>OX459028.1:173850260-178850260 GCA_949775025.1 Tricholauxania praeusta
CCTTCCACCGGAAATGCCAGTGATTGTCTTTAGTCTTATAAGTTTTGCGTAGTGTCTTGTTCATAATAATTCATAATTGATTTAAAGAGAGTTTATGATAGTGAATTTCCTACTTTAAACTCTCGATAAGACTATTTTTTTTTGTCATTGTATTTATAAATCTTATAACATTTTAGCACCTACGGCTGCAATACTATAGGAAGCTCATCTACCCTTAGACGAAAACTCTCAGGTCCACGACCGGCAGTAAGAGGTAAGATATGAATTTATACCCTAAGCTAATATACAAGAGTTAAAGTCGGAATGTACTTTTAACCAAATACACAGAAATAAAGGAAAAAGTTTGCAATTTCCAGTAAAAATTTTCAAAAAAAGGTCATTAGGATTTTCATTACGGATGCTTCATTAAATTTTACTACAAAAAAAAAAGTTAGATTTTGAGCAAAACTTATGAAATTTCATTAAATAGCCATTTATTTGTGTTCGATCGAGAGTGAACATTCTGCAACTAGTTTTTGAACACAACTTCGGGCAATATCTGATGAATGAAAATAATTAAGAAGCTTTAAATCACAAGGACCTTGTAGGCAAATTTACAGATTAATTACGCGAAAATATGCGTTCATCGAATGTTTCCTTCAATAAGTTGATTGTTTGGTTTGCTATATGGCACTTATCGCAATCCATCCACATCTCTTCCAAATTCATGTCACTAACGAACATCGTTGACTGAAACCCGCTGATCAGCCTCGTATTTAAAAAAAAAAAAATATAGTCCAATGACTCCACCAGCTCACAGACCAATCCATATTAAGCATTTTTCGGAATGTAATGCCTTTTCGATAATCTCATGTGAATTATCTTCTCTCCAAATGCGACAATTTTGCTTATTGATATTGAGATAAAAATGAGCTTTATCGCTGATAAAAATGTTTTGACAAAAGAGAGGATTCAATGCCAGTTGATTTTGGACCCAGTGGCTGAAATTTCGACACATACGATTGTCGTCTGACTTCAATTCTAGGCCGAGCTGGATCTTGTAAGCCTTCAAACTAAGATCTTTGCGCAAAATTCCCATGAAGTGAATGGACAAAGACCAAACTGATCTTCTTCCACACTCTCCTGAACGGAGGCAATATTCTCTTCAGTACACACTCTTCTTAAGCGTCTCAATATCACTGTAAAATGCAAAGAAAATGCTAACAATACGGCGAAAAGCGGTCTCAGATGGTCAGATAATAGTTCTCAAGTTATTAGAAAAAAAACCGTTTGGAAGGCTTATCTCTTCTGTTCTTGAAAAGCATTTAATTTTGATCAATCTTGCTTGACAATCAGCCAGTATTAGAAACTGATCAGACAGAGATAGGCAGATGATTGAAGCAATTATTGATCGTTTAGAGGCATAGTTTCAGATTGAGTCAATCATTGAAAGAAATTTCGACTGAAAATTTAAGTGCGATAGAAAATTTTCGGTATCGGTCTGATTGTCAAAAAAATTGATCGTCTAGGGGCTGCTACAGAAAGAAACCTTATGTATGTAGACTAAATAGCTGCGATAAAAGGTTGCTGCCTAAACGTCTAAAAGAAATTTGGCTTGTATTATGTAGGATGATTCGCAAAATATTTTGGCTCCGACGATGAACCATTTTAAAATAGCTACCTAAATCTCTATTGGAAATTGCTAGAAATTTTAAAAGTAAAAGTTCTGTATCAAATTATTTGAAAGATCTATCGAATTTTATCGCTGTAAAAACATTTTTTTTGTTGTTTATTAAAAAATGATTTTTTTTTTAAGTTCAGATAACAAGAAATCATTTTCTTGATGCTTTAACTTTGTTTTACAGCATGCGAGAAAATAGAAGAACATCTTTCGACAGCACTTGTGCCAAACATTCTTGATGGAAACGAAACGACGCTAGGTGAATTTCCACATATGGTTGCCGTTGGTTTTTTACAATCAGATGATGATAAAAGTGAAAACTATAACTTCCGATGTGCTGGAACCTTAATCGATAAAAAATTCGTATTATCTGCAGCACATTGCTTTAGATCTCGTGACGTAGCCAAAGTTGTACGACTTGGCTTTGTTGATTTCACAAATAAGGAACAATTAGATAATGCTGTTACTGTGCGAATTAAGGTGAGTAGAGAAAACTATTTCAATACTTCTAACATAACATAAAAAGGTTAAGTGCAATATGCTTTGTGAAATAGATCCGACCACCCATGTTTTAAGTAACCCTGATATACCATTTGTGGTAACGCTCAAGAAACGTCTTTTAAAGAGCAAAGAACATATGGAGTAATGTCGATAGTGCAACGTTCACTTGAGCTTTGATGCAACACAAAAGTAATAAATTTGATCGAACATCCAAGTGCTGTACCCGATCTAATAGAAACAGCTCATATTATTCTTCAGCGCGCGCTTCGTTATAATATTTATATGAAAACTGTAAGCACTCAATTTTACGCCGCTGTGCAAGAGAATCAATAATGACACCATATTAGAGATCTGCACGATTGCACTTGAAACGACTTTTAAGTAAGTCACTCGCCACGATAGCCAGTCCATCAAGCCCTTGTGCACGAAAACCACAAATCAAATCAAAGCAAAACGAAAGACCAAGCAAAAGTAGTGAGTGCTGCACTCGCCAATAAGTAATCAAAGCACTCGCAGTTCATTGGATTCGGCACCGAGTAACTTGTGCACATGTTCAGACAATATTGTGATTTAAACGCAAAAGAAATCATGATTATATGTTTTGTTCCGCTGGAACAACATTGACAGTGAAATACGAGTCCGAGTGCAAACGAACTCAAGTCATGTCGTTGAATCGTTCAGCTGTGTGCGAGTCTATTGATGACTCGCAGAATGTCAATAGCACACAGCAATCTGTTGATACAGCAAGCGCACTCATGCAGACCTCTAGTAGTCTAAGTAGCTTCAAACAGTTTTGAGAACCCGGATCAAATTTGGTAACTATGTTTAGCTTAGGTTTAATCAGGCCGTAACTTGGGTGGTGCGTTTGGCCGTAAGCATTAACTGAGGTCCCTCTCTTTTTCTTTGCCTATAAATCTAAACTGATCGGGGAAAAAAGTAGGATCAAAAGGCACGTGCCTAGTAAATTATTTGTTTGCCAATCATTTAGATATTGAACCATTTTTCTCAACAATGTGAAAATCTTGGAAAGAAACCGGTTCTGACAAAATGTCTTGTGGAAGTTATAGTCACAAAAGGAATGGCATCCTATCTGAGTATAAATGTCGGCTGCTTAACGGAAAAAAACATTGTATTTTGTACAGATTTAGATTGAACAAGAAAAATTGGCTGCTTAGGCATGAAGGAATTTTAAAAAAAAAGAAATTTATACATATGATAGCAAATTAAAAACTTTAATATGTTTCCACTTCAATTCCATTTTTTGTAGAAAATCCATATTCATCCAGACTACGACCTTGTATCGAAATATAATGATGTTGCCTTATTACAACTCGAGCATGATATAAATATGACAGCAGATATTGCCCCAACATGTTTATATATTGATGCTGCAGATCCGCCAAAGGAATTTGGTTTATATGCCACTGGTTGGGGAGTAACTGAATTGAAAAGTAAGTAATGATCGCACATAGTTTTTTTTTGTAAAAATAATTCAATATTAACTTTCTTCACAGCTCGCAGCACTTCTAAGATACTACTGAAAGCCAAGTTGGAAATTTCGCCATTACAAACATGCAACGCTAGTTACATAAGTAATGGTCAAGCCCGTGGCCTAATTGAATCACAACTGTGCGCTTTTGATCCAGGTAAAACTGCGGACACCTGTCAGGGTGATTCAGGTGGTCCCCTTAATATGGTTTTAGATCAGGACAAAAGTCAATATAGAGTGGTCGGCATTACATCGACCGGATTTTATTGCGGCGGCTCTGATATACCGAGCTTATATACCAGAGTTTCAGCGCATTTGGATTTTATTGAAAGTATTGTTTGGCCTGATTTGTAGCCGCATACAGCTGAATAATTTTATTTTATTTAATTTTGTAACTAAGTTTTTATATTTTTACTTAATTATGTGATAATTCAGATTTTTTTTAAACATTTACATTTCCAATAAATCACACAATCTGATAGAAATATGAATATGATGTTATTGTGTAAAAATCTGAAACCATTACCTTAAGACTTTTTTATTTTCCAAAGACATTTGTGTGGTTACATTAGAAAACCTTTGTCAATTAAATTAAAATTGAAATTTAACACTCGGTGCAATTCCAATGAAAACATTTTAAAGAGTTTTCCATTAGGCGTGATATGGTTTGAAATCAACAGTGTTGCCATATATTAAATGTCACTGTTGCCGTATATTAAATCTCACTATTGGAGATCCGGTACGAACTTAGGTAATCGGATCAGGTCCCGGACCAGGCTAGCCGGAATAGTTAAACCTAACATGACATTGATCGGTGTGTCTGATGCGACACTGTCCAGTATGCTTGATGCGGTATTTTCGGGAAAAAGATTTGGTTAACGTAAACGTAAAATTTTTTTTTTGCATTTTTTACCATATCTTCTCTATTGCTGCTTATTAATTAATAGGAATTTATTCTTAGTTTTTGTGTTTCGTTTTAAAACTTTAAAAGTGAACTTAAATTGTTTACCTGTCACCTATCAAAATTGAACCTAGGTCGCCCTGCGCCATGTCACTGTTCAAAGATGCTCATCTTAACCAACTGAGCTAATCTCATTAATTTTCCGAGAAACTAAAACTTAATTCCTGTCAAAATGAAAAATAGAATTTTCATTTTATATAGTTGGCAATTGCTAATTCAAATAATATACTTTTAGCCAGCCAAAAAGTAATAAAAGATTGGCTAATATCGTTAAACTGCGTACGTAACAATCGTGTTAACAGGGAATGGCCAGGTTCAAATCCCAGTGGATATAATATATATATATATATATTTTTTAAATTAAATAGAATTCCATTGAACTATTTATCAGGTTAACATGTTACACGACGCAGGTTAGACAAAAATATAATATTTAACTTTAATTTTACCAAATCATCTCATCTGAAAAAGATGATCAAGGCCCTATTTTTACAGGGTCTACATCCTTAAGGCGAAAATAAATTCAACCACACATTCATCTGTTCTGACTAGCCAGCATTGTTCTTGATTTTGCAAAGCTGATCCGGGTTGCTTAAGATTTTTTAGGGATTTTCATAAAAGGGATTAATGTGGCTTGTCATCTACGGTCCTTAGCAGAATCGTTCAAGTTCGTTAATGATTTGGCAAAACTGCTCAGGACTGGACGAAGTTTTATGAGGCTTTCCGGACTTCCTGATTAGGTTTTCAGATTTTGGATACTGATAAGATTTACATATGGCAGCCCTGAATAGGGTCCGCCATTCCTAGCGATATCCGAAGCTCACTAGGGTAGGAATAGGAATTCTTACTCGAGTTATTGCACAATTTATGGTCGTCATTATAGGCCTATTGTGCGTACTATTAGTCGAACTGAAGATAGTTAGTCTTTTGTTGTACAATGCTTATAAGTATATCAGTGGACAAAGATCCGGTTGAAAAGTACACTTTTTTTCACAAAACGAACCATTTTTTGTTATTCGTTTTTCGATTTTCGCGTTTTCAGATAAATTACCCTAAGGGTTCAGGTCGCGCTTTAGAAATAAGTGACTTATGTATATCCTTTTGCTCTTTTATCTTTCTTTTTTCATTATAAGCTTATATTCTAGGCTAGAATTTCTAGCACTGAAAACTATTTTATATATCACAAAGATAATTTTTCAGATACTGCCAACTTTTTTTTCTCAAGAAAATTGAATTAATTGTTTGGTAAGTAAACACAAATTGGTCCCTAATTAGTTAATAATCGACCTTTTTATCGTTAAATCGTTAAAGTCGTTAAAATCGCTTAAAGTTTTGCGCCGCTGATAGTTTTTTGATACTCTATGCTTAAAAATATTAAATTTTTTTTCTTAGTTGCAGCATTGTCGTCAATTTATGTACTTATAAAATAAGTCATTTGTTCTCCCTACAAAATCTATAATTCGATAAAACATTCTATTGCACCCTGCAAAACTCTCCAAACAAAATTTTGACATCATATCGACTGCAACAAAATCGTTCAAAAAAATACTTATTCGTTCATTCCTAAGTTTTACCACGATGAAATTTCATGTTTTTAATTTCTGCCGCTAAGAATAAAAATGCACTTTGGATTCTTTAGTTTTGATCTTTTGTAGCATATTTTTATAGCAAAATATGTCCACATGACACATGGTAGCAATAAAATAAATTCGTGTATGGTCTAATCTGACAAACAATACAAGATATTGTAATGAAATTTGGTAGAAAGATTCCGATCATAAGAATTGGAAAAGCGGGCATGGTACATTTGAGCATCAAGCAATTTCACTCAATACTGCTCAAAAGCGATTCTAACAATTTTAGTAAATTTTTTGGAATATATACTTCTTGAAAGATTCAGTCTTCTACTTTGGTTAAGCTTGTCAAGGGGCGTGGCATCGTTTACAATATATTATATTAATTAGGTTTGAATATTGTCGACAAAAAAAAATAAATAAAAGGTTATCAACTTTTCCTAAAAAAAGTTTAACTTTTCACCATCAGCAGGAAAAGTTTTTAATTTTTAGTAGCCGGGAAGCTCTTTCTTTTCAACTTGGCAACCCTGAATGCTCTATTTTGTTAGTTGATAATTCGAAAAATGTTGGAAAGATCATAAAAGCTATGAGGTTGAATAAATTTGAAAAAGTCTGAAGGATTAATCCGCAAAAACCATTACATCTTGGTAATGGTAATTGGGCCAATTTTTTCGAAATTACCTTACTTTACCTGAAAGAAATTCCCTTCTTAATTTAAACACTTCCCCTCACACTGAAAGCTTTTAAAATTGATAAGAAAAGGATTGCTATATATGAAAAAAATTATTATTTTCTTCAAATTGTTTATGATATATCTTGGTTAATCATGCTTTCCCACATAATATTTAAAAAAGGTTTTCGAAATCCGGCGATATATATTTTTTTTTTCTGTCAAAGTTTGCAAGTTTGCCATTTCTACCATTTTCCATTATAATTTTTAAAAAATCCATACAATTCATATAAAAGCGATAGGAGAAAAATAAATTGGTATTTTTATTTTAAGCAGAAACAACGTACTTTCCGATATGACGGATGGTGATGGTGATTACCGTAAAAATTTTTTAAATCACTAGCTTTAATTTTTTTGTTTTTGAAGTGAAAACTTCTTATGGCACGTTGTGCGGCTGAGGAAAAAAGTATAAACTCACGACACCGACCGTCATCGGGATTCCCCGTCATGAATGCGATAGTAAAATTTGAATGTTCTATTGTTTCTTTTAAATAAATATTCCAAGTGGAAGACAAAAAGCAAAGCAGACACACTAACTGACACATTCCATTCTCATTCAACGATTGTTATGCTTACATGTTTGTTTCTTTCAAATTCCGCGTTGTTGCGCTGACAAATTGAGAATGAGAGCGAGAGTAAAATTTGAATACATATTCCGTTTTTGTCTTCCATTGCATTGCCATATAAAAAGAAAACGCACACATACCAACTAACACACTAGTTTGTTTTCACTTCTATCGGCACTCCCGGAGTGCAACCCGCCGTTTTTTTGTATATTTTTTCTACGATCCCCCACTGTGGTACGGTACAATCGTAGGTACATAAAGAACGAGATATATAGTGGAAATTATAAAGCAAGCATTTCCGGCCGATTTATCTCTCGTTTTGGTGATTTTCACTGGGAAATTTTACAGTCGCGTGTTCATGAGAACATTAGACGGACCTTGGCTGCCCTTAAGGAGAACATTCGACAATTAGTGAAAAATATGTGTATATTGACAGAAGTTTCGAAAAGTCACGGAATTTACTGTGATGTGATCTGCCCTTTTGATCGATATTATCTCCGATAATTAATGGAAAAAAAATTATGCGTCTAATAACAAAGGCCTGCAAAATGTGGGTCACAGCTTCCTCTCGGGAATTTGATAGCTGATTTTAAAGTATTTTGGTGCGCTGATTACGAATATGAATCGCTCTATCACGTAAGGTTTTTGAGATATTCTAAACTAAAAGTGCAAAAAACACTGTTTTTTGACATATTTGAGGTTATGTAGCTCCGTGTTTTTTTTTTTTCTATTTTTCAAAAACTAAGTGTGGGATCTTAATTACAGTTCTTCTTTTTCCAAATGCTGTTAAGTTTTCTGAAATAATTTTTTTTTTCGCCGAGTTATCACATTTTCAAATCTTTTCATATACAAATCTCCCTAATGAGTTTTCAGGTATAGGGAAAATTTCAAAATGCGATAACTCGGCGAAAAAAAAGATATTTCAGAAAACTCAGTTTCTTTAAGAAACTATACAATTTTTTTGCAAAAAAAAAACCCAGTTCTACAAACCCTCTCAAATATGTCAAAAAACAATGTTTTTGCACTTTTAGGTTAGAATATCTCAAAAACCTTACGTGATATGATTTTTTATCATTTTTCTGGTAATCAGCACATCTGAAACTATAGATAACTGTTACTCAGATTTCAAAGAGGAAAACCATTGCAGGCCTGTGTAATCAACATACAGAGCCCTTGTCTTTATTTATAAAAAAAAGTTACTGCCTAAGAAAATCGAGTGAGTATTTTTGCGCCACCTTGTGCTGATTTACTTGACGTTAACTCTTTTTCGGTAAACTTTTTGTGTTGGGTAAGCAGGTAGATAAATCCATATTAAAACTATTCACATGGATATTCATTCATAAAAGAAGTTGTACAAAATCAAAAATATAAAAAAAAAAATTGGGAAAACCCGAAAAAGCGTTTAACGTATGACTAACAAGGCAACGTTCTGCATAACTACATTATGTTAAATACATAACATAGTTACTGGGTCTATATGATGATGTTGCCAACAATAAGAAATCAGTGTAATTTCCAAATAAACCGATTATGACGTATTGTTATTTTGTTTCATTAAAATTCTCACATATTGAGATAAACATTGAAAATTCCGGTTTGCGGTACTTTTTATTTGTTTACTTGTTTTGTAAATCATTAGCTACATACAGATGTCGATATGTACCGTACGAGTATTTGCAGTTTATAGCACAGCACATATAGTATATCAAATGAGTTGATCTTGCTATCGTAGGTAGAGATCATCAGCTATCCCACGTATATTTTCTCCAGACAAGAGAGCCCATTCAAATTGCCTCAATTTTAAGATTTGCAACAAAATGAACCAAACCAGTTGGAATAGCCTATAAATGTATAAATATTTCAATCTTTTCGCTATCGTTCTGAGAATGTCCGTCCGTCTTTCTATCTGCTTATACTCGTTTGTGTTTAAATTTATAATAAATATGAAAAATTACAATCTGATCGTGCCAAACCGATCATGCAAGTGACCGAACAGTTGGCTGGCGGCGCATCAGCTTGTGGTCAGCACATTTTGATTCTGAGATGAAAAGATCAGTTGCTGGAGCTGCGCGATCGTGACGAGTACTATTAATTATTGTATTCTTGATTTTTTTGTTTTCTCAGTGATCGTATGTGCATAAGACAAGTGAATATATATTTTAATTATGGGAATAATTAAAGTCCATACACTAAATAATCATAAATAATTACATATATAATTTAGTTGTTTTACGTAAAATATTAATCTGTTAATCGATCGTGGTTAAACTGGTTCTTAAAAAAAAAAAATACTTCTAAGAATATACTTTGTAAGGAATAAATGCATAAAAATAATGTATTATTTGCCTTAATCAATACAGTGTGTGGGTATTTGTAAGAAATCGTTGCATAGAATGAAGTTTTTAATTTTTCAGAATTATTAACGATTGAAATGTGGTGAAAACTAAAAAAAATTCTATTAAGAAAATCTTAAAATTACTTTTGAAAAGATCACAAGGGTGTTTCAAATGTTATGGTGATAAAATAATAACCCTAAGGTTTTCAACACTTTTTGTGCCTTTTGGTAAGTTGAGTAAAACGATAGAAAAAGTTCAAAAATTGAATCCTTAAAGTGTAACATGAATTGTCATTGCCGGCGCTTAATTCATTCCGAAGCTAACAAAATTGCCGAAATCATATTCATATGCTAATTGGCATCTACCTAATAAAACCAAAACTTTGACCATTTCAACATTTTTTTTTTGTGTTTTATTTCATTTCAAAATAATGACGCTCTAAACAAACACGCTCCATATCGCACACTTCGTTTCAAAATGTCAAAAGTGATACAGCTATCAAATTTAAACTTTATTTTAGCTCTGTATGTATGAATTGTTTTTATTTTTGGTTTGATTAAAATTTGTTTTTAAAAACCAATGCTTATTGAATCAAATATTTAAGTGACAGCAGACTGATCTTTCGATAAGGAAGCTCCCGGTAGTGACAATTATATCTTCCTATAGAACTCTCTCACTGTTTTCGCAAATTTCTCAAATAATGGTTTGTCCGTCCGTCATATATTTTTAAGGTTTACCTGCTCCTGATCCAATCCAATGCTCGGAGTAATTGACTTTTGATTACTTTTTTTTTTGTAACTTCAACGTTTAGGGTAGAACGTCATGAAAATGGTGTACTAAAGCATTAAAAAATTTATGGTTCACATTTTCAGAGTCTTATATTAAAATTAAGTTCCAATTGATAAATATTTTTGTTGACAAACCAAAAATATTTTAAAACTGTGACAATTTCTGAGTATGCCTTTCGGGTAGTGTGAAAAATTCACATTTTAATGAGCTCTTTAAGATTTGTAAATAAAACTAAAAAAACGTACATCCTTTATCCTGTCTGTGCTGCTACCCTGCCAATTTATATTTTTTTTAAATTATATAGAAAAACCAAAGAAAAATCTTTTTCAAAAAAAATCTCTTCTTATGAATGGATTTTTGGTCGTTGATTTCGAATCAGAAGTTGGTTTTTAACTTTCACCCAGGACATTATTTTATTTAAGGAAATCGAAGAATTAATGCAGATTTGCTATTACTTACATATTTTGCTTTTATAACACGTTTTAGCTGATTCCGGACTCGAAATTAGCGATCAATAATCTTTAAAGGCAAATACTACCGTACTAAGCGAAAATGGCACAAAAAAATTCGTTTCGAGATGCTTAATTTTTTTGGAAATGTAAATATGTTGAAATGTCTGTAAAATTGAGATAGAGATAGAGAGAAATACCTGCACTTGGAGTATTTCATTAGACGCGTAATTTTTTAAGCTATCCGAATCTCTGATATATTTTTATTTGAAGTACGCCCTATTCGCTTAGTATGGCAGTAAAGTTAGGGATAAAGTGGCTCGGTGAAAGCAGGATCTCAACTTTTTAGCTTAGATATAAGTAATTAAAATGCAACATTATCACACTATTCTTTTCGATCTAGTCTAGTATGCATTCTCGAAGCATGAATATAGTCAGACATTATTTTTTAACTATACCATTCCATATAGTTTTATCGAAAAAAGATCTGAGGATGATAGAAAACACACAAAATTAAATAAAGTTATATATATAAGACTTTATTGATTTGTATGAAGTGAAAAAAAAATGCCCGACGGGGTCTGAAAACTTTGAGGGACTATTGAAAACAATTTCTCCATAATAATTGCATTTCGATTTGAGAAAACTGAATAGAGCAATTTTGTTTCTCTTAAAAGCCCTTTTTACCCAGCTTAACTAAAAAAATTGAAAAGATATTTATTATTTTTAATATTAGGGTAGAAATTAATTTACGCTGCAGAGCTTAGGTCCCAATCCGTCCTGGACTTTGGAAATTTTGAAAGAAAAATTCATCAAAGTTGTACTTTCTAAGTTCTGACAGACTCTTCTTTTGGAAGTCTCCTCACTCTCTTACTTAAATTTAAAAAGACTGAAGCCCTTCTTAATTTTTTATTATATCCAGAAACATCTTTTCTAAAAGTTTTATAAAAATCATTACGATATGTAAAAAAACTAATTTTTCAAAAATTAAAGGTCACGACAACTTGCGGAATCGATAAAATTTCATCGAAATTACTTTAGTGATACTTGAGATATGCAGTACCACGAGCTAGCCCTTAGTTAAATTGAAACTTTTTCAACATTATATTTCTTATAAATAAACCACCACCATTAATCGACGAGGGCAGCACTCTGCTAAGTAATTGCTTTCAATGCCCGATTCCCTCGACCATATTTCATGAAACGTCGGAAATGGAAATGGACTTAAAATATATTCCGTAAAAAGCATTAGTATGTATCATCCATCCAAAATCATCTTGAAAACGTACGCTGGAACATTAAATTTCTGAATCGGCGAGATTAAGGAGGGAATTGAAATCACTTGATAATGATTGAACAGAATGGAATTGTTTTGTGGAGTCCATATGCCACCAAACGAAATTTAGTATTAACCTTACAAAAGATTTTGACATATAATCTAATCGCACCCATATAGCCCCTTTCACGTCACAATTCTTTAATATACATATAGACATAGATGAAGATATTAAATATCGAAAATATTTAGTTTTTTGAATACCTAGTATTTATTTAATTATATAATTTGAAAAATTATGAATTCTTAAAAAATGTTGACTTTTAAAAGAATTGAAGGGTAATTTTAAGGATAATTTTTTTCCAAACTTTTTCTTCTCGTTTTGGTATGGGAACCAAAAGGAATTATTACCGCAACATCTAACCATTTGAAACACCCTAAGATACATGTGTACATATGTATATAAATCAATTTTATAAAAAAAAAAATATACAAATAAAATCTTGTTTCAAGAGACTAAGAACCTGAAAGTGCAATAAATTTTGTAAAATGGACATAGCGGCAAATAAAATGATATTGACAAACTACAACAAATTTAAATAAATGCAAAACAAGTTTAATTATTTTGTACGTCATAGGTTTTAAGGTGACACCAAATGATGAAATTGTGATGTGATCAGATAATGGAAGTACAGAACGATTCGAATTACAAAAGTTGAATAGTTTAATAAATATTTCAATTTTTTAGTGGTAATATCGCTTAAATCGTGTTTGTTCCATTTTAAATAGCTTCCTTATTACTTTACATTCTTTAAAACTTGTTCGGCTACCAATCCACTGAAAGTGTCTACAACTATTTATTGCTAACTCTCATCTTCCCCGGTCGCGCACGATATTTTTATAGTTTGCTTAAACTAGCAAATTGGTGCCAGTGAATTCCTGGTATCTGATGTGAAGATACCAATTAATTAAATATCAATTTTACAAATTTATCAGTTAAAAAAAGCGACTTTATAATAAAGGAAAAACGTGAAAAAAAACGAAAACGAAAAATAAAAAAAAATTCTTGGTTTCATAAAATTTCTTAAGTAATTTATAGAAAATACTACACTCACATCGTTTGATGTGCGAAACTTAAGTGAAATCACCTTGTCTTGACCACAACCGCAACTTCAACCGTTAAAGTGTAGTGGCATTTCAAAAATACAAATTACTCATAGTTGGTGGAAGTGTTGTGTGCATAGATAAAATGTTGTTGACCTTACGAAACTACGACAGTGTCCGGCTTTGTTTACTTGGCTTGGCAATAGTAAGTAATGCAGTTGCTGTTGATTTATATGGTAAGTAATCATTAAGTACTTTAAATATCTTGTTGTAATTATAGTATTTTTCATTGACCTAAGTAAAATTCAGGATTTTTTCCTCTATTCTTTTAAATATACCAGCCTCCTATCAATATTTTTCACGCATTTTTAATACTGAATCTTATTAAATAAGATAAGGTTATTGCGTGTCTTAGCAGAATTATATAAATAGTAATGAGATTATTATAAATGAGTAATGCCATTAAATTTAATTTGGTAAATCCAAAAATGTTTGTTTATTAAAGAAAAAACCATGAAAAAAATAAAAAAATTCTTACGAAACTGAGTTCATAGCGAACTACTGTGCCAAAATGATAAATTTCGCAAACTAACAAAAAAAAATTTTGTTTTCTTATCTTCAATTAATCCTAAGAATTTTTTTGATTTCGATTCGAAATAGACGACATACATAACTTCGAAAAATATTATACAATTTATGCGATTAGACTGTTGCGCGCCTTCGACAAAACTTTATATTTTCGTTTTTAAAGAGAGTTGGAATGTGTTTGTGACATTCTAAATTATCACTGAAAAAAAAAAAAAAATAATCGAAAGTATAGTAACTTCGGGTATTGTGATATGGGTATTTTTGTATTTTAAATTACACGTCACTTTTATAGCATAGCTTCTGCTTCTTTATGTATTGTGGTTTGTTGATGCATTATGATGTATTATGGTACGACTTCGGAGCTCTACAGCGTAAGCCAATCTGAAGCTATTTCAACAAAATGGAAAAAAGCCAAGTGACACCCCTTAACTAAATTGTATAAAAGTATAATAAGTATAAGACAGTAGGAACTAAAAATACAATAACATTACATCTTTCAATAGAATTTCCATAAAAAACGAAACTGGATTTAAACTGAATCAATAAGCGAAAAGCAGCACATATTAAACTCAGATAGATGACTCACGTACAAAAATTGGAAGACAATCATTGTGAGCCCAAAATTAAATCGCAGGCATTGAACACAGGTCTAATTCTTTGTATCTCTCTGGAAGAACTTGTTGCAAAAAACACAGGGTGGAGCAAATTGGACTATATTACATTACCCGAATTTCAGTTTTAATACATTCGGTTTATTTTTATTAAAACACACTTCAGCAAATAAAGAACTCACATTATTTATGACAAAGTATATTCACCCAGTAACAAATTTTAGTACTTCGGCTATAATACTTACTTTATTTTGGGCTTAATTCACACATGAAATGCACACAAATAAAATCTCGACTTGTGGCTAAATCAATTTCACCACACTGGGTCCAAAAACAGTGAAGGAGAACGCACAAAACCTTGTAATGTTGACAAAAAAATTTTCGTCGAGAGTTGTTTATTTAAGTAAATATGATGGCATATCACATTACCCGAAGTTACTCTACCCCACACTGTGAATTAAATTGCTTCCGGCGAACCGTGCGTAGATATTTTGCGAAATATTTTTATGCATAAAGTAAGTAATAAAAATGTTACCTCGTACCAGCAGTTAAATACTCTACACCGCATCTTAAATTTTTATTAGAGGGTATTTGTTTCATTACACCACAGGCTGGTTGATTTGACTAAACGTACCTACATTAATTTTCACAACTTACTTAAAAAGATCTTTTATCAGAGTTTTGAAGCTTATGCTTTTATGGGAGGTGCCCCATCCTCTTTTCAAAATTCGAAAAGTTTTGGTTTGATGCTTGAACATGTCCTTTGTATTTGTGTGAAATTTAGTTCCACCAGAAGACCGACGTGGTCGGAAAATGTTGAAAAATATTGCATCAGACAATGAAAGAATAATTTTATAAAAAAAATGAGAGAGAGAGTGTAAAATGTTAAATAAGTTGAAAAAGGCTGAAAAGCTTAAATAATAACGAAAATGATAAATAAGGTGAAACAGGTCGATAAATGTTGAAACAGTTGAAAATATGTCATATAATGAAAAATGTTGAAAAAACCTTGAAAGAGTCTAAAAATGTTGAAAGATTCTAAAAAAGTCGAAATAAATTGAAAAATTTGACAAAATATTGAAAAAAATTTAAAGCTTTTGAAAGAGTAAAAAAAACTTAAGAAATCTTGGAGAGGACTGAAAAAGTCGAAAAGATATGGAAAATGTTGAAAGAGGTTAAAAGAGTCAAACAAATATAAAATACTTTGACAAAAGTTGAAAGAAATTCAAAAAAAATGTTTGAAATCGGACTGGGCAATATACCATTTTCAAAAACTGCCGACCTGGGAGTAATAAATATCAGAAAATGATCACAAGACGCAATGAACTCAAAAAAAAATGAAGAGCGTTGAAAATCCGAACACTTTCGATTTTTTTTGAGTCAGTCTAATCTACACTAGGGTGGTTAATTTTTTTTTTATTATTATTATTTAAGATGCTGTAGATTAAAAAGTAAGTTTATGATATGAAGAAAAAGTTAACGAAAATTCAGCTCTGTATCGTAATTTTATAAGGTGGCGCCGAAGCCTGTTACTTTTGCATGTAAATTGTATGGAAAAATTATTTTATATTAAAAAAGGTATCTAAGTAAATAGGTTATTAATGTTGTTGAGCTGAAAATTGTCGTTTTTTTGCGCTAAATTCGAATCTGGCCTTAAAATTGACCCATCATGTCAGAACCCTGAAATATTTGAGGTTAAGTACTTAAAACATAATGTTTTTTTCACTACTTTCGGGGCCATGCATAGGATTCAAAGAAAGTTGATCAGCTTATTTTTAACAAAAGCATCATTTAGTACCGTTTTTGCCCTTTAAAATGAGCTTTCAAGTGGTGATCTGAGATGTTTCCTTGCTAAGTTATAGCCATTTTAAAGTTCCTTGTGGTTGCGATTGATGTATTTTTAAGAGTTCTAGAGGTACTTAACGTCGAATTTAATCAGAATGTATTCACATGTGCATTACATGGATACACTGTCGTATTTTAAGAATAATTTACATTTGTCCCTTTGGTTATTAAACTTGGAAGAATCATCCAAAGTGATAAGTGTAAAACGCCTATCGATGTTGTTTCATTCAAATTGTACATCAAAAGTGAAACGATGAAAAATTGTGTTCCCTACTAAATTTTGATGAAAGAGCGTTGTATAACATTTATGTAGTAGACAAAATGGCCTTCATTTTGAAATCAAGTTCGTTAATCTAGCTAAACCGGGTGACCCTATTTTCAATTTTTTTTTATGATTTGCGATAAAAAGGCATTGACTCGTAAACTTTTACACTTACGATACCATAGACGCAATGACCTTCAATTTGAAATCAAGATCATTGAACTCGCTAGCAAGAATTTTGTATTATTGTTAGCTAAAGTTAAAAATATATATTATATGATAGTGTCATTTTTTAATGCATTAATGGGTTAAGAGGAGAATATATTCCCTTTGAATTATACCAAAGTATGAGGAGAACTGCATGCCCTGATCAATAGTGATTTTAAAAAAAAATTTTTGAATGACCGATTTGCTGTTTACATCCACCGTATCTCATACTTTACTATATTGCTATAGTTTTTGCTTTTAATTGATATGCAAATTGATTCTTTCAAAATAGTTGCTTTATCTTGCAACAATGATATTATGATCTTTAGTACAATAAATAAATATTAAAATGAGAACTTCACGACATATTGTGCTACATATTTTCATTACCACAATTGCTGATAGTACAAATATCAACAATATAATGTAAAGAATAAAAAACAAAATGTAAAAAAAAAATTCAGTATGTTTCATTTATAATTATTTAATTATAGGCGGTTTATAAACAGCTCTCACATGCGGACAAACATACGTGCACATGTGAACTAAATTAAAAATTGATAAAATGAAATTTTATAACATCAAAAAAATAAAACAATAACAGGCAATATATTTCGTTATCTTCTCGACCTTGCTCGCATTTTACAACAGCATCCAAAATACCCGAACTAAAAAATTGTCATGCAAATCGAAATCAGGGTTAAATTAAAGACTTACAAACGTTTTTTTTTATTTAGATCTTTTCAAAAAGCTACAACTGAGGAGTGGGCGAACAGAACGGCCCATGTCCAAGGTCGATCGGTTTTTGATGAAATCGTGTCCATTATAACGTAAAGTGCCCTATTACCGTCCACTTTTGGCGATTTTTTGAGTTTGTGCAATACTAAGCTATTGATAGATCATATAAAAAAGTTTTAAATGTCATATGCAAGGATTGAAGCTACCCTAATTGAATATAATAAAGAATATTTTTATAAATAAACAATTGTTTTTGTATTAACAAAAATATAACGCCACATAAAAATTTTTTTTTGTTCCTAATTCCGTCCACAAAAATTGCACGTTCCTAAATCCGTCCAATGACATACCTAACTCAGTCCACCCATATTTTCATTCAGATTTTGTGTCTTTACAAAGATAAAAATAAGAAAGAACTCCAAATTAAATTTGTTTTTAGCAAACAATTGTTTAATTATTTAAATATAAATAAAAAGTGTTAATAAAATTGAATAATAATCTATATCTACATATATCTATACTACCTATACTATTATATAAAGAGGTAAGGTTTGTTTGTTTGTTTGTATGTTCAGGGTAATCTCTGGAACTACAGAACCGATTCCAAAAATTTTTCTACAAATAGAAAGCTACACTATTCCTGAGTAACATGGGGTATATTTTATTTTGATAAAAGCAAGGGGCGTGGCACTTTACTTGCAATTAAAACCTTTAACTCGCTATATCTTGGTTCATATGATAGTAAAAGTCTTGAAATTCGGTGTCAGGATGCACATAGCCTATGTTAAGCACTTTACAAAATATGAACGGGATTAGACACCAGGGGCGTGGTGGCTATAAAACTTTAATTTAGGGTGGTCCTCTTACGCAAATATTTTTAAAATAGCATTTTTACAAAGACCACTTAATCGATTCACATGGAATTTACACCACGCATAGCTAAGACGATGAAACTTTTATTTAGGGTGGCCCTAATACACAAATATTTTAAAAATAGCGATTTCTCAAAGACAGGTAAGGGGCCGTTCAAGTATTACGTAACGCAATTAGGGGGGGAGGGGGGGTCTTGTGAAACGTTACGATGCGTTACAGGGGAGGGGGGGGGGGGGGGGTTCGAACAACGCGTTACGTAACATTGTTTTAGAAGTGAAACTACTTTAACGGGTGGTGATTTGAAATGAGGTGTGTATAATGAAACGCTTTCTTTATGTGTATGCTTATTGAATAGCTACAGCCAAAAAATTTTATTATAATGATAAAAGTTGATGGGATCTAGATAATTTACAGCAATAAATGATATGTTAAATCAAAGCACTTATCAAGCAGAATGTTCTAAAACTATCATCTTCGAGATTGGTTTACCAAAACCAGAGATGTAAGCGTGGAAAGATTTCCTATTTTTCTCATTTATTGCTGTAGCTGTTCTAGATCCCATCAACTTTTATCATTTTAATAAAATATGTTCGTCTCATTTTTCGCCATTTTAACATATTTTAAGCTTAAGCAAATGTTTATTACATTATGTGTGATTTTTATTAAATAACAAGGTGTTATCTTCAGTCAGGCCGAAACTCACATACCCTACACTGCACTCAAAGTAGGTACATATATTTCAGTAAAAAAAGACGTTGAAGAGGTTAAATAATTCGAAAAAAGTGTGAAAGGTTTAAGAGGTTGAAAACTGTTGAAAAAGTCGTAAATATATGCAAAATGTTAATATTGAGAGAGGTTGAAAAAGTCTAAACAATTTAAAATCGATGAAAAAGTCGAAAAAATAAAGAAGTTTCATCACAATATCTTGCACGGCTTACGAGATATGGTGGTATAGAGGTTAAAATTTAGGACCGTGCCACGCGAATCTTTGGAAACTTGAAACCTAGCCTAATCTTAATTTAGTTCAAATGTACACCTAATCACCAAGTTTCATCAAAATCGCTGCATTTTTTTTCAAAATGGGATTGGGCAAATATACATAGAGTATGGGCGGTAGGCGTGTCTATGAACCGATTACGTCCGTTTTGAATAGCAAGATGCCTGCAAGAAGGTCTGACCTGAGTGTGCTAATTTCATTCAATTAGCTTTCTTGGTTTTTCCGTAAACCTGATTTGAACAGACAGACAGACGGACATAGCTAAATCAACTCAGGTGGTGACGCTGATCAAGAATATATCTATATACTTTTTCATACCTACCACCGCCCTCTTCTATGCGTTACAAACAAAATGACAAAGTGAATATACCCTCGGTGTAGGGTATAATAAAGAAAATAAACAACATACGCATGTATTTCCGGTACTTTTCGCAACATAATTGTGACTTTTAGGTAAATATGGTCACTTGGGTGTTACGTAACGTTTAAGGGGGGGGGGGGAGGGGTAGAGGAAAACGTTACGGCGCGTTACATAGGGGGGAGGGGGGGTCAAAAATCTTCGAAGATTGCGTTACGTAATACTTGAACGGCCCCTAAATCGATTCTCATGAAACTTACACAGTATGGTTTTTATATTAAGGGGCACAAATTAGATTGTAAAAATTTTATTGAGAGTGCACACTTAGGGTGACCCTCATACAAATATATTTTTAAACATAATTTTCACGAAGACAGGTTACTCGATTCACGCTGAATTTACACCACGTATTTCTTATGTTAAGAAGCATAGCTTAGGCTACAAAACTAATATTTAGAGTGGCCCTCACACAAAAAAAATTTTTAAATATCATTTTCTCGAAGACCGCTAAATCGATTCTTATGGCATTTATACCACATGACTTTTATACTAAAAAGCACAGATAAGATAGTAAAAATTTTATTTACGGTTCATACTTAGGGTGGTCCTGATTCAAAAATATTTATAAATATCATTTTCTCGAAGACCGCTTAATAGATTCTCATGGAATTTACTCCACATGGCTTTTATATTTAGAGGCACAGATAAGGTTGTAAAACTTTTATTTAGGATGCATACTTAGTGTGACCCTCATACAAAAATATTTTTAAAAATAATTTTCACGAAGACAGGTTAGACAATTCACACCGAATTTACGCCACGTATCTCTTATGTTAAGAAGCATAGCTTAAGCTACAAAACTGTAATTTAAGGTGGCCCTCACACAAAAATATTTTTTAAATATCATTTTCTCAAAAACCTTTTAAACGATTCTCATGGTCTTTACACCACATGGCTTTTATATGAAGGGGCACAGATTAGATGGTAAACATTTTACTTAGGGTTCACACCTTGGGTGGTCCTCATACAAAAATATTTTTAAATATCTTATTCATGAAGACAGGTATATCGATTCATACCGAATTTACACCACGTAACTTTTATATGAAGAGACGTAGATAAAGCTTCAATACTTTTATTTAGGGAGCATATTTAGGGTGGCCTTCATACAAATATATTTTTTAAACATAATTTTCTCGAAGATCGCTTAATCGGTTCTCATGGAATTCACACCACGTGGCTTTTATATAAACAGGCACAGCTTAGGATAGAATGGGTGATGCCACGCCCCCTTATCTAAAAGAAAATAAGATTCATCATATCTTATCAACTATTTGATGCAGATAAATGAAACTTGGTACATATATAAAGGGTAGAGAAAGAAGTTAGAGTCAATGCAAAAATGGGTGGTACCACGCTCCCATGTGAGAAAAAATCAACTTTCTTATGTATCAACAACTATTTGACGCAGATGAATAAGATTTGGTACACATGTTACTTATTGTTTGTAAAAATTTCTTAACATAGTTTGGTTTGGAAAAAATGAGCCATAAAGAAAGAAAGTAAGATTCAATAAAAAAATGGGTAGTGCCATGCCTCCAAAATAAGAAAAGACTATGACTATGAGACTCGGTACATATATAGAAGACAAGGACTATTACCAAATTAAACTCATTCAAAGGTGCTGATTCTAGGCATTCCATTGATTCCCGCCAAATCAATTGTTCATTTATGAGCCAAATAGAAAAACCAACAACGTTGTTTATCCACTCGCAATAAGATAAATATCAACAAAAATAATTTTTACTTATTTAATCCAACTAAAATAAAAACACTTTATATTTTATTTGTTGAGGCGTAGCAACGCCCGCCGGGTTTCGCTAGTCTATTATATAAAATTCATTTTTTGTCTGTCCGTCTGTCTGTCTCTTATGCACGCGGAAACTATCCAACCGATTTTGATGAAATTTTTACAGTATACGTATGTTAGTATTGATCGGGCGGGTGTCATAGGCTATAAAACTTTTGGTTAGGGTGCATATTTAGGGTGGCTCTCATACACAAATATTTTAAAAATAGCGATTTTTCAAAGACAGGCAAATCGATTCTCCTGAAATTATAATAAATAAATACGTTTTACGTTTTTGGCAAGGGGTTAAAACAAAAATTTAAATATTGTTTTTGGAAAAAAAATTCTCCTCACCTCAAATACAAAATAAAATTTTAAGCGAAAAAAAGGTTGGGCATTTTCAGAAAATTAGCTTTGATTAGCATTTTGAAATTCTACAGAGGTTAAGAAGTTCTGTAAGAGTCAAAAGACTAAAGTTGATTATTTATATTTGGATGAAAATGCCGCTTTTTTGAAACAATTTTCAGCCTAAAATGGGCATAACTTAAAATGGCCATAACTTCATAAGAATTTTTTTTAATTAAATCGGGAAAATATGGGTCCCTTTATATCCCTTGAAAAACTACATATTTAATCTGATGAGTAAAGCTATATATTTTGAAAAGATTTGGTTTGAAATTGTTCGTTACAATTTAAATACTTATTTGGCATAAAAGCTACTGGACGGAATTAAGAAGTGGACGGTAATAGGGCACTTTACGTTACTAAGCTTCAAGTAATTTCAATCTCAGTCATTTCATAGATGTCATCCTTTTTTCTATAGCAATGTAAAGGTTTTCCTGCAAAAGGGCACATGTCCTGTTAACCATTCGTGAGTGTGGATTTTCAAAAGGGCCCATATTTCATTTAATATTTCTATTATGTGCAATACTTTCCACAATACATAAGTATTGCGAAAAACAAAAACACATGAATCGGCACGTCAAGCTATTGAAAATACCTAAGTCCATAAAAATTGCTCTACGTTTGCTCATCCAGAAAATATTGAACGTAAATTGTTTTTTTTTGCTTTAACTTTCTGGAATAATTTTTTGCTGGAATTTTTTTTTTTGTTTTGAGATTTTTCGGTTTTTTATTGGTTTTGTTTTGGCAATATTGCGAAAAATATTGTACGAAATCTTTATTGTTTTTAATATTTTATGAACGGGCATACGATGTGGATTTTTTTTGAGCAATTTTTTGATTAGAATTTTTTCGATAACTTGGAATACAGATCCGCTTTTTTCTGTTTTTTTTTTTTTGGCAATATTGTGATAAATATTGAGCGAACATTTTTTTTAAATATTTTATGAACGACCAAACCAAGAGCAATTTTGACGTGTAGCGTTTTTTACGATAGCAAATTATTTCTCATGGTTTTTGCGTAACTGAATTGAGAACACAAACAGCCTGACGGACACGGATAAATCGATTCAAGTGGTTGACAGAACGAACATACCTTGAGTGTAACCTATAAATATTGATGTTTCCAGCAATTTCATGTGTTCGAAAATAATTTTTTGAAGTGAAAACTTCTTATGGCACGTTGTGCGGCTGAGGAAAAAAGTATAAACTCGCGACACCGACCGTCATCGGGATTCCCCGTCATGAATGCGATAGTAAAATTTGAATGTTCTATTGTTTCTTTTAAATAAATATTCCAAGTGGAAGACAAAAAGCAAAGCAGACACACTAACTGGCACATTCCATTCTGATTCAACGATTGTTATGCTTACATGTTTGTTTCTTTCAAATTCCGCGTTGTTGCGTTGACAAATTGAGAATGAGAGCGAGAGTAAAATTTGAATACATATTCCGTTTTTGTCTTCCATTGCATTGCCATATAAAAAGAAAACGCGCACATACCAACTAACACACTAACTTGCCATTAAACGATTTGTTTTCACTTCTGTCGGCACTCCCGGAGTTCAACCCGCCGTTTTTTTTTAAAAAAAGTTACAATGAGATTGTTTTAAATTTTTCATATCCTTGGTCTGTTATGCCAGGCCCGTCGAGAGGGGGTGGGAGAGACGGAGAAGCCCTCGGGCCCAGGCTTTGCAATGGGGTCCGTAAATCGGAGGCACGAGAAAAAATTTTTAAATTTTTTGCCATAAATTACAATTAGTTTTTTTACAAATTTTTTCTAAAAATATAAGTAGTTTTTAACGCATAGTTTGCTTAAAGTTGAGCGTCACAAGCTTTTTAAAAAAATTTGTTCGAATTTTGAGCGCTCATTTCACTGTACTGCTCATGGCGCCTGTTGCGGATTGAAATCCGGTTATATTATTCCTTTTTATTGTATAAAAAATATTACTGGCAACTCATTTCTTTAATATAATATGTAGCTGGTAATGCCGCTCCTCATTTTTTTGTGAATTGTTACTTTTTTTTATTGAATTCGTACGTTATGGTTCGTTTTATTTTTGTACACTGCCATTAAAAGAAGAGGCCACGTAGGTACAGTGATTAATCCAAATGCTGGAAGCTCACCCTGTGCAACCCACAGTCTTAATTTATGAGGAGTCGACTCAGCAGAATGCTGTCAAACCGCAATTACTTTTTTTGGAGTGTTTCGAAAGTGTTACGCCATTTTTAGCAGTAGTCCACAGCGTTGGGAAATTCTCAAAAAAAATTGTGAATTCTCTTCGTAGACCTTCAGATACAGATACTTCAAACATATTCTACATAGAATTGCAGAAAGCTTACATTTTACGGCTGAAACTCGTAGTGATGTCAGCGGCATTCTGAAGAATATGAAAGGAATTGAATGCATATTAATATTCTCGATTTGTTGTAAAATATTGAAAGCTATCAATGAAAGAAGCATCATTCTTCAAGCAAGAGACGCGACTATCGACAACGAAGCTCAAAATCTTGAAAGCTTATTATCTGACTTAAATTCGATTCGGAACCAAAGGGGCAACATTTTATGTGAATGCAAAACTGTTGCTGATGGATTGGAAATCTCATCAACGTTCTCTTCCACCAGGCAAAGAAAACGAAAGAAGTATTTTAAAGAAAATGAAGAATCTGATAACACGAATACAGACGATCAGGAGACCGATTTCAGAAAAAACACTTTTCTCATCATCGTTGTCTCAGTTATTGCGGGAGTTTCTACTCGATTTGATGCCATTAACCCATTCCAGACTGCTACCAGAAGGACCCGTACAATTTCGATCAAATTTGGTGTGGGAGGTCAAGGGAACAATAGAAGTTGCTGATGAGAAAATGAAAATTTTCCCTATCGGCACACAAGAGATATGGCATGGGTAAATTTTTACCCAATAGCCCTCTATGAGACAAAAAAATAACCAACAAAAAAAAATTGACCGTCAAACTTTTCATTCAATCAAATCTGATTAATTATAGCATCACACATAGGACTTTGAATTTGTTGCGAGCTTTTTTCTTTAAATCTTCAAATTTGCCTGGATCGATTTTCCAACAAAGTTTTGGAAATTTTATGTTGCCTAAATTCTACCTCACAAAAATACAGGCTAATCAAAGAAGTTCGGAAAAATAAAAATATTCATTTTAGACCAATCCTTCCTCTACCCAAAAAAGCTTTAAAAACCACAACACCTTTTACCTGTCGCTTGGTAGAATTTTTTAAATTGCACTCTTCTTTTGGGTATTTAAATACCCAATAGTCTGGAATGAGTTAAGGACTTAAATGGGACTTTTATTTTCTGTGGCGATTCACAGCGATTCACAGAACGAAAGCGAAATTAAAAATATTCTTACAGATCTTGTAAAAAAAAACACAAATCAGACGTTGTTGCAGAATTAAAAGATGAAATTATCCATCTGACACATATCTACGAAGCCAATTTCGAAGAAGAACCATCACCATATACTTTGCTGAATTCAATCTTTGTTAAAAATTTGGAGACGATTTTTCCTAATGTATGGTTACTAGACCTGTAACCGTTGCCAGTTCTGAACGTTCTTTTAGTGTTCTTGCTCGAATAAAAAACTTTCACCGATCGTGCTGCACACAAGAGCGAGTATCAGGACTTAGGACTCTTTGCATAGAGGCCCTGTTAGCCAAAGAGTTAGATTTTGATACATTTATAAAAAATTTTGCAGCCCAGAAAGCAAGAAAAGCGCATCTCTAATGCGAATGAGAATGAACAATTTGATATTTAATGTTTTATTGTTCTAAGGCTCGAATTAAAAAGTTCAAGCCAAATATCAGTGGATAAGTTCTTATTCATTGTGACTAATGACTATTTCATTTATTCAATAAAAAACAAAGCCATATTGTGTCATATTACATTGTGTTTCTTCAGAGAATTTTCCAAAAGAGAGTAGTAGATTTTCCCTCCTTGCCAATGACGTACCGTCCACGTTCAGCGCCCGGGGCAAAGAAGTAATTTGTTGCCCCCTACCACTCTAAAATATTTCCGATTTTTGGACTAATAACAAAGGTCCTCACTTTTGTTTCTCAGAAATTATTAGGAAAATGAGATATTACTTGAAATTGAATTATAAAATCACCTATGCATCCTCCTAAGTTGCGCGCTCTAGGTACGGTACTGGGCATGGCTTCGGTAGTTAATCATTGCTTGAAAAGATTTAAAAATAGGGAACATTTTGACCCTTAAATCTCAGCTTTTGGTTAACCAATCGCGGAGCTGATAATTTTTGGGCACCCTGCTCGATGAGTACTTTAACTTGATATATCATTTATTACTGCCTAGCTATTCTCAGTACCAACAAATTTTATCATTTGAATAAAAAATTTCGTCCCATTCTATCACAATTTAGTTATCGAAAAGTTTCATTTCTACCACGTATGAACAGCACAAACGATTTTTTTTATAAATAAAAGTTTAAATCATTTTGTTAAAGCATTTTATATTTTATTTTCAGAGGGTGATCCATGCAAGATGAAAAATTCTTTGCCTGGTATCTGTCGCCTTCAATCTAATTGTACAGAAATAATGGAAGCTATACGACTTGGAACAATGTCAGTTGATGACCCTGTACATTGCAGCTATGACCATGATCAGGAGGTTATTTGCTGTCCAAGCAAGAGGTAAGTGACGATAATATCAACATCAAGAATCAGAAGATATGTTGTTGCTTAAGACACAGTTCCCATGTCATGAAATATCGTTTTAATATAATAATGGCACTTGTATTTCCGCTTAGACTAATCTTTTGTACATAATCCTTATTGGTATTTTTTTAAAGATTTTTAAAATTTCCGTTGGGTGTAGCTATTTAAATTTATATTTTTTGTAACATATTAATGTATTTAGATATGAATTAACAATATTATCTACAAAATGTGAAAAGTAAAATCTTAAAAAAACACCATTTTATGTATATAGTTACTAACATTTCACGCTTTTTTACTTTGCATTTTCTCTCTCTCTCTCTCTCTCTCTCTTTCTTCCTTGAAATACTTTTAAAATTACTCAGAACGAGCAAGAATATTGGAAGTACAAGTACATCAACGACCGTAAGAACGCCAACAACACAGATGAATTCATTTGAAACCAAAACAACAACAACAACAACAACTACAACAACCGCTCCTGAGCCGGACTTTTGGTTACATTTGCTTACTACTACTACCGAAAGACCAGACTTTTGGCTACATTTAGTGAATACTACAACAACCGCTCCTGAGCCGGATTTTTGGTTGCATTTGCTCAGTACAACTACTACACTTAAGCCACTGATAGTTGGTGGTAAAGAGCTTGATAGTGATTCCGAATTTTTCGACCTCAATCAATTGTTACAAAATGGTGCAAGTCGTCCTGAGTCTCCTTCTGAACGACTTGTGAATCAGCCACATGTTGACAATAATAATATAAATGTCAGGAATCCAAATAATAATCAGGGGCAAAATAATGGCAGAGATTCGCAACCGTTTGTTAATCCATCAGGTCCTAATATAGATCACAATATTGCTACTTTTCAAAATCAAAATCCCAATCGTCAAAATGGAAACGTAAATTGGAATAGTAACCCGAATAATAATCAAAATCCAAATCATATTCATATTCAAAATAATGGAAGAAATTCGCAACCCTTTTTTAATCCATCAGGTCCTCATATAAACCAAAATATTGCTACTTTTCAAAATCAAAACCCCAACCGTCTAAACGGAAATGTAAATTGGAATAGTAACCCGAATAATAATCAAAGGCAGAATAATGCACGCAATATGCTACCGATTACTAATCCGCCCAGACCAAATATGATTTCTAGCACGGGAACTTTCCCAAATCAAAATCAAAACATTCCCAATGAAAACACAAATTGGAATAATGATAGAAGGTGGAATAATGCCAGAAATAATAATGGAAATATTAATCGTGGTAATGGGAATGTACCTAATGCTGTTCAAAATCAAAACAATCACAGAGATAATCAACTTAATAATCCAAGTGGTAATTCATTTATTACAAATGGGCAAAACCCGAATGTTATGACTCCAGCTACTTGGCAACAACAGCAACAATTAGATATTTTAAAAAATAACCTTGCTAATCAAAACATCCAAAGTATGCAGTTTAATCGGCCGAATAGCAATCCGTCCAATACAAATTGGCAAAATCATAATCCGAATCCGAATGTTATGAATCCAAATATTCGGCAACAAAATCCACAATCACAATTTGAGGACTTGGAAACAGCAGAAAGTAACAATCATCAAACTAACACAGGTATGGGTGTTGGTTTGCCAAATGGCAACATTTGGGCAAATCAAAAGCCTGTGCAAGCACGACAACCTAATACGGATCCAATAGGAACAGTTTTTGATAACTTAGTGGATAGCGGCATGGATATTGTAAGGGCGAAAGTTGAAAATGTTGAAAGAGAACACGAACAATTTGATTTTCTCCAAGATATAAATAATGTTAGAACAACAACAACTATAAGAACTCCTTTGAAAGATCCATTTGAACCGTTTCAATTTCGACCTCAGCCAGAAGAAATCTTTAATACACAAATTAATGGTGTTTGGAATTCGGATATGCAGTCTTTAAATCAAAGGTTTAACAAATTGGTTTTGGTTTATTAAATGGTATATGAGGGAAAATCTTTGCAATAACAGCCATATGTCTTTTAACAACTTAAATTAATTAGACGTCAAAATATTGCTTTCTTATCTTTAAGTAACTAAATTCATTTTATTATTTTGATTCCATTTTACTTATAATTTTAAAACAGTTTTGTTTCGAATGCTTTGATTATCACTTTTATCGCTGTTAAGTTTTTTTGCAAATTTTCAAAAACTCACAGCTCTAATTACAAACACATAGAACATTCTATAACAACAATTCTAAGAAATTATTGAAGTGGACATCATACGATATAGATCTAAATACAACTGAGTACTTAGAGGGAGACGTTAATACGGATTATATATTTGGAATCTCCGGACACTATATGATAATTGTGCATTGTCAGATTTGGTTGACAATTTAATCGATCTTGACCTTGCTTGAAGCGAATCGTGTGTACAATCCCGAGTTCAGCCGAAAGTCTTTTTTGATGTTTCTGGACTATCCAGCACAGTCTCCAGTACACGATGCGCAAATTAAACTATCACAATCGTTAGTTTTTTTAAATAAAACTCGATGATTTTCGTTTGTTGTACTTTTGTTTCGTTCCATATTTAATTTTGTTTAAAATTAAAATTTCAAGTAAAAGAATTTATAGAAAATGGTACACTTTGAATAGAGAATTCAAACTGCCAAAGATATTTTATGCTGTCCTGTTCTTTTTGAATTTAGCACTTAACTAAAACTACTTAAATTTATTAAAGACACAGTTTCCATGTCATGAAATATCAATTTAATATAATAATGGTACTGGTATTTCCGCTTAGACTAATCTTTTGTACATAATCCTTATTGGTATTTTTTTAAAGACTTTCACAAATTCCGTAGAGTGAAGCTATTAAAATTTATATTTTTTGTAATATATTTATGTACTTAGATATGAATTTACGATAATATCTCCAAAATGTGAAAAGTAAAATCTTAAAAAAACACCATTTTATGTATGTAGTTACTAACATTTCACGCTTTTTTACTTTGCATTTTCTCTCTCTCTCCCTCTTTCTTCCTTGAAATACTTTTAAAATTATTCAGAACGAGCAAGAATATTGGAAGCACAAGTACATCAACGACCGTAAGAACGCCAACAACACAGATGAATTCATTTGAAACCAAAACAACAACAACCACCACCACCGAAAGACCAGACTTTTTGCCACATTTAGTGAATGCTACAACAACCGCTCCTGAGCCGGACTTTTGGTTGCATTTGCTCAGTACTACTACTACCCCTAAGCCACTGATAGTTGGTGGTAAAGAGCTTGATAGTGATTCCGAATTTTTCGACTTTATTCAGTTGTTACAAAATCGTGGAAGTCGCCCTGAGTTTAATTTAGAACGGCACAATCTAAATGTCAGGAATCCAAATAATAATCATTGGCAAAATAATGGCAGAGTTTCGCTTCCGTTTGTTAATCCATCAGGTCCTAATATAAATCACAATATTGCTACTTTTCAAAATCAAATCCCCAATCGTCCAAATAGAAACGTAAATTGGAATAGTAATTTTAATAATAATCAAAATCAGAATAATGCAGGCAATATGCTACCGATTACTAATATGCCAAGACTTACACAATTCTATTACATAAATCAAAATCAAGACCTTTCTAATGAAAACACAAATCGGAATAATGATAGAAGGTGGAATAATACCAGAACTCATAATGAATATATTAATCGCGGTAATGGGCACATACCTAATGCTGTTCCAAATCAAGACGATCACAGTGGTCAACGCTCAAGTAGTACTCCATTTATTATAAATTGGCCAAACCCGAATGCTGTGACTCCAGTTACTAGCAATCCGTCCAATCCGAATATTAAGAATAGATGGCAACCTAATGAACCACAATTTGAGGACTTAGAAACAGCAGACAGTAACAATCCTTTACATCATACTAACACAGGTAATGGGCGCATACCTAATGCTGTTCAAATTCAAGACGTTCACAGTGGTCAACGATCAAGTAGTACTCCATTTATTATAAATTGGCCAAAACCGAAAGCTGTGACTCCAAAAAATAGTACCACTAATCAAAACAGCCGTATTATAAATTGGCAAAAACCGAAAGCTGTGACTCCAGTTACTCATTCAACTGCACCGTTTCAATTTTCACCAGAAGAAATCTTTAATAATCAAACTATTGGTGTTCGGAATTCGGAATTAAATCAAAGGTTTAACAAATTGGTTTTGGTTTTTTAAATGGGATATGAGGGAAAATCTTTGCAATAACAGCCATATGACTTTTAACAATTTAAATTAATCAGAAGTCAAAATATTGCTTTCTTATCATTTAGTAACTAAATTAATTTTATTAATTTGTCTCTATTATATTTACAATTTTAAAATAGTTTGTTTCGAATGCTTATATCACTCTTATCACTGTGAAATGCTGCACTGCTTTCGAAAAATATATAGTAGATAGATATCTATGTAGTTAATATTTACACGTATGTACCTTCTCAAAAAATTACATAAATATTTTATACATTCTTATAGCAAATCGAATTATTGCATGTCGTTTAGTTAATACTGAACTTCATGGAATACGCAAGGAAAAGTTGTTCATGGACTTGCCTTGTGGAGAATTAGAAAAATCGCCATTTTTTTTTTGTGTTAGACATTTTTTTGCAAATTTACAAAAACTCATGGCTCTAATCAGGCCCGTGCGCAGGAATCATTCATGGGGGGGGTTTTTGACTAGGACATTTCATGTTAGATTATGTTCATAAAACGCGTCAAAAAAGATTTACTTTTAATATAGACATTAGACCGGGCCGATTTGTATGAAGCAAAATAAAGTCAGCCAGACACCGACTCAAATTCGATTTTTCCATATAAAAAATTTGAAAATTCGAATTTTGGGACTAAATATTATCTATAATAGAAAAATAATTTAAAACTTTTTAACGTCAAATTTTTTGCAAGAACGCAATCTTTATTTTTCGACTAAATTTGGGCACCCATTTTGTGAAGGAATAAAAGTTTCGAGGAAAAAACACCTTTTCTTAGCCAAAAAGGACCTTCAGGAATATCAGAAATGCTCCATTGGTTTTTCTCGGAACGAAAAAAAAAATGACGCAGATATCGTTTTTAAGGGTCCTTTTAACTTTTGAGTCGGTTTCTGAATGAATCTAAATTTCGACCCGGTCTAAAAGACATTTAATTATAATTAAATTCATACATACATATATACATATGTAAATAAATACATACATACATATGTAAATATGTTTATAGTATGATTCGATATTTAGTTATCATTACGTAAGTAGCTAATTCTGCGAGGTACTTGGAAAAACTCGTCCAAAGCTCTTTCCACATTGATTTCGATATCGCGATGTATATTTAGCGAGGCTAAGCTGTTCAGCCGATCTTCGGACATAGTTGATCTGAGGTATGTCTTCAGACGACGAAGCACTGAAAAGGAGCGTTCATTTGTTGCTGTTGTCTCAGGCAAAGTTGCCATAACACGAATCATTTTTGATGTCTTGCCCCCCCCCTTGCGCACGGGCCTGGCTCTAATTACAAACACATAGAACATACTATAACGACAATCTTAAGAGATTTTTAAAATGGACATCATCCAAAATAGATCTAAATACAACTGAGTACTTAGAGAAAGACGCTAAGTCGCTCGTTTATTGACGCACATTCATTTCTTCAAACAGGCTTAAAAAAATAGTCGAGAGCGGCTATATTTGGTGAAAGTCAATGCCAAATCAAAAATGATCCCACTTTCACTTATATCGAAAGCCATATAATTGGAAATGGACGTCATTGCTTTATCGGGGCTTTGCTGTTTTTAATTGCAACGACATGGCACAATCACGCCGTTGTTTGTATTTTGTCCTCTGCAATTCATGTAGAGTCCCGATCTCAGCCGTAAGTCTCTTCTTGATGTTTCTGGACTATCCAGCACAGTTTCAGTACGCGACGCGTAAATTAAACTATCACAATTGTTGGTTTTTTAAATAAAACTCGGACATATTCGTTTAGTATACTTTTGTTTCGTTCCTTATTTAATTTTGTCTAAAATTAAAATTTTAAGTAAAAGAATTTATAGAAAATGGTACACTTTGAATAGAGTGCATTTCATTGAAAATCGATTGGCGAAGTAGTTTTTATTTAGAATGTCATCAGCTGATCATTTTATACAAAGAGTCTGTTTACACGTTAGAGTGCTTGCATACACTTACACTTAAGGTATGTTTACCGACATGTTAAGCAAAACCTACGATACCATACGCTACAGAAATACAAATATTTCAATGAATTCAAACTATAAAAAAATTATTTTATGCTCTCTTTTTGATTTCATCACTTAACTTAAACTACATATATTGCCTTCCATTCTTATTAGTACTACTTGTATCGATTTAGTTTCCTTAATAATAATTCTCACACTCATTCTTTAATCTTTACATGTGCATACTCACACTCATTTGCTATACTGCTCATTTACTCTTCTTACTTTTACCACCAATGTAAATCCTTATGCTCTAAACACAATTGCGGTGGACGACAAGAATTGCGATGCAAAGGCAAACAACCCAACCACTAAGATTGGTTTCTTTCCCTTCCGTCCCGTTCCTTGTCAAATCGAGTCATGCCGAATTGTATTTCGCAGCGTACACGACGAGTAAGCATACACGCAGTCTCTGATTGAGTTCTGCCAAAGTTGCCCGCAGGAGGGAGAGAGCCTTCCACTGCTTCAAAATAATTTTTTTAAAACAGGTGTATGGTTTCCGACTCTTTTCTGCGTGTCAAAATACATGATATTGATGGAGATCCAAGCAGTTAAATAGAAAACGACAGTGTCAAGATTCTGTCTTTCAAGGAATATAGATTCCCACTTAGCGTTCCAATATGGGGAATGCAATAATATTCTTCTAAGTCAGGAACCATGACTTTTTGAAAATAAAATGCGGGAACTTGTTCATAATAACTTGAAACTTTTGCACAATACGAGCTGCGGGAGATTTCGAGAACTTAAAAATACTACTTTATTTCTCTTATCACACTTGTGCACTGACGATCTGGTTGTAGTCCCCGCTGCAATGGTAGCGCAATTTAAGCCCTTTATTATAGTGTGTGCGTAATTCCTTCACGGTGAACCGGCAAATATTGGGCTAGTCAGCGTGGGATTTTGGAGGTAGTTTTAAATTTTAATATGTTTATCTGTGATAGAAACTGAACCTACTTTTGTAACTAAAATGGGATCTGAAGATTCAGAAATTATTTTAACAACAGATTCAGAAGTCATTAAACGTTTCCAGTGAATCAACTTTGTCAAAAATTTTAAAAACTTTTCAAAAGATGTTGATGAAGATCAATTTAGCCATCTTATGTTGCCAAACGAACGTATATTACGATTTCACTAGACATACTTAGTTAATTTGAAAATCCCGAGTGGCATTGTAACTGGAATTCTATTTTGAAGTATATAACGGGTGTTTTTTTTAGAGGTATAGAGCTTCGAATTGAAATAAGACACAAGAAAATCGTTTTAATGTCCATCAATTTGGCTTTATTGGAAGGATAATTTTATGCCATTAATGTTTAAGTATGATTTCGGGCATGTGGCCGCCGCGGCTGGCTCGAATAAAGCCAATTCTACAGGTCCAATTTTGAACCACTTTTTCGAGCATATGGGGCCGTATGTCGGCAATAACGCCACGAATGTTGGCTTCCAAGTCCCCTAACGTTTCTGGTTTGTTGGCGTAGACGAGCGACTTTGCATATCCCCAAAGAAAATAATCCAATGGTGTCAAATCACACGATCTTGGTGGCCAATTGACAGGTCCATTCCGCGAAATTATGCGCTCATCGAATGTTTCCTTCAATAAATTGATTGTGACGTGCGCTGTGTGGCATGTAGCGCCGTCTTGTTGGAACCACAACTCATCCACATTCATGCCATCCAATTCGGGAACAAAATAGTCGGTTATCATGGATCTGTACCGGTCTCCATTAACGGTAACTGACTCTCCAGCATTATTTCGGAAGAAGTATGGCCCAATGACTCCACCAGCCCATAGAGCACACCAAACAGTCAGTTTTTGTGGATGTAATGGCGTCTCAAGGGTCTCATGTGGATTCTCTTCACTCCAAATGCTGCAATTTTGCTTGTTGACGTAGCCATTCAACCAAAAATGAGCCTCATCACTGAACAAAATTTTGCGATGAAAATCAGCATCGAGATCAATCTCATTTTCGGCCCATACACCAAAATCACGACGCATTGCATGGTCTCGCGGCTTTAATTCTTGCACAAGCTGGATCTTGTAAGGTCGCAAGCCAAGATCTTTGCGCAAAATCTTCCATAAAGTTGATGGACAAAGCTCCAATTGCTGTGCACGGTGGCGAATCGATTCATTCGGGTCCTCTTCAACATTTTGCTCTACAGCGGCAATTGTTTCTTCGGTGCGCACTGTTCGACGTCTCTGCGGATGCGTATTATCACATAGAGTAAACGTATTGCGAAAACGACCCATGGTTAACCGAATTAATTGCTCTGATGGACGATTATGTCGACCATAAAATGGACGGAGCTTGCGGTAAACTTCGCGAACTGAACCATTATTTTCGAAATAAATTTGCACGATTTGCAAGCGTTGTTCTTTTGTCAACCTGTTCATGATCAAATGGCAAACCAAACTGAACATAAATGACATTAGAGTTGCCAGATTTGACCATAAAATGCCAGTTTTATCTCTATTCGAAAAACAAACCTCTAAAAAAAAACACCCGTTACATACATACTTCCATACGCGCGTTGGCATGGGGGTAAACTGGCGAATGCGTTACGGAAATGAGAGAACAAAATATGTTACGGAATACGTTACGGAACTTGAACATAAAGTGTGGCATACTTTTAAGTTTTATAAAAATTGGGTGTTTACGCATGCATTTAATTTGACTTAATGCTTCACTCAGGGTGGTGTTGGTTTTTTTTTCTGTAATTAATGGGGATTTTGGACATCATTTAGGGTGGCTCCGGACCCTGGAAGGACCGTTTTTGACCCATTTTCGGAAAAATTTTTGTTTTCTATAATTAATGGGGAAAGGTCATAAATTGGATTTTGGACATCATTTAAGGTGGCTCTAGACCCTGGAAAAGACCGTTTTCGACCCATTTTAGAAAAAAATTTTTTTCTTGTAATTAATGGGGAAAGGTCGAAACTGGAACTTGGACATCATTTAGGGTTTCTCCGGAACCTGGAAGGAACGTTTTTGACAAATATTGGAACATTTTTTTTTCCGGATCCTGAAAGAACCGTTTTTGACCCATTTTCCGAATTTTTTTTTTTCTATAATTAATGGCTGAAAATGGATTTGGACATCATTTAAGGTGGCTCCGGACCCTGGAAAGGACCGATTTCGACCATTCTGGTCCTTTTCAAGTCTCAGAGCCACCCTAAGTGACATCCAAATGCCATTTTCAACCTTTCATAATCGATTGGAGCAAAAAAATTTTAGGGTGGATCAAAATAATTTTTTTCTTCGACCTTTCATAATCGATTTGAGCAAAAAAAAAAATTAGGGTGGATCAAAATAAATTTTTTTTTGTTCCAATCGATAGATAAAGCTTGAAATGGTTATATTTCGGAAACTGTGAGCTGAAAAGTGGGCTCATCTCGTGGAAACTTCCACATATTCTTTCTATAAATAAGAAAAGAATTTTATGATCTAATGTTGATTACAAGTATTCGTCGTCTTAACACTAATATTAGAAGTAACAGTTTAGCATGCTTAATAATCACATGTAGTAAGTGATGTTTTTTTAACCGTGATAAAATATTGAGTTGAAATAAATCATGTGTAACGGATGAGATTTTTTTTGGTATCATTTAAAAGGCCAATCAACGAAATTTAGTATTCAAAAATGCCGTCGCGACTTCTTTACACGAAGCACACTCTGAGTATTTACAACCGATTAGAAAAAATTATCACAGCTAAAAAAACAACCTTTATATGTGAATTTAAAAACTCTTCTCCTACTGAATCTTTAACTTAATCAAACATATCTTTTTTATTATAGCCCCGAAATTCCGGTTGTAACGCGACTCAATGCAACTATAGTACCACCTCGATCAGGAGAACGAGCAGCTGTTACAGGTATAGTTTTTTTTTAGTAAAAATTTCTATGCAACTTTCATTACAGAGTTACCAAAAAAAAAATTATAGCATGTTAATATATATGAAATCAGTGATGTCATGTAATCAGCTGAATTAAATTCGAGTATTAAAATCGATCTCCTTTACGAAATTGTATCATTTAAAGAAATATAGCTTGTCATATTTTACACAATGTTCAAGCCTCGTTTAATGTTAATTATTGTTTTAATTTACACTAAAAGGAATACAAAGAAAAATTTAAGCCAAAATTCGGAATATTTGGGCACTTTTTAATTTCTCCAAGCAATTTTTTAAAAAAAGCTGAGATATCTCTTATGATATATGACTTATTGAGCTCGAAAAGTCCACATGAGTTGAATAGATGCAATTTAAATGGAATTGTATCACACACACATAATTTATGCAAATTGGTACGTGTCTAAGCACTTGCGCGAATAAATAAAAAATCCTAGACGCGATGCAGAAATATGCAACATTTTGAATTAAACTTTTTCTTCGACTTCTTATGTCTCTTAACTGCTCACGAAGCGTAGGGCTTCCACAAAAATTCTACCAATGTGCACGATCAGTAGCGAGTTCCTCCAGCTCTTTCCAACATTTCCCCGATTCACTTATTTCAAGCATTAACGCCATCAGGTACCGGATATGTAGATATGGTCTTTGTTGATTTGGAGAACTACTTCTTCCGAAGAAGATCTGACGGCGGTGAGTTTCCCTTGCATGTTTGACTGCTTGGTGGCGATATGGCATAAGCCAAGTCTTCTTAATGCACGCTGAAAGTAGACGATTTGTAGAGTCAAAAACTTTTCTGAGCAGACCGTCATGTACATGCTATCAGAAACAAGATTGGTGAAAGTACATCTGAGACGAACTCAAAAGGGTCAGAAAGTTTCCCGTCATGTAATAATCTTCATTTGAAACCTTTGTATTGAGCGTCGATGAGATAACTGATCTTGGGTGCTACACCTTGCCTATTTGACTTTCATCTCAGATGCAGTTTCGGTCAATGCTATCAAAAGCAGCACTCTGTCGATAAAATTTAAATGTAACGACGCCTGCCATTATTTTAATTGCTCCACGATAATGCGAATGGCATACTTTGATCAATAAACGATCTGTTCCGGTAAAGTACTGCTTGAAACAAAATTTTTGAAAAACAAAATAAAAAATATTGAATTAAAAAAGTTACACGAATTCGAAGCATATTGAAAATTTTTCGCCACCCTGTGTTTAATACATTTATGTATTTTAATAAAAACAATATTAATTAAAATTCTTTAATTTTTATATTTCAGCCTGTAGGGAAATAGAAGCAGCCCTTTCACCGGGACTAACGCCACATATATTAGAAGGTACACCAGTTACGGTTGGTGAGTACCCGCATATGGCTGCCATTGGTTATGCACCAATTGGTGATGAAAAGAGTAAAGAATATGTATTTCGTTGTGGTGGAACTTTGATTTCGAACAAATTCGTGTTAACTGCGGCCCATTGCGTTAACAGTCGCGATGCTACTCCCTCGATTGTTCGACTCGGTGCTGCTGACTTTAAAAATCAGGAAGAATTGAAAAATGCGGTTGAAGTACCAATAAAGGTAAATAAATAGGGGAAAGCATTCCAAATCAAATCGCAAAAAAAAAACCTACTTGTATCGAATAACTCTTTTTCTCGTTATAAATTTTTTTTCAATAACACGGGTACGGGAATTTTCAAAAAAAAAGCCTCACGTAACTTATGGACGCCCCCTTAGTGAATAATGAAATGCCTAATTCTCATCACATCAGAGAACATCAGTTAGCCACTCTTCATGTGAGCCATTCATGAGCTCTTGAAACTTTGAGCACATTCACGCTCACAGAAAATTTTGTGAGACGAGCCATTATTCGTCACATGGCAAAGTCTGTGAACGGGAGTGTGTTTCCTAATCATTTTCGTGAATGCCGTTTCATTTCGTTTCGTTTCGTATGTATACAAGGCCTGTTGTTGTTCCTATTTTGTTTTTACGAATTGATTCTTAAGCAATAGAGAGATTGAGCCTCGGAAAGAGTTAATGGTTTTCTGACTAATTTTGTTTCTTAATATTAGAAAATGAGTGCTAAAGAAATAATTTAAAATATTAATTTGGGAGCATTCGCGTTGGCACCAAGCAGAAAAACAAAAAGTGCAATTTGGAATTTGTTTTCTGAAATAAAGTTTTTCAAAAATAGATTTCTACAGCGAGAAAATGGAGAATATCCAAAGGGTTTTGGACATAACTAAGGGTGACACCTGACCCAGAAAAGGACCAATTTCGGCCCATTTTCAGAATTTATTTTGTTCCAATCGATAGAGAAAGGTTGAAAAGGATTTTGGACACCACTTGAGATTGGAATAAGAAAAAAGTTTCTCAGGAGAATATCCAAAATGTATTTTGGAAATCACTAAGGGTGGCTCCGGACACTGAAAAGGACCAATTTTGGCCCATTTTCAGAATTAATTTTTGTTCCAATCGATAGAGAAAGGTTGAAAAGGATTTTGGACACCACTTGAGATTAGAATAAGAAAAAAAATTTCCCAGGGTCACTTTTAATGATGACCTAAATCCAATTTTGACCTTTTGCCATCGATAGGAGGAAAAATTTTTTTCAAGAATAAGCTGAAAACGGTCCTTTCCATGGTTCGGAGACATCTCAAGTTATGTCCAAACTCATTTTTCGACTATTATTGATTGAAAAAATAAAAATTCGAGAAAGGGTCAAAATTTCTTCCAAGAAGTTAAACTGAAAATGGGCCAAAAACGATCCTTTGTTTTATTAACCTTAGTAAAAAACAAAGCCCGTTCAATATTCCTTACCTATGTGTTACATATATACACTCATATTTGCAGGAAAATTTTCTTTATCGCTCTAAAATTAAGCAAACAATTGAATATGTTTTCATTTTCTTTTCACACCCGCCATCATTAGGAATCAGCAACGAAGTATTTACTATTTTGTATATTTTGTCATAAGTATTGCGCTTCCGCACTCTTTAAAAAACAAGTGAGTGACTGAAAGTGACACATTCACCTCAGCATAACATAACAGAATTTGAAAAAAAAAAGTTTAGATCCAGGAATAAACTTTCAAGCAGGCCAGGATTAAGAAATTTGTCGCCCCTAGGCAGTTGCAAAAATTGACCCCCGCCCCCCCCTCCTGAAAACTTCTTCATTTATTACGAAAAATTATTTTTTTTTTTTCATTTTTGATGAGCAAAAAAAAGAAAAAGGTATTCGTTCCTGAACGAAAAACACTATCAAAATGGAAACAAAATTTGAAATATCCATCCACAAAATATTTTACAATGTTTACAAAGTTTCCGCCAATATTTGCAGCCCTTTAAATCTTGCCGCCCTAGGCACGTGCCTACTCTGACAATCAGACAAAAAGTCACTCTCTGGTTTCGCCCTACATAATATGGCGGCTAGTGTCTCGATATTTGCAGCCCTTTAAATCTTGCCGCCCTAGGCACGTGCCTACTCTGACAATCAGACAAAAAGTCACTCACTGGTTTCGCCCTACATAATATGGCGGCTAGTGTCTCGAACCATTCACTATTTCATGAACTTTACAAAGTTTCATGAATGCTAAATATATGTGAGTGTGAGCTTTGCACGCATTCGCATTCGTGAGACCCGAGCTGCTTCCACACTCACATTTATGAATAGCATCCCAACATCGCATAGCATGAACATCGCATTATCGTGACAATTCGTTCATAGTTCGCGCAATTCAAACAATGCAAGCACATCGAAATCCTGACTTAGCAAAATGTTATCAAATTTCTGAATTCATTTAGTAGATTACTTTTAATTGATATCAAGTGGAAAAAATGTGTTCAATCAACTTGCCATTAAAATGCAAGCGACATTTTAATTAAATTTTTTTTTATAAATTATAAAAAATTAGAAAGTCAAAGCATTGAAATACAATTTTTTTTTATTGCCATTACACTGACAACAACTAAAGCGTCATAAAAATATCAAACAGAATTTTCAAAGAATTGACTAATTGTGCATTATATATGCTATAATAATTTTCAATTGTAATATTAAAACGATGAAAAAACAACTAAAACACATTGAGATATAAAAACAGTATTAATTATAACAAAGTCGAGCCTGATGTCATTTGGATTTTTCGCGAATGTACATTTTAAAAGTTTGGCGTATTTCTTTTTCATTTAAGTTTTTCCAAAATTCATGGTACTTTTCGTATTGTCCAAGTCACGAAATTGCTGAAGGAAGCACAATTCCTACTCAAAAGAGATATAAAATTAAGTTGGAAAGTATTCATCGTTGACATATGACAAAGACTCCCACAAAAGTTAGTAGAAGTTCAATGAAGTGCATTTTGAGCCATTCGATGAGTTTCTATCGAACAAGTCATAACAGCTTAAGATCCACAAAAGACTTTTCATATACATATTCCACACACAGTTGCAATTTTACCCAACTTTAGTATGATGACTTATTGGATCCTGTAATAATATTGTTTTGCTGTATTCATCAAAAAAATTTTTTAAAAAAATTTTAAATTTCGGAAATGGAATGGGAATGGGAACGGATATAGAAAATAGATAGAAGTTTTTTAAAATTCATTAAATTTCACACAAAAATTGTTGCGGTTCCAAAAATTATCTAAACTTCTTTTAATTGTAACATACATGTCTATATATCAATGAGGGACACATTCACTGTATCGTTCAGTTTGTTAAAAACTCTTCTTCTAAGGCATCGATTCGACGTTCTTGAAGACCTGAACATTTTGAGCTCATTTTTCATTATATCTTGGCACATTTCACTCGGTGTTTCATTAATTTTATCACGAATATTTCTTTTGAGTTGCTCAAGGGTATCTGGTTTGCTTTCATTAAGCTTGCTCTTCAGATATACCGTACGGAACCAAGACATCCGGTGGCCTCGGAGGCCAATCAATATCACCACTTTTTGAAATAATTTGTTGTGGAAAAAGATCTCGCAGTAATTTCATTGTAATTCTCTATAAGATGTGGCAACGTCTTGTTAGAACCGAATGTTAATCAAGTCCAAAGCTTGTAATTCTGGTGTCAAAAAATTTTCAATCATGTCACGATATCGTTCTGCAGTACCAGCTACCATTTAGCTATTTTCATTTTCTAAGGACTAAGGTCCAATGATTCTTCCTAAACAAATTGCATACCACAATATAACTTTTAATGGATCGAATTGAGGTTTGATTAATTGTTTTGAGCACCTCCTTGAACGGAATGTTCTCAGCCGATCTTGTAGTACATTGTGGCCTGTACCTATCAACTAAACACCCCTTCCTTCGAAATCATAAATCAAACGATAAATAGTAAGTTTTGTTGGTATGTTATTTCTCCACAAAATTGCACGTAACCTTCTCGTCGTCACAGGCTTTATTCCCCACGGCTGTCAAATATGAACACTGAAAACTAATAGTTACCAAAATGGCGGCAAAACAAAGTAGTAGACCACTTTCTGGCACATACCCTGTAGAAATACAATGCAGTTTCCTATAAGAAATCATTATGGTGACTTATTAAGGAGGATTCATTTTGGTTCAAGGATGATATTTTTAAAGTGGGTAGGGGTGATTTAACAAGAAGCTACTTATCAAATATACTAAGAATGTCATTAATGATGCCATTTATGTCATCAAAAAATTATTTCGTGGGTGCGCTGTCTTTCGCAAGCACTTTGTATTTTCTGCTTTTAATGGCGTTAGATTGGACATTTTGGAAAATCTACGTAAGTTATGTGATGTTTTTTGATCATAATTCACAATTATTTTCCTACAATATCTCCGAATCTAAGACTCTTGAGAGTAAACTGTTATATTTTCTAAGTTTTTAATGCAATAGTTGTTAGAAATTCCTTAGAATTACCCAAAAATTACGAGAAAAGAGTTATTGGATATAGTAAGGATGGAAAACATTTTTTTTTGTGCGATTTGTTAAGGTTATGTGTTTTATTTTTAAGGGGACCTTTAATTAGAATTATCGAGAGTTCTAATCAAGCCACCTACATATATTCGAATCAGAAAAAAAAAATCGGTAAAATATATTGTGTCATTTATGCAAGTGTATGTTATAGCTTGATCAAAGTACTCGATCACTCTAATTAATATACGTTCTACTGTAAATTTAACTTTTTTTTATCATTAAACAATGCATGGTTAAAGAGTTTCTCAGAAGAAATTGTGGTTTATATTATGTAATATGTACTAATGGGTTATGTGTTGTATGTATACCTGCTTGCATGTTTTCGTACTAACATTTGGTTTTTTCTTTGGGATGTTATGTTGAATTAAATTTCATACATGTGTACATAAAATGTTTCTTTATGAATTCTGAAAATTATAGTTTTTAAGAAATAATTATTTATTAAAAAATTTCATGTCTGCAATTTGTTTGCATTACAACAAATAGCTCTCCTTGTACAGTGTGTTAAATATTTTGTTAAATGGTCGGTGGCACGCACTTTGGTTGCATTACCTTACATACATACATACTTAACTCTGTAAGTATATGGTAGTAGGGGAAAATGGGATACCTACGACACTGGGGCACATTTGACTTTGCCAATTTCAGTATGAAAACGACTAAGGCGCCAAAAAGCTTAAATGCAGAAATAAACTTACTTTGACTTAAAAAATTGTGATTGTTTTTGTAAATTGAGTGACAAAATATGTTAGCATTTCGTTTAAGTAATTAAAAAATTGAAGTGTGCTTTGTGAAAATAAAACAGTATTAATAAAAAAAAAATAGAAAAAAGCCTCTTAAACGTTTGGGTCACATTTACCTTCTGCCAAAGGGATACATTTGACAAATGTTTATGTTCCTACAATACCATCATTAGATTTTATTTTAGTATGTACGTAACTTCATAAAAAAGACAAATCGAGGAGAGATTGATGAAGATTAAGTGAAGAGAGCAATTTCAGATATTAGAAATAAGTGCGAAACGGCCACATCAGCCGCTGAAAAATATGGAGTGAAGAGGACAAATTTGATAATGCGTATGAAAATACAGGACTCAGTGAAAGGCTTCTCAGATCAGACCGAATATGAATTGTAAGAAGTGCACCTTACGAAGTCAAATGTGTCCCTTAAAAAGTCAAAAGTGCCGGGGGACTTTTTTTTGAAAAAACTTAAAAAAAATACGATTATGCAGTTTTTTGTAAAAAATATGTTTCGTGGTTTTATGCCGAATAGTTAATGTATAAGAAACAGTATCAATTTTTAAAATCCATCAATTGTTTAAGGAAATATATGCCTTTGAAAATTAAGTGTCAAAGGGACCCCACTTTCCCCTAATAAGATTAAATTAAGGTACTTTTGGAAAAAATTACAATTTAAAAAATTAAAATTGAAAAATTTTTTTTTCTCTTTTTGACTTTTACAAGCGATAATTATGTACTGAAAATACGGCCTTAATACGGTAACACTAAACAAATGTGAGTTAATTACCTAATGAAACTCGCCCGTTTAATTGCTTTTATTCTGTTAATTAGAAAAATATAATATTTGCTTGCAAATATTACTCTTAAAGAACATTGTTAAGCACACTGTAACTCATAGGGTCTTTAAGACCCCTCCCCCCCACCCGTAGTGTTTTTACTCAAAATAAATCAGGTATTCTAATTTTTCTGGATGGTGCTTTTAAACCGAATCGCCTTTTATAAAATTATCCTTTTGCCCTTTATGATCTTTTAAAAACATTAAATTTTTACAAACATGATATGAAGAATATGGTGAGCCAAAATTTGAAAAACTGAAAATTTTACGGACATTTTTTTTTAGAACTTCGCTATCATTTTAAATGTAAAAAAATAAGGGACGATTCTTCGAAACAAATTAATCGAAATGTGAAAAGATTAAGAAAGGATTAGAGAATCTCTAATTAGTTGGACCGGGAACTCACTTGTTTCGGCAAAGATCTAAACTCAAGCGAAGTGTACCTTCTTTAACTAAAAAGTTAGTTTAACTTTTTTCAACTAATCAAATTTCCCAATATTTTAAGAATTATTAAAAAAAAAACATAATTTTTTTCAAAGCTGTCTATTAGTACAAATATATTTTAGTATTTAAGACTTGAAAACTTATTATTAGTTCGTAAGAATATTTTATAAATAACAAACACAATAATTATACTGAGAAATCAATTTGATAAAATATAACAAATTAAGCAATTAAATATTCATTTGATTCAAATATATAATATTTCAACCAAAATTTCTCACAATTTGTTCCAAATAAAATATGTTTGTCTCACATAAATATTTGATTGTTCTTTATCAAATAAACATTTGTTATATACAATCAAATAATTTCCCCAGTGTAGTAGACTATTGTGAACTTTGGCGTTACGGTGACGACGAATACTATGGGTTAAAGCCTTAAGCGTTTCAATATTACGTATACATTTTTAATTTTAAGTTATTTGTGATTACTTGTGGTTAGTTTTGTGAATTTCGTATTATGTAGTCAAAAAATGTTTGTGAATTGTCAAGAAAAAGCTTGCACCTTAAGCATTGCCTTACGTTACCAAATATGTTTGCATAAGCTCGGGCATCAAATATACATTTTGATCTGATCGACATATACAGCATTCATAATCGTTTATTGTTAAAGCTACAACATGTATGTCCTGTTTGTCAAATATGGGGAAATCATTTCTAAAATTTTTTATTTTCAGAATATCACTATACATCCGAAGTATAGTAATGGCAGAAAATATGATGATATCGCTCTATTAGAGCTCGATCACGAAATTACGGTAACTGAAAATGTTTCACCAACATGCTTGTATACTGACACTGTAGATCCATCGCCAGAATCACAACTCTTTGTCACTGGTTGGGGTACTGTAAATGTACAAAGTAAGATTGCAAGATATTATAACCAGCTCTCTAAATAGAGATAAACTTTTCATATTTTATTGCAGCGCGTCAATTTTCCGATATACTACTCAAAGCCAGATTAGAAATCGTACCGTTGAATAGATGTAACGAAAGCTATAGCGAAAGTGGTGCAAATCGGCAATTAAATCGTGGTGTGATAGAGACACAACTGTGCGCCGGTGACCCTGACTTCAATAAGGACGCCTGTCAAGGTGATTCCGGTGGTCCTCTCAATTTGGTCATCGATGAGGTCGCGAAAACGTTCCGAATTGTAGGCGTTATATCAACTGGATTTGGTTGTGCCTCTTCTGTACCGGGCCTGTATACGAGAGTTTCCGCTTACTTGGATTTCATCGAGAATATTGTTTGGCCTGATATGAGAACGTGAATAATTTGAGATCTGTTTAGTAATTTTATATAATTTGTTTTCTTTTGTTGCAGCAGTCCGAACTAAACATTATGTGTGATACCATATTAACTGATTTATTTTAAGTTTTTTTTTTTTGTTTGTTTTAAGTGAAGTAAATGTTTTATGTTCAACAATTGCGAAAAATATTATTGTAATTATTGTGATAAGTAATTCAAATTTTAATAAATCATTTGTACTTATAAATTAAGTGTATGTTACCTATTAAATACCTCTCGCCAATACAGCGAATGTGTAAAAATTTTCAATTGTGACATGTGCACGTAGCAAACATTTGAAGAAGTTCCAATCCTAACATACGCGAGAACGATGACTCAAAAAAAAAAAAGTAGATAAATATGCAATCAAAATAGTCAATTTTGAAAAGGTAAGTAAGTTTGAAACACTCTATTTTTTTAATTAAATGAGTTAAAAGTTAAGAGAAAAAGATGTTGCCACAACCATACTGAATTGGCTTTCAAGCTCACTAGTAAATAAAAGACTTTCAGAGCGTTCAATACACGAAAGAACAGGGAAATATTTTTAAAGGTTTTGTTTCTGCGAACTCATCTAAGCAACTCTGTCCGCTAAACGTAGCTTAAGTCCAAGCTTTTTTAAATAATTTCACTAGCTCATAGCTAAAAAAAAAACATTAAAGGGTATATATGTATGTTACCGGCCAAACTAGTTTTTAGGACAGTTACCCCCGCTTACAACTTGCCAAGTATATAATGAAATTGACAAATTTTGTTTTCTTACTTTGATACTGTCGTAGTCTTCACTAACTACAGTGCTTTTGCATTAAAATGTCCTTGCACATCTTTAGGCTTAAGCTAACTAGTTTGGCCTAATAACTAGTTTGGCCGGTAACATATGGGCATTTCCGCCAAAAGGCCAACCGGTAAAAACCAGTTCAAAACGGTAAATTCACTAGTTCACAGCCATACCACAACATAATCGCATAATTTTTTTTTTGTTGGAAAGATTGTGAAGAGAAGAAGGGACATGTATACTTTTTTTTCAATAGTAGGCGGTGTTACGCCCCTAACGGGAAAAAACGTTTCCACGGCTAAGCTAATAAACCGATTTTAATGAAATTTGGTTAGGAGATAGAATGTTCCATAAAAAAGGTTAGTAGTGACTCTAGGTCTTTTAAGTGGGCGTGGCATCGCTCCAAATGGGAAAAAACGGTATCACGGCTGTACCACCACACCGATTTTGATGAAATTTGGTGTGTAGATAGGTTGAAACTTGAGTAAAAATATATTTTTTTAGTGGGATGTGCCACGCCTCTTACAGGAAATACATTTTAACAGCAAAAAGACAAGTCTTATATTCTTTTAAGAAAAATATCTAGTCCTTCCTCTTTTCTTTGTTGATATTGTTCTCACTAATTAATTTGATAAATAAAAGAATTAAATTTGTTTTTTTAATTACTGTATATATCTTAAATAATATTATTTATATAAATATTAAAGTCGTTTTGAAAATTGCCCAAAACGGAAAGATATGTCCCGTTCGAATGCAGTATTATGCATTGTAAGAAAAAAAGTTAATAAGATATTTCAATCAAACGAAATCTATTAAAAAGTTATATTATTCCATAACATTTTAAAATTGTCGCATTAAAAAATGTTGCCAGGTTACGCTGACTTCTGCTTTTCTATAGATGGCCATGAAAAACACTTCCGTTTTTTGTCCCGTTCGAATGGCTTTTTTATTGCCTCTATCTTGGAACCAGTATTACGTCTGGCATCAACTTTACCACTCAATATAGTGTTACCAAAGGGCTATCCATTAAAATAACAGAAAAAAAATAAAAGTGTTTTACTTTGACTTTTATTCCATTTTAAAAGTGTACTTCCGTCCCGTTCAACATGAGAGAAATGCCCATATAAATATAAAGTTACAGTTAAAAACAGGTCTTTGAATTATAATTATTCTACCTTGAATATTAATTCAAGATAGTCTTAGCTTCAAGAAAAACAATGGTTGAAGAGTGTGCTAAAAAAAAAAAAAAAAAAAAATAGGATGAAAATATAGGCTGAAATTTGTCAAAATAAGTAATAGGTTCAAAATTTCTACAAATATGCTACCATAGGTTTTGAGAAGACTTTTCAAAATAGGTTCGACAGGAGGAATATCTCACATTAGTTCCTGCATCATATCCATTTTCCTAGAAAGGACAGATCCAGTTTTTCAGTCGTCAACTAAGCATTTGTGTCTCCGAATATGATAGACCATTTCACGCATACATCTTAACAAAATATTACCAGCCCCAAATTCCTTAATTTCTTTGCAGACAGTGTTTCTTAATTTTCTTCGTTCAGTCTAACTGTTGAACAACTGGTGAAAAATCCAATTAAACCAATACCATATTTCGAAGGACTTGCGTTCTTGTAACCGGCTGTCAGTTGTTTGGCTGAAGCATCGGAATTTCGTGCAAGCCTTCAACATGATTTCCAAACTTAGCATAATTATGATGTTTGTGTAATTATTACATTAGGTCGGTTGGTTCATTTTAGACCATAAGTTGGTTTTCGTGCTTTCATACGAAAATTGTCTAGTTAAGGCTGAATCAAACGAAAATTCGGTAAAAATGTCAGCCCTAAATCTTACTTTCAAGAGTTCCATCAATGACACATAAATTTCTCAATACATATTACAGTCATAAGCATAAGTATTTTGACACAACTCACCGATATGTTTCACGCCTTCTTTTGATCAACTGAACGGCTCTCCAGCTTTACTTAGAGCAAAGTACGTGTAAAATATTTTTTCAATTTCGTTACGAGTTTTCTAAACCAAAACAAACGTAACGAAAAGTAATGAGTTCATTCAATCTAAGCCAATGTTGTTGAACAAAATGAACGTACATAACTGTTCGAAAGTGAACGAAATATTTTGAAGAGACTTACTGTTCCGTAAGAACCGAACTTCAAACCGCCACTACTCTTCACAGTAGCTGCTTCGGTTCTTCTGCTAAGGTATTATTTTGGGTTAAGAGTCGAAATAGACGTAACAAGTGCAAACGTTCGTTTAATTGCTACCGTCTCGTTTACTTTAGTTAAGGCTTAAGCCTTACACTTGTTTAAAAAAATGTTACGTTTGCTAGTTTGTTAAGTGCCGGATAAACAGCTGTTACAAAGAGTAGTAATGGTTTAAAGTTTGGTTCCTAAGCCTGAACCAAAATAGACATGACGAGATGCAACGAGTTAATTTAATGTAAAGAAATGTTATAGGCTAAAGTAACTAACTGATCGAAACAGAACGAACCAATTTTACGAAATGTACTGTTGCGTAAGAACCGAACTTTGAACCGTCACTATTCATCATAGTAGCTACTTCGGTTCTTTGGCTAAAGTATTATTTTGGATGGAGTGTCAAAACAGACGTAACGAGAGCAAACGTTCGTTTAGTTGCTATCGTCTCGTCACGTCTATTATGGTTAAGGCTTTACGGAACAACACGTCTCGTCAAAATGTTTCGTTCACTTTCGATCAGGTTTGGACGGTCATTTTTCTTATCAACATTGATTTAAGTATATAGTATGTACTCGAATTTAAGCTGGCTGGACAAAAGTATTTAGACATCACTTTCGTTTAGTTTCCATTCATCTGCCGTCAAATACGAAGTAAAGATCTACTTGTGGCCAACCTAATTATGTTGATTGCAACTACTGATAACGGTTTTCGTCGTTCTTATAATACATAAATATGAGCAAAGGCAATAAAATACATAAGTGATAGCATTGGAAGCGAAATGGTAGTGATGTTACGAAGGTATTTTAATTTATTATCAAATAAACAAAGAAATCAACAGCGCAAAGAATCTAGCACGATCGGACAGACCCTGTAAAATCACAACCAGGGATGATCGCTTTATTATGCGACTAATTTTAAAACGATGTTTTACCAACTCATAGGGCTGTTGCAAATTGTATGAATTTCAGTAGTAAAAATTTCAGCTAGACTGCACATTTCTGTATTAAAATCTAATCTCAATGAACTGCAAATTAATGACTAACGCCAACTAAAAACTCTTTGAAAATTACAGCTGAAAATATATAGTGAATGGTGTTATATATTTATTTAATATTTGTAATTTGTATGTATACTTTTATATATCAATAATGTTGTGTTTTGTTTTTTCTTTTAAATTTATAGGAAGTTTTCATACATGATAATTACTCACACTTACGAAAAACTGACGATGTTGCGATCTTGGAGCTGGCTTTTGCCATAACCCCAAGTGATACGATGCGGCCATGTTGCCTTTACGTTGATACAAAAGATCCACCAATTGATTCAAATCTCTTTGTTACCGGCTGGGGAGAGATAAATACTACAAGTAATTTTTTTTTTAATTTAAAGTATCTTGTTGCATACCGATTCGAATGTGTCCTCTTCAATATTCTTATCCGTAAACTTACATTGGAAAATTTTTCTTTTGTGAATTACTGCACAAAAACTTTGCATAATTGTGGGCACTAATTTTACCTTACTTGGTTTAACGTTGCGTCTTTATTTTTCATTCGAATTGGTATGGTAAGAGAGAGAGAATTAAAATCAAAATTTATTTTTTTCAGCAAAAGAAACATCTTCGAAACTGCTCAAAGCGAAATTGGATATTGTACCACTGGGAGAGTGCACCAAAGTATTTAGGGAACAAGGATATACGCTTACTGACCAACACCTATGCGCTCGTGATGCTAACAATACCAAGGACGCATGTCAAGGTGATTCTGGTGGCCCACTCAATTACGTTGTTGATGCTGATATTGGATTGTTTAAAGTGCTTGGCATCATATCTACAGGATTTGGTTGTGCTGACTCAACACCGGGTCTATATATGAGGGTGTCCTCATATTTGGATTACATCGAAAGCATAGTATGGCCATAACTGGTTGTTATTAATTGAAAGTTAATGTAAATTCATATGTATACTCGTTTTTTAAAAGGTAAAATATCATTTTGATAAAAATGTTTTGACCAAAGAAATTTTTTATAATTGTTTGTTCCAAAAAAAAAAAATAAAAATTACTGTGCATATTTTGATGTTTTGTAATTCTTTTTACTGTAGATAAATCCAATCAATATTTAACATCTATATCGGTGATGGGCACCTAGTGACCCTATCCGCCCTCAATGCCCTCACTGTTATTCGACGCACAAGCAATCGAAATAACAGCAAAACGACTTTAAAATTTTGTTTGTTGTTGCTTAATGTTGTTGTTTAGCCCTTTTGTTAGATTTCGATGCCCACCACTGATCTAAATGATATACACATGTATCATGCAAAATGATTGATGTGCTTAAAGGAGGATTAGTTCCTCAAGATATGCGTTATTCCTTAAACAAAATTGCGTCGAACGACGGTGGGTCCGCCAACGGGTACTGAACAGTTGATCCGTTGCCGTTGAAAATCCGTTCGCATAAACATAATGCCAACGGACGACAGAAAATTCAGTTAACATTTTGTGCTTACAAGAAACTAATTTTGTATTGAAATATTTTTGATTACGACAAATTCGGGGCTGATCTGATTCCGATGTAGTTCGGAAGTGGTAAGTCTAATGGTCGGAATTTGATATGGAATTTTTGTTTTTAATTTTGAGCTTGAGTTGTTATTGTTTCGATAATTTGACGGATTTACCTTCTATTTATGATCCTGAAATAAACTTCGAAGCACATCCGAAACGGAAACAGTACAGTCTGAATGAAATATTTTTTTTAAGTTCTTATTCATATAAAAACTACTTTTCAAAGAATTCAAATTTACATTGCAAACTTCAATTAATAAATTGATGCGCCGATGAATAAAATATAAGTAAGTATATGTTCAAGGATACACGTCAGTAGGTTTCCTGTCGTTCGTCGCAGTTCTTTTCGATTTCAAACGATCAAGTTTGTTTTAATTTTGACAGCGAATATCCGTTGATGATTTTCCCGTCGTCCATTGCAATTGTGTTAGAGAGAATCAAAAAAATATATTATAGTCAATATCACAAAGGATAGAGACTCCACATGTTGAAAACAAAAGTGGTGATACAAAATTAACAGAGAGTACAGAAAATAAGCAGTCATTTGATCAATTTAGAGATATGAAGTCATATGGCTATTAAGGTTTAAGAAAAAAAAAATTCATAAATAAACTAAACTTAATTGAGTTTTTTATCACCGGATCGCACGAACTTTAAAACTTTACGGAAAATGGCCGTAAACCCTACTTATTAGTATTGTAGTATATGGTAGGTGTCTTTAAATTTAAAATCATTAACACAGTCTCCGACTATCTCTCGTAGTGCACGGACGTTTGTACTGTAGTCAAGTTCTATTCGTAGTCGTTTTCTGCTTTTCACATTTCATTTTGCAATCATTTCTAGTTCGATTCTCTCTCTTTAACTAGTTGTGCAAATAGGTATAAATTCCTATAAGTGCGGTATTTGCAATTATGGCCCCCGAGGCCAACAATTCGAGGGAAAACCGATTTTCCCTCTTGTCGGATAGCCCAAAAGCAAAAAAGAAAAAAAGACCTTTCCAAAAATTACAAGATGATTTCCCGGTATTGCCGTTTATTAATCAGCCTAATCCAAAGTTTTTAGTTATCGCTTCCAAAAACAAAGAAAAACCGTTGTCTGAGTACTCTTGCTTTGCTGTGCATAGAGCGCTAAACTTAATCAGCAAAGAGATCGTCTCTATATCAAATTTAAGAGATGGTAAACTCTTATTGTTAGTTTCAAGCAAAATTGTAGCAGAAAATTTTTTAAAAGCACAAGAACTTCATGGTGTTTGCCAAATCTCTTGTACATTACATGAAGCACTAAACTCCACCAAAGGTACAGTATTCGCCCCTTGTCTAAACAACATTCCTGAAAGCGAAATAGTAGAGGAACTTAAATCTAAAAATGTTACTTCGGTCTACAAGTTTACGAAATTGATTAATGGAGCACGTAAGCCCAGTGGTGTAGTGTTGTTAACCTTTGATTTATATAATCTACCTCCTACTATTGATATATCATGGCATTCAGTTAAAATTCGTGAATACATTCCTAACCCTATGAGGTGCAAGGCATGCCAATTACTCGGCCACACCACAAAGTGGTGCAAAAATAATGCCAGCTGCGAAAATTGTAACCTACCTCCTCACCTTCCAATTCCATGCACACGCACAAGGTGCGCTAACTGTGATGGAGAACACGCTGCTTCATCCCGCCTCTGTACAAAATTCCAACAACAAAAAGAAATACTTGCAATCAAAACAAAAAAAAAATGCACATTAAGAGAAGCAATAAACATACATAAATCTCAAAATACCTCTCCTCATATTAGCAGCTTCGCAACAGTTGCTCTCTCTTCAAACAGCAATATCGCAAAATCAAACCCAATCTCTTCTGTAAAAACGGACAAAAAAACTTCGGCTGGCTCTTCTTCCAGCAACTCTAATTTACACTCAGAATCTAACCTTGAATCAGAACAAAACAAAATAGAAAAAGGAAAAATACATGCAAACGTAAACAACATAAATAAACCAACAACAAATAATTATTCTTACCCAATTGTCGCAGCAACAAAAAACAATACAACAACAACCACAAACAACCAAAAACTTCACTCTGATAAAAATCAAGAAATCTCAGCAGTTGATTTCTCTTACTCTTTCGCTGACGATAACTCATCAGCAGCATTTGATACAAACATTTCGCTTTCAGAGCTATCTGGAGAAGAAGAAATGTCTTAAAATCTTCATTTATACTCTCCACCTTTTCTTTTCCTATGTAAATAAACCTTATAATGGCCATTATAGTAATACAATGGAATATAAAAGGTTTTATAAATAATTATGACAATTTAACTTTGTTAATAAAAGACAGGAATCCAGACATCATATGTATTCAAGAAACTCACATTCCAATTCAAAGAACAAACATAGTTACACCAAAATCATATGTAGGATATTTTTGCAATTTGAATTGCAACCAAACACCTAAGCAAGGGATTTGCATGTTGGTTAAACGCCATCTTCCTCACAAATTAATTACAAGAAATTCTAATATCCAGATTCAAGCTATTGAAATAAATTTAAATCCTAAGTTTGTAGTTGTCAATAACTACATTCCACCAGATCAAAACTTTTCCGAACAAGATATAACATCATACCTCCAGCTTTTTCAATCACCAATACTTTTCACTGGCGATGTAAACTCCTGGAGCCCACTTTGGGGCTCACCCAAAGTAAACAGCCGAGGTATCAAAATCGAAAATATAATTCTTTCAGAAAATCTGATAGTTCTCAACGACGGTTCGCCCACACATTTTTCTTCACGCAATAGTCTTACTCATGTAGATGTGACTCTAGTATCTCCTCAACTTAGCCCTAAATGTCAGTGGGAGGTCGCTAGCGATTTGTACAGCAGTGACCATTACCCAATTATTACAAAAGTATTAACCAATATCCGTTTCGAAAAGAACAAACTATTGCCAAAATTTAAAACTGACTCTGCCGATTGGTCTTTATATCAAATGGAATGCAATAAAAATTTTCAAAATTGGTCGTTTAAAAATGTTCATCATGAAGCTGCCAAAATCACAAGAGCCATAAGATCTGCTGCGAACATCGCTATACCTCAAACAAATCCAATGGTCACTAAGGCCCATACTTTTTGGTGGAGCCGAGAATTAAATGGTCTTCGAATAGAAAAACAACGTCTTTGGCATAACTATAAATATTGTAGATCTGATGCTAACTTAATTTTGTACAAAAAAGCAAATGCTATATTCAAGAAGACTATTAAAGAAGTCAAACGTAATAACCTAGAATTTCTTACAGACAAAATTAATCCTTTCTCCTCTCCAAAGAAAATATGGGCCAAAATTAAATCCCTTACTGGTATCCCTCAGGTACCTATCAAAGCCATAAAATTTAACAACAATATTCTAGCTTCCTCTTTGGACATAACTAATGCTTTTGCATCTTCATGGTCGGATTTTTCTAAAAATTCTAACTTTCCTAATGAGTATGTCACTAACAAAATCGATATTCTCACTAGACCACATAGAAGGTGTTGTATGTCTTCTACAACAAAAGACTTAGAAGTCAGTTTCACCCCAATGGAGCTAGAGACCGCGTTGCAACATGCGAAGGGCAAAACACCTGGCATGGACCGTATATCATATCCTATGCTTATGAATTTGCCAAATTCAGGAAAGAATAAACTTTTAAGTCTATACAACTCAGTTTTTGAAAAAGGGATATATCCTCATACTTGGCACACAGCAATCGTATTACCCATACCGAAGCCAAACAAACCATCTGACGAAATCAGTGGGTATAGACCTATTTCTCTCATTTCTTGTGTATCCAAAGTGTTGGAAAAAATGTTAGCAAAAAGACTTATGTGGTTTATAACAAAAAATAAGCTTATAAGCAGTAATCAGGTTGCATTTAAAAATAAACATAGCACAATCGATGCATTATTGCACCTCCAACACTTCGTGTCGGATGCTCTTTCATCAAAAAATCATGTCACCATACTTGCGACTGATTTCGAAAGAGCATTTGATCGCGTAGGAGTGCACGCTGTACTATGTCAACTTGAAACTTGGGGTGTTGGTCCAAAGATCTTTAATATTATTAAAGCCTTCATGACCGGCCGCAAATTTCAGGTTAGAATAAATAATACACTGTCCAAACTCGTCCCTCTTGACAATGGGATTCCGCAAGGGTCTCCACTGTCCGTTGTATTGTTTGTTATTGCATTTGAACAAATTAGCAAAATTATTTTAAAGTACAAAAAGATAGACTTGTCCATATATGCTGACGATGCAATAATTTTCACAAAAATAAAGGACCTTACAACAGTAAAAGATACCTTTATAAAAATACTATCAGATTTAAAAAAATGGGGATCATGGTCTGGTACCACACTCTCTGCTGATAAATGCAAAGTATTACACATATGCAAGAAACAGAACTGTATATTTCCTAATTTAACTTTTGAAAATGTAAATATAGAATGTGTAAGTTTTTTAAAACTGCTAGGTATTACGTTTGATATAAGGAATACTTTTAAGCAACAATGTTTAAATCTTAGGAAAAGTTTATTAACTAGGCTAAACATTATTAAATATTTAAGCTCAAAACACTCTTTTGTACACATTAATACCTTGATCAATGCAACCAGATCCTTAATACTCTCAAAAATTGATTATGGGCTGCCGATATATGGGTGGTGCGCCAATACGAATATAAAGCAACTATATGCTCCATATCACACAGCGGTGCGTCGTAGTATAAATGCATTTCCTACATCGCCTATAAAATGCGTCTTAGCAGAAGCAGGTCTACCAAGTATTCAGGAAAGGGTTACAGAAACTACATATAAACTTATTCCCAAAATTGTAAGCACTACTAACGACATACTTCACAAGGATTTCATCAATTCATCTCGAACAAAACGAAAATACAAAACTATGTCCACAATACGGCGCTGTGCTGGCATCTGCAGAAACCTTCAAATTCTACTTCCTAAAACCTGCAATAAAGTGTGTAGTCAACCAACATGGCTACTCCAACCAAGCACATTTAATATGTGCCTACATGTATATTTAAAATCAAAAACGAGTCCACAGGTGTATAATCAAATTTTCCTTGAACAGCTACATACATATAAACGAGATAACTGGATGCTACTTTATACAGACGGATCAAAAAATCACAATAGCACCACTTTTGCATTTGTTGATCAAGAAGGTTCACTCGTCAGAGGCGGGTGGCTTCCTTCATACTGTTCAGTATTCACTGCGGAAGCTTTAGCAATTTACCATGCACTCATATTCGCACAACGAAAAAAAGGCAAATTTGTAATTTGTACTGACAGCATGTCCACTCTACAATCTGTTCAAAATATTCAAAACAACAATCAGATTGTCAGTAAAATAAGAGATCTCTGTATCCGACTTTCGAAGAAAATAAAACTATTTTGGGTCCCAGGCCACATTGGCATTCCTGGTAACGAATCGGCTGATTCAGCAGCTCGCTTTATGGCTATATCTCCAAGTACGACTTTTCTAGCAACGGAAGAAAAGGATCTCCGAAAATTCCTGAACAGTTTCTTGCAACAACAAAAACAGGATGAATGGGGTAGATATAACCATTGGTACAGCTCAATAAATACCACCGCGAAGAAAGCACTCTACCCAAGCAGCGCTAAACGTAACATAACTAGCCTACTTGTACGACTTAGGATTGGCCATACTAGAATTTCTCATGAACATCTACTTTTAGGACATCAACAACAACTTTGCAGTTTTTGTGGCAGCACCCTATCAGTTCAACATCTTCTGGACTCTTGCCCTTCTTTAAGTAATATTAGAAATAAGATATTTGGATCGGTTGCACCATCAAGTTTGCTCAATAAAATCAACTCTGATAATCTTAAAACTTTTTTAGACTTTACAAAGGAATGTAATATATTTTCCAAAATTTAAAAGATTAATATTTGTATTAATTAATTAAATCACTATTTGTAATAGCTTAATTTTCGAGTCGAAGGCCCTGGATGCCAGTACTCTTTACAATTTGTATATTTAGGTTTAATATTGTATATTATATCTAAATTAAATAAATAAAATAAATAAAATCATTAAAAGGCGTGACATCACCCAAAAAAAATGTTTTACGATTTAATAGAACTAGTAATGTAATCGTTATGTTATTCACTACAGAATTATATACTGCCATATCAGGTTTCTCTTAACAAAAACAGGTTTCTTACTAAGTCTGATTTGTGCACATCGTTTTTGTAAAACGACCAATGCAAAAATTCACAGGACCAAAAGTTAGCGGTATGACAAGAGTGGGCGTGGTATTGATATAAGTTAAATATTTTTGATGTGTGTGAACATCTTCAGTCGGGTGTGTGGAAAAGTTTATGCAAACCTGAGTTGGCTTATTATATCATACAGTCAAACTTCCTTATAACGATCTTCTATGCAACGAAGTTCTCTCTACTACGAACTGAATTCAAGTACGCAGCTTTCTCGTTCTATTTTCAGTGTACTTTGATCTTCATACAACGAGTTTCCTTATAGTGAGAGTTTCTTTAAAACGAATAAATTTTGCTGCTGAAAATCAAACTATTATGCGTTTCTGATCTCCTTAAAGCAATTTTTGTAAAAAAAAATTCTGTTAAGCATGGCAATAAAGCTACACATATACGGAGAAAAAAGGAAAACATTTTAAAGGGATCCCTAAAATATGAAAATAACAATAATCGAAAAAAGAAAGTTCCACCACTATTAATGGTGACTATAGTTCAGTTAGTGTTCAGTAATAGAAGTGAAAATGTTGCAATTAAGTAGCCTTTCTCTCGAAAAAAAAGTTATTGATAATAGAAAAAGTTGAAGAAGGCGTGACATTTGACGAATTTCGAAACTTTCTGGAGATAAGGAGCAACGTACCGACTAATGTGCATGCTTCTCTTAATGTATGTATTTTGTTGAAGGAGAAAAATGGAGGAGTGTAGTCCAAACCAAAATTACTGACTGCTATAAATAAGTAATAACAAAAAATTATATTTATATAACGAATTTTCTATATAACGAATTTTTTTCTGGTCCCGTGCGTATTCGCTATATGGAAGTTTGACTGTAGTTAAGCAGTTAATATAACGCTTCACTTCTCATGGTGAAACTCAGTAGCGTACCTAGAGGGGGGAAGGGCGAGGTGGCGGCGAAATGGTCTTTGCATTCATCTTATTTTGGTAAAAGTGAGGACCTTTTTTTTTTAGGTGACATATAAATAATTGAGGGGTATGTGTGATGATTTTGTAATGCAATGTCAAATATATCTCATTTTTCTAGCGTTTTTCGAGAAGCAAAAGTGAGGACCTTTATATTTTTTTTTTTGGTCAGTAAAACTTTTTTCTTTAGAATAAAAAAAAAAAATTGGTATGTAAGGGGCAGCAACTGACTTATTCTCTCCGAGCGCTAAATATGCACGGTACGCTACTGGTGACACTATTATTCGACATCTTAAAAAGCATTCGCCAACGCTGTCCTTAAATTAAATTGCAAATAATTACCATAACTGATTTTCGCTTATAGGAGAGGTAGGTGTGTTCATTACTTAACTTAATTCATATAGTATGTATGTATGCTTTATGATTTATCACTTTACCACCGAATTTCAAGAGTATAATTTGACCACCAATTACGTATGTTTTTCCACTGAGAATGTCCAGAAAACTTGTTTCCGCGTTTCTTTATTAAGGTGCTATTAGCGATTTCAATTTTTTTTTATAAAGTTGCAAAGGTTGAGACGCCTATTTTTTAATGACCCGGATCGTGGGGTCAAAAGACAGAAATAGCGGGTTAAAACACCTACACTACGGCAAACAACGCGTTAGATTTAGAATGTACCAACAAATTACATACATTCAACGAAATCATTCTACGCAACCACGCTTGAAAGACCAAAGAACTGAGTAGGAGTAGATTTGCAAACAGGTGGTTATTTTTAAAACATAGGAAGAGTGTCGTGCCTACCTCAAGAAATTACAGAGTTACCAACAGCTGCTTAGTAGACTGTTTGTTATTATTCTCCTGCAAGCAACATGTGTCGTCTACTCCAGCGCCATTGGCCCTTCTTCTTCGCCTATTCAAAAAAAAAAAAAAATAAAAAAAATGCTGTCGCCGTCAATCACAATACATCAACGGTGTTTTTATGAAATATAGAAGACCTCACTAGCGCAAGTCTTATCTCTTGCTCTCACGGCTTTTAATTTTTTTTTTTGAGCGAAAAGCTCAATTGTTGCTCAAAAGCTGCTAGGCCAGTGTTACCAATATTTAGAAATTTTTTCATAACATAGAAAAAGCCGGCAAAACGAATGCGTTGCGTTCATTTGGTTCGTTTGCAGCTCGGCAGGCAAAATGATACACGACAATCAAGAGAGTCACTTCGTTAGGAAGGATGCTTTTAAAAGAATGATGGTGTTGTAAAATACTTCAGTTCAACGTGGAATTTTGAGAAAGACACTTTGGGAAGTGAGTGCGTAATGGTTAAGGATACTTAAATTACCGTTATTTTTTTAAATAATGCCAAGTCTCGGGAAGTTAAGTGTTTTTATTCGGTTTAAATAAAAAAAAACGAACATTTTTGGCTTAAAAACCACTCAGTTAGTGCTGTGTCAAGCAATTAGCTTCAGATTAAAAATTTAAATTATGGGTTGATATAAAAATATTGTGAAAAAATTTATATTCGTAAAAGTATTTATAGTTTTTAATATTTGTGGAATTCCGCAGTAAGCTTAAAGTGCTGCAGGTGTCTTAAAAAATTTTCAAAAAATATAAATTTTGAAGTTACAAATTTGGATATCACTGGATCATTTTCCATAACTTATCAGCTAAAGCCAAATATATTTCTACCTATTTATCACGCATTATTAGAAAGTGAGGATAATGGATATCTAAGCAGTAATTCTATCTCAAGGTGAGTAAGATGAGAAGGTATAAAGTCATTGTTTTAATACAAGTCTGCATTATCTATTTTACTTGAACCACATATTTTGTTAAAAATATTTCCAATTTGACGACTAAAAATTTAATGAAATAATTACAGTCCTATCACTATTTAAATCGACATATAAAAAGAGATTATGCATTTGAAGGCGTTTTTTTTATCAAATATTATCTTAAAAGTGCAAACAGTAAATGAGTTTTGCTGTAAAATTACGAATTATTTGAATTATGTTAGACATTTTTTTTTATTAATGGTAATTTTTTAATTTAACCATTAAAACTAATAATGTTTCTCAAAATATTTACTGCATAACATCTTATTTTTTTTATATATCTGCTTCCAAATCGAAATTCTAGACAATTCGTTTCTTTTTTGTTTTGATTCTATTACTATGCAGTAGTAATCTTCTATCAATCCTAAAAACATATCTACTTTCAAATCGAAATTCCTGACAATTCGTTAAGCTAGACTGGTGCGCACCTTCAATAAAAATTCATAATTTTGATTTGAAAGCAGGATTGATTAAAAAATAAGTTGTACTATATATAAAATAACTCAAAAAAATAATATTTTGTGTCGAAGATATTTTGAGAAACATTTTTATAAATTAAAAAATCAATGCTTAAACATAATCATTTAATTTTTTTTATAAAACTTAATCATTTCTAAACAAAAATTATCCTGAATGTTTTATTCCATTCACAATAGCTTATAAAATATTTTTTGTCTTAAAAATTTCCAAAAAAGTCATTAAAAACTTAATGTGTAGTTATGCATATCTACATGTTTGTAAGTATGAATAAATATATGTATGTAAGTATAGAGTATATAGATTTTTCTTACAGTATATATCAACGGTTAGCCGCGCAAATATTGTAAATGTAAGATTTGTATATGGTATTTAAAAAAAAAAAAAAAAATTCAATTCAAACTTGCACTTGCATCCTTTGTGAACTACAGCCATTAGGGCTCACAAAATAATCAAGATTTTTGCCTACAAAAATTTATGCAGATATTATATAGACAGTTATTTCTAGAAGAAGAATTTCGCATACTGAAAATTACTGTAATTGCTTTTATTAATTAAATGAAATTTTCATAGGAATTTCAAAAAATCCTTCCAAGTAATACCGTTTTGCAGTAAGCTATGCAAATCCTTTAATTTTTCGCCTGAAATTTCATTTTTCTAGTGTCCTAACGAAAATTTTTTCACTTGCTTATTACGATCTGTATCAATCTCCATGACAGTTTTATTGGTTAGGTTATATTTGTATTGAATGCTTGGATAACTGGTTGGATTAGTCATCAATATCATTGGGCTCTGTTATGGTTGTCAATAAAATTGACCTACTTGACACAAGCAACATTTTCAGTTTAATTGAAAGTAATTACGTTCGATTGACAGAAATTGACTTGTGTCAAGATCAAATCATTTTCATTGATAACAATTCATCCTGCAAACTGGCAGTTTACATTTTAACAAAAAATAAATTTTCCTATATTTTCTATCAGGGAATCACCGATAGTTACGAGTAATATCAAAAGTCACAATCGATAAAATAAATATAAGGTCATGCTAAAAACAGTGGCTTGACGTACCGGTTGAACAGATTAGAAATGAGGTTAAATTTGGGTTTGAATACGTTTAAATGTTTTTATTAACTAAAAATCTTAGAGACAAATTTTTCAAACAATATATGGCCATTTCTATGGGCACATTTAATGATAAAAAAAAGTCAAAATTAAACGTATTTTTATTTTGACAATAGGTTTAACGTATAGCTCCTAATAAGCTTTATAATTGGTGCTGAGTCTGAATATGGGCAATTTTTCGTTTTCAAGATAGTTGCAAAAATCCAAGGTGTCGCACGGGACAAAAACTTCCGTTTTCGTGGAAATGCCCATACACATATATATTTTTCCAATAGACTACAAATTTGCATTAAAAACTATAGGTTTGTATATAAACAATAGACTTCGAATTGACCTTGAAAATTGGTTTGAAAACAAAGACATTGTTTTTTGACCCCGCCGTTTTTATAATTTCCGCCCAAAACATTTTTCACGATCTTACTTAGTTCACGAGATATTGGCCTAGAGAAATTAAAAGTACCCGTATTATCGTGAAATATATGCGATGTAGTTATATGTATGATGTTAAATAATAAAATATGTAAAAAAATTTTTGATGTTCTTAGTACCAAAATATTCAGTATATTTTTTTTTAATAAAATGTTGTAACGAGGTGGTAAATTGAGTGGAAAAAATGGCGGAAAACAAGTTTGAGGTCGATCGGAAAAAATTCTTTGCTAAAATTTTTTTTGAATTCATGTGACCTAATCGAAAAATGTTATTTCTTCAAGATTTTGAATTTTTTTAACGCTTGGCCTACTCAAAAAATTTGACATCTTCAAAAATAAAAATCGCCTACCCAGGGAAGTGGCCATTGATTCGTATACGCATCACCATAATTGAGTGCTATATATAGCTCACCTAAATAATCTGGATATATAATTTATTGTCGAGAATAACATTTGTCCTTTTGAATCTATTCTGTGTAGGTTTTTTCCACATTAATTAATTTTAATATTTTTGATTAATTTTCAAAAAAATCCAAAATTCAAAACAATTGTTTTTTTTTTTAAACTCCCACTTAATCCTAAAAGGTGGGCGTGGTACGAGAAAGAAAATTTTTAAAGAAAAGCCAATAGATTAAACTTTAATATAAAAAGTATAAACCTTCGAATTTTTTGTTGTTTTATAAGGAAAAAATGTCCAAACATGAGCAATTTTCGTGACTCGTTAACGAATCAAAGGTACGATATGGGTTAAGTAAAGTGGCACCATCGGAAGTATGAATAAATTGACCGTGGTGGTTGTTTTTAGTGCGTATGAATATAATTGTGGCAACAAGGAATAACAACTAAAGTCGAACTGTGATGACAAGGCCAAACAGCTTAAGTTTCATAAGTTTATACACAGAACTTATGTTGCTTGGCGAATTTAGTTTCTGTTTTTTGCGGCCATAGACATTTGTTCCTTGATGGTCAAAAACAATTTCAAAAATACTGAAAGTTTATGCAGTTGAATTTTACATATTTAACTTAACAAATCATAGTTTGTTAGCGTTGAGATCCACTAAGGGTACTGTTGTGGATCAAATTTAGGCGAAAGTTTGTGTTCACTTAAGAGTGCTACAATTTTTAATAATAGTAATCTCTTAAATTATCCCCACTGGAATGTTCTGAAAACCCTTCAATCACCCAATCATTAAAAAATAATACGTTATTGGCAATATTTCCAACAATATTTGTTTTCCCGCAACAACATTTAGTTTTTGAAAACATTCGCAAAAATACGAAGAACTCTTAGGTGTGTTAATTTATAATAAAAATCATTAAAGATAAAATTCACAGAACTTTATTTTTATTACCTAATTCGTCAATTCATTCATTTATGTAGCCATATTAAATTTGACCTAGATGTAAATGTATTTTGATAGATATTTTTCTATGCTTTGACGCATGTTTGTATTTAATTCATATAAAATTAAAGTATGTCATAAGTAAACTTAAGGTGTGTCCATTGTGCTTTAACCTCTTATTTGAAATTAGTATCTTGCCTGCTTTTTGCATATTCCTATCTATCATACGCCTTTTAATTGCATGTAAGGTTGTAAAGAAATATAAGGAAAATATTTAGTATCTTAAACTTTTATCCATTTACACAGTCGTTTAAATAAAAAATTAAATATTCAAATAAAAATAACACTTTGGATACTTGAGGTCAATAAAAGTAATGTAGTTAAATATTTCCTGCTGAATAATATATATATAAAATACGCATTTATTATAGACTCCCTAACGAGGTTAACACTTTTTTAACTCCAACTGAAACGCATTTCAATTCAGAGCTATAAATAAATAATTAGAGTTTTTGTTGTTGTTGCCATTGTAATAAATTGCAATTAGCTCAAGTTCCTTTGTGTTGAAGTCAATAGATCTACATTAACTTGTACACATTTTTTGTTTTCTATTTTAAAAGTACCTTTTATACAACAAACTATATATTAACACTAGACATCAAAGAAAATGTGATAGTTAAATGAATTATGGTTTATATAGCATACAAACACTGGTACTTACCCAGCAGGCAAATGAGCAAGACCTGCCTCGGAGAAGGCCTGCTAGCACTGCTGCGATTATATAAGGACTATCACAGAAGGACAATCACAGAAGGCATAATATGCCTTTCCACAACAGACGTGCTATCAGGCCTGATATTAGAAGGCAAAGAAGAAGGACCCCATTGACTTTAAAGATTTTCTGTTCTTTATTTATTTCATGTATTGTAATGTTTTATGATTCGGCATTACTTTTTTGTCATATGCATTGTACATATACGACATGAAAAGTAGGCAAATGGTTCGATATTAACAGAGGTGTGCATTTTGCCAGGCTAGTCTTCTGTTGTTTCATGTTATGTTATAGGAGGTAGAGTTTTGTGTATTCTTTGTCAAATTGTAAATTAAGAAACATCACAAAAAAACATCGCGGATAAAAACAAAACAATTAACATTTAGAGTCTTTACAATGTATTAAAATTTAATTTTTGTCAAGTACTTCTGAGAGTCCTACTACGGTAAGCGGTCTTAGAACGTCTACTTAGGAAGGCCTGTTTTCTTGGGACATTTTATATAAAAACGAAAGTACGTGTGAAAGGAGAGTGGAAGGCCTTATGCTTACCAAGGAAGGCCTTCTAGAAGCACTGTTGGCTCCTGCGATTGCCTACTGGGTAGTTACCAGGCACAGGTCTGTTTGTGTGAGAATTTAAGAGTAAACATGTGTTTAATTGAAAGTGAATTCACATTAATTGAAACAACAATATAAGTATATGTGTGTACACTTTGTACCTTCATATTCCATATAAATTCAAACCTAACGACATATATAAATTTACCTATATAGATATTTATGACAGACAGTAACTAAATATTATAGCTGACATACCATCAACAACGGAAAAAAACTGCCACTTTTTGAGTTGGTCGAGATACTGAGATAGCTGCCAATAACGATAATGAATTTTATTTGAATAAGTAGATAATTACATACATATGTACATTAGGGTGATTCAAATTTTTTTTTTTTGGTTTTTTTTAAGGTGCTGTTGCTTAAAAAGTAAGTTTATGATATGAAGAAAAAGTTCACGAAATTTCAGCTCTGTAACTCAATTTTATAAGGTGGCGCCGGAGCCTGTTAGTTTTACATGTAAATTGTCTGGAAAAATTATTTTTTACAAAAAAGGTATCTAAATGAATAGGTGATTAGTGTTGTTGAGCTGAAAAGGGTCGTTTTTCGACGTAATTTTTTACGCTGAATCCGAATCTGGCCTCAGAATTGACCCATCATGTCGGAATTCTGAAATATTTGAGGTTAATTACCTGAAACATGATGTTTTTTGTCTACTTTCGAGGTCATGTATAGGATTCAAAGAAAGTTGATTAGCTTATTTTTAACAAAAGCATCATTTAGTACCATCCTTGCCCTTTAAAATGAGCTTTCAAGTGGTGATCTGTGATGTTTCCTTGCAAAGTTATAGCCATTTTAAAGTGACATGAATTGGATCCCCTACAAAGGGTTGCAACCCAACAATATTAACCAACGGGTTTCAAATTCATGTCACCTTGAAATGGCTGCAACTTTGCAAGGAAGCATCACAGATCACCACTTGAAAGCTCATTTTAAAGGGAAAGGATGGTGCTAAATGATGCTTTTGTTAAAAATAAGCTGATCAACTTTCTTTGAATCCTATACATGACCTCGAAAATAGACAAAAAACATCATGTTTCAGGTAATTAACCTCAAATATTTCAGAATTCCGACATGATGGGTCAATTCTGAGGCCAGATTCGGATTCAGCGTAAAAAATTACGTCGAAAAACGACCCTTTTCAGCTCAACAACACTAATCACCTATTCATTTAGATACCTTTTTTGTAAAAATAATTTTTCCAGACAATTTACATGTAAAACTAACAGGCTCCGGCGCCACCTTATAAAATTGAGTTACAGAGCTGAAATTTCGTGAACTTTTTCTTCATATCATAAACTTACTTTTTAAGCAACAGCACCTTAAAAAAAACCAAAAAAAAAAAATTTGAATCACCCTAATGTACATATTTACGTATAAATAAAATATTAGTTGAAAAGTTTGTGATTTTTACTCATTGTCAGTAAGGTAAAACTACTGTCCATAATTATTAAACTCGAGGAGCAGTTTGTTTTTGAAATTATTAGAAGTTACAGGATTAACGTGAAATTTAAAAATGTTATTTAAACATTAGAATAAAGTACAATTTTTTGATTTAAGTCATTCATCAAGTTATCAGTAGAATCTTTTTTGTGGAGGTTTTCTAAAAATCGAGCGTTAGAAGCGAAATTTATTCAAAAACTAATTGTTTTATAGAAGTAGTAGTTTTGCACTTTTTTGTTATTTTCTCCAACTAATTTTTAGAAAAAATTACATTTCGATTTCAAAATTTTTCTTTAAAGTACAAAACTGTTGATTCCAATACCAAGTTGGAACGATTTTTTTTTAAATAACAGGATTAGATTGCAATAAAATTTCAAGTACGGAAGTAGAGTTCAATACCAATCATTTGTAAGTACTTCACATTTTGTCACTTAAAGATATATGTTAAGATCTATATCAGTGGCTACAGAAATCAAAATATATACATATACTCAGAAAATAAATTTACCAAACCTCAGTTAAGAATTTTCTATTTTTTTATGAAAAGTTTTTTTTACATAAAAAAATGAATTTTTTGAACATTTTAATATGTTTTTTAATGAATAATAATTTCTAGTTTTCTTATTCTATTCCCTTTAGATTTTGAGAAATGTCGTTTCAAAAAATTCTAAGTCAAACAAGTGTGCAGCTATTTAAAGAATGACTGATATATGACGCATTTCATGTCCTAAGCCATAAATCGAACATAATCGATTGACCTCGAACCTGAGCAAAGTGTTGCCTTATTGGATTTCGGCATTACTTTTAGCATCGGTTAAAATAGTGCCGAGATGTTCAATGTGTAGTTTCTCGAAAAGTAAAATAAAACGCTTTCAGGAATTTAACGTATTTTTAGTGAAAAAAACCTCAAATCTCTTTAAGGAAGATCAAAAAAAAGAAATCGAAAGTATCCATCTTAAAAAAAAATATTAAATATATTATTGATTTTTTAATATGTTTTTAGTCGACTGAGTATTATTAATTAATTGAATTTTAATCGAATTTACAGCCGATTGCAGTAACCGATATTCATGTGAAATTTCACAAATCGGTTTATGCTTTATAATCTTTTTGTCATGTTTCTTTATAAAGCATAAACCGATTTGTGAAATTTCACATGAATATCGGCTACTGCAATCGACTGTAAATTCGATTAAAATTCAATTAATTTATATTATCGATTTTGAAAAATCAAGGTAAAGTTTTCGAGAGATAATTATATCCTCTATCGAAAGATCTTTGACTAAGATTTGGAAAATTCACCCAATAGAACAACACTTTGACCAAGTGTGAGGTCAATCGGTAATGTTCGCTTAGAACATTTGACATGAAATGCGTCATATGAGTGTGTCTATGATGTCATATTTTGACTTGTGGGGCATGTAAGGTGTGTTATAGAGCTTATAACTTTATGTTTTAGGTAAAAGATTTAGGGCCAAGAAAAACATTCATTTCGCACTTAACTTTCAATATTTTTGCTCAGCATAAGAAAAGATGAAGTGATAAAAACACATAAAAATGTTAAAGTAAATAAAATCTTCGGGTAATAAGTACTGCAATATATTGTTCTTAAGCCTGGTATGGTTGCACTAAATGATATCTTTGTGTACAAATTACGAAATATTTTATATTGTTGAGCTTTCACCAAACATTGGAGATAAAATAACACAGGTAAACAAAATTTGGTCAAATCTATGTTGCTCAAGCTCTAATAACTATACTTTTCCGAAATTTTTGACGCGCTGAAATCGAATCCAAGCTCAGAATTTCTCGAATGGCTTCGGTTTCCGAGATATTCTAAGTGCGAAAATTACGGTTTTTCGAGATATTTGGGTAAAATTTACAGAGAAATGTAATTTTTTTTATGAAACCATTAATAAGGTTCGAAAGAAATACTCTTCCTCTTCAAAACACACTTCACCTTTCATGTGAAGTGCTCATGTGCGAGATGGTTTTTGATATTTCTCTTAATTCTAAGGCAATATACTCGTATATTAAGCGAAATCATCATGATTTCCTTGCTTTATATATAAAAAAAAAAAAAACAACGTCCGTATATGTTTTTGAAGCATTCGAAAAAGAATATTTTATTTCTTTATCAGTTATCTGCAATTTGTGTGTGCTTTATTTGAACGTGGAGTAATAAACGGATAGCTTTCTCGGAAATTTGGAAAACTTTCATCACAAGACATCTAAAGCGTTTCTGACAAATTTGGTCAGTTTAGTCTGTACCTGTTTTTTTTTTATTTATTTTATTTGAAATATATTAAACTTGTACATAAGACTTTGATCTTTTTTGTACATTACCATAAATGACAGTTGAACAATACTTGTTTCGAAAACTTAAGATATAGGTTAAAAATATTAAGAGATAAGACATTTTATAGATGTAATTTAACGATAATAGGTAAATAAAGAAAACTTAGATGAGAAAGAAAGAATATTAGGAATTATTTAATAAAAAGTTTTGAACCGCAGATTTGAAGCACCTAGGAATGCTTTGGCATTTTATAGCATTAGGTAAAGAGTTCCAGAGTTTTACAACACTAACGAAAAACATTCTAGAAGTAATAGTATACTTAAACAAAGGCAAAATGAGGTTGCATGTTCTTGAGGATTGTGAAAAATTAAGCTTGATAAACAGGTAATTTGGATTTTTTGTGTAGATCAGTTTATGCAGAAAAATCAAATTTCGGATCTTCAGATAGATTGGAAGCGTACAGTTAAGTATATTCACAGAAAATTGCGAAATATGATCAAATCTGTTTTTTGAGAAAACATATCTCGCCATGTTATTGACCGCAAGCTGTAATTTCTGAAGTGACGCATAATCCAGATGACAGTAAACTAGCTCACTGAAAGATAATATTGGTACTACTAGCGCTTTCACTAAACGAAGTTTTACATTTTGTGGAACGTAGTGAGCCGTCGCCCATAATTTCCTTAGTATAAAATAAACTCTACTTATGGTATAATTAATATGACTAGAGCAACTGACGTTAGAGTTTAATTTAAAGCCTAAGCTAGTAACTGTTTTCTCATATTTTATTAGAGTGCTTCCCATGAGGAGTGGAGGAAAATGCCCATTAAGCATTGGATTGTGGGCTATAATTATTGCTTTAGTTTTGCTAGCATTAAGATTTAAGTTGTTGTGACTTGCCCATACTGAAATCGCATCAAGGTCATCTTTCATTCGAAAGCACAGGTCTTCACTAAGGCCAACTGGCCGTGATAAATACACCTGTACATCGTCTGCGTATAGATGAATAGAAACATCCTTGCAACATGATATAATGTTGGTTGACTAACATAATGGTACAAGTAATAAGTAAGAATCTTATCAAGAAACTTTAAGTACACTAGGGATGCTGCATACTAATGCAAAAGTAGGAAAATATGTCTTGCGGTTGCTTACTTTATTTTTTGCATTAGTGCTATTAGGTATATATTTATACCCTACACACAGAATATAAACACTTAGTGGAAAATAAATATAAAGAATGATTCGGTTCGGCGTGCAGCTTCCATAAGCTGAAGCTATTGAAGTCAGTGTTATGGATTTTTATGCAACAGCTGTTGGTACAAACGAACAATAAAAAGCTTTGGAAGGGTATATCTTTTTTGGCAAAACCAATAATAACACCTTTATTTATTATTTTTTCTTGCCCAGTCTGAACGTGCTTGTTAAAAGCAATTTAGAAAGGCACCCCTGCAAACACAATTTCAGTAGATGAACTTGTGTACCCACATACGTTCTTATGTGGCATGTTACTGTTCGCACTGTTACCGAACTCTACAATTCATTAGACCAGGTATTCTGGCGACTACGATATCGGAAATGAAGTTTTGATACCGTCAAGTATAATCTCGAAACTGAGTGAAAAGAGCATTGAAATTTATTTAAACAAAAGAAGAATGTCCAACAAACATTTTATTTTTAGTGTTCACTGTAACAAAAATCTGTGACATAAATGCAATAGAAGATTCTTGAATTGGTTGACGCATAGTCTTCGAATCTACGAAGAGAGTAAGTCGATGATTGCTACCGCGCAATAACATTTTTCGCGCAGAAGAGCAAATGGACATCCTAATGATTTTAAGCCAATATAATACAATCTCTGTAAATTAGGGATCAAAAAGTTATTTAAATATTAATTTAATACTAAGACTGCAATAATGAAAAAATTAAGAATATATTTTTCAAATTTGATATTTTTTATTTTTAAATTGTGTGTATTAATTTGCAATATTTTTTTACACATCTTTTAAAACATCACGTCTTGTTAAATGTACGTGCAGCGATTTTTGTTTGCAGGGATATTTTCATGTGTGACATTCATGTCAGTCAGCTCTGTGTTAATCCTGTTAATGATAACATTTGTATGATATGTGTGACTTTTATGTGACCGCACACGTTTTCATTTTGTTACTTTATGTAGCTGTTAACGTAAATTCAAGTTGGATTTAAGTTTTACGGACTGCTTAATTCAATCATTTCTTTTATACAGTAGATACAGCATCCGGAAAATAAGTCGGATGTATTTATTACCTTTTGTAATGAAAAAGACTTGTGGTATGAATACTCAACAGGTCAAGCATAGCAAACCAAAATGTATATATGTAATAGGTTTTAAAGCTTGCTATGTGTGTTTCTTTACTTCTACGACTAAAATTTTGTTAAAATAAATATTATTCCGTTCAAGAAAAAATTTCGTAATCTAAAGGAAAGGTGCACTAAAAATACGAGTTCCATACAATAAAATAGTGGAATTACCAAAAAAAAAATTCTGTAGTCTTCAATTTTCTGCGGCCACCTATTTATTGTCCCCATATGTACTATGGTACCTAACTCGAGCAAAGCGTAGAAATAATATTGACATGAAGTTTTCAGAGAAAATTCATAACAGAATATTTTTTTTCTGAGAAATTATTCATTTGTACCTCAAAATGTAGATAGTCTAGTCGACAGTTTTTGAATTATGTAATCATATTTACTTTTCACATGGTCTTTTTTCGTGCGGTATAAAACTCTGATCCGCTATCATGATACATACATATATGTACCACAATTTAATAAAGAACTCAAAAACTTTTCTTATATATTTGGCATCTATAACTTAAAGTAAAATTGATTAATCCTTACATACTAAGGACTGTCACAGAAAAAACTTTCAGATTTTAAGCCGCTACCTATGCACAAATATTATACGTCATCGAAAAAGGGTCATATGCCTAGTAAATTCAAAGTGAAAAAAATTTCGAAATTTTCGAAGCAATATATGGTTTGGCAGGTCATATGTACCTGTGGCCTCAGAAGAACCTTCTTTGTTAAGCAAGGCACAATCAATTCCAGAGTTTACATATACGAATGCCTCGAAAAACGTGTTTTACCATTTATTCGTGCACATGAAGGTACGGTGATGTTCTGGCCCGAATTAGAAACCTCTCATTACTCTAAAGCTACGATGAAAATTTTTTTTTACAATTACAATTACAATTTATTGAGCTTAATTCATTGTACAATAAGACTTAATCTTTAATAGTACATCAATATTGGAAATCATGCATGAACAATATAAAACTTAAAGATAAAATAAAACATATGCATAAGTACAAAGATACGAAAATAGAAATAAGAAACAAAAGAAGGAAAGAAGAATTCATGAACTATGAATTATAACTTTAGAAGTAGTTGAAAAGTGCTTGTTTGAAGCTATTTCCTGATGTAACTCGCCGTAAGTGTATTGGTAAAGAATTCCAAAGTCTTATTGTGCTAATAAAAAAAAATCTGGAAGAGTTTAGGTAAAAGTACCTAGGGACAATCAATTTTAGTGACCTGGAGGACTGACAAAATTGAAGTTTATCATATAGATAACTAGGACAGCGGGAATAAATAAGTTTATGTAAAAATAGTAAATTACGCATGTTAAGATACTCTACCAAACTACAACCAAGTATGCCTTTACTTATTTCAGATATATGCTCATAACGTCCAACTCCATAAACGTATCTAGCAGAATTATTGAAAGCAACAAGTAGTTTATGTAGTGATGGTGAGTCTAGCTTACTATAAACTAATTCAAAATAGGAAATATAGGGAACAATCAGTTGTAAAACAAGCCTACGCCTAGTCTCTAAAGGTGTAAAAGCAATAGATGCTCTTAAATACCTCAAAGTCATGTATATCTTTCCTATTAAATGATTAATATGATCACTACAAGAAAGTTTAGAATTTAAAATAAATCCAAGATTACGTACCTTATTAACAAACTCTAAGTGTACAGAATCAAGAAATAGGGGAGGAATCCCTAAACAGCTTAGCTCACTTCTAGCAATTGGTAATACTTTAGACTTTAATGGGTTAATATGAAGTAAATTGTTTTTTGCCCATAAATTCAACGCACTTAAGTCAACATTAAGTCTATAGCTTAGGTCCTCTACAAGACCAATAGGCCTAGAGAGATAAAGTTGAATATCGTCAGCGTAACCGTGGACAGAAGCATGCTTGCAAACTAAAAAAATGTCATTAATAAAAATTGAAAATAACAAGGGACCTAAAATAGAACCTTGTGGAACTCCAGCACATACTGTTTTAAAAGATGAAAAGGTATCTCCAACTTTAACTCTCTGTAGACGATCACCTAAATAATCCGATATCAACAATAACGCACTATCACTGAATCCAAAGTAATGTTTTAATTTTTTACAAAGCAAAAGGTGATTGACAGAGTCAAAGGCTTTGGAAAAATCTAAAAGACAAAGTAGGGTCAAACAATTTTCGTCATAAGAGACTCTGATGTCATCAATAACCTTCAAGACAGCTGTAGAACAACTGTGGCCAATGCGAAACCCAGACTGAAGAGGAGATAATAAGTTATTTGAGCTTAAATATGCTGTGATTTGGTCAGACATAATTCTTTCACAAACTTTGCCCAAGGCGGGCAAAATACTGATGGGTCGAAAGTCTTTCGATTCTGTGGCAGAATTATTTTTAGCTATAGGAACTACAGTCGCTATTTTCCACAAAGCTGGGAAATTGGAGGAAGTAAAACAGTGATTAATAATATGGGTAAGGGGTGCTATAATATATGGCAGAATTAATTTAAGAAATTTTATCGGTATCCCATCAATCCCTACAGCATTAGAACTCAACTTCAACACGGATTTAACAATATCTATTTCACGAACTGCTGAGAACTGAAAGGCTACGTCAGGCAAGTTACTTTGCATAGGAAGTAATTCTATATCATCACAGAGACTTGAGACACTTGGGCCACTGCAATCTAAGAAAAAATGATTAAGTTCTTCAGGATCTAAATTACATTCTTTTTTACCTTTAGTAAATATTCTATATTTTCTTATATTTTGCCATAATTGCTTGGATGATAAGTTAGTGTTTAATTTCGAAGAAAAGAAAATCTTTTTGGCCTGTTTTACAATAAAAGTTGCCCTATTACGTGCCCTTCTATATTTTTCCCAGTTTTCAGTAGAGCGATTGAATTTCCATTTGGAATGAAGTTTATTTCTAATTTTGATTGCATCTAAAACACGATTACTAAGCCAAGGGCAAACACTGCTCGCAACATTTATTGTGCGCACAGGAACAAATTTATTAAAGGCGTATTCCAGTTTGTTCAAAAACTGTCTAAGTTTGTCATCTACTGAGCTATAAAACCAACAGTCATTCCAGTTCATCTCAGAAATTTCATTATTAAGGGCAAAATGATCAATGGATCTGTAATCATAGAAGGAAAAACTTACAGGAGAGGAAGCACGATGAAAATTAAGATTAAAACTACAAAAAATAAGATCATGATCAGATAAAAAAGTTATTTGATCAAATTTTAGAGTTAAAGAGCTATCAGAAACAAAAAACACATCAAGAAGGCTAGGATCCGAATCATTTGCAAAACGCGTGGGGAAATTTGAGTTAACAAGAGTTAATCCACATGAAGAGTAGTGAAAACGAAAATCATCAGAAATTCTGTCATTTTTCAACAAGTTTACATTAAAGTCCCCACTTACTATGTTAAAGTCATAATCAACAAGTCTACTGGAAAGATCAGTAAAAAATGGCTCTAGACTGTGGCTTCTATGGGGGTTGTATACACACGATATTAGTATTTTAGTGGAATTGTCAAAAATTTCAATATTAAGGAACTCACATGTATCATTTCCCTTACTAACAAATTTAACATTAAGATTAGATTTACAATAGATTGCCACACCACCACCCCTTCTACTGCCACTACGGTCACTACGAAATAAATTAAACCCATCAAAGTTATATCTAGAATCATCAACATCACTTTTAAACCATGTTTCAGTCACACATACTACATCGGCAGGAGAGTTTTCAAAAATGTACCTAGCATAATCAAACTTCAGCCCATTTAAGCTCCTGGCATTAAAGTGCAATACATTAAATCCATTGTACTGATTACATAAAATATTAATCAGGGCCTTATAGTTTTCATTAGCACAATAAGAAGAATCAAAAAGGTTCGACACACAGGCAACTACAGGAAACTGCTTCAAACTTAGAAAGTAAATTGGGAATATGAAATGGTGGCAAAAGATAAAAGCTAAGGAGTAGAAAAAGAATATTAGATAAGTAGCAATAGAAAAAAGAGAAGTATAGCATTATAAATTTATATAAAATAAGTGATAATTGATAAAAAAAAAAATAATAAAAAATGGAGGATATGAACTTTAAAAACAAGTAAAGCTTCAAGAAATAAATGAATAATTAGCTAAACAATAAGCAAAAAGAGTAATTAATTATCTAATTAAAATTAGAGGGACTTAAGAACAGAAAAAATTTACTTAAATGAAAATGATTAAATAAAAAATAATAAAAGTTTAAAAACAGAAAAAAATTAACTTAAATGAAAATGAAAATTATTAAATAAAAAATAAAAAATAACCAAAAATAATAAAAGTTTAAAAAAAATTTTGAGTCACCCAAAAAAATTTCTTTTTAAATCACCCTAACTCCTGTTTACAGTGACGCAGTCCACACTCTCTTTGTCGCACACTAGTCTTGCTACTCCATTAAACGTCGCTCTAACGTACACACGCCCACGTAAAGAAAAAACTGCAACCAGCTTGCTCTCCCGCTTTTTTTGTGTAGCATAACTCATAATCGCACGGTTTGTTTTGGTTAAGCTTTCATGCATATAAAATTTTTCTCCTCCTCCACACCCGATATCACTTAGTGTAAGCTGTCGCTTGTGACTCTTACAGAATGCAGCAACAGCTTTGAAAAGGTTGCTACGGTCAAATGCAGATGTCAGCTTTACAATTATCGCAGAGTTATTGGTGTTCCTATTATTGGCGTTGCTCTTAGCTTTCAGTCTAAAAATGTCTCTTAACTTGGGCACCTCTCGCATAGAAACGGTCTTACAAACTTCATCAAATAGACTCGGCAAACTCTCACTTTCAACGTACGGGATTCCATTTATGATGACGTCAGTTGAAACTGCATCATTTTCGTACTTCTCTACCTGTCTCTTAAGCTCACAAAATTCACTATTAAGCTCAGAAGAGCAGGGGATCCCAGGAGAGTAGTTTGATTTGATGATCTCTATTTGTTTTTTTATTTCTTTCACTTCTTCCTTCATTATTCCATAATCGCTACAAATGGTTTCGACTGCTGAGACTCGTTCAGTAACATTTTTTAAAGATGTTTTGATGTTGGTAAGTTCCGCGGACAGTTCGCTCAAACGCTGCAAAATTCTACCCTCAGATGTTGATAGAGCATCAGTTAGCTGTTCAATTATGCTCTCCTTCATTACGATGATCTTTGCACTCAGGTCTTCCCCGGCTTGCACTTTTGGTGATGACTCATCTCTGGTCGTGGCACCTAATCCAAGAGGGGTAGCGGGGCCAGAGAGTAATTTGCGAGAGTTGCAAGTGCTTCTTGTATTTTTGAGCGACATATTTATTCTCAGTTTGAAATAATAAATAAGAGAAAAAAAACGAAAATATACGTGGAATTAAAATTAGTTTAAACGACAAGATTTTACAATTATACCGTAGTTATTCTCAAAAATCCTAATGCGACCGCGTTTATTCGTTTAATGAAAACAGTTTTAGTTTTATCTTTGGTAAATATCTTTAAAAAATTACAGCAGATCTGCGGACACCGAAAAAACACGTCTACTCACAATGGATCATGAGAATATCCAGTAAAAATATCAAAGTAAAAAGATCAATTTTGTACCAAAAATATCAAATCCGCCCAATTGCCTAGAGCTTCGCCCAATTGGGTGATATCGGCTCTAATCGAAAGAAACCTTCGAAAGAGTGGTAAGACTACAAAAAAACTTTAGACTTAAGTGGAAAAGATCGTTCCGTACTGTCGATGAAACACCTGTACAAAATTTAATAAAGGGCCTTAAGAAAAAAGTTAGAAATTTTTATGAAAAAAAAAATTGTTAATTAGTTATTAGCTATTTATATTTTTTGAACACTAGCCATTATTAATAAAAAAAGACCAAAAAGCTTATTGGGTATTTTTTTATAACTGAAAATGACACCGAAAAATTTTTCTGGGACAGACCTTATTTACAAAAACGTCTTCCACTTATATTATAGGACATTTCACAAGGTATAAGAATTGCTGAAAAAACTTTCGTAAAACGGAAGGTCTCATAGGAATTACCAATAAAATCGATTTGAAGAAAATTTTTTCAGATCGTTTTTTCAGATATTTTAGGGCGCGCCCTTACCTCCTTCATATATTTTTTTTTCTTTTTGGGCATTAAAATCGCATTCTTTACTAACTTTTATATAGAATTACTGTAGCCAGCGAAGCCGGTGTTGGATATAATATTGAATGTATGCGGTTTTCAAGCTTACAAAAAACTATGTAGGACATCAAAGCGAAAAATTAACATAGACCTCTCATCTGAGGCTCCTAACTGGACACAATTTATTGGCAAACACTCCGCCAAGTTCGGTCGACCCACCATCGGAGTTTTTTGCAGGAGCTGTAAATATCAGATGTTGAAGAAACTGTTTTTCATTTTCTCTGCAAATACTCTTCGTTAGCGCAACGACTTTTTTAGGCTTTTGGCAGTTAATACTTCGAATCTTTAGATGAACTAGCATCAAAAGATCTCAAATCTATATTGAAATTTATAAAAATGTCGAAATGTTTCAATTAGGTTGAATGACTATATATAAATCGGGTATAGAATGGGCCTATTCGTGGCCTTAGTAATGATGCTACGTCATCTCCAGGAAATAACCTAACCTAACATAGACATCCCGTGGGGGAGCACTAGCTACGGTAACGCTATTCATCCCATCCTACTATTATTGAACCTTTTCTACCATTTCATTCGACACCAAACATTTTTTAAATGATTATACAAATTTTATGTTTTAATTTAAAGAAGATTTAAAATTCATTTAAATACGAGTATTGCATATTTACGCACATTCATATAATGAAATGTAAGTAGCATTTAACATTTCTAGCAGCTCTCATGAAATGGGTTAAAATCCTCCTGTGAAAGGCATTGTGCGCCTTTTTTTTCTGAAGTGCCGAAAAATAAAATGAAAACAATAGATGGATTTATCCTCTTATGGAACAAAGGAGCTGCTTTTTAAGAGCAATAATTTTATATTTCTATACCATTTTCATTTTTTACGCTTTTCCCCAGAATGGCAATAAAAATTCTTGTCACAGATTTTCCGATAAATTAAAGCAACAAAGGCAAACCAGTAAGGAGTAAATCCTGTCTTAGAAAATAAATAATTTGATGTGTGCGTGTGCGTGTGCGATGCATGGGCGTGTTGGCATGTCAGTGTGTGCGCAAGTGTTTTTTATCTCAGTGTGTCGTCTTGTTTTTGTCTTGCAAAAATGTGCTACAATGATGCAGATAAATATGAGAAGTGAAGTTCACTTGATATTTACAGACGCAAGTAAGTCTTTTAATTCCTCTTCGGATTATCTTGCTTGATGTCCTTCGGATTTATTAGTTAAAGCGTAAAACGAAGAAACACAAAAACAAAATGTTGCTGGAAGCTTTGGCTTTAATGCTCTATGTAACTCAAAGTAACAAATTACCTCGATTTAAGTTTAAACATTAAGGAAATTAAAAAAGTTTTATATAGTGTTTGGATCTTAATAAATTTGTGTGATGTCAAGTTTGCCTAACTTTTATGAAAAGTTGTATCCAGGATGAATATTTCAATTCGTATCATTTAAAAGAGCATTAAGTTATCTAAGAAAAGCATTTAAGCATGGCCTTGTAGCTACCTACAAATGCAGCTGCGTTATCAAAATTATAAGTAAAAATGACAATATTTACGTTTAGTTTTGAATGGTAAAGCTTTAAATATCTTAATCTATCTGTAAATATTCGAATTAGGAATTTCATTGTACAGGGAAAAAGATTTTAATCCGTTGAAGAAAGTATTTTTAAGCAAGAGGAAAATGAGTAACTAAAGAAAAGTCCATACAATCCAAGGACAAGTTTTTTTTTTTAATTGAGGGAAAATATACGAAGAAGTTGGGTATTTAATTTTTTGAAAAGTGCTTTGTTTTAAGGTAGAAATTTGCTAAAACCTAGGTAGTTCATTCTACGTTATTATTACAAAATATACTTCAAATTGAGTTTGTTCGAACATAAATAATTTTCCAGCATAAAAGGAATTATAACTAGCTGAAAATTGATAATCCAAAGGTTATTTCATCGCTGAACAATCTAGTGCTGAGCAACCACAAGAAAATGACCATTGTAGTTTTATCCTTTCACAATTCTGATTTTGCTCCAGTGGAGTAATTTCACCAAAATCTTGGGGGGGGGGGGGGGGCCGAGAGCTTAGATAACATATCGATTCGATGATATTTTGAATTGAATCGATGTAATGTAAAGTAATATCAGATCCTTGGGGGAGCCGATACCCCCTCCCCCCCCTAGCCCTACCCAATTGACGCCTCTGTTTTGCTCCTCACTAAATATGTTTGCTTGCATTTAATACAAATAGGTTTCTTTTTAGCTTAGAAAGTATAGGGGAGGGTGGGGCTAGTCCTTACACTTTTTGAGAAATCAGCTCTAGTTTGTAAGCCAATTATTATTTTTATGAATTTTTCTTTCTTAACAATACTTTTATGTTTTAGTTAGTGTGTGCAAAAAAATTTAGATCCTAATATTTCCTGCAACGCCAGAGGATGAACTTAACACGCTCAGCCAACGTCCAGTGAGGAGAAAAAACATAGAAGCCAAAAAATTAATGCTAGGGCTTATAAATATTCTCAGAAATTGAGTGTTAAGTCTAACCCCTGTTAAAACCAGCCTTGCATAAAATATCCTATCAGCAAAAGCGCGCGTTAAAGTCTTAAATCTTATTTAAAAGTATTTTCTCGCGGTTTCGTGGGAGGGTATATGTCTTCTGCTGCGTAATATGTAAAAGCATCCACAACTTGTTTGTTTTATTTTAAGACGTTTGTTTTACTTTATTAGTCAACAAACCTCATTTTAATTACTCCCCGAATATTTGGCTTTGGAACTCACTCATTTGTTCTAATTTTAGTTTGTGTCAGCAAATTGTGTCTTACTAAGTTTTGAATCACTTAGCTTCTTTAATGTATTATGTTTATTTTTTGCTTGTTTGGAAGCCAACGCCACATGCACTTAAAAAGTTTTTTTTTGTCAGCTCAAAGGATCAGAATCTCACCACGGTAATTCTAAAAAGTGTTTCAGATGAAGATAGGGAAGTGACGACAAATGGTATCATCACAGTTTTGTTAGTCAAAGTTGATTTTACAAAATTGCACCTAATTGAAATCGCACCTACTCAACCCTGACGTTTGCACGATACACTTTAAAAAATAATTTTAAAGTACATGACCGTTAATTTTTCGCCATCGGATGGATATCAAGATGTTATTTCGTAGATTTTTTCTGAAAAATCTGAACTTCATCTGGCTTGTTTGTTCTTTTTTGTTGCAGATCTGGAGACGTTAAGGCATGTGTTCTTCATGTTTAAGTCATCATTTGAACAGTTCATAATCTTTGCACAAATTATGATCTGGATGAAATAGAATTTAGATTCAATTCCAAAAAACTCTGAAGATTTCTTAATTCAGCATTATAGAAACAAATCATTAAAGAATCAAAGTTTTCAGAAATTTGCAACAGTAGGTATATCCTGCTTTGGGGTCAGAATACGTGTAATATGCAAAATATAAGTAATGTTTGTTAATATTACTTAGCTCATCCTACAAAGTACGTAGACAACACCTCGTGAACTATCTGGAGCGCAACGAACTACTTAGTGATCGCCAATATGGTTTCCGTAGGTCTCGTTCTACTGTAGACCTTATGTCGTTCCTCACTGAGAAATGGAACCAATGTATTCATCTTGTCGGTGAGCGACAGCCAGCTCTGGATATCTCCAAGGCGTTTTATCGAGTGTGGCATCGCGCCCTCGTATCAAAACTAATTGCCTTTGGTGTTGGTAATTTATTTGTTCGTTGGATTACGAGCTTCTGCAGTGAACGCTCTCTCCGTGTTGTGGTAGATGGCTTCAGCTCTAACATTAAAGCTGGAGTTCCCCAGGGTTCTATTCTTTCTCCGACCCTCTTCCTAACTTTATCGACGACCTTCTGTCATCTACCACCAACCGAAATCATTCCTTTGCGAACAACAGCAACATTTGTCGTTCCAACTACTTCAAAAAGCGCCCAAGCTATGTGGACATTGAGAGTAAACGGCGGCAGATGAATGACACACTCGCTTTTGACCTCAACACAATCACCGAGTGGGGTCGTAATAACCGAGTAAATTTTAATGCTACTAAAACCCAGTGTTGTCTGTTGTCTTACAGACGAATGTATTACTCTCTTCCTTCCCTTAATATGGCTGGCTTAGATATTATGAGGTTAACAACTCTTCACGTTCTGAGCACATCGGTCAAACCGGACGTGAGGTGGACAGATCATGTGTTCGATGTGTCGGAAGAAGCGCCAAGTGCATTGATTTTTTAAAACTGTGTAAGAAATACTTCGCTCCAGTTGATCTTCGTACTGCCTACTTCACTTATATTAGATCCAAACTAGAGTACAACTCACACATTTGGGCCGGGGCTTCAAAAACCACTTTGGAAACCACTGCTAGATCGTGTTCAGCGACGTGTGATGAAACTAATAGGCGATGAATCTGTCATCGCATCTATTGATTCCCTTCACCATCGGCGTAACGTAGGGTTGTGCTCTAGAGAGATACATATACTGATTCCATCAGTCCGTATTTTCTCTCGTAGCATCCCATCTCTTTTGCGTCCCGCCGGTGTTCAACAGGACATCACATTTTCGCGATAGTTCCTTCTTTGGTTGCACGATTAAGTTGTGGAACAGCCTGTCTGCGTCTGTCTTCTCCGGCAATTGTGACATCGCTGAATTCAAGATGAATGTTCATCGATGCTACTCCATCTATCACCATTTTCTCTAACATTTCTCCTTTTCTTAAAACCAACACGGTGCATTGCATTTATAGGGGGCATTCACTGAGCGTTGGTTTGTGCTTAGAAAAAAAAGCCGAATTTTGTACCATCTGTTCATGTCCGTATCACAAAGTCACCATTCATATAATTCGAGAGTAAATAAGCACGTGGCAAACGAGCCTTCATGTATGCTGGGTTGACTTCACTATTACTTACATTCGCTTTCGTATGGAGAGCTTATTTTGAACACACTGACAACAGTAAGTATTCCTATCAAACTCATGTCAACCATTAAAGCACACTGCGAGCGCTAGAAATGCGGCTTCGTCCACAAAAACTAACTCTCTCTGGGGAAAGTAACAAAATGCAGGGTTTAAAAAGGGTTCTCTGATATCCCCCTGTTTTTTTCTATTTCTTTTAATCGATTTTTTAAGTCACACCCTTACTGGTAATAATGAGATTCAATGGGACTTTCAGGCCCATCTGGAAAGCCTGATTGATACCAATGATATCGCTCTGTTGTCATCAGGATCGACCTGATATGCAGAGTAGACTTACAGATTTCAGCGATCAGGCTCTCACTGCTGTACTACGTATTATTACTATGAAAAAGAATGCAATATCAACAATACTGCCGCAGTACATTGTCTGCTAAGGGCGGTACCGCGAAAGACGAAGCAACAAAGCGAAATCAAACATAAACTCAATGTAGACCAAACTGTAAATATTTAAGTCAATTGTTCAAAGTTTTAACTCTTTCGTATAGCAAATTTGAGTTCCTCCTCCGAAAGCCCACTGATATACGAAGATCCATGGGTGTTAGATCGATTAAAGATCGATTAAAGAAAGAAAACGATTGTAAAAGGACAGACGTTGAACCCTTACATTATGTTTATTAAAGACACTTAATTATTGTTAATGTATTTTTGCCACATAACTGACAGCAACAGTTTTTCGCGCCTCAACCCAAAATGTAACGATAATTTGCGCACTTACCTTGAAAACTGAAAGAATAAAATAATCCCTATAAAAGACTAGAGACATTTGCTTTCGCTGTTCCCTGTCATTCTCAATAAGCACTATTCCTTTGTATATGTCTCTTCTTAGCTGTCCTTCGAATGTAGCAATCAGTGGTAGCATTCATTTAAAACAAAAAAAGGACCGCAGCTGAGCAAAAGCTTTAATTAAATTTGCAAGTAATTAACAAAGTTTTTCATGAAGTATGAGTGTAAGAAAAATGGGACAGTATGTTAAAATGTTCATTCCTTTTGACTTGTCTCATTCACAGATTGACCAGACGTTCCGGCTATTTAACAGAATTATAATGCACTTTTTGCTTTAGAAACATATTTATCTCACAATTTAAAGTATATAAAAATATTTTTTAAAAAAGACAAAAAATAAAAAAATGTTCTATTGTATTGTTTCAACAGTCGGTAATTGACAAAATTTCAATTAACCACCAATATTACAACTTTTGGGCCTATCTCTCCGATTAAACACTAATTGGAATTTTAGTCAGCGATGAGCAACATTCACAAAGCATTTTCTCTATGTTCGGTAAGGGTGGATCGGCCTAAAAATGCGGGTTGTTCGAATAAAGGAAAATGAACTACATACTTGGTGATTAAAATTGAACATTAATAATAGCAATTCAACCTTAAAGTCCACGTATTGAATTTTGGAAATAAAATCCTGCATCCAGCAAATAAAACTTTAACTATTAATTTGTTTCAATTTTTATGAAAGCCACTTAAAAGTTACTTCTAAAATAGAGCCACGTAATTTGTGTAGAGCGCCATATTTTAAGAGCCAATATGGTCAAAGGCTTAAGAGTTCGCATGATGCTTAATCTTATTGCGTTTATTGTTCCTATAAATTTTCACAGAAATAGGAAACGTTGAGGTAAACCGCAATGTGTTTACCCCATTAAACGAAACTTTCTGAAAAAAAAAAAAAAAAAATTGTCATAGACAACTTTCGTAATCCCCAGCACACTTATTTATTTTTTTTTGCACTTGAACTTTTAATGTAAGGTTGCACAAATACGCCTTTACGTTATAGTATTTCTTTTCGAGTTACAACGTGATTTCTACAAATTTTATTTTTATAAATTGACCGAAATGAATCACCTTAACAACTAGGAGAAAAACTTTTTTTTCCCATTTTCTACCTAACTTTTCTTGAAATAAAACCCATGCTGCAAACATTTTTACAATCATAGCTTATCCCTACGAACTATTACAAGCAGTTAAATGCTTATTTATAAAGCTCTTTACATTTGCAGTGATTCTGAAGGCTTGTGCGCCTTGAACTATGCAATGAAAAAACAATTATCATTATTGCTTAATGGTACTTTTTTTGCCACTTCTGCTGTTTTGCAATGATGTTTTTCAATTCCATAAAGCTTAGTACTCGTATGTACGTGAATTAGTTTGTAGATATCCCAGTAAAAAATTTTATCAGACAAATGAATATATCAGGAATAGAATAACTCACTACTTCGTGTATCTCTCATAATGAAGCTTAGATTTTGAAGGAAAAATGGTAAGTCCAAACAGGCTTATTTAGCATATATATAGTTCCAAAGCTTACCTTAGTTCTATTATAATATAGGCGTTATGCTTAAATTTCTGATAAGGAGATATGACGTTTTTTTAGTTCAAGTATAAAAAGAACTTTCGAGATTTTTTAAACATAAACATATATGATATAAAGATTTTATAAATTAAACAGAAACATAATTATTTTTAAGGAAATGTTAGGAATATTTTTCAGAACTAAAATAAGTTAAATTTAAAGTCTTAGTATTAAATTTTTTTATTAAAACAATCAATTTATTTATTATTACAAGTAATAACTGAGAAAAAATATAAAAAAAATTCCAAAAATCACATTCCGATCTACTCAGTGATCTAAAACTGATTGCACAGGAAAACAATAACAATATCTATTTATCTGTATTTTTGATCTACTTAATGATTCGAATATGACTTTAGAACTTATTCTTGAAAATGCATTTTGAATTGTGTTCTGTTTTGTAGTACATAATAACTTTACTAGAAGTAGATAATATATATGTATATACTTTTACATTAAGTAAAATTATGCATATAGGGCTGATGGTGATGAAAAGAACGGCAAGGACACGCAAAGAAAAGTGGATGCGAAAAAATTTAAGTTATATGACTCTCAAATTACTAGAAATATGAGTCAAAAAAGACTCGCAAATGCTTAGAATATGACTCGAAAATGAGTCGAAACTGATCAGAAAAACGGGTCATAAACGACTCTTCAAGAAGAGTCGAGAATATGGTACCATTTTCTCCCGACAAAAGTATCATTTATGATCATTTTAAACAGACAGAAGACTCGAATGTGATCGGAAATTTCATAAAATGCTGGCTGGGGTAAAATTCGTTACTTTCCTGATTTTGTTGTATTAATAAATTAAATATGGTTAAATATTATCAGGCAGAGTTTGGTCTATGGTAAAATAAATAAATTATATTATTTTCCCTTATAGCTTTGGCCATGATATTTCTCTCAGTTCAAGATATAATTCTCGAGTATATGACTAAAACTGCTATTTGAACTCTTTAAACGGTCACCTTTGAAAATTGCCACCAGGTACAGAAGTAGCTTATTCGGATCTTACATCTTGGCACTCATTCAAATATTTTTAGGAATTAAAAATTACATTACACTGATTTGAGCATAATTTCAATGATATATTTTTATTCTGACTTTTGCGGATTTTCTATTTCCTTTAAAACGAGATTTTCAAAAGAGTTAACAAAATTAATGAAAGTTTATTTTTAAATGTTGAAAAAATAAAAGCTGATTTAGAAGAATGGGAAAATGGGTTGGAAAAAATCGGCTAGGAAAACGAGCTTGGAATTCTGAAGCTTTGCAGAGCAGTTTTTCCTTACAATATAAGCTTTTTGTATTTGGAACAGAGATGGCCAAGTCGAAAAAAAAGCTAATTATTTCGGCTCCTACACAAATGCATATCGCACACATTTAGCTAAAGAGGCACAACTCAAAATTTCCCATTTTCAAGTTTACTTGTTAAAACTGTTCATCATACACACATCTGTCAGCACAAAAGAGATTAGCTCGTTTTTTGCTATACTTTGGTGTCAAAAAACAGTTATGTCTATCTTCATGTTGCAATAGAAATTAGGCTACAATATGCAAACGTGTGCTATTTTTAGTGTCGGAGAGTTCAAGCTGTTGTAATTGCAACTTGGCTTCCAACCATATCCTATTAGTACCTGCATCTAAATAATTCACACTTTACTTATAAAAAATAGTTCACAAGCTCAAAACAGTTTTTTGCGTTTTCTGAAAATTTGAAAATTTTGAGTTGTGCCTCTTTAGCTAAATGTGTGCGATATATAAATTTAATGAAAAATTGCATTTTAGATTTCACAAAAGGTAAAAAAATACTAAACACAAGCAAACAACAATAAAATTTAAATATTTTGGCATATATCATTACAAGCGTTTTTTGCAGACATTTTGTTTTTGAAATTTTTCTCTCTTTTCGCTCTTTTAATCAAGTGATTAGCGATTTCCAGCTCCCTTGCTCAGCTCACCTGGCCCTGACTGATTCAAAAGCTTCTGACCAGGGCCGTGTTACTGCATACGCCACCGACGCCATGGCGTATGGGCGGCAAGGAAATGGGGGCGGCAAATTTTGAAAACAAGGGTGGCAATTTTTCAAAACGAGGGCGAAAAATATTTTGAAAACGAGTGCCTTATTTTTTTTTTTTCTGCTCATCAAAAAAGTTCTGGCTTTTTATCTTATAATTTTTTTTAAAAAATGGGGGTGGCAAAATTTTATTGGCGTACGGGCGGCACATAGCCTTAACCCGGCCCTGTTTCTGACACATTACTTATTGGGGTTGTTACTCCTGCAGTCTTTTAAAATTGCTATCATCAGCATTTTAATAATTTTACGAGCTACGATATATTAAAAGGTTATATATCGATAAACTTTTATTGCTATTGGAAACAATTTAATTCCAAAAATGATGTATGATACGAAAAGCTGCTGAAATTTTTAATTGGTTTTTAAATTTAATGTAAGAAAAATCTCCAAGTAAATAAAATGCATTGAAATGAAAGAGTTTATACTCGTAAGGCAATTGTAGGAAATTTTGTCAAATCAAAAGAAATATTAACTGAAATTAAAATGAATCAACTTTTCTGTAGGTAATCAAATGTGTAACCTCTGATTATGTGAAGCATAACAGAAACTCTTGATAAAACGCTCAACACATGCAATATAAGAATAAAAAAAAAAAATTATATTTCTCATGGCCTTATCACTTCACCTTATGGAGAAAAGTGCCTAAATAAGCACATAACCTTAATTTGTGGAACTAAGGTGGATAAATTCTGTTGCTCACATTGTTCAGAATTTTCATTTGCTGCCAGTGATTTTCAGTGCACGTAGATATCCTTGCGAGATGCTTAAGAGTCTGTCGCACTTGATTCACAAATGCAGTAGGAAGAAAATAAAAATAAAAACAAATAAATTGTGCCTGGCATAATTGTAGATTTGCAACGAGATGCATTTACACATACATACGAGTATATGTGCTTTAGGGTTGTCCTCAAAATAAAATTTATTAATTTCGCGATTTTTTTGAATTTTTTTTCCATGCAAATATGTAATAGGTTCTCTCAAGATCCTTAAAATAGTCAATTGTTTTTGTTTTTTAACTTTGTTTCATACTCCGATTTTCCGAAAGCACTTTTTGAGTCCTTAGTCATTCAAGAAATACATCAACCGCTTTATTCGGTTTTACCATAAAACTAAAATGATCTTGAAGAGCGCGGTGTTTGTAGCATTACCCATATTTCCATAAGCACTTGAGTGCGTTGAAAGTTCAAGGATTTTAGAATATGTTCCATATTAATTTAGACAAGTAGGTAGCAACAAAGACACACAAATACATACATACATACGTACTTGTCTACAAAATACATAGAAGTAAATAAGGACAACTGTGCACACGTTAAGGGTCAAGAGTTAGTGACAGTAGTAGGTTACCAAGTGTTTTGACTGTTGCCATTGTTACCCCAAATGGTAAAGTGTATTTGTATTCCTACTTAGCACACAGGTATCTACATACATGCCGACTCATATGCGTGTGTGTGTTTCTGAATGTAGTGGGTATGTGTGTTTATGAAAGTGTAGGTTTTTGTGCTTATTGTGTAAATAAAAACATACGTCGATAGAAAACAAAAGTGTCAATTTTGCAATAGCAACAACAAAAATCAATAAAACTAATTTGAATTCAATTCAAATCGAAACAGCTGCAATATCAACAACATATTGATGAAGATGCAGAGGGTTTCATCCACAATGAGTTGTGTATTTTACGATCATGGATCAACTTAATTGGCAATGAATATTTAATTTTACTTAAACCCTTACTGGTTATGTTGATATTTGTGTCGCAAGGTTTTAAATTAACTGTTGCTTAATTCATTGGGTATTTATTTAATAGCTATATAAGAATATATTGTTAAGACTTTTTATCAAATGAATCTTGATTCAATTAACTTTGTTTTGTAAAATAACACCATTTCTTGAATTTTTATTCAAAACTATATAAAAATCCCTTGTAGCAAAAAAAGGTTTTATAGTTTCTTTTACACACATTTTTAAAGGCAAGTAGGAAGACAACATATTGTATTTATAAATTCTTTATAGAGGCTTATAAGAGCCATTTGGCGTTTGGAGTGTAAAAACATTTTCCCCGCTTTGTTATCTTTTATTAGATTCGGTAAAGTATATTTCTGATTTGTTTAAAAGACACCTTACAAACACTTAAAAAAGATTTCCGTGTCTTGCTAAGAAACTTTAAAGATATTAGAGACCGACTTTTACTATTTCTATGCAAATTATGAACTATATTACACTTAATTTTATTTTATTATCAAATTTAAATTTTATTTACGATTCACAAAGTCGGTCTCGAACCCATGTTCTACCGATTCATATGTGTTGAACAGAATTGGGACGGGGTCGGGAATGCGGCGACGATTACACGCTGTCAAAAATTATAACGGCAACCTGCCGACTGGTACCCGCAGATTTAGAATTAATTTTATTTTTACGTCGGATCAGTGTTGCATTTCTAATGTATTAAAATTTGTCACTCTCTTTTCCCATACGATTTTCTCAGCAAAATTTATTGCTTACAAAGTTTGTTTTTGTCTCTTTCTTTTTCCATACGATTTTATCACAAGAACATAAGTTAGTAGTTTCAATTTGAAGTGAGTGAAAAGCAGTCGTCCGCCACAATTGTGTTCATTCAAACGATTTTCCGACTGTTTTTTTTTTTTTGACAGCGTGTAATTGTCGCCGCTTTCCCGACCCTATCCTAATTCTGTGCAAATCAATAGTACCCCGTCTCGTGTATCTCTTTCTACGGTACAGAAAAGCTTATGAAAACATCTATGGAAAAACATGCGATCTCAAGTCTTCTTAAGCTTTTTATTAATTACAATATAAAGACACACACGTGACATGAGCTGGCATGACTATAGACTCATAAAAGTCACTTGAAAGACATGCCGTCTCATATTTGTATATGTATTTTGTTATCTACACATGAGACCACCTAATGTCTTTATAATCAGCCTATTATGAGCTTTAAAAATTCATATTAAAGACATTTTGACGTTTCTTTTTATATGATTTTATATTAGAGATCCTGTACGTACTTGGGTAATCGGACCCGAACTTAGGTAATCGGATCAGGCTCCGATAGGTTTCGTAACGGACGGAGCCAGGCTAACCCTGATATGATACTGATCAGTTTGACTGATCCGGCACTGATCAGCCTGAGTAAAAATTTTCGTCCAGATCGTGTATGATAGGCCCTATTAGGAAACCGGTCCGGATTTGAGTAATCAGACCAGGTCAGGACTTAGGTAATCGGATCAGGCGCTGATAGGACCAGGTAAGCCTGATTTGGCTACACTGATCAGGATTGTATAAGTTTTTATAGGGCTACTCATAAAAGGGATTAATGTGGCTAGCCAGCTCCGCTCCTTATCATAACCGTCCAGGTCCGTTCATGATTAGGGGAAACTGATCAGCACTGGACAAAATTTCATAGAGTTTCTCTGGTAGGGGATCCTGATAAGATTGACATTAGGCCATCCGTAATAGGATTTGCCTTATCCGGAGCTGACTATGGTAGGGCTTGCCTGACAGAAATTCCTACTCGAATAGTTTTCAAGTTACGGCCTTTGGATTTTTAAATCAAAAAGTTGAAATTCACGCCACGAAGTAGAACTTAGTTTTTAATTTTATAAAGAGAAATAGTTTGCAAAGATCGTTGATTTGTAATTATTTAGAACAAGAACAAATATATAGTTAAATAAATATTTAGATTACTTTAATTCTTTGAGAAAGAGGTTTGGAAAAAGGTGTTTTGATAGTCCAAAATAATATCGCTTCCTTGGGTAACTCTTTCTTAGGCTCTACGGCTATATTATTTGTGGAGTTAATGTACTCGCTTAGCTTGAAAAAGCCTTTGAGTATCTCGAGATTTAATTGTCGATAGTAACATTTTGCCTAAGACGGTAGACTTATGGCTTGTTATGAAACACCAAGTACTTGAGTTTTTGACTTTATTGATCACTGGAACACTGGGATGCAGCAATTTTGTATATATTTTCGGCATAACCTAGCAGCGGGATGTATTTAAAAAGTTCCTTCATGTTCTATATTCAATCACTAGCATGGAGTCAAAGAAATCATTACTTGGAGCGTCTCCTCAATGAAATCTAGTGAAGATCTTATAACACTTAATATGAGGTTTTACATCGAAGAAACCGACTTTATTCAAGGAATAAGAAATAAGGACAGTTCAAAATCATTTGGAACAGGCCCGTGCGCAGGAATCATCCATGGGGGGGGGGGGGGGGGGTTTTAACTCGGACATTTCATGTCAGATTGTGTTCAGAAAAAACGTCAAAAAACGGTGTAATTTTAATATAGACATTCGAGCGGGTCGATTTGTATGAAGTAAAATAACGTCAGCCAGACAACGACTCAAAACCAACGAGAAAAATCAATGGATCACTTTTGATTCTCCTGAAGGTCCTTTTGGGCTAAAAAAAACTTGTTTTTTGCTCATAACTTTTATTTCTTAAAAATTGAGTTATTGCAAAAAATTTGACATTAAAAAATTTAAAATTTTTTTGCTGTTATACGTATAGATAATATTTTGTCTGGACTAAATATTATTTATAATAGAAAAATAACTTAAAATTTTTAACGTCACATTTTTTGCAAGAACCCAATCTTTATTTTTTGACTAAATTCGGGTATCCATTCTGTGAAGGCATAAAAGTTACGAGCGGTCCTATATGCCTATTTAATAGAATCGGGTTTGAAGAAAATTCTCCCAAAATTTCAGCTTCCTAGATCAAACCTGCGAACGGCGATTCCACTTTGTTTCCTATCATAACGTAAGTATCTAATTCTGCGAGGTACTTGTAAAACTCGTCCAAAAATCTTTCAACATTGATTTCGATATCGCGATGTATATTTAGCGAGGCTAAACCATTCAGCGAACCTCGGAACTAGTATGCCTTTAGACGACGTAGCACTGAAAAGGAGCGTTCATTTGTTGCTGTTGTCCAAGCAAAGTTGCCATAACACGAAGCATTTTTTATATCTTGCCCGGCAATGCGTTCACGCCAAAGTTGAACTACATTTATCCACACATACCACATGTCACGTGAACTATCACGCAAAATTGAAATATATGGCGCGAATAGATTTGTGCATGAATTTTCATTGAAGCTGATTTTATTGATGCCGGAGCAATGCTTGGACGCGCATTAAAAAAAAAACGCTCGTGTTACTTAGCCTTAGCGACGCGCAGTGGTCCCAAATCGTGTTTTTTTGGTCCAAAAATAGCTAGAGAGCGCAAATCTTGTCGAAAATGAAAAACTCGGGCTCCGACGATATATTTGCATTTTAGTTCTTTCATTTAAAAAAAAAAATTTGTTGTGTCTTTTTGATTTTTCGTTCAAATGTCAATAAAAACCTATGTACGTAAATTCCCAATGAGGGGAGGGTTTGAACCCCCAAAACCCCCCACCCTCGCTTGCGCACGGGCCTGATTTGGAAGAGTAAGAGAATAGAGGCACTTGTATGTTAAACTAAAGGTAGAGAAATTAATTATTATAATGTTTTCAAAATCTTGAAGCACTCACTCTACGATTCAATAATGTAACTAACACACATACGAACGGTACACCATCGATCAACGAGTCACCTTTTTCTACTTTTTTTTTTTGCTTGAAATTAGAGATTACAAAAAAGGGTTCGTGACCAAACATAAAGAAAAAAACCCCAAAATTGTCTACGCTAAAAGAATAAGAATAAAGAAAATAAATAGAAAGAAAGATACTGCATGCAAATTTTTACCCCCACGTGTTTTGAATTACTTTACTTAAATGAGATAATTTGTAAGGCAATGGACGAACGGAAGGATGACGGATACAGGAAAATAGCCATTTTGCGGTTTAATTTTGCAAAGTAAACAAAGTTGAGAATTCGCTCAAAGGAACAGCGCGCAGAGTATTAAAATAAGCGTGGTTTAATTTGGCCAAATTTAATTCTTTTATGCAAACTAATGTGAGACGGAGCAGAAATCCTTGCAAATGTTTGAAAACAATAAGTTTTGCTTGATTTAGCAAATATGATAATTTCTGTTAGCAACGACATCAAAGATTTTTCGAGTTATAAAAAAGAAAATCATTTTATACAGTTGACTAACATTTAAATGCATCCGCTGAATTACTTACAAATGAAGGCACAAAATCTTTGACGCTGTGCAAAAGGCACAGAAAAATTTACTTTAATTTTTGCAATATTAAAGTTGAAATTGATTTTTTCTTTCTGCGCTTAGTCTCTTGTGTTCTTAAATTTAGCTTTGAACCAAAATTCCATAAGTCAGTTTTGTGTAACCCGCTAAACATACAAACGTGCATATTTTATCTCTGGTAAAACATAAACTAATACTCCCAACATTTTTTTATATACAAACTTATTTATTAGTATACAAAACTTGTAGTATATGTACTTAAGAATTTCTTTATCATATGTGTCACGTTGGCCTTTTAGTCGATTATTACTTTAGCACCAAGTCATCTATCATCGATACAGTAATACCTGGCTATTTGGATTCTTCGGTGAAAGAAGAAGAAAACTAAGCAAACTTAGAATTTCATTAGAAATATACATAGCTTCTCCTGTTTAAGTGTACCTAGTTCAATTGTGCTGGAAAATATCATGTTCATTATGAAAGCTTGTACTAAACTTCAGACTGTCATTTTCTCTTTTGTTGTCTACACCAGTGGTGGGCATCGAAATCTAGCAAAAGAGCTAAACAACAACAACAAGCAACAACTAACGAAATTTTAAAGTTTTCTGCTGTCATTTTCACATTCGCCAAGATCACAAAAAAAAAACCAAATTGCACTGCAAACAAAAGCAATTGCTACATTTGTCAAGACACAATGCGGCGCCGTCGCTTATACCTTTGTGTGTTTTTTTTGTTATCATTTGATTTATGTTTTCATTTGAACTCAAGTCAACGCAGTACCTCGATAGCGTTGAAATTCTGCGAATTTTTTTCGCTTGCTTGAGCGTCAAATAACGCTTCGGGCAATGGGGGCGGATAGGGACACTACGTGCCCACCACTGTCCTACACCTTTGCTTCGTTAGAATATGTTATTTTCAACAAACTTAAATTCCGTTGCGATGCTCTTTTTTGCTTATCAATTTGAATATTTTATGGTTCACTTGGGCAATTTTTCATAAAGATTTTAATATTTATATAAATAACAATACAAAAGATTTACATAGTAATTAAAAAAACAAATTTAATATATGTCATTATTGAATTAATTGGTGAGATGAATTTTAACAAAGAAAAGAGGAAACAGTAGATATTTTTCTTAAAAGAATATAAAACTTGTCTTTTTGCTGTTAAAACCTTTTTTCCTGGCAGGGGCGTGACACCGCCCTACTAAAAAAAATTTTTAATCAGTTTGTCCCCATACCAGATTTGATCAAAATTGGTATAGAGACTCAGTCGTGGTTGCGTTTTTTTCATTAGGGGCCGTGCCACGCCCATTTAAAGGTCTTAAAGTCTCTAATAACCTTTTTTATGGTCCAACTATCTCCTGACCAAATTGCATTAAAATCGGTTAAAGCTGTGGAAAGGTATTTTCCTGTTAGAGGCGTGGCACCGCCTACTATTCGAAAGAAAATTATGTTGTGCACTGCCCCTTTTTTCAACTTTACAAAAAACAAAAAAATTATGCTGTTATGTTTTATTATGGCAGGTAATAGCTAGTTTAACTGCCTATTTATTACACTTATGTTTGCCAACGTGACCAACTTCAAACATCTCCAAAAACTTAAAATTTTATTTTTTTGCACTGGTTGTTTTTTTTTTTAATTATTTACATGAAACCTGTTTGAATAAAAATTTTGACACACTTGCTGCTGTTATCAATCACGAAGTGAGAACATATGATGTTTTTCTTTGTCGAATGTGACATGAGATAAGGAAATTATATATTTACAAATAATAGAGATTGGTTTGCTGTTTTTGCATTTTTTCTAGCTAATTGTTGCTGGAAGAGAGATTTTGCGGAATGTGCATCACCTCTCTTACAGACTTAAATGTTTACAGCAAAATACTATTCAATATCACAAAAAAAAAGAGAAACTACATTTATGCAAGTTTGCCGGTGGTTTGCTCACCGTGGTAAATGAATTCTGCTGTAAATTATTTAAATTAACAAAATATGAATGTTTTCCTTAGATAATATAAGATAGTAACGCTTTTATAATAACTTTTAATTTTTCTGTCACGTTGGACCATTCTGCGGTAATGCCCATATTTTGTTTTAATTTTTACTGCGGACTTAAGAAAAAAACATATTTAATAGGATAGATTGTTAATACAATAAAGTGGATTTTTATTATAAGGGAAACAAAACCGAATTCCCAGATTTGAGTTAAACGGTTAAAAAGGCATTGAAAATTTAAAATTTTAGCAGACACAATTAACCGGGGATTACTGTACATAACTTTTTTGTGCATGACGTGCGTTTACGCACATGTTTATTTCAGTGTTGCCAAAAGCGTTGAACAAGAATTTATTTGGACATTTTCAAATTGTATTCGATGACACTTAAAAAAAGTATTTCAATGAGAAAGACGTATGCTATTAAGAAATCAGGAGGTTCAACTTCATGGAAAATTTTCTTTTCTTGTGTAATAGTATGAGAACGGTAGGAATATAAATTTTCTGTATCCCAAAAGATCATAATAAATTTAACATTAAGCCAGTGGTGTCATTTTCGCCTTTATATTTTTATATAAATAGCTATAAAGTAAAGATTAGGGCAGATACTTGCCCAAGTGTTATATGGAGATCTAAAGAAAAACTAACCATATTCTGCGTTTTAAATAAAAAAACGATGAGATCGAAGAAAACAAGAGCTATGGATCAAGTCGCTTATCATTTTGCCCAAAAAGTCACACTGACCTGTCCATCAACCACCTTAAATTTTGTCTTCAACGCATTTTATCAAACCGGGAGCGTTAAGAGCGTAAAAAAGTATGCACATATACTGATCATCAACACATTCTTATCATTGTCTGTGGTGATGGGCACCACTGTAGATGATGCTCAAAACGCATTCCCGCCTTTTTTACTAATTCAGTAAAAACATCTAACAACATGATGTGATCTGGAAAGAAACCTTATTTTGCCACAGCTAGATTTTCAGGAGAGCAAAAGATGTTGTTCAGTGTGAACATTTTTTTAATTCAGTTCAATTTTGGTCATATTCGTTAAGAAGAATATAATAAAATCTCAATTATTACCTATGTCCATTAAGGTGGTTCAGACATATATGAAAAAAATTAAAGTTGTTCCAAACTTCGATCCCCGGGCACCAAAAGTTTCGTATTGGTGCCAATAAAAACCACATAAAATTTGGTTCATTTCAGAAAACATTTGATGGACCCGCCACCCTTTTGAAAACTGGAAAATGGTCCTCAATCTATCAAAAATCATTAATATCTCTCCGACGCTGCCCCCTAGAGGGATAAAATCTATGACAAGGTCCCATTGTTTTTCCTTTGCCAACATTTTTTCTGAACATACTAACCCCCTATCGCAACCCCTTAGTGGTGCTCCCCTGCAAAAATTACATTCTTGTGAAATTTTGAAATTGACTTCCCTCTCTTCTCAGATGCCTCAGAAGGGGTAAAACGCAAGACAAACTCGTATTATTTTTACTCTCCTAAACTTTTCTCTGTACTCATCTACCTCCTATCTGCCACCCTTTTGGGGGTCCCCCTACAAAAAACACAAAAAATTTCGAAAAATATATCATAGCTCCCCCGGAGTGACCCAAAAAGGGTTAATATGTATCACTAAGTCCTATTATATTTTTTTTCCCAATATTTTTCCCGAACATACCTACCGTCTATCTGCCACCCTTTTGGGGGTCCCCCTACAAAAAACACAAAAAATTAAAAAAATTTCTAAAAATAGTTCATAGCTTTCCCTGAATGACCCGTAGAGTGGTCTAATGTATTACCAGGTCCTCCCTACATTTTTTCGAACATACTTACCCCCTATCGTAACCCCTTTGGGGGATCCCTTTGAAAAAATTAAAAAAGTTTCGAAAAATAATTCATATCAGTACTAGGTTGTATTATATTTATTTTTATTGCGTTCATTGTTTATATTAACTGGCTCTTTTCACAAAAAAGGATACTTTTTGCGATATACTACCACGATTTGTAGTATTAGCTGTTTTTGTTCTCCATCATTTGGCAAAATTTGGTTGTAGTCTTTCATAAACGCAACACCTCTTTCAGCGGTGTCATTTCCAACAGCTAAGCCTTTGCAAAAAGAGAGCACATATCTGATCTCATCATCAGATTCCCATGATTATTGAACATTCTATATTCAATTCAAACAAAACAAAAAAGTTTTTGGGTGCAGCCAAAATCAGCAGCTCTATTGGTGAAAATATTTCAATGGCAGTATATAATGTATTAATACAATGGAATATAGTCGATGATATTGCAGCTATGAGCTTTGATACGACTCCCAGTGATACAGGCGAAAGATCTGGGGCATGTATTGCAGAACCGACTAGAACGTAAACCAATAAATCTTCCATGCCACCATCATATATGTAAATGAAATTGTACTTCGAAGTGTTTTTGATATAAAGCTTGGTTCGAGTACTAAGTACTATTGAGGTTACCCTTTTTGAACGGTTTTTAAATGAGTGGAATAAATTAGATCAAAAATCCTATAAAAGCGGCCTGGAAGATAATTTCGTGCGATCAAATGATGAATGCGATGATATACATATGTATATGAAGCTTCTGTCATCAAAACCTTACTAAGTGTCATAGCAGAGATGATTATAAGGAGTTTTTAGAGCTAGCACTAATATTTCTTGGTGCAGGGAGAGTGCGAAATTCTTTAAGCCTGGGGCAATGAGCCATGCGCGGTTGACATGCAATCTTTTAATTTTTATGTTTCGTGCTCAATTCATTTTGGCTGCATAACGATTAAATGGAGTCGGAGATACATATTTGTATTACGAGTATATAATACTAAAATATATTCGAGTATGGCTTGGATGTACCACTGCTGTGGAAGCTCCATTTATTGATTATTCCTTCGTAAGAGACTCGATTGCATATGAAAATATTAATCCAACTATTTTCATGACAATACAGAAAAATTTAAAAATCATTTGTGGTATTTGGTAGAGGAAACAGTATCTCTCGCATTTTTTGATTGTAGAGTATCTAATGCAGAAAAGGGAAAAACAGTTGAACTTATCAAATTTTTGCACCCCGTCGTGAAATTGACAAACGGCAGGAACATCGAAAACGTCAAAATTTTACTAAGCCACAGTCTAAGTTACTTTGTTTCATACAGAACCAAAAACTTTTTTGTTTTCCTTGAATTGAATACAGAATTTTCAATAATCATGGGAATTTGATGATGAGATCAGAGATGTGCTCTCTTTTTGCAAAGAGAGGTGCTGAAAGAGGTGTTTCGTTTGTGAAAGACTACAACCAAATTTTGTTAAATGATGAAGAAAAAAAACAGCTAATGCTAAAAATCGTAGAAGTAATGAATGCAATAAAAATGAATATAATAGAACCTATTACTGATATGAATTATTTTTCGAAACTTTTTTCATTTTTTCAAAGGGATCCCCCCAAAGGGGTTGAGATAGGGGGTAAGTATATTCGGAAAAATGTAGGGAGGACCTGGTAATACATTAGACCACTCTACGGGTCACTCAGGGAAAGCTATGAACTATTTTTAGAAATTTTTTTAATTTTTTGTAGGGGGACCGCCAAAAGGGTGGCAGATAGACGGTAGGTATGTTCGGGAAAAATATTGGGAAAAAAAATATAATAGGACTTAGTGATACATATCAACCCTTTTTGGGTCACTCCGGGGGAGCTATGATATATTTTTCGAAATTTTTTGTGTTTTTTGTAGGGGGACCCCCAAAAGGGTGGCAGATAGGGGGTGGATGTGTACAGGGAAAAGTTTGGGAGAAAAAAAATAATGCGAGTTTGTCTTGCGTTTTACCCCTTCTGAGGCATCTGAGAAGAGGGGGAAGTCAATTTCATAATTTCACAAGAATGTAATTTTCGCAGGGGAGCACCCCTAAGGGGTTGTGATAGGGGGTAAGTATTCTTAGGAGAAATGTTGGAGAAGGAAAAATAATGGGACCTTGTCATACATTTGATCCCTCTAGGGGGCAGCTTCGGACAGATATTAATCATTTTTGATAGATTGAGGACCATTTCCCAGTTTTCAAATAGGTGTCGGGTCCATCAAATGTTTTCTGAAATGGACCAAATTTTACGTGGTTCTTATTGGCACCAATACGAAACTTTTGGTGCCCGGGGAGCGAAGTTTGGAGCAACTTTAATATTTTGAACCACCCTAATGTCCATATAAGATCCCTTTTCACTGTTTTTCATGTTTGGAATTCTAACACAAAAAGTAAATAGGAAACGATGAAAAACATCTGCGATGTTGTAGGTATTTTCTAATAAATGAAATTTATTTTTTTGTTTTGTTTCCTTTTGATTATTCTTATTGTTATTGAATTTGTTATTTTAACATATTCATATATTCATTTATTCCTTTTAATTTTGAAAAGGATAGACACTTGAACACACGCACATGTGCCTATGCAGATGTTGGCATATCACTTAGACCACAAACAGCTGAGCAATGCAATTTTAATTTTAGCCCAAAACAGATTAAATTTCGTATAGAATTTATTATTATCATTGTTAAAATATCGAAGCAAAGCTCAAAATATTAAAATAATACCAATGTTACTCAAATTTAAAAATCTTTTACTGTCGTTGATATGTTTCGACTGACGAGAAAAAAAAGGACCTCTCACTACTTTTATATGAAAACTAGCTGCCAGTTCCGGCTTTGCTTGGGATGGTGGTGTAATGCAGTGATGGGCACATAGTGGCTCTATTTGCTCTCATTGCTCAGCGTTGACTTAAATTCAAATGAAAACAAAAACAAAACACGAAGGCATAAACGACGGCGCCGCATTGTGTTTTGACGAATGTAGCAATTGTTTTTGTTTGTAGTGCAATTTGGTTTTTTTTTTGTTCTAATGGCAATTTTGGAAATAAAAGTAAAAAAAAAAAAACTTTAAAATTTCGTTTGTTGTAGCTTGATGTTGTTGTTTTGCTCTTTTGTTAGATTTCTATGCCCACTGCTGTTGTAAAGTATTATTTATATTTCGTAGTTTGACTTAAGTTGGCATATATAAGTTTTTGCTTATGCAATGCTGCCCTTAGAAGCGAAAAGGGCGTATCTAAAAAAAAACGCTTTGAGATAATTGATGTTTTGTTTTGTTTTCTTCTCTTAAAAACGCCGCGCTTTAAAGCAAAATTTAGGTTAACCAAATTTTCAACTATCACAAGGCCTCTGGGTTTTCTTTAAACTATAAAAAGATTTAATACATTTAAGTTGATTCAATTAAAAGTATAATAAAATCAACGTTCATATTTCATTACCAGCTGACAGTATGCAAATTAAATGAAATGTAGACATGAGTTTTTTGAAATTTATGTACATCAACACTTCTTTTGAGTGACATATTTCATTTCAGGTTGCGAGTATGTACCATTAACTTGTACATACAATAGTTTTTAAGAATGTCCCATTTAAAGTCTATTATTTGCATATATTCTCCAGTTCTATAGTATGAGATGGCATTTGTATAAAATTTCACTTTAAGTTTTGGGTTCATGAATATGTAATTTAAAACTTGTTAATATACTCATATGCAGCAGGGTATATTACAATTGTATGGAGAAAAATAATTTAGGCTTAAGTTAAGTTAGAAAACTAAATTTTTTCATGTGCTTTTTAGTTATCAGAACTTGAGTGCAACTAAACAGTGTCAGATGTATTTTGTTTTGGAGACATTGCCAACGAAGCTATTCTAGAAATTGGTATAAGTTGAGAGTCCCACTGGATTCATATCCAAAATATGAAAAAAATTTATCCCACAGTTTTCGAAATGCTATGATTATCGGTTTCTGCAAATTACTGATGAATTCGATTACATAATATTCAATGATTTTTCAAAAAAAAAAAATTTTTAAAAAATAACGTTTTATTACAAAAAATAATTGATGATCAATTAATTAGTCGGCGGCTAATTAAATAGTCCAGTGCCAGCTGAAACAAGTTCATGTTTGAAATAAATAAAAAAGAAGACATTGTATAGATCTAGTAACAATTAATAGCTAATTTTCGAGTAAATTAGTTGAAACCGTGTAAGTGCAGTGGTCTACTCAAAAGACCCTGAAATCTCTTAATCCTTTCCCTTACCTAGCTCAGTTAGTGTTTTCCAGGCAGAATTTTTTGCTATTTTAATAGCCTACATGCTATCGGGCAATATTATCGGATCTACATATATATATCGGAGACGATAAAATCTAAATTAGTAGTACAATGCAGGGAGAAGCTAGCTAGGTCTTCACGGCAAGCATGCTAAAAAATTAGGTACTCCATTCAACCCTTTTTGTCGTAGTTTTCTGAATTCAAACGAGAAAGAATCTGTTGGGTACTTTCCGAAAACAAAATCGGTCCGCTGCTTAACTTCCTCAACAAGACTTACTGGATATATTATAGTTTTTATCGTAACCAAGCTTATTATATTATTTAGACAGTCTTCTTATCTGCTTTGTAGAGACATGTATGTATGTGGTATTAAGACGGCTTATTTAGTGATAGTTAACCCTCTTCGATGATTCTGGCTGAACCTTTTTTTGATTTCAATTGTATTTTAAATATATTTCGAATTGAGCTAGTGACTTGAGATTCCTTGATTTTGTCTAAAATTTTATTGGCTATCTATCAATAAACAAATCAGAACAAAAAATATACAGAAGGATAATTTAAAGGATACACATTTTTTACTACCTCGGACAGTCAGATATGGTCTGGCTGGACCCCTATACATTGACGGGTATTTGTATGGGATAATGGCGTCAGATTGAAACGTAATTATATATAATGTTTGCTTATATTTTCGGTATTTTCTCTGGCTTTCACATGTGTTCAGATAGCTGCTTATATAAAAATTTTGAAAAAAATGTGCCGAATGTTAAAAAAAAAATTGATTTATTTTCGTTAATTTTTGTGCTTTATTTCGAAGAATTCACAGCATATAAACAAATTTTGTTTTTTTATCTGCCGGTCAGACCATATCTACTATATGTTTTTAGTGATAAAAGCCTCATACTTGCTCCATCACGTCAGGTTCAAGAGATATCCTAATTTCAAAATTGCGGTAATCAGGTTTTTTGGTATATTCGGGAGCATACTATATTGGGAATCAATTTTTCTCATCAAAAGTCGTTACTGCGAGTGAAAATACTACTCTCCCTTTCAAAGACCGTTTTGAATTATATCGATGTCAAAAAGGGATCCGAGTGTAAACATGATAGTATAGAAAAGCATCAAGTAGTGTCCAGATGAGAAAAATGTCGACAAAGTTAAAGGACCGTATAATATTTTATAATGTCTATAAGTGTCAAATAAGCCGACAATATAATGCCGAACAATGCGGAAAATGTCGAATAGTTCTGAAGAAAATTCTAAAACATCAAAAAGTTTTGTAAAAGTCGAACTATGTCGCAAAAAGTTAAAAAATTCGAAAAAATGTTGAAAAAGTTTAAAAATGTGAATAAGATCGGATAATGTTGAAACACAGCTATGTGTTAAATTTTAGTCAATTCACTCCATTATAGGTTCTGTTTCATACCCGATGCCAATAAAGATGTTCACACACTGAAAACATTGCTGTTCAGTTCTCTCAATGAATCCGACGGCATAAGATCTATAGATACAAATATGTTTAAGCACAGGTTAGAACATACTTATAATAACTAACTGGTTTGATGTGCTTTAAAACATGAGACCATATAGAAAAAAATTATTGTTATGTAGCATTATATTTGTAAAATTTTATTAGTAAACCTTACAGTTGTCAGAAAAACTCCTAAAGGCTCGTAAAAACGTTTCCTTAAGCCACCATTAAAATCGTTGATTGCAACGACATCCTGATATAAATTAGCAGTTTACTTTCAAATGGAACGACAGCAAAAGGATAGTGAGTTACTTCATTGAAAAAGTGAGAGAAAAATTGCATTCACGGAACGATTCAATTTAGCAGACGTCAGAAATTATGATTGAAGAATAAAAGAACTGAATAAAAATTGCGAAAAGAGGAAAATGCAATTTATTTATGTGAATGTGTGGATGGGTTTCTCCACATTTTAAGTTATTTCCACTGTTCACGTTGCTGGAAAAAAATCTTCCATTTTTCTTTACTAAAAAGATTTATTTTGTCTTTTATATTTGCGCGACAAGAACAAAATATGAAACAAATAAATCATAAAATACTACCAGTTGTTGCGACGAACGTTGAATAATTTTGGATTTCTTGTTTTTTGTACATTAAATTTACTTAAATAGCAGTGTTCTAAAAAAATACGTTGAGTTGACGTTGTTGGGAGCTTTTAATTCACTGATTTTGAAAATTATCACAATTTTTCTCAATCGGGCCTAAGTTTTTCAGATATGTCACAAAAAAAAAAAACGCTTTTCGTGAGTGTACAGAACTATTTTTTTATGTAGAAAATATAGAAATATCATACCTAGAAGTAGAAACTTATAAAAATTTTGTCCAAAGTAAAAAAAAAGTACTTGATTAGTAAATAAAAAATATTAGTTTTTTTTATTAGTATTACCTAGTTAACAGCCTAAAGTTGAACAAGTTTTGATCATCACTTTGGAGTTAATGAGATATCGGCCGAAATTCTGGAAAAAGTATGCCAAAATTGAAGATTGCGAATGGACCACCTCAGCCGTAGCCGCAGGCAATATTGACATGAAATAATCTTTAAAAAGTAAATGGCAAGAAATGATGTATTGGCTTAAATAAATATTTCATTCAATATAGCAAGTTTTTCGTTCTTTTTTTAATTTTCAAAAACCAAACGCTTAAAAAATTTCCCTATTAAACATTAGTTTTTTTTTATTTCTAGAAAACCGTTTTTTAAGTATCTCAAAAACCATACCTGATTGGGGAAAATGCAGATTATTTTCAGATTCAATTGTTTAAAAGCATACGAGAAAGTGATCTCACGCTATTTATCAGAGCAGTGTAAGTATTTGTTTTAATACGTAAAACAACAAAATTTCTTTTTACGTGGTGAAGTTATTGGAAATAGTGTTTCTCTTATTTTATTTTCTAATCAAAAATATAAATACGAAAACTTTAAGTTTTGCGTAGTTTTAAGAAAATACGCTGCATTCATGTTGCCCCAGTCGGAAAAATAGCTTATCGATGCCTTAACGTATTTCAAAACTTTTATCTTCAAAAAGATTGCTTCCGTATGTTTTCGAGTGCTGAAACATGCACAGAGAAGCAGTGTAGATTTCAGTGTTTTCCTGAAAAACACTTTAAGTCCGATATTAAATTCTATAAACAAGGCACCAACCGATGAAACAGACCTGAAGACTGTGCTATAACATAAATGTTTTAAAAAATGGTAGGTTGTCGATTATTGTTAAAATTATTATAACTGTAAGACATCACCTTTCGAAGAAATCGTAACGAAAGCGGTCACTAAGTTAGTGTAGAAGAGTAACTCAAGGAAAATTTGAAAGGTATCGAAAAAGTTAAATAGTATCGAAGAAGCTCATGAAAAAATGTATCTAAGTCAAAAATATTATATCAAATAATATATAAAGTATGAACTCAAAAACCTTTTCAAAATTGTCTACTGGGTTGCTAATAAAGTATTCCATTGCAGTATCAATATTAACACAAAAACGTCAGCACGAAAGCAGACACAGTAAATCATTTCCACAATACATGATAACTTGGCTACACTGTTGCAACGTGGAAGTTTCATTCACACAAACGCACACTAACTTATGTTCAAACTTACGCGTCAACAACAACAACATTGTGAGCAGAGTATAACCACAATGGAATTGCATTTGTGAGATATTGCAAGGGAGTGTAAGTTTGTCGTAGTAAGAAATTTCATAGATAAAAAAATGAAAAACTGCATAATGGACTGCATGGACTAAATGGCATAGAAACAACATATAACAAAACAAAAACACAAAAAAGAAAGAAAGAGAAAAAAATAGCACAAGATAAATGAAAATCACTAAAGCATCTGAGTTGAGGTCATTTAACTTTGAGATTTTGTTTGTTTTTTGTCGCTTTTGTTAAACCATCGACTCATTGTTAGATGAACTGCGATATTCACTTCAGCATATGTATGCAACGAAATTCTGTTTATAATGCAGTGGCGGGCATGAAAATCTAACAAAAGGGCTAAACAACAACATCAAGCAACAACAAACAAAATTGCGACATTCCTCAAGACACAATGCGGCGCCGTCGCTTATTCCTTTGGGTTTTGTTTTTGGTTTCATTTGAATTCAAGTCAACGCTGAGCCTCGATAGCGTTGAAATTTTGCGAATTTGTTTTTGCTTTCTTGTGCGTCAAATAACGGTGCGGGCAATGAGGGCGGATAGGGACACTACGTGCCCACCACTGTTTTAATGCACGGGCGTATAAGAACCTATAGAAAAATCATTCATGTAGTTCTTTTAGCCATAGGTGGGCAAAATTTTGAAGCTGGAGCTACTTATAACATAAGCAACAAATACAACAACAGAAAAAAACCACACCATAAATTCGATCTCGATAGCGGCAAAAAAATTCTGCAATAAACCAAAAGCCAATCCCAAGAATCAAGCAAGAGCAACATGACATCTACGTACGTTAGGGTGAATCACAATATATGATGATTACAAAAGCTGTACTCGTTATCGCCCAAAAATAAATCGTCTAGAAACAAAACGCCCAAATAAGTATAAGTGCTTGAATACCCAATAATTTTAGTTGATTACGCATGATCAAAATTGCCCAATATTCATATCTAATCTCGGGCGATTGTTCATGATCAAAAACTGTCTTAATGAACAATCGCCCAAAAGGAATTTCTTATTATTTATTGCTAAAATGAACAATCAATCAAAACAAATTTTTTAAATTAAACATTTTTTCATTTTGGCGATTGTTCATAATGTACCATCGCCCAATAAGAATTGGGTATTTTCTCATAATAAAAAATGCCATAAAAATTATGTCAGAAAATATTCAAAGCAAAATTAACATTTGCCCAAAAAAATGATATATTTTAAAGCATTTAACTTAGTTGATGTTTTAATTGCAGCGTAACAAAAGTCTTACAAAAGCGCCACAGGCAATAACATTTTTATTAAAACTCATCCGCGCAAATTTTTATTATTTTGCTTGTGGTGTTTTATTCTTTTGCTATAGCTCATTTTGTTTTCAAAGTTTTGCACTGCAGGTGAAGAGTTTTAATAAAATTCTCGCGTGAAGTTTTTAATAAAAATTTTTCCCTCATGGTGCTTTTTCTTTTTATAACATTGCCCTCAATACACTGGTGGTATTAAATTCATTTTAAATATAACAAACTGTTTTGGGCGATTCTATATCTGGCTTTAAGCGATTTTTATTTTGTTGCATACTACATACTATACAATGGATTTTTAATGTATTATTTTAATTTTTTTATTTTCTTGTAAACTAAAATTGTTGAAATACAATTTGTCTGGAGCTTTTGGAATACTTTCTTAAGTTAATAAAAATTGTTGGTGGGAAAAACCAAAAATTGGCAGATAGCGGTCGAAAAATTACCTCTTTGCCGTGAGCGTCAAATGCCCACAGTACGCCAATGTGTATTCTTAGAGACAAGTAAAGGATCTAGCTCATAGATGGGCAAAACTTTGGCAGCAGGAGCCAATTACCACAAAAGCAACAAAGACCAAACAACAGAAAAGACTGTTTGATCTCGATTGCAAAAAAAAAAAAAAAAAAAAAATTCAGCATTAAACCAAAAATCAATTCCAAGGATCAAAGAAGAACAACATGAGTGCAGAAATAAAAGTACACTTATCAAGCGAAACGAGAGAAGCTATCCTCAATGTACGCATTGTTGTTTCCTTGTTCGCTCTCTTCGTTTTTTTTTTTTTTTTCTTCTGAATGATGCAACAATAAAAATAATGCAAGTCCCGTGCATAGCGCGTATGAAAAAAAATCACAATGATAAAAATGTGGGTAGGCGTGATGGGTGCTTTTTATACCCTACACCAAGGGTATATTCACTTTGTCTCTCCGTAACACATAGAAGAGGGCGTGGAAGGTATGAAAAAGTATATATATTCTTGGTCAGCGACACCACCTGAGTCGATTTAGCGATGTCCGTCTGTCTGTCTGTTGAAATCAGGTTTACGGAAAACCCAGAAAGCTAATTGAATGAAACTTTCACACACAGTTCACATCTTCTTGCAGGCATCTTGCTATCGAAAATGGGTAAAATCGGTTCACGGACACGCCTACCGCCCATACCCTATGTATATTTACTCAAACCAATTTTGAAAAAAGTTGCAGCGATTTTGATGAAACTTGGTGATTTGGTGCACATGTGAACAAAATTCGTATTAAGCTGGGTTTCAAGTTTCCAAAGGATCGTACAGGGGCGTGGCACAGCCCTAAATTTTATCAAATATACTACCATATATTGTAAGCCGTTCAAGATATTACGATGGAAATTGGTAAACGGATACATATCAAACATATCTTGAATTGTGATAAGAGTGGGCGGAATCGAAAAAGTGGGCGTGGTACTTTTCAACTGTTAAATATTTTGATTCCGTATATCTCAAAATTGGCACAAATGATTTTTATAAAAATTTTGGAGATAATGCTGCTGAAAGCAGTCATCAATACAAGTTCAGCCACTTTACTGAAAAGACTCGTTAAAGGGCGTGGTACCGCCCACAATATTTACAAACGTTGTATTAAAACAACTAACAACGTAATCGTTATGAAATTAAATGAGGTAGATATACTTGCCATAACTCTCTTATTATAAAAATTTGGTCAAATTTCGGTACCTGTGGGCGTGGTACCTCCCATATAAGCAAAAAATATTTATTGTTATAGATAGTGTGCTATGAGAGTAATCTTCATAAAATTTGGTTTATGGATGTCAGTTACTATAAGCTTTAAAAATAAATAATGGGCACCTCCCATATTAACATGAATTTTTAAGCGCTGTTTTAAGTGAACTATTGCAGGAATTGCTATGAAATTTAATGTAAGAGCTTCAGTTGCAAGAGAGTATATCTGAATCAGAAGTGGCTGAAATAGCACCAGTGGGCGTGACACCTCCCATACAAATAAAATACGGTAAGAGGCATATTTATCGAAATATGTGAGCAATCAAACTAAAATTTGGTGTAAGGGGTTTGCTTATGGAAAGCTATTTCTGGATCAAAACCGTACTGGATTGTACCAGTGGGTGTGTCACCGCCCTAAATTTTAAAATTAACTGCGGCATGTATAGCAAACTTTACAAGCTATTGTGCTTTAATTTAATATGAGGATGTCGATCACGAATATAATTTATTGAACCAAAAGTGGGCGGAATTGGAGAAGTGGGCGTGGCATATTTCAAATTTTTCATTTCTATTTGATTTTTTTCAACATTTTCCATATTCTTTTGACTTCTTCAACCCTTTAACTTTTTGCAATATATTCTATATGTATTTGTTCGACTTTTTCAACCTCTTTCAACTTTCTTCATAAGTTTCTTTATTTTTTCGACTTTTTCATCAATGTTCAAATTTTTTCAACGTCTTTCAACTTTTTTAGAGTTTTTTCAACCTCTCTCAACTTTTTTCAACATTTTGCATATATTTTCGACTTTTTCAACATATTTCAACCTCTGTCAACCTTTCTAACATTTCACATTTTTTTCGACTTATTCAACGTCTTGTAAACATTTACTTAAAAGGTACTTTTAGTGCAGTGTATGCTATGTGAGTTTCGGCCTGGCCGAAGATAACATTTTAACTTGTTATTTTGTTGATTTGGTTAGTTTTCTCAAGAAAAACGACGTGTTTGTTGTAAAGAGCTAAAATTGGCTCATTATTTCTGCTTTGCCCATCGCTGGTCTAGCTATTAATTATGCATGATGGAAGAGATTTGCGGAAGGCCTATGCATCGTATTAAGATAAAGCTCACATAGAAGATGAAAAATGTTCTCCTAAAATATATGCATTCTTCAAAGAGTTACCAAAATAGGGAGCATAATTCGGGAAATTTATTGATGTGGATTTCACTGTGAATTATTATCATTTATTTTGAAAATTTTTGATGACTCAGTCAATGAACGTTTATACGCATTAATAAATGCACGTCTAGTCGCATGCACGGGCGATTGACAAATGATCTGTCAAGTTTAAGTTGATATATTTCTGAAAGAATTCTTTTTAAAAGTGGGTCGCCTTAAAACAAATGTAACGATGTTGGACTTGCTGTAGTTGTTGACAGGTCTTACTAATTAAATAAGTCACTCTGAAACCTTTCATTGGCTCTAATGTCGCCCATGATCTCTTTAGTTTGTAAGAAAAAGTGACCAGCGATCTCTAATATCGATATACAAACTGGAATTTTTTTTTTTTTTTTATCTTTAATTTTTTTCAAATTGCTAGATTAGAGGGTTAACCAAATCAATTATATTCACTCAGAAATAAGGTTGATCTTTTCGAACGACCTTGAACTTGCACTGCGTAAGCATTCACTGTACATTTCTTGAATTCTTGGAAGAAAAATATTGTAACTTTAACTCATCACGAGTTCAGATGTTTCCTTGCATAATTTGGCTTCCTAACGATGTTAATGTTTGGTTGCTTTTAATTAAAATCTTATGCAACCCCTTGCCTTATTTAGTTTGGTGCCCATACAATGAATCCGGACAAATACTGACCTGAATTAATGTACATTAGCAACAGAATCATAAAAGAGTTCGCTTATTAAGCGTAACATGCGTAGTGGCATTTTTAATGTGAATCGTACTTCCATCATTGTAATGTTAATTAGGCATTACTCGTATATGGCTTAAAAGCCCTAAATGTCAAAAAAGTAATAATATTGCAATCAATTTATGCATAATGCACAGATAATGAGTGATAATGCCTAATAGAAATGAATGGATTTATTTAATTGATTGTTACATTAATTTCAATTAAATTACACAAGAAGAAGTTTTTTTTTTTTTAAAAAAAGATTAGTTAAATCATTTCTGGCATAAATTAAAAAAATTACTTAAAAACTTGTAAGGGTGACATTAAAATATTTGATATCAAACAAAAAAAATTAATTTGAATATTAATTAAGATAAATTAATGCCTGTAAAAGTGTACGATGCCGGTCAAAACATTGTATAGTGAAAGCTATTGGTAGTATTATAGTGCACTAAAGTATGAGAAAGAGTTGTTTATTTTCTCAGCGACAACTAGGAACTCGTAATGGTTTTATCAATAAGTTGAAATATTCCATTTTTTTTCATAAGATATATTTTGGTTGTTTTATTCAGAGTTCAATGGTGATTGTGATGTGAAGATGTTACCAGCACTACAAAATGTTTTAGTGGTTATTGCAATGCCTCATAATAATAAAAAAACATTGTTCGTTTTGTCGTCCTTTGTGTGTAAAAATAACGTTGATGGCTTGTTAACCCGTGAAAAACACGGATACTGCAAATTGATTCCGGTAATTTTCAATAACTGGCCTTGCGCCTTGTTAATTGTCATTGCGAAATCAAGCCGAATACCGACAATACTTTGCCTCTTTGGCGGCATTGCGCAATAATACTTATTGAGCTAAATTGAAATCTTAAACATAATTACATACATACTTTTCTTTCAATTAAGAAAATGTTCTTTCCTTCATTACTTTCGCAATAAGTAATTACCGTCTTATGTTTCCAACAACAGAACAATAACTTTCCTCTCAGTTCAACACGAAGAGAGAAACTTTTATGGAATCAGTTTCTATTCACTTTCTTACAAATTGTTATTAGGGGATGCCCATTCATTACGTGAGGTGTTTTTTTGAAAATTTGAAAAAACCAGCCCCCTCCTCCCTTGCTGGGACTTGTTGTTATCTGGTGAGACACTCTATCTCTCACGATAGATTACAATATAATTTTGATTGAATTTTGAATAACTAAATTTGATATTTTATCGTTCAAGTATTTTGCTTCATGCCACTAAATAACGTGCGTTAATACCGATCTACTCACTCGAAGTGTAACGTTTCAGAAAGTTTAAAAATCAGTACGTTATGTTCCAGAAATGTTTCATTTGAAATACTGCAAACAGAACACAATAGAAATCTTTCTTATATATTTCAAATGTAATGTTTCGCATGCAATCATTCTGAAGTGTTTCTGAAAAGTTTCCTAAGCACTTCAAATTAAATCTTTCTGACACTTTATAATTAAAATCTTTCACATGTAATCATTCTCAAGTCTTTCCGAAAGGTTTCAGATTTGATGTACACTGAATTTTTCTAATCAATTCAAAATAATTTTTTTTTTATCCTCTGTTTGATGCCATGTTTAGTACAGTTTTTTGCCATTACTGTTGTATTATAAGTTGATGCGGGTAAAATGAAATAATAATTCAAAGTTCCGATAATGTTATCAAATAACAGCACAAGTTAAGACGGTTAAAAAAGACCCTGATAACGTAATAAAAAATGTTTGTTTTTTTTCCTCAATCGTACAAGATTTCTGTTATAAGATTTGAGAAACTTTTCAAATGAAATCAAAAGGAGAACATTGAAACATTGTAGTAAGCTTTCTGAAATGGAAATGAAAGATTTTTCAATAGTAACTGAAAGTTTGTCCGATATCATATGAAAAATTTTTAAAGGGTTCACAAAACACAGAAAATGAAACTGCGTTTAACGCACATTATAATGAAGTTAATAAAATGTGTAAAGTAAAAAGTAGGCTGCGACACCACCTTCCTTAATTCTTCGCTCACATCATGAACACTCATGTGCTTCCTCTGTTATAATGATTAGACACATGACATCCATGTTTTTTGGTAGTATAGGCAGACTTCAACAGTTTCTATCTACACACTCCTAGAGCAGAAACTCCAGCCTATCGTCCGCGGCGCACAGCACTGCCGCTTTTACTATAGGTATGTTAAGCGACATGCCGAGAAGGTGAAACAAACATGACAGCGACGATAGATATTGTGATACAAAATGTCAGAATTAAAAAGTTGACATGAGCTTGAATTTCTTCAAAACATTTTTTTTGCTAAAAGCCTTCTACAGACAACGAATAAAATAAAATATAAAAAAAAATCACACAAATTTGCTTTCAGCATTTTCTCCCTTTTTTGCTGTAGCCGAAATCTGGTATGTAATTGTTTTCTATTAGAGTCTAATTGGAGTCTATTAGATGTAAAAGTGAAATTTATTGTGTAAAAAGGTCTAAGATGTTTCGCAGGTGCGAATTTTTATGGAAAATGTAACTCTTAAAGCAGTCAACACAAAAAAAGTTTCTGAGTGAATATATATTTACCAACGGGCATGAAATGGCTTTCAAATAAAAATACTTTTTGATGACAAAGTTTTTCAATTGATAGCAGTTTTTTAAAAGGACATTATATTTTCTAAGGGTGGATTAAATCTGCGGAGCGGATATTTATTATATCTTATAGTAGAGGGCGTTAAATTTTGATTCGGACTTACAGCTACATCTATTTTTGAACAGTTTATGCCAACTCTGGCCTAATTGACATTTATTTGTTTTATCTCCTCAATCTTACAAGATTTCTGCAATAAAATTTCAGAAACGCTTCAAATTAAATCAAAAGGCGTTCTTTGAAACATTGTAGAAAGCTTTCTGAAATGGAAATGAAAGATTTTTCAAAAGTAACTGATTGATATTTGACATTTAGTTATTACAAACTATGCGGTGAACAAAATTAATCGGTATATACTTACTTGAACAATGTATTGAAATAATGAAAAAGTTTCTATAAATACCTATGATTTCACAAAATGTTCGTATGAGTCATGTAAGGTATTCTATTTTAACCATATAAGGGATAAAGCCTGTGTTAAGATTCCGATAACAATACAAAAGCTAAAAGAAATTATTGCGATATTCATCCACATAAACGCGATAACATCATGGACAATTTCCTCAAAAGGATGCCTACTTTCTCATAAGGATGACCATTAAAATACTCGTATCAACACTTTTTCAGAAAAAAAAATGTTCCCTAAACAATATCAAATTTCATTGAGTTAAGTGAACATTGAATTTTTGTGAAAACGAGTGTAAAGAATCCTATTTTTCTGAAATTTAATTTTTAACTAATGTCGTGATCCTTGTTTCATTAAGTACCAAGACAAGAACGAGTAATTATTCTTTTTTGTATTATATATAGAATAATTGTACAAGCTATTTTTTTTCAAAAGTCTCTTAGCAACATACTTAATTAGGAGTTAATAAAAAGAAAATCAAAATTTATTACAAAAAATAAATCACATTTATAATCAGAAACTATGTAAGCAATAACCATATACATACATATGAATGTAACAACCACAAAGAAGCAAAAAGGCCGTTGAACATACTAGTGTCTGCTGGCGCATGAACGAGTATTTATGCGATAATCACTGAAATTTATTCAACAGAATTAACAAGAAACCACAAAAGAGCAAACTGAACTCATTACAGCAATTAATGTGCAAACATTTTTACTTCCGAAACTCAAAAAAACCACATGCCATTTCACTGGAAGGCCGAAATTAGAGTGGCTTAAAATGTATACTGGTCATATTGATTTTTTTTAATTCTTTATTTTGGGTCAGTCCTCAAAAGATTGGGAAAAAAATAATATTTTATTTACTATTGAAGTCCAGCAGAGACCTTTTGACAAAAGTCGAAATTTTAGTCTTCTTTTAGTTCTGGAAAAAAGTTTTTCTTGTATTTGCGCAACGACATATCGATGGTCCCTTATTATGTACCAAGTCACAAAAAGTGTGAACCTATAAATGATTTAAATTGAGCATTAAATACTGAAATCAAATTTTTAACAGTCCTGCTTTTTTAAAACTTAGATAGACGGAAAATGTTCTATCTGTAGTCAATTTTTGCAATGTACAACATATAAAAGTTCTACGTAGCGTTAGCCAGGATACACGTCGGAACTGATAATAATAATTTTTTTTTTTAAATATTGCTTGAAAATACGGTGAGAGCTATTATCATATACAGCTATTATTCCTAGTTTTTGTTGCGTACAAGGTATTCTTTATCCCTTTAGGTGGCACATAGAAGGGCATACCGACGTATACATGGTTGTTCTCTGCAGTGCTTGCAAAGTCATAACGCGCAATGTGAAAAATAACGTGACATTAAAAAAAAATATTTATTTTTTTAATAAAGGCCATAGGGTTTTTAACTATAAGAGCAGCAAATAAAATCCAAATGTAAAAAAAAACGGCGGGTTGCACTCCGGGAGTGCCGACAGAAGTGAAAACAAATCGTTTAATGGCAAGTTAGTGTGTTAGTTGGTATGTGTGCGTTTTCTTTTTATATGGCAATGCAATGGAAGACAAAAACGGAATATGTATCCAAATTTTACTCTCGCTCTCATTCTCAATTTGTCAACGCAACAACGCGGAATTTGAAAGAAACAAACATGTAAGCATAGCAATCGTTGAATGAAAATGGAATGTGTCAGTTAGTGTGTCTGCTTTGCTTTTTGTCTTCCACTTGGAATATTTATTTAAAAGAAACAATAGAACATTCAAATCGGGGAATCCCGATGACGGTCGGTGTCGCGAGCTTATACTTTTTTCCTCAGCCGCACAACGTGCAATAAGAAGTTTTCACTTCAAAAAAAAAAAATTTACTTGGTGCTAAAATTATTGAATCCTTTTTTGAAAATGTTCAGAAAGAAATGCAGATCGCGAATCACGTGATTTTTTTGGTGCTAATTAACGCCCAACCGAACTTACAATTTTGAATGTGGTGCACGAATGCCAAGAAACTTAGTTGGTAGCAGATGTGAAATCATCAGTGCGTGTTCGTACAGGCCGTTCAGCTGAAAACATTGCTGAAGTACATGAAAGTGTAACCGAGAGCCCAAGCATATCAACTCGTTATTGTGCGTGGGATTAAATCCCTCAAAACCCATATTTCGTCAAATTTTAGCAACAAGTTTGAGTACGTACGCTGAAAAAAAAACTAACTTAACGCATGAGTTGAAGCATCGACATCCACAACATTGCGCCATACGTTTGTCAATTTTCTGCACTAGAAAATACGACTTGATGACGATTTTTCAAAGAAAATTATCTCCAGTGACGAGACCCATTGTCAACTCAGCTGATATTTTAATAAGCAAAATTATAAAGAGTGATTATCGAAAGACTGATACATTCTTAAAGTCATTATTTGGTGTGGCTTTGGGCTTGAGAAATCCTTGGACCTTTTTTTTTTGCAAATGGTGCCAGTAATGCTTTTACTGTGAATGGTGAGCACTATCGTATCATAATAGCTCACTTCTTATTACTCAAATTGGATGATATGGATGCGGACGACAGTGCCAAATGCCACGCAGACAGTCCAACAATAACTTTATTGCACGAGAAGTTTTCGGGACGCATTATCTCGCAAAACAGCCACGTGATTTGGCCGACAAGATCATGTGTTTTGACACCCTTGAACTTCTTTTATTGGGGTTAGGTATCTCAAAAGTAAGGTTTTTCCCAGTAAGCAATAGCTTAACTAAGGCATATTGGTGGAATAGAGGAGCAATTTTGCCAGAATGTTATCATCGCTTTCCATTTCAGAAATGTCAGGCTAAAGAAGCCTAAGTACATACAATATATCCTAAGTTAATAATTCAATTTAAAAATTCAATAAATATTACACAATGTCGAATCAATAAGCCAAAGGGCTCAATGTTTAACAATCTACCTTTTTAAGAAACAAAATAGTCATCAAAAATTGTTTGTTTGGCCTTCTCTTCCCTTATGAAGATAAAAAAAAAAATCATCATCAGATTGCAAAAAAATATGGCAGCGATAAGATCTATGGAAAATAAAGAAAACAGTAACAATGAAAGCGCTTTAGACGCGAAAAACAGTAGACCAGACCAGACCAGACCAGACCAGACCAGACCAGACCAGACCAGACCAGACCAGACCAGACCAGACCAGACCAGACCAGACCAGACCAGACCAGACCAGACCAGACCAGACCAGACCAGACCAGACCAGACCAGACCAGACCAGACCAGACCAGACCAGACCAGACCAGACCAGACCAGACCAGACCAGACCAGACCAGACCAGACCAGACCAGACCAGACCAGACCAGACCAGACCAGACCAGACCAGACCAGACCAGACCAGACCAGACCAGACCAGACCAGACCAGACCAGACCAGACCAGACCAGACCAGACCAGACCAGACCAGACCAGACCAGACCAGACCAGACCAGACCAGACCAGACCAGACCAGACCAGACCAGACCAGACCAGACCAGACCAGACCAGACCAGACCAGACCAGACCAGACCAGACCAGACCAGACCAGACCAGACCAGACCAGACCAGACCAGACCAGACCAGACCAGACCAGACCAGACCAGACCAGACCAGACCAGACCAGACCAGACCAGACCAGACCAGACCAGACCAGACCAGACCAGACCAGACCAGACCAGACCAGACCAGACCAGACCAGACCAGACCAGACCAGACCAGACCAGACCAGACCAGACCAGACCAGACCAGACCAGACCAGACCAGACCAGACCAGACCAGACCAGACCAGACCAGACCAGACCAGACCAGACCAGACCAGACCAGACCAGACCAGACCAGACCAGACCAGACCAGACCAGACCAGACCAGACCAGACCAGACCAGACCAGACCAGACCAGACCAGACCAGACCAGACCAGACCAGACCAGACCAGACCAGACCAGACCAGACCAGACCAGACCAGACCAGACCAGACCAGACCAGACCAGACCAGACCAGACCAGACCAGACCAGACCAGACCAGACCAGACCAGACCAGACCAGACCAGACCAGACCAGACCAGACCAGACCAGACCAGACCAGACCAGACCAGACCAGACCAGACCAGACCAGACCAGACCAGACCAGACCAGACCAGACCAGACCAGACCAGACCAGACCAGACCAGACCAGACCAGACCAGACCAGACCAGACCAGACTACACTAAACAAAACACTGCAGCTCAGAAAAATTCGATGAAATATTGATGAAAACATAACATTCGATAAACTGATTTGATCCATGAAATCACTGATAATAAAAAATTTCCATGATCATCTATGTATAATAAATTGTATTCAGTTAGTCCAATTAAGGCAATCAAATCAAGTTAAGTGTATATATTTTCCCAGCATTAGTCGCCATTAAAAAAATCCATAAACATCTGAACATCGAAATCCTGAAATATTGGTATGTACTAGAAAAAATTTTCCATTAAGAGGTCACGCCATAAAAACTATAAGTTTCTGTGCCCAAAGCTAAGTTGTAGTAGTTTTTTGTGTGTTTCTTCTTATGATCATACACACATAAGTTCTTACTTAAAAGGTCCTGTAACATTGCTTTTTATCATAATTTTGGTAAATTTCTTTAATACTGGATACAAATTGAATAATCTTTTTCTAAAGGAAAATTGAACCACTCCAATTATCGTATACCTTTGCATGAATAATCATACCTTACAGATATACAAAATGTACAACAACAACAACAAATGTTATTGCAATCAAATGCTTCACTAACTCCTGGTTGTCGTTAATTAATTAAGTCAACTGTAACAAATTGAACATCATTAAATAGCACAGAAAGTTTGTGTTTACTTGGATTGAAATCAGAATTTATGTCCATCACAAATAAGACCTGATAACTTGCTTGCTCATGAAAAGCTTTTGTTCAGAAAATATCTAAATAAAAGAAGTTTTGATTTTTATGTTAATGGTGCGATTGACGGAGCTTATCCGCCACCCATGCATTTCAATTTGAAAATAAACTAGTAAGGGTGTTATCTTTGGCCTTGTCGAATATTAAATACCCTACACCACAGTAAACAATAAAAACTGCGGGTAAGCCCAAGTTTTAATTAAAATGGTATTTCTTTCACCACGATAAATATCTGGTTTGACTAAACGTACCCACATTGAATTTGCTTTACTTAAATAGCTCATTAAGTAGCCATTTGAAGCTTTTGCTCCCATGGAAGGTCGAAATTTTACTACTTTTTGTCTGAGTCTAGACCGAACGATTTCTTGTACTTGTGTGCAATTTAGTTCCATTCGAATTTTCCGCTTGCATTTGAAGTGCCACGCCCTCTCGTTGAGATTTTCCAACATTTCTTCGCTTGTTTCGGAGATGCCACGGCCTCTTGTTAACTTTTTTTCCAGCTCTTTCCCAAACTATTGCTAGTATTTGTAAGAAATTTGATGGCAGTAACTCTCTCAATATAGAGTTTCTAATGTTTTATTTGTGTGGGCGGTAGGTGTGTCTGTAGACCGATATCGCACATTTTCAATCCCAAGAACTTTGTTTGTGTGGCCTGTATAACAAATTGTATTTGGTTATCTCGATTGGTGCTCCTGCAATCATGATTTCTACAGACAGACAGACATTGTTAAATCGACTCTTTATTTTATGTCCCTGTCCCTTTCTATACGTTACAAGCAAAAAGACAAAGTGAGAGTAGGGTATAAAATGAAATTGAATTACATTTTGTTTCAAAATGTGAAGGTTGCAAAATATTTTTCTAATCTCAGGACAGCCCCAAAATCAAAGAATATTGTAAATCAGTGTGATTCGTTGCTTAGGAAAATTTTTAAAATTTTATAAATTCATTCTCAAATGCTTTAAGTCCATCTATTCTATATAGGAATTTTTGTCCAAAACTTAACGACAGCTTATAATATTCTTTCTGTACTGAATAAAAATTATTCTTTTTTCCATTACAGATATAAAAACTACTCGCATACATAATTGAAATCTTTAAGTAATCACTGCTAAATGTAGTTGGTCAGAGAAATAGCACCGCATTTAAAGCTTCATCTCATTTCAAATGATATAAATCATCATGTCAGACAACGACATCTCTTCTACGCTGGACGTTAATGAAACGTATGAGGCACATGTTGCCGCAAGCACTAGTAATCAGAAAATAAATTCTGCTGACTTGGAGGCCAAATGGAAGGATTTGCCAGACAGATATCTGATGATAATAGCACAATTTCTATCTGGTCACATTAATGACACCGACGCATATGAACGCTTCAATGGACCCATACTTAAGTCGAGCATTAAATCGGTCTATTGGATATTTCTCATACAGTATGCGCTGCTTGCTATGTTGGGTATTTTTATGAACGTTGCTATTATTGCCTACATTATGTACTCCAAGCTGTATAGAGACGTAACGCATGCATTCATCATAAATTTGGCGTTGTGTCATTTTGTGCAGTGCGCCATTGTGCTGCCGATAACGCTGATGGTGATGCTAATACAAAATTGGATATTCGGACAGTTTTTATGCTTCTTTTTACCAATGCTGCAGGTTAGTGAAATATAATTCTATTTGATTTTTTTTTTCAACCCAAAACTGTTACTTGCTATTAGATAAGAAAACAACATTTGAAAATCCAATTCCATAACGTCATCAATAAAAAATCCATATATCCTTTCCGAATGACTCCAATCCGCAAAAGTGATAAGACCCATTGATGTATGCCTAAAAATTCAATGACATAAAATGAACCAAAATCAAGACATTCATTACGGCAGTTCAGTAGACAAGTGAGTGCTTCTGGTTGGTTGGTATTCCAATTTAACCCTTCTGTTTATCAACCGCTATCTGTAATAGCATGTCGCAAGAGAAATGATGCTACACACACATTTATCACAGCTTTAATAAATATCCATGATGAAGATTTTGTAGCACATGAAATTTTACTCTGAATATGTGTTTGAGAATATGCCCAGTGGAGAAAAGAAGGAGTAAGAAGCACCATTTCGTTCCTATTCCAGGGAAGGAATATTTTGACTGTGTTTAACAGGCCCAGAAAAGTAGGCCTTCCGTACTATTTTCGAAGTGAAAGAAAGAAAAGCATGCCAGTTGCACTCGCATCCAAGTGGAAGAAAGTAAAGTAACCTGCCACGCCCGCTTCTAAATAGAGAGATGAAAATAAGGTATGGTTGTATTTTCATAAATGATCGATATCTGGCTATATCTGGACGTTTGAAAATATCAACCCTTTTGAATGCTGATATTTTTGAACATCATACATCCTGTATCGGATGAAGGATACATTTAGTAGGATGTCTCCGCTTGAAGGATGGTACTCCGACATCGGATTAAGGATATCGTAGTATATGCTGAAATGCCAAGCGAACTTCATTTGGCAAAAAATAATATGCTTATTATGAGAAGTCCGCGTAAAAACCTTTACATTTGTAGTGACATTGTCATTATATTAACGCTGCTTTCAGGTCTTTTCCAGCAGAGGCCTTGCTCAATTACCTACTGGGCAAATGAGCTGCTTCAATATACAGCTCATACATTGGGACGGATCGAAAAGTCGCATCCTTTAACGTAAGAGTTATTCTTTGTCGCACTTTCACTCGAATTCTCATAATTTTTCCACATTTTTCCATGGACAAAGTCGGCCATGCAAAACGTTTGGTTACATTTTTCTTAAGTTTGGTGTACGTCATATATCAGTGATGGAATTTTCGGTACATTTGCATCGTGAAAAGTCGTCGTCAGTACATTCGGCAAATTTTCAGTACATTCGGTACAGTTGGCTTATTTTCAGTACATTCGGCACATTTTCAGTACATTTTCGATACATTTGGACAATTTCTAAAAAATTAACACTTTTTAGTAAATTGATCACGGATAATGCCTTATTCCAGGCACCTTATTTTTAGTACATTTCGACTATTTCTAACAATTAAAATTCGATACCAATGGTATATACCACTTGTGCTAGGTACATATTTGTTTGGTTGAACAGCTCCCAATTAAGAAATTAAGCTATAAGTTCCATTGTATTGACTCCACATATAAAAGTAAGCATTCTACGTACAGTACGTAATCCGGTGATATGATTTCAGACTTGATCAACCGTTTTTTGGAGAGGATTTAAGCACAAGCAAAGCTATTTAAATATGTCGATAGAGCCCCAAAACTGTAGATTTTTTCGTAGCTATACCCGCATAAGTGCATGTGATGATCACAAGATAGATATTTTGTCCATTTGTATTCTCATCGAAGTTTTAAGAAAATAAATCTTGTACTCAACGAGCTGCAATACATTTTAATGCACATGATATTGGAGCCAAATATAGTCAGTAGTAGTAGATTTTTTCTCCTCGCTATGGCAAGGCTTTGGTAGTTATTCGGTGAAATGTCAATAGTCGTTTACAGCTTTATTATAATAATGTAATTCATCATTTCTAATTCCGTATTACATTATGTAATTAAAATCTATATTCTCGGGTACGTTTGAGACCAAAATGTGTCTAAATTTGACTTGAAGTTTTATCATACTACTATGTACTATATAAAAAGTTTTCGAAATTTATTGTTAAAAAATAGCGCGTTTATATTGTTAAAAAAAGATGCCGCCAGAAAGTTTTGTATGTTGGCAAAACTACACTGATTTAACATTGGAAGTTTGAGCGGGATTTTTCACTCAGTGAGTTTGCTGCAGCTGTTTCTGTTAGTCGTACTGTTCATGCTCAGCAATTTTTACAATGGAAAACGCAATTGAACAAAGGGCTTGCCTTAAGTTTTGTGTTTCAAACGAAATTTCACACACCGAATCACAAAAAATGTTGCAGAAGACCTACGGCAAATCGCGTTAGTCAAAAGCACATGCATGTGAATGGTATAAAGCGTTCAAAGGAAGCTGACACTTGGTGGGTGATTTGCCTCATTCTGGTCAACCTTCAAGGGCTGTGAGTTACAAAAACATTGACAAAATGAAAATGCTGTTACTTTAAAACCAACGCAGTAATGAAAGAGAGTTGGCATTACATCTGATTTAAGTTCACTACATATATTTTGACTGATATCTTGAGCATGAAATACATCACTGCTGGACTTATGTCAAGAGAACACAACTTGAACTTGAAAAGACCATCAAAATCAGACCACGAAGGCATGATTTCTCAAACTTTTGCAGACCCCAGCTTCATGAAAGGCTTTTAATAACTGACGACGAGACATATATTTACAAGTAGTACATGCAAGCCAGCCAATATTTTTCAAATTAGTGCCTCAAAGACGAGCTTCGAAAATACAGATTATACTGACACCATAAAAGTTACCAATGTGCGGATCAAAGAGAATATCGCTTTTCTATATAAAATTTTGACAGACGACCAACATTTGTCGATTCGGCGCCGTTTGCTACGACTGGGAATTTGTCTGTCAACTACACGTTATATGTCAAAAACAAATATTGGTCTGTGTTGCCACAAGATCCAACATGTTTAGCAACTAAAGCTTAGCGAAGATCCTTGTGCCTGAAACTTCAGTGAATGGGTTAAAAATTATTTGCAATTTGATCTCTCTTTTTCGCAATATTATGTAAATCTATGAAGCTCAATTATGGCTAAACGGTTTTGGATAATAGCTTAAGGGACATATCTCCATTTTTTTTTTTAATTTTAGTATTTAGTAGAGTCAATCATGCTGATCAAGAAATTATATAAATGTTGGGCGCCGAAACGCCTACTTGATATTTTTATTTAGCTTGAAAATCGCTCACATCCTATAGTAGATCCAACAATGGATTCACTAGTTACCGTAAACTTACATAAAAGTTGGGTTTAGTAGGCGTCCTTTAGCCGCGGCTCAGGGTTTACATTCTGCAATATTCCAAGAACGGCTTCGCGCCGGCGTTTGGCCGCAGTTACCTATAGCAAAATCAAATATGAAGGAGTGCTTTTCGCTCTCAGCATATATCTACACTATTTATGTATAAAAAATTTCTTTTATTAAAATGGTTTGTAACGCTTTGGTGCAAAATATATTGAACCGATTTCAAGAATTTCTTTTTTAAAACAATATAATTGTGCTAAAGAAGGTTATTGCATACTCCTTTTTTTTATTTTTTTAAAGTTAAATATCCTTTTTTTTTGGATTAGGTTTTTCAAATACCTTGCACACAAATTGTCGTTTAATTTTTTTTAACAAAAAAAAACTAGGAGAGATGTCCTCTAAACTAAACTATTACCGAGTTTAGTCAATAAAAACAAAAATTTCCCTGCATGAGGGAATATTTGATCATACAAGATTTTTCAAAGGTGTCCTGAAAAATTCTTTATGTAGAGTGGTTTGCATATATAGGAAGGCTCATAATACCATCAATAACGTACGTGACAAGCAAATGATCAATGATTTTCTAAGCCCAAAATTTGCATGGATCTGATCAAGAGGAGATGTGGTTCCAATCATCACACCGCACACAAATCACTCGAAATTAACTGAAGCAAAATTTTGCGACGACTTTATCTTCAGAAATATGATACTGAACTTTCTGCCAAGATCACATGACTTATCAGCTTTGGATTATTTTCTATATCTTTCAAATGATGATAAACAAATGGTCATCCGATATATACAAATGTTTTTAATTTTGATTAAAAGTTATATTACTGCTAAAAAAAAACACCCTGTGCTTATATCTTCACTATAGCTAAAGACGTTTCACCTAAACAATAGAAAGAAATTGCACAAAATAATTTTAAGATTCCCTCGCTATTCATTTTCGAAAAACAACATATTTTTCGATCTACTCTACACGTACATACATTGAAATCATGTATATTTATGTGTAAGTGTGTTGGTAGGTGTCAATTTATGTACATTTAAGTATGCATGCATGTATGTATGTGTTTCAATTGCTGTTGGCGCTACAAGTTTACAGTAAAATGACATTTCCTGTCAAACAAATTGAAGATGGCTGTGTGGCATGGAACAAATGTTATACAATCCTATCAATGACAGCTCAAGGACGGGATTTACAAAGACAAACGGTTATTATTTTGAGTTGAAGATTATCAAAAGGCTTCAAATAGCTAAATTTGTATATTAGAGCGCACACGACGTATGAGTAGCATTATTTGCAGAAATTCACTTACTTGATAAGGGCGACATAAATAAGAACTTGCTTGAGGGAATCAAATATGTACTTACAATGGTAATGTTACAGTATACAAAATGTTGAAAAAATATTATGTAATTATTTGTGTGATATAGTATATGCACTTTATTTTGTTTTTTTTTTTTTTAAGAATAACAGCTTTATCCGATACCTTGCATGGAAAATATCGTAACCAGCAAAAAGTTGATTTTTTGTGGAAATAAAAGAAATGCCTCAGATCTTACTGATTTCGATTTTTTTTCGTACTTTTTTTGGAAAAGAATTAAAAATTGCTTTGCAACTTAAATTATTTGCTATTTTTTTTTTTTATAAAAGGCACATACAACAAAAGCTAAATTCATAAAAAAGATGAATTATCTGATCCATTTGAGTCCGTCTCAGGTATGCGCCAAGTATGTAGTTAGCTGTCACCAAGCTTGTTTCTAATAGCACTGAACCATAGTCAGCATAGTTCCAGATTCTACAAATTTGGTGGTCTAGGAATAATTCTAGCCCAATGTCGAATTGCTCACGAGATACCATCATAATCCGATTTTAGTTCGAATCAAATGGCGAATATGAAATGGATTGAAGAGAGAGTTGGAGAGTATTAAAGGTTCTCGCTACTGATAAGTGCTGGATGAAAAAGTTTTGTGGAGGTGCTATGCTCCATGAGGAGATAAAGGCCACAAGAAATTCATCGATGATACAGGTTTCGCTTATATGAATGCTGTTTTATTACAAAAACTGTTTATTTGAAATGAAATTCGGTGCCGTGACATAATCCCCACGGACATAATCCCCATTTTTGAAATGGGGATTATGTCCGAAAATTTTCGGACACAATCCCCATTTTTGCTGTGGGGTTTATGTCCGCAAAATTTTCGGACATAATCCCCATGGGGATTATGTCCGAAAAAATAAATTAAATTATGGGGGTTATGTCCGTTTTTTTTTCGGTCATAATCCCCACTTCGTGTTGGGCTTATAACAACTTCTAAGAATGGACATAGCCGGAGTTGCATATTTTGGAGGATGTAAGTCCTCAGAAACCACCATTGGAATTATGTCCGCATGTTCAACACCGGCTTAGCTAGCTACAGTAATTCCACATAAAAGTCAAGGTAAGTGGGCGGCCTTCGGCCGCAGCTCAGGATTTAAAACTCCCAAAAATCCAACACCGGCTTCGCGGCGGCCTTCGGCCGCGGATCAGTCTATAAAATATCCAACACCTAGTTTGCTAGCTACAGTTATTCCACATAAAAGTTAGGGTAAGTGGGATCATAAAAGGCCGCCGAAGGCTGTTGGTGTTGGATATTTTATAGACTGATCCGCGGCCGAAGGCCGCCGCGAAGCCGGTGTTGGATTTTTGGGAGTTTTAAATCCTGAGCTGCGGCCGAAGGCCGCCCACTTACCTTGACTTTTATGTGGAATTACTGTGACTAGCAAACTAGGTGTTGGATCTTTTATAGACTGATCCGCGGCCGAAGGCCGCCGCGAAGCCGGTGTTGGATTTTTGGGAGTTTTAAATCCTGAGCTGCGGCCGAAGGCCGCCCACTTACCTTGACTTTTATGTAGAATTACTGTAGCTAGACAAAATTATTGTTATGGGGATTATGTCCGCATCAGTTTCGGACATAACCCCCATAGCTTTGGGGATTATGTCCGCTTTTTTATGGGGATTATGTCCGAAAATTTTGCGGACATAACCCCCACAGCAAAAATGGGGATTATGTCCGAAAATTATGATTATTATTATTAGGATTATGTCACGGCACCATGAAATTCATTGCCAGCCTCTAAAAAGCTCAACCGATCGCAAAAAAAAATTGAATTCTCTCTTTTTTTTAATTCTACCTTTTTTTTAATCTTTTTTTGTTGGGTTACTTTTGCTGGCATTCCTTAATCATCAAATCATGTTTGAAACAGAATTTTGTTATTGGTCACCAGTTTCTTTTCGATCAGAGACCAACATTTTTGAATTGAAATAAAAACCTTCTTTTACCTCTTTCAACTTTGGTTAACAAAAAGATGTGCCTGAATTACGATTTTTCTGATACGATATTTCTTCATCAAATATAATAGAAAACCATACAGACCTACATATATATATGAAAAAATTGGGAGAGGTAAGGGTTCATGACTGATTTATAACCACGGTGTCCGTGACCACTAAGTGTCTCCTTTTTATTTCATCCTTCTCCTACTGGTAATTTTTATTTTTTGTGTCTTTATACACATTTTCTTATGGTTTTTGATCTTTCACGAATTGATTGTATCATCTTCTCAAGAATACTGACAAAAGGACGCCATTTGTTCTCAGAAATCCATATACAAGGTCAAAAAGGGTAGTGAATTCCAAATCAAACTGAAACTACTGATTTACTAAATTGAAACTTCAACTTTAAAATTTGTTGTACAGTGTAATTGATATACATATTTCATGTACAGATTTACATTTTTCGCTGTCATCCTCTGCAGTATATCGATTTTGCGCTTTTTAAATCGGAACACCAATTTAGGAAGAAAAAAGGGCAAAAGTTTAAGTTAAAAATGAATTTAATTTAAAATTGCGTCCTCCTTTTCTTTTTGTTCACTTAACCTTCTTTCTTTTTTTTTTCATTTTGCTTATGCTACGCATTTGTTTTTTTGCGTTCGCCTGCTATCTTAAGTCTCATGCAACGCCCTCTGGTGCTTACAGCATGAAACTATTCACTCAACGACTTCAACGAACCGAATCAGAAGCGGCAAACGTTGATGGTTCCATGCCCCCACGTAGCACCAATTGGGTTGAATTTTGAGAAAAGCAGCTACGCAAAGTGGGAGTCTCATGATTTCAAAAAGGACGCGGTACTTGTTGTTCTTCCGACTGTTGCTAAATAATTTAGTAGAACAAAATTCATAAAAAAAAAACAATTTTAGTGTTTGTTTTTAATGCCAGTTTGATTATGAGAATTTCCTCTTCACTTTACGGCATGAAATATAAACATCAATGTTTTGGGTTTGACAAAATTGATTTGATTTAAGTTATCATCGGAAGAAATCAACGTAGCACTACATACTATAATTAGTGTAAGTGCAAATGTCTATTGCTAAAAACTTAGCAGTATTATTTTGCTTGTAATCTAATACAAAACAATAAAAAGTATAATCCTTTGAATTTGAACTTTAAAGTTTAAGGTAACTCGTTTGAATGTGTCTCTTACTAATAATAGTACTGCCTCAATTTTTCATTACATTTAACGGTAATTGGGTGATTCCACTGACATAAAGTTAAGGGATGTTTGAAAAATGCTTAGAATTTAAACGAAAAGAAAACTTCGTTCAAAGAAGTAAAAATAAATTGTTAAATTTTTACTTTTTGTTTTCATAAGGAAAATGACTAAAGATCTAAGTAGGTAAAATTCTTGGATATTTTCTTTTATCAAGTAACGTCCAATTCGGAATTATCAATTACTCCATTCATATCTGTTGAACAGATTTTTGGTCAAAATAGTCTTACAAAATTTGTTTAGCCAGAGATTAGTTTTTGAATGCAAAACAAAACCTCAGTTTTTTCATTTAAGTCAGGGTTTTGGTACATCCATTCTTAGAAGTGCGAAAAATGTTTTTTGAGACACATTTGAGACACACCGTCAGTAGACAATAGATAACCCTACTGGAGGCTCTCTTGAAAATCAGCTGCTTTTTGGTTCTTTTTTGTAGTGATTTGATTCTCATAGAGATAATAGTGCATTTGCACTGCATTTATAAGTTTATTTTCTAGTTTTTTTTTTTTTTGTAATTTTATTTAAATTTCTTATCTACTCCTCAATATACATAGATATAAAATTTTAACGCGAAATAAAATTAACTACAAAACAAAAATATCAATTGATGAGTGTTAAAGTACGCGCAGTACGTCAAAAGTTGAGAGTTACCAAAAGGCCTCAACCATAGTGCGTCAAGTCCGTTACGTCAAAGGATACAACTGACAGCGACGGAAGAGAGGCGAACCAATGAATACGTCAGCAACGCATTCAAATACAAACAGAAAATTAATATATAGCGTGATCAAATTTGGTACAAAATTACAAAGTAACAAAAGTGGTGTATATAATTGGACAGGTGGGCGTGGCGTATCCCATTGAGCCAAAAATTCTAGAATATCTAGAGAGTTTTCTTATTTCTTAAAGTGAATTTTTGCTTGTGCTCAGAATGTGGCAAGGAAACCAATGGCACAAACAGTAAAAGAGATTGGGAAGGTAGGCGTGGCACTTTCTAATAAAGAAAAGCATTCAATTATCATGTTTGCATAGTTTTCCAACGCAATATTTATTTAAATTAATATTGTGCACAATTTCACTTTTATTATTTTGATTTCACTCAATAACAACGAAACAAAATTGAAAACTTTTGAAAAATTAATTTTTATAAAAATTTAACAGGCAAAATGTATTTCATTGCCTCACAAGCAAACGTTTCCACATGCATTAAGATAGCGGTTTGGAAACAATATCAATTCAAATCTTCCCATAAGGTTCCAAAAGATACGATGAGGAATATTTCCCCATCACTTCCACATGGAAGCCTTCCAATTTTTCCTTGAGGGATATAATACATGTTTGTGTGTATGTATATTTTTATATGCAAAATCAATTTTAGTTTTGTTATATTTTATTTTCTTCTTTGTTTCACACAAACTCACGCTTGTCAAAGTATTCAAGCTACACAATTTCATCCGTTGCTCTGACGGATAAGTTGCGATTTGGCCGCACTTCATGCAAATGTTTGGATTTCTTTTAAGCTGTGAGTTGTATATTTTGACGCAATGAACTTGATGGACTCTATGGGTTGAGGCCTTAACTTTTAAACGTCCCGTTGATGGAGAAATTTTGATTGGGTCAGCTGTCAGTTGAAAAGTGTAACGTGTGGTACTTAACGTATCCAAGAAATATCATATATATTCAATATGTATCAAAACAGTGTTATTTTTTTCTAAACTTTTAAACAAGGATATCTCAAAATTCTGTAAATTTTTTGAAACTCTCAAAAATCTTTTGAACGTAACCGTTCTGACCTATGGATATGAACAAGCATGGTTTTTTTTTGTAGGCTTATGCCTATGTAATGTTTCTTTTGGCCATTTATGCGATAATATCTGCTGCGCAAAAACAAAGTTTAACCCTCAAATGCATAGCGTACCATATATGGTACGTACCTAAAATCATAGCCAAGTCTACCTAAACAACCTGCATCGTGTTTAGTTTTGCTCCAACTTGTAGCAGGCATTAACAGCTTTTACATGAATGTCTCTTCAGCTCTCAGATGTCCAGTTTAAGTTCCCTGTAAGCTGTCAAAGTGGTCGAACGTAGTATTTACAAAGAATTTTAAAAGTGACCCTCAACAGTGATTTAGATATTGATAATTTCATAATTTCAAATTATTCATTTCCATATTTAATTTTTTATTAATTTCTAATAAAAAAAAGTTTCTAAAAAAGGGTGTTTCATTTCAAATATATAGGCTTAATGCATCGTGTACCATATTTGGTACACTGCACAAATCACACTTTTTGAGCTTTCCCGGGAAAACAGTGTATTTGCCAGGATAATGAATGCCCATTTCGTGATCAGCGTCTATTTTACATAAGAGGAGTTTGGTCTCCATATTGAGGGGGGTGACTCCATGCATTTAAGGGTTAAGTTCAAAATCCACAATTTTTCTTATCCACATATTATTTTTAAGATATTTGAAAAAACTTTAGCGGCCCGCAAATGACGATATTTTAATTTCTGGCGGAACTATGTGGCCAATTAATACATGGTTTCTATATGGAAAAAGTTCTAGAAGGAACTTGGTGGAAAAATTTGGTTTGATGCCAAAAATGTAAATCCTATTAGGTTTTATCTCTACTTGATAGCAAGTCCCACTGGTGGCCGTATAAAGAAAGATTATTTCATGTTACGGAAATGGATGCCGATTAAATATGTTGTTTTTCAAAGGATATAAGGAGACCCATATTTCCCCGATTTGATTAAAAAAATTTTTTTACGAAGTTATGCCCATTTTAGGCTGAACATTTTTTCAAATTATCGGCATTTCCATTCAAATCAAACTAATTAACTTTTGTCTTTTGATTCTAATAGAACTTCTTATCCTCTGTCAGAATTTCAAAATGGTTGAAAATTGGCATTGTTATAGCGGTTACTATGAGAAAAAAGCAAAGCTAATTTTCTGAAAAACCCCACCTTTTTGAGTAAAGTTTTCTGAAGTGGGCACAGCAAAAACCAACTCATTAAACTTAAATTTTTTTTTTTGCATAACTTTAAAGACTTATTGATCAATATTGGATTTTTTAAAAATTTATGAACAAGTGAATTTTTATGTGGGTGTTTTTCTTAAATTGCGATTTCTCAGTAAATATTGGGAAAAAGTTAATGAAATTTTTGTAATAGGACAAGAAATGTTTAACAATTTATATGAAATAAAGTTTTTATAAAAACTACATATTTATAAAAAATTAAGTTTTTTTATAAACAAATAGAATTTAAACCAACTTTTCATATGTTCAGAAACAAAATATGCCAAATTTATTTCAATGAGTCTTTTGCCAAGCTCATTTTTTCGAAAATTATTATCTATTATACAAATCCAAATTATAATGTGTGTTTTCTGCACTTCCCAATAAACATACAAACGTATCGTTGCCATTTTAATTAAATGTGGTTATTCTTATAAAATTCATTAATTGAGGAACTTATAAATCAAACACTTTATTTTCACAAATTCTCTCATTAATACACATGTAACCACAAGCTCATTTTCTCAGCTTCCTTCTTAGACCGCTATATACACTACATTTTTTTCAATTACTCATTTCATTGCAGGATATACCGCTACATGTTGCTATGATTTCGCACATCCTTATCGCCTGGGATCGTATGCGTTGGCTGGGTGATCCACTAAAAGGGCGGCTACCAGCTTTCGTTTGCTGCTGTGCCACCTGGCTGACTGGAATGGTGATAGCGCTGCCTTATCCTATCTACACAATATACGTGGAAATTGGGGTGAGTAAAAGAATCAAAACAAATGGTGTTATTTTAGCTCGAAAACATGAAAGATTAAGCTCATATTCCTATTTACTTACACGGAGAGAGAAATTATTTAATTTATATTATGAATATTACAGAAAATAATTACATAATAATAAAAGTGTCTGATTATAAAATTTTATGAATATTAACACAACAACAAGATAAAAATTCTGGTTCCTAACATTATAAAGAAATCCTTAATTATCACGTCTTAGGGAGTATAAAAAAAAAGTAGTGTTATTGTGAAAATGTCTAGCAAGCGTTTTTCGCCGTGAGCGATCATCTGGGAAAAAAAACTCCAGAGAAACTATTTTAATTCAAAAAACTGCACTCGAAAAATCCATATTTCATTTACTTCAATTCTTTATAAGGCCATAAAATAACAACTTAGCTTCATCCATACTATTTATATGAAATTTCTTACATAAAAATGGTTTGTAACGCTTTGGCGCAAAATATACTGAGCCGATTTTAATATTTTTTTTAAAAAACAATATATTAGTGCTAAAAAACGTTATTGCATACTTTTTTATTTTTTAAAGTTAAATATTCTCTTATTTAGGATTGAGTTTTTCATTGTGTATTCTTTTTCAAATTTTCTAGAAGTACAACTAGGCGGAATGTGAATGAATCTCAGAATTTCACTATCATGAGAATCACCCATATCTGCTTAAAGAACACAAAACATTTGGTAGTAATGCCAGTTTTTTTATTTTGAAATTTCATTATAATGATTATTTAAAAACAGTTCGATATTTTATTAAAAAATTTGGGTTAATTGTGCATTAATTCAGACAATTTCAACTCCTTGAGTGTATATGAAATTTCGGGAACTTTGAAATAGTAGCTCCGTGTATTTTTTTGAATCATAAAAGTTTCAGTATCCCAGGAACATATGACCATACAGGATCAGACCTGATCTAAGGACTTGAATACATTTAAGCCAGTTTCTGTTATTAACCTTTGACCATACTTTGCATGGCCCCCATTAAAGCGTAAGGAAATATAATTTATGTTTGGTGTCTTTATGATTATCTCATATCTTTCAAGTAGACTCTACATGATACTCCCACATTCTCCACATTCTACAGTGTGGTCATATATCAAATTTTTTTTTTTTTTTTGGCCTTATTGTTGCTTTTGTTTACACAATTGAATTCACTGATTTTGTATCAGTGAGCATTTTTTGTATAGTTGGAATTTTTTTATAAATTGGTCAATACATTGTTTAACAATTCTCAAAAATTAATCAACTCAGACAACTATGTTGAACATAGACCCATGCGTTTTCTATTATGTGGTAGAAAAGGAATTTCAAGAAATTAATTTTCATTTAATAAAATTTCATAAAATTTCGATTATTTTAAATGTCAAGCACTTACGCTTTAAGGGTGATTCAATTGGAGTTTACATCTTAAATGAAAAATAAAAGCTTTTGATATTTTTATTAAGATATAATGTTGAAACATTGATATTAAGCACTGAATTTGATATCGCCCAAATGGATGTCAAAATCATCATTGTAGACTTCCCCGATCTTGATAAAGTTTTGCATTACTTTTCAGCATAAGTTCTGTGGAATCTCGATCTTTAATTCTGGAATCATTTTGGGTTGCTTGGAAACCCTTTTTTTTTTGTTTAACATAGCTCTACAGATATCACACGATCTGTATTAACCTTAGTATAAGAAGTATGATGATGGTTGCCGAAATCATTTCACAATACGCAAAATCGTGTTACTTAAATTTATCAATTCAAATGCGTTCTTGACTAGCACTCCACAATTAAAAATTTCAGTACGCAATAATACCAGATGTCAAGTATCAGCTGATTAATTTTGCATGGAAAAAGCTATTGCCATGTTTAAATTACAACATCCAAAAGAATCACCCTTTACAAAAAATTTCTAAGAACATCCCTGTAGCATTAAAGGCATATTTTTTCCATATTGTTTTTATTTACAAATTATATTAAACTTGCAATGTTATCGACATATCTATGTTTGTATGTATGTAGTTCTTATTAAAAATTTAATTATGCAAATTGTGTTTGGTAGTGTTGTTTTCGTCGAAAATGTTTCTATTTTCAACACGTGTGTATATGGGAGCTTCTACGAAGATTGGGTAACTTTGGAGTTGAACTTTAATAAGACGGTTCTTATCTATAATTATGTTTCTTCATATTGATTTTGTTAAACTTTGAACTGATTATATTGTATATTTTATACGTATATTCGGAACAATTTCAGTCAGAATAGAGCCATAAAGCCTCTTAAGAAAAGAATTATTAAATTTTAATACTCTACAAGTTAACTTTTTAGAAATATAGAATGAATGCCACATTACTTGTAAAAATCAGTTCAGTCTCTGGTTAAAAACAATTATTTTACCTAAACGCTCCTTTTCAATAGAGTTTTCAAACATGATATCTCTGAAATTAACCTTTTGCTCAGACTCTGAGTTAATTTGTCGAAATCACTTGAATTAAAGGGCTGTCATTATTGCGACTTTTAGGAACTGCCAGAAATATTTTCGTGTTGAACAAAGAAAACTACACGCAAGGAGGCTGAAATTTTAGCTTTCACAGAAATATATACTTTTCAAGGGACATAGCTAAAACACTGAATTCAAAATGGCTTACTCACTATACGTAACGAAACCTATTATTGGGTTATGATCATTGCAAAAATTGTGATAATGGACATCAGTCCCATCGAACATCAAGTCGATGCTTTGTACGTTACTATAACTACGAAAGTATTTTTTACAATATTTTGAAAATTTGTTAATTTTTTATACCTTGCTGCGTATCATTTTATATTATAAAATAAAATATAACTCTATACACATAATAGTTTTAAATATATAAGCATTCTTTTGTAAAATTTTACGCTGGCAAGGGACTGACATTTTATGCAAATTAGTTGGAGTTTAAGTACAATCTAAATTTGTTGACTGTGGGGACTAAAGAGAACCATCAATTACTTGTAGTAATCAAGAAGGTAGTAAATAGACAATGATATAGAATTAGTCGTTTTTCGTAGAATTACCCATATGTTAATATTTTATTTAGAATTATAAAGTAAATGAGAACTATCGTAAAAAAAAAAAGAAGTTAAACAAATTTTTTGTTTATATGTCGTTTTGTGGGTTTATGAAATTTGGAAAGCTTCAGGCGAAATAGTTAGTTAAGTTTTTTTAATACATTATCTTGAGTCGGTCCTCCAATAAGGTGGCTCCAGGCGAAAAAGGGCGCCTTAATTGAAAGCGTATGCTTGAACTTTTTTTTTTTATTTATCAGACAAAAAACGATTTAGAGGTTAGGGTCCATAAATTAAGTGAGGTGTTTTTTTGAAAATTTGGACGCCCCCCTCCCCTTGGTGAGATTTGGTGAGTTCTGGTGGGACCCCTTTCCCCTCCCTTCCGTGAGACTTTACTTATCATTTTTAGACGTCATCTGCTATAATAATTTATACTCTCTGCATTAAAAAGTCGACGTGAGATCGTTGACACCCCCACCCCCCCCACCTCTTTGGTGAGATTTTGCCGGGCGCCCTCCCTCCCTATTTTGGCTCACGTAATTTATGGACGGCCCTTATACATATGTGCTCAAACAACAAATGTGGCACACATTTTCCACCACATAGTTCTAGATGTATTTATTGTGCTTGGCTCAGAGTTTCCAGATTTGCAGGTCAAAGCCGGGAGTTCTATAGGAATTGAAAAATTTCTGAAAAAGCCGGTAATTGGATGATTTCATATAGATTTTCCTACACGGAAATATATAATTTTTTAATACTGCCGACAAAAAAAACAAGTCCTTAGATTTTTTCTTGCGCGAGGGCAAATTAGGTGTTTTCTCCGGGCACCCAATGTGCTCAGTACTTCATTCTATCTTCTCTCTTCAAAAGTAACAGAAAAAAAAGGAAAAATAATTTATTTTTTAAACATCGCAACCAAATACAAATGGAAAAAATAGGGGAAAAAATAACTATAATAACCCAAAATATAATAATAATAATATTTCAAAAATCAGGATAAGCAACGAAAAATCAAACGACAGTTTTTGTGTAAGTTTTCGAAAAAATTTAAGCCTAAAATAAGGATATTTAACTTAAAAAAAATAAGTATGCAATAACCTTTTTTAGCACAAACATGTTGTTTTAAAAAAGAAATTATTAAAATCGGTTCGGTATATTTTGCGCCAAACCGTTACAAACCATTTGTATATAAGCAATTTTATAAAAATAGTATCGATAAATGAGCTCATGGGTTGTTACGAATATAAGGCTTTCCGAAGTTACAATTTTTGACTATGCCAGTTATCTAAGGCTCTCATACAATATATTTCAATAAACGACCTTTATGCAAAATACGACATTATTGACAGTTGATTTTGTGTTAGATTACGCCCGTCTTATATTAATCTCATTTGTGAGCGAAAACGGCTAGCTGTCCACACAAATCAAATTACTCAATTTTGGTAGAAACTCGAACTTTTCATGAAAACTTTAAATGATTGGTAAATTTGGACTTTAGATTCGTCTTTAGCATGCCACAAAACATATATTTCTCTACAATGGTTTGAGGAATAAAAACTTTTTTTTTCTATGGTACTGTTTTATTTAAAGACTAGTAAAAACCAATTAAATTGACAACTCTCCAAAACGAATACTGTTCAATGTAGAAAGATTGAAAATGAATTCTTTGGAATGGAATTAAAATTTTTTAATGCCAGATTTTCATTCTTGTAGTGGAATTATGCCTTTTACAATGGAAAATTGTTGAAAAAAGGAAATTTAACCCATTCGAAATGAACAAGATTTGACACAATATTATTTAAAGTGTATCAAGTATTTTTATTGAAATTATGATATTTTTTCACTATCAAAGGTCTGGTACTTAAGTCCTTTGTTATTTAAGTATCTACTTAAGTTTATTTGAGTGTAACGAACTCCTACAATTTGTTTTCTTTTATTGTTGTATTGCAATTTATTGATTATTTTTTACACAACAATCAAAGAAAATTCAAACTTTTTAAGTGCAAAAGAACGGAATTCGTTTGGGTTCGATGTTGTCCACAACAACGCTTTCACTTTTATGGAATATTTTGACATAAATTGAGTAAACCTGTCTAAGATGTCAAAATTAAACCACTTTCTTAAATGGTTTAGGAAAAATGAAATACAGATATAAATTTATTTTTAGATTTATGAAATTTGAACAGAGACAGAGAGTTGGGTATAACTTAGGAAACTTTTCTTAAATTTTACTTGAAGTCATAAGAGATTTTGCGTCAAATTAAAACAACATTACTACATTTTTGTGTGGGAGACAATTCCAAATTGTTAAAAAATTAAAAACGTGAAATAAATATTTTTAAATCAATATGAAGTTTAATTATTTGAAAATTTAAGAGAGTGGTAGTATATTTTGAAAGAAGGGTTAGCAATCATAGTCCAACTTTTTGTCACACTTTGTGTCCTACCTTAAGGTAGGAAATAATGCTTACAATTGGCAGGTCACTTCACATCCGACAGCAAGCTTCATTAGACTTTCTTAATAGTTAAAGCTCTTTCAAGCATGACAAGGACATTTGCAGCCATGCGATATAACAGTGATTTGAATTTGAAGTACCAATTATTTTCAGTAAGCAAACCAAATCATGTTGATGGCATTAACTCAATTGACAAAATCAAAAAAAAAAAAAACCAAGACTCATGGACTTATCGTGATCGAGAGTAAGAGGCAGATCCAAGAAAATTGTTCCGCTGTCTCTACGGTATAATTTCACTAGAAAGTACAAAAATCACTATCCCACATGTCAGTGCCCTGCTTATAGCCCCACCAGAAATTGGCAGTTTCTTGTTCCTAACGATAGCAAGGTATCAGCGCAGTGTTTTCGTAATGCATAAAGTAAGCTTTTGTCGTGAGTAGGTTACTCAGGGCTTTCAGTATTAGTATTATCATAACTCCATTAAAATCATAACTCAAAGAATCGAAGCATAAGAGTGAAATAAGTGGCATAGCCTCAAATAATAGATATATAAGGAGAGACGTTCTGAGTTTTTATATAAAATTGTTATCATTAACTGCGTCTACTTAAATAAAAATAATACTCCTGCTAAAAAACAATATTCTGTGACTTCCTTAGGAGTGAATGGTCTGTGCAACAGTTTTAAGACATCTGAGCTTTGGCTTTTCCAGTGTACTCTAACTTTCGCTACATCATTTTCTACCATTCACCGTCATGATTTTGCGATTTTTCATCAGTAACTGTCACCCCTGGGGGTTATACCAAAGTCAGTGTTTTTTCCTTATCTAAGCTTAGATTTTATATAATAACAGTAGTTACAGGAAAACGTTAACTTAAGTTTTGATATGAAAGATATATACTTCGTTTGAAAGAGCTTTCTATGGAATATATTTATTTATAAATTATTGACATACATACATACATACATTAAATACTTTCGACCACATTTCTTAAAATTATTAGGTCATTAAATGAAATGAGAAATATATTTTCATTCCCAGCGGCAAATATGTTATACACAACATCGAGTTACGCTCGTTGTAGCCAGTAATGCTCACAACTCCAGCCACAACTGTAAGTTCTTTTTACAAAGGGATGGCCGCTTTGTAGGCAGCTTGCTTACATCTTTATATACAATGTGTAGCAAAGGAAAGGCAGACTGCCTTAAAATATCGCTTACTAAATTCCTGTATAGTTTACCGAGTTGCTTACACCTCCACATACAAAGCATGCAGCAAACAGGCAAGACTCCTTACATCTCCATATACAATTCAGACAGCTAACAGACAGACAGACTACAGCTCCATATACAAAGCAGACAGTCAACAAGCGAACTGTCTGCTGCTCCATATACGAAGCAGACAGCCAGTAAGCAAATAAACAAAATATCACAGTAACAATTTCATTTGTGAAACGTACAACGCAAAGGGTATTGCTATTCATACATGAAAAATCAGAGTACTTCATCAATTTGCCGCTGGGTTACTAATTTTATAAATGTAATGTGAAAGCTCTTTTTATGTACCTTACTTAGTGTCTCCTCTAAGCTGCAATTATGAACAATTAAAATAATTAAATTTTTTTTACTTATTCATATTATTATAATCGTCAATGGAAGACAATACAGGACGGAATACGCCCCAGTACTGCTTCCAAGAAAACATATTTCAAACTGCAACATCTTCAATATCATTTTACGAGATAGATTTCTGTGTATATGTTACCGGCCAAACTAGTTTTAGGCCAAACTAGTTACCGTTAAGCCTAAAGATATGCAATGAAATCTTAATGCAAAAGCACTTTGGCTTGTGAAAACTAAGGCAGTAGCGAAGTAAGACAATAAAACTTATCAATTTTATTGAATACTTGGTAAGTGGTCAGTGAGGGTTAATGTGCAACACTGGCTTCGCTATCCACAGTGCTTTTGTATTAAAGTTAAATTGCATACTTTTAAGCATTCAAATTAACTAGTTTGGCCTAGGAAAAACTAGTTTATCCTAAAAAATATACATATATTATATTAAATTAAAGTTTTTCAACATCACGGTACCGACGACTGAACCGCATTTTGACCTGAGGTGCTTTTTTTAAACAGTGAAGGGCAGTTTTATAAAAAAAACATTCAAATGATATATGTACGTACTATCGTAATAATGAAAACGTGGTTTTAATTCTACTTATGTATGTGACAAGGCAACTTTAGTGAGTGTGATTATGAGATATATTTCAATCTGTAAGAAACTATTAAATTTTTTTTAATAATAACCGGGAAACGATTTTCTCCGATTTTGTTCCAATTTTTCATAGGTATATCTTAGGATAAGATAGTCTTTTTTCCGATGAGCTTAACTTCACGAAATATCAAGGCTCAAGTATTGAAATTTTGCTGAATAAACTATTTTTCGAAAATGTCGAAAACTCACACAAAACAGCCCAGGGACGGGAGTTATTAAAAGTAAAAAACCTTCAAATTGATAAATATTAAGGTCGAAACATTGAAAAAGATAGGCAAGTAAATCAAGGATATCCAATAAGCTCTATTATCCCTTTTTTTTTCAATGAATATCATTTTTGATTATCTTAATTTTATGACATGTTAATTATTGGCAAATTAACTACTTTGTGTTGAAATTTCAGCCAGGAGGCATAATGACTTCTATTTCTTAGCATTTTTTGAAGTAACCATAATTCCTTAGATGGGTTAGCCATCGGGACAGCTAGTTATCTCTATACTATAAGGTAAATTTTAAAATTAAAATAATTTCCATGTCTTTTGTGTAACGCGATTTTGAATTTAATTTCTTGGAAGAACCTGACTTCTATCTTAATAATCAACAAGTGTGGTGCTTACGTAAACACACGAAACAATCGAGAGTATTTGAATTTATAATCAAAATTACCTTAAAACCTGCTACGGAACACCCTAAAATAATCAAATTACGTAGAAATTAAATTCCAATAAAATCGAAATGTTTTCGGTATGAATTTGTCAAAACTTATCTCCGCTTTAGATGAGACTTTGTGCGTTCGCACGTTTAAGTGATATAAATTTGTTAACGCAATAGCATTAAGGAAGAAATTAAATGTTCACAGCCCAAAACAGTTTCTACTAAATTTATACAAAAGTACTTAGCGTTTCGTCTACAATAAGCAAATTAGACTTTCAGTGGCAAAAAAGAAAAATAATGTTTAAAACGGATATCCGGAAAATAAAATATTGTGTAAAATATTTAAAGAAAAATGAAAAGCACAAAAATGAAAACAAGCAAAAACAGGAAGCGCAAATTCACATCTAAATGTGAAATCCCAGTGGGAGCTTAGGAGGCCAAAAACATCATGTCAAACAACAAATAAGAAGAGAAAACGGGTAAGGCCAAAAACGAAGTGCAGAAAATTGAAATAAGGCAGCAACAACAACTTTACTTGATCCACTCAAATCCTTGTGTAATGTTAAAGTGAATTTCTAAAAAAAAACAAACGAATATTTGGTGTTCTGTTTGTTGTTTGTTTTTTATGCCCTTACTGGAAAAAGCACCTTTAGATAATCGAATCGTTTTTTTTTCATCTATAGACGATTGCCAGTAGATATATTTTATAAATTTAAATTTAAAAATATATATAAAAAAGAGATAAACAGAAAAAGAATTTGCTTACGACCATATTTACATCAGAGGATTTCATAAAAAGGGTGCTGTTTTAAATTCGAGCTGGAAACCTAAAGAAGGTAATTTCATTGAATTTTAATGTAATGCACAAATTTTCTCTCAGATGTAATTTTGAAATATTTACACTTTCAATGAAATTTTCTGACATAAAACCACGACAGACTACAATTAACGTAACGAATCTCGTTCTTCAACTCTGGCATCGTAGTTTTGTCATTGGCATAGACCTTTTGATGAGCATAGCTCTCCAAACGAAAAAAGCCTCCACCGATCTATCTCTATTCAATTTTTCCGGTTTCATATTATTTTTATCTAATGGTGCCCGCGGTTTTGTACGCACACGTCCCTTTGTTTTTTTTTTTTTTTTTTTTTCATAATGAAATTACTCTCTTAACATCTCATTTTATCTTCTCTCTTCAAAAGTAACAAAAAACTAAGTTTGTTCTTTGTACTACAAAGCCAAATACGAACGGTTACAAGTGAAAAGAAAAAAAAAATCCACCATTACAACACACAATTCAAGAAGCACCATAAGCATAAGCAATGAAAAATTAAACGAAATTTTTGTGTGAGATTTTTCAAAAACTTAAAAATTAAAAAAATTAGTATGCAATATCCTTCTTTAGCAAAAATATGTTATTTCAAAAAAAAATATATCAAAATCGGTTCGGAATATTTTGCGCTAAAGCGTTACAAACATTTCCATATAAGCTTTATTTATTTTTGGAAATATGAGCCTGCTAGCGGCATAGAATATTTTGACTTGTAGCGCATTCTATACTCGATATGCAGTTTGAATGACTTTTGCTTGAACTTAAGTTTTCCTTAGAGATTTATCCGTCAAAAGAATATGCGAGGGCTGTTCTCTCGAATATCGGAAACACAATCTTTAAAAAGACAGCTTTGCCATTTGGGGTCATTCATTCACGCACGAGTAAGGACAGTATGCTTTTCGCACCAAATGAATTCAATATTGACGAGCAGCGATATCAGAAACTATTTTAAGGTTTTCTGACCTCTAGACCTTTTACATACATACTTATATACGATAACAATTGTTTGATCTGCTAAGATAATAGTTGAATGACGTTAATCGCCAAAATAAGCGTCCAAATTAAACAAAAAAACTTTTTATTTTGTCATATTTGGATCCAGTTATTAAGTTCATCTGGGGATACTCACATAATAAACTTTTTCTTGGAAATTAAACTTCATTACAACTTATTTTGATTTAAATATTTTGTTTTTGTCTTTAGTTTTTTGGTCCTCCCGATAGCAGATACATACTACCACATGTAAATACTTAAAACGTTGACGTATTTTACATTTCTTTTATACCCTTTTCAAAGTTCAATAACTCAATGATATTTTGACAGTTAACTTTTGATCAAAATTTGTTTGTATTCCAATTTCATTCACTGTCATTGTTATCTGTTTGGATGAAGCCCCTTCGTTATGTTGCTACTGTCCTTTTTCTTTATTGATTTATATACTTTTGTTATGCTCTTGCAAATAACAACATAAGTTGTCCGAAAAAAATAAAACGTTTGAATAAAAATAAAATTAAAATGACACATACATATATTGTCATATGTAGGGAATGCAATCCCTGTACATTTCGATCTCGACATACCGGGTTTTCGCGTCATTTCTCTATCCCAAAAAATTGGGATTTTGTACTCTTCGAACTCTAAGCAATAAATGTTTGAATATTCGCTAGATTTTGCAAAGATCTTAACATTTTTAAGCTGGCTTTCCGACACTTTATATGTATATCACTTATTTTGCAATAAAGTAACGAGGCTTATTTGAAAATCATTTCTTGACCTCAATCTTGGCACGAATAATGAAAATTGTTTCATATATCAAGAATATTTGTTTTTAAAAAATTTGGAACAAGCACTTTAGCCAAAAAAGCTTGCTGCGTGGGTGTTATGTCAGCGAGATATTACTCTACTAAAGACATCTTGTCGAAATTCAGCCAATTTTTGTCTGATGCTGTTAGACCATTTTGTGTGTGTGGGCAATTTTGTTTCCTTATCTTAAATAACGCTCTCATTATAGATTTTGTGCTATTTGCTTATATGAGAGGAACCACGCCCTTTTATTGGAATTTACTCAACTTTTTTCAAGATTTTTCCTAACAACATGTAGTATTCGCGTGAAATTCAGTTTAGTAAACAACTCTCTTAGTAGAACATTCTAAATGTTTCATTTTATGGGGGGAAGGAGTTTTCGGGAATCAATTTCACATATTTTTAATCCCACGAGCTATGTTCGAAGGTGTAGGCTTCAAAAATATATAAGGAAAAACATAAATTTAGTTTCTGGCTCAAAAATTATCAAAACTATATTTTTTTTTAAGTAATACATGCACTATTAGTTAGAGTTATTAATTTAAAAAAAAAAAAATGTTTCTCATTTATTTTTTATGGGAAATTCATGTAGTGGCATTGACAATTTTAAATTGAAATGTATTGAGGTGAAAGAAGTGAAAACAGCAAAGGATTTAAGCTGTTATACAAGAAACATCAAAGTTCTACTAGCGCAGAGACCATGGGTTTTTTTCCTTTTTACACTTAAAAAATAGCGGTAAAGATTTGTTCGATATTTCTTTATGTGTAAGGAAAATTGAAAAAAAAAAACTAAAAAAAGTATTATAAATAAGAAAAAATCATATAATCTTTATTTTTTTGGCCAAATTCCAAATATTTTTTTTTGAAAATTTTGTAGCTCTTGTAGCAATCCTAGGAGTATTTTTTCAAATGAGGATATACTCGAATATGAATAAATTTTCGAAAATCGAGTGTTCCCAAAGAGTTCTAGAACATGACATTTATTTGAATATATCTAATGTACACATTATAAATTTAAAAAAAGGCGTTTCCCATCCTACATGTTTACTAATATTACATGTGCATCAGTTCATGTGAGTCAGTACATACAGTCCATATTAAAATACAGGACGGTGTTATATTCTCAATATATTTTTTTAACTCTACTTTTCTTAAAACTTTTTATAATTTCATATTTGTTGGTGTTAACAGTTTGATGTAAGTGAATAGACAATTATGGCTTTATAGCATCCATATATAGACCATGTGACGAATTCCTCGGGGGTGAGACTTAAAGGTGTATGGCCAAAAATCTTACCACTAGAATGTTTCATACCTGCTTATAAAAAAAAACGGCATATCGAAAAAGTTTAGCAAGCTGCTCTAATTTATGGTGAAGATCTAAGCGATAGCAGCTTCATAGAAGTTGAAAGGGAAATTTTATTGTGGCATACTTGCTGCGCAAAAAAGGAATTTCGTGATGCTAATTCTACCCTGCAAACGCTACTAATCAAAGAAACCAATATCGAGCAGTCCTACACAAAAGTTATGATAATTGCACTATTGTTGGCTTGTCGGTTTAGCTCTTGCCAATATTAATCAGAAAATAGAAGTAAACGCAGAATAAATTGTCCGGCACTTTCCAGAAAAAATCCTCAGAGTCTAGAATCTACTTATTTTCTGAGACATTGATAAATGATTTCAAGAATGTATTATTGAAAGTTTTTTTAAGTATTATTGAATTTATAAACATGTATCAATAACAAAAAAAAGATAAATGGAAAGCTTGTAGTGAAGGCTTTTCATTATTTCACTATTTGCAATGATTGATCTTGAGTCCTTGGGGGCTCTTGCCCCCACGCCTCCCCCCTGGATCCACGCCAGAATATGATATATGGTAAAATATCAATTAGTATAAAAGACGTCATTGTCAAAGTCATATCTTTTTGCCGCATACATAAGTATGTACATATGTATATTAGCTACACCTTACCCATTATTTATCTTTCAATTCTTACCATAATGTGGTGTGTCAGAGTAGATAATTATTTATAGTTGTTTAATTACTGAGCTTACTGTTCAATAAAATTTGTTTCAACATCAAAAGAAATACTTTTAAGAAATATAAATATTAAACATACGAACATATCGAACGTCATACTAGTTTCGTCTGCTGCTAGTCGGACTCATCAGTGACTTTTCATCTCATTCGTAAGAATTTGTAAGCTAAATATGTTTAACTTTTTGCATAGATCTGTTGAGAACTCAAGCGAAAAATGAAACAAACAAAAATTCTTTTTTTTCTCAGTTTGTTTACCTTTTTTCCTGTAACTTCTTTGATATTACACTTTTTAGTAAGCGCATATCGTATAATAAATTGGCGGACTCCCTGGAAGGTAATCTTTTTGTTGTGTGTCTTAAGCTGCATTACATTTTTCTTAAGCCAAACTATCGTGAATTTGCATTCAACGCTCTTTTTAATGACGTTTCAATAGTTGGAATTGAATAATATTATCTTATGGCAATCGTTAGTTAGGTATTATTTGCAAACTACGTACTTGGATTTTTCATAGAGGTTTTGTACGCATCTTATGCCAAAAACCGCTCAAGTTTCAAATTGTAAATGCATCTGTTTCTCTGTACTGCATGGACTTATAATGGCTATAAATAAAAAAATAAAATTGTTTCAAAAATTTCAAGTGCTTCTGAACTCCTTCACAGTCTTCGAATTGCAAAACGTGTCTAGCATCATTGCTATTTCACTTCTTGGAATTTCAAGACAATGATATTTTTGTTTGTTTTTCTAGCTTCATATGAGCCGAGACTCTATTGAATTCAACATGAAGACTTACATTAACTTGAAATCGTCCTGATTTATAGCTTAACCAAAATTTCGATTGACATTTTCTATTCATCGATAACTTTGAACTTCAGATGTTCGTAAGTCTTTTGATCAAAGCACTCATTCATGCATATGAATGTGCGTGTTTGCTCCTTACAAATACGTACCTTGTACATACATATGTATGTATGTGTGTCAAAATGTTGTTGATTTTATTAGTACATATTTTCAAGCTTACATACATGGCCAACACCCCCTAAGGAGTCATATATATACAACCATTTTTAACGTTTTTAACGTTTTCACCTTTTCTCTTTTTTCCTTTGTTTTTCTGTAACGCGTTTTCGGAGACTTTTTAATTTACTTTTTGTTGACATCTTTTTGATTTTTATTAATTTTCTGATTATTCGCTCGAATTTCTCTCTTGAGACATTTCGCGTCTTAACCTACGAGTACCTACTGGAATTAGAAATTTAATTTTAACACACACTTGAATTGCAAAACAGCAACATCAGCACATTTTCACTGGGTACGATTGACAACTCGAAATGATTGAGGGTTAAAAGTCTGCTGCGTGGCAACCCACAAGGTATACCATACATATGTGTTATTACTCCTAAGGGTTTTTATTTGATGAAGCGCAAGTTGGTACTGAAAATCATTGTAGTGTCGTTAAAATGGTTATTTTATTAAAATTATGGCAAGGATATTGGTTTCTTACTTTTTCATTGTTGCTTTTTTATGTTCAATTTATTGCTTTACACTGTAATTCTTGGAAGAAAAAACAACATAATTAAGTTATTTTGATTTTATGCACTGTTCTTTAATAAAAACAAAAATTAGATGGTAAAATCTTTTATGTTTTGTTCATCTTAATTTAATATATGGTATGTATGTAAATTATGGTTACAGTAGCAGCGCCTGTTGACAGGGGCATTGCAGTCATTGATCCCTTGTGGTTCGATATCATATTTCGCTCTTTGATGTAAGGTTGGTAAATGAGGAGGAAACTTAACTCGAAGCACAGGCGGCGCGTCAATTATTTTCTACTCCAATGGATGATAGGAATAGGGAACATTTAATAAACTCATGCTCACCACATCGAAGAAGACACGTAACACATATATCATCACATTGGTCACACGGTTTCTACACTCGCTGCTATATTACGCACTTTCTTTCTTTCCGTAGCAGGCAAAAACGGATTATGTATCATAGCCGTATCGAAACATTCATGTCCCGGGGGGACATGGAAGGCATTCGCCATTTTTTTTTTAACTAAAAAAAAAATGTTGGAAAAATAAGGATTTTATGGGTAATTTCTGTTTGAAAAAAAAAAATCAATATTTTGACTCAATTTTAGTTCATACGATACCCATGAATGTGACGAATATGTTGATAAAATTTCATAAGGATCGGCTCAGTAATTTTGGAGAAAAGACTGCTAGCACCGTATGAAAAAGTGAATTCGAGAGAAAAGCGTTCAATATTTGTTTATTGAATCGGAGAGTGCGCTCAAATAAAGTTGCAAAAATATACTTAGAGAGCGATGTTTCAAAATGATGTTTTTTGAAATGGACTATTTTCGAAATCTGTGTAAACGAAATTTATACTAGGTTGTACCCATAACCATATCTTACGAATCTAGCCCATCACAAAACAATAAAATGTAAATTAGCTTAAACACAGAATTTTCCACTTTGTAAGCTCTAATGTTGATTTTATAACTTCCGTTATACCTCCGATTTACCTCATCAAAATTTGCGGATGCAGAAGCGGAGGCGTAAGCACAATATCAAGCGGAAGTTCCGCACTTGCGGATGCGGATGCGGAGCTCCGTTACAACCCTAGTATGTACATACAAAGCTGACTTCAGACCATATGTCTTAGGGGATGTCCATAAATTACGTGAGTCAAAATAGGGGGGGGGGGAGGGGGAGGACCTCCGGAAAAATTTCACCAAATTTCACTAAGGGAGGGGGGGGGAGTCAATACAAATCTCACATCAGCTTTTTATTACAGAGACTATACATTATCATAGCAGATTACATTTAAAATTTATAAGGCAAGTCTCACGAAAGATAGGGGGATCCCGTCAGAACCCACCAAATCTCAATAAGGGGAGGGGCGTCCGAATTTTCAAAAAAACACCTCACGTAATTAATGGAAGGCCCTTTACTAAAGGCCCTAAGAAATTGCAAAAATACTTTGAGCTCTTGAGACTTGTGATATCCACACAAGCTTCTTTTCAAGAATAATTTCCATTACTTAACCTTCCCATTTACGTTTCATTGCACAAGCACTAGGAAAAGCCAGCGGATATTGCAGCAGTTATCGACCTTATTAAGTACTAACTGCATTTTATTGCGTCCCTACTCATTAGGGACATTCAGACGCCCGCGCGCTTACATTGTCTGCATATGCTTGGAAGAGATAGTCGAAAACAAGTACCACAGCAGTGAGAAAATCACCTCACTATCAAGGAAATCTTTGGCTAATTTTTGGCCGAAGCACAATGGAAAACAAATGTTGCATTGTCAATAGCCCTATCGACATCAACAACATTGAGACTTGAGGTTCTTATTTTAAATCAATTGCTATGCTGAAAACTTTATTTAAACCACAAAAAGTGACGTTAGTGCTTCTTTTATGTTTCATATATGATTTTAGCAAGCTATATCAAAATGACCAAGGGTCAACCTTCTTTTCCACGAATATTCTTAACAAGAGATTACACCTAATTGCAATGCAATGTTCATTAACGCCGACGGCAACTTCCGTGATAATCAAAATGACCTTTAATGTGCACAAGACAACGTTCACCTGAAGCAACTCATAGTTCATTCAGTGTTAGAAATAGCGCGTGCCCAGATTATCAGCGTTAAGTGGGCGCTATCTTTCACAGCGCAGAATTTCACTCAATTCGGAAGAAAATTAAAATTTTTGTAAAACGTTGATAAAAATAGAATATAAAGGTTTAATTTTGCAAATATTTTAATAATAATCGTAACTACCTATCTAAGGATTAAGAAGAATACGAATTTTATTTTTGGTGTTTGAATATAGTACCGGGTAAGGGGGTGTTTGTTACCCACGTGCTGCAATGTCAAAAAATTACCAAAATATTAAGCCTTAGCTTACAGTTTTTTTATTTATATATTTACACAAATATTATTATTTTTTTTTATAAATTATAGAAATTTATATTTTCAGAAATGATTTAAAAATGTTATTTTTATAATTTTTTCTTTATTACCCCCCTCCCCCCCCTAATACAAATGGAAACTTTTCTACCTTAGTTAAGACAAACAAGACAATATTTTGTCATGGTGATAACTGTACATAACAATAAAAAACATTATACGCGCACATACAAATGTATTACTTTAACACATACCCAATAGACATGTTTAATGGCGGGAGAGTCATATTTCAATCACCAAGACGACGTTATCGATCGCGCGTGATCATATGTTCTGATACCAGGCTATAGTTTGTTCGGAAGAAACTGTTTGGGTGCAGCGACTCATAATCGTGACAATAAATAGCGTAGGAATCATAAGGAAGAGTCTTGAATTAATTTTATACCATATACAGAGACTATATTCACTTTGTCATTCCGTTTGTAACGCATAAAAGGGGGCGTGGCAGGTATCAAAAAGCATATATAAATATATATTTAATAAATCTCATCACCTGAGTCGATTAAGCTATGTCCGTTTGTCTTTAGTCTTTCAAATAAGATGTAGCTTATTGGTGTGGAAGCAATTTTTTGTCTTTTATTATTACTAAACCGTATCGTGGCTATCGAGGTCGACGAAGAAGAATCCCAATATATAAATTTCCGTTGTAATTAAAGAGATTTTGTAATTTGCTCGTTTTGGGATTTAAAACTTTCCTTATGTCTATTCACCAAGTTTCAACCAAATTTGAGTGGATTTCTAAAACTCCAAGGTTCTTACCTTATTTGAGCTTCATTGAATAGAGTATAAGGATTATTCCAAATTTTACATTTATGCCTTAAGTTTACGTCCCAATTGATTAAGTAACTGATTGATGTAATTTTTTCACAATATATTTTTCTCTAAACTATAAGACTTTTCTTTAAGCAAAGCTAATAAAATGTTATAAGGGAAGACTGGTAATTTAAAAAGAAATGTCTGTTCTTTTTTGTATAGTACATACACATGTGTATGTAAGGAATTTCCTTTTTTTGGTTGTGTGCACATTCATACTACACACAATGTTACAAAAGTTGTGGGTCATCGTGGATTTTTTCCTCACTATTCTGTTTTTATCTATGAATAATTTTTTTTTCTTCCGTTTTTCATTGTTAACAATGATTTTTTTTCTATATTCCCCATGTTGATGGTATAACAATGAAATCTGAAATCAAAAGAACTGTTGGGTCATTTTTTGCTGCAATCAATTTTTTATTGAGATAGTTATTTTACCTTTAAACTAAATAAAGTGTATGTAGACCAAGCACATTCGTGTATATAATCGAATTAATGTTTTTTATTAAATTTTTTTATTCAATTTGAACTTTGTGCAAGCCATAATGCAATTGGCATGAAATTTCATTCAGTTGAGCTGTGATTTACTCTTTATAAAACAATTAAAATCGGTAGTACTTTTATTGAAACTGTGTTTGATGTTGCTTGGACTTGTTGAACTTGATTAATTTGAACTAAAAAAAGATGAAAATGACACATTGAATACTCAAAAAGTATAACAATTTATTGGTATTCAAAAATGAGAAGAAAATTTACTGCCGTCAGCAGACTTTTACTTTTCGAATTATCTCTAAAAAAATAAATATTTCGATTAATTCTTTGCCATATGCCATTCTAGCATACAATATAATATATTTGAAAAAATATATTTCTGCCGAGAGATCCAGACCACGCGAACTCTGCAACACTAAAATCTCTGCACATAATATGCGCCAGAAATAATATCCGTCACATAACATAATATTCGTCAGAAATAATATTTACAACATCAATATTTTGGTCATTCAAGAAAGGATTCCGAGTTGATGTTTGCTTCAAGGTAGACAAATTCTTCGTGTACCTCGGAGATCACCAGAAGACAGAACTGGCACCCATATCAACAGCATATCCTTAAAGATATTTGTAAGGGTTTATTCTTATGCCTTTCTTAATGTAATCATATGAAAATAATTATTGAAATTCGACGTTTTTTTCGTACAACTCAGATGAATCACATTGTCCAATAAAGTGTAACTTTTTTTTACATTTTTCAGAACTCAGTTCTGGTTTGTGCATAAAAATTCTTAACCATTTCAAGCCAAATGTTCATTTTGGCATAAGCTTACTTTGTAGTTTCTCATCGCTGGTGTTTTTCTCCTCGATCTATTATGAAGAATAACTTGGTTTGTATACACAGGATCAAAGGATGCATTTCTCTCTCTTGAAATAACAATATAGAACTAATCATATCCAAACTTCGCGCAATCAACTTCAGCAGAAGAGTTCCGTAACCCGCTGATTTCGAAGATTTTATTCAGTCCAACTTCTTTAAATAACATGGCAAGGCATTCTCATCAGCATTAGGCATAATAGCTTACGTATCGGTTTATCCATTAGCCGTTTGTTTGGCTGTTGTACATTTTGCTCCAAGCAACTGCAATGTCTGTTGCTTAGTGCTCAGATTTTTTATATTACAATCTCGACTTGTCACCTAATTCGACAACCAAGAGTTTGTTTCTTTTGGAACACTTTGTATTCTCATTTCAGTACCTCTCAATTATTCTATTTCTCGGTACATCTTTCGAAATCCTCGATCTTGCGATTTTTCGGGCAGTCTTTTTTCCTAAACTATATTTGCAATTTTTTTTTTTTTCTCAATAGTTTTCAAGTTGTGTGAAGAAGACTGTGCTTTATTACTTGCTTTATATGACTGCCAAGCTATGAAGGGGCAGGTTTTGATTTAAAAACATTTTGCTCTGTCTCGGGAGAGCTGCTACGCACAGAATGAAGGTTTGGCTTTAGCTTCTCGAGTCTGGCAATTGTAACTTAACGATTTTCAATGCTAAAGCGTTATTTTCCATTAGCTGAATATGTCCGAGCTTTCAGCTTTTATATATAACACATCGATTTATCGGCTATCTGTTTTCACATAAAGGGCCAATATTTTCAAAAGTGACTTAAGCCGCAACTCAGTTCATCGTCCAACACTCGTTCACACACTCAATAGCAAATAGCAAAAGGGTGCCTAGATAATACTTCTTGATGATTTGAAAGAATCCTAATTATTCTCATTTAGGAATTATGTTTTCAAATTATCCCTTCAATACTTGCTCCTTGATGTGAAATTACTAGAAATTCAAGTGTTTTGCCTTATATGCTTTCCAAAGGCAAAATAACCGCAGTGTGACTTGAGCAATTTGTTTCTAATTTCATGCTTTTAGAAGATGACTATTTCAATTAGTCTCAATTATTCACCGCAGTTAACGTGAAAGGGATTTTATCTTCTACGTACATTAATAATGCTAATTAATTACTAATTCCAATTTTAGGTTTTCAGAGTTGCCAACGTAACAGTGAAACCTATTCTTGCATACTATGTTTCCCGAATATACCAAAATATAATGCAACTACAAAAATATCGTAATTACCTTGGGTTTTCATTCACCGACGAGCCTACCTTTTCATTTATGGTCTTTTTCCATTACAATTTGAGAAATTTTCGCATTTTACGCCTTCCACGTGTTAACTGACGCTTAAATATTTTTGTTTCATTTTATCACATTTTTCTTTTCCTTTTTCTCGACTTTTTTCTTTTCTCATTTGTGTTTGTATTTTTATGTAGTGCAATTCATCAAAGTCAGAAACCAACAAAAGAATGATTACACATCATTGTTCGCCCATTTTCTGCAATTTCCTCTTTCTAACAGGGATGTTCGCCCATTTATGTGTTTTCGCGAACTTTTAGCAAAAAGGTTTTTCTATGTTTCTCCCTAGCGGCGAAAATGAAAGTCAGCAACAATAGTGTGCAAGCATAAATTGCAATTTATTAATGTTGGAATTTTATAAAACAAACATACTTTATTTTTATTATATTTGGTTTTACGTAGTAGAATAGAACAGAGGCGTCGTAAAAACAAAGGAATAGATCCGTAGCACACGCTCCAGGTAGCAGTAGCAGTAAGACTCAATATCTCAAGCAATAACATCTGACATTTTTTTTCCAAAGAGTACTACTGAAACCTAAGCTATGATATTAAATCTGTGTATGTGTGTCGAGAACTTGGCCTATTTTTCTATACCAGCAAATAAATCATGCATTAGCTACAATCAGAGGCAGATCTAGAGGTAAGGGCATGAGCTCTCTCCATTATCAGTAATATTACACAGTATTTAATGAGCGATACAGGCCCCCCTCCCAAAAGAGATCGTCAGTAAAAGACAACCGTAAAATTTTGGAATTCTAACTCCCCCCCCCTCTGGTTGACCGATTTCACTAACTCCCTCCCACCTTCCACAAAGAATTATGCCGCTACTCCCATTTGCTTGTTTTTTTTTTTTGATTTTTCAAAAATGGACGTTCGAAAAGGCCTCGATCCTGCCCCCAACGTGTCCTCCTTTGAGAATTGTGCACGTAGTTTGAAATTTTCGGTACCTGAGCACGTCTAAAATCAGAAAACTTAAGGAATTCCTCATAGGGCCACTGTATTTCAGTGGTTATTACGCCACTGCTGTTCAATGTGGTCTGATGTTGTAAATGAAAAAATTGGTTTTCTTTTAACTAATGATTGAAAACTGGATTTGTGTTGATAAATAAATTTCTCAGTAATAGCATTTTGAAGCTTTTGCTTGCATGAGTCGTGCCACGCCTTCACGTTGAACTTTTTATCAAGAGATTGTCTAAGATCCCAGCGGCAAATATGTTATACACAACATCGATGAATAGTTATACTTGTTGTAGGCAGTAATGCTCACAACTCCAGCCACAACTGTAAATTCTTTTTACAAAGGGATGGCCGCAGTTTGCCTACATCTCTATATACAATGTGTAACAAGGAAAATGCAGACTGCCTTAAAATATCGCTTACTAAGTGCCTGTATAGTTTACCGAGTTGTCTACATCTCCACATACAAAGTATGCAGCCAACAGGCAAGACCCCTAACATCTCGATATACAAATCAGACAGCAAACAAACAGACTGCCTACAGCTCCATATACAATGCAGGTAGCCAGCAAGCTGACTGCCTACTGCTCCATATACAAAGCAGGCAGCCAGCAAGCAAACTGCCTACTGCTCCATTTACAAAGCTGCCTGCTTTGTATATCAGAGTACTTCATCAATTTGCCGCTGGGATTTTCCCAGTATTTTTGAGAAATTTTCTTACACTGCATCAAATAACTCTTTCGATATAACGTTTTAAATGTTTATCTTGTATGGGTGGTTGACAGGTCCTGAACCTAGCTTGCTTGATTTTCCCGTAATCGTAATTTCCACAGACTGACAGACGAATATGACTATACAGAGTTAGGTAGTGATGCCGTCACTTTTCTATACCTGCCACGCCCTCTTCTATGCGTTACAAACGAAATGACAAAGTGAATACATATACCCTCTGTGTAGGGTATAGAAATTGCTGATTTCTTCATTAAATTCCTTCATTTGACTGTCGTGACATATGAAATATGTAACTTAAATTATCCAATATTTTTAACTCAACTTCAACTCTTTAACTTTCGATACTCACCCTCTTTAGCTACTGCTCTGTTCAGCATCGTAGCAACATAATTTAATTTTAAATGCAATGCTCTTACTGAGTTAATAGAGTTATTTTCGGCACTTAAGTTGTTACTTGAAACTAAGAACGCGGCAATTTAAAAGTTGCCATACATTTAAGGGCTCAAAAGAGCATTGGGGCAGAATAAGATGTTATTTGCTTGAATTTCAAAAGAATAAGTAAATTAAAATGATAAAGGAAAAGCACCATTTGAGTGATGGTTAAATTTTTGTAACATCATATGGTTCTTGTTTGTATGTAGCAGTTGAAAATTTCGAAGCACAAAATGTTGATCTGGTGTGGGTTTTATGGAAAATATATGCACATCCATACATAACATATTTTCAATTTAGCAGTTTTTCGCTAGAGTACCAGCAACATGCAAATAGAATGACGTTTCCTTTGTGGTATTCAAAGAGATAAAGTTCCGCTTTTGAGTTAATAAAGGAGGACCATAAAAAAAAACCTTAATAAATAAAAGGCACAAAGTAATATAAATTCATTGCCTGAGCCAGTAGGAAAATATTAAATTTGTGTAGCGTTGATGAATAACCTTCTGCTGGAAAGTCCTTTTGAACATCCGCGTAGCGTTTTCGATTCTATTCAATGTTTCGCACTGGGAGCTTTGCGATACAACATGATTATGTGTGTGAAAAAAGCGAACAAATTTTATGGGTTTCCGCTAAATCAGTCTTTTGGGCATTTAACAGCCTTTTGCAATATAGTCCTACTATAAAAATACATACTTGTTTACATGGTACACAATTAAACTCGAGCATACATAGTAGGCATGTTATTAGGGTATCTCTCTTTATTTGAATTTTGTTTTCTAAAAGTTACATTATAATTTTTTAATACGGATTACTTAAGGCCAATGAAGTTTTTCATATAAAAATGTAATGGAACATCACTATTTTTGATAAAATCTTAACCAAATTTTTCGATTTAGGCTGAGGTTGATGACTTAATTCTCACATGATTTTTACATATAACTTTTTTTTAGAAAATTTAATATTTTTAGACCACATAAATCAGTAAAAGCTGAATTGTGACCAAAAATTGATTTTGACTAACTTTGTTAATAATTGATTTAGTGGAATTTGATTAGGGACATTTTCAAGGAACTATAAATTATCTTAACTATAATACCAACCATTGCGTTATATTTGAAAATTTGTCTTTGATTTCCTAATTTTAAGCAAAAACTATACATTTTTATATGAAAAGCCCTGCATGAATTCTAAAAATTTGGATTTCGATATACTCTTTCTTATGTATTCTTAAAAATTAAAAACAAAAATAGAAACCACCCTAATATACACCCGCGAGTACACCTCCTTCGAGTGAGTATTTACAGCACATATTCCGTGCAACGGTGCAATTTGTAATGAAAATACATGGTGCGCTATCTGGCATCAATTTTCCAAAGGATATAGTTTTTTCAAAGCCACATAAAGCTACAGTGATTTAAGTTTGATGAACTCTTTGTGTGTGCCTTTATGTGCGCTGTTGCACAGGCAGCTGGGTGTATTTTAAGGATACGCAAAGTGTGGCCTCAAATGCTTGAATAAATTTTACTCGCATCGTTACAAAGTATATCGCTCTACTTATTAAAAGTTTCCGATTGCAGAAAGTAGTAAAATTGAATAAAAATTTCTGATTCAAAGTAAGTTAGATTAAAGAGAGGGATTTCAGAGTGTAAATTTGCGAGCAAAGCCGCAGATTCATTTAGCCAAACTAGTTTTTAGGATAAACTAATTTTTCCTAGGCCAAACTAGTTAATTTGAATACCTGAAAGTATGCTATTTAATACAAAAGCACTATGGATAGCGAAGCCGGTGTTAAACATTTTGGAGGTTGTAAGTCGTGAGCTGCGGCCGAAGGCCGTCCATTTACCCTCAGCGACCACTTGCTAAGTATTCAATAAAATTGACAAGTTTTATTGTCTTACTTCGCTACTGCTTTAGTTTTCACTAGCCACAGTGCTTTAGCATTTAGATTTCATTGCATATCTTTAGGCTTAACGTAGCTATATATATGTCACCGACCAAACTAGTTTTAAGGATAAACTAGGCCAAACTCATTAGTTTGAAGGCCTAAAAGTATGCAATTTAATTTAAATGCAAAAGCACTGTGAATAGCGAAGTCAGTGTTACACATATAAACTAGTTTGGCCGGTAACATATATAAATGTAAGCGAGAACAAACGAGAAAAATTCGTGATAACGAGACGAGAACGATACAGAACCAAAATATCTCGTACGAGAACGAGTACAAGACGATAAACACAGCGCCACTACGAACACGATACCATCGTTTTTGATACTATCATTTTTGAATTATCGTATCGTTCTCGTATCGGTGATGGTTTAAGCCCCATCCGGGGGCGAAAGCACCCTTCTTAGTCAAAAATAGTGCTATTTATATGGATAAATGGATATTCAGTTAAAAATACACAAACTTTCAAGCAAACAAACCTGTATGTCACCAACCAGTTAGCTTCTTATGAAGTTTTTAATTGCTATAAATTCAAGCTCCCCGAAAAATTTTCTCATTATTTCTAACATGCGGTTTTACAGGTATATCGGAGGAAAATATTTTGTATGTCTACTTTTAATTTTGAAAATAACTCATACATAAAAAACTGACAGAAGGAGGCAGGCTTGACAAAAACGCATCTCTCCATATACCAGGAAAATCGAATTCTAGGAACAGCTCGAATATCTTTTTTCTAACTTTTCCTATAACTTACTGAAGCCTACACTCTGTACAACTCTGTTATGGTTAAAATCTGGCATTATAGTATCAAATTAGTAGCAAATAAATTAGTTTATTTTAACTGAATCGAATTTTGTTTTACAACTCCATATGTAGGTATAAATACTGACCACTTTTTTCTGTACATATTTTATCAAATAGTTGAATTATTAATTCAAAAGCCTCATTTTTGTACGCAGCCTTCTAACAGAAATAAAAACAAAAAACAAAAACCACCCCACCGCAACAGTTGGCTTAGGCAAATGTGAAAATACAACACGCATACGTAAGGACACCATTTACTTGCCACCATTGACAGCTGTGTAATTTAAGAACCAAATAAAGTTCCGTGTCAGTTTGGCAACCCAATACAACCCACATCCGACACACCCTGTTAAATAATTAATTATGCAATAATTTAACTCACATTACGTCTCAACACAATCGACATGTCGCATGTTTGAGTGTTATTTCATCTTCTTCTCTCCTTCTCTATCTACATATATCTTTCTGCCATTGTAGTTGCGTTTCGTTTCGTTATTTTATTGTATGAAATTTTTGTTTTTTCTTCTAATATCCTTGCAGGATTATGTGCCGCGTCTGAATGGGATAGGAGTGTGCGTCGTCAATTTGATGGATGACATACATGAATACATGCGAGGACTCTTTATCATTATGTAAGTATCAAATACGAGTAAATTTGTACAAAACAAAAACAATAATATACATAAAAAAGTTTAAATATGCACTAAAAAAATGTTTTAATGCCACACTAATACAGTGAAACCTCTATAAGTTGAACTTCGATAAGTCGAAAACCTCCCAAACTCGAAAAAATGTTGTGTTCCCTTCCCTTCAAGCCCTAAAACCACCACTGCTTGAAATCTGACCCCTCTATAAGTCGAAATAACTAGTGAGTCCCTAAAAGTAAATTCTGTACATATTTTCCCTCTATAACCCGAAAAATTTGATCTCTGCATCTCGAACATAGCAATGTTTGATTTTACAACCTTTATAGCTCGGTTATTTGAAACGAATTACCTCTAAAGCTCGAAGAAAAATAAGATACCAACTTTAAGAATATGCCGACAATGTACATTATTGTGGAATTTATGACTGACGTTAACACGTGATTTCATTTGAACTTTACCGAAGTTACTTAATTGCTGTCGACTTGAAAAATTATCAGAAATAGTTTGGTCCTACTGCAATATACACCGCAATGTTTAATGCCTCTATAACTAGGAATTATTTCACTTCTCTAACTCAAAATTAGTTTGAATAAATCTTAACCTTTACAAGCTGAAAGTTTCCTGACAAAATTCGCTTCAGTCGAAGTCCTCCATAAGTCGAAAACTCTATAACTCGATTTTTTTGACGTCTCCCTTCAACTTCGACTTACAGAGGCTCTACTGTATAACTGAAAGTAAATACATATAGAATTTTTTAAAGTCAAACTATTCCGTTTTGTCCAGTTGTAGTCGTGAAAAGTTGTGACATTGACAATTTTTACATATGGGCATTTCAATGGGTCCCGTTCGACCGCCGAACACATTTAAAGTAAAAAAAAAGGTCAAAATAAAACGAATTTTTATTTTGACAATAGGTTTAACGTATAGCTCCAAATTAGCTTTATAATTGGTGCTAAGGTTGAATTTGGGCAATTTTTAGTTTTCAAGATAATTGCAAAAAAACGAGGTGTCGCACGGGACAAAAACTTCCGTTTTCGTGGAAATGCCCATATGGGTCGCTTTAATTTCTTTTTCAGATTTTCATATACTAAATATACTTAAATCAGGAACCCATACCTTACCTATCCTAACCCAATTACTAACCTAACCTAAAATAACCTAACCTAACCTAAACTAACCTAACCTAACCTAACCTAACCTAACCTAACCTAACCTAACCTAACCTAACCTAACCAAACCTAACCAAACCTAACCTAACCTAACCTAACCTAACCTAACCTAACCTAACCTAACCTAACCTAACCTAACATAACATAACATAACATAACATAACCTAAACTAAACTAAACTAAACTAACCTAACCTAACCTAACCTAACCTAACCTAACCTAACCTAACCTAACCTAAACTAACCTAACCTAACCTATCTAAAACCAAATGGACTACCGATTCTGAATAAAGAATGTGTAAGTCCATTTAAATGATTTTGGGTCCTTCAATAATTTTGGGAGCCATGTAAACTATTTAAATTGACAAGTAACAAAAATTCGAAATATTTTTGCATCCTGCCTATATAGTAAAACAGGACCTCTTGAAGGTTCTTTCTGCCAAAAAACAGAGGCTTATTTTGTGTGTAACTTTTTTTTCTTCACAGAACGCATACCCACATTTGCTAAACTAAATAAAAATGAGGTACTTTGAGATTTAAAATTTATTGCAGTTGCAAAGGAGTACAACTAAAAATAAAAATCCCTTCAACCTTACAACTTAAACAACATTTCGTGGTGTCATTTGATTTCCCATCAAAATTGCTTTAAAAAAATACATAATTTGTATGTAAAAATGATATCCAGCAGATTACTTTAACCTTCATTTTCACTGTCAAATGAAAGTGACATCTTTCACATGCTGTTTCAATTATCCTTCTACGTATGTACCTTCTGTCAAAAGTTTTACGTTTTTCAGAAGAAAAATATTGGAAAAAGTACTCCGTGAATTGCAAGTACAGCGTACCACTTCGCACGTATGGACCGCATACCTTTTTTTGATTGTTTTTGCTTATCAAAGTCGTACAGTACCTGACAGGGGCATGTAAAAAAATGGTTAAAGCGGCATTGTGAAAGTTTGTGTGAAGTTAGGTTAGCCGTGTAGTTCCATACCAAAAAAAAAAAAACAAATAATTTCAATATAATGCCACTTCCATTTGATCTAGGAAACGAGTCACAAGGTCAGGTATACTCGCATTTTTTGGGTTTTTTTTTTCACGCTGACTTTGAACTTTATTTGAAAGGTCAAATGATAGTGATATCGTAATGGTTTTTTCTCTATGGGACAACACTTAAACTTTTACGTTCCGTTTCAATCAACGTTCTATGTGTCTCATGTCAGGTACTGTACAACTTTTGGCAAAAAAGAATAAAATATCAAAAAGAGTACACTGTGCGGCATGTTCCTGGTTATACCTACATATATTATAATGAAGAAATTGAGGTCAACCGTTGTAAGGTTAACTGTGATAAAATACGATATTTTTTTTTCTTTGTTGCATTTAATGCATATCCTTATTGTGCGGCAATAAAAGTTCTTTAATGATGTTTTATTAACTAAGACAAGAAACCGCCTGAATTTGAAATCGTTGTTATTTTTTCAGGTATTGTGCACCAACAATTTTATTGGCTTATTTGTACATAAGGACATCGCAAGAGCTGCGTCCACCGGATGGTCCCTTTGCAGTAATGATGTTTGAGCACCGAGCAGACATTCGAAATCGACAGAGGTAAGATTATAGTATTAAAATAAAACTTATGAAAGTGGTGTTGTTATTTTGGTTTCAAGGTAGATAAACTCCTTAACTACCTCGAAAATATTTCACTCTGTGGCATTATCTTGACCCAAATGGTGGATAGATGTTTGTTTGTTGCTGAATAAGTTTTTTATGAGCATTTTACGCACACTTAGGTTTTAATTTTTAGTATATACATATAGGTATAGAAGAAGTTGCATCTGAAGAAAATTTTCGCGTATAAAATCTTATTTCGTTAATGTATACGGGAACATTAAATGCAACAATAACTTGTGCTAGTACCTTGGTACTGTTCTCTTTATAGATTATGACCGTACTGCAGAAGACGTGGCAGCAAGAATCAACCTAGCAAAAGTGTCTTTGCAAGTCTCCACAATACTCAGGGTTGGATTAACCTTACAGGCAAGGTAGGCACGTGCCTAGGGCGGCAAGATTTAAAGGGCGGCAAATATTGGCGGAAACTTTGAAAAAATTTTTGCATTTTATTGATTGAAAAACTTTTGGAATGTACTTTTCATTTTGCTAGGTGTTGTTCGTTCAGCAACGACGAGGAAAAAAAATAATTTTTACTATATACTTAAGTATGTCAAACACATTCTCAGTACAGACCAATATGTGAACATTTAAATCAAATATTATAATATGTCAGGCATATAATATACAGGCATCAAAATCAGTCTGATTTCCGTTAATCTCGATTGTGTATCGCGATCTTATAAATGTCTTTCACACTGGCATTATTGCTATTTCACTAAAATAAGCTTTCTGTTCAAAATGTCTCAACTCTTTTTGTTTGACATTAGCTGACACCTTTTTGCTTGACATTCATCTTTGAATTCAACGTTGTTATTAAATAAAACAAATCTCTAAGACAAAAGTATTTACATCGTATTAGGATTCCATTGTATATTTGCTTATTTGTCCGTCTGTTCATGTTTTCTGCTTTGATTTAATAGCTGTTTGATAATGGCTGTTTTGTTTTGACGTGAGTGGGAAATTTGAACAGTCCTGACGATTTATTCAATTCTAGAAATTTAACTTAGATGAGATGATGAAAAGAAGCCAGTAAAGAGACTGGGGAAACCTGTTAATTAGAGCTGAGGTGGAACCCTCACGGAAATGGATGCAGAGACCTAGAGCTTCGTGGCGCTGAATGATAGAAAGTTATATGGCAGAATTTAAAGCGAACTGGTACAACATATGATAACGTGCCAGGGACCGAAATAGCTATCAAAATTCTGCACAAGTCCTTTGATATTAAGGGAGCTGTAGAATGTTAGCAGTAGTAGTACTGGGAGTCACCCAAGGTCAACGAAACACTTTCAAGTAAAAATGTATGAAAGCAATATAATGTTTGCTTCAAATGGGGGAAAAAGCTGCCGAATTTCATATATAGTAAGACATTTTCGATATTACAGGCCTTTTTTTCACATATCAGTAACTATTGATTTCTGTGCTCTGACCAATAAGATTATCAAAAACAAAAAAATAAATATACAAAATTAAATTAACTTCCTTAAAAAGTGTCAGATAAATGGTTCCCAAGATATTGAAATCTAAATCTAGCCAGACTAAGGCACTATCTAGAGAGCTTACTATCTGAAAAGTATGACAACGAGGATCACTTTTTCAAAAACTTACTTTATCTTAAAATTTTTAATGCAAAGAAAAAGTCAAAAAAAAATATGAAAAATGTTGCAAGCGGTTGAAAACCTCAAAAAAAGTTGAAAGATGTTGAAAAATGTTGAAAAAATTCAAAATCGATGAAATTGACGAAAAATAAAGAAAAATGTTTGAAAAAGTCGAGAGAATACAGAAAATGTTGAAAAAAAAAATCGAATAGAAATGAAATGGTTGAATTATGCCCACTTTTCCAATTCCGCCTACCTTTGGTTTAATAAATTATATTCGTGATCGACATCCGCACACTAAATTTTATCACAAAAGCTTTTATAGTTTGCGATTTATGTCATAATTAGCCTTAAAATTCAGGGCGGTGATACATCCACTGGTACAATTCAGAAATATCTTTCCATAAACAACACTCTTACACCAAATTTTAGATTGAGTGCTCGCATATTTCGATTAATATGTCTTTAAAGGTATTTTACTTGTATAGGAAGTGCCACGCCCACTGGTGCTATTTCGCTCATTTTTAATTCAGACATACCTTATATCAAGTAAGCCATCTACATTAAATTTCATACCAATTATTGCAATATTTCACTTAAAATAGCGCTTACAACTTTATGTTGACATAAGAAGTGCCACACCTACTAATGCAACTCTGTCGAATTTCGTTTAATTTCAAAGCTTATATTAACCGACAGCTCTATTCCAAATTTTAAGAAGAGAAATCTAATAACACCCTTACTATAACATGAAGAGTTTTTTGCTTGTATGAGAGGTGCCACGCCCACACATACTGTTGCGTCAAATTTTTATAATAAGATACCTTATTGCAAGTTTATCTGCCATATTAAATTACTTAAAGATTACGTTGTTAGTTATGTTATTATAACGTTCATAAATATTGTGGGCTGTGCCACGCACTTCAAATAGTTTTTCCGGTATGGCGTCTTAGTTTGTATTGAGAACTGCTTTTAGTGGTATCATCTCTAAAATTTTTATAAAAATTATATGTACCAATTTTGAGTTAAACGAAATCAAAATTTTCAATTGCTGAAAAATGTCACGCCCACTTTTTCACTTTCGCTTTAATAAATTTCAAGATATATGATCTGTATCCGTTTACTAAATTTCATCACAATATCTTGCTTGGCTTACGAGATATGGCATTATAAAAATTTAAATTTAGAGTTGTGCCACGCCCCTTTAAGAGCCTTGAAAACTTGGAACCTAGCCCAATCCTAATTTTGTTTACATAAGCACCAAATCACCAAACTTCATTAAAATCGCTGCAACTTTCTTCGAAATAGGTTTTGGGCGTATTTACATAAGATATGGGCGGCAGGCGTGTCCACGAACCAATTCCACCCATTGTCAATCCCAAGAAACTTGTTAAAAGGTGTGGTCTGAGTGGCAAATTTCATTCAATTAGCTTGCTTAGTATTCCCGTATTCGTGAATGATCGCCACGCCCCCATCTATGCGTTATAAACGGAATGAAAGTGAATATACCTTTTGTGTAGAGTATAAAAAGGTGCCACAACACTGTGCGCTTTCTAAATATTCGAATTCGACGATTACTTTGGTGGTGAATTTCCTTCTGAATATAAACTAAAAAATTATATTATAAATTTCAAATATGTTATTTTTTCCATAAATAAAACACCCTCATGTACATATTTGAGATTGTGATCGTCGATTGCCAGTTGTACTCATTTCATAATACATATCTCCATTACAACAAAGGGAACTCTCTGGGACTCAACGATGATTTCAAGAGACATGTTGGTAACCAGCGGCAAATCGATGAAGTACTCTGAATTTTCATACATGAAAAGCTATACCCTTTGTGTTGTATGTTTCACAAATGAAATTGTTACTGTCATATTTTGTTTACTGGCTGCCTGCTTTGTATATGGAGCTGTATGCAGTCCGCTTGCTGGCTGCCGGCATTGTATATGGAGCTGTAGGCAGTCTGTCTCTTTGCTGTCTGATTTGTATATGGAGATGTAAGGGGTCTTGCCTGTTGGACGCATACTTTGTATGTGGAGATGTAGGCAGTACACTATACAGGCACTTGGTAAGCGATGTTTTAAGGCAATCTGCTTTTTCCTTGCTGCACATTGTATATAGAGATGTAGGCAAGCTGCCTACAAAGCGGCCATCCCTTTGTAAAAAGCATTTACAGTTGTGGCTGGGGTTGTGAGCATTACTGTCTACAATGAGTATGTTGTGTATAACATATTTGCCGCTGGGTAATTGATATTCCCTTCTGTTCTCATTTATAACCTACACACTCCTGCTCCAGCATGAGCTTCAGTAAATCACATGACAGTGCAGCACAGCATGCAGTCCTTTACATGATGGTACACACGTATTTTCAAGCATTAAAGGATTTATTTTTTCGGGATTCCAAATTCCTTCATGGCGCTGTATTAGTTCAGTCGTTCCAGCTGATTTTTTTTTTTTTAGAGTTTGCTTGCGTAAAAATATTTGTCATCGCCTTCTTTGTTAGTGAAGCAATATAGATCGCATTCGTCTGACTTAACTGGTAGGGCTCACATTCCATTCTTGCTGCCTGCAGTCAAATCTTAACTTCATCGCATGACGCTTCAATATTCAACTGAATTTCAGCTCTTGCAGTATGAAGTCATAACTGTCAAAACAGATGTCAACGAAATGGCAATTCGAAATTTCAACAAAAAATTATGAAGATTTTAACGATGTCAGTCGTTTGGTATAAAAAAATTAATTATAAATCTAACGAAACGCACATCGAATTAGAAATTTGACGGTAATCAAAATTTACGGTGCATAAAACTCGTAATTGTTGCTATCAATTTAATTGTGTGATTTTAATTGATGTTATTTACAACCCTGTAATTACATTTATACCCTACACACAAGCTACATTCACTATGGCATTCCGTTTGGAACGTGTAGAAGGGGACAGACTTGGGAGGTATATAAAGTCTCTATCTGCCTTCGATATTGATGTATCAATTTAAGGTAGAGCAACCAAATTTCACACAAATATAAATAATGATGCAGACAAAATATATATAAAAATTAGTTGAGCGGACTTTGATAAGGGGGTGTGGCATCTACTATAGATGAAAAACTGTTAAAAACTAAACTGAAAGAATTATTTACGATAATTCAATTAAATATACCACCAATTATTCTTCAAAAAGGAGGCAGATTTTGACGAGCTTGGCATTTTGTGAAACAAACAAATTGTGAAGGTTTTTCCACAAAGCACAGCAAATCACCATTTATGCGTACTTTCACTGTCATGCGGTGTAGAGTATTCAATTGTTGAATGGCCCCGACTTTCCACCACTCTTAGCAGCCGCCTTTAATAAAATTACGTACCTTAATTATAATTCTTTTTTTTATCTTTTTTGTGTTATTTTTATTACAATTCGTACTCCAGGAATTCATCATCTTCTTCGGTGGAACGTTCATTTAGTGGCACCACTGCCACCACTGGCATTGGCACTGGCATGACAACAACAATAGCTACAGCAGCGGGCACACGCACCAATGGACATTCGACTGCTTCAGCCGCCACTCGTTCCTATGACCTGTACAATGCCGAATTGGATATTAATCGTGAAAAGAGGAAACAGCGCAATCTGGGCTCAATGGCAGCTGCTCAAGTTATTTGTTTGTGTCCATTGATGATACTACGTCTGGCTCGGATGGTCATGGAAGAGACGTACGATAATACAAAGCATTTCGATTTCACATTTTTGATGTTTGTGTGGATTGCGTTCCTACCAACGGTGATATTCCCATGCATTTACGCCGCACAGATATTGCCAAGGTAAGCGTATGCTGAGTGTAATGATGATGATGTTTATTATGATGATGTATATTTTGATAGACAGGAAAGTATGTGTTTTGTTGTTTCTAATGGTGTTGTTCCGTTCACTTCATTGAGTCCATAAATCATTGCTTGCAAAATATGCTACTTATTGTTTCCGAAGCTGTTGTTTACTTCTTAAATTTTTTCTTTTTTCAGTTTCATTAGGGTGTCGCCCAAAAATGAATGTGAATGGAAAAAAAGTTTTTTACAAAATTTTCTGGTCTGGTCAGAATCAGATGCCGACTCTAAGCTGTAACTATAAACCATATTGCCTAGGAAAACTCTTGAACATGTAATTCTGTAGTGATTCTCACCAAAATAAATATCGTCGGAAACGACATAATCTGAAATTGATTTTCTTTTGAAAGTTCGCTAATAAATTGCTTTAAGATTCCACATCATGGATTTTGCACTTCAAAAGAAGTGGAACATATTATAAGAACTTAAATCAATTCAAAAAAGTTTCAAGGGTTTGAAGAAAACACCACTTTGATGCTAAATTAACATTTAACCCTCTGATTAGCGGTCGCCCAAAAGGCGGAAAGTCAGACCTTGTGTTCTGACAGACCACATAATCTACTTTGCAGGTGTGACCTATCAATTCGCGACATGATCTATTCCAGGTGTGACACTAAGTGTGGAAACGGTGTTAGTATAGTTCAAGTACATGTATCTGTTGATTCTTTACTTCAGTGGTGGGCATAGAAATCTAACAAAAAAATCTAAAAAAAACAACATCAAGCAACAACTAACAACATTTTAAAGTTTTTTTGCTGTCATTTCCAAATTCGCCAACAGCACAAAAAAAACCAAATTGAACTACATACAAACAAAAACAATTGCTACAGTCGTCAAGACACAATGCGGCGCCGTCGCTTATGCCTTTGTGTTTTGTTTTTGTTTTCATTTGAATTCAAGTCAACGCTGTGCCTCGATAGCGTTGAAATTCTGCGAATTTTTTTTTTCGCTTGCTTGTGCGTCGAATAACGGTGAGGGCGGATAGGGACACTACGTGCCCACCACTGCTTTGCTTTATTGAATAGAAAGGTAAAACCGGTGAACTAGAAGACGTGTTTTTCTCCATACTGGTAACATTTACCTTTTTTATTTCATTATTTTATAAATTAAATAGAAACATATAGCATGCTGAAGAAAATAGCCAATGGCCAGCGATAAGTAGCGTGTTTGCACGAGTAAAAATAAAATCAAATTAATAGATGCATAGCATTCAGCTTCGTTTGATGGTACAAATTCTCTGATATTATCCGGGTGATCTATATTCCAATTTTCAGTTACCAGAATGACTTTATGATTTGTTTCACGCACAATTTCTGTAGCTATAAATTGTTTGGAAATTGAGATTGGATATACATAGGTATTGGTTGGGCCATGTTTAACGATTGTTGCATGATTGTTTGCTCTACCGTGACCACTTAAAACTGGTGGAGTGGTAGCCCAAAACTTAACCACGTTTGCCGAAATATTTTCAAAAAAAAAAAAAAATCAAAATGGTCTAACAGACCACAACGCTAATCGGAGGGTTAATGAGCATATTAATCAAGTCTGTAAAAAATCCTAACCTCTGCTTGACTTTATTAAGAGGTGGGTAAAAGAATATGATAGCCTTCTAGTAACACTGACTTTAAACGACACAATTGTGTATCCGCACTAAGACTTCATCAGCAAAGTATGGTCACCATTTTATAATATTCATATAAAATTTTAATAGAATTGAGAGAATCCAACAACAAAATAACAAGCATCATTTTTTCATTTCCAAAATTTAATTTTAAAAAGCTTCTTACTTGACTTAAAGCTTTAAGCTAAATAGCTGACTGGGCTTATAGCTGTAATAGCTGAGCTCTATTATTATTATTATTTATTTCTGTAAGGTAAACAAAAGCTAAATTGAAGGTAACAAAAGCTGAATTAAAAATAAAATTTTCATTTTGGGAAGGGAAGCACTTTGTTTACGTTATAGAAGTCAATGACACCAACGAGAGCATTGGCTTTCAAAGAATTTAAAATTGTTGTTGTAAACTTTTGTTTACTTTGAAGGAATTGACTCAGCAAAAAAAGCCAATTGTGTCATATTTGTTATTTTATGCATAATTTAAATTCAATCAAATAATGTCATGAAAATTATGAGCTTAAAATTAGAAAAATAACACTAAAAAATCACTATCTTTTACATTTTTTTTAAACTTTTAAGTCTCTTTTTTAATTTAGAAAAACTATATTATTTTAATGTTTTCTTTTATATAGAAACGAGCAAGAGCGCTTGCGTGGTTATTTCCGACTTTCAACTAAACGATTGAAAAAGTTGCGCAGCGCTGGAGAGTCCGGTCACTCACCTGATTCTCGTGAGGATTCTATCGAAAGAGATGAAAATACAAACACCACACAAGCAACTTCTATTATACCAAACGGCGAAGGTTCTATCGAAGGACTTTGCAGAGGCGATTCCCGCATCCGAAATGAACTACGCACGGTAAGCTCAAAATATAAACATCACAACAACTGCAAAACTGCACAGAGCATACAGGAGAAGAGAGATAAATTACTGACTAACATTGATAAAGATGGAAATTCCGGCACCAAAAGAGAATCTATTAAAATTAATATAATTTCCGATAGCAGCACAAAACTCGATACGTTACGCCCCACCAAGAGTGGCTATGCGGCGGCAAAGTCCAATGGAAATAATCATCGATCTGGATCAGGAACTCCGCGCAGACATACCATCGAGTCTGTCGATAACAATTCATGTTCAAATGTCACTTCATCCACTTATTGCAATGGAAATAGCACGCTACTTGATGGTGATGTCAGTAACTTTGGTGATGGCGAAGACTCTTCGATCGTAAGTGGCATGATCGTACAAGGCAGCAGCGCAGTCAGCACTATGCCACTGCACTATGATAAAAAATGGAGCACTGGCGGTCAGTCATTGCATCACAAAGATGTTTCATTTAGTGACTGCGGATCTTTTACACGTATGGATTCCTCCAGCACATTAGAACGTGATCTAGAAATTATTGATATTTTGGAACGTGAACGTAGCATGGACATACAGGAGATGATCGAACGTGAACAGCGTGGTGAGCCAATACGATTGTCTGGTGAACGCAGGCGATTGCCAAATATCGAAAAGATGTACAAGTCACCAAAAACAAAAATCGATCCGTACTCGTATGACAAATTAGCTCTGACGAGAACAGCGTCGACTGCCAGCGCCAAAGAATCACGACCATCAATTGTGAGTAATAGTTCAGAGCTCAGTTGTGACAACGGTACCTACCGTGATGCCTCGACTGTGACCGAAGATACGGCGCATGCGCAAAATTTGTTGGCCGAAGAGGACGAAGAAGTGCCGTCTGATTTCTTCGATAAGTACACTCCGGGCGGCGATACTGTTGCTACTAATGCGCCCTCCATTACTCCCAGCACTTACCAGTACCAGTACTCGCGCCGTTTAAGTCGAAAATCTTCACATCACAGCCAAGGTTCGCAATCACATCGTACTTCTAAGCGCGATAGCTTTAATTCACTGAACGGTGGGGACTTAATTGCTGGCGCTTTTGGAGAGCTAGATCCGACACAACCGTTGACCAAGATGTCTGTGATAGAAAATCGTATGCAACGACGCAGCAGTGGACGCACATCGAGTTTCTCCTCGTCTGGGCGCAGTTCGCTAAAGTCACGTGACTACAACCATGGCTCAATGCATTCAGCACATCCGGAATTAGATTTTCGAGAGAATATCTTTGCCGAACTATAAGCAGTCAATGTAGGTAAGATAAGGGAATTAAGATTTAAAGAAACTTACGTTTTGTAAGCTGAAAACAGTCATATAAGAAATCAAGTAGAAATTATGATTAAACATAGGCATAATTTCATTGATTAAACTGTCTAAGAAAGAAATCAATTCATACGTACATATGTATTTCCACATTATAAAAATCAACATTTTGATTATTAATTTATTTCCAATTTTCAACTCTTCCTGACGATAAACTCAAGTGAGCACGTTACAAAACTAACTGCATAAGGCTGCGATTAATGAAGAACGCAGCCGTCATGGGCAATTTCACCAAATGCACTCCCGCCATTCGGCATTCTATCTATTTGTGATTTTTCTTCATTGAGTGGTGCTTATTTTTATTCGAAAATGATGTCCAAAATGATGTCCCCCGTTCTTTCCAAGTCTGTTAAAAATCCATTTTCGACCTTTCCTCATCGATGGGTGAAAAAAAAAATTTTAGAAATTGGTTCAAAGCAGTCCCTTCCGGGGTCAAGGGCTACCCTAAATTTATTTATTTATCAGCAGGAGTGACAAGCTGTCATACAATACGACACAAATATCCTCGCCACAAGCGCAGCCTCAAGCGGGTTTTGCAGACTGTTGATAATAATCCTTATGACGAAAGTGGTAAATTTTTGAGAATGCAATTTTGGATCACAACATTTCAATCAATGAGCAAATGGTTCCGTATTCTGGCCTACATTCGTTTATCTATATATGCAAAATGATAGAAGTTTTCGATGTTCGCGCATCACGCAAAAAGTACAGAACCAATTTTGACTAAGAGTGCTTAGTTTTATTTCCTAGACTCTTGGTTTCAATCCCTACTTAAAATTATCCCGGTATTCCTATTAAATATCAAAATATTAAATTGTTGAAATTGCTTAAAACATTAATTTCACACAAAGAAACAAGCATGCAAGCATAACAAATCGTTTAATGGGAAGTTAATGCCTTTTCGTCTTTGTCTTTCCCATGGCAATACAATGGCAATTTCTGGAAGAGAAACAACGGAATATTTCAATTTTACTCTCGCTCTCATTCTCATTTTGTCAATTTACATTGCAAACAACAACAACGTAGGATTTGTGAATAATGATCAAAAATTACAGTAGGTCACTATCTGATTGATATTCAAATTCAATTCATATTCATCTTTAATCGCTGAGATCTTGTACAAACTTGAAATACAAAAGAAATATTTTAATATTTCTATACAAACTAAATCGCACACAGAAATAAAGATTTTTATAAAGTTCGAATAGGGAATTCGACACCTTTAAAGTTTTTGGGTATCAAGTACTCTACACCGAGGACACATCTTCCGCCGAGCCTGCTCTTTTGGTTTTTGAAAATGGTGAAAAATTCCTCGGCCATTAACTCGTTTCTATTTTCAGAGCCAGTGTGGTATACTAAATACTATAGATCAGTGAAGGGCACTTAGTGCCTCAATTTCCTCACATTGCTCCAACCGTTATTCGACGCACAACCAAGCGAAAAAAAATTCCCAGAATTTCAACGCTATCGAGGCACAAAATTCGCAGAATTTCAACGCTATCGAGGCACAAAATTCGCAGAATTTCAACGCTATCGAGGCACAGACTTGAATTCAAATGAAATCAAAAACAAAACACAAAGGCATAAATGACGGCGCCACATTGTGTCTTGACGAATGTAGCAATTGTTTTTGTTTGTAGTGTAATTTGTTTTTTTTTTTGTGCTAATGGCAATTTTGGAAATGAAAGTAAAAAAACTTTAAAATTTCGTTTGTTGTTGCTTGATGTTGTTGTTTCCTCTTTTGTTATATTTTTGTGCCCACCGCTGCTATAGATATTTCTGCCTTTCTGCTCAAAATCGCTGGCTCAACATGGTTCTGGCTCTACCAATATGACTAACGCTTAACTAAATATTATGTTTATGGCTAACCTTTGATTCCTCACTTTTGGGACAGCCAAAACATCTCTCATCAGGTTAGCCGCCTTCTTGGCAATTATTATTTTTCGCAAATCTATATCTTTTCTCAGAATACGCTGTTACTCTTCGCTTGTCGATATGTAATCAGACTGAACACTCAAACAACGAACATCGATTACTATGACTTTGTTTTGTTTTCCGCTCAATTGACCTATCTATATCACTAATGGGAAGATACTTAAATTGACCGTTTATTTCCATCACTCATCAGCTGCTACTCCCAACTGCAATGTTTTCTTCCAGACTGGTAATTGTAGCTGTAACTTTAGATCGTTGATCTGTCTCAATAATTCTATTAAGACGTAGATCAATTTAATAGTGGTCATTCATCTATATTTTACCATATAAAAGAGTTTTTGCCATGAAAAGATTACGATTTTTTCCAATTTTCACAGAAAAAGGTGTGTCTTAATTTCACCAAAAAAAATATTATTTACTAAATTATTAACATACAAAGCTTAATCAAATGTCATTTGCAACGCTTAAATCTTTCATACAGGAAAAAATGTACTTAAAAGCTTAAGCCTAAACTAAAATAGACGTTACGAGACGTGACGAAACGTAACGAGTAAATTCGAGTATATTTAAAGGAATATTGTTAACCAAAATAAACGCACGTAACTGATCGAAAGTGAACGAAACATTTTGACGAAACATTTCGACGAAACGCAATCTTCCGTAAGAACCGAAAGTCGCTGTCACTACGCGTCATAACAGTTACTTCGGCTCGTTGGCTAACGTATTATTTTGGGTTAAGTGCAGTGTTGCCCAATTTTTTTTAAGAAAAACTGAAAAAACTGTTACCTCCCGGAATAAACTAGATTTTTTGGAAAATATAAAAATAATAATTAAGTGTAGCACCTTATTTTTTGCTTTGGAATATTATTAAACAAAAAAATTTATGGAAAATGTTGCAGACGTTTTTTTTGGTCATAATTTTATAAAAAAAACTGTGATTTGCAAAAATAAATTGCTAACGTGTCTAAAAAACTTGAATTTGCAGCTAAAACTGATATAATGGTGACACTGGTTAACCCATTCCAGACTGTTCCTTGAAGAGCTCTTACGATTTTAATGAAATTTCATGCAGAGCATATATTAGGCCATAGAAGTTGACTAGTAAAATTATTTTGTTGAACGTTACTGCTCTAGAATTTTTTAAAAATTCCTCTGTTCATGGATATTTAAATACCCAATATTCTGGAATGGGTTAAGTGTCAAAACAGAAGTAACGAGTGCAAACGTTCGTTTAGTTTGCATCGTCTCGTCACGTGACGGCTTTAATGGTGAAGGCTTTAATCAGTTCAACATTTCCTCTAACATTAAAATGAATTAATAAGTTGTGGTTAAATTACTCACGATTTCAGCCAGTGCACCCAAGTGTAAGAGAGGTCCCCGAAAAATGTATTTGGGTGTGTTGACTTATCAAGTTTAGCCTAAGCCAAAATAGACGAGACGAGACATAACGAGTAAGTTCGGGTGTATGTAAACCAATGTTGACAGCCAATATGAACCAACGTAATTGATCGAAAGTGAACGAAGCCTTTTGACGAGACGTGTTATTCCGTAAGAACCGAACTTCAAAACGTTGCTACTCGTCATAACAGCTTTTTCGGTTCGTTGGCTAGCGTAACATTTTTGGTTAAATGTCAAAACAGACGAAACGAGTGCAAACGTTCGTTCAATTGCTACCGTCTCGTCACGTCTATTTTGGTTAAGGCTTTTGATGAGCAAAAAATATGGCCTCTTTTTGATTCCATAGACAAGGAATATCACATATACATAGCTCTGAGGTCAGTTTAATGACCGAAAAAACAAATGGCACACTTTTTGACAATGAACCCTCAAGGTGTTTGCAGGCAACTGGCTACACAACTTCTCAGAAAATTGTTTTATAACATGTTTGCTCACTCGCACTATTCGCATGAGCTTACCCGGCATTATTTTGGGCACCTCACGTTATTATCACTATGAAAATCAGTTGTTTTTTTTGCAAGAATTGGTGTCAAGGACTGATTTGTTGAATTGGAGGGAGCACGCTGTGCCTAATTATTTTATTTAATAAAAAAATAGCATTCCACGCCAATGATATTCCTTTGAAGTACTATGTATGTATGTTATGTATTTCTTTTTAAGTCATGGAAAATAATCTTAAAAATAATTTATATTAAAAATTTTAAAAACTTGATAAGTTTTTGATAAGGAACCGAAAAGGTTTTTGTACGCTGAGAAAAAAAAAGTTAAGCATGAAAATTAGGAAAATACTTAAGAGCTATTTTTATACCTTTTTCATTCAAATGTTGTTACAACTAAAAATTGCTAGGTACATTAAATAGTTATACTAAAAATTAAAATGTTTAACAATTTATAGCTTAAGAATTAAAATTAAAAAAAAACTTTTACTACAAAAAAAAAAAAAAATTGTTAACTAAAATTAAATTGTTCATTAAAAGAAATATTAATTAAAAACAGTTACTAAAAAGCACAAATTTTAAATACAAAAAACCATAACTGCTAAAGTTGGCAGTTAAGATCTAAATAAGAAGAGAACCTAAACATATGCTATGGCAATAGCTGCTTTAACGGTCTTTAAGATAGTGAAAATTCTATAAATTTACATTGTATATTTCTAGGTTGTACATAACACTCTACTTTTCCAAGTTATTTGTTTATAATCATGAAAAAGGTGGTAAAAAATAAATTTAATTTAATACCAAGTAAATTCATGAAAAAATGTGCCAAGTCTTTAAGTAAGAATTTATAAAAATAATCAAATTAAAATTAATTGTTAAATTTTAAAATAAATAAACTTAAAAAGCATTTACAATAAGCAGATATACAGTATATATATACGTTTTGTTGTGACTTCTTAAAACATTGAACTTGATGTATTTGAAACGAATACGTAATTTAATTATGAAATTCCCCAGAACTTCAATTTATAAGTGTTTCAAAAATGTCCATTTAAATTTGACAAATGTATGTATTTTGACTTGTGTGTAATTTAAATGACTCTTAATCATTTTAAAATTAAAGCTGCGCATTTAAAACAAATTTCAATTCCATAGAATTTTATAAGCGAATTATTTAATTAAAATGAAAACTTTTGCTAATTATTAACACACACACTCCACACTCCACTTGTTACAATTCTTGAGAGCCCTAAGAATTGCAAAAAAAAAAAAAAATATACAAAATTATAGCTACATTTACCATAACCAACTTACAAACTTAAACAGCTTTATAAATATTTAAAAGTTCATAACTTTGTTGTTGTTACATTAACCATAGCAACAAAAAAGTTATGGCAACTCAAAACTCTACAACTGTTGCAAGCAAACAAATAAAGTTAATATATTGAAAAGAAATTATATATAAATAAAAGTGATTGTGAATTTAAGCCAAATAGAAAATTGTCTTATTGAAACTTATGAAACAAATAGAAAAATTGGTGAGTAAAGGTTAAGGTGTTTCACAAAAATTTCGAGCACTTTCTGTTAACACATTACTTCTATCGTAGTTATAAACAAATTATGGACTGTCCCAGAAAAAACTGCGATTCTATTTTGTTTGACTATACTCTACCTGATAATCTGATAGGTCTAAAATGACACAATATTTTTTTTACAGAAAAAGAAGTTTAATATGATGTATAACACTTCATGATAGCACTTTTAACTACAAAGATGTCGAGCATCCGATAGAACTGTTTTCACGGTTATTACTAAATATAAGGAGGGTCTCCCTGTTTCACGAAAAAAAACTTCAGGAAGAAAACTTGAATTTTCTAACTCAAAGGTACTGGTGAAGGTAAAGCGTCTTTTCAAGCAGAATCCCAACACCTCAGTGCGAGATATGGTGGCTAGGGCAGGTATATCAAAACTTACTGTACAAAGGATGAAAGAAAAAAAAAAAGCTGAAGACATATAGAGTTCAAAAAGTACAAGACCGTTTTGGTGAAAATCAGTCGACGGCTCAGATGCGAGCCCGAAAATTGTATGAAATGCACCTGACTAAATTTGATTGCTGCGTTATGGACGACGAAACTTACGTCAAAGCAGATTTTAAGCAGCTACCTGAGCATGAATATTATACGTCACCAAAAAAGGGGCATGTGCCTAGTAAATTGAAAGAAAAAAAATTTCGAAATTTCCGAAGTAATATATTGTTTGGCAGGCCATATGCACCTGTGGCCTCAGAAGCAGCTTCTTTGTTACGCAAGGCACAATCAATTCAAAAGTTTATATAGACGAGTGCCTCGAAAAACGTATTCTACCATTTATTCGCGCACATGAGAGTACAGTGATGTTCTGGCATGATAAAGGAACCTCTCATTACTCTAAAGCAGTGATGGGTACATAGTGGCTCTATTTGCTCTTACAGTTATTCGACGTACAAGCAAGCGAAAAAAAATTCGCAGAATTTCAAAGCTATCGATGCACAGCGTTGACTTGAATTCAAATGAAAACAAAAACAAAACACAAAGGCATAAACGACGGCGCCGCATTGTGTCTTGACGAATGTAGCAATTGGTTTTGTTTGTAGTGCAATTTGGTTTTTTTTTTGTGCTAATGGCAATTTTGGAAATGAAAGTAAAAAAAACTTTAAAATTTCGTTTGTTGTTGCTTGATGTTGTTGTTTTGCTCTTTTGTTAAATTTCTATGCCCACCGCTGCTCTAAAGCTGCGATGGAATGGTATCAAAGAAACAAGATCAATTTCTTACCAATATTAGCAAATACGCCCAACTGCCCAGAGCTTCGTCCAATTGAGAGATACTGTGCTCTAATTGAAAAGAGATCTTTGAAAGAGTGGTAAGACTAGAAAAAATGTACAAGACTTCAGACTTAAGTGGAAAGATCATACCGTACTGGCGATGAAACAACTGTGCAAAATTTTATGAAAAGCCTTAAAAAAAAAAGTAAAAAATTTTTATAAAAAAAAATTGATTAATTAGTTTTTAGTTATTTATATTCTGAACACTAGCTACAGTGGAACTTCGATTATCCGTCAGGCACGGGACCAGCAGCCTGACGGATAATTAAATAGACGGATAATCGAATATATGGCAGAATTTTGTTTTGATTCTGTATGGTGACGCTAGAATACAAGGTATTGAATATACATATAGGTATATGTTTGTACTGTAACACAAAAACGCAAGAAAAAAGGAAATGTAACAAAAAATGTTGATTTGTCATTTTCGTATTTTATTATCGAATAAAAAAACAATGTCATAGTTTACAATCGCATCAAGATGTTTTGGTGAAAAAATTCGTCAAAAATTTGTGTAATCCACTTGACTTGGCGAACAAAAAGAACTAGATTAATGAATTTCTGCGAAATTTTCATCTCCGAATTTCATAAAAAAAATTTCAGACAGAATCGTTTCTCGCATTGTGTGCATACATAAACAGAATCGAAACAAAACGAAAAAAAAGTTTGCTGACAAAATGTGACGGTTAATCGGAGTGACGGTTGATCGGGAGACGGATAATCGAAGTTCCACTGTATTATTAATAAAGACCAACAAGTTTATTGGATATTTTTTTAATAACTGAAAAACAAATCGGAAGTTTTTTCTGGAACAGTCCTTAGAAGCAGGTTGTAACGACTTAGAGTGCATTTTTGAATTAACACTATGTCGTCTTTTGTGTATTTATTACTCTTATTGTTCAATGTGTTTGTAGAGTCTACAATGTAGACTGTGTGATGTCAAATTAAACAGGATATTTTTTTTTAAATATATTCTCATAATTTACTGAAAGTTTATTTTTATGAGGTCTCTCTGTATAACGCTATTATAGTTAAAAACTGGTTTTATGTAAATGTACTTTTAAATTAAAATTAGGTTTTAAATAGAGCGCATTTTATTATGCAACTATAACTACAGGCCAAGTAACTATTTAAACATCTTTACAGTTTACAGGTAAGATTTATGTCATGCTATGGTATGTTGCCATCAGCTATCGAAATTATCTCGGAATTCATCATATGGTGTAGCTTAAAGATTTAAGTTCAGTTATGTAGTTCATAAAGAATGAAAACCACCGTAAATTCAATTTTGGTGCGTAATTTTAAACCATATCAACACCAAAATGCTTGTGAATGCACAAAAATTTCATTAAGAAGGATCCTTGAAAGGTAGGCCAGAATTTATAGTTCTTAGTTCAAGAAAATATGCAATTTCTTAAGTCAGTCTTTGGAAAATCAAGTCAAAAGTTGAAATGCGGTGAAAACATTCGATTAAATAAAATTAGAAGAGGATACCTCTGAATATGGTACTAGTTTGCGCTGGTAGCGGTTCATAGAAATCGAAAATGTATTATATGTATGATAATATAGTCATAAAATGATTAGAAAAAAAAAGCAAATGAACTTTCTGCCCGAACTACCAAAGCTGATTTATTTAAATACGAACAAGCCAAAGCTGAGTTGAATTTCCCAACCATTTCTATTAGCGCACTTGAAAAAAAAAAGGTGAGTGAAAGAACTAGCGGCGTGATGTGACTAGTGACTAGAAATCCAAAAAGTTTTATTCGGACGAATGATCGAAAAATATTGGAAAAGTCGGGAAATATTTCGGGAAACAATCGAAAAATTCTCAAATGTTGAAAAATTCGAAGAAGTTGAAAACGTTGAACAAAAATTTTAAAAGGTTTAAAGAAGTCGAAAAATGGTGAATAGGATTAAAAAGTTGTAAAATTTGGAAAAGGTCGAAAAAGCGTTGTGTTGCGTGTAACACGCTACATGTTCTTACATTAAATGTTTTTTAAAAACATCTACATATTATTATTATCATGAATTTTTATTTTAAAAATTATTGACGACATTGACAAAATTCATATAAGCAATGCAAACATTGTTAAAATTATGATCTGCTTTGAGAAATGAGGAAAGTTATAAAATCGTACCAGAACATAACTATTTCATATGTATTCGGAGTTTATACAATTGACTTTCAATTAATTAGTCAAGTGTAGTAAATTTCATATTCGTTTCACTATTCTGCTGCACAATTACTCCTAAAGTTATCAAGCCTCATATACCCCTCAAACAATATCAATATCCGAATACCACGAAGAAAAACCCCTACTGAAAATGAATTGTGATTATTCTCCTGGAATATACAACAACAATATGCTTATATATATTAGAGCGGTTCAAAAAAAAAAAAAACTTTATTTTTTGCGGATTGCTATAGCCTTATATGTCTCGACAAAGCTCCTCAAAAGGGTGTTAAGTTGTCTACCTTTTTCAAAGAATATTAGTTAAAGAGGTTATCAAAATCGATGACGCGGTTCAGCCGAAACAGCGCTTTTTCGCATTAAGGGTGATGCCACGCCCCATTTAAGAATTAAGAGCTTCTAATTACTTTTCTTGTGGTTCAGTCTATTTCCAAAAAAAATTTTATTAAAATCGGTCCACTAGTTTAGCCGTGGCAATTTATTTTCCGTTAGGGGCGTGGCACCACCTACTATTGAAAAAAAAAGTATACACTGCACTCCGTCTCTTCACAGCCTTCCTACAAAATAAAAAAATTTACACATAGATATCTAAAGGTAGGCGCCGTTTTATGGTCGCCATTTTCTTAAAAACAAAAAATTCGAAAACACCCGTTCTCATATGAAAGCTCTTGAGCATACGAACATTTTGACACCTTGAAAACGTTTTTTGGTTGCTCTCAATTTTGGGCAGACCACTGTCCCGGTTGACATGGACCGTCCCATATACATACATATATTTATAAACATACAATTTAAGCTCGTTTAATAATAGTAGATGTATGGATTACGTATTTGTGTTTAGTATTAATTAGTTATATCTTGTAATTGATTACTTAAACAGTTGGAAATTACAAGTAAAAGTAATCCAATTCAAAATTCGTTCAATTACTTTGCTTTTCAATTACATATTTTGGATTACAATAATTTCCGACGAAAATATTTCAATTACAATTATAAGTAATTGTAAATGCGTATCTTTCAATTAAATTAACATGTAATTGTAATTGAAAAATTTCAATTACAAAATTACAAGTAATTGTAATTTCATATGTAATTAATTACCAAATGTAATTGTTTACTCCCAAGTCTGTATACAAAACCATTCATAACTACTCAAAAACTTGAAGTTATTCAGGAAAAATATTTTGTCAATCTCATAGCTAACTAAAAAGTGTGCTGTTTAGGAAAAGCCATAAGAAACTGCACGTGTTTGGCTGTGTAGTTTAACTTCGGCTATCATCTGATATAATTGCATTTAAGCCGAAAAGTGATCTCCTGATGTGTGTTCTCTTAAAAAAGCTAGTATTGACCCTGACCATGACCAAGTTTTCGTCAATTTTATAGTCCGTCCCTTCCAAGAAAAGATATAAGACGTTGACAAATTGAGGTACTGTAGGTAACTAAAAAAATTCTGGCTAAAGTACTCACACATACGCTTGCAGTTTTGAGTTCTTTAGGGTTGCAATAATACACCGTCATAAATAAGCAGCTACTGCCTTAGAGAGCTACGAACCATTCAACAAGAAAATCAGTGGAGTAGATGTAAAGCGTACAGCTTGAGGAATTAGCGTAAGAAGAATACGCAGTTTGAAAATTTTCAACTGAAAACACGCAAGGAACGCGTATCCTTCGAGACAGCACATAAAATCTGGTCATGGACCTACAGGGGATTTCAGAGGTATTTAAGTAAGATTTTCAAAAAAGGTGGAGGTAAAAAGCTATAAAATAATAGAGAAATGGCTTACACAACCTCCAGTCAACGAAGTTGTCTTGCGACCCAGTCTAAAAGAAGTAGGCTTAACGGTAAGGAAGGTAAAAAAACAACACAGTATCCGTATGCTTGGTTACTTGCATCGAAGTATCATTCAGGCAAGAGAGCCGAATGCTTTCCTATCAAGTGATATTAGCGACGGCCTTAAGAACGGATAGGAAGCTAATGTTGTACTAGAAAATTTCCCATTTCCAAAGGGTTGAATGATTACGGGAATCACTGCCTCTTTTGTGCCCATTGAGTTGCATTCCTGCCACCCTCGGATTTTATTTATTGAATAAATAAAGAAAAACAAAAAATATTATTTTGAATTCACAATAATGCAAGTCTGTCGATCACGTTTTCACCAAAATTAAATCTTCGTTTTGATTAACAATCGAAAACAGTGATTGGCAATCGACTATGACATTCATTGGTGATTCAAGGTTGCGGGTGCGTATTCAGCATTACAAGAATTGATAAACAAAGACAAAGACTTCCTTAACGGGGAAAAACAAATTTGGACGATTCAAAATTGATTTTAAAGAGGAGAATCATACTGATGATTATGTACGATGTTACATGTACTTAAATGTGTCCAAAAAAAATGATGTTTTTTGCAATTTTAGGTTAGGAAATTTCAAAAGCCTGACGTGATGGAACAATTCAAAGGCCTGATTCAGCGCTCCGAAAACTTTCGGAAAAGTATCTAATCCGATCTGATCCTTGTTGGTCTGTGTTATCCCAAAATAAGCGATATTAAAAAAATTAAGACAAGTTTTTTTGGAAAAGTCCCGTATATCATTTAATAGAAAAAAATTAGATTTTGCGGTTAACGAAATTGGATTCTGCAGACAAAAAAAAAAAGATTATGTGAAAAAACAATTTGAAAAAATTAAATTTAAATTTTTAGCAAAATTCTATAACTAGTCAGATTTTTTCAAATTTGCCAACATAATATTTATAATTAAAAACCACCAACAGCTTCGAATTCACCAGGAAAAAATAGTCTAGAAACGAAACCGAATTGAAGGCAAAAGATGAAATCAGCAATGAACTTTATTGTTTTAAAGTTTGGGGGGGAGGGGGCTTATTGTTCTTATTGAAAAACTTGTCAACTAAAATTGATGCATTAATTTTTTCGACCAATTCGAAAATTGATATTGTTAGTCGGGATCTTAATACTTGGCAAACTACTTTGCACTGCTTTAATAAGACCCTTACCGCTATATCTTTCCTTCGGTGAACACTGATTTTAAAAACTTATTTTCTGAATATGTACAAAACAACATTAATAGTAAAAAGTTGCGTAGTTATTAGACCGAGTCGATTTGTATGAAGCAAAATAAAGTCAGCCAGATCTCGGCTCAAAAGTTTGAAGGACCCTTAAAAACGAAATCTGCATCATTTTTTTTTTCCGTTTCGAGAAAAACCAATGGAGCATGTTTGATTCTCCTGAAGGTTCATTTTGGCTAAAAAAACGTGTTTTTGCTCGTAACTTTTATTCCTTCAGAGGAGAAATACCTGAATTTACTCGAAATATAAAGATTGCGTTCTTGCAAAAAATTTGACGTTAAAAAATTTTAAATTTTTTTTCTGTTATAGATAATATCTAGTCCCAAAATTCGATTTTTCCATATAAAAAATGTTATATTTCTCAACGCATAATCTTTAATTTAAGCTGTTTATGTTATTAGGAGCGGATATCAATTAGTTTATTGACTTGTGTTGGTTTGTTTTTAATTCAATAAAATTGTATGTTTATTTTTCCTAAAGATTCAATTGCTTAGAAAAATGAAAATAATAAAAAACTTAAAATATGAGTCCATTTGATATATCTGCACCATGCTGCAGTCAATCAATAAATAAGAAAATATTTGAGACACAAACTGCTCCACTTTACTAAAGTTGAGCAATGCTCGCTTCCTCAGCTTTTGTCGCTTCCAAGCACTCACTGCTCCAGTCATGCACACACAGTCAATAACCTAAATAAAACTCAATTTATATTTTTCACTTCGCTGTTGATGCAGCAGCCGTTGTTTGCTATCGGAAAGTCACCATAATGGCATCACTGCATCAAACAAATTATATTCCTCTCTCTCTCTCTATCGCAGATATCCAGCACAAGACACACGGCATTACCCAGCCCAACCAAGTTGATTGCACTGCGCTTATTGCTGCTGGCAAATGCAGCGAACAGGACACCAACAAGCACAGAGTTTTGGTTGTTGCTCCAGTAACACATTTTCAGCATCAGCAAATGGAATTTCAAGCATCGGCATGCAGCAGTTGCAGCTAAAATTTATGTTCGATGGTGTGGATAATGGCCAATAGGAAACTAAGCTAACGTGATGAGTTTTAATCGACTTCAAAAGTTATATGTGAGGAAATTCAACTTTTGCAGATAGTAAATTGATCATATTTACTGTTTATCTGTTCAGTCCATTTAGAGATTGCTTCAGCATGAAAATGCAGTTAAAGTTCACTTCAGGCCTTGCTTAGTAGAATATTTACAAAGTCAGCAGGCGCAACATTTAGAAAATTATTTGTCCAGAATGGTTGCAGAATAGTTGCTATCCCACATAAATTAATTCTTCCGCGCGCCTCTGAAAGAACTGCGTGAGAGTGCCAAACATTATCGTGAGTGAAGAACGGCCAAAGAACACAATTTTAAGAAACTACATATATAGATTTAATGAAGAAAATGTGCACCAATTGACCGATTTGTTATTGCCAGCATATCTCGAAATTCTAAATTTTAGATATTTTATTGGATGAGCCGCACTACAGTTTAGGAGGCTGAGACTCCCAGTATGTTTTGAATAGAATTCTTCAAGACATTTACTATTTAAAAAAACAAACGCAATTATTTTTGGTAACTTATTTTTCAGACTAAAGAGTGAGAGAGAAAGTCAAACTGAACATTCCACAAAAATATATATTTTTGAAAAGGCAATATAATACCTCGAACAATATGTAGTCAATTTTTTTGAAGTACAATTTAAGTTGGGATTTTAAACATTTTTCTATGCGGATATTTCAAAGACTAGAAATAATAGAGCAACTTCGAATTTGGCATAATACACGTTTGGTCGTCAGCTGTTCAGAATAGACAATTTTTTGTGCTTTGTCGCATTTTAACACGAACAGTTTTATTGAGCAATGATTTTGCTTGAAATTTTGTGTTTTGAACGGAATTTCTTGTACTGAAAATGTTGCACAAAGCCTTTGGGGAGTCTGTTCTATCAAAACCAGAACATACGAATGGTGTAAAGTGTTTAAAAGTGGTCGTGAAGTGATAGAAGACTTGCTTCGTTCTGGAGGCCCTTCCACATCGAATACCGATGAAAACGTTGAAATTGTGAGGAAAAATTTGATTGAAAATCGTCGTGTGAGTATTAGAGAGATTGCTAGTGATCTTGAGGTCTCATACGAAAACGTTCAGCATATTGTTGAGCAGGCACCGTATTCACCCGATATGGCTTCGTCCGACTTAAATTACCACCACGTGGAAAAAGATTTGAATCTCTGGGAGCCATAAAACGAAATGCGACAAAGGAGCTGAAGGACATCCTAGTTTCGGCCTACCCAAAATGTATGGATAATTGGGTAGCGCATGTGAGTTGCTCCAGTTGGATGTGATTTTGAAAGAGATAAAATAAATTTTCCCGAAATCAACACAAACTTGTTTTTTTCCCGGTACTTTTTGTATTTTAAGGCTTCAAAATATTTTAAACTTCCTGCAATCAAATTTTTGTACATTTTTCGTAATAAAATTAAAGAAATGTTGATCTACGAGAAATCCAAATCTTTGAGTGCATTCGAAAAGCTTAAATAGAGTGGATTTGACTTGGATATAAGTATTTTGATACATCAGGAGTTGTAGTTCATTTATCTCATTAGACAAATAGTGGTCAAAAATTATTCTAATATAATACGAACGAAGACAGAAAGGTAAGCTGATTGGTCTGAAGTCTTTTGCAGTCTCATGCGGTCATTCGGTATGAAAAATTCAGCTTTCCAGCTTTTCCGGATAAAGTTGTGTCTCAGGCTACTTTAAGACCTTAGGATTATCCATTATTTTCAGCAATGCGAAAACAGTGTTGATTTATATGGCGTTAGTCTTTAATACTCCACAATATAGAAGTTTCTCTTTCGTCATTATTCGGGAAAATGAAGTCTTAAAGTCATTGCAGTTCGTCCCAGAATCGTCTTATTATCTTAGAGAGGATATAGTGGCTTAAGCCTTAAAATAAATTAGCTTCGTAGATTCTTAAGTTAAATTTGAATAAAATAATTTCCAGACTTCTTTTTTTACCTTTTGGATAACGCTTTTGCAATTTAGGGGATTCCGTTCATTTGGCTGTCACAGACCAGTTTCCTGACATAAGTTCTTACTAAGTCGTTGTTTGTCTTAAGCTAAAAAGTTCGTCATTCCAGAAAAGAGCAAAGTGGTTTTGCTATTTTTCTACATGCTTATTGCGAATAAATGTTTTCCAACTTTGAACACATCTATTTACATGATATGCAACTTATTTTCCTACTAGGTCATGCTTATCTATGCTTTTTTTTGAAATACTTTTTCTCCAACTATCTATCCACTTAAAACACTTTCCTATCATAAATGTAAGTATTTTATGTGGCTATGGATGCTTGTTACTGTTTTAAGTTGGTCTGTGTCTTTGTCTGTGTCTACAATTTATGTCACTTTTAGGGCGTTTGCCACGTCACTTTTATAAAGTTTGTTGAGTTTTGTATAAAATTCACACTGCAAACAACGGATTCTTTTCACTGAAGTCATCCCTCGATAGTAAACTGCACATTCGTTAAAGATGGCGATGACTATGGTGATGATGATGATGATGATGGCGTTGATAATGTTGGCGTTACTAATGGCAGCACAACCATAACCGACGCGATTGTTTTTGTTGCATTTCATATCGGTGCATTTGTTGTACGGGTGGTTAATGGGTTCTCGCTTGGCACAAAGTTGTGCTGATCACACAAATGACGACAACATTTAGTAGAGAGTACTTAAATATGTTTACGGAGCTCTTATGTATAGTCATGGAACTTTAATGCAATTGCGGTGGTTCCGCAACTTTGTGCCATGAGCTGCATAGCAACGTTACTAAGTAGCGCTTGTGCTAAACTTATTGGAGCAGCATGGTAGAAGTGGTATTTTGTTTCGAACTTTTAACTTTGAGTTTGTTAAATAAATTTATTTGATTTCAAGAATATTAATTATATTTATTCCTTTGTTACTAAATATAACAAGATGTTGTTTATTGCATAAAGTAAGAGCCGTTAATAATAATTAATGAGAGGAAATTATAAATTTATATATAGAATTGAACTTGGCAGAGCCAACTGCTTAAATTAAACAGTAGATAAATATAGGAAAGTAATAAAATTTACAGTATAGCTTTATGTTAAGTGTAAGGATTCGATTTGAAATTTTTTATTTTAAATATTTCGAAGAAACATACCAATGTAAAAACTTTTACAGAAAAAAGTTCTTACGTACTAAAGGAAAGAAATGTTCTTCGCACTCTCTTGAAAACTCGCAGTATGGGTTATATAAAAAAAATGTTTGTCTGAATAAATTCAGTCTTTTGAAAATAATTGAAATTTAGCCACCTTCAAAATCAGCTTTAGATAAGCACTAAGCTATATCTTTACCATTTATACAAAATTTCTGTTATGAAAATGGTTTGTAACGCATTGGCGCCAAATATACAGAACCGATTTTGATAAATTTTTTTTTTAAACAACATATTTGTGCTAAAGGAGGTTATTGCGTACTTATTATTTTGATTTCTTAAATTTAAATATTCTTTTTTAATAGTACGAAAATCAAAAAAATCAGAGAAAAAAGTCAAAAGGATGTACAGTTGCTTAAAGAATGATCGATATGTTTAATGGTAAATCAAAAATCACAAAACTAAAAAATTTTTATTTGCAAAATTTCAACGGCTGGTTAAAATATTAATTTTTCATTATTTACGAGAAATAAGCTTGGCCGAAGCCATTTATTATTATTATTATTATTTTTAATGTTGCAGCCAAATGTCTAAAAACAAAAATAATTCATCTAACAACAGCTGTTAAGGTTGAATATTATAAATTAAATTTAAATTTCTAAAAACTACAAGTTATTGTGTGCATTTTGGGTCACCCAGAATTTATATTTTCAAAATAAACAAACTGATATTGCCACAAATTCAACATCATCAAAACACATTCGAAAATGACTCATTAAATTGTAAGGAATCACAAAAAGCAATTTAAACACCTCCTAAATCTTCTATAAAGATGTAGTACTTGTTGCTTAAATACTTTCTCGAACCGAAGCCTCTGTTACAATTGTAACATCATATCTAAATTCATAGTAATTAATTAACAAAATGACTTGAAAGTCTAGTGCTTCTATATATTCAGTATTACAGAGATGTTAAGAAAACTTATAGGCAAACTTCTGATATATATGGCGCGTTCCACGCTAAATTGAATCTCTATTGCATCTCTGATTTTTGAAATTTTGTATCTTTTAGTTCTTCTACTAGTTGAAAGTAGTATTCTCCATATTTTTTTAATTTTCTTTGTTTTTATGTCAAGCCACATTTCTAAAAGACATAGATTTTTGAAACCAGACGTTTTTTTTTAAATTTTTTTTTTTTTTTTTTTTTGAAAGTAACACAACTCCCCGAATAATCTGTCAAACTGAATCTTTTTGTTTCAAAATTTTCACATTTAACACTGCATTACTGACGCAGATTTTCCATTTTAATCAATTAAATACTGCTAAAAGTAGTCTTAAAATATGTGGAATTATACAAATTTAGTATAAATTTGGGGTAGAACTTCATTGAACTTGGGTATTATAAAAATGTTTCTTGATTTTTTAACATGTGGGTGTATTCCGTCCTGCATTAGTATGCAGGGTTAAATCTACTTTTCATCAGATATTATGAACATTTTTATGGAACTATATTTCAATGAGATTTTCAAATTTTAAAAAATAAATCGTTACTTTTAGCAGTGTATGATTTCAACAATTTTTCAAAATTTTCTTTGTAAAAAACTATTATTCACTTACCAAATTTTAAGTTTAGACCAATAATGTGCAGACGATGGGATCATAGTTATCCTACAAAATAAAATAAAAATAAATAAAATATAGGAAAATTTTTATATTATAATTTTTCATTTTATTGGAAATATATTTTTGTTATTAAGACAAAAACATTTTGTGGGTATTAGTAAAGACTGTAATTTCAGTAACTGGAACCAACGTTTGAAATGCGATTTTTGCATAAATGCAGTTAAAGTTTACAACCTTGGATGCACATCTGTTGACGCTGATAGCAGATACAAATTGAAAGCCCATAAACGTTAAACTTAACACGTAGTTGAAAACATCAAAGCGAAAAGCTGCGATAACAATAATGTTGTGAGACACCCACGACCAAGGGAAGCTTAAATGGTTTATTGATTTGAACACTCTTTTATTGCATAACTTTCGTTTTATTATCTGTTGTTTTTTTGTTTTACCTGACAATGACATCGTTAACTTATGTTATACTGACATGTAAAAGAGTACAAAAAATTGTTTTACATTAAAAAAGTTTATGGTCTTTTTGTTTTTGAAAAAGAATACGTTGTATAAAACATTCCACTTAACTTATTCAATATAAAACTGGGTTTCTTGTATGAGAGGTGTCACGCCCCTTTTTTTAATTCCATCTATAGGTACTTCATGAGGTGTTGTTTAGCATAGACAATGTTCTTTTTGGTACAAAATTTCAAAATCCTAAAATAATATATTGGATCATTAAGCAATAAATTTCAGAGGAAAACACTCAGGGTTCATAATAAAATCCAAAGGAAAACAATTAACAAGTTTCTTAAAAAGCCGAAAATGGATTTTGGAAATGACAGTGGAGGTTTCCGACTGTCCTAAAGCGAAGTTTTGGACCCATTTTGCGAAAAAGTTTTACTGCACACATCGATCGGAAAAGGCTAAAAATGGATGCCTTCGACAAATTTTCGAAAAAAATTTTGTTGCGCGAATCGATGGAATGGAGTTTGTTTTATAAATTATTTTTCAATCAATCCTATCAATGCATCTGCCTTTAAATTGAAATTCCCGACATAACTTTGGAAAATATACAATTCGTACAAAAAATTCATATATTTCGGAAAACACCATTAGGAGGGTCGGGGACCTCTCCTGTCACTTCCAAAATCTATTTTCGGCATTTTCCAATCAATTCGTGCAGCAAAAATTTTTTTCCACAAATGGCTCCGAAATACCTTTTAAGAAGGGTGGAGACCTCCCGTTTTTTCAAACAAAAAAAAAAACTTATTTTCGACTTTTGAAAATAAAAGTCAAAAAAAACTTTTTACATTTGACTGTTAAAAATATAAATCAAAAAGAAACTTTTATTAATAAAACTTTTATTACTAATACTTTTATTATTAAAGGTTTTTTTTTAAAGAATTTTTTTTCATTTATTAATCAGTTTTTTACAAAGGATTGAATTATTAACTTTTCAAAACTTTACACATGCCTTCATAATACATGTCAGTTTTTTAATCCGATCTGATATAGGTACATATTTCAGGTAAGTGTAATTATATAACAATATGTTAAATTATTAATTTTTTGTAGATCAATACACTTCATTCAGATTTAAACTCAATTTTATAATTGGATAATTAAGGCAATAATGTGGGATTTTCGTAATTGAATTTCTTTCCTAGTGAAATGTGCTGAAAATTCTACATTTTAGCTAACATAATCAATCGGGGACTACTGTACATAAATATTATATATGAACATATATCTGGCTTAGTAAGTATTTCGTAATACTTTGTTGCCGCTAAGTCTTTGGCAACCACATAAATACATACCTACCTACCTATATGTATATAAAGTACAATAAAATTTGGTATGACATGACATAAGTCCAAGTAGTACAATCGATTGTGGCTAATGAATACAAAATTTTGTCTTTTTGCATTCAAATAATTTGTATGTTGCAGAAGGAACTACACATTAACATAGGGAACTGGAAATCGCAAAACTTAAACGCAATTTTATCGGTCAAAATAAACGTGACGTGACTGCGTAAAAACGTTTAAAGAGCGTGTCATTTGGACTTAGTAAAATGACATAAAGTCAATTGACGCTTCTACGGACGACTACAACGACAACAAATTGTGTCAAACGAAAGTGAAATTGCAATGCATCGCTATTTTGTAAGGTATTTCTGGTTACCTACTGACAGAGTGAAAAAATATCAATATTAAATAAACATATTGATCACGTTCCTTAAATATTGACGACAAAAATTTGTTTAAATTATCTTCGCTTTGTTTTATCAATTAATTAAATACTATCACAATTTTTTAAATTTTTTATTTCTCATTAGCTTAAATGTTATTGTGCCTAAGGAAAAAAAAGTAATTTTTAAAACGCACAGACAAGAAGTAAAATTTCATTGTAGCTTTTTACTATGTTAAAAAATGCATAAAATTAAAACAAAATCGTAAATTTTTGAATAGTTATTGATGGAAAAACATCAGGCAAATTAATAAAACTCAAAAAGTATCGAAAAATATACCAAGTACATCGAATGTTATCGAAAAACACCATAAAATCTGATAAAGGTCGAAAAGTTTAGAAACTTCGCAATGTATCGAACAATAGTTAAAATCAAATTTCGAATGGTATCGAAAACATCATTATTGAAAAGTCGAATATATTCGAAAAGTATCAAAAACATATAAAAAGTCTAAGTTTTTCAATTGCCACCAAAAAACTTTCAAAAAAGTTGTAAAGTACTGCTTCAATTGCTGAATTTCGCAGTGTCTGTCAAAATCATTTTTATTTTTACCGTTTGATTTGAATGGTAATAGCATCTTGAAAACATCTGGTGGACAATTCGATATTAAAGATGGTACTGGGCCACCAAATTTTCAGAATTCGATGAACACTTGTGAATTGTATAGCAGAGCGATGTTTGTAAACTAAGTTCTAAAGCTGTACAGAAAATCTAGCTTCACGTCAAACCAATAATGGGGTTCAAAATAGCTACTCTTTCTCTTCAGAACACACTTTAAGTATCGATATATATCGATATCATTTTTTTGCTCCGAAATATCGTAAATTGAAATTTATTATACAGGTCTCCAAAGAAATTTATATTTTAAGTTTACATAAAATTTAAATTATATATATATATTTTAGAGACACCATGAATACATGAAACCTTTATCTTTTTCCTTCAAAAACTACTTTGAAATATGTATATCGATATCTATTTTTCTTCGAGATATCGTCAATTTAAATTTTCCAGTTATCCTGCCGTACTGGATCTTATGTAAATCTGTATATATGTATACCTGTGTAATGAATTTCAATTAACGATTTTTCGGAGAATAAAAAAATTAAAAAAAAAATTTAAAAAACATAATCAACCAGTACTAAAAGAAAACAAAAATTTACACAAAAATCAGAGGTGCTATAGCAAAATGATGTACGATTCGGAGTGGAATGCCCCACGTTAACAGCCAGAAAAAAAAAATTAAAATTATCAAAAAAGAATAGTTAGTTTTGTATAGCAAACTATGCACGGTATTAGTTTAGTATCGATATTTCCTTAATTATATGCACCTTAAACGTCTGCCTTCGATAAAGCAGCGCTGGAATCGTCTTCCTTCCCTGTCAGCTTAGAGGCAGACGCGATAAAATTATTTAGAACTTAATTTTTTTACATGTTGTAATATTGCAATTTTTAAATGCGGCAATAACTAATTAGCAGAGATTGTTCTCTCGTTTTTTATGACATAATCTAAAATCTGCCTGACGATAAAATCATTTAAGTTTGAAAATATTATAAAATTTTGATAAAATTCAATTACTCTCAAACGCGGCAAGAAAATCGTCTGCTTCTTGCATTTATCACACATTTTTTAATATAAAAGACAGACGCGATAAAATTGTTTATGGTATCATTTTTTACAGTTTTAAAGGACTCTCAATTTATAACGAAGAGGCAACGAAATGACAGAGATTGTTCGTAGTATTCTTTGTTGAGAGCAAGCAGATATACGACCGCCAAGGGTTAATAAATATATTTTAAACGATATTAATGTGACGTCTGATATCCATTTGTCTAAAATATCTCAAATAATGCAAATTGGGAAAAAGGAAATCAGTTAAATTTTTTTTTTTAACATATTTAATAAATAATTCCATAAAATCACTATTATTCTATTTAATAATATGTACTAATATATGGTTGCATGTGCCATATTGATATTGAGAAATATTTAATATTGTTTGACAAAAGCTGGAATTCATTTTTAGTTTTTCTATCATTGAAACATACTAAAGCCTCCGAAAAGATTGATCCCACTTCGGCTCGCATGGTCCTGCTTAGCACTTTTGGGATTGACTGATTTTCCTAACGTATCAATAACATTGAGTGGGTTTAGCCCAGAGAGACCCAATCCAGAAATACCGGGCTTAGAGAGCCCTGATGAAAATTTTTTGGTATTTTGTAGATTTCCAGTGCTAACACTGTTACCCATTCCAGGAAGACCTATTCCAGGTAGACTCACTCTTGGAGCGCTTACTCTAGGAAGACCTATTCCATTTAGATTCATTCTGGGAAGACCTACTCTAGGAAGACCTACCCTAGGAAGACCTATTCCAGGTAGACCTACTCCAGGTAGACCTAGTCCAGGTAGACCTACTCCAGGAAGTTCTACTCTAGGAAGACTTACTCCAGTATGACCCAATCCAGGAAGATCCAAGCCTATCAGTTCACCTTGTTTTTGTGAACCTATCGCCAATTGCTTTGATTTATGTAGGTTTCCTTTACCAACGCTATTTAGAATTTGATTGCCAGCGCCAAAAGAATCACCAACTCCAGAAACACCCTCTCCCAAGCCAAGCAGGCCACCTTGTTTTGAAGAATCTATCGCAATTTGCTTTTGTTTTTTACTAATATAAAGACCTTCTTCTGAATTGCCAACTCCAGAAACACCATTTTCCAAGCCAAGCAGGCCACCTTGTTTTGAAGAATCTATCGCAATTTGCTTTTGTTTTTTACTAATATGAAGACCTTCTTCTGGAATGCCAACTCCAGAAACACTCACTCCCAAGCCAAGCAGGCCACCTTGTTTTGAAGAATCTATCGCAATTTGCTTTTGTTTTTTACTAACATAAAGACCTTCTTCTGAATTGCCAACTCCAGAAACACCATTTTCCAAGCCAAGCAGGCCACCTTGTTTTGAAGAATCTATCGCAATTTGCTTTTGTTTTTTACTAACATAAAGACCTTCTTCTGAATTGCCAACTCCAGAAACACCATTTTCCAAGCCAAGCAGGCCACCTTGTTTTGAAGAATCTATCGCAATTTGCTTTGGTTTTTTACTAAAATAAAGACCTTCTTCTGGAATGCCAACTCCAGAAACACCCTCTCCTAAGCCAAGCTGTCCACCTTGTTTTGAATAATTTACAGCATATTCCATTGGTTTTTGTAAGTTTTCTTTACCAACGACTGTACCAGCGCCAAAAGGAACACCTTCTCCTGGAATGTGGACTCCAGTAATATTCACTTCATTTATTATATATTTTTTATTTAGTTCATGTAAGCTAATGGGTGCCTGAGTAGCCTTTGAGTTCTTTTTCTTATTTTTGTCCTTACTTTTGTTGTCAACTTTTTTGGTGTTTTCTTTTTTTGTTTCCTTAACAGAATTTCCCTCAGCTACATGAACATGTTCAGCATGTTCAGCATGGTAATGATCTAGACTGCCTAAGTTTAAGTTTTGGATATTAATAATTCCTGGTGCATTTGAATTGAAGACCTTAGAATTGGATGGAGCAAATAAAAGACGGTTTTTTGATACCGATGGGGCGTTCACAGTGAATTTCATAGTTTTTCTCGAAGAATCAATGTTGAGGATCTGCTTCTTTTTCGATCTGACTATATTAGTGTTGTCAATTTTCATAGAATCATCCACTTTAGTTCCATGTCTTTTTGATTTCTAAAAGTATTTGTTGTAAATTGTCAATTATTGCAATGCTACAGGGAATTTAATAATAAAATAATTACTATATGTTCAGCTTGTATTCCTTGTAAACCAAGTAGACAAAATATGAAAATATATAAAAATCGTTTTATAATCATTTTCTCGAAAATCGTCTTATATATACGAGTAAAAGTAAATGACTAATAACTGTTGCTAAATGTCAGTTTTATTTATTAACAAAAAATTAATTCACAAGTACACGCCTTCGATTCTTTTACTAAAAACTCGTATTATTTTTAATTAATTTTTTTGTTCTTTTTAATTAGGCTCGTTCTTTATTAAGTTACAATTAAATATACAGTGGGGTTAGATGCCAAGGGGTACAAGTAACACTTTAATGTTTTGAAGGAGAACGAATAAAAAGTTGAAAATCTGTACTAAACTAAAATAAGCTTATATTACCAAATACTACTTATTATACAAAATTTAGTTGTATGGAGCCACGCCTTCTAAATTAGCCTCATTCTTGTCTGGAGCTAGCTAATGTCACCAAATGTTGTCATAGCTAGTTCTGTTCGATTTATATGGTGTCTCCAATATAGCAGTTAAAGCTTTTCACTATAATGTAATGTGTCACGTTCGCTTGTCCAAATCCACGCATTTTTTGTATGATGTTCACAGTCTCTGAATATTGCCGTGCCGAATTTACTTTAATAGTAAATAGTTTGTAAAAACTCTCAGTGTAATGTTGAAATTACTTGCTTGAAGGAGAAATTTGACACTGCCAACAAAATGAAAAACGGAGACTTAACAATTAAAGGGGGCTGATTTTGAATCATAACAATTAACCCCTTCTCTGATGTTTTTGCGTTAGAAATACTTTTCAGGAAACCAATCCAAATATTTTCTTACAGGCGGTTCCCACCCACTTTCCAGAATCCGTTTTCCGGAATGGACATTTTCCGGAACGACCAAAAACCCGAAATTTTTTTTCCGTATTCGGTTTTCCGGAATATACATTTTCCGGAACGACGGCTTTTTCCAGAATCGGTTTTTCGGAATGTACATTTTCCATAATGATAATTCTTCGTTTACATAAAATCCATAACTCATATTGCTATAGTAACGCAATCTGTTTATTACTTTCCTATTTCTATTTAATATTGTAACTTCTTTTATTTTCCAAAATTCTACGCAAAAATGGACGCGAAAATAGTGGGCACAAAACTTTCTATAAATGGTTACTTGTACACTTGGGACAAAAGTGAAAATGGCAAAATTTACTGGGAATGTGTGCGATATCGAGCACGAGAATGTCTCGCTAGAGCTGTCACCGCTGGTATTACACCAGGTCGTAGTATAACAGTCTATCGAGGTCCGGATGACTCAAAACAAACAAATACAAACATATTTCATAAAAATACAAAATATTTTACTCATGACGCATAAGTAATTATTGTTTCCGGAAAACAGTCGTTCCGGAAAATGTACATTCCGGAAAACCGATTCCGGAAAAAAAATTTCGGGTTTTTGGTCGTTCCGGAAAAAGTCCATTCCGGAAAAAGGATTCCGGAAAGTGTACGGTAATCGTTCGGACTGAGACAAATTTAACTGGATGGATTTTATACTGAAACTTTTTTTTTTTTTTTGTATTTTATAGCCCATTTTATTGATAAAGGGCTTAATGCGGTTTTCCAATCATATTTTTTTTTTTTTTTGGATTAAAACAACAGATGAAAAAACAATTTGAAAGTTAAGACTATTACTAAGCAGTCATAACCTATTTAAAACAAAAATTTTCCAGTGTTAATACAATTGGCTACATAGAATACAATAAATGAGATGCACCAAGTTTTTTTAATTTAATTTGCAATCTAAATTTTCTGCGCCTAAAATAATGAGCGGACAAAAAAAAATTTCGTCAATTAATTATAGAAAATTTTCTTTGTTGTGTTTTTTGCACTAAGAAGCACTGAACAGGAAGCACAGCAAAAAAAGTATATAATAAATTTTATTATCTTTAATTTGATATACATTAGTATCATAATTGAAAAGTAAACCATCATTTATGTGAAGCAAAGCAAAACGAATTTTTTTTTTAATTTCCATACTTCGACAGAAAAAATAATTATTATTATTCCCTAGATATCGAAGTTGTTTTTATATCTTGTGGGACAGAATGGCAGTTTAACGGATTTAGCCAACCTATTGTTATATTTTGGCTGGCCAAAAGTATATTAATTGAATTAACAATTGTATATAAAATTAAAATTTAGCTATCAATTTTTAAGGAAAAGTAATTAAGATTTAGTGACTTTGAAAAATAATGAGAGTAGCTCAGTTGTTTAAGATGAGCATCTTTGAACAGTGGCATAGCGCAGAGCGATCTTGGTTCAATTCTGGTAGATAATAGGTAAAATAATAAAGTTTTTTTTTTGAAGGTTCAAAAATGCAAAACAAATAAATTCTAAATAAGTTTCAATTAATAAGCAGAAATAGAGGAGATATGGTAAAAACGCACAAAAAAAAAACGGCGGGTTGCACTCCGGGAGTGCCGACAGAAGTGAAAACAAATCGTTTAATGGCAAGTTAGTGTGTTAGTTGGTATGTGTGCGTTTTCTTTTTATATGACAATGCAATGGAAGACTAAAACGGAATATGTATTCAAATTTTACTCTCGCTCTCATTCTCAATTTGTCAACGCAACAACGCGGAATTTGAAAGAAACAAACATGTAAGCATAACAATCGTTGAATGAGAATGGAATGTGTCAGTTAGTGTGTCTGCTTTGCTTTTTGTCTTCCACTTGGAATATTTATTTAAAAGAAACAATGCCTATGTTGTTTTACGTCAACCCCTGCCGAAACGGCTTAATTTGACGGTGCTCTACACACAGACTCGAAACTTACGCGTCAGGCGGCGCCCCCTCGACCAGCATAAGGCCCGAGAGATCCCAAGCCCCATGCTGGCCGAAGGCACCATTTCTAGACCATGCAAATGGACATAATCTAACACCTGGTCGGTGTCGAGGCCTATCTAAAACCTCAGCCATCTTATGGGAGATGACACCCGGTTGCGATGCAACTCCACACCGAGGGAATAAATTCCCCCTACCCGCGATTTTGGGTGTAAACCACAGCCACCACGATACGCCCACAAGGGGGCCTACCCACTGCCAGGCTAAAACCAAAGTTTTAGGGGCTCCTGACAACCCGTGGTACCAGAAAACCTCCGGTCAGGTTTCGTAGCAAGCTACTTCCAGTTTAGCTCCATTCAGCTTAGGACTGGTTACCTTACACTCAACAGTTACGCAACAACACAACATACAGTCAATCGAAACATGAAACACAAACATGCACCATGCAACAAAAGCCCTAGCCTGCCTATTCGCCCAACTGCCTAACACACCTAAACCCCAACTAGTCCCTACTCCACACCTCTCAATTGACCACGCCTCCTCCGCCGTGCGAAAACCTCCCCCGCAAAACTATTGAGCAGGGAGATGCGCTCACTGGAAGCAAGCACACCTCCAAGATCATACCCACCACTAGGCTGCATATTTAAAAGAAACACTAGAACATTCAAATTTTACTATCGCATTCATGACGGGGAATCCCGATGATGGTCGGTGTCGCGAGTTTATATTTTTTTCCTCAGCCGCACAACGTGCCATAAGAAGTTTTCACTTCAAAAAAAATTTGATTTGCGTTAACCGCATCAGGCACAACACGATCAGGGTCATATCAGGTTTGCCTGGTGTAATTCGAAAGCAAGGTCGCAACAAGCGTGCGTGAGTGGCGAAAAATTATAAATTTTGACCAGGAATAAAAAAATCGATTTTCAAAACATATATTACTTTTGTTGTACAACTTGTAAGAGAAAATCAGATCCGTAGCGGGTCGCTCAATCGGCTAACAGCGTCACTATTAAGAAGTGATACTATTCGCTTTTAACAACTATTCGTTGCTGGAAATCCACTTCTCTTTTCTTTGCTATTGATTTTTTCGATTAAATCAAAATTTAACCGAAATTTTTATTCCAAACTCGTCGCAATCGCATTTCATTTATTGTCATTCGTATTGCGAGTATTGTAAGCCATTGTGGCCAAATATAAAACCAAATGTAAAAAAGCCACAAGAAATCAGTTGTGCACATTGAGTCGTTGCCGGAGTAGCGCGCTTAACACGGTTAACTAAATTACGTTTTTATTACATTCATTTTTACTAGCGTTAAATTAAGGATAACAATAACGACATCGTAATGTTTTTTTCACGATCGCAACGCGTTGTTTTGGCCATGTGCCTATTGGTTTCGTGCCTTATCAGTCAGTGCGCGTCTCAGTTGACTTATCACACGGATGCCAATTCGAATTCGTTTTCACTAAAAAGGCCAGGATTGCAACAGAGTTTTACGCGTATATTTGGTGGACAGCAGCAACAGGAAAGTCCGTCGCAAGCACAGCCACTCCAGCAACAGCAGCAGGTAGTTTTTTTTTTTTTAAAAAAAAAGTTAATAAAGAAAGACGTTACAACTTGCAGTGAAATTTGTTATTGAAACGAATCAGTCATTATAAATGAAAAAATACCGGAACCCAGCTATAGTAAATGAATTTGGATGATTTTCTTATTTTTTGAATTTATTTTGCTATAAGCCATTTTTCATAATAATAATATTCTCCGAATACTTAAGTCACTGCTCTGAGATGCAAGGAGGACTTTGTGCTGTCAATCAAATTAAAAATGGGGGAATAACTTCCCGAACGTAGTACTTTGGAGTAGCCTCCTTATGTGATGCCAAGTTTATCACAATAATGGGAAATTTACACTGCTACCAAAATCTTTCCGACAGTGCATTAGCGCCATTTTATGGGTACATTTTGCACATTTTGGCCCCTAGAATCCCAAATTTATTGTTAAGCGCGTTGTTCGATTCAGTAACGATCACAAGAAAATCAGCAGGATAGACTTAAGTCGATCTAATCTATACGTACGAATTCATTTGGCAAGTTGTTGATCATGGTTACAGGCCTCGCATGGAATTTTTTAATTGGTAAAATTTAGTAAAAATGTTCTCCACAGTTTTTTTTTTTTTTTGTAGGGTGAATTACACTGATCAACACGAATTTTGTTCTTGGGTCATATTTGGATTTCTTTCACATAGCTAATAAATGAAAAAATAGTTTTATTAGCTGAAGTTTGCTTTTGTAGGAATCAGAACGACCTAAAAATTCGAAAATCAAGTTTTTTTGATATACATATTTGAGGCAAAGTTACATTGAAAGTTAACAATTTCTAACAAAACCATTAATGAGGTCCAGAAGAACTACTCTTTCTCTTTTAAGGCATATTTTGAGTTATACCCAGCGGCAAATATGTTACACACAACATCGATGAATAGCTATACTCATTGTAGGCAGTAATGCTCACAACCCCAGCCACAACTGTAAATGCTTTTTGCCTACATCACTACATACAATGTGTAGCAAGGGAAAGGCAGATTGCCTTAAAACATCGCTTACCAAGTGCCTGTATAGTTTACCGAGTTGCCTACATCTCCACATACAAAGTATGCAGCCAACAGGCAAGACCCCTTACATCTCCATATAAAAACCAGACAGCAAACAGACAGACTGCCTACAACTCCATATACAATGCAGGCAGCCAACAAACAGACTGCCTACAACTCTATATACAAAGGAGGCAGCCAGCAAACGAATAAACAAAATATCACGGTAACAATTTCATTCCTGAAACATACAATACAAAGGGTATAGCTTTTCATATATGAAAATTCAGAGTACTTCATCGATTTGCCGCTTGGTATCTTTATCTTCGTTTTTCTCTGCAATATCGTAAATTGAAATTTATTGTGCATTTCTCCATACAAATCTTCATAAGTTTTAGCGAGGCAAATTTGTAATAAGCTTCAATTTTCGATATTTCGGAGAAATAAAAATGACATTAATAAAATTTAAAGTGGATTTTGTAGAGGAAGTGTCGTTCTGTCGAACCCCGTTAATGGTCTAACAAAAACAAATTGCCTTTCAATGTAACACACGAGTAGCCTCAAATATCTCGAAAAATAGTGATTTTTGCACTTATAGGTCAGAATATCTCGAAAAACAGAATGAGCAGAGAAGTTTTGACCTTGGATTCGAACTCAGCGCATCAAGAACATTCGGAAAAGTATATTCAGGTTTCAGAGCTAGAGATTTGATCAAAATTTGTCGCCTTGTGTTATTTACGATCTATAAATCGTCACCTTAAAATGAGCTTAAGCTTTGAATTTAAATTTTGATTTTGTTAGGGTATTCCCATAAGACCTACTCCACGTGTCAAGAATGTTTTATTTTGTTCTACATATTTTTTTGAAGGTGTTGGTCCAGCATTTTCCAATCCATCTTATTTAAGTGTATACAAACTTTGTTCGGAGCAGGTATCATCATGGATCCTATTTATTTGTATATTGTTATACCATTTTCGATAACTTTTCTCATGTATCACATGTTTTTCTGCAAATGCAACATATGATCGAACACTTGTTACCTCTTTCTGACATTCACAGGCTTTACCACAGTAATTTTTTGCTTTACATGAGCACAAAATGAGCTACTACCGACCACATAAGCATTAAATACCTTACGTTTCGATTGCTTCATGTTCCCACTGTGATCCGGTGATAAGTTTAATACACAAAAAAAAAATCTTAATTGTCACTTAATACACAAAATTAGGAACATGATTGCTGTGTTTCTCTGTTTAAAAGCGTTCTTTAAGTAATGAAATATTTCCATGCTTTAAGTAAATTTTTTCTTAAATATTTTTGTTCTATTAAAGACGAATTTCCTATAACGAAGGAAAATTTTACTAAAAACACTTAACGTACGTTCGAGGAAGAGGTTTGACTTGAACATGAACTGGAACATGAACCCATTTTGAAAAACTAACTTTATAAGCCAGGGAAAAATTTTTTAACCCAAATCACCCTGGCGTTGCCATATGAGAATGCAAAGTAGTCACTTTCAAACGATCACAAAATGGAAACAAATTCAAGAACCGATATTTTCCAGTTAATTTTGAACTCGCAATTGTTCGTCTGTTAGAAAAAAATCGTTACGGGGTCAGTGAGTAATTTTTTGTTGAAGCTGTAGTGTCACAAAGTGAGAAAAGTAAAAATTTACTCAGGTTGGTTCGGGTTAATTACAGGCAAAATTACTAATATAATACGAAATATCGTCATATATAAGGTCTATTTAAACATTGTACATAGATTCAATAAAGTTTTTATAAATCACAATGCCATTAGAAAACCATCCGCTATGACGAAATACCAGACATGTTGAGTTTGGCACCAGCCAAAATATAGACGCATTTTGACAATAGGGCGTGTCACTTCCCATACAAACAATAACGTTAATGTACTGCGCTGTGAGAATTTTGTAAGGCATTGCAAACAAATTTAACACGAATATGGTTTAGACATGCAGTTGAAAAAAATTGGACAGATCTCATCCATAATTTTGCTACGAAAATATGAACACCGTGGTTATGACTCACAAAATATTAACTAATACTCTCAGAGGAATTTAAGCTTAAAATATTTGTTAAAATTTCATAAACTTTTCTTCCATGTATATTAGATTGGGTCGATTTGTATGAAGAAAAAAAAGTCAGCCAAACACCGACTCAAAAGCTAAAAGGAGCCTTAAAAACGATATACTTATGAGTCATTTTTGTTTTTCCGTTCTGAGAAAAACCAATGGTCCTTTTTGGCTAAAAAAAAAACATGTTTTTTGCTCGTAACTTTTTTGCTTCACAAAATCGATACCTGAATTTGCTTGAATAATAAAGATTGCGTTCTTGAAAAAAATTTGACGTTAAAAAATTTAAAATTATTTTCTGTTAAAAATAATATTTAGTCCCAAAATTTCGATTTTCGCTTATAAAAAATGTGAAAAAATCAAATTTTGGGACCGAATATTATTTAAAATAAAAAAAAAATTTTAATTTTTTAACGGTCCTACTAACTTTTGAGTCGGTGTCTAACTGAATCTATTTTACGACCCAGTCTATTGTATATTTAAGTGTACAGGCTGATTGAAAATCCTATAAGCGATCTTATACTCCATGAATATAGTTGACCATTCTGTAAACCCAGTAATTTTTCTCCGTTTAATTTTTTTTTTTTTTCGTAAATTCATTGAAAATTAAAGGATTCTCATAGGCTTAAATTCCTGCTGCTCTTTTAAAATTTATTGCAAATATTGTATAATTTTAAGCGTAGCGATTGGTATTTCATAGTCTGATAAAAAGCATACACTTATTTGTTTGTTCCGAACATTTTGCGATTAAAGTAATCGATACCAGAAACAGAATCGTTACTCAAAAAGAAAGAGCGAATATCACGTCTGCGACGTCTGTTGTTAAGACCCATCTTATCTTTAACTCCCACTTCCCCAAATTCCATTTCGGTATTTCTTTCCGCACCCATACTCATCATAGTATTCGCCATTTCCTGAGCTTGCCCGACCGCCATCATAGCGCCCATTTTCATCGCATCTCCCATTTCCTGAAAAATTTAAAGTTTTTATAAATTTTTCAAGTGAAATAAAATACTTTCAAACATCTGGTATAGGTAGAGTGTGATGTTGCTCCAGATGCAGCAGTAAAAAGCTGCAAACGAGGAAGTATCGAATATTAAACATTTTTGAACTGAACTTAATAAAATTTTAGAACTGATATTTTTTAGTATGAAACCTTTGAATTTATAGTTAAATTTTATTCATTGCATGAAGTTCTTTTCATTTCAATAAACGGGAAAACAATAATTACACTTTTATACTTTTTGAACAATTTTATTATAATCGTATGTAAACAAAGAACTGTTTTTAATTAAAGAAATTAAGTAGATAAATTAATAATGCTACATGTGGCTGATAAAAAAACAAAACTATTAGGTATTGTTAGGAAATGCAACGTTATAGTAATTAATGTACATATTATTTACATTCGATTCAACAAACAATGATCATATCACGAAAACTGCATATATAGAGTTTTAGCTACTAATTTCAAAACAACTAAAACTTGTGAATATGAGAAAATAAATCAACCCAAAAGACACGCGCTCCTCCCATACAAAGATTGGTAATGGTTGAGGCTTTTCGTTCAAATTTGGTATCAATTTCGATTAATTTGGCAACGTTGCTTTCAAAAATGTTAAAAATTGAAAAGAAATCCGCCAACGTACAAGCCTACCTCCCATATGAAGGTGGGATATGCTTGATATGCTCAAAATCGGCATCAATTTCCATTGATCTGGCATTGTTGATTTCCAAAAGAAAAAACTGCGCAATATATTTTGTAGTTTTCAAGTTATTACAGAAAACCCGTTTTGAAGGCTTATCTCTTCTGCTTATGAAAAGCTTTCGATTTATTATTTTTTACCCCAAGGAGATGAAAACCCAAAAAATACTCCTTATGTGTTCGTTCTCCCTTCTGAATTTAATTACCTCTCCTCACACTGTAAGCTTTAGCAATTGGATATAATTATTGTTAAGCGTTGTAAAATGTGAAGAAAACGATTTTTTTTTTTTTCAAAAATTACAGTAGAAAAAATTTTATAAAAAAAATTGTGAAATCATATCATTGAAACTTTTGATTTTAATCAACCATACTTTCTCTCACATAATATCCAAAAAAAATCAAGGAAATCTGGGTATATGGGGCATTCCATCTGAAATTTTCGAACGAAAAATAAAAATTGATTTTTACCCCTGGAATTGGTAGTTTTTCAACAGCTTGCGATGACCCACCTAAGTTTTCACGCCAATCGCTTGCGCCGAACCCGAGATATACCTTGAACAGATTATTGTTTAGACCAGCGGTGGGCATAGAAATCTAACAAAATAGCAAAAAAACAACATCAAGCAACAACAAACGAAATTTTAAAGTTTTTTTTTACTTTCATTTCCAAATTTGCCATTAGCACAAAAAAAAAACCAAATAGCACTACAAACAAAAACAACTGCTACATTCGTCAAGACACAATGCGGCGCCGTCGCTTATGCCTTTGTATTTTGTTTTTGTTTTCATTTGAATTCAAGTCAATGCTGTGCCTCGATAGCATTGAAATTCTGTGAATTTTTTTTTCGCTTGCTTGTGCGTCGAATAATCGTGAGAGCAATGAGAGCAAATAGAGTCACTATGTGCCCATCACTGGTTTAGATCAATTTTCTTGTTTTTACATGATTTTCAGGCGTGAATAACTCGAAATGCGTGCATTTTCATGACATGATGATTAAGAAAAAATTTGTTCGCTGTTTCTTGAAAAATATTTTCCTTGCGGTTAAAAAAAATTTTGCGCATGCGCAATATGATTTTTTGCTCAATTAGTTATGTTTTTTTTAGTTTTCATATCATGAGCCCCAATATTTTTTCTCTCATTTGGTCCCAAAATGTTCGTCAAAATGCCTTTTAGTAGTCACAAAATTTTCTGAGTGGAGACTTTTATATTGCCCTCAGTAGTTCGATATGATTGATGCGCAGAAAAATATAAAAAAAAAAACGGCGGGTTGCACTCCGGGAGTGCAGTGAAAACAAATCGTTTAATGGCAAGTTAGTGTGTTAGTTGGTATGTGTGCGTTTTCTTTTTATATGACAATGCAATGGAAGACAAAAACGGAATATGTATTCAAATTTTACTCTCGCTCTCATTCTCAATTTGTCAACGCAACAACGCGGAATTTGAAAGAAACAAACATGTAAGCATAACAATCGTTGAATGAGAATGGAATGTGTCAGTTAGTGTGTCTGCTTTGCTTTTTGTCTTCCACTTGGAATATTTATTTAAAAGAACAATAGAACATTCAAATTTTATTATCGCATTCATGACGGGGAATCCCGATGACGGTCGGTGTCGCGAGTTTATACTTTTTTTCTCAGCCGCACAACGTGCCATAAGAAGTTTTCACTTCAAAAACTCGATTTTTAGGGTATGGGCTATTGATTATGTCATAAAGAAAGGACCTAAGACGTTCACGGGGTTTTTAATGCAGGAATTGGTCAATGGGTCATTTAGGAAGGAAAAGCCGTGCAGTGCTATTATATTAGAGGGTAGAAATCGGAGACATGGGTGAAAATGGACCCTTTTTAGTTCTTTTCATATGTCTCGCAAACGAAGCAAAATTTCGATATAAGTAGGTACTTCTAAAACCTTTATTACAAAATTGAATTTCCCATTGAAATGGCTTATTTAACGAATGTTGGAATATTTTGTTTATGCCAAAAATGTTGAAACAAAAAAAGAAAAAACCCGAATTTTTTTTTAAACTGCTGCATTAAAAATTTTATTTGTAAAAAATTGCCCGAAATATGGCCACTAGAAAATAGGTTTGGATATTTTTTTGAAAATTAACTAAAAATATTAAAATTGATCAAATGTGGACAAATTCTACACAGAGTAAATTCAAAAGGACTAATGTTATTTTCCACAATAAAAATTATATATTCAGATTGTTTAGGTGAGCTATATATAGCACTCAATTATGGTGATGCGTATACGAATCAATGGCCACTTCTCAGGGTAACTATTGGGCGATTTTTATTTTTGAAGATTTCAAATTTTTTGAGTGGGCCAAGCGCTAAGAAATTCAAAATCTTGAAGAAATAACTTTTTCGATTCGGTCAAGCGCTGAATAAATTCAAAAAAAATTTTGGCTCAAAATTTTTTCCGATCCACTCAATTTACCAGCTCATTACAACATTTTTAAAAAAAAAGTATGCAGAATATTTTGGTACTATATGGGTTAAGCTTGAAATAAATTTACTCATACCACATGATATACCTTCGGATAAAGATTTTCTTTTTTGGCGAGCCTGTATGTCCTATTTTCATGAAAACCAGCAAGCGTGTTAAAAACGGTTTTTGAATTTAGTTTGGAGAAAGTGTAGAATCGCGTAATATCACTGACGAAATTTACAAGGTGAATTTTATCGGAGAAGGTCACATATCAAGTAATATCATACGCTCTGTCGATTATGATATCGCGTCTCAATCGAAATAAATAAAAATACGAATTTGAACATCAAATTTTAAAGTATTTTAATTTTATATTTTTTTCTAAACGAAACAGTTGGTGCTTATTAGTGTGACAAAAAAACATTTTCATGAGAACATTTACATTTCCGTTTATTCACTTGACTCTGACGACGAAGATGAACTAGATGAGCCACGTTTATTGTTGCCAATAGCCATGCCATGTTTCATTTTCATTTCTCCAACCTGAAATGATATATCTTTTTTCACACCCATATTACCCATAGATTCAATCATTTCTCCTCCCATTGACATCAACGTCATTGCCGCATCTTGCATGCCCTGAAAAAAGTTAAAATTGATGTTACTTTTCAAGTTAAAACTAAAAAATTTGAGTACAAACGTCTGGCAAAGGTACAGCCTGGTGTAGATTTAAATGTAGCAGCAAAAAGCTGCAAACGAGCACAAATCGCATAGTGAACATATTTTTTGGTTTGAAAACTTTTAGAACAACTAAAATTTTTTAGTTTAAGTCATGTGAATTTATAGTTTATTCGATCAATTGTATTTTTTATATATGTGGAGGCACAGTAATTAACAATTAATACTTTTGATCGGTTTTCATCTGCACTTGATTTAAATTAGAGATATGGATGTATTGTTTAATACAATGCTATAGTAATTAGCATATCGTGTCAACGAAGTGATAAAATCGTCAAATTGAAATATTTCACTGAAAAAATCAGGGTCGGTTGGTTATTTTTTTAAAATCCCCAACTAATGTTTACGTCATGACTTCTCCAAACTGACCCACTAAGAATTTTGGAAGTCAAATTTAAAATTTTTTTTATCTGTCGTATTTTTCCTCCTCTTGTAAAATTTCAATAACATGAGAGCGACATTATACTTGAGAAAATTTGTTTCAGTGATTTAGGGAAGAAAAAAAAAGCTATGAAAGCTCTAAATTTTTTTTTTTTTTTTTTGAGTTTATTGTAGTGGGCTGTGGGCAGTCGAACTTTGAACCAAAAAAAAATTTCTATAGAAATTTTAATATTAACAACTGTTGGATAAAACGATCTAGATAACTTGTTTCAAGCAAAATGCTTTAATACAGCATATCGACAAAAAGTAAATTCTTTCCACATTTGATAGGGGAAAAAATACATATTCCAGGATTCCCTTAATTTTTTTTAAACATTATGTGAGAGAAAGTATGGTTACTTAACATCCAAAGTTTCAGCGATATGATTACGAAACTTTTTTTCATAAATTTTTTCCTATCGTAATCTTTTTCTTCACATTTTACAACGCTTTACAATAATTATATCACTTGTAAAAGCTTAGAGTCTGGAGAGCTGCTTAAATATAGAAGGGAGTGGGGAACAGGTAAAGGGTATTTTAACCTGTTCATATCCCTTGGGATAAAATATATAAAATCGAATGGTTTTAGAAAACGGAAGAGTAAAGCCATTAAATATAAATTTTCTATGATAACTTTAAAACTATAAAATATATCGCAAAATGCGTAGCATTTTTAAAATCAGCATTACCGAGTTAATGGAAATTGATAACCATTTTGAAGAAAGCACCTCAGACACATCCCACCTTCGTATGGAGGATATGCGTGTCTTTGGGTCGAATATTGCATCTCGAAAAAATAAGCCGCTAAATTATGTATCGTGTGCCTCAATTAAGTCAATATTAGACGAAACTAATTGTATGAGGAAGTAAAACCCAAGCTTAAGCTTGAGGATTTCTTTAGAAAAATAAGGAACAGGTAGCCGCAAAATCGTTCCTAATCGGCTTCTTGAAAAAAAGAGGTCGAAAAGTTGAAAAATGCTAACAACTGTGTCTTGGATAATTTCTTAGCTTTCGGTCACTTTTAAAAAATAAAATTTGGGTATGATTTTGCAGCTGACTGTTTGCTGTTTTCCAAAGTATCGTCCAAAAGTATCGTCCAAGGTTTTAATGGATGAAATGATATACAACTCGTTGGCATTCTTAAAAGAGCCAAAACGAAGCTTATATCATAAAAGAAGTGAAGTAATGAGGTCTCACAACTACTTACTTTGCTATTTTGATATATTTAATTTATTTATAAGGCAACTATAAAAAAGTTGTCGGCCAATATACAATCTAGTAAGCCTTAGCACGCTTTCTTTTATAGATGATGTAATTCTCCAGTAAACCCACAACTTTTTTTACTTAATATCATTACTTGCTATTTTGTGTAGTTTTCAAATTGCTAACATAATGAAAAAAGTGCAACATTTTATTTTAGATTTCACATTGATATATCATTTGCTTGAACTTCCTGTTCTTGATTATCGTTAAATTGGCGTTTCATTGTATCCACAACCTTTTTCATAGTCTCTGCTATAACATTCCACATATTCTTTAAGCTTTCCATCATTTGTTCACCAAAATTACGCTGCGAGAAGTCTTGATTAGGTAAAATTTCACCATTATCATCGTATGCGTAATAGTAATCGTTATCATTTATTGTTGATGATACTGATTTATCCTCCTGATTATTGCCAGTTTGCCGCTTATTACGTTTATTCATCGGAGGCTCACGCGGCATTTCTTTCACTGCAGTATCCTTAACGGTTTTCATCTGTTCTAAAACAGTTTGCGCCATATCCTTTAAAGTTTATTTTATTAAAACTTTTCGATTTAATATATAATATGTTTCACATTAAAGTTTATTACCTGACGTTCTTCTTGTTGAGCTTTTGCCCGCAATCCATAACTAATGATACTTAATGCAAAATAACAAAGAAAGCAATATTTTCTCAACTGATTCATTTTGAAAAATAACTGGGACTTAAGCTTAGAACGCTCCAATCTTGTTATTTATATGTGAAATTACTAATAATTTAGTGATTTAATTGAAATACTTTAAATTGTTAAACAACGTGTTTGCTCTTTTTCTATTTTTAACTACAAAAAGAAAACACCAACTACATGCAATAGGCATGTTGCGATACATTGCCATATTGTTTTCAGCAATTTTCGTTCAATTAAAAATCGATATCTTCCCATCAAATGCATGTTTTTATATATACTACTTATAATTACAATATAAGATACATATATGTGATTAGACCTGTTTTAAAGTTTTATACAGCAATCCCGATTTCATTTTAACTATTCAATTTTGTCTAAGATATCATCAAATTCTTCTATAATTGAGCTAGCTGAGGGTTCGCATTCAAACTATTATAGAAACCAAGCAGGTTCAAACTTCAGACAAATCAAGTAATCTCATTCAAATCATTTTATAAACAGAAATTTTTAACAAGATGTAGACATTGTCCCTTTCGTTTAAGCACATTGTGTACAGAGATGTAGGTAAACTGCCTACAAACCGGCCATCGCTTTGTAAAATAGAGTTAGGAGTATTACTGCCTATCAAAATTGTTACTATTCATCGGTGTTGTTTATAACATATGTTGTTATTTGTCGCTGGGACATATTTCCATAAATAGTATTAGTAATTTTTCAATTGTTTTTTCCTTAGAGGTAGACGTAAAAATGATAATCAAAATACCAACATTAAGTTCATGCAAAAATAATAGATATTAAGATACAAAAAGGGAGACAATTGTAATTAGGCACCGTAGATAGTCGTTATTTTCAATAATTGAGGTCAAAAAAATCACAATGATGGAAACGATGAAATTTGAGTTTAAATATACAGATGAATTCAACGAGAAGCGTAGATGATAGTATTTTCAATTTTGTAATATTTATTCTTGAAAATCGAAACTAATCGTATTTTTGGATTTTTTATTTTTTTCGATCAAAAATAATCGTAATTTTCGATTTAAATTTTTTCGATCCGAAACAATCGATATTTTGGATTTCTCTGTTTTTCGATCAATAATAATCGTTATTTTGGACTTTAATTTTTATTATGGAAAATAGTTGCTATTTTAGATTTTAATTTTTTCGATCAAAAATAATCGTAATATTGGATTTTAATTTTTTTCGATCAATAATAATCATTATTTCGGATTTCTATTTTTTTTTTAAGATCAAAAATAATCCTAACCATGGATTTTTATATATTTAGATAAAAATTATGCGTCATTTTCTATTTCTATCACCTGAGCCTAATAATTTGATTTTGTTCAAAAATTCAGAAAAAGCTGAAATATGCTGAAAATCGGAAAATTTTGATAAGTCGAAGTTTGTCGAGATATGTTGAGAAGGCGAAATGTATATCGATATGATAGAGAAAATTAGAATCTAAAATGTCTCTTATTTTGAATCTTAAATAATAGAAATCCAAAATTAAGATTAATTTTGATCTACAAACATAAAAAAAAATCAAAGAAAAATTAAGTCAAAATTATTTTTGATCAAAAAAATAAAAACCGATGAAAAAATCAAGAATTCAAAATTACGATTATTTTGGATCCAAAAAAAAATTCTATTTCAAAATAACGATTATTTTTGATCGAAAAACATAAAATTCCGAAATTACGATTATATTTGATTGAAAACAAAAAAAATTTAAATCCATTTATAACGATTGTGCGGTGATATTTATCATAGAACTCATAATCGTTACGTTCCCTGGTTGTAACAGAAACTTTATATGAAGAATTTACGAAATTGCTAACTTGAGAAGGATCTTCAATTAAGGATGTAAGGGGTTGGAAAATTGTGAATGGAGAAAAACGGCGAACTCACTATGCGTAGGAATGGGATGATTAAAATTGTGAAATCCAAAGGAAACTAAGTCGCAGTAAAAAAGTAACGAAAGCTACAGGCAGTGGTAGTGCCAGCAATAACTTCTGGTATAGGAGAAGTTGCAGTATATCATTTTCCTATATATTTAATGTTTTATTGTAAATTTGTTTACTTCGAAAAACTGCTGCTGGAAAATTCCTTCTTCATATTATTTGAATTTTTAGAAATTCATAACTTGACAAAAAAGCCTCATAAAAAAAATTCTGTTTCATTTTCTAGAAGTAGGCACAATAAAGCCGAATATGAACAAATGTCAAAATTTGATGAAGTTAAATTTATAAGGAACATTTTTACCACGCCAATAATTTATAGCTGAGCTAAATAAGAAACGAATCACCACTCAAAAATTCCAAAAATGAAGCAAGTCCTAATCCTCGTCGAATCAAATATGTTTTTTTTTTTATTAGGAAAAAATAGCGATAAAATATTATGTGTTCATTTTTGTTAAACTTTCATAAGTTTAAGCTTCTATGTCTTAGGGATAGACAAAAAACGACTTTAAAAACCACCTACTTTTATAAAATTTTTATTGAATTAGAAACTTTTAGGAATCATTCAATTTATTCCATTTTCGTAGCACCATTTTGCACACCATCTCCAGTTTTACTGCCAAATGCCTCCTTCATGACTTCCACTAGTTTCTTTATCGAACTTGCCGCCTTAATGGCTTGCACTAGTTTCATCGAACTTGTGATGGTTTCCCCAATATTCTTCATGTTTTCAGCAACTTTCTCACCAAACTTTTGACCCGAATTATTTTTTGGCAAATCCTCTGCCTGTCGACGACGGCGAACAGTGGTGCCATCTTCGTTGAGTTTTTTTGTTTTACTTTTAGCTTTGCTGGCAGTATTTTTTGCGCCATCAACAGCATCGTCATCCACAGGTTGGGCGGATGTCCCACCTTGAGACAAGCCATGAAAAGGCGAACGTTTACCACGGTGTTGATGTGAATGCATACTGTTAGGTTGTGGTAAGAGCAACATTTCTTCCACACCAAGCAAGTTGAGGGCGTGTTTGTGGCGTTTATATTCATCTGATACTGACGTAAGATCCATGACGGCTTCGGTAGAAAATTCAGATGTTTTGCCCATTTCAATATATTTGCTGGTCGTCGGTGGTACCCATAAAAGACATAATCCACTTGAAAGCCATATTAAGAACAACACCAATTTGTAGTCTCCGCTCATGACGGCTGATTTTGCAAAACCGAATAACTTTCTTTTTGTGAGAAGTTGTGATTTTCAACTGTAACTGTTGTGGAGTTGCATGTAATGCTTTTATAATTCTGAATTTTGGTTCCAAAACAATTCTTTCTCGCTGATATTTAGTGCACTGATTTGCATTCCCTTTATTATTATGTACAAATTAAAAGGCAAGTAATGCCTAATGTAAACAGTTGATAAAATCCATATCAATTTAATTACCTCATTTCATAATCACAAGTACGATGCATGCAAACTTTAAAAATATTCTGTAATAATAGTGATTAAAATAGTTTTGTCACATGTTTGGAATGATTATTGTATTATTTATGAATATAATTATGTATGTGTATATGATCATAATAACCAAGCAGGCAAATGAGCAATGCCTGCCTCGGAGAAGGCCTGCTAGCACTGCTGCGATTATATAAGGAAAAAAAGGCCTGATATTAGAAGGCAAAGAAGAAGGACCCCATTGACTTTAAAGCTTTTCTGTTCCTTTTTTTATTTCATGTATTGTAATGTTTTATGATTCGGCATTACTTTTTTGTCATTGTACATACACGAAATGAAAAGTAGACACAATGTTCGATATTAAGAGAGGTGTGCATTTTGCCTGGCTAGTCTTCTGTTGTTTCATGTTATGTTATAGGAGGTAGAGTTTTGTGTATTCTTTGTCAAATTGTAAATTAAGAAACATCACAAAAAAAAATCATTAAAAAAATATCAACGCAAGTGAGAAGGCGCTGATAAAAAAAAAAAAAACAATTAATATTTAGAGTCCTTACGATGTATTAAAATATAATTTTTGTCAAGTACTTCTGAGAGTCCTACTACGGTAAGCGGTCTTAGAACGCCTACTTAGGAATGCCTGTTTTCTTGGCACATTTCATATAAAAAAGAAAGTACGTTTGAAAGGAGGGTGCAATGCTTACCAAGGAAGGCCTTCTAGAAACACTGTTAGCTCCAGCCCTTGCCTACTGGGAAATTAATTATTGTATGAGTAGTGGAAATACTAATACGCAATTAAGTCAATTTTTATCCAGAGCTTCTCCGAACCATTCCTATGTGCCACGTGCTCTTGTCAAAACGCACCCGCATTGAGTCTGGTTCAAGTCCGATCCATTACGAATATCTGTGCAAAAAATGGTCGCATTGCTGGAAATTGTTCTCTAAGTATAACATTTAAATACATTTATAACGATTATTTACGGATTTCTATCATAAAACTCATAATCGTTACGGCCCCTGGTTGTAACAAAAGCCTTGTAGGAAGAATTTGCCAAAGTGCTCAATTAAGAAGGATCCCCACTTAAGGATGTAAATGAGTGGGAAATTCTGAGAAATTGTGAATGTATAAAAACGGTAAACTCACTAGACATCATTTCTTTAGACATGGGCTGATTAAAATTGTGAAATCCAAAAGAAACTAAGCCGCAACAAAAAAAGTAACGAAATCTAATGGTGACGGTAGTTTTTAGTAAATTAATTTGTCAAGTACCGAGAAGACTAGTGCTAATCTTGTCATACAGAATGCAGTTGGAGAACTGTCAGCAATAACTACTTTTGGCATAGGAGAAGTTTCAGTAGAAGAAAATAATAAGAATGAGTGGTCTTCGATCTGCGTCAGACGTTTGTCATCATTTTTGATATATATAGATAACGTTGTTGACTTATCACATCGTATGTTTCAGAAAATCGAAGAAATAGTAGAGCGCCAAATAGATATAGAAAATGTTTTACGGTATTAAACTAAAACAACAGAGAACTTTTGCGGAAGAATTTCAAGCAAGCCATGCAGAAATGTTTTAAATACAAGAGTTTATTTAAAATAAAAATGATATGTAGTTTTAAATATAAATTTAAAATAAGCACACAAAGCAAAATTATCTTTTATTTTTTATAACTATATTTATCGATTAAAATTGAGTGACCAAAGATTGTTTTAAAAATTTTTAAAAATTTACGTATATTACTGAATTAAAAGCCGTGCGACCAACGATTTAAAATTGAAAATTGTATTTTTTATTAGGAAAAAAATAGCTTTAAAATATTTTGCTTACACGTTTGTAAAACTTTCTTAAGTTTCTGTGTTTTAGAGTCAAACGAAATACGACCTTCAAAACCACCTGCTTTTATAAGATTTATATTGAATTAGGAGCTTTTAGCAATCAATCAATTTATTCCATTTCCATGGCACCATTCTGCCCACCATCTCCAGTTTTACTGCCAAATGCCTCCTTCATGGCATGCACCAGTTTCTTCATCGAACTTGCGATGGTTTCCCCAATATTCTTCATGTGTTCAACAAATTTCTCACTAAATTTCTGACCCGAATCATTTGTTGGCAAATCATCTGCCTGTCGACGACGGCGAACAGTGCTGTCGTCATCGTTGAGTTTTTTTGTTTTACTCTTAGCTTTGCCAGAGGTACTTTTTGAAGTTTTGCTCCTGCTTCGTCGGCGCCTGCGTGCTTCTTCAGCGGCATCAACGGCATCATCAGGCGCAGGTTGAGCTGGTGTCCCACCTTGAGACGTACCACGACAAGGCGAACGTTTACCACGGTGTTGATGTGAATGCATACTGTTAGGTTGTGGTAAGAGCAACATATCTTCTAAGCCCAACAAGTTAAGGGCGCGTTTGTGGCGTTCATATTCATCTGGTACTGGCGTAAGGTCCATGACTGCTTCGGTAGAAGATTCAAGTTTTTTGCCCATATACATATATTTGCTGGTCGTGGGTGTCGCCCATAGAAGACATAATCCACTTGAAAGCCATATTGAGAATAACACCAATTTGTAGTCTCCGTTCATGATAGCTGATTTTTTAAATCCGAATAACTATTGTGGAGTTGAATGTAGTGTTTTTATAGTTCTGAATTTTGGTTCCAAAACAATTCACTGACTTACATTCTCGTAATTATTTTGAAAAAATTAAAACGCAAGTAATGCCTGTTGTAAACACTAGATAAAATCCATATCAATTTAATTACCTCATTTCATACATTCAATCATATCACAAGTACGATACATGCAATCTTTAAAAATGTTTTTTAATAATAGTGATTAAAATAGTATTGTCACATGTTTGGAATGATTATTGCATAAAATATGATCATAATAAATTTATTATTGTACGAGTAGTAGAAGTACTAATACGCAATTGAGTCAATTTTTGTCCAGAACTTCTCCGAACCATTCCTATGTGCTACGCGCTCTTGTCAAAATGCACCCGCTTTTAGTCTGGCGCAAGTCCGAACTATTTCGAGTATTTGTGCAAAACATGGTATCATTGCTGTAAATAATTCTCTTAGTATAACGTTTTGAATTTTTTTGATTTTATGAGACTGCTTTTATGAGACCCTTTTGTTGTAATTTGCCTGAACTTTGTCTAAAACCTTCTTTTACTATTTCTAGTATAACTGCTTATATATATCGTTTTAAATGTTCTGCTTGTATGGGCGGTAGGCGTGCCTGGCAACCGATTTTGTCTGTCATAGAATTGCACGAGTAATGTTTGAAATGTTTCCGCCCGGGACAGCCACTCTCTGCACGTACGCTTATGGGAACGCTACTGAATAGGATATAAAAATCAATACATAACCGTCACAAATGAAATTTTATTTTCAGCGAACAAAAATAACTATGTATTCCTATAATTTTTTTTGTTTGTTTTTTTTTTCATTCACAAATTTCCGGCATTGTGTTTTTAGCCCTTTAGAACTTTTCTTTTAACCAATCTATGAAAAAATATCGCATATGGTTTTTTGTCTGTACACTAATCTTTGACTTCTTAAATGTTTTTCGATTCCATTCGACTTATCTACTTATTGAATGAACATAAAACAAGTAAATGACCAGTTATGGTTTTACGAATCATGTTTTTGGAATCTCCGAACACTAAATAATAATTGTGCATTGTCAGATTTGGTTGAAAATTTTTACCGATTTTGGTCTTGCTTAAAACGAACCGTATCGGCCTTAGTGCTAATCTTAAAATGGCCATAAAACGAGTAAATGAGCAGCTCCGATTTTGCGGATTATGTATTTGGAATCTCTGGGCACTATATATGAATTGTGCATTGTCAGATTTGGTTGACAATTTAATCGATCTTGATCTTGCTTGAAGCGAAGCGTATCCGAATAGGATAAACTATGAATGAATTTTGAAGTTTCAAAAAAAAAAAAAACAAACTTTATTAAATTATTTTATCGCGTCTGCCTCTGATATATTTTATAAAGAGCATACTATAGATAACGAAAACATAAAAGGCAGACGTCCACATAATTGTTAATATGTAAAAAAACTATCAAATAATTTAATTGTTCTCTTCCAGAATTTTGTTGTTTTCAGTATGGTCCCATGAAGCTGAATATACAATAGGCAGACGTCTAGGCATCTGCTTTTTCAAAATATATAGCGTTGTATATGTCAAATTCGCATGTTAATATTAGGAACAGCAAATTTTTCTAAATATATTTAATTAACTATAAAGTTGAAAACCTTATCCTTTTCCTTCAAAACCCACCTTTATTTAAATCTGTATGTAGATCTGTGTAATAAATTTCAATTATAAAAATAAGTTTAAAAAAAATGATGGAGGATAGTCTCAACAATTAATATAAAAAAAAAAAAGCAAACTTACACACAAATCAGAAATGCAAAAGCAAAATGATGTACGGTTTGGTGTGGAAGCTCCATATATACAGCCAGAAAAATTTTAAAAAAATATAATATACTCGTAAACTGCCGAAAAAATGGTATAGTAAATTTTGGATAGCAAAATTTGTATGAATATATTCTTAATGATATGCACATTAAAAGCTCTGAAACGTCTGCCTTCGAAAACGCAGCACTTAAATCGTCTGCCTTTGCTATTTTTATGCTTTTTTTAAGTAAAGGAAGCCGTCAGCTAAGAGGCAGGAATTATACAGTAATTCAGAACTAAAATTTGTTATATTGCCATTTTTAAATGCAGCAATAACTTAGTGGCAGAGGTTGTATTCTCGTTTCCTATGACATAATCTTTATAACAATCGCAATCTGAATGACGATAAAATCACTTTAGTTTGCAAATGTAAATTAAAAATTTTTAAAAAAATCTAGTTACTCTTAAACGCGGCAACGAAAGCGTCTGCCTTTTGCATTTATCTTTTTCTGTACATAGACTCATTTTACAATACGTTTTTTACAGTTTCAAAGGACTCTCAACTAATAACGCAGATACAACTCAATGGCAGAGATTGTTCGCATTATTTATGTTACATAGAACTTCACGATTTCTGGACACGTTTCTGCTAAACGTTTTTTCTCAAACTGAAGAAGTAAAACAGAATGAGTTCAAGATATTCAGCGAATGTGACAGAATTTAAATTTTCATTGATATTTTTAAGAAACTTTTACATTTTTTTTTTGCCGTAATCCATACATCAGACTTAAAACGAAAGTGAAAACATAAAGATTTTTGTATTCTACAAGTTTGCACACAATTTCCTCGAAGCACCGTCAATTAAGGTGGTGATCAAAAATAATGTCATTCGTCTTCCCGGCATTAGACATATGTATGTCCTATATTTTCTCAAAAATGTTATATAATTTTTAAATACTTAAGCGCATTTTGAGTACTTACTGGTTAAAACAATTTTTTTTCAAATATTTTTAAGTTGACTTTTTTGTCTGAAAAATTAATGTTTATAAACACAAAATTTAAAAGTAAAAAAAATTGTTAAGAAATTAAGCTCAAAAATTAAAAAAAAAAACAAAATCATTAATCAGGAATATGGATCTCAAATTCTGCACCGTGAGAATGCATTTTTACAATAATCATTTGTTCCATATACCGTGACAAACACGATAGATCAATTTTCCGTACGCCTTTATTTATCTCCACTAATTTGATCTATCCATTCTCTCATTCTAATTACAGTACGCGCAACCAACAACGCCACAATATCAGACACAGCAATACCAGCAGCCGCAATTTCAATACCCGCAACAACAACAACAAACACAGTACCAACCACAACCACAATATCAGCAGCAACAGTATACGCCAGCGCCACCCTACATGCAAGGACCACAAAATCCGTTACAACAACAGGTATTTCCACAACAGCAACAACAACAACAACAGCAACAGGGGCAATCAGAACCACAACTATCGATTGATCAGTATCAGGCGCAATATTATGCTTATCGGCAGCAACAACAACAATTGCAAGCACAGCAACAATATCAGCAGGCGTTGCAACAACAAGCGCTATCATATAAGCAACAGCAACAACCAGCAGCTACTCAAATGCCACAAGTGCAACAAAATAAACCCTATTACACTGAGCAGGAATACGCCACATATCTGCAACAACAATCGCTGCCGCAGTACTACAGCGGGAATACGGCAGCAGCAATGCGGTTCAATGGTTTGCAACCAACTTTTCCTCAACAACAACAACAACAACAACAAACATATTCACCAAGTTCAGCAACATATGCAACAACGACAGCCATGCCCATGACCTCAACCACTGAGGCGAACTCGAAACTATTGGGCGTTCAGTACTCGCCCTCGGACCAGGTCTCACATGTGAAATTCTCAAGTGGCAACTTAGCGTACAACTTTTAGGCTGTGACTACAGCAAGGGGCTAACTATGAGATCCAATTTTATTTGGCCATCTAAATTATTTTTCGTTATTTTTATAATCGTCTTTGACTTTGATTTTATGTAATGATGTGGAATTAATTTTGTAAGAATCGTGAAAAAAAATTTAAGGAACAAATTTAGAATTATAAAAAAACTGTGTTTTTTTTCATTTCGTCACATTTTGGCGCCACGGAAATCGTACTATCAAAATCAAATTTTTAAGTGTCGATATCTCGAAAACCAAACGATATATCGATTTTTTAATCTAACATTTTCAATTTATTTTGACGTGTTCCATTGGAAAATTTTCCCTCCGGTTATCTGGTAAATGCCAATCTGAAGGTGTTTTTCAATAAGTAACTCGTCGCCATTTGTTAAAAGTCAATGTAGTTTTTGACTTATAGGATATGTGCCTAACTTTTTTACCCAACTTCCACGTCATTTTTAAATTTGAAATTAAAATTTCGCGTACTTTGAATGCAGAAATGTAGGCAGAGTGTCTGTCATCTGCTAGCTTTGTGTATGGAGATGTAAGGGGTCTCGCCTGTTAACTGCATGCTTTGTGTGTGGAGATGTAGGCAACTCATTAAACTATACAGTCGCTTAGTAAGCGACGTGCTTTTCGTTTGTTACACATTGTATATAGGAATGTAGGCAAACTGCCTACAAAGCGGCCATCGTTTAAGTAATCGTCCTTTCAACGAAATCAGGATTTACCACTGAAAAATCAGTTAAATTTTAAATTGGAATCCTGCGTAAAACAAATTGTCATATTTTATTTTAAATTTTTCTTATGATCTGCGGAAATTTCTCAGCATAGTTTAGTTTGGAAAAAAATGTGCTATGGCACACCCCTTATGTAAGAAAAATTAATCAGATATCATCAACTATTTGATACAGGCTAATGAAACTTGGTACACATTTAAAAGTTACGAACAAAAGTATATATGTTTCAATAAAAAAAGGGGCGGTGCCACACCTTCTCCTTTATCGGTTTCATATAAATGCGCGAACTACTCAACAGATTTTCATAACACTTTTTTAAATGGAAGGCTCTTAGCAGAGTTTGGTTTAGAAAAATGGATGATGACACACCCTCCAAAAATTAAATTTATCATATCTCATCAACTATTTCACGCAAATTAATGTGACATGGTACTTGTGTAACAGGTACGAGCAAAATACAGTTCTATTGAAAAAGTGGGTGATGCTACGCCTATTATAAGAGAAACAAACAAAATTTTTAAAATCTCAGTAACTATTTGACGCAAATGTATAAAGTTTTGTGGATATGATTATAATAGTTTTTGAAAGGTCTTTAGCATAGTTTTCTTTGGAAAAAATGGGCGTTGCCACTCCCCCAAATAAGATAAAAATCAAATTCAATACATATTATCAACTATTTGACGCAAATGAATGAAACTTGGTACATATATAAAAGATATGGGCAAATGTTATTTTTCATGGAAAAAATGGGTGGTGCCACGCCTACCATATGAAAATAACACAAAATTTTTATATCGCAGCAACTGTTTTACGCAGATGAACAACACTTGGAACATATGTATGTATATAAAAGACTAAAACTATAACCAAATTGCACTCATCGCCCCACCTACTGATAAGGGCAGCACAACGTCTGCCAGATCTGCTAATATATATACCTATATGTTTAAAAAAAAAAAAATTTTCACAGCTTCCAAAAGAGTGTTAATTCCAATTTCCACACTTTCATAGTAGTTTTTGGCTTTAAAAAAGTTCGTCGTAATTAACGGAATCGTAATATGCGGATTGAAGTATGTAGTATGTACTATGTACATAGAAATTTATATTAGAACCAAACTAAATATATGATCTCTACATCATAACCGAAAGGTCGTTATGTGCGAATTCGCTATAAACGAATTTAACTGTATTCCCAAAGAGAAAACTCGCTAATATCTTGGCAGGCAAATAGTCAAATCAACGAAGTTCTTAACTTGTAAAAAATTCCAAATTCAATTTACTCGTACTCCTTGTTTGAAATGCTTTTTAGTTCATCGAATGAGATTTATGGCTCGCTCTACACAACGAAAAATTGCTGACGTACTGAACAAAAAATACCTCAATAGCTGATGAAAAGCCTTTGCCATACCACAATGAACTACATAAGTGACCTAGGCGTTAACATTGAGCGTTTGGGCTTACGAAATATGGTCGCTATAAATCAGAACACAAAGTATTAAGTGGAAAACCATCGCAAAGTTGTCAGAACGTGTAAGTAAAAAATGTGCCGACTTTTTGTTAGCTTTTCATGCTACGTGGTTGCAGTTTGTAAGGAAATTAAAGGTTTTTTTCGTCTTTTTTTTGGATGCCATTTTTCTTTAAGGAAATGAAAAAACGTTTTTAGTTTACGTGACGATTAATAATGTACTTACGGGCAATCAAATAAATAAAAATAATAAAGGAATCAGAGTTATAGCATGTAGGTTTTTCATTAAACTGGATTGAGTAACATACGAAATATGGTGTCTACTTTAATTTGTACATATTTAAATTTTTTTTGCATTTTAATATCGAATTAAAGTTTCATGAATTCCTCAAAGAAGTGCTTCTCAATTAAATAAAGGGTAAGCTCTGGTTTTTTTTTTAATTCAAACTAAAGTCATAACTGCAACGCAAGGGGTCCTAACCAGAACTCATATACTTATTGTGAATATAATTTGGGATTTTCTCTTTTTGTTCGGTGCATTTTATAAACGGAAAAATGTTTGTGTTATTATTTTCAAAAACTTATATCCTAGAGTAGGAGGATGTGCTTGACGAGGTGGATATGGTTTGTAAGACATATTCCTGTTTTGATCCTTCTTTTTTTGAACGGATTGCCAGTGTACTTAATGACCTGGAACGTGACAGAAAACCAGATGATGATGAAGAACACATCGACGCTTTGGCCTTAGAAGGTAGTCAAAAAGAGATGCTGAGCAAGATCCCGAATTTGAAATATAGGAATAGTTTCAAAGTGATAAAGAAGTTGAAGAAGAGATAGAGAAAGCTGAGTCGCAAAACTAGTTTTTTTGGTGCAAAATGGAGCAAAATTACAACACAAATGAGACGAATTTGAATCCACAATATTAAACGTTTCAAAGGAGGTTCAATTGGGAATGAACTTGCACCAATTTAAGTTTTCAAGAAATTTAATTTCCACATACATAATTTTTACAATTACAAAATACACAAAGCGTTTTGCTGTTGATTCAATTAGAAAATGAAACACAAAATGTCCGAATAAAAAGAAGAACATTTGGATGGAATTCACAGCAGTAGAGCTAAATGCCTTCATAGTAATACTTTGATCGGCTGGTGTAGGCCATAATGGAGAACAACATCCATCGGAGTTCAGGAAATTTACAAACCTCCAAATTTCTAGAGCTACAATGGCGACAAAGCCTGGGCGAAAAACTCATTAGCCATTATTTAGAAAAGCAAAATAATCAAATTCAGACTCTTCAGAAGTTCTTGCCAGATTAGTAAATTAGTACACCTGTACTTTTTGCAATATATTTGCGTTTTGAAAAGCAGCATATTTCTAATATACTTTTGTGGCAAATTTTTTTTTTATAAAGCTATTTTATAATAACTCATGTCCATAATATAATTGTAACAATGTTTTATTAATAAATGCATAAATTTGTTAAGATTGTTGAAATTAACCTATTTGCTTGCTTATTTTCGGAAAAGTTAATAAAAAGTACGCTCGACCTCAGTAATTTCGTGGAAAATTCAATCAAATTGCCTTCAATGGTAGCCAGTATCTTGTGGTACTTCAGGCAATACGAATCTTATATTAGGAATAGGCTCCTAGACAATATACATACTTGGATATTGTTAAAAGTTTTTGATGATAGATTTGTTTAATAAATGTAAGGTGCGCCGGAAATACTTCGAACTAAGTTTGACTGAATCTTTTAAATTTTTCGATATATTTACATTTCGCCACAGCTGGGGACTTCATGGGAATTATAATAATTATATACAAAATAACTCTACATTCAAGGCTGAGTTTCAAGTATTTGTGCAAGAGCAAGCTTTGAATTGATGATTTTAATTGAAAATCTGTTTATTTTTTCTTGGAAATATGAACTTTCCAAGTAAGGTGTATGTCAAGGTGTATGCATATAGTAGGTATTTGGCTTCAGCGTTCTAAGTTATTGCGTTGTTGTTTAAAAAAATTTAATTAATTTGTGTAAAGGCCGTAATATCTCTTAAAAACATGAAAGAACCGGGGAAGTTCGTATAGTTAAGTCCAGAGGCGTCAATTGGGTAGGGCTAGAGGGGGGGGGGGGGCGGGGCATTGGCCCTCTCCAAGGATCTGATATTACTATACATTACATCGATTCAATTCAAAATATAATCGATTCGATATGTTATTTAAATTTTTGCTTTTCCCCCCCAAGCTTTTGGTGAAAGTTTAAGTTAAGTCCCACCTAGGCTTTTTTGCATATTTGGGACCAAGGTCTATTGTATCGTAAAATTTGGAAATATCGAAATTTTCGGTTTCTCACATTCCCCAATTGTGCCTTTTTGGAAAAATTATATTTAGGAGCCGCTGGAGAGGAAAAGAAGGATCTAGTCCTAAGCGTCCACCTAGTAGAATGACAAAGATGGCCTAGTAGAAAATAAAATTGAAGGATAATTTTAAATTGTTATACGGACAGAGCTAGAAACGCATTAATCCATAAAAATTACTGTGGAAACTGACCACAGGAGGCTGCGAAATTCTGGTTTGTATGGTAGCCGTCCTGCAAAAAAAGCCATTGTTGACACAAAAAATGAAAAAAGTACGTCTAGCTTGTGCTCAAAGCTACAAAAACTGGACACTGGAGCAGTGGCGAAGTGTAATTTAGTCGGATGAAAGTAAATTCAACTTGCTATGCGCCGATAATTTGCCATAGGTGCGTCTTTCCGATGTATTCCAACAATGTTCGTGTCCCTCTACACTATTTACACTACTAATGCGAAAAAATATGGGAAAGTTATAAGGGAGAACTAAGAGCCGGTGCTTAAAAAGCACTTATCCTGCACTACGGATGCAATCTTACAGGACGATTTTGCGCCTTGCCACCGTGCGAAATTGATTAATCGTGTATGTAATTTTTTCTGTGATTCTTACAGACCTCAAAATTATAAACAGGATATTAAAAAAACAAATCATGTTTTCATAGCTCGGAAAAGTATTCACGGATCTCGGAATTTCGCGTCTGACCTGGCCTAGAAACTAGAAACGGACCTGAATTCTATCGTGCCCTTGAGGCATATAATGAAGGGCAAAGTTACTGACCAGAAACCCGAGATAAAGACAAAATCAATTTTAGCTTTAGATAGGCTTTGGTATAATGTGCTACAGTACGATAACCTCAAAGCCTTGGTTGATGCCATCAAGGATAAGGGACAACATTGAATTGTAAAAGCATTAACTTTATTTCAGACTAGCATTACCCTGTGCGCATCGCTGCACCTCAACCGTGGTGTATATTCGATGTGCAGTCTGCGTGAAAATTCTATTTAAAAAATACTTTTGTATGAGGACCACCCTTAGTACACATCCAAATTAAAATTTTTACAACCTAAGCAGTGCCTCTTAATATAAAAACCACGTGGTGTAAATTCCATGAGGATCGATTAAGCGGTCTTCGAGGAAATGATATTTAAAAATATTTTTGTGTGAGGACCACCCTAAATAAAAGCTTTGTAAACTAAGCTATGCCTATTAACATAAGAGCTACGTGGTATAAGTTCGGTGTAAATCGACTAACCTGTTCTTCGTGAAAATGATATTTGAAAATATTTTTGTATGAGAGTCACCCTAAGTATGCACCTTAAATACAATTTCAACGACTTTATCTGTGCCTCTTAATATAAAAGCCATGTGGCGTAAGTTCAATGAGAATCGATTTAGCGGTCTTCGAGAAAATGATATTTAAAAACATTTTTGTTTGAGGGCCACCCTACATATGCACCCTAAATAAAAGTTTTGTAGACTAAGCTATGCTTCGTAATATGAGAGCTACGTGGTGTAAGTTCGGAGTGAATCGACTAACCAGCCTTCTTGAAAATGATACTTAAAAATATTTTTGTATGAGGGTCACCCTAAGTATGCACCCTAAATAAAATTTTTTTAAGCTTATCTGTGCCTCTTAATATAAAAGCCATGTGGTGTTAGTTCCAAGGGAATCGATTAAGCAGTCTTCGAGAAAAGTTTTTGTCTGAGGGCCACCCGAAATAAAAGTCTTGCATCTTTACCTATTCCTGTTAACATAAGAGCTACGTGGTGTAAGTTCGGTGTGAATCGACTTACCAGTCTTTGTGAAAATGATATTTAAAAAAATTGTTGTGTGAGTGCCACCCTAAGTATACACCCTAAATAAAATTTTTACAATCTTATCTGTGTCTCTTCGCATAAAATCCATGTGGTGTAAATTCCAAAAGAATCGATTTAGCGGTCTTCGAGAAAATGATATTTAAAAAATATTTTTGGGTGAGGGCCACCCTAAATAAAAGTTTTGTTTGCTATGCTTCTTAACATAAAAAATACGTGGTGTAAAATCGGTGTGAACCGATTAACCTGTCTTCGTGAAAATGATATTTAAAAATATATTTGTATGAGGGCCACCCTAAGTATGCACCCTGAATAAAATTTTTATATTCTTATCTGTGCTCCTTAATATAAAAGCCATACTGTGTAAGTTTCATGAGAATCGATTCACCTGTCTTTGAGAAATCGTTATTTTTAAAATATTTGTGTATGAGGGCCACCCTAAATAAAACTAATCTATCTGAACTAATTTTTGTGCAAATTAAAACGTAATCTACTCCAGCATACGCACAATAAATTTATAAAAACCATTCATGAGGACAGAAGTTCAACATCCTTCTTACAAATTGAATTTCTAAGAATTGAATGCCAAATGCTCATAACTTTTAAGGAACTTTTGAACCGCTTTCACCATATTTTAGTCGTCTAATAATGGAATTAACTTTTCAAAAATACCAACAAAAGACAAAAAAAAAAGACGTTGAAACCCTCAGGACGCAGTGTAATGTGAAATATGCATAAATAATTGAATTTTTTCTTTTTAGTTTACATTTCACTTTTCAGTTGTTGCTACTTGTACTGTGAAATCAAATTGCTTTGCTACCTAAATAATCCAGTCAAATTGGACATAAAATTCGCATAGAGCTGGACACTTGTACAAATGAAATATCAAAAGTCCCTACCGATACTGCTTCTGTTAAAAATGTTATTCAAGGTCAAAGATCAAAAAAGTCTGCTTTTTATCATAAAAAATGGTGAAAAAAATTGTATATATGCAATCGTCCACAAAAATTGTCAAAGCACTTTTTCGTACCAATCACTTTTCTTCAGATATCATGATGGCAAAAGTTGTATTTTGCATAATATTCAGACATTTCCCCACCACTTATGAGTAAATGTACTTGGTACTTTTTAAAACGTGCATTTCCCAGTAATCATATATATTCTGCTGGAGAAAGTTTGATCAGACAGTATATTATCGATTGAAAAAATGGTACTATTGGCAATGATTAAAGTGGAAATGATTATTGTTGATTTCTGGAAATCAACAATGTTGAATCTTTTGATTCAACACTCATGCCTTTATCTACGCTTCATCTTTCTCTCCTTGTTGTATTTCTGAGAATTGTTCAGAGGAAAAGACTGACCTTGATAATTGAGTATTTTTTTTCCAAATCACGACCTGATACTTTTTTAATGAAATCGAGTTACCTACAAAATTTTTATGTAAATCACCCTAGGATTCCAATGGCGCAGACTATTTTGTTCAGAACCCAGCACAAATTCTTTAGAAAGTGGTTTGGAAAGTATACTTCTTTCCAAAACGTCCCGTTGTTTGTTGTTCTTTTTTCGCATTTTCTGGCAAGTAACCTTAAACGTTCAGGTCGCGTTTTGAAAATAAGTAACTTAACTGTCAGTCTTTCGTTTCATTTGTTAGTGTTTTTAAGACCTATAACAATTTTAAGCTCTATGCGAATTTTTGCTGACTTATATATCTACTTTGACTGGGCTATACAATTATATTATGAAAATATGAATATACATAGGTACATTTGTATATAAGTGGAGAAATTATTTTAAATATCTGTTTTTTTTTATGTATAATATAAAAAACAAACTTTTGCTTAAGTTGATATCAAAACATCAAGTGGATTACATTTATTCACATATAGTACAAATAATATATCGATAATTTTACGAGTACATTTGAAATTTGACTTTCTCAACAATTCAGTAAAATTATGGGTTAGTAATTCACTTTGAGGAAAAAGTATTGGTTCTTTGAAACATTCACATTTTCTAAAAATGCTCATAACTCGAAAACTTTTGGTCAGATTTCAAACTTTTATACACTAACAACCTAATAGGTTGCTTACAAGCTATGTATGTTTACTTTTTTAGTTAGATTTTAGGTTAAATCTTTCATCAAATAATTTGAGAGAGTCAGAAGGAAATTGCTCTCAAAGAGAGACTTAACTTAAAAAGTAAACAGACAAGAATTAGTTAAAAATTTGTATATGTATACCCAGTGGCAAATCGATGAAGTACTCTGATTTTTCATGTATGAAAAGCTATACCCTTTGTGTTGTATATTTCACAAATGAAATTGTTACTGTGATATTTTGTTTATTTGCTTGCCGGATGCCTGCCGGATTCCTGCTTAATGGCTGCTTGCATTGTATATGGAGATGTAGGCAACTCGCTAAACTATACAGGCACTTAGCAAGCGATTTTTTAAGGCAATCTGCCTTTCGTTTGTTACACTTTGTATATAGAGATGTAGTCAAGCTGCCTACAAAGCGGTCATCCCTTTGTAAAAAGAAGTTGTGACTGGAGCTGTGAGCATTACTGCCTACAATGAGTATAACTATTCATCGATGTTGTTTATAACATATTTGCCGCTGGGTATGAGTCAAATGTGAAAATTTATTTATTTAATTACGAATGTCAAATTTTCGATTTTCAAAACAAATTTTAATTCGGTACAAAGTTTTATTTTGATCAAGTTTAATTTTATGTGTCTATTTAAGCAATAAACATAGGTATCAGTTGATATGTAATTTATTAAGCTATGATACTAGTGTGTAAAAGTATTAAATCGGTACATTTATAAGCAAGAGGATTAGGTTTTAAATTAATTCAAAAAACTATCTCTTTAACAAATTGAAGTTAATTTTATTGATTAACAAATAACTATTTACGTTGACAAAATTTAACTACAAAAATTCCTTAGGCGATTTTTGTTAACTATTTTTTGGAAACAGAGTTCAATTTCAGTTTTTTATTCTCGTCTTCACGCTGCATTTTGAAGTAAACAGATACGAGTTAATGTCTAAACAGAATTGGGACGTGCGATTTATCTTCTGTGCCAAATTGCACCAAAAAACAGAATTTGTTCTATTTCTCTGCGATAAATTTTATAGTGTCAATTTTGTACTCACTACAAACATATAGGAACCTCAAGTTAACCTTAGGCGAGTAAATAAACACAACTATTATTTAACTTATGCGATAGAATAATTTCCAAAATTTTGTTTTTTTTTTTAAGACTTTCTCGGCTTGTTTGACTTTCTTTAAGGTATCTTTAAATGGCTGTACGCGTGGCACCTCCCATACAATTATAAAACTTTAAATGATATATTTAGTTGAGTATGCCAGCAATCATAGAGGAGTTTGATATGATAAAATCATTTCAAAAGTCAGCAGATCGTATAAGTTAGTACGCGTGGTACTTCCCAAAAAAACCTTAAACGTTATATTTAGACTAATGCAAGCCTTTACTGAATCAAAAGAGGACGAATTTGCAATGAGGTAGCTCCCGCATAAGAAAAACAGCTTAAACCTTATGTATATTGAATGAAATAAGGTAAAATAACAGTGGAGTTTGAGTACCCTGGATATAACCAGATAACCAAGAACAGTTGGCCGCACGACTCCAAATATGGCTGCTGGTATGGGTGCAATACTGCAAAGTCATTGCAGAAGTAACCGTTGCTTTACTGAGCTACGAACCATCAAGAATGTAAAATCAGTGGTATAACGATGAATGCGTACGGTGCAAGGTATTAACGGAGAAAACCACAGGGCTTTACTCCTAGGTCATGATAAAATAAATGAAAGGACATTGGAAAAATCACTCACCCAAGTCACAAGGCGGTTTGACATTTCCCATTTGCATTTTTACCACTAATTTTCACTAAATGAAATATTATTTTTCATTGATAATTTCACTTAATATTTTTGCTTCGAATGAATAAAATTAACAAAAAGTGCACATTTTGAAGCAGAAGAAAAACAAAACATTTTTTTGGCGACTGCTTACAACAGTTGAATTTTCAACACTTCAGATTTCGGAAATACGCAGCTTTTATCACTAATTTAAGTTTTCAAACACACAATCATCACTTTAAAAATTTATAAAACACATTTCCACAACTATAATTTAAATAATTTTATACCAAAGAAATCAAAACATGAATTTTTCAATTCACGTAAACTACTTCAAATATCGCGTTATTTTTGACAATTAATAAATGTAAACAAAGAACTGCTGTTGCTTGCGCTATTCACAATGGTGCTATTGAGTGTTGCCGGATGAAAAAACAAAAGAGTGGAAAAGTAGTACAAGTAGTAGGGTTTGTATTTTTAATAAAATTAATTAGAAAAGTGTTTCATATTATTGAAGTGCAATTTTTTAGGCAAGATTTTGTTAAAGTAATGCAATTAATTATATTTCTAACACTTTTTTGCAGAAGCCACTCTAAATGATGTCCAAAATCCATTTTTGACCTTTTCCCAATAATTACAGAAAAAAAAAACCAAATTCCAAAAATAAGTCAAAAACGGTCCTTTCCCGGGGCCGGACTACGGAGCCAACCTAAATGAAGTCCAAAATCCATTTTCGACCTTTTCCAATTAATTACAGAAAAAAAAAACAAAAAAATCCAAAAATAGGTCAAAAACGGTCCTTTCCCGGGGCCGGTTTACGGAGCCACCCTAAATGATGTCCAAAATCCATTTTTGACCTTTTCCTATTAATTACAGAAAAAAAAACAATAAAATCCAAAAATGGGTCAAAAACGGTCCTTTCCCGGGGCCGGTTTACGGAGCCACCCTAAATGATGTCCAAAATCCATTTTTGACCTTTTCCTATTAATTGCAGAAAAAAAAATTCCAAAAATGGGTCAAAAACGGTTCTTCCAGGGTCCGGAGCCACCCTAAAAATGTTAAGGAATTGGTTCAAAAACGGTCTTTTCTACGGTCCCGACCATCCCTAAGTGATGTCCAAAATCCATTTTCGAGCTTTCCCTATCGATTGGAGCAAAAAAATTTTTTCGAAAATGGGTCAAAAACGATCCTTTCAAAGGTCCGGAGTCACCCTAAGTGATGTCCAAAATCCATTTTCGACCTTTCCTTATCGATTGGAAAGAAAAAAAACGGTTTTTCTGTACTACAGTTCAACATAAGTGGCTCACGCTATTCACTGCTTCATGAATCTGAATCCATGTGAGTGTGAGCTTTTTACGCATTCACATTCATGAGCCTAGAGCTACTAAAAGCTCAGATTCATGAGCAGCATGTCATCTACGGATTCACTATTAGTGAGTGTAAGTATGATTCACACTCACTGTTTGCATGCAAAAGGCACACTCACGGCTCATATTTTTGGTAGAGGCTCAAAACACTCAGTGAGCTACTCAATGACGCTCTCTGATACACAAGCCAAACATAAATCGTATAACAAGATGGCCCTTCGCTACGCCTCATTTGTTTGCTACCAAATAATCTGATTTCAAGAGGCGACATAACTACGGCGAGAAAAAGAATCCCCATATTCAGCCAATCTACACTGACGGAACTTTCTTTCTTTCGTGCAGAGTAATCGTTAGGTTCAGCTGTAAGCCAAGCTGGCGGTTTAGTGTTATTTATTAAAGTATTAAAAATAAGCTTAAAGATCTTTTAGGAAAATCTCGACAGCGTTCTTTATTGTATTAAGTACTTGTGGCTTTGAATGCGCACGTTTCGTTACTCATTTGAAATTATTCCCTTAACATCTCATTCTATATTCTATCTTCAAAAATAACAAAACAATTGAGATAGAGTTTGTTCTTTGAACATCTAAGCCAAATACAAACGATACAAATTAGAAGAGAGAAAAACAATCATAACAACACAGAACTCAAGAAGCAGCATAAGAAGAAAATGTTTGCGTTAGGGTTTGTTTAATTTAAAAAAAAAAAGGTTTTTTAACTTTAAAAAATAAAAAAAAAGTATGCAATAACCTGTTTTAGAGCAAATATGTTATTTTAAAAAATAATTAATTGAAATCGGTTCAGTATATTTTGCGCCAAAGCGTTACAAACCATTTTTATGTAAGCAAACTTATATAAATAGTACAGATATAGATGTGAAAAAATCAGTGTATACAATTTTGAAGCTGAATCTTAGACACAAGCGAACCAAGACCGTGCGGAAAGTTCGTTACACTGTAATAGTGTAGCATTCGACGTTTTTGCATTGTTTCAGAGGATTTTTTATTTACACGTTTCATATGTAGAACCTGTAAATAATTGCGTTGTTGAAAACTAAGTATTGGTTTAGTTTTTATTACTTGTTTTTAAATATTTATTGAATATTGATGGTCTTTACACGTAACATGACCTTGCTTTTGTATTAAATTCTTAAACACAATATCTGATTTTAAGACATAATCAAATAAAATATTATATATATTATATCATACCTGAGACCAACAATAGAAACAACCCCATTTTAACTTAAAAAAATGTTTTTGAGTTGATATCAAATGTTGCTACAATAATCTGTCATGTAAGTCAAAGGTCATGTATAGTTTGATTTTTTATGAATTTTTTCAATACATTATCAAGTCAATTGTGACATTAAAATGCAGTCCCTCGATTCATGGAATTTAAATGTAAACTGAATGCCAATGTAAATTTGTTGTATAAAAATTAAAGTTGTTATTATATGAGTAGTTACACAAACAAACAATTCAAAGTATCATGATGCAGTTGAAAATTTCTGAAAATCACAAAACTTTAACCCCTCTCCATTCTGGTAGAATAATTTACATTTTATATACATACAAATAAAACAAATCCGTACGAGGAACTCAATAAAAATTGTTATAGCAAATATACACCAATTTATAGGTTTTATTTGGTTTCATGCATCCGGTGCACACTTGCTGCTGTTTGTTGTCGTAGTTGCTGTAAATGTCCTTGCCAGTCAGATTTTATAAATATCATTTTGAATTCTTGTGAATACAAATACAAGTATGGAGATAATATGAAAAAGTGTTGAATTATTCCACAATCTTCCTACACACAGACAATATAACTTATTCCGGACCAAACAAACTCAACTTGCCGGCATACGAATGTCTACTTGTAGCATATTTTCTTCAATATTAAGGATATTATGTTGTTCATTTTTATAACAAAAATAATAAAGACGCACCCGTTTGTATGAATGTAGGTATGGGGGGGAAACTGTCAGTACGATGGATGAATAAGATTGAAATGCGATTTTTATTCACAAACTTTTCACTTTACAGAGCAATAAAAACACAATTTTTACAGCTTTCAAACAAGAAAAGTGCTGAGTTAGAGCTTTAAGTTTTATTGACAATATACAACAAACAGAGTCATTTTAAGAATTCATTCTTTGGCGCAGGAACTGTACTTGTGTTAGAGAAAATTTCCAAGAATAACTAGAAATATTTGCCGAAAAAATCATTCAAGAAAGTTAGATTGGGACAATATCCGATGTTTGTTTTGTAATTTTTTAGATAGTGGGCGTATATTTTGCTTCTGTTTTTCTATTATCAATCAAATCAATGCCCAATGTGCACAAAAACGGATGCGGATTCGTTTCGAAACCGTTACGGCTCCGTCAGTGCGGATTCCGTTTTCTTATGCTTCGACCGATCCGTTTCCAAGTTCGAAACGGACCTCATATACGGATCCGTTTCAGATTCGTTTTTTGTAAGTAAAACGTATTCGTTCTGTGTTCGTTTTTTTGAAAACAAAACGGATCCGTTTTGGAATCGGTTTTTACAAGTAAAACGGTTCCGTTCCGGACTCGTTTTATGTAAATGAAACGTACTCGTTCTGGATTCGTTTTTTTTTAAGTAAAAGGGATCCGTCTCGAATCTGTTTTATTCAAAAAAAGCGAGTCAATATCGAATTACAAAAAACGAATCTGGAACAGATTCGTTTTACTTACAAAAAACCAATCCGAACCGGATCCGTATATGAAGTCCATTCTGAGTTCGAGACGGATCAGACAAAGTGGATGATCCTTCCGTTTTTTTGAGAGGAATTTCATACGAAACCGATCCGAAACGGATTCGGAACGGATCCGTTTTACTTAGAAAAAACGAATTTGGAACGGATCCGTTTTACTTGAAAAAAAAAACGAATCCGGAATGGATCCGTTTTACTTAAAAAAAAACGATTCCGGAATGGATCCGCATATGAAGTCTGTTCCGAGTTCGAAACGTAGCCGACAAAGTGGATGATCCTTCCGTTTTTTTGAGAGAAATTTCATGCAAATTTTAATTTAATTTAATGACTTTTATTTAAATTTTTAAAAAATAGATTGAATGGAATAATCGTCTTTTGTTCCTTCCATGGCTTCTTCAATAAAGTTTTTGCTAAGATAAGCCAATTTAATGCATTTGAAATTATTTTCCAATAGCAAATGTCCATTTGTAATTCTGCAATAATTTCAAATTATGTTATTTGTTCTCTTTTCGATTTGCAGTCTTTGCCATTTGCTTTATCCTTGCATACTCGTACATATTATGTCTCGATTTGCATATTTCTACAATAACACAGGATATCTTAATCCGCCCATATATCCTTAAGTTTTATTTCCGGCCTTCACACCACATTTAATTCTTCGTCGTGCCGTCATGTCAGTGAAAATCATCAAGATTATTCTTGGCGTATATGTCAATATCAGTTAAGATATTTACTTAAAACATTCATTTTTTTTATTGACGTTCAATTGCCCGCCTGTGGTTGTTGTTTTTTGAATGTTTCACTGCGATCCAAATGTGATGGAAATAAAGCATAAGTTGACTACTAATGTCATGCACATAACAGTCAATTTCATAAATTATTCGTGGCACAATTGAAAGCAGCAGAAAAGCAACAGGGTCCTACGCGAGCATCATCTCATCTTGATTTTCATAATATTACGAGTTGCCATTTGAATAGAATAAGCTTTACAAGAAAAACAAACTTAATTTAAGAAAGCTTGAAACTTACTTTATACAGTAAAGAATCCAAATATGGCAGCGATCTGAGCTAAAGAAGCCTTGCATTTTCCTCAATGCCGCACAGTGGTGCGAGTTCACATAAATTGAGGGAAAAAATTGAATGAGTCGCCGTGGTATAACGAATTTCGACCCAAACCTTTCTGAGCTCAAGCATAAGAGACTTAGAAATATGGACGCAAAATATCAAGTTCCACGCCTACTTTCTACATATATAAAATGATAATAAAGCAACGAATTTCAGGACAGACCTTCTTTACAACAAGTGTAAGAAAACTTGCTGAGATAGATGTTAAAGACCAAACTGCCACGCCTACCTTCCATATAGGCAATGTCTTAAAAAGGTTCAATAATGATAACAAAGCAACGAACTTTAGTACAGTTCCTCACTCAATTCACTAAAAATTAATTTCCAAACACCAAGCCAGCAAGTCTTTAGTCAAAACCTCTTTGTATGTTCATACACGTAGAAAAAGTAAAGCATGTATTACCTTATTTTGCTAAAAATAATCTGTATTTAGGGTCAATATGGGGATAACTCCCCAATGATATAGAATTCACCTTACATTTTTGGTAAATTCAGATTTGATTCTATAGTTGGTATGGAGTAATACTGTAGAGTAAAGCATAATTCTTGTAGAAATTGAATGGAATGTGATCTTTTTCAGAAAATTTATAGCATTGTTAAGCTTGCGCAAATATGCGCAAAATTTTTTGAATTAAATTGAAAGAGTAGATATTCACATTTCATTTTTTTACTGTCATTACAAATTTATTTTTTTTAAAGAGGCATTATGATTTGTGCATATCTTTAAACATATATATCTAATCGATAGTGAATTAATAATTATCAACAAAAATATTTTATTTAAATATACTACTGAATTACATAAAAAAAGTCAATCAGTTTCCCACGTAGAATCTTTAAGTGACATTGATTAATTTTTTTGAATACAAACATTTTTGGAAAACATTAATGAAGTCTGCTTAGTGAAATATATCTGTATCATTAGATTTTTGAAATTAAGTGAGCGAAAAATTGTTTTCTTTTTCACCAAAATACTATGGGCCGTGCTAGTTCTTTTAAACTTCGTAGCTCAGATGATTAGACTACTCTTTGAAATTAATATTCGGCCTGCTTTTTCTCCGTGTACTTGTCGGCAGTGGATTGAATGTTCTTTAAGTTGGAATATTGTCTTTCATTAGCTATATCGCGTCATCTGTGGGGTCATTTTACTCGTAGGTATTCACGTACCGTTATATTGTGGTGCTTGGGGTGGAGGATGCCATTTTAAACACTTTAATTTAAAGCTTTTTGACCTCGTTTTCTTTCCCAACGTTTTCAAATATATAAGAAAAAACGTCCACACATTGTAATATGTAGCTGGCAGACACACAAATAATTCACCGAACCCAAGATATTGGTACCTGTTTCTGACTAAAGCGAAGTACTGTCGCAATTTTCTATGTAAATTGATTGATCTCGAAATCTTTTTGCTGAAAATGCTGTCAGAAGTTAAGCGGGAGGAGGACTTTCAATGGTCCATGATTTCCATGATAAATTAGCTTTGGAATGGAGGTGAAAAAGGCTAGGCAGAGGACCTATACGGGCTGTTTAGTTCAAAAAACTAATAGCTAAAGGGTAGCACGGTACAATTGGTAAGCATGTCCAATTACTGTACTGGCAACATCAGACTGATTCCCAATGGCTTCAAAAGAACCATAAGTTATGGAAAAATTTTCTATCATTTTCCGAAAGGACATTCATTTTGCAAAGATATTTTTAGATTGCTAAATTCAGATATGAAAGTTTTGTTAATAATATTTAAACTATCTATATCTGGCAACCCTAAAGTCCAACCACATTCAAGCTCAAATGTTATGCCATAACAGGAAAAAAAAATATGCATAATTTTAGGCTCATTTGTAACATGTTCCAAAGATATCAACATAAGTACATACTTTTCGTAAGCGAATATTGCCACCCCCATTTAAGCCACCAATTTTGCCAATTTTCGTCAATTTAACAATTTATTTCAAATTTAAATTTAATATTGCGTGAAAAACGTAAAGAAAAACAAATTCTTACATTTCAATTGCGCCTAAACTGGAGAAAATCACAGTGATTTGGATCACAATGCGGTGTAGTTGGTTGTAAGTTGACTCGCTCAGTCATTCAGTCAGTTTGGCTTAACGAGCTACTCAATGTAAATGACAAAATTATTATGAAATCTGAATATTTTTTATCTAAATAATTCCATAAGAATAATTCAGCATTAATTTTCTTTTTTATTTGAGGATGCGTCGTCTTTGGTTGAGGAAAAATTAAATCCTACGCTTCGCTGATTATTTGGTTCAACTGTGTCGTGGTTGATGTGGAGTGGAAAATTTGGAATGTTGTTTGTTGTTTTGATTATTTTGCAATTCATAAGAATGACTTCATGATTATAATTGATAAGCTATTTTGCGAAAGCGCAATAACCCTAAAATAAGTCGGAATCATTTATATTTTTTTATTTGATATGGAGCTGTCTATGTATGGACTTATGGATTTTAAAGGAGTGTTTGGATATATGAATGTTGACAGGCAGAAATCATATTAGAGGTTAGAGATGTGCTTTGATTTTCATAAAAATATATCTATTTCTTTTGAAGTCTTCATAATTAACAATTATTCGAGGAGACTTAGTTTGATTTGGATCAAAGTTTTAACTTTTTTTATAGATGCCACATATCGAGATGCGGCATATCGTAAATATATCCCAATTAGTTATGAAAAAGTTTAAAATTTCTAACGAATTTACACAATGCAAAAAAAAGCATTGTAAGAGCATCCATTTTGAAAATGGAATTGAAATTCGAAATTTAAATCAGTATCTTACAAAACAGTAAATCCTTCAAATTATCGAAACTATAACAGCTCAAGTTTGGAGTTTAAAAAAAATGCCAAAGCAAATTTCTATCATTAGATTTTCCGAACTAAATCGGAATAAGAACAGGCCTGTATATTTTTGGTTTGGTTTATATACATTCTTATCTTATAATATATTAGTGGTACTCGCGGCTTCGCATGAGCTACTTCCGTTATTTATTTCACAATGAAATTACTCTCTCAACATCTCATTCTATATTCTCTCCCCAAAAGTAACAAAAAAAAAGAAAGAAAGTTTGTTCTTTGAACTTCGCAGCCATATAAAAACTGTAAAAATGAGGAGAAAAACAACAATAACAACAGCAAGTATATAAGCATAAAAATCAAAACGACAATTTTTATGTGAGTTTTTGCAAAAACTTAAGCATAAAAAATGGACGTTTAAGTTTAAAAATAAAAAAAAATGAGTACGCAATCACATTTTTTAGCACAAACATGTTGTTTTAAAAAAGAAATTACAAAAATCGATACAGTATACTTCGCGCCAAAGCGTTACAAACCATTTCCATGTAAACAACTTTATATAAATAGTGTAGATTACTATGCTCGTCACTATAAAATTCAATTGATAAGGAAAAGATTGCCATTTGATTTTAAAAAAAAAAATATTCATTTCCGCTCAAGAAGGAATTCTCAAGCTTATAAACATATACACGGTGGGCTTTAACCAACTTTTACCTGCTCTCTTTTTGCAAAAGTTTAGCTGTCGTAAATGACACCGCTGAAAGAGGTGTTGTATTTATGAAAGACCACAACCAAATTTTGTCGAATAATGGAGAAGCAAAACAGCTAATGCTACAAATCGTAGAAGTATATCGCAAAAAGTATCCTTTCTGTGAAAAGAGCAAGTTAATATGAAGAATGAACACAATAAAAATGAATATAATATAACTTAGTAGTGATATGAATTATTTTTCGAAACTTTTTTCATTTTTTTAAAGGGGTTGATATAGGGGGTTATTATGTTCTGAAAAATGTAGGTCGGAACTGGTAATACAGTACATACCCCTCTACGGGTCACTCCGGGGAAGCTATGAACTATTTTTCGAAATTTTTTATGTTTTTTGTAGCGGGACCCCGAAAAGGGTGGCAGATAGGGGGTAGGTGTGTCAAGGGAAAAGTTTGGGAGACTAAAAATAATGCGAGTTGGTCTTGCGTTTTACCCCTTTTGAGGCATCTGGGAAGAGGGGGATGTCAATTTCATATTTTCACAAGAATTTAATTTTTGCAGGGGAGCCCCCCTAAGGGGTTGTGATAGGGGGTAAGAATTTTCAGAAAAAATGTTGGAGGAGGAAAAATAATGGGACCTTGTGATACATTTGATCCCTCTAGTAGGTAGCTTCGGGGAGATATTAATAATTTTTGATATCTTAAGGCCCATTTTCCAGTTTTCAAAACGGTGGCGGGTTCATCAAATGTTTTCTAAAATTAACCGAATTTTACGTGGTTCTTATTGGCACTAATACGAAACTTTTGGTGCCCGGGAGCGAAGTTTGGAGCAACTTTAATATTTTGAACCACCCTAATATACACTTACGAGTATGTACTATAAGTATGTATGTATATTAAGGTGATTCAAATTTTTGCTTATTTCGAACAGATTTCAGTGTTGCAGGTACTTGACAGAAAAATTATTGTGCAAGGAGAGCTCATATTATTAATTTGTTCTAGTGACTCATTAAACTTTTTAGTTTTCCATACCATTTACATGGGAAAAAAGAAGAAGTTTCTTCTATATATCGTGAAAAAAATATCTTTCACGAACCCATTGGAAAGAACATAAAATTTTTTACAGAAAAAAATAAATCGATTTTTTCTCAATCTTCGAAATATGCCTAAAATCCAAAAGCTAATACACTGACGAAATGTTATCTTCACATCAAAAATTAATGTTATTTTGTGAGGAACATTTTATACTCTTTCCAATGGGATTGGTTCCTTTAGTGCAAGAACTTTCTTTTAAAAGTTATAGAAGAAACTGTTCAGTAAAGCAGTGGTGGGCATGGAAATCTAACAAACGGGCGAAACAACAACATCAAGCAACAACAAACGAAATTTTAAAGTTTTTTGCTGTCATTTACAAATCCGCCAAGATCACAAATAAAAACCAAATTGCACTACAAACAAAAACAATTGCTACATTCGTCAAGACACAATGCGGCGCCGTCGCTTTCATTTGACCTCAAGTCAACGCTGTGCCTCGATAGCGTTGAAACTCTGCGTATTTTTTTTCGCATGCGTGTGCGTCGAATAACGGTTTGGGCAATGAGGGCGGTTAGAGACACTACGTGCCCACCACTGCAGTAAAGCATTCTTTCCTACGTAATTCCTTTGGAAAAGTAAGCATAAGCCACCAGTAAATATTAATATTATGAGCTCTCCTTACACCAGAACTTTTATTTCAAGTACATACCTGCAACAAGCAAATCTATTTGATAAAAAGGAAACAATTTGCATCACTTAAATGTACACATATGCTTGCAAATATGTAAATAGTCATAACAAAAAAATCTGCAAAGTCCAACCCGCAAGGACAGAATTCATTAAAGCAAAAGAAAAATGAAATATTTTTATTTTACAAAGCTGGCACTGGAATTTCAATCTTGCTATCATAGAAATTTTCATATTGCTGCGTAGTAATTTTTATTATGCTTGTAAAATGAACGCAGATTATGAAACACAACAGCAATTTTCGTAAAATTTTCAATTTAAAACTATATAATTTTCCATGTGTAAAAAAATTTGACTGGGAGAGTTTCATTTTCATAATGCAAATAATTTTAAACTTGGCCTTCGCTTATTTATTTGATGTTTGAAAAGATAGACGACCGACAGCAAAGTGCGCTTGCTCATGGGGCCTACAACGAAACATAAAAACTTGACCTGAAACTCATAATTTATTTTACTTTTTCCCAAAATAGGATACTTTTAGTACCAATACCAGTCAAGGAAATGGCCAATTGGATAGCAGTAACGTAACTGGTGGAGGCGACAAAATGTTCCTAGTACTATAACATTGGAGTTTGCTTTTGATCAATAAATTCCGAATTAAATTAAATTCGATGGATTTTTTTTTAGTAAATTTTAACTTTAGTTGAAAATGAGTTTTCGAAATCGAAAAATATTTCATTTTGCAATCAACATTTTTTTTAGTAAAAATTTATGTTTTTTTGGTGAAAGAACTTTTATTTCTGTTCCGGGTGGCATATATTTACGCTACCCACTATTAGAATCCACGAATATAACATTTCTGTAAATCCGAAAAATATCTTCAGCATAAAAAATTTCGTATTTTTACCAAAAACTATATTCATTTAGGAGATATTTGCAATAAGCCGCATATTGAAACGTGCACTCCTAAAATATACAGAAAGTTTTGGTTAATATCGTTCGACTAAATAAAATAATTTAAATATTTTGTTCGAGCTTCAACATTTTGATCAGACAAATCCCACGGCCACAAACCAATTTTACCGCAAACATCAAAAATTTAATATTCAAGTACTGGTATGGACCAACATGTGTGCAGTGCAATTTGCATGAGTTACAAAGTTATTTAATGCAAATATTAATGCGGAAAATACCTTACATTTGTGCCCATAGAACACAACAAATTTAATGAATATTTGTAGAGTGAACCCAGTTGGAATGTTTTTTATACGAAAATATTCCAATAACAGAATAAAATCTGTTAAGCCCATAGCAGGCCATACAATTTAAATTTTAGAGTCTTCATGCCAACTGATGCAGAAAAAAAGCCCCCCCCCCCCCCCCCCTTATGATGAACATTTTAAAATGTATTCGTTAAATGAATTTTGTCTTTAATATATTCCTTAGTTAACATTCACAAGCGGCAATGTTGCCAGCAGCTCTGTTGAGTTTGAAGGCACAACAGTGAGTAAGTACATCAATTCAACAAATTTTCTTTTTTTGTTTCTCTATCTCTCTAAGTGTTTCGAGAATTATATCTTTCGGAAAAAATATGTTACGAGTTCAACACATTAATCGGCTCGAAAAACATGGAAACAATTAATTCGAAAATATGTGGTATGTTACTCTACGTAAAGTTAACCAAGGTCTTCTCAGCTGCGATATATCATCAAAATATCTATCCAGCTATTCGGTCGTTAAATACTTATTTAAAATCAAGGCTTAAGTCCTTTGTATAAATTGGATGAAAATTTCAGACTTCTGTCTAAATTAAGAAATTGCAAACTTTTCGAAAAGTAGCATCATTTTATGCTGAATTGATATATGAATGCGAAACACTGTTTTTTTGATAACGAATCGACTTCGGGAGTTCTGTTTCTCACGCCTCAATGTATTTCAAAATCATTATAGATGCTTTCACACTGTCATCGAAAACCATTCTTTTTCCATTTATTTCGTTTTTGAGCTATCCATGCAATTTAAACAGAAACATCTGCTTTCACACTGGCATCGAAAACCATTCGTTTTTCATTTATTTCGTCAATTCATACAGAAACATCTTTCTCCAAAAAAAAAATAGTACACTACTTAAGCATAGGCTACCTAGGTTGCAGTCTAGGGGCTCGTAGCACAACATTGATAAACTTGAGATAGAAATATTGAATAACATCGAAAAACTTCCAGACAGTCTGTAAAAGTTCGACAGTATCAAATAGTAATGATAAACTTCGAAATATTGATAAGTATTAAATGATATGGAAAATGATGAAAAATTTGAAGAATAGTTCGGATAAAGATCCATAAAATTTAGTAGTTAACTCCAGAAAAGTTAGCAAAATAATATATATTTCCTACTGCCATCATCAAAGTTTTTAAACTTCAACTTCCCTGTGTATAATTATAAGTAATTGTTTTGCTGATAACGCCATCTATAAAAAGATTTTTAAAATTTTAGTTTTTCCATATAAATCCGCGTAGTAATCCAACAAGAACGAAACTTCAATTGATAAAATTCGTTTAGTAGCTAAGAAACCATTAGTATTCATTTGTTTTAAGTACTCACAAAAGTGTTAAAAACATTTAAATAAAAGTAGTTTAATAATAGTCTTGTTCTTATTAGTTTTTTAATAAAAGCTTCATCTCCATTTTATCTAGAAGATAAAGAAATCATTCTAAACTTTTAGTATTATTTGGTTGCATGATGTAGTGAATCCAATAGCGTTGACAACAAAATCGTAAAGCCGATTATGTTAATGAAGACTGCAACAACTAAGAAATAGCAAATAATGACAATGGCATTACAAACACAGAAAAGGACGATTAAAGTTGAATTCTACGAATGCTGATTGTACATTAGGAAGGAGGAGTGTTTTTTAAAACTGATTATTAACATTTTAACAAACTGACTATTAAGCTTTTTGTTTGTCTTATCGGATTTGAAACATTGAATTCTATCAACAATTGAATTTGAAATTAAACTAATAATACCTCAGTCTGCTTCAAAGCCTGCTACGTATCTATGGGTTAAGTTTCTCGAAAAAAAATATATATGTATGCTTATCATTAATAACTTTGATGAGCGAGGTGCAAGTACAAAATAACCGATTTAAGACTGATTAAATAAGACGTGCCATTAGAAAAGTTCAATCAAGGAACGAACTAAAATTTTTCATTTTTAGTTTATCCTTAATCTCGTGATCCCTTTGATTGTTATTATATAATATAACTAATAAATCGAAAATATTAAGACCGTATTAGAACAATTTTTTTTTTTATTTCTGTGGATTTCGGGAAAGTGATAAATATGATATCCACCGATTGAATTGATTGTTTATTTCAAAATTTTTTCATTCCGAGAAATTCAATTTTAAATTCTCCTCACTCAAAATTCTATTCACAAGTATAAATCTGAAAATTCGCGAATAAAAAGAATAAACTCGTGAGTGAATGAAAAAATAATAGAAGTATTCAATTCTGTCTAAGTTTAAATTTATTCACCTATAAGATTAGGTGTTTGGCATTTAGTCCGAATAAGAACTCACTGGATGATATATGAACTAAAATGCAGAAAAATTGAAAATGATTAAGGCTGCGTCTTCAGCTTTGTCCGATATGCATTATAAAATAATTAAATAAATGATTTGGTTTTCGTTGGAGTGTCTTATTTTAGCTAAATTAACATAAAAATGTTTTCCTATTTTATAATTGAGGCTTATTCTAAAGATAGTGGAAAAATTTCGAATAGTGTAATATTGTTACCCGGCAATATTTTTAAGAGTTTTTCTCAACTTTTATTTAGTTTCAATTGAATGTCTCCAATATATGTTTTATTTTTAAATACCATAATCCTTTGGAAATGACATTCAAAAAAGTCTTAACATCATCCATTGTTTGACAGCAACATCAAGATCATCGACAACGCAGATGGTGACAACAACAAGCAAATATTGGTAGTTGCAGTTGCAAATAGCTATGGCAACTGCAATAAACATTGAAAACAAGTGACTGATGGTCGATTTTAATTTAAATCTTCTGTTATTGTGTTTTTAATAGGGTAGAGGGACATCATCTATGTAGCAATAAAGTGTAAGCAAAAGTAAGGGTGTGACTTGTACAAACATTATTTCAAATATATAAAGAATACTTTTGAATAGTATATAAAATGTTTATTTAATTGATGTCAACAAGCAATCGGGTCCTTTTTAAAGTTGCTTTTCAATGTGTCTTTTAACTCTTTCCTGGTTTCCTTTTAACCTAAAAACCCTTCGAAGTGGTAATATGTAAGTTATGTTTTTACCAGCAATAATGAATTCTTCAAACTCGGAAATTTCAAATCTTACTCGTAAGTTAGTACAGCGGCTTCAAAGATTCCAAAGCGAACTTTATCCTGTTGAGGGATGGAATCCGCCCGTAATCTTCGACCGCCGATGCAAATGCGGTCCTGGTGATGCCTTAAATTAATGACAAAGTGGATCAAATCTTTCCACATTAACTTAAAAAATTTGTACTTATATACTTTTAAGTAATTTGATTTTAAGGTTTTCTTGTGGGCATGCTATTCTCTATAATTAGTAGTTTTTGTCACAATTTTTGTATAAAATATCATTACTTAGGAATCAATCTATCTACATACCGAATTTCATCAAAATCGGTATAGCAGCCTAGCTGTGTCAGCATTTTTTCCCATTATGGGCGGCGCCACTCCCACTAAGAGAATACAGAGTCTTTAATATCCATCCTTAGGGTTCAATGTAACTCTTTTTAAAACGAAATGAGTCTAGCCGTGGAAATGAATTTTCGTGTTAGAGGCATAACATCGCCTTCTATTGGAAAAAAATTGCATTCTTTACTGCCGATCACTATAACCTTTCGAACAAACAAAAAATATAAGCGCTTATATATAGATTCTGTTGTTATCCAGCATTATATTGCTTTCTATCATTTTAAGATTACGAATTTCTTAAAACTTAAAATTTCCGAATAAAAATATATTTTTTACATCAACCTATCGGCCTTAATTTGCTTAAAAATTCGGACCCCCTCTCCCTCCCCTTGGTGAGATTTGGTAAGTTCTGATGGGAACCCCGCCCCCCCCCCCCCTCTCTCCCTTCCATGAGACTTGGCTTATAATTATATAATTGTAATCTGCTATAATAATGTCCGCCCCCTGCATTAGAAAGATGACGTGAGCTTTTCATTGACCCCCCTCCCCCTTCGTTAGATTTGATGAAAATTTGCCGGACTTCCTCACCCCTATTTTGACTCACGTAATTAATGGATGGCGCCTTAGAGCGTTACTGATTCGAAATCAATGCGAATTCATTGCACACAAAATAACTGGTCCGATATGTATCCATGTACCCTATACAATTTGACATTGCTTGCTTTGTAATAAAGTAAATGAATGTTTTTGTTCGAACTTTACAATCATCAACATATTGTTCATGCGATTGTTATTATTGTTGTTGATTCTACTACCCAGTAGGTAAATTCAACAGTAATAGAGCAATTAGAAGGACTGATTTGGGAAGGAGCAGTTTTCCCCGCTCTTTCAAATTTTCTTTCTTTTTTATAGAAAACAACACTGTTGGACAGTACTCCCAGAGTAGGTCTTCTTCCATATTCGCTTCTAATTTTAAGATAGAAAATTTGATCTACCATGGAAGAGCTAAGCGTGAGATTCTGTGGAAGGGACAGAAGTAGGATTTTACTTTACGTTTTCTTCCACGTGGGATGAAGAAAAGTTGTACTCCAAACTATATTTTGTCACAAAGTTCTAATAAACTAATTGGGATCTAAATTGGAATTATACCTTCCATTGCATGTGTAAAAGATCTCAAATAAAGCAAGTGTTGACCTTTCGAAAGGCGTTTGGAAGGACTTTCGTAAGAGTTTTGGTATGCAACAATATTGGCATGTGTATTGATGCTGCTTGCAGCTGTAATAGCAGGCATTCTCAAGAGAACTCTTACTCGAATGACTACTTGGTAATGCCTGGGTCAGTTTTTCAATACAACATAAATGCATATGTAGATGTTTGTATGGATGCATGTATGTATGTTGCTCGTGCATTGCAGTATTTGTTGCCATTGCTGACATTTGACGTAAGCGTTTGTGTGACTACATGTGCGGATGAAATTGTGAGAACGTGCGCGTAAATGAAATCACTTAATCTATGTTATTAAGTTATAGACTGTTGATGGAATAATCACAGGTTTAAATTTTCAATTGAATCAGTCATTCGAGGTTAATTAAATCTCTACTGCGTAAACTGACGAAAAGATTAATATTCGAATTAGTCGTCCAGTTTGATTTGATAAGTACTAGCACATGTCAATTACAGCTTTTTAATTATTTTTATACCCTACGCTCAGAGCAAATTTACTTTTTCATTATGTTTGTAATGCATGGAAATGGGCGTGGCAGTTGTAGAAAAGTATGCTTGATCAGCATTACCAAATGAGTAATGCCATATCCGTCTGTTTAGTACACGGGCTACACTTTGAAACAAAGCTCTTGGGATTCAAAATTAGTGAAATCGGATGAAGGTCACACCTACGCCCATGCAGATAAAAGTTACTAAATTGTGACCTAATTTCTCACAAATACTAGGAATAGCTCGAATAAACTATTGACAAAAAGTTTGAAAATTTCGATAAGAAGGCGTGACAACACCGATACAAGTAAGAACTTCAAAACGCTTTACTGAGAGAATTATTTAAGGTGACGGAATCAAATTTCACACAAATACTAGAAATGCAGGTACGCTCAGTCACGTAGCGAGGTGTAACAAATAACGTTATATAACGTTGAGATGCATACAAGCAATACTATGTATTTATGTAAATGTAATTCATATTTATACCTTGTAGTTGATTACTTGAAATATTGGAAATTACAAGTAAAAGTAATCCATTACAAATTTCATATTTTGGATTACAGTAATTTTCGTCGAAAATATTTCAATTACAATTACAAGTAATTGAAAATACGTACATTTCAATTACAAGATTACCAGTAATTTTAATTGCATATGTAATTAATTACCAAATGTAATTGGTTACGCCCAAGTTTTTTAAACATTCACACAACTTTTCACAGCGTAACTTGTTTTTGGTTTTTAAACTTAATCTTTTAAGTTTTATTGTTTTCCAATTCATTTTTGTTTAGTGCAACGATTTTTAAGGGGATGCTGTAATAAATTTAATTAATATTAAATAAATAAAATGTAACTAATTTTAAATGTAAGAAAATATATGTTAAAAAACACATCTTTTTTCTCAAAATATCTTCAATATAAAACTTTTTTTTAAATTTTTTCGATATGAAAACAGATAGGTCCTTAGGATTGATTGAAGAACAACATATAAGAAAATCCAAAAAAAAAAATAGAAGGTGCTCTATCAAAAATAATTTGAAAAACATTTATGAAAAAAAAAAAATTAATGTTTAAACAAATTAACTTATCATAAAACTAAAGAACTTTTTCTTAGTCTTTTATTCTATTCCTCATAGATTTTGAGTTATTTCCTTTCAATTTCGCTTAAAAAGTCAAAAAAAAAAAAAAAAAAACAAAGTGTGTTGTTATTTAAAGAATGACCTAATTCTAATATCAAGTGATAGTTTGTTCGGGAAACTGTCCAGAAATAGCAACATTCTAAAGAAACTCGCCCATTAACTACAACAAGGAGTTTCTTCGCTTTAACCAATAATGGTTATATATTTTTATATGAAAACGTTTCATCGGCCTTGGGCTACCTTTAAGTTCGTATTCCAAAGTTTTCCTCTGTTTATTTATATTAAAAAACCATAGCCGAAAGTTTTTGAATTTTTGAATTATTTTAGTTCGCTTCAAATTTTTGACTTTTGCCCCAAAGGCCAAAGTTCAAATGATATTACCATGCAAAAACACAAATTTTCACACTTAGAACTATTTTATAAAATTCACATAGAATTTAAAAACAATTTTGAAGCAGCATAAAGCAGAATATATTAAAATAGGATCATCGAGGATATGAAGAATATGAATCATTTTTAATCAGCCTGGTTTTATTATGTTTTTACTTTATTACTTGCAAAATGTATTAAATTTTTTTTTTTTGATTTGTCATCATATAGACTGAGGCAATGCCACAACGCAAATCATTATGTAATACAAATTTCAAGAGCTTCTTCTTAGCCATAAATCTCAAGGTTTGGCAAAATAATCACATTTCGTAGCACATATTTTCGAGACACTGAAAACTGCATATTCTTTATGCAAAGAATTATTGTTTAATCCCAGAGGATACTCTTTTTTGAAAGTGCAAAAATAATTTTTTTTATTAAATTTTCCAAATGGTATAAATCTAAGTGCATCACAAAACAAAGACCGATTTTACTAAATTCATTTAATTTTTGACACAGTTAACTTTACGATACAGACTCGGAATATCATTCTTTATATCCTACTTCTTTGCTTTGTACAAAATAAAAAAAATTCAATGTCCAACTTTAGACATTTCATTTTTAAAAGAGAGGACGCTTTTGAAAATATGATATTTCAGCCTAGCCATCAACCTCATAAGCTCCTTTCTTATATTGCTCATTAGAGCTTTTGTTTATCCTTTGTTCTTTCAAAGTGTGAGAGAGAGGAGTGAAATAAATTGTAATTGATTATGGTAAGAGATTAACATGAATGAACAATGCACGACTCTTCCTGCATATTGGTTTAGGTAATAGAGGCAATTGAATGCTACAACAACTCACCCATTTTCTAGAAAATTCGTTGAGGCGATATGCACTATATTGAATTGTTTTGGCTAACACTTTCTTCAAATTCACTTCACCACTCACTCACTTTTTACACTTATTTTATCAATTACATACTTTACTTTTTATTTAACACTTTATTTTCTCATTATTCAACCAACCGGCGGAAGTTCGTTTTTATTACGACTGACAGATAGGAAACTAATCACTTTTAGTGAGTGGGTTGCCATCTCAATATTCATTCAATACCTACAATTTTCGGAGTACATTTTTCATTTGCATGCAGCTTTTTAGAGTAGACCCATACAAAATGCGACGTTGAATAAATTTTGAAATAACTAAATTATAAAAATCAGAACTGGTCAAAAGGAAGGCTTATATACAAATAAAAACATGACTTACTTAAAAAGTTGTAATATTTTTTATATTACAGTAATATAAAAATTTTTAAATTCTATGTATAAGGAAGACAAATGTGGTCTACAACTCTGCTGACAAATTCTCAACCTTTTTATTAAACTTTCGATGGCTTCTCCAACTTAAGTTGAGGAGTCGATTGTGACTTCATGGAATAAGCTACAAAGCCCCAGAGAGTAAAGTCGCATGGTCACACATATAGTGACAGCATTTGCTTGGGTTCTCTTCACCCCAAATTTGACTTGACACTAGAAGTTTATAATGTTGGTGAACAGTAACGTGCCGTGCACATCGGACGCCCAAGGTAAATTGAAATTTGCCGCCCCCTACCAAAATAAAATGTTGTGTTTTTTTGCAAAATGGAAAGATTTTAAAAAAAGGTCTTTACTTTTAACTCTCGGAAATACTGGCATATAAAGTATACACCGCATTCAATTTCAAAATCACCACTTACACATTGCAATTTGCTATAATCAATTATTTTCATTTAATACAAAAAAAAGGTCCACAACAATTTCAAAATGCTAAAACAAAATTTTAATCTCATATTACGAGGATCGTTTTGCCACCATCCAAGCATTGTCACTCTGTTTTTCCATTGAAACAGAAAATAAATACATAATGAATTCTTTTAGTAATAAGTAGGCTAGGAAGCAAAAAGCCGAAAAGATTACCTCAGTTTCAGCTGCATTTTTTTTTTTTGTGGCCATTGAAAGTTGTCAAAAACTATCATTTGACCATTTCATTAATATACCTTAAATTAATTGGCCCAGTTTCTATGAATTAAGATTTTCCCAAGTTATGGTGTCTTGAGGTTGCTATTTATTTTCAATTTTTCGATTTTATCGACTTTTATTTTTACATACTAATATTTAATGTTTAAAATTAACATGTAAACACACAATCATACACAAAAAAGAAACTTATGTATCCTAACATAAAATTCAATCTGAAAAGCTCTACATCTGGTACGTCTGTTTAAAGAGTCATAAAATTTAAATTTTTTTCAGTTTTAGCCCAATTACTGAAAAAATAAGCCTAACAATCAAAAATAGATGAAACCATAGTTCTAGCAAAGAGCAAAGAACATCGATTTGAATTTCTAAAATCTTTTGAAAAATTAGTCACTACGATAGGACTTTATGGCATGAGATCGCTTTGTCTTCTCCTCTAGCGAATGTTGCAATAATTTTGCGAGCTTCAAAATGTTATTCAATGGACTTATAAGAAAATTCTCGAAAACAGATTATCAATCACGTTTTTGATCCAAAAGATTATGAATGGATTTAGGAAATTCTCTGCGATTTTTCCTTACATCATTAGAAATAGAATTGCACTTTGTACTGTGTACTTAAAATTTAACGATTTTTTTTATATAGACGATGCACAATTTTTTTTTTTTCTATGAGTATTCATCGAAAATATACTCCTTTTTATTGATGTGTACAAAAAAAAGGGTAGTGACCCTACTTTTGATACTAATTGTTTACATAAAATGGAAGTTATAAAAAATGCGATATTTTAGTTTATCCATCAACCATTTAGGCGCTTCTATTCATTTGAGCTTTTATTCTTTGCGACAGCGGAATGGTAAAAAAATAAATTGTAATTGAATTTGAATATTGAAGGAACATCATACAAATCTTCCTGTATATTGGTTTAAGTAATAGAAACGATTGAATGCAACTACAATAACTCACCCATTTTCCAGAAATTTCGTTGAGGCTGTTCCGCCAAAAGTGGCGATAAGCACTTAATCTAATTGTTTTGGCAAACACTTTTTTCGAATTCACTTCACAACGCACTCACTTTTTTCACTTATTTTATCAATTACATACTTCACTTTTTATTTCAAACTTTATTTCTCATTATTCAACCGACCGGCGGAAGTCGGAATTTATTACAACTGATGTTAATACAAAACGGGCAGTTCACATGATCCTTCATGTTGTGCATAGTGACTTCACAACCTGTTTGACTGTTAAAATCGGTTTGCGTTCACATGATACAGCAGGCTGTCAAACATTATTTGCAGAAAAAATTTGAAGAGTTTAAGTCATGAAGCTGTTGTTGTTGTTGCTGTCGTCAGCAATTTACACAATTTCAGATTATTTTTAAAGTTACTTTATTTGTTTTCAAAAAAAAAAATTTAATTAATAAGGAAAAACTAATATGACTACGCGTTTTTTGCCGCACTACATGACAGCTTATCGCTTCTGTCGATTATGTGAAGGCGTGCGTATGGAAGTGATTATGGCTAGGAGACTTTGCGTAGCGCGACATGAGCGTCGCTAAGCTACGAAGCGCCATTGCTTACTAGAAAAATTTGCAACCAAAATATTATATCTTGAGCTGTTGATGCGATGGTAAGCGACGAAATAAAAATAAAATGTGAATATGATGATGACAGGTCGAAAATGGATTATTAGCATAATTTTAAACGGTTTCGGATCCCGGGAGAGACCGTTTTGGACCCATGTCTGACTGAACAAATTTCCTTTTCTGTAACTCACCGATACAAAAGTTAAAAATAAGACAATTTTGAAAAAATAAATTAACGCTGTTGTGAACTCCGTTCAAGAAAAAAAGATCCTACTGGAAGGGGAACGTCCATTCTCAAAACATTAACGATTGCAAGGCTCCCTCTTGAGAAGAGAATAAATTGAGGGAGGGAGCTTCTGAATATAATCATGAAAAGGTCTAATATTTTGAGACAATCTACAAAGTATTGAAATAAGGCTTTTTTAATACGATAATAATAAAATTTTTCATAAAAATATCGGCTTTTTAAAAAAAGTTTGTCAGAAGCTTGGAAAACTTTTTATATCTCAAGAACGATGGCAAGGATTCAAAACTTTTGTAGAGCGAATTGTAGATAGTTAAAATATCTTTCATATGACATTGGTTGAAGAGTTCTCTACTTATAATTATTCTTCGAATAGCTACATTCACGATTGCCGAGCCTATATCATCGAAACAACGTGTGTATCGCAACTTTATTATTTTTCCAAAAAAAAAATAAAAAATAAGTTGATGCGAAATAAATACTGCTTCTTTCAAAAGTAGTAAAGTCAAAATAGTCTGCTGATCGACCAAAACACCTTCTTCTAAAGCGATCAGTTTTCAAAGTGTTTTATGTTTTTCCTTTGTTTTTTTGCTGGCTATCTATTTTGAAATTTGGTTGTTCATGACGTCTGACACTTTCGGAGAAGAGTTTGACAGTTTCCGAAAACCTTGTTAAATCATATGCCAAGCCATGTCGTACAATATGTTAGATCAAGTGAACTGTCCTAAACGAATCACTTTTTTTTGAGGGTTGCCATTATTTAAAACAAAGGGAGGATTAAAAATGCTTTTAGCTGAGCTTATAATCAAACATCGTACATTGCATTATCACTATAAATGACGTGTCAATATACCGATTGGCCTTTTTAAGGGTAGTTCCTTTGGATAGGGGGGCCCAAGTCAAGCTCTGATTTATCATCCACCTTAGTGAAAAAAAAACTACGTTAATCTTCGAAGGGTCAAAAGAGGCTGAAACTTAACTACGTTGCATATTTTACTACAGACAAGAAAAACTTTCTAAAATAAGCTAAAAAAATTGTAATTATTTGAAACAGTCCAAATGTATCGAAAGTAGGGCTACCAGATGCGATACTAAAGTAGCAAAAGTGCTACTTTTGCAAGGGCTTTGCTACCTTGTTTTTGGTTTTGCTACTTTCCATGTTTGCAGTGTAAAATAAAATATTTGAACTGAAGTGATGACCTTTTTTTTTTTTTTTTTTGCTCATCAAAGTTATTTAAATTATTGTTTTAATTTGTTAATTTGCTGGGGTTTTTTGTTAGGAAGTGATTACCTTTTTTTTTTTTTTTTTTTGCTCATCAAAAATATTTGTATGAAAATTAAAAAAAATTAAGGTTTTCATTTACAAAATTCCAAATTGATATGTGCTACTTTTGTACTAAGGATGTGCTACTTTTGTACTAAGGCCATCTGGTAGCCCTAATCGAAAGTGTACTAAAAAAATGCGCCAAGCGTATTGAAAATTCGTCCAATGTACCGAATTAACTAAAAATAGTAATTTTTCACAACGCAATTGTACCTACTAAAAGAAATACAAATACGCTGAAAACATCGCCACTGTTGACATCACAATCAAATAAATCTACTGTCTACCTTCGAATAAATAATGTATTTAATACAAAAACTAAGTCTGGCGCCCAATATCTGTATACTAATTTTCGTTTTGCTAACTTCTGATTTTTATGAGTGCCAATAAATAAAAACAATACAAAGCTTATAGAAATTTAGTTCTATCGAAATTTTTTACACTAAAAAACTAGTACAAATGAAAAAAAGGTAATTTGAAAAAAATTTAAGACGATGGCAACCCACTTACTAAAAGTGATTTGGTTCCTTCCTGTCAGTCGTAATAAATACGAACTACCGCCAGTTCCTTGAATAATTAGAAAATAAAGTGTTATATAAAAAGCAAAGTATGTATATAATTAATAAAATAAGTACCTACATAAAGTGAGTGTGGTGAAGTGAATTCGAAAATAAGTTTTTGTCAAAATAATACATATTAGTGCATATCGCCACGGTACGCGACACAGCTCGACGAAATTTCTTTGGAGATGGGTGAGTTATTGTAGCATTCAATTGTCTCTATTACTTAAACCAATATGCAGGAAGATTCGTGCAATCTTCACAATTGAATGCATTTTTTATGAACCTATTTTATGATCAATTGCAATTTCAATTTATTTATTCCATTGCGCTGTCGCCATTTTGCAAAGAAAAAGTAAAAGCTCAAATGAATAGAAGCGCCATCTCTTGCAAAAAACTAATCTATAAAATATGGTCACCACATTTTTTTTTTTTTGTACAATGCAGCAAAGAACGCAGATATAAAGAACGTTATTCCGAGGATATTCCCATAGGATTTTTTTTCTTTTAAAATTTCAGAAGGAATTTTATTTATTAAATATCCCAAATGGCATGAAACGTACGGCTTCAGAAAATGAAAACAGATTTTACTCTTACGTTGACCGTGGGTGTTACTTTTTGGCACGGAATTTTTGTGAAACGATTTAGTGTTTGAAACCTTGCACCATTGGAAAATTAAGGGTTAGAAAAATTCAAATTTTTCCTATAAAATAAGTAAAATATTTTTTGGCTTTAATTTTGTTTTAAATAGTTTGGAAGGTAGTTTTTAGAAGTATGCAGACATGTAATTAAGTCGCTATATAATTACGATGATCATGAACAACAAAAAATTACACAACGTTTTAGTAAATACCTTTATTTCATACAATATTATGTATATCAAATTGCAAAGTGGCGTTTTCGTGTTATCTTTCTTGATCCCATATCAGGGATATCAAATCAAATTTTTGTTAGAATGAAAAAGCATGCGAGCAGAACCTAAAGCTGCGTCTAATGTACTTGACGAACGCGAGAGTGAATAGGCATAGAGTTGCTATTTTTATAGCATGTTATATTCTCCCTGATATGGGATAGTAGAAGATCAAGAAATATAACATGAAAACTAGGCATAAGAAACAAAACAAAAACACATTTTATGAAAATATCTATTTTAAGCAAAGAATTTTCCAAAACCAGGGTTGTCAAGCACGGAATTTCAGGGTCAGGGTCTGGTAGAAATTGAGAAATTTCTGAAATAGACCAAAGTTTTGCTTAGTGCTCAAAAAAAAATAAAGGTTCGTCAAGTTTTTCCAACACTAGACTGGAAGGAAAAATATTTTTATTTTATTTTGAGATGGCTGGCTTTGTCAAGACGACGAGATTAGTTATTGAAAAAAAAAAAAAAAAAATACCACAAGGTTTTTTCTAAAAAACTCCTTAAATTATAAAGTCACATTCACTAAAATTTTTGCTATTAAAATATAGTTGCGGTCAAAGAACATTGTAAAATCATCCAACTGGTAACAGTGGAAACACCCAGTATACTATATACCTACAATACTTCAGAATAATATAATAAATTCGTAAAATGTTTTTTTTTATTTTTTTTTTATTTAAATTATGGTATTATTTTACATAAGTTCTCACATTTAACCGCGATAAAATTCACTCTACATACATATTTACAAATTGCAAATCGGAAGTGAAATGATATTTTTATTTCATTTCCTGTTTAACCATATATTTTGCATTTTTGGTCAAATTTCAAACTTCCGTTTTACATAAATAAAATCCAAGCGAGAATAAACCAATTTTTCTGTTTTCATCTTCATAAATTTACTACATTCGAATATAAGGTATTGCGTCGTGCTTCCTTCAATGTTGTTACTGTTGTTGTTTATGATTAAGATACTTGTGCTTTGAATTTTTAATAACCATAATGTGCTCCATGTCCAGAGAACGATGTATGCACCAAGGCTGGAGCAGCAACAGCAGCCCTAGTGAACAAATACAATAATGAAAGATATTAAGTTCAAGTGAATTTTAACGATGTTCCATTAAAATTTTTGTTTTTATTTCGTTGGATTTTTGATTTATTGGAATTTAAAACTCACTTAACCACTGGAGCAGCATAGTGCGCTGCATATGCGGGTGCTGGGGCGGCATAATGCGCAGCAGCATAGCCAACGTCATGGGCAGCGTATCCACCGTGTCCGTAGTAACCAGCAGCTAAAACAAAAGTAAAGAAACATATACATATGTGAATTTATCTATAAATTTTCTGTGCAATTTCTGCTAAAATTTTCAGGCCTACTCAACCAAACTAAAATGAAATTATTTCAGACTTTTTACGCCAGGGTTGCTAAGTTGAAAAATAAAGGAATTTCCGGTTTTTTCCAAAATAAAATAATTTTTCTTTTAAATGGTGAAAACTTAGAAATTTTTGAGTTCCTACCGGGCCCGCGAATTTGACACACAACTGCGGGCTTAGTCTAGTCAAAACCGACCTGCTTTTCACGGCATAAATTGGAATCGAGGCGCTTTTGTTTTTTAATGAATTTAAAATCGATTGAGAAAGAGTTTTTTCCCGCAATAACTCTAACGTTTGCCGCAAATAGCAAACATATCACCTTTGAAGTTGTAGAGGAGACGTAAACAAGACCTGACGATTTTCATCGTTTTGATAACCTAAATAAACAGTACAATTTTCGAACACCATCATCAGTTTTTAGATACGACCAAGTAACGTTGCCTGAAAATTTTCAATAAAAATAGCACTTTTCACAAAAATACCTATTTGTGTTCGAAAATTGGGGTTTTTATGTGAAATATTAAAACGATTTGGTCATATAAAGGCCTTACAATGATGAAATCGATGTGTAAAGGTTTCCGCTACAAGTTCAGTCTTATGACGTTATAGTCCAAGAGCCGGCTGTAGAAAAGTCAAGTGTATAAGATTACAGGATGGGATGCATGCCAAATGATAGAGCTCGACGAGCCTAAATAGAATATCTAGGGTTGCCTTTCCGGTTTTTTAGGTCAATTTTCATTAATGAAGATAACAGCTTGAAATTTGTGCCAAATGATAGATATCGAAGAGCCTTAATAGAATATATAGGGTTGCCTTGTAGAATCCTGTCCCAAACATGAGTTGCCACTCATTTAAGAAAAGTTGACCCCAAAAACGGGTGTCAAATAATGTTTAGGACATGATTCGACAAGGCAACCCTATATATTCTATTTAGGCTCTTCGATATCTATCATTTGGCACGAATTTTAAGCTGTTATCTTCATTAATGAAAATTGACCCAAAAAACCGGTGAAAACCCATGATTGGGACAGGATTCAACAATACAATCCCAGGTACTATATTTAGGCCTCTTCGAGTTCTATCATTTGGCATACATTTCAAGCTGTTATGTACTACAGTTTTAATTAAAACAATAAAATTGGCTAAAATTCGGGCATTTTCGGCCATCGGGACAGGCTTTGGCAAGGCAACCCTAGATATTCTATTTAGGCTCATTGAGCTCTATCATTTGGCATACATCTCATCCTGTAATCTTATACACTCGACTTTTCTACAGCCGGCTCTCCGCCTATTATTCCATTTGGAGATTGCTTCTTGAGTTTTTGAAAAAATCATCTTTTCGACCTCGTAAAAATTCATTTCAAATAATGTGCCTCGATTTTCTTGATATATTTCCACTTCAAATATCATTAAAAATCATATATCAATATAAATATGCTGAGAATTCTATGAAATAATTATAATAATATTATTCTTGACCACCGTGTCTTATTACTAATGAATGCATTGCAACCAACATATGAAACTTGACGTTTCTTACGTTGGACGTATAATGCCGTATCAAAAATCAATTTTTTTATTACTTCCCTCTCATTAATTTCAAAATCAATTTTTTGATGTAATACTTTGGTGAACTTACTCTTTTATTATTTTAGTTGTTTGATTCTACGTAGAGATTTGAATTTGCTTTTAAAGCTTAAACTCTTAAGAGTTTTTTTCCGAAAAGTTTTTAGTTTCCGGAATGCGAATAAAATACACCTTCAATTTTGTAGTAAGGATCTTTTCAGAATTTTTCAAAATGTAACACACAAACTCTTTACATAAATTCAATTTTTACTAGATATCTGCTTATGAGAAAAAATATTTAACTTAAGCTTATCGCTAATTAGATCTTTTGAATTAATAAATATTTATTATGTTCGCTGTCCTTGTAATAAGCAGGTGCGTTGTACGTGCATTATAATTATGATCTTCTTAATAACTGAGGCGTATGTATGACACTTAAGTTTATTCCTTTATGAGACTTAGCTTGAGTGTTTATTAATAAAAATATATAATAAGAATAAGTACATTGTATGTTACGTCCAATCAACTGGAAGAGTTAAACAACCTTGAAACGATGTAGGCAACTTCTATACGAATGTTTTCAAAAAGTATTGTTTCTGCTGCAAAAATTTTTCATCAACAAAAAATGACTTGAGAAATCAATCATGTCTATAACGAAAAACATGAATTTTTAATTTGGCTCTTAAAGAATAAGTGGCCTAACTTAATTCAAAGGAGTGGCTTCCTCTTTTTTAGCACATTCTCCTTTATATTGGTAATTTTTCCTTTCACAAAATCTGGGAAATCCAGCGCATAGTTCCGTTCGAGAGATGGCTCATTTTTACAATGAACCCAGATTGTTATAATGGAAACTATGATGACCAATACTCTCTTCGTCATGCTAAGCCACCATTACTTCGGAATATATTTCTAATTCATTTCGATGCGATTTTATTCAAGTTTTCATAAATGTTTTTAATAACAAAGATCTTAAGTTGCTTATTGTAGTGGTAATCTCAATTTAAGTTTGAGTGGCCTTTCGTAAAATACAACCCAATTAAACAATTTCTGAAAATATTCATATTTTTAATATATGTATTATATAGCTCGAATTTTCAAAAGTGGGTCGCTTGTAGAGAAATTCAGAGGACGTGTTGTTGGTTTGCTAAACCATTAAACTATTATTAAACAAGATAAAATTGCATATACATATATCGGTCATTCTTTAAATAACATTTTGCTTATCTTGTGTTTTTGGAAAATTTTTGAAACGAAATATTTCAAAAACTATGGGGAATAGGATAAAAAAAATAAGTTATTTAATTTTAAGATCTTTTTAGCATATTTCGACATTTTCGCTTTTTCAATCTCTCTGTTCGAAATTTTCAACTTTCGAACTTTGTTTGACTTTTTCAACATTTTTCCTTTTTTTTAACTTTGATTTCATTTTCGATTTTTTTGTAGACTTTTTTAACTAACCTCTTCCTAATTCTTTCAACTGTTTTCATATCTTTTTCAACCTCTTGCAGTTTTTTTTTTTTTTTTTTTGACTTTTTCAACCTTTTTCACCTCTTTTCGAGATTTAACATATGTCAAAATTTCCCAAGTTTTATCTTTCAACAGTTGGCAAATTTCTCAATATTTGCCATATTTGTTTGACGTATTAAACCCCTCTCAACATTTTTCATATCTTATCGTCTTTCAACCTTTTTCAACAGTTTCAACATATTTCAACTCCTTCACATTATTTTGAGTTTTTCAACCTCTTTGGATTTTTTTTAACATTTTTCATATTTTTTCAACTTTTTCAGCATTTTTCAACTGCGTTAATGTTTTTCAACCACGTTAATTTTTTTCCCCCCCCCTTTTGCATTTCAACCTCCTCATTTTCCATATTTTTTCGACTTTTGCAATGCTTCTTTTTTACAACTAGTAAATGAGCAACTCCGATTTTTCAGATTATGTATTTGGATTTTCCGGACCCTATATAATAATTGTGCACTGTCAGATTTGGTTGACAATTTAATCGATCTTGATCTTTTTTGAAGCGAACTGTGTTTCCTATACACACTTTAAAAAACAGTAACGTTCTTGATTGGTGTCAACATATGCCCTTCGTCTGTAGATCAGAAAAGTTTTTATTTTCAATCAGATTTTTTGTCAATGCTGAGATACTGAAAATATTTCTTAATTGTCGCACCGCCACCCTAATGTAACCAAACTGAGTTAATCTATAAAGATTTTCTAAATCTTACTTATTTCACTGAGGGATATGATGAAGTCTTGGCATTTGCCAAAAAATTAGGAAACATTGCAAATCTCCATCTACCAATTCAAGGATTTCTCAAATTCATTCCAATTCTGGTTCTAGTCAAAGGACTCACCCTTCCATTGAATAGGTTTTCAAGAAAAGTTTTTGATTTGTAAATGAGTTGGCCGCGAGTTGTAATGTGCAATGAACTTATAATAAAACAGATTATTTACTAACCAGAATTAAAAAATTTTGTTTTGTAAATTAAGCAGATGCCTGTTAATAGCTTAAGGCTTCCGACTTGCTTGCTTTCTTTTAATAGAACAAATTGTTATTTCATGGTTTTTAACTTTAGTCAAAATTTGAATATTCTGGAAATTTATTTGTTGAATGGTTTTGTTTCGGTGCAATAGCTTGAATTTGCAAGCTTCTCATTTCTTTTGTCAAATTATTTAAATTTTATTATATCCTTGACTTTATTATATCCTTGACTGTAATGCCGTGTTTCACCATTAACTTTCTTTAATTTTTAATGTTTGGAAATTTTCCCTCCTTCACAATATTATTCTTGTGTAACAAATTGGTCTCTAATCGCACGTAACATGTGTTACTTTATCTCACTTTTCAAACCGGCAAGTGCGAGAATTCCCTTCTGTCCGAAACTTTTATTGCAAGCAAATTGCGAAAACCATAAGGCGGAACAATAAAAACAATCAATCAAATATTTAGAAGAATGGAGACACCAAAAAAAAAAAAAAGAAAAAACGATAGAAAAACCTGTAAAGCAAACTGGCAAATTTGATTGATTGTCATTGGGGTCGAGTGACATGTTGTATCTGCTTACAATTGAAAAGCATTACAAGCAACGCCTCTAAGTAGGCAATGATATTTGACAAAAAACGCATGCAAAAATTATTGGAGGATGAAACTTATGAAAACGTGGATACTCTAAATTATTTGTTATTTATTCATTAAGGTTGAAATATTTAATTTCATTTAAAAACAACGCCCAATTTTCAATCTTTCAAGTTTAATAGCAGTGGTTTGATAGTAAAAAAAAAAATTAAAGTGATTTTTGTTTATATTTGAGGATATTTATCTCATAGGTAATTTGCGACCTTTTTTAAGTTTCATTAAACTACTTTACTTATTTTAAAAGCTTTCTTTAAATAATATCATTTATGATTTTGAAATCCCACACTATTAAATGAAAAAGACAAAGGCAAAAACTACTGACTCCTAACTTGGCATTTTTTATACACTTCAAGCCAGCGCTGTCAAGTTGAAAATAAGCAATTGCCGGCCTTATCAAATAACTATAATTTTTTTCTGAAATGCTAAAAGTTAAGTTTTTTCTGGGAAATACTTGAAAGGTTGACCTTTTTGTCTTTGTTCGTTAAACAAAAATTTTAAGTAAATGTCACAAAAAAGGTCGAATTCCAACCTATCTCCTAAATTTTGGAATCCCTTTCACAAGAAATTCCGGGCTGTGCCGGGTCAATCCCTGCCACTTAGCAACCCTGCTTCAAGCTATTTTTTGAGAACTTTGAAAAAAGAAACTCTTAACCACTTCTAACATCTTGAACCTTCAAATGCAGTTACGAAAAAAACAGGACATACTGAACTATAACTTTTCTCAGCAAAACTGATCAGGACAAAATTTCCTTTCAGGATTATACTGTGGTTACTTTGTGACAACAAAAAACTTCAAATTTCTTAGACTGCGTAATTTAAGTTTTTTGTTTTCATAGATGGTTATAGTAAACTTTTTTCGAGCATTTTCACTTTTTGTCCGAACTTCGCCTTTTTAAAAAAAAGTTATGAAAGCTATTTATTTTTTCATTGTTATATGACCTAACTAACTTTTGAGCAACTTAATGCCAACCCCATCTGATCTACTTCATAAGATCACATTTCCTGTAAATATTTCCATACGAAAAAAAAGGAAAAGTTTCAATCAAGTAACTAGAAAAATTCAACACAATATTGTGTGACTTGTTCTCACTAGTAAATTAGTAAATTGTGTTGAATTTTACATAGTTTTGTTTAGAATGGTATCACTAAAAGCTTAATTTCTGTAAAAAAAAAATGTGTTCATTTTCTTCATAGTTAAGAAATTTATGGTCTACTTTTTGAAGTTAAACTTCTTTAGCTTTGAGATAAGGTGTGTATAATGAAACGCAAAAAACGACACTACTTTTTTTACAGCCGTTTTTTCACTTACAATTAGTAGTTTTTTCCACGAAGGTAGCGCTTAGTTGACGGGATCTAGAATAGCTAAAGCAATAAATGATTTATCAAATTAAAGTACTCATCAAGTAGAGTGCCCGGAAATTATCAGCTTTGAGATCGGTTACACAAAAGCTGAGATATAAGCGTGGAAATATATTCTAGTTTTTTAAGTTTAGGAAACTTTTCCACGCTTATACCTCAGCTTTTGCTTAACCGATTTTGAAGCTGATAATTTTCGGGCACTTGGCTCAATGAGTACTTTAATTTGATATATCATTGATTGCTGTAGCTATTCTAGATCCTCTCAACTTTTATCATTTTTATAAAATTTTTTCGTCTCATTCTATCGCAGTATAGATTTCTATAGGTTTCACTTTTACCATGTGTGAACTGCACAAATGATTTTTTTATAACTTAATTATGTTTAAAAAAAATTCAATAACATTTTGTACAATAATTAATTTATTCTTAAAGGGGATGACTTTAAATATAAGTTCAAAAGTTAGTTTTTTTTATAAATTTAATCAACTTGAAAATAAATTTGTCTATAGTTAAAATTCAATTGAAAATAAAAGTCACGTGAGCTGACGACTATTATTTACAATGACCAATAACCATTAACGCACAACTCAAATAATATAAAATACACTTGTTTTTACTGAAACTAAAATAGCTATAAAATAAATAGCTATCTCCAAATTTCATGTTATGATATTTTCGGTAGCTAAAGAATGATTTTATTCAAATTTATCATACTAACTTTCAATCTACCAAACTGGCGATTACCGTTTTTGTTTTCGTACCCCTCAAATTATTCTAACGAGTAATTTAACCAGTAACCTGTGCAAAATTGCTACTACTACAGGCCACTAAGCTTATGGATCTAGTAAAATCTATGACACAAAACACCGCCCGACAAAATTCATCTATTGTTTTGTTAGAAGGCCCGTGTTTCTCCATAGCACTTCAGAATTGTTACATGGAAATAGTACATTTAAGTAAAAATTAAATATTTGTTTTTAAGAAATTTAAGCAACGATTAAGTGGAAAACATGAAATAACAAAAAACTGAAATGTAACTTAAAAATGCTGAAGTGATACAAAAGAGCAAAATAATATTTTTATTCTCATTCCTCCTTTAGATCTTTTTAAATTTCTAATGTTTGCAAATATGTGTCAGACGGTGTTATACAACGACGGCAAACCGCACAAATGTTGAAAGCTTAAGTTTTGTGTATTTCCCAAAACTAAGCTTAAAATTTTTTGTTTAAGTGTGTTCGCACTAAAAATTGTTTTTAGAAGTTAACCTATTCAAAAAAAAAAAATCCCTTACCACGAAATAATAAACTCCCAGTTAATTCAGTTTTGCGATATTGTGCACTTCCAACATTTGTGCGGTTAGCCGCAAATACATATTCATACATTCGCTTCAAAAATGTCACAACTCAAAAACTTTTCTTTGCGGCAATAAAACTTTTAAAGTTGTGTCTTATTTATATGATATAATTTTAACTAATCTTGGCGAGAGTGATTATCAAAATCTGTAGCACAGAAAATGAAAATGCTGTTAAAAAGTTTTGAGTTGTCTCACTTTTGAAGTGGGTGTGCGATATAGCAAAACTAAAAGCGCAAAGCAACTACATACAGCATGTTCAAAACTATAGCTATTATTAAGCTACCCTCCCCATACGCTATACAATATGTTGTACAATCTTGACAATTGTTACATCAGTTGAATCAATATAATACAAATTGTTCAAACTGACAACAACTGTCAAGATTGTACAACAGATCGTATAGCGTATGGACAGGGTTAGGACAACATCATATTAAACCTACCATAGGCTGGTGCTGCGGCTATCTTAATTGCTGGAGCCGATGAAACATAGCTATGCGAAACTGCTGGAGCAGCATGCGCATAAGAGACTGCTGGAGCAGCATGCGCGTATGAGACAGCTGGAGCAGCATGCGCGTATGAGATAGCTGGAGCAGCGTATGAATGTTGAGCGTATGAAGGTGCGGCATAGCCATAACCATGAGAAGCGTAACCATGTCCATATGATGGAGCGGCAGCATATGAGATACCATGAGAAATTGCAGGTGCCGCATGGGATACAGCAATTGCGGGTGCAGCATGAGCGATGGAAAGTGCTGGAGCGGTGGCAGCATAGCCGTGCGCGTAGGATGGAGCAGCATAAGCGTGTGCAACTGGTGCAGCAGCAACTACATGACCTTCAAATTTTAATGGAAGTGAATAGGAGGTGATTTGTTTTACAAGGAATTGATTAGGTCTTTAAGGAACTAAAATGTGAATGAGTTTCTATTTGCATTAGCTTAAAGTTTATTGTGCATTAAAAATTGTGCAATAAAAGTGTGAAATCAAAATGTGCAATAAAAATGTACAATAAAATTGTGCAATAAAATTGTGCAATTTAAGTGTGCGAGTAAGTTGTGTTATTAAGTTGTTCAATTATTATGTAAATATTTATAGCATAAGTTTACAATATTGTGCAATACTTTGCACAGTATTTTGCGCAATAAATATGTATGTATCAATATATGTATAATTTAATGTTTGATTTTGATCAATAAACCCAAACAAACCTCCATAATGTGGTGCATAGCCACCACCATCATTGCTGGTGCTGGAGCGTTGAACATGCGATTGTGAGTGCGCAGTTTGTACTTGGCTGGAATAATCTGATTGCGAAGATTGTCCATAGTGTCCCTATAACAAAAATAATAAATTTAACATATTTCGAATAAATTAAAAAACAATTTCTCAACTCACTTTTACTGTGTTTTCCTGTGTGTTACCAACAGATTCATGATCTACACTTGGGGCGGAAATTGAATAGGCAGCTGGACCACCAGCCTGAACGCAAGCAATAATAGCTGCAATTACAAATACAATCTGAAATAAAAAGGAAAACTTTGCTTAAAATAAAGTTTAATTTGTTCACTTCAAACTGAAATCAGATTCGTAGCCAACAGTTTCGTTATTTTCAATGGCGTTGTATATCGTTTAGGAGGTATTTTTGCCGACAAAATTATTTTTTGATTTATACGAATCAAATACAAAGGCCAAATATTTTCCACCTAAATCTTGTTTAGAATATCCTTAAAAATTAATTATATTATTATTTATTTTTTTCGCATACAGTTTTAGTCAGTGCTTGAAGTTTCTTAAAATTTAAAGGACATCTTAAAATCTTGACGTGATGGAATTTTGACTGTTAAGAAAAAAACTATTTTTATTTCATAAACATAATCCTTTGAATGCATTTATGATATAATTGGAAACAATCCGTAAGGCAGTCGTAAGCAGTAAGCCCCCACAATCCTCGTATAATTCTATGAGAATTGTAGCCCTATAAATTAAGGGATTAAGCAAGAAATTGATATTAACGAAGTAAAATGTTTTTTTCCCAAAATTAAAACTGTTATGAATTCAATTTTCGTTTCCAAAACAACTTACCTTTTGTCGGACCCGTTTTCCCTTTTAAGCAGAAATTGTATCTAAGCTCGACTGCACAATTATGTATGCTCTCAAAGTTTCACTATAATCAGTGTATGAATAAATTCCAACAATTTCATAGATGTTAATCATGCAAGTGTATGAAACCTGATACAACTTTTTAATGAACACTCAAATTTCATATGAAAAAATTCCATACGACTTAGAAGCTTTATATAAAGTTTACATAAATATCTCTATATATATGTACACATATATGGAAATTTTATATTCAGCCAGAAAATTTAACTTGGTCATTTTCTCATTAAATCAAAAAAATTAAGAATATGAAAAACAAAATCAGAGTTTCAGTACAAGGATTTTCTCGCTAAGAGATAAATGGTCAAACATTTCAATTTTAACCTCAATCATTAAATTAGACCCCAATCAGTGGATACTTTTCATATTAAGATACGCAAATTTTTCTCTTGTTACATGGCTAAGCAGTCAATTAATTATTTCGTTTAAGGTTTCAGCAAAACCACTAACCAAAATTAAGCGTTTAAATTGAGATATCAGCAGCATGGAATGGAATAAAAAAAAAGAGAATGTTGTTTTAATGTTAACGACATTTTCGACAGATTTAGACCAAAAATAAATTAAAAATCGCTTTTACACGCTCGAAGAAAAGAAAAAAAAAAACACTTTGAAACAAGCGCACACTGATGTCAGCAGTCGTGTCGTAGTGGCATGTAAGCCAACTTTTTATGGATAGAACTGCAGCAAAAACAACAAAAGCGAACCTTTAAGATACGAGTACTTAAGCAGTTGCTGTTTGCAAAAAGAAAACGAAACTGCTCAGTTGAGGCGAAATGTCAGCCACGCCACAAATCCATTTGAAATATCTTGTTCCATGAGTTTGGACATCAATTAAATGAATAAAAAGCTATTTGGAGCAGCCACCTTTTTTAAGGGGTGTGCGCTTTTTTTTTTTTTTGGGAAGGCACATGGTTTTTTTTTTATTTAAAGTTTCCGTTGTTTTTGGGTTAGTCAACATTGTTGTGACAGTGCGATAATTAATGTCTTTAAAGTGGCAATTATTTAGATTTTCTCAAATTGAACAGAAAAAAGAACATAGTATTTATCGATGCCAAAAGTTTATATTGTATTTATATCTAAATTGATTACGGTTTTAATGAGCTGATACCAAGTTTATGGTTAGTTTGCGGAAAATGCTCACTTAAAATGACCGAGAAAGGGTTTTCTCGTTGTAACCTACAAATTGGTTCCTTAGGGCTAAAAGCGCTTAATAAAGTGAAATAAAAGCTTAACCCATATACTACATAGTACCAAAAATGAGGTGGTAAATTGAGTGGAAAAAATGGAGAAAAATAAGTTTGAGGTCGATCCGAAAATATTTTTAGCCAAAATTTTTTTTGAACTTGACCACCTAATCAATCTGGATATATATTTTTATTGTGGAGAGTAGCATTAGTCCTTATGAATCTATTCTGTGTAGGTTTTGTTCACATTTGATTAATTTTAATATTTTTGATTAATTTAAAAAAAAAATATCCAAAACAATTGTTTTTTTTTAACTCCCACTTAATCCTAAAAAGTGGGCGTGGCACGAGAAAGGAAATTTTTTAAGAAAAGCCAATAGATTAAACTTTAATATAAAAAGTATAAAGCTTCGAATATTTTGTTATTTTATAAGGAAAAAAATGTCCAAACATGAGCAATTTTCGTGATTCGTTAACGAATAAAAGGTACGATATGGGTTAAGTAAAGAATTAAAGTTTAGGTGAAGGGATACTGATGAAGGTAAGGAGGAAGGAAAATTTTTCTACACTCAAAAAAAGGATTGTTTAGAAAGCGTTTGTGGCAAATTATTGAATGCTTAATATAAGCACTTATTATTTCAAGCAAACACTTAACTTTTGTCTTAAACTATAAGTATTTGTAGACAGTATAAGAAAAACCAATGTATTTGACTCAAGTAAAAGTTAAGTTGTGGCAAGTGATTCAATTACTTCTATGGAAAATTTAAAAAAACATTTCATAAAATGTTGCTTCTAAATGATACAATTATTTACGACAAACGTCAAAATAGTTACGTCAAACAATTCAATTTATGGAAGTGTTTCGACAAACACTTGTATTTTGTCCCAAACACTTGTCTTTTGTCCCAAACACTTATTCATTTCAACAAACGATTTATCACTTATAAAACTAAAGTGATATTCTTGTCATGTTTTTTGTATTTTGTATTTTGCAGTGCTATGATTCGATATAACTTTTTTGTTACTTACATTGTACTTACATATACGATATCAAATGTTTATAAGTGTTTAGAAGCAAAGAATGATGACGATGGTGCCAGTCTGAAGTCCTATGATATGTTAAGTTTTAGAGAGTAGTTTTGTATAATATTTCTCAACTATCAAGTTGTAAGTAAAATCAAAAGTTTATGTGAGAAAAATTTCGTTATTTTGTAAGTAAAATTGAAAGTTTTTGTGACAAAAATTTTATTGTTTCACGCAAACACTTGAAGTAGTTCCATCTATATCATTTGTGGCAAACACTTTTTTTTTTGAGTGTAGAGTGAGTAAGAACTTATGCAGTAGCATCGAGATACAAACCCGATTAAAACTTATATTTCTTCAGAATAATTATGGTAAAATTAACGAAAAACATCTAACATTACGGTAGTGCTCATGGAAAGGTATTTGATCGACAGTTGCTTGAATACTAATCAGTCTTTTAGCTAAACACTAAAATCGATCAATAAATAGTAGCTAAATCAAAAAGCGGCTATGTGAATAATCTTTTGTGTTCCTTTTCTCCTCACGGAGCATATAGACTCCACAAAATAATAAGAAATCATCCAAAGCTATTGATAGTATGTAAATTCTGAGCCGCGGTCAAAGGCCATCGACTTATTCATACATTTATATTGATATTTTATTGTCTGACTTTACTTGCCATAGTACATTCATTTGCATCAAAATTAGGATAAATAGGTGGCGTTATTCCCGTTTTCCGGAAACAATTTCTACACCAAACGATGTGAAAAAGATTGAAGGAATAGTTGAACGACAATATTATTGGATAAAAAAATCACTGGAAGACAAAGTTGGACGACAAAAAAGATCAAAGACAAAATAGCTGCTCGACTAAAAACTTGATAAACAAAAATCTTGCGCTACCCATCAGTTTCGTGAAAGAAAAATTGGACGTAAAATAATTATAGTTCTGGAACTTGGCTTTATTGCACAAAAAGTTTCCAGGACACGTGATTTTATTATTTGGTGATGTTGATTGGTCTCTGAGATCATATGATTTGATGCCGTTGAACCATTTCTGTAGGACTAGGCGAAACATCGTGTTTACGCATGGGGCGAGTTACAGTCCTTAATGTGCAGAAAAGTCATCAAAAATTATCTGCAAAGGATTGAATTCTGAAGAAGGATTCGTGGCGACCATTCGAAAGATGTTGCACATAAGTACATACATACAAGTTCTAAATACATACATACATACATAATGGCAAGTTCTAAGGAAAATTTGTTGTCAATTTTTTTTTTCTAAATTAACGATGGTGATTTCTTAATTTACACATTTTTTTCACTAAACAATTTATTTAATTGAAAGTATGAGTAGTAGCATGAGAAAGAATTTACAAAACGGAAAGCTCACAAACTTGATAACTCTTCTTGTATTCTTGATAATGTAATTGCATTTCAATCACGTCTATTGATTCCATTAACAAGAAATAAATGTCATATGCAGTGCATAGTTTCGTCTGCAACCTTCGTTTATATAGCCCAATGGTATAAAAATAGAGCAGCATTTTTAATTAAATTCTATAGTTGCATTAGAAAGTTGCTTCACCATTACACATATTTGACGTGTAATTGCGCATCAATGTCTGGAAATTACATTTTATGGCTATTTTAGTAATCAATAGCATAATTCGACGAATTCAGCACGAAGGTGCGGTTTAATGTTGAAAGCCACACAACATTCTAGTTACTAAAAATAAATAACACTGCTTAACAAAAGAAGATTATGCTATTGTTTACTTAAATAGCCATGAAATGCAATTTTCAGAAAAAAACTTATGTTGGCCACACTGATTCCGAAAATGGTCAAAATTTTTCCAGACACTCAAGAAAAATGCAAACTCAAAAAACCGATTTAATATTCAAATGTGTCGCAATGCAAACGATTTGTTTGAAATCCATATAGTAACCCGCTGATACATGGCTTGAAAAGTTTCATATGTATGTGGGATTAGGAAAAAACGAACGGCCTGACAAAGAGTAAACAAACTTACTAAAGGCAACACTTTTGCATCAACCAAAGAAGGTACGCAACACTGACTGGACGAAAACTAAGAAAGTGCTAGAAACTGAACGAGACGCTGGATACTGGACGAGACGCAAAAGAAAAGACGTTAAGTTGACGAGCGACAGTAAAAAGGAATAGACGTAAAATATAAATTGTGTAAATAAATATAAGAAACATGTAAAATAAAATATGATAGAACTAGAAAACAGAAATGAATATAAAATAAGCAAAAGTAAAATGTTTTATTGAAACAATTGGAAAGTGAAATCCCACATGTATACATCTTCTTTAAAATATTCAAGGTCAATGAACATAAGAGCTTCAGAAAAGAAAGGAAACCCTACCATAAATGTTGAAAACGCAAAGCGAGTAATCCCCTCGAAATGGCAAGAAAGAAATAACTTAGTAGTCAGCGACTAATCGCTTGCTGCTCAGCGAAGGACACTGGAATGCAGTTGCAGGATTTGCTGAGGACGTTCTCAGAGAAATTAAGTGAGACCTAGACAAAGTTATGCTTACGCAGTCCCATGATAGATTAAAGCCCGAAGAAGCGAGAAGGTTTTTTAGTGATCTAAACACATTCTGTAGCTATAACGATAACAATGCGTCAGTTCATTATGCAATTTTCCACGCTCTTCACCATGTGAAATATAAAAATAATGAAAATGGTGCAGCTGCGCTTGATGAAAATGATTCAAAATAACCTTTTTCCTGAAGAAAATTTCATATTTCACATCTCCTTTTAAACATAATAATTAATGTGAAATTTTGATTGATTTCCAACTTTGAACTAAATAAAATTTCACATTTCAAACTCTCTTGCTCGGTCAACAAAACAAAATTTTTGCTTTGGGGTACCGATAATCCTTACAAAATTCGATAATCCTCACATAAAACTCACGAAAAACCATTGCACGATGAGAAAGTGACTGTTTGGGCCGGTGTTTGTCCATTTGGCAATTTTTCTTTAAAGCTTACCGCAAATGCGTGGAAGTGATGAAGACTCCTGGTATCAAAAAGACGACGCGACACACCACACTGCACGGGCTCAACAATGGACTTTTTGTGTCGAAAATTTCCATTGTCCAGATTGACATGGCGCACCCTGTATCATGAAAACAATTGAATGTATGTGAACAACTAAAAAATCTTATTTGTTGAAAGTTGTCTTGTTGTATAACTTTTATCGAAATTAAAGTTATGGTCGGCCAATTTGGAATGATTCATCTGTAAAAAAACTGACATCTGACCTTGATAATCTTACAGAATGGGCAAGTTTAAGTAAAACAACCAATGTATGATGCTATCTGCAGAAGCGTACCTAGGGCGCAACCACTTGCGGGGCGGCAAAATGGTCCTCGTATATAGATTTTGCTTGGGTTTTTATTGAACTAAAAGTGAGGACGTTTTATTTTTGAAGGGTATGTGTGATGATTTTGTAATTTAATGTCAAATATACCTCATTTTGCTAGGGTTTTCGGAGAAGCAAAAGTGACGACATTTTTTTTTGGTCAATAAAATATTTTTCTTGAAACTAAAAAAAGTTCGTATGGAGGGAGCGACAACTCAACTATTCGCCCCGGGTGCCAAGTATGCACGGTACTCCACCGGCTATCTGTAGCTTTTATGTAAACTATGTCGCATCCGGCTAGGAAATGGGACATAAGACTATAACACATAGCAATTTCCGAATGATTTAATGAAAATTGTCTGAGGACATGCGCTCAAAAACGATATTTTAGCTAAAACTAAACTCAAAGTTATTATTGTTCTAAAATAATTTGGTGTTTCTTCAAAAGTAATTTCAGTTGCAAAGCATTTGAGTGGTACTGTAGTTTAAGAATGAAACTGGGTAGAAATGTTGGATTATCTGGTATATCTGGTGGCCGTTTAAGAATGTCGAAAGAACGTTTTCAGTCATTTTTCGAAACATATGCTCAAATCAAAAAAAAAAAAAAAAAACCATGTGAACAAAGTTAAATTGAGTAATAAATACATCGATGAACTGTAAAAGTCTATTTTTGATTTAAGTTTAAATATTCTATTCTCCCGAAATGCATGACAAATTTGGTTTTTCTACTTCTAGGGTATTTTTTACTTCTCAAAATGATTGACAAAAGTTTCCACGACGAAATAATGTATGCGATTTTTTTGAATTTTTATATATTATTGAAAATTGGTATATATCAAATATATTTCAAAGGCATCATTCCAGAAAGTGAACATGGATCTTCGTTTTTTTTTTTTTTTTTTTTTTTCTTTGTAACAATCTTGTGGAACAATCCTTCTAGAAGGTTGATAGGGTATGCTTCTTTTTAAGAAAAAATATAGAACAAACGAAAGAAATGTGCATAAGCAAACTCCAAAATATTCAATGTAAATACTCAATCATCATCATAATCTTTTCCGTATTATTCAGCTAAACATTTTAACTATGAATTAAAGCAACCTGCTTAAGAATAATAAAAAAAAAAGAAAATTCCCAGCAGTCGAAAACTGCGAAAGAGTTTTCTGAAAGGTAATTAAAAGTTTCTGCTGAAAAAGTTTCAAGGTTAAGTTTTTACCAGCGTACTTCATTGATTTCAAAGCGCCTTTATACCTGACGTGAATACGAAAACTTTTGTAATTTTGATTTTGGCAAAATAACTTATGTTCTACGTACTTTTTGTCTGTACAAAAGCTTTTAACAGATTCAAGTGAAGTTTAATGTAACATAAAAGTACATTGCCTTGATAATTTAAATACTTAAATTTAAATTTCTTAGACAATTTCCAAACAAAAACTTAATTATTTCTGTCTATAACTCTACAGAAATTTGAAGTGTTCATTAAAAATCATGTTAATCTCTAGGGAACTTGAAACCTCCATACAATTATTCATTGTAATGGAATTTTTTTTTTTTGTTGTTTATAATTGAAAAACTTAAAACTTTTACAAGTGAAAACTTTACTTATTTCATCTGCTGTTAAGATCAATAATTTTACGATATGAAATTTGTATGCAAAACCATACAAAGCACACAACTTTTATTATTTGCACCCTTGTTGAGAATTTGTACGTTCTTGTATTTATAATAAACTCCCCAGCAGTTATATGTATTCCCATTTTACGTGACCTCGAGCGCATTTTACGCACTTGAACCTGAATGGCGATAAAAATCATATCATACAGAGAGTGTTAAGATAAAAGTTCTCAATTTAACACCATATAAAAGCCAGCACTCGGGTAAATTCAAAGATTAAATAAACATTAGACCGACGATAGAAAAACACTCATTTTGATATCCTACACACAGAGGGCATATTCAATTTGTCCTTGAGTATGAAACACATAGTAGAAGGCGTGGCAAGTGTACTGCAGAAAAAGTACGTAAATACGAAGAGAGCCAAAAACAACCACACCAAATCTATCATATGCCTAAATGATATATTTTGTTGATTTTTTTTCTTCAACCATTAAAATAATGAGATTTTTTTTAATATCAATCTCTTTGCATTCATAGCGAAAATCTTTTTGAAAATTTAAAGTGATTTTTTACGTAGACTTTATTTCCTATTACTCAAATAATATGTTAAGCTTCTTATTTTTTTGGGAAGAAAAACAAATAATTTTTTTCTTTTGTTCTTTCTGATCACAGAAATTTCTTACATAAAAGGTTCTTGTTTTAATTACTCAATTTTGCTTTGATGATGAATGAGTCCCAATTAAAAATCAAATCGAATCAACATGTATTATTTCATGTCATTTCAATGAATATAAATTGCTATGAAGAAATTGTAATGGAAACTTTGAAAAAGTATTTTATTCGTAGAAATTGAATTGAAGTTCGTACCAACATTATAAGTGAAAAATATCATTTTAACCGAACATTGGTGATCGATTACTATCGTCATTGTTAATTTATTGTTAACAAATTATTGTTAACATTCAACGCTGCGTTTTGTCATGAGTGACAACGGGGCTGAGTACCGCAAACGGACGGCACAAAAATCGAAGAAAAATTAAGAAACCTTATCAGAAACACCAACGTTAACTACATTCTTCAAAAAAACAAATTCCGAATCAGTTGAAGAAGAATATTCGAGAGCTCGTAATGATCTAGAAGGATTTATAGATTGGCGTCTTATCAAAATGATCATATAATTATAATAAAAAATATATATTGTATTGAAATATATATCTAGCTTCTACGCAGAAATCATTAAAAAAATCTCAAAAATACCAAAAATATTGTTTTATGCTCTAGAAAACTACAGTCGTGTTCGAAATGATGAGAACAACTTATATGAAAATTGAATTCGTCGTACAACATTTTTATAAAAATATTTTACTGCATCGATTTTGATTTTAATAACTTAAAACATATTAAGGTTTTGAAAAATGGAAAAAGTGCTGACCAAATGCATCAACATTATTTGTTCTGGTAATATTGCTCCATTAAATCTAAAATGGGATGAAGACAACATTGATCCTCTAAAGAAAGAAAATTAATAAAAAAAATTGCTCAGCGAAGGCAAAACCTTTGTATTCATAAGGGATTTGTATTCTTGGTGTTTAAAATGAAATGATAACTAATGTTAAAAATTGGCCACCATACGCCGAAAGCAGTGGTAGACTTAAAAAACCAGCGAGAGGCAATATAAATTGATCGGAAAAATTGTTAAAGAGCATCCATTTATGACCTCTACGTAAATCAGAAATGAGTTGAAACTTCCAATAACACTCTACCATAAGAAAACAATGAATCGCCTTTAATCTGAAATCACGAAGCCCAAAGAAAGAACCCTTGCTTAAACTTGTGCATTTGAAACGTAGACTTCCGCTCGCCAGATTATTTTTGAAAGGAAACTCAGACCGTTTGGCGTAACATATACGGATGAAAGAAACAAAAGTTATACAATTCGACCACGGTAGAGAAAAACAATACATAAAACGTTCTCCAAAGCAAGATTTCCATGAGAAGTTCACTACTAAGACTATTAAGCATGAAGGCCTCAAACTGATGCTGTGTGAATGTTTTTTGGTGGAATAGCGTTAGATCTCCAACTATGATAGTTGGCACTATGGATGCCAGTTACTATGTTGAAGATATACTAGAAGCCGTAATTTTGCCTTACGTTGGAGAGAAAATGCAGAACGGGAGATCAAGATTATGCCTCGATGCTTACTTCAAACAAAGCAAAGGAGTGGTTTAGGACGCATAATATGAGTGTTACGAAGTGGCCGGCACAATTGCCGGACCTTAATCCAATAGAGCATCGTTGGATGGATGTTAAGAAAGGAATAACAGACGCCAGACTATTTACATCAGTGATGCATGAATTTCTACTAAGTAATGTTTTGATTACGTCACACATATTTAACACATATTAGCGTGAAACTCATTTGCTCAAGGCAGCTCGCAGTCGACGTTTGACTTCCAACATGTTGTTCCCCCAACTAGAATTAATTTGAAAATGTAACATTTTGTTCTTTATCCTTTTATATACAAAACTCATTTAACAAAAAAGTTTAGCACTTTAAAAAGACATTTTATAAGAAAATGTATCTCTATAGCATACAGAACCATAAGCAAACGAAGACCGACAGCTTTTATAAGCTATCCAACTAAACATTTACATTATTTACAACGCTACATATCCGTTCAGTGACTTGTGAATTCGTACATAAATATTTAATTTTCCTTTTTTGTTTACCTTTATTTACACGATGTGTTTCGTTTTTTAGTTTCTTTTAATAAGATACAGTGACAGAAGACAGATATAATGCCTCCCTCAGCATCTATGTTTCGGAGCATTATAAATCAACCATTCACACACTTAGTTAGACGTGTTCTTCTGATCGCTATCTTTTTGAAAGTAATAAGTAATTCGAAATTAAGTATAATTTTAAACCGGAAATTCTCTCTTAAGAATATTAAGTAACACCTCTTTTTCCAAATTACTTTCAATGAAATCAATATTTTCATATAGGACCAATTCTACTTTCTCCAAACCATTTATTTTTCGTCGTGTTAATTTTAGTTTTGTCATACCTTAAAACATGTTCTTAGAAACTTATTGGTTGATTTACAAACTACCAAGCAAACTCTAATCGTTTTTGCTTATTTGCTGGCTAAATATAAGGTTGTTTTTGGGAAGTTTTACCGTCGAAATTATTTTTTCGCAGCACTTTGCGAAGGTTTCCACCGGCAGCGGCTCTTTAATCATTGACGACACCTTCGTCGGTTATAGAGCTACGTTGATAATTTGGAACAATAAACCATTCTTTATGTTCTAAGGATATATTTCGCTTCCCTTTGCGGGCCTATTTTTCAGTGTTCTATAACACTAGTTTACGAAATTATTTTTTTTCCTTTGTTCCTTTGATGAGATATATCAAATTTGGAATAAGTCGCAAGAAACCTGGCTTTCAGAATAAAAAAATATGCTTAATAGAAAACGATATACTATTAATTTTTGTGACCTTGTATATAGCTTTGAGTTTTACTAATATGTAGTTAAGTTGGTCAGAGAATCTCAATCCTTCGAAAAAGTTTTTATTAAAATTTTCTTATTTTATATCGTGCATAAAAAATAAGTTTCATAAATAAGTTTTGTAAATTTAAATTACAAAAAAATATTATTTCAGTATTTTTTATACATAGTTCCACATTTTTCAATTAAATAAATAAAATTGTGAAAATAACGAGTTAAAAGTTGTGAATTTATGCATCGCATTTGTATTGTTTCCATCAGTACCCTACTACAGCCTTTACTTCCTTCCTGTTCGTTATAATACGCGGAAAACTTGTTTTTCCAATGGTTGAATACAACTTGTATCCTGCAAAAGGATTCTGTTCAAAAACTTGTTTGTACGCGCCAAACTTTTTGAGAGCGTCGCAAAAAGTGGAGGGCTGTAAAAACTTTATTGACAAATAACAAGATGGCGGAACAAAAAAACGAATGTTTCTGTCAGCAATAAAGAAATAGTAAAACAAACAAAGAAACAAAATATGTATGTATGTGGGATAAACAAATATATGCGTATAAGAGCAAAACATGAACATGTCAAAGAACAAAATATCGTTAGTTTTTTTTTTTTTTTGAAAAGTTGCAAGTTGATATAACACGAGGATTAAAGTTTTGTTTTTGTTAAGCTGGAAAAATAAGTAGTAGCTTTTCAAAAGGCTTTTTTTTTATTTATAAAGTGCTGCTGCATGCTTGTAGATGTAGAAAAATGGTTCAAATGGTTTTTGTTCATTCAGGGATCAAATTCTTCTAGGGAATCAAGATAATGATGAGATTAAATCCCTGCTCAGGAAAAATAAGACTACCTGAAAAACCCCAAATGAAGAGCATTAACCAATTAATACCCAAACACAGAAATTCAGTGATTTTTGGGCTCATATAACCAACCCTAGTTACGAATATGACAAATATGAAGAATATGGATGAAAAAACATTGAAAAGATTAGGTGAGAAAATATATAAGGAATACTTTTTTCAAAAAAAAAAGACAAGCTTATTTTGTATGATTAGACATAAGACACTCATTACAAAGAGTTTTTTCAAGTTTACCACAAAAACTAAGTGGTTTTCTTGCATCCCTCCCTTGGACATTGCCTCTGTTTCTCTCTTTTTTTTTCATAAAATGTCCCAATTTATCATATCTAATAGACTTTAAAAGGATTATAGTAGTACCAGATATAGATGATTTAGTCTGTCGTTCTTGGTAATTTCGTTTCCACGAAAAACATACACGGATCCTAAAATCAAGAAGAGGAATCGGTGCACCAAGGTTCACAAAACTATGGTATAAGCAATGCATGCATTCATCATTGTTATGTCTAGCATTCTGATGACTTTTGACCAATACTATATCTTTGCACTAAAATATATAATATAGTTTCAAATCATGCTTATTGACGCCTCCTTTGGCTTTTACTGGCTTAGAGTACCTATTGTGATAAATGGTTCAATGGTATCTGGGCTTGTCAGAAAGCATACCACGTTGTCTCATTAATACTTTGTAAATGATGACCGAAAAATCCACAATCTTTCTTCTTCATCTCCTGATTCGTCATTATGAGGAATTTTTTTTTTCCTTTAGCTTTTAAATCATAAATATATTTCGGGATCGGAGTATTTTTTTTCATATAGAGGAATAGTGTAAAAGCATAAATGTAAGAAAATATTTTAAGAAAAAACTTTTGAATTTAGAAAAAAAATTATCAAAAATAGTGTCTTAAATGGGTTAATACAGTAAGGCGAAAAAAATCGTGTAGTTTTTAACCAAACAACTTGCAGCTGGCTACAAGCAAATATTGTAGGTCCTTCAAAATTATGCTGAAAATCATGTCATGAACCCACAAATGTATTTAAGAAACATATAGTATAACCGAATAGACTTACATAAATACCGCCGTCAACCTCAGTTTTATCAAAAGAGGCCTTTCTACGGAACGTCGCACCCGCAGCAGTAGGTGAGTTATACGAAATGGAAGCTCTGCGAATTTTAAATGGAACTTTTTATACTAAATATGTAGTTTAATTTGCCTAAGCTTCACACAACTATTAAGTTTAATTGGCACTTTGAGATTCATTCAAACGATGCTCTCTAATTTTCCGAAGTTTGAACTCTTCAAATCTTAATCTCACATCCTTTCAAAGAAAGTTAAAGTGCCCAATAAGACTTAAAAGTTTTGATATGAAGTTTAGGGAAATGAAACTTTTTAGAATACAAAGTCAGAAGTTTCAAGTTAAAACCGGGGGCACTATAGGGACTTCAAAATTTCTGAAAAAGCTGGGAATATGGCGAATAATTTTTAGTTTTTGTTTAACGAACAAAATGAAAAATGTTTTTAAGTTTAATTTTTGGCATAATTAATTTTTTTTTTTTTTTTTTTTGAGAGGCTGAGAATCGCTTCTGTACGACTTGGTATCCCAAGTCGATATTTATTTTCATTACAAGACTATCGTACCCAACAGTCGTTGTTCTGCCCTTGCTATCCATGTCCCTATCTCCAGTCCCATACACATTCCCGTCCTGGATCCACAGACGTTGTCCTACCTATGCCATCTAATTCAATTCAATCGCGAGTAGAAAGATTACACAGTCCTACAAATAGGGTTTTTTTTTTTAGTTAAGTGCTGATTTATTGGGTTTTGGAATACACCGAAACCGAATCCGGGCTCAGAACTGCTTCATCACGTAAGGTTTTTGAGATATTCTAACCTTAAAGTGCAAAAAACACTATTTTTTGACATATTTGAGGTTATGTAGCAATGTGAAATTTTTTTTCTAAAAACTATGTTTGGGGTCTAAAAGTACAATTCATCTTTCAAATGCCGTTGAGTTTTCTGAAATGTTTTTTTTTTTCGCCGAGCTATCGCTGTTTGAAATCTTTTGACATACAAATGTCTCTAATGAGTTTTCGGGTATAGAGAAAATGACAAACATGAAAATTTCAAAATGCGATAACTCGGCGAAAAAAAAAAGAATAATTGTACTTTAAGTGTGGGTTTTTTGAAAAAAAAAAAAAAAAAACACTGTACTGTTTTTTCCACTTTTAAAAATAATATTTACAATACAAAAATCTAATAGAAACACTACTCGAACTTGAAAAAGGGAATTTATTGTAGGACTATGTTATATTATGCCGATCAACTGTCGTAACCAATTTACTCAAAGTTTTGGGACTTAGCTTTCGCTGCTGACATTTCAAAAACTAGATATAAGATGATGCATGGTTAGAATTCAGCACAGAAAAATTCTTTAGAGATTCGCCTTACTTTCTTATAACTTCCTTCATTTTTAGAATTTTAAGAATCAAATTTACATCAGTTAAAAAGCCCGAAACTTTAAGTGAATTAGCAAAAGTTGGTCAACACAAACTTTCTGAAAATTTATATTTTGTCTCAGTTAATAAAAAAATTTTGAAAATTTTTCTGTGGTGGTATTTTTCTATATTTAATATCACTTTTCAACATATTTATGTTTTTTTTTTTAAAAAAATATTTAAAATTTTGAGTCCAATCAATAAATAAGTAATTATCGGCTTGCGACTAATCACTTCAATCAATTGGAACTATTGCAGTTTTTAAGCACCAGATGCACATTTTATGAAATCACAATCCTTAAATGTCCTTTTGTTCATAATACTAGCGTACCTTTAAAACCATTGTTTACACGTTATGTTTATTTTTGCACTTGATAACTTTGTAGTGAACTTAACTCAACCGTTTTCAAAAACGCAACTAAAACTGTTTCAATTTCAAATTCTAAGCGTTTATTTATAGGCCTTTGATCTGCGCACATTTAAAGCTCCAGACAAAAAAGTCTTAAGCCTACCAAAAATATAAAACTAGTTTTCACTTTCATTCAGAGTCTGTGATGTTTAATGAAAATCTGAACGCGCTGCAACATGTTGCAGCGAAAAGTGCAACTTTGTTGCTTATAAGAGAGTGAAAGAGAGCGTTCGAAACCAGTGCATCTGGTGGAAAATCATTCATAACTTTGAAATACAAGTTTTCTTTCTGCGATCAGTTGAGTATTTGGTCACATTGAGAAACTTAACTTTTGGCTGCATTTAAAGAGTAAATAGACCAAAATTATATGCTCATGAACATTTCAATTCAATTTATTTTTTCTTATGCTCATTTTGTGTACTAAAAGCTCGAGTTGAGGAAAATGAATTGATTCGCTATTTAACCAACTTCAACCGTTTAAATTAGGATAAATAACGAGGTGTCATAAATATTTATTTCTGTGGATTTGCTTAGATATGTGAGTATTATAGCATTTAATGCGAATAATTAGTGGTTGAAACTGGCTGAAATATGAAAATGCATTATTGTAGTGCCAATTCCAGTAACGATCGTGTCAATATTTTTTGCTAATATTTTCTTCTTTAAGTTTCTATTGATGATCACTTATCAAAAATACAACTCTGTTTTGCGGTAAGAAGGATCATGAGTAGCTTTGCACTACAAGTACATAAACTTGAAAATATAAAGGTTTGGTTATTGCGACAAAGTTATCAAAAAATCAAACATTTTTCTTCTGATATGAGCTCTCCACTCTTCTCTCTTAGCAATTTTTTGAGATTTTTAGTAAATTAAAAGAGAATATTGAAGCAAAACTTCAATACTGAAGCAGACATTTTTTTCAATATCCGAATATCCAGTTGAAAACAGCAACGAATATATTTTTAAATTTTGTTTTTTTAAAACCATAAACATTTACAGTTTTAGTTTTCAGTTTAGTTAAGTGCAAGTTAGATTGCGAGAAGTTGATGATTCTGATAGCAAAATCTTTAAGTCCCTTATAATTTTACGGAAAATGTATGTGGGATTGGGGCACGACGAACAAAAACTCAGAACTCAGAAGTGAACGGGAACATTAAAGGACATATGGGATTTAAAACTACAAAGAGGACAATACTTTTAAAACAGACTAACAACGCAACACTGAAAACTTATCGAAAAACAACAAATCGTTGGTTAACAAATTAAAATGAATGGACAGTAGAGTAGAATAGAGTCGGAGATTAGCTATGAACGAGTGAAGTAAAGATGGACAAGAACAGGAAACTGTAATTATAACTAAAGTGCAAAACTTAAAGTGTAAAACTAAAAGTGTAAAACTAAAAGTGTAAAAATAAAAATGTAAAACTAAAATGTAAAACTAAACAAACAATAATTTAAAACAAATAAAACAATTTGAATAAATAAAAACTAAACAAAGTTTATTGTTCCACATTGATTTCATTGCTCAAAAAGAAATATTGTAATATAATAACACTCATTTTTGTATTTTTAATTTGATCATGTCTTTCGATTCATTATTATAGACGAACAGTAAAGTTTCAGTTGAATATTGGATATTCGGGAAATTTCCCGTCTTTATAGTGTCTTCGGAAAAAATATTCCTCACCACAATTCTCCCTACTAATAACAGAACTACCAGAAAGGCATCACTCACAAAAAAAAATTACGGAAAACCGACACTTTGAACTTACTTAGGCGGGGTAATAATTTCAGATGGCGGTACCAATAATCATATTTATGTCAGTGATGGTACTTTTGGTACATTTATACTTTTTTTTTTTTGTTTTTTTAATAAATTTTCAAAATGGTTGTGAGTTTTGGAGAAATATCCATAAAAAATTCGAATGACATTTTTTTTTTGTTTTTGATAAGTTTTGGGAAATTTTTGTGCATTACAGCAAATTTTGGTGTCCATGACAAAAATACATACCAAGTACATAATCCAGTACATTACCAAATCAATCAGAATCAATAAAGCAAAATGCAGTGAAATTCCCCATTACGGACAGCCTCCATAACCGGGCAGCTCCCATAACCGGACATATTTCTGCATATTTCAGCGACACTCACTAACTTGTCCATACAAAATACATTCCGATAGCCGGACGCTCCAATAACCGGACAGAAATACTGTGACGGTGGGTGTCCGGCTATGGGGATTTTCACTGTATACCTTTGCTCAGCTTCATAGTGTCTGCACTCGTCGACAACGAAGCTCAACATCTTTGAACCAAACGTGAAATGAGTTCTTGTTGTTGTACAGCTGTAAAACCTGGTTGACAAACAACACCAACACTGGAGTGAAGTCCTCGGGGTAGCAGAAAATCGTGGAAATGTGCGCTAGAGCAGGAAATACATATGTGAATCGGGGAAATGCTGAAGGACTTGAGGCACTGGCTACTGAAGAGTTTGAAGAGTTTTGTGGAGGCCATATACTCCGCGAAAAGATACGACACAATAAATATATCATCCAGTGAAAAATCATATTCAGAGAAAATACCGGAAACACTTGATGGCAGATCACTTGATCACATAGCGATAAAATGAGTCGGAACCTTGGTCTATTCAGATCAACTAGGCCTCGCCAAAACATCGGTTTAGAAGACTGATCATAAAAACGTTTTCAATATTCAAAATGTTCAATCTTTACTTTCCCAAGATGTTCAATAGCGCAATCGCAGTACAGCACTCGATTTCAACATCTAGCCAGGAATAACAACAACTGTCTGAATAACTCGAATATCAGTGATGAGGCCCATATTCGTTTAAACAAAATTATATTTCTTGTGCGTCTATTTCCTTCAAAATGAGGATGGTTTGCCAGAAATAATCAACGAGGTTTTGTATAGGATTATACGCTCATCGCTCGAAAGTTACAGCAAGGTATGGTGCTTACTCGAAACTTTCGTTGTATATAACATTTCAAAAATGCTGAATTTGTTTGCTCACCGCCTTCACCTAATTTTTCGCCACTTGATTTCTGATACTGAAAAACTCCATATAAATTAATAAAAAAATTTAAGAACAAATGTGTTTGCAAAGACCCCCAAAACTCTGTAGAAGCTATTTACACAAACCACGAAACCACCCTCAAGCAGTGTTGGATATTCATCATAAACGCACAATATCTATTAAAAAGTAATTAATCGATATTTGTCAACAACCCTTTAATAAACATAAATAAAATAAAATGGAAATCTTGAAAGTAGATAGGTACCTACTCGTACTCATTTCTTATAATTTTCGTAAAAAGTCTTTTGAAACGGAAATGGGTACATAAAAAAACATTTAAGGAAATTGGCAATACGTGTTAGTTTATGGCTTTCAATTAAATGCATAGTAGCACAGAACTTTAGGTTGGCTCATAGCCATCCAATTTTTCAATTCCTAAAACATTTTTCTTTTTCTTACTTTTACTTACTGGCAGTACGCATTTACTTTAATTTTATTTTTAGTGGTACACAGCACTTTGAATTGCTATTGCATCGACTTTTACACGAGTACCCACATTTCTGTGTTGTGTTGTTTTCTCTGAATTGGGGTTTCCTTTTGTTTTAAGTGGGTTTTCCCGTTGGTTTTTCCGTTTGTCGGTGCATTTGTGAAATTTACAAAAGGGGTTGTTTCGGGTCATTTAACTAAAAGACGTAGCAGAATGTGTGTTAAGGTCATAGAAGCTCTACCATCACAATTGAAAGTTTCAATTTTCAATTTAATAATAGCTTTGCTTTCTTTCATTTTCACAAAAAAAAACATTAAGTTTAAAACGAAACACAGTGTTAATGCTTTTTCATGCTGACATTCCAATCTAAAGGTTATTTTTCTCTGGTAGAACTTTACTTGTTATTCACACTTTGTACTACAAGCACTTAATTTCATCTCATGGTTAAGTTAGGTTAAGTATTCAAGCTAAGTATGTTGTTATGTTATCCTTGAGTAAAATGTGTCCCATTTGGCTCTGTTTTGTTGAAGTACTGTAAACTGCGTAGCATTTCCCTGAAATTTTTGTCAGCAAGCCAGTTATAATTCGAAATCTTGCAAAATATAACACTGGAGTGACAAAGATGAGAAATTGTGTATTGATATAGGGTATTCAGTAGCAAAAAATCTATGATTCCGTTTTGGGATGCTTAAATTTGAATATATATTGCAACGAAGAAATTATAATAATATTAGTATTACTTGAATGGCATATTATTGAGATTTGATATTTTGTTAAAAAAAATCTATTTCAAATTTCATGGGGATATACCAATAATTCTTTCACGATGCGATTTATTGAGTTTGATGAACAAAAACACTGTTCGTGGTTATACCACATGTTGATAGCCCTAGCAATAATAAAAAATTATTCAAGCATTACGAATTTAGTTTTCGGATATACCAAAATCTATACGCACTAATTGTGTAAAAGCATTGTTTTGTCAACAAGGCTATACTCGTATTTTTAACAACAAACTCATCACATTCATATCATATTTCAAACATTTTAATTATTGTATATGGGCATTTCCATGGGTCCCGTTCGACCGTCGAACACATTTAAAGTAAAAAAAAAGTCAAAATAAAACGGATTTTTAATTTGTAGTTGTGGTAAAAACGAAATTTTAATTTCGAGGACTATTTTGCCGCCTCGCTGGCAATTTAATAATTCCGTGAAAAATTAAACAAGGAATGATTTTTACGGTAAGAAAAACGTTTTATTTCTCAATATAGTCTCTTTTAGCTCGATACACTTCGTCAAACGTACCTCCGATTTTTTTATCCCAACCTAAAAATACGTTTTCGGAAGATCCTCAAAATATTCCTCTTTTTCGGTGATAAGCTCCTCTCTGGTGGTCAATCTTTTTCCGATGAGCCATTTCTTCAGATTTGGAAACAGAGAATAGTCGCTGGGAGTCAAATCTGGAGAATATGTTGGATCAGGAAGCAATTCGTACTTCAATTCATGGAATTTTCTTGATAAAAGAGCACTTTTTTCCTCGACAAATGGGAACGTTTCACTTTCAAAGCGTTGTTGAAACGGTTCAATTCAGCTGTATAGAATTCGCCATTGATCGTTCTTTTCGGTGGAAGGTAATTGATGTAGATTATACCGCATTCATCCCAAAATACTGTCGCCATATCCATTCCGGCCGATAGCACCGCTTTTGCCTTCTTCGGAGCACGTTCGGTCGGTAAAGTTCACTGTTTCGACTGTTCCTTTGTCTCTGGTGTGCAGTGATAGATTCATGTTTCGACCATGATTACTAAATGATGGAAAAAATCCTTCTTATCTTTGTTCAACATCGCCAAACACGGCTTTGAATCAGTCACATGATCGTTTTTATGGATCGCGAGAGTGAGCAACCTTGGCATCCATCTTGCGGATAATTTTTTCATATCCAAATGTTCCACACCCATTCGTTTGAGATGCCTACATCCTCAACAATCTCGTGCACTTTAACTCTGCGATCGACCAACACGATATCGTGAATTTTAGTGACGATTTCTGATGTGGTGACCTCATTTGGGCGTCCAGAACGTTCGGCGTCACTTGTGCTTGTACAACCGCATCGTAATTCAGTTAACCACTTGTGAATCATTCCAATCGATGGTGCACAGTCCCCATAGCATTTATCAAGCCTTTACCTGGTTTGGCTGATGGTTTTTTTGCGTAAAAAATAATGGTTGATGAGCACTCGAAATTCACATTTTTCCATTTACGCAAAATTTCACAAGACCGTCTACTGTCAATGGCTGCCAAATACAAACTAAGCGTCGCAGCGATCAGAAATTTTGACAATAGTCTACTGACAGATGATAGTTGACAAAATCAGTGTTGTATTTGAAGTTATTACGCGGAAAATTAAAAAAATTCTCTAACTTCTCAAATTGGCTTCGTGTTTTATTTCAAAATGAGCTTGGCAAGTATACATAGAGTATGGGCGGTAGGCGTGTTCGAGTACGGATTTCGCTCATTTTCAATTCCAAGAAACTTGCAGGAAGGTGTGTCAAATTTGATTAAATTAGCTTACTAGATTTTTCCGTAAGCGTGACAGACAGACAGACGGACGCCTAAAATTTATGTCTTATGTAAAGTGAACAATTCACCTTTTTCATGTATCTAACATTTTTGACAATGATTTGCTCACAAATTGGCGAAAATAAATTGTGAGTTACTTTACACTAGTGATTTGAGATAATTAAAGTGAGTCTAAGTGTCTCATTTCTCATAACGAAACGAACTATTATGTTAATCTTTCTTTGGCAAAAGAAAACGGGATACCCAGTAATCCGATAGTCGAAGGTTAGTGTTTTTAATTTCCCGAAAAGACAGATTTTTTTTTTTTTCTTTTTAATTAAAATAAGTAGCTACCTATACGGCTATTGGACGAATAAAACAAATTAAATTATCAAAAAAAGAAATTGGTTTTTTTTACAGAGAAAAATTACTTTTAGATAGAAAAGTCTTCCTCTCAAAAGTAAGCCTTCTATCACCTTCAATTAGGCAATATCGCACATGAAAATTATCTTCAATTCATGCAAACTTCATAATACACTGTCTTGTAGTGAGTTAAGAAGCATTTATTTCAATAGTAAATATCTCCAGAGAGCATCATCTTTTGGAAAAAATCAAGATCAAAGATTTAAAAATCACTGTCATGAACAGAATCGAGCAAAATAATTTTCTTTAAGTGTGAGTTTGTTTCAAGGATATTTCAGAAAAAAATAGTATCAGATTCTACTTCAGAATAATCATGCAGCTTTTGCTGATTGCATTCTCAAACTTTGGCAGGATAGTGTTCATTTTCAAAATATTGGTAAAGCTACGAATGTATTCTTAGAGCCAGCCACAGCATGTTCCCGAGCAAAAAACCATTTGGACTGATTAATACACGTGTAACCTTACTTGCGATTTCACAGTAATGAATTCTCGTTTCTTGTTTTATTCCCATTTCATAGAAAACTTTCAGATACTATGACAACCCTTCATTTGCAAATCGAATGTATGATTAACGCAAGTTGTTAAAATTGCCCTTGAATACTGAAAACCCTCGTGTATCTTTTATTACATGCATACAGTATACAGTAGGGTGGATCGTCAGTGGAACGTTTTGTTTTCCATCAATCCTTAAACATTTTCTCCGAAATCATGTTAGTTAAGAGAAATGTTACGAAAAAATTAATGTTTTAATTTGTTTTTTCAGCATACCACCAGCACCACCACTTATCAAGGTCGACATAATTCGTTTGTTTTAAATTTTATGAAAATTAAATATAGCAGAAATATACTCAATGTGCAGAGTGCAACTTAGCGTGAAAAAAAATGTGTAAGCTCTTCATTTCGCTGGCTTTACCATCCTGCAATATGAAAGTGGGAGTTTATTTCCTGTGCAATTTTGTAAACTTTTAATTATACTGAAAATAGAAAGCAACAACTATACTGTGTTAAGTTACGCCATTTTTTGTGAGCACAAAAAAACCTTTTCATTTTTTTTTAAATTATAATTTCACAACCGACCTTTGGTTAATTATTCATATTGAGCGTAAAAACTCAACCGAGAACAAAGTTTCCTTTTCAAAGAATTGCTTTTTAGTAAAGTCAGTTGGAAGAATGGCTTACCAGCTTTTGACGACTTTGCGTTAAGGTTTGCTTGTAAGGTTTACGCATTTAATAAAATTAAATTTCAGATTTTTCTTAATATAGCACATTTTTTAACTTTCATTTAAACCTTTCATTGTGGTTCAAGTTTAATTCGAAAAATTTTCGTTTCCCACGATCCACCCTAATATATTGTATTTTTCATTTTCAATTGCTACTGAAGCGTTGAAAACCAAAAGATATAAATTTTGTTATCCTTGACTGGCATCGTTTCGCCAATTCGCAATTGAAGCGTGCAATTTTCATTATAAGTTTTTTTTGTTTTTGTTTTTTACTTGAAATGCAATACGAAGTTGCAGTTCTAAAAAATAGCAAATGCGTTTCAATAAAAAAAACAAAAAACACAACAATAAAATCAAGGACAAAACACAAAACTTAAGTGCGAGAAACACCAAACTAATTGAAACCTTCATTGCAGAGCATATTGGGGACACGTTCAGCGATACAAAGTTGCCAGTGATACGCAGCGTCAGATCGACCAGCGTCAAAGTCGTTTATTTAAAGCTCGTAAATTATACGTTCGGTCATAATTTTAGGTTACTTTTTGCTTCTAACTAAATTTGAATACAGCGAATATTTTTTGCTTTTGATATTTTTCAACCATGGTCATGGTAATATACAACTAGGTTGGGTTCTTGTTATTTTGTCATTTAATAAAGAAAAAAAGGAAAATTGAGGTATCGTGATATCAAAACATTTTTATAAATTGTCGATATGTAGGTACGAAATTAGTTTTTTTTTTAAGATGAAGGCTTGAATTGCAATTTAGCTTACCAGTTTCGAGTTATAAAATGAACTAGCATTACCCTGTGCGCATCGCCTCATCTCAACCGTGGTGTAGATTCGATGTGCGGTCTGCGTGAAAATTCTATTTAAAAAATACTTTTGTATGAAGACCACCCTTGGTATGCACCCAAAATAAAATTTTTACAACCTAAGCAGTGCCTCTTAATATAAAAACCACGTGATGTAAATTCCATAAGAATCGATTTGGCGGTCTTCGAGTAAATGATATTTAAAAATATTTTTATGTGAGGGCCACCCTAAATTAAAGTTTTGTATCCTTAGCCTCTTAACATAAGGGCTACGTGGTGTAAATTTGGTGTGAATCGACTTACCTGGCTTTGTGAAAATTATATTTAAAAATATTTTTGTATGAGGGTCACCCTAAATATGCACCCTAAATAAAATGTTTACGATCTAATCTGTGTCTCTTCACATAAAAGCCATATGGTGTAAATTTCATGAGAATCAATTTAGCGGTCTTCAGAAAGTGATATTTAAAAAATATTTTTGTGTGAGGGCCACCCTAAATAAAAGTTTTGTATCTTTAACTTTGCCTCTTAACATTAGAGCTACGTGGTGTAGATTCGGTGTAATTCGATTAACCTGTCTTCATGAAAATGATATCTAAAAATATTTTTGTATGAGGGCCAGCCTAATTTTGCACTTTAAATAAAATTGTTACAATCTAGTCTCTGCCTCTTAATATAAAATCCATTTGGTGTAAAGTCCAAGAGAATCGATTAAGCAGTCTTTGAGAAAATGCTATTTTTAAAATATTTGTGTATCAGGGCCACCCTAAATAAAAGTTTTGTGGCCTTAGCTATGCTTCTTAACATCAGAGATACGAAGTGTAAATTCGATGTGAATCGTTTTATTTGTTTTCGTGAAAATGATATTTAAAAATATATTTGTATGAGGGCCACCCTAAGTATGCAACCTTAAATAAAATTTTTACCATCCAATCTGTGCCACTCAACATAAAAGCCATACTGTGTAAATTTCATGAGAATCAATTTGCCTATCTTTGAGAAATCGCTATTTTGGATAGTTTCCGCGTGCATAAGAGACAGACAGACAGACAAAAAATGAGTTTTATATAATAGATATTATCACTGTTCTTCAAACTGTTCGTTTTTTGTCAAGTTTATTTAATCAAAGAGATCAATGTTCTTGTTAAAATGTTTTTCTTAAACTTTATGTCATTATGATACACCTGGGTGTGTATTAGAGGTCTGCATGAGTGCATTTGAAACGGTCATCAAGCCACTCATCACGTTGTGAGTTCATCGAGCCCTTGTGCACAAACACCACAAATCAAATCAAAATGAATGCTACACTTGCAAATACAGTGAAATCCCCCATTACGGACAGCTCCCATATCCAGACAGCTCCCATAACCGGACACATTTCAGCGACACTCATTTTTCATTGACTTTTCCACACAAATAAGTTCCGATAACCGGACGCTCCAATAACCGAATGCGGACACTATATTCCATATCGTTTTGATCAAAATATCTCTTTTAAACGGAGATAATTAAATAAAAGTTGTATTAAATTTGTACTACTTTCCCTTTTTACAAATTCTAATTGATCTTGATTTGTAAGAAACTAATTTGGCGGTTCCCCTAATAATGTATGTCAAAAATGTTGAGTAGAGTTGGACTTTTTCGTTCATTCTGTGAATAAGTTTGGTGAAGTTTGGTTGCTTAGTTCGTGTTACTTGTTCTTTTTAACATCTCAGAGTCATAAAATGGCTCTAAAAATAATGTACTATCCTTCGCGCATTACTTGATAAGACTCTTAAATTTGAAAAATGCATCGATGTTAAGTCCTCTAAGGGAGGCTCACAGTTTTGTTTTGTGCAAACATGGCTGGAGAGAAAGAACTGATTTTGGTCGTGGAATATTTTGGTAAAAGAGTATAATGCCCACTTTGAAGTGTGGAAAGTTGCCCGTGATGGTATGGGGATACATACGAGTATCGTGGGAAAGCGTTGGAGAACTGAAAGTTTCTGCCGATATCATGACGAAGAAGTTTTACTTAAACACTTTTCAAAACAAATTGAAAAAAAGTGCTCAGAATTTCGGCTTCACTGACACTTAAAAGGCCGGAAAGTTAAGATACAAATTGTATCAGGTCAATAATCCTAAGCCCAAATCGGTGTTATACAGAATCTAGGTACTGTATTATTGTAGTAAAATGATAGGCATAATGGACCAATATGAACCCCATCGAAAATTAATGAGCACACTGAAAAAAAAAGTTGCCAAACGGGTTCCAACAAATAAAAACGCTCTAATAAGAGTCATTAAGGAGGAATGGACAAAAATTTACCGGAAGAATATGATTTCCAAAAACTTGTTGCATCTATTCCAAGAAGGATACAAGCCGTGATTGATATTCGTGGTGGACCCATCAAGTTTTAAAGCTTTTCTTATAAGCTTATTAGTTTCTTCATGTTCCTAGCATTTTGCAAAGAACTATTTGACACCATGAAATGGGTAGTGTTTTTATTTTTGTTCCATAAACTTATGTTTTTGGTTATATAAAATAATTTTTCTGTTGTTTTCTAATGAGGAATGAGTCAGAGAATTGAGTACAAAAAAAATTTCCCAAAAATATATACATTTCTTATTTTTATTCAATATGAAAGTGAAAATTGTGTTTCATTATTTATTTTGCAAACAATTACTTGACAGACTGTATGATGATTGTTTCGAGTGCGTTCATGAAGACCTCTATTTTGTATTGATTGCAGTTTTCAAATGTAAAGATGACCATCTTGCAAATATTTTAGCAGAATGATTCTTTCATTAGCTTCCTAATTTTAATATCATAACAATATAATATACCTATTTTATTGGACTATGATTTGGGGACTAGTTTTCAAAAAAAAAAAAAAAAATACGGTAAATTGTTTTCATGTTCTATTTTGGCATAGAGCTATTTTATAAATTCAAATTCAATTGTAAATGTGCTGCTAACACTGGAAAATTTGAATCAGAAGAATAAATTTCGTGAACAACTTGAATTTTTACTATGAAATGTTAAATTTCAAGAAAGTTTTAAGAACATAATCTTCGAAGAGAGAGAGAGAGAGAGGAGCATAGCACAGCTGTTTGCAAAGACTTTAGAAAAATGTGAACTGAAGGAAGCTGATCATGTTGGTAATATTGACGATGAAAGCACTGATGATATTTCAGGCTCTGACAAGGCTGGGAATGCTTCCGATGCAGAGCAAGAATCGTTCCGCCAAGGGTAAATTCGAAAAAAGAGGCTGCTACAAATTATATGGATATATCATATCGACGTTCTGTTGTCTAACAACCAGATTAAGCATTCGGCTCTCGCGATAATGAATAAGGAAGTATCCTGTACCTCGCAGATTTCTTCCACACAATATTGTGCGACCAAATGCAGCTTTTTTAAAAACTGATCGTATTTGCTTGAAACTCCTTACTCGGGGGTTTTTAAGGTCGCTGATTACGAATCTGGTATCAGATTTTAAAAATTCAAAATCACACGTGAAATAAAAAAAGTCGTAAAGGAGCGTTCATAACCATATCATTTACCGTCTAATTGACCGTTATTTCTAAACGTTGACGTGTAGACCAAAACCTTAGGACAAATTTGAGCTCAGAGTTTCCGAATTACCTTAATTTAACACTAGTCGATTATACTCTAACTAACTGCGCAGTGTAGTTATTCAGTCGACTGGTCTCTTTTTTTTAAATTAAGAGTTGTACAAAGAAAAACTATTTGCCTGCGAGGTAACAGATAGATATTCTCTAGTTTTGCTGGCGATCCAATCAGCTCCGAAAGAGATGGGTTATAGCTTATAAGTTATAGGTCTTGTGACAGTGCATCATTTATATTCCAGTATACTTTATTGGCCTTTGAGTGCTTCACTTGTTTAGAACACGCTATTGCTACAAAACGGTATAGAATGGCACATAATAAAAATTTACTTTATTTACGATATTCTCATGTAGCAATTAGTTTTCCAACAGCACTTAATTTATATGTTATTTATTCCAGATAACATAACTTTTTAAATTTCCATCGAGAATATTCACTTACCAAAGTGTTGACTTCATCACAATGTTGTTTAACTCCGATTTAATATAAAAGCTGTGCTTTTCTGAATATGTTTTCATTCCCACATTATCATCGATATCATTTAATCATCACTAGATACTTGAAAGGTTCTAATCTTTCCAATCAGTAAATCTAGTTGTGCAAACCTACTGAACAAACAATAAAATTTATAAAAAGTTCCCATAATTGAATAGATACCTACAAAAAGAAAAAAAAACCTATAGTTACAAAATTTTGAAACACAATTTTTTTTTTTTACATTCAAATTGATTTTAACATTCTCCAACAGCCGCACCCAAAGCAACGACACCGTATAAATTTATAGCGAAAATGCAATTTTTATCTATAAAAATAAAAATATTAAAAAAGTTGCACTTCAATTGCAGGCCAAAATGAATTTACGCACTCAACAAGTGCAGACAAAACACGCCTGTTGAAAATGGTTTGATTTAATTGCGGAATTTGCAAAATAATTCAGTTGAAATTGCGTTTGCTTGAAGGCAAAATTTAGAGCAGCAAAATGTGTGTTGCAAAACAAATTTCATGTGATAGTTTAGTAACAAGTATATCGGTAACAATTAAGAAATAAAGCAACAGGCGTAGATTGCGCAGTTGCCGAAATGTTGAAAGTCTCTGGAGTTCATGGTTGAGCTTTACCAAATTTTAGAAGGAGAACGCCTAGCTGAAGAATCGCTTTTAGGAATTCTAATGAAAAGCATCAAGTTGCTGTGAATCCCTTCCAAGTTCCTGTTAAAAATCGTCTTCACAGTTAACCTAATCAATAAGATCAAACTAATTGCCCCACGCATTATTGTAGTGCAATTAAATCAGACACAGACCTCGCATACCTCAAACCTCATCATATACAGCTCACTCTAAATGGTGTGACCCGTTCACATCACTTAGAGGGTAGATTTCTATCTAAAAATATTTAATTTTTCTTTTGTTTGTTGACATTGCTCTTTAACCCCTAACAGTAGTGTATAGATTAGGATCCAAATACTTTCCAATACAAAAATGTGAGGAAATTCATATCAATTTACTGCCCAGCGGCAAATATGTTATACACAACATCGATGAATAGTTATACTCACTGTAAGCAGTAATGCTCACAACTTCAGCCACAACTGTAAATTCTTTTTACAAAGGGATGGCCGCTTTGTGGGCAGCTTGCCTACATCTCCATATACAATGTGTAATAAACGAAACGCAGATTGACTTAAAACATTGCTTACTACTTAAGTGCCTGTATAGTTTAGCGAGTTGCCTACATCTCCACATACAAAGCATGCAGCACACAGGCAAGACCCCTTACATCTTTAAGATAAAGCAAGCAGACTGTCTACAGCTCCATATACAAATCAGGCAGCCAACAAGCAAACTACCTACAGCTCCATATACAAACCAAGCAGGAAGCAAGCAAATAAACAAAAATTAGATATTCTAATTTCTCTACTAACATATTATTCAATTGAGAATGTATTCCAGAATGATCAAATTTCCCCTAATCACAGGTTGAAACTGTCGAAATTTGGTCAATGGACTGTATAGAATTCAACGAGCTGATCACAGAGTTCAAAGTTTTGGCTTCTCAACAAAAAGCCATCTGAATAAAGACAGTAAGGCAATGTGTTTCGACTGAATCTCATAGTTCTCAAAGTATTAAGCAAAAAAGGTTGAGCAAATTTTTTTGATGTTGGAAAAATACGATTGTACTCTATCAATTCAAACGAGCTGGCTCCTTTCTTGGTCTGCTATTTCTCTCTTAATTACATGAATTTGTAATTTTTTTAAAGTACACATGTTCCTATTAAAAAGTATTCACTGTGCCATTACCAAGCATACACAAACAGGACCAAAAAAAGTCACTTAGGGGACCCATTATTTCAGGGACAGGCTGTTGAAATACAGAACATTAGTAATTATTACCTAATATATGGTTGACATAATCTAATTATCCAATTATAATTAGGTAATTGTTTCCAAATATAAGATTAATTTAATAATATTATTTGACTCGGTGAAATGTGCGGCATGTTAACTTATAACAAATATTTATTTCGCCAACATCAAATATATAATTTGTTAATTATTACCAAATCTCGATATATACATACAAATAAATCGTTTATCCGTGTAGTTTACGCTTGTAAAAAATGTTTCAAAGACATCTGGGTTAGCTAACGTGTAATCAGCAAACATCACATCGCCATTTTTAGAAAATTTCGATAAAAATCATTATGATTACTTTATTTTTGCTGATTACACGGAAAATTTTCAATGTGCTAAGATTTTGGTATCGGTGTTATAAATGTCGTGATATTTGTGCTCTCCTCTGGATCCGAAACTTTTTTTATAAAGACACTGACTACTTTTAAAGTAAAATTCAGTTGTCGTTTAAAATCTTTAAATATCTTATAGAAAGAGTGATGGAAATTAAATTTCCCTCACTTCCTCGAAGGCACCTCAGACTTGAGAAATATTTGTAAACAACACAAGCACAATTTCATCAATAAATTCTACAAGAATCTTTTGTGGCATCGAGCTTCAGTTCCAAAATATCAAACAAAACAAAAGCCAAAATGTTTTTGCCAACAATTAAAATGTTTCAGAATATACCACGATTGTTATATAACATTTATTGTTCGCGTAGTATTGTTCCTATTGTAAAGTCACAATTGAAGTTCAAACGGTTAAAATCAAAGTGCAGCATTCAGCCACATTAATTTTCTATGGCAACCCATTGTTTGGCAATGTCACTGGTTAGCGTTGCTAATATGCTACAGCAAAATGTAAATGATGCTTCTGTTATTGTTTTTATTGCTGTTGCTGTTGTTGTTGTTGTTGTTGATTGTCTTCTTGCTGCTGTGATTGATACTTCAGTCCCAGCTGGAAATCAAATTATAAATGCCACAAGGTTAAGTGTCTAGATCAGGGGTCGGCAAAAAACAATGTCCCCTGGTCTAGATGACATCCTGACTTTGAATCTTCATCCAGTTGAGAAGGATTTTCTTTGACTGTAGTGAGATATGCACTCGAGTTGTCTTAACCGTAATACCTGTGCTGCACAGTGCGTTAAATTTTTTTAATTTCAAAACCAAAAAAAAAACCTTAATATACCCCACAACGTATATTTCCTGCAAGGTCATTACAAAATAATTGTTAGACAACTCTGTAAAATCACAAACAAATTATTTCGCTTACAATTTTATTCAATTGCTAACAGTCATAAATCTTTGCTAAAACGTTGGTACCAGGGGGTGCCATAACATCAGCATCAGCAACAAAAACACCGATAATTCCGTTGTGGGCACAACTCATTAGCATCGAGAGGAAGGTGTGGTCGACGATGATTAGTAATACCACAGGAAAACGAAAATTTAATTGATTTCGGAAGAATCTCTATTCATAAAACTTTATGATCGGAAAATAGACTTTTGGAATTTAATTTGCTTCTTGTAACATTTTTGAGTCTTCAGTTATTTTTAAGACTTTCTTTTGTCACTCAGTTATATATTGACTTATGAATACCTACGGTTTACAATTTTTATTTGTTTTTATCGACTAATTGTTATGCTAATAACTATTAAATAATGTTTAACTATACTTTGGGGGTCTTTCACATATTACCTGACTAACTTGGGGTGTTGGAGTCCACATTTGTTACTATGTGTGTTAATTTTCTACTTAATTTTTCCTGTGACGGAAATTTGTGGTGAAGTTGAGTTTGACATGGTAAATCCTTCCTCCTTCCTTACGCTGTCATTCTTTCGTACTTTTTGTACAAGATTTGAACCAAAGCTTTAAATTTCATAAACACATTTAAAATTTTAAATGAATTAAGTAAAAAGGTCTGAGTTCACCCTTTAAAACAAAGTAAGAAGAAATGTTAAAACAAGTTTTTAATCCTTTAAATTTCAAATAAGAAACCTCTATCCACGCACAGATCAACCTATTAGTTCTAGAAACATATTGTTTTGAATATGTAAGTATGTATATGGTCCTTCCATGATTTATCTTTGAATTAAAGAGGTAATTCAAGTCCATAGACGGGACTACTTCGACACAACCATTAAATGCAAAATTTAACCTTTTCCACTTAATAACAAAATCTATTTTCACTCACTGACTGAATAGGATCAATCGGCCAGACCAAAGAACAATGAGCTCATGGAACTAACAGCAAATTCACACAGATTCACGCTCACGGATAATTTTTTGTGACGAGCCACCATTCGTTTCATGCCGAAGTATTTCACAATCATTTTAGTGAATGGCGCTTCATTTTGTTTCGTATGTATACGAGTGAGCTACTTATGAATATCTTGCATAGGCTTGTAGCTGTTTCATTTTATTTTTCCGAATTGACGCTTGGATAGTAGTGATTTCAGATTCTTGTGGAGTAAATAGTTTTCTAACTTCTATTTCTTAACATTACAAAAAGAGTGCTGAAGAAGTAATTGAAAATATTAATTTGCGAGCATTCGGATTGGCACCAAGTAGAAAAACAAAAAGTGAAATTCGGAATTTGATTACTGAAAAAAACTTCGACAGCGAGAAAAAATGTTTTTCACCAATCGATAGGGAAGGTCGAAAATGGACATGGGACATCACTTAGGGTGGCTTCGGAACCTGAAAGCGACCATTTTTGACAAATTTCCGAATAAACCATATAAGAAACCAAATATGGTCTTTCCCATCGAATGGAGCAAAAAAAAAAAAAATTATTCGAAGATGGGTCAAAAACGATCTTTTGTTTTATTAACCTTAGTAAAAAAAAAAAGCCCGTTCAAAATTCGATTTCATTCGATTTTTCAGCAGCTGCAATTTACACAGTACACTTGTTTATGAAATGATGAACTCTCATATAAATTGGTAATAATCAGCGCCCATAGCGCTACCCAAAGGTGCATAGACAATTCGATTTTGTTTAACCTTCAAATGTAAAGATTTTTCTCATGAATTCAATTTTGCAGCACAACCTACGGCAAAAATTACAAACAATAAACGATGTTCTACAAAGATTTAATTTATTTCTATAAAGTTTTCGATTAGCATTAACGAAACAAACCAAATAAGTTCATACTCCAAAGCGGAGTATTGCGTGCCACACCTTAAAGCCGTGGCTACAACAAATGCTGCTACCAACATCAATATTGTTGCCTAATTTGCGTTTAGGTCTGCGTGCGTTGGCTTCAACTTTTTTTGATGTTGTTTTTATTTTCACAAGCGTACGAGTGCAAATTGGTGCAATTTAAGGTGAATGGATGAAGCCATGGCAGAAACTCATGACAGCGTCTACACGATTACAATTAAAATTAAGTGCAATTTATTGGCTGAGAATACTATCTCTTAAAGATAACTTTTTTCGAAATATGACCCCATTTCGAAGTTATGTTTTTTTTTTTAATTTTACTAGTTGGTATTATTTATGTAAATATGTAATTCTTAATTAAAATCAATCACTAAAAACTGCGACCTTGGTCCTATTTTTGTATGCAATTGTTAGAAAGAACCTGGTCATTAATACCCCTTTTCTTGTCGCCTAATTAGTCATGATTTCATTAAGTCGCCGCCATTCATTTGTTGTGGCTTCAAAAAGTGCAAAATTTTTTCTTAAATTTATCACAGAAGTAGTAAGCCCCGACAGGTAAAGACATTTAAAATTGTCATTTAAGAGTGCGATTAAAATTAAATGCTGTTTTTTTTTTTGCTGCGGGCAAAATGCGTTAATTGAGCATTCAATTTTATGGGCGGGCAACTCACGTTAAAAAAAAAAACTTAAGAAACACAAAAAGAAGGAAAATTTCATGAAAAGAAAAATTTGTTTTTTTTTTTCCATTTTCTGGTGAATATGGTCGCGTAGCGCACTTAAGCTGGGTGTCTCGAAGGCAACAAAACATTTCACTGTAACCTGTCGCGATGGTTTGATGTTTGTAATGAAAGAGATGCGTGACTGAGAATGAAATCAAAACAAGCATCGGTACATGTAATGAAACCTATTTTGGTGCAAAATCGGTTGTTCATATTTTCAGTAATTCGATATAACGAAGAGCTCCCAATGTCTAGAGAAAAAGGTTCATTATTCGCTTTAACTTTCAAAACGGTACCTTATTCACGCTCAGGTTTTTTTCAGCGTATATCCTCTGTTGAATATGGTACCTAGTTACAAGCAGTAATGTAGCTTTTCTTTGAACGAAGCGAGCTGGGTAAAAAATAAACACTCAAAATCATTTTGCTTCTCAGTTGTGCCATGGCGGTATTTTCTACTGACGAATGAATCAAACTAAGTATAAAATAGATCTTTGCCATAATTTTTTATGAATTTCGGAATTAACTGCTTATTTCACCAAGGTCCGGCATTACTTTGATTCACGGATATTGTTGAACAGCCATTGCTTCCAAAATTATGTTCAAACCATCAGTGCCGCCTTAGGCTATGCAGTGGACTTTGGGTACACAGCAGAGATGTGCAATGAGTGGCTCGTTTTTATTTACCATTCGCTTATTCATTACTATTGCGTGCTTTTATTCGACAACATATGAAACGAGTGCTGCAGTGCATTGCCCTTTAATTTCATTGGCATTGCCTGCCTCTGCTTTCTTTGAACATACTCGAAAGACAAGCACTATTCACTCAAAGCTCATTCATTCGTTTCTATTTTTATGCAACGAATGCTATGGCTATGCAACGAATGCTATGGCTATGCAACGAATGCTATTGCACAGCATCGAATACCTCATACGATTTGAGCTCATGCTATTGTAGAGTAGTACTTTGCTTGCCATTGTTAGTAATTTTTGAGTTTCTTCTAAAAGACAAAATAATTTCTTATTTTAAAGCATGAAAAATACACAAGTCAAGAAAAATATAGTAAAAAAAGTTAATGCTGCGTAATGACAGTCACTGCATAGCCGTAGCATTCGTTGCATAAAAATAAAAACGAATGAATGAGGTTTAAGTGAATAGTGCTTGTCTGCTGTAGTGTGTTCGTTGCCTACAAAGAAAACGAAGGCAAGCAACGGCAATGCGATAAAAAAGTACTGCACATCAGCATTCGCTTTGAGTGAGCAGTGTTTTCATTCGTTTCACACGTTTGAAGCATAGTGTTGATTCACAATTCGTTTTTTGTGAGTGTTTCACAACTGCGTATGAATGCATTCGTGCACATCTCTGGTACACAGGGTGTGAACCCTTTTTTTTTTTTTTTTGAAAGTTAAAAAAAAAAATGTTAAAGAAAACATCAGTATGTGCTTTTATGACTTTATCGAATAAATAATAATGGTTTCATTTGGGATTTTCGTTGAGCAAAATCTTTTATTTTGTCCTCAAAGTATAATTTTTGAAGCATATCATTTTTTATGCACATGATTGACAAATTAGAACTAATTTTTTATTAATTTACTCTCATTTAGTAACTAATTTTTTATTCATTTGCGCTGTGGAAATGAGCGCTCTCCCCTACAATTGGTGACCATTTAGCAATGGAATGTCCTCGAAGCAACTTAATCTTACGTGAAAAACTTCTTTTCATTTTTCTATTTTTATTAGAGTACCCGCTGCTTTGCACGCGCATCCCCGTTGTTTTTTTTTTATAATAAAATTTCGCTCTTGACGTCCCATCCTATATTCTCTCATCAAAAGTAGCAACAAATAAAAAACAGTTGAAAGAGAGTTTGTTTTTTGAACTTCGAAGCAGCGTTGCCATTTTAACAGTTTTAACTGCAAAATCAAGTTTTTTAGACACGCTGGCAGTTTTATTTTGCAAATTGCAGTTTTTTTTTATGAAATTATGACTAAAAAAAAAGTTCATCAACTTTTAATAACCACTAAGACTTCATATTTTCCGAGAAATCTGGTTTATTTCGGAGGTAGCAGTTTTTTTTCAGAGCTTGTAGTTTTCCCTTAAAAAAATCTGGCAACATAGCTTCGAAGCCAAATGCAAAGAGTACAATTGAGAAAAAAAAAAAACACAGAATTCAGGAAGCACGACGAAAACGACGATTTTTGTGTGATATTTTGCAAAAAATTAAACCTAATTGAAGTTATATTTAACATTAAAACTTAAAAAAATAAGTACACAATAACCTTCATTAGCACAAATATGTTGTTTTAAAAAAGAAATTATTAAAATCGGTTCAGTATATTTTGCGCCAAAGTGTTACAAATCATTTTTATAAAAGCAATTTTGTATAAATAGTATACTTAGATATATGGGTTAGACATTCAAGTCCGCCAATATACTGGCAAGGCTTTTCAAGTTCTTCCATAAAAGAAAATATTCTAATTTGAGCTCATTAGAATTATTGTCTTTGTGATGGAACTATGCAAATTCTTTGTATTTATAGTTAACTGGTCAGGATCGATTGTTTTTAACTGACAAAAAAAGCTAAAACGTTTGTTAATTTCGTTCCATGATTTCGAGCAAGAAAGATTACGGAAAATATGTTTACATACGAACTTTTTCTTTGCCATTAAACTCTACTGATTGTCCTTCCAAAAAAGTAGTGCTTGTGCTACAAATTCATTTTGTTTGAGAATTGTCTTTATAATCAGCATTTGAATTTTTTCCTTGACAGTCAATTTTTACTGATCGAACTTACTGCGTGTGATATTGATATAATCGCCAAGTGATGCAAAAAATTTTGTTGCAACGTCCATTGTGGTAGTATAGCTCTGTAAACTTATGTTTGTTTAATTGATGATTTCTAAAAGGACATTTCATGTCTCCGTTGGGAGAGTGGTCTCAAACATCAATGAAAATAAAAATTCATAAACATATCTAATATATTGCAATCATTTAGAAGTGGTGAATGATATTTTTTTTTTCATCGAGATTCCAATTTAAGTACATTTAAATTTTGACGGCAATCCTTACATTTTCAATATAGAAAATTTGCCATTTTCTTTGCAATAAATTCAAAACACGTAAAGAATGGTAAAATTTGTATGCAAATGAAAAATATGCATGACAAAAAAAAATCACCCATTTCCACGCCCACTTTTCATTTAAATTTAGTTATAGAAGCATAAGTTTCCTTTAGGAAATCAACTCCTTTTGTATAAAATTATTGTTGTCTTACAAGGCTTTTAATACTAACAACGAAAATGGAATCTGAAATTGGATGACGCATCCAGTTTCGGAGACATAGATAGTTAGGCATCGGAAGTTTTGATATAGCTTTTAATAAAATCATTAAAATATAACATATTATGTTAGAAATCTCTAAATCGATTTTCAAAATAATTATATCATATGAAGGATAATTTTATAAGCTTTGATTCCGGTAAATTAAAATTTTATTTATGTGATTTAGTTTTTGAGATATTAGCATTTTTCTAACTGCAAACTTTTATTTTGAAAAAACCCTTTTTTATTAATACATTAAGAAGCCACTTTTATGTCCTTTCAAATAATGTGGTTTTCGTTGTTAGCTTTTTTGCCAACCCAATTTTTTAAGAAAAACATCTGTACGAGCTCTTGAAATTTCCTTAAAATTTGGGAAATTGTAGACAATAACAACAACAATAATAAGAACAACAAAAATAACATGTACTTATTTTTGTTTGCGGTTGTATTTTCACAAATAACAAATTTTTAAAAGAATCACATTTTAGTAGCTGAGTGTGCCCACGAAAAAAGCAACATATGTACATGGCACCAAGGTACGCACAACCTACGCAAGCAGACAGTATATAAATGGATGCAAAAATACTTGCCACAACAAACTGAAAATTTATAAATAATTTTCTTCACTCTCCCCATGCCACGCACTCGCACGGTGTAGTCCTGCTTATCTGCTAAAAATTTGGCATCATAGTAAAACACAACAGACAGATCTAACCATACTTTAAAATCCGGCATAGTTTATTAACAATACATGCAAAAACAGATGACCAAAAATGATACATATGGAAATTAAGCTAATAAGAGAAAAAAAAACAAATAACTACGTTTTTCACTCAGAGCTCATATGAAATATGCACTAAATAATGATCAGAAAGATTTTATATTGCGACAAGTGCACGTATCTAAATACATTAATGTCAACACACAAAAAGACACAAGACAAAAAATGAAGAAAAATTCAAACGAAATTGGGTTGGATTGGATTCGCACTGAATGAGAATTGGTTTGATAACAAAACAAATTTCTGACTTCCCAGAAGACAGCAACTGAATCCTATCACTTGAAATAACAAAAAAAGTTTTTATCTCATTCGCATCATAACAGACTTGGAGCAATACATTCGAACGAAAGACAACTCGAGAAAAAACTGGGCAGCTCGATTAGATCTAACAAAATCATAGTACTCCAAAACACGAAGAAAAACAATTCATGTTGAAGACAAGCATATTTAAAAACATTTTTATGTGAGGACCACCCTAAATAAAAGTTTTGTAGCGTAAGCTATGCCTATTGATATAAGAGCTACGTGGTATAAGTTCGGTGTGAATCGGCTAACCTGTCTTCGTGAAAATGATATTTGAAAATATTTTTGTATGAGGGTCACCCTAAGTATGCACCTTAAATACAATTTCAACGACTTAATCTGTGCCTCTTAATATAAAAGCCATGTGGCGTAAGTTCAATGAGAATCGATTTAGCGGTCTTCGAGTAAATGATATTTAAAAATATTTTTGTGTAAGGGACTACATATGCCACCCTAAATACAAGTTTTGTAGCCTAAGATATGCTTCTTAATATAAGAGCTACGTGGTGCAAGTTCGGAGTGAATCGACTAACCTGTCTTCTTGAAAATGATACTTAAAAATATTTTTGTATGAGGGTCACTCCAAGTATGCACCCTAAATAAAATTGTTTTAAGCTTATCTGTGCTTCTTAATATAAAAGCCATGTGGTGTAAGTTCCAAGAGAATCGATTAAGCAGTCTTCGGGAAATATTTTTGTATGAGGGCCACTCTTAATAAAAGTTTTGTATCCTTAACTATTCCTCTTAACATAAGAGCTACGTGGTGTAAATTCGGTGTGGATCGACTTACCAGTTTTTGTGAAAATGATATTTAAAAAAATTTTTGTATGAGTGCTACCCTAAGTATACACCCCAAATAATATTTTTACAATCTAATCTGTGTCTCTTCTCATCCATGTGGTGTAAATTCCATAAGAATCGATTCAGCGGTCTTCGAGAAAATGATATTTAAAAAATATTTTTGTGTGAGGGCCACCCTAAATAATAGTTTTGTAGCCTAAGCTATGCTTCTTAACATAAAAAATACGTGGTGTAAATTCGGTGTGAATCGATTAACCTGTCTTCGTAAAAATGATATTTAAAAATATATTTGTATGAGGGCCACCCAAAGTATACACCCTAAATAAAATTTTTACAAACTAATCTGTGCCCCTTGATATGAAAGCCATACTATGTAAGTTTCATGAGAATCGATTTACCTGTCTTTGAGAAATCGCTATTTTTAAAATATTTGTGTATGAGGGCCACCCTAAATATGCACCCTAAATAAAAGTTTCATAGTCTTGGCTATGAGTCTTAATATAAGAGACATGTGGTGTAAATTCCATGTGAATCGATTAAGTGGTCTTTGTAAAAATGCTATTTTAAAAATATTTGCGTATGAGGGCCACCCTAAATTAAAGTTTTATAGCCACCACGCCCCTGGTTTCTAATCCCGTTCATATTTTGCAAAGTGCTTAACATAGGCTATGTGCATCCTGACACCGAATTTTAAGACTTTTGCTATCATATGAACCATGATATAGCGAGTTTACCGTTTTAATTGCATGTAAAGTGCCACGCCCCTTGCTTTTATCAAAAAAAAATATAGCCCATGTTACTCAGGAATAGTGTAGCTTTCTATTAGTAGAAAAATTTTTGGAATCGGTTCCGTAGTTCCAGAGATTACCCTGAACATACAAACAAACAAACCTTACCTCTTTATATAATAGTATAGATATAGATGAAGAAACTTTTAAAAATATTCTTGCAGGTGACGTGGATAAAATAAATGAAACAATAATTACGAGTCCGTTGACATAAAAAAAATTTATTTTTTTGGTTTACTTCAACAACAATCGTGTGAAACACTTCCTTCCTTTCTCCCTAACAAATTTTCGCTCGACATCATGAACTTGCGATCAAAACCATCGCTTCGGCGATTGAAATGTGACTTTGATATATGACTCTTCCGCAGTTAAAAATGTTTTCTGGGTAAGATGATATTATCATAGCACAGGCGGACGGAAAGTATTGTACAAACAAAGCAAATAAACTACCAGAAGACAAAAAAAAAATCATACAAACAATGACGAGAACTGACCCAACAAAAGAACCACTAATGAAAAACTAAACACATTCGTTAACGAACTACACAAACAAAAACATATATGCTTACCTTGAATACCATCAGATGAGTCCGTCCGCGATAGCATCAATATTATATCGTCAACCAATATTATATACTTACATGACCTACCGAAAATTCATCAAACTGACGTCCACTTACAACCCACATCCGTTTTATCATTTCAAGGCCATTTAATGGAAGCATTTGCACTGAGGTTTTTGCAGTTAGTTCTCGAAACAAACTATCTACATTAAACAGAGGGTATTAACCAAAAATCTCCAATTATCAAAATAAGCACCCTAATGTATATTAGACAATTTCAAAATAATCTTAATCGAAAATTTACTTCTTTCCAAGTATATCCTCCATCAAAAAAAAAAAAAAAAAAACTTCTAAAAAAGCCTAATCGCAAATTAATCCCTTGAGAACTTTAATGAGAAACTTTATTAATTTTGAAATAAAGGACATAATCCACTTAAGACCTAAGATAAGTTTAGTATAAAATTTAACATGAAAAAAGCTCGTTTTACAAATGTATGAGCATTCCATTCACAACCAAACTTAAACCATTTTGAAAATTATCCATGACATTACCAAAAATTAAAAGATCGACATCGGTATATACGCAAATTATAAAGAGTCGACTAGCAATTGGGTTACTATAATAATTCAAAAATGAGCTTAAGTCTTTTAAGCCTTTACTCGTTCTTATTCGAGATATATTAATTCAATAGTTTAACTGAGCTATAACCTTTTTTCCTTAAATTTCATAAAAAAAGTGTTGATACAAGATTTGTAGAGAATTTGCTTCTCTTAAAAATAAGCTAACCTTTTTCTTGGTAAGCCGGTGTCAGAGAACTTTATTTTAAGAACAGATATATAAAAATAACAATTTTTTCAACGTTAAGATTGGTTCACAAAGTTCCTGATCTCGCAATTTAAAATTTATAGTTAGGAGGCACATACTAACTGGTACCATCATTTTTGTCCTTAAAGTCTAAATCTCTGAGCTATTTTTATCTCAAATAAACAAATTACCACATCCTTATACTTAATTTTAACTTACTGTTCTCGGAAAGCTGTAAGTGTCCTCGATTTGAGGTTACTATTTAATGAACTTTTTTGAATAAGGTTTTCGTTCGCACATCAATTTGAAAACGGAAAAGAAAGAAGAAAAGAAATAGATTTTAAGAGACTACACCGAATTTATCATTTAGATATGTATTGAAAAGTACGGAACTGTTTTTGTTCATCTGTTTGAAAACGTTGGAAAAAAAACAGAATTTCGAAAACTTCTTAGTAAATCGGATTATAAAGTTGAAATTTTCTGAATGTCCTCTATTTGTCACTGAGTCATCTGGTAATCTGAACTTAAATTAAATAGAGTCTTAGAAGGAAAACATTTCCCAAAAAAAAATCCAGAACGATTGCTTTTAAAATTGGTTCAGTTCGGAAGTAAAGAAATTTATACAAAGACTGTTAGAATTTTTTACAATTTTACCATTAAAATTTATAGCAATTATGTTTTCCATGCACTTTTAAACAGATAAAATTTGTATTCTCCTAAAAGAACCAATATCCCTGGGCTGGTAAGCGTATAAGTATGTACATATGCTGCTGTTTTTATTATACAAAATTAATTTACAACAAATTGTTTGTATACATTTTTTGGCATATTCTTATTTATTTGCTTATTACTCGTATTTGTTCTTCTTTGTTAAACTTATTTGGGTGTCTAAGAAGAAGCATCGTCTTATGCAGTGTTTCTTAAAGTGGACGTTCCAGTGGACTCCATCGTTGGAAAAGGAAATGAGTCGAATAACAGGGTTAAATATGGGCGTTCGAAGACCGAGTCTTCGAGTAGCTTACAGTTTTCACAAAATCATTATAGGTTTTTTTGAAGTGAAAACTTCTTATGGCACGTTGTGCGGCTGAGGAAAAAAGTATAAACTCGCGACACCGACCGTCATCGGGATTCCCCGTCATGAATGCGATAGTAAAATTTGAATGTTCTATTGTTTCTTTTAAATAAATATTCCAAGTGGAGACAAAAAGCAGACACACTAATTGACACATTCCATTCTCATTCAACGATTGTTATGCTTACATTTGAGAATGAGAGCGAGAGGAAAATTTGAATACATATTCCGTTTTTGTCTTCCATTGCATTGCCATATAAAAAGAAAACGCACTCATACCAACTAACACACTAACTTGCCATTAAACGATTTGTTTTCACTTCTGTCGGCACTCCCGGAGTGCAACCCGCCGTTTCTTTAGTTATAAAGACGTTAGAAATAAATAGGGAATAGAAAAGTGAATCCATTCAAAGTTAGAAGCTACAAATTTTACACCAACCCTTCACATTTTTGTCAACGAATTTCGTTTTTTTTTTTTTTTTTTCTTACAAAAATTTGTGTACCTGGAAAATATTAGTAACGTTGCTACACAGAGTTTCCTTACAAAATTATGTGTCCTGGGTATGATTGTTTTCTTACTTACCTTGCTGTAATAAGTAAAATTTTCTGGCTCTGACCTTTGAACTTAAATCCTACTATCATGTTGTCTCGTTAGCAATAAATAATGAAACTTCCTTAGATGTTCCTACCTTTGCATTGCTTAACTTCTTATCTTAAAATATCTGCTGAATTAAATGAAAGTCAGGGTCTTTCGTTTTATTCTTTATGGCCAAGTTATTTATGGCGAAAATGGTTTGATTCCCGGAATGAATCGCGGAATGAAAGGTATTAAGCTGCAAATTTTGTACAAAACTTCGTTTTGCCTTTTCATAAGTTGGCTCAAAAGTCTCAAGATATCTAAGGTCAAAGGTCACGAAAACCGGTTTTTTCTAAATATATCGTTTTCATTGCTCTAAATGACACTTAAGGTTATAAGTTGTAAAACAAAAAGTCTTGGTCAATATTTTATTAATCTGAACGTCCTTAAGATAGAGCGCGAATAGTGGGTATCGCTTAGCCGTATTTATGTATGATAACACTTGAACAACTGTATTTTGAAAACGGCTACAGGCGATTTTTATGAAATTTAAAGACTTGGTACATATGTGAACAAAATTAAGATTACATTATGTTGAAGACTTTTAGAGGGGCGTAGCACCACCCAAAATTTCAAGTTCTTATTAAGTCATATCTTGAAAACCTTACAAAATATTGCAGCGAAATATGGTAATAGAATGCAGATCACAAATATCTTGAATTGTACTCAAAGGAGTCAGTATTGGAAACGTGGGTTTGGCACTTTTCAACAATCTTAAAATTCGATTGAGTATTACGCGAAAATGCTCTATCGCAAGAAAGGTCAAATGAATGATATATTCCCCAAGACAAAATTTGTAGAGAATTTGAAGATAGTCAACTCAAAGCGTTCCGAAGAGCCCTTTCAAGGCAAAATACGCGTCAACTTTTACCACAATGTTGTAATTTCTCGATACCGATTCGCTCGAATCGGTTTGTCAATTTACATGAACGTCGATCGGTGCTAACTGGCTGAAAGCTCATTTTTAATACCATGCACTTTATTTTATTATGTAAACTATTTATAATACAGTGGCGGAAGTAAAGTGGAAGTTTCTAATCTGTAAAGTTTACTTCGGATGAAATAGAGATTTCTTGATATTGTTTTCATCACTAATTTTTCATAATTTTTAATTATATTCATTTGGTGGCTTATGTCATTTGGGAACTTTAAATTGCCTTTTGAGAACTATTAGTTGTTATTTATTTATTTTTACGTCATTACACGTGAACGTCCTCAGATAACCCCGTTGACCTCATTTTGAGAATCACTGATCTAAATGGTACAACGTTATATTATTTTCAAAAATTTTCAAAGCTTGGCAGCATTCCTCTTCTTTTTTTTTTTTTGTTGCTGGATTGTAAACTGTTTGTTGCTGCTTCTGAGTTGTGTTACTGCTACAAATGTTTTATGAGCACAAACATGAAATGCGCCTGATGCAGTTGTGCCACATTTGTTGAACGGCAACAACAAAGTTGGCACGAAATTTATATTTCTTTGAAGTTCGTGTGCGTCAATGAACTTTTGCAACCAATAACATTTCATCGCAATAAAATAGTAATTCACATTTTTATTATTGCTCTATAGAGAACTGGGTAAGTGCTTACAATCAAATGCTCTAAAAAAATGTGTCAACATCACACAATTGGCAAAAACTCATGAGTGAAATTTAAGTTAAGGAATCAATTGGATATAACTTTTTATTTTATTGTTATTTTTAAAGTTTCTCTTTTTATTATAAGTGAGCAGATGAACTACTGGCAACGAGCTAGTTAAAGAAATTATCTGCCAAGAAAATTTCCGACTTCGAATACTTAGAAATCACTCAAGGTCGCTGAAGTTTTTTCATGACAAAATTTATATAGAATTAAAAACCTGTTTCAACTAAACTAAGAATTTGCCTTTGCAGCTTTTTGTGATAGCAATTAATTTAATAATAATAAACAATTTTTCAATTTTCACGATGAAACTTTACGTCTGCAAATGCTTATTTTGGAAGGGATAGTCATGTTGAGTTTGTTTTTGTTTAAACAAAAAAAAAATATACATAATTGGCTTTTGTTTTTATTTTTAAATGTTTTTATAGGATATTAAATTGTGAATTCAAGCGAAATGTAGGCTTACTTTTAAAATACGATCTGACTTTGTTATTCATGTTTTTTGAATAGATAAGTACGTTGGAACCTTTTCGTTTATTTTGAATGGTATTCACCAATTTTCATGAAAAAAATTGAAAAAAAGAATATTTTTTGTCGACTTAAGAAATGGTGCTACAAAACCAACAAAAAAAATAAAAAAAATTTTATTTGTATTGTGTATTTCACCATTTTTCATGGAAAAAATTTAAAAAAATCTTTTCGATCAAAACAATAGAGAAAATTAATTTGTATAGTCTTATGTATTTTAAAAGTATTTTAGACAAAAATAAGGACTCCTATCTCATTTTAAATCGAGCTGTCTCTGTTTAAATATCAATAGAATTTAAATATCAAATCAATTTACATTTCTTTAACAGCTTTATTCGTAGTTCTTATCATTATTATTTTTGAGAAAAAATTTGCTTGCAATTTATTATGTGTATGTACATTATACATTTTTAAAAACAAAAAAATATATATAATATGATTATGTAAAAACATAAACTTAATTATTTCCTGTAAAGTTAAAACAAAATAATGAAATCAAATTTTTTTTTTTTAAATACATTGTTATATTTGATTTTTATGGATATTTTATTTTTCTTTTCATTTACTCATTATTCTCTTGTTTACAATAAAAACTTAATACTTAAGCGATTTTTTTTTTATAAAAATATCAGTGATAAATGTCACATTATTTTATTAAATTATACAATTACCAATTAATTAGTTTTAATAAGCTGATTGAAAAAAAAAAAAAAAAAAAGAATGCAGGCAAAAAATACTAGTAAAATAATTTCAATTACTTAATTATATAATTATATAGTAACAGTTAACTAAAAACTATAAACAATGTTAAATATTTGTTTATTTGTTTAAGTGACTTGCATAGATGGTTTTCTGCACTGACGACGGACCTCATACAACACTACGTGAAAACTAGTGCCCCGAAAACAAACTTGTGGCAATAGCCGAGATGAGGTAGGTCACGGTCTAGCTCCCAAATGCAACCGAAATGCACGTTGCTGTTGCTGCTGCACTATCCAATTCATCGGACAGTAGCGGAGACGTGCTAGGTCCCGATTTCGTGCCCCTATCGATATATGATTTAAAGGTGATTAGATTACGAGGTCAGTTTTTATTAGAAGAATGTGCCCGAGACGACTTAGGTCCCGGTACAGAGTCTTTATCGGTTTCATGATGTTAATCTACAGCTGGTGCTGCTCTTTTCTATGGAGCATGCAAGCCCTTTGATCGCTTTTTCGAATGTAAATAAATTAAGTTAAGGACATCACTGTAATAGAGGCTGAACACATTAATCGTGATGATGATTTCCAACATGATCCACCAGTATCAGTTTTATTTTGAAAATATTAAATATGGTGAAAAAAAAATATTCAAACAGTTTAAATATGACATCAAAATTTCGACCTTGTTGGTAATAAAGTCAAAAAGCCAGATATACTCATATATAAGCATACCAACTGTACTTATTTAGTAAGTACAATACTTATTTTCAGCTTGTCGTACTTATTTTTTAAAGCGTACTTAATTTGTACTTATTTTTCAAAGCGTACTTAATTTGTATTATTTCGGCCGAAATCTGTTGCTCAAATTTATAATAAATATAAATATCATTTGCGTTGACCCGATGATTGCAAAATAGTTGTAACCAGAATTCATTTAATTAGTATTAACACACGAATTTTTCAAAAATTTATATGTGCCATCACTAAATTTGAGTTTGACAGCGCAGATTTGTAGTTCTTAAAAATGTCAAACCTACTTTCAACTTTTTGTAGGCATTGAAGCATTGACAGATTTTGTGTGAGAGAATCGTATGGGAAAATAGAGTGACAAAAATTAAATTTGTAAACAATACATATTTGCTGAGAAAATCGTATGGGAAAAGAGAGTGACAAATTTTAATAGATGCATTCTATAAGTGTTGAAAAGCATACGATGCATGCATGCTTTTTATATGTTTCGCCTTATATGTTTTTATTCATTAAATGGCAATGGCGCCGCAACGCCGTAAGTGTATTTTTAATTCGGATCTTCAGAAAAAATATCCGCAAATGAAAAAAGGAAGAACAGAAAGTGATATACGGTGTAATTTGTGCGACGCGGAACTCAACATCACAAACGCCGGAAAGAGTAAAATCGATAAGCATTTGGAATCCACGAAACACAAGAAAGCGTTGTCTGCCAAATCGAACAGCCGCACTGTTGCGAACTTTTTTACTTCGTCAGCCGACACCCCCCTTACGGCATGTGAAGGCGTTTGGTCGTATCATGTCATAAAAGTGAATAATAGCTTCAATATCGGACTGCGCTTCCAAAATATTCCGCACATGCTTCAAAATGCGTAATTCTAATTGAAGAATGGTAAGAGAAGAAATTGTTATCTGAAGAACGCTGGGTTGAGATCTTAAAGCACATGGAAGCTTCACAAGTGCCTTATTTTGAATTTTCTCATCTCGTCGAATCATTCTGTGCCTACCTGGAACGAGTACATCAGTAGAGCGCGTCTTTTTATCAGCAAAAAACGTCTGGAAAACCGAGTTCTCTCGGCTTGAAGTGAACACTCTAAAATCGATTTTGCTTGCAAAAATAAATTTGCAGTATAAATGCGTCGATTTTTACCATTTTTTGAAATCGCAACCGCAGCTATTGCGACAAATTTCGTGTCAAGAAAAATACAATTTCAAAGAGCAACAGCGCACCGTGGCTGCTGTCGGTGAAACTGCTGCCGCTAAGACTGCCTCATCCAACAAAATGTCAATTGGTATTACACAGAGCGAACATTAATTATCCTTTAAATTTCTGAACATGTTTTCAACTTTTAATTTGTACTTATTGTTGAGAAATACAATTTAATAAAGAAATTTCGATATAAAAACAATAGCTCGGAATCATGGTGTAATTATATGGTGGGTGCAATACAGGATCGTTCTGTTACCACTAAAGCACACCGCGTTGACAGCTGGTCGCTGCATTTTTTCTTTGTTTCATTTGATTTTTCTCTTTACTGCACCCACCATATAATAACACCATGGATTGATATTGTACTTATTTGTACTTATTTACAAGTATTGATTTTAGGCAAATGTACTTATTTTTTCAAACTCAAAGTTGGTATGCTTACTCATATATAATTTTTTTATAAACGCGAATTTAGTTCTTATGTATTCGGGGCGGCTGTTTACCAACTTATACGATAGAACAGTGTAAGAGTTTCGAAACTGATTCCATAAATAGCACACAAAAGTATAAATAAAAATTTTTCAGTATTTTAGATCGATTTTCCCCCATGAAAAATTGTTAATAACACTAAAAATGGTATGTACATCAGTGAGGGTTTTGCTGAAATGTACTGAATGAAGAGTTGAAATGTTCTTTTCAGAAACTGAATGTACTTTTATCGTCATGAACATGAAAAAGTTACTTAAATGTACAAAATTCAGCTTTTTTACTTAAGAAAAAAAAAAGGTCACCAAAGATTATCCCAGGCATTATTCGCGATAAATTTACTAAAAAAATATAAATTTTTAGAAATTGGCAGTATGTACTGAAAATGTACCGGAATGTACTGAAAACTTGTAAAATGTAGTGAACACGATTTTTCACGACGCAAGTGTACTGAAAAAATTGCAAATGTGCCGAAAATATCATCACTGATGTACATATGTATTTTGGGCAAATTAAGGGCTCCATCGTATGCAGCGTCTCGAAATACATGAACGACAATATTTATAGTCAAAGCGTATTTTAAGAGTTAACCTATATTTCGCTTGATTTTATAAGCATCAAAATACAAGAAATATTTTAAAAACATTTAAAATGAGCTCGCGACCTCTGATTCTTAATAGGCTGAAAAATGTTACTAAGATGTTCTTAAGGTGTTATAGAACCGTTTCAGACTACGGGGTACTAAAGATTTTAAACAATCGACTTTTTCTTGTCGCCCAAATAATTAAAATTTTCTCACCAAATATTCTGGAGTTGATATTTTTTATTTATTTTATTTTACTTTTCTAACATTAAGTGACGCTATCAAATTAAATCAGGCTTTTTTTTAGTTTAACTGTACTTTATTGCTATTTTACTCCTGTAGGCTGAGCTACAAGTTAACAAAACAAATTTACTATCAAACCACACCCTTTTCATTGAATATCTACTGCAGAAATACAAAATCACAGTTTTCTTAAAGCCAGCCAAAATATAAGATACGCGCAGGTGTGCAACGCAATTCTGTTAAAAATCAAGGTAAAACTAATTTTCGAAAGCTAGGCACAAATTTAGGTGCATATCAGAAATTTGTAGATTTTTCTTATTTTACGCAGCAACATCATTCAATCAGTGGTAACAGGACCACCCAAAGAACAAAAACGAAAATTTTTTACTTTCAGAGTAGCACTAAATTTAAAGGCCTGCACAACAGCTTTAGTCATATGGCCAGGTGTTGCGTGTTACTGTCGAAATAAAATAACAAAAATTAAAAAATCGAAGAGTTTCTCAAATTGTGCTCGAATTGTTTTGCATAGGGTCATTCAAATTTAGGTGCCTTTTTAAATCACTAACATTGAGATGACTTTTTATAAGCGAATTTAAATAGGTTATTAGATATGAATTGATGCACACTCAAGCACGTGTTGAAATAGTAGTTGACTTTCCAAGCGTTCCCATGTAAAAAATACGCTCTAAGTTGTCTTTAAAATACGTCCATTTTTTAAGAAAATTGGTGAATAATGGCTCAATAATGCTAACATGCAGAATGTTGAACAAATACAAAAAACTTAACCCACTCATTACTAATAATCCTAAATTACTTAATTTTTTGTTTTTCACTACGCCTTAATGTATGTTCATCGAATGGTATATATGAAATGTATATCCACATCAGTGTTGGCATGTCACAAGGATGTTTAGGTTTACGACGGTCACACGTCGTAAACTGTCGTAAATGTCACAAAAGTCGCAAACTCCAGATCAACCTCTTTTTCACAACAACTAAAATTGTTTGTCTATCAATTTAACGAACAAAAAATTATATGTTATTTGATGAGTATTTAAATATGTTTGACAAACAATTTGATGATCTGAATCAACTTATGAATAAATAATTTTTCCCAGTATGAACTTAAAAATTTCTCTTTGTCACAAACTCAAGTTTTGTCACAAAGGCTCGAAGGTTTACGACCGTATGTCATAAACGTCGTAAATGTCACGCGCATTTGTGACATGCCAACACTGATCCACATACACATGTATGTATTGTAAAAAACTTTGTTTTTGTTATGCCAAGAGTTTTGACAGTTTTTTTTTTTTCAAGTTATTTATGTGCTTCTAATTGCTTTATTTTTTTATTTTGTTATGAAATCATAGTCTCCCGATTACTTGAAATAACTTAGAGCGTTGAGAAATGGAGCAAATCTGCCCAAAGGCGTATACATTATGAGATATAACATACAATTTTTAGCCATGGCTCAACATAAGATTTTTAAATATATTGGATATTATTGGTACAATTGCACAGTGGACCGAAAGACTTTAGCGCATATTCTTATTTAGATGTTTGCAAGGTAGTTACTAGCCATTTATGAAGGTACACTCGAGTTCTTATTCAACATTTGATAGAAAAACTGGAATCTATCTATATTTATAGAAAATATCGAGTTTCATTTGTTTTTATTTGCATACCATCCACTCTTAGAGAAATATTTATACATACCATGACTTTTGATAGATTTTTAGACTTCAGTACTTTGATACTTTTGCATCGTAACTTTTCGAAAAACTAAGATTCATTGCTCAAAACGGGCAAAACTGTTAATTTAAATACGACATAATCTTTCGACATCCAAGCGACAATTTCTCTTCCAAACCAATTATAAATTTTCTGTAATGAGACGCGTTTTAAGAAGTAATTTCTAAGTAAATTTTCGAGCTTGTAATTATTTGTTGACTTTAACTTATATATTATTGAAATCAATGTGTATGTTTCCGGCCAAACTAGTTTTGAAGATAAACTAGTTTTTCCTAGGCCAAACTAGTTCATCTGAAGCGTGCTAACCAGTTTAGCCTAGGATGAACTAGGGTTTTTATTTACTTTATGTCTCTCACTCTGGATTTGCTTGAAATTTTAGTATGTTGGGGTAAATGGACGGCCTGCGGCTCCGGCTCTGGACTTACATCCCCCAAAATGTCCAATACCGGTTTCGCGGCGGATGCAATGTTGGACATATAAGAGGATGTAAGCCCGGCGTAGCTGCCGAAGGCCACCTACTTAACCTAATATACCACAATTTTCCTTGGCTAAACTGGTTCATTCTAACATGCTTCGGATGAGCCAGTTTGGCCTAGGAAAAACTAGTTTATCCTAAAAACTAGTTTGGCCGGTAAAATTTATATCTATATTCAATGCTATAAATAATATTTTCAGTCCATTGAAATGCTACATTGCATTTTGCAATTTGGGTAGGACAAGATTTTTTTTTTTCTGATGTGGACTGACTCGATTTTCAGGGCTAAAAGCCTCTCTCATTTGACCGCCACCTTGAAAAATGGGTTTAAATAGTTTTTCCACGATATCTTGAAGGGTTGTTAGCCTGAAAAAAGGTCTTGAGACTTTTTAAATTTAATTTATCCCTACATTATTCATTACAATACTTTTTACCGTAAAATTGAAAATGAAAAACTTATAATCTAAATTTACGAGAATAATGTTATTTCTATATATTTTATTAAATGAACACATCCGATATATTTTATGGACTATTTTATTGCAAACAATTTTTTATATTTATTTTTTTAATTTTTTTTTTTTTTTTGTTTTATGGAGAGCTGTTAGGATGCTGCAAAAGAATCAAGCCAGCCGGAATAAAAATGTTTATGAGGATCGCGGGTTGGGCCTATTAGTGATCCGGTGCGGACTTGAGTAATCGGATCAGGTCCGGACAGGTATCTTTAAGGCGAAAAGAAATTGAACCACATCTTCACTTGCCTTGACTAGCCCACATTTTTCTTGATTTCACTATGGTTATCAGGGTTGTATAGGTTTTAATAGGGCTTTCAAAAGCCTTTAAGTGAGGCTAGCCAGTTCCGGTCCTTACCAGAACCGTCCCGTTTTGATTAGTTTTGCCAAGGCATTAACAGTTCGAAAATTGTCGGATAAGTCATATGTTTGCCTGGTACCTCAGTTTCAAACATAAGAAATATCTACTTATTTTCATAAAATAATGTATAGGGTTACCAGATGCCCTGCCTTCAACATTTTCCATTCCGAAAATATTTTACAATGCAAACTTCAAAATTAGTGAAAAGTATGGCATTTCAACTGAAAGTAGTAGCCTTGCAAAAGTAGTACATTTACTAAAGTAAAGTATGTCATCTGTTAGCCCTACATTTGTAGCGATTTCATGTAAAGAAAAATATAAATACTGATTTTTGTCAGCGGAAATACTGCCTGCCGGTAGATGGTATCATTAGCCATAACCAGAATATGCAAGTTGAATTAACCCAAATGCACTATCTACTTATAGCTATTATATATGAAATAACTTATGCTTAAATTAGCCAAATAGAACCACAAACTTTTTAATAACGTTTCGTGTCTAAAATTGAGTTTAACTGCATTTTCCACTATGATTCATGAATTGAAATCAAATAAAAAAAATCTTTAAAATAACTTGTCTGGAATACTGATGCCTGAAAAATTCAAACAAAACAAAAAGTCTTGACCGACTTCGTAATTGATGATTTCTTGCCCTTATGATAATTATTTTTGATATTTCACATGACATGCTCCACTGTGCTTATCACAGATATGTCACCGCCCATGCTGCAATTCGCATGCGCACTTATCAAATAGCAAATGCGTGCCCGCAACGTTGACTTAATTTCCAATTACATTAACTGCTGAGACTTGCAACTTTTTTTGAAAAAAAAGCGATAAAGTTTTATGCTTGAAAGTAAGGCAAACGCATGCGTAAAAAAATCCTTTCACTACGATTTTGATTGATGCCAAATTGAAAACGAGTTTTCCTCGCGTTTAACGAATGAAGTCAACTGCCCCAATGACTGGAGAACTATAGCAGATTTCTATGGCATGGTCTGTTGATAGTGTTATGCATTCAATGAATAGTATTTTTTTTTTTTTTTTGGTTGATAATTATACCTTTTTTGTTTATTTATTTCTAATTTTACAACTCTGCAAATGATATACGTGGTGTAGTGTTCGTAACCGTAATATTTTAACTGAATGGTTGCAAACCCATACTGGATTTCGTTCAGTTGATTCGGTCACCTCTTGCTCAATAATAAACACAAAAGGCACAATATTTTACAAATCTATCCAGCTTCTAGGGTATGCTAATGAGCAATATCACTGTCTATCAGTAATCTCTCTGCGTAACAGTTGTTAAAGATATAGCAAAATGAATGCGACCGGGAATCCAGCACCAGGACAAAACAAAATACATGCCATGTAAAATTTTATTAAAGATAGATTTTCAGAAACGTGTTTGAAAGATGTAAGGTTTCATGTGAAAGGTTTCTGAAAGATTTCAGAAACGTTTCATGCAGAGTGTGAAGTTCACCTGCCTAAGCAGAAGCCAAAAAAAAAAAGAATTAATAAAACAACAAACATATCGAACCCGTTGTGAGCCCAAACTTTTGACTAACACTGTACGTATACGGCGAAGGTGTATGGTAAACTTCAAGGTCGCTAAGCAACTACCTTACCTTGGGCTAAGGTCCCAAAATAAAATTTGAGCTAACGCTGTGCACAAAATAAACAAATTTAGGTGCACTTAACATTGGTATTAAAACAAAATTTTATTCTGAATGGAAAATCTGGTTACTTTTGCACAAGTCAAACTGGAAAATAAATTCAAAACAAAATTACCAATTACATTGCCATATTATTCTCATTTTGCCAATTTAACTTAATGAATTTCAAGCAAAGTTGAATTTAAATGAGCACTTTAATAACTTAATCTGATATCAGAGCACTTAATTTGGTCAATTAAATTAATACTCATTACCAAAGGCTCAAGTCAAATAAATGAAAACAATTTAGGCTGAGTTTTGAAATGGAAACTCAAATCAATGAGAACGACTACCACGTTATCAGAAATCAAAATAAATATTTATGATTTATATTGATATCATACATACATATGTGCTAGTTTGGCAATATAGTAGTTTTAAGGCCCGTGTAGAAAAGTTGGGTATACAATATTACAGGACGAGATGTTTTAATCCAGGGGATTGTTAAAATAAATCCTTGCGAAACTTTGTGTACACAGTATAGTTTATGTATTATTACAATTTTAATGTTAAGCCTGAAATTTAAAAAAGAAAAATTCTTTTCGAAATTAACCTCCTTTTATAACTTCAAACATCTCTACTTCCACATCCTTTATGTACGGCTTTGTAAAATATTTTGATTGCATAAAAAACATATGAAAGACTTGGTTTTTTTTAACTATTTCAAAGAGTGGCGAAGCATTTCAAATCGTCACTGTTACAATCCCAATCAATTTAAAAATACTATCTAAAGCACTTTTTCTGAGCACTTCGAGTTAAATGCCTCAAGTTTGGCACTACCGTACCGTGAAATTTTCACGCGAAATGAAAGATTTGTGAATTTATGTGTTATTTTAGTAAGCGCATATCATGAGGTATTAGAAAGTGTGTTTGTGCCAGTGATGTTTTCATTCCCCAGAAATGTAGGTTTTAACTTTTAATTGGCTGTTCAATTAAAGCATCTGATATATGTTATGCAGCGCTCTTCTTACTTGAATCTGGCAAGTGGGTTTTATTCTACATACTGGAATTATGATTGAACAAAATTCATCACTCCACGTGCTTCTTAGGAAAGTAAGTATGTAGTAGTGGTTTAACGATGCTGTGAGACTAGCATTAGTTTCCAATTTGTGCACCTTTATTTCATAAATTTGGTTTCTGTTTGTATTTAAATAAATAATTTAATAAATTAATTGATGATGAACGAACGCAAGACCAAGGCCATAGCAATTTTGCACATTGGGCAGACCCGGATTTACCATGCAGGCAGGGTAGGCACGTGCCTTGGGTGGCTAGAATTAAAGGGCGGCAAATATTGGCGGAATCTATGAAAAATGGTCTTCTTTGTGGGAATTGAAGTTCTCGCCTATTTCGTTGGCACACGTACTGCGTACTTTGCTTATTCCAAATTAAAGTTTTCAAGCATTTTCTGCTCTAATGAAATAATATTTTAAGTTTTAATTTTTTTTTATTTTATTCAGTCTCGCAAAAAACTCTTCATACAGAAAGCTTCTCTTATTTTTTATAGGGCTGGAAAAAATCGGTAAAGAAAACTATCGATAGTTAACGATTGTTTTACAAAAAACTATCGGTAACTATCGATAAACATCGGTAATCCCATCACAATGCGAAGGAGGAAAAAAATGTTTTTGCACAATTCCTAAAATTTCAGGCAACTCTTTGAAATTAAACCTATAATTTTGGAGATATGACGATTTTTCTGTGATTTCGCTCAATTTTTTTTTTTAAAGCCGTTAATTTCTCCAAAAAATGTGTTAATGACCTGTAAATTTTTAAGCGTATTTAGAAAGCTTAATTTCTTTCCTTTAAAACGGCATATAGTTTATTCTAAATTTTTGCATATTTATCTCTTTTTTGATAATAGTTTTTGTTGTTCTTGGATTCCATAAAAATTCATTTAATAATTTTTTTGTTTTCCGGTAATAAAAGGAGTAGATATGCAAAGACTTAGAACAAACTATATTCCATTTTAAAGAGTATATCTTCATCTGACTCTCTCGATGCAAGGCTTTGCATTTTATATTTTATTCTTTTTTTAATTTAAACTTTGTCACTCACAGAAAATACACCTTTTTCGTAGTGTCGTTAATAAAAGAAATTTTTGTTACCAATGTTATCAATAACAGCAAAAACCTACCGATAGTTAACGATGTCGCCTACTATCGATAGTTACCGATGTTTTCCCAGCTCTAATTTTTTATTGAATAATTATTCCTTCGGAAATTTTCCCCAATACCCTGTCTTGCGATCGTGGAAGATTTTTGGGGAATAAGAAAACATTCCCTGAAACCCTGAGGTAGCAATATTTTGTAATTTTATTTAATAAAAAGATTTTTTTAACATATTAACAAGATATAACAACACAAATAAGGAGCTATTACTGATATTGATCTAATATATAGAATCCAATTCCATCACGAAAAGGAGTAGATGGCAAACTATCAAGCTATGATATACTCTATTTAGGTAATTGACGAGGGGGAGGCGCCAATTTATCCAACTGCCTAAGGGCGGCAAATTTCTAAATTCGGGCCTGACATTGGGTTTTGGTTTTGTTTTCGAATAACCCTCTTTAAAATAGATTTTATTAATTCTTTTTTTTTCAAATATTGACATAACACTTGATAAAAACAAAACGAAAAACACAAAAATATCAAATGAATGAACTTTAAAAAAAAATAATTACTGAAAAAAAATAGATGTGTGAACACTAATGAAATTCTGCGGTCTTTTTATATTTTCTTCGGTTTTGAAATTTTGGTCTTCGCACATATTGCAAGATTAAAACTGATTTTGCTCATCACAAGGAGTGGCAAAAGCCTTGATAGTCCAAAGTAAGCAAATCTCAAAGACATTTTCATTGAGACAGCAAATTTTCCTTAGTTTTTTTTTTCTCTGGCAACAGTCCGAAAACGTTTTCGAAATTATATCTCAAAAAAAAATAATGTCTATAAAAGCTTTAATTTGAATGGCTTAAAGGCAAGCGCTAAAAATAGGGTATATGTATTTGATTTTATAGCTACTACTTATACATGCTCAAAATCCCATTTATAGCTTTGCTAATACCACTTTTTTGTTCCACTAATACTACTACTTTAATTCAATTTTCTTTATGTTTGCAATGCCTAATGATTTGGCCTAATTTCCGCATTTTCTTGGCTCACACTGTTGTTGGCCTTCCCGTTTGCTCGCGAATGACAAAAACTTTAATATCCTGCTCCTGCTATGGTGTTATACCCAATTTATTCCCTACTGCATTCCAACAAATCAACACGCGAACAAATCATAATTTCGTTAGCGTTTGTTTGTGTCTATCATTTCCTACCCATTGTCAACGAACGGCGAAAACGGCCAACAATAAAAACGGCCTACAGACCAGCGTGATATGCGAACATAAAAATGTGGAAAAAATGAGTTCGACTTCGTTTCTATTTTGACGCGTATAACAGCAGAGTTATGTAATTTTTTGTTTTCCACTGTTTTTTTTTTTTTGCCATCCTCTGGAAACGCATTTCCTCACGCAATTTTTATGGTCCATGTCTCTTAATTTTGTTTATCATTGCAATTTTATCGTTGTTGTTGTTGTTGTTGTTGTTGTTGTTGTTGTTGTTGTTGTTGTTGTTGTTGTTGTTGTTGTTATTGTTTTGGTCAAAACCAACAAATTCAAGTTTTCGTTTTAAGCCCCAACTGAAAGCTTTGTTTATTCTGTTACAAATTCTGTTGACCAAGTCAATGGAAGGTAAATTGTTGCTGCAGCTGCTGCCACAACTTTGTTGACAAACGGATCAATAATTGGGTTTGTGTCCACCTTACGCATACGTACATACATCTACCAACCATACCATATGACATGCCGAACGACAGCTACAGCAACAACAACAACAACAGACCAAAGTTAGACACGAGTTGCCAAACTGGTTGTCCATGTGCATTGGCAACTGTCAACGGCTTCACCAAACCCATCATTGTTGGCCTACAATTAGATTAATTAAATGCATTGAATATGTGCGCTCGCTCGCTCGTTTAATAAATTTAGAAAATTAAAAAAATATCGCTGGAGAACCACACTTTGAACGCATTAAATGGATAGGGTATGGACCATTCTCAAAGTGTAAATTATGACACACAATGGTAATTATTTATAATTTGATATTGCAGTAAATTAAATACTTAAAGCTGTAACCAGCTGTGACCTGCGACTTCGTCCACACACACGATCCCGCCAACATCTGTGCTTAGTACTATTCTAAATAAGTGTACTGTTTAAAAGGTAATCGGAATTCTATATATTTATACAAAAACGAAACATAATTATTCAACAAAACTTATTTTGTCGCTTTCAAATGATAAATCCTGGAGAAAAACTAAGAGCAAAAAATACTTTTCAGTATTAAAAAACTGAGATATTTTTTGCCATCGCTTTCAAAAATAAAAAACCCTTGGCATCCTGTTGCCCTAACCTTATCACTGTCCTTTGCTTAAAGTTCAATATAAGTATTTCTATACTAAATTTCATCAAAGTCAGTAGATTAGTTAAGCTAAGAAAATAAATTTTCATATTAGGGGAGTGGCGCCGCCCACTTAAAAACAAATACCTTTTCTCAAGTATCAATCTATCTCCATACCAAACTTCATTAATATCGGTTCATTCATTAGTTTAGCTGTGAAAACAAATTTTTCTATTGAAGGCGTGGCACCGTTCACCTTAAAACAAATGCCTTTCGTTAGGCTTAGATCTATTTCTGTATCAAATTCGATCCATTAATTTAGCAGTAAAAACGTTTTTTCCTATTAGGGGCGTCGCACCGCCCACTCAAAACAAATATCTTTACTCAGGACTCAATCTATTTTAAAAATTCAATTTCATCAAAATCGGTGTAGTGGCTCAGTTATGACATAATTTTTTTCTAAATTGGGGTTGTGCCACGCCCCATTATAGAACTTAAGGTCTTTGATAAACTTTCTTAGGGTTCAATCTACCTCCAAACCAAATTACACCAAAATGAGTTCATTTATTTAGCCGTGGAAACGTAATTTTCTATTAGAGGCGTGACATAACCTACTATTAGAAACAAAACTACATTCTACACTGCCCCTTGTCGCAAGCTTTCCATTAGAAAAAATTAAGGGACTATGTTGTGTTATGGCAGTTAAAAGTGAAGGAACACTTATTGGATTATTTAGGCGTCATGAATCGATTTCTGGAGAATGTTTCCCTAAAACGGTCACATCTCTGGAAGGACATTTCATGCAGTTTGTACAATCGTATAAAGCCATCATTGTACAAGAGTCTTTAGCCAAAAATTAAACGAATGTCATCGCCGAAACATCGTATTCCCCTGATCCTCAGTCTAACTTTTTTGTGTTCCGGTAGCTAAAATTACCACTTCAAAGAAAGCGCTTCGATTCCGTTGAAGCCATAAAAGCAAATTCACTGAAAAAGCCAAAGGATATTCCTCAATCAGCCTACGAAAAATGTACAGAGGACAGGTTCAAGCGCTGGCATATTATATCTATGAATATACAAAGTTTCGGAGCATTTGTTGTATACCAAAATATAGCGTTTTAGGAATTTTTCCTGTATGGTAGGTGCTACATCACATTTTTCGATCCCACCACGCCCCCGCAACTTTTTTTATATTATTTTGAGAAAGCCTGTGATCTTAGTACGGCTCAAAGGAACCTTTTTGTTAAGTTTCGTCGAAATCGGCTTAATGTTTAAGCCGAGAAATGGTAACGACAGACAGACAAACACACTCGCATTTATATTATCAGTTGCGATGGTCAGTAATTAGTTTTATACAGTTAATTTTCAATAATTTACAGTTGAGAAAACAAATAAAATAATTTTTTGTTTTTAATTCAATATTTTTACCTTGAGCTGTTATTTATGGGATTTTAAGCAGCTGGTGCTACAAAACAGAGATCCTGGCCAAAAAAAAAAACCGTGAAAAATAGCCACATAAATTTAAGTGGGCGTAACATTTTTGATTTTAATAGGAAATAGTACTTCCAAATTATTTTATATTTTGATTCAAGAATTTGTATTAACAAATTTTATCGCAACTTTCTTCTTGATCCAAGAGCTATTTACAGCTAGGGAGCCAGTGTCTTAAGTTTCTTTATGATTTTATCGTGCGGCAATGTTTGAAAATAATGAAGTTCTATGTAATATAAGTAATACGAAAAATCTCTGTCATTGAGTTGCCTCTGTGTTAATAATTAAGAGTCCGTTGAAACTGTAAAAGAAGAAGGTACCAGAAACAATTTTATCGCGTCTGCCTTTTACATTAGAAAATGTGTCCATATACAAATACAGATAAATGCAAGAGGCAGACGTTTTTGTTGCCGCGTTTTAAAGTTATTAAGTCAAAACTATATGATATTAACAAATATAAGTGATTCTGTCGTCAGACAGATTGCGATTATTATAAGGATTATGTCATTAGAAACTAGAGAAACAACCGCTACCACTTAGTGATTGCCGCATTTAAAAATTACAATATTACAAACCTGTAAGAAAAAATTAAGTACTAAATAATTTTATTTGGTCTGCCTCTTAGCTGACTGATTTCTTTACTTATAAAAACACAAATATAAAAAAGACAGATGATTCCAGCGCTATTTTTTCGAAGGCAGACGTTTTTGAGCACTTAAATTGCATATATGCATAAAGGTATATGTATGTTAGACTAATACCGTGCAACTTTTGTTATGCAAAATTTAGTATTCTATTTTTTCAGTCCATTATATTATTTTTTTTATTTTTCATGCTGCGTATATGGTTCGTTTCGCGCCAAATCAAACTCCATTTTGTTTTGTATCTCTGATTTTGTGTAATTTTTTTTAGTGCTGGTTGAAACCAGTCGCCATAGTTTCTTTCAATTGTTTTAATTTTTTTTCTCCGAAATATCTTTCACATAAGTTGCAGTACGGCAGGATAGCTGTAAAATTTAAATTTACTATATCTCTGAGAAAGAAACATATAGCGAATTGGTAAAATGTTAAGCTTTTCAACTATATAATTATATATATTCAGAAAAATCTGGTGTACCCAAAATTAAAATTTTGACCAAAACCGATGGTTTTGACATAAACAATCCCATATATTTTGAAATTTCCTGTTCCTATGAGCAATACTGACAACAAAATTCTGGAAGAAGATAAAATTATGTAATAGATCTTTTTTTACATATTAATAATTGTAGTTATGAAAAATGCGGCAGTGTGGACGTCTGCCTTTTATATTTGTGCTATCTTTACTATGGCCTTAACGCAATATATTAGAGGCAGACGCGATAAAAAAATGTAATATTACTTTTTTTTTGCAACTTAATGGTTAAGGATGTTATAAATTGTTGGTTTCTGAAACCGCTTCTTGACAAAAGAAAAATAAAAATTTAGAATTGAATGTTAATTGTTGTTAAGACAACACGCTCAGAGCAAAAGTGGTTTATCAAATAAAAATCTCATACCTATTGTATTGGAATGAAAAAATTTTTGCAGAATAAAAAAGAAATAGAAAATAATTGAATATAAAACCAAGATACATAAATATGGATCTTGTTTTTGTACTAAACCAAAAAACTTACTCACTTTTAGCGATATACATACATATGTTTTGCTCGGAAAAAATTACTTGTTTTTGATTTCAGATGGACTTTGAGCACCAAATTTTACTGCACCATTCGATTAGAAATATTTGAAAATTGTCTGTCCTCGACTCTCCAAGGGTTGCCACCCGATTATTGGTAAAAGTAAGTTTAAAATTAGAGTTGTTATTTTTTAAATAATTTGAAATTTCATACATGAAAGCTTAAATAAATTTTTAGCCGAGAAGAAAACCGATGCTATATAATCTTCATAATATTTTAATTATTTTTGAAAAAAAAAACTAAAATCGTAACATTTCCAACTCTGAAAATTTCACTATCGATTCTACTCTTAAATCTTTTTGATTCCATATCAGAAACTTCAATCTCAAAATTGTTGTCGCAAGTGTATTTTAGCACACATTCGACAAAAATTAATTCTACAGGCCCGAATTTTCACAACTATCACTCAGGGTAGATTTCAAAATAAAAAAAAAAAATAATTAAAAAACTAAAATATAAATTAATCATTTTAAACGTAACAACAGAATCATAGTTGAAGTCATTCAAAACTATATTTTCTAAAGTTTGCTATTTTATGCACCACTGCGCTCGCTGTCAACGCCACATAATAAAATAAAAACCCACACAGTTTAAATGGAATATGTACCTCCTGCCGTGCATATAAAAAGAAAAATAAAAGAAAGTTTTTCTCTTTTGTACTAAATGTTTCCAACATTCCTTTATTTAAGTCTTCCGGATTTATAAAGACATTTAAGATTAAATATTTTTATCAATAAATAAGAAATCACAAACAACATTTGTCAGCAACATTTCAGCACTCTCAATAAAATGCGGCCATGGTAGTATGCCCCAAAACTGCCGCACGTAGGCAACCGAAGCAACAGGCATTTTGTAGTTGCTTTCGGAATTTTGATAGCTTTTAGCTTACCCCCCATTACTGTTCGCCAAAGAACAACATAGTCAAACCAGCCTCAAAAATATTTCTTAGATTCTTTAGCAAAACCGACTCAATGTGGAAATGTTATGTAGCACAAGGAATCAACCAGGCGGAAATTTTGGGTTTGTTAGTGGACGACAACAAACGACAATACAGAATTTATTGGCACTCAAAATGATTATAAGCAATTGAAGCGTAAAGAGATCACGTATGTGTGTTTCAAAGGGTGTTTCAAATAAAAATAAAAAGTATGGAAATGGGATTTTTCCATAAATTGATATCGATAATGAGCTTATAAGATTAACACCAAGAGTAATCTTTGCACATGTTGGCTTTAAATGTGTTTATGAGGAGAAACATTGTTCAATGTGTAGTGTAGTCAAGCGATTTTGACTTTTTGCACTTTCCAGATCACATATTCAGGCATTTCTCATAATATTAATGAAAAATTTTCCTACTATAATAATTTTTTATTCCATCTGAATTCTTTTTATTTTCATTTTTTAAACTATACTCCTGTACAATTTGCGCATTCGAGCCTGTACTCTAAACATGACATGATCGTGAACGTTGGTAGAGTTTTGTGGTGGTCCTATACTCCATGAGGAGATAACCCTAACCCTCCTGACACGGGTACCTGGGTACCCGAATGGACTTTGAAGTCAAATATTTTTCAAACCAAAAAAATTACAACTTTAAGGCTCCATGACATCTTACAAATAGTCGTTTTCTATCGTTTTTCGAATTTTTTTAATTTTTTTAAGATCGTGTTCTCGGCTGTGGAGCCGATCCAAAGTCGAATACTCCATACCCTCCTGATAAGGGTACCCGTAAATTTTTTCATACATTTTGTATGAAAAATGTGAAATAATGAGCAATTTTCGGTTTGTTTCTTTGTTTTATTGATTGATTTAGAAGAAATCTTGTATTATTAGAAATAATTTTAAAATAAATGTCAATTCAGCAGATAATGCAGCGTAGTGTTATAATTTTGGTGAGATTGTTGCACATTGGCCCCTTGCAGCCATTGCATTTCTTGCGGTTCTTTCGGTCAAATTTAGATTCAATACCCACGCAAATATAGCGGCGAAATTTCGATGGAAACCGACCTTTTTTTATTTCGCTCAGTTGTACCCGAATACCCTGCTGAGTTCGGGCCAACTGGTTCAGAGAAGTTTTTCTTGAGCATAAGCGCTAGACCAGCCCAAACATTAGTGTATCGTTTTATTCGCTTATGAGCTGCCTTTCATATTTTCTGTTGCTAACTCCACGCCAAGTGATGTCAATTTTTGGTGTTTGGACGGAGACTTGAATAGAAACAAAATACACCCAACACAACCACGTCCAGCATGTTGAAAATGCTCAATGGTCATTTTTTATTTGTTCTACATTAGGTGCTATGTTTAGACATCATCTGGTGCATTACATACATATATTCCACCTTTGGCTTTGTTGTACAGGTCATTTATCTCCTCTTTTTCATTTAGTGCTGGCTTCCTTTGTAAATAATGCATAGTTGACAAAAAGTTGATAAAAACTTTCATTTTTGCTGAATGCATATCGGGATGTTTCTATATCTTCTGTGAGGTTTGGCCATAGTTCTCTTAGAATGTAAGCTTTGTTATGTCGAAGGTTACCGATTGTAGTGGCTTTGCAATGCTTAAAATTCAGTCTTCCTCCTTTTGGTAGGATTCATATGATTTAAGAAACTTTGGATCGCTTAGTGTACGTTGACATACTAAAAAATGTGATGTTGCAATAAGCCGATGTAGAGATGCCACTTAAATGGAGGTTGCATCAGGACAATGTTCCAAAATATGTCTCTAAGCCTTGTAAGACCTGGCTTCAGAGCAATAGGGTAGAAGTTTTTGGTTGGCCTGCCTCGACCTGAATCCTCTTGAGATCCTGTGGGATATTGTTAACATGAATATCATCAGAAAAAATTGCGATACCACGGAAGGTTTACAGGTAAACCAAGAAAGCTAATTGAATGAAAGTTTCACATACAGGTGACAGGACACGCCTACCGCCCATGCTCTATGTAAATATACCCAGGCCAATTTTGAAAAAAGTTGCAGCGATTTTGATGAAACTTGGTGATTTGGTGCACATATGAACCCAATTAGGATTAGCCTGGGTTTCAAGTTTCCAAAAGGTCGTACAGGGGCGTGGCTTAGCCCTAAACTTTATTATTTATACCACCATATCTTGGAAGCCGTTCAAGGTATTGTAATGAAATTCGGTGAACGGATACATATCAAATATATCTTAAGTTGAGATAAAAGTGGGCTGAATTGGAAAAGTGGGCGTGGCACTTTTCAACTGTTAAAAATTTTGATTCCATATATCTCAAAATTGGCACAAACGGTTTTCATAAAAATCTTGGAGATGATGCCGCTGAAAGCAGTCATCAATACAAGCTCAGCCTCTTTATTGAAAAAACTCGTTGAAGGGCGTGGCATCGCCCACAATATTTATAAACGTTATATTAAAAGAACGAACAACGTAATCGTGATGAAATTTAATGAGGTAGATATACTTGCTATAAGGTCTCTTATTACAAAAATTTGGTCCAATAGTACATAAGGGCGTGGCACCTTCCATATAAGTAAAAACTGTTTATTGTTATAGATAGTGTGCTAAGAGAGTAATCTTCATAAAATTTGGTGTATAGATGTCAATTACTATAGGCTTTAAAAATAAATTAATTTTGGCAGAATTGCATCAGTGGGCGTGGTCCCTCCCATACAAATAAAATACGGTAAGTGGCATATTTATCGAAATATGTGAGCAATCATACTAAAATTTGGTGTTAGGGGTTTGCTTATGAAAAGCTATTTTTGGATAAAATCCGGGCTGGATTGTACCAGTAGGTGTGTCACCGCCCTAAATTTTAAATTTAACTGCAGCATATATCACAAACTATACAAGCTATTGTGCTGAAATTTAATATGAGGATGTCGATCACAAATATAATTTGTTGAACCAAATGTGGGCGGAATTGGAGAAGTGGGCGTGGCATATTTAAAATTTTTCTTTTCTATTCGATTTTTTCAACATTTTCCATATTCTTTCGACTTTTTCACCCCTTTAACTTTTTCCAATATATTCTATAAGTATTTGTTTGACTTTTTCAACCTCTTTCAATATTCTTCATAACTTTCTTTATTTTTTCGACTTTTTCATCAATTTTGAATAGTTTCAAATTTTTTCAACCTCTTTCATTTTTTTTTCAACATTTTGCATATATTTACGACTTTAACAACATTTTTCAACCTCTGTCAACCTTTCTAACATTTCACATTTTTTTCGACTTATTCAACATCTTCAACCTCTTAACATTTGATTAATAGCTACTTTCAGTGCAGTGTAGGGTATGTGAGTTTCGGCCTGGCCGAAAATAACACCTTAACTGGTTTTAATTTTTGCTTGGCAATAATAAAGGTATGAATAAATACGTAATATGTTTTAAAAAAGTAGTTTTCATAAAAAAATCATGATTTGAAAAAAATGTACTAAGGGGGTGCTTAAGTTTTGGCCAACCCTGTAACCCTTTTTACGAACAAACACGGTGCATAGCATTATGGGGGTATTCTCTGAGAGTTCGTTCAGATTGTCATCGATTGTTCAAAGGCAACTAAATAAATACCCACTCTGACTCTGGGTTTCCATCCTCCAATAAATCAAACAGCGGTTTTCTACAGTATGTCCAACAAACAAAAAATGTGTGAATTTTTCACAACATAAATTTCGAATTATCTGAATTTTAAAATATCTATCTTTCGAGTTGTCTGAATTTTGAATTATCTGATTTTTTCACTATCGTAATTTGTAGCCTAAAGAATTATGAATATAGGAATTTTGCACTAATTTCATACCATTTAGCTTTTAGAAAAATTTTTAGTTTTTGTTTGCGAAACAACGCAAATGGGAATTGATTGGGACAGTTTTGTTTCAGGATTATACCGTGGTTGCTCTATAGTAAAAATTGTTGCTTAATCGAGCAAACTGAGCGTACAATTTTGAATGGGAAGCACAAATTTCAAATATAAAATCATCGGTACGTGTGCGTACTGGCCGTTTAGCCGGCAACATTGTTTCTGTACGTGAAAGTGTAGCCAAAAGTCCAAGCGCATCAATTCGTCATCGTGCGTAGAAGTTAAACCTCTCAAGAAACATTTGAAGTCCAATTTGAACGAAATATTTAAGAACGCTTATGTACAAAATACGTTCACCAAGTGGATGCATATTCAAATCATATTCAGTGATGAGGCCGATTAAAACACAAGAGAGATTATTGAGAAACATATGCTTCTTATGAATCAGTGTATTGTGTGGTTTTTGGACTGCAGGAATTATTGAATAATTTTTTTTTTTTTTTTTTTTTTTGAAATGGTGGCGGTAAAGCTGTTACTGTGAATGGTCAACGCTTTCGTGGTGTCATCAAAACTAACTTTTTATGGCCCAAATTAGATAATATGGATGTGGACGTTATGTGGTTCGAAAATGACAGTGTCACATGCCACACCAATAACAATAATTTTATTGCACGAGAAGTTTTCGTGAGGGAGCAGTAGTTATGCCAGGGTGTTATCCTAAATTTGATATGTGCCGTAGTAAGCATTTGACCGATACTATCTTTCATACAAAACTATTATCGATCAATAATCGACCCGTTTTGAATTAAGTACTATAACTTTGTTGGATAAAATTAATCACGAATACAATCTCAAATGAAAAAATAAACTTGACCTATTCTATTTTTGCAACATTCTTGAATTTCCTTAAAAAAGACAAAAAAAAATCCCATACACAATAAATACTTTCGAACATTTAATTTCTTAAAAAATTAATGGTGTCAAGCGAATCGTTATTTTTAAAAACGAGTTCGAATACAAAATAAATTTTCTTTTTAGCGCAAAAATTGGGCATAACAATTTATGTTTTTATTTTTGTAAACACCCTAATTGGACACTGTGTTTTGGAATCCTGTTTACGTAAAATGAAATGAAGTAAAGAGCTGAGAAAACCCAAGTGTGAGCAAACAAGTGGAAGCTGTGTATCCCAGGAATCTGTACGCACAATTTGGAAGCAATAAAGCACACCAACAGACCGAAATTACTGAGGCATTTTATTTTTGTAGGCCTGTTATTGCTTACATTCTTGTGTAGGTTGTTATTGTAGGGTAGTTGACCAGTTGTTAATATCAACTTTAAATTCGCATTGATTTCTTGCAGCTTCGAGTCTTTCATGCTGTTTGCTTGAGAACCCAGGCAAGTCTTAAAGAACTTTAAGTTTCACTCAACTTTCCTGTGTTTTAAATGACGTGGAAAGAACGTAGTATTGGTTCTCAAGACTTGTCGACAATGGCATCGTTAAAACATGAAAAGTTTAAAAGGCGCTTTGAAGTGCTGCCCCATAAATGTTTAACTATTAATTTAGATTAATTAACGGCGAAAACGTGCACAATTCTGTGGAATTTGAGAAATATTTAATTAATCGCATGCCCTTTGTGTATTGCACAGCAATGGAGGAGAGTTGGAAAAATATCTCATGGAAAAACACTTTCCTAGTACATGGTACAATTTATATTCAAGAACTAGAGTCACATGAGGCGATGAAAGTCAGCATAGATTGGGTGATTCTACGATAAGAGGTATTGCGATGGCAATGGAGAAAAACTTAAATTTTACTAATAAGCTTGCAATAGGCACAATAAGATAGATAGCTAATCTGAAAATATTCTGATGTGGCATTTTAAGTAACAAAGGCTTGATTTTCTTTAAAAGTAATAATAAATAAAATTTAGAAAAATTATGACTTAGTTATACAAAATGCCACATCTGGATATTTTTCAATACGGATAATTTAAAGCATGAACATTGGAAATTTAAAAAAAAAAAAAAAATCCCATCGTTTGCACATTATCAGACTAGACTTAAAATTTGGTAAATAAATCACAGTTTTTCAAAAAAATAATTTAAAGAAAATCGAAAAGTGCCATACATTGTTAAAAACGACGATTTATCTTTGAAACTCGAAATTATCTGAGATTATATCTTTTTTGAGAAGTACACTCGAAAAATTCTGAAACAAAAGACATACAATTTGACGGATTGTTTGCGGAGCTATAAGCATTTAAAAACGTGAGTTTTCAAAAAATCCTTCTCAAATCAAGCGGGCCCCATACTCTTGGATGTCGTATAAACTTTAAACATTATTCTCCATACAAAATAAGCTAAAAAATATTTTATATTTTTGGTTATGGTCGAAATTATGGATTTTATGTATTTTTGAAGTGAAGTTGCTGCAAATTAAGGTTTCTAAAAATCTGAATACAAATCAGCTCTTATATAGCTTGAAAAAAAAAATCGAAAAAAAGTTATCAAAAATAATTTCAACCAGTACTAAAAAAAAACAAGTTAAGGTGTAATCTTCGGCCAGGCCGAAACTCACACACCTTACACTGCACTAAAAGTACCTTTTAAATAAATGTTAAAAAGACGTTGAAGAGGTTGAATAAGTCAAAAAAAATGTGAAACATAAATAAGGTTGACAGAGGTTGAAAAAGTTAAAAATATGTAAATGCAAAATGTTGAGAGAGGTTGAAAAACTCTAAAAAAGTTGAAAGAGTTTGAAAAATTTTGAAACAATTCGAAATTGATGAAAAAGTCGAAAAAATAAAGGAACTGATGAAGAAAGTTGAAAGAGGTTGAAAAAGTGAAACAAATACATATAGAATATATTGAAAAAAGTTAACAGGTTGAAAAAGTCGAAAAAATATGGAAAATGTTGAAAAAAATCGAGTTAAAATGAAAAAGTTGAAATATGCCACGCCCACTTCTCCAATTCCGCCAACTTTTGATCCAATAAATTATATTCGTGATCGACATCCACATACCAAATTTTAGCACAATAGCTCGTATAGTTTGCGATATATGACGTAGCTAACCTTTAAATTTAGGGCGGTGACACACCCTTTGAAACAATCCAGTCCGGTTTTGATGCAGAAATAGTTTTCCATAAACTTACACCAAATTTTAGTATGATTGCTCATATGTATATTTCGATAAATATGCCACTTACCGTATTTTATTTGTATAGGAGGTGACACGCCCACTGGTGTTATTTTAGCCACTTTTGATTCAGATATACTCTATAGCAACTAAGTCACTTACATTAAATTTCATATCAATTGCTGAAATAGTTCACTTAAAACAGTGCTTACAAATTTATGTTAATATGGGAAGTGCCACGCCCACTGATGCAATCCCGTCTTAATTCATTTTATTTTAAAGCTTATAGTAACTGACATCCATACATCACGGTGCCACGCCCACAGCTACTATTGGACCAAATTTTTGTAATAAGAGACCTTATAGCAAGTACTTATATCTACCTCATTAAATTTCATAGCGATTACGTTGTTAGTTCTCTTAATATAACGTTTATAAATATTGTGGGCTGTGCCACGCCCTTTAAGGCGTTTTTTTCAGTAAAGTGGCTGAGCTTGTATTAATGACTGCTTTCAGCGGCATCATCTCCAAAATTTTTATGAAAATCGTTTGTGCCAATTTTGAGATATATGGAATCAAAATTTTTAACAATTGAAAAGTTCCACGACCACTTTTACGATTCCGCCCACTTTTATTACAATTCAAGACAGATTTGATATGTATCCGTTTACCAAATTTCATCGCAATATCTTGAATGGCTTACAAGGTATGGTAGTATAAAGGATAAAATTTAGGGCTGTGACACGCCCCTGTAGGAAGCTTTGAAAACTTGAAACCTAATCTAATCCTAATTTTGTTCACATGTGCATCAAATCACCAAGTTTCATCAAAATCTCTGTAACTTTTTTCAAAATGGGCCTAGGTAATTATACATAAAGTATGGGCGATAGGCGTGTTCGTTAACCGATTTCGCCCATTTTCAATAGCAAGATACCTGCAAAAAGGTGTGACCTGTGTGAGAAAGTTTCATTCAATTAGCATTCTTGGTTTTCCCGTAAAACTGATTTCAACAGACAGACAGACGGACATCGATATATCAACTCAGGTGGTGACGCTGTTCAAGAATACGAGTATGTATACTTTTCCATACCTGCCACGCCTCCTTCTATGTGTTACAAATGTATATGAATATACCCTCGGTGTAGGGTATAAAAATTTTAACTCTGAATGAAAATCAACGCGAAGTCTCTCTCCAGGTCATATTGTGTCCTTCTCTACAACGCATGTCCCTCCCCAGGTTGAAGTGTTTCCCTGACCTTTTTCTTGCAGACATGCACGTAGTAATTTTTTAAATAATAAAATGTAGAAAAAACATAAGCTTCATGTGAATTTATTGCTTTGCCAGAAACTCTAAGAATGTTGACCTCTTCTCGTAGAAAGTCCAAATTTAAGAATACATCATAAGAATAATTTTTTGCGGCAAATATCATCGTAGGTTAAATTAACAGAACATTAAATCATGAATTAATTAACGTTAATTTTTTGTATATCAATGTTAATATTAAACAGCAATATAAGCACGTTGCGGCAGTTAACTTCTGAACTTAATCTGCTGACACAATACTGCATCTGTAGAATAGTAAATTGGACACTGGCTTTTAAGCTGAAAGTGTAATGGATCCTTACTCACTTGAGGTTCGTTTAATTTAAAATTATATTGTTTGGGCACGTAGTTTTTCTTCATAATGCTGTTGTGTCCTATTAAGTTAATTTAAACGACTGAGATGCGACACTCGGCGCTGGTAATGGCTATTTGGGCACACTACAGTTTTCATATAAGTCGTAAGCGTTTTAGCACTTTAAGGAAAACGTTCTGCATGTTGATTTACCTGAAAAAATTGCCAAATTTTAAGGATTATTTTTAAGAATTGTTTTTAATTATTATGGATAAGAAATATTATATTTATTGTTGATAATTTTATTTTTCAATAAATATTTTTTACGTTGATTCATAACTATTATACATAAGAAATTATTTATCCATTGCCAATAAGTGAGGCGCCCGGTTTCAAAACCGGCCAAGTCCATATTTCATACTTTTGGGAAAACAACGAAAAACGTTTTGTTTTCATCTATGTTTATTGAAAAATTAAAAAGTATTTCACACATGATAGCTTATAAAATTTCTTACTCAAGGTACGACAGATCAGATATTTAAAGTTTTATTTGCGAATGTTTTTGAGAAAACAATTTTGGACTTGGCCGGTTTTGATTCCAATGAACTGGACTTGGCCGGATTTGATTCCAAGGCGTTGGAAAAAAGTGGACTTGGCCGGTTTTGATACCAATGTACTGGACTTGGCCGGTTTTGATTCCAAGGCGTTGGAATGGTTTTGAATGCAAGTTCATGGACTTGGCCGGTTCGAAACCCATGAATCAATAATAAATTAAAAAGTGTAATATTTCTGTCAAAAAAATTTTTTTTTAATCTAAAACCATTGTAGATTCGGAGTCGTATTTCGGAGTGCACGATTTTGATCCATTCCTGAAAATTTGCATCAATCAATGAAAAGAGTTCTAAAATGGATTTTGGCCAACACTAGAAGTCGTCCGAAGTCCTAAAAAAGCTCGATTTTCGTCCATTTTAAAAATTTTTTTTGTACCAATTAATAAACAAAGAGCTCGAAAATGGATTTTTGGTCATCACCAAAGGTGGTTCCGAGTCCTAAAAGTGCCTGATTTCGGTCTATTTTACAAAACTTTTTTGTACCAATTAATAAACTAAGAAGTCGAAAATGGATTTTGGGCATCACCAAAGGTGGTCCCGAGTCACAAAAAATACTAGATTTTTTTTTTTGCACCAATCGATGTAAAGAGGTCGACAATGGGTTTTGGCCATCACCAGAGTTGGTCCGAGTAACAAAAGTGACTGATTTTGATCCATTTTGAAAAAAAAACTGTTTGCACCAATCGTTGGAAAGAGGTTGAAAATAGATTTTTTTCATCACCAAAAGTGGTCTCGAGTTACAAAAAGTGCCCGATTTTGGTTCATTTTAAAAAATTTGTTTTTACCAATTAATATAAAGAGGTCGAAAATGGATTTTGATCATCACTAAAGGTGGTCCCGAGTCACGAAAAGTGCCCGACTTTGATTCATTTTCGAATTTTTTTTTTCACACCAATCGATGGAAAGAGGTCGACAATGAGTTTTGGGCATCACCAGAGTGGGACAGGATTCGAAAAGACTACACTATATATTCTATTCATGTTTTCCGAGCTCTATCATTTGGCATACATTTCAAGCTGTGTTCTTTATTAACAAATATTGGCCCAAAAAATCGGTGGTAACCCATATTTTAGGAAGCATTCAAGGATGCAATTCTATACGAGTACTATCATTTGACATACATTTCAAGCTGTAATTTTATACACTTTTAAGTAAAATAACAAAATTGACTGAAATTCGGCCATTTTCGAGCAACGAGCCGAGCTGTGGCAAGGCAAGTTCATATGTTTACTTTCACCAAAACGGATCACTACCTTTCCTGTACATCCCAAACTGATATCTTACACACTCGACTTTTCTACAGTAAGCTCTCCGCGCACTAATAGCAATGCTTTGAAAAGTGAAAAAATTCGATGAACTTTAAAAAAAATCAATAAATAAAATTTAGAAAAATATTGAAAGTCGAAAAATATTGAGTTGGATGGTTGAAAAATTCAAAAGGTTGAGTCACATGAATTTTATAAATATATTGCATGTAACACACATTTCACTAGAGACGGAGACTTTGCAATTTCAATAAAACTGTTCATTCTGCAGAAAAATTGTACCTTGGATACACGAAATTTCACTTAAGAAATGTAAGTGCATTTGCGTTTTGACGGAGGAGAACGAGGTCGGAAGTTTAAGAACTAATTTTAATATTACTTTGATTGCAGATCAAAAGTAGGTACTTGAAAACAACATACATATTTCGCAAAAATTTTGGTCATATAATCTGAAACTTAACTCACTTTGCCAGTGTAAAAGTACCTGGCATCCCTGTTCGCAAACGAAAACGTAAACAAATCATTTGCCGGTTTGACGTTTGGCATTTTGTGCTCATCGGTTTGTTATTGTTATTATTGTTGATTTGCTTTTATGAGCAATTCGTATTTTTTCGTTTTATTGTGTTTTTCTTTCTGTCAAGACTGTGGAAATGCGCCTGCGCCGAAAACGTCAGAATTCAGACAACGAAAATTAGTTCCGTCTTGTCGTCTGTCATTTCCGTACTTTCGTGGGAAAAAGTAAAATTTTTCTTCTTTCACTGCAGCGCGTGTGAAAATTCTTTTAAATTAAATTCCATAATAAAAAAAAAATTAATTAAAGGGAAGATTCTCTTGTTTGCTCATTGTGCACTAAATAAATTACGCAACTGCGTTAAGTTGAGTGTCCCGTGTTGTTGCGTCTTTTTTTTGTGAAAAGTGTAAAATATTTTGACTTGAAAATATTGAAAAAAATAAATCAAAGTGAATAAATTATTTATTTTTATTGACTGCCGGCGATTCCGTACAATATCCAACTTTAGTTTTCAACCATTCGATAGTGTTCCCAAGGTATTTTCATTAAAATAATTTGCTTGTTCTTCCTAAATCTACTTGTGTACGTTGCTTCTGGCCAGTCACCACCCAACTCATCACTCATGCCAAATATGTATTTCATCCCTCTGTCCCTTTGCGTTGCGTGATACTTACTCTACATCTTTCCATCACACACTCACAGCCCGGTCATCATTGACATCATCCGGCCTTTGCGTGTTTTGTTCGTGTTAAATAAAAAACACGTTATGTTTTTAGTTGTTTTGCTTTGTTTTTGTTACATTTATTTTTGTTGCTTTGGTTTTGGTTTTGGTTTTTGTTATTTTTTTTTTTACTACTTTTGTTTTTCATATTGTTTGTGACCTCATTATTGGTGTTGTTGTTGTTCTTGGTGTTGCTGAAACTCTGCTTTCTTCTGTCATCCCGTACTGCATGCTCTTCTGTTTTTGAGGTGTCATCTTTTTACAGGGTGTTTGACAAAAAAAAAAGGTGTACATAATCTAAAACAAACAATATGCTTGTAATTCAAATCAAATTCAGATCAAATTTGGACCAGTATTGATCTCTTTCAGAGTATATAACACCTACCCTGATGTGCGAATGTCAAGCTGCAAAAGGCGTTTGGGGGGAGGGAGGTAGTTGGCGTGTGTGTTCGCTTATAATAATTATATATTATTATAGTCTTCTTCACACATTTAAATAAATTTTAAATATAACTTATAAATTAAATAACAATGAATTTACAGATTGTTTTCCTCCAAAAATAATTTTCGGTCAAATTGCCTGAGATTTTAGTATGGAAAAAAATCTATGTGGGCATAAGTCAAGGAGATATACATACATACATACGAAAGTGTGTCAAAAATCCAAGAATCCCATGCAAATTAGCCCTATCTTAAATCACCCTATAACTCCTAAGGTTAAGCATGAATATTCTGACTTTAGGACGATTAAACTATGTATGTCATACTAAAATTTCAGTCACTTTGACCGAAAGCCATTTTTTGAACAAAAACGGCGGGGTACTTTTTCAAAGAAAGAGCTTAATATGACAGTGTAACAAACAAATTAAATTTTTATATCTTTTCCTCCCATACTAATCTGTTTTCAATCAAATTTTTATAATTTACTTTGGACAAGTTTTGATTACACAAGCCGAAATTTTCGATACCCTGAGGCTACATTATACGTTCCCAAAGGTTTTCGGCACGCTGAATTCAGTGAAAATAGTTTTTTTTTTATATATATTTGGGAATAATATAGTGTACTAAAGTACAAAATCTTCAAAACCAATATTAATTTGTTTGATTCTGACGGAAAAATCTTCGTTAGACGGCCCAGAAATGCGGAATGCGATTCGAGATAAACCGTTAAACACGGTGGCGAATCTATAATGATGAAGGGGTTCCTTTACGGTGGCTGAAGTTGGGCAAATTTTTTGGATGAAAGACAAAATATGCGCTGCAGATTACATACTTAGTCCTAAAATGTTGCCTTATGAAGAAAATGAAATGGCTCTTCAAAGAACAATTTTATTAATAGACTTTGTCCGTAGGGGACCAAACTCATGTCTTTTTTCAAATGGCTCTAACTTTGCGAGGAAACATCGCAGATTATCACTTGAAAGCTCATTTTAAAGAGAAAGAACGGTACTAAATGATGCTATTATTAAAAATAAGCTGAAAATAGTAGTATCACACCTCAAATGTTTTTAAGCGCTAAACTCTTGTCATTTCTTTCTTGTATTAGTATTAGCCCAAAATAAAATTTTAAGCGAAAAAAAAGGTGGAGTTTTTCAGAAAATTAACTTTGTTTTTTTCTCATAAAAAGCGCTATATCTCTGCCAATTTTCTACCATTTTGAATTTTTTTTGAAAGATTCTGACTGAAAATAAGAATCAAAAGACAAAAGTTAATTATTTTGATTTGGATGGAAATGCTGCTTTTTTGAAAAAATTTTTAGCGGTTTTTTAATATTTGGGAAATTGTTGTTCCCTTATATCCTTTAAAAAACAACATATTTAATCGGCAACTAATTCTTTAATATGAAATAATCCGACTGCATGGTTTGAAATGGATTTGGTCACCTGAAAATCATGTTGATATTTTAAAATTATATCTTGTTAAAAATAAATCTTGATGTAATATGAAAAAACTGGTGCCATTTGAGATAAAATTAAGATACGTATTGATTGAGGATATACCTATGTTTTCAAATCGACTGTGGCCAATTTGAAATCTCAACATCTTGTGTCACTGTGAGCTGTAGTCAGTACAGTTTGGAATTTATTCATTGAAAAAATACACGCGTCAACAACGCTTGAAAATTATCCAATTTTTTATCAAAACAATCGTTCTTTTATTCAAATTGATCGTGCTATTCTTCATAATCGTCATAATCGGCCTAGTATGCTCACTATTCGCCGAAGTATAGATGGTTTTGAAGGAATCCTTCGTTGCACCATGTTCGGGCGCTAGTAAGGCAAAGATCTGTTATTTTCTGTCTTAGAGGAAAACCCAAACTTATCAAGTTCAAGGAATTCTCAACAGTTAGGACTATCTGTCACAACAACATGGCGTATTTTACGGTTCAATTTGAGCTTACATGAGTGAGGGCATTTTGGTTTTGTGAAAATGTACTTAATGAAGATTTGAAATCAGTCGCGTAGCGTGAGGGGGACGGGAGGGGCGGCCCGCCCCGGGCGGCATTTTTTCCGGGCAATACTTCTTCATAACATATTTATTTATTTATTGCAGTCTATGAACAATTATTATTACAGACTAGATCTTTGAAAAATAAGAGTATGTATAAATTACATAGCCTTCTTAAAAAAATACTATTTAATAAAGTTTTCATTGCATTTTTTGAAACTGAGAAAATTAGAATCTGAATGTATCTCATTAACCAATTTTAAAGTTATAAAGACATGATCAATAGATGCAAAATTATTTCGAACCTTTTTCAAATAAATAGGCACACAAAACCTAAGAGCTCTTGGAGGAACATTTAAGTTAATAAGCCTCAAAAGTACAGGACTGTGTATAGCACCAGACACAATATCAAACATGAAAATGTTTTCTAGAGTTTTCAGAGTTTGACAGAAATCAAATTACCTGTTTAAGTTGCAATCTCACATGTAACATGACTTGGGTGCATGACCTCTAGTTAGCGCTTCCAAAACGAGCAGTTCGGTGCCAAATTGGCACTTACAGAAATTTTTGGCACTCTTTGGCACTTGAAAATTTTATTTTGGTATCCATTATTTTTTTCGAATATTAGAACAGTGGGACCACTTCAGCATTATTTTCTACTTAGAAAACTTGATGCTAATTCGGATTTGAATATTAACCAGATAAGTATTGTATATGCTACTAGTTTGCGCATATATGTATGTACGTAACTATGTACATACGTACTTAATTAATTATGTACCTTGACTGATAATCAATGTTACTAAGTGGGTGGCGTTTGAGTACTGACTTATTTATTTCATAGTTAATCTTAGCTTAGTTATACAAACTAAAAGAGAGGCTACCACACAGGGTTGTGTGCAAAGAGTATTCAGCATAGTGCGTTAAGTAAAGTGTATGTTATATAAATATTCATAAATTTATAATGTTTGGAATTCATATAAAGAAATGTAATTAGACATGTATGTTCCAACAAGTATATTTTCACTTGGTATCATACATATAGGCAGAGAGCCGGCTGTATAAAAGTCGAGTGTATAAGATTACAGGATCGCGATGAGCCTAAATAGAATATCTAGGGTTGGCTTGCCAAAGCCTGCCCCGATGGCCGAAAATGCCCGAATTTTAGCCAATTTTGTCGTTCTCATTAAAACTGTAGTACATAACAGTTCGAAATGTATGCCAAATGAAAGAACTCGAAGAGGCCGGTTTTTTGGATCAATTTTCATTAATGAAGATAACAGCTTGAAATTTGTGCCAAATGATAGAGATCGAAGAGTCTAAATAGAATATCTAAATATTTTTTTTTGAATTGTATTTGAATTGTAAAATTCAAATTTTTCTTATCGGATGGTTTGTAGGAGTAAAATTGCCTAGGTGGCGACACTTAAACATTCGTAACTTTTTTATTTATGAAACGTACTATAATTTTTTTTTTTTTTCAGGAAAAAGTTGTGTAGACTTTACAGAACAATTCTGTGGAAATTCTATTTGTTTTTTAAAAACTTAATTTTTTATAAATAATAAATAAAATTTTCTTATAAAAACTTTATTTCATATAAATTGCAAAACATTTCTTGTCCTATCACGAAAATTTCATAAACTGTTTTTTAATATTTACTGAGGAATCGCAGTTTATAAAAAAAAAATCCCACATAAAAATTCACTTGTTTATAACTTTTTAAAAAATCCAAATTAGCCGGAGGCCTTAGTCGCTAGTGCTAATTTCATTTTGTTAAAAATTGTAATTTATTACCTTTTTTAATTTATAAAAAATAAAAATAAAAAATAAAAAAAAAAAAGGAAATCCAAATTTTGCAAAAAATAAAATAAGTCGTTAATATCGTCGATTTTGATATCAAACAAGACAGCTTATATCGTCAACTAACATCCAAAAATATGCAATAACACTTTTTAGTTCTTTACAGGAGATGCAAAAAACGTTGCATACTGAAATATATTTTAGATTTAGAAAACATTTTTCCAATCTTGCTTAAAACACAACTTGAGATTTATTTCGGGAGAACACTTTTTTTTCAAGACTTTCGTATTTTAAAGGTTAAGCTTAAAATTAAATGAGAAGAATTCATCTTTCAGATATTTTTTTAAAAAAAATGTTTTGTTAATTAAAAGTTTTGGATATCCTTAGGGGTGACACGAACTTCTTTCATCGCACACATATTGTTGTGGTATTGCTTTTACCCAATGTGCATAAAAACGAATGCGGATTTTTAGGCTTCGACGGATCTGTCTCGAATTCGGAAAGGACTTCATTTACGGATCCGTTACGGACGTTTTTTTTTTTCAAATAGAACGGATTCGAGGCAATCTCGTTTTTTTTAAAATAATACGGATTATAATTTGTTTAATTCCCCACGTGCATATAGTCCAATGGAAACTGGTTAACGATGTCAAGTTGAAACAACTCCAAAACATTCCGTTCCTGATGTGTATGATGATCTGGATATTTTCTGCATCGATATCTTTTATTGGATCGTAATTAATTTTCGCTTATTCTAAATATAATTTTGTGTTGAAGCCGTATGCCGCATTGTGTGCATTTGTGGCAACTATTATATCCAGAATGGCTTTTTATTCCGAGTTAGTCTCGAACGGAATCCGTTTCGGAAAAAATATATGAAGAAGCGAGACCGTTTCGAATTCGATTCTCAGCACAACTTAACCAAAACTGGTCTGATGAGGCTATGTATATGCATATAAATATGTATATACGTGCTAATAGCCGAAACATATGTCACCAATTACCAGGTTAAATTGATCCACTTGTTATCTTTGTCATGTTGGTTGTAAAAATGACTAAAAAGTTCAATACAAAAATTATTAATATAATAATTATTAGTCTCAAAACAAATCAATAAAAATAATCGTTTGGTGTTTTTTGGAGCATGATAGAATCATCGGTTCTTTTTTTAATGAAAAAGGGGGTGACATTTCTGTTTTCGGTGAGCGTGAAAAATTCGGAGGGTTAGTAATCTCAAGAAATGCAAATATCGAAAGACCTCCAAGAAGTTGTAATTTAATGTCTTTGATCTTCTTCATGTGAGGTTATTTAAAGGTATAGTGGATGCTCATTAAACTAACGACAATTGCTGTATTAGAATTCAAAATTGAACACCAAATTCGTAAAATAAGTCCTGATTATTTGAATAAAGTGGTCGAAATTTAGACTCATCCTATTCGCATATGTGAGAGAAGCAGAAATGGCTGTTTGAATGATATTCTCTTTATAATATAATTGCATCCATTTAACTTCGAAATTTAATAAAGATTGTTGCTCTACCTCATTTCGATTTTGTTATATTTCAAAAAAAAAAAAACATTCTACTCTTATTGGAAACCCCTACTTAACCTACTTAGAAAATCTAAAATACTATTCTATGAAACATTTTTAAAAATGACATTTTTATATATCAACTTATTTTTTGAAAACATTTTTCATTTCGAACATCTGTCACGTAGTCAGATGCGACTTTTTTTTTTTATTTAAGTCCCAAAAACAAAGTCTGTAAGTTAAATATAAAATAATTTTAGCTCAGCCAATTGCTAAATTTAGTACAAAAAGTATTCTCACCCACATCTATATAAATGTACATACATATAGTATATCTGTAAATAAATGTAGATAAATTAAAATGAACCTAGCCGTATTTGGAAATATTCTATGCGAAAAAACTTAATTTGTTTGTTTACTTAATTATACCCTAACTGACAGAAAAATATAAATCAGCACTTAGATAAACCATGTGCTGATATATGGATGTACATACACATACATGAATATCTAAGGTATAAATTATGATAAGAAACTATTAAAAATCACAGTCAAGCCTCGATATGTTACCCAGAATTTTATTTTGTGTTCTTACATAATATTTTTAACGTTTTCTTAATTAAAAATGACGGCGTAAAAACTTTAATGTATCAATGGATTCTGTTAAGCAGCACAGAGACATTCCAATATATTCTGTGATCTTAAATGACAAAAAAAAATTAAATCGGTTGAAAACATTTTTCTCCACCAAAATCCATAAATTTTATGAATGGCATTCAAAACAACAACTTGTCGATGTTTCGGCGTATTGTTTTAATGTGCATGTTGTATCGTCGCTATGTATGGTCCCTTATAAAACTCTAATTAAAAATATTTGTATTATTAAGGGTCATATGATAACAATTTATTACTTGTTTATTAATGTATAATTTGACTCAGACATGAGTATATTACATCTATTAAATTTTGTATTACTATTTTCACAATTTTTAAATACATTCTGTTTTTATGTTCTCACTAACGACTTGCAAGTTTGTATCATATTGTAAGCTACAGCTGTTAAGATAAAAATATTTAGCTTTAAAGAAAATAAATTTATTTGTAATTACAGTCAGCTATCAAAGACCGCTATTGCTATAAATTTACAAATTAATTAAAGCTTTTTATAAAAAAAAAAATTACAAAACAACAGATGGATCATTTAAACCGGATGACATGTTTACATATAGGGCATTTTTTACTTCTTTCAACATTTTTTGAAACGAAATATCAAAATAGTTTAAGATAAAGAACCAGGAATTTGAATTCTATTATGGCTGCCCAGGAAAAGACCACACTGTGTATTAATTGCTCTATGTCAAATGTAACTTTTTATATTCAAACAAATCGTTTTTTCAGCGTATGGAATGATGCAGTCATTGTTTTTTATCCAAACCCACTTTTAGAGGATTTGGAAAGCCCTCTGATTCTCATCGAATGACGCAGTAAAGTAAATGCCCAAATGGCTTTAAGGCAACTTCGTAAGGGATCGAGATATTCAACTTTTTCCAATCAATTCGTGCAGTAAAATTCGAACCAAATGGGATAAAAAGGGTCCAAAATCCATACTGGTGTACAAATATGAAACCGGTAATTTTTTATTCAAAAAAACACGTTCATTTTACGAAAATAGTTCCAAATTTGATCTTCAAAGTAATTCCCTTCGCTAGCTACACATCTTTTCCATCTTTCAGGCAATTTATGGATTCCTCGCCAAAAAAATTCTTCGTTTTTTGAGGCTATCCATTCATCGAGCCATTTTTGCACTTCCTCGTAAGAATTGAAGTGCGAATCGTTGAGTGCGTGTCCCATCGATGAAAACAAATAGTAATCGGATGGCGCCAGGTCCGGTGAGTACGGCGGGTGGGGCAGGGGCTCCTAGTTGTACGATTTTACCAAGTTTTTATTGACCGCTGCTCGATGTGGCGATGCGTTGTCATCTTGGAATACAATTTCGTCATGGCGAAGTTGAAATTCGGGCCTCTTCTGACGTATAGCACGGCTGATCCCAGAAAATACACAGCATTGTCTTTCGGCCGAAGCGATTTGGTCTTGACGTTGATTTGGGTCGTTGGCCGGGGCTCAAATATGATTTTTTTCGTTTGGGATTGTTGAAATAAATCCACTTTTCATCGCCAGTGATGATTCGATGGAGAAAACCTTTTCTGTTTTGCCTGGCGAGCAGCAATTCACAAGCGGTTTTTCGGTTTTCTTGCTGCCTGTCGGTGAGTTCATGTGGCACCCATCTACCGACCTTTAAAATCTTTCCCATGGCCTTCAAACGCAAGGAAACGGTTTGTTGTGTCACATTAAGTTGTTCAGCAAGCTGTTGTTGCGTTTGACCATCATCTTCGTCCAGTAATGTTTGCAATTCGGTGTCTTCAAACTTTTTCGGTGGCCGGCCGCCCTCCTCATTTATCACATCAAAATCACCACTTTTAAATTTATTGAACCATTCATTGCACTGTGTACGACCAAGAGCATGCTCGCCGTAAGCTTCAACAAGCATTCGATGCAATTCAGAAGCGTTTTTTTTTCAAATAGAAACAGAAAATCAATGCTTCCCGCAAATGAGAGTTTTCAGGCACAAAATTCGACATCTTTACGAGCGGAAAAAAGGCGTTGTTGTATGAAACTTGACAAATTGTGAACTGAATATTGTTGACAGATGACAGACATACATATACGGCTATCGACCGCTAGATGTCATTACCGGTTTCATATTTGTACACCTAGTATTTGACGTTTTTATATCAGTGGGCGCAGTTCATTTTTTTTTCGAAAATTATGTGAAAAACCTCAGGAAGCGCAGAAACGCTCTTGACTATAGTATGCTCAAAATATATTTTTGACCATCCTTTGGCACAGTAAAACCTTTTTCGAAAATGTGTTTTGATCTGGCCGGTGCACAGTGGTCCCAAAACGTGGGGAGGCTCAAACCCCCAAAAGCACACAAGTTTTTATTGACATTTGAATGAAAAATCAAAAAGACACAACAAATTTTTTTTTTAAATGAAAGAACTAAAATGCCAATAAATCTTCGGAGCCCAAGTATTTCATTTTCGACAAAATTTGCGTTCTCTAGCTAATTTGGAACCAAAAAACACGATTTGGGACCACTGTGCGTCGCTAAGGCTAAATAACACAAGCGTTTTTTCAATGCGCGTTTTAGCATAGCTTCGGCATAAATAAAATCAGCTTCAATGAAAATTCATGCACAAATCTATTCGCGCCATATACAGTGAAATTCCTCATAACCGGACACCCACCGTCGCAGTATTTTTGTCCGGTTATTGGAGCGTCCGGCTATCGGAATGTATTTTGTATGGAAAAGTTAGTGAGTGTCGCTGAAATGTGTTCGGTTATGGGAGCTGTCCGGTTATGGGGGCTTTCCGTAATGGGGAATTTCACTGAATTTAAATTTTGCATGACAATTCACGTGACATGTGGATAAATTAAGTTCAACTTTGGCGTCAACGCATTGCCGGGCAAGACATCAAAAATGCTTCGTGTTATGGCAACTTTGACAACAGCAACAAATGAACGCTCCTTTTCAGTGCTACGTTGTCTAAAGACATACCTCGGATAACTATGTCCGAAGATCGGCTGAACGGCTTAGCCTCGCTAAGTATACATCGCGATATCAAAATCAATGTGGAAAAAGTTTTGGACGAGTTCTTTCAAGTACCTCGCAGAATTAGTTACTTACGTAATGATAACTGAATATCGAATCATAACATAAGCAGATGTACATATGTACTACTATGTGTTTTATTATAATTAAATGTCTATTAGACCGGGTTGAAACTTAGATTCATCCAGACACCAACTCAAAAGTTAGAAGGACCCTTAAAAGCGATATCTGCGTCATTTTGTTTTCGTTCCGAGAAAAACCAATGGAGCACAGAATGGATACCCAAATTTTGTTGAAAAAATAAAGATTGCCTTCTTGCAAAAAATTCGACGCTAAAAAATTTTAAATTATTTTTCTATTATAGATAATATTCAGTCCCAAAATTCGATTTTTTCACATTTTTTATATGGAAAAAACAAAATGACACAGACAGCGTTTTTAAGGGTTCTTGCAACGTTTGAGTCGGTATCTGGCTGACTTTATTTTGCTTCATACAAATCGACACGGTCTAATGTCTATATTAAAAGTAAACCGTTTTTTGAAGTTTTTTATAAACATGAAATAATATGAAATGTCCGAGTTAAAAACCCCACGCCCATGGATGGTTCCTGCGCACGGGCCTGTTGACAGCAAATTCCCACTGTAATAGCTATAAAAATTTCCTATCATATTAAAAAAAAAATTAGCAAAAAATCTTTATTCGTTGAGAAGTTATGATTTTTGCAAACAAAAATGTCAAATCTTGCCACTGTGCGGCGCTGCATAAATTTTTAAGTAGGTCTTTAAAATATAGAAATAAATTGATTGCATTTAAGCAACAAATTATAATAATTTAGTAAAATTTTATGTTGAACGTCACATATGTAGCAAATCATTTTCGTCATTTTTGTATTATTATTTCTCTAACTACACTAAATTGACCGCAAAATTTAAATTTTCACAACATACCACCATCAAAATCAAATTTTCACCGCTCATTTAAACAGTTGTCATCAACAAGTCTATAAGATCATTCTACAACATCAGTGATGGCATTTGGGAGTTTTATAAATGTACTGGACTTAGAGTTGAACATCCGCCAAATGCACAGAAAATTTGTTGATTATACCGAATGCACAGAAAATGAGTCTAACTGGTACTTTCGAAGATTTTTCACAACGCGAATATACTGAAAATGCCATCACTGTACTGGATTCTCATGATAAACATGTACATGTTTGTGTAACAACTATAATTCAATAAAACCATTGCATACTTTTGAGCATTCATTGAAAATATTAATATCATTCATTTTGAAAGCTTCGCTACTACCAGCACTGTTTCTTCACTGGCATTGATTTCAAAATTTTGTTTTTTCTTTTGTTTACTTATGAAATTTTTTTTTATTTTTTTATTCAAACGTGCCCATTTTAGCTGCCTTACTCAACAACAACAACAATAACAACAACAAAACCAATAATGCTTACCACCCTGTAATTGTACACTTAATAAAATAAAACGCTCGCATTCAAACGCCTCAAAATTGCTGCCCATTTTACGCAACTGTCAACAGCACCTTTGTTGCTGCGTAATAGAGTGGCCAGGTGCACTTTATTGCGTAGCAGCAATGGTGTTGTTGCAGCATTTACTTCTGCTTCAATTTTCATGGCTTCCTCACTATCTCCACCAACAAAATTGCAAACACAACTTTGTACGGTCGAATGTAAGAATTTTTCTTCAACATTGCGTACCTATCATCACCAATTGCAACAGCCAAATAGCCATAAGCAACAGCCAAACTTTGCACAAATTCATTCAAAATCGTCTACAAACGATACGAATTTGAGTAGTGCGCACAGCAGCAAAAAAAGCACAAAGGAAACAGCATCAGCACAAACGACAGAAGATAAAGAAACAACACTTTTAAATATGGCAAAAGTGCGTTTTTTCAACGATGGTAATGCTGTAAGTATTAATTGTAATAAAACAATTTTTTCTTAATTTTCCTTGCATTGTATGTTTAGTAATGCCTAAATCCCAACAAAGTATTTGATGTAGAAATCTTCATTTTTTATGTATTATTTCATATTATGTTAAATTTCTACATTTCTAAACCGATTTATTTATTTTTATTTTGCCAGTAGTAAATAGTGTTCTTAAGTGTTTCCCCCTTTCTAATATTTATGTACTATATCACTCAAATCAGAATATGTACAACTAGTCTGATTCTTAAACACAAAAAAACTTACATACATCACATATTTGTCCGAACTTCTTATCTTACTTTTTACCTTAACTTACCTCTTTTGATGTAAAAAAAAATAGCCCTGACAATTCATTAATTATAATACCTGATTTCGTGTAACAACGATTAGACTTAAATGAAATCGATATTCGAGAAGATTTGGTTTGACGTTAAATTTATATGAAAAATGAGCAGATTGCGTCTCGATTTTGACTCTAAGCAACAGACTAATTTTGATGCCAGTGTGAATAGCTCATAGCTTGATTGATTTCATTTTGTCAAGACTTAAGCCTAAAAATATGCTACTATAATTGTTATGTCAGTAAATTTTTAAGCTGATGATAGACATTTTTGGTTTTATTCAAAATATGGTAGCTTATTTATAAGCATAAAAAATGGTTAGAAAACTATTCCCGTTATATTTCTATTGACAATAGGGTTGTCAGGTTTTTGAAATATCAAATCAGTACACAAACTTTCAACCGTTTTATTGAATAAAAGTTCAATACAAAGCGAATAAAAAAGGACATATGTATATGTCTCCGGCCAAACTAGTTTTTAGAACAAACTAGTTTACTCTAGGCCAAACTAGTTGACTCGAAGGCCTGAAAGTATGCAATTTAATTTTAATGCGAATAGCGAAGTCAGTGTTGCACATATTATAGAGTGAACCGCGGCCGAAGGCAGCCGCGAAGCTGAAATTGGACATGTTTTAGGATATAAATACTGAGCCGCGGCCGAAGTTTCCCCCCCCCCCCTTACAACTTGCCAAGCATATAATAAATTCGACAAATTTTGTTTTCTTACTTTGCTACTGTCGTAGTCTTCATTAACCACAGTGTTTTTACATTAAAATGTCATTGCACATCTTTAGGCTTAAGCTAACTAGTTTGGCCTAAAAACTAGTTTGGCCGGTAACATATACATATGTATATGCATGTAAATAATATAATAATTCATAAAAATATTAAAAGTGCCTGAGTGTTAAAAACTCAGTTTCAGTTGGAAATTTCGACAGCACGTGTTTTATTTGTGTACATTTTACCACATCTAAAAGCTATATTTGACTCCGGCAATATTGATTTTAAGAATTTGTTTGTGCAATCTGATAACAAATAACTATCGCTATGCATTACTGTGTAATACGCAAAAGAAGCCTCCACCAAAGCGCTGTATTTTTTTCTATATGAAATCTGCAGAGACTAAAAGTCTATAAAGGTTTTTGATTTCATTGAAATTTCTGAAATGTTTCATATATCTTTTCACATCAGTTATTTCACCGTTTGCTATAAAAAAATCATTGATGTAAACCAAAATCATTATAGCTAACAATTTTCTAAGAAGACGTATCAGGAGTTAAAGATATGCATGAGTAGTAAAATTTCCATTATCAGTAAACTAAATATAGTAAAAATGAAAATGAAATGCATTAAATATGTAATGCATTACCCCCATGTTTGATAAGTACAAGCAATGCTGCAAGCTCCCTTTTGTTTGCGTAATTGTGCTTCCTAAAGGGATAGTTGTCAAACTTGCGGACAGATTGCACGCAAACTTGACATTTTTATATGTAAGTCTTGAAGTTTTAACATGAAACGTTTGATGCCGGAACAACACATCGAAATTTAAATGTTTATTAAGTTCAATTTCAATTTATTGTCAGAATTTTTAGTATATAGAAGATGTTACATGAAAGTACAACAAACAAGTATTGAATGTTTAAACAAGATAACTAGGATAAACTTATTTAAGAATAAATTTAATTTAAAAAAGTATAAACTAAACAATATAAATACCTTTCTGAGTAAAATCATAGAAAAATACTATGAAAAATAAGTAGAGCAAAGAAAGTAATATTATAAATTCAAAAAACTATAATAATTACGTACAACAGATCTGCTATTAATAAACGTGAAAAAAATTCCATGCGCTGCTAAGTTAATCTTACTTTTCCCTCTCTTGGAAGTCGAGGTTGTATGGAAATTTATCATGAAACAAGACTAAATAGTAATGCTTGCGATTTGTTTTTGGTTTTCAGAAAAAAGTTGAAAATCGACCAAGTACAGCACTTTTAAAATCATCATGCAAGAATAGCGATTTAAGGGTGCTAAGCCGCAGTTTAGGCCTAAACTCTGCACTGAGCGAAAACATATGTAATAATATGGAATGGCTCCAGTATTTTTTTAGAGCACATCCCGTATTAGTTTTACTAAAAAGTGCAACGCACACGACGTTGAATCAGTGCTAAATAATGTCAATAGTGGAGACGTTATCCATGTCCCATACCACGTCTTTAAACTTAAAAGTTCATAAAATGTTGATATGATGTGAATCCGTTTTACCGATCGTCCAAAGAAGATCTCTATTCAACGTTATCACAAGTCCCTGTTTATTCGTACACAATGAATAAAAAACGATAGGCAAAATGGGTTCTGCTTCACAAATAAGTTCTCCATGTAGTTATAGTGATACTGGCTAGAATTGTTATGGAACAAATTTAGACTTTTAGGATCATTAGTTTGACTGAATTTCAAGTAGTCTAAACTAACGTGAATGGGGTTTTTCAATTGTTTTCAATATACCTCATATGAAATATACCTCATATGAAAGATTATTTTTAGTACCTCAACCTAAGCAAGGGAGTATAGTAAAAAATATCAAAGTAAATTATAGTAACTTAGTAAAAATTATAGTAAGAAAAAATGTCTTTCAAATGCGTTACATATCTTTCCGAAATAAACATTTTCAAGTTGTCGACTTTATTTTGAAAGAGCCGATCGGTTGTCAAAAAAAAAACTTTTTCTAAAGCTGACATGGAACAAGAAATAATAATATTGCTTTGTTATAACTTTATTATTTTTGAATAAAAGAAAATCATTATATTTGTTAAACAAATATATAGTACCGAAGGATCTACTCACGTATACTAAGCGACTGAATTTACAACATAATACAGATAGACACTTTGCCTATAAAATGTTCCCATTATGTCTCTAGCAGTGAAGAATTTAATACATCACTGTTGTGCTTTGCTCTCAAAGAAATTTTTCTGCAGTTTTTTTTTTTTTTCATTTGTTGCTCTTGTTTCGGATATCATTGCAAGGCACAAGTAGAGCACTTACCTTTCTGTGACATTTTCTCTTGTGTTTCGTTGTACTTAACTGACTGTGATTGTTTTTTAAAAAGAAAATTGCAATTTAAAAGCTACCAATGCAAAGATTCATTAACTTTTGAAATGTTTTTTTTTTTTCTCTTTTTTTTTAACGACACAGAGTTTAAAAATTCTATGTCAAATTCCTTATTGTTTTTCCTGTCTTATGTTTTTTCTGTTACTACAAAAATTTTCTTTCCATTCATCATTTTAATAGAAGGAATACAATTCAGCACCATCACTTTTCTTTATTTTATTGGGTTTCTTTTGATTTGTCTTTTTTAATCTTAAGCCTTGACTTAAAGCACAATATTCGGTGCTGAAAAAAAATACACTTCGAAGTGTGAAGTCATTTTTTATTGCATCAAATAGCTTGATTAAATATTATTAAGTTTTTCTTCTTTTTTTTTTTCTTTCTTTAGTTACAGTACGCCATGCAAGAAACGTCTTTTGAGACATCATACCCAACGTCACCAACGACCCCAACGACTTCGGATGTGCCATTGCAGAAGTATTATCGCAAAGCAGCTCATAGGTAAGTGTTTCCAACATACCGGAATGCGAATTCTTCTTTGTGCTACAGACCATTTCAGTGAAAAATTACATCTTAACGCCATTTTCTATTATCAAAGAGCCACTTTCAAGCTTTCTAATCAAAATTGTCATGCCTGATATATTGTTTATATGCAGCTCTCAAATGTTTTTTCAATATCTGTTGGTGTTTGTTTTTTCTGGCCGATATGCATACATACTAGGGTGACTCATTTTTTTTAATTTAGTTTAATAGTTTCAACTTCATGAAAGAACAATTCTGGGGCAAGGAGAGCTCTTAATATCAATATTTACTGATGGCTCATTGAAATTTTTTATTTTTCATAGTAAGTAATTACATGATAAAGAATACTTTACTAGATAGTTTAGTATATATCCCGTGAACATTGAAAAAATATTGATATTTTCTTACGAACATTTTTCTTTTAAAAATTTTAATTACTCGAATACCCGTCGACAAATATGTTATAAACAACATCGATAAACATAAACACTCTTTGATGTTCGTAATAATCACAACTCTAGCCACAGCTACAGCATGTTTTTACAAAGCGATGGCCGCATTGTAGGCAGTTTGCCTACATCTCTATATACAACAATATATATTTGTAATAAAAGAAAGTTAAGAAAGTGACGTTTAATTTGGCGGGCTACTTACATTTGACCGATTTTATGTCAGCCAGTTTCTGAAGAAACAGAAAAATATTTTGGGACTTCATTACTACCCAATAGGACAACATTTTGCCCAAGTCTGGGGCCAATTGGTTATGTTCGATAGTAGACAGACTGCCTACATTGTAGTATGTAAACTATAAGGCAACCAAAAAATTCTATTACAAAAATTTTCTGAACAAACAAACAAAACCGAATTGGAATTTATATTTAATTTTAACGATAATGAAAAAAATGTGTATGTCGGTTTTTGGAATGTTTTCCTGGGATGCAGCACGCACGGGTTCAAATCCTAGAGTCGATACTTATTTTTAATTTAATTTTACTTAAAATTATTATTCATAAAAGTATTTGAATAACATAACTTGATTCGACTGAGATTTGAACCTGCTACATTTCCAGAACAGCGAACCCGTTGCTTAGCTAATAGCTCAGCTACAGCATATGAATATTTTCTTAGACAAATTTCAACAGTTAAAATTAAGTCGTGCAATTGATGAATACAAAATAAATCGAATCGATGAAAGGCATCATGCTAAGAAATTAATTTTCATCGATGAATTTTCGAAATGCTCTCCTTTTTTTCTGTTGGTTACCTATGATTACTTTCATACTCCATTCTGAGAGGGTTTGCATTTAGACTCTTTTTTTTCCTTAAAAAAGCTTTACCTTTACCTTTGAAAATGCTTGAACCTTACTGACTCTACAATATCTCAATATAAAAAATGATATTCAGTCATTGTCAATTAGGCAAGAGAGTGTTCTAAACCCAGTGTTTTTATTTTCGTCACTTTTGACCCTCTCTGCCACGTAGCCAATTTAAAGTTTGCTATCCGGTTGGATGAAAAATCATCAGCGCGGCCAAATTTCTGTGCATTTTTCTCCATATAGCATATAAAAGAAAAAAGTTACGTAGCATGGGTACGTTAACCCCCTCCCTCCGCTTTCCCTTAAAACGTAGCTTTTTACCAAACCTACTCATAGAAGAGTGCGACATTTATGCTTTCTATCCCTTATTGCAGGGAATGCTATTTAACTAAAAATCAGCATTTCCAATCAATCTTTTGATGTTCCTTGCCTAACAGTAGAGGGAACTTTATTAAGCGTGTATGTATGATATACAATTTTTACGCTAGTAGTCAAAAGAAAAGATAAAAAAACATACCATGCAGCAAAGTAGAATAATTTCGTCATAGCTTTTGAGTCACAAATTGGTTCCGTATCGCAGCTGGGCTGCCTAGTTTACTCTTTCTCTTTTGCGTATAAAAGGAAAATATATATATTTTTTCAATTTTCCCATTCGTTTTAAACAGCTGATTATCAAAGTAAAATTTTCCGCTAAGTTGATGCGTTGTGTGCGTCATCCAAAACAACAACAAAAAAAAACGTTTGTTTTTTATACCCTACATAAAAATACATTCACTTTATTCTTACGTTTGTAACGCATTAAAGGGGGCATGGCAAGTACTGCAATTGATTTAAACAAGTACCTTAAGAGAATTAGGAAAATTTGAGGAAGTAGGCGTAGTACCTCCCATACAAATGAAATCATTAAAAACTTAACTGAGAGGGTTATATTAGGTTATAAAACCAAATTTCACACAGCAATTGTTTTACAAAATACTAGACAAAACGTCGGTATTTTGATGGGAAAAAATGGCTATACTGGGGGTATTTATGTAGGGGGACATCCATAAATTACGTGAGTCAAAATAGGGGGTAGAGGGTCTGGAAAAATCTCACCAAGGGGGAGGGGGGGTCAATAAAAATCTCACCTCAAATTTTTAATTCAGAGACTATACATTATTGTAGCAGATTTCATTTAAAAATTATAAGGCAGGTCTCACGGAAGGGAGGAGGGGGGAAATCCCGTCAAAACTCACCAAATCTCACCAAGGAAAGGGGGTAGTCCGAATTTTCAAAAACACACCTCACGTAATTAATGGACAGGCCCTAGGTATATGGGATCCAATATGAAAAAGTTCGCTGAACCCAGCAAGCACTGTATATAAAATAGGGAAGTTTGGACAACTATTAATGGCAGCTTCTATACAAACAAAAAGCTGAAAATATTTCATTAAGGAAGTTATTGAATTTAACGACAACATTTGGCGATACAAACTAGCATTAAAAAAAAGTAGGTGGATATTAGACCTGTGGGCATGGCATTTTTCATACAAAGTAAGATCTTCGATATCTGTGTTTGGGAAGCTATTAAAATCTGTAGAAAAATTTAAAAATATATGAATTGAAAGAGATAAAATATATATTTTCTGATAACTTTGAGAATAAGTTAAATTAAGTGAAATGGGTAAAATTTCAAATTCATCATTCGAAAATCATATAAAATCAACATTTTCTCAAAATAATTAATTTAAATTTGCTTTTCTAAAGGATTTCGATACTCTTAGCTTGGATTCACTCTTGGGAACATTATCCTAAATTGAAAATTCAAGATTTAACGCGTACTCTTACTCTTAATACAGTGTAGGGTATTTCATTTTTTACGAGACCAAAGAAAACACCCACTTACGAATTGTTTTTTCTCATTGATTTTCGTTTATACGTACTAAAACGTCTATTTTCGTTGCCTTTATTATAAATGTTTTAACGATGAAAATAAAATGAGTTTGATGCAAAAGTAGCATATGTACGCATAATATTAAAAAGTTGCAATAAAAAGAACAACGCACTTTCAAATTTGCTCTGTTTTTGTTAAAACTTTTTTATATTATGCTCATGGAAAATGTTCCTTTCTCCAGAGAATTGCTGAGTTTCAAAAAAATTTTCAAATTTACATACACACGAAATGCAAGCAATGGGGCTTCGAAAGCAAAAACTGTATGAATAAAATAATTGAATTCTTAAAATTTGGTTTTTTTTTGTCGATCCCAAGTTCTCCATTGTACGAAATTCGTGCAATGCAAATGAACTCTGTGAACAATTTCAGTTTATTGTAAAATTTTGCTTTTCATGTCATAATTTTAAGCCGTAGTTCATTAACCTGAATATGCTCTTGTGCTTAAGAGTTCTGTACATATATTGTTTTACAATAACATCGGACGTTAAATTTATTTCAAATATGCTTTAATTTAATCTATCAAAACGTAATTCTTATTTAATAACAACATTTTCGAAAACAACAACACAGAAAATATGTTGAGGTTAAGTAAGTGCAAACTCGGTTCAGTAACCGAAAGAGCACTGATTTATCGACTGTTGCAATTTTCAAGTCACTCACTCTAATCGCATGAATTCATATGATTTTTATTTATTTGTTTTGATGACACTTCACGCAAAATTTATTAAAACTGATAGAACTAATTAATTTAATTATAAAAAAAAAAAAATATTATTGTTTTTAAAACCAAAACACTTTGTTATCACTGAAACGTGTTCTAAATATATAGTCAATGTCCATGACCGCATCTAACGTAAAAGGGTGCAATTGCTCAGTGCGCCACTTTTAGAGAGGCGGTGTATCAGTGAATTTTAATTTACTCTTTATTTTAGAAATTTTCGCCTGCGCCGCAACTAATTATTTTTTTTTTGTTTTTTTGCAAAATAATATATAGCTTTTTCCATATTAATATTACAATTAATCCAGAAAAATTGCATAAAAATTCATTCATTTCATGTGAGAAAAAGTACGTTTGAAAGGAATTGGGAAGACCTGTTTCTTCCAAGAAACAGACATCTTCTTCTAGAGCGCTGTTTGCTCCTGCCCTTGCCTGCTGGAAAAATTTATCACTAAAAATATCACCCTCAATATATTGGCAAAAGAACTATTTTTGGATAAAACGTCACCTAGAATTAAAATTTTGAAGCTTCTATATCTCAGCGTTAATCGTCTTAGGCCTGTTAACTTATCTCTTTTTAATCCGAGATTTTATAAACTTCGATTATATCTCGAATTAAATTTGGTAACTTATCTCTGAATTTATTGAGTATCAAGAAATTTCAGTTTAACAAAAAATGCAACACATAAAATCAATTGAGAATTATTCATATAGACATTTGAAGTTAATTGAGAATAGTATATTTAGGGACATCTATAAATTACGTGAGGTGTTTTTTTGAAAATTCGGATCCCCACCCTCCCCTTGGTGAAATTTATTGAGTTATGGCGGGCTTCCCCCCTCAATTCCGTGTTATTTTCCTTATAATTTTTAGATGTAATATGCTATAATAATGAATACTCTCTGGATTAAAAAGTCGACGTGAGATTTTCGTTGACACCCCTTCCCCATTGGTGAGATTTTGTCGGGCCCCCTACTCCCCTATTTTGACTCACATAATTTATGGACGGCCCCTTTGGCATATGACAAAAATATTTCAGAACAGAGAGATGCAGGCATGGAAGAAAAGCGAACAAAGTTCCGCGATTCTGTATAATTTCAACTTAATAAAAGTTTCCACAAAAGTCCATTTGAGAGAAAATCTTTTTTGATTTAAATATTTGAGTAAAACAAACGTCAAACGCAGTCGAGTTAACTTTGATAATCTGAGAAATTTCTCGTATTAACTTTATCGACAATTTGCACGTTAATAGCCGATTACACGACATAATTTATCGATGTTTGTGACTAATCGGCGATTAAGACCAAATCGCAGTTTAACCTACGATTTATTTGAGATTAGTTAACAGGCCTTAGTGAAACCAAAAGAATACCCTTTCACTTGTCAAATTCGGTTGAGTAGCTTAAAGCTTTGTTTTTGGCATGCACGTTTATCTTTCCGTTTCACTATTTTCTGTTTCACTATTTTGATTTCACTGTTTCCGTTTCAATATGTCCGAAAAACTTGAACTTAGTGCCACTCGAGTAGTTTTACTTCAGGAAAAGCAAAAAAATATTTGAAAAAACATTTTTTTTTCTTGTCTGTCCGAGATGGTTTTAATTTTTGCCTTTGTTTATTGTTTTTAAGTCATATCAATTTTTGTTTACAACTTTTTGATTTTATCCCCTACGAACTTGTTGTGATGGAAATTTTCTTATCAGTTGCTAAACATTTTGTTTTTGTTTTTTAAGGAAATAGAAGTAAATTAAGACAAGTAATCAATTCTGAAAAAATATATAGAGCTAAATAAATTTATTCATAATTTCCTTTACGTTATCCAGGACTGTAATAAGTTGATGATTTTGTTGCTGTCATACAGTGGAACAACGTGTCTTATTTATTTCTTAAAATATTTTTGACGTGAGTGCTGAGAAGAGTCGTTGATTTTGAATTTGGAGGTGTAAATATTGATTTTATTGTATAACGCCCACCAAAATACAAACGTTCAGTTTCATTGCTACTAATATCCCTTAATTCCATAAAAAGGAAAGTTCATTAACAAAATATTGCTACCATTGACTCTTTCCTCATTAAATTCCTTGCTACAAAGTTAGAGAAAAAAGTTTGCGTGAAACGTCAAAAAATGTTCCCCAAAAAAGTATTGCCGATAACCTCATTTTCCAGGGAATTTTTTTCCATTCCCCAAAAATCTTCCACAATCGCAAAACAGGGGATTGGAGAAAAATCCGAAGGAATGTTTATTCATGATAGGGGTGTATGTCTTTTTGCATATTTATATAAAGGATTTTGGGTGTCTAAACCACATTTTTTATCCCCAATATGTAAATGTATTTCAGGACCAAACACAGTGGTTATGTTTGAGTATAAAATAATGTCCATCAAATGAGAATTTTTTTTTTACCGACTATATTTTACGAACTAAAAAAAAATAATATTTTCCTTTTCAGATCAGTGGAAAAGTAAGAAAATTTCCAAAAAGGTTTTGTTTTCCTTTATTTTAAAGTTTGACAACAAAATTTCAAAATTTTAAATTCACACGATTAATTTACAATGGAAATTTGGCTTAAGAAACGACAAATAAAAGGATTCTATGTCAAAATTGCAGCTATGTAAAATGCAGTTTAAAGAAAACAAATATCAAAACAGCCAACTCAAATTTTGCTTCAATATGAAGAGCTAAGGCTGCATCAGCAGAGAATCGTTCAGCCAATTCGTCGTTCTGCTGAGCTACCTGAAGAATCGAGAATGCATTTAGAACTCTTCTTGGGCATTTAGTCTCTTCCAACGATGTTTGCTTGTGCAAACTTTTTTTCGCTTCATATTTGTGGTAGATACATGGGCGTACTAACCTCCACCCAGATGATATATGGCGACAATTTTAATTCTTCATTTTTTGTTGAAATTCCGCCACGATTGAGTGATGAGCTACCGCACCACTTTGCACACATTGACAACACGCACCTGGGTCAGCGCTGGATTAAGGTAGGACTAGGGGGGACAATAGCTCCAGCTCAAGGTTCCCCATCATGTTTTGTGGAAATGGAAACTAACCTTTGTTTGTTTATGGATGCACAATCCGTAGCTATCACAAGAGCCTACTGGGGACCTTTTTTTAATTACTCCATTTTTGGTCACCTAACAGGTTGTTCAATAAGTTCGCGGAGCACCACCTATTCATTAATGGGAGAACTAAAACTTTGACGTCATTTTAATATTTCATCTTTCATAAGAATCTAACCAAAATTTCATTTCCATTTGTCAATTCATTCCTTGTTTACAAGCCATTTAAAGTTGACACATCAGTACATTTTTTAACATTGGTAAAAACAGAATTTCGTGCTGTGGTAAAATTCTATGTAAAAAAAAGGTTTAAAAGAAATCCAAACTCATACCGAAATGGTAAATATTTTAGGTGAATCTGCTCCTTCAAAAACAATGGTTTGTAAGTGCATTGGTTTGCTTAAAAGTGATCGTAAAAGTTTTGAAGACGGTTCACGTGAAAAATGGCCAAAAACTGCACCAACACCAAAAATCGTCACAAAATAACAAGATGTAGTTTTGAAAGTTAGTCGATTAACTGGGAGAGACTTAACATTTTAAGTGAAGTTTTCCGTTTCAAAAAGCAAAAAAAAAAAAAATAAAGCACATTCGATTGGGATTCGAAAAACCAGCGCTAAAATCAGTGAATTAAGGTACGAATTGTAACAACATCCACCCTATTCGCCAAATTTAGCTCCCTCTGACATCAGGCTTTTCTCACGCCTCAAAAAATTCTTTCGTGGAAAACGATTTACATCGAACAAAGAGGTAATAGCTGCCGTAGAGGAGTATTTTGCAGATCTTCCGGAAAATCACTACAGCGATGGGTTCCATAAGTTGGAGGATCGTTGGAGTAAGTGTTTTGAAGTTGATGAAAATTATATTGAAAAATAAAGCAATTTTAACAACTATAAATTCGTTTTTTTATATCCGTTCTGTGAACTTTTTGAACAATCTGGCATGTAAATTTTTAGATGAAAAGGAGCCCATTATAAATTTTAGCCCCGGGCCTCGCAAAATCTTAATCCGTCGCTGACCTGGGTGGATATGCTTTTAAAATTTTTTAAATGTCTTCATTTCTGAGCAGTCCGTGCTATGCTTAAACGATAGTCTGGTCTGCATCGTTTTAAGCTATTGTTCTTTAAAACATCGCCCCTTCCTTCGTTTACTTGAAATTTCAAGATTTTATTTGATAATTTTTTGCATTTTTGGCTAAATTGGTTTAAGAGTGACTTTAAATGCCTTCCGGTTCTTAACATTACTTATTAAACACTACCAGATGCCCGCGACTTTGTACGCGTAGCCTGTTTTTCTCCGAAGGCAAACAATTTACTTTTTTTAAATAGAACTACAGTCAATTTTGGATTCTTCTTCACAGATCTAGAGTTCTTGTTGTTTTCTCTTCCATAAATATTCCATTGCATTGCCATGTGAAAGACAAAAACAAAGCACACACACAAACTAACACATTCAATTAGCCTAGTACACATTATCACACATGTTGTCCAACATCAATGTTCGATAATGTGAACTCTAGGAACGACCGCTTGACACACATGTTGGATGGATTTCAAAAATTGTTGATTTTCCTGCTGGCTTGTCCAACCATACAACCTGTGTGAACTGACTGTCAAGCCTAGTGAACATTTTTCATTTTAAATAGGATTTCATGCAGTTCACTTGGATGTGGACGCTCATAAATTGTTCTGCAATTGATGTTTGATGGTATGCACGAAAATGTGAACGCAAAGCAATATTGACAGTCACACATGTTGTCAAGCCATGTAGGACAGCATGCGTGTCTTCTATGTGTGAACGTACTGTAATTTTTTTTTCATTGTTCACAAATTCCGCGTTGCTTCGTTGACAAATTGAGAATGAGAGCGAGAGTAAAATTTTAATATTCTCTTCCATATAAAAACAAAACGCACACACACTAACTTGCCATTAAACGATTTGTTATGCTTACATGCTTCTTTCTATGTGTGAGATTAATTTTCTTAGCAATTTTAAAACTTTAATATTTTGATATTTAACAGGAATATCGTGATAATTTTAATTCAATGTTGAGACCAAGCGTCTAAGAAAAATGACTAAAAAAAATTGATCAAAATTGATTCAGTAGATTTTGCGTGTATCCCGTTCATCGAAAACGGCTATCATTTTATTTATATAGATTAAGTGCATCTCAAGCGATTTATTGCATTCTAACTTAGAATTTCATTTCCAAGTATTCTTTCTAAACGAATTAGTTGACAGATTATACCGGTGCTGCCCAGAGAACGAGCAGGCGCTCAAAGAGCGTAAAAATGAAAATGAGAAGACGCTAAAAGAGCGTTAAAAAGCGTTAGAGAGCGTAAAAAAGCGTTCACATATGCAGAATAATCAACACTTTTCTTGTGGTAGTGGGCACCACTGAATTATACCCAGTGGTGCCCACTACTACATGCAAGCGCGCTCACGATAAGCATGTGTTGATGATTTTTTTATCAATTCTGCATACGTGTACGCTTTTTTACGCTCTTTAAGCGCCTTATCGTTCTCATTTTTACGCTCTTTGAGCGCCTGCTCGTTCTCTGGGCAGCACCGATTATACGAAATGTTGTCAAAACAATTACATACATTTGCAGCAACCTGCAGCAATCTGTTATTCAAATGAATAACTGATGGATGTACAGTCGAACCTCGATTATCCGGGATGGTCGGAACCGGAGATAAAATTTTGTAAAGGTTCTTATATCAAATATTGTTTTATTGAATGAATATAGTACACTCACAGGACAAAAAAATTCTAATTGCAGTAATCCCCCCTATAACACGGTAGATTCGTTTCGCGTTATAGGAAAACGCGTTGTACGAAAATGCTTGATGATACATTCACAAGAAATGCCGGCAAAAAAAATGATTTTGCTATCCCTATCCCACTACTACAAGTAATGATAAGCATGTGTTGATGAATATGCATATGTACGTGCATGCTTTCTTACGCTCTTTGAGCGCCTTCTCGTTCTCACTCTTACGCTGTTTGAGCACCTGCTCGTTCTCTTGACAGCACCGCTAAGTTTGTCACGGTTAATCGATCGAGATAGAGTAAGTAATTTTCAATTTTTTATCGATTTCGGATAATTGATATTACCGGGTAATCGAATAGTTAGCATTCACAAGAAATAGTTAGCATTCACAAGAAATGCCGGCAAAAAAAATGATTTTGCTATCCCTATCCCACTACTACAAGTAATGATAAGCATGTGTTGATGAATATGCATATGTACGTGCATGCTTTCTTACGCTCTTTGAGCGCCTTCTCGTTCTCACTCTTACGCTGTTTGAGCACCTGCTCGTTCTCTTGACAGCACCGCTAAGTTTGTCACGGTTAATCGATCGAGATAGAGTAAGTAATTTTCAATTTTTTATCGATTTCGGATAATTGATATTACCGGGTAATCGAATAGTTAGCTGGCAAAAAGCACTTGTTCGAAGACATACCGATATATGAAATTACGAGTGCAGCGAGTCTTTAATGAAATATGTTTGTCTGTCACATTTTTAGCTCCACTGTGCACCTCCGCTTATCTATTGACGCAAGTATGCCAATAACTTAATTTCAATGATGAAATAACTGAAATTTTTAATCAATTGAGGAGATACGTGTGCCTTGCATATTATTGAATTGCAGATGTAAACAAATATCTAGATAAACAACTCACTTGAAATATTAATAACAAAATAAAATTTAGAGAAATCAAAAACAACAGGAAAAACCCGCGGTAGGCAGTTCCACTCTCTGCACGTTAAAATGCGCACGCACTGCGAATTCAACGATAACGAAGGCAGCCAGGCTAAAACGAAGATCGGCAACGCTCAATGCGATCAGTTGATGAGCGGACGTTGACCGAAATTGAACACAAACGCGGAAACCATAAACGATAAAGTGAATGTATGAATTAAATACTTGTTTTTAAAAACAATAACAACAAATACCACACCCACTGTAATTGAAAGTGAAAATAATTAAAAAATCTTGCAAATAAAGTGAATGAAGAAAACGATCTCTTTGGAATTTAACACAAAAAAAAAAAAAAAATAACACGCAAAAGATATTGCGCTGAATAAACAGTTTTCATCAAAATACAAGAAGCAAAGTATATTGGGAGCTTTTAAAGTTTTTGTTTTATCATTGTTGTGCAAATATTTACATTTGGAATAAAAACAATGACAACAACAAAACCCAACGCATTTTGAATTGCAAATCAGCAAAACTTGACAGCCGTGACTGACACGTCGTTATGTTATTGTATCTGTATCTCAGGGTTGCTGCCTGTTTAGCTACAATACTTGAAAGCTTAATTTGAAAAAAGTAGCTAAAAATAACACTGGTCTACAAGAGTTATGCTAATGAGAAGTGACTGAGAGTTTTCGATAGCTTTTTGCACACTGAAGACGAATCTGGGCTCAAAATTCGTCCATCACGTGTAGTTTTTGAGAAGATGTGTGTTGAAACTCTGAATTTTTTGCCATTTTTGAATAATTGGGCACTAAACCCCAAACCCTGGATCTTTCCAGGTCCTGCAATTTCCCCTTTTGACTGAATGAACTTTCGCTTACGAGTTTTAAAGTTGTTACTTCAAGTGTTGGTTGTATGGGGTACAATCTACGCCGGTCCATCCAGAGTTTGCTCGGTGGTGGCCATACGAACTTTTTCGATCCAGTTTTCGACTATGCACTCTTTATAGATTGTACCCATCGTAAAAAAAGTAAGGGTACATTAATCTACATAAGGATTGTTTTTAAAAGGTGCGATGTGCGTATATTTTATCACGGAATGTTCAGGGTGTCTTTGGTTTCGATCAAAGTTCCTGTTCTCTCACTCACTCTCTCTCTCAGGATAAGGGACACGACTACGCTCAAAGACGCAAATGCGATTAAATTTAAGTTTATTGACATCGATAGCAAAAATTACAAGCTTCAATTTGAAAGCATTTTTAAGATTCTCAGTTTTATAGTGCCGACGGTTATGCAAAATGGGTGAAAAACACCTTTTTGGGGGTTTCAATCCACCATTTTTAAAAAAACTATGCGCTTAGTGTACAAAAATCTATCAAAAACACCTAGTCCCTTCCCATTAGAAGACCGAAAAATGAAATTTTCAGAACAATGTAATGAAAATTTTTTAATAAATATCCTTCGAATAAGAGTTAAAAGAATCCACGGCCCCATCTATACATTAAATGACTAAAATACAGCGGTTTTGTTTTGCGGAAGTTGTCATGCCCTGTAATCAAATTCCGACTATATTGTATTTGGAGCTCAACACATTCAATTAACATTCATACTCGTACATCAAATTTGAAAACTGTAGCTGTCATGTGTGGCAAGATATATCTTTTAAAGTGCTTTATTCCTGGAATTGGAAGGTGACCCACCTATCTATTTATCTTCTAACTTTCGAATTCAACCTCAAACTCCAAAACTTTTAGCTGTTTGGTGGAGTTAAAAAAAGTTCTAACTTTTAGCTCCTTTTTGCGAAGTTGGAACACCAACTTCGAAGAAGAGTTCGTTTTAACAACCGAATAAAAAAACGTGGACAGCACACACAAAAAGTCGTCAATTCAGTTTTAGTATCAGTACTAGACCGCGTTATAAAAAGCAACAACAACCACTTTTATTGCAAATAGTGGCGTAAAAAGTGTAATAACGAAAAGCTACCGCAAGAGCGCACAGCTGAGAGAAAACTTTTTTATTTCACTTTAAAAGAGACTTCTCTCTTTGTTTGTTGTCATTTGCAAATGCGCGTAAATTACTTCTAGTGCAAAATGTGTGAAGTGACGTTTATGTATTTCATGAAAAGTCGTAATTAACTGATTAGTGACGTCAAGGCATTGCTTGGACTTCAATCATTGCTTTGATGATTGGAAGGTAAAAATGTACCTTATATTTACGCAATCGAATCAAACAAACGTGCCAACGTTGTTATCAACCATGTGAATTTTTACCCGAATTATGCCCTTTAAAAAAAAAAGCTTTTGTAGGCCATTCATTATACAGCAATTAGTGGCAACTTATTCATATAAAAGTTAAAAGAACAAAGTATTGTAGTCTGTATCTAAGAAATGCATTTGTAGACTCAATCACCAGGAAATATGACATCATTTCCATTGTGAGTGCTTTTCACTGACTAATCATGCGATAGGCATGTAAACATTACGTATGTAGAAATACACATACATATGTCTGTATATATACATATGTGCTTAAGGTTGAACTTCACAATCATTGATAAAATTGATATTAAGGGAATACGAAAATGTTGTAAAAGTTCTGACAGCAAATTATAGACGAAAAAAATAAAATAAGAGAGAAAAATGATTTACTTCAGCAATTTTGAATTAGTCGTTAACTTTACCATCTCGAATATCATATTTGATTGAGATCTTCGTCTAGTCTAGTGAATAATCCATTATATACTAAGTTTTTTTACGATTTGAGAGGCAAAGATTACACCTTTTTTAAAGAGAAGTTAAACAACTCTGACGAAAAATTTGCGAAAATTATTTCACTTGCCCCGGCATATTTCGGGACAGATTGCAATTTGCACTTGTACAGCCAATTCCCGCAAAAAAGCAATAAGACTGTCTGGTACGCTATCGCCTTATTACCATAACGTCGGTGCTTTCTAAAATCATGGAAAAATTTTTTAGTCACCATCTCACAGATTATCCTTTTTAATGAACACTATTGCTCTCCAGGGCTCAGCTCTCTCGGCAACCCTTTTTAAGGGGGGAAAAGGGTGGGAGACAAAAAAAAAGCGTAATTTTGTGATATTATTTTTCACAGTACATAACATCACAACATTATTGAGCATCAGAATATTCTGCTAAATTTTCATTAAAAAATATTAAAAATAAGCGAGTGGTAGTGGGGAGAACTAAGTAACCTAAAAAAAAGTCAACATGCGGCAGGCAGGATAACTCATGACTGCTTTATCTGAAATCATAATACCAAAAAGATTTCTTTAATATATAAATTCATCTTGAATTTGAACGTAGGAATAAACAAAATATTAATTTTTGTATTTTTGGTACAGGTTTAATCAAAAAACTCTGATTTTTACCAAAAATTGCTCCATTTGTTTAATTAAAAAATAAGTAGTAATTGAATAAAAAAAAAAACCTTCATTTAGATCCGAGTATTTAGTATCGAAAAGAAGCGTGTAATAATTTGGCAAAATCGGTTCACAAGTTTTCGAGAAATTTTGACTACCGACTTAAAGTTTTGAGAAAAACCGCGAATAAATATGATTATGATATGATTACTTATTCATATGACCGCTCGGACATTATTGTCTAGAACACGAAAAGTTTTGCTCCTAATGACTTCAAATTTTCTGACAATATTCCTTATAGCTTGTAGTATCAGAAAAAAAATGATGAAAAAAAAGGGATTTTCCGACCCTTTTCCCCCCTTCAATGCTTGTCTCTGCCGCAACATGTTTAAGCCTTGAACAATTTCAACGGTAGGCAATCAGTTTGATAGGTATTAGATCAAACACCCTGGCTCGAACATCGTTATTGTATTGAGTGCTTCCTCTATTGTTGCATACTCCGAAGAAATAAGTACATGATCTGTACTTTAATACGCTTGTTGCTCTTTCACACAATCATATTTATCAGAGATGCAAAATAAAATACTAAAGATCGTTCCTTAACCGTTCAACACGAATTTTGAATATGATGCCCTACCACAAGCAAACCCACTCACAATAAGCATGTGTGGATGGTTTGTTTATCAATTCTGCAAGCTTTTTTGCACTCTTTGAGCGTCTGCTTGTTCCCTGGGCACTACTGATAGTGACTTTAATATTCAGATGTTAAAAACATCACGCAACATCACCTCATTCTTTTCGCCCCACATCTATTCTCTAACTATCCATTTCACCTTTCCCTCACATTTTATAACTTTAAGGGACACTATACCTTTTTTCTAAAACTAACAATAATCTTATTAGATATGCGATTTTCCACAGCTAAAAATGTTCGAATTTAGCAAAAATACCACTCCTGTTTTCATGAGATCTACCATAAGATATAAAGACGGATTTTTTCGTATCGTAAAAAGAAAACTATTTTCACGAGCCTTTCATGTTCAAGACCGCAGTAAATTTAATAGAAAATGCTAGTATCATCTTTGAAACAGAAACGGAATGTATCCAACGGGCCCGAAGTTTTTTATGGAAATGTTTTTAAAATGTCATTTATCTTCTGCCGAAGCATAGAGTCTTCATAAAACTCTTCTATTTTTCCCGATCATTAGCATGTGACTTTGAGTCTCTTCAACATTTCCCTGATTTTAGGATTTTGTTTTCGAGCAATGAGCTTTTAAGATGTTGATAATTTCGTTTCCTGCTACCCTGAGGGTTAAATGATTTGCACCATTTTTTGAGCAATTGAATCTAGTTGGCATCTGAACAGCAACTCCACATTAAAAATAGATTAGGTACAGATATAATATGGTTTCAGCAAGGAGATACGAGTTCCCTTACTGTGCATGAAACAATCGATTTATTGAAACAAAGTTTCGATGAAATCATTTTCTTTAGAAATCGACCTGACCAAGATCGACTTAGACTGAAACCCTTATAAATTATTGAGAATACATAATGTTAAAGTGACTAGATAGCAGTGGGAGTCGCTTAAAAAGCCAAGATAACCCAATTTATAGCTAACATAAGAGACCAGTTGCTTACAAATGTGACGGAAAAATAGGAGCTCCAGAAAGCGTTTTGTGAATTTTTTTATTCAAATTCATTTTGGTACGCCGTGCCGCACTAGGTTAATAAAACTGTTCTGTTACCCTTCACTGATCTTTTTTTTTTTTAATTCTAAGCGTTGCTACTGATAAGCGTCAATTTGTACACAATTAAAACGATTTGAATGACAATGCTCAGACGAACTCATCAATTGCTAGAGTGCTTTAGTTAACCACAAACTTTCTAACTTACAGATACAATAACGCATAGATACTCGTTGCAAACTCTTGAGTTAATCGCAAAAACAATATTGCAATTTGAAAAAAAAAAAAAAAAAATATTTTTATAACGATTTAATACAGACAATTTTTTTGGTTAAATAAAAAAAAAAACTTTGTGTAAAGTGAAAATGCCAGAAATCTCACAAGACGCATTTGAAACTCGTAATCCCGGTACACCACCACCTACGCCAACTGAAATACGTGCACGTTCTAACTCTTTGGGTCTTAAGGGACTACCACGTTTGATTTGTGCACGAAACGACACAATACCAGAGAATGCACCATTAAGTTTCGGCGACAACAGCTATTATTGCAGTAGCAACAACAACGACGGTGCCATTCCATCAGCAACATCGACACCTTCACCACCGACCACCTTTCCAGAACGTACACGCACAGTCACCATTGGTGAACAGGATATGGATCAAGCAATTATAAACGGCATGGGCGCCGATGCATTTCAGGGTCATAAACGTGAATTAGATCACAGGTAATTTATTATGCAAATTCTGAACTTATGTAATTAGGTCAAAAAATGGTGTTAAAGTTCTCTTCAAATTATTTATTTTTATTTTATGTTTACTAAATCAGTTCCGGCTAAGCTGATTAATTAAAGATACGAAATAAAACATATAAATGAAAATTTAAGAAACCCGTTTGTTTTGACGCTTCTAAAGATAATGGTTGTCAAGCTACTTATCAGAGTATGCATATTTTCGACTAAAAACTTTGCGTAAAAGTTGTTGAAAAAATCTATGTATATAAAACGAATTCATAGAAGCAGATAATTTTATATGCTGCATACTTTTATACGTTTACGAAGCGAAGTTATATGAACGCACCTAGCGAATGAATTGTGAATGTACAGTTGCTTTCATTCGCATTTCAAATTTCATTCAATACATGCGTTAGGAAGATTTTTAAGGCCGCGGTTACACTGGATGCGGAAATTTGTTCGTACGAATTCTTAATAATTTGTTCGTGCGAATATATATGAACAGAGTGGTTACATTAGACGCGACTTCGTTCATACTTTCAGTTGAAGTGCAATCCATCAGCTGTTTTTCTCCTTGTTTTCGTGCGACTGTTCTGATGAAAAACAAAATTTTTTGTTCGCATCAAAGCAGTCGTACAGATTCGTACGAATACGCACGAAGCATGCGTAGCCACTGTAACCGCATTCATATACACACATGCATTTGTTCAATTTTTGCAATTCTTACGAATACGTACGAATTCGTACGAACAAATTTCCGCATCCAGTGTAACCGCGGCCTAAACTGTCAAATTTGACATTGAAAATTTACAGTGTTGCCACCAACCACTAAAGTTGGTAGTTTAATTCCACAGCTTTGGAGTTGTGTAAAAATTACGGCGCGTAAAAAAAATGTAATTCAGGTTTCTTAACTATTAATCGCGATAATTCAGAATATGTCTATTGAGCTTGAGTATGAAATGCGTCAGACGTGACGTCGGAAAATATTTTTATGTCGGAACTGCTAATTGAATTTTCTACAAAATGTGTCTACTTAGCTTTCAACGAAGCGCTCGTCAAAAAATTTGTCAAAAGAATTACAAAAGCAATTGTATATAAAGGGAAACATATTTAGAATTTTGCCGCACTTTGTTTATATTTCTCTATGATTCTTAACTGGTCAATGCAAAAAGTAAGATATAGTATGCTTGGGAATTTTTAAACGTCAGCAAACAAAGCTTACTGATGACACCATGTAGCAGTGGTTGAAACTAGTATCAGCAGCTTGTTGTTGTTGCCCCTTGTTTTTGCGCTGTAATATTTTTGTGTTCTTTGCACTTACAGTACTGAACAGGAGGCTCAGTAATTAATATAAAACTTATTTTTATTGACAATTATCGAAATTAAAATTCTCGTAATTTATAATATTAAGTTTTCGAATTTAAAAACAGTAAGCTGTAACCGAATAGTTCAGTTTAAGCTTTTCTTTTTTTCTTGATATGAAATCAATCAATTTTGCATCAATTAATAAATACATAATGCATTTATTATAAATTATTTTGTATTTATTATTTGTATGTAGAAATTGTATTTGATTTCTATATTTTACGTAGTTGTCCAAAGACGCTAGCGCTCCCTTAGTTCTTACAGCTACGTCCTCCGCGTTATTACCTTTGGTAATGAGATCCTTGTCAAATGTTGTTCCTGTATATGTAAAAATTGTATCATCAAGAAACCCTTCTCTATCCCAGTTGTATTTAAAACTGTTGTAGTGTGTTTTCAGTGCATTCCAAACTGACTCTCTATATATGATGCGTAAGCAGTACATATATGATCCGTAGATGAATGACTTGAACGAAAGCTGGCTTGATGTCTCGAATTTGCTTTAAATGCGATTGACCATAGTATTAGTTAGCATTTTAGAGCACGAGCTAACAATCGACAAATGCTGGACCAACTTCACATACAAATTTTTGTATGAATTATAGATTTTTGCAAGTTTCATATAGCAAAAGTTGAAATATTTTCTTTTGCAATACGGCACATCATAGCACAAGTCGAGCACATTACAGCACAACATCAAATGTTTGAAAAATCGAAAAATGCGGGGCTAACATCACACTCAAAAAATGTTTTTGCTCATAAAGGTCGAAGTTCCAGGAATAATTTTATATCCTTTTCGCGCACATGACAGCACATTACAGCACAAGGTTTCTTTTTTATAAATATGAAAAATGCTGGGCCAACTTCACACTAAAAAATAATTTTGCTCATAAAAATCGAATCCTACGAACGATTTTTTTAAAAATACGACACATCATAGCACAAGTCGGGCACATTGCAACACAAGTTTTATTTTTTAAAAAATCGACAAATGCTGGGCCAACTTCACAGACATCTAGAAATGGCTATTTCTGTTTCTGTTGTTGTATTTTTGTCGGAATTCAACGTGCTAGTGAAGTGTTCATACCAATAAGCTAATTGTGCGGACTTGGATTTTAGTAGTGTGCCGGTACTACGGAACGGACCTGAACGGTTAATGAATTGTCCCGAAAGCATTTTCGTGATGATGTTGAGGTTACGATCGCAAAAATATTTGCTCAAAGTCTTATATCGTTTCTGCAGTTATGTTGAATATCTCTATAAAGCTCTTTATAATATTGTGAAAGTGATCAGAACCTTCTTATTGTGCGAATGTCGGCTTATGTTTCCGCACTACTCTGGGTGTACGCCATATATCTTTATGCATGGGTTCGCGCATAAACAGCAAGCTTCGTATTACGAGTTAGTGGCCATGGCAACTTTGTTCGAGGCATATGCATGTATTATTGCTAATTGTTTTACTATGTAGTTGAATTAATGGTTCTGGAAGAAATCAGCTGGCATTCTATAACTGTTTGTGATTTTGCCTTATCAAAAATAAATCATAGCCTTTATGCAGATGTCATGTCCCAAGTATAGAAGTTTTCACATGTGGAAGTGCTATGTGCTCTATCGAAACACTTCTATTGTTACTTATAATGTATTAATATGAAATTTGCGCTACTATGAAATTGGCAAAATATATTAACTAATAATCTCGTATTAACTACTATACGGAGGTCGACCTAAAATCCTCCGTTTCCAACTTTAAAACTTTGGGGACTTATTATTTTTTTACCCGGGTCAAAAAAAAAATTATTTTTATATTACTACATTATTCGAATGTATCACCTTCATAAGTATAAATTTTATACTTTGAGGACCACCTCAATGTACACATATACAGATATTCAGTGGGAATGTAAGTCATACATATGTATGTATGTACAGCTGAACGTCATTGTTAATTTGTATCAAAAGCTTATACGTTATAGTCGTAAGCAAACTATCATTCTTGTTATTGTTGGTACCTTTTTGATTACTTTTCTAATTATAACGTTGCAAACACACTTTCACACCTACATGAACAATGAAAAATACTTGCATTGTTGGAGATATAAAGATACCTGAAGTGATGATATCTTTAAATAGAGCTTTGTCCACAGAGGAAAACTAATCAAATTCGAAAATTGTGTTCTTCTTGAACATATGAATTTAGGTTTTTTGTACAAAAACATCCCCTTTTATTTTTAATTTAAAGGTGAGAGTACTATTTTTTAATTATTTATGATATTATTATACATTTTCTTAAAAATGTTTGAGATGTGCTGGAAATTGATCGCTTAAAAGGATGCTTATAACGACCATAATCATATCGAATCATCTAATATCAAGTGTTCAAGGGTTAGTTAAATTTATTTCAGATTTTCTTTGTAGATTTCAATATTTTTGCGCAAAAACTAATTTAATGAAAAACTTTCGTTGATTCATAGTCAAAACAAAAATTTACAGATAAGCATTCGCTTATAATTCAATGATATGAAAATATTTTTAATTTTGATAAGGAAAACATTTGCGTAATAAATTTAAATATTTTGGCAGTAAATTTGTTATTAAAATATCAACTTGGAAATTAAGTTTTAAAAACAAGTAATTTTTTAAAAGTACAATTTTAAACAGAAAATATTTACAGTAACTGTTTACAATAATTTCCATTATAATATGCTGGGTTAGTTAATAGTGCAACCAATCTTCTGGCATGTCTTTTCCGATGCGACAGTGACAAAACACTTCAACAAATGAAACTTTTAGCACTAAACGTAAATTAAATATTTAATGCTGCTTGATATCCCATTTCTAAATTAGATTATTAACCAAATACTGGGTCATACTGTCAAGAGAGTGCAGCATCTGAGAAAAACTTATGGGCTTAGAAAGATTTACTTTATAATTTTATTAATTAAATTATAATGTGATGTTACACTTTTTAATATATGATGAAACATTTCCAAAAAATGTTCGAATGACCTTGTTTTTACGAAAATCTTATAATTTTTTAGAAAGGCAGGTGCCACTATGTGGGGTTTTCGGGCGGCAAATACTTGTCGACTTTTGTAGACTTTTCCAGAATATTTACTTCTCAATATTTTTTGATATGCGTCGATTTTTTCGATATTTTTTTCAATACCCTCTGACTCTTATTGATCTTTTCGTTACTTTTTGCTACTATAACTTATAGACTTCTGTTGACTTTTGCATCGATAGTTCTAAAATTTTGTCAACTTTTCGATTCTTTTATACTTTTTCGATTCCATGAACTAATATCTGACTAATAATTAATGGCTCCATATCAAATATATATTTGTTATATTCAAACCAATCGTTTTCTCAGTTTACATATTAAATTCTATCGCCGATTTCGATTCCATACGACATTTTTGGATGCTAAATTTGTATGTATCAAATGGTACTTAAAAAGTAAATAAATGTCGAAAAATTTCGAAATCTATCAAAAAAAAAAGATTGTTATATATTTAATTCAAAAATTATCGAAAACATCAACTATATTCGATGAAAATTGAGTTCTGAGCAATGAAGTAGATAGGAAAGAACTAGACTCCTAGCTTTTTGCCTGTATTAAATTTTGGCGAGAAGAATGAAAGCTGGAACCAATGAGAATTACGAAGCAAAATCCAATTGGATTTATTTCTGATTTTGTTCGGCTTTTGCAACGAACCGAACGAATTCAGAATGTTAAATTATATTTTTAAGTTATATTTTTCAATTTTCTTGTTTTACTTGAAACGAATCATTAGTTGAAACAAGTTAATAATAAATAAGTTCAATTAGAATAGCTTAGTCACTAGAACTGATTCTGCATTTAAAAAAACACGAAAATCATATTTTCAAAGATAAAAAATGGAGATTTCTTTAAAATTAACACGGAAACTAAGTCAATGTGTCAAAATACACTACTACTATCGAAGTGTTATCTTAATTTGGGCTTAAACCTTTCCGAATCCAAAAATATTCATGTAAGGGGCTTAGCACCCTTGATCCCTTGATCAAGTACGTACATTTTTCGGTTCAAACTGAAAAATTAAAATGATATTCATGTTGTTTTATTTGCTGAGCGCCTGCTTCAAACAAAATTTCATTTATCTTACGTATTGAATTGAAATTATTTTACAAAACTCAAAATATTTCTATAATTTCTATATTTTTCAATATTATCATGGAAATAAAAATAAAGGTTGTACTAAACTGTCACATTAAAATTTACAGCGAAATGTGGCTTCGTAACTGTCAAAAAATTGTTCAACTCAATTTCTTTTGTTTACATTTTGCATTGGATCTCGCCAAAATTTAATACAGGCAAAAAGCTCGGAGTCTAGTTCTTTCCTATCTACTTCTTTGTTCTGAGTGTCAAATAATATAAAAAAAAAATTTTTATTAGTGGAAAAATGTCGCTAAAAATTGAAAAATTTCGAAGAGTATAGAAAAATGTCAATAAATTTCAGAGTGCATGAAAAATTTCGAACAGTTTTTTGATTAAAATTATGTCACTCGAAAGATAACTCAGGCAAAATTAGATAAAATATCATACCCAGAAGATAGGCTATGTGCTTCCGAAAATTTTCGGCATGCTAAAAACGAATCTGATCTCAGAATTACTCTATCACATTAGGTTTTCGACATATCCTAACCTGAAAGTGCTAAAAATGAAAAAAAAGCGTATTAAAAACGAAATAAAACTTGAGTGTGTCACTTTATGAATATTAATATAATTTTTTTCTTTTCTGAAATTTTTCTTTCAACCATTTTAATAATTCAACTACGCATGTTTGATAGACAACGTACACAAAAAGTTACTCCAATAAAATTAAACTTAACTGATTGCAAATAACTTTTTAATAAAGTGTCTAAGCGTTTATGAAAAAGAAGCTGCTAAAACTTTATTTTTTTTTTTTGCCAGCTGGACCAAGCAATTGCAAAACTGACCCATCATTGATGGTCAAACAAATATTGTGTTGCTCACATGTGTCCCTTAGTGTTATAAAACCCAAATTTATATTCCTTCAAATCCCATCGGTTGTCGTCAGTTCTAAATCAATGTAAATGTCACAGAAAAAGGTTGTGCTTTTTCTACGCAGCAATTCAACTTAAATTTATTTGAATTCAATTCCCATTGCTGCAATGAATTTGTAAGGATTTCGTAAAAGTTTGGAATTTAAGAACAGTCGTAAGTACATACATACGTACGTACTTACTGCATTATTAGACATTTAATGCTATGGGTGAAAATAAAGCAAAAGGCAAAATTTAGTGATAAGAAACTCAGGATAATAGAATTGTTTTTTTTTTGCAGATGACAAATGTTAACAAAGTCCTTCGAAGAAAATGTTGGTTTTCTTTAATGAAATTGAATATTAAGCTTACATTGTAAAGTTAATGATTTTCCACATGATATGAAACTGTTTTCAATCGTTTTCAGGACTGAATTGAATTTCCATTTTGATTTAAGTTTTGAAGTAAAAATACTCTTGCACATGTGATTTGCGTAGTGAACTTCATATGTGAAAGAATAGTATGACAAAATTGTATTCAAATACTGAGTGACAATAAAATAATTGTTAATTTTTTGATCAGTTTAGGTTTATAACACATTTTTAAAAAATTTTCAGCAGAAATAATGCCACATACTTTTTCATAAAAACTACAATTTTTTTTTGAAGTGGAAACTTCTTATGGCACGTTGTGCACCTCCGTAAGAAAGCATTCGCGCCTGAGGAAAAAAGTATAAACTCGCGACACCGACCGTCATCGGGATTCCCCGTCATGAATGAGAGCGATAGTAAAATTTGAATGTTCTATTGTTTCTCTTAAATAAATATTCCAAGTGGAAGACAAAAAGCAAAGCAGACACACTAACTGACACATTCCATTCTCATTCAACGATTGTTATGCTTACATGTTTGTTTCTTTCAAATTCCGCGTTGTTGCGTTGACAAATTGAGAATGAGAGCGAGAGTAAAATTTGAATACATATTCCGTTCATATTCATTGCCATATAAAAAGAAAACGCACACATATCAACTAACACACTAACTTGCCATTAAACGATTTGTTATGCTTGCATACTTCTGTCTACGTGTGAAATTAATTTTTTGTTTCAAGTTTTCACTTATGTCGGCACTCCCGGAGTGCAACCCGCCGTTTTTTTTCGTGGTGAATTTCTAATTATGATATTTTATTTTTTGTATAGATTTATTGCTGGGACTCTAATCTAATCTGCGAAAAATGAAAATATAAGGGTTTGAAATTAATCATTGAATTGGCTCAAAGGTCACTGATGATTCCATTTAGCTATGAATGAAACTGGTTGCATAGCTGTAGCTGTTTTTTTTTTTTTTTGTGCTTTGTTTTTTTGTAACTGTAGGTACACTGTACTGAACTGGAAGCTCAGTAAAATCTTCTTTTTTTTTTCATTACGCACAATCCGTCATCTGTTATCTATTTGTCATTTCTCTTTTGTTGTCATAGCTGTTAAACTTTCGGCCTAAAGACATGCTACATTTTATTTTTCAAATTGTGACATCACTTAGTTTTACATAAGAATTTCCATAGGAAATAAAAAAATTAATTTTAATGGAGACTTAAAAAAATCATCAACTTTTCCCTAACAAAATATTATTTATAGCCATTTAAGGAAAAATTATCTTATTTTGGGAAGGCCGTTAAATCCTTGGGTTAACTTGGCAACCCTGCCATCTTAACAGGGAAAAAAATTTAAACTTGCCGATTCTCAAAAAACTTTATAAGTAGACATATTTAAGCTCAAAACAATACATATGATGGTTTTTCCCCATCAAAGTAACCGGGTATTAATCCTTTTATAGAAGATTATACAAAATACCTTGTTCTAAAGGTTGTTCAAATTTGAGCTATACTTTTAAATTTTAAATAAAAGACATAAATTGTATGAAATTTTTATTTATTTTTTATGGGAAATTGATTCCGGTTAATAATGAGAAAGAATATCGTTCAAGTGACCTAATCTGATAGTTCGGCAGACTTTGAATGGTGTTAAATTGCATGATCTTGGTGGCTAATTTACGTCTGCTCTTCGATAAATTATTTGATTATTAAAAAGGTATTTTTTTTATAAAGATGCTCAAAAGCTTTAAAAATATTTCTTTAAAAAAACTTGTTTTCAATATGTACCTAATTTGAAAATTATTTTTTTATACTACAAAGAATATAATAAAGTCATACGTTCTATATCAGAAGCTCCAATTAACAAATGATCCTTTTTCCCGATCGCTCTAATCTGATCTATAATACTGTGTGTACTTAGTGCTATATTTTAACAAACAGGATGAAACTTGTCATAGATGCGATACACGGTAGTGGTAAGTACTAGGAAAGTCTTGACAAGTGGACGTATGACATTTTATACAATATAAATTTTAAAAAGACGTATGAATATAACTTTCTAAGAAAAGTTGGAATGAAACTTGGAAATGGAATATATGGTGTTAAAGAAAATTGATGGAAAAAATGAATAAGTTGGGATTGAGGTACTACTAATGTTGAAGAAAATATTTTAAAAGTTATTTAAAAAAATAAACCCAAATTTGGCAAGTCATATACGTGCTTCCTATGATTATACCAAATATATGACACTTTTGATTAAACATCATATAACTCATTTTTGACCAAAATGATCTGTAGGGCATAAAAGAACTCACTTGACGATACGAAAAACTCATTGGTTTCAGCATACAAGAATCACAGGTATCCACCTCCCCGATCTCTTAAGTTTTCGAGACCGAATGTTCTACGGAAATTTGAAACCCTCATTGACAGGTCTATTTGATGCTCTACAACGAAAAACAGAATCGAAATGACGGACCTACTACGATGGCCACCTCAAGAAAAAATGTTTTTGAAAGATTTTACCTAATTAAATATTTGTCATAATGTTACCAAAAGTCATATGTATATAGACAGGGAGAACTAAAACCCGAAATCCTGATAATTTTTGCCAGATCTTATTTTTATGCTTTCAAATTTTATCGACTTTTCAAACTTTTTTGACGACTTTTAAAGTTATCAAAATTTTTCGTTACCTTAAGCCTCGTTGATTTTTTTTTGGTTTCTCATCGATGTTTTCCGACTAAACGACTTTTTCTATAGATACTATCTAATTCTTTTAGACGATTGAACTCCGTTTGGTACTGTTAATCATTTATTGTCCTTTTTCGATACTTTTTGGTATTATTGACAATACATAGTATGTATGTTACAAAAAATCGACTTTTTCAATACTTTCTAGCTAAATATCTTAAAATTGTTCGCATATTTTTAACATTTATTGATATATTTGATACTAACATAACGCAACTGATTTAAGTTTAAATATAACATACGCATTTCCACTTATCACCTCATTTTAATTCATTAAAGTTGAAAGGTTTCTTGAATAAAACCCAGTAGACACTGTACTGTACATTGAATTAACTTTATTTACGTGCAGCATCCCTTGTGGTTGAAGTTTTCTCAAGAAGAACTAAAAAAACTTTTGTTGATTTCCAACTTGTTATTCTGCTACAGTCCTAACAAAGAATCCACAAATACACACATACACGCATACAAATAAAGTCTGCATAATTTTCTCACTTTTCCTTAGCAACAACAAAAGACTGAAATAACAATAACAACAACAAATATAAATTCACCCACCAGCGCACCAGCAGAGGAAATGCAGCTCACGTAGTTTTTAAGCATTCAACTGCACTTCCGTTTCGTTATAAAGTTTTGCGATCGTGATTTCTTTTTTTTTCTCATTCTTCAGAAGTGAATTTATATTTTTATTTGCTCAATGTTTTGTTTCTTTCCTTTCAACTTCTCTATTCATTACAGAAAAGAATGGCGAATATTAAAATTTATTTTGCCATCAATGTCATAAGAGAAAAACTGCCATGATGATTCCTTTCGCTACGTTGCAATCACGTGTGCAGGATTTAATCCATATTGGTGTAAGTAAATGTAAATATGCACTCAAATCTGTGTATGTAAACTTGTTGTCTCTGTGTAGCTGTGTAAATGTTCCTTCTAGGCGCAGAGCCGGCTGTAGAAAAGTCGAGTGTATAAGATTACAGGATGAGATGTATGCCAAATGATAGAGCTCGACGAGCCTAAATAGAATATCTAGGGTTGCCTCGCCAAAACCTGTCCCGATGGCCGAAAATGCCCGAATGGGTTGCCACTCATTTAAGAAAAGTTGACCCCAAAAACGGGTGTAAGCTAATGTTTAGGACATGATTCGACAAGGCAACCCTATATATTCTATTTAGGCTATTCGATCTCTATCATTTGGCACAAATTTCAAGTTGTTATCTTCATTAATGAAAAATTACCGAAAAAACCGGTGAAAACCCATGTATGGGACAGGACTCAACAATGCAATCCCACGTATTATATTTAGGCCTCTTCGAGTTCTATCATTTGGCATACATTACGAGCTGTTATGTACTACAGTTTTAATTAGAACAACAAAATTGGCTAAAATTCAGGCATTTTTGGCCATCGGGACAGGCTTTGGCAAGGCAACCCTAGATATTCTATTTAGGCTCGTCGAGCTCTACCATTTGGCATATATCCCATCCTATATTCTTATACACCCGACTTTTCTACAGCCGGCTCTTGGACTATTCGAAATGTCTTCATTTGAAAGGATAACACTTTCGCATATGTTGTTAAATTACATATATATTTTAATTTTATAAATTGGCATATTTACTTACAGTACCCAGATTGTCCAAAACAGATCTTTTTCTGTAACAAGCGAAATTTGAAACATATGATGTTAGAGCCGGTGATAATGAAACTGGTCTCAAACAGAGCACCATCCGGTAACGAGCTTTAATGACTTAAATGACTTTTCTACACAATTCAGGCAGTAATTCGTCTATAGCTTGACAAATGTTGATTTGTAATTGCACTTGAGTTGAAGGATTACTTGCGTAAAAATTAGCTTTTGCGTAGCCCTACAAAAATGGATGCGATAGCGTCAAGTTGCACGATCTTGTAGACTTATCGACATCACCAAATCTCAAAATATAGTCAAAATTTGTCGTGTTGTAGGGGTGATGGTGCCGTCTTGGTAAAGCCACATACCGTCCAAACCAAAATCCCCAATTGACAGTCAAAAAAGGTTAGATATTATGCGGCCATAGCGTTCAGCATTGCTATCCTCGAAGTAATACCGTTCAATATCAGCACCAGGTCATAATGCACATCTGCCACCTTATTTTTGCAAATAGCATGATTTCCTAGAATCAACTAAGCGTAAAGTACCTTCGCTCAGCTTCTTTATGTCTGGCAGTCTTCGTTTTTATCAACACCAACGAAGCCCAGAATCTTTGAGTGAAACCAGTCCAGTTGTACGGCTGTGGAACTTGACTTATATTCTCCAAATTCTAAAAATTTGGTGGCCTAAGGTTTCCATTCAAATCAAATGGCGAAAGTTGCGGAAATCACCAACTGATATCTGTCGGCAACTCCCAGGGTAGCAGAAAGCGCGGCCATCCTAATGCTTTGCCCAGAATTGGAACGGGGTCGGGAAAGCGGCGACGATTACACGCTGTCAAAAATTATAACATATTTGATCATGTGAAATTGAACAGAATTTCGGCGTACGACTGGTAACCTGCCGACGGGTACCCGTCGATTTAGAATTAATTCAATTTTTACGTGGGATCAGTGTTGCATTTCTAATGTATTAAAATTTGTCACTCTCTTTGCCCATACGATTTTCTCAGCAAGATTTATTTGTTTTTGTAGCTCTCTTTTCCCATACTATTCTCTCAGAAGAAATCAGTCGTGAAAAGCAGTCGTCCGCCGCAATTGTGTTCATTCAAACGATTTTCCGACTGTTTTTTTTTTTGACATCGTGTAATCGTCACCGCTTTCCCGACCCCGTCCCAATTCTGTTCAAAGCATAAATCATCTTGAAAACGATCGGTAGAATAGATAATACGTGAATCGGTGAAATGTTGAAGAGGATTTAGGGCACTAGCTATTGATAGTGTACTTTGTTAGAGTTTTGTAGAGGCCCTGATATAAATGACACAATGGAGAATGAAACGATAGAACTTTCCTTCAACCTTAACAATTGAAATATTTTGAAGATCCATATGCTCTAAATTGTCTGGAAGTATACAAGTATTCCAAAATGCGTCTCAACTAACTTATGTATTAGTATCCTCAGCATAAATAAATCATCACTGCAATTGTACCGATATTATTTTCTGACGTCAAGCGATCGTTTAGAGAAACTATCCTAACTGTAGCAATCCAATAAGCACCGCATCGCAAAATAATGCGACTCTCATTTGCGGTTTTGTCATTCGGAAAATTTTGATTTTATGGAAATTTTGAATTTGCTCAAAACTTTGTGGTAGAATACCACATATAACGAATTATCCGCAATCATTGAATTTAAAATTTTCTATTTTTGCAAATATTTTGCGCTAGGGTGAACGTTTGGCAAACCATATGCTAATTTTAACCCAAAATATTCACTCATCGAGTTTCTTACGTTATTTTGCGTAAGGTGGAACTTTTTCATTATGAATGTTTTTTACCGATAATAAGCAACAGCTTTTAAAAAAAATCGTGTGTAAGTAATAATCTTATTCAATGCTAAGTGCTTTTTATCTCGTTCTGAATAATTTATCATGGAGTTGCAAATTTTTTAAAGCGAAAAATTTCTATTTTTAATCTGTTATAAATGTTTATGAAGAAGACTTTTAGAGCAGCGATGGGCAAAATACAAAATATGAGCTAATTGTGGCTCTATACTACAAACACTTAAAAAAAAATAATGAAAACAACAAACAAGCACTCTACCCTGCTACAAAAATTTCAGAAAAAAACGAACCAACAAGCTTCTCGCGTTTCATTTGATTAGTGAATTTTTATTTATAAGTACACTCATGTTGTTCTTGTTTGATTCTTGCTATTGGCTTTTGGTTTATTGCAGCATGTTCTTGTTTTTTGCTATCGAGATTGAATTTATGGTGAAGTTTTTTTCTGTTGTTATAAATGTTGCTTTTGTTGTAAGTGGCTCTTGCTTCCTAAATTTTGCCCATCTATGTTTTAGAGCGTAATTATCATATTGCAGTTCAAATTTAACAGAAGTTTTTATCAAAAATTCATACGCTATCAATAATTTCTGAATAATTTAGTACCGTTAGGGCAACTGGCAATATTTTGTGTTTACTAGTCAATAATAAACTATATTAAGCTCGTTCAAAAGTATTGCACTAGCAACACCATCACGAATTATAAAAATTATTGTCTCCAGCATTATCTTTTTATCGCCGAATTTACAATGCTCAGTTAAAATTTAAGTGAAACCTAATTTTGCGCGAAATCAGTCGCCTGCACTACAATTGTGAATTTACAAGCAGTAGTTTGCTAAATGGTCATCTGTGCTATAGATTACACTCACCAATCAATTACTGGTAAAGCGGTAATGCAATTTACTGATGGAGTGTGACTTTCTCCCGATGTCGAACTTGCTGCACATTTTCAAACAAAATTTTTTTATTTAAATTGGCGTTTTGGCAATTCTTTTGCAAATGTGCAGCAACTTTGCTGCAAATTCGCATTGTTTATTAAGAAGTGTTCTTGACGAATTATTAGCGACTCACTGAATTGAACAACAATCAAATAATTAAAAGGATTCGCGTACGAATTCTAAGGTATAGTTTCATACGTTTCTCTCAAAAGAGTGTTTGATGGCGCATATAAAAATATACTTTGCACATATCGTCATAATCGGAATTATTGTTAATCCTTAAGTTATGTAATTATATTTAGTTGTTTATTGTATTTGAAAATGATTACATTGTGCATAAAATAAAGCATTTTAGCAACGATCGATAACATGACTACAAAGAACAAACTTGGCAAGGATGACATCTTTTATCATTTTGCATTCAACATCCTATACAAAATTAGAAAAAAAAAACTGTTTACGGACACCCTAATGTATCTACATACGAGTATACAATAACAAATTCATCGAAAAATTAAAAACTTCGCTGCACTCAATTTTTGTTGCCCACTCACTCGTCCGTATGATTTCAAGGTTTTTTGCTTACGACTTTGCGTCGTAAACATTTATGCATACGTGCCTCTGTAGTTGTGATTCTGCTGCTGCTGCACGCGTTAATGTTGCGCTTTACTGTTTTAAAAAAAAATTGCCACGGGTGTGTCTGAATTCAAGAAAAAACTGTGGAACTTTTTCAATTTTGAAGAAAAACAAAATTGTATTCTATTAAACATCAACTATGAGAGAATTCTCAATAAGCTAGATTTTTGAATGTGGGTCTTTCATGAATAAATCCTCAATTGTTCAGAAGAGTTTTGTAAAAGTTAAACTTTCCGCACGGCCATGAAAAGTTCCAAGTATTTTAGATTTTCCGTCGCAGCTATTTAAGTTTTTCAGAAATTGTATTCTGTAACATTTGAGTCCTTATTGGGTTCGTGAGAAAACTAAAAATAATGTTGAATTCTGGAACATAAATCTCTCGAATATGAAAAAAATAATTAAGTAATTTTTTAAGGAATTTCCTAAAAATATATAACCTCTTGGTTTTTAAATTTAATTTTTCTTTTCTCAATGTGTACGCATTCATTTAGTTGTCCCACTGTATATAAATTTAATTTTTATTCTTGTTTATCCATTCAACAACTTCCGTTTCCGTTTATGTTGCCAATTTTTCTGAAAAATGAATTTGCAATTTATGACAACTTTCGTTGCAATACCGCAACACCATCATTGATACTGGCAATAAGAACATGGCTAACAGGAATAACAACAATAACAGATGTCGTCGTATAACACATAAACTGCAAATTTTCACGTAACGCATTACGTTTTTGTTATCAATTTTCAGAACAAAGAAAAGTTATGCAAAAGAACACCATACCGTGAAATGCATGAAAACATCGAATTTATGCCAAAGTTGGTGCAATGCCATTAACATTCTGTTTGCTAAGCCATCTTACTTTTTTAGTCTGCTTGTTCCTTAAACGTTTAAGTGGTTACGGTGCATACAAAATACTCAAGGATCAAATTAAAATCACGTTTTCGAAAAATACGAGTATACAGGATGCACCGATTAACGTCGTTGTATGGAAAAATGTAATTCTTTTATTTTCGAAAAAAGAAGAGAATAAAGGAGACATTTTTTATAAGCAGTATAGTTTCATTTCCTATCATCCATTACCATATTCGCTTCAACGTAAGAAACCGCTAAGGTTATTGTAAACATTTGCTCAGAAATAGAAGCCGATATGGTCTTCGACTGAAATTTCAACAAAAGATAGTTAATTTATCAATAAAAAACATATCAAAAATAAGGAAAATCAAAAAGTGATAAATATTGAGATAAAAAGAATAATAAGGTTTTTTGCCTATCCTAAATGTCCTTCCAAATCGTTTGTAATGCTTTGGCTTAAATCTATATAAATTTGAAAATCTTTTCTTTCAATGACGTTAAAATAGGTGTCCTATGATGTTTATGTGAATTTTAGTGAATTCTGGAAGAGTAGTCCATTTGGCGAAATTTCAGTTTTCGAGCCTCGATATCGTGAACTAATAAGGCTCATTAGTCAAAATGGTAATATTGTTTTCTAAGTTTTATCCTAAGATATACTCATGCAAAATTTGAAGTGGAGAGATCGTTTCCCGGTTGTTGTTAAGAAAATGTTGGATTATCTCCTATATTCTAACGTAGCAGCGATACCACACAACGTTAATCTGGAGAATGAAACAGTTCGTTGAGGACATTTTACCGAACACATTGTTGAGCATGCGTGTAAAATTTTCATTGACAAAATTTATGCGGAACGCACCAGGCTTTAATTTTTATTATATGTAAAAAATGTTCGATCAATTGGCTAGATATTTAAAAAAAATTGGATTTTGCGTGTCTATAAATTTGTTCGGGCAAGCGAACTGACCAGGACATAGGCAGGCTGATCAAAACAATTTGAAATCACAGTATCTAAGCTTCAGTTAAAGCCACATTTGTTCCTTTAGATACTTTTTTTTTTGTAGAAAAGGATGGTATAATACAATTCCACGAGTACAAAAAATTGCTTTTTTGCACTAAAACTCCTCAAGGGAACATTTTGAAAACCGTCCTTACATTTTTTTTATTTTGCAGTTTAATGAGCTCTTCCTGAACTTTTTCAGCAATCTCTTCAAAATTAATACTAAAAAGTTTACGAATTTCTTTTAGGATACATTTCGATTCGGCTGGGCTATATTCCGGAAAATGACGATTCAATTTATCGAAGAATATTCTTTAAATCGATGACATAAATATATCCAAATGGTACCGCAAACCGAAACGGGGCAATATAATGCATGCGCTGACCTACAAATATTTTCTCTAGTGTAATACACGGAAAAAAAAATTCTGTAAAAATTCATTGGATTTCCAACAATAATTACAGTTTTTCCCTGTAATGCCCAGATAGTAAGCGAAAAACTGTAATAATTGATTGTGATTGTCAATGAAAAATTACAGTGCTCACACTGTAAAATTTATCATTTACTCCGAAAAAATTTTAAAAACGAAAATTTTACTTTTTGTTTTTATGTTATTTTTTTTTCTTATTTTATGTTTCATTATACTTCCCAACCATACTTCTTTAACATAGCACGAAACAGAAAACCAGCCTGGAGCAATTCATATAATTATTTTCTTGTAACCATGTATCTACATTTTATGTCGTATTTGTACAACGAAGGTGACAAAAAAGTTATATCGAATCATAAGATAAATAATTTATTATGTGATACTTATTGAAGTTTTTACAGTTTACCCTGTAATTTTTATTTGTCGATCATATGAAATTTTCATTAATTATTTATTACTTTTTGCTAACTAAATATTTTCCTGACCACATTGTATATTTTCCATTCTGAAACTGTAATAATAAAGTTTTAGACTGTAATGATTGCAGTTTTTGCATCAATTTATACTGAGTATTTCATGAAATTAGAAATTACAGGGCTATACGACAGTTTTTCCTGATTATTTTGGTTTTTTTGAATATCTCACGTTATTTTTTACAAAACCTTTTTTTCCGTGTATGTCTTTTTAAACTTCTAAGCACTTCTAGAGCTAGAGAATTACTCCGTATCAACTATAGTTTGGCACAGTAGGACTCTAAATGAGATCGCAGTGAACTTAGGCTCAGCAATACCACGATAAATCTATATATCTAGTATAGTTTGTTTATAGCTAGACCATAATTTCATTCATATATGTACTAGGGTGGGTCATAAAAAAGTTTTTTTTTTTTTGCATTTCGATTTCGTACAGTGATAAAACGTTACCAAATGCATACATTTAGGGGACGTCCATAAATTATGTGAGGTGTTTTTTTGAAAATTTGAATCCCCCGTTCTCCTCCCCTTGGTGAGATTTGGTGAGTTCTGGCGGGACTCCCCCTCCCCCTTCCGTGAGACTTTTCTTATAATTTTTAGAAGTAATCTGCTATAATAATGAATACTCTCTGCATTAAAAAGTCGACGTGAGGTTTTCGTTGACCCCCCCCTCCCCCTTGGTGAAATTTTTGCCGGACCCCCTCCTCCCCTATTTTGACCGCTTATATCACTATCCACGTGACATATTTTTCCAATTCTGATGACGTCCGGCATCTTAAAATTTTGTAATTTGATTTGATGTTGTATTTCTGGTAATGTTTCTCGACTTTTTCAGCTTTCATTATAGTTTCCAAGGGTTTAATTTTAACAACACAAAATCGCCCAGGTCTAAATCTAGTTTTGTCGCAAAAGTTTATCAAAGAGGGAATTTATTTTTTCAATGACAATTCTGAGGAATACCAAATATTCAAAACATGTCAATTGCCAGTCTTTAAATCGCCATTTTTGAATATTTATATTTTTGTTGTGATTTTGTAATTCTGAAATACATAACCCTTTCGCGTCCGCTCCAAGGCCAGCTGCCAGAAACAATTTTATTCTTAATTTCCAGGCTTATTAAGTTTATATAGCTTTCTAGACTAATCTGGTCACTAGATAATTAGAAGTTGCTTAAAAGCAAAAAAAAAATTATAGAAGCGTAATAACGCAATAATTCTCAAATATTTTAAATTGTGTATTTACTTCCACCTTTTTTACGTGAAACTGCTTACTTTGATTTTTGAAAAATATATTATAAGTATTTTTATTTAATTTTTATATTTTGAACTGAAATTACTGCACATGTGACTTTTTTGACTTCATCTTAATAAATGCGTCGTAGTTTTGTTGATCACAACATAACGTTTGCTTTTTTGAAGTTTTTTTATTCTGGGAATTTCAGTCAATCAATAAGGTGTGTAATTTACAAAATTTATTTCGGTTGTGTCATTTAAACAAGGCTTAGTATTGAAGTTGCATATAAGTAACTCTGGACGCGAAAGGGTTAAGTAGAATCATTTTCATACTTGCAACTGTTTCCTTGTTGGATTTTGACTAAAAGACTTGAAATAGGACTGGAGCTGATACTATTGAAGATGTTGAAGGTTAAATCATTTCAATAAATTGAATTTATGTACTATAATATTTAAGTTTGAGGAAAACAAGACATATTACATGTTTTGTCCAACTTGTTGCCTTCTTAAATTACATTTTTCCCAAAAATCAACTACCAATTTTGTGTTTTGTTAAAAGTTTTGAACTTTGTACTTTTTCACACATTTTTTATTTTTTTTTTTTTAATTTTTGTTGCTTGAAGCAATTTCCAGCGATTTAAAATACAAATGTATTTGCACTATAAAAATACGTTCAATGAAAAACTTGGGAAGCTGTCATGTCATGTCATTTTTTTTTTTAGTTTTCATAGCTTCGGTGTCATAGCAATTTTAATTTATTTTGTTATTCAAATGTCATTTCATAAATAATATTTACTTTAAAAAAATATAAATTTATTTCTCATTACAAAATTATCCACTTTAGCAGAAACTTTATTTAGACGCGGGGCATTAAAAAAATATGTGTTAGGGAGAACCTCCCATGCACATTACATCTAATGATGATTTTGAGGAATTGTAGTGTTAAAGTTTTAAGTCATTTCTTGCATTTAAATATCATTAACTTCATAAAAGCATTTATGTGCTTAGCAACATAGAAAACCAACACAGAATATAAAAATTTTTGACCTTGCTAACTTCGCATAGTTTTCGGACAATTTTGATCCATAGAGCGATAAATTCATTTGTTTTATATACAAAGTGGAAAACGAGGGTTAAAAACGACTAACCTAACAATTAGTCCATGTTTTCAGGCTCTGTTAGTGCGAGATTTTTAAGTTCACATGATTCCTCTAAAATGCTCTCATCACCTTGATGAATCTTCTCATTAAACAGCTCGACTTGCTCTCGTTGTGGATCATCTTCATTCAGATCCTCTAGGATAACTTCAGGGATATTGAATTTTTAACATCTTCAATAGATAAACTTTCGATATTTTGGTGAAGCGGGAAGTTTCAAAGTAGTGCAGGCAACCAAACCATTTTTCTGGTTTGATAAGGCTTTTTCGCCATAGTTAGGTAATGTTGTGTTTGAGGTCTTGTGTAGAATCTGATAATTAAAATCTTGATAGTATTTGGGCTTTGAAACAGCTGAGCGAGGGAAGGGGATACGCAAATCTGATATTCGTATGAGATAATTAATAAACTGAGTTTTGTGGCAGATTGAAGGGAGTTCTCGAAAAGCCTATGGTAGTCAGTAATGGAGTATATACATATGAAAAGAGAAAGACCCCTTTACAACAGCAGAGCTACCCCGAGTAGACTGGCAGAAGAGGAAGATACCCTCAAACGATCGAATGACCGATGAGGCGAAAAATAGGCAATATCACGTCAAGTGCAGAGTTGCCGTGTAATATACTGTGATACGCGTGATTATCGGCGTGGCACGCTCGCACCCCATCTTAAGGAAAAATATCATTGGCACTTTTTTTGTTGAAAATGTTATCTACTTTCTGAATTTCTATGCATTTTTCACTAAAATAAAAGAAAAACACATTTTTTTTTAGATTTAGAGAAGTCGCCGGATTATTTTTGGTATGATGCCAAGGTATGACTTTTCCAAGAAAAGTCACATATTGCCTTAACTACGCATTTGCCTATTAATACATTTCTTAAGAACAGTAGCGTATTTTGTGAAACTCATTTTCTGATGCTTTAAAAACTTTTCATGTGCCTTGAATTAAATAAACCCAAAACAGCTCCCGCTGAGATGTCACCAATTCATTCATAAATATCAAGAACCACCCTTGTACATATACTGTTGTAAATGTACATTTATATTTATTATGCCGCAAAAATATCCACAAAATGTTGCTTGGTGCTAACTTTTCATGTTTTATCAGCATTTTCATTAATATTTTGTACGGCTTTTGTATTTGATGGCTTTTTTTTAGTTATTCTGCTGTTGTTGTTTGTGAAAACTTTTGAAAATGTAAAACTAAATTTTTATTTAATGCTGCCCTAAAAGCAACAAAAAATGCCAATTATTTTTAAATTTATATTTTAATTAAAAATGAAATTTAAGAATATTTTTCTCATATAACTATTATTTATTTTAAATAAAAGTTTTTATTTTAGAAAAATTTTTAGTACTCAAGCTTACAGATTTAAAAAAAAAATAACCGAATACTTTGTTAAGTTATTTATTTAGTAATCCCCAGACGGATATAATTCCGTGTATGAGAGGATTATGAATTAGGGTATTCCTAGGTAGAATTGTGTGGATATTCCGAAAAAAATAAAAATAGGTAGGAAATAAAAAACTTCTTAAAAATTAGATTGAATGATTTTTGTTACAATTTCCCCGCACCAAAATTGAAGTTTCTACGATTATATTAATTATTTTTTAATATTGCTGACAAAAAACAATGTCATCACCTTTTCCCCCAAAAAAATTTTGCTTTCAAGGAAAAATTATTTTACTATGGGTTGGCCGGGCATAACTTATTTTTAACTTGGCAGCCCTGGCTTTGAACCTTTTTTTACAAAAAAAAATTTTTAAATTACAATTCTTTGAGAAAAATTTGACTTAAGCTATCATTAAAACCACCCCTGTTTCTCCTGGAAATTTTACTCTCCCAAGATAAGAACCTTATGCAGATCGCCGCAGATATATAGTCGTCTATACCTGTCACTCTTCCTTCTATGAGCTACAAGCGAAATTCTAAAATTAATATTCCCTGTATGTAGGAGACAAACAAAAATGTTTCGTAATGCGGAAGAAGCACGCGACTTTGGAATAAAAAGCATTGAGTTATAAAGAAAGTCTCCCATGAAAGTATTTTGCGTTTTCCTTCTTTCGGGATGGGGACATGCCTGTTGCGAACGTTTCGTTCAGAATAGCTACTAACGTTTCAAAAATATTTACAAAATTTGATTTAGTTTAGTCCGGTATAATTGATATTTTGGTTTATTGTTGATGGGAGGAAGTGCTTTTTATAAATATTGAACTCTTTCTGTACGTTTTAAAATATTTACATTTTTTAGCATTGATTTTAAATTATAACAAACAATATATATTAATATATAGTATGCTTATTAATAAGTAACTTTTCTGTTTATTCCAGGTAAAAAATTTATTCAAATGGCTACATTCTTTATGATGTATTGGTGAGAAAATTATTAAAGACTTAGATTCATAGCTAAACTATTTTCTACGAAATAACCTTTAACTTTAGTCTCTAATACTAGTAATCGCATGTATACATAATACCAAAAAAAAAGTTCAGTTGAGTTGTCTAAATTCAACTCAACTTAAGTTGGGTTGTCACCCGTAATGAGACTATAAAAAAATCTTATAAAAATATCTTCATTTGCTTTTCAAAAGTAGTTATGGGCCAAAATTCTTTTTAATGCCTAAAACGACTTGAGTTAAAAAAAAAATTAATTAGAGATCAAAATTTTTTTGTTTTTAGTACTAAGTCAGAATCATTATAATGTATTCTATGATATACTCATATCTGCAGCGAACTTTTGTTGACAATTATGTGATTTATGAAAATTTACAATGGAAGTCATCGAAAAAAAAGTCAACTGTGTTACTCAACTAAAACTTGATATTTTCTTTTAGGAATGTTTAATTAAGCAAACTTGTTTGGCACTTTTAAGCAATAGAGCTAATATTATTCTCTCATTAAGGCAAACTTCAGAAATAATCAGTTTAGCAAAGCATTTTTAAGAAATTAGATCATTTCGTTATCAAAATCTTTGACAAAAATCTTAAAATTTTCCAAAAAAACCCCTTAATACAGATATTTAAACAAAAACTTGCTAGAGAAGGTTAGGCTTATGGTGAACTTCAAGCCATATGTGGAGACAAGGTATTTTTAAAAGTTAGAAGATTAAATATAACTCTAATTGCTTACAAAAACTGGGGGAAAAAGTAACGCAGTGGTTGTGTTAGCAACACGGTAGTTGCTCATTCACTGTATTTTGTACTTTTTTTAAAGAAGATCTAGCAGATAATTATTCTTAACAAAAGATGAGCTTAATGCAATATAGAATAACAAAAATAACTTCAATTTAACATGACATGACAAACTTTAAAATATTTTTTAAAATATGGGTAATAAAAAACTCAACATCTTAAAAATTTCTGAAGAGTTCTGACAAATAAAAATTTTTCCGTTAAATAAACCAACCCATTTACTTGTATCTTTGTTACAATTATGTAATTTACTTAGAAAGTACACTCAAAGCAACTGCGTTACCAAAAAAAACACTGCGTTACTCTGTATAGTAACGCAGTTGTAAAAATATAACTATTTCATCAACGTGTACAAAATGAGAAAGAATTAAGCTAATTTTTATCACAATTCTAAATACACATATACCTAAATATCTGTGTTTGTGAATAATAATAATGCAAATATCGTCATTACTTACTTTTCTCCAACGGTAACTCAGCGGACACACGCACCTCTCACGATAGCAGTCTGGTGAATTATTCGGCTAGCTATTTTCCCCCCGCGCGGTGGTCACGCTTCGATCGTAAGTAGCAATAAAACAATTCAAATTAGATTTATAGAATATCAATTGTTTTGTTTTAAAGTTGAGTTTCTATAGTAACTCAGTGTAGCAAAGGTATTATTCATAGATGGGGACACAGTGTAAAATATATTGTATTTAATTACACGTTTTAGAAAATGGTATATATTGGGGCTGTAACAAAGCTTAAGACTTTTAACATTTATTGTGATATTCAGCTAAGGCGCCATCTAGTAAAAATTTTAAGATGCAGCTCTTTATAACATGAGACTTTTACTCCAGGACAGAAAATTTTATATGAAAAGCACTTGCGTTACTAAGAAAGTCAACTCAGTTACCGTATTTTTCGATAGAATATACAACTTTGTTATAATTTTATGCCTTAGATGATGGTTTTCTTCATGAAAAGTGAAATTAATATAAAGAGACTTAATTTAGGCAATAAAAAAAATGTTGGCCCTTATACGTTTTTTCCACCAACACTAAAAATCCTTTTTGACATTTTTATCGACTTTTTCATACCATTCGACAATTTTTGGTTTTCCATTCCGTTTATCAATTTTTCGAGAGCATATATAAGGTGTACCACTAAAATTGAATGGTAACAACGTTCCCACATTACGCGCGAGTGCCTATACTCATACATTTTGGTTTGCTTATTACTTACTGAACAAAGCGAATCAAATTGATTTCATTAAAACTGTTGTGCTTTTTAATTGCCAGAACTGTCAACTTTAGTGTACAAATATAAATTAGCACACGTTACTCATATTATGGCTTTGATTTCTTCTGCTACAGCTTAATATAACGAGTCTTAATTCTGCGAATTCAAACATCAATTGTCATGCAAATTTATATTTAATGTCAACAGCACTTGTTAATTTAGTTGAGTTGCCGCTAATCGCGACACTACACTTCAATAATATGCCACAAATGAACTAATTTGCACGCTTCCTGATTTAGTTTTCCAATAAAATAAAATTAAAATTAGCGGTTAGTAGCGCCATAAAACTCTCGTTAGTGGCAGTTATAATAGGCACATCCTCTTAAATAAATACCGCAAAATTCAATTTTTAATGAAGCGTCGAAATTATGTGCGCGCTATAAACCAGCCAATAAATGCTGCACCGTGTGCACAACGGTTGGGACAAGCGTTCATTCCTAACCAACAAACATGGTCTCGGTCATTGTGAGCTAAATTGAATTAAACTTTAGAGTGCCGCCTAAGCTGTTTATTATTTTTGAGCACTTTTTGAGAAGAAAAAACTTAAGCTGCATGCCCACTTTTAATCTGGAACAGTGGCTTTTATTTGATTTAGCGTTAAGCTTTGTAGTAGTTTTTAGAAAGTAAGCACTTGTTGCAATTAAAATATTCCAAAAAAATTCACCTTGTAGTTACAGTTTAAAAAGTTTAATACAATAAGGTGACAGTGACTCCCAAACTTTTGAAAATGTGCAGCAAATGCATGGCAAATTTGACAGAAAATCAAATAATAATATAAATATTTTAAAAATTCTAAGCACTGTGGGGTTATTGAAATTTTTTCGATTTTATACCTTTTTTATGAGAAATAAAAACAATATCTGTATAAAAGGCATAAAAAACGAAAAAACCTATGTTCGAGTGGCCATAATTTGGTCAATTTTTAACAAAAAAAAATTTTGACACAGCATTTTAAAGAAAATTTTGTCTACTTCTTTTCTATAGAGTAATGCAGGCATTTCTGACCCAAAAAAAGTTATAGACAAAAAAACAAAAAAAAAATAAAAAAAACTAAATTTTGGGTTATTTCTTATTTTGTTTCAACATTTTTGACATAAACAACATTTGTTCCAACATTCTTTAAATAAACTATTTCGATGGGAAATTCAGTTTTGTAAAAAAAAATCTTATGTGAAGTATGTCGAAATTTTGCTTCTTTTGCGAGACATATTAAAAAAACTAAAAAGGGTCCATTTTCACCCTTTAATTTAATAGCACTCCACTGGTTTTTCTTCCTAAATGACACATTGATTAATTCCTGCTATAAAAATCCATGAACGTCTTAGTTCCTTTTTTTATGACATAATCAATAGCTTATTCTCTTAAAATCGAGCTTTTTTTTATTTTTCTGCGCATCAGTCATATCGAGCTACTGAAGGCAATATAAAAGTCTCCACTCAGAAAATTTTGCGACTACTAAAGGACATTTCGACGAACATTTTGGGACCAAATGAGAGAAAAAATTTCGGGGCTAACGATATGAAAACTAAAAAAACAAATCTAATTAAACAAAAAAATCATACTGCGCATGCGCAAACATTTTTTTTACCCACGAGGAAAATATTTTTCAAGGAACAACAAACAAGTTTTCTCTAATCATCATTTCATGAAAATGCACCCATTTCGAGTTATTCACGCCTGAAAATCATTTAAAAACGAGAAAATTGGTCTAAACAATAATCTGTTCAGAGGATATCTCGGGTTCGGCACAAGCGATTGGCGTGAAAACTTATAGGCTGAGAGCCGGCTGTAGAAATGTCGAGTGTATAAGATTACAGGATGAGATGTATGCCAAATGATAGAGCTCAATGAGCCTAAATAGAATATCTAGGGTTGCCTTGCCAAAGCCTGTCCCGATGGCCGAAAATGCCCGAATTTTAGCCAATTTTGTTGTTCTAATTAAAACTGTAGTACATAACAGCTTGAAATGTAGGCCAAATGATAGAACTCGAAGAGGCTTAAATATAGTACCTGGGATTGTATTGTTAAATCCTGTCCCAAACATGGGTTTTCACCGGTTTTTTGGGTCAATTTTCATTAATGAAGATAGCAGCTTAAAATTCGTGCCAAATGATAGATATCAAAGAGCTTAAATAGAATATATAGGGTTGCCTTGTCGAATCATGTCCTAAACATTATTTGACACCCGTTTTTGGGGTCAACTTTTCTTAAATGAGTGGCAACTCATGTTTGGGACAGGATTCTACAAGGCAACCCTATATATTCTATTAAGGCTCTTCGATATCTATCATTTGGCACAAATTTCAAGCTGTTATCTTCATTAATGAAAATTGACCTATAAAACCGGTGAAAACCCATGTTTGGGACAGGATTCAACAATGCAATTCCAGGTATTATAATTAGGCCTTTTCGAGTTCTATCATTTGGCATACATTTCAAGCTGTTATGTACTACAGTTTTAGAACAACAAAATTGGCTAAAATTCGGGCATTTTCGGCCATCGGGACAGGCTTTGGCAAGGCAACCCTAGATATTCTATTTAGGCTCGTCGAGCTCTATCATTTGGCATGCATCCCATCCTGTAATCTTATACACTCGACTTTTCTACAGCCGGCTCTTGGACTATTAGGAGGGTCATCGCAAGCTGTTGAAAAACAAATTGCAGGGATAATAATCGATTTTTATTTTTCGTTCGAAAATTTCACATATATAAAATTTTGAGTCGATCGGATCACAATTAACCGGATGGTATCTGAAAAGCAAAAATTTTCCTTTTTGAAATTCTTATCAAAACCAACTTTTCTACCACAACGTAAGTTTTTTACATCTTAAATATGTAAATAAGTTTCGTTGATAGTCAGTCCCCATACCTACCTCCTCCTACCTACCAGTCCTCTACATCCCTACAACTTCTAAAAAAGTTCAAAGCCCGAACACCTGAATTCTCCCTATGTCTACCGATGAGGTGGGGGCTAGTTATGGCTGCAATATCTGATGAGACACAATGTCTAGTGTGGGATATTAGTTCTAGAGAGCGCTTGGCGTCCCATTTCGTCGAAATTGCTTTGTTATATTACAAGTTGACACTTGGAACCATTTTTTCTTAGCTTTTTTTAACATATCTTCTTTCAACGCAACCTGCAGGTAGCATGTGACATACCAACACATTTCTTGTCCTGAGAAATTTGTGTAGTAGGCTCCTGCCTAGCAGGTTCATCAGCTTTGCAATTGGTATCATTGTTCTTATGTCCAGACACCTATGTATATGAGGTGAATGTTAAAAACCAGAACCATCTCATTGGCAGTCGTATGTTTGCATATGTCGACCTGTGTCCTCAGATGCCTTGAAAAGTGTTATTTTGTTGTATACTCAAAGCACGTAGCCATCCCTTGCATCAGAGCCAAAAATTGGTAATGAGGCTTCACTTACTAACCCAATCACTACGAACTCCTGTAGTCTATGTGTGGTAATATTGCCGCCACACTAAACTACTTGCCCAACACTCCATTTCACTGCCAAAATGAAACTGAAGAATATTTGTTTTTCATATCAAAGTAAGTATGTAAACTTCCACATGTTAGCGACTCATTTGAATTTTTTTTTTTTTTTTTTTAATATTCCCTTACAGGTTACAATTGAAGCAAATATGCTACCGAGAATAAGTTAGGCTTTCAGTGTCTTTATTAAAGAAAATTTCATATGAAAATAGTCTAATAAATGTATAAATATACCAATTTCTAATCATTATATGTAAATTTAAGCATAATATTTAAGGTTGCCAAGTCGTACGGTGAACTATCCTATAGATTTTTCTACCATTTTCAAAAATTCAAATTATATCAGTTCTCTTAATTTAGAAAAATGCAGATATCTCGGGTTTGCAATAAGGAAATAATATGCGGTTTACGGCATTCTCTTAAACAAATAACAGTACATTAAAAATGATGCTACACGGGATCGGCGGCAAAATAATATGGCGTGATTTTGCAACTTTAAAGTACTATATCGGAATTTTTTCATTTTTTCCGGTCAATTTTCAAATTTTTTGTAAGAAAAAAAGAAGAAGAAGAAAAACTAATCACGGATTTGAGTTCCCCGATTGATAATAACTGTTTGAAATAAAAAAAAAATTTGAATCACCTTAATATGCAAATTTGTCGACTCCGATTCGAAAAAAATCAGGTCTGCTTATTTAGAAAAATGCAGATATCTTTGTTTTGAAATAAGGTAATGATATGCGGTTTCGGCATTCATTTAAGAGAATATCAGTTCATTAAAAATGATGTACCATGGGATCGGCGGTAACATAATATTTGAAGTGTTGGAGCTAGAAAGTGGAAAATCGGTACTTTTTTACTTTTGTCCGGTCAATTGTCAATTTTTTTATAAGAAAAGAAAAGGAAGAAGAAAAACCAATCATGGATTTGAATTCCCCGATCGATAGTTTCCCGAAAACCATACCCACTTTGTTGGAAAATTTTATAACCTCTACAACTTGCACCATTTTTTAAATCAAGATTTTTGAAAATGGGTTGTTTACTTAAAACAGAGGGCACTAATCCAGTTTTCAATATTAACCTTAATCATAGTAATGGGGCTTGTTCAGACACATAAATCTATTGCAATCCGTTGACACATCGTGAAAAAATCGAAAAGTTTTTTTTTTAACCGCTCTAATGCACATATACATATGTGCAGGGCTTGCGAAAATCCGTAAAACAACCTTTTCTCACACTTCTTAATTTTTCAGTCTACTCTAATAAACACGGATGGACAATTCAGATTTTTTCGTGTAAACGGCATGCATAGCACTTTTCTAAGAAATATTAGGGAATATTAGGCAGACGTGAAACCATTTCAATAACAATTACTCTAATTTTTATAAAATAGCTTATAATTAGCAAAATGGCGCCTGAGTCCCCCCATCCATTCCGCCGGGGCGACTATACCCTAATTGCGCTACTGCTGAAATGATAAAATTCACTGTCGAGCTTGCTATTTCATTAAATTTTATTGTGCGGCATGGCAGTTTTTACAAGATATCACTAAAATTTATATGTTGTTCGGCATCAACTTAAGCTTTGTCATAAAAATAAGAAATAATTTAGAAACTTTAGGGAAAATCTAATATTTCTGAAAATGTTTTATATTCGAAATGCTAGAGCCAACGTCAACTAGTTAAGACAAATCCAAAATAGACTGAGCAAGACCGAACTGTTAATGAAATGTTTTGATGAATTGAACTAAAAATCTAATTCCCACTATTCGGCTCAAGACAGTTGAAATTTCCAGATTTGACCGAAATGTGTTTTCTCCTTTAAATCAAGCATTTTTGCACCTTAAAATTGACTTTGTTCCCATCTGTATAATGCACATAAAATTTTTTATTAACAAAAGAAATACTTCGATACTTTATATAGTTTGATGCATGAGTTAAAAAAAAAAAAATTAAAAATCCCAACGTTGCATAATGAAAATTAAAGAATTTTTGAAAACTTAACTGCTCTGTCATTATTCTTCAAGCCACAGATTAACATTCAAATACTGGAATGACTGAACAAATTGTGGTTTCACCTTTTATCACACATGACACTCTGCTGCGTTTACTCCTCTTTTATCGATATTTTGTGGCATACTTTCAAGAGAAATACGATGCAGACTAAAGGCCAAATTACAATAACGCGCCAGCAGTGGCAATAACAAAAACTACTACATATAAACTGTCAGTTTAGACATTTGCAGTGGCAGTGTGTTTTGACATTTGTATTTTTTCGCTTGTTTGCTTGAATTTTAAAGAAAATTTCATGTTTTGTCATTTAAAATTTGGTTCCGTATTTTTTATTTTTATGAAATAAAAATTTGTTTCTCAAATGAATTCAAATGATTTTTCGCCAGTTTTTGAAACCGAGCATAAAACAAATTTTGTGGCAGTGAATTTTGAAATAGAGCTAACCAACCGAAGCATTGCTGCAAACTATATACCACAGCCATATTATGTTTTACTCAATAGCCAAGCAGTTCGTTCTAAAAAAAACAGGTGATATCGAAAACTGCCACCGTTTTTTGGGCTTATCAGATTTTGGGCTCATCAGATTTTGTACATGTCCTTGGACTCAAGAGATCATACGAAATTTTTTTAAAGATTATTATTATGAGTACTTACTTACTTAGATGGCCATAACAACCCGTTGTCAGGTTACGGCCGACTTCATTAGCTCTCGCCAGGCGCCTTTATTTTGCGCGCGCCTTCTCCAATCATTAATGCCAAGCGTGGTTAGGGCTTCCTCAGCTTGGCCTATCCACCGGAGGCATGGTCTCCCTCTTCGTCGTTGACCGGGGACCTTCCCTTCGAATACCTTTTTCGCTGGAGCTTCTTTATCCATACGATGGACATGACCCAGCCAGCGTTGTCGCTGTATCGTTATACGCTTAACTATGTCAGTCGGCGTAGAGCTCATACAGCTCGTGGTTCATTCGAATGCGATAGTCGTCGCCAACTCGAACAGGACCAAAGATTTTGCGGAGAACTTTCCTCTCGAACACCCCAAGAGCGGCTGCGTCTGTTATCGAAACCACCCATGCCTCAGCGCCATAAACAAGCACAGGTAGATTGAGCGTCTTGTAGAGTGTTAGCTTTGTCGATCGAGAGAGAGCTCTGCAACGTAATTGCTTACTGAGACCGTAGTAGCACCTATTAGCAATTGTTATTCTCCGCTTAATCTCCAGACTGACATCATTGTTGCTGGTTACGGCAGTGCCAAGGTAAATGAATTCCTTGACAACTTCTAATTTACAGTTGCCCGCTGTAACATGAGAGTCATGTATTTCGTCTTGCCCTCGTTTACCGTCAAACCCACTTTGGCTGATTCCTTTTCATTATAGATTAGTAGCTATGAGTAAATAGATGGTTTAGTCCCTTATAAAATTGGGTTGGCAAAGAAAAAATTACATTGAATAGCACATCATTTAAAAGGATATACTTATATAGTCCTTTCTTAATGCTTTAAAAAAAAGTTTGTCATGTAATAAAACAGCGGATTTGAGTTTAATTTTAATATTTATTTTACAATGTCAATTTTTCCGTCTATCCACGTTGGACACAGTAAACAGGAAGTTAAAAGTCAAAAAATGGAGAGTATATGACAGATCAGCTGTATACAAACTTCAATGTGTCACATTCACTCATTGGCATCACTTAAGGTGTTGCCCAATAAATACAAAGTGTTTGGCATTGCCAAGTATTAAATATGATTACATTACAGTTAGAAATTTAAAAAAATCGTCATATCTCGAAAACTTTGGCACAAATTTCAAACCTTCATGTACCAATATTATATCTATCTTGTCGTATAATGATTTTTCAGGCATGAATTCGATGTGCTTTTATCTCTTCTACAACATTGGTCCTAACGGTATTTTTCAACTTCGGGCTTACTTTCCGAATTATTGAGCGAATAGGAGGTAATGACTGTGAGAAATGCAACGCCACCTTCCGGACTATAACTTCACTCTTACTCTCTTATATCATTTGACTAAAGATTTAACCAAAAATTACATGACCACGACCAATAATTCATTCTATTAATCAAATTTACTCGATGTTTAAGAAACCCTGCCATCCATCCTCAAATTGAATTTAATCCACTTAATCGCACTTAAAATGAAACAGCAACATTGGCAACAACTATGAGTGCAAGAGAAAGACTTACAGACCTACATAAATCACTGCTATTCAAATCAACTCGTATCTACATGCGTCAATTAATGACGTTTTCTATGTCAGTCAGTCAGACAGTAGTCGACATACTGACACCCTACATTACCCAACATATGCGAGCAGTTTACAGTTTACGAAGTATTTCATGTTCCAATGGCTCACCGTCTACCGCTATCGCTAACCTTGTCATGCCGCTGTTGCTGCTGCTGCCTGCCTGCCTTGTTGTCTACCTACCCACAGCCTACAGACTTTTCAGGCAAAAAAAAAATCAAGAAATACGTAATGAAATTGCAAAACATAGAAAAAAAACTATAGATAAAATACTAATGGCAACTTAACTGGCTGCCATAGACAGACTGAGGGACGTCTGAACGTAGGGGCAGACGACGGACAACTAGCGCCGTTTGCTTTACACCATTTGCCATTTAAATTGTGCCTTAAAAATTTAACACGTTCGCCTGCAGTTCACATCGACACCAAGTGCAAGTTGGGCCATGGGCTTTTGCGCGCAAATATTTCCCTCATCGTTCGTTCGCTTTGTTCAAAATTACGTGAAAATTTTCCTACGGAATTGAAGAAATTACATTATTTTGAACCCTTTCTCAGTCGGCCTGTCGGTAACATGCGATTTTTACATAAAATATAACGATATTGACCTTCGAGCATTCAAACTAAAAACAGTGAAATGTGAAATTCCGTGCAAAATTTTTTGTTTTTCATATTTTCCAGAAGTGAACAGAAACTGATAATCATCGATTATTTGAACTCTTGATAAAAAAAAAAGTGAAAAACCAGTGCTGCTGTTGTGTCAATTTACATATCTTAATACTATACGATTATTATCAACGTATCCAAAACATTCCGTAATTATATACCATCTGCTCCTGATTTTTGTTGTTGGCTCAGTTGTTGTGGGTGGCGTCGTCGTCGTCGTCGTATGTGAATTTTTGTGTTATTCGATGTGTTAAGTTGACGATGTTGTTTGTCGCTTAATTTGCTATTTTTTGATGGTTTTACGTAACCAATTATAGTATGTTGGTAATTAAAACACTTGCAACAACTACAACTACAACAAAAACTGTTAACATTTTCTTAATTGCGCAAAATTTGCTTTAATTAATCATCGTGTGAAAGCCTTTTGCAACGACATGCACGAATTAAATTGAGTAATTTGTTTGGTTGTTTAAGGTTTAATTTAATAATTCAATGGTTTGTTTACGTTTTTGGCAAAGTTTCATCATTAATTAATCAAATAAGAACTTGCAGCTAATAAAATATTAAAAAGCTGAAATTTTTAAATTTTGTTTTTTCAAGTAAAAAGCTTCGTTAAAATATCAGTCAACATAAGAGTATCAAAAACCGCTTAGGGGTCGTTCACATATTACGTAAAATAACCAGGGGCAGTTCTCGAATTAGTTACAGTTATATGAAGGGCGAGGTCATCATTAAAGTTAGGGATTTCTTAATAGAAAAAACTATCAAACCAAAAGTAACAGCACAACGCCAGAATTTCATGTCAAATCCGGGGTGCAGTTTCTTGTTTTTTGGTTAAAAAATCGCTAGAGAGCGCAAATCTTCTCGAAAATTAACGTTTTTTTTAATGATCATCGTTGCCCATTTTAATGCATTTTGCGCTTGTAATTTTTTTGTAATTGTAATTGTTTTGAACAATAAGCTCTGTACAAAAATATTATTATGAAATGAAAATAAGAAAACTAATTAAAATACCAATAAATCATCGGAGCTCGAATTTTGAGAAACGGTTACATTATTTTTTATTTTGAGTTTAATTCCGAAAAAAAAAGTTTTGTTATTATTTTTTTTTTGCTTAAAAATTGCTAGATAGCGCAAATCTTATCAAAAATTAACAAATTTTTCATTTAATTAAAGCTTAATACGATTCCAACAAGTTCTCGAAGCCCGAATTTGGAAAAAAAATGTTCGGTTTTTATTATTTTAAGTTAAAGGCCTCAACAAAAATTTTTGTCAAATATTTTTGGATTCAAAAAATGCTAGAAGGTGCAAATCTTGTCAGAAAAGAACAATTTTAAATGAAAGCTAACTAAAATGCTCTCAAATCGTCGGAGCTCGAATTTTGAAAAATAGTTTTCGTGTTTAATTATTTTAAGTTAAATCCCAAAAAAAATGCTTGTTTTTTTTAATATTTTTTGGTTCAAAAATTGCTGCAGGGCGCAAATCTTGTCCGAAATTAATAATTTTTTTCTTTGATCAAAGCTGACAAATCCCTGAAGTCCGAATAATGAAAACGAATTATTTATTTTCGATAAAATTTCCGTTTTCAAATTATCCGTTTTCAAACAAATTATTTATTTTCGATAAAATTTCCGTTTCCGTCTTTTCTTTTTGAGCCAAAAAAACACTATTTGAGACCACTGTGCGAGCGCCCGGTAGAAATTGAAATATATCGGAAAAAACCGGGAATTAAGGGGCTATACCAGTGTGACACTTTCAAAAAATCGATGTTTTTTCTTTTGGCTTATTCGATAGTTTATACTGTCAAAAATATCCTGTGAAACCGGCAAGGTCGTATCTCAAATAGTTTTTAAATGGCAGCGTTCTAAAGAGCGACCGCTCGCAGGTATACATAAACCTCGATAGTTGAAACTTTAAACGCGTTTTTCACGAAACGACATTTTTCAAAATTGCTGACATCATAACTCAAAGAAAAATTGACCGATCGACTTCAAATTGAAACTAAGTATTCTTAAATATATTTACTATACAATGACCTACGATCTTTTTGATTGGTTCGGAATTGTCAATTTGGCATTAAAAAAACGACCATTTTTTTGCCCCATAAAACAACACTTTTTTTCAGAACTACGTTATTTTGTTAATTTTTGATATTTTTCAAAAATCGTAGGTCATTGTACAGAAAACTTTAACAACCTTTTTGAATTTTTTTGTTCCAACTACTCATTCGGCCGGAATCATGTCAGCATTATTTTTTGGCACCTCCGAAGACGGCACATAACTCTGTTATTTTTCAATATTTTTAAAAAAAATCTTAAAATGTAGCTGAAAATATACCTTATATGTCCAAAAAACTTCAAAACATTCTATCGAGTACTTTCTTTTAAAAAAATTCGCGAAAATCGCCTAATTTTTCATGGGTTACACTGGTATAGCCCATTAAATAAAATTTTACTTTTTCAAGCAAAAATTATTTTATTTTAGGAAGTCTGCAAATTTTTTATTTTCAACTTAGCAACCCTGCCATAGATATTTGAAAGTCCGTTATTTCCCAAAGTTTTGTTAAAAACAATAACATTTTTGGTGCAAAAAATATAGCGTGTCACGCAAAAACTACTAAGCCTACACCAAAATTGACGTAAGTTGCTTGTTTCTTTTCATGAGCCTTCAATAAAATAAAAAATTCACAAAAAAAAATGTTTCTTTATTTCTTACAAAAAACTTATTTTTTTTGTAGTTCTTCTCTTTTTTCCTCAGCTCAAGTTCATTAGATAGTGAACCAAAATAAAAATCCCCCATACCTTATTATCTGTTAGTGTACTAGTTTTCGAATAAAAAATAAATAAAATATTAAACGTTAAGAGCTCGATGGCACGCAATGCTGAGCTAAAATAATTCTTATGAATTTTGCGAGCAACTGAATTTCAGAAACTTTGAATATAATGCAACTCAGCAGATGGTCTGTTATTTTCCAAGTATCACAAAGAGTTCGGCTAATTAATATTTTGATAAATTTCCAGCCTAAAAAAAATATAAACTTATGCTCAGTTAAACCTGCCACTTAAAGTTTCTGATATGTTTTTGTTTATCATTCTATGGGACTCAAAGTAAATATCACATTCCCAAAAAAAAAAGTATATTTTAGCGTAAGAGTTCATAAAGCCAACAACAAAGAAAAACAAAGCTTAAAGCATTTTGCTGTAATTCTTCAAATTTCCGAGTAAAAAATTAATAACAAAAAACCTTAAGTGCTCGGTAACAAAGAACTAATTTAAAAAATTTTTAAGTCGAAATATTTATTTGTTATAAACAAAAACATTAACAGCCAAATTAACCTTTTTTGATGGAATTAGTTTTTAAACAAAATGACAAATAACAATATATACAGTCCTCATAAACACAAAAGCAATATCTCAGAGTTTTGAGAAAATTGATGATGATGGTGTTAAATCGCATGATCTTGGTGGCCAATTCCAATAAAATTCTCATTTTCTTCTTGTTTTTCTTTGAACACAAATTGATCTCATATATTTTTACTTTTTTCGTGATATAGCGATTTCATATATTTTTCATCAGTTATTTTTCACTTACTCGAAAAAAAAATGGTTGATTATGTTGAACATATAGTGACAGTTTTAAAATGCCTAGTTTTTATTTACTTTTCATTTCATATGTCATATGTACTACATACATTGGGTATAATTCCTGTTATACTTAATTTAAATTATTCAAAATGAGCATTGGGTCAAGTTATTTTTGCAGGAAGTATTATTACTCAACCAAATGAAATTTGCTTATAACTCTGCTTCTGTGGTGGGATCAAAAGGAGGAATGTTTCGATGTGCACCCACTTGTATTTATGTATACAGTTACTTGAATGATTACTTACTTTTTATTTGACTCAAAACTTAATGACAAACTTAAGACGACAAAACGCTTTAATTGACATCTTTATTTATTTAATAAAATCACCCGTTCGCGTGACGTTTGCAAAAACAAAAGTATAACAAACGCAAGCAATCATACCTTAAACCATAGGTGGGCAAAGTAGAAAAATTGAGCCAATTTTCGCTCATTACAACAAACAAGTCGTTTTTCTTAAAAAAAAATAACGAAAAAAAAAACAAACACATGCACTCACCACTCACTGCTACGCATATTTTTATCGTTGGCGATTTTTTTATACGAAACAACAATGCGCACATTGAGGACAGCTTCTCTCATTTCGTTTCATCAGCGTACTTTTATTTCTACACCAAGGGTCGGCAAAATTTGATTTTCCATAGCTCAATTGAGCTAAATACATCACACGCACCAAATTTTGCCAACCCCTGTTCTACACTCATGTTTTTCTTGCTTGATTCTTGGAATTGGGTTTTGGTTTGTTGCAGAATTTTTTTTTTTTTTTTGCTATCAAGATCAAATTTATGGTTGGATTTTTTTGTGTTGTTGTAATTGTTGTTGTAAGTAGCTCCTGTTCCAAAATATTGCCCACCTATGCTTCAAACCTAGACCTAAATGAACATAAAGCTTATTTTAACTTCTTTAGCAAATAATATTATACCTTTGACATAACATGTGAGTTACTTATTATTTTCATAATATGAGTCCATTATAGTGGAAAAGCCTAATATTTAAAAATTTGAATAATCGTTCAAAAACCAACAAAATATTAAAATATGAAAAACCCTCCATTTTTTGCATTTATTTTAGACTTTAAGTTACTTGCAAAATCCAGTTTTAATGCCTATATGATCGGTTCTGCAGCCCCTCTATAAGTTCTGAGTAGGGTAGACTTGCAGGTTCTGGGACACGCCAGGCAGAACTCCAGGCAGCACTCCTAGCAAACCATAACAGTAGGGTGGATTTGCAGGTTCTGGGACACTACAGGCAGTACTCCAGGCAGCACTCCAGGCAGCACTCCAGGCAGCACTCCAGGCAGCACTCCAGGCAGCACTCCAGGCAGCACTCCAGGCAGAGCTCCAGGCAGCTCTGCCTGGAGTGTCCCAGAACCTGCAAATCCACCCTACTGTTATAGTTTGCTAGTATTTTGACTGCTTTTATAAAAAGTGCTAACGAATTCAATTGACTTCATTCAACTCCGACATTTACTTTGAACACTAAGGCAAAATAAATCTAAATAATTTGTTATTCATAAGTTTAATTTTGTGTATTTATTTCTATTGGCATACAGGCACTTGCTGAAGTGTCAAAAGAGTCAGTAAAGTTAGATATTTCAAGCTTGACCTTGACATTCAATTCGTAGTTGTCACCAATTCATTCAGTCCACAACATACCTATGTACATCGTCATTGTACAAATACACGTCATGAGCTGCAAATTTTGCAACTAAACAAATAATCAAATAATTGTGTCAAATATTATCCTTTAACAATGTGGACGTCTGCCTACACTATCTGACAAAATATTATGCACAGTCATACTCAAATATCCAATGCAGCTCAATAACCCAATAAGAAAATAGTATTCCATTACAAGAGTTGAAATTAAATAAGGTACTTAAGTCACGGAAAATGCATTGCTGTAGAGCTATTCCCTATGCGAATGATGTAACATTAATTGAATGTGACAAATTCCCCAATACACTGTGTGAAATTCTTCAGAATGCATTACACAAACTCGTCTCATGGGCAGAGTAGACTGGTTTTAGCTGTAAGTCCGAACAAAACTGAACTAGTTCTCTTTACTATGAGTCACAAACTTTCAATTATTGAACCTTTAAAGGCAGTGTAATTTATTTTGATCTGGTTTTGGATAGGAAACTAAGAAGCCGTCCATAAATTACGTGAGTCAAAATAGAGGGGAGGGGTCCGGCAAAATCTCACTAAATCTCAAAAAGTGGGAGAGGGCCTCAACGAAAATCTCACGTCGACTTTTTAAGGAAGAGAGTATACATTATTATGGCAGATTATATCTAAAAATTATAAGGAAAATCTCACGGCAGGGAGAGGGGGGAGTCCCGCCAGAACTCACCAAATCTCACCAAGGGGAGGGGGGGTCCGAATTTTCAAAAAAAAAACACCTCACGTAATTTATGGACGCTCCCTACGTTGGAAAATTAATGTTAAAGAGATAGTTAGGAAAGAAGTTAGACGATGGGGATTATTTTCCGTGTTAATCACTAGCTTTACATAACGGTCATTCCACCGATTCTGTCGAAATAAAGAATTGCTGCGAGGTTACCAGATACTGTGGCGACAAATTCCGTCTTCGCCGCGGGCGCCGAATGTGAAACGGTAACTCACTGCATATGTACATACAGGGTAGTCTAATTACAGTGGGCCATCCATAAAAATTAGGTTCCCTGGTTCATTTTGAGTACAAAATTGTAAGAAGGGAGGATCAACATTTAATCTAAGTGAGTTGGTTCGCAACTGACTGCCACCCCTACCTAACCTATGCAAACAAATTGAATTTCTTTATCAGGACTGTTATCATCTGTCTCAATTTCAAACAAATCGGAGAACATATTGCCGAAGAGTGCGTAAATTTTACATAGAAATAAAATGTTTGCTTAAATATATTAACAAAACCAAAAGACTCAGCGCATTTTGGCCATAAAATGATTGAAGATTATAAGGATTTTTCGGAGATATAACGTTTGTATTTTAAAGATCTTTAAATATTTGTGCATTTAACTATTTGTGTTAAATGCGCACGAACGTAGGTGTGCATTTGTGTCAATTTCGATAAGCATATCGATTGTAGGTTGCCCAGCAAACAGTTTTCATCGCTGGAGAGCTATATTTTAATCGCCAAGACGATGGTTTCGATCGCACGCTAGCTCATATTCATTTTTGAAATTTAAAAACTTGCTAGAATGTGCAGAATTATTAGATTTATTAAGATTATTAATTTTATATTTAAATTATTTATTAAATTGTTTCTTGTATACTTTCTTCTTTCTGCGTTCATATAGCAAAACTTTGTTGCATGATCGCATGTGCTTTGAGCTCTGACACGTAATACGCACGTTCGCACATTTTTCGAACTCGAATTCGCGTATGAATCAGATCGAAAAGTTTCAAGCCTTTGTTGTTGAGGGCAAATACAAATTATGTGACTTCATCGGACTCGGAATTATTGCATAATTTTATAATTCATTACATGGAGACAGTTGATCAGCCTGGCAACATTAACACCATTCTTTGCTGCTTACCATATCCATATATACTATCTACGTTTGATGTCGTATAAATACGATGCAAATAGCAAATAAGTAATATCGAATCATAATGCATTCAATTATATAAAACTTAAAGAAAAAAAAATCATATAGAAAACTCATCATCTGGAAAATAGAATCAAATAATCTAGTAAAATTCGCCAAATAATCGCGTGGACGTTTCAAAATTATTTATTTTATGCATGTCTCTATTTATTTTCCTGAAGAACTTTTGATCGTCATAAGTTTGAAAAATTTTTCAAATGTTTGCTGGGTATCAAAACATCGTATCATTTATTTTATAAGAGCTATAATAAGCAAGTGTGGCACACAATTTACCATTCATGCAAAGTTTTGAAAATGCATTGAATAGATATTCAGATATTCAGCAGACAAGTACGAATAAACAAAACAAATACACGCAAAATGTTAAGGAGGTTTTCCTTTGAAAGTGCTAACACAATTGTGCAAGTTTCTAATCCTTTCAAAAGAAAAATTGCTTAACAAATGGAAAATTACTATTGTTGCATTCAAATTGATATGCGTACTTGGAATAGCAACAAATCACTATGGTTTGAAAATTCCTCTGAAAATATAAGTGATTGAATTATTATTTTCCAAAGAAAAGTGTTGTATTATTAAAATATAAAAAATATCTGAAAACGATGTGCCCAGCTGGAATTTAGTACCACTAAATCGAAATATTTTAAAATTTCTTTTTTGTTACTCTACAATCTTTCAGCAAAGACTTGCTACCCAGCGTATTGCTAACCTACCCATATGCTAATAACTGTTCCATGTTATTGACATATTCTACATCGATAGTGGCACCAATCCAGATAAGTTCAAGTTCAATTTGGCCTTGTTAAATGTTCGTATAATGTCTTCTTCCTTAAGCGGTATGAACTCCAATATCACTCAATCTGTTTTAGTTTTATTTTGAATTCAACTTTTAGGATATGACTCATGGAATTCCCTAGTTGATTTTTATTTTTTGTGATGAGTTTGACAGCAAAGTTAATTCCTTAAACGCTTTCTAGCTCATAGTATTTATGGGGACCTATGCCAGAACTTACGATTTCAGTATATTTGTCCCAGTTTCTTTTATCGAAATTTCTGAAAGGCTTGGGTTTCTTTTTATAAAATCGATAATGAGGACAATTCGGAAGTGATGTTAAAATAAATATTCCCACAAAACCTTTCACCTATCAATTTTAATGGATTCGATATTTGAGGCAAGAGTGATTTCTATTAATTCCCTTCTATTCTTATTGTTAAGACTGTTGTGATTTTGCTGGTTACTCATTTTAAGGTTTGTGGATAGTATTAACTAAAAAATAGACTCACTCTACTTATTTATGTATGATATGAAACCCTATCACCATGACACGACTGAAAGATATGAGATAATTTCTCTTCCAAAATAAAGTTTCTAATTTACCTACTTTTACAAGACACCAAAGATCCAAGCTCAACCTTTAAATTGCACTTTTCATAAATCCAAGCTTCTTGAATCAGTGCTTTATATACTTATGTACATATATGTATGCTCCCTTCCGCAATAACGAGTGACCAGTAGTGGTGCCGCCGATGTTATTGATTTCAAAATTTATCATTTAAAATATGAAAAAACTTCCAATAACTTTTCCTTGACTATCTTAGACGGAACAATTTATTTATGATTGTCAAGTACATTTATTTAAACAAAAATGATGTAAAGCTATTCCGCACCCTTGGAGAAATACTCACGTTAAATTTTTCTTAAAATTACACGGTTAGAAATTTTGGAATAAATTTTAATACTTTTAGGCTTACATATATGACTACACCAGACTTGTATTAAAATGCAATACTGTCTAGATATTAAAATTCATTTTTAATACAAATTTGTATTAAAATTTAATACTCGTTTTTATTAAAATTTAAAAAAAAATATGTCGTTTCTTCTGGGATTCGAACCTGGTTCCCTTTCAATACAAGGGTTGCTTGAACATTTTAACGACATCAGCCAACGTAGTATCATATTTACGCTGGCTAAACGTAATACTTGCGATAGCATCAAATGTTATAAAATATCGTTTTAGTGTTTAAATTGTATTAGAATTTAATACAAAATGTATTACAAAATTTTGTAATATATTCAAAAGCATTAAATTTTATCAAAATTGTATTAAAAACTTTTGTAAAACTTCGCTTGTATTAAAATTTATTCCAAGATTTCTAACCGTGTAGTTATGAAAGCCGCAACATTCCAAAAACTCAACTTTTTCTGGAGGAAAAAAAACCGGAACTTTTAACTTTTCCTTTTTCGCTAGATGGCGGATATGTCTTTGTGGCATTACCGCTCATAATTCACTTCCTTCGTGCTACAATATCAGAGTAGTCGCGCTATAGGTATGTGGAGATGTGTTTGTATGCGGAGCTACATTAACGCTAAGGCAAATATGACACTTAATTTCTCATTGTATTAGGAACAACAATGAAATACGCAATTCCCTTCATAATGGTAAAAAATAGTGAAACTTGTAGAGGTATAATGACGCAAGCGCTTCTAAAGAAGGTGGTTTTGCACAGAAGCTATGAATGGTAATATTCTAGTTTGCTGTGCAATTTGTGTGGCATTTTTTGTCAAATATAATTTTAATAACTTTTAATGCGTGTTAACAAAAATTAATGAATTTCCACTTGCGGCAATGTTTCTCCCAAGGCGCACAACATGCGAAAAGTGATGGCAGCTATAAATTGATTAGAAAATTTTTTAATGTTTGCTTTCATATAAGAGTTTGATAGTGAACTTGACATTTATTGTATTAATATTTTTAATTTTATAAATAGCACAATAATTTAAAATTTTTATTTAACACTCGTAGCCACACATAATTTTAATGTTGTTGTTTACGTTGAACATGAATATGGCCAAGGTTAACTACAAAATAATTGACAGTTTTTTTAAGTACTTTAAATACAGTCTAAAAATTTCAAACCTAAGTACAAAGGAGGTTGAAATAAAACTTCATTTTGGACATATATATGTAATGAGATTGGGACCAAAAAAGTTTTAAGACAATCGTAAGATAATACTTAGGAAAAGACAAAACCATAAAAGTTCTTAATTTGTTGTTTGGGCTTAGTAACATACTATGCTCAAAGTTTAAAGAGTTCATATTTTCGGAGTTCAGATGCTTTATATGTGAATTATGCTGATTTATTGAAAATTAGAGCTTATAAAGTCATAATTGAGAAAAATAGGCCCAAAAATTTCATGTGAACAATACTGCAGAAAGACCGTTCGCTCTTGTGCAAAATTTCAACAAACAGATAACGAAGGACGAAGATCAGTTTCAAAAATTACTTAAAGTAGACAACGAAAACTGAAAAACAAAAATCTCCAAAATGGACAAATGTGAAATATTGATGAAGTACTCCAATTGTTCATGTATGAAAAGCTATACCCTTTGTCTTGTACGTTTCACAAATGAAATTGTTTCTGTGATATTTTGTTTATTTGCTTGCTGGGTGCCTGTTTTGTATGTAGGGCAGTAGGCAGTTTGCTTGCTGGCTGGTTGCTTTGTATATGAAGCTGTAGGCAGTCTGTCTGTTTGCTTTCTGATTTGTTTATGGAAATATAAGGGGTCTTGCCTGTTGGCTGCATACTTTTTATGTGGAGATGTAGGCAACTCGGTAAACTATACCGGCACTTAGTAAGTGATATTTTAAGGCAATCTGCCTTTCCCTTGCTACACATTGTATATAGAGACGTAGGCAAGCTGCCTACAAAGCGGCCATCTCTTTGTAAAAAGAATATACAGTTGTGGCTGGAGGTGTGAGTATTACTGCCTACAACGAGTATAACTATTCATCGATGTTGTGTATAACATATTTGCCGCTGAGTTGTTTTAATTTGTGAATATTCCTTTTTTAATACAATGCCCTCAACAAAATTTCTCGACGGCGTCTATAAATAGAGTTGTGCCTTACCCTAGACTTCAGCTTATATACATAGTTTGGATTTCATATCAATTGTATGTTGTTCTCCTAATCAAAATCCCATGTGATTAATTAAAGCAAATTCCAACAATATAATTCTTAAAATCGCTTACAATTCTATCAGAGAGATAAAATTCAAGTTTCTGTGCGAAATCTATAATGAACATTGATTCGCGACGTAATTCATATGCAATGCAACAAACCATCGCCAACGATGTAATCGCTGACAACTATGTAACGCCAGATCCGTCCGATTTATCTTCATTATTGTGCGGTAATGTTGATGCGGTAGGCGGTGCATATTTGAATGCAGCTGGAAGTGGACGCAGTGCATCTGTCGGTAATATAATGGAAAAACATTTGCTCGTGGGCAATAGCAGCAACAATAGCGATGTGGAGGATGATGTTGACGCAGGAATGAACATAAACGCGAGTATTTTAGCTGATGATGATGCTGATGTTGACAGTGTGGGTGTTGTTGTTGGTAGCACCCGGGGCCAACAATGGCGACAACGTAGCTACTCACAAGGTCGATACAGAGGAAACAATGTGTTAAGAACAAGAGAAAGCAGCACAGCGGCTACTATTGGTACAGATGATTATGATGATGATGAAGATGATATCGATGATGATAATAATGATATGGACTACAAAGATAACGTTGGCGTTGATTGCACTACTAGCACTGGTGGCAAATATATTGATATCACACAAGCATCCAGTTTTGATGATGATTGTTTTGTGCTCGATGCGAAGAATTCAGTGCGAAATGAGTAAGTTCTTGTTTTCACTTTATTTTTGTGGGGATTGATATTTTTAGAACTTGAGATTGGAAACGTGTCCATTTGTTATCAAATGAATTTTTAGTTTTCTGCTAAAAATTATGATTTTCATTTATATTTCCGAAGCTGGTCAAGCGGCAATTTTCAACCGCTTAAAACGCAATGATGCAAAATCAAACAAAGTATTGACAGTTCAAAAATAAATCCCGAGAATTTCATTTGGAATTACAAATACATACTTAAATGTGTATATTTTTTAGTAAAAAAAAACGATGAGTTCATGTTAAATTTAAACTACAATTAATATTAATGCACAAAATTAAACAGTAACATTTAATATAAGAATGGAAAATTTATCATTTGAATAAATTTTAAATGAATGACATCAAAATAATTCAAGAGCCCATTAAATTTTTAAATATAAACCAAAAACAACGGTATATTTTATCACCAAACTATAGCCATTAAAGTTGTGGAAGCTTTTTTGCATGTATGTAGGTAAGTATGTATATTGTTCGTAGTTTGTAATTTGTTACAATGTAACAGATAAATTACTATTTAAATGTAGTGAAACTTCTTAAAGAAAAGTTTGGTGAAAAAGGAGACAAAAACGATAACCCCATAAACTTTCTTTGTTTTAGGCGGCTTGCTAAAGCAGCAGTGTGATATCACTATATCAAGCTCATCTCCTAGAGCAGTGTAAGGTATTCTGCCTCCCACGGGCAACTGCGGCGGAACTCTAGCAGAAGCTGCGTGTATGTATACTCGTCGTGTACGCTGCGCAATACGATTTGACATGACTCGGTAACGTTCGGCGCACACATTGACATGCATCTGTGTAGGTTTGCCTTACATTGCCCTAGAGCAGTGATGGGCATGGAAATCTAACAAAAGGGCTAAGTAACAACAAACGAAATTTTAAAGTTTTTTTTTACTTTCATTTCCAAATTTGTCAATAGCACAAAAAAAAACCAAATTGCACTACAAACAAAAACAATTGCTACATTCGTCATGACACAATGCGGCGCCGTCGCTTATGCCTTTGTGTTTTCTTTTCATTTGAATTCAAGTCAACGCTGTTCCTCGATAGCGTTGAAATTCTGGAATTTTTTTCGAGTGCTTGTGCGTCGAATATCGGTGGGGGCAATGAGGGCGGTTAGGGACACTGCGTGCCCACCACTGCACTAGAGTCTAAGTGGGCAAAATAAGAAAAATGAGCCAATCGAAGCTCTTTACAACAAATATGTCGTTTTCCTTAAGAAAAATAAACAAACACAAACACTCTACCGTGCTACGCATATTTTTATTATTGTGTTTTTTATACGCTCCATATTCACATTACATTTACATTTGTATTGTTGTTGCATAATTCAGAAAGAAAGAAGCGAGCACACTAGCAAACAACAATGCCCACATTATAACGATAGCTTTTTTCGTTTCACTTGATCAATGTACTTTTATTTCTACACTCATGTTGTTCTTGTTTGATTCTTGGAATTTTTCTTTTACAATCGAAATCAAATTTATAGTGGGGTTGTTTTTTATGTTCTTGCAGTTGTTGTTTTTGTTGTAAGCAGCTCCAGCTTTAAAAATTTTGCCCACTTATACCCTAGACAAAACTCTGCACGTTTTCATGCATTTCGGTATTATAACCAGGTGGAAACATGGCTTGAAATAATTAATTTCTCTGGGATTACGCGATGTCCTTCTATTTTCTGAGATCTATCGATGTCTTTCTATTTCGTGATGTTAATAAGATTTTAGAATTATAAGGAACCAGACCGAAATGAAATGAAAAAAAAAATCGTATAAGAAAGTATGTAGAAATTTGTCTGTAGGTAATATCGTTTTCACATAAAGTGTCTTCCAACTTAATACTACGTATATTTGTATGAACATGAAAAGAAAAGCTTTAGTTGCTAAAAAAAAGGAGCACATAAGGGTGGAAACAAGATCACTTGTCACTTGTGCTTGTTACTTTTATCATGCAAATAACGTAAGACGATCGTTTTCTTTTACAGTAACTTGTATAAAAAAGTAACAAGCGTTGCTTCTGTTATCTTTCTAATATTCGAATTTCATAATCTTGATGTATGTAAGTACATATGTTAAGAGAAAATAATTTTCCGTCAAAAATTGCCTTAGTGTAATAAATCTGGGCTTCGGTTTTTATAAATTCAGTTATTCATATCTCTCATATATCGATATCATATAGAGTAACTTCGGGTATTGTGATATGGGTATTTTTGTATTTTAAATTACACGTAACTCTTATAGCATAGCTTTTACTTCTTTATGTATTATGGTTTGTTGATGCCTTGTGCAGTATATTACGACTTCGGAGCTCTTTAGCGTAAGCCAATCTGAAGCTATTTCAACAAAATGGAAAAAAACCAATGAAATTGCCGGGTAATGTGAAAAGTATAACAAGTATAAAACAGTAGGAACTAAAAACACAATAACGTTATAACTTTCAATAGAATTTTCATAAAAAAGGAAACTAGATTTAAACTGAATCAATAAGCGAAAAGCAGAACATATTAAAGTCAGATAGATGACTCACATACACAAATAACTTGCTCTCTTGAAAGACAATCATTGTGAGCCCAAATTAAATCGTATTGCAGGCATTGAACTCAGGTCTGAATCTTTGTATCCCTCTGGAAGGATTTGTTGCAAAGAGCACAGGTAATGTACTTGCTGGTTGGAGCAAATTTAACTATATCACATTACCCGAATTACAGTTTTAATGCACTCAGGTTATTTTTATTAAAACACATTTCAGCAAATAAAGAACTCACATTATTTATGACGAACTATATTCACTCACTAACAAAATCAAGTACTTCGGCTATAATACTTAATTTTTTTGTGGGCTTAATTCACATATGAAATGCATACAAATAAAATCTCGCCTTGTGGCTAAATCAATTTCACCACACTGAGACCAAAAACTGTGAAGGCGAACGCCCAAAACCTTGCAGCACGTATCTTTTTCCGTTACTGCTATGTTGACAAAAAAATGTTTGTCGAGAGTGGTTTATTTAAGGAAATATGATTGCATATAACATTACCCGACCATATCACATTACCCGAAGTTACTCTACATATAATAAGAATTTTTGACCAAATATAATGATTAGAAAGTTGAAAATTGTATTTGAACGTTGTTTTTGTTATTGCTGTTGTATTGGTTAAGAAAAAATTATCAAAGTACTAAATTACCTTGAAATATTTATAAACCATTAAATAAAATATTTTATTTCCATTTAAATCAAATATGCCAATCATTGCAATAATTTTTTTTTTAATAATTCTAAAGGAAAAACTACAAAACAAAAAGTATACATGGTGCTATAATTCACGAACTGTCAATCAGACTGGTTCATTATCATATGAGAACGGCTTATTTTAAAAACATGATAGCCCACACATCCTCTGATAACGATATTATGCATTTATTTTACAAAGCATATATCCACACTGTAAAAAGTTTTTCTATTCGAAATCGAAAATAACAAAAAATTGCATAGAAATTCAATAAGTTTTACTTAGTACATAATTTTTATATTTCTTAAAACTTTTATTTCAATTTTTGATTTTGTTGATTGTACTCTTAAAATAGGCACTTCATATATTTTTAGCTCAAAATTACATCCCACACAACATATGTCAAGATCATATGCTTCAGATAATGTTCGATATATATTGATATTTTTATCTGTGCCAAGAACGTCAAAGAAAAAGCAAAATCCAATTTATTTAACATTTTTCGTGTACTTTTTTTTTTAATTGAAAACTTATTAAGTATATGGCAGCCAATCACTTAAGTTAATGAAATTTTTGAAAATATTTATGAGTAAAGTAATTTGCAAAATGGTTGCTTACGTGTGGTAACATATTTTTTAGTCACGATGTTATTTGTGGTCAGAGCTCAAAAATTTGTAATTTAATTTAAAAAAATACTTATTTTTATGCAACTGCAAAATATGCCCGAACTAAGAGTAAAAACCTACAAATTTTTTTGTCAATCTGTTAAGTTGTTGATACAAGGTCTTGCAATTTTTGAAATATTGGATAACAAATTCCAGAAGGACTTTGCTCAACATTATTAGTTTTCAAATTACAGAGGTGGTTAGTTATTTTCGTAATTTTTTCTGTAAATTATTAATTTTAATGAGTGATTTCAATAGATTTTTTGATGATTTTTTCCAGAAAAAATACTTTATTGTTTGGAATTTTTTTTTTGAAAAGTTTTGCAATTTAAAAATATTTTTGGATTTTTTGGAAAAAAATTATTTCTTAATATTTTTTTAATTAAATTTATATGAATGCTTGATTTATTACCTTTCAAAATATTGAGAATTTAAAATGGGCAGCCCTAAATTTTAATTTTTATTTCGTGATAACTCGCAAACCATTCAAGGTATTGCAACGAAATTTGGTAGACGGATGCATGTCATAAATATCTTAAATGCTATCAAAAATTGGCGGAATCGGAACAGTGGGCGTGGCATATTTCAATAATTGAAAACTTTGATTCGATATTACTCGAAAACGGCACCGAAAATTTTCATAAAAATCTTAGAGTTAATACCGCTGAATGAGGTCATTATAACAAGCTATGCCACTCGTTGAAAGGCGTGGCACAGCCCACAATATTTATAAACGTTATAATAAAAGAACTAACAACGCAATCGTTATGAAATTTGACAGGTCAAATATACTGGCTATTGGGTATCTTGTAACCAAAAGTGGGCGAAACGGCACCTGTGGGCGTGGCACCTTCCACACAAGCGAAAACAGTTAAAAGCTACATTTATTGTTCTATGAGAGAAATATTTTTTGAATTTGGTATAGAGATGTCGGTTACTATAAGCTTTGAAACTAAATGGATTTCGATGGGATTGCATCAGTGGGCGTGGCACCTCCCCTACATGCAAAAAATGTTAAGTGTTGCATTTAGTGTGCTATGGGCGTAATTTTTTTAAAATTTGGTGTAGAGATGTCGGTTACCATAAGCTTTGAAACTAAATGGATTTCGACGGGATTGCATTTGTGGGCGTGGCACCTCTTATACAAGCAAAAAATGTTTAAGGCTACATTTAGTGTGCTCTTGGAGTCAAATTTTTTAAATTTGGTGTGGAGGTGTCGGTTACTATAAGCTTTGAAATTAAATGAAAATCGACGAGATTGCATCAGTGGGTGTGACACCTCCCATATAAGCAAAACACTTTAAATATTATATTTAGTGTGCTATCGGAGTAATATTCTTTAAATTTTGTGTAGAAGTGTCTGTTACTATAAGCTTTGAAATTATATGAATTTTGATGGGATTTCATTAGTGGGCGTGGCACCTCCCATACAAAATTATAACGTTGATGCCATATTTAGCAAACTGAAGGAGTGATCCTAATAAAATTTGGTCTCAATATATTCAGCCTCATTCAACGAGTTTTTCAACGTCTTTCAACTGCTTCATTATTTTTCAATCTCTTTCAACTTTTCTCAAGGATTTTCTACATTTTTTCAAATATTTTCAACGCTTTCAATATTTGACTGTTTTTTTCAACCTCATTCAACTTTTTTCGAGTTTTTCAACTTCTTTCAACTGTTTCAACATTTTTCAACCTCTTTCAACTTTTCTCAACATTTCCCAAATTTGTCTGACTTTTTCAACCTCTTTCAACTTTTCTCAAAATTTTCCATATTTTTTCGAGTTTTTCAACGTCTTTCAACTGTTTCAACTTTTCTCAACATTTTCCATATATTTTCAAATTTTTCGACCTTATTCAACTTTTTTCGAGTTATTCAACCTTTTTCAACTGTTTCAACATTTTTCAACTTTTTTCAACATTTTCCATATATTTTCGAATTTTTCAACCTTATTCAACTTTTATCGAGTTATTCAACCTCTTTCAACTGTTTCAACATTTTTCAACCTCTTTCAACTTTTTTCAACATTTTCCATATATTTTCGAATTTTTCAACCTTATTCAAATTTTTCCGAACTATTCAAACTCTTCCAACTTTTTCAATATTTTTCAAACTTTTCAACTTTTTTCAACACGTTCCATATTTTTTGGACTTTTTCAACCACATTCAAGTTTTTTCGGCTTTTCAACCTCATCTTTTTCCGATACTTTCAACTTTTTTCGAGCTCTTAAATCTCTTTCAACGTTTTCAACATTTTAATATACTATCGAGCTTATCAAACTTTTTCACCTGCTTCAACCTCTCTCAATGTTTTTCAACATTTTTCATATTCTCGGCTTTTCAACCATATTCAATATTTTTTAAGTATTTCCGACTTCTCATTCAATTGCATTACATTTTTTCGACTTTTTCAACCTGAAAACGAAAAACCGAACTTTGGTCGGTCTCCTGGTACTATACTAGAGACCCTACTTAACCTCTCACCAAAATATAATGCCGATATATGCAACACTCACGTTGCAGTAGAACAAAAAGTATCCGAGCATTGAAATATTTTTTATGTTTCATTTCAATCAACTGTAAATTTTTAAGTAACAAAAAAACAAAATAAAAATCATTTCATTCATTTAATATACTGCTATACACTTGAAAATTTTTTTAAGAAAAAGAATATGGCTGAATATTTTTTCCATTCTTTCAACATTTTTCAAATTTTTCAACATTATTCGGTATTCTCAACATATTTCGATATTGGCAAATGTTGCATGGCACAAAATTTTTTTCAATTTCGTGGTGAATTTTTTAAAATAGAAAAAGGGACAAGCATGGGAAACTCTTTATCCCCAGTATTAGCTGAAGTATTTATGGCGGAATTTGAAATAAATTTACAAAAAACAAAAAAACTCCCAAAACTTTGGCTACGCTATGTTGATGATGTTTTTGCAATTGTTAAGAAACAGGAAGTGATCCCTTTGTTGAATATTTTAAATTCTCAATGCGCATCAATTAAGTTCACCATGGAAGAAGAAAGAGAGGGAAGTATTCCATTTTTGGATCTTATGCTAAATAGAGTGAATGGAAAAATCGAAATTGGGATCTACCACAAGGATTCCAGCACAATGAGATATATCCCATCTGATTCCCATACACCAATTCAACATAAATTAGCCGCATTCCATTCAATGGTGCACAGGTTAGTTAAATTACCTTTATCTATAGCAAATTTCAACAAAGAATATGAACACATTAAAACCATTGCCCTAAAAAATGGATATAAAGTAGAATTGGTCGACAAAATAATTAAACAACATTCAAAAAAAGTAATGCGGTCTAAAATGACAACCCTATATACACAAACACAGGCCATAAATAAGGACGATGAGACTAAAAGAGTTGCCTTGCATTTTGTACCAGAAATAACAAACAAATTGAAATCAGTGTTTAAGAAACACAATATGACATTGGTATTTAAAAACAACAACAAAATTAAGCAACATTTAAGTTCAACAAAAGACAAAATCGCCGATTTAGACAAAGCCGGGATTTATGAAATTGAATGTGGAGACTGCAAACAAAAGTATTACGGCCAAACACGAAGAGGGATTGGAAAACGTTTCAAAGAGCATGTCAGCTACATAGAAAAAAATCAGCCAAAGAAGTCAGCCTTTGCGGATCATGTTCTTAATAATTCACATTGGAACTTTTCTAAAGAAAATGTATTTTTAAAAAAACATGTGAATGATTACAACAAATTGGATGCATATGAAAGCATTTACATACAAAAAGATAGAAATGCTATAAATTTAGACAAAGGAAATATTATTTCAGATTTATTTAATTTTTGCAGTACAAAATAATTTAAGAAAAAATTTTTTATATATTTTAAAAAAAATTTTTTTGAAACACTCCAAATTAACTAATTTAAAATATTTTTTGAAACACTCTTTTTCTTATTTGTTTCTTGTTGTTGTTTTTCTAATTCGTTTTTACCCGTTGTCAATCTCAATGTATGTACATATATGTTAGGTTATTGACATGTAATTTTTTCACATTTCGCATAGAATGCTTTGTTTACAATTATTTTTTGAATTTCAATTTCATTCGTGTTGCAGAAGATGACCAGCAGGCTGGTCGAAATGGATCCAATTGTGTTTTTAATAAATAAATAAAAATAAAAGTTTTTTAAAACAATAAGCAAAATCAAAATAAGGTTTTTTTAATTTTTACAAAATAAGGAAAGATTTTGCGGCTGGTTCGTGTATAAATAAATATTTCGATCTATTGAAAATTGTTTTCTACTTGTTAGATTTTTTCAATATTTTTCGAATTCTTCAACATTTTCTATAGTAAAACAACGAAATGTCGTTCACACATCACCTGATTTTATTTTTTTCTTTTTTTCTTATGAAGCTTTACCCCCTTTCCATCTCTCCATATAGACTTTTGACAACTTTTTAAATTAAACGATCTTAAGCTATAAAACAATCTTAATTGTGTCTTCGTAAAAATCAGTCTTCATCAAAAAACAGAGAAGGTCATAAAAAAACAATCAAACTAGATATCAATTTTAGAAAAACTTAAGTCTCTCAGTCTTTCTTTTTTTTACTTTAATGGAATGGTTGCTTCTGCGGCAGTTTCGTTGCTTGAAAATTCCCCCTATTTTTCGATGAGAAATATTTTTCTCGAAAGTATAGCGCATATCAGAGTATATTATACTCCACAAATAAACTTGCTGTAAACTTGTTCAAAAAGTCTCCGAAAATCGGCTAATCGAGAGGAGTGGATGTCATGAAAATCAAATTATTCTCATCTTTTTTCTAGGGAATAATTTAATTTCACAGTTCGAAACTATAACTCTTCAAGCTCATATACTCGAAAGCACTGATGACTCCTCAAATTTTAAAATTTAGACAGAAAAAAAACAAGAACGTTCTGAAGTATAATTTTATTTAGTTAAAATGGTCAGCAAAATTTCCTCTTTGAGGATTTTACTATGGTTATTTTCTTTTTTTTTGCTACCAAAAACATTTGTTGGTTTGTGTTATTATTCTCACATTTAGGAAAGAAAAAAAATTAATAAATAATAAAAGTTTTTTCACACCATCAATGATTAACAAAAATTCCGAGTATAGAATTCATGAATGTTTGTTATTTTTAACATTTGTTTTAAAAATAAAATATAGCATTCTCAACTGCAACCCGGAATTGGCAATAACTGCAATCCTCTGAAATCCTAGGTGGCAACATCGTGTTGTTGTCATATTTTCCGCTAATTACGAATTTATCTTAAAATATATTAATTTTGTCTAAAAATAAAATATAAATTTGAAATGTTTCGCCAGTATGTGAGTAAAGTTTAATTATTTTTTGAAAATAAAATAAGAAAAAATACAAAATAAATTGTTGACAACAGTTGCGCATCAGTGGCAACTGTTGCCAACTAAACGGCAATTTACACACAAACAGGAAGCATTTAAACAATTTAATTTATTTCTGTAAACATTGCGAATTTTTTTGTTTTTTCTTATGATAATTTAATAATATTTTTAGTCGCCTTTAGTTTCTGTCTCAAGCCAGTTGGGGTCTCTAGTCGTGTGGCGTCCACATTTCTGTTTCAATTTAATGACTTGTTATTCTTTTTTTTGTTTTTTTTTTGCTGCCATTTGAATTTTATTTTAATTTATCTTCATTATTGCTGGTGACTTTTGTTTTTTATTTATTTGAGTTGTTGTTGCTAGTGACGTAGTGTTAATTGTCAACACTACCATGGGGTAGTGTTGTCATGAATTTTGTGAATTTTCTTAATTTGATTTTTCTATCGTCTGAAAATTGCAATCAAATTCAATTGTTCTTTCTGCCGTGTGGTCGGTTGTCGGCTTATGGTCATTGCCTGATTTTATCATGTTCAAGGCTACCTTTTTGTCTCTCTTAATTTCATACAGATTTTACATTTGCTTTATGCATTTTATTAACGATCTACAGCTTCTTTTGTGCCAAAAAAAAAAAAGGAAATTCTGACCACAAATTTCATTGCAGACATTATTTTTGACAATTAAGTTGCTATTTATGCATCGTTTTTCAAATTGTTGCAATTAAAGAACAGTTGTGAGGATTGTCTAGCAATGCCGTTTCTTTTTATATAAATAATTTTGATTGTGAATAACCTTAAGCATACTAATTGTGCATATTAATGTTTTAAATGCAACTACTTCTAAGGCCACACTTAAAGTTTCAAGTTACTTTAATAAAAACGGTCAGATTTGAACTTAGCGTTGCAATATCCATAGGCCATGATTATGGAAATGCCATAGACTTACAGATTATTTAAACATTTATAGGTTAAATTTTCAACATAACACATTCAAAACTTTAACGAAATTTCTGTCCTGCTATAATTTTCTGCTGTTTCTAATTAAGTATATGGCGTGGTGGTGTGGCTGACGCATTCACGTCGGTCTACAAAAAACTCACCAGCTCTGATATCACTTTTGAAATTCATGATAGCTTCTTGAGTTTGTGCCTAAATCCATTGTTTGCATTTGGCAGGAAGATAAGAAACTCATTTTAAAATTTAAAAATAGAATTTTACATTTCAACTAAATATGAGTAGTACATTGATATGGCGTTATATTATACAAACGGTATTGTGCATAAATAAATTGTGTAGAGTGATCTGTTCGAGTTTGTTATGCTGGCAGCCCTGTTTATCAGACGGTTGTTAATATACACAAGCGTTTGATGTATCAAATGTTAATTTACAACTACACATTAGCGAAATGGATCATTTCGCTTGCCACTTCCCGTTAAAATTGTTCATTTACTCTACACAAATGACAAACAACAAGACCTTGATGCTGAATTTACGTTAAAAATGTTCTTTACGATGAGGCACTTTTCCACTCTCTATGGCTGGATGTGTTATTCAGCAAAATTTCCGCAAATGCTGCAAGAAAATTCTTCATATGAGAGATGCCAAATTTGGCTATTTAGTGCACATTGTGGTTAGGCGTTATAATTGGGTCCCTTTCCTTTGAAAACGATAATGTTCAAACTATAGCAATTAATAGTGAGTGCTTTGGTCGCAAAATTATCAATTATTTCTAGATCGAAAACGAAAATATTGATGTGAAAGACATATAGGCTGAGTTCTTAAACGTCAGCAAACTAAGCAGTATCACTGTTAGTATACTGTTTCGAAACAAAGCAACCAAGTTGCATTGATCGAACACATTGAATATTGACGATTACGAACATCTGTTTGCAAAGCATCACTATAAACAATAAGCGAAAAAGATTTAAGTAGTAAGCACTTATTAATAATGAGAAAGAGTTTGCTTCCTCCATTTTGAAATTAGCGAATTAGCTGTGCATCACAAAAGCATAATCAAAACTATTGATGCAAAATTTGCTTATTTCTGTGCATCATTAGCAATCGATTGGCGTTTAGGGGCACATAATATTGTAACCAGGCCCTGATTTAGAAATTTTCCGCCCCTAGTCAGTTGCAAAAATTAACCCCCCCCCCCAAATTAAATTAGGCTCTGAAAAATTCTCCGAATTCCCACGAATTTTTTGATATTTTTTTTTTTTTTTCTAGCAATTTATAAAACATTTTATTGATTTCCAACTACACGGAAAAAAAGGTTTTGTAAAAAATAACGTGAGATATTCAAAAAAAGCAAAATAATCAGGAAAAATTGTCGTATAGCCCTGTAATTTCTAATTTCATGGAGTACTCAGTATAAATTGATGTGCAAACTGCAATCATTACAGTCTAAAACTTTATTATTACAGTTTCAGAATTTAAAATATACAATGTGGTCAGGAAAAAATTTAGTTAGCAAAAAGTACTAAATAATTAATGAAAATTTCTTATGATCGACAAATAAAAATTACAAGGTAAACTGTAAAAACTTCAATAAGTATCACATAATAAATTATTTATCTTATGATTCGATATAACTTTTTTGTCACCTGCGTTGTACAAATACGACATAAAACAAAGATATATGGTTACAAGAAAATAATTATATGAATGTTGCCAAGCTGGTTCTCTGTTTCGTGCTATGTTAAGAAGTATCGTTAGGAAGTATAATAAAACATAAAATATGAAAAAAATAAAATAATAAAAAAAAATAAAAACAAAAAGTAAAATTTTCGTTTTTAAAATTTTTTCGGAGTAAATGATAAATTTTACAGTGTGAGCATTGTAATTTTTCATTGACGATCACAATCAATTATTACAGTTTTTCGCTTACTATTTGGGCATTACAGGGAAAAACTGTAATTATTGTCGGAAATCCAATGAATTTTTACAGAATTTTTTTTTCCGTGTAAGTACATAGGTTTCTAGAGCATAATACAATATGGGTATTCATCTAATCGCGCAGAACCCTCGCAAACTGTGCATTTTTGCACCCTCGCCCTTTAATTCTTGCCGCCCTTGGCACGTGTCTTCTCTGCCTGTATGGTAAATCTGGGCCTGATTGTAACATTATAAAGGGTTGCGTTTAAGAGCACGTGACTTCGTATAACTGCAATGCAACTGACGTTTATTAACTCAGCCGTAATTTCAGCAATACGGTGCAACTTGCCAAACATTGGGTGCAACATTAGCTGTTTTGCATGAAAAGTACCAGATCGCATTATTTCACGTTCTTGTGGCATCAACTGACCGCTTAACTTATGCGACTCAACGCCGTTTGACTTTTTTTTACGCGATTACGCTAAGAGTCGAGCCTACGCAAACACATGAGAAACGTTGTGAAACCTACAATTCAACATCCGTCCAGTTATGGCCGAGATACTGCACGATTTAAACAATTTTTTTTTTTTTTCAAATTGCTGACACTACAATTTTTAACTCGCTGGCATAGAAAAATGTTCAGTGCTGCGTAGTAGTTTTTATTATTCCGGAATAATGCATGTAGAAAATAACAAAGCTTAGCAATTTTTATTAAAAAAATTACACTGCCCTGCAAATTTCAACTTTCGGTCTACTAATGCAAAGTGACTAGATTTTTTAAATAGATTTTTGCATGCTAAGCACGAATCTGGGCACAGAAGTTGTCTATCGCGCATAATTTTTGAGAAAATCGTAAATCTCCAAAAAATAAGAAGTTTTTGGCATATTTTGAATAGACGTGGATACCAAACGCAGAGTCCTGAGTTCTTGTAAAATATCCCAAATTGAAGCTTGCCATTTTCTCTTTTGACCACAATAAATTTAGATTTAATCGCTTCTCACGTTCAGAACCTGTGCGCCTTCGAGCGTAGTCCTGTCAATGGCCGTTATTTTATCTGTTTTCAGTTATGAAATTCATTTTGGTCGAATCCAAAGGCTCCCTATATAATCCGTGATGAAAAATATATGCTCATCGCAACTTCCAAAGACATCTCTTATGTTGATTGCTTCTTTTTTTATGATGTTTACAAGCTTTGAAGAGTTCCTAGTCAGAAACTGGATCGAAAATAGTTTGGAATGCTATCGGTGAACAATGCACAAACAACACTTAAATTGAAACCTTCAAAATACATAAGCGACATCTCATTCGACCTAAGATTGATGATTCTTAATTTTCCATTCCGATTAATTTTTGATTTATTGCGGTCAAAAAGAGAAATTACAAGTTTTAGTACAATGTATTTTTGAAGGTTCTAGGACTCCGGGTACAGTGCGCACAGTAATTTAAAAATGATCTCTCATTTTCTCAAAAAATTTGCGTGATTGACAACTTTTGAGCACAGATTCGAGTTCAACGTGAAAAAATCTATTGAAAACACTTTCCGTTAGCGAAACTCTTGTAGACTAGTGTTATACTTCCGTTTAAGTTTTATTTTTTCTAGTCGAGTACCTGTGGTGTATATGGATTTTTAGTTGAAAAAATATATTTAAAGTACTCTTACTCTGAAAAGAACATTTTTTACTCAACACGCATCGTGACTATGTATTTTATTTTTTGAACTTTAAAAAAAGTTCTTTATGAACTTTTTAAATTAACAATTTATATGAAAAATATTAGGTAAATTATGTTTAAAGTTGGCATGAGCACATTTTACTCGTATGTTAAATATTTGCTGCTTTAAAAACTTTAAAAATTCTATGCCACATGAATAAAGGTTATTGTTTACCAAAATCTAAAAACTTCTGAAGCGTAAAATTTCCAATAATAACTCGATCCAATTCAAAATAAAGTTTGCAAAATATCCACCTTGATGTTCGTAAGTTGAATTGAAACTTTAAAATTGCCTCTACTTGCTGGCCAACTTTTCCAATTCATTTCCTCTGAGCAAATATGCCTGCTGCAGCATTTTTAACGTTAATGACTTCGAAAAATTCACACTCATAGACAATTTTTCACCTCCTGCTATGTCACATTACTCGTACACACAAAAAGTTGGCACATCGCACCATGACCGCCTGGCTCAATGGCACCAAAATCATACTCTGGTAGTCGTATTTTGCGCAGATAAAAATCTGCAATCAGTAGGCTCCACACAGAGTTGCAATTTGTGGCTTTGCCACAGCTCACAGTTTTGTCCTTTTCGTGCGCTACATTTGAAATGAGTTCGGTTACATCAAAACGAAAAGAAAGAAAAAAATGTATCGGATACCGACCTACTTTTTGGATTATTTTACTGTTTTAATGCTGCAATGAGATCGAGCACAAAGTTTATGTTTCCACTCCAACAAAGTAGGTTGTGGATGCGGCTATTTAGAGCTGAATCCTATGGCACATGGGAATATTAAATGAACTCTTTTGTTGTTGTTGTTGTTGTTGCTGCTGTTGTTTCTTGTATTTAAAAATATACAATAAAATATATGTAGAAAATTGCAGTGGCCGAAAAATTGGCCTACAGCATTGCAGATAATGAGTACCAAAGTACATACAACTAAAAGTAGAAATAAATTTAAAGGCACTGTCAACGTGGATAAGACCAAAAATGTTTTTTCTTTACTTGGACAGTTAATGTATATCCTTTGAGGACACTGAACACATATAAAGTTTTACTAATTCACTTTTAAAAGGTTTTCTACTTAATTATGGTTTGGCATTCCTTACGGAAGTTGGGTCAATCCTGTTGCAACCTAGATAATTGTAATTTAATTTTGTAAAAATAACTTTACTGTTTTGAGATTTATTTCCTACGTGCGTGTGCTAAAAGCTTTTCGATTATGGTCAAAGCGCTTTATATGCAAACATTCCTTAATCCAATTATTTCTAATATCCTGCGCAACGCTAATGAATATCAACATTTTCTCAAGTCGTAGCCTACGCTGCTGCGTTGACTTTGTCTTTGTTGACCAAAAATCAATTACCAATCATTAATAATTTAATAGCATTCAGCTTAAGTTTTGTAGGCTCAAAGTGCTTAAATTAAGGTCTTTAATTGCATTTTGTTTTGATTTTTCATAAAAGACATGCTTTTAATATTGTGGCAAATTCTTAGTGGAACTTTAGCTTAAGCTTTCAATTTAGATTTTCGAACTTGGGGTTATTACTTACAGACTTTTGGGAAAGGATTCGCTTGATATTTTTTACAGAAACCTGATTAATGCTTCGTTGGACTTTTATGTTCTCAGCGTAAGGTTAATCCTTTAAAAAAAATGTATTGCAAGTGCGCTTATTAAATTTAATGCGTTATTTAATGAGTTATTAAAAAATTCAAAAAACCTTATAAATAGTACCGAAAAAGACAATAAAAGTCTCAATGTATTGAATTGTATCGAAAATTCGATAAAAAAAAATAACGGCTCAAGGTATTGAAAATGTCAAAAAATGTCCAAAAAGTCTCAAAAAATTCATTGTTTATTAATGAATTAGCATTAATTTTTTCTTGGTGCTCTTGGTACATTTGAGTCAAATGTGTGAAGAAGAACGATTTTGACCATTTTCGTGCAATTTTACCTAGCAAACCAACTGCTACAGAGCCTGAAGATGTTCTAGGCTCTAGAGCAGCGTTGGGTAAAAAAGGAAAAATGAGCCAATTTTAGCTCTTTAAAACAAACATGTCGTTTTTCTTAAGAAAAATAAGTAACACATGCACTCACCACTGCTATGCACACTTTTATCATTGTAGTTTTAAGCGATACACACAGGAGTTGTATTATTGTTATTGTTGCATCATTCAGAAAAAAAACTGAAACGAGCGAACAAGGAAACAACAATGCGCACATTTAAGACAGCTTCTCTAGCTTCGTTTGATCAGTGTATTTTTATTTCTACACTATTGTTGTTCTTGCTGGATACTTTGAATTGGGTTTTGGCTTATTGCAGAATTTTCTTTTTTCTATCGAGATCGATTTTATGGTGCGGTATTTTCTGTTGTTGTAATTGTTGCTTTTGTTGTAAGAATCTCCTGCTTTCAAAATTTTGCCCATCTATGGTCTAGACCTGACCCAAAGGAAATGCTTCTACTTCTGTGTTGCCATTTTCTAGTTTTAACGCATCGTAATATCTAGTCAGTAAGTTTGCCTTACGACAAAAAATTCTCTCTCCGCATGCTTCTATCATGAATGGTGATTTCAAATTTCTGAAGAGCACCACTTTAAGTGGCACTGCATCGAAGATTGTTGGAGGAGGTATGTAGGTAATATTATGCCAAGTGTATCAGTTTAATAAGTTTCTTATTGCCCCTGTGACCAGTGTTGTAGCCAGTATTCTTCTTGATTATATGGCATGGTTTGGATATAAGGTGCTCAATAGAGTTGGTTCTTCCATCACGTGGCAATAAATTCGATAGAAAGCAAAGACAATGTATTTGGTTGAAAAGTTTTTGCGCGCAATTGGTGCTGCATACTAATTGGGTTACCCTGCTGGTTGGGCTTACCAAATACTCTCACATTTGACATTTACTCTCAGTATAGCTTTTTTATGAGGGTGTAACGCCCTCATGTCAAAATTTCTCACCGTTTGTTTAATGTTTGACCAATGCATTCCTAGTATTTGTTTGAAATTAAGTTTAATAGCCTTTAATAACTCTGTCACCATAACATTTCAAAATATTTACTTGCATAGGATGTGCCACGTCCTCTTGCAAAAATCGGCCCACTTTTTGCTTGTTTAAACCACTCTAATGTTTGTATGAAGTTTGGTTGGAATACCTTGAATAACTTTCTGAGTCTGAAGTTTTGAAGATTTTTCTTTTGTGAGAAGTTGTTTAGAGCTCATGCTGCTATCAATAAACACACAGCCACATAAATGAACATGCGATGTCACTTTTTCGATTCTTGTACATTTCACATTTTTCGACTTTTTAACATTTATTTAAAAGGTACTTTCAGTGCAATGTAGGGTATGTGAGTTTTGGCCTGGCTGAAGATATCACCTTAACTTGTTGATATTGCGTTAGAAAATTTTAAAATTTACATCATATGTGACTGGGAAAGTTAAAAGGGACCAACGGTACGAAAATAAATTTTCGAGAAAAACGACTTTGAAGTTAAGAAGTGGGTTTTTATGCGCATGAACGTTTTTATAGCTTGAAACTTATTACTCGGGGGTTTTTGGGGTCGCTGATTACGAATCTGGTATCAGATTTTAAGAATTCAAAATGGCGGATTCAATATGGTGGACAAATTTTTAAAAACTGATCGGATTTGCTTAAAACTTGTTACTCGGAGGTTTTCAGGGTCGCTGATTACAAATCTGGTATCAGATTTTGAAAATGGCGGATTCAATATGGCGGACGAATTTTTTAAAAACTGATCGGATTTGCTTGAAACTCCTTACTCGGGGGTTTTTGGGGTCGCTGATTACGAATCTATTATCAGATTTTCAAAACTTAAAATAGAGGATTCAATATGGCGGACAAATCTTCTGAAAACTGATGAGATTCGCTTGAAACTTGTTACTCGAGGGTTTTTGAGGTCATTGATTACGAATCTGGTGTAATTTTCTCGAAATTTAAATTCATTTATGTGGTTGTGTGTGGACTTTAATAGTTTTTACTGTATATGCGACAGCCATTTCCGTTAACTGATTTTACTCATTCAACTCGAGGCAAAGTTCAAAATGAATAATGTCGCTTCATCGTAATCGTGATTTCCATAGGAGGTGACGCTGTTCAAAAATATATTTACTTTTCCATGCCTACTAGGACCTTTCTAACCAACACAAATAAAATGCTGGTATCCAGTTTATTTAAAATTTACTTAGAGACTTTTAAGCTCGTGAGCTAACTTTTAGATATGACCATTTTAAAGGCCAGTCTGATGAACATTCAAATTTTATAGTAGCCAAGCCTCTTAATATGCTTTAAAATCAACATTTCCATGTTTTATGAAATATTTAAAATCTATTTCCATACTTTCAAAGATTCACGCTTACGTCTACGACATATTGATATTTTATGTATATTTTTGCTTACCCTTTGCAAACTTTTTAATATTGATTGAATCTATTGCTTGCCCTTAGTCTGATAACCCCATGTAGTAGTTAAATATTAAAAATAGATTTTAATGACGTTGTTGTTTCCAATGTGTGCTTGTTCTGTTTACACACATAAAATTTTCGTCTTAAAATAAACAGTCGAGTATCTGTAATATTTATAACAGAATATTGATTTGACCACTTAGCTCAGTCAGTCAACAAATTGCCTTAAAATCTATATTTACATTTGCATTTTTAAAAATAATGGGAAAATATTTATCTTAAATAGAAATATGTTGAAAATAACCACAACATTTTTGAATAATAATTGCGTCATTTTTAATCGTTTTGACAAGCTTTATTGAAAGCACAAAACATGATAGAATCTTTCCAAGGACATGGGCACATTGTCTATGAATGAATGGACAAAATGTTAAAATTTTATTGCGTCGATACCGACGTATTTACTTCGTTCACTGACCCGTATTTCAAAAGTAAAATGATGAGAAAACAAAAAGCTGGGACGATGGGAAAATTGCAGAAAAATCACCTGCTGTCAAACGGAAACATTTTGCATGATTGATTTTAAGTTTCATATTTTTGTTGTTTCATAAAAAGTAGATGATTTCATATTTACATATGTTGATGGCATTGAAATCCTGTAAAGATAAAATTTTACAAAAAAATTCTTACCGCTCTATTAACAATGTTCGAAACCCTTGCTTTTCAAAAAAAGGTTTCGAAGGCTTGATTTCTTTGCCTTGAGTGAACTCGGCCCACTGATTTGCTCAATCAGGTCTAATTTTGGAGATATTTCAAAAACTGGTTTTCAAAAACATGCTAAGGGGCCGTCCATAGAATACGTGAATCAAAATAGGGGGAGGGGGTCCTGCAAAATCTCACCAAGGGGAAGGGGGGGGTCAATGAAAATCTCACGTCGACTTTTTAATGCAGAGAGTATACATTATTATAGCAAATTACATCTAAAAATGATAAGTAAAGTCCCACGGAAGGGATGGTGGGTCCCGCCAGAACTCACCAAATCTCACCAAGGGGATAGGAGGAGTCCGAATTTTCAAAAAAACACCTTACGTAATTTATGGACTTTCCCTAAAGCTCTTAAACCGATTTTTTTTGTCCTTCATAAGAACTTCTTGCAAATGACTTTAATAGAAGCCAAAAATATTCAAGAAAAGGCAAAACCACACCTCAGAAAGAAAAAATTATTAGAACTGTACTCAAATTAAAAAAAAGGCTTGATATTTAAACTTTAACTTTACACATTTCAAATACGCTTAAGATATCAGATTTGAGCCCATGTGTAAATTGCTTTACTTTAAATGGAAATTCAGGGTTTTGGTGAATATTAGCGTAAAAATTGTTCTCATGGTTATTGTTCCATTGCGCGGTGGATGGCAGAAAATGAAAAAAAATATAATTTAAAAAACATCTAGTTTAGGCACTTTGACACCTGTTTCTACATTTCGAATTTTAATCCCTACACGAATTTAACTTAAAGAATGGGTGACATTGGAAAGTTCTCTTTCCTTGTGTCGAGTTAAAATTTTTGGACTATGGTAGATCAGTTTTTTGCTGAATTCGTATTTTCTGTTTGCCAGAAAGGAATTGTCCTCAAACAAAAGTTTTTGACTATATAATTTCCCCTAAAAAATGTTCCTTGCTCACCATTTCATGATATCCGAAGACAAAAGCTCAAAATAATTTTTGTTAATACATACCATCGCTCGTGGATAGAAACTAATGTTTATTTTTTTCGAAGCTGACTTTTTTGTCAATAAATCGATAACTTTCCACTTTATTTTATCGATATTATTCACATTTATGACCTTAATTCTGTGACGGCTGTTCTACTCCAAAAATGAAGTGAAAAAAACGACGGTTTTACTAAAACGTAGAAAAAAACTCCCATTCGTTTTTCTATCTCTTCCTTTTTTCTCATGGTAATTTTAATAGCACTTTTTGCGCCGTTCGCAGGTTTGATCTGGGAAGCTGAAATTTTGTGAAAACTTTCTTCAATCCCAATATAATAAATAATATGGGCCTAATGGACCGCAAAAAAAAAAATACAATACTCTCATCGGATGTACACATATTGTTTGCATTTCTAGCCACACGCAAAACAATCCATCTAGTCAACAAAGAAGGAGTATGTCATATATTAGACAATATTACTTAATAGATATGATCGAAACTTGAACAAAATCGGCTTATTAAAAGGATTGTGCATCGAAAAATACATTATACGTTTAGTATGAAAATATATGATAAAAATTTTAACTAATTTTGTCGTATAGTGTAGTGTTACTACATACTTAACATGACATGAAATAACCTCTTGCAAATTTTTTGATTCACAACCAAAGACCAACTTCGTAGAGGAAGGAATTCAGCAAATTAAAAGTTTAAAGAACTTGTTATGACAAATTATCAAAATTTGTCGCCCTCAAATGAGTTTAGGCAAATGAACTAACTGCAGCAATAGCTGATAAAGTTACAAGTTAAAAGTTTATCGGCACTGTTAAAAAATTTCAAAAGTTTTTACTAACTACAGTAACAAAATAGCGAATCCCAAAACACCCTTATTGCAAACTTGCCAAGCTTACAGAAAAAAGATTGTTTACTTTAAGAATATTTGATAATATTAATTTTTGCCCCTAAAAGTACACCATAAAATAAGTTCTCATCTGAAATTTGAGGCAAAAACCACTCTAACTTTCCCTCTCTTTCCGACAGCTACCCAATTTAATCTTAAACAATGTTACAAGTTTATTAACATATTTTCTCACACCCTAACTTTTGTTATTTCATTTTATTTTCATTTACATTTGTTTCTTTTGCTTTCAGAATTTTTGTCAACAGATCCTTGCATTTGGAAAATATTAAATATTATGGCTTCGATATGGATTACACGCTGGCAGGTAAAGTAAACACAAACAAATAAATGCATGCTAATATAAATTAGGGAGGATCACGATTGAAACAAGTGAAAATTATTTTCAACTTAAATTTTTGAAAAAAAGAAATAAAATGGTTGGTGTAAATGCAACAAAATGTTAAACATGCAATCGAATCAAAGGTTTAATAATTATAAAGAGCGTTATTTTTTATTTCGACTTGCAATTGGCATGCATGCGGGTTCAATCCTCACATAGAATACAAGTAAGAATTATGTATTCTGCATACTTGTGTAAATTTGTACGTTGATAACTGCCGTAAAATATCTACTTAGAAATTGTAAAATTTGAAAAAAGTATCCTTAGAAACAATTAGCTCCTTTTTCCATTGAATCTGATTATCGGATTAACTTCAAAAATACTTTTTTGAAGATATTTAAATCCTAGAACTATAAGTTTTTAGTGAAATTCCCCATTAGCTTAGTAGGTTTGTCGTTGGAAGAAAGAAACCAACTTTTTAAAGACAACCTTTTCTTAATTCAAGTTGATATTTTTTTGGAACTAAAGGGAAATTGGGCAAGATCCCAGTGATTCTGAACTTTCGGATACTGAACCAACGCTGAATATTTTTTCGACTGATGACGAAATAAAACTTTTGTCACAGAAAGATGGCGGTCAAGACCAGACAGAAAGTTTTAGTGCTGCGTCAAAACATACGGGCTTTGGGTGACACTATTTAGGGGTAACTTTATTTTGCTAAAAAAAAATATTTTTCAAATTATTTTCTGTCAAAGATGAGCTAATGAATAAAAGAAAAAAAACTAAACCTTTTTTGAAAGTTAAAATATGAAGACTTTTTTGTTCATCAAATCGATCACGGCCTGAGCATAAACAGATTTTTTTAGAAAAAGATTCACTGAGAAATGCTTTTGCTTTTGAGATGGTACTCGAGTTTTCCTAACCGTGTTTCGTGCACCCCAGGAATGCCACTGCATTTTAGTCCTATTGTGTCTGACAAAAAAAAGCCTTTAAGCGTAAGCACAGAGGAGATTCTAAAAAAACTTACTTAGGAAATTGAATACACATTACCCAAACTCACTTACTCACTAATGGCAGAGGTTGCAGAATCTGCGATACAGAAAGCTGCCAACTATGTTCGGTATCGCCATGGTGGTGTTGGTTCTGACAGCATACTCAGAAGGGTGCCTGCAATACTTTATTTTGCTTTTTGGCCGTGGAAAAATTTAATATCTAACGGAACTCTCTAAAGAATGGAAATCTTCCATTAAATTGCAACCCAAGAATCAAAGGTATCGAGTATTCCCCGAAACGTTCGCTATAATAAGTCATTCGATAAAAAGTTGAAAATCATTAGACTTATGCCCAACGATTTTTTTTTTTTAAACTTCATTTTCTTTTATTGAATCTTCTCTTATGAGACTAACAATAAGTTTTAAAATCTTAAACTAAGTAACATTATTATACATTATTATTGTGAATAATGAATATATAATTTAATAATGAACTTGTCTCCAGTAACAAAAGTTAGCAGGGACTTATACTTCTTGTGTAGTAGGTGCAGCTTGTGTATGGCTCAGCACAGCGAGTGCACAAGATCAAATAACTCATTGGAGCATAGGTATGGATGCAGCTGACGATCGCTTCTCCCCATATTCTTTGCCACCCGAGACGACCGAGGTCCCGGTCTTGGCTTGGTAGCTGAGACGAACTAGGCCTCAGTCTACGCGAATGGGGGTTTCGAGTACCACAAAAACGATTGTCTTCGTTGGGAGTGATTAGTGCCTCCAGGACGTTCTTGAGGTGGTAGCCGAGACGACCTAGGTCCCGGTCTAGCATCCAAAAAAGTCCGAGAAGACACTGTTTCAACTCTCTTCCTGCTACTCTCTCCAATTCACCGGAAAGCGGCCGAGACGAACTAGGTCCCGGTCTTACACCTCATCGGGGAGCTGGCTGCGATAAGTTGCCAAGGTTGGTTTGTAATGGAGGACTGTGAGCTGGCTGCGATAAGTTGCCAAGGTTGGTTTGTAATGGAGGACTGTGCCCAAGACGAGCTAGGTCCCGGTACAAAGTCCTCATGTCATTCTTGATGATTACGTGTAGTGCCTCGGAGGGAGGGTAAAACGTTTGAGCTGTTTAGTTTGGTTCGGTGTAAGTGACTTGCGTAGAAGGGCGATCCTTTCTTTTCAATCTGGAGCGACCTTTTATGTTTGTTAAATTACGAGCCAATAAGTTCGGATGATGCAGCAACCTTATGGCGTAGGTTTGTTTGATTCTGTTAATTTCATCTTTTACCATGGGGATGCATAGATCTCTGTGAATGCCCAACGATTTGAATTGATTTTGTTCTCCTTTCTTGTGATAAAATGCTAGCGAACTCGTATTCGAGGAAATAGTTGGTTGAAATGATTTGGATTTTGAAGTCAATGCTTATAGCAAAAATTTCAAAACAAAAACCCTAATGTGCATTGGAATTGGAAACTTCAATAGCGCAGAAACTAATTTTTTTTTTCAGCTTAATGTGAAACTTTTTATTTATAAAACCACGATAAGACTGCGTATTGTACTTTTGACTCTTTTCAAGCATAAACGGTGAACGGAATATCAGGAATCGGGAATAAACGAACGCTTTTACTTCGTTACAAAAACTTTGACGTTTTAACAGTATATGGTATATTTGAAATTATTGGTGTAGAAAAGTTTTGAAAAGTCTGACCTTTTGTCAAACGATAAAGTCATAACTTTTATTTACAAATGAAAGAAATAAAAATAAGATCCACATGTTCAAACGCTTAAATATACATAAGCGTACGTTTTGTAAACAAAGTTGCATGCTTTTAACCTCGCTTTGACCCCTCCTATTTCCTATTTGTGTGCTTCTTTTTTAAATTATATATTTTTTTCTCTCTCTATTTTATGTTATCCACTTAACCCTGCGGCGCTCTTATTTTACTGCAGAATACAAATCTCCACAGTACGAACAGCTTGGCTTCGATTTGGTGAAGGAGCGGCTTGTCACCTTGGGTTACCCCAAGGAGATACTGCAATTCGAATATGACCCATCTTTTCCAGTGCGTGGCTTGTGGTTCGATACTCAGTATGGCAATTTGCTGAAAGTGGATGCTTACGGCAACATACTCGTGTGTGTGCATGGATTTGAATTTCTCAAACAGTAAGTTTTCTTTTTATTTGTATTTTATTTAACCTCTTGAGGGCAGTGTCCACTTATGTAAACTAAATCAACAATGTACAGAAATAAATAAAATTAAATAGTCGCCCAAATGCCCCAGGTAATAATGCAATGTTGTCTTAAAATGTTTATGTTAGATTTCTAAGTAGTCCAATGAATAAGTAAACACTTGGCGCAATTATTTCAAGTAAGTAACTTAAGGAAAATATTTGATTTAGTAATAGGGAGCCAAACCCGAAAAGATAACCTCTGTATAAGGTGGCAGCTCCCACTGGTGGCTTAGAAAATTAAAATTAAAACAAATTATGCCTTAAATTAAGAATATACTCCAATCAAAGTTGTTGAGAAGAAACATTATCGATTTTTAGTCAAAAAAGTTGTCTTTTAATAATATTTGACTAAGCAATGATACTCTGTAGATATCAACTTTGGTGAAATATTATCGTACCATATTCAATTGGACGAGTAATCGATGTGTGTTTACTGTCTTTCAAGTTTGTAAGTGGTATAATTTGCGATTTGAGGCAAATGTACCTTTTTGAGTCAAAACTTTTATTTCGATCTATTTATTTTCACTAAGTTATATCCATCATTGGACAAATTATTTCACTTAAATCCCTTTTTTATTTTTTTAGCTTAAGAGTTTCCAGTTAACTTTATCACAATAAGCGTCTAAAACTAAGCAACTTTATATTTATATTATATAGTCTTAATCATTACTTTTAATAATAACACAGGATCACAAAAAAAAAAAGTCTTGTAGTTGAAGTTGAGGTGCCATACGCTATGTATTTTGGTGTGCTAAAACGAATCTGGGGTCTTAATTTACCCAACACCCTTAGATTTTAACTTAACATCAAAATCACACTTTAAAAATACGTTAAAAAGAAAGTCCCTCAAAAAAAAAATCATCAAAATCCAGAACGTAGACCTTACTTATATTAGAGTAACTTCGGGTATTGTGATATGGGTATTTTTGTATTTTAAATTACACGTAATTTTTATAGCATATCTTCTTCTACTTCTTTATGTATTATGGTTTGTTAATGCATTGTACAGTATATTACCACTTCGGAGCTCTATAGCGTAAGCCATTCTGAAGCTATTTCAACAAAATGGAAAACTATCATGAAAAGTATAACATGCATAAAACAATAGGAACTAAAAATACAATATTATTACATCTTTCAATAGAATTTCCATAAAAAAGGAAACTAGATTTAAACTGAATCAATAAGCGAAAAGCAGAACATATTAAAGTCAGACTATGAGTCACATAGACAAATTGCTTGCCATCTTGGAAGACAATCATAGTGAGCCCGAATTAAATCGTCTGAATTTTTGTATCCCTATGAAAGGGTTTGTTGAAAAGAGCACAGGTAATATCCTTGCTGGTTGGAGCAAATTGAACTATATCACATTACCCGAATTTCAGTTTTAATACACTAAGGTTATTTTTATTAAAACACATTTCAGTAAATAAAGAACTCGCATTATTTATGACAAAGTATTGTAGCGAAATTTGGTTTATGCTAGAAAACTCTTGAAATAAATACCAACAAAAGAAACTAAACGATATTAGAACCATCTAGCGCAAAGTGCAGTTTTTGTACTAAAAATAATAAACCGAACAGACGCTGCAGTACACAATAAAAAAATCGACAACCGAGAGAAATTATCGCCGTCGTACAACGTACAACGCCATCTAGCATCTAGCATCTAACATTCTGGATAATTGTGAGCTCAACGTCAGTGCGCCATGCTGGTGAATTGTGGATACTGGTAGAATGCACGCTACAAAGTAGCACTGGTAGGTTGTAGATATCGGTAGAATATACGCCATCTGGCAGGTAATAGATTATTCGAGAAAGTGATGCCTGTAGTATAAAAGGGTGTCATTTGAGTTTTCACACACAGTTGTATGTAAACAGCGAAGTAGAACACTTGAATAAAAGCAATAAAGTGAATACAGCGTGATCCGTAGTAAAGTAAAACAGTTTTCTTTACAGTGTTAAATTAATATTAGAATTTGAACGTTAATAAAATAAACCATTTTATAACTAAATAAGTTTGTGTTTTTAATTGTTACACAATCCAGTGATCGAACTCAGAAAAGTGTGAGAGATCGAAATTATCGTCAAAGGGACAGAAATTTCGTAACAGTATATTCACCGTGTAGACAAGAGTAAAAAAATATTTACGATTTGAATCAAAAAAGTTGTATATGAAAAAGTTATAAGTGAAAATTAACAATTAACAAATAATGAGAGAAATGCTACGGCAACTGGTAATGGCCCAGCTGAGGAAATAACTTTAAATCCGCTGGTACGTAGCGCTGCAGATCTTATTAATCATGTCTCGGCAGAAAAATGCTTGAGAAGCATTTGCTAAAGAATTAATTTTAATTCCAGAAAACAAATGTCAAGCAAACCCAAAAATGCCAATATTTTTATCATCCGTAAAATGTGGAACTTAATACTATCGAGGCAATAAACTGCCGCCAATCATAAAACCAGAAAATGAAACTGTCTACTTTACATATCGTCTCGGATATGAAAAAATAGTTGTCAACCATGAATGCGCTGTAAATACATATTTTTGTTTAGAAAAGTCAAGTCATTAACAAATATCAGATGTAGCTCTCATCCGTTAAGATTCGCATAGTGTGATTGAACGAAAAATTATTAAAATTTGTATTTAGAACTTTGAAACTTAAATTTCGGCCTATATAATCTCTGAAGTTTTTTATCATAAACTCTGAACCCATACCAGAAAGTCACTTTCATTTTTCGAACTTTTCGAAAAAAATTCTGAGATTTCCAAATTCTGGGAATAACTTTAGTCCATATCAAGAAAACCGATTAAAAAAGAAACTTACTTACTTACTTACTTGGGTGACCATAACAACCCGTTACCGTGTTACGGCCGACCTCAAAAGCTCTCTCCAAGCGCCTCTGCTTTGCGCGCGCCTTCTCCAATCATTCACACCAAGCGTGGATAGGGTTTCCTCGGCTTGGTCTTTCCATCGGAGGCATGGTCTTGCTCTTCGTCGTCGCCCAGCGGCTTCCGCATCAAACACCTTTTTCGCCGGAGCTTCTTCGCCCATACGCACAACATGTCCCAGCCAGCGCAGACGTTGGATAGTGATGCGCTTGACTATGTCAATGTCAGCGTAGATCTCGTACAGTTCGTGGTTCATTCGAATACGGTAGTCGTCGCCGACGTGAACAGGACCGATGATTTTGCGAAGAATTTTTCTCTCAAACACCCCAAGCGTGGCTGCATCAGTCTGCGCCGTAAAGTAGCACGGGTAAGATGAGCGTCTTGTAGAGTTTCAGTTTTGTCGGACGAGAGAGGTCTCTACTACTCAATTGGTTACTGAGACCATAGTAACACCTATTAGCAAGAGTTAGTCTTCGCTTTATCTCCAGGCTGACATCGTTTTGAGTGTTCACGGCGGTGCTGATAGGTGAACTCCTTGACAACTTCGAAAGTATAGTTGTTCGCAGTAACAAAGGATCCAATACGCCGCGTCTCCCTGTTTGTGGACAGCATATACTTTGTTTTGCCCTCGTTCACCGTCAAACCCACTTTCGCTGACTCTTTTTCGATAGCAGAGAACGCAGCAGTAACATCTCGCTTACAACGTCCAATGATATCAATATCATCGGCATATGCAAGGAGCTGGACACTTTTGTAGAAAATAGTGCCATTACGATGTACACTGGCTCTTCGCAACACCCGTTCCATCACAAAGTTGAAGAGGTTGCAGGATAGTGGATCGCCCTGTCTGAAACCTCGTTCGGTATCAAATGGTTCGGAGAGGTCCCTTGAATACAAAAAAACGGCTAATCTCGGTAGTTATATTAAAATTATGTTACCAATGAAATAAATACTTTGAAAATACTGCTAAAAAAGAAAATATTGTGTAAACATTTAAAAAAATTTTCGGAATTAATATGAACGGTTTTTTTGGTATTCATATTGGGTTTCACGTAAATAACGTCCCAATTATGATCTATTTGATGGAAATGTCAGCGTTATTAACTTTTTAATGTGCAAAGTTTGCGGAAATCAAAACTTTATGTTTCAGTATTTTCAAAACCATGCTGGTAGTCTAGCTTTTATCTACAGTAATGTGGTTAGTTCAATTCAATGAATTTCAATTATTTCCATGGCCCAAGGTACTTAATATCAAATTTTGTGAATTTCTGCAATTTGAAAGCAAATTATAGGAATTCGTTAGAGATTAGTGTTCGTTGTCAGTTTACATTATTGTAACATTTATTGTGCTCAATTTTAAAATGTCATTTCTACTAAAACTTTTTAATTTATACAATGTTTTTCTATAAAATTTAATAGAAGCAATGTTAAGTTCGTTTTTACTTAATTTGGTACCAATTTTAGAGCTCTTCCCCAAATATCTGAGTTAGCACTTTTTGGATCTTAATCTATTTGCTATTGTTTTTTTCAGTTAATTTTTCTGTATTTTTATATATTATTCATATGAAACAAGTAGCTTATTCGCTTTTTCAAAAAGGTACATTATTCACACTCATATGAGTCAACTGAATTAGGTATCTTAGTGTACAGGAATGCGAATACGGTACCTTTTTAAACGCAAACGCGAATAAGTTACCTTTTTGAACGTAAAGGCAGAGTGAGTACTTCTTTCGTTGGAATAAGTGGATATTAAATACAAATAAAAAATTATGTTATCGATTTTTTTTTTTTACATGCTTTTACTGTAAAATGTATCCTCAAGAGGTTAAATACACAAAACTTTTCACTTAAAATTTTTGCCAATTTGTAAATTTGCTAAATTTGTTTTTGTTTCATTTAACAACTTTTGTTTTCTTTCACAACAGTCATCAGGTGTACGAGCTGTATCCAAACAAATTTCTGAAATTGGATGAATCACGTGTTTACGTCTTGAATACGTTATTCAATTTGCCGGAGACATATTTACTTGCTTGCTTGGTGGATTTCTTCACAAACAGCTCTGAGTACCAAAGGTAAGTTTTTAGGCTTGAATTTTTAAATTTATTCCGTAGAATTGTTTACATATTTCTATTCTAAGCAACATATCGTTAAGCAACGAAAGAAAAAAAAACTCCTACAGCTCCACCAGCAAAGTGTTTTTTTTATTTTAAACGAAATTGAGGAAACAAATTACTCCACGGGCAGCACGTATGCGCAACTTTTAATTTAAATACTTGTATTCCATTTAACATGTCTACATTTCCCTTGTAATTGGTTACATTACACTGAATTGGCAACAGCATATTGAGCTTATTTTACACCAACACATTTATATAATTAAATGGCATTTAATCGAAAAAAAAAAAAAACAATTTAAAAGTTTTTTCTTTGGCAATACACAGTGGATTTAAATGCCGAAAAGTTCAATCTTCCAATTATGAAAATCTGTGGTTAGGGGTATTTGAAATATCTAACAAATTCTTAAATTATGATAAAATTCAATATTGATTAAAGAAAGCGAATCTGAAAAAAATGCAGTTTCAAAATACCCAACTAATTTCTTGAAAACCAGAGAGTTAGAAAGTTTCGACAGGAAGACGCGACACCTCCCATAAAAGCAAAAACTTTAAATCGCTATACTGAGAGAATTATTTAAGGTAATGAAACTAAATCCCACACAAACAGTAGGTTTGATTGGGGAAAATTCTGTACAAAAACTAAGCACATTGTTACAAGTATGCGCAGCAGTTTAGGATACGTAAGTTTCAGTCTAACTGAAGATCACACCCTTACTACTTATTTTTAAGCTTGATCTGAGCAGACATGCAATCAAGGGATTTACTTAGGAATTTCCATCTCTAAAACTAATATTTTTGCATACGAAAAGAACTAATTTTCATTTTCTAATTAAAAAACTAATTTAATTAATTGTATTTTAATTGAATTTTGCAGTCAATTGCAGTAACCGATATTCATGTGAAATTTCACAATTCGGTTTATGCTTTTTTTAAACAAACATGACAAAGATAACAAATGGAACAATTTAACCTGGTAATTGGTGACATATGTTTTGGCTATTACCACATATATACACATATTCATACATATGTATATACATAGCCTCATCAGACCAGTTTTTGGTTAATTTGTAATGCGATTCGAACCCCCGACCATTCCATGAATTATATGTGAACGGCCGCTCATAACACTTGACTGTAAAATTCGATTGAAATTCAATTAATTAATAATATTCAGTCGACTAAAACAAATTAAAAATAATTAATTTAATTTATTTAAATATAAACCGTTTTAAGTAACGATTCTTTTTATTTATGTCGGTAATTTCTTAAATTACTAGATTTTTATATATTTTTTAGTGCTTACTTAACTAATGGTGTATTTTGAACATATTTACATTTCAAAAAACTTATTTTCCAAAAATTTATGAGTATTTCAAAATTTGACACAACTGAAATGGAATATCTCTAAAACTATGGAGAATAGAATAATAATATTTTTTTTGTTCCAAAATACTTTAATTTTACAAAAAAAAATATCTTACTTTAAATAAATTTGTTTTTTTTTTTATTTATAAGATAACTTTTTTTATTTATGAAAATGTCTCTCAAAATATCTTCGACAAATAAATTTTTTTTTTATTTTTTAAATGTTATTCTCTAATCAATTCTGCTTTTAAATCGAAACTTATGACATAACTTTGGAAAACAACATTTTTATAAACAAAAAAATTAATGTTTAAACAAAATTATTTAAGGTTTTTTAATTTTTTTTTAGAAAATTAAAAAATTTCTAAACAAAAATTATACTGAGTTTCTATTCCCATAGTTTTTGAGATATTTCATTTCAAAAAGTGTTCTGTCTGTTCTGTTGCTTTGCTAGTTTTCTGTGGAAATGCCACCCCCTTCAAAAAAATGTTTTAACCGCGTCCAGTTTTTATCAAATTCTTGTTTGTGTAACGAAAGTTTTTCAAAACGAGTTTGTTCAAGTTTACTTAGTTTTCTAGTGGGCTACGCCTACTTCCGCGCACTTTTTTCTAAGTTTTGCTTGTGTCATCAAATGTTTCCGTACCGAATTTGGTACATACTTTCTCAGTAAGTATAGTATTTAAAAATTTTTTCTTGGATGTAAGGACATTTTAATTAATTATGGAGATTAGGTCAATCTCTGTTAATTCAGTCGAATAAAAACGAACAGAAGCTCGTATTCAGGGCTGGACTCTGGCGGTGTATTTCAGATACATGCACATTGTACGTCTTTGTTATCCTAATTAATGCGCATCAGACTTACTCACAACTACACACTACAAGTATTTTATTTTTTCTTGCATAACGCCGAATGGGCAGCTTTTTTATGCTGCGTTGCTTATTTTTGCTTGAACAAAGTTTTACTCGCAAAAGAATGCTTTGCACTGCAGGAAAATTCGAAAAAAGGAACAAAATGATTTTCTTTGGCAACAATTGTTTAACGTTTTAATCACAAAAAAGACAAAATGAAACTTAAAGAAAAATATATATACCCAGGAGTGTTGTATGTTTCATGAGTGGTTCACATTTCAATGGCAAAATGCCAAAAGCTGCCGTCGACAGACGGCACTGAGAGACGGGCTGAGCAGAGAAACCCAAAGTTAACACCTTCCTTTAAGACATTATTTAAATGGGTTCTTAACAGACAACAGAAGCGACGAGACAGTAGTAGCAGCAAATAAGCAATAAAAACGAATAGGCATAGTCAGTGGCGTACCGTTCACAGTGGGCGCCCGGGGCGATTAGGTAATTTCTGCCTTTTGATATTAAAAAAACTTTGCGACTAAAGGAAAAGGTCCTCTCTTTCGGTTTTTTAAAAACCCTACCAAAATAAGATATACACGAGGACCATTTTGCCGCCCCACAAGTGGTTGCTAGATATACACGAGGACCATTTTGCCGCCCCACAAGTGGTTACGCCCGGGGCTACCGTCCCATCGGCCACCTTAGGTTCACTACTGGACACAGTGTACATTACAACAGATTTTTCGGGCATTAAATCGATGTGGTTGTATCTCCGCTACAATATTAGTCTTGATATACTCTACTTTTCTACTTGGCTCACTTTCCGCGTTATTTAGCGAACATTTTCGTTAGCCTCTCACAACCAGGCCCACCACCGAGCGGGAGAAAATGACTATGAAAATGCATCACCACCTCCTGGCCTAGCAGATCCATAGTTTACATAAAGGGTTTTTCAATAGAGACGCTACAAAAGTGGACCAATAGGGACAGCAAACGACGCCATATTTTTTCCCGCTCTTTTGACATTTCTCTTCAGTAAGGTTTGCCATTTCATCATGGAAAGATATACGATCCAACAACGAGTCGAAATTATTAAAATTTACTACCGAAATTTGGAGTCAGTGACCTCAACTTTAAGAGCGCTACGTCCAATTTATGGTCGTCATAATCGTCCTGTCAGATCAACAATTGAGCGTCTAGTGGAAAAATTTGAATCCACAGGCACAGTACAAATTGTTTCCGTGCCAGTGAGACAAAGAAGTTCCCGAAGTGTCGAGAATATTGCTGCCGCTAGCGCATCAATTGAGGAAGACCCAAATCAGTCTCTCACACGTCGTTCTCAAGCGTTGGGCATCTCTGTGACGTCGTTGGGGCGAATTTTGCGAAAAGATCTTGGCCTACATCCTTACAAGATCAAATTGACGCAAGAACTGAAGCCGCTTGACTTGACCACCAGAATCGTCGTATGTTTGTGAATTGGGCTGAGCAAAAACTTGAAAGACCGGCACGTTACTGTGAATGGGAATAGCTACCGCTCAATGATAACCGAATATTTTTGGCCCAACTTGGATGATATGAACTTGGAGAATATGTGGTTCCAACAGGACGGCGCCACAAGCCACACAGCGAATGTCACAATCGATTTATTGAAAACCAAGTTTGGTGAACGTGTTATCTCACGAAATGGCCCAGTCAATTGGCCGCCTCGGCTGTGCGATTTGACGCCGTTAGACTATTTCCTGTGGGGTTACGTCAAGTCTATGGTCTATGCCAACAAGCCAGGGACGATTAATGAACTTCGTACGAATATCGAACGTGAAATTGCAGCAGTATCGGCCAATTTATGCTTGAAAACCGTCGAAAATTGGGTTCAGCGTCTGAACTTCTGCAGGCGTGCCCGTGGTGGCCATGCAAAAGAAATTGAATTCCATACATAATGGCATCGAATGTTCTTTTACAAGAATAAAGAAATTCATTGATATCCCAAACCGTTTTTGTTTTATCTCTTATTGAAAAACCCTTTACAAAAGTTTAAAAAACAGAGATCAAATAAGCTGTTGCGGAGGGGATGTTTGCGTGGAAACGCCCATATGTATTTAAATTTTATGAAAAAATTTAACTTAGAAAAGTTTTACAGTTTAGGGAGATTCGAAATCTTTTTAAACTTGTGTTCTCAACATCCTATCAATTTGATCCTTTCTTGATTTTTTACAAGTTGAATGTGTTGGTAAGCAGTAAAGTTAATCATATTGCCTTTTTTTATTATCTCCTTTAAAAAGGACATCCTTTGAGTTAGGGTCATTTTTATGAGTTTTAAAGATTATCAAAATACAAAAATATTAGCAATTTGTTCTGTCCTTAACAAAATTTCTTAAATTATATGCAAAAGCAGTGTGTGATATTTATGGTAAGGAATTTCTTGGTCACTTTCATATCCTATTAATAATGATTTTGTTCTACTACTTTATCTTATTAACCTCGCTTAAAGTTTGATTTTAATCCTATTAACCTTTTTTGTTTTCCTTTTCGCAGAGAAAAAAGTGGCGTTAAAGGTGGCGAACTTTTTATGTCATTTAAATCGATTTTCCAGGACGTGCGTCGCGCTGTCGACTGGGTGCATAGTTATGGTGATTTAAAAAAGAAGACCGTTGAGGTAAAATAAAACTTTTAGTTTATATCTTTCTTATTATAAACATAGATATAGTATGTACTGACGCCATCAACTTTTATCACTTTTCAGAACCTCGACTACTATGTTAAGAAAGATGAACGTCTACCTATGGTGCTTTCACGTATTCGCGAATCTGGCGCTAAAATATTTCTGCTAACCAACAGTGATTATACATTTACCAATGCTATAATGACTTTCATTTTTGATCTCCCACATGGTGCTAAGCCTGATGAACCTCATCGCAATTGGAAAACATACTTCGACATCATTGTAGTAGATGCTCGTAAGCCTTTGTTCTTTGGTGAAGGTACAATATTGCGACAAGTTGACACCAGTACAGGAGCCTTAAAAATCGGCACACACATTGGTCCACTACAACCAGGTCAGGTTTATTCCGGTGGTTCATGCGAGGTCTTCACCTCATTTATTAATGCTAAGGGCAAAGATGTCCTCTACATAGGTGATCATATCTTTGGTGATATTTTAAAATCAAAGAAAATACGTGGTTGGCGCACATTTTTAATTGTTCCCGAATTGGTGCAAGAATTACATGTATGGACAGATAAGTGCCAGTTCTTTGCGGAGCTACAGCAATTGGATGTCATGCTAGGTGATATGTACAAGTAAGTACAAGTGTTGTTTTTGGTTTTGTATGTTTCAAAATGTTATGTGTAGCGAGTTAGTAGCACTTGTTGTAATTAGAATTTTTGACGTATAATAGTCTAATGGCTTTCAAAATACTTATTTTTACCTCCTATTCAACGTTTGTTACTTTTATTCAATAGTTGTGTCTTATTTTCCAAGTCGCTATCTATGTGCGAATTAAACGTCTAAGTTGTTAAGTCTACTACTCGCTATTTATACGAGTACTCGTTGTTCTTGCCAGTTTTTCACTGTTTTTCTTTTTTTTTTTTGCCAACTGACATTTTAAACAATTGTTTTTCCGCAAAAAGGGTTTCCTTCTTTTCATTTCAAAATGCTCATCTGCTGGGTAGCACTGGCACTTAAGCAACTTGCTATGTGTACATAGCCACCATAATTTTACTCGCTACGCCTTGTACAAATTTTAAATTCAAAATAATTTTTACATAATCTGATAGGACCGAAACTCCAAGAAGATCTCATCTTGTTAGGATTTTTGTGATTTTCATACCCCATAATCTTTGCAATATATATTTTACTGCTCTTTGAGCTTTTTATCAAAATACCCATACTCCTTAGGATTCAACATCATGCTAGTATTGAGCAGAGATCAATAAATTTCAAAGTATTATGAACATAGACTACAACTACTTTATTCAACTTTTTTCCTTCTATTTCAGAAATCTCGATTCGAGTGCTAAAGAAAAACCGGACATTTCCAAATTGCGCACTTCTATACGAGACGTCACACACAAAATGGATCTGGCTTACGGCATGATGGGTTCACTTTTCCGATCTGGTTCGCGTCAGACTTTCTTCTCCAGTCAAGTTGTCAGATATGCAGATCTTTATGCGGCTACCTTCTTGAACCTCATCTACTATCCATTCTCATATATGTTCCGTGCACCAGCCATGTTGTTACCGCACGAATCGACAGTGGCACATGAACAACGTTTTATTATGGATGCTCCAATGATACAACGACAACGTTCGAAGATTGATAGCAAAAATGAAGCTTATACCGGCACTACCGAAGTTGTAACTCTGCTGTCAGCTGGCGGTGTTGCTGGAGCACTGGAAGCAGCTTCATGCAGCAATAGTGCTGAAAATGTCGCATCAGAAGTAAAAGCCGATACAAAGCTGTTAACAGACAAAGATGTATGTTTGAAATTTTTAAATTCTACAAAATAAAATTATAGTAATTTCTTCATGTTTTTCATATATAGTCAAAGGTTAGTGTGCCGCACACACGCCCTGAAACACCACGCAGCGTTACACACACGCACGATGAGGACTATTCAGAGGAGGAATCAGACCCAAATAATAAAAGTAACCATGCTTCTGAATCTGAAGAAAATTAAGATGTGATTTGATAATGGAACAAGTATTGTGGAAGAAAAAATCAGGCCTCAATTAAAGGCCAGTTAATGCGCGGCTGGCTGTGCAGTGAGAAAAATTTTAAATTAAAACAAAAAACAAAAACTTGGAATTTATTTTTTACAATGTATTTAAAAACCAAAAAGTTATATATACAAATATATATATTTGTATATGAAATTACAAAAAAACAAAATCATAATTAAATTCATTTCTTCCAGAAACCAAGTAAGCACAGTAAAAACAATTTCATATTTTTCTGCAAAACTTTCTATGCGAAACGAAAACTTTGCTTGGTACATGATTTAAGGTGAACAGAGTCTTGTTTACCATTCAAAATCCAATTCTTTTGTATAATATATTTAACCCAAAAAATCATATGATCCAAACGTTTTAAGAGATTTCCTTATCATGTCTCCTAACTTTTGTTTTTAAAAATAATAACGTAAAGGTGTGGCATTTCTAACTTTAGCACAACATCCTATGTAATCTTGAGCATTAAAAAAAATTGTAGTGCTTCCATAGGCATATTATGTATAGAGACTGATACTTTTAATCTCTAGCTTACGAAGGTTCTAATTTCTTTTTCATACGTATAGGTCGTTGTAGTACTTTTTTAAATTTTAATTTTATGTTCATACCCAAAAATAACTAAAAATGTTTAATGTGCGATTTAAATTAGTAGCAAACCTCTGTGGTTGGTCTTGGAACTGAGATACGACTTTTTGAAGATCAAAATCATGTCCTTTTTACCGAAAATTGAAATTTGAGTTTTCTAGTTTCTGCAAGTGGAGCTTCCTTTGTCTTTCTAAAAACTTTCCAATGACTTAAAGTATAATATACTTGTCTGGCAACGATATTCAAACAATTATTAAGCCGCCGGCCTTTGAATTATTTCTTAGAAAAGATATACAATAGTTCACAATTGTCAAGAAACACTTAAATATTTTGCAAGTTTTTTTTTTGAAATTGTCATTTATAAATTCAATAAGGTATAGATGTTGATCGCATTATTTTCAGAAGTTCTCATAAAATTTTTCATTCGAATCTTAAAATTGAAAAATACCAGAAAATTATGATTTTATAACTGTTTGAAAATCGCTAAAGATTGGATTTAATACTTCAGATTCAGAAAAACCAACATTTAGTAAAAGAAAAAACTTAGAACGATAAAAAAAAAACACTTTCAGAATTAAATAAATCAAATTTAGATTTTCTAAGAATGTTTGAAATAATACGAAATATGTATGGCTAAAAAGAGTCTGTTCCTTATTTTCAGAGGATTATTTCCCAAACTACTAATTTTCGTTTCTCATTAACATACTTTAATTTTTAAGAATAAAAATTTTAAAAAATATAACAAGAATTAGCTTATGAAGATTATAATTAAGCAATTTGTTTTAGCTACAATATCCTTAGTAAGCGATCAAAACGGAGAAGATAAAAACTAAAATAAATACAAGAAATTTTATGTCTTTTTTACAATTATAAAATTAAATAAAACAAAAATTATTAGCGTTTGTTTAAAGGAATGTTACATTTTGATGGCACTTTTTGAAAATGTTGCATTTTACCAAAATTCAATTTTTTGATAGCCTATTTTATAGGGTAAATGTTGCTTGCGTTTTTGATTTAAAAATGTCCATCATGTTACAAAATGGAAGTATTTTTTTACCACCCACATTTCATATAATAGTTGCAATTAATAGTGCCATGAAAGAGCCTTGACTCCTTAACGAAATATCGTTTTTTTTAAGCAATTCTCTATATGTTTTTGTAGTTAATGTAATTCAACAACCACACATGTTCTTTAAGCGACAGGTCGACAAAATGTTAGACCCAGAAACGACACTTTACTTTTCGAAGGTTTTTTGACACGCTGAATCCAAAAATGACTTTCGATTTGACACATCAGCTCAGCTATGGTTTTTGAATTATCCTAACCTCAAAGTGCAAAAAAAACTGATTTTTTGTGATATTGGAAATTATGTCTCAGTGTAGGATGAAACTTTTCGACATGACCCGTCGGTACCACTATGGGGGAGGCAAAAGGTCGGCTAATTCATATATTTTCAGAAGTGCTATCTCAAAGTGGAACAAATATTTTGAGACGAATCCAGTTGGCTTTTGCTGGCAATGAGTGGTACTTTCAGATGTCACATTGAGTCATGTCGAAAAGTTTCATCCTAAACTGAAATATTACCTCCAATATGCTTTGACCAGAGCAGATGGGTCAAATCGAAAGTCAAATTCGGATTCAGTGAGTTAAAAACCATCAGAAAATTATGGTATCATTTCTGGATCCGATGTTGTGAGACATTTTGTCGGCCTGTGTAATCATAGTCTTAAAAGTCAAAGGAAATAATTTGAGGAATCTTAGAAAACCCTTGTAAAATTTTTAAGTCTTTTACGGACAAGAATATGAGCGATTTTCTTCCGACAATATGATCGAATGCAGATTTTTTTAAATTAGGTCTCAAGAACTCCGTTAAAAAATCTACAGTTCCTGCTCAATTTTTCCCGTTTAATACAACAAAGCTTTTGATATTAACCCTTTTTTTCAGAATCAATGCACAATTTTATGTAAGAAATTATGGTCGGAGGTACGAGTATGAAAAATGTAATTATTTGTAAGCCTTGCCATTGGCGTCAGAAGATCAGAGATTCACCAAATTATTCCTTTAAAGGTCATGTGGGGGATATAGAGTCTGAACTTTCCACTGCATGAATTTCCCAGTCAATTGAAATTGCACGGAAGAGTGAGTTCACAATTTTAAAGTTTGACATCTTTCATTCTAGAAAATTAGCAATTTTGCATCGTAACATCGTAATGAACAAAATAAGGAATATCACTTTACAAACTTACAAAGGAAACGAGTATATCATGTCCTTCTCTTTAGAAGCCCTTGGATCATTTTCAAAACTAAACTGATTAACAATTAAAGGATATATAAAGACACTGGTTAATACGTAGATTTGTTTTGAAACCCAAAAAGTTTACATTTTCGTTAAGTAGTTCGTTCATCAATAATAAAATACCTTAGCTATATAACAAGTCTATATATCTACATATATTCAATTGAGCTGTGTTCCAATAATTAGACAAGTTAACTTTGTTAAACTTTTGAAAACTTAAACTATTTATGAAAACACATTTAATAATAAAAAAAATGGTTGCATTAGTTTTAGATTATAGTATCTAGAAATTTCGTAATTAACTGCATATACATAGACGTAAATGTATCCTGTAAAGTTGATGCACATATACAGTATCTACCTATATGTACTAAAATAATTTAAATTGTAATATTTCAATTCAATGAACGCCTATAGAACTTAAGACGAATTTACAAAATATTATCCAATTATATTTAAAACTTTATGCTTGAAAATTTTGATTTGTATTTTGATTTGTGTTCAACGGAAAAATGAAATTACAGGGTGGGCCATCTGAAAGCTTTTTCGTGGTCATATTGATTGACGGTAATATGGCAACATGGCTATGACTTACACTTCAACAAGGTTAGGAAATATTAAAAAACTTTATTTCCAGTGTGAGTATTTTGTGTGGAAATTTTAAAAAGACATTTTCAGTCGAAATAGTACACAAACTGCGTCTGCTGCACTAAAGTTTGTAACTAAATTTTATAAGATAGGCATACTGATTGGTAACAAAAGTTTTCCTCGTGGCTCATCCATTGCTGCTTAAGCCCGAAAACTCGCCACAGAATCCTTCTAACAATCGATCTTTTGTGCGCTGAATTCAATAATCGTGTAATCAGTCGTTTTGGTGATGTTATTTAGCCTCCGCGGTTTGACACTTTGATTTTTTTTCTCTTCTGGGGTATAGATAAATAATGGTGTTATGCTGACAGTCCAGAAACGATTGAAATACATGAACACAATATGGTTTGAGCTTTCCGTGATATATTGAATCGAACCATCGAATTTTATAGCCATTAAAAAATAACCAACCGATGGCCTACTCTGTAGCTTCGACTCAGTACAGATTTAAGAATATTTGCGAATCAAATACCTATTTTCAGCTTTTCTTGTTAAGAAATAAGGGATGGATAATACAATAATTATAAAAACGATTAATCAATAAAATTTAAGAAATTATATCTTTACTAATGTTTTTATTTGGAAAAGACTTCTTCAAAAGTAGAAAAATTGAGAGTAGACTAATAAAGATTTTATTTTTGGCCTCGCCAAAAATTAAATATCCTACACTGCGTCACCTATGTACATCATGTTTTTATTAAAAGGGAATTTTTTTTCACCGCTAAACGTACTCACATTGAATTTGGCAACATTAACTAAAATTGCTCTTTGTGTAGCATTCTGAAGGTTATGCTTGTATGGGGGGTGCCACAACCTCTTTTAGAAATCTGTCGACTTTTGGTCTTATGCTTGGACGGAAAATTTTTTTGTACTTATGTGAAGTTTTCTTTCATTATTGTAAGGTCTCACGTGACCGACCATTGTTCAGTTTTCTGTTTTGATGCTATGTCTAAGTAAAAGTCGGATAGTTTTGAAAAATATTAAATCAGCAGAAAAAAGTTGAAAAATATCGAAAAAGTTGAAAAAAAAAATGGAAAATGTTGGAAAAACTGAAGTATGTTAGAAAATGTTAAAACAGTTGAAAATCACTGAAAAGTTGAAAAAGTATTAAAAATTTTGAAAAAGTTGATTGAGGTTGAATAACTCTTTAGGAAGAGGTTGATAAATGTTGAAACAGTTGAAAATCGCTGGAAAAAATGTGTAAAATAATGAATGAGTTGAAAAAGGATGAAGGAGTCTCAAAATATTGAACGATAAATACTGAAAATGTCGAAAAAATGTAAAAAAGTTCAAAGAAAACTCAAAAAACTGTTTAAAAAGACGAAAATAAATTGAAGAAGTCGAAAAAATGTTGAAAAAATAAAAAGTTTTTAGGTAGTAAACAAAACGTTGAAAGTGTTGGATATGGCTGAAAGACTCGATAATATATGGAAAATGTTGAGAGACGTTGAAAATGTCAAAAAAAAAGTTGAAAAGGCCAAAAAAAATATGGGAAAAGTTGCAACACCTAATCAGGTAACCTATGGATTTTAAATATTTGCTACGGTAAGTGACACTTGTAGATATGTGTATTGAAAGGGTGGTAACTCAACAAAAATACCGTAAGTTATGCGTCAGTAAAATAAGAATATTCAAATTAACCAATTAATATCAAATAAGTTACATTTCAACAAAATTTCGAAAAGAAACGATTCGTAATCGACTTATTGCAACAACAATATTTGTACGCCTACAGTGACATCTCATGTCAAGTACTAGAAATTATATCATCTTGAAAATCCAGAAGACATTATAAGTTCAATAAAATCAGTCAGCGCAGATTAATTGAAAAATTTCGTTTTAATGAAAAATATACATAAAATTTAACCAACTATTGGCACTTGTTAGCCTGGTCCATTGAAAAGCTTCTTCAAACAGTTTATGATTTTTTTCTTCTTAGAAACCCACCAAACTTAGGAAGGGATGGAGAAATTTCGTTTTTACTACACAATCTAAAATAAACAGTGAGTATCGAGTACTTCGTTGTGTGTATCAATAGAATTTCAAAATTGATAAAATGGCAAATCAAAGTCTTAAACATAATCTACCTTGTCACAAAATATCGATAATATCCGTCAATTCGTTGCCGAGTTAAAGCGATTAGTATATTTAATTTGCTAACAGCGCTATATATTATCAAATTATCAAATCACTAATGACGTCATAAAAATCTTCAATACATTACAAAGCCTATGGCACTTCATTTATCAAAATCGGTTGTGTAATAGCCGAGATATTGCATAATAAAAATAATGTTGATACAAAATTAGCTTGCTACCAGTTCATGTTGGCCTGATATTTTCGTTGTATGTATTTTTAACACTCCTGCCACTGGCGGCTGCACCAAAAATTAATTTTAGTTAATCGAGTACCAGGCAAACATAATCCAATAGCAGCTGACCGGAAATCATCATATGCACATATGTATGCTACAAATTATGTTAAATTTTGCAAAGTAGATTGCATCTTTTGGGCGCAAATTTGGCAGCAATTGCACAGCAACTATTGATGGGTTCGAAACACAATTGCATCGTTTTTACTGCACCGATTTTGGCAAATGAGGTGTCATTCTTATTGTAGAATAACTCCGAAAATAATGGACCGATTTGATTGAGGAAAACGTCATTTTGTTGTAAATGAGTTAAGGAAGATAATGGAAGGCTTAAAAGTTTTGAAATCTGCCATCTGTCTTTAAAGTTTATTTAAACAGCTATCTGCTAGAGGTTTCCAGAACTTAAATGTATTTCCTCAGTTTATTTACAATAAAATAACATTTTTTGTCATTCAAATTGGTTCATTGGTTTCGGAGTTATTCTAGTATATGAAATTAACTTCTTAATTCACAGTTTTGTTCCATTATTAAAGAAATACAACAGACTACTTATTTTATGTTACAAAATTATTAGCTTTATTCAATGGTAAAAGTTTTCGGCACCCTGTATCATCATAAAAATAATAAAATTTTAAAATAAATTTAAATTAATTTTTCTTCACATCATTCGTATCACAGTGTAATTGATTGTAAATATCCTCATTGACATTATCATTCTTTAGCTCAGTAGTGAATTCAACAGCGTCATCCTATTTAAAGACAAAATCGAATTAAGTTAAGAACCCCTTCACATATTGTTAGAATGCAAATACTTACATCGAAAATGACGTTTGCTTCACCCTTCTGGTATTCGCCAAAGAGAGCGAAAACATCTGAGAGTTTGCCTGCATGTCCAAACTTTGTGGATAGCAAAACGAACAAATGTTTGATAGTTTCCTGCTCCACTGGTGTCATATTGTCACGTATAAACACGGCCACTGGTAAATTTGCCTCAAAGTTACATGTTTGCAACTCGGTAACGGCCTTCTTTTCCATGTTGGTGCATAGCAACTGCTTATTTTTGTATTCTTCCAATTTGCTAGAGGATACAATCTTCAATACTGTTTCACTAGATGGTGTGTTTTGACAAGTACTGAGACCACGACGTTTATTTAGGAAAGCGGCTGCCAAACGTGCGCGTTCATCGGTGGAATCGTAGTTACTAAAATTTACAAAAAGAAAAATTTATTTTTGTCCTAACAAATATATGTTATGCATCAATTCAGCTTACACTGGTGCAGTCATTAATGCATCCCGTGTTGTTAGTGGATCCACAACAACAACATAAACATTATCACCATAACTCTCGTATACAATTGGCTTAAGCTTTAAGCTACGAGCCTCCTTGTAGTTATTTGCACGGACTGCAGTCAAATCGGCTTTGTTAGTCTTTACGGCTTCCAGGCAATCACGTTCCTGTACGCATTCAATTTCCGGACGAATGTCACGGGAATAAGCGGCACGGCGCATGGTATCGCATTTGGATGCTTCAATTTCAGTTTGGGCACACATTCTATGAAATGGACGGATTAAATTTTAGGAATTCATTTAATGCTTCGTTGGATATATTACTATTTACCTCATCTTTCTTATTGCACTGCCATCACGTTCAATTACATCTTTGTAACCGGCACGTTCCAAATATGTCTTAGGTTCAACAGCCGTTGGCTTGCTATGATAGACAGCATCATCGTTGATGAGCAAATGGGAAGCGGCTACCTTATTTTCTGCATGCAATCCATTTTCAAAGAACTTTTCAAGGCGTGTTTGCAAGTTATGGAGGTTCTCATTGCCGCTTACGGAATCTGCATTACTAATGTAACCAGTCCAAGGACGTTGAGCCCATGAACAGGCAGCTCCAGTTATTGGGCGACGTGTGCCATCTTCGCAAAGGTATTCAAAATCAGCGGGATCACCTTCAGCAGTAACACCGGGAGTCATCTAGTGATGGGACAATGGAAGCAAATGTATATCAATGAAATAGAATATACTAGAAAATTACAACTCCAAACTATATTACTTACGCCAAAGTATTTTTTGATAAATTGTACTTTTGTAAAGGCAACTTCACCCTTGCCCTTGTCCAAGCAACGGATAGCGCCATCATAACCCGAGAACTTATCAGGATAGTTGCATTGTTCGGGTTTTTCACAAAGTGCGCAAAGGTTGGAGTATTTTTTCTCTGTAAAAAATCAAAATGTTACATTTTCAGGAACGATTCAGTGTCCAAATAGTCATATTCAAACGATATTTTTCATATGGATTTTTGATTGCTGAATCAGGAACGATTAAGTATCCAAATAGTCATATTCAAACGATATTTTTCATATGGATTTTTGATTGCTGAATCCTTATTCGAATCTTTTTTCTCACTGAGTCTCTACAATTTTGATATTCATACTTTAAGTGACAGTACCCGTCTTGTACTATGTGAATCAAGCGAAAAATTATATGTTCTATAACCTAAATTAAAGATGCTACCAGATATTCCCTACTGGTTCAACCATATAGAAATATGTCTACACTTCCACCGAATTCGCGATCATAACAAATATTAATTGCTACATGAAATCCAATGTTGGGTGAGTTCAAAACTCTTAGCTTAGTACGATAGGATTTTAAAAAGGTTGGCTAAGATCTAGACATTAAGTTTAAGCCCCGTTCAAATGTAACGATCGCTAACACCATCGTTTGGTACCTCATATGTGATAAATAACTCTGATTCGAGAGTCTGGTTGCGTTTCTTTAGTAGGACCGAATTCTGAATTAAAACTATAGTACCAAGGGTTCGAGCATGAACGTTTTATATCTAAATCTAATTTAAAACACATCACACTTACTTAAAAGCTTATCTGTCTCTGGATAAGGTGAGTAGGTACCAACCAAACAGGACTGTGTAAAGAACTCAGACAAAGCCTTCAGTTCACGTTCAGTTGCTGTGAGTTCAGGGTCCAAAGACACTTTAAGCACCTGCGAGTTCTTCAATTTTGTAATAGGTATCTGAAATAAAGAATTAAAAATAATAAATTAAATACTTTTTGCATAGCCGTAGTTGTATGAATAATCATTAAGAAAGATGCACTAGAACCAGTTTCTAATACTTAATCAAACAGAGCGTGTCATCAAAGTTCATAACAATTTAGCCAATTGAATTTATTGCTGATTTAATCAACTGTTAACTAATGTTTAGTAATTTAATCTGTTAATGTATGCTTACGAATACATTTGTGATTCATGCGTTGTTGAAAAGGATTCATTTCACTTTTTGCTAAAATACTCACTTTGAAACCAACGTTGCGTCCGAAACCAGTGTGACATGACTTGGCACCATGTAATTCCTTCAGGCTGTGAATGTTTGAGTTTTTCTTCACAAGTATGATGCCTTCATAGCGGAAATCGGCTGCAAAGAAACATAAAAGAAAACTGTATTTCCAATAGGGTTAAGATTTTCGCAAATTGTTTTTCAAAAGAACAATTGATTCTATAAGAACAACACTTATAAAATAGTATTTAACGAAGCCTTTACTACCCCTTCGTTCAATATAGCTTTGAAATCCCTTATAGTATTCTTAATCTGAAATTTAAAAAACACTGCTGTCTGACCAACTTCATTCAATATGACATACGTACATGACATACATATGACAATATCACACGTTATTTTGAATGATATATTGAATGATATATACTATATCCCTAGTATTCACACAAATCCTAGAAATGATTTGGACAAGGTCCGGACAAAAAGGAGGTTAATTTCGACAAGAGGACGCTGCAAAAATTGCAATGCCTTTTACTGAGACAATTATTTAAGGTAATGTTACTAAATTTCGCTCAGCTCAAACAGTAGAAATGATTTAGTGCGTGGCACTTCCTACACAATCAAAAATTTTAAATCGCTTTACTGAGAGCTATTTAAGCTAATTAGCTCTCAAATTAAATATTGTAACAAATCTTACGACTTTTACGCGCACTTCTACGGTTAATGCGGTCAGGATATATACGAATGGAAACAATTGACTTCGCCGACCGAACGTGCTCCGAAGAAGGCGAAGACAAAGCTATCGGCCGGATAGGTTATGGTGACAGTATTTTGGGATGAACGCGGTATAATCTACATCGATTACCTTCCACCGAAAAGAACAATCAATGGCGAATACTATGTAGCCGAATTGGACCGTTTCAACGACGCTTTGAAAGAGAAACGTCCCCATTTCGCGAGGAAAAAAGTGATTTTCCATCAAGACAATACGCACGTCACACATGTCCAGCTCCCATGGCAAAATTCCATTAATTGAAGTATCAATTGCTTCCTCATCCAGCATATTCTCCAGATTTGGTCCCCTGGGACTATTTTCTGTTTCCAAACCTGAAGAAATGGCTCGGCGGAAAGAGATTCACCACCAGAGAGGAGCTCATCACCGAAACAGAGGCCTCTTCTGAGGATCTTGCGAAAAAGTATTTTAAATTAAAGACGATAGATCCAAAATGTCTTATTTGTAAAACCTTTAATTTCAATTCTGAGGTGATGCTTATCTTCCAGAGCAATTAAGGAGTCACAACCCTTGTAAGATCTTCAACAAATAAAAGGTCAGAGATTCTTTTTATTTAAATTTAAATTATCGTTGCATTGGTGGACGGCATTAGAAATGGTGAATCTTTCACAGTGCTGTGAGTGAAAAAATATCCTCTGAACTCGGTAGCTATAATGTTGAGAGTCAGGATGTTTGTTTTTTTCAGTAGAGTAGCTAATTGGGCCCTTAGACTTTTATGCAATACACAAAGCAAGCAATTGTCCAATCTTTATGGCCACAGTAACATGCGCGAAAAGCTTCTTATAGGCGCGGAACCGCTGACATCAAAAGTGTCGTCATCGAGGATTTGAAAAATTCTAATTGCATTATCATTGATAAAAAGTATGGACGTTGATTGTAATCAGAGCAATTTTAGAAAATTTCATGCTCTTTCAGTAAAATATGGTTTGACAACCTAAGCTCTGCCGAGAATGTCTGTCAAACTACTTTTTTCTTACGAGGCTTTTAACATTTAATATAGAATCAGAAGTTGGGGAAATATGTTTCTAGTTCCGGAGATATAGACATCTGAAGTCGGGGATATAGCTTTTAATAAAATCATTATAAGTTCCGAACCCCTGAGTCGATTTCTAAAGAATGGATGTTATATCAAAGGTAATTTAATAAATTCATAAAAGTTTTAAGTCTGTGCTATAGTTTTCATGTACGACCATTTTTCTAAGTTTCTGACTAACCCATAATTTTTTGCAAAAAGTGTCTGTTCATGCTATAGTAGAAAATCCGAGTACCGCACAAAAACTTTTACTCCAATTTTCGGGAAAATGAAACATTTTAGAGCAACTAAGAAAAACCGTATTGCTGGAATATACCACGTTAAAAATTTTTTTGAGCTTCACTTTTGCACTCATACGGAATATTTTTCATCCGGTGTTAAATTTAAGGATAGTTTATAATTAAATTAAAATTAGTAAATTTGATGAAAGCAGTAAGGACTACAGCTACTGATGTACATAAACCGCTTAATCCCTTAGAGCCTCGTTACTTTTGAAAGATGTTTGGCTGTAAAAAGTGATGATATGAGATCAATTCAACTATCATAATGTCGTAAACGGATAAATCTTGTACTAGCATTTAAATGGTTCCAATACTAGACATTGTACAATGGAACACAACGTCTCGCATCTTGGGTTCCAAATACATGCGATCCCTGTAGTGGTTGTAAAGGCCTATAGACAGAAGAAACGGTTGCCCACTGTATACAGCGAGTTCAAAGTCAATATGAGCGTACAATGTAGGTCAAAAGGGTTTCCATAGGCGCTGCTTAAAGTTTTACCGCCGGGTATATAATGGTCTCCTAAGTTATTGATGATGAACGGGTCATCTCGCTTATCTAACCCAGTTCTTAATTCAGTTTAATTTCCATAACACTTACCATCTTTATCAGTCTTAGTCCTGATCTCCGAGATGACGCGATAGTCTTGATTCTTTGTATGATAAGCGACATACATATCTTCCGGTTCGCTAGCCAATACATCAGCCTTACGTTGATTAATCAAATCCAGACAATCAATACGATCACGTCCAGCAACGCATTCCATATGAATGCCAGCCTCTGAAGGATCCTTTAACAAATCTAAGCAGTCATTATAATACTTCTGGGGCACACACATACGATCTGAAATTGGTATAGGTATAACATATTACGAAGATGTCTCCTTCGATTCATTAATTAGGTATTTTTCGCACGTACAAATCTGCTCATCCGCGCACGCCACACCCACGAGCGCAGTTACTAATATAGCAACGAATAACTTCATATTATTCTATTATATAAATAACCACTTTATCTTCAAGACGTGTTCCTTTCAAAACCCAGCTTTCGACTGACTGTCGCTTGTACCGCAGACTGTTTCTTTTATAGCCGGTGTAGGAAGCTATTTACAATTGATTGAATTTAATTTTTGTTTGTGGTGTTTTTCCCACTTTTGCTTCCACGAGTAGTCGCTTGCTTTCGTTTTTGCGATAAGTTTTTATTTTTACACAAAGTTCTCGAAATACGGTCAGCGTCAGTGACTTTGAAGCACAGATAAGTAGACGTTCGTACGTTTTCTCAAGCCGATGATATTCTAGCAAGATCTCTTTGAGCAAAGCAAAGGTGCTCCATCAATTACTGCCCACACAGCACTACCCCCAAACAGCACTACCCCCAAACAGCTCTAATCACCGCCGCGGATGAGCCCAGTCGCTGTTTTGCAGCTGTTGTTCTAAATACTTTGCATTCAACGGATGTTCACGATGCTGTTGCTGATGTCTGATTATACGACGGGGCTTCACCTCACCTATTTATTATGCACATTCGATGGTGCACAACACATGGTAACACTTTACTCTAATTTTTTTTTATTATTCGTGGGTACCTAGTTTTCTTCGAATTAAACGTTTATTTATGGTTTGTTTTTTTTATTTTTTTTATATGTATGTATATATATATTTTTTATTAGTTTTGTTGTGGTCGTTATTTTTCTACATTCACACAACTAAGGCCGGCCGGCAAAACGCAAAGTAGTCACAAGTGAATAAATTATTCCGTAAGCAAATTTTTAGTAACCAGTTAAACTTGTTAATTGTGCTTGCGAATTATTCCTACAAGATAAAATAGATTTTCCTAATGATCTTATTGTTCTAGAAGATAAAACTATTGTATATTTTAAGTAATTCAGAACTCTAAGCATCCTTGCTTCGAAGTTGAAACCCAAAATTTTCAAATTTTGTTTATGGCAAAAAATATTTTTCGAAAATAGTAGTGCGAAAACAGTGGAAAAATAACTTTTCTTAAAAAAATATTCAAATTTTTTCAAGTTCTTAAATACATTCCAATTCTTAAGTAAAAACTTTACAGGTTACAAATGTATTTAATTTTAATCATACCACATGATATCAATTCAAAAAAAAACCTTTTATTTTTCAAAAAATTTTAAATGGTTGATGCTCTAAATCAGGGTGTGTCTTATCACATCAATATTTAAGGGAATCCAACAAATCTTGCTATGGGTTTTCGAGGTCTCAAATGAAAAATCCGATATCGAAACTTCATTTTTCAAAATCGAGAATCTAATATGGCAGTTTTCATTTTCAACATTTTTTAAGAAATCGTTCTTTAACACTATTGATCACGGTTCGCTTCAAGAAAGATCAAGATCGATTAAATTGTCAACCAAATCTGACAATGCACAATTATTATATAGTGTACGGAAATTCCTTCCTAGTCTTAAAATGGCCATAAAACGAGTAAATGACCAGGTACTATTTTACGGATCTTGTTTTTGGAATCTCCGAACACTAAATAATAATTGTGCATTGTCAGATTTGGTTGGGAATTTAATCGATCTTGATCTTGCTTGAAGCGAACCGTGTGATTGTCCTATTTTTTAAATTTTGAAGTGCAGTATCGTGGTATGGCTAACGTAATCGTGTAAAAAACTTGCCATTCGTCAATACGAACTCAGGAAAAAACAATTTGCAGCTGTACAATATTTCCGATCGCGCATCGCATTCAAAGTTTGAAAGCTTGATGTCCGATCAAGTTGTACGTAGCATGATCTTGAGGCAGATTGCGAGAAAAAAGAAGGCCAACTACCCTACCTCATCCTTTTTCCACCTCCTGAAGGGGATGGGAAAGCCATTTTTCGTACAGATTAGCCAGAATCGCTGGTGGTCTAAAGCCAATGTGAATGTTGATTGAGCTATCTTGTTCTATTTAGCTCAAATGGGGGATGAAGTTGTGCCATTTTTTGGATGGCTCAGAACTCACCACGGAAAGGTGACTGCATCGTGAATTTCACCTACGGCCTTCCCAACGCACCAAAGTTAACGTGAAAAATTATTCAGTAAAATAAACTCTGCTTAAGAGTCAAATTCAGACATACTAGAAGCACCTGATTATGAACCGAGAGAAGAATGTTTTTTTAGATTGGCAAAGGAGGCGTTTGTTTGGATGACATTATGAGCTGCTGTCTGGACTTTGGAAAGTAGGTTTCTGCGTTTTTTAATATATTCTGAAATATGTTTAGGTACGTCAACTATCAAAAATGTTGTCTTGATTTCGAACCATAGGTGTAGGTACATATACTGTAAGAATGAATCGTACAATATGAATCGAGGTTTTCAGATGGTTTTCGCTGCAAATGTGCATATTTTGGAAAAATTTTATTTAAAAAAAACCCACTTGAAAGTTTTAAAAAAAATATTTGTCTGCTTTTTGCAGAGCCAAAACAAATAAGGTGTCAAATTGGATCTTCACAGAATTTTCAGTACCACACCCACATGAGGCATTCCATTATTCCGTACAATTTTCTCTTCATTTTCAGCGTTATCAAAAGTCGTTTTTTAATAAGTACATAGAACATTTTTAGATTTTGAACTCAATATTAAGAGAGCTTTGAAAAAATGAATTAAATAAATTGAAAAATTTATCAAATAAATTTATTAATTAATATCTAATGTTGCGCATTTTAAAAAAGATGCATCCCAGTTTTGAAAATGTGCAAAAACAATTCACATACGGATTCATGTAATTATCCAGAGGATCAGTCTATTATGTATACTTTAATAACTGATTGCATAAAATATATGTACATAACTATGTCATGGTATCTCTGTTTTAAGCCTCATTTATTTTTATTTTCACATGTGTGATGTGTGCAAATACATCAAAAAATGTAAATTACATTTTGAAACCGAGGACATAAGTAACTTAAAAAAAGGGGATCCCGTTCAACCTTTGACTACGATATAATAACACTGTGTGCAAAAATGAGACCTGAATGGTGAAGGTACATCAGCTTAGAATAATTTAGGGTCGCTGAGCTCGAATCCGCTATCAGCATTTGCGTACATAATTTTTTTTAGAAAATTTGACTTAAATGTTTGAATAGGGGGGTTATAGGTTATGGGATGGTGCTGGAAGTGTAAATGGAAAACTTATTTGAGTGAAAACCAATTTTTTTTTAGAAGATGTCTACATCTTCATCTGTGCTCTCAGTAATGTCCCAAATGAATTGATGCCCACAGCCGCTGTAGAAAATATATTTACCAGGTTCGAACCCAGCGTTCATAAAAGTCTTTTAAGATACAAAGTTTTAAGCAAATGATAGGGTTTCAAATATTAATAATGCACCCGTGCTGGGCGGATTCCTTACATTTCCAAAAACATTTTACTGCTTATGTAAATCCTCCATTTGACTACCGTGTCACTTGATTCGAAATTCAGTACAAGGGGACTATTAAAATAGACATTAAGGAACAGATAACAATTTTAAAATACTTAGAATTTGACAGATAAGAATCCCATGTTGGGGATTTTTCAAACTATAAAGCTATGTATCAGAAGTTTGGAAATTTACTATTGTAGATAACAGAACAATCAAGTACATCACATACAGTGCCGGTAAAAAAAAAAACAGCACTGCTCAAGATGCTTAGCTTTCTCATTAAGAACCAAACTATTTACTGTCATATTTTTTTTTTTACTTTACTTTACAGTAAAATAAAATGATATGCTTTCTTTCTGTGAGAGGCAGTTTTACTCTTATAATGTTAACGGTCATTTTTGAATTAACCGTCATTGAGAGTAGAGTGCAAATTCTAACGGCAAAAAAATTAGCACTGATATCGTTTTTGTTTTTGAAACTTTACTTAACTAAACTTTTTGCCTGATTAATTTTTGACATAAGTGGGGAAAATTAACAACCCTTACAATTCGTTCACAATAGTACCCGATTTCGTGCAATAAGGAGTAAATTTAAATGAAATTGACATCAAAAATATATATCAAAAATGATCTGATTACGTCTCGCTTTTGGCTCCAAATCGAGATAAATGAAAATCATGCGGATTTCAATGCCATTGTGAATCGCATGTATGTATGTATGTAAGGCTGGGTTTTATGAAAAGAGGCTCTCTCTCAGTGGCGAGAAATCGACACCCCTACGATTTCTGTGCTCTGATCAGTTGCCCCACCACGACTCTCCCCAACGTCAGTACTAAACTCAATCTTTAGTGTCCCGATGGTCTTAAAAATATAGATAAGAAGTGCATCGGTTATATCGCACAAGGTGGCGTCATAGTGTGAGTTCTTAATGGATATATATTTTCATTAATCTATCGGGTATATTAATGATTTGATATTACAACTCTTAAGACTCTTAAATAACCAAGTCATGTAAATGCAAATTATAATTCTGAAGGCACATTTTATGAGTGCCTAGCACATAATCGCATATTATAAATACTTTATGCATGGCAGTAATAAATAAAAGTTAACTTCTGTAAATGACTCAACTTATCACTCACAAAAGGCAATAATTTTTATTTGTAAATATTATTTTTAAACTTTTTGTTAATTCTTTTTATTTTTTAAAAACTAGACTAGAATAGCTAATGTGGTTTTTGCGATAAAAACAGAAGCATATGCTCTGGTAAGGTGAATCTCTAGACCAAAAAAAAAATAAAAATAAATATTATCGTCAAGCTGGCTGTTGTGGTGATAATAAAAAATAAATAAATAAAAATGATAAATAAAATTGATTTGTGGCTAAATGAACCTAAATAAACAAAGTATTTTTAGCTCGCTTAACATATTAAGTATTTGAACATCATTTTAGCAATTTTTTCATGTACCCACATCATATGGATTTTATTAATTTGACTTTGCAGTGTTATTTGTTTTGTTTCCAGACAAAACACCGCCCTTGTACGTTTTTACTAATATCAAGTGCTATACAAATTTAAAAAAAAAGTACAAAGTTGTCAGTTTATATGTATGTACTTGTTCTTTTATATTTGATAGGTGAGGCAAGTCTGTAGAACGGCTCTTCATCCAAAATCAACTTTTTTTTTTTCAATAAACAATAACTAAAGCCGAACCGAAGCACATGAAAGCTCAAAGACAGTGCGTGCCTGGCCATTGGGAACATTGAGCAAATGCCCGGTTGGCCTATGCCAATAATGGCAGGTATGGAATTGGGACGTCCATAATTGTTTCAGCCTTAGGAGATCACAACTTTTTTCTTATAAAATTTTTTTGTTGCAATATTTGAAGAAAAAAAATTTTTTTTCTTCACATTTCGCAATGCTTTACAATAATTTTATTAATTTTAAAAGCTTACGTGCGAAGGGAGGTGCTTAAATTCAGAAAACAGTTCCCTGAAAGAGAGAAGAACAGGTAAGGGGTATTTCGCCCCTTTTCATCTCTGGTATGCGAGGTAGGCGTAACCGAGGGCGTATTTTTTCATGTTCACAAATTTTTATTACTTTAACCTAAAAACATCTATTTATAGCCACCGCTCCATACAAACCCATGCACTGTGTGTCGTAGTTTCGAATTGAAATATAACACAAAAAAAAATTTTCAAATAATCGAATTTTTGGCTTTATTAGCTTGATCAAGCAATTGAGTGCTTAATTGCAAAATAACACGAGCTATGTGAATTTTTATTGCTTCAATTATTGCTGGTTTATCTGCACAAGTCAGGATTGAAAATAGAAACTTCAGTGAATTTAGTAAATTTCCAAAATTTGCAAGCGTTATTTTGCAGAAGTTGCATAACATATTGACCACAAATCAGCTATCAAATCGACTTTCGCTTGAAACAATGTTGTCCAATTTAAAAACCAAAACTCTAAAATAAACACCCTATACAAACTGAATTACTCACATAGCCATGCTAATTTATATGTTTAACTATAATTTTGTCAATATGCCAGATCAAATAAGCTTAATGTTGCTGAGTGCAATCACCTTAACTTTTCTAGATTCTTTTTCATTAGTGCCACTAGTCTTTGGAATTCGTTGCAATTTGGTTGAAGGCAACTTCAAAATGGCTATTTTTAACTACTTTTCGCGGCGATGACCGATTTATTTCTAGTTTTATGTTTTCTTTCAATAGTTTCTAGTTATTCAGTCTTTACTATTTCTTTACTTTACTTTCATTGCTTACACTTATCCTGATTTGTTTAAAGTATATTTAATTCAAAAATCGTGTTTTGTCTTACAATTTAATCATGTTGGATATGTTACCATTGAAATTGTAGCTATTATCGAAGCTATGTACTAAACAAAACAAGGTCTAATAATAACTAATAATAATATATTCACATTTTAGCACTTTAAACATAATACATAAGCTGTGTTTAAATATCCAATACTAAAGTATAGTAACTTCGGGTATTGTGATATAGGCATTTTTGTATTTTAAATTACACGTAACTTTTATAGCATAGCATAGCTTCTACTTCTTTATGTACTGGGTGTTTTTTTAGAGGTTTGTTTTTCGAATAGAGATAAAACTGGCATTTTATGGTCAAATCTGGCAACTCTAATGTCATTTATGTTCAGTTTGGTTTGCCATTTCATCATGAACAGGTTGACAAAAGAACAACGCTTGCAAATCGTGCAAATTTATTTCGAAAATAATGGTTCAGTTCGCGAAGTTTACCGCAAGCTCCGTCCATTTTATGGTCGACATAATCGTCCATCAGAGCAATTAATTCGGTTAACCATGGGTCGTTTTCGCACTACGTTTACTCTATGTGATAATACGCATCCGCAGAGACGTCGAACAGTGCGCACCGATGAAACAATTGCCGCTGTAGAGCAAAATGTTGAAGAGGACCCGAATGAATCGATTCGCCACCGTGCACAGCAATTGGAGCTTTGTCCATAAACTTTATGGAAGATTTTGCGCAAAGATCTTGGCTTGCGACCTTACAAGATCCAGCTTGTGCAAGAATTAAAGCCGCGAGACCATGCAATGCGTCGTGATTTTGGTGTATGGGCCGAAAATGAGATTGATCTCGATGCTGATTTTCATCGCAAAATTTTGTTCAGTGATGAGGCTCATTTTTGGTTGAATGGCTATGTCAACAAGCAAAATTGCCGCATTTGGAGTGAAGAGAATCCACATGAGACCCTTGAGACGCCATTACATCCACAAAAACTGACTCTTTGGTGTGCTCTATGGGCTGGTGGAGTCATTGGGCCATACTTCTTCCAAAATAATGCTGGAGAGTCAGTTACCGTTAATGGAGACCGGTATAGAGCCATGATAACCGACTATTTTGTTCCCGAATTGGATGGCATGAATGTGGATGAGTTGTGGTTCCAACAAGACGGCGCTACATGCCACACAGCGCACGTCACAATCAATTTATTGAAGGAAACATTCGATGAGCGCATAATTTCGCGGAATGGACCTGTCAATTGGCCACCAAGATCGTGTGATTTGACACCATTGGATTATTTTCTTTGGGGATATGTGAAGTCGCTCGTCTACGCCAACAAACCAGAATACGGCCCCATATGCTCGAAAAAGTGGTTCAAAATTGGACCTGTTGAATTGGCTTTATTCGAGCCAGCCGCGGCGGCCACATGCCCGAAATCATATTTAAACATTAATGGCATAAAATTATCCTTCCAATAAAGCCAAATTGATGGACATTAAAACGATTTTCTTGTGTTTTATTTCAATTCAAAGCTCTATACCTCAAAAAAAAAACACCCTGTATTATGGTTTGTTGATGCATTATGCAGTATATTACGTCTTCGGAGCTCTGTAGCGTATGCCAATCTGAAGCTATTTCAACAAAATGGCAAAAAGCCAAGTGGCACCACTTAATGAAATTGGCGGGTAATGATATATATAGCGTTCGAATAATGTGATATACTATCATAAAAAGTATAACAAATATAAAACAGTATGAAATAGAAATACAAAAACATTACATCTTTCCATAAAATAGGAAACTAGACTTAAACTGAATCAATAAGCGAAAAGCAGAACATATCAAAGTCAGATAGATGACTCACATAAACAAATTGCTTTCCGTCTTGAAAGACAATCATTGTGAGCCCAAATTAAATCGCATTGCAGGCATTGAACTCAGGTATGAATTTTTGCATTCCTCTGGAAGGATTTGTTGCAAAAAACATAGGTAATATCCTTGCTGGGTGGAGCAAATTGGACTATATCACATTACCCGAATTTCAGTTTTAATACACTCAGGTTATTTTTATTAAAATACATTTCAACAAATAAAGAACTCACATTATTTATGACAAAGTATATTCACCCACTAACAAATTTTAGTACTTCGGCTATAATACTTACTTTATTTTGGGCTTAATTCAAACATGAAATGCACACAAATAAAATCTCGACTTCTGGCTAAATCAATTTCACCACACTGAAACCAAAAACAGTGAGACTGAGACCAAAATATTGCAGCACGTAACTTTTTCCGTTACTGCTATGTTGACAAATACATTTTTTTCGAGAGTTGTTTATTTAAGAAAATATGATGGCATATCACATTACCCGACCATATCACAATACCCGAAGTTACTCTGTGCATTTATATCATCCCCGAAGCCTCTCCAATTTTTTAGCGTCATCTGCTGCTTCTAATTCATTTTAATTCATTTTTAAATATCTAACATTTTTTTCTTTAACTAAGAAAGATAAAATTCGTAGAAGTATTAAAAATGCAATTAAATTTTATAAATTAAAAAATAAATAAAAAAAAACATTCATTTATTTGACAATGTACTATCTGTACTTGCTAATGACTGTAAGTTCGATTAAAAAATTGTGCAGTTTTAACTAATAACAACACTGTGTGCAGTGAAATTGGAGGCACGTCGACTGATATCAACTTAGGGTAATTTGGAGTTGCTGAGCTCGAATCTGCCATCAGATTTTGGTCTACACGTCAGCATTTTGAGATTACGGCAAATTAACCTCTTATTGACAGGGTAAAAAACGCTTTATTTTTATGATAGTTTCTTGATAGACTACTTAAAATGGATGGATATTAAATGTAACGCAACCTGCTATCCCTGCCCGAGGGGAATAACTAAATGTTAAAAATATAACGTAACTTTTTGTAGCGTGTGACCGAAATAAAATAAAAATTTTCGCAAAGAACATTTGACGTCCACCCTGAATGAGGCCCACCTCATTTGATCGTAATCTGCAAATGTCAAAAGGGGAAGAGAGGAAAGAGAATTTTTTTTTACATAGAGTCAAAATAGGGACGAAAAGAAATAAGAAACAACAAGTCCTAATAAGGCCATGACAATTGTTATGACATCGGCTATCTGTTGTTGTTCCTCTCCCTCTCATATCTAGCAATGACGAATGTTCAAATTTGGCGGGCCAAATTCGTGGGTGGCCATCTTTTTTCTTGAAAGAACTTTCTAGAACAAGTACTTGAGAAGAGAAAAGATGGCGATGACGTGTGAAAAAGGGGAATGGTCGGTTTTGGGCTAAGGCGATGTGCGGTCGTTGGTTGCTGCGTGGAGTGGAGTTGGTTTTGAAATTCGTTCATGGTCGGTCGTCTGCGTTGCGCGTATTCATTAAATTGCAAAAAAAAAAAAAAAAAGTAAAATTTAAACTTATTTCTAAGGAAGTTTGCAAAAGTAACTTAATCTATCGACACTTAAACTTTTAGTCGTGATACAAAAAAATCAATCTAGTTTATTCAAACAAATTTTGCAATTTCGTTTCAATTGAGTGGTTTGCTCGCTTGCGAATTGTCTGACGGAATTTTTTTTTGCGTATTGAATTGAACATTCATTATCAACATAATTTAGCTAAATAGAAAGAAAAGCCGGCATTTTCCTTGTATTGTGGTTGAGGTGTGTTCAAAATTGCAAGTGATTTGCGTGAAAACTCATCTATAAAAAAATGTCGAATATTGTGTTGGACAAGGAGACATTTTTCCGACGGATAAAACATTTGTATACCGAGTGCTAGGGGAGCGCTAGTGCTGCGCCGACAAAACTAACAGAAAAACTATTAAACGAGGCGAAGGAAACGAACACCAACTAGAAGTAGAATTTTATGGGTTAAAGCGCACAACGGGCAAAGCAAAGCTTAACCATAAAACAAGAAAAAAATACAACGCATCAGAAATTTGTCAAATTGGACACGTCATGTCAGCAAAAAACCGTGCCAACTACGCCTCGCATTTTTTGTTAACACACAGAAATCTCGGGCAAGTCGCTCGCGCAATAAAATGGTTTTGTGACTAAGACGCAGGCGTCGTTAGCTAATAAAGTTTCTACAACTACCGTAACAACAAATTTAAAAAAAAAAAAATTTTTTTTACAAAATCAACTTCCATTACTTCAAATATTTGCATGGTTCGACCACAACAATACATACAACATACAACGCTACTAACTCCAACACCATCGCTATAGCCAACGCCATTGTTGCTCGATAAGATGGTAAACTTGCCAACATCACCAGCACCATTACCATCTTCAACGCCGGCAAACGTAGCTTCAACAGCCGTTTCTATCTATTGTGTGGCTACTAGCGGCCGGAGCGCATCCGATCATCAACCAGTGACCGCACCAGTACATCAGCAGCAGGTGCTGCGCCATGCTCACAGCAACATCAGCCAACAATGACGGTGTCTCAGGAACAACAACAACATTACCAGCATCAGCAGCTTCACCATCAATAAAAATAAATAAAAATTATAAAAGGTGACATATGCTTACATAAAAAAAAAAAAAAAAGAGAAGGGGCATGTAAAGAAAAAGAAAATTTGCCAATTAAAAGAGATATAAAAGGTGACATAAAAGATTAAAAATTTCAAAAAAAAAAAATAAAAGGCCCATTATTAAAAAAAAACTGAAGAAAAAGTAAAGTGACAGTTTAAATAAAAAAATAAAAAAAAAAAAACTAGAAAAGCGAAATGCACATGATATGAAAACAAAAAAAAAAAAAAATGACATAAAAGAATCTTAAGTAAAATGTGACAAATTAAGAAGCAAATAAACTCAAGTAAAAAAAGTGACAGTTTGGATAGAAAGTATGAAAACTAAAAATAAATGGGTGACATATGCCTATATAAAGAAAAGAGACATTTAAAGAAAAAGAAAATGTGTCAATTAAGAACGAGAAATAAAATGTGCAACTAAGAACGAAAAATAAAAAGTGACATAAACAAAAGCAAATGAGACTATTAAGAGAGAAAAATAAAAAGTGACATAGAACATAAAAGAATGAAAATTTCAGAAATAAAAAAATGACCGAAAATAATAAAAATGCAAAAAAAAAAAAAAATAAAAGATTATGACAATGTAGAAAGAAAACTTAACAAAAAAAAAACGAAAGTGTCAAACAAAACACCATCGAAACAACAATTGTTTTCATCAACCACGACAACCTGATCATCTGTAACACCACACCATACATCGATGACCCACTAACACAACAACGACACGGCAAATATAGGCGCAACAACCACAATACGGGAACAACGGGAACAACTGAAACAACCACCGGGGCGATCCATGAAGCAGTAGCAGCTACGTATAAGGCAATAGAATCGCCAAACGCAAGTATATTTAATAAAAATACGATAAAATATAAAAAAAAAGGCAAAGGTTAATTTAAGATAAAGCAGAATAGTAATAAAAAAAAAAAAAAAGAACATTTTTATTTAAAGAAAGAAAACATAAAATAAGAATTTGTGCTAAGAGGAATTATTCCAAAGAAATATAAAGATGTAAGAAGTGAAAGATAGTCGTAGGAATTTTGTTCAAAAGAAATAATTTAGTATTTTAACTCGAATATGTAAAAGGAGAGAAATCTAAACAAATCAGTAAATAAGAAAAATCAGTATGTAGGATAAACATAATGTAAGGATTTATTATTTTTTTTTTATTTTATTAAAGTAAAAGCTCGCAACCACTAAGGGAATTTGGCGCCATATACCCCGTAGGAAAATGTAAAAGCGGCTTAAAATAAATATACCTACATATATATATAAGAAATTAAAACCTATTTAATACTCAAAAAAAAAAAAAAAAAAAAAAATATAATAACATGTAATTTTTTTCTTTTAATGTTAACAAACTAATTGATAAAAGAATAATAATAAATAATCATGAAATTTAATCCCGGCATGGTTATAATTATTCTTTTTTTTGGCTATAGAAAAATAATGGAATTTTAGGAATTCATCAGGACGAGAGGAGATCATGGCGTGGTCTCATGATGGTGCATGATGGGTAAAGTATTGATGGTTGTGTGTGTGGGGGGATTTTTCCCGGGGCTTGGGGATTTTTTTTTTAGAATTTGTTTTTTTTTGAAATTTCTTTAGAATTCTCAGTTGAGAATTTTTTTTTTGTTGTCCGACCTCGATCCGATTGGCTGGGTTGAGAACCACCCCGAAAAATTTGAGCTAGCCGGGGAAAAGCCAATTGGATACGATCGCTTGGGTCGATGATAATAAATGGCGCCCAATACCCCGTAGGAAAATGTAAAAGCGGCTTAAAATAAATATACCTACATATATATATAAGAAATTAAAACCTATTTAATACTCAAAAAAAAAAAAAAAAAAAAAAATATAATAACATGTAATTTTTTTCTTTTAATGTTAACAAACTAATTGATAAAAGAATAATAATAAATAATCATGAAATTTAATCCCGGCATGGTTATAATTATTCTTTTTTTTGGCTATAGAAAAATAATGGAATTTTAGGAATTCATCAGGACGAGAGGAGATCATGGCGTGGTCTCATGATGGTGCATGATGGGTAAAGTATTGATGGTTGTGTGTGTGGGGGGATTTTTCCCGGGGCTTGGGGATTTTTTTTTTAGAATTTGTTTTTTTTTTGAAATTTCTTTAGAATTCTCAGTTGAGAATTTTTTTTTTGTTGTCCGACCTCGATCCGATTGGCTGGGTTGAGAACCACCCCGAAAAATTTGAGCTAGCCGGGGAAAAGCCAATTGGATACGATCGCTTGGGTCGATGATAATAAATGGCGCCCAATTTAAATTAAATGGGGAGTCAGTTGGGTCTCCTGGATGTAACTCCAGTCAAGTGGCTTAGAGAGCAATTGGTTCTACTCTAATTGCATTTGGCTGGGGTTATCTCGAGGATAGCCCAACTGCACTATAAAATTTTTTTTTTGTAATTTTGACTTTTTCTTGATTTATACAGTGGTTCAGTGGCCGCAGAGGCATTTTGTCCATCTGTGTTGCACTTAACACTGGATATTCAATTAGATGAAATATTTTTTTTTTTGAAAATGCTAAATAGGCGGGGCACTTTAGGGCTCAGTTCGGATGGCCGTAGAGATAGACATATCATCTATGTTGCATCAGAGCTGGACTGAGGTGTGCCATGTAGATGGCCGGTGGTATAGTAGTAAATATCTACCGTTGCATAGACATAGCAGTTCTTGCTTATATGAGGCATAAGTATTGGATCGCTGATAGAAAATGGTAAAAAGGCTATCATTTCTGATCAGAAATCCAATGCATTAAAGTAATAATTTTGAATTAGTTTCAGTACAGTCCAGGGAAGAATTTTTTTTTAGTGAACACACACAACGGAGCAAGAATGAGTTCCCATAATCGCCTGTCGGGTACCGGCCATGGTCCCTCTCACCTAAAATTCCATTAATTACTATAATCGTAACGCATAAAGTATTTCGAATCGTAAATTCGAAGTTGATAAGATAAAAAAATTTTTTTTTGATAAATATATCGTATCGCTATGAGCGGTCGTGGTAAAAACCAACTCCAACTTCCAAAAACCATGCCTTTGGGTCGGACACCGAAGACAAAGAACATCGCGAGCGGGGATGGGATTCACGATTTTTCAGCTACCATAGGTGGTGGCATGCAAATGTCAACTTCCACACAACCAAGTAGAGCAAATAGGCCGGTTGTAGCGCACACACCTTTGGCTGCAACTGGAATCGCAAATACTACCCATTCATTAGATAGGCCTTTGAATATCGCGGGTGGGCAAACTACCAATCCGATGCGGGCGAGCACCGGAGCAATCCGTAAGAACACTCTGCAATTTCCCCTTTTGGACGGCATTGCGCCGTTGCCCACAGGCGGGCTTAGTCAACCTTCCATGCCTGCTGATAACAGTGCCTCTACCATTTACGTTCCACAAAATAACCCACCAGATTTTACGAGCCAGGGTGAAACGGCGTTACACCGAGGGTTAATTTCCGCAATAAATGTCGCCATGGCACAGAACGTCGATAAAATCGAAAAGTCTCTGGAGGCCAAGATAGACAAAATGATTAGACCACTTATAACAGGGGTAAACGTAGGTTCGAACCCTAGTCAGGAAAATACGCTAAACCGAGTTGACCTTCAAGAAAATCTTCTTGGATCGATGCAGAATTTAATTATAAATTCTGTAGAAACTCAAATGTCTAAAACCCGGGACGGCTTAATACATGATGGAAATCGCTTCCCGATCTTTAATAAGCCATCTGGGGATCCTTGGAATCGTTCGGCAGTTAATGGGGGTCAAGGGCAATTTCCACTTCCAGTTCAGGCACAGCACGGCGTCGAAGAACGGGGAAGGCTGACGGGTCAATATGACCATCGTCGAATTCATAATAATGAATCGCAACGGAGTGTCTTTGGGCCAAACACGCAAAATTTCAGACAAACTCCAAATAACATTTTCAATACTCAGCAAAGACGAAATGCTGCTCCTGAACCGCAGGTGAATGTAATAAACCCTGACTTTTATGGAACGAACTATAGAAGTGCGTGTCCAGTAAAAATCCATCAATGGGATTTGATTTTCGAAGGCAACCCAGAAAAATTAACTGTTGAAGATTTTATCTTTAGACTAGAGCGTCTCCAGGCCCAGTATAATTGTCCATGGTCGGAGGTTATTCGCGAATTCCATCGACTAGTTAAAGATGAGGCGTCGGAGTGGTACTGGCTTTATCTGCGGACAAATCCTTTACCCAACTGGGAAACTCTGCGGCACGCATTACTTCATCAGTTCCAAAATAATAAAACTGAATTCGAAAAATTACGGGAATTTGTCGAAAGACGGCAACAACCGGGGGAATCAATTGATTCTTACTTTCAGCAGATGAAGAAATTGAGGGCTCGATTGAACCAACAAATTGAAGAAATAGACGCCGTTAAAATTATAAAGAAGAACTTGAGAGACAGCTTGGCCAGAGCTGTGTATCCGATGACTACTTTCACTGTGGACCATCTACGAGACCAATGTCGGGAATACGAATCAGCGTTTGCACGCAGAGACGTGCGGGTGAATCCACCAACAACGGGACGTTATATCCAGCCTCGAGCTTACGTAAGTGAGTTACAGGAAACCCAAGAGGAAAATAACCAGACGTACTCTAAAGAGGAAGCAGATCACACCGTGGAAGCAGTTCAGTCGATACAAGCTAAAATTTTGGCGGATCAACCAAAACGAACATTAGTTTGTTGGAATTGTTGCCAGCAAGGTCATACCTATATTGATTGTCTTTCCACCGAAAGACGGATTTTCTGTTTCAAATGCGGTAAAGTAGGAGTTATTACTCCACGATGTCCCACCTGTTCGGGGGGGAATTTGAGGAGTGCGATCCGTGCGGGCGTGTCGTGCTCCACTCAAACACCCGCACTAGTACAGCAACCCAATGCGATCTAAGCGATGCTGTTAAGTTAGAAGCTGAACAGGTAATCGAGATAGGAGATAAGTTCGAAAAATTTGATAGGCAATTAATTAGGTCGAAATCCTCGATAAGGTACAAGCCCTTAGAAGAGCGATTAAGAAATTATAATGAGGTTAGAAATAGAATCTTTGCGGAAGATCAATTGAACGGAAAACGGGTAGTGACGAAAAACATACAAAAAGCAAGAGATAGGTATAAGCGACGAAAAACAGATAGAAAAAAAATAGTGAGTAGCGTGTTAGCGATAAACTGCAAGGATCCTCGACCTTTTGCAGAAGTAGCGATAGGCTCCGTCACAGTTCGTGGCTTGTTAGACACGGGCGCGTCTGTGAGTCTTCTGGGAAAAGGGTGTGGTGAGTTATTGTCCAAAATAGGATTGGTACCAACGGGAAGCGTATCGAGAGTACAAACGGCCGGAGGAAAAGTTCACTGGGTTCACGGAAAAATCGAAATACCAGTGAAATATAAGTCAATGGAAAGAATTTTGGATCTTTTTATTTGTCCAACCTTGGAACAACCACTTTATCTTGGCGTGGATTTTTGGAGGAAGTTTGAGCTGGCACCAGAGATTTTTGGAGTTGCGTCGTTGAGTATGAACGAAACCGCTGATCCTTTACAACATGTTTTAACACCGGAACAGATCAGGCAGTTGCAAGAAGTAAAAAGGGAATTTAAAATTTTTGAAGAAAATGGCCTGGGAAAAACCAGCTTAGAAAAACATACTATCCAATTAAAAGAAGGTTCCGAGCCAGTGAAAGACAGGCATTACCCGGTATCGCCGGCTGTCCAAGAACTATTATATGCAGAAATCGATAAGATGCTAGATCTAGGCGTCATCGAAGAAAGTAATAGTCCTTGGAGTAATAGAACTACGCTGGTTAGGAGACCCGGAAAGAATAGGCTGTGTTTGGATGCCAGAAAACTCAATGACCGCACCGTCAAGGATGCATACCCGATACAAAACATTGAGGGCATTCTCAGCCGGATAGATGAAACCATTTTTATTAGCAGCGTAGACCTTAAGTTTGCTTTCTGGCAGATTGATTTAGAAGAGGCCAGCAAAGAATGTACCGCTTTTACCATTCCAGGGAGACCACTTTATCAATTTTCAGTCATGCCATTCGGCCTATGCAATGCAGCGCAACGCTTATGCAGACTGATGGATAAAGTGATTCCGCAACGCCTGAAGCAAAACGTGTTCGTGTACTTGGATGATCTACTGGTGATAACTCGTGACTTTGCAACTCACATAAAAATTCTAAGAGAAGTGGCTCAGTGCTTGAAAGATGCAAACTTAACGATAGGGTTAAAAAAATCGAAATTCTGCATGAAAGAGTTGAGGTACCTGGGCTTTATAATTGGAGGAGGGATGTTGAAGACGGACCCTGAAAAGGTAACCGCCGTCTCCAACATCCCTGTTCCAAAGACAACACGTGAAGTTCGTAGTTTCTTAGGAACTGCTGGCTGGTACAGACGTTTTGTGAAAAACTTTGCGTCTATATCATCCCCATTGAGTGATACTTTAAAGAAAAGTGCAAAATTCCAAATGACTCCAGAAGCCAAAGAAGCTTTTAGCCAACTTAAAATAGCCCTAACCACCGCTCCTGTCTTGATTCACCCGGATTTTAAGCGCCGTTACTACATTCAATGCGATGCATCTCATATAGGAGTAGGCGCGGTCCTCTTCCAAATCGATGATGAAAATAATGATCGACCAATCGCATTTTATTCACAGAAGCTCAATGGTGCGCAAAAAAATTACAGCGTCACTGAGAAGGAATGTTTGGCGGCCGTACTGGCAATTAAAAGATTTAGGCCGTACGTGGAGCTCATGCCATTCACAGTTATCACTGACCACGCCAGCCTCAAATGGCTTATGAGCTTACGCGATCTCAGTGGACGCCTGGCAAGATGGTCACTTGAACTCCAAGCGTATAATTTTGAAATTGAGCACCGCAAAGGTTCAGATAATGTGGTGGCGGATATGCTATCTCGGTCGGTTGAATGTCAAGATGTGGAAGAGGTCAGTTTATTGGAACTCGAAACTACAGAGTTTACTTCACCAGAGTACTCTCAATTAATAAAAACGGTGCAGGAAAATGCAGAAAAATTACCTGACCTTAAAGTTTTAAATGGGGTGGTGTATAAAAACACTAAGTTCACTAATAACGAGCTTAATGAAAACCCTTGGAAAATGTGGGTACCAGAAGCACTCACAAGCACGGTAATTGCGAATGCACATGAACCACCAACTATATCACACGGAGGGATAGCAAAAACACTCTATCGGATTCGTCAGTTTTATTTCTGGCCGCAAATGACGGTACAAGTACGGAATTACGTGCGAAATTGCATAATCTGCAAGGAAACGAAACCCACGAACTGTGAATTAAGACCAAGTATGGGGAATGAAGTAATTACACACAGGCCTTTCGAAAAACTTTATATTGATTTTTTGGGGAAATACCCGCGCTCAAAAAGGGGGAACACACATATTTTTATTGTCTTGGATCATTTTTCCAAATTTATTTTTCTTAAAGCCATGAGAGAGGCAACAGCAACTAACGTGGTAAAGTTTCTGGTAAACAGTATTTTTAACACTTTTGGTACCCCTGAATTAATCCATTCGGATAATGGAAAACAGTTTGTTTCAAAGGAATTCAAAAAAATGTTGGACACGTTTAAAATCCAACACATGAAAACTGCTTTCCATTCGCCTCAAGCAAACGCTTCTGAAAGGGTTAACCAAACAGTGTTAGCTGCAATCCGAGCTTATCTAGAGACGGACCATCGTGATTGGGACTTGCACCTCCCTGATATAGAAAGTGCCATTCGAACAGCTGTTCACTCTTCCACTGGTGTTACACCTTATTTCGCTCTTTTTGGGCAAACAATGTACACTTGTGGCGAAGACTATAAACTAGCTAGGCGCTTAGAGGCTTTGAATGATATTGAAATAGATCAGCTTGATCGAAATGACAAAATCAGAATTATTCGAGACTCTATAGCAGAAAATATGCACAAAGCATATGAGCGAAGTGCGAGACAGTATAATAAGCACAGTCGAAATGTTACCTTTCAACCGGGCCAAGAAATTTATAAAAGAAATTTTATCTTAAGCGATTTTAGCAAAAATATCAATGCAAAGTTTTGTCGTAAATTTACGAAATGTCGAGTCGTTAGACCAATAGGTCGAAATATGTACGAGCTGGAAACCCTTTCGGGGAAACCACTCGGGACATTTCATGCCAAAGACATCAAACAATAAGTCATGCAAATTTTCTATTTCATCGTTGACCACAGTACGATTTTCTTGTTTTAGTTTCTGCTCATTGTTAATAACTGCGGCTCGAGCGATAATCAGTTCAGTTTTCAATTTGAAACACAAAAAAAAAAAAAAAAAAAAAATATATATTTTTTTTTATGTGTTTTCCACGTTGTTCTTAACGAACAATTTTTTTTTTTAAACAGCAGGGGCATCTCTTGTAAAGGGATGACGGGCTTAGCGACCCCGCGTTCCCCAGCGAATCCAAGGAGCGTCTGTTCCAGATTGGGCGGCTCCTTGGTCAGCGTCTGTTCCCAGATTGGGCGGCTGTCTTCCACCACCGATCATTTTTTTTTTGGGCTGCCCTTGTGCTTGGATTGCGCTTCGCAACCGGGTGGAGCCTCGCACCAGTCACAGCGACTGGACCCGTTCAAAACCAATGCTGTGACGGTGCGAGACTCGGCCCGGGTGTGAAGCGGTACGTCTAGCGTAACTGCAATTTCGCCACGACTGCTCCCCCAATAAAAATGAGCATCGGCGAACAATTTGGTCATGGAAGTCCTGCTTAACGGTGGGAAATAAGTGACCAAGAGCAGAGGTCCAAGAAAACATGATCGGTACCTTTTGTAAAAAAAATAATGGGGTTTTTTTTTTTTTTTAACGTATTTATTTTTGTCCTTCCTCGTGTGTTGGCGTGGATGTCGCGGCGGGACGATAATCAGGGATGATACTTCGTATTCCGTTGCGACAGCCTCGCCAAACCGCGAGGAAACAAAAAAATTATTCTCGTGCCGAAAGGCGCCAAAAATTTGATAAATTTGTTTTTCGTCGTATAGGCTGCTTAGGGTCGGAGACTTTGCGTTTCGTTTTGAATAAGGTGAGTTGCTTTGTTGGTGGCGATGAGTGTGAATTAACGGCAGTGGGAATTAACTCTACGAATACCGCCATGTCAAAGGTAGAAAACTAATAAGATCCCGAGCTACTCCGTATGCCCATCAAAAATCAAAGGATTTGCTTTAGACGAAATGGTTGGTAAAAAGGAAGTTACAATTAAGGAGAATTCCCCGCTCAAAACCGAAAAAAAAAAAAAAAAAAAAAAGAAGTTTTTTTTTCTCTCTTCTCTCTTCTCTCGTTTTTGGTTTTTCGGCCTCATTTTCTACAACACGGAACCTAACATTGAACCATAAAAAAAAAAAAAAATAATAATTTTTGTTTTTTTTTACCGATGCGTTCGAAATTAAAAGGTGTGAGAGGTTCTTTGTGCCCGGCTAGCTCAGTCGGTAGAGCATGAGACTTGATCTCTCAGGGTGTGGGCGTGGCCTACGATGGGCGCCTGTACGGAGTCGAAGAAAAGAGAGTAATGTAAATTAAGTAGCGAGAGAGGAGGGAGAAGATTAAGCTTAGTCACCGCCCACTAGTGTTTCATCACGACTTTTCGAAACGCTAGAGTTTTGTAGCGTGTGACCGAAATAAAATAAAAATTTTCGCAAAGAACATTTGACGTCCACCCTGAATGAGGCCCACCTCATTTGATCGTAATCTGCAAATGTCAAAAGGGGAAGAGAGGAAAGAGAATTTTTTTTTACATAGAGTCAAAATAGGGACGAAAAGAAATAAGAAACAACAAGTCCTAATAAGGCCATGACAATTGTTATGACATCGGCTATCTGTTGTTGTTCCTCTCCCTCTCATATCTAGCAATGACGAATGTTCAAATTTGGCGGGCCAAATTCGTGGGTGGCCATCTTTTTTCTTGAAAGAACTTTCTAGAACAAGTACTTGAGAAGAGAAAAGATGGCGATGACGTGTGAAAAAGGGGAATGGTCGGTTTTGGGCTAAGGCGATGTGCGGTCGTTGGTTGCTGCGTGGAGTGGAGTTGGTTTTGAAATTCGTTCATGGTCGGTCGTCTGCGTTGCGCGTATTCATTAAATTGCAAAAAAAAAAAAAAAAAGTAAAATTTAAACTTATTTCTAAGGAAGTTTGCAAAAGTAACTTAATCTATCGACACTTAAACTTTTAGTCGTGATACAAAAAAATCAATCTAGTTTATTCAAACAAATTTTGCAATTTCGTTTCAATTGAGTGGTTTGCTCGCTTGCGAATTGTCTGACGGAATTTTTTTTTGCGTATTGAATTGAACATTCATTATCAACATAATTTAGCTAAATAGAAAGAAAAGCCGGCATTTTCCTTGTATTGTGGTTGAGGTGTGTTCAAAATTGCAAGTGATTTGCGTGAAAACTCATCTATAAAAAAATGTCGAATATTGTGTTGGACAAGGAGACATTTTTCCGACGGATAAAACATTTGTATACCGAGTGCTAGGGGAGCGCTAGTGCTGCGCCGACAAAACTAACAGAAAAACTATTAAACGAGGCGAAGGAAACGAACACCAACTAGAAGTAGAATTTTATGGGTTAAAGCGCACAACGGGCAAAGCAAAGCTTAACCATAAAACAAGAAAAAAATACAACGCATCAGAAATTTGTCAAATTGGACACGTCATGTCAGCAAAAAACCGTGCCAACTACGCCTCGCATTTTTTGTTAACACACAGAAATCTCGGGCAAGTCGCTCGCGCAATAAAATGGTTTTGTGACTAAGACGCAGGCGTCGTTAGCTAATAAAGTTTCTACAACTACCGTAACAACAAATTTAAAAAAAAAAAAATTTTTTTTACAAAATCAACTTCCATTACTTCAAATATTTGCATGGTTCGACCACAACAATACATACAACATACAACGCTACTAACTCCAACACCATCGCTATAGCCAACGCCATTGTTGCTCGATAAGATGGTAAACTTGCCAACATCACCAGCACCATTACCATCTTCAACGCCGGCAAACGTAGCTTCAACAGCCGTTTCTATCTATTGTGTGGCTACTAGCGGCCGGAGCGCATCCGATCATCAACCAGTGACCGCACCAGTACATCAGCAGCAGGTGCTGCGCCATGCTCACAGCAACATCAGCCAACAATGACGGTGTCTCAGGAACAACAACAACATTACCAGCATCAGCAGCTTCACCATCAATAAAAATAAATAAAAATTATAAAAGGTGACATATGCTTACATAAAAAAAAAAAAAAAAGAGAAGGGGCATGTAAAGAAAAAGAAAATTTGCCAATTAAAAGAGATATAAAAGGTGACATAAAAGATTAAAAATTTCAAAAAAAAAAAATAAAAGGCCCATTATTAAAAAAAAACTGAAGAAAAAGTAAAGTGACAGTTTAAATAAAAAAATAAAAAAAAAAAAACTAGAAAAGCGAAATGCACATGATATGAAAACAAAAAAAAAAAAAAATGACATAAAAGAATCTTAAGTAAAATGTGACAAATTAAGAAGCAAATAAACTCAAGTAAAAAAAGTGACAGTTTGGATAGAAAGTATGAAAACTAAAAATAAATGGGTGACATATGCCTATATAAAGAAAAGAGACATTTAAAGAAAAAGAAAATGTGTCAATTAAGAACGAGAAATAAAATGTGCAACTAAGAACGAAAAATAAAAAGTGACATAAACAAAAGCAAATGAGACTATTAAGAGAGAAAAATAAAAAGTGACATAGAACATAAAAGAATGAAAATTTCAGAAATAAAAAAATGACCGAAAATAATAAAAATGCAAAAAAAAAAAAAAATAAAAGATTATGACAATGTAGAAAGAAAACTTAACAAAAAAAAAACGAAAGTGTCAAACAAAACACCATCGAAACAACAATTGTTTTCATCAACCACGACAACCTGATCATCTGTAACACCACACCATACATCGATGACCCACTAACACAACAACGACACGGCAAATATAGGCGCAACAACCACAATACGGGAACAACGGGAACAACTGAAACAACCACCGGGGCGATCCATGAAGCAGTAGCAGCTACGTATAAGGCAATAGAATCGCCAAACGCAAGTATATTTAATAAAAATACGATAAAATATAAAAAAAAAGGCAAAGGTTAATTTAAGATAAAGCAGAATAGTAATAAAAAAAAAAAAAAAGAACATTTTTATTTAAAGAAAGAAAACATAAAATAAGAATTTGTGCTAAGAGGAATTATTCCAAAGAAATATAAAGATGTAAGAAGTGAAAGATAGTCGTAGGAATTTTGTTCAAAAGAAATAATTTAGTATTTTAACTCGAATATGTAAAAGGAGAGAAATCTAAACAAATCAGTAAATAAGAAAAATCAGTATGTAGGATAAACATAATGTAAGGATTTATTATTTTTTTTTTATTTTATTAAAGTAAAAGCTCGCAACCACTAAGGGAATTTGGCGCCATATACCCCGTAGGAAAATGTAAAAGCGGCTTAAAATAAATATACCTACATATATATATAAGAAATTAAAACCTATTTAATACTCAAAAAAAAAAAAAAAAAAAAAAATATAATAACATGTAATTTTTTTCTTTTAATGTTAACAAACTAATTGATAAAAGAATAATAATAAATAATCATGAAATTTAATCCCGGCATGGTTATAATTATTCTTTTTTTTGGCTATAGAAAAATAATGGAATTTTAGGAATTCATCAGGACGAGAGGAGATCATGGCGTGGTCTCATGATGGTGCATGATGGGTAAAGTATTGATGGTTGTGTGTGTGGGGGGATTTTTCCCGGGGCTTGGGGATTTTTTTTTTAGAATTTGTTTTTTTTTGAAATTTCTTTAGAATTCTCAGTTGAGAATTTTTTTTTTGTTGTCCGACCTCGATCCGATTGGCTGGGTTGAGAACCACCCCGAAAAATTTGAGCTAGCCGGGGAAAAGCCAATTGGATACGATCGCTTGGGTCGATGATATTTTTTATTCTTCTTAATTATGAATAATTCATTATATCTGAAGAGCTATTGAGTTAAATGCAAATTTTTGCATTCTAAGTATGTAATTAGAGACTAAATTAGTCATATTATTATATTACTTAGTAGTATTAAGTATTGCAATTTTTACACAAGACCTTCCAAATTGATGTATGGGTGAATTTCTGAAATTTGATTCCGGAGTGCCATATTTTATCTTTAGTATTTTTGAGTATATACGACGTCAGAGGAATGAAAAATTACAATCAATTTAAGTGAGAAATGTTTGAATATATAGATGCATTTCAAGTCTCCTGCCAAAGTCAATAAAGAGCATTAACGTTTTTTCTATGACTTTGTCTCTTTGTGATTATCAACACGGTATTCGAAAGAAATAGTTGTGGTGATAACGGCATCAGCTATCAAATAATCCTTTCTTTTTTTTTTGTATGTAGTGGCGAAAAAGTTTATGTTACGAGTAACATAATATTGGACCCAAGGGTTAACTTGCAATATAACAAGGCAAATCTGGCCGGAATGGAACGCTAAGCGATCTCTAGAACTGATATCGCGCACTAGACACAGTGTCTCGTCAGTTGTTGCAGTAATAACTGGCCACTGGCTTATCGGCAGACATGCGGAGAGATTAGGTATTCGGTCTTTTGACTACTGTAGAAGTTGTGGGGATGTGGAGGAGGAGGAAAACATTAAACATTTTCTTTGTTCCTGCCCTGCACTTGCTAGAAAACGCCACAAAACACTTGGCTCGTTTTTGTTTGATGACCTGGAGGACCTTAGACATGTTAGCATAGGTCAGTTATTTAGTTTCATAACGAAATCTGGATGGTTCAATGAGAGGGTATAGTCAAGTACCCTGTGGTATCACAATGGACCAAACTTGGTCTAAGTGAGTCGGTTTTTGTAACTGACTGCCACTCCTACCTAACCTAACATAATATTGAATTTTGTTAAGTAGAAAGTCTTAAAAATTTTTGCTGCTAAATTGTTTGAATTTATTGCTACAACTATATTTTAATAGTTTGTGAATGCAACACAATATTATATGTACATTATATGATGCATCCTTTGAAAGAAATAATTTATTCTAACTGCTGGGGATCATGCGAAAGGTCGTCTCTACTGCAATGCAATAAATCATATACATTTTCATTTACGCCATTCTGATAAGTCGGCTGAAAGTCGAAGCCTACTGCATTATTCTGAAATAAGTACATATACATAAATATTTTTCATAAGTAACCAAATATAAATGTTTTAAGTTAAATAGTTTTAAAATTTGATTTAAAATAGAAATACTAGACGGGCCCTCAGTCAGATATGTTCACTTTCCCTTTTTAAATGTCTATGGGTAAATGTAAAACGCTGCTTTAAAAAAATTATATGCCTAGTAACCAGAGCTGCAAAGTATCAAGTACCGATACAAGTCTATAATACTCGCCGTTTGAAATTGACTAAACTCCCAATGATATATATACAATGGACTTACCCTAAAGATAACATTATCTTCGTCGTTGAAAGTAGTAAAGAAGTTGAACTTCTTACTATTTAAGCCCTCAATACGTTCAGCATCGGCACTAAAACGATCAAATATTGTGCGCACAATTCTTTGAAGATTATGAAGAAGAGCTGGAGAGCTACGGCGTGGTATGAAAATCGCGCGCTGAAGTTCTGCTTCAAAGTTGCAACGTTGGAAATCACTTGCTTCTGCATATGACCGATCAGGACAAATTAAAATTTCATCACTATTTGGTATATATTCGGCAGAGTTAACAATTTTAATACTGGTTCTTACGCTGACAGTGCGTAAATAGAGACAAATGTCGTGGCCACGTCGAAGGTTAAAGAAGGCTGCTGCGTGAAAGGCTCGATGTTTGCTTTGATCCACATCTCTAAAAAAAAAAAAACAAATTAAAAAAAGTAATGAATGATTTACATTAAAAAAATTAAGACTTCTACCCACATTGGTGCGGTATACACATCTATCAAGCTTATGTTTCTGGGTACAACAGCAATGAACGCACTTTCGTTATTATCACGTTCAAAAATCACCGGGTATAGTCCAGCTCTGCGTGCATCCTGGTATCCATGACCATCGGCAACTAATAAATCCGTGTGACGATTGGCCACAGATCTTACGCAAGCTGCTCTATTCTCTTTCTGTACGCACTCGAGCGGTAATTCTATTGAACTATCTTGGGCAGTATGCACCAAATGAAGGCATTTGTTGAATGAAACATTGTCATAGGTGCAAAGTTTATATGTATCTGGTTCAGAACTTAAGCCACCTGGTATTATACGGCCGGCCTGAACCGTATTTTGAATGGCATGCGAACTAACAATTAAAGCAATTGTTAAGCATCTACGTAAATGGTTATACATTGTTAATTACTGAAGTTACTTTTAAGGTACCAGAGCTTTTATACTTTTTTAGATACTAATTCGAAACATAAACAGTCATTAGTAGAATTTTATCTACATTTAATGACAAATAAACTTATGGATGACAAATGAGAAAAGGTATTAGTTACAAACACTTGAAGTTCCTTACTATCAATATCATTATCAGGACGAGTTCAACTTTTGACTACACTCAGCAAAAGTTCAATTAATTCCAGAAACTTGCATTATAATTCGGACGCTTAATCTGTCAACAAAATTATTTGCTTTAATGAGATCGAAAATTATTCTTTGAATAACTCAATCGCTTAAGGTGTTTACTAGCAGTCGTCGTTAATCCGGGCAAAATATCTACTAGTCCTTTTCGAATTTTGAAAATATCATCTGATAGGATTATGAAATATTAAAAGAGGATTGACTGATTAACCACAGATACATATATCTGTACATATATCAGATACATATATCTGTGGTGAAAAGGAAAAACTAAGTCGTCTTAAGCACGAATTGAGTTAAGAACGCCATGATGATCTCCGTATCTAAAAGTACCCCTGTGCGAAATTTCAATCATATTGGATGATTTTCGGGAAGTTATGGAGGGAGAAGCTTTGACTTATCTCTTTTAAATGTACATACAATCTTGGAATAAAAACTTAAGTGATCATCATGTTATCATTATATTTCCATAATATTTGGTGTTTTGACAAAATTTATTGATAAAGAATTTTGTTTCACCGATCGATAAGGAAAGATCGTAAAAATTCAACATCGCCAAGTGCCTGTTTTTAATCCATTTATGTGAAAATGTAATTGCATCAATCGGTTAGGAAAGGTCGAAAAAATGTTCGATAGGAAAATGGGCGCCTTAGACCCCCCTCATAAGGAGGTGTTTTGACCACATTTATGTAAAAACACTGTACTGCACCAATCGATCTAAGGCGCTCGAAACACATTTTATCTTGCCCATAGGCACATGTTCATGTTCCACATGAACAGGGACGTCCTGCCTTCCTAATGAGGTTACTTGACCATATTTATGTTATTAAATTGTATACCACCGATCGATAGGGAAAGGTTAAAAAACTTACTAATTCTTTATTTCACTTAGTTCAATAAATATAGTAGTGGAGCATGCTTTTATAATAACACAAAAGAAAATCAAAATGGAAAATGGAAATCATTTTTAATTGTCCGAAGAGTCACTAAAAATATAAGGACTTTTGCCTAAGCAAAAAAATATTTATTCCTTTTTCGAAGTATTCAATTAAAAAGTTTCAACTTGCGCCAAACAAAATGTAATTTAAGTGTATTTATCTGAAATAATGATTGCTGATCCATTTTCCTGAGCCTCTTCTTATAAAAATTTCTTATAAAAATTATTTATAAGAAGAGTTTTTGAATTGAAATATATGTACATGCAATCAGGGTTGCCAAGAGGCCGCTTTTAGCGCGGTCAAGTTAATTGTATGTCAAAGCCGGGAGTCTTGTAGGAATGGAAAAATTTGGAAAAAAGGAGGATATTTCGAGAAAAGTCGTTAATTGGAGGATCTTTGTTTTATGTACGTACTAACATTTTTTAACGAACAAAGGAAAAAAAAAGGTAATTTTTTATATGAAAAATATTAATGTTGAATTTAATAATGGCGACTAAACGAAAAATTCAACTTTTTCCAACAAAAAAAAAATCTAACTTAATGCTTTCAACTTGGCCAATTGATCCTACATGACTTGACAACATCAATGCTCGATAAAGCCCTATTTCCATGTGATCTTATCTTACCTTATCCCATGTCAGGGATATCAAATCAAATTTTTGTAAAAAAAGAAAAACCATGCGAACAGAATGCGCTTGCAGAATGCGAGAGTGAATAGCATACATATGCTATCTTTATAGCATGTGATGTCCTCCCTGATATTTGATAAGACAAGATAAGATAAGATCACATGGAAATTGGGCTTAATGTGAGGTCTAGAAACGACTCCTTGACACACATGTTGTACGGATCTCAAAATTGTTTGAACTTTCAACTGACTTGTTAAACCAAACAACCTGTGTGAACTGACTGTCAAGCCTAGTGAAACTTTTTCATTTTAAATAAAGTTTCATACAGTTTACTTCAATGTGGACGCTTATAAACTCTTCTGCAATTGATGTTTGCTGGCATGCTCTATAATGTGAACGCAAAGCAATTCTGACAGTTACACTGTTGCGAAGCCACGTTGGATGGCATGTGAGATAATGTGAACTGCCCTAATAGTTAAGTCATGTGCCAAGCTGCCATATTTTTATGCGTAATAGCTTGTGTTCTCAACTGATAAATTAAAAAAATGCAAAATATTTTTTTTTAATAATTTACTATAAACAATGAAATTTTCATAGATTAGCGAAGTTTTTCCGTATTTTCGTATATGTTGCAAGACTTCTTTAGATATACGGAGAAATCTGTATTTCTTGCAACACTGTTTGTACAAAGGGCTACCAGATGGCCTGCCTACAAAAGTAGCTCAAAAAATTACAATTTTCTAATGAAAACCAAAAACTTTTTTAATTCCATACAAATCTTTTTGATGAGCAAGAAAAAAAAAAAAGGTCCTCACTTTGTACAACAAAACCCCAGTAAATTAAAAGAATATTTGAAATAACTTTTTATTTTACAATGAAAATCTGGTAGCCCTATTTGTACAATAAAAGCTAAAGTATGGTGCTATTCAAAGAATTGGAAAAGAAAAGCAACCCTCAGAGAAATTCCAATGCCAACACAAAAAAAAAGTCTTGTGTTGATAAACCTAAACTTACCGGTGTGGTAACTGTTTTTAGCTATGGCTTTACCACTTTGGGAGTCTTATTGCAAATTCGGGATATATTTTGTTGTAATATATCAAAATTTTACTGGCTTAAGGCAAAATACGAGAAATTATGGAATAAATTTAAGAATCAAAGAATTAACGATACGAACGTTTTCATAAGAGAATATAAATTTAGTTTTGTTCTGGCTAAAATTATAAAATTAGGCAAGCTACTGAGCTGACAAACTCGACTTATCCACGAACTTTTCATTCAATTCAAAGAATACGTTATTTTCTTTGAATTGAACATCAGCAGGATTTGTAAAAATAACAATGCCTTAAGTATTAATATTTTTACTAATTTGTCTTCTTTTTTACTATTCCAGAATTATTGCAAGTCCTGAAACTCAATTATGTTATTACTTGGATATGTTAAAAAAAGATATTTACAGGAAAGTGAATCATAGGTACGTATGTATGTACCAATTAGGAAAAAGAGCTTATAAATGCTAACCAGTGGCCCAATGTTGACTCTTATTTTGAATATGCTTCTCAAAATATGTGTATAGGTTTTTGTACGACGTTACTGCTATGGTATTTGTTATTGTTTCCCGATGTACATACATCTACATTTTTATGAGGAAATTAATGAGTTTATTGATAGTAATGGCCTTTGTTTTTTGACATACAGAGTAAATTCTAATTAAAGTTTTTATAGATGACTTCAGTTAATTGGTTTTTATGCAATTTAATAAATTAATATGTATATTAAGAATGCTTTATTAAGAAAACTCGATGTCTCTATCCCTCAGTGTCCCGGATTTACTTTATCTTTCGAAGGGAACACAAATTGCTGTTATTTTTTTTTTTTTATTTATTCATAATGAATTTTCTATAGGATAGTAATAAATTTTTTTGGAGAAAACAATGGTTATTCAAAAAAAAGGGTCAACATTTTAGAAAAATCGCCATATCCCAAAAAGTATGCAATGAATTTCAAATTTGTGTGATATGATGTATTTTTCATATGATACACATATATGTATTAATAATATAGTCGGGGTTCCAAACTCATCTATGGGGCCGTTCAAGTATTACGTAACGCAATTTTCGAAGATTTTTGACCCCCCCCTCCCCCCCTATGTAACGCGCCGTAACGTTTTCCTCTACCCCCCCCCCCCCCCCCCCCCCCTTAAACGTTACGTAACACCCAAGTGACCATATTTACCTAAAAGTCACAATTATGTTGCGAAAAGTACCGGAAATACATGCGTATGTTGTTTATTTTCTTTATTATACCCTACACCGAGGGTATATTCACTTTGTCATTTTGTTTGTAACGCATAGAAGAGGGCGGTGGTAGGTATGAAAAAGTATATACTTAGATATATTCTTGATCAGCGTCACCACCTGAGTTGATTTAGCTATGTCCATCTGTCTGTCTGTTCAAATCAGGTTTACGGAAAAACCAAGAAAGCTAATTGAATGAATTAGCACACTCAGGTCAGACCTTCTTGCAGGCATCTTGCTATTGAAAATGGACGTAATCGGTTCATGGACACGCCTACCGCCCATACTCTATGTATATTTGCTCAATCCCATTTTGAAAAAAATGCAGCGATTTTGATGAAACTTGGTGGTGATTAGGTGTACATTTGAACTAAATTAAGATCAGGCTAGGTTTCAAGTTTCCAAAGATTCGCGTGGCACGGTCCTAAATTTTAACCTCTATACCACCATATCTCGTAAACCGTGCAAGATATTGTAATGAAATTTCTTTATTTTTTCGACTTTTTCATCGATTTTAAATTGTTTAGACTTTTTCAACCTCTCTCAACATTAACATTTTGCATATATTTACGACTTTTTCAACAGTTTTCAACCTCTTAAACATTTTACATTTTTTCGAATTATTTAACCTCTTCAACGTCTTTTTTTACTGAAATATATGTACCTACTTTGAGTGCAGTGTAGGGTATGTGAGTTTCGGCCTGACTGAAGATAACACCTTAACTTGTTCATATTGTTATTTAATAAAAATCACACATAATGTAATAAACATTAGCTTAAAATATGTTAAAATGGCGAAAAATGAGACGAACATATTTTATTAAAATGATAAAAGTTGATGGGATCTAGAACAGCTACAGCAATAAATGAGAAAAATAGGAAATCTTTCCACGTTTACATCTCTGGTTTTGGTTAACCAATCTCGAAGATGATAGTTTTAGGACATTCTGCTTGATAAGTGCTTTAATTTAACATATCATTTATTGCTGTAAATTATCTAGATGCCATCAACTTTTATCATTATAATAAAATTTTTTGGCTGTAGCTATTCAATAAGCATACACATAAAGAAAGCGTTTCATTATACATACCTCATTTCAAATCACCACCCGCTAAAGTAGTTTCACTTCTTAAACAATGTTACGTAACGCGTTGTTCGAATCCCCCCCCCCCCCCTCCCCTGTAACGCATCGTAACGTTTCACAAGACCCCCCCCTCCCCCCTAATTGCGTTACGTAATACTTGAACGGCCCCTATACTGCTTTTTATAGCAGCCATAACAGCAACTTCCGATGGCTATATCTCCGAAACAAGATCGAAACGTTACTCTTTGATTAAATATTAAAATTTCCTAAGAAAAAGTAAACTTAAGCCGCATTTTATTACATATTGATATCTTTTTTAATTTCCCAAGCAAGTCCTCAAATTGCCCAATAATATCATAAGGTTGAAATTAATTCTGCAAAAGTTTCTTTACATCATACGGCAACATTGTTTTATCACACTATTCTTTGACAATCAATACGTGTGATTAGAAAATTTTGGCGCAAAAGAGTAGCACATATTGTTATCCTGCGAAGAGAAGGACAACGCAAATGTAAGGCAATTCTCCACAAACTGGAAGGCAATTATTTAAAAGCTGGAAGGCAGAAACTTATACTGGAAAGTTCGTTGCATGAAACCAAATGTTTTCTGTACTGTATCAATTTCTTGTGGCTGATAAAATCCGGTGTTCTGGAAATTAAAAGAAGTTTTCTAAAGCGGTTTGTTCAAAATAAGATATTTGTGAAAATATTTCTGTACATAAAGAAAAATCATATAGCAACTTAAAACAAATACTTGAAGTTCTAATATAAAAATAATCTAATTGTGTTGAAAAATATCCAAACCAAAGGTAGATAAAGTGACAATCTTATTTCTGATAAGCGCAAAAATTATCGAATTAATAAAACCGAGTCGCTTATATCCAAGCGACTTGATTTTATATAAACTATGAATTTATGTAAATCGCTCAAGGAATTCAATGGTACAGGTTATTTTTGTTCAAAACCTTAAAAAGTGGTTTAAAAGACACCAGTTTTTTGTGGTTCGTTTTTCGTGTTTTCTGTCAAACTGTCAAGCCGTGTTTTGGAAATAAGCGACGAATTCGAATTCGTAATTACAAAAAACTAAGTAGCAAACAAAATTTAGAACGCAATTTGCAAGTTTTTTTCATGTGCATCAAACAGTAAGGGGGCGCCCATAAATTACGTGAGTCAAAATGGAATGGTGAGGGCGTCCGGAAAAGGGAAAAACCTCACGTCAACTTTTGTAATGCGATGACTATATATTATTATAGCTGATTACATTTAAAAATTATAAGGCAAGTCTCACAGAAGGGGGAAAGTCAGAACTCACCAAGGGGAGGGGTGGAGTCCGAATTTTCAAAAAAACACCTCACGTAATTTTATGGACGGCCCATAATAAGAACTAAAAAAGGAATAAGGAAGGGTGTTATCTCTGGGTTGGCCAAAGTTTATGAAATAGGTTTACCTTAGCTTCCATTGCCCAATTTTTTTTAGGGATAAAGACTTGAAAGCATAAGTGTCGGCCGGATCAAGTTTCCAAGATATAGCCCAAAGGAATTTACGGATATAGCTTTTGTAAAAAGCCTTATAAGTTGGGAACCTCTTAATGGAGGTAAAAAATATGGATATCATAAGAAAGATAACTTAATGACCTACAATAATAGCAAATAAATGTATCTCATTTAACCTGTAGCTTTGAAGATATGGCGATTTTTCTGAAATTCTGACCGATTATTTTTTTAATACACTATTTTTTTTTTTAAAAAAAATGTGTTGTGTATAATTTTTTTTAATGTTAAGAAAGTTATATTTAATTTATAGGTTTTTGAATGTTAACTGTTCCACCTTGAATAATAACTCAAGATAGTCTTAACTTCAAGAAATACCATGGTTGAAGGGTGTGTCCCAAAAAAAACAAAATCGAAACAATGACCAGCTAAAGTGACAATTTGTGGGGAAAACATATGTGGAGCAAAATTTGCCAAATGGATACAATTTTTGAACTTTTCTTGCAAAACCTTATTTTCAAACGTTTGTAACTTTTTCCCGGATGCATATAAAATTTCACCTCTATCGTTTTCAATATTGTTTTCTACCCAGTTTCAGTGAGTTAACACTATTTTAAAATTATATCTATAATCTAATCTACATAAATAAAATCATAGCTATTTTCGATGCTCGTGCATCACGCAAAAACTATTGGATCAAATTTGTTTAATTTTATTCCTTGGACGCTTGGTCTCAATCTTCAATATTATCGCGATATATTCCTACTAAATATCAAGTTATAAAAGTTTTTAAAATGCGTATAAAAGTTACTTGCGCAAATAGAAACAAGCATGCAAGCACTACAAGCCGTGTAATGGCAAGTTAATGTGTTTGGGTGTCTGTTTTATCCATGGCAATGCAATTGAATATTTATGGAAGAGAAACAACCGAATATTCCAATTTTACTCTCGTTCTGAATTTACGTTTCATACAACGACTCGGGATTGGTGAAGAAAAATCATATAATCATTGTAGGCGGTATCACGCCTTTAAACGAATTTTTGCGAAGATGAGACTTCACCAATGAATTCCTGAGGCCAAAATACGTTGACTTGCCCAAAATCTCAAAAATCGTTACAGCCGTTTCCGAGAATAAAGTTACAGCCAGACAATAATTACTCTGTTAATAGTATTATATAAAAAGTTTTCCACTGTCATACAACACAAATTTTAAAAAATTAAATTCAACTTTCTGCACTCAAACATCAAATTAAAATCAAATAAAATAAAAAAACTTTTCACGTGCTACCTATAAATTGTTTTCAGATGAATATCCACGAGGACTTATACTCTAAAGAGGCTTCACTAATCAACAATTCGCAACGTGAACTTGATGATGGACTTGAAAAAGATCCAATACACAAATTGACGCTTCTCTGCTTAAGCCATGGGTCCACAGGTATACTCAAATTAGCCAGAGCATTTCGTAACACAGACGTTTATGGTAGTAAAGCTATAAACTTACAAGAGTTTATCAAAGGAATCCACAAAACTGGTCTGGATTGCACAGATGAAGAAATAAGGGATATGTTCAACAAATTTGATGAAAATGGCACTGGTTCAATAAAAATAACCGATTTTTTGGTTAAGTTAAGACCGCCTATACCACAATCACGTCTTGATATCATCGATAAAACATTTAAAAAAATGGATCCTAACGGTATTGGAGTTATAACAATTGGGGATTTCAAATCAGTCTATTCCGTAAAAGAACATCCTAAATACCAGAATGGTGATATGACTAAAAATGAAATATTAACAAAATTCCTAAATAATTTTGAAGACGGACCTATTGGCAACGACGTTCAACTGACCAAAGAAGAGTTTCTTAATTATTATGCAATAATTAGTATGACAATTGATAATGATACATATTTTGATTTGCTCATGCGACAGACTTACAGTGGTTGTCGTAATTAAGTTTTCACATATAAATTTTTTATCAAAATTATTTGGTAAATTCATTTTTATTCAATACACTTAAATCGTTTAATCTGTTTAATCTACACATTGAAATAAATAAAAATATATTAATATTAACTTCATTATTTCTTTATTACTCAAGTAAAAATTAGGGGATTAGGTGCCAAAAGGTACAAGTGAAATTTTGGGTCTATACGAGTTAGGTGCAGGACAACTTGTGGACAAGGCGCACAAATGTACTCAAGGTATATAACATAGGTGATGCGTTTCGGTGAGTATTTTTACTACAAAATTTAAATTTTAAATTCGTTTTATGAAAAACGAACCCCTTCAGTGTACTCCTTAAAATGTGTTGTATGAAAAAAAAAAAATTGCATCTGAAGCAGGTTTCCACTACCCTTAAAAGACATTTGATGGTGCTGAAAATCTTAAGATTTTCAACTGGAGTTGTTTTATTCAATGTACCTAACGATATACTTAAGATCAGTCAAGATTCGAGCTTTTTTCTTGGGAATGTGTTATTTGAGAATAGCCAATTCCTAATGGGCTCTCAGACCCATTATCTCATTTGATATAAATTTTGAAACTTCTCGCGAATTGCTACCAGTCATTGTACGTCCTTCGGGTAGATCAGTTTCTTTCACAATATTTAGTTTAAGATTTGTGGATTACCTTCAAGTATTTATATTTTTCCAACTCCTTTGGCAGATAAGCATCTCCACACAATAAGCTCAATTTCTACGGCTTTAACTGTCTGTGGCTTAGGTTAAGTAACTGTCAAAATCCATAAAGCGTCTGCGTTTACGCAGAACTTTCGCATAGAGAATCGAAGAGAGATTCATCAACATATTGATCTCTACTAAGATTCCCGATGTTAGTCAGACCAAGCCTAGCATAGTGTTTTCCAATAAAATGTTATGACACAAGTCAGAATCCTCAAATGGATTATGTCTAATGAGACCGCGGTACGTGTTCGTTTGGCATGATAAGACCGCCAAATTAATTGTTATGCACATCGACAATCGGGATATTAGCTTTGACTGTATTTATAGGTCATGTTATGCGTTTAAATTGTGGATTTTCGTCCTCATAGTTAAGTTTTGAAGGTATTTTTGGTGCAGAAATCAAAGGATTATTATCTACAATTATCCTCATTCTCTAATCAACTCTTTTAATATTCGTTCTTTGCTGGCTTGGTTGCATTTTTAATTTTATTCGATCGGTACTTTTGAAGGTGATAGTGATCTTCGCAGTTAATGTGTGAGATTATTGGAATACATTGGCAATGTCACAATTTGAACGTCATTACGTGTAAATTTAATATTGCTATCCTTTTAGAAGGACGACCTTGTGGTAGATCCACATTTTTGTCCACCACGCTTAAAAAAACTATGGAACCTACAACACATCACATTTTTCGCTTAACCCTCCGTTAGAGTATTAGTCACCCGGGTGACTTTTTCAGTTATTTTTTATTGTTAATACTCACCCAATATTCATTATAATAGACACAAATATAGCAAAAAACTAGTTGGTCGGATATAGCGGACTAAGTTGCCGGCAATATCCAACGTACATTTTGCCAATCAAGTTTATGCCTATTCATTTTCGGGTCATACACATTACGTACATTTTTTAATTAGTCACCCGGGTGACTAATACTCTAACGACCGATTAAAAATTCTTCAATAAACGAAGGGTTAAACACTTTTTTGTAAGTAATGTGTAATTAACTAAAAAAATTTACTTCGGTCGTATTCTCAATGACTTAGATGTATATGGGGCATTCCATGCCAAATCACAGAGTTTTTGACCCGACACTCTTCGATTTCGCTCATATATTGATGTTTTACTTCGTATTTAAAGCAACAAGCGCACCAATTTCCAGCCTTTATTAAATTTTTAATTAGTGATATACTAGTAATAAATATCGATATAAATAAAAAGTAGAGTTCATTTTGAATATGGGCATTTCTCGCATGTTGAACGGGACGGAAGTTTTTTTTTTAAGTGGAATAAAAGTCAAAGCAAAACACTTTTATTTTTTTCTGTTACTATAAGGAATAGCCCTTTGATAGTACTATATTGAGCAAATAACAAATTTAATGTTTATATTTATCAAATCAATTAAAGAGATCAATTTTAACAAAGAAAAGAGGTAGGAGTAGGTATTTTTCTTAAAAGAATATAAAACTTGTCTTTTTGCTGTTAAATTTTTTCCTGTAAGGGGCGTGGCACCGCGCACCCAAGTTTCAATCAATCTACATACCAAATTTCATCAAAATCGGTGTGGTGGCACAGCCATGATACCGTTTTTCCCCATTTGGAGCAATGCCACGACCGTTTTAAGGAATCAGAGTTTCTAATAATCTTTCTTAGGTTTCAATCTATCTTTAAGAAAAATTTCATCAAAATTGGTCCATTAGTATAGCCGTGGAAATGTTTTTTCCCGTTAAGGGCATTGCACCTCCTACTATTGAAAAAAAAAGTATACATGTCCCTCCTTCTCTTCACAACCTTTCCACCAAAAAAAAATTATGCGATTATGTTGTGCTATGGCTGTGAAAAAGTGGCTTAACCGTTTTGAACTGCCTATTTATTACACTTATGTTTTCGAACATGACCAACTTCAAACAGCTCCAAAAATTTAATATTTTTTGCACTCGTTTTTTTTTTTTAATTGTGTACATGAAACTCTGTTCGTGCAAAAATTTTGACACACTTGCTGCAGTTATCAATTTCGAAATGAGAACAAATGATGTTTTTCTATTTTATTTGTGACTTTAGAACATGAACTTAACCCTTTCGGAACTTCTTTTTTCAATTTGACTTTAAAAATCAGTATTTTCCGTTTTTTATTCTTAAGGCCAATTTAAACAATAATTGAAACTAATTTATAAAAATTTTATTTTAGAAAGTGGTTTTTGGGAGCCATGTCATATGGCATAAAATGTGCTGAATGTTAATGAAAGTACCAAAATGCAAATTTAATTTTTTTTACACTTACTAACCCAACATTAAGCTTCAAAATGGCATTCACCAAATTATCAAATAAAGCTATTTGTTTAGTAAAAAAATTAAAGTATGAAGTGGTATTTTTTTGCAAAATACGGCAAAGGATATTGATATTGATATAGAGCAAACTCTATTTAATCATACACCTTACTGCTTCCAATCAATCCAATTTTTTTTTTAATTTGTACACAAAACTTTCGAAAAAAATTAGAAAATAAAAAAAAAATTATTTTGAAGTTTTTTAGACTTCAAACTGACCTTAAAAAACGACTATGCCATATGGCATAGAATAACCGAAAGGGTTAAGCAAATTAAAATTTTACAGTTAATAGAGATTGGTTTGATGTTTTTGCATTGCTTTTAGATTGACGTTGGAATAGAGATTTTTCGGAAAGACTATCATCATGTATCACTTCTCTTACATACTTAAATATTTAAAGCAAAATACTATTCAATATTACGAAAAAAGAGAAACTGCATTTATGCAAGTTTGCAGGTAATTTGGTCAATGTTATAAATGAATTCTGGTGTAAATTGTTTAAATTAACAAAATTTGAATATTTTTTTGGGACGAGCAAAAATTGAATCAAAAGTAAAAATCAAGTCTGTGTAGTTTATGGCCGTCGTTTCGACAAGAAAAACGACGTGTTTGCGCAGACGGTCTGTGTAGTCTGCTTTGCCCTTTAGAGCAAGATGTGAGCTTCTTTGACCAGAAATGTCAAACTTTTGTGAGTGACACTACAAAATTTATCGCTGAGTGAATGAACAAATTCTATTTTCGTGCGAAAAAAACTGGCACTAGAGTCTAGTCGTTTTAAGAGCTAAACAGAACTGGGACGAGTGTTTTTCTGTTTTTCCTATACGTTTGTAGTGAGTACAAAATTGACACTACAAAATTTATCTCAGAGAAATAGAATGAATTCTATTTTTTGGTGCGATTTGACACAGAAGATAAATCGCACGTCCCAATTCTGTTAAGACATTTATGCTTAGAAGACAACAGAAAGAAATTTCAAACAGCAAGATAAACTGCATAAAAAATTTTTCGTAACCATCGCTCTCGTCACAGTTGTAATAAAAAATTAAAAATAAAAATGTTTACGCATACGATGACTTTCTACGCTGCTCCCCATTTTGCTACGTAAGCTTTTTCATAGTGGCAGCACTGTCAGAGACTTTATATTTAAGAGACCTTGCATTTGTAGTAGTGCATTCCGGTGGAAAGATTAGATCCCATTCCCCTCCGTCAAAACACATAAAGTAACGAGTTGGTCATGCCTCAAATACAGTCTCTGAAATATACAGCCTCGTGGTATGCTCTCTCATTTCCCCTTCATAGAGAGAATCGTTGAGCTAAAGATGTGTAAAGTATGAAACATAATATATATAGAGGCTATATCAATTTGTCAAGTTAAAATCTGAGAACGAAATGTGGCTTCATAGATGTCATAATTTAATACAAAATGTAAATAACGAATTAAAAAATTTATAATTACGTTTTATATTGCAATTTGAAGGAGATAAACCTCAAATAATTAATAGTTTGTTTCTTCTACGGCATATGTATGCTCTCTTGGCTGTTTATAAGCGGCAGTGTTACTTAAATAATACTAACAACTTTGCACAATAAATATTTTTTCGCTAATCTTTATCCTACAATTTGCGTTGAAAGTTCATACATGAATCCTTTGCGAAAGCAAAACAGTTCCATTCGTTTTTAACTGCCATAACACAACATAATTGCCTGATTTTTTTTTTTGAAAAGGTATAATTTTGTATGTTATGTAATTTTTTTTCCAGTGGTATACGATGGCCAGGCCTCCTAACAAAAAAATTCTGCGTAGAAGTCAAATCAGATCCGCGCGATATTTTTCGACTAGGCATTTTTTATTTAAATCAAAAATTAAGAAACATTTGGTTTAAAGAAAAAAGTAGGACTTGTCCCTAAAGTATACTTAAGTTAATTAAGCTGCGTTTTCAATTATCTTTCTTGATCTACTACTATGAAATACTCATCATAATTGCGATGCTTTTGGCAACCGTTAAGTGCACATAAAAACGTTGAGAACCACTGTTCGAAAGTTGTATTTGTTTGGAATTTTCCACAAGGTTTATAGAGAGCGACATCACACACGACGACATTGCAGGTCTGTGAAACGTCACGTAGACAAAATAACCAAAACAAAACTAGAACTATCTCTGTGGTAGGAAAAATTAAGTTAAGGAGTAAATTAAGAGGGGAAATACGGTTTGTGCAGGTTTAGTGAGTCTGCGTCTGTAAAATTCAACCGTTTTTATAATTAAGTCGAAGTGCGAGGAGTGGTTTTGCTTACCGGTTTTTCATATTTTTAGCTCTTTTTATTCGCCTTTCTACAGAGAGGTTTGTATATATACTATCTCTCCTTCCTATCGCATTTTACTTATTAGTTTTGGTTTTAGATTGTTGGCATTGATCACTTCTACTCTGCTTCTTAATTTATCTTGATTTTCGTCTTCTTTTTCGAGATGCCCTTTAGAAAAATACTTATATAGTCAAGGTTTACACGAGGAAACTTTTTCGGCAAAGTTTCCTAGTTTGTTGGCAAGAGGGGAAAAGCGAAAGGGACGAGGTAAAAAATTTGTCATATGTTGCAAACGCGAAACGAAAATCACAAAAGAGAATGGACAAGAATTTGTCTCTCAGACTTTCCTCGTATAAACGCCGACATAATTTTAATTTATCTTTTGCATTTCTAGTAAATGGCTATGCACGAGTATATTAGGGTGATTCACATTTTGTTTGTTTCAGTCAGGTTTAATAGTTGCAGGTACATGGAAGAAAAATTCTAGTGCGAAGAGAGCTCATGAGTTCGAATTATACATGCACTTTGTAAAAAAAAAATAAGATTTTTCAATCAAACGAAATTTAATAAGAAGTGATATATTTCATAAAATTTTAAAATTAGTCGCATTAAAAATTTTGGCAGGTTCGTGGACTTCTGCTTTTCTATAGATGGCTATGAAAAACACTTCCCATTTTCGTCACGTGCGAATTGATTTTTTATTCCCTTTACCTTGGAACCAGTATTATGTCTTGGCATCAATTTTACCTCTAAATAAAGTGGTACCTTTAAAGGGCTGTTCTTTAAGTAACAGAAGAAAATAAAACTGTTTTACTGCGACGGTCACGTTCGACATCAAGGAAATACCTATGTACATATATTTACCCTAAAATATTATTAAATAATATTTACCTTAAATGTAAATATAATAGTAAATAAACATGCAATTTGTTTTCATTTCGTCTCTATTGAGCGCTTTTGAAGCCTTCAACAACACGTTTGATGACATTTTTTTTTTACTTTGAAGAGCGATTATTCTGAACTGAAAACATAACATATATTTTTCAGTTTGATTTTTTGGATCATTTTTACGTAGTAAACGGTTATTTTTGGACCAGGTTAATTTTGGCTGAGTAGTTTAAAATACTTTTTTGTCATTGTGGCTGCAATTTGGATGGCTCCTGCATATTCCTATTGGGTTCACGTACACATGTGCTTACTTATATGCATATATGTATATGTACATAGCAGCACACTTTCACAAAATGCATTGGTTAATGCATCTAAATGAAAGTGAGTCTAGTTTTGCATTCTCCATAACTTGAAGGCTTGTCTACAATTGCGAGCACAGTGGCGTTCTCAACTTTATTCAGACTAACTTAAATTTACACTCTAAAAAATGTGACTTTTAGTCCGTTGGCAAATACAGACAACCACAATAGCAAATCTACAGTTTACATAAATTTATGATTCTTTGAAAAAATAATGTTTACAAACAAAATATGTATATAAAAATCAGTTATGTTTTTATAATAACTAGTTCAAATTTTATTCCGAAGTAAAAATTATTAATTAATTATAACTGTTTGAATTGCCATAATAGTTTAACTTAAGATTGTTAAAAATTTATAACACAAGATTAAAGAAAGAAAGGAAGTAATATTTGTCAAATAAGTAGGTACATCAGTGATGGCATAAAAAATCGTCGTCAGTACATATTTGGTGCATTTTAAATACAATTAGCAAATTTTCAGTACATTATCGGTACATTTAACTATTTATAAAAATGGGTATTTTTTTAGTAAATTTAGGTAAAATATGCGTAGAAACCTGGAGTTATGGTTTGCTGACCTTTTTTTTTAGTAAAAAAGTTAAAATTTAATTTGAATTATGAAAATTTAAGTAACTTTTTAATGTTGATGACAAGTACATTCGGCATCTAAAAAGTACTTTTCAAGTCTCGATTCAGTACAATTTCACAAAACCCAAATGCCATCACTGAGCTGAAAATCTGATAATTTGTGGAGCAACCCTTGTTCTAAATAACTACTTTCCAGTGACGTGTTTAAGTCCGCGGGCCCCTATGCTGAACATTTGGTGCGGGCCCTACCGGGAGAGCTTCTTTGCTTAAAGATGCACAGAAATTTTGTTGAACACAAGCCCGTCCCGATGCCCGAATCTTGGACAAAATTTTATGCTTTAATTAAAATTGAAATATATGCCAAATGATAGAATTTAAGAGCCATTGCTAAATTCTGTCCCAAACATGGGTTTCCACCGGTTTTTTGGCTCAATTTTTGTTAGTAAAAAGTAGAGCTTGAAATGTGTACCAAATGATAGAGTTTGAAAATCCTTAATAGAATATATGTATAAGGTCTTGTCGAATCTTTTCCCAAACATAGGCTGACACCGATTACGGACTAGTGGCGTACCTAGGGAGGGAGGGGGAGAACTTGTCCCGGGTGCAACGGCTTGGGGGTGGGAAAATGGTTCTTGGTACTTTGCAAACTTAATTAATTTTGTGGACCGTTTTTTTTTTTGTTTTAAGTAAATGAGAAATAGTAAATTGCAATGTACAGGGGAGCCCCATGAGGCTTTCTTATATCAAAAATATTTAATTTTGGTAGGTTTTTTGGAATGCAAAACCTGATCACCTTTTTGTTTTTTTAGTATATATGTACATGTGTACATAATAGCATTTTTTTTAAGTAGGTAGCCCCGGTAGCCGAATGTGCACGGTACGACACTGGCATGGACATTTCTAGATCGGCTCAAGAAGTGACGCTGATCAAGAACATATTATTTCTTATTTTTACTGCAGTACCCCTTTATTCGAAACCAATAAAAGGAAAAACTGGATGATACTTAAATGCAAAACAGATGTTGCTAGCTGAACCGGTGTTAGATATACTACCCCCACTTTTATCCAGAAATTTTACTGCAAGCAAAGAAAGACAATTTAAAGCTTATCAGTTTTAGTTGTATGCTTGATTTAATTGTACACGCACATTGCATCAGCAAGTATTAATAGGCAATTGAGCACTGTCAACTATCACAACATTACTGCATGTATATATGTATGAAAGTACTTAGATAAGGCCTTCTCAAAATAAGTTTTTTATAGAAATCTGCATTTTAATAGCAGGCCAGCTAGGGCAGCAAATACACTTGCTTCACTTGATATTCTTTACACTTGCTATTGTACCTTCCAGCACTGCCTAAACTAGAAGCCACAAAATCTGTCATCAAGTTTTGTTTTCATGTTTCATTTCTTTTTATAGCTGCCAATTAGCTTATCAGAATTTAGTGATAACTGAAGTTGGTTTGGCATTTCAAGATTACTGAGTATTAACGATATCTTCATCCAATATAGGATGTTAAGATATTGAAAAATTTCGCCATTCATATATTTCAATATTTTTAAATATCAATTTTGAATGTGCCGATTTTGCAAAAAATTCATGAAAATACTGTTTTGATTTCAAGGAAGGCCGAGTCATATGAAATAGAAAGTAAGTTTGAATGAAGTTGGAAAGGACCTGGTCCTTCCCAAGGAAGACTTTCTTAAAGTGTTTCCCATGCTTTTGCCTGATGGGTAGCTTTTGCACAAAAAATAAAAAAAAAAAAAACATTTATTTATATTTGTAAGTAGTATCACGCCAGTTCTTAATAGGCTGTGTTTGCCGGCATCGAAAATTAGCAACAACAACATTGGTAAGATACATACATACATACGTTCATATGTATATATATACGAGTATTCCAATAATGATGAGGAGGCGTAGTGATTAGCAAGAAGTCTTAGACGGCATATAATAAATAACACTCTCTAGAATTTTAACTACGCAATATTTTTAAAAGTTTTTGTTTCGTCTCTTTCCTTTTCTTTTTATTGAAAAAATAAATTTAATGGTTCTCTTACGTTGTTTACCAGTACCTCTGATTACGTGTGTTAAAAATAAGAATTTGTACAAATTAATATAAAAGAAAATAAAAATTGTGGAGTTTTGCATCAAAACAAAAACTCCCACAGAATGTGCCACAGGTTGTTTTTATTAAAAATAAATACATTTTTATTAATCACTAATAGCTGACCTTCTGAGGCAAACGTTTTGCGACCAATGCAAGAAACTTAATCGGCTGTCATAGCCATCCGAGAAACTTTCCGGTTTCAAACCTTATGACAAAATACTTTAGGGTCCTAGAAAACCGATGGTCGTATAGCCAAGAGTCAAACCGAAGACACGGAAAAAATAATTTACGACACGGAGAAAATTTTAAATTTGTAACCCGATGAAAGAAAGATTTTAGTCATTACCTTAGGGGCTTAAAGCGCCCCTAAGGAGGCGCTTTTTCCTTTGAAATAAAAGGCTTTTTGTATAGAGATCTAGGTTTTATGAAATGTGCGTGGATGCACACACTGATCTGATGTGCTAGCTATGTGTTCGACCAATTTTGGGGCACTGACTTTTGGCTTTTTGCCCACTTCTTTTAAAAAAAAGCTGAAAAAGTAGCCACTATGAGGCTTGTTTTCAATGGAATGAATATCCTCATAATTTTTAATGATTGTATGAACTGTTGATCGACTTAAGTTCAATATTTTTTGGTGCTTCACCGTTTTCTAAAAAGATTAATTATTAGCTCAAGGCATAAGTTGCGTAGTGCATGTATGCATGTAGACTTATGTCACTGGTTTTTTTTAGATAACTTTTTAAATTTATATTGAAGAATTTTTTTTGTTCATTATCATTAAAAAAGAGTTTCAAACAAAACTGCATCATTACATTTTTCCATTAGGTTTTCGAATTCCCGATCTCGCAAAAAATGGGGGTGTATCTAGACTTTATTCGTTTACTGTGTATATGTATGAAGGTTCTCACAAGCTGTCAAACTCGTATCTGGAAACAGGTTTACTTTAGCTGACATTGTCCAATTTATTTTTTTTTTTTATGGGAAAATATTTTATAAAAAAATATGGATGTCATAAAAATGATAATTTATTGGGCTACAATAATATTACGCAAAGTTTTAAAGTTCGACCTATAATTTTGGAGATATTACGATTTTTCTGAAATTTTGACCAATTTTTTTTTTTAAAACCCTTATTTTTCCCAAAAAGTGTGTTAATAACCTAGAGCTTTTTTAACCATGCTAAGAAAGCTTAATTATTCCCTTAAAAACGGTATATATTTTGCTGTAATTTTTTTTTGTACTTACACCTTTTTAAAGAGAAACAAAAAATGTATTCAATGAATTCTTATGTTATTATGTACAAAAACAATGAAAAACAACAACAACGACTAGTACAACCACAACAATTATTACAAGACGATTCTCATTATAAAATAATAAGGTTGTCAAATAAATTAATAATTTTTTAAAATGTAAGACTATGTTGAAAAAAAGCAGCCGAAAAGTTTTTATTTAAAATTTTTTAAGTTTTACAATGAGAATGGTCTTATAATAATTGTGTTGCTGTTGTTGGTTTTTTATTGTTTTTGTCCATAAATGCAGACATATCATTAGAGTTCATTGAATATTTTTTCTTATTTTCCGACAAAAAAAAGGGGGTAAGTACGCAAAAGTTTAGAACAAGCTACGTACCATTTTAAAGGGAGGAATAAATTAAGCTTTCTTAACATGCTAAAATAATTATAGGTCATTAACACATTTTCTGGAAAAAATTAGGTTTAAAAAAAAATTGGTCAAAATTTGAGAAAAATCGATATATCTCCAAAATTATAGGTCAAATTTTAAAACTTCGCGTACCATTATTGTAGGCCATTAAATTCTCCTTCTTATAACACATATTTTTCATTTTCCATTCAGGGGTTCCCAACTTATAATCATTTTTCCAAAAGCTATATCCGCAACTTCCGATGTCTATACATATCTCCGAAACTAGATCCGAGCGGCTTTTTTTATTTGTATATTGTTTTTAACCCTCTATTACCCCTAAAAAAACTGATTTGGAGAATGTCAGCTAAAGCAAACTTAAGCCAAAATACTTTTGGAAGAAGCTGCAACCTATATTATTCAATTTTGGTTAAACTTATTTTCTTTCGAATATCTTAAAAGTTTTTTTTCCAGTGCCTGTTTTGCGGCCCTCTCGCATAGTGTAGTGAATGTTAAAAATATATAACACAATGAACGAAAAATAAAAACGACTGTCATAGCAAAACAAAAATAATACCGATGATGAAGATGACGAAGAGTGTATGTACTTCTCGTTGATTCGCTTATTCGTTTATTTGTCAAAAGCGGGGAAACGGCGGAGTCGAAACCAAAGATGGAAAAACAGAAAGAGTAGATAACTCGCTGTAGCACACGTCACTGTCGAAACAATCGAGCAGAAGTAATTCTCTGTATAAGCTGAAAGGTTCGTTGTGTGCTGTTTAAGTAAAGTTATTTTTTAATTTCTTGTGTCTGTTGAAATCCGGTGTTCTGGAAATTAAAAGAAGTTTTTGGAAGCAAAAAATCAACGACGTGTTTTCGCAATAACATATTTGTGAAAATTTCTACATAAAAAAAAAAAAAAATCGTATGACAAACTTAGTGAAAACAAAAACATAAAGTGCTAATAAAAAAATTGGTGTTAAAAAACTATCCGAAGGGAGAAAAAGTTTGCAAAAATCTTTTTCTCTCGTTAAAATTGAAAAATTTGCGCAAAATTCAGAAAGAAATTTAAGTTTAAAGAAAAACTATTCAAAAAAGCAAAGTTAACAAAAGATTCTAGCAGCAAACAAAATTTAGAACGCAATTTGCATTTTTTCTTTATGTGCAACGAAACTAAAAAAGCAAGAAATAAGTAAAGAAAATATATGTAAAAAAAACAAAATATCAGAAGTTCGACAAACAGTACAGCTTTACCATCTACCTGTAAACTTTGACTTGGAAAATTTTAAATAAAAAAGGTAAAAACTTTTACTGTTTTGGGGCATAACTTTATTTAAGGAGACCCTCTCATTTTTAATGAAATTTTAATTTTCTTATTATGATTAGGGGGCCATCCATTAATCACTTGAGTCCAAATAGAGAGGGCGGAAGGGTGTCCGGAAAAATCAAACCAAGGGGTCAATGAAAATCTCACGTTAACTTTTTAATTATAGTCTCACGGATGGGAGGGGTCCCGAAAGAACTCACCAAACCTCATCAAGAGCATGGGGCTCCGAAATTTCAAAAAAACACCTCACGTAATTTATGGACGTCCCCTAAGGGGCCGGTGGGACCCTCCTCTCTTCCGTGAGACTTTCCTTATCACGTTTAGATGTAATCTGCTATAATAATGTATACTCTCTGCATTAAAAAGTCAACGTGAGATTTTCGTTGGCCCCCCTCCCTCTTGGGATTTGGTGAGATTTTGCCGGGCCCCCTCCCACCTGTTTTGGCACACGTAATTAATGGACGGCCCCTTATAACATTGACAACGAATATGGAATCAAAAATTTGGAGGCGCACCAGATTAGAAGGTTTGACATACGAAGTAGCGGGTAAAATTTTAAAAAAAAAATAAATTTAATTTGGAGACCCCTGAACTGATTTTCGAAACTTTTAATAAGCTAACTCAAGTGGTTCCCAACTTATGTATATGCGCGAGTTCTGCTAGCTATACTTCTTAAACCCGGTCCGATCTACACTTTTTGATTCAAAATTCGATTTAAATTTAACTTAAAAATCTCACTTGAACCCAAACTAGAACTTAGCCGAATTTTAGTTAGAGTCTCATGAAAATTTTTTTTAGGACTCCGTAGATCAGTAAAAAATGGAACCCGTCGTTGGAAATAAAGCATTGCTTTCAGTAAAATTCATCTGTAGTCAGTTAAAAATTCTGATGCAAACTTAACTATTTTTTTTTTTTTCATAAACAATTCTTGTGCAATATTTATGTTTTTCGTATAAATGTTTGTGCAAGTTGCAGTAATGTTAATTTAAAATCAAAGAAACAAAAAATTTTTGTAAGTCAACATTTGTTTAAAATTTAAGTCTACAAAAAGTGTCACACGTCTTTTGTTCTCCTGTGTTTTTTTTAGATTAAAAGTTGTCCCTGAAGAACATGGAAACCCCCACCGAAACGTCAGATTGAAAAAATTAAATAAATTTGTTTTATTTGCATTTCAAAATTTATTAACCTGAAAAGCCTACAATTTTTAAATTCAAAACTTGACTATTTTTCTTTATCTCAAATTTTGACTCGTATATGGTTATTATGATGTTGGTTTTTTTAAGCAATAAGACCTCTAATAAAACCATCCAAATCTTCAGAACTCAAACTTAAGCAATCTTGACAGTTTTGAGGTCGGAAAGCAATTTTAAAATTTGGATGATTATAATTGGTCATAGCTTTTTTATATTTGGTGTCGAGGATACATAACACAAAAGAGATTTTTATACTAAATCAAAATAAAATAAAAACTGTTCACGAGTTCATTAAAAAATCTTTTGACCCAGCATATGTGAACGTTTATATTCACAAGATTTTTTATATTCAATGATAACACGAGCATTTTTGAAGGTACAAAATAACTGCAAAACGTTCGAAAAAGGTTTTTAGTTAATTTAACTGACAGTTTTGGAGTGACTTCGATAGGGATAATTTAAGAGGTTCTTAGTGAGATGTAACTCAACCATTTTTAGATAACTTTTCCGAGACCGCCAAAAATCCAGTCATTTGATGACCATTATTATAGGTGATCATAATACCCAAAATTATTTTTATCGGGTGGACATAGTGCTACATATGTTGTTCAAACGAATTCAATTAGTTAAATCTAAACCTCGTTCAAGGTTGCCAAATTAATTTTCTTTGAACATAACTCTTTTCCTAGCTTAAAATCAGATGTATCTGCCTCAAACTTTATATCATTGCTTAAACTGCTTTAAAAATGTGCCAAAAATTCGATACGGGAGAAATGAGATAACTAGTGCCAAATTTTATACGGGGTTTTGCTGTTTAAACGACGATGATAAATTTTCATCGCTGAACACGTGTTCAATGCTGAACTACATCAATTTTGTGCTGAAACTTTGTCCAAGGAAACTCAATTTGGCACCTTTTAGCGACGATAGAAAATGTAATTTATTTAAAATAATATAACTATACATTTCGTACTTCATTAAAGCCAATCGGCTGGTTTGCTTTCCACACCATTCTATAGTCTTAAATATTTTTATAGAATGTGAGACGAACATTCTGGATTGTTCAGCTGCATGTAGTGGCATAAAATGAAGTTATATACATACATATACGATTTTTTTCAGTAGAGAATAAAAGAGAGTATAACGCTATAGAGGGAAGGGCAACAGAAGAAGAAAGATGTATTTATTAAATGTTTCGATTAAACAACCTAGGCCGGTTAAAAACAACATGTTGCTTAATTTATTTTTGAATTCATAGGGGGTGGTTTTTTGGTTTTCATTGGCGGAAATATAGGTATGTAGTTGCATAATTGAGTCTGACGACGTTGTCTTCGTGGAGCCAGACAGTAATTTCCGCTTGAATGAAATCAAACAGCACCGAAATAAACTTAAAAATATGCTATAATCAACATTTTTACTTCAAATTCAGAATCAGCTGCAAAAAATAAAAAAGGGAAAAACTGCAGACCTTGAGTGAAAAGCCGGTATAAACAAAAACAAACAAAACAATATATTAACATCAAAGTAAATAGTTAAAATAAAACAAATAATGAAAACGAAAACACAAATAAATAAATGCTAGGTAACTAATTAGCAAGTTAGAAATACACATAAATACATTTTTAAAAGAAAAAAATAAATAAAATGAAGGAAAGTTAGCTTACTGTCTGTTTTTTTTTATTTTAAAATATAGAGTCTTAAACTGATTTTGAAAAAGACATTAGAAAAATTAGTAGCATTAAAAAGAGAGTCGTCCTTCTCAAAAATTGCAAAATAAAAAAATTGATAAAAATATTTGCGTTATCATTCCTCGATCCTGATTTTTTTCACTGCTCTCTAATTGTGTCAGCAGGTGCGAAATTTTAGAATTATTTTCTGGCAAACTCAGCCACTGAGAATCAAATCAAAAGGGTAGTCTAACGTGACCATGTGATCCGCAAGTTCACGCTTTAATTTTATGAAATTTATCTTATTTTTCTAGGGTTTTTACAGTTTTTTTACTGAAAAGTGAAGAACCAACAAAACAAAAAAAAAAAAATCAAAAACTTTCCAATAAAATTTTAGGGCTTTGAGGCAAATTTGATGCTGTTCCGCGTTTTGCCAAAAAAAATATTTGGTCACGTTAGGCAAATGATTAGGAACATAATCTGGTCCAATTTAACTAAATAAACTTTTTAGGTCCTTTTTTTCGAATGAATTCTCTACATTCCTGAATTAAGCTCAGTAGTTCTTCAAACTTCTTTTAATAAAATATTGAAATACTAAAAAGAAGAAACGTGTTCGTACTAAAAATGGTAGGGAGGTATTATACATATATACATATTTCATTTTTCGGTTATTATGAAAATCTTTCTTTGCCAAATATAATACATTAGTAAAATTTGTAGTTGTTTGACTAATATTTTTTGTATTGAATCAAGTAAGAGATATCTGTGGCTACAAGGAATAAAAGCGGCAGGCAATCTGTGATGACATGGCAAAATAGTATACGTCGCATGCTTATACACAGAACCTATGTTGTTTTGCCTTGTGATCACAGACCGACTTTGGCTGTTATTCCTTGTTGCCACAGATATGCTTCGGGTTTTTTTGGTCAGTAATTTTTAAATGTAAATAAAATAAATGTTATTTAATTTTTTTTCCCAATGCTTCGCCAATTGGCTTTAAACTTCTTCTTGGGGAAAAAATTAAATAAAATTTGTTTTATTTACATTTGAAAATTAATGACCAAAAAACCCAGAAAATTAATAGGTACATACTTAATTTAATACATTAGGTTTAACTTTAATTTGATCATATTTGCTTACGCTCAAAATTGAATTTTATTATTTAAATTTTTATTACTTTAATAGTGATCAGCTGTGATCAGTGTTCAGGGTTTTCTCTTTCTTTTGATGAACCGCCAAAACCGGCTTTGCTAATATAAATGCGTTTTTGTTTTGGACGCTACCACTTTCAACCACAAACAATTCTTAAGATTCTAAAATTATTTTAAGGTTCAAATCATTTTTAATAGCTAAATCACATACATATATATGTATTTATTGAAAATTTATGGCAAAGGTATGGTCAAAGCCATTCTCCAAAAATATGAGTCCTTATTTTTTTTGGTTATCATACATTGTATTTTCAATAATGCCACATATACTATATAAAGATGTATATATTAAGCATTTACTCGGATATATCAAATATGTACCTAATATATCGAGGTGTGTCAACTGCTTTAAAGTCAACATAAAAAAATCATGGTTTAATTTTTGACAAGCAAACAAAGCCAACAAAACTTACGCTCAAAAGCAATTATTTACGAAATAAATAAATGTATGTATGTGCATATATAAAAATAAATAAAAATAAAAATATTTTGAAAATACGCGTATATATAAAATTCACGAATATTTTCTTTGTATTTTAAATAAAACAACAACGGCAACTGCAGACAAACATGTGTTTTTGTTTTTTATTTGTTGCCATTGTTGATGTTATTTTTGTACAACAAATGTATATATGTATGTATGTATGTATATTCTATATATCAGAAATATGTCTATACACAAACACACCCAAATTTAGGTGTACGTGATAAATGTGCCGCATATACCACCAACCGGCCCCCCACTCAGCCCAGTATAATTGGTTGATAACAAAGTACAAAATAAAAATAAAAACGACAAGACTCTTGTATTGCGTCGCAGAAATTTTTCCCAAAATAATAACACAAGGTGTTTGTTTTTGATTCTACACTTTTATTAAAAGATTAAACTTTTAGTTATTCAAATAAGCTACAGTTCGTCAAAAAATCTTATGGTTTTAAATTCTTCAGGAACACTTAAAATTCGGAAATTTAAACCTAAAAAAAAAAAAATAAAATTGTAGCGCTTCAAAACTTTTCTTGCCCATCAAAAAATTAAGAAAATTGGATAAATCTCTGTAAGCGAAATGCTTCTGCTTTAACATAAAAATCTTGTTATTTAAGAAGTTTTGGCTGTTGATTGGATATAGCCATCACAAAAAACGCAATATATGTAATTTAAAAGATTATCGACTTGTTTCAATGAGTTCACAATGGATTCAATAGTTTTCGAGATATAACAAACAAATTGTTGACTAATCTTATTTCATAGAAATACATTACTATGACTGATTTGTTACTTTAAGCCAGCGGTGGGCACAAAAATCTAACAAAAAAGCAAAACAACAACAAACGAAATTTTAAAGTTTTTAATTGCCATTAGCACAAAAAAAAACCAAATTACACTACAAACAAAAACAATTGCTACATTCGTCAAGACCAGAGCTGGGCACCACTACACGTGTGTTTTTCTTAAATGTTCTCCAATGCATGTGTATTTGTGCTTTGTTCGCTTTTCAAAGCAAACTGAATTAAATTTTACGCTCTCTGCTTTATATACGTATATGAAAAGTTATTCTCATTCTGCCGCAGTACCGCGCGCGGTACGTTTTGCCCAGCCACGGTCAAGACACAATGCGGCGCCGTCATTTATGCCTTTGTGTTTTGTTTTTGTTTTCATTTGAATTCAAGTCAACGCTGTGCCTCGATAGCGTAGAAATTCTGCGAATTTTGTGCCACGATAGCGTTGAATTCTGCGAATTTTTTTTTGCTTGCTTGTGCGTCGAATAACGGTTAGAGCAATGTGAGCAAATAGAGCCACTAAGTGCCCTTCACTGCTTTAAGCTATTGCATTTCTTACATTTCTCCTAGAAACGTGTTGTTTTTCAATCAAAATGTTCACACTTGTTGCCTTGTGTATATAATAGAAAAATCAAAACAACATGCTGAATGAAAACCAGAAGCCGGCGAGGCGGCATCCTTTAGGATACGCAAACAAACTGTCACTCCACTACTATGTTCCAATTTATGTGAAGAGAATTTTTTTAAGCTACGACGCAATTTCTACACTGCTGCACAAAAACTACCCTAAGTTAACAAATTCAAGGTCAATATATATGTAATATGTTAATATCATGCCGTATTTACAGAAACAATCTACGTTTTATGTACGAATATACCATCTGTATATAAAGCAGACCTACAGACTTACATATTATATGCTTCAATTTACTCAAAATGTTGATGTTGCCTTGTAACAGCAACGACGCAATACGCCCTTACTTCCCTAACAACCAGGTTTTATTTATTTTTTCTTACCGTTAAATCAACATACTTTTTTTTTGCGTTTGATAAAGTCTCTCAAATTTTTTTGTATGAATGAACCCATACACAATTTCATTCATTATTTTCCTATTACATATTTGTAAATAATTTTGCAAGAATTTTATGTTTAGAAAAGAACAAAATTTAGGCCACGAAAGTCACTTTTCTTACAGTTACAGCTTTTATTTGTTTTGTTTTAAAAACTATGAGGCTACCGATGTATTTTTGTTACTCAGAAATAACTTCGTTGCATAAAGGCTAATCTTTATTTTCGACTTTAGCGAACGTTTCCACGATGATTAAGAATGGACGTGTGTCCAATCCATTTACACTTTCGCCGTTTGATTTGTATGGAAATCGAATTTTGACAGCATCTGGTAAGCAGTTCGACATTGGAAATGATCCTAGGCCATCAAATTGTTGGTGAACACTTTTAATTTGTGTAGCAGAGTGCTGTTTGTAAGCCAGATTTCATAGTCATACAAAATAACTGGTTTCACGTTTGACTCAAAGAATTTGAGCTTCATTGTCGTTGATAAAAACGAAAACTGCCAAATATTACGAGGTTGAGCGAAGGTACCTTCGCTTTATTATTTCTCTTGCCTGTTTCGTGCCGAGAGGCATATGTCATCGGCATAAGCGATGTTTTCCAGATGCTTGCTGAAAGTCCATTGGGCTCTGCTAAGACCATCGTCAAATACTATCACAAACAAGACTGATGACAGCAAACAACCTTGGCGCACACATGAGATGAACTCAAAAGAGTCAGAACGTTTTCCGTTATGTATTATTCTACATTTGCAATCTTCGCATTGAGATTAGTGATCTTGGATGTTTTACCTCGTCTATTCAATGCATCCCAGATGCAATTTCGAACGATGCTATCAAAAGCAGTACTGTAGTCGATGAAAACTAAATGTAAAGAAGTCGATAATGCGAAGAATATTAATTTTTTCAATACACAATCAGTTCGGACGAAATTCTTCCAGATAAATAAGTGGTTCTATTTTTTTCACTGACTCTAAGGATGATTTTTGTTAAGACTATGGACGGAATTGATAGAATCATGATGCCCATGTAGCATAGCGATAAGTCTCATTTTTTTGGTACTTGTATCTATAAGCCAGTCTTCAGATATTAGTTCTTCTTCCCAAATTTGACTAAGCACAGGGTACATAAGTTCAACGGTAAACTCCAGGGAAACTTTCAACATTTCGTCAACTATACATTTGCACCCGCTTCTTCGTGGTTTTTAAGAGATTTTTTGCCTGCCATCTCGTATGATATTTATAGGTACTGTTGTAGATTTCTCGTTTGTCCTTTTTGAAGGAGGCTTTTATTTCCTTATTCAGGATGTTATATATTTGTGCGGCATCTTGCCTCAGGTTTCTTGAACGTGCTTCATCTCTATGGTATCTCAGGTAGAGTCGCTCATCCAAGGTTTTCAAGGTTTCACTAGCTGTTATAAATGGTTTTTTGCCATTTGGATTCGATTGAGCTCTGGCGGTTATTGTCGCATAGCCTTTTTACCTCGTCGATGAAGTTCATTTCACAAAAATAGTTAAATTCACGGCTTCTTCAGAAATTTTTGTATTCCTACCGGGAACCGACTTTGACATGAAATTCCCGACCAGTCTGGGTTAATCTCGGTCACATGGTATCCCTGTTGGAAACTAAACAACAATTTAAAAGTAATTAGGCTGGTGGCGCGACTTTACAGGGCTTCTTCGTTGTTGGGTTACTTACTGTTGTACTTTTTGTGTTTCCTCTGCTGGTTTGAGCTTTCTTATTTTGCTTTGACTTAAAGTTTTGTATGGTCTGTCTTGTGTATTTATTCTCCCTGCAGCAGAAACCTTTTGATATGTTCACTATTCTTGTTTCAGCTTCTCTTCAGTGAATGATAGCAGCTGTGATTCTATTTTATTTTGCTACAGAAATATGTAATTATAGATGTTTCATATACATACTACAAACCCTATTGTACAAACTAACAACAGTGACATATATACATATGTATGTTTGTAAATAAAAATATACGCTTACGAGTATATGTAATGTACATAAATCGAGCGCTGCAACCGGTTTTTATGTTTGTTTTGCCCGGTTTAACCTTGAAATTGTTTTTGCTTTTATTTTGTTTGTTTTTTACTTTGGTTGCTTCTGCCTCATTTACTTCTTTGACCGGTTGCGTTCTTTGATTGCACTAGTACTTTTTGTGGGTGTGGCAGTAACTTACAGTGTCGCTCATGTTAAATATTTTGCGTTCCATTTGTATTCTCTGTAAAGTGTATTTTAATTCAATGTAAAAACTTACGTTTTTATAAAACATACTCCTACTGTATTATCCTATTTTTCCGTATTGAATTGTAATTACGCCGTTTGCAAGATCACAGACAACATTTAATTTGAATCTGTATCCAGAAAAAAAAATTACCTCGGACTTTTTTTTTTTTTTTTTCTTGTCTAACCATCACCTGATAAAAAATGCGTTTTACATTTTTCGTGTATTTTCCTTCTTATACTTGTTTGATTTGATTAAAAAGACATGTACATATGTATATACATGTGTATTATGTATAAGCAACAACGAAAAATCACGCGTTGTATATTGGTTACCATCTTTGGAGGTGGTATTAATACACACATGCACATTTATACTTTAGTGGGAAGGTAAGTGCGCTTGCTAACAAAATTCGTAAACCTACACGGAGAGAAAAGTCCCAAAAAAAATTACCATGCTCGTCTCTATGACGTATGTATGTATATGCAAACGATTTCCAAATGGATTATTCTTATAAGCAATTCACACTGGCATCGAAATCATTTATCTCGATTTTGTATCGCGATATAAAAATTGCTTTTACACTGGCATTTTCGTGATTTTGCTGGCATTAGCTTTCTATTTGACATTAGCTTAATCATTTTCATTTGAAATTAGCTGAATCTTTTTTGTTTAACTTTAGCTGCGTCAAAATTATCTGTAAATTGAACACATTTTATTAAATAAGACTGCTTTTTAACACAAAAATTTATACATTTTTTTGAGATTTCATTTTATGTTTGCTTATTTTTCTGACAGTTCATAAGTTCAAAATATTTTGAACGGAATGGTCAAATTTTCTGTGACAGATATTCAAGGTCAAAGGTAACAAAAAACAGTTTTTCACTATTATCTTGCTTCCTATTAACCGAACACAAACTGTTCAAAAGTTAAGAAAATTTTCAAAAAAGAAATTTACACCGTTAATCACGTAAAGACAAACGCTTTCGAGACATTCAAGATCAAATCTTTAAAATATGTTTTACATTATTTTACATCGAATCATGACAACGGCTGGTCACACGTAAAAATATATCAAACATTTTTTTAAACAGGATCACTTAATATAAAATTTATTTTCTGCGTTCTTTATTAATTGTATGCTTTTGAAATCTTTTTTGCTAACATGTATAGTAGTAATACCAAGACAAATTTGAGTCAAGTTTTAAAATGAAATTTCCAATTTGTAAGAAAATCTTATCAGTTTTTTTTTTTTTTTTTTTTTTTTAACACAAAAGAAATATTTGCGGTATTCCGCATTATTATAAGCAAAATAGATCAAAATTGTTGTTGTGCAAAGCTATTCAAAAAATTATACAAGTAAGAACGAAAAACCTGCCATAGCTTAAATTATGTATTTTGTTTACTTGTCTTTATCAAAAATAACGGATCGTAGAAAAAGAAATTCTTACAAAATATGATAATAATTATATTTTTTTTAACAAAAACATTGATATACTGATGTCCTCGATTAAATAAACTTATGAAATAATGGACAGTCTAATGAAATTCGTAAATTAGAGCTGAAACATTTTAAATATAGATATATAGTTATATCATTTGCTGAATGTCTAACGTAAGATAGATTGCAAATAAATATGAAAAAAAAAAAATATATAACGCTTAAAAACTCCAAACAAAATATTTAGTGAAAGTATTGCAATTATGTAGTATATCTTCCCTTTAATTTGAAAAACTAAAGGGTAAACAATTTCTTAGCATAACATATATGTATTAAAAGTTTACATAACTTTACATGAGACAGACAGCCCTTACGATAATTTCAATAAGAGATAATATGTATATTTTTATTATTGTTAGTTTCAAGTTAAGTTTATGTGTTCTTTTATACATATCTGTTGTTTTTGTTATGCCAGCGTTACAACTTGAAAAAAAAAAAAAAAACTTATAAGTCGACGATTTCATTGTGAACAGGCTTTAATTCAAAAGCAAAACGAGAAAAACAAACCTTCACGGAATGCATTTTATTATTTTAAAGTCTTTGTTGCGACACTCTAAGTCTTTGTTAGTATTTTTATTATTTGATATAGGTATAGTATGCTAGCTAAAACACAGACAGAATAAAATTCATCAACTTAGGTTGTGGTCACGAAGGGAGTTATCGTCACTACCATGTCAAAATAACAAATATGGAAATGATAATTTTTAAGGAAAACAAAAAAAAAATTCCAAATTACATTTGAATCAAAAGGCTTAAAGTGATACAGTAACTCAAGACTTTCATTTTCTATACAATAACAGTGATATTAATACATTTAGTTCTAACACCTCAATTTTATTATGTAAAGCTTAAAATATATTATATACTTTATGAATAAGTTACTAATATACTTTAAAATTATTTTTTTTTTAGGGTTAGTACTGGATTCCTGAAGTCATAAACATAAAAATAGAAGGTTTGGAGTTAATAAACAGTTTTTGTTTATAAGACTCCACATTTGAGAGAAAGCATTTCAAAATAACTTGTAATCCTGCCATACGTTGCAGAAGCAAAGCTGATAGCATTTTCTTATTAGCAGTTGCCTGACTGTGAAGTACAATTTAACTTTTGATAAGCTCATTTATTGATTAATTTCCAACATAAATTTTAACTTGTTCCGTACAATACCTCTTATTTAATAATAATGGAGTTCGAAACTGCTAATCAGAATGGCAGCGCTGAGTCGCGTGAAAGTTCGGCTGAGCGTGAGCTTAACGGTGTAGGTGAAGCCGTTGAGCTTAATGGTAGCTCTGGCTCTCCTAAAGGCGCAAATGGTTTTATGAAGAAACCATTTCCTGTTGGTGATGCTCATGATCGTATTAAAAAGAAGGCCAAACGTCTCATCCATAGACAAAATAGTCGAGGTGAGTCGAATAGTGCAGCTGCCACTGGCGTACCCACTGTAAATGGTGTGCCCAATTACATTGTACCACATCGTCGTTGGAAAAACAGTCGACGTTCAAGAAATGGTCATGGCCGTGGCTTGCCCAAAAAGGGCGGTGCTGGCGGTAAAGGTGTATGGGGTCGGCCTGGCGTAGAGGCACTGGACGAAGTGCTCGAGGATGAAAATGATCCAAACTATGACAGCGAATGCAACGACAAGGATATTGAGTTGCGTGAAGTCATTCCTGAGTTAACACCTGAAGATTTCTTCAAATTGGCGGAACCCATTGTTTTGGAGTACTATGAACATGGTGATACACATGAGGTTGCTGTGAGTTTTGACGAAATTTTGACAGGTCCATTGAGGCCATATGTAACGAGTGTAGTAGTGGAAATATCTATGGATCACAAGGATTCACAAAGAGAAATGACGTCAGTTTTGATATCTGATTTATATGGACGTGTCATCACAGGCAAAGATATTGAAAAGGGCTTCGAAATATTGCTGGAAAATTTGCCTGATTTGACGCTGGATACACCAGAAGCACCGATTATTTTAGGTATGAAGAAATAATACATTTTTTCGGTTTAAGTTAATTTATTGAAATAAAGTTAGTAAAATTACTCAGAAACAAAAAAAATAAATTTACATATTGTCTTACGAAATTTTTTTTGGAACACCCCTCCTCCTATTTGTTGAAGAAAAATATTTTTTTTCGTAGACAAAATTAACGGACGGTTTTATGTAAAATCAAATGTTAAACTTTTTATAAAGAATTAGTAACTATGTATGTCACCTCTTTAAGTTTAACTTCGATTGACAAAAATTATCAGGACAACGTCCTCTTTCGGGGCACAGTTTTGCTGTGTAATTACTTAAATAGAAATTAATCGTCAAATCAAAAAAGTTTTCGTCCTCTAGTGGTGCGTAAATGCATATCATGACATTCTTTGTTTCGCAATAACCTAAAATTATTGCTATAGTTTCCATACTTTTTTTTATTTCTATACAGGCAACTTTTTGGCACGCGCTGTTGCTGATGATTGTATCCCACCAAAATTCGTTACTAAGCCAACGGATCCAGATGCAGTTAGTGAGCATGCGGAAGCTGCCATACGGCGCGCCGATACTTTGCTTCACATGAAGACAGGCTGGGCTCATTTGGATAATGTTTGGGGCATGGGCGGTCCACTGCGTCCAGTCAAAACAATTACCAAACAGATGACTTTGCTCCTTAAAGAGTATTTGTCGTCACGTGATATACAAGAGGCACATCGTTGCCTGCGCGCCCTTGAAGTTCCACATTTCCATCATGAACTTGTCTATGAGGTGAGTTTAATCCATAATGCGCTTCACTACATTGCATTACAATGCATTTAGTGAGACCATCCGACAAAAATGCCTTTATTTTTGCATGTGTGTAAGAGCTTATCAAATGGGGTGTGTCTATTTGTTTTTATTATTGTAGGCAATTGTCATGACGTTGGAGTCATTGAGTCAAACAACTGAAGAGGCAATGTGCGATTTGTTGAAATCATTGGATAAAGTCTGTTTGGTACTTCCAGCTGGCATGGAGCAGGTGAGCGAACTTATTTATTTTCTTTTAATAAAACCATCAGCAATGTTTCTTTAATACTTAAAGACTAATTAAGTGATCATTTTGCTGATAATTCCACTTTATATATTGTTAACGTTAGTATTAAAACGTTTGTTTTTTGTATTTTTTTTTTTTATATAGGGTTTCCTACGAGTTTTTGATGACATGGCTGACATTGTTTTAGACGTGCCACTTGCATATATTATATTGGATCGTTTTATTGAGCGATGTAATCGTGCTGGCTTTATAACTGATAAGATTATAAGTAATATGCCCTCTCGGTAAGTTTGATTTTATATTACAATAAATTGAATCTTGTCACAACACCCCAACAAGAAATACTTCCAATGTCGCTACATTTATTTTTTAACACACATCCATGGAAGCGCATTTCGATGCTTAGGGAAAGCACTACCATAAAAGCAAATCTTTGACGAAATGTTAATAAAATTTCCTATACTTTCACAAAATAAAACTACAATTATGCTCTGGTCCTTCTAATCTAGTTCACGTTGAGACTCGATATCAAAAATTTAGACTCATTACACATACATTTCTATTCGGAGCCAATTGAAAACTTGTTTTTTTTTTGAGGAATATTCTACATCTTGCTAACGAAGATTGGACTTTATTTTTTCGTAAATTTCTGACTTAACCCCTTTGTCAGTAGTAGTATAGGGTGTTCCTAAGACACATTTAAAAAATGGGAAATTAAAAACAATCTTACTCGGTTTTCCGGTTCTGCCAGAATATCGGAAATTAATTTTTGAAAATCGCGGAAACAAAATGGCGGACTTAATATTTTAATTTTATACATTTCTTGAGAATTCAATCTTGTCGCAAAATGCCCTATGAAATTTTTGAAAGTGAAATTTTTGAAAATGACATGTATTAATATTAATTAATCGGGCTTGGACTTTCCATTTTTTTTATGGAAGTTTTGAATTTAGTAACTCTTAACGTCAAAATAGCGTAATAAAAAACATTAAAGTACTAAAATTATTGATTGCTATTTATTTCGTGAACAAACTTTTAGTTATCATCTTTCTTATTAATTTAATTGTTTTGCTGCGTTTGTATTGATAACAAATATAATTGAATTTTATAATCTCCATTTGATGTTCATAAGTGACCTAGATAATTAAAAGTATAGGTATTATTTCTTCAGAAATTTTTCTTTATACATTAGGTTTTTATATTTCTTTTCCAGATAAGATAAAAAGTAAAAAACATAAGGCATATAAATAAATTAAAAATTTGATTTATAAAGTTGAAGTATTTGTTTTTCAATATTTAAAATGCTATCAAAAACTTGATTAATTGCTATAAATAACTTTGTTATAATTTAATTATTTTTTTATTATAACTTAACACTACATAAAATAAGTAAAGTAATATTTATTGTCATGAGCTTTAAAAACCAGTTATAGCTAAAGTTTAATAACAGCTATTCTGGAAGTTGCTATTCATGTTGATTTCAGTTTTGGTTTCGAATATAGGTGTAGGAAACCGTTCGTTTACTTTCTGACCAGTTTTGGTTAATATTATGGATTTGAACCACAACCGTTCCATGCATTATACATTTTTGGACGGCCCTCTAACACTAGGGCTGGCTGTTGGGATAGTGATCTTGACATGAACAAAGTGTGCTTATTCATTTCATTCCGCGCACAATATTCCATTTTCTTATCTATATTTGCCTCTCTTGTTGCCATAGCTTTTGATAAAGCCCAAAATTTTTTCCTATAAAAATTCAAAATTGATGCATATTTGCAGGTATTTTGGTGCACTAAAACTCATAATCTAGAAAAAAATTTTTGACTGTTGGGGGTGTACTGGGTGGTTTTGGGTGGGACCAAGTGGTTAAAATCAGTTTTTATCTATATTAACAGCTTTAGTCTACCAAAATACATAGGAATACGCATTCATTTTGAAATTTGACAAAAAACAGATTTTTAACCCCCGTTGGGGGTATATGGGGGAAAAGTGGGTACCTAAAATTAATTTTTATTGTAAGATAGTATTATAGCACACCTAAAACGTAATATAAATAAGGTCCACATTCTGAATTTTGGTTAATTTTTTTTTTAAGGACTTTCTTTTAACGTATTTTTAGGTGTAATTTTGAGGTTATGTCGAAATCTAAGGGTGATGGAAAAATTCTGACCTCGGATTCGTGTTTAGGAGGCCAAAATACATACCGTAGATACCTCACGTTCCAACTTCTTGACATTTTTTTGTTTTTTTTGGTCCTGTGTTATCAAACGCAAAAACAATAAAAGTTTAAAATTTCAATTAATAAACATTTTATAAAACTTGATAATATTTTAAAATTATTTATTTGTTTTCCAACATACGTGTGCACATTCAAAAAAGTTTGCAATTAAATACTTCTGTTTCGATCTGTTGAAATAAACATACGGATTTTTTTTTTAAATGATGCCGAAAATAGAAAAAATCTTTTGTGGTGTTATCGATTCTATGATACAATCAAATTTTTGTTTTGCTCCTCCAATTTTTTTTTTAGTATTTGTTGATTTACTCGAAAAGTATGTCTTTAACATATGTGTTAATTCTAAGATAGTAAAAAATTGGAAGAAACAATCATAAACTACGAAATTCTCCAAATACACCCACTTCAAAACAACACAACTCACTCAAAACTTATCTTAGTTTTTTTGGAAGAAAACTCCATGTTTTTTCCTTACAATTTTAGACTCAATGTATTTGAGATTTAAAACGCATTTTCCGAGTAAATCAACAACAAATCAAAAAATGTCCAAATATATTTTCTTTTTTATATAATCAAAAACGTTTGATTTAAAATCTTGAATAAAAAATTTTATTTTATTTACATATAATATTAAAGGTACTAAGAAAATGTGGCAATATGTACACACAAATTGCCAATACAAACTTTTTGCGTTGTAAACAATTAAAGCCGGTTTCGCCACAACAATAATAGTTTCTGCTGTCGCTTGCATAATTTTCTGCTAAACAAAAAAGTTGATTATTTATGGTCAACGTGCGAAATAAACAAAGTAAAAGTTTTTTTGTTTTTATTCCTGTGGAGAACGTGTCTTTTTTTTTTTGGTCTTAGATTTTGATATTCAGTATACTTTTCTATTTATTATTTTTATTTTAAAATTACTTTTATTTAACGAAATTTTTAACAATACAAATATATATCGCAGAATTTATCACGTTTTTGCCGGTCTATACCGGTTTTGCACATACACATATTGTTCTATTTTCTTTTGCCAGTTATGTTTGTTCAACAATTTTTTTACTGCGTATCATGTATTTCTATTATTATCATTGCTGGTATTTTTTTATTCGTTTTTTTTGCCAATTTATCAGGTGTTTTTGTTGGATCACTCTCAGACTGCCTCAACAACACACTCATATGTATATGTACATTAGTAACGTGGCATGGCATTCAAAACAAAAACAACTCTATAAATAATGAAAAACAAAACAAAAAAAAAAAGTTTCTGCTTAATTATAGTTTTATTTTTATGCACAGAATATTTTTTATTACTGTTACTTTGTTTTTGTTTAATTCTTAAAAATATTGCTGCTAATCTTGTTTTCCTCATTTCTATTACGCGTCAAATTGTGAAGGCATCCAAACTATCAGATAAATACTTTGTTGTTCTCTCTTTTTTTTGGCTTCAATTAATTGTTTTATTGCGTAGTTTGAAAACTGAAAATTTGTTCTTGCTTCTATTAACTAAACAAACCATTTAACCATACACTTTAATGCAGAAATAAAAAATACTTTGTTTATATTCTCTTACAAAAAAAAAAAATAAAAAGTTTCAAAGAATTTTTGCAGCAGTGTATTGTTTTAAATTGTTCTTAAATTTGATGATGACCGATTTTATTAAAATTTCTCTAAAATCATGTACATTCTGTTAAGTAAATCTTCTCAAACTGCTATGAGCTCAGATTTGCATAATCATTGAAATTAAACTTATAATTAGATAGCCAAATGTCTATAACGTCTATTTCCAAGGTCAATATATTATTTGATTTAATGGTAATGTGCAGGTATATAATAATAAATCTGCTTAATAAAAAACGACCTAACGCATTTTCGTATGGAATGGAATGGCCACTTGCAAAGTAGGGAAACATGTGGAGTGAGTAAGAGTAAGATCGTCTTTTTGGTGAAGTAGTTCAAACACAGAATATGATCCCTGGAATGCTCTAACTCTCATCGCTCCATTCTACTTTATTTTAACAATGAAACTCAACGTGAATTCTGGGCACTCAAATTGATTTCCATGAGTCTTCTTTTAACGGTTTCTACACTCGCTGCTATATGAAGCACATACGAATTATGTTTTGAAAGCCGTATTAAACAATTCACGTCCCGGTGGGACATGGAAGGCCTTCGTCCTAGTGTTTTTCGTTTATTTGTGTATTTCACCTTTCACATTTTCGCAGAACATCCGATAAAATTTTAAATTTCCTTACAAATTTTACTTCGCAAAATGAAATTTTTAATAATTTTACGTTGCTCTGTCGTACAATGCTCTCCACGGCCCACTAAAATGCAAAACTTGAAAAAATTCATTGCAGTATTATACAAAAATAATAAAACTTACTTTTTATGAACAAATTTTTTTAATAAGAGTAAATACCTAATCTTGAGAAGTAAAGGAGTTGAAAACTGCTATTATTTTCCTCGCTCGGAATTAAAAATTACTCAATATATTAGCAAGCTCAGAAAGTACCATTATTTTTTTGGAACAAAATGTCATGTGCTTATTTTGTATACTTATCAAGTAACTAAATTTTTTTTAAGAGATTAGAAAAAAAAGAGCGTAATTTGTTCAAAATATTTTCTTGCAATTCATAAATGACATCGCACTGCTACTATTTTGACCGCAGCTGTACATAAGTTATATACGAGTATTATGTGATTTTCTAACGACTTTAACTTTTTTATGATACAACGCCGATAACAGCCTGTATAAAAAAACAGGACTATTAATTTTAGAGCTGATAAAAAATTAAACAGCATTAAATTTTATTTTCGAAGAAATATTTTTGCACCAAAACAATCAATATTGGCTTACATATTTTGCCATTCTCGACCATATATCATGAAAACAGTGCATCGCATATAAAAAATACAAAAACTTTTTTATAGAAAAATCACACAATATAAGTAAAACGTTTGTTCTAACATTAATTAATGTCCTACCAATTGGGAGCGAGATATCAACTTAAGTGAACAATCTACTGAACCTTCTCTATTACAAGTTATATAATCTATAACTTTTTGCTCTGATTAGATTTATTCCGGCAAATAGGAAGCGAGATTATAACGAAAATCTGTGTAAGGTAACCACCTTGCATTCTTTAATTTCATATACGCTACTTTTCTACAGTCTGAACAGAACTGATTTTATACCTATATATTTCACCGGCCAAACTAGTTTTTAGGACAAACTAGTTTATCCTAGGCCAAACTAGTTTATCCTAGGCCAAACTAGTTAATTTAAAGGCCTGAAAGTATGCAATTTAATTTTAATGCAAAAGCATTGTGAAAAGCGTAGTCAGTGTTGCACATGTTATAGACTGAACCGCGGCAGAAAGACGCCGCGAAGCCGAAATTGAACATATTAGAGGATGTAAATCGACTGAAGGCCGTCAAATTACACTCACTTACAACTTGTCAAGTATATAACGAAATTGACAAATTTTGTTTTCTTACTTTGCTACTGTCGTAGTCTTCACTAACCACAGTGCTTTTGCATTAATATGTCATTGCACATCTTTAGGCTTAACCTAACTAGTTTGGCCTAAAAACTAGTTTGGTCGGTAACATATACACAAATTTGATTTTCATTCCATAAAAAATTTGTTGTAGTTGTATTTAGAGAAAAGCGAAACTATTTGTTGTGTGACTTTAAACTGTATCAAGGAGTTGTACAGCCAGCTGACTATATAGCTATGAGCATTATATTTATCTTTTTTAGCCCCAGGTTTTGGTGTGCTTTTTATAATGACTTTTTTAATACTTCTAATCATTTTATTTACAATTAATAATTTTTATTGACTCAATAGAAAGCAATTTTTCCCGACAAACAATTGTAAAATTCGTAAGCTTAAAAGTTTTGTTTAGAATTTATTCCCTTAGTATACTATGTCTGTCTGTTTGCTTGTCATTAGTTTTTTTGTTTGCTTGTCCTCTTCATAATATCGTACGATAATCGTAATCGCCACGTATACGTTTTGTTGTTGTGCATAAAAGTGCAACAACCTGCATGTAGTTCAAGATCGTTATTGCAACACAAACCAAACGAGTGAAAGAGCGGGTGCAAAACAGAATCTCGTGTACAAAACAAAAACAAAATCATCGTTTGCAAAAGCAAATGGCAAAGCAACTTAATTCACGTTGTAACTACAACTAACCACTGTACGTTTTATGCAATAAAAGTTTATTTGCTAAGCTTTCGTTTGTATACAGCAAGTTATGCAAGTTCTAAATAATTTATATAAATTTTTACTCTCTTACATTGTTTCTGAATGATTTTTTCCTTGAGGTAGGCTGTTGCACTTTGGCACTTGGTCTTGTGCATTTATGCAGTGCAACATAAACTTAGCTGGTATGCTGCCCATTTTTTTATTAATTTTTCTTAGTATATAATAGTCCAATGGCTACTTGATCAAAATTAAAGGAATTAAAATTTTTTATATATGTAAGTATTTCGAATTACTGCAATAAAATTGGCAAAACAACCAAAGTCATGGAATTGAAAAAGTCGATATTGAATTCGTATTTCTTGAAATGGAATTAAAATTCCTAAAATTCCAAATATGAATTTTTATTCCGGGAATGAGATTTTTCGATTCCAAACTCAAATTCCTGTCTTGAAGAGTATCGACAATGCAATCATACCTTTTGCCATGGAATTGAAAAACCGATACCAAATCCAATCCCACGTCATTTTTTAAAAAGTATGAAGTATTGGAAGTTGACAAATATATTTTAATGCGTGATTAAAATATAATTTTTAATACGTGAACGCTAATTAATGAAAATAGAAACAGGTTGGCCTAGTTTTATAGTTTATAATTTATTCGTTTCAAAATAAATTCAAAATTTATTATGCATTTAATTTTTATGTTTTTAATTACGCATACTATGTTGTTGTTTTATCGTATATTGAATTTTTTTTCAAATTCGTTTTTTAGTTGTCGATTTGATTGTGTTTTTACTTTTTAAAAATACATTTATTTTTAATTTTAACTATAATGATGACAATAATCTGCTAGAATAGTCCAGTCAATGAAGCAGAAAAATAACAACAATTTTATAATTGGAATCCATAGATTAGGAGCTATTAAGGGGAAAAATAACACGCCCACGTATCATGTGTTCTTGGCAGTTTTTATGATTTTTCTTAAAAATTAAAGAACTATTTCCATAGTAAATATTTTAAAAAATTGATTTAGGTCAAAAAATAAAAAAAGGGATGAGATGATAAGAGAAGTTGAAAAATTGCTTATTTTTATCTTAAATCAGTAAAAAGCTACATAGCTGCTGCCATAATCCTCGTACAGGTTTAAACTTTATTGCTTTCTTACACTACCAAACAACTTAAATTATATAAATATTTCGAAATGTTTATTGTTTTGCTAAAAAACTTTCAAGTATTTAAGAATCCATGGATTTCAATTGTAAACTGCTTTTATCCCGAATTTCACCTTACAATGTTTTATTAACTGTACTAAAAGGCACGTCAACCAAATATGTTCGCAAACAAATTTATTTTTTGTTTACGGTTGAAAACGTTAGGTGTTATAAACAAAATACAATATTTCTGTAAATTTTTTTATAGTTTTCGTGCGTTATATAACAGCATACGGAATTAATTAATTGTGAGTCGACATTTTCGCAACCTCAACCAAAAGCAAAACGTTGCAACATTAAAAATTTGAAAAAAAACAAAATTGCTGATGCCGGTCATGTTGAAGTAGTTGGCAACCTACTGCACTGACTGCTTTTGGTAAACAAGTTTTCAAATACGAATTTCTATAGTGCTATGAAAAATAAAAACGATTAAAAAATTTAACCTATAGCAATAAAAAAAATATTGATTTCGTTGACGCGAAAATTGCAATTTCAGTAAATTCGACAAACTTAAGTTAAATGGTAAAATTATGCTTGATTCAAATATGTAGTTTAGTTTTGTCACCACAGTATTTGCTTCATCGATTCGATTTAGTTTTGTTTTTTTTTTTCTTATATTCTGATATCATTTAAACTAATTAATTTGGTCTAATAAAATATCAACAACCTGTAGCCGAGCTAGAGAAGGCACGAAGTTGCATTCAAACTATTCTACAAACGCAACAGATTCAACTTCCAATCAAATCACAGTATACATTATCAAGTCATTTTATAAACATAAAAAAGAAACGTCAGCTCCAGGATTTGAATTCGTGCGTGCAGCTTCCAACCCAAACGTTCTAACGACCGACATAAATGAATATATTTTTATTCCACTATTGTCAAATTTAGATTTTTATGATTTTTATTTTGTGTATATTATTATAAAAAAAAAATTAAGACTTAATGCTTCAAAAACTATGAAGTCGGTTTTAAACTGATTAAATAATTTTTATAGATTTTATATTATACCTTTATATGTATATCGATCAGGGCTATATTTCCAAAACTAGATAATATTCAAACTTAATGAAAAAACATTCGCTCTTAGAACAAATAACACAAACGAAATAGCACTTAATGAAAAAAAAAGGAAAAGAACGTAAAAAATTATGGGCCTCCAAAAACATTACGGGGCGAAAGTTCCGTTTGAAAATATATTTAAATAATATATTAAATCCGGATCAGTTTGTGCTGAATACCCTTTTGTCGTGTTAAAAAATTAACGCCACATTTCTCTGAAATCAGTCACAAAAATCTCCATCAATTTTCGTAGTGGGATAGCATGAAATGCGTAAATGACAAGCAAATAAAGACGGCCGATATCTTATTTACAAATGTATGCGGTAATAATCGACACGCTTAGGGCGTGGCATCTCAAATAGATATAATAATACCACTTGTTGAATATTTCAATGTTTTCCGATACTTTTCGACTTTTTCGTTACATTTCGATGATTTCAGTCGACTTTTTTGGTGTTTTCCGACCATTCAACTTTTTCAATATTTATCGATGTTTTCCGATTCTGTTCGGTCTTGATTTTTTTTTTTTACTTTTCAACTATTCGATAATTTCGAGTTTATTCGATTCTTTCTGACTATTTACGTATTTTTCATTACTATTAGAAATAATGAAAAATTAAATGATTGAGTAAATTTTTTATTTAATTGATTGAGTAAATTTTTATTTTACCAATTAACAAATTCATTAACATAATATAATACCCGGACGAAGGCGCGGGCAAAAGTTAGTATGAAGTCACTAGAAAACTTTTTTTTTTCGAGGTGGTCATCTTTGGGAAGCTAAATTTTGAGTTTCACAAACAAGATGACCAGCATAAAACCCATATTTTAGGCAAATGCGCGCGCAACTCTAATAAAATTTTTATGTACATACGATGAAGGGTTTTGGTACCCCAAAGAAAAATCTCAAAAAAAAAAAAATGCTTTTTAAAAGCATTTATTTTTTTTTAGCTACACATTCTACATCACAATGAGAACAAGCTTGTGAATTATGTAATGGTTCATTCAACCGATGACCTTTTTTTCGTTGCTGCTCTCTACACGAGCATTGCTGCAACAGCCTCAACGCAGCTTTTTCGAACATTTTATTTACATATTTTTCTTGTGCAGGAACATTATGTGCAATATTTTTTAATGCGAAAAAGCTTCACTCATTTGTCGAAACTAACGAACGCTTCACCACTTATGTTGGTTGTAAATTTGTACTTTTAAATATACATAATATCAACAAGTTGAATTGAGCCCAATTTAAGACAGCAACTAATTTCTACAAAAAGTCAGTACGCTGTTCGTAGATGCAATCGTTCTACCGTTTGACTACTACCCTTTATGCAGAAAAAAACTTACGGTAATACAAAAGAACATATACCCAGACAACCAAAAGTTCTAAAAAAGGCTCTATTATGTTGGTAAAACATATGCATTTCGGAGTGTTGCCCACAACTGAGCTCTATTTGGAGTCGTTAATGAGTGATTGGTTTTTTAAAGGTGCACACTTCGTAAAAATTAATCCAAAAAAAGACCAAATTCGTTAATTTGCAGTCCCTTCAGAGACCTACTCCTGCGTTTTCTAATCACTTTTCGTCAACATGTTAAAACTTTCAATGTGTGAAATCTAATTTTAAATATTCGGCAAGCTTAAAATTACTTAGGTTTTTAACTTTTCTGTAAGAAACTTTAAATTTCCTTTAAAATAATGTCTCGCACAGGTCGCTATATGAGTGTGCTGAGTACCATTAGGAAAACCAAATAAAGACGAAAATCGATTGACACACGAAAGTCGAGCATTTGTTCAATTAGAAAACCTGTTCTGTTTTTTTTTGTCGACAAACTTTATTGACCTAAAGAACGGTGCAATCAACTGCTAAACTGCAACAAAAGCTTTAAATATCTTATACATTTTTTGAATGTCTTCTTTGTTGCTGTCTCCAATTGAGCTTTGGCTCCTGGATACAAAAATTGCACCGGGTAGGAGCTTTTTATATATGTGAATAGAACGTATTCCATTGTGAAATGTGTAACAGGGTAGTCTGACAGCTAACTGACTGAAGAAATTAGATGTAATAGCTTGGAAAACTACATCCTATTGCTCAAAAGAGGCAGTAACGGCACCAGTTCCGACGAGTGCGAATTGGCGTTTTTCAATTTGCCATCTTGTGGTTACAGGCGTTGCAAGGAAAAGTTCTAGCCAAAAATGTCAAAAATGACATAAGAATTTCAAAAATCGCTTTATCGTGCATGTTGTTCTAGACTTTTCCATGCGCGCGCTGCATCAGCCAATGAAATCGCTCATTTGCGCGTCGGTCGAAAAAGTTCTGGCCAAACCGTGGGAAAGACGGAGAGAGAACTCGAACTTCGAGTGGAGTTGATTTTGGCTATTGTAGAGTGCGGACGTGCCACGGTTTAAGAGACATTTTTTTGGTGCCGTGGATTGAGCCACCGACGTAAATTTTTGCTAAGGAATATTTAAAATTCAGTACGGTTTCAAAGAAAAAAACGGTATCGGTAACCTAATGAAATTCTATTGATCATAAGGTTAAAGCTAAATTCTGATGAGCAAGTGCAAGAACTGAAAGAAAAAAAAATCACGTTATAGTTTTGCTTTTCATAAATTTTTATAATAAACAACTAAAAAGAAATTTAAAAATTAAAAATATAGTGCATTTTATCCCGTCTAAGCAAAAAGTGGTAATTGCGTTAAAAAAATCTGAAAGCACTTTTTCCCCCATTGAAATTTAACAAGCTGGAACAAAGCAAAAGCAACGGCGTAGAACAAATACGGCATCGCAGCATTCGCGGAAGCGCTAGGGCTCCGTAAAAACAAGTAAAACAAAAGTACAGATATAGAAAAAACAAAGAAACCTAAAATCTGAAAGGACTGAAACAGAAATACATACAATTTATTGACACTTTGACATAAAAACAAAGCAAAAAAAGAATAAAAAAATACACGTTAAACGTTAAAAATAAAATGAAAAAAAACAGAAACAGCGTGTTGGAAAAACTTTGCAAGTAAACAATAAACATATTAAACATGGTATTACCTATGGCTTGTGGAATGATGTTGCGTGGAACGCATAATCTGAAATCGGTGCTCTTTTTGCCTCAACATATGTTTTTCCAATGTTAACAAACAAAAAAAAAACTTTAAAATTTTAATAAGAGAAAGGCAACTTTAACAATTACAACGGAAATAACAACCACCAGACAATATACATATATAAAGACAACAGTAACAGCAACCCAGTTCAGCACGAGATTTTAAATTCGTAAGATGAAGGAGGAATAGTGGCAGTAGCGAACCCACTACACCTTACCGAACTGCTTTTAGAGGCACACCAGCTCTTGCTGCCGCTGTAACTTTGCCCTCGCAAAAGCACCGATTGCTGCTGCGATTACAAGGCGCATGCTGTTTCTTTAAGACGTAAATACATCTTCTAAAACTAAGCAAAAGGTTGTTACACCTTTCGTGAAGGTTTTTTTTTTCGATAAAATAGGATAAACTTTGAGTGCCAAGCGGAATAATTATTTAAAAAATGTTATGTAGTGGATATGTTTTATTTCGCACTAGAAGGTAAAATGAGATTACCCATATTGAAATTGATAAAGTTAAGATTGTTAGAAAATTTTCTTTATTCATCATTGGCCATATTCTAATTTCGACAGGAATACACTTCTTTTTGTTGTTGGTTTCAATGAAAAAAGAAATTTTGCAAAAGCATACTTTTTTTTTTATTCATTTTCCAAATAAAAATAACATGCTCTCATCATTAGACTTCACCTCTAGCAATTTCACTATAATTTCTCAAATAAATTTTGTTGTAATAACGAAAATGATCTAATTTTACCCTAATTAAAGGTCCTTGAAGACATGTGAATGTGTAAAAATATATCCATTTTGAAATAACCGAACCGCACATGTCTTCGAGGGCCATTAGATTATTTTCCGATAAAAATCTCTTTATAAACATTGTAGTTGTATACATGTAAGAGTGGGCAGTGGTACTTTGACCTCGCTCTACACGTGTTTTTCCGATGGATTCTTTTGCCTTAAAATTTCATACAATATGTGGTTCGATGGGTAAAAATATCAAATATTGTTCCATATTCAAAATGGTATTTCTACAAAATGCTCCAATTACTGTTTAATAAGTGTATTATGTTCACAATCTTGAAAAACATACGTAGTTCGATCAGCTCCTCATTTTCTTAACGCATTTCATCAAGCTCATTATTGTACGTTAATTTACTGTTCATCCTAAATGTATACACATTTTTTTCAACTTTCATAAAATTTGTTTCAAACAACAAAAAACTTAATTATATTTCTTTTCTTTTTTGCAGAGGACGTAAACGTTTTGTCTCCGAAGGAGACGGTGGTCATATTAAACCACCAACTATTCCAATTCGTGACTAAAGGAAATCTTCATAAAAATTACTTTTAAAAAATCTACGCGGAACGGAAATTGCAGAAAATGATCTCTCGTTCTTTTCTTTTTGTTTGTTTTGTGCAAAGTACAACTATAACTTTTACAACAGCAAAACCAATAAGAATATTAGTATGACATCCATTATTACAAGTTACAGGACAACAATAAAAAAACAAAAAAAATCTTAAAATCAATAATAGTCATAAATATTTACACAAAAATTATAAGCACTGGCTACAGAAATCAAAACTTAAAAAACCTACTAAAAAAAGCTGTAATAAATTTATTCATACTTATGATGATGCAACAAAAAATAAAAAAAAAAAATATTTTTTCATGTAATTTTTAAAATCTACCATTTAACGAATGTAATCTTAAGTTCTCTTTTTTTATATTGTAATGATTTAGAAATGTTGATACATCTATGCAAAGATGTTAAGGAAATATGAAGCAAGACCATTAATATAATGATGAGTAATAAAATAAAAATGAAAGAATATAAATTGTAATTTAAAAATAAATATGATATAATATATTATGTTAACAAAAATCATATAATGGAATATTTATTTTTGTTCACTAATTACAAAAATGTAGTTTTTCCTATGGCATTTTCTAAACTTAAAGTAGACTTTTGAAGGTTTTTGTATGTAGACGCGTAGTGTAACCTATGTTGTTTTGGTAGTTGCAAGAAGAGGTTTTGCATTTAATATATGTAGGTACTAAGCATACAAATTTTATCTAATTATCAATTGGCGTTAAAATGTGAAAAAATCTAAAATTAAAATTTGAAAATCCATAATTTTTAACTCCTTGAAAGGTATGTTAGCGTGATGCTAATACTAAACAAAAAAGAACTAAGGAATACTAAAGTTAAAAATGTTGACTAGTTGGCAATAGATTTTATAAAAGTTTTGAAATTCTCTTTTGTAAAAATAGGAGAACTCTTATTCCACTGAAAATCTATTTAAGATAGGACGTTTAGTATTATCAACATCATTGTTTGTAGATCATACTAAGCGATATTGGCTGTAGGAGGCAAAATTGCCCAAAAAATTTGGGCTGAAATAAATACGAAAAATTCCCCGAAAAAGAGAGGAAACTTCGCCTAAAATGATAAGTTAGTCTCCAAAACATTTTCTGAAAAAATATATCATATTTTGGGCGAAAAATTCGCCAATAATTTCGTGTTTGTTTTACAGAAGATTTATTGGGGGTATTTTTCCTTTCTCCTATCTCCTATTTTCCAAGCAAAATCGTAGAGTTGGGGTAGTATTTTTTATATAAAATAAGGCTCAATGCCTGCTTTGGAGAATTTTTGCTTAACCAAATTGTTTGACTTTCCCATAAAAGTTTTCTACGAGCTAATATTGATTTTGGATGTTTGAAATTAAAACATCTAAAGTTTGAGAAGATTTGGGGAATTTTTTTGTATTTTTTGGTTGGCTTAAGGATAAAAAAATCTCAAACTTTTTAATATGACATTTTTCCAGAAATCATATCACTATATGAATTGTAATGTTAATGCCATCTAGGAAGATTAGTTAACTAACACTAAATTTTTCACTTATAATATATTTTATTACGTTAAGTTTGGAAAAATGTTTGCAAGTGCTTAAAATAGCTAATACTACTTAAATGTATAATTAAATTGAGCATTTTTTCATAAATAGCTGCTCATTTGCTTCATAATACTTTCTTTACAATTGCGAATCCAAAGCATAATGCATAAGCATATGCTGCATTAAAACTAACACATTTTATTCAAACAAGTCGTAGAAATGCTATTGTGCTTTTACATTGAATCTGTATAAAGAAATGTTCAACATTTGGAGGGTCTAGGCAAAATTGATATTAAAAATAAAAATCGCTGAAAAAAAACCCAAGTAAATTTGAGTCTTGTTTCAAATGAAAACTGATTCAAGAGTTTCGGATATTATTCATGTTTTTCTTCGTGTTTCTCAATTGGCCTTAATTTCCAAAACTTCCAAAGTTTCCTTGGGTAATTATTACTAAATAAATTTGGCCGGTTTCGCAAATTCAAGCTAAAACTTTACGTCATTTTCATGTATTCAAGCTTTTTGAAACATTTAAGCTCATGAAAATCGACTTAATTTCGAATAAAGTTACTGAAACATTTTGGCTTGTTATTTAAAAAATATGAAAACATGTTAATTTTATCGCAATATTTTTCTTGAAGACACTTAGCATTGGAAGAGAAAGGAAGTATTTAAGATTTTTCTTAAAATCCTTTCAGTTAACATTAAAAATAGGTTTTTCTTAATGTTATCAAAGTTTGTTTAGCAATAAAACAGCTAAGAACTTGTTCAATTCTCTTCTGAACAGTAAACCGGTCCCGTCACTATTTAAATATTAATAAACAGTTTAAATTAAAAAATAATCCTCGAAAAACTTTAAATATCAACTTCGTCTTAATTTTTTGTTACTTACTAATCTGTGAAAAAAAATATGCTTAAGAAAAATTTGGAGTAAATGCACAAAGCCTAAAATATTCTTGCTCTATTTCAGTTATTATCTATATACCTATAATTACTGACGAGTATTTTTGGGCTTGACAGTTACATATGAAAACTATAATTATTAGTAATTGTGTAATTCTTAATTGATACATATGCACATTCATACATATGACAAAAATTCAGCATTCATACATTGAAAATTGCAATTTAGTTTTTAGCAAATTGTTAGTTGCTATTGATTATAAAAATAAAATGCACAATACAAAAAAATGTTTTACATTTAATATTCAATAAATTGTATACTATTCAAGGTATTGTAAGTTGAATTAACAAAATTTGAAATCATTTAAATCCGTTCTTTTTTTTATTTGTGTCCTTTTTATTCCCACAATTTCTAGACTATTTTTAACCAATTTAAACTTTTTTGTGTTTATTTACAAGAATATGAATAGGTTTATATACCTTTATCTACAACTTTTCTTTACATAAAATATGCATCATTATAATAAAACTTATTGTGTTAATTTTTTACAAAAAACTTAAGCAAAATCATACAAAAAGAACGTAGTAGAAACAAATATTTAATCTTTTTTGTACAATGTACTTTAGTTTTAACTTTTAACTAAAAATTTTTTTACTATAGAAAATTAGAACTTGACTGTTTGGCTTAAATTAAATTTAACATGTGTGTGATTATATAAAGTGAGAGTTGGCTTAATTTAATTTTCATAAATTATTCAAAATTTGTTGTTTTTTTTTCATTTTTCTTTTTTATGTTTTATGAAAATATTTTGATAATCGAAAATGAAAAGACATTTTTTCTAAAAAAAAAAATGCATTTTAATATTTGAATATTTGGTAAAAACAAAAACAACTTAAAAACTATACAATAATACAACTAAACGTTTTATTATACTATATACGTATATAAATATATAATTACATACATATATTAATAAAATTATATACATCATATTTCATATTGCAGTTTATATTATACTACATCAAAATATAAATGTTAAGCATTTGTTAACAAAATAAAAAGAGCAAAAAATAACTTTGAAATACACACTGTATTGTATGTCTAAGTTTAAAAAAATAAACATTTCTCACTACAAATGAAATAAAATTATAACTATTGAAATATGAAAAAAATAAAAAATAATGCAAAATTTGTTACTGGGTTTTTTTTATTTTCGTTTGTCAAGAAGGCCAATACCAAAAATTTAGCTGATAAGTCTAAAAGAAACACCCGATATTTCATATGTATTGGAATAAAATTAAGTATACATTTAAGTCAACTTCTTTGATTTTCTTAAATTTTTTTAGATTTGTGCGAATTTTTTTCGTGAAAAAAAGTTAGGCAAAATCTTAGAAATATTTCACATCACTTGATTTTAAAAAAAAAATTTTTACCGCTGTCTGCAATTAGACTCACTTTCTTTAAAAATGCTAAAGGTAATCACTATTCTCTATTTCTAATAGGTAAGAAGCAAGGAACAAAAACGTTCGCAATTAAACCTATTACTCTGCGTCCCTTATTTCCTCATGAAGCATACGGCTCTTCCATCGTGAATGGTCATCAGCACGGTAATCAGCACAAGACTTCGATTATCTGCAACATTTCGCCAATTCACGGATTTTTGTTCAGGTGATCATATTCAAGATAATTTTAAACTTTTGCGTTTCTTGAAGGATTTCAGTTGTTGATTTCCGAAATGTGTCTCCAATTCCTTGCTATTTTCGCCGCTTGATTAGGACGGAAATTAGATCATGTCGGTGTCTGATGAGCAATTCGATGTTGAAGATGGCTCTAGGCTACCACATTTTCAGAATTCGGTGAATACAATTGCTGGTGAGCTCTTGTTAATTATGAAGCAAAGCGCTGCTAGTTAACCACATTTCAGAGCCACGCAGAAGAGCTCTTTCTCATTGACAGGAATGAATAGTGCCAGAAGGCACGAGGCTTAGCGAATGTGCTTTTAACTATGTATATTAATTTTAGCATGGACGTTTTAATTGGTTGCGCTTCCTCTATGTTGGATTGAAGTACCATGAAACTACTGTTGAACGGATGTTCATGCTTTTTGTTTTAATTAAGTTGATTTTCAGACCTACCTGTTTAGAGCAAGGGCGTCCAATCTTTTAGCTTTTCTGGGAATAAGACGAATTGCCTTAAGACTCACAAAATTTACTGAATATATATAACTTACTTTGGTAACAAAATCAACTTTAATTCATAAATTTTATATTAAAAAGTAAAAACAAGGGTTAAAAAATAAGTAGGTACATATAAAAAAGTGTCGCTTGAGTTTCGCAGATATAGCAATCGGAAATTGCGAGATCATTGGAAGATTAATGCTATTGAAGACAGTGGTCCATTAATTCATTTATCCTCTGAACATTTTCAATCTGATGAATATGTTCAACTCAAAACTAAAATTTTGGAAAATTCCGACAAGTTACCTAACCTTAAGGTTATGTATACAAAAGGACAACATTCTGCAGGAAACGCGAAACAAGAAGGATTCTAGAATCTTTGGGTTCCATTCGCATTAGTTCCACAAGTTCTTTACCTCATAATTCGCCAAACTCCACTCCAGCTTAGACTATTGAAAAGTTAAAAAGACATATTTTTTGACCTAAAATGATAACTCGTGATTATGTACGATACTGTGAAACATGTAAGTGCACAAAGAGTCCAAATAAAATATTTACGACCACCAATGGGAAGACCAATAATCAATCAATCCAAGTAATAATAATAAAAAAACACTTGTTAGGTAATAAAAAACTTTAATAATATGGTACCTTACGACTATTTTACATTCATGCTACTAAAGTCAGTTTACACCTAGGTTCCTCTCATAGCTCCTCCCACTTGCATGTTAGTGCCCATATTTTGCTTTCGATAGTGAGTAAAATTCTCCAGATACTGATTGATAGTATCAATCGGTTCATAGACATCGTTCTGCTTTGCGTGATGTTGCTGTTGGCCCATTGCATTCACCACTGGCGGCGGAGTAAAATATGTGGGAAACTCTTTGCCAATAGTTACACCCAAGAAACCTTGCAACATCTCACGTATCATCTCCCAACAAAATGCGAGCACAACGCAAGGCCGGTATTCAATTTCTATTAAAATTCCCTTGAAGTTTTCCATCATGGTGACCGAGCCGAGTTTTATAAGAAAATCGCCAAATTCGAAGCGTGCACCTTTTGATTCTATTTTTGTCTGCTTCTTTGATGTGTACACAGATGTCATTTTTAGCATCAGCAGATCGAAAAGATTGTCGGCTACAAGCGGTATCTGCTTAGTGCCAGTGTCGAGTATGGAAAATGTGGATGCAGGATATTCAGAATCGTGAAGTACATGCACAGCCTTGGAGGGGCCATGCTGAGGCGCCGATATGTAGGTTTCACAGTCCACCAAAAACTGACCTGAATGTAATGCACCCAAAGCGAGTAGACGCTTAGTGAGATAATCGATGGCATGGGCGCCAGTTTTACCGTCAGGCATTTGGTAGGGATGCAATACAGTGACGCCCATTATAAAACAAATACTATTAGTTTTAATTCATACAACCGAATAAACTTATCAATATGCCCGTTCTATTTTCTTAGAAGGATAAGAGATTAATTAAACAAAATTATGATGCAGGCAACAACTCTCTATTCTAATTTTTAAAATTTTAGATATATTTATTTGTTTACTTTAACTTGCTATTTTACATGTCAAACTGAAGTGGTGGTCAAAGAATATCCAAAGAAGCGAAAGTCTCGGCAGAATACTAATACCAGCGCAAAACAAAAATTAATTTTTTATGCACATTTTGAAACTCACCCCATTGTGGTGAATATTTTATATGTGGCTTTACCACTTAGGGTGTTTTATTCCAAATTTGGAATATACTTGAAATTTTTTTGGTTATAAATGAAAATTTCATTACTTTTTAGACAAAATATAGGATATTATTAAATAAAATTTAGAAATAAAATAGTAAGCGATACTCTCATCGTTTTTATATGTAATAATCAATTTAGTTTTTGATTTTTCCCTAAATCATCACATATGGCAACTTACTAATCTGTCAAATTCGACATTATAATTATCGTTGTTGTAATAGTCATTGTTGTTGTTGGTTATCATTGTTTTTGTCAATAAATACATAGTTTCCATAAGAATTCATTGCATTTTTTTTATTTTTCGGTCCAGAAGGGGGTAAATTATAAAAATTTACAACAAACTATATACCATTTGAAAGGAAATAAGTTAAGCTTTCTTAGCATGCTAAAAAAGTTACAAGTTATTAATACATTTTATGGAAAAAATAACTGTTTTTGAAAAAAAGTTGGTCAAAAATTCAGAAAAATCGTCATATCTCCAAAACTATGGGTTAGATATCAAAGATTTGCAGATCATTATTGTAGGCCATTAAATTATCTATCTTATGAAATCCATATTTTTGATATCTATGCAGGCGTTCCCAACTTATAAGGTTTTCTACAAAAGCTATATCCGCAACTTCCGATGGCTATATATCCGAAACCAGATGCGAACGTCACTTTTTTTTTACTATTTTTATTTCCATTTTAGAGGGTAAAACAACAACAAAAAAATTGGATTAAAATTCATAATATAGTATATTCAATCATAAACAACAAAACAAAATCAAATTAACTTAAACTTTTATCAATGTTTTGTCACATAAAACTGCATATCATTTACATTAGTTGAAGTAGAAACATTAGTAAAAGCAGCAGCTCATTGCGGCGGCGCAATGGCGGTGATTGATTGCAGTAGCTATTGTATGTGGTGGTTTGGCACCAGCTCTTGTCGCTTGCAGCAAGTATGACCGGGGCGACAGAAGGTGCCCGTTACTGTGGTTCCGCCACCAACTGTGGTGGTTATGGCACTGCCGTCGGTGGAACTTGACGAGTATGATGATGAGTGTTTGTTATTCGTAATAGCAGCAAATATGTTGTTGAATTCGCGCACATTAATGCCACTGGCATTTCTTTCACCTTGAGCATGATGATTTCGTTGCTGTTACTGTTGCGATTGGATTCAGGTTAGTATTCTCAGCAAATGATGATGGAATTTCGCCAAGCGCATGAGTAAAATCACGGAAACAGTATGCGACAACAACTTCTGATGAATGGCAGTAGCCACAAGCATCGCCTGAAAACCACAGCTGTAGCGAAGTAGTATGTCCGTGTTGAAGCTGTAAGGAAACCAAATTAGTTTCGATTTAATTTTATTGCGATTTTAATAATAAAATTGAATTGAATTACATAAATTCATTAATTTAAATTGTGTTATAGCTTACCTTCCTTTTCACTGTTTTGATATTTTTCATTTGTCATATTTGGACAAACTTCAAAATCAGCTGTACTTATTCACCAAAGCTAAAAAAATTTCACCAAACCCACGTATGCATTAATCCTTTCCTTTTCCCCCGCTCTAGTACGAACGTGTGGAAAATATTACACCACACCGCTGCAGAAAAACCCCGCACCAACACACGTGAAACTTATTCACCACACTTTTTTCACAAAATTTCTTAATATTCTACCTCCTTTCATAAGCTTTTTATGCAAAACTCCGAATAATATGAAGAATATTTTATACACCCAAACAATAATAAAGATTTTTGAAAATCAAAAATGTACCCAAGTTCTCTTGCAAGATCCAAAAAACATTGCAATTCCATTTTGAAATCTTCATATTTTTGCATATTTTTCAATACTTCTTCGTTTCACTGCGGTGTTAAGAAGTTGCCATCACTATGAATTACATATCGTCTATGCCGTTAAATGTGTGGAAAAGTATTCTCGTAAAGTAATTCAATTACCCTGAACAAAAAATATCAATATTATTGTTTTTGTATTCCATTAAGATTTTGAAAAATAATTTCATATAATTATTCCGAACATAAATGCTTGAGAGACAATAAGTTACTTTAATACAAAAGTCCAATTTTTAATTTCACTAGTATCTATTATATGTTCAGTGTGAATGTATTTCTTCTTTCGTGTAAAATAAAGTCCAAACTTTCGTTTCGGAATTTACTTGGTGGATGTTTATCAGCAAATGTTTTGATTTTTACATCATCGTTAAAAGATTTATATTTCCGATATTGTTTTTCATAGGACTGAATATTTGCACTATAAATTGTGTGGAAGTCTTGCAATTGCTTGGACTCCACAAATTAGTATGTTGTATACATATTTGACAGGTCATCTATTTATCAACCAAACATTGTTTCTAAATTAAGCAGACAGCGATGAAAAAAGTTGAGAATATATTTGCTTATAATCGCAATCATAAATAGACGTAGCAACAAAAACTAAATTGCAAATGGAATTTGAAAAATAAAAATGCGACCATTATGATAATGCCTCACATCGGTAATTTCGTAGTAAAATCTAATTCATTAGTATCGATATGGTTGAAATTTAAATTAAAAATGTCAGTTTTTTACGCGAATATAGTTACGGAAGTTATTTCAACCACAAAGAAAAGACTTTCATAACCGTTTGCATATTTTGTAAAACAAATATGAGGGATTTTCAAAGCAATTCTTAATTATGAGAACAAACAATATATATATGAAAAAACAAGACACATAGATGGTAATACATAGATTTTATTATTATACAACATATGTTCGCATTATTACAATTAATCTATGTAAGAACTAATTATTGTGCTATGTACATATTAATATTTTCTAATTCCCCAAGTTTTTCCTAAATCGCCTAATAATGCCCAAAATCGGAACTAAATTTCCGTAAAATTTAGTTTCCAACATACGGGTACATTGTTTTTATCGAGCTTTGACAATCAATACGTGAGAGTGAAAAATTTTGGCGCAAAAGACTTTCACTTCTTTGGATATTCTTTGGTGGTGGTGCAATACTAATACTAGGGTTTGTTCACATTAGCGTCAATTTTACATTGGCTATGTGTTTTGTATGTCAAATTTTCTGTTTCGTATTTATTCTTGCTACACTGAAACTCTATAGCATTTATAGCAAATAAAAATGCAACACTGCTTTGAAACTCAGTCAGCTGAGTGTAAAATTTCTGTGCAAACTAAAATGAAGTAGCGAAAAAAGTGAAACGTGAAAGGCAAATCAAAATGGAACTCAGGAGAAAATAAATATTATTTTGAATAACCTGAAGCTGAAGCTAGCTTTTGCTTTTGAGGTATGCTAATATATATTTTCCATTTTTTTCCAAAACAGCTGTTTTTGTCTTGCAACAAGTGTTGCTTAATAAACACGAAAAAACCTCTCACGATTTCTTGCCCAGAGCTTTGTTTGTGTGAAATTTGGATTCATTATCTTAAATATTCCTTGTATTTGTGAAATATTTGAGTACACTACATCAAATGACTCTCTCCTCATAGTGTTTTAAATGTTTTATTGGTATGGGCGGTAGAAATGTCCATGAACCGATATCGCCCACTTTCTACTCCTGTATATATCATTTGCATTTTTTGGTTAAGATATCTCGAAAACTTGACCTGATCAGGACAGCGTTTACTCTGTTATCTCGGTTTTACTCTGTTATAAGAAATAAAATATAAAATTTGTCATACAGTATCTATTATCAATTGAAAACTTTTTATTAAAATGTCTCGCGACTTTTAATACTCACAACAAGTATGGAATCAAAAGATGGGAGACGCATCTAGTCTAGAACTTTGGAATTTGTCGACATTGACATCTCTATTTTGGAAATCAATCCAGGCGTTTCAGACTTATAATTTTGTTAAAAGCTATATCCCCAACGACTATATCTCCGAGACTAAATACGCCCCTAACTTTTGATTACACTTTTATTTTCTCTATGACTCCTATTTACTCCGAAAAAAATTCGGGGAGGAGCTCCTAATGTAAACCTGTTCCGTTGTTTTAGACGTTGCTGCTGTCCATAAGTTCAAAGTTTTCAAAAAATGAATTGAATAATTTTTTTTTGTTTTCCGGTGAAAAAATTGGCACAAACGATGCATCACATGAAATGGAACAAATTAGGCTTTCTCAATATGTATGTTAATAAAACTATAGTCAACAAAATTTTTTTGGAAAAATAGCGGTTTTTTGAAAAGTCTGCAAAATTTCAGAAAAGTCTTCGTATCTTCAAAAGTATGTATTTTAGTTTTAAGTTCCATATACAATATTAAAGTAAATTAAATAATATTTTATATGACAACTATATTTTGGAAATCAATTTAGAGGTTCTGAACTTATACCAAATTTTTATGAAAGCTGTATCCACAACTGCTGATGGCTACATCTATGTTACAATATCGTCGATTAATCAATTTTAAATAGAAAAATTATCTAAATGAAGCCGCGCAAATCTAAATGAAGCCGCGCAAAAATTCTAAAGCGAGCGAATTTTTGAAAAAAGTTTCATAATTTTAATTTTAAATGTACTTATTATTTCTTTTAAAACTTTTACAATTTACAATTACACAAAGCAAAGATACAAAACAATAAGAGCCGTTAGCAAGCGTAAATTGTATAATAAACAGTGAGTTCACTGAAAGGTATTTTTTTTGTGATATATTATTGTAAGAGAAAATAATTTATCACTATAATTTTACTGAGCTTATTATTTGGCAAGCCAAAACGAAGTAACAACTAGTAAGGGTGTAATTATTGTCCTCGCCAGAAATTAAATACCCTACACCTACATACATTAAGTAAGTCTTAAATTTTTATTCCACCACTGGCTGAAATTGAATTTAACAACATTTATTTAAATAGATCTCCGTTTGGGGTTTTTAAGCGTAGGCTAGTAAGGCAGGCGCAACGTCCTCTTTTCGAAACACGTAAATTTTTTGTTCATTCCCTGTACTTGTGTGAAATTTGGTTTCCGTTCTTTAAACAATTCCCTCAGGAAAGCATTATAAAGTTTTCGTTTCTATGGAGGATGCTACGCCCACTTGTAGAAATTCGTCAAGTTCTTTTCCAGAGCTTTTCCGAATCATTCCTATTCCATCCTTGCATGTGAAGAGCCACTCCTTCTTGCCGCTTCCTTTTTTTCAGAGCTTTTCTAAATTAATTTTAATATTTGTGATAAATTTGGTTGCACTACATCAAATAAATCTCTCAATATAGCGTTTTAAATATGTAACTTGTGTGAGCGGTAGGCGTGTCCATCAGGCAATTTCATCGGTTTCCAAAAAGTTTTCTAACGAACCTATTTTGTAGAAGTTAAATCTATTTATGTAGGTCATTCTCAGGGTGTCATAGAGTCATAACTCGTAAATCATGTTTTGAAGAAAATATGAAATGTGTGATACAACTCTCGCATCAAAAACTTTTTTTGTCACTCTTTTTTCTCTATAAGATTCGCTCATTAAAATAGAGAAACGAAAACAATACTCAAGTGCAGAGGAGGAATAGAAAATATAGATTTCGCATCGTGTCTAATTTATCAAAACAAGTAGACCTAAATTAGCTCCAAAGTATCTAAAATAGCATTTACGACATTATTTTTTTTTTTTTTGATTTTGATAAGCAAGACAAACAAAATGGTTAACTTGTGGAATTGTATCCAAAAATATCATTAACATTAAGCAATTGGTTTGCCTATCGTCTGGTCCCGAAGTAAAATTTAGGTATGTTTTTTAAAATTTAATTTTGAAAATTATTCGGCCAATGACAAATTGTACTTAAAATGGACCAATTGTACCTTAAGCAAAAATCGGAAAAAGCTACAGTTGTATCTACTTTTCCATCACTGGTGCAGAATTTTATTGTCTTATTTAATTTTCATATGTTAGACAACAACAAAATTTTTACAATTGCATATTGTAAAATATTATGACATTCGACAAATAGCACTTGTTATGACACCTTGTAAATTATGTACCTAATTGTGTAGTGAAAAATAAAAATAGATTCCCTTGTTCAAAAGATTTCCTAACAAAATTGAATAATTGCACTAACGATAAATAATAATTACTTGAAATTGAAAAATTTAAGTAGTCTTAATAAAGTATAAAATAATTTTTCCACATTCTGTGCAAAGTCAAAACAGTTTTAATACAATATTTCATAATGTCCAATCTTTAAATTATAACCAACCTTTTTACTTTCGATATTAAAGTTACCTTATGTTGGAAAAATATTTCAAATAAAAAAGTGTAGAAACAATTTATTTTATTTTAGTGAAGATACCTACTAAGCAAGAATTATGATGCAATCAGTATACAAAAAAGTTTCATCGACCTTGAGCGACCTCTAAATACTCGAATTAGAAAATTCATTTGGGGGAAAATTTACTTTGGTTTTGCTTCAAGACTCATGTGCGAACGATGGTATCTATTTTGTGCAAGTTTTCAGTGGTCATTCTTAAAGGGAAATTATGCCATTGGTGTTAAAAATGAATATTTTTAAACAAAATAACGAAAATAATGAACGTGGATTGTTCGACAAAAATAGATCCCATCGATTTACTTAAAAATCTCATAGAAATATCGTTTTCAGAGTAGGTGAATTTCATTCATTTATCTCGCTTAGTTTTGACATAATCGTGATTTTCACAGACATAATGACAGATAGACAGACGGGCAGATAGACAAACATGGCTAAATCGATTCAGGTGATGAGACTGATAAACAAACTAAATTCTTTTCTGTAACTGCCACGCCCCATCTATACGTTACAAACGGAAGGACAAAGAAAATATACACTGAGTGTAGGGTATAAAAACGTTAGAGAAGGTTAGTTTCTAAAAATTTATATCACTTCAATAGCTTGATAAAGAAAATTATGGAGAATACTCTCACCCAGCACTAAAACTTCATAAATTTCAAAAAAAATCAGAGATGCAAAAATTGAATGGTGTCCGATTAAGCGTGGAATGTACCTTATACAGGTATATTCTATACATTAATATATACTAAATTGAAATCCAAATTACAGAAAAAAATTTACAAAAGAAAACACCCAAATTTCAGTTTTGCAAAGAAATAAAAAATCATTTATGTAACATGCTTTTAATTCATAAAAAGTTTACACAGTTATTTAATACATACATACATATTTACACTGAATCTACTGCAAAACCTTTACCATAGATCCAATAGTTTCAAAAACAATTAAACACAACACTTTTAACATAGCACTCTGGGATACAAAATAAAAGTGTCTACGTTGGGCTGCTTGCCCTCTGCTTTTGATCCGCTGAAATCTTTTCCGGCGAGGACTTTTTTCCAAATGGTTTTAACTCAATAATATCAGATTTTAAGGTTCGAAAAGATTTTCGCAAGGAGTTAGTCATTCTATTTTTATAACTTGTGCTGACTGTGCTACTTATGGATGCCTTATCAAGATCATTGTTCAGTTTTGCTTTTCTATCCAATGTGCTTAACCGATTCAGATTTTTCGAAAGATTTGAAGTATCATCTGCTGAAGATGTGTCACTGGAATTCGTACCCAAAAACTTTCGATTGAAATGTAATTGTGGAGTTCCCCACTTTGTTCTAATGAATGCATCTAACTCTGGGTCGCTATCTGTTTCACTTGGATTTTTATCATGGTTTTTGAATTTGTTTTCATATTGTTGACGCATAACCTCGAATTCATCTTCCATTGAAGGAGTTTCTGGTTCACCACTAGGCGTATACTGGCCATCCTCTGCATTGCGTGTTAGAATAATATTTGAGGGAACATTTTTAAAGTTAGTGCCCTCTATTTTGGTACTCTGGAAATCCAAAGGAAGTGCAGTTGAATGTGATGTTCGTGATTTTGTTTTACGTGGTGATTTAACCTCTACAACACGAACGCGATAGTGCAAAAGCTATAAAAATTATTAAAATATAGTAAGCATATATAAATCAAAGTAAATTTTTGTCAAGTTACCTTTTCATCGTCAATAAACTTAGTCAAATCGGTTAACGGAATACTGATACAAGTACCTTCCATGAGTATATCCTTGTCGTATTCACTATGCACCGGAAACTTTTGTGTAATGGAAAAAGCTTCACTCTCCTGATGAATAATGGTGACTTCAAAAGCAAAATTGTCTTTCTTATCACGAATCGTTGAGGTACAGGTCATAGTAAAGAGTATACGGTCATTATCGTTTATCTCATAAAAATTGAACATTTCATCGAAGGCGAGAAACACATAATACGCAGTTAGTCGCTTCTGTTTAAGGCCCATATTCCATAAGAACATTAAGTCCGTTGAAGGGTCAGTGAATACTTTGTTGGCATGTTCAGTTTCCACATGCTCTTTCCAATTGATTTCACGTCCAGTCCATTTGCAATCTCCCCAAATGCGTCCCATAAAACACCTCATCGGCTTGTAGATGCAGTTCTTTTCATGCCAACCAAGTAAATCGAGATGTAGACGAACAGTACATCCTCCTTCAGCGTTGGAGCATCGAAAATGAGCTTTTGAGCAAAGAGCCTCTACGGTTAGGGAACGTAATGCAGTGAAAGGTTCCTAAAAGCAAAAAAAAGAAAAACAAATAAAAAATCTTGCAATAGACTGAGAGAAATATTTAAACATCTTAAATCTTGATTTTACGGACATGAATTTTAGTAATTACCCTTCGTGTTTCTCAACAATTTTGAACAGTTGTATATCCGGTGTTTCTTAATTTTAACTAACTCATTTGCATATTGGGCACCACCGCTGAGTAGCCAATAATTTCTCAGGCATAAAGAATGAGAACCCCTGCTGACTTTATTTTAGTGCCTTCAGTTGTTTATGAAAGCAACGGTGTTCAGTTTTATATACTAAATACCTTTTACTGGAGTAGTTTTGAATTTCGAAGTTGAAAATTGTACAAATAAATTTTTACATTTACTGACCGTTTACTGTACACTGTCCGACTTGCTAAATTATTATAAAATGCATACATTCTTGACATAGCTTACGTACCTTACCTTCTTTACATACTTAACATGCCATATATACTTTACATGTTCTACATTTATCGATACTTTTCGATACTATATCACATCTCTCGAAATATATACATATATTTTTTCGATACTTTGTAAAACTGTTCGAAACTTTTATGAGACTTAACTATACACTTTGAGTCTCTCGACCTTTTCGTTATTACATTTTTCAACTTAATAGACTTCTTCGATATTATTCTACACTTATCGACTTTTTTGATATAACATAAATAAACATTTTCGACCGTTCTCAACTTGCTCAAGATTTTTCAAATTTTATCGACTTTTTCTATTCCATTTGACATTTTTAAACTTTTTCGACATTGCTCGATGTTATTCAGCTATTTCTATAATTGACTTTTTTTTTGATAATTTTCGAAACGATTTGATTTTTTCGATATATTCACTTTATGACTTTTTCGATATTATTAGACAACTTTTAGCTTATATCGCCTTTTTCGATTCAAATCTACGTTTTTGATACTCTTCGAAGATACTTGATGCACTGCGACATTGACATATCCTAACATAACTAAACACGGAAGCCAAGCTTTTAGACGTATTTAATAATTGGTCTTTAAAAATATTTTCTAATATTAGAAATTTCACCGCACTGTAACTAAAATATGTTTTATCACACTTCATAAATGTATTTCGTAAACTCAAATATTCGCAAACTTTGCGTATATCTACAAATTTATTCACATTAGTTTACTTCTATGAATTTGAGTAAGTTTTTATGTCATGAAAATTTTAAAAAAATCTTGAATGTTTTTTTTTTTTTTCGAAAATATGCCCAGTAAAAAAAATCGAAATAATCTGTGAATGTACATAGTTTTGATTATTTCCCTTCAAAATACACAAAGTTTTAAACAGCTTCCTTGGAGAAAGAATTAAAAATCAATCTTTTCAGAATGTAAGCTAAGACTCAAAAATTCACTTTGTAAAAATTATATATTGTGAATAAACTTATGAATAAGACTACTAATATGTTTGAATAATTATTTCTGAAAGTCGGCAGACTGAGCATTAATTAATGTTCGTGAAATAATTTTATTAATATTTGTGTCGCTTTAAAAGTAATTAGGATTTTATAAATATGTAGTTAGGGCTACCAGATGCGATACTAAAGTAGCAAAAGTGCTACTTTTGCAAGGCTTTGCTACTTTGTTACTTTTGACTCGAAATGTGCTACTTTTGGATGGTTTTGCTACTTTCGATGTTTGCATTGTAAAATAAAATATTTGAACTGAAGTGAAAACCTTTTTTTTTTTCATCAAAAATATTTGTATTTTGTATGAAATTAAAAAAAAATTTCAACACAAGAATAATATTTTTGGTTTTCATTACAAAATTGAAATTTTTTGATATGTGCTACTTTTGTAAGCAGGTCATCTGGTAGCCCTATATATAGTGCTTAAAAAGTTTTAGTTGGCTCATAACTTTCATCTTATAAAGTGTCGGAACTTTTATTTTTCAAGCTATAATTTTTTAAAAAAATTGTTCTTGCTCAATAACTTTACTTCCATATTAAAATAGCATAGAAGATGAAACCTTTGATGCAGAACGCCCAACATAACACAATTTTAAAAATTACTATCTTCACTGAAATAACTATGTACATTATCACTTTTACTTTGTTTGTTTTTGCTCGAACAGCTGGCTTATTGCAGCATTATAAATGGCTTTTTTTAAAATACCTAACACTTAGTAAATATTTCGTTTTATGAAGAGCGTCCTTTTAAAACAAAATTATACTTTTTAGCACACTATCACAATAATATGACCATAAAACACAGTTTAAAAGTATAACGCTCAAAGTCAAATATTTATTGAAGGGTGTATAAAAAGATTCTCTTTTAAAATGTCGGTCGTTAGTTATGTAATTACTTAATAAAAAAAAATATTAATATATGTACCTACAAAAGATATTGGCCCGCAAATAAATGATAATGCTATCATAACTGCTGTGTCTGATTTCTAATCAAGATAGATTTTGAAAATTTAATTCCCTTTTTCAGTTGAGTTCTTATCACACGTATGATTTTGTCATACTCGGTTAAGACAATAGCGTCACACGAATCACACGCATCATAGCTCTATTGTAATAACCGCCATAAAATATTGACGTAAATTGATGAGAATTGATATAATGCAGTTATAAGCGGTGTGAGATTACTAAAAACTTGTTTAAAGTGCGGTTTAAGCAAAAACTCACCTTGCAAAGCGGACACATTAACAGCACTCGGGTGCATTGTGCACAAATACTATGTCCCGACTGACAGAGCAGCACTGGACCTCTCATTGGAGACGCACAACCTGGACACTTTAGTTCCTCAATTAAACGTGAATAATGATTTTCGGAAATTTGCCTTGGAATTGCTGGTGCCAATGATTGTGGCCGTTCGACTTTACGTAGGACTGCTGTTTCAGTCAATTCAATTGGAGCGGCCATTACTGGTTCCTCAAGAATAGACGTTGTGACCACAGTTCCAGTTTCGACTGTTGGGGAACTATTTGGAGTTGTGATTGTTGCAGAAGTCTGCGCCGCTTCCGCTGGTTGCGATAATTGTGATGTTTCCTCAGCTTTAACTGAGGACATTAGTGGACCTTGAAATACTGGCGAGATGGGTAACTCCATATTGGCAGGTGTCTTAAAGCCGCCTGAAGCCTGAAATACTGGTGATTGTGGTGGCGTCTGCAATGATGAACGATCACTACTATTTCCAATGCTACGAACACGACTTAACATTGGTGGCTTTGGAGGAGGACTTGTCGGTGATTTCAGTGGTGTCGTATATGGCGGTGACACAAAACTTAACTCTTGTTCAGATGCACTGTCAAATGATTCTGTTGTAGCGTGCATACGTTGAAAACGTGTTTCTTCAATGTGAACGTTATCGTCAATTGTCTTAACGATGTCTTTAACTTTACTGTTACTACTGCTTGTACTGTGGCCATTTAGGGAATTAGTTTCACTTCCGTTCTTTTCATCGCTACTATATTCGCTAATAGTGTTAGTTAGAAATACACGGCGTTTCTCATTGATTTTCTCGATGTTCTTCAGATGGTTGATAATTTTCAGATTATCGCAGTATTCCTCAGAAGAAATGGAAGTTGTGCCAGAGGTAACGCTGGTTACTGATGAACCATTCGCATTGCTGATCGACTCCTGTCCATTAGTGGTGGTCGTTGTTACGGATGTTGTACAGACACTGTTGCCATTGTCGCTGCTGTTTTGAACACTTTGAGTTTCATTACTTGTGGTTTCATAGATGGTATTCATGATGAAGTACAATGTTTGACGACAGTTATTAGAAAAAGTAGGTTCACAGCTAAACCAATAAAGGTACCACCTTGCGTGTTGGTTACTTATGACAAACTTAAGTTTTCAAATCTAAATTCAAGTAATTTTGCCTTTATTGTGGAAATTATTTGCTACTTTTTATTTTTATCTTATCGCCGAAAAGTAAAACGAAATTGTTTTTCTGCAGTCTATTGATACGCGTTCAAGAGCACTAAGAAGAGACCTACGCGGGGCGACCGGTGATGGGGATTTTTTCAGCTGGGAGCGCACACGCTGAAACGCTCTAAACGTGTTACTTGCGCAATCGAGTTAGACAGGGACTGATTCTCCTGAGAAGAGTATAATAACGTCAACGCAAAAGCTCACGCGGGCCAAATGAAACTTAAGTTAGAATAAAAGGTAAAACTACTGCTAACAAGCTATTGAGAAAAAATGTGAGTGATTTATGCAAGAAGCCGCTGTCTCAATCAATGCTATCGTCTTCATTATTAAATTATCACCTTTTTATTCACACTGCGGAGAGCTTTTGCCTGATAGATATTAATGTTAGAATAGAGCTATTTTAGTATTCTAACTAATGACTTGTTCTGTTGATGTTATCAATATTGGCACATGTGTACAAACAGATATTGAGCATGACGTTATTGCCTATATCTGTGCGATTAATTTAACACCACATACATACATACATATATACTTGTACCCGTATACTAGGCCAGTGAAAAAAAAAAAACCGACTCTCTCTGAATTTCCCAATGTCGGTTACAAGCTAGTTAGTCTTATTATTAAATTAAAAGTACTCAGTTAATAAGTTTTGAATCAAAATAAATAAATTTACAATTCTGTCTAAAAATTCACAAATTGTGAATTGGTCTATGATTAACGGGCTATCACTAATAGAAATTCCATAAAACAAAACATTCCAAACACATTTTTCATATAAATTTGCCAAGAGGTACAAGTGACATTATTGTAATTTTGAAAAAAAAAGAGTTTAAACTTAAAGCTCTGTAGTAAATTCGCAGTATACATATTCTGAAATGGATTTGATTTTCACCCATCAGAGCGCATACACTTGTATCCCATTTTTCATTAACATTTGATATGAAAATAAAATAAATCCGGAAAATACTCGTCCATAAGCACTAATGGTTGACTCCGAAGACAAATTGCTTCGAAAAGTTTTCGAAATGAAAACGTACCGACTTACGCGACAACCCAGCTTATAAAAGCTCACATTTCCTGAGCTATGAAATTAAGATGCAATCAAATCGTATCGTCAGTCTTTTGATCAAAAATAAATTCTTTACAACTTTAGACTTGCTCACTAGTATATTTTTTGATTTCAGCCCTATATTTCGAGTCAATGACGAAAAATCTCCGTTTCACCTCATCCACTGTCCACTCGAGGAAACTAATACCATGTGCAGAAGAAACCTAATTTTATGTCCCTGGTACTAAATCAAAAATAATCACAAATTTCCAATCCTTTCACAATTTTTCTTTTATTCATTAGACCATTAATGTATTATAGATGACGACAAAATCGGGATACGAGTATGAACATTTTTTATGTTATTTTATAGATACATATATGGTTCACTCTTTGTCAAGTGGACCACCCTACCCGTAAATCACAGTTCTTCAGATAAAATACGTTATTGGGCTTGAAATTTTTGTTACTTTACAATGCCACACGGCGTTTTCGCAAATATCAGAATGGCGTCGACAACAGATAAGGTTAGGTTAGGTTATGGTGGTGAATTGGAAGCCCCACATAGACACTTTGGTCCATAGTAATACCACATCTCTCAAGATTTAATCAGTAAAATTAGTTGTTTGGTGAATGGTAAAAGTATTCGTCCGCCTGGCGAAATCATAAACTCTGTGGAGTTTTAATTTTGCAACATCGTCAATGAGATTAATACAGCATGTCCAAGTGAATTAAACCTTGCCCGAGCGAGGGAGAAGGTAGGTAGGTCACGTAAACTTTTTCTAAAATATTGAAAAAAAATGTAGAAAAATCAAAAAATATTTCGATTTCATTTCAAAATGTTCACTAAGAAATATAGGTCAATTTACTCGGTACAATTTGAGTGCCACTCAATTTTGCATCATTTCAGCCCTAACTATTTAAAGTTTGAATTGTATCTATCTATAGTTCTGGGGTTTCCCAAAACCTTTGACGATATGTATTTGAAGAAGCGTTGTTACGTACATGCATCTTTATAAGACAGTGTTATTTATCGTTATACCAAAGTACCAAATTAATTGTTTTTTTACGTACAATATAACACCCAAGGCAATCAATCCTAAGATTGGTTAGCAGTGAATTTCCTATTCATATTATTTTTTATGCTTACGATGATTTTACATGAAAAACGTCACTTCACAATACTTTTTCAGTACAATGTAAAATTTCACAATTACTTAAGTTATAAAATAAGTTTAGAAAGCAATGCTTTTGCAAGATATGATATTTTTAAATTATTATAACACTAATCGATACTTATGCGCCAAACGTACAACACCGACTACCTAAAAAGTCAAAGGCTTGTTTAGCTAGAATGTAATTAAGACACAAAAATAAAAGGCCTGCAAGGTAACAACCCCATCCAATGTGGCGCGAAAAATTGCAATAGAATTAGTAAATAAAATGTTTGTGTTCAACCGGAAATATTTATTACATATGTATGTATGTATGTATGTAGATTGTATACTGAGTTGTTCGAACTGCATACATACATATATCAACCAAAGTCAGGGACCTTCCTACCAAATAACAACCTCTATTTCAATATTACAGGAGTGCCAAAGTGGTATATATTATTTATGACACAAGTTTTTATTCTGCAAAGTACTTATGGTACATGTTTTGATTTTGCTACAATTACAAAGCCTTTATTTGAAGGAAAATCCTAGATGCGACATTTAATTGCTATGAAAAACTAATCAATACAATCTACAAAAGCAATTAATCATAGCCTTCAAACATAGCAAATAAACTTGCCAAACCTTTAAAAATTAGAACTAAAAAAAAGTGTTTTCTTTGGCAGGGCCTAAAATTAAATATTCTATAAGAGAACGTCCTTTATAAAACATTAACATAATTTTAAGTAAATTCTCCAAATCACAATTCCAAGTGGTTTCTGATTTTCAAAAGTCTCGTTGAAACAGGTTCGTTCTTTGCGGACTAACGTGTTAACACTTTTATTGGTACATAAATTAATATTTGCGCTAACGCCTGTTTCTGACACACAACCTTGTTAAAATTTGAGTAGCAAATATTTCACAAAACATGTTTTACTTTAAACAAAAGTGTCTAATACTATAAAAAATTCGTTTATTTGAATTTAATTTTTTTTCTACGTGTTAAAAGTTTTTGAGCGAAATATTTAAACAAGTAAAAAAAAAAAATTTAGATCACAAGCCGAGCAGCAAGTAAGTTCTACTCTTTATTTCAACATCGAAATCAAAATATTACTAACAGTTTGTTGACAAGAAAAAGAAAATTTAACCAACTAACAAATAATATGTTTTAATTGGATTTAATTTGTTGTTGGTGCTATTTTAAAAGACTGCGTTTTCATTTTCAACAATAAGAAAGAAAACACGTGTTGTTTTTTCCCTTTTGCTAATTTAGTAAACAAATTCAAACTTAGTAATAGCTTTGTTGTCTTAAAACAGTTTTATTTAAAATAAAAATACCAATGCATGTTAGACCAATTTAAATCTCATAATCCTCGGGGTGATAGAGCTCAGTCAGCAAACGATAAACATATGAAGGTGCATGTCCACCCCTACGAAATAATAATAAACATTTAAATTTTCTTACTAAGTGAATTCTATTGAATTTGTACAACTTACAAATTTGATATAAACAGCGTTACTAGTTCAGGAGGCACATAGTCGAAAACAGGACTGTAAACTTTAGCATAACGTGAGGCCAGCGAATCGTATGGTATAACACCTTCAGCGTTGCCGACTAAATTAAAAGCATCTTGCTCGTAGGAACACAAATGCACTGGCGATAATTTGTACATGGGTGCCAAAACAATCACTGGCACCGAGTAATGTTTGGCTGCAAGTGCAACTGTATTTGCACCACATGCAGCACGCAGCCCACCATTTGCCAAAACGCTGTGCGTACCAATAATAACTTTATTAACGCGTGACATCATAGCAAAAATTGATGAATCTGGGATGATAATAATTTCCACATTTCCAGTCGCCAGGCTAGCAGCTAAATTGTGTCCCTGTTAATAAAAAAAGCCGTTAGACCTGATTAGTTAGTTTTAGCAAAAAAACAAAGGTGAAAGTAAATAAGAATGTTATTAAAATATTCGACTGAATGTCTCGCCTAAAAACATTTAACAAGTTGAGATCATATTGCTGGTCTAAGCAATATTTTCGCATGGTAAAACAAAGGCCTTAGAGTGGAAATTGGTAGGATACATTCTTAATTTGTTAATCAATTTCATTGAAGTTTGGTAATAAAAAAACAATAATTTTTAGAACGCTTTATAGTTTTAGAGTTATATAGTGGTAAAATTATAATTTTGCAATTATCAATAAAAGATCTTAAAATAAAAAACTTTAAAAAAGCAATGAAGACACCGAGATTTTCGTAAAAGCATTTTGTTAAAGGTATCGACTAAGGGAGTTCGAATTGACCATTGAGCCAAATAAATAAAAAATGTTCCTTTCTTTGCTACCTATACCAAATAGCTAAATTTTAAAAACAAATTTTATAGTTGGTTGACAGGTAAATATATATAAAAGGTATTTGTTCACATGAAATAAGTTTGAGTTCAACTTTTTTATCTATTGCTGAAGACTGTCACCGATTATCTCTAACCGTTTTAAAACTGTCGAATATATTTCTTCAAATTATATTAGAAATCAAAACGGGTAAATATGAATAGTGAGAAATGTATTGATTTAAATAAAGATTTAAAATGTGGGAAATATGGCCTCGATCTGACCCAAAAAAAATTGCAGAGTTGTTTTTTGAGCCAAGAAAACATCACGCGAATCGAAGACCTAGTACCGGGCAGACTTTCTCTTTGACGTGAATTAATTTTTTTTTAACCTCAACTATTTGTTAGACAAGAGTGCAGAGCATCGTAGCTTAACAATGTCACATTAATTGTTGTAATACTATGTTAGGATGTGATAGATAGAACTTTTTTTATTCACCCGACACGCTGGTGCACACTCTGCAATTATAATTGTTAAAAATTGCCGTTTCTTGGCGGCCCGTCTCAAAAAGTTTTCCACGCTGCGAGAGTGTCCAAGTGTTAATATAACTTCCGATGAGTGTATGTGCTCCTCGGCCTGCGCGCACAAATTTTCTGAACTGGTCTCTAACTCTGTTTCAATTTCCTGTAAATGGTCGATTAGCGAATCACGTAATCCTTTCTGATCTTTACTATAGTCAATGCTAACATCGCATTCACTAATCTGAGTGACAAGTTTGTGGAGCGAAAGTGAGGCTTGTGAATCGTCTGTTATTTGATGACCCTGTAAAATAAGTTAATGTTGTTTCCTATCAAAATTTAATAGTACAGCACAAACCTTTGCTTCTAAAACTTCAAACTCTTCACGAATTATTTTTAATATTCTGCGTGCAATGTTGGCAGTGACGGTTTCTTGAGGCAGCGCAGATTTAAGTATATGGGCCTGGGTGCGTATGATTTTCATTAAACCTCTGTAATTTATAATGAGAATTACTTAAAGTTTTCATATATGTAATTCTCTAGTTTTCATCTTACTCGGCGTGATCCCATCCTTGTCCACTTACAATATTCTTAAATAAAGCAAGAGTTTTGGTGGTAATGACATAGGACCCTTCCACATTTCTGCTGAAAATAAAATTAACCATCGGTTTATTTATTTGTTGACTTGTTCCTTACCCCAATTTTATATCGTGTATAAGCTGCGCTACTTCTTTCGTTGGTAGCTCTTGCATTTTAACGCCTTAAAATAATAAATGTTTTGTGTTCCGAAACAAACTAAATATGTCCACGCAACTTACGAAATTCATACGAAATTATGACCAAAACAAAACAATTGCAGTATTTTTGACAATTACTTTTCAGTGAGTCCGATTTCCTTTAAAAACTTGACATTATTGTTTTTACCCCAACGCGAGAACTGACACGCATACGCACAGTGTAATAATACGGTCACACTGAACGAGCCTCGTAAGTAACATTAAGCAGCAACAAAACAGTTTCAAAACAGTTTTCTTCACGTTAGTACATATGGGAATGCCCTCACTGTGTTTTGAGACAAACACAAAATTTTTTATGCTGAAGCCGTGGAACTTTTGCGAAATAAAACTGTTTCGATATATATACATAGAATCAATGAGAATGCGCTCATTTGAAACTTTTGCCTCGAAACTTTGCATATTCGTGGTAATCGGTGACCGACGCTCGCGAAATCTCTGGCGCGAAGTAAAAATGGAAGAAAGAAAATTGACGACGAAAATATCAAAAATGATTTTTTAATTGAAGAAGTAGAAAAAAGGCCAGCACTGATTGAAAGGATTGTAAATATGTTAAATTTTTCTTTGTTTTTGTTTTTTTCTATGTCTTCGCTCAATTAGAACACACAATGCGACCTTCTTGAAATTAATTTTTCTGATTGAACGATAATAACGCAATTTGTCGTGAAACAAATTACCTTAGTTAGCACACTCAATATGAACCTTAAAACAAAAATAAAACTGTCTTGAAACTGTTTTGTCGCAGTGAGATACAGGCCTAAAGTTGTGTGACTTAAGTCCATTTTGGTCTTATCAAACTCACATAAATACTCTTAAGAAACCGCGACTAAATACTATTATTAAGGGTATTTTTCGTTCTTGTTATGTCAGCATATTGATTGAATTTCAACCACTGGGCAAATTCTAGTTAAATTAAATGCAATGAAATGATGCACTATAGAATGTCATAAAGTAAAATTAAATTAAATGGAATGAAATTAAATTTAATGAAATGTATTGAAATGCTATGAAATTTAATACACTTAAGACAAATTTAGTTTTAATTAACATACGTTAATTCAAATTCAGTGAAATTTGATTAAATAAACTAAGATGCATTTAGTAAAGATTTTGTTGCAGGTAATTTAATAAAATTGATCATAATTTTGTTAATATATGACAGCATTTAACGTAACACTCTAGTCACTCACTAAACAGCCACCGGATGCTTTCTAATAATTTCTGCGCTCGTCATATGCTAAACAAAGTTAGTTAATTCTTGTTAATCAAGTTTTTGCTCTGTCAGCCGTAAATTCATTGATCAAGTGAGTGAGACCCTTCTTGGTATTGTTACACTGTTACGACCGTGAGTATATCGATGCTATCTCAAGAATAAAGCAATTAATTTTATAAGCCCTTTCATGGTTGGCTACTATCTCGGGTTTTAGTCGCTGAGTAAGAATTGCCTGTATATAATGTCAATTCTTAAACGGCGACTAAAATGGCGAGATAGCAGCCAACCATGGATGGGGGGTATGTTTTTCTATGTTAAATTTGGTTACCATTTTTAGCTACCAAAATATTTTAACTTTTTATTATATGTATGTGATTTTCCCATGATTCAACTACATATAATGTATTCGGCAAGAACATCCTTGAATGTGTTAAACTTACCGCTAAATGTGGAAATTTTCACTTATTAAAACTATCGCTTAATATATATGTATGTATATATATAAAAATTGGACTGCCAGAAACACGAGGTTTTAGTTGTAGTCCTTATCGTTGTGATCTAAGATTTCACCGCTTTGAAAAAAAGCATGTGGAATGGGCGGGCGCTAACTCCCACGCAAACGACTACACCCGCGAAAACTCGTCTGTACTTGTTAGAGGACAAAACGAAAAACCTTATCGTTTTATTTTTGTGCTGGCTTCTCATTACATTTTGTGATTTAATAGGTAAGAAAAATATGAGGAAGAATACGCATTTAATGTTGCATTTGCCTGTGTAAATGATTTATAATGTAAACTCTATCTCAATAAAGTTCTGGCAACACTAATATGAATGAATTTCGCACCTCATGGTGTGTGTTCAGTTGCTGTCTTGCGCACTTCATTCCTCATCTTCGTAGTTAAGGGCCAACTAAACCATGCACGCTTTGACTGCAGTCAACTTCTGCAAGTGTGCGAATACACACAAATCGTATATCAAAGCTACAACGTACTTAACAAAAAGTTTCGTTCAATTTCCACAAATGTCATTTGCTTAAGGAAAGAGCGAAACTGAATGCACTTTCTGTACGGAATCAGCTGTTTATGCATTGTATATGTACATAAGAAAAAATTTTTGCAATGGAACTTGAAGTGGAAAATACTTTTTTTTTGAAATTAATAGAAAATGTGAAAAAGAAGATAATTAAACAGTAAAATAGACGCATTTTATTGAAATCAAAATGTAAGGGAAAGGGCTTGGAGTGAAGTTGCAGAAATATGCATTTTAATGTACACACACAATACATACAACAATTTGATTGACAATTCAGTGATGCCACGCGCTGCATTTGCCAATACTTTTCCCCACAATCTACACGCATAGTACAAAATGAGCATTTTTGTTTTCTTATTTTTTTCTTAAAATTAGTAAAAACAATATCTGGATTACATATATATTGCTTTAAGTATCTAAATTAATGTCATTGAATAACATTTTGTGAATGAATTCAATTTATTTAGGAAATATAAGAAATAAAATTTATGCAATTGTGGGAATATTTCACACGCTTGTAACTATGGCTACATCGCTTCTTAAGTTCAACGAAGTACAACATAGCCACTAAAAAGTCTTCTCTGAGTTTCTTAAGTATTTGACAGGCTTTTCGTTCAAATTTGACAGTAGGTTACGCTAGGCGATGCATGGTTTAGTTGGGCCTTTACATGTTTTTGCACTGAACGTATGAAAATAAATTTGCACAAACCAACAAAGCCGACTCCGTCGATTCTGTCTGTCGCTCGTGTGCATTTGTCGCATTTGGTTGTGTCGCTGCAAAATTTTTGGAGAGATAGACAAAAATTACAAGAATACAAAATTCTTTGAAATTGTGCAAATTCTTATAAATAAATTAATGGAAAAGTGTGAAGCACAAGTAAAGTGACTTTGGACATTTAAATTCTTTGTATTTGTTCTGATAAAATTGTTTTGGATAGTGTCGTTGTCTTTTTGTGACTTGTGGTTGACTGATTAGATACAACAAAGTTCTAATAAATTATGCAAAACTAACGAAACAAATTCGTTTAATTCTTTAAGCAAAAAGTGTTTGTAAACTAACAAAATCAATAAAAAACGTTATCTTGTTAAGTCCACTGCATGTGAAAAGGTATGAATATATAATACAAATTACAATAAATAAAAAGAACAGTAGAAAATGCGCAATGCTTAAAAAAAAAAGAAAAAAAAAATGTAGGTGGAAAAGCGTTGCTCTCTTTGTAGCTTATTTTTCTAATTTGTTTTCACCATTTGTAGCAAATAATTTCGTTGTTCTTGTTTTGAAAAAGTTTTTATCACAAATTGTTAGTTTTTCTTCATGTAAAAACTGCAAACCCGGTCCCGGCCTCGCTATCTCGATTTCGGACTACCCGTTTATTGATTTTTTGTTTTCGTTCGCTCATTCATTTGTCTCCTTTTTTGTTGTTATTGCCTGGATGATGCCAACACATTTAGATTTTTCATTAAAGGGCAATATTTACTTATGCTTGAACACTTAAATATGTATTAACAGGGTTTTTTTTGTTTTTTATTTAAAGATTTAGTTTTTCCTTTTTATTAAAAATTTTGGTATTTACAAATTAAAATTTTCTTGATGTTAAGATATAAATGTAATAAAGGTTCCAGTGTGTTTTTTTCTTCGATTTAGAAAAAGATAGAATTCGATTCTTAAATTAAAAATGAGGCTTAGGTTTACTTTAGCTCCCATTCTCCAATTTTAATTGAACTTTTCCTGTGGGCATTTTAATTCTAAGCATAAATATGTAATCAAAAAGTTTCACTCGGATTTGGTTTCGGAGATATAGCCATCGGAAGTTGCGGATATAGCTTTTATAAAAATCCTTATAAGTTGGGGACCTCTAAAGAGATATCCAATATATGGGTGTCATAAGAAAGATAATTTAATGGCCTACATTAATGGTACACAAACCTTTGAAATTTAACCTATAATTTTGGAAATATGACGATTTTTCTAAAATTTTTACCATTTTTTTTTTAAAAAACAGTAAATTTTTCCAAAAAATGTGTTAATGACCTATAACTTCTCTAGCAAGTTAAACAAGCTTAATTTACTCCCTTTAAAATGGTATATAGTTTGTTGTAAATTTTTCGAAATTTACCCCCTTTTTGACTGAAAAACAAAAAAAAATTATTAAATGAATTTTTATGGAAACTATGTATTTATGGACGAAAACCGTGAAAAACAACAATTACAACAACAACAATTATTATAAGAAAATTCTTATTATAAAAGTTCAAAATATTTATTAAAAATCGCGCGCGCACACACCCATATCTCTTATATCCATTTAGGAATTCCACTTATTAGGATATTTACAAAAGTTATATCCGTAAATTTCGATGACTATATCTCCGAAACCAGATCCGAGTGCCATTTTTTTGCACTTTCCTATTACCCAAAAAAAAAAAAAAAAATTCGAGAATGGGATCCAAAAATTAATATCTAATCAAAAACCGCCGGTGGGACTTGGTCGATGAAGTAATTATGTGAATTCGCGGAGAAATAGTCATCGAAAGTTGTGGATACATCCTTACCATGCGTTGGAACGTCCTTGGACAAGCGAGTGTCATTTTAAAGGTAATTTAAATAGCTATGATAATGCCATGCAAGACCAACATTTTTTTTCTTTAAATAGCTTTATGTTCAAAAAAATGTCTAAAAGCACCTTCAGACTATATGAGAAGTCATATAAAAAGTCATATGAGTCGTCAAATATGACAACTCTCATAGTATGTTTATATTACACAAATGAGTTTTCATATGAGAAAGTATATAACTATTTTGACATTCGATTCAAGTCTATTTGAAAAGAGAAGTCATATGAGTTTCTTGTTAAAAAGATATTGTTTTTTGTTCGCATCAGAATTTTGAAACTCAACACAAATACCTCTCAGTAAAAAGTTGGTTAAAGCCCTTCAAAAATACTGAAGTTGCTGAACGGGCCAATTAATCAAAACACCGGAGTGTCAAAAAAATTACGAAACAAGACAATGAAGGACAAGAAACCTAAACTTTTGAGAATTTCGTTTTTAACTACGCCACCTTTGTTATTATACCATGGTCTGAAGGGGCTTTAAACGTACCTATGTTTTTGTTAACAAATTAAAAAAGGTAATTATTTTGTTTAAAATGAGTATCATCATCATTAGTTATTAGTTATAGGCGCAGCGATTTTAGCTATCCCCGTGCGTAACTATCTAATTTTTGCGAGTCTCTTCAGACTCAGTCCCAACGTGTAAGAGCTGACTATTTTATATTTTGTTACTTGTTTTTGTACCTCATAAACCAAATCAGTTAGCTTATTTGAGTTTATTGAAAAAAAAAGTTTAACAAATGTTAAAAAGAGATTTATAAAATTAACAACTTGAAAAAAAAAGTGATACATCGTTTTAAATGCAATAAATTAAGTTTGCTCAACTTGTTAATAAGAGTATAGGCAAATCATAATTTTTTTTTTGGTTTATAAATTCTAATCCGATTTTAAAGTGTTAATGAAATTATAGCTTATTAAATTACCTTTCAAAATGCATCCCAACTTATACTACAACTACTATATTATTCTACAAATCCGTTTAAAAATTGTCTGTAGCTATTTCGATCTCTGACTCGGTGTTTAATGCTGCGCCAAGTCGTTCCGATTTTTGACATACTATCACTTTTTATCATTCGGCGCAACGATGTTCTTGGGTCTCCCTGAGAATACCGCCAAAGCATTGATCTACAAGTTTCCCTAGCGTTTTTTCAGATCATGTGGCCTATCCATCAGCGTATTTTCATAATCTCAGTTGAGATTGGTTAATATTCAAATGAACAGGAATTTGCAAAAGTTTAAGTTGTTTCATCAGTGTAGAGGCATCATGATTCCCAAACCTAAAGCGACAATAATTACCATTTAACTTAAATGTTCGCAATTTGGTTTGTGTTGACATTATGTGTTTGGCTTCTATATTTCATGGAGTTTTGTAAAAACACTTCTCGCTTTGTTAATTATTGTTGCTACATCTTTCGTGGTACCACCCTTAGCAGAGAGAACTTCGCCAAGGTTGCAGTATGATATATTAGTGCTTATGTTCTTCCTCTATATAAAATATGGGGTAGCGTTATTATTGATATTGCTTTAGTTTTCGCAGTATTAATATGTAATCCAACAGTGGCTGCCTGATCGCTTAGTCGTGTTAGGTTGGATTGCATATTTGACATTCTTGATGACAATAGCATAGTCCAGTTATTCCCATGACCCCAAGGGTTCCATTGATTCTCAGGGATTACTTTATCTTTCATTGCGTTCTAAATTGACTCTATATACATACATATGCTATCGAAGATAGTAATCAATATAATACTAAGATTGATCATATACACCCCTGATCAAAATAATAGATAAACCAAAAATATTTTCACTCAATCCCCAATAAATTCCATATTTGGAAGAATTGGCATTAGAATTCTTTGTAAAACAAGAGAATACAGTCTGGCAATGCCGTTAACTGAGAAATGAAAAAAGGTAGTTCCCTTATTTTTTCGCCAGTGAATATAAATCGAAAACGGGCGCGACTGCGTTGATCAAAAAAACAGATACACTTGTTTTGGTTTTTCAATTTTATATCTAAAACTTAAATTTTTTTGTACTTTTTTTTAAACAACGGTAATTGTATATTTATATATAAATTAATTGCAAGTAAATTATGAAAAATATACTATAAATATGGGCCGAAAAAGTTATTGCACAGCAGAAGAGTGATGATTGCTTCTGAGCCTACGAAAAAGAGGAAAATATTTGCGGGACATCGCTAGTTTGATGGATTAGTCTTTGTGTTTTGTGCAAAATGTTTTTATAAAGAAAATAGGTAAAGAAACTAGAGGTAGACCAACGAAAACCTCTCCAGAAGTTGGTCGCCAAATAGTTATTCTTTCAAAAAAAGACTCTTTCAAGTCCTCTAAGGCATTTTCTGCGGAAATCGGAAATGTTATAAGCGCTGCTACAATTCTTCGTCGTTCGCAGAAGGCAAACCTTTCGGGAAGAATCGCTAAAAAGGTTCCGCTGATGCGTACGAAAAATTTAATCATGAGGTTAAATTTCACACAGTCTTACACCAGCTGATTGAGCCTTGATGGTGAGAATAAAGAGTGGAATATTTTATTGAGTGACGAAACCAAAATAAATTTATTTGGAAATGACTACGGAAGAAATGTGAGACGCCCCAAAGGTAAGAAATTCCATGTGCGATTAACAAAAAAAGCATATTTCAACATTTTTCCTCACCATCAAGGCCTGATCAGCCAGACCAGCCAAGACTGGGCCCAATAGGGTCGCAACACGGGGCCTTTTCCTACATAGAAGGAATATCTTTCAAAAACCATTACTTTATCCGGTTTTTCTAGTGTGAAAAATCAAGTGATCTAGTTCCTGTGTGAAAACCCTACAACTCAAAATATGCTTATACTTTTTAGTAGATCGCAGTATGTAGTGAGTAAGATCTTTCAATCGAGACATATACATAAGTATTAAGAGGCATCTAATGTTGATAATTGCTCAAAGTGCTCTTGAAAAGAGAAAGGATTTAACTAAACTCACGTCAAAAACGTGAATATTTAGACGTCTTGTTTTGATATTGATTTGGCGTAAATGTTATTCAAACCAAAGGAACAAAATATATGCATGATATTAAAAATACAAAGTTCTAGTTTCATTTAAATATGTTGGCATCACTTTCCAAAGCTCACTCTCGAAAACTTTACCTGCCCCTTCTGGCTGCAGTAGCGCTTTACAATGCAACTCTAAGAGTGAGTCCTTACCTGATGTACACTATCAAGAAAAGAAAATACCAAAAGTATGGCCTGCAAAGTCCTTTCGAAAAATATTCCCAATTGTATATTATTATTTTAGAATTAATCATTTTCTTTATCTCGCTTTACACTTTTTTGCCAAAAAAATTTTAACACATACCCATTTTTTATCTTTTATTTTATTTTTTATCTAGTTCTTTTTTGCTGCATCATCCAAGAAGAAACTTTGAATAAAAGAGTTTGCTTTTATTTGAAAAAAAAAAAAAAAATAAAATAATCGAAACGAAACTGTAAAATATTAAACGAAACACACAACATTGAAAACTTTTCCAAAAATATTAAAAACGAAATAAGAAAATTTAAAGTTTTGAATCTTTAATACTTTCGATATAAATCAGATAAATCATTCGAATTAGAATTTTTGGCATACATTCGATATATTAAAAGAACTCAAAATTCAGATCATGTTAAACAACGCTTCGCCGCATGTAAGTAGACCAGAAAATGAATGAAAACAACGAATTCCATTATATTTCTTATTTTTCTTATTATTCATGCAATATTTATTTTATGTAGTTAGTTTATATGTAGTTAGTATTTTATTTTCACGAAATGATAAACAAAACGGTATAGTTTAATTTTAAAATACTTAGGAATACTTATATACCTGGTATATATATATATATAATTCATTGACAAATTTGCATTCATTGTCGACTGCCGAAATAAAATGTGTGTAATGGGTGCTATATTATCACTAAAACGTTGACTGGTCAAAGCATGTCCTTGGTACGATACGAACAATATCACTTCATTGGTAGCCGTTTTTCATAGGCTTTCGCATAATTGCCGGCTTGATTTGTTTAACATTTCACATATTTTCAGGTTTTTGCCAGACGACTTAAAACACTGTGATCAGTCATCCTCTAATTTTTCTAGTAGGCTCCCGTGTCGGAACTAAAAATGTTTAGATCTTTTGAGGTATTTCCTTCAATGAGTGCTAGCTTCATTTACATACGAAATTAAAGCTTAAGCTGTATTTTAAGATTTTTTTGGTCTGCCAGGCAAAGATTTGGTTGAATCCGATTACATTTGAAGGCGAAACACATGCATGGGTGCGTGTTCAACTCGCTAGGAATTGCAAACAACTGGCTAGAAAATAATAAAAAAACAAAAAAGATAATTTTGATCTGCTCTTTGCATCAATTTTTGCTTGAAACCCTTTATTCGTGGCGAGAAATGAGTGAAGTTTGGGACGTTTCTCTGAAATTCGACACAATTTTTTAAAATGAACTTTGAAGTTTGAAATTTGACCAACTCTTCAGCAACATCTCTATATATTTTCTGACTAGGATAGCAAGAATTGCTTAGATGTCAATAAAACATAGACTTCTAATTAATGTATGCATTTATTCGACACTTATTTATTGTCTCGTACATACATATATGTGCATATAATGCGGGCGATTTCTGAAGTAATTTTTAGCGCGGAATCTGAATCTGTCCTCTAAATCGACCCATCACGTCAGAATTTCTTTCAGGTTAAGTATGTACTTAAAACATATTTCTTTGTCTACTTTCGAGGTTATGTTTAAGATAACAAAAAAATTGTTCATCTCATTTCTAATAAAAACTATATTTAATACTATCCTTCCTCTTTAAAATGAACTTTCAAATGGTCATCATCTATGATAATTCTTCGCAAAGTTACAACCATTTTAAAGTGAGATGGGTAAGGGTTGCTATTGGCACCAGTATGTTACCTCAGTTGTATTAAAAATAAGCAATTTTCAAATTTTTTAACGGAGTCGTCTTCTTGAAAAATTATTTATTATTATTGGAATGGATCATACGCGGTTACGCGATGACGTAAAAACCAAATACTAGCGACTTTTTTATATAAATTTTTAAATCCTAAATTTTCAAAATAAAATTTATAAATCTACAATTCACTAAATTCCCTTTTATCTCAATTGTTAAGGTTTTCGCAGATTCAAATTCTTGTATAAGATTCACTAAATATTGTACAAACATTTGTATTAAACAGTTCTAATATGCATATATAGGTACTTCTTTCTATACCTACCATTACTTAAGTCTCAATACTAACGCTTAACCACCAATACTTGATATTTGCACAATTTTACGATTATCAATAGTTAGTGTCACCAAATTTAATATATTTTATATGAGTTTATGTTTAGTTATTTATAGTAAATCTCTTATTCCTAAACAGATCCTTTGAAAATTTGATTTAAAAACAAAAAAAAAACATATTGTTTGGTTTTTCCAAACTGAGTCTTGTTATCTTTACAGAAGAATTCATAAAATATCGACTATAAACAAAAGCTCTTATTTCCTTTATTATTAGCATGATATTTTTCATTTCGTGAAACATTTTTAATGCATCAAAATTATTTTTATTTGTTTATGGAAATTTTATAGTGTCAGCATTTTGCATTCTTAAACTTTTAAAAATGCTTTGCAGTTGTTGTATACAATAGCTGTACTATGATTTTGTGCAATTTTTATTGAATATGGTCAGTACATTTATTAGAAAAGATCATTATAAATCTTCCAACGGCACTGGGACAGTTTGATGATTTTTCCAAAATGTTCATTTATTATTTATCATATGATAAAAAATCGGCGAAATGCACCATGAATCAGCCTTAAACTTTTTTTGCACCATGTGAAGGTGCGTCATCCTTTGAAAAAAAAAAAAAATATTTAAAATCTTCCCAATTCGATGAATAACTGAATGAAATATTTAACTGCATAAAAAAATATTGTACTTTTTGAAATTGGTAGAAATGTTAGATTTAATGTCAAAAACTAAAATAAGAAGAGGCTCTTCTATTTTATGCTTTGTATTATTCAGTGTTCATCTCTTCACCTTTTTCAATAAAACCTTAAATACATCGATTTTCCTTTATTAAAATCCAGCCTAAACCATTACTTATATGGAAATATAAAATTTTGGGATAAATAACTCTTGCTCTGAAGTTAAATGGACGCACTCGATCGTTTCGCGTATTATGTGCGTCCACAGTGGTTGGGTTTGTATGGAACGGCGGTCACAAATAGCAATAATAGCACTAGACTCTTGAAATTAGGTACAAATGTTTTTTTATGGACATGCTTACCTCACATACAAAAGTGGGATGTGGTTGAAGAATTTTCTTCAAAATAGATATCAATTTCCATTAGTTTAGCAATGATAATTTCGAAAATTCTTAATATTGTACAATATCTTTAGTAGTTTTCAAGTTATTGGAGAAAAACAATAAACGGTGGTTATAAATAGAAATAATAGCGCTCTAGACTCTTGAAATTTGGTACATATGTTTTTTATGTTAAGAAAACAAAATTTGAGAATATGAAAAAATCGACTGACGGACACGTCTGTCTCTCATACAAAAATGTGATGTAGCTTAAACAGTTTCTTAAAAATGGGTATCAATTTCATCATATTATTAATTTGGCAATGCTGATTTCAAAAGTGATAAAAAATTTGCAATGCATCTTTTATAATTTTGAAGTTATTAGAGAAAACCCGTTTTGAAGGCTTATCAGTTCTGTTTTTGGAAAGCAATTGAATTTATATCTTTTATACCAAGGAGGATGAAAAGGCGAACTCCTTAGTTGTTCAACTCGCTTTAAGGGAACTCTTCTGAATTTAAAACCTTCCCTCACCCTATGCTTTTACAATTTATGCAATTATTGTCAAGGATTGCAAAATTTGAAGAAATAAAAATATTATTTCCTTCAAATATTGCAATAGAAAAAAATTCGTATTTTAGTTAACCATAATTTCTTATATAATTTATAAAGAAATTAAGTAATTCCGGGGATATACCTTTTTTTTACTGTTAAAATTTGCTATATTTCTCAATTAAGGCTTTTTTAGTTCAAACTTTCAAAAAATCAGCAAAATTTACATATAAAATGTAATACCAAAACAAGACGTTTTCTCAAAAGTATAATGTTTGGATTTTTTGCCAATATGCTGATTTAGTAAATTTCGATACAAATAAATTAATAAGAGCATTTCATAAAAGTCAATATACTTTTTTTCTTCAAAAACTACATCAGGGAAAAAGCGATAAAAAAAAGTTGTGAAAAGCTGCAGCTGGAACTTTGAGTTTTAGGTAACCATACTTTCTCACATAATATATAAAAAACTTAAAAAATTCGGGGGTATATATTCGAAGAGCTGAGATGCGAGACCCGCCAAGTTCAATAAAATGAAAATGTGTGATATTGTAGGAGGGGACAAAAAAAAAATGTTTGTCTACAAGCCTACATATTCTAAATTGTAAAAACAAAAAATTTTCCCTTCACAAACTTTTGATTGCAAAAATTTCTGATGAATTCTTTTTATCAAAACCCGCCAAGTCCAAATTTTTGAAAATCAAAACCCACCAAGTCCAATTTTATTTGTTATTTGGAGCGAAACATTCATTTGTGAAAAAATTATGAGTATTCCAAAAGCTGTCAGAAATAATCCAAATTAAAGTAGGTAATCAATTCTTATTAATATGATATGAGAGTATTTAAATCATAAAACCACTTTAAGACTATAAAATCGCAGAATGCAGAAATATTGTAAGAATAAACGTTATTTTGAAATGAATATGAGCTTAGCCATTTCTAAAAAATGATTTCGAAATTCGCCAAGTCCCGAGGTTTCACTTTCAAAACCCGCCAAGTTCACGTTTTCAATTTCAAAACCTGCCTGCCAAGTCTACAATTTTTGTTTCAAAACCCGCCAAGTCCAACGTTTTTATCCCACACTTGCTTACATAAAAAGTTCCATAGAGCATTTTTGGTGTTTAAAATTCAACTTTGAGCCCACTGTGCCACTAAACCCAAAAAAACCTTAAAACTGTTATAGTATTTTCTTCTTTCCCTAAGCAATATCTGACGTTTGTCAAATTTTAAATTCTTAGCACTTTCGTTTTTCTTGTATTTATGACCACGATCTCCCACTGTGTGTCGTCATGATTGCTTAGTTGTAGCTGCCAAGCATTTGTTTAAAATATGTGATTTATTTTTCAAAAGATTTTGAGGTTAAAACGTGTTCACTGAATTGTAGTAATTTTATTTTTTTTTTTTATCGAATGTGTTCTTATTACAATTGAAGGCATGATTCGGTGATCCACAAATTTACTATGGAGCATAGCATAACCTCTTTGTCTGCCTATTTCTTAAATGCTTAAAATAAAATTGCACGGTTTACATGCTTCATGATATGCATATAGACATTACATCATCATGCATACGCGTTGCATTCAAAGCAAATTTAGAAGAATCTTACATGGCGCCCATCCTATTGTTATGTCTATGTCTATAATTAAACTTTACAGTCTTTAGGGGACGTCCCTAAATTACGTGAGGTGTTTTTTTGAAAATTCAAACCCCGCCCCCCCTCCCCTTGATGAGATTTGGTGAGTTCTGGTAGGACTCCCCCTTTTCCTTCCGTGAGACTTTCCTTATAATTTTTAGATGTAATCTGCTATAATAATGTATAGTCTCTGCATTAAAAAGTCGACGTGAGATTTTCATTGACGTCCCCTTCCCCTTGGTGAGATTTGGTGAGATTTTGCCGAACCCCCTCCCCCCTATTTTGACTCACGTAATTTATGGACGGCTCCTTAGCATGGACCTATAATTTTTCTTTCTCCAAAGTATCAGAATGTTTGGTATTATATACTTAAAATGCTGTATCACGGGTTTTCAAACTCGAGGATTTCTTTTGCGAATAAGTAAAAGTAATTCTTGAAAATGTATTGTGATATAAAAATGACAGCCTTTTTCTTATAATTTGCAAGCAAACGTGTTTGGGTAAAAAGCACTAATTTAATAAAGTGCGTAATTGCAATCAAAGAAATTGCACTAGAGACAGCTAAACTTAAAAATGACAGATTTAGTTCAATGCTGTGTCACATTACCTTTAAATTTCTTCTATATATTTCAACATAATTTCCTAATTAGCTTTAATCATATATGCACATCAAAAATCTGAGTAAGATCAATCAATGCCCACAGGTAAACAAACACACACGCAGACAACAGACGCACACAGATGGACAGCAGAAACTTAATTAAAACAATTGATTTTGTGATTTCATTTCAATGTAATTAAATTGATTTAAAATGTTATCTTAGTGTTCAGCACATAATTAAAGATAATCGGACCAAACTAAAGTGTGCAAGAAAAATGTAACAAAATAAAATTAGTCTATAAATAAGCGATTAAATGAAATAAAAACAAAATAAACAAAACGCCAATTTGAAAGTAAAATGCAAAAAGAAAAAATGACATTGCGAAAAATGTTTTAAGTTCCAATTCAATTGATTCAACAAGAACTAAATATTTGTTGCAGTCGTAAATGAAAATTAAATAAAAACAAACAAGTACTAAGAAAAAAAAAACCACGCCAACAAGTGAGTAATTGCAGATGCAACACGGCGATCAGATGGAGGACTTGGATGAAAAAACCGCAACATCATTATTTTCTTGCAAAATGTTGTTTAAATAGTAAGCAAATTGAGGATCCGAAAAATTTAAAATATTATCATTGAATTTTAAAAGAAAAACTTTTCAAATATGCGATTTTGTTTTTTTATCACGTCTGGTTTTTGAGATAAACGGTATCGAACGTGTCAAAAACAACGATATTGACCATCTTCGTGCATTTGTACCAAGGAAACTATTTTTTTTTGAAGCATTTCTGAGTAGACAATTATTTTTGAATCATTTCTGAGTAGACAAACTTTGCAAGAGAAGAATAAGAATTGTATTTAAAGAAAAGGCCTATAACTTAATTTCTGTGTACTCAAAAATGCTGCGAACAAATTTATGTCCTTAGTACAATTTCACGAAAATGTTCTTATCTCAAAAACAAGACGAGATAAAAAAAATTAATAAAATAACATAAGAATTCATGATTGAAGTAAAGTCGTTATTAGGAAATTTTATAATTATGAAACAAATGTTTTTACTGATTCTTGACATGGATATCTTCCCTAACATTTTTCAAAAAAAAAACACAAAATTCCAATTTTTTTTCATTTAAGTTCTTCATTTGATCGCCGTGGCAAGATACAATAACTTGACAACAGCGCTATTTTGAGATATTTTTACTGTGTATAAAATAAAATTAAACTGCATAAAATTTTATTTCTATTTATTGCGCTATTGTAAGTTGAAAAATAAAAAAAATGTTGTTTTCTGTTATGCATTTTAAAAATGTTTTTTTTCTTTTTTAACTTTTTAAATTTTATTTCTCAAAGCAATAAAAAAAAGATACTACTTCGATGCGCATGGCGAAAAAAATGGTTGCATAGTTTTAGGCTGCAAAATAATGTTACATCGTATATAAAACACAAAGCTAAGCAAAAATTTACATTTTATCTATTGTGGTTTCTGCGCATTTTTTTTTTTTTTAAATTGGATTGCCATTATGGTAACCTGATTTTTCTTGTTTCTTTTCTGCCTTTGAATATTTACAATGACACGAAATTTGGCAATTTTAAGTCAAATATTGTTATGTTGCACTGTTGTTGCCCATTTAAACGAACATAACATATGTCACCGTAGAGAAAGACAGGATGCCAATAACCCATGGGTAGTTTCATGCTTATACACTCAAGCAAAAAAGTTTGTTATGCTTTGTTCTTTTAGAATTCATTTATAATTGGAGTCTCGATCTTTTTCAGTCCTAAGATTAAATTTTAGTTGCGATATTTTAATTTTTCGAAATTTGTAGGAACACATATTTAGGGAGCGTCCAAGTATTACGTAACGCAATTTGTAAAACGATACGATGCGACTTAGGGGCGGGAGGTGGTGTCGAACAACGGGTGGTTTGAAATTAGGTGTGCATAATGAAACGATTTCTAGATTAGCTACAGCAATAAATATTATATTTATTATATAAATAAATAACAGCGCATTACTTTCAAAGATCTTTAAAAATTGCGTTACGTAATACTTGAACGCCCCCTTACTTGTTAAACTCTAAAAATTGACAAAAATAACTGAGTATACAATCTTGTTCTACTACGTAAATATAGACAGAAAATAATAATTATTAAATCCCTTCTCATCGTTTACTTGAAGAAGGTCGAAAGAGGGTCGAAAAACCGAAAATATTAATAATATAGATTTGATCGCGTATGCAAGTCTTCGACAACGCTCCACGTAAAACAATGAAAAATAAAATTAATTGATAGCTTTTTACACTTGTTAGATCCCTTACAGTTTTCTGTTATAATTTGTTACTAACATTTTATTCATCGTTATTGTATTTGACAAGGTCCTTTTTGTTTTTGCCATCGATGCAAAAGCTTGACAATCTGTGCCAAAGGATGCAATTTAATCTCTTAAAACCTACCTCGCTTATGTTATTCCTTCATGACACCTGACCTAACATGGTTATTTAAGTGTTTCTCTCCGGGGAACATTCTGAAATGTTTTGCTTGCAAAGTGTTTTGATAGCCGCCGTCAAATGGAGAATAGATACATTGAATTTGAATGCATGATAATCTCATAGAGTAGCCACATGTCTGATTCTATCACTTAAGGCATACAAATTTGTTCGTTGATTTTTTAAAGCAGATGAGTTTTGATACAACTCAAATCAACTTAAATGACTACGAATGAATTCAGCTGAATCTAAATTAATTCAAATAAATTAAAAATAATTTTAGATATATAACACTGGTTAATGAAAAAAACTTCCTATGTAATATTATTAAATAATTTAAAAATTAATAAATGCAAAGATTAAATTATGAAAATCATTTTTAAGATAGTGCAGTCATACAAAAAAGAACCCTCCACTAAAGTTTAGACTAATTATCACGAGTATTTTCCCTCATGAATCATGTCTATAGGATCTCATAGGCTAGAAGTGTTTTTAATGAATTTTGGAATTTGCTTAAAAAGTACAATATTTCTCTCTGTTTCATAATTGTAGATATCATAGGTGCCAAGATATAGAGTTTTCAGTGCTTTTATCGTATGGGAAGTGCCACGCCCACATTTGGCAAGATGTTTAGCATAGAATATATTCATCTATACATCAAATTTCACAACTATAAGCTTGCATATAGAATCAATATATAGCGTTTTAAGTTTTTTGTTTTGAATAGGATACTATATGTGCCTGGCCTGACGTCTTTGTCCTTTAACTTTCGAACCACTGCTTCGGACTCCTCTATATAGCGCTTGCTACCTTCTCAGAAAACACGGATGTGTTGCATTCAATTTTATATTATATACTATATCATTGAAATGTTAATTTAATAAGTTTTTTTTTTTACTGATCCAATGCTCTTTTAATAATCATTAATTCAAGATAATTTGTGAATACTTTTACTATGATAAAGATATTGCAACTGAAAAAGTGTATCATAATATTTCATTAAACGAATGGATCTTGAATTAATTTCCAAAAATGTTTTCCCACAAATTTGACCAAACACGAAGACAACACTAGTGATGATAAGAAGCATCTTTGCTTTTTCTAAAAAAAATGCAAGTTAAAATGAATGAATATACTACATAGTACATTAAATATAAGAAGTAACACCACTTGAAATGTGCATTTTCATTATGCCTAACAATTCCCTCGAATGCTGTTATTCTTTTTGCCTCTTCCAATTCATATACTTTGCTTCTGCTGCTTCACATTCTACTTTTGTTTGTCCCCCCTTCCCCCCCAGATATGTTATTGCCTTCTATTTGGCTTCTAACGAGCTGACTCTGCAGCCTTCCAACAATTATTGATTTGGGCATGTTGCCAAAAGTATGAATACAACATGCAAAAAGACAACAATAACAACACCAACTATGTAGGTACATTTTATGTTGTTACAAAACTGCACTTATACCAACAACAACGACTCATAACAGCAGCGACAACAGCAGCGGTGGTAGCAATCACAACCACAGCAAAAAAAAGAAATGAAATAAACTCATGACGAAACTGTTACATAAATGATGAACAAAAAAAAAAAAAGAAAAAGTTTAAGAAAAAAAAAACTTTAAAAAAAACTGGCTTAAGCTCTGCTGAAATTTTACCCAATTTGCTAGTCAAAAATTCGAAAAATTGGTACATTCAGAGATGTGTAATATTCTCCAGATGATGGTTGGATGATGTTCTCATACAAAAAAAGACACATTGGGATGCTTACCACAGCCACTTCCTCAGCACGCCTGTGTTTCGATATAAAAACCTTTTAAAGAATCCAATCGTCATTCCTTTTCCTAGCATTTCCTTTAAGGGATCCTCAATAAAAGATGTCCGCAAAAATTCTGGAAACTTAACCCCTTCCCTCATGGCTGTCCATTTTTGTCTGTTTGGCTACCTCCCACCCTAAAGGATTATACTGCCTCCGCTTTTCCTTCTTTTTGCTGATTTTATTCGTTTCTTATTAATAAACGCCCAAACAGGCCTCGATCAGCCTCCTTTGCTTTCCGTTTTTACGACTCCCCTCCCCTTTGCTGCAGATGTCTTATGAACGACACCTAAGCGATGCTTGCGTTAATTGGGGCTTTCATGAATCAAATCTTAAAAAGAACTAAAATTCTAGATCTTAACCTTTAGACAGCCTGGATTTGAGAGCTAATATCGCCCTTGAAAAGTGCCCAAATTTGTATCTGGTATCACGTATCAATTCTGTATATACAAAGTTCATATCACAGTGCGAGCCGATATATCAACTTTCCGGTCCGGTAAGGGATAGAAAAAATTCCGTAGTACTAAATTTTATGAAATTGCTAAAATTCGTTGAAAATGTGACTCTAGGGGTTTTCGGGGTCGCTGATTGCAAATCCAGGGTCAGATTTGATCAATTTATGTATCCCTAGCTCCTCCGCTACAAAGACTTTACTTTTTGGCACTCCCAAAATAGGGGGTAGGGTGAAAGCATTTATCAAGTTTGACCCCAGATTCGTGATCAGCAACCCCAAAAACGACCTAGATCTTGTTTTTGACAAAAAATTATCGATTTTCTTCCAAAGCCGATCTATCGGTTTTAAGGTCCTCTAAAGGTTTAAGAATTTCTAAGGACCTGAAATAACTCAAGCCCATAGAAGTTACAAGTTTTGAGAACTTAAGTTCGCAAGCTTGGTATGCTTTCAAATAATTAATTTTTTAAAAAATGCTTATGAAACTTAAAGTTCAAGTAGATCATTCTTTTACCCATGCCGCTTTTCTTTCAAGTATTCATTAAATGTTTTGGAAATATAGCTTTTATTAATATCTTGAAATAATTTATGGTACATAGCGGCTTGTTTGTTTACATTGTCGTGTTTACCTCGCCACATGTATGAACATTTCAAACGATATAGAATTTGATAGTTGTCTGAGGAAAATACGAAATTTAGAAAAAATAACACGAATAATTGCAGAATGAATTGTTATCATCATTGGAAGCTCTAAACAGTTCAGATGATCTAATGCCTGACAAATATATTTTTGTCCAAAAATACCTTCCCGAAGATCAAATTTCATTGAGTTATGAAACTTTGAAAAAAAAAAATCTGACGCACAATACTGGCATCAAATTTTCATTCACCAACTCGAAATCTATATCTAAGAAAAACCATTATTCAATTTGCGTAAAAAACGAATTATTTTTTTAAAAATTTCGCGGTATAACACAACATAAACCGTGCATTGTTCATAAAAGTATATTAAATTTTTCTTTTGCTATACCACTCACTGTGTAATCTTTTAGTATCAGCAAAGCATCTATCTTCCGAATGACATGTAATGTAAATAAATGGGCATTCCCATGAATGGGTATCGACGATTGATAGAAAAGTATTGATGAAACATCAATGATGGAAGGGTGCCTCCGACTGCTGGATAATTTCTCTTTGTTCTATACATCATAATTTTAAGATCATTTAATCAATCAAAGTAATCACTTAAAAGAATCACTAAAACGCACATGGTAGATGTACAGGAAACGGTTTATACACTATTGTTGTTGTTCAATTGCATATAGTTCGGGAGGTAGCGTTGCATTTTTCATAGTCCTTTCCTCTCGCAAAATTTTTTTTGTAATTGATAGTTTTGTGTAGTATGGCTGATAATCGAAATAAGGATATAATAAGAACGACAAAAAAAATATCGATCAATAACTCGGAAAGTAAGCCATAAGTAGGAATATGGCTATTTCCACGAAAACGGAAGATTTTGCCCCGTGTGACACCTTGGTTTTTTGCAATTATCTTGAAAACAAAAAATTGCCCAAATTCAACCTTAGCACCAATTATAAAGCTAATTAGGAGCTATAAGTTAAGCCTATTGTCAAAATAAAAATCAGTTTTATTTTGACTTTTTTTTACTTTAAATGTGATTGACGGTCGCACGGGACCCATAGAAATGCCCATATATATTAAGATCAATGTTGTGGAGGAGCTGAAAAGAACATCGATTTCGTGCCCGAAAAATTTTCGTATGACAAAATTCGACCCATTTTTCATAGTCTTAAAATTACTAATGTCCATCTCCATTTTCGAAAAAATACGGTTATTATTGAAAGTTTTAAATTAAAATTACTCGTTGAAATCTGAAAAAATCGATGTGCTTTTATCTCCTCTACAAAATTGGTCTTAACATATCATTCTACTTGTGGCTTACTTTTCGAGTTATTGAGCGAAATTTTTTTCGTCGGTCTCTCACAACCAGGCCACCATGATTCTGGCAACTGATGCTTACTTCGATTATCAGCCTTACTTTAACTATCAATTGCATGGAAAATTAAGAAGTAGAAAATGACTATGAAAAATGCAACCTCCCGGATTGTTAAAACAAATGAATGTACAAACATTTTGGAATAAATTTTTTACAGTGTATTACTCTCCATAAACTTATAGTTACTTAAGTTATTTAAACTTAGGTGCTGCTCGTTGTGAAAAATTATCCAAGCTGATAAAGTGCGATTTTAAAAGCCAATAGTTTAATTGTAAGGCTCAATTCAAATTGATTTTTATGCTTAATTTACTATTTTTTTCTTTGAGTGTACTCATGCTAATACACGTGCTGTGATAAACTCTTAGTATCGCTTTCATTCATTAGTTTGCTTGGGCATTTTATCCTCTTTTCTGCGCTGATGTGGAATCACTTAAGAATTTTTGTGCGACTATGAAATTGTGCCAATTGTTTATTCATCCATTCATTTCTCTTCTCATTATTATTTTCATTTCTTTCTTTTACTGGCTGTTTCTAACATAAAAGATATAAACACTTGACATCTTTAACGCCGGCAAGATTGATGACTTCATTATCGTGTTCTTATGATAGTTCGACTGGTGGTCTGATGTTACGTAGCAGCCGTTCACAAAATGTTTGACAAACTGCGCGAAAATGACAATTTTTCCATAATTTTTGTGTTGTGTGCTTTTAGGGTTCGAATAAAAGAATTTTGTCGTGAAATTAGTTTTAGAAAGTTATGTGACAATGCGGCATGTTTTGTCTTTCGAAGGTTCTTGCTCAATTTGTTTTTTTTTTGCAAATCTGAATGCGAACTTCGATTCCTGATTCAATTTTACGTAAGAATTGGCTATGCTCATGTTTTTTATTGGTATTCAACTGCTTGCGTAAAAATCAAATAATGTAGACCAAAAATCCGCCATTCGGTTTTCGAAAGTTCAGTTTTTATAAGGTGCAAGGGTCTCACAGGATTTTTGTTTCATCTGTTGGCTTAGATCTTTCATAATATATGCAATGATATCTCTCGAAATCGGGTTGGGATACAAATATTTCCTTGCTCATTTGGGTAAAGTTTAAGGGAGCGCAATATGCTAAAAAAGTTAATTCAGAGTTTTACATACAAAGATTATTTGATAACTTCCAAAGTAACTGGACTAAAGTAACCAAGTGAGTGAGTTTCATATAATTAGGCTCCACCAAAGGATTTTTTTTGCATCACTTAAGAACTCTGAGAAATTCTTGTTTAAAAGTTCACAAAACACCTAATTAGTTTGATCTGTTCATGTCTATCATATGCTGTAGGCGTCTTCACACGTAATTTTTGTGTTAAAGTGATTAAATGGTTTATTAAACGCAGCCTGTCAAGTGTTTAATGTACAATGTGTTGTTTTTAATGTGAAATTCTACACTTTCACACAGAAACAAGACTACGTGTGAAGAATACATGTATTCAAAAATAAGGTCAAACCCAGTGTGCCAAACGGATCCGTTTCGAATTCGCTACTTTATATATTTTATCCGTTTCGGATCCGTCTTAAACTCGTTTTCGCTTGAAATTCCTCTCGAAAAAGCGGACGGATCGTGCGCTTTGTCGGATCCATCTCGAACTCGGAACGGATCCGTTTGGCCATAACCTTATTTTTCCGTCTCGAGCTCCGAACGGACTTCATATACGGATCCGTTCCGTAAATGTTTTATTGTAAATAAAACGGAGCACGTGGCTAATGATATAACAAGGGCATTTAAACTAAAAATAAGTACAGAACTATATTTCGTTTCTCTGACACATTGAAAATAAAATAAAAGTTTTGATGACAACTTGAAAACCGCCTTTTATGTTAATGATCTGTGGCGCATTTTTGAGAAATTTTCCAGTGGGAATTAAACAGATTTCGATCCCTATTATTTAAAAAAAAGGTCCGTCTTGAATCTGTTTTATTTAAAAAAACGAGTCCACAAAATAAGTCCGTTCCGAGTTCGAGACAAATCCGTCGAAGCATAAAAAACGGAATCCGCGCTGATGGATTCGTAACGGGTTCGAAACGGATCCGCATCCGTTTTTGTGTACATTGGGAAATGGGTTAAAACCAGCTGTGTATTTGTTGTATATTTTTAAATTGTGCGTCAGTGTGCAAGTGTTTGCTTGCATTAGTTGAACTTGAAATTCTGCAGATGGCGGCAGTCGATAGTTTCTTACAATTGCAATTTCAAAATGTTTGTTTATTTAAAAACTTTTCTGCTGGTTGTGCTTTTGTAAATAATTTTTTTTTTTTAAATTTCACTAGACCAGGAAAAATATGCAATGATAATGATTGTGCTTGCAAATTTCTATATCAGCAATTTTATTTTAGGAGAACTCCCAAATTTAAATTTAATTTTTCCCCCTTGTCTTCAGGCCGTATTTTGGAAAATGTGTTGTAATAAATAACTTGTAAGCGGTACTTCGTACAGCAAAAAATTAATAGTGCATATCTTAAACATGTATTTCAAATGTTTTTTCTCAATTTTTTGTAATTTTCAAGTAATACTCTTTGCAAAGCTCTTTTTACTTTTTCCTTTAGAAGCACCGTTTACGAGATGTTTCTTAAAACCTATTTTTGCACCTAAATCAAAATTAACCAAAACTTAGATTTCGACTCAAGTTGATCACTTCCTAAAATGGAAGTACAGAAATACAATTTTGCATCAAAGTTTGAATATTTTATACTTACAAGGAGACCACCACCCTGTGACCTCACCGATTTGGCTCAAATTTTTCCAGATGGTAGTTCACGTGAAATAAAAAAACCTATATTTTACCGTTTTTCGCAATGCTCAAGGAAAAACGAGAAAATCGCGTACAAAGTTTTCCAATAGTTGTCTTATACAAAAAAATGTTACCTTCGTTCGAGCAGCAGAGTAGCATAATGGTTAACGAGTTAGCGTATGATCCTGGGGGTCAATAGTTCGATTCTCAGCTGATGCAATTTTTTTTTTATTTTTTTTTTAACTTTTTTTTTAACTTTTTTTAACTTTTTTTAAATTTTTTTTTTACACTATTTTTTTGCTTTTAGAGTTCAGAATTATCGAATACTCCTTATTTCAGAAGCTTATGAGTATTTTACATTATAAATTTTTATTACAATGTTCTGGATGATACATATCTTACACTTTAAATAGAAGATCTTCTGAAGTGAGATTAAAACCTTGGATATCACATTCCATGTTGAAAAAAATTAGGCTTAAAAATAAATTGCGCTTAAAATGCTACAAACATCCTCAAAACATTCGTTTGATGACCAGATTTCGTCAGTTGTGTAGCCGTGTTAATAGTGAAATTCGTCTTCGTAGAGAAAATTATTTTCATAATAAAGTTAGAGATGCAATTGGTAATTTAAGAGATGAGTGGAGAGTCATAAACAGTATTGCTCAAAGGAAAATGAATTATACAGATCGTTCAATTACTTTGGAAAGTAATGGCAGAGTTTTTTCAGATCCTACTGAAACTGCCAACGAATTTAATGACTATTTTGCTTGTATTGGACATTCATCATTTCTTTCTACTTTTTCTAATGCATGCAGCTGCTCCTCTTGTCTAGGTTCCGTAAATAATAACTCATACTGTGGTAGTTTCTTTTTTGAACCGATTTCTGGTATAGAGATCCTTCAAGTAATAAAATCTTTGAAAAATAGTTATTCTTACGGCAGTGATGGCATTTCTAACTTTATGTTGAAAACTATAATTTTCAATGTTCTCGATGTATTGAAATATATTTTTAATTTAAGCGTTAATACTGGCACCTTCCCGGATGATCTTAAATGCGCCATAGTAATACCACTTTTCAAAAAAGGTAACAGGAAAGATAAGTGCAATTATAGGCCTATTTCACTTCTGCCATCAATCTCTAAAGTTTTAGAAAAAATTGTAAAAATTAGAGTTTTAAATTATTTAAAAAAAAAAAAGTTTTTCAGTCCATTGCAGTTTGGATTTAGAGAAGGCTGTTCAACTGAAGATGCTCTTTTGGATTTTTGTAGTGTTGTGCATAAGGGTCTGGATTCAAAACATGTTTGTGGTGGACTTTTTGTTGACATCACAAAAGCGTTTGATATGGTAGACCACGATTGCCTCCTAAATAAACTGTATTGTGCTGGATTTCGCGGACATATCTACTGCTGGCTTAAGACTTATTTAAATAATAGATCTCAGAGAGTTAAAATTGGTGAGAAACTAAGCAATTCCAAGTTTATAAACTTAGGTGTACCACAGGGTTCAGTACTAGGCCCAATTTTGTTTTTAATTTATGTGAATTCTTTATTTTCACTACCGTTTAAAGGTAAAGTCAAGGCATATGCAGATGATCTAGGTATTGCTTACGTTTCAACAGACCCTCTTAACTTAGTTGCAGACATAAATAATGATGTTCACCTCCTAAGGTCTTGGTTTGCTAAACATAAGCTTATTGTCAGCAAAAAAACAAAATTACTGTTCTTTCACCAAAATTTTCAAAAATCGGTAGATCTGAAAATAAAATTTCATAGCGCTAACTGCAATCAATTTGTATTGTATAGTGAAAACTGTATTAATAATTGTGCTGAAAAATACTTTAATGCGCATATCTTATGTAATGATAGCTGCTTTGAAATTGAAACGGTTGATAGTTATAAATACCTAGGAGTCACAATTGATTCTAAGTTGAATTGGAATGAGCATATTTCTATTTTAAAAAAATATCTGCTTCATTCTAATAGAATGTTTTATCGCCTTAGAAATTATGTGTCTGATATGACATTAAAAACAGTGTACTATGGTATATTTCATTCTAAGCTGGAATATGGAATTAGTTGTTGGGGAAGTGCTTATCTAAATAAAATACATCAATTAATTGTACTACAAAAAAGTGCTGTAAGAAAAATCTGTAACCGCTCTCGTTTAACGCATTCCATGGAACTTTTTAGAAAAACGAAAATTCTGCCAGTCCGTCATCTTTTTTATTTCAAAGTTTTGAAAGTATTTTATATGAGAGGTGGTTATATGCAAAGTCCTATAAATGATATCTACACTTTGCGAAGTAACTCAAACTCTGCTGTGTCGTTGCTAAGTTTTCGCTCCGTTCAATTTAGAAACTCCTACACGATTCTATCTCGTAAATTGTTTAATTCTCTCCCTGAGGATCTGAGAAACATTAGAACCCAATCCGTGTTTTTGAAAAAAATTAAAGTCTGGCTTTTTGAGTTTGATACCAACCAGATCGAAAATTTGATGCGTTACTCTGTTTAATCTGTTTTTCATTGTTTTAACTTTTAACTTTTTTTTTTTACGCATGTATGAACTGAAAAATCGGTTTAAAGTACAATCTTAATATATGAATTTTCTATTTCGAGCTCTATTTTATTCACTGCATTTATTTTTTGTTTTATATTTATTTATTTTTTTTTTTTTTGATCCTCGCCACAGTTTCTTTTGCTGTCTACCCCACACATTTAACTAATATTAGTTTTTTATTGTTTTAATTTTTTATGATGTGACATTTATCACTATTTTTTTTTTATATAACAAATTAAAAATGTCACTTACTATTCTCTATAAGATAAATTTGTGAATCTGAGATTATGTACCTACCATTTTTATTTATTTTGTAAATATGAGAATAATGAATAAATATTGAATTGAATTGAATTGAATATCTCTCGTTTCGGCAATCAAAATTGGTTACCAATATTGTGTTTTATCACACCTTCTGTTAAATCATGTAAAGCAAAAGATGTATACTAATGGTCCTAAAACGATTCCAAATTTAAAGAACGATATGCGTCGTGTTATTCATAAACTACCACAGGACTCATACCGAAAAATCATTGCAAATTCATCAAAAGACCGGAAGTCTACAGTTGGCCAACTGGTCAATACCATTTTCCATGTTTGATGCCAATATTTCAACATCATATCTAAGTAAATAAAACAACAACAGTTTGTATCCTTTGATTGAATATTATATATTGCCTAAATAAGCTTCCTAACTAAATGAGCGCCCAAGTAAATATAAAAAGAAAGAAACGTTACGCATCCAACCATTCCCCATGCAATTACAACTTACGATAGAAGTTGGAGAGGCACAGTTCACCAGCTTGACACATAAAACGACAGAGTGAAAAGTGTGACGCAAATGCGCATAAATTGTTTCAAAACGACACTTTTTCTTATTTAGCACTCGTTTCTCTGCCAGTTCAGTGCACACTCTTTCCTCTCTGACTTTCTATGTTATCTGTACGTAATAATCTGTTTTACCCACCCGTGCAATTTTTACTATTTATTTTTTGAAATTGGGGCAATTCCATTGGTAACTTAAACTACATTTTACAAATGTGGGATACTATTATGAGAAACATACATGGCTCTGATGCGCTTCTCAGAATTTTTGTATTCTTTATTTGACAACTCAATTATACCTCTTTTTTTGAACAACTAAAAGTATGCAATGGAATTTTTGTTCTCTTATGTTTGTTTTGTTCTTTTATCTTCTTCCAATATTGGCAAATTTTCTGACACCGAAAACTATTTTTTATAATAAAAATGATATTGTTATTGTCAACGATCTTCACTCTTCTACGATGCATTTGTCTGCAGTTTCTTGCAGAATTCTTCTATATTTATTACAATATTTGTTCTTTTTTCACATTTGCAATCATTAATTTTTTCATTTACATTTTTTTGGATTCTTTTTCTAAAGATATTTTTTTGCGTTAACTATTTTTATAATTTTCACTTTTTTAATTTTCTTTTGATTTTTTTCTGTTTCATTTCATTGTTGTTGGGGGTTTCCTGCTGTTTCAGCGTCACTCTGCCGCATGACTGTCTTCTCTTTTGTCGCAAGTGTCGCATTAGTTTCACATCATTTGCATTTCAAATTGCGCGGGACTTGATTGCTCGAAACTGTCAGTTACTGCTGCCATATTCCGTTAGATGAATGAATGAAACTTAGAGTAAATACTTGTACTTGCTGCGAGTTGTTGGCCAAACTAAAAAAAAAAAAACACAACATAAAAGTATTTTGTAGAACTAAACTGAGTAAACGCACATAAAAATGAAGTGAAACATTGTTAGACTGAAATCTTGCTGGTAAAAAATAAAAAAATAAAATAATTTTTTTTAGCTCAAAAACACAGAATTATGTTGTACTTTCAATATATTCCTCATTATATTTTACAAACAGTACATTTTTATAACGAAGTACTTATTTTTATAACTTAAGGGGCACTGGAGTTTTTCGAAAAATTAAAAGACATTTTTTCAAAACTTTTTTTTGAAGCTGCATTTTACCAAAGACCAACATTTTTTTTACATTATTAAAGTATAACTACTCAAGACTTATCCCTGAAATTTTGGTCGAAAAATATTTGTCAATACGTTAGAAAAGTGCAATGCCACGAACGACCTCAAAATTTGCGGTGAGCAAGATATCTGGAGACTGGTTCATCCGAAAAAAAAAGAAAATGCATAAAATTTTTTTTCGGTTAAGCAAATACTTAGTTGATATAAAGTTGAATAGTTGATTGTTGATTTTTGAAAATATTAAATTTTAACAAAATGGCGGGCATTCAAAGAAAATTTTCATTTTTTGTGCACAAACTTGAGGTCGTTTTAGGTTATAAATCACAAAATATGTATCTCAAAAACAAAAAAATCGAACGATCAAACGCCCCCTAACTATTTGCTTAGCCGAAAAAATTTGGAAAATTTGCCCTAAAATTTTTTCCCGATATTTTATTTGAAAATAACGAGAAATTTTCTTCCAAAATCAATAAGCGCTTTTCAAATAAAGTAATAATAATTGCTGGACTGTCTACGTTTGAAAAGGAAATCGTTTCCCGAAAATTTCATTTCTAAATAGCTAAAAATTATGAGTGTCTGGAAATTCGAAGACGACAAATTCTTTCAAGCAACGTCCCACAGTGCCTTGTCTCTCTACAAATTTTACAAATAAATAGAACGAAATTTTGTATTCAGGAAATTTTGAGGTTGCTGACATCGAATTCGGACGATTGACGTTTCTTCATGTCTTAATAATGTGCAAAAATGTATTATTGCTTCCTCTTGTACAGCGTATGGAAAACCTTTGAAATAAATTAATTTATATTAAATTGTTTTAAAAAATTGCTTAAAATGCGGATAGAGAAAGGTTCAATCTTATGACTAAACAAAATTTTATATTTCAGTATTTTTCAAAAACTCAAAACTTCACATTGTTTTCTTCTTTTAAAAAATATATTCATTTTAAAGTTTTTGTTGAAAAATTTTCTTTAAAAGAGCATTTCCTCTAAGCTTCAAAAAACATCTGACATCAACTTTGAAATTCCTGGAAAAATTAGTCAACTTTGCCGTGTGCCTTCATTTGTGATTTTTGAAGAGAAATATTTTGAATTTATCTTAAAAAGAGTATTAAATTTGTGCTATTCGGAAACCAACTTTTCTGATTTATTTCCACTACACAAAGTCCACTTTTCCGATTCTCGTCCAGATATACATAGCTTTTGTCACGATCTATCTTTGTACAATGTTACATTACGTTGGATAGCTCTCTGGATTTTGTAAATACAAGTTTTTGATCTTATGAGAGCTGCCAGGCCTACCTATACAGTATCTCCCATCCGATGTTTGTTACTTTGTATTCTTACAAAAATTCATTATCAATTCTGCTTAATTGAAAAATTTTGCCCACTTTTCCAATGCCGCCCACTTTAAGCTCAAGGTATGTACCAAGTTTTGCTGCAATCCGTATTACAACTTTTGAAAAATATAAATTAAAATTTTGTTGGAGATGCCAGATCCACAAATTTTCAGAAAATTTTAGCTTTCTCGCACAAATCTCTAAACCGCGCGAACAAAATTTGTGTCCAATATAATTGAAATTGGACAAAAAACGGACATACTAAAACGTAGAAAAAATCTGCCTTGAGCGCCAAGATGTAGCGCATTAGGTATTTTCGCTGTATGGTATGTGCCGCACCCTCAGGCCCGGATTAAGAAATTTGCCGCCACTAGGCAGTTACAAAAATTGCCGCCCCCCCCCTAAACCGTTCCTGAACGAAAAACACTGCCAAAATTAAAACAAAATTTCAGAACTTTTCTTTTGTCAAAAAGTTTCCGCCAATATTTGCCGCCCTTTAAATCTTGCCGTCCTAGGTACGTGCCTACTCTGCCTGTAAGGTTAATCCAGGCCTGTGCATCCTGTTGCCAAACCACGTTGACTGTTTGTTTGATTTTTCTCTTGGTCTTAGAATCTTATTCGCTTCGGCCTTTTTCCACTACCTGGGAACGTATTATACTCGTATTCGTAGTGCTGAGCTAATGAGATACATCAACTTTAGAGCATTGTATTGTAACTGACTCTTAATAATTACGGCCAATTTAATGTACAAACTAATTATAATCTCTAATTGGCAAACTAAAATTCTCATTAACAAAGGTTCAGTGGAACTTAAATAAAATCGAATTAGCAGATTTTTTTTTTTCATTAAAATGACTTAAATATGTTGCATACAAAATGAAAGAAGTTTTATGCCACACTTGTGCAAAATTAAACTTTTAATTGTATTTATGTAGGCATGTCCAGCTTGCTACACTTCTAGAGATGGCATACGGAACTTTAATTTCATAGCTTGGCCCATACAAAGCTACGCAAATTGCATGCGAACTGACTGGGCAACAAAAACACCGAGAGCATCCTTGAGTTCTTATTTAATTTTAACTGCGCTGCAACTGCGCCTCAATGAATCGTTTGGTCGTTTGAATATCTGGTACTCGGTATTTATTGCTTAGCTCTTGACTTTCGCACTATTTACCAGTATATCTGTCTGTTTGTTCTTCTTTCATTCTCAGTTTTTGGTTTTATTTTGCGGTCAAATACAACCGCATGCAGTTGAATGCTGCCATGTTCGTTTGTCCTTTCGTTTCGTCGTAGAGTGGCTCGTTTATCGATTTATATTTTGTAACACTGAACGAAGCAGCTACAGAATTGAAAAGCGAAAAAGGCTCAAGATGTGCATTCACGGTTTAATGCTGTGCGCGCCTGCTTTTAACACATCCAGGCATTTAATGAAAGATAAGACGTGGGCTCTGTTGCTGCGGTTAGTTGCTTCTGACTTCTGCAAGACTATGTGGCATTGTGGTCTGCTAAAGGATACAGGCATAATAAATTATGAACGGTTTACAATGTGCTGATATCTTGCCGCTATTTAAATATGTTTCGTTATTTCATTATTTATGATACAATACTTTTTTCATTTCTTTTTTACATCAGTTTTAAATGCTTGGTGAAAAAATGATACCGAAGTATCCGCGTATATTTTTACGTTTTACAACAAAGCCAGAGCTAATGACGGCTACGCTGCCTATAATTGTGAACAAATTAGATCTACATGTGTAAATATATGAGTGTAATATATACAGTTAGTAGTATGTACAGATGTTGCGTAAATGAAGCGTGCATGTAATTAAGAACGATCTGCGTTGTCAGTTAGTAAGATCACTTAAATTGGTTTGAATGTGTTGTGCTACCAATAATTTATTATAGACAATTAATTGATTTTATTAAATGTTTAAAACAAAAAATAAAACATGGGAAAAAATAAATCCAGTGACTTTAAGACTTGTGAATTAATTTTGGAACTTTCTGATCAAAAAAACTCTTGTAGTGAAATCGCTGAAGTTACAAAATGTTCAAAAACGATGGTTTTCAAACCTATTCACCATTTTCGAAAGCATTCAATATTAAAAAAACGTACCCATAAAACGCAAACGTCGTATAACGACTGAAAAGGAAGACAAAATGATTGTTCGTGAGTCCAAAACAATTTCCGCATAAATCAACAAGGCAGGTTTCCGTAGCTGTTTTCGGTGAAAACGGCTCTGGACCTTCCGTTGATACCGTAAAAGGTCGTTTGAGAGAAGCTAAACTGTTAGGACGCCTTTACAGGAAGAAACCTTTAGCATCTAAGCAAATCGAAAAACATAGAATGGAATTTGCTAGAAAATAAAGACGTTGGACTCTCCAGGATTGGAAAAAGGTGCTTTTTACTGATGAAACCAAAATAAATAGACTATGGTCGAATGGCAGATCATACGTTAGGTGCCCGGTACGAGCTGAGTTTAACCCTAGGTACACACGCCCAACACTAAAGTACGGCGGAGGTAGCGTTATGGTGTGGAGCGGCATATCGTTGTAGGTGTTGACTCAATCGCAAAAATTGAGGGTCGCATGGACAGGTTCTAGTATACAGGTATATTACAGACATATCTGATTCCATATGCCAATGAAAACTTACCCGTGAGTTCGATTTTTCAACGAAATAACGATCATAAACATACTGCTGGTCATACAAAGAAGTGGTTCACGGACAACATGGTGACTGTTTTGGATTAGTCATCCTGTAGCCGGATCTAAATCCGATTGGGATCCTCTGGCAAGTAGTAAAGGAACGTATTGGTGTGTTAAAAATTAGAAATTTTACGCAACTCTATGTGGAAGTGCAAAGGTGTGAATAACCGTTCCTAAGACTGTCTGAGGACTGTGTGAGGATCTAGTGGCTTCAATTCCTTAACGATGTGCAGCAGTTTTTTCAAGTAAAGGATTTCCAACCAAATATTGATTAAATAAAAACAAAATAAACATTTTTAAAACTTAAAAATACAAAATAATACATCGTTCTTAATTATGTGCACGCTTGGTTTTCTTTCTGATATCATTAATAGGCACTCTGTGTTTAAACAGCTTAAAAATTGGTGACGACAACAAAAGGCTGTCCGGTAATGGGGGCTATCCGTAATGGGGAATTTCACTGTACATACATAAGTAAAAACTTGAATATGCTGTACTGAGAGAGTTATTCAATGTAATGCAACTACATTTCACACAAATAAGTACAAGATATGGTTCGTGGCACCTCCCTAGCCTTCAATCATTTAGATAGCAGTGTTATCTCTGATCGATTTTCTACAAAACGATGCTTCGTTTAAAAATCTTTAGGTACCCTAAATTCTTATTAAAAGTCTTATTTCGACAAAATTCGACCTACCTTTCATGTCGTACATTAAATTTTTTCGATAAAATTTCCTTAGGGTGTCCATTTTATGTTGAGGCGAAGTAAGTAATAACTAAAAAAGAAAAACGAAGCGAAAACAAGTTTCGGACAAAAAACCGTTTTTAAAAAACTAATCAATTTTACTTGAGATAAAATGGCAGCTAATAAGCTTGGAAATTATATTCTGAACCTTAAGAGCAAATATTTCCTCAAAACTTATTCGAAAAAAAGCACCATTTTTGGAGACAAACAAAAAAGATTTCTTTTTAAGAAGATGTCTGGAACTTTAAGCCTAAAAAGAATATAATTACGGCAAATTAAATCATACCCGGTAGTCCTATTTTCCAGAAATTTCCCAACAGAATATGATTGTAAATTATATTTTTCAAAATTTGAAAATAACAATTTTATTGTACTTCACGCCAATTTCTTCGACGTTTTTTATTGGTAAAAACACAGAACCCATAAATATACCACCACGTTTTTGGTACAATTTTTGCATTCATTTCAATCGCCGGAAAATTGTCTTCACTGAAATGAAAGTTTTTGACGCTTCTATTGGTGTGATATTTCATATTAGCAAAACATTTTTGTTTAGTTCTTTATTGGCTTGAATTTGCATATTGCATTTTGCATTATTACATTTCAGAAATGAAACATTTTTATTTTAGTTGTTCATAATATGAGTAAAGATAAAAACTACTAAAACTGCCTTGTTCAATTGCATTGTGACTTATGGTTGCATTTTTATTTCTGAAGAAGCTTTCTCTGTTGTTTTAATGCTCGTTATTTAATTTTACCCATTGAATGCACACTGTCACTTACACGCTTATTATCCTCAAAAGGACTTTTTTTATTGCAATCGTGCGTGCCGTCATGCGTGTTATTCTGCGCGTCAGAATTCATTTTAATCGTTTGCGGCATTAAATGTTGCTCAAAAATGCGTTACAAGCAACTAATGTGCTGACGACTTAAAAAAAAAAAATTTTAGCAAAAGCTATTTACAATTAAAATTCTACATATGTATGTGTATGCTCGTACATAAACCAACATACATACGTACACTTTACTGTTATCAAAAGTCAAAACATTACATATCCTATGCTCATACCTACATACATAAAACTTATGCTGCGTTGCCATGTGGCTGCCGATATATTAGCGAAAGTAAAGTTGTTTGCTGTAGGCGCCTCAAAGTATGCCATGTTTTTCCTTTTTTTTTTCTCATTAAATCGTTATATTTTTAGATTGTTTTGTCAGCTGCATATCTTGCGGCTTTAAAGCGCTTTATTACTTTCAACGGCGAATTCAATCAAAAGTCACCAAATTTCCAATTCAATGATTGAACAGAGTTAGATTCAATTGCATTGAATTGAAGTAAATTGAATTTGTTCTTGCAGCAAATGTTTTTTGTAGGAACTTTAGTTCAAAACTTTGATGATATCGATTTCTGTTGAATGCAGCATGACCTCTTTCGGCATTTGAGCAATACACCCGTATGTATGCAATGCGTCGTTTGCGGTAACATTCCCAAAATTGCAACAAGAAATCTACTTTATTTAATTTAATAATTTAAATTTATATTTTTACTCTTCACACAAACAAAAGTTTTTTTTTCTCTGTGTAATAAAGCGCAAAAAAAAAACATTTCTGCCAATTAATTATAATAATAAAATAATTAAATTAAATCTCCTCCTCTATTTGCGAAATAATAAATTTGTTGCCATCAATTAGTCGCTGCTGCAACTACGACGAGTCAGTTTTTATTCATTTTAAAGCTGTCATAAATTCTGAATTGCCATATCGTGTAGTATGTGAATGTCAATGTGTGAATTTTAATTAACACGGCATTATGTGTTGAATGCAATTGCAACTGTAACTGCACCAGCATCAGCTGTAGCAACATCATCATGTCAAGTCATTTTAATGTCTTTATACCACATTGAGATAAAGTGTTGACCGGCGGCGGCATGTGGTATGTTGCCTAGGCAATTTATGTCGTTGCCAAAATTCATATTCGTGCGCTGATGACCAGCAGCAGCCAGTCACGAAATGACAACTTGACCGTTTCGACCAGCCGAGTAATCGGCCAAGTGATCACTTTTTAGCTTTGAACAAGAACAACGACACAGTTGGCTAATTAAAATGTAATTTGCAAATTGCAATTGTTTTAATTTCGCTCGGCACATTTTTAGCGCACATCAAAATCAAATCGTATAAAGTAAGCAAATGTTTTTTTTTTCGATATCTGTTAATTTTTTGGCTCAAAAAGCATTAATTAAAAACTTTAACGTTTGCCAAATCGTTCTAAATGCGTTTATTTGTTATTGCACATCCAAGCGTATTGCATTTGATTTTATATTAAAAATGATTTATCGTTGTGATACGCGTGTATTATCTGGTAAAAAATCAGGCAGTTAAAGATAAAAACAAGCATTCAAATGTTTAGAAAACAAGTGCAACATCGACTTGCATTTTTTTTATATTTAACTAATTGAATGTTCCAATCGTTTCCACTGTAAAAAAAGTCCAACAAATTTTTCTACACTCAATATTTTTTCCCTAGGTAACTTGCCAAAAGAAAGAGCAAAATCAATCAATCAATTATCTCATAATATAAATATTTACTGGTGGCTTTTTAGTTTTCCATACGATTTAAATGGACAAGAATGCTTTCTTAGACAGTCTGTCTATATCTCGTGAAAGAAAAAACGGAGCCAAGTCGATTAGAAGGACCATAAAATTTTCCATAAAAAGGTATCCCCCAAGAAACTTTTAGAATTCGAATATATATAGGGCGCTCAAGGCCGATAAAGCTTTTTCATATAGAAATAACATTAGTGGTATTCATCTAAACGCTCAAGTTCCCCATTTGTGCAAATAGGCAACTTTGCGCGATGTGTTTCGAATATATTGTGCAATTTGTGGCAGTTGATGAGCATGCAATTTTTTTTTTGTGAGAGAATCGTATGGGAAAAGAGAGTGACAAACACAAAATGTGTAAACAATAAATTTTTGCTGAGAGAATCGTATGGGAAAAGAGAGTGACAACAATTGCACAAATAAGCAGCGCAAGTTTTTTAGTTTGTTCAAAAAACTATACCATACGATTTTTGACAGTTCTTTTGCAACGGCGCAAAACTGCACAACTTAGATGAATACCCATATTATTTTTGCTTAGAGATAATTAGATATCTTTTTTAAACACACATTGAATTACATATATAGTTATCTTTTTCTCTCTCCGAAATGTAAATTGAAATTTATTAAACATATCTCTATACAAATATACATAAGTTGTTCCAGTAAGGCAGAATAATTGGGAAATGCAAAATAAATGTACGATGTATCGGAGAAAAAAAAGGTATCGATGTAATTTAATGTAGGCCTTGAAGGGAAAGAGTATTCCTTACAGACGGCATTAATTTCCTTTAAAAAAAATACCCTTTGATGTAATATAACTTTACTGAGTTGTCAAGCCTTTAATTCCATGTCAAAGCCGAAGGCCTTGTAGGAATTCGGAAAAGCCGTTAAACAAGGTCTTCAAGTTTTTTCCGACAAGAAATATTGGCGACTAAAAAAAAAATTTCATCATTCCCAAAAACAACATTTGGTTTTTTACCATTTTAAGAAAAAACTATTTTTTTTTTGGTTATTCCTAGTTTTCTACCTGAACCTGAAATATCTCGAAAACCTTGATTTTCGCATTTTTATGTGAGAATATCTCAAAAACCAGAACTATCAAAGAAATTCTGAACTCGGATTTGAATTCAGGGCGTAAAAACCTTCGGATAAGTATATTCGGGTTTCAGAACTAGAGGTTTGACCAAATTTTGTCATTAATTGTAATTTTGTAATTAATTGTTTTTAAAAAATGTCACTAAAAATATTGCTTTAAATCACGATGAGTATACAAACGCGCAATCTCTGCTTGAGTTCTGCCGCAGTTGCTCACGGGCGGCAGAATGCCTGAAACTACTTTAGATCAATTACACAGTCCTACAACAAAATCCCTTTTTAAAGTTCGAGTATTGTTTCTATTAGATTGTTGTGTGCTGATTACGGGAAAAATAGTCAAAAAATCTCATCACGCAAGTTTTTTGAGTTATTCTAACCTAAAAGTGCAAAAAATACTGTTTTTTAACATATTTGAGGTTATGTAGCACTGAAATCTGAAAGTACATTTCTTCAAATGCAAATCTTATTTCAAATGGCGTTGAGTTTTCTGAAATATTTTTTTTATTCGCCGAGTTATCGCATTTTGAAATTTTCATGTTTGTGATTTTCCCTATACATATGTACCTGAAAACTCATTAGGGACATTTGTATATGAAAAGATTTCAAAATGCGATAACTCGGCGAAAAAAAAAAGATATTTCAGAAAACTCAACGGCGTTTGAAAGAGAAAGACTTAAAGATTCCATACATAGTTTTTTGGAGAAAAAAAAAATTCACGGAGCTACATAACCTCAAATATGCCAAAAAACAGTGTTTTTTCATTTTTCGGTTAGATTATCTCAAAAACCTTACGTGATAGAGCAATTCTAAGCACGGAACTGGTTTCAATGTATCCCAAACCACAATAAATCAGCACTAAATTCAAAAAGGAAAAAAAAAATTTCCAATTTGTAGGACTGTGTTATTAAAGTTACAGACACAGTCAATTTTTGGTCGCAAATCAGCAAACAAACTCAATTGAAAACTCAAATTTTTGACGCATTTGAAAAGAAATTTAAAATTAAGTTGTAATTAGGACACAAAAATTAATGTTAATTTAGACCATGAAGACGAAACCGTGCTGCACAGTGATATTAATTCCTGGCCAATAAAACAGTCAACATCTTAACGTCTCTGAAAAAATGTCGCTCTTTGTCTGGCAAGCATCTTCTGCACAGTTTTTCGTTGATCATATTTTTTCTTTAAACTACTATGCACAAAAAAGCATTTGTAAGTAGTATATCACTTAAAATAAATTCCTGAGGATAGAAAAGAATAAAATGTAAATCAAGGCTACCTGAAATCTTCGAATTACACAACATAAAAATGTGCTGATGGAATTTGTGAAGCAAAATTAAAATAAAGGAATACCATGAGCACTTTTAGTGTTTTTGTAGTTTTTTTCTCCATCATCTCTACGTGGTAGCTGAATTTTAGATGTACCAACTTACATGTACACTGCCTGTTGTCGCTAGGAATCTGGTTGACTCGTAATTCTATGGCTTTGCATCATTTTAAGTCAACATATTCGGCATAACGACGTCGTGGTTGGAAAATGGTACCATAGAGAAAATGGGGTTTCATGAAATATAAACCGTATATTAGGTTTTATTTCGGTGTAGGAAGCGTTGTTCTTCGTGTCACCAATGCAAACATACCCATCACCATCATCATCATTAACATCATCACTATCGTCGTACAAACTTAGCAGATACTCAGTGTTGTTTTCCTTTGCTTAATATTCATTTTTATATGAGTGCTCCTTTACCCACATATGTACACAACTGTATCTGTGTAGATCTACACATGTTTGCGGTTTTCATGCCTTTGAATTTGCTGAAATTGTAGTTGTTTTTAAGAGTTTTTTTTTTGTTGTTGTTTGTTTTTGTGTCACTTATGACCTCTTCACTATAGCACTTTTAAACCATCCTTCTTATGCGTTGAAACGACTTGGAAAAATTATAAATATGGGTGGGGAACCCATATATACACAGAAACTCTTTTTTAAAGTAATTTTAAGCCCTTAGACTTTCTCTCTCTTTCATAATAAACTTAAGTTACTTGGTCAAAACAAAATCAATAAACCATTTGTTTAAAAGGCGATCTTTTTCAAATTGACAACATTTTGAAATTCGGAAAAATGTAAAAATTCGTAGTACGCATAAACCAATCAATCTCTGTGTGGGGCTAGCTTATTTTAATTTTTTTCGGAGACGAAAGGGTTAACTGAACAAAGCATAATAATCTATACTTCTATACTACAAGGATGCCCATATTCGAAGCGCCCATTTTATTTTTACCCTAAAAAATCGATTGTAGTGCGGCTTGTGTGTGGTGGCGCGCCGTCTTGTTGAAACCAGTAGTGCCCCATACGCTTTCGACGAATAATTGGCATGGAAAAATTGGTTATCATATCGCGATAACGCTCCTGATTAACAGTAACCGTGCGCCCATTGTCATCTTCGAAAAAGAACTTTAGCACAAACGCCGCACCAAACAGGGACTTTGCATCGTAAAGAGGTACCTCTTGAATCTCTTGTGGATTTTCAGTGGCATAAATACGGCAATTTTGTTTGTTTACCGTTCCGTTCAACTGGAAATGAGCTTCATCGGTCATGAGCAGTGGTGCCCACTACGCTTTTTTACGCTCTTTAAGCGCCTTGTTGTTCTCATCTGCGCTCTTTGAGCGCCTGCTCGTTCTCTGGGAAAAATAAATTTCAACAATTTTAGAGCGTTCGCGTTGCGTGTACTGTTCCATGGTAAAAATCTGCTTGGAATAACGCTTCAAAACGCGGTATGTCATTAGTCGATTTGACATCGCTGTCAAAAGTTATAGTGTTGCTTCGGATATGGGAAACCCTGTATTATGTCTCTAAAAGAGGTAAAGTTTGTATGTTTGTACCTATGTAGGGGGCTATCTCTTGAACTACTGAATTGATTCTAAAAACTCTTCTACTACTTCTGAAAAGCTACATTATCTCTGAGTAATATAGGCCATATTTTATTTTGATATAAATAAGGAGCGTGGCACTTTCCATACAACAGAGACACTTAAAATGCTATATCTTGGCGCCTACGGTAACAGCATTTTTGATATTTGCTGCTAGGATGTATATTGTCTCATGAAATATGGACGGGATTAGATAACGGGGCGTGTCACCTCTTATGCAACAAAAACAGCAACTATAGTTGTGAAACATGATCCATGAATGTACATTGTTTGTGCCAAGCTACTCACAAAATTTAAACGGTATTGTACAATGGGGCGTGGCTCCTCCCATACCACAAAAACAATTATATTGCTATTCTTGGTACTTAAACCAAGTCGTGAAATTTGCTACATGGACTCGATTGTCTGCAGTAAAGACTGCATAAAATGTAGACGGGGTTATGCAACGGAGAGTGAGCGCGCAGAGCCGCGGGTACAGCTAGTAATAGATATGACGCAAAAAGCTTTATTGAGATGGGGCACTTGTGTTCCATATGCGTTACAGACTTAGGTTAGGTCAAAACACCATATAACAGCTATAAAATTTACCTCAGTTATACATATAAAAAAAGGTTTTTCCTCTCCGTGTAGTATATGATTTTTGGTTTCCCTTAGCATTAGTGTATGAGTGACTTAAAACAAAAAACGAAAATGCCTTATGAAAACTCCAGCAGCATCTTCTTTTATCACAGGGCTATTGACCTGAATTTATGATTTCATTTTCTACATGAATATTTTAAGTATCTAATAATGAAGTTGTAGACTCACACTGCTCAGATGAGTTGAAAAAAAAAAAAAAAACATTTTGAATTTAAAATTTGAAAAGCATAAAAATACCGTCGGCACATTTTTTTTATGCAAAGCAATGTGGCCTGGTTTTTTGTTTTTTTTTTTTAATTTGTAACTTAGCTATGCAAAGGGGAAGCCTGTTTCACTCTCCATTTTTTCGAGCACCATGTATTTGGTATTGTATTTTGTTCTTTTCATATGTGTATCCAAAACTACCTTTGTGAAACACCTTAAAATTGAATAAAGTGTGTGTTTTCCACTTTTCTTGAAAACTTTATAATGTCTGTAACTTTGTACAGGATCTTATGTCTCCATTTCTAAGTGACTGACAAACGAAGATGACTTGTGGGTAAAACTTAAAGTAGGTAATAATAATAATAATAATAATAATAATAAGTGGCGTCACTAGAGTGGGTGGTGTGGAAAAATCAGATAAAAGAAAAAGAAAGTGCTTGCAACCACTGCAAATATTTTTAAAAATCAATTTTTTTTTGACTGAAAAAATACTTTAACCTATTTAGAATCAGGAAAAAAATTTCTTCATCGAAATTTTGTTATTTTTATATAAGCTAGTCAATATATATTTTTTTTCAAATACGAATTTTAGGGGTCGAAATTCGATCTTTAGTTAAATTGGTCGCCAAATCCACAAAAATTAAACCAAATATCGTTAATTTAAATTTATTACACAGCTATACATACAGATGTACGTGAGTTTAAGTACGGTAGGATAGCTGGAAAATTTAAATATACGATAAGTCGGAGAAAAAAAAGATATGATACTTATAATAATATACGAATTGGATAAAAATTGACAATTTTGACATATACAGCTCCATATATTTTGAAACATCAGAGACGTACACGTTTGCCTCTTACATTTTCAGCTTCTAGTAGTAATTCTGAAGAACACAATATTCGGGAAGAAAACAATAAAATTATACAATAGAGTTTTATTTTATATATTGCAATTGCTGTTAACAAAAATGTAGCATTATCTGTCTTTTATATTTTCGTCATCTATACTATGCCCTTAACACAATATATCAGTGGCAGACCCGATAAAATAATTTATTGCAGTTTTTTTTACAACTTCAAAATTCATTTAAAAAAAAGCGGCGCTATCTTCACTTTACTCTTAGTTTTCTAATTCGAATAAATGCGAACTACAGTTACTCACAAAATTGAGCATACACCTTGATTTGCAAGAAATATTGGCAATTTTTAAAGAAATTAAAAATGTTTATTAAATAATTTTAACGCATGGGGATAGATACCCATCTGACGAACTAATAACGAGCATAAATTTTAATATTTTTGAGACATAACACAAAAAGAATTCATAAAAACGTAAATTAAAGCAAAATTCATGTCACGATATTAAGTATACACTTTCCAGTTTTGACATCAAATTTGATTTTTTTTTATCACCGAAGTATTGTAAAGCATTTTAAAGTTTGTAGGGCTATTTCGACTAATAGTTTGAATACAAGCTCATTTCGTTTTACGCGTTAGTTTCGCAATGGTGACCACTAGCAAGGATACAACTTTTGCAATAAGATAATTGGTGATAAGATGATATTGTAAAGGAAAATCGTATCGCGAAATTGTTCCCTCGCATATTACGTTTGGCACAAAAAAAAAAAAAACGAAATTGATGTTTTGGTCTTTAGTGCCTTCTTCTTCAAACTATCGATTCAATTATTTTGTTTCATGTTATTGCACTCAATCAATATGTAATTGAGTATTTGCACTTAAAATCACACCATTATATGAGTCCTAATTACCACAATCATATGAAGCCAATCATCGATGCCAATTGACTTGATACAATGGAATCACCCAAAGAGAACTAAAAAAAAAAAACTTAACGAGCCGTCAGCTAAAAAATTCAAAATAAAAATCCTCTCACTTTTAAATTTGACAAGTTAAATTGACAGCTAACAATGTATCCTACATGACAGCCAATTGAAACGCAGACAGACGAAACGGCTAAGGTACTGATTTTTAGCCAAACACAAATTTCGACAAGCTATCGAGCCTACCCCGAGCAGACAGACAGACCTAGAGAAATACAAACGAACAGCAAATATAACTGGCAGTAGTCAGCTAATTTTGTTTTCATTTCATTTGAGTTTAATTTTAATTTGCTTTGTTTAGTTTTGCTGAATTGCAAATGATTTCTTTTTCCATCGGCTGCCTACATTTTTGATTAAATTTACTTTGCAAGTCGCGCGCACTGCCGCCTGCTTTTTGCTTTGTTTAGTTCTCTTCATGCCATCTTCGTCTAATGACACCCAGTCACGCACATAAGTGCTGTGTCCTTTTTGCAGGATATCAAAGAGTGGAGAGAGCTTCGGCAGCTACTTTAATCGCTTTAAATTTGTCAGAATGTACGTGACTTCCGGTTGCTTGGTTTATTTTTGTTATAAAATGCTTTCGTATTTTTTCATTCTACAGCTATTTCTATGGTTTTTATAATTTTGTTTTTTTTTTTGCATACACCCACACCATTTGTTTGCCTACATAATGGTGTTAGTGTTGGCGTAGTTGTTGATGGCTTGGTAGGAAATTAGTTCATGAGTGACCACAGCTACAGTCACAATTTATATATGACACGTTTTTAATTTTCTTCAAACCAAATTAAGTTATTTTTTGCAGAGATTCTGTGTAGTTGAGAATTTATTTTAGAGGGTCATACATTTTGATTTTATTTTTCTATTTTGCATGAATTAATTAATTTAATAGGTCAAACCATTAAAATTTCAAAGCAAAATAACTCGGAAATCTTGTGTGCAAAGATCCATGGCTCATATTCATAGTCATATTTGGTATCAGCTTAAGTTAGAACTTTATTTTAGCAATAACTAAGTCATTCATAGTTGATTTCTCATCGACTTATCTGCTTAGTTATAACTAAAAATATAGTTTCAGCTGAATTTGTTATTAAGTCGATATCAAAAAAGAAATAAAAAGAAAATATGGAGAAATTTCAACGCGATTTTGATAATTTTGAGGATTATATGTTAAGTTGTTTTTATTTGGCGTGTTAAAAAAATATACATGCATATATGTTTTTAGAAAAAAAGCATTTTTACTGACGAGAATCGAACCCACGCACTGTGAGCTATGAGTTCACAGCCCTAACCACTTTGCCACGCTGCCTTGTATATTCCAGTTTATTATTACTCTTTTTGTTATTTTCAACACATAATTTACTTTTCTGATCAGGATGAGGAAGAAAAATTATTGCTTTGGTAAAACATACACTTTTTTTTACTTTAATGTATGATTCTACTACGTTTTAAAAAAACTTTCCTACTGGGCAAAGATACCAATTTGTAGCTGTTGTTGTATAGTTCTAATGAGCCTTCATATTTAGTTAACATTTTCATTTTACTTTATGAAGGGCTTAAATGACAAATTTTGCCCAAAGCTGTATGTTTATAAGGATGTGATATTGCTAAAATGTCAATTTCTATGTGGGTGTGGGTGTGCGTGTGCTTAAGGATACAAATTAGAAGTTCGCGTTTATTGTTTTAATTCTAATTTAAGATATTTTATTTAAAATAAAGGTGAACATTCTTATTCCTAACTACTTCAAAAAACTCCTTAGACATATTTGTTTCTCTTTAGGTTGTTCTTTTGTAAATTTTAAAAATTTATTGTCAATATTTGCATATAAACATGAGATATTGCACGTTAAGCGTAAAAAAAAAATTGTTCATGAATTTCATAGAAAAACATCATTTAACTGCAGAACCCTCTAACGGCTATATAAGCCACGCGCCTCATTGTTATTATTCCAGCATGGACATTCACACAAAAATGTTATGATAAAAGAATGTATTAGTAAAAACAACTTCTATTTTACCATATATCTCGGCAAAATATACCGTGAAAGTTATGTACATACGTATACATATCATGTAAAACTCGTAATATATGAGTTTTTAATTTGTTTTCTGATTATTCAATAGAATTGGATGGTTATTTTCAATTGAGCTCACAGTCATTGGACCGATACTCTTGTAAATTTACAAATCGATCATCACTTTTTCTTCAACAAACTTGACCTCCGGTAATTGCTGACATATGTTATGGGTTTACAAGAATATCGGTCCTCATAATATTTTGCCTAAGCTTTCAGTACAATTAAAAAAAAAAAATAGATTATAAACTAAAGAGAGACTAAAAACTTAAATTAACATTTAATAAACGCATGTGGTGCAAACTGCAGTATACGGATACATAAATAAAACATTCAGTTGCTACCACACCACGTAAATGTAATTAATTATAAATTAAATCAACACACAATAAGCCGATATCATGACCATAATAATTTAACGAATTTTAAGCTGCCACCACGCACAGCTTTTGGTGCGTTGCTCGCCGCTGCAATTCTTTGAAACTACGTTAATTATCTACACTCTGCGACACAATTTTCGTGCATATAAATTCTGATATAGAATATACATAATTTTTGCTCAAGATCGATTCCCTACAGAATTGCCACGTTCGATATATTTATTCACTTATTTCAACGAAAACAAAACGTTCTAAAAAAAAAATTCCTGAATTTTAGTAAAAAAATTCTCTTTCTGTTATACGAATAAAGTAAAGTAAAACTAAATCGAAAAAAGGTCGTACCATTGCATTTCTCTTAATTTCGCATTAAAAAAGAATATTTAATTAAAAACAAATCTCATTAATGATTTCTGCAGAATATCGATAAAAAGAGTGCGGCTAAGTAAAGTTCGCGCACTGTGTACAGGCATATCCCGCTTAACAAATTCGAGGTTACATATGTTCAGTATGTACATATTTATTTGATCGTTTTAATAAATAAAACAGTGCAATTTTTTTTAACAAAAAATAACCATTAAATAAATAAAGTCACAAATTAAATCGATGTTAAATAAAGAATTTTTGTATAAAATCTTCAGAGATAATATCAGGGTATTGAAATAACTCATTGACAGTTCGACAAAGTTACACAGCTCTTATGTTGCTTTGTAGTCTCCGGATATCTTTATTTACTTTCAAAATGTCTGATTGGCAGGAGCACATCATATTAGTTAAATGTTACTCATACCACCTGTAGTTTTGCATTTACAGATGTATAAAACAATATATAAATAATTGCTGAAAATTTTGATTAGCTGCTGAAAACTTAACCGTAAAACTTTTCAACTCCAAAATTCAAATAAACTGCCATTTGTCAAGGCATTTTAAATAAACAGACAGTCTGTTGGAGTTGCAGTACTTCCGACAACTTTTTGTCTATCTAACATTATAGTGAAACATTTTGAAGTAAAACAGAATATTTTTGTACGTTTCTCACCCCATTTTTCACTGTCCTGCTGCAGTAAGAGACGCAAGTTGCAAACAGCACCAAATTGCGGATGACATGACGACCCCTGCAGCGGCATTCGCATGCGAATTATTAACAACTGACGCAAACGCTGTGCTTCCATGTTTCTGCTACAAAGAACTGACTGTGCACTTGTTGTCTGGCTGTTAATAAAATATCACCGGCAAAAGCTAAATAGTAAAGCCAAAAGCAATAAGGAACAATGCATCCACTTTGCTTTTCTTGACAAAGTGAAAATGGCAACACTGCTGTTGTTTTGTTGCAGCAAAAGGTGACAGCTTTTGCCGCGCATCTGACAGCGTTTCACTGCATTTCTGCTTTAAAAAAATGCTGCAGTGTAAGGAATGTTGTGTTGCAATTTATTGCAAGTGATTTTTAAACAATGCGTTATTTTTCGCCTGCATGCCTGCCACTGTTGCAGTTGCTGTTGGTGTTATAATTCTTTTTCGTCATGTTAATATCATGTCATTTTTGTTGTGTTTAATTAGGCGACAAATTATTATTTTGTATGAATCCAATAGTAAATGTTAAATGTCAAAATGATGTAATTTTTCGGGACGATATTAATGTTTTGTGCGAATAATAATAATAATGCTATTTATAAAAATGTAGGTAAATATACAGATGTATATACTGTGTTGGGAACTATTTTTATATATTACACTCAGAATTAATTTTTGTTTGTAACTCTTAAAAAGGGGTGTAGCAGGTATGGAAAAGCATATAAATTCTTGGGTGACTAAGCCATGTCCGTTCGTATGTCTGTCTTCCTGTAAAATCACAATTCTCACGATTTCTGAAAGTTTGTTTGCGAGGACTTGGCAATTTTGCGCGTTTAGATGAATACCCATATTGTCTTTTCTGCAGCAAAAAAATATTAAAGAATCCTCAATGCTTTTACACAGAATCACAAAAACACTCTGTATGACAAGTAAACAAAATCAGCCCTCCAAGATTTCCTGGGACAAATGGGATGATTTTGGTACTCGTGACGGTTGCACAAATTCCAGGACAATCTCGTCCAGCCAGCAGCTTTCCCGAAATTTGTCTATTGACCTTTTTGACAGGATGCTTGCATTCCAAGGAATAGTTCTTTAAAGCTCATGCAAATATAGCTAAGACCTTTGTAAGGAGGTAAGAGGGATTTATAATAACAGATGAAATTTTGTACCAGAAGCCTTCCAATTCAAAAGGTAAAGTTTGAAGAAAAATATCACTACTATCTAGCGTCACAACTATAAATCCGCCAAATAATTTCCTATATGATAATTTCCTATAAATATGCCATAAAACACCGATTTTGCACTGTTAAGCAAGAATAATTACACTCAGAAAATAAATTTGGTAAATGTAACCAAATTTTTACCAAATCTCAGGTTAGAATTTTCAAACCTGGTGGCTCTTGTTGTTGAGTCTAACTTACCTGGGAATCAGGTTAACCACAAAATTTTCTCAAAAAACGAAACTGATTTTTTTTGTTTTTTTTTTTTTATCGTATTCCCCTTCCCCCTTATTACTTTGCTTATCAATTAATTGGAACGTAATTTATTTGCGTTGCATTTCAAAAACTTCAAAGAGAATTAAAATTTGTATTTGTCACCGGACGAGATTCGAACCTAGGTCTCCTACGTTATGTCACTATTCAGAGGCGCGCACATCTTAACCAACTGAACTACTCTTATAAATATATTGCGTGAAACTATAAGCGAATGTAACAACACAGAATGCCTAGGTTCGAACCCCACTGAATGCAAGAAAGAAATGTTTTTTTTTTAACTAAACATAATTCCATAGAACAATTTATCAGATTAATAGGTTACCTGACGCAGGTTAGACATTTTTTTCTGAGTGTAGTGTAGAATCCTGAGATATAGATGAAAATTTGTCTTTATCCTACCTAGTCTGATATCCGAATTTGACCAATATTTGATTTTTGTATGCCTGTGTAATTGATATTAAATTTTGTTGTTATTTAAATTCCTCATTACACTAATTTCAAGCATAATCAAGAAAAAATTCCTTGCAACGCTGTGAGTCGCGTGTTGATAAAATTTTCCCTTCACACTTTAAACGCCAACGTTGTCATTTCTTTGCTCCCTAATGCTGTTCTGCTCTGCTGCGTGGCGCGTTGCGGTGCTTTTTTTAATTTGTTATTTTTCGGCTGTGAAATACGCTAGCAACACAGCTACGACAACGTCGACGTCGACGACGACGGTTACGGTGACAACTGCTCAACCACGGGAGAGTTCATTTAATTTTCCCGCATGCAACACGGCAACACCTCTGCGTGTTTGTTTTTTTTTTAACTGGCAGTTGTTGCTGCAACACGGCACAGCGCGTGCTTTATTTTAATGCAATTTTGTGGTTATTAAATTATTATTATTATTATTTTTTGTCATTACGTTCACTGCCGCCTTTTAGCGCCTTGTGGGATATAAATCAGAGCTTCCCTTTGCATCCAAATGGATATTTTTATTTGAAATCAAGTCGATGTGCAGTTGATCTCAGGCTATTTTTAATACCGAAGCAATTGAAGAAGCACTTGGATGTGCAAGAACCTAACTAAACTAAAACTGAATTGAAATTTAAAAAAGATATTTTGGTTCTTGATGAAATCACTAAAACTTTGTTTATTGGTATTTTTACTTTACTTGATTACGGTTTGAAAGGCTGTTGCCACTGCGCAAGGATTACAAACAAGATTAAAAATCTATTCAGTTTACCCTCAGCTCATCTCCGAAAGCCATGCTCATACGAGCATATAGCTCCGTGCCAGCTGTGACAATTTTTATTTAGTAAATTTCGGGAAATAATACGTCTGACAAACGGTGGCCATTATCTGTTTCGTACATTCATGCTCTCTTCAATACATTTCCATGACCTTTCGTGAAATTTCAAGTCCTATGGCTTGGGATCCATTGGGAATATGGTTTTCATGTGAGAGATGGCCGCTAGCGATTTTTTCTCACTCAGCTAAGAATTTTGCTATGTTAATATACAACTGCTTTGTACAAAAATTTAAAAATGTCACTCAATGTATTTAAAAAAAAAAAAAATTTTCGGATAATAATTTTCCTTAACTTAATCAGTCACACTGATTGACGTAATGAGAAAAAAAGCCTTTCCCAACACGTACCAATATTAAATTACATTTCATTACCTTTATATTTCCAATACCAGCGATGGGCAACATAGGAAAAATGAGCCAATTTTAGCTCTATAACAAACACGTTGTTTTTCTAAAGAAAAATAACCTAAACAACAAACGGGATTTGTATTATTGTTATTGTTGTATCATTCAAAAAAAAAAAAAAAAAAAAAACCAAAGTGAGCGAACTAGGAAACAACAATGCGCACATTGAGAACAGATTTTATTGTTTCGTTTGATCAGTGTACTTTTATTTTTGCAGCCATGTTGCAAAAACATGCTTGATTCTTGGAATTGGCTTTTGGTGGTTATTTTCTGTCGGCAGTAGCTCCTGCTTGCAAAATTTTGCCCATCTATGTTCTAGACCATTTATTTTTATTTTTCAGCTTGAAATAAAGTATGACGTTGCGTCATTCGACCATACCATCCTTCTTAATTTTTAGGAATCACAAAGATTTATTATTCATTTTTTTAAGTGTATTTTTAACCGTTCCTATCGTTGCTACGTCTTTGGCTGACGCTAACAGCGAGATCAACGTTTTTAACGCATTGCTGCTGCTGCTACTTTAATGTGTTTGATAAAAATCTTCTAATTTCGATTAAAAATATTTTGGTTTTCACTTCCCTACTAAATGTGCCTTGTTGCTATCTAATGTGTAGCTGTTGTTGTTGGCGCAGTGCAACATGTTGCAGCGAATTTGTTGTCTTTTTCATTTTGTTCGCTCATTTAATTAATTGCAAATTTGTATTTTTAATTTGCTACCCAAATTGACAAAAAAAAAAAAAAAAAACTACAATTTTTCACTACTTTTTTTTCTCATATTTAAGTTGCTCCTTGTGTGCATAAAATTTATATGAAAATTTTGAAAAATTTTCGATTTAAAATTTGCATTGGCAGCAAAAAATCATTGCTGAATTAATTTCTTTTGAGATCAGTTTGATTTGTCTTCGCTGCTGTGTCTGACGCATTCGGTTTTAGGAATTGGAGTCTATTGCAATTTTGACGGTTTATCGATTTTGAGTGCTTGATTAATCAATCAACCGGTTGTGTTTTGTTTTTTTTTAGAAAATAACAATTTAAACTTCGATATTTGCTGCATTTTTAAGTAAAAGCATTTAATGAAAATGTTAAAAAGCACACGGTACAATTGTCGTAGTATGATTTATCCGGGACGTTTTTATTCACGCCATCCGGCACCTACGTTTTCATCATATCGTCTATTCAGCTATAGAAGCTATAGGAGTCGTACTGCCATGTTTCGTAGAAGGTTTACAAAGGTAAGAATATTCTGGCAAGTGGTATTAAAATGATATCCTGGATTAAGTTTTCTTTTATCACTATGAAATAGGGCTAAAAAAAGCGGTGTTTTAATCATTGTTAAGCGGTACAAAAGCATTGGGAAAATATATATATAAATTACGCTGATTAACAAATTTTGATTTGAGATGCGATTTTATAAACGTGGCACTGCGTTTACATCTTCGGAGTGACTTAAATCCATTCAACATAACCAACCTTAAAATATTGTCAAGTCTTTCATTTTGCTTAAGAGAATTAATAACCCGGCAGCTGGTAATTTTTTCACCGATCAATTTAATTGCTTTCACTCGGGACACAGGTTGAAAAATTCTACACTATTCATGGTCACCTCTCAATTTAATATATTTGCCGCTCGTATAAATAATGTCTTTAGCAGTATGATTTCCACATGATAATGTTTGTAGCATACGTGACGAAGAATAAGAAACAACAGAAAATATATTTAGGAATTCACAACGTTTCATACAGTCATAAGCTCTGTTTTAAGAAAAATATGACATGTGTGAACGTCCAATCGCTGCATAAAATTGACTTTTCAATTTGTTCTTACAAAAATGTTCTAGACACTCTCTTTTTTCATACGACTCTCTCTGTAAAATAGAAAGATAAGTAGAGTAATCAAAAAAAAAAAAAAAAAAGGTTATATGCAGAGTTGTGTTGTCCTATTCTATTTTCATAAACCAACAACACAATTTTTACAATTATTGTAAAAATTTTGATCACATATGAAATATTATGACGCCGTGTGAATTCCCTATATTACTGTGGTGATATTGTTTACCCAAAGACATAGCTTTGTTCTATTCGAATCTAAAGCTTCTGGATACATTCGTGCCCAGTGTGTTCACAAGAAATTTTAGTATTTTGAGAAAACAAAATTGAACAGCTCTGTAAATACTCAGTAAACTTTCCTAAATAACAGTTGGTGCTTTCTGTAAAGGAATAGGTCAAACAACACAGATGGGGCATCTTTCTTCAACAGTTAGGGAGCCGGTTGTTGAAATTTTTATATTATTTAATCGTGCGCCAGAGAAGTTCTATGAAATATAAATAATACGAACAATCTCTGCCATTTCGTCGTTCTCTGCGCTATCAATTGAGTGCCCTTTAAAACTATAAAACAATAATTACACCATAACCAATTTTATCGCGTCTGCCTTATATTTTAAAAAATGTGTCTGAACACAAAATTAGATAAATGCAATAGGCAGACGTTTTTGTTGCTGCGTTTAAGAACATATGTACAAAACAACATCTGCCACTAAGTTATTATATGCATTTCATAAATAATGAGGGAAACAACCTCTACCACTTAGTTATTGCTGCATTTAAAAATTGCAATATTACAAACATGTAAAAAAGTATTGAGTAATTAATCATTTTATCGCGCCTGCCTTTTGGCTGGCTGTTTCTTTTACTTATAAAAAATATAAAATAGAGAAGACAGACGATTCCAGCGCAGATTTTTCGAAAGCAAATGTTTTTGAGCACTTAAGGGACTTAATGTAATACAAAATTTACTATTGAATTTTTCGGTCATTTATATTATGTTTCTTATTTTTCTGGCTGTGTATGTGGGGCATTCACATAATTTTGAAATTTGCATTAGATTTTTTTGAAATTTTTACCATAAATTTTAAAATTTTTTTTAAATATTTTTTTTTTATTATTTTATTTGTTTTTATACATATTTTGATTTGTTTTAGTTTGTTTTTTATTTTTTAATTTAAACATTTTTTTTCTTTCGAAATATTGTAAATTCAAATTTAATACACGGTTCTACATAAGTTTCAGTACGGTAGGATAACTGGAAAATTTAAATTTACGATACGTTGGTGAAAAAAGATCGATTTAATTTAAAGTGGCTTTTAAAGGGAAAAGTTTAATCTTTTCAACTAAATAATTAAATATATTCAGATAAGTCTGGTGTTCTTAAAATCAATCGAATTTGACCAAAATTAATGATTTTGACTTATACAACCCCATATATTCTGAAAAAGCAGAAACCTACACGTCTGCCTCTTGTATTTTCAGCTTTTATGGTCAATACTGAAAACAAACGATAAATTCTTTAATAGAGTTTTTGTTTTTTTACATATTAAAAATTGGTGTTATTAAAAATATAGCAGTCTGGACGTCTGCCTTTTATATTTTCGTTGTCTATATTATGTTAGTAAGCCAATACATCGAGGCAGACGCGATAAAATAATTGTAATTACAAAATAAATTTTTACTCTTGGTTTTTCTAATTTGCATAAATGTGAAATACATTACATTTCAATACCAACGACTACTACATACCTAAAATGTCCACCGTTTCCCTAATTCATAACATCCTTTGGAGTGACGTGCCTTGTTTCTGTCTTTTGCACCAATCTAATCTAATGCAATCAATAACTTTTGTTTCCATAACATTTTTTTTTTTGATTCGATTAAAAAATAAACAGCTTATTAAGCCCTAATAAATAATTTGCATTTTGCAGACATAATCACAAAAAGGGGTCTGCCTTTAAAAGGCCATTATAATAGCAAGTTTGCCCTCACGTTCTTTTTATCTGTATTTGTGAATATGTATGTGTGTGTGTGTTTGTAAGTTAACTCGTATATGTATGTTTCTGCATGACAAAAGATGATTAATACGCGTTTTGCTGCCACTGCAGTTATCGACTATGAAAAAGTTTTTCGAGAAAAAAAAAACAAACTTTTTGACTCTGCATTTTTGTTTTTGTTGCTTGTGTTTGCTAGTTTAAAATTGTTTGAAAAAAAACAAGCCGAAAATGCACAAAGCTGCCAAAAAGGTAAATGTATTTTTTTTCTCCTTGTGAAATTGCCAAAAATACATTATGCACGAAGGACCTTTTTAGAGCCAATTCACTTCAATGTTCGTTTTTAAAAAAGAAGAGGGGTATCTATTCTGTGGAGTAAAATGGCACGAGTACTCCATGGTTTGCTCCGTATTTGCTGCAATTTTCTTGTAAACAAACTTTTGAGTAGGCGTTGATTTACGCGATAAGTGCAGCTGCCACCAGCGGTGAAAATAAACACAAAACTTCAGGTTGTAGTCTCACATTGTCAGCCTTGAGTTGGTGTTTTTTTGGTGTTCTGTTTTCCTTATTTTTGCACCTCAAAAATTCACCCACAGCAACGATTACTTAGAAGCAATCAAATTGGAATGCCCCACTGGTAATAAGTTTTTTACTTAAAAAGTTGAAGCATAAATGACAACTAAAAAGTTTGTTTTAAGTAGTGAAACCGGAAATCAACACCCTTTGTGACAAATTGATAGACAGTTGATATGAGTGCAGCCTGAAATTAGGCAACAATTTCTTATTGAAATTTTTATTAATTTGTTCAATTTATTAGTTGCTACGATTTTTGTACAAATTATCAAAATTTAAATATTAATAGAACTTCACATGCTGGCATTTTGAGTACATATCAACGACCCTTGTTTTCTTGTCGAAGTTACAAACTTTGCATTGTTTGAAACCATTTTGTGCGTTTTTTAAAAAAAAGAAATATTTGTTCAAAGTTTGAAGCAAAGAAGAGGTACAGCATAGATTTTTTAAAAATTTGCTTTATTTCCTGTTGAAGGACTATGTCAATTGTTACAAAGCAAAAAGCTGTCAGAACCGTAATTATTTCCTTGCAAGAAGTGATAAGTTTTAATTAAAAATGCATTTGCCTAATAAAGGTCGCATTTGCATTAATTTATGCAAAACTTTTGCAATTTTAGATGAAAATCCATCAAAATGATTGCAACCACAAAAAAAAAAAAAGAATGAAAAACGAACCTTATTTACTGCTGCATAGCAATGCAGTGATTTCTTCTCCATTTTTTCACATATTTTTATTTTCTTGAATAAAATACGAGTGTTTCAAATAAAACTTGGCAAAACTTCAAAAACTCAAGTTGAGTATTTTGTTGCATGCAGCGCTTTCAGAGCGTAAAGATTGAACAGCAAGTAAGCAGACTCGTTAAAAAAATGCAAATTAAAGCTGCATTAAAATAAATAAAAACCAAATAAAAGCGAAATATTACAACCCAACAAATGTCGGAAATAGTTTCCATGAAGGAGTTTAAAGTGCTTTAAGCGATTTTTAATGCAGCGCCACCTAGTGTCATAAACAGCACATACAATAAAAACGAGTTACAACAGTGGCAGCAACAACTTTATCATCATAAAAAATGAAAGTAAAATAAATTGTTTCAATTACCAAAGTTGCAACAAAATTAAGTGAAATTTTTATTGCTGCCATTAACGGCTTTTTAACTCTATGGTGGTTGTGTGCGAAATAGTCCAAGAGCCGGCTGTAGAAAAGTCGAGTGTATAAGATTACAGGATGGGATGCATGCCAAATTATAGAGCTCGACGAGCCTAAATAGAATATCTAGGGTTGCCTTGCCAAAGCCTGTCCCGATGGCCGAAAATGCCCGAATTTTAGCCAATTTTATTGTTCTAATTAAAACTGTAGTACATAACATCTCGAAATGAATGCCAAATGATAGAACTCGAAGGGGCCTAATTATAATACCTGAAATTGCATTGTTGAATCCTGTCCCAAACATGGGTTTTCACCGGTTTTTTAGATCAATTTTCATTAATGAAGATAACAGCTTGAAATTTGTGCCAAATGATAGATATCGAAGAGCCTTAATAGAATATATAGGGTTGCCTTATAGAATCCTGTCCCAAACATGAGTTTCCACTCATTTAAGAAAAGTTGACCACAAAAACCGGTGTCAAATAATGTTTAGGACATGATACGACAAGGCAACCCTTTATATTCTATTTAGGCTCTTCGATATCTATCATTTGGCACGAATTTTAAGCTGCTATCTTCATTAATGAAAATTGACCCAAAAAACCGGTGAAAACCCATGTTTGGGACAGGATTTAACAATACAATCCCAGGTACTATATTTAGGCCTCTTCGAGTTCTATCATTTGGCATACATTTCAAGCTGTTATGTACAACAGTTTTAATTAGAACAACAAAATTGGCTAAAATTCGGGCATTTTCGGCCATCGGGACAGGCTTTGGCAAGGCAACCCTAGATATTCTATTTAGGCTCATTGAGCTCTATCATTTGGCATACATCTCATCCTGTAATCTTATACACTCGACTTTTCTACAGCCGGCTCTTAGCCTAAAAGTGACAGCTTGAAGAGGTGGTAGCGCTACCAACTGAAAGGCAGCGAGAGACGGCGTTACTACGAGTACATAAAAAATATTTATAGACGTCAATATGATAAACGAAAATAAATTTTATTTATTTGTTAAATGCCAACAAAAGATGGGCGTTTGATTGTTTCACAAGCTCGATTGTGTTGTTGCTGATTAATGTTAATAGATGAAGCATGGAAACGCCTCGAAAACTGCTTCCATAATAAATAATTATACTATACGCCTAGGTTTTGCATATAGCGAATATTGAAAGTTAATTATCTCTTCTATTCTGACTATATTCTGACTTAAATTATGTGAACATAACTTAAATTTTCTTTACATACAGTTTGTCAAGTAATTGTTTGCAAAATAAATTATGAAATACAATTTTCACATTCATATTGAATTAAAATGAGAAATATATACATATATATTTTTTGTAATTTTTTTTTATTATTCTATTTTACTCATTTTTCATTAGAAAACGACAAAAAAATTATTTAATATAAACAAAAACAAAAGTTTATGGAACAAAAATAAAAACAGTAGCAATTTCATGGTGTCAAATAATTCTTTGCAAAATGCAAGGAACATATGAAGAAACTAATGAGCATATAAGAAAAAAATTCAATACTTGATGTGTCCACCACGAACATTAATCACGGCTTGTGTCCTGCTTAAAATAAATGCAACAAGTTTTTTAAATCATATTCTTCCGGTATATTTTTGTCCATTCCTCCTTAATAACTCTTTTAAGAACGTTTTTATTTGTTGGAGCCCGTTTTGAAACTTTTTTTTTAAAGTGAGCCCATAATTTTTGATGGGGGGTTTATATCGATTCCTTGAGCCTATCACTTTATTGCAATTATACAACACCCAGGTCCTGCAAAAGACCAATTTCGGCTTAGGATAACTGACCTGATGTAATTTGTATCTTAACTATGCGGCCTTTTGTGCGTCAGTGAGCCTGAAATTCTGAGCACTTTTTTTTTCAATTCGTTTTGAAGAGTGTTTAGGTAAAACTACTGCGTCATGATATCGGTAAAAACTCTCAATTCACCAACACTTTCCCATGATACTCGTATGTATCCCCATACCATCACGGGCAACTTTCCATACTTCACAGTGGGTATTATACTCTTCTACTGCAGGGTCAATGGGGTATTAGAGAGACGTAATTTCCTGCGACGAAACAAAAACTATGTCATATTATCACCACTATAGTCCTAATAAAGTTTGATGGAAACCGAACACAGCTCTGCATAATTTTCGATAAAAATCGTTTCAAAAAATCCAAAAATGTTTTTTTTTTTTTTAGTTTTAACTCTTAAAAATTCTTGATACTAAAATAATGTTCCCAAGAAATTAGCTCTAGAGGTTAAACAAGCATTGAGAGGTTAAACAAGTAAAGACGCTATCTTTGGCCTCGCCAAAAATTAAATAAACTAGAGCCCCGATTTGCGTCGCATTTCTCCGGTTCCTATTAACGACGCAAATTGGGGCTCTAGTGTACTCGACAACGCGATAGCAGTAAAAGTGCGCGTAAGTTTTAAAATTTTATTAAAAGGGTATTTTTTCCGCCACACTATATGTTGGGTTAATGGTTAACTAAACGTACCCACATTGAATTTGACAACACTTACTTAAATAGTTCTTTGTGTTTTGAAGCTTATGCTTGGGTGGTGCCACGCCATCTTTACGAAATTCGCCAAGCTTTTTTCTGATGTTTGGCCGAACCATTTTCTGTATTTGTGTACGGCTTTAAAGTTTTTGTTTCTATGGAAGGTGTCACACCCACCAAGTTGCAGAGCTTTTCCGAATCATTCTTACTATTCGTGTGAAATTCGGTTCCATTCCCTTAAATAATTCTCTTAGTATGTATAGCACTTTGAAATTTTTACTTGTGTGGCAAGTGCCACGCTCTTTCGTTGAAATTAGGAAACTTTTTTAGTATTTTTGAGGAATTTGGATACAGTACATCATATAACTCTCTCGTCCATTTTAAATCCCAAGAAGTTTGATTGAAGGTTTGTCAGACAGACGGATATTACTTAATTGATTCAATTGGTGACCCTGGTAAAGAATCTATACACTTTTCTATAGCTGCCACGCCCCCTTCTATGCGTTACAATCGGAATGAAAAAGAAAATAGGGTATAAAGCGAATTTTTCAATCGATTTTTCTCGAAAATTTTCCCATTTCGTTTTTCGTACGCTTCACTTGTAAGTTGAATTTGCTGACTGTGTTTTTAAAAAACTGCATAGTGCCGGAAGATGGCTCTTAATTTTCTATATATTCACGTTAACTACTCCATTATCAATTTTTTTCAATTTATTTTAATATTGTCCCTAGTGTCTAGATAATATTTTTTTTATTATTATTTTATGCCTATGTACTCAACTATGCATTAAAAGTACTAAATTATTTATGTAGTTTGCTAATTTTATATGCTTACAATATATTTTTAGTTAGAAATGAAATGCTTTAATAGAATAAATTAGAAATTCATACCAAAATTTACTAACCAATTTCGATTTTAAAATACGTAATATAATAGACTAATCAATGTTGTGTGTAACAAAATAAAAAAGAAGGCTAAAACAGGTCAAAAGATAACATTGGTAATGATAACTGCACTTGTGTGTGTTAAGCTTTTGTTGTCCTACTCTAACTAACGTGTGTTTGTAGTTGTTGTATGATGCCAATTGCATTTCTGCTTTGTACAACCTCTCGCGATATTCAATGTATTTCTGTGTGTGTGTGTGTGTGTGTTTGCAATAAGTATATTTGTTGTTGTATGCGTGTATTATAATTTCAAGCCATAATTGTGTACTATTTTTTTGTTCTAAATTTTTCTGTTATTTATTTATCATATTTTTCTTTATCTGCAAATAGTAATAATTTTTTTTTAAATTTTTCTTCTTCCCTGCAGCCTTTGGTTTCACCTACAGTGGACAACATGAACGGTTACAGCCGTAAATCACCTTCAAAGCGCCGCTACGAAGGGTCTAAATTTACAGGTAAGCTTCGAGTTACAAATAATTACATTTAATAAAATTTTGAACATCAGACTAAGAACGTTTAAGGGTTGAATGAATTAACTTTTTCCGGCCGAGATTTTTAAAAAATAGTTTTGATTTGAAAAGCCTTTTTTTTCCACATATTTTTGTTTAAGGTCATGTTCGAATATTAATTGACAGCTGGCTCTGAAAATCGGCATTGTGACATATTATATTTTACTTCTAACCTATTTCTTAAATTCTTGTGCGTTTTACACTTTGGAATGACGGATCACACTTTTCATATTCGTGATCAATTTTGAGTAGCGATCTTAAACGTTCTCTTTAAAAGGCGAAAATATTTTGGAACAAAAAAAAATTTGTAATAAATATGAAAAAAGAAAGTAGAAGTCATCTTAACCTTAAACTATGACAGAACCTTCTTGCACCAATATAATCTTGAACGTTTTTTTCGGAAACTGATTTTTTATTAAGATATTGACCTGAGGCTTAAGATTATTGACCTGATACAATTTGTAACTTAACTTTTAGGCCTTTCAAGTGTCAGTGAAGCTGAAATTTTGAGCACAGTTTTTGAATTCATTTTGAAGAGTGTTTAAGTGAAACTTCATTATATAGGCAAATTATATGAATCAATGCCAAACATGATCTGTGAAGTGCTGGTCAACAAAGGAGGTTCAACCCACTATTAAAAATAATGTTGACACATTTTAAATGTTCAAATTAACGTTAAGTAAAATTAATAATAATGTTTCAGACACAAAACTTTTCATAAACGGCATTTTCTAAGGGGGTGTTCTATTCAAGTGGCGCGAAAATTAGGTTTATTTTTATAAGTAAATTTACTCCAAAATGCATATAAAATCAACTGCTTTAGATATCACAACTAATATTGCTGGATTAAGAATTAAGAAAGCATAGTTCTATAGACAAAATTTTACTCTCTTAAGTCTCCGGTTCGATAGATAATACTATTGAAAAAATATATTTTAGGTGTGTTATTCAAGTGGCGCGGAGTGTATATCAGATTCGGTTTGAAAATCATAAAATAAATATAAAAATGGACTAAAAAAAATCGTGGTTCAAGAAAAATCCTGGTTTTTCTTCTTTCTTATGATTTTTTTTTTTTTTAACCCAGATTCCGGTGAAAAACCCTGGGTGCAAAGCATTGCCATAATAATTTAGTTTAGCGATGTTGGTTTATACCTACACTAAACTTCGATTCAACAAATTGTTTTAGTGCATACATGTAGACTAAACTCTTTTTTCTTGTAGCTTAGAAAAAAAAAAAAAAAACTTTGAAAGTTCAGCCTTCAATTTTAGTTTTAAAGCATCCATCATCGACTTATAAGTTTTACAATAAAAATTAAATGGAAAAAAGTCTAACCCAAGCATTATATTTGACCAGGCGTCAAAAGTGTTGTCATTAGTAAGATATACTAAAAATCGAAAAATCAATAACTTTCCTGACTTCTGAATATACCACGCTCAGTTTTTGCCCAGTGCTTGTCGGTCTTACCAAAAGTTTTCTCGTGCTGAGCTTTGCAAAATATGCTTGAATTAGTTTTCTTAGCGTAGCGTTTGAAAGGTTTTGCTTAATTAGTAGGTGCCACGCCTACTGTTTCAACGTTGCCAATTTCTTACCCAGTACTTGGTTGCATCATTTAACGTGCCAATTTGGTTATTGGTTTGTATCTCGGGAAGGTGCCATAACGAAAAAATTTTGAAATTTATACCGCAGTTGCCAAACCTACCCTAAACTAAAATAAATACACGGTCCGACTTGAGTTCAGTTTCTATAATAAGTCCATTAGAAATAATTAGTTTTATTTATTGTTCAAGACCGAAAGATTTATTGGTCATGGACATATATTGACATTTTCGGCAAATTATGGTTAAATGTGTTTGAAAAAAGCTTAAATTTATGGTATTTTAAAATTCAAGGATTGCGTAAAAATTCAAATTTAAAATTAAAAAATATAATATAGTGGCTAAGGAATACGAGTAGAACATAAAACAATGAAAGTCACGTAAAATATTTAGTTTTTCCATAGATTTTAATAAGTTTTTGATGGCAGGTTTTCAATTCTTGAAAGTTAAAGAAAAGTTAGATATATAGATTGCGAAAAAAACTGTTCAAAATTTTTTTCTTCCTGTGGCGAGTAAAGAGTTAAAGTAAATTTTAAAGCTGCAAAAAAAAGTTAAGAAATTTGTTCTAAAATGAATCGCCCTAAACGTTCAAGCGCAAAACTATTTTTAAGCAAACATTAATTGCAATTACGACAAATTACATTTCTGTAATAATTTTCTCTCTGTTATGTTTTATTTTTCCAATTAAAGTTCATCCAAAGAAAAAACCTCGTACAAGCAAGGAACGCGTTCCACAACCAAAGAACACTGTAGCCATGCTGAATGAACTTCGTCATGGCTTGGTTTACAAATTGGAATCACAGTCTGGTCCAGTTCATGCACCGTTATTTACAATTTCCGTTGAGGTAAGTGCAAGCTGTTTTACAAGATTACTTTTATGGCTTTCCTTGTTTCTGTTGCCATCGTAGCTAATATCCAATGAAACGAAATGAAATGCTAAAAATTCTTTTATTTTCGACTGAATGCAGAACAAAAATGACTTGTTATGCAAAAAGTGCAATAAATCTTTATCTTTGCTTAGATAATTCCAAATCATTAATTTCAATTAGTTGAAAACATTCAAATATCAATTTTGTCTTATTTCTTGAACATATATTTATCAGTACAGCAATATTAAACAAAAGAATAGTAAAAACATTGAAAACGGACTTTATTTTAGTCCTTAGTTTTCCTAGTAAACTACGGTTATAGTGGAAAAAAGAAGATCCTAAGTATTTGTCATAAGAATTTTTGTTCATATTCTATATCGAATTTTTACATTTTGCGTTCAAAGCAGAGAAATTTACATAAGGGTAATTTTATTCCGGGAGTGAAGTTATATCTCAGCATCTATTGGAGTTATACGTCGTTTTAAAGCTTGGAATGAACACAATTTAGCCTAGGAAAATTTTGGTTTGGTAGAATAAGTGGGCGGTCTTCTGCCGCGACTCGGGAATTACATCCTCCAATATGTCTAACAACGGCTTCGTGGCGGCCTTCGACTGCGATTGACTGCTGTATATCTAACGCCGGTGTTGGACATAAAGGGTGATCCAAAAAGAGCTTCGTACTTTGTTTTCTAAATAAAATACATAAAAATCAATGTATTGATGCAAGTCCTTGTTTGGAATGATAGTTCGGTTCCTACAACTCAATGTTTAAAAATTGTTTCGTTCCCACGATTAGTTCTTAAATGATCCATTCTGTGGGTTCAATATTCGACAACTCTTTCGAGCATATCGGCAGGTATTCCTTGAATATCACGAGTTACGTTGGTTTCCAAAGCATCAATAGTTTCGGGTTTGTCGACATAAACAAGTGATTTAACATATCCCCAAAGAAAGTAATCCAATGGCGTCAAATCATATGGTCTTCGTGGCCAGTTAGATTGAAATCTGAACGTACACCAATATCAGCCGGCTTCAATTCTAAAAACGTACGAGCTGTATTTTATAGGCCTTCAGACCAAGATCACGCCTCTAGATACGCCACAATAATGATCCATAAGAGATGCACAAAGCCTGAGATCGGCGACGAATCGATTGTTCACGGTTTTCACGAACACTTTCTGCTACTGCAGAAATATTCTCAAAATTACGGGAATGCACTCTGCACTCTGGTTGAATGATGAAAGTTCAATAGTGTAAAATTGGTTCGAAATTTGCTGATGGTGTTACGAATAGCGCGCTCAGTTGGACGCTCATAACGACCAAAATGATGTTGAAGAACTCTATCTAACTGATGACTGATTTTGGTAGTAAGTTTCGACAATAAATAAACGTTGTTCAGGAGTAAGTCTATTCATGATTGAGTCATATTGAATACTGAACACAAAAGTCATATGGACAAGCCATTTGACACATGACAGCTGTCAAAACAACCCAGTTGGAAAAGGGACCTCGTATTAGATCATCCTTTAGAATAGTGAGCCGCGGCCGAAGGCCGTCCTCTTAAACTAAAATACTAAAATTTGAATAAAAACTGAAGTGAGACCGTTAAAGTAAATAATAACCTTAGTTCATTACAGGCCAAACTAGTTCATCCGAAGCTTGTTAGGAAAAACTAGTTTATCCTAAAAACTAGTTTGGCCGGTAACATATATGTATATATCTTTTTTGCTCTTGTGTAAATTTATGTGACACAAATCGTAAGAGTTCTGTAAAAATTACCAATATTTATTTGACAGATTTTTAGTGGATTAACTTCTTATAACTTGAGCAGTGGCTTGCAGAATGAGAAAAAAAAATTAAAGAGGAAAAATAAAAGAAAAAAAATAAAATTCAAAAAGTTTGGTCTCACAAAGGAAAGTGTCTCATAATATGTGTATGCACATACATATGTATGTATGTATAATTGATATTTATTTTTTTGTCTTATTACACAGCAACTTCCTTCTTCTGCTTCTCTGTGTTTTCCTATTTTCGTAAGTAGTGATGTTGTTTGTTCGTCCTTATTTATGTCATTTCTTCGAGCATAAAATTTTGCCCTTTGTATGCAAAACTACTAAATTCAAGTCAACCAGGGTCGCCGACGGAAGTTTTCACCCCGAGACTGAAATTTTTTGAAGGCCCATAAAAAATCTGAATATACATATGTTAAAATTCAATGACTAGATAAATTGAATATTTTTGTCTTTGACAATTTTTTACTTCCGGTGTTAATAACTTTTTTTTTTAGGAAAACTTATCTAAATTAATAAATTAAAAATGAAAAATTAACATTAATCATATAAAATAAGTGTACAAATTTTAATAAACACTGCACAATTTTTAATAAAAATTTTCGAACTCCAAAATTATTGAGCTTCATTCTATTATCTTTCAAATAATACACCTAATTTGCGAATAGTTGCAGGAATTCCTAACCATTTTACTACGAAATCTCCGAAATTAAATCTAAACGATATTTCGACAATACCACTTTCTTTGTGAAACTTTTTAAAAAACACTGGCGTATTTGTCGCTGATTTTTCTAAAAAATTTTAGCGTCGCACTTGTTTCATGCAAACGGTAGGTACTCATGCAACATAGTTTCTCTCGACGGCCCTGAAGTCAACAACAGTAAGATGTATTTTTAGCATTCGCATTCTCTTCCTTAAACTTAAAGGATGCTTGGTTGCTTTTGGCCTTTCATCACGAATTTAATTAATTTTAATGAAAGTCTTATTAAATTTTATATTCATTTAAAAATGTGTATCCTTGTCTTAACACTTGTTTATCCTTTGTATACTTCTTGTATTTGAACTATAGTGATAAGTGCCTTCAACACCACATGCACATGTTGGAAAAATAAATGCAAACATTTAATCGCACAATAACATTTATAATTACTCATTATAAAAACGAGTGTGTACTGACATGTAGCTCTACAAAAAAAAAGTCTTACTTCGCAGTTTCCGAAAATGATTAACATTTTTCACAATCAGGTCTAGTTTTTGAGATAATTCAAAATCTGGTCTCCAGAAACAGGCAAACGCTAAATTTTAACTTATTTCGATATATTTCGTAGAAATAGGTACACGGTTAGAAATCTTGGAATAAATTTTAATACAAGCGAAGTATTACAAAGATTTTTAATACAATATTGATTAAATTTAATACTGTTGAATATATTACAAAATTTTGTAATACATTTTGTATTAAATTCTAATACAATTCAAACATTAAAACGATATTTTATAACATTTGATGATATCGCAAGTATTACATTTAGCCAACATAAATATGATACTGCGTTGGCTGATGTCGTTAAAATGTTCATGCAACCCTTGCACTGAAAGGGAACCAGGTTCGAATCCCAGTGGATACGACATATTTTTTTTTTAAATTTTAATAAAAAAGAGTATTAAATTTTAATACAAATTTGTATTAAAAATGAATTTTAATATCTAGACAATATTGAATTTTCATACAATTCTGGTGTAGTCTTATATGTAAGCCCAAAAGTATTAAAATTTATTCCAACATTTCTAACCGTGTAGCTGTATTTGACCAATGTTCTTAAAACTGACGATTCTGCCTGAGGTTTCGAAAAATAAAGACCTTTTCTCATGGTTTTTGTTATCAGCAATGAAGCCTTTGTACATCCTACACATTTTGTTTTAATTGCGTCCGCAATGCCAAGGCGTTTGGCTGTGTCCTTTTATGTCGTCCAAATGCTACGTACAAAAAGTATGAAAATGAAATGGGTTCATATGTAACGACGTTAGACAAAAACTGAAACCAGTTGTAATGCTTTTAATGTGGTCGTTTATTTGTAGTTAAGTAAAGTTAGTTGGTCGCCAGAATAATTGAGGGTTGATCTATGGCTACAACTACGAAAGTTTCATCAGTCAGAAAGCCTCATCAAAACGAAATACCAGTATGTTCCATTTATAGCTATCACAAAAAAATTTCAAGACATTTCTCTGAATTCTTGTGTATTAAATTTCTCCAGCCGTTTATATAGTATGGAATTTATAAACTTGGTCAGCGAGCGTCACCTTCTAAAATAAGTAAGAAAAAGAAGGGGTCTCTCAATAAATCATTCTTTGGCCACGGGTAACATAGTTTTGGGTCAAATAAGACTCAGTCTTTATATACATAAAGTATAACTTTGTTTCTGAGATATTTGGTGCAATATGAAAAAAGTTCTCTCTTCGTGTTCCCTTAGTCCCAAGTGAGAGATAGGGCCGCCTCAATTACGACCGCGTACGTACACAATTTTTTAGGAATAATTTTTAAATCTTTCCAACTAAACCCAAAGTTTCTGCTAAAAGATTCCACTCCATAGTTTTTCTAACAATACTGCTGTATTATTTACACAAAGTATGGGCTATGCACTTTCACTTTTCTCTGCTGATCCATATTTTCAACTACTAGCCCAGCCTTTTAAGACAAAACTTTGATTTTATAAGATCAAAAGTCTCATAGAATATAGTGTACGCGAGCCAACATATTTAAAGTCTAAGGTCGCTAAAATCGACTTTTTTTTGTAAATACAGTGAAATTCCCCATAACTGGACAGCTCCCATAAGTTAAGGGCTATAACCGGACATATTTCAGCGACACTCACTAACTTTTCCATACAAAATTAATTCCGATAGCCGGACGCTCCAATAACCGAACAAAAATGCTGCGACGGTGGGTGTCCGGTTATGGGGAATTTCACTGTATCTCATTTTGTTTGCTCTGAATGACATTTGGAGTTTTTAAAAAAAGTTGTAGAGCATAAAATTCTCTACAAATTTGGTCTTGGGCAATATTTCATACACTTGGTCGTTCTTGAGATAGAGCGCAGCGAAGAGTGGGAAGTGCTTAGGGAATGCAGTTCATAAATATCTTAAATTGTACCAAAAGTAAACTGAATTGGAAAAGTGGGTGTGGGGTTTCGAACTTATATTGATTTTTACAAAAGCTATATCCGCATGAAGCATGAAAACGTACGACTTGCCCTCATACTTGCGCTTGAACTTGTAGAACATTTTATTTGTTTTGTTTTGATTTGATCTGTGATTTGCGTACATAAGAACTTAGGTAGGCTTGCAATGTGGCAAATGACTTGATAGCCGTTTCAAATGGGCTTACGCAGACCTCTAATGTATATCTTGATATCATCACCTGAAACTAAACTCCTTCGCTACCGAGATATGTATTGTTATCAGCTGTGTACAGAGTCTAATCTTGCAATGACACTTGCTCTTTATAAAGTTGATTTGCTCAACAATGGGATTACGGCAACAACAAAACCGAGCTTCAAAATTTTTGAAAACAAATTCTTTCTTGTTGAGAGTCATGGTTTTGGGGTCGTGGCTTCGAGAATGAAATGAGATGAAATTCTTTAGAAAGAATTTTAATGCCACTTATTTTTAACCTAAGTTTAATTAAGATGACATCACATTGTTTGTATCGTTTAGCTTAAATTCAAGTACAATTTTTCTTTAAAATCCGAATTTTACAAGTGCCTCCTTTTTTTTATTGCAACATTAAAAATGTCGTGTTTTGTTGAAAACCCTTTGCTAATACCACACATAAAATGTGTGTTGTAACCGCATACAAAAAAATGCAATAACGAACATTGCCAGCAACACATTTGCTACTTTTTAAGCAGTGTTTGTTGCCGCCGGAAGTACGGGTAAACCAGCAAACGGAGTAAATATTTACAAAAATAAAAACGCCATTCTTCTTTATCGGACTTAAAAAAAACTGGAGTTCTGTTTTTCCTTTTTTACATTTTTTTTTTTAAATTCTAAAAAACATTTGTGCAAAAGTCTGCAACAACAAAGGAATAGGACATTCTTAAAAAAATGTTTCAACAACAGCACTAACAAAAACAAAATTTACGCGCCAAATATTTAAAATTTATTTAGCAAAAGTTTTCAAAATAAATGGTGCAGAAATGGGCGCAGTTTGGTGTCGTTTTGTTATTTCCAGCTTTAGTTTTAGCTCTGTTTTTTGCTTGCAGTGGCATTTTGCGTATTTTGAAAGGCTTTTTGGCTCGGTTTGGCCGGCTGGCTGGCAGGCAGGCTGCAAGGACAAAATGCTTTCATGACATGCATTTTGGCAGAGTTTTTTGTGCACGTCGCCACATATGGTGCATTTCAGGCGAAATTTTCCAAACCCTTTAAAGTTTTAAAATTTTGACATTTTTTATACTGTATGGAAGTTAAAGTTTGCATTACATGCATGTTTGTATTGAGGGGGTCCAATTTTTTGGTTGACCTCGGTTACCCCTATATAAAGGGTGATCCAATACGAGGTCCCTTTTTCAACTGGGTTGTTTTGACAGCTGTCATGTGTCAAATGTCTTATCCATATGACGTTTGTGTTCAGTATTCAATACGACTCAATCATGAATAGATTCCTGAACAACGTTTATTCTTAATTGTGGAAACTTACTACCAAAATCAGCCATCAGTTAGTTAAAGTTCGTCAACATCATTTTGGTCGTTATGAGCGTCCGACTGAGCGCACTATTCGTGACACCATCAGCACTATTGGACATTCAACCAGAGTGCAGACATCCCATAATTTTGAGAATATTTCTGCAGTAGCAGAGAGTGTTCGTGAAAACCGTGAACAATCGATTCGTCACCGATCTCAGGCTTTCAGCATATCTTATGGATCATTGTGGCGTATCTTGAGGCGTGATCTTGGTCCGAAGGCCTATAAAATATAGCTCGTACAAGAATTGAAGCCGGCTGATATTGGTGTACGTTTTAATTCCGGTTTATGAGCTTCATAACACCTTTAAATTAATCCCTTATTTTATCGAAAATTGTGTTTTCTGGTTGAACGGCTACGTTAACAAGCAAAGTTGTCGTACAATCCAAGAGCTTCCAATGTATCCCACTAAATGTACCGCTTGGTGTGGTTTATGGGCAGGTGGCATTATCGGACCGTTTTTCTTCAAAAATGCGGATGGAACCCGTGTCACGGTCAATGGCGCTTGCTACAGAGCAATGATCAATGAATTTTTGTTGCCAAAAACTCAGGATATTCGTGTAGCCGACCTCTGGTTTCAACAGGATGACGCAACATGCCATACAGCTGGAGAAACAATCGCTTTATTGAGGGAAACGTTCGATGAAAACATCATCTCAAAAAATGGTCCTGTTAATTGGACACCAAGATCATGTCATTTGACGCCATTGGATTACTTTCTTTGGGGATATATTAAATAACTTGTTTATGTTTACAGACCCGAAATTATTGAAGCTTTGGAAACCAACGTAACTCAAGGAATACCGGCCGATATGCTCGAAAGAGTTGTCGGTTATTGGACCCACAGAATGGACCATTTGAAAACTAGTCGTGGGCAACATTTGGAAAAAATAATTTTTAAACATTGAATTGTAAGAACCGAACTATCATTCCAAACAAGGACTTGCATCAATACATTGATTTTTATGTATTTTATTTAGAAAAAAAGTGGGGAGTTCTTACGGGATCACCCTTTATAAACTTCACTTAATTTAAGACATCACCATCTGGCCATTGACATCCCCTATTTCACCTCTGATGATGTCATAAAAACCATCTCTTTCCAAAAGTGGCCAGCTAAAACTCATTTTTATTATAAGATATTATTTTGGACACTTAGATACGTAATATAAGTAAGGTCTACGTTCTGAATTTTGATTCTTTTTTTTTTTTTGAGTTACTTTCTTTTTAACGTAGGGTGATGGGAAAGTTCTGACCTCGGATTCGTGCTTAGGACGCCAAAATAGATACCGTATGATACCTCATCTTCCAACTACTAGACCTTTTTTTTTTTTGTAGTCCTGTGTAATAAGTCAAAAGCAATTTTGTAAAAATATGCCTTAAAATTGGACAATTTTTTCAATTATAAAAAAGCAAATAATACCTAGTTATTTTGGGTCCCTGCTTTAAATGCGTTTTTCTCCAACTTTAGGTTTCTTGAGTTATTTCAGTCTTCAAGCAAACAAGGGATATGTTCTGACATAAAAATTTGAAACCTTTGTCGATTTAATATTTTTTTGAAAATTCCTCAGGGGACATCCCTTAATATAATATCCATGAAGAAATTACGAGCACAAGAAATTTCCTTTATTGTGATTTGAACACTGTCGCAGCACATATGTTGCGACTGCACAATTGATGTATTGTAGAGTTTGGAAAAATCAACTCCTAACAGCACTTTTGAAAAACTCTCGGCTTAGAAAATTGTTTTTGTAACTTTACCTAACTATACTATATTCCCAAAACGCAAAGAAAAATATATCCAGAAAGGTGGAACCAAAAACTGCGTAAAATAAGGTGCAAAACAAATTCACGTGTTTTATTAATCAGTTTAGATATTTTAAAAATCAATAAACACATTTTCGTTGTTCCAAAAGCTGCGTATAAATGATGTCCATCCGCTCTCTGTTTTGCTTTAACCCTTTCATTTTATATTTTCACTTTTTATCTGCGTCCGAACCTTTGCCAATCTTTTTGCAAAAAATTCTGATTTTTTTTTGCTTGCTTATATTTTCAAATAAATTTCCAAGCAAAAAAATCTCAAAAATGTCAATTTAATATTTTTTCTTCCATTTCCTCCCCTTTATTGCTTTGCTATGATTTATTAGCATTTCATGTAATTTTTCAGAAAGGAAATAAACTAGAAATAAAATTTTCATGCAAAAACGCTTAAAAGCACTGAAGGAAAGAAAACCAAAAAAAAAAAATCAATTTATTTAATACTCGCAAGCAAAGCGGCATGGTCGGTCGCAAAGGTAGGAGCAGCCCACTGTGAAATGTTGCAGCAATAAATGCACTTAGTTTCACCCACCACTTGCAGCGCGTCAGTGACTCCCGCTGACCAAATTCATGGAATGTTTAATTTCCGCGCCCTAATAAACGAAATTTAATTACACTTAATGTTGGGGAATATTTAAATATAAAAAGTTTTACTTTTTGATATCTACAAAAAATAAATGGTTTATTACATTTATTTAATTATTGTTGGTATTTATGTTTTACATCAGTTAAGACCGACACAAACAGAAAATTATTATTAATATATGACAGCATTTGTCAAAAATTTTATACAAAACTAATAGCAAGCTGTCAAAAGAAATTTTGTTTTTAACCAGAATGAGAAATATTGGTAGAAAGTGAACTGAATGAACCGGAAAATGTAGAATTTCATTAAATCTTTATCATTTTCCAAAAAATATTTCTATCATTTCGAATTAAGCTGCTGTCATACGTAAGCTGGTATGCCTCCAAGCTCTTGGTCCTAGCATAATACCATAGTTAGGTTTGCATTTCAGCGTTTTATTCATTTCTAGACTTAACCAGAACGAACTGTTTTTAATTTTTTAGTTCAGTTTTTCGAAATAACCATGTGAAATTATTCACACCGGCTTCGTTATTTGCTTACTCAGTAAAACTTTTAACTGAAATGATCTTATTATTGTTTTGTTTCGTTAGCCAGGCAGTAAGAATAGATCTTATGTTTTTAATTTGAAAAGTACATCGAATATATAAAATCAGCAGTTGAGCGATCAGCTATGATACCAACTAAGATATAACTATGGAAAATACTACATAGTTCAATTTTTCGGAAGTGGCAACTTTTTAAAGAGAAATGTCAAATTTTGATGACATTTTATCTAGTTGTTTTGAAGTAATCGCTGTATGAGTGACGCTACTTTTGGTATTTCGTAAACAATGGTAAAAAGTGAATTTCACATTTTGATAAAACATTGCTTTCTGATCGGAAAAAACGAGAAGCAAAAATTGGAATGACTCCAAAAACATCACAGCACATCTGCTCCGTCGAAAACGACTGTTTACAGATGGTTTGCTGAATTTAAAATGGGTCGTACGAGCACTAGTGAAGTGAAGAAAATCCATCTGATCGTTTTGAAAGACCGCAAAGTGAAAGTGAGAGAGCTAGCAGACATAATGAAGTTGTCGATCGGCAGTATTTTCAATATTTTGCATTAGGGTGCCGCGTTTTCTGATAATTGATCAAAAGCAACATCGCGCCGGTGATTCGGAGGCCAATTTGGAGTAGTTTCGGCGTAATCCGAAAGAGTTTTTTCATCGATTCGTGACAATGGACGAAACATGGATCTACCACTACACACCGGAGTCCAACAAACAGTCGGCAACATGGTTAGAACCGGGTGAGGGTCTTTCGAAGCGCCTAAAAATGCAAAAGTAGGCTGGGAAGGTGATGGCCAGCATATTTTGGAATGCACATGGCATAATCCTCATCGACTATCTTGAGAAAGGCAGAACCATTGTTATTATTGGACCGTTTGAACAATGAAATGAAGACAAAACGGCCGCATATGGCAAAAAAAAAGAAGTGCTGTTTCCCCACGACAATACACTGGCTCATTCATTGCTCAAAGCAATGGCAAAATTGAAGGAATTGCGATACGAATTGCTGCCCCACCCACCATATTCTCCAGACTTGGCTCCCAGCAACTATTATTTGTTTCCAAATTTGAAAAGATGGCTCCAGGGAAAGAGATTTTACTCATATGAGAAGATCGAGGTCGAAACTGATGCCTATTTTGAGAGCTTTGACGTCGACTACTATAAAAAAGGAATCAAAATGTTGGAGAATCGTTGGATTAAGTGTATCTCCCTCGAAGGGAACTATGTTAAAGAATAAAATCGATTTTTATCAAAAAGTTTGTGTTCTGATAATTTTTCCCGGGACTTTTTGAAGCATGTAGTACCACCTAGTTACTTTGTTACTCGTTAGTAAAAGTAACGAATTAACTATGCCAGTGTGATTAACTCTATTATTTTTCAAGTTATTCTCTCTGAATACGAGCGAGTTGGACACAGTGCGTTGCATATCAGGGGGCCCACTATCAAGGTGTACCCACCTATATATTTTTTGTTTCTTGTTTTTGTATGTGACTTATCAGAGAAGTTAATAAAATTTCCGTTACATTCAAAGATACTAGTTACCTAAGATAGACTGGAAATACTTAATCGAATATTTTTATAGCTGATTATCGGATTAATTTAAAGCACGTTGTCTCTTTTTAACATAGTTTTTAAAAATAGTTTTTTTTTTGTATGTTTGTTAAAAACAAACTGGTAGATATTATGAAATATTTGAGTCTATTGTTGTTATAGTTGCGTTAACAAATTTTAACAATTGTTTAATGCAAAATAAACCTACATTATATTTTTTTTCTCTATCACTTAATTCACTGAATATAATCCTTCCAAAAAAAATTATAATAATCAAAAGTGACTAATCTTAAATATATATGCGCTAGTTAAATGCAAAAATTGTTTTCTGAGCCTTTTGACTATGAGATGTCTCCATTTTCGCTGTCATTTTTGACAATGATTGGGTCTATTTTTAATTTTTATTGAAATTTCTTAAGTGACAACTTTTCAAATTCAATTTTCTCACTGAAATTCGCATTTTCCTCGCATTAATCATATATTTAATAGTTGTCATTTGCTCATTACATTGCAATATCTATTATTAATATTTTGAAGAGAAATCGAAAAATGCTTCAAATAACTACATGTTCAATCAATTTAATTGATCAGAACAAATAATCAGAATCAAAGAAAAATTAATTGAAAAGCGTCGCCAAGTGTTGCAAATAAAATTTATGCAGCACCTGCTGCACATTTTTAAGTAATACGATGGTATAGCAGAAAATTAGCAATTTGTGGGAGTGAGAGACACAGTGGGATTAAAAATATTTCTATTTTAATGGAGATGCGTTAATTTAATGTGCAAGCAAATACATTTTTTTTCCCCCATCAAATTAAATATATTATTTGCACTTAAAAGGATAACCCTTTAAAATGTGGTATGGGAATGAGATTGAATTATAAAGTGACATGTGTTTTGACAATACTGATGGAAACAATCAGAAAGATTGTGGTCTGATGCAAATGTTATGCCTTTGAAATTTATAGCAAATCAAATACACAGCAAAAATCGATCGATAGCAAAAACGACAACTGATTTGGGGGCTCCTGATGTTGCTGAATCCGAAAAATGCAACCCGTTTCTTCCGATTGGATCTGTATTTTGAGATGATCCAAAACACTATTTTTGCCCTTGATTGGATAATCTTAATCTTTCCACAATCTACATGGAAGTTATCAATTCCAGTAGAGAAAGTCGGAATTTAGAGGCATTTCATCTCAAGCTTACCGTTGCAAGAGAGATTTTCCGATCAAATTTGAAATTAACTTATAAAAATAGTTTAAGAGTAAAAATTTAACTTTTGACGCTTGAAAGTTCAATACCTCAAAAGCCAGAGCTATTCCGAAATACCAAATTTTATTGAAATTGACAAATGAGTTTTTGCTATTAAAAAAATTAAAATCTGAATAAATAATCTATTCTAAATAATAATATTCGGGAAAATAGTTAGAACATTTGTTTGAAAATAATAAATTATATTTGATATAGAGCAATCAAATATTTGATTGAGTCAAACATAAAATGCTTCAACCAACATATACCACTATTTGATCCAAATATAAATATGTTTGAATGAAATAAATATTTGATGCTCTATATTAGTGATGTCCAGCTCAACGGCACAAAATGATATTTAGGAGCCAAACAGTGTAAGGCGAGGGGTATTTTCAAATAAACCGTGAGAGAGGCTGCTATCATAGTACACTTACACAACACAAGCAAAGAATTGAGAACGTGAACTTAATAGAAGAAGAACATCTTATCTGCGTAGCAAATTTATGTATCAAACATTGAGTTTATTTTCAAATTAATAGTTAACATCTGCTGTGAATCGGAACGATTACTTCCCCGCAAGCAGCCACTACACCCCGTAATTTTTGATCAAGTTATCTTCACTTTGTGAGTTACGCTCTTCAGTATTTCGATGTTTGCTCTTGCTCGGAAAAGTTGTTTTATTGATAAAATCTAAAACAAGAATATATACACTTGTACTTTTTTCCGGTTTGGCATTCGTTTTCGTTTCAAAATCGAACACATACATATAAGACTCACTAAAGACTTCATACTCTTTTCCTCTGCACATAAAAATTCCCCTTGTCAAACCCCGCCGTGCTCACCTGAAATCATGCTTGCTCTTTTCCCATATGTGCTGAAATGGGCATCACTACTCTATATGAAATATACTAGTTCCCGAATTGTCACAATTGCACCCAATTTATCATCATTTATCATGGTTCGGATATCAAAAATTAATAATAATCTGATTTGATAAGGTAAAATATGCGCCGAAAAGTCTTATTGACCTATACTTCATTACAGAGAATTTGGTCGCTTTAAGTAATCATACAACCATAACTTTTATTAAAATATTGGGAGTTGGAATTAGTTTTAAAGGTTTTCTAAGAGATGGCGCAACTATCAATAGATCGCATCGGGCACATCTGTGACTATATTCATTTCAAAGCACATTGTCTAAGCTTCATTTTTCAGTATGTGTCATTCCACTGAAGTGTAAACAACATATATTTTTTTCTCTGTGAACATGTCGACTTTCGTTCCAACAAAACGCAATTTGCGGGAAGGTTTACTTTTGTGCTTCCATTTGAAGAAAAAAGCGGTTGAAGCACAACGCACGCTTACTGAGGCTTACGGGGACTATGCTCCATCGATTTCTACTTGGGAGTACTGGTTCCGTCGGTTTAAAGGTGGTGATTTTGATACGGAAGACAAAGAGCGTCCGGGTCAGCCGAAAAAGTTTGAAGATGAGGAATTGGAGGCTTTGCTTGATGAAGACCCGTGTCAAACCCTTAAAGAATTGTCAGAATCATTGGAAGTCGACTTATCAACGGTCGGCAAACGCCTAAAGGCCATGGGAATGATTCAAAAGCAAGGGAATTGGGTGCCGTACGAGTTGAAGCCGAGAGACGTTGAACGGCGATTTTGCATGTGCGAACAACTGCTTCAACGGCATAAAAGGAAGAGTTTTTTGCATCATTTTTATCACTGGCGATGAAAAGTGGATCCATTACGATAATCCTAAGCGAAAAAAATCGTGGGGACCACCCGGCCATGCATCAACATCGACGGCCAAGCCGAATATTCATGGCGCCAAGTTTATGCTGTGTATTTGGTGGGATCAGAAGGGTGTCGTGTACTATGAGCTGCTCAAACCTAACGAAACAATCACTGGGGAACGCTACCAACGACAATTGATGCAATTGAGCCGAGCATTAAAGGTTAAACGGCCGGAATATGCCAAAAGACACGACAAAGTGGTTTTTCAACATGACAACGCACGGCCACATGTTGCAAGAACCGTCAAGGAAACGTTGGAGGCGCTGAATTGGGATGTGCTACCCCACCCGCCTTATAGCCCAGACATAGCCCCTTCCGACTACCACCTATTCAGATCGATGACGCATGGCTTGGCTGAGCAGCGCTTCACTTCTTACGAGGATACCAAAAAATGGGTCGATTCGTGGATTGCCTCAAAAGACGAGTCGTTCTTCCGGCGCGGAATCCATATGCTGCCAGAAAGATGGGTAAATGTTGTAGCAAACGATGGACAATACTTTGAATAATATACATTGTACAGTTGTTTCTAAATAAATGCTCAAAAACCGAAAAAAAAAACATTTAAAATTAATTCCAACCCCCAATAATCAAAAATATTGGAATTCACTAGCACAAAATCTATTTTTTCTTTTGGGCCTCTGAGTCCTTGAATTTGCTGTTCGTTTTCTTTACTAAAATTTTTAATTCGATTACTTAAATAAAATCGGTTGTAATGTTCTGATCCTTCAAAAATTGTTAAGTGCATGTATTCTCTAGAAGTATTCCATCAAATTGGCCTTATTTTCTATCCAAAAATTACAGAACGATTTAATCGACAACAACACAGCTGAAGAACAAAAGAAAATGCTTGTACGTAATCAAGAAATTGTTATTTTTTTTTTAATAATTAATGCTCTCTTAATTAATTTCAAAGCCTTTTAGTAGAGTTACTCAAATTCAAATATATTACTTTATTTAAATTAACTCTTCAAAGTCTAACAAATGCATCTTTTGCATAAAACCTTGAGATTGAGACATACTTTTTACCATTGTCTTGTGTTGACCTCTTTATCAAATGTTTGTTTCGAATGGGTATGGTAATTTTGTAGAAAGGAAACCCAACACTATTCTCTTTTGTCACCATTATACTTAGGTTTAAGTACTTCTTTCTTATACGCTATCCACGTTTTTTGCATTTGCTCTTTTTTAAAATGTTTCATATCCGTTCACAAAGCTTGCAAATGTAAGTTTTTACTTAAGCAAGCACTTTAATCAAGGTTGCGCGTGAAGGATTTTTTGTACCTGCGGCTCGACATAGGTTGATGCAAGTACAGCTAAATTAAAACAAAACCCATATGCTCCCAGCTGGAAACAAACAAATAACGTGAATGTATTGTACTTGCATTTATTAAGGGTGGCTTTTAAAGGAATTTATGCTAAGCTTTAGTTTGAATATTTAATTTTTTAAAAAAGTTTTATCTACTTAATATGCTTAAGTACAGAAGTGTTCACTAAAGAGAAATTTTATGTTATGTCACAGAAAACTCTCGAATTCCGGTTTTGTACAGGTTAAAAAAGAAAGTTGAATTGGCTGACTGCATCAAGGTAACGCCTCACCCAAAGGTCATACTGAATTTACATAGTTTAATGCCTCATATACTTGCATACTTTGTATACTATACCTAAAGAATTTTCAAAAAGGCTAAATGTTAAAAATGTCAAGTGTTTTTTTTTGTACATTTCAGTTAGGTAAACAAAACTATGTATAGAAGCAATTTTACAAAAAAAAAATATTATCCCTAAAACTCTTTTGCTGTCTTTAAAGCTGAAACATTCATACGAAAGCAAATAGTTTTGCCTATTATAAAAAATTTAAAGCTTTTAAAATAATTCTTTTAAACAGAAGTTTGGCCTTGTACACAACTGTCATAATAATTTTCCTCTTACATCAACGGAAGCGCAAATGGAGCACTTCTTAGTAAAATAAAGTTTTATATGAATGATTGCAACTTGATTATAGGCTGAACATTTTTATGTGAGATGTAATGAATTCTAATCCATTAATCTTATTCGAATTTTTGACTTTATTAAGACTTTTCGAAACTCTGTTTCTTATCGACATGTTTTGACTTAAATCGAATTTTTCAATACTTTTCAGTTTTTGATACTTTTCAATAAGGCCCAGCAAAACATATAACTCGGATGTAGATTGAATATAATAGTCTAGGAATTGAGAGGGAGGGCCTGTTTTAATATAAGATTCAACGTGAAAAATTACTAGCGCTTTCGAGTGAATCACACTCTCAGTAGAGACAGAGACTCCAAGAGTGCTCCAGAGCGTGTCATTCCAAAACGCTATCAAATGTAAATTATTAAAAAATTTACAACTACATATTGCAATTTGAAGTCGCGTGGCCGGTTTAGCGAAAAGCGCAAAAGGCAAGTGTTGGTCGGATCGTTGCTCAACGTAATGTAGCTGCATGGGGACCACATGGATGGCATATCTATGTTGTTCCGCCTTATACAAATAGAAATATAAAATAATTATTTCTATATTTTTAAACAAACTAAATGACATAGAGAAATATTGAAAGAGCCTTTTATAAAGTTTGAGTGGGGAATTCGACACCCACAAAACAGTACTCCACACCGAAGACAAGTCTTCCGCCGGGCCAGTTTTAATATTTTTTCGACTTTTCGATATATTTTGAACGAATATATTGTACGAATCGACTTCTTTAGTATTTTCCGACTTTCAATGACATTTTTCGAGACGTTTACGAAATCACTCTTAGAGTAACTTCGGGTATTGTGATATAGGCATTTTTGTATTTTAAATTACACGCAACTTTTATAGCATAGCTCCTACTTCTTTATGTATTATGGTTTGTTGATGCATTGTGCATGCGGAGCTCTATAGCGTAAGTCAATCTGAAGCTATTTCAACAAAATGGAAAAAAGCCAAGTGAACCCCTTAATGTAATTGGCGGATAATGTGATATACCATCATAAAAGGTATAACAAGCATATAACAGTAGGAACTAAAAATACAATAACATTACATCTTTCAATAGAATTTCCATAAAAAAGGAAACTATATTTAAACTGAATAAATAAGCGAAAAGCAGAACATATTAAAGTCAGATAAGTAGATGACTCACATACATAAATTGGAAGACAATCATTGTGAGCCCATATTAAATCGCATTGCAGGCATTGAACTCAGGTCTGAATCTGTGTATCCTTTTAGAAGGATTTGTTGCAAAAAGCACAGGTAATGTCCTTGCTGGGTGGACCGAATTCAACTATATCACATTACCCGAATTTCAGTTTTAATATTCTCGGGTTATTTTTTTTAAGACACATTTCAGCAAATAAAGTATTCACATTATTTATGACAAAGTATATTCACCCACTAACAAATTTTAGTACTTCGGCTATAATACTTACTTTATTTTGGGCTTAGTTCACACATGAAATATACACAAATAAAAATTCGACTGCACCGCAAAATCAATTTCACCACACTGAGACCAAAAACAGTGCATGCGAACGCACAATACCTTGCAGCACGTATCGTTTTCCGTTATTGCTATGATGACAGAAAAATTTTTGTCGAGAGTTGTTTATTTAAGGAAATATGATGGCATATCACATTACCCAACCATATCACAATATCCGAAGTTACTCTACAAACGCAATGATAATTTTGAAGCGATAAGTTCTTTAGTATCAAGATACCTAAAAGCTTTGAAACAGTTATGAGGAAACGGCATCTACACAAGTGATGGTATACAGCTGACTCACCCAATTTCTGTGCCATATAGGCAAAATAGGTGACAAGTCCAAAGAATGCCCGAATGAAGTTATAATCGAAAATATGTTGAAAAAATCTGTGATAACATGCCTGAACTGACAAGTGTAGGTTCTCGAAATAGCTACTTTAGTGTGATAATTCGTTAGTTGGTAATTCTATAAAACTTTTAACTGTAAAGATCCTGTTCTTGTTTTGTTTTGTTAACCTAGCAGTAACAGCTGATTTTTTTTATGTATGTATGTCAACGGCCAAACTAGTTTTTAGGACAATTTAGTATATCCTAAGCCAAACTAGTTTATCCTAGGCCAAACTAGTTTATCCTAGGCCAAACTAGTTTATCCTAGGCCAAACTAGTTTATACTAGGCCAAACTAGTTTATACTAGGCCAAACTAGTTTATACTAGGCCAAACTAGTTTATCCTAGGCCAAACTAGTTAATTTGAAGGCCTAAAAGTATGCAATTCAATTTTAATGCAAAAGCACTATGAATAGCGAAGTCATTGTTGCACATATCATAGGTGGTTTCTTAGGTTTCTTACTTCGCTACTGTCGTAGTCTTCACTAACTACAGTGCTTTTGCATTAAAATGTCATTGCACATCTTTAGGCTTAAGCTAACTAGTTTGGCCTAAAAACTAATTTGGCCGGTACCATATACGCTTAACTTTTCAACGACAACGAACGAATATAGAAAATAATATTTTAACAGCTGATCGCTATCCCTTTTTGTTTTGTTACTCGTTATTCCGACAGTTAGTTAGTCGTTAGTTTTACAAAAACAAAATGTATATAAAAAAGTTACGAATAATAACTATTGAATTAAGCGAGGTCGGTGTGAATACTGCTAATACTGGGTGTTTTTTTTAGAGGTTTGTTTTTCGAATAGAGATAAAACTGGCATTTTATGGTCAAATCTGGCAACTCTAATGTCATTTATGTTCAGTTTGGTTTGCCATTTCATCATGAATAGGTTGACAAAAGAACAACGCTTGCAAATCGTGCAAATTTATTTCGAAAATAATGGTTCAGTTCGCGAAGTTTACCGCAAGCTCCGTCCATTTTATGGTCGACATAATCGTCCATCAGAGCAATTAATTCGGTTAACCATGAGTCGTTTTCGCACTACGTTTACTCTATGTGATAATACGCATCCGCAGAGACGTCGAACAGTGCGCACCGAAGAAACAATTGCCGCTGTAGAGCAAAATGTTGAAGAGGACCCGAATGAATCGATTCGCCACCGTGCACAGCAATTGGAGCTTTGTCCATCAACTTTATGGAAGATTTTGCGCAAAGATCTTGGCTTGCGACCTTACAAGATCCAGCTTGTGCAAGAATTAAAGCCGCGAGACCATGCAATGCGTCGTGATTTTGGTGTATGGGCCGAAAATGAGATTGATTTCGATGCTGATTTTCATCGCAAAATTTTGTTCAGTGATGAGGCTCATTTTTGGTTGAATGGCTACGTCAACAAGCAAAATTGCCGCATTTGGAGTGAAGAGAATCCACATGAGACCCTTGAGACGCCATTACATCCACAAAAACTGACTGTTTGGTGTGCTCTATGGGCTGGTGGAGTCATTGGGCCATACTTCTTCCGAAATAATGCTGGAGAGTCAGTTACCGTTAATAGAGACCGGTATAGAGCCATAATAACCGACTATTTTGTTCCCGAATTGGATGGCATGAATGTGGATGAGTTGTGGTTCCAACAAGACGGCGCTACATGCCACACAGCGCACGTCACAATCAATTTATTGAAGGAAACATTCGATGAGCGCATAATTTCGCGGAATGGACCTGTCAATTGGCCACCAAGATCGTGTGATTTGACACCATTGGATTATTTTCTTTGGGGATATGTGAAGTCGCTCGTCTACGCCAACAAACCAGAAACGTTAGGGGACTTGGAAGCCAACATTCGTGGCGTTATTGCCGACATACGGCCCCATATGCTCGAAAAAGTGGTTCAAAATTGGACCTGTAGAATTGGCTTTATTCGAGCCAGCCGCGGCGGCCACATGCCCGAAATCATATTTAAACATTAATGGCATAAAATTATCCTTCCAATAAAGCCAAATTGATGGACATTAAAACGATTTTCTTGTGTTTTATTTCAATTCGAAGCTCTATACCTCTAAAAAAAACACCCTGTATGTACTATGCAGCTCTGTTCAACAGTGAATGATCTTCCTTATGAAATTTTTATAGTTTAAAGAAGGTAACTAAAAATTAAATCACAGACTTCATTTTTAGAAAGAAAAAAAAATGCATTGCCAATTTTTTTTGCATTTTTCATGCACTTTTTTCACTTAAAAATTCCTTTAAATTTACGGCAACAACTAATGCTAATGAAACTTCTGAAAAAGTCTGTGTATACCCAAAGTAAGGAAATGGTTTCTAAAGTATGATAATACAGACACCAGTTGGGGTGTTATTCAAAAATAAGAAAATTATCAGATACATTTAAAAATACAAATTTGGTTCGATTTTTAAATGTATGCACTGACTTAGAATATCACGTACTTCTTATGATTTCGTTTGAAAAATTACAAAGACGTCAATCTACTATTTTGACAACCAATAGCACCACAGTACATATTTTTTTGACAACTTTGTGAAATGGATTGCATGTAAAATTAAAGGTTTCTAAAATGGTGTTGTGGTTCATATTAAGTGTTAACTGCTTTCTGCATATGATAATTTTCGGCATTATCACTAACTTCATTGTCATTTTTATAGGACAGAATGTTATCAATAATCAAAAAAATAAATAAATAAAAAATACAAAAAAAAATCAGTTTAAATGGAAAAAACAAAATTTCATACGATAGCCGATAACCAAATTCGCTGTGGTTCACCTTAGCGCATATTTACAAAAATATCCGCATTTTGTTGTGAAAATTTGTTGAAGAACGAAATAAATGGGCGTAAAAAAACAAGTGTTGATGAAAACATACACTAACAAATGCACATATTTATACACACTAAATGAATAGGCGCACACATACAATAACACCAACACTAAATCGAGATTGAATGACATTGATGAAGTGCGTTTTTTGTGGCAACACAATTCAAACTGTCATAACTAACAACAAAGTGGTGTCACTGTGCACACACATAAACAAAAGAATGTTACACATACGAACTATACACAACAGCGGACATTTGCACACACCTATTTTTAACACATAAAACTGGTTTTTAATTATTCAATGTCACGAAATTGCAATTTTTTTTTTTGTTTCGAGTATTTCATTTCATTTCACCTAAAAGCAGGCAGCACTTTACATACATAAGTATCGTCCTATATTTAAATAACAGCATATGCATATTTTTGTTATAAATCAAAATTGACTCATTTTCCCGCACTTGAAGTTTATTATTCATGTGCTGCAGCGGTATTTTTGATCATTTCCATGCGCCATAAAGTATGCAATATCTACGTTGCATACGTAAATAAACTCTGTGTTTGCAGTTGGCACGTTTTTATAACCACAGCAGCAGCAGTTTTTTATTTTTTTTTTCATTTACATATGAACATTTTAAAATATTAAATATTTATGGTTTCTGTTGTTTTTTATTTTTAATTTTTTGTTCAGAAGGCTCATAGAAACACAGGCAGCGAGGTGAATCACGCACAATGGAATTGGCTGCTTTTTTCATTTTTCGTGAAATACGCATTATTAGTGTTAAGTTTGCTTTGAATATATAGTTTATTTTATGTAACTCACGATTTTGCAAAATCTTCGGTTGCCTAGATAATGTTAAAAGTTCTGTTTATATTTGCATAAGAAATTCATTTTATAGTTTTTGAAGTAGGTACACCATTTAAGTAAATTCGAAAAAAACCTTGACAAACGAAAAAAACCTTGACAAACGAAAAAAACTCTTTGTTGACTGACTAAAGTATTTCTGTAGCCAACTTTGTCTTAATAAAACCCTACACACAATTAAAATTAATTTAAAAAATGACTCTTTGTCTACTAAGCCCATTTTTCGAAAAAGTGAAGTCTCTATTGTATCGGTAGTTATTGAATATTTTCGAGCACAAGCCATATTTTCCATCAACAATCATTGTAAGTTCTATTTTATCCTTTGTATTCATCTCTAGGCCAGCATTTCACTGCAAGTAAAGTTTTAAGTGGTGTTTCCCTGAAAGAATCTGTATCAGCTGTAGGCTACAAGATCTGAAACTGGTTTATTTCAATGTCATTCTATACAAACTTAAATCTATTATGCCGATAAATTTCTGGAGAGATTGAGGGCCCAAAACCACATTACACACTCTTTATTTTATAAAATCGTGCATGCAACTTTGATGTGACCAGAGTTTGTCGAAGTTATGTCTAAGCTCATAGCTTGAACTTTGTCAATGATATTCCACTGTTCTACTAATCTATAAATAGCTTAAGCAATAACTTTGGTACTCCAAGTAGTTTTTCAATACCATTTCCGGAAGTTATAACGGTTAAGCGATCTACTGTTCCTTCACCTTTCATTCGCTTTGGCGGAGAAGTAATGAATGGGGCGCTCTTCATTCCAAATATATGTATTTCGACTTAGCTGCACGGTTGAAAATATCTGTATAAAACTAAAAACTTTAAGTTATTCATATAAATCCATAAAAAATCGTATGGATTTCATAAGTTCCGAAGTTATAAAATCTTATATGAATATCATGTTTGGTTCTATATTGATAAATATAGAATAGGTTGACGTATAAATTCTATTTTATAATAAGAGCTTATATTTAATTTTAACGACAGTAAAAAAAATGTATATTTATGTCGGTTATTAGAACGTTCGACTGTGACGCAGAAACTCACGGGTTCGAGTCCTGGAACAGATAATTCTTTTTAATTTAATTTTATTTACAATTTTTATTTATAAAATGATTTGAATAATGCAACTTAAATGGACAGAGATTTGAACCTGCTTCATTTCTAGAATAGCTTGAATGCGACCTCGTTCCTTAGCTACTATCTCGGCTACAGAATGTTGATGTTTTATTAGACAAAATTGAGCATAAACAACTAGCCGTAAAGCTGGTTTTTATCTGTAAAGAAGTTATTAAATTTACACCCAAATTCATATAAAACGACCCTTAAACTGATATTCGTATAAGAATTTATATTAATTTTTTCAACCGTGTGTCAGTTGAAAAGTATGACGTGGTATACATGATGGACTGAAAACATTCATACTTATAATAAAGCTTTACAAAGTCAAAGTTAAAGCACAAATTCAAATTCAATTTTAGCAAAAGCTCACTGAATTTTGTTGTTTAAAAATTTTTTTTTGAAAATGCTTTTATGAATTTTTACTTTTTTAAAGTTCTTTTAATTTATGTTAATGATTTGCAAAATATTTCGCAAAAACTTAAAAAACAAGCATGTCGTACCAAGGACCAAAAGCTTCTTAAATAATATACTTTTAGAAAAGTTCTTTATTAGGATTTTGTCCTCAGCAGCATACGAAAAAAAAACCACCATGCTCAAACCTTTTACAACGCGAAATCCTCAGTTGATTGGATTACACACAATTTTTTTGAATTTATTGAGTTTTCTTATAATTTTTTACATATTAAAATGTAACTAAATCGAATTTATTAAGTTATAATATTCAATTCGTTTGGTTTTTTTTTGGCTATAGTTCCAAAAAGAAAATCATTATTGGACCGTTTGAATGAAAACTCACTAATTTTATTGATTACACAGGACCACAAAAAAAAAGGTCTTTTAGTTGAAAGATGAGGTAACATACGGTATGTATTTTGGCGTCCTAAACACGAATCCGAGATTAGAATTTTTCCATCACCCTCAGATTTTGACATAACCTCAAAATCACACTTCAAAATACGTTAAAAAGAAAGTCCCTCAAAAAAAAAAAAAAGAAAAAGAATCAAAATCCAGATGGTAGACCTTACTTACATTACGTATCTAGGTGTGCCAAAATAATATCTTACAATAATAATGAGCTTTAGCTGCCCACTTTTCCCCCAGTTCTCCCATTTACCCCCAAATTGTTAAAAACTCATTTCTCATAAACATTCAAAATCAATGCATATCCGTACTTTGGTGCACTTAAAGCTGTCAATATCGATAAGAACTCATTTCTACCCCCTAATCACCCCCCACCCCAGTACCTTATTACTTCTCCCCAAAGGTTTTTATCGACATAAAGGATAACTTATAAGTCTATCTACATATGTATGTATTGTCCCGAATTTAGTAAAAAATAACAAAAGTTCATTTAAGAGATAAAAGAAAATGGGCTTAATCAAAAAACTTCAACCTTTATACGTTAAACATATAATTAAGCTCTCCCTAGTACCATACATGTTAACACAAGCATGATTTAACATAAAAATTGAACATGTAAGAATGCCATGTATTTATGTAATTTCCTGACTTAATTTTTTGACATGCAAAGTGAGCATAAATCGTTGCATATTTTTACGCAAATCATGTGTGAGCTTGTTTTATTTTTTTCCTATGCATTGAATAGTCATTGTGACATATTAAATCGATAGATCTAATCGTCACATATTTTTAGGCGCTCATTTTTGAATTTTAGTGAAAAAAGAACCAACCCTTTTTTTTTGTATAAATTGTGACTTGTGAATAATTTTTACATAAAAGCTGTGCGTGTGCGCAGTAAGCAATCAAATTTGCATATAGGCGCGTCACATGGCTTTGCTCATGCCTTAGGAGGAAAGCAAAGTTTCGGCTCGTTCAATCTCACTTAATTCCTTACGCTTTGACATATTCTGAATTCACAACAGTAATTCCAGACGCAGTATAAGTAAGGAAGAGACGCGCTGTTGTGACGCAGCAACCCAGATATAATTTTCTCTAATTAACAAGGGTACATTTTGACAGAAGACTACAGTTTTAGTCTCCTTCATATTTATAATGAGAGTAGCTCAGTTGGTTAAGATGTGCGCACTTCAGAACACTACGAGTAGAATGCCGCTCGAAGGCCTTGGTTCGAATCTGATCAGAGTCAAATCAAAAAAATTATTTTAGCTTTTTTTTTCAATTTAAGCTTAATATTCTTCTACTTATCATCCAAGGAAGCGTATTTTATGTTTCCAAAGATGTGCTTCTACTCAACATCCAAGGAAGCGCATCAAATATGCTTCCAAAGATGCGCATCACCGCAATGACATCGTATGTTAAAAAAGATAAGCAGTGAGAAGCGCATTGAAAGCAGCTTCCACTTCCCTTGAACGCGTTTCCGTTTCCCGTTGGGATGAGTTTAAGAAATGCCTAAAAGTATGCAATTAATTTTTGATTTAAGTAAGTTTAAAGAGTTATAAATTCAACGCCAGGAAGATTCACTTCCTTCCAATTGTTGGCGGGGTACATACTACCATATATATACTTAGTTGATTATATTCTTTGTTGCTGTTGTTTTTATGTCTGTAAAGTTACACGAATTCAATTAATCTGTGCACGTGTCAATGAGTGAAGGAAACCCGTGATTTATACATTGGTATGTGTGTAAGTATGTAATTTGTACGTCCGTGTGTTATTACAAGGCATTAATTGAGGTTAAAAACATACCTAAGGTTGATATTGATACATGAAAAGGATAATCTAACGTTAAGGATCAATGTCTTCATATAATAAATATAATACTAATTAGTGTAATATTGAAATTACAAAAAAAAAAAGAAAGAAAAAGAAAATAACAACAATTATTTTAGGAATAATTGATTCTGAGCTAAAACTTTTTATTATAAAAGGTCTCAAACATTTGCGGTTCTCCTTTTATATACGAGTACATACATTCATGTGATTTTTTTCAACAAATCTGATATCCTCAAAATATAGTTTTAAACTGAGAGGATAACAATTGCAAAAAATCTTCGCTTAGGATATGCAAAAGCCATAATTTTTTCAGATTGCAAAGAGCGTAAATTCTTTAAAGTTTTATCTATTTTTTCTAAGAAAATTTCGAAATTGACTTATACACCCTTCTCCCCTATGTTACTGACAGTGAAAACATTGCGTTTGATATATAAATTATTTTGTGATAATGTAATGTTAATTCCATTACTAAAGTAATTTATGGCGTCTGACACTACAAAATCCATTCAATTTCCCGTAATTTAAACTAAGCCCAGAATTCATTGCGTTATGTTACTTGATGTGACCTACATTTCAAAAATTTGGCTAAAAAATACAAAAAAATTGTCACTCCTTTGCACATCACATGCGCGCACACTCGAAATATTCGTCGTTCCAACGTTTTTCAAACAGACAAATAGATTTGAATCCTTTTTACTTAAATTTTCGACACATTTCTCGCAATGCTTTTGGCTGCGTAACTTTTATGCAGTGTTGCCAACATAATTTTGTATAGAAGAAAAAAAAAAAAAAAACCAAAACATTTGTTGGTTGACGTTGAGCAGTTTTTTATTTGCACGATTTTCAATTTGTGTACAAAATTATAGTCATTGCTAGCTCTGTGCACGATAGGAGTGAAGGATGTACATATGTATTTGTGAATTTGCATTTTTATGTAAATTTTCGACACTGTGTGCTGGTTGTCATGCATTCGCCTATGTGTGGCTGGTGCATGTGTTAGTGATGACAAGCTTTTGCTGTCTTATTGGTAAACTCAATTGGAAATGGTTCTGTCCGTGTCTAAACACAAAATCTCTGAAAAATAAGAATCAGATGTCTCACAAAAAAGGCTGTTAACGAATTTGGGCTTACTTTCTAATGAATTTTTTGAAGTAATGTTTCTCTTTCGTAATCGGAAAAAAATCATCATAGCAAATCGTCAAAATTAAGGAAAAAATTTGAATGAAAATCTTCTACAAAAATAAAATAATTTTTCAAAATTTCATCCCTTTTTAACTGCCATAACCCATTAATGAAAAGTGGCAATGTCGAATGTAGTTTTTTTTCTTATAATAGGTGCTGCCTCGCCTCTAACAGGAAGATATGATATCACAGTTAAAATAATGGACCGATTTTGATGAAATTTAATATGGATTTACATATTTGTTTTTTTAGTGGGCGTGGCACTCTCTCTAATGGGAAAAGCGCTATCACGGCTAATGCTTTGCACAGAATTGGGACTGGGTCGGGGACGCGGTGACGATTACACGCTGTCACAAAGAAAAAACCAGTCGGAAAATCGTTTGAATGTACACAATTGCGGTGGACGACTGCTTTTCACGACTGATTTCTTGTGAGAGAATCGTATGGGAAAAGAGAGTGACAAATTTTAATACATAAGAAATGCAACACAGATCCGACGTAAAAATAGATAGTCGGCAGGTTACCAGTCGTACGCCGCAATTCTGTTCAATTTCACATTATCAACTATGTTATAATTTTTGAGAGCGTGTAATCGTCGCCGCTTTCCCGACCCCGTCCCAATTCTGTTCAACACATAAGTCGTTACATGGAATTTGATGAAATTTGGTATAGAGATATATAGATTAATTCCTGAGAAAAGATATTTGTTTTTTAGTTAGCGGTGTTATGCTCCTATCAGAGAAATACGTTTTCACCGCTAAAATAGTGGCTAGATTTCGATGAAGTTTGGTACAGAGATAAATTGAACCCTGTGGAAAGATATTTGCCAAGCGCATAATAGGAAAAAAAGCTTTCTCTGCCAAACTAAACTAAACTAAACTAAACTTTGATGAAATTCGGTTCAGAGCTAGATTGAACCCGTGGAAAATATTTGTTTTTATTTGGCGGAGAGACGCCTCTAACAGGAAAATATATTTTCACAGCTATACTAATGCACTGATTTTGATGAGGTTTGTTAAGGAGATGTTTAACTATCTAAGGAAGAGATACCGATCGGGATAGCGTAACATTACCCCATGATTTTTATTTTTGGGAACGATAACAAAAAAAGTTATTTTTATGTCAGTTGTTTAATCCCAAAAAGTATTTTTTTTTTTTATTTTTTTCGCGCTTTATAAAAAAAAATACGGAAAATACGTTCTTAATTTGAATTGAGTTTGGCTGATTTGCAACTCAAATGCACAATTTTGGGACACAACTTTTATGTACGACGATTAGTTAAATCAGGTAAAATGGCTCTGAACTGTTTTGTATTGTCAATATAATGATTTTATTCCCTTAAGAATTAACTTCCAATAACCTTTTGATATGATTTCTTTTTTGTTTTGATTGCATTTTCTCACTGGGGTATTTCTAGAGGCCTATTTTTCTGCTACGTACGTAATGGTAGATGTTGATTTTGATTATGCGAATTAAATTGTTTCGCTATAGTCATGGTCATTGTTCTCGTTAAGCCACAAAAATATTTGTTGATGTATGTGTACGCACCTGTGGTTACATAAAATTTGCAATTTGCTTAAATGCGAATTTTATTAAACCAACCATAATTTATTTATTTGCCCATTAGAGCTAGCGTATTTATTATTAATTTAAATGCTGGCGTGTACGAAATTTACATTTCACTGCTCTATAAAATAAGAGACATGGAATAAAATCCTTAGATATATTTTAAATATAACCATATTAGAGTGTATAAGCGGAAATTAATAGTTATGGAGCTAAAATTGTCAAAATTGCTTTAGATGTGATGATGTTTTGAAATGTCGACATTTATATTTTAATGCATAGGTGGACAAAATTTTGCAAGCAGGAGCTACTTGCAACAAAAATAAATTCCATCTAGATATCGAAAAGAAAAAAATCTGCAATAAACTTAACACCAATTCCAAGAATCACGCAAGAACAACATGAGTGTAGAAATAAAAGTACACTGATCTAACGAAACGAAAGAAGCTGTCCTCAATGTGCGCATTGTTGTGTCCTTGTTTGCTCGCTTCGGGTTTTTTGTTTTTTTCTTTTCTGATGCAACTATAACAATAATAAAAATCCCATCCATAGCGCGTATTTGTGTTGCTGTTGTTGTTGCATGTGTTTGTTGTTTTGGTGTTAGTTGTAAAGAGCTATAATTGTCTTATTTTTCGACTTTGCTCACCGCTATGTAGTACAGTATATTGACACAAACCAGGCATGCCACATAATGTCTTTATAATCAGCTTATTAATGCATCAATTTTTTATCAATCAACATTTTCGATTTCTATCGTTTTGATTTGATAATACTTAATTGCGTAAAGTATTATCACGTTTGGTGGTTGAAATACAACAGCAAGGAATAATGACGTAAAATTCTACACAATACTCTGTGGGTAATTTTTTTACGAGTACTAATAAATTTCGCATAATTTGTTTTTAATTTCACACACGTTTCATTGAAATGTAAGTAATTGCAGTAAACTTAATCGATGAGATTTTGAGTAGCCAAAAAAAAAGTAAAAGTTTTGTTTTTTTGCTTAGCTTCCTTTCTTTTCTTTTGTTAAGTTATAAAATAACGCCTATAATTTGAAGCTTATTTTAATTTTGTATATTGTGAAATAATGAATGAAAAAAAAAAAAAAAACACCGGCGGGTTGCACTCCGGGAGTGCCGACAGAAGTGAAAACTTGAAATAATATTTTGGATTTATTTTTTTCAAGATGTTTTGTAATGTTTATTGTACTATTGTATGATACTACACAATGAACTATTTTTTAATTACATATAATCACTAATAGTTTTGTTTTCTTTACTGTTCATTTGATATTTATCACGATATTCCTCTTAAATATCAAAATATTAAAGTTTTAAAATTGCTAAGAAAATTAATTTCACACGTAGAAAGAAGTATGCAAGCATAACAAATCGTTTAATGGCAAGTAAGTGTGTTAGTTGGTATGTGTGCGTTTTCTTTTTATATGGCAATGCAATGGAAGACAAAAACGAAATATATATTCAAATTTTACTCTCGCTCTCATTCTCAATTTGTCAACGCAACAACGCGGAATTTGAAAGAAACAAACATGTAAGCATAACAATCGTTGAATGAGAATGGAATGTGTCAGTTAGTGTGTCTGCTTTGCTTTTTGTCTTCCACTTGGAATATTTATTTAAGAGGAACAATAGAACATTCAAATTTTACTATCGCTCTCATTCATGACGGGGAATCCCGATGACGGTCGGTGTCGCGAGTTTATACTTTTTTCCTCAGCTGCACAATGTGCCATAAGAAGCTTTCACTTCAAAAAACATCCCTAAAAATGAAATCAATATTTGAGCGTTACTTCTGTACTATTTATATAAAATTGCTTGTATGAAATTGGTAACGCTTTGGCGCAAAATATACTGAACCGATTTTAATAATTTTTTTTTAAAAAAATTTATGCGTGCTAAATAAGGTTATTGCATACTTAATGTTTTGATTTTATAAAGGTACATATATATACAGTGAAATTCCCCATAACCGGACACCCGCCGTCGCAATATTTTTGTCCGGTTATTGGAGCGTTCGGCTAACGGAATGTATTTTGTATGGAAAATTTAGTGAGTGTCGCTGAAATATGCTGAAATATGTGCGGTTATGGGAGCTGTCCGGTTATGGGGGCTGTCCGTAATGGGGAATTTTACTGTATTACATTTTTTAGAATTAAGTGTACAAAATTACACACAAAAATGTTCGTTTCTTCGCTTTTTCGTTGTTTCTGCTTGTGCTGCTTCTTGAATTCGGTCTTGTTATTGTTGTTTTTTCGCCCTATTTTTTGTTCCATTTCTGTTTGGTTTCAAACTTCAAAGAACAAACTACTCTCTTTCATTTCTTGTTTTTTTTTTTTTGTTACTCGAGAATATAGAATCTCATTGACGTATAAATTGAATACAGAAGCGATGGCTCGTACCACACTTTGAAGGTAGTAAATTACACCACCCCATATACACACCTAATTTACTTTTGTCAATGCATGGCCGTTTTGTAGGCTGAACGACTTCCACTATCACCAAAAGTAATCAGGGTCACGAAGTGTTCATTCGATGAACCCATTACTCTGTAAATTGCCTGAAAGCAACCTGCCTACGAGCTCGTATACATTGTAAGTTAGCAAGTGGCAATCTGTTTACGAGCTCGTATACTTTGTAAGTTAGCAAGAAGAAAGCTGCCTACGAGCTCGTTTACATTGTAATTTAGGAAATGTTAAACTGCTTTCGAGCTCGTATACTTTGTAAGTTGGCAAGAAGCAACGTGCCTAAGAGCACGTATACCTCGTAAGGTGGTGCGGAAGGTGACTTGCCTACGCGACCGTATATAATTGAAGGTAAGCCTATGTTATTCATTATAAAAAAAAAAAATCAAAAATGGGTCGTTTGCGGGTAGAGCATAAAATTGTTGTTTTATTTTCGTGTTGGGTGCTATTACCTTTTGAAATTTTGGGCTTTGTTGTATTTGGGTCTTATTTATTTTTTGCTTTTCGCATTTAATCTGATGAATGAAAAAATTTTTTTTTTTTTTTGGCAAAATCAACAATAATTAATGTCAGGTAAATACAATTAACTTAATTATTAATGTCCTTATGTTCTTGTACGTTTTGAAAATGACACGCAGTTAATTAAGTCGCACAAACACACTGCAAGATACACGTGTGCGTTGTTTTTGTTTGTCTACATAAAAGTTTGTATTGACACATGTATGTATGTGTAAGTGTGTGAGTTTGTGCATTTGTATAAGCGAAAACCTTAATGATTATCACCAACACAATTAATCAAATTCGTTGTCTGCCTTTAGCTGACTGTCTGTTTGTCCTCCTATGTGTGTGTGTGTGTGCCCTTACAAGGGCACAAGTATATTCGTTCATTCTTGAAAAGCCGCTAATAATGTGTTAGATTTAAATTAATCCGTCAACATAACAATTCATCATAATTGAGCTGGTTATGAGTGGGCGCTTCAACAAAAACAATTTACGTTCAACAACGTAGAATGAAGTTGTTTTTTATTGTCGTAAATTTCATGCTGCAAAAACTGAAAGTTTGAATTTCTGAAACATTACTTAAAATTAATTTCAACAGCATTGAATTTTATATTGAGTCGTGAGGTAATATGGTCTGCAAAGGGAATAGTTTTTTTTATTTATTTTTAAATTTCTCTAAACTAGCTAAATAATTCTTAGTAAATATTAAATTTAAATTAAACTTTCTCATTTTTTTTTTTAATTTCAGGTAAGTTACATACAACTGCTATAATATGTAAAACTTTATGCTTTGAGTCGTGAACTTTAGGTAAGTACACACTTCAACTCAAACCGTTCGAAGCGCGTAAAAAACTCATTGCAGCAATTACTGTCACACCAATATGTGCTGCATGAAGCAAAGTTCTACTTCAATTTTTTTGCTCCAACTACTATTGAAGCTTGTTACGTGGCATTCTTCAATATAGCGAACATTTTTTTTTTTTTGTTACAAAAAGATTTAAAAAATAACCGTTAGTGTATATCCTTGCATTTCTGTTGAATTTATGTGAAAACTCTGAAATGCAACATCAAGAATATAAAAAAAATCCGTACGAATCAGTTCAATTTGTACTTTACACTTGATTTCCTTCAGTCGAAAATATGGTTTTGCCTTAATCAGAACTACCATATGCTGCAAGGTGTGAAAAATGCGCTATTTGTTAGCAAAATAAAAAAAAAGAAAACGAGCCAAATTGATTTTTTTACACAGTTTTTCGTACACTACATAAGGCATGTGTATATTGTATGTATATCAAAACATTAAGGGTGTTCCACAAAATTTAACGTCGCCGCAATCCTTTTCCTTGAATACGCTTAAGAGTAAGTAATAACTCGAAAAAAAAAGTTTTTAGCAAAGTAGGTTTTTCATGTAGTTGTAACTTGAAGCCCATTTCACCTTTTTTTTTTTAAATATACATATTACTTTTTATTATGTTCCCTTTAGTAAAAAATATAATTATGGCACGGTTAGATTTTTAAAAGCGGTTAAATTATTGCTAGATTTTTTTTTTAAATTATTTTTTATTACTTAGTCTCAAGATAAATGGGACATCCAGTACAATGTGGGCTATGTGAATAACCTCGTAACTTATAGTTCTTGCTGTAGCGACGATAGCTTTTTGAACGATATGGACGCCTTAACTTTTGAATAAGTGTGCCTCCCTAACGCAGAAAATTCACCTCATTCCCAAACAGTTCAAATAACGATTAACCTGAAATGGAAATAGTACTGTGTTTTTCACATCAGCCGACGATTTGCTGCAGTTTTGTTTTGTTACTTTTACGAATTCTAATAAGTTTTTGAAGAACTAAATTTTATTGAAGTGCAAACTTCCATTTTCAAGCACAAATTACTATGTCAATCCAAAAACAAGTTAAGTAAGTTTGGCACATTGCTTCATGGCGCACTTGGAGTGAATTTGTCGGATTGATTTTTTTAAAAAAGAAAAATTTTTAACAAATTGCTATTTTTTTTTTCTAGTTGTAGATATCTAGTTATTTTTCTGTAACGTTAAAAAATGATTTCTTGAACAATTTTGAAATTTTTTTGTTCCCAGCAACTTTTTATGAAAATTACTCTTCGACGAAAAAAATTGGTGGCGTCATAGAAGGATAAAAAAGTATTTTTCTGAACATATTGAAGAACAATTTGAAGAACTTTTTGTTCAGTGCAACTTTAACTGAACATCTTAAGCTTAGCAGAAAAAAGTGATAATAATGTGAAATTTTGACCAAAGCAGTTTTAATCACTAACGCAAACCCTGAAAATTTTCAAAATAATTTTTAATATCCAAAAATATTCAAAATCATTACATGATTCAAAAATGTCGGTTTTTTTTTTTATGAAAACATTTGGTAACATCCTTTCTCTTTAAAATGAGATCTCAAATGGTTATCTACCCTATTTCCTCGTAAAGTTATAACCAATTTAAGGTTACATGAATTTGAAACCAAGATTTTTGTAATTTTGTCTTCAAGACATCGAAACTTCATAAAAAATCTTGATTCGATTGATTGAGGTTGTTGGATTGTAGGGGTTCATTGTTTCAAATATTGACATTTCTCTCATGTTGAACGGGACGGAAGTACACTTTGAAAGTGGAATAAAAGTCATAGTAAAATACTTTTATTTTTTTCTGTTACTTTAAGAAATAGCCCTTTGGTAGCACTATATTGAGTGGTAAAGTTGATGCCAGACGTAATACTGGTTCCAAGATAGAGACAATAAAAAAGCCATTCGAACGGGACAAAAAACGGAAGTGTTTTTCAAGGCCATCTATAAAAAAAGCAAAAGTCAGCGAAACCTGGCAACATTTTTTAATGCGACTAATTTTAAAATGTTATGGAATAATATAACTTTTTAATAGATTTCGTTTGATTGAAAAATCTTTCAAGGAATAATAATTCATTCGAACGGTACATATTTTTCCATTTTGGCTCACTTGGGAAATTTTTCAAAACGACTTTAATATTTATATAAATAATAATATTTAAGATCTATACAGTAATTAAAAAACATATTTAATGTTTATATTTATCAACTTAATTAGTGAGATCAATTTTAACAAAGAAAAGAGAAGGAGTAGATATTTTTCTTAAAGGAATATAAAACTTGTCTTTTTGCTGTTAAAACGTTTTTCCTGTAAGAGGAACCAAATTTCATCAAAATTGGTGTAGTGGCACAGCCTTGATACCGTTTTTTCCCATTTTGAGCAATGCCACGCCTTCTTTAAGGAATCAGAGTTTTTTATAAACTTTCTTAGGATTCAATCTATCTTTAAATAAAATTTCATCAAAATCGGTCTATTAGTTTAGCCGTGAAAAAGTTTTTTCCCGTTAGAGGCGTGGCACCGCCTACTATAAAGTGTGAAAAAGTGGTTTAACCGTTTTGAACTGGTTTTAACCGGTTGGCCTTATCGTCGCTCTCGGGTAGAAAGGCCCTAACTCATGTTTTTGCAATTTTACAGGATATTGAAAAAACTGAATAAAAACTTCAAAATTACATATTCGGGTCTTTTTTCAATTGGGTGTAAATCCGCTATGTTTTGAAATATCGCGTCAAAATTTTGAGTGGACGTGTATTCGAGGGTTATCTTTTAGAATCGACAAAAAAACCAATTTCGAAAAAATATGAGTTAGGGCTTTTCTATCCGAGAGCGACGATATACGTTTCCAGTATAAAAATCAAATGCTTTCATTTTACATCCGGGTGTCCATCTGTTTATGTGTTAAATATGTTTGCGTACTTTAAGAATTTATTGTTTTGCTGCTTTTGTGTTTTAACGCAGTCAAGTGTGCACTCTGACATCTTCCAAGTGTTTTATTTTGCGTTCCACATGGGTCCATTCATGTACTCAATTTCATTTTTAAATTAAAAACAGAATGTGAGCGTCAAGTATTGCAAGGTAGGTTCAGGCGTTTAGAAGTTTTTACGCACATCTTAAGATGTCGCTGTCAGTCACCCAACCAGCCAAGCAACCAGTCAGATTTTCTACATATCCTGTTTTCTTTTTTCATTTCACTGTTGGTCGGTCGTCTGTCTGTCGAAACGCTTGTGTCTTTCCCATATCTCAGCTCAGAAGCTTCAGCTTTTGTCTTGTTGAGTACACGCTCGTTTTTATCTCTTTTCGGTATATAGGTAGTTACCTATTTGATATATTTTTAATGCTTTTTACTGTAGTTATTTTTGACTTTTGTTTTTGCTTTTGTGCTTTGACATGTACGTCTTCAATGTATGTGTACTACATTCTCTTGTCTCTTATATGTTTTTATTTCATTTTCATGTCCTGGTTTTTCTTTGTTTTTCTTACGTGTGCCTTTAGGTCAAAAATTACACGTTTTGCATTGTTTCTTTTGTTTTTCTTTATTCATTAAATTACACGCTTTGTTTTAACATTAAGAGGTCCTTAAGCTGCACCTTTAGGGCATCATTTGAAAATTTAAGGGGGATCTGATTGGAATCGTAAAAAAAGACACATTTTAAAACTTTTTTTCTCAGTTATTTATTGAGATATCTAACTAAAAACTTTTGCGTAAGTAATAATGTAAGTGGTGGACTTTTTTTTTCGTTTTGAAATTATTTTACTGTGTTTTGTAGAGGATACACATTTTGTCTGTGCTAGTTCCAACCCTTTTTTGGAATTTTCTGTGAAATTCGGTTGTAATACCTTAAACAGCTGTCAGAAAAGAGTTTTTGCCTTAAATTTCTGTGCATAGTATTTTTGTAAAATATTGCAGCATAACCTTAAATATATTTCAGTGACTTCTTTTTTAATTTTCTTGCAAAGAATTATTTTTCGTATTGAAATTTGATTCTATTGCCTTAAGCGTTTTAAGGGTTTTATTTGTTTGTCCGGTAGGCGTGCCCTTGAATCGATTTTGTCCATTATCAATTCGGTTAGCTATACTATAATTGAAGATGTAACTGTCCGTAAATTTCATTGTTCTGAAAAAATTTGTAAATCTGAAGGATGCAATGCTTTTCAAAATTTAATTGTACACAACAAAAGTACACGGCAAAAAAAATATTCTTTATATCAAAAAAATTGGACGCAGTCGGACTGTGCGAACAAATGACGTCTTAAAACAAGTGAGAGGACGATCCTGTTCAATCAGCCTGTTCTGTGGCAATGGATATGAAAATATCCAAAACTTCCAAGCAGCTTCTTATCAGGAATGATCTACGACTCAAGTCCTATAAAAGCTAATGCCTTCATGGCCTAACAAATTAGCAAAAGCAATTATCTGTAACAAAAAATTAAGGAGCTACATGACTGAAACGGTGGAGATGAAATAATCTTTTCGGATGAAAAACTGTTCTTCCTGCAAGACAGCAACAACCAGCAGAATATCCGTGTGTACGCAAGAAGTTTTATGAATGCTCTAAAACAGTGATGGGCACGTAGTGTCCCTATCCGCCCTCATTGCCCGCATCGTTATTCGACGCCCAAGCAAACGAAAACAAATTCCTAGAATTTCAACGTTATCGAGGCACAGCGTTGACTTGAATTCAAATGAAAACAAAAACAAAACACAAAGGCATAAGCGACGCGCCGCATTGTGTTTTGACGAATGTAGCAATTGCTTTTACTTGTAGTGCAATTTGGGTTTTTTTTGTGCGCTGTTGGCGAATTTGGGAATGACAGCAAAAAAACTTTAAAATTTTGTTTGTTGTTGCTTGATGTTGTTGTTTAGCCCTTTTGTTAGATTTTCATGCCCACCACTGCTCTTAAAGATGAATTGACTGCTGAGCGATATCAAAACGTGACCAAAATCAAGGTGTGGAGAGCAGTATCACAAATAGGGAACAGGCCGATAAATTTACCTGATTTCATCTCTGCGGAAGAATTGCCAGCATTATCACCGGATCTCAAGACATTAGATTTTTGCAGAAAATGGTGCGTGTCGCCTGTGAATCGTTTTTCAAACGTTTACGTCTTGTGAGCAAAGAAAAGAGTGATAGTTTCGAACTTCATCATTAATAAAATAAATAAAATAAAATATTGTAGACGACTTTGATTCTTATAACACTTTGTTTTACGGACAGCTATTATTGGTCACACTAAACAGGATATACTAATGTTGACCTTCCAGATTCAAGACTCAATTGGTTCAAGTTTACAAAGCCTTTGTCCCTGAAAAAAAAAAGTATTCTTTTGTTAATAATTGAGGTGTCCTTGACACGGAAAGAATAATTGTGAAATTTAGTTCCAATTGCAAAAAACTTTGCTTTGAGTAAAATTTTACTCTTCGACCTTTTCAGAAGAAAGCATCTGAAATATGCACAACGATAGTCAAATTTTTATAACTCCAAGAAATTTTGTCTTGAGTGTAAAAGTCCTTATCTCAAGGAACTATGTCTTAGATGACAAGCATTCTATGTGTTTCAGAAACTTGACATGACGGTTAAAAACTGAAAACTTGCTCATGTTTAGCGCCCAAAAATCTCCACTTTTATTTACAACTTCAATACATAAAACGAAAAATGTTATAATCATAGCATTAACTTATCCAAGTACCCTAAGAAATTGCTATTTAAGAGTAAAATGAAAAAAAAAAAAACAAAACATTTTTTCTAATCTCTAAAAATTTTGTCAACTAAAGCTATACTTCATGTTCAAGTTTTTGCTCTTCTGCTGATACAATATAATGGCATATTACCAAACATACTTATTGTGTCTTCACTTCAGTTATCCACTGAAGTAGCAAGCAGCTCGTTTTTGCACTACCAAGTGAAACCGACACTCACTGACACTGACACTCAATTATGTCGCAGTTTGATACTAAGCAACTTGACTCTCGAACCGGAATCCCGACAATGCGACACCTCTGACTGCGGTGCGGATACGGTGGGTCCTATGGAATATTGTCGAATGTCATGACAATAGCATGACCCGATCCAGCAGTAAGATATGAAGGAAATGGTGTGATAGTGGTAGTGTAGAAGGACAATGTGTGTATTTGATATTACTTAAACATTCGCCCTCGATGCTACATCGAGTGCAGTGTAAAAAAGAAAAAATGCAACGAATATTGTGACTTAATAAATGTACCTTACAGAAAAATGAGTCAATTTATTTACGGGCTAAAAATGGAAACAAATTTGTTTGTTCAAAAGTTATATAGTAAAGAAAAGTGAAGGAGAAAGTTGGAAAATTGGGTAAATGATGCAATTTGTAGTAGAAATATTATAAAGGGCAGAATGAAAAACTTGCTTAATAAAGTTACGAGCATAGCATATGAAAAGTTCTAAATATTTTTCATGAAAAAGAAAACTGACAACACAGAGACAAAATACTACGTCCAAGCAACCAGTGGCGGCGTACCATGGTCATTCTGCGCCCGGGGCAAGGAAGTAATTTGTCGCTACTCAATACGCAATATTTTTGTGAGAAGTGGTGATATTTCTATTTCAATCTGAAGTACAAACTCTGAAGTTAGTAATGCTATGGAATATTTGCCTAATGTCCGCCTCTCATAATTGTGTTGCATGTGGTGGCATACTACTGAAAATAATCTTTGTCAACGTCCATAACATAATTTTCAGCCCAAAAAAATCAGTCAACATTGTTCGGTCACGGAATCCATTAATTTTTGAAAAAAATATGGCCCTATAATACCGCCAGCCTAAAAACCACACCAAACTGTCACTCATTGACAGTTTGTTACACTACTTACTTACTTGGGTGGCCACAACAACCCGTTACCGGGTTACGGCCGACCTCAAAAGCTCTCTCCAGGCGCCTCTGCTTTGCGCACGCCTTCTCCAATCATTCACACCAAGCGTGGATAGGGTTTCCTCGGCTTGGTCTTTCCATCGGAGGCATGGTCTTCCTCTTCGTCGTCGCCCAGCGGCTTCCGCATCAAACACCTTTTTCGCCGGAGCTTCTTCGTCCATACGCACAACATGTCCCAGCCAGCGCAGACGTTGAATAGTGATGCGCTTGACTATGTCAATGTCAGCGTAGAGCTCGTACAGTTCGTGGTTCATTCGAATACGGTAGTCGTCGCCGACGTGAACAGGACCGAAGATTTTGCGAAGAATTTTTCTCTCAAACACCCCAAGCGTGGCTGCATCAGTCTGCGACACAACCCATGCTTCTGCGCCGTAAAGTAGCACGGGTAAGATGAGCGTCTTGTAGAGTGTCAGTTTTGTCGGGCGAGAGAGGTCTCTACTACTCAATTGCTTACTGAGACCATAGTAACACCTATTAGCAAGAGTTAGTCTTCGCTTTATCTCCAGGCTGACATCGTTTTGAGTGTTCACGGCGGTGCCAAGATAGGTGAATTCCTTGACAACTTCGAAAGTATAGTTGTTCGCAGTAACAAAGGATCCAATACGCCGCGTCTCCCTGTTTGTGGACAGCATATACTTTGTTTTGCCCTCGTTCACCGTCAAACCCACTTTCGCTGACTCTTTTTCGATAGCAGAGAACGCAGCAGTAACATCTCGCTTACAACGTCCAATGATATCAATATCATCGGCATATGCAAGGAGCTGGACACTTTTGTAGAAAATAGTGCCATTACGATGTACACTGGCTCTTCGCAACACCCCTTCCATCACAAAGTTGAAGAGGTTGCAGGATAATGGATCGCCCTGTCTGAAACCTCGTTCGGTATCAAATGGTTCGGAGAGGTCCCTTCCTACTCTGACGGAGCTGGCTGTGTTGCTCAACGTCATTCTGCAAAGCCGCACCAGCTTCGCAGGTATACCGAACTCAGACATGGTGGCATACAGGCAATCCCGTATCGGGCTATCGAAAGCTGCTTTAAAATCGAGAAAGAGATGATGGGTATCGATCTGTTTTTCGTGGGTTTTTTCCAGGATTTGACGTAGTGTGAAGATCTGGTCTATGGTGGACTTACCAGGTCTAAAGCCGCACTGATAAGGCCCAATCAGTGTGTTGGCAAACGGCTTAAGTCTTTCACACAGTACAGTCGACAGGACCTTGTAAGAGATGGCAAGAAGACTGATTCCCCGGTAGTTAGCGCAGATTGTCGGGTCACCTTTCTTCAGTACAGGACAAAGGACACTGAGATTCCAATCGTCGGGCATGCTTTCTACTAGCCATATTTTGCAGATGAGTTGATGCATACACCCTATCAGCTCATCGCCGCCGGTCTTGAACAATTCAGCAGGCAGGCCATCGGCACCAGCCGCTTTGTTGTTCTTAAGTCGTTGGATCACAACCATAGCTGGGCACAAGTTCTTCTGCAAGTTCTAAAAGAGCGTAATTGAGAGTAATTGAGCGTAACTAGATCGTATCGTGTATACGTATACAAATGTGAACGCACAACATCGACTCAGTTCTACTTCAGAAGCCAAAGAAGCAAGACCTGTGTCAAATAATTGCTAGCTAGCGTATTTTTTGTTGCGTATTTTTTTCTAAAAATTGATGATACACCCGAAAAAATTTGATTTATTAATTTAAGTTTCTTATTGATATTTTTAAGTTCTTTTTAGTAGTATTAAGTTCTTAATTATAGTTTTAAGTTACTTTTTAATAGTTTTAAGTTTTTTACTATTAGTTTTAAGTTCTTAATTATAGTTTTAAGATACTTTTTAATAGTTTTAAGTTTCTTACTATTAGTTTTAAGTTCTTAATTATAGTTTTAAGATACTTTTTAATAGTTTTAAGTTTCTTACTATTAGCTTTAAGTTCCCAATTATAGTTTTAAGATACTTTTTAATAGTTTTAAGTTTTTTACTATTAGTTTTAAGTTCTTAATTATAGTTTTAAGATACTTTTTAATAGTTTTAAGTTTTTACTATTAGTTTTAAGTTCTTAATTATAGTTTTAAGATACTTTTTAATAGTTTTAAGTTTCTTACTATTAGTTTTAAGTTCTTAATTATAGTTTTAAGATACTTTTTAATGGTTTTAAGTTTCTTACTATTAGCTTTAAGTTCTCGATAATAGTTTTTTATAAATAAAAACAAAATGTTTCCAAATGAATATGAAAATGAATTTTTTTTTTCCCTTAATTCCTCCAACGAACCGGAGTGTTTAATTTGCTCTAAGGTTTTGAATTTTATAAAAAAGTCAAATTTCCAGAGACATTATTTAAAATTTCATCGTGAATATGAAAATTATAGAAATGAAGAAAGAATTCTCAAACTGTTTGAATTGAAGCTTATTTTTCTCGAAAGGCAAAATACTATTAGCAACAACCAACAAACCGATGACCTGCAAGAAGGTAAACTCAAAGCTTCATTTGTAGTAAGTATGGAATTGGCAAAAAAAGGGAAGCCTTTAAATGATGGCACATTTTTTAAAGAGCTGGCAATTGCTGTGTTGAACTGCTTCGGAGAAAAAGGAAGGGAAATGAGCAATATTGTTAAAGATATAGCACTTTCTCGAAGAACAGTTACACGCCGAATTGAAGAAATTTCGTCATTTTTAACTTTGAACGTTAAAAAAACAATTCAAAACTGTAAATCGTATGCCATCTCACTAGACGAAAGCGTAGATATTGACGATGTAAGTCAATTAGTAATATGTTTTAGGGCAGTGGATGGTGATTTTAATATTACAGAAGATTTGTTGTGTTTGACTGGCATGCACAGTAACGTTCGGGGCACAGATATTTTTGATATTGTCGACAAAAAGGTATTCTCAATAGCTGAGAAAGAAAAACTTTCTTCCGTGTGCACTGATGGCGCAAGAGTAATGGTAGGCACCAATAAAGGTTTTGTGGGTCAACTACGAAAAAATGGCATCGACGTTCCCACTTTCCATTGTATACTGCATCAAGAAAACTTATTGGCAAAGTCTTTTCACGTAGCGGATACAATGGAAGTGGTCATCAAAATAATTAAGCACATCAGAGGTGCTCATCAAGCCCTTACGCATCGCCAATTTCGTCAATTTTTGGAAGATGTTGAGGCTAATTACAGTGATCTCCTTTTATACACTGAAGTTAGGTGGTTAAGTAAAGGACGTTGCCTGGAGAGGCTGTACAATTTACAAAATGACCTAATTGAATTTTTAGAAAGCAATCCGTCACCTAAGACTGAATATCTACTATCTAAATTAAAGGATAAATATTTTTTATTAAATTTTGCTTTCTTGTGTGATATTTTAACGTACTTATGTCAGTTGAATTTAAGTTTACAGGGAAGAAACAGGTTTGTTTTCGATTTGATTTCAAACGTGGATTGCTTTAAGCAACGTTTAACTACGCTTCAATCAGAATTGAAAGCTAAGGATCTCTCTAGTTTTCCAAAAACTAAAGAGATTTGCACCAAATTTGACATGTGGAACGAACTGTCCGCATTTCATGAAACATTTGATGAAATCTTAAACGGTTTTAACAAAGCATTCGCGGACTTTGATAAAATTCGAGATACAATAGACCTACACTGTAATCCATTGCTATCCAAAACAAATTTTCAAAACGAAGATGCTCAAAATGAATTGAAGAGACTTCAATGTGACACCTCCCTTCCCATTGAGCGCGGGCTTGAGTTTTGGAGACAAATCGATGAAACTAGATATCCGGTTTTAAAAAATAAAATGTTTCATCTGTATTCCATGTTTGGTACCACATATTTTTGCGAAGCAACTTTTTCTTCTATGGTATTCATTAAAAATAAGCAAAGAAACTCATTAAGTAATGAACATCTAGAGAATTTATTACGAATAAAGGTCTCTAGTATTGAAATAGACTTCGATGAATTAATAAAATATTCAAAATCTTAATTAATTTTCCTTTGAAAATCCTTTAAATAAATAAAAATAAATAAAATAAATATATAACAACTAATACAACAATTTAATTGACTAGATTTAATAACCGTTAGAGTTTTCAATACGTTTTTTAATTTGATTACAACCAAATAAGTTTAAGTATTTTGAATATTTAGCTTTCACCTTAAATACGCAAAGCACATAAAACCTTTCAAGCGCACGATAACATTCTTTTTTTCAGTGCAAAGCACAGATAAGTTCTATGCTCACAATGTGTTTTCAGTTCAGTTCACCGCAAGCATTGAAGAAGGCGAGACGTGTGCCGCTTGTTTTCTTATTTTTTTTTTTTTAATTTTTATTTCATATGGTTGTTGTACCACTACATGTAAACAAAATTTTTGCATGCGTACTGGTGCCCACCCCTGATCACAACTCGTACCGCGTCATGGCTAGGTGGTGGTACGTCCACACCATCGTCGTTGATTGGTGGCATCGGGTTAATTTCTCCAAAGGCGGGATTGGTGGAGTCATCGCCAGCAAGCAGCTTGGAAAAGTGTTCCCTCCATAATCTCAGTGCACCCTGCGTATCCGTAACCAGATTTCCATGTTCATCTTTACAGGTTGATGCTCCGGGCTTGAAACCTTGGGTCAGACGCTTGACTTGTTGGTAAAATTTTCGAGCATCATTCCTGCCCCGTAACACTTCGAGTTTCCCACGCTCGTGCCTTTTCTGCTCTCGTTTCTTGCGTCTGAAAAGGCGCCTCTCATCCTTTCTCTTTTCCCGGTAGTTTTCGTGCACGGCTCGCGTTGCTGCTGACTGCAGGGTTCTTTTGTAGGCGGCGTTTTTCACTGCAGTAGCTTCGCGACACTCCTGGTCATACCATTGATTTCGCGGAAGTGGGCGTCGGAAACCAATGACTTCCTCAGCGGCAGAGCGCATGGAGCGGGATATATGCGCCCAAAGTCCACCGGCATCATCGGGTAGAGAGTCAGGTTGAAGGAGCAGTTCTGAGAGGCGGACGGAATAGGCTTCGGCCGTCCGATGTGATTGCAGCTTAGCGACGTCCAGCTTTCGTTGCGTACCAGAGCGTACATCCTTTGCATTGCACAGCCGCATGCGTATCTTGGCTGCAACAAGATAATGATCGGAGTCAATATTGACTTCCCGGAACGTACGAACATCTAGCACGCTCGAAGCATGCCTTCCGTCGATCACAACATGATCGATTTGGTTGCGTGTTTTCTGATCAGGGGACAGCCAGGTGGCCTTGTGGATATCGAGGTGTTGAAATCTGGTGCTACTTACTACCATGTTTCGCGCCGCGGCGAAGTCGATCAGCCGTAGACCGTTGTTTGAGGTGGTCTCGTGAAGGCTGAACTGACCGACAGTGGGGCCAAATATACCTTCTCTTCCGACCTTTCCGTTGAAATCCCCGAGTACAATTTTAACGTCATGGGCCGGGCAGCGGTCGTATACTTCCTCGAGTCTCGCATAGAAGGCATCTTTGACAGCATCGTCCTTTTCCTCCGTCGGGGCGTGCGCGCAAATCAAGCTGATGTTGAAAAATCGAGCCTTGACGCGGATCGTAGCCAACCTTTCGCTCACAGGTGTGAACCTGGAGATATGGTGGCGAAGCCTCTTGCTTACTACGAATCCGCATCCCAATTCGCGCCTCTCCGCATGGCAGCTATAGTAGATATCGCAACTTGCTTGTTTAGAACAACCTTGTCCTATCCATCTTATTTCCTGGATGGCGGTGATGTCAGCCTTAATTTTTCTGAGGGCATCCGCCAATTCGATAGAGGCACCTTCCCTATTGAGGGTCCGGATATTCCAGGTGCATATCCTTAAATCATAGTCCTTTTTTCGTTTGCAGTGGTCGTCAACGTTGAGGGGTTCATTATCCGAGGCTTTTTTAGTCTTCATTGGAGTGTTTTTTTTACGTGGCGGGTACCAAACCCTGCGCACAACCCAGTTTACTTCCAGGGAGGACACGCTGCACACATTCGCTCACTATCTCAGCGGATGCGGAGATAGCTACCCAGATGGAGCCGCGGGAAGGCTGTGTGTCAACTTGCTAATGGTTGGCTCAGAGATCGCTCTGGCAATCCCCAGGTGGAAAGCAATCAGAAACTTTACTCTGATCAACCAAAAGCCAATCCATCCTTGTTACACTATTACTCTTAGTTTTTAGGAGACCTAGAGTTTTCTTTGTTTACCTACAAAATAAGATGGAAATGAACATCTTCATTACGAATAATTTTGTTTCCAGCACCCAATCAGCGAATGCACGACGTTTTGTGTGGTCCGTTGGCTTTAATTCTTGTTTCAACTGAATCATATGAGCATGTACGCCAAGGTCTTTATGCAAATTGCGGTGCAAAGTGGTTAAGCTGAATTCCTGTGATCGTTTCAAAATGGACACAACTGGGTTTTCAGTTGGAGTCATTATAACACTAACCTGTCCCAGACGTAATTTATCGATTCGATTCATTATAGTTGTGCGAGAAGAAGCTTGAAGACGACCAAACAGCGTACGAACTTTACGAAATTTTTCCGCGTTTTCAATTTTCACTCACCCCTATAATGAATAAACATTCCTTCGGATTTTTTCTCCAATCCCCTCTTTTGCGATCGTTTAAGATTTATGGGGAATGGGAAAAAATTCCCTGGAAAATGAGGTTACCGGCAATACTTTTTTGGGGAACATTTTTTGACGTTTCACGGAAATTTTTTTCTTAAACTTTGTAGCAAAGAATTTAATGAGGAAAGAGTCAATGTTAGCAAAATTTTGTAATTTTATTTGATAAAAAGATTTTTTTTAACATATTTATAAGAACTAGCAACACAAAGAAAGAGCAATTATTGATATTGGTTCAGTACATGGAATCCAATTCGGATACAGTAAAAGTCTTCATGAAAAGGTGTTTTAGGTAATTTTTTTGTAATATATTCATTTTTATTTATAAAATTGTTCAGCTGACAGATAAACTAATGTCAAATATGCAAAATTACTGATAAGCTAATGTCAAATATGAAAAATGTAACTATGATTTTGGACTGATTGGAAGTTGTTGGAAATATTTTGTCAGCACTGAATGTATATTAAGTTTTCCATTCCTCAATTATTTATGATTGCAAAATACTCCTCTCAAGAAAAAAAAAAAAAAAATCCGAGAGATCGTTTTTCTCCGAATATTCATGATAGGGGTGACTATTTCACCTTATCAATCCATATTTAGTAAGCTCCTAAATTATACTTATCAAAAGCCATCTCTCAATGATAGTTGGATGTTGACGATTGATAAATGGCGCTAAATTTAAAATGACACCTTGTAGACAGAAGCTTTCTGAAGATAATTGGGAATAACTTTTATTTGCTCCTGGGTCTACTTTTGGATTGGTCTCTCCTATTGTAGTTTTATCACAGCTTCCATTTTATTTGCCACACAAATTTAAGACTACATTTATTTTTGCTCAAAACGTCAGCTGACTCGAGTGTCAAAGCAGTGTTGCATTTGCTACAAATAGTATGGGGTTTTTTAGTAGCATTTATGCAACACCTTAGCATGTGCAAATCTGTATCTTTTACGCCGAATCGTGAACTCAGCAAATATATTTATGCTTTAATGGGTTTCTCGGGGAAATGAAAGCAACGAAACGGATTCGTTTCTTCGTACTATTTATCCGTTTCGAACTCGTTTTCGTATGAAATTCCTCTCAAAAAAGCGGAAGGATCGTACGCTATGTCGGATCCGTTTTTGCGTACATTGGGAAAAAATAAGTAGTCCAGTGTCTGTGAGGTTTTCCTAAGTAATTATTTCACATGCTTAGAAAAAAATTTTTTTTTTTTCTGAAAAATATATTTAAGAGTAGATAATGAAATGTTATCTGTTTTTTTTCTCTTGTTTTTCGTTTTTTCTATTTATTTTCCCTAAAAAACTTGATAAGGATCTTTCTGTTACTTTTGCAACTCCACAATAATTGAAATTTCTTTAAGTTCTTAACTTTTTTCAACAAAAAACAGTCTCAAAAAACAAACCCAATAAAGCAAAACATAGCTCCGTTTTATAGTTATTTAAATTGATTTGACATTATTATTAGAATCACAGATATTAAGAGTACTATCACTGATTGTTTCTTAACATACAAGGTTTCGTTCCATATTTTTTCAGTGAAAGTAAAAAATATGATATAAAAAAAAACCAGGACGTGACGATATCGCGAGTAAAATGCAAAAAATCTAATTTTTCTACCTGTGATAAAGAGTGTTTCGTGACTTGGTCGTATTCATTCAACCCATATTAACCGCTTTTTTTAGCCAACATTTCACCTTCCTCCAATGTGTTATGGTTTATCAACAATATCAATTGACAATTTTTATATTCCCTTCAACTGATGAACCCTTTCGTCGCTCCTTGCATTGGTTGTTATTGTTTTTGATGTGCATTTACATTTCTTTTTATTGTCAATTGATATTCTTTTCGATTTCTTTAGCAATTTGCAATTTGAACAAAATTTTAGCAAAATATTTATGACGAATTTGTCCTTTTTTTTTGTAATGCTCGTACAATGATTTTTCGATAAAGTCAATCAGTCAGCCAGACATAACTACTACGACCCATGATGCTCTTAGAAACATTTCAATAACATTTTTTATTGCTTATAGTATTTGTGGAAATTGCATAAAATTATCGTGAATTGTTTTGTGAAACCATTTTATTTCATATTTCATTACCTACTTGCACTACATATCGACGCATGTTATATTTTCAATTTGTTGTATGATAATTTACAATGGAAATGTTTCATTAGTTTGTTGTCATTACCAGACCGACGGAATGGGGTCACATGTGAGAGGAAAAAAAAAAAAAAAATCTATTGCTGTCGTAATGTGCATATTACTCAAGGCTTGTTATACAATATTATTTCTATTTATATGACGTTTCTTAAGTCAAGAGTTAATGATACCACATGTCATCTAATCTAATGGCATAACATTTCGTCTTTGTTTTATACCCAATTGTAATAATGAGAAAAATGCATGGTACTATGAGGTAAATATAATAAAAATCCATTCATTTGTCTGTTATTAGAGCAATTTGTTATGTCAGAGTCCATTTGTGAATATGACTTATTGAAAAATATTCAATAACGTGGTAGTTATTACTAAATTCAATTTATATTTCATAATACGAATGTATCAATAGAATTCAATTTACTTGTAATACAATTGTTTCCAGCACGCTCATTTGGTGGCTGGTGGTTATCCTCTGTAGAGTTTGTCAGCTAATTTACTTTGGCACACAATCGAATACCTACCTTATGATATTATACTCGTATATGAATATCAATTTGGTGCGCAGGATTTGAATTGCTTCAACCATATGCCATTTCATACAGAGTCCTATTGTGCCAAACCCAATTGATCTAGAATATTTCTATATTTCTGAAGGAGCTCAAAATATTAAGTAAATTTTCCGGGTTAGTTTCTGACTTTTGGGGAAGATGATCCTTTGGCCAAAAATGTTCCTTCTGTTCCGGCATAGTGACGGGGTTTCTGTTAGTATGTGTAAACAGTCTCATCATCAGTATTATCATAGGAGAGATTCATTCTATTGAGGAGTATAATTAGCTTACAGTGTTCCCTTAATATTCCTGCTAAAACGCTTAAGTTATTCCCGTTTAGGTTTATCAAGAATTTCATCTTCCTGTTATCTTGTTCAGGATAGAGTTGTTTAATACATTCTTGTTCTACAGTACTTAGCCAGAATGTATTTGATACAGCTAAGGTTTTGGTTCAGATAATGTTTTTGAATAGATATTTACGAACTCCAGAAACATATAACTATTGATTCAGTAAATGTTTTGAAAACCTCCCCCCTTTGGCAAAAGGATCAACAATTTCATTTCGTCATACCTCTTGTAGGCACGAAGACTGTTTTTCTTCGAATGTTTAAATTAAAGCTTACTCTCATGCATTTGTTTGTTTATGGCAAAGATCTCAGCTGGGAATATGCAGGCAAATCTACCAAAGTACACTGATACATTTACGCTAGCCAATTTGCTAAAGATTTCAGAGCCTGATCCGCTATACATTTTTAATCCGTCCCTATATCAGAAAGAATCATTAGGCACAAGCCAAAGTTTTCCCTCCTCACACTTTGATCTGAATGGAATAACAGTGAAGATGGTTTTATTGCAACAATAGGTTGGTAGCATGTCCTCAAGTAACATACTGAGGTCTTCAGAGTCTCCCGTGGTGAGACTCAGTTTTTAACAGTTTCAAATACATAGTAAATCCCATGTATGGACAAGGAGGTTACCATCTTGATGTGAATATGAATTGGTGTTAATCCGAGGATTAAGTTTGAATAGTCTGTAGGAGTACAGCATAATCATCTTGTCACGCTCGCGAGTTGCCTTCTAGTAGAAGATTGCTCCGATATATGCCATCATGATATGTCAACATTGGTTTGATGAGACTGTTGAGACAGAATATCATCTAAGCCAGACAAATCCACTGGGTTTCCGAAGCTCTTCTAACAAATCTGTTCTTCTGTGCGTTCAAAGGCAGTTTACTGTAAAGAATTATCTTTAGGTATTGGAGTTCATTTGAAAATGGAAGACGTTCACCGAACAGCACTAAAAGAACCCTAAGTTCAAGTTTCCTTCTTTTGGTGAATAACACTAGAGTGGTATTTTTAGGATTAATAGGTAAGTAACGCATCATCTGCGTACTACAGTGGCATCGACGAAAATCGAATTTTTTAATAGCACTAAGGGTTAAGGTAGAAGTATTCTCTCCAATGGCTCTTTATTTCCTCATCTCTGATTACTTCTAAGAGTTTGCGACTTAATTTTTCATATTTTCGGTAGTTTTTATAAGTTTGTAAATCAGATTAGTAATGGGGGTAGCAAGTTTTGCTTCCTTATTTTGGTTTGAACTTGAGATATAGTATATAGTTTTTTTGTGTGCAAACTGGAGGTTGTAAAATCAAACGGGTATGTAGGCAAATGAAAATAATAAATAAAAAAATCAAAATATTTCCGTTCTCCAGTTAAATGATTAAGATCCCAGCTATTTTTTTTTTAAAAGTGTCGGACGAGGAATCGTCGTCGATTCTCACATGGCATCTATTTTCAGATAAACCTTTGTTTCCGGTACGCAACCTTTTCGTATTCCACACATCTCCAGCAGATTTTGTTTTGCCCTTTTGTGTCCATGATGGAAGAACCTTTATGGTCTTTGAGAAAACTCTACTAACAAAATAATTTTACATTTGCAACTGAAATGCGACATTAAAATCCTTGCAAATTTATGTAGTAAATCAAAACCATTTCAAGTCAATCAACTTCTTATTAGTCGTAAATTTGACATTAGTGCCTAATTTCACTCACAAGTAAAAAGTCAACTGATCAAATGTCATATGAGTGAAAAATAAAAAATTTAACCATAAAAACGCGATTCCTGCCAATGTTAAATTGAAGTTGAAAGCGTAAGAGGTAAATAAATAATAATTTAGTAAGTAGTATAATGGATCGTAAAGACTTTATGAGCTTTAAAAGCTACATAGAGCAAGAGCAGCTTAAGGACATTCGTAAAAAAATTGGCCAATACAACATTGCACAGTGGTGCTAAATGGAGTTTCTTTGATCAAAATTCGTTTTTCAGCTAGGTACCAATACCCAATGGGTCTTTTTCTCCTGTACAATTTTTAATATGGCATGTTTTTGTTCGAATTTAGCGGCCACATTGTGCCGAGCTTTTTTTTTCAATCAAAAAATATTCAATAAATTCAGTTTCAGTGATCATTAAACCTTCATAATCCCTACATCTCATATTGTGCTGGAACATACAATAAATTCTGTCAAACTCAATTTAACACCACTGTGCGCTATATCGCACGGCACAGGCATTGTAAGGATATTCGCAAGATTAGGTTTATTATAACGGTTGAACATAAACATTGGGTCTATTTTGTCGCCAATTAAGGACTAAGAAAATTTCCAGTATGCAACGAGTGTTTGCTCTTCTTTATGTGCTACAAAACCAGATGAAATCATTTTGATTATTATTTAGTATGCTAAAAATAGCAACATGATGATGATTACGAAAATCGTTCATTAATGTGTGCTGAATGATGTATATATTATGGCGTCATTTGCGTATTATCGTCGTTGTCGTTTTCGTCGTCCTTACTGGGAGTGCCTTGTATGCTGAAAATGGCAAGTGGATTGGATTGTAGTTTTGCAAATAAAAACCTTAAAGCTTTTGTGATGATGCTATAGTTGAGCTGAATAGAATATTAAGGAGTGAACAATCGTATTATTTGCATGATGTAGAAACCACTTTTTTTCCCCCCAAAAAAAAGTTTTACTTCATATGTTCCACTAAATAACTCTTGAGATGAAGTTAAAAAGGGTTTGCCTAAATGAATGTGAATTGAGTGAGTAAAGCTTCATTACAGTTGACTTTGTCTGCGTTTGTAAAAATTTTTTAATTTAAAGAATTTTGCAAATTTCATGTTTTTTTCAAAGAAAATTCTATAAAACGCACTTATTTTATTTATAAATATGGTGCTTCATTTTAAAGAAAATCAATTAGGCTTTCCTTCTTTCGTTAGTAATACTTTTCTTCAAAAATTTAAGTTTCTGAAATTTTTTCTTGTCGAAATTCAAAAAAAGTTTTTTCTCTTATAACTTATTGAATTACTTTTTAAATAACATCACGAAATAGCACCTTCAAAACGAAATGTACCCGCAACTACCGATGGCATTATATCTGTATATCGTGGTACCCGCACCCAAAGCACGTGCACGAAATTACTCGGGAGAGTATCTCATACAATATATGTATGTATGCTATAGCCCCTAGTAGCAGAGAAAAGTTTTCTAGCTTCTTTTAAAGGTTTTTTAAAGACAAGCAGAAAGACAACATATTATATTTATTTAAACTCTTTATAGAGGCCTATAACAGCCATTTGAGGAATGAACTATAAAGACATGTTTCTCTCTGTGTTATCTACAAAAAGACTCGGCAAAGTATCTTTCTGAGAACATTAACAGGCATCTTACAAAGACTTAAAAATGAATTGCGTAGAAGGTGTTTTGCTTAAACACCCTTATTATATTTATTTATTATAGAATTTAATTTTTTTACATTTTGTACGCCGGTCTCGAACTCATGTCCCAACGTTCTTAACGCCACTACCCTATCTGTGATTTTTCTCACATTTGCCTTGGTAAAGCGCCTCAAAAAAGAAAAAAAAATTAACAAAAATTCCAAATACTCTATTATGTGACTTGTGTCTACAGTATAAAGACACACACGCGACATGCCGCCTCATGTCTTTAAAAGCATTTTCTTAAGTACAGTATAAAGACACACACGAGACATGCCCTTGATGTCTTTATAAGCACATGTCACGACACATGCCGCATCATGTCTTGTATGTGGCCTTATACTGCACTTAATTAAAATGCTTATAAAGACATGAGGCGGCATGTCCCGTGTGTGTTTTTATGCTGTACAGCGTAGGTGGGCAAAGTTTTGGATGTAGGAGCTACTTACAACAAAAGCAACCAAATCAATAATTACAACAAACGAAAAAAATACCACCATACAGTGGTACGCATTCGTTTAAACGCACTTGCATTTTTGATCTAAACATTGCTTAAAAAATAATAGCGGGCAACTTTAATTGGATTTTTTCAATAACTTTCATAGTTTATTCTTAACTTACTAGAATCAACAAAAAAAAACTTAACAAATATGTGGACATTTCATTTTTAACAAAATTGTTTCTAAAAACTCAAATCTCATATGGTGCATTCGTTTAAACGCACTACCAAAAAAAGTGAATAACTTAAAATTAATATTTTGTAGACCTCCCATTTTTTTGAATTACTTCATAGATTCTATTTGGCATTGAATTCACCAAATTCGTAAGCAGTTGTGGTTCAATTTCAGCCCAAACTTCTTTTATTTTTAGCTTAAGGTCCATAACTGTAAGGAAATTTCGATTTTGTGGTTTTTCCTTGTAAATTTCACGAACCATGATGCCCCATAGATTCTCTATGGGATTCAGGTCGGGACTGCAAGCTGGCCATTCCAAAAGTGGGATCCTGTGCTGCCTAAACCACTCCTTAGATGCATTAGATACATGTATCGATGCGTTGTCCTGCTGAAAAATGCAATCATCGTCCATTTTTTCCTCCATAAAATCTATGAGCACGTCTTCCAACATTTCAGTGTACATGATTGAATTCATTTTTGGTGGAATAAAACAAATCTTTGATTTTCCTTCCACTGAGAACGCAGCCCAAACCATGACACTTCCGCCGCCGAAATTTCTCTTGGACATATGAACATTTTTGTCGCGTAGATCATGCCAATAGCAAGTCATGGAATCAGGACCATCCAGATTGAACTTCTTCTCATCAGAAAATATAATTTTATTCCATTCCGTTGTCCAATGCATGTATTTTCGGGCGAATTCCAGTCGTGCGCTTATGTGATGTGGTCGAAGTGATGGCTTGCATTGAGGCTTCTTCCATTTTATGTAAGACGTTGACCTCAGGATACGTGAAATATGGTTTTTCGTTACAGGAAAGTCATGTTTCCTTTGTATTTGAGTGGCGTTTAATTTATTTTTTGTTGCTTCAATTTTTATGGTACCTATTTGCCTCTTCGTCAATTTTCGGTTGCCTTTTGTGGGCTTCTTGACTCCATAGTTTTTTCCTTTTTGGAAAAAATTGCGAACAACAACCTCAGATCTATTAATTAGACGCCCGATTTTCCGATTAGAATAACCACTTTCGTGATATGATGTAATTAAAATTTTTTCTGCGTCAGTCAAATATTTTGCCTTAGGCATTTTGTTGATGCTCTAAATACAACAAAATAAATTTTATTATAGGCGCTACTTTACTTTTACTACATTGTTTACTTACCAATTCACTTCGCAAAATGCACAAAAATATTTTTAACAATTTTATTTTTTGGTATATCTCCAAAGAAACTTGCTGCGTTTAAACGAATGCGTCGATCACTTTAGCTCAATTTTCAGAAAATGGCTTCTATCTGAACAGGAAAAAGCAACAACAAAAAATATTTTTACCGTTATAAGACCAGTTGGCTTGGAGATGTGTTTAGTATTACAAGTGTTGCCAAATAGGAAATATTTCGATAGTAAAACAAAAAAATCTTGAAATATTGAAGTGCGTTTAAACGAATGTGTACCACTGTACAATCGATCTCGATAGCAAAAAAAAAAAGTCTGCAATAAGCCAAAAGCCAATTGCAGAAATCAAGCAAGAAAGACATGAGTGTAGAAATTAAAGTACACTGATCAAACGAAACGAGAGAAACTGCCCTCAATGTGCACATTGTTGTTTGTTTCTTGTTATAGCTGGCTTCGGTTTTTTTCTGAATGCTGCAAAAATAATAATAATAAAAAACCCGAATTCATATCTCGAAAACTGATTTTTTCGTGTTAAGCGGACTAAAATCAATGATAAAAGTATAGTAGTATCTTGAACACAAAAACTGTGGCGCATTGTGTAATCAACTTCACATCTTAAACAAAAAAATGGATGAAAACATGTATCCGTTCGTTAGTGTCAAAGCGCTTATAAAAAAGCCACCTTTTATGAATCTCAATTTTCCGAAACAAGAATGAAAAGCAAAAGCAAAAAATGCATTAAGTGGCATGAATAGCATGTTGCCACATTTTTTTTTTTTTCAGTTTCACTATTCGTCATAATTTTCTTGACCGGCAGTACTGTTGAAACTTAGAATCTACATCTCCAAACGACATTTTATCATGTGCCAAATACCTATGTGCCGAACTGTAAAATTTCCTTGTTTTTTTCTTTTTTTAAGTTCCTTTTGTGCCATTTTTCTTTTACATAAATTAAATGTTCAGTCTCGTTACGTCATGTTGTCCAATATGAAATGGGACAATACTCGTAAAAGATAATAAATCAACAGTCAGTTCCTTCATTGTGTTTGATTTATTTATTTTACCAGCAAGAATTACAAGAATATAAAAAGAAAAAAATCAAATTTTTTGTTTTTTTTGTATACAAAACTTTGGCAGTACATTAATAATAACCTATAATAGCGAACCAATATCAACTTTCACATACTCCATTGTTCACACTAAATCGACAACATGAAAATTTAAGCGCATATTTTCCGGTAACACATTTTTGACAGCACACACGCACCTACCCTCCTTACATTCATCTTTTTCTACCCTTTTATGGGTCATTTTGAGCTGCTGAATAATCAAATACAACAAAAGCACAAAATTTATGTGTGAAAATAATCCTTTAGACCAAGTGCTGCTGCTGGTTTCATCTGCATTAAAATGTTTGGGGTTTGTAAATATTTGAAGAGCTTGAAAGTATGCAGTGGCATTTATTATTGTATTATCAAGAGGTAAACGACCAGGTCTACACAGTAGTTTTTGTCTTTGACAACATTTTTGGAGAATTTTATTAAATTTCATAAGAAGAATTTATAAAAAAAAAACTTAAAGTTTGCACAGTGGTTTTCGGTTGAAAAATTTACACTTACTTTTTTTACATTTACTTTACACCATTCAAAGGGTGTCTAAATTTCTAGATGATAAGCAGGCGAAACCTTATATTCTTGAAAACATAGCTGTGTTCAAAACTTCATTACCTTTATTTATTTATTTATTTTCTCTTCAATAGAAGGCTCCAAGGTGTCTTTCAGGATGTTTTTATAGTCAGCTGCTTTAATAGTTCCTTCAATCAAGGCCAGTTGGTAATAAAAAAAGTATCTCCAGACCATCTACTAATCGGTTGCCTAAATGTTCTTTGGATGCACTGATCGCTATAACGCTCACCAGTTCTTTGGCGCACATACAGCATTCCCTGGGAGCCGGATATGTTGAACTTTGATTCATCTGAGAAGATCACATTTTGCCAATCAGATATAGTCCACATTTTGTGTGGTTGGCGTACTCCAAGCGTTTCCGACGCAAAAGGCTTGAGTCGTCAAAAAAGGCTTTTTAGTGGGGCGATGTGCTGATAAGCCAGCGTCATGGAGCTTTCGTCGCACAGTCATCAACAAACTCTTTTCTAATTTCCACAGCCGTTTGGAAGCGATTTCTAAGACTAATCCTTTTTAAAAGTCGATCATGAGCTTCGGTAGTCTTTTTTCGCGCTCCTGACCCTTCCTTTCGACTTGTTGCCCAAGTTTCAGAATATTTTTTCAAAAACTTGGCAATTGAGGACTTACTAAAGCCTACTTTATCAGAAATTTCCCGAATCCTTAATCTATCGCTGCGAAACTTCAAAATCTCGCATCTTGGCATCTTTTTAAACACAATAACAAGAATGATTAAAATCCAACAGTGTAACTTCCATTTATGCTAAGATATTGTCCTACCTCTAAAAGAAACCCCTATCTACGCCATATTTGTAAAAAAAAGCCGCATCTACAAAACAAAGATGTTAACGGGGTCGTAAAACCCTTTTTTTAAAATTTTTTTGCTTGTCCGGATTTCAATGTTCGCCACTGTATATCGGAAGTGTGTTTCACTCACTAATACAATAAATGCGAAAGTGTTTGTTTGTCTGTCAGACGAAGGGCTTAGTCAACTTTTTATCTTCAAAAAATCCGGGGGCGTGGGACCTCCCGTACAAAAAAGAAAACATATAAAACGCTATATCTTGGTTTTTGTAGCACCAATAGTTATGAGATTTTGTACATATCTGTTTATTATCTGTATTAAGTGATGGCTGAATTTAAATATTTAAGACTATGCTTAAAATCATCACGTGGTAATCTGAATGTACTACTTCTGAATAATATGGTGGATGTATAAAGCTTCCATTTAAGGTTTCTTCAACTTTTCCTTGTTACCAAAAATGCCTCAGATCTATCGTTGTTCGTAACGGATCTATTCTAACCGTTTAATTTTTTTTTCATCGATTTACGTTATCTCATTTGGCAGTAGCTATACACCAACATTTAATATATCAATATAAAGCTCCGTGCCAATGCCTTTTTACAAAATGCGCCACTTTTCTTTGTATCAATTTCGGAGTTACTAACATTTGCCAAGCTTAGCTTCATTTTGCTTCGACTACGATCTGACTCGCATGTTATTGTCTTATGTGACCCATTTTTCATTCCAAAAAATTGGAACTTTGTCCCTTACATGAAAGGGATTCTAGAAAGGATCTGCATATATTAGCAATGCAACATGCTGGTGTGTTCCGTTTTTCTAGATAAATTCGTTTTTTAAGAATTTGAAAAGTTTTTAAAGTTTAAGGACGGACTTGACGTTAAAAGTATGGGTTTGAATATATATAAAAAAAAATGTTATTGTTTAATAAAGCACAAATTTAAAATGTGAACGCCATTGTTTTTAACAAAATAATTCAAATACTGTATGTATGTATTCTGCCCATTACTATGAGCGCCTAAAGGTATGCAATTTTATTTGCACAAATTAACGAACAAAATCAGTAAATTTGCAACACAAAACAAAAAAAAAAATGAACAATAACATTTCGAAACAAAATTTTAATGAAATTCGTTGAATTGTAGATTTCAAAATTAAAATGGAATGTGTTTATACTCATTAATTAATTAATTTAGCATTGGATACATTGTGCAAAAGTTTTTTGACTAAAAAAGAAAAATATTTTTCGCGATTTTCACAATTTCAAGTGACTTTAGTTTATTTAGTCGAAATAAGTACTAAAAGTACATAAAAAAAAAACAAACAATTGAAAACATTGCTCCCGACAAAGGTAGTACAGGATAACTTATTAATTAAATACCTAATGACACTCTGGCTCTATTACTTTAAAATTTATTCCAATATACACCCGAAAATTGTGCAAATGGGCTCATTCTAGGGTATAGCTCCTATGTAACCGATTTTTCTAAGATCAATCTGTACATCAGAACGGAATGAAAATTTAAGGAAAAAAGTAATAAATATGCAAATTATTGCAAATAATAGAGTGAAAGCCGTGTTCAAGATTAGAAAAATAAAATACGGAAAAAAATGATTTAAATTTGAAATTGAAAAAAATTTTCTTAAAGAAACATATTAAGCATACTTTTAAACATATTGGCATTTCTCTCATGTTGAACGGGACGGAAGTTTTTTTTTTAAGGTGGAATAAAAGTCTATGTAAAACACTAATTTTTTTTTCTGTTACTTTAAGGCAGCGGTGGGCATAGAAATCTAACAAAAGAGCAAAACAACAACATCAAGCAACAACAAACGAAATTTTAAAGTTTTTTTTTACTTTCATTTCCAAATTTGTCATTAGCACAAAAAAACCAAATTGCACTACAAACAAAAACAGTTCGTCAAGACACAAAGCGGCGCCGTCGTTTATGCCTTTGTGTTTTGTTTTCATTTGAATTCAAGTCAACGCTGTGCCTCGATAGCGTTGAAATTCTGCGAATTTTTTTTCGCTTGCTTGGGCGTCGAATAACGGTGAGAGCAAATAGAGCCACTATGTGCCCATCACTGCTTTAAGGAATAGCCCTTTGGTAGCACTATATTGAGTGGTAAAGTTGACGCCAGACGTAGACAATAAAAAAGCCATTCGAACGGGACAAAAAACGAAAGTGTTTTTCATGGCCATCTATAGAAAAGCAGAAGTCAGCGAAACTTGGCAACATTTTTTAATGCGACTAATTTTAAAATGTTATAAAATAATGTAACTTTTTAATAGATTTCGTTTGATTGAAAAATCTTATTTACTTTTTTTCTTACAAGGCATAATAATCCATTCGAACGGGACATATTTTTCCACAATAGTTCACATGGGCAATTTTTCAAAACTACTTTAATATTTATATAAATAATAATATTTTAGATATATACATTAATTAAAAAAACAAATTTAATGTTTATATTTATCAAATTAATTAGTGAGGTTAATTTTAACAAAGAAAAGAGGAAGGAGTAGATATTTTTCTTAAAAAAATATAAAACTTGTCTTTTTGCTGTTAAAACGTTTCTCCTGTAAGAGGCGTGGAACCGCCTACTAAAAAAAATATATTTTTTTTATTCAAGTTTCAATCTATCTACATACCAAATTTCATCAAAATCGATGTAGTGGCACAGCCGTGATACCGTTTTTTCCCATTTGGAGCGATACCACGCCCCTTTAAAGAATCAGAGTTTCTAATAATCTTTCTTAGGATTCAATCTATCTTTAAGAAAAATTTCATTAACATCGGTCCATTAGTTTAGCCGTGAAAACGTTTTTTCCCGTTAGGGGCGTGACACCGCCTACTATTGAAAAAAAAAAGTATACATGTCCCTCCTTCTCTTCACAACCTTTCCAGCAAAAAAAAAAAAAAAAAAATTATGCGATTATGTTGTGTTATGGCAGTTAATAACAGGTTTAACCGTTTTCAACTGCCTATTTATTACACTTTGCGAACATGACCAACTACAAACAGCTCCAAAAATTTAAAATTTAATTTTTTTTGCACTCGCTTTTTTTTTTTTAATTATGTACATGAAACTCTGTTCGTGCACAAATTTTGACACACTTGCTGCTGTTATCAATTTCCAAATGAGAACAAATGACGTTTTTCTATGTTATTTGTGACTTTAGAACATGAACTTAAGCAAATTAAAATTTTACAGTTAACAGATATTGGTTTGATGTTTTTGCATTGTTTTTAGCTAGTTGCCGTTAGAAGAGAGTTTTTTCGGAAAGACTATTATCATTACACACTTAAATATTTAAGGCAAAATACTATTCAATATTACAAAAACAAGAGAAACTGCATTTATGCAAGTGGTTTGCTCAACGTGGTCAATGAATTCTGGTGTAAATTGTTTAAATTAACAAAATGTGAATATTTTCCTTAGATAATATCAGATACTATGAAAAATCAAAGAAGCTTGGGATGTTATTTGAAAAATTGAAAATTTAAATACTGCAAATACCGAATTTTTTTTCTGAGATTTCTATTAGTAAATACTATATACCATACATAGGTGATCATATTTATCGAAGCAAAATAAAGGACATATTAATATTTTTTGTTTGTTTGAAATTTTTTTGTATCAAATTATGAAGTTTTTATTACCCGATTTTCTTAAATTAGAAGAGACGGAACAAAAATAGGACTGTTCTTTGATATAAAATACATCAACGTTCGATATTATTTCTTAATTGCTACCAATTATATTCTATTTCGATAAATTTTGGCTGAATCCATGTCTGGTAACCGTTTCTAAAACAATTGCACGCCAAAAGGCGCTCCAGTACAAATTTATAGATTTTGCAAACTTTAGTACTTAACGCCCTCTTGTTTGAAAATTTAGACATACCCACAAACACATCATGCGATATATGGCTAGAAAGATGAGCTCAACACCTTTCCAATAAGTCTAAATTTCTGTAAATTCAATCAGAAATTAACTTTTTATAGTGGTTTAAAAAATTATATATGTAAACATCTCAAAAAATCAGATTTTTGGGGCCTAATATTAAGTATAGCAATAAATAATTTTTATAATTTTTTTAGTCAAAATATTAAAAGGAACTAAATCTTACTTTTTTTTAGCAAATTTGGGTATGCATTTTGTAAAAAAAAAATAAAAAATACAAGCCAAAACTTCTCCATGAACATTTCTCCGATCGAAAAATTATGCAGAAATCATTTTTAAGAGTCCCTCTAACTTTTCAAACACCGTCGGGCTGACTGAAAATTTGACCCGGTCTACTAAAAAGCAACTCTTATGTTTACATCATTGAAGGTTTAATAGTCCCGTATATACATATCTACTGATCCAATGAAAACTAGATCTCATTCTTAAAATCGTTTCAGTAAAGCTTTCACTATTTCAGTGTATCTGTTTCCGTTTCAATATGTCCGAAGAATTTCAACTTAGCGCCCCTAAAGAAGTTTCACTTCAAAAAATATACCATGTCTCAAAGAGTTAAGCTTCGAATTTATTTCCTAAACTTTTTCTTTGATGCTGAAACTGTTTTTATTGACTGAAAATTTTTCAAACGCACTATAAATATGTAGGGTAGTATGCTTGTGACATTTCTAGAAGTTTCTACCATTACTGTTGCTGGATGTCATATCTTCCAGCTGGCCGGTGCAGTATTAAAAAGGGTGCAAATTTTAAGTTGCTTTGTAAATAGCTTTCAGCTTAAACAAAATGGTTCATCCACTTAAAAAATGCAGAAAACTGCGGCTTTTACGCGTTGCAGGATATAAAATGCATCCTTTTAGCCTTTTATGCTTCAATACCACAACTAACATGCACACGTCCGCACACATACTATGAAATGGCACGATTTTATTGTTTGTCAAGCATTTTCTACTATTTTGTCGTTGTCATTTTGTGGTTGTTGCTGTGGCGGTTGTGCGTTTATCACCGCCACACTCAAGTGTCGCATTCGATGCAGCATCAGCATCAGCATCAGCAACATCAGTAGCAACAGCTACTCACCATGAAAGCGTTGCTGCTTGTTGTGCTTTGTGTGTTCGAATTGAACATGCAGCTTTTAATGTTGGCAGTTATTCCCGATTGTCTGAGCACGATATGCAATATATAAAACGTGGCTCTTACGACGACAATCTATTTGGTCAATTATGCGTTAATTTATTGGCTCTGCGGGCTTGCAAATTCAATTCAAAATAAATTGAATTTTGTTGAACCGGAAAAATTTGACAAAGTTATGCATGCGTTAATTTAACTGTCAGATATAGGTACAAAAAACACTCGTTTCTTTTGCAATATATACATATACATTTGTATTTATGTATACATAACATATTTGCGTAGTATTTTTAAAAACTTTTTAGCCTTACCTAATAATATATGTAAGCGCGTACAAAGCGCTTCGGATGTGCTTCAAGCGAAGCAGAAAGCTGCTTCCAATGCACTCTCACTGCTTACCTTTTTTAACAAAGGATGCCATTGCGAGAAGCATATGAAATGCGCTTCCTTGAATGCTAAGTAGAAGCATATCTTTAGAAGCATATAAAAAAAAGCTTCCTTGGATGTTGAGTGGAAGCACATTTTTGGAATTATACAAAAAATGAGCTAGATATATTCAATGAAGCTTAATACTAAAAAAAAAATTGTTCAGTTCGATTTCTATGGTTGATAATTCATGTAATATACTTTTGTCCAGCCAAAAAAATAAAAATAAAACAAGATGCATGGCTAATGTCGTTAAACTGAGCATGTAACAGCACGAAATGCCCAGGTTCAAATCCCAGTAGATCCTTTTTTTATTATTTAAATTGAACTTTGAATCAAATGCTTCAGAAGAAGCACACCTGACGTGCACCACTTGGAAGCTGCTTCCAGATTCCCCTTTGGGTATTTTGTTATAAAACTTTGTTTTCTTTGTGTATAGATTGTTACGTCAGTGTTTTCTTCTAAGATGCTTTCTGAAGATATGCAGTGCAGTTGCTAATATTTAATGAAATTTTAAATAAAAGATTCCTTAACTTTTTTTGTTGCGAGTAAGAATAACTTCATTAAAAATCTTTCAGTTGAAATAATTCTACGCAAAAAAATTGCAGCTGTGTAAACTCACAAATGTTTTTCATCTTAAATCATAATCCTTAAATAAGTTGCCGTGTGTTTATTAAATTCACATGAAAATTGCTTTATTTTTATACGACCCACTTTTTCATGTAACCGCTAAAGCATTCAAATTGTTGAGTGTTGACGGTTAAGTGATGATATATACAAGTACTGCCTGAATCTAAAGAACATTTCACGACAAAAAGAATACTTCAAAAGGACAAAATTATATGCACACAAAAAAGTTCATCTCGTACATATATATAAAAAAATATATATGTAAGTAGAATATATAAATTAGAGTGCACCTTTCAAATTCTAATAGTTGATATTTTAAAGGTATCAATTCGATGTTAAAAAAGTACCTAATTCCAGCAAATAAAGTTTCATCCATTTCGAGCTTAAGGGTCAAGCTTACAGCTTGCGAAACTTTGGCATGATCAAAGGGACTGATTTTTAGTATTTATTCGTTATACCATTGTACAATATCGATTGACTTACCGCGCTGAAACTGTCTTTATCGCGTCAAAATTTTCCCGACTATGTAAGTTCAAAAGACTTATAATTCTTTCGAGTGACAACACAAAGGAAGTTTATTCTGATAAGCCATAAACACTCCGACTAGAAATTAGTTCATTTTTGGAACCGATTCGGGACAGATTTATCTGAAGCATGATCAAGAACAGGGGTCAGGCTTTCGGATCGGATACCAATAATCGTCACAGCTCATATAAAATGGACTGGGTACACTCAACATATCCGGTCCTGATCACAAATTGTTTTAATAAACAGGTAACGTTATAAGATCGATTGGGGATCAGATTTTTTGTTCAGTTCCATTTTGTACGGAACATTTTAAGTGGTTATTGTATTAAACATGTAAAGAACTACTAAATTCCTTATAAGAGTTTTGATACGGAATATTATATGCAGACTGGATAAGAAAAAAAATTATATTTCGGATTACGATTTAGTTCAGGACATCTCGAGTACGATTCTGACTCAATCAACGTACCGCAATAAGGTTTTAAGTATTGTATTTTGATGAGGAACTGATCATATGACCGGACCAAGGAAAGCCGTACTGTAACCTGATCAGAGACTGATAAATGGCCGTATTAAAGAATATCTGATCCGGATCTGAACATAATCCGGAATACCTGAACTAATTTCTAGTTGGAACTTCTGATTCATGATATAGGAAAATAATTGAAATCTGTTCACTATATCTGGTTTCCGAGGTTTATAATTTTTAATGACCAATTGCGCTGCACTGTCTGTCTATATTTATTTTTTTTTGAAAACTTAAAGTACCCATTTTTTGGTACACCTTTAGGTAAATGAATTTCATTAAGTCTTTGCAGCTCTTACCTTTGGTCTACTTTGTGCAACCGTATTTGCTGTAGTGTAGTGTGCTTTGGTGGTCTGTTGTGTGCAGTGATTCCATTGAGGATCAACTAATGCGATTTGTCCTTTATGGTTTGTGCTCTCAACACAATGGTACATGTCCTGCTTCTTCTTTTTTGCATCAAATGCTGCTGTCCCATGCTACAGCTTTAAGCTCCAAAAGTAAAATCGTGTAATGGAGTGGATCAAAGGAAAACAGAAAAAATGCAACTTTTAAAAGAAAAATTTCTAGAAGGGGTTGCATTTTCAAATTTAATTCTTTTTTTTTTTTTATTTTTAATGGCTTCAAAGTTGCACAGGGATGGAGCGAAAAACTTGAAGTGCAATTTTAACATGGACCTTATGAATAGAAATGTAGCCAGTCAGTCCCCTCCCCCACAGCTTTCACTTGCATTTTGTCGATTTGCATTTCCTGCTTGTAGTTGAAATTTTTGATTCACCTTGCACTAATACTACTGCAGTTTCGCTTAAATGAACTAAAATAAGGATTTCGATGTGATTTATATTGACTTCCGGTAGTTAGTTCAAGTTGATTGCATGTGTGTGTGTGTGTGTGTTTAGTTTATTGATCACATCGCGCTGCCAAGTTTACTTGTTTCCGCTGACAGTTTTCTAGCAAAATGCTTGTGTTCTAAAAAAAAAAAAACAAAATAAAATAACATAATGAAACCGTGTTCTTTAATAAAGTTAACTTTGGTGACATCTGTGTGAGAGTTGCTCATAACATAATTGTTCATTTTCTCGAATAAAATATGTCATTAGAATGAACATTTGAAAACTTTTATAAAACGTCTGATATTTTTTTCTTTCATTTGTTATATCACATGTAATGATAGTTCTACATGGCTCTGTTTTTGGAAAATTTACAGAAATAATTGAATTTTACTCCTTTCCAGCCTGCCATGAAGGTGCCAGAAAGGAGTGAATTTCGACCATTTTCTGTAATTTTAAACCAGCTTTGTCTCGAATAATACGTGTGAATTCTAAAACTCAACACAAAACCAGTCAAGATATCGCCGAATTTTCTCTAAATAACCAATTACACTGTAGGGACGTAAAAAAGACACACAAAAACGCCGAGACACCCAAACTTATTTTTTGGTCGTAGAACACGGTGGCATACTCAGCTTTTTTCGATTTGATCAAATTCTCGAGATATTCGCAATTGATATTTCGTCACTTTTAAGCTCTTGTTTTAGCAATATTTTTCTTATATATATTTAGAAAAAGACATCGAAATCGATTGAAATTCGGCAGATAGGTTCATATGAACCTAAGCAATAGACTTATTGAATGTTTTTGGCACATGCCCAAAAGCCCATGGTCCAACGCTCAAACATTAAAAACGTAACCTGAAATTATTGCGCTGTAGGTAAATTTCCAAATTTTGAAAGGTCAAACAAAAACGCCGAGACACGTCAACTTATTTTTTAGTCGTAAAATGTAGTAGCATACCCAGTTTTTTCCGATTAGATCAAAATCTCGAGAAATTTCCTATTGAAATTTAGTCAGTTTGTGACACTTTTTTACAAAATTTTTCTAATTTTTGGTGGAAAAGACATTGAAATATGTTTTGAATCAAACGAAAATTTTATTCTTGTGTGACGATTGACCAGCAGAAATCGGCAAGCATCGAATCGAATCTTTTGCCAGAAAATCGGTCTTCAAAAGACATGATTGTTTGATGGAATCGTTCACCAGCTTCATCCGTTTCTGTTGACAATTTCTTCTCATAAAAATCAAAATGAGCATGCAAAATACGCATTTTCAACGACATATGTACGTCATGTTGTCGATGAAAACGCAATAATTTGGAGACCGATTTTTGCATAGCACATTTTCAATTACAACAACAACTCGTATTGAGTCCCATGCATTCAATGCAGCTTCGTTCAGTATTCCTTTGAAATTTGTATCTCTCAGAAGCTTCCGAATATCCGGACCATTAAGTACGCTTGTTTTAAATGAGTTGAGGAATTTTTAAATTGCGAAAAATAGTTTCAAATAATCACGCCCATATTTGGTACCCCACTGAGAACTTATGCTAGACATACATATCAAATTTAAGTAAGTAAGTAAGTAAGCTCATATATAAGCCTTATTATTGAGCAAATACTAGTGTAGGTGGTATGGGAGGTGGGCGTATGCGTATAACACCTATTATTGAGATTTCACAAGTGTGGGTGATAAGGGAGGTGGGCGTAATTTTGGGCGTGTGCTAAAAAAAAATCAATAGGTCTAATGCTTAGGTGCATATGAACCTATGTACCGAATTTCAATCGATTTCGATGTCTTTTTCTAAATATATAAGAAAAATATTGGTAAAACAAGGGCTTAAAAGGGACGAAATATCAATCGCGAATATCTCGCGAGTTTGATCTAAACGAAAAAACTGAGTATGCCACCGTGTTCTACGACCAAAAAATAAGTTTGGGTGTCTCGGCGTTTTTGTGTGTCTTTCAAAAGTTGAAAATTTACTTACAGTGTTATCAGCTAGCAATTTTCCTTTGGTTTACTTTTCAATCAAATTGATCCCACAAAAAAATTCGATAAAACCGCAAAGGTTGACCGAAATTTGCATAAACATTCTACTTTAATCGATATTGGGAAAAATTTAATCCAATAATTTTTCCTAATCTTCTGGCACTGCGTAAAGGTAAAGAGCTTTTTAATGTAAAATAAAAGTTAGCATTCAACCTCTGGTCCATTTTGCCCGTACTCAGTCATATTTCTGTTTTATTTTAGGACACATCTCACAATTCGAGATGCAAACATAAATCAAGGAGTGCAGTTTCACATACAACATTCTATACGCATTGAAAAATGTCTCTGACGGTAAATAAAAGTGCTGCACTGCATGGATGGATAAATTGCAATTTTAAAGTGAAATTTGCGATGCCCATGCGTTGCTTTGTCTGTTACGTATCCATGTCTAACCAAGCATGGTCTTGATGTATAGCACACACACAGTACCAGCTTTGGAAAGGATTCCAGTGGGGCGCCGATATTTCTATATTTTCATTAATCCAAGTGCCCCACAACGAGATACCCAAAAACGCAGCAAATTCTAAGTAACCATCTCGACAAGCAAGCTATCTTAGCGTCTCTTTCCACAAACAATAGAGGTCCAGAACTACTCATACGTAAGGGAGAACGAGTTGAAAATATGTTACCCAATAGACAGACGAGCTGAGGGTATATATACTCAAGCTCTTTGAAGCCAAATATCCGGGGAATACGAACTCCACTTAGTTCTCACATAAGGGTCTACGTTAAAAGCTAAGGATCATCATCAATATCTCAGATTTGATATCGAAGTTTCTGAAAAACCTATCGTTATTGATTCCATAATCTGCTCACTCATTGTTTTGTAACGGCAAGACAAATGCGCAAATATTTTATACTGAATAATGTTACAATTTTTTCTGGCCTTCAAATGGATGCCGCCATAATTTCGCCCTGGGCGTCACTAGGGCAAATGCTTTCGATGCAGTGATAAAATAATTACTTGGCAATTGACATTTCTACATCTGAAATGCTGCATAGCAATTAAATTGCTACTGCTACTTCTTCATTACCTGTTCATTGTTGTTGTTGTGGTTATGATGTCTGTCTGGTTGATATATTGAGTGTAGTTGTGGCTGCAAAAATAACAATGATATTCCCTTTGCAATTTATACCTACCTACCTGCACATAGACACTTCAAACATGATGTTTGCGCATATCTATTGTATGTAAATTATGCCTATAAATAAATCGATCCATTGCTTATGAATTTTCTATCCATCGATTTTATTTGCTACGCAATAAAGTACAGTTGACTAAATATGAGGATTAAAAACTCCAACTTATTCAATTGTTTTGCTCCACATGTGTTTGAATAATGCAGTCATGTGAACTTTGCAAATTACATTTTTAGATTTAATTTAGCCAGAAAATATGTTTGTTTCATAACTGCCTTAGCTTAATTTCTTTTCCTCTAACTTTTATTATCATATATGTATATTGGCTTATGTAGTTTTTAGGATGGATAAGGTGCTTTTTCTTTGATCAATCTAGTTCAACTATAGCGCGTTAGATTAATGTAGTTTTTAAATTTTGTTCAAATTGAACGAATTGCTTTTTTAACGTAAAAATGTGTCTTAAATTTTTCAAAATGTTAAAAAATCATAAACATTAGATGAACGAATTTGTGAACTCTGAAGAGTCACTTTCCTGAACTTTTAATAAACTCCAATTTAAAGTTGGATTGTTTGAGTATGAAAACAAGCGTTTTTATGAGAAAAAGTATTTTAATTCTATTTTTTCCGCGCATCACGCAAAAACTACTTTATCGGTTTTATTCCTTAGACGCTTGGACTCAATCTCCAAAAAAACTTATCACAATATTCCTATTTAATATAAAGTTTTTAAAGTCTTACACTTGCTTAAAGAAAATTACTTGTGCAAATAGAAACAAGCATGCAAATAGAAACAAGCATGCAAATAGAAACAAGCATGCAAATACAACAAACCATTTAGTGGCAAGTTAATGTGTTTGTGTGTGTGCGTTTTGCCTTTTCCATGGGGTAATTATACAAGGTGAATTCATTAAGGAGAGCCATGCGTGAGTATAAATCAATTTTGAAAAGGAAACCCAATAAAATAAATTAAATTTGCTGACGAGAGAGCAAGTTTTCTTATGATTTCACCTTCATGTTTTTTTCTGAGAACTCGGGCTTATTTTGAAAAAAATCATAGCATAGAAATACAGAACAAAAGCAGTGCTGTACAAAAATAAATATTATTGCAAATATATAATATGGATTTAGGATCCAATATTTTTAAATTGGAACCCTTGAAGCAGGCTACTCGTACAAAATCGCGGGTACAGCTAGTATTAAATCTGTGGTGAAAAGGAAAAAATGGCTTAAGTCTGATTTTGTCGTTTTGCTGGAGATCGCTTTTAAGTTTTAAAGTTAATTTTTAAAAATTTATTTAAATTGTAGAAATTGATTTTAATAGAGCCTCTGTTAATCAAGGAAGAAATAGGTGCACTTTTTAATACAAAAAATATGCAAATTAATTATCTCTTTCATGTGAGTTCCAGTGAGCTTTTTAAAATTAACTAAAGGTTCAGTGACCAGAACACCTAAATGTATATATTTTTTATAACCTCCAACATTATTCAATGTATACTAGGGACAGAATTTACAAAGCAACCCTCTACTTAGATGCGATCAATGGTGGGCACGGAAATCTAACAAAAGGGCTAAACAACAACATCAAGCAACAACAAACAAAATTTTAAAGTTTGTTTGTTGTCATTTCCCAATTCGCCAACAGCTCGAAAAAAAACCCAAATTGCACGACAAACAAAAACAGTTGCTACATTCGTCAAGACACAATGCGGCGCCGTCGCTTATGCCTTTGTGTTTTGTTTTTGTTATCATTTGAATTCAAGTCAACGCTATAGCCTTAACCAAAATAGACGTGACGAGACGGTAGCAATTGAACGAACGTTTGCACTCGTTTGGTCTGTTTTGACATTTAAGCCAAAATGTTACGCTAGCCAACGAACCGAAAAAGCTGTTATGACGAGTAACAACGTTTTGAAGTTCGGTTCTTACGGAACTCTTACGTCTCATCAAAATGTTTCGTTCACTTTCGATCAATTACCTAGGTTCATTTTGGCTATCAACATTGGTTTACATACACTCGAACTTACTCGTTATGTCTCGTCTCGTCTATTTTGGTTTAGGCTTATGCCTCGATAGCTTTGAAATTCAGCGAATTTTTTTTTCGCTTGCTTATGCGTCGAATAACGGTGCGGGCAATGAGGGCGGATAGGGTTACTACGTGCCCACCACTGTTCTAGATGTTTAGTTACGACAAAATTTTGTATCTCTTTTACTGATAACGTTCTAACCGAAAATGGAAAATTGTAGCCTTCAGGAGGCCTCTAAGGCTCTTTAAGCAAAGATCTCTTAATATTATCAACGATCTTCTGACCTATGAAGTCACCAAATGCCCCTTGAAAATGTTGATGTTATAGCCTTGTCTGCATTTAAATTTAAAGCAAAAAAAGTTGAGGGAGAGTTGTAATTTTAAAAAATTTGTTAAAATTTAAACAAATATCCCAGGACATCCATTTCAATGGCATTAAAACTTATTTAAGCCAAAAAAGTATTGCAAAGACATCAATTTCAACAATTTTTGAAAACAACCTTCGCAGTTTTTTACTTTGAAATGTTAGTACATACTGGAGAAATGTGGATAATAGAGAATAACTTCACTGCTTGTTTCAACGTAAAAAACTGCTTTGGTTACTATCAAAATTTGTTTAAAAATTTAAGGATACCCAGACTGAAATTTTAAAACATTGTTGCTAACCTATGAATAATTACCGTATGAGAAAATAAACCATATGAAATAGAATGAATATTGAGACTTAAAGGATAATAAAGTCTATTGACTATTGTTGATGTCCTCGTAGACCTTTTATCATGTATTGGCTCGAAGCTATATAAATTTGAAGTATTTTGCTTTTAACGACTTTATAATGGTTGTCTGGATGTTTGTATAAATTTTAATGAATTTTTTGAAAATAGTCGATTTGGCGAAAATCCAGTTTTTGAAGCTTCTTCTCGTGAACTAAGGTTCATTATGTAGACAAAACTGTAATATTGTTTTCTAAGTCTTATTCTAAGGTAAACTCGCTCAAAATTTGATTCAAATCGGAGATATAATTTCTTTCTCTTGTGCCTTTTTTTTTTTTTTTACAAATAAGCAAGGTGTTACTCAAAAGTTTTCCACGGTTATGGTTTTCGTATATATTGCTATATATATTAAATCAATTCTTTTACGTTAGTTAATTTAAGCCCAAAAAATTTTAGGACGAAAATTACAGAATGAAATAGAATCACATCTTGTATGTTTTAGCATTGCCTCGGCAGATTCCTTAAAATGGAAAAATGACTCATGCACACGCTATGTAATGTATAAAAAATTCAGTAAACTGCTCCAATACAACAGAGTAGTAGAAGCAAAAATTCCTTTTAAATATTAACGAAAATGCCTCTGCATCGTATTAAAGTTGTATTTTTTAATAAAAGAGATATGTGGGTTAAGTCCCTTACTCGCATTCTTTTTGTATTTTATTACAAGAAAAAAAATCCAATTGTTTTTTATATTATGCAACAAAAACTCCACCGTAAAAAAAAAAAAAGAAGGCCGCTGTAATCAAAGCAAATCTGTCGCATAATTAATGTTCCCACCGGAACAGAGGGATGCTCAAAAAACATGTAAGTTGGCTCGGAACCAACGTTTAGTAACAGCATCCAGTAGGATAGCATACAGTAGTTGTTGCCCGTTTAATGTTGTTGGTTGGTTGGTATACTTTACTTTATGTTTTATGGCGATAGCATTCTTTCGTATAGGGTAAATGTGCCAATTGATATGACTTTAGATCAGGATCGATTTGATTAAATTTGTTTAGTTTTTATTCCTTAGACGATTAGTCTCAATCTCCAATTAAAATTATCACGATATTTCTATCTTAATATCAAGTTATTAAAGTTTTAAAATTACTTTAAAAAAATTAACTGCGCAAATAGAAACAAGCATGCAAACATAATAAACCGTTAAATGGCAAGGTAATGTGTTTGTGTGTGTGCGTTTAGTTTTGTTTTTTTCCATGGTCTAATAATACAGGGTAAATTCATTAGGGAAAGCCATGTTTGCTGAAATTGAAGCCATTTTGACAGCGTCAAGTTGCGGGAATAGCTAGTTTAACATAACGAAAAGGTGAATAACAATTCTATAGAAAAACTTTTTCAGAAAAAGTTGACAGGAAAAAAAAGTCATAAAACTTTCCATCTCCTCTAAAATTTTAATATCGGTTCAATACTGGATTGGTACAAACGTTCCTTGCACGACAAGTTCGTCTGCCGCAATCAGAAACTGTTATTTATGTTTAAAAGTGAACTTAGCGTTATAAATTGTATTTCTTTGTTTTATAATAACAAAATCATAAGCTGTTAAATAAAAAAAAAAACAATTTTTTTTTTCAAAACGATGACGGATTTGAACCCGGGAGTCTTTGATTTTTTTATGCTGAGTAAATGTGAGCGATTACCGAAATTTGCGATACTGTCCTATGACATGCTATGCTATAATTCATATAAAGCAAAATGTTCCGTTGATCCGAACGGAGCTGTCCAGAGTTTAGACTTCTGACCATTAAAAATTTGGGTTATTTTATTAAAAGTTGAGTTACCTCATGGAAATTAAAATAAAATATTCTTCCTAAAATAAAATATTGGTACTTTTACCCTATTTCTATTAGTGAGCATGTGTTTTTTGGTTGGCAACTACAACAATGACAACACGTTTTGCTATAGTAAGTAAACCTGATGTTATATTTAATTATTTATTGACCACATAGAGCTGTTTTATATGGTACAACCAGAAAAATGAGCCAAAAACCTTAAAAACGTGATGCAGTGAGATAATTAAACTCTGCAGTGTACAGACACACATGAGCAAAATAAACATTGCTGAAAAAAAAGGAAATATAAATATGAAATTTTGATTTTTAATTAGTATTTTAATTGTTTTTTACGATAATACAAATATTTTGGTTATAATCTGTTGAAAAACTTCTTATAAAATCAAACGAAAACCAATATTTTTTGGTTTCCAGAATTATATATTGTATTTTCTATAAATAACTTCTTACCCATACTTTTTTTTATTGAAATATCGAATAAAATTTTCGGTACGAAATGTGCTTGATTTCTCTTCGAAAAACCTAACCTCATCCAACTCAATAAATATTAAGTTCAATCAATTGACATCAATTTAAAATAACAACAACGTCACAGACTTTTGACCCTTTGTTGCAATCGTTAGGGCAGCTTAAATTGTTTTGAACTAAAGTTAAGTGGTAACAAAAAAACAGCAACTACGGAGCAATTTATATATCCGGTTACCATGACTTATCCATTAAATATTTCGAAACTCGAAGGAAACTTCTACAGACAAAACAACAGAAACAGACACAAGAAGAAATGGAAATAGAAATGTTGTGTTGTGATTGGACGATAAAACCAAAACTACTATCGGTAATAACAACAACCTCGATGACAATAGTGACTACAACAACAATCAATACACTCGAAACTTATTGACAATTGACACGCAAATCAACACAGCTACATACAGTGGTTGTACCCTCACTTAGACGAGGATGAAAGTCAACAAAACTGATTGTGATGAGAGTCAAAGGCAACATGACCACAACAAAATGATACCAATCGGACAAATAAATGGGGCAATGTCTAAACTTTGCAACGAACAAAACCACAAAATATCGCTTACTCGATGGAAAGAAGGTAAAGCGAAAAAAGCACGTGTCGTATCGCTTGTGCAGCATTTCTATACTTCAAGACAGTGGTGGGCACGTAGTGTCCATATCCGCCCTCATTGCCCGCACCGTTATTCGACGCACAAGCAAGCGAAAAAAAAAATTCGCAGAATTTCAACGTTATCGAGGCACTTGGATTGACTTGGATTCAAATGAAAACAAAAACAAAACACAAAGGCATAAACGACGGCGCCGCATTGTGTCTTGACGAATGTGGCAATTGTTTTTGTTTGTAGTGCAATTTGAGTTTTTTTGTGCTATTGGCGAATTTGGAAATGACAGCAAAAAAAATTTAAAATTTTCTTCGTTGTTGCTTGATGTTGTTGTTTTGCCCTTTTGTTAGATTTCCATGCCCATCACTGCTTCATGACGTTGATAGCGTATAAGTTGGACTGCTACTGACAAATAATTTTCCTTCATTTAAGTCAAATACAATGGACTATATAAAATAACATCAATTCTTATTGTCATTTGATGTTCATTTAAAAAAATAAAAAAGGTGATTGTGTAAAGAGTTGGCTGAATTTTCATACAGCTCTTTCCAAACAAAGCCAACGCCGGAAACACGGCATTATTAGAGTGGCGTTGTTATTTAGTACCCTAAATGATTGCTTCCGTTTAAGCGCTGCAGCTTAATTTACATATTCGTATTCAGGATTTTCGCATATTGCATGTTGGTGTGCGTGCTTGCATGCACATGTGCATGCGTGTATGCACGTGTGGGTGTTTTTTTTGGTTTCTTCTCATGCTGTGCAGTAAAAAACTTTTTGCAGCAAACATCAATAAGGAACAAGTGCTTGAGTACTTGACGCTGCAGCCGTTGCAACTTTTTCGAGCTCTTCATTCACTGGCATGCGAAAAGCTAAACTTTTTGTGCTAGAGAAAACCATTCATTTTTTTTTACATCTTAGTTTTGAGGACTTAAAAAGTCATTAAATATTAAGTTTAAAAAACAAGTTCTTTTGTATGTATTTGAAATTTTTATTGTTTTAACTCGTTGAGCAAAATACTTTCAAAAAGTTTAAATTAAATTATTAATTCCATGAAATGTTGATTACATTGAGAATGCAATCTACAACTCCCTTCAGACTATTAAAAGTATCTATAAAAAGAAGAAGACTTTATAAAACAATGGGAATTAGAAAACTTGGGTCTGATGTTATTTGAAAAGGTTCAAACTTTCATATAAATCTCTTCTTAACTTTATAGTTTATTTCAATAAAAACTAGGATATTTTAGTTAACCCTATGTTGCATAGTTTTTTAATAAGTAGCATCTTTACACCGATCAACAACTTTTTTACTTTTTGTATGAAAGTCAAAAATGTGAAATTTGCAATAATTTCCCTTCCCCGGTCGCTTTTTCAATGCATACGTAAAACAAAAACACGCAATTTTTTTTAAGTTGGAAATTTACTACCCGCGAATATTTTTCACTAAAACTAAAAAATTGTCTATTGAAAAAAAAAGTTATAACAAAAATGAGAAAAAAGTTTTTAAAAATTAAAGCCTAACTCATCTTGTAATGAATCGGTTGGGGTGCTTTCTTTCTTAATAAAATTTTTTTCATCAAAAGTTGTACCCCTCAAAAAGTAGCTTTCGAATGAATTACATGTTATCTAAAGCTTGAATTCATCCGCTATTACGCAAAAAGGTCTATGTCGTCATATTTCTAATTGAATGCCGAAAACAAAGGCGGCTTATAATATAATTTTTTCGATAAAAGTTGTGTTCCTAAAAGTATCATTCAGATGGGGCACATATTATTCGCAATAAAAACAATCTATTTTATTAATGTATTTTGACCTGTATATCCCACCATGCATAACTTCTGACGTTGAGTTGTTAGTAAACTTTTAGTTACACTATAATATACATCTATTTCAAACGATTTTTGGATAAGAGCTATCGGGGCATATTACAACCTGTAGAGCCGAATTGGTATATTTTTTGAGATTATTTTCGCGGCAAAAAAATACCTCTCAAATGAGAAAAATGTATTGGGATTGAGAATATAGTATTCATTTGACAGTGACACCATTTGCCGTCTAAAATAGGGTCATATTTTGACATATTTCGACCACTGGGACCCTAGGTATGCACTTAGTCACCTTGGCCTTTGAATAAAAATTGCTCAAGTCAAAATTGTCTTTTAATTGAAATGCTTAATGTTATATAAACATATTTTTATGGTTTTTTTTGAGCTATTTTCGAACCATCCCATATGAGAACGGCTTGTGAATATTTTTTTTAATATATATCTTACTTAATTTAATGTAATTAACATGATTCAGCATAAAAACTGTATGTGATAAGACATTCCATAACATGCTGGTTTAGCGGTGTACATTCCATCCGAATCTTTCAGGTTATAATTGAATTTGTTAGAAAACAATATAATCTTCCATTTTTGGACACTCCAGTTGAGGTGGACGTGGAATAAGGCGCATACGCTGGCCAAAAGGATTAATATTGAATTCTAAGTACTGCAAAGCCACTGTAGTGAATGGAGGTGGCAGTGTAATGGTCTGTGATTTTTTCTCTGGTCAAGGGATTGGGTCAATTCATAGAATTGAAGAAATTATGGATCGCTTCATGTACATTGTCACATAAAAAGATGCGATGCTGTCATATGCCTATGCAGAGAAGCCACTTAAATTCCATCCAATCCAATATATTCCTCTAAAGTTCGTAAGGCCTGGCTTCAGAGCAATAGGATGTAACTTTTTGGTTGGCCTGCCCCGACCTTAACCCTTTTGAGATCTTGTGGGATATCTTTAACATGAATATCAACAGAGAAAATTCCAAAAACCGCGGAAGATCTATTCCATCCTTAAAAATATCCTCGGAAGGGATATCGCAGGATATCATTAAAAATTTAATGTCCTCTATGCCTTAAAGAGGTGCGTGTGTCGTCCAGAATATAGGATTCGCAACTTATTGTTAATACTAATTTTATAAGTTTTTATTTACCATAAAAAAGAGGGTGTTTTAGTTTTGTCCGTTAAGAAGATTTCAGGTTTAAAATGTTCCTTTGATGTTAACTGTTTATTTATGAGACGCATAATTTTTTTAAATTTTGTTTGTCAATAATAAAGGTATAGATAAAAAAAAAATACTTAATATGGTTCAGTAACGTTGTTTTCATAAAAAAATGATGATGTAAAAAAAAATGTACTAAGGGGGTGCTTAAGCTTTGACCAATACTGTATGTATACCTAAGAAACTACACAAACTTTAGTTTTATTTTAGTTTTTACGTTTAGTGATAAAAACTATAAATTTTCTTCAAAAATCGCAATGAGTAAAAAGTTCTTAAAATTGGTCAAAATATTCAGAAATATATTTTTCTTTATTTTATTTTCCCTGACATCAGAAAACTTACCGAAATTTTTTAAAAACTATTAATATTCTCAATCATCCAAACTTCCAACGAAAATTTAAGCCTACATAGATTTTTTTAACCGGAAAAAAGTGATGTTCGTTGTTCGGGAGAGGGGAGGATGGGAACTTGACAAAAAATGACTCACATATCAATTTATACCACTGAATTGTAACCATATAAGAATTTATGTATAGTTAATCTCTTTTCTTAACATGATCAAATTGTCATTTATTTCCAAATCAATTACACTTTGTATTAAAAAATAACTTAGTTCTTGGCATACGAATGGTTTTCTTTTACAAATATATAAAATAAAATAAATGAAATAAATTTGAAAATCTTATAAGAAGCAAAAAGCTAAAAAGTATTATCATTTTTGAGTTAGTTACCCAATTTACCCCATTGAAACATTTGCTTTTGTTTTCTTTTCTAAGCAAACTCCTAAAACTATGCAACACTAAAAAAAAAAACTGAAAAGTTTCGCTACTCAAACCCATCTTCATTTGTTAGAAACAAATTCAACTAAACTTTATTTAAAGACATAAATTGAAAGCTCATCTTATTTACTTTAACACTTGCAACAAACAAACAAACACAGATCGAGATTTGCACATACATATGTACTTTCGCTACTAAAATGTGTGCACATACGCGCAGCAGAAACTTATACACTCGTACGACCAACACACACGCGTCCAAAACGTGCAGAGAACAGAAGAGTGCAGCGTAGAGCTAAGGCTTTTGTAGCTCAAGTACTCAATTTTATAAAACTTTGCTACTTTACACATGAGAATGTATTATCCTTACAGCAACAACAACAACAACAACAACTTGAAATGTTGGCAGTTGTACTTCATACGAATAACACATTCTTTTCATTTCATAAACAAAAAACAAAACAAAAAAACAAAGCATAAAAATTTAAAGAAAAGGAAAAAGTTGTAATAGCAAAGAAATACTTGAAAGAACAAAATGCAAAAAATGAAAAAAAAAAAAATTCAGTTTTTTGCTTTTGTATATAAGGCAAGCGAACAAAAGCATTTTCCGGTTTTTTGTTGCTTTTTTTCAGTTCTGCATTAATGGCAAAAGCAACAAAAATGCAAAAGTTGATATTTTTTAGCGTCAACTTGTGTAAATTAATAAAGTGTGCGTGCGTGTGTGTATGGTTTCTTATACAAACATAACTTTTAGGGCAGAGCGACAATTTTTTTGTTTCAAAATTTCTTTGCCTTTGAGATTCATTATGAAATATGAGTAGTGTGAAATCTGAGCTTCATCGAACTTTGCATTTTCATAAATGATTTTATGTTCAGATGTCTGATCTGGCGCATCCAAATGACTTTCGTGCACTGAACACGGATGTACTGTTTTTTTTTCCATCCCATCCAGTCAGTATTCTAAGGAAGCTTGCATCTAATGCATATGGATATTTGAAGTTTTCTCACATCCACACGAAATTAAAAAGTCTCCCTTGCTTATGAGATTAGTTAGCAGTAGTCTTTCCCTTTAAATATTTGTTTTTCGTTTTTCAATACCAAGGTATTGTTAATTTATGTAAAGAATATGGGATAAAAGTTAAATTAAAGTTAAGACCAAAATTTTATTTCCCGAAGATAAATATATACCTCAATAAATATATATCAAAGATAAGACCTCCAGCAAGACTAGTTTTAGAGATAAAAGTTGTCTAAATTTTCAGATTTCTTAAATTCAAAATAATTAATTAAAAAATAACTCTAGCAGCAGTATTTGTTTCATTATTTTCCTATATTTCTTATAGAACTTTTTTGGAATTTTTTGTTGTTGACCAATAAAAGGAATATTGTCAGCTCAAATAATATGCAGTATCTTTTTTCTTTGTACATTTTAGTAGTTATAATAGGTAACTTTAAGCATATGCCAAAAACTCTTTTAAAAGAAAATTTAGAAGAAATTTCTTACAACACTGTTTCGAACTAATGACCGCTTTTGATGGCACAAAATCCCTCTTAGCGCTCACAACAATAATAGTTTTGTAAATATGTATAATTGTAGTAGTCAAACCTCTCCCGGAGAAGACTTAATGTTTCAATCAGCGTCATTGCACATGCCAACATTGCTGCATGTGTATGCGGAAATGTAGGGTCTTCTTAAAATCAGATTTTGATGCAAATACATATGTCACTCGTCATACCTCTTAGAATGGACGGCACTGGCCTTGCTAGAGAACTTTTAAACATGCTATTGTACCTTCCCACAGCATTTCATTTCTTTTTATAGTTCTCAATTAGCTTATGCGCATTTTATGTCAAGTAAAGTTGGCTCCAAAGATATTTATCAATAAAAGAAGTCCATTTCTTCTTTTAAAAATCAGAAAAACTAGCGTTGCTTCTTTTTATTTTCAAGTGCACTTCGCAGGCTTACTTTTCTCCCTTCCACTACGCCAATTTTTCTTTTTGCTGAAAAGTATTGGTGTAAGAAAGTCTGCTGAAGACAGCCTTTTTAAGCGAGTTGTTCATTTGAAAAATAAACTACAATAAGGAGGAGCTGAGGTACCTTGTTTTCTGCCTAGTACTGCTTTTGCCTACTGGGTATTTACTTTTGTATGTGTGCATCTGCTTGCGGTACATCTGTGTGGGTGACCCACTACAACACTTTAAAGTACACAACCAAACGAACTTTCACTCAAGCATTCGTCATTAATCTAAATTAAGTCTGCTAAGACTTCAAATTTGATTTTTAAAATTTTCATTAGGGTCATTTCATCGAAATTGGATCAAAACTTGAAGATTTTCGTCCATAGATAAGACAGCGTGAAATTAAGTAAGTAGATCTGAAAAGATTTCAAACTCAAAGCACTTAGTGCTTAATACTTAACTTAACTTCTGACTTCCTTAGTTTTGCTACAAAAACTTCCCAAGTAGGGGAGAAGTGGGGGTTGTGGGCATAGTTTTGTTTTCGGCTTATAATTACCGACCTAGTGCATATTATTTGGACATATGGGTATCTGTGTAAAGCTAGACACCTAAGCTAACTAATTATAAAGAAACATACCCGATTCCGTCATGCAAAAAAATTTTACATGGACTTTCTTAAAATCGTCATTTTGAGAAAAAATTTTTTTTAGGGGGGGTTGTGGGCACCCTTAGAAAAAATGCTAAAAATGGAAAAATATGAAAAAAAAACCACAACTAATATGAACAAAATGACAGTTTATTAATCTCAAAGCCTGCATAGGATTTATTCATCGTCGGAAATACAATTTTGACATGTATAATAGCTTGCCCGCATGCCCGCACATTTCATATGAAAAGCTCGATCGCAGATGTTACAATTGATGGAGTTGGCTGCGGTCAATTGGCGTGGCAAAAATTTCAAACAAAACAAAATTCTATGGAACTAAAGTTTAAAAAACAATATCAATCATAGTAGGCTACGTTCACCGTTCATATTTTTTGGTGGAATTTTTTGTGATTTCGTGAAAAAAAACGGGTGCCCACAACCCACCCAATTTTTGTGCCCACAACCAACTTTAGCAGACATTTTAAAAAGTAATGAAAAAATGTTTATGCATAAATTTTTTGGTTCAAATCGATATTGTTCCATTCAGCATAATACTTCGACTAAATAAAAATACATTACACTTACCTTTCCAATCGATCCACTTTGATTGATACACTATTGAAAATGTTTGAAAAAAACTTCACCACCTTTTCAAAGCCCAAAAAAAACCAATTCGTTCATTTCCAAAAGCAAACGCGTCCGTTTACTTTGATATTTGGCATGAATCATACATAGGGAATTACCCTTGCGAATGACATTACCAACGAAACTCAATCTTCATTTTGTGAAAAGATACGTAGGGGTGCCCACAACCCCCCTGGTGCCCACAAACCCCACTTCTCCCCTACGTATTAAGGAATATTCGTCCTTGTGCTAAGTTAACGTAGATTTAGCGTTTTACTGAAATTTTCCTTTTTTAAAAAACCCTTAAAATACTTTTCTGCTAAAAACTTTGATCATTCCGCTTTTAACGCATAGAAGAGGCGTCACAGGTATAGAGAAGCTTATATGTACATATATTCATGATCAGCGTCACCTCAGTCGGTTTAGCCAGTTCCGTCTGTCTGTCCGTCCGTTAGTGTGTCTGTAGAAATCAAGATTACGGAAAAATACTGCATGTACAAAATTTGTGAAATCGGTTCACAGACACGCCTACTTCACATACAAATAAAATATTTCAAATGCTATATGTATTGTGAGGGTTATATGATGTGGTGCAACCAAATTTCTCACAAATACTGGGAATAACTTGAACAAACTCTGGACGAAAAGTTGCTGAATTTCGACAAGAAGGCGTGGCACCTACTACTAAATTATTTAATCGAAATGTCAAAAACAATAACTTAAGTTTTCCTACTTCGAGTGCAACAATGGAATGACTCTTTCCACTTTCTTAATGTTTTTTACTGGCACACTTGCATATGCTTGGTATTTTGGTTTTTTCGTTTTTTTTTGCTTTCCTTGATGTGATTTATTATTTCCATTTCGTTGTTGCTGTGCTGTATTGGTGCAGTAGCCTCTCATGAATCCCCCCGCCACATAGTTTTTCAATCCCTTATCACCTTTCCTTGCATATAAATTACACTCATTTGGCAGTTAGTCGGTTTTTGCATCGTAAATTTTGCTTTGTATGTATGTATTTCAGATAATACTTTCATAAAAATGTAAAATTTCTCTACATATTCTTTTTTTGGTGTGAAATTTTAATTAAAAATGATTTGTTGATTTTTGAAACGATACGTGAAGTTAGTTTTTACGTACCTACCTACATATTAAAATGTAGGTACGTGTAGAACGTGACTACAGACAATTGAAATTAAGATAATTTTTCGCATTTAACTCAGTATTTGCATAAGAAGAAAACTCAATTTCAAAGTAAAAATTTTTCTTGGTTTTTTTTTTTTTTTGCTTGCAACATAATTTGGTTACTATTACTAAATCTAAACATAGAAAGTATACTCTCAGAAAATTTTTGCATTGGACAAAGTTTAGCTTTATACGAGATTTCTTTTCGGGTGGGCTAAAACAAAGGGATTGTGAAACCCATTTAATCAATCACAACAATGCGAAGCTAATTTGCTAAAAGGAAACCAAACATAGTAATTGTTGACTTATTACTTTCAATGAGAAATTTTTGAAAATTCAATATGACTGCGTCTGTCTTGAAAGTTTTAGTAAACAACATAAATATTTGAAAGTCTTATCTAGGAAGCAACAAATTTTGTATAAATAAAATCAAAACAAAAACAATGCATTATTGTCTGTTAAGTGAATTTTGGAGAGGAAATGATGTTAAGTGGGTGGTGGTCGCTCAGATAAACGAAACAACAAAGAAAAATTGTTCCATCACAATTCGATTTGTTGACGGTGCCGGCTGCGGTTTTTTTTGTTTTCGTCAGGTGAAATGGATGGATGCTGTGGCTGTTATTGTTGACAACACTTCCTGTGTCATGACAAATTGTCATATTGCCGACCAACAAGGAAGGAGTATATGAATTGCGATTATAAAAGATTAGGTTTTTCATTAGGCTTATTATTATTATATTATTTATACTTTCAAGTTCAAGTACGTATGAAAATACCGATCCAGGCACTTGTACTTGAGTACTCAGTACGCAGTTAATGTTACTTCCACATTTTGATACATCAAGTATTACTTAGAATGTACCAGGAAAAACTTACGTTTTGTTTTCCAGTTATAAAAAAATATCCAATGAACTTTTTGGCCTTTTTTCTTTATTAATAATGACTAGTATTCAGAATATAAATAACTATAAAAATTTCTTATTTTTTTTTTCTTAAGGCCCTTCATTTCACAGTTGTTCCATCGACAATACGGTAGGATCTTTTCTACTTAAAACTGAAGTCTTATAAATTTTTTACAATCTCACCATTCTTTCGAAGATCTCTTTGATTTCTTTGGTTTTTGATATTAATCGTATGGTTTATTCACATTTTGGAAAAACTTCCTCATGTTATTATATTTACAAATTTCCAGAATTGCCTTTTTTTGACAACCTTTGAGAACTCTTTCTACCTATCCTGGTGATTTTTTGAAATAAACACCTATTTTCTATAGCAGATTTGTGTTCTATGAAAAAAAAAAACAAAAAAAGTTATGTTATGTTATAACTTTTGCCTAAAACATTTATCACTATCTTATACTTAGTTCTCCAGATATTGGTCTGGGTGTATTAAAATGGAGCACACTACTATGTAGCCATACCAAAACCAATTCAAGTCGAGTTATAGCTAAAAGATTTGGGACAATTTTTTTATTAAAATTAACGCACAACAAAGATGTATGAAAATAGGAAAAGTCGAGTAAAAATGCAATTTCAATAGATAGATTGTATAAAAAAAAAAAAAAAAACATCTTAACTTTTTATTTTGAGTTTTTGTGATGCAAACATTGATTTTCAAATGAAAAATTTCATTATTTTAAAAATTTTTTACTTCTCTCTTTCTTTTCAGGTGGATAGCCAAAAGTATATGGGTCAAGGACGTAGCAAAAAAATCGCACGTATCGAAGCCGCTGCGACTGCATTACGCAGTTTTATACAATTTAAAGATGGCGCCGTTCTAACGCCATTGAAGCCGTCTTGCAATTTGGATTTCACCAGTGATGAGCATATGGAAAACGGTAGTGTGAATTTTGATAAACTTGGAATGGCTGAGTTAGTTGAGCTTGTAGACAAAATTGTTGAGCATGCAAAATCTGCTAAAAAATGTGTACCCTTCTCAAATGGTTCATTGAGCATGACAAGCAAGTATTATTTTTTATTTAATTTTATTTTTTGTATTTTTATGTTTTATTGTAAATTTTTATATGAATTTTATTTTTCAAAAAGAGATATTTTAATACGGAAACTTTACCATTAGAAAAGTCAGAAAAAAATAAAATTTCTCCTACCAAATTGAACACGAAACTTTTGCGTGATAGCTAAATATCCTTACCACTAGACCATATGGGAAAATTTAATGATTTTATAACGCACACAAGATTTTTTAAAGCTAAATAAACTGCGCCATTAGAATCTCTTGTGTTTTCATATTTTAATGCAAATCTGTGCCCGTCAACATTTTAAGCATTCTCTTCTGTTATCTACACGTGTTCGCTCGTATGAAAACACCTGCGATTTATCTTTGTTGTCTATTTAGATTTTAAAAACTTGTAGTTTGATGAACGAGTTTATTTTTCTTGGCGCCACGCTTTGAATTATTTAGTATGCTTTAAAAACCCCCTGATATTTTATCAAAATAGTTTACATTTGTACTCGTATGTATGTACGTTAGACATGTTCAAAACAACATTACGTTCTAGAATTCTTTGAAAACGCACAAAATTCGAAAATTGTGTCCTTTTCGAATATATTCACAAAAAAAAAAAAAGACAAAAAAGTTTGCTATCAGAGTTGCAAAATTTTCATATTTCGAAATTTCAGTAAAAAAAATGAAGAAAATTTAACTTTTTTGTGTGAAATCTTTATTTAGTTTTATTGGAAATTTAAGTACATTGGATCCGGTTAATAATGAAAAAGAATGTCGTTCAAGTAACTTCTTCTACTAGCTTGACAGGCTTTCAATATTTTACTAAAATTTTAAATAAATTTTTCGCATTAAGGTGGTTCAATTAGTAATATTTGCTCGATGATGTGGTCTTTGAGTTGTTGAACAGTTTGAGGATTATCCGCATAAACTTTACTCTTCAAGAAACCCAATAGTGAATCTCATAATCTTTGTGTAAAATATTGAACAAAGTTGTTGGTTTGATGTTTAATTCCGGTGAACGACGACGACGTCCTTGGCTTCTTCAGCAACACTTTTGCTAACAGCGCCAATATTTTCACTTGAACGAAATAAATTCTACTTCTCTGATCTTCAAAATTTATCAAGGTTAAGTTTAATATCACGGTTTGTTGGAGCATATTATCTACCGTATTATGAACGAAATTTTCATTTTCATTCTTTATAATGAAAACTTCAGGCTGAAATTTGCTAGTTTTCCGTAAAGCTTTCGTCTGGCTTAGAGTACTAATGCCATTAAAATAGTCTTTAAAAATATCACATCCAGGAGATTTCTGTGCTATATGGTGCATTAGACTAAAACGAAAATCATTTTTTTTAGAAACATTTTGGATAGTGTACATTATAATGAGCCCTTGATATAATTACAATGAAATTGTTTTCTTTTTGCAAGAACTGATGTATAATATTTGTGAGGTAAAACCGAAAAGTAGGTAAAGCATAAAATATTATAATTTTTATGTTGTGAAATAATGATCTTTAGTTGCAATTCTAGTATACTGGCGTTTGTGTGTTTGGGAGATCTGCAACATTTTATGTTTTTCCAATTCAATTCCTCGAAAGAAATGTACATAAAATCAATTTAATTTATTTTAATTTGATAGTTTTTGTATCAATATGTTTTTGGTTGTATGTTAAGAACGCATTAAAAGGATATATCTACTCGTACAATCGCTAAGGCAAGCTCACAACTCAAGCAGGTAACCTCTTATTGTTTTGCAATTGTTTGAGTTTATCACTTTTAATTTTGAGAGTGCAGTACCTTGTATGTAACCCAATTTATAATTTTACTTACAACTTCAGTTTTCTTCCCTTAAGTTAATTAGATGTTTTTTTTTTTTTCCTTGTATTTAAGTTACTCCCAGCGTTCAGCGTTAAAAAAGTGTCTACTTTATCACACTTTCCCTTAAACATTAAATACTTACACAATTTTATCTTTTACCAGATGGAAACAAAGGTGTCATTACAGTGGATGGTCAAAAGAAGGTTCCCGACAAGGGTCCTGTAATGTTGCTCTATGAGCTTTTCAATGATGTACATTTCGATTGTTCAACAATTGATGGTGCACAAAACAACTGTCGCTTTAAAATGACGGTGACTGTTAACAGTAGTAAATTTGATGGCACTGGTGAGTATTGCATTATTAATTTTTTAAAAAAGACTTTTGGTCTGCTTAATTCGATTTTATAAATTCTACATCGAGTTTAAACAAGTATAAGTTCCTGTTATCCAAAATCGGCTAAGTACCCAATAAATTTTTTTTGGGCAAATTTAAGAAAATTATGAATTTGGTGTTTCTCATTTTATTTTAATATGATGTGCTGTAACAAAACAAATCAAGTTTTCAAAATTTTGGTACGTTTTGGACTTTTTTTTTCAAATAAAAGTTTTATATCATTCAGGCCATCAGCATTGCACTGACACTGGAGTTTTAATCAAAGTTCACAGAAAAATATTTTATTGTTCCGTTTTATTGATAGAGATTCGATAATGTTTTAAAATTTATTTCGAACATCTCCAGTGGCGTCTTCCAACTCTTAATAGGTTATTTTAGGCTCTTCATTTTAGTTTTTTCCTCAATCCTCAATGGAAAAAGTTTGAAATGAAAGGCAGTTTGGGGTCTACTTTCAAACTAAATTCTTATATTGTAATCGCTGATGAAAAGTTTTAAATAAACTTATGCCATTTTCAAAGTTACTCATGATTCCTGCGAGGTTACCAGACTATTGTAGCGTTTTTCAGGTAGAGGTTATAGCTATATAAAAGGTAGCATGATTGCTGAGGACAAATATTTTAACGAAATGATATTAACATTTTCTTAGATAGACATGGTGGTATTAAACCTCTAGAATCACTATTCTTAAAATCAATAGTGGCCCAGAAATGTCGCATGCCAAAATATCTCCATCTCACTTTATCTGCGTGCCTGGGCTTAGGAACATTGGTGGTAATTGCAAAGCTGATGAACTTTCTAGACATGGGACTACTTACTACACAAATTCTTCAGGGCAAGTAAGGTGTGGACATACCCTCTTGCTACATCCAAGTTGCTGTTGAAAGAGGATATGTTAAAAAAGGTAAATCTGGCCAAAATGAAATGCTAAACGTTCTCTAGCATTGATATCCCGCGCTAGACATAGTGTCTCGTCAATTGTTGCAGTCTGGCCACTACCTCATCGGCATACATGAGGAGAGCTTAGGTGTTCGGTTTTTTGACTTCTGTAGCACTGTAATTGGTTTTTTTTTTTTTTAATTCAAACAATTGGAAAATGCTCGGAAATGAGTTTTGGACAAAACTGCGTACGTTCACCTTAGGTTGTTAATGTACATCCTTTGTCCAGCTGGGTTGAGGCGAGATGATTATTTTTGCTACAACTGGTGGAAAAACTCAATTTTGAGGTGGGTCGGTTACATCTGATGTATGAATGTATGCATTGGATAAGGTCAGGGCAGTGAGAGCTTTGGCTAATTTGGATAAATTGTTTGATTAAGCATTTAAACCGCACAATAGTAATAGGAAATTTTATTACATCATGTTTAATTCAGAAAAATCGATAGGAACAGAACTCAGAATTATCTCTTATGGAAACCGAAAAAAATGTTGTTTTCCAATTTTTTTATATATTTTTTTCGGTATCAGTTGCACATGATGATTTTGAACCAAAATGCTATTAATTAATGTTAATTTATTTACCTTGTTTCTTTTTTCCCAGGTCCTTCTAAAAAATTGGCCAAAAATGCAGCTGCTAAAGCCGCGTTAGCTTCACTTTGTAATATTTCTTATAGCCCAATGATGCATCCGCAAAAGAATGTACAGTTGCCGATCGATGATAAAACTTCATCCATGGAGTTGCCTCAAATACATGCGGATACTATTGGACGTTTCGTATTGGAAAAATTCATGGAAGTTATTAAGGGTCAAGAATCGTATTCACGTCGCAAAGTCTTAGCCGGCATTGTTATGACAGATAATATGAATTTCAATGAAGCCAAAGTAAGTTGAAGTATTTTTTAAAATAAAAAAAAATAATCATCTTATAAATATAATTTAAAACAATGTTACCAAAGTTTTCAGTGTGAAGCTATTGATTGCATGTGACATTTATTTTTATACCATACACTCTGGGCATATTAATTTTGTCATTTTGATTGCAACGCATATCTATTTGGGTTGTGTCGGGCATAGAAAATATTTTTATTCTTGATCAGTGTCACCACCTGAGTTGATTTAGCCATGTCCGTTTGTCTCTCTGTGAAACTCACTATTACGGGAAAACCAAGCAAAATAATTTGATTCAATTGAAATGGCTACACCTTCAATTAAAGCTCATTGGATTGTTAATGAGCAAATTCGATTCACGCACATGCTTACTGCCCATACAAATAAAGTTATTTAAGGGAAGGCAACCATTCACACCTATACAAGGAGTTATTAATGAAGAAAAAGTAATCGCATTATGAATGTATTATGACGTACACTGCTAGTACTGAAGGGTATTTAGTTTTTGGTGGGCCCATCGATAACACCCTAAGTACTCAGTTTGTGTTTAATTAGATGGTGGATCTGAAATTTGCTATTATGCAAATGTCAGATTTGTGAATGGGGTGCATACGTGTATTTTAGATTTCTCACGTGCTTAAGTTTTCTTTCTTATACATAATTTATTAATCCATTTGGTCTGTTTTTTTATTTTTTTTTTGGTTTTTAGGTCATATCGGTCTCTACTGGCACAAAATGTGTTAGCGGAGAACACATGAGCGTGAATGGTGCTGTGCTCAACGATTCGCATGCGGAAATCGTCTCACGTCGTTGTCTTGTAAAATATTTATACGCTCAATTGGAGCTACAGTGCAGTCAGGGTAAGTTATATTGCTTCCAAATCAGCTTTAGATGTGTTCATTTTTTTTTCTTTTTATTTTACCTATAAGTATTGTAAATGTTTTCTTCTTTTTGCTCCGGTGATGGTAGAAGGATTTTTTATTCCACAAATTTTAATTTCAGTAGTATATAAAGAGACTCGTTTCTTTTACATATTATTATAACTTTGATATAAAAAGTTTTATTTGAAAAAAAAAAAAAGAAAAATTTTTTTTTTTTGCCTGCTATTCTCGTTTTGTTGAAGTACCCACATTTTTAATTTAAACAATATTTTAGTTCTGTGACAGTGAACCATAATACTACTGGGTGGTATTGAAACTGATGGTTCTAAAGAAGGTTTAGTTTCTTAATTCGTTTTGTACAACTTTCAATTGAAATAACAATAAAATGTTGAAATAAAAGATATAGTCAAATTACATTATGTGCATTTTTAGTTCGTAACCTTTAAGAACCGTTTGGTTCCATACAAAAATAGTATAAAATATTTCCGAAAACGATTCTTTCGCAATGAATGAAGAATGGCAAATGTTGCACATTTCTGCAATTTGTGGAAGCAACATATGGAGATGCTTTTTTATTAATGAACGATTTGTGTTTGCTTACAATTTTTCTTCTGCCATTTGGTCAAAATATTTTATCTGCAAACGGCCAATATGCACATTAAAGGTTTTACATTCAAATAACGTGCTTTTTTTTGTGTCCTTCAAAGAAATTATATGTCGTCTTACAAATTCGAGGTTGCTGAACACAAATATGTAGACCAAATTTTCACATCAGCTCTAATTTTCAAAATGTTTTGGGTTGTATATGGGACGGTCTCTTACAAACCGAACACTTTTCGAACGACGCATTTTTGATTTGGCTGAATTTTTTTTTATGGGTTCTGTTTCAAAAAAGAAGGGATACGTGCTAGAGGATTTTTTTGAAAAAAATTTATTTTACAATCAATCAATTTCGTCAATTTTCGTGTTCGGTTTGTAAAAGAACGTCCCATATGTCGAAATCGTCGATTTTGGCCGCATATTCATATATTTATTTTGGGGACACCAAATTTTGCCAATATATTTAACTATGTAGTTCAAACGCTTTAACTTTTCCCTTCACAATCCATTTTGATTTACATCGATATCTTTATTTTTCTCTGAAATATAGTAAATTGAATTCTATTATATAGGTTTGCACAAATTCCAGTAGATTGCAACATAACTGGAAAGATTCAATTTACGATATTTCAGAGAAGAAAAAAAGATGTAGATATAATTCAATATAGTTATTGAAAGGAAATGGTTAAACTTTTCAACTATGTACTTAAATATTAACGGAAAAATAAAAATTTCGAACATAACGGCTGATGTGAAAATTTGGTTTACATATTTGTGTTCAGTGGCTTCACATTAGTTAAGTAAATTATGATTTTATTTAAAGTAGGATATTGTTGCAGACTAGTTTAATCATTGCATTGGAAATAAAACAAAATCAGTGGGCGTACGTTGGGATTATGTGTCCATAATAATAACCCACATATTTCTCAATTTAATGCTTATGACGACTTAAGATATTTACACTTTTTATCAAAACACATTTGATTTGATCAAACCGTTCACAAAGTTAATACATACTTTATATAAAAGTTAATTTTGATCTATAACAATCAAATAGGTAAAATTTACATTTAAGTTTTTTGAAAAGAAATTTTTATTTCAATTTAAATTAAACTCGACCTCATTTTTCTTCTAGCATTTGAATTTTATTTATAAACTTTAAATTGTTTAATTTCTTAGACTATAAATCACTATGAATAAGTAATGTAAAAGCAATTTTAAAAAAGTATTTATATAATTTTCTAGGATTGATATTACATTTGTTATCTCTGTTCACGCCTGACCTTCAATGTTTGAATGGTTGCTCTAAACTAATTAAATTTGAAAGGCTTGGTACCTTAAACCAAGTAAAAATTATTTCTTAATAAAAAATAGATTCAGCTCGTTTTACTGAAACACGAATAAAAATCCCATTACATTTCCCTAATCAAGGGAAAATGACATCTACATTTCTTTGATACATTTGGTATCAATGTTTTATGAGAAAAAAATTGTGACGTACCCAGGGCCGTGTTACCGCATACGCCATGGCGTATGGGCGGCAAGGAAATGGGGGCGGCAAATTTTCAAAACGAGTAATTTTTTTTTTTTTGCTCATCAAAATAATTTTTATGTGTTTCGAGTGAAGGACCTTTTTTTTATGTTTTATGTGTTTTCAAGCGAGGACCTTTTTTTTTTTTTTTTTTTTTTTTAAATCAAAAAAGTTCTAGTTTTTTATCTTATAATTTTTTTTTTAAATATGGGGGCGGCACATAGCCTTAACCCGGCCCTGTACGTACCATAATCTACGTACATTTTTACTCTTGCAAAAACAAAAATACAGCTGAAAAATGTATTTTCATACTAGAAAAAATTTTGTATATCGTTCCCTGAGACTCGCTTTTTCGGAACTTTTGATTTCAAGTTATGATTTTCCAAATCACGTACTCCATTGTCTCTTTTTATTTTGTTCATAGGTTATTGAATAAGTGTTCATTATGGTGGTTCTTTTTTCAATAGTCTTAAATTTGTTTAAGGGGGGTGTTCAGTTATCAATTTTTTTCATGACGCATTCAAAATTTGTTATTGATTACAAAATATTGTCATTTGCGTCAAAAATTTTCGCTAGAAAAAATCCGCAAATACGTGATCTGTTCATTTTTTGTATGAAATTATGTAAAACTAAATTTTTTTACAAAACAAAAAAAAAATTATGTAATTTCATTCCAAAATGTTTGAAATGAAGTACCCAATTTCTTTTAAGAGTGAGATAATTTTATGTAGTATATACCTTAAAACTTTGCTTTTTCCACTGTTCAGCAAGGATATCTCAAAACACTTACGTTATGAAAATATCTAAAAACTTTGCGCACAAACATTTTCCGAAACTTCTTAATCTGTCCACTGTATATGATGTTAGGTGTCCGTGTTATTCAGAACTACTTATTTTCGTTAACGGGAAGGCCCATAAAAAAAATAATATTCGTAATACAGGCACGATTTTGTTTGTAAAATATATGTATGACTAATTTCATTCTATTATCTAAAAAGAAACTTTCAGTCGAAAAATTTTATTTCTTATTTTATAAGTAATATTATTTTTGATAATTTTGTGAAAAAACTTTTTTCTTGAGCTTTTTTGGTCTTTGTGATGGTGAATTAAAAAATAAAAATTTCTTAACATTTTACCCGACTTCTTCAGGGGTTGTATTTATTTATTTTAAAAAACTAAAATGAAAAAATAAATATTTTTTTTAAGTTGTCGTTTGTAAATTGTGAACATTTAGTTGACACTTAGATTATTACATTAATACATTTAACGACTTTGAATTTACTTTTAAATATTTAAGCTAAACGTTGGGTAAAATGTTTTAAGAAATTTTTTTTTTTAATTCACCATCACAAAAACCAAAAAAGCTCAAGAAAAAAGTTTTTTCACAAATCATCATCAATAGGTACAAAAAAAAAAAAAAATATATAGTGGTCAAAATAAAATCTACATTAATATTATTTTTTTAGTACCGAAACAGTCTTCGGTAAAAAAATTCACCTCTGTATTCTCATACTACACGTGGCATTCTTGAAATTAATTTTTGGATTTTTTCCTGTGATATGGAGTTCCAGTAATCCAACAATTTCCTTGAAGAATGACCTTTGTCTCGGACTATCGATATATTTCTATAAAAGTTTAAAGAAGCTAAGATTGGGTTAAATTCGCCAGACAGCTCATGTTTACCAAAGCCCTTTCATTTATTGTTATCAATAACAAAGGAAAACGTATATAATTTAAAAAGAAAAAATTATTATTTTTTTTGGATTTTGTATAAGAGACGTTTGATTTTTTCAAATTTATATATTTTAGGTCTCAGTATAGCATCTAAATATTAATGTAGTACAATCAATAGTTAATTTGACCCCATGATTTTTGTCTTGTTCTAAAGGGGACTTAAATAAATTTAAGTTAAGAGAAAAAGAACCAACCTTATATACTTCCATGCACCACCACCAAGCAACGATTGTGTCCTGAACTCAATTTGGTACTTGGCAAATACAGATTTCTAAAATGCATGCTTACAATTACATTTGTAGTTTTGATCTCTTTTCTAACATAAGCTCTTTATTAAATAATTACAAAATTCATCTCTTTTAGCATTGAATCTTAATTAAATTCTTTATTTAGCATTACTTGATAGCCTTAACATCATGCATAGAAATTTTCAACCTTTTTTACCAGAATAGTTCCAACTAGTTAATGCACTACTTCAACGACTGGTAGTTTTAAAGGATTTCTTGCTTCATAAATTTATTATTTATCAACTTTTTTTGTTTTTTTTTTTCATTTTTACTAATCACACAAATTTTCAAATAATTTTTTCTTTTACTTTTTAAAATTACAAAAAAAAAAAAAAAAAAAAAAAAATAGTATGTACAAAAAATGAACTTGAATATATGAATTTAATTGATTTGTTAACGAATTAATGTTTTATATTTATCAATGAAATTAACTTTTATTTTAGCAACAGCAAATCAGTCGATTTTCGTGAGGAATCAAGACAATGGGCAATACCCGTACAAACTAAAATCCGGTGTTCATTTCCATTTGTACATCAATACAGCGCCTTGTGGTGATGCACGGATTTTTAGTCCTCACGAAAATGACACTGGTGTTGACAAACATCCAAATAGGTTGGTAAACGAATGTAAAGCTAGTTAGAAAAAAAAAAACACAATTTAGAGTAATTTATGTTTTTTAAATTTTGAAAAAAGAAAACAATTGTTTTGTATTGAAAAATAATAGAAAATTACATTTTTAGTGGCGACAATATAGGCTGATATTATTTAAAAACAACGACTCAAACTATTTGAAGTTAGCGCCCAGCGTTTACCTGGGATAGAAGCAAATTGTAAGAACAAATTACCGAAAAAATAAAATGATTTTTTTCCTAAGTACAAATATATTATTGTTATATATTACATGAACTTTTACTTCGCTTCACACATTTTTCAATTTCGTGTGAACTACAACTATTTTCAACGAATTGAAACGTGAGTGACTCATTAAAATGGTTGTATATTTCATATCGAATAATTACCAAACACAGCATAAGTTGAATCGATGTGGAAATTGTTTGAAAAATATCAAAAGTGCCCAAGTTCAATTTTTTAAAACATGCCATTATCAGAGCTCATAAATCCGTCTTCACATGGATATTTGTAATTAAATCATTTAACTAAACTAATTTTCAAATGACGTGGCTTAAAGGTCACTGATGATTCTATTTAGCAATGACAGAAACTGCTATGACTAGCTTTTGTCGTTTTTTCGTTGTCTTGTCCTATGATTTTTATAATTTTTTTGGTGTTGCCACACACTGTACTGAACAGTAAGCTCAGTAAAATGATTAGAAAGTATAATTTTGTACGTGTCAACAAAACATTAATATATCTCCTTAGTAAGGGATTTTTTAAATGATGTTTTCCATTGTTTAAGTTTTTCTGGCTGTAAGGAACAAGATGGCATTTTCCATTATTGTGGACATTTGAGTGGTGATACTTCCTTTTTCCGAATATCAATTAGCTTCAAAAAAAAAAAAAAAAAAAAAAAAAACTTGAAGAGTTGAATTTGAATTTTCCATGGAGATGGAAACTGGGCTAAGTTTGAAATTCTCAGAGGCACAAAATTTATGTTGACCAGTCTAAAAGTTATGGTCCCTGTTGAAAATTAAACCTTTGATTTTAGGCATCGCCTACGTTTCAATTCGAGAAAAATGCTATACGGATTTTCCTCACAGCCTATTAAGTTATTTAGCAATTTTTAGGAAAATTATATTACTCAATCTTCTTTATTGAAATCAACCACGCCCACTAAAAGTACTGTTTTCTATTATTTCAAATATTAAAAAAATTTTGTTTGTTGCTTAAAATTAAAACTTTTAACAGAGGTGCCGGCAATTTCATGGCAACACTCTTGTTGTACTTTTACAAAAAGAAAGAAGTACTCAAGAGTGTTGCCAGATTGCGAAAAATTTTGGTACCATAATTTCAAATAATGTTATCTTATTTGTTTAAAATATTTAACTTTTTTAAATGAATACTAAAATAACTTGTAAAAACAACAATTCCATTTAAACATGGACTTTTCTTCTCTTTCTTTTCTCCCCATTTGGTTTTTTTTTTTTAAATTTTTTGTCAATTTATTTTCTTGCTTTTTTTCTTTAACAACACAAAAAATCTTTTATTTTATTTATGAATCTCTTTTACGTTGATATAACTCCCGGGTCGGCCAAATCCTGCGTTCTCTTATTCGTTCCTCTGAATTATTTCTACTAAAAAAATTTGAAAATTAAAACTGTCTCTGATCTCGTTTCTGATCACTGCCATCGATCATGTCTTTATTTTTTTTAATAAAAAAAAAAAAATAAATCGATTTAATGATGAACGTGCAGAAAGGCGCGTGGACAGCTTCGCACGAAAATTGAGTCCGGTGAGGGTACCATACCCGTTAAGAGCAGTGATGGCATTCAAACTTGGGATGGAGTCTTGCAGGTGAGTAAGCAAAATTATGTGTTAAAAGCTGAAGTCAGTCGTTGGTGCTTGATGATTTCTGAAAATTATTTTTCTGTAAAATTTGATTTTGATACATATTGTGAAATACATATGGTACATAACTTGCCAAATGTCCCAGGCCAAATAGTTATTTAGTGCGATGGGCAGAATAAGGTCTGTTTTGATTTTTTTCTTCTGTGGATCCCTTATTGCCGCCCGAGGCCTCAAAACTGTTGCTACGCCGCTGTCCATAAGCGATCCTTAAATGCTTAAAAATAAGTTTTTTTTTCAATAAACTGGTCTGTTATTTCGAGCTTTTAGTAACGGTGGTTTTACCTTATTAAAGTGCTCATAAACGATCCTTAAGTACTCAGAAATTTGCCTTTTTTTATATCAAGCAAGTTTATCATTCTTAAGAGGTTTTGAGTCAGTACACTTTTACATTCTGCATGTTTTAACCTTTCCACACCAAAAGGTTTAGAATTGGATTACCAGGACATAAGTTTTGTAATAAGTGTTCCAATTTTTTTATTAGTCTTTGCTGAACAAAGAGAGATTGGATTATTCCGAATTACATTTTTTTACTTGTAATTAACAGAAATATGCACCCATAAGTGATCTTACAATGAAATAACCGTTTGCAATCTTCTTTCTATGCTTATTTTTCTGAAAATTTGAAAACAATTTTTGAGAAAAAGCTTATGATATTTGTTATTTGTATTAACATGGCCACACTTTAAATTTTGTCTTACCCACTTAATATCAGAACAATGAGGATATTCCTCTAAATGCGAAGATTCCTCGAAAACTGTGCAAACTGCGTAAACTGAGAACATTTTCAAGCCTCGAAAAAAATTTGTGGTGAGCAAAGTGTACGCAAGCCACGAAAACTTTCGAGACAAATTTGATGAAAAAGCAGCAAATCACTGAAAGTGAATCAGTGTTGCCGTTCGTCGAAATAATTTGCTTCCAATTTGAAATTTGCACACAAATTTAACGTTATCTTTTTTTTAAATATATTAGAAGCGCGATCCTCATTTCTTTTTTTTTTCCTATTTGTGTACGTTTTCTTATTTTCGTGTGATATATTTTTTTATGGTTGCTACAACACTGATCATACTGTCAAATTTCCATTTCTCATTCGTTTCCACGTTTGCATAAATGGGTTGTTCCCTCAAGCAACCTAGAATACTTTCGAGTTTTACATTGTTTTTGATTTTTCGCAGTTATAAGAATACTTTTAATATCTTTTATAGCATTCCAGATATTAAGAACTTAAATTTGTTTAACTTTCAGACAGTAGTAGTGACACGGTTCCCTAAACAGTTTATTTATAAATAATCTTACTCTCATTTTATAATTTAAGTGCACTTAAGTGCACAACCGCACCGAGTTTCATCGATACAAAAAAGAATTTTATTTAGTTAAGCTCGTCACTTTGATAAAGCTAGCGAGTATCGAGTACTAATTTGCTTTGCATGACGCATATCTTGCTATTTCACTCTGGAAACTTATGGATATATTGATGAAAAGTTGTTCTTTCGATTAGGGGCCGTTCACAAATTACGTAAGACGTTTTGGGGGGGAGGGGGGTCGGCGGATTCTTACTAAATCTTACGAGAGGGGGGTCGGCGGATTCTTACTAAATCTTACGAGAGGGGGGTGGGGGGGGTGGTCAATGATTATTTTACGTCTCTTTGTGACAGTAATAAAATATATTTGAATTTTCGACAGTCACGAAAGATTCAGAAATATCGATTACAATCGATTTAAGTAATCGACTCTGATCGGTACAACTTCTCTTCTGTTTATGTAAAAAAAAAAGTATTTCCCTCATAATAGCTTATAAAATTTCTTACTCAAAGCACGTCAGATCAGACTTTTCAAGTTTTATTTGCGTATGTTTTTGAGAAAACAATTTTGGACTTGGTCGGTTTTGATACCAATGAACTGGACTTGGCCGGTTTTGATTCAAATGCGTTGGAAAAAAAGTGGACTTGGCCGATTTAGATTCCAAGGCGTTGGACTGGTTTTGAAAGCAAAAATAAATTAAAAAGTGTAATATTTCTGTCAAAAAAATTTTTTTTTTTAATCTATAACCATAGTAGAAAGATAAAGCATGGTCTAGATTTTGATATATGAGAATATCTCAAAATTTGATTTTTTTGAACTTGGCCGGTTTTTCAACTGTATGTATGTTGTTTACACGAAGGGTCGACTTGTAAAACCGTCTCACAAGTTTGCTATTATTCAGGCATTTACTCGCAGATACGTCGACGTTGAAATGTTGTTGTTGTTGTTTTTTGCCACCCCCTTGCCCTCTTCAATAAGAAAATTCGCTTTCGAGTCCTTCTTCAACAATAGACCAAAACAGCAATCAGTTTTGTCCTCTATTTCTTCGCTTAGCGTTAAATTACGATTGGTCACTGTACATCTACAGTTCAAAATCATGCCTTACGATTTTTTTTGTCCTTCACTTGCAAACGTCTTAGCTGATCGAGTAATATTTGTGGCCAGTACTTTGCCTCGAAAAAAGCTACTGTAATGCACAAAAATCTCCAAGGAAAAGACTGTAGTCGTACTCACATGATTCAACCAGTTACAATTTTGAAACGCGGACAGCGGAAAAGCCTTTGCATTTTAAAACAATCGGAGATTTATCAAGTTACAGAGTGGCATGACGACGAGGATATTGATGTTACAGAGTTTGAATGTGAATGTGAAAATTCAACAGACGAACCGGGTGTGCCAATTGTAGGTTCACTAATAGACTGGTTAAAAAGCGCATGGACTAACGATGACTTACGATGACTTTTTTTTATTCATATTGAAAAACAAATGTCTAGTTGGTAATTTCGTGATATTTATAATATTTATATTCAAATTAAATATAGTACATCACATGAAAATACACGTTTTTGACTAGTTTCACCTTTATTATGAGTCTTACGTAAGATTTCGGAAGGGAGAGGGGGGGGGGGGGGGTTGTGAGAATCTTACGAAATCTTACTCGGGGGAGGGCGGAGGGTCAAAAATGTCATGAAATTGTCTTACGTAATTTATGAACGCGTGTCCTCCCTGGAAGTAAACTGGGTTGTGCGCAGGGTACCCGCCACGTAAAAAAAACATTCCAATGAAGACTAAAAAAGCCTCGGATACAGAACCCCTCAACGTTGACGACCACTGCAAACGAAAAAAGGACTATGATTTAAGGATATGCACCTGGAATATCCGGACCCTCAATAGGGAAGGTGCCTCTATCGAATTGGCGGATGCCCTCGGAAAAATTAAGGCTGACATCACCGCCATCCAGGAAATAAGATGTATAGGACAAGGTTGCTCTAACCAAGCAAGTTGCGATATCTACTACAGCTGCCATGCGGAGAGGCGCGAATTGGGATGCGGATTCGTAGTAAGCAAGAGACTTCTCCTCCTCCTTCGGAGGAAAAGGACGATGCTGTCAAAGATGCCTTCTATGCGAGACTCGAGGAAGTATACGACCGCTGCCCGACCCACGACGTTAAAATTGTACTCGGGGATTTCAACGGAAAGGTCGGAACAGAAGGTATATTTGGCCCCACTGTCAGTCAGTTCAGCCTTCACGAGACCACCTCAAACAACGGTCTACGGTTGATCGACTTCGCCGCGGCGCGAAACATGGTAGTAAGTAGCACCAGATTTCAACACCTCGATATCCACAAGGCCACCAGGCTGTCCCCTGATCAGAAAACACGCAACCAAATCGATCATGTTGTGATCGACGGAAGGCATGCTTCCAGCGTGCTAGATGTTCGTACGTTCCGGGGAGTCAATATTGACTCCGATCATTATCTTGTTGCAGCCAAGATACGCATGCGGCTGTGCAATGCAAAGGATGTAAGCTCTGGTACGCAACGAAAGCTGGACGTCGCTAAGCTGCAATCACATCGGACGACCGAAGCCTATTCCGCTCGCCTCTCAGAACTGCTCCTTCAACCTGACTCTCTACCCGATGATGCCGGTGGACTTTGGGCGCATATATCCCGCTCCATGCGCTCTGCCGCTGAGGAAGTCATTGGTTTCCGACGCCCACTTCCGCGAAATCAATGGTATGACCAGGAGTGTCGCGAAGCTACTGCAGTGAAAAACGCCGCCTACAAAAGAACCCTGCAGTCAGCAGCAACGCGAGCCGTGCACGAAAACTACCGGGAAAAAAGAAAGGATGAGAGGCGCCTTTTCAGACGCAAGAAACGAGAGCAGGAAAGGCACGAGCGTGAGAAACTCGAAGTGTTACGGGGTAGGAATGATGCTCGAAAATTTTACCAACAAGTCAAGCGTCTGACCCAAGGTTTCAAGCCCGGAGCATCAACCTGTAAAGATGAACATGGAAATCTGGTTACGGATACGCAGGGTACACTGAGATTATGGACTGAACACATTTCCAAGCTGCTTGCTGGCGATGACTCCACCAATCCCGCCTTTGGAGAAATTAACCCGATGCCACCAATCAACGACGATGGTGTGGACGTACCACCACCTAGCCATGACGCGGTACGAGTTGCGATCCAACGACTTAAAAACAACAAAGCGGCTGGTGCCGATGGCCTGCCTGCTAAATTGTTCAAGACCGGCGGCGATGAGCTGATAGGGTGTATGCATCAACTTATCTGCAAAATATGGCTAGTAAAAAGCATGCCCGACGATTGGAATCTCAATGTCCTTTGTCCTGTACTGAAGAAAGGTGACCCGACAATCTGCGCTAACTACCGGGGAATCAGTCTTCTTGCGATCTCTTACAAGGTCCTGTTGACTGTACTGTGTGAAAGACTTAAGCCGCTTGCCAACACACTGATTGGGTATTATCAGTGCGGCTTTAGACCTGATAAGTCCACCATAGACCAGATCTTCACACTACGTCAAATCCTGGAAAAACCCCACGAAAAACAGATCGATACCTATCATCTCTTTATCGATTTTAAAGCTGATTTTGATAGCCCGATACGGGATTGCCTGTAAGCAACCATGTCTGAGTTCGGTATACCTGCGAAGCTGGTGCGGCTTTGCAGATTGACGTTGAGAAACTCTGTCAGAGTAGGAAAGAACCTCTCCGAACCATTTGATACCGAACGAGGTTTCAGACAGGACGATACACTATCCTGCAACCTCTTCAACTTTGTGATGGAAGGGGTGTTGCGAAGAGCCAGTGTATATCGTAATGGCACTATTTTCTACAAAAGTGTCCACCTCCTTGCATATGCCGATGATATTGATATCATTGGACGTTGTAAGCGAGATGTTACTGCTGCGTTCTCTGCTATCGAAAAAGAGTCAGCGAAGGTGAGTTTGACGGTGAACGAGAGCAAAACAAAGTATATGCTGTCCACAAACAGGAAGACGCGGCGTATTGGATCCTATGTTACTGCGAACAGCTATACTTTCGAAGTTGTCAAGGAATTCACGGCACCGCCGTAAACACTCAAAACGATGTCAGCCTGGAGATAAAGCGAAGACTAACTCTTGCTAATAGGTGTTACTACACGGTTCAAAATTTAAGTATAGTTTTTCAACTTTTTAAGTTGACATATACATTCTTTCCAAAAAAGTTGAAATTTTTGTCTTATTTAGGTTGAAAACGTTTTACATAAGGCATTTTCAACTTCATCCGTTGATAATTTAAACCATTTCGGTTGAAAATGCAAATAAAAACAGAATCTTTCGTCCGAAGTAGTTGAAAAAGTAGCGCAAAAAGATGAAAATATTGCTTTCAAAGTTGAATTATTCAACGTATTGAGTTGAAAATTCTATCGAAAAATTTTTATTTCGTCCAAAATAGTTGAAAAAGTTGCTTTCAAAGTTGAATTTTTCAACTTAGTGAGTTGAAAACTTCCACAAAAGTATACATTTTCAACCGAAATAGTTGAAAAAGCTCCACAGAAAGATGAAAATTTTGCTTTCAAAGTTGAATTATTCAACGCAATAAGTTAAAAATTCACACAAAAGTTTTCGTTTTCGTCCGAAATAGTTGAAAAAGTTCCCCAGAATGATAAAAATATTGCTTTTAAAGTTGAATTATTCAACGCAGTGAGTTGAAAATTCGCAGAAAAGTTTACTTCTTCATCCGAAATAGTTGAAAAAGTTCCTCAAAGAAGACAAAAATATTGTTTTCAAAGTTGAATTTATCAACGCAATGAGTTGAAAATTCGCAAGCTAGATGACCATTTAAAAGCTAATTTTAAAGAGGAAGAACGGTACTGATGGTTTTATTAAAATTAAGCTGAACACATTTCTTAGAATCCTATACATGGCCTCAAAAGTAGACAAAAAAAACTAAGTACTTAACCTCAAATATTTCAAAATTTTGATATGATGAGTCAATTTTGAGGCCAAATTCGGATTCAGTGCAAAAAATTTCTTCGGAAAACAAACTTTAAAAAATATATTTTACCCAAATTTACCTTAAGCTTGAATTTTGGCCTGTTTTCGAGAATTTTTCATTTTTCTATTATTCGGGTGTTCTGATAAAAAATACTGGAACATCGGGACTAGTCAGAATCTCTTAGTCTGTTTTCGGACAATAATGTTCAAGAATATTAGACTAAGAAAAAAAATTTATTCCTCGAGCTTACCTCACTGAAACCCAAATTTGCTCTGTTTTTTTTTTACTGTTTTCTGGGAGTTTTTTGATGCTACCAATATATCAAGCCACTGTATAGCAAAGCAACCCTCACCATCGTGTTCAGCAGCCCCTTAAATATGAGAATCAATTCCAACAGCCCGTTTCTCATGCGGAGTTGTCTTTTTGGCAGAGCTATAATCACTCGCAAATAAAAATTGATTTAATTCACAAATCGGACACTAGCGACCTCTAAATATCAATATATTTTAATGAAATTTAAAAGGCATAATTTTTTGACATAACACTAACTACTTTTCATATAAGCAACATAGAAATCGAAAACTCGATTTTTTTTGGTCACTCTAATGTACATAGATATGGATGTACAGGGTGTTTTTTTTAGAGGTATAGAGCTTCGAATTAAAATAAAACACAAGAAAATCGTTTTAATGTCCATCAATTTGGCTTTATTGGAAGGATAATTTTATGCCATTAATGTTTAAATATGATTTCGGACATGTGGCCGCCGCGGCTGGCTCGAATAAAGCCAATTCTACAGGTCCAATTTTGAACCACTTTTTCGAGCATATGGGGCCGTATGTCGGCAATAACGCCACGAATGTTGGCTTCCAAGTCCCCTAACGTTTCTGGTTTGTTGGCGTAGACGAGCGACTTCACATATCCCCAAAGAAGATAATCCAATGGTGTCAAATCACACGATCTTGGTGGCCAATTGACAGGTCCATTCCGCGAAATTATGCGCTCATCGAATGTTTCCTTCAATAAATTGATTGTGACGTGCGCTGTGTGGCATGTAGCGCCGTCTTGTTGGAACCACAACTCATCCACATTCATGCCATCCAATTCGGGAACAAAATAGTCGGTTATCATGGCTCTATACCGGTCTCCATTAACGGTAACTGACTCTCCAGCATTATTTCGGAAGAAGTATGGCCCAACGACTCCACCAGCCCATAGAGCACACCAAACAGTCAGTTTTTGTGGATGTAATGGCGTCTCAAGGGTCTCATGTGGATTCTCTTCACTCCAAATGCGGCAATTTTGCTTGTTGACGTAGCCATTCAACCAAAAATGAGCCTCATCACTGAACAAAATTTTGCGATGAAAATCAGCATCGAGATCAATCTCATTTTCGGCCCATACACCAAAATCACGACGCATTGCATGGTCTCGCGGCTTTAATTCTTGCACAAGCTGGATCTTGTAAGGTCGCCAGCCAAGATCTTTGCTCAAAATCTTCCATAAAGTTGATGGACAAAGCTCCAATTGCTGTGCACGGTGGCGAATCGATTCATTCGGATCCTCTTCAACATTTTGCTCTACAGCGGCAATTTTTTCTTCGATGCGCACTGTTCGACGTCTCTGCCGATGCGTATTATCACATAGAGTAAACATAGTGCGAAAACGACCCATGGTTAACCGAATTAATTGCTCTGATGGACGATTATGTCGACCATAAAATGGACGGAGCTTGCGGTAAACTTCGCGAACTGAACCATTATTTTCGAAATAAATTTGCACGATTTGCAAGCGTTGTTCTTTTGTCAACCTGTTCATGATGAAATGGCAAACCAAACTGAACATAAATGATATTAAAGTTGCCAGATTTGACCATAAAATGCCAGTTTTATCTCTATTCGAAAAACAAACCTCTAAAAAAAACACCCGTTACTTACATTTAAGAATATTCAAAACAAATTGTGAAAGAGTGCACATACCCGAACCTAAGACACCTTCAGAAGTAAAATCTCTTGATTGACGTGTCTTTTGCATGACCACGTATCTTGACTTCACTGACGAAATTCACTTTCACTAGCCTTCCGTTGGATTCCATTGATATTTTTATTATTTATTAAATTAAAGAAACTTGAAACTTTTTAATCCTATATAAAAAACAGACGTCAGAACGACAGAAGTTGAAAATATTTTCTAATGTTGAAAATTTGTTGAATAAAGTTGAAAACAATTTTTCAACCAAAAAGAAAAACTTTTTCATCCATGAAGTTTAGTTTTTATACTTTTGGTTCAAAAAATCAACTTCGAAGTTGAATTTATTTGAATTTGAAAATTTTCAACCAAATAAGTATAAAAATTTAACTAAAAAGTTGAAAAAATTTACTTAGGCGACGAAATATTCATCTTTCAGGTTGAAATCAATAAATATGTATTAATTTCAACTAGTAGAGGATGAAAAATTATACTTAAAAGTTGAAAACTTGAAGAAAAAAAACAAAAATATTGTTTTCAACCAAACAATTTTGAGAACGGTTGAAAAAATAAACCTAAATTTTGAACTGTGTATGGTCTCAGTAAGCAATTGAGTAGTAGAGACCTCTTTCGCCCATGGGTTGTGTCGCAGACTGATGCAGCCACGCTTGGGGTGTTTGAGAGAAAAATTCTTCACAAAATCTTCGGTCCTGTTCACGTCGGCGACGACTACCGTATTCGAATGAACCACGAACTGTACGAGCTCTACGCTGACATTGACATAGTCAAGCGCATCACTATCCAACGTCTGCGCTGGCTGGGACATGTTGTGCGTATGGACGAAGAAGCTCCGGCGAAAAAGGTGTTTGATGCGGAAGCCGCTGGGCGACGACGAAGAGGAAAACCATTCCTCCGATGGAAAGACCAAGCCGAGGAAACCCTATCCACGCTTGGTGTGACTGATTGGAGAAGGCGCGCGCGAAGAAGATGCGCCTGGAGAGCGCTTTTGAGGTCGGCCGTAACCCGGTAACGGGTTGTTATGGCCACCCAAGTAAGTAAGTCAGTAATTTATAAACAGCCCCTTAGTGTAAATTTTGTTTTAAAAAATTGTGGCGAATTTCAGAGAAATACTTCGAACTTCAAACTCATTTTTCACCAAGTAAAAAGGTTGATGGGACCATCGCATAGAGCAAATCAAAATTTATCTGTTTTGTTTTTTTATTATCATTTTTCTTACTTCCCTGCAGTTACGAACGAGTTGAACACAGCGTGTTCGGGCGAAAAAAACGAAGCGTGGACGCTCCCATATATGAGTAAAAAAGTTTTGGAGAAGGTTGCGAGAGGTTTTCTGAATAATTTCTGCTATGATTTCGTTTATTTTTTTCTTTTATTTTCTTTCATTTCATTTTCGTTTCATTTCGAATCTTTTATTTCAATTACTTTGATTATGTTGAGTTTCGATTTGATGGGCCAAATCCCTAAAATTTTCCCCAAATACATATCTCGATGAAAAAAAAAAAAAAAAAAAAAAAAACTACAGATTCATTGCTGATTGAAATTTTTTTTTTATCGTGGCAAAAAGTAAGTAACAATAAACAAATTGTGCTTTTTACTATTTTAATATTACATACAAAATCAACCAATAAAAATATTCAATTCCCAATTAACATCCTTTGCAAAGAAAGCTCCAAAATACACTAGTGCATTTACAGCTGTCGATACAGATTTTATTACAGTTTTGTTCTCAATATTGCGAAAGGTAATCAAAAGATTGGCACACAGAACTAATGTTCTGGTAATCCAATATCAAATTCAAAAGTTGTCGTTCCTTAAAACTTTCGAAAAAAAAATAATTAAAAATATTTGACATTATAAGGACTTAAGCAGGATCATGTGCTCAGAGACATAAATTATAATTTCAAGATATTGGAATTCGGAATAGACTGTTTCAAATCCATTTTAAAAGCAATACTTTTTTTTCGATTCCATTACAGCAAGCAATTAAAATTTTAAAATGATAAATTTTAGTTCCATTTCAAGTATTAAGATTTTGACGCTTTAAAAAATTGGAAAACAAATTCTATAACCATTTTCTTAAGCAAATACTTACATCAATCGGATAGGTCGTAAATGGATTTGAGACATCACCAATGAGAGTACCATGCACTCGAAGCGCCCGAAAAAACTTTTTTTGCACCAATCTGTGCGAAAATGTTGAAAATAAATTTCGGACATCAGAGATGCCTATGGTACCTCAAAGCGCTTGAATTTTGCGCATTTTCGTTTCTTCCACTTCCATTTTCTTTTTTGAGAAAGTGGAGCCATGGTGAGGCTCAAAATTTATTTCATAGTACACCTTTTCGTACTGAATCGTGCAAATCCACATCTTGTGATGTGTTAAATTAATTTTCAACATTTCCGAATCGAAACATTTGTTTCGGAAGAGTGGCTAATACGAGTATAAATCAACTTTTGATTATCTCAAAGAATCAAATTCCTTATTACAATTTGTTGATGTAGGATTAAGATTTTACAAATCCAAACTTTGCTTTCTGTAATGAAATCAACAAAGGAATCATTCCTTTTGGAATTGAGATATTACTGGTACCCGCGACCAATAGTTATGAAATTTATGTCATTTGGAAATGCTATCGTGTAGCTTAATTGCTTGAATGACTGCTAATTACAGAAAGCATTCGTTGTTGAAGCTGCACCTACTTTTGATTGGATTCGAATATTTATTTTGTGCGTTATGAGACATAGTTTAGTCAATTTAATATTTATTTTAAATCAAATCGTCTATTTTTACTACTTACTTCGATTATTGTTACAATCTATTTGATCTATAAACCATATTTTGGACATCATTAATCTGTTAACATTTAGTGGCAGGGCAACATAACTGTGTAATATGTCTGTATGGACACCATTTCTGAGATCGCGCTCTTTGTCGAGCAAGGCTAGAATTTGCGCTATAAAAAAATGCCCAGGTCCAGGTTATCAAAATAGATAAATGGAAACATTTTTAGATCAAACAGTGAAGTCTTTGATATTCTCTCTAATAAGTGGTCCGGACAGAGAACCAATGTGCCTTGTTTTCTAAAATTGTTGATCAACTGTTGGCAGGAATTTCATACTGCTGGGCAATATCTTTTTTTCATTTTCACCCTATTCAACTGCAATGATTAACAGAAACTTTTTCTAGTGATATGCATTTTCGTTTCAACAAATTTTCACAATTTTAATCTGAGAACTAATGCGAAAATTATTAGTGATACTACTTTGCTTCTAGGTGGATATCGTCATTTTTATTATTACATACTTTACTTTATTCCGATTGCCTAATACATAGGCACAAATATCCCGTAAAGGGCATCACATCAGCCTTTTCCTCACTATAATACTGTTGTGTTTATGTCAATTTCACTCAACGTCGGAAATTTAAAGGCTAATGCCGATTCCGGTGTAATTTGCAGCGCATTTGCTTATGAAACTTTGTCAGTTACTTTCAAACCAGTTGGCTTAGTATGAATCAATCTAAGTAGCTTTAGTTAATAGTTTCCAAATTTTGAGGTTATTCAATTTCAACAGGGTATGTCTATTTTATCAATTGAAATCATCAGCACTTTTAATTCTAGTTTTGACTTAGTATATACATATGAGAACAAAAATTTAATATTTTATTTTTTAATCAAATTATTTATCATTAAATAAACAGGGTCAACGTCTACTCACCATGTCCTGCTCGGATAAAATTGCTCGTTGGAATATTGTCGGCATACAGGGCTCTTTGCTTGCATCGATCATTGAACCGATTTACTTGCATTCCATTGTGCTTGGGAGTCTTTTGCATCCAGAGCACATGTATCGTGCCGTCTGTGGACGCATTGAAAAATCCATACAAGGTCTTCCGCCGCCTTATCATTTGAATAAGCCACGACTGGCATTAGTTACTTCTGCCGAACCACGTAATCAGGCCAAGGCGCCAAATTTTGGTATAAATTGGACTATTGGCGATACTGAGGTTGAGGTCGTTAATTCACTAACTGGCAAAACAGTGAATAATCAAATATCTCGAATAACAAAACAAATGTACTTCATGAAGTATGGCTATCTGTTGAAAAATTTGCCTGGTATCCAGACAAGAAAACTAACTACTGACTATGGAGAAACTAAAGCAAGAGTCAAAGATTATCAGGTAAGTAAAAGAATTACTTTATTATATATCAGAAACATTAACTTAAAAGCATTTGAATGTTTTAAGATTGCCAAACGTGAACTTGTTGCTGCTTTTCGTCGTGAAGATCTTGGTAATTGGCTAAAGAAACCAATAGAACAGGATGAATTTGCGCTTCCAGAATGACTACTTCAAATGCAACAACACAGCAGCAGCAGCAACAACAAAATTAAAAATAACAAAAACAATATTGACAACAAAAACATAAGCATTATTATAATTATTAGTCTAAGTAGATTAGTCAAGAACTTGAGTGAAATCGCAAAAATAGCTTTCCAACTGCTTCAAATGTTATTGAATTCTTTGATCCAAGATACAAATCTTAAATATTTAAGAAAATGCATTATTCTACGCAAAAAGTATTTAGCTAAAAGTTTAGTCTTTCAAAACAAATCTTATATTCAAATATATAAATTAGCTTTAGTAGTTGAACGTAATTTGCAAAGTTTCGTAATTAAAATTTTAAAAAACTGTTATATATCAAATTTTCTTCAAATTAACAACAACAATAATAACAGCTACAAAAACAATACTTTTGTTAGAAGTGACAATTATTATAAACAATTACAATTACAACAAGCTACATTAGGAAAATGTACAAAATTTAATTTAATTCAAAACTACTTTAATTGTTTACTTATGCTAAATGTAATCAATTGCGACACTGGCGTAGTAGTAACATTAATTATAATAATGTTAATGTTCTTACAATTATTTGTTATAATAAAAAATAATTTAATTTATATGATAAACGAAATTGTTTTGCAAAATTTCACACCATTCAAAATATCAGAGGACTTAAGAGATATTAACAAAAAAGACATTTTAGAAAGTGATGAAAAATTGCAATTCCATCACGAATACAAAAACTGCATTAATATTATCAAAATTACTGTTGAAAAGAAACTTTTACTCTTTAAAATTATTAATAATTCAAAAAATTATCAAAAATGCTCTAGAATATTTCTAGAATAGAATGTAGCTAGTTTGCTGGAACTAAGTAAAGCAAGTATTATGGCGTTTTAGTCTATACTTATATATACATATTTCAATTTTAATTCGATTCAAATTACATAAAAAGTAAAAAAAAAAATAATATTAAAAAATTATATAACTCCAAGATATTTACTAAAACTTACTTAAAATTAATACTACAAAATTTTTTTTAAGCTTAAATCAATATACAATTTTAAAATCATACACAAATACAACAATATAGCTATAGGCATACATGAATTACTGACAGTTTTGAGTTAAAAACTTTTGTTTTTGATTTATTTTTATACTTAAAAAAGTACATATATTTTATTATCATCCCAAGTGAACATTTTAATTTATTTTTATTCTTTGAAAGTACTTATATTTTATTATCATCCCATCATCCCAAGTGAACACAATAATGCGGCGAAAAAATGCGTTTCAACACTTTTACAGCGCATAAGAGAATGCATGTGCATTTATCCGAATGTATGTGAATTTTCCGCAAGATTTTGCGTAAGGGCAAACATTGGACGAATTGACTGATAATACGGAAAACTTTTTCAAAAATAAAACTTATAAAAAAGTATGATTTTCAAAGCCAGAGTAGAAACATTACGCGCGTAAACAGTCGTCTTTGATGAGTTTGCAGATCGCCATTTGCATCTGATGGTAAATTTGCCAAAAGCAATAAATTTTCTACTAAATTTGGTAGAAATCTACAGCTATTAGTCCAAGTTCGATAATAACTTTTACTACTCGCTGTGGATGACTGCGTATCGAATAGATTCTCTGGAGTTCAGATTCGTCGGCTTCGCAGTGTTAATTCCCAATAAGCTTCATAATTTTATTTATTTTCCAGAGGGCTATATCATCAATGTACAAGTATATACATACATGTGTATATTAGGGTGTCCGCTATTTTCTAAGTTTCGTCAATAGCGGTTATTTCCAAAATTGAAGATTTTTGAGAGGGTCAGAGGGATTTCGAATATATGACTTAGTAGAAAACTTTTCGTGTTTACCGCAGTCTAAAAGTCTCAAAACTCGCGTTTCGCCAAAAAATTTCAAAATGCGTCAAATGCTGCAAGAACTAAGTTTTTTTAAAATGATTGTCAAGTGTCCAATATAATAATGACTGTATATTATCGACTTGCAAAGAATTCAAAAGAATTTCTCAATATGTAAGGATTCGGAAGCCACTATAAATAGATTAATTTGTATATTGGACGCTTGTCAGTCAATTTGTCAAACAGCTTTAAAATAAGCATTCTCAACACCCCCAACTTCTTTCCAGTTCAACTTTACAACAGATTGTAAAACCACGTATTTGGAATATTTTGAAACGTCTTTAAGCTTTCAGACTGCGGTAAGCACGAACAATTTTCTACTAAATTTTACTTTCGAAATCCGTTTGACCTTCCCAAAATCTTCAATTTGAGAAATAACGGTCACCCTAATGTACATATGCCAAAATTGATAAATCAATTGACATTCGACAAAGGCCAAAAAATGTTTTGAGAGAAGAACTCAAGTATAAAATTTGTGATAAGCGATAAGCGTGTTACTCCTGATGAGGTCTAAAAATCTTGTTCAAACTCTTTCAAACAATAAAATATGTAAATTTATTTAAGACCTTTTCGTAAAAAACAAAAATTTTCAACAGAACGGCTAAAACCTCCTTCTGAGTAGAATTAATTGACAATAAAATAAATTAAAAAATTAGAACTCTGGACTTTTACCAATCCGTCAAAAACATTTAACTTCCAATATAACGACACACATTTTTCTGATTTTATTTCTCCAAACATCTTGATATTTGTTTAATTTTCTGGAATTCGGACATTTTAACTTAAATTAAGTTATTAACATTTTCTCTTAATAAAAAATAACTTAATTCTAATGTTATATTTATATTTCATCAAGAAAATAAAGTTCAAACCCTTTTTTCTTAGTAAAAAATAACTAAAGTCAAATTTTATGTTTATATATTTTATATTTATATTTAATTAATAATAAAAAGTTCAAAACCTTCGTTACAATGGAATGAATTTTTCGATTCAACGAATGGGTCTTAATCTGGGGAGTAATGTTTTAGTAAATCTTCGTTTTAGTATTTTTTAACATTTCTTTCTTATATTAGGTATTTAATTAAATCTTATGCGTTTATTTAGTTGTTTTTCGTATTTGAAGTTACAAGTGGGTAGCTGACGACATTATCAAAAGCATTATTTAAATGATGCAAATTACTGGAACCAAATGAGCTATATATATTCTTCAAAGTGGTTGAAAAAATCTCGGTCCGTATGTCCAAATTTGCTATAATTAATGCTTTCTATTTATATTTTGGGCCACCACCTTTAATGTTTTGTATGCTTCTTAAACAAAATCATCGAACTTTAAACAGAACTGTGTTTTATTTATTTTCTTTCTTATAATGAAGAAAAATGCCTTCGAAACTTCTTCTGAAACTCAATATACAAATTTCCGAAGGAATTTTTATTCGTAATAAGACTGATTGTATAATTTGCACTAATACATAGTAAAAAATAAATTAGAAGTAAATATTTGACTATTAAATGAACGAATTGTAGGAATATTTAGAATTAGTAGATGACAATGAAATCATTTTTTAATAATAATAATAAAAAAAAAAAAAAAATACTCACATACATACGAACATTTACATAATCTACATAAACATACATGCATACATTTAATCGTATACCCTGTTAAAATACATACGTACATAAAACATTTTATAAGAAAAAATTATACAAGAAACGTGTTTATTAAAAATGTTATTGAAAAAATAAAAGTAAATACAGACAAAAATTTGATCTTATAAAAAATACTGTGATACTAAATTTTACTAGTACTTCCAGCATAGCTGCATTTTATCCATTCTAAAATATTCTAAAAGCTAATAAAACATACAATATAATAACATCATAATACAAAATAATTTAAATCAATTAATGAATTTCAATTTTAGTTTCGAATTGCGCTAAAAGTTTTTGGTTTCGTTAAAGCAAGCAATATTTAAAAATTATTTTATGATGACTCACAAAATAAGATTGATAATACAAAGGAAATATGAAATTTTAAACTACATATGAATACACCATTTGAAATAGTAACATAAATATTTACAAATACCATTTAAAATGCTTTTAAATTATATCGTATTAAAAAAATAACAATTTAATCTAAACTTTATAATATATTTAATAAGTAATAAGTCACATATAAACTTCCCAGTCTTTGAAAAATTTAAATAAAAGTCTATATAAATTGAAAAATAATAGAAAAAACTGGACTCTGGAAAAATTAGTTGCGTTTGTTTTGTTTTTAAGTTATTGAATCATATTGAAATGAAAAATTATTTCCTTATGTTTTGTTTTAAAGTTTTTAAATAATATTATTGAAATGAGAAATAAACTACATGTTTCACAAATGACAAATAAATAAATAATTTTTATTTAACTAATATATATATATATATATATATATATAATAAAATGGTTTGGAAATGCAAGTTTATTATTGTAGCCAATTGCTAAAATTTGGCCAAGCTTTACATAAGCTAGCTGTTTTTTTGATGTAGAAAAAGTCAAAGCATTGAAATCATACAATTTATTAAAGTCAAGCCAGTGACTGCTAAGATGACATCGCTTAGAAATATTCTTATATTCTTTTAAAGTGAGATGTAACTAGTTGAAACTTGGTATTAAAAAGGTTTTTTGACGGTATCATTGCGAAAATATGATATCCTTTATAATGTCAGAATTTCTAATTTATGAGTGCACATAAAATGTAGTAAATAGTGTTTAGCCTAAACTTCTGTCTCGCAAATAGGATGCGAGATGTTAAAAAATAGCTGTTTTTGTGACCTTTAACTGAATCACATCGGGTCAGGTTTTCGAAAGGTAACTCCATTCTTGTTGGCTGTAGGCAATAGTGTATTTTTTTTTTGCCAAGTGGCGAAAAAGCTGAGCCTACGTCTTTTTAGGGACTCTTGTGCTTAAATATTATTAGAAAATGTAAATTTAAACACCAATGATATGTACATTAGGGTGATTAAAATTTTTTTTTTATTTCAAACAGGTTTAATAGTTGGAGGTAAACAAAGAAAATTCCTGGTGCAATAAGAGCTTATAATATTAGTATTAACTGGTTTAACATTTTAGTTTTCCATACGCTTTATATGAGAAAGAATGTTTTATTAGACAGTTTCGTCTATATCTCGTGAAAAAGAAATCTTACACGAATGGGACCAAGTCCATTGGAAAGAACATAAAATTTTCCACAAGAAAATAACTAGTCAATTTTCCGTGAAAATAATATTTCGTAAGTTTTTTAGCTTTTTGAGTCTAAGAATATTTCGAAAATCGATTTTTTTTATAAAAAATTTATGATCTTTTGATGTGCTTGGTCCCATTTGTGTAAGATTTCGCTTTCACGAGATATAGACGAAAATGTATTAAAGCATTCTTTCCCATATAAATTGTATGAAAAACTAAAAATCTCCAGTATTAATATAATGAGCTCTCATTGCACCAGCATTTTTCTATGATGAACTTGCAACTATTAAACCTGTTTAAAACAAAAAAAAATTTGAATCACCCTAATGTCATCATTATTTTAACCGTTTAACAAACTGTTGCATTTGCATCTTGTCAAAAATGACAATGTTGCATTAGTGCTACGAAATTGAAAAAAAGTGTGCACACAAGTCGATTCAACACTGTAAATTTTTAAGTAATACCATAATGTGTGAAGACCCCTTATATAATGATACAATGATACATGTTTTTAGGCGATAATTGACGTTTGAAGAATGTAAAGTAAAACTTAACAAAAAATATTCAGCAGAACGGAGCTTAAGGACAAATATTGCCTTTGTACACTTCACGGACTACGCGTAGTGATGGCATATTCAGTTAAACTGTTCTTTCCTTAATACACTCGCGTCTTAAAAATCACGAAAAGTATAACGAACTGATTTTTAGTACATTCAGAGAACTTTCAGCATATTTTCAATTAGATTTTATGATACCAACTTTTTTGTATCGCTTATTTATGTATATTGGCTAAGGTTCCTAATATGTAAGCATTGCAATACAAATAATTGTATTACATTATTTCAATTGAAGAAAATTACGTTTTATTCATAATTTGCAGGAAATTTCAGAAAAATGTACGCTCAACCTCCAATTTGTACATTTCGACTTTAAATTCAGTAGATTCGTAAAAATTCAAATCCTGATTACGCGATGTTTCTTATTTTAATCATATGAAGTCCATAAGTCAAATATTTATTTAAATCAGTAATGAAACCGTTTGTATGAACGAAGGTTATAAAAATGTATCAAATAAAATATCATCCTAACAAAAATAAACAATAGTTTTATAGCCTTTGTTTTGGCCAGATTATATGTACTTTTACCAGCCACCAAATCATTAATTAATTTCAATATCCGTTGCTTGTATTTATATTTAGTTCATGCTATATTAACTAAACATACTTTCGAGTCGTAAGATTTAACATAAAAAAGAAGCTTTAGATCGTAAATCTTAATATCCATTGAATAATTTTTTTTTATTTCCAAAAATCTATATATTTTTTCATGCTATTTTGCCTTATGAAGTTCACTTCAATTAAACTTCAAAAATAATTTCTATTATATTTTATTAATAACAACAATTAATTCAGAATATGTCCATGTCCGAGCAAAACAAAATTAAAAAAATAACTAAAAACATAAAAGTTTTTCAAGTAAAAAATAAAATCTTAACATATAAACTAAAAATGTATATTTTAACAGCTTGTGAATTAAGTTTAATTATACTCCAAAATTAGGTTTGTTAAATTTGAACTGCAATCAGTAAAGTCATATTATTAGTATTTGCTGCAAATAAATTAGTTTTTTAATTGAGAATGCTAAAGATAGTACTTTTTTGTTTAAAATATTTCTAATAGCTGAGACTAGAATTTATATGCAAATCATTAGCAAAATGTTAATCAATGTTAACTTTAATAACTTAAGTATCCAATTTTGTTTTTGCAACACCAAAAAAAAAAAAAAATTCGAAGAGATGTAAGCGATTTCTTACCACAAACGTATACCTAGTTCAAAAACTGACTGTAAAATTTACAACCGATCAAACTACATTACAAAATCTTTTCAAACTGTTAGTACATAAAACCACAATGCAAGCAGTCATTTTGTGCCTGACTAGAAATTGTCCAGTGTCCGCTTTAGAGAGGTTGAAAAATGGGCTGTACCCATTTACTCGAAAAGTATGCCTCAAATTTAATAATTTAGTACAAATCTGTAGAGGAGAAAAACACATCCATATCTTGCCCAAAACTTCTCTATACAAAAAGATTAAGCCAGGTTACGCCGTTTGAAATTTCTCAACGTTCTCTATTACTGTATTGAATTTAATATAGTTTTTTATATTATTTTGGACATATTTTCTAATTATGTAAACAACACAAAATATGAAACTTATGCCCTGGTAAAAAATACCATTTTTGTAAAAAATTCCAAAACGGTGTAACTCATAATGAATCGATTTTTCGAGTTGAGGGATACATTCCGAGTAAGTAAATAAAATAATTTTTTGAGCTCTTTCAGCGGCTTGCAGAGTGAACCGAACAATTTCTTACTGTCAGTGTGTGTATCATTTGTTTAAAATCATTTTGTACTTCAGTTATATTGGCGTACAATTTTGCGATCAGCTCATGTTCTAATACTGGCGTTTGTATTCATACTTCTTTTGTTAATTCATTTATTATTCGCTTAAATATTTTATTTTTGCCGAGTCCTTTAATGCACAAGGGTTCTAGCAGCGTTAAAACCTACATACGCCTTTTTTAGAAAACAATTACAAATTCGATTTTCTAGCACATCTGTCATGTCATAGTTTGGCTGGGGTGTTATATTGCGTTCCATGATTGTACTGACAGGCCTCAATTATGTGATCTTGAAACCAACCAAGATTTTCCGCCAACGCTACCTTTTAGTGCTCTGGCCATATACTTTACAATGGTACCAGTGTAAAAAACTATCTGTAAAAGTCCTTACCTATTACGTCCGCAGCCCTTTTTGATTCCATCTTATAATCAAGGTCCATCTCTTGTTAAAAGTTGAAGAAAGATCTTTCAAATGAGGTATAGAAGCAAAAAAAAAAAAGATTTTTCGAAACACAATATGACTTGGAAAGTTACGCAGAGGTTTTAACGTTGCTAGTTGCTCAGTGTATTAAATTATAAACTTGGTTGAAGTTATAAAATTGAATTATAAAACAAAAATTAAAAATTATATAACAAAAAAACATAAAACAAATATTTAATAGAATTTATAGATTTTAAATTTAAAACCAATAAAATGCATTGATAACTTAAAAAAATTGAAATTGTTTTGAGGTAATTGAGAGTTATTTCAGTCTCTTCCAAAATTTTGTTTAGTAGTGTACTTCAAATGCAATGCTGCCTTTCCGTACATTACTGCGAGCAGTTTGAAAAGCACTGCACATCGACCATGTAAAAAAAGTTTAACAAGCATAATGTACATACAATACAAGAACGTAGTACATATTTGCGCAGTTTAGTTGGACTGAAAATTGGGCTGCACACAGTGGCAGATCGTGGCCAAAAATACAAAAATAAAAATGGTAGTAAGTTTAAAACGACAATCGTCAGATAATTATTAGGGTAGGAAAAAAAATATATATAAAAGTTTATAGTTTCTTTGGGCTTAGTACTACAGTTGGGTCAAAGTTGAACTGTGAACACCAAAAATTTTCTAAGGAAATTTTTGTATTAGCAACTGCTGCATAAAACGCTCTAGATAACTTGTCTGAAACAAAATACACTAATGTAGCACATCGACGGAAAGTACACGGTTTCTACTTTATCCGACTTTTGAACCCCTGTCCATACTTTTTGGATTTTTTCAACCTATGTTATTTTCAGTGTTTTTAAAACTTTTCAACTTATTTCGGTTTTTTACAACCTCAATTTTATTTAATATTTTTCAGAATTTTCCACACTTTCTTAAAACGAAAAACCTAAATGAAATCATATTTCTCACTTTTTCTTGTTTTTAATTTCAGAAATTTTTTGTTTTCTGTAACTCTGTAATCTTTTTTGCTGAAAATTATTATTGAAATATAGGCCACGCGCCAAGTAATTTCAAGATGAAATAATTCAAAACAGAAATGATAATTTTTCAGTCAATTTCTTCCGATCTTTGATAAAAACTGTCTAGCTAGTAGAGTTAAAATTTATACATTGTATACAGGGTGTTCCATAAATTGTGGATAACCTTCTAACAGCAGATGGGCGATCTCAAAGTGGGTCAAAAAAGTAAAATCATGTTGTAAAAATCGCACCGTTTTCGAGAAAATTGGCCTTTTTCATATTTTCGAAAAAATGCGACCTTTGATTAGTCGCTTTGGTACCATAGCCACAAATGAAAATATTTTTGGTCCATTTTTACCAAAAGTCGCATTTTTTCGAAAATTTGAATAAGGCCGATTTTTTCGGAAACTGTGCGATTTTTACTAAACATGATTTTGATTTTTCTGACCCGCCCATCTGCTGTTAGAAGGTTATTCAGAATTTATGGGACACCCTGTATATGTTTGCAATTTCTTTTATAGTACTAGAGTTATATTAAACGCAAGGGGTTAAAGTGGCGCCATGCCTTTAATAAGAGCTCTATAAAGCTTAAACTATATCCATATTTTCTTTAATATCTAACCCACCTCCTCAGGAAACATAAATAAAAAACAAAATATGAAATGATATCTTAAATTGATAAAACCAATATTCTGCCAAAATCGCGTGATATGAGACCTCGGGATTATTTCTTGTGTAAATATGTAAAGTCTCTAATTTAGGCGGATAAGCCAGTGATGTTAGGGGTCGCCCATCCGGCAAAATCTCACCAAATCTCAGTAAGAGGGAGGGGTTCAATAAAAATCTCACGTCAACTTTTTAATGCAGAGAGTATATATTATTATAGCAGATTGCATTTAAAAATTATAAGGCAAGTCTCACAGAAAGACTGTGCTATATTTGGGCCTGTCAAATGCTAAGTGACATAAAATTATCAACCGAATAAAGCCAAAATTCAGGTCATTTGAGTAATTTCTTTGTGTGTTATTTTATTTCTCAAAGCAAAACATCTAATATTATCTCAATAAACCCTACAGACACTGGGCAAACATCACATATAAAATTCGTTTTTTTTTTAAATGCATTGTTGCATGTTATATGAAGCGAGGGATATAGCGACAAAAAAATTCAATAAAAAATAAACTCACATTGTCGCCGTTGATGTTAGCTAATTTTGGATATCCATGAAATTGTTGTCGCAGTTGAGTGTCGTTCGTAAAATACTTAATCGAATGGAAGAGGATGCGGTGACTCTTACCCAAACCATTCAAAGAAGCTAAAATGCATTGCAATGATGCGATGGGAAGAGCAAAAATAAGACGACTGTTGGCGCACGCGCTCTTAATTAAGCCATCATTATCAAAAACACATGGTTAAATTATGAGATTCTGCTTGTAAAGTTAATCAGAAAAATTATGAAAATTAGTTTTCCACGCTCGAACAGCAAAGAAAATTGAGCGGCACCAAGGAGGAAACAAGGCAGACAGAGAAAAAATGCCTAAGCGTATGTGACAATGCAGCGACGATTGTCACCTAGGCAGATGCTTAAATTAGAGTGAAAACATGGGCGTAGTAATGAAAAAAACAGTCAGGGCATATCACAAAACTAACGAAATCTTTTGTGCATTGGTGCCGTTTATTTATTATGCAAGTGGCTTTAGGGGTTCAACTTTTTCTAACATTAATTTAAGGGGACTAAAATTCAATTCTTACTTATTCGGTAGGGAGGGATCGTGAAAGTTTCAAACGTAAGATTTTCCAATTAAAATAATATGACATAGATTGCCATATGAAAACAAAAAATTCATATATTATCTACAGATTGCAATGACAACTGCTTAGATGATGTCTCCAATTAATATGTACTTGGAATATCGCATCCTTCTATTAGATAATTTTTGGGTAGTCTGCCTTCAGAGCCACAAAAGCGGTAACTCAGTGGAAGTGAGTTTCGATAAAATTGATTTTTTGACAATGTCGTACTCTTGAAATTCCTTTAAAATTGAGATAATTACTCTTAGGATATATTTTTAAATGTTTGATACCAGCATATAGCGTAGTTGATAAGACGCGTAATTTCCTAAGCTATCCGATGAATCAAGAATAACCATTTTTTTTGAGAAACCGCTTTTGCGCTTGTGAGTGCAGTAGTTGCAGTCCGTCATAAGCTATTAGTAGTCCAATGAAAAAAATTCTTCCAAGGATGAAGCTTGGTGGCTATGTTTGACTCAAAGTGCCAGAAAAATAAGAAGAGATCTGAGAGAAATCGCTCAATTATACGTTCACTTGAAGCTCTGCGGAACACAGAATCATTAGCTGAATGATCTTTCGAAACGAATTTCGAGGACCACAATTTGTCTGGCAATGTACGCCAATCCATCCATAGTTTGTTCGTTGATGGTAACACAAACTATTTTCGATCAAGTTTTCGATTAAGAACTCTTAAAAGATTGTAACTTTCACAGAATAAGTATAGGTACATTAACATATATCAACATAAGGGTTGTTTTTAGGTGATGTGGTGTATGTATCTTTCACCACGGCACGTTTGAGTGTCTTTGGATTCGAGCATAATGAAATTTAAGACTAAAAACTGATAATTTTCCTGTCCTCTCTCATGCAGAACAACAACCACTGACACGACTACACGGTGTCAAATACGTACAGGGCTTCAAAGTCAGTTGCCAATAAATTTTAATTTATTGGAGCCAAAAGAAAAATTAAGAAATTGAATTTGGGATATTTTGAAAGGTTCTATGATTCCGAGTTTAGTGGCCACGGCTATTCACAAATGACCAAAAGTGTATTTCTGGGGGTTTCAACCCCCATTTTCGTGATACGTGATGGACAACTTTTGAGCTCAGATTCGAGTAATAAACGTGAAATCAATCAGAAACTTTGTGCTCCTAAGTATTTATTTTTATGCGCGAATACCAACAACAACTCGTACTGTACACATTAAATTTTGCCTTTAAAATTACATAAAAAACTACGCCACTGATAAGAAGAAACCATGAAGGTACATGAGCTCACTGCAGCATTTGAATTCAATTAAGTATTTCAACTCCCTTACAGCTGCCGATGAAGTCAACTTGACTTGATTTATTTTTAGCCTCGATCTGAGGTAAATCATAAATTTTGTTGGGCATCACAGTCTCTGAAGTGGAATGTGCTCAATCATAATTATGCGATTTGTCGGTTAAGTCCTTTATAAAGCTGCAGTGTTCACCCACTTCAATTTTCATGGACCATATTGTTCCAATTTTAACGGCGTCTCACGTCGCGTTGAGTAATTAAACGTGGCACCCTTTAATATGTCAAGTTGACGAATTGTCGTTCATGTCCCATGGAAAATTATGAAAATTTGATTTGATTTTTATTTTCCAAGAGTGATTTTCCGCAAAGTTTATATGTAAAATAAACGGGTTGTCTGCCATCTCAATGTTCTATTCACCGAGGCTTTTAACAAATTAATTGCCCACGCGTTTGCCTGCCGCCTCTTTTGAGGATTTGTGCATCGCTGATATTTGGAGTTGTTGATGTTTTATGACAACATCTTCATTTTGACATTTGTGTGAATGGTCGTCGTCGTCGTCGTTTTTAGTCAAGGCAGGCAACAGTTGTTTTACGTCAGGGAAGGATTAATAGCCCACATTTTCATGGATGCACTACAAGAAAAGACACTTAATAAAAATGAGGGCTCATGTTAATGTGACAGCTAATTAGTTTTGAAATGAATTTAGAAAGGTGCCGACAAAAAAGTGCAGTACAATTGGTTTCGAATTGCAATCGGCAACTACCTAAGTACTGATAATTGTTGTACAAAAAAAAATTGGCACTGATCCACGAATATAAGTTAAGTGTGAATTTAGGGCCGTGTTAAGGGTACTGCATAGAAGGCCCGATATTACATTTTAAGGGCGATGTTCTTAGAACCGTCGTAATGGGAGATCCCTTGACACAGCATTGCATGAAATGGTCGGCACAATAGAGACAACTTTAAGTTATATAGATTTGAAACTGGCCGCCCTCCCAGATATAGCAATAGCTATATGAAGATTAGGACAATATACACTACAATGCTAAAAATTGAATCCAACCATGGAATAAGCTAATATATTAAAAAAAATTTGCGTTGCAGAGTCATCAATTTGATCCTCGGCATACCATCAATAAAGACACGAGATATCAGAGCTACACCTCAAGAAAGAGTTTTAGTCGCCCCCCCTTGTAGAATTTGTTCATAAATCCCATTTTGGCTTTTATGTCAAAGTTGTTCGGGTTGAGACATATTTGTTAATGACATAGTGGTATCGATCATTGGATAATTACTTTCAACGATCAGTGATCTCATGGAGTTGGCACTTTCTGAACTGCAAAAGCAGAAACAAAGAATGGTTTGTGATCAAAAAAAAAAAAAAAACAATGCTCATTTTGTTCTCGAGTATGTAAAAACTCCTCAGCTCCTCCATTCATAAATATAATAGAATGGTCCTTTAGCTTTAAAATGAATCCAAAGAAATAAAAGAATTTGGAGGAAAAGAAGAAGGAAGCAATGAGTGCACTATAACATATGTTTGAAAGTTGAGGTTCGAGAAAAAGTGAAAAGAATTTTTCAAAATTCGAGCCCCGACGATTTGTTGGCAATTTAGTTGGATGTAATTAAAAAAATAAATTGTTCATTTCCGACAAGATTTACACCCTCTAGCATTTTTGGATTCCAAAGATATTTGAAAAAAAAAAAAAAAAATTTGTTTGGGCCTTCAACTTAAAATAATAAAAACCGAATATTTTGTTTCAAATTTGAGGGCCCGCGGATTTGTTAGCTCTCATTTAAAGAAGGAAATTGTTAATTTTCGATAAAATTTTCAGTCCTCGAAAAAATTTTGTTTCTGCCTTTTCCATATTCGGGCTCTAAGGATTTGTTGGAATTTCAATAAGCCTTACTTAACTAAAAGAAAAAATTGTAAATTTTTGACAAGATTTGCGCTTTCTAGCCATTTTTGAACCAAAAAAGTATCAACAAAATTTATTTTTCGGAACTTAACTTAAATTCAAAAAAAAAAAATGGCAACTTTTTTTTCAAAATTCAGGCTCCGTCAATTTATTGGCATTTTAGTTAGCTCTCATTTAAAAGAAAAAATTGTGAATTTTTGACTCTAGTGAATTTTGAATCAAAAAACACGACTTGGGACCGCTGTGCGATGGTACGGAGTTTCATCACCTCAAGTTCTTGAAAATAGGACAGATTTTGATTCTACCGAGAATTTTCAATAAAAATCATGTATTTATAAACTTTATTGGATAAAATTTGACCATATAAAACTGAATTTGACTTTATGTAATCATTGAAATCAGCTTTTCAGATATCGAAGGTAAAAACACAAAAATTAAGTTGAAAAAAAAGCGCCCGAGGGATTTATTTTTTTTGCATCATGAATTTTTGGAGGGATGCAACTTGAGGGGTAAGATTTTTTACAGCCAACCGTGATACAATGACACGGTAAACAGCACTGGTACGGTATGATTTTGATCTATTTTCGAGGCTCGTGAATGCTCTTTTTATAATAGCAACGACGTCTATCATAGTTGACATGAATTACTTTGAATTTCCAAACTCATACAGGAATGGTTTTTGGTAAAAAAAAACTAAGTAATTTAAAAATATTTATTGAAAGTTTTTGCCGCATTTCAGTACCACTTGCCCTCTTGTGCGACCCTTAGATTGTTAAGAATTTGATTGAACTTTTAGTTTAAAGAACCCAATAATTTATTACGTACTTAAAGTCAAAATTGAATGATGATTAATAGTAGATCACTTCTTCTTTGTCAAGCGTGATATCCAAATATGAGAAAGGTTTCCCGGGTTAAAATTTCCTGGAAATTTACAATCTTTCTAAAAACAAAACATTGAAACTGTCAACATGATCATTAAAGACAGCTTCAAATGAAAACAACAAATATTTATTACCCTAAAATTGGGGCTCACCTCAAACCATACGGAGCAAAACAAAAACAAAAATCCGTGATGAAATGCTTAAAGTATCAATATCCAGATAAGATAAAATATAAACAAAAAAACAATGAAACAGTAGAAGCCTTGAAAGTTGGATAAGAAATTGGCTTGAAACAAATGTTCACGAATCATTTGAATTAACATTTTTCATTGGAAAAATTGTTTGTTAAAAAAAGAAACAAAAAGGGTCAAAATCACAAGTTGACATTTTCCACTGATGGTCGATTTTTGGGTTTTTTTTTTTTTTTTCGTGAAATAAGATTTCATTGTAGATATCAACGAAATTAACTTAAAAACGCATGTGTTATGACCTGAATCAAGTGATCATGTGATCGCATAACGAGGGGACAACTAACTGCATCCCTTGCTCTTTTTGCTTGTCAATATTAAGGCTTTTGACCAACATTGATACTCAACGATCTTTTAACTCGCATGGAATTTCTGTTTCAGATGATATCTCGATTTGGATCTTAATTTCGGTATGCATTTCCTTACACTCTGCATTAAAGTCACAGCTGGATTTTGGTAATATAAACTCCAACAACAACAAACTTGGAAGCAGCAGATGCTTGATAGCCATCTCTATAATGTCTGGTGGTTGTTTAATTTATTTTCAGTTGTTTTTTTTGCACTGTCTTTAGTTGGGTATTTCTTCTCCAATTTCGTTGTCTTCAAAGTTTTTCCATAGTTTATGTGTACACTCATATAGCTTGGGATTCATTTATTTATTTTAGCGATTGTCATTATAAATTGCTTAGCAGCTTTTACCAACGACGGACACATCGCGACTGGAGCAATATCTTGGTTAACTGAGAGTTTTGATGGTTTCCAGTTACCTCCTTTTGGGTGAAGAATTATTTTTATTACTTACTGTAATTTATAGTTATTGCAGTTGTTTTTTTTACTCGTTTTTCAGTGGACATTTTTTAACTAACCAATTAGGGTTAACTTAAAATAAACAAATAAACGGCGCGAAAAAGTACAATAAAGCAGAAAATGTGCCTGGTAACATCTACTATAGTTGTAATTTTATATCACTTCTCTCTTGGTTAGGTATTATGATTTTTGAAGTAACAAGGGGCAGGGGTTTAATTGTTACAACATTTTTTAATAATCCTAATGTGCTGCATTATGTTTAATTATCGAAAATATATACCCCACATTCATGGCATGGAATGGGGCATAACAGGTATCGAACCATGAGCCATGTCCGCCTGTCTGAGAAAATCGGGATTTTGGAAAAACGAAGTGAGATAATTGTATGAAATTTGGTGCACTGGCTACATCTTCAAACATAAGTAGTTCTTGGTATTGAACGAAATTGGTTCACAACCATGCGGGCGTGGTACATCCCATACTAACAAAAGCTTTAAAATGCAAAACTGAGAGAATTATTTTAGGTTATGAATTTGAATTTCACACAAATAGACGGCCACCACCGCAGAGATCCTGAGTCTAAGGAGTGCGTTAAGTACCAAGTACTTAGTCTTGCTGCCATTTTATTCAAAAGTCGTTATATTGTAGGTTATCGGAGAAGCGCGCTATCTATATATGTATATATTTGCAAAATATTGAAACGCTTTGCATTGTCATCAATTGCATTATGACATCAGATTGTTTTTCCTTCCAAATTTAATGGAGAGCATCAAGGTATTGAGCATATGAAATCCATTGACGAGGATATCATGAATTTTGGTGAACAGTATGAAAATTGTTATACGTTTTTCAGTTCATGGCCACTTGCGGAGAAAGTATTTTCGGTACATTTGTAATTTTTTCAGTACGTTTGTATTGTGAAAAATATGCATCACTACATCCGACAAAATCATTCATTCGAAGTGCATTCTGTTCATTTTTAGTACGTTTGAACTATAACTAATAATTACCGAGTTATTTCTGTTTTTTTAAAGTAGATTTTTGTTAGTTTTAGAAAATTTTGGAAAAATATGCGTTAAGATATCAGTGACCTTTTTTTTTAGTAAGCGTTGCTGAAATATGCGTCAAACAAAATTTTTTTGAAAATTTTTGTAAATTTTGTTGTCCATGTCAAAAAAAAGTATATCCGCTCTCTAAAAAGTACATTCCAAGTCTCAATATAGTACATTTCCAAAAAACTCAAATGGTGTAACTTAGTGATGTCCAGCTCAACGGCGCAAAATGATACTTGGGAGCCAAACAGTGTATGGCGAGGGGTATTTTCAAATAAAACGTGAGAGAGGCTGCTGCTATCATAGTACACTTACACAAACCAAGCAAAGAATTGAGAACGTGAACTTAATATGAGAGAAAAAAAACCTTATCTGTGTAGCAAATTTATGTATCAAACAATGAGTTTATTTTCAAATTAATAATAAACATCTCTCAAAAATAAACAAGTCAACCGCACAAATGCTGTGAATCGGAACGATTACTAACCCGCAAGCAGCCACTACACCCCGTAATTTTTGATCAAGTTATCTTCACTTTGTGAGTTACGCTCTTCAGTATTTCGATGTTTGCTCTTGCTCTTAGTACCCGTTCGGGAAAGCTGTTTTATTGATAAAATCTAAAACCAGAATATATACACTTGTACTTTTTTCCGGATTGGCATTTGTTTTCGCTTCAAAATCGAACACATACTTATAAGCGGTGCTGCCCAGAGAACGAGCAGGCGCTCAAAGAACGTAAAAATGAGATCGTTAAGACGCTTAAAGAGCGTAAAATAGCATCAAAGAGCGTAAAAAACCGTGCACGTATACAGAATTACCAACACATGTTTATCGTTGCTTATAGTAGTGGGCACCACTGCTTATAAGACACACTAAAGACTTCATACTCTTTTCTTCTGCACATAAAGATTCTCCTCGTCAAACCCCGCCGTGCTCACCTGAAATCATGCGTGCTCTTTTCCCATATGTGCTGAAATGGGCATCACTACTGTAACCGATTCACATTGATATCGCTTTGTGGCTACTACTACTGCATAGCTCCTTGTAGTTAGCTACCCAAGGTTGAGAAAGTTTTTCCAGAAGAAAGCAGTGCTAAATCGTTAAGCATAAGCTATGTCTTTAAAACAGTGGTCGCCACCCCATATGCTCGCGAGCAAACGAAGAGAATAAACGAGAGGAAGTAAACTACAAAATGAGCTGGCAATTTCGTCAATGCACTGCAAAAATATTTGAAATAAAATGGCAAAATAAATTTTTTTTTCACGAACATTTTTTTGGCAACACGCAACACTTAATATACAAGCGAGTTTTATGCTTAGTTAATAAATTCCATATAAAAATGCATTTTATAACTAAAATTCAACCCCTGAAATAAGAAATCATATGGAGCGTAAACAGCGAAACGTAGAAGAATTTATTTTACAGTAGTTGGTACTTTTGTCATTTCCCTCTTTTTTGAGAGTATGAAAATATTTGATATTTGCGCTTTGCCGACCACTGCTTTAAAACTAAGCCGATTTTTACGAAAAAGGAGTGCAATGCTCTACGTTCCAAACAAGAGCTGAGAGCTTGCCACTTTGCGGCGTATCTCTATAAACGTGTCTACTTCCTAAAAGAATGCAATTTTGTTCCGAATCGGAAATGCTATATATAATAGCCGTGTGATTGTCAATCGCTTCTGGGTTGTTATTAAATGAATTTTTCAAATTTGACAAAAATTGAATTAGAAGAACTTGTTTTCTGTAATGGACTTGGATCAATTCCTGTTGTATTCTAGTAAGGGGTTTCTGAAATTGAACCAACTAGTTGTGTATAAGCTATTACTTTTTTGAATCATTCAACTAAAAAATAAATTATTGGCCCAGGATATTTGATATCTGGGATTGTTAGATGTGTAAGATTTGCATTTTCTTGCGAAAGTTTGTAATTAAATAATGTTTTCATTGAAGACCATTGTGATCTTTGGAACTTCATTACTTTCCTATATATGTATCAATAAAATAAAAGTATATTTGTAATGAAATCATGTGCATTTTTGAAATGAGAAAGTTAAGATAATTCGGAAGCTCTCGACCTTTTATAACATGAGACCTAAAGGAAATAATCAAAGTATGGAAAAATGTTTGAATAACATAGAGCGTAAATGTTTCTTTTATTTTTTTTTTCTTTTACTGGAGATGCGAGATGAATGTGTGTGTAAATATATTCAAAAACAAAAAGAAAAATTGTGGCAATGAAAAAAACCATTATGTTGAATATTATAAAAATAAATAGCAAATAATACAAAGGAAGAAGGTACGCTTTACGCTAACATGGATTGAGATAACAAATTATCCTTGATCACGAGCATATGTACTATGTAGGTTCGAAATAACGTTGCAAATGGAAAAAAAAAAAAAAATAAAAACAAAATTTGGTAAGACATATCATATTTCACGGTTACTGAACAATGCTCTTGTCTTTCCCATTTAAAAAAAAAAGCCATCCCATACGAGTGCTGTTTTTCTCAGCCTCCTTTGCCTTTAACATCAAGAACTTAAATAATTGAGTTTTGTGAATCATCAGGTGATGCAGAAACACGCACCAAATTCAACTCCAACTCCAACTCCAACTTCGATATCAATATTTTCCTTCTTCGTGTGCACGTGTCGCCATCGCTGTTAATACCAGACGATCGACCAGCAGCACAGCCGCACGGCATAGAAAGGACATTATAGGAGTAAATATGTTCTAAATTTACGACAATGATGACTGTTGCTACTTGAGGCGAGATATGGCACGTTTTCTCTTTCGTTGACAAATTGTGCCTCAAATACCGTCGCTGTGGACACCCCCGAACCACTGACTGACTGCCTCTGGGATAATGCGCAACTGCATTGTTTATGTTTTCAATTATCCTTAGTCTGAAGGGCGTATTAATGTCACTTTGTTTGATAATCAAAAAATATAAAAACCGCAAGTATTTCTTACAAGCAAAAGTCACGCATATGGGGAATGTTGGGCATTATGGCATCATTTTTTTTTTGTCCATGGATTGTAAGCACTTTTTAGCACGTGTTTGAAGTCTTCACAGCGCATAGAAAAATTTGAATTTAAAATAATTTTAATGCAAAATGCAAAATGCCTGAGTTGACATTTTATTGCTTTGTATAAGTTGTCAACGATTTCTTTATGCCTTCGAGTGTGTGACATTTATGTGATCCTTTTTTTTCTTTATTTTTCCTGAGGCAAAAAAGTGCGGGTGTTTTTATTCCCTTGTACAATGAACAAAGGATTTGTCAAAGTAGTTTGACAGGTTCTTTGCTTTAAACTTTTACCTATTGGACTTATGGTTTTTTAATGAATGGTCTTTGTAAAATGATATGCTAATTGGGTGTATAAATATCCTTTTGTTTCTGCTGCTTGTGACAATGGGTAATGAAGGGTGGTCTATACATCATTTTATAAAAGTCCTTTGAAATTTTGGCATTGTGAAGAAATTTTGGTAAATTCGCCTTAGAGCCTAACGACTACATAATTATTTTTTTGTATTAACCCTTTCATCCACAAATTATTTCTAGCAGGAGGAAAAATATGAACTAGGTATTTTAAGTTATTTTGGGTTCAAAATAAGATAAATTTCAAGTTTTATGAAAATTGGACAAATGGAACTGTTTTTAAAGCATGTTGAATACACGCAAAATTGGGTACCAACATTTTTAAGACTTTATACTTTAACGAAATAAACTTAATTGTATTATATATCAATGCCGTTATAAGAATAAGTGCATTAATTGTATTAAATATAACTCGAACGAACTAATAAACACATTTAGAAAACCTAACCACAAGCAAAAATTTCTCTGTAATTAGAAATAAAATGAGAATAAATCTGATATTAACAAGAATACAACGCGATTTGTACGACAGCACAGGTTCTACAAAGTTTAACGAACGCAAAGCAAATTTGAGTAATCTTTTCAGTACGGATCCTAAACGAGTTATGTGAATGGAATAAAAAGGATTCCAAATAAAAGATGAATATTCTAAATTTGATCTAACAAATGAAGTGCATAACCGAATCAAAGTATAAGGAACAGAAAATTTAGTACGGTTTCGTTTAACAAAAGCTGAATGCTTATAAGATTAAAAATTAAATCATCTCATCTCACAAATCTAGATCTACCTATATACCTACGTAAATATTGGATATTAACTCAGGTACTAATGAGTTAAATTGCATAAATATACATATATAAATGCTTTAAGCGGGCGTGCCACCTCCACCATAAGTAAACACATTTAAACACTCTTAAAATTTCTCTATTTGACCAATCCAACTTCAAACGTATACTGCAAATGATTTAGGTAAGTATCAAAGTAAAATTTAACAAATTTCAACAAGAAGGTGTGGCACCTCCTGTGCGAAAAAAAAAATTAAAGCTCTAAATTGATAAAGGTATTAATGGTACTGCAATCAAAGTTCAAGAACTTGGAGTGGATCGGGCAAGCACTGTAAAAAACTGAGAGGGGTAACAAAAGGGGCGGTGTGCATCCCATACTAGCAAAACCTTTGAGATCTGCTAGGAAAACTGTTCAATAAATTATGTTATGCGTTAATTTTTGAGAGTTTTTAATTTAAAAAATTAAATAAAAATTCATATTTTGAAAAATTTTCCGTCAAAAGATTCTAGTGGAGTTCGTATCTTTGCTTCCAAAGCAACTTATCTCATTTAAAATTTACTTTAAAGTACTAAATATAAATTGTGTAATAACTGGCGCATTTTATTAAAACTAATTTTTAATCCAAGGCTTTTAGGGTTCTCAACAAACCTATGCAAAAAGGAAACATATCGGCTGAAAGGTCACTTATGATTCCATTTAGCAATGGATGAAACTTGTATGACTAGCTTTAGCCCATATTTTTGTTGTATTAATCTTTGTTTTGTGTATTTTTTTTGCTGTTGATACACACTGTAGGCTCAGTAAAATTATAAAAAAAGGTCACCAAAACTTTACCGACAAAAAAAATATTTTCGACTAAAAAAAAAACAAAAGATCATAAACTTTTTTCAAAACACAAAAATTAATTCATTTAAGGAAAGCAATTAATTCCTTGTTTGATACTTGACAAGCCTAACTGTGTCTAAGTCCAGTAACATAACGTCTCCATTACGTCAGCATTTAGAGGTTTTAACCCATATGTAACAAAAATGATGTTTTTGCATTTTCTTCAATGGTAACTACAGGATTACGTATGTATATCAAAATCTTGACGTGTTTCAAAAATTTTACGGCCTGATTTGAATTCAGTATTCAAAAATATATAAAAGATAATAAATAACATTCAGAATGCTGAAAGGCTAAGGACAAACTGGCCATAAGCAAACATGTCAACTTCAGCACTCTAGGGTTAACTAGCTCCAAATTTTGTAGTAATGGTTCGTATTCGGCTTTTCCTTTTCCTTTGAGCATTTGTTTTGGTAGTTAAAAAAAAAGCAAAAAAAAATTTTTATATTAAAAAAAAATTCTTTATCTCAGGTCATCAGGATATCATTGAGACTCTGAAAAATCTCTCACACCACTTACAATTTTAGCCGTGGAGTAAAAACTAACAAGCTAACAACGCTTTTTGACTGTCAATATCAACTCATGCTTTTAAGTAGTATGCAGTCATAAATTTTATCAAGCATGTGCCTATTATAATAATCACAAATAAATTTTGAACTATAAATTTTACTACGAACGCTTGGTAAATCCATGGAATTAAAATTTGACTCAAAGACAAGAGACTTTAACGCTGAAAAAGTAGACCTACATCGTATTTGATGACAACGCTATTTGACAGTTGGGTCGATAAATGTGTTGTAGAAATGGAACATCGAAATGGTTTGCTCCCCAAAAGCAGCAAAAAAAATCAATAAATTACCGAGCTGAAACGAAACTCCACACCGCGCTGTTTCAGAAATTTACCTATAGGGAGAAAGTTTTTTAGAGAGCTTGTGCATTGACGCTTGAAATTAAATTTCTTTATTAAACATTCAGGGTTGCAGCAGAAAGCTCTTGAGCGTATGATAAAAATTAGTTACAAGGATTAAGGAGACACGTGATGCTGAGGAAGCTGTTTGTGTACATATACTCTGCAAATATGGTACGGAAGGAATTATAACATTTGGAAAAAATTGAGAGTGACGGGCTGGTATTAAGAAAATGAAAGGGATGGAAAATGTATTCGCCCAGTTCAGTGTCACTCGCTGTCTTCACACGGGTTGGGTGAATGAGTTTCAACTTTTTTAAAGGTTGCAACCTTTTTTTTTTGTTGAATAAACTTCTTACCAAGAAATCAATGACTGACACACTTTTAAACTCTAAGGAATTACAGTTTTTTTGGTATGTTCGGCCGCATTTGAAAATTTCCACCTAGCACAAAGTTTGTTTCAGCGTTGATAGTTCTCAACTTATATCGATTGTTTCTTTCTTTCCAACTTCCATCTAATTATTGGATCTTTTAGACTTTTTCTTTGCTTCTCATTGATAGATATTGAATGCTTTTGAATATGTGTGATGATTTTCGGTACATTATATTCAAAACCTTTTGACTTTTTATTGTATTTGTTTTGCTATTATTAATTTTTTGTTACTTCTGACTTTTTGAAAATTTAATTTGATACACTCTGACGTTTTGTTACGGTTCGATCCTCTCCAATGTTTCTTTTTGGTAAATTTCGATACAGCAGATACTTTTAGACTTTTTCTGTCTTATTTTCATATTATCCAATATTTTTTTCGATACAATTCAATTCGACTTTTTCGTCTTTCGACGTTACTTCTAGCATGTGCTCGAATTACGGACTTCCTTTCAATTGGTTTTCGGAATTTCTCTGGGACCTGAGGATCATTTGTGAAGCAAAATCCAATTATTTTTTGGCTTTCTAGGAAATTCAAATTGATTGTATTTTAAGATGATTCCCCCCCGCTATTACTGCGATCAATTCCAAAGAGATTGTGCGAGAATCAACTTTATGAAAGATCAGTAAATCAAAAGTTGACATATAAAAAATATTTTTAAAAAGTTAATTTTCGGACGAAAAAAAATTTGATTTAAATGGCCCGGATGGATATACATAACTTCTATTTTCAGGATTTAAGAAAGGAAAATGGATTTTTGGCCATCATCATAACCGGAAAGGAGTAATGGTCTGTTGTGGCACATAATTTTTTGGAACAATAGAGTTGCTATATTTATGTACATACATAGTACAAAAAAAAACAACTATGGCCCATAATTACAGTCCCAAAATTAAGTTAAAACCTGGTTTTCACCCAAAATCAAAAATACAAAGTTCGAACCCACGTACTGTGGGTTATGAGTTCACAGTCCTAACTATTACGCCACGCTGCCTCATATATTCGATTTTTTTATTTATTATTCCTTTTGTTCACTATGTCTACAATATTTTGTGTCAATAACGCAGGGTAATATATTTTTTAAAATTTTCTTATAATTTAATGTAAGTTTTTCTGTTTTTTATGGGATCACTCCGAATTTTCGATTTTGGGTAAAAACCAGGTTTTAACTTAATTTTGCGACTATAATTATGGGCCTATATTTTTATATGAAATTATACATTTTAAGTGGAAATTAGAGCATATACTTCTTCATTTTTAGATTTATAGCAAAAATTATTCCAGTAAATAATTTTTTCAATTATTCTACATTTTGATGTCACTAGTTTAATTTGAAATATCAAATTCGGAAATGATCAAAACAGGTACTCGAGACCAAAACTCACAAGTGTCATTCTTTCACAAGACATCAAAGTTTAAAGTCCCAAAACAGCTGAACGAAATTTACATTAAAATAAATAAAATTTTATACATTACTCTGTAATGGATCTACAGACAGACAGACAGACAGACAATTTGTTTATGAGAAGTACGGAATTGAAACAAAAATTGTTGCAACTTCTCCCAGGGGTAAACAGCCGCACTTGGTTTTGACAAAGTGGCAACATGCAACGCGCAACTGTATATTGAGACTGGGGAGATTGTCGGCGTTGTTAGCAACTAATTGAAGACATTCAACACTCAGCCAAACGAAAATGCATCTATTTTGAAATTTAAACCAAAATTGAAATTGAAACATAAATTATGTGACAGTTTTATAAAAGCGCTAGTAGCTGCGCCAGAGTGTTGACGTTTAAAGGGCAAATGTCAAAGAGATGTTCTAAATATGGTGCGCATTTAATGGACGATATATGAGACACTTAATGTGAGAGAGAGAGCTGAGGAAAAGCGAAGCATTGCTTTTAATTTTTCAATTAAAAACACATTTGATTTGCAATTAAACATGTGACAGTACATGCTAAGTTGTATTTAGTGCACTCAATTGTACTTAAGTGCGGGAGTATCAAGATATGCACGTGGGCATAATAAATAGATACACAAACAGAATTTTCTCTTTCTATGCTTCACATGATATTCTTGTAGTATAGATAGCTCTTTTGAAAAATTTATTTTGATTTTTTTATTCTGAAAACCATTTCAGCCTATGTTCATATCTTTTATAGAGCGTGGACCCAATGCAAAATGCGATTTTTGAAAAAAAAAGTTCAATTTCAATTGACCTCAAACCTTTTGAGTAAAAGTAGCCAAAAAATGTTAATTCTTCGCTTTTGTTTTCTTTTTTTCGTCGTTAGCTTGAAAATTCAAGCACCGAGGATTTATAAGAATTTCAGTAAAGAATAATTAAAAAAAAATTTTTCATTTCCGACAAAACCTGCGATCTTTAGCCATCAAAATACTCGATTAGGTACCACAATGATGTCTGTTCAATGCTGAACTAGAAAGTTTTAAATGAGTGAATACCTGAGCTTCAGGAAGTTCTGTTGATTGAGAGAGGATTCTTGAACAATAATCAAGATTCAGCAGTTTTTGGGCTTGAGTTTTCACTTAAGGACTGTCCCAGAAAAAACTTTCGGTTTGTTTTTCAGTTATGAAAAAATACCCAATAAACTTTTTGATCTTTTTTCTTTTTTTATTAACAATAGCTAGTGTTCACAATATAAATAACTAAAAACTGACTAACAATTTTTTTTTTCCACAAAAATTTCTTACTTTTTTCTTATAGCCCTTTATTAAATTTTGTATATCGACAGTACGGAACTATCTTTTCCACTTAAGTCTAAGGTCTTATAAGTTTCTTGTAGTCTTATCACTCTTTCAAAGATTTATTTTCATTAGAGCCCAATATCTTTCAATTAGGCGAAGCTTTGGGCAGTTGGGCAGATTTGCTATTTTTGGTCCAAAATTGATATTTTTACTTTGATGCCATTCCATCGTAGTATTAGAGTAATGAGAGGTTGCTAAATCGGACCAGAGAATCACTGTACCTTCATGTGCACGAATAAATGGTAGAAGACGTTTTTCGAGGCACTCGTCTATATAAACTTTTGAATTGATTGTGCCTTGCGTAACAAAGAAGCTGCTTCTGAGGCCACAGGTACATATGACCTGCCAAACCATATATTACTTCGAAAACTTCGAAATTTTTTTCTCCTTAAATTTACTAGACATATGCCCCTTCTTCGGTGACGTATAATATTTGTGCCTATGTAGCGGCCTTAAAATCTGCTTTGACGTTACTTCCGTCGTTCATAACGTAGCAACCAAATTTAGTCAGGTAGATTTCATACAATTTTCGGACTCGTATCTGAGCCATCAACTTCTTTTCATCAGAACGGCCGACTTTTTTCCCTTATCCTTTGCACAGTAGTTTTTGCTATACCTGCTCTAGCCGCCATATCTCGCACTGAGGTGCTGGGATTCTGCTTCAAAAGACCCTTCACCTTCACCACTAACCTTGAGTTAGAGAATTTTGCTTTCTGCCTGAACCTTTTTTTCGTGAAACAAGTAGACCCTTCCTGTAATTAGAAATATCCGTAAAAACAGTTCTACCTGTTGCACCAACTATTTTTGATATAGCTGAATATTTTAATTCTGGATTTTGCAGGTATGTGTACAAAATGAGTTCGCGGACTTTTTGTTGCTTCCTCGATATCTTTGTCGCTAAAAGTGCTATCACCAAGTATTATACATCATATAAAACGTCACTTTATACAGATCAAATATTGTGTCTTCTTAGACGTATAAGATTATCAGGTAGAGTATAATCAAACAAAATAAAAAGGAAACATTTTTTTGGGACAGTCCTTACGAAGACGATTAAAATTCAAATACCTATACTTTTTATGTAACTTTTCATTATTTTACTTTAAATGCAATTTTAACTATGGTTCTCATGGTCTCTATGGTCTTATCTTCAAGAAAAACCATGGTTGAAAAGTGTGGTCAAAAAAAAAATCGAAATCGTGGCCGCCTAAAATGACAATTTCTGTGGAAATGCACATATATGCATGCCGGACAATGCAGTCTATAATAAAAATTATTTTTTTGATATATGCAGGAGCTTAATCTACATTTAAAATTGAATTTTTTGATGAAATTTTATTTTTGTGTTGTCTTTTTAATTTTTTACAACCCGTCACTGTTATGCTATCTCGTCCTGACAAATTTATCTTCGGCCTCATTAAATCCAAATGGAATTCGTAAACCAACTTAATCCGCTCATAAACATACTTCACATTTTCATGTCATAGGCTACAAGATTCTTATACCTCAGATTTTCTCCCTTTCAATGCACAATACGTAGTTGAAAATCATAAATCAAGTTCTAAGCATACCAATTCTTTCTGGTAGATACTATGTGGCATGGATAAGATTTCTAGCGCATCGAATGCGAATATTTGAAATAAAATAAATGTAATGGATTGTTAAGTATTTATTTGAGGTGCAGCAAGGGGGAAAACGCAATCGTGAATGGTAGTGTGCAACCCTTAGTGAAATGAGTGCCATCACACTTAAATGAGTTTTGATGGGATTGTTGGAACATTTTGATTTGGGTTGAAAAAAAAAGACAACTCAATTAGACAAATATTTTAGATATAATATTTTCCGATGATCATCGCAAGAAATCATAGATTTTCTCCGAAAACTTTCATATTAAATGATAAAGGACAGTATTTTTGGAAAGGAAACTATCATGTTTAAAATATCATACATACTGGGTGTTTTTTTTAGAGGTTTGTTTTTCGAATAGAGATAAAACTGGCATTTTATGGTCAAATCTGGCAACTCTAATGTCATTTATGTTCAGTTTGGTTTGCCATTTCATCATGAACAGGTTGACAAAAGAACAACGCTTGCAAATCGTGCAAATTTATTTCAAAAATAATGGTTCAGTTCGCAAAGCTTACCGCAAGCTCCGTCCATTTTATGGTCGACATAATCGTCCATCAGAGCAATTAAATCGGTTAACCATGGGTCGTTTTCGCACTACGTTTACTCTATGTGATAATACGCATCCGCAGAGACGTCGAACAGTGCGCACCGAAGAAACAATTGCCGCTGTAGAGCAAAATGTTGAAGAGGACCCGAATGAATCGATTCGCCACCGTGCACAGCAATTGGAGCTTTGTCCATCAACTTTATGGAAGATTTTGCGCAAAGATCTTGGCTTGCGACCTTACAAGATCCAGCCTGTGCAAGAATTAAAGCCGCGAGACCATGCAATGCGTCGTGATTTTGGTGTATGGGCAGAAAATGAGATTGATCTCGATGCTGATTTTCATCGCAAAATTTTGTTCAGTGATGAGGCTCATTTTTGGTTGAATGGCTACGTCAACAAGCAAAATTGCCGCATTTGGAGTGAAGAGAATCCACATGAGACCCTTGAGACGCCATTACATCCACAAAAACTGACTGTTTGGTGTGCTCTATGGGCTGGTGGAGTCATTGGGCCATACTTCTTCCGAAATAATGCTGGAGAGTCAGTTACCGTTAATGGAGACCGGTATAGAGCCATGATAACCGACTATTTTGTTCGCGAATTGGATGGCATGAATGTGGATGAGTTGTGGTTCCAACAAGACGGCGCTACATGCCACACAGCGCACGTCACAATCAATTTATTGAAGGAAACATTCGATGAGCGCATAATTTCGCGGAATGGACCTGTCAATTGGCCACCAAGATCGTGTGATTTGACACCATTGGATTATTTTCTTTGGGGATATGTGAAGTCGCTCGTCTACGCCAACAAACCAGAAACGTTAGGGGACTTGGAAGCCAACATTCGTGTCGTTATTGCCGACATACGGCCCCATATGCTCGAAAAAGTGGTTCAAAATTGGACCTGTAGAATTGGCTTTATTCGAGCCAGCCGCGGCGGCCACATGCCCGAAATCATATTTAAACATTAATGGCATAAAATTATCCTTCCAATAAAGCCAAATTGATGGACATTAAAACGATTTTCTTGTGTTTTATTTCAATTTGAAGCTCTCTCTTGATACCTCTAAAAAAAACACCCTGTAAAATTATGCAAGAGTGCACAAAAAAAAACAATAAATCGCTAAGTTTCTTGGGATTGATTTCGATATGATATAATAATTATTCCTACATTTTTAAATGAAAGTTTAAAATAGTGATTTTGAATAATAATATCACAACCCCATCTAATTTGCATCCAAAAAAAAAACACTAACAAGTTGTAGCCTCCATATGACAGTTGATTTAAATGAGAAAAACAAAAATTTTTTTTTGAATATAGCGCATCCTTTACTTAACGCATATAATAACCGGAAACTTAAAATATCCTGTTGTGTGTGTTAAAATTCGCCATGAAATCAGCAGTTAAATAAACAATCAAAGATTACAAATCAGAGATAACTAAGTGACGACCTCTTTTTTTTTTAGCAAACCCTCTTCTAACACCAAGCACATCCTTTCGTTTCCCCCAAAACCAAAGTCCTGCTGTGAAATTTACAAAATTCAATTGTGCACCCTTTTTGTACTCCCATCTACTTGACATTAAAATCCATTTGTCAGCCGGCTTCAAGGATTTTAAATCGTAATTTGATGCATAAATCGAGAAAAGAACAACAACAGTCATAAAACCGACCCTCGACGGAAGTACGTCTGGTTATGTTGTTCACTTCTTTTTCTGTTTTTGTTTTCTCCGAATAGACAGCACACAAACACCAACAATAGCAACAAACACACCCCCAAATTCATAATGACTCAGGCGAGCAATTGTTGATCCGAAGGTCCTGCTGTCATATTATGAAATTACACACAGTAGCAAAAAACAAATGAACGGAAGAGTGATTTTTCCACCAGCAACTGTAAAATCCTCCAGAGTATCATTTTTGCTGAAGTGTGCCGATGTTTCCGATTAAGAAATGGATGGAGAATAGACTGGATTCTGTGTAGTACGCAAGTACTACTTGTGGTGTGGTTGTTGTTCTTTTTTTGGTATTGAGGATGCGACTGGTTGAGTCCATTAATCATTTTCTAATTTGTGGAATGTGTCTGTGCCAGCTCAAGGGTTTGTTGGGGGTATCGAATTGTAACTGCGCGGCATAACACTTCTTTCTGGTGGGAAGTGAAGCAGTGTTAATGAAATTTTCACATCTGTAATTTGTTAAGTGCATTGGTACTTAATGTTTTTCCTCCTTTTTTCTTTGTTTGGTTTGTGGGTGAAACATTGCGTATTCTTTTGTTCCGAAGATTTTTGAGTAATATAAGAAACCGATTACTAAGATACAAGTTTATATGTAATCATAAAATTAGTCTAAAATATTTTCTTATAAAAATAGTCATATAGTCAAATTGTCGAGACTCTTCCCCCTACCCCCCGTTCCCGAAGTTATGAGAAAGGCACATCATTTCTGAGAATTCGAGAAATTTCTTATGAATTCTAATCATCAGTCAACAACATGCCAATTCTTTTAGGACAACTTGAATCAAAGACTTCTCTTTCCTCGATTATTCTCAATAAGAAAACATCACAAGATGAAACGAATAGCAAATCCAAGAAAACTTGTGTCTACCGGTTATAGAGAAATTGGAAAAATGCGAGAGAAGATTTTGCAAAGCATGCGAACAAGGCATACCGCAATAATTGTGTCGAGTTTGCGAAACACTTACTTGAAATATCGTCAGTAAAACGACTATATCTATCTTGGATGCGTGGCGAGCTTAAGAGAAATAAGAAAACAAAGCAGCTATTAGACCGATAATAGAAACTATTGTTTTCTGTGCTTGACAAGAAGAATTATCCTTAAGAGGCGACCACGATAGTAGACCTTTGTCGTTGGTATGACCGCAACTAAACGATTGAAAATTTCGAGCATTTTTGCGTTTCCGTATTGATCCTGGCGATGTGAACTTAAAAAGAGATGTTCTGAATAATTCGGAGAATGCTACGTACTTGAGTTCAGAATTGAATAATCCAAGTATTTTTTGACATGATTATCAGGGGAATGGGGATGAAACGTGTGAATTTTGAGTTAAGTAAGCTAGAGATCCTGTTTTGGCCAATTTGTTTCATTTATTTTATGAGCTCCATACATATACATATGTTCGCAATATATTAATTTTACAGATTGCCTCTTGGCGTGTTATATCCAGCTAAGTAATTGGGTAAAAAGATCAATACCAAATACATAACCATATAACCGGAGTAACTTCTTCTTTGTCAATACAAGCCAATGTCATTTTAATCAAAAGCATTCAACATCTTCGTAGTACCGCTTTATTGCACCCCTAACATTTTGCGACATGTTGTAATCGTAAAAATATTGTCGATTTTGAAACGACAAGTGAGCATTTCGCAATTTGATGTCATTATTTTATTTATACACAAGAGCTGAAATGGATAATTTCACTTACGAGTATCACTGGTAATTGCGACAGGATATCACTTCTTTGACATTGGCAACAAAATCTTCGAGTCCACTTGAGAAATGCACATAAATACAAATAGTTAATGTTTCTATTATTAGTTTAAAAATATACAATTGGGCATTTCAAATCTAGTTTTTTTTTTTTAATTTTACGTGCACCCACAATATTTGAAAAAAAAAAAAAAAAATCTAATTCATTAGGTGAGACTTGGACCATACTTTGCTAAAAAATGTCAAATACTTAAGCTATGCAGTACATGTCCGTAGTTTCGAATTTGCTAAATTTTGAAGGTTATTTTGATTTGAATAAACTTTATATATCTTTAAAAAAAATTTCGTCCTCTCAAAAGCTACTTTATAAGTACCTTAGGTTCAACATGCAGCCTCCATGATTTCGAAAAGGAAAAAAAAGGTAACAATTTCAAAATGCTCTAAAAGAAATGACCAAAATTCAAGTACTACTTCTTTGATTTCACTAAAGTTGTATTATTTGATTGGTAAAACTATGTACTTTGAAGTAATTTCTTATATTGTTGAATATAAAAACAACCGATAGCTAAAAAAAGTAGTATAAGGGCAAGTTATGAAGACAAAAATCCAGTTTACAAGACAGTGATGTCTTTAAAATAGCTTTGTATCGCAATTAATAAGATGCTTTGCCTTTAAAGTGAAATTTGGTTTTATAATATCTTTCTAGAACAAGATATACAGTCATGATATATAGAGAAGCAAACATGTCTTTAGTATGCATTTATGAAGCTCATAATAGATTGATTATAAAGACAGTAGGTGCCCTGTACATAAATAATAAATGGATAATGAGACGGCATGTTTTCCAAGCTACTTTTATGTCAATAGTAATGCCACCTCATTTCTCGTGTGTGTCCTTATATTGTACATAATAAAATGCTTAAGAAGACATGAGACTACATGTCTCGTTTGTCTTAATACTGTAGACATAAAAGTCACTTGAAAGACATGCCGTCTCATGTTTGTTATGTACAGTAGAAAGAGACAGGGCACGTTAATGTCCATTTTTTTTGCCGTGAAAAAGATATGATTCGCCTTCAACATATAATATAATATATGACAGGCAGCCTAGTGGGTAGCGCGCAGGACTATGAATCGCTGGGACATAGGTTCGAAACCGACGTACAAATTCTATGTAAAAACTAAAATTGAGAATGGCCAAATCAGCAAAAGACATGCCGTTGAGAATGGCGCTGAATACTAAGAATACCGCCACTATATTTTCTACACTACGTGCAGGATGTGCTCTATTTGGTCGCGTATCGTTGGGTCTCAAGTTTTTCGATGATATAGCGAATTGCTCGTTTGGTAAGCCGATTATGTGGACTATAAGTTACTCTAAGCCCACGAAACACATTCCTCATAGGAAGCTGACATTCTTAATGCAGCTGAAAAGTTTTGTAATTTTTTTTTTTGGGAAGTACTTTATTTGCTTAAGTCATCATCTAACGCTTAACGTAGAAAAATTTGTATTTTCCCTGGTGGTTTTAATTAACCTAAGTGATATCAACAGAACCGAAGCTTTTGTCTCCATACTTAAGTCCTCGCGTGCCAATAATTTAAGCCTCGTTAAAAAGAATCCATAACATAAAATTAAGAAAACCATGAGACAAACAAACACTCCTTCACCTTGTTCTTCTCTCCTTTTTTTTTTTGTGTTTCGTTGTTGTTGTTGTTTCCAGCCATCATATGACATTGTCATAAAAATTTATTCGAACCATATTTCAATGCCACGACGGGACACCATTGTTACCATGTTAACGCTTATTTTTTGTTTACATTTTGAACGTTGTTTTTGGTTTTTGTGCATTAATCGCATAAGACCTTCTTGAGTCTCATTCTTTCTTTGTTTACTAAACTCAACTGCCTTATCTTTTTGTCTTGCTCTTTTCGCCAACGAAGGTATCATTTGGAACCAGTGTTTAAGTGGACCTCTTCGTCTGGATGGAATTTTTGATATAATCGTGTTTCGCGGTATTTTTACGCATCACAAGCTTCCTACAGTGGTTTTCGATTTCATTCAAGAGAATTGCGTTCAACATTTCATGACATAAAAAATAATATAACCAGCCTTTGTCAGGCACATCGGATGATTGCAAAAGAAGCGGAGAGAAAAGGGTTCAGAAAATTGAAGGTTTCGAGATATTTGATGTCGGCTTTGCTTGCACCTGCGCTTAAGAAACTTTGATTTTATTTTTCTTTTTTAATTTTCAAATATGGAATCTGTATTGATGAAAATACATTAATGTGTTAAGAGGAAGGGAAGCTTTTCTGCTTTAAAAATCAAATTTTATTTTTCGTCTGCACTAATGTTTATTTCTATGAAAAGTTTCATATTCGGATATATCAAAAAATCTTTTGCATTTACGTTTGAGCATTTCTACAGAACAAAAAGTGTTTTTATGATTTTTTATAAAAATTTTGAAAACCAGTGAAAATGAATAAAGAAAAGTTCATGAAGGTTAATTTTAGGGGTTGAAACTACCCCAAAAATTACTCTTAAATTCAATATAAACAGAACCAAAAAATTTTATTGTGCTAGGGTTGCCAACTCTTTCGAAGAGTAACGTTTAATCAAACATTTTTTTTATACTTTATTGACAAACTAATTTATTTCAATATTTGTTAACTTAAAATAACAAACAAAAAAAAAGTCAATGAACTATGCGGCATTTACGGCAAAACCATTCATGCTTGTCACAACTTTAGTACAGGGTGTCCACCGAGAAGGTCAGCTTTGTTTTATATTAGAACTTACAGTTCTTATTTGGAGTCGTCGAGTAAAGGGGTAGCGAATTTATTTTGGAAAAATATTTGATAAGCCAACGTATTTTAATTGCTAAAACATTTCTGACCGGCCTTTTATTTTGTGGGGATGTCCGAAAAGCTAGGTTTACGCAAGCCCTTGAGCAACTCAAAATAAAATATTCGTGATGAATTCAATGAAATAACGGGAGAAAATGTCAAAATTTAGTGAAAAATGTGATCAAAAGAGCCCACATTTGTGAGAGTAACAGAAGTGAAAATTTATCTGATATTGTAGTCTACAGATAATTGCCAACACTAAATAAACCATAAATCAATATTTGATCCATTCTCTTTCATTTAGCCAAAGTTATACCTTCCCGGCGGACACCATGTATTAAATACTAGCTGCGCTTGCGGCTTTACTCCCCGTTGTACAACCACGCTTACATTTTACACAGCCCTTACTGCAGCCCATTGGGTCCATGTACCAAATTTTACAACTTGGTATGAGTACCAAGAATAGCAATCAAAGCACTTTTATTGTACGGGAGGAGCAACACCCCGTTATCTAATCTCATCCACATTTCATGAGGCTTTTAGAAAATATAATATACATCCTAGTACCAAATTTTAAAACTCCTGCTATCATAGGTGTCCAGATATAACGTTTTAATTATTTTTATTGTATGCCACGCCGTTTTGTTTAATCCAGTCTATATTTTGTTAGGCGCTTAGCATAGGCTATAAGCATTATAATACCAAATTTCGGACTATTGCTATCATAGGAATGAAGATATATTGTAGCGTTTAAAGTGTTTTTGTCGTATGGAAAGCAATACGTCCCATTGCCTAATCCCTTCTATATTTCGTGACGTGCTTAGCATAAACTATATACAGTGAGCGTCAAAAGAAAGTAAACACCTTAATTACTCATATTGAAAGATTTATTAAAATGAAGTAAGCAACACAAAATCAAAAATAAATATAAGGAATTCAAGAAATATTTAATAATAACTGAATTCAATAAGCATAAGCATTAAGCAAAACTAATACCAAAAAAAATAAATTCACTTTAATTAGAAAAAGACCAAATTTTACGCGTCAAAAAAAAGTAAACAGCAAACAAAAGAGAACAGAACTTCAATGTAAAAAGTAAACTTTTTAAACTTCTTAATATTTGGTTTGTTTTCCTTTGGCCTTAAGCACCTCGTTTAGTTTCTTAAACATCGACTCGACAAGTTTTTTGTTACATCTGGGGAGATTTCTCTCCATTCTTCCCTTAGAACCTTCTTTAAGTCTGCCTTGCTTGAAATGGCCCTTTGTCTGATTTTTCTGTCAAGATGTTCCCACAGATGGTCGATCGGGTTAAGATCCGGGGGCTGCGGCGGTTAATCAAGTGTCAATCAAGGAGTCTTGTACAGTAGCCACACCTTTACAATTTTCGACGCATGCTTTGGATCAGGGGTCGACAGCGCCTAACTCGTTCCACTCTTTGCACTCTTCTACAACAACTTCGTATTGTTGTAATTCGCCGAATCGTTGACAGGCGCAACTGCACCAAAACAATTCAACCCTTACGTGTTGTTACTTTGCATGTCGTTGTTGGTAAATTCGTAGCGCTTGCGACTGCGCACAGTTCTTGCTATGCTTTGTTTGTTGTTGCGTTGTTGCTTTTATATGTTAATAAATCCTTATGGTACCGTATCCAACGATTTGTTGTTGTTGTTGGTTTTTTGTTGTTGCACTCTTGAAATAAAATCCTTGTCGACCCCTGCTTTGGATCGTTGTCCTGTTGGAAGATCCAGTTTCACGTCAAGCCAAATTTCTCGACGATAGGATTAACATTGTCTTTCAAAACGGCTAAGTAATCCATTTTGTTCATAGTCGAGTCAATAAAAACAAGATTACCAACACCTGTTGCCGCGATACAGCCCCAACCCATAACTGAACCTCCACCTTGTTTGACAGTGTTGGTAACACACTTTTCTTTGGAGGCTTCATTCTTAGCACACCATATTTTTGGGGGCCTTTTCGCTCCGAAAATTTCGAATTTCCTCTCATCTGTATATACATAATATATTTTCCCAAAAAGATAGAGCCTCATTTTTGTACTTTTTAGCGAAATCCATACGCTTACTCTTATTCAACTTGGATATGTATGGCTTCTTGCGTGGTATCCTTCCATGTAAGCCATTTTTCACTTGAGGCTGGATATGCCTTTACTTCTCTTACTGCAGCTCTAAGTTCAGTACCACTAAGCCGCTTTGGGCGTCCAGATCTCGGTAAATCTTCAACCTAATGGTGTTAGTCGTATTCATCAACTATTACATACATACATTTTCACATTCGAGAGATTTGAGCAATTTTGCCTCTTGTTTTGATTTCATGTTTTATGGTAGTAAATCTCTAAATGGTGCAGTAGTAAACTCTGTAATATTACTTTTTATCGTAAGTCAATAATAACTTTGTAATAAGACAATTTAAAGATGAAAAATTGGTGTTTACTTTCTTTTGACGCTCACAGTAAGTCCTAATACCAAATTTCAAAACTCTTGCTATCATACGAGCCAATATATAGCGTTTTAAGTGTTCTTGTTGCATGGAAAGTGCCGCGCCCATTATTTTTTATCAAAATAAAGTATATCCCACGTAGCTCAGTGATCGCGTGGCTTTTTTTAAGTAGAATAATTTTTAGAATCGGAGAAGTAGTTTCAGAGATTACACTCTACTTACAAAAAAAAAAAAAACAAAAAACAAAAACAAACAAACTTTACCTCGTTATATAATAGCATAGATAAAAAACACATGATGATGGTCAATATTTGGAATGCTTGGTATGATTATATCTTCATAAAGACTATATATTTGTAAGAGTTTCCATCTCAAAGCGATTTCACCTTAATCGATCGCTTTTGATCAATATAGCAAAATATTATCAAAGTCTCACGCTCTTTGGAGTTATTTTTCAATTGTATGTATTTTGGGATAGTTTTTAGTTGATATACCTAAAAAAAAGTTTCTTGAAAAAGTATACGTTTTTTAAAAATTATGATAGATCCTTAAATTATTGTAACGAACATGATGCCTTGTTGTGATATTTCAATCTTATAGTTCGTTGAATTTTCTTCCGAAGTCATGGGAGATGTACTGAACACTGAATCCAATATTTGAGATAACTATCTACGTAGAGCTTGGAAACTGGGTACGAGCGAAAGTTTTTCCCCACATTGCAAATTTTAGTTCTAACACCACATTTTATGGAAAATTAAAAGAAAAACAGATTAAATATGTGCCTGCTTCATTGGCATGCAATGCGAAGCAATTGAGAAGTTATTTTTTCTCCCCCTCTGGTTTGAATTTTCTGTCGGCAACCGAAACTTTTCTCAGGGATATATCGTCGGGAAGAGTGGAAAGGTTCGCAACTCCATTTTGAAATTAAAAAAACACTTCAATGCAAATTGTTAGAGAATTTCTGAATATGATAGAAAATCTAGCCAATATCTCATGTAAGCACTTTGTGCCAAGATTCTTTAACGTTTTTTTTTTTTCGAAATGCTATAAAAATTTCAATTTGATTTTTATGATGGGAAATATCATCAATGAAAATCAGCATTCAAGTGCATACAACTTGATTCCCACACGAATTGCATTTTATTATATTTTACAGTTTTAATAGCCGTTTCTAAATATTTATTTGCGTTATTAATTGATAAGAGATCATTAAAAACAAAGATTTCTCTACGAAGATCAAGACGGCAGACAATTGTGAAGCGCCCGCAGTGCATTTTGAGCCCACAACAAGAAAAACAATAAAATTTAAGTTTGTTTTCACCACAGGGGTCAGTCGTACAGAGTCGTTCACACAGAACACACAATTGGGTCCTTGACTGCATAAATAACCCAAATGCACGTATAATCCCAACAACAAAAACAACTCATTAGGTAACACCAACCATAAAAAAGGTCGTTTTCACAAAAGTAAACAAACGATCTTGTTGTGGTGATCGTTTTATTATCTCTGAAGAGGGCAGAATAAAATAACTGTGCTTCCTTAGTGCTTCTCCTGGATTTGCTACGCGTTATTGACTTATGTCCATAACACTTTAAGAGATCGGTTGTGCCAAAGGCGTTGCCTAAAAATTAATGCCATTATCATGTTGAAAAGTGATCTTGCTAGCATTCAAAAGTGAGCACTTGATCCGTTCGGCATAAAGTGTTGATAAATGAGGTTTTAAGCCGTCGCAGTTGTTGCGGTCGGAAACTCACCATTGACCACTGCTCGCTACCATGCTGCAAAGTCAGATGTAACGCCTGCGTCTGCTTTTGTGCCAATGACAGACTACCTGTATTGATGTAATTTTTGACAGATTACTTGGTGCAGCTTAAGTCGCAAACGTGGTGCTTTGATGGATTGCATGCAATCAATTATGTTACGTTTAACTCTGTTCATTGGAGACCAACTAATGAGGTCAGCAAAGTATGCGTGATCAAATTAGCATTAGTGTTAAGAGCTCGTAGTGTAAGCAAGTGATAATTCATATTGATTGACTTTAATTAGAGACATACAACTTGGTTGTTCAATGTTGATTTATTCATTTAAAAGAAAAAATACTTTAGCGGTATATTCACTATTACTAAGTAAGAGCGAGGTCTACTATTTTTTGACTCCATGCTTATTTTTATTTTTACAGCATACTAAGGTTACATGAGTCACCAGCATGCTCAAATGATACGTTAAAAAAAGAGCCATTGGCAATGAAACATTTTTTGTCCGGTGAATTTGGCTAAAGTTTTAGTATAAGTCTCCTCTTAATTGGAACCTTGACACTACTGACTGGTGCCAGGTGCACTAGCGTAGCAGATGGCACTGGCCTTAAGCGGGGCCCCCAAAATATGTTGTTTTAATAAAGAAATGTTTAAAATCTGTTCAGTATACTAAGCGCCAAAGTGTTACAAACCATTTCCATATAAGCAATTTTATATATAGTAAGTAGTATAATTCGTAGAGTATGCCCTATCCAACCTAATTTTTGTCTCCTGATGATAATATTTATCCCACTCGGGCTTACTCTACTCCACAGCTCTTCGAAAATTGTAACGTTCTGTCGAAAGGTACAAAATATAGGATGTATCAATTGACGGTAGCAATTTACTCAACAGAAGAAAACGTTTTAAATGCTATGACCTACCTCAAAAATAGAGAAAATTCAACGAATAGAATTTGCGCATTGCGAAATGATTTCGGTAATCATAATCAACCATTTCGAGCCATAGTTTAAAAGTTGATCGAATGATATCATACCTGTAAACTTTTTCCTGTAGAACTTATGTAAAGCAGAAGATATATGCCAACGACTTCAAAACGAATAAAAATTAAAGAATTAAATTCATCACATTACTCGCACTGAACATTTTTGAAAGTCCGGGGTGAAAACACTTTGCGGAGCACCTAAAAATAAAATTTCTGATTATTTTTGGTAAATTTATGTAATACTCGTACTAGATTTAAATTTGTGAAAATATTTCATATAGTTTTGATATAAAGTTTTTAAATTTGTTCTTGAAATGTAAGTTCTTTGCCCGGGCAATCGAAAGTGATGATCTTTTTCCTCAGCAATTTCTACTTCTATAAGATATACATGACATTATAATATGTACATATGTAAATAGTTTTTTACCCATGAAATCTATAGATAGATGACTTCTTTTTCTAATCAAACTGAAACCGTAATAAATACATATATTAAAGAAGCTATAGTAATCATTCGTAGACTACGCGCAAAACGTATGTCAAAAAGTTATTGAAAATTACACCTAAAGGACGGAAGTCTGTAATGTTGCTCGTGGTGGCGATTTGTTCGAAATGTTTCAACATCGTATAAACATAAATATAAGCAGTTTATCAAAACTCAATCCGTATATGCTACATTTCTCTATCCTCCAGATTGTTTTGAATTGTATAAATGAGCTTCTAGCTTTCTTTATTCTCTACTAGCTCTTCCCGCGACTTTGTACGCGTAGCCTGTTTAAAAGGTTCTCATATTTAAATATTTAATACAAATTCATATTATATATTTGCAATAATTTTCATTATTGTACAGTACTGCTTTTCTTCTGTATACCTTTGATTTGATTTTTTCAACACAAACCCGAATTCTCAGGGAAAACCATGAAGATCAAGGAAGTCATAAGAAAAATTGCACTCTCATCTCCAATTCTTTTTTAATGAGTTTCGCTTTGAAAATCAATTTCCTTTCACGTTCTCAAAATAGCATCGGTTCGGGACGCATGGCTCTCCCTCTAATGAACTCATTTTTTTATAGTAACATCATGGAAGAAACAAAACGTAAACACACGAACACATTAACTTGACATTAAACAGTTTGTTATGTTTGCATGCTTGTTTCAATTTGCGCAATTAATATTTTTAAGAAATTTTAAAACTTTAATAGCTTGATATTTAATAAAAAGTAATAAAACTGAACAAATTTGACGAAAATCGATGCAGTAGTTTTTGCGTGATGCTCTGTTGGTTTTTTGTTGCTCTTCTGGACACTACTTTCGTTACTACTAGAAAAAAAAACAAGTTAAGGTGTTATCTTCGGCCTGGCCGAAACTCACATACCCTACACTGCACTGAAAGTCGCTTTTAATAATAAATAATAAATAAATGTTAAAAGACGTTGAAGAGGTTGAATAAGTCGAAAAAAATTTGAAATGTTAAAAAGGTCGAAAGAAGTTGAAAAATTTTAAAGGTCGAAAGAATATGGCAACCATTGAAGAAAGTTGAAAGAAATTCAAAATGTCGAAAATATATGAAAAATGTTGAAAAATGCTTAAAAATGTCGAAATAATATGAAAACGTTGAAAAAAGTTGAAAGAGCTCAAAGTCACTGAAAAAGTCTTAAAAATAAAGACAATATGTAATGAAGAAAAATGAAAGAGGTTGAAAAAGTCAAACGAATACATATGGGATATATTGGAAAAAGTTAAAAGATTGATAAAGTCAAATGAATATGAAAAATATTGAAAAAAATTGAACAAAAACTAAAAAATGTAAATGTGCCACGCCCATTTCTCCAATTCCGCCTACTTTTGGGTTACTAAATCATATTCGTCATTGACATCCACATACCAAATCTTAGCCCAATAGGTTGTATAATTTGCTATATATGCCGTAATTAGTCTTAAAATTTAGGGCGGTAGCACACCCACTGGTGTAATGTGATCCGATTTTTATCCAGAAATAGCTTTTTGTAAGCAACACTCTTTCACCAAATTTTAGTATGATTGACTACATATTTCGAAATATGTGCTACTTAAGGTATTTTACTTGTATGAGGAGTGACACGCCCACTCGTGCTATTTCGCCCACTTTTGATTCAGGTATACCTTATAGCAAGTAAACCACCTAAATCAAATTTCATACCAATTGTTGCAATAGTTCAATCAATATAGCGATTGCAACTTTATGGTCATATAGGAGGTGCCACGCCCACTACTGCGATCTCATCAATTCTCATTTAATTTCAAAGCCCATAGCAGCCGATACCTCTAAGCCAAATTTTATGAAGATTACTCTCATAGCACACTATCTATAACAGTAAACGTTTTTTGTTCGTATGGGAGGTGCCACGCCCACATGCTCCATTGAACCAAATTTTTGCAAAAACATACCTTCTAGCAAGTATATCTGCCTTTCTAAATTTCATAACGATTACGTTGTTAGTTCTCTTAATATAACGTTTATAAATATTGTGGGCTGTGCCACGCCCTTAATCGAGTTTTTTCAGTAAAGTGGCTGAGCTTATATTGATGACTGCTTCCAGCGGCATCATCTCCAAAATTTTTATGAAAATCGTTTGAGCCACTTTTGAGATACATAGAATCAAAATATTTAACTGTTGAAAAGTGCCACGCCCACTTTTATGATTCCGCCCACTTTTATCACAATTCAAGATATATTTGAAATGTACATGTTTATCAAATTTCATAACAATATCTTGCACAGCTTACGAGATATGGTGGTATAAAGGTTAAAGTTTAGGGCTGTGCCACGCCCCTGTAAGAAGCTTTGCAAACTTGAAAGCTTACCTAATCCTAATCTTGTTCACATGTGTATCAAATCACCAATTTTCATCAAAATCGCTACAACTTTTTTCAAAATTGACCTGGGTATATATACATAAGGTATGGGCGGTAGGCGTGTCCGTTAACCGATTTCGCCCATTTTTAATAGCAAGATGCCTGCAAGAAGATGTGACCTGTGTGTGAAAGTTTCATTCAATTAGCTCTCTTGGTTTTCCCGTAAACCTGATTTCAACAGACAGACAGACTGACGGACAGACAGACAGACGGACATCTTTAAATCAACTCAGGTGGTGACGCTGATCAAGAATATATATACTTTTCCATACCTGCCACGCCTCCTTCTACGTGTTACAAACGGATGGACAAAGTGAATATACCCTCGGTGTAGGGTATAAAAAAATAAGTTGGCTGATCGTTTTTGTTTATATTGAATCTGTTCAGGGGAATGGGGACATAATCTTTAATTTTTTCCAAACTGAGTTAAGAGTGTTTTTTTATACATGAGAAACTGCTGGACACATGATGTTTTTTAGCTTAATTCTTTGTAAAGTTATGACTCTTTGAAACCTCAGTATTTTTCGATTATTTATCGATAGTTAATATATCGAATAAAAAAACAATGATTATGTTTGCGATAGTTTTCGATCATTTTCGATAACAAATCGAAAGTCAAACGATTGAGTCTTAGACAAAATTAACTAACCCAAGCGGATGGATAGTAATCTGATCGATCGATTTTTTATTTTTGACTCACATTAGAAATATTAGACACTAACTTGTGATATATAACAAAAGTCATACAAACATGAAAAATTATCGCAAGGCGTATTAAGACAAAAAATTCGGAGATTAAGGATTCTAAGCCGATATAAATGTATTCTTCAAACAGAAGCAAAGTGTTGAACAAATGAAACAACTAATATTTTCCCAATCTTTCAGTGCATTTACTTTGCTTACATCCCTCGTGTACTGAAGAAGTCAAAAATTCAAAAATTAAAATAAAAAAATTTTTCACATTTCATTTTATGTGCAACAATTTTAATTCGCATTGAAATTTCAATGGTGCACTATTTTTGGAATTGAAGTTTTTCTGCGCTTCCTCTGGACTTTTTCTTTTTTTGTAAATTTTCCATACAACTTTTTTGTTGCTCGTTGGCTGCCAGCACAGACCATTTGACGTCTTCGCCAATTGCAGAAATTCCTGCTTCAACGAATTTTATAGCAGCAAAAAATGAATTGCCGAGTCAATTTCGTTGACATCTCGCGTTCATCAATGCACAGCGACACATTCATCACATTTGCGCACCAATCTGCTTCCAACTCCAAAGATGTCGCTGCGATCGTCATTGTGCCAACGTGCATTCGAGTGAGCAATTTGTAAATGCGCGCGTAATTATTTTAGCAATTTGTGAACAAACCAATTGCAGTGAATTCCAATGTTTTTTCCAATGGTTTTATTTTGAGCCCGACAAATGAAAGGTTTTTCATGTGGCAAAATTAGTCCAAGGATGAAACATTTTATTTAGTATCAAAAACGAAAAATCCAAAGAGGCTGCCTCTGCATTTGATGTTAATATTCGCTAGTGGCTAATTTAAGAGGTTGAAAGACGGGGTTGCTCGTCAGATTTTACTGGGTCATGATGCTCATATCTGATGCCATATTCATTGTCGTTTTTAGACCCGAGTCTAAAGTTAGCAACAGCTTTTTGACATATGCTAGACACCAACAGCATTCAAACAACCTTGGTCTGAAAATTACTATGAATTGATATTTCATAGCACACAGAGCATTTTCCGAAAACAAGATTGATCGACTTGATGTGTCTTTTCTTTCCACTGTAATATACCGCATTTTCGTTTTAATGTTGACAAGACAGACTCGTAAATTCACGTCGAATCTTAATGTTGCTCGAATATATTCTATGTAGGAAGTGAGCCCATCATCTGCTGTTTGCGCAGCCTTCTTGTCTTATAATATGGTGTTGAAAAATGTCAGCTCGTTGCAGTTCGCAATTGCAATTGTAAATTAAAGTGGCAAATAATTATTGTTAAGTTGCCTGCAATTGGTAATTTTTATGGTTGATATGATACAATTTATGTTGCCAGCATAGTACATGACGCATGTTATTCAAAGGAACAAAAACAATAAATTTTTAATGTCAAAATCAATATGCCTCATTAGGTATGTGTATAATATTTTTATTATTACTATTATTATTTTATGAAAAATAAACAAACAAACCTTAACCCAAACATATCTATAAAATTTAATGATCTTGAATTTATTGTCACATCGCATAACACTTTTAATTTCATTCCATTCTCTGTATTTTTTTATGTTTGATTTTTATAGCAACATAAAATGCAACGAATATTTTATATTCCACTAGCATGCAAGCTATAGTTTGTCTGTCGACCAATAAAGGTCTGTACATTAGAGTGTACCTCATAACTTGAAACTCTAAGTATGCACATCTGTTCCTTTTTTGACAAGTGTGCATTTTATACCATGTATATTCTGTTTTTTGGACTTTGTTAAACAACTTTTTGCACTTCAGTTGGATTTCACAAAAAAAAAAAGTAGAGAGGGTGTTATCTTAGGTCTTGACAAAACTTCTTATACCTTTCATTTAAAGAGCTTTTGCCGCTATATGCTGGCTGGTTTGATCAAATGTTACCACATTGAATTCGGCAAAATTTACTTAAATCACTAATGGTGACGTCCATAAATTACGTGAGCCAAAATAGGGGGAGGGGGTCCGGACAAATCTCACTAAGTCTATATAGTTATAATAATAATAGCACCAAAGTCTGGAAATTTAGTACAGATGTATTTCAGATTAAAGTTACAAAAGTATGTGAATATGAATAAAATCGGTTCATGGACACGCCTACCTCCCATACAATGGTAGGATTTGGTTCAAACATTTTCTTTAAAGCTGGTATTAATTTTTATTAATTTGGCAATATTTATTTCAAAAATTCTATAAATTGTGCGATATCCTTTATAGTTTTGAAGTTATTGGGGAAAATCAAAATCGGTGGTCATGAATAGTAATAATAGCGCTGAACTCTTGAAATTCGGTACAGATGTTTTTTAGGTTAAGTCAAAAAAAATTTTCGAATATGAAAAAAATTCGCTAACGTATACGCCTATCTCCCATACCTAAGGTGGGATGTGGCTTAGGCTTTTTCTTCAAAATGGATATTATTTTCCATTGATTTGGCAATGCTGATTGCAAAAATGTTAAAAATCATGGGATATCTTTTGAAGGTTTATCTTTTCTCTTTTCGAAAAGCATTCAAATTTATATCTTTTGTGAATGGAAAGGCGAAAAATAGCCATAGCCTGTTCCTTTCTATTAAGAGAAGTTCCTTCTGAATTTAAGCACCTCTCCTCACTCCGTTAGCTTTAACAACTAATACAATTATTGTAAGAGATTGCAAAATGTGAAGAAATAAATATGTTTTTGAAAGGCTAAAAGTTGTGAGTAGCTGCTGCTGGAACTTGGGATTTTGGTTAATCATACTTCCAAAAATTAAAAAAAAAATTTCTTGAAATCTGGGGATACATATATATTTTTTTTTCTGTCAAAGTTTGCAAATTTGACACTCTTACCATTTTTCATTTTAATTTTTGAAAAATTCGTTCAATTCATATAAAGGCGTTTATAGTTCTTTTTTCCTTCCCTAAGTATGATCTAAGTATGCACTTTCATTTGTTTGTGTATTTATTATGGCCATGATCTTCCACTTTGCGTTTGTGTGAAATTTAGTTGCATAACACCAAATATTTCTGACAGCACCTATAGCTTTTCGAAGTTTTCCTTGTATGACCCACATGTCGAGATACACCCAATTCACAGAGCTTGTCAAATTTATTCCTAGCATTTATGAAAAATTTGGTTATACTACCTTGAATTATTCCTTCAGTATGTATAGCGTTGCTTGTATTTTAGGTGCACGCCTTCTTGCGAAAATGTACTAAGTTTTAGTATTGAGCTATTTTGAGCCATTTCGTGTACATGAGTGAAATTTTATTTCGTTACTTGAAAAATAGTATTGAAAAATGGATAAATGTTAAAAAACATCGAAAATTCATATACATATATCGAAAATTCAAATACAGTGAAAGCTCCCGTGGGCAGACACCCACGGTTCCAATGAAATCGTCCGGCCACGGGAGATGTCCGCCCACCGGAATGTAAATTGTTCTAAAAACATAGCTAAAAACCAAGAAATTCGTCCGGCCTGCGGGAGCTGTCCGTGACGGGAGCTTTCACTGTACATATATCGAAAATTTAAAAATATAGAAGAAGTCCACATGCATCGAATATTTGAAGAATTATTGTAAGACATTTTTTCGTTCTGAACTAAAATTGTTCCATTTTTACATCCAGTTTTTTTTTTCTATTTCCGTTTTGCTCTGAACTAAATTTGTTCCATTTTTGCTCTGCGGCAAGGGAGGTATGTATACTTATTTTTCGATGGAGAATATTGAAAATCACTTTGCACCCATTGCATAGTTTTGCACCTTTAAGTATAGTTATCTTAGAATCCTGTCATAATACAAATTGACATTAATAAATGTGGTTTCAGCCAAATCGTCTTGTGCAAATTTAAATGAAAAGTAAATACTTTTTATCATTTGATTCAATAAATAAGGTTCACCCTACACTAAGTTTTTGGTTCACCTGGAGTTTCTTTACTAAAACTATGCTCCTTAGACACGCACCATTTTAGCGTTACGAAGGCAGAAAGTAAGTGCTATAGCAACAATTGTCGTTGGCCATGAGCTCTCATTGTCTGCCAACATATGCATATGCTATATACCAATTTGCCTAAAATTAGCTGAAGAAATATGCATTAATTGTACTTGCGATGCTTGAGTGATCCGCTTAGCAATGAAATTGTTTTTCCGTATAATGAAGATCCAGCCAGATACATCAATATCAAGCATTGAAAATGAAATGTCAAAACAACACGATGCGTGGAGTGCTCCTCGTATTTTATTATCCCCCGACACTAAAAGAGCAATTTATTAATTGATTAAGTCAAACATTAAAAGCCACAACCAACACTTAACACTATTTACTTAGTTTAAATATGATATATTTGACTCAAATAAATGTTTGATTGATACTTACAACTCTTTTTCTAAAGCTTTAACATATTAAATGAACTCTCAAACGATATGTTAAATTTATGTAAAATTTAATATCCATATGTATGTGTCTATATGTAAGTACGAGCATATGGACACTAATTCGGATGTAAAGCAACGAAACAGAATGAAACATGTATTCGACGTTTTAGACCCAATGTTATGTCAAATTTGCAATAATCACGTGTCAAATCATACTTTTGAAACCACTTTGACAACATTATGATGGAAATATGAAACCGCTCATCGTAGAAAATCTCAAAATATTGTAAGCTGAGTACTAACATAGCCTGCTGTTTCTAAAGAGGATTTTAAAACGACTGCCTAGCAAAAAAAAGGAAAGGAAAGGAAACATAATTGCAGCAGGGGTGTGTTAATGCACTTCACTTTCGTTAAAATTCAATTCCGGCCTTGCGAATACGTCGAAAAAATAATTTTCATAAAGATGACGAGTACAAAGTAACAAGGATACTCTTAACACGTTGCAATAACAGCTAAAAGGACTTACCTTTTTGTTACTGTTGGCAAAATTTGTTCTTTTCGCATGCGCGGACCCTTGCGCTACGTTCGTTGGTCGCACTACCACCACCATTGCTGAATGGAGTCAACGATGCTGAAGTTAAATTGATTAGCAAGACTGATAGCAACAATTGCTATTGTTGTTGCTGTTGTTAGCAAAACAATAGCAACAAAAGCACAATGCAATAGAAAATAAAGGCTCTGTGAAATAAGAAACAGCAGCAGCAGCAGCAGTTCAGATGCGAACAAAAAAGGCGGCGGTCTCTTTTGACCTTTTTAAGAGGCGAACAAAATACATGAGGTTTATTTTGGCAGTTTTTCAATTCAAGTACGAGACTAATTCTACTTTAATGGCAGCAGCATAAAAGAAACATATGGTGTCTTATGCCAATGTAAATAGCTAGCAAGCTATCTAAGAAAACACAATTTTCATTTGTAATGAGATATTTAATTGAATCTCAGAGAGAGATACATATGATTGGCGTAACTTAAAAAAAAATCTTTTTTTATTTAAAAAAGTAAATTAAGATCTATGTATGTTATATGCAGCTGCTGTGACGTTTAATAGAAAAAAATGTGTTACTTTTTACTACCAATTGACAGTTAGCCAATGCTGCATCTTCGCAATTTGTTCGAGGATTCTTAAATGGGTCTTTTTAAAAATTATTACTGCTTGGTAGGCAATTAATATGAACTAGAGTTCGCCCAGTCGTTGAGATTCTACCATTAAAAATGCTTTTGGTACTAAAAAACTGATATAAAAAAGTGCTATTTTTTGTCATTGCTTTCAAAAATAAAAATTATGGTACCATATTCCCTTATCCCTTCTTTAGAGTTCAATATACATATCTCTATACCGAATTTCATCAAAATCTGACGAATAGCTTAGCTAAGAAGATACACATATGTATGTACATACATATATTAGGGTGGTCCTTAGGAAAAAAAATTGAGGACGCCCCCTCAATCGGTTCGAAATAGGAAAAAAAAATTTTAGGAATTTTTTAAAATTTTTATCTATAGCCCCTGATTACCCTATTTCGATTTGAAATTTGGCGTAATCCGCAGTATATCATGATGGGTATCGTTGGAAAGCTCTTTTTAAATGATTCAGTTTTTTTTATGTGAATATTTTTTTGTGGACGTGTCCGTTTTCGAGATATATATGTATATATTTCTGTTAAGGGCGTAGCGCCACTCACTTAAAAAAATACTTTTCTCAAGGTTCTCCATACCCAATTTCATCAAAATCGGTCCATTAGTGTAGTCGTTGAGACGTTTTTTCTTGTTGGGACGGATCCGTTTTTTGTAAATAAAATGGATCCGTTCCCGATCCGTACTGGATTCGTTTTTTGTAAATAAAACGTATCCGTTCCATTTCGTTCTTTGTAAATAAAACGGATCCTTTCCGGATTCGATTTTTGTAAGTAAAATGGTTACGTTCCGGATTCGTTTTTTGTAAGTAAAACGAGTCCGTCCCGAATCTATTTTATTAAAAAAAAAAAAACCGAATCCATCTCGAATCCGATTTATTCAAAAAAACGAGTCCGTCCCGAATCGGTTGTATTCAAAAAAAAAAAAAAAGAAAATGATTCCGTCTTGAATACGTTTAATTTACAAAAAACGAGTCCGGAACGGATCCGTATGTGAAGTCTGTTCCGAGTTCAAGACGGATCCGACAAAGCGGACAATCCTTCCGCTTTTTCGAGAGGAATTTCATACGAAAACGAGTTCGAAAAGGATTCGAAAAGTAATCTGGAATGGATCCGGATATGAAGTCCTTTCGGAATTCGAGAAGAATTTCATACGAAAACGAGTTCCAATCGGACCCGAAACGGAATCCGTTTCGGATAAAATGTACGAAGAAACGAGTCGGTTTCGAATTCGAAACGATTTGTGTAACAATTCTGTATACGTGCACGCTCTTTGAATACCTGCTCGTTTTCTGGGCACCATTGTGTACCAAATCTTAGAATATGGAACTGAAACGTTTTTTCAGCTGATAATCGAACTACTTTCGATGAAGTGTAGCACTCGAACTTTGTTAAATTATTGGTGATTCTCTAACTTAGTTGTCTTGTATACATTTTTGTGGAAAACCCTTAGCTCCGAGTAATTTTAATCAACTGTTTCGAATAACTTGTGTAAATTATAACCTCTTTCACTTTAACTTTTCAATATTTGTATGCCATTTATCAAATACATTTAGTAAGGCAAAATAAAACAAATTTTATGGCGCCATATTGCAATTTCATGTATCTGAAATGTATCTCACAAAGAAATGCAATAATTAAAAGTGTTATTCTTATTTGGGTCTTAAATTTTAATTTGCCAAAGACAGCAGTAAATAATTTTTATAACGATGCGCAGCGTGGGTGCCATGATCTTATCAGATTTTTATTTGCTCTCGCTGTTATATCCAATTAGCCAAGCTGATAAATAACCAAAAGACATTAAAAGTAAAACAACCAAACGTGTTGTTGTTTGACGGTGACAATTTAATAGCAAGAGTTGCCAACTCGCTATTTGGCGATGTTTGTAAAACGAGTATATATGTTATATGACATGTGCCCAAGAAAGACGGTTAGTGTCTAAGACCGGTTTTTGAGAAAAACGCGTTTAAAGTTTTCGTTGCATGTGATTTTCTTTCACGTGATATAACTATAAGGAGCTATAACTCAAAAAGGAAGCTTGGGATCAACTTGAGACCACTCCCACGTGAAAGAGCACGAAATTTCCTATAGGATAAAAAAAAAAAAACGATTTTCAGACACTAACCGTCTTTCTTGGGCACAGGTCACATACATATGTATATAAAATTCGTATTAAAAATATTTTAAAAACCTGAACAACATATCAAGTTATATCAACCTCAGAGTATTCTTCAATCTAGATCGAATTTCGATCTACATTGTTTATTTGGCAATCGATCCAAAAAGTAATGTAGCTATGAATTTTTGAAATAACGAAAATAGTTACCTCTTTCCTATTCAAAGTGTTATTTTTTTAACCAGGAAAACCAATATACAAAATGGCGAGGGAATAGAAAACGTCGTTCCGGTTCGACTTTCCAATTAATGTGATATGAGCGTGCTGCAATTAATAGTACCAGGAGACCGACCATTGAAAAGGTATAATGTAAAATGTTGAAAAAAGTTGAATAAGTCGATACAATATGTTGAAAAAAATTGTGAAGAGGTTGAAAAATGTTGAAACAGCTGAAAAAGGCTAAAAATGTCGATGAAATATGAAAAAATATTGAATGAGGTTAAATGAGGGCAAAACAGGTTGAAAAATGTTAAAACAGTTGAAAATCGCTGAAAACAGTCGAAGAAATATGGAAACAGGAAACTTAAAAAAAGTTGAAAGAGATTGAATAAGTCGAATAAATTGGAAAATATTGAAAAAGTCGGAACACTTTTTAATGTGTAAAAGTCGAAAAAAGTTGAAAAATGTTGAAACAGTTGAAAGAGGCTGAAAAAGTCAATAAGAAATGGAAAATATTGTAAAAAGTTGAAAAATTCGTTGACAGTTGGAAAAGATTGAAAAAGTCGAAAGAGTTGGAAAAATTTGATAGAGGCTGGAACAATTGAAAAAGGCAAAAAAGCCGATAATAAGTATATAAAAGATTGTGAAAAAATTTTAAAAATGTTAACCCTTAAATGCACAATTTTTTTTTAGGTGAAAAAAATATGTTTGGTAGACGTGATCATGAAAAAATAAAAAAAATTTTTTTTTAAAATTTAATATCTTTTTATTTAAAAAAACAACCTGTTGAGGATATGCAACACCATACATTTTAGTATAAATTAATATAAAGGACTTAAGAAAGTTTCTCAAAACTAGTAACTGTAGTGAACAATAGAAGAGCATTTACAAAAAAAATTATATTATGTATGTATTTAATTAGAAAATCACTTTTTACAAATCAAAAAAAAAAAAAAAACTGTAATTCAGACATCCAACGAACTTCTGCGAATTTTCTCTTTGTCAAAGTATAACTCATATTTTAACTTCGCGACAAAAAAAAAAAGTGTCGTCACTCGATAAAATACATGTCCGTAAACGTGAAAACCTTACAACAGCACGGATTGATTACATACCGAAGACTTCGAGGCGGTTTGAGTGGTATGTTGCCGTTTGGCTACAAAATGCATTTAAGGGTTAAAATAGTAAAAAAAAATGGTGAAAATATGAATAAATATAGAAATGTTTTTATATATTTTGAAAACTGACTTGCATCCAGGCAACTTGCATGTTCTTTTGCCCGATCTATCGTGAAATACGCACCAATGCTCCACTCCATCGTATCGAACATCGGCAGTTGGAAGGGTTGTCTTTTTTGGTTAAGTTCATGATGCCGACGGTATGGATGGTCTGCCCACTGACCGTTTCTCCGTAGAGGAAGATGCAAACAACATGTACGATTCAGCTACTTCAGTACGAAAATTAGATATCACTTTTTTATCGCCTCCTTTATTCAAACGATGGTATAAAATATATGCATTGACGGTCGCGACATCCAGCAAGTGGTAGAAGATTCGATTTGTCCACTTTCTAGTTTTCATGCGAATATGGTATCGCCCAAGTAGTTCATTCATCAAGTCGACACTTCCCATGTGTTTGTTGTATTCCTTGACGATGCAAGGACAGTCGATTTTGACATGCTGCAAACTTTTCCGGTCCCATCGCTTAGCTTTTTGAGGTTGTTGGTTCATATCTCGACACAAAAACGGTTTGATTCCGGTTTGTCATGCCATAAAACGCTACTTATTTTTACCCCATATGAGCTTCCAACAAATTCTTCAGAATAACCTCGCTCAAACGTCATTCTGTTCACATCTGCATCGGCAGCTGCATGTTTGGCCCACAATTGCACGCACTAATCCCAAGCTGTAGATTCCACGGGTCCTGAGATACGCCAGCAGACCCAGCGAGGTATGAAAAATTGTCGAAGTAAATAATGTGGTTGACGTTATCTTGAATGTTCTTGGGTAAAATCATATAAAATACTTATAAGGTGTTATGGACAAATATCGCCCCACTGCATAAGCCAGACGTGAAAATTGATGTAATTCGAATATAATAATTATTTTTTTTTTCTAAATTCAAACACTATTTAATAGATAATACATTCAGCTACTCACCAGTAAAATTATGGAATCAATCAAACACGAAATAATATTATTTTTTAATAATCGAAAAATCTCGTATTGCGAAAATAATTAATTTCGTTTTTTTTCGACGAATTTTCACTTTGAACTGACGAAACTGCCAAACAAAGCATGCGAAGTCGCAGGATGTGCACCCACACATAAATTGAAACTTTGACTAGTGATCGTACGCTGATTCCACTAAAAAAAATGTATATGTATAAGATAGCTTTAACGATTTAGCTATAGCCCGTCAAAAGGCATTAGAGGGTTAAGTTTAATCTGATTTTATAAAACAAGCGTAAAGAACATCCGAATGACCTTTTTATTTTTACTCTGATGAAGTAAATTGATATCGTGACGATTGTACATTCTTATCAGTTTCCGTCTCGTATTCACAACATTAAAGTTTATTTTCAATTTGATTATGGTGCACAAACTTCAGTTAACAGATCGTACACTGAATTTTATTCTCCAAGGACTTATAAATCAAATCCTACTAAGTGAACTTTTATCAGTCAACTCGAATTTAATGGCTTTCTTTCTTAGCAAACTTGGCAACTCAGCTTTGGAATCGCAAGATTACTGAGTCATTTGCATTCGCAAGTAAATTTTTGCAAGAATCGCACCTGCGTTGCCAACAACTGCTATTGTTGCTGTTGTTGCTGTTGATGATCTATACATGGTCCACCCCGTTGCTTTGGACCACGTTGTGTGCTTGCGTCGCCAGCAGTTTTTAATGAGTTAAACATGTATTATTAAAAATGTTAAAAGTTTTTATTTTATTTTACAATTCATTAGTTGTACGTTGTTGTTGTTGTTCGAGTTCAAGTATGTTTGTGTGTATTTGATTTAATTTATTCCCACACACATGATACAACTTCATGCTGCTTTAATCATACATCGAATAAGAAATTAGTATATGTTTAAGGTCTTCGACCATAGGCAACTTTTTAAATGCATTTTAAGTCAATATATGACAACCAAAAGGACTTAAACATTGATCACGCATCCGTTTGAAACGTTTTTTTTAAGGCTGAATTCAAAAAGCTGTTGTTGGTATTCCTAATGATTGAATAGTGTAAACTTAAATGAATCGAAATTGCATCTCTAACATTGACAAAAGTAGCCATTTATTAGAGCGTGGGCAGAATTACGGAAGTAGGCGTGGTATTTGTCTTAGGCCTTATTCATCGTATCAAGCTTTAAGGTATAATAATTCTAAGCACCTTCTATACTGAGAAAGAGTACTTTTCTTCAATTGTTTCTGAGGCCTGTATCATTCCTCAATATTGAATATAATTTATTTTTGCTTGAGATGGTCTTCCGGAAGAGTTCCTTTCGGCGGGTCTTTCCCTCTGTTCATCAGTGGGTTATCTGTTAATCTGCGGTAGCATACCTCATTTTGTTCTCTTCGAAGTTTATTCCATAAACATTGAAATTTTTCTAATGATCAGCATCAGTGTTGGCATTGGGGTTTTGTGAAAATATATTGAATCAAGACTTGGAATATAATTTTTAAAGGGTGAATGTAATTTTTTTTTGTGTCATATGTAAATGAAAAAAATTAAAGTTGTTCCAAACTTCGCTCCCCGGGCACCAAAAGTTTCGTATTGGTGCCAATAGGAACCACATAAAATTTGGTCCATTTCAGAAAACAATTGATGGACCCGAAACCCTTTTGAAAACTGGAAAATGGTCCTCAATCTATCAAAAATCATTAATATCTCTCCGAAGCTGCCCCCTAGAAGGATCAAATGTATGACAAGGTCCCATTATTTTTCAGAACAAGGGGGTAAGTATGTTCGGAAAAATGTAGGGAAGACCTGAAAATACATTAGACCACTCTACGGGTCACTCAGGGAAAGATATGAACTATTTTTAGAAATTTTTTCAATTTTTTGTGTTTTTTGTAGGGGGACCTCCAAAAGGGTGGCAGATAGACGGTAGGTATGTTGGGGAAAAATATTGGAAAAAAAATATAATAGGACTTAGTTACACATATCAACCCTTTTTGGGTCACTCCGGGGGAGCTATGAACTATTTTTCGAAATTTTTTGTGTTTTTTGTAGGGGGACCCCCAAAAGGGTGTCAGATAGGGGGTAGATGTGTACAGGAAAAAGTTTGGGAGAGTAAAAATAATATGATTTCGTCTTGCGTTTTACCCCTTCTGAGGCATCTGAGAAGAGGGGGAAGTCAATTTCATAATTTCACAAGAATGTAATTTTTGTTCAGGAAAAATATTGTCATACATTTGATCCTTCTAGGGGGCAGCTTCGTAGAGATATTAATGATTTTTGATAGATTGAGGACCATTTTCCAGTTTTCAAAAGGGTGTCGGGTCCATCAATTGTTTTCTGAAACGGACCAAATTTTATGTGGTTCTTATTGGCACCAATACGAAACTTTTGGTGCCCGGGGAGCGAAGTTTGGAGCAACTTTAATATTTTGAACCACCCTAGTGGACACCTAAGCTTACTAAAGTTTCTAAAAATTTTCTATAATTTACTAAAAAAAGGTTATTCGGTTTACTTTCGAAATCCGTAAACATTTATCAATGAAAGTAACATAGTATAAATATTCAACAATAAAGTTGAAATTTTCAACCAATAATTGATGAGAATTAATCCTTTCAACTATGTATTTGAGATAAAAAGGGCAGTTTAGACGCCAAGTTTTTAATTTCTAAGCTCCGTTTAAAATCCCATGTGATTTTGGTCACTTTTTTTTACTCAAATATACTTTCACTGAAGTTTAACTTGAAGTTAAATGACGTTAAAGTGAATTTAGCTTAAACTCGAATTGAAAAACTGAACATTAGGAGTAACTTTACTTTTTCAAAAATACATGGGTTCGTTTTTTTTCTCGATTGTGCTCTAAATGCCTTATAAGGTGATTTGATTTTTAACCTGTTGTTATGTGTTAATTAATGCGAAACATTATACGCGCTCTCGAACATCATGATATTCCGCAACATGTTGCTGCATCGTTTGCATATTTTGTCGTGTCTTTTAGCAATTTCTTGTGGCTCTATCACGGCATTTCCAAGTATTTATTTGCATTACCAATGGTGTTTTTTGTTTTTCTTCTTTGACTTTTAGGCACTGGCTTAATTGGTAGTTGGTTAAATTTTAAAATAATTCAAATAAACGGGGATAAATTTTTTAGTTTGTTTTACTATATGCAAGTGTTTGTTGAGCTTGAAAAATCGGTAATAAATAAACTCTACGATAGACTTTGCTAACACGTTACCAGTAGATACATTCACGTACCATTCAGCTTTGGAAGGTTGCCTTAAAAGGTTGGCTATTTGAATTGGTACATAATTGGTGTAATTAATTAACTGTTGCTTGATCGATGAAATAATGGTGCCAACATTTTCGTAGGGTCTTTAATTCTAGACTGCAGATCGTGTGAATCAACAGTAGTCATCCAAAGGCGACGAAGGAGGCTGCACTGTGTTGTTGTTTAGTGAAAAAAAAAGAGCTGCTGTTTAGCCTCTAGAAATTATACTTGATTTATGTTTATTTCGTTAATGTTTTATGTTAATTGAGTAACATTTTTCAATAATAAATTATAGAAAGAAAATAAATAGAAAGAAACTGTTGAAATATTTAACATGCTCTTGATTTCTTCAATTTACAGCCAAATGAAGGTGTAGTTATTTTTGAGCCTCGCAGTATTTTCCAAAATGGTTAAGAATTGAAATATTTTTATAGTATTATATTTGTCAAGGCTGAGTTCCGAATAGTTTTCAAGTTGACTTCGATATATTTTTCATTGGTTCTCATGAGGCATTAGGGTGTATGGAATCACTCCAGTTCACGTCATATATTTAAAATAAGGTAAAAATTGCTTTGAATCAACCTTTCAAAAGCCAAACTGCTCAGCTCCAAAAAAAAAGAAAGAGAAAAGCGCACAAACGAAATGCTGCCAGCCTATATACAATGTTAATGCACGAAGAAATGCCAAATTGAATTCGAAAAAATGATTTCCTTAGTTAAGATAAAGTAAAGGTAAGTAATGGTAAGTAAAAAAGTATGTCTTTTATATGCATATGTTACCGGCCAAACTAGTTTTTAGGACAAACTAGTTTTTCCTAGGCAAATTAGCTTAGCCGAAGCGTGTTAGGATGAACCAGTTTAGCCTAGGGAAATTTTAGCCCTCGGCTGAGGGCTTACATCCTACAAAATGATCAATGCCGGCTTCGCGACGACATTTAGCCACAATTCACTATACTATGTCCAACACGGGTTTCGCTAACACACCGGCGTTGGATATACTATAGTGAACCGTGGCCGACAGGTGCGTCGAAGCCGTTGTTGGACATATTGGAGAATGTAAGCCTTGAGTCCTAACTTAACATACTAAAATTTTCCTAGGCTAAACTTGTTCTGCCTAACACGCTTCGATTGAACTAGTTTGGCCTAGCAAAAACTAGTTTATCCTAAAAACTAAAAACTATAATCGTTGGCGAGGTCATATTATTTTAAATGTTTCATATAGTTTGGGGAAGGTTCTTAGCATAGTTTGGTTGGGCAGAAATGGGCGATTTTATGCCCCTCGTATAAAAACAAAATCAAATTTATCATATCTCATCGACTATTGGACTCAAATGAGTGAAAGTGCCTTGAACTGAAAAAATTTCATCCACCTCCATTCCAAAATCCTGGCTGACCTAGATTATTACGTTTGTTTAAGTTAAACGGTATTTGAAGATTAAAATCTTGATTGGGTTGTAAATGACTTTTATGTTCAATAAACCGCGCAAATTCAATTTCACCAAAAGAAAATGTCCCGGATGCATTGCTTCAATTTTTTTAAAGGTTGACTTTTGACCTTTTAAAACCCAACATCATGCTGTGCCGCTTGCACACACACTCTCAGTTATCTACCTAAAACAAGATGAACCTTCTATCCATCACAACGACTGTCAGTCAATTATGCTGAGGAGTTGAGTTCATATCGGTTGCGATTTACGTTAACCTAACCATCCATCAGCGTTAAAGTTGAGCTTATTTACTTGAGCTAATTGAATGTTTTCACAACCAACGCAGAGGCGCACGCAAGGGTTCTCGCATGGCAGCCAGTCACAGTTGCAGTCGCAATGTCTTCAATTTCGACAGCTTCAAGTTTTCTGCGCCTATAATTAGGATTTGTTGTGTGTGTGGCTGAAGTGAAGCAGGAGCAACGAACGATCATGTGATGCAGTCGGAACGAGGTAGCCCCATGTGAGTGTGGCCCTTGCATGTTAAAATTTTAACTACGTAGACGACAGCTACTCTTTTTTATAATCATTTCTTTTTTTTTTTTTGTTGTGTGGACTCTACGTTTCTTGTTCAGTTTCAGGTTATTTTTTTTTGTAACTGTATACTAGATAGCCTCCGGTGGTAACTTGAATCAAATTTGTTGTAGTGTTTATTGAAAAATTTGGTCAGCAGTTTATATTATTACTCTACGATCATTGAGTTGGATTGTATGGGCTTCATGTGAATGTTTGGAAGATTTTACAAAAACCATAAATTTTATGTTTCCACAATTTCGACTTGTTTATTTTATAATGCTATTGCGCAGAACTCCAAAGTCACTTAGTCATTTTTTCAAATGATCAGTGGCTGACCATAAAAATTAATAAAACCGAAAAAAAGTTCGATTTGGGCGCTTTGACATCGATTTTAGTAACGTTTCCTATAAATCTGAATTGTAAACTTTTTGGATCCTTATATTTACACCACTTATCGGTTTCTTCATTTTTGGAATTTTTTTGTAAATAAGGTCGTAACAAAGGTATGTAGATCAGAAAATCCAAATCGCTATCACAATAAAACGTTATACATTAATTGACAACTCTCCACCTGAATTAGGATTGTCATTTAGAAACTATAAGCTTTTACAATTATCTTTTCAAATTCTTAATCTAAGAATAGTACTGGGTGTTTTTTTTAGAGGTTTGTTTTTCGAATAGAGATAAAACTGGCATTTTATGGTCAAATCTGGCAACTCTAATGTCATTTATGTTCAGTTTGGTTTGCCATTTCATCATGAACAGGTTGACAAAAGAACAACGCTTGCAAATTGTGCAAATTTATTTCGAAAATAATGGTTCAGTTCGCGAAGCTTACCGCAAGCTCCGTCCATTTTATGGTCGACATAATCGTCCATCAGAGCAATTAATTCGGTTAACCATGGGTCGTTTTCATACTACGTTTACTCTATGTGATAATACGCATCCGCAGAGACGTCGAACAGTGCGCACCGAAGAAACAATTGCCGCTGTAGAGCAAAATGTTGAAGAGGACCCGAATGAATCGATTCGCCACCGTGCACAGCAATTGGAGCTTTGTCCATCAACTTTATGGAAGATTTTGCGCAAAGATCTTGGCTTGCGACCTTAAAGCCGCGAGACCATGCAATGCGTCGCGATTTTGGTGTATGGGCCGAAAATGAGATTGATCTCGATGCTGATTTTCATCGCAAAATTTTGTTCAGTGATGAGGCTCATTTTTGGTTGAATGGCTACGTCAACAAGCAAAATTGCCGCATTTGGAGTGAAGAGAATCCACATGAGACCCTTAAGACGCCATTACATCCACAAAAACTGACTGTTTGGTGTGCTCTATGGGCTGGTGGAGTCATTGGGCCATACTTCTTCCGAAATAATGCTGGAGAGTCAGTTACCGTTAATGAAGACCGGTATAGAGCCATGATAACCGACTATTTTGTTCCCGAATTGGATGGCATGAATGTGGATGAGTTGTGGTTCCAACAAGACGGCGCTACATGTCACACAGCGCACGTCACAATCAATTTATTGAAGGAAACATTCGATGAGCGCATAATTTCGCGGAATGGACCTGTAAATTGGCCACCAAGATCGTGTGATTTGACACCATTGGATTATTTTCTTTGGGGATATGTGAAGTCGCTCGTCTACGCCAACAAACCAGAAACGTTAGGGGACTTGGAAGCCAACATTCGTGGCGTTATTGCCGACATACGGCCCCATATGCTCGAAAAAGTGGTTCAAAATTGGACCTGTAGAATTGGCTTTATTCGAGTCAGCCGCGGCGACCACATGCCCGAAATCATATTTAAACATTAATGGCATAAAATTATCCTTCCAACAAAGCCAAATTGATGGACATTAAAACGATTTTCTTGTGTTTTATTTCAATTCGAAGCTCTATACCTCTAAAAAAAACACCCTGTATATTGTGTAGCTTTTAGGGTGTATCACATTGAGACCAAGTCAACTCAACCAGAATTCTTGCTCTTGTTTTACTTCTTCCATTTTCAATGTTGTTGTTTTGTTAAAGTTTTTAATTTAGTGCTTTGATTAACATTAGGGGGTCTTAAATAAAAGTGGTGTCTGTTTATTTGGCCTCCTCTTTTAAATGCATTCACTGTGTATTTAGGTTGTCCCGACGTGCGTGATCCGTTTAAACTTAAAGTTTCGTTTGCTCCTACAACCCTCCACATTAAAATTTTGAAGAGTCTCCTTACGCCTTATTCGATAGCGCATTGCTTGGCATTGCATTTCACTAATGACAGCCTTCAGTGGGAATTATGATGGACGCAAAACCTTTTCAGTAGTGGAGCAATGATCAGTGATTTTAGTTTTTAGCTTTAGCTATTGAAATATGATTTTGAACCTTCCACAGTTATAAGTTTGTGATTCTCTTTGCCGAGGTTATGGCTATTGAAAAATTTCTTTTCGTAATATTTCATTTCATATGGGACGTAAAGGTTACTCTCTAATGGGTTGTTTGAACATCTTTTTAATCATTTTAAATCATTTTACTCCAATTGGCTTGCACTTATCCGAGACATATTTTTACGAGCTCATTTTTGATATAACACAATATTTTTGTTCATTTTTGTAAATAGAAGTCCTCCACCCCCTGTAGCTTTACCTTGAGTACGTACATAGTATACGGCGCATTAATTGCCAAAACGAATGAAGTTGTATCTTGAGGGTCCAATTTTACAGATTTTTTATTTGTTTATAATTTTTGCATATTTTATGATTTGGTACTTCATATTTTATGAAAAATAAAAGAATTCAGTTTTAAAATATTTTAATCTCTGTAAATATTTTCCAAAAATTCAACTGACTGTTTTTATTTTAAAAATAAAGTATAGAGATAAGAGTACGAATTCCAAAATTCCTCGTTTTGGAAAAACCAACTATTTTCTAATATTTTAAGTCATAAGAGATTACAGTATTTGGGACGTTATTTTATAAACCGAACGAATTTTGACGAAAATAGACCGACATATTTTTGATTTGGCTGAAATTTTTTTTTATATGGGTTCTGTATCAAAAAAGAAGAGATACATGTTCGTGGATTTTTTTGAAATTTTTTTTTTTACAAAATAGAGCGAATTAAAATTTTGAGAATTTCGTGATTTTTGGCATGTAGACTCACTTTCAAAAATTCATAACTGAAGTTTTGTTAAAGCTAGAAAATTTTTGTGAAAAAACTTTTTCCCATTTTTTTAAAACATTTTACCCGACGTTTCGCCCGTTGTATTCAGGCTTCTTCAGGGGTTGTATTTTTTCATTTTCATTTTAAAGCTAAGAGAACGAACCTTAAAAAAAATTATTAACAAATTAATATTGTTATAAGCAATTTAAATGTTTAAATCAATTTTTAATAATTTCTCCCACCCTGTATCAAATTTTTAACCATCATGTTCTACGTCAAATTTCCTATCGAAAACGAATTTTTTTTTTAATGTGCAAAGTATTATTACCATTAGAAATAAATTAGTTTATGTAGAGCGGCAAGTCTTATTTGCGCGCGTATTCTACACTAGTTAACAAATTTGGGGTTCATTTCGAGGTCTGGTTTCTCATAGACTTTTTTCTATGTATTTTGGGGCGTAGATTCCAAAAATGGCAACCATTTTTTTTTTTTTTTTTAAATCGTTTTCGAGATATCCGCGAAAAACCCCTTTTTTACACTTTTTTCATTTATTTGGCCATATCTCCATGAATATCTTTTCGACTCAAAAACATTCAAAAGATATTTTTATTCCATTTCTAACAATATGCTGTTTGTGTGAATCGGATAAGATTTGATGGAGTTACAAGCGCTCAAAGTCCAAAAAACTGACTTTATTATTAAATAGAGAATGGAAAAAAATTTGCAAAAAATAATATATTTATTTTTCAAATATTTTGAAAAATTTATGAAATTAATTTTGTACCTATCTCCGTAAAAATCAGCTATACGAAAAAGAATGTTAGGAAATAAAATGTTAAAAATGAATTAGTCTTAAGAAAGAAATTTTTTTAAGTTTCCATCTCCTGTGGGTAAATGATATGTTGAGCTTAGCCTGCAGATCGGCAAAAAAAACCATGTATCGGCATTTTTATTGGTTATTTTTTTTTTTTTGGGCTTAAATGTACTTCAATTCCCAATAAACTTTTCTCATGTGTTTTTTGATTCTTAGGAGAAACGTGCAATCAAAAAGTGTTGGTCGAAATTAGTGCTGTTAGTCTGTTCTAACAATCGCTATAAGTTGGGAAACACTGCATTGATTTTCAAAATATGGGTGTGATATGAAAGCCAATTTAATAGGTTACAATATCAATGCTTTAATTTTTAAAATACAACTCACAGTTTTCAAAATATCACGACTTATCTGAAATTTGGACAGATTTATTTTCCAAAAAAATGCGTTATTGACCTTTAATTTTTTTAAGATATCAAAAAAGCTCAATTTATTTTCTTGAAAATTATGTAACATTCGTATTTAATTTTTTTTTATTTAACCCTTTTTTATCAGAAAGCAAAAATACGGTGCAATACATTTCTATGAAAATTTTGTGGACAATATACAAAAAAATCCAATCATATCAACTACTACTTCAACAACAACAACTACAACAACAACCAATACAATTGAAAAAACTGAATTAAGAAAGAATATCATTTTACGCATTTGGTGTTGAACATATTGGTGAAACCCTTAACCGTAGCCGACAGCCGCCCATTTACACTATTTTTTATTTAGAATTACTGTGTCTAGCGAAGCCGGTGTTTGATATACTATAGGATGTAAGCGTTTGAAATATATATGTGTAGTATATAAAAACGAATATAGTGATGATATTGTCGAAGAGAAGACATTATTCATCAAAAAAATTTAAAACAGAACTTGCAAATATTCATCACATATATTTTATTTTTTTTTTTTTCAGTAAGAAAAGGTTAGCCCTTAAATGTATGACTTCAGCGATTTCGTTCTAAAAAATCACCAATATGTATCTTGCAATTCTGAAAATACATATGCCCTCAGTATTTCAATTAGACCCCTATCTCGCGAGTTATCTTTGTTTACATGGTTGTGCCACATATGACCCATCATGCATCATAGGGATTTCTAAGTTTCTTACATGAAATTAACGTTATTTATTCATTATGAAAAGCATAAAAACAGTTTGTGGTAGCATTTAGGCATAGGTGAGTATCACATTTAGAACAATATATAAAAGTTTTGTACAATTGCTACATAATTTTAAATGATGGAATATATTGAGCTTTCTCAATATGTTAATAAAACTATAATTTAAAAACGCATTTGTGCAAAAATTAGTAAAAATTTGAAAAACGTCATGATATCTCAAAAACTGTGCAAATTTAAGGCGATTTTTATATAAGATATATCCGCACTTTTCGATGGCTATGTCTTCAAAACGAGATCCGACCTATGCTTTTCCCAGACTTGTTTTTTTAATTTAAAAGCACTATTTGGCGAATGGGGGCTAAAGTAAATCTGTTGAAATCTGCATAAAAACAGTAAGAAATAAATCAAAATTAAGTCCCTATACCCTGAACCTATCATAAACTAAAAAAATTAAGAATAAATAAGAGATACTTAGATTTCGTTAGTCAAAAAAAAATTCACAATAGCAGTAATTTGCAACACCATTTTCAAGTGCTTACTAAAAACTGTCTTCGACGCTTTGCTCATCAGATGCCAAAAAGATTCGATCTCAATCAATTCTCGAGAATGTCAATAGATCGGACACAGTTTTGCGCAAATCCCTAGCTGAAGTTTACTGACAAACATTGCAGTGTAACTCCAGAGTATCAGGAAATGCGGAAACCCTAAATAATCTTGGAAACAATAGCTTTAGCACGTAATCCGTGTAATGCGGAGTTGTTGTAAAAATTGACTTTATAATACTGTTCAATAGCTTTTGATATTTTATTTGATTTACCGTCCTTTCCTTCGTCTTGCAATAGAATTCATCGACTTTTCGATGTCATCAAAACCATTATGTTCTCTTATTCCACAGTAAGTTCATGCACTTGTTCTATATCACAAAGCCAAAACAAGTTTCCTTAAACCGAACGTAATAGTCACAGTTACACGATCATCCAAAACATATGACATTACATCAAAAAGTTTTACAACACGTCTTCACCGAAGCTACTCACTAAATTGACTGCTTATCGCCTTAAAATGCAGACTTACATCCATAAAGCTACTTCTAACGATTACTTGATGCGATAAGCAAATTAAAAACGATCATGTTGCATCTACGATTACAAACGTCAAAGCCACACAATTTTTTATCAGATTTTATTGCGCTTTCATCGATCGTTTGAGTCAGGAACGATCATCACAAACTCTGAAAAGCATCATCATCAACAGCGAGTAGAACACAATCGCATTGTGACTGCAACATTTTAAAGAACATGAACAACTGCAACATATCGATGTCCAGTTGATGTTGACATGATATCAGCGTCAGTTTTACGTTCTCCCAGTATCTGAAGATCAGCGCATATGTATTTGCATAATGTTGCATAGTTTATGTGACAGAGACAAACGAACAACGGAGACTGGTATGTCCAGTATAGAACGTGGCTTAATTAGTCGAGTTTGGGTCCATGCTATCGAATTTCAGTTGCTTCGCAAGCCTGAAATTAAATCAGGTTGAAAATTCCACGTACTTATCACGATTGCGCAATCAGTATCCAGATAATAAAAATAATCACTATCCGGATAATAAAAAAAATACCTAACGATGAGAAAATCTTTTATTCGTACATTGAGTATCGTATGGAATGCAAACTAATTGTAGTCACTGGAAAATACTATACCTAAAGCTTTTTCTTCAACTTACAGTGAAAAGTAGCAGAAAAACTCATTAGATTTTTAGTATCATATTTTCATGATAAAACAAACCAATGCGATATTTCTTGTGGATGGATGAAAAAATGTGTATGTAGATTGCCGCGAGAGCTGAAATAAAGTGAAAGGAAAATCTAAGTTCACAGATTGTAAGCAACTGTAAATTTTTGCTTTGCATTGGCGCATATTTCGATGTCCTGTGCAACCATAAAAAACAACATTTGTTATCAATGCGTCGAAAGTATATGCAGAAAGCTCATTAAATATTGAGTGCAAACAGAGATTTTTTATACAATTGAAATAAAAAAAACCTTTCTGAAAAATATGAAAAATTGTGATCTTGGTGCTTATATAAAGTTTGTCGCGTGCGACACCGCAATTGTGACATTTAAAAATTTGAAATTTATTTTTATACCCTACACCGAGGGTATATTCACTTTGTCTCTCCGTTTGTAACACATTGAAGGGGGCGTGGCAGGCATGGAAAAGTATATATATTCTTGATCAGCGTCACCACCTGAGTCGATTTAGCGATGTCCGTCTGACTGTCTGTCTGTCTGTTGAAATCAGGTTTAAGGGAAAACCAAGAGAGCTAATTGAATGAAACTTTCACACACAGGTCACATCTTCTTGCAGGCATCTTGTTAATGAAAATAGGCGAAATCGGTTAACGGACACGCCTACCGCCCATAATCTATGTATATTTACCCAAGCCAATTTTGAAAAAAGTTTCAGCGATTTTGATGAAACTTGGAGATTTGCTGCACATGTAAATCAAATTAGGATTAGGCTCGGTTTCAAGTTTCCAAATGGTCGTGCAGGGGCGTGGCACAGTCCTAAATTTTATCATTTATACTACCATATCTTGGAAGCCATTCAAGATATTGCGATGAAATTTGGTAAACGGATACATACCAAATATATCTTGAATTGAGATAAAAGTGGGCCGAATCAAAAAAGTGGGCGTGGCTGTTGAAAATTTTAATTCCGTGTGTCTCAGAATTGGCACAAACGATTTCCATAAAAATTTTGGAGATGATGCCGCTGAAAGCAATCATTAATACAAGCTCTGCTACTTTTCTGGAAAAACTCGTTGAAGGGCGTGGCACAGCCCACAGTATTTATAAACGTTATATTAAGAGAACTAACAAAGTAATCGTTATGAAATTTAATGGAGTAGATATACTTCCTATAAGGTCTCTTATAACAAAAATTTGGTTCAATAGTACTTGTGGGCGTGGCACCTCCCATATAAGCAAAAAACGTTTATTGTTATAGATAGTGTGCTATGCGAGTAATCTTCATAAAATTTGGTGTATAGATGTCAGTTACTATAAGCTTTAAAAATAAGTGAATTTTGATGGGATTGCAGCAGTGGGCGTGGCACCTCCCATATTAACATAAACTTGTAAGCATTTGTTTTAAGTGAACTATTGCAGCAATTGCTATGAAATTTAATGTAAGTGGTTCAGTTGCCATAGAATATATCTGAATCCAAAGTGGCTGAAATAGCACCAGTGGGCGTGGCACCTCCCATACAAATAAAATACGGTAAGTGGCATATTTATCGAAATATGTGAGCAATCATTCTAAAATTTGGTGCAAGATTTGCTTATGGAAAGCTATTCCTGAATCAAAACCGGGCTGGATTGTACCAGTGGGTGTGTCACCGCCCTAAACTATACAAGCTATTGTGCTAAAATTTAATATTAGGATGTCGATCACGAATATAATTTATTGAACCAAATATTTGATTTAATTGAATATTGTATTCAATACTTCAATTTGTGAGGTTTTTGCTACAGTATATTGCAGAGTATAAATAAATGTTTCTAAAAATGTTCACGGAAAAGGAATAATTCGTATTTAAATCTGAGAAGGGTTCTATGTGAGTCACTTAAATGAAAGCGTGCAAGACAACGGCCCTTAATTTTTAAAAATTGTTAAAATATGTTGTTCAAACAAATACATCTATTTCTGGTGGATATTGTTGCCATTGCTGTGTCTATTTCAACAACAATTTGCTGAACTTATATGCAAGGTTACGATTTCCAACATTTTTACTATACTTCTCATAAGACCACTTTTCTTAGAAAAATTAAGAACATATATATTTTTTTTTGATTTAGTACATCTTCAATCAAATTACATCGTTCTTTACGACACTACACTCGCAAGCATAGTAGATAATTTTGTTGCAAAAATTGCAACCCATCACACGATTAAACCAACTTTTACTGGACTCTCCCAATAAAAAGTCAAGTTAATGGATTTCAGTTAAAAAAATGGAAAGGTACACACATCCTACTTCTAACCCCATAAATTGAGCTCATAAAAATTAAGTAAACAAATGATTGCATCCACAGCACTGGGTTATCAACAGTTACACTTAAGACCATTAGCAAACACTTTAAAGTCACAAAAATTGTTGTTATTGCATTTTATTTCATTGCATGCAAGAAAACAATTTTCAAAGTAAAACAGGGGAAAAGTATTGGCCAACACCAGAGCCTGCAGAGAGCACTGCGCATGTGCATGTGCTTCTGACATGAAATATGACATCTTAAAAATTAACGATTGTTAAGCAGATAGCAACCCATCATTTACATATGGCTGCATGCAAAGTTATGAGAAAAAAAAAATTCAGCAAAAATGAGACAAGTTATTTTTTGCTGATTAAGCAATTTTATATATATATATATATATATATATATGAAAGTATTTACCCCGATACATATATTTCAGAACAATCTTTAATCTGTAAGTTAACCTCCAAATGGCTTATGATTTTTCTTAATCGTTCAAGTTTTTGGTAAACCCAATCTACTTTGCAACGCAACTTTTGTAAAGTATCGGCTCAAATGCAATTGTTCATCTTTTCAGCACCTTCAATATGAGGTCACACAACAATCAACAACTTGTGAGACCAACACCAACACTGACACCAACACCAACATCAACTCCTCCTCTGGTCGCCAATAATAGCAAATTCATGTTAATGGTCTGCTTATCTTTAGCAGCTAAATTTGCAAAAGTTTTTCATGTTGTTTTATTTTTTTGTTGCTTGATGTTGAATGCAATTTCGCTTTGAAATCGCTCCATTTTGTGGGTCATTTACACGCCATTAATGTGCCATCAGCGTCTGTTCTTAAACGTTCGTTCGTGCCGGAGTGAATTGCACGCTCTCGCTCTGGGTTACTGCTTTTGTTTATCAATTTAATGGCCAATATTTCGTGCATTCAGCGAGTTAAAATTGCATTAAGGAAATGCGTTTAATGCCATAATTTAGTTTTATGCGTATGCGCGTTAGTGTCCACTACAATGGACGATAACACCTGTTGGGGATAACGAATGAGGCTAAAGAGCTTTCCAACTTGATGCGTGTCTTGAAATTCACTTGAAAGTGAGAATTTTATATAAACATTAAGCAGTTGCATAAAATTGTTTGAGAAGTAAACGTATGACATTTGCGATAATTCGCTTTGTGTTGATGGCACAAATTGAAAAACGAAAAACTTAAGCAGCGAACTTTTGTTGAAATTTAACAAATTGATTTTTTTTTGTTGACTTCTATTGATAACTTTCTTAAAAAGGTATAATATGTACTCATACCTTATTTTTCCCCATTGGCTTATGTTTAAGCATTGGACCTAAAGAAAATATTGAGAGTTGCCAAGGCTTGTCCGTTTGATCGGTTCCAGTTGAGACTGCAGAGCCAAATACATTTATATATAACAATACTCATTGTTAATGTGTAATTAAAATGAAACAATTGGGTACAAGCTTAATGTATGGACAGTCTAAGTATTATAAGAGGTCAGAAGTAGAATATAGAGCTCTTCAGTTTCAATTGATTACCGATCGCATCGAATCAAGACGCAGGCATTTTGAGCGTTGCAATAAGTAAATGAACAGTAAATGGACGTCAGGTCATTCATTCAAACAAAAAATAAAACTCGCCATTCCTAAGGGCTTAAAACGAAATGTATTGCACTATTATCGTTCGCGAATCGCCTAAATTTGGCGAGTCGCCTGAATTTGGCAAGTCACCTGAATTTGGCGAGCCACCTGAATTTGGCGAGTCGCCTAAATTTGGCGAGTCGCCTGAATTTGGTGAGTCGCCTGAATTTGGCGATTCGCCTTACTTGGTGACTCGCCAATTTCTTAGCATTATATGTGGCGAATGTACAAGTTCACCTTCAAGATAATGCTGAAATTGACTTCTAGAAAACTACGATGTTGTAGAGAGCAATATTCAAAAATGCTAACGCGGAGTTCGAACCCACTCGAAAATTTTTTCAAATATTTACAGAAAAAATATGAAAAAATTCTTTCTCCAGATTTGTGTTAATAAAGAAGCTTTTGAATCAATCATTTCGATTTTGAAACTACCGCATTTGGTGGTACATACGGATATACAATACTTGTCAATTGGTGATCTAGACACAACACGACTTTGTTGACATTGGATGTAGTATTACATTGCATAACTTATTCCAATGTCTCCAATCACGCGTGAATGGTCCTAACGAATTCAATCAAACTGCGAACTGTCACACATTTGTCTTCTTGTTCGACCCAAGGCTACGTACCAAGTCCTTTGGCTCAATCAAGATTTTCCTCCAATAGCTTAAGCATTTTCTGGAACTTCTATCCATTGGATTTTTCAGGCTTTAAGCTAAAAATATTCAAAATGCTTAAATAAATTTTATTTACTAACCATTTCTATATGCTTTCCGACATAATTGGCAGTTTATTCACTTTTTGTAATATTTTTAAAAAAATGCCAAATATTTGTCACACACAAATTTTACTCGCCTGATTTTGATATTTCGGGCGAACGAAAGTTAGGCGACTCGCTAACAGTCATATGAAAATTTTTGACATTCGCACAGCTTTGACGTTTGAGGCGAATCGCAAACCATAATTTCAATTTTGGCGAGTCGCTTAATTTTTCAGGCGACTCGCAAACAATAATAGGGCTAGTAATGTAGTAAAAAAATACTTGAATTACTTTTTTGAATATGTTTTTAATCAGAAGAGCTTATTTTAATTGAAAAAATCATTAAGTACCATCTTTTCTCTTTAAAATGAATTTTCAAGTGGTGATCTGTGATGTTTCCTCGTAAAAATATAGCCATTTTAAAGTGTCATGAATTTGATCAGCTACGACCCAACAATGTTAACCAAAAAGTACATTCCGTCTAATCAAGATATCTTATTAGAACTCTTAAGTACTAGAGGCTCAACAATTCCTTTTTAAGTCTATCACTTGTTAAACTCATAACTCAGCCATAATCAATAAACTGCTTCACAGAGAGAAGAAAAAAACTATTAACAACAAATTAAATATCCATAAGTTTCCATACCAACATAGACGAATACATAAATTAAACCACAATCACAGAGTTTCATGCAATCAAAGAGATACAAAAATAAATCTACTGCCAGTCAAACAGATACTTCGAAGAACTCAAAAAAAAAAAAGCCAACTTAAAATAAGCCGCCTCCATTTAGTTCACTTATCAGTATAAAGCCTTTTGGTCTGACATTGCAAAAGGCGTTCCATTGCTGGCGCTGTTTCCAATCGCCAAGTTTTTGCGCCGCCGCCGCTTACTTCTTTTGCACCCAGCCGCCGCCTCGCATCTCCAATGAACGAACCAATTGATGCGAACTTTATTTGCTTTATGCGCCTGCCTGCCTGCCTTCTTGGATTCCCGACTGCCAGCGGCTGTTGACGTTGATCCCTTTAAATGGACTTTGTTTGAATTAATCGAAGTGATATTTTCCTTGTCCTGAATTCAATTTACTTTCGCTTCACTAACTTTTTATGCTCCTCTTTTATGCTCCAGCAGCATTTACCGCCGCTGAACCACAGAGTATCGGATCGTGCACCACGGTTACTACGTTGCATCCGATCATGCGCGCAATCGAATTGAATTTTCATTTTTGATACAATGATCTTATTGTGGTGTTTTTTGCTTGATCCTGCCGCCAGTTGTTTGTTTTTCTGTGATGGCTTAAAGAGTGCAGACACAGACGCAGTCTAGCGAATGGTGCGCTCTTAGTCAATATTTCGTATCCCTGTGCTACCCTTTCAAAAGTAGTATTTTTTGCGCTTACTTTAACTCCCAGCGGGTATCTACTGATAATGCATTCATTTGAAAATAAAAATATTCCCTAAATGAGATTTGTGATGAATAGTGACATGAGTTGTGGGCTAAGAGGATGTTATTATGGCTAAGTAATGAGTGAGTGAAAAGAAAAAGAGATTTAATGAAACAAGTCAATACTACTTTAAAGAAGAGCTGCTTTTGAAATTTCTGAATAATTTCATTTTTATATAGCAATAAGGAAAGTTTAACGACATGCCAGGTCTTGATACAATACTTATACGAAAAACAATTTAATATATCTTGACTCTTACTTTGGAACACAAGAAAGGCATTCGAAAAACTAAAAACCTTACCCATTGAAAGCGACCGTTGTTTCGAAAATCCGAAAACACGCTTGCCGCCCATTCATATTAAATCTAAAACGCTATATTGTATGAATTATTCAAGGTGGTTCACAAACACTTGATATGGCTCAGAGAGGCTCGAAAAAACAACTACGCGAATTTCTATAAGAAAACGAGGCACCTTCCATACATGCTAAAAGTTTGAAATGCTTTACTGATAGAGTTATTGAAGGTAGAGTAACCAAATTTTACACAAATACTTCGAATGGTTCGGACAAGATCTACACAGAAATAATGTGTATTTCGACCAGTAGGCATGTCACATTCCATACAAGCGAAAGTTTTAAAATGCTATACTGAAGGAGTAATTTTTGAGAGAATTCTCGAAAAAAAAACCAACAAAAGAAAACTAAACGATACTAGCTAGCATCACTGGCTGTATAAATACTTTTACACCATCTAGCGGCCAAGTGCAGTTTTTGTACTAAAAATGAAAAACCGAAAAGGCGCTGCAGTACACTATAAAAGTCGACAACCGAGAGAAATTATCGCCGTCGTACAACGCCGTCTAGAAGGTACTGAATTATTCGAGAAAGTGATTGTGAATTCCACGCCGATACGCCATCTAGAAGGTACTGAATTATTCGAGAAAGTGATTGTGAATTCCACGCCGATACGCCATTTAGAAGGTACTGGATTATTCGAGAAAGTGATGACTGTAGTATAAAAGGTTGTCATCTGAGTTGGCGAGACACAGTTGAACTTAAGCAATAAAGTGAAGCAGTTGAATTTAAGTGATACAGTTGATTTTAACACAGTGGATTTTAAGTAATAAAATAAAACAGTTGTCTATACAGTGCCAGATTAATATAAGACTTTGAATGTTATTGAAATAAACAATTGTACCGTGTAAAAACTAACTTTTGTGATTTAAATAAACCATTTTATAATTAAATAATTTTGTGTGATTTTGATTGTTACACAATCCAGTGATCAAACTCAGAAAAGTGTAAGAGATCGAAATTATCGTCTAAGAGACAGGAATTTCGTAACAATATGTACGAGTATACATACATATGTATATGAGCTCAGCTGAGGTCAAAAGATTAATCAAGAAAAGATTCTCAAGAAACCAGAACGACTTGCTATCGAACCCTCGTTTTCGCGCACTAGGTAAGTTTTTTCGTGGACGGTTACATGTGATTGTAAATATGGCTTTACAATATAAGAGTTGGAAAAATTTTTATACAAGGTGAACTAAAATCTGTAGAGTAGCATATATTTTATTCATAAGCACTTTTTTGGAGTTACGAAACATATTTATTGCATGGCCGCATCTCCAAATATATGTACATATATCCTTTGTACAAAATGGGTATGAAAAACTTTTCTACAAGCGATGTCATTATTATTTTCCATTAGACAATTTCTCTTGTACAAAATGTTTCGAAAGGTATTTGGTAAACGAAAAATTATTGTTGTACACAATCAGAGCCGGATTAAGGCTATATGCCACCCGTACGCCAATAAAATTTTGCCGCCCCCAAAATTAAAAAAAAAATTGTAAATAAATTTTTAGTAGTACAAACGCCGGACAACAAAAGCAACCTTAGGAATTTATAAGTTATATGCCATTCAAGTGAACCCCAAGTAACCTTAAGTAACCCCAGTAACCTTAAGCTATTTTTTTGAACTTTGAAACTGCAAACGAAAGTAGCCGAATCGACCCAACTGGTACAATTTTTCGGAGCGAACCGTCTCTTTTAACTTTGAATAAGCAATATTGGATGTTGAAAAATGAATAAAAACTGCACCAGCTAGGTCGATTCGGTTAAAGGTAAAAAATCGTAAATTTGCCACTACTAGCAATGCTGTATTTTTACGCCTTATCATAAATAAAACTTTCATTTCTTTCAACCACTTCATACTTGGTGTTAATTTTTGGATTAAAAAAAAAAGAAAAAAAACTTTTTTCAAAATTTTGCCGCCCATACGCCATGGCGTCAGTGGCGTATGCGGTAATACGGCCCTGCACAGAAGACTATTAAAACATTTAAGAAATTCTATCAAGAAAGATGCTCCATTCAAGTTTTGATTTCTAAAATAAATTTAGAAATACCCAGCAGTTTTTGGAACCATGCATTACCATTGTTATCATTTGTAATCATTGATTTCATACATTATACTTAGATGGAGAAAACATGCATGATGATGTAAACGAAGGTGTGATGCATAAACAAAATTTGTTTGGTTATCAAAATCATAATAATGAGCATGCGATGCTGACCTTATCGGGAAGGGTTTTGGGTAAGGAATGCAATGACAAAAAATTAAATTTTTACGATTATATTGTTAACATATAATGACCAGAAAAAAAAGGCAATCAATTTTGTGGTGCGGGCTCCCCCATTGTGGCGTGGGCCTCTAAGCTGCAGCCTGTGTAGCCTATGCTTAGACACGGCCCCGATCTATGAAAAATGTAATTCGTGTTTCACAACATCAAATGTTTTTGCTAGAACAGTAAAAAAAGTTTCGGCTTGGTGTTTATATATGAACCCGGAAAAAACGTGTTAAATGAATTCCTGCAGGATAAGGAGTAATATCTGATTGAACATGAAAGACAAATTGATCCGTAATGACATACAATTTAGGAATGGTACTAGATATAGCAATTCAATTGGTAATTTGTGATTTCGATCCTTCCTTTTGTAAGGATTTAGTATGAAAATGTAAAATAAACAAGAACAAAGGCTTGTAATTCTGATCTGAACATTATATGCCTCTAACATTCTTCATAGGCTTATGCAAAATAGATGTATAAAATGTTAGCAAAACTGTTTGCCTCTGATAGCCTTCGGTCCTGGCTTGCGCAAGCAAAAGTTTTCTCCAAAAAGAATCTTTGATTCATATTCACACGAACGCTATTAACTCCATGCAGCGAAAGTTCCGAAAATGAAACTGACACCGGTGGCGACTGGGCAAATTATTGATGCAAGCGAATCTTGGCTTAATTTGAGTTAAGTAAATATGTAACTTAAATTAATCAACATTTTTAGCACAAATCAAAAGTCCCATCTTAATATTTTAAGCTTTTTTTTTTTTAAATGCTTATGGTATATCCCATATTTTAAAAGTGTTATAAATTGCATTTCGAACGCAAAGAAAACAAGCAATTTATAGCAATTTCGATTAAAATCAATATTTAGCAACGTCAACATCAAGGGAGTCAATCGCCTCGGAACGTGTGATGCATACGACCAGCATCGACACACTATAAAACTCAAACCAACCAACGACATGCAAAAGGACTCATTGCATAAGCGATGAGTTCCCATAAATTTGCAATGCAAACGGCTTGGAATAAAATCAACGCTAACTCTGTGGATTGTTGTGCCCCTCCGGCGAATATGTGACGGAATACAGCATTGCCAGACGACGACGATGACAGTAACTTTGTGTTTGGTCTTTTGTTTTGCTGGGGCTGCAGCGGGTTTGTTTATAATCGCCTCTTGTTATAAACGCTGTAATTAGGCGTCCATTAAAGGGGTGGTCCGCGCATGTCTTCACTCTGGAGCAGCATTGAAACCCAGCGTCGATCAACAATCAGTGCACGCCCCCTGCGCACGCCTAATAAATAAATCAACCGCAAAATGCGGACGACGATGGCAACTTCTTTTCAATATGCGGCTATGGTTGCACATTAGAGTGTCCGTTATTTCTCAAGTTTGAAAAATCCAAGGAATCGGTACATCAATGTTTTTTGTTTAAAAAAAATAAAGTTTTGAATCTAAAAACAAATTTTGTTTTGGGTCAGTGAAATTTTGGATTATATTATAATACAAAAAGTAGTAGACTTACAGAGGAAATGATTTGATATGTTTTTCTAAAAAAACTTCAAGTCAAGAATATTATTTTATTTTTAACAAAACATTTAAGTGTCGCAAGAAACACGCTAAGAAATTTAAAAAATAACGGACACTCTACTGCACATGGACTGAGGGCCCATTGAATACGCGAGTGCAATTGTTGGACAAGTCTCTTCTCTTTTATTCTCTTCTCTTTTGTTCTGAACAAATAGCCACATTTAATAATTACAAACGAGATGAAGTGAAGTTTTATGAAGGGCGGACAGCTTGTGTGCAGTTTATTCACCTGCAACGTTGATCTGTGGGACTCACACAGCGCCGCGTGGTCACAGTCAATCAGTCCAACCATCGTGAATAATTTTTTGATAAAAATTTGTTCACTTAATTTTTGTGAGCGTCAGAACCTGATCACATGAGAATAATATAAATTCATTATTTCTTATAGTGTTCAAAACCCAATAATCTGTTCCGAATAAACTAATGGCTTGGAGGCAGCGGCAAACACAGGTATTGCATCAGATATATTGGATTAAATGCTAGCCAATAGACTGTAAGTATTTTTGTATATTAATCTTCTACTTTTACTTCACGTGACCATACAAGGCATCATTCATTTCATTTTAATCAAAACGTTTTTCTTCAATTTCACACGGTCCCACGTTCTAAAAATTACCAACTCGAATCCAATAAATTCTCAATTTTTCCTGAAATACTTTACAAATGATCAAATGATTCAAAAGAAGCAATTCGTTGTTCATTAAAAGAGGAGAAATAAAATAACTAAAGATAAGAGTTATATTAAAAGTTATCGGTTACTTTTAACCGTCTAACCATTTTCTAGGAGAATAATAAGTATAATTCTTCCACTGGTGAAGGAAAATGACGTCAAGACAGCGTTATATTTTCTGTTTTTCATCAGCGGAGGTAATCATGTAAGTAAAGTCCAAGCTGCGACATTTCCCATTAAGTTTTAATATAGCCTTCTTTGAACTATTATATATTATGCTTTTAATTTCTGGACATTTTTTGGGTTTAGAAATATTTAATCATGGTTGTCTAAGACACTAGTGACTTGAAAAGCTTTTACGTAAGACGTTTTTGAAAATTTTGAAACCCCCTATCTCCATGTAAGATATCGTAACATAATAATGTTTAGCCCCTAAGCACGCATGTGTGTTCAAAAAGAATGATTTGTGAACTTAGTGAATGATCCATGTTAGAGAAGTAAAGCACTGCGTAAAGCTGAAATGAACTGCAGTGTTTCATATTAGGATAGGTAGGAGTAAGAACCGACTCACTAACACCAAATGTTGATCCATTGTGATATCACAGGGTAGTTAACTATACCGTCATACCAGACTTCGTTATTACAACTAAGTAGCAACCCTATACTAACATGTTTAAGGTCATCCAGGTCATCATATAAAAACAAACCAACTGTGTCGTTTTCTAACAAGTGCGAGACAGAAGCAAAGAAAATGTTTTCCTCCTCCTCCACATCACTACAACTTCTACAGAAGTCAAAAGACCGAATACCCAATCTCTCCGCATGTCTACAATGAGCCAGTGGCCAGTTATGGCTGCAACGACTGACAAGACGCTATGTCCAGTGCGGGATATCAGTTTTATAGAGCTTTTAGCAACCCTTTTCGACCAGATTTGCCTTGTTATGTGGCAAGTTGACCCTTGGATTCATCTTGTGTTAGCCTTTTTTACGTATCTTCTTGCAACAGCAACTTGTTGGTAGAAACTTAAAAATGTTAATTTTTTAATACTTCAACCAACGCGCAGGAGATATTCCCTATAAATGTGGTATTGATTTGTTAGAAAAGAAGAAACTTAAGAGAAAAAGAAATAAGAGTGTAACATTCTATCGAGCACCTTTGCGACTAAGCCCAAGTGCTTAGTGAAAATACTAGAACATATCCCTGCCATGGACTAACCACATAAATGATTTGTTACTTTGGCTTCTAAGTCTATGTTTTTGAGCATTATACTCAAGAATCTTAACAGAGATAATGAAAACAAACTGACAATGGATATTACACAATCAAGGAAGACATAGGAGAAGTTTGTTGATCACCGCTCTTTTGGATTCCGCAGAAAAATAGACGCAAAGGAGTGTCCAGAAGATCTTGGAATGATTCAGATGAATATGTGAAAAATCGGAACAAGCTGGCACATCATAAAACATGGTGCCTTGTATTTAAATAGCTACAGAAATTTTCAGTACTTACGAACTTAACGGACTTACAGGATAATAGTAGTAGTGGTATACTGAGGATAAGGTACAAGAACTTTATAACCAATCGCCTAATTAATGAATTCCCAGTAGTTTTTTAATATTAAAATAGAAGATCGTTAAGTCGAACGTGATAAATTCAAATTACCTGCACTGAGGAAACTATTAGTTTGATATAACAAATGTATATTTCATATAGAACATATTGTATTCGGATCAAAGAGCGACACATGTTGGTTGAAATATTTTATGTTTGGCTCAATCAAATATTTAATTGCTCTATCTGAAATATGTATTTATTATATTCAAACAAATCGTTTTCTCAGTGTGGAGAAGTAGTTAAATAAAAATAAAAACGCGTGTTCTTTATATTTCAGTAGAAACAAATTCAGCTTTATATTTTAAAGTGAAAAATCGTAAAAACACAATCATATGTTGTGTGGGAATAGTTGATTAAAATATCTGAGTTTGAACTTGATGCCAAAATTTACTCATTACCATTCAAAACTAATCAGATTGCATTTTTTTTAGTGCATTTTGTGCCAAACTTTTAAGGATTTCTTTTTCAATTTAAATCCAAAAGTAACAACATAAGCCAGTTTAAGCATTTTATTTGAAAAACTTATGCACTGGAGTGCAATTTAACGAAAACAAACAACCTGTTAGTTAATTTTTGAGATTTCTATTCCTAGATTAATCCGAGCTGATCATTTATTGGATCAATTTTGCACCTTTGTCAATTTTCAACTTCATAATTTGTTTAAGGAATGGGGAACATTCAAAAACTTCGATGGTCCCTGAGACATCAATATAGAAACTAAATTAATTTTATGAGATGGTAACACTACCACTACCAAAAAGGAGAGAAAAAGGGGTTCTTGCTACTCTCTTTTGAGCACACGGATTTTCACGCCTGGCAGCTATTTGCAAATGTTAAATTGATTTTATGATTTTAATCGTTGTCTCAAGTCAACTTCATTCTCGTGCAGTTATTTGTGGACCTGTTAGACCCTGCGGTGCTGATGTATATTGCGTTGTTTGTTCTGCTAAATGTTGGTTCAAATTTAGTAAAGCAGGCTCGTGGAGGTACATTATAATTAAAATGCAATCTGCATCAAATCGCAAAGGTACATTGTATGAGCAAATTATTTAAAAAAGTTAAAGAACTGACCAGAGATCGGCAAATAAATAAATTTTTATTTTTCATTCTTTAACTAAGCAAAATTTCATGATTTTTTACCAAGCAATTGGATCGATGTTCAAAAAAATGTTTCTTTTACTCACTCAAAAAATTAAGTTAAAGTTAAATTGTTCAAGTATGTTCTATAAATCCAATATAAATACTACAAAATATTTACTGAAGACAATATTACAAAGCATAAGCTTTGAAGAATTGAAGAAAAGAAGAGAAAAGAAAAGAAAAGAAAAGAAAAGAAAAGAAAAGAAAAGAAAAGAAAAGAAAAGAAAAGAAAAGAAAAGAAAAGGAGCGAAGTCTGAGAGCCCAGAACGGCTAGGGTTCAAAGCCATAGATTTGAAGCATTACAACCCAACAATTTTAACCAAATGGTTTCAAATTCAAAGCAACTTAAAATAGCTCTAACTTTGCTAGGAAACGTTAAAGATACCCATTTAAAAGCTCATTTTCAAGAGGAAATGATGATTTTATTAAAAATAAGTTGAACAAATGTTTTGGAATTCTACACATAGCCTCGAAAGTAGTTCATTCGATTCCGCTATAGGTCAAGTCACATTTTAAGTTTTTCAATATTTTCAATATTTTAAAATAATTTTTTTTGAATTATTTTTACCTAACATTTTGTCAGTTCACACGGTTTTATTTAAAAGAAAAAATTTCGGTGAAAAGTTCTCTTTTCGGAGTCATTCCCATTCACCGAAATCTGCATCTCCACATGGTATAATATTTTGCCAATTTAAAGAAACGGAATTTCGGACTAAGAATAAAATTAACCTTTAACAAGAGTTATTTGTTATAAATTTCAACTATATATTCAGTTGTTGTTTTTTCTGGAATGACCCTTCTCTATCGTAACGCCAATGATCATCAATACTATTAATTTATACCTTAAATAATGTCAGACATTCTTAACTGCAGTTGTCGAGATAATCGTGTAGTCTCCTCTCCTATTCTACGCTGACTTATCTTAAAATCGTATTAGTTTACATCTTTCTTTTGTATCATTGCTAACAAGTTCGTTTAGTCTTGGTTTTTTTTTCACCATTTATTTTACGCATCTCATATTTTTTTTTTTTTCGAAGAAAATTTCTCTTAACATTTCTAACCTACGGGTTGTCCCGAGGTTATTGACAAGCATGGCGAGTGGCGCCTGTTGGTCAATATGTCATTTTAATTTTATTTGTTTTGTTTCCTTCCATTCCCTTTGTTATTAATATTTTTCTTGTTTTCTCTTTATTTATGTTTTTTATAATTATTTGTTGATTTGTCGCTTTTGTTACCTCACGTTCCTCCCCGGGGTCAAACTGTTTATTGGCATAAATCATGTTTAGCTTCAATTAAGTGGTCGAACGGATCGTAAAGGTTGGCTATTTTACAGTTTATTTCGGGTAAGACCTTAAGTCAAACACATTAAGTAATCACAACACTTCGTTTAAAAAGTTTGATTGATTGATTGCGCATAATTATGGCAAAATATTTATGCTTTTTTTCTGGAAAGCTAACGAAGCTAATTTTCAAGTGATTGATATTTGATTTGACAGTTTAGCCCATGACGTGAGCACGTGTCATTAAGAGATTTTAAACTTTTTGTATGAATTTTAATAGGATTTGGAAGGTCTGAATGTGTTTTACACTGCGACACACTACATTTTGTGAGATGACCTAAAGGGTTTGCAAGATAATTGGCCAAGCAGTGACTCATTAACTGGTGGCAGATGCCTGAGCTCATCATTTTTCTTTCACAAAAACCTGCTCCAAGCAATAAATCAAACTTAAAGTCAAATATTTGTACAGCGTAATAGCCTACTGTAGCTATGGCTATGACAGCCATTAAGCGATAGGCATCTTTACGCTTCAACTGCAATGTTGCTGCTCCTAGTACCTTCAATCAATTAAATCTACCCTAAACACATTAGGACAACATTAACATACCACATAATTTGTTTGTATTCGAACGCGTAAAGAAGCAGCTGTCGTATTACAACTTGGAAACTCCTGAATAAAGGCAATGAAATCTAATTAACAACCATTAAACTGATAAGTCAAATATTGAACCATTGAATGCATATCAGAACAGACGTAGACTTCATGTGGCTGTGGGCATATTTTTGGCCCAATTTTGTGGAGCCGCACTGCGGACTTTGGCCATGCGAAAGTAGAGCCTCTCATAAATTAATTAAACGTTAATTAATGGTTACTTTTATTAAAAATATGCTTGGCGCACGCTGGTTGTAGTTGTTTTATGGCATCTTGCTTAGAATTTTGTGGAACTAAGTTTGTAACAGGTATCATAAGATATCAAAAGTATCATAATAACATTTGAACACTGCCACTTTGAAAATGTGCTTATAAGAAAAATCTTTTAGTGAAGAAAACAAATAGCAAAAAAGAGCGAATAGCCCAATCTTTCGACCTATTGAGGGAATTAGCAAGATCTGAAAACGTGTTTTAGCCAATAACTAAAAATTAAGATGTATGTATGTCCTTCGCTTTGTCCTATGCGCCTTTTACACTAGGCATATGTTATTAGTATTATTTTTCTTTTTTGTCCTTTATCACATCACGGTACATAGGGCCTTCACAAAACTATTTCATCGTATATGGTATTAGCGAGTTCTTGCCAACACTTCCCTAATTAACGAGTTTCTTATTCCAGGGATCTTGAAAACTTTTACTGCGTTGTCGTTTACAGGAGCAAAGACTGGCATTTGCTTTGCTGATTGCCGCATGGATGTCTTTATTGATCCAATGTCTAGCGGCATTGCAACACTTCTGAGAGCCCGTGGCATTAACACTCTCTTTACGCGGACTCCCGTTTTATTTGAGCGTGAATTCTTTATCTTTGGAATATTAAAAGTGATGACTTTTGTTTTGCCTTATCAATCACTCATGTCTTAAATGTTATGTTGGGTTGCTATGTATTCTTATAAAGACGCAACAACCCACCATTTTTTTTTAGTCTCCCTAAAGAGCTAAACACAACTGGGACGAGAGCGATGTGTCCAAAAACAATATGAGACAACATGATTTTTCCTATACGTTAGAGCAAGATACGACTTAAAGCTTTTATGATCAGAAATGTCAAACTTTTGTTTGACACTACAAAATTTATCGCTGAGCGATTAGAAAAAATTCAATTTTTCGTGCGATTGGTTGGTAACAAAAAGAAGACAGTACAGAGAATTGAGAACCAGCAAGATAAACAGCTTAAGAAATCGTTTGTGAAAAAGCTTCTTTATGTTTTCGTAACCATCGCTCGTCTCAGTTGTGCTTAGTGCTAAAGGTCGGGTCCGTGCGATCTGCATCTTCTCCTTTGCCAGCCGCCAATTTCAGGTGTTATGACACTGTCTATATAGTAAAAATACCCTAATTTTTTATGCCAGAACCATCTCTCACAAAACTACTTTTGGCAGGCCTTTTGTCATACTAATATCGATTTCAAACCTACCTCTTCCGAATTGTATCTGAGGTTGGAGAGCTTAGTAGTCATTTCGGACATTTGCTTGACGGCCAGGAAGCATATGTCATCTGCATTAGCGAGAAAAGTCTAGAATTCTGCTAAGAAAACCATACTGAATTATCAAAAACAAAATAGGAAACTGCAGTCAACCTTGGCGCACACCCGACCTATACTCATAAGCACTTGAAAGTTTCTCAAATAAATATTAATGACTCTACACTTGATGCCTTCGTATTTAATATCGTTATTTTAATCAATATGGTACTTAGTTGGTAAAGATTAAATAAAATGATGTACGTCACTCATGTTTCTACTCCACATTAAAGTGAAGGATATTCATTTGATCCATTCACGATCTGACAAAGCCTGCGTTTTGTATCTGGAGAAGTGTCTGTAGTTTCTCGATAACTCTGGTGAAATGAGGTTCCACAAGGCTTACCACATTTTGTCAACTAAGCGATTAGCACTGTTGTTTTTAAGAAATGTTGATGAAGATGGGTATGCGACTAGTTGCTGAAGTGTTCGTTGTGAAAATAGCGAGTGTTAGCGAGTCGAGCTAAATGGTTGATTATCTCCGAAAAACCTTCTCTCCAAATTATGAGCTGGTGATCTATATTATTTAGTAGTTTCCGATTTTGGTTTTGATTGGCCTATTTGGTTTGAGTTTGTTGTAGGTCAGCTTGTTAATTAATTCATTATACTGGGAATGTCTCTAATTTCTGCCGCCTATTAAGCTTTGGCTATGAAGTTTTGTAGATTATTCGATTGCCTTTTGTGCAAGAAGTTTTTACTCCTTAGGTTATTAAGCATGTAATCCTAGTACGACATCTAGCATCTGATTTTGTTGTGTTTTATTCATTGCGCATTTTGCTGCTACCATAATTTGTTCCGTGGTATAAAGCCAATAATGGTCTCAGTCACTGTTTAATATAAAGACTAAACGAGCTCTGTAGTCCGCTACGTATTTTCGTTGACATTAATATTTTCCACAAGTTTTAAGGTTGGCCCTTTTCTCAGCGCCGTATTAAGAATTTGCGGACTAAGGACTGACAACGGGTCATGCAAAAAGTTACATTGTTGATCAAAAAATAGAACCTAAAATAAAAATGTTTTGCTGTTGCAAAATCAGCGGTGTCACAGGAGTCCCCAGTTAGCTTTTGTGACAGTGTAGCCAAAAAGAAAGGGCCTTCATGTTCCATTTTCATTTTACATGATGGGGCTTCCTTAAGCTCAGAATCTCCGGAGCTATGGCCACTGTAGCTCTACCTTAATACGGTGCTATCTTTCGTTTGTTCCGTTTCGGATAGTATGCTAATGCGTTGTGAAGTTTTAACTTCTATTCGCTTGAATATATGCTCTGGCTAACACCATAGCTCTTCGTTGGATGTGGTGATTGGGCAGAATATGCGAAGTATGACGCGAAGGCATTCGTTCGCAAAAACTTCAGCATAGTCAACACGTTTTCATAATAAAAACGGGTTCCAGGTAATACCTCTCGGCTTATTTTCTGTAGCTTTTCTGGGCACTGTATCCAGTAATAATGAAGGCAGTAATTTTTGTTGATCACTGGGAGTCGAGTTTAATAGTTTGGGCTTAATCGAATCCCGTATGCTGATATCCAAGGATTTTTTATAGTAAGTCAACAGCATATCACATTTTACACATTTATAAATTTCCAGGAGTTAATCTGATCAACCCTGGAACACCCAGCTATAAGTCTAGTCCATGGGGTTGCAAATTTCTCAATGAGAACAGTCATTCATGTCTTTGATTTACATGAATAACTAAACAGAGAATATCTTTGAATTTGCATTCACTATGAAGTTTAACAATCGTTGCAGTTTCTCGTAACTATATTTAATAGGTCCATGACCTGGTTTGAGTTGGTCGTTAGTTCTGCTGTAGGTGCGTTGTGATCTCGATTGGTGTTTCATCAAGAAGACTTCATTGCCTTTGAAACTGTTGGAACACTTGTATTATTTTTAAGAACCTCCATGTTGCTCACATTATGTATTTTTTTTTATCGAAGAGAATCTTCATCTCTTGAGTTGATCATCGACATTTGTAAGTGAACTTCTTTCGGTGTCATTAAATTTTTTATTTGTTAAACTGCATCTTCTACAGCAGGCTAAGCCAGGCTGTAGATGTATTATAGCACCCTCCATATTTTTGCGTGAACTTTTCTTCTTATTCCAGGTCGCATGAAGTCCCTATGATAAAAGTTTTTCATTTATCAATATGCCCTACTGTTCTTCAGTGTCTTTGGTTTTAATTGTCTGTTTTTAAACCGTGTATAAGTGGCTTATGATATGGTCTATTTGTGGAAAGAACCAGCTCTATTATCATAAACATAGAGCTACTTTACATACTTTTTCTAATCTGAATATACCACAATTCAATGGGTCCATAATTACACAACGGACTAAACACATCCGCCTGAACTCATCAAATTGAATTTTGGGTCATGCTGAACAAGAGAGATTTCCACCTTTTTACCTCTACATTTATGTAAATTTTAGCTAGTACTTGGCAAAACTTTATTTCATTCAATTGAGATGTTATTTTCCAATTAACTGTGAGACCAATTGAAAACATCAAAGTGACAACACCTTTAGCTAGTGGAGTAGGTCGTACTTTCGAAATGGAGGTTGAAATTGCAAATTTTTTTCTCTCTGAGAAAATTTCGAAATTTCGAAACAATGTTAATAAAGGAACATGTTTCGTGAAATAATCGATAATTAGATATATAACCTACAAAGAGGAAAAATACTTACGTTTAAAACTTTGAGCTTTCTCCAAGTAAACTGTCAGCCATTGAGTTATACCTACTCATGTGTAGTTTCAACAGTGCATGGCTTAAAGATTCCAAAAGAATTTAAACTCATGCCACAAAGGCTCTTGCAATCGATTCAAACCGCATTAAACTGCTTTGGGAATCTAACCACTTTAAAGAAACATGGCTTAATGACCATAATAAATGAATTAAACGCAAGATGATGATGGTTACTTAAGTTCTTTGCCACACAAATAATTCGACCACATGTTCACCAGAATAAGCAGCATCTTCTTCAATAACTTAAGCTTTAAATAACATCCCAAGCTGGGTAAGTTTACTACGTGCACAATGCTATAGCCATTGCTGGCTCATTACCATACCATGCTGCTGCTGCTGTTGCTGTTGCATGGCGCTTTTTGCAAGCTCGACGCTGCATAATTTCACATGTTTGTTACAGATTCAACCGCATGTTGCGTTTTGCGCTTAAATACCTTTGCCCAAGTTTTTATCTCTCTAATGTTGTTGTTCTTGCTGCCAACGGATTTTTCTTATTCTGTGTGCTGTGAATGATCGAAAGACTGTTGGTGCTGGTGCATTCCATTAGCAGACAACGCACCACGGGACACAGGCGCCACTAGAGTCCGTCGTTTTGAACCATCAGCATCAGGTAAATGCACTTCGCACTCGCACGACTGACGCAACTTCTTCACTTGATCATCCCGTCTTGGTCAACTGTTCCGCATCTACCAACAACTACTCCGAAAATTTATCAGCAACAATGAATTGTGCTGTTGACAGATTGATGTTTTTTTGGCCGGATTATGGTGATTTAATTTTTTCTTTTTTATATTTTTAAAAGAGCAATAAAGTTCCTCCTTCTCTCTTTATATATCCATCTTCTCTGCACATTCTGCTTGGATTAGCCAGAGCCACGTATCTGCCTTCAGCATTGGAGGGAACTGAATTTAGAAAAAAGTGAAGACGTTTTGAGAATTCGGTATTATGTACATCCCAGCGGCAAATTGATGAAGTACTCTGATTTTTCATGTATGAAAATCTATACCCTTTGTGTTGTATGTTTCACAAATGAAATTGTTACTATGATATTTTGTATATGAAGCTGTAAGCAGTCCGCTTGCTGACTACCTGGTTTGTATATGAAGCTGTAGGCAGTCCGCTTGCTGGCTGCCTGTTTTGTATATGGAGCTGTAGGCAGTCTGTTTGTTGGCTACCTGCATTGTGTATTGAGTTGTAGGCAATCTGTCTGTTTGTTGTCTGATTTGTAAATGGAGATGTAAGGGGTCTTGCCTGTTGGCTGCATACCTTGTATATGGAGATGTAGGCAACTCGGTAAACTATACAGGCACTTAGTAAGCGATGTTTTAAGGCAATCTGCCTTTCCCTTGCTATACATTGTATATAGGGATGTAGGCAAGCTGCATACAAAGCGGCCATCCCTTTTTAAAAAGCATTTACAGTTGTGGCTAGGATTGTGGGTATTACTGCCCAAAATGAGTATAGCTATTCATCGATGTTGTTTATAGCATATTTGCCGCTGGGACGGTTTCAATCTCCGTTTGCTCAATTACTGGTTATCGGTGAAACTACAGCCTTCCCTCCCTTAGACCCATTGCTGATGAGTCGTAAATACTTTTATTTATATAGATTTTGTATTATTTTCCAGCTGTATTTCACTTTTCAATTGATTTCCCTGGCACCTCTGTCTGTTATTGAGTTACTGAATCGTCGTGTGCATCTCCATTGTCGTTTTCTGTTGCTGACATTTGCACTGCATTGCATCGCAATACATCTTCTGCCCTGCTGCTGCTCTTTGGTATGTTGACAAGACGCTTTAAGGTCGTATGTTGCTGTACTGTAGCTGCTACCAACACAGCGGTGCCGCATAGTGTCCCATTAAGAAGAATAATAACGTTCTCGTATATCGACAGTGACTCCACCGAATGATCGATCTTCTTATCTGCAGGTGATCGTACTCTCGTATGTCTTGTGTACACTTGGTCACACTGTCGCCAAACTTTCTGCTTCTGCTCTTCAAACGTGTGTACATACATTCATACGTTGAGGACGCGTCCGATATGCAGCAATAAGCACTTGATCCGCTAAGCGGTAAATCGTCTATGAACTAAGATACAGCTCAAAGCAACAGGATTACGTACGCGATACTTCAGTGAAGTCAATTGGAAAATGATCGACGATGGTAATCCATATTAATCTTAATTGATTTTTCTTGTTCTGTCGATGCTATGTTGGGTTCGGTTGAGATTTTAGAAGAAAATGTACATTAATAGTATCCTTATTTGTATTGGTAGAAGAAATTCAATTTTTAAAATTTTCGATTTTAATAAATAAGTATGCAAAATGTACTTATGTGTTTTGTTTAGTTTTATTTGTCAAGAAATAAAATATTGAAATATTGATGCAATACCGTCACCAACTTGCTTAATATTTTGCAAAGAAATGGTCCATTTGAAGCAGACATTTTATTTCACTTCCATTCATTCACCGATAAAAATTTGTCGACCAATTCACCAAACAATCAATCATTGACTTTAGATTAGGTATTTTAATTGCTCCAAGAGGAGTATAGAGCCCCCAAATTAATTTATTCACGGCTGCCCCTCCCGCAAGTCACTTGAATGCTGATGGTCAGTATCAGTAGTGTCTTTGATCGATTTGGCTATACACAGAGGTCAAATTATGTTAATAGATATGAAGTCAACTTGCATTTTGAAAGAAAATGTTCACTGCTCCAAAGCAATTATTTAATAAAATTCATTGATAATTTCAATACAATTCAATTAAGAGCTTTATAAGAAGAAGTTTCTGTTTTTATAATGCAATCGAATTTTTGTATTTTTTACGCGATACTACTTATCTTACGATTTATGTTTTGTAAGAATATTTAATATGTTTACTATCATGTCTTTGACATTTAAAAAATTGGTGATACTTTAGTAGAAAGCTTTGACAACTGCAATTTATGGTTAAATTTAGATTGAAACCGACCAACGAACAGAACTTAGTTTTTAAAATAAGATTGAAAATGGCTTTGCATGCATATACATATCTATACTCTATACTATTTATATAAGATTGCTTACATGGAAATGCTTTGTAACGCTTTGGCGCAGAATATACTGAACCGATTTTAAAAATTTTTTACTTAAAACCACATATGGTATTTGTGCTAAAGAAGAATATTGCGTACTTATTCTTTTATCTTTTAATGTTAAATATTTTATTTATTTTAGAATTAAGTTTTTGAAAAACCTCACACAAAAATTGTCGTTTTGCATTTTCATTGCTTATGCTTACGCTGCTTCTTGAATTCTGTGTTGTTATTGTAGTTTTTTTCTTCTTCTTCTCATTTGTACCATTTGAATTTGGCTTGGAAGTTTAAAGAACAAACCCTCTTTAAACTGTGTTTTTTTTTTTGAAGTTTCTTGAATTTGAACTCGAATTTTTTAGTTTCATGATTCTATTGTCAATTCTAATACAGCAATCAAAGTTTGTAATTAAAAAAATTTCATTCCATTCCAAGGAATTTGTTTATTTAACGATTTGAAAAACGAACGGTAACCCGATAAGGGAAACTTTTTCTTTTTTGTCATGGAATTGAAAACGTCGATTCCAAATTTCAGTCACCTAGAATTGGAATTTTATGACAGTACTTAGAAGTGTACTTTCCCAAGGGTCTAACACTCCTGCAGACATAGTAAAGGTCATTCAGAACTATGTTTTTAATTTCACCAGTCCAATTTCCTGTGAATTCATACTTGCAATAAAAAATACGGGTTTGTACATAAAAAATCACAGTTGAACTCGAATTGACTTTATAAAATGGTTTGAAGCTTAAAGGCATGTACGCTGTTATTTGACCCCCTAGAAACTTCTGAATTTTGCCTAAAAAATTGTTCACTATCTTTCTTAGTTCTTGAGATATGTATATTGGCCTGCAGAAATTAAAATGCATAGTTCTAGCTGGCCTTTGTTATGTCTGGCGGTGAGTTAGACCATTCGGAGGTGTGTCATTTAAAATACTGTCATAATATTGTTTTTTGAAAACAATATATCAATCTCAACCTGATAACTGCATAAGGCACTGTTAGTCAAGATTTGGAACCTCCGAACACTCTTAGCTACAGTAGTGGGAATATCGGTCTTTATACTTTGACACTCTCTTCGCTGTTAAGAATTAAAACTTAAGGAAATGTCTTTCATAATCATGTGGATAGATCGAAATAAATTCGCTCCAAGTAATTGTTTGCAATAATACTTTCGATTGTATGAAATTGTTCAATATTTTCATTTACATTATAAAAATAAAAAGTTTTTGTTTGCCTTTTTTAAATGGTATCTCTCATTTCTTATGCCTTATAGACATAATCCCTTGGACCTCCATGTTTAGAGTTTTTTGTGAATTTCGAAAATTTAAAATTTTGAACTGAATGACTTCGTCTACCAGTGACTGCCGCTGTAGTTTTTTTTTCTCTAAGCGGCTGTTGTTCAGTTCGTGCCATCGATTGCAATCTAAAACTGCGGTCGATTGGACTTGCAAAGGCTTTTAATTTTTTTACCCTACGTTTTTCTTACCGCTGTTCAATTAAGTTCCAAGCGCTGCAAGTAGCAGGCGGCGATTCTACAAAAAGTTGTCGGCTTTGCGCGTGATAGATCGTAGCATTTTGATAGTGTCCTACAATGCGTCGAATGAAGTTATTTGGCCATGTATGGTGTTGTCTGCGTATGTCCCACATGAAGTTTTCAGGATGATTTAATTAGTGAAGTTAACAAATGCTTCTGTTTGGCAAGAAACAAAAGCATGGTGTTTTTATATATATTATAAAAACTTTGTGAAAATATCAGCAGTTTCTTTTTTATTATTTTTTTTAAATTAAACAATTAAAAGTGATATATGATTTATGATTTCTAGCCAACAACAATATATACATACATATATAATATGTATGTAATATGCTCGGAGATGTTCATCTCAACCAAGCTGAGCTACTTTTATTTTCTGTGAGACTCAAAATAACATTACTTTTTTGTCAAAAAGAAGAAACGAGTTTTCGATTTCTATAGATCTCACTTGATAATTTATTTAATATAATTTTAGCTGGCCAAACAATAGTCCTGGCTGATGTAGTTAAGCTGCATATGTAACAATACGAAATGCCGAGGTTCGAAACCCAGTGGATGCAGAATAGACGTGTTTTTCTTAGCTAAATATAATTCCATAGAATAATTATTAGGTCAACATGTAACATGACGCAGGTTAGGACATTTTCGTCTAGTGCAGCAACATATTGTTGTATTTTTACTTTAAGATCGAACGATTCAAACAACCTATGTCCACTGAACGATTTTTTAAACATTCGTCTCATTCTTTTATAAAAAAAAACTGAAAGTGTCACATATCTTATCTAAATTGCAGTAATTCAAAAAAGAACATAACTGCACTGCAGATAAGATAAATGTTAAAATACCTGTTCACCTGTTGTGACAATGTGTCAATGTACAGCTGTTGTTGACATTTTTCTATCACATATAGTTGACGCCAAGCATTTGCCCGTGGCATAATTATTTTATTTTTATTTTTTCTGCTATTGAAAACGCCAACTCTCTGTACACTTGTAATATTTTTCAAAAGAAGGACGAGTATTGTTTGCGAATCTACAACGCATAAAATTTTCAAATAAAATATCTCCTTACTATCCGCTTGAGAAAAGCTTAACCAGATGTCCAATAACGTTAATATGCAAATTTATTTCTTATCGTTTGCTTGAATAATGTCTGCTGAAACCTTCAAACTCTTATACGCCAATTAACTATAATGAGCCCAATATCAGAACATTTTTGAAGATGTTAAAAACGTTCCTCATACTTAATATGCAACGGGTCAAAATTAAGAGCGTGTTTTTAGATAAAGTTTTACATTTTCATTATAAAAAAAATGAAGAAATAAAAAGGGTTCAGACTACCATATTATCTTGACATATTTCCACACACATTTTCTTTCCTCATGATATTTTATCAATTTTCTTTGCATAACTTAATACTGATGACGCTTCATCACTAGATGTCTATATTCCTCAATGTACTCGTAGCTCTGGCCTGTCTTCTACTGGCATTGTTCCTTTAAGTGGTAATTTAGCTTATCTTAATGTATGGCTTTTATTTCAATTTGAATTATTTTCACCTTTAGAGTCAAGTTAACATGTGATTTGGCTAGTTGGTGCCCATATCACAAGCATGGACGGAACATAAAAGGTGATTTTAATGTGAAAAGTTTAAGGCATCACATCAGCGGACATTATTGTCGGTGAGGTTGTCAATGCTTATCAGACGATGTATAATTTAGAAATTTATTGTTATTTTAATTTCTGACTTTTTTGATGTCTTCATTTTTTATAATTTGTTGTGGATTAGTTATATAATGATATATAACATCCGTTTAAGTACATTGTTGCCTCTAACGCAGAGCTGGGTAGAGTGTGTAATTTAAGAAATTAAAAATTCCGATTTTGGAGTCGAATTTTTCAATTCAGTAAATGGCAAAAGGAATTCGCAAAACTTTCGGTTGTGAAATTGGATTATATATTTTAAGTTTCATTCCAGCTAATTGGAGCTAGAAATCAAGTTTTTCAATTCAAAGGAAAAATAAATGGCATTCAAGAAATGTAAACTTGATATTTAAGTATTACTAATTGGATTTAAGGGAGTTACTAGTTTGGAATCGATGTTACAGATCCAACAGCGAGTGCCTCTAAATAAATATTGTTTTGCAACACATTCAAAAGGATCTACACAATTATTTTTCACATTGTCACAGTTTGTTTTTTTAACAATATGCAAAACAAAATGTTCTCCATCTTGCATGAGAAAATCTCATTAATCACTTTGAAAACCCCATTTCAGAATAAAGGGAGTCTACAATACTAAAAATAAATTAAGCAACCATTTCTGAAAAAAAAAAAAACAGCAAAACCAATTCTTATATATCCTAAGCAGCAGACTCTACTTTCATTACGCATTCATACGCGGCGAACATTAAACAGTTTGCATACTGCTAAATAATCTATAGTGGGGATTTCCTGAAAGCGACGAGTAGGGTTACCTACTAACTAAAAAGTTTTAAAATTTAAAAAATAAATGTTGACAAATATTTTTAGAGAAAAAAGGATAGCAAAATTTTGAGTAACTATTTAGCAATTTAGCATAAGAAGGTGAAAAGCAACCAAAACTGAGGTCCTGAAATTTAAGGTCATATTTGACCTTATGTTTTCAAAATAAACGCACATTGCAAGATTATAATCAATAAATTTTGATATTTTCGAAGTCGATAAAAAAAAATCAAGTTTTCAGTTCTCTGGAGCATTGCAGTCGATAGTAATATTTAACTTTTTTTTTAAATAGCAACTAGGCACAACAGATAGTGGGGGATTAAGGTACTGAGCTTAAGTCTTTAAGAGAAACACGAGGATCTTGTTAGTTGGCCCCTTGAGGTCTAGACCCGAGGCTATAGTCCCTACCAGTCCACTTCAATCCAGAGCTGGCCTCAAATTAAAAAAATGTTATATCAAAGTGTTAAAAACAGAAAACAATATGGAAGAGAATTGCTTAAAGGGACTTTAAACCTAATAAGACCATGTTAGCAAACTTGGAAATTCATCTTTGCATAGTGTGGTGAGGATGGCTCTATAGCGAAATCCGAAAACATAATCTGTCATGCCATCCTTTGTCTTTAAAATTTTTGTTATCCTAAGCATGCTGTGCAAGATGGTAAGCTTATGAAATAGTATAGACCGTCATTTTTTTTAGCAGGATATCAGACCAAGTAAGACAGTAAAGTTTTTAAGTTTAGTCAGTTTTTGCACATATTTGAAGATATGTCGCTCTGACAGGAAAGGTTTTTTTTTTTGATATATCGTCCATTGAAATAAAGAACTCTTAGCTCTACTTAAAGGATATATCGGAAATGACGAATCTCAATGAAAACAATTTTTAGAGGCCGATGGATAATGGTCAAATTTTCCTTCTAATATAAAATTTCATAATTTACTTACTAATTAAATAGCTTGTACATAAATAATTATAATAACTGCCTTAAAGTTCGAAATGTCTTCACATACATACATACATATTCGACAAACATCGATTTTTGTACTTTTTGAATTTGAAATTATACACTATGGCCCATAATTATAGTCGGAAAATTAAGAGCACTCTAAGTTAAAACCTGGTTTTTACCCAAAATCGAAAATACAGAGTGACCTATATATGTCTACAATATTTTGTGTTAATAACGCAGGGTAATCTATTTTTTAAAATTTTCTCATAATTTAATGTAAGTTTTTCGAATTTTGGTAAAAAAAACAGGTTTTAGCTTATGGCGTTCTTAATTTTGAGATTATAATTATGGGCCTATATGATTGTTTTGTAAATATGAGAATAATGAATAAATATTGAATTGAATTGAATACTATTATGCAAGTGTGTCTCACACTCTTGACGCGAAATATACAAAATTAAAAATGAGGTTATGCTTAGCAAACAAAAAAAAAATATGAGGACCTGCTTATTCTGATCTCTGGGTATGACCCTCAACTTTTTTGTGGGCCTTCGCAAGAACTTATTTCAAAATAATATCAAGTCAAATATGTTTTTCAATTGGATTTTCTGTCTTGTCTCAAAGGAACTCTCTAAGACCTCCGAAGTAACTACCTTTAATACCAGAATCTCTTTTTATGCAACCACAGAATGAAGTCGTTGCGCTTAACTTTTTTTGACACGGCGCAGTCCTTGTAGCGGTTGTTTGATAACATTTTTTGCATTTTTCAAATTGGCACAAGGAAGTAAAAATTATTCTAATATAATTAATTCACTGGACCACCTTATATATGATCACGAATAAGTGTCAAAAAATGCATAGCGTTAAAAACAACGAGGGAATTTGTTGTTTGGGGTCAAGTTAAAATCTGCAACAGAAGGAAATCCAGTCGTTTGGTTAATTAAATTAACCAGGCGCTCGGTTGACGCCTCTGTTTAGGTGGCAACCCTTAATATCGTTGACTTGTTTAAAACCGAAAACACCAAAAAATGGTTGAAAGCGCGTAATAATGCACATGAATAAGGAGATATGTATGTGTACGCGTGTATGAACATTCGGCAATTTCATTTTATGCTGTACCTACAAACAAACACTTCCTTTTGCCGCAAAGAGGGTGCACGAGTATATGAAAAACAACAACAAGAACAGTCGTAAAAAGGGGTGGACAAGCAACACACTCTCTTGTGTAAACAAAACCGTCATAAATATCATTTAGTTGTTGTTTTGTTTTAACGTTGTTGCTGTTGATGATGTTTATGTTGTTGTTTTCGAATTGTGGTGTGCGAAAGTGTTGCTGCTACTGTGCGGTTTTAAGGAGTATCAATTGTATTTGTTTTTATTTTAGAGATTTTAGTTAGTTGTGTTAGTGCTTATCTGTGTGAACTGCAATGAGTTTGTTCGTGCTGCAAGTTGCTGTTGTTGTTGCTATCGCTGCTGATTAAATGCTAATGTGCTGCGAATGGGCGGAGTTTCAATAGTCACTACGAAAAAAGTGTGTTTTTCTCTTTTACTATGAGTTAAATGTAGGAGAGAGAATAAGTGAAGTGTTGCCATGTTGAAAAATATATGAACATACCGTTACTCTAGGATGGAAACTGTCCCGAACCAACCTAGGGACAAGGAGGGCTTTCCCCCCCCCACGCGTCTCATCTAAGATGGGATTCTAGGGCCGTTGGTTTTACTCTTCGCAAAATAAAATTTGTTTGCCCCTCCACGCAAAGTCGGGTTGGGTACGGGCCTGGATAGAAAGGTCCTAACTTATTTCTTTTTTCTCGAAATTGAATTTATTTGGGGATAAGTCGATAGTCCCTCGATATATTTTAATGATATTCGAACTATAAGTTAGATAAATGTCTAAGCTAAAATGTTCACGCAAAATTTACTACCTAATTTTTCCCCAAAAAGGGGGGTGTCTCTTTGTGTCAACCTCCACAGAGATTGGACGTTTTTTTCAAAAAAAATATGACTCAAAAGTGTTGCTGTCATCCGAAAATATTGCACTTTTTATAGGTCGATGACAGAAGATCATCGATAAAGACAAGGCTGAGAGTCGGATATAGGACAGAGCCCTCACAAAATAGCTATTTTATAATAAGTTGTGTGTCATAAGCTTCTCAACTCGCTGTTTGAATTAATTAAATTGTAAACTTATGCCAGTCTGTACAAAAAAAAAAAAAAACAAAAAAATCACAGAACATCAGTGTAGCTAAGAGGCGAAAGAAGGCCGTCGCCCCGGGTGGGCCGCAAAATGGTTCTCGTAATATTAAATTAAAATTTGCCTTCGATCACTAACTTCCAGCTTGTATTTAGTTTAATGGACCTATTGATATTTTTGTTGGAACGAATTTTTTTTTTTTTTCAAGAATTGGGGCGGTACATTAGCTCTTCGCTTCGGGCGGCTGTGAGAAAAGTAATGCCAATGCTGCGATTCTATAAAAATTAGTTTGTTAACAATTGACACGTCAATTGACAGTCAGCTTCATCAAGTCAAACTCAAAATTAAGAGTCGAAATCTGCACAAAAGTTTCTGATTTATATGGCTTGAAGTTGCTTAATCCAAAAAACTTAAAAAGAAAAACCTCTAGATTAAAGTTTCTTACTGGCAACATTTATTGAGTAACAAAAAAACACACAATTTCATGGCAACAATAATCTTAAGCGCCATCTCTCTGGCGCTAAGTACATAAAAACTTGGAAGATACTTAGGTATTTTCACACAAGCCATTAGATACAATAAAGGCAGCTACAATTTTACACGACCAGCCATTGCGGTCACATGTATAAATATTCGAATACCAACACAAAAATGTATCTTTGTGCACACGCACGCAATAAAATCAATGAACCTCACATAGATACAAGCCCGCAAGCAAAATATACCGTGTACTCTGTCGCACTTTCTCTAACAGCACGGCCAACTTATTGAGCTCGTCGAGGGAGTGAACATAGCAGAGCGTATTATCACATCTACTACGAAGACGAAGTTTAACGGAATGAAACTTTTCTTGCACTGAGTTTTGTTAACGAAATCAGTCAACGTTTTCGACTTGCCGGCGAGTGAGTATACAAGCTTGTTGCGCGGCGCGTAGTGTTCGATCTGTGGATTTAAACTTGAAATATAGCGAGCCAAAAAATTATTCGAAGCAATCGGTGAAAAGTTTATCTAATAAAACAAAACGCTTTGGAAATTTGTGAAAACGATCATATAATGCGAAATTTCTTAAGAGTCAAGAGAATAAGCAAAATCTATTAGGATAATCAAAAAAAAAAAAAAAAAAATAGCAATATTACTCATAAAAATATTTAGAATCACAAAAAAGATACTACTTGACTCAGTTTCTATAGTGCACTAAAAAAGAATAAGAAAAAAAACCAAATAAACCCTTCCAAATCCACTGCGATTAGCTTTTGCTTCATTAACATACTCGAATATGTTGGTGCCGTCGGACATGATCGCCGCGCAATCAAAAATGGTTTACCAGATGAATAAATACTGCGCTGATCGCGTGCAGGTTCGTAAAGCTCAAATTCACAAGCAGATCCAAGAAGTCTGTCGCATTGTGCAGGACGTCCTCAAAGAGGTAGAGGTGCAGGAACCGCGTTTCATCTCCTCGCTAAATGATTACAATGGACGCTTTGAGGGTCTTGAAGTTATCTCACCTTCAGAGTTCGAGATCATTATCTACCTCAATCAAATGGGCGTCCTTAACTTTGTGGACGACGGTACGTTACCCGGTTGTGCAGTGCTCAAACTAAGTGATGGTCGTAAACGCTCAATGTCCTTGTGGGTTGAGTTTATAACTGCGTCAGGTTACTTGTCAGCGCGAAAAATTCGTTCCCGCTTTCAAACGCTCGTGGCGCAGGCGTGTGACAAATGCGCTTACCGCGATATCGTTAAAATGATTGCCGATACAACTGAGGTCAAGTTGCGTATACGTGAACGGATTATTGTGCAAATCACACCAGCCTTTAAGTGCGCCGGTCTTTGGCCACGCTCAGCCTCACATTGGCCATTGCCGGGTATACCATGGCCCCATCCAAATATTGTTGCAGAGGTTAAGACTGAAGGATTTGATATGCTGTCAAAGGAATGCATCGCATTGCAGGGAAAAAACTCAGCAATGGAAGGCGATGCATGGGTGCTTAGCTTTACGGATGCCGAAAATCGATTATTACAAGGTGAGAGGACAGGTGTTGGAACGAAAAGAGAAAGTTGGAGATGAAGTTGAGGTGAATTTGTTTTACCGACGGTGATGTGTTGTTTATTCTCATAGTGAGTCATGCGGTTGGTTTGATTTTAAAAATTAAAATACAAAATAATAACCTGGTAGCCACGATAAATAACTGGTTTTGCGGTTAAGTTTGTACTTTTCAGTGGAAAAATTGTAAACTATGAAATATTTGCAAATGAGATGATGTCGTATCGACGTTTACACAAATATGTCATTTTCGTTCTTTATGAAACAGGAATAAAACATAATTAAAGTTTGATACTTTACAAATTCAATTTACTCATATGTTTCAGCTAAAAAAATGTTCGCTTAAATCTTTTTGGTTAACTTATGATGTTAACTCTTCTTCGTTTTTGAAATTTTTTGTCACTATGCCTAAGCTGCAGTGTGCCGTAAGGACTCTTATTAGTAAACGGACAGATTTGCGGTGTAGTTTAAATAAAGTTATTATTTTTGAACTGCCCGCGTAGATAATGTCCGGGAGGTAGCACAATTATTCTGATGTTATCTGTTTCTTGTTTCACAGTTATCACATTAATTTGTGTTTAAGGAACTTCAGTGGAGAAGCCATTTACGACCAGAGAGATGTATATTGATTTTTGAGCAAGTTTGTCTGACAACTCATTCTGTTTAACGATTGAATTTCCAGGAACCCAGCATAGTTTAACTCAATAGTATTAAGTGGAGCTCAGTTCAGTTCTTACATTCTATGGCAATCTATGGATTTCAATGATTTGATCGCTGCATAACTTTCGAAACAGAAATCTACCTTTGCAACTCGGTCGATTTTGCCTTAGAAAACGCTACCACAATCTGTAAGCATCTCTGAAATCGTGTCTCTTTCAGATTCTTTTCATTTTTACCTTTGACGGTCTTATATGCAAAATCATTTCTACCAGGGGTTGAAGTACGATACTTATAAAATGTTGTGTACGATATTATACCAGAATTGACACATGTTTTTCCAGTGCTGGATTAAAGTAGATCAAGGGAGCGCTCAACATGCCAATATGTTTTGCATAATTGTATATGGTTTGTGGGAAACGAAACACGAGGATCTTTTTTTGCCTCACTGACAATATACATATGTACATGACAAAAGTCTCTATGATATCGGCATTTTATAAAGGTGCATTAAAAATATTGTTTTTATGAATGACATTTAATCCTGAAAATCACCTCTTATATTTTGATCATCAAATTTCATTATATTTAGTTACAAAGTGGCGCTTTTCAGATTTTAGCACCGGTACCCACAAAGTTTTATGCTGGGAATGACTATAAATAATTTGGTTTTAATCCTACATTTCATTTCAAAAACTTTTATTCTGATGTTCTCCAATTTTGGTTAATCGAAGACTACTGATTTCGTGAGAGAAAAATGGGCTCAGTTTTTCTTGGGTTAGCAACCTAGCTATTATTTTCTGCCCATCTTAATAGTGTCAATTTCATGAGGTAAAGACTTTTACGATATCATTAACAACTATATTTATACCATTTCTTGCTAGGTAGAAAACAGTTTTGATAGCTAAGAGCGACTGTTTATTATTCATTCCGGCCCTTTAAAATAATACCTTTTTGAGTCAATTAATAATTTCTTTTTAAAATAGATATTGAACACAATCTTGCCCTTCATTGTATTTACTTTAGCTAAGGCTTAGAAAATATACAGACAGATTAAAACCCAATAAATGTTTTGGAAACACCCAGTTTGGAGAGAGTATCTGCAACTTTGTTCCAGACTTGAGCGAGGATCCAATGAAGAATGTTTGTTGTTCATGTTTATAATTTAATAATCTCAGCCAACATTTGGAAAATTGTTAAATCTTCCAAACGATGGGCAGTTTCTCTTGGGAAAGCATCGCTGATATTAGAATATGAGATCATGCTCGATCAGAACCATCGTCTCGGCGATTGAAATGTGAATATTCTCTGTCCTTAGAGCCCTATACATCAACAAAACTTTTCCAACGTGCACGATCAGTAGCGAATGCCTTCAATTCTCTTCAATATTTCCCAGATTCACGTATTTTCTGTAAATTATTCAAACTTTGCTTGAAAATTAATTTTTTACCCTCTCCTTTAGAAGGGAAAGGTTTATTTCGGAACCTTATGCAACTGACAATGCAATGAAATTCAAAAAAAAGCTGACCATGAGTCAAATTTGTTTGTTTATTTATGGCTTGAATAATCATAACAAAAATGAGCAATGTACATTCCTGTTAGCGTTAGATGACATCAAAACAGGGTTTTCTGAAATTTCATACAAGGCTATTTAGGAATCGTGAAGTGATAGATGCTTGTTTCAAAAAAGCTTTTCGAGCTTGCTATGTGTTTCACATATTGATTATGTTGAAATGTGTAACATTGACGTAATCCATGATGGCATTTGTAATTCTCATTTCCGTATCATTCTATCCGTTAAATTCGGGCGCGAAAGCTTGTAGACAGAAAACTGATCCTCGTACCATTAAATTAAAATAGGCTTTTGATCAATAACATGCAAAATGAATTAAGTTTGTTGATGTAACTTTTTATTCTAGTAACTTTTCCAACAAGGAAAAGAGGTTTCAAATTTCAACAGAAAAATATTTCATTTTGCTAATGATTTCCTGAGGTAAAAAATTATGCTGAGAATTGGGCTGGACTGGAAAATGTAAGATTGCAGAGAAGTTATATCACATTTAAACTCAATTCAAGTGCAAAAATCAGTAAAATTTTGAACGAAAAATATCCTTCGCTTTTTTTTCCATTTTGATATAAACACTTGAGTTTATTTATGATGTACAACTCCTTTCTCTTTTTTTATTTATATTCAGAATTAAAACTACATTAAAGACTCGGTTAAGAGCCAGATCTTGATTTACCTTAAGATTCGAATGCATCTGATTTTTGCAAGCTAAGAAGTATAAAACCATGTCGTGAATAATGTAGACTTCAGCAGTATACTCGTATTTGATAGCTAAGCGTTATTAGAAGCTCTTGAATCATTTATTTTAGATTTGAACATTGCCGTAGATTTTGTGAATAATTTCACAGATTTCCAAAACATCGACTTAAGCCTTTTATGGGCTGAAGCAATGATAGCCAAATGGACGATGGATAACCACAAAAAAGGCTTGTTTTTTTATTTTCGTTTTCCGTCCGTTAAAGTAATTTGACGATAGAGGGTGAAGAACAAAACTGTTTGCCATTGTATTAAAAATGAAAAATTAAATCAGAATCAAAGCAGTGGTTTTTATTATATGACATTTTAAGGGCCTCGCACCTACTGGTTGCACAGGGCCTCGCGCTATCGAAAGCTGGCTCTGGAGATATATATCCAAAGCCTGAATTTGGAAATAAAAAGTATTGCCAGTATGTGTACAAATGTTTCAAAAGAGTAACAAAAGCAATTGTATATAAAGGAAGAAAATGTAGAACTTCGGCCCACTATGTTCATATTTTGCTATGATTCTTAACTGGTCAATGCGAAAAGTAAAATATCGTATGCTTGTGAAGTCTTAAACGTCGGCTAACAAAGTTTACTGATGATACCATGTAGCAGTGGTTGAAACTAGTGTAAGCAGCTAGTTGCTCACTTTTTGTTCCTTTAATTCATGTAAGCTTTTTGTGTTTTTTGCACTTAAAGTATTGAACAGGAAGCTCAGTAAAAAATACTCGCATTATATAAAATTAAAAATGATTTTTTAAATCTCTATAAATTAGTAAAAGTGTCCATAATCATTTTAATCAGTTTAGTTCAATGTAAGCAATGTTTTCTGCCAATGCGTCCTTTAAATAACTGGCTTCTGCAACTTAGTCACTTTAAATATTGAAAATTCTCTGGTTAAGTTAAAAATGTTGACTCAAAATGTATTAAACATATGTACATATCTTGTGAAAAAAAAATCTTGAAATTCAATCGTGACATTAACAACCGTTGAGCGACTAATTAGTTGTAAATCTGATTTAGAAGTTAGGCGCTGTCTAAGGCTCTATAGTCCAAGAGACGGCTGTAGATAAGTCGAGTGTATAAGATTACAGGATGAGATATATGCCAAATTATAGCGCTCGATGAGCCTAAATAGAATATCTAGCGTTGCCTTGCCAAAGCCTGTCCCGATGGCCGAAAATGCCCGAATTTTAGCGAATTTTGTTGTTCTAATTAAAACTGTAGTACATAACAGCTAGAAATGCATGCCAAATGATAGAACTTGAAGAGGCCTAAATATAATACATGGGATTGCATTGTTGAATCCTGTCCCAAACATGGGGTTTCACCGGTTTTTTGGTCACTTTTTAAGTTTCTGCAACAAAATGCCGCCTTCTTTCAGAAATATTAGTTACAAACTAAGACTGTGATGTTTTGAGAATAACGACAGCATATTTGCCAACTTTTTCGCAGACATCAAGCGATAAAATATCGAATACATTTTGTGAATTTGAATAAATATTGTGAATATTTTGCAAAAATGTCGAATGTCAAACTAATGATTAGGTTGAGTTCGAAAACGGTTTCAATTTTATCCCAGTCACAGAAGAAACAAAATTTTTAATAAGATCAAAGTAAAATATCGTCACTGGTTGCAAATATATCTTTGTGGTGTTTTTAAAATGGGTGGTTACCAATTAACAGCCAGAGGGACAATCGAAACAGATTTATCCACCTGCAGTTAAAATATCTCGCTATCTCTGTGCGATACTGAGGTTTTTAAGGCTCTGCATATACTATACGTAATGGTATTTTACACTCAGAAAATAAATCTGGTAAATGTAACCAAATTTTTACCAAAACTCAGGTTAGAATTTTCTAACCTGGTGGCCCATGTTGTTAAGTCTAACTAACCTGGGAATCAGGTTAGCTACAAAATTTTCTCAAAAAAACCGGAACCGAATTTTTTTTATCATCTTCTCCTCCATCCTTCACCTCTCTTATTAATGCTTATTAATTGGAACTTAATTTATATAGGTTGCATTTTAAAAACTTCAGAGAAATTAAATTTTTATTTGTCACCGACGAGATTCGAACCTAGGTCTCCTACGTTATGCCACTGTCCAAAAATGCTCACATCTTAACCAACTGAGCTACTCTTATTATTATATTCCTTAAAACTAAAAGTATATTAGTACTGCGCATATAAAAACACGGAATGCCTAGGTTCGAACCCCACTGGATGTAAGAAAAAAATGTTTTTTTTTTAAATGAAAGATAATTCCTTAGAACAATTTATCAGCTTAATGTGTTACCTGATGCAGGTTAGACATTTTTTTCTGAGTGTAGAATATGAAAAATTAATTGTACTTATGCGATATTCCATGGAAAGTCCACAGTGACACTCAGTCGCCCAACTATTTAGTTTTATATAGGCGCTAGCCTTTATGGTTATTTTTTGCGTTGGCCATATTTTTCAGATATGCTGTCGGTCATATACATTTCAAACGATCGTTTGTCTCATGGCGTCCGATTTGGAGTTGAAATGTTTTCTACTTTATTGTGTAGAATCAAAGATCGATATGTCTGACAGCCAAGATAATCTTTGATCCCTAATAGCTGGTCATTTTACTGTCGGTTTTATTTTTGCTGCGATTGAGCCACAAATTGCAATCCTGTACGATGGAAAAAATTTTAAACATATATCAGCAATTTTGTGTGATCTATAAAACAAAATATATAAAAGAACTCCACCAGAGGTATAAAAGAAAATTTTCTCAAAGAAATTTGAATACTGGTGATATGGTTTTCATTTTAGAAGACAATCTGGCGCAAGAGTAATGGCGCCTATTTGGTTTTGCAAATTCTTAAGAAGGACTTACCTTCAAACTGAATGTGGAATATTAATCATACGACCACGTGTAATTTACATCTTCGTATTCCTGTAAATAAAAAAAAAGTTTCAATAAGCAAATCAAATTTTTTTTTATATTTCAACACAAAATAAAGGCTTTATTCGACTGAAATATTCTGAAATTGATAGATCCTCTCTAAGGTCATCAATTAAGGTTGTGGACACGAATCTAATGATCTGCTGCATCAAAGGGTCTTCCCAATTTCTCCCACAGAATCATACAGCCATCAACGATTTCGCCTGGTTTGGGTCCTAAATCATGCCTGCCAACTATGCCTTGAGTCTAATTTGAAAATACAGTGGCGTAAGGAGACGTCCATAAATTATGTGAGTCAAAATAGAGAGGGAGGGGGTCCAGAAAAATCTCACCAAGGGGGAGAGAGGGTCAATAAAAATATCACGTCAATTTTTAAATGAAGAGACTATACATTATTTTAGCAGATTAGATTTACAAATTATAAGGCAAGTCTCACGGAAGGGGTAGGAAGGGAAGTCATAGCTCGCCAAATCCAACCAATGGGAGGCGGGGTTCGAATTTTCAAAAAAAAAAAAAAAACACCTTACGTAAATAATGGATTGCTCCTTAACACTATTCCCTCATTTTCCATCAACTCATTTTTAAAAATTATGCTACCTGTATCAGCTGTGTGAATTTTTAATTCGTAAATTGCGAAATGAGGAATTTTATTGGTTTCATATGTTTTTAAAGAATAAAAAGGCAATAAGCTTAAATGCAAATTAAAGAAAGTATATGAACCTAAGACGCATATTTAAGCGTCCTCAAAGATTCAACATCAGCCGAAATGAAAATCAAAAATTTGGCGACTGAAGGATTCAAAAGTGAGGATTTTTTTTTCCTCAATAGTTTGGGCACGACGATTACAGCCTATGATTCTCTTCAGATCGCATTTTTCCTATTCATGAGTGTCTCGCTTTGAGCTGAAATAACAGTTGTTTTGGGCATGCAAGTTAAATAGTAGGGAGAACTAGTTTCTCCTAACTTTTTTTCATAAGTCTAACATAACTGCCTAAGACGCTACCATTGGAAAACAGAAACAAAAATATAAAACAACCGTGGATTTAAAATTAATATTAATTGAATTTAATCACTGATACGTCCAAACACAACTGATTTATAAGAAAACGTTAATGCCGATTGATATAATGACTTATAAATTAACCGATATCAAGTTAATACACTTGATGACGTGCCCCGATTTCTGGTTTAAAACAATCACTGTACGGTTATACATTTTTTATTTTTAAGCCCAGTGCGATAAGACTCCGATGTACGAGTAACAACACTTGAGATTTTCAATGGATTGATTTCCACTGCTGTCGATCAAAGTTAAAATTTATTATTTTGGACATTAAATACTTAAGTATGTATTGAAACATAATAAATTAGAAGTGCACTGTGATTAGTAACATTAGTTGAGTTAAGTTAAGTTGATTTAATGAGTATGGTAAACAAAATATAATTACGTACAGTCCGATAAGTAGCTATGTACTACCACGATTGCTAGTACATATTAACTTGGCAATCAATTATTGCCAACGACTAGAAAGAGGTTAAATGTGTTATAAGCAATTTATAACAAATAATGAAATAATCGTTAGTGGGTTGCCGTGGCTCTCTCGAAATTAAACAAGAACCTGTTTCTTTACTGACAACCGATTTAAAATGTGTCACGTTCCATCTATAAATAAATTATCCATCCAAGTATCTTTTGAGTTTCACCAAGTCCAATTGTATACTCATAGATATGCATTTCATATGTTTCAGATTAGATAAAAGCAGTCAGTCTCGCAGCTTAGAAATTATTTATAGCTTTTCTTGTTTACTTGTCGCCTGAGATTCATTTCGAAAATAGTCAGAGATCGCACTTTCGATAATTTGATAAAATAAAAGAACATACACACGCACTTATCAATATCTATTTATATTTATGTTGTAAATTTATCAGCACTTGAACATAAAAATGTGTCAGTTTTCAAAAAGTTATGTACGCGTATGCATTTAACGGTGTTATCTGTCTTGATGTCGGTAATTATAAATTAATTGTCACACGATCACTTTTGACTTCTATTTGAGGTTTGATAAATATAACATGAATGTAATTTGTATTGTGAAAAGAAGTTTTTTAGAGCACAGGAGATGAACATGGTAGAAAAATAACTCACTTTATTAAGACAACGATTTTTAACCTTATATTATGTGAATAAGCACATTCTTATCCAATTTATGTGTGATTTTATAAAAATGGGGTAACTGGGTTTTATCTAGAACCACTTTCAATCATATTTGAAAGCTACGAATAAGGGTTAACAAGAAAAGTTCGAACTAAATTACATATTATTGTTTCTAACGAGTGATTATTATTTATTACAAATGTCTGAAACTGAAACTCACATCATACTAAAAAATATCCTTACGTGCCCCAAGTGTCAGTTCCATGACATGTACCCATACAAAAATTTCAAAATATACTTTTTCGTTAATTCTATTTAAAAATTTATAAAAACCATATATAAAAATTTAACAAATTGAAATTTTAGTAATATTTTTGGAGCATTTCCGATATCGAGTATTATAGACCAGGGCTCTGTTTCATAATAAAGTACAAAGTTATACTATTAGTCTTGTAGCTTGTACTTGGTACAATTTCGTTTCATAATAAAAAAGTACAAAAGTACAAGCTACAAGTTGTCAAATTGAAAGTGCAAAAGAATTTTTTAAAAGTACAAGCGATTCTGTTTCATAAAGAGTCGTTAATAATACAAATACTTGAAATGTACAAGTGATTGTTGGATTATTAATACAAATGCCGGTTTACTTGTAACATCGAAATTTAGGGAAATTGCCGATGCTTTATATTATATTATTTCTCATAAGATGTTGGAGGATTTATTATTTAGAAGTAATGACGAACCATTGGATGATCATGTGATTCGGCAGACCTTGGCTAGACGAAGAAAAATATATGGAATCAGATATACCTTTCATTTCGAAAATGAGTTTGAGTCTAAGCAACGGCTCCGAATGTCATCGGTCGAACTAGAGACGCTGCTGTTGCAGATCGGACCACTACTTGCAGACCCTGCTGCTAGGAAATGACATGCAGCAAAACTCAAACTTTGTATTGCCCTGCAATGGCTTGTAAGTGGAGTAAGTAAATCCTCTGTTCGCAGATGTGCAAAAAGAGTGGTCAATGCTGTAAATAGCCGTTTATTCCAAACAGTAGTTGCATGGCCAGAAAACGTTGCGGCAACTATAAACTTGTTATTTAATATGGCTAATTCTCACGTGTGTGGAGTATTAGATGGTTCACTAATTCCTTTTGACGCTTTAGTTGAAAATAAAGCGGTATTTGTAGATCGATACGGAACCCATCCGATTTACAGTATGTTCGTTTGTGGCCCTTCATGGCTCACTAGTGTTTCGAAATAGAACACTGTATTGCAGAAAGGAAGCACAGAACATTTCCCTAATGCAGTTTTATTGTAAGATCCCGGTTATTCTTTGAAGACGTGGCTCATGACACCTCTGCACCATGAACAAAACAGCCCTGCTGAAAGAAGGTACAAATACAACAATACAAATAACTGAACAAGCTTTGAGTATATTGAAAGAAATTTTTCAATGCTATAGTAAGACCACCTTTGTATAGACATGCTTGAAAATTTGTCAAATGTCGCACAACTCTTCGTAACTATTCAATGACAATATTAATTTTTGAAAAAAAAAAAATAATCAAAATACATTTTCAAAAAGTGCCTACAAACCGCTCAGCTGACTTGTACTTTGTACTTTTTCGTTTGTATAATATCACTAATAGTATTAGTCAGGATGTTCCCATTATGAAACAGAAGATATTAGTACTTGTAGTTTGTAGTTTGTACACTTGTACTTATTAACTAATACTATTAGTTTGATTAGTTTTTTTAAAGTACTCAAGATGCAATCGGTTCCGTAAAGTCTAATGGCTTTAATATAGGTAACAGTAAACTCTGATTTAAATATCGAGTGATTTTGAATTCAGTGTTAGCAGTGCCTCTAGGCAGTGCTGGGCTTATAGTAAGGCACACTAGGTACAGGCCTAGGGCTTCAGCGCGGAGGGGGCACCAGATATTGAGCAGGATTGAGCATTATCAATACTTTGTATTGAAAGTGATCTACTACGTGAAATCGATTTTGACGATATTATCAAGGATTTTGCTAATACAAAGTCAAGGAAGCAGTATTTCGGCCAATAAAGTATACATTGTAACTATTTTACATCAAATAAAAAATCAATATAAAATGAAAAACTAGGGCACTATTTTCTTTAAGAACCTAGGGCACCAAAAATTTAAATCCGGCCCTGCCTCTAGGTGATCAGTGGCGTAACTAGTGGGAGTGAATGGGCCGTCGTCCCGGGGTACGATGCTTAGTTTTTACTATGAAAATTGATTTGGTTCTTCGCCCCGCAAGACAAATATTAAAGCATTTGGCTATCGGTTCTGTCAGACTTGTTTCGACTTCTTCGATACTTATCGACAGTTTTCAACGTTTTCGATACGCATCAATATTTTTTGAATTCATTTATTTGGTTTCATCGATACTCATTGAACTTAGCCACCATTTTTCGATACTCTTGGACATTTCCCAACTTTTTTTTCGACATTATATGGCAACATTCAACTTTTACGATACTTTCCGATTTTCATCAGCCTTTTTTAAGATAATTTTATGAAGTAACGATTAAATCTAAAAGCTTCAAAAAGTATTTAGAAATGTCTAATCGAGTAACGAAATGATTGACAGGAGCATAGAAGTTTTTAATAATATTCAAAAAGTAGTGAAAAATTCATTTTGAGTATCGAGAAACGTCAAAAAATCAAAAAGTGTCGAACAATGTCGAAAAATATCCAAAAATATCGAAAATATTGAATAGATTGATAGATATCGAAAAGTATCAAGAAAGTCGACGAGTATCGAATTGTATGAAAAAAAAAACGGGACACATCAAAACATAGAAAATTATCGAATGGTATAAAAAAAAACCTCGAAAAGTTTGCAGAGAATCGCAAAAGTCAATAAGAGTCGAATTGCATCGAACTGTTATATGTATGTATGTAATAAAATCAAAAAGGGTACCTTTGAATAAAATTCTATTCAAATCCAATTGTCAAGTCCAGAGATATTGGCGAGAGAATAATTTTTGACGTCAAGTATTAATATTCTTAGAAAAAAAGATAAATTTGGGCCCTCACTTGTTAACATCAGCTCAGTATGCTAGTCTTTTTTGAAAAGCATATATGTACTATGCTTACTGAAAATTTTTTTATTTTTAAAGAGAAATAATAGTTCATTATGAGCAGAAATGTTATGAAGAAACAAACTTAGTAAAGATAAATATCATGCATATCAAAATTAGCTGCAAAGTTAGCATATTTTCAGCTATTTTCGCAGAAGCAATCAGCTAAATCTTATTGAAATTTAGCAAGTGGACTTTTAAATAAAATACAAAGACCAATATGAGCCAAGTACAGTGGAATAAAAAATTTTAGGTAAAAAATGTTACAATCGACAACAAAATGAAGAAAATTGGAATATTTCTCCTAACTTTCATTGCAATTAGTATGAAACTATTCAAATAATATTTTTTATACCACATTTTGGGGGGAGCAGTGAGCGAGGGGGTTGAACCCGCAGTAACCACTCCTGCGCCATATTTATTTTAGAAGTTACATAAAGAATTATTGAAAATTCATAAAAATTATAAATCAATCAAAGATTTAAATGCAAAAAATTGATTTGCTATTAAAATAAATTCCGAGATAAAAAACACGCGTACTTGGTGGTCAAGTAAATTGACAAGTTAATTCCAGTTAGCCAGATAAGACAGCGGCAAACTTATGTCGTATATATGTATGTAGGTATGGAGAATGCTCATTTAAAAAAGAAGATAAAAAATTAACAAAATCAAAATTATAAAAGAAGATTTAAAACAAAATAAAATGCGACTTGACCCCGACGTGATTCGAACACGCAAATTTCCGATCTGGAGTCAAACGAGCTACCGTTGCGCCACGGAATGTTTTGCTCTGTGCTAAGTGACTTATTTTTTTTTTTATTTCGGCATTTGATTGCTAAAAATAATTTTTATCGAAAGCAATAACATTGTGGCAAATATTTATTTATTTTGCAAAAAGTTAATTGATGTTGTTTAGTTTATAATTAACGACTGATGGAAGGCAACATTCCTGTGGTTTTCTTAATGTTGGTTGTTAATTTTAATTTCATCGAATAATAAACTTAAGTTTTTCAATAGTTTAAATTTTTCAGTCCGATAAATGCATGTTATTAATCTGCATGTTCAGAATGATCTTAAAAATTAGGAATTATGTACATTGCGATTTGACTAGACAGGGCTCATCTGAGTGTCCTAGCTGGTGTAATAACTGGACACTACTATACTGGCAAACACTTCACTAAATTCGGTCGCCCCGGCACAACCACTTGCGGTTACTACGAAATTTTGTAAATGTTGGGTACCTTTTTTTTATTTTTTTAGTCAATCAAAATAATTTGAAAGAATGTGTACGTAATTTTGTAATTCAATGTAAAATATATCTCATTTTGCTTGGGTTTTCGAGGGCCAAAAAAGAGAATATTTCTTGTTGGTAGGGGCTGGCGAATCACATTTTGTCAACGATACGCCACTGCATCGGAGATCTTTGCAGGAGCTGTAGAGATCCAGATGTTGAAGAAACTGATTATCATTTCCTCTGCAAATGACCAACGTTAGCGTCGCGACGCTTGAAGGCTTTTAGCAGTTATTCCTTCGACACATTAGATGAACTAGCATCAAAAGATCTCAAATTCATATTGAAATTTATAAAAATATCGAAATGGTTCAATTAGGTTGAATGACTATATATACATCGGTTATACAATGAGACTATTCGCGGCCTAAGTTATGATGGTACGTCATCTCTCGGAAATAACACAACCTAAGCTATCCCCATCGACTGAAGCAATAAAATTTTTTCAAAAAACATAGTCAATCCACCATCTTAGGGGGTCGGGAACGCTCATTTTAAACAATTGTTTTTTTTCTTGAAATACATATCGCTCACTTACTTCAAGACTGGCATAACTCAAAAAACATAAAGCGGGAGAAAAACGCATTTAAAGTTTTCAATAAGTTGCTTTTTAATAAAACATGAAATGGCGGATACTTCTGCATCATTAACTTAAAAATCACGTTTTTTGAGTTATGCCAGTCTTGAAGTAAGTGAGCGATATGTACATACATAGCTCTTTTCTTTTCATTTCAAAATGACAAAGGACGTTATATAAAAATCTGCTGTTGCATGTTGCATTATTCGACGGAGTAATGTTGAAAATTGATATAGTACACCTCCCGCAATATTCAACTAGTCCAGGGCCGAAACAATAACTTCGAAGTTCTATTGGTGACCCTTAAGATTTCACCATATTCGAACGATGGCCAAAAAATTAAGGTTTTAAGTTTTTACATCACAAAAAGCTACTTGAATCCCTTTTAAGCCAATCATGTTCAATGTTATGATAAAAAAAGCAATCGGTTTCTATATCACAAAATCAATTTGAGGCCCCGTTGATCCCGCTGAGTTCAATGTGATGAGCAAAAAATAAAGTCATCACAAAATCTTTTTCGAGACCTCTTTCATCACGCCATGTCAATGTGACGAGAAAAAAAAGAGGTCACCAATTTTCATATCGCCAAATCTGTTCGGAGGCATCTTTGATCTCGCAATTTTCAGTGTGTACTGTTTTCTACACTTTTGCTACTTATTTTTTTAGGTGTGTAGATTTTATTTGGTGTACTGAATTCTAGAACATCGTACTTAGTATATCAATATATAATAACAATATATTTCCAAAAATTTTTTAAAGTTAATAATCTGTTTTTATTGTCATTTTCAGGTGCCAGTCGCCGACGTTGCCTTAGCATTTTAAAGACTCTACGTGATCGTCATTTGGATCTGCCTGGGAACCCAGTTACATCGTATCATCTTAAAACGCTGTTGCTCTACGAGTGCGAGAAGCATCCGCGTGAAATGGAATGGGAAGAAAATTGTATTGCCGATCGTATTAATGGTATTTTCCTACAACTGATTTCATGTCTGCAGTGTCGGCGGTGCCCGCACTATTTTCTACCCAATATGGACCTCTTCAAGGGTAAATCACCGGGTGCACTAGAAAATGCAGCAAAACAAGTTTGGCGTCTGACGCGGATAATGCTAACAAATGTGCGTTGCTTAGAAGAGTTGTAAGCGTTAAGTAGGAGAGTTGATGTAACTTATTTAATTATTGCATTTAAGTGCTAACTACAATGTGGTGACAAATTATTCAAAAATTGTGTGGAAATTGATTTTAAGCCAAAGTTTCGGTTAGATATGCAATTTCACTGTGGTAGTGTTCGTGAAAGGAAATTGTTGCACAAATTTAGTTTGTTTTTTGATATATTAACTAACCTTCATGGTGCTCAAATAATAATTAAAAAAAAAAATGCAATCATGTCCCTTGAGTAATTTAAAGAAAAAATCTCCAACTGACATCGGGCATTTTCCTTAAAAAGCTATCAAAAAATCACCTTATCATCTGGAAGCGTTAACTAAAAAATAAATATTAAATTTTTAGCACTAACCTCATACGTATATGTATCTCGATTGAAAGGTCTTAATTTGAAAACGAAATATATACTTTAGAGGTTAAAATGTTTGAGAATAATTACCAATTTTATGCAGTACAATGCGGATTCTTTTTTGAATCCAAATAAAAAATATTTTATTTCCATTTAAGCATTTTCGGCATTGGCGTTAAGTCATGGTTGAATCAAACATAAAATCATTGATTTTGACCCTGAGTATAAGGTCGTTTTTCGTGCTATCACAATTTTAAGTTGTAAGTTTTGTCTCTGCAGGGTAGAACATAACTATCCTTTATATACCGAAAATATTAAAAAAATGTAGGTAAAGAACGAAGACACCACAGGCCAACAAATTACTAACCATAAACCATTGTGTGAAAGTACTACTCTTCTCGCTAAAAACCCCACTTTGAAATATATCGATATATTTTTTTTTTCTCCGAAATATCGCAAATTGAAATTTGTTACACAGATCTAGATAAGTTCCTGTACAGCAGGATAACTGAAAAATTTTAATTTACAATATTTCGGAGGACAAAAAAGTTATCGATATATTTCAAATTGGATTTTGAAGAAGAAGAGCAGTACCTACTTCCACTCGCTGTAACAAGTTTTGATGCAAAAAATTAATGCGTGGTGTAATATACTCCCGAATAAAGCAAACACCAAATTTTGGCTCTTTTAGGTTAGAATATCTCGAAAACCGAAGCCATCAGTGAAAATTTGACTTCGGATTCAAGTTCAGAGCATCAAATATCTTTGGAAAAGTATTCTTTGGTTTCTGGGTATAAGGTTTGGCAAAATTTTGCCGGTGCAATTTTTAACTTTTGGGGCCTAAGGTGAAAGATCTATGGCAATAAATTCTTTACAAAGCTTAAAATATTCTTTCGAATAAGTTATATTGAGATTGAAACCATATGACTTTAAAACCTACCGATTTTTAGACGATGAACCTAAATATCATTAACATAATTGTCGTGGTGCATAGTCTATGAGTTGTCTTTCCACAGATATGGCCGATTTTGGCGGATTTTCTTACGCAAACGCCTACATAATATTCTTTATATGCCTTTTGAAAGCGACAAAATAAATTTTTAATAATTTTGTTTAACAATCTCGGATACTTTTTACGCAATATAGTATATTTTTCAATGACCATGTTGTCTAAGCAAAAATTACTCTACTGAAGTCTACCTTTCAAATGAGATATATACTTGTTGTTTGTGTTGAAATCATAACATTTTCAAGTTAGTTTTTGCTTCAGAGTATAGGCGTTTTTTTTTTTATTTAATTTTGATGCCATTTTTTTGTCAGAATTTAAATTTGTCTTAAATTACCCAAGGGACATTTGGCTTACATTTCCGAATACCATATGATTAAGTCTTTATTTTGCACCACACTGTACTGTACGCATGTATCCGTATTATGTATGTCTCTTTTTTATTGTTTTAACTTTGAATGTTTGAGAATTGTGTGTTATGTTGTTTACCAGTGAATATTTTTAAGTTGTTCTTTAAATTTTATGTTATTTTAAGATCCACCAAAAGAAAACAAAAATTATGTTTGACTATTTATTATTAGCTAATTATGTTTCATTTACTTGAGAAAATTATGAAGTTTTTTGAAATTTGTTAAATACATATGTCACACAACGAAAATAATCGTTTTATAATGAAAATCTTTAGCACAAAAGTATTTTGTACAAAAATATGATAAAAAAATTATATCCAAAAATTAATTTAAACTTTATACTCTCTAATTAAGGTGCTTTGAAAAAGTATACGTTTTATTTATTCTGTTTTCAATTAAAAAAAAAAACTTTAGGACTAAAATTGCATATTGAAAAAATAAGAAAAAACACTACTAGTTTTTAAAGAATTAATAGTTTGCGTTATTTATCTCTTAAGAAAACTAAGCTTAATGTTTGTATGCCAAGAATTATACTGTATGTTAGGAATAAATGAGCGAAACACTTAAAATATTAACAATAAAATAAAAATTAATTGGAAAATAAATTACCAACTTAAACCGTTAAAATGAGTTTTAAGCTTTTTTTATTATCAAAAATTTATTACCTTAAAAACGTCAAGAATCAAAACAAAAACAAACGAAAAGCATTAGCAATCCGAACATATTCCGCATATAAATTGCAATTAACAAGCAATTTTTGTCTGTTAACAAAGGTAATAAAGTTATAAATGAAATTTATAAATTGTTCATTTTAAGTTAATTCTTTTATTTCTCGTAATTATTTGAGTTTTTGACTTGCGAACGTACCGGCTGCGATTGATTAATTGCCCGACTCAAGTTTTTTTTATAATTTCGATCACGTTTTCTTGGGGCAGAACATGTTTTGGTTTTATTTCGAAGAACTGATTGTTGAAATATTGTTTATGTAAATTATTTAAATTGGGGAACAAATACTAATAATAATGGTCAGTTTAAGTTTTAGGTCGGTTTAAGTATTGCAGTAAACTTTTTTCTCACCAAGCTAAAAAAATATCTTGAGCAAAGTTATTAAAAAAACTTTCTTTAATGTTGGTGATGATCCGCCAGGTTAGTTTCAAATAAATTTTGGTCAAAAAGCTTTCAAATAATATACTTTCCTGAGGTCAACAAGCATGGGATTAAGTTGAGGTTTTAATAGATAACGTTTAGATATTTGCGGAAGACAACAGATTGTCGTCACAACTGAGGCCACGAATTGGTCAATTGTATAGTCGATTTTTATTTAGTAGTTCATCACAAACGAACCAATTCAACGGTCATGAATTTTGTAGTGAATTTAAGATTCTTTGATGACTATTCATCTAGAGAGTCGAGGAAATAACTGCCGAGAGTTTAGTATTCTTGATTTATGGCTACTAGAAGTCTGCATGAGTGCGCTTGCTGTGTCACTAGATTATTGAACTCGAATCATCAATAGACTCGCACAAGACTGAACGATTCAACGACATGACTTGAATTCGTTTGCACTCCGATTCGTATTGCGCTGTTCAACGTTCTTCAAGCCGAACAAAACATTTGAAAAACCGAACATGAGAAAAAGCAATAAATGCAGCGAGTAACATCAATGCGTTGCCATAAGGGGCCGTCCATAAATTACGTGAGTCGAAATAGAGGGGGATTGGGTCCAGCAAAGTCTCACCAAATCTCACCAAGGGGGAGGGAGGTCAACGAAATTCTCACGTCAACTCTTCAATGCAGAGAGTATACATTATTATAGCAGATTATATCTAAAAATTGTAAGGAAAGTCTCACGGAAGGGAGGGGTGGGTCTCCTACCAAAACTCACCAAATCTCACCAAGGGGAGGGAGGGGGTCCGAATTTTCAAAAATTATGGACGTCCCCTAAGGGCGACGGTAGAGTTTTTAAAGATTGATTATATTTTAAGGCTTTTTTTCTCATGTCTCTTAGCCATTCAAAATGTTATTGTTCTTCAAATTCACCACGCAAAGAGCCATGCCATAGCAAATCTGTTGTCTGAGCAAGCGCACTATGGGACAACAAACCACTCGATGCCGAATGCAATAAGCTACGATTGTTTGAACTCGTAGAATATTTTATTTACGAGTGCAGCATTCACCTTTCTTGCTTGGTGTTTCGATTTGTTTTGATTTAATTTGTGGTTTTCGGGCATAATGGACTCGCGATCGTGGTGAGTGACTTCATAGTCGTTTCAAGTTCTTTCATGCAGACCTCTAATGGCTACTCCTTTTTTTTCCAAACTATAAACCATAAAAATATCGAGCTCTGATTTAATGCAAAAATCACTACGTTTTAACAGTACCATTTCATTTGTTGTATTAACTGATGTGTAATTGCAATATGTTGCAAAACGCTGGTTGGGCGTATGGACATGTTTATTGTTTTATTTTTATGATTTTTAGATCTACTTATTCCGAAGAAGATCTGTCGGCAGTGAATTTTTTTGCATTTAAGACAGCTTAGTAGCAACGAGCCAAATGTCGTCGGCATAAGCGAAATCTTTCAGTTGCTCGCTGAAAGTTCATTGAATGCCACGATTTATAGAGTCTAGAGCTCTGCTGAGAACATCGTCCAGTACTATTAGAAACAAGATTGAAGGCAGCAGACAACCTTGGCGCACATCTCAAAACAATCAGCAAGTTTCCAGTTATGCAATACTCAACACTTGAAACCAGGCCCGTGCGCAGGAATCATCCATGGGGGGGGGTTTTTAACTCGAACATTTCATATTATTTCATGTTCATAAAAAACGTCAAAAAACGGTTTACTTTTAATATAGACATTAGACCGTGTCGATTTGTATGAAGCAAAATAAAGTCAGCCAGACACCGACTCAAACGTTAGAAGAACCCTTAAGTGCGTCCGGGAGTTTTTCGAAAAATAAAAAAACATTTTTTTAAAATTTTTTTTTGAAGCAGCATTTTTTCTTAGACCAAAATGTTTTTTACATTATTAAAGTATAACTATTCAAGATTTATCTCTGAAATTTTGGTCCAAAAATATTAGTCAATAAGTAAGAAAAGTGCAATGCCGTGAACGACCTCAAAATTTGCGGTAAGCAAGATATCTGGAGGCTGGTTCATCCGAAAAAAAGAAAATTAAGGAGAGTTTGATCGTTGATTTTTGAAAAATATTAATTTCTGACAAAATGGCGGGCGTACAAAGAAAATTTTCATTTTTTGTGCACAAACTTGAGGTCATTTTAGGCTATAATTTAAGTCAAGAAATATGTATCCGAATAAAAAATCAAGCGATCAAACGCCCCCTAACTATTTGCTTAGCCGAAAAAAAATTAATTTTCTTTTTTCGGATGAACCAGTATCCAGATATCTTGCTCACCACAAATTTTGAGGTCGTTCACGGCATTGGACTTTTCTAACTTATTGAGGAATATTTTTGGACCAAAATTTCAGAGATAAATCTTGAATAGTTATACTTTAATAATGTAAAAAACATTTTGGTCTAAGAAAAAATGCAGCTTCAAAAAAAAAGTTTTAAAAAAATGTCTTTTTATTTTTCGAAAAACTCCCGGACGCTCTTCAAAACGCTATCTGTGTCATTTTGTTTTTTCCATATAAAAAATGTGGAAAAATCGGATTTTGGGACTGAATATTATCTATAATAGACAAATAGTTTAAAATTTTTTAGCGTCGAATTTTTTGCAAGAAGGCAATCTTTATTTTTCGACTAAATTCGGGTATCCATTCTGTGAAGGAATAAAAGTTACGAGTAAATAACACGTTTTTAGCCAAAAAGGACCTTCAGGAGAATCAAAAGTGCTCCATTGGTTTTTCTCGGATTGAAAACAAAATGACGCAGATATCGCTTTTAAGGGTCCTTTTAACTTTTGCATCGGTGTCTGGATGAATCTAAGTTTTGACTCGGTCTAATAGGCATTTAATTATAATAAAACACATACATAATATGTATTACATATGTACATTTGTTTATGTTATGATTCGATATTTAGTTATCATTACGTAAGTAACTAATTCTGCGAGGTACTTGAAAAAACTCGTCCAAAACTTTTTCCACATTGATTTTGATATCGCGAAGTATACTTAGCGAGGCTAAGCCGTTCAGCCGATCTTCGAACATAGTTGATCTGAGGTATGTCTTTAGACAACGTAGCACTGAAAAGGAGCGTTCATTTGTTGCTGTTATCAAAGTTGCCATAACACGAAGCGTTTTTGATGTCTTGCCCGGCAATGCGTTGACGCCAAAGTTGAACTTCATTTATCCACATGTCACCTGAATTGTCATGCAAAATTTAAATACAGTGAAATTCCCCATTATGGACAGCCCCCATAACCGGACAGTTGCCATAACCGGACATATTTCAGCGACACTCACTAACTTTTCCATACAAAATACATTCCGATAGCCGGACGCTCCAATAACCGGACAAAAATACTGCGACGGTGGTTGTCCGGTTTTGGGGAATTTCACTGTATATGGCGCGAATAGATTTGTGCATGAATTTTCATTGAGGCTGATTTTATTTTTGCCGAAGCTATGCTTAAACGCGCATTGAAAAAACGCTTGTGTTACTTAGCCTTAGCGACGCACAGTGGTCCCAAATCGTTTTTTTTTGTTCAAAAATAGCTAGAGAACGCAAATTTTGTCGAAAATGAAATACTCGGGCTCCGAAGCTTTATTGGCATTTTAGTTCTTTCACTTAAAAAAAAAATGAGTTGTGTCTTTTTGATTTTTCATTCAAATGTCCATAAAAACCTATGTGCGAAAATTCCCAATGGGGGGGGGTTTGAACCCCCAAAACTCCCCCCCTTGCGCACGGGCCTGCTTGAAACCTTCGTATTAAGCCCAGATAAGGCAAATGATGAATTTTGTACTGCACTTCGTCTTCTTCACTTCAAAGTCATTGCGATCGCTGCTATCAAAGCGGTACTTTAATCAAAAATGTTTAAATCTGCTCGAGTGTTCAAATCTTTGTTATTTCCAGATTAGTGGTTCTGTGGTTTTATGGCTGTCTCTGGTCTCAGGCAAGACCTTGGGAAGGACTGACAATATCATCAATCTCTTGTAGTTCTAGCACAGCGATAACTAAGTCTCTTCTTCAAATTTGAAAACGACAGATTATATGAACTTAGCGTTGATTTCCGTAGAAGTTCTCAACATTTTGGCAACTATACAATCTGCGCCTTCTGCTTTGTCGCTTTTAAAAGATTATATAGCCCTTGTTATTTTCATCGATTGAAGTGGGCACGAGGCAAGTTGCGGTAGTTTTCTTTTAAGGAAGGCGTATAGTAAATGTTAACAGGTGGGTGGATGTCTGATGGTCTTTGGAAAATTTTATTATCCTTTTTTTTACGATATCACAAGTAGTGCCACTCATGCAGGACTTTTTACTTCGTCAAGCCTTCTGAGTCAGGATTTTTTTGTTGAAAGAGCATGGTTCGAAATAAAATGTCTTTTGTGCTTTATCCTTGGATGTGTTATGAATTGTCCAGGCAAGTGATTAAACTTTGTCAGGTTATCAAAAATAATAACCATAAGCCGATTAACAGCAAATTTTAAGTCCTGGAAGTCCAGCGCGAAGCACAGTATATACCACTCATAGTGTTTCACCGAGGCCGAGGCGAGGCGAGGTTCTAGTTGATCTCGGTCTCGCCTCGTTTTATAAATTTAAGTCTCGCCTCGCCTCGGCCTCGGACGAGGTCTTGCCATCACATGCATCGCCTCGCCTCGCCTCGCCTCGTTCTCGGCCGAGGCACCTCGGTAAAAAAGCGAGGTTTTTATTAAAATAAATAAAAAATTATACATGTATCCAGGCTGACAAGCTCATCAAGCCTCAAGAAATAAAATAAAATATCTGTTTTTATTTTTGGTGAATTGGATGAGATGTGATGAATTTAATTCTTTTCTTATATGGGAAGGAGAGGCATTGCCTATTTTTCCAAACCAAACTTAGCAATGAACGTTTTACAAACTATAAGAAAGATATGTACCAAATCTTATTTATTTACGTCAAATAGATATTGAGATACGATAAAGTTAATTTGTTTCTTATATTGAAGGTAGGGAACCGCTCATTTTATTAATTGAATCTTAGTTATGCCTCTACCTTTTATAAATATACCAAGTTTTATTAATCTGCATCAAGTAGTTGATAATATATGATGAATTCTGTTTTTCTGTTATGTGGGGGTGGCATCACCCATTTATCGTAAGCTATGTTACGGAGCATCCCAAATCTTAATAAACATATATGTATGTCAAATCTTTCGTCGGTCGGTTGAACGGTTTAGGAGTCCATTAGCAACGAACATACATATACTGAACTTTATTTATATACTAGCATTACCCTGTGCGTTTTGCTTCACCTTACCGGTTCTTAGAAAATCTGTTAGAATAAATCAATTTCAATGCAGTGCTGTCAATCATGCAGTTTTGCTTATAGCCATACATAGCCTTACATGCTTCCCTAATCGATCAATCGAGGCGAAGTCGCATAAAATCTGAAGCAATCCAAGGATTTCTGTGCATTAGCGCTTGGACCAAATCTGAACTCGTAAGAAGCACATGCGGGTTAAAAATAAAACAAAGTATTTGCTCAAAATTAAATACTAAAATATTAGTTAAACATAGATTTTAATATAAAAATTACATTCATATTTTGAATCTGCATATGGGTCTTACGAGTTCAGATTTGGTCAAAACGCGCCTCGCTCTTGGTTTCCAAAACGAGGCTAGGACGAGGCGAGCCCGAGGCGAGGCCGAGGCGAGGTGCCGTGTGATCTCGCCTCGCCTCGGTCAAGCGAGGAAAATTTATTTTTCCATCTCGCCTCGTTCTCGCCTCGGTCTCGCCTCGTTCTCGTAGTCAAAAACGAGGCTGCCTCGTAGCCTCGGTGAAACACTAACCACTCACTAATGTTCTTCTTTTTGATAAAAGAGCCCACCGATGTCATAGTTATAACTTTCATCTTTTTTGGAGAGAGAAAAAGCTTGTCATAATAAGCAATTTAAAGTATCATATTATTTTGCACTGAACTTGTAGTCTTAACCACTATAAAAACTTTGGGTAATCACAAATTACGCGGTCAAGCAATTCACAAAAATACGTTGTTTTATCAATAAAAATCCAATTTTTATTAATAAACTATAATATTATAAAATTTGTGTGTTGAACATTGGTGTTAACACAGAGCTTCTAGCATTTCTAGAATCTAGATATTTTCCGCCAAAGCTAGTACTTAAAGGTTCAATATATCGGAATGGTAAACCGCTAATTAATACAGTAGTTATCAGTTTTTTTATCATTTTACTTTGTCAAACTGGTTTATTGTAATCTTGAATAATAATCAGATGACTAGCTTTCATAACAAGACTAAAAAGTATTAAAAAAAAGTTATCTTTGTTTTATGGTAAACTATCAGATAAATTATGCAAAATTCGTTAAGCGGCGATTTAATGGTTTATTTGTTAAGATAAGCTAAGCTGTTGCTATGGATTTGAGAAACGAATTCAAATAATTTGCAATTTTTATCTAAGAAATGTGTTAATGGGCTAGGAAGACATTATAGAAAAAAATTTATTGATATTTTGCATATTAATGTACGGTGAAATCCCGGTATGCCAAATAAACCAAAATGACGAAATATTATTTTATAAACAAAGAAAGTAAACAATTAAAATATTTTTTAAATAAAAAATATAAAACTCTATCTACACTCTAAATGCTAACATGGTATAACCATAAGACTTTAGCTGTTTTTCCTTTCCGACACTGATTTGTCGATAATGGAGTTATATATAGAGTGTAAAACTTGGACACATATTTTGTAGGTTGGCAGGAACAAAATAAATCTTTCTCGGTAGTTACTTTTGAGCAGATCTATTGAGAGAGATCTATTGAGATGCACTTTTTCTTGCAAAAATCTAAGAAAATTAACATTTCCTCTAGCTAATTAGTGTTAATTTCAGAGCATAGAGTCAAACATGAATGTAGAAAATTCAGTGATTTTCCGATAACAGTGTGCCAACATAGAGACATTAACATACCCACTCACTCTGCTACATATAATTTTGAAGTAATGTTTGAGCAAAAATATTGATCTATCGAGGTTTCATTGTTGTATTTACATTTTTATGAAGTAGCCACATTTTTTCTTAAAACATCAAGAAAAAAAGCGCTCCCGTTTTTGACCACCTTAATGGCTTTCCAAACTCTATCAACAATCTAACTATAAATTTGTTGTCATTAACTATAATGTTATGATAAACGTGCGCTTTTGTTTTGATTTTTCAATTTGATAAGAATTTAAATACACGTTTATTGAAATTCAGTTGACGAAAGATCTAAGGTGCCCACTAAGTGATCAGATCTAGGAACGGACTTAGGTACTCAGATGCCGTAGGCAAGAAGAATGTAGTGAAGTCTACATGCTGGCGGAATAAATTTTAAAAGTCCTAAGATAGGCACAGTTAATACGGTAATTTTTATTAAATTTTTCAAAGAAAGAGAGCATAAGGAAAGAATAGTTCACAGCGAAAAATTAATTATAAGAAACATTAGCTAATCCATATAATAAGATGATATCCATTTCCATCGATGTCAATCGCATCAATCAAAAACTACTGAATCGTTTTTGAACAAATTTGTTTAATCTCATAATTTAGACGCTTGGTTTCAATCTTCTATAAACATTATCAGGGTACTCTTATTTTAATATCATGCTATTATGGTCTAAAAGTTGCTTTAAAAAAATAGCTGCGCAAATAGAAACAAGCATGCAAACACAAAAAACCGTTTTATGGCAAGTTAATGTGCTTTTGCGTGTTTTTTTTTATGTTTTTTCCATGGTGTAATTATACGAGGTGAATTTATTAGAGAGAGCCGCTTTGATAGCGCGAGAGTAAATTGATTTTCAAAACGAAATTCAATAAAATAAATAGAATTTCCGATGAGAGAGCAGAACGAAACAGACTACGCGTACAAAACCGCGGGAGCGACTAATATGAAACATATTTTCTACACATTTTTGTATTCAGCGAAAAATTAAATCACTTTGCTATGTGAACTCTTTACGATTTTTTCCTTTCGGAAATTAGTATTCGCTCTTGGGCAGTCTGCAACGTCAAGCTGTATGAAACAATAACTTAAGGGGCTATACCAGTGTAACCCATGAAAAATTAGGTAATGCTCGCGAATTTTTTTAAAAGAAAGTACTCGATAGAATGCTTTGAAGTTTTTTGGACATAATAAGGTATATTTTCAGCTATATTTTAAGATTTTTTTTTTACAAAAATATTGAAAAATAACGGAGTTATGTGCCGTCTTCGGAGGTGCCAAAAAAAAAAAAAAGTTCCCCAACTGCTGACATGATTCCGGCCGAATGAGTAATTGAAACAAAAAATAAATAAATAAATAAATAAAATAAATTAATAATAAATAAATTTGAAGTTATTTATTATATTTATTATCAAAAATTAACAAAATTGCGTAGTTCTGAAAAAGTGTCGTTTTTTTGGGGTAAAAAAATGGTCGTTTTTTAATGCCAAATTGACAATTTTCAACCAATCAAAATGATATAGTAAATATATTCAAGAATACTCAGTTTCAAGTTCGATCGGTCAATTTTTCTTCGAGTTATGATGTCAGCAATTTTGAAAAATGTCGTTACGAGAAAAACGCGTTTAAAGTTTCAACTATCCAGGTTTATACCTGCGAGTGGTCGATACGACCTCGCCGCTTTCACAGAATATTTTTGAAAGTAAAAACTATCGAATAAGCTAAAAAAACCGTTTTTTGAAAGTGTCATACTGGTATAGCCCCTTAACGTGTTTGAATGTCTGCTCTATTTTTCAACTCGAATGGCAATCCATGTTTGGCAAACCACTAAAATTAATTTAAACATCTAAAGTTCTGATGTTTCAATTTATATATGTATATATAATAGAGTGGCACCCTAAAAATTATTTTAAACTCCTTCAAATCTAATATTTTTATTTGTTTAAAAAAATTTTGTTCCAAGCAATAAAGGACATTGTGAATAAAAATATTAGCAGGAGTAAACATAATTTAAGTTTAAAAAGGAGTTGGATATTTATATCAAAATCTTCACTTCGAACAAAAATTAAGCAAAAGGTAGGTTGGTTTGAACTTTAAACTAAAAACAAATTTTTTAAGATTATTTCAAGAATTGCATTAAACTTATTTAGAGTTGTCAGACAATCAAACAAAAACAAAAAAAAAAAAAAATTGGGTTCATCTTAAACTAAAATATATTCTGGACCCTAGTGGTAGTAAGACTTGACTCAATAAATTAACCTTAATTGCTTCTATTTTGTATTCAAACTTTACTCAATTATTTGCTCCAATTCCTGAGAACCACAAAATTCATTTGTATATTTAAATGCACACAATGAATCGTTAGGAATTATTGAAAATTTTGAATAGCTCAATTGAAGCAATGAAATAAGAAATTATAATTAAAATACGTATGAATGCGAATCTAGAGCCCTCGAAATATTAGAGCCTAAAATCTAATCAATCTACTGAAGTCACGTTGATTATTGATTGTTGGTCAGTTGACTGCCTAAGCTCTCCCCCTGTTTAACTGCCCAACCTCTTGGATTTCAAAATAGTGCCTCCAAAATTATCAAGTCAAAACGTGTATTTTGCGGTGCTTTTTAAGTTCCTTTTATGTGGGCATTATTCATGAACGAACGACATCTTTCTTTTTCTTTTGTCTTGGTTTATTTATACCACAAAAGAAGATTCCCAAAGCGAGCGTTTCATTTTTTTTAGTTTGTTCTTGACATAGGGTTTGTTGTGATTGATTTACCACCGATTGTTTTCAGTTGGTAGCCCTATTGTTTTAAAGAAGCAGGTTGGTTGACTTGCCGCTATTATGGCAATCTGAATTTTTTTGACTAAGGTCGCGACCAGAGTGACGTAAACCAGTGATGGTTTTAAATCAAAGACAAATTGAGAAATAGACGTGGCCGTGTAATATTAATACGTTACTTTCTATTTTTAGTTTATTAGACAAAATTAGTTCCGAGTAAGGCGAGCATGGGCCTTCTATTTCATTTTTTAATAGCGATCGAAAATTTGCAGTACTTAATTTTTAAAAAATTATTCAATTAAACATCATTTGGATGTTGCTTTCATAACCTTGTTTTAAAAAGCTTATCTTTTACTGTTTATCTTTCATTAGAGTCTACTTGAAGCACCTTTTGGCCATAGTGGTTTAAAAACATGTTTTTTTAACCTTAACATTTGTTATGGAAATCTATGATCTATGACGTCTCGAATCCAGAACATGTTTCTATGTTTCCAAAATACGATACTTTGTTTTGTCACTAATTCTACGTAGCTCAAACGAAAGATCATACTCAAGACGTTACCTTCGATGAGCAAAATCGACTTTGTGGGCATGTAAGCAGAGCTTGAAATAAACTTTTAAAAAAGTTTTATCTTTGTAAAATCAGACTTTAAACTTTTTTATTCCAAATGATTTTTTCGGAATAAAATTCAAAATTAACTTAAGACTTTTTTATTAGAAGACGAAAGTTACATCTTATTTGACTTATATTTTAAAAAAGTTAGAGCAATTTTTTTAACAAATATCTTAAATTTTTTTTTATCCAAGTTAATTTTACATTCTGTTTGTGGGTGTTACTCCATTGAGATCATAAAATACATAAAAGATATATAAATTTTTTTTTGACGGAAAATAAAAGTTTTTAAAAATTCATATCGTAGGTAAAATTTTTTTTTTTTGATTGAATAAACAAAGAATAATCCAAAAATATTCGAAATATTTTGGATTGCTCAAGCAAAAAGAAATTATAATAAAAATAATTTGGAATACATATTCTAAACAAAATCTAAAAGAAAACACTATATTTTTCGAAAAAGAAAAAGTTCAAGAAGCGACGTTCCATAGGCTGCACCAATCATTAGGAAAAGGTCAAAAATGGCTTTCTGGTTTTTAAACAAAAATCTCATAAACGACGGCCACCGATCTGAATGATAGGACCTAACGCATGTAGAAAATTTTTAGCAAATACATATGATATTATAATTATTATGTACACCATGGGGTTTGGATTTTGTAGAAATGTACTGAACACAGAGTTGAAATGTATTTTAGATGCCGAATGTACTTTTTTCGAGATGAACATGAAAAATTTACTTAAAATTACAAAGATTCATCCAAAAAAAGGTCAGCAAAGTTTACTCCAGGCATTATTCGTGATACTTAAAAGAATGGTAATTTTTAGAACTTGTCGAAATGACCTGAAAATGTACTGAAAATGCGCCGAGTTTACTGAAAATGGCGCAAATGTAGTAGCGTACCTAGGGGCGGCAAAATTTGAAATAAAGATTTGTGTTTTAGCATAAATACGAAATCTTGTAAGTGTTATGGACTTTTTTTAGGTCTAATGTGTGATTTTGTAATTAAATTTGAAATATTATCTTATTATCTCATTTTGCTAGAAGTAAAAAGGAGGAGACGGCAAATAACTTCTTAGGCCCGGGCGCCGAGTGTGCACGGTACGCCACTGGTTATATCGGAAGTAACTTATAAAGAAACATCCATTGAACAATTAATACAACAATAAAAAATAAATTCTGACAATATAGTAAGGGAAAAGAGGGTATTAAGCTCCCATGTCTACCTTGACTGTTAATGCAGCGTAGAGTATTTAGTTATACTCTGGGCACACCCTAAATAGAGTTGAGCTTGGCAAAAGCGATTTTCCATGTTAATTGAAGTTGATGGTTTGTTATTCAAAATGTTCACTTTTGATTGTGTATTTAGGTGTATGCGTGTTTGTTACGATCGTACTTCATTCACAATGCAACGGATTATTCGGCAGACTTTGGATTAATTCTGAGAATTAAAACTTTTTTGAAAATTCCAAGAAAGAAACCGATACGTTGACAATTCTTTAAATTCATTTACAAATGTCAAAATTCTCAACTTAAGGTCTTGTATATGTATGTCATAGCATTCATTCACGAAGCAGCTTTAGTTTGGATTAATTGGAGTTGGAGTTTACTGAAAATGAGGCACATTTTAGCTTAAGGTTTCTTGAACATCTTAATTTGCTTATTAACCGTTTGATATAGCCGAATCCTTATCACACGTATTGATGTATGTACATAAGTAATAATGAATATATGGTTCAAATTAACTCGGTCAAATATACCTTGATTAAGCTGTATGTGTTGAGAAAATGATCAAATAAGGCTGTGCTCTCAGATTCATGATCAAACAAAAACCACGTTGTGTTCTTTATACAACTTTCATTAAAATAATAACTTCTCTTAATTTGACAAATATTTGTCATAAATTTTATATTAAAGTGTAATAAATACATTGTAGAACGAGTTGCTTCAAAGAAGGATAACCACTTACCATCAAACAAACAGCCATTCCAGTAGGCATAGTAGTCAAGTGTTTTAGCGCATGATCTCCTGATTCAACTTCCATTGGATAAATACTTGGTCGTGTCACAATTTATTATTTATTTTATCTTGAATTTATTTTTTTATTTATTAAAAAATCTAAGAACTTAAACACTCGATGCGAGTGATCGCGAACTGGACGTCTCGTTGTCGAGCTCTCGGAATTTGCAAAAATTGATACTACACTAAGTGTTTCTCGAAAAGCTTTAAAAAAGGTCGCGATATTTTATTTTTAATTTCTATCACACGTGTTTGTATTTACAATATACTCAAACACATAAAAATTACGAAAAAGGTTTTTGCTTAACTTAAAAAATCCCAACAACCATAATAAACAAATTGAACTGTCAATTGTAAACAGCTGATAGCAAGTCCACGTGCAGGGCTGCCACTGTGACCAAAAGCTTAAAAAACCAGTTACAAACTGTTTACATTGTGAATAATATTTTACTGCCTGCCAGTGAAGGCATTTTTGGTACATTGGGGTTGTGAAAAATGTGTTTCAGTACATTCCACAAATTTTAAGTACATTCGGTACAGTGGTCGAATTTTCAGTACACTTTACGCGTTTTTAGTACATTTGAACTAGTTCTAATAATAACCTTTTTTTTTGTCTTATTTATGTAATTTTTAGAAAACTTACAAAAATTCATCCAAATGAATACCCATTAAGGGCCGTCCAAAAATTACGTGAATTAAAATAGGGGGGAAGGGGCTGACAAAGTCTCACCAAGGCACATTAGGTCACATTAGGTCAAACAACCGGGTTTTTAGTGAGAAATTCAAATTTTGCAACTGCCGTTATACTATTTTTATTTCATAAACCTGATTAGGAATACTTCAAAGCTTAGGAATGTGCATTTTGTTAGTGTAAAATATTTAATACCATTTGGTAGAGCTCACTCATAGTCATTTCATTCGCTTTTGTGCTTTGTTCGTATACAAAGCTAGACTTTAAATTCTGTTGCGTTTGTTGTTGCTGCTTAGCGGGTGAATTTTTTGCTTGATTTTTAACCCTTTTTGCACTGCTTTAAAAATATTTTAAATTGCTTTCTTTTTTTTTAAGATTTCAAGATGGATTATTTTTCCTCTGAAAATTTGTTAGCTTGCTCTCTAAGAGATCAGTGCAAAAGCCAAAATATATTGAATTCTATGTTTTCCTGTTCAGGTCCCTGTGAACAGGTGTTTCATGCCTCTTGTGTAAACTTAGCAAAATCTATTACTGATTTATTATGCTCTGTCCATTCGGGCCTGCAATGGTACTGTCCATCTTGCAGACCCCTTTCCCCGTCGGTCTTTTACGAAAAAATTAAGCAATTTGGGGAAAATCTTAACAATCTGAATAATAATTTCAGAGATATTCTTAACTATTATCCCCAAATTGAAAAAAGCCTTAATGAGGCTACTTCACCGGATGTTAGTTTGCAAAATAAAACTATTACCGAGGCTACTATGGTTTTTGCTTCCACTCCTTCGATCTCCACTTTACCTAAACAAGCTATTTCCTTAAAAAAGAAAAGAAAGTCTAATAAGAAATTAAATAAGAAATTAAATAAAAATCTGGGTAATGTGGGGAGGGTGGGCGGTGCGGCCGTCAGTCGTGACAAAACTCCCGTGGATTGCTCTCTAAATACCTCTTCACCCACTCCCAATTTTCCCGCTATAATCTCTAGTAGCAATCTTCCATCTCCTTCCTCCACTATAAATAATCCTCTGTCAATTTTGGCTAATCCGCGGGTGGATGTTGCGATTGATAGCTCTGTGCCATCGGTTTCCCTGCAGGCATTACCAAGGTTAAAATCGATTTTTATTTCACGACTTCATTCCAACACTACCTCTGACAGCGTAAAAAATTTTATCAGACAAAATCAAATTATTCCTGCCGACGCCTTCGTTTCTTGCAGGAAACTCGGTAATAAACCAACTCATGCGTCTTTTAAAATAACAGTGGCATCTTCTGATGTTTCTGCCATTCTTAAATCTAAAGCATGGGTGGATAATATCTATATTTCAGAATTTAAATCGAAAAAAAATGATAAAACTGCACGTTCCAATTCAAAAAACTGAAACGGCTATCCCTTTACTATCAAAATGTAAGGGGTTTGCGTTCCAAGACGCAAGATATCTTTTTATCAACTCAGAATTTCTCTGAGGATATTATCGTGTTTACCGAAACTTGGTTAAGCAACAGTTTTCTCAATATGGAACTTTTTGATAATAGTTTCCATGTTTTTAGAAGAGACAGACACTTGGAAGATCTTTCTTCTGTTGGTGGAGGCGTCTTAATAGCTATAAAAAATCATTTAATCATTTGTATAACTAACTGTCATGGACGACAACTTGACTTAGTCTTAGCTACAAATAATAGCAATGTTGTTGTAAGAAATGCTATCCATGCTCTGTCTACGGTAGATTCCTATCATCCACCTTTGAGTATTGTGTACCAATCTGACAATGAAAATTTGACTAATGCATGTTCATCCATTAATATTTACGAATTCAATTTTAAGAAAGCTGACTTTTTAAAATTGAATGAAAATTTAAGAAATAAATTAGACGACTTACTCATTTTTTTTAATAACAATACATTTGATGATTGCATTAAATTTTTCTATGGTGAACTTTTTTCTGCCATAGCATTGTCGGTTCCATATACAAGGAGGTACGTTAATAATTCCTCGTACCCCTGGTATACAAAGGATTTGAAAAAAGTTCGCAATGGCCGTAATAGGGCATGGAATAAATACGTTTGTAGCCAGGACCGTAATGACCTTGTTGCTTATCAGCGACTGTTTCTTGAATTTAAAGATATGTCAGCTTTGGTTTATTCTGAATATTTGAATAAAATTAGGCTGAATATTCTTCATGACCCCAAGAATTTTTGGGGTTTTATTAATTCTAAAAAAAAATCTGACGGGTTTCCATCTGAGTTTAAAACAGTTGATGGGCTCACTAGCGACCCACAAGTTATAGCCGGGTTGTTTGCTAATTTGTTTAATGAATCGTTTTCTACGGACTTATTTAGCCCTGAAATCAACTATTTTGAATATATGGATAACGACCCTTTAGTTTCGGTTAATGAGATATCTTTCTCTCCTGACCTCATAGAGAAATATATTTCATCTGTTGATGATGACTTCAACTCCGGGCCGGATGGTATTCCTGCGACAGTTTTAGTAAACTGTAGCTCTGTGCTGAGTCAGCCCCTCAGTATTTTATTTAATAGATCAATTCAAGAAAGCTATTTTCCTAAATTTTGGAAAAATGCATACATTAGCCCCATTTTCAAGAAAGGGTGTAAGAATGATGTTTCTAACTACAGGCCCGTGGCTAAGTTATCATCAATACCGAAAATTTTTGAACATATTATATACGATCAGGTTAAGGTGTGCTGTGGTGAAGTCATAACAACTCGTCAGCATGGTTTTGTTAATGGCAGATCTACAGTTTCTAACCTCCTTGATTTCACTTCTTTTGCATTAAGCTCTTTAGACTCTGGTGGGCAAGTTGACTGCATCTACACTGACTTCAGTAAAGCATTTGACAAATTACCACATAATTTGATTTTGTTTAAGTTAAAGAAACTTGGATTTCCCTTAAGTTTTATCAGCTGGATTGAATCTTATTTATCTGATCGCTCGTATCAAATAAAATTTAGGAGAGTGTTTTCCTCCCCATTTAGCGCGACATCAGGTGTTCCACAAGGAAGCCACCTGGGGCCGCTCCTGTTCATTTTAGCAATTAATGACGTTACACATGTTATTAAAAACTCCCATCTGTTAGTATATGCAGATGACATGAAAATTTACAGGAACGTAAAGGGGGTTGGTGACACTATTCCACTTCAGTCTGACTTGAAATCCTTTGAAGTTTGGTGTTCTAAGGATAACTTACATCTTAATCCTGATAAATGCCAAGCTATGATTTTTACCAGGAAGAAAACTATTGTGGAATTTGATTATAAATTAAAAGATAAAAATATTTGTCGTGTCGATGTAGTCAAAGACCTAGGTATACATTTTGATACTAAGTTGACTTTTAATGAGCATATTAATCAAATTTGTAAAAAATCCTCATCTCTGCTTGGCTTTATTAAGAGGTGGGCAAAAGAATTTAATAGCCCTTTAGTAACGGTGACTTTATATAATACAATAGTGCGCCCTCACTTAGAGTACGCTAGCCAAGTATGGTCACCATTTTATAATGTTCATATAAATAGAATTGAAAGAATTCAAAAAAATTTTATTCGTTTTGCTCTCAATGGCTTAAATTGGATTGACCCTTTAAGCCTTCCTCCTTATGAGGATCGTTTAAAGTTATTACATATGCAGTCTTTGAGCTCGCGTAGAAATATTGCGGATATACTTTATCTGCATCAACTTGTAACTGGGTCTCTTGCTGCACCAGAGCTTCTTAACTATAAACATTTTAATAGTAATCGGAGGAGTACTCGTAACTCTTATCAGTTATTTTATCAACCGGTTAGTAGAACTAATTATATGGCTACAGCTCCTTTTAATCGCATGACAACTCTTATTAATAATTGCGAAGTTTATAACATTAGCTTGTCAAAAGGTCAACTCAAGCTTAGACTGAAAACTAACTGTAGCTAAATTTGTAACTTAATGGTGGTGTGAATTTTTTTTATATAATTCGATTATTTAAAGGTCACTTTTATTTTGCACTAAATAATTTTAGATAAGGCTGATATTTAATTTTTTTTGTTTGTGTTGTCCGAGCCCCACAGTATGCTGGGTAAATTTTTTCTAACATTTATGCCTTGGACCACGTAAATTTATACATATAATTATTTTAATATCTATATGTCTATTTTTACATGGTGTGAGTGGGTATGTTGAGAAAGTGCGATAAAGCTAAGAAAAAATTATAAAATAAATAACAAATTAATGTGCATGATAATTTTTTCTATTCCATTTTTTATTCAATTAGCTTTTTACTTGGTATAAAGCTTCAATGCTAAATAGCTAAGAAGGCTATAATAGCTGTAGTAGCTAAACTCTATTATTATTATTTCATTTCATCTCATTTATTTTTAATTTTTTTGGTCGCAAAGTTTCAATTGCCGGTTGTGAAAATTTGGTAAATTAATCAAACAAAATTTAAAATGGAAAATGTTGAAATAAGTAAGCATAAATGTCTTAAGTCAAAAAATATTTAAGTTTTATATATATATAAAAGACCCATAAGTTAAGTCTAAGGACAATTCTGGTTGGTTGAAATTTTTAACTTTATGTAAGCTTTTAAAATTTAGTGCAAATTTGTGCAACCAAACTTAAATGGAAATAAATATATTGAAATAATTAAATTTGAAATAAGTAAGCATAAATGTCTTAAATCAAAAAATATTTAAATTTTCTTTTTTTTTATATATATATAAAAGACCCATAAGTTAAGTTACCTAAGGACAATTCCGGTTGGTTGAAATTTTTAACTTTATGTAAGCAAATTTGTGCAACCAAACTTAGATGGAAATAAATAAATTGAAATACTTCGATTTCATTTTAGTTCCATTCAGAATTTTTTGCATCTTGCGTGTAATACTTATGTAGACTTAGCTGCAGTTCTTAAAGAAAGCATTGAGAGTCCAACGAGGCCTTCGAAAATTAAAAAACAAAAATATTCAAAGCGACCCAAAACCTATTAAATTTACTGCAGATGAGGCCATAAGCTTTTCTTTTTGAAAATAGTTTCACTAGTAACCTACTAGATGTTTTTAAAAGAGCTGTTGATACATCAGATCCCCTAATGTCGACAAAATATTTGACGCTTGCGACAACAAAATCGGTTAAGACTTCCACCTGAAGTTATCGAGTTGTTAAGTTGCGACAATTCAGTGGAAGGTAGTAATGATAACTATGGAGTTAATAACATTTTATCTGAAACTTTTGTAAATATTTTAAATGAATTGTGTAGGCAAAGTGAAATGGACTTAATTCATTTAAGTCCTCAAAAAAAAATAAAACAATTATGTAAAAAGTATTGAAACTATTTTTTTTTGGCCAATAAATTAATAGTCATGAAATGGTTAGTGTGTTTTTTTTTTTCATTTTTTTTATTCCTTATTTTTATCTTAAACTTTTTGGTTCAAATAAGATTAAGTTTTAACTAGGCCTACAAAGGGTCAAGGGTCACGCAAGGATTAATTTTTTTTTTCAAATTTATTAAAACTGTTTTTACTTATGCTTTTCTTACATTTTTTGGTTTAAAGAACATAAAATTTTAGCTGTTATTAATTTTGCACTGAAAAAGTAGCTATTTGACTTAATGTGCACGGCAGCAAAAAGCTGCCATTTCTTACTTCTTGTTAGATCCAAAATATCTTTGAAAAATCGTGAAACTTCTGGACTCTTGAGATTAACAAAGTATTTTTTTTTTAATCAATAAAGCAAAAATCATGAGGATATATGGTTTTGGAGTTGAATATATAGCACATAGTAGCATTTGCAACTGAACGACTCCAATTTTAATATGTATGTAATGATAAGGGTAATTTTTTTACCAACCGCACGGATTTCAGAAAAAAAAAATTTGACTTCTACAAATGCGATGAAAACTTTTTTTCTGCATTGACAAGACTTGCGCTCTTTAGCAATTTTTGAATTAAAACACTCGATTTGGAAGCAGTGTGCGTGCGTTAGAGATTTCAGAAGCTCGCTCCTTTGTTTTGACTCGTCGCACGCTGCAAGCTTAGATTCCTTGTGCGCTGCGTGACTTGCTCTGGAAAATATTTAATAACTTCCGATCTAATAGAGACTCCCCTTTTTTGCAAAATGGGTTTTGTATAACCGAAACAAAATGTTATTTTCTCAAATTAATTCTAGTTGAGGGAACAGCATGTTAGAACTATTTAAGCAATTGAACTGTTATTATTTTAAATTTCTTGACAGTAAAAATATATTTTTTTATAACACTTCGAAAGCTAACGTTATAAAGTATTAAATTAAAAAAAAACCGACATTGATCCGATTAGTACAACTGGATATAATACACTTCAACCATGAGAAGATTTGAGAAAATCGTAGTTCATACCTGATCGTAAATTCATACCTATATATTTTCGAAAAAAGAATTTTCTCAGAAAAATCCAGATATATATGTCAAGTTATTTCATGTAAATATATAATCTGTGAAAAAATTTTCGGGCGATTCCAAAATGTCAAGTCTAAATTGGTGTGCGGTTTGTAAGAGAATGACCGATTTATAAGAAATGTTCCTAATAATTTTTGATATTGAATTTGATTTTAATACTTATGATAAAATGATCATACCTTATTTATAGAATACCAATATGCACATGTATAAAAAAATTAACTTGGTCAATTTCATAACTACCGAATTATATATAAATCTGAATCTCATAGCAATTTCAATTGTTGCCTATGTAAGTACGAAGCCATCAGGCATTCAACAATTTGATTTCAATTCACATTTGAAGCAGAGTCATTATGGCAAGTTGTAAATCGTTTGAACTTTCAAGCCCGATTTCCATCAGCCACATCGTCATCGCCATCGCCATCGTCATCATTGTCCAGCCCAACCTGTAATTATGGCTGTTACTTAAATATATCAGTAAGACGCTCTTTTAACATCGTTTATCATGCAAAAGAATGGCTCAGGGCACTAACCATAGTAACTCCGCTGCAGACAAACTGTGTGCATCGTCTTGCTGCACCCTGCCATGCACCAGAAACGAACTCCGCTTTGAATTTACGAAAAAAAGGCGCATTGCACTGGACGAGTTAGAGCGTACACAAGAGGGAAATAAAAACAAAATTGAATTAATATTTACTTTTTTGACAAAAGACTGTAATCAAGGAACTTGGCGATGACAGGATAAGAGGTCGTAATTACACCTTGTTACCGTGGTGGTGATGGTGCCAAAGAGCCCACACAAGACGTGGTTCAGTTTCGAGAGCATGGAAAATGCCGGTAAAAATAAAAATTGGTGTAATGAGGAAAGCAGCATTTTATGCCAAAAATTAAGCGCCACGCCAGTTGGTGGGGAAACGATTAACAGTTTTTTTTTTGTCTTTTGTTTAAAAACAGCCTTGAAAATTGAATAAAAGGAAGACTTATAAATGGAAACTACAAGTTTTAATAAGAGGCAACCAAAAATTGGCAGAGTAATTGTGTGCAAAAACAAAGTGAATGTTAAGGTTTTTATTTTAGTAATAAAAGAACAAAGTTTAAAATTACCTTTTTTGTAGTTGATTTGCATAAGAAAAATGTTGGGTCGCTATCTAGTTCCGGATTATCAAAATATCTGATACCGAAAAACCTATCATAAAATAGTAAATAGGTTTCTTCTCTCAGTGGTGTTGAGGCTAGACTCTTCCGACTTACAGCGACTTCCATTTTTGTCATTAGTTCTAAAGCAACTGATCTTCTATGTTACAGCAGTGAAATTCTTTCATTCAACTGACAATAAAAAATGTAGGAATTTACAAATGCTATTTCAAGCAAACTCCAAAAGAGTCGATGCCACCATTTTTTTGGACTTTCGGTCGAGACCAAAGGCACTTCGAAGCTGTGATCTGCGTGATCAACTCCTCACATAAATGAGTTGTAATATTTTACTGCTGTTGGGCACTTGATATCATTTTTATTTCCTCTTCATTTAAAAAAACCAATGCCAGCTGATTAAACTCTAAAATCCCAGTCTTCTCAGTTCATGTTTTTATCAACTTTTAGATTTTGTGGCTTTCCTTTTCTATTTGAGCGAATCGTGCCACATGCCAAAACTTATTCGGTCTATAATTTTTCAAGTAGTGCCACAGTAGTAAAATAGTTGTCAAAGTAAACTATTTTATCTCTATCCCATTCCTTTTCAGACATGGATAGGACTACTCTTTTACCCAAACCAAAACTTGCGTTGTCCAAAGTTTCGTCTTTTCCTTAACCCGAATCAACCTGAGTAAATTTTTACTTTTCTCACTTTGTGACACTCCAGCTTCAACAAAAAATTTCTCACTGACCCCGTAACGATTTTTTTCTAAGAGACAATTGCGAGTTCAAAATTAACTGGAAAATATCAGTTCTTGAATTTGTTTCCATTTTGTGATCGTTTGAAAGTGACGACTTTGCGTTGACATATGGCAACGCCAGGTTGATTCGGGTTAATATGTAGAAAAATTTTTATGTTACCTTTTTGGTCAGCTAGGTACCATATCTTATATCCCCTTTTCATTGGCTTCATAAGGCAATATTGTTTAATCGAGTTTCTTCCTTTAAACAAAATCATGGATTCATCCATTAGCAGCTATCTCGTTCTATTATAAACCTATTTAAACTTTTCATTAACCCATCAGTCATTGCACGAAGTGTGAATACGCGACCTTTGTTGTCTTTTGGAATAATCTCGTTATCGTTTACATGAAGATTTTTAAGAATCGCGTCATGTCTATTGCAACTTATTGGTTTTCCAATAATTGGCAAATAAAAATCTTCACTCAAATAATCTTTCCAACTTGGGAGTTTGTGATATCCCATAAATAAGTTTATTCCGAGGAAAGCGTAAAACTCACCCGTTTTTAAATTAAGATTGCGTTGGCTTTGCGTAGCGTATAAATTTGATTGATATACAATATTTTCTGTTATATATTCACCCCTATCATGAATAAACATTCCTTCGGATTTTTCCTCCAATCCCCTGTTTTGCGATCGTGGAAGATTTTTGGGGAATGGGAACGAATTCCCTGGTAAATTAGGTTATCGGCAATACTTTTTTGGGGAACATTTTTTGACGTCTTCCGCAAATTTTCTTCCCTAACTTTTTGGCGAGGAATCTAATGAGGAAAGGGTCAATGCTAGCAATATAATCAAAGTCTCAGACAGATAAGCTAATGTCAAATATGAAAAATGCAACTGTAATTTTGGAAGTAATTGGAAATATTTGGGCAGCACTGACTGGATATGAAGTTTTCCAATCCGCAATTATTTATGATCGCAAAATACTCCTCCAGATATTCATGATAGGGGTGATTGAATAAATAATAAAAAATGGTCTGTTGACTTATCTAAGTCATCACAAACTCCTGCAACAGGACATTCAGGCAATGCAAAATTGGAAATGACCGTTACATGACCCTTTAACTTTTAATGACGTATAGGTTCACTTTCTTGGCTCGTATACACAGTATCATCAATGCCTTTGTTTTGGTCATAAATATCATCTTCTTTATCACCTAAAAGATCTTCCAAAATTTGACTTATTTCATCATCATTGATTGGCGAATCAAGCTTTTCTTCGTGTTCATCATCACTTTCAAGGTATTCACCGTTATCAGACGGCAACTCTTCTAAAATTTCTGCTGTATTGTCGATTTGGAGCTCTTTATTACACAATCTAGACATGTTGCACTCCAATATATATTGAAATAAATAAAGTCACTGTGCAAAAATAAGCGAGCTGTATTGACTTTGTTAGACAGTCTGATCTATATCTCATGAAAAACAAATCTTACAAAAACGGGACCAAGCCCATCGGAAAGAGCATAAATTTTTTTACAAATTACTTGCAAGGAAACTCATTATAATAGTATTTACTGGAGACTTTTAGTATTCCATACGATTTATATGGGAATTAATTCTTTATTATACAGTTTCGTGTGTATCTCGTGAAAAAAAATTTTACACGAACGGGACCAAGACCATCAGAAAGATCATAAAATTATTTACACCAGAAAAAAAAAAACAAACAAAATAAATCCAAAAAAAAAATTATTTTTTCTCGAAATAACCGTATTCTCTGAAAGCTACTAAACTGCTGAAATATTATCTTCATGAAAAAAAATAGCGTAATACTTTTTATGGATCATTTAATGTTCTTTCTTATGGGCTCAGTTTTGTTTATGTAAGATTTTTTTTCACGACATCAGTTGCGTCATTTCACCAAAAGCTTGAGGGGGGAGAGAGTATAAATATCATATCGAATCGATGATATTTTGAATTGAATCAATGTATTTAATACTAATATCAGATCCTTGGGAGGGCCGATGCTGCCCAGCCCTACCCAATTGACGACTCTGCACGAGATATAGATGAAACTGTCTAATGAAGCATTGTTTTCCATATAATTTCGTATGGAAAACTATAAAGCTAGATGAGAAACCAGTAAATATTAATACAATGAGCTATAATTAAAAAACTATTAAAGCAGTATGAATCAAAAAAAAAAAAAAAAAAATTTCAATCACCCCAATGTACATGTCCTAAAGAGATAAGAAATTGAGAAAAAAATTTAGAAAGGCCAACTAATTCTTAACATTTTATGTTGATATATACAGAGATAATAAGTGTTTGGAAAATAATTCATTTTTTTCTCATCAATTTTAAAAAGTTGTAGCTCAACTTACTTTTCGAAAAAATTCATGATTTATTATCAAATTCAATTAATTTTAAGCTAAGTTTAGTTTTATCTTTTGACTCTTAAAACTCTTTAGCCAATGCAAGAGAATTGGCCATAAATCAATTCGCTCATGTCAATGGGACTTCAAATCCCTTTTAAAAGTTCACAGACTTAATGCTGAAAAATATTTCTCTTTGAAGTGATGCGATCATCGCTAATTGCTTTGATTGAACAAGCAAAACATATGTAATTTTTTTTATGACATCAGCAAATCCTTAAAAGGAACCTTCAAGGCATTGATAACAAACACTGCCCTATGTGTATTCGTTTATTCATTGTTCATCATTGCTATTGTTGCAAAAAATATTAATGCTTTTATTAACCCATTACGTGTTTACACACAACTTCCAATATTCGTTTTATTGTCATCGCAAGAAAAAAAAAAAAAAAAGTTCTGCGCACATGGCGGCGCTTGATTCACCTCACATTCATCACGATCACTCACAACAATCTTCATCAATGTGCGCATGCGTACTACTCGTACTCGTCGTATTCTGCATTTTGCACCCAATTAATATTCCAATCAGATCATTACGGAACACATGTCTCTTGCCTTGCCCGGCTACTGTTGGTGATGGTGATGATGGCGACGACGATGATCTCGCAGATGATGAGGACGATCGTGCAAAGAAAATTGCGTGCATTGAAAGAAAAGTTCAATATGAAGTATGTACTCGTACAAGAGTGTCTTCATCGTTTTTGCTCGATCATATCGCTGGATCTCACGCATTGCTATTAAAAAAAAAAAAAAGTCAACTCAAAAATCAAATGAAATCTTAAGACGGCCACATTACGGATCCGTGCACAAAATCGTGATTGCTTCTGGCAACCAGTCAGGCTGTTCGAAAGAAGGATCTTAATGGAGACCTACGCTATAATTAGCAAACAGATCACATAACTACGCAGCGCAATGCTTTTTGGGCTGGGCGAAGTTGTCGCTGATTTGTCTGCTGTCATAATTGAATAAAGTGGTTATGAAAAGCGAATGAATATCATTTTGAAAGGCTAAATAATTTTGTATTTTTTTTTTTAGCCGCTCTGTTTAAGATCAATGAAAACAAATATTATTTCCGTAGGACTAGAAATATGGGCTCAATTAAGTGATTAAGATGTCACTATGAAAAACACAAGCAATTGCGACTTGTACTTGGGGTTTTCCTACCAACACCTTTGATCTTCTCCGATACTGCGTGATAGTTTTCCAGTTTGCCAAGCCATGCCATCTGTTTATAGCTTACATTGTAAGCAAAAGCTTGGCTGTCCTTATACGTTCGAATCATTCTATCTCAGAATACTCGAAGATGTTCTTGGCTTCTCAAAAAAGAAAAAAAAGAAGCTCTATTTCACTTGCTTCCAAAAACAAGGGAGAAAAGAATGTCTGATGAGCTTATAGTTGAGAAAGCTATTCACGCTGGGTTTTGCGTTTTTTTTTAATTAGTATATAAGTACGTTACCGGCCAAACTAGTTTTTCGGATAAACTAGTTTTTCCTAGGCCAAACTAGTTCATCCGAAGCGTGTTAGGATAAACCGGTTTAGCCTAGGATGAACTAGGGTTGTTATTCGATTTTCTTGAAATTTTATATAAGTGGGCGGATCTCTGCGGAAGCTTAGGACTTACATTCTCCAATATTTCTATTGGAGGAATGTGGTGTTGGACATATTGGTGGGTGTAAGCCTTGAGTCGCAGCTGAAGGCAGTCCACTCTCCCTGACACACTAAAATTTTCCTAGGCTAAACTGGTTCATCCTAACACGCTTCGGATGAACTAGTTAGGCCTAGGAAAAACTAGTATATCTTTAAAATTAGTTAGGCACTTGATGTTGTTTATGTACAATTCAGATAGCAAAAAAGTTATTATGAACCATAAAACCAAAAATCTTTAATATGAATGTGGTCCCGCTTATGGAAGGCATAAAAGCGTGCTTAGAAGATCCTGAAAAAAGAATTAAGCCGAGATAGCGACCAGTTTTCTGCTTGGCTTCATTGCTTTTTTTCGAATCACGGGTAGTATTTTATATATCAAAGTAATAAGAAATTAACAGCAATGCGCTATGACACCACGGGATCTGGTTAGACTTAGCTGCAAAACTTTATGGTTTGACGATTTAAAGGAACGTAGATAAATAGCAATATAATGAATCCTAGGGCTCTATGGTAAGTTCTACCACGAGTATCTTGCGTCTTTTGTGCACGTGCGCTCTTTAAAAAATCGAATAAAATATTCTCAAAGTAACAAGTGACAGTTTAGCTGTACCAAAATGATACAAATGACAGGTGTTGGTCAGCTGATTATAATGCATTTGTTAGCTGCTATTGACCAGAGGGGCCAACATTTAGCAACTGTAAGCAAGAAGCCGAAACTTGTCAATCATTCAAGTGCAAGTGACAGCAACAACGTACGTATTGGCAATATATTGATGACTTATTCAATATTAAAGCCACAATCATTTTTATATTCTTTTGAAGCCTGCTATATCTCATTATAAAATACTGCCATGTTGAATTTGTACACTTTTGTTGTTCAAACGCTTTCAGAAATAAATTCAGCAGAACCCTCATTTAAAATTTTAAATAAATAGGAAACGTTTAAAAAGTCTTCACAACATTTATTTTATTCTGATTAAAAGAAACTGATAAGTGTGGAATTTTCGCTGGGTCTTATGTTGGCTCAAACAAACTGACTGTTTGTTGTTCATAAATAAAATACCAAAATTCAAACTGACAACTCGCAGACACGAGTACACACGCATATACGTTCGCATAGATTAACCTGGTGGATCGCACATAAATTATATTCAAATTTTCAAAAGATCAAAAAGATACAAAATTGTGTCGTCAAACGTTTTTTTTTTCTGTTTCTATATTCGTATTGAGAAGCAGAGGAATGATAACAAAAGTAGAACTTATAAGGAGACTGAAAATGACATTTGTTGGAAATTTTAATTTTCTGGAATAAAAGTCAATACGAGGGGATGCAAGCGTATGGTATTGTATTGCAGCAGCCAAAACTTTTGTCAGTTTTTGGAATCGGTTTTACCCTAGTAAAATATGATCCCAATCTTCGAAATCTTACAACATGAGAGCAATTTATAAGACAAGAACAAAGTACCTTCTTCTACCAAACAAAATTAGATCGGGTATGGTATATTATAATGACCAAACTTTCTCCATAATGGCTACAAGTCTTAAAACAATGAAAATTTAGGGTTTACCTTGGAAGGTAAATGTCAAGCGTCAAGAATTGATGCGTAGCGAAAAATATGTTATTAAATAAAATAAAATGCCACATACTACTGGTATCACAATTAATCATAGCATATAATTAACAACACAAAGCTAAAGCTAATAATGAACATTCAGAAACCAAAATGGCCAACTGTCAACTCATTAAATGAAAATTTATTTATTTCAATGTCGCCATTTTTTATTTCAAAAAAAAAGTAACTCATATGGTTTCAACTTTATCATGTGGGCAATTCACCGCGAGAGTGCATCAGAATTTTGAGGAAGTAACTATATCGAGTCAAAAAAATGTGATGCTATACAGAATGTCCAAATTGTGAAAAGTGGAAGTTTGGATAAGCTCTTTTTTGAATGCCGTGACCTAACAATAGCATACCGGTGTTCTCCTGATCCCATATCAAAGTACTAAATAGTTTAATGCCCGATTTACATACGTACATATAATACGCTAAGTTTCTAGTAAAATAGAAAATTAACTTTTTTGAAAAACAAAGCAAACATCATTAACAGTACAGAAAGAAAAAAAGAAACTCTATGAAAAAAGATATAGCTAAGTAAGATCGATGTTCCTGTAAATTTGTAAATCAATCAATGCTGTTTAACAGACATGACAAGATAATAGAAAATCAATTTAATAATAATAAAGGTAATAATCAGAAATGCTTACGCTATGATCACAATATATTTTCAAGCTTTTATACAGGGTTACTTACTTACTTAGATGGCCATAACAACCCGTTGTCAGGTTACGGCCGACCTCATTAGCTCTCGCCAGACGCCTCTGCTTTGCGCGCGTCTTCTCCAGTCGCTAATGCCAAGCGCGGTTAGGGCTTCCTCAGCTTGGTCTATCCACCGGAGGCATGGTCTCCCTCTTCGTCGTTGACCGGGGACCTTCCCTTCGAATACCTTTTTCGCTGGAGCTTCTTTATCCATACGATGGACATGACCCAGCCAGCGTAGTCGCTGTATTGTTATACGCTTAACTATGTCAATGTCGGCGAAGAGCTCATACAGCTCGTGGTTCATTCGAATGCGATAGTCGTCGCCAACTCGAACAGGACCAAAGATTTTGCGGAGAACTTTCGTCTCGAACACCCCAAGAGCGGCTGCGTCTGTTGTCGAAACCACCCATGCCTCAGCGCCATAAAGAAGCACAGGTAGAATGAGCGTCTTGTAGAGTGTTAACTTTGTCGATCGAGAGAGAGCTCTGCAACGTAATTGCTTACTGAGACCATAGTAGCACCTATTAGCAATTGTTATTCTCCGCTTAATCTCCAGACTGACATCATTGTTGCTGGTTACGGCAGTGCCAAGGTAAATGAATTCCTTGACAACTTCTAATTTACAGTTGCCCGCTGTAACATGAGAGTCTAGATCCCGTGCTCCCTTGTTGTTGTTAGTAGACATCATGTATTTCGTCTTGCCCTCGTTTACCGTCAAACCCACTTTGGCTGATTCCTTTTCAATAGCAGTGAAAGCAGCAGTAACATCTCTCTTACTCCGACCGATAATATCAATATCATCAGCGTACGCAAGGAGCTGAACACCTTTGAAGAAAATGGTGCCATTATGATGCACACCGGCTTCTCGTACGATCCCCTCCATAATGAAATTGAAGAGATCGCACGAGAGCGGGTCGCCTTGTCTGAAACCTCGCTCGGTATTAAAAGTTTCGGAGAGGTCATTCCCTACCTTGACGGAGCTACACGTATTGCTCAACGTCATCCTGCAGAGCCTTATCAACTTTGCAGGTATACCGAACTTAGACATTGTTGCGTATAGGCAATCCCGCACTGGGCTATCGAACGCAGCTTTATAATCGACGAAGAGATGGTGAGTGTCGATTTGATATTCATGGGTTTTCTCCAGGATTTGGCGTAGTGTAAAAATCTGGTCTATGGTGGACTTACCAGGTCTAAAGCCACACTGATAGGATCCGATCAGCGTTTCCGTATACGGCTTCAATATTTCACACAATGCGCTCGAGAGGATCTTATATGCGATACAGGATGGCTACTGAAAAACTGAAGGGTTTATTGTAAGCCCTATTTTAATATTTTACTCAAGTCTTGATCCTCTTAAATTGTTTCTTACTTTAATTTTTTTTTTCGTATCAACAAGTAAAATTCATTTAGTTCTTTTATTTCAGTAATAAATTAATTATTTGAAACTCTGAAAAAATATCGCTAACATTTAAATGTCAGACTATCTCCTTATGATAACATGAATCGGATCCTAATCGCCTGGCTTAAAAGAGTTGAGGAGTCGGCGTTCTTTTAGTAAACAAGTCCAGGGTACACTGTGCACAATGTTGAATCTGTGTAAATGAGGAATCTTTGAAAAATTTGAAAGTCAGCCAGGTAGAATGTAGGTACACCAGGTAGTAGTATGTCCTGCGGTCGAAGATAATCCCTTGATAATGGTATGGTGCCCACAGAATGGAGCTACTTTGAAGAAACCTTGTCTAAGGTCATGAAAAAAGATATAAAATGACTGTATGAGTGAGCAGAAAAATGGTGTTTATTTGAGGCAAGAATGCACAGCTCGATGCTCGTTGAGATCTTACAACAATGAAAAAATATCCAGCTCTTCTCGAACTTTTTCAGTTATTTGAGCCAAATCATTTCGGTTCGCTATCGTCGCATGCTTTTTGTTTGTGTAATTTTATCTTCAAGGCACCGACTCGTTCAACTCTTTCCATTACTCGAGGTTCGCATTCGCTGCGTGCTTTTTGTTAGTGTGATTTTGTTTTCAAATAACTTGTCTCTTTAGCTCTTACTTTTTGTTTTTAGTTCTTTTGTTTGTAAATATGCAATTAACTTGCTGCAGCTAATTAAAAGAATTTCGTCAACCTTAAATTTTTTTTCTATGCAAAATATTTTTGAGATTTTTTACCTAAACTGATGTTGTCGTATTCTCCCGAAGCAGATTTTTGTGCGCATCTCTGATTTGAGGGACGGTCTATTTCACAAATAAGAGATAATGATAGATATCTGTAGACCTACTGTCATTTTTTATTATTCTTCTCACATTCCACGTTGTTGTTGTTTGCAATGTAAATTTAAAAATTTATGAGAGCGAGAGAGTAAAATTTGAATTTTCCGTTGTTTCTCTTCCATTGAACGATTTGGTATGATTGTTTCTGTGTGCGCAATTAATTTTTTTAAGCAATTTTAAGACTTTAATAACTTAATATTTAATAAGAATATCGTGATAGTTTGAAATTGAAATTGAAAATTGAAATCAGGCATCTAAGAAGTAAGACTGAATGAATTTGATCAAAACTGATCCTGTAGTTTTTGCGTACATCGAAACAGCTATCATTTTACTTGTATGGATAGAAAAAGCCGAAAAATATTGCTAAAACAAGTGTTTGTACAAGCTTTATTTTTATGTTATACAGTCCTTCATTGATTAATTGATTTTTCAATTTACAAGAACATCGATCCATGCTTCATCTATTTTTAAAGAACTTTCGTTACAGTCGTTCACGATTTTCTTTTATGGTTGTGAAAAACTTAATGCATACGCACTAAGAAAATATATTTCGAAATTACTTTCAAATGCGTATGAAACATGGCTCTCACACTGATTGGTCCCAGTAAGTCACTCGTGGAATGACTTTGGTATAAATTGAAAAATTTCATTGAATATGAAAGATTTTCGCATTTAGATAAGCGTTTCCTTTCATGTTTCTCTTTTTTGTCAACCCAACATGCGCGCGCTTCTTAACTCATTGCTGGCCTCAGATGTTTCAATGCCCAACCTTTTTTCATAAGTTCGTTTTTCACGCCTTCGTGGTGCTTTTTACTTGGTCTTATGGCACTGGTATTAAAATTAATAATAATTATTAATCTTGTCATATGTTTCATTTTTTTCATTTGCATTTGCATTTTAACGTGTTTTTTTTTTTATTTTATCTGGTGTCCGTTTTGCTATTCAAATTTGTTGTTCGTTTCTTTTAAGTTGGCCATTTTTTGTGTCTTTTTATTTTTGATGGCATCAAAAGTGTCAGCAAAAACGTGTCGTTTTCTCATTTAAAAATAAAGAAATGAACATAAATTTAAGTTTCTCTAATCGGTTTGATTTGCAACATTTAAAATTTACTTAACACTAATTATTAAAATGCTAAGTTTTGTCAATAGCGACCATTAAATATGACTTTCTGGCAAGAAATAAGCTCTCGTGACAGGCATATACAATTAATCAAGGCACTATTCGTTTGGCGATAATATTTTATCCGATACTTTCGACGATTACCGAGAGAGATGTTTTTTTTCACATTTAATCTAAGATAGTGAAAAAATCATCATCCTTGCGGAAATAACAGCCAAACTCGATCATGATGCGAAAGATTTTCTATTGTAAATTATCATGAGCGACAAGGTGAATACGTTTCTTGTGCACCGAAAGTCAGCTGTTCCGGAAGAACGCTGATAGGCCCAAATTTTTCCGAGACGGGATCGACAATACTGTTTCTGTAACTGCTGAGCGCTACAGAGCCATGATGAATTCTTGCTGCTGCGAATTAACGAATTGGATTTGGAAAGATATGACCAGCAATGAGAATTTAACAGAAAACCATACCACAAAAAATTCCACAAAACTATTAGCCAACACTTCCTGCAAAGTGTTGCCTATTTCTACTCTGTCTCCTTCTTTTTAGATATAACACAGTCAACCGACAACTTAAACTTAATGAATATTCCAGCCGAAAAATCGAGGGTTAATTTCACCTTAATGACTCAAATCTCTCTTGTCAAAACCTTTTGAAAAGTAAAGAGACCTGACGAATGGCTTAAGAAAATTCATTAAAAGTATAACCCCACCCTTTGTAAAAATAACAAAAAATTAAAAAATATTATCCTTAGTCATAACACTGATCATCTAGAAAATTAAGCTGAATCGAGCAGAAAGTTAAAATAAATTCCTAGTCGAAGCAATACGAGTTAATCTCACTTTGCGACATTTCCTCTTTTCGACTTCCTGACGAATGGCCACAACGAATCCGAACGTAATCTTTTAAATCAGTTTTTAAATGTATTATTTTTGAACTATCCCAAACAAAATGGAAAAAAAAATTTTGATTCATGACCACGACACCGAAGCGACATTCTGCAACTTTTAGTGCTATATGCGTCTGCAAAATACCGTCTATCAATATGAGAACTCAATCGAGAAATCTATGAGTTGTATAATACTGTGAATGTTGTTCAAAGGGTCAAAATCCCTCAACTGCATTGGGTTAGAAACATTAAACAAATAAGATTTAACCAGGCCCGTACCAACCCGACTTTGCGTGGGGGGCAAACAAATTTTATTTTGCGAAGAATAAAAACAACGGCCTTAGAATCACATCTAAAATGAGACCCCATGGTTGGTACAGGCGTGGATTTAACGCTTCAACTGAAGGAATCTCTAATGTCAGGTTCTAGAAGAAGAGCCAGACTAAGTGATCACAGACAGCAGATCCCTTGGTTTTGGAAACTAACTAAGAAAAGAGAATGTTTCCTTCAAATAAATGTTATAGGTTGATAGATTTTTAAAATATTTGTGCCATTAATTGGAAGCTAAAGTGCTGTTTATTGGGCAAAATATAATATCTAATTGAGTCGATTGGTTAGATTTAATTGGATCGAATATATATTTTTTAATACTATTTCACTTGATTTTATTTCACATTAATATGAATACTTCACAATTCTCAACAGATTTAAGTAAAACACTATTTTAGTTCAGGTATTTATGATTGTGCCAATAAAAGAATGTGACGATAAGGGAAAATATAGATTTAATTACAACTGAAAGTTTTAAATATCGGTTTTTGGGTCATCGGTTTTTACCCTCATTAATCGATTATACAACATATCTTGCGCCAAATACATGATTTGGTGATTATTAGGCTAGGTTAGGTTAAAAGAGTAGTTCGCATACAGCAAGTTTCACACGGAGACAGTTTACTCATGGTGATACCCAACATATGTTTATGTAGTCCCTCCCCTTCTCTTGAAGTTATCTCATTCAATGGGCGTCAGCCACTCAGAAGCATTGGTGAAGTTGATGTTGCTGGTAAGCTACAACTCGGCTAGTTTCCCAAGACCAACAAAGAATACAGAACCAAAATATTTAGTTCGATTCATCATTAGCCTCGGACATTCACAGAGTTGATGTTTAACTGTATCTTCCTCTTTTTCGTCTACATAACTCCTGCAGAAATCTCTGAAAGAGACACCATATCTGGTGGCCATAGCGCCAATAATACAGTTCCCCGTCAGCAGTCCAACAACAGTTTTCAACTCTACTCTGCTGAATCTTAAGAGAGTTCAGTTCTAGGTTCAGTTTAGTTCACATTTTTCGAGACGTTGTGCATCCAAACGTAAAGTTGCACCTTCTGTTCGTTAGTTTCTTAGTTATGCCCTATATACGATAGATGTAGTTTCACCAGCGGTTTCCTCAAGTCTACCATTTGTTGATTTTCCCGTTGTTCTGATCCCATTTCGGCACATTAGTCAGCTTGTCAGTATGCTGTCGGATTGAACTGAAGTGAAGTGATGCCCTGCAGTGTTCTACACACCTAGACTTTCCTGTGCAGTTTGGTCAGCTTGGCATAGATTTCAGCTTGAAAGACGCTACGATAATTATGTAGTCTGAAAGACATCTCTATGTCAAGATTGATTACATTAACGTGTGTTAATTCCCACGATTAATGGTGTGCCACTGGACACTTCAAATTTAAATGTAAAACATTGTAAAATGCCATATAAACTCGATTTTCACAGAACTATGTTGTGTGCGATTGGGCGCAGAACGCGTAGGTCATCCCCGCGATCTGCATATTCCACGTAATTTTGAACGAGTGATCTGATTCTACGTTGGAAGTCCAACCATTTCTGTTTTGAGTCATCCGGACCTCGATAGACTGTTATACTACGACCTGGCGTAATATCAGCGGTGACAACTCTAGAGAGACATTCCCGTGCTCGATATCGCACACATTCCCAGTAAATTTTGCCATTTTCACTTTTGCCCCGAGTGTACAAGTAATCATTTATAGAAAGTTTTGTGCCCACTATTTTCGCGTCCATTTTTGCGTAGAATTTTGGAAAAGGCGTTACAATATTAAATAGAAATAGGAAAGTAATAAACAGATTGCGTCACTATAGCAACATGAGTTGTGAATTTTATGTATACGAATAATTATCATTCCGGAAAAAAAAATTTCGGGTTTTTGCTCGTTCCGGAAAATGCGCATTCCGGAAGACGGATTCCGGAAAGTGGGTGGAAACCCCGTGAAGATGGTGATTGTATATTGAATATTTGCAACAAAGAAATATTTGTTTCAACCAAGCTAAAGTTTGATAATTGTTACCAGATATATGATTGATTTAGTATAATTATCCAAACATAATCAGGTAGCTATTACCAAATATATGATATATACAATAACATTATTCGATACGATGTAATGCGTGACATGTCATATAATTTGTTAATTATTACCAAACCTCGATATATATAAATAAATCGTTTTCTCTGTGTACAGTTTGACTCAATTTTTTAGACATTAAAGGACTTGGTTGAATATTACTAATACTAAAGGTGTTTATTGTTATAAATATTTGTTTTATGCTGGAATGCTCTTCAAATTTCAAATATTTCATATATCGCTGCATTAATCAAATATATTGAATTAAAACTTAAACTAAAATTAAACAGACAACTATTTTCATCCTGAATGGAAACTAAAAAACATTTTATAATAAAATATCACAAGAAATATTACAAGAGTAATGGCAACTCATGTTACAGCAAAAGTCAGAATGGTAGAACTTAAACATTTTTTAGAATGACATGTTTATGCGAAGTGAAACACAAAACTTTTTCAGCTCCAGCGAATATCCCCAGTTTGAATTATGGCAAGGTAGAAACATTTTATAGATATGGGGAAGGAAAAATAAAATTACGTTTTCGTGAAACATAAATAACTTAGAGATACGACGACGACAAGAGTCGGAGTATCTGCGCAGAACAAATGAGTTGCGGCGATAAAACGCGATGGCTGCTAAACAGCAATAGCAACAACAACAACTTGGTACTCATTGAGACCAAAAAGTGGGCGGAGTTTGAACGAGAGGCAATACAAGCGCGCGCACACACACACACAAAAGTAAGCAACATAAAGACGCCCGTTAGCAACACATCGTAATTTTAGCACAAATACAAACACACAATAACACTAATACAACAAAAATGCTTAAGCTGACGTATACACAAACACCAAGAAAAAAGATAAAAATCAAATTCGTACATACAGACACACACAGATACTTTTGCATGCAACCGAAACACAGAAGGAGATACGATGTAGTGCCGCTAAAAAAAAAAATCCACACCGGAACTGAATGAAGCTGCAGTTAAAAGACGGATTGTATCTCTAAAAATACAACATAAGAGTCAATCGATTGTTTTTTTTTCTGCTTCTTCGCTTAATGTTTAAATTTGGCAATCCAAAAGATACACACGTGAACGAGTGACGGAATGAATTCGGCGTCAAATAAGATGTGGGTGTGCGTTACGGCGGCAGTTGGTAGACACGCCGACATTCATTCATGAATTCGAAGTACTTTTTTCATACACGTTTTTTTTTCGCAATCTGCTGCAGCGTCAGATACAAATTTGATTTGCTGCGATATACAAGCACATTCGCATTCGCAGTACTCGTGCTCGTAGATACAAATTAAAGTGTTTTTATTGTTGTTGCTTTTCTTTATGTGCATGCTGCAGATACTTGACACAGATACAGCAAAAACAACATACTCCGTGTATACTTAGCACTAGCGATTTAATTTTTATCTGCGAGGCTGTAAATTGAGATTTACAACGCGTATCCATGGGATTGCAGCTTGAACGCAATCAAATCCATACGTTCATTTGCTAGTTCGCTTATTCCTTCATACGTTTCAGCGTCAGTAAATAAAGATAACGCAAAAAAGATATTAAGCTTAAATATCCAAATATCGCATGCATCACAATTAAAGAAAAAAAAAAGAGCATTGAAATAAAAAAAAATTCGGCCGGCAGTGCATCTTCGTTTTCGGTTTATTTTTGCCCAGATTTATCCTTAAAGTTTTTGTTTATTTCATTGTGAATAAAGTGTTTAGAATTTAGTTAATCTATCTTTCAAAGAAGCCATCTTGCTAAGCCGTCGCTATGTTGGTTCCACCGGATATGATGGCCGCTCAAACGCGTATGATTTATCAAATGAATCGTTTTTGTGCTGAACGCGTTCAGGCGCGTATGTTTAAGACCGCTACCGCAATTAGAGAAATCTGTAAAATCGTGCAGGACATTCTAAAAGAAGTGGAGCTTCAAGAACCACGGTTTATTTCAAGTCTGGTCGAATGCAATGGCAGGTGAGTGAATTTCTCTTTAACCTTTAGACTTAAAATCAACCCATCATGCTAAGGTTTTATATGAATTTTAAAATGTAAATTAGATTGTGGTTTGAACTTTGAGTTCCTATTCTGTTTCAAGACTTTAGGAGAACTTCGTGTATGAAAATAGCTAAAAACATATCATTTCAGTGGTGGGCGCAGTTTGATTGTGAAAATATTTATAGAATTTGATGTATTCAAACCTGAAAGAAAAATTTCAGAAAAATGCTTGGTTTTTGGAATATTAAGCTTTGAAATCGTGGCTGTTCGAAATATAATTAAGGGTTTAACCCTGGAAGAATAAGCATATTTTACATACGTTCTTCATCGAATCGACGAAGTCCTTCCACAACCCTCTTTTATGTAGTATTTCAGTAAACTCTAATTACAAAGTATACTCAATCCAATACTCTGATTTAAATTAAACCAAAATGAAATGCCGACTTAGATGCAGATTCGATCAATTTATTTTATCTTAAATAAATCCAGACTCAAGTTTTTTGTAATGGAAATATAACATCATAAAACGAAATGAACAGAAACAGCAAATTAACTTAAACAATATAAAAAAAAATTGACAAATAACGAAAAAAATGCTTTTATTCAATTTATTTTGAACAAGAGGCACACAGCTCTATTTGGTGCTCCGCACATATGCTCTGATTGCACATATAGCACGAAGACTTGGTCATACGGCGGTTTGCATACGGACAGAATTGGCAGATTTTACGTTCCTTTTCTTTTCCTGAATTTTCATCAGAAATATTTTGAATATTGCTTTTAGTAGAAGTCATCAGAGTAGGTGTTTGGAGTCTTTCTTCCATCCATGGCTGCACAAGACTAGTATGTAGCATTTTCAATTGTTAGTTTGTTAGGCTTACGGAAAAGCGATTTAGAGAGAGAGGAACTTCAAATAATACATCAAAATTAAAACTGATAGAAAAACAAACACTCTAAATAAAACATATTTTACTATCTCAACTGATTTCGAAAGTCACACAAAAGTTAAGCTTCGTCGCTTCGACGAGCACGATTATAAGGAATGTACACTTACATGCTTCACTCAGCCCAACTGCGTGCACGCTCGACAAAAACGGACAATGCTATGCGAAAAATGAGCTTAAAAAGTACAACGTATGAATAAGAAAATTGAAGAAAGCTTTATGTGTTCGTCGATTCGACGAAGATTATCCATCCAGGGTTAAATTAGATCAATGAAAAGTAGCATAAAATTAATTTGGGTACTTAAGAAACATTGACGCACACTTAAAAGATGTTCTAAAAACATTTAGGGGTCAATTTTTGTAAACTTTGCTTATACACGTGCAAAATATTGAATACATTCAATTTTTGGCATTCATACTTAAAAGCCATTTTTGAGTGAACCAAATGCCATATCTACATATTTTTTCCATTATTTCAAACAATGTATTTCAACAAGCATTTAAATACAGTTCATACATAATTATTTCGTTCTTTCCTGGTTTCGAAGTTAAGTGCTTTTTTTTTGGCAAAAATTAATATGGAATTGTTCATATGTAATTATATATTAACTATATTTAAAATTTCACTGACACTTAAATTAAAATTATTATCTTGCACGCAAACTTAAGTTAACAATTTCTTTAGTCTGAGGGCCTTTTTTTGTTGAAACGGAATTGTAAAACTGATGTCAATTAAATATTTTTAATTTTTTGTGAATTATTAATTTGTTTTAAGCAAAAAAATAACTACATTTTCTGACCGACGATCTATTCTTTAATTGGCCACAAACTTATTAATTGATAGGCAAGTTTAATGAATGACTAATTGCAGGCCAACTAAATATTTCAATTGCCCCATTTAATTTCGCTTAAAGATTTGTTTTTAAAGAATTTTAGCATAAAATGGCAAAGCAATTCCGTAAGAAACATTTTTTTCAGATTGGACTGACAGTAACTTAACAATAAAAAAAAAAAAAAAATGGCGAATCCATCTTGATAAGAAAATGGACTGTTTGTTGCACCTGGTTGAACTGGTCTTGGAATATAACTGATATAGTAACTTCGGGTATTGTGTATGGGTATTTTTGTATTTTAAATTACTCGTAACTTTTATAGCAAAGCTTCTACTTCTTTATGTACTATGGTTTGTTGATGCATTGTGCAGTATATTACGACTTTGGAGCTCTACAGCGTAAGCCAATCTGAAGCTATTTCAACAAAATGGAAAAAATCCAAGTGACACCCCTTAATGAAATTGGCGGGTAATGTGATATATAGCATTCGGATAATGTGATATACTATCATGAAAAGTATATATAACAAGTATAAAACAGCAGGAACTAAAAATACAATAGCATTACATATTTCAGTAGAATTTCCATTATGGCATATCACATTACCCGACCATATCACAATACCAGAAGTTGCTCTATTGGTAATATAATGGTCACATTGGTATTATTTCCTGTTTGGAAAATACGGAAGCACTGAGCACATTACTTGATATTATCCGTATTCCTCAAGATACAGACACTAATGCTGGATAGTTGCTGTTCGCTTTGTTCCGACAATTGTTCATGCAAAAATAATTATATGTACATTAAGGCGTTTATTTTTTAGATCTTTCTTGTATTTACTTTTTGCCCATGTTTTAGCAAGGGGCTTAAAAATATTTGTCACAAAATTTGAGCTGCCTAGCCTTGTGCCTTCTGTCCGATTTCATTGAAATTTAACGTTACCACGTTTAGTTGGGGACGACACCCCTGTTTTCACACTACGCCCATATTTTTCGTATGACTAAAAATGCGAAAAATATACACCCAAAAGAGGTTTTTTGAGGTCCTATATTGTCTTCAGAAGCGAAAAGAGCGTGTCTCAAAAAAATACGTTTCGAGAAAATTGATGTTTTGTTTATGTCAATTTGTTGATAATCCTGTAATATTGAGATAGAGAAAATAATCTTAGGAGATTTTTTATTTGTTTGAGCTAAGATACCGGCATTTGGAGTAGTTCATTAGACGCGTAATTTCTGAAGCTATCCGATGCCGTAAGAATCACGAATATGAACTTTTTTGAGATACACCCTTTTCGCTTCTGAGGGCAGTATAAACTTATTTATCTTCAGGTCAAACCTGTGAACGGTGCAATTCATGATATTTGTATGTAATAAATATTAAGTATTAAATAATATAATTCCTGAAAATTCCGCGAATAAAATCAAATTTATCAACCGTAGTACAAGATCGTATATATATGTATTATTATCCTGTGCAAATAAGAATATCTGCAAATTGTTAACAACAATTCACTTACACCATTGACAGATACAATCTATAACGACAAATATCACATGCGTATCGTCAATCGATGTCATTCCAACCATTTAACTGACGTTTTACTACATAAACTAGAGCTACTGTTCAGCTTACTAACATCAACGGATACTGCAAATGCATGTAAAGAAGCCTACACTAATTATATTAAGTGGAGCAAATGAAGTTGATCCGGAACTTCTTTGGCTGCAAGCAAGATAAACCAACAACAACAATTAAAAAGGATTAGTGCATGGATCATGCAATGAGCGCCTGACTTACTACATTTTGAATTGAATGAGTTTGTAACGATGACATTAACAAAATGAAGGCATATGCGGTTAAAACCATTTGAGTTCCTTTTTTTTTCTTTTTTGAGGTTTTGAGATGGTTACTAATTGCAATTTTAAAGTGAACAAGTAACTTTGTTAAGAGCATGATAAGATGCAACACTCTTGAAAGTTTAATGGAAAAGAACAAATTGTTTGTTAATTATTTGTCAAAATGCAGCTACTCGAATTACTTGCTATTTGTGGTTGAATTGTGACACTTGAATTTAAAATGCAATAACGAGAAATAACAAAAAGTTATGTTATGAAAAATCAAGAAAGAGGTGTTCAAAGTGAGGTTTGCCTGGGGAAGAAGTGTTCAAACTGAAAATAATCATATTTGAGGTGATATCAAATGTGGTGGGCAACATTTTACAGCATTAGCAAGTTATTGGTTTTTGGATTCGGTGCTGACAAGGTTCCAGTAATCGTCCAGAATTATTCACAGTATCCGGTTCCCCTGTCACAAAGAAATTATCTTCTGTTGTTACATTAATCAATTTGCACTATTCTCAACATGCCGGAGCCGTTATTTCTGCAACATTCAGATTTAAATATTATCCTAATAATTAAATAATAAATTATTTCAATACTGAAGAATGTGGCCTCAGATTGGTTAGTGATCCATAGATATGGAATATTTCGACAAAGTTTATTTGTAGAAACCATCTATAATCTTCTAAGTTTATTTCTTTGGTTTGTTTGAACCTAATTTGCCCCTCGTCAGGCTTATAAGAACAAACGAAAATGACATTCAAGTGTCTCATTCCCCTTGGTAAGAGTATTCGTTCAGCTTGTCCATAAGAATCTTGAAAACATCTTCGTTGGCAACAGTTACCGAAATGTTTTTCCCATTTAATCCAAATTAAAAATTTGGAGCTATAATCACAGAAAAATGGTGTAATCCTTGCTGCACTCATATCTGGATTATATCCTTCTCATTGGAATATTAATCGCTATTGGAGATCGTTTCTTTGATTCACCAAAAGAATGTTTTACATAAAAATTTTTTTACAGCACTAGCAATCCTAAGCATCAAGACTTGAGCCCATTTTCCACACACAACATCATTTAATAAGTATTTAACTTACTAGTAACTTTATGCTGGACAATTTAATATCGCTTTCATTTTGACCACAATTAAAGACGTTCAGATTTTTTTCGATCTGCCAAATTTTGTCGAATCCAAAACTATTTTATTTTAATGGGATATCCATCATTTTTAATCTCCAATCTCTGAGGAGATATTCGTAGATATATCTATGTTCACCAAACTTAAACGTAAATTCCCAACTGAGGACTGCCATTTTAGGAAGAAATAACAGTTTATCTCTAGCGTAACAGTTTTCCACTTTTACTGTATATATTTTTTTTATCTTCTGCAGATTTGAAGGCGTCGAGGTTGTCTCACCTAACGAATTTGAAATTGTTTTATATCTCAATCAAATGGGCGTTTTTAACTTCGTGGATGATGGTTCCCTACCTGGCTGTGCAGTGCTAAAACTTAGTGATGGACGAAAACGTTCTATGTCCCTATGGGTAGAGTTTATAACCGCATCAGGATACCTTTCATCACGAAAGATACGTGCACGCTTTCAAACACTCGTATCACAGGCCTGCGAGAAGAGCATTTATCGCGATATGGTTAAGATGATCGGTGACTCAACTGAAGTAAAACTGCGCGTACGCGATCGTTTCGTAGTGCAAATAACGCCTGCATTCAAATGTTCGGGTATTTGGCCTAGATCAGCAGCACATTGGCCATTACCACATATACCATGGCCACATCCGAACATTGTAGCCGAAGTAAAAACAGAAGGATTTGATTTGCTCTCGAAAGAGAGCATTGTCATGCAAAATAAAAACAACAATGCAGCCAGCATGGAGGGCGATGCTTGGGTCTTAAGTTTTTTCGAAGCTGAAAATCGATTGTTGCAAGGTAAGTGAAAAATACATAATACGAATGAAGCCGCCACATGATCGTTCTCCTTAAAGGTGGATGTCGTCGGCGTTGCCTTAGCATTTTAAAGACACTGCGTGATCGGCACCTAGATCTACCAGGCAATCCCATAACGGCCTATCATTTGAAGAATCTTTTGCTCTACGAGTGTGAAAAGCATCCGCGCGATTTTGAATGGGACGAAGGCTGCATTGCTGATCGTATCAATGGGATCTTTTTGCAATTAATCTCATGTTTACAATATCGACGCTGTCCACATTATTTCCTTCCGACACTCGACATGTTTAAAGGAAAGTCGCCGAGTTCGTTGGAGCAGGCTGCCAAGCAAGTCTGGCGTCTGACACGAGAGATGCTAACAAATGCAAATGCATTTGAGAAATTGTAAATGAAAACAAAAAAGGACTCACACACCAATACAATGTTATGTATAAAATACAAAAGGAATGGAACGATAATGGTAAAAGATCGTTATGAAAAAGATAACGTATGTGTGTGTGTATGTGCAAAGCATGTGTGAATTTCTGCCAATTTTAAGTCGAGATCAAGCGATAAAACTGCTGTTTTCATTCGAATATTGAGCAAAAAATAAAAGAAAACCAAAATATTACACTCGATAACGTTGAATTTGTGACCTGACATGTTAGAATTTTGTTGATTCTCATCTTTCTTTTCTTGATGAAAAAGTGTCCAAAGTACATGTAGGACGGTCCTGGCTTAGATAATATTTTTTTTAAAAAAACTAACGAGACTATGGATTAATTTTTGATAGACGATTTTTTGATAAAACTTCCAAAAAAATTTCTTTTCAACATTAATTCTTGAACTCAAGTTAAAATTTTCTTTGGAAATAAATGGAAGAACCAATCGCTAAAGAGCGCAATTCATAGCAAAGTAAAATCTTGTTGCATTGTGTTCTTGTAATTTGAGCACTTTTACATAAAAATATTTAAATTCAACGCAGAAAAAAATGCAAATTATGGGAGATTTAAGATAAATTCTGTCACTCGATTCGCTTAATGTATGCAAGAATTAACCATTGAATTTACTTTTATTGACATTGCTCACATACACACGCACACACATACGCACCTATATTCCAATACAATAACATGGTGATGGAAATTGTATAAAACTCAGATTAAATCTGTTTTATTGCAAAGCAAAAAAGTAATGGATATAAAAAAAATTAATGTAATTTAATTATAATAAAATATTCAAGCACAAAATGTATACGAGCAGTAAATTAAGGTGATACAAATCAAATTTGTTTGTTCTCAAAATATTTTACAAAAAAAAAATAATTTATATATTTTAGGTAGAGTTTTGATTATTTGGTGCAATAATGAAGTTTTTCAGACTGTTGTCTAAAAGTAATGTATCACAAAGTCTGCGTAATTTATTAAGTATTTAAAAAAAGATTTATTTGAAATGTTATTGCTTTCGCAACCCAAATATTTTTAAATTTAAAATTTATCAATATGTTTGTTATAAATTAATATCTACTGATTAAATTATTAATAAAATTTATACCATTTTATGTACATTACCGTTCTTTATATACATACATATGCATTTGCATATGTACTATACGCTATACATATATTTTTGAATTTTAAATATTTACTAATAAATAACATAAATTACTCCTGAATGTTTTACGATTTTAATTATATAATTTTAGTAGTTCTATCAAAATGAGATACTAGTTTTTATTAAGAATTTTGAGCATTAATTTGTCCAAGCTTGTAAATCTTTAGAGTTCTGCTCCCGTTGATCCTAAACTACCTTACAAGCTTTCGATTTTTTTTAGTTATTAAGGGGCAGTCCATAAACAACGTGAAGTTTTCTTTTATGAAAACTTGGACCCTCCCCCTCCCTTCCCTTGGTGAGATTTGGTGAGCTCTGACGGGACTCCCCACCCCCCCTTCCTTCCGTGAGACTTGCCATGAAATTTTTAAATGTAATCTGCTTTAATAATGTATAGTTTCTGCATTAAAAAGTTGACGTAAGATTTTTATTGACCACCCCCCCCCCCCCCCCCCCCTTTCGAGAGATTTGGTGAGATTTTTCCGGACCCCCTCCGCCTATTTTGACTCACATAATTTATGAACGGCTCCTTTCAGAAAGTATTTAGTTGAGAAAAAATTTGGAGCCAGTTTACTTTAGCGACGCATCGAATTTTTTATGTTTTTCCCAAAATGAGGTACTTTTAAAGATAAAATGGGACTTGATAACTACAATTGTTTTGAAATATTAAAATTTTCGGATAAGCTTTCCTACAAATTACTATAAGTTGTTAATCTTTAGATTTCAACAAAATAAGTCTCACTTGAAATGTGTATAAGTAGAGTAACTTCGGGTATTGTGTATGGGTATTTTTGTATTTTAAATTACTCGTAACTTTTATAGCAAAGCTTCTACTTCTTTATGTACTATGGTTTGTTGATGCATTGTGCAGTATATTACGACTTTGGAGCTCTACAGCGTAAGCCAATCTGAAGCTATTTCAACAAAATGGAGAAAAGCCAAGTGACACCCCTTAATGAAATTGGCGGGTAATGTGATACATAGCGTTCGGATAATGTGATATACCATCATGAAAAGTACAACAAGTATAAAACAGTAGGAACTAAAAATAAAATAACATTACATCTTTCAATAGAATTTAGATAAAAAAGGAAAATAGATTTAAACTGAATCAATAAGCGAAAAGCAGAACATATTAAAGTCAGATAGATGACTCACATACAAAAATTGCTTGCCGTCTTGGAAGACAATCATTGTGAGCCCAAAGTAAATTGCACTGCTGGCATTGAACTCAGACCTTAACCTTTGTATCTCTCTCGAAGGATTTGTTACAAAAAGCACAGGTAATATCCTTGCTGGGTGGAGCAAATTGGACAATATCACATTGCTCACTTTATTTATGACAAAGTATATTCACCCACTAACAAGTTTTAGAATTTCGATTTAATACTTACTTTATTTTGGGCTTGATTCACACATGAAATGCAAACAAATAAAATCTCGACTTGTGGCTACATATATCAATGTCACCACACTGAGACCAAAAACTGTCAATGCGAACTCCCAAAACCTTGCAGCACGTATCTTTTTCCGTTACTGCTATGTTGACAAAAAAATTTTTGTCGAGAGTTATTTATTTAAGGAAATATGATAGCATATCACATTACCCGATCATATCACAATTTGTAATTTGATATAAAATTTCAATAGTTATACCCTTTATAACTGCATCTCTATGTGAGATTTAATTATTTGCAAAGAATTGTTTTTAGGTTTTTTCGTAAAAACCGCAAATCTTCCTGATTCTTCATCTGAGTCAGGGTAAGTGTGCGACTTTTGGCATAAAGACAGATATAAAATGATATATATTGTAAAAAAAGAATGACAAACATTATAGAATTTAAGGACAATATCTCAGGCTTTCTTAATTGTTTCACTAAAATACAGACTAATAATTTTTTTTTATATAAGAAATGGATTTATGAATTATAAATTATAAATTAATTATTATTATAAATTTAAAACAACCTGAACGAATTTTTTGCATAAATTTTTAGATAGGGACTCCAAACTTATAGCGATTTTCGTAAAGCCTTATGGACAATCTTCAATGGGTACATATCTAAAATTTTATCCAAGTGATAATATTTATTTGCAGATATGTTTTAAGCATCCAAATGACCATTTATAAAAATAATGTTTTGATTTAAAACTTTTTGTTATGTTGTTCCTCCTTAATACGACCTTATGAGAAGTGAAAAAATTTTAAGTACTGAAAAATATTTTCCAAGATATGAAAGTCCCTATTTAAGAAAGTCTGGACAAAAGACGTCATTGACGCGATTATAGAATAGAATAAACAAGCGCAGAAGCTCTGAAAATAGCAGTATATATGAATGAATAAAAATTAACTGCTTGATGGTTAAAATTCAACATTGGTAATGACAATTTAAGCTCAAAGACCGTATGGGAAATTGTAAGCAATTTAATATAATTAATGCGTCGAATATGGAATGCGTGGCAGTTTAGCATTGTCTCATCCGAACTTTCCGTTTAATATGATCGTTTCAATTACATTTTCTACAATTTTCCTTTTTTGTTTTTTATAATTAGTCTCGTCGTCTTGACAAAGCCGGTGATCTTAAAAACAAAAATTATTTTCCTTCAATTTTGGTGCGGGAAAAACTTGATGACCTTTTTTTTGTGCACTAAACAAAACTTTGGACTATTTCAGAAATTTCGCAATTCCTACCAGGCCCCATATCAATCCCGGTCAATAGGCAACCCTTATCTTGGAAAATTCTTCGTTTAAACAATTTTAATTTTTATATACATATGCTGAAAGTAACTCTTAATTTTCCAAAGGCTTATTACCTTTCAAACACTAAATCGTTTCCGGAAAATTCCTTAACGTTTACTGTGCCAAAAAGTACACCCACGATCAACGAATAAGTAAAATCTGTTTTTATTTTCTGAAGCCGTACGTTTTCTACCATTTGGGATATTTTATAAATAAAATTCCTTCGGCAATTTCAGTAAAAAATCCTTTGGGCATATTCTCGGAATATCGCTCTTTATACCAATACACTTCTTTGCTGCATTGTACAAAAAAAAATGTAGTGACCATATTTTATATCTTAATTTTTTGCAAGAGATGGCGCTTCTATTCATTTGAGCTTTTACTTGTTCTTTGCAAAATGGCGACAGCGTAGTGAAAGAAATAAATTGAAATTGCAATTGGTCATAAAATAGGTCCATAGTAAATGCATTCAATTGTGAAGACTGCACGGATCTTCCTGCATATTGGTTTAAGTAATAGAGACAATTGAATGCTGCAATAACTCACCCATCTCCAAAGAAATTTCGTCGAGCTGTGTCGAGTACCGTGGCGATATGCACTACAATTGCTTTGGCAAACACTTATTTTCGAATTCACTTCACCACACTCACTTTATGCACTTATTTAATTAATTCCACACTTTACTTTTTATTTAGAAACTTATATTCTAATTATTATTCAAGAAACCGGCGGAACTCCGTATTTATTACGACTGACAGAAAGGAACCACATCACTTTTAGTAAAAGAGTTGCCATTGTTTTAAGAACATTTAATTTTTTTGAAAGTACTGCTTTTTACTTGTACAAGTTTTTTAGTGTTTATTAGCTCTCATAAGAAATAGATCTTGGCAAAACGAAGCTAAGTATACAAATATAGGGCGCCAGATTTAGTTTTTGTATTAAATACATTTTTTATTCGAAGATAGACAGTACATTTATTTGATTGTAATGTTCAACCGTGACGATATTTTCAGTACAATTGTATTTCTTTTAGTAGGTACAATCGCGTTGTGAAAAATGTGCGTCAGATCATTCGACAAATTTTTAGTATATTCGGTACAATCGACGAATTTTCAATACATTTGGTACGCTTTTAGTACACTTTTGGTACATATGAACTATGTATTTGTAATAATTATAATTTGTTTTTCAATTAATTTTAGGTTTTTTTATTTATAGTGTACTGATAAAAAAACAAATGTACCGAATATGCTACATATCACTGCTACACACATTTGGGAGCGTCTTAAATCCACGAAGTTAAGTTTGAAGTTTGACCCTTCGAAGCTTTAAGTATTTTTTTTTCACCAAGTTCGACGATAAATCAAAGCTTGTATGGGCTTGTAAACGATAAATTTGATGTCTATTAAGTCCTTATCAATTTCAGGTGTGTCAGATACATAGTTGGAAGAAAAACTTCCGGCTCATATCAAGTACTGTGGCCTTTTTTGATGACGATGTAAATATGAAAGTGAAAACTATGAAGCATGGACATGAACCCTCCTACCCTAAGTAGCTCCCTTTAAGAAGGTCACATGGTATATAGACACACCATTTATAATGATATTGCAATGGTACGATGTTTTATTGTAAGCCTAGCTAAAAGCATTTTAATTTCTCCCTTTTTTTTAAATAATGGCAACCCTCAAACAAAAAAAGAATCGTTTAGGACAGTTCACAAGATATATCGTGTTGTACGTCATGGCTTGGCATATGATTTGACTATTATGGCCCTTGCAAGCTGTCGAGCTTATCTAAACTCATCTCTGAAAGTGTTAGACGTCATGAACAACCAAATGTCAAAATAAATAGCCAAAACAAAGGAAAAAACCTAATACATCTTGATATCACAGGACCACAGAAAAAAAAGGTCTTGTAGTTGAAAGATGAGGTATTATACGGTATGTATTTTGGCGTCCTAAGCACGATTCCAAGGTCGAAATTTTTCCATCACCCTCAGATTTTGACATAACCTCAAAATTACTCTTTAAAACACGTTAAAAAGAAAGTGTGTAAAAAAAAACAGAATCAAAATCCAGAAGGTAGACCTTACTTGATTGATATTTTTATTTCGTCGCTCGTCGTCGCGTCAAAATCTCAAAATATTTTGGTTGCAAATTTTTTTAGCAAACAACGGCACTTCGTAGCTTAGCGACGCTCGTGTCGCCCTACGCAAAATCGCCTTGCCATTAACTCTTTCTTATATACGCATGTATATAATCGATAAGCTGTCGTGTAGTAAGGCAAAAAACGCGTAGTAATATTACTTTTTCTTTATTAATTAAATTTTTTTTGAAAACAAATTAAGAAACTTTAGAAATATCCTGAAATTGTGTAAATTGCTGACAACAGCAACAACAACAACAATTTCATGACTTATGGCCGGTTTCACAGTGTTTAGTTAACTAAAGATTTGAGGTTAACTTTCCAATTTCAGTTTCATAGCAATTAGTTAACCAACCAAATTTTACAGGTTAACTAATAGTTAACTAACAGCTGATTGAAGAACATAAGAAATAAAAACACAAAATTTTAAAAAAGCAAATAAGTACCTATATAAATATGAATTCAGATTGGGATTGCAAAGTTCATAGTGATTCAGATATTGAAGTAGTATGGAATATTGCAATTGCTCATCGAAAAAATGTATTAAGATCTCGTCCATATTACTTTCGGTAGGTCCCTTGCAAGCCGTTAAAATCGTCCACAATGGTCCTCCATATTTTTTCCTTCTCGTCTAGACTAACTTTATCGGTTTTTTTTTGCATTGGATGATGTTTACAAAGTTGCCGACCAGCTCCAATTAGCAATTTATTTCGTCTGCCGAAGTTCTTGTTGTTGATTCCATTTCGCAAACTATGAAATGTCAAATAAAAAACACTTGTTTTGTGCAATGATGCCAAATTTTGTACAAAAAATTATCATTAGTCAACCAATGTACTGTGAAACTGAACAACTTAAATTTGGTAGTTAACTAACAGACATTAGTTAAATTAACTAATTGGTTAACTAAACACTGTGAAACCGGCCCTTAGACTCTTCAAATTTGTTCTGCAAAAATAATGTTTGACAGCATGATGTATCATGTGAATGCAAAGCGATATTGACAGTCAAACAGGTTGTGAAGTCACGATGCACAACACGAAGGATCATGTGAACTGCCCATTTCGCATGAATGTCAGTTCTAATAAATTCGGACTTCCGCCGGTTGGTTGAATAATGAGAAAATAAAGTTTGAAATAAAAAGTGAAGTATGTAATTGATAAAATAAGTGAAAAAAGTGAGTGCATTGTGAAGTGAATTCGAAAAAAGTGTTTGGCAAAACAATTAGATAAAGTGCATCTCGCCACTTTTGGCGGAACATCCTCAACGAATTTTCTGGAAAATGGGTGAGTCATTGTAGTAGCGTTCAATTGTTTCTATTACTCAAACCAATGTACAGCAAGATTATTTGTTTGATGTTCATTCAATATTCAAATTCAATTACAATTAATTTTTTTACCATTCGGCTGTCGCCAGTTCGCAAAGAATAAAAGCTCAAATGAATAGAGCTTTATTTCTCGACAGAGATCTGGCAACGCGGATTGAAACACTCGTTACCAGTTAGTTTTCGGGTCTTACGCGTGGGTGTCAGTTGCTTTCGCCTGTGCAGCTTAAATTAAATTTCAAGTGAAAATTGTGAAAAACCCGGTTAGTTTTATGCTTATATTTTCCGGAAGAAAGAAAAAAAGTGTCAGTGAAAAAAAGTGTGTTATATTCAAAAATTAAAACTAAATCTATGTATATGAAGTGAATTTTAAAGCGAAGTAAGTTCAAAGCCTTTGATAAAATTTATATGCATGTACGTATGTGTGTGTGCATGAATGTGCAAACAGTCCATAGACATTTTTGAAAATGGCGACATAATTTTTCATTACTACTGTGAAATAACATTTTCTTATTCTGTACACAAACCATTAATTTCCTTTTAACTACTTCAGCCGTACGGTAGGCATCAAATAATTTTTTACAAAATTGGTTTTAGACAAAGCAAAGAGCATTGTAAAAGCTCAAATTAATGGAAATGGTTGATGGCTAAAATAAAACTATCAAATATAGGCGTCATCTTTTGGAAAAAACTAATATCTAAAGTATGTCCACTACATTTTTTTTGTACGAAACAGCAAAGAAGTATATAAATATAAAGAACGATATTCCGAGGATATTCTCAAAGGATTTTTTTTTTTGAAATTGTAGAAGGAATGTTGTTTATTATATATTCCAAAGGGTATTGTCCAGGTGGCAACTACATCAATGCAACTTGTCATCGATTACTTAGAATCGATTGCAAATCATTGCAAGTTTACACCACTGGATACCTTTGGTTTGCAAATTGTAAATAAACCAACAGAAGGCGACATTGATCGCCATAATTTTTTGTAATAAATACGGCGCCGCGAGTGATTTTGTGTTCATTAAAAATTATAATTGTAAAGTCATCACCTGGGTAACACCGCGCCACCTTTAAATCGTCGAAGTTGTAAATCTTTAAATAATTAAAAATAAAGTAAATTTTATAAAGTTTTAAAAGTTAATAGTTTTATTTTGCAAAGAAACATTTTGATCCTTCAAACCGGAGTGTTATCCAGGTGAATAAATCATAAATTCAGTGAAATTCAAGAAAAATTGGTGCCGGTGAATCCAAAGTGGCCAACGCAAAGCCACAGCCAAACAGCAGCATAAAGTGGTCAACGCAAAACCACCACCAAACAGCAGCATAAACGGCAACATCATTAGCAGCATCATCAGCAGCATCAACCTCATCATCATCATTAGCAGCATCATCAGCAGCATCATCATTAGCAGCAGCATCATCTACAGCATCATCACCAGCACCAAAAAATCCACCACCTCAACAAGTTTACAAAAAACCTGCAGAACCCATAAGCACTGATACCAAAGGTACTCTTTTCATCGCGGGAGCATCATTTACCCAAGTAAAGGTCAGTTTCCATTTTCATGTAATTTGCAAATTAAACCCTATATGCAACAAAACATATTTTCATATAATTTGCATTTGCATATTACATACTTACGCACATACATATCAATGCAAAATATTTCATTTGCATATTACATACATACATACATATCAATGCAAAATATTTCATTTTGCCAAAGTGATGTGCAAAAAATTTTGTGCAATTAGTGTTGTGCAATAATTTAAAGCAATTACTTTTGCGTAAATTTTTTAAACGGTTACTTTTGCTAAGTTTTTCAATTCTGGTAATTTCGTGAGTGATATTTTAACTTTTCCTTAAAATAAAACGTTTTGTTTTATATCAAATACGTATATTACGTTATAATTGTGAAAATCAAAGAAAATAATGAAAAGTTGTGAATTATTACAGTAATTCACGATTTTCCAAAGCTTAGCAAAGGTATTCAAGAAATAATTCGAATCTGATTTTAAGTTTTTTAACCCATTTTATCGCGCCGTTTTCTTAACCCGTTGTTGTATGAATCCTTGCTTTTCAAGGATTTTTAAGTATTTTCGCGACCGGTTTCGTTTTTATTTTTTCCATGAAACTTTGGAAACCTACACCCATATTTACTAGCAAATTATTGTGAGCCTAAGGGACAAATTGGATTTGTAATAAAAGTGAAAAGTGCGCGAAAGTGTTAAACCAAAAAATAAATATCGAAAATTTGAGAAAAAAAAAAAAAGAAAAAAGTAGAAGAAATAATTAAAGTGCTCGTTATGTAATAATACGGTACAAATCTTAGTACAGTTTCGGTTCGTGCCTTTGGACCAGACCAACAACAACCGTTTTTGCGCCAATTTGGAACCTGCCGCCATTTTCTGGAATTCGGAGTTCGTCCATTTTTCAAATTTTTTGAATAGCGGAATCAAATTTTTTTTCCGTTTTTTGGCGCCTGTTGGAGATTTCATCCAGTTTTTTTCACCGAGAGCTGTGGATTTAACCTTCGCGAAGGTCGAGAAATTTTGAAAATTTGCAGTTATAATTAATTTTTTTTCCTTTGCAGCTTAATTTTTTGTATTAACTTGTAATTATTACTGTAAATTTTGAACCAAAAGCAATTTAAATGCAAACTCATTTGCTTATTTAATATTTTTATGGCTTTTTATTTAATTTTCATCACCCAAGCATATTTCAACAACCATTTTTTATTTTATTTCATTTAACATTTTCGCCATTAAGCCATCAACACTCAGTTATTCTGATGTAGAACAAAACGGTCAAGCTATGAATATTTAAATCATAATCTATTTAATATTTGCGATAAAATAATCAAGACCAAATCCTAATAAAGTGAATTTTTTTGAAAAATTGACTTTTATTTGCATGTACTATTCGGTTTTTGCCCAGTAAATAAAATTTTGCAGATCGCGTTTTCCTAACTCAAATATTTAAAATAATTCGAATTGTGAATTAATGGACGGTGTCAAATCAATACTCATCATATGCTTATATATTTTAAAAAAAAAAAATTATAAATTTTCGTGGATACATTTTTTTGTCAATTTAGCTTATTTTTAACAAATAAATTTTCTGAGGAACCAATATATTAACGGTGTTAAATCAGAACCCGTTGAATTCGGAAACATTTCAAGCAATAAAATTTTCGTGATCAAGCTTTCGTGTTGAAATACAACCGTTGTAAAATTCGAATTCCGGTTAATTCGCAGTTATAGCTTTATACGAGTTTGATTTCCAAAAACTTTTTTTTTACAAAATGTCTGCCCTAGATAATTTTATTCGTATTGCTGATCAGCTCGTAGAATACGAAGCTTATTTTAACGAACTTCCAAATTCCGAACATACTGTAACCAACTTAGAAATAGAAAAGGTTGAGTTTCAGGATATTTGGATAAAATTAAAGGCTTCGTATGAAAAGTGCCTTGAAAGTTGTTCGGCACTTAAACCCTCAAAGAAAGGCAAAGCAACTGAAAAGGATACTGATGATGCACAAGAACCCATTGATGCCTCAGTCATTAAATCGAAATATCGCGATTCTCATCGAACGTTTGTACGTTGTCTATCTAAAATAACAGAAAATATTACTCGAATTAATCAAGAAAACGCTCCAAAAAATTTACGCGTAGGCTCAAATAATGAATCGCGCCATACCTCAAGTATCCATTTACCTCCATGCGATATTGATCCGTTTGCGGGTGATTACTTATCTTGGCCCACATTTAGGGATCTATTTACAGCACTTTACATCAATAATTCGCGACTCAGTCAAGTGGAAATGCTATACCACTTATTACAAAAAACGCGCGGTGAAGCAAAAGATATTGTCCAAAAGGTACCCCTTACGAATGAGGGATTTAGTTTAGCCTGGGAAAATTTAAAAACTCAATATGAGAATCCGCGTATTCTCATCAACAATCAGTTGAAGGTTCTTTTTAATTTAAAACGCATTACCAACGAATCTGGTAATGCAATTAAGTCACTCCAACGTGAAATTAATAACTCGATTTCTGTCCTTCAGCTACACCAAATCGACATAACCAATTGGGATGCAATAATTGTATACCTATGCTCCACTAGACTTTCTGAAGTCACCTTATCTTTATGGGAACAATCCATAAGCAGCAAACCATGCATTCCTAAGTGGAAAGACATGGATCAATTTCTAACTGATAGATACCACACCTTAGAAACGGTGATGGATATTCGTGCTCCAGTATCTGAATCGAAATCTCAATCGGCTTCAAAGCCAACGCAATCACAATCATCATTCAAACCCAAACCAGTCAAATCATTTCACACCAAATTTAATGGTAATTCACCTTGTAAGCTATGCAAGGGGCCTCATCCTCTACGACTGTGCCCTCGATTTTTACAATTGAGTATAAGCGACAGAATTTCAACAATCAAGAGATTGAACTGTTGTCTCAATTGTTTGGCAGTTGTGCATCAAGTCAAGGACTGTCAAAGTTCTCACAACTGCTTTGTGTGTAAAAAGCGACACAATACCTTACTGCATATAGAAACCAATGCAATCCCATCTAATTTCCAAAATCGATCACAAACTTTAAATAATCGCAGTCGTCAATCTAATGCTCGCTGGAGCAATCCACCTGTAGAATCAAATAGGCCTATATCAACAAATCCCGCACATGGCTCTGTAGCTCAAAATCAATTACAGTCCACTTTACCATCAACATCAGGAAGTTCATCTTTGGCTCCTCCTGCTGCATCCAATTTGCAGAGCTTTTTTACATCCACTCCAAAAAATGTACTTTTAGGTACGGCCATAATACAAGTGATTCATCTTCAGGTAACTTATAGTGTTCGAGCGCTGATCGATCCTGCTTCTGAAGGGACATTTATGTCAGAACGACTTCGTAACCGTCTAAAATTACCCTTCAAAAATATCGATGCCCAAGTTTCAGGACTTAATGGTTCTGTTAGCGCACGCACAAGTAAAATGTGCAATCTTATAATTGGTTCTTCTTTGGATTCATCTATCCAATTGTCTATAAACGCACTAATTTTACCTAACCTTACAGGCAATCTCCCATCTTGTAATCTGAATTATAATATCATTAGTGAACTGCCAAATATAGACCTTGCAGACCCGAACTTTTATCAGAGTTCACAGGTTGATCTATTGATAGGAGGTGATCTTTATCCCACGATTTTGCGCAATGGAATTCTTAGGAACATATTAGGATCTTTAATTGCTCAGGAAACCATCTTCGGATGGATACTGACTGGCCCTATATCAAATTCGCACAGCCCATCAAACATAGTATCATTTTACACTGAAGTAGCTCTTGATCAGCAAATAGCTAAATTTTGGGAAATGGAAGAAATACCCAAAACTAAACCATTGTCCATATCTGATCAACGTTGTGAAGAATTATTCACGACTACGACTTATCGTGACCCAGAAGGTCGCTATGTAGTTAATCTACCGTTTAAAGCAGAATTTCCCAATAAATTACAGTTGGGTCCCTCTAGGCATATTGCATTGGCTCAGTTTCAACGAAATGAGCGAAATCTTTGTAGAAATCCCGATTTTAAGTTGCAATATGATAAAGTCATAAAACAATATTTAGAGTTAAACCATATGAGTGAAGTTGAGTCTGAATTCAAATCGACTACTAATTTTTATCTTCCTCACCATGCAGTCGTAAAACCGGACAGTAAAACTACCAAATTAAGGGTAGTGTTCAACGCTTCGTGTCCATCAGCTAATGGTCTCAGTCTTAATGACATTTTAAACACTGGCCCGGTGCTGCAAACAAATCTCACTACACTGATTTTAAAGTGGAGATTTTTTAAATACGTATTCAATGCAGACATTGAAAAAATGTATCGACAGATACTAGTCAATCCTACTCATACGCCTTATCAAAGGATCGTATTTAGAGATCCACCTGATAGTGAAGTTCGTGACTTCGAGTTAAAAACTGTCACCTTCGGCGTGAACTGTGCGCCTTATCTTGCAATTAGGACGCTTTTGCAACTATCTGCAGATGTTAAAGATTCACACCCTTTGGCTTCGACCATTTTGCGTCACTACATGTATGTAGATGATGTTTTAGCAGGAGCACATGACTTAACGTCAGCTCAAGAGGCTAGAAAACAAATTATAGAAGCACTTGGCTCCGCAGGATTTTCTCTTAGAAAATGGACGTCCAATTTTAAAGAGATTCTGGACAATTTACCCTTAGAGCATCTTCTAGATGTTGAATTTCTTGAAATCAATGATAAAAGCACTGCAAGAATGTTAGGAGTTTCTTGGAACGCAAAAGCTGATTCCTTCTGCTTCACTACGCAACTTCTGGAAGTCAAAACCTCATATACAAAAAGAGAAGTTTTGTCTCTAATTGCGAAACTTTTCGACCCTGCAGGCTGGCTGGCTCCAGTTGTTGTAGTTGCAAAAATTATAATGCAACAGGTCTGGTGAGACAACACTGATTGGGATGAGCAACTTAAGCCATTAACTCTTCATAATTGGCACAAGTTTGTGTCAAATTATAATTATATCAATTTGATTAAAATCCCTAGATGGATAAAATTTGAACTTAATTCAAAAATCGAATTTCATGCGTTTTGTGACGCATCAGAAAAGGCTTATGCGGCTACTATATATGTTCGCATTGAAAATATAAATAAAATGATCTCATCTCATTTACTTGTGGCCAAATCAAAAGTTGCTCCAGTAAAAAGCGTATCTTTACCCCGATTAGAATTGTGTGGAGCTGAACTTTTATCGAATCTTTTCGATTCAATAATTTCTCAGATGGAAGTAGAATCATATACGAAGTTCTTCTGGACAGATTCTACGATTGTATTGGCATGGTTAAACAAACCACCATGTACTTGGTCCACTTTTGTTGCCAACAGGGTTTCAAAAATAATTCATAAAGTTGGCTGCGATAATTGGGCACATATAGATACCCATGAAAATCCTGCCGATCTAGCAACCCGGGGGCTATCCCCTTCAGAATTAAAATCAAACAGGCTTTGGTGGCATGGCCCTTCTTGGCTTTCCAATGAAAAATCTTCTTGGCCTGTGAGCTTACCCAAAGAAAACTTAGAAACATTGGTAGAAATAAAATCTGTCAAGGCTAACTTTGCTAGCTCGTCTTATAATGACCACATCTTAGAAAGGTTTTCATCATTATCAAAAGCTTACCGAGTAGTTTCTTACATTTTTAGGTTTTTCAAGCACACTCATCCGAAATCGCGTTCTTTGCGGACCGATTGTAAATCCCTAGCTATCTCGTCAGACGAGATAAAATCTACAAAAATATGCTTAATAAGGTTAACGCAAATTTTATACTTTCCAGCAGAATATAAGGCCTTATTAGAAAAAAGACCCATTGAGCAAAAAAGTACAATCTTAACTCTAAATCCATTTATTGATAAAGATCAAGTTATGAGAGTCAATGGCCGTCTGTCTGCTTCACATGCACTCACTTATAATGAACGACATCCAATACTCTTGTCATATGGTTGCAGGTTTGCTAGGCTTTTAGTAGAATTTACCCATATTTTATCAATCCACGGGGGAAATCAATTAGTTCTCCGACTTCTTAGGCAAGAGTTTTGGATAATTAAAGTTAAAAACCTCATTAAGACTTGCATTCATAACTGCAAGGTTTGCGTTATCCATCGCAAGAAGTATCAAACTCAATTAATGGCTGCTCTGCCGCCAGAAAGAACCTCACTATCCCGGCCATTTACAATCACGGGTATGGATTTCGCTGGTCCTTTCGATATAAAAAACTACACTGGTAGAGCCTGCCTTATAACAAAAGGTTACGTTTGTATTTTTATTTGCTTTGCTACCAAAGCAATTCATTTAGAACCTACCAGTGACTTATCGAGCTCTGCCTTTTTGGCAGCATTCGATAGGTTTGTATCGCGTCGTGGTTGCCCATCTAAATTATACTCCGATAATGGAACCAACTTTGTAGGAGCAGAAAAGGTACTTTTAAAAGACTTTAAAGCGTTTTTAGCTCAATCACATGATGATGTTATCGCTAAGTATGGTTTTCAGCGTCTATCTTGGCATTTTATGCCAGCAGGTGCACCCCATATGGGAGGTCTCTGGGAGGCTGGAGTGAAAAGCTTCAAAGCTCATTTTAAAAAAGTTACAGGCGACATGAGATTCACATTCGAAGAATTCGCTACACTCCTTTCTCGGATTGAGGCATGTTTGAACTCAAGACCTTTGACTTCATTGTCAGAAAATCCTTCTGACCTAGCTCCTCTAACTCCTGGGCACTTCTTGGTGGGCGGTACACTGCTATCACCTGCGGAACCGGAACTCCCAAATACAAAAATTTCGTACCTGAATCGATGGCAAAAATTAAAGGCCTTGTACCAAATACTTTGTGCTCGATGGAAAGACGAGTACCTATTAGAACTTCAAAAAAGATATAAATGGAAAAATCCACAGGAGAATCTTAAAGAAAACTCGATGGTAGTAATTCGCAGCGAAAATCTTTGCCCCACTGAATGGCGTTTAGGTCGTATTGTGAAATTATATTTCGGAGCCGATAGTCGTGTTCGCGTCGCGGATCTAAAAACTCAGAAGGGTGTAATAACTCGCCCAATCTCAAAATTGATTGTGCTTCCCACTGCACAGTAGGCGTTAACTCACCTATCATAAGATTTTAGCTCATGTTAGTAATCTGACGTGATTACTAATCTCATTTTCGGGTCTTCTTTAAATAAGCTAGGCTCAATTTAACTAACACACAAATATACATACGTTTTCTATTTTTATTTTATTTTTACAACTAAGTAATACTGATCTTTGCAACCCGCAAAACAATGACCCTTTTTTCGTCGTAATGAGCTTGCCCGGAGCTCCGCGTATTTTTCCGCAGTTTTTTGTGTAATAGAGCAAAGTTCCCATACCCTCATCAGAGCCCAACCAGCGTGGTGGGTGAAAAGTTCTGACTAAGGTCAGAACGTGCGAAAATGTGGTCTATCCACAAATCTGAGAAATGGGAGTCTCCTCTACACAAGCGGTACGTGCCTTGCGAGGTGCCCATCCGAGCCTAACCAACCGGGCTGGTAGGTAAAAAGTTCTCAGTTGCCGGCTGGAACGTGAAAGCCTATGGCTATAACTCGCTCACAAAGCAAAATGTCTTTTGTGTCATCAGCAAATTGATACGTGTCTGTGCTGTCCTCACTTCATTCTCACCATCATACATACATATATCATAACTACTCTCCATTTCATTTCATACCTATAGCCATCATGCTAGCAAATCACCGCTCAATAGTTCGGTTTGGGTGCTATCTTTGCCGTAATTGGCATGGATTGCGCAGTTGTCCTCGCTTCCTGGCTCTTAATGTTGAGGAGCGATGGGACCTGATTTTGCAAGGGAAAGTGTGCTCTAATTGCTTAGCCATATCACACACTAAGCGAACGTGTCACAGTGAAGCGAGATGTCGATACTGCGGTCAAGATCATCACACTTTATTGCACGCAGGTCGAATGCTAACCATACAGTCACGAGATGAACAACTATATCAGTCAGCTGAGAGAATTTTCACTGTCACTGAAACAGTACTCAAACCCACTGCCATTGTTGAAATAAAGGACGGAAATAACATTTACACAGTGCGAGCTTTGCTGAATCCTTGTGCGAATAGCTGGATACATGAAAGTGTGGTGAGAAAATATCGCCTTCCCACGACGAGATTGCTCGGCGACTACGCCAGTTCATTTACTGTGCTCTCTAAAACCGATCCTCTGGTACGGATACGATTAGTTGCACGCATCGACACAGATGACCATCCGAGCACTCCATCAATATCAGCAGATCCGAAGGTAGCAGATTCCTTCACAAATATGATTTTAGCTGATCCTCGCTTCTACCAAAGTGCACCCATAGCCCTGGTTCTCGGATCCGAGATATACCCGTGGCTTATACATCAAGGGATAATCCAAACACCAGGACATCCATTTGCCCAGAGCTCTGTGTTTGGCTGGGTTTTATCCGGACCATGCCGATTACGTTAATTTTTTTTTATACTTATATTAACCAACTCATTTTTTTTAGTATGAAAATCCTATTTTAATCTTTAGCTGTAACTTATCCCCTGTTACTATTAAGTCAACCTCTGAAGCTATGTTACAAAAAAAAAAAAAATGAACTGATAACTTTTGAATTGAATTAAAATAAAGTTTTGCATTGAATCATGCTTCTTTTCATCTGACCTAGGCAAACTTCATTTTTGAACAAAATTTCTGATTCTTTTATTTTCTTTTCATGTACCGAGGAAAATATGGAATCGAGTTGCAGCCAATCCTGAAATCAAGTCGACGATCATCCTGAAATTGAATTGCAGACAAATCTTGGAATTAAGGAGCAGAAATCCTTTAAGGAAGTAGCAGAAATCCTTTAATGAAGTAGCAGAGATCCTGGAATTTAGTTGCAGATAATCCTGCAAGGTGGGCGGCAATGTCCAGGTGGCAACTACATCAATGCAACTTGTCATCGATTACTTAGAATCGATTGCAAATCATTGCAAGTTTACACCACTGGATACCTTTGGTTTGCAAATTGTAAATAAACCAACAGAAGGCGACATTGATCGCCATAATTTTTTGTAATAAATACGGCGCCGCGAGTGATTTTGTGTTCATTAAAAATTATAATTGTAAAGTCATCACCTGGGTAACACCGCGCCACCTTTAAATCGTCGAAGTTGTAAATCTTTAAATAATTAAAAATAAAGTAAATTTTATAAAGTTTTAAGTTAATAGTTTTATTTTGCAAAGAAACAGGTATAAAACGCACTGCGTCATTTCGTTGACCGTGGATTTTACTTTTTGGCACAGGAAACTTTATAGAGAGCAGATATAAAGAACGATATTCCGAATTTGCATCGCAAAGTTTCCTGTGTCAAAAAGTAAAACCTGCGGCCAACGAATGAACTTTTATTTCCTGATGCATATTTTATACCCTTTGGAATATTTAATAATTTTTTAGTCGTGAAAAAATGATAAGGGCTTTGACGTATTTTCTTTAAAATCCCTTTTAAAGTGTTGTTCGGTTCTGGTCACTGAGTACAGGCGTGTTTTCCGGTGTAGTTGTTCGTTAGGGTCATAGCGTCTGACCCGTTTCATATGCTTTTTTAAAATCTGTGAAATGTAAGGTTAAGATAAATTTGTTTTTATTCCGTGAAATGTAATGTGGTTTAATAGTCTTTTGTAACTGAAAGTAAACTTTAACATAAAATGACGCATAATATTTATTGAAAGTCATAAAATACAATTTTGGTTAAATTAAAGACCAACGCTAAAAAGGCCCATACACTGTACTGTTTATCGTACGCCATTTACAGATCTGAACCAGTGATGACATTTTCGGTACATTTGTGTAGTGAAAAATCGTCGCTAGTACATTCGACAAGTTTTTAGTAATTTCGGCATCTAAAAAGTACATTTGAAGTCTCGATTAAGTACATTTTCACAAAACCCAAATGCAGGCACGGGTGTGAGGTATTTTATTTTTAGCGAAGCCAAAGATAACGACTTTACTAGTTTTTTTTAGTAAATCGAATGACCTTTTATTTTAGTAAGTTTTTCTAATTTTTAGTAAATTTTGCTGTCCATAACAAAAAAGTACATTCACCCTTCAAGAAGTACATTCCATGTCTCGATCCAGTACATTTCCACAAAATCCAAATGCCATTATTGTTTCAAGTGTGGGATGTTTCAATACTTCAGGTTTCGCAAAACGCGACATTTTATTTTTAGCCCGAAAATTATTAGCTTCGAGATCGGTTAAAAAAAACCTGAGATATGAGCGTATAAAGATTTCCTATTTTTTCAAAGCTTTGCACTGATTAACAGCCAAAGCCTTCCCATAGCGAGAAGAAAAAAATCTACTACTCTTTCTCATTGAAATTAACATAATAAAACAACGCTTAATTGGGAAACAATTGCTGTGACTATTCTAGATCCCGTCTGTTATCCAACTGTTATCATTTTAATAAAGCATTTTCGTCTAGTTCTTTCGCAGCTTAGTTTTCTTCTATCACGTGTGAACTGCACAAATGATTTTGTTTTTTTATTTGTTCGTTCATTTTTTTATGGGCTTTTTAAATTTTCACTGAACCGAAATGCAATTTTCTATATACATACATATATCTAAAATTGATCTACCACTCATCTCTCGTTTGCCATGTTCAAATCTGACTGTTCAGTGGTTTGGTGAATGATTATTACGGCCCATACCGAACGCACCATTTGCGCTTATATTTTCTATAAAAGGCTTAGTCACACAAGATATCGCTGCATGAGGTAATGTGGGCTTACATTACAAATCTCGCAATGCAAATAGTTCGGGAGGTAGCGTTTCATTTTTGATGATGATTTGAAGTCGCAACATTTTTTTTCGTAACTGAAATGAAACGTATTAACTTTCGTGACAGGCGGAATAAGTTTTGAATGTTAAGTATTTTATTTATTTTAGTAGGTTATGGCAGCAACTACTATAAGTAGATGGTCTATGTGGTATAAGAAATCTCCGAAAAATCGTTATCTGACCTTATTCAACAAACATATAGTCAAACTATCACCCGCTATAAAATTAGCATATTCGGTGTTTTACTTTCCTGCACCGAATCAACCATTTTCACGTAGTAGTTTTATTCCAACCTATGACTAAAAAACGTTTTCTTCAATGTGAAATCAGATGAATTCACATACTGTTTTCTTATTTAAATGAAAAATATGTTTATTATCTTATGTATTAATTTTATTTATTTCACTATTATCTTAAAGCTATGAAACTAAAATATAAAATAAGTTAACATGAGTTATTTACAATGAGAATGTACGATGTACATATGGATGTGTCAAATAATTTAATTGCATTGATTTAAATTTACGAATGAATTGTAGAGAACAGTACAAAACTGTTCCCAATGAAGAGGTCGTCTGTCTGGCTACTTGTGCTAAAAGTAGGGACACTTTTCTTAATGGTGGGCGCGAACAGAATCACAATTAGTTTTTAGTCTAAATCAAACCATGGTTTGTGTACAAGCTGTATGTACTGGTTATGTTTTAACGAATACAACAACCATAATTAGTCCTTGCAATACTTTGTTTGCAATACATTTTCATTTCCCGAAATTATAGGACTTTCATCGAGTGGGCACAATTTAAGGTGGACATCATTCTCCAAAGATTCCACCAGTACGTAGTCAAGAAAGATGCGTGGTGAAGAAAGAATTCGCCATGTGAGCGGATTCAAGAGATTTGTTTGATACTCCCAAAAAACAGTGGCGTAAACAGGTTCTCGCAAATCTTTGCCTGGTACTAGTGAACTATACTCGAATCCTGGTTCGAAGTACATTGGCATTTGTGAGAACTTTATGCGTTCTGTTGTCTTCTTATTGTACGAATGGAGACGTACAGATAGAGTGCCGATTTCGCCTCCATGCAGAGTGCTTTCATCGTGACCGGAAACGCGCACGGTGAGTTTGTAATGGGCACCTGGAAATTGATATAAGAAAAAAATATGTAATTATTATCGTACAATGAGATATAAATAATGGAAGAAAAATATTCTAAACAGAAGTAACTGATAGGAGCTAGCGAATGGACATGCAATACATTTTTTCGAATCAACTAAAATTTTTTTAAAAAACTTACGGCAGAATGGCTTTCGTTCGCCTGTCATCAGGTATAGTACAGGTGGTTTCTGTTCATAAATTGCATGTGCCTCTCTTAATTTTTTGTAATCTGCCAAGCTGTGATAACCCAAACGCATACAGTATTGACCATCTACACCACATTGCGAACATTTGCCTTCTTTAAAAGCCTGTAAATGAAATGATAAAGTCAAATTAGTTTCCGGTAAAATATCACCACTAAATATCCCAAGCTTACCTCATATGAATCGCATGTTATGCCCATGAAGGGACACTTTGTTACAATGCTCTCTATGAAATATTGATAACTGCGAATATGATTGCATCCCAGAAACTGCTGCATTGTCTCTAACAAAGTAGTACTTTTCCGATTTTTCATGTACTCTTGCAAACGAATATCACAGCCAGGATTATCGAAACCACCATTCGGATAGAAATCAACATGACCAACGCGCTGGTAAATACCCAAACCGCCTTTCATTAGCGGATTTGAATCGGTATGTATTATATCAACATAATGGGCATCTGAACGATCAAGGCGCACAATTGCAGCTGTTTCAGAAAAAAGTGGAGCTGCTGGATCTAAGCCAGTAATACGTGCCACTTTTACATCAAAATCTCGTTGCAAATGATAACCGGCATAACCAGCTAGATGTGCACCCAAAGAATGTCCAATTAAATGCACATTGCGTAGGTCAGGCATACCAAGTTCCTCCTAATGATGAAATGAAAATAAATCAACTATTATAGAAAACTATATAATTTAAAAACTTATTATCAAAACTTACATAGATCATGTGAATCACATGTGCTGTTATTGCTCCCACCAATCGTATATTGGCAGCAGCCTGTACGTATGGTGGACTTGAACCACCACCCCAATCGATGAGTACAACAGCAGCTTCACCTTCAGGTTCTTTGTTAAGCAGAATTTTTCCCATTTCAAGCATCTGAAGAAATAATTAGATAATTAATTTTCAAAATTATTAACCAAAATTAATTTTAGATTTCCGTTTCAAAACTTACCCATGGCATAACTCCTGATTCTAAATATCCATGTGCCAATACAAATAATTTTCCTCTTGGATTGATGCCCATATGTTGAACACTTTCCGGATCATTAAGATCTATAAACATGGGATTATCAAAAGCACGTGTTGTATATAGTGTATAATGTGGTTCGATTTCAGAGGGCTTTTGTGGATGTACATTAATTTGACGTGTCACTGTTGTCCATGGTCCATTTATTGGAAAGCAGCCATAGACACCATAGCACTTGACCTCATTGATATCTGAAAAAAAAAAGAAATTTAATAAAAATTGGTTTTCTTATCGGATTCTTAAGCTTTTATTTGCAAAAATTAACATTTTGAATTATATGTCTATCATTTTCTATTAAAATACAGCCATATCTGCAATTGTAATGGAAATAAGGATTTTTCATGGCAGTTAAGAAGGAAAACATTGTGTCACATTTTTTTAAAAAATGCACTAAATATTTGGGGTTTTCACACTTTTCCAATCGAATATCACAAAAACTATGCATAATGAAGCAAATTGGAAGTCAGATGCGAATTTAACGCATCAAAATCTTTTAAAACTTATGCTTTACATGAAACTAAAAACAAAATGGAGATAATGAGGGTATTCCAGAAAACGCGAAAAAGTCTCGAAAACTGTGAAAACTGCGAAAATTGAGCACATTTGAAAATAATTTGTATGAAGACAAGTTTGCTCAACCCTCGAAAACTTTCGAGGCAAATTAGTTGAGCAAATAGCCTCGAAAAGTCAGAAAGTAAATCAGTGTTGCCGCTTGTCGAAATGGCATAAGTAAATTGTTTATAGTATTTTCTTCAATAAATTGAATCAATTTATTTTTTCACTATTTTGCGGCATTTTAAGGATTCTATTTTATTTGACAAAGAATTTGATGAAATATTTGATTATTTTTCAACAAAATCAGCCATAACTGAAATAGTGGACGTTTTGACTAAAACACTGCAACACGGCAGCACTGATCGAACTGTCAAATTGCCATTGCTCAATCATTTACGCGTTTGCATTGATAGGGGTGTTCCCGAAAGCAAGCTCGAAAGCTTTTGAGTTTTCGCGCTTAGAGGAATACCCTTAATGGGCTTTGGAAAATTTAGATGTTCCTTAGATTCTTACATGAAAAATTCGAAAATTTGAGTGCAGTTCAGGAAAAAAATGTGACGCAATAGAAACAAATGTCATTTAGGAAACTTGATCAGCACACAATTAACTTCAAGAAAATATATGTTTTGTCTCATTAAAAACATTTTTTTTAATATTGTGCTACAGCACAAATGAAACCGTTATGTCAACAAATACTTTATGTACCTAGGTTAAAAACTTTTAATATTTTGCTTGCTCACCATACGCATTTTGTAAAACTCTCAACACGAAGTCGAGGCGTATGAAGTTTCTACTTGATGTTAAATTTAACTGTTGTCAAGTCAGAATTTTTTTTTTGTTTTGATAACGTGGTTCTTAGAAAAGATATCAGAAATTTATATATTAATTTAGAGAATTTTTTTTTTAACATTTACAAAAATTCAATGCAAAAATATGATATCTTGTACTTAGAATAATGCACTTATTCATATTTTAGCCTCGATAACAATATTAATCTCTATTTACTTGTGCAATTTTTCTGCTATCTTAGTAAACCAGTGACTGTGCCAATACAGGTTTCAAATAACGAAAGAATCCATTACACGCTGAAACCGCAAAATATTGCCAAAATGCGTTATTTCGGCAACATTTAATGGCAAATTGAATTGAAAATTGCTGTAGAGTAAGATTGACAGTTAATCAAACTGAGCACACAAATAAATCTCACTCACGGTCTGTTACTTTGCAGCCGCAGACATTTTAGTAAAATGCTACTAAGCTCAAAGTAGAAATTCATTCATTTTCAGTTAACATAAAAACTTACCACTTTTTTCTGCTGGAGGCAAATCGACCAACGTATTTACCGCTGCTCTACTGGTCTGATTTGCCAAATAGAGCATCGTCTGCAGCATCAAGCCGCCAGTTGAATTTGCAACATACATGTTGCTATGTTCTGGATCAATCAATTGCTTCCCGTAATGCAATTCAACACTTTCGCAGCACTCGCACACTTCGAATTTCTTTGTTTCTGGCGACACTTGTGGGCTTATCGCTCATAAATTATTTAGTGGTTTTAAGTTTGCAATACTTTTTTATATATAATTCAATTCAATTAAATTAATTCTTTTTTATCTTATCTGTCGTAGTGTTATTTGATTTTCTTTTAATTCTGTTATAATATTTTTCCCACTTTTTGTATTTTTATTTTATATGGTTTGCGATTTTTGCTTTTATTTCTTATGTTAGACCTTTTCTGTTGAAAATCGTCTCAAGACTAAAATCGGTGTGCTCGATGCCAGCTATTTTATTCGCTCGTGTTGATCTTTCTTGACCATTAATTCGTTCGTCATCGTTTTAAGTCCGCGAGCACATGAGCCCAACTTAAAAAAAAAAAATCAAAGCAAATGAGTGCCAACAACGAATGCAATGAATTGCGACAAGTGTGAAGTGTTGATCTTGATTAGAGCGCGAGACTTGAAGAAGTAATATATTTTGATCTTCTCTTTGAAGATGCATGGTTGTACAATTTGCGTAAGCACTTCAACACTGAGAAAAGTTTTTTGAAACAGTTTAAGCGTAATTATTAGGACTCCTGAAATGTCGGTTGGCAATGAACTAAAGTCTGAAATCAGCCTTAAGGTACACAGTAGCGGATCTCGCATTAGTATTTGGGGGTGCGTCAAGGTGAAATGTAGGAAGACTCAAACAAGTTGGATTAACACCTTCCATGGAACTTATAGAAAACTTTGAAAGCAAGTGCGATGAAACTTGAAAAAGGACAAATATTCTTATCTAAAAAAAAAAATAGCTTGACTTAGTAGTTTGTTCCGAGCCAAAAAATATTGTAATTTTTATGTACTTTATGACCACCAAATTTATTCAAAACAATATTTTTTTATTTGATCGAAAAAAAATTTATTTTTATAACGGTGTTTGAATTTAGTTACCCGAAGTCCATAGCATTTCTTTTTAATAGTGAGCACTTTAAAAATTATAAGAAGGTGAATGCAAGAATTCGCGGTTAAATTATTTCAAAAGTCAACGGAGTGTTAAAAATTTCCAAAAATGTTGAAAAAATCGAAAAGTTTTGAGAGAGTCAAAAAATGTTCAATGGTCTAATAATTCGTAACTGTTGAAAAAGTTAAAAAATGTTCACTTAGTCTAAAAATGTCTAATAAGTCAAAACAAAAAGTCGAATATAAAAAAAATCAAAAAATTTTGAAAGATTCTACGAACATAGAAAATGTAGAAAAATCTTAGATAAGAAGAAAAGCGACAAAATTTTCATGAAACATAGTTTAAATAGTCGAAAAATGTTCAAAGACTTAAAAAGGTTCAAAAAGTCGAAAAAAATTAAAAGTTAGATATGTAGGTATATATGGAAAAATGACTCGTTACATTTGTACCTTTTTCAGAGAATTTTCGTTGCAGAAAAATTAGTCAGTACATTTGGCACAATGTAGGAATTTTCAGTACGTTTGGAATATTTCTAATAATTACCTTTTTTTTTTGGCAAGTTTTCGAAAATTTTGGTAAGGGTTAGCAAATTTTGGTGAAATATGCGTAAAAAAACGAGCGACCTTTATTTTTTTTAGTAAATTTTATAAAATTTTTGGAAATTGAAATAAATTTTGGTGTTCATGATTTAAAAAAGTATATTAGCTCTCTAAAAATACATTCCAAGTTTTGGTTCAGAACATGTTTGAAAAAAATGCCAAAAAATGTCAAAACTGAGTAATTCAAATCCCTTGACGATCCAAAACCATTATCAAATTATGGGTCATGACGAATTTTTTTTTTCGATTCTTATACAACAATAAAAAATATTTATTGGGTACAAGCAATTAGTTAAGTAATTTTAAAAAAAATAATGTACAGTAGAATCTCGCTAGTCCGGATCAATTAAAATTGGCCCCAATCCGGATTATGTGGAGATCCGGATTACCAAAGGCATATTAAAATTATTAAAAAATTACATTCATAAATGCTTTTTCTTTTATTATAACAAATAATAGTAAAATAGGTAATAATATTATGTAGGTAGGTAAGTGAATATTCGGGAATTCCCCGTGCATGGCAAAAAAGTGTAATGTCATAGTTCAATATTGTGGGAATTATCAAATAAAGCGTACATAGAAATAGGCACAATAAAATGTATAAACTAATATAAAATAAAGCGTTTGAATATAGCATAACTATACGGGTTTCATTTCATTGCATTGCTGATTATTGCACGATATAACATGCGATCCGGATTAGCGAAACTAAGATTGGTCCGGATTACAAGGGACATAATGGAAATTTTTAATTTTTTCACCTTGTCCGGATTACAGTAGGATCCGGATTAGGCCGTATCCGGATCAACGAGATTCTACTGTGTATCGAAAAGTTTTTTTTGGTCACATAGAACCGTTTTAATATTTCGAAAAAATTATGATTACAATTTCATTTTATGCAAATCACACATATTCTGATCCAAAAGTGTTATAATGTTCCAAAAGTTGAAATTTCTAAAAATGCAGAATCAGTCCTGTTCTAATTCCGTTTCGGATTTGCTTCGGGAACGGAATTGAAGTTTTAGTTTATTTCAGGATCATACAAAAATGAGAGATTCGTCAAATTATCGGAATTACGACAGCTCAATTTCGAAGTTCAAAAAATTCCATAGTAATCTCCAATCATTGGATTCAGAAGAGCTATTACCACTCAACTTCGGACTTCTATTTCACTTTCGAACTAAATCGAAACCAGAACAGCCCTGAAAATATAAATTGTTTAGGGTATGTATTGCAGGCAGGCTTGCAATCAAGATAGTGGGGCTAATTTTTATTTTATTTATTATATATAACCCTCAAAAGAAAATGTATCTTCTATATACTCTACATTTGTTTAACAATTGTTTTTAGTTTAACAAAATTCTTCTATAGTAACTACTCCTTCCCCCCCCCCCCCCCCCCACAAAAAAAATTGAGTGCCAGGGTTTTTCAAACCCATCGTCAAAAACTTTTCAACAACTTGTAACAAAACTTTGAGAATAATAACCAACGGAACTTCAATGACTTGAATGAAAACTTATGGAAAATATTGTATAAAAAAAGCTAAAATTTTATTAAAAAATAGTACACATATTGTTTTAAAATATATTCGAATCGGGCTTTACTTCTTTACATTCAATGAAGTATTTAATAGGCAAACGATTAATGATTTCCCAAATTTGCATGGCTTGGAACTCGAAAAAATGTGGTTACTATACTGATCATTAAAAAAAATGGATTTACTGAAGTAATACTTCGTCAACATATTCTGGAGGACGCAATCCAAGTGCAGGTTGCTAATGCTGTGTGGGGATAAAAACTACCTTTGGCTAAGCATTTTCTGTATGTACTTGGATTTACCTAGTATAAATTCATTTTTTACTTTTTGAAAGATAAGCTTGCTAGTATGTACCACAACATACCGGTTTTACATTGCTTTATAAATAGCTTGCACTGATTGTCACTACACTGTAAAAAAATTACACTTATACATCAAAAGAGTTTAACACCTCAAGCAAATTATGATCGCTCTGATGTCATCTGCATATTAAACCTAAGCCTTTTTTTAAGTTTAAAAACTCCTTGCTTGAAACGATATTAAATTTGAGTAATTTTCTTTAAAAGCATCTTAACTACTTTTAAAAAGCAGATAAAGCACGATTCATTTATCTGAAAATCTAATTAGTACTTAAATGTCATACTTTTACCATAAGCAAGACCTAGCGACCACTTTATGCCAAGTGTATTTATCAAATTTGTTTAGTTCTTAAATTTAATCTAAACTTTAGTCTGAAGTGCCTTTATTATTATTTTATTGACTCTCAGATGATATCGTTTACAAAGCTTATGCACAATTACAAAAGATAGATCAACTTAAACTTGAACACATACACGTGACTTTAGTCTGCACATACTGTATTTATGGGGATTCCAAATATTATCTATTATATATTGATAGCAAAATACCTGCGTTGAATATTTGGGAACAACCAGCAATCGCAACAAGTTTTTTCTTGTGTAAAAAAAAACCAAACTTTATATGAGTATTCAGTAAATTTGTGAAAGACAAAATTTTGGTCTATAGGAAATTGAAAAACAAAGTATGTGTGTTAAAGAATAAAAGGAAAATAATTAAATGAGGAAGTCACCTCAGTTAAAGGTGATCAAACGATAAGGTTAAAAATAAAATAATGCAACGAAAACTACATAAAATTTTAAGTTCAAGTTGTTAGAAAGTGTAAAAACCCGACAAAAGCTGATAAACATCAGATATGCGGATACATTAAGGGCAGCACTTTCATAAAAAATATCTTTTTATGAGATGAAATCATTCAAGGCATTTTAGAGTACGGAAAGACGTTTGTTACAGAAAATCAAATTATGACACAATGTATAGATTTGCAGAAAATATATTAAATTTTGTAATATACAGAAAAAACAAAATGTACGATTATGTATGATACGAATAATTCATTAAAAAAACTTTATGTAATAATCAATTTGTCAAATTTGCAAATATTACCAAATTTAATTTAAGAAAATTCTACAGTCAAAATGTTTGGAAAGTTTAAAATGAAAGAAATATGTATGTATGTGGTGTGTAAGGAAAAATCTTGTGCGTTATCAATATTTCGGGTTCAATATTTCAGAAGTGTAGATGTCATTAGTTCTATTTTAAACATAAAAACATTGAGCTTTATAAAATAGAAAACAAAAACATAATTATGCAAATTTATAGTGTAGATTTTTCCCACAAAGTCTTTCTTATCAAACATGCCAACACTCCTACTTATGTCGGCCTTTCAAATTATCGAAGCATCCAGGATGTCCAAAGTCCACTCCGCAGTTGGTGATTTTGTTTGATCTGTTTACTCGTAGTTTTTTTTTGCAATTTTTTTTAATTGCCCTGTGATTAACCTTTTTGAAATACATAAATTTTTTTTAGTAACTTATTTGTATTTTTTAATTGTCTATTGACGTCAATGGAAAAGGAAAATAAGTAAAAACCTGTTACCTATCAGTTGAGGCAGTCGGCAACTCGTAATACATACTTTACTCGATTCAAATTACATCATTAAGTAAAAAACCTAGGGGGCTTGAACTTGAACAAGATAGACTTGTTTACAAGTAAATGTTTGTAAAAACATTGCTTGTTCAAACTTTAATTTAGAAAATTTTTGATTTCGATATTAGGTGACCGATACAATATTACTCAAAAGCGGTTCTTAAATATTAAAAAAAGTCTTGTAGATGATACCCTCACAACATTCACTAATATAACGGGCATTTCACGCGAAGCGGACTGGGGAAATGGGTTTCATGTTTCCAATTTCAGATATTTTTGAATATATTGTACCTTACGGTTTCTCAAATTTTCAAAGACCCATATTTTGTAAACCAGTGTTGCCATTCTAAAAATATTTTAATTCTGTGTCGAGGACATATACAGGTAAGCATATTCAAATATATCTGAAATTGGAAACATGAACCCCATTTCCCCTGCCCGTTTTGCGTGAAATACTCGATAAACTAAATCGCTATGCTGCCATAACACGTAAAAGGGCGTAGCACTGACTATAATATTCCTAAACGTCATAAGAGAACTTAAAAAGATTATAATATATATATAAAGCTTTAAAATTTTGATCGGCAGATCCATGTACCATAAGGTGGCACCTCCCAAACAAGCAACATATGTTTTAAGTAAATGTTATATGTACTCGTATTTAGTGTACTATGAAAATAAGCTTTTAAAGTGAAATAAAATTCAATGCGATTGCATCAGTGGGTGGGTGCTGCAGTTGGAGTGGCACTGCCCATAAAAGCAAAATCTTAAATGTTTTTATAAAAATAGATTTTCGGGAAAATTAAGTGAAACTCGCTTTGATGGCGATGGAGGTATAAAAAAGAGTGGCAGATAGAAATACTGGTATGTAGTTGTAGAGATACAAACATATGTAATTAGAAAAGAATAGATGTAAATAAAGAGAAACAAATGAAGAAATATAGAGTTAGGAATCAAAATTTAAGTATGGGATAATTTGAACAGGAAGCAGGCTACGCAATAGCTAGTCTATACTTCTATACTATTATATGTATACAGAGGTAAAGTTTGTTTGTATGTATGAGGCAATCTCTGGAACTACTTAACTAAATCTAAGGCTTAATCTACTTATAGAAAGCTACACTATCCCTAAGTAATATAGGCTATATTTAAAAACAAGGGGTGTGACACTTTCCGTGCAAAAAGACAGATGATATAGCGTCAAAAAATGGTGAAGATATTCCATCAAAGTTAGTTTAAGTAATCTGCAAATCTGCAAAGTTCCAATCGACACATATAAAAAATGATACTATCTTTAATGTACTCAGAAAAAAAAACTATGACGGGGAATTTCTGGAGCTCGGAGGCTTCATAAAATTTCCGGGTCATATCATCCAAGTTGGTAATAGTTCAGTTAACTTTCCCAAAACTTTTTTCTGTGATTGATTCTAACATAATTTCTATAAGATAATAATCGAAGAAAATTTTTAGTATTCAGCGTCCAAGGCTGCAAAGTTCTGTTTTTATTAAAAGCTATATTCCTCAATTAGAAAATCTGCCCTAAAATTATAAAAGTTTATGACTGAAATTTAAATATCACAACCCACCAAAAAAGCAAAAGTCATCTAGGAATCTAGTACTAAGTAAGAATAGAAAGAGTTTGAGCTTAGGCTTAAGAGTGCTAAATAATCTTGGAAAATGAATTTCCGCCTAATAATTAGGGAGCCAGCCGGGGATATTTGATCCTGACTCTCCGGAAATTTACTTACTTAATTATATGATATATTTTTAAAGTGTTGATTGGAATAATACCTAAGCCAACTTTGATTATATTTCTTCGGCACTTATCGAAACTATGGCGAAAAAATCGCCAGGTGGCCCATAATTAATTCCCACACTCATGTACAGATAATGTTCATTACATTTTTTATGGTTCAAAAAATTTAGATCATCAAATTTTTTCTATAAGTTATATATGTGTGTATAAACCTTTTTGCGATGTAATTAAACATTTATTTATTAAAATATTTTGTTCCTTAATTTGATCTTCAGTTACAAACTTCATCATGATTTACATAATTTTAGGTTAACTTTCGATTCAATAGAAATATATATATTTAGGAAGTTATTAAATTATGTGGAGCTTAAATTCAATAAATTATTACAAACAAACTTCTTAATTAGTTTGAGTTAAGAAAATGCAGGAAAATTTTAAAAATTTCCAAGGTCCTCTAATTTTATGTAATTTTTTTAGTCCCGAAAAATACGGGGGTCCCAGGATTAAGTATAAATATTTTTCCTCGGGAGTACTTAACCACGCCTTTCCCACAAAACCTTCAATAATAATTTAAGATTTTCACTCGCACTTCTTCCGTGAATTCAGATCTGGGATTTTTTTTAATAGTTTTATTTATCTGTGATACCGATTTCAAAGTGATGGCACGATATTTTAAATTTGATGTGCAATTTGTGAAAACCAGCGGAACAACTTTTAGGTAAAATTCAAAAAAAAAAAAAAAAAACATATGACAGTATCTCCAAGAATAAACCTGAGGAAATTTATCCTTTAGTTGGTTTTGCATAAAATCAGCATAAGATCATTTCATTAATGTTTTTAAAACATTTAAATTAAAAAGTTCATCTGTTCAAATTTTTGGAAGGTCAAAAAATAAGAGAAAAATTTTACTTTTAAATACGGAAGAACCTTGAACGTTATCAATATTGCAAATTGTGGTGTCAGCAGAGAAGGTCTCTTTATTAAATTAATTATAGTTAGCCCTCCCTCATTAGTTCTATTTTAAACATAAGAACAGTATATTTTCGATAGATAGAAAACAAGAACATGATTTTTTAAATTCATTGTGCAGAATTTTCACAACGGATTCTTCTTATCAACTATGCCAGAACTCTTATGAAAGTCGGCCTTACGAATGATCGCAGTATCTTAGAAGTCCAAAGTCCACTCCGCCGTTGGAGACTTTGTCTGATCTGTTTACTTGTAGGTTTGTTTTCTCAAGTTATTTCTTTTGGCCTAGTATTAACCTTTTTGAAATATATTTGTTCTGGTAATTTGTTTGTGTTATTGTTTTAAGTTGTCTATTGACGTCAGCCAAAGAGGAACATGAGTAAAAATCTCTTATCAGTTGTAGCAGCCGGTACTTCGTTACTACACGTTTTTCAAAAATTGCAGGTTTGTTTCCACTTACACTATTAAGTTTACGTAAAAACTTTGGGGGCCTGAACTTCAAATAGATAGATTTGTTTACAAGTAACGATATTGTTTTTATGCTATCAACTTTTGTTTGAGTAAAAACATTTCTTGTCCAAAGTTTAACTTACAAAATTGTTGATTTCGGGTTTAAGTGATTGTATCAGGGCTGCATTTAGGTTTGTGAAGGCCAGAAGCCAACCATTGGTGAAACCTTTGGGCCAACTATTGATGGAAGCCCATTACCACAAAAAGTTTACTTTTATTTTTGTATCAAATTTGAATAAGCAAAACTTATCTTTGAGGCATAAAATATCAATTAAAAATGAAACATCATAGATCGATTTGTAAATTTACAAGAATATCGGTCTATGCATGTGACTGTTGTATTACTTAAAAATAATGTTCAATTAAAATTAAAAACTTGCGGACCGAGTTCATGCTTTTTAAAATTATAATTAATTTTATTAAAATATCTTTCAAAATGAATTCCATGCTGTTTTATATGTATGTTCTTAGTCCGGGTGCCCACACTTAAAAAAAATCTTATAGAATAACAGGCTGAAACTTTCATAATCGCTTAATTACATTGAGACCTACAAACTTTACCATTGTGACAAATACGTCGAGTGGGGCGTTTTGGCTGTGGCAGCTGTCAAACATGTCAAAGTTATGACCCCCCCTGGACTGATGAATAACTGGTTAATTTTTTGTGAATCCACAGTTTTTTATTATTATTAAATGATAAAACAGTCGACCTACAAAAAGAGGGGGTCGTTTGGCGGGGCCTACGCGCTCAACATGTAATAGTTACACCTACCAACGAATTAATAAATAGCCAGCTAATTCTTTCAGAATTTGTTGTTTTTTCATAGTACTGTCACGCAATTATATTGACCTACAATTTGAAAGGGCCGTTTTCCTCAACCTACGCCCTAAACATGTATGACTTTTAGGGGGGGGTCGGACTTATAAATAACCATTTTTTTTTTTTTTTTTTTTGTTTAAAATACAACATAGTTTACAATGTTATAAGTGACCTACAAAAAAAATGGAGCAGTAATAAAAAAAAAAAAAAAAAAACACTTAAATTTTGTTTTTCAAACGATCCAACAACCATAACATGTTTAATTTTCAATTTAGAAAAAAATGTTTCGAATAAAAATTATCGAGCTCAAAAAGTTCAACAAAAAAGTATTGGTGGGTTTATTTCGGAAAATCAATGGTTTGGCTGTAAATTACAATTAAAAAATACATATACTATATTTTTGTTGATGGGTTTTCGTTTAAACAATTTTTATCTGACTTACATTGCCAATTACATATTTTACCGTTATTAAAACCATAATATTGTTTATAAATTTTTAACATTGAAATTCTTTTTTTAGTAAGTACTAGACTAACAATAAGATATCAAATTTAAAATTGCCGCTTAATTTTATCCACGTTAGTACAAGGATATGGTAAATAGCATAGGCATAGTACAGCTCTCTCTCAATATATATATATATATATATATATATATATATATATGTGGGATTGGGGCACGACGGACGAAAACAACTTAGAAGTGGACGGGAACATTAAGGGACATATGGGATTTAAAACGACAAAGAGGACAACACTTTTAAAACAGACTAAGAACGCAACACTGAAAACTTATCGAAAAACAACGAAGCGTAGGTTAACAAATTAAAACAAATGGACAGTAGAGTAGAGTCGGAGATTAGCTATGAACGAGTGAAGTAAGACGAAAGACGTAAAGAATTATAACTAAAGTGTAAAACTAAAAAGAATTATAACTAAAGTGTAAAACTAAAAAGTAAAACTAAAAGTGTAAAACTAACAATGTAAAACTAAACAAACAATAATTTAAAATAAATAAAAACAATTTGAATAAATAAAAATTAAACAAAGATTTGGACCATTTATTCTACATATATATGTGTGTGTGTATTACAGCTTCACTTAGTACAGGCACCTGGTTGGTTACCTCCACACGTTATTTGTATAATATATATATACATATTGCGTTAGTGAAAGTATATATAGAGAAAAAACGTGTCGTTGAATTTTCGATAGGTTTGAATTTCGGAGCAGTATAATCATAATATACGATCTAAAAGCATATATGGTACCTCATGGTTAATATTTTATAATCATGAAGTGTTTTTTGTGTGCATATTTAATGGGTGAAAATCCAGAATTTAAAGAAAAAAGTGAGTTCGTTAAACAATTCAGTGCATCACTATTATTAACAGCGAAAGAATTTTTGGAAATTCGCAAAACATTGAAACATAGATTTGGATATATTGTTTTGCCCTCGTCAATAGAAGACTGTGTCAAAGATGACATTGGATATCATTCTTCGTGCTACAAGCAAATTAGACTTAATAAGAGGAAATATTCTATAGAAAAAAGGTAAAAGGCACGTGAGTTGTGCGCCACAGAGTTTTGTTTTACAAGTCAAAGTGTGTTTTTAACTAAATGATTAATTAAAACAACAACAACAACTGCTATTGTTTGTTTAATCTTTTTTCGATTTGTATTTTGTATTTTAAACATTTTTGCATAAATTGACAACTTAACAACTTGCAATTATTTAAACAATTTAATTGTTTTTAATTTTTAATTGAAATATACAATGTTCATATTATGACTTCTACAAATATAATAAGCTTTCTCACACTTTTATATTTAAATACTGACGAAAAGTGCGTCTCTATTGCATAGTTCAATGTATATCAATTTTTTTTATAGTTTATTATTTATTAATTTATTAAAAAATGTATTTAGCAAAAAAAAATTCGTGTGACTGAGATAAACAAAAAACTATTCTTGTAGTTTTTGTCTTAAATTGATAGATTAACTGTAAATTAAAATTTAATATTATACCATACACGCAGATGTCATAGGTTGGATAATTTGATACATTTTTTTGTAGGTTATGAGATAGGGCCCATATTTTTTGTAGGTCAATGACTTTTTTGATCATCAAATACTATTAAAAATGTTACTCTCTTTCTGACCTACAGTTATCAGTCCGACCCCCCCTAAAAGTCATACATGTTTAGGGTGTAGGTTGAGGAAAACGGCCCTTTCAAATTGTAGGTCAATATAATTGCGTGACAGTACTATGAAAAAACAACAAATTCTGAAAGAATTAGCTGGCTATTTATTAATTCGTTGGTAGGTGTAACTATTACATGTTGAGCGCGTAGGCCCCGCCAAACGACCCCCTCTTTTTGTAGGTCGACTGTTTTATCATTTAATAATAATACAAAACTGTGGATTCACAAAAAATTAACCAGTTATTCATCAGTCCAGGGGGGGTCATAACTTTGACATGTTTGACAGCTGCCACAGCCAAAACGCCCCACTCGACGTATTTGTCACAATGGTAAAGTTTGTAGGTCTCAATGTAATTAAGCGATTATGAAAGTTTCAGCCTGTTATTCTATAAGATTTTTTTTAAGTGTGGGCACCCGGACTATCTTGTTCTATATTCAACTTTACAAATGACTTATCCTCAAGAATATCCGTATGGAACTTTTTGATGAATTCTTGTTGAATGCAAGTAAGCCAGTTAAGATTGAAGCTTTCATTTGGTGATGGGCCCTTAATGGTGGAGGCCCTGTGGTTGCAGCCCTGGTTTGTGTGTATAACAACAGATGCTGACATCAATACGATATTTAAAAATAGGAAATATCAACATGTTGTTGTTTACCTAAAAATAATTTTAAAATTTTGTTTCTCAATGTGACTCCTTGGTGGACTTTGGCTTTAATATGTGCCCATAGGGATTTTTAATTAAGAGACCAAATTGAATTCTTATTGTTGATTTTTAAGTAAAGAGCATTATTAGTGAGTTTGGCTGGCTGGCTGGGAATAATATGCGTACCAACAAAAAATTAAACATACTGTCGAAGAATAATTTATGACAGCTCTGATTATTTTCAAAATAGTCGTAGACAATTCCTGACAAAAAACTGACCTGAGTCCTTGGCAAGTTATATTTATCCTATTAGTAAGCTTAGCTAAGATTTTTTTTTTGTTTGTTTGTATGTAAGGGGTGATATCTGGAACTACTGAACCGATCGAAAGATTATTTTACTCTTAGAAAGCTACACTATCCTTTAGTAACGTAGGCTTTTACAACAAAAAAACTTAAAATGGCTTATATTGACTCCTTTGGTAGCTGATATTTTGAAATTAATCACAACGGGGCGTGGCACCTCAAATACAACAGAAACACTTTAGACGCTATATCTCTATATCTTGACATCTATGAGAGCTATAGTTGTGGAACTTTATACGAGGATGTACATTGTTTGTGTCAAGTTACTTCCAAAATGTGATCGGGATTGGACAGTGGGGCGTGGCTCTTCACATAAAACATAAACACTTATATTGCTGTTCTTTAGGTGCTCTGGCAAAGCCATGGCTATATAACCATGATCTTACTTCTTTTAGAAAAGCATTCTTATTACAAAGAAATTTTATATAATTCTAAGTACCTAGAGTGAAGACCTATTATAAATTCTGGAAGCTACAGAAGAAAAGAATCATTTACTCGTATGATGTGAGATGGAAATTCCATAGAATCAAAGCAAACTTGTTTCAGAATCTTAAAATAATACATTTGTTCCAATGCATAATTCGATTTTCATTTCGTTCAATTCTCTAAAATGTAACAGACAACTCTCATAACATTTTTTACTCATAGTTCCTCGAATGACATATTTTTGGGCAGTAAAAGCGGACTGTCAATTTTTGCCACAAATCAGATTTCATCACAGAAGTATATGGGAAGTGTGCTAAAAATCGGTCCATTGTACTTTTTCAAAGAAGTATAATTGTACTAAAAATATCATCACTACCATCCGTTCGGTGTATTGTCTTGACCTTCGTCCACATTTGTCACCAATATTAGACAGAAACTGAAATACGAGGCCTCATTGCTACTTTTCTCTATTCCTGCAATAAATGAAAAATTATTATTTATTGGCTTGAGCCTTTGCTATAAAATGAAATACGTCGGTTATCCTATCTTATAACGCAATTGCATAAAAGGTCATCATATTTTTGACAAAAAATTAAATAAAAATACAATAACTTACGAAATAGTTCGTTGAATACGCGTATGTACGTAAGTTAGTTTTCTGATGTCATTTGGTTTGCTAATGTTTTTCTGTTTACCAACAAATTATTTGAAATTGACGTCAAGTAAACGCTTAAAAACACAGTCGTTTATCAATGTAAATGCCTATAATATTATGCATATTTGAAAATAAATATTTGTTACAGTGTTAAATGGAAATATTTTGCTTACAATTTCAAGCGCAGAATATTTTTCTAGTAGTCCAGGATACGACAATCGTACGTCATAAAACTTAAGAAAAAATCAGCAACTTGCCTAGGTTGCCTAGTCCAAATTGTGCTCAGCCCAATCCAATATCGAAACCGTGACTGATTTTTGTTTTTTTTTATTTTTATTAATCTTAAGAAAAAATAGGAACCAAAATATGAGAAATAGATAAATAAGGTTGTTTAGTTCCAACTAAAAATATGGGTGATATCTTAAGTTTTGAAGCACTATACAAGAACCTGCATACTGTTACGAAATTTGGTTCTTAAATTACTTAAATATTTTTTAGAATTTCGACCTCAAAATTGTGATGCGATCAAAAACACAGTTTCTATTTACAGAAAAAATTTTTTATCTCAATACAAAATTCTTTTAAAAACTTCATATAAATTGCAATGTTAATCTCGAGAAATATACTTGTTTCTAAGTACATACGTAGATGCGCGTTTTATTTCCTCCGTTAAATTTTGTATATTTTGTAATGATATATTTATAATAAAACTATGAAAATAAACAGTGCAGTCGGCAGAGCAGCCAGTGAGAGTGCAATGTTTGCAGTAGCGTCATTTCACCAAAATATTGGGGGGGGGGAGGGGGGGGGGGGGGTTGCGAGAGCTTAAATAACATGTAGAATCGATGATATTTTGAATTGAATCGATGTAATTAATAATAATATCAGACCCTTGGGGGGCCAATTCCCCCCCAGCCCTACCCAATTGACGCCTCTGAGTGTTTGGTTGTTTTTGTTGTTATGTTAAACGTGGTTTTATTAAAAATCTTTTCCTTTGATCACAAAAAAATGCAACAAGTGCGTAAATTAAATTTAATTATTTCGAAATTTTTCGAATGCGTATTTTATTTAAAGAAAATAACTTGCTAAAAATCCTTAACTTGTGTGAGTGTATTGGTTGTTGCTAAAATCCGTTGCAGTTGTTGCTACAATGCATTGCAGTTGTTGTTATCCGCTATGGTTCTGTTCAAAGCTACATTTCAGTGCTTCTGAAACGTTTTGCAAATAAATTGTTAGCAGTTCTCTTTCAATTGTGTAAGTCGCAAGTCCGCAAGAGGAAAATAATTTGTATTTCCCATCATTTATTTAAATTTTCTTCTATTTTATTGATATACTTAGGATAGGAATTTTTCAAATGGATCAAGGGCAGATCCATTCGAGTAGTTAGGGTATAAAAACCATTCTGGTACAAAGCATATATTTACCTAGATTTTATGAAGATATGACTGATGCCGTTCTACGTATTATGAGACTTTGACTCATACTGTCCAATTGAAAACTTGTTGTACCGAATAATTTTTTTTCCATTGCTATCATTATTGTTTTCCTGCAAATATAACAAATCCAAAAATGTTAGTTAAAATTTATAACCGATTCCTTCAGTCTCCAAATTAGAATTAAAATATAATGAAAGACCTTAACGCTAAGTTACTATCAACTGAAGGCTAAAACTGCTGAATTCGTGTTTCCAACGTTGTGTTGCACCGGTATTTGTTTTTGGTAAACTTTGCTGAAATATGCTCAAAGAAAATTGAATGACCTATTTTCTGTTTTCTTTGGACCAAATCCATTTCAAACCATGCAGCCGGATTATTTCATATTACGGAATTGGTTGCCGATTAAATATGTTGTTTTCCAAAGGATATAAGGAGACCCATATTCTAAAAACCCCAAATTTTTTTCACATAAAATTTTATTTTGGATTTGTACTAATTTTAGAAAGAAATGACATGAGTTTAATGTGCGCTTAAATACATTTGAGGTGAGGAGAATTTTTTTCTCAAAAAAAAAATTTATTTTTTATTTCAACCTTGTCAAGTCATCTGTGATTCTACTACTTTCAGCTTATTTTTAATAATAACGTAATTTGGTACCGTTCTTTGTCTTTTCAATGAGCTTTCAAAAGGTAATCTGTGATGTTTCCTCGCAAAGTTACAGCTATTTGAAAATAACATGAATTTGATCCCCTACGACCAAAAAATATTAACCAACCGGTTATAAATTTATTTCATCTGGATCTTGGGCTTGCGTAAACGGCGATTGGCGACGAAAGTTGGGCTACTTATTAATTTTTTCTCGCTTTTCATGCGAAATCGCACAGGTCTGCAAAATTTTGTTATTGGGTTACTTTGGTGGTCATTTTTGGAGTCACTTTTTGCGCATAATCTGGCCTTACCCTTATGGATTTATTTTATGTAATGTGTAGGACTTAAAAAATGTGCTACTCTTTTCTACTAGTCTTATAATTAAGTACATCCAGCCTCTTCCAAAAATAGTTTGCAAATGCTTTTCAACGATTTTTCCTTAACTGTGGCTATTTAAAGATAGCATGAGTTTAGAAGTTTTTAAAATACTTTGCTTACCAGTTTCTCTTTTAAAAACGGAACGGTTAGAGAAAAATTAAGAAATAATCTTTCGAGAAAGAGCTGAAGAGTTTTTTAAAATTAAAAAAAATTAGTTTTTCGGTTATTAAACCTTAAAATCTATTGCTTCGAAATGACCCTCAATTTCTCAACAAAATTTAAAGCCCTCTCATTTGCAGATCTGTGCTAATAGTAATGATATAGTTTCAATGACAATGATGTAGAAATCCTTCAGCGATTCCACATGATTCATGAATATCACAAATTAAAATGGCAATATTTCGCGTCAACCAATTATAGAAAAAGCCAAGCATGTAGAGCTTGCAACGTCGTGATGCCCGATTGCTATCGAAGTGTTAGAATATACTTACCCAGTAGGCAAGGGTAGGAGCTAACAGTGCTTCTAGAAGGCCTTCCTTGGTAAGTATAAGGCCTTCCACCCTCCTTTCAAACGTACTTTCTTTTTTATATCAAATGTCCGAAGAAAACAGGCCTTCCTAAGCAGGCTTTCTAAGACCGCTTACCGTAGAAGGACCCTCAGAAGTACTTGACAAAAATTTAATTTTAATACATCGTAAAGACTCTAAATATTAATTGTTTTTTTTTTCGCGCCATCTCTCACTTGCGTTGATATTTTTTTAATAACTTTTTTTTTGTGATGTTTCTTAATTTACAATTTGACAAAGAATACACAAAACTCTACCTCCTTAACATAACATGAAACAACAGAAGACTAGCCTGGCAATATGAACACCTCTCTTAATTTCTAACCATGTGTCTACTTTTCATGTCGTATATGTACAATGCATATGACAAAAAAGTTATGCCGAATCATAAAACATTACAATACATGAAATAAAAAAGAAACAAAAAAGCGCTAAAGTAAATGGAGTCCTTCTCTTTGCCTTCTAATATCAGGCCTGATAGCACGTCTGTTGTGGGAAGGCATATTATTTCTCTGTGATTGTATTTTTATTTGCATGAAAATCTAGTTTTGAGAAGTCCTTATATAATCGCAGCAGTGCTAGCAGGCCTTCTCCGAGTAAGGCCTTGCTCATTTGCCTGCTGGGTATGTAAGTCCAACTGAATACATACAAAGTCACTTACAGTGGTACTGTAGTAAATTAGATTTCTTTTTTATACAAAAAACATTTAGATAAGTTCTCTTATATTTACAATTGCTATGTTTTATTCAAATACATACATATGTATGTATGTCTGAAAATATATGATAAAATTTAGTCGTAATATGTACATACATACTAATTTAATTAGCATTTTGACATTTGGTTAAAGTTATTCTTAGTTGTGTCCTTTGTATAAATATGTTAACTATTGTCATTAATAGATAATATCGAAAACTTTACAAAACTTTTATTTTTTTTAAAAACATTCTGAATTGAAAACAATATTAGAACTATAAAAATATTTTGGTTTTTTTATTTTTATACCACAGTGCTATGCAAAATAATTGTCTGAACTGTGGAAACCCCAACTGGGTGTCTATAAATTATAAGTTACTTCGCATCTTAGACTTGTAAAGCGGCCTTATCTCATCATTCTGCATCCCGAATCAAATTCGTCAGCTTTGATCTTAAGTTGTGAACATGTCAAATAACTTTTATTTCGAATTTTTTTATTTTATTGTTAGTTCACATAAGTAAGACTAATGTGAAAGCGTTGTATCATTTGATTCGGGACACAAAACTATGCTCTTAATTTTATTAAAGGCATCATAAAAATTGTGTATTACTAAGTATTTTTGGCATAGTACTGAATATATGTAACTTAATGTAAATAAATATGGTTAACATTTTTGGTTGTGTAAGCAAAATCTATTATTTGTCTCGTTAAGGCACTCTTAAAAAAAAAAAGTTCCGGAACTATTCGGAACGCTGTATTATCAATTCAATTTTGTCACCAGCTGCAGCAATTAACGGTACCGTCAGGCAACAATCAAAATCTTGTGTCTTCATATCGTTGACCTATAAAAAATAAAAGGTGTTTTTTTTTAAATCGTCAGATACAATCATATTCAAACTTACCTGCATTATCCGATCGAAAGGTTTCAACATACCGCACATATCGGCCGGACCACCTGTACGTATACGATTTATGAAGACCCCACGCTCATATAGACCATCCGACACTGAAAATCCATAATCATCATATACTTTATCCTTATAGAGAGTTACATGGAAAACACGATGTTTGGCATCTTTGCCATTAGTGGCCCCATTACATGATGCCGCATCTGTCACGGATGATGGGCTGCGCGGCCGCCTTTGCACTTTTGCATATATCGCCTGTGGTTGTGGCATATTTGTGGTATCAAGATTTGGACCAAAATGATTTGGTAAATCATGTGCTCGCAGTATTTTTAAATCTACAATATCGTCTAGATTTTGTAGAATACTGGTGGCATGTGAAAGTGGCATTCCTTGCACAGGATCATCATTGATTGCCAACAGTTGATCACCAACTTGGATTTGACCATTATTATGCGCAATGCCACCTGAAAATATTAAAGATATAGTGCAATTAAAATCAAATTTTGTAATAAGAAAAATATGGCTTTGATATGAGAGGTGGGCGGTCAAAATGGAATACTTCCATAGTATACAGGAGAATATAAAATCTAAATAACTATAATGTGATAGTTTTTTTTATGATAAAACAATAAGAAATTCTACAGATCATTTGGCGCATGAAGTGATTACCTCTATTGGTTTTTTTTTGTCACCATCGTAGAAATTTGGGAAGGTGGCATGTGGAATGACAGCAAAAAGTTGAAAAGGTGCTGCTTCATAGAGGAGGAAAAATTATCGAGATTAGGATATCACCACTAGTAGCGTACCTAAGGAGGGGGCGGGGCAAGTGGGCGGAAAAATGGTCAGCGAATTTATCTTATTTTGGTAGGCTTTTTGTTGAACTAAAAGTGAGGAAATTTTTTTTAGATGTTTTTTAATTCTCTCTCATAAAACTAGCGTTTTTGGAAAAGCAGAGATAAGACTTTTTTTTTTGCTTAGCAAACAAATTTTTCTTCAAATTAAAAAACCAAAATTTGTATGTAGTGGGCGGCAAGTGAACTATTCGCCCCGGGCGCGCCAAATATGCTCGGTGATCACCACTATCCGGCCATAAAAATGAAAGTCAAAGCTGGGTCTAATGGCACTTTTTCCTTCAGTTTTTCTCATCTTCAGTGTAGGTCAGAGTGGATGCCATTTGGGTTTTGTGAAAATGTACTGAATAGAGAGAGATTTGAAATATAATTTCTAGATGCCGAATGTAATTTTTCGGCAAGAACATTAAAAAGTTACATAAAACTCCGAAAATTGAAACAAAATGGTCACCAAACCATTGCGGTTAGTTTCTATACTATTTCAGCAAAATTTACTAAAAAATGGTAATTTTTAGAAAAAGTCAAAATGTACCGAAAATGTACTAAAAATTCATTAAATGTACTGGAAATTCACCAAATGTACCGAATGTACTAAAAACTTGTCGGATGTACTAACGACGATTTTTCACCACGCAAATATACCGAAAAAGAACGCCTCTTCTGATATTTAAAATAACTTTTAACTTCAATCTCTTTCAACTTAGTGGAATTTATAAAGATTTTTCAACATTTCAAAGTGATTTCTTCAATCTGTTTCAATTTTTTTTTGAGTTTTTCAACATCTTTCAAATTTTTTTTTAACATTTTCCATATTTTATCGACTTCTTCAGCCTTTATTAAGCTTTTTCAATATTTTTTCAATTTTATTTCGACTTTTTTAACCTCTTTCAACTTTTTTTAACAAATTCAGTTTTTCGACTTTTCAAAATTTTCCATATTTTTTCGACTTATTCAAGCTCTTTCAACTTTTTCATCATATTCCATATTTTTTGGTCATTTTTATCCTCACCTTCAACTTTTTTCGAGTTTTCGAGTATATGATAGATTTTTTCAGTTATTTTCAACTGCTTCAACCTCTTTCAACTTTTTCCAACTTTTATCGAGGTTAATTAAGAAAACCTTTTTAAATTTTTTTCAATATTCCCATATAGTTGATTGTTTTATTTTGACTTTTATACCTACTTCAACCTCTTTTTATTTATTAAAAATTTTCCATTTGTTTTTCGACTTTTTCAATATTTTACTACTTCGAGTTTTTTAACCTCATTTGACTATTTTCAACATTTTCCATAGATTTACTTTTTTTACATTTTTCAATAGTTTTCCACTTCTTTAATTTTTTTAATCCCTCTCAACTTTTTTCAATATTTTACATATTGTAGCGAAATTTGGTTTATGCTAGAAGACTCTTGAAATAAATACCAACGAAAGAAACTAAACGATACTAGCTAGCATACACCATCTAGCGTAATGGTGTAAAAATAATAAACCGAACAGACGCTGCAGTACACTATTAAAGTCAATAACATAGAGACATCTAGATTGTGAAATTCATACAACGTACAACGCCATCTAGCATCTAACATTCTGGATAATTGTGAGCTCAACGTCAGTGCGCCATGCTGGTGAATTGTGGTGAATTGTGGATAGTGGTAGAATGCACGCTACAAAGTAGCACTGGTGGGTTGTAGATAATGGTAGAATATACGCCACTTAGAAGGTACTGGATTATTCGAGAGAGTGATGACTGCAGTATAAAAGGGTTGTCATCTGAGCTGAGTGACACAGTTGAGTTAGAACAGCGAAGCAATAAGCAATAAAGTGAATACGGTGTGATCCGTAGTAGAACAAAACAGTTTTCTATACAGTGTTAAATTAATATTAGAATTTGAACGTTAATAAAATAAACCATTTTATAACTAAATAAGTTTGTGTGTTTTTAATTGTTACACAATCCAGTGATCGAACTCAGAAAAGTGTGAGAGATCGAAATTATCGTCAAAGAGACAGAAATTTCGTAACAATATGTTTTCGATTTTTTTCTAATCTGAATTCTGAAAAACTGAATTATTTTCGGCCTCCTGATATTTTTTGATTAATTGAGCATAAATACTTTTCTGCCTCTCTGAGCGATGATATCAATCAAACTATTCTATCATATAAACATTTAGCTTTGATCAAGAAAACCCATATAGAACTTAACTAGCTCTCGGTTATTGGTAACAAAATCGTAAGCCATATTCATCTTTTCAAGCTCCCAAGTTCCACAAAACTAAATAGAAAAGAACAATATTTTTAATGGATTTTTGAATTTTGGATTATTCAAAAATTCAACAATCCTTTTTAATAAATGGATTATTCAAAAATCAAACACATTGAACTCTTGATATTTTCACATTATGCAATCCATCTGCCAATGCCATCAAAGAATTATTCTTACTGATCCCTCCTACAAACCGAAATTTCACACGATTCATAGTCTTAAGAATTTTTCTAAGGCATGGAAGACATTTGTAACTATAATGATTCTACTACCGCATAAATATATGTACACATCACGCCTCTTCACACAAAGCAATAAGTCTCCTCTGTGTCTAATTCACAAAAGGACAAAAGTATGTTCCGAAGTGTAACAACATTAGAATTCGGTGGCGGCAAAAATGCTTCATTGTTGCACCTTTGTATACCCTACCTTAAATTTAAAGGGCCTACTGGAGCCACTCAAACAAGCCAAAGTATTTGGAAAACTGGATGTATTATACTCGTATTATATTTAAAAACTTACCATCAACAATGCCGCTGATTATGATTGCTTTGCTTATATCCTCACTTCCCGCTAAGGTAATGCCAAGTAAGCTTCCTTTAGGCTCCAGACGTACTGTAAATATAATTTGATGTAAGCTGCTGCCACTACTTTTACTGCTTGAACTCGCTGCAGAACCATACACCTTATTCTCCATAGGTGGGGGCAACGTTGTACAATCAGTGCTGAAATAAGCAAGTAAGTCAAGTTCACATTGATTACGAAAAGAATCGAATTCCAAATACCTCGCATATCTGTCCAAATCATAGGAACCGAAATCGTTATAGGCACAATCTTCATCCGGTAATTCTGTTGTCAAGCTCTGCGTATTTTGTGCGGCAAATGAACGACCAATATTTGCAGCGTGACCCCATGTACCAACACTGGGATTATGCCGTATCTGCACCGATTGCTCATCCATACTGGAACCACGAAAATATTCCGGCTGTGGCGTTGTCGATTTCATTGATAGACAATCGTTATACTTAACCTCGGCGTATTTGGAAGCTACATAAGCGCTGCTATACAAATCATGTTCCCCTATAGCCGGTGGACAATTGCTATAGATAGGATTTGTGACTTTTTGTTGAGCGTCGAATAGAAAATCTGGCAACATATTGCGCTTAATAGTCAAAGTTGTGTAATCATTTTTATTACCCTCCTTTAGCAAAGCATCTACATTAAAGTGCTGAACCGGATGATTATCTACCGCTAGCAGTATGTCACCAGGTCGCAGTGTACCCGTACGATGTGCCGGGCTACCAGGCTTAACGTCATTAATCACAAATCCACCATGACTTGAACCATTTACACTGATACCCAGACCGGTCTTTCCCGCCTTCACAAGCTTCACGTTGAAGACCCCACTAGATGGTACAACAGTATCAGCCATATCGAACTCTATTTCCAGTTCCAACCAGTTTGCTACCGTGTGCGGCCGTGGCCCCATGTCACCCAATAGCTGACGCATTGTATTCGCGTCCAAATTGTACATTTTGTTAATGGCGATTATGCGATCCCCCTTTTGTATGCAGCCACTACGATCTGCAACGGAATCGTTGACAACCTGTGCAATGCTCACTGCACGGCCACATGGTGTTTGTGGACCCAGCACAATGCCTGACCCCTGACTGCAATCAAGCAATACAGGGAATGTCTCAGCCCGACAGAGACGCATGCTGGTGGAGTGATGCATTGCAGCCATGCCAATGACACCAGTACCTGTGGAAGTGCTGCTGTTACCAGTTGCGCTGCTGCCTGCGCTACCGCCACTGCTGCCACTGCCACTAGCACCACCGCCGCTGCCACTGCCGTTGTCAAGGGGAAGCGAACTCTTGCGCACGAAACGTTGACGATGACGTGATTTGCGTGACTCCAAAGTGCTGAATCCGTATTTGGGGCTGCCGATCGTTGCGTGACCTGAAATGTATCAAAATATAAAAGCGCTATCAATTTAAGAGGGCACACGTATTGGGCAGACGCATGAAAAATGGTGTTCTATTTTTAAGCTACAATAAATATTTTTGATTTTGAAGATGGAAGATGGAATTAAGTGCTGCTAGCTATGGAAAATCTCATGAAGAGTGGCGCAATTTATGGGCATTTAAATGTGAAATCTAATGAAATTTCAAATTCTCTTTTGAATCTTAGCTCGTGCATGGCCCGATGCAATAAGTACTCCAATACAAATCTCCGAAAAAGATTTTTCTTGTGCAAGTTGCACCATGTCATATATTGGATACGTAATTAATTTGAATGTCGTCATGTCAATTGGATTAGACGAAGAAAAATTGAAATTTGTTTCTCAGAAAAATTTAAAATCTAAATAAATTGTATAGAATTGCATTTGTAAAAGTGAAGACAACGGGCCGGAAAATTTGTTGAGCGACAAATTGGCCTTGGAGATTAGATAGTTAAATAAGTTTTGTACCCCATTTGTAAAGTCTTTTTTTGTACAACGTTTTTTTTCTGCATAATTAAAAGCTAAGTTACAGACCATGCCAAAACTGCATCTGCCTCTGAGCCGAATGACTATAGACCTATAAGTATTTTGCCAATTTTGGGAAAGGTATTTAAAAAGTTACTGTGTGATCATATCTCTAACTATTTTAGTAAAAACAATTTGATATCTTCTCTACTACATATCTGGTTTCCGGTCCGCTCACAGTTGTTCAACGACTGTTTTAAAAATTGTTGATGGCATTAGCGGCTTTTATGATCAGAATTTTTTGTTCCTTCAACGTCTTATCGACCTCTCCAAGGCATTTGATTCTGTCAATCATCACTTGCTTTGCTGTAAACTAAATGATTATTTTAATTTTAATTCCAATGTAGTTAATTTGTTATCTCACTACTAAGAACGAAGGATGCAAAGGGTTAATTTATTATTCTTTAAGAACAATAATACGGTAGTTCCACAGGGACCTCTCTTGTTCTCTGTGTTTAACAATAAAATTTCTTCTATTTTTATATATTCAAGAGTACATGCTTACGCACAACGACAAACATTCAAATTTACCTTTCCCGACCTATCGGAAGACTTGAACTATAGACTAATCTCTGACTTTTCTTCACTGAACAGATGGGCTGTAACCAACCTGATAATGGATAAGTCCGCTAAAATCCAAAATGCTTCCGACAGCGAGTTTTGAAACAAGACGTATAGATATTTCACCTTTGTTTATTGGGAGTACTCGATTGAACTTTGTGAACAAAGTGAAAACCTGTATTCACAAAGTTCAGTGACTTTGTGTTGACCAGTCGTAGAGTGAATGTTAAAGAGATTATTGAGATAGTGGGCATCATGAACAAATGTATACGTGATCCTACACGAAGATTTATGGATATGGATTTCAGCACGACTGATGAATGATGCATTTGCCCGTTTTTGGTCAGAACTCAATTTTTGTCGAATCACATAACAAGTTGCCAGACTTAGCTTATTGTAACTATTTCATTTTATGTGTTAATCATGAAGAAATCGTTTTCTTGAATAACGTTTTCATCATTTAAAACGCCTGTTTTGCGCACTTAAGAAATCTTAATTTTTAGAGGACCGAAAAAAGTTTGAAGATCGTTGGGCTTAGTATATCAGGCTAAAGAATATGTTGAAAAATAAATAAACATTTCATATCGTATATATACATATCTTTTCTGACATTCAAGTTTGAGAGCGAAATTTTAATGTTTTGAGAACAATCAAAGCTATACTGACAAGTCTGAAATTTTCCACTATCCAATGACTTCTCTTAACTACTTTTGATATCAGAACTACTTGCTATCTAGCTCTTCATGATATTACTGAGCTATAGCTACTTTTAAACACCTCCGTGAGAATAGGTCGACTATGCAATACTTAGATTACTATATACTCGTAGCTCACAGAATACCATCCCATTTTGTTGATTTTTAAGGAAAATAATTTTTAATCGTTCATCTAATTTCTCTTCCATTATTATTTAGTCTACTGAAATACCTCTTTCCTTTCCATTATCAGACTTTGGCTGTACCTAAGTATAATCGCAAGAAAAAATCAGATTCTAACGCCGAAAAGTATAGAGATGAAGAATTTTCGCCCAAAAGGTATGGAGGGACATCTTTGTCATAGCAACTTTGTTTTAAAGAACTGCCAAAAAAAGGGCTATAAAAATGATTTTGGACGATTGTTCATTATGAACAAAAACCCAATACAATTGTTTAATATGTCAACAATCGCCCAAAATAGTAGTGGTATTCATCTAAACGCTCAAGTTTCCCATTTGTGCAAATAGGCAATTTTGCGCGATGTGTTTCACTAACGCCCCTTCGAATATTTTGTGCAATTTGTGGCAGTTAATGAGCATGTAATTTATTTGTGAGAGAATCGTATGGGAAAAGAGAGTGACAAATACAAAATGAGTAAATAATAAATTTTGCTGGGAGAATCATATGGGAAAAGAGAGTGACAACAATTGCACAAATTAGCAATAAATTAGCAATAGAAAATTTGGTCGCGCAAACTTTTTTAGTTTGTTCAAAAAACTTTCCATACGATTTTTGACAATTCGTTCGTTCGTTTGACAGATTTGACAGACGGCGCAAAACTGCACAACTTGCACAGTTTGCGAATGTTTTGCTCGCTTAGATGAATACCCATAGTTTATTTGAAGAATTGCCCAAATGAATAAAAACTTATTTAGGCGTCTGTTAATTTTAAGCTTTGGGCGATTATTAAAAAAGTCTTATGTAATACATGTAAAACCACTAATTTGGTTATATAAATATTGCAATTTCCACACCATGCTATACTTATGACATAGATAAGCATATTTCAATGATTAGCATAACAATATGGTAAATAAAAAAAATGATTTTCTATAGAAATCAAACATACATATTAGCCATTTTGTCTCAAGCAAGAAGAGATAAAGAAAGAAATGACAAATAAATCAAATCTAATATTTCCCAATAAAAATAGCAAATCACTGCTACTGCTTCTTTTATTAGACAGATCTCAATCACCCATACGAGTGCCCCCGGTCCCTGTAAAATTTCATAGTCATGACGCTGATTCTTGATTGTGTTGATGAGCCTATAGTTGTTGGATTTTTATTATGTTTTATGATCGGCAAATGTCACAAAATCATATTGACACAACTCTCCCGCCATAACGCTGTGTGTTACTCGCTTTGGGCGAGCAGGTGAGGGAGAATTTCCTATCACTCTACCAAAATAATTTTTTGTTGTATTTTTTTTTTCCTTCAAATTTATGATATGTCTCATGCAAAACAAACTCGAAGGCTTTCAAATTGATATTTTTTTGTATTTTGTGCCTTGCATAGACCTTCGATATTGCGAGATACTTTCGCCATTTGTTCGATGTCATTTTGCTTATTAGGGGTAAGATATTTTCGTTGTCTACATGGACAACTCATATAATTGAGATTTTAGACTTCTTCTTCACGTTAATGCTTGTTTTCTTTAATATTATTGGACAAATTTTTCAACATCAGTGAACATATTTTGTGATAAATATTATTGGCGCTTAAATGCATAAGTATATGTGTAGTGAGTGCTGCTATTGTGATTGTTGTGGTTCCAAGTTATTTGTTGCCTGTCTACACAACAGGCGCCACACATAAAACTGAGATATATCGGCTTGCTCGGCTGTCTGTCCAGTACGCCAACTCAAAATGTATTTAGTGTTGTCAACGTCTTTTAGTGCGTCACTCCTTTACTCACTTTGTCGAGTCAGTCAGACAGCCTACGACAACCCTCAACACAGTGCTCGAAATGCGAAAAACTAGAAAAATATAAACGGGCTTTGCTTAGAGCAATGCAGATGTTGTGTGCACTACGGAGTTTTGTCTGCACACAATTTTCTACATTTCGAACAACGTCTGCATAATGAAAAATTAATTTGTAAAAACATTTTCCAAATTGAACATCAAGAATATGCAAATTTCATTTTGTTTACAACAACTTGATCCATGGCATCAACACTCACGAATGTTGAGGAGTGAAGTTGCTTATTTATACGAAAAGCAACAAATAACAAACAACACTATCCTAACAACCACAAGCAACATCACAGCAAGATCATTTCAGTGATCTTTTTAGCTTCCCTCCAGCAGTTAGACTCACCTCTTCGTGCTAGTGCATGCGCTGGTAAAATTTGCATCTGTGTGTAGCCACGTCCTGTGCTTGTATCGAGCAATGTCATCACTTCATCGGGACTGTAGGCCGAATTCTCGATTATTGTGTCGTCTATGGAGAGTACTTGATCGCCAACTGACAGAGCACCACATCTATAATAAATCAAATTTTATAAATATTGGTTTTACTTACGAAATTTCCTATTAAAAATATCATGATTTCATTTCGTCTTTCGGTTTGTAATGAATTGAAGGATGTGTGAGAGATATTTGTGCTTTTGATCAATTTATCACATTTGATGCTTATTGCATTACAAATATTGGAGAAATGTCAAAAAATAACAGAGGATCGGATTAAACATCATATCATTACTATATGGAAAAATCATTTATTCTTTCCTAGGATTTAATGAACCATTGATGTTGCTATCATATGTCTTGCAACATTTATCAGTATTACCCGTGAAAATGAACCCAATTCAGACTTCAGATTGAAAATCAGAAAGTGTATATTTGTCATATAATAGGTAGATGAAGTGTCTTCAAGATTTTTTGGAATAGAAAAACATTGTTTGGATATTTCGCATTGATATCAAACTTTTTTTGAAAAAGTTTACATTTTAGAAGGATTTCCATAATTTTTATAAAAAAAATCCATAAGCCCTGATATTAAATTCATCATTTGAGGGGTATTTTTACATCATATACGAGGGCAATTTGAGAAGTTAGTGAATTCTTTAATTTCCCTCGTAGTAACTTTAAATGCAACACTGATCCTGCCAACTACCTGTTGATAGACTGCTGTCAAAATTAGTTTGTGTTTGGCAGCCATTGACAGCAGACGATCTTGTGATTTTTTGCGCAAATGAGTTTCGTGAACTCATCAAGCATTATTTTTTGCTTAATAAATATTATGAGGAATCTGCACCATCGATTGAAATGAATCACAAGTGGTTAACTGAATTCCGATGCGGTTGTACAAGCACAAGTGTCGCCGCACGTCCGGACGCCCAAATGAGGTCACCACACCCGAAATGATCACTAAAATTCACGATATCGTGTTGGCCGATCGCAGAGTTAAAGTGCGCGAGATTGTTGTGGCCGTAGGCATCTCAGACGAACGGGTGTGGAACATTTTGCGAAATCATTTGGATATGAAAAAATGATCCGCAAGATAGGTGCCGCGTATGCTCACTCTCGACTACTCTGTGACTTATTCAAAGGCGTGTTTGGCGATGTTGAACATAGATAAGAAGGATTTTTTTCGTCGATTAGTAACCGTGGATAAAACATGGATCCACCACTACACACCAAAGGCAAAGGAACAGTCGAAACAGTGGACTTTACCCACCGAACGTGCTCCCTAGAAGGCGATACGGTGCTATCAGCCGGAAAGGTTATGGCGACAGTATTTTGGGATGAACGCGGTATAATCTACATCGATTACCTTCCACCGATAAGAACGATCAATGGCAAATACTATGCAGCCGAATTGGACCTTTTCAACGACGCTTTGATAGAGAAACGTCCCCATTTGGCGGAAAGAGATTCACCTCCGGAGAGGAGCTCATCACCGAAACAGAGGCCTATTTTGAGTACCTTCCGGAAACGTATTTATCGGATGGGATCAAATAATTGAAGGAACGTTGGAGGAAGCGCATCGACCTAAAAGGAGACTAAATCGAGAAATAAAATGTTTGTTTGCCGCAAAAAAACATTCCTTGTTTCATTTTTCACGGAATAATCAAACGGTCCTCGTACATTTGTTCAGATCTTAGATTATGCATAAGTCGCAGGTTTCAAATGGAGGATTTAATGAAATAAGAGCTTATCTTTTTTTCTTGGAAAATATTAGAATATCCAGATTTCGGGCTTGTAATATATAAAAAAACGAATTTGCTTGAGACACCAATTTTTAAGATTTAATATTATAATTTTTTATCTTTTCCAATGTATTTATATCGTGGAGTCACAATCTAGCATTTAATCTTTCTATCTATTAGGTTTTTTTAGATAAATATTGACACATTTCGGTCAGAGATACTTAAAAAATCTCCTTAGGAAATGGTGTTTTTGGATTATTTAATTCCCACTATCTCAAAACACAGGTTGATGGGGGAAAAAATACCACAGAGATTCAATTTCGAAAATCATAGAAATAATAAAAATAAACTTTAAAAATTGATGTCTCGAGCAATTTTGAATAATTTTTTTTTTTTTTTAAAGTGCCATGGTAGGATTTTCAATTTTACTGACCCTCGATCTGATAGTTATTTCGAAAATTTTTCGAAAAAAAAATGTTCCTCTCTTAACCATTAATGTCTTCCAATCCTCAGCTCATTTGACTAAAAGGCATTTTCCATACATTTTGTGCGGATCCTTTGTTTATATAATCAAAAAATTAAACAACATTTTATAATAACTATTCCTAAATCAGTTTGAAACAAATTTCATTTTATAATTTAACGTTTACTGAATGAAAGAATTAATATTGAATTTACTTACCTATCTGCAATGCTCGCCGGCAGTATGCTCGCTATATAAACTTCAGCCGTACTGACTTCATCCAATTTTGTTTGACCGTTGCTTGCTGACGTTGATGCTGCTGGAGATGTCGATGTTGAATAATTGCATAGCACCAGGCCCAACTTGTCATTCATCGGCCTTTCGATTTCAATCAGCAAAGGACCCATAGAGAATTCAACACTTTGCACAACCGAAACATCGTATTCAATGGTGAGGTTGGTGTAGCCGGAAATGTGGCCACCGCATTTGATTATTTGTTGGGCTTCTGCAAGTGTTTTGCCAATCAGCGAGACCTGCATTGATCCGTACAAACCGCAACAACAAAACCACAACAACAAGAAAGAAGAAAGAAAAAAAAAACTCTTGAAAAAAAAAACACGAAATGTGGAATGATGGATGGGTTGAATGAAACAAATAAGAGAGACAGACAGACGCATGCAACAGGTGCAATTCATCAAATTTCAAAGAACGAAATACGAATTTTTCCCATTTTTTTTCATCAAATACTCACATTATCGACGCGCAACAAACGATCACCGGGCTTAATACGTCCCGTTTTGTAGACAGGTCCATGGGGGCGTACATGTGTAACAATTAGTGGGAAATCACCGCCACCGCGTAACGTCAATCCCAGACAACCGCTCTCGCGTTCCACAGTGATTTGCGCCAACTTTGTTGTAACACAGAGACTATTTTGGGAAACTGTTGAGTTGAGTGATCGCGTTGAATGCGATCGAGTTGTTGATATTCAAAAGAAATTGTTGCATTGATGGCGAAGAGTGAAAGTGTTTTGTGAAGATGTCATGAAAACAGAAGAAAAATAAACAAATAATTAATGTCAATGTTGAATTCTACAGCTGATTTAATTCAATTTTTTTTAAATTTTTATGAAAAATTGCTTCCTTATTTACAGTTTACAGTGCAAGAAAAACAAAAGATTTGTGGTCCCAGGAAAATAATGCAATTTGTATACATACATATGTTATACTATAGTATTTTAAAAAGTACAAAGGACAATAAAATTAATTGGCAACATTCGGAGGAATTCAATTCTGTTGAAAATCATTTCTGCATTTATCATAATTTGTTGCCCCTCGTGCTTTTTAAAAATTTCTACATATTCGTCTGCATCTCAATTTTTCGAGCTATTTGGCTAAATAAGCCTGTAATCCTCGCCACGGAACGCACAAGGAGAACAGTGACGTGGTAAGAGCTTTAAGGGCACGAGGCGGTAACACTTTACGGGTTCTCCATAAGGAACATTTTTCATAAAATATGTATTTGTAATTAAATTTATTGAATTCTTTGCCCGTGAAATCAAAAGAACTGATATTTTTCTTTTTGTGCTCATCACACTAAATAACTGATTACTGGCACGTAATTTACACAAAAGATTTTCTTATGCGTGCATCAACACATCATTTCTGGGCTCACTTAGGTCGGAGCGTTCCGTCCTTCCTTGCCGTTTCAGTGGGCAAGTTTTACTGATGAATGCCTATTTCTATGGTTACGCGAACATGAAAAGGACTGCGGATCAAATATACATAAGCACAGTCTCTTCACCAGAGTGATAAGGACTTCATCGACAATATCATTACAGCAGATGCGTGAGCTATAAATTTTTACAAAGTCTATTAGATACCGGGACCGAACGGAGTCAGATTAGTAATGTTACAGAGTGCTTCCAGCACCCTAACTAATGTTAATATTAAGGAGATGATCTTTTTTGGCGCAGAAAATTGTGCAAAGTTTAAATCTGGCTTCGAAGCCGCCCTAGAATGTAAAATTTTTGTGATATTATGACCTAACCTTAAGCTTTTAAATCATTCTTGGCTTACTACGGTTGGACTTTCCTTCACCATGATACAATGAATTAACATTCTGTACTTTTTGTATATAACGTTTTATTTTGAATAAGGTACTTGATTTTACTCCTTAATCCTCCGATGAGCGTATGTAACATAGTAAACGAAATAGAAATTGTGTTTCAAAATTGTCATCCAGTATTGAGCCAGTGATTGAGTTAGAGGTCGTTTTGGAATATTACGATAATGAAGATGTTGATGAGTTGTATTCACCATATTTTGGAAGGTCAGGTTCCCATAATATACCAAAGTTTACTCGTAAAGGGACATTGCGAGGAACATTGCCGCATCACCAAGCCATTTTCAAATCCTAACTGTCCCCCAAGATCGTGAAACCAATCGAAAAGCTCTTGAAACCTTTCATCTATGAAACGAAGTGCAGCCTAATAAGAAACAGTGACTTTGGACATGACCATCGCGGAGGACGAAATTTCGCCTTCTTTGGAATGTTGCCGTTAGCTGGTGTGTTCCATGACAATTCCCAATCTAGAAAGTCACCATTGCCTTCTTCCGGTTAAAGCACTCAACTTCGATAACAATAACATTCGTGTGGAGAGGGTTCAACAAAGTAAGTCTGCAGCCGTGTGCGATGTATGGCTCATGATGATGACCAACTTCGAGATGGTATACACCCCGGACTGTCAACGAATTAGAATCCGTTTAAATTATGTACATCTTGAATGGAATTTATTTATACGGGAAATCAACCAGGTGGCTAATGAAAGGCAAACGGGTCGTCATGAAATTGATAGAGAAATACTTAATCAGAGGCAGAACTCTTTACACTGACTTCTTTTTATCGAATAATTTGGCAGAGGTATTGATGGAGCAAGACTAGGCGTTTGTAGTCATTTTTGTAAGGGATCTCCCCAAAGGGGTTGAGATAGGGGATAACTATGTCCGGAAAAAATGTAGGGAGGAGCTGAGAATACATTTGACCCCTCTACGGGTCACTCCAGGAAAGCTATAAATTGTTTTTGAAACTTTCTTTATTTTTTGTGTTTTTGTAGGGGGACCCCCGAAAGGGTGGCAGATAGGGGGTAGGTGTGTCAAGGAAAAAGCTTAGGAGTGTAAAAATAATGCAAGTTGGTCTAGCGTTTTATCCCTCCAGAGGCATCTGAGAAAGGAGGAAGTCAATTTCATAATTTCGTAAGAATGTCGTTTTTGCAGGGGATCCCCTCTAAGGGGTTGCGATAGGGGGTAAGTATGTTCGAGAAAAAGGTTGGAGGAAAAAAAATAATGAGACCTTGTCTTACATTTGATCCCTCTTGGAGGTAGCTTCGGGGATAAATTAATGATTTTCGGTAGATTAAGGACCATTTTCTAGTTTTCAAAACGGTGACGGGTCCATCAAATGTTTTCTGAAATAGACCAAATTTTACGTGGTTCTTATTGGCATCAATACAAAACTTTTGATGCCCGGGGATGTGAAGTTTGGAGCAACTTCAATATTTTAAACCACTCTAATATGTATGGGTCTGGCCAGACCCATTCGCTCCACTTACCGTCTCATACGTCATCGCCCATCGGAGGGTTAAATTTTATAAATCGATGGTCAGAATCAGGAAATCAAATTAGCCATATCCGAAGCATTTGTGAACATGGAAACCGAATCCGGCAATTGCGACAGACTATGTTTTCGCAAAGGCAAACGATAGGAGACAAATAATTCTCCAGCTCTTAAAGTCCTGGAACTTATATGAAAATATAGCTATCCTGCCACAATGTGGCAAGTACCTACAGACTTATATTTTAAAGAAACATATTATAGTTTTTTTTTTTTTAAAAGCCAATGGCTTTACTGATCTTTGTTCTGGACGCGATTCCTAAAATTTAAATATCGAAATCAAAATTTATTGCATAAGTTTTACTTTAATTCCTGCAAATAAATGCCGTGATATGTAACTAAATAACCGGTCATGGGGCCTCACTGTTCTGAGATGATTCGCCATTGTGCAGAGTCTCTAAATCAAAGTTCAAAGGGATAATTCACATTCTTACACAAGTTCGACGGAGCGCTGTGCAATCGACTCGTTAGCTATAAGTTGAATTTTATTTAAACCACTGATTTCTTTGTCATACCAATAATATATTTGATATTAAAATATATACCTACTGTTGAAAAAGAGAATAACACTTAAGATAACCCCGGCAACACTATCACACCATTTTACTATTGTTTATGAACAGCTGCGCGTACTGTTAGCATGTTTATAAACATTCTTTGTTTGTGTTTATATGCATTAATTATTGCATTTTTTTCGCTTTTTCATCATCTATTTATACTTTTGTATACTCACTGTACTCAGGCAGAGAATATTCGATTTCTACGACAGCTGCTCCACCATCGCCTCCTCCATGGCACAGCATGCTCATGATGTGTTGATTGGTTAACCCAATTGTTGAGATGCCATCAATTTGGTGAATGCGATCGCCAGGCGCTAAGAAATCTGCAGCATGACCCAGTGGACTGAGGGAACCGATAACAGGTGGATACGAAAGGTCGTTGCGTTCTGCAATGGTAAAGTAAACAAATAATAAAAAAATACACACGATCGCGCATAAGGAAATGAATTTCGATCTGATTAAGATCGGAGCAAATGTTTATTTTTGTTGATGAAAAAATTTCAATTGAGGGAATTTTTAAAGGGCATATCTTTATATTTACGGATTGTTTATGCATTCAAGTGCGTTTGTATGGAATCAGAGTGCTTATGGTTGTGCAGTGAGTGGAAGAAGAATAAATACTTGGTAATTGATGATAATCAATTCAATATGTAAACTATATACCAAATAAATAAATAAATATGGCATGACATGATCAATCGTAACTTTTTTCATCGCCATACTTCATTGTCATGTTAAGCTCAGTTAAATATTTACGGAGATGATAGGGCGAGTGGACGGAAATGTTTTGATAACAAATATTTTTAAGACATTACTAATGACTTTTTGGAAAATTTTTTTTTTAAAGTGTATCAAACCAAACAATCACAGTCCTTGTAAAATTATGTTTTTACAAAATCTGAAACGTAATTTTCTTACAGTACAGGACAAAATTTCATATGATTTTCCCTGGTAGGGCTGCGATATGGCTAAACTTTCCCTTAAAATGTTTCCAATTCTAAGACTCTGATAAGATTCACACATGGCTGCCAGCAGCTAAATATGGTAAGGATTGCCTGATAGGAATTCCTACTCGGTGATCAACCGTACTTCTTTTTGTCCTGTTGTACTTACTGCGTACTTCGAAGTACAGTGAAATTAACCTTTTTTGTACTTCTTTTTTCTACATGAAAAGTAAAAAAAGTTATCGTTGATAAAGTGGGATATTCTTTTTTTTGTACCGTTTTCCAGAGTTCGGAATTTTATGAATTCCATTTTTTTTTTGGTCATCAATATCCTTTAGTGTATTTCTCCTATATTTCGTTTCAGTTCAGTTTGTATATCTTTTTGCTCCAAAATATTTAGTCATATTATACATTAGAGGTCTGCACGGATACCAAAAATTTACTCGTTTCAGTACTCGTTCACTTTTCTGTTCCTCCAATTACAAGTACACATTTCCTTTGAGTACCATAGCGTAAAGTAAAAAAAGTTGAATAAGCTTCGTGTATGTGTACGCACAACAAAACTAAAGGTAATGAATCGAACTGAATGACGTGCTTTATTGTTTTATTTATTCGATGAAAGTGAGGAAGAGAGAATTCATTTGTGCACCAAGGCGTTGCCAGAAGATTTAAATGCGCAACTTTTTTATTAATTTATCTGAAAACTAAAATAAAACGAATGTCCGGGATTATATTAATTTTTTAACATCATTGTGGATCTGTTTAAAATACTTTTTGGTAGTTTTATCTTTAGAATGATGCTAGAAAAATGACTATAACTACTGCCCTATATTTACATTTACAAAGTCCAAAGTTTTTTTGGACCAAAATTTCAGAGATAAGTCTTGAATAGTTATACTTTAATAATGTAAAAAAAAATTTGGTCTAAGATGAAACGCAGCTTCAAAAAAAAATTTTAAAAAATGTCTTTATTTTTCGAAAAACTCCCGAACGCCCTTAACAAATATTAAACAAAGATTTATATAGATTTTTGATATACATACATATGTAAGTATATGCAAAAAGCTCAAGCTTCACAAAGAAACACTTTATGAATAAATGTATAAATCACTTTTAAAGTCTAATTCCACTGTACTTATCACATTTTAAAAATATTTACCAATGCTAGACCAAATTAGAAAAAAACAATCAGTGTTTAAATTGCTATGCAAGAATTAGTAACAGCACCAAAAATTGTGCTATAACTGCGCAGTAATAGTAAACGCAATAAATAGCTATAGCAGTAGCATATACTCAGCTATCGTAGTTGGCAGTCGTGTATTGTAGTCTGCTGCGTTAAATACGATAGTCGCTGCTATAGTTCACGACGAGCTATCGTAGTTGACAGTCGTTTACTATAGTCTGCTGCGTAAAATACGATAGTCGCTGCAATAGTTCACGACGAGCTATCGCTGTTTGTTGTCGGCTATTGCTATAGTAGTCGTAGCTGTTGCTATCGTAGTCGACTATAGCTTTATTTGTCGAAGCCATTCTACCTGCTATTAGTAGGATGTTCATACATGCATATCTAATGTAAGTGAACTATTTCTAGCACAGAAAAAGAGTGCCCCATTTTTTTGATTTTCATTTATTATTGAACATTTGGCTACATTTTCCTACTAATAGCAGGTAGAATGGCTACGACAAATAAAGCTATAGTCGACTACGATAGCAACAGCTACGACTACTATAGCAATAGCCGATAACAAACAGCGATAGCTCGTCGTGAACTATTGCAGCGACTATCGTATTTTACGCAGCAGACTATAGTAAACGATTGTCAACTACGATAGCTCGTCGTGAACTATTGCAGCGACTATCGTATTTAACGCAGCAGACTACAATAAACGACTGCCAACTACGATAGCTCTTCGTGAACTATTGCAGCGACTATTGTATTTAACGCAGCAGATAGCAATGGCTGACTATCAATAGCAATAGTTTTTTAGCAATTTGGAACGCTGAAAATAATAAATAAATTAACAAAGTAACAAAGTGGCAACTTTGCCAACAATATCAAAAGTTATAATAAAGGAGAAGCAAATAAAACATGTTCACTTTAATATAATATTTCACTTTGTGTTCATATGTATAATCTTACATGGCTCATATTTGTTTTCAAAAACTGTTTTTATAATATAACATAAATTTATTTAGAAAATAAAGACTTCACTCGCCTGTACACATCAAATTTTCACTGATCCTCACTAAACATTCTTACGCATGTTATAGTGCATTACTGCGTAGTACAAAATATCAAATGCGTAGTAATCGCGCAACTTGTTGTACTCGCAGCATACATGCATATTATCCGTACAGATGACGTATTCATCTACGTACAGTTGGTTACGAGTAAGAAGAGAAATTTATAATGATGGTAACAGTAACACAAGCAAACGCTATGTATACGCATTCAAATCAATAAAATTGACTTCGGTAACAGTTTCGTAAGTTAACGATTATACTTATGCAGACCTCTATTATACATACACATACTCATTTTAATGTCATTTGGTGGGTGTTTCAAGTCTGGCTGAATCATTTGCAGCTTCACGATATGCCATAAATCATATTTGCCCTGGACGAATTCAAAATAACCCAAACACATGTATGTATGCTTCGAAGAAAATAAAAAACTCAGAAACATTTTAATTTTTTCTATCATTACGATAATCCTCATTCGTATCGTATCGTATGCAAAATATTTTTATTTGTTTTAATCAAATGTTGTTTATTTTAATTTCGCCATTTATATGTACGAGTGCTGTTCCATCTTCCTGACCGTCATCTGTCTAGACGGCATTAGAAGCCATTACCAAAAAAATATTTTGCTAAACCACATGGCAGTTAGTCATCAGGAAGATAACAAAAATAAGAAATTATGAAAAAAAGAAATAAATAAAGATTTCTGCCGGCAAATGCTCGTACATGCTGTTATAAACAGCGTCGGATTAAGGTTAGGGCTATCAGAAAGATCTTTCAGGGGATTTTCGAAATCGACGTCTTTTTTGAGACATAAAATTTGACCGCGCCGGGAACAAAAGAGACGCTTCGAGAATAAAGTGGTCAGAACGTTATGGTGAAAAAAAATATGAAAATATGGCGTTTTACATAACGAAAAATTTCTCAGAAGCTCCGTTGGTTCCACCATGTTCAATTTGATTAGCAAAAAAATTAAGATCATAAAAACTTTTGGGGGAGAAAACAAAGATCTTATAATGGTTTTATCTTTGGTCTATCCAAAAATTAAATACTCTACAATGTATTAAAAGGGTATTCTTTCGACGGCTTTGTGAGAAAGATGCGGTAGAGGATGTCATTTGCATAAAATCATTCACAACTGAATTTTTTTACTAAATGTCTTTTTTGGAGTAAAAAATTGTGCAAAGCCTGAATTTTGGGAGCTACCTAGAACCTATAATTTTTGAGTTATTATAACCTAACCTTAAGCTTTTAAATCATTTTTAGTTTGCCTTGATTGATCTGCTCTTCACCATAATACAAAAAAGTGATGCTTCTACAAAAAAAATTCTATCTAACAGTCTTCAAGTCGTTAGCCGCGGGCCTCACATCGCCTTAGTCCGCCACTGGTTGTAAGAGTTAATTTTGTTTTTAACAAAAAGTAATAAACTTACGCGACAAGTTTGGACTACTTTCAAATTCTATTCAGGGTATCATGTATTTGTATGATTTATTTAATATTTTGGTTGATTTATTTTTTTTAATATTCTTTTTTTTTTTTTTCATCATGTTGGCACGTAGCCAGAAAAAAAAATCTGAAGACTGAAAAGCTCAAATTGTGAATGAACAGAAAGAAGCTGACGAATTTTTCAATTGACTTAGTGCTACAGCACAAATCAGAGAAAAAAAAAAACATTTCCCAATACACAGATTCTTCAATAAAGAATTTTGGGGATGTACTATCATTTACACAGATTGAAGAAAATTTATATGCATTCAAGCAGATTCGGTTGTTTTTAAAGTCATATTTTAAAAACTGCTTAACTACATATATAGAAACGAATTTTAACGTCCCACATTGATGTCACATAGAGATTCCTTGAACAAAACTTATCTTCGAACTCAATACAAAAGTAGATGATACCTTAAATTTGATATTACCTATAAAGGTTTTATCATCGCTCAATATTAATTTACTACAGATTTCTTAATAAAAAGAAACGCTCGATCCAACATTTGATATGTCTTGTGATTTAAAGCACAACTTTTAAGTAAATTTACAAGGTAAGGCTAGGTTAAAAGGGTCGCTTGCATATAGCAAGTTTTAATCGGAGGCAGTTTACCCATTAAGATACTCTACATATACATATGTATATTTTCCCCTCTTTTCTTCTTAAAAATCATTCGCAGAGCAGATGCCCAACCGTCTCATCCTCTTCATCGTCGCCACAACTCCTGCAGAAATCTTTGAAAGGGGCACCATATTTGGCGGCAAAAGGTCAATACCACAGTGCCCCGTCAGCACTCCTACAACAGTTCTTAACTCTACTCTGCTGAACCTTAAGAGAGTTTGTGTCCTTTCTAGATTCAGTTTAGGCCACGTGTTTCGAGACGTTCTGCATCCGGCGGGAAGGTTCGACCTTCTGCTCGTTTGTTTCTTGGCTATGTCTTCTATCCGATAGTGTAGTCCCGCCAGCGGTATCCTAAAATCTACCACTTATTAATTCTCCGGTTGTAGTGATCCTATTTTGGCACATTCGTGAGCTTTCTCATTTCCGGAAATGGCCTTATGACCGGGCACCCAGCAGAGCTCTATAGTATGCTGTCAGATTGAACGTAGTGACTCCCTGCAGTGTTCTTCACACCTAGATTTCACGATTTTGGCGTTCAGTGCTTTGATCGCTGCCTGACTGTCTACACATATGGTAATGATGGAGAGAGTAAACTCTCTGTTTCGTATTATCTGTGCGGCTTGGTCTATAGCATAGATTTCAGCTTTTTAAAACGTTACAATAATTGGGTAGTCTGAAAGACAAATCCATGCCCACATTTTCCAAGTAAACATCCGCTTCTACGCCAAACTCCATCTTGGATCTATCCGTGAAAAAGGTAAGCTCCCTTACTTCCACTCTTTTCTTGTTAGAAAGTTGATGTTGTAGGCAATGTCGAAATCAAGTATTGGTACTCGATAATCACTTGCCGTGAGTCGAATTTCCCGTTGTATAACCTTTGAAATAGACCTTCAAAGTTTTGAAGCTTGTTGCATTCTATTTCAAAATTGTAAATTTACAAAGACTTAAAGATTTTTATTATCATTCTCAAAGAGTCTATTTTCGAAAAATACATTTTCAGAAATTATTTTATTATTTTTTTAACTATCTCAAAGCTGTGTACAAGCGCTTTTTCGGTTTGTATTTTGTATACGAGTACTCGTACATTTTTAGCATATAAATTCGGTAATGTTTAAAAGTCGTTTTTGTTCTTGGATAATACGCCAAATTACACTTCCGCTGAAACACTAAATCGAAAAAATGGAAAGTTTATAGTAAAGTTTTTGCACCGCACGGTGATTTTAAAGAAATAACAGAAGTAATGAAAACTTAGCATTGGTGAAGGGTGTGATGAAGAAAATATCAAGGAGTGGCTGAAGTGCGATAGTGAAGACCCTGGATTCCAAATCTTAACTGATGAAGAAATCATTGACGATTTGAACAAACGAGAAAGAAGATGAAGAAGAGACTGAAACTTGTGATGTATGTCAAGTACCATCTCACGCAGAAGCTTTTGAAGGTCTAGACTATTGGATTACAAAGTGGTCCAGGTGGATCCCCACGGGTCCATGGGAGACTCGACGGGGGTCTACGTTGGCGTGACAAAAAAATTGGGGTTCACAATTCGTGAGCGGAGGTCCATGAAAATTTATCTGCTTCCGATAGTGAAGAACTATAATGTTGGGTTGACTTCACCTATCAATTTTTTTGTACCATATTGTCTAAATGACGTATGTAAAAAACTTTACTTAATAAAAAAATACGAAAACTTAATTATTAATAATAATAATAATAATAGAGTTTAGCTACTACAGCTATTATAGCCTTCTTAGCTATTTAGCATTGAAGCTTTATACCAAGTAAAAAGCTTATTCAATAAAAAATGGAATAGAAAAAATTATCATGCACATTAATTTGTTATTTATTTTATAATTTTTTCTTAGCTTTATCGCACTTTCTCAACATACCCACTCACACCATGTAAAAAATAGACATATAGATATTAAAATAATTATATGTATAAATTTACGTGGTCCAAGGCATAAATGTTAGAAAAAATTTACCCAGCATGCTGTGGGGCTCGGACAACACAAACAAAAAATTCACACCACCATTAAGCTACAAATTTAGCTACAGTTAGTTTTCAGTCTAAGCTTGAGTTGACCTTTTGACAAGCTAATGTTATAAACTTCGCAATTATTAATAAGAGTTGTCATGCGATTAAAAGGAGCTGTAGCCATATAATTAGTTCTACTAACCGGTTGGTAAAATAACTGATAAGAGTTACGAGTACTCCTCCGATTACTATTAAAATGTATATAGTTAAGAAGCTCTGGTGCAGCAAGAGACCCAGTTACAAGTTGATGCAGATAAAGTATATCCGCAATATTTCTACGCGAGCTCAAAGACTGCATATGTAATAACTTTAAACGATCCTCATAAGGAGGAAGGTTTAAAGGGTCAATCCAATTTAAACCATTGAGAGCAAAACGAATAAAATTTTTTTGAATTCTTTCAATTCTATTTATATGAATATTATAAAATGGTGACCATACTTGGCTGGCGTACTCTAAGTGAGGGCGCACTATTGTATTATATAAAGTCACCGTTACTAAAGGGCTATTAAATTCTTTTGCCCACCTCTTAATAAAGCCAAGCAGAGATGAGGATTTTTTACAAATTTGATTAATATGCTCATTAAAAGTCAACTTAGTATCAAAATGTATACCTAGGTCTTTGACTACATCGACACGACAAATATTTTTATCTTTTAATTTATAATCAAATTCCACAATAGTTTTCTTCCTGGTAAAAATCATAGCTTGGCATTTATCAGGATTAAGATGTAAGTTATTCTTAGAACACCAAACTTCAAAGGATTTCAAGTCAGACTGAAGTGGAAAAGTATCACAAACCCCCTTTACGTTCCTGTAAATTTTCATATCATCTGCATATATTAGCAGATGGGAGTTTTTAATAATATGTGTAACGTCATTTATTGCTAAAATGAACAGGAGCGGCCCCAGGTGGCTTCCTTGTGGAACACCTGATGTCGCGCTAAATGGGGAGGAAAACACTCTCCTAAATTTTATTTGATACGTACGATCAGATAAATAAGATTCAATCCAGCTGACAAAACTTAAAGGAAATCCAAGCTTCTTTAACTTAAACAAAATCAAGTTATGTGGTAATTTATCAAATGCTTTACTGAAGTCAGTGTAGATGCAGTCAACTTGCCCACCAGAGTCCAAAGAGCTTAATGCAAAAGAGGTGAAATCAAGGAGGTTAGAAACTGTAGATCTGCCATTAACAAAACCATGCTGACGAGTTGTTATGACTTCACTACAGCACTCCTTAACCTGATCGTATAAAATATGTTCAAAAACTTTCGGTATTGAAACATCATTTTTACACCCTTTCTTGAAAATGGGGCTAATGTATGCATTTTTCCAAAATTTAGGAAAATAGCTTTCTCTAATTGATCTATTAAATAAAAAACTGAGGGGCTGACTCAGCATAGAGCTGCAGTTAACTAAAACTGTCGCAGGAATACCATCAGGCCCGGAGCTGAAATCATCATTAACAGATGAAATATATTTCTCTATGAGGTCAGGAGAGAAAGATATCTCATTAACCGAAACTAAAGGGTCGTTATCCATATATTCAAAATAGTTGATTTCAGGGCTAAATAAATCCGTAGAAAATGATTCCTTAAACAAATTGGCAAACAACCCGGCTATAATTTGTGGGTCGCTAGTGAGCCCATCAACTGTTTTAAATTCAGATGGAAACCCGTCAGATTTTTTTTTAGAATTAATAAAACCCCAAAAATTCTTGGGGTCATGAAGAATATTCAGCCTAATTTTATTCAAAAATTTAGAATAAACTAAAGCTGACATATCTTTAAATTCAATAAACAGTCGCTGATAAGCAACAAGGTCATTTCGGTCCTGGCTACAAACGTATTTATTCCATGCCCTATTACGGCCATTCCGAATTTTTTTCAAATCCTTTGTATGCCAAGGGTACGAGGAATTATTAACGTACCTTTTTGTATATGGCACCGACATTGCTATGGCAGAAAAAAGTTCACCATAGAAAAATTTAATGCAATCATCAAATGTATTGTTATTAAAAAAATTTAGTAAGTCGTCTAATTTATTTCTTAAATTTTCGATCAATTTCAAAAAGTCAGCTTTCTTAAAATTGAATTCGTAAATATTAATGGATGAACATGCATTAGTCAAATTTTCATTGTCAGATTGGTACACAATACTCAAAGGTGGATGATAGGAATCTACCGTAGACAGAGCATGGATAGCATTTCTTACAACAACATTGCTACTATTTGTAGCCAAAACTAAGTCAAGTTGTCGTCCGTGGCAATTAGTTATACAACTTACTTGTTGTAAATTTGAAAGTATTTCGTCAACAAAAATTTGTTGTTGTCGAGTTTTTGGACAAGATGCATAAAAATATGTACCATCGTCCGAAGGAGTCCATTTTAGGTCAGGCAGATTAAAGTCACCTAACAACAAAATGTCGTCATTAGCGTCTAGTTCATTAATAATATGTTCTACGGCCATCGAAAGACATTCGTAGACATCTGCGCTACTATTTGGAGGAACATAAGTGTTAAGAATGTATAAATTAGTGTTACAATGTGTAACTTTAACACATAACAGTTCAATATTAGATGCACAGGCAATTTCGACTAATGAACTAGTTAAATGATTTTTTATAGCTATTAAGACGCCTCCACCTGTCTCTTCTGAAAACTTGGAAACTATTATCAAAAAGTTCCATATTGAGAAAACTGTTATTTAACCAAGTTTCGGTAAACACGATAATATCCTCAGAGAAATTCTGAGTTGATAAAAAGATATCTTGCGTCTTGGAACGCAAACCCAATACATTTTGATAGTAAAGGGATAGCCGTTTCAGTTTTTTGAATTGGAACGGACAGTGTGTCGGACAGTTTTATTAATTTTTTTCGACTTGAATTCAGAAATAAAGATATTATCTACCCATGCATTAGAATTTAGAATGGCAGAAAAATAAGAAGTCGCCACTGTAATTTTAAAAGACGCATGAGTTGTTTTATTACCGATTTTCCTGCATGAAATGAAGGCGTCGGCAGGAATAATATGTTTTTGTCTGATAAAGTTTTTAACATTGTCAGTGGTAGTGTTATGTTGAAGTCGTGAAATAAAAATAGATTTTAACCTTGGCAATGCCTGCAAAGAAACAGGAGGCACAATCGCATCAACCTCCCGTGGATTTGGAATAACTGAAATCGAAAGAGGAGTAATTAAAGAGGAGGAAGGGGACGGAGGGTTAGTTACAGAAATAGTAGCAGGAAAATTGCGAATAGGTGGAGAAGTAATTAGAGAGCAATCCACGGAAGTTTTGTCACGACTGATGCCCGCACTATTCGCTCTCCCCACATTACCCAGATTCTTGTTTAATTTCCTTTTAGATTTTCTTTTCTTCTTTAAGGGAATAGCTTGTTTAGGTAAAGAAGAGATCGAAGGAGTGGAAGCAAAAACCAAAGGAGCCTCGGTAATAGTTTTATTTTGCAAACTAACATCAGGTGAAATAGCCTCATTAAGGCATTTTTCAATTTGGGGAGTTGAATCTAGATAATTGTTGAGAATATCTCTGAAATTAGTATTCAGATTGTTAAGATTTTCCCCAAATTGCTTAATTTTTTCGAAAAAAACCGACGGGGAAAGGGCCCTGCACGATGGACAGTACCAATGCAGGCCCGAACGTACAGAACATAATAAATCTGTAATAGATTTCGTCAAGTTTGCACAAGAGGCATGAAAAACTTGTTCACAGGGACCTGAACAAGAAAACATAGAACATAGTATATTTTGGCTTTTGCATTGATCTCCTAGAGAGCAAGCTAATAAATTTTCGGAAGAAAAATAATCCATCATAAAATATGTATGTATGTGGAAAATATGGCACCCAAAAAAATTAAAAGAAAAATAAAATAAGAAAATGTTTTAATGTTGCTTAAAAAATTTTAGTGTCGTGAAAAAAAGGGTTAATAATTGTACAAAATGCACCCGTTAATCAGCAACAACAAAAAACAACTGAGTTTAAAGTCAAGCTTTGTATACGAATAAAGCATAAAAGCAAATCAAAAAACAAAATTGTCGCACTGCTTACAATATTTACGCTTGCAGAAAAAAAATATTCACATATGTGTGTTTGTATGTACAAATGAAAAAACAATATTCAATAAACAAAAGCACAAAATTAAAGCAAAATTATTACTACTAGCATGCAATTTACTAGCAACGATACTGCAATTAAACACAAGTTTAGAAAATTATTATTTAGTACACTTAAATGACAAAAAATTTATAAACAAATCACGATACACTTAACAACACAACCGACACTGACTAAAGGACGATGTCAATTGTTTGATATAACTTTGAAATCGATTATCCGGATTTTCGATTACATATATGGAATACCCCTGGGTTTATTTGATTCGGATAGTCGTGATTCTACTGTAATATGTGCTTATGTTAAGACCTCTGCATTTTTAAATAAGCTTGATGAAGGACATTTTATTTTTTATTTCTTTACAGAAAACCAGATTTCGGTGAAAAAGTTCGGAGCACAAACCACTTTCATAATAAATGAGTTCAGTAAGGGCGTGAGGCAGTCAATAACTACAGTTTTTTATTAAAATTTATGAAATTTTTGTGATTTTTGCTTGGTGTGGTTTTTTATGCTGGAAGTTATTTAATTTTGTTTGTGAATCTCTGAACCAAGCCAGTATCCGGTTGTTCAGAACACTGATTTAAACTATATAGAAAAGATAAAAGCGCCGCCCTTGCAATAACATGAGCAAAACTAAATTAAAATAAACCAACTTAAAGTGGAAAAACAAATCTTTCAACATTCATTGAACATGCCGGAAAGACCTAGATAAATATCATTTTTAAAGTAATTCAAGGTTAGTCTATGTATAGAATAGTAATTTGTCATTAAAAAAAAAATATTATATACTTATGTGCATATTAGTTCCTCAGCAAACAATTTCAGATTTATAAAAATAATCACAAATCTCTTAGAAAAAAATCATTCCTAAAAAGTCAAAAACTAAATATTTAATTTCTTGCTGTTTTTAAAGAAATCTAAACTGAATATAATGCCTGACTTGGTATGTTCTCCTAAACGATAAAATCTAAATATTTTTAAGAATTATGAAGCCATACATCATGCGTCCTTTCAAAATTAATTAATTTATGTGAACGATTTCTATGAATGCTTATTTTATACACACGCCTCATTAGACAATTTTATTAGTTGTCGCTTTCGAATATGATTCAAATACACTGTCCAAACTACACGAACAACAGCAACAGCGAATTAATTTTATTTTAAGACAAAAATTTGTGGCAAATTAATGAAATCATGCGGAATATGAAGAAAATGCAAACGAAAAAAATCAAATTGTAAAAATAAAATTTTAATTAAGAAAACAAATATTAACTGAAGACAAATGTCAACTGTCAAAATATGGTATATCTATACGAGCAAATGTTTTTGTTTCTTCCTTTTAATAAATTTTTCTTAAAACTTTTACGCGGTATTTCACTGAAGCGGAAATAGTACAGTAAATATTATGAGACGATGGGTAGGGAAAATCGATCGAGTAGCAACTGATCGATTTTCCTCAAGACGCGCAGCTTTCAAATACCGAAAAAAAAAAAATTAAAAACTCTTAAAAGTATTGGGGAGAAGTACACAAATATTTCACAGAATCAATTTTCAAAATGGAAAAACAAGTAAATGTGAAATTGTTTTTCCTCGTCTTTTTGTATTTTAAATGGAAAAATTCAGTGAATGAAATAAATGTTCGATGGCAAATGTGGCCCTAATGACTTGACGCACACTTGGAAAAACCAAACAAACAGATGAACCAATGGTCGACATGACAGACAGGCCTGACAGCCAGATGCGGGTGGAAAACTCTTTCTTACGTGATTTCAAATTTTCAAAATGTAATTGAAATATGCGGCGTAATAAAGAGAAAATGTGCGCGTGGCATTACTTTAAAATGTCAAAAATTTTTTTTTTTGTTTCTTCAAAATTATGAAGAAAATCACTTCAATCATAATAATGAAAAATAAAACCAATTTCAGAGATACTAGGTAGCAGCTTTCATTTGAGTTGGAGAAAGTACTTGAATTCTTTGAGTGAAAAAGTATTAAAGGGTCATTAAGTGCAATCTGCTGAAAGAGATAACAAATAATTAATTTATTTTTCAAACATTATTGAGAATTAAATTGTATACTCTTAACAAAAATGAAACCAATATGAGCTGGGGTACAAGTTTGTAAAAGCGTTTTTGAAGACTGAGGATCTGAGATTCTTCGATATTGTCATATTCACCACATTTTGTTACATTTTCCGTTCAAAAGCTGTGGTCGAAAAACAAAAATTTTCTCACTTTTAATTCCAAAATGTCTTATATGAAAACAAAGAACACCAATCAACACCAACATCATAAAATTTTAATTTCTGAATATTTAACATTTCTAAATTTTTGATTTGCCAGAGAAAAGGATAACTAAAAGTCTTATATAGTATATGCGTCAACAATATGAAAATATTTGATTTTTCACCTGTGAATGTGATGCCCATATTGAGCGCACTATCCCGCGGCAATGTGATGGTAGCGTATGTGGTACCACGTTCTGGTGCAAGGCCACTATCTTCTGATTGTGCAGGACTCATGGCGCGATCAACTGAAAAGAAAAAAAAAACACACGTTATAAATAAAATATACTATTGCTTTATAAACAAAGGTGAACTGAAAAGTTCCATAATTAATATTTTTAAAGAGACTCACTAAATTTAACATTTTGTAAATCTCTCACTGTGAAGAATTCAGAAAAAATTTTTCTGAGCGGTACAACGGTGAAACCGATAGCGAAAATTTTGAAAATTTCGCAATGAATATAACCATCTTTACGGATGTGAAGATGATACCAGGCGACATGGCTTTAAAAGAACTACCGCTGTTACGCAGCGTTATGGTAATCTGGACTTCGGTTCGAGCTCGACAGCTGGGTTTCCGCTATCGACCGGCTTCGGGACCATTTCACTCCCAAAATACAAGCCTACGAAATTTACACCTCGATCTTTTAAGATAAACAAAAGATTGTTGAATCGAAGGACATGTTTATTGGAAAAAAGAGAGACATATTTGCAGAACTACCTCCACCGCGGTTTCCGGCAAGCGTGCAAGTCGATATGATTTATGGACTTCTTCGAATCGATGTCCAAAAACAAATAAAACGCAGCGAGATCTGTTCTTTTGCAGACCTTTCTTCAAAAGCGCCGCAACTGAAAGCTGAAACAAGTTTAAAGCTTCAGCGGAACGAAAATACAGTACCTGAACAGCACAATAATTCACATTTTAAACTTGAATAAATTGTAAGAAACCTCGTTGAAACATTTCTTCCTTTCAGTTCTTCCCAAACTGACTCTTTATACATAAGGGTGTTTATTTTAAAAATTTTGTTAATGGATTCTATTTACTTTGCCCATATTTTAGCTTAAGGAATAAAAATAATTGTCCCAATATTTGATCTTCCTAGGTCAAACCTGTTAGCGGTGCGGACAGAGTTTATGTCTGATTTCGTTTAAATTTAAACAAAAACCTGACTTGCTAAAATGTAGAAAAATTCTGCCTTAGGCGTCAAGATATAGTGTTTAAGGTATTTAGGAGTTGTATGGGAGATGTAACCCACTGTTGTCAAACCACGCCCCCATTTTTCGTGTGGCTGAAAATGTGGACAAAATACACCCGAAAGTTTTTTTTTTAACAAAAAATTTGTGGTCCTATACACCCATACCATATAATCAGGTTTGAAGAAAATTCCCCCAAAATGTTAGCTTCCCAGGTCAAACCATTGAATAGAGCAGTCAATTTGTTTCCAATTACAATTATGAATAAACTATAATAGGAGAGTTGCCCAATCTTTCGAAATAAATTCGGGTGCATGAACTAGTATGGGTGTAATCAATATAAGATAAGACAGCGTTTCCAACGATATTCAATTTTGGTGCATTTTCAATTTTTTACTATATGAATTTGTCAGGCAAAACTTTGGATTATTATGGGGTAAAAACACAACATGGTCATCTGACCACTCGTTTTAGATTATGGACATACCACACTAGATGATAAATGATTTAAAATTCATCTAGTGTGGTATGCACACAGTCTACAACGGGTGGTCAGTAGCCAGATGACGATTTTAAGTTTTCACAGTGAAAATCAGTAGTTTTCAAATTCATATACTAAAAATCAGAAACTATTGGAAACCTTGTTTTATGTTCTGTTGAATCCATTTATACTGCATAATGCAGCCAGATTAATTTGGAACGGTTGGACAACTCTAATTTGTTCTTATCCATGTCTCCACCTACGTCACGTTAACACTTCTCTGTTAATGATCTGTTAAAGCTCTGTTAAGTCAGATGGTTTGTGTTTAAGCTAGTTAAACTACATTTTTTTATTTCTATTCCAGCGAATTGCTGTACACAAATTATATTTTTTTAATTCAATTCAATATTTTCCAAAAGGTTTTAAAAATATTTTATATGAAATAATACAATACTCAAAAGATGAATTTTCTCATTACAATTGAATTGAATAAAAATAAAAATAATACAATTTCAATTTTGATTACGTGATATTAATCAAAAACTCAACACGAAACTGGAAAATTCGATTCGAATTTCTAGTGCCGTGGAATAGCAATTTAACTGAAGCTAAAGAAAATTAATTTAAAAATGCAATTTTTATTTTTTTGAATGCGAAACTAACCGCAAAGCCCTTGTGTCTCAGGTAATTTCTTTTTTTCAATTATATTTTTCTGGAAAATTAGTTACCTACTAAATAAGTCTAATTATTCGGTTTTAAAACCGATTTGTTTACTTTTTTCATGTAAACAAAGTACTCAAACATTTTATTTTAACTTTATTTAGTGTGAAATTTTGCAAATTGTTGGTGTTTTTTTTTATCGGCGGTTGTGGTATCATTAACACATTTAGGAATATTTTTGTTTATTGTGTATTGGTATGTGTTGTAGAACTTTGTGTATATTTATATTTCATATGAAAATTTCATCTATGTGCAATATAAACAGAATAATTAAATATTTTGCACTAAATAAAAAAGACTGCTTGGAATTTCATCCAACTAAATTTTAAATTAAGTTCAGTATATACTATTTTTCGGAACAATGACACTTATAAGGGTAGGTTTCCATTGGAGATTTGACCAAATCTGAGATAACCAAATTTTTTTTATTATAATGCAAAAAAAACCTCAGGTTAAACTCTAGCTGAGGTCACTGCATAGAGTTTATTAGTTGAAACTGTCTTTTGAAAATTGGACTTTAAGCTATTGTCAATTTCAAAAAAAAATGGTAAAAAAGTGAGGCTAAGGGTAAATAGGGTATAACCCTTCAAGGATTTTCCATAAGAAAAATTATTAAGAGTATTCCTCTAAAAACTCTGAGGATTGCGCTTTTAATATATTAAAAAATTAAATTTAAGTGCAAATTCAGTTAGTTGCAAATTCTTTCGACAAACGGAATCACAGATTCACCTTCTGACTCCTCCAGTCTGCTTTCTCATCAAATTTACCTCGAAAGTTGTTGAGGCGTGTGTAAACTTTTCTGCACATAAATCTTTTTCGAGCTCGAAAATGTTCTCAGTTTACACAGTTTTCGAGTCATCTTTGCGCTTAGAGGCTTACCCTTTATTGAGTGTCTTTCCGTATTGTTCACAAGCCTATGTACAAACTTGTATGTCAAACATGTACGATTAGCTGCAAATTGTGCCTATTTTAAGTTTGCCAACATGTGCGAATATTTTTTGAAGTCTTTGCCCATTTATCTTATCATGTTTTCTCAGCAAAGAATAAATCTTAAAAATCGGAGTTCCCGTTGTAAAAATAAATCACATATTCGTAATTGAATTTTTCACCTTCTACATAAATGTTCTAATCGCAGTGCTTAGGGTATTAAATAAAAACACACAAAATTTCATTTAAATCGAATTACTCACTAAGGAGATATGAGCAAAACAATACTTATTTTATTCACAACGTCATTTAATACATATAAAAATAATGGAATATCATTTGTTTAAATCGGTTGAATAGTTTCCGACACTTGCAGTCAAATGCGGCGCACAAGTTGAACGCCTAACTCCAAAGCTGTCATTCTGATAAAACATGTGGCAACACTAACCAACTGACACCGTTAGTTTTAATACTTATTGCAAAAATAGTGCGTGTTAATTGCTCGTGTTAAATTGTGGATATTCGGAATAAAGAATTATTGATAACAAAATTGTTGACTTCAATATTTTCTTCAGCAGTTGTTTGTCATATTTTTAATAAAATGTTGAATGAAATTGCTTGAAAACGTAAAATGTTATTGAAAGCGGCGCAGCCGACCGAGCCGCTAGTGCAGTGTTGTTTTGTTTTGTTTTTGGGGTTTTTTTATTCTTGTAAATTGTGCGAGATTTTGTCCAATGTTATTTGATCTTATTAAAAGCAAGAAGTGTTTTAATCTCTTTCGCAGTTTAGCAATTGTATGTTTTTATTGTTAAAGTCTTATTCGCTGAAAATTCTTCAATAAAGTAGGTGCATTGCAGCTGCTGCTTCGGAATTTTATATAGCACTTCCTTAACTGTATGAGAAAATTTAAGGTCCCAATCGGTAAGTGTTCCCTTATTTTTTAAGTTCCACATACAAGTATGAACTTAGTCTTTAATCCAATAAAAAATGGAATGAAACTATTTGCATAAATATGAAATTCAATGGAAAGGCACGATTAGGATTTCCGTGGCGCTGCAATCTGACGATGGTTTTTGATAGAATACCTCAAAATAAATCGAAAATGCTAAATAAAAAAAAAGTATGTCTCGTTTGGCTTTCGAGATATCGGTACTTAAAATTTTGAATTTGATGGTACCATTAGAATTACGATTTCCTTTGGCCACCGGTTTCGTATATCCAACACTGGCTTCGCTATCCACAGTAATTGTACATACATGAAAGATATTTCGAAAACTAAACGAGATATCGATTTTTTTATTCAACATTATCGATTTATTTTTACGTCTTCTATTAAAAACAATCGTCAGATTGCGGCGCAACGGAAATCGTGATTATTAGATAATTGTAAAATTAGAAAGTTTTTTATAATATAATTTTTCAAAGGTCACTTTTTATTTTTCACTAAGTAATTTGAAAAAAGGCTTATTTTTAGCGTTCACATTTTATCAAATTATTTAGTTTGAAAGTTTTTGTCGTGAATACTTAAATAATTTTTTTTTTAATTTTCCTTCAAATAAAAAAAAAAAATTTATTAATGACTAATTTTTTTTAATATTGGCGACTTGAAAAAAAAAGGTCAACAACTTTTTCCAAAAAAAAATTTAATTTTTTACCATTTTAAGGAATTTATTTTGGGAAAACCGTTCATTCCTTTTTTTCAACTTGGCAACTCTGGCAAAAACTCTGTTTTTTCTTGATTCTTCAGCTGTTGCAACTGATGGCGTGCGCATATTCTCATTAAAATCAGAGATATGTTCCTGTACCGCATTAAACGCTTATACCACAATACCCACAGCTGCCCTAAATTTATCTAGATGTTTGGTTTGTTGTCAGATAAAGAAAAAAAAAATAATTATCATTCTATGGTTGTAAACAAAATTTGCCAAATGAAGATATTCGTACGTTAAAGAAAAATCAAAAGAAAAACGGAAATTGAAATGAAGCGCGAACTGCGCAACCCGGTGGTCGGATCTCAAAAAAAAAATCAAAATTCAACTGAATATTGTTACTGTTGTTGTTGTACTTTCATGCTACATTAGGTTTTAGAACATTTTCAACAAATTTACTAAAATGCGTACATATATTTTGTGCGCGTATACAATTTACTTTGTTTACAAAAATTAAAAATTATTTGAAACTAAAAAATCGAATTAACCTTCACAATTTAACATTGACTTCAACAGTGGTGTACATAGACTCATCCTTTTAGTTCGTCTCTTATCACGCCTTTACTTTAAATAAATTTAAATAAAATAAAAATTTTCATTCTAGGGGTGGGTCATTACCTCCAGAACCCATCTCCTATTTATGCACGTGAGTCAATGTAGATTTCCTTTTTTTTCTCTTTTTTTTAGTAATATTCAATGAGTTCAAGGAAAGTACACTCTGATAACAGCACAAAAAAAATAGTATGATAATGGCCAGGCGCGGGTCCAGAGGGGGGGCCATGGGGGCGCATGGCCCCCCCAAGGACTCAAGACGAACCACTGCAAATAATGATAAAATGACTACTCATACATCTTTATAAATTCAATAATACTTAAAAAAAAAATTTCAAAAAAAATACATTCAATAATATATTCAAGAATTTATTCATCGATGTCCCAGGAAGGAGTTACCAGGTGCCCAGGCTTTTTTTGCATTCATTGTAGAAATCAAGCAAGTTTTCAAACTTTTTAATACAGAGAAAAAGTTCTGAAACTTAAAAGTATCACAAAGTTCGGAAGGACTGCTCGGTATTGGTTTTTTTGATTACTTGTAGCGTTTGCAGGCATTATTACCATCACAAACCTCTTTTTTTTGCATAGTACGTATATCACAATAAAATTCCTTTTCAACTTCTACGGATTTCCTATTCATCATAAACTAGAGCATCATGCAAAAACTCTTCGATAGACCGTTTTGTATTATAAGCAGGGATAAGACATTCTAGTGGGAAGATTTTCAGCCATTCACCTTTGAATCTTACCTCCAAAGGATTCGTCATATGGTCTAAAGAGGGATGCTCAATACAATACAACTTTAATCCATGGGGCTCTTGTACCAAAATTTCAACCGAATCGGACCTATTTGTATGATTTTTGTTCATTTTCAATACTATTTAATAGTATTATAAAGGGTTTTTCAATAGGGACGCTACAAAAGTAGACCAATAGGAACAGCAAACGACACCATATTTTTTCCCGTTCTTTTAATATTTCTCTTCAATAAAGTTTGCCATTTCATCATGGAAAGTTATACGATCCAACAACGAGTCGAAATTATTAAAATTTACTACCGAAATTCGGAGTCAGTGATCTCAACTTTAAGAGCGCTACGTCCAATTTACGGTCGTCATAATCGTCCTGTCAGATCAACAATTGATCGTCTAGTGGAAAAATTTTAATCTACAGGCACAGTACAAATTGTTTCCGTGCCAGTGAGTCAAAGAAGTGCTCGTAGTGTCGAGAATATTGCTGCAGCTAGCGAATCAATAGAGGAAGATCCAAATCAGTTTCTCACACGTCGTTCTCAAGCGTTGGGCATCTCTGTGACGTCGTTGTGGCGAATTTTGCGAAAAGATCTTGGCCTACATCCTTACAAGATCAAATTGACGCAAGAACTGAAGCCGCTTGACCACCAGAATTGTCGTATGTTCGTGAATTGGGCTGAGCAACAACTTGAAAATGATCCTGATTTTCATCGAAAAATCATCTTCAGCGATGTAGCTCATTTCTTGCTGAATGGCTTCGTCAATAAGCAAAATATGCGTTATTGGTCAGGCAGCAATCCACACGTACTCCATAAGTCAACATTGCATCCCGAAAAAATTACGGTTTGGTGCGGTTTATGGGCCGGCGGCGTCATTGGGCCGTACTCTTCCGTGATGATCAAGACCGGCACGTTACTGTGAATGGGAATCGCTACCGCTCAATGATAACCGAATATTTTTGGCTCAACTTGGATGATATGAAGTTGGACAATATGTGGTTCCAACAGGACGGCGCCACAAGCCACACAGCGAATGTCACAATCGATTTATTGAAAACCAAGTTTGGTGAACGTGTTATCTCATGAAATGGCCCAGTCAATTGTCCGCCTCGGTCGTGCGATTTGACGCCGTTAGACTATTTCCTGTGGGGCTACGTCAAGTCTATGGTCTATGCCAACAAGCCAGCGACGATTGATGAACTTCGTACGAATATCGAATGAAATTGCAGCAGTATCGGCCGATTTATGCTTGAAAACTGTCGAAAATTGGGTTCAGCGTCTGAACTTCTGCAGGCGTGCCCGTGGTGGCCATGCAAACCGTTTTTGTCTTATTTAAAAAACTTTTTGTAGCGCTCTTATTGAAAAACCCTTTATATATATCGGTCATTCTTTTAATAGCTGCACACTTTGTTTTTTTACGTTTTTGAACATTTTTTGAAATGAAATATCACAAAAACTATAAAAGATAGGATAAAAAATCGTTTAATCAGATTTGTTAAGAAAGACTATAACTTTATAGAAAAAGTAAAAAAAATTGAAATAATTTTGTTAAAATACTTGTTTTATGAATTTAAACAATTTTTCTCAAAATATTTTTAATATAACACATGTTTTTTTGGCTTGATGTTTTTATATGTTATTCCCCAATCAATCCTAAGAATGAATGCGCTTTTATATCGAAATTCCCGCTATAACTTTTGAAAATACGAATGCCATGTTTTTTCAACATAAAATTTGACACAAATTTGATAAAACACAATTTAATTGTTATTCGATTTTTCTAGAATCTTTTGATATAAATCGATGTTGGTTGATACTTTCCAATAGCGCAGAGATTTTCTATGTTTTCCAACAACCTGCGACTTTCCGACTTTGAACCAAATTTTGCATGTTACTGTATATTCTCTAACTTATTTGATTTTTTCGAAAGTTTCCGGTTCTCGGTTCTTTCGATGTCTTCCGCCATATTTCGACTTTTTCGATAATGTGGAGTGTTTTCCGGCTTTTACCGAATTTCTCTATCATTTTCATTACATTGCTCCAATTTTTTTTGCATTTCAATACTTTCTGAATTTTAGTTCATTTTTCGATGTTTCTCGACTTACTTAATATTTTTCGGTACGCTCTGACGATTTTCTCGAAGTTTTCCGATTCTTTTATATGTTTTTCGAATTTTATTGACTTATTCGTTTTTGTTGTAAATATACTTTGGCACAAAATTCAAAATTAAGTTCAAATTCTAGCGGGTGGTTCAGACCCACACGTTTCTTAATATTTAAAGAATAGATAGGGATGCACATAACATTATATTTTTACCATAATCTCTGAGCATCATGAGCGAAGCTTTAATTTTACTATACAAAGAATAATGAGACAAAAAAAAAATTGCAACATTAACTCTGTCACCCTGTATTTTCTGGAAGAACAAACGTCTTAATTTATTTTTATAAAAACACTCTTGAAATGTTTCAGATATAATTACAAATTGATTTTGAATTTGGCAATACGTAATACTTAAGCATTAAGTGTTCTGGCAGATGTTTTGCGCGCCTTTTTTTTAGATTAATCAATTTTAATGCTTTCTGAAGGCCATTCAAAAGAAATTCAGCTTTTAATTAATAATTTCATTTATTAATAAATACATCATTTGCATACATTTTATTTTATTTTATATGGATTAATTGCCAGAAGAGATTTTCAAGACTACTGAATTGGTTTTTCTTAAGTAAAAATTTTTAAAAAATTTTTATTAAATACACTATTTCGTAATGTGCATATCTGGTCTTTATCAAAACTTATGTTTAGTTTTTTTATCAAATGTACTTGAATCAGTCAATATTGAGTTAATTTTGTTGACCTGCTTTCAATATTGATATGACAACATTAGTGCCAAGTTGCGTTTCACATCACGTAAACGCATTAACAGTGCTGCCAATTCCAGCATAATTCAAAAATGGCAACGAATAATGAAAGATTTATTTCTGCAACTGTCATCACGAGCACGCGTTTCTCATTTTTATTCACTCATATTTTAACAACAGAGTTGTGCCAAAGGTAGCCGCCGCCAACACTTGGATGTGTCTTTGAAGTGGCGGCTTCCAATTTGGTGCAGTCCGCACAGTTTGTTCGACCACCACCACCCGCCACCACATGTGAGATTTGCTTATCTTCTGTGAATTATTGCGTTGGTCATGCGTTACGACAGCGACATTTTCGATTTTTCTTTTTACGGTTCTCAAAAGTAAATCGGACGGATCTTTGATGTTGCGACGATGCTTTCGGTGCAGCTAATGGCGAATATGCATGTGCGCTATGCGGTTACCTTATTAGAAATGCTCCAAATTTAGAACGTACACATTCGAAGGTGGAAGATTTCACTTAAATTTTTTTTTTTTGAATTGCTGAAAATACTCATACAAACGCTAACAAACGGAAACCATAAATTCCGGTAGGAGGCAAAGGTTTTATGATCAATTCTCTTCTTATGGGAGACAATTTTTTTGGTTAAAATAATCTTTATTTTAGTTTCCGCTATTATTTTAACATTTTTTTTTTAAGTTTTTGATGTTTTTATTTCTCTGGTAAATTAGTTGATTTTTGCTTTGTATACGCAGCCGCTTCAAAGCTTGAGGTCAAAAGAAGTTTCTTTGAACAAGATGAATTTTATATTTTAATTCCGGTGACTTTATTGCAAATTTTAAAATTACGTCTCTGACTCCTCTTAGGTTCGGTTAGGTTAGGTTTAAGTCACTATGAACTTTTCCTACACCAATATGTTAAAACTCTTTTTCGAACTCAAAGGCTTTTGAAGTGTTTGTTTAGAAAATATAAAATGTCTGTGCAAAATCATAAACGAACAGCCAACTATGAACATCAAGTTTTGTTTGAAACCAAATAAAAACAACCAATGTTTTCATTTACATAAACCAACACCAACATCATGGGAACACTTAAGTGATGTCTACTTTGAAATTAAATGTAGTAAAGAACTGAGAGAAGAAATCACCAAGCAAGAAATTCTTCCAACTTAATGAACCAAAAATGGCAGCAAACTAAAGTCATGTTTTTTTTCTTTTTTGAAAAACAAACAAAAAATTTATTTTGAGTTAACACAAAATGAGTTTGTTTTGTAAACATTAAAACATATGACGATAGACTCCTTTTATTTCTTCATTCAGTTGGCACCACGTTTCGCGAGGTCTAACTGTCTGCTATGCCTATCATGCCAGCATATTTAGAAGTGATCTGTTTGATTGCCATAATTCCCAGTGGCAGACAAAGCTAAAGTCGTAAACGTAAATATTTGGATAAATAGAAACAAATACTCTAACGTTAAGAGACTTTCGCGTAATGATTTTCTAGCATTCTAATGTTCTATCATTCTAATGTTTCTATGCACAATTTGTAAACGCTACTTCTTCTGACGAATTAAAAGCCCAACACGATGAATTAAGCAACTGCTTTCATTAAATAATAACTTTTTCTTTATATTCCTGAAAGTTGAAACGTTTTTCACGATATTGAGAATGCAGATTCAATCTGTAATCTGATACATCGATTTGAACAAAAAAGAATGAAAACTGCTCAAGGACCCAAAGCCGTCTGTAGTCTCCTGTTTATGTCCAAATTTAATTTTTTTTCTATCGGCTTCGATTAGTGCAAGCAATTATATTACGAAAAACAGACACTACTGATGTAAAAAAATCCATTTTCGACATTGCGACACAGCACTGATATTTTCAAGCCCAAAGTTCAACTTCAGTTACCTTATTTTAAGTCTCCAAAGGAGACTACCTAGAGTTGAAAAACCAAAATTTATGTTAACAATATTTTGGTAGAAAAAAAAAATCACTTTCATTTCGAAAAAATAAATATTCATTATTTTACATAAAAAAAGAGATGCCCTGCAAAAAAAAGTGAAGAGTTTGATGATCAATTGCTTGCGTGCTTTTGACCATTTTTCTCAATCGAGTCTAATTTTCGAAATATTTCAAAAAAATGTTTTGTTTTTCCAAAGCAAAAATTACCTGAATTGTGCCGGAAGAAACAAGTAAAATGTTTCCTTTGGAAAGATTACCTCGAGGATGTAACTTGATCGAATAGTTTGATTTAGTGCGATAAAGTAAAGTTCAATTAGGTTACATAATTAACTTCACGATTCTTAAAATCGAATCATATTTCATAATCAAATTTCATAATTTCTACCATACTACCACTCCATATGGTACAATTGGTTTTACAATAGAAGGTTAGTAGGTCAGTAGTGTTTAACACCGATTTGGTCTCAGCCAAATATTTATTTTTATTTGAACAAAAAGTAGGCCCTGATCAGCCTTGAGAAAACTGTTAAGTTTTCTACCGATTATTATTTCCTACAGAATATTCAATTCGTTGATATCGAGGCCTTTAGTTAAGGTAATCTTAACAGGATTATGAATCAAGTAGTTATCTGAATTCATTTAAAGTGGGCTACCACTTTAACCCATTAGTTTTGAAGGCTATGGAATCTTCGACAAGAACTCGCAGCAGGAGAGACCAAACTTCACCCTGTACTGACGAAGGATTGTATTTATCAGGCTTTCTTAGTTAGTTGTATAGTTATTTCCTTTGTATTTTCCACATTTCAGTAAAAGGACTAGCGATGGCATTTGGGTTTTGTGAAAATATACTGAATCGAAACTTGGAATATACTTTTTAGAGGGTGAATGTTTTTTTTTTTTTTTGTAATGAACACCAAAACTTACTAATAAAATAGGTCACTCGATTATTTAGTTGAGAGGACACCTTTCCATTTTTTTTTTTTTAATTTTAATTGGTTGTAGAGTTTATCATGATGATCTAGAAAATACACAAGTGTTGGGCGCGGAAACGCCTCCTTCATATTTATTTTGAGCTTCTAAATCGCATTCTTCACTGCTAACTATAGTTAACTAAGGCCAAAGGCCGGTGTTGAATTACACATGCCGACATTTTTCATGCTCTGAAACTACATTATACGGTTCCGAAGGTTTTCGGTACGCTGAATTCGAATCTGACCTCAGAGTTGCTATAGGTTTTCGAGATATCCTAATCTAAAATTGCTAAAATTAGGTTTTCTTGATATATTCAGAAATATATTATACAATGAATTAACTTTTCTCTACAAAACTTGTTACGGCAACTAAAAATTTTTAGAAATAACTCAAATTTACCAAAAATGTATTGCAAATGCGCCAAATATACTGAAAATTCGTCCATTGTACTAAAAATTTGTCGAATATTTTAATGTAAAAAAGTACGAATTTTTGAAAATGCCATCACTGATAAGGACTACACGTGCTTTGTACCAAACTTTGGAGTCAAAACAAATCTCAAGCTTACAATAATTTGAAAATTTTATTCGAACTTGGTGAGCCATATACTACTGAACAAAGATTCTAAAACTATGTCGATGCCTTGCTCCTTATGATATTCCAATTTGTACCGATTTTTGACATACAAACTTCTACCAATTTGTCACGAAGCTCTGGGTCTTCCCCTGCATAACGTTCCACTAAAGCTCTGTTCGACAAACTTCTTTAGCATCTTTTCTGATGTTAAGACTTCTCCATTGCCATTGTTATTTCATAATATCAGTGGAGATAGAAAATGTTTCGTATACAATAAAGTTCATGATTATCAGTAGTCGTGCTGGGCCACCAAATTCTTAATTAATATTTACCTCCTCAAGTAAGAGTTTACAAAAATTGTAATATCTCGTAACAGAGTGGTTCTGAGCGGTCATAACTCACAAGAATCAAGCAACACTTATCGATTATTTTAGAAAAATTTTTTAAATTAATTATATTTCTGTTTTAATTAACTCATCAGTATATTTATGTATGAACATTGAGTTCATCAAAATCATCTGTCAAATTCTGACATTTTTACAAATATAAATTGAATTGCATTTGATGGAAACCGAATAAACATATTTATGAATCCCTCAAAATGTCTGCTCGATCTCTTGTCTGTCTAATTTTATTTTTAGAAACGAGATGGTGATTCTCATACATTTTCCAGCTCAGTGCAAGAAATTCTGCCAATTTGTTGCTTCCTGGCGTATCTAATAAATTACGCCAATTTATAGCGGCTCCTCAGGCAAAATAAAAACGTTTCAATTTTTTATTTATTTTTTCCCAATTTATTCCAACTTCAAAGAAAATTTCGATTTGTGCCGCCATCTCCGAAGATACAAAACCGCATAAATGCATAAAAATTTATAATATGCATTTGTCTTTTACTTTATTATTAGGTTGCTGTGATATAAAAATAAAAGAAAAACACTAATCATAGATCACAAAATTTTATGTTCTATCATTTCTTAATTATAGATAGTGTGATGGGGGAAACTCTCAAATTGCAGAAATAGAACGAAAAACATTGCAAAGGCACATGGATTTTGCTTTCCATATTTGTCATAGAAGAGTGTCGACTTAAATAAAGTTCTCCCATTTGGAAATCCCTTTTATGTGTGGATTTAATGAAAACTGCAATAGTGCAAAAAATGTCATCGTTCTGCTGAGATTTCGTCGATCGTTAGAGACTTTTCGGAGGAGAAATAATCGCTTTTGAAGTTATCTGAGACCACCCATAGATAGAAAAGCGGGGTGTTGTCTTTTGACCAAAAAGATTTCAGAGACTCGTTATGCTTTTTGGGATCACGCGAATAACAGTTGAGAAATTTTATTTTCGAAAATATTCGAAGTGGACATAGCATCAAAGTTCTGACTTTGACTTTTAAAAATCGTTCCTACCCACTTTCCGGAATCCGTTTTCCGTAATGGACATTTTCCGGAACGACCAAAAACCCGAAATTTTTTTTCCGGAATCCGTTTTCCGGATTGGACATTTTCCGGAACGACCAAAAACCCGAAATTTTTTTTCCGGAATCGGTTTTCCGGAATATACATTTTCCGGAACGACTGTTTTCCGGAAATAATAATTACTAACTTATGCGTCATGAGTAAAATATTTTGTATTTGTATGAAATTTGTATAAATTTGAAATTTTCACAGAACTATGTTGTGTGCGATTGAGCGCAAAAATCGTAGGTCATCCCCGTCATTCCGCGTAATTTTGAACGAGTGATCTGATTCTACGTTGAAAGTCCAACCATTTCTGTTTTAAGTCATCCGGACCTCGATTGACTGTTATGCTACGACCTGGTGTAATATCAATGGCGACAGCTCTAGCGAGACATTGCCATTTTCACTTTTGCTCCGAGTGTACAAGTAACCATTTATAGAAAGTTTTGTGCCCACTATTTTTGCGTAGAATTTTGGAAAATAATAGACATTACAATATCAAATAGAAATAGGAAAGTAATAAACAGATTGGGTTACTATAGCCACATGAGTTGTGGATTTTATGCATACGAATAATTATCATTCCGGAAAATGTACATTCCAGAAAATCGATTCCGAAAAAAGTATTCTGAAAAACCGTCGTTCCAGAAAAAAGAATTTCAGGTTTTTGGTCGTTCCGGAAAATGTCCATTCCGGAAAACAGTCTTTCCGGGAAATGTACATTCCGGAAAACCGATTCCGGAAAAAAAATTTCGGGTTTTGGTCGTTCCGGAAAATGTTCATTCCGGAAAGTGGCTGGGAACGAGAAAATTATATATATATACATACCATATCATTACTTTCTCCTGATTTGAGTCGATTATTATTAAGAAGCTATTAGTAACTACAATTCTGATTATCAGAGAGATGTAAGTGCGTCCTGGCAAAATCACCATCATTTTCAAGTTGTTCTGGACAAAATCAGCAAATTCACGGCGTTTGCGATGATCCAAGCGCTTCAATTGTTGTGCGATAGTTAGCACTTTTGTAAGGCTGTAAGCCTCAGTTCAAGCCTCATCCTAGCTGTCGAGAATGCCTTGGAATAGAACAATTCGGGCCTTCAACAAAACTTGCATGAACGGCAGCATATTTCGTCACTTCGACAAGACGTTTTTACCTTACTGGCATGCGAAAGTTGTGCAACAAAAGATGTCATACCAAATATCAACAGAATAGTAAGCACACCAGGCTGATTATGACGACTATAAATTGTAAGAGATTTCAAGGGATATTGAGGAGTGTTTCGTTCCACGATTAAATCGACACAAGATTTTGACATTTCAAATATGGCCACAATGTCTATTTGAAAGCATATTACCTGTACCAAAATTTTCTTTTAATTCTAACTGTTGAAATGGTTAATCTCTGACTCCCTCGTGGAATTAGCCGATGACGGTTTTCTATCACTTTCTGTTATTTTGTTTGGAGTAAGCACCCTGAAAGGATAGATTCCAAACAGTTCTATACCATGGAGATAATTTACGAAACCAATGAGCAATACTGATTAACTTGAAAAAATTCAGTGCCGCCTTCAAAGAACCTATGGGCCCAATTAATCAAAAAAAAAGTTTCAGGACTTATGTCTTTTAATTTTTACAACTTCAACAAAGACGAAAATGTCATACTTTCAGTTGCAAGTTGAAGGTCAGTAAGCGTTTTAATGCAATATGTATGACGCCAAAACCTAATAAAACATTTTCAACGCAATGACAAGTAGAAGCACCCGAAACCACAGACAAGAAAAATCAATTAATTTTACTCAACTGTGGTTCCGCAAAAATATGAAAAGCATTCACTTGTAGCTATAAGAATTCATTGGCGTAGCGGCATTAAAGGCCGCCCGGGGCGCCAAATCAAAAAATGTTGCCTTCCGAAAAAGTAAAAAATGCATCGACCAAAAAAAATAAATAATATAATTTTTACAACTACAAAATTTAGTTAGTGATCAATAGTAAATTTTAATTCAATACTACGAAGACCATTTTGTAGCCCCTCCCAGCTACGCTAATGTAAGAAATGCATGCGAATAAGACCCCCAACATTATTTTTTCTTTATTTTTTACATTTTCAAGTACATTCACTGGGGAATAATGCTACTGCCATATTAAATGCATTTGCCATAATTTATTACGTTGCATATTGCAGACGTAAATGTAAACGTTGACGCATTTAAACGCGTCACGAGTCAAAAAGTCAAATAGGAGCGCTAACGAACAAAAACGAACGATTTGGTGACGCAAAGGAGTAAAAGCGCGAAATGAGAAATTAAAGAATTCATATTGAAAACCCTGGCAATGCCCTGCATTGTGCGTGTGTAGTGTTGTTGTTGAATTCCTCTTTTTATCAATCAGACGCTTTGCTCCGTAAGCACAAAGCACAGTGGGAAGCTTTAAAAGAATATTGATGAAAATACCGTAAATAAGTACGAGTATTAGAGGTCTCGAAGATTTGCAACAACATTTGTCGATAATTTTTTAAGCTAAATCACTCTCCTTGTGTGCAATGAGAAGAACATTCCATAATCCCTTTTCTGCTCTGATTAAATGTCGAGAATAAGAAACTTTCCAAACTTCTCAACTTTTTTCGAATTTTTCAACTTTTTTTTTACTTTTATCGATTCTTCTAACTTTTGTCAAGTGAGACTTTCGGAAGTGAGACCGTTAAAATAAATAATCACCCTAGTTCATCCCAGGCCAAACTGGTTCACGCTTCGGATGAACTAGTTTGGCCTAGGAAAAACTAGATTATCCTAAAATATATCTACCAATATTAACTCACCCTATTGGATACACTTTCTGCCTTTCACACTTCATGTCTGGTAAACTAGTCCTAAAACTTTGTAAGGACTGAACTTAAATAACAAAAATAATTATCTCTGGCAATGCTTTGAAAGTGTTACTCGTCGTGAAAATCTTCTGGACTCATCACTCAGATTCGGGATACAACTGCATGTATTCAGTAAGAACTAAATGAGCAAAAACGGATTGATATACATACTTTATATTATTATACTTAATACATTTAATTTTATGACCACTGTGCGGAGACGAAGTTACGTTTTTTTTTTCCATTGATTTATGAAATATTTTGCGAAAGTTAAAAGAGTGAATGAAGTGTAAAAATGTGAGCATTTCTTGATACATTAATGCAAGACCTTTTCATATCTGTAATCTATTCAAATAAAGAAAATCCAGAAAAGTTAAATGAAAGGGTGCAGAAATAGAGATGCCATACATAAGCGAATCGAAAGATAAATTAATTAAATGGCATCAACTACAGGAAATGAAAAAGAGAACTCTACCACAAAAGCCGACAATCAGATGTAATTGAAATTAATTTCTGCAAACGAACAACAAAAAACTGACCGACAGCAATATAACTTTGAGGCGAAGAAAAAAAAAATGATGTGGAAAAATTAAATATGATCGTGAACTAAGTCGAGGCAGGAATTTCATTGAAACTTTCAAACAATGTAATACGAGACCTGCATATTTTTGTGTAATGACTTTTATACTTAAGTAATTATGTTTTTGAACAGTATCATCACTTCAGAAATATTTTCATAAAAATCTGACATGAGGCGTTCAGAATCATAGTCCATCAATTTCATTTTCTACCTAAAACTCAAACAAACTAATTGTGAGCAACAGATGGCGCCTAATCTAGTCCAGTTAAGGTGTAGTTTTTGAAAGCCAGTAACCTTTAGACCAAAATTCTCTTGGGTATACTGGACCATTTGTTATTTCTTATAGCAGAAATTGCAGTAAAATCATACAACTCATGGACTAGTAATCGCTGACGATATTTTCTATAAAAGAACCTCCACGAATAGGATACTGGAACGCTCTAGACAGGCGCGGATCTAGAATTTTTTTCTGTGGGGGGTCACAGGATAGAAAAAAATCAAAAATAACAAGAATAACCAAATAAACAAAGCAAGCCGAATTTCTTCAATGAATAAAAACTAAGCCAGAATTCACTCCTAGTCGTGAATTCAAAAGGTGCGGACGTGTTTATGCTGAGTCGAATATTTTATTATATAAAAAACTTAACATCAATGCAATAACTTAGCTAATTTTACTAAATATTCATCCGCTCAGCCTAACAATCAGTTAGGTAAAACTTCACAATTTCGGATTTATTTCCAAAATATGTCTGGGATCAGAACTAAATCCAATTCCATTTATTATTATACCGCGGCTGGAGATTTTGATGTCATCGTATTTGTTGAGACCTGGCTAAATGATGAATTTTTCGATGGAGAATTCTTTGATACAAATATATATCAAGTATACAGAAAGGAACGTGACGCTATAAAAACAGGTTGTAGTCGAGGAGGTGGTGTTCTAATTGCCATCAAACGTTTTTTCTGTACAACAGCTTGCATCCTTCAGAATGCGGACAGTTTGTACGAACAATTAAATTTATTTAAAAAATTTATTTAATGGTAAAAATGCCGCAACTTGTTTTGATTTGTTTAAATTTAATGTGTCACAAATCTGTCATGACCATATTCCAATTTGCCCTCATAAGGTATATAAGCTTCCATGGTATAATTCTGGCCTTAAAAAACTGAAAAATATGCGCAATAAATTTCTAAAACTTTTTAAATCCACTGGGAACTTAGAGTATAAGGAGAAATATGTGCATTACATGAGAGAATTCAACTTTTTGAATAAGTTTTTATACAAGCAGTTTATTTTGAAAACGGAAACCAATATCAAATTGAATCCGAAATCGTTTTGGAATTTCGTACAATCGAAAAAGTGTGGATCTTTCATCCCCACTTCTATGTTTTTCAATAATATTAGTTCGTGTACAATTGCAGACACAGTTAATTTATTTGCCGACTATTTTAAAGCAAATTATACTGAAGATGCTCCATGGTATGAGCCCTGTATCCTGCAAAACATCAATTCTTTCGTGGATGTTGGTTCTATTACTTTGAGTGAAACAGACGTTTTTAACGTATTATAAAAGTTGAAGATTTCTGCTAAACTGGATGTCGATGGATTATCCTCTATAGTATTATTAAAATGTGCTCAGGCTTTGTGTAAGCCACTGTGTCTGATTTTCAATAAATCTTTAAATTCCGGAACTTTTATTGAGCCCTGGAATGTAACATGTATTACATTTCAAAAATGGGCTTAAAAATAATGTCGCGAACTATCGTCCCATTTCTAAATTAACAATTGTCTCTAAATTATTTGAAAGCATTATAAAAGATAAGCTTTACTTTTTAATTAAGTGTCATATTTGCCCAGAGCAACATGGCTTTGTATCTGGTCGATCCACAATAACAAATTTATCATTATTCTCTAATTATTGTGTATCCTCTTTTGAACGTGGCTATCAAGTGGATGTGCTCTATGCTGATTTCGCAAAAGCCTTTGATAAGGTTAAGCATAGTGCTTTAATTGCTAAACTAGCTAAAATTGGATTTCATGGTTCATTTTTGGATTGGATTAAATCCTATCTGAGTAATAGACTGTGTGTTGTACTTGTTAATAATACTAAATCTTATAATTTTGTAGCGTCGTCTGGAGTACCTCAGGGTAGTATCCTTGGACCTCTGTTCTTTATTTTGTTCATGAATGATATTCATAGTTGCTTTAAGAGCTCAAAATTTTTGCTTTACGCAGATGATTTAAAATTATTCAGTCGTATACGGAATGTAGGTGACGTTGAATCCTTACAACGTGACTTGTCCAATGTGAGTAACTGGAGTAAACTTAATCAGTTACCTTTAAATATTGGGAAATGCTTTCCCTGCACATTTGCAAAATCAAATAATATACTCGATTGTTATTTCTCAATTCAGGGTAAACTTCTTAAGTCAATCAATCTTATAAAGGACTTAGGCGTAGTTTTCGATGCTAAGTTTACATTTATTGAGCATTTGAATTTTATCATCCCTAAAGCTTATGCAATGTTGGCTTTTGTTCGTAGACACAGCTCTGATTTTATGGATCCACATACCATTAAGAGCCTTTACTTTGCATTTGTAAGATCTAGATTGGAATATGCCTCTTTTGTTTGGAATCCGTTTTATGCAAATCATTGTGCTAGAATTGAACGAATTCAAAAAACTTTTTCTAGATTTGCATTACGTTCTTTGTATTTTGGTGATTCAAGGCCATCATATAATTCACGTTGCCTGCTTTTGGGCATAAATACCCTTGAATCGAGGCGGAAGGTTATGTCCTTAATATTTATTTATGATATAGTTAATAGTAATATTGAATGTCCGGAGTTACTTCAGTTAATTGGTTTTAATATCCCACCTAGACAGTTGCGACATTTTGATTTATTCCTCATAAAAAAACATAAAACTAATTATGCTCAGAATGAGCCTATATTAAGAGCTCTCTCATTATTCAATAGATTGTCATCCATAAATGAATTTGATTTTTCGATGTCTAAAGCAGGGGTCGGCAAAATTTGATTTTTCATAGCTCAATTGAGCTGAAGTACATCACACACATTGTGTTTTGCCGACCCCTGGTCTAAAGACTCTTCTAGTCTGTAAGGAAATGTAATCCAAAGGCTTAATAAAGAAATGAAATGAAAAATGAAAAACTTGTCCAATTTGTTTTACTTGAAAATTCATTACATGTATATATATATTTATTGTTTATATAAAATTATAAACTTTTTTATATAAAAAATGTACTCTTAAAACTAAGAAATGTCTTAGCTGATGAATATTTTTATTTCGAACTTTCATTGGACATCGATGCGATCATTAACAGATTTGCGAAACAAAATAGAAGATTGGATTTTGTTTTATAAATGATGCTTTTAGTTGGAACTTGTAAACAGATTGTAAACAGATGATAGTATATCAAGTAAAGCTACGGGCTGTTTTGTCATGACCCCCGTGACCCCCCCCCCCCTTGGATCCGCGCCTGGCTCTAGATCTCTTCTTATACGGCCGTTTTCATCAGACTAATGCTGAATTTTAGCTCTGAAAGTTTGATATCTGAAGCGCAGTGTATATTGTTGCGGAGCTCGAGAAGAAACACAAGTTCAACAGCAAAATAATCTCAAATATTGTCTCAATTAGCAAACAGGACATAATTACGCTCGTTCGTCAAAAAAACACTGCTTGGTGAGGTTTATCGAACCGTTCTTATACTCTATATAGGAGGTATCTTAACCTTGTCATTCGATTAGTAATGCGTAAAAAGGGGAGTGCCAGATATAGAAAACTATATTAGTCTTGATCAGCGTAACCACCTCAGTCAATTTACCCATATCCGTCTGTCTGTGGAAATCATGATTACGGGAATGCCAAGCAAGCTAATTCAATAAAGTTTAAGCACACAGACCACACTTTTAAACAAGCTTCTTGGGATTGAAAATGGGCGTAATTCTCCGACATTTTTTTGCAAAACATTGTGATAGATCCTTTGCAAAACTTTTCATTACGAACCAATATTCAGATACCATAATGAAACGTATATAAATCGCAGTGCGGTGATACCACGCAGAGATAAGACCTCAGTTTTGAAAAAGAAAACGAATGATGGCATAACAGCAAAACCAAATGAAGATTATGGAGACTACTTTTTTTGAACTGCAATAATACATATATGGAACAGATTTATATTCTCTTTCGTCTTGTTATACCAATCTTGAAAAGGAGCACAGTTGTACATTTTTTTATATATTCCGAAATAACTTTGACAAAAACGACTAGACTTAGAGTTTAAGAGATCAAATAGAATTCGAAACATCTTATATCTTAAATTGTAAATCAAGCTTTAAAAAATTAGATTGATCAAAAATTTCCTATACCTAATTGCGAGCAAGTTCTGAGCAGTTTTTGGTCCTCCACTTTTTTTTTGTCAAATAAACCAACAGCAAATGATTCTTACAAATATTTTGTAATTTAAGAAACAAAATAACATAAAACTTTAGCATCGTATTACATTTAAAAGTACATAGTAAGAATTATTAAGATACCAATAAATGCTCGTCTATAAGGCTTTCTCAGTAATTGTAATTGGTTGAAAAAAACTTTATGTATTTTTGACCCCAATTTGTTCTCCCTTAATTATTATTTGTTTTTTTTTGAAAAGGGTCCTTTTTCAAAATTTAAAGGGGAGTTTTTTTTTAACCCCCAGTGTGTTTCCGATTCTTTATGAGATTTAATTTTGATTCTCACACATCGCAATTGATTTTCAACAATTTGCTTACTGAATGTTGAGATATGCATTCAACTTACATATGTAACAAGAAAAACAACAACAAATCGAACGAAAAAAAAATTCCCTCAAACTAAATTATGCGTTACAAATCCAATACATTGTACACACTGCACGTTCCGATGATATATGTATGTATGTACTAAGTATATGCTGGGTTGTTTCATCAGATTGTGTGCTATTTTGAAAGAATTTTAATATTTTTATTGTTTCGATAAGAGTTTTATCACATTTAGAGGAATGCGAGTACTAAAAATAAAGTTTTGACTAAAAAAATAAGCTAAATTGTGCTATAAGTTGAAAATTTAAATTAACTTCAACCGGGACCCTAATTAAGTTACCTTAGACTTTAAGGTCAGCCACTATTTCGTTGAGTTTGCTTATGTATTGAAGATATTGAAATCTTTTCCAGCTAAACCTATAAATCTTTGACATACCCACTATTAACTTCTTCGACCTTTTCACTGTACGAAAAAAAAAAATTGGTTGATTTTTGAAAATTCAGCTATAAACTCTAATTGTGCGGAGCTAATGGTCAAAAACGAAACTTCTAACAAACTTAAATCATTCTTTAGTAAGTTGAGTCTTATTAAGGTGGAAATTTACATTCAAATATATGCTAGGAAAAATCAAGTCAGAGATAAGTCTTGAAGCCAGGTCCAAAACTATTGAAATTAACACAGAAATTTACTGCCCTAACAAAGAGTTTACAACCTGAACATGATATAATTTACCTACAAAATCATTGACAACACTTACACTAAATTTAATTAAAGTCGTACGTTTATGACAAAGTAAAGTCTGGTCAGAGTCAGCTACATATATATTAGAGACTTCCCAATTTTTCCTTATATGTGCATTAAATTCGCGGAAACATCAGCTCCTACTATATTCAAAATGTTACTTACAAAGTGTATGTGATTGCACTGAGGACCACACCGACTGATGCCTTGGAGGTCCTCTTTCATCTCGTTCCCCTTGACCTGTTTGGTAAACGAATGGCAGCATGTACCGCAATTAGACTCAGGGAAACTGCTTGCTGGTCCGAGGGAAGTACAGGACACTCAACTATCCTTAATAGCTTGAATTCCGTACCCTCTAAATTGGACAACACTATTCCAGTAATCTCATTCAAGAGAGATTACGTAACCCATATTCCATCCAGGGATGACTGGAAGGGAGGAATCCCGGGGAGAAGGAACCTTATTAATTTCTACACGGATGGCTCCAAGTAAAATAACCAAGTGGGTTATGGTATTTACTCTAAGGAACTGAAGATAAGTATTGCTGCGAGGTTACCAGACCATTGTAGTGTTTTTCAGGCAGAGGTTATAGCAATAGAAGAAGTAGCATCCTGGCTGAGGGTAAATGTGGTATCCAAGAAGGGTATCAAAATTTATTCAGATAGTAAGCTGCTATCAAATCCCTAGAATCAGTCTTCCTAAACTCACTAGTGGCCCAACAATGCCGCTCGTCTCTTAATGAGATGGCTCAGCATTTTAACATTCACCTCATCTGGGTGCCTGGGCATAGGAACATTGATGGCAATTGCAAAGCTGATGAGCTTGCTAGGCAGGGGACTACTGCACAAATTCATCAAGACAAGGAAGGTGTTGGCATGCCACTTGCTACCTGCAAGTTACTGCTTAAAGAAGACATGATAAAAAAGGCTAACATAAGATGGACCCAAGGGTTAATTTGCAATATAACAAGGCAAATCTGGCCGGAATGGAACGCTAAGCGATCTCTAGAACTGATGTCCCGCACTAGACATAGTGTCTCGTCAGTTGTTGCAGTAATAACTGGCCACTGGCTTATCGGCAGAAATGCGGAGAGGTTAGGAATTCGGTCTTTTGACTTCTGTAGAAGTTGTAGGGATATGGAGGAGGAGGAAAACGTTAAACATTTTCTTTTCTCCTGCCCTGCACTTGCTAGAAAACGCCACAAAACACTTGCTTCGTTTTTGTTTGATGATTTAGATGACCTTAGACATGTTAGCCTAGGTCAGCTATTTAGTTTTATTACGAAATCTGGATGGTTCTATGAGAGGGTATAGTAAAGTACCCTGTGGTATCACAATGGACCAAATTTGGTCTAAGTGAGTCGGTTTTGGTAACTGACTGCCACTCCTACCTAACCTAACCTAAGTGTATGTGATATTATAGTAATGAACAGTGGCTAATCTTTCCGACAAATGAGTTTTTGATATTGGAAACTATTGTAGGCTTCTAGTATCTGGTATGGTTTACAGGATCGTTGCTCTTGAAGAAATGTAAGGAGCAAATAACAGATAAATGGTTGTAGTCATAATGGTTTCAAATATCGGCAGTAATTTTTACTGTAAAGAAGAAAGAAGGGAGTAATTATTGAGATAATCACCCCTATCATGAATATCCGGAGGAAAACGATTCTCTCGAATTTTTTTGTTTCTCGAGAGGAGTATTTTACGATCATAAATAATTGAGAATTGGAAAACTTCATATCCAGTCAGTGCTGTCAAAATATTTGCAATAACTTCCAATCAATCCAAAATCACAGTTGCATTTTTCATATTTGACATTAACTTATCAGTAATTTTGCATATTTGACATTAGCTTACCTGTCAGCTGAACAATTTTATAAATAAAAATGAAGTGCATTTATCTATATCACAAAAAAAAATCACCTAAAATATAGTAAAGCATAGCTTGATAGTTTGCCATCTACTCTTTTTCATGAAGACTTTTACTGTATCCGTATTGGATTCCATGTAGTGGACCAATATCAGTAATTGCTCATTTGTTTGTGTTGCTAGATCTTGTAAATATGTTAAAAAATCTTTTTATCAAATAAAATTAAAAAATTTTGCTAACATTGTCCCTTTTTTCTTATTAAATTCCTTGCTACAAAGTTAGGGAACAAAATTTGCGTGAAACGTCAAAAAATGTTCCCCAAAAAAGTATTGCCGGTAACCTCATTTTCCAGGGAGTGTTTTCCCATTCCCCAAAAATCTTCCTCGATGGCAAAACAGGGGATTGGAGAAAAAATCCGAAGGAATGTTTATTCATGATAAGGGTGAATAAGTTATTCGGTAAGATATAAGTTTTCTCGAATGACTGTAAAAAATGTATCAACGAAGAAAACGGTTGAAAATAAAAAAGAAAATATGGAAAGTGTTGAAAAAAAATTGAAAATTCAAAAAGACACTGACTTATCAAACTATCCTCGTATATAATTAGTAATTCCGAAGTAATAAAATTCCTACACGCATACAATGCAGTTTCATTCAAAGAATCTTGTGCGCAACACACAACAAAAAGAAAATTTAATTAATTTCTTAATTAAGCGTACAAAAAAATGTTTCAAAAAAAATAAAAACTTAAGCGATCTGCCACATTGCTAAAATGCTTATGCTAACTATGCATACACTCAAAAAAAAGCTGTATGTATGTACGTGCTCTGCAGTGATTAGGGAAATAATAGTCCAGAGCTAAGTACCCAATAGAGTTAGTACTACTTATATCACAAAACCTTTTCAACTGGCGATTTTTCAATATTAATACCCTGGGAAGAGAACATTGTCTCTGTATTCATAACATTTTCTCCAGTATGGAAAGAATTCTGCACGAATGCATTACGTTTTCACAAGTTTGGGATAACTTTCTTTGTATGCATTACCCTCACTCCAGTTGAATGCTGGTGTAGTGTTTACTGTGAGAATAGAGTCGTTTGTTTCAAAACGCAGCTTGAACACTTACGGTAATTTGCCGTTTATATTTTGAAACAAAATAACCTACAGTATTGGATTTCTGGGGTGATTTATGTAAAAAAGAATTTGTAGTTAACTCAATTTTGAGTTTTGAGTGTCCCAAAATTCACACGAGATATATACAATATCGGAAATTGATTATCGGGTATATAATCTCCACGGCTGTGCTGGTCACGGAACTCTCTAATTGTGTTCTTAACTGTAGTTGTAGTAAAATTGCGAACTGTAGTCGAAAATCTTCATTATTTTAAACATATTGAGAAAATCTTTTATTATCTAAAAAAAAATGCATAAAAGAAAGCATGCCTATACGGCGTGCATCTTCCAGTAAAGATGTTCTCTCAAGCAATTCAGTGTTATCTTCTCTATTGTCTTTTTTTTTAATCCTGGAGCATACATATACCTCTGAAGTAACCGGAATCTTAAGACCTTTTAACTCAGCAAATCAAATCTAGCAAAATGCAACGTAATCAATGTCATATTTTAGTGCTAATTTAGTGCTGAAAGGAAAAATTTAGTGCTGCACAATTTTTTAAAAAAATTTAATGAGAAGCCAGTATACTATGCCTATCCATTTTCATAAATGCTTTGCCAGCTTCTCATTCAGCTAGCAAAAGCATAAACCGTAGTTTTCTCAAAAATTCATGCTTCACTAAATTTTTCCTTTCAACACTAAATTAGCACTTAATAAGCACTAAAATATGACATTGATCACGTTGCATTTTGCTAGATTTGATTTGCTGAGTTAAAAGTTCAGGAATCTTCCTTCAAAGCTTTCATAATAACACCAATTCATTATTCATCTAGAAAGTTATTTCAAGCCTCTCATCGCTAATGAGTTGATACAGCAAGTCGAGGAGTCATCAAAATATACTTTTATGCCCTTATACCTTGTAAAATGCTTTATTCCTTGCTCAGAAGTTAAACCTAACATAAATAGTTCAGATTTCATACAAATGAATATTGGAATGAGAAAGGGTCGTCGTCTAGCATAAATATACTATGGGTATTCATCTTAACGCGCGAAACCCTCGCAAGCTGTGCAAGTTTTGCGCCGTCGTAAACGAACTGTCAAAAATCGTATGGAAAGTTTTTTGAACAAACTAGAAAATTTTGCGCGACAATTTGGTAGCGCAAACTTGCGCTGCTAATTGTGCAATTGTTGTCATTCTCTTTTCCCATACGATTCTCTCAGCAAAAACTTATTGCTTATACATTTTGTATTTCTCTCACTCTCTTTTCCCATACGATTCTCTCACAAAAATATGACATGCTCATCAACTGCCACAAAATATTCGAAAGGGCGTTCGTGAAACACACTGCGCAAAATTGCCTATTTGCACAAAATGAGAAATTGCGCGTTTAGATGAATACCACTATTGTTTTCAGTTATTTTTTACGCAAAAATAAAAATTTTCAAATATATGTATTCACAAAATACTAATATTATTTTTTTCACTTTTTTTTCAGGTAAGTGTGCTTTATTCTTTTGAAGGAAGTTAAAAAAAGGTATTTTTATGAGCAACTATTATTGCTTATAGTAAAACGTGAAACTATGAACTAATACACATTTATTCAAAACAAAAACTTTTAATTTTACTTGGTGCACGCGACTTATCGGAAAGCTCTGATCCAAGGACTTATAAGAATCTCATAAAATTGGAAAAACTGATGGTGCTGCGCTACGAGCTGAAATATATTACTTGAATTATATGGTACTTTTTAATTGTAATCGATATACTTTTTGAACTAATTGAGATCTTGACAAAATTCGAATTGCGTTTTACCAAGAGTACCTTAGATAACTTTAAGTTTGTGTAGCTAACATTAAATCTTTTCACGTCTTCTTTAGACCGCACTTTCAAGAGGTAGCTTCAATCATTTCTCAAAACTTAGAATTCTTAACGTAGCATTTTTTTATAAATGTAAAATTCTCAATGATTTCGATACACCCAACAAAACGCATTTAGTAAAATAGTTCAATGTCAGATTTTGGCAGATTCGATATCATATTTTGTTTGGTCGTCAAATCTCACAACTTTGAATTAAAGTTGATCATAGTTGAATTTACAGAGCAACTTTTCACTTTAATTATGTTGTTAACATTTTCATAGTAAGTGTACTGCAATAAGTAAAGGGTATTTGGTATGTGAATTTACGCATAAAGTTTTTAGAAAAATGTATCATTATTTGCCATGTATGTAAGTAGATGTGTTTTCCTTATACAACACTTTGCTTCTTCTTATTTTACTAAACCAAATCAAACATATCTTCTTAATACTCCCCCACTATACATTTAAGCTCTTATTTCCTTCTTGACTATTACCACTCTTAATCAAAATTTATGCGTTCAACAATAAAAGACGAAGACTATGCTGCAGATCTAAAGCGCAGATATTGCTTAAATGGAAGCACGCAATTCTATAACGATCACAGTAGCGAGCCTTCATTTTTCAAATGCTCAAACCATTTATTAGTTTAAATTTATGAGTTTCTTTAATTTTGCCTTATACGAGAATGAAGTGAAAATCTGTTTTAAGACAAATCAACAACAAAAAAAAGTAGCAGAAAAAATACATTGCTTTATTCAACTCTAATTATAAAATGTTCAGTTTATGGTTTGTTCCCTAACAAATAGATTAAATTTCATCAAATAAGTAGTTCACACTTTTCAGAACCATATCGTAGAAATGAATAGAGGACTTATTCCGTTCAGGTTTGGAATGCATTTTTATATGACTACTCCAATTTTCTTGAATTTTTTTTTTGATGTGATTTGATAAAAAAGTAAATCATGTGGTACTTTTTCCAAAAAAGGATTTATTTTTGCGAGTTACGGTATATTTGGGCTATTTGTTTTGTTTTCTCTTTTTTGCACAGTACCATTCAACACTAATCTGGGACAGCCTGATATCATACTGGCGCAAACCTGACATATGCCTGGAATGATGCCTTCGTTCAAGGCTAGGCATACAAGCTTGGTCCAATGGTGGCAAACCATATTCTGACCTAATTTGCTCTGTCCTTACATTTGCTAGCCCTGTATATATTAGCCCATTTTGGGCTCAATACTGGTAAGCCAAAGATACTTACATAAGTTAGTTTTTGCTGACCAAAGCAAGCCCAATACTGATTACACATTTTTGAACTAAACAACGCTGACTGGGCTCGCTGTCAATTTTGGCCTACTTCTACATGTGTCAGAAGATATCTTTTTTTTTTCAAATTATAAAGCCATGTTTAAAAAATTACTTTGCTGTCAACAACACTAGAGATACAAGTCCTTTGGGTATTGTTTCACTTAGCAACATTCTTCTGAATTAAATGAAAACCCTTTATATCAAATTAAAAATGTTAGCAGTGAAAATGTGAATTTCACCAATTTCACACATAATAAAAAGATTCCCGCTTCGTATTTCACCCTCAAGCACAAAATCAACAACATCAGCCACAAAATCAGATAAAGTATAATTTAAGATTTAAAACACCAAACAAATAAAAATCCTTTGGGAACCATTTGACATACGTTAAGAGTACAATATCCAAATAAAGAACATATGAAGGATGGGAGTAAGAGAAATCAGTAGCACTGACTGCATAGCCAACAGCAGCAGCAGCAACGTCAACATCAACATCAACAGCCTGAGCAAATAAACAAAACATAATGACGAGAAAATCAAAATGGTTCTTGTAAGTTGATTTTTGTTTTTTGATTTTTTTATTCGAATGTCATAACATTTTCGATGTCACTTTGTTGGCAACAATAACTTACAGTGGGACAAATAGCGTTACTTCCATATGTGGAATATGTATCTCTACATCAGGTATTCCCAAACTACATTCCGCTGAACACGAACGAAAGGTACCTTGGCACAGTTTCGTAATATCTTTCAGTCTCTCTTTTATTAACGACAACAAATCTCAAAATCTTTGAGTTAAACGTGAAATTTGCGAGCCTATAACCGTTTCTAATATTGAACTGCTAACTAAATGCCGTCGAGATACGATTTCTATTCAAATCAAACAGTGAATGTGGAAATGGATTGAGAACATGTTGCGGAAATCACCAACTGAAGTCTGCCGGAAAATATTGGAGTGTAACAGAAATTGCGGCCGTCTTAAATCATCGTGGAAATGTTCGCTAGAATAGAAAATACGTGAATCTCGGGCCCTATATTCCGCGAAAAGATACAAGTCACAAAAGAGAGATACAGGGTGTTTTTTTTAGAGGTATAGAGCTTCGAATTGAAATAAAACACAAGAAAATCGTTTTAATGTCCATCAATTTGGCTTTATTGGAAGGAAAATTTTATGCCATTAATGTTTAAATATGATTTCGGGCATGTGGCCGCCGCGGCTGGCTCGAATAAAGCCAATTCTACAGGTCCAATTTTGAACCACTTTTTCGAGCATATGGGGCCGTATGTCGGCAATAACGCCACGAATGTTGGCTTCCAAGTCCCCTAACGTTTCTGGTTTGTTGGCGTAGACGAGCGACTTCACATATCCCCTAAGAAAATAATCCAATGGTGTCAAATCACACGATCTTGGTGGCCAATTGACAGGTCCATTCCGCGAAATTATGCGCTCATCGAATGTTTCCTTCAATAAATTGATTGTGACGTGCGCTGTGTGGCATGTAGCGCCGTCTTGTTGGAACCACAACTCATCCACATTCATGCCATCCAATTCGGGAACAAAATAGTCGGTTATCATGGCTCTATACCGGTCTCCATTAACGGTAACTGACTCTCCAGCATTATTTCGAAAGAAGTATGGCCCAATGACTCCACCAGCCCATAGAGCACACCAAACAGTCAGTTTTTGTGGATGTAATGGCGTCTCAAGGGTCTCATGTGGATTCTCTTCACTCCAAATGCGGCAATTTTGCTTGTTGACGTAGCCATTCAACCAAAAATGAGCCTCATCACTGAACAAAATTTTGCGATGAAAATCAGCATCGAGATCAATCTCATTTTCGGCCCATACACCAAAATCACGACGCATTGCATGGTCTCGCGGCTTTAATTCTTGCACAAGCTGGATCTTGTAAGGTCGCAAGCCAAGATCTTTGCGCAAAATCTTCCATAAAGTTGATGGACAAAGCTCCAATTGCTGTGCACGGTGGCGAATCGACTCATTCGGGTCCTCTTCAACATTTTGCTCTACAGCGGCAATTTTTTCTTCGGTGCGCACTGTTCGACGTCTCTGCGGATGCGTATTATCACATAGAGTAAACGTAGTGCGAAAACGACCCATGGTTAACCGAATTAATTGCTCTGATGGACGATTATGTCGACCATAAAATGGACGGAGCTTGCGGTAAACTTTGCGAACTGAACCATTATTTTCGAAATAAATTTGCACGATTTGCAAGCGTTGTTCTTTTGTCAACCTGTTCATGATGAAATGGCAAACCAAACTTAACATAAATGACATTAGAGTTGCCAGATTTGACCATAAAATGCCAGTTTTATCTCTATTCGAAAAACAAACCTCTAAAAAAAACACCCTTTATTTGATATAGAGCAATCAAATATATGATTATGTCAAATTTTGAACAAGTAGTGGCATATCTTCGTTGATATATTATGTCAAAAAAAATAATTGCCATATTCAATCCATTTGGTTTCTTTTATGGGTGCAGGAAAATCCATATTTTGGCCAAAGGAACTAATGTAGTTGGAAATACCTTTTGTAATTAATAGAGTAACAAATTTAAATCAAAATTATTTTTAGTTTTGTTTCTTTTAACCGTGATTGACTCTATTATCCGTGATAAGAAAAGTTTAACTGCTTCGTTCTCTGTGTTTTTGTTCATTTTTCATACAACACGCACAGCAAAATGGAGAAAAATAACGATGGTATAATACGGGGAATCCCCTTTTGTGAATACTTATTAATTCTCGCTGCATATATTTCTATACAATACCGTGAAGAAAAAGAAAAGTTCCTACAATTAAAGAAGAAATTGAAAAACAGCATTAAATTAATACTATAAATAAATACTTTTGTAAAACGGTTCTATGAACAAAATAATATACATATATATTTGCGCATATATATTATGTATTTACGGCTTTGAAAATTGATAAGGAATAATATAAAATAGTGATTCTATTATCCGGGATTTTCGATTATCCGGGATGAGCTCGGTCGAAGTTCAACTGTATAATATAGTTTGGCCTATCAATAATTTCATCTTGCGGGATTTAATTTTCCACCATTGTGCAACAACTGCAACCAAATGTTGTTGATGTTTTGAGCGCGCTTGAAATGTGCGATTGGGGTGTGAAAAATGAAAAATCAAACAAAAAAACCATTGGGTATAAATGGCAAAGGGAGGAGTATCATTAGTGGAAAATGCAAAAAATGCGATACTAATAGCAACAACAATAAGAAAAACAATACAAAACAAAAACAACAAAGACGCAACAATAGAAAAATTCTAAATAAAAACAAAAAACCGGCTAAATGAAAAACAAAAAAAAAAATATCAAAATCCGCTACCATAAAAATGTGAAAACTCCAACATTTCATTTGATATTAAAGTAGGCACCTCTATACAAAAATTATAAATATCTACAAGAATATTTCAGTTGTTTATCCGCGAAGTATCAAAATGCAGTGCAGTGAGGATTAATTTGCATTGCATCGCACGGATGCAACAACTGCGGAATGATATGAAAGTTGGCGACATTTGCAGCAGCAATGCAGCCGATTTGCTCTCTCCGTTGTTGTTGCTGGTGTTGATATTTTTTTTTTCTGTTGCAGCGACATTATTATTATCGTCATCAGCATTTTGGACACGTGTTAATTAACGCAAATGCCTGATGATCATTGAACCCGTGAGCATGACAGTCACGGCATCCTTGACTGCACGGAATTCGAGAGAAGATCGGGTACAAGAAATATAAATAAATGATAGACATAATAAGTTGGATCCCAATTGCATTTATTTTTAAGTGGATTTTTTTATTTGCTTGTTGAGACATTGCGAAAAATATGACACTCGGCTGGCAAAAACTTAATTAGCTATCGTATAATTATATTCTTTTTGAGCTAAGATTTTATTTTCATATTTTTATTAACTTTTATCAAAACCATCGAAAAAAAATAATCTTATTACATCCGGATTTTGTCCTACATACTTTCCCTTAAAATCTTTTATTTTACTTTACGTGTTTTTTTATGATTTAAAAAACTTAACAAATCACAAAACGATGAAATTCGTCTTCTACTTAGTAATTTACTAACTCGCACAACTGACGCAGGGTTGCATATTAACATGAATTTTGGAGGTGGGCTGAAGGAAAAATGATAAATTATTGAATACATCTACATCAGTGGTGGGCACGTAGTGTCCGCCCTCATTGCCCTCACCGTTATTCGACGCACAAGCAAGGGAAAAAAATTCGCAGAATTTCAACGCTATCGAGGCACAGCGTTGACTTAAATTCAAATGAAAACAAAACACAAAGGCGTAAGCGACGGCACCGCATTGTGTCTTGACGAATGTAGCAATTGTTTTTGTTTGTAGTACAATTTGGTTTTTTTTTTTGTGCTGTTGACGAATTTGGAAATGACAGCAGAAAAACTTTAAAATTTTGTTTGCTGTTGCTTGATGTTGTTGCTTAGCCATTTTGATAGATTTCCATGCCCACCACTGATCTACATACATATCATATCCATCTTTCGCAAAAGTAAGCATCTGCATAGTTATGCCACTGGGATGAAATGCTTCAAAATACTGATAACTATCATGAAGTGATATTGCAATCGTACTTGGATTCAGCATCAACAAATCTATCGGAATTGACAACTTTCCCTTTGGTTAGGGAATAAATAAAGGTTCATCAAATCATGGACAAAAATGATTTTGTTTTGCAAATCGGCTCTTGAGAGTTAGATAAGAGAATCTCAAAATTCTACGTGATGAAGTAATTCTAAGGTCAGACTCAGATTCAGCACATCCAAAACCAAACGAAAGTCATTAGTCTGTTTTTAGTTTTTTTAGAGAGCCACAAAAAAACGAAGAAAAATTTTTGTTTTCAGTGCTCGTTTTAAGAAAACTTATAACTTTAGATAAGGACCCAAACAATTAACACAAAATATCGAACGTTTTTTGATATAAAAAAAAGCTTCCGTATAAATTACTGTATTGTTATTTCAATAGAAAACAAAAGAGTAAATATTGACAGATAGTCCAAACTTTGTCTTAAAGCTACCAAATAATTTCATTTTATATTCTATGCTACAACAAAACAATTTTGTAACATTTTTTTGAGTGGTCTATATATGTACATAAATGTCGTCGTGTTGTAATTTGGAAAACGCAAGTAAAATATCATCTTTTGCTGCGAACAGACGGCTTTTATGAAATTAACTCTGCAATGAATCATCCGATAGCATAGATTCAGAAAAAGACGACAAATGCCAAAACGGATCAAATACAATATTCGAAAATTATCGAATAGTATCGAAAAAATATCGAAAGTCGCTAAAGTTCGAAAGCTTTGGAATGGTATTGAAAAAGGTATCGAGTAGCATCAACAATCTTTGAAAAATTAGAAAAGTCGGAAAGTATCAAATAGTATCAAATGGCATCGAAAAATTTGATTAAGATCAGAAAGTATAGAGTAGTATCAAAAAGCATCAAAAAAGTCGATATCTCAGTAGCTTAAAGCTTTGACTTAAAGCTTACAAATAGTTGCGTTAGTTAATCGAACGCTCTCTATTTAAGACCTTTTGAAACTTGAATTCGGAGCTTAGGAACCTTTGCTTACCTGTCAGTGCTTCATTATTTCTGTCTGAATATTTTTTAAAATTTCAACCTAGTGCGCCGAAAGAAGATTTAGTTCGAAAAAAATTAAAGCTGGAAATGCTGGGAAAGAGTTGCAGCTAGAGAAATTTGGAAAATGAAGCCCTTAACGCAACAAGAAGTTCACTTTCATTTTTTATTATTTCGAGAAAATAATTCACCTCAGATATAAAAAGTCATCTCAGACTTAAAACACAACACGACATAGTTCTTTTATTTGATAAATAGGTCAAACTATGCAATAAGATACCTTTCTTCATGTTGTTTGACGTCATAATCTGATTTTCATTAATTTTGTAGCTAACCTCAAAGTACATAGCATATTAATTAAAATTACATATGAAAAATATAATATTGACAAAAACTGAAAAGAATTTTTATTTAACTTGTCAGTTAATAGCGTTCAAAGAAAAAACAAATAAGATACTGCATCGTTCAATGGGAGAATAATAATATGTTGTGTAGGAGTTTCAATTACAATTTTCTATTTATGATGAGTTATTGGAAAATTGCTTTTATGTGCTTCCACAGAAGTCGAAACATCATCGTTCTCGTATTAAATTGATCTTAAAGTACAAACATATAAATGAACAAACATACAAAAAACAATGAAAGAAAAAAACAGTTTTCTTAAACAATCAATGGAAATATATCGTTTGTTACTCATATGATCAATATTAAGTTGACAGCCAAGTGATTGCAATACTTAAGTGGATTACTGCAGAGCCAGATGTCAAATGATCGAAGAAAATAAAAAATGTATTCATATAGCGAACAAAAAGTTAATGTGCATTTGAATTGAGTATCGGTACTTGATACAAATGAAGGAATTTCTTATTGAGTTCTTAAAATATTTACTGAAAATAAAATTATGCTAGAAAGAACTCCTTCCTTATGAACTCAAATAAAATTTTGGCAAATGAAAAAAAAGTTTGAGTCTAAGCGGTATCCGAATGAAAACTTACTTTACTTACTTTATAATTTTAAATAGATTCATCACTTTGTCCAGAGTCCAGATCGTTATGGCTTGTGGCTGGCTATCTGAAGAACATTGTATTACAGACAAGCAAGTAAGTGAGTCTTTCCAGAAGTTGTAAAGATTCTCACATTGAGAAGACTGTTTTTCTAGAGCTCCTAAATCCTCGTTTAAGGTATTTGAATGTCACCTCTTTGACAATCTTCAAGACATCGCTCAAAAGAGATTTAAAGTCAACTAGGAGCTTAGAATTTCAACGTGGCTTACATAGATAGATTAAAAATGCAGTTCAAGGCTCGATTAACACGACCACACCCAATGAATGTTTTAATATAGCACCTTGTCCACTTGTCTGCACAGAAATTAGGCACTTTTTAAAGCAATATGAAAGACACATATTGTTGTCATCTTCAAAGAAATAGATTTGTTTGGAGGTCAGTTTGAGGCAGGGTCATATTTTATGCAAAAATGCTTGCCAAGATTTTAGCACTGACAGCAGGGTCAGTAAATATTTGGTCGTTTATTAAAATGAGTTCCTATATTCGAAAATGACTTAAATTTCACTCTCTCAACAACTTCACTCTAAATCAAAAGATTCGGTGATTTTTCGACACCACATATACTTTTCACCTTGACTAGTAAGATTATAGCTACATCTAGCTTCAGCTTATCGATATCGGCATTTTTATGAAACACCAATACCAAAAACTTTCTCGGTGAACTAGCCTTCAGTCCTGTGAGTTTCATTAAACCAAGAGTATTCTTTGGGCTTAATGCTTACGTCTCTGAAAGTAACTACTACCGTAGCAAGGGAAGTTATAGCTTCCTATACTGCTAAATCGATTTTGGTAAATGAAGTGTCATTTATCATAGATGATGCTGTCGAGACAAAGGTAGCACTTTCGATATTCTTCTTAACTATTTGATGGTGTTTTGTATATTTTCGGCTTTTTCGATATTTTCCTATGTTATTCGATGTCTGTTTTTCGGTATTACTCGATAATTTTGAACTTTTAGGGACTCTTTCGAAACTTATTGGTTATCCTATTGGTTAATTTATTGGTTATCTGCTAGTCGAAACCAGCTGTTTCAAATATATCACAGACGAACCTCCTTCTGGATACTCGATTTTTCTGGTTGATTGAGGTAAAGTTTAGTGTGGGTTTTTAGATGAATTTTTGTTTTATTTAATGGATATGCACGCATACTAGAAAAAACAATAACACTTTCTAGTTACAAATTTAATTGATTAAAAAAACTTGTGTAATATTCTTCTTTTTAACTTTCACATTTTCTGCTACAACTTGAAATTTTTCTTGATCTGTAATGTCGAAAAAGTCAGCGCTTTCTAAAAAGTCTAGCAAGGTACTGAATGCGTTTATAGCCTATTGCAATGATGTTTTTGAAACATCATCTTCAATCTTCGTCAGGTTTCTGACAGCTCATTTCCGTCTCAAATTTATCGGAGTGATTTATCAAATGTATAATTTTCTTTGTCTTTTAGCCGATTTTACTGAGAACTGTTCCATTATAAAATCAAGCACTTATAATGCAACTAAACACCAAAGAAAGAGTATGCGTTTCCAGGTTTCACCATTTCGTTTTACCCACACTTGAATTTTCACGTTCATAAGAAATGCCGACAAAAATATGTTTTTAGTATTTCGGACAGTTGAGGTAATCACGGCTTCCTATCTTTATCAATCCCGGATAATTGATATTCCTGGTTAATCAAAGCACGCATAACAGAGGTACGAATATATTTCTATTTTTTTGGAATTATTTCAAATTTTTTTCGATATTTCTTGCCTTATAAAGATTTGTTCGTTACTTTCGGACTTTTTTTTAAAGTTTTTTTCATATTGTTCAACTTTTTGTGTGTTATTCAATACTCTTCAAATGTTAACTTTTTCGTTTCTTTTTCCATTTATTCTGATACAACTTTATACATCCCGACCTCTCCAATGCTTTCCGACTTCTCGATCTTTTTGATAATACTCGATACATTCCAAAAGATTTCAACTTCTTGAAGAATCTTCGCTGTTAAATAATCATTTATGAGTTTTATTCTGTTTTTTTTTTTTTTTTTTCGTATTTTGGTCCTAGTGTGTGTTCCTATTTCACATTTTTTTTTTTTTGAAAAATTAAAAAATTTCCCTAAAGAGCAAACTGTTTTGACTACCTCAACTAATATAAACTTCCTGTCGCTATTGCAAATTGAACAAGCATTGCTTCAAAAGATATATAAATGCTGTCTAGAATGGATAAAACTCAAATTTTTAAGATTTATTATTATATTTATGCATTTTATTAAATTATAAAAAAAAGAGGATGACGTTTATTTTTACGCACCTGACAGCATTGGCGCTAAAGCGATGCCGTTAGTCTCATGTTTATCCTCATGTTTGGCGGCATTTGATTTGCCAGGAACACAGCTGATGGGTTTCTTTGATTTCCAAAGTTTCATTTTGATATTAAAACTTAAATATTTTCTTATATTTTATTTGCATTATAACAATTTTTAATAACGATTTTTTTTTTTCAAAACAAGGCACAAATTACACAACATCCTTATTCAGTAGGTACTTTAATTATTTACCATTTTTTTATAACTATTTCTCAAAATTTTTCACAAACTCATAAAAATTTTAACTTAAAATGTAGAAAGAAAAAAAAAACTGCTGTTGCAAAAGACGACAATTTTACTGAAGCGAAAAGTATAATTTTTTTCCGACAATTTTTCTTAGTTTTATTTTTGTTTTTTTTTTTGTGGCTATTTTTAAGCGTAAACGCGACGCATAGATGAACGGACTGAATCCGTCGCCTCAATGGCTTTTTTCCCTCAGATATATTTTTCTTTTCTTTACGACGAAACTTCTACGCCGGAAAATTGCGTACGCAAGTACAAAAACAACAAGAACAACATTGCCATCCGTAATAGCAATAAAAACAACGATAGTGCGCACACGTATCCGCACGCTTCTGCTCGACTTCTGCAGTTGCGACAAATGTATCTGACAGATATTTGCCTCTGCTATAAGCGCAACACGTTTTTTTCTATTCGTTTCCCTCACTCCTTCGTTCTGAATCCGAACACTCTTCGTCCCATTATGGTTACGCTCAAATAAAACCAAAAAAGTATTACTTTAACAAAAAAAATTCAAAACAAATATTAAATAGTATCTTGTAGATACATTTTCTTGCACGCGAGATACAACCATCGCAAACGACGCGAAATTGCACAATGAAAGACGAATACACGTTGTATTCCAATTTTCGTCTTTGTGGGTCGCAAACAACCGAATCTCGCGCCTGTAGCTGAGACTCTTCCTTTTTGTGCTGCTCTCATCGGTGGAAAATTCTTATGCCTGATCTTTGTTTCTTTTTTAAATTGTCATGTTGCGATACGCGGTTTGCCACTAAGTGCCGCATTCTTATGTTTCATCAACATTTTACATTTTCCGCTTTCCACTGTGCTTATGCTGAGAGCAAATGAAATGTGTACTTTTCAAATGAAAAACTCCCCATATACTATGGTGAATTGGCAAAATGTTGAGTTTTCTTATATGCATGTTGCGTACGTTTCGTCAGCAACATATTACTCATTTGTATTTATGCAGAAAATATAATATGTTTTTTCTTAACAATAAGATATGTACAGTACACAGTTGCTATACGCGGCTTATTCATGGCCATAACTGTTAAGAAAATATTTCTGTATTTTCGGGGTAAAAGATTTTTTTTCTTTTGGCATAGCAGTCTTGGCTGAAGGTTTGTTATTTTTTAATGCTAGAAATATTATATTCCGCCAAAAGGCCAACCGTGACAGATAAATTAAAAATTATTATAAAAGCGTTACTATCTGATATTATCTAAGGAAAATATTCAAATTTTGTTAATTTAAACAATTTACACTAGAATTCATTTATCAAATTGAGCAAACCACCTGCAAAATTGCATAAATACAGTTTCTCTTGTTTTTGTAAGATTGAATAGTATTTTGCCTTAAATATTTAAGTGTGTAAGAGATGAGAACATGATGATAGTTTTTCCGAAAAATCTCTCTTCCAACGTCAATTAGCTAAAAACTATGCAAAAACATCAAACCAATCTTCATTAAGTGCAAAATCTTAATTTGCTTAAGTTCATGTTTTAAAGTCACAAATGACATTGAAAAACATTGTATGTTCTCATTTCGAAATTTATAACAGCAGCATGTGAGTCAAAATTTTTGCACGAACAGAGTTTCATGTACATAATTGAAAAAAAAAAACCGAGGGCAAAAAAAATTAAATTTAAAATTTTTGGAAATGCTTGAAGTTGGTCATGTTCGCAAACATAAGTGTAATAAATAGGCAGTTGAAAACGGTTAAACCAGTTATTAGCTGCCATAACACAACATAATCGCAATTTTTTTTTTTTTTTTGTTGGAAATTTTGTGAAGAGAAGGAGGGACATGTATACTTGTTTTTAATAGTAGGTGGTGCCACTCCCCTAACGGGAAAAAACGTCCAAATGGGAAAAGACGGTATCACGGCTGTGCCACTACACCGATTTTGATAAAATTTGGTATGTAGATTGATTGAAACTTGAGTATAAATATATTTTTTTAGTGGGCGGTGCCACGCCTGTTACAGGAAAAACGTTTTTACAGCAAAAAGATAAGTTTTATATTCTTTTAAGAAAAATATTTTGTTCTTTTAATTACTGTATATATCTTAAATATTATTATTTATATAAATATTAAAGTCGTTTTGAAAAATTGCCCAAGTGAACCAAAATGGAAAAATATGTCCCGTTCGAATGGATTATTATGCCTTGTAAGAAAAAAAGTAAATAAGATTTTTCAATCAAACGAAATCTATTAAAAAGTTATATTATTCCATAACATTTTAAAACTAGTCGCATTAAAAAATGTTGCCAGGTTTCACTGACTTCTGCTTTTCTATAGATGGCCATGAAAAACACTTCCGTTTTTTTCCCGTTCGAATGGCTTTTTTATTGCCTCTATCTTGGAAACAGTATTACGTCTGGCATCAACTTTACCACTCAATATAGTGCTACCAAAGGATTATTCTCTAAAGTAACAGAAAATGTTTTACTTTGACTTTTATTCCACTTTAAAAGTGTACTTCCGTCCCGTTCAACATGAGGGAAATGCACATATGTGTTCTGAATATTTTGATACTTTACGATATTTCTGAAATTCAATCGACTTTTTGATAAGGGAAAAGTATTGAACTTTTATTGTATTTGTTGATGTTTTTGTGTTCAATTAAGTTTACCAATATTGAGTTAATTTTTTAATAATAAATTATAATTAAAAAATTAAATTTTTTTGTCGTAATTCGTCAAAATATTGAAAATATTTTTTTTTGATAATTTTTTCTTATGTGTCTACTTAACACCCTATAACTCTGTTGCCGCGACATATGGTCCCAACTCATGGACGCTTCCATGCTCAAAATAAATGTCAACAGGTGATTTACATGTTGCATGTTATAGTCAACACCTTGAGTTGCATACGAGTGACGCAAACAAAACATGACACCGCGAATTTATTAATTAAGCCCCATAATTATTGCCAACCATTTCAGTAGCCTTTGACCTATTGACAATAATTAAACAACAACAGAATACAATGCTATTCACATGATTTTCCCATAAAAGCAACATATGTATATTATGGTCAGAATTTTAAAAGATTTTGATAGTTTGAAAAAAAAACTACTAGAAGATGTTTTATGATTGTTATGTAAGTACGAATAGATAGATGTATGCGTGAATTGGAAAACTAATGAGTATATGTTGACTACGTAGTGCTGGCTGTTTTTTTCTTTCTGTTTGATTGCCATAAACTCTATAATTATCGACAGATACCATATTGACTGACTGCCTCACAAAACATAAGAGTGAGTGGGTGGGTGTGTTTTCGTTGCTGTTGTTTTCGCCTTACATTTATGCTTCTGTTAAGATGTTCTCGAGTTTGATGATTGTTTTGCGTGAATGATTTTAGTTTTTGTTTTTTTTTTTTTGTTTTATTTTTATGAGTAACGTAAAGTTAATAAAATAAAATCATATATTGAGTGAAACTAATGTAAGTCAGTATCGACTGCTGAAAATCGCTACATTCACCAAAGAAAACTTATGTATTCTCTGGACTAAGGTAGTTTTTTGGCGCTTATATCCGTGACCACATACACAACTACTCAAAATAGAGCTAGTTAAGTCGAAAAGTTACCCAGCGACATATGTGTTATATACAACATCGATGAATAGTTATACTTATTGTAGGCAGTAATACTCACAACTCGAGCCACAACTTTAAACTGTAAATTCTTTGTACAAAGGGATGGTCGCTTCGTAGACAGCTTGCCTGCATCTCTATATACAATGTGTAACAAACGAAAAGCAGATTGCCTTAAAACATTGCTTACTAAGTGTCTGTATAGTTTAGCGAGTTACCTACATCTCCACATACAAAGTATGCAGCCAACAGGCAAACTGCCTACAGCTCCATATACAAAGCAGACAGCTAGCAAGCAAATAAACAAAATATCGTAGTAACAATTTCATTTGTGAAACATACAACACAAAGGGTATAGCTTTTCATACATGAAAAATCAGAGTACTTCATCGATTTGCCGCTGGGTATATATAAAAATAAATGATTTTTTAAGTATTTTTAAGCCATTAACCCCAAAGCAAGAGTTTTTGTTGTTTTATGCAATAATTTTCAATATGTAAAGACTTCACAACACTAATGAAAAATACTCATTCGATGGAAAAATGCAATTTGATGGAGGAATTTTTCCAATCGATTGAACAGTTGAACAGTCTTTACATGTTAAAAGCTTTTGCTTAAAATAGTCTGAAGGTTTTTGCCGAGTTACTAATTGAGTTTTACCATTGAAACCCATAAAGTAAAAGAAATCACCGCCTTTTAAATCAACTTGAAAATGATCGCTGAAACAAATTATTCAAAAATCGAGGAACTAAGAAGTCTGTACGCGAGCTCTACAAAGAAAAGCACGGATTGCCACGAGGAGAACATAACCAGTAGAGATAAAATCCGGGGCATTACGAAATAACATCTTTAGTCGGTCTGTGATATCAAAACAAAGCAACATAAGTTCTGTGTATGAGCATGTGACTTACTTTGCTATGCTTTGTCATCACAGATCGACTTAAGCTGTTATTTCTTATTGCCACAGAAATGATTACCTATGTATAATTCAGCGTAAGCTAAACCCTGAACTCGGACTACTTTGGCCATGAATTTGCATGAAAATGCAGAATTTAGCAACAGTTTCAGCAGCAAAAAATATCAACTGCAGTCAACGCGAAAGTTCCACCACCTATTCTAGAAGATATAGGTCTGGCTGAAAATAAACTAAAGAGTAATACTTATAGCCATGTGATGAATTATCACTCGGAACTGTTCAACGCATGGAGTAATGTTTTGATGGGGTGCATGCATCGAATCATCCGAAATTTTCAGAGATGAATGTTTGATTGATGGCTGAAGTTTCAGCCCCATACAACGAAGGAATGGTCCCATTGCGGCATTCTGTTAGATGCAGTCTACAAAACTCTGTTCATTGTACTATGTGGACATCTGAAGCTCTTCTGCGCCACACTAATCAGATCACATCAATGTGGTAATATCCGATAACAGAGCTAATTTTATCACTAAACCAAATCCTAGAAAAAAAAACTAACGAGTTTCAAATTGATAACTCTTCCAGCTTTTGATCGATTTTGTATAGGATCATGGCATTGCTCTGAATCTCGAGATATATAGATATCATAGCTTTCTCCCAGTAATATGCAAGGACGAGGACAAAACCAAAATTTGTTTACCTTAACAAACAAAACTGTACCGCCAATATCTATAATTTCGAAGTAGAAAAAGGAAGGAAGGAACAAAACTAAGGTATAAAATTAACAAAATGCAACATGTTGTATTACGAACTTCCTGAAAAAGTTCAAAAGTTTCGCTGCAGAAAGGTAGGGGTTAAAAAAAACATAAGATATAAAAAAAAGTGTTGAAATACCTTTACAAGAGCGTTGAGCAGTGAATTTGTATTCATAAAAAAGATAAAATGTTGCAAATAAAAAGGGTGACTTTAACAACGAGGAATTTATATTTAATGATTTGACGATGATAGATTGAGTTTTTTTTTTGGGCAATCATATGAAAAATTGGTAAAAGGGAAAACAAGAATCGTTTGATTAAGCGGGTTGTTTACACAAGTGGCAGCGCGCCACCACATAAAAAGTTTTCCTATAAATATTTTATTGCAACTTTCTTGTGACAAACTCTTAGTATACTAATAATTAAGTAAATATTGACGATAGTGCAACATGCTGTTAATTGATAGTGCATACTTCATTGTTGAAATAAACCCATTGAGACCCAAAATTTTGCATACGATCTACTGCAAGGAGATATATGTAGTTTTTGGTAAAATAAACAAATCACTGTTAAAGCTTGGTAAGTGTTAGTATGTTGCGCCGCACAGTGGATGGGTCGGAGAAAGTCATCATCATTTTTTCCATTCATGAATCTGTTGAATCTTTTAGCAGATTCAGACAGATTCGCCACTCACAAAACATTTAGTGAATCTAGCAACCATTCCGTCTCACGGCGAAGCCTGTGAATAAGTATGAGTGTGTTTCAGAATCATTTCTAGTGAATCCTGATTCATTTCGTTTCATTCCTTATGAAAGGACAGTATCCAGGAAAGGACCGTTTTTGACCTATTTTCAGAATTTTTTTTTTTTTTTGCTAAAATCGATAGAAAATGGCCGTAAATGGATTTTAGACATCACTTAAGATGGAAAGGAACGTTTTTGACCCATTCTCGGGATAGGACGAAAATGGGTTTTTCACCTGTTTTCGGAATTGTTTTTTTCTGTAATTAATGGGGAAAGGTAAAAAATGGATTTTGGACATCATTTAGGGTGGCTCCGGAATCCGGACCCTGGAAAGGACCGTTTGACCCATTTTCGGAAAATTCTTTTTTTTCTGTAATTAAAGAGGAAAAGTCGAATATGGATTTTGGACATCATATAGGGTGGCTCCGGACCCTGGAAAGTACTGTTTTCGACCATTTTGATCCTTTTGAAGTTCCGGAGCTACTCTAAGTGACATCCAAAGCCATTTTCGACCTTTCGAAATTGATTGGAGCAAAAAAAAATTTAGGGTGGATCAAAACAAAAATTTTCTTTGTTCCAATCGATAGATAAAGCTATGAAAATTGTTATTTTCAACATTTCCCTATCGATTGGATCAAAAAAAAATTTTATTTTGATCCACCCTAAAAAAACTTATTTTGATGCACCCTAAAAATTTTTTTTTGCTCCAATCGATTGTGAAAGGCCGAAAATTACTTTTGGATATCACTTAGAGTGGCTCCGAAAAAGGACCAAAATGGTCGAAAACGGTCCTTTCCAGGGTCCGGAGCCACCCTAAATGATGTCCAAACTCCATTTTCGACCTTTCCCCATCGAATGGAAAGAAGAAAAAAACAGTTTTTGTGTACTACAGTTCAACATAAGTGGCTCAAGATATTCACTGCTTCATGAATCTGAATCCATGTGAGTGTGAGCTTCACACGCATTCACATTCATGAGCCCCCAGAGCTACTACAAGCTCAGATTAATGAGCAGCATGTTATGTACGTATTCACTATTAGTGAGTATATGTATGATTCACACTCACTATTGCATGTAAAAGGCACACCCACGTCTAATATTTTTGGTAGTGACTCAAAATCCTCAATGAGGCACTCAATGACGTTCTCTGGTTTGTATGAAACCGCGGCCATAAATAGTCATAATAGCGCTAGACTCTCGAAGTTCGATACAAATGTTTTTTTGGGCGAAAAAACAAAAAGTTATGAGTATGAAAACAATTAGCTCACGGACACGCCTACCTGACATACAAAAGTGGGATGTGATTGAAACATTTTCTTTAAAATGGTAATCGATTTTCATTAATTTTGCCATGCTGATTTCAAAAAGCTGAAAATTGTGCTATTGCTCTTTTGGCTTACAAGTTATTTTCGTTTCGATTCGTTTCGAACGGTTTTCTCTTCTGTTTTGAAAAGCATTCGATCTGATATTTTTATTCCCAAGAGGCGAAAAATATCCCTTACCAGCTCCATTCCCTTGAAAGGAACTCCTTTCTGAATTTAAACACCTCCCCTCATACTATAAGCTTTTTCAATTGATATAATTGCTGTAAAAGATTGCAAAATGTGAGGAAATAAAAATATTTTTCCTTCATATATTGCAATAGCAAAAAATTCATAAAAAAAAGTTGAGAAAAATGTTCGTAAATTTTTTTTTGACTTCTTTAACCTTTTTCTACTTCAAAATTTCCCAAATTTGTTCGACTTTTTCAGTTGTTTTCGGTTTTTTTAAATTTTTCTGCAACTAATTTCAATTTCTTCAATCGATATCAACTTTTTTCGACTTCTTTATTTGAATTTCTTTAAAACTTACCAAGTTTTTTCAACTTTTTCAACCTTCTACAACTTTTTGTGATCCTTTTCACTTATTTCGACAGTTGTAAATATAAAAAAAAAAAACGAACAGATTTTTGTTCAAAATCCTCATGGAACGAGATATGATGTTGTGTAGTTGATACTCGATATTAAGATATTAAGATATTATAAACTTATGTCCACTTTTGCATATAATTCAAGCTTTCGAAGTGAACCTTTACGAAAACAAGACAAATGGATTTAAGTTGTTAGTCCAATAAGTCATACTTCTAAGAAGACACACAACAAATTTTAGTGCAATAAAATAATTCAACAAGTTAATACTAAAAGTTGTTTTTTTTTATTTTTTCTTAATAAATTAATGTACTTTTAACATTTGAACTTCAAGCTTTATCATTTTTCAAAGATTATATTCTTTGCAAACATAAATCAATATACGGATACAATAAAAACCAAACCAAAAAAAAAAAAAGATTTACAGCACGATGGCAAAAGTCCAAGTAAGTCCCTGCAAACATGAGGGGTGACGATAGATAAAAAAATGAATGCCACCCACATGTACACTTACCGATTGCATCCGGTAGATATTTTGAATGCAACCATACTAAAAATACTTTCAAAGAATATCAAAGAAATAAAAGTGGGCGTCACAAAAAGCAGAGAACACATAACATGAACGTGTGTTTCTGGCCTTAGAGCAGACACATTCGATAAATTTCGTGAAATGCTGTCAAACTATCCTTATATGATGTAATTTTAGAAAAATTATTCTGATTATAATAATAAAACAAACAAAAAAAAGTCATGGGCCAGTCTGCAAATCGAATTCATCAATGAATTTTGAAAATATTGAACTCATAATTCAAACTAAATTTTAATTTGTGTAAAATGATTCTTTCAGTTTATGAGCGAATGGGTTCGACTGTGCTTCCCTTGTACCATTAAGTGGACAAAAATATTTTGCATTCTACTTTCACAGAATTCAACCACTTGGTATGAATTTTCTTCACTAAGAGTTTTACGTTCACGAATAATATACCTGCATTATTATTTTCAGGGGGATTTTTTCTGGAACTCAGGCACCATAACGATTTGTATGTTTTTTTTTTTTTTTTTTTGGGAAACTTGACGGTGAAATCATCAGTTAAGCTTTGCTTTCATAACTTTTCTGAACTTTTTTAATTCCGCAACTTGAAATGAGTCGGCATGCATGATTTGAAATGGATTCGGTCATATTACATTTTAATAATACGTAAAATGCAAATTTAGTTCTTCTAGGTCTGTTATAAGTTCATGGCTTGGAAGATGGAGTCATATAATTTAATATAAGAAAAGTCGCGAAATAGTTGAATGGATGATTACAAATCAATTATTTTTGTTGCTATTTAACTTCCAAAGAGAGTTAAGGGGTTCACTCAATAATCTTGCAAGAGATTGATCATGTTATACTCTTCTGGAAAACTTATAAGCTGATCGTCATATCTGCGGGCGATAGACATTTGTAAGTAATTTCTAAACTTTTGCTGGGGATGCTACACATATAAAGTTGTTTTCACATATGCCAAAAAGTATGCAACATTAATTGAGCGCAAAAATGTTTGTAGCCAAATACACCACCTCCTAACATATTTATCACCAATTGGTGGATTTATGACAAATATTGATATAAACGTTGTCCAATGATTATAGAAATGAGAACAAAGAAAACGCGGACGTCTTAAATCATCGTGGAAACATTCGCTAAAGCAAGATATACGTGAATTGGGGAAATGTTAAAGAAAATTGCAGGCGCTCGCTACAGATCTTTAACGTTGAAAAAGTTTTGTGAAGATTCTGTGCCCCGGCCACAAGACGAATACTTGTAGTCATTCAACTATCTCAGCTGAGAGCATGCCTGAACCCCAGGTATTTCTATTTTGAAACGATAACAGGAATCACAGGGTCTACCCGCCAAAGTCTTAATGCAAAAAGCGGTGCAAAGTAGACTTTATCCAACGTGTTCCTTAGGTCCAGTTAAGTAAAGAACTGAAAGTAGCACATCACGCAACCCGCCCCTACTTTCGCAATTTATTTAAAATGACACCTTACAGACAACTTAACAGTACAAACAGAAATCGTTTTCAATTTTTCACAAAGTTCAGGCTGATTTAAATGTCTACCTTATTTTGAATTTTGCTTTTTCGATTGAATACACAATTAATAAAAAACATATATATTTTTTTAAATAAAGTGACAAACAAATGTGAATTTAATTCAACACTAATTACATAAATAATTTCTTAATAATAGCAGCGATAATATTGTAAACGATCATCTAAAGCAAGTTAGAGCTCTACCAAGTACGTGTTCACGTATTTCTTTTATTTGGGCTTGTATCCATGGTGCATAACAGGCTACATCCGTATAGACACCTGGTAAAAGTGGCGCTCCGCATTGATCACCGAATGAAACAACGCCTGCTAACACTTTACCACAGACCAAAGGCCCGCCTGAATCTCCAGAGCAAGCTTCCCGTTCACTCTCCGGATAGCCAGTATACATCATATCATCGAGTATTTTGCCTTCATGAAGCACAGTTTCACTGGTACAAGCAGCGTTGGGAATAATGGGTAAATCGACGGCCATAAGCAAATCTGATATGTAGATAGCTTTATATAAGATGAATATTTGAAACTTTATGCTGCACGTACTTTTGAATGATTCATTATTAAGAAAGCTTTGTTATTATATTTTTTGATATTAAAAATAAATCTTTGTTTCATTTCATTCAAAAAACTAATTTTGGGTCAAAAAAACACATATATATCATATGGAGAAACACCCTCATCATAAAGGATAATGCAAAAAAGGTAACCCTGATGATTGAAACTGAAAGAAAAGCTCAGAGCTCATCAGATATTGTTCAAGCCTTATGAAAATCAGTTCGTCCATAAAAGACGCCAACAAAAATTCTGGAATTTTAGTGCCCTACATCCCTCTTATGACAAAATTAAAAAAAAAACTAAAAGACGTCCGAAAAGGCATCAACGCCCTTGTTTTTAATTTTGAAAAAATTATTTAAACTATTAATTACTGCAGACCCAGGTCATCTCGGTATATAAAATTTATTTACAGTAGTCAAAAGAAACAATTTTATTGTTTTTAGGTTGATCTTATATTTCTTATATTAAAGCTGATCTTATATTATAGCCACTACTATAATTAAATAAATATCAATGACACAAACCTATCGTATAAAGCATAGACTATGGTGTAAAGTACACAGCTATTGCAGAAGAAAGTGGCTGCCACTGTTATTTCGTTTAGGCGGTGGCTCATTTTTGTATTCTTGTGTTAATTTTATTATATTTATTTTATTTAGTTTATTTAATTTAAAATATATACACTTCCGCACTAAACAATTTGAGAATTAATAAAAGATTAGAGCAGTTAGAAAAACTAAGAGTTAAGTGAAGATTGCACCGCTTCTTCATTAAATGAATTTTGAAGTTGCAAAAAAAAAAAACTATTAAATTATTTTATAGCGTCTGCCTCGGATATGTGTTAAGGACATAGTATAGACAACAAAAATGTAAAGACAGACATACTGCATTTTTAATAACAGAAATCGTTAAATTGTGAAAAAAAAACCAATAAAATAATATTATCGTTTTCTTCCAAAATTTCGTTGTCTTCAGTATTGCCCCTAGAAGCAGACGTGTAAGAGGTCTCTGCTTTTTTCAAAATATGTAGCGTTTCATATGTCAAAATCTTCAATGTTGGTCAAATTCGTTTATTTAGTTTAGGAACATCAAGTTTTTCCGAATAAATATAGTTACACAGTTAAAAATCTTAACCTTTTCCCTTCAAAACCCATTTTGAATTATAACGATATCTTTCTTATTTTTCTCCTAGTATCGTAAATTCTAATTTTCTAGTTATCCTGCCGTACTGGAACTTATGTGAATATGTATGTCATATTGTGTAATAATGCTATCGATATTTCAAAGAAAATATCAACCAGTACTACTACTTATAAAAGAAAAACAAATCACACAAAAATTAGAGATATAAAAGCAAAAAGGTGTCCGATTTGGCGTGGAATACCTCACCCAAATAACTAAAAAAAATAGAAAAGTATATTTTGGATAGCAAAATTAGGTACTGTATTAGTTTTATATAGAACTATGTTTATATGCATATTTTACCTTAGGTGGTTAGAAACATCTGCCTTCAAAAAAGCACCGTTGAAATCGTCTGCAATCTCTATATCTAAGTTTTACATAAGTAAAGGAATCATCAGTCAGCCAAGAAGCAGACGCGATAAAATGATTTAGTACTGATTTTTTTTTTTTTTAAGAGTTTGTAAAATTACAATTTTTAAATGCAGCAATAGTAAAATGGCAAACGTTGTTTCTCGCGATTCTTATGAAATGATCTTTATAATAATTGCAATCTGCCTTACGATAAAACCATTTAAGTTTCTATATATCATAAAATGTTGAAAAAAATTTAATTAAGCACTCTTAAAAGCAGCAAAAGAAAAGCGTCTGCCTCTTGCAGACATATTTTTTAATATAAGTGGCAGACGCGATAAAATTGCTTATGGTACCATTTTTAACAGTTTCAAAGACCTCTCAATTAAAAACGAAATGACAGATAACTATTAAAGTTTCACATCCGCTAAACTTAATGTTTCCCAGTGGCAAATATGTTATAAACAACATCGATGAATAGCTATACTCATTGTAGGCAGTAATGCTCACAACTCCAGCCACAACTGTAAATGCTTTTTACAAAGGGATGGCCGCTTTGTAGGCAGCTTGCCTACATCTGCATATACAAAGTATGCAAGGCAGGCAAGATCCCTTACATCTTCATATACAAGGCAGCCAGCCAGCAGACTACCTACAGCTCTATATACAAAGCAGGCAGCCAGCAAGCAAATAAACAAAATATCACAGTGACAATTTCATTTGTGAAACATACAACACAAAGGGTATAGCTTTTCATACATGAAAAATCAGAGTACTTCATCGATTTGCCGCTGGGTTTTGTTTAATTTAAGAAAACTGAGCTCCATTTTTATTTGTTTGAAGAACTTCTGATTAAAAACGTGAATATTTTAGTACTCGTTTTTGGAATAACATTTGCTTTGCTTTGTAAACCTAATCCTTAACAATTGTATTTTCAGGATGAACTAATTAGCTAAAAGTTAAGTCTTAGTTTTTAATGTTTATATCATATATATATATTAGTCTTTTTAAGTTGCACATAACATTTTCTATTTATCACAATTATGCTGTTATTAAATTTACTAAAAATAATCTTAAATTATAAGGAACTTACATCACATAAAATTCATTTGTACTCCCAACCAACAAACACCTTAATTGTTGACATTTTTTTAACTTAATCCTAAACGTATACTCCTATTAGATATTTCTTACACAAGTCTTCAGTCCAAGTAAAAACTTAGCGTTTTACCATTTTCTAATCTTGGCAGCCTTCAACGTGAAAACTGTAAATATCAAAAATCCCAATGTGCCCCAAATAGAGCTGTTTTGATTAGTGCCAGTGCCAATATTGGCTTTTATCCATTTCGCATAGTGTTCAACATCGGTATAAATTACCGGAAGTTTATTGCCCTCGCAAGCATTGGCACCAGTTGCAATCCCAATTAGTTGATTTTCAAATAACAATGGTGCACCAATATCATCCTGTACGCAAATGTCCATTGATGGTTGATAAAAGTCCGCGCAAAACATGCCACTTGAAAAGTTTTCACCATAAGTCTTGGCACAATTTTCATTTGCCAACTTGGTTGCATTTGCCGTTAGAAGCAAATTTGATGTTAGGCCCTGAAAAATTTTAAGATATTTCACATTAAAAGATTCTACGAAGTCCAAATATGTGTGGTAATTTACCTGTTTTACTTTTCCCCACCCGGTTAGAACGCAATTAGCACTGCCATTTAAGTGAGCACGGCTAGATGGCGTGATCAGTGAAATAGGTTGCACCGCTAAATGGCTTTCAGGAATATCACGATCAAGTAACAGCAAAGCGATATCATCACGCAACTTTGTTGGCTGATATGAGTGGGGATAGAAGGCGTGCGTCACGCCATACACAAGAGTGTGCTCGGTATGTTGATAACGATCCAATGTGCCAAGAACAACTTTGAATTCCGAGGGGTGTCGCTTCGATTTGTGTTGATAGCTGTAAGTTACAAAAAATTATTACTATTATAACCAAATAAAAATCAATAAATCTGCATTCTATGGTATAAGAACTTAGTAGATAAGAGCTCAAGTGGGTATGGCACTTACTTGTAGATACAGCGCGCAGCAGTCAGTACAACAGCGGGTGCTATAATTGCGCCACTGCAGATGTGTCCCTCACCGAAATTATTATCACTCAAGGTCAAACGAATTGAAACCTGGTGTTTGCTTTTTTCCAAAGTCGCGGCATCGCTGCTATTGAGATTGATACGGGAACTAAAATCTTCATGAGTATTTGGCTGTTTTAAAACTGCGAAGAAAAAGAAATATAGAAATTTGTTATTGATCACGTCGATAAATTATCTTTTTTTTTTGAATTATAAACGAGAATGACTTGGTTCAATAACTTGCCTACACCAATAAATGCACATTTGGCCAAAAATAATTAAAAATTATCTTGATACCAACTGTCTTGATAACAAATTTTTCAATTTTATTTATTTTTAATAATTATGGGTCCCTGCTAAAAGTTGGTAACAAAAAATTTCGGAAACGTCAAATATAATTAAAAATAAAAATTTGTTGTTCCTTATCAAAGTTTAATTCATTTAAGACCCACCACTGTTGCTATATGACAATAAGCGCATATATCTACATCAGCATGATTTTAATCTCATTTTTTTAATGAAATTTGAGTAGTTACTAAGCAACTGATGTATAGAGTTGTATCCATGCACTTTAAAGAAATTGTGGTTCGATTTTGATTCACTTGTTGTTTTGATAGTCACATTTGTTATAATAATCAGTTCTATGAGTTCGACCCTGACCATGAGCCTTCTGGTATCGGTTATTGATTTCTAACTTTATATGTACGTTATGTGGTTGTTGGTTGAATGCTTTACTGTTGTTACCCTATAACAGAGGACATTATTTATAGACCGTATTTCTCAAAAAGTTAAAAACAAAAGATCTAAATACTATACTTTATTGACTTTATAATTATTTTACTGAGCCCACCTAGCATTTAGATGATCATTTGTTTTTTAAATCACCTATACGAGTCATTTTTGACTACTCTTTATGACCAAAAAGTGATTACAAGTAATAACTGAGAAAATAAATAAAAAAAAAAATCCAAAAATTACATTCCGATCCACCCAATGATCTAAAACTGATTGCACAGGAAAACAGTAACAATATTATCACTTTTTGATCTACGTAATGATTCGAATATAACTTTAGAACTTATTCTTGAAAATGTATTTTAAATTGTGTTCTGTTTTGTAGTTCATAACAACTTTACTAGAAGTAGATAATTTATAAATACTTTTACAAGAAGTAAAATTATGCATATGGGGCTGATGGTGATGAAAAGAACGGCAAGGACACGCAAAGGAACGTCAATGCGGAAAAATTTAAATCATATGTCTTTCAAATGATTAGAAATATGACTTAAAAAAGGCTCGCAAATGCTTAGAAATATGACTAAAATAGGATTCAAAAAAGACTCGCAAGTGATTAGAAATATGACTCGAAAAAGACTCGCATAAGTCTCGAAAAAGACTCGAAGGTGATAAGAAATATGACTAAAATATGAATCGAAATAGACTCGCAAATCATTAGAAATATGAGTCGAAAATGAGTCGAAACTGATCAGAAAAACGGGTCATGACCGACTCTTCAAGAAGAGTCGCGGATAGGGTTCCATTTTCTCCCGATAAAAGTATCATTTTTGATCAGAAAATGAGCGCATTTATGATCATTTTAATCAGACAGAGGACTCGAATGAGATCGAAAATTTCATAAAATGGTGGCTGGGAGCTTACTGTCCAGTACTGTGTGTGTGTCAATACTAAACAAATTACACAAAACAATTTAACAAGAAAACTGAAGTTTGTCAAAACTACACTCAAAAAAAAAAAATGTCTAACCTGGGTCAGGTAACACATTAACCTGATAAATTGTTCTATGGAATTATGTTAAATTAAAAAAAAAACATTTCTTTCTTGCATCCAGTGGGGTTCGAACCTAGGCATACTGTGTTGTTACATGCGCAGTACTTATACGCTTTTAGTTTCACGCAATATATTACTAAGGGTAGTTCAGTTGGTTGAGATGTGCTCGCCTCTGAACAGTAACATAACGTAGAAGACCTAGGTTCAAATCTCATCGGTGACAAATAAAAACTTGAATTCTCTTTGTTGTTTTTAAAATGCAACAAAAATAAATTAAACTCCAATTAATGAGCAAATGTAATAAGGGGGAAGGGGAATACGATAGAAAAACAAAAAAAAAATTCTGTTGCCTTTTTTGAGAAAATTTTGTGGCTAACCTGATTCCCAGGTTAGTTAGACTCAACAACATGAACCACCAGGTTAGAAAATTCTAACCTGAGATTTGGTAAAAATTTGGTTACATTTACCAAATATATTTTCTGAGTGTAATTATTACACTGGCACACAAAAACAAATTTTTCTAAACCCGTGGTGTAACATATAAACTCTTATGTATTTTAATGCGCTGAATATGAATCCGATGTTCATTTTGCTCCATCACCCACCAGATTTCCACAAAGCCCTAATTTTGGATCAAAATTGCCAGTCCATTTTTTGTACCATTTACTCCAGACATATCATTTCCGGACTAATTTTGATCGCTGAAAAGGATTCCGTAGATCAAATTTACTTCTGACTCTTTATTATTCAAAAAAAAAGTTTAATTTTGGACCAAAATTGACCAAAAAAATACCAAAGTCTACTTTTCGTATCGTTTACTTCAGATATATCGTTTCCAGAGTATTTTTAATCACAATAACAAGATTCAGTAGCCCAAATTTATGTCAAAATGACCAAAACATTACAAAGTAATTTACCTTTCTATTTTGGCTTTTGACTTGACAACAACAAAACAAGCAAACTCATACTGAAACCCAGACGCACTACTTACATACTAAAACCGAGACGCAAAACTCAAAAGGAAACTGAAATTCAGAGAGTATAAGTTATAAAAAGAAGACGAAGAAGACGCGCCTTTTGTGATTAAAACAAATTTACAGGCAATAGGAACGTGAAGGAAAAAAAAATCATTATCCGAAAATAGGTCAAAAACGGTCCTTTACATGGTTTGGGGACATCTGAAATGATTTTCAAAATCCCTTATCAACCATTCCCTATCGATTGGACAAAAAAAAAAATTCCAGAAAATGTGTCAAAAACAGTTCCTTCCTGGAGCCATTCGAAGTGATGTCCAAAATCTTTTTTTGATCTTTCTCAATCGATTGAAACAACAAAAAAATTTACGAGTCAAAAACGGTTCTTTCCATGGACCGGGGACACTCCCCTCCAAGTGATGTCCAAATTCTTTCTCGACCGTTTTCTCATCGATTCTGTAATCCTAACGATTGGCTTAATAAAAACTTTTTGTTGAATGTAAATGATCATTTTGTCTATCCCTGAACATAATTCTCAGACAATAAAATTTTTACAAGTGTTTGCAGTTTTCAAAATTTCAAGGCTTCAATTAAGCGGACAGTATCTCAATAAATCAAATTTTTCACCAAATTATAGTGCATACATAAGCTGATCATAGGTTCCGTTTTGAACGGCACTGCCCCGTTTTCAAGCTTTTTATCCCGTTGCCCCGAAAGAACACTGAATCGTTCTGTTTTCAAAAAATGTTTCATTGGGAAAGTTCACATAATCCCTCATGCTGTCCAACTTCAATGCTCGATCATGGGAATTCTAGAAACAGCCGCATGACACTCTTGTTGTAAGGCTTTTAGATGGCTTGTCCAACCATACAACCTGTGTGAATACTGACTGTCAAGCCTAGTGCAAATTTTTTATTTTAAAAAAGATTTCATAGAGTTAACTTCGATGTGGACACTTATAAGTAAAAAAAAACTTGAATTGGGAGCACAATGCAGTGGTGTCAGTTCAATGCTGCTTTGAATGGGCGAATCTAACAAAGATATCCATGTGAAATGAGGTTCAGAAAGTCTTGTTGATTGAGTTTGCATTTTCAAGCAATAATCCCGTTCTGATGCAAAAAATAAATGGTCACGTTATCCATACATCTAATTCTAATGAATTAAATTTTTTAAGTTTTGTTGTTGCCAGCAATGTTGGTTGTAAATACATAAATTTTACTACTCTAATAAATTTTGCGTTATAAGCTTATTTATTTATAATCATTTTGGGAAATAACTATTTTGTTAGTGGAGATAACTATTTTGTTAAAGTTTATTTACATTCTTTTGATTATACAGCACAGACTTCACATGTCATCGGAAAATAACCACTTTATTCATAAGTACTTTCATAGCTGATATCAATTAGTTGGATTAACGTATAGTACTTTAAGCAAAAGATATAGTGTTGAGTAAAAAGTGGTTATAACTGGTTATATCGATTGATAAGTTTTGTAAGAAATTGTAGGTAAATTATATATTATTTGTATACACCAATGAATAACAATGGCAATCAAATTGAATAGTTGGTGAAGGTGCTAAGTATCGGTTAACATGCTGTATATTTGAACAATATTGTTGAGTCAAACATATATTTGGTTGTAATTACCAAATAATGTTTTGATTGATAGAATCAATTCTTTGTCGTATAATTTCAATTGGAATAATTTCAGTACTCGAATATTTTTCTCTCTATACTTTTATAAGCGTCAAGAACAAATTTTTTTAATGGGTTTTTCAAATATCGGACTATGAATTTTTTTTCACTGTTGGTATAAAAATGAATTTCAAAGCAAAGGCTAACAAAATAATTAGTTTCTTAAGCACTTAGCATTAAAAATTAAACTGAAGTGTTTTGGGTCTCGTTAACTCAGTGAGCTGTCAAAGTTAATATATATTTGAAATTGCGCAGTATATTGAAAACTTTAAAATTCAACGGGGTGAAATATTACGCCATAAATTTTATTTTTTTTATATGACTTATAAATTATCGAAAACCCATTATTTCGAACTCAAATAAAATATTCTGCAGTGAATTTCTCACAAACAAATTAATGAAATCTATTGGAAAAGAAAATATTGGGTTCGCCGAAATATTTTGTTGAGTTACCATCAAATTAACTACGCAATACCTGCAATTCTTGAAGCATAAATTTTAATACACTTAAAACTATCACTCACTTGAATGCATTTCACTGCATAAAAATGCCAAAATAAAAATTCTGGCAATTTTTCGAAAATTCTCGTTTCGATGCATCCTGGCTTTTGTATAAATTTTTAAATAAACTGCTGTACGATTTTAATAATTAACAATAAGAATTTTTTTTTAAATCTAATATTTTAAAAACTAACTTTTTTTAAAAAAAAAAAAATGTCAACAAGGCCGTTTCTACAAAATCGCCCGTGAACCGTTTTGTAGAAGCGTCCATAGGTAAATGATTTCAAACAAAAGTGCTAAGTATTTCGTAATTTGTTATTGTGCCTAAAATTATTAATATCGGCAATAATCTATGGAACTTCGGGTTTGTTCAATCTCCAAGTAGAGATAAAGTTTTTATTATTTGTTTATTTCATTAAAGCTGCATGAGGGGAATTCGTGCCAGCGGCCTGGAAGGATGTCATGGTATTTTCAGGTAGCAAACGAAGCGTGCTGCCATATCTTATCGCATTAATGTTTTCATTTTTGCTATGATTTTTTTATTTCTTTTTGTTTTATTTTTGCAATTTTTTTTTTTTTTTTTTTTGATATTTTGGCAATGTTTTTTTTGTTTGTTTTGTTTTATTTTGTTATTATGAATTAAAAAGAAAAATTTCGCAAGATTTCTATTTATCAATTAAATAAAATGTGCGGTACAAGCCGACCTGAACGAAGTTCAAATGATTTTGATGACTGTCATTTTGTTTGACGTGGATTGTGGCTTAGATCAGTGATGGCATTTGGGTTTTGTGTAAGTGTACTGAATCAAGGCTTTAAGTGTACTTTTTAGAAGACGAATGTACTTGTTTGGTATTTGTGTCAAATTTAAATAAAATGTGTCAAAATTTCGATATTTCACTAAAAAAAAAAAGAGCATCACTTCTGGGTGAATACTGAAGAGTGTAATTTCTATACTTTACTACAAAAAAACAACCATTACCTTTGGGTATTCAAACATGAGCTGACCTTCTACATTAATTCAATTCTTATTTATTCATCCTTTGCCTATTTACATAAATATGTTCTGATTCTTTCAAACAATAACTCTGCAGTATCATGATGAAACTTCACTCTTACAATGAGTCTTCATCCGCAATATCTATTACATTATTAACAATATGTTCCAATTTAATTCGGAAGAGTTCCAATATTTATTTCAAATTATTCCGAAGTGTTGCCAGCTAATCCAATGTTGAGGTTTCATTCAATTGACTAGAAGAAAATGGTCGTGCGGATTTTGATCACATATTTTACAAAAACTTAAAAAAAAGGCAATTATTATAAATTGTCCTGAAAATTCTCCAAATGTACTGAAAGTGACCCAAATGTACCGAATGTACTGAAAACTTATTGAATATACTGAAGACGATTTTTTAAGAGGCAAATGTACCGAAAAAAGTACAAATATACCGAAAATGCCATCACTGGCTTAGATTAGTGGGGTCTAACAGTGGAGTACAAGGACTCTTATGATTTTCCGAGATCATCTCAAGGGATAGAAGTGAAATAACAAATATATAAATTACAATCTAAAAATAAACGACTTTGATGAATATACATAATTATATATTTAATAAATATATGGTGGTACAGTTTTGATTAAAATAATATCAATGAATAAAGATAAAGAAAAAACTACAAAGCGCACTCACATCGAATTACTTAAATAGCTCTCTATGGGAGAATTCTCTCAGCATAGCATTTTTTCCCCAGTTTTTGTTTTTGATAAATTTTGTCACTCTTCATCAAATAAATTTCTCAACATAGCGTTTTAAATATTTTACTTGTATGGGGGTGTAGGCGTATCCGTTAACCGATTCCGCTCATTCTTAGTCCCAAGAAGCTTGTTTGAAAGTGTCAACTGTGTTCTTGATTTCATTCAATTAGCTTACTTTTTTCCCGTAATTGTGATTTCCACACTGATACCAAGACGGACATGGCTAAATGAACTAAGGTTCCTGCCACGCCCTCTTCCGTGCGTTACGAACAAAATGACAAAGTCAATATACCCTCTGTGTGGGGTATTACAAAAAAGTTTTATCTGAGAAACCATGTCACATTGCCAAAATTTGGTTTAAGTCTTCACTAATATTGAGAACATTTTTTTTCGAATTTTAAAAAACTATCTAGGTGGTCAGTCGCTACTCTTGTAATGACCTTCCGTATGACTGTGGCATTCGCGAAGATAACAGGGATGTTAATTCTAGTCTCCTTTCATTTCAAGCAGGATTGTTAGGCTTTTGAGGTCAAAGATTTTCGTTGTGTAGCAATACTTCTTTTTCCTCATACGTAGCGATATTATACTCAATTTTGCCCGATCCATCCAAAAATAATCATCAAAATTTGGACAGTAATCGTGATTTAAAACAATGAATAATTCATCCACTTTGACACTATCGTTAGCCTTAAAAATTTCTTCAAACGAAATAAGATTCCAATCTCGTGTGAATGTAATTTTGAAGTCACTTTCCACAATATTCCACTGCTTCAATCGGGACGCCAAGATCTCTGTTTGTCTTGATGACAATCCCAAATCGCGAACGAGATCGTGATAATAAAGATTTGACACTAAGTGTCATTACATCGGTTATGTTCCAGTTGGACTATGTGGCTTGTCAATTCTCTTGCTAGGAAATTCATCGGTGAAAACAGAAGAACTTTCAAGTTTTGCAATTGGAATTGAAAAAGATTTTTCAGGATTCTAATTCCTTGATATTTAAGTCTTTGACGCATAATTTCTACAAACAATACATAGTACATACAACTGTAGTTTTGGTTTCGAAAATAGAATTTGCCATATTCTCAACTGCCAGATGGCTTACCTTCTGCAAAATCGAAATTTCGATGGAACACAGAATCGCTTCGAAGACCGTCCATCGGTTGTTGACCCTAAATATAATTATAATTCTGATTAACCTTAGATAGCTCTTTCCAAAAACGATGTACGTTTTGCCTCTTCATGCGAAGTTTTTTTTTTAAATATCAATTTTTTATATAATATTTTAACCAATTTTAACATTATTTTCCCATAGCTACCAGATTTGGATTCAATGAGCCAAAATCCATAATAGGGACCGTTTCAGTTTGGAATAAACTGAGGGCCTCTAAAGATTTTTTTAATTCAACTGAAACTAACTTTTTTTTCAGAGCTGTTTCCAGAATGTTGTAATATTCAGAGCTATTCTATTTAATTCACTTTTTCTCGGTCTACGTTACATACTAAATGTAGGGCCTTATAAGTTAGCTCTCACACCACCTTATCGGACAAAAGAAAAAAACAAATTTTAAATATATTATCTATGATATTATTATTGTTTTCAAACTTCGTTGCCAATCATTATTGCTTCATTTTTCCTATTAGTTATCATAAATCGATTGCTATTTACGTTCATACCTGTATGTATGTACATAACATATAATTAGAACGCAGGAAGTTTAGCTGATAAATCAGAATCATCCGATGTCGAATGATTTCACGTACAAAGTGCGTTGAAATTTAGTTATTTTTGCTTAAATTTTTTTGGAATTCCCTTGATTATCGGGTATTACGTTTAATTTGATAGCCAAATAAAAGCATTTTATCAGAAAGGTTATACTCGTAAATACATACTTGTGTACTTAAAGACATGCGATTCAATTTGAGTTTATCATTGCAGTCGCAAAACCAGTCGAAATTATATTGTATATTATAAATTGATATTTCATCATTCAAATACTTCCAATAGTTTCAACTTTTGTTTCTGAAAAGATCTGCAGGAACATTATTCCTCTGTTTCCGAAAAGATCTTATAACACACCCTCGCAACATTGAGAAATAATTTCATTTGAATTAAGAGCAAAGTATATTCATTATATGAAGGTACATACATTTCCTGAAAAATATATTTATACAAATTATGAAACTAGTATTAAAACTACTCCCAAGTTTTCCTTGCGATGCTTAAAATCAAAATAATCATTGCTTAATATTTCTTTAGCAATATTTTTGAATGATAATTTAAAATAAGATTACGTTTGGTAATAATGGGATCGTTTTCCTATTTGGTAATTTACAAACACTCAACGTGCAAAAGTAATGGAGCTCGTATCAAACAAGTTCCCATTACTTCTCTTGGATTGCTCCAAAATACTACAGAGACCAAACTCCCTTCTTTCCAAATGGGATGAGTATTGTAATCATTAGCTTATGTATTATAACGTATTTCCACAATGCAAATAAAAAACAATTAATAGAAACCATAAAACATTGAAATATATAAAGTTTAAGAAATGCCTAAAAGTACGCAACAAAAAGTTTAATTTGCATTTTCTAATACACTGAAAAAAAAAGCCCAATCTTAAAGTTTAAAATTTTCGATATCATTTTTTTTCAATTTTTGTGTTTCGAATAGAAACTTGATTTTTTGCTTACCCAACATTGGTATACTTTAGCTCAAGATGTAAGACCGCAAGTCTTTCATATTACGTTATTGAAAGGAATTTATTTGATTTATACTCCTAGACATTGAATATTAATTACGTAAAACTTTTATGATGATTTTGTTACGCCAAACCCCTACCTCACACTAAAAAATGATAAAATTTTTAAACCTCCGTCGGTCAGATGTTCCGATGCCCTACGGACGGTCGGATGTGGTCTGGCTGGACCCCTATACACGAGTATTTGTAGGGGAATATGGCGATATTTGAGTCATATTCAAACGTAAATATATGTAGACCATGTATGTTTATACATATATTCGGTCTTTTTTGTTTTCTCTGGATTTCAAATGGACTGAGCTAGCTGTTGATAAAAAAATATTGAAAAAAAGTGTGCCTTATGTTAGAAAAAGTCGGTTTCTTTTCGCTACTATCACTTGTTTTTAAGGGATTTTATGACCTTTGTAATCTCCGCTTGTGAAAGAGAGGCAGTCGGTGAGGTTTTCCTACAGTTATGTATAGTTTCTGTTTGAGCTATTTAATGTGAATTCAGTCTGAATTCTTTGCGTGCTATCTTACATAAGCCGTAACAATATCTCTGATAACTGCGTCCGTCTCGTTTGTCTTTTATGCTGGAGGCTTTTAATTTCCTTTTAAGGTCATCATATATTTTTGTGTCGGCTTGCCTTTGGGTGCCATCCATTAATTACGTGAGGTGTTTTTTTGAAAATTTGAACCCCCCTCCTCAAGATTTGGTGAGCTCTGACAGGACCCCCCCCCCCCCCCCTTCCTTTCCGTGAGACTTGTCTTATAATTTTTAAATGTAATCTACTATAATAATGAATAGTCTCTGCATTAAAAAGTTGACGTGAGATTTTTATTGGCCCCTCCCTCCCCTTTGGTGAAATTTGGTGAGATTTTTCCGGACTCCCTCCCCTCTATTTTGATTCACAAAATTTATAGACGTCCCCTTGGTTTCTTATTCAAGTTTTATCTCTCGCACTTTTTGCAGCTCTCCTCTCCCTCATCCAGGTTCTTCTGTAAGGAAAAATCCGTAAGGAAAAGTCACCAGGTGTAAGTGTCGCTGAGCCTCTTTACTTCGTCGATGAAGTTTTCCCGAAAACAACTATCCTTGACTTTATGTAGGGAAAGCTGTTTCGTTGTTACGTTACTCAATTGAATGTAAACTGTTTCGAGCTGAAGAGAAGCTAAAAGAACGTAGTGATCAGAAGCGATGTCAGTGCTCTCTTGACTTCTACGTCAGGAAGGCTATTTGTGTATAGTCTCTTTATGCAGAAGTAGTCTATCTAGTTTTCTGTCCAGTGATCAGGTGAATTCTATGTGTTTGTCGCTACCTATTTGTGTGTTTAGTTTTCTTTAGCCATTATTTGGCTATAAAACGTTTCTTTTGTTGTAATATCAGCAATCACAGTTGCGGCACATGTACATTTTTATTATTGTCTCGTTTCTAGCTCTTTCATTGACAAGTTGTCAAATTATTAATGATTTTGCCACCCGTTTGCTGTGGAGAAGTCCAACTCCGTCGCGGTGCAAGTCATATTCTTGTCGGCCAGAATATAAAAACTGTACGATTATAATTTAACGACTATGTTTACTGAAAAAGAGCAAATTCATTTTTAATAGATGGTATTCAAGGGAATCTACCCACACATGAATCGATTATTTAATATTTATTATTTTTGTTGTTTTGATCGGCCTTTTTAGGTAATGTTTGAATTAAATTTTTGGGCTTTGGCCGTATTATTAGAAAATAAAAACTGTTTGTTTTTGTTTCAATTTTTTTATTTGTTTCCGATATTTCGGTTAGATTTTCCAACCATCATCAGGGACTGAAAATATTATATAACACAGAAAAAACATTTACAAAATATTTACAAAACATTATTGTTATAAATTAAAAGAAAATTACCCAATTAAGGAATTGAAAAAATTGTCTCCGTCTGTACGTCTTATTGTTGTGTCGTACTTTTGTCAACTGTTTTCTGTTTTAATCAAATATTTGTAAATGTGCGCACAGTTGTCTGTGTCGGTCTTGTAGTTCAGTCTGTTTTTTGTAGGTGTATTGATGATGTGCAACATTTCTATTGTGTAGCGTCTCGCATAGTTGTTTTCTTGTTGCAATATTTTTGTGTTGCTGAAGTTTGGAACATGACCCTTTCTTACGCAGTGGGCCGCCAGTGCAGTTTTATTGTCACTTTTTGACTTCAAATCGGATTTGTGACCTGCTAGTCTTGTTTTTAGTTTCGATTTTGTCGTTCCAACGTATAATTGTCCACATTTATTTATTCCGTCTCCATTGCACGGTATTTGATACACAACATTGGATTTTTCCATATTATCCAATTTACTTTTTGTATTTGTATAAAAATTTTTTAAGTGTATTGTATGTTTTTGGGGCAAGTAGGTAGTTGTTTTTGTTGTACAGCTCAGTTTTTTTGAACTTTTCCGTAAATCCATGTACGTAAGTCACAGCTTTGTAAATTTTTGGCTCTTTGTTTACCTTAGTGTTTTTGGTTGCAGCTTCTCTGAGTACGCGATTAATTGTGCTCTGCTCTGTTCAGTCCCTGATGATGGTTGGAAAATCTAACCGAAATATCGGAAACAAATAAAAAAATTGAAACAAAAACAAACAGTTTTTATTTTCTAATAATACGGCCAAAGCCCAAAAATTTAATTCAAATATTTATTATTAATTTTTTTTTTATTTCAATCATTTTATTTCTTTTTATATTTGTTAAAAGATAAAAAAGCAAATGATAATAAAATATATGGCACTATCACAAATTATAAATAAACAATAAAATAATAAAAAAATACTAGTCCAGTCAGTAATGACAAAAAAATGTTTTTGTCTTTCAAAACGTGGAATCAGACCAGAAGGGAAGTCTGCAATTATGGCCACCAATTGTAAACAAAGATTATTTAAGGAATTTAAATTTCAACTGTGTAAGCATAGTCCAGTCAGTAGAGATTTTTTCCGTTGCAAACGATGAAACATTGATGATTTTTACGTATATCTTTCAGATTTGCTTTGACTATATAAGTTGACCTATAAAGACAGCTATCCTAAAACTGCACCCAAAAATCCTTCCTTTCAGAGAGGAGTTTAGATAAAAGTCAAAACTAAAGGCAGTACTAATTAAGTTAAGATTATTTTCTGCCATGACCAAATTGCGTATTCCTTAAGACAAGGATGCAGCACTCGAAGCTCGTTTAGCTCTTCCAGCTCTAGCAACAATAACTACAAATATTCAAAGTTTTTTTTTCTCAAAATATTTTTGAATTCCTTACCGTAGATTTTTACAAAATAAAAAACATGAGTTTTACATAAAGACTTTGGCCTATAATTATAATCGCAAAATTAAGTTAAAACCTGGTTTTTACCCAAAATCGAAGATACAGAGTGACTCCACAAAAAAAAAAAAGAAAAACTTGCATTAAATTATGAGAAAGTTTTAAAAAATAGATTACCCCGCTTTATTGACACAAAATATTATAGACACAGTGAAGAAAAGGAATAATAAAAAACTCGAAAATACAAGGCAACGTGGCGAAGTAGTTAGGACTGTGAACTCATAGATCTCAGTGCGTGGGTTCAATGCTCGTAAATGTAAATGTTTTTTTTTTTTTTATTGATGTCAATGAAAATAAATGTTGCTTTAAAACCTGGTTGTAAATATTTAAAAGCACGTTGTCTTGCTTTTAAATTTAAAACGTGCCTCTAGAAAAAAAAAGCATATTTTCTTATGAGAATCGAACCCACGTATTGTGAGCTAAGCGTTCACAGTCCTAATCATTTCGCCACGCTGCCTTGTATTTTCGAATTTTTTATTATTCCTTTTGTTCACTGTGTCTACAATATTTTGTGTCAATAACGCAGCGTAATCTATTTTTTGAAATTTTCTCATAATTTAATGCAAGTTTTTCTTTTTTTTTAATGGGGTCGCTCTGTATTTTAAATTTTTGGTAAAAACCAAGCTTTAACTTAATTTTACGACTATAATTATGGGCCTTTATCTTTAGCAACACATGTTAAAATCACCCATATTTCACATTTTTGTAAAGAAAAAGTCTCTACTGACCGGACTATACTAACATAATCGAAAATTAAAAATCTAATACGCTGTATCTTCTACGTTTTAACTGATTGTATCTTTATTAATAAGTCTTAACGTTGAGAAACGCTTCTAAACTAGTCATGGCATTCAACAAATTAAAATGTTCTTGATTGAATTGATTCGAAAGTGCGGCGTAAGTGTCGGACATGACGGCGCTTGCATTAAAAGTGCCAGTGCCAGTGCCAGTGATGGCATTTGGATTTTGTGAAAATGTACTGAATCGAGACTTGAAATGTACTTTTTAGATGTCGAATGTACTTTTTTGTCATGAACAATAAAAAGTTACTTCAAATTCCAAAAATTTTAACTTTTTCTATTTACAAAAAAAAACATTTCTTGAGGTCATATTCAAGTAAAATTTACCACAACCAAATAGTAATTTTAAGAAATAGTGCAAATGTACTGAAAATGAGCCAAATGTATTGAAATTGCACCAAATGTACTAAAAACTTGTCGAATGTACCACGATTTTTCACGAAGCATATGTACTGAAAAAGTGCACTAGATCAGTTATGGCATTTTTGGTATATTTGTACTTTTTTCAGTAGATTTGAGTTATGAAAAATATGTGTCAGTTCATTCGACAAATTCTCACTACATTCGGTATATTGGACGAATTTTCAGTACATTTGTCACAGTTTTACATTTCCACTTTTTTCATTATACAACATTTTGCCCTGAGTTGCAACATACTAAAATCTTTTTAGGCTAAACTGGTTAAAATCCTAACACGCTTCTGATGAACTAGCTTGGCCTAGGAAAAACCAGTTTATCCTAAAAACTAGTTTGGCCGGTAGCATATAATAAATTTTCCGTTTGTATATATTTTTCAGCTCCGTTTAAATGAAAGTCTTTTCAGCTATCCGAACTCCGTATAAGTGAAATAACCGCTTAGCTGAAAAATAAATTTTGGCAAATTGCCGTTTCAGTTAAGCGGGTTGGATTGTATATATGTATGTTACCGACCAAACTAGTTTTAGGCCAAACTAGTAACTGTTAAGCCTAAAGATATGCAATCAAATCTTAATAAAAAAAAAGAGCACTATGGCTAGTGAAGACTAGTTTGGCCTAGGAAAAACTAGTTTATCCTAAGAACTAGTTTAGCCGATAACATATATATATATAAATTGACAAATTTTGTTTTCTTACTTTGCTACTATCGTAGTCTTCACTAACCACAGTGCTTTTGCATTAAAATGTCATTGCACATCTTTAGGCTTAAGCTAACTAGTTTGGCCTAAAAACTAGTTTGGCCGGTAACATATATATTATTATACAACATGTGAATATGTGAAACTAAGGGAAGTTATTGAAATGTTTGAGTTTTTATTTGACAAGCAATAAAGTTCAATTAGCAAAATATTAATATGTACCGATATATATTGAGGCCTTAAATTTGGCCTTTCAAAAGGCAGCTGTGGTTGGCGAGAAATTCCGAAATCACCTCAATCAAAGTCTTTTCCACAAATTTTTTTGGGGATTTCTACATTGATAAGCGAATCTTATGTGACGTTACCTGTATCTTTTATTATTGAAATAAACTTCGATTTTTGTTAAAAGCGATTAGATTATTATAAGTATATGTTAGGTAAATTCGCTTTTGTCAGACTTTCATAATTGTGCGTGCATTTGGTTGCGTCGGTTGATAAACAAAATCTACAATGGTTTCTTCGTGGAATTCAACTGCATCAATAGTGCTCTGCATAGTTTTACAAATTTTTAGTTGTTGTTAGTATCAACAGATTTCATATTCATTTGAATAATTTAATTTCAAAGCAAACAACTTTTTTATAGCTTGTGCTCCTAAAAGGATTGGTAGTTTTGATGCAGGACCTAGAATAATCAACGGTACATTGGCTGAAAGAAATGCTACAAGACATCAGGTTTCCATAAGACGTAAACTAAATGATTCATTTTTTTTTGGTACCGGCCACATATGTGGTGGATCATTGATTACAAGTTCAGTTGTGGTTTCTGCTGCTCACTGTTTCGTTAAGTAAGTAATTTATAGTGTGTGGTCTAATAAGTTTAATTTAACAAAATAAAACATTGATCAATTGTTGATTGATAAAGTTAAGCCAATCCATATATTCGACGAAATCTAAAAAAGCAAACCCGCTTGATTAGGGAAATACCAACAGCGATAATTTCAATGTCGTTGAGTAATGAGTAAGGCTAGAAAATCAATTTGCTTATATGTAGCACATGACGCCATGGCTCAAAGTTTGGAAATAAACTTAATCAGATGGCGACGGTGTAAGAGTGTGGATGGAATATAAATTTGAGGGGAAATCGTCCCGAAAGCGGTTTCCGAGGCATAAGTTTCGTCATATTTTTCTACAAGAGATCCCGCTGCGGTCTTTTTTTATTTGAATTACCTGATAAAAAGTTGTCCAGTTGACAGTGAATATCCCACAAGTACTTAGTCATTGGAAGTAAAACGTTTCTAATTTCATATATTATCATTGCAGTTACAATTCTGTGGAGGGAGAATTCCTTCATGCTCAGGATTTCATCGTCGTAATGGGAAATTTGGATCGTTTTGAAAAAAATGAGGATACTTTGTCCTACGATGTCGCATATATAACCTATGGTGTCCCGAAATTTAACCTTTCAACATATGAGACTGATATTGCTTTACTCTTTTTGAGGCAAGCCGTTCCAGCGAGTCATCATGTTGTGCAACCAATACTTATCAATCGTAAAACTTTACCAGGTGGCACCATTTGTCAGGTCACTGGATGGGGTAACACTGAGCAGGTAATATACTTCAAGGGTTTTCTTAAAAGTTTAGTTCCATTGAAACTTAAATGATAGTTTTTTGGTAAATGTATTGAAATAAATCACTCCCAAGGAAGGAGGTTTCCAAATTTGAGTATCGAGAGGTCGCTCAAGGCCTATGTAACTTTTCATATAAAAATTTATGGGACCAATATCATTTTTGTTAAAAATGACAAATCGCTCTCAAAGTTATTTATTTTTTTGTATATAATCAGCATTAACAGACTTATTGCGACATATTTGAATTCGGAATCTTGTTTTAAAGTAAATTTTAATTACTTAAAAAAATTTAGTCTAAAAATCAGAAAATGCTCTCAAGAAAATACTTTTATGGTTATAAAGGGTGATTTTTTAAGCGTTTGGTTTTTAAAAAATAAAAAAGCAAACAAAAAATTGCAAAAGTGAATGAAATATTTATTTGAAGCCATACATCAATACCTGCCATTTACTTTTTAAAGATTCTTTTATGTAAATATTGCCCGCGGCTACGCCTGAGGTGGTCCATTCGTAAATTCCAATTTCGGCATACTTTTTCCAGCATTTCGGCATGTACCTCACCAATGGCAGCTGTAATGTTATCTTCCAGGGCTGCAATTGTGACCGGCTTGTCCTTGTACACAAAAGACTTTAAGTAGTTCCACAAAAATAGTCTAGTGGAGTCAAATCGCATGATCTTGGCGGCCAATGAACTGCTCCAAAACGTGAGATTAATTGCTCACCAAACTCGCCTCTCAATAGGTCCATGGTATTGGGTTCCGTGTGGCATGAAAAGTCGGTAATCATCGCACGGTATCTTGCTCCATTGACTGTTACGTTGCAATTTTCATTATTTTTGAAAAGTAGGGTCCAATGATGCCGCCGGCCTATAAACCGCAACAACAGTGCATTTTTTAGGGTGCATTGGCAGCTCTTGAACTATCTCTGGCTACTCTTCAGACCAAATTCGGAAATTATGTTTGCTGATGTATCCATTGAGCCAAAAAAATGAGCTTTGTCGCTGAAGCAAATTTTTCGATAACAAGTTGGATCTTTATCAGATTCAATGATTTGCAAGCACTGTTCGCTTGTTAGTCTAGGCACGGTAAAATGGTAATACATACTGAGCATTTTTGGCGTTAACACGTGTTACGCGTAATGCGTGAGCAGTGGCGTCAATTGGGTAGGGCTAGGGGGGCATTGGGCCCCCCAAGGATCTGATATTACTATACATTCAATTGAAAATATCATCGATTCGATATGTTATTTAAGCTCTCAGGCCTCCCCCCCCAAGATTTTGGTGAAATGATACCACTGTGCGTGAGGTGTCAAAAAATTGACACTAAAAAAGCAAATAGCAAAAAAATCACCAGTTACATCGGACTGTTCAAAAAAAAAACAGTTTGCATAAAGTTAAAAATTTTTATCTCATATAGGGCTATCTATCAGATTTTCTTATGACCGTTGATGTACCCATTATTCCCAACGCTGCTTGTACCAGTGAAACTGAGCTTGATGAAAGCGAAATACTCGATGGCATGATGTGTGCTGGCTATGCGGAGGGTGAACGGGATGCTTGCTCTGGAGATTCAGGCGGGCCTTTGGTCTGTGGTAATGTGTTAACTGGTATTGTTTCATGGGGCTATGGTTGCGCGGTTCCACGTTACCCAGGTGTATACACAGAAGTGGCCTATTATGCAGCATGGATACAAGCCCGAATAGAAGAAGCTGGCGGATCCCTACCTGGTACTGGTGGAGCACCAACTTTCTTTAGAGGATCGCTTACACTTATATCATTGCTGGCATCATTAGTTGTATTATTAAAATATTAGTTATTTATGATGTTGAATGTTAATTAAATTCACATTTGTTTGTCAACTTATTTAAAATAAATAAATATGTATGTTTTTTATTAATTGTATATTCAATCGAAAAAGCAAAATTCAAAATATAGTAGACAGTTAAATCAGCCTGAACCATAATTCAATAATTAGGCCATTTACATCATAATCATTTACATTTGTGTACGTCCCAGCGGCAAATATGTTATCAACAACATCGATGAATAGTTATACTCATTTTAGGCAGTAATGCTCACAACTCCAGCCACAACTGTAAATTCTTTTTACAAAGGGATGGCCGCTTTGTAGACAACTTGCCTACATCTCTATATACAATGTATAGCAAACGAAACAGCAAATTACCTTAAAACATCGCTTACTATGTGCCTGTATAATTTAGCGAGTTGCCTACATCTCCACATACAAAGCACGCAGCCAACAGGCAGGACGCCTTACATCTCCATATACAAAGCAAGCAGACTGCCTACGGCTCCATATACAATGCAGGCAGCCAGCAAGTCATGGTGCATCGTACTGTTGTGTGGTATATTACAATATTTGTCAATTATTCTATTTATAGCATTGTGTTTGCTTTTTGGTTACGAACATTTTTGCGCTCAATTACTGTTGCATAGTTTTTGGCATATGTACGTAAAAGCAACTTTATATATGTATGTAGCATCCCCAGCAAACATTTGGAAGTTATTTAAATCGTTCGCACTTATGGCGATCAATTTATAACTATTCCAAAAGAATAGTCTCTCAATCGATGTCTTGTGCGATTAATAAGTGAACCCCTTAACACTATTCTGGAAGTTAAATAACAACAAAAATTGTTGCAGATAAAGTATGTTGTTTTTCAGAGAAAATAAGTGTCGATATCTCGAAAACCAAACGAGATATCGATTTTTTTATCGAATATTTTCAATATATTTTGACGTGTTTTATCGAAAACCATTGCCAGATTGCGGCGCCACGGATATCGTAATCTCCCCGAGGATACGTATTCCTCCGATTTGAATGAAAAACATTTTCTACGAAGCTATGCGTATTTCACGTTTAGATGTCGAAAATCGAAAAACCGATGTTTAAGAATATCGATAGACTTAAATATTGATAATATTTTGAATATTCCCTTTCTAAATTTTTAACGGCTACTCAACAGTATTGAAAACATAAAAAAGTTCAGAAAAGTTATGAAACCAAAGTCCTACAGAAGATTTTTACCATTGAGTTTACCAAAAAAAAAAAACAAATCATTATGTTGCCTGAACTCTGAAAATAATAATGCAGGTATATTATTAGTGAACGTTAAATTCTGCAACCGTCACTCTGCAAGATCCAAATCCACTCATGATTATTGAAATTTTTTATTTTCTTTAATTTTTTAAAATTTTGTCTTATTATCAATGACATATTCATAATAAAACAAATCCTTAAATATCTGAATTTTTTTTTAAGCAATAAACTTCAAAAATTTCATTTAATTTAGCTGAATATTAGTATGTCAGAATAAATAATAAGGCCTTAAAATAACCTTTCAAAAAGCAGCTGTTGGTAGCGAGAAAGCAAAATCTTTTCCAAAGAGTTTTTTGGAAATTTCTACATTGGTAAGAAAATCTTACATGACGTTGCTAGTGATGATTGAAATTAATTTCGATTTATGTTAAAAACGATTAGATTTTATAAGTATATTTTAAGTAAATTCACTGTTGCCAGAATTTCATAATTGGTGTAGTCGGTTTATATAAAAGAAGTTCAAGTCAACAATGGACTCATCAACTGCAACAATAGCGCTCTATATCCTTTTACAAATTCTGATTTGTGGTTCGTATCAACAGATTGCACATATTCACTTTGAATCATTTAATTTCAAGCAAACATTTTTTCATAGCTAGTGCTCCTAAAACGACCGGTAGTTTTAATGTGGAACCTAAAATAATCAACGGTACAAGGGCCGAAATAAATGCTACAAGACATCAGGTTTCCATAAGACTTAGAGATATGCAGGATATCCATGGTTTTGGTTTCGGCCATATATGTGGTGGATCATTGATTTCAAGTTCATTTGTGCTTAGTGCTGCTCATTGTTTTTATGAAACGAAGTAAGTAATATGAAATGTGTGGCCTAATAAGTGTAATTTAACAATATAAAACATATATATTGTACCGTTGTGAACGGGACTGCACCGAAAAATAGCACCTATTATTGCGGAAACTGCCTGGCTAATATAGAGCAATTTCGATAATAAAATTATTGTTATCGTTCATCGGAGACTTCAAGATTACGATTACTATAACTGTTCAACCTAAATTAGAGCGTTGGGCGTTGACTTTGCCAGCGCTACGCTTTTAAGTTGAGCGCTGAACCTTAATAAGAATGTTGCGTTAAATTCCATGTAAAGTTCATTTGTTAACTTTTTGCGACAGAAAAAAAAAATCAACACAATAAAATAAAAAATTAGCTGCCAACACTCTGTCAAAATTGGAAAATCGAATACGCTGGCGTTAGAGCGTTGCTTATTTCGGTTGTCTTCATATAAAATCCCAGCGGCTAATATGTTATACACAATATCGATGAATAACTATACTCATTGTAGGCAGTAATGCTCACAACCCCAGCCACAACTGTAAATGCTTTTTACAAAGAGATGGCCGCTTTGTAGGCAGCTTGCCTACATCTCTATATACAATGTGTAGCAAGGGAAAGGCAGATTGCCATAAAACATCGCTTACTAAGTGCCTGTATAGTTTACTGAGTTGCCTACATCTCCACATACAAAGTATGCAGCCAACAGGCAACACCGCTTACATCTCCATATGCAAAGCAGGCAGCCATCAAACGGACTGCCTACAGCTCCATATACAAAGCAGGCAGCCAGCAAACAAATAAACAAAATATCACAATAACAATTTCATTTGTGAAACATACAACACAAAGGGAATAGCTTTTCATACATGAAAATTCAGAGTACTTCATCGATTTGCCGCTGGGATGTATGTGCATGAGAGAATTTTGACAGTTAAACGACGCTGGCGCTCCAATTTAGGTTGAACAGTAAAAGTAATTATTACGAATTCAAAAAATTTTGAAATTGCGATTGACAAGATCGTAGTCCTAGACGCAATCAGTTACACATGAAATCTTTATCGCCCACCTCTGGTCCAAACTAGAATTTTCTATTAAACTGAAAAACCTGGTCAAATATCATAGCTCTAAGGCTAACTGACTACTGACACGAACTTTATAACGATGTGTTGTTTCCTTTACATATTTAAGGAGATAAGCACTGGGATATTTAATTAATTTGTCGGTAAGGGGTGCTGTAGTAAGAATTGATTTTGATGAAATTTTGTTTGGTTACCCTTTGAAATCTTAATTGGAATGGACAAAGCATGAAAGAAAGAAGTCTTCTAGGGACCCAAGCCAGTATTTTGAGCTGAAATGATGACTGGCAATGGAACAATTGCACCAGCACCAGCTGAAGCACGCACTTTAGTTTCAAACAATTTGTCACCAACATCAGTGAAATCGCCCTAAGTGAAAACGAAACCAACGTTTTCCTTGATGTGGGGCAACAATTTCTCCAGCTGATCGTTGTTCGTCATGGATTTCCTTGCGTATCATGGTGTTCTTGCCCATCAACACAACGACCATACCACGCAAGGAGGTACGAATGTGTTGCATTTGTTTGAAGCGAACATTATCAAGCTGAGTGAATGCATTCGTATTTTTCAAGTTCCTTTTGAATTGGGGTGCCCCGATCCCAGACCGGAATCGTTTTGGACCCATTTCCGGAAAATTAATTTTTTGCTTCAATCGATGATGTATTTGATGGTAGTGTTTTAACAGAAGATTGCGAGAATTTTCAATTTGAAAACCTGAAAATGCATTTTGATGTTCATTGTAATAGAAATAAGTGAAGACTTTCGAAAAAGAAATAAAAGAATCCATACTAAAAATATGAAATTTTATTTTCATATTTTTCAAGTTTACTTTAGGATTTTTTCGATTTTTTTTAAGCGATTACAATCGTTTCTTTAAAGCTTGCTTTTGGTCGCCTTAGTCATAAGAAGATAAACATTTCTTATTATCACCTCTTAATTGCAGTTCTTGGACTGAAGAAGAGTATCGCCGTCCTGCTCGGGATTTTGCCGTCGCATTGGGAAATTTGGATCGTTTTCAAAGAACTGAAAATACTTTGTCCTTCAATCTCAAAGATATCAACATTATACCGCAATATGTCTATAAAACAGATGAGGCTGATATCGCTGTACTCCTTCTGGATGGAACCGTTCCAGCAAATCATCCTGTCGTGAAACCAATAAAACTCAATCGTAAAACTATACCAGCTGGCACCATTTGTCAGGTCTCTGGATGGGGCCACAATGAAGAGGTAACATGCTTATTAATGTTTTTTTGTTTAAAGTTTAGTTTCATTAAAATTTACATGATATTTTTTTAGTATTTGTATTAAAATAAATCACTCCCAAGGATGGAGGTTTCCAAATCTGCGTAACGAGAGGTCGCTCAAGGCCGATGAAACCTTTCTAACTAACTAAAATTTTTTGTTTCCGATTATATCAACCGTATGCACATTAGGGTGTATCACGAAAAAAAAGATCACCGGTCACCAGCCAGTTTAAAAGCTTTCCTCAGAAAATTTTCAACGCAATTTCTTTTTTTGATCTTTTTAAGTATTTAAAACTAGACAGAGCACACAAAACAAAATAAATTATTATTTCTTACTAGTTTATCAAAAAAAAAAAATTCGAAAGCATCTATTCTATTTAAAAAAAAAGCTAAATTTATTTATATCAAATTTTTAAATTTTCGAAAAATAACGACGACCATTCGAAAGTCCATTAAAAAATCTATCAAAAGCAATTGATCTGAGATTTTTACAGTAAGTTCAGGATAAATTACACTAGTTTACAAGAAAAAAGATCTGGTTTCTCATAGACTTTTTTCCATGTACTATGGGGCGTAGATTCCAAAAATGGCAACCATTTTTTTTTTTTTTTTTCTTAAGAACTGTTTTCGAGATATCCCCAAAAATCCCCTTTTCGGCACTTAATTTCATGTATTTGGCTATATCTCCATAAATATTTTTTCGACTTTAAAACTTTTTTGAGCATTCAAAAAATATTTTTATTCCCTTCCTGACTTTTTTGTTTTTTTTTTTAAAAATCACTAAATTTCAATTGCTCCATTTGAATGAAAAATTTTTTCTTTTTCATATTCTTAGAATTAAAAATGAAAAACTATTCTTTTGCAAATATTTTAAGTATGATTTTGCGAAAATCGGACAAAAAATATAGAAAACTGTAAAAAACTTGCAATGAAACGAGAACCAGATGATCTCGAGATGGACCCCAAATTTGTGAACTAGTGTTATCTACACTTAAAAGGGGGTGTCAACCAGAAAACTCAAATTATCATCCCCCCCTATTTCAGTCAGTTTTCGAAGAAACAGACAAATTTTTTAGGATATAATTACCATGCAACAGTACAACAAATAGCCTTGGGTTAAATTTTTTCTAAGCATATTTGTCACGAAATCTGTCATATACATATCTTTACCTTAATATAGAAAGGCCCTTACTGAAATTTTTTTCAGTTCAAAATGGAGTTAATAATAAAAATAGTTTAAAATAAAAATAACGCAATTACCTACTTACAAAACTTTAATTTTTATTAAGTTTTTTCGTTAGATATTAAGGTAACGATATACATACATACTATATATTTATCAATTTTAAGTTTTAAGCATAATTTTTTAATTTTTAATATCATAGGGCTTCCTACCAAATGCCCTTATGACCGTCGATGTACCAATTATTCCCATGGATGTTTGTGCCACTGAAACTGACTTTAAAGGAAAAGGTAAAATATTGGAAGGTATGTTCTGCGCTGGTTATCCGGAGGGTGGACGAGATAGTTGTAGTGGAGATTCAGGCGGGCCTTTGGTCTGTGGTAAAGTGTTAGCAGGCGTTGTTTCATTCGGTGAAAAATGCGGAGAGCCACTTCTTCCAGGTGTGTATGCGGATGTAGCTTATTATGCACCATGGATACTAGCACAGATAAATGAGACGAGTGAAAGTGAAATCAAACATGGTGCAGCTTTAACTTACCTTAAAGGACCGTTTACACTGGTATCATTGATGGCATCATTAGCTACACATATAATGAAATTATTTATGTAATTAGTGTTGAATTAAATTTAAAGTAAATAAATATGTTTTTATTCATTGTGTATTCAATCGAAGAAGTAAAATTCAAAATAATGTAGACGGTTAAATCAGCCTGAACTATGTGATGCTCCAGCAACGATAGAAAATGCTTTTAAAATAATTTGTCATTTCTGTTTGTATTGTTAACCTGTCGTTAAGGTGTCGGTAAAGTGTCATTCTAAATAAATTGCGAGAGTAGGGGCGTGTAACGTGGTCTGCTGGCTTCAGTTCTTCAGTTAACTGGAACCCATGTGCATATAGGTCGAGGTTTTTATGCGAAAAGCGATGCAAAGTGGTTGCGGGTAGACCCTTGAGATTCAACCACGCTCTCAGCTGAGGTAGTTGAATGGCTATAAGTAACATCTAAGGTTTTCTTCTTGTGTCCTTGATGTGTATCACCTCACGGAGAATAGGGCCTCCATGAAACTTTTCCAACGCGATAGACCAGTAGCGAGTGCTTCCAATTCTCTCCAACATTTCCCCGATCTGCTACACTGAGGGCTCCACTCCAATGCTTCCAAGTCGGGATATTTTGCTTTATATCTACTTATTTGCTCTCATTTCTATAGTCATGGTCAATGGTGGGCACTATACGTATGTAGCATTCCAAGAAAACATTTGAAAGATATATAAATCGTCCACACTTATGGCGATCAACTTATAACTTTTCCAGAAGAGTTTTTTGCGCGATTAATAAGTGAAACCCTTAAGACTTCCTGTGAACTTATAACTTACCTAGAAGAGCTTCTTCATATGACCAAACCCATTTCAAATCATGCAGGCTGACATATTCAAATTGCGGAATCAGGTGCCGATAAAATATGTTGTTTTCAGAAGAATTAAGAGGAGACGTATTCCTCCGATTTTAATGAAAAACATTTTTTAATAACACCATTGGTCAGATGATAGATCATCTGATAGATAGCTTTGATACAAGTTTCGGTCATAAGTTTCTATCAGTTTTTGAAGAGCAGTTTGGAAAATTTATTGAGCAATTATTGATATCACTTAATCATTTAGTAACAAAAACTAGTAAAATTAATTTTTAAAACACAAAAAAGTATAAATACTTTAAAAAACATTTTATTATAACCTATTTAACACATAAAATATGAACAAAATTAATATCTTGATGGGCCACCCTTATTTTGTAAAGTGGCATTTAATCAACGTGATTTTCTCGCTTTTCCTTGAGAATTGCGTAAAACGGTAAAATATGGGTTTTCTTATTCCACGTGAACTATCATCTGGAAAAATGTGAGCCAAATCGGTGAGGTCACAGGGTGGTGGTCTCCTTGTAAGTATAATATATGAAATCAATGATTACAAATGATAAAAATGGTAATGCATGGTTCCAAAAATTTCTGGGTAAGCATAACAAACCCAGCAGATTTTGGTCATCGATAGTAATCTAAACTTTCATCTATCTCACAGGCTTTCTATGGCCTCCAAAATACATGATTTTTAACATGATGACATTACCAAATACATAAACTTTTCATCGATATAATATTGAAAAACTGGCTGACCGAGCATCGGACTCACTCACTATGAGTTATGAGCTCACAACACTACCCAATTGACCATAATGCCTGTTGTTTTCCATATATTTATTTCACACTATGTTATTCATCATTGTGATTTTGATAACTAAACAAAATTTTGTTTATGCATGAAACCTTCGCTTACCTCATCATTCATGTTTCTCCATCTAAGTATAATATATGAAATCAATGATTACAAATGATACAAATGGTAATGCATGGTCCCAAAAACTGCTGGGAAATCATTGAATGGGAATTGAATGTGTTAGTTAGTGTGTGTGCTTTGATTTTTGTCTCATTCTAAATTTTTCAATTTACATTGCAAACAACAACAACAACTCTATATCTGTCAAGACGAATCAAAATAGACTGTAGTTCTATTTAAGATATGCATCATCCAGAACATTGTAATAAAAATGTATAATGTCAAATAACTCATTGAGCACTATGCTATTCGAACGAAGGTAAGCTTTTTTTGTATAAGACAACTATTGGAAAACTTTGAATGCGATTTTCTCGCTTTTCCTCGAGAATTGCGAAAAACCGGTTTTCTTATTTCACGTGAATACACTTCTATAATATAATTTTATCACAAATTTTTCAATCTTTTTTTATTTTTTTAACAAGAACAAATAAAAATATACAATTGCATTATCATATTTGACGGATGTGCACTTTGCGGCGCTCCTACGCCAAAGTTGTAACATAAATGTTAGGTTTTTTTGAAGAATAATGAATCCTCCGACCTTGTTTACCCCGAAAATAAGCAAGACTCAAATGAAACCAGAAAACAAATTAAAGAGAAAGTAGACCCAACTAATATAAACAATGTATTGAACAAAAATGATGGATGCGTAGCGATTAAATGTGGTGACATAGTTTCGTCTGATAAATCAAGAAATGAAATTGAAAATAAATTCAATGATGAATATAAAGTAATTGTGCCTCCTAAATATAACCCAAAAATATGTATTATGAACCCAGAAAATTATGAAGTTAGAACAAACTTTTAACTAAAATAAAAAAAAAACAAAATTGCGAACTTAGTCCAGACAGGAACTGTCCAGTATTTCTTCGAAAAATAAAAGTGCTCAAAGGAATAACTCAGTATTAGCAATCAAACCAACTGAATTATTGGTGTGCTAATGCTTAAGGCCTACTAAGCAATTTTAATGAAATTGAACTTTTAGTGAACAATAACGGATTCGAAATTGTTGCAATTTCTGAAGTTAATGTTACTGAACTAAATCTTCTAAACTATACTCCTTTGCGTTGCGTTAGTACAAGTAATCGTACAGGCAGTGTGGTACTCTATGTTAAAAATATTATTCAGTACAAAATACTATAATTAATGAAATACACATTCCAATGAAAATGTGGTGCTTGTGTTACGAGATTTTCACAATAGATTTTAAAGAAACTTCCCCAGCGGCAAATATGTTATACACAACATCAATGAATAGCTATACTCATTGTAGGAAGTAATGCTCACAACTCCACCCACAACTGTAAATGCTTTTTACAAAGGGATGGCTGTTTTGTAGGCAGCTTGCCTACATCTCTACATACAATGTGTAGCAAGGAAAAGGCAGATTGCCTTAAAACATCGCTTACCAAGTGCCTGTATAGTTTAGCGAGTTGCCTACATCTCCACATACAAAGTATGCAGCCAACAGGCAAGACCCCTTACATCTCCATATACAAATCAGACAGCAAACAGACAGACTGCCTACAACTCCATATACAATGCAGGCAGCCAACAAACAGACTGCCTACAACTCTATATACAAAGGAGGCAGCCAGCAAGCGGACTGCCTACAGCTCCATATACAAAGCAGGCAGCCAGCAAACGAATAAACAAAAGATCACGGTAACAATTTCATTCGTGAAACATACAACACAAAGGGTATAGCTTTTCATATATGAAAATTCAGAGTACTTCATCGATTTTCCGCTGGGTCAGAACGTGAATTTTCTCAAATTAGCTAGATAGAGCTTTACACTCAAATTTTAATGTAGTGATTTTTAGAGACTTTAATATCAATTTGCTAGACTTAAACTATACTTAGACGACAAAGGTTTTAATTGACATTTTAATACAAAACAATTTGAAAAACATGTAGGCAGAGACCCAGCTGTGGAAAAGTCGAGTGTCTAAGATTACAGGATGGGATGTACGTGAAAAGATAATGAGCCATTTTGGTGAAACTAACGAACCAGGGTGGCTTTGCCAAAGCCTGTCCCGCTGCTCGTAAATGTCCGAATTTTAGCCAATTTTGTTAATTTCATTGAAAATGTATAATATTATACCTCAAAATATATGTGTTTAATTATAGAACTCGAAGAGGCCTAAATATAATACTAAGGGTTGAATTATTGAATTCTGTTCCCAACAATTTTTAATATACAGTGACTTACAAAACCGTTTATAAAAATTAATTTTTTCAATTAATTCGTTTTATTTTTGCATAGAAATACAATATTATAAAGGTAAGAAAAACAGAAACTTAAAGTAACATCTTCCTTGCTATATACAATTAAAAATTAAAAAAAAGTACATGTGTAACTAAGTAAGCATTAGGTGAAATTTTTATTTTAATGAACACTTTTGTAACTGATTCGTTCAGAAGACTTAAAAATGTTTTTAAAAATATTTATTAGTATTTAATATGGCCACCTTTGGCTTTAATCACAAGCTGCATTCTTTTAGGCATACTTCCAATCAAATTTTCCAACGTTTGTGGGCTTATGCTGGACCATTCCTGGTTAACCACCGGCCACCGTGGTTCTCTATTGGATTGAGATCTGGGCTTTGCGCAGGCCAATCCAAACAAGAAATTCCGTTGTCACTAAGCCATTTCATTGTGACTTTAACTTTATGCTTCGGGTCGTTATCTTGCATAAAGATGGTATCACCCACTTCACATCGAAACTTTTCGATGCTGGAGAGATATGAGTCCATTAGAATGTCTATGTAGTTTTCAGCCTTCATTATACCATCGATTCGTCGCAGGAATCCTAACTGATTCCCTTGAAAACATCCCCAGATCATCAAAGATCCTTCACCGAATTTCAAAGTCTGTTGCATGTTTCGTTCGGTGATACCAACTTTTGGGTCATACCATGACCAAATTCGACCATCAGATCCCAAACGGTTAATCTTGGATTCATCAGACCAAGTGACCAACTTCCATTGACCTACGTCCCAATAAGTACACTTCTTGGCAAAATTCAAGCGTAAGTAAGCGCGATGCTTAGCTGTAAGTAAAGGCTTCTTAATTTTAGTTTTAGCCTTCATTCCGACTTCCTTCAGGCTTCTGCACACTTTTTGGCAAGACACGTTAAGATTTAGAGCTCCAGATACCTCCTTGTGAGCTTGTACAGCATTGTCAACAGCTCCAGACACGATTAGCCTCTTGACTATTCTCTTGGCATTGGGTGTCATTTTCCGTGTTCGCCCAACTTTCCTCTATCTGATTGGAATACCGCTTAAATTTCTTAATTTGGAAACAAAACCGATCTATACACGGTATTTTGTAGCGACTTGACGCACAGATATTCGTTTTTGCAATTCTGATTCAATAGCACCACACGTAGCGATTTTTTCGGCATTTTTATTTCTATGAAAAATGTTTCAATTTAGATAAATTTTTTTCACTTTGTTCTTAAAAATTACGAGATCTGACAAAAAAAACTTTAAAACTACGGAGTCAATGATGATATGACAACAAAATCGCGACTAAAACTCAATTGAATAATTCAGTTCCAAAAGTGTTCACAGGAGTTTGCAAGTACCGTTGTCAATAGCAACAAAACTGCGTTCGATTTTTGAAATGTTTTCTCATATGCTGATCGTCAATGCAACAACAAACAACAGCTGATCAAAAATCAACGGTTACGATTGGAATTCGAAATTTGTAGCAAAAAAATGTGGCTACTTAGTTTTTTGTGAACGGTTTTGTAAGCCACTGTATATAATTGCTTGAAATGTATGTCATACGATAGAGATCGAAGAGCCTAAGCAGAATATATAGGGTTGCCTTGTCGAATCTGGTCTTAAAAATGGGTTGCCACCCGTTATTAGGGGCAATTTTTTTTTACACCACACAACAATACGATGCACCATGAGTCAATAGATCCAAAGTCCATGACTATGACTATATGTATGAGAACAAAGAAATAGATAAAAAGATCGAAGAAGTGTAGGAGAGAATTGGAGGCACTCGCTACTGATCTTTCACGTTGGAAAAGTTTTAAGGAGGCCCTATGCTCCGTGAGGATATAAGAAGAAAACCTTAGATGTTACTTGTAGTCATTCAACTACCTCAGCTGAGAGCGTGGCTGAATCTCAGGTGTGTTCATTTTAAATCAATCACAGGGATCATAGGGTCTACCCGCATTAAAACTTTGGATTAAAACCTTGGCCTACATGCTCATAAGTTCTAGTAAACTGAAGAACTGAAGCCAGTAGACCACGTAAAACGTCCCTACTTTCACAATTTATTTAAAACTAGCAGATGCTCGCGACTTTGTACGCGTAGCCTGTTTTTCTGCGAAGGTAAACAATTTACTTTTTTTAAATAGAACTACAGTCAATTTTGGATTCTTCTTCACAGATCTAGAGTTCTTGTATTTTTCTTTTCCATAAATATTCCATTGAATTTTCATGTGAAAGACAAAACCAAAGCACACACACAAACTAACACATTCAATAAGCCTAGTACTCAATATCACACATGTTGTCCAACATCAATGTTCTCTAGGAACTCTAGGAACGACCACTTGACACACATGTTGGATGGATTTAAAAAATTGTTGATTTTCCTGCTGGCTTGTCCAACCATACAACCTGTGTGAACTGACTGTCAAGCCTAGTGAACATTTTTAGTTTTAAATAGGATTTCATGCAGTTCACTTCGATATGGACGCTCATAAATTGCTCTGCAATTGATGTTTGATGGCATGCACGAAAATGTGAACGCAAAGCAATATTGACAGTCACACATGTTGTCATGCCATTTAGGACAGCATGTGTGTCTTCTATGTGTGAACGTACTGCAATTTTTTTTTCATTGTTCACAAATTCCGCGTTGCTGCGTTGACAAATTGAGAATGAGAGCGAGAGTAACATTTGATTATTCTCTTCCATTGCATTGCCATATAAAAACAAAACGCACACACACTAACTTGCCATTAATCGATTTGTTATGCTTACATGCTTCTTTCTATGTGTGAAATTAATTTTTTTAGCAATTTTAAAACTTTAATATTTTGATAATTTTAATTCTATATTGGGATCAAGCGTCTAAGAAAGATGACTAAAAAAATTTGATCAAAATTGATTCAGTAGATTTTGCGTGAATCTCGTTCATCGAAAACGGCTATCATTTTATTTGTATAGATTACACCTTACAGACGACACCTTAATGACAGATCAACAGTACAAGCAGAAATATCAAATAGTTTTATATTGTTGCCCCAAAAGCATTTCCAATTTTTGCTGGAGCACTGGTAGCACATACATACATAGTACATAGTTCAGGCTGATTTAAGAGTTTACATTATTTTGAAACTTGCATTTTCGATTGAAAACACAATGAATGAAAACATAGTTATTTACTTTAACTAAGTTGACAAGCAAATGTAAATTTAATTCAAAACTAATTACATAAGTAGTTTTTAAATAATACAACGAATGATACCTGCAATGATAATAATGTAAATGATCCTCTTAAGTAAGTTGTAGCTCCACCAGCTTCTTCTACTCGGCTACCTGCAATGACAATAATATAAAAGATCCTCTTAAGTAAGTTGTAGCTCTACCAGGTAGGAATCCACCAGTTTCTTCTACTCGGGCTTGTATCCATGGTGCATAAAAGGCAATATCCGAGTACACACCTGGGAAAAAAGGCTGCGCGCAACCCATACTGAATGAAACAATGCCAGCTAACACATTACCACAGACCAAAGGCCCGCCTGAATCTCCATTGCAATGATCCGTTCCACCTTTCATATAGCCAGCGCATAACATACCATCGCGTAGTACGCCTTTATCATAAGTAGAATCACGGATACAAACATCCATGGGAATAATGGGTACACTGGCGCTCCTAAGTAAATCTTGCACATAATCCTGTATGAGATTAAAAATTTTTAGTGTGCAAATCGATATTTATGTATGTATGTCTTAAAAAAAAATTTGAAATTTCGATTCGCATAACCAAAATAAGCAACATTTTAGATAATTTTAAGCATATGAAGTCGCAGCTCAACACATTCAAATGTTTCAGAATCAGGAATATCCCAACGGGAAATTTGGAAGCAGCTTCCAAGGGGAGCACGTCAGATGTGCTTCTTCGTATGCATTGAATTTGTAATTCAATTTAATTTAAAAAAAAAACTTTTTTCATCCCGCGTCCACTGGGACTCGAACCTAGGCGTTCGTGCTGTTGCGTAAAATTTAACGAAATCAGCCAAGCTTGTTGTTATAATTAGGCTTCTAAAAGTATATTATTTGAATTATCAAATGGCAACTATAGAAATCAAAAACTCAACAATTCATTTTGAGAGAAGACTTTTGGAGTTTTCGTCTACTTCACATTAATAATAAGGGTGGCTCAGTTGGTCAAGAAGTGCGCATTTCAAAACAGTAAGAGAATATAGCATGACACGGGGGGCCTACGTTCGAATCTGATCGGAGGGAGACAGATTAAAAAAAATAGTTTTTTTTTTTCAATTCAAGCTTAATATGCTTCTACTCATCATCCAAGGAAGCATATTTCATGTGTTTCCAAAGATGTGCTTCTACTCAACATCCAAGGAAGCGCATCACATATGCTTCCAAAGATGCGCATCGCCACAATGACATCGTATGTTAAAAAAGATAAGCAGTGAGAAGCGCATTGGAAGCAGCTTCTGCTTCCCTTGAAGCGCATCCGATGACCTTTGAACGCGCTTCCGTTTCCCGTTGGGATCTTATTATGCTTTACTGTTGATAATAACAATAAAAAAAAAGTCTTGAAGTTGATAGATGAAGTACCATACCGTACCGTACCTAAAAATGCAAAAAAAAAAAGAAGATTTTTTCACTTTTTCTCGTTTTTATAATTTTTCGGTCAAGATATCTCGAAAACCTTACGTGATCAATCCATTCTGACTCTGGATTCATTTTCAGCCCACCAAAAAACTTCAGAACTTTTTTTTTAAAAACTATCCCAAATAAACAGCATACAATTTTCAGCGCAGTGTTTTGAATTGTCACTTCTCACAACGTTAGATGGCATGCATAATTTCAGAATTTCTTTTTTAAACAGCCTGATGTATCAAAGTATTTTCTTGAGATTTTTTCCGGATTATTTTTAAGTACATAATTATATAATAGTGTGTTATATATGACAAGAAAAGAAGGTTCCGAATTCAAATATTAAGAGGATATTTACAGATGCCGATGAAGCTTTTTCATATAAAACTGTGTAGGATCATCATCATTTTTAATATTAAGGTAAATTGAATTTAATAACTAAAAACAAAAAGCGTCTTAAGTGATTTCGCTATTAAATTAAAAAAACCGTAGTTATTTAAAATAAAATAAGAAACGGAATTTTTTAAAAAATTCTGGGATACATTTCGACTTGCGCTTAAGTCTAAGGTTAAGTAAGGATACTTTTCAGCCGCCTACATCATGAGGAAAAATCCATTAAATATGGGTCAATACAAAGCGACTCATTCATGTTTAAACCTCTATATTTTGGTAGCTACTGATCTCTTACGTTCCAGCGGCAAATATGTTATACATAACATCGATGAATAGTTATACTCGTTGAAGGCAGTAATGCTCACAACTCCAGCCACAACTGTAAATTCTTTTTACAAAGTGATGGCCGCTTTGTAGGCAGCTTGCCTACATCTCTATATGCAATGTGTAGCAAGGGAAAGGCAGACTGCCTTAAAATATCGCTTACTAAGTGCCTGTATAGTTTAGCGAGTTGCCTACATCTCCACATACAAAGTATGCAGCCAACAAGCAAGACCCCTTACATCTCCATATACTCGTTGAAGGCAGTAATGCTCACAACTCCAGCCACAACTGTAAATTCTTTTTACAAAGTGATGGCCGCTTTGTAGGCAGCTTGCCTACATCTCTATATGCAATGTGTAGCAAGGGAAAGGCAGACTGCCTTAAAATATCGCTTACTAAGTGCCTGTATAGTTTAGCGAGTTGCCTACATCTCCACATACAAAGTATGCAGCCAACAAGCAAGACCCCTTACATCTCCATATACAAATCAGACAGCAAACAGACAGACTGCCTACAGCTCCATATACAATGCAGTTAGCCAGCAAGCAGACTGCCTACAACTTCATATACTAGCAGGCAAACTGCCTACTGCTCCATATACAAAGCAGGCAGCTAGCAAGCAAATAAACAAAATATCACAGTAACAATTTCATTTGTGAAACATACAACACAAAGGGAATAGCTTTTCATAAATGAAAAATCAGAGTACTTCATCAATTTGTCGCTGGGGTTTAACTATCGAATCTTTTTTTGAAAGAATTTTATTTTCTTCAAAATGTTTACTAAAATTATTTTCTTTCTTTCTAATGCAGTCAAAAAAATTAACTTTGAAAACAACCTTTAATTTTCAGCAAAAATTATGATGCTCCCGTAGGTTTTTATATGAAATGTTTATTTGGCCTTGAAACCTCCTTCCTTGGGAGAGATTTATCATGCAAATTTCAATGGAACTAAACATTTAAAAAAAAAAACACTAATAACCATATTACCAGATCAGTGTCACCCCATCCAGTGACCTGACACACGGTGCCACCTGGTAACCTTTTACGATTGAGATGTATTGGTTGCACGTCTGGATGATCTGCTGGAACGGTTCCACTCAAAAGCATTAAAACCAAATCAGTCTCAAGGGATGTAGCGTTAAATTTCTCAGCTGCATAAATTATACGTGTGATGTTGAAGGTCAAAGTATTCTCAGTTTTTACCCTACGATTGATATTTCCCATTACGGCGATGTAATTATGAGCAGGTGAATAACTGCAATGATGAGATGATAATTAGAAACATTTAGCATTTTATGACTAAAGAGATGTGTAAGCACATGTGGTATGTTAATTGTCAACAATCTAGAAAAATGTTTCGATGCAAAGTCATAAGTTCCTAAAGACACAAAAAATCTTTTATACGAGTAATGTAAAGATCTTCAAATTGCATCAATACCGGTGTTGCTGGGCAACTATATATTTAATCAATATGTTGCTGTGGCCGTACGGTTTTGATCTCCAAAAATCTGATAATTTCAGTCTTAAAGCACTTTTAGTGGCCACAACTTTGCCATAAATATCAAGAGGATCTAGATACAGTATAGTTTTAATTTCCAGTTTAGTTTCCGATCAAGAAGGACACCTACATAGATACCTGGTATCTTCCTGTGGAAAAAGGGGAATGCCTTTCAGCACAAGAAGTTTGAAGTCTGGAAATCTATGTGATTTTGTGCAAAATCACTAAATGAGTGTTCTGCGCATTAATGCTCAGACCGTTTGTCGATATCCAAAACACAGCACTCCGAAAGGAAAAAGTCAAAATATCAATGGGAATATTTAGATCTTTACCCGAAACCATTAAAAGTACATCGTCAGCGTATGCAACCACTTCTACTCCCTGTTGGGTTATGGCTTTTATCAATTCATGTACAACGAGAAACAAAAGTGAAGGAGAAATAACTCCACCCTGAGGTGTACCCCTTGAAACTGATCTGGATATGGAACAATTCTGTTCTGTTTTCCATAATGAGTCCGATAAGAGTTTTAACACATGTTTCCGCACCTACACGATTTAAAGCAGTGTGGATGGAAATACGTTGTTGATATCCAGAAAAGTTGCAAGAGTAAGTTTTTTAAAAAGAGATTTTTCAACGACATTAACTGTTTCATGTAGGGGCAATTTCAATTGGTTTTCCCTTAAAATAAGCGTCTTGGGCATTAGATAAACCATAGAGTGTGGTCTTTTTGGCGTAAATGGTAATCAAGTAACAGTTCTAAAGTTTTTTAATGAAAGGACGACAGGCTTATTTAGCTGAAGTCCTTAGCTATTAAGTGGTTTGCTTTTTCTGTCTTTGGAATAAAGGTGACTTTCACTTTATCCACTCCCTCGGGGGGTATCTCAAGTACAAACAACTCCAAAAAATCACCTTCAACCATTGTAAAAGAGTTTTGGGTCCATGCTGAAGCATAGCAGGAAAAACCCCGTCGGATCCCGGTGATTTAAAAGATGCAAATGAACTTGAAGCAAACTTGGGATTCTCATCAGAAAAAATGACATGCTAAATCCTAATCTTTCCTGCCAAGTAAGTGGCTGCGGGTTTCGGTTTTTTCAGAAAGATTTATTTACTGTGAAATGCGTGTCCATGAGAAGGTTTAGAGTTTTCGTCGGAGTTTCAGTCCGGTTCAGTGGCGGCTCTTTAGTGAACACTTTCCGGGGGCTCGATAATTCGCTTGTACACTACATAGTATCGACCCCCATACCACCGATCTGATTGAATCGATATGCCAAGAACGTCAAGAGTTGTTGATTTCAAATTGTCTACGCCGTGAGATAACAAACAATATTGAATCGTGACAGCATTAAAATTGATTCTATTAGCACGATCCCATTCGGACATTGTGTCATCCATAGAGATTGGGCGCTTTTTGAAGCAATATGAATGACAAATGTTGCTATCATCCTCAAAGGAATTGATTCGGTTAATGGTCGAAGACAGATGATCATCGATAAAAACAAGGTAGAGGGACGGAGATAGAACAGAACCCTGGGAACTACAGCATTGATGGAGTATTCATTTGAAGTGAAACCGTCTATAGCAACATGTATAGAACGGGCACTGTAGAAGATCGTTATCCACGGAACTACCGACACCATATACAGGGTGTTTTTTTTAGAGGTATAGAGCTTCGAATTGAAATAAAACACAAGAAAATCGTTTTAATGTCCATCAATTTGGCTTTATTGGAAGGATAATTTTATGCCATTAATGTTTAAATATGATTTCGGGCATGTGGCCGCCGCGGCTGGCTCGAATAAAGCCAATTCTACAGGTCCAATTTTGAACCACTTTTTCAAGCATATGGGGCCGTATGTCGGCAATAACGCCACGAATGTTGGCTTCCAAGTCCCCTAACGTTTCTGGTTTGTTGGCGTAGACGAGCGACTTCACATATCCCCAAAGAAAATAATCCAATGGTGTCAAATCACACGATCTTGGTGGCCAATTGACAGGTCCATTCCGCGAAATTATGCGCTCATCGAATGTTTCCTTCAATAAATTGATTGTGACGTGCGCTGTGTGGCATGTAGCGCCGTCTTGTTGGAACCACAACTCATCCACATTCATGCCATCCAATTCGGGAACAAAATAGTCGGTTATCATGGCTCTATACCGGTCTCCATTAACGGTAACTGACTCTCCAGCATTATTTCGGAAGAAGTATGGCCCAATGACTCCACCAGCCCATAGAGCACACCAAACAGTCAGTTTTTGTGGATGTTATGGCGTCTCAAGGGTCTCATGTGGATTCTCTTCACTCCAAATGCGGCAATTTTGCTTGTTGACGTAGCCATTCAACCAAAAATGAGCCTCATCACTGAACAAAATTTTGCGATGAAAATCAGCATCGAGATCAATCTCATTTTCGGCCCATACACCAAAATCACGACGCATTGCATGGTCTCGCGGCTTTAATTCTTGCACAAGCTGGATCTTGTAAGGTCGCAAGCCAAGATCTTTGCGCAAAATCTTCCATAAAGTTGATGGACAAAGCTCCAATTGCTGTGCACGGTGGCGAATCGATTCATTCGGGTCCTCTTCAACATTTTGCTCTACAGCGGCAATTGTTTCTTCGGTGCGCACTGTTCGACGTCTCTGCGGATGCGTATTATCACATAGAGTAAACGTAGTGCGAAAACGACCCATGGTTAACCGAATTAATTGCTCTGATGGACGATTATGTCGACCATAAAATGGACGGAGCTTGCGGTAAACTTCGCGAACTGAACCATTATTTTCGAAATAAATTTGCACGATTTGCAAGCGTTGTTCTTTTGTCAACCTGTTCATGATGAAATGGCAAACCAAACTGAACATAAATGACATTAGACTTGCCAGATTTGACCAAAAAATGCCAGTTTTATCTCTATTCGAAAAACAAACCTCTAAAAAAAACACCCAGTACAATTAGCTTAGACACGAGAGCACTGTGCCACACTCGGTCAAATGCCTAAGGCACATACATAGAATTATTTTTTATGTGAAGCCTTAATGAATTCTAAATTTCTCTACCTCTTACCCCGTTCGATCAATGATCAGATTTCAAGAAATAAGCATTTTTATCTCACTTTGGAAGGACAGCTCAAACCTTTGAGGGATAGATGGTTGGCGGAAAGGTTACGGATTTGATTCATTTTCTTCTACCACCCTTATCGAATGCAAATAGTAGCTGAGTCCTAAAGAACACACATGGCAATTGTTCGTCTCAAGTGTGGTCCATTTTCTTTGTCACCCTCGAAAACTAAGCAGGTGATCGAAAATCACTTTCGAGCCGATTTTCTCTCAAACATAAATTATCTCTGTTGGTATATCTTTAATCAAGCGGGTTTGCTTATTAAGTTTTCGTCAAATTTATGACTTGACTTAAATTTATCAACCACATTAATCAATATTTCATTTCGTTAAAATAAACCTATTAGGCCACACGCTATATTTGTATAACTTACTTACTTATAACAGTGAGCAGCACTAAGCACAGCGGAATTTGTAATCAATGCTGCACCACAATGGTGGCCCTCACCAAAACGTCTCTTGTCAAGTGATTTATATCTAATGGAGACCTGATGTTTTGTAACTTTGTGTTTAGCTAGTGTGCCGTTGACTATTCTAGGCTCCACAATAAAACTACCGATCGTTTTAGCAGCACCAGCTACAAGAAGGTATTTTGATTTTAAAATTAAATATTCAAATTGAATATGGCAATCTGTTGATACTCACAACAACTCAGAATTTGTAAAAAGATGCAGACCGCTATCGTTGCAGTTGAATACCACGAAGAGTTCATTGTAGATTTTAACTTCTTTTATATCAACCGACTCCACCAAACGCACGTACAACTATGAAATTCCGGTAACAACGAATTTACCCACCATATATTCATAAAAGTCCAATCGCTTTCAACAAAAATCGAAGTTAATTTCGATCATAGAAGTTATTGGTGAGGTCATATAAAATTTTGCTTGAAGTAGTTTCGGAATTTTTTGCCAACATCAGCCACTTTTTGAAAAGATATTTTAAGGCCTTATTAGCTATCCGTACAAATTAATATTTTGCTTATTAAGCTAAAATTTGTAAAATTTAAAATTTAAAAAAAATTCTGACACTTAAAGATTTGTTTAATTATTAAAATTCTCTAACGCCAGCGTATTCGATTTTCCAATTTTGACAGAGCGTTGGCAGCTAATTTTTTATTTTGATATGTTGATTTTTGTTTTCTGTCACAAACAGTAAACAAATAAACTCTACATGACATTTAACGCTAAGCTCTTATTTAGGTTCAGCGCTCAACTCCAAAGCGTTGCGTTGGCAAAGTCAACGCCCAACGCTCCAATTTAGGTTGAACAGTTAAGAATATACAAAAGGGAATATTCAAAATATCGGTATTTAAATATATCGATATTCTCAAGCATCAATTTTAAATATATCGATATTTTCTTTCACATATAGTTTTCTCTAAAAGTTCATTAAAATATAATTTTATTTTTCTTTCATAAACCATCAAAACTACTCCAAACCTATTTTTATTTCAATGGGCTTATTTTTTAGAATATTTGTGTTTCACTGAAACGTTCTTCGCAAAAGCTTATTTTTAATACAGAAAGTGTCGAAGGATGAGATAAAGAGTCGTTTTTCGAATGTTTTTCTTTAAAAATTCGATTTGCAGCTAAGTTTTCCAGTTAGCTTTTATACTTATTATATAATAATTAGACTCTTTTATACGAGCTATAATTTTGATGACTTTTCCATGTTATTCTTATGGAAAACGAAACCAGTTAATATTGATATTGTAAGCTCTCTTTTTGCACCAGGATTTTTCTTTCATGTACTAATTGCAACTAATAAACTTGATTGAAAAAATTTAAAATCTTATCACCCTAGTGTACATGGAATCATTTTACTTACCAGAGTCTAAATAGTTTAATGCAATTGAACTGAAATCAAGGAAGCTAAACTCTGTAGATCTTCCGCTAATGTCTTATTATTATGACATCACTATAACACACCTTTACTTGATCATATACAATTTATTCAAAAAGTTTGAAGCATAATTTTTACACCTTTTCTGGAAAACATCGCATATATAAGATTTTTTTCTTGAATTGAGGAAAATAGATTCATTAAACAAAAATCTGAATCAATGGCTCAGAACATAGCTCCAGTCAACTAAAGCTGTTGTGGAAATGCCATTAGGGCTAGAGTTGAGATCATCATAAACAGATAAGATATATTTTCTTATGAATTCAGAAGCATATCGTATACGCACACAAGTCGCAAGTCTGATAAATACTTACTTATTTACTTACTTACTTAGATGGCCATAACAACCCGTTGTCAGGTTACGGCCGACCTCATTAACTCTCGCCAGGCGCCTCTGCTTTGCGCGCGCCTTCTCCAATCGTTAATGCCAAGCGCGGTTAGGGCTTCCTCAGCTTGGTCTATCCACCGGAGGCATGGTCTCCCTCTTCGTCGTTGACCGGGGACCTTCCCTTCGAATACCTTTTTCGCTGGAGCTTCTTTATCCATACGATGGACATGACCCAGCCAGCGTAGTCGCTGTATTGTTATACGCTTAACTATGTCAATGTCGGCGTAGAGCTCATACAGCTCGTGGTTCATTCGAATGCGATAGTCGTCGCCAACTCGAACTGGACCAAAGATTTTGCGGAGAACTTTCCTCTCGAACACCCCAAGAGCGGCTGCGTCTGTTGTCGAAACCACCCATGCCTCAGCGCCATAAAGAAGCACAGGTAGAATGAGCGTCTTGTAGAGTGTTAGCTTTGTCGATCGAGAGAGACCTCTGCAACGTAATTGCTTACTGAGACCGTAGTAGCACCTATTAGCAATTGTTATTCTCCGCTTAATCTCCAGACTGACATCAATGTTGCTGGTTACGGCAGTGCCAAGGTAAATGAATTCCTTGACAACTTCTAATTTACAGTTGTCCGCTGTAACATGAGAGTCTAGAAGAAAATGATGCCATTATGATGCACACCGGCTTTTCGTACGATCCCCTCCATAATGAAATTGAAGAGATCGCACGAGAGCGGGTCGCCTTGTCTGAAACCTCGCTCGGTATTAAAAGTTCCGGAGAGGTCATTCCCTACTTTGACGGAGCTACACGTATTGCTCAACGTCATCCTGCAGAGCCTTATCAGGTATACCGAACTCAGCGTATAGGCAATTCCGCACTGGGCTATCGAACGCAGCTTTATAATCGACGAAGAGATAGTGAGTGTCGATTTGATATTCATTGGTTTTCTCCAGGATTTGGCGTTGTGTAAAAATCTGGTCTATGGTGGACTTACCAGGTCTAAAGCCACACTGATAGGATCCGATCAGCGTTTCTGTATACGGCTTCAATCTTTCACACAATACGCTCGAGAGGATCTTATATGCGATGGAAATAAGACTGATACCCCTGTAGTTGGCGCAGATTGTCGGGTCTCCTTTCTTTATTACAGGACAAAGCACGCTGAGATTCCAATCGTCGGGCATGCTTTCCGCTAGCCATATTTTGCTGATGAGTTGATGCATGCACCTTATCAATTCATCGCCACCAGCTTTAAACAACTCAGCTGGCAGGCCGTCAGCACCCGCTGCTTTGTTGTTTTTGAGTCGCTGGATAGCAACTCGAACCTCTTCATGGCTAGGTGGTGGTACTTCCACTGCGTTATCATCGATTGGTGGTATCGCACTGCATTCTCTCTGGGCGGAATTGGTGGAATCATCGCCCGTAAGCAAGTTGGAGAAATGCTGCCTCCATAACCTCAGTACACTCTGTGTATCTGTAACCAGATTTCCATTTTCGTCTCTACAAGCGGGCTTGAAACCTTGAGTTAGACGCTTAACTTATTGATAGAATTTTCGTGCATCCTTCTTGCCCTGGTACACCTCAATTTCCTCACGCTCACGCTTTTCCTGCTCCCTTTTTTTACGTCTGAAAATGTGCCTCTCTTCCTTCCTCTTTTCGCGGCAGTATTCTCGCACGGCTCGCGTTGCGGCTGACTGCAGCGTCTTCTTGTATGCGGCGCTCTTTTCAGCAGTCGCATCGCGACACTCCTGGTCATACCATTGGTTTCGAGGTTGTGGGCGTCGAAAACCAATGACTTCCTCGGCAGCAGCGCGCATGGAGTGGGAGATGTGTGTCCAAAGTCCACCGGCGTCGTCGGTTCCAGAGGTTGGTTGGTTGAGCTTAACCGAGAGTTGAGCGGAGTACGCCTCGGCAGTCCGTTGTGATTGCAGCTTGGCAACGTCCAGCTTTCGTTGCATGCCCGTGCGTACATTCTTCGCATTGCATAGCCGCATTCGGGTCTTAACTGCAACAAGATAGTGGTCGGAGTCAGTGTTGACCCCCCGAAATGTACGCACATCCAGAACGCTTAAAGCGTGCCTTCCGTCGATCACAACATGATCAATTTGGTTTTTCGTTTTTTGATCCGGGGATAACCAGGTGGTCTTGTGAATGTCGAGGTGTTGAAATCTGGTACTACTAACTACCATGTTTCGCGCCGCGGCGAAGTCGATGAGTCTCAGACCGTTGTTTGAAGTGGTCTCGTGGAGACTGAACTGACCGACTGTAGCGCCAAAGATGCCTTCTCTTCTGACCTTCGCGTTAAAATCGCCGAGGACTATTTTTACATCGTGGGTCGGACAACGGTCATACACGTCCTCTAGGCTCGCGTAGATATCATCCTTGGTGGCATCGTCTTTTTCCTCCGTCGGGGCGTGCGTACAAATTAGGCTTATGTTGAAGAATTTTGGCTTGATACGGATCGTAGCCAACCTTTCGTTTATTGGCGTGAACCGGGAAACTAGGTGGCGTAATTTTCGACTTACAATGAATCCGCAACCAAATTCGCGCCTCTCCACATGGCCGCTGTAGTAGATATCACAGTTCGTCCGTTTAGAGCAGCCTTGTCCTTTCCATCGCATCTCCTGGATGGCGGTGATGTCAGCCTTTATTTTTACGAGGGCTTCCGCCAGTTGGATAGTTGCACCTTCCCTATGGAGGGTCCGGACATTCCAGGTACATATCCGTAAATCATTGTCCGTTTTTCGTTTGCAGTGGTTGTCATCATAGTAGGGGCTACTATCCGAGGCTGATTTGGTTTTCATTGGAAATGATGATAATGTGTGGTGGGACCCAAGCCCTATGCACACATTCCAAGTTTTAAGTCTAGGAGAGACTCGCCTTCTCACAACTAGCTCACCCCCGGACGGGTGTCCAAGGGATCTCCAGAGGATACTTGGCCAAAAAGGCTGGAAGTTTGTGAGCTGCTTGAACTGCTTGCAAAAGAATCATCCCTGGCCACTCCCAAGTGAGTGGCGATCAGGAACTTTTCCCACTTACGTGGACTTCTACAAGCAGCTCCATCCCCCATCTGATAAATACATGTTCTTAATTAAGATGGAAATCTGACGAACATTTTTTGTAGAACTAATAAATTGAACTCATAAAAATGTTTGGATACCTTTTAATTACATAAGCATTCGTTGGAAAGCAGCTAAGTTATTTCGGTTCAGTCTAGGAATGTTTTGATTTCATTCACTATTATGACTATTACAAATTTGAGTGCCGGAAAAAATTTTTATTTTTTTTTTTTCATCTTACGTTAAATACATCTGCGCACTTATGATATCAATCGCACGTCAAAAAAATGTTGGGGACCTTAGAAAAATCAAATTTGTTCATTTGAAAATGTGCCTATTGCTTCAAAAAAATTGTTTCATGGTGTAATATTTTTTTTTTTTTTTAAATTCCTAATGTTCTTAAAAATTATTGTACTATACAAAATTGTCGAAAAAAAAATTTTTTTTCGAGATATGATTTTGCAAAAAAAAGTTCATCACAAGTTCAATTGTTATTTATAAAAACTTTTTTGGAACTTATTTAGTATTAAAATATCACTTTGTTTTGAAAATTCCAAGTAGTCGGATCAAAGGTGTTCCGTTTCATGAATGTTTAGCCACATGCTATAGAACAAGAAGAGTTTTTTATTGAAAACCCTTCGTACTCTTAAAAGTCTTTCTAAAGACGGAAATTTTTTTGACAGAAGAAAACCACAAACTCCAGAACAATTCCTTGGTAAGAAGATTGCAACAGTTTTTTTGGGTTAGCTTTTTGTAATTAACACCTTAACTTTAACAGCGATTTACCAAAAAAATTTTTATCATATAGGACACAATAATTTTTGAAATTTTTCAGTTTGGATTTCAAAAATTTTTAGTTTTTGCGTAAGTCATAAAAACAGTTTTGTTCAAAATTTCAGCTTCTATTATTTATTTTTCCGAAACTATAAATCTTCATTCAAAATGTTCAGAAAAATATTTTTTTTTATTGCATTCACTATTTTATTTTTATTTTTTTTCTAAGACGTCATAAATTTTATCATCGAAGAAAAGTTTTCATTAAAAGTTGGTTGGAGTGCAAAGTTCTTAAAACTTGTCAAAAACTGAAAAAACAACTTTTTTTTTAGTTAATTGTTCTACTGTTTTTTTTTTAAATGTGTGACGTCAAAAAAAAATTATTGCAATAGAAAAAAAAATTTTTTTTCTGCACGGTTAGGCCTTCTTATCTGAAAAACTGCAATGCACCGGTTTGGTGTTACAGTTAACAAGTAATATCCCATATGAACTTTGAAAAAAAAAAGGAAATTTCCCCTACTTAATCTAAAAGTTGGAAACAAATTATTAACAGTATGAATTAAACTGGCAAGCGCTTTTACTTTGTGTTATAGTTTTTCAATACATTAATCGAAACGACAAAACTCCAAGTAAAATTCGTATCCATAAATTTTAAGGGATTTTTGCAAACTTTCCTAATGATAAGCGAGTATAATATGACATGGAAGTGAATTTTATGATCTAAAATAGCTACTTTTTATAAGGTTATTAGATTATTATCAGTTAATATCTTACATATTATGTGTTTGATTTATAGTAAATTTCGAATTATCTCGATCGAAAATTCAATTCTAACTATCATACTTAGTCGTGCATTTGTTGGAGTCGGTTGTTGAAAAAAGTTCAAGACTACAATGATTTCTTTGCGATTTTTGACTGCAACGATAGTGTTCTGTAGTCTTTCAAAATTTCTGATATGTTGTTGGTACCAACAAATGTGTTTGGAATTATTTAATTTTAAAACAAAAATTTTTTTTTTTTTCGTTACAGTTGGTGCTTCTGCTACGATCGGTAGCTTAAATACAGGGCCTAAAATAATCAATGGTACTATAGCTGAAAGAAATGTCACAAAACATCAGGTTTCCATAAGACATAAAGTTCTTGACTCGTATTACTTTGGCAGCGGCCACATATGTGGTGGATCACTAATATCTTACTCGGTTGTGCTTTCTGCCGCTCATTGTTTTGTTAAGTAAGTATTTGAATAGAAATTCATAGAGAAAATAAGAATTCTTAACATATTTAATTTAAACACTAATCTTCTGAAGTACCGATTTTCTTAAAATTTTACTGAAAAGAAGAAAATTAAATAAAAAGTTATGAGTTACTGCCCGATTTTGCTTGTTATCTTAACAAGAAGTTGTAAAGGTGCTCTTGTTAATCTAATTTTTATGTAATGTAAATGCTGGTATTCTAAAAAATCATTAACAATATAAAGTTTTTGAATTCCCCACACAAAAGCTAAGTTAAGTTTGTCAAATTTTGACTTTTTAATTTAAAATTAATAAAATGATAAAAGGAGTAATAAAAAACTGGAACATACAATGCAGCGTGGCCAAGTGGTTAGGACTGTGAACTCATAGCTCGCAGTGCGTGGGTCCGATTCTCGTCAAATAAAAACAACTTACAATTCTCTTTAGTTTTTCTAAGAACTCTTCCTTATTTATAATTAAATCTTATTTTCACAACAATTATTATTTAGCTCAATACTGAAATATCACTCGTTGTTAAGATACTTTCTGACATTAACAAAATAGTAAAAAAAAGAGCTTTTAAATTTTTGCCACAATACGGAGCATTAACAACTTGTTAATATTAAATATTTTATTAATGTGGTGATCTTTGTTAAGCTGCCAGAATGGGGATTTTATTCAAAACATTGCGTTGCTTATGCGCAATCTGGCACATAACGCCTTCAAAAAATTAAAAAAATACTGAATAAAATTGCATCTGAGGTGCAATTTCAATTAGAATTTAATACTGTAGATAAGAACATACCTTTTAAAAACAAATTTATAGCCAATAATTATTCTATGCAGCCAAGATTCTGTGGATAAAGAATACATATCTTCTCATGATTTCATTGTCGTTATGGGTAATCTGGATCGTTTTTTAATGAATAATGATACCTTATCCTATGGCATTGCATATATTTCTTACGGTATATCAAAATTTAACCTCTCAACGTATGAGACAGATATTGCCTTACTCTTTTTACGTGGAACCGTTCCGGAAAGTCATCCTTTTGTGCAACCAATACTTCTTAATCGTCAGTCGTTACTAGATGATGGCACCATTTGCTATGTTACAGGATGGGGATACACTGAAGAAGTACATTTTTGTATTACCCAGCATGACATAAATTTTTAAATTTTTTTCTTACTCAGGGTAATTACCTTTCGCAGTACCTTATGTCTCTCGACGTCCCCATAATTTCCAAAAACATTTGTAATACCGCATCAAACTATACCGCAGGCTTAATACGTGATGGAATGATATGTGCTGGATATATGCAAGGTGAACGAGATGCTTGCAAAGGAGATTCAGGAGGTCCATTGGTTTGCAATAATGTGTTATCTGGCATTGTTTCATGGGGCATCGGTTGTGCGCAACCACTTTTACCGGGTGTGTACACGGATGTTGCCTTTTATGTGCCGTGGATTAAAGAGCAAATAAATGCGGCAGGTGGTTCATTACCTGGTGGATCTTCATCTAACTTTAGAGCATCGTTGACAATAATAGTGATGCTAGCATCAATAGTTATATTGTTTAAAAATAAAATGTAATATTTGATATGATTTATTTGTACATATTTAAGTGTGAAGAGCAGCAGAACAATCTAATTTGAACCTATGTGATTTTTTTCTTCGATTCGGCATTTTCAACCATCACCGAATCGATCGACCAGAGATTACGAATTAAATGTTATTAAAATTCTTTTAAGAATTGCTTTAAAAACGTGTCTCGGCACTAAAGCTAAAAAATCGGATATAAAAAAAACCAAAAAGTTGTACGAATTTCTTCGGTTGAATTTGGAAAAATGAACTTATCTTGTTTTATTTCGTTGCAATCGATAAATATTTATAAAAATTCGTACCATACACACATTAGTTAGTCTTTTTATAAAATATGTTTACATATTCATTATTTGATAATACATATGTTTCTTATATATATTATGTTGAACTATACAATAAAAAGATCATTTTTGCAAATAAAACGGATGGCAATAATACTGCAACACCATTTCCATTTGGATTATAAGGATAATACGGGTTGTCATCATCGTCATCTCCTCCTTCACCAATATCTCCTCCTCCATCAATTACATCACCAAATTCAACGAAACTATGATCGGCTTGAGTACCATTTCGTATCCAGCCAATGTGATTGGTCACGTTTGCATAAAAAATTGGATAGCCAGGTTGTACGTTACTGGTATCAGTTAAGACACCAACTAGCTTGTTTTCACATACCAATGGTCCGCCAGATTCTACCGACAAAGATTTGCCATAGTTTCTTATAAACATTGCACAAAGTTTTCCATTATTGTTTTCATCTGAGCAGTTTACGTTTTCCCATGGAACATCAATATTTTGCATTTTGTAGCTATTAATCTAAATTAAATAACATAGCAAAGTATTAAAGTCATTTCAAGGAATCCATTTTATATCAGGTACATAGAACATCAGGTTCATAGATAATATATACATTAGCTATGGAATTGTGGAGGATTTTTCGATTTCGATACGCTGGGACCATTTATTTTGTAAGGTTTGATAAAAAAATGCTTGAGCCAAAAATTAAGGGGATCAGAGGTGGGTAAATGGCGTCTCATCAAGGTCAAAGTTGAAAACTTTTGGGATATTTTCAGACAAATAATCCCATAGCTGCTTAGAAGTAGCCCATAGAGCGGTAGGTTGTAAGATCGACCCTCAATCATTTTTCATGCCCAACATTTTTTTCGAACAAACTTATCACCTCTCTCCAACCCTTTAGGGGGTTCCCATACAAAAATTTTTTTTTTATGAAATTTACTTCCAACGTTCTCAATGCTGCCAGGGTGCCCCTAGATGATTCAAGTTTATCGCCAGCTCCTATTCATTTATTCTTCCCAACATTTCTACAGAACATACTATCCCCCTATCTCCGCCCCTTAAGAGGTTCTCCATACAAAATTTAAATTCTTACGGAAGGGTAAGTTTGTTTGAAAAAAATGTTGGGCATGAAAAATGATTGAGGGTCGATCCTACAACCTACAGCTCTATGGGCTACTCCTGAGCAGCTATGGGCTGATTTATCTGAAAATCTCCCAAATTTTACAACTTCAACTTTGATGAGACGCCATTTACCCTCGTCCCATCTCCATAATATGGTCCCAGCGTATCGAAAATCAAATATTAGTAATATCCATATGTGTGTCACTATTCCTTAGCTAATATACATACGAAAGTCATGAGCTAACTTTTACGCTACTATAAGAGCCGTCCATAAATTACGTGAGTCAAAATAGGTGGGAGGGGGGGTCCGACAAAATCTCACCAAGGGGGATGAGGGGTCAACGAAAATCTCACATCAACTTTTTAATGCATAAAGTATACATTATTATAGCAGATTACATCTAAAAATTATAAGGCAAGCCTCACGGAAGGGAGGGGGGGGGGGGGGGGGTCACGCCAGAACTCAACAAATCTCAACAAAGAAAGAGGGGATCCGAATTTCCAGAAAAAAAAAACAGCTCACGTAATTTATGAACGTCCCCTAAGCCCCTAAGGTGGATTTAGTGCTAGACGCATAGATAATTTTGATCAATGAACTATAAATATTGTTCAATTGCTTGTCTTCTTTAAAAACATTGAAACTATCGTCAGAAACTTCTAAGTTGAGAAAACTGCTATTAAGCCAAACCTCGGATAAAACGATAAAGTTTTCTGGTTAGAAATTCTGGTGAGATAAAAATATGTGGCGCGTCTTAGATCGTAAGTCCCTTTTATTTTGATAGTTAAGGGTTAGCGCTCTCTTTTTTAAGTATTTCGGACAGTCTCATTCATTTATTTTTCCAATTTAAATTAAGTTAAAGAATATAAACCACCCATTCATGAGCATTGGGAATGATCAAAAAACTAGAAGACCACTAGAAGAATCCACTGTTATTTTAAAAGACTTATTAGTTAATTTATTACAGGTTTTCCTGCAGTAAATAAGGGCAAGAATCCGGAGCTACAGAGCCACTAATTAGTATTAATATCAAAAGGAAGAACTACTGAAAGTGGTTGAAGAAGATTGTAGGCCGTACTCAAAACGATTGCGGGAAAATTGGGAAATAGAGCGCGCAAACAAACATCTGGTAAAACAGTCTCATAAATTCTTAATTTGCGAAGACTTTTCTGGATAATTATTAGTAATTTCCCAGAAATTAGTTTTCAAATTGCTAAATTTTATCGAAAAATACATATTTACGAATGAAGTAAAAGCTACTTAATATAAAATATTATCATAGCCTAATCATTTCATCCGAGAACATGGGCAAAGGAGCAATATTATTTTTCAAGATTTTATTGAAGCTTTTGAAAAAGTCTTAAAGTTCGATGGTCTTATATCTTATTGTACTAAATATTTAACCATCGGCAGGCCCGTGCGCAAGGGGGGGTTTTGTCAAAAAGACAACAAATTTTTTTTTTTAAATGGAAGAACTAAAATGCCAATAAATCGTCGGAGCCCGAGTTTTTCATTTTCGACAAGATTTGCGCTCTCTAGCTATTTTTGAACCAAAAAACACGATTTGGGACCACTACGCGTTGCTAAGACGTTTTTTCAATACGCGCTTAAGAATAGCTCCGGCATCATTTGTTTTTATGATATGCATCATCCAGAACATTGTAATAAAAATGTATAATGTAAAATAGCTTATAAGTTTTTGAAAGAGTATTCCATTATTCTGAATTTTTTCCTTATACTAAAAGTAAAAAATAATCGGATCGGATCGACAAAAAAGTAAATTTCGAAATGAGTTAGGGCCTTTCTATCCAAGGGCGACGATATGTATGTATTTAATTATAATTAAATGTCTATAAGACCGTGTTGAAATTTAGATTTATCCAGACACCGACTCAAAAGTTAGAAGGGCCATTAAAAACGATATCTGCATCATTTATTTTTCAGTCCGAGAAAAAAAAATTTTTATTTTTCAAGCAAATATGAGCCAGTTATTTTTTAACCAAAAAGATCCTTAAGGAGAATCAAAAGTAATCCATTGGTTTTTCTCGGAACGAAAACAAAATGAAGCAGATATCATTTTTAAGGTTCCTTCTAACTTTTGAGTCGGTGTCTGGTTGACTTTATTTTGCTTCATACAAACTTCCCAGTCGAATGTCTATATTAAAAGTAAACCGTTTTTTGACGTTTTCATGAACATAATCTAACATGAATGTCTGAGTTAAAACCCCAACCCCCCCCCCCCCCCCCCATCGATGATTCCTGCTCACGGGCTTGACCATCGCTTTTTGCGATGACGATATCATACTATAGTTTCAGTTTGTATAGACTTACCGTCGTTTCATTCTTAATTTGTATAGTACAAGCTGCTTGTTCGGTTAAATTCATATTTGATTTCAATGTAGAATATAAAGCAATTGTAAAATTGTCCAAGACTTCGTAATTCAGAAATAGAATAGCAATATTACTTCTATCAAAAGTGTTATTTCCATAGTTAATATTTGTAACATTTAAAAGAAAACTGTTGTTGTTTTGACTTAAATCCAATGCACTTAAGGACACATAAAGTTCGGAAGGTTTGATAAATGCTTTTTTCTGGTTGCTAAAAAAAAAAAACAAAATAATTATTTTTTTTTTTTTTTTTGAGAAAAGTGTGCAGTGATTTTACTAACTTCCACAAACAACGAGCAGTCGTCAGCACAATACGTCTCGATATCAGAGATCCACTGCAGATCTGTTCATTTACGGCTTTTTGTTTGCTTTCCTTTAGACGCAAAGAAACATGATAGCTCGAAATGTTCCACGTAGAATTGGTAGTATTTATGGTGTCTTCATACTGCTTTGGTTGAGTTGAGACTAAGGAAAAGAACAAAAAATAGAACTACTTTTGTACATTCTGAAGGTGACAATGATGATTTAGCTTCATATATTAAACGCATCATTTTAATGAAAATAATAAAATAATGGCTACCTATCGATTAGTTTGCCTTCAGAAATGTAATCAAAATTCCCTGTGCTGTCATATTGTTTGGCATTATTTTTACAATTCGTTACATAGTTTTATTGCATCAATATTATTGGAGTCCTCGTGATTAAAAGATTCTTCCAACCTTACACAGTATTCCAAAATGGCTTTAAAAGTCATTGATTGAGCTATCAAGAACTAATAAAAATAAATTTTAAACTAATTTTTGGCATCACGCTTAGGCTTTTTTTCCAGCGCATACCTTTTATTTTTCCTACAGCGGCCCGGCGTTGCCTCTGATATTATTACGGACGAAAGAATTTCAATTTATCTGAAATATTGTTGCCAAAAATACAATATTTTCTTTCGCTTAGGGGTGGCCCCGGGCGCCCACTGTGCATGGTACTCCACTGAATCACTGGCTTATCGACAGACATGCGGAAAGATTAGGTATTCGGTCTTTTGACATCTGTAGAAGTTGTGGGATTGTGGAGGAAGAGGAAAAAATTTTCTTTGCTCCTGCCCTGCACTTGCTAGAAAACGCCACAAAACACTTGATTCGTTTCTGTTTGACGACCTGGATGACCTTAGACATGTTAGCATAGGTCAGCTATTTAGTTTTATTACGAAATCTGGATGGTTCAATGAGAGGTTATAGTCAAGTACCCTGTGGTATCACAATGAAACAAATTTTGGTCCAAGTGAGTCGGTACGTAACTGACTGCTACTCCTACTGCTACCTAAACTCCACTGAATATCATTGCATTTTTCAATATTAATTTCTTGATCCGTTCTAGAACAACAATTCTTCAATATTTTCATCCTATTAGATTTATTATTGATAATTACTTATTATACATATTTTAGTTGATTTAATTTATTTAAGAATATTTAGCAAGCCACTTGTTCTCAGTTCCATTTCAGTTCTTAACCCTGGAACGTTATTCTTATTTTACATACGTTAACGTTATACTTCGTCGAATCGACGAATTTTTTTTTCAAAAAATTATTACGGGTAAACTTTTCAAATTAAAAATTCTCAAAAATCATTTTCACTTAACTCATTTATTCAGAAACAAACAAAAAAATAAAACTTAATAATAAATTTTTTTTTTTTGGCTTAAAATCGAAAGTATTTTTACTAACGTTTTTTAGTTATTTTTTTTTTAAGGGAACTTTTTCATATTATGAAAAATAAGAAAACAAAAACAAATTTGACTTAGTACACTAACAGTCTTTCAATATTACCTACGTATTAAAAAATATAAAAAAAAGAGAAATCCATCATCAAGTTTATTTTGAGCAGGACTTACAAAACTCAGCGTCTCGTTTTGATGACGCTATACCGCTGAATTTCACGTTTGGTGGCTGTTTACGCGACGAACGTCCATTTACGACAAGTTCTCGACATAGATTAACATTGTTAAAAAAATTAAAGCATAATAAGTATGCGGTATATACAAAGTTAATGAACAAAGAGTGAGAGCGCGTCGTCGATTCAACGAAGTATAACGTTCCAGGGTTAACGAAGCTTTACACTTAAAATCATAATTCATGCTTGCTATACTATAGTTACAATTATAAATTTGAAATTAAAAACTGTCTAAAATTCATTAATGCCGCGAAAACTAGTTTGTATAAAATAACGTATCGCAATTTCGATTAATAACGCTATTTCATTTCGTTACTACGTAATGTAACATAGAACGTCTTGCAGCCCTATTTAACATATATATTAAAAAATTCTTCTACAAGGAAATCTCCGAATTCAAATACTTCGAGGTCGATCAAGGTCGTTAAGCTATTCCACGTAAAAATGTTTTAAGGCAGTAAACTTACTTGCATAGACGTGAAAGTGAAAGAAACAAACAAAAGTTAATATTAACTGATATGTTAATTTATAGCAATGCATTTTATTAAAAAAAAAAAACTTATCGGAATCAAAAATCACTACATCTAAGAACGAAATAAATATATGAACTAATTGTCAGTGAGAGCACTATGTTTTATTTTATTAAAACATACCTAATTACTCGAACACTCAAAGAAAAACATTAGAAAATCTAATTTTACAGTCTCAATTTATATTTTACGTTAGTAATTTCGTCAGAATTTTTATTTGAGTTTGGAAATTTTTGACTTAAATTTACAAAAAAAAAAAAAACTAAATTTAATTGTGCAACACATGTGTCCGTAATATGTAATGAAACAATCAAATAAACCCAGTTTTATTTTATTAAATTTATTTTATTTCAATAAAATCGTGTTTTTTGCTCGTAACTTTTATTTCTTCACAAAATGGATATCTGAATTTGCTTGAAAAATAAATATTGCGTTCTAGTGTTAACAAACAATATCTCTCCGAATTTTGGAGGAACATCGACTGATATCAATGTAGGGTAATTGACATGGTTACAAATGTTTTTTTTTTTTTATTTCAAGCTTGAGAGGTTTGGTGTCTGAGGCAGAGTTGTTGCTCATGAAAAGAAAAAATATGTTTCCATTTACACTACCTGGTGATGCAACCACTCCTTAGTTCTCCTAAGGAACATTTTAGTCCAATTTTCTGAAGAAATTTACATATGTACGAACATATTATTTGAACATATTATACATATGTATATTAGTGAGGTTCTTAGAAATAAAAAATTGAGGACACCCCCTCAATTGGTTTGCAATAAAATAACATAATTTAAAGACTTTTTTGTCTCTAACCTTTTACAGGCCCTATTTCAATATGAAAATTGACCCAAGCCGTCGTTTTTTAATTAAATTTAGTTTGTGTTTTTTCATCAGTGTAGATATACTTAAGTACACATTATTCATTAGGTTGTCGCTGTACACATATCTATCTTATCTATAAAAACGAATACACAAATAGTTAAGTTCAAATTAATCCCAAATTAATCAAATTCGACAATTCAACAGTGAATCATTTCTTAAAAATTAAGTAAAACTAATTTTGGTTAAGAGAAAGTACTTGTCATAAGCTTAACCCTGGCAGCAAATAGATTTTACAGGAAATAATTCTAACTATTTTGTTTTTTGCGATGTTGTTCGTTTGTATCTGGTTCTCTAGATGTGAAAAGTGATTACCTTTTTCTAGTGTATAAAATTTTTGGGACACGAAAAAATGAGACATCTAGGTGGCGGCAATTATCTCTTCGCCCCGGCCACCAAATGTCCATGGTACGTCCCAAAATAGCTGCTCTGGCTTGCTTTCCTCTTATATTTTTCCCACATAACTTAAGCACTTCTTTCGATTTCTTCGTTTAAGCAAGTTTTTCTTTCTTCTGGCTTCTGTTGATAAACCAGCAAAAAGTTGACACTTTGAAAATCCACATAGCATATCTCGAAAATTTGACCTCCAGACTGCGCTATATTTTTGCATACACAAAAATATATTCAAATGGAAAATCATTAAAATTTTTTTAGCGAATAAAGTCAAAGCTTGCATTATTTTGAAAATTTTGGCGCATAATCACAGTCGCAAAATAAAGTTAAAAACCTGTTTTTTATCCAAAACGGAAGATACAGAGTGACCCCATGAAAAAAGAAAAATTTGCGTTAAATTATGAGAAAAAAAAGAAATTTTAAAAAATAGATTACCCTGCGTTATTGACACAAAATATTGTAGACACAGTGAATAAAAGAAATAATAAAAAAATCGAATATATGAGGCAGCGTGGTGTAATGGTTAGGACTGTGAACTCATAACCCAAAGTACGTGGGTTCGATTCTCATAAATGTAAAATGTTTTTTTATTGATATCAATGAAAATAAATGTTACTTTAAAACCTGGTTGTAAATATTTAAAAGCACGCTTTCCTGCTTTTAAGTTTAAAACGTGCTTATAGAAAAGAAAAAGCATCTTTTCTGACGAGATTCGAACTCACGTACTGTGGGCTATAAGTTCACAATCCTAACCATTACACCACGCTTCCTCATATATTTGATTTTTTTATTCACTCTTGTATCTTCGATTTTGGGTAAAAACCATGTTTTAACATTATTTTGCGACTATGATTGTGGGCATTTGTGTTATATTTTAATTCGAAATTACAATGGTTGTTTTTGGCTTTGTCATGCTATTTGGGAGTGTAAGCTAATTTTTTATGCGTGAAAACATCTAAGAAAACACAAAAATCTAATTTACAAGAACTGATTTACTCCATTGGATTGATACTAGTGGTGTAGATTTTACTTTACTGTAAGCGAGTTACTTAAAACACATCTGGCATTCCAGTCTCTCACAACAAGGTGGCAGCACTTGTCCTTAGTTGCGCTTATTTTTACCGTTGTCGGTTTGTCGTGGTGTCGGAAGTGTAAAATTAAAAAAAAGAATTTGTACAATGAAAATGCAAAAAAAAATCAACGCTTATCAATGAAAAGTGCAAGTGTAACGTTTTTTTCTCGCATGCGTTATAAAATAATTAAATAGTGCAAACATATGAATTGTTTTAAAAAAGTTGTGAAAATCAAAAATTTGTGTGAGCTGCGAAAAAGAGCAGCTATATATGTGAGTGTGAGTGTGAAGCAGGGATGATATTTTGGGGCTTTTAGGGCTTTTTTGAGCCCTTTTATATTTCAAAAGCCCCGTGGCCCTTTTTATTCATTTTTGGCCCTTTTGCAAAATTTTCACAATTTTTTATTTTTCAAAGGAAAGCTTACTGGGATACACGGTTCGCTTCAAGCAAGATCAAGATCGATTAAATTGTCAACCAAATCTGACAATGCACAATTATTATATAGTATCCGGAGATTCCAAATATATAATCCGCAAAATCGAAGCTGCTCATTTACTCGTTTTATGACCATTTTAAGATTAGCACTATGGCCGACACGGTTTGTTTTAAGCAAGATCAAAATCGGTAAAAATGTTCAACCAACTCTGACAATGCACAATTAGTATTTAGTGTTCGGAGATTCCAAAAACAAGATCTGTAAAATCGTACCTGGTCATTTTAAGGTAATCGCTTTTACCGATAATTTTAATAAAATTATGAAGCGAACCGTGTACAGTTTTTGATGCTTTTAATATCAATTGAAATTTTAAAATATGCTATGATAATTGTTTTTTTATGTGTTTTGAGTCGCTTCATACCATAAAGTCAATAATTTTTGCAAATATGCAAAGATTTTTGAGTTATTCACCGTTTTTAATGGAAAAAAATCGATACCAAAATAACAATTTTAGAAGTGAAAACTTCTTATGGCACGTTGTGCGGCTGAGGGAAAAAGTATAAACTCGCGACACCGACCGCCGTTTTTTTTTTTTTTTCGGCTGAAAAATAGGAAAAAATCAATTTTTTTATTATCTTTTGTGAGCCTTAAAAGTATTTTTGACTACAAAGCAAACAAGAAAAAAAAAATAAAAAAATGTTTATATATATTACGTTATTCATCATTTTCCATGGAAAAGAATTGAAAATACTAAAAAAAAAAATTCTTTTAGGCCTTAAAACTGTTAAAAAAGAATTTAAATTATAATTTTGTTTTATAAATTTTTGAGGTATTTTTGACTACAAATACAAAGCTCACAAAAAAACAATAAATAAAAAATATTTTATATTTGTTATTCACCGTTTTTCATGAAAAAAAAAAAAAAAAAATTTATAAAATATTTAAAAAATTCTTTTTGGCCTAAAAACTAATTAAAAATAAAATTTATATAGTTTTTTTTATGACTTTTAAAAATATTTTCTATTACAAATCAAACAAAAAAAAAGCAAAATAAAAAAACTTAAGTTTTTAATGTCTTTATTCACAATTTTTCCTTGAACGTCATTTTATTGATATTATCGGTAAAAGTGTTTACCTTAAAATGGCCATAAAACGAGTAAAGGTACGATTTTACGGATCATGTTTTTGGAATCTCCGAAGACTAGATAATCATTGTGCATTGTTAGATTTGGTTAAAAATTTTTATCGATTTTGATCTTGCTTAAAACGAACCGTGTCTGCCATAGTGGTAATCTTAAAATGGTCATAAAACGAGTAAATGAGCAGCTCCGACTTTGCGGATTATATATTTGGAATCTCCAGATTTAGTTGACAATTCAATCGATCTTGATCTTTCTTGAAGCGAACCGTGGATAAGTGATTGTCGACTGGGATAAAACTTAAGTGTTTTTTTTTCCCCTAAAAAAATTTTAGTGGACCCCTAAGTAATACGATGGCTTTCGACGTTTTAAACTTCAAATTGAAATTATTTCAAATCAAAAACCAGATATTTTTTTATATGAAAAAAGTTTTATTTGATTTATAACACTGGTCAACACTAGTTTTGGTGCCGAGAAGCTGTAGTTTTATTTTAACTAAGGACCTTATATTGAATACATTATTAGCAAAACTTTTGATATCTTATGTGCTTTTTTCTAGATTTTGCCTTGTAAAAAAAAAGTTTACATGAAAAACAACTTACATAATTTAAAAAAGAACTTTCTTTTTCGCGACTTTCGTGAATGAATGCATCCACCCGCAATAGTCAGCCATCATATAGCGATCCCATCGGCCTTGGTATCTTTCTTCCATAGTTTTTAGGTCCTGGTGAAACCGCTCTCCTTGTTCTTCGCTATAGGATCCAAGATTTTCTGGGAATTGGTCAAGATGACTGTGAAGGTGGATGGTATTTTGAATGACCCATTTCGAGAATAAGGCCTTGCACATCCAAAAGAAAAAACAATATCATTTTCCGATTGAAAAAAATGGTAGCAAGTCATGCTCTCTTGTTCTTTTGTACCTGACTCCAACAAGTTTTTTTCTTTTAATCCAAAAAGCCAAAACCTCTGCAGATTCTTTAGAAAGTTCAAGATCCCTTATCAAATCATTTAATTCTTCTTCGATGTCGCTACTCATTTCATTAATGACTTCTTCAAATGAGGATTTACGAATGGAACAAAATTTTGGAACAGGTACTTCCTCTGAATGTGGTAAGGGTCTTCTAGCAGAATCTAAGTCTGGATAAATCATTATTTTAACATTATTCCGAACCTCATATGGTTTCTTTTACCACTAATACACTGTCTCAAATGTTCATAACACATTTTACAAACAATTTGGGGCATTGTCGGGTAGTATTTATCCACAATTTTCGACTTAAAGCAAGCAAAATAAGCACTTTTTATGAAATCTGTTATAAGTTTTCTGAACTTTTTCACTGTGTATTCACCATAAATGTAACAAAATACATTTGGATCATTGAGACAACTTCTTCCCGATGAAGACATGATATAAAAATCAAGTTAAATAATCAAAACTGACGGTTAATCAAAAATGACACGTGGGAAAAAAAAATTTTAAATATTTGTAATGTTGCCAGTACATACTTAATACAAAACCACTAACTATATCTCGGCACCAACATTTTTTTCGATTTGTTGACCTAAGTAATAGGTTAAATTTGATGTGCTAAATCTGCAAATATATCAATTGTTTCTGCATTTCCTTTTGAAGAAGTTTCTAAAAATCGTCTTTAATATATCGCTGTTTCTTCAATAACGTCATAACTCAAAAAATCAGATATTTCGGGGCAAGCATTTTAACTGAATTTTTACGTTTTTGGGTTATAACGTTATTGAAGAAAATTAGCGATATATACATAAAAATTGTAAACGCTTAAGTGTTCCTAAGTAAAATTTATGTTTACAATTAAATTTAAACAACAAAATTAATTTTGTAAAAAGAAAACATTTGGTTATAATATAATTGGTTACATATGATTTGATTTACAGAAGCCCTATTTATGTTGAAAAAGCCCTATTTTAGTTCGAACTTTGGCCCTTTTACAAGTATGCCATTATCATCACTGGTGTGAAGTGCGAGAGAGAAATATGAGACCGGCATTTGTGGTGAGTACAGTAGAAAGCTTAGCTTGGAGAAATGTAAACAAATGAAAATTGTTGCAATGTTGACTTTTAATTAATGGTAAAAAGGGGCAAAATAATTTATTGTTCAATTGGAAATTTCCCTACGAATAGTTGTGATTTCAAATTAAATGTAACAAAAGGCAGTCACTGACAATAATTTATAGGAAATGACTTTAACAGTTTTTCGCTATTGATATTATTAATTTTTGTAATCTCTTTATTCAAAAAAATCAGAAAAAAATGAAATTATAAGAGCTTTCGCCCTTTGGGAAAGCTTTTGTTTAAGGTAAACCAAATTTAGACAACTGATTCTAATAGAATTCGAAAATATTAATTAAGAATTTTTAATTTTAAATATTTAAATTCAAAAATGAAATATTTGGTGTTTAACTTTTCAGTCTTTTAATGAAAAGCTTTCTCCATGCAAGTTTGGAGTGCATTTAAGTTTCCAGCATACTAAGTTTGTCTATTGATTCTTGTAAAACTCAATGAACTAAGCAAGAAATAATAAATAGTAACTATGAGCATCTCATTTGGTTTTCGAAATATTTAATTTTAAGCATTGAAAACTACTAGTAGGGCAATAAATTGCACCTCGCTTAGCTCGAAAAGTATGTCCAGTTATCAAATAAACATTATTCAATATTAATTGTTTGTTACATCGATTTCTACAAGAATATTAAAATATAGCAGTCCAGATTATCGCATAGGAAAATATTTACGAAAATACTAAACATCACTGATGGCGTAATTTTTAGAGCATTCGGACATTGGATGAATTTTTAGTACATTTGGCGTATTTTCATTGCATTTTCGAAAACATTTACATTTTAGAAAACTTTTGTAAATTTTAGAAATTTTTTACAAGCGCTTACTTTTTTTTGTAAGGGTTTTTTAGCAAATTAGCATCCACGACAAAAAAAAAAAAGTACATTCAATCTGTAAAATGTACATTCCCAGTCTGAAATCAGTACACTACCGCAAAACCCAAATGCTATCACTGTTGACTCACTTGAGTCAAAAGTTTCTTAGGCTTCCGTAAAATTTGCTCCATACAAAATTTTTATTTTTTTGAGACACTCAAGTGAAACTGTTTACACAGTTTTCAAGGCATCTATCTCCCTTTTTAGAGGAATACCCTCAGCATTTTTTGGAGCAATGCGAATAAGCTTATGCATATAAAATAATGATACTTTTCTCAATATTCTGTGGATGCATTATTTTACAAAATTAACGCAAAATAAGCTATTTAAAAAGCTTTATTAAAAGCTAAAAGCTTTAATCGTTAGAACAATCTCACGCTATGTGTAAATGAGCTTTTAGAAGGGACTGAAAAAACAAGTTAAAACAAAGAAGAAAGCACTCTCACTTGGTAAAACCATGGTAAAGTTATTATGGTAGAAGTATGTTGTCAAACTCACATTAATGCAACCGTGAATATGACTCCATCGCTGTCAAGCATAAGCATAAAAAAAATAAAACAAAAGGCGCGCTTTTAGCTATGAGCTACAATTTGGAAATAACACGTGAAACTTTTTTGTCGGTGCCTTATCTTAGCTGGTTTTGACAGATTAGGTAGAAAGAATGTTAATTGTACCATGAGGTTAAGCAAAACGAAATCGATTTTTTTCACTTCATCCTTCCAAAATTTTATTTCGACCTTTTGGCATCGATTGGTGCAAGATGGATATGTACACGAGCGAAGATTCAGGAGCAAACAAAAAAAAGGAACGGAAGATAGTGACAATTTCTGCACAAGGAAAACTCATAATACAGTGAAATTCCCCATAACCAGACACCCACCGTCGCAGTATTTTTGTCCGGTTATTAGAGCGTCCGGCTATCGGAATGTATTTAACTAGTACGAAAAAGTTATTGAGTGTCGCTGAAATATACTGAAATATGTTCGGTTATGGGGGCTGTCCGTAATGGGGAATTTCACTGTATTGATATTTGCTCGTAGCTCATTGAATTCTTTAGTTTTCCATAAGCATTACATGGGAGAATGCTTTGAATGATTGGAAAGCACATGTAAAATGGTTTACAAAAACAAAAACGAAAAAAAATCGATATTTTCTCAATTTTTTAAATATTTCTATACTCGTAAAGCTAATGAGCTGAAGAAGTATTGTCTTCACGAAAAAAATTAATAGCGACTTTTATGAAAATTACTGGAAGCAATTTAACTCACTGCAAAACTCGCTTACGACAAAATTTTAAAAACCCTCAGAATCGATTTTAAAAATATGAACTAATTGAGGAGGAAGTAAAAGTAAGCGGAAACATCAATTGATTCACAAAGGCTATTTTTAGAAGTATAATGATATGCCTTATAGACGATTTGCAATTCTGGGCAGCTTAAACGTGGCTAGACAATGGAAGAAACTATCCAGATTAAAATATCGATATATTAATATTGTATACCATCACTTTCCAACTCACTGCCTGTTTGTTAATGCAAATATCGCTCTTAATTAAGTATTTCGCATAATTTTCAACAAGTGACAATAGTCGAAAGATATTTACATTTTTTTTTAAATAAATTTGTCTAAACATTAATTCCTCTATTTATAAAAATTATTCTTAAAATACCTTCGAAATAGCATTTATTGTTTAGATTTTTTTATATGTTATTCTTTAGTCAATGTGTCTATATTTGGAGATTCAAATACCCATTTAAAGCATTTTAATATCACTATACATACGCAAATATCAACCAACCATTATGAGAATTTTTTGAACATTTAACCTGGTTCTTATTTTACCAAGTATTTTGTGTAAAACTGGAACAATGAAACTTTTTTTTTTAAATATCTGGAGAAAATTAACAGTAAGCATTTTGTTGTGAACAACATAAAATACAGATTGTGAAAAGAATCTTCTGTTAATCTGTTGAACAATTCTACTTTCCTTAAACACAATCTGTTGGCCATTAGGACAAAAACCACTCTGAATATACATATGTTGGCTATTTTCAGAATATTTTTAGTTCATTAACAGACTAACGACTTATGGTTTTAGATAAAGATGAGGAAAAGCAAAATACAAAAAAATCAATTAACGAAACACTTGGTGGTCTTTTTTTATTATTAATTAAATCTGCGCCTGCATCAAAAAATCTTTAATTCAGTTTTGGCAAACATAAACAAGACCTAAACAAATTAACACTAAAATTGTATAGGCAAACTCTTAGAAAGGTTAACTTTGGGCGATATGTTATCTTTGCTAATTATATAAAAAGAAAAATATTCTTCATATTAAGAAAACTTAAGTGGATAGACTACAATATGCTTGCGACCTCGGTAGTATGTATACAATTTCGTAATAAAGGAGATGGAGGTAAACTTATAAATCAGGATCAGATTTCTGTTATTGTGTCAATTGGAATTGTGAATTAAATTTTTATGACGCAGCGTCAAGTGGTATTTAGAGCTAATAGCACTATCAACATATTTCAGCTATTATCAAAATTTCTCAAATCCTTTTCAAACAGGTTCCCGGTGCTAAAATATTATTCCAGAAAAATTAACTAAATTTTCACATTTTTTCACTCGTTTTTAAGATATCGAAAGTATATCTACATAAATACAATTTTTTGCGAATAATGATGATAGTTTTTGCTGATATTGGGAAATAAAATTGCTATAATGATGGTCTTTATATTCCGACATAAATTGGATACTGTCATTTTTGAATTCCAGAATATACATAGAATATTTGAGCTTACAAAATCGTTAGGAAAATAAGTATTTTTGAAGCACAGAAAATTGTTCAAATATATATTTTTAATGAATTGTCTGCACAGAACGTATTTAATGCAAATGCTTAGGTATTTAATAAACGATATTATTTTTTTTCAAACACTCAAAATTAAATCCTTTGTATTAAGTTAAAAAAAGATTAAATTAGTTCGGACGAAAATTGATTTGGAGGCATGAAGTTATTAATTTATATTAATAATTAAATGATTATTGAACTTTAGCCATTTTTCGCAGCGATCAACATTTTATGTAAAATTTTACAAGTTGATACAATGCTTTATGTATTAAACAAACTTTGATAACAAAGGAAAAAAAAAACAACAACAACTCTAGAATATAGACATATGTTTCGATTCTTAAAATCTCATCAGTATATTTTTGGTTGATGTCTACGTCAGCACTCAAATTGCACCCGCCATATTAATGAAAAACAATAGAAAAGGTAATTTTTAATTTCAAGCAAATGTGGTTAAATTTTAAGTGAATTTTTAAGATCACACCATTGCGTTGAATTTGTTTTCAATTAGCTGTACCGTTTTCTTTGTTTTGTTTACATCATTAAAGCGAGACGCCACGTGAGTGGATTAAACCGTAGTTCTCCTTTGTTATCGCAGTTTCTTTAGTTATTAATTTATGCTTAAAGTATTGTTAGTACTGAACAGAGAAAGCTTGTGATGTTATAGCAGATCGAAAATAGGTTAAAACTGTCTGCTGCAATTATTGGGCACAGTTTTTATCTCAATAATATGATGTGCTGGGGCTATTCTGATGCCTGGTTCAGACTTTGCGTTGCCTTTTTATCATAAAAATTTGTTTTTCTTAAGGTAATAACATCAATTACAATATATATCTTGTTTAAATTCATACAATATTATAATATTCTCATCCTGAATTTCAATTTGGGTAAAAACATAGCAAACCTACATAGTAAATGACGATTTTTGGGCCGATTAGCGCCGAATTTGACAAAATGTTAAATGATTAAGCTACAAGACAATTTTCAGACTCCATCCAAGACAACACTTCACATTTTTCTTGTTCTAGCGATTAATTTAGGATGCCCACATTTTCTGCCAACCTTAAGGGGGGGGGGTGGTAGGATTTTGCCAAATTTTGTTTTCCCATTTTTATTTAATAGTATAACTCTTCAAAAGTATCCTGTTGAAATTTGAAGTCGATTGGAGTAAAACTGACGAAGATACAGTGTCTTGAGTTTCGATGATTCTGTGTAAGTATATGAAAAAACAGACAGTGCTAAAACTTTAAACGAGATTTTCTCGAAACTTACTTTTCGAAGTCGGTGGACACTTTATCTCAAAAACTACTAGACCGATTTTCTTGAAATATGACACACTTCTTTAATACATATAAAACCAGGTAATGACGAGGGGTTTTTTTTTCTTTTCATTACAACCAGTTCTGCAATAATAAACGTGCTGATTTTTGCCTTTTTTTTGGCCCTTCGTCAATACCTTGAAAACTTATAAGCCAAAGAAAGTTTTTTTTTTTTCAGATGATAACGTTTTTTTAGGCGTCCGCGGCTTTTATTTTGCTGCCAATGGCTTATTTTGCAATATTTTTTAATTAAATTTTCACAGAATACTCTTTAAATATTGTACTTTTATATGCTCTTTAAATAAATAAATTTACTTTTACCATATCACTAAAAACGATTTTTAAACTTATGCCTAAAATGTAGCGTCAAAACCCTACCCACTTCTTAAGGTTCTACTCAAACGCTTACCTCCAAACTTTTGTTGGTAATTTCAACAACGTGTGTTCCATTATCGTGGTTTGATTGTATTGTTTCTGGAAAATATGAAACTTCTCCGCTGAACTTCTATACTCTCTTCTTATCCAAATTTGGAAAGAAAAACGAATACTTGAAATTCAGAAAATTCAGCATAACTTCAACAAAAATCTGTTATTCAAATGAATACTATCTCAGAAATATATTAAAAAAGGCGTCGTATTTCACCAAACAATAATGAGAGATAATCATACAAAGTAAGAAACTCAAAAAGTTCGATTATCATTACGTTGTACGCGAAAAATGTCCTACGACCAGCTTCTTAAAGTCGCTAGGATGTAACGAAAAAATCTGTAGTTAAAGTGCGAGATGATTTCACAGTTTTGCTGCGCTCAAGAAAAATGAACTAAGGATAGGTCGTCTCCTAGCAATCGCAAGACTGAGGTAAAGACATTTTCTAATACTTTCCTCCATCTTCTACAGAAGTCAAAACTTCTAATATCTCGCATATCTACCAGTTATCACAGCAACAACTCACGAAATTATGAGGTGATATCAGTGCTGAAAAGTATTGCAGATTGTATGTTTACCGATGAATCCATCTTGTGTTGGTTTCTCATACCATATCGATTTTCAACAGCATATAACACGTGACATGCGAACACCTTTCTCATCCTGTGCACTATGTAATGTATATGCCATGTCTGGGATATTTTATCATTAAAAACAAGAAAACAATTTGTTTTTTCCTAACACTAAAAATAACAGTTTTGTTTTTGAAGACATACTATATTAAAATTAAAAGGTCGAGAAGGCCAATGCTAACAACAATTTGGGTAAGTGTTTGAGCATTTTGAAGTTATTTACACATTTTTCCCATCTGCCTCAGGCACGAACACTTTGTGAAGTTGAGTGTGAACATAAGTGTTTTGGTTGTTGTAGGTACGACATGTGGAATGTTTTATTTCAATTTCAAATCTGACCTTATTGTTTTTGTTTCATTCATTCTATTGACATGAAATTAATTGCCAAATTATAAGGATTGAAAAACATGCGCCGGGATGGCTGAGGTGATAACATCAAGACATTGTAGAAATTAGAGTTTATTTCAAAATGCATAGTTAATTAAAAGTTTAAATTTTGGGTTCAAGGTACATGAAGCTGTGTAGAATTGATTATCTATTCCAGAATAAAGTTAAGAAAGCATGCTTATTGACGAAATACCTTCTTAAAATTAACATGTTCGTTTTGTGTCATTAAAAAAATATTTGTGTTAAACTTAAAAAAATATTCCTCTTTTTTCCTGAACTACCTGTTCAGTACTTTTAGTGCAAAAAACACAAGAAAACTACATGCGAAAATTGCATTAAGTAGAATAAAGTGGGCAACTAGCTGCTTATTCTAGTTTTAACTACTTCTACATAGCATCATCAGTAAGTTTAGTTAGCCGACGTTTAAGAATACACAAGTATGCTGTATTTTACTTTTTGCATTGACCAGTTAAGAATCATAGCAAAATATAAACACATTGTGCCACAATTCAACACATTTCATGCAAGCGCTCCGCTCCGTTGAGAGCCTTTCTGGCGATACGAATGAAGTTGCAAGTGCTATTTGTAAATATCATTGAGCTCATCGAGAGCAATTTCGTTGTTTGCGTTTTTTGAAAAGTTCCACGGAGATAAATATGTGGGCTCCCTAGCCATCGCTATAAAAATCACTTTGGTTTGACTCTTTGTAAAAAAGTACAGAAAAACTTTTTTCTTCAGCTCCCAAAGATGCATTTCAACCAAGGAACAATTGCATGTACCATCTTGCCCAGGTAACTTAAACGTTTTAAAATTGTATACCGTCCAAAGAACGATATCATCCGCCAGCAAAGTATTGTATGCTATGGAGTTATTTTCCTGGGGCACAGGGAGAAACATCCTATGATCGCATGCTGTGTCCCATAGACCGGTCAAAAAGTGGGCATCGATAATAATATCTAATGTTTCATCATTACTAGCTGTCCGCATCCTTTCTGCTTCAGCAGAGCGCCAGGCGTAGTGGAAATAATTGCCAGAATATTTCGTTAGTTAGAAGTATATGGTACTTCCTCCACCCTACTACAGCAGACCCTACAAAAGTTCTTTGTGGTTTTTATTATTCTTTCTTTGTTTATACCAAGTTTACTTTTGTAAATATTCCAGTGTGAAGGCTAATTTTCTTAGCCTAATTAAAGGACTTTCTGCAGTCTTTACTCAGTTATGAAAGTTCGGTGATACGTCAGAAAGGTTTATTCTTATCCTGCGACCTTGCTTCGGAGGAAATATTTCAACATTTCCGTTAATCTCGCATGGATCTTTTTAACCTCAGGACTTAGTTTAACTTATCACAGTACTGTATACAGTTTCAATCCGTTCAAGTTGCCCGGATGAGATGCTATATTTCCAATCTAAATCTAAAGGCGTTACATAAATTTATTCCGTTGCTGAAATGCATCTTTGTGCATTATCGTCCGAAAAGATCATTGGCACATATATATTTTTCCAAAAATGTTACATTTGTCACAGTTACCATCAATGGTGCTCAATATCGGGCGATATTGGATAATTTTTGAAACCATCAACAACTGTGTTTGCAACAAGATGGAGCCCTAATTCATACTGCAGGGGACACAATGACTTTGTTATGGTACTTAGCGACTTCAATTGGTCACCCCACTCACCAGACTTAATTACTTTTTGGCCTATTATAAATGAATGAAATCCGTGCCATGGCAGCTGATATTTTTGAAAATTCATGAAAAATGCGAGATGTATTCTATCACATTTAAATCCTTAAAATTCCTAATTTTGTAATTTGTACTTAAAAGAAATATTATAATATACCCTTAAGTCTTTACTATGGAGTTGCACTATTTATGTTGCTCTTGGCTCTGACTAAAATAAAAGAAAGTAGAGCCTTTAACTTTGTACACAGATATTTTTACAGCAAATTTTTTACCATCATCATTTAAATTTTAGCTAATTTGCTTTATGCTTTGCTTTGTATATGGGCTTTGAATTAAAAACTAAAGTTTTTTTATGAAAATATTCTTTGTAAGTGCTGTGCAATTCAAACAAATTAAAACACATTAAAATTATGCCCACATAAACGAAGCTAAACCAATTTATTCTACTTCTTCACAACGCTATTCATTCAAATTAAAATGAAAAGAAAAAAACTACACTCAAAAAAATATGTGGCGTTTAAACTGGCAGTGTAGGTAAAATGGTTAAAAACACTTCATAAATCACTTGTTTTATGTTTTCCTGAATTTTATTTACTTAAAAATTAAATTAAATCTGTACAAACTTCAATGTGTTGTGTAAGCTGTGTTTTATCCGCCAATTTCCTATCTACATATGTGCGAATAAAACAATCAAGTTGGTAAGTTTCCTACTCGCTGTTTTTCTTTCTACTTTTTAAATTGCTTATTTATGCCGCCTGACATTTTAAACCATTGGTTTCTGCGAAATGGCTATTCTTCTTTTCATTTCGATGTAAGCAATAGACAAAAACTCAAATTTCTTTGGTAGCACTGGCACTTAAGCAACTTGCTACATAGCTTCTATAATTTTACTCGCTAAACTTGCGCTTTTGTTTTTGCATTCCCATACAATTTTCGTTACGAATTATTGTAGCTAATAGTGGAGGACAAATGAAACGCAGCTAGCTTAATCCTTAAGCGAAGCAGGATTAAGTTCGATAAAACAAGAACAACAAGAGCTAACTTTCCGGACCTATGTATTCTGGCTACATCCAAAAGCCATTTTCGACCTTTCATAATCGATTGGAGCAAAAAAAAATGTTAGGGTGGATTACAATAAAATTTTTTTTTGTTCCAATCGATAGATAAAGTTTGAAAATAGCTATTTTCGACATTTCCTTATCGATTGGAGCAAAAAAAAAAAAATTTATTTTGATCCACCCTAAACTTTTTTTTTGCTCCAATCGATTATGAAAGGTCGAAAATGACTTTTAGGTATCACTTAGAGTGGCTCCGAAACTTGTAAAGGACCAAAATGGTTGAAAACGGTTCTTTCCAGGGTCCGGAGCCACTCTACATGATGTCCAAAATTTATTTTCGACTTTTGCCCATTAATTAAAAAAAAAAAAAATTCCGAAAATGAGTCAAACACGGTGCCACCCTAAACATTTAAAGGTAATGGGTCAAAAACTGTCTTTTCCACGGTCCGGAACTACCCTAAGTGATGTCCAAAATCCATTTTCGACCTTTCCCCATCGATTGGAAAGAAAAACAAGTTAAGGTGTTATTTTCGGTGAGGCCGAAACTCAAATACCCTACACTGCATCCTCATATTAAATTTCAGCACAATAGCTTGTATAGTTTGCGATATATGCTGGAGTTTAATTTAAAATTTAGGGCTTTGACACACCCACTGGTACAATCCAGCCCGGTTTTGATCCAGAAATAGCTTTTCATAAGCAAACCCCTAACACCAAATTTTAGTATGATTGCTCACTTATTTCGATAAATATGCCACTTACTGTATTTTATTTGTATGGGGGGTGCCACGCCCACTGGTGCTATTTCAACCAATTTTGATTCAGATATACTATATGGCAACTAAACCACTTACATTAAATTTCATAGCAATTGCTGCAATAGTTCACTTAAAACAGCGCTTACAAATTCATGTGAATATGGGAGGTGCCACACCCACTGATGCAATCCCGTCAAAATTCATTTATTTTTAAAGCCTATAGTAACTGACATCTAAACACCAAATTTTATGTTGATTACTCTTTTAGTACACTATTTATAACAATAAACAGTTTTTGCTTATAATGGGAGGTGCCACGCCCCCAAATACTATTGTACCAAATTTTTGTAATAAAAGACCTTACAGCAAGATTATCTACCTCATTAAATTTCATCACGATTACGTTGTTCGTTCTCTTAACATAACGTTTATAAATATTGTGGGCGGTGCCACGCCCTTCAACGAGTTTTTTCAATAAAGAGGCTGAGCTTGTATTGATGACAGCTTTCAGCGGCATCATCTCCAAGATTTTTATGAAAATCGTTTGTGCCAATTTTGAGATATATGGAATCAAAATTTTTAGCAGTTTAAAAGTGCCACGCCCACTATTTCAATTCCGCCCACTTTTATCTCAACTCAAGATATATTTGATATGTATCCGTTTACCAAATTTCATAACAACATCTTGCACGGTTTACGGGATATGGTGGTATAAAGGTTAAAATTTTGGGCTGTGCCACGCCCCTGTAGGAAGCTTTGAAAACTTGAAACCTAACCTAATCTTAATCTTGTTCACATGTGCATCAAATCACCAATTTTCATCAAAATCGCTGCAATTTTTTTCAAAATTGACCTGGGTATACATACATAGGGTATGGGCGGTAGGCGTGTCCGTAAACCGATTGCGCCCATTTTCAATAGCAAGATGCCTGCAAGAAGATGTGACCTATGTGTGAAAGTTTCATTCCATTAGCTCTCTTGGTTTTCCCGTAAACCTGATTTCAACAGACAGACAGACAGACAGACAGACAGACAGACAGACAGACAGACAGACAGACAGACAGACAGACAGACAGACAGACAGACAGACAGACAGACAGACAGACAGACGGACAGACAGACAGACAGACGGACATCGCTAAATCAACTCAGGTGGTGACGCTGATCAAGAATATATATACTTTTCCATACCTGCCACGCCTCCTTCTATGTGTTACAAACGGATGGACAAAGTGAGTATACCCTCGGTGTAGGGTATAAAAAAAACAGTTTTTCTGCACTACACAAGTGGCTCAAGCCATTCACTGCTTCATGAATCTGAACCCATGTGAGTGTGAGCTTCACACGCGTTCACATTCATGAGCGCAGAGCTACTACTACTACAGTTTTCAAAACCCTTAATGAGCTATCCAATGACGTTCTCTGATATATGTATGTACATACATATATAAACATATGCATGTATATACATATACATACATATAGATGGAGCTAAAGAAGTATATACTTCAGTTGTGTGGTCTAAAGCACACTCGTTTTTTTTTTTTTTGTTGGTAGCTTTTCACTTTTTATGTGTTTTTTTCTGGGATTGAGATGGATTGTTGCTTTCCATTATTGTGTTCAAAAAGTTTTGTAGAATGTGTTATATTTTGCATGCAAAAACCATGGATGTGGTATTTTGCCTTGTGCTTTCTTATATTCAACGTAACATGTTCCTTTTTGGTTCCAGGCTTAATTGCTCCGTAAATCTCTGAGATCTTTTCCTGTATTTCGTTCGTTATGTTCTTTGATATAATTGATTCGATTATTTTGTATAGAATATGTATACAAGTTATTGGTCTACAGTTTGCTGGATACTGGGTATTTTGCTTTTTAGGTTTTAGATTTTGCTTTTTCTTTTGTTAGAAAGGTTTCACGGCTACTTATTGCACCCATTGTATTGCTGATTTACGTACGATAGTTAATTTTAAATGCGGTTTCAGGAATGCTTTGTACCAGAAATTTTATATATTATCAAACCCTGGACACATCCAGTTATGTGTTTTTTTTTCTATTATTTCTGTTAACTCTTATAATGCAATTATGTAATTGTCTTGTTGCGGAGTACTGTTGTATTTTTGTATTTCATTTTGTAGCTTTGATTTATTTTGTTTCTGGTATGTTGGTGTGAACCAAATGTCTCCCAAGTTTGTTGTTATATTTTTTTGTCCGTTGCTGGTACTATTTCTATTGTTTGTTTCATTTCTACATTCAGACGACATATTCTCGTTTGTGTTGGTATTATTTTTTATATCTTCGGAGCCAAGTTAACGTTTTTGTTGTAATGTATCTATTACTTTTTCCATTCTATTTAATATGATTTTTACGACATTTTCAAAAGGGGTTTTGAACTGTCTCCTTCGTTGTACTGGCCGAGTCTTTCAAGGTCTCTTCTTATTGTGTAACTCTAGGTTTCGAGGTTTGTCATTTTAATTTACGCTGGTTAAATTATATTTAAGTTTTGATTTACATTTCAGTTGTTGACTTCTAGTACAGAGAAAGTCTGCTTTATACATATGCATATAATTAATAAAAATCCTTTTAGACTAGTAGTGTTATTTATATGTGGTTGAATTTAAATTGTTTGTGTTTTTATAGCATATCAATTTCGGGAGATATTATGTGCCAATATTTTTTTCCGATGATCTTTCATTTTTATTATCATATAAACTTTTTGAATATTATTTATAATTTGTTGGTTGATGCAATTTGTTAGTATTTCTGCATTATTTTTTACATTTTGTTCTGTGTTTAAGTGTTGAATATATGAAGAAATATTTGAATATTTATAGTGGTCTGTTCCAGGAAAAATACTTCTGATGTTACGGTCTTTCATTCTCTTAATTATAGGATTTATTGTTAAATTATTGCTCTGTTCTACGATGTTATTGATTTTAGGTTGGTCTTGCTAAGTTGGTTATTGTTCATTGGATAGATTTCATAACTAAAATCAATTGTAATTTCGACTATTATAAGCTTAAATTTCTGTATTAATTAAGCGAATGATCCTTAAAATGCTCCTCTTTTATTCATTAAATATTTCTGACATAATATTTGTATATTGTGTAGAAAAGTTGCAAAAGTTATTCGCTATTTTATGTTTATATTCTTCCAAGTTTCGAGATTTTGTGGTAGCATTGCATTAAAGCTTTATTCATGCTATTTGCCCATATCAAGCGTTGCCTGAGCTTCCCTTGTGGGTTGCTGGTTGTCAAGCCAAAACACTTGGCTTTGGTTATATCTAGGCAGTATCATTCACAGGCTGATCATGATGACGCTCGTCTGATGTTTCATCTTTTATTTAACATATTGGATTACTCGTAAAATCGTTGTAAAACTAAAAGAAACATGGCCACATAAGTTTTGGTTAAATAAATCTCTCTCGCATATAGTAAGACCATTATTGCCCTTACTGTTCAGAACAAACAACCCTGGATAATTGACGCTACTGAAAATATCGTAAAGAAAGGAAGAGCTGTAAATCACACAAGAGATAAAGTATAAACATGAAATGCCGCACTGATAATTAAGGCCTTTTTAAGGGAATAAAATCTTCTTTCAAAAGAGACAAACGAACCTTCTCATGAAGTTAATGAAATAATTCGCAAGATGGCAGGCAACATATTTATACAGATTCGATCAATCAAAAGGAAAATCGGAAACCCCTTAACTGCTACAGATTATTAGCTGACCTATTAGAAATCATTTTTTGCTGAGGTAATCCGTCAACCGTCCTTTTCCAACTGATGGTATTTGTCATATGCCTTTCCACATTTCAAAAATGTTGGTGATATTCTCTTCGTATCCAAATTTGGGAAGCAAAAAAATTTATCTGCAAGAGATAAAGCTAAATATTCGCCCGAACAGATCGTGTATTGATCAAAATAACACACTTCGCATTATTGTGGAACAGCAAATGATTTCCAGGATCTGTTGCATTTAACCTACATTAAATACAGCGCATTTGCATCTGAGATGAAGTACACAGACGAGGTGCAGCAACTAAAATCATTAACCTCAATACGAAGGTTTTAATTTTAAAATTTTATTTAGCGGCAAATTTTCTGATCCTTTTGAGTCCAAATCAGGTCTGCGCCAAGGATGTATGCTGTCACCAGTCCTGGTTCTGATAGTATTGAATGATGTCCTCAGCTGAGCTTCAGACTTTAAAAATCACTCCATTCAATGGATTTTCAGCGAGCATCCGGAAAACCTCGCTTATGCTAATGAAATATACCTCCTCACCACAATGCTGTCCGACATGCAAGTAAAACTCACTTCCGTCAAAGTTCTTCGAAATAAGTAGGTCTGAAAATCAACATTAACAGAACAAAACGCAGTCTATTCGATCAATCTGTGAAGGGAACAGTTTCATGATAGGCGATACCAATAAGGATATCCATTCTTCCTAATGTCTGAGCGACTTTATCCTGTCTACAACAATGAAGCTCAAAATGTTTGAGTCAAAGGTGAAGACGGTTTTGCTGTACGGTTATGAAACTTGATTAATCAATAGCACTCTGCTGTGCAATTCTTGAGTGTTCATCAATAATTGTCTTCGACAAAGTTAGAAAATTTAATGGATCAGAACAATGGCTTCAAGGTCAAATTGCTCACCAGATTCAATTTTTAATCACATCAATCTGCAAAAATGGATTGGAAAAACGTTGGAAACTCCCCAAACGGAAGTCTGCGTACTGCGAAGTTATACGTACGATGTAGGGATTTTATGGAGGCGCTTTGCTCCGTAACGAGATAAGGACTTATAAACTTTGTGATATTTTCTGGTACAAGCCGATTAATTTTGAATGGAAGTTTTTGTTATTATTCAATACATTCTTTTTTTGTTTTTTTCTCGATGGTTTTTTGGTTATTTTTAATATTTCAAGTATCATCGACTCGATATTCATCGATACCGTTCGACTTTTTCGATAATGATCGGTACTATTAGGGTCTTTTAGACTAATTTATTTTTTCTTGCTTTACGGTGAAATAATAACGAAACATTCAGTTTACACATCACGCCGTATTATTTTCTCTTTCTCTGTCCGCAGTTCAGTTTTGGGGGCTAAAGCTCCCGAGCCAAGTCAGTGTGGGGTTTTTAGTTTTTGATGATGTAATGTATAAATATTAATTTTTCCTGAGAAGAAAAAAATACACTTAAAACGTTGACGTTTTTTGTTGTTGTTTGCACTTACTAAGAAAGTTTTCAATAAGAATTATTACTTAAAATTGTTTTGGGGACTTTTGTTTCTATATTTCGACTATTGCATATAGTTGTGTTATGAAAGAGCCAACTTCGAACATTTATTACTGTCTCGATCCTTAAACACGAAAGGTTATAAGTTTTTTTGACACCTGAAAGCCGAAATGAGGATGTAATTCCATTACCCAAAACTCTTTATATTTACACACATACATACAAAGTGTCTAATAAGTGCCCTGTTTTCTACACCTCAGACATTAGCAAAAGCTACACACAAGTTTTATTAAGTCAAGTAATAAAATTATGTGTACTGCTACTGCTACTGCTCCTGCTACTGGTAGAGTAAAACATTCCTCTTTGCTTTAAAACAGTGCTGAAATTAAGCCACCCACCTTTTGTTGATTAATTCATTTAGTTTTACGACGTTTCCATGACATGCTCTTTATATTGCGCGGTAAATCCAGCATCATTTACGGTATATGCGACGAGGGAAACTTGCGAGTGAAGGATTTCAAAGTTAAAACTTTTATGCATGTAAGCTTGTACGTGCATCCTTAATGCCACATCAGTGTGTTGTGCGTGTGGTGAGAAGAGCATTAACTTCCCAGTAGGCAAGGGTAGGAGATAGCAGCGCTTCTTAAAGGCCTTCCTTGGGAAGTATCAGGCCTTCCCAACTCCTTTCAAATGTACTTTCTTTTTTTTATATAAAATGTCCGCTTGCCGTAAACTGGGCTCTCAGAAGTATCTGGGAAAAATTAAATTTTAATACTTCGTTAAGGCTCTGAATTAATTGTTTTTTTTTTTATATCCGCGTCATTTCACTTGCGTTGATATTTTTAATGTATATTTTTGGTGAAATTTCACCTCAACATATCATGAAATAACAGAAGACAAGTCAGACATTCATATCGTATTGATGTCGATATATGTAAAATGCAGATGACAAAAAAGTAATGCCGAATCATAAGTCATTGCAATAAATAAAATGAAAAAAAAATTGTAAAGCTTTAAAATAAATGGGGTCCTTTTTCTTTGCCTTCTAATATCAGGCCTGATCGCACGTCTGCTGTAGGAAAGCATAATAGTCTTCCATGAGTATATTTTTATTTGCATGAAAATCTAGTTTTGAGAAGACCTTACATCTATCGCAGCAGTGCTATCAGGCTTTCTCCGAGGCAGGCCTTGCTCAATTGCTTGCTGGGTTATATACGCTACGAGCGTATTAGAGTGTGAAATATAAAACAAAACAAAAATTTATATTGATAGGACAACAAATTGATAAATAAACAAATTTCAAAGTTTATGATTAAACAAGGCATTGAGTATTTTATTGAATTATGAGTATGAAAATGTATTTGAATTGTAGGAAAATGTTTCTGTGCTATACCAATGCCTTGAACCCAAACGACTCAACGAGTATAGCTAAAACCATCAAAAAATCCAAAAAAAAAAATTGTTAAAAAAAAGCTGAACCTATCTAGTAGATCTATCGTGCTCTTAGCCAAACGGACAAGATAAAATTTATTTCAATATTATTAAATTAAAAAAAAAACACTTTATTTTCATCGAAATTGATTTAAAAAAAAATTATGCTTGTCCATAATTAAAACTGAAACTGGCCGTTTGTTTTGATAATTATAGTTAACAGAAAATTAAATTGAATCAGTCTAACCTTTCATGACTTACATATTACATAAGAACATAGATTTAATGCTACTAAACTACTAATGACATTGCTACGTTGTGCGAAGCCCGGGAAGAGAAGTTGAAAGTTTCATCACCTCCACCTATGTAAGTACGTGGGAAAACCAACAAATTTTTGTTAAAAAAAATAAAAGGAAAAATTCGAATATTTTGTTTTGTAAGCAAAAATCCAGAAGAGTTTTTATTCCCACTGTATTAAAGTGATACATAAAACAAAAGAACTTCAGATGAAGAAGTAGCTACCTCCCTACGTAATGCCATTGTGTCATTCTTTTGGTATTGCTAGGAGCTTAAAACAACTGTCGATAGGTGCACTGTTGGCATTATTCCTTCACCACTTCCTCTGCTTTTTTTAAAATAGATTTCTCTTTTTAAAAATTATTCGATACGCATCGATCTTTTAAAAATGTTATATACTGTTCAGTACTTTTATCGAATCTTCAAACATTCAAGATACACACATACTCGTTACTTTTCGACTTTTATAAATTTTCTCATTAACATAATTCATTAGAGATTCTGAAACACGTTTGCTGAGGAGGACTCCAACGCCATCGCGGTATATGTTATTTTCTGGTCGGTTAGAGCAACGATGGAAAAAGTTCGAAACATGAGCCAATTGTGGTTCGTTAAAACACGTTATTTTTCTTAAGAAAAATAACCAATACAACAGACATAAGCACACTCTTCACTGCTACGCACACTTTTATTGTTTCTTTTTATGCGCGCTATATTCATATTGAAATTACATTGAGATCTGCATTGTTTTTGCACCATTCAGAAAAGAAAAAAATAAGCGAGCGAGCAAGCGAACAACAATGCGCACATTGAGGACAGCATCTTTCGTTTTGTTTGATCTTTTATTTTCAAACTCATGTTGTCCTTGTTTGATTCTTGGAATTGGCTTTTGGGATATTGCAGAATTTTTTTTTCTGCTATCGATATCGAATTTATGGTGGGTTTTTTGGTTGTTGATTTGTTGTTGGTTGTTGTTGTTGATTTTATTGTAAGTGGCTCTTGCTTTCAATATTTTGCCCATCTATGGAGTAGAGTATAAACATTTTTCATCAAAGCTGATATTGAGTTCAACTCGATCGTTTCGTATACATTCCCATATCCTTAATATTTTTAGAACCTACATATTTAAAATTTCCAAAGACGTCCATGTGCGAAAACGTACTCCATTAGCCGTCAAGATCATGCAATTTGACCCCACTGGACTACCTTTTATGGGGCGAAAATCCCATGTGTACAGGGACAAGTCAGCTACAGTTGCAGCTCTTGAAGATAACATTGCAGCTGCCATTGGTGAGATACCGGCCGAAATGCTGAAAAAAGATTGCCAAAATTTGAGCTTACGGAACGACCACCTCAGGCGTAGCCGCAGGCAACACTTACTTCAAATGATCTACAAACGTAAATAGCAGAAATCGATGTATCGCTCTAAGTAAATATTTTATTCACTGTTGCAAATTTCTATTCTTTTTTCAATTTTCAAAAACCAAACGCAAATCATCCGTTATAAGTAAAAATTTATTTATTTCAATGTTTTTTTTTTTTATTAAATCATAATTCGAAAAATATAAAGCTTATTTTTAAATTAATAATAAAAAAAAATTTCTAGATATATTTAAGTTTTTTGCGACTTAAACTCAGTTAGATATTCAAAAATAACATTCTTCAATAGTTTAAGCTAAGAAAAAGCAAAAATTTTTGCAAAACTTAAAGATTCCTCACGTTTTAAAAAAGTATTTTATTTTAATCCCAAAAAATGCTAGGATTAAAAATTGTTTATCCTGTAAATTCCGGAATTAAGTTACTTAACAGACACATGTCTCTTAATGTAACAAAATCTAAAAACAAAAAACTCTATTTAACGTCTCATCACCCCGCCTAATCATTACTATCATCGTCATCGCCGCCTAAAAGGCACAATTATGTATATTTAATAGTTCCGTAGTTGGAATGTGGTAAAGGCAAAAATGGCATGCTGTGGCTAAAATTTAAATCCGTATAAAAATGTCGCATTTGCTCGTCCGACGCTTGTGATTATTATGAGCGATAAAAGTACCCGATTGGCGGCCATGAAAACACTTCCTTTTGACGTTTTGTTGGATTTTTTTCTCTTTATTCTGGCATGAGAAACCGTACATTTTCGTCTCTATGCTTTTTAGTTCAGTTTCAAGTCACATCAACAATGCCAAATTTGAAAAGTTTGAAATTGCTGAAGGTTTTGTTTTCCATACTTTTCTTTTCATACTTTTGCTTTACTTTCTAAAAAAAGAAAAAATACAACAACGAAGGAGTTTTTTGCTTTAGGTGATAGAAAATTTCGAGTTTAAGGTTGAATTTTCTTTCATACGCATACGTGTGGAAGAAGAAAAAGAGGAACACGAAAGTGCAGTAAAGCACAAGGATATTTCTTCCTAATTTAAAATTTAAAGTGAATTTATTTAATTGACATGTGTACATGCAAATTATTAGCAGACATAGGTATAATAGGTATTGGATTGAGCGTGTGGATTGAGCTACTCCTATAACGTTGTGTGGTGATGAACTTTTTCACCATACCCCGGAAAACAGTGTCGGCTCGTGTTTACAATAATTTTTGTACGTGCTTTACTAAAATTTGTTTGACGGAACATAATTCATCCCAAAAAATCTAGAGTTTTGTAAAACAGAGACTTCTTCAGAATTTCAGATCACACAACTTTACGGATTTTAATATCTTTGTCAAACAAGAAATCTCAGAGGTAAAAAAAACAAAATTTAGTTAGGTTAAGGGGCTATACAAGTGTGGCACTTTCAAAAATTCGATTTTTTTTTTTGGCTCATTCGTTAGTTTATACTTTCAAAAATATCTTGTGAAAGCGGCAAGGTCTTGTCTTGAATAATTTTTGAATGGCAGCGTTCTAAAGAGCGACCGCCGATAGTTGAAACTTTAAACGCGTTTTTCTCGAAACGACATTTTTCAAAATTGCTGACATCATTACTCAAAGAAAATTGACCGATCGACTTCAAATTGTAACTGAGTATTCTTGAATATATTTACTATACAATGACTTACGATCTTTTCGATTGCTTGAAAATTGTCAATTTGGCATTAATAAAACTACCATTTTTTTATCCCAAAAAACGACCCTTTTTTTATCCCAAAAAACTACCCTTTTTTCAGAACTACGCCATTTTGTTAATTTTTAATATTTTTCAATAATCGTAAATCGTTGTTTAGGAAATATCTTCAACTTTAATAAGCTTTGTGAACTTTTTTTTGTTTCAATTACTTATTCGGCCGGCATCATTTCAGCAGTTGGGGAACTTTTTTTTTTGGCACCTCCGAAGGCAGCACATAACTCCGTTATTTTTCAATATTTTTGTAAAAAAAAATCTTAAAATATAGCTGAAAGTATACCTTATTATGTCAAAAAATTTCAAAACATTCTATCGAGTACTTTCTTTTCAAAAAATTCGCGAAAATCGCCTAATTTTTCATGGGTTACACTGGTATAGCCCCTTAACCAAGTGTGGCGATGGATCACCCGGTCAAAACGAATATAAGCAGAAATTATGATATATTTTAAATATATGTATTTTATATATATATATTATTTAGTCTTACAAAGTTTTCGTGTCCATTACGAAAAGTACATTCGCCCTCTAAAAAGTACATTCCAAGTCCTGATTCAGTACGGTCGTCGAAACCGCACTACCACAAAAAATTATTAAACTTCGATATTATTGAGATTTATATGGAAAAAATTATTTCTTTATTAGATATTGTTGCTAAGCTTATATGATTACATAAGTAGTTTGAAAACAAACATTTCTGGATCTTATACGAAATTTTTTTTTTTTTTTGACACAAAAAACAACAATCTGGAAAAAAGTTAATGCTTTTACGAGTCCTTTGATTATTTATTTTTACAGAAACTGATCAGTATCTTGTGTTCTTCAATGTTGTTTCTAAATACTAATATCAAGTTATAAAAAAAAAATTAGTATAATGTTGCTCTTTTTTTAGCCTGTATTACAGCCATTATCCTTGATGGCATGGAATCAACCAAGGCTTTGAGGTTATCGTCCTGTATCACATTATACCAAAGCTTATCTAAAGCTAAAATTGATTTTTTTTATCTCGGACTTCTACTCAGTAACTCCGCCCTTCATTATACGCCACAAGTGCACGATAGAATTCAGGTCCGGCGATTTTCCAGGCCAGGTCAAATACAAAATTCCGAGATCCGTGAATACTTTTCTGAGCTATAAAAAAATGACTTGTTTTTTTAATATCCTCTTTATAATTTTAAAGTCTATAAGAATCATAGAAAAAATTACATGCAAGATTTACCAATTTCGCACGGTGGCAAGGCGTAAAATCGTCCTGCAAAATTGCATCCTTAGTGCAGGATAAGAGCTTTTTAAGCATCGAGTCCTAGTTCTCCCTTATAACTTGCCAATACTTTTTCGCATTTATAGTTCATTCTAAATAGTGTAGAGGACCACGGAAATTTTAAGAAAAACATCCCCAGATCATTTGGCTGTATGGGAACGTCCATAAATTACGAGAGGTGTTTTTTGAAAATTCGGATCCCCCTCCCTTTGGTGAGATTTAGTGAGTTCTGGTGGGACCCCCACCTTCCCTTTCGTGAGACTTTCCTTATAATTTTTAGATGTAATCTGCTATAATAATGTTTACTCTCTGCTTTGACGAACCAATCCAAAGTGCAAAAACGGTTCGATCCGATGAACCGAACCGACCTAATTTTTCAACCGGTTCACGTCCCTGGTTTTAAGTTATTCGTTCAAATTACTAATGATTAATTTTTGCTTTTTAGCTTAAAATATTTTGTTACTTTACAACATACTAAATTAATAAACACCCACTAAATTCAAATAAATATTTATTTCAGTTTGAAGCTATAAGTATTGTCTTTTTATACACTAAATTTCGTATATTTGTCTCTAATAACTTGGAAGCTATGATTTAAGAACGCAAAAATGACAGAATCTCCCACTGTGCGGCGGTCTCAAAAAGGAGGTTTTTAATTACTTGCTTGACAATACACTTTGAAAATTTTCTGATAAAACTCTATAAATTTTTAATTTTGCATATAAATTGCTTCGTACATTTCGATCTTACTGCCCTAAGTATAGCATATAGTAAGATTCTCCTCACAACATGATCAAGCAATGACAAAACCCCGATGAAAGTCCAATTATGAAAGGGCATACGGGCAAAATATTTTACAAGTGTAAAGTGATTGCTTATTTGGCAAAAGAAATATTATCTGGAAAATTTGTCTGCAAGTAATATCAGAGTCTTGTTGCAAATACATATCAGCATACATATGTGCGAGTACATAAATAAAATTAAGGACAGTCAGGCAAGTTCATACTTTCTCGCTAAAACTCAAAGTAAATATACAAAAAAAAAAAAAAACCTTTAACAATGTACCAACATATATTGTGTTGAAGTTTTCTTTCCTTATTCCCATACTGCAAGAGCAGTGAATATATAAAGATTGCTGTGATATCCTTCCGGGGTATCCTTTAGTGCAAAAACCATTAACATTGTACGAAATATTTGAATTTTTTATGCGTAATCCCATGAAACAAAACTGTGCCTGGGGATGTGAGTGGTTGATGCGGCCGGCTTTCGTAATGCGATGGCTGAGGTGGAAAACCTTTTGTGCTGTTGTGAATATTGCCAACTGGAAGAATTTTATTACGAAATACAAAATTATCATTTATTATAGACTTTCAGCATGAAAACTTAATTATCTGCTTCATTTTTTGGTTTTTAATTTAAGACATGTATGTATGTGTGTGTATGTATGTGGTTAACAATACAGCTATTTAATCCTTGTGATCCTTTTTGTTGACATTTCGGGTAAACTTAAAATTCCATACTTTACAGACTTTAGTGTTTTTTCTACAACTTAACTGGCCTATTAAGGTCACAGGGTGAAAACGTAAAAAATGAGTCATAAGCGCTGAGTAGCGCTATGATGTACCGCTTACATCCGTTACCAGTTGACCACTGGCAGCATCGGAGCAGTTAAGATTTTCACCAAGTTTTTGTGTTTGCAAAAGTTTAACAAAAACGATGCTCTCGCTTTGCTATAATTCATATGTTTGAGGAGCAAAAATTTTGGGCGCTGGTAATATGTACTCAATTCGCTCAGTTACGGCCAAACAACAAATGGTCTTAAATCTTCTGCAATTCTATGGTAATGTGAAAATTTCCTATACTATAAATACAAAAAGGCAAAATAGAGCCATTAAGCGTTGTTGTTCATTTGATTTTTAATATGCGAGAATCTTAAAAAAAATATACTGACGTGAAGTATGCGCCTGCGCTTATCGCAAAACTTCGAATAAACTCTCCCTTTTTGCTATAGCTCCTGCGTTCATAGCGTTTCTCTTAAGTCCTGCATCCTCAATCTGCAAAATGATTTTAAGAGAAAAGTTGCCAACTTTATTTTCTAACCTAAGTTAACAATTTTTTTGTTACTACCATTCCGTACGAAAATAAGACTGCACGGAATTTGCTCGAATTAGAAGCCTTGCGGCTAGAGTTATTTTTAAAACTTTGAGGAATTTTTACTTATATTTGGATTTTGATTTCTCGTCGCCTTATTTGGTGTGGTTTGATTGTTTTCAAAGTTAATTTACAACACTCAACGGCTATGTGGGCTGAGTGATATGTTTTTCTGTAAGCATTTTAAGTTGGGGAGTTTTAAGGTCATTATACCTTTGCTAATTTAAATCTTACAATTGACTTTAAATTTAGTAGAAAATTGTTTTATCAAGCTTGTCCCTGACGAAATAAGGTAGGTGAGTTTTTTAGTTTTTGTTCCGTTGGTACCCAACGGTCGAAGTTGTGTCCGCAATGCTCGTATGGACCCTATGATTCTTTCGAATATTTTCATATAATTCTGATTCGCTTTTGAACTGATTAGTAAGATTTTCTAACCTTATATGTTTCTCTTTGGCATATATCTGTTGAGAACCCAAGCAAAAAATGAAACAAAGCAAATCAAAAATTCTTTTAATTGTTCTATTTGTGTTTTTGGAACAAAATTTCATAATAATATTTTTGTACAGAGCTTCTTGTTCAGTACTTTTAGTGCAAAAAACAACAAAAAAACAAGTTAAGGTGTTATCTTCGGCCAGGCCGAAACTCACATACCCTACAGTGCACTGAAAGTACCTTTTCAATAAATGTTAAAAAGACGTTGAAGAGGTTGTATAAGTCGAAAAAAATGTGAAATGTTAGAAAGGTTGACAGAGGTTGAAAAATGTTGAAAAAGTCGTAAATATATGCGAAATGCCAAAAATGTTGAGAGAGGTTGAAAAAATAAAGAAACTAACGAAGAAAGTTGAAAGAGGTTGAAAAAGTCGAACAAATACATATAGGATATATTGGAAAAAGTTAAAGGATTGAAAAAGTCGAAAGACTGGAAAATGTTGAAAAAATCGATTAGAAATGAAAAATTTGAAATATGCCAAGCCCACTTCTCCAATTCCGCCCACTTTTGGTTCAATAAATTATATTTGTGATCGACATCCTCAAATTAAATTTTAGCACAATAGCTTGTATAGTTCGCGATATATGCCGCAGTTAAATTTAAAATTTAGGGCGGTGACACACCCACTGGTACAATCTACCCCGGTTTTGATCCAGAAATAGCTTTTCATAACCCCTAACACCAAATTTTATTATGATTGCTCACATATTTCGATAAATATGCCACTTACCGTATTTTATTTGTATGGGAGGTGCCACGCCCACTGGTGCTATTTCAGCCACTTTTGATTCAGATATACTTTATGGCAACTGAACCACTTATATTAAATTTCAAAGCAATTGCTGCAATAGTTCACTTAAAACAGCGCTTACAAATTTATGTTAATATGGGAGGTGCCACGCCCACTGATGCAATGCCGTCAAAATTCATTTATTTTTAAAGCTTATAGTAACTGACATCTATACACCAAATTTTATGAAGATTACTCTCATAGCATACTATCTATAACAATAAACGTTTTTTGCTTATATGGGAGGTGTCACGCCCACAGGTACTATTGAACCAAATTTTTGTTATAAGAGACCTTATAGCAAGTTAATCTACCTCATTAAATTTCAAAACGATTACGTTGTTAGTTCTCTTAATATAACGTTTATAAATATTGTGGGCGGTGCCACGCCCTTCAACGAGTTTTTTCAGTAAAGTGGCTGAGCTTGTATTGATGACTGGTTTCAGCGGCATCATCTCCAAAATTTTTATGAAAATCGTTTGTGACAATTTTGAGATATACGGAATCAAAATTTTTAACAGTTGAATATTGCCACGCCCATTTTATCGATTCCACCCACTTTTATCTCAATTCAAAATATATATTTGATATGTATCCGTTTTCCAAATTTCATCGCAATATCTTGAACGACTTACAAGATATGGTAGTTTAAATCAGGGGTCGACAAGGATTTTATTTCGAGAGTGCAACAACAAAAAACCAACAACAACAACAAATCGTTGGATACGGTACCATTAGGATTTATTATCATATAAAAGCAACAACGCGCATGCCGGTAGCGCACACGGCAGCGCACCAGTTCGAAAAATTACCAACAACAAAAAAAATTACCAACAACAAACAAAGCATAGCAAGAATTGTGCGCAGTCGCAAGCGCTACGTATTTACCAACAACGACATGCAAAGCAACAACACGCAAGTGTTGAATTTTTTTGGTGCCGTTGCGCTTGTCAACGATTCGGCGAATTACAACAATACGAAGTTGTTGTAGAAGAGTGCAAAGAGTGCAAAGAGTTAGGCGCTGTCGACCCCTGGTTTAAATGATAAAATTTAGGGCTGTGCAACGCCCCTGTACGACTTTTTGGAAACTTGAAACCCAGCCTAATCCTAATTTGGTTCACATGTGCACCAAATCACCAAGTTTCATCAAAATCGCTGCAACTTTTCTCAAAATTGGCCTGGGTAAATTTACATAGAGTATGAGCGGTAGGCGTGTCCGTCAACCGATTTCACCCATTTTCAATAGCAAGATGCCTGCAAGAAGATTTGACCTGTGTGTGAAAGTTTCATTCAATTAGCTTTCTTAGTTATCCCCTAAACTTGATTTCAACGGACAGACAGACAGACAGACAGACGGACATAGCTAAATCGACTCAGGTGGTGACGCTGATCAAGAATATATATACTTTTCCATACCTGCCACGCCCTCTTCGAGGTGTTACAATCGGAGAGACAAAGTGAATATACCCTCTGTGTAGGGTATAAAAGAGAAGTGTGCAGTTATTTAAAGAACGACCTATTTTTATTACTGCAATAGAACCTCTATTATCCGAAGATCGATTATCCGAATATTCGATTATCCGGACTTATTCTTTGCGGCTCTAATTACCGATTTGAAAAGATATTTCGAGGAACATTTTTATAACGTTTCAGACGTTTTCTTAGTAATTCCTCGCTGTCTTGTTGTTTTGAAATGACGCCAGGTAATATCGAATATCCATTTGAATTTGAAAATGTACGAGTTTTCGTAGATTTTTTGGACTTTTATTTTGTTTTCTCTCTGAAATTTCGCAAGAATAAATTTGTTTTCCCAAGCTTTTCCCCATACTTTCCGTTTCCCCAAGGTACATTTTTTTTCGCTGAAATTGCGAAAATAAATATCAAACCTTAGAACTCTGAGTTTATTCGAATCGGATCCGATAGAGTTATTACAACCAGAGATCCATAATAACTACATATTATTTATTTCTTTTTAATTGAAAAAATTTACCAATCTTAAGGATTATTTTCAAAAATTGCTTTTTAATCATTATGGATAAGAAATATTATATTAATTGTTGATAGATATTATTTTTCAATGGATTATTTTTGACGTTGAGTCATAACTATTATGCATAAGATATTATTTATCCATTACCAATAAGTATTAATTTGGAAAAAAATATTTCTTATGTTGTTTTGAAAAAATGTTCAAAGCGTCTCTCATTTTTGTAAATTTGTTTGCACCAAGAGGTGGCCCAGAGTCACAAAAAGTGTCCGAGTTTGGTTCATTTTCGAAATTTTTCTTGCACCAATCGATGGCAAGAGTTCAACAAAGGGTTCTCACCAGAGGTGGTTCGAAATAAAAAAAGTGGCCGATTTTGGTCCATTTTGAAAAAAAATTTTCTTGCACCAATCGATGGAAAAAGATCAAAAATGGATTTTGGTCATCACCAAAAGTGGTCCACGGGTCACGTAAAGTGCCCGATTTTGACCCATTTTCAAAATTTTTTTTGCACCAATCTATGGAAAGAGGTCAAAAATGGATGTTGGTCATTACTCAGGGTGGCTCCGGTCCTTGGCAAGGACCGTTTTTGACTCATTTTCGAAAAGCTTTTTTTGCTCCCATCGATAAGGAAAGCTCGATAATGGATTTCGGACATCACTTAGAGTAGTTCCGGATCCTGGAGAGGACCTTTTTCGATGCTCAAATTCAAAGTCATTTTCAACCTTTCCTTATCAATTGGAGCAAAAAAAAAAAATTAGGGTGGATCAAAAAATATTATTTCTTGCACAAATGGATATAATCCATCATGAATCCCATATATTCTATAAATAATTTTTTTTTTGATTATACGGAATACCCCGTATTTTATTTGATTCGGATAATCGAGATTATACTGTATTTATATAATTTACAGTGCGATGTGTATATTTACATCATATTTAAATTGTAAATTAATGAACTTAAAGTAAAAAGATGTACATATTTATATACATAAATATACTTGTATTTTGCTTGAATAAATTGAATAAATCGACTTATGCGGCGTTATTAGCATACTTAATGACCTTACTGTACAAAAATTAAGGAACAACATTTTTGTCCTATTTTTTACCAATAAAAATACAAAAATATTTCAAGCTTGCAAAAGATTCAAACAAGACTATGCCGCAAAACTAACATATCTATGCAACGTTCTAAAAATTCGGTTAAATGTAGCTTTCATGCAAGACTCAGTACTCGTGCCTGCCATTTTCTTACTTTTTGCCTTGTTAATTCATTTATGCCATTACACATCCAATTTGATTACCAGACAAATCCCAAGACGAATTGACGTTAAGCAAACGTCAAGGGCAACAATAACTATTTTGATAAACGCTATGTGAGCCTTTTTATTGCCAGCTTTTATGTTTCTCGTATCTATGAAATACGAGTTTTCTATCGAAAATATATCGAAATGTCCAATCGGTTGGACATAAAAGCTAAGCTATAAATTTTCTCAATACATTCCTTTAACTAGTTTTCCTTGCGTATCCTTGCTCTCTTTTGAATATTGGGTTTGTATCCCTTTCATAGAAACTTTTAGCTTTTGGCTTTTTATTTTATTTGCCATGGAATTTTATGGCATTTATATGAGAATTTCTTACATTCCTGAAAAGTCACAAGCCTTTAGCATTTACAATCAATGTTTTTATTTGTTTGTGTTTCAAATAAAATTAAGGGGTCGTGCTCAGTCAGTAGTGTGCTTTTAAAAGGAAGGTAATTTAAAAGTTTTTTTTTTTTTTTGTCGTAGGAAGTCATTTAAAAATCAAAAGAGTTGAGTAAAATTAGGATAAATTAATTTAGATTAGAACTTTATATTCATGCATAATTTTTTGCATTCTATTTTATTTGATTTAAATATATCGGAGGACTGCACAGCTTTTTTTAATATATTCATGTATTGGAAATGTAAGCGCAAACCCTATTGCCCGGAATTTGAAACAGTTTTTAATTACACAACAAAATTATACACAAAATCAATACTGGATAACAAAAAATCATATAAGGGCATTTCCGCAGAATGGTCCATCGTGACAGAAAAATAAAAGTTTTTATAAAAGCGTTACTATCTGATATTATCTAAGGAAAATATTCAAATTTAATTAATTTAAATAAACTACACCATAATTCATTTATCACGGTGAGCAAACCAACTGCAAACTTGCATAAATGCAGTTCCTCTTTATTGTAATATTGAATAGTATTTTGTCTTAAGTATTTAAGTCTGTAAGAGAGGTGATACATGATGATAGTCATTTCGCAAAATCTCTCTTCCAACAACAATCAGCTAAAAAAAATGCAAAAACATCAAACCAATTTCTATTAACTTTAAATTTTTAGTTTGTTTTAGTTCATGTTCTAATGTCACAAATAACATAGAAAAACATAATTTGTTCTCATGTCGTGATTGATAACAGCAGCAAGTGTGTCAAAATTTTTGTTCAAACAGAGTTTCATGTACATAATTAAAAAAATCAATGATTGCAAAAAAAATATAAAATTTTAAAATTTTGACGCTGTTTGAAGTTGGTCACGTTCGCAAACATAGGTGTAATAAATATGCAATTACAAAACGGTTAAACCATAAAATAACATAGTCGCATGATTTTTTTCTTTGCAAAGTCGTGAAGAGGAGCAGTGCCACGTGAATTTCTTTCGAATAATAGGTGGTGCCACGCCCCTAACATGAAAATACGTTCCCACGGCTAGTCTAATAAACCGATTTTAATGAAATTTGGTTAAGAGATAGATTATACCATAAAAATAAGATAAGATACTCTAAGTCCTTTAAGTGGGCGTGGTAGCGCCCTTATGGAATAAAATCAGCCATGACAGAGTTTCTACACCGATTTTGATCAAATTTAATATGAGGACAAACAGATTTCTGAGATGAATAATTTGATTTTAGTGTGGCGGTGTCATGCCTCTTACAGGAGAAAACGTTTTAACATCAAAAAGAGAAGTTTTATATTCTTTTAAGAAAACTATCTACTGTTTCCGATTTCCTTCGTTAAAATTGATCTCACCAATTAATTCGATAAAGATATAGTACATATATTAAATTTATTTTTTAATTACTATATAGATCTTAAATATTATTATTATTTATATAAATATTAAAATCTTTATGAAAAATTGCCCAGGTGAACTATATTGGAAAAATATGTAACGTTCGCAATGTCACGTATCGAATGATATTATGCCTTGTAAGAAAAAAAATAAATAAGATTTTTCAATCGCACGAAATCTAATAAAAAGTGATATTATTCCATAACATTTTAAAATTAGTCGCATTAAAAAATTTAGGCAGGTTTCGCTGACTTTTGCTTTTCTATAGATGGCCATGAAAAACACTTCCGCTTTTCGTCACGTTCGAATTGCTTTTTTTATTGCCTCTAGCTCGGATTCAGTATTACGTTTGGCATCAACTTTACCACTAAACATAGTGCTACCAAAGGGCTATTCTTTAAAGATAAAGAAGAAAAATAGTTTATTACTTTGACTTTTATTCCAATTTAAAAGTGTACGACGGTCACGTTTGACATTAAGAAAATGCCCATATATCGGAAATTATTTAACTAACTGTACATTTTTTTTTACTTTTTGAACATATTTTAAAACGAAATATCTCTAAAACTATGGCCGTCTGACAAACTCTTGTGCGTCATCTATTTTTCAAATATAGTAAAGACAAAAAAAGTTCAATCAAATGAACTAGAAATTGAGCTCTGGCTTACGCAAGTGTGTGCAATTTTGGTTTAACCATAACGAATAAAACACGGCTTTAATCAGTATAAGAGTTTGCAAAATTATTTAAGTCAATTAAACAAGCTATATTTAATTTCAATTCTATGTGTTTTCAGATTTTTTGTTCTATCAATACTAACCATATGTAAACATTATATGGGCGAATAAATTAAAGAAACTTTTTAAAATATTCTCAATTTGACATTTGCAGTTTTCAGTTTGCTGCATAATTCAACCATATAATTTTCTATATCAGCTCACATCTATTTATTTGCCATTTTAACTGACTAATGACGACTTATTCAATTTGAAATTTAAATTTTAAATGCGAACTTTTAACAGCAAGCAGTACTCTTATGCAAAACTTTTTGAAAACTTAAATTTTAACTACAGTGGTAGAGCAAAGGAACGCATTGAAAATTGTTTTGTATTTGTTTTTTGTGAATAGAAAATTTCGTTATGATATTGATTGACAGTATGAAAGATACCTGACTAGGAAATGAAGTCCAATTCAAAGTATCAGAAAGATTTTTATTCTGTTAAAAAAAATCAACAAATTAGTTTAGAAGACCAAGGGGCTGGAGTAATGGTTACATTTGCTACCGGGCTCTTACTGTATTGGGCGCCTGTAATGTTTTTTTCTTCGCTTACATCTGTTATTTAACATTATTGCTTTTTTGCATTGAAATTTTTGAGCTTACTATGTATATAAAAATCTTTAGATTTCAGTTATAGAAATCGTTTCTGGATCATGGGTACTTTAAGAAGTTCTTATACGAGTTTTTAGATATGTACAGTATTGTTCGAATTAATGTAAACACAAGTGACAATTTGCATAAAACAGCATTTATTAGTTATAGACGAAGAAAAAAGAGAAAATAATACAATTTAAATTGTTTTAATAAGAACCATATCCCCCCTTGACTTTTATAACTTCCTTAACACGTTTTGGCATAGAATCCACAAGTTTTGTACACATTTTTGATACTTGCTGGTCTCGAAACCATATCTGGATTACAGTTTCAATCATTTTTTTTTTTGTTGTGCAGCTTATTTTATGAAGTCTAGCCTTTAAAATAATCCAAAAATTTTCAATCGCATTAAGATCCGGTCAGTTTCCTAGCCATTCAAGGCATGATATCTTCTTGAGAGTCATATTTTGGTATAAAGACAGCGATCTTGTTTCGTTAAAAATGAGACAACGAAAGAACGAAAAGACAGCTCATATTGACCAAATCCATTAAAAATGTTTTCGGGCTGCTTTTCTTATAAAGGTACGAAATCCCTAATACCGATCGAAGGCATGATGAACTCACAAAAATATAAAGACTTGCTAGAACAAAGATTGGAAGCTAAGCTGTTTTTTTGGAAAGTATCATTTATGTTCACATTAATTCGAACAATACTGCATCTGTAGCTTCGAAACTGCAGCCAACCGATATGTTTCTCTAAAAATATGTTCTTTGCAAAATAAGAAAATGGCGAACTGCACCCAAAGTAAGCTAATGCCTTATGAATCATAAGTTATGATCAGTGGTACCCACTACTACAAGCAACGATAAACATATTTTACGCTCTTTAAGCGCCTTCTCGATCTCATTTTTACGCTCTTTGAGCGCCTGCTCGTTCTCTGGGCAGCACCGCTTATGATAGTAACATCGCTTTTTGCTCCTCATATACATTTTCGATTTTCTCTCAGCAGTTCGGCATGCGCTTGGACTAGTGCCAACAATTTAGAGAGTAGACTTCCTTAAAACTGCTTTATAAAAATCCTTTGGGAAAAAAAATCAATTTCGAAAAAAGAAAACTGAAGCAATTCAGGTCGGGTTTAAAGGAAACTTATCGATCTTGATGTATTACAAAATAAATCAGTTTTTAATTAATTCATATATTCTTATTAAATATCAGCACTTTGAACGATTTTCATTTAATCAACCATATACATATAGACTAGTCGTTATTTGCTATATCCTTTTTTTATTTAAAAATACAATTTTTTATAGATTGAACGTTTTCTTTTCTTTGTAAAAATATCAAAACTCTGTGTTGTCTTAGTTTTGGAGCTCGGTGTACCGAACTGACGTTGTATTTTTTAAGAAGTTTAATAGAATAATAAACAAAAAATATTCAACATTTTTTATTGTAAGTCCACTAGTTTTCGAATAAAACTGTATTTACTATGTAGAATTTTCTCACAACATTTGAGACCGTTGCAAAACCGGTCAAGTCCGAAAAATCAAATTTTGAGATATTCTCATATGTCGAAATCTAGGCCGTACTTTATATTTCTAATATGATTGAAACAAAAAAAATTTTGACAGAAATTTCACATTTTTTAAATTTATTTTTGATGCATTGATTTCAAAACCGGCCAAGTCCATGAACTTGATTTCAAAACCGGTCTAACGCCTTGAAATCAAAACCGACCAAATCCAGTACATTGACATCAAGGCCGGTCAAGTTCACTTCTTTTTCAAACAAAATTTACTATGTCAAAACCAGTTAAGTCCATGTTCAATGGATCCGCCAACTCTAAAATTCTTTTCTCAAAAAATAGGAAGATGAAACTTGAAAAGTCTGATCTGACGTGTTTTGTGTTAGAAACTTTATAAGCTCTTATGTGGGAAATGCATTTTAATTTTTCAATGAACATAGATGAAGATATACGTTTTTCGTAATTCTAAAAATGTCTCTTTACTTTTAATTCCCATAACTGGCAAATTGTTTTTTTTTTTTTCTACTTTAATTTAAGCGTATGATAGAGTCTTGCAACCCTTTCAAGTATGTTTTCATACATGATAATGGAATTTTAAATATATTTAAGTATCCAACAAAGCACTTCATACAACTTAATGTAATGTAATGCTTCAATGTCAGCTTCAATTTAAATCCTATACTTTTTATCAAGCGAAAAATTTCGCCACGCTCGCTTAAGATTCTCTACGCATTTTGTGAAAACTTTAAAAACAGCAGCACTACGACAGAAATAAAATTTGCGTTTCAGTAGCCTGAACTTTCCTGTTCAGTGAATTCGTTTGTAGATGGCGCTGACTGATTCGAGATGATGGCAATTCAAGAGTGAACTGTTGACGATTGCGTGCATGTCGACTAAGAGCTCTGCGAATTTAAATTTTTCGCTTAGTTTTGTAGCAACTTACATATAAAACGTGCCATTTTTCACTCCTTTGCTCTGTTAGATTCGAAGAAGACACATAAATATTCATACGTGTAGATAATACCATACGTATGTTTGTATGTATGTGTGCTAGTACTACATATACACTGTAGCGTGGTCCTTAAAATAAAATGTATGCTGCAGAGCTAGAAAATCATACATACACATTGTAAAGAACTCGAATACGGTTATCATTGCATTATTCCGGAAGACCAAATATTTGTGTAAGGAAGTTTGATTTTGGAAAATAAAAATACTTGCAATTTTTCGATTTATAAATAAGGTAACTACAGCAAACTCCGCTTAATTGGCTTATGTTTAATTGAATCAAAAAAATTCCTGGGAACATGGCAAAAGTTTTATTGATGTTCATTCGTATTCCTGACCAAAAAAAAAATCATGTGTGCAGTTCACAGGTGGTAGAAGTGAAACCTTTAGAAAACTAAACTGCCATAGAATGAGACGAAAATGTTTTATTAAAATGATAAAAGTTGACGGGATCTGGAATAGCTCCAGCAATATCAATATCAAATTAAAGTACTCATCATGCAGAGCTATCAGCTTCGAGATCGGTTAACCAAAAGCTGAGATATAAGAGTGGAAGATTTCCTGTTTTTTTTTCAATTTTTTCAAGCAATGTACTGATAAACTAAAAAAAACTTGCCATAGCGAGGGAAAAAAAAGGAATTAGTACTAGTACTATGACAAGGCTTTGGTAGTTAAACCAAAAAAATAACTAGAGACCGGAAATGTTGTCGGAAATAAATAATTTCTTTTCCAAAATCAGACTCCAAGGATTTGTTGGAATCTTAGTAAGCTTTAATTAAAGGAAAAAATTGTTCACTTTCGACAAGATTTGCGCTCTCTAGCCATTTTTGAACCAAAAAAATAACAAACAAACTTTTTTTTCGGAAATAAGCTTAAAAAAAAAAAAAAATCAGGTAACTTTTTTTCAAATTCGGGCTGCATTTTAGTTTGCTTTAATTTAAAAAGAAAAATTTCTCTAGCGATTTTGAACCAAAAAACACGATTTGGGACCACTGCGCCCCGACTTTGTAATGAAATCCCGTTTAGTTGGCAACCCTGGCATTCAGAAAGCAGATGAAAAAAAAATTATTATGATTATAGCATTCAAATTGCACGTACTTTTTTTAATAAAATAAATAAATTAAAATTAAACCTTTATAATGCTAAGCCCTTGTTCACTTTGTAATATTTTTTTTTAACATATTCTATATTTATAGCAAACTGTGGTCTTACATCTAATTTCGCACCGTTCTATTAATTCATTCGCGATCTTGTTTAAATATCTAGTTAAGCCGAGGGGGGGCAATGTCTCTCCAAATATTTGCTTGGGGGCAAAAAGTGCCTTTCCCCCATAGTCAAGCGCCCATGCCTCCATATTCCGTCCATATTTTGTCCAATACTTTATTATATCACCAATTTGGTAGAATTTTTTTAAATGATTTTCTGCGTACAGCGTTTTATTTAATCCCATTAATAATTTGTGTCTGTGTCACCAAATGCTTCCTTACAAAAACTGCTAAGATTGGCTTGAATAGTTTTCCGAACTCAAGTTTTTAAAGATTTTACTTGAATTTAAATACGAATTATTTGATTATTTATATCATTCGTAAAGTTGTGAATATAATCCATTCATTAAAACTTACAGTATCGGTCTCTTTGTAACTCTTGAAGCTCTAAATCGTACCTAAAATCATGACCCTCGATTTCAAATATTGAGTCCTAAAAATGGGTATTTTTTTTGTATTTCGGGCCTCTGATATAAGACATGTAACTTCATTTTCCTCGCAGAAGACTTAGTACTAAAAATATCTTTAAAATTAAGTATCATATCTCTTATTTTTTTTTGAAAATATGAAAATATCAGTAGTATTTTATTCAATACTATGTGATATTTTAATGGCAAAAAACGATTCTTTTAAAAATGTACTTTTCGGACAATTGTCCGGCAACTCCACCAAAATAGCTTAGCTAGGTAATTTTTTGAAGGATGTGCAGAACTACTGTGCACTTTGCGAATGTTAGCTCTAACCTCTTCCTTAGACATTCGATATGTTTGCGGCAAGTCATTATAATTTTGAAAACTTATAACCAAATGCTCTCTTTTCCCTATTCCCGGTATTTTCTCACGAACCGTGCCGTTCAAAAGCTAAGGCGCAATATTAGTTTCCCTCCAATGGAGGCATTTTGGCTAAAATCTTGCTTTCCATCATCTTAATCACACAACCCACTGAAATCCATTGCAATGCAAAATTAAAAATAAAAAAACGCATTACTTCTTTTGTCATTTAAAATACCAAAATATTGTTAAATGACTCGCCTTGCTCTTCCCTACACGAAACAATTAATTATTGGTAAAAATGTAGTATACGTGGCAATGGTTGTTTAATATCATCCGGGGATTAAGCTAAGATAAATGTTTTATACTGCATTGAAAATAATTTATGCACTCCTCATTGTAAGCATCTACCGAAGAAGCAACAGTTTAACATGGTAACAAAAGCTACTACGAACATTATCGCTTTTTTACGATACACCAATTTACTCCAATATATCCTCCATCCACTTGGCTAGGCACATCGAAATAAAGCATAGATTAAAAGGTTAATAAAATGCAATGTTCTTCGTTCACAGAGCCACTTTCATGTCATCCATCGAATAATAATAAAATTAATGCCGACAGCTTATAAATATTGGTACGGATTGTGAAACAAAACCAAATATAATTTATTTTATGTCCCCGGCTGTTAAACTGATGCCGATAAATTATGCATTTGATGATATCGTTGACACAAAAGTTCATGCAAAATGTATCTGTTTACATTCACTGAAATTTTATAAGTTTTTATAATGTTTTATGTAATTAACTCTACATAATTGTGTTTAATAGTAAAATTAAATTTAAGTTTAAGGGGAAAGGTATGTTAACTATGGATATGATATTTGACCTTTTCACAAATCATGAAGAAAGTAAATTAATAAATTTGCTGCCGTGAAAAAACGTTTGTGGTCACTGTTTGAAAGAATTTTTTTTTTTTTTTCATTTTCATTTTATTTATTTTTTATTTTCATATACCATAAATATCAGGTACATATCTAAAAATATTGTAATATAAATATTTTTACTAACACTATTTATTTCAAAAAAAAATGCCCATAAAACAAAACAACGAACATAAACCCATTGTCGGGATTTGACAGCTTGGTCAACCGACGACGCATACTTTTACAAAATATACAAAACTATGTACACACAAAACTCTTAGTTAAATGCGAAATGCGCCTGAGTTTTTTAATGCAACTTTTTTTTAATATGTTCTGGAATAATGTTATTTCATATTCATAATTTTGTCGCTTAAAAATCATTTTTTCTTTTTTGTTTTTTACATAAGCCATAATATGCTACGTGACATGACATAAGTTACGTGAAATATTTTTCCTTAAGAAATTGTTCACATAATTTTGAATTTAAGATTTTACTTAATATAAAAATATATATAAAACTTTAATTGGGGACTATTTAGGATGTAATTTAAAGTCGAAAAAAAAAATAGTTAGACCAAATCCATCTCAAACCATGCACGCGGATTAATTCATGTCAAAGAATTGGTTGGCGATTAAATGTGTGGTTTTTCAAAGGATATAAGGGGACCCATATTTCCCCCACTCGATCAAAAAAAAAATTTTTATAAAGTTATGGCCATTTTAAGTTATGCTCATTTTAGGCATAAAAAATTTTAAGATTTAGTGAAGTAGTCTTAGTAAAATATGACAACAAAATGGTGCCCTAAATCGATTTTTTATTCATAATTCTATCGGCAGGTTCCATTTTGTGTATCTTTTTACACCCTTTAAAATTAGCCACCACGCAGTAAAAATAGTGAACCACGCCCTGAGATATTAGGCATCGAATTCGACTGTTTTCGCAAAAATAGCGTTTTTTTGAACTTTAATCTAACAGTACTAAGGACCCCGCCAACCAGGGTGGCTGAAATTTAGGCCGTGTTGTTATCTCTTAAAGCACTTTAATGTGTGAAATTTTAGCAAAGTAGGATGTTTTTGAATTTCATACGTATCTTATACATACATACAATACGTACATATGTATGTAGTATGTAATACAAATCATTAAAAAAACAGTAAATATTGCATTTAAACTTGTTTAAACCCCATTGAGCTTAGTGATATGACGTGAAACTAAAAAAAAAAATATTTTTTAGTGAATTTGGTCCAGTACACTTTTTTTAAATTTATACGCATAACATGAAAACTGATGTTACACGGATGTGGTGGCGAAAAAATGGGGATGATTTTGCAATTTTAAAATAGAAAAACTGTACTTTTTCATTGTTTTTCTGCCCATTTTTAAATATTTATAAGGAAATAAGAATATTTACTACTAATCAAGGAAAGTGCAGTGCGAAAACCACTTCTATTTTGTTGGAAAATTCGATAACCCCTTTAACATGCAAAATTTTCAAAATCTATATTATTCAATTGTTGACAATTTCAAACAAGTATTATTGAAAATCCTTTGAGGAGCTTTGTCTAGACGTGTAAAGCCTTAACCAAAATAGACGTGACGAGACGGTAGCAATTGAACGAACGTTTGCTCTCGTTTCGTCTGTTTTGACATTTAACCCAAAACCGAAAAAGTTGTTATGACGAGTAGCAACGTTTTGAAGTTCGGTTCTTACGGAACTCTTACGTCTCGTCAAAGTGTTTCGTTCACTTTCGATCAATTACGTTGGTTCATTTTGGCTATCAACATTGGTTTACATACACTCGAACTTACTCGTTATGTCTCGTTTCGTCTATTTTGGTTTAGGCTTAACGCTATAGACATCTGCTGACAGATCGTAAAAACAACACATTGTTTATTTTGAACCAGTCTAATATATACATTAGGGTGTTTTTTTTTTTAACTTTTGGAGAGGGATTTTATTTATTTTTTCCAATATTATAGCTTGAGGAATAAAAATAATTGTCCCAACATTTGAGATTCCTAGCTCAAACCTATAAACGGCGCGGGCAGAGTTTACTTATGTCCAATTTCGTTGAAATTTAACGAAAAAACCGACTCGCTAAAACGTAGAAAGAGTATGCCTTAGACACAGAAAAATTCATATCTAGAGAACTATGTCTCGTCCCAAATTGAAATAAATTGAAAAAAGATTGCTAGGATCTTATTTTTTCTCTAAGAAAAATCAAAAAAAAATAAACATACCCAAATAAGAAAATTTTCGATTTTAAGTTTTAAATTGCAAAATTGCAAAACTTTTGTTTATAACTTAAGAAAAAAACATTTTTAATACGATAATATGAAAATAGGCGTCAAATGCTAACTTTTATACCCCAACAGTTTTTCTTCATGATGCGTACATTTTGCAATACAAGCGTCTAAAAATCCATGTATTTTTAAAACTTGTGCTCTTCAAAAAATCGTATTTTCGAAAATACTTAGGTTCGAAAATTTTTTCCAAAAACATGTATCGAATATATTTTGACAAAGTATCGAAAAAAATTGTTTTTGAGAAATCTTAATTTTCAATGTAAAATCGAGGTAGAATGACCCATATGTAGAATGCAATTGTTTCTGGAAAATTTCTTAAGTACGTATTTATTATTGAATTAATTTTCTGTCACAGCCTGAGAATGCAAAACAAATTTATGCAAACTTTGAAATTAATATTTATGCTTGGACTTCATTGCTATCATACATTTTAGATTTATTTCTGTCACTCAGAAGTCATGGTGTAACTTCAAACAATGGAGTTACAATATTTCTCATGTAATCGGGATATAAAGTAAGCTTACATTTTTTCATTGTCAATTTGTTTGTAAATTAGATCAAACGTTATTTATTAAATTAAGACAAAAAAAATTGAGTGCTCTTGAGAAATGTCCGCAGTGTATACGAAACTTAATATCGATAAAAATTATAAGAATTCAATGAGCGCAAAAACAAAAACAGCAGATAAATGAAGTCAATGGAATGCCCGGAAACGTTCGTGTGCATCCCAATTACTGCTATTGATTCAGTTATAACAATGAAAAATACACAATGAGGACTTCCTGCAGCTTTATTTAAATACATTGGCGCCTTCTTGGGTTGGACGCCTGTGAACAATTTTAAGTGATATGCCTTAACAGATTGGCAACAACAATTGAGCAATTCCACATTTGAGTATTCAGCCTGTTATAGCCATCTTAAATGTTTTCATAATTTTTTTATTGCAGTTAATTTCTTATTTAAGTTTCATAAATAGCGGAAATTTTTCGTCCTTAAAAAATATATTATGTGTGGATATTGAAGTGCGTTTATTTCATTAGCAGAATAGGGGAGTTCGAAAAAACAAAAATTTCTTATATTTTGAATTGAAAAAAAAGAGGTCGATGAGCGACCTACGAGAATTAAAGAAGTCTAAATCTACGTAAATAACAATTTAAGAGGGTCCCGGATGTGGAAAAATATTCAATCAGTCTAGTGATATAATCTTTACTCTAAAAGCGTTTTGGAAAAAATCAAGGATGCACCGCGAGAATGCGGAGCTTGGGGCGAGTGAAGAAGTTTTCTGATACATAATTTCTTAACCTGTCATAGGGTATTGGGTCTTGGTAAAGGGGAATCAGATTTTATTGAGCTCAAAGCTCATGAGTGAGAAAACTTGTGTCTGAAATGAACGACGAATTGTTACTGTCATGTTCAATGAAAGCTTTAGAATTTTCATCAGAAGCAAAAAACTAAAAAATGTTTTCATTTTTGAATTGGTTATCCCCTCGTTTAGATTTCTCACTTTGGTATTATCAAATGTTGTATTTGGGGTGTCACGCCCTCTTATCCAAATTCACACATTTTAAACCTTAGTACTTGACTTAATCATTTTTCGTTTGCAACTTTTCACGAAAAGCAAATGTCGAAAAATATTTTCATTTTTTAAGAGAGAGAATTATGTGAAAACTTTAGAAAACTATAATTTTTCTAAAAACGGCAAAAAAAAATAATTTCTAAGCAATTTTTTCTGAAATTTGCACAACATTCTACATGAAAAAAAGTTTATTTTTGACTGTAGACTGGTGTGATTATTTTAATTTATTGCTTTTTACAGTCCATTACACATTTATTTATTTTTTATCATTAATTAATATTTTATTATTTGTGCTCATTGATATGGGTTTTTTTTTTAGAGTGTTGTATTTTGCAATACGGCCCGAACGTCAGAAAAATCATCAAATCTGTCTGCGCTGGTGTTATTTATACTCAATTAGGTTTACTTTTTGTTCATGGAAAAACTCACACTGCCATTGTAGAGATTTATTAAGTTCACCAAAAAACTTCGATAGTAAAATGGAAATTTTGAGACTAAAAACCGCACAATATATTTAGATTTCTGAATTGAAATTCCCCAAAAGCTTACACATCAAAAATGAAACAAATATAACTTCCATAGTTTATTTCCCTTTGGATACATTAATTTTTTCTACATTTTAATTAATGCAGTGCTCGCTTCTTAATTTATTTAAATTTAAGGCATTTCAATAGAACTGACTGTGTATTATTTCCAACTATTAATTTCATTCACATTAATCTCTTGTGTGTTGTTAAGCTAATTGTACTCAAAGTATTCATTAGTTTTTTTTTACTATACATATGACTGTATGCTCACCCTCTGCCATGTTTCTAATCAGTGCTGGCTAACGCGAAATCTGTCTGACTTGACTTGTGTTTGTTAACCATCATTAAAACTGTTGCTTTCGCAAAATGTCAAAAGTAGACAGTTCCTTTAATCCCAAAAATACATTTATAACAATTTGCTTGCTCTTCACTTTCCCAAAAAACGTTTGTTGGCGGCATGGTTTTGAAATATGACTTTCTTATGAGTTTGCAAACTCCATTCGCATTTAGTGTGCGTTCTATTAACCCAGAGATCAAGATAATGTGGGCGTTGAATGGGGCTACAAAATAAATGTATTCACACCAATAGGGCTTGCTAAATCTTGGACATACATAAATTAAATTTATTATCAGGGCCAAATACTTTGTTGACACTTTGTGTGCTTTTGTAGTGTTAATTCAATAAAAAAAAAAAGCAAACAAAAACAGCAATAAAACCGTTAAGTAGAGCAACAAGTAAGGGTTATGTCGAAAGAAGCTTAAATTTAGGAACCGTGCTGAATATGCGAGAACCACCTCAAGATTCATGAAATACTTAAGTGATACTATTAAATTTATAAGATTAATTTGGTGGTTTGTGTCAGCAACATTTGTAAATTTATGAAGCTTATGAATGAAATAAATTTTGCTGTGATAGAGATTTCCAACACTTATGACTGGGTAGTGTAATTAAAAAATTTAAAATTCAATGTTTAATTGAAAATTGTAATCTTAAAAAAGGACTGTCTCATCAAAACACTAATGGAAATTTAATTGACCCATAAAGGACATTGACATTTCTGATATTCTTGGCTGATTTTGGACATATCTTACTTACTTACTTCGGTGGCCATAACAACCCGTTACCGGGTTACGGCCGACCACAAAAGCTCTCTTCAGGCGCCTCTGCTTCGCACGCGCCTTCTCCAATCATTCACACCAAGCGTGGTTAGGGTTTCTTTGGCTTGGTCTTTCCATCGGAGGCATGGTCTTCGTCTTCGTCGTCGCCCAGCGGCTTCCGCATCAAACACCTTTTTCGCCGGAGCTTCTTCGTCCATACGCACAACATGTCCCAGCCAGCGCAGACGTTGGATAGTGATGCGCTTGATTATGTCAATGTCAGCGTAGAGCTCATACAGTTCGTGGTTCATTCGAATACGGTAGTCGTCGCCGACGTGAACAGGACCGAAGAGTTTTTCTCTTAAACACCCCAAGCGTGGCTGCATCAGTCTGCGACACAACCCATGCTTCTGCACCGTAAAGTAGCACGGGTAAGATGAGCGTCTTGTAGAGTGTCAGTTTTGTCGGACGAGAGAGGTCTCTAATACTCAATTGCTTACTGAGGCCATAGTAGCACCTATTAGCAAGAGTTAGTCTTCGCTTTAACTCCAGGTTGACATCGTTTTGAGTGTTCACGGCGGTGCCAAGATAGGTGAATTCCTTGACAACTTCGAAAGTATAGCTGTTCGCAGTAACATTGGATCCAATACGCCGCGTCTCCCTGTTTGTGGACAACATATACTTTGTTTTGCCCTCGTTCACCGTCAAACCCAACTTCGCTGACTCTTTTTCGATAGCAGAGAACGCAGCAGTAACATCTCGCTTACAACGTTCAATGATATCAATATCATCGACAAATGTAAGGAGCTGGACAATTTTTGTAGAAAATAGTGCCATTACGATGTACACTGGCTCTTCTCAACACACCTTTCATCACAAAGTTGAAGAGGTTGCAGGATAGTGGATCGCCCTGTCTGAAACCTCGTTCGGTATCAAATGGTTCGGAGAGGTCCCTTCCTACTCTGACGGAGCTGGCTGTGTTGCTCAACGTCATTCTGCAAAGCCGCACCTGCTTCGCAGGTATACCGAACTCAGACATGGTGGCATACAGGCAATCCTGTATCGGGCTATTTGGACATATACATAACTCAATTGGTATGAAATTTCAAAGACAATGTAATTTCGTTAGTTCGATTAGTGAATTCTTTAGAATCGGAATAAAAAGCTAAATTGTAAGGGAAACCATATTCGATATAAATAAGAAAATTAGCTGATTTGTCAGATATCGGGAAAAAATTAAATTTGCTTAGCAATTTGAATTGCATCTTCTTTAACATCCTAAATCTCATTTCTACTGGAGCGCTTAATATTTTATGGGGCGTCGCAACGAAATTTTTAATGGGGGGGGGCAAACTCAAATAAAAAAATCGATAAATTTTTCTGAAAAAAAAAGGATTTATTCTATACTTTAGGATGGGACATAAAAAGAATTCTGTATGAAGATGTTTTTTTATTCGTTGCAATTTCGATTAATTAAAGATGAAGTAAGTTTTTTTCAAATGTTTCCAAATGTTTTCGATTTCTTCGCGAGATGAATTCTTTCATAACCCTTCGCAAATCTGAGGATCCAGTTTTTTTCCTTATAAACATGAAGGAGCGTTGTATGGGTAAGACGTTTTTGGGTCATTTGTAAACGAAGATAAGTCTGTAACCGTCGCATAGCGCTAAGTGACCTTTCACAATAAGCTGCTGAACCTGGCATTGTCATTATTAAATTTACCAGTCGATAAACTTGATTTAGATGGTGTTTCGTTGTGTGAGTTGATTTCCGAAGTTGGTCAACGATTTCAGGACAGCACGTTGGTTTGTTGCCAGGCATGTTTTTCAATATTTGAAGTTGAGGACGGAGGTTGATCAGTTCAAAATCATTTGAGAAAATGCCCAGTTTTGACTCCCACATTTCTTCAGTGGGTACATTTCCTTTGTGTGTATCAAGTAGTATATTTTCAAACGACTCTAAATCATCAAGTTCTAAAAAATTACAAATAAATTATCAAAATTATCGCTAATCTCTTGCGTTATCGTGAATATTTCTGACTTTATCATATTTGAGTTTGGAATTCGCTAATGAAAGTTTTCACTTAATTTCAAAAAGCTCAAAGCCCCTCTTTTATTCCTAAGATTAGTTGAGTCTGCAGCCCCAAGGTGACATAATTGACAACCCGTAAAAATTCCAAGTTGAGAATGCTCGAGAATATTAAAAATATTTATCTGAAATATTTTCAATACTTTCGTAATTGTTTCGTAAATGATCAATCAATATTTTCAGGTTTCGACGTGAATATTTTCTGTTGATCTTACCATTACTATTATGATTCAAAATGATTGATATTCATTTCATCATCATTAATTTTGAATATTATTATCATTTTCATCATTATCATTTATTATACGAATCATTATTATTATTGTGCAATTTTTATCAAATCAAAAAATATACCAAAAAACGTTGAGCAGATCGTTATATGAAAAGTAGTACCTTTTTGATCATATCTTCTTTCCAATTCGTTTGAGAGAAGATCCAACACTTCAAAGTAGTCTTTTCGAAATCGATCTCTTGATGATAATCTTACTTCAGGAGTGGAACAATCGGTTAGTTCTAAGCGTCTAGGGATTTTTCTGGTTCTGGGCTCAGAAGAATGAATACTCAAGTTCAAACTTATCAGCTTCATTCATCGCGTTATTAAGAATTCGTTCAAATTCTGTATCGGAACTGAGTCTTTGAATTGCTTGGACTAAAAGTCTCGCTGGCTATTTCGCACCTGTGTCTTTTAATCTTGGATTTTGAAGAGCTCGAGCAAGTTGTTTGCAAGGACCGACAATTTCAATACTCAAATATAGGACTTGTGATGTGATTATAACTAACACTCACAAACTAATAGAAAGTTTGTTTGAAGCTCAGTTCATAGACTCTTTCTTAAATGTTCATTTTGTCACATTTCGATGGACTCAAGATGTGAGATAATCACATTAATAAAAAGATTTTCTGAGTACTAAAAATGTTGATCAAATCATAATAGAATTAATTTCCGAGTAAGGGGGCAAAATTAAAACACCGCCCCCCTGCCAAAGTTTCTGGGTGCGACGCCCCTGGATGTTTACATTAAAAAGTTGAACATTATTGGTTCAAAAGGATGATGAATTATTTTTAGTTTGCCAATCAACAGATAAAAACGGCTCAGTTGTTGCGGGAAAATTTTTTTATGTCTTAATAATATTTCTGTGCGAAGTGTAGGAGATAATCCTTTTTTTTATGAATTTTTTCCCACTTGATAGGTGTTTACTTATTTTGAGAAAATAATTAATCTTTATCCACCCACCATTTAAAATAAATTCAATTATTAAAGATTTGAGGCTTAGCAGTGCATAACAATAAATCAAGATATTTAAATTTTAATTTATATTAGGTCTGATTTATTTGAGGACTAAATTCCGAAATATGACTTCATTTGTATGTAAAAAAAATATTTAGTCAAATGGATTACTGTTTATTGGGAAACCATAAAATTTACATAGAGCCATTTAAACCACATAACAAATGCAAATTCTCTCATAGGCGGTTTTTGTGAATAATGTTTGGTATTTCGTTGATAATTTGCTGGAAAATATTTTTGCTTTATTGGATTAAAATTGTTAATAAAATCATAATAATAGCTATGTATTTAAATTTTTTAATTATTATTTGTTTTTTTAATAAATTTTCTACTGAGGTAGTGCGCAAAAAAAAAATAAATTCCCATTTTTCGAAAAACCTTGTGAAATGAATGCCACATTTCTGTTGTCAACCCGCATGCAATAAATATGGGTAAACATTTTTATTAAAATATGTCATTAAAATGAGCGTGATTTTTAATAATTGTTTTTTTCAGTTTTAATTTTAAGTTCTTTTTTTTGAGACTTTTTATATCAAAAATTAATAAGGCGACTAAAATTTAAAATTAAATAAAATTATTTCTTTTGCCAGGGATTTTCTAATGTATAGTAAAATCAAGACGTTGTATGTTTTCTATCCGTGGGCCTTATTAATGCTGTCTGATCTACCGCTCAATATAATTTTGCTTTTTATTGGCAAGTTTAGGATGGAATGCTTCGAATTTCTGAAATACTAGAGTGCTCTTACAACGTAATTCCGATTCGGCATGAACAAAATTTATTAGGAAAGATTTTTGGGGGAGAAACTCAAGACTTACAAATCATCATGGGCTTGGGGGGCAATTAGGGCTTAGAAATGAGTTCTTATCGATATTAACAACTTTAGTGCACCAAAGTACCTACGGATAAGCATTAATTTTGAATTTTTATGTGAAATGAGTTTTTAACCCTTTGGAGGTAAATGGGGGTGCTGGGGGAAAAGTGGGCAGCTAAAACTCATTTTTATTTTAAGATATTATTTTGGCACACCTAGATACGTAATATAAGTTAGGTCTACCTTCTGGATTTTGATTCTTTTTTTTTTTTTCTTTTAAAGTGTAATATTGAGGTTATGTCAAAATCTGAGGGTGATGGAAAAATTCTGACCTCGGGTTTGTGCTAAGGACGCCAAAATGCATACCGTATGAGACCTCATCTTCCAACTACAAGACTTTTTTTTTGTGGTCCTGTGATATTAATTCAAGATAGTCTTAATTTCAAGAAAAACCATGTTTAAAGGGTGTGCTCCAAAAAAAAAATCGAAATCATGACCGTGCTAAGATGACAATTTCGTTTTTTTTACTGAGCACACCCTTCAAACATGATTTTTATTGAAGCTAAGACTATCGTAAATAATTATTCAAGAAGGAACAATTAAAATTCAAAGAGAGACATAGCTAAAATTACATTTAAGGTAAAAAAACATGAAAAGTTATAAATGTTTCTTACTTTAAATGCAATTTTAGCTATGTCTCCCTTTCAATTTTAACTGCACTATCTTGAATATCAACTCAAGTAAGTCTCAGTTTCAAGAAAAACCATGCTTGAAGGGTGTGCTAAAAAAAAAAATCATCGAAACCGTAAAATGACAATTTCTGCGGAAATGCACATATCCATTTGAAATCATGATTGACTTCATATTGCAGAATTGGTTTTCGATAACAACAACAATGCGAACATTGAGGACAGCTTCTCTCGTTTCGTATGATCAGTGTACTTTTATTTCTACACTAATGTTCTTGCGTGATTCTTGGAATTGGCTTTTGGTTTATTGCAGAATTTTTGTTTGCTATCGTGATCGAATGTATGTTGGGTTTTTTTTACTGTTGTAATTGTTGCTTTTGTTGAAAGTAGCTCTTGCTTGCAAAATTTTGCCCATCTGAGCTTTAAATCAGTGAAGGGCACATAGTGGCTCTATTTGCTCTCATTGATCTAACCGTTATTCGACGCATAAGCAAGCGAAAAAAATTCGCAGAATTTCAACGCTGTCGAGGCACAGCGTTGACTTGAGTTCAAATGAAAACAAAAACAAAACACAAAGGCATAAATGACAGCACCGCATTGTGTCTTGTCAAATGTAGCAATTGTTTTTGTTTGTAGTGTAATTTGGTTTTTTTGTGCTTATGGCAATTTTGGAAATAAAAGTAAAAAAAACTTTAAAATTTCGTTTGTTGTTGCTTGATGTTGTTGTTTTGCTCTTTTGTTAGATTTTTGTGCCCACCGCTGCTTTAAATAATTCATAAATAGCTGTCGTAGGCCTTTAAGGAAACCAAACACCCAATGCACCATATTTATTTAACCATTTTTTAAATTATAAAACATCTGACGTATACGTGGCTATAGCCAAACAGTACGTACAAAAAAAATTATATACCGAAAATAACCAAACACATGTTTTGCAGATCACAGTGCACAGAGGAGAATGTTATGCCTAGAAAAGCTGAAATGAATCGAAGCCAAATTCTTTATACATATGTTACTTAAGAGCATTGTCGAAAATACATTCTCGACGTTGGGCAATGACTGACTCCTTCTTGGAGTGCAACAATTTTTGGAAAGACTGATATTTTACTTTCTTAACAAATAAACAAAATCATAAGCTACCTCTCGGCGAAAGAATTCTTATGCGTTTACAGAAAATAAACGTACGAATAAAAACAAGTATGTAAATCTACTAATGCGAATAACACAAAGTAAGGACAAAGCAAAACGAGTAACATGAGTACTTATTCGTTTCTTTTCGGTATCGCATTATAACGGTACTCTTTAGATCTTAACTCATAAGAATCTTGTCTGAATGCATTCTTACATAGCTTTAGTATAAGCGTGTAAAAGTTTCTATCACTGACTATAATAAATAAATATTATCTTATTATTTCATAATGCACAATAAATAATCAAAAATACAATTTGAAAATAATTTCATTGTTACCAATAACAATAAGGTTATAAAACAAATTTACAAAGACTAATGTACAATATTGGCCAACATTCGTCATAACATTTGTTTTCTTTAAGTGCTCTATTTATCTTGGTTAAATTATTTATGTTTTTTTTCTTTCTTTTATTATCGATTTGTGTAGTATCTCTGCCTTTGAATCATTCTTCAAATAGGGATTAACCCGCAATCGCATTGTAACCGAAACAGTAGCAACAGTAAATAGCAAACAGCAGAGTAACATGAAAATATTGTTTTTTTGGGAAAAATGAAAACTTGGTCAGCAACTTGGTTGTACTCTGCCGGTGTCATTGGAAATAGTGTTGTATTGATAAATGGGTGACATTTATTGGCATTTAGCAGTGATAACGCTTAGTGTTGCGATTTATTGGTTTTTGTTCAAATGTCTGTGTCTTTATCTTGTCATTGTAGCAAATAAATATTAGTACTACAAACTTTGGAAAAACAACTGAGTAACACATCAGCCTGAGTTAATTCTGTTCATATGACATTTCATTTTATGTGTAGCCTTGTTATTTTTTATTTTTTTAGTGCTACCAAAAGGTAAATAACAACATATCAATGTTATGCCGAAAAAAAAGAGTTAAGAATATGGAAAATATAAACCTGAAACTTATGGAATTAAGAAATTTCTTAAAGAGTTTCATCATGTTATAGCTTAGAATAGAGCTCTTAAACACGCAGCGCGCCATGATGTTGAAGTAAAGTTATTCATTCCATACACTTATAGTAATTGTTTCCTAAATATGCTTTATGTTAAGTAAATAAAGCCCTGAAATCCTCATTAATATTTGTAGCAAAAAGGAAAAACAGCTTCAAGCGACTTAAGGATAATAAAGTTAGAACTTGTTCTGTACAAAAATCCCCTATTATTCGATCTAAATATATACAAAAAAACGCCAAAAAACGTAATGAAAACTTCGCTCAGAACTAATGTTATTGTCATTGACTCGAATTTTCTTTACTCGACTGAAGCTGGTTTCCTTTTTTGCCACAGATATTAAGTTGTATTAGTAAATCCCGAAGAGGCTAAGTCCGCGTTTGGAGGAAATTTTATGTGGTAGCCGTTCAAGTAGTTCAAAAATTTTGCTCATTTGCTCGAAAAGTATGCCTGAATTCTAAATTTTTCGATTACAAGATTGTAGAAAATTCTATTGATGGTACATACATATATCAAAAACAGAGCTGGGTGGAAATACTTTTCGAAAACAAATCTATCAAAAAATTTAAGTCCGAGGAAGTGGAGTTCAGAATCGATGGCAAAAGAAATTTCTTTATGAGTCGAAATCTCTCTCATACTTTTCACGCAGAATATTAAAAAATTATAAGAAATAAAATGTCAGACGAAAGTTTCCCTTCCAAACAAAAGTTATTAACTTTAAAGAAAAAAATTTCTTGAGGCATAAATTGCTCACTTTTTTACTTATTTTTATTCTGTCTTGTAATTTTGACGAAACTGAATGTTAAAATTACGACGCTTTATGAAATGCACGAATAAAAAACATCCTATTAGTTCTGATGTCGGTAATGTAATAAGTTTTCACATCTGATTTGGCTGGAATATCCCTGAGTTTTATAATCATATATTTTACTGAAGGCTGATCGGATTTGATTTTCCAACACTTTGACCTTTTTACCCACAAAATAAGCTTAAGATATGGCTTCGTTTATGGCTGCGTTGAATACTTGAACCAAAATTTGTTTTTTATTTGTTACATGACTTGATTTTGATGATAAATTACATGAATGGTTACAATAAAGAATCTTTTGAAACTCCCTACACAAAAGCTTTTGTACACTTGTCATGTTGTGACATCAGCTGTCAAAAATATAAACAATTGATTGAAGATTGAATACTAAACAACTGATTGAAAATTGAATAAGAACCAATTGAATTGGGAAACAAATCAAAAATACAGTAAAGAAAAAGAATTTGCACAAAAATCAAGAGTAAAATGAAACAAATTGAAAGTTATATGTGCAATATATCTAAATATGCCTACTATGCCAGAGTCAGTGTTTTTTTGACAGATCATCATTCGCGTTTGTGTATAATAAGCAATTCATTTGCAAAAAAACCATCTAAAAGTTGCCAGCGTAGGTTCACATCAGAGGACAGCAGCGAAACACTCTACATGTGAGCCTTTCATAAGCTCATGAAACTTTCAGCACATTCGCACAGATTCACGCTCGCAGGAAGTTTTGTAAAACGAGCGATGGCTCTCTACCAGTGGTGGACATCGAAATCTAACAAAAGGGCTAAACAACAACATCAAGCAACAACAAACAAAATAAAGTTTTTTTGCTGTCATTTCCAAACTCGCCAACAGCACAAAAAAAAAGTCCAAATTGTACTACAAACAAAAACAAATAATACATTCGTCAAGTCCAGAGCTGGGCACCACTACACACGTGTTTCTCTTCAATGTTCTTCAATACATGTGTAGTTGTGCTTTGTTCGCTTTTCAAAGCAAACTGATTTCATTTTCACGCTCTCTGCTTTGTATACGTATATGAAAAGTTATTCTCTTTCTGCCAAAGACGCGCGCGCGGTACGTTTTGCCCAGCCACGATCAAAACCGATGCTGCCCAGAGAACGAGCAGGCGCTCAAAGAACATTATCGAGCGTGAAAATGCCTGCACGTATACAGAATCATCAACACTTACTTATCATGCGGCGCCGTCGCTTATGCCTTTGTGTGTTGTTTTGTTTTCATTTGAACTCAAGTTTTGCTTGCTTGTGCGTCGAATAACGGTGAAGGCAATGAGAACGGATATGAACACTACGTGCCCACCATTGCTCTATACAACGCGATGGCTCAGTGAATGCCAGTGTGTCACACAATATTACCTAGTGAATGCCATTTCATTTCAATGTCTTTCGTGTGAATATGAGTACTGCGTGAGCTATTTATAAATAACTCACTTACATAGGCCTGCCATAGGCAAAGATTGTATCAAAAAAGATTTTTGGATAATCGCGTGGAACATTTTGTGTAGTTTTTTAAAAAATGAATTTCGGCAGCTTGAAAAATTGTTTGGTTCCAATCAATGAAGGTAGATTGAAAATAGATTTTTACATCGCCTAGGGTGACTCCATACCCTTACAGGGATCGCTTTTGATACATCTTCGGAAACATTTTTTGTTCCGAACAAACCATGGAAAGGACCGTTTTTGAACAATTTTCGGAAAAAATTTTTTTTTATTTCAATCGATAAAGAAAGCACGAAAAGGGATTTGGACATCACTTGGAGTATCTCCGAAACATGAAAGAACTATTTTCAATCCATTTTCATGGCTCGGGAGCACTCCAAGAGTTAACCAAAATCCATTTTTGACCTTTCATCGATTTCCCCAAAATTATTTTTTGAATCTCACTCTATCGATTGGAACAGAAAACTAGTTTTCAGAAAGTGGGTTAAAATTGTACCTTTCAGAGTTCGGAGTCGCCCTTAGTGATGCCCACAACCCTTTTACGATCTTTCTCTATCGATTGGAACAAAAAAAATTTTTACGAATATGGGTCAAAAAAGATCACTTCCTTGGTCTCTGTTCTGGCTTAACAGAAATCGAGCAAACAGACGAATTGATTCTTGATTCGAAAATAACACTTCTTTTTGAGTCATGGCAGCAGTGTGAGACTTTCCAAAGTAATTGGGTTTTGGTGAAAAATAGTGCTCATCATGATATTATTTCTTCTTCATTTTGATTTAAACAAACACACATACATATATGTATGTATGTACCTTAGGGTGATTCAAATTTTTTTTTTTTTGGTTTTTTTTAAGGTGCTGTTGCTTAAAAAGTAAGTTTATGATATGAAGAAAAAGTTCACGAAATTTCAGCTCTGTAACTCAATTTTATAAGGTGGCGCCGGAGCCTGTTAGTTTTACATGTAAATTGTATGGAAAAATTATTTTTTACAAAAAAGGTATCTAAATGAATAGGTGATTAGTGTTGTTGAGCTGAAAAGGGTCGTTTTTCGACGTAATTTTTTACGCTGAATCCGAATCTGGCATCAGAATTGACCCATCATGTCGGAATTCTGAAATATTTGAGGTTAATTACCTGAAACATGATGTTTTTTGTCTACTTTCAAGGTCATGTATAGGATTCAAAGAAAGTTGATCAGCTTATTTTTAACAAAAGCATCATTTAGTACCATCCTTGCCCTTTAAAATGAGCTTTCAAGTGGTGATCTGTGATGTTTCCTTACAAAGTTATAGCCATTTTAAAGTGACATGAATTGGATCCCCTACAAAGGGTTGCAACCCAACAATATTAACCAACGGGTTTCAAATTCATGTCACCTTGAAATGGCTGCAACTTTGCAAGGAAGCATCACAGATCACCACTTGAAAGCTCATTTTAAAGGGCAAGGATGGTACTAAATGATGCTTTTGTTAAAAATAAGCTGATCAACTTTCTTTGAATCCTATACATGACCTCGAAAGTAGACAAAAACATCATGTTTCAGGTAATTAACCTCAAATATTTCAGAATTCCGACATGATGGGTCAATTCTGAGGCCAGATTCGGATTCAGCGTAAAAAATTACGTCGAAAAACGACCCTTTTCAGCTCAACAACACTAATCACCTATTCATGTAGATACCTTTTTTGTAAAAAATAATTTTTCCATACAATTTACATGTAAAACTAACAGGCTCCGGCGCCACCTTATAAAATTGAGTTACAGAGCTGAAATTTCGTGAACTTTTTCTTCATATCATAAACTTACTTTTTAAGCAACAGCACCTTAAAAAAAACAAAAAAAAAAAAATTTGAATCACCCTAATGTACCTACTTCGTGTATGTATGCTTGCGGATGTATGTATGTATGTTTAGTAAACGGCACTTACCTGTTGTATGTTTATCATCAAATTTGCATAAATTCTAATAGGACAATAATGTTGCTTGTTGTTGCAAATGTTGCAGGCAATTGTAATAAAATTAATGTGAATTCATTGGCCTACTTAACAATGCGTTAAATGTTCTGGTTGCCTATACCCGCGGGAGCAACATAATAACATTTACCGGTAGTCCGTTCATTCATACTCCTAAGTATAATCAGCTAAAATGCCCATTATATGATTAATTTCCATGGCTGACATCATAAATTAGCCAAGTGTACTCTAACAGAAATCTGAGTTTTCATATTTAATGCTGTGGAAAAACATTTAATTTATGTGGTAATACAATATTAAAAACACAAAAATATGTAAGGACTTACGTATTCCCAAACAATATTTGTATGTTCGTAAGAAATATAGCAAAAAATACGGGGTGTGACATAATTAATATTCCAAGGTCGTAAAACTCTACGCGGCGCTGAGTGTAATATATTTTCTGAATAAAAAATAAACAAGTTCATATTCCTCTGATAGAACCCGAAATGAAGCATTAAAGTGCGAATGCTGTAATGAGAGGAAAGCACAATTTTTGCAGAAAAGTTAAAGAAGCGGAGAACTGTCACGTTTCCATAAAAAAAAAAAAACTTAAATTTGTCATCAGTTTTTTCTTTTTTTTTGGTTTGGCTTAGGGAAATTTACCTTTGCCAAATCCATTACGTTTTTTTTTCCTCGTTAGCTTTTTTTGTTTCATTTTGAAAATTTTTTACTTCGCATTTTCGAGCATCTTTTTAATTCGTATTTGCTGAAAAGAAAAAGTCAGACCATTGGATAGATTTCACTCTATGGAAACGCTGGGTGTGTTGTCAGTAGAAGTAGGCAAAAAATGACTTCGTAATTTATGCTTTGTCCTCATCAAAAAGCAAAATGGCCGTGAGTATGTTGTGAAAGTGGAAGTCATCATTGAAGAATTAAAACTTTTTCATCTAATTTAGACAGGTTGAAAGAAAGTTAAAAGTCATCGAAATCTGAAAGCAGATTAAATAAAGTTGTTTAATCAGTAGGCAATCAACTTATAAGATGGACATTGTCTTTCTATTTAGTGAGCGAAAAAATATCTTTAGTTCATACCATCCAACTAATTTTTGCTCATGTAACACTCTTATACATTCGAAATGAAACTAAATGAAACGTCATTCACTTAAATGATTGTCAAACACACTCACGCTCACAAACTTCGCCTTGAGACGAATGGTGACTCGTCTCACACAATTTTCTCTGAGCGTGAATCTATGTGAATGTGCTGAAAGTTTCATGAGGTCATGAATGGCTCACATGCAGAGTAACTCACTGCTATTCTCTGAAACGCACTTTTGAACTTTATAATTCATTACTTTATAATGAAAACAGCATCAAACATGCCATTTTCCACTATTTTTCAAATCAAAGATAAATCAATTTTGTTAAATTTTAATCTTTAATTATTGGTACTTATTTTTATACCCCACAGCGTCACCACCTAAGTTGATTTAGCGATGTCCGCCTGTCTGTTGAAATCAGGCTTAAGGGAAAACCAACAAAGCTAATTCAATGAAATTGGCACACTCAGGTCACACTTTCTTGCAGAAATCTTGCTATTGAAAATGGGTGCTATTGAAAATGGGTGCAATCGGTTCACGGACACGCGTACCGCTCATACTCTATGTATATTTACCCAGGCTAATTTTAAAAAAGGGATTTTGATGAAACTTGATGATTTAATGCACATGTGAACAAAATTAAGATTAGGCTAGGTTTCAAGCTCTCAAAGCTTCCTACAGGGGCGTGGCACAGCCCTAAATTTTAATTTTTATACCACAATATCTCGTAAGCCGTGCAAGATATTGTGATGAAATTTGGTAAACGGATACATTTAAAATATATCTGCAATTGTGATAAAAGTGGGTGGAATCGTAAAAGTGGGCGTGGCACTTTTCAACAGTTACAAAGATTTTCTGTACAAATTTTGGAGATGATGCCGCAGAAAGCAGTCATCAATATACAAGCTCAGCCACTTTAATGAAAAATTTCGTTGAAGGGCGTGGCACAGCCCACAATATTTATAGTCGTTATATTAAGAGAACTAACAACATAATCGATATGAAATTTAATAAGGCAGATACACTTGCAAGAAAGAATGTTTCTGCAAAAATTTGGCGCAATGGAGCATGTGGGAGTGGCACTTCCCTTACAAGCAAAAAACCTTTAATGTTATAGATAGTTTGCTTGGAGGTGTCGGCTGTTATAAACTTTGAAATTAAATGAAAACTGACGGAATTGGAGTAGTGGGCGTGGCACCTGCTATATTACCATAAAGTTGTGATCGCTATATTAATTGAACTATTGCAACAATTGGTATGCTTACTTGCTATAAGGTATGCCTGAATAAAAAGTGGTCGGAATAGCTCCAATGGGCGTGGCACTCCCCATACAAGCAAAATACCGTAAGTGGCATATCTATCGAAACATGTGATCAAACTTTCTAACATTTTGTGAAAGAGTGTTGCTTATGGAAAGCCATTTCTGGATAAAAATCGGACCATATTAGTGTGTTACCGCCCTAAATTTTAGGACTAATTACGGCATATATCGCAAACTATGCAACCTATTGGGCTAAGATTTGGTATGTTGATTTCAATGACGAATATAATTTCGTAAACCAAAAGTAGGCGGAATTGGAGAAGTGGGCGTGGCACATTTAAATTTCTTAGTTTTTATTCGATTTTTTCAATATTTGCCATATTCATTTGAACTTATCAGCCTTTTAACTTTTTCCTATATATCCCATATGTATTTGTTCGACTTTTTCAACCTCTTTCATTTTTCTTTATTATTTCCTTTATTTTTAATTCAACATTTTCCATATTTTTTCGACTTTTTCAGTCTTTTACAACTGCAACATATGTCAAACTCTTTCAACCTTTTTTACATTTCACATTTTTTTCGACTTATTCAACCTCTTCAACGTCTTTTAACATTTATTTAAAAGGGACTTTCAGTGCAGTGTAGGGTATGTGAGTTTCGGCCTGGTCGAAGATAACACCTTAACTTATTTTTTTTAAGCTCTAATTTATGTATGTATATAATAAGTTAAGTTAATGAATGTTTATTATGAAATAACCTCAAAAGATGTACTATTAAAGACTAATGTCTTACAGTACAGAACTTTATTATAATAAATTAAAAATTAAATATTCCATCAAACAATATGCATAATGAAATTTAAGTTTAACTATTAAATTTTTGCCTTACGTCAAATAACATTTGAAGCGCTATAGATAAGACATAAAATCAAATATTTCATTTGCTAAAGAAAATACAATTCTGACTTCAAACTTATTAAAATATTTAATAGCCAATTAAATTAAGAATTCATTTTGATGATATTTCAAAAGAAAACATTTGTTGGGCTTTACTCTGTGAAGTTGTGGCAAAAAATGACTTTTCTTCTTTGGTAAAAGGAAATGCAATCATTATCTTAACATAAAGTACAAAACGACAAAATATAAAAAGTAAAGAACTTCAAATGCCATATTGTAGTAGTTAAGAAGTTACTAAATTTTTTCTTTTATAATCATTCCAGCAGTTGCACCTTTTGAACTGTGCAATGTTATATGTTAAATTATTTTGAAAAAATTATAAAGTGATTTTAAAAATAGAATTATTCACGCGCTTACAATAAATTGGGCTTCAAAATGTGGCCGCCTTGATATTACAATTGGTACATTTTCTGAAAATTTGTATTACAATCTATTAGTTCTAGGTATTTTGACTTTCAATGGAGAAGGTGCGATGAAATCATAAGGAAGATAGGCAAACACCACTGCAGTATAGGCGATATGCTCTTTATTATACCAAATTTCGGCAGCCCACAAGCAGTCACAGGAGTAATACTGCAGAAATATCATGTGAAGACATCACGTCACCCTCTATGATCACAAATGATATTGCGAACAGTTACCGCCATGATAACAATTTGAAGTCTTCCGGTATTGTTGGCAAAGTAAGCACTCTGGAGTCAAAGGCGCTTGAAACTTTTTTCAAACCGATTTTTTAAGACTTGGTTCTATCACAAAAAGACCCATATCCATAAAAAAAATAGACCGTACTTTTTCAATATTAATGAAAATCCCAACGTTACAGTCAATGGAGCAAGGTACCATCCGATGATTACAGATTTTTTTTGCCCAAAATGAAAGGATTGGACTTGGTTGACATGTGGTTTCAGCGAGACGGTGCCACATGCCACACGGCACGCGATACCATGGACCTATTGAGAGGAGAGTTTGGTGAGCAATTGATTTCACGTTTTGGAGCAGTCCATTGGCCGCCAAGACAATGCGATTTGAACCTACCAGACTATTTTTTGTGACGTCTCGTGTACAGGGACAAGCCAGCCACAATTGTAGTCCTGGAAGACAACATTACAACTGCCATTGGTGAGATACCGACCGAAATGCTGGAAAAAGTATGCCGAAATTGGAGCTTACGGATGGACCACCTCGGGCGTAGCCGCCGGCAACATTAACATTAAATAATCTTTAAAAAGTAAATGGCACAAAGTGATGTATTGCTCCAATTAAATTATTTATTCACTATTGCAAATTTGTTGTTCTTTTTTCAATTTTTAAAAACCAAACGATTAAGAAATCACCCTACTTGCATTTGCTTAAATAATTTATGTTTTATATTAAAGTTTATGTCCTCAAAAGCTGTAATTTGAGTTGTTGAGAACCTAGGTTTTTTATCTATAGCTTTGCAATGTATTTTCGGTCCATTAAAAAAAGGACTAGACAACCTACAATTCCTGAATAGAAATTATTCTTCTACCTATTCCAGAGTTTAGTCTTTGGAAACTCCGAGAGTCACAGGCATAGTTGAAAAGAAATACGATGAAAAAAGTCACATATTTTTTAATATACTTTAGCTAGAAGCTCAAAAGTGATGGAATTTTAAGTTAAAATAGCTGATTTTCTCAAGGTTGCTTCAAGATGCTTAAAAACCTTAGAGAATTTCGTCACTAAAAACGTCAATAAAATGTTGCGCTGTGATATCAAACTATTCGGAACGATACAATTTTAAAAATTTAATCTAACTAATATTATAAACTATTTGATTGTCAAAATAAAGAATGTATTTACTCATAAAATTACAGTTTTCTTTGCACTATATTTTTAAAATATAATTAAACCTGAAACAACTTAAAGCTATTCTGCTTTTGTGAGCTGCCTTTCAAAAAATTATACACATCCTGCAGCATCATACAGATTTCCTATGTAATTTTCAGAATGGCATATTTCGTACATTTGTGTAGTGAATACGAACTACATACAATGGAATAAATATACAGATGAAGCTGTTCAATGTGTTCAATTATATTTGAACAGCATTTTTCTCCCCCAGCATTTAATTAACTCCATCTAAACCGAAGCCAATAGGATTGTTATATGGAATTTGTAGTTTATCTAAATAATTTGTGTTGGTGGTGGAAATGCCATCGGCTTATAAATCTGCACACATCAAACGATCGAACAAACGAAATGTCAATAATGATTTAATTTAAACTTGATTTTTGTTGTTAATTTATGAAACAGAGTTTGTACAACGCAAATCGTTGGCAGCTGAACAAATCGCAGCTAATGAGTGCGTTCATTCTGTTTTGAGGAATATTTTATGTGTCAATATACCAATGGAGGGTCATTTGACCCTAAGGAGGAGGACCCTATTATTCGTCGCCACGAAATTCTGGGTCTTCCTTTGCATCTATCAACCCCCTCCCCCTCCGAAGCACCGATCGACAAGTTTATTTAGCAGCTTTTCCGATCGTGTGGTTTGTCCATTGCATATTCTCAGTCAGGAAGTTAAGTGTCTCAAGCAGAAATTTACAATCACCCCTATCACGAATAAACATTCCTTCAGATTTTTTCTCCAATCCCGTTTTGGGATCGAGGAAAATTTTCTGGGAATGGGAACAAATTCCCTGGAAAATGAGGTTATCGCCAATACTTTTTTGGGGAACATTTTTTGACGTATCACGCAAACTTGTTCCCCTAACTTTGTAGCAAGGAATTTAATGAGAGAAGAGTCAATGTTAGCAATATTTTGTAATTTTATTTGATAAAAACATCTTTTTAACATATTTACAAGATCTAGCAACACAAACAAAGAGCAATTACTGATATTGGTCCAGTACATGGAATCCAATTCGGAAACAGTAAAAGTCTTCATCTAAAGGAGTAGATAGCAAACTATCAAGCTATGCTATGCTATATTTTAGGATGTTTTTTTTTTGTAATATAGATAAATGCACTTTATTTTTACATATAAAATTGTTCAGCTGACAGATAAGCTAATGTCAAATATGCAAAATTACTGATAAGCTAATGTCAAATATGAAAAATGCAACTGTGATTTTGGACTGATTGGAAGTAATTGGAAATATTTTGGCAGCATTGACTGGATATGAAGTTTTCCATTCCTCAATTATTTATGATCGCAAAATATTACTCTCGAGAAAAAAGAAAATCCGAGAGAATCGTTTTCCTCCGGATATTAATGATAGGGGTGAATAATTCCTATTCGTCGTAACAGTTCTCTCATGAAGAGCAGTGATGTACAATTATAAAGTAACACTGATTGAACATTTAATTTAATTATTCCTAGGTCAGTGTGTATTAAAAAAGTGTTTGATTGCCATATTTTATGAAACTGAGCAAAAAAAACTCTTGCTATATTGATTCTTGCCGCCACGAATTAATGCTCACATTGTTTCTATTTGTGTCAAAGTTTTGGTTTATATTGCCTCAGTTTTCGCAGTGTTAATACAAAGTCTAACATAGGATACCTGATCACAAAGCCTTTTAAGGATTTTTTGCAAAATCAGGCAATTTTAATGACAGAAAAACGATATCGTTTTTCCAGATGAGTCTAAGAGTCTCATTGGATCCCAAATTTCCCAGTAAATGTACGGTTTAGCAAATTATTTAGCGCAATCAAAAATAACAGGAAGGACGTAAAGCAACCACATATGACCTCTGTGTTTGGTTTGATTGGCAATAAGAGAATATTATGAACGATGTGCTATATAAATCTATCGCAGTGTGCCTTAATAATGTTTAAAAGTTTTATAGAAATATTACTTGCTTGCAGTCCTCTAAACTTATCGGTAGATAGTCTATTTTCTTTCCAAGTTGCTTCGAAAAGGGGAAGAAATAGTCGAGCCATTAGAACTGAGTTAACTTCAACTGGGATGAAATATCCGGTGATCTGTATTGTTTTTGTTTGTTGGATAGTTATGTCTCTTCAATTGAAGGTGGCGGGCTAGAAATAGACGATATTTTTGTCAGCATTCAATGTGCTGGTGAAATGTTCATGCTATCATTCTAATTACGTGGATTCGGATGTTAGGTGTGCTGTTTTTACTTTTGATTAGATGTGAAGGGTTGATAAATTTTCCCTAATGCTTTTTAATAATGATGTAGAAATATTCAATTAAAAGCTATATAATATGATGAAGGAATGTCATTATAAGTGGTTTTAGTTTTTATGTCTATATCTAACGTATATAGATCTAGAAATTTTTCCTACTTTACACGTGACTCTAAAAATCAATATATCTTAAGTATGCGCCATTTAGTTTCACTTTTCAAGTGTTGATATATGCTAACATAAAATCTATGCTTAAGGTTTATTTGTGAAAATTTAACCTTATCTTAATGTCTAGATGCAAGAAATATAAAAACAAATTTAATCGCATTTAAGCATAAATACAACGCCCTTGTTTTTTTCTTATTATTATCGTTCTTATTTTCTTATGTTACTAAACCTAATATTACTCATATAGTATGCAATTCATATTTGCAATGCCAAGACGACTAAGAAAATTGTGTATAATTAATGATACAATTTAAATCAATGTCCAACCAATCTATTCCAAAAACAAAACGTACTGGTTGAAAAAAAAATGTTTTTCCTCTTGTTACAAATTATATTATATTATTTATAGATACATACTAGCATGTAAAAAGCAAAGTTGAGAATGTTTTTTGAACGAAATTGTTAAAAAATTGTAAACAAAAATGTTCCACAGTCAACATTTTTTTTAGTAAAATGATTTCGGGAAGGATAGCAGCTGTGGAGTTATATGTGAACTTTGTGTTAAAAATTTATTTCTTCTTTTGTTCTTTGCATGCAATGGAAAACTTTAAATTACATACCTATATATGTATATAGCTTAGAAGTGAAGAATCATTTTTTTATATTATGATATTAAAGCATTATTTAATTATTCCTCACCGTACATTATTAAATTTCTGAGCATGATGTGAAAAATTTTAGTAGGCTTTCATTTAATTTAAGAATGTTCGATGCTTCTGCATTGACTTGATTTGTAATTCTGACTTCGTGTTTCCTAGCATAGCGCCCTATCTGCTCTTCAACAGCATAAGCGTCCAAGTATCGGAGAAGATTATAGTTACGAACTTACTTTGAAAATTTCTATTAAAGTTATCTTAACAATTCAGCTTCATATGTTCAAATTGGTCACCATATTCGCTTAGTTATATACCATGATATTGATTTGAATTGATAAAGTAGTGCGTTGCCGTTTGCTGTTTAATTGATTTGATTTTCAAATTGACTTTAAAATCATCTTATTTAAAATTAATTATTCCATGAAGTAAAATCAGTTAATATCCATCTATCATGCCCAAATCAACTGTCGACCTCGCTCCATCGAACAGGATTTTGGGGTGTACCTGGTTTATATTCAAAATTTATTTTTTGAACTGTACTCTGCAAATAGTACAAGCTATTTTTTTCCTTCCTAAAATGGGATCTTAATGATTCCTTGGACTAGTTAAGTCCTTTACAACATAGGTGGAGTGAAGTTTTCAACCTTGGAACAACTTTATTTGATTTGAAATCTAAATGCAACATCATTTTTATCTAAACAAAACATTTTATATATGGTAGTAACTTAAGTATTATAAAAAAAATAAAATTTAGTAGTGCTGACGCGGAAAATATCTTACAATTTTATAAATCAAGTTCTTGTTTTGTCCTGTAAAAAGTATAAATGTTCCGTTTTGGTCGCTCTCTCAAACAGAAAAGAATAGAAATCGAAAAGCTATCAAAAATATTGAAAAGTATTGAAAAAGTTCATAAGAGCATAAAAATATCGGTTGGTATCAAAAAAGTGTCGGATAGTATCTAAAACATTGTTCTAAAAAAGGACTTTTAAGAAAGAAAACATGTTGTGTTTTTCTTTTGCAGGACCCAATGCTAATACCATGGAACTATAGTTTATTTTTTCTTCCCAACGATATTGATCATTCGGTGGATATTTTATAAAGCTTAAGCTCTTATTAAGGGACCTTAGTCATTGGAAATAAAAGGTTTTTCAATAAGAGCGCTACAAAAGTTTTTTTAAATAAAATATGGGATATCAATGAAATTCTTTATTTTTGTAAAAGAACAATCGATGCCATTATGTATAGAACTCAATTTCTTTTGCATGGCCACCACGGGCACGCCTGCAGAAGTTCAGACGCTGAACCCAATTTTCGACGGTTTTCAAGCATAAATCGGCCGATACTGCTGCAATTTCACGTTCGATATTCGTACGAAGTTCATCAATCGTCGCTGGCTTGTTGGCATAGACCATAGACTTGACGTAGCCTCACAGGAAATAGTCTAACGGCGTCAAATCGCACGACCGAGGCGGCCAATTGACTAGGCCATTTCGTGAGATAACACGTTCACCAAACTTGGATTTCAATAAATCGATTGTAACATTCGCTGTGTGGCTTGTGGCGCAGTCCTGTTGCAACCACATATTGTCCAAGTTCTTATCATCCAAGTTGGGCCAAAAATATTCGGTTATCATTGAGCGGTAGCGATTCCCATTCACAGTAACGTGCCGGTCTTGATCATCACGGAAGAAGTACGGCCCAATGACGCCGCCGGCCCATAAACCGCACCAAACCGTAATTTCTGATGCAAAATTTGATGCATTGTTGACTCATGGAGTACGTGTGGATTGCTGCCTGACCAATAACGCATATTTTGCTTATTGACGAAGCCATTCAGCCAGAAATGAGCTTCATCGCTGAAGATGATTTTTCGATGAAAATCCGGATCATTTTCAAGTTGTTGCTCAGCCCAATTCACGAACATACGACGATGCTGGTGGTCAAGCGGCTTCAGTTCTTGCGTCAATTTGATCTTGTAAGGATGTAGGCCAAGATCTTTTCGCAAAATTCGCCACAACGACGTCACAGAGATGCCCAACGCTTGAGAACGACGTGTGAGAGACTGATTTGGGTTTTCCTCAATTGATGCGCTAGCGGCAGCAATATTCTTGACAATACGGGCACTTCTTTGTCTCACCGGCACGGGAACAATTCGTACTGTGCCTGTGGATTCAAATTTTTCCACTAGACGCTCAATTGTTGATCCGACAGGACGATTATGACGACCATAAATTGGACGTAGCGCTTTTAAAGTTGAGGCCATTGACTCCGAATTTCGGTAATAAATTTTAATAATTTCGACTCGTTGTTGGATCGTATATCTTTCCATGATGAAATGGCAAATTTGAAGAGAAATGTCAAAAGAGCGGGAAAAAATATGGCGTCGTTTGCTGTCCCTATTGGTTTACTTTTGTAGCGTCCCTATTGAAAAACCCTTTACATGATAGCATTTTGTAATTCTTCTTTAAACTGTTGATTCCTTTACATATGATATTTGTGGATGGTATTGGTCCCATGGTAAAAGCATAGTCGCTTAAAAATTGTACCCAATTGTTGTACAAGTTTTTCTTGCTCCAAGGTCCAAGGTTCCAAGCACAAAATTAAGATATTTCGAAATTTAATTCCCAAACAGCTGTACTGAAAAAAGTAAATGTGTCAACTATTTATGATAAATAATTCAAACTTCTTAGTATCAACCTCTTCCCCTACTTATGTTTTTTATTTTGAATTATTAATTTTAAAACGACCCCAGTTGTAAAATTTTTCCTGCAATTGACATTATTTGCTCCATAAAACTTTTGTAACAATTCCGACTTTCTAAAATGGTGCACTTTGAGCTTGACGGATATCTTACTGAATCGTAAATCTTAAACAAATTGCCAATTTACTGCTTACTACGTTAAGACGTCCTTTAATGTGTGAGTGCATCTAAATCTCATTCAATGCATTTACGATTTCCACTGAAGACAAATAAGAAGAGATGGAGCAACACGTAACCCTTTAGGATTAGCATGAAACAGCTCAATGACAGTAACTTTCGATTACAAACCAGAAAATGTGACTGCTGATGTAGTGGGTGGGTGGTTTTGATGAATTGATGTTTGTAAGACGTCTCAATGGTGCCATCCATTTCGTTAAAAGTTGTTGCACAAAAGGATCGTTGATGCATCTGACGGGAGTGAGTGTGTGTGTGTAAGTAAAACCAAATACAAAGTGATGAATAAGCTAGTGTGACCTTTCAGCGTTAAAACCTTAAGCTGCAATAGCCAAAATACAATGGAGAAACAGTGCTATAAATTAACTTGGTATTGAAAGGATGTAAGCAAAAAAAAAATGTAGAAAGTTACATCAATCAGTGAAAAAATGTTGAATTTAAAGCAGTTGGTATGATTAAGTGTAACGTTTTGTTTGATCCTTTAAAAACTAAATTTTCAGGGTTCCTTTAAGTCGCTAGTGCCTAGAGTTTTACATTTTCATTCGTTATAAAATAAACTGTCCAACATTCTGTGTGAAAAACATTTCAACACAATTCTGATCGGACTATATCAATATGACTTCCATAACAGGTGGTGTTGTAATAGCCCTTGAGTTTTAAATTGATTTTACTTAATATGAGAACTGGTTCAAAAGTCCTGAACCGTTACTTAAAATTGAGAAATTCTGGAAAGTTTAAGTCCCCTATTTATGTCTTGACATTTTTAAGGATTCCTCAAAACCCCGTAACTATACGACTCGACCATCAAAAAGAAATTAAATGTCAGAATTTTAAGATATTGGGTTATTATAAATATCCTTTTCTTTGTGGGAATTCATCCAATCTATAGCTTATTTTCGGCCAACAGAAAACAAGCTTTTGAAAAAAATATGCTTACACTTATGACAATGAATTACAAAGAATGTATTATATTTATTATTTACCTACTGAGGCTCATTATAACACTTTGAATCTTTTGTTTCAGGAAATACCGAATTATTAATTGTACTAAAAAATTCTCTTTGTATTATAAAAGAACCTTGTTCTTAGTATACGAACATTATTTTTAATAATAATAAATTGAAATACTGACATCTTTCTTAATATGCCTACCGCATGGATCCCTAAAAATCTTCATACAAAATTATAATTTTTTCCCAGAAAAATTCCCCATTATTTGGGATTTTTTTTTTTAATACGTTTTTGGCAAGTTTTGCCAGAATTTTTCATTTCCAACATTTATTTTCAATAAGCTTTTTATTTGACTTGAAGCTTTAAGCTAAGTAGCTAAGAAGGCTTATAGTTGTAGTAGCTGAACTCTATAATTATTATTATAAGAATTGCATTAAAATTTGTTTCTTAGACTTTCAGGGAGCATTATTAAAGAACCACCTTAATGTTCGTAGATATTTTCATATGGTCCGTAAACTCTTCGTATAAAGTTGTTTAAGTGTGTAAGTGACTATCAAATGTCTCGAATTGAACCAGCTTTATCTCTCTCTCTCTCTCTCTCTCTCTCTTTGATATCCTTTAATGTTTCAATAAATAACAACAACAATTGCTTGCACAATTGCAACAACAATGAGTAGCTCCTGAAGCGAATTTCCAAGTTGTTTACACATTTACTCATTGTGTCATAAAACTGTGCCATGGGCAGATGCTTTGTATTTATCCTTTGAAGTCAGCAACATTTTTCGTATTTGTTCGTTTAAGTTCATTCATTTTTTATTCATCAATATTTTTTTTGGAAACGAATGAATTTTAGTTAACAAAAACCTTCATATAATAAATGCGTGTGGCATAAAATTGAGCAAAATAATAGCATGCGAGGTAACTCCCCTTTAATAACTATTATGATAAGGTTTAAATAACTTTCACTTTTTTATGTCGATGTATTGCAATTTGTAGTTTATAAAAATATTATCCACAAAAGCATTAAAGTCTTCGCTTTGGAAGGGACTAGTAATGCTGTTAAGAGTAAATGTGTACTTACAACAAGAGTGTTCGCAATACGACGTACAATGGTATCATGTTCGTTTTGTCTTTTTCTTCAAAGTTGTACAATACATTATTGGAAGCACGTAGAAGGAAGATTGGAATACCGTGTGAAAGTTGAAGTGCTGTTTCATTGAGACGAAAAAAAACCCATTATGATGTTACTAGCATTTGACATTTGAAATTAAGGTCAAAGTCAGGTCTCAATTTATCATACCTTTGTACGCGGTAGGTTTCACATTTCGCTATAATCATCTTTCTACGTGCGTCCCATCAGGTACTCAGGTACAGTAAGTTTTTGACACAAAAAAAATTATAAATGTACACTGTGTGCCACTTGGATATGAGATACGACTGTAGGACCACGCTACATCGACCACAAAAGCAGAGAGAAAATCATGCAGCGGTCTTTAAACTCTTTAACGTCATGGTTAGTAGTTCCAAAACATAATTTTTATTATAAAAGGCAAACTTCAAATATGAAATTGCTATGTTTTCAAAACGTTTCCTCTCAGCAGCATCGTTATCGTCTTTTTTAAGCCCATTCGAGAAAAACAAACAAGTTAAGGTGTTATCTTCGGCTGGCCGAAACTCACATACCCTACACTGCACTGAGAGTACCTTTTCAATAAATGTTAAAAAGACGTTGAGAGGTTGAATAAGTCAAATAAAATGTGAAATGTTAGAAAGGTTGACAGATGTTGAAAAATGTTGAAAAAGTCGTAAATATATGCAAAATGTTGAAAAAAGTTGAGAGAGTCAACCTAAAACTCTAAAAAAGTTGAAAGAGGTTGAAAAAATTTGAAACTATTCAAAATTAATGAAAATAACGAAAAAATAAAGAAACTTATGAAGAAAGTTGAAAAAGGTTGAAAAAGTCGAACAAATACATATAGGATATATTGGAAAAAGTTAAAGGGTTGAAAAAGTGGAAAGAATATGGAAAATGTCGAAAAAATCGAAAAGAAATGAAAAATTTTAAATATGCCACGCCCATTTCTCCAATTCCGCCCAACCCAAGACCTTATTTCTCATCATCGAATCATTTTCATATATATTTTGAAAGAAATTTCGAGTTAGGTCTAATGTTTCCGTGCAATAAAGGTTTTTTTTTTTGAGATTGCAAACTCTCCTCAAATTTATTGTTTCAGGCAATGCTTATTTCATCGCCGCATTTAATTTACTGAATTTAATTATTAAATTGTGTCTGTTTGCCGAGGGCGACTGCAAAAATTGTTAATTCAAGCCTGAATAACGCATTTCAGCATTCGCCAATTTTTAATTTAATTTAAGGGTCATTTAAAATAAACTTTGTTACCGCACGCTTCCAGTTCGCTTGGCTTTAATTTTCATAATTTATGCCCTATTACCAATAGAGTCAGACGGCTAGTATTATTTGAACCGAATCGAGCAAACAGACGGGTACGGAGGCGATGCTCATTTCGCAATAATTGTTTTGCTCTAGCTGCATTTTACGACCAACAAATGGCCGTTTATTATGTCACCAATGAAAATAGTGCCCACATTGTGCATAAATTAGTGGTGTGCGCTAGCAGTGCGCGTACTCTTTGGGAAACCATTGAATTGCATTAAATATATCGTCCACGAAAATATTTACATTATTTAAATGATTCGGTGTTAGTTTGGAGAAAATATTTTTGTGCTCAGTCAACTAAATTTGATTTGTTGACGTATTTGATGACCAATGTCAAACATTGTTATTAGTGACCACCAACTAAGATTATACCCATTGAGTTCACATTCAACAGAAAGTTTATTTTGGAAAGTAATTTACTAAGAAAATAAACTTTATCACTAGTTTGCCTGCAGGACTCATATCTGTTGTCTGCAATAGTAGATAACCGCTTAAGTTGTCGTAGAAGAAATTGCATTATGAGTGGTACCTTATTCCTTTCATACTTGCCTGCCCTCACTGGTTGAGTATTTCTTTTATGGACGACCCTTTAGAGCAGTGGTGGGCACGTAGTGTCCCTATCCGCCCTCATTGCCCGCACCGTTATTCGACGCACAAGCAAGCGAAAAAAAATGCGCAGAATTTCAACGCTATCGAGACACAGCGTTGACTTGAGTTCAAATGAAAACAAAAACAACTCACAAAGGCATAAGCGACGACGCCGCATTGTGTCTTGACGAATGTAGCAATTGTTTTTATTTGTAGTGCAATTTGGTTTTTTTTTTGTGCTATTGGCGAATTTGGAAATGACAGCAAAAAAACTTTAAAATTTCGTTTGTTGTTGCTTGATGTTGTTGTTTCGCCTTTTTGTTAGATTTCCATGCCCACCACTGCTTTAGAGAAATCTCGTATTCCTTCAACAAAAATTGCCACATAAGCATACGAATTGAAATTAGTCTTACAGCTCAATTGGCATATGACAGGCATCATATTTTAAAGTAAAGAAAATAAGAAGCTCGTAAATTTTCGACGAAGTCGTTGCCAAATCGAATTATCGTTTAGTTTCAGGATTACAAGAGCAAGTCCGAGGGCTCAATAAATATAAAGTATATTTTACAATCTAGAGATTGAACTCATAAGAAGCTAAGACACTGAGTGTCAGTTCTAATAAATTATAATTCAGGATTGAATTTTTTTAATTTGAGACTTAAAACATTTTGCATTTCTATATAATAAAATCTCAGATGAAAGTTCAATTTAAGTTACTGAAGAAGTTTTTAAGAAACTTAATGGAATTGCAATTTTTTTTAGTGTACGATGAAGTAGCTCAGCCGAGACAGCGTTTTTTCTCATTAAGGGCGGTGCCACGCCTCATTTAAGAACTAAAAGCTTCTAATTACCTTTCTTATTGTTCGGTCTATCTCCAAACCAAATTTTATTAAAATCGGTCTATTGACTTAGCCGTGGCAATGTATTTGCTCGTTGGGGGCGTGGCACCACCTACTATTGAAAAAAAATATACTCCGCACTCCCTCTCTTCACAGCCTTCTTACGAAATACAAAAATTAAGCGATTATTATTATGACTGTTTACCAACAGCCTGTTAATACATGGATATCAAGAGTGTAGGAGCCGTTTTATGGTCGTCATTTCCTTAAAAAAAAAATTCGAAAACACCCGTTCTCATATGAAAGCTCTTGAGCATACGACACCTTAAAAACTTTTTTCCGCTGCGCTGAATTTTGGGCAGACCACTGTCCCTGTTGACATGGAATGTCCCATATATATTTATATTTAATTTCCTCAAACGATGACTTGAATCAAAGCACACAATTCAATGATTCAGTTCAAAAATTATCCGTTTTACTTAATAAGAATACATTTCCATTTGTATTTAAATTCTTCCTTACCTGGATGGATACAGTCATAAAAATTGTAGAATTTTTCAACTTAATGGTCATCATTTTTCTTAAATTCATATAATTAAAGATGATAACAACAATTAGTCGCTCTGGCTCACGAAAATAAAAAATTAATCAGGCCCGTAAATTTCATTTTGATCCTAATGAAAGTTTATTTAAAGCAAAAAAATAGGAACTAAATCGTATTCTTCAATATATACAATAATCCTGCATACCCACTACTTTCTTAAAGCACAAGGACAATAAATCTTAAGCATTTCCTTCTTTTAAATTACAATGGAAAAAAAATTATCCTTAAATTGACATCAGTACATGCAATAAGGCAACAGAACAAATGACAGGACACTGAAACCAACAGCAAGTGAAATCAAATAACTGAATTATTAATAAGTGTGAAATGGTTTCGTGACCAATTGTTAGTAGTTTGAAAGTGCTTTTGAAATGCTAATGAACTTTCTGGCGCACTGAGTTTAATAAACTTTAAATGTGATTTGTTTTCCTGCAGAATAAAGTCCTTAGTCCAAATGGGATGCTCAGTTTTTTTCATATTAATTTATGCAGTTGGTAAAATTTGCAAGTCAATTCTGTTTGTAAACAAGTGCTAGACATTTCAAAATGGGTATATGGTATACCTACTATGTAGCATATTATTCAGTGAAAAAAAAGACTGAATTTCAATGTAACCCTAACTTTTGATAGACTTTAATATTAGGTAAAATGACTATTATTCTTTTTGAGCGGAAATCTGTAGTAAATAACGTCAAAGAGAAAATCGACGTAGCGCAGCAACGTCTTCGATTTGCGTAATATTTTGGGTATTGGTTTACCTAGATAAAAAAACAATACTTTGGGCTATTTTTTAATTATATCCGAAAATTCATAGCTCCATTATTTTGAAGACGATATAAACTATATATTATATTATACTTCAATTGAATTCAAATTTTGTCCGCTAAACATAAATAAATTGTGCACGATTTCGAAACGTTTAGGGATTATCACAATATTCTGAAATGTTGGCCTTGGTGAGATGCATGATCGCTATATATTAGTCAAGGATCTTCGAATGGATTTTTTCTTCGATATACTGCTCCAATACAATCAGGGATGTCAAGTTAAAAAGAAGGAATTTCCGGCCTTCCCAAAACAAAATATATTTTTCTTGAAATGATAAAAAATTCTAATTATTGGCTTTTTTTAGAATATTTTAAAATTCCTACAGGGCGCTCCGCTTTGATCTGAAATTCGGGGCATGTCTGTGTCAAAACCGGCTACTATGACGGTTTAAATAAAATCTAACCAAATGCGTACTTGTCATCGGAATTGTGTCATATCTGAAATAAAATGAGACTGAGCAGGCTTTCTGCCTTGGCAGTTTTATCTATTGAAGCAGATAAAGCCAAAATGTTGGCAAACCTCTTACCCAGAAATCAAAATTTACTTTTCTGAATGTTTTTGACGCGCTGAATTCGAATACGATGTCGGAATTCCTCTAATGGCTTCGGTTTCGAAATATTCTAAAAGTGGGAAAATAACGATTCTTCGAGGTACTTGAGGTTATGTTACATCGGAAATCATTTTTTTTATAGAACTATTAATTTGTTCCGAAAGTATTACTCTTCTTCTTCAAAACGCATTTGAATTTTGCCAGATATCTTTTTCATCTTTGAGAAGTTTTGAAATTTTAAATGTTTTTTTTATTATTTGCATCATTGCAGAAGAGTTTTTGATGCGCTTTTGTTGTGAAAAATCACAACTTTATTGAATTAAACCAAAAAAAAAAAATCATCGAGAAGCGAAAGCGAAAAACTTTACTGCTGGTATTTTTAATGAATGCTACATTATGGTCGTGCAATATTTTATATCTTACAGTTTTGATTTGTTTTCGCCCGCATTGCGATGCTATTTTTAAGGGCAACTTGTAGAAGTTTTATTAAAAATGTTTATGATGTCGTAAAATTGTTTGATTAAAGTTTAGGAAATGCGCATAAGATAAGCGACACGTTTACTTTTGAGGCGTGATTATGTACATGCATATATGTATGTTGGTCACGAGATTTTTTTTTAATACTTTTGACTTTAAAAAGATGAAGTGATGTACAAATATTTATTGGATCACGTGTGGATTATGTGATCCTAATGCCTTATTTTCACTATGCCATATTCAATACAAAATGTTGCCAGTTTAATGAAAAGGCGCTGTCATATAGCGTCATTTACAGTGTGCCATACTAAATTAACTCTAGTTAAAACAGCCGAGTTTTGACCGATATGGGAACCCTTACATATTGTACGGCCAACATGCTAGCAATCTGATTTCGTTTCTCAGGAGCACTCAATTTTTTTTTAATTTTTGTTTTTTTTAGCTTCTCTAAACTGGGTGTTTTTTGCAGATGCATGTGGTTTGTCTTGGTTCCACAAGATAGTGGAAATCGTTTAGAAAGAGGCCTGATGACTTCATTCCGATAGTTAAAAGGTGGGAGTGAGGAGGTGCAGGCACAGGAGATAGTGGCGCAGAAGATGAATGTGAAAATAGAAAATTTTTCAATTCTGGTGTTGGCGGCATACATTGAAAGTTATCCCTACTATCTTCCAAAATATTTTATACACGCAAAAAACTTATTTTCATCTCCAATTCCTAATTGAAAAAATATTACCTAAAAATATTAAGATATTCCATTTTCCACCTTCGGGAAAATCTTGCACCACTAGCTTTTCATCTCCACCTCCAAACAGTTTTTTAGTGTTGTCCAAGGTTGTCCCCACCACCTCTATCCCCTCCGACTGACGCACACTGCTCCCAAATGGAGTTTTTTTTGGTTCAAAAATGGCTACAAAGCGCAAATTTTGTCGGAAATTAACAATTTTTTTTTTTAAATTACGCCAAATCAAAATATCAACAAATCCTCGGAACGCGAATTTTGAAAACAATATTTCGTTTTTAATTACATATTTTAAGTTAGAAAATACTTTTTTTTTCGAAATTTGGGTCGATTTGATGGCATTTCGGTTAAGCTTCGGTAAGCTTCTTCCAATCCTGTATGTCATGTGCATACTTAACCGTACCAGAAAAAAAAAGTCCACCGTACACAATCGAATCCGAAGCATTTTTCAAGGCAATTTCATAAAGATTTTTTAATATTTTTTTACTGAAAATAGAGGTCACGCATCTAAATTTTTCTTCATATCATCGGCATTTACAGTCCGATCTTAAAGTAAGATATATCAATGTTTTGTTTCAAGTAGACAAATTTTTTGCTTTGAGGGTCACTGATATCTGGACCCCATTCTAGTACTTACCCACCAGATCTCAGTTCTTATCATCTTAATGTGCCCTTCTAGTGTCAGAAGATCAAAGCTTGCAAAAAATCAAAAAACTTTTCCAACGGAAGTATTCCATTAGAACTATTTTAAAAATTTTTTTTAATTTTTTGCCGAACGAAGGGGTTCCCTTTTTAAATTTTTTATCATATCACCGGTACTTAGAGTCATATCTTAAAACATGATGTATCGATGTTTTTGTCTCGAGGAGACAACTTTATTTTATTTTACTTATTTAATTTCCTAATTCATGTTGTAAAAGTTGAGATCTGGTGAGATCATTGGCCTTTGGACCAAAAACAAATAATGGTCTCCTCGAGGCAAAGACATCGATACATCATGCTTTAAGATCCGACTCTAAATACCGGTGATATGATGAAAAATTTAAAAAGGGAACCACTACGTTCCTACGTACTAGAAGGGTACGATAATGAGAACTGAGATCTGGTGGGCAAGTACTAGAATGGGGTCCATGATGTCACTGACCCTCAAAGCAAATAATTTGTGTACGAGAAATTCGGCAAAAAATTAAAAAAAAATTTTAAAGTAGTTCTAATGGAATAATCGAAATACTTCCATTTGAAAAGTTTTTTGATTTTTTGCAAGCTTTGATCTTCTGACACTAGAGTGACACACTAAGATGAAAAGAACTGAAATCTGGTGGCCTTAAAGCGAAAAATTGGTCTACTCGAGGCAAAAACATTGATTTATCATACTTTAAGATCAGACTGTAAGTTCCGATGATATGAAGAAAAATTAAGATGCGCGACCTCTTCTTCTTCGGTAAAAAAAAAAAAATTTAGAAATCGCCTTGCAAAAATGCATCAGATTTTATGGTGTACTTTTTTTTTGTCTGTAAGGTGGTACGGTCTAGTGGATATGTATATAAGCTGTAAGCTTAATAGCTAAGAAGTCTTTTAACTTTACTAGCTAAGCTATATTAAAAAAATAGTCTTGAATGAAATGCTTCAAAAATGTTATTTAAAATTTTCTTTAATATGTTTGTAGTTTTCAAAGGAATCAAAAAAAAAACAAACACGTTGTCAAAGGATTAAAGCAATTTACATAAAGACATCTTTCGAAAAAACCTCTTACAACGGGCACTCTCTTCCTACGCTAGCGCTCACTACGCGGGAGCAACATTACCAGCTACGTTTCCCTTGTGGCATAGTTGCACAATACAATATTTTGACAATTCAATAGTTTATTTGACAGTAAACTCAATTATTAAATTCAAACCCAGTTACAGACTATGTTTCTATGTAAGCTGTAGTATCCTTTTCTTGTTTACCTTTTACTATTATCCTACACCTTAAGCCGATTTATATACTACTCATACAAAACTAAAATATTTGCTTAAGTAATACACTTGATTTATTAAATTTACGTAAACTTGAGTGACCATTATTATTGTTGAGTTGGCAATCCTGTTTAATTTATGCAAATTAAATGGTTTGCAAAACAACACATTAAGCATTTTCGTGCTATTTAACTTACAGCCTACCAGCAATAATGCAAATGCAATCTTGATATATTATATTTTTGAACCAATTAAACTTTTTCAGTTTTTTTTTTTTTTTTTTTTAACGACCAGCCTTTTATGCAATGGCGTTGCTGGGGTGGGTATAACCCATGGCGAAAATAAATATGTTGTCTCTACTGAGGCAATTTATTTTAATTGTACTTAAATATCTCACAGTGTGCCTGTTCAATGATGGGAATACTCTACAACAAGGTATCAATGTGCCCAAAAAACTTCTTTGTATCAGTTATATTAATTTTATTTTTCTTGAAATTCTTTAGGTATAGAATTTAAGAATAAAAATGTTTTTTAGAATTCTACACAATAAATGTTGTGACAATTTTTTGACTAGAAAACACCAGTGAAGCTAAAAGGTTTCTCAAAAAACTCGCACAGTATCCATGTGTTTGCTAAGGATTCCTGTGGCCTGATGGAATGTACCCAAAAACAGCCAAAATCCCTGAAATTACTGATGAAGTCTGGCTGTACGTACGAAGAAAGCTCTCTAGATCAAGCAGATGAGCAACGCTTTCTCCAAATTGCCCCCTTCATTGATCAAATCAATTTCGATTTATTTTTTTTTTTTATTTTTCATTCCCCACCCATTCCCAGAATCTGAATTTTCGGAGAGTAGATAATTTTAAGAAAAAAGTCTTCGAAGAGAATCATTTTTGCATGAGATATCATTTTAATGGGTGCACATTGCGTTCTTATATACGATTCACACTGGCTTCGAAATTAGTACGGTTTTCGATTATCTCGATTATTTATCGCGGTTCTTAAAATTGATTTCACACTGACATGTGAGTTTTGTAATTCGTGATGGAGCGAAATATCGAAAAAGAAAAGATTATATGGCTTGAAAAAATGTGTCTTCAATAGAACTACCTTTCTCATGTAAAAATAGTTCGCTTTAAATGCTTTTTTTTTAAATTTTCAGGCTACTTCAAGTGGCCTGCAATCATGGCTGACTTGTTCATTTCTCAAAATTTTCATTCTACGAAATGGTTGCACAGAAAATAATAAGTAATCTTTCTCGATCAATTTTTATCTCTTGGCTAAGACCTTTCAAAACTTTGCTGGTGTGGAAAAATAGGAAAAACTTGTTGACAAATGTAGACAATTGTGCATCATTTGATGTTATTCACACAAACATAGATGCATTCCAAATTGTCAGACTCAGCTGAAAAGCTTTTAACGAATTGTTAAATATTTATATATATTAAATTAAAATACACACAATTTGATTGTATTTTTTGAAGAAATTATCGCAACTTTTTTAGATTCACAACATTTGTGTTTCACAAACTCAATTCAAATTTCAAATTAAAAATAAATTGCACCTGAGTTGTTTCATCAGAAAGTTTTACAATAACATCGTTAACCTCCGGCGAAGTTTTTGTTGCCATTTATATGACCACTGCTGCCACCCGCCAACAGGAAAACGAAATAAAAATGAAAACAGCGCAAGGATATATACTGCTAATTAAAAATAACTTCCAAGAAGCTACCTCACATGAGAAACGATTTTCGTTCAGTTAAAACCAATAACATAAAAAATAGCAATCTCACATTTCATGGATGCGTTGAAAGCTTTACTCGGTTATTTCGAAAATTAAATTCATTCGTATATACATACATCCGTATTCGCACGTACTACTTTGTATCTTTGTTTGTTACATGTACATACACATGTACGTTGTTTCAAACATCTTTAAATGATTTATGTATTTATTTAACATTTAAACTTATAGAAATAAATGAAGGCGTTAGAATGAAAGCAGCAGTTTTGCAAAGTTTTTGAAATTACGTTATATACCATGTATAAGGCTTCCAATATTGAAAAACAAAATTTATTAGCATGCATTTCTATTTTTACAGTAAAATGTTGGAAAATCCAAGGTATATCCAACTAGGAGTCTACAGCACATTAAGGGGTTTTTTAGAAAAAGCTCCAAAATGTTACATTTCATACTTATGTCCCTTATTTCAAAGGTACTTTTTAACACTATATTTTTACTAAGAGGACGAAGTCATTATATTTTTAGGTCCCAATGAACATAATCAGGGGCGTTGATTTTGTTACCCTTGTAAAACTGTTTTTCAGATCCTAAATAGGCCGATGTTGCAAATTGTAATGAACAGGCCTTACAATTTAATACTTAACATAATAAATTTTTTAGCCCCATTTCTGAGATTTTCCAAGAGTAAACCCAATATCAATCTTACTTACTTACTTAGATGGCCATAACAAACCGTTGTCAGGTTACGGCCGACCTCATTAGCTCTCGCCAGGCGCCTCTGTTTTGCGCGCTCCTTCTCCAATCGTTAATGCCAAGCGCGGTTAGGGCTTCCTCAACTTGGTCTATCCACCGGAGGCATGGTCTCCCTCTTCGTCGTTGACCGGGGACCTTCCCTTCGAATACCTTTTTCGCTGGAGCTTCTTTATCCATACGATGGACATGACCCAGCCAGCGTAGTCGCTGTATTGTTATACGCTTAACTATGTCAATGTCGGCGTAGAGCTCATACAGCTCGTGGTTCATTCGAATGCGATAGTCGTCGCCAACTCGAACAGGACCAAAGGTTTTGCGGAGAACACCCCAAGAGCGGCTGCGTCTGTTGTCGAAACCACCCATGCCTCAGCGCCATAAAGAAGCACAGGTAGAATGAGCGTCTTGTAGAGTGTTAGCTTTGTCGATCGAGAGAGAGCTCTGCAACGTAATTGCTTACTGAGACCGTAGCAGCACCTATGTACTATTAGCAATAGTTATTCTCCGCTTAATCTTCAGACTGACATCATTGTTGCCTAATATCAATCAACAATTGAATATATTACGTTTGAAAGATTATGTTTCGAATTACAAGCCTTTCAAACAAATGATAAAATGAATTCAAGCGCAGAAGGCCGCAAACCTCAAAATATATCTCTTTATTACAATATTTCACTTTTGGATTGTTTGATTGGGTCGAATGTTTCAGAAAGATGCTTGAACTTTAAGTCGCAAATCAGTTCCAAGACTGTAGCATTCCTTTCTAACAGCCATAACCCAACGAGTTCGCTTAGTTTTTATTTTTTTAAAGATTGTGAAGAGGGGTAGTGCAGAATGTAATTTTTTTTTAAAAGGTTGTGTCACGCCCCTAACAGGAAAATACATTTCCACGGCTTAACTAATAGATCGATTTATATGAAATTTGACTTACCTGTCGCCTTTAAAAGGAAAAAATGTTTTTCATTGCTAAAGTAATGGGCCAATTTTGATAGAATTCGGTATGAAAATAGATTGAACCTTGAGTATTTGTTTTCAAAAGGCCCCCAATAGGAAAACATGTTTTCACAGCTAAACTAATGAACCGAGTTTGATGAAATTTAGAATTGATATTGATTGGGTCTTGAGAAAAGGTATTTTTTTAAATGGAATGTGCCACGCCCCTAACAGGAAAATATGTTTTCTAGCTAAGCTAATCGACTGACTTTGATGAAATTTGCTACGGAGACATTCATATTGAACTCTATGGAAGGGATTAGATAGTTCTATCCCAACAACATGTTAACATGATTTTTATTTTTGGAAGCGATGACAAAAAATAGCTCTTTTTTTATCAGTTTTTCAGACCAAAAACGTATTTTTTTTATCATTGTTTTGTCACCATAATGGTTGTATTTCTGCCACTCGGTGAATTCTAATAATTAAAAATGTGCAGTAGATTTTTTAAAAATAAACTTATGTTTTGTAATTCTTCGGGAACGCTAAAAATCCGATAGCTTACTCCTTTTCAAGTATATCTTCAATCAAAAAAAAAAAGAAAAACTTCTAGGGCTGCTACCAAGCTGAAAAATTAAATTTTTGGAAATTTATCTATTTCTATAAATTTTTCCATTTTCCTGTCTATACAAACATACATGCATAAGTAAGTACCGAAATAAATTTTAATAATACCGAAATTAAGCCTATATATGTATAAGGAAAAAATTCATGATCTCTGCGAAAGTAGAGCTTTGGAATTTTTTGTTTATTAGCTCAAATGCTTTGATATTTTCACTATATTCAACTTAATACATTATTGCAGTGGTGGGCATGGATATCTAACAAAAGGGCTAAACAACATCAAGCAATAACAAACAAAAATTTTAAAGTTTCATTTCCAAATTCGCCAACAGCACAAAAAAACCCAGATTGCACTACAAACAAAAACAATTGCGAAATTCGTCAAGACATTGCGGCGCCGTCGCTTATGCCTTTGTATTTTGTTTTTGTTTTCATTTGAATTCAAGTCAACGCTGTGTCTCGATAGCGTTGAAATTCTGCGAATTTTTTTTTCGCTAGCTTGTGCGTCGAATAACGATGCAGGCAATGAGGGCGGATAGGGTCACTACGTGCCCACCACCGCACTATTGTATGGAAATCGCTTAAAAAAATAATTGAGAAAACTAATTTTATTTTGGTTCAGTGGACGGTACGTCACTTGTTCTGAGTAGCTTAATTTCTGATTCCAGCAACTAACTAGCTGGACTAGGAACTAACTTTGTTGAGTGTGTTAAACTTTTTTAACTTTCGTTTGGCAGTGGACAAACCTTTAACAATATTAAACAGAATTTTGCATGCAAACATTTTTTTTTTTACCTGGCCAAATATCATACTTTCTCAAGAACATGTATATGTATTTATTTTAGCAAAAAAGGCACATGTTAACAAGATAGCAATAATGAATTCTCCGAAGCTTCCAATCTGACAGATAACCTCTGAAACGGAATAACATTTTAACAATCTTAACTCTTCCTTAAAAAATTGAAACTGCCACTTGAAAATGAAAAATGAGCAAATGTCGATAATGAACACAAAAAATCAGTTAACAGGTGCAAAAGCAAATGTACTTACATATATATACACATACATATGTACGAGTAAGTACATAAGTGCAAAAACTTTACACTCAAAAGACTTTTTCGATATAAAAGTTAACTTTTCCTTCTTTTATTTTTCGTTTTTTTGTTTGTTTCTTAAATCAAAATTTTTGTCACGGTACTCTTTGTTTATCCATTCAGCAGGTGTGCCAAAACAAGAAAAAAAGGGATTTAAAGTCATCTTCAAATCGATTTAAACGTCAACATATTTGAGCTTTTCTTCTGCAATTTAACGATTTAAGGATTCCAGCATCAGATGATAAGGTAAATTGTAAAAATTCATTGGCTATTAAATTGGAAGCAACTACAATGTTTTTCCAAGAAAATACCATTTTAAATATCCGCTTGGACTGGAACTTAAAAAAAAACATCGAAAAGTTGTATGTCGCCAAGAAGTTCGATGTTTTATAGATACTATCTTATTTTATGTAAATTTCTTTATGCAAAGTAAGCGAAAATACCAATTTAAATGCAAAATGTACTCAGCAATCTTTGCCATTCTTTTGGTTAATTTTTATTTGAGTTTAAAAAATTGTAATGATTGCAACTTTTTAGTACAAGTTTTATTAGAAAATTATTGTTTTTTGGTCCACCTTCGCAAACAAATCTGCTTGCTCTTGTGATGGTTCTTTTTAATTAAGACTCAAAATAACCAAAGAATTCTTCAAGAATGCTTAAAATCCGATGATTTACTCATTTTTGAGCATATCTTTAACAGTTATAGAAACGATATTTGGGTTTTGTAAATAAACTAAAAGGAAGAAAAAAAAAAAATAAGTTAAGGTGTTATCTTCGGCCAGGCCGAAACTCACATACCCTACACTGCACTGAAAATACCTTTTCAATAAATGTTAAAAAGACGTTGAATAAGTCGAAAAAAATGTGAAATATTAGAAAGGTTGACAGAGGTTGAAAAATATTGTAAAAGTCGAAAATATATGCAAAATGTTGAGAAAAGTTGAGAGAGGTTGAAAAACTCTAAAAAAGTTGAAAGAGGTTGAAACAATTCAAATTAATGAAAAGTCGAAAAAATAAAGAAACTTATGAAGAAAGTTGAAAAAGTCGAACAAATACATATAGGATATATTGGAAAAAGTTACAGGGTTGAAAAAGTCGAAAGAATATGAAAAATGTTGAAAAAAATCGAATAGAAATGAAAAATTTGAAATATTCCACGTCCCCCTTCTCCAATTCCGCCCACTTTTTAAATTCGTGATCGTCATCCTCATATGAAATTTTAGCACAATAGCTTGTATAGTTTGCGATACATGCCACAGTTAAATTTAAAATTTAGGGCGGTGACACACCCACTGGTACACTCCAGCCCGGTTTTTATCCAGAAATAGCTTTTCTAAAGCAAACACCAAATTTTTGTATGATTGCTCACATATTTCGATAAATATGTCACTTACCGTATTTTATTAGTATGGGAGGTGCCACGCCCACTGGTGCTATTTCATCCACTTTTGATTTAGATATATTCTATAGCAACTGAACCAGTTACATAAAATTTCCTAGCAATTGCTGCAATAGTTCACTTAAAACAGCGCTTACAAATTTATGTTAATATGGGAGGTACCACGCCCACTGATGCAATCCCGTCAAAATTCATTAATTTTTAAAGCTCATACCAAATTTTATGAAGATTACTCTCATAGCACACTGTCTATAACGACAAACGTTTTTTGCTTATATGGGAGGTGCCACGCCCACAGGTACTATTGGACCAAATTTTGTAATAAGAGACATCTACCTTATTGAATTTCATAACGATCGCGTTGTTAGTTCTCTTAACAAAACGTTTATCAATATTGTGAGTGGTGCCACGCCCTTCAACGATTTTTTTCAGTAAAGTGGCTAAGCTTGTATTGATGACTGCTTTCAGCGGCATCATCTCCAAAATTTTTATCAAAATCGTTTGTGCCAATTTTCAGATATACGGAATCAAAATTTTTAGCAGTTGATAAATGCCACGCCCACTCTTTCGATATTTATCCTATCATATCTTGTAAACTGTTCAAGATATCGCGATGAAATTTGGTAAACAGATACATATCAAACTAACCACTTTTATCACATTTCATCTTGAAACATCATGAAAATTCAACAGACGAACTGGGTGTGCCAATTGTAGGTTCACTATCAGACTGGCTGCAAAGCGAATGGACTAACGATGACTTACGGTGACTTTTTTTATTCATCTTGAAAAACAAATGTGTATTTGGTTTTTGACTAGTTTTACCTTTATTATGAGTCTTACGTAAGATTGTGGAAGGAGGGGGGGGGGGGGGGCGGTTGTGAGAATCTTACGAAATCTTACTCGGGGGAGGGAGGGTCAAAAATGTCAAGAAATTGTCTTACGTAATTTATGAACTGCCTCTGAAGCCAAACTTAGCTGCCCGTCAAATCTTATCGACCAGGCAGTTGTATTACCAGATAAATCAGCTTACTCTATAACTGAAAAGTGGTCTTTCATGGATAACAAAAAAATTAAAGTTTCTATTCATAAAACATTAAAAAAAGTGTAATTGTTTTTTTTGTTTTGCTTACTGTTCAATATAGTGTGTGTCAACACTTAAACTTAAAAGAGATAAGTTAAGCAGAAGAATGACCTAGGCGGACTCATAAATGACGTTTAAGCCGATTAGTAAAAAATTCCGAAGCCTGATATATTTCACTTTTTGCATAGATCTGTTGCGAACCCAAGCAAAAAATGAAACAAAGCAAAGCAAAAAAATATATTTTTTCTGATTTGTTTATCTTTATTTTCGTAACTCATTTGATATTACACTTTTTTGCAGGTGCTTTATGGCAAGGTTTGTTGACGAGTCAAAACGGATTAGCAGGCGTAAGTCGTATAAGTAATAAATCGACGGGCCCCCCGAAAGGTGATTTAAAATAACTGGTAAGTTCACTAATTTCATACTTAAAGAACGATTGCATTTAAATAGCATTTCATAAAGAACGTTCTTAGGTTTTTTACAAAATTTATAAATATTAAATTTTAATCATCTGTATAACAATTATAGTTGACATATAATGATATTACATGATCTAAAAATATTGAAATATTCGATTTATTTCTCTTTTATATCTATTTAGTCATCGGCCATTTATGAGGCAAATGTTAAATAAAGTGCTTAGAACATTCAAAATCTCTTTTTGTTTGGAACCAGATAAAGTTCGTCCAAATATATTTAAATAATATGCAGATGGTATTCGTAGTCCATTTTTAAAAATAGTACTATGACGTTGAAATTAGGCTATAGCAAAGGTTTTATGTTATTCCCACTGATCAATCTGGAATCGTATTCGATATTAAAATTATATATATTGGTCAAGAACTGCATTATTATAGAGGCCGTAATTTTTTGACTATATGTATGACTTGTTATGTTATTTGAAGTAGAAATATCTTATCAAAAAAATATTAATCAAAGCGCAACTATTTTTTAAAGAATAAGAGGTTTTATTTTCAACAACTCAGAAAGTACGCCTCAAATAGAAAAATATACCATATACATAAATGGAAAACATAAAATCACATCGAGTTCAAGACAGCAAAATTTCCCTTTGATAAAACATGACCCAGCTTTCATAATTTTTAATGAAAGCCGCAGCATAAATAGTTATTTTCGACAAAAAACTGCTGCTTTAAGACTTAACCAATTTATATTATTTGAAAGTTTTCAATAAAAAACGACATTTTTCGCAAAAATAACTGTTTTTGTTCCATAAAAATTGTGCCAAATCTTGCTCTACGGAGTTAAGTGATAAACAAAATAAAACCTCACTTTTTTCATTCAAAAAACCCCTTGTAACATCAAATATTTCTTGCAACGGATGTCATCTCCTAAACTATGTCACCCGGGTCGAACTGACCATCTACCGACGCCATTGCTTTTGACACTAAAGTTTTTTAGTGAAGTGAAACTTTACAAATTTCTTTAAGGACCAACTTCAGAATGAATATTCAGCTAAAGTTTAACTTTAATTCAATTTTTTTTTTCCTATGGCACTATGTCAACTTGCCAGCAAAATGTTCCAGTTAATGTTTAACTGAACATAGTGATACTGACCTAAATAAGTTTACTTATTTTTAGCAGCACATAAATAGAAATATCCTTAAATTATACTTAAAATAAACAAATTCAAAACTTTTAATGTGCTTACATAGTTCGCATATAAAAATTAGCATAAAGCCTTTTTTTACCGCAATTAATTGGCCACAGGCTCAAGTGACTAAAATTGTTATGCTGAAAGAAGATGAAACTGATAGCAACATGGCACAATGTGTTTGAACTAACTACCTGGTCGTTTGAAGCCATCCGTACGCACCAATTATTGGTTAAGCTAAGTAGGTTGTTTGACTGTTTTCGGAAAACGTGCTAGAGATTTACTGTGTGAAATAGGGAGAGCATTTTGCAGACAACAGCAGTGTTTGCGCAGAAAACACACAAGCAGAGAAGAGAGAAAACATTTAAAACATTGAGTCCTCAGAAATATTGCCTGAAACTGTTCCCACATAACGTAAAGGGATTCTTTCAAAGCAAGACAACTACTTATAGATAAAACAAAACTTTCCCACTGTTAACTTTTTAGTCTCGTGATCCGTGCGAATAAGAGCGGAACACTTAGAAATACCTTTTGTTGCGGTTTATAAAAATAATTTTACGAAAATATTCTTCAAAAAAGTATAAAAGTCGTTGTACGCTAATGGACCTAAATAAAAATCAAGCTCAAATTTAAAACAACATAATAAAATCAAAAGGTCAACAAAGGACTAAGACGGCTGTGATATGAATTCAGGAAAAAACCAGAATCCGAATAAAAAAGACATGAAAACTATTACTTATATTTAATTAAATATACAAATATATATTGTGTAAAAGTTTAATGGTGTAATAAATAAAAATTAAGAAAAATTATTATTGAAAAAGTTTTTATTCTTCGTTGAACAAGGGAAGCAGCCCTATTAAACCTATTAAATTCTTGATTGGTGATCTGATGTGGGTGTGAAAATATTTCGCAAAATTATTTTATTGGTTAAAATATATACATATATAGTATGTAGTATAACGAAAAGTCACCAATTTGACATTTTTATTTGTATACTTCTCTCAGAGTGTACCTGAAAAATATTTTATGGTAGGTTGAAGCACTTGTAAGTTTATTTCTGTCTTCTATTGCACCGGTGTTTTTCTTAAATTATTTTTTTTTTTGCAATCTGGCTGTAAAGATTTTTATTGTAACTTTTTGTGAGTAAAATTTGTTCTACAAAAACTAAATGGACACAATAGACTGACTATTTAAATGTACTTAAAAGTACATAAATTATGTGTTTCACTACTCAATTTATTGTAAGGGAAACATTTGTCACGTTCGTAATGTCACGTCTGCTATAAAGATAGTAAAGATATTCTTTTAAGAATGAGTGCTTTAAATAGAAACATAGTCCAGCTTCACTTTGTTATTTACATTGAAAAAAAATGTTCTTGCATTTTTTGTAGAGATTCGCTTTATATCTATTATATAAAATTAATTTTTTGTCTGTCTGTCTCTTATGCACGCGGAAACTATACAGCCAATTTTGATGAAATTTTTACAGTATGTAAGTATCAATCGGGCGGGTGTCATAGGCTATAAAATTTTTATTTAGGGTGCATATTTAGGGTGGCCCTCATACACAAATATTTTGAAAATAGCGATTTCTCAAAGACAGGCAAATCGATTCTCATGAAATTTACACCGTATAACTTTTATGTTAAGGGGCACAGATTGGATGGTAAAAATTTTATTTAGGGTGCATACTTTAGGTGGTCCTCATACAAATATATTTTCAAATATCATTTTCACGAAGACAGGTTAGGGGGCGTTCAAGTATTACGTAACGCAATTTTTAAATATCGTTCAAAGTAACGCACTGTTATTTACTTATATAATAAATATAATATATATTGCTGTAGCTAATCTAGAAAGCGTTTCATTATGCACACCTAATTTCAAATCACCCGTTGTCCGACACCTCCTCCCGCCCCTGTGCGGCATCGTATCGTTTTACAAGACCCCCCAAATTGCGTTACGTAATACTTGAACGCTCCCTTAGTCGATTCACACCGAACTTACACCACGTAGCTCTTATGGTACTAGGCATAGCTTAGGCTACAAAACTTTTATTTAGGGTGGTCCTCACCCCAAATTTTTTTTAAATATCATTTTCTCGAAGATCGCGTAATCGATTCTCATTTAATTTACACCACGTGGTTTTTATATTAAGAGACACTGCTTAGGTTGTAAAAATTTTAATTTGGGTGCATACTAAGGGTGGTCCTCATACAATAGTAATTTTTAAATACAATTATCACGCACATCGAATATACACCACGGTTGAGGTGAAGCGATGCGCACAGGGTAATGCTAGTTGATTAATAATCCTGGAATAGCATGTTCAGTCCTCGCCTAGTACTAAACAGTAAGCTTGGTTTAAAGCACAGCTTTCCATTGGAATTTTTTTATTTTTTTTAATCTTGCGTACAAATGTAACGTACATAATTGTATAACATACAATGTTATCCGTCGTCAATGAGGTGGGGTGTGACAAACCCCACGTGATTTCAAACCGAGACAGTAGCTGAAAATAAAAAATCCTACAACTATCACAGCAAGCACGCTAAGCAATCACATTAAAAGAGAAATGCACAGACAAACACTGCTGGGGTACATCACTCCCCAACTTATTGACCACGTTACTGGGAAGCTACGCAAAAGAATAGGTAGAAGCTCTGAAGAAACGTTTGAGGAACTACAAAATAAGGCCATCAGAAGATGATGTTTTGAGTGTTTTCGTGTTTGCATAGATCATGTAGATTATACGAGTACTGCAAGAACGGCGAATATTCTGAGATGCTTAGTTAACTTTAATACATATATATTCTCACTTAATAATATCCTTATAAAATTATTATTTTGTATGTAGTTAGAACTTTATTAAAAATATTTAATTGTATTCAGTACTTAGTACTTAGCCTCAATAAAAGCGCTACGAACTTTATGAATTAAATTATTCTAATAATTAATTATTTTGATGGCTATTTATATTAATTAGTTCATAAAACGTCAAAATAAATATAAAAAAAATTTAAATAGCCACATTTGACAAAACATAGCTAAAAATGTTTCGAGTATTGCACATCCCACGTTATTGACCGTGTTTCATTACCGAACCTCATTGACGACGGGAAGTTTTTGCTCGAATTTTAACACCTTAATAAAATACTTTGAAAGAGCTTCAATTTCAGCCCCGTAGGTGGTCGGGTCCTTGATAATAAGCTATATTTTTGTCTGAAAATAGCTGTTTTTAATCCACTTTTTTTAGCCGTATATCCCGAGAATTATTGATCCTACAGCAATTTTGTATAAAACCTTTTTTGTGTCGATAAGTACTTTTTGCACATTAATAATGAAGCCAAGCTCAAGGTCCGATCAAAAATTACTAACAATTTCTTCTAGAATTTCCACAACGTCTATTACTTACTAAACTTCACCGTTTCGACGAACGCTTGAGAGAATTAATATTATATAAAAATTCTGAAAAATTTATTTTTATAAAATGAGCCGGGTCTTGTTTACCAAAGTTTTCCTTTTGTAGTTGAATATAAAAATATTGAACTATAAAATTTTGTTTGGAAGCATAACTTTTTAAATAATTCGATGGCGAGAAAAAAATTTTTGAAACTGGCGCATTATTTCGGAACTTTTTGCTTCATTAGTTGATTTCGATTTAGTTCGGAAGTACAATTGAAGTCCAAAGTTGAATGTCAATAGCTCTTCCTAGACTAATGCTTGGAATCTGCTATGAACATTTTTTTAAATTCGGAATTGAGCTCTTATACTATAGTTCCGATAGTTCGACGGATTTCCCTTTTTTTTGTATGATCCATAAATAAACTTCAAATTTCAAAGCCGTTTCAGAAACAAGTCCGAAACGGAATCAGATTAGGTTTGGAATCACTGTTTCTGTTTTAAATATGCATTTATTCAGTACCTAAACGTTTCGCTGCGCTAAAGGAATTGCTAACAAAAGCTTTATTTGATAGTGGGCTAAGAAAGACCACAACTTTGTGGTAAATATCTAAATACTTGCTTTCAATTTCACTTATATTATTATATGTTAAGCTAGTTATTGTATCTGTGGTTTTTGTATCTGTTTCGCATATTTGGTGAAAGCATGTTAATTGTATAGAGGAATTATTAATGCTCTATGAAAATATGTAGCAACCTGCGGTTTTTTTAAATAATTTCACAATACGTTGTCTATCTAGAAATTACCTGATGTAAGTACTTAATTCCATTAAAGTTGTCCTAAATATCGTCAATAAGATTTTTTGAAGTTTATCGCTTTTTTCTCTTATAATTAAGTCGACTTTCTTATCTTCAATGCTTCTTTTGTTCAAAGACATTACACAAATGTTTGTACAGACATCCGACTTAAGATTGTTAAAGCCGTCTTAGCGTAAAAAAGTAAAGTCAAAACTTCACTCATATAGAGCTAAAACATCCCCTAGAAAAGTTCCAAAGTTTATTTCCAATTTTTTCCCATCGATTGATGTAATATTTTTTTTCTATGCCCAACGAATCTTAGACATTTTTTAAAAAAAAATTTGAAAAAAATTAATTTAAAAAAAATTTAGTTGTTAAAAAATCAAATTTTTCTTCTTTTTCTTACGCAAATTTCCCAAGGAGTTTATTTTTTTTTTTAAATGAGGTTGTGCTCGAATATGAAAAATATGACATGAATGATATGACATGTACAGTATTCTGAATAAATTAATAAAATTTAATATTGGAATAAATTAAAGGGTTGAAAAAGTCGAAAAAATATGGAAAATGTTGAAAAAATCGAATAGAAATGAAAAATTTGAAATATGCCACGCCCACTTCTTCAATTCCGCCCACTTTTGGTTCAATAAATTATATTTGTGATCGACATCCTCATATTAAATTTCAGCACAATAGCTTGTATAGTTTGCGATACATGCCGCATTTAATTTAAAATTTAGGGCGGTGACACACCCACTGGTACAATCCAGCCCGGTTTTGATCCAGAAATAGCTTTTCATAAGCAAACCCCTAACACCAAATTTTAGTATGATTGCTCACTTATTTCGATAAATATGCCACTTACCGTATTTTATTTAAATGGGAGGTGCCACGCCCACTGATGCAATTCTATCAAAACTAATTTATTTTTAAAGCCTATAGTTACTGACATCTAAACACCAAATTTTATGAAGATTACTCTCTTAGTACACTATTTATAACAATAAACAGTTTTTGCTTATTTGGGAGGTGCCACGCCCCCAGGTACTATTGTACCAAATTTTTGTAATAAAAGACCTTTCAGCAAGTATATCTACCTCATTAAATTTCATCACGATTACGTTGTTCGTTCTCTTAATATAACGTTTATAAATATTGTGGGCGGTGCCACGCCTTTCAACGAGTTCTTTCAATAAAGAGGCTGAGCTTGTATTGATGACAGCTTTCAGCGGCATCATCTCCAAAATTTTTATGAAAATCGTTTTGAGATATATGGAATCAAAATTTTTAGCAGTTGAAAAGTGCCATGCCCACTTTTTCAATTCCGCCCACTTTTATCAAAACTCAAGATATATTTGATATGTATCCGTTTACCAAATTTCATAACAATATCTTGCACGGCTTACGAGATATGGTGGTATAAAGGTTAAAATTTAGGGCTGTGCCACGCCCCTGTAGGAAGCTTTGAAAACTTGAAAGCTAACCTAATCCTAATCTTGTTCACATGTGCATCAAATCACCAATTTTCATCAAAATCGCTGCAAGTTTTTTCAAAATTGACCTGGGTATATATACATAGGTTATGGGCGGTAGGCGTGTCCGTTAACCGATTTCGCCCATTTTCAATAGCAAGATGCATGCAAGAAGATGTGACCTGTGTGTGAAAGTTTCATTCAATTACCTCTCTTGGTTTTCCCGTAAACCTGATTTCAACAGACAGACAGACGGACAGACAGACAGACAGACAGATGGACGGACATCGCTAAATCAACTCAGGTGGTGACGCTGATCAAGAATATTTATACTTTTCCATACGTGCCACGCCTCCTTCTATGTGTTACAAACGGATGGACAATGTGAATATACCCTCGGTGTAGGGTATAAAAACGAGGCCAGCTAAAAGGCCAAATTTGGCGGATTTGCAGTAGAGATATGTTACGCCCCTTTCGCTTCTGAGGGCATTACTGTCCATGTATTTACAATTCGTAAGCAAAAGCTTGCAAATGAGTTGAAAATTACGAAGGTCCGCTTGACTTGCTTGTATGTTTACAAGCTCAGCTATGCTTGTGTTTTGCTTCTTCAACCGCTTGAAAGTGGAAATGTGTCGATTAAATCATTTTCGCAAACAGTAAAATTTTTTAATGTAAAAAAAAAAAACTCTTCAATTCATCTGTATCAGTTCGGTATTTGTGTGTGGAAGTTACAAATGGAATGCGAAGCAAATAATGCAGCTGTAAATTAGCCTAATATATTACCGCAGGATGTCCTTTGTATGTTTGTCGTAAATAGTTAAAATGGAATCAATGAAAATAATTGCGTCAGAGAAACGACGCTTACGAAAGTGATGAAGCATGTAATCGATTTTCTTTCGTTCATACTTTTATTCCTTTCACCGGTTTTTTGTATCCTTTTTTCTTCTTATGTTCGCTTGCCGTCAATCAAATTAAACCAAAGAAAATGAAACGATTTTTTAATGTGGAATTAATTCAATTTTATTGTGCGAGCTGGGAGAAATCCAATCGTATTAGTGAGACGTTAAAGCGTTTATTTGCCTATTATTGAATTTTGTAAAAATTTTTGAATTTATTGAGGTATTTTCTAAGTAGGTGTTAAGAAAATTGTCAATTAAATATTCCAAATGCTTGTCATTCAATTTTTTTTTCTTTTTTATGCTAACTGATGTTAAAGTCGACAATTTGCGATTTATTGACAAGATATCGATATCAATCATCGATTTTGTTAGGATGAAAATGAATATATTAATATCCTTGTCATACATCTCAACAATTTCGTACATAGAATATGATGGGGTATGCAAATTTATGGCAACAAACAAGAGGGAACATATGTTATATTTTTAATACCTTATTATCTATGGCATATTTAACATAATTTGGTGGTATTGCATAAGGGAATAAATACTCGCATAGAATACAATATGCTATGCCATCAATTTGGGCAACCAATTGATTAAGACTTCGTTTAGATTGTTGAGATTTTCAGTCTTAATTTTTAATTAAGTCTTTATAAATTCCAACAGTAGACCTGCTATAAAATCTGTTTTCAATTCCAAATTTTCACACATCGATTTTTGACAACAACTTGCGCATCTCCAAAACTGATCTTTATTTCAAAAAGGCTGCAGGCGTATTTTTCTCCCTTCCACTTAGAAGTAAGCACTATGTTAAATTTTCTTACTTCTTTTTGGAAGTTGGCATTACAAGCCTTGATGCTCAATGACATCGAAGAAGTAAAGAAAGAATGATATACAACATGGCTATTCTAGGATCAATTGCATAGGCCAACCTAAAAAAAAGGTTTTGGTCCGAAAACCAAACCCAATGATTCTTGTGTAAATCTTTCGCTGAGTTCGAAAAGAAAACACAAAATTTGTCGAACCAATTCCCCAAACTCCCTCCATTTCCCACACTCTTCTCACCAAAATATTTAAAAAATCCAATTTTTATTTCCAAATACACCTATCCTTTTCTTCACTGTACTGGTCAAATAAGATATTGAATTTTTTAAATATTATGTTGGAAAAAGTGGGGGAATTGGCTTGACAAATTTTTTTTGTAATTTTTTAGAATTCAGCAAAGAATTTTACGAAGGATAGTTATATTTAGAAACAAAAATTGGATTTTATAAATATTTTGGTGAGAAGAGTGAGAGAAATGGGGGGAGTTTGGGAAATACACACTACGCATTGCTCTTTATAAATTTATAGATAAAATCATTGAGAATACGTTTGCAGTATGTACTTATTCCTCAAAAATTATTCAGTTTTTCTTGTATATCTGCCATATGTCGTTGAGAAATAGTTCCGTTAGCGTACAGATGGTTTGTACAAATTTGCACAAATTATGATCAGTTCTATCCCAAAGGCGTTCACAAAATAGTCAGCAACGAGAGAGTAAAGTACCAGTTCGCTGTGAGAGAACTTACAAAATTTTACTGAATACATTTTAAATGGTAAGAACTATCCTACAATAAAAAACGAGTGTTTAAATAACACATATCTCAATCAGTGATTCCATTTCCTGGATATTAACTTTTTTGTGGGTGTGTCGATTTGATAACTAACTAGAATGGAAGAACGGTCTTCGTAGAATTGGGAGCCGCTTAAACGGTTCTCCAGCTAGCTTATTTTGAATATGAAAAAATAATGCAGACAGTTTGTGCAAAGCAATAAAGAACATTCAAAACAAAGCTTACTCTTGGTTTCTTAAATCTTCCTAAGCTAAAGAGAGGACAGAATGCAAAAGAAAACATGACTTGAAAATGTGTTGTTTGATTGTGGTAAGGGGCCGTCCAATAATTACGTGAGGTGCTTATTTGAAAATTCGTACCCTCTCCCTTCCCTTGGTGAGATTTGGTGAGCTCTGACGGGACTCCCCTCCCCCCCTCCCTTCCGTGAGACTTGCCATGAAATTTTTAAATGTAATCTGCTTTATTAATGTATAGTTTCTGCATTTAAAAGTAGACGTGAGATTTTTATTAACCGCCCCCCCCCCCCCCTCTCCCTTGGTGAGATTTGGTGACATTTTTTCGGACCCCCCCCCATATTTTTACTCACGTTATTTATGGATGTCCCCTAATTGAGATATCGTTTGATTTAAAATTTGCGATTAAGGTTCATAACGTGTTAATTATGAGCAGTTTCGGGTAACATTTGTTTCCGATTACGATTTTCGAGTTTGATTTTTACTCTTTCAAATTTTGACGCACCTGTAAAGTAAATATTTAACTCTGAACACCAATTTTTCTACCAGTGAACTGATTTTTTATTTTAGCAGAAGTTAAGAAAATTAATAAAGGTTGTGTACCCACATGTACGTTTTTGACCTTTTTTGAATCCTCTGAGAAAAACACCGGCGCAAATCGCCGGTTCGAAATAAGATTCATAATCAATTAGGTGTAACATATTTTAATTATCTTTAGATGAAAAATCGTAAGAAAAACCTATTAGAACATAACTACTAAAAATGTGATGGCAAAACCTTCTTCAATATTTCATTTCAAATGAAAAAAGAATTTTAATCCTCGCATGTTAACTCATATTCTCATTTATTATTTTCATTTCTCGCTCCACTTCGCTTAAACATTTAATTTTCTCACTAAGTTCCGTTCTGTTTACGCTACTTCTTTCATTATGATGCCAAGGATTTCATGAAAAATTGCTGTCATTAGGGATTTATACACATAACGAGGAGTTCCACACCAAAAGGTACAATTTCACCAAAGATGATTTTTTAGTTAATGCAAAAAAAAAAATTGCATACATTTGAAACGCCATTTAAAATACCAAATATATTTAATTTTTATTCAATAAATACCACATTAAAAGGTAATGGGTTATCTGCTTTGAAAGGAGTAATAGTGTTCGTTAAGGTTCAATTTTCTATTTTTAAAAGTTCAGATAACAATAAAATCAAAGTGTAGATGTTATTTTTTGATTCGCATATTTTTTGCACTTTTAATCTCCTGGTCAATACGGCACCATGATGCAAGGAAATTATATATTCCTGTACAATTCTGTAGTTGAACTGCAGCTTTCGAAAATGTTAATGTAACCATTTGGTGTGGAACACTCCAAATGAAGGAGTAATCGCAACGCCCTGCTGATTGTATGCTTTAACAGAAAACTAATGAAGCAGGTGTTTTATTTAGCACGTTGGCTTTGCTAAGGAGATGACGCGTAAAGATACCCATATTAACACCACAGTTTGTTCTGGCTTAAACTCTTTGTGCTGACTTTTCGTATCAGCTGCGAGCAGTAAATTTATCAAACTTTAAGATATAAGTTGTAACCTTAACATACGTAAAGTTAAATTCAGAATATTGATGGTATAATTTTCTATGTTCGACAAATGCACACATGGTCCAGGTAATCAATAAACTTTCTTTTGGCGCACTAAATAATTTATTTAATTATATATTTCATGCTAAAAAAATTATATTTATAATTGACTTCTGTTGGTACTATAGTGGTATTTTTCCTCACGAAAAAAAAACTTTTTAAGATTTTAAAGTATTTTAAAATGAAATTCATTTGCTTGTGAGAAAAACTGAATACGCAGCCTTAATACACCGTCGCAGAATATAATTTTGCATGAATGACTATTACCTTTTGTAAAATTATAGCCAATGGAAAACCGTTTGACCATCCACAAATTATATTGATGATTTTTGCGAATTTCATAAAATTTTAATCTGATTCGAATTCAGAGAAAATGCCTATATCACGCAAATACATACATACATATTTTGATACGCTATGCACAGAAAGTTTTTCTAGCGAATTTCGCCAAACTTACGAAAAAATTTGATAATGGAGACAAGCACTGGACTAAACGTGGAAGGAGTACCAAATTTCATCAGAAACAATGAAGCAGCTCAGCCGAGACAGCGTTTTTTCCTATTAAGGGTGGTGCCACGCCCTATTTAAGAACATAGAACTTCTTATTACCTTTCTTATGGTTCAGTTTATCTTCAAACCAAATTTCATTAAAATCGGTCCTTTAGTTTAGCCGTGGAAGGGTATTTTTCTGTTAGGGGCGTGGCACCGCCTACTATTCAAAAAAAAAACCATGTCTACACTTCACTCCCTCTCTTCACAGCCTTTGCTACAAAAACAAAAAAAAATTAAGCGATTATGATTATGGCTGTTTTCCAACTGCCTATCTTATCCCGATATGTAGGCGTCGTTTTATGATCGCCATTTTATTAAAAAAAAAAAAATTCGAAAACACCCATTCTCATATGAAAGTTCTTGAGCAAACGAACATTTTGACACCTTATAAACATTTTTCGTTGCGCTCAATTTCGGAAAGACCTCTGTCCCGGTTGACCTGGAATGTCCCATGCATATATTTTAGCAAGGGTAAAAGAGTAAACAACGGTGTCCATTTTGGATTTTGTTTTTTTTTTTTAAACATCTCCCATTTTTTTATTTTAATCAATTTCTTATTAATTGTGCTAAATTTTCACGTATGTAAGAAACCTTCTCTTTTAACATGGTTTTTGATTTTTTGTTTTAGACTTGCCAATCCTGAGATGAAGTGTCCGCCATGGGAAAACGATTTTTTTTAACTTGACTTCAACGCCACCTATAAATTTGACAAATTATGAAAATGAAAAAAAAATAAAAAAACTTTTTTTTATAAGGAAAATATTATATAATAGATATAAATCCGGAAACTCAATTGGAACTCCCAGCAGGACCACTTACATTAAAAATTATTTTCCTTTTACGTTGCAATCGAAGAATTTTTATGGAAAAAAGGGTATTGCATACTCTTATGAAATAATTGTTTTTTTTAAGCAAGAAACTGCCTTAGACCTTAAAACCGCGATTTCTTAATGATTTGTTAGTACCTATGGGAAGCTACAGATGTAGTAAATAAATAAATAAATTATTTTGAATTAAATCAATACTTAGAACTATGTGTAATTATACCCCCAATGTCAATCCTTCATCATTTTATTCGCTGGAGATTGAAAACATTTCTCCCTCCAGCACAACAGTTGAGTGAATACTAAAAAAATACAATAGGCAAAATCGAAACTTTATGGCGTAATAAACTCATGGCTGTCCCCAGGATGACATCGAAGTGTGATGACTTTTTATGCCTCAGTAGTTTTGTTGAATTCAAAATATGAACAAATAATTAAATTTATTCACACCTTAGGGCAATGCAAAGCATGTTAACAATACAAATTAAATAATGCAAAAAATTCAAATAAATATTACAAATTCTTCTACACTCAAACTAAGGACACATCGTCATTGATTTTATAGTTTAGTTTTTTTGTAAAGTTTGGTATTGTAATGCCTGCATAACCAAAGGGCAACATTGGTATGCCACTTTAATTAATTTAAATGATATTGTACAAATTGTATGCAATTGTTTTGTTTTAATGGCACCAGCATACGATATATTTGACATAAAAGTTTTAATTCTGTTGAAATAAGTTAGGTATGTAAATAGCGCGTAATTGTTTGCTCTATGGTCATTATACTCGTATGTAAATGCTTTGCATTGTTGCTCAGAATGTGTGCATTGTTTAACCCATAATATATTGTTTATTCCACAAAAAAAATGGTTTACAATTGCAAAGTTTTGGATAGTATCAAATGTTATTGAATGACATCGAAATCAATAAAAAGATAGCGCAAATTAACGTTTATTCAAATTTTATGGAAAATTAATAAATCGGAAATCTTCGGATAAGTATCGTGCATAACATCGAGCATGAACATCGTATGTATGCAAAAGAAATAATTCGGCAGCCAGTGAAAAAAGAACTCAGACCGTCAAGTTTTGAGCTGAGTTGATACAGAACTTATTCGGTGTATTCAAAAACCTCTTCTAGTAAATCCAATCGAAAAAAAGTGACGATCTTTTTGAGACCTTAAAGAGTTTCCAACCGAAACTTTGTCCTACTTCTAATAATCTTCGTGGAAATGCTTTTTATTTTTTCAAATCAGTCAAGTGGTGACAAAGCCTGGATTATCCGGGATGTTCGGAACCGGAATCATTCTGGATAATCGATTTTCCTGGTTAATTGAGTTTAAATTTTGCATGGAATTTTTGATGAATTTTTATTTTACTGAATTAACATAGAAGAAAAAACAAAAATATATCGCTGAAAACATATGTAATTGCTTAAAATAAATTGTGTAATGTTGCTTATTTCTTATTTTTAACCCTTATATCTGCTGTTCGAAGATCTTCCTCTTTAATGTCAGAACAGCCAGAGTTTTCTAAAAATGTCAAGCAAGGTAGTAGATACGCTTATAGGGTCTTGCAATTATGTTTTTGAAACAAGTACATAAGTCATCTCATCAGGTTCCTGAGAGCTCATTTCTGCCTCTGGTTCATCAGAGTATTATTTTCTTTGTCTTATAGAGGATTTCATTATAAAATTAAACACCAATAATCCGCATTGCTCAAATTTCAAACGCAACCAAACACAAGAAAAAAGAGTCTGCGATTTCGGCCTCCTCCAATTTTATTTTATAGTACCTACATTGTAATTTGTTGATTGCTTACACGTTCACAAGAAATGCCTGAAAAAAAATTTTCTTGTTATCCCGGATACCTGACGTAATCACGATTAATCGATCGATCTAAAAAAATGTCCTTCTCTTTATCGATTCCAAATAATTCATATTCTCGGTTAATCGAATGATGGATAATCGAGAACTAACGGTATCTTAGAAGCTATGGCTTAAGAATTCCGATATATTTTTTGCCTACACGGTCATCTTAAGCACGTTTTGATGACCATGACCTCCCACATAAGGCCAACTATATTCATTATCGATTGACTTACCTTGAGAGTTTATTATAATTTTTTTCGAAGACTTATTGACATTATCATATATTTTAACCCTTAGCGGCACCATGGGGTCGTGAAAGACCCCACGGAAATCTTAAAATCAGTTTTCCAGCTAATAAATACTCAAGTTTAGCCTCATGTAACACAAACATTTTTTGAAAAAAATCCCTAATAATTATTGAATTTCATAAAGTAGAGTCATCTCAACACTTGTTGAGAGTTATGAAGCCTGGAATTGAAAATTCGCTTTTTTATAAATTTTTTTTCAACGTGGGGTCGTGAAAGACCCCAATGTGCCGGACTGTTATAAAAATGAAGTGGTGCCGCTAAGGGTTAAAGGGTTTATCTTAACGTAACCATATGATCCGTGTTTTTGATTTTCCGTCCCGCGCGGTCCGCGTTTTAATTTTATGAAATATATCTTCTTTTGCTAGGGTTTTGGAAATGTGAAAGTGAGGAACTTTTTTTTACTAAACATATTGACTTACTGAAATAATATTGTTAAAATATGTATATCTGAATGTGAAAGTGAGAACCCAAACAAAAAAAGTCATCAAAATTTTTCCGTTTTTGGATTTTAACGCAAATTTGATGAACTTTTTTGTTATTCCCCGTTTTGCCGAAAAATATCTGGTCACGTTGGTCTATCTTAAATAACACCTGCTGAAAATGGAAAGAACCCTTTATTTTCATATTTTCAAACTTAAAATAAAATATTTCACCGAATGAGAGTCTTCAAGCTCAAAATGTTTTATTTCCAAATAAAATGTTTATTATTCAACTTCTTTCTTGATCTTTTTCTGATGGGCTCATTATGTACTACGCTTACAACCCAGAGTTCCCTGGGTTCAATTCCCGGTTTAGTCATCTAATTATCCTATCTTCCAAAATATTTCTTTTTTCACCTCCTCTTCTTTTTAATCTTCTGGACGCATTTTCGAGCTCTTACCAAATTAGCCTCACATTGAGCTTTTAAACTATGGTAAAAAAGTATACTGTATCAGTTAAGCATTAATAATTAAAGTGCAATAAAGTTCAAAGGTATAAAACTTTTTATCGTTACGCTTAAGTAATTAAAATTACTTTCATAAAAAAAAAACTCTTTGCTCTATAGCTTAACCTCATTCGTACTCTTTTGTCTCCCCTTTGCGAAGTAAACACACTACGTGGGAAACGTTTATCCCCCGAAGTGCTAAAGAAAATATTGAAAAGGTAAATGTCATTGCATCAAAAAAGAAAAACTTTTAAATATGCTATATTCCATGTGTCATTAATAATTGTTTTAATATTTGCTCATTGAACATTACCAATAGTGCCTAAGGGTGTGCGATATTTACTCACGGAATTTAAATTCATATAAAGTACATAAATTTTCAGGAGTTCATTTATTCCACAAAGTGAGGGACATAAGTAATGTATACTTTTAAAAGATGAGAGAATAACATACGCCACGATGGATTCGGACAACTCCTCAGCAAACGTGTCGCAAAATAATTAATGAACTGGAAACCTGACAGTGAAAGAATAATGTGACATCTTGTGATTAAAGAGATGTTGTTTCACCACAAACTTATACATAAAAATACGTAGGCTTCATTAAATCACCATGTAGAAAACCAAATGGACCATATCAGTATAAAGAGATCATCAAGTATTCTTCTTGACATGGGAGTCAAGAGCATAGATGGGCACAAGTTCTTCTGCAAGTTTTAACAAGAGCGTAATTGAGAGTAATGAGAGAGCATTTTCGTATACGTATACAAATGGGAGCGCACAACAACGATTCAGTTCTACTTCAGCAAGAGTAGAACTCCATATGGTTGTTGTACCACTACATGAAAACAATATTTGCGTGCATGTTGGTGCCCAACATTGGTCAAGAGCGTGGCTGGGCAAAACGTACCGCGCGCGGGACTGCGGCAGAATGAGAATAACTTTTCATATACGTATATAAAGCAGAGAGCGTAAAATTTAATTCAGTTTGCTTTGAAAAGCGAACAAGGCACAACTACACATGCATTAAAGAACATTTAAGAGAATCACACGTGTAGTGGTGCCCAGCTCTGGCCAAGAGTAATGTCTACGTTGACTCCGATATCAAACTCCTTGTAACTTTTCTTTGACTCATGTTAGTATACATCAAATAGACATGACACCAAAAAGCTTGTCCTACATTAGCGCAAGAATACCATTTTTTCGGGAAAACTTCATGGTCGATGGAAAAGGCTATGCGAAACTTATCCCTTTAATAAGAAAGTAAAAGCTGTCTACAAAAAGAACAAACGATAAATCTGCAACGGCTCCGCACGGTTACAAAATAACACGTAAGATTACAGGCAAAAAATACAGACGAAATCGTCCAATGAGGGAAGATCACAGCTACTAGCCGCGTGCCCGTCTTCACTAACGGAGACAACATAAGCCATAGAATTGCAGATCGTATATTTGCAGAAATATTGAAAGCTTCCTGGAATTAAACTGCACTTATGCACCTGTTCTTGTCAAAATTAGAGAAGAAGAACGAATACCTGAAGACTGGCTCATAGAAACTTAATTAAGAATTCCAAAAAATACTTGCCGGGACTTGCCACTACAGGGCCGTCAGATCGTATCAGTTCCAACCAATGTCTTGAAAGAAATCCTCCTCATCAGAGTCAGTGAAGAAATAAAAAAACTCTTCCAGAAACAACTGACAGGACTTCACCCGAACAGATCGTGTACTGATCAAAGTAATATAAGAATAGTCAAAGGTTATATAAACGTCTGTGCCGAGTAGGGCTAAAATGCGAATTCCATTTGGAAAAGTAATTATGTGACACAAAGTTTTACCAAACTTAAGTTCTAAAGCGTTAATACACACATTGCTATACATTGAAAATGTAAAACCAACCACGACTCCATAGCATTTAACTTTTAGTGTAATTAAATTTTGTTGAATTCCCAAAAGCGTCAACAAATTAAGCTTAGGCGACAATAATTCGAAAATATATTGTACTCCCAAAAATTATACTATGTACATAAACATTTAGTATCCACAAATATGTAACCGTTTTTATTTGATCGAGAGGAAATAATACTAAATTTTATGATTTCACACATCTTTTTTTTTTTATTTTCATTTAAATTCATGGCATGGTATTTCAGCTACTTATTCTGATTTCATAATGGAAAGCAGCATTACAGTTCAATTTATTGTGTCACGTATTGCAATCTATACCCCACAGCGTTGTTTCCGATAGCCATAGCCTTTAAAGTGTCATAATAATCAGCAAATGTATGCGAATGTTTGTCATGAGTATACCAATGGAATGTTTTAACATAATGCATTTAAAAATGAACTAGATTTATTATGATGATTCTATGAACTATAACTATAGGAGCAATTGAATAGTGTGAGTAAGGTCAACAAAAAATTGATAGCACAGACACTTAAGTTTTACACCTAGAGGTCAAACTAAATTGGCTCGAAATATAATTGTGTGCTTAACATGAATTCAAAAATCTGACTTTTTGAACTCGATATTTCATAGTGAATATGTATGTCTTAATCGAAAGAGTCTAAGCATTGTTTTTGATGTAATTTTTCCTCTTTGTTTGGTGGACTTCTGTTTTATCAAAAATGAAAAACCATTAAACGTGTTGATATTCCCTCTCAATACCTTTTATTGATTAGGTACATATAAATAGCTGCTTTGAAAATAAAATTTTTTTAGAATATTTCGAAAAAACAAAAATTATGTCGATATAATTCAAAATGGGTTTTGAAGCGAAAATTATAAGCTTTTCTAATAAATAGTTACATGAGTCTCTAAAACTAAATAACTATACAAAGTTGACCAAAATCGACGATTTCGACACATACAACCCCATATATGTATGTCCTATAAAAAAGTGCTACACTCAGGGTACACTGAGATTATGGAGGGAACACTTTTCCAAACTGCTTGCTGGCAATGACACCACCAATCCCGCCTTTGGATAAATTAACCCGACGCCACCAATCAACGACGATGGTGTGGACGTACCACCACCTAGCCATGACGCGGTACGAGTTGTGATCCAACGACTTAAGAACAACAAAGCAGCTGGTGCCGATGGCCTGCCTGCTGAATTGTTCAAGACCGGCGGTGATGAGCTGATAGGGTGTATGCAAAATATGGCTAGTTGAAAGCATGCCCGACGATTGGAATCTCAGTGTCCTTTGTCCTGTACTGAAGAAAGGTGACCCGACAATCTGCGCTAACTACCGGGGAATCAGTCTTCTTGCCATCTCTTACAAGGTCCTGTCGACTGTACTGTGTGAAAGACTTAAGCCGTTTGCCAACACACTGATTGGGCCTTATCAGTGCGGCTTTAGACCTGGTAAGTCCACCATAGACCAGATCTTCACACTACGTCAAATCCTGGAAAAAACCCACGAAAAACAGATCGATACCCATCATCTCTTTATCGATTTTAAAGCTGCTTCCGATAGCCCGATACGGGATTGCCTGTATGCTACCATGTCTGAGTTCGGTATACCTGCGAAGCTGATGCGGCTTTGCAGAATGACGTTGAGCAACACAGCCAGCTCCGTCAGAGTAGGAAGGGACCTATCCGAACCATTTGATACCGAACGAGGTTTCAGACAGGGCGATCCACTATCCTGCAACCTCTTCAACTTTGTGATGGAAGGTGTGTTGCGAAGAGCCAGTGTACATCGTAATGGCACTATTTTCTACAAAAGTGTCCAGCTCCTTGCATATGCCGATGATATTGATATCATTGGACGTTGTAAGCGAGATGTTACTGCTGCGTTCTCTGCTATCGAAAAAGAGTCAGCGAATGTGGGTTTGACGGTGAACGAGGGCAAAACAAAGTATATGCTGTCCACAAAAAAGAAGACGCGGCGTATTGGATCTTTTGTTACTGCGAACAACTATTTAATAATAATAATAATAACTTTCGAAGTTGTCAAGAAATTCACCTATCTTGGCACCGCAGTGAACACTCAAAACGATGTCAGCCTGGAGATAAAGCGAAGACTAACTCTTGCTAATAGGTGTTACTATGGTCTCAGTGAGCAATTGAGTAGTAGAGACCTCTCTCGCCCGACAAAACTGACACTCTACAAGACGCTCATCTTACCCGTGCTACTTTACGGCGCAGAAGCATGGGTTGTGTCGCAGACTGACGCAGCCACGCTTGGGGTGTTTGAGAGAAAAATTCTTCGCAAAATCTTCGGTCCTGTTCACGTCGGCGACGACTACCGTATTCGAATGAACCACGAACTGTACGAGCTCTACGCTGACATTGACATAGTCAAGCGCATCACTATCCAACGTCTGCGCTGGCTGGGACATGTTGTGCGTATGGACGAAGAAGCTCCGGCGAAAAAGGTGCTTGATGCGGAAGCCGCTGGGCGACGACGAAGAGGAAGACCATGCCTCCGATGGAAAGACCAAGCCGAGGAAACCCTATCCACGCTTGGTGTGAATGATTGGAGAAGGCGTGCGCAAAGCAGAGGCGCCTGGAGAGAGCTTTTGAGGTCGGCCGTAACCCGGTAACGGGTTGTTATGGCCACCCAAGTAAGTAAGTATAAAAAAGTGATAATTTTTTCAAGAACCCCGCACTATTTATGTGAAAAATGGGTTCCAATCGAATGCTCTTATTATTCTTAAATGGAAGTATGCCCTTTTTGTTATGCCGTTTTAGAAATCTTCTACCATCTAGGCCAATGCGGTTGATCTTCGTTTCGTCGCTCCATACCGCATACTTCCATTTAATGAGCGGAAAACCGGCATGCATCTTAGCGAATTGTATGCGGCTTTTCCTCTGCTTAACTGTCACCAATGGGGTCTTGCGTGAAATTCGTCCATGGATTTCAGCCTCAACCAATCGACAAGCGACAGCTCGTTTGGATATAAGTGCATCGTATAGAACAATTATTTTGCGTTGGATGTCTGCTGAAGTCTTACGAGGATCCAATTTTGCATTGCGCACAATCTGGCAATCCTTGTACCCAGAAACCTTACGAGGTCCCTTTTTGCTAGGAACATTTTTTGCTTATCGAAATGATCTAGTGCATTTAATACCATCTTTTTGGAGCAATTTAGCTATGTTACCATCGTCTGATATCTCATGGCAGTCTTTCGAAGCTCAACAATTGACTTACGCATGTCCGGTGTACAACTTTTGGCCACAACCCATGATTAAGGATATGATAATAAGCAAATTCGGTCAAAAAGTGTTCTTACAAGCAATAACAATATCACAATGTCATTTCTGGAATCTTTTATCAAGTTCATCTTTTGTTTTTTGCAAATTATTTTTTTGTTTCCAATTAGTTGACTCAGTCAAATCTGAGTTTTGAGCAGAAAATCACTCATAAGACTTATTTATGTTATGAATTTGAATTTATTTATGTTCTTTTTTATAAGCTTATACGTCCTTTATTTATATTATGTATAAGTTTTCTGGTACACATAGAAAAATAAATGAGAAAAACTACCAATAGCACAACGAATGACTTCGTTTCTAATTAGTTGTCACCAGCTGTATTAAGAATTAGAGAAAGTACTGTCTCCATCGAGGCTCAAAAGATGTAATTATTGTATAAAATTTTTGATCTCAAGTATGAAAACTATGTCAGCACGAACATGTAAATGACGTGACGTAAACTTTAATTTTTTAAACTTTGTTGAAGTTTTTTTTTTGAAACTACCAACATCCGTAAAAATTTTAAGTTTTACAGAGCCATCAAAATTTTAATTGAAGAAAACAAGGAAAAAGTTTGTTACCAGTCATATGAATTTGCTTTAAACAACACTTAAACATCGATAAAATTTTCACCAGCTAAAAATTTACAAATCGTGCTGAAAATACTTTAAAATCAAATTTTACAGCTATGTAGATATTGCAAAAACTTAAATAAAAATATATAAAAACTTTTGCAAGAGATAATAAATAAGGCTTTCTGAACATGTAAGTAAATAAAATAAAACTACAAAAAGGTAAAGTTGCAACTTCCTGGAACTATAACTCAGTATAAAATAGTCGGTGTTCACATCAGTCATTTTCTTTTCTTTTCTTCTTTTCTTTTTTTTTTTTTTTTTTTTTGTTAAACTAACTATGCCAAAGTAAAAGTTCTGCAAAATCGGTGTACAATTTCTAATGTAATTATTTATCATTTCAGCGTAAGAACACAATTTTTGCGCTACCTACAAGTTTTTTCACTATTAATGTGCGTTCCTGAATATCCTGCAGTCTCTTATTAAAGTTTCGTTTCTGTACATATTTCTTTCAACCTTAACCTTTTTTTGTCGTACTATAAATGAATTTTCATTGGTTATACACATACCCATTTGTGTATAGTATTACATATTAAAAAAAATACAATTTTGCTGGCACATTTTTTTCTTATTTTAATAAATTTTTCTGCAGTTTCAGTTTCAACGAAAACCTAGTTTTATGGATACCAATATAAGTATAATATTAATATTACTTAAGGAATATATGATATTTTCTTTACGTTTTGGCTCGCTTTTGCATATTATTTCTTTACTCAATTTCAAAATTATAAAGAGGAAATGCACAATTTTTCGAAACTCCATAACAAAGAAATCCCGCAAAAAAATGTAAATTATAACATATAATGTGTATCTGAAAGTAACATAGCACTTTATTAGCTTCGACTTGTGCGAAAAAGAGGGAAACACAGTAGAGCCATCAATAAATTTTAAATAACACACGTCGTAAATTATAATTCATACGTTAAGTAAACTTTGTGAATGTTACAAAAGTAAAATATATAAAATTTTCAAGAAAGCTACCTGTAAACTAAAGATGCAAGAAAAAGTTTGTGCACCGGGATGTTTATACTCTTAAATTTCGAAAATTTTAAATTAATGAATAAGATAAAATAAACTTGAAATTCTTTTGATGTGACAAAATGCGTCAAGCTTTATCCAGGTAGAATCATTTAAAAAATATACAATTGGTGCCTTAAAAGAACTATGCCTTAATCATAGACAATGTAAATTTTGCTTGAAAGATTTTGTCGCTACCTTTTGAAGTATATTGATAAATTTCGTGTAATATCGGGCATGAGGTGGAACTATTTTCCATTAGAAAATTTTCGCATGGCAAAACAATATAGCTAGCAAATATTTGATCAAGAAGGAGTTGTTCACAGTAAAAACCGTATGCGGTAAGTCTTTAAATCATTGTAATACTCCTGATCTTCATTTGAGCAAGTATTAGCCTAATCCTTTTGGATTAGGCTTAGGTTTTAATAGATCCGCCACCGTTCCATCAAACTTTGAATGTTTGTAGTCTATAGGTGGTTTTATCTGAAATCTTAATTGAATTTTATTATACTCATACTTCGACCAATTTTATCAGGGTCTGATCCGATTACCGAAGTCCGTACCGGATCTTTAATAGGGCAGGCCATATGCCATCCGGATGAATGTTCCTACTCGGGATGCAGTAAAAATTTTTAACAGGGTCCGGAAATATTAGACATCAATTTCGGCTGTTTTCGCAAAAATAACGTTTTTTGCAAACTTTGAGCTAACTGTACTCAGTACCCCGCCCATTTATTGGTGCCAAAATTTGAGCAAAATCGAATAATTTTTACATTTCATGTTTTTTTCCTTTTGATGTACATTATATGGAGCCTAAACAGGCCTGGATTAACCTTACAAGCAGAGTAGGCACGTACCTAGGGCGGCAAGACTTAAAGAAGGGCGACAAACATTGGCGGAAGCTTTGAAAAATTGTTGCATAGTGTTTTTCGTTTCGCTCTTTTTTGTTTTTTTTTTTTTTGCTCATCAAAAAATGTAACTTAAATGAAAAAAAAAATTATTTCTTCTATTTCAGCTTTTGTTCATCCGATCTCAAGGCCGATAGGTTTGGGGCACTCTTCTCGATGAGTACTTTAATTTGATATGTCATTTATTGATGTAGCTATTCTAAATCCCGTCAACTTTTATCATTTTAATAAAACATTTTCGTCTCATTCTATCGCAGTTTAGTTTTCTAAAAGTTTCACTTTACATATGATTTTTTTTTTATTCCGACAGCGGTGATTTGGACTCGTCACAAAAAGAAGAAATTTTCCAGAAGTTCAGAGGATCACTTAGTTACTTTTTCGCGAAGTCTTAACCCTTCGTGCCATTAGTGGGATTAATCAAAGTTTTTTTTTTATATTGAGTTTGCAGAAGAAGATGTTAAGATAAAAATGTAAGAGGAGCTTAAGAACCCCATACCAAAAAATAGCACTTAAAAAGTATCAATATCAAACGCAAAACATATTGATACTTTCGTCGTGTGTCTAGTCGTGGTCACCACTAATGACAATGCGGCTGCACTTCTGATCTGTTTAGCTTATTATCATCTTCTTAGCCATTTCTCTTTGTATTTTACACAAGCTGTCTGAACCGTAAAAATAAAGTGATTTTATGTGAGAAAAATATTTATTATAATTCATAAAGTTTTGCGCTAAGCTTCATTCATAATTATTTATACACCAGAAAGCTCACTTTATTCTAAAAGGCGAAATATTTGCGAATATTTACATTTTTTTCTTTGTATTTTGCCTGCCAACAGACATACAACAATAGGTAGCATATGGAGCATGCTGCCAATAAGGATAATCCATGAAAACGATTTCTGTAATAATTCAAAGCCAACTTCAGCTTCGAAGCAGGTGTTGCCTGTGCATAGTGTTGGCGTTGACTATGAAGCCATTGAAAACAAAAGAATTTCCGATGAAAGAGCATATCCGAAAGTGTTGTAAATCTCTGGCAAGCAACATTTTCATCGTTGTACCACCACGATGAGCATAAAAGCATTCTTCAGAAAATTCAACATCATGTTTTACGATACGTACGAAGGTGCCATCTGGTAGTAAGTCAGCACGCAGTAACGTGCAACAGATGTTGCAAAGAAAAAAATCTTTAATACATATTTCATAAGAAATTTATTTCGCCGAGATAAAGTTTTATTTTGTATAAAGTTAGGTAAAATATGAAAATATTTTAGGATTTGAAATTTAAGAAGCTTTAGAGAATTTGAAAAAAATCGCTTTCTTTTTTCACTTTTTAAAAAGTTTATATATGTATATGGTACGTTTCATGTCAACTGGGCCACCGCTGTACTCAAAATGTATAACGTCTAAGAAAGTTTTGCAGGAGTTCAAACACTTCGTTGAAATATCTACTTTATGATGCCGTATCCTGGCACGCATGGTAGATTTTTACTACGATAAATGGGAAACAAATTCTGCTTGCGCCGTTCACAGGTTTGATCTAGACAGCTGAAATTTTAAGAGAATTCCTTTAAACATATGAAAAAAAAATGTTGGTGCATTCCACGCCGAATCCGATACCATTTTGCTTTTGCAGCTGTAATTTTTTTTGAAATTTTTTTTTTCGTTTCTACTGCTTGAAAGTGTTTAATTTAGATAATTTTTGCCAATTTTTTAAGCTATTTAGGATATATAAATTTTTGAAAACTATCGTTTTATAGCGTTTTTTTTTCAACTAGTGGTAAGAGATAAAAAATTTTCAAAAAAATCAGAGCGGGAAAAGTAAATGGTGTCCGATTCGGTGGAGTGTCCTACATACACTAAGATAATTTTTATTTTTTTTTTTTTTAATTTTTTCGTGTATATTTTAGCATTGGACCTTAAGGAAACTCTCCGAAAATTTGAGCTATCTAGATCAAACCTGTGAATGGCGCAAGCAGACTTTGTTTCTCATTTAACGAAAAAAAAAATCTGCCAAGATATAGCAGTTTATAGATTTAAGTTATATGGAAGGTGCTACACCCTTTTGCCAACTACACCCACATTTTATGTGTGGCTGAAAATGCGAACAATTTACATCTGAAGTGGAGTGTTGTTTTCGGTCTCATTGGCCTATATTACTATTGCCTTAAGAGAATTTTCCCAAAACTTCAGCTCTTTGATCAAACCTGTGAACGGTTCAAACAGTTTGTTTCTAAATCTTGATTCTTCACAAAATAACAGCAACAGCTGTCTTTTCTAAAGATTCGGTAATTGTTATATAAGATCTTTGAGTTCAAAGTGCTTCCGCGAATTCAAGTCCCTTTGTTTTTAAAAGGGAATACTTAAAGGGATAGCCTTTTGATACGTGGTATTTTAGCTTCGAATGGGGGGACAGGAGAGTGGGAATGAGGTTAACCTATGAGCAACGGTTTTTTAGTTTTTCTTTATGAAAGTAATTTTAATAACTCTGATGCAACAACAAGAATGCAAGTGATCCAAAGTAAGTGTGCCTTCATAGCACTTCAGTTATTGATGCTTTGCCGATGTGGGAATAATTTAGTAAGAGCTCGAAAAAATCTCCAAAAAATTAAAGAGAGGAGAAGGAAATAATTGGAAAGAATGAAAAATTAGGAAATATGGAAAGTGTATTACCATACCTGAACCGGGAATCATACCAAGGACCTCTGGGTTGCATTCGCAGTACGCTACCACTGTACCACAAGGCCAGCTGTAAAAGCAACAAAATTAAAAATCAGAGCTATTGACAAATAGATCATAGAGTTTCATATTTGGAACTTTAATATTTTGTTATGTTAGAATTAATGATAACCTAAACCAGAGTTTTTTGAGAAGATAATAGCGCGCAGTGGTAATGTTACGAAATTATCGAAAATTGGCCTAAGAGGGACGCCAAAAAATATTTTTGCTTTGTCGCGTTTGCTGTTTCGTTTGATAAGCAAAAATATTGTTCTCACTTTTGATTCCGTGGCAAAGGACTATCTTAATAAGCTTGGCTGGGCTTGGAGTAAAAAGCTTCACTGAGTGTACCATGGTCACTTTTTTATTTTTTTACTAAGGGCATCCGCAACTTCGCATGCGCACGTGTCATTTTTTTTTTTTTCATAGTAAAATAAGTCTCCTAACATCTCATTTTATCTTCTCTCTTCAAAAGTTAAAAAAAAAACTATTTAAAGGAAGTTTGTTCCTTGAACTTCGAAGCCAAATGCAAACGTTAAAAATGAAGGGGGAAAACAACAACAATAAAAGTATAGAATTCCAGAATCAGCATAAGCATCAGCAACCAAAAATCAAACGACAATTTTTGTGTAAGGTTTTGCAAAAACTTAATTCTAAAAGAAAGAATATTCAACTTTAAATAATTAAAAAATTGAGTATGCAATAACCTTCTTCAGTACAAATATGATGTTTTAAAAAAGAAACTATTAAAATCATCTCAGAATATTTTTCGCTAAACCGTTACAAACCATTTTTATAGTATAGATAATTATCAATGGAGTGAATTTTCTATAGAAAATTATTACTCTTTTCAATTTCTGTTTTGAAATCTTCCCAGTATTTGCATCGAAATTGCAGCTTATAATTACCAATGCTGTGGGTATTTCTGGACCTAACTGCGATCTATCCGTAGTCCACAAGTAATTAATTATTGAAAATGTTAGTTCCGTTGCTGCATTCGTTCATGGAAGGCAAAGTTTTTTAAAGCACTTGAAATTATTTTTGAAGTGAAAACTTCTTATGGCACGTTGTGCGGCTGAGGAAAAAAGTATAATTTCGCGACACCGACCGTCATCGGGAAGACTTGGGAAACGAACTCGATTTTAAAATTTTGAAGACTTGGAAAATGAACTCGATTTTAAAATTTTGAAGACTTGGAAAATGAACTCGATTTCAAAAAATTTATAAAACGTTGCCTACTTTTAGGTGCTATTAATAATTTGCCCCTAAAAGTAGGCAACACTTTCTGACAAATTTCAAAAAGAACGCCTAAAAGTAGATAACGATTTTAAAAATTTCAGATAATGTGTCCTAATTTTAGGTGCTATTTTTGAAATTCGTCGGAAAGTGTTGCATAATGTTGTATAATTACTGACAGTATTTACATTACTGTCAGTGTACCACTCACACGGTTTTTTTGACATTCGACTGGTGAAGGTGCGAACTATGCTCCGGCTACGTGACCGACAGCCGAAAATGGCATGCCACTTTTTGGGGCAGATTCCATCCAAACTTGCACCACGCCTCCAGCTAGGCATCGGACGACCATACCCTTGGACGCAATGTTCCATGCCACTGAATGAGGAACTTTTTCAAGTTTCTTTCAAGTTTCGCTGCCTCATCGTCTATCTGCCACAAAATGGGGCATGCCACGCCCCCTCCCAGGATTTTGCCGTCCCGTGCCTACTTGCACCCTCCGACCAACTTTCAGCCGGATCTGCCCCAAAAAGTGGCATGCCACTTTTCTGTGCAAATAATACTGATGAACTGTCAGTATTCACCTCACACCATCAGTATTACTGTCAGTATTTAAACACTTCGTCAGTAATATCCGATTTTTTCATCAGTCATCAGTATCGTTTTTCTATACTGACAGTACATCAGTACTCACCTCATACGATCAGTAATACTGTCAGTATGCAAAATACTGTCAGTAATATTGATCGTGTGAGGGCCGCTTAATACAGCAATTTTTGAAGTGAAAACTTCTTATGGCACGTTGTGCGGCTGAGTAAAAAAGTATAAACTCGTGACACCGACCGTCATCGGGATTCCCCGTCATGAATGCGATGGTAAAATTTTAATGTTCTATTGTTTCTTTTAAATAAAAAATATTCCAAGTGGAAGACAAAAAGCAAAGCATACACACTAACTGACACATTTAATTCTCATTCAACGATTGTTATGCTTACATGTTTGTTTCTTTCAATGTCCGCGTTGTTGCGTTGACAAATTGAGAATGAGAGCGAGAGTAAAATTTGAATACATATTCCGTTTTTGTCTTCCATTGCATTGCCATATAAAAAGAAAACGCACACATACCAATTAACGCACTAACTTGCCATTAAACGATTTGTTTTCACTTCTGTCGGCACTCCCGGAGTGCAACCCGCCGTTTTTTTGTGTATGGGATGCGCTTTGCGAAAGATATTTTTGCAAATTTTAACTCAGTTTATCTCTGCTTAGCAAAACTCTATACAATACAATAATAAAAGTTTTGTAGTAAAAATGTCATCTCAAATGGTCTACATAATGTTTGATAAGAACATATTTATACAAGAATCAGATAAATAATTGAAAAGTTACAAGATTTTCACTAATAAGTTTGTTTCAGTACCTCCGTGCCAAATTTTAAAAGTTGCCATCTGTTCTTTTATTTAAGTCGACTTAACTGTTTTCAGCCGCCTTTTCAAGGAATTTAAATTTATTTTGACTTTATATTTATTTTACTTAAAATTAACCTATTAAAGAAAATCCCATAAACTTTAAAGCTTCTTTTCTGGAACGAACAATAACGTCTGATGCAAAAACAATTAAATAATGCCTGCTGTAATTCTTCTTGACTTACAATTTTTAGGCGTTCATTTTCTCAAAAGTTTATAATCTCAACAAATTTAAACAAACTCCATATACTTACTTGTATATTCACTCAACAGTATGTCAACATAAAACAAAAGTTAATTTTAAAATTCCACCGGAATTCAGCACCAACAGAAAAGAAAATCTTACGAGTATGTTGTGTTGTCACAGATGCTATGGGTAGCTACTTCGTAATCATAATTCCACATCGGTAATAGGGTGTCTTTTAAATAGTTATTTTATAATATTCAAATGAAATAGAAGCTTTCATTACTAAAAGTCTTTAAAATTGGTGCTGGAACCAGGGTTGCCAAGTTGAAACGAATCAGTTCCCGGTCTAACCCAAAATAAAATAAATTTTCTTTAAAACGGTAAACAATAAAAAGTTTTTCGGATAGTTGAGAACCTTTTTTTGGTGTATGTGAAAATCTTGTTGTCCTTTTTTTTATGCTCCTTACAAAAAAATATTTATATACATGTAAGAAAAATCATCCGATTCCCGATTTTTTTAGAAATTTTTCAATCCCTACAGCGCCTCCGGCTTTCACCTGCAGTTTGGTTGAATTACTCTTTAATATAAAGTAGAACATCCAAAAGTCAGTGCTCAAGAGAAACTTTTTCTAAACAGCTTAAACTGTGATTGTGGCAACCCTACTTAACATGTTTTTCATTTAAAAAAAGAATTTTTTACTTTATGAAGCTTAAGTGAGCGTGGAAACAAAGCGCTGAAACATTTTTACTTATCAGTTCAAAATGGAGAACATTTGGAAGTATAAAGCGATTATTTTGAAATTAATTTTGAGCAATAATGTGGGTCGTAAAAATTGTGGAACTATTTAACGCATATCGACAATACTGCCGAAAATTTCTCTAAGATCCTGCGAAAACTGCGTAAGTCAACGGCTTTGATAATAAGCTCATGGAGCGTTTCGCCGAAATACTACAAACTTTGTCTTCTGCTTTTCAAATGGACTCAAATGAGTTACGGAGGTTAATATTTCTTGATTTGTGTTTTTGGAACAAATATTAAATATTGGTAAATAATGCTTGAATACAGCTGAATTTAGTTTCGAAAAAAGTCCATGGTATATAATTTCTGTCAATGTTCACAAAGTGTTATTGTACGGCGGATCTGGCATCATTAAGAATTGCTCAAAGTCGATTGGGCGACATTAAGATGATGTAAGTATTTACAAGAAGCTCGACATAAAGTTATTAAAATATTTTACGGAAGTTTTTCAAGAACAATACCTTGAATATGGAAAAACTGAACTGATTTGTGTTCAGTTAGTGATCAAAAATAGACCACAGAGCTCTAAATATTTTGTTGAATCAAGTTTCGAATTGAGTTTAGGTATTTATTTCAATAAGGTTCAAAAAAAACTCTTCTCCTGGTACGCTGTCACTTAAACGCAAAAAATATAATTTTTTGTTTTGTCTGAATTCAATAATTTGACCACCACAACGATTTTTAAAATTAGAATCCCTTTTGCTTTCGAAAAAAAAAAAAAAAAAACAAATGGAACACCCTAATGTCATACTTCTATGACCTTCTCCATTGCTTAACCAAATGCACAAACACATGCTCAAACAATTTTTAAAGCTGAACACCCAAAGACAACTTGCAAATAAAAAATAAAAAAAATAAGTACAAATACAAAAACAAATAAATAGCAACGTTCTCATAATGAGAGCTGTATAACGTAGGCTCCCGACTACGATATATTAAAACTTAATCTAATATGGCTCTTCGTATGGTCGTCTGGAAAATATTTTGATAAAGATGTTCCTGCAATATTTTTGCCTATATTTCCATATCACAAAATTTGCCAGAATTCAAGAATATACTAATTGGCGGAGATGGAGTAAACATAGCATTCTGAAAATATATCTGAGCTAAAAGGGAAAGACGTTTATAATCTATGCTGAGAAATTGTTCTTCGTTTCCTAGCATGCGGCAGCAATATTTTTGCTCGAACAAAACTTTGTGCGTAATTTTTCAAAAGCATGAAGCCCGCCCCCCTTAATTATTTATAAAATTCAACTACAGTAGAATCTCTAATATCCGAACTTCAATTATCCGAATATTCGATTATCCGGACTTATTCTTCACGGCTCTAATTGCCGATTTAGAAAGATATTTTGAGGAACATTTTAATAACTTTTCAGACGTTCCTTGGTAATTGCTAGCTGTCTTGCTGGTTCGAAATGACGCCAGGTAATATCAAATGTCCATCTGAATTTGAAAACGTACGAATTCTCGTAGACTTTTAACATTTAAGTTCCGTAACGTTTAAAAGGCGCCGTGATAGCAATCATTAGAGATGTTATTTATGCTCGAGCTGTTAGACTCCGAAATTTCCGAATTTGAAACTTTAAAGCGTTTGTACAGAAAGCAGCTACTGCGCCGTCTTCTGTCAGCAGACAGCAGTGAAATAGAAACGATGTTGAATTTTTTTAAAGAAATAAATTTAAAAGATTGTTGCTATATGCTGGTAAAAGCGTGAAACTCAGTGGAATCACAAACATTAAAAAGGCCATGGAATAAATTGTTAAAGGCTCCATCCAACTCTTCAATTAAACAGCACGACGATTTTAAAGAAATAACAGAATCAGTGAAAGTTCTTAGCACTGGTGAAGGGTGTGTTGAAGAAAATATCAAGGAGTGGCTTAACTGCGATAGTGAAGATCCTGCATTCCAAATTTTAATTGATGAAGAAATCATTGAAGATTTAAATAGTTACGAAGAGGAAAATGAAGAACAAACTGAAACTGAAGATGTATGTGTGCAGAAGCTTTTGATGCTCTAGATTATGGTTTGAAAGACAGGATGAATCGGATCCCACACAGTTGTTACAACTGAAGGACTTGGCCCTGATGTGATTTATTACGTCAAAAATTAATAACTATTTATTTTCAACCGAAATATTTAATGACATAGGTATTATGTAATTTTGTTATATCATATTGTCTAAATGACGTATGCCCCTTACATAATAAAAAAAAATTTTATTTAATTATTTGACTTTAAAATCGATTATCCGGATTTTCGATTATACGGACTACCATTGGTTTTAATTGATTCCGATAGTCGAGAAACATGAAATTTTGTAAAAAATTATGTGAATATGATAATAAATAAACAAAAATATGAATAAAAATAGAAATACAGTACTCTATCACAAAATTTGAGCACTGAATGTTCAGACTACAAACAAGAACACGCTCACATCTTACGCACTCCAAACATACTCTGAACTAAAAAAGAAAAAAAGATTTTGTTACCATATTGAGCAATCGGGAGCCTACTTTACACAACCCACAATGTGAGCATCTTTCTGTGGCTGCTTTACCTCAAAACGACCTGCAAGACACAAAGTCATATAAATAAAAACAGATTTACACACAGAGGATAAGAGTTACGAGCGAATTGCGACACAAGTAAAAATTCTTTTCTTCATGAGGATGATAAGCAAAATAAAAAGTTTAACTTTGATCCTTATTTCTATAGTACAATCGGTCAAAATACAAAGCATTTCCAGAGTAAAGCCAACGAAGTTTAAGACTCTTGATGACATTTTTCAAATAGTTATACTCCTGACATTCCAGTACAATGCTAGAAAAATTGGCTTTGAACCTGCTTTCTTTGAGCAGAAATCCTGAATTAAGCAATAGCCTGTAAGTGTGAGATTTTAGGTATGATGTGAGATATTTGCTTTTGCCGATTCCTCGAAAGTGTGTGAATTCATTCGCACGACTTAAATAAAATCTCATCACGCACATCACATATTTTTTTACTAAAAAATTTATGTTTTTTCTTCTTTATCATTTTTATATCGATTAGTTTTTTTTTTATTGAAGGCCTACTTTTCAAATAAATTGACATAAACTGAAAAAATCCCGATTATATTCAACATAATTTTTGGGGCAGTCCAATACAAGAATAATTTTCGTTGAAAAAAGTACCACCTCAAAAAAAAATTTTTTTTTTTTTTCAAAAATCGTTCAATGTAAAAGTTTAAGCTAAAAAAGAATATCGTTCTCCATGCAAACAAAACTAAAAAATCTCTAAAAAATTTTTTTTTTTTTTTAAGAACAACCTTTCTTATTTATTGGATACGTTTAGTACAACCTTAACCTAGTTAATTTATTACTACTGTTGATTTGTACCTTAAAATTTTTTAAAATAAAGTGAGAGCGGGCTTGCAGTACCATTGTGCAGCTCGCAAAAACAGGGTATTTAGTGTTCATGTCAATTCATGCGGTTTTATTCTCTTGAGTCTCCTTAGCTCATGTGTTGTATCCCGGAGTTGGATGGCCTCCACGTTTAGGTGTTCAAGTAGTCTCTTTTCATGTTTGATGGCATACTCACGAATCACATCGCTGACCCATTTTACCTCAAGGTCATTGTGTAATTCCTCATTAGTCACGTAACGGTAAGCATTAGGGATCATTCTTAAAATTTTGTTTTGGATTATTTCGATGATATAGCGTTTCGATTGCTTTGTATAGCGCCACAACGTCCAGATCGGTTTAATGATAGATTGATTAAGGAACACTTTGAAATATAGGCTTAGTTTGGAGTAGTGACCAATCATCCAGTACATTTGTCGTTGCTTAGTTCTTATTTGCTCGACTTTCCGTCGTACATGATGCTTCCAATTCAGCTTATTGTCCAAATGAAGTCCCAGATATTTGGCAGAGCTCTCTTGGGGAATTGGCACCCCATTAAGGAAAATCTGTCGATCGTCCCTTGAAGGCCGCAACGCATAAGTGACATGGACTGACTATAGTTCGTTGAGTTTGATCTTCCAATATGTTGTCCATTTGTTGACTTTATCTTGACTTTGTTGAGAATCGCCCGCAGACATTACAACCGTGTCGTCAGCAAATGTTGCAATGAATGTATTTTTTGTTACAGGAATATCGGCTGTTTATAAAAGGTAGAGCAAAGGTCCGAAAACACTTCCCTGTGGTACTCCAGTCAATATTGGATAGAAGTTCGAATACGTTTCTTCATGTAGAACTCTGAACATTCGTTCTGACAAATATAACTCCAGACGTTGACAATAGTTCTGGGGTAGTATTAAGCTCATTTTGTGGATAAGACCCAGGTGCCAGATCCTATCGAAAGCCTGAGAAACGTCTAGGAAAACTGCAGGCCAGTATTTCTTTACTTCAAAAGACTTTTCGATCGCAGTTGTTACTCGATAGACTTCATCAATGGTTGAGTGTGCATTTCTGAAGAACCCAAATTGGAAATCGAAAATGTTAATAAGTGGCTTGAGACGCTTTATAAGTAATTTTTCAAACAACTTGGAGATAGAAGGTAAGAGTGATAACGATCTATAAGATGTCACTTTTTCTACTGGCTTATCTGGCTTCAATCTCTAAAAATTACATATTTTACTTTTCATTCTCTGCTTAAAAAATGAGAATGTTTGGAATTATACTAAAAATGTTTGCAATTTCTTGATATTATCTGCGTGGTAAAATAATATTTAAGAAATTTTTTTTTTCTACTCTATTCGTAAAACTCAATTATCGGAAATTAACTATGTATGTAGCAACTTTTTTTTTTTTTTTATTTACAAAATTTATTATTTAATATTGTACTTTCTCGCTTTTCCTGACGCTAACGATATTTAACAATGCGAAATTCAATTTAAGCATTCCTTGCATCGATTATCCTGTTACCGTGAATAAGTTCTCACTTGCAAGTTGAACTGATATTTACACAAAACACAATTTGCATTGGTTTCCAAACAAATGAACATTTGTTCAAGGAAAAAGGATGATTGCCACAACAAAAAGCAAAATAATTCAGCAAGGTGTTACCTTTGGTCTCGCCAAAAATGTAATACCCTACACCACAATAAGAGTAAAGGTGCACGTGAAAGTCCTAAACATTAAATGTGTAATTTTTTTTTAATTTTTGTGGCAGGAGCGCGATTAAGGCTATATTTAACAAACGTTCCCATATTGAAAAAGGATCTGAAAACAGCGTTCTTAAGCTTTTTTTTGATTTTACTTTAACGCAGAGTAATAAAAGCAGTAATGAATGTACCTAATTCCGTCACATTATCCCGATTCGTTTTCCCGTAATTGTGATTAAACAAATCTACATGGCTAGATCGACTAAGAACACGACACTGAGCAAAATTTTATAAACTTTTCTATATTACCCCTCTCATACGAGTATTACAAACCGAAAGACGAATTTAATAGACCATAAGTGTAGGGCATAAGAACGTGTAAAAGCAAATGTGGATACAACACAGGCGAGTTTGTGATGTAGACGCTACATATTGAGAATTCAATGTGTGTCAATGCTTGTGGAAGAATTCTTTGGAAAAAAGTTTCTATGAGTTTATAGCTTAGTGTACATGCGGAAGCACAGTATCCAATTGAAAATTTTAAAGCACGACGCTTAAGTACAACCAAAAAAGCGCTTTGATCTCCTGTTTTGTCTGCTGTAAATTAAGCTCATTCGCTATATTTTCTGCTTCAAATAAATTACTTTACACTTTCTAAGCTAATGTTTGAAGCAAAGCAATTTTTGGAGTACTTTTCTTTGATATTAGGTAGCAGATGTGTTTGTTTTTGGGTATTTTAAAAAAAACTCCAAAAAAAAATTTCTTAACAATTCAGTTTTTTTAAAATATCAAAAACTTATGTGTGAGGCAAAAAAAAGACCACAATCTTAACCAAATTTATGAATTTTGGTATGCTTTTAATACAAGGAACATCATGGAACTATGAACGTGATATGTGGTCATGTTCCTAACTTTAAAACATGATGTTTTTCGGCTGAGTCTTCTTCAGTACCGATAAGAAATTTACGATTTTATAAAAATTAAGATTTTTTTAAAGATTTTTATTGATTTGGAATGAAATATCTATTAAAGAATGGTATTCAGCTTTTGGAACGTATCAAACGAATCAGTAATTATTCTTTGCAAAGAACTACAAACAAATTTTTGATAATTATTTTCATTAACCATGTATGGGTCATTCCATCAATAATTTGCCTATTTTTACCTCGAGGTGTTTTAAATTGGCTGAAATTTTTTTGAGTGATTATTTCATTACGTAGAAGATAGAAAAAAATGAGATGAAATTTTTTCGACCAATAGTTTTGATAAAAAAATTAATTTCTTAACTCTGTTCAGAACCGCTCGTAAATAACACAAAAACATTCATTGATGAATATAAACAAAAAAACACAATTCAAATTCGCCTTCATACTATTTTTAGATAGATGTGTACTAGTAGATGAACAAAAAACTGCATGTCTGGAAAAATTAACGCCTAAACGTTATATATTTGCTGAAAGATAAAAAAATTGACGTTTCAAGAAAACATCAATTTCTCAAATACTCTAAAATCGATATCAGCGTTTTTAGGCTCAAAATGCTCAAAACATATTGGAGTACCATCACTGAAAATGTTATCTATGTTTTTTTTGCTCTATTTTATTTGACAAGCATTTTAGTAAAGATTTATGAAACTTAAAAATAAAATTTGAATTTTCCATTAATACTTTTGTTAATTTTTCGATAATTTTTGCAATTTTTATAATATTTTCAAAATTTCGAAATCTTCAGCTTTTTTCGATTTTTTAAAGTTTTTAAATTTTTTTAAGATTCTATTTTTTTTTTGCAAATTTCAAAAATTTAAGAAATATTAAAAATTTTAAAAATTGAAAAAAGTTAAGTTTTCTATTTTATGTCAATTTTTGAAATTTTTCTATTTTTAAAATTTTTAATTTATCTTAAATCAAACCAATAAGATTACAAAAAATTTAAAAATCAAAATTTATATTGGGCCGTTTAATCAAAAGTGCAGATTTTTGACTATTTTTTCAAACGGTTTGACCCCAAAAAAAAAATTATTTATCTACACGATAACTTTAAATCCTTCCGATAATACTATATAGCAAGAAACCAAATTTCAGCCTGAACGGTCTAAAACTTTTTGAGCTACTTTCGAGATAATCGCATTTAAAATTTCAATACGATATGATACGACGGTATGCGGACTCTGACGTTCTTGAAGATAACTCCATAAATATTCAATGTTTTGCATTGTCTTTTTTTACAGAATTTTCTTAACATATCGGGCATTTCACGCAAAGCGGACAGGGGAAACGGAGGTCATGTTTCCAATTTCAGATATATTTGAATATGTTGTACGTGTATATGACCTCGACACAGAAACATAATATTTTTAGAAAGGCAACACTGGTTTACAAAATATGGGTCTTTAAAAATTTAAGAAATCGTAAGGTAAGTACTATTTCAAATGCCATTATTCAGCTTAAAAAAAGACTGGTAAAATGAATTAACTACTGAATTTTATATTTTATTTATTGACATCATAATTGGATTTTAAAAATAAATAAAAAATACATTGAAAAAAATGAGAAATATTTTTCTTTATCATTTTTACAATGTTTGCCTAACAAAAACTTTTTTTTAAGTGCATTAAAAAAAAGCTTATATTATGCTTATACTTCGTGCCAAGTTTGATAACGTTTCGCTTAGCCGTTTTGGAGCTATGTATATGCATTGCAATGCCGAAACCCGAGTCAAGTCAGTTGATATTCATACAAACAGCTTGTTATTTTTATAAATATTTTGACATTTTTATAAATATCTTGACATTTTTATAAATATCTTGTCATTTTTATAAATATCTTGTTATTTTTATGATTAACTTGATACGTCTGATGCAATCAAAATCTTAGTATAAAATGTAGCGATTAATAAAATAATGATGTTGGATCAATGCTGAAAAGAAATTCGATTTCTCGTAGTGAGGACTACTGGATTTTTTCTATAAAAAAAGAGCCTTCAGTTTTTTATTAAGTTATGCATTTTGGGTGCAAATTTAAAGCGTGTTAAACTGTTCTCACTTTAAAAATGTATGGTAACTCTATCAAACTTACGCTCTCTTAGCTCTCTGTGTTTCATGAACTCACATTTCTCTCATGAAATTTCACGAAAAGTAGCCAACCGAAGAGTAAATTGAGCACCAACACAAATAAAATCCTGCATTTCCGCTGCACACGCACAGCATTCTCTTGGTCCATGCGAACTCTTTTTTTGTGTTGAACGCGGTCGTCCTTAAATTCGCAGCAGCATAAAGTCAACACGGCGGACGAAGACAAAAACTTTTTGATTATTCGAATGACTCCACCGCTACCAGTACTCGACGGAATCTCTCGGTGCTACAAACAAAAACGGCTCGGCGCGTAATTTTTGTGCACAGCGCATCCTCTTGTCGTCTCGTCTCTAGCACTGCCTCTGACCTACATAATGCCATAGGCAAAAAAAAAAAAGAAAAATTACAAAAAAATTAACACCAACAACAACATCAAATACATAGGGCAATGAAATATAAATGAGTGAAACAAAAGAGAAAAAAAAGCGAAATTAATAGTTAATACAAAGAATATTTAATAGTTAATTAGAAGAAACATAAAATAAGAAAATGTGAAATGATAAAAATGATGTTATGGAAATGTGAAATATTATATATTAACGGGAAATATCCTCAAGGATTAAGTGATGGATTAGATATTTAAAAACTCATATATCAAATATAAAAACAAAAAAACAGAAATTATAGTGAAAAGAAACCTCTACTTCCAAAGTGGATGCGTTCTCGGTAAGTGACCATTTTAGTGCGCAGATTACTATTATGTACAGATCTTTAAGAACACTGATTAAACATTTAACAAATGCTATAAGTTCCAATAAAAATCGACAAAATATGTCTACTTTTTAACTTTTTTTTTAGAATTGAGTAGATGCAACAAACATGCATTCACTCGCTGAACAATTGTATTTTACAAATTGACACAGTGGCGGATTTAAGTATAGGCTGGGTAGGCTGCAGCCTTTAGGGCGCAAAGGCTGGGGGGTGGGAAAATGATCTAAGTACTTTTATATTAAAAATTTATATTGATCATTATTTTTTATGAGTTAAAAACTGTGATGATGCAGTTGTTTTTTTCTCAATATTTGCTGAAGTTTCACATCCGTTGCCTATTGCGACACCTAAATATGTATGTGTATGGGTCAGAATACGTGTAATTTGCAACAGTAAAATGACCAATCGAAATGCTGAAAAATGATTTCACATAAAAATCTCTAAATTTGCACTGGACCACCGTTTGGCGTACACTTTTCTAAGATTACCAACTCAGCCAAGTTTCATCCAAATTGAATATACGATAATTTGTGGCAATAAAATTAAAATCTAGAGCAAACCATAACAAAAACTATGTCTACGTTTTGATATTTTTTTAATTATATTGAAAATGTGTGAAGGAACATCTAAATACTCGTGGGCTCTGGCCCTGCCCGAACACTTTTCTCTTAACCTTTAGAGGACCGGAGAACCGATATATCGGCTTTGGAGGAAAACCAATAATTTTTTGTCATAAACAAGATCCAGAGCGTTTATAAAAATAAAAAAAAATAAACTCCAGAAATACTCTCTACGTCCACGTCATTAGCTCTGGGTAATTCTATGGGGGAGTTGAAAAATTAATTAAACTTTGGGAGTGCCAAAAAATAAAGTCTTTGTGGCGAAAGAGCTAGAGTGGGGGATAGGCACATGTAAATTGATCATATCTGACCCCGAATTCGTAATCAGCGACCACGAAAACACTTAGAGTCACATTTTCACCGAATTTTAGCAATTTCATAAAATTCAATATCTACTACAAAATTTTTTCCATCCCTTACCGGACCGGAGAGCCGGTATATCGGCTGTGATATAAACTTTGTATATAGTTGATACGTGATACCAGATACAAATTTGGGCACTTTTCAAGGGTGATGTGATCCCGCCCGTCTAAATGTTAACATGTTCTTTTTGTAAAAAAACATAGATTTCACTTATGTTTTTAAGTTTTTATTGTAGTGCTTCCTCAAACACTATATTTTGAATTTTCTTTTCTTCAAACTAAAACTAAGTTTTTATTCCTACTCTGCATCTGCATCTTAACAGAGCAGCGCAGAGCTTGAAAGTGTGCTTCTCAGAATTTTTGATTTCTTCTTTACGTTCTGTTCTAACATATATTCAACCACTTCAAACTAAAACTATGCAATGGTATTTTTGTTTCTTATATTTGTTTTGTTTTGTTCATTTATCTTTCTTCTTTCATCATATGCAAATTTGTTGTCATCGAAAAAAACTTTACATACTCCATTCAGTTATCTACGATCGAAAAAAAACTCTACAGATATCGTTTTCAAGAGTCTTAACTTTCAGACTCCGTCAGGCTGAATCTAAATTTCGATGTTTGCATTTGAAGCGCAGTAAAAGTCGACAATTTCAGCAACGCACGGCACATCTTCCATAAAAATAGATCTGTTGATGTAGAGTTGAACGAGGTGGTCGACACAGTGGATACGATTCTAAGCCATAAGGACTTTGTTCTTGTCGCATTTCTAGATATCAAACGTACGTTCATAACTTTCTTGGAAGAGAAACTCGGAGGAAATAATAAAGGAAGCGATGAACGCTCTTTTTTTTCCTAAAAAAGTAACACCTGCAACCGCACAATATTCACTGGACATATGCATTGGTTTTTCATCCTATATTTATATACGGAACCCCAGTATGTTAGGATGCAACTCGAAAACTCACCATTCTGAAGAAATTGCAAAGTTAAACTTGCTTGGGAACAACAGAGTTCTCAATATCAACATCTCGAGATAATTTTAAAAAATACTTACGTAAAGGCAGCACTGAGGCTTAAGGCTAGATCCACACAAACGTGTGGATACACCTTAATACTACTTCAGAGTTCGACCAGTCTTATGTAATGCATATTTTCAGAAGGGAGGAATGGAACGTTGGTGGCAACGAAATTTCAGTCTGCAACGATGATTCGAAAAAAGATACCGAGAGTGATTCAGGGATCTAATTGTATGCGCTGATAATAAACAAATCTTTTGAGCTACTCAGCCAATGCAACCAGCGCATTTAATTACTGTGAGGAATTTCGCATCCCCTAATATAACCATGTCTACCGACAATTCAGTTGCAATCAAGGACCTAATTTCCCATTGCATAAAATCAAAGTACACAAAGAAAAACTTGAAATCATTAAGCCATACTCGTAAGCATAGCATCTGCTATGTGCATGGCCATTAAGGCATTGAAGGCAATCAACAATCTGACGAACTTGCACCAAGAGTTTCAGAGACGTCACTGAAACGCGAGCGCATGGTAGCGAACATGAACTTATCACTTAAATGATTCTATACACAATAAGCGATCTTATCAATTGGAAGTGGTACACCACGTCTGCACGCAGGGTCTTGAAATTAGTTTACCGATTTTGAACCAGAAAATATCATAGAATTTGTAGGGTTAAAAAAAAGAATTGCTTATATGCATTCCGGCTGGGGTTCTTATAAGGCACTGCGCATTTGGTATATTGGGTTGTTTATCCCTTAGACTATTTTAAGTGTCGTAAAAATGAAAAAGTGCATCATCTTCTCTGCGAGCTTCAAAGAAAATGTCACTGCTACCTTGGGGACAGAATGTTTGAATATTTGGGCATGGTAACAATTGCACTACTAGGGAGACTTTCCCGATTTATACAGGAAGACAATTTCAGAAGAAAATATGTGATAAGGGGGCTTCCTTAAAGGCATCTTTTTCAACATTACATATTTTATATACATATTATATATATTTCAAATATTATATATATCAAATAATAATAATAATAGAGCATAGCTACTACAGCTAAATCTGTATCATTTATTAAATAAGCTTTTTACTTTGCTTAAAGCTTCAAGCTAAATTGCTAAGAAGACTAATAGCTGTGGTAGCTAAACTCTATTGTTATTTGAAAATATTTATGTTTGTATTTTTTTTTTTATTCTTTAATAGCATTATTTAAATTGCAGTGAATTGTCATTTCGAACTGTACTTGTTTAGTGAAGCTTCTGCATTTTTTGTCAATATAAGTAAACATACAGTACATCTGGCAACACTGTCTTTATGTTTGTAGAGTTCAAACAACACTAAACTGCTAGATTACAATAACAATAACAGCTTTTCATAAAGAGACCATAAAACTGTTTTCCACTTCTATTTTTTTTTAGTGAAACAATTTTAACAGGAAATGTTTATCGCTTTTCCCCAACTCTTAGCCCACACTGCCGCTCACATTGAACTGCCCATCCGCCACCCTCGACCCGACAGCATGAACAACATCGTACTCAAAGCTGCAACGATGTTGTTTTCATCTGAAATGAATCCTTGAACGGCCCTAAATAAATGGCTTTCTTCCTCACTTGCATCAGTAGCCGGAGGTGGTTTCACTAGAAACAAAACGATGAAAAACACACTCATACTTAATTTCACATACGCATACAAACACAAAAAGAAATGAGTATCATGCAGAACTACAAGAAAGAAAAAAAACAGTAGCTAATAACATAAAGGACCTAACAAAACGTTATTTGCCCTGTGAAGCTACGTTGTTTATTCCACTGTATGCAGCATTCTACATTAAGTTTTTTCCTCTGCAGCAGCGTCATTGGCCGAAACGTAGTGAACTTTTGCATGATCAGAACGTTTGCAGTGATATCAAAAAAAAACATAAATTGATTTTTAAGTATGTTCTCTTACGGCTTACGGCTCCTATGCTACAAAAGCGTATCGATTATGTAGGTACAGCGTAAACTTAAGAAAAGAAACATCAAGTTTTGAAACTTGTATGACAGACATATGGATCAAAAGTACATTTTCTTTATAGTATTCACCTAAATTATTTGAAGAAATTATTAAATAAAAATTATCAAATAATAGACAACTCATGTCCAACATTTTCTTAGGTGACATGAGCTAAAACTCTAAAGTTGTGCATTAATATCTGAAGTACCAGGAGACCAACCATTATTTTTTGTTGTGATCTTATGATTCAAATTGGAGCTAAAATGAAATTTATTTGATAACTTATTGGTTAAGTGAATTTTTATTACAGCCTTCGTTGTTATAAAGTGTGATTTTTTTGCTATTTGTTTTTTCAGTATATATATTTTTAATACTTCACGCATGATTCTTAACATGTGTCAACACCAAAAATACTCAGTAAGATCTGCCATTTTATCTTGAGTAGACTAACAAACGAACATCGCTTGCAAATTATTGAATTTTATTATCAATATTCGTCATCTGTGAGAAATGTGAAAAATCCAAAAACTTTCTTCAGCGACGAAGCTCATTTTTGGCTCAATGGGTACTTTGACAAATAGTATTCCCGAAATTGGTCTGAAGAGCAGTCAGAGGCAGCTCAACAGCTGCCAAAACACCCCGAAAAATGCACTGCTTGGTGCGGTTTGTAGGCCGGCGGCATCATTGGATCGTACTTTTTCAAAAATAATGAAAATCGCAACGTTACAGTCAATGGAGCAAGGTACCGTGCGATGATTACCGACTTTTTTTTGCCCCAAATGGAATAATTAGACCATTTGATTTCAACAAGACGGAGCCTCATGCCACATGGCACGCGATACCATGGACCTATTGAGAGGCGAGTTTGGTGAGAAATTAATCTCACATTTTAGAGCAGTCCATTGGCCGCCAAAATCATGTGATTTGACCTCACCAGACTATTTTGTGTGGAGGCAATATGAAGTCTCTCCTGCGCAGGAGCAAGCCAGCCACAATTACAACTCTGGAAGACAACATTACAACTGCCATTGGTGAGATACTGGCTGAAATGCTGGAAAAAGTATGCCAAAGTTGAGGCTTTCGAATGAACCACTTCAGGCGTAGTCGCGGGCAACATTTACATGAAATTGTCTTTAAAAAGTAAATGGCAGGAATTGATTTATTGCTCCAAATAAATAGTTTATTCACTATTGCAAATTTTCTGTTCTTTTTTCAATTTTCAAAAAACAAACGCTTAAGAAATCACATTTTACAAACATTACAACTGCTCACTTCATTTCACTAATATGACTTGAGAAAATTTTTGGGGGTGCCTCGCCTTCTGATGCAAGTCGGTCCAGTTTTTTACTTCGGTGGAAAGTTATAGTAATCAATATATCATATTTAATTGTGATTCCTCACAAAGTTCAATTAATATTAAGTAGTTTTGTGCTGGTGAAAGCTTTTAACAAAAATTACGCTTTATTTAAATTTAATATCATTAATATGTTAAGGTGAATCCGTAAAAAGCTGATTTCGCTTAACATTTTTGGGATAATTTTTCACAAGACTCCAATGATTCACAAAAATTTGCTGATGAAGCTGCAACGCTACTTGCTCCTTTTACTTTTTTTGAGAAAACTGCAAAAAAAAGAAGATTTTGTTAGATAATAATCCACCTGGTGAATGAATAATATCCGTATATCCTAATAGTAAATCTAAACTATTCAAAAGTGTTAACAGTTCATCAGACTATTCGAAGAACATTGTTACACGCTGCAAGTGTCAACATTATAGTAAACTTGCTTATTCAAACGATTAAAAAAAGTTTTATTCTCGTTTGTTTCCAACATGTCGTATGAGTAACATACATAATAGAAAATTTTTAACGTGCAGACTTATAAATATGTTGTAATTTTAATTGCACGATTTTTTGTAAAATCTTTCAAAAAATATGACTATAATACTCAGTTTTGGAATGAATTATTAAAACAGTAAGAACTCTACGCATTGCATTCAAAAATTGATCAATGAAAAAATCAGATCATATGGTATTCTAATCTATTCTGGATTAGACTGTAACTAGAATCCACTTTTTGAACTCTTTTTTTTTACTGAATTTCCTGATGTGCTAACGTGTTTGGAAGTAAATTATTTTACAATTTATTATATGTACAGAAATACAAAGTTTTTTGAAAATATTTTAAATATTTTAACAAGTATTTGTTTTATTCAAAACTGAAATAAAAAATGGTTGAATATTCGTGTATAAAATGGCTTGGCTGCAGCAAAAGACTTAGCTTGTATTTGTATAGTCATAAGATGCCTAACTTTACGCTAATCGCTTATACAATGAATAATAGTAATTTAAGCCTTTTGTATTTAACTTTAAATTTTTCTAGCACTAAATTAATCTCAAAGTTATATTTAAATATTTCCTAAAAGCACACCGAAAAAAGCCATATGCACCCACCTTCTTCCAATAAAATCCAACTCTTAAAAAGGTCATAAATCTGAATAGATAGAATTCAATGAAATACAATTGAAAGGATTATATTTATAAGCAGTAGATTACACAAACCCTGGGAGACTTTGGCTGCTACCGCGAACACTTTTTTGATCTTAGTACATGAACTAAGATTAAGAGCATAAAAAACATGATGGCAACATCAATAAAATTCTAAGGAAAGACTAAAAATACAAAAAAGATAATTGGTAAAAACTCATATTTTAATAAAAACAAACACCACAATTTATAAGCATATTATCACTGAAAAATAAAGTTAGCATTTTAGTTTTTTTTTTTTAATTTAAATTTGAAGAAATCCTTTTTAGTGTTTCACCATAAGAAAGGTTCTTCATGTTCACAGCCTTCACAGTGCACTACTTGTGTACTTTATCTCCTCACGGAGCTTAGGGGATCCACAAAGCTCTTCCAACGCGCACAATGAGTAGTGAATGCCGTCAATTCTCCCTAACATTTTTCCGATTCAACTATTTCTTGTTTAAGCGATCATTTCCACGATGATTTAGGACGGCCGCGCACTTACATTTCACATTTAGCAGCGCTCTACAATAATTGTATCAATCGTAAAAGCTTGTAGTGTGAGTAGAGATGCTTAAATTTGGAAGAGAGTTTCCTTTAGGAGAGGGGAACAGATAAGGAGTGTTTTCTCACTTTTCATTCTCCTTCGAATTGAGGATTCAAAATCGCATGATTTTCAGTAACAGAAGAGATAAAGACTTCAAAATGGTTTCTCTCTAATAACTTGAAAACTATACAAGATATCGCAGAATTTGTAACATTTTTAAGATCAGTATTGCCAAGTTAATAGAAATCCACACCCATTTTGAGGAAAAACCTCAATCACATCCAACTTTTGTATGAGAGGATCGGATTTTTTTTTTTCATATTCACGAAATACTTAGTTTTTTTTTTAACTAAAAAACATCTATGCCGGATTTTAAGAGTCTGGTGCTGTTGTAGCCACCAGTTTTAGTTTTTCTCGAATAGCTTGAAAACGATAAAAGATATCGCACAATTTTCAACATTTTTGAAATCAGTATTGCCTGATTAATGCAAATTGATATCCATTTTTAAGCAAAATAAGCGTGGGAGATAGATGCGCCCGTGGTCGTATTTTTTTCATATTCACAAATTTTTGTTGTTTTAGCCCAAGACACATTTGTGCCAATTTTCAAGAGTTTAACGCAATTACATATTACTATTTATGGCTATTGTTTCATACAAACCACCATTCACTGTGCGGCAATGAGTTTTTCTTGCATATCTGACTGCTTGGTCATCGGCGTAAGCCAGGTCTTTTAGATGCTCGCTGAAAGTTTATTGTATAGTGAAGATCTTTGCTGAGAATACCGTCCAGTTATATTTTTTCGCTGACTCTGGTGAGGAATATTTTCATTAGGACCTGTAGTTCTGGTATATTGATAAGTCCCCTTTTTTTGACATTTTCACAAAAGTTTGCTAACCACTACAAATCATTCTTGTACTTCATATGCTCTGATTTAAGGAGTATCATATTAATCTAACAAGAAATATCCACTTGACAAAGCGTTCATAATAAAGCAAAACCTTATTATCAGATCTTTATTAAAACCTGTGATATGGCTGATTTTTTATAATTTTCGAAGAATTTTACTATTTCCAGTACTGGATATGCGCTTTCCTTGAAGCATCTTATCAACTTTTTTTCCAAATTTCTAATGTAGTTTGTGTTTCCTTTTCGGTCAGCTTTAAACAACTTTCTGTATTCTACTTATTGACCAGAAATACTAATATCTTCTACTCACTTGGCAAGTAACGTTTCAGAAACAGTACGTAACGTACCAGAAATGTTTAATTTTAAATATTGCAAACGGAACGTTACAGAAACAAATGTACTGTTTCACATGAGATCATTCTGAACTATTTCTGAAAGGTTCCAGTTTCAAGCTTTCCTGAACCTATCAAATGTAATTTTTCTGACACTTCATAAACAAAATCTATAACATGTAATCAATCTGAAATGTTTTTGAAAGGTTTCATATTTTACGTTTAATGAAATAAAAGTACACCTGTATACAAAATGCAAATTAACTTAATTCTTGCATATTGGCACACGACGCTATATATCAAGCACTGATTAAAAATAAGTTTCCATTCATTTGACTATAATGTTGTGCAATATATTACCCAATCTAGGAGTGACCACCACTGGTGACTATTAATGTCAACCATAAATAACATGTAATTGTATTATTATATAGAGACCACAGTGGCCACACAGTTGGAAAGTGGAATGTACTTTTCATGACTTTGAATATTTGTTTGCATTTTCTTCGACATTTATTAAAAGCATCTACAAACTTGCGGATAGCTTTCGTAATTGCCAGCAGATTTGTGTGCTGTCGGGTGCACTCACCATGTCAGCTCTAAATTTCTTAGCTATTTTGATGAGTTCATGAAGTGTTACAGTCATAATGAATGACAGTTTGAAGTAAATATTTCCTGTTCAATCTTACGGAATGATAAAGTTAAGCTGGTTCAGCTATTGCCTTGTGGTGCTCTGAAGCCGAACCATAAATTATCAGCTTCTATTGCACATCCTGGCTCATATTTAACCTAAAAACTCAACTTATCATTTCCCACCAAACATTAATTCTTCATCGATACCTTGGCAAAATACAAAAAAAAAAATCGCTTTTTGTTTTCTTTTAGGTTAATAAATTTTTGGCAAAGTTAAAAACTTTTCAAATTTATTTATGCGATTAAAACAAAGTGAAAAGGAAAACAGAATAAACAAACAGATTTATAAAAACAAAAGAAAAAATCAAATTATTTTTAGTTACCAAAGAACGATGCGAATTGACAAACGGTTGGTCAAATGGTTTTAATACTCGGTCGTCAATCTGCTACGCTTATCGCTCAATAATGATCTCAAGCGTCGCGACGCCGGAAGGAGCTATTTTCATTTCGATTAAAGCCACAGGATGTCTTTTTGCCGTTGTCATCGCAATAATGAAACCAACGGATGTAATTGCGTCGAATAGACGATGATAAACAGAGTGGTAAAATGTTTAGTCGGCTTTACTTCACCATCACCGACACCATCACCATCGCCATCACCATCGTCATCACTCGCACCACCATGATTGCTATAGTTTTCTTGGGTTATGGCAAATGACGGAATCCCAGTGTAATAAATGAAGAGATTTTTATTGCGCACGATATCCTTGGGGGAATGTGAATTCGTATTGTTGTCCGTAAGTTTATTGTTGTACGTGCAGTAGTCGCGGACCGATGCGACAAAATGAATATACATTGTATTCCTGTTATAAACCCTGTCGTATATTTGAGGAAACGAAACAAAAATCCTGAGGAAAATGTCTTGTTTTGTACCCGGATGTTTTTTTTTTTATTTTTGTAATTTTATCATTCTTTCTTCGATATCATTTTTCTTACGTGAGGTTATCTTAGCACTAAAGTGGATATAATGTTAGTCCAATTTGAAAGGTCTAAAATAAAAAAAAAGAGAATTTATTTTTTTGCCTAAGCAATCAAGAACGGAAGGAAAGCTAATATTTTACTTTATTCAGTAGGTACAAATGTTCTTGTAAAGCAAAAAATTAAAAAACTTGTTAACCAGTGTTGAACAAAATGAATTATGATCTTCGCTATACAACTTTTTTCATATCCAAAAAAATAACAAAGCTACCAGATGGATGATGTGGGACACATAAATAAAAATTACATCAACAAATCAGTGGATATAATGCGCTATGGAATTATTTTACATAGAAATCGGATAGAATAGTTCCAATGTGGAATGGCTTATTAAATTTCCATTCAAATCAAACGACGAAAGTGGAAATGTATTGAGCACACATTGTGGAAATCCCTTATTGAAGTCTGCCAGCAAGCAGTGGAACCCTCGGGATAGCAGAAAACGTGGCCGTCCTAGATCGTGAATCGGAGAAATGTCGAAGAGAATTGAAGGTACTCACCAATGCTCCTTGAGAAAATAAAGGACACAAGAACTGCAACCTATACCCAAAATATTTTCACGGATTAACTTTAACCATACATTCGCAGAAAAAATACCAAAATTTAGACTTTTTATTTGCAAAAAAACCTTGTGTTAATAGTGCTATAATTAAAAAAAAAATCATTTTTCGATGCTCAAAAACAAACTCTGGACGTTATATTTTATTTTTAATTGCATAATGTTCTGCATAAACTTCTGATGTGCATTCCTTTTACACGTTTTCTTTTTTCTATTCCTTTTGTAATTAATATGTACAACGGGTCGTATGAGTAACCTTTGTCAATGCGTATATCTACTTGAAACATGACATTTTTCAAACAGCTGCAACTTTTGTATGCACTATGGTATTCCTATATTTTAAACGGATTTTTAAAGCAAAAATTATCATATATGAGCATCTTTTATTGAATAAAAATATAAATTCCTGAGCTCAACTCCTGATTTCAAGCTCAAATTTTGCAAGAAATTTTGTTGATTTAATCTTAATATTTCTAGGTAACGACCACCAAGGAATTAAAATAATAAAAAAAACAAATTTAAGTACCACCACATGATAACTTATTTAAAATTCCGTTTCTAAAATAAATTTCCAAGAGAAATATTTTATTGAGTAAATAGCATGATGAAGTATTACACAACTGAATTATGTGGCATTTATATGATTCCCTGTTGGAAACAAGCAAAGTAGTTTCATAAAACAACAAATTAAAAAAAAAAAATTGAAAAGTAATCAATTTAAAATTACTTTACATAATATGCAGCAATATCCAAAACTATTTTATAGTTTTAAATTCCCCTTACCGATTGACATTATAGTTCGGGAGCCGGTGGCCATAACTTTTATTTGATTTTTTATTGTTAGGTTAGGTTCGGTTAGCACGGGAGATGACAATTGTATTCATAACTTAGGCCGCAATTGGGCCCATTGTGTACTCTGTTTATAACTTCGTTTTCAACCTATTCAAACTATTTCGAAATTTGTATAAACCTCAAAATGGATTTTGAACACTTTTGAGCGATGTCTTCAAGAGAGTCGAAGAAGCGGCATTCGAATACCTCAAAATGCCGATTTGTCAGCGCTGGGCATTCACAAAGATAATGAAAGACTGACTCTTCGACGTCAGGATCTTTACAGCTTCTGCAAAGATCCCCTACATCAGAAACCCCTAGCCTTGAGGCATGTTTGCCTATAAAATAGTGTACTGTCCTGTCCTGTTTGTCTAATGAGACTAGGTAAAAGACGCGCACGCATGCGTTGATATTACTTACATCGAACATTTGCCTCTTTTCTATGATTTTGTTAGATATTTTGTGATGAATTTTTGCGCGTGGCGACACAGAAAAATTCATATCTAAAGAACCTGAACTCCTCGTCCCAAATTGAAATAAATTGCAAAATGATTGCTAGGATTTTATTTTTTCTTTAAAAAAAAAATCAAAAAAATTAAACATATCCAAATAAGAAAATTTTTGATTTTAAGTCTTAAATTGCAAAATTTTTGCTTAAAACTTAAGAGAAGAAAATTTTAAATACGATAATATAAAAACAGACGCTAAATGCTAACTTTTATGCCTTAACGGTTTTTCTACATGACGCTTACATTTTGAAATAGAAGCGTCCGAAAATCCATGTGTTTTTAAAACCTGTGATTTTCAAAAAAACGTATTTTCGAAAATAAGCCCGGAAAAACTTTTCCAAAAACACGTATCGAATATTTTTTGACGAAAAAAAATTGTTTTTGAGAAATCAAAATTTTCAATGTAAAAACGAGGTAGAATAACCCATACACTACTAGCAGATTAATAGAATAAAGTAAGGTCTGATAGAAAATTTCAATGAGAAACATCTCAAAGCTTTGAGCAAGGACGTTTGACGTTTCGTTCGCCCACTCCTCAATTATAAAAAAAAGTAACAAAATAACTGGCACAATATTTTCATTTTCAAATTTTATTTATAATAAGATTTCACTTAATATAAAGATTTAAGCTAAATAGCTAAGAAGGCCATTAGCTGTACTAGCTAAACTCTATTACTATTTGCATAGCTGGGCATTAATTCGTTAATTAACGAAGTTAAAATTTCAACTAACGGATTAACTTTTAAGTCAACTGTAAAAATGTTAACGGACTCGTTAACTTCCGTTAAATTTTGCGAAGTTCATTAATCGTTAATCCCGTACCTACTATTTACCAAAAAGATTGACAACAAGTACTTTTATGTTGATACGGCTGGAAACGTATAAAAATTCATGAAAAAAAAAGTAGACGAGGTGCTACGACAAGAAACTGTCGAACGTTCGTAGAACAGAGATAGTTTAAGTGACGGAGGCAGCCACGCGAGTAAAAACGACGATGATGAGAAAGACTTTTTCAATTCTGTCACTCAGTTTAAAGAAAAACCTAAGAACCACAAATCGTTAAAGAGTTAAGCTCAAAATCTCGTAAAAATGTGGCTAGAGACATGAAATCAAAGGACTTGTTCAACGATGCGGCTTTCCTCGGGGTACAGATATTCATAAAACTGTTCATTAAACAGATCAAGCGCTGCATTTAAAAATCTTTTTTCCACGGGCAAAAATATTCTAACTCCGGAACAAGCCTCGCTTTCAGACGAGAACTTCAACATATTAATGTTCATGAAAGGGAATAACCACTTTGTGCCAGATGACTAAATTAGACACTCCAATAACACACGTATTTTATTTTGTTCCTAAACTGATAACTTTCAGAACACAATCCAACAGTTTTTATAAGAAAATCACTCAACTCAACTATATATAAAATACAATTCTTATCATGTGTTAACAGATTAATGTAACGCTTTAACGCTTAACGAAGTTAACCTTTTTAGTAACGGATTAGTGATTAACGAAGCTAACTGTTTGATTAACGGTGTCCAGCTATGTATATATATATGTATGTTTATGTATAAGCTTACATAGTTTAAGGCAATGTCAAAAAAGTCAGTTTGGTTTAAGGAAAAAAGTCTAAATTTCAGACGGTTATAGTTGTAGTTGTTAAATCACTTATAAATCAGTTGATTTTCCTAGGGGGTTATCATATATACATTTTTGTATTCCTCATGAATTTCATATCAATTGATTAAAAACTCTACTTTAAAATGAAACTTTTGTTTAAATAATTTGTATTTTTTAATAAAATATAAAAAATTTAAGTTGCTAAGGCTAAGAATGGAAATTCCATAATTTATGATTTTCATAAACATTGTACGATAATCGAAATTTTTTATTAATATTGATAGCATTTGGAGAATTTTTCATTTTAATAATACAACGAACTCGAGTATTTCGACAGCAGCAAACGCTGCTACCAGTAAACTCATAAAAATCTAATGTAATCTTTCTTAAATATAAAATATTACTGCAATCCTACAGATTTTGTATGCCAACGAAATTCAAACTTATTGGCATGAAATGGATGAGAGGATAATAAAAAATCATATATTCATGCATACTCGCATAAATGTATTTGTTTCAGCATAATAGGGAGTAGCAGACTAACTGCAAAAAGCAACAACAAACACTCTGTTAAACGTAAATGATGAACCATGAATAAAGTTTTATGCAAAAAAAAATAGAAAAAATAAAAGTAAAAGTAAAAGAAAATAACCAAAATAGCGTACATAGTAAAATTTTACTAAGGACGCAAAATGAAAATAAAAGCAACAGCAACAAAAGAAAAATCCGCTAGCACAGCTCCTTGTACAATTTAGTCTATGGCCGACGCAAGGAGATTCACAAGATGCAGCAGAATTCATTATCGCAATGTCAAGAACAAAAATCGCACAGCAATGCGTTTCGTTGGGTAGATGAGGCACCAGGCACCGTTCAGCCTCTTCAGGACTGAGCCAAAGTCATGCATAATCAATTTATATCAACGTCAACGTCATGTTTGCAACAAATTTAATTTTTATGGAAAGTATAGCGTTTTCATGCACCGTCTTCAAAGTTTAAGGCCATCAATGAGTTTTGGCAAAAAAAAAAAATATACGACACGATAGTTTTTAAGAGCATAGCATAGCCAGTTAGATATGTAAATTAACATGCATTACTTACCGGTATTAGCATGGAATAAAATTCTAAGCAAAGTAACAATTAGTTAAATCGAATTATCTTAAAGAATTGCAAAATTTACGATTTACATATTTGCTTTTAACCTTTGTCAGGCGGTATGGGTACAATTGTAACTCTTGCGATTTCATATTGTCAAAATTTTATCTTTAGTACTCGTCGAGACTTAAAATTTTATGATATCTCCAAGGTTTTGAATCAAATTATGTAGTCCAAAACTTAATAAAAAATCTTTATCCGTTGCCAGATAGATAGAGCGTCGAGTTGTTTTTAGACTACAGTGAAATTACCTATTACGGACAGCCCCCATAACTGGACAGCTCCCATAGCCGGACATACTTATTTCAGCGACATTCACTAACTTTTTCATACAAAATTAATTCCGATAGCCGGACGCTCCAATAGACGGACAAAAATACTGCGACGGTGGGTGTCCGGTTATGGGGGATTTCACTGTAATAGAAGGCGACATGGGCACAATAGTATGCTCATACGTACACTTTGTATGGAAATGATGCAAAAAACGTTTTTCTAAAAAAACAAAATTAAAAATACTTTATTTTCATGTATGTAAAAGAGGTTTGCCGACAAGAATAGGAATTGAGCGCTGAGGATTACAGGAAACATGGCCGTCATCGATCATTGGAACGTGAATGGGAAAATGTTAGAGAGCCTTAAAGGCACTCAGTAGTTACCTCAGTAATATCCCTTTGGAATATTTGATAAATAAAATTCTTTCTTTAATTTCAAAAATAAAATCATTAGAGAATTATCTACTCTTCCAACACATTCCAAGCTCGGAACATAAATATCTAATATATAATTCTTTATCTGGTACTATTTGGGATATCATAAACAAAATAACAGCTGCAAAATGCGTGTGAAATAAAGCATGAACAGCGACTGACCTCGTACCCGCCTTCACTAACGGACATAACAGCGGTCGTAAAATCTCTCGAAAACAACAAAGCTGAAAACTTGGTATCATCATACAGACCAATAAGTTTATTGGTATTATTCTCCAAAATATTTGAAAAAATATTCCTTAGACGACTAATTCCAATTTTAGAAAATAATAGCATCATCCCTGAATACCAATTCGGATTCAGACATAAACATGGTACTCCTGAACAAATTCATCGCGTCGTTAATGTTATTCAGGACACTTTCGAAAGGAAAAAATTTTGTAGTGCTGTATTTTTAGACGTAGAACAGGCTTTTGACAGGGTTTGGCATCAAGGATTGCTCTATAAAATTAAAAAAAAATTACCCGCACCCTTTTACCTGGTACTAAACAGTTTTTTATCAAATAGACACTTCTATGTCAAAGTTAAAGATGAAATGTCAACCATCTACAAAATAAAAGCTGGAATCCCCCAGGGTAGTGTATTAGGCCCTGTTCTTTATACAATATTTACATCAGATATGCCAATAAATGAAAATGTAACCGTCGCAACATACGCAGACGATACTGCTGTAATAGGAACTGACGTTTCGCCTATAGCAGCATCTAAATTAGTGCAATCTGAAATTAATAAGATTGATTTATGGCTATCTAAGTGGAACATCAAAGTTAATGCAGGAAAATCTGCTCACATTACATTTTCGTTAAGGAGAGATAACTGTCCTGCAATCAACATCAGTGGCTCACAAATTCCAACAAAAACTTCTGTCAAGTACCTTGGAATGCATCTCGACAGACGACTAACGTGGAAAACACATTTAAAGGCAAAACAACAGCAGTTAAACCGAATAAACAAAAGACTTTATTGGCTTCTAAATCCTAAGTCCCAGTTAAATTTGCAAAATAAATTAAAAATATACAAAACTATACTTAAGCCCATTTGGACATATGGGATTCAGCTCTGGGGAACTGCAAGCAACTCAAACATCGACATACTAGAACGTTACCAGTCAAAAACGCTTCGACTTATCACCAACGCACCATGGTTCGTTAGTAATAAAGCAATCCAAAGAGACCTTGCCATAGCAAAAGTCAAAGACGAAATCAGCAAATTCAGTGAGAATTACTTGCAAAGGCTAAGCGACCATATCAACCCTTTAGCTATCACGATTCTCGATGACACTCATGAACTTAAAAGGCTCAAAAGATTTCATCCACTTGATTTACCGTTCAGAAAATAAGATTCACAAATAATTTTTTACTAAACGTTTTTCTATTTACTTGTTTTGCTCTTGATCTCTATAATTACATAAATTGAAAATGTTTTAAAATATCTTTGTATGTGTACTTATGCATATGTAAATACATATATTGTCGAACTTAATGAAGCTCGCCAATTTCTGTGATATTTGTAGTTATTTAAAAAATTTGCTTAATATTTATTTTAAAATAGATTGCAAATAAAAACAATAATAAAAAAAAAAAAAAAAAAAAAAAAAAATTTTCATGTATGTAAAAGAGGTTTGCCGACAAGAATAGGAATTGAGCGCTGAGGATTACAGGAAACATGGCCGTCATCGATCATTGGAACGTGAATGGGAAAATGTTAGAGAGCCTTAAAGGCACTCAGTAGTTACCTCAGTAATATCCCTTTGGAATATTTGATAAATAAAATTCTTTCTTTAATTTCAAAAATAAAATCATTAGAGAATTATCTACTCTTCCAACACATTCCAAGCTCGGAACATAAATATCTAATATATAATTCTTTATCTGGTACTATTTGGGATATCATAAACAAAATAACAGCTGCAAAATGCGTGTGAAATAAAGCATGAACAGCGACTGACCTCGTACCCGCCTTCACTAACGGACATAACAGCGGTCGTAAAATCTCTCGAAAACAACAAAGCTGCAGGAGGAGATCGTATGGTGTCCGAAATGTTGAAAGCATCCCCAGAGTTCACCGCTGAACTAACTTGTATGTACCCAGTTCTTGCCCAAATTTGGGAAGAAGAGCGAATATTTGAAGACTGGCTCATAGGAACTTTAAAACAAAATCGAAAAAAATAGTAATGACGACGACCTCAGGCTCTACAAATCGTGGCATTTAATGAACTTACAGTGAGCATCTGGAAGACTTCGCTAATGCTAATGGCTCCTCAATCTTTTTCAATAGCGAACTGTTCACCAGATGCCGTCAAGACCCGATTTCCATAGAAATCAAACGGCGAAAGTGGAAATGGGTTGGGCACACGTTGCGGAAATCACCAACTGAAGTCTACCTACTAGCATTTCAGTGAAACCTTCAGTATTAGCAGAAATTGCGACCATCCTAGATCATCGATCGCTAGAGCAAGAAATACCGAAATAAATGTTGGAGAGAAGGCACTCGCTTCCGATCGTGCACGTTCGATGAGTTTTGTAGAGGCCCTATCCTCTGTGAGGAAAAAAAAGACACGAGAAGAAGAAAAATTGTTCGTGTGAAAAAAGAGAATCAGGCACTACCCGAACGTGAGAATGGACCTTTCTTCCCAAATTTTGCTTAATTTTTTGCACTAACCTTGGCCTCCCAAATAGCCCATTGTGAGAAATCTCTCGGATTCGAAACAATAGAATTGATTTCATTGTTGATTAGAAGAAGCAGTTGAGTATGGAATGTTATTTTTAAATTATTCTTGGTACACGCGAGATTTATGCTAAGGGGCATCAATTAATTACGTGAGTCCAAATAGGGCGTTCGGCAAAATCTCACCAAAGGGGAGGGAGGTCAATGAAAATCTCACGTCAACTTTTTAATGCAGAGAATATACATTATTATAACATTTAACAACTATAAGTCAAGTCTCACGGAAGAGAAGGGGGGTTCCGTCAGAACTCTCCAAATCTCACCAAGGGGAGGGAAGGTCCAAATTTTCAAAAAATCACCTCGCGTTATTAATGAACGGCCCCTAAGATCAGCTGTAATGTCGAAGAATTGCTGCTAAAGCGTTTGGATATCAAAGGCTACCAAGATCGTTATTCACGATCGTTCTGTTGTAGTTGGAGGCATTCACATAGATGTCAGACTTAAGGTTGTTTTAGCCAGAAGACAACTAGAATTCGGTAGAATTGGATCAGTTTATAGTGACATAAACAGATATTCCAAAACCACGAGAAAAGTTTTGAAAAGATGATCCCCCTTTAAGCCAAAACTCTAGCGACTTCCTTCTTTTTTTTTGATTCAAACTGCTTTAAGTTTTCTTCCAGTATTTGCGAAGTGCAACATCTTTCGCAAAGGGATTGCTACTATGTTTCTAATTCAATTTCATCTTTTGTTATTTGAGATTATTTGGTAAAAGTTATTTCCATTTGGCTAATAGCAGAAAATGAATTTGCTTTGGATTTTGAAATTTTATTTTTTTTTTATGAAGTTTTTCATTTTTTAATTAGTTATCAATATTTTCAACATGTTGTGACATACCCATTCTTTTGATTTTGACATTTCGAAATATTTCTTTCATATGCGTTGATGGCATAAATACACAATCTTCGTGCAATAATTGCATTCCATTGATTGACATTGAACAATGAAAGAATCCTCACAAGTACTAAAACAGGAGGCAGGGATAATTGGAAGTTGGAGTCCACAACGAGTACGAGTAATAGAAAACACAGAAATGTTCAAATTATTGATGTAAGATATACATACATATATGCTTTTGTATGTATGTATGTATGTGGAATTCTTCAAGCTTCAAATGCTTGACATTAGAAGCAACTTCTTTATTGTCTACTACAGTAAACACTTGATGATACTAATTTAATATAACTAGCTACTTACATACGATATTTATAAAAGAAATCAAAAGTGGATCAATCTAAATAGAAGTAAGAAAGGTCCACTCGACCATGTTTTACTTACTCACAACGTTTTGTGTGTTATGCGCATATGACTTTTTCTCAAAGTGACTGATATAAAAGAAAATAAGCTAAAAAGGAGATAAAATATTTAAGCTCAGCATTGTTTTCCATATGACTGTAAAAATTGTATGCCTACATATTTCAAGATAGTGTTGTCCTCAAACATTAGGGTGGTTTCTACCGAATAAATCACTTATCTGCATGGGAAATGGATAAAATTTGTTTTTCATGAAGCACCTGCTCCCTGAGAGTTATGTATGTACATTAGTGCGTCAAGAAAAAATCGATTGCTTGCAATGTGTAGGCTTCCTAGTCTGAAACTGTACTATAACACCTTAAGTAAATCTCAGTAAAATGTCAACCAATTCTAATGAGAATTAGAGGTCGCGGGTTTCATTTTATATATTTTTAAAAATGTTTATTGTCTTTTGATGCTTGTAAAATCAAGTGAAATCTAGGTTTAATTTTAAAATACGCTCTGGCTATTACTTACTTTTCATTTACTGCACACAATGGAGCCGCTAATTTGGGCAAAATTAGTAAGTTTTTTGTTTATATACACCATTTTTAATGGAAAAAATCAAAAAAAAAATTATTCGGCTTAAGAACTATTGGAAAAAAAAAAATTTTATTGTTTTGTGGGTTTTAAAAGTATCTTTGACCTCAAGGCCTACAAGTATGTTATTAGCAATTATTCATTGAAGAAAATCAAAAAAAAAAATTTGTTCGGCCTATAAATTAATAAAAAATTATTTTTAAATTTTTTTCTTTTGTGGGCTTTAAAAGTATTTTTGACTTAAAATCTAACAAAGCAATAAAAAATACTTATAAAAGTCACTGATGAGTCCGCTTAGCAACGAACGAAACTAATATGACTAGGTTCAGCCCATTTTTTTGTTTAATTTATCTTTCTTTAGTATTATTGCACAGTGGAACGGGACGAAATTAAGGTTCATCCAGACACCAACCAAAAGTTCGAAGGACCCTTAAAAACAATATCTGCTTCAAAAATTCTTCAAAAAATTCTTTCCGAGAAAAACCAATGGAGCAATTTTGATTCTCCTGAAGGTCCTTTTTGGCTAAAACATAAACGTGTTTTTTGCTCGTAACTTTTATTCCTTCACAGAATGAATACTAGAATTTACTCGAAAAATAAAGATTGACGTTAAAAAATTTTTAATTTTTTGCTCTTATAGATAATATTTAGTCCTAAAATTCGATTTTTTCACAATTTTTATATGGAAAAATCGAATTTTGGGGCTTTATATTTTATATACTATAGAAAAAAATGTAAAATTTTTTAGCATCAAATTTTTCGCAAGAACGCAATCGTTATTTTTCAAGCAAATTCAGGTATCCATTATGTGAAGAAATGAAAGTTACGAGCAAAAAACACGTTTTTTTTTTAGCCAAAAAGGACCTTCAGGAAAATCAAAAGTGCTCCATTGGTTTTTCTCGGAACGAAAAAAAATTATGTAGATTTCGTTTTTAAGGGTCCGTCTAACTTTTGAATTGGTATCTGGCTGACTTTATTTTGCTTCATACAAATCGACCCGGTATATTGCACAGTAAGCTCAATAAAATAAAAATTCGAAATAAAGATGTCTTAAAATTCAAATAGTTCATAAGTATGGTGAAAAATTCACACACTTAAACTTCTAAAAAAAAATAAATTCGTGCGCAATTTATATTCCAATTTCTCTTAGAATTCGGAAGAAAAGTGCAGATAATGGACTGACTTAGCACCGTGTGACTTCTATATTTACATATATTCAAAACTTAAATTGGTGCTCAACGGTTTTTTTTTCGAGGACTTAGATATCCGAAAACCAGCGGCAATAAATGTCAGTCTTACAGTTAGCATCACGTAGTTGAAACGTCGTTTACTCTTCTCACAATTCATGTTGACATTATTAATATTTTTTTTTTATTTTTTTTTACAGTTTACCACACAATTCTTTGGAATTTTTTGTTTATTTGTAGCTTTTGTCGTTTTTATTATATTTTTTGTGCTCTGCTGAATGTCCTTAAGATGAATAAAGTTTATTCTCCGGCTGTTGATTTACTTATTCCTTTGTTGGTAGTTTTTCTTTTAATGTTTGTGACCCTTAGAATATCAGCCTGAATTTTATTTTCCCTAAGTACAGCTCTGTTTTAAGATCAATATGTTTAGCATATTCATCAATATGCTTAACGGCAAAAAAAGACCGAACAAAGTTTTTGAAATAATTATTTTAGAAAAGTTTGACTTATGCTCGTACAACTTTATATCTACATACGAAAGTTAAGTATAATTTCTAAATTTTAATGTGCTTGTTGGAAGCACATGGAGAAATTTAATACAGACCAATCGAAACATCAGAATTAAAAACATAAAGATATGCCCTTAAGTCAAAAATAACCCAAATTTATATACGATACTTAAGCCAAATAAAAAAATTATTTGTGCGAAACATATGTATGTACATATGTATGTAGGTACATTAGGGTGGTTCTTATTTGAAATTTTAGCTAAAATCAAATGCGACGCCCCCTCAATTGGTTCGAAATAGGATAACAAAATTTTATGAATTTTTTTCAAATAAGGACTGTCCCTCCCCGAAAAAACTTGCACTTTGTTTTTTAGTTATAAAAAAATACCCAGCAATTTTTTTGGTTTTTTTATTTTTTTATTAATAATGGCTAGTGTTCAGAATATAAATATCTAAAAACTAATTAACAATTTTGTTTTTTCTATAAAAATTTCTTACTTTTTTTTTAAGGCCCTTCATTAAATTTTGCACAGTTGTTTCATCGACAGTACGGTACGATCTTTTCCACTTAAGTCTGAAGTCTTGAAAATTTTTTGCAGTCCTGCCATTCTTTCAAAGATCTCTTTTCATTGGAGCCCAATATCTTTCAATTGGGCGAAGCTCTGGGCAGTTAGGCGGATTTGCTATTTTTGGTACAAAATTGATCTTTTTACTTGCATACCATTCCATCGTAGCTTTAGAGTAATGAGAGGTTGCTAAATCTGGCCAGAATATCACGGTACCCTCATGTGCACGAATAAATGGTAGAAGACGTTTTTCGAGGCACTCGTCTATATAAACTTTGGAATTGATTGTGCCTTGCGTAACAAAGAAGCTGCTTCTGAGGCCACAGGTGCATATGGCCTGCCAAACCATATATTGCTTCGGAAATTTCGAAATTTTTTTTTCTTTGAATTTACTAGGCATATTCCCCTTCTTCGGTGATGTATAATATTCGTGCCCAGGTAGCTGCTTAAAATCTGCTTTAACGTAAGTTTCGTCGTCCATAACACAGCAGTCAAATTTAGTCAGGTACCTTTCATACAATTTTCGGGCTCGCATCTGAGCCATCAACTGCTTTTCATCAGAACGGTCTGGTACTTTTTGAACTCTATATGTCTTTAGCTTACTTTTCTCCTTTATCCTTTGCACAGTAGATTTTGATGTACCTGCTCTAGCCGCCATATCTCGCACTGACGTGTTGGGATTCTGCCTAAAAAGGCGCTTCACCTTCGCCGCTACCTTTGGGTTAGAAAATTCTGGTTTTCTGCCTGAACCCTTTTTTCGTGAAACAGGTAGACCCTTCTTATAATTAGAAATAACCGTTTTGACAGTTCTTTCTGATGCACCAACTATTTTTGCTATAGCTGAATATTTTAACCCTGGATTTTGCAGGTATGTGGACAAAATCAGTTCGCGGACTTTTTCTTGCTTGCTAGACATCTTTGTCGTTAGAAATGCTATCTTCAAGTGTTATACATCATATCAAACGTCACTTTATATGGAATAAATATTTTGTCTTTTTAGACCTATAAGATTATCAGGTAAAGTATAATCTTAAAAAATAAAAGTGCAAGTTTTTTCTGGGACAGTCCTTAGTTAGTTATCTTTAATCCATAATGACCCTATTTCAATGTGAAATTTGGGCTAAGCCGCCACTTTTAGTTATTGACGAATATCTTAAAAAAATATTCGAATGTACATACAGTGTGGGCCATAATAACTGTCAGGAAATTTCACTGTTCCGAAAAAAATTGAAAACCTGATTTTTTTATAATCTAAGAATGCATTGCTTTTCAAAATTTAATTGTACACAACGAAAGTACACGGCAAAAAAATATTCTTTATATCAAACTCAGAAGCGCCATGGAAGGTAAAAGTGACCTAGTTATAAATTTTTTTAAAAAGAAATTACAGAAATTGTGACTTCATTTAAAACACTAAAACTACTCGGAATAGCAGAAAAATTCATACTTAAGACAATAAAACGATATAAGGATACGAGAGGCTCGAAGATTTAAAAAAATTGGCTTTCATTGGCTAACAAATAAGAAAAAGCAATTACCTGTTACAAAAAGTAAGGAGCTACTTGACTGGCACGGTGGAAATGAAATAATCTTTTCGGATGAAAAACTGTTCTTCCTGCAAGACAGCCACAATCATCAGAATTACCGTGTGTACGCAAGAAGTTTTGCGAATGCTACAAAAGATGAATTGACTGCTGATCGATATCAAAACGTGACCAAAATCAAGGTGTGGGGAGCAGTATCACAAATAGGGAAAGGGCCGAAAAATTTGCCTGATTTCATCTCTGCGGAAGAATGGCCATCATCATCAGCGGATCTCAAGACATTGGATTTTTGCGTATCGGGCCAAGAAGCGTTTCACAAGGATTTGGGACAAAATGGAGCAGAAAATGGTGCTTGCCGCCTGTGAATTGTTTTTCAAAAGTTTACGTCTTGAAAGCAAAGAAAAGGGTGATAGTTTCGAACTTCATCATTGATTTAATAAATTTTGAAAAATAATATTGTAGACGACTTTGATTTTTATAACACTTTGTTTTACTGACAGTTATTATGGGCCACACAAATTATGTTATAAAAAAAAACTCTTATGAAAATGATTTAAATTAAATAAATGATTTTAAAACTGACTAGTCGATAGTGTTCGATCCTTTTAAGTTATACGGTCTTACCTTTAATAGTTAATTGAAATAAATACCTCACATAAAAAGACACACATTTTTGCATTATTTATGTATACAATACGTTTAGAAAAAAAATAGAAACAAATATCATATTAAATAAAAGAAAATAAATTGGACTTTCCTAATATGTTAATAAAATTACAGATTAATACTACGATTTTTGAAGAAAATAGCTGTTATTTTTAAAAAACCTCCATATCTCAAAATATATTGAACTGATTTCGAACTTTCTTGCACTATTTTTATAGACTGTAAAATGATCTTCCATGTGACATCAATATACTTAAAATATGTTCAGGCATTCAGAACTTATATTGATATTTAGAAAAGGCACATCTACAACTTTCCATGGCTTTATCTCGGAAACTAAATCCGTGAAACATTTATTTTTCATATATTCTTTTTTAGAATTAAAAACCACGGAAAAACTATAGCTTAAAAAAATGGCCGCTTAGGCCAAATTTCACATTGAATTAGGGTCAGTGAGGGTTAGAGATGTAAATTTGAAAAAATGCCTTAAACTCTTTTATACTTTTTCGAATCAATTGCTGACGTCCTCAGCAATTTTTTTTTTTTCTAAGAACCAATAACTAAAAGTGGCGCCTTATGCCAAATTTTACATTGTTATAGGCTCGGTAAGGGTTAAAGACAAAAATTTCAAAAAAGTTCCTAAAATTTTTTCATTCTATTTTGAACCAATTGCGGTGGCATTCTCAACTTTATTTTTCTAAGATCCACCCTAATGTACATGTCTCTAGGTTAAAGTGATTATTCATCTCAAGTTGAACTGCACGTATTGATAGACTACGTGCGATTATCGGTACATACTTCTAAAGAAATAGCAAATCTTTAATTTAAAACTTAATATGTATGGCAGGCTGGGCCAAAAATACTTTTTAACTTTTCCAATCCGCAAACTCATTTAAAGTCATTCAATGTGGGGCATGTGCTGCTAGAGCTGCAGCAGAGCAAATTTCTTTGTAAATGCATATTGCAAAGAAATAAAATCGTTGCAATCGATTTTGCTTTTGCTTAAATCTTTTTGAAATTGCCAAATTTTAGACTATACATGCATTTTGCTATCTTTCTTACGTGATTTGGTCAGCTTTTCCAGAAGAAATAGTTTTGCTAAAACGATACATTCGTGAAAGTTCGTCCTCTCAAATATAAATAGTTTTCAGTGTAGCTGATTGTATGTTTTTTTTTCAGGTTAAAATAACAATTACTTTTGATTAAACTAGGCCCTAAGAATTTGAAGTTTTTAATATAACAACACTAAGTCACGTTTCTAAGGCTGCCCTTAAAAGCAATACTTAAGTCTACGTGATGTCTGCAGCTAAAATATAGCAAATAGCGGTCGATTTTTTGCAATGACGCATACACTCGGCTCCTTTGCCCAATACTAGAGCAGTCGGCTCGTAAACCTTAACTTTAATTTTTCATTTCAAATCCCAATCAAAAATTGTTTCGTGTATATATATATACAGATAAATTACCTTTTTTTGTACTAGGTATAGCTATAATTTTTACTTCAAGTCCACCTGAAGCAACAGCCGAAAATTTTTTTTTTTTTGTTTAATTAAAAAAACAATATTTTTTAGTTCAAATGTAAGCAGAGTATGTTTGTCGGACAAACGGATTTCTTACTTTGAATTGCTATATAAATCCTTCTCTTTTATTTATACCCTACACAGTAGGTATAGGGTGAAAATTCGTGAAATGGAACACCTACAGTGTTGTGCAAAATAATAGCAACAAAATCACTGCGCTGCTACAAAATCGTATATCTCATTTAATATTGGGAGCACACATAAAAACATTTTATAAATAAAACAACATAAAAATAAAATTATATTCAAATTCGGTTTCATATTTTTTAAAAATATTTGAAATTAATGTGACTACATTCAATTGTCTGTGTGCAAAACAAAAGCAACAAAATATGAAGAATATAAAAATAGAAGAGAATTTCCAAAAATGATCGGTAAAAGTACCGTTATTGCAAATCACATGTTGCTTGTGAGTCGTAACAATTCAAGTTTAGTTTAGTTTTTGCACTCGCTGTGACTTTGACTGTTCGGTTTATAATGGCCCGTGACAAGAATTGTAATTCTCTGAAGTCGCAAATTATTTCCGAAAACGATCAAGGAAAATCGCAAATATCTTTTTGGAAAATCATATTTCGCAAAGGACATTTATTTTCGACAATTCCATATATTACAATAATTTTTAAAAACAATATGAATTTTTAGAAAAAAATATTACTCCATGAAACAATTTTTTCTGAAGCGATGGATCCACTTTGTTCTAAACAAATTCGATTTTTCTAAATTCCTCAACGTCTTTTTGACGTGAGATTGATATCTTAAGTGCACAGATGTACTCTGTTTAAGATGAAAAAACATTTCTTTCGGCACTCAATTGATGTTCAAATGGCATCAGTTCTTCCGCGAGGGTGACATCGCGTTACTCTCATTATTGCATAGTAAAAAATAACTATTTTCCTTAAATAGGGTCAAAGAATTCCCTACAAAATCTAGCTTTGACCTCTTCTCATCAATGGAGTCCTAAAATGATAAAAGGAGATCTACTTCGAAATCAACACCGCGGATACCGTCTCCCCTCTCTTTCTAAGGCCCATTTTCACGTTTGCCTTAGAGAGCGATTGTTTATTGTTTTATGTGACTTCCAAGATAAAAATGCAGTTAGAGCACTTAGAGGACGTCGATAAATTACGTGAGGTGTTTTTTTGAAAATCCGGACTCCCCCGATGTATACTCTCTGCATTAAAAAGTCGACGTGAGACTTTCATTGACCCCCCCTCCCCCTTGGTGAGATTTAGCCGGACCCCCCCCCCCCCTATTTTGACACACGTAATTTATGGACGGCCCCTTACACTCCGAGACTTTATTCTGAAAGCTGCAGCTACGACATAACGTATACTGAGATCTTTAAAACGGAAAGATGTAGCCAAATTTTGAAAGCATCAAACGAAAGAATGTGTTTTCTTTGGTATGTTGGCATATTAAAAAAAACTTTGTCAAAAAACGAGTTGGGACACTTACACTCTGAGGGGACGATATGTTTGACATAAACAAATATTTGATTGCTTTATATTAAATTTACATTTCTCATATTCAATAAAATCGTTTTCTCAGTGTATTAACAAGTAAAACACACAAAAATGTATTAATTTTTAACGTTATTTTGCTTTATGCTTTAAGGTCAGATTATGCGCTCGCAATGTGATGTGACGTCATGTCTATGATATGGCAATGCGCCTAAGTGGTTACTCAAAACGTAAAGGTTACGTGCGGTGGCGTGAATTTCTAATCTGAACAGAATTTGAAGTATTATGTCATTTCGAATTCAGCTATTGATATTAAAATTATGTAGGGGAATGCGGGGCTGATTTTGACAAAATAATTCAGAAATTATTTTTTGGCTTCTGCGCTTTCTCTCTACACGGTGCATTGACTGAGTGAAGCAAGCTCATCCTCCGTAGTTGTGAAAGAAAGTTATTGTGCACGTAAGTTTTGATTTGTGTAAAGTTTTGGTTTTCAATACCATATTTATTTTTTTTTTAATGTATGCTTAGTGACTTAGATTGACGATTCCATTATTGACATTTTTTATTTAATTATTATGTTCATAGGAAACTGTGATAGGGCAAGTATTAACAAAGCGATGGGGAAGCGATCCTCACTCGGTTAAAAATTGCCCCCATTCCATTTCCGCGCGCAAAATGTTTGGATATATGCTCATATGATGAATAATACAACAAAAAAATTAATTGCATTCTTGTTAAAAATTTTGATTACAATTTGCAGTAGTATTGAAAAATGTCGGTTATGTTGAAACTTACCCTATGTAAGTTAAGATTAGCCCCACATACGGACCCGTTAGCATTTTTTTTTATATCAACCTTCTACAAAAAACTGAACAATTTTTGAATCTAAATTTTTTGTGCACACTTACTAAAACACGTAATTATCGTATAGAAATACAAATTCGTAAAAATAATAATTGGCTTACAAACAATGGCTGATTTTTGCAAAAGTGTTAAGTTCAGCCTCACCCTCCCCTACTAAAGAAAATTTAGCTAAAAGAGAAAAATAAAAAATGAGATATTTCAGTAAGTGATTTACAGTGAACAAAACGAGCTTCTATATTACTAAACACTTGTAACACATGTTTTTTACTTTAGATCAGTGATGGGCACGTAGTGGCCTTATCCGCCCTCATTGCCCTCACCATTATTCGACGCACAACCGAGCGAAAAAAAAAAACGCAGAGTTTCAACGCTATCGAGGCAAAGCGTTGACTTATATTTAAATGAAAACAAAAACAAAACACAAAGGCATAAGCGACGGCGCCGCATTGTGTCTTGACGAATATAGCAATTGTTTTTGTTTGCAGTGCAATTTGGTTTTTTTGTGCTGTTGGTGAATTTGGAAATGACAGCAAAAAGACTTTAAAATTTTGTTTGATGTTGCTTGATATTGTTGTTTAGCCCTTTTGTTAGATTTCGATGCCCACCACTGCTTTAGATGTTCCCCCGTTTAAGGCGAACTTTCTGTTAAAGCGAACCTAACTTGCACGTAAGATTTATTGATCCTTCACTTAAGATGAAGGCAACACTGAAAAACGCAGTGTTGTAGTGCGCTCTGTTCTTTCAAATTGGGACTTTCCCATTTTTCTAATTTAATCTTTATCTAGGGAAATTCGCCTGTTTTCAAACTTATTTGTTATTTGTGAAACTTTCCCCTAGATGGTTCATATTATATAACAAAATTTGGCGAAAGATCATTCTCACAATAAGCACACATACCCAGCGGCGAACGGTGCCTACTACGTTACAATCTCTCATACTATTTCACTTACACTTGGTGTTTCATGCTGGGTTGCTTACATTGTGTATTACACTTGTATATGAAGCTTGTGAAAATGAATTTTGTGATCTTGTTTTAAGATGCCGTATTTGTCATTGTCATTGTATTTCGTCAGTTTAAAAAGCAAAATTTTATGTAGAATTTTGTTAGCTTCAGCCATTTTCTATTGAAATTTTCAAAAAAAGCAGAAATTGAAATTTTCTTTTCCCAAATTTATTATGAAAATTATTCGAAACTAAGAAGAGTTCGTTGTAAATGTTGTTTATAAACATGGCAACGTATTTTTTACTTAAAAAGTATTGGGTGATTACGTTTGCCTTCAATTAAATATGGTCGCGTAAGCAAGTCATTTCCGCGCCAACTTACGAAGTATACGAGCTCGTAGGCAGATTGCTTCTTGCTAACTGACAAAGTATACAAGCACGTAAGCAGACTGCCACTTGATAACTTACTTCGAGCTCGTAGGCTGGTAGCTTCTTGCTAAATGACAAAGTATATGAGCTCGTAAGCAGATTGCCACTTGATAACTTACAATGTATACGAGCACGTAAGTAGGTTGCTTCTTGCTAACTTGCAAAGTATACGAGCTCGTAAACAGAATGTCACTTGCTAACTTACAATGTGTACGAGCTCGTAGGCAGATTGTTCTTGCTAACTTACAAAGTATACGAGCACGTCAACAGAATGCCACTTGCTAACTTACAATGTGTACGAGGTTGTAGACAGGTTGCCTTCAGTCAATTTACAGGGTACATGTGCTCGTAATGTGTTCATCGAATGAACACATCGTGACCCTGATTACTTTTGGTAATAGTGGAAGTCGTTCAGCCTATAAAACGGCCATGCATTAGCAAAAGTATATTAGGTGTGCATATGGGGTGGTGTGATTTACTGCTTTCAAAGTGTGTTACAAACCATTGCTTCTGTTATCAATTTATTCGCCGCTGGGTAAATACAGATTACAGCTCTCATATTTTTGTTCAGCTCTTCAACAATGTTTTCAATGAAAAACACTAAGTAAAATAAAACTATTTTTTAAACATCAAAGTCAACGTTGATAACAAAGTATGCTTATCAGTTGCATAAGTTGCATTCATTTTGTGTATTTTCTTCTCTTAAATGTGCAATAATTGTTTATTATACATTGGCTTAACTAGCGGAGGCTTGAGGGCTAAACTTTTTCAGTTGGCATTACATTATTCGTTCAGATCTCAAGATCCGTTCCTAGGTCTGAAAATGTCTGAAACGTTTCACGATATGCCAATGTATTTGTAGTTTGAGCATTGTAGCTGTATACGAAGCACCCAATATCAAATGCTAAAGCGTTCCAACTGGGTCGTGTTTCAAAGAACAATATATAAGCTTGAAAAAAAAACGTCTAACGACTATGTATGCATTTATTTAATATTCATTATACATATTTCGAATTTTATTCGGGTACATATTTTAGCTCACAGCATTGTGGATAAGGGAGTGTCTTATCTACATAACCAACAGCTTTCATTCCTTCAATTTTTTGAGTACCACATCTAGAAAAAAATCACAAAAAGTTTTAAAAGTTATTCGTGTGTATTGTAATTTTAAAGTGACTAACGTCTGAAATTCAGCAACTCCATTGCTACCACAGAGTATACGTCCACAGTCTTGGTTTGGATTTTTTGATTCGCCTGGAGGCAATATTAAATCTGCAGAAATATAACACTTGCCTGGATGATCTGAAAGGTTATTTCGTTCGGGGGTTATTTCATGGGGCCGTGCTTTTATTTCTAAATTCTTACCTGGATTATCGTAAAAACCAATAGCTACGGCACTCAAAGCTGCTGAAATTAATGACAGCACTAGCACTGCGCAGATTATAAATTTCATTTTAATTGAGATTTTGTGTTTATATGATGCTTTCAGCCTAATATACAAAGTTTAAATGAAATTCAATAATATGACAATCACTTATCTTTTGCTATTTATACTTAATTTTGTGATGACGCCGTTTTTGTTATCAGTAATCAGTGTTAGTTTTGTTCTAAGATTATATGCTTGGGATCGTGATCGATGATTTTGAAAGCAATAGGTACAATCTAGGTATTTGTAAAAACTAAGCTTATTTAAGGGACATACGATAAGGAACTGATGAGTTTAATCTGAAATAGCTATATTTTTGAATTGCTTAAGTCAGTGAAAAACTAAGGCAATTGTTATATAAAACTTCTATTACAAGTAAAGGACTGACGATAAGGAACTCAAAATTTATATTATTATTAAATTAGGTTACTTTAACGACCAAGGGACTGATGAAAGAACACTGATGAATATCATATATTGAGAAAGTTTGAGCGAAATACTGATTCTTTGATAAAATTGATGTTATTGGTCTACTTATAAGACGCGTGAGACATCGTGGCCATATATACAAAAAAAAAAAAATACTAGTTAAGGTATTAGGCGATATATGCCGTAATTAGTTTTAACATGTAGGGCGGCGACACACCCACTGGTGTAATCCAGTCCGCTTTCGATCCAGAAATACATAGCTTTCCATAAACAACACTCTTAAACCAAATCTCTGTAAGATTGCTCACATACAGCGATAGATATGCCAATTAAGGTATTTTAATTGTGTGGGAGGCCTACTAGTGCTTTTTCGCCCGCTTTTCATTCAGATAATTCTAATTGCGCGTAATTCACCTATATTAAATTTCATACCAATTGCTGCAATAATTCACTTAAAATAGCGCCAACAACTTTATGTTTATATGATTGGTGCCACGCCCACTGATTCAATCCTGTCGAATTTAATCTAATTTCAGAGCTTATAGTAACCGACACCTCCACACCCTATCTAAGCACATATAAAATTTAATGTTTTTGGCTTGTATGGGATGTGCCACGCCCACAGGTAATATTGCGCTAAATTTTTGTTATAAGATACCTAATTGCCATACTAAATTTCATAACGATTACATTGTTAGTTCTCTTATTGTAATGCTTACAAACAGTCTGGGCTGTGCCACGCCCTTCAACGAGTTTCGCCAGTATATTAACATAGCTTGTATTGATGACTGCTTCCAGTGGTATCATCTCTAAAATTTTTATGAAAATCGTAATTGCCAATTTCGAATTGTACGGAATCAAAATTTTCAATTGTTGAAAAGTGCCACACCCACTTTCCACATTTGATACATTTAAAGATACACATAAACTGTATCCGTTTACCAAATTTCATAACAATATCTTTCATGGCTTACGAGATATGACATTAAAAAAATTAAAACTAAGGGATGTGCCACGCCCCTTTAAGAGCCTCTAGAAACTTGAAAACTAGCAATATCTTTATTTTCCTTACATGTGCACCAAATCGAAATTGCTGCAACTTTTTTTGAAATAGGTTTGAGCAAATATACATAGAGTATAGGCGGTAGGTGTGTCCGTGAGCTGATTTCGCCCCAAGAATCTGGTTAAAATGTGTGAATTGTGTGCCAAATTTTATTCAATTTGCTTGCTTGGTTTGCCCGTAAACGTGATTTCAACAAACAAACAGACGGACATACCTAAATGGACTCAGGTCGTGACGCTGATCAAGAATATATATACTTTTCTATATATACCACGCCCCCTCCGCTTTTAAGATTATACTATTCTTATTCTGTTACGAAAACACTCTTGAACTGTGTAACAGCTAAGATTTCCATCATTTTTATTGGCTTTTAAATGTTTGTCTTTCGAATACTTACCGTTTCAGATATAGCAACTTTGATATCAGTCATTACTCAGACTCAAATAGTTTTAACGAATAGCTCGAGAACATTCAAGTATTTAAAAGGTTCGTTTAATTGAAATTGTTGCCAAGCATAAAAACATAGGTACATTCGAATCAGTTACAATACTTTCTACTTTTAGCCGAATGCGTTGTTTCTATTCGACCATAATCAACATATCATTACCATAACCCAAACAATCCCAATGGAATAAGCACCAACTGTGAATAACCAAAAACACTATAGTTCCTATTGAATTCCGTGGAAGGGTGAAACCCTTTAGTACCATCAGAACACCAAAGAAGGTGCTTATATGTATACGCCAGTCGTTCATTGTGCTAAATAATGATAACTTATATTTTGAGCCGGATTCACAAAGAAAACAAGCAATTTACATAATGTGAAATATATTTACATTAATTTAACCCGCTTTGGCTGTTCATAAGAATATACAGCAAATTTTGATTTATGAGATTATACTGTACGATGTACATAAGTGCAAATACGCCCACAGACTTAAACATTTCAGTCACAATAAAAATCACCAGAGTCAAGCACTCGATGATGATGAATTGTAATAAATTTTAATGACCAACTGAACACAGTCCTTTACGATATTTGAAAGTATTTTCATGTGTTTTAAATTGTGTGGAAAAAGAAAACCATATTTATATATACATACATATATATATACGTATATTTCATTGTTTAAATTAATAGTAAATTGTATATGTCACGTTTCAACTCACTCAATATGATGCTTAATAAATCAATTTTGGAAAATGTTTAAAATTTTTTTTTTTATTATTCTTTCAGATATGGAAACAAAGCTCATCTGGATAATTGCAATATTTTACTCTGCTCTACAGCAAATAAGTTCGGCATCAACGCCACGTAAGTATTTGACTTTTATGACGTGCTATAGGAAAACATGATTATCCTTTTAAATTAATGTTCACATTACCTTATGGAACTTTTAGGGAAGCGAGTACATCAACACTGCTGCATGTTAGCGCATGTGAGTTTACGTAAAAGTTAAAGTGCTGCTCAAACGAAACTGATTCCATAAGTCCCTCGATTGAGTAATGAAATCTTAAATTGCTTAATGGTACATATAATGGTATATTTGTATTTACTATATATGGGTGCGTCCATTGATAGCGGGTCACCTGGCACTTTTTTCGCCCGAGCACACTATGTTCAACTCGTTCGTTATCGCAGGGAAGTGGCTAGAAATTCTTAAAAAAACATGATTCGATAGATTTCAAACTACTCTTCACGATGATGCCATCACTTTTTGTTTAAAACTCTTTTTTCGTGCTGAAAAATTAGTGTGTAGTTTGGAACGTCTTTCTGCAGTCCGCCGCATATTTTTTAAATAAATTTATACGAATCAAAGCATCCACTCAGCAATGACAAGCGAATAAAGACAGCGCACAGTGGGAGATTGTGGCCATAAATACAAAGTAAATGGAAGTGTTAGGGACTTACGAATTGCTTAAGACAATCATCAAATAATACTTGGGGAAGCGTAAAAAAAAACTATAAGAGTTCTAAATTCGTTTTAGGCTTAGTGACACAGTGGGCTCAAAGTTGAGCTTTGAACACCAAAACTTTTGGATAAAGCGCTCTAATTAACTTAGTTGAAACAAAATGCAATAATATTGCATATTGACGGAAAGTACATTGCTTCCACTTTATAAAACCCAATTTATTTCACTCCATCACCTTTATATAAATTGTACTGATTTTTCAAAAATAGGAATGAAAAATGGTAATGGAGAAAATTTGAAAAATTTGACAACAAAAAAATACAGATCCCAAGACTTAATTAACTTTTTATATATTATATGAAAAAGTACGAATTTTTTTCATATTCCCAAATTTTTGTTTTTTTAACCTAAAAAAACATCTGCACCAATTACTATTTATGGCCACCATTTTTGGTTTTTTTCCAATAACTTGAAAACTATGAAAGATATCGCACAATTTTTAACATTTTTGAAATGAACATTGCCAAGTTAATGTAAATTGGTGCCCATGTTGAGAAAATGCTTCAACCACACCCCATCTTTATATGGGAGGTAAGCGCATCCGGGGCGGTTTTTTTTTTATATTCCCAAATTTTTGTTGTTTTAACAACAATGGTACTCGGTACCGTGACGAGTGTTATGAAGCGAGTAAAACTGACTTTGAATTTAATTCTCATGGTCAAATGAAAGTCACATTTCACACCCCGTTATCATTATACCTCTAAGTGCCTTCTATCAGGTATGATTCTAACAAAAAAAAAATTTGTACCAGGTCTAAGATGCCCTAGGCAAAACATTTAATATATTGTCATATATCTAGAACTATTCAAGCGGTTTCAATGAAATTTTGTTTGATTCGTAAGCACTGCATCCAAAAAATAGCAGAAAAGTATCGTATGGTATAGAAAATATCGAAAGTGTCTGATATCGAAAAATGTTGCTAATTCGGAAAACGTCGACTGGTATCAATGATGGAAGTCAAAAATTACCGAAAAGTAACATATATATATGAAAGAAAAACTCGGAATGTGTCCAAAAAAATCAAATAGTTTCAAAAAAGTTCATATAACATCGGAGGAATCGAAAAATCTATAAAAATAAATCGAATAGTATGAATCTCCAAAATCGATAATCAATAGTCGAAAAGAATCAAAAAGGTTGTAGTGTTGTACCGAGCAAATAAACAATTTTAAAAATCGGAATTTACATTGTCGATATAAAGCAAAATATATAAGTTGAATAGAGCGCCAACTGTAGTCTGAGTTTTGAATAGAGGCTGTCCTCGTTCAAATTGTCAATAACGTCAAATTTCAAAAATGTTCGCGATAAACTGATTTTTTAAATGCATATGACGGACTTAATGTCAAATGCCAAAAATCGAACATAATCGACTGACTTCAAACTTGGGTAAGGGGTGTTGTTCTATTGGATGAACTGTACAAATCTTAGCTCAAGTGCTTTCGATAGATTTGTTTAATGGTCTTTCGAAGAGAACATTTTTAAAATTTGAGCTTGATTTATCAAAATCAAAAATAAATCTAGCTTTTTTTTGGAAGATGGATACTTTTGACTTTTTTTATATTTTAGAAAGCTGAGGTTTTTTCACTTTAAATACTTTAAACTCCGGAGAGCTCTTGTTTTACTTTTCGAGAAACTAGACATTAAACATCTCGACACTAGTAGCCCAGTCAAGAAAATAATTAGTAATCATATACAGGGCTGCCAAGTTGAAAAAAGGAACTCCCTGCCTTCCCAAATTAAAATAATTTTTCCTTAGAATGGTATAAAGTTAAATTTTTTGTGGAAAAAATTTAATCTTTTGTGGGAAAAACTAAATTTTTTTGGGAACATTTTTATTTTGGTCAGCAAAAAAAATTTAATTTTTGTCGGGGAAAAATTTAAAATATTTAATTCTCATGCTCATTTATGTAGCAGAAAGCGTCCTGGTTTTTTCAGAAATTTTTCGATTTCTACCGGGTTTCGGCTTTGACATGAAATTCCGGGCTTGACGGTGACAAAACCGTCTACTTGGCAACTCTGATCATATATGTATGTCTATATCGTTTTAGTGAATGCTTATGCATGATGTCGAATTTACCAAAACTACTTTCATACAAAACTTTTCAAACAAAAAAAACTCGAGTGTTTTAGTAACAACTTAACGTACATCACGAGCCTATGTACATTTTATATGTATATATGGGCAATTCTCTAGAACCTTTTACTTACGATATTTCAATTAATAAAAATTCAAGTCGGTGGCACAGCCACATATTCATGATTCTTATGTTTATTTTGGCTCAATAATACATATTTTCATGTTGAACATTGAAATTTTCAATGCTCCCGATTCCATAGAGATTTATTCTAAGCTTTTTCAAATTCTTATACTTTTGACAATCTTAGGCTTTTGACATTCACTTAATTCAATTAATAATTCTGGTTGTAATAACATTAGGTATGAATTTAATGTCAAACATGATAAATTAAGTGATAGTAGTAATCCATCACTTTATTTTGAGTCAGATAAACGCAATACTATTGAGTTATTACAACTTATAGTTTTGACATTTAAATGTAACATATGTACATAGCAGCACGTCCACCTCTAAATTGGCGCGAATTTCACATATTTCTACAAAAAAAATTTAATGCACATACTGGTTAATGTTTGAACAATCTGTGTGCGGGCCAATATTCACAAAAAGTTATTACTATTTAAATAAATAGTACATACCATGCATCTTAGTCATTTGACATCAAAACTTGATGACAACTTTCAGATTTTTTTTTTATGACAAATATTGAACACACACACTTATATAAACAAAATCACCTCGTTCGGGGTAACTTCAAGTACAGTAATTGATTTTTTCTGCTTTGGTTCAAACGTGCCCTTCATGAAATATAAACGGTTTTTATTTTGAAAAGTGCTAAGTGACAAGTAGAAAAATGGCAAGTGTCTGAACAATCTTTGAATTTTTTTTCGAAACAATGTTAGAAAATGGGTTTTAATGACATATAATTGCAAATTAATAATTGCTTAATAGTATCAATAGCTGAAAGTATTATAATTGGTACGGATTATAATCTAATTTGATGAAAGTATGTAAGCGACATACAAGTTAAAAGTTTCTGAGAAATGCCCATATTTCAGATGCAAATTAGAAAAACTTTAATATTTTAAAAAAGTTTTTTAACAATATGCACTAACAAAGCTACTCCAAACTTCATAATAAATCACTGTAATAAGAAAAAAAATGTTCACAATTAATTATCCTTCGTCCCAGAAATCCAATAAGAACAACTTTACGAGAATTTCTTAACCAGTAGGTCTTCCTTTCATTAACTTTATCCATCAAGAACAAAAAAAAAACGACGACGACAAGCAAAAATGTTAGCTGTTAATTTAAGCATAGATTTACGTGAAACCAACTAAAATAACAACAAAAAATCAGAAAAGAGCAAAAATAGAGAAAATTAGACGAAAACATACAAACGTCATATTCAAGAACCAGAACGAATTACCTTTTGATTGGCATCAGAAGTGGATTTAAACGTGTCGTAGCAGTAGAGAAATGGTAAACAACAAAAAACAAGGCATTTGCCACTCAATGCAGCAACACTTGGAATTTTTTAAGGGATCGCGGGGCGGAACGGAAGGTTGGAGCAAAAAGCGTGATTCGCCTTTCCTGTGTCACTCACTGGCTTCTGCTTTGTTGATTGTAAAAATGTTTTCTCACATTTACGAGTACCGCACTCCATGGTATCATTTTCATATAAACACAAAAAACAGCACACAAATACTTGTACGCACGCCAACACAACTATACTAGTAGTGTACTCGTACACATTAAAGCATACATAATGAAATGTTTTTTCTACGCCCATCGCCTCCAACTCTTCATAACCGAAGGAGGCGCATGAAACAAAAACCGAACGAAATTTCATCTGGCAAAATGAAACAATTTAACACAAAACTAGAGAGCTCTTTAAGTCAAACACTGCATACCCATTGTGGTGTGTACCACGGATGCGATTCTGGTAATTTTTAACCAAAATTGGTAGTTTTTATGTTTGGAAATTATTTTTGGTACATTTCATTTTTGGTAGTTCTTTGAAATTCGGAACATTTTGTTTTATTTTTTTAATGTTTTTATCTATATGAAACAATGTGCAATAATGTTAGTGATGACTGAAATATGTTTTTACCTTTAACCACAATGCGAGCACTTTAATTGAAAAGGTAAAAATTCCATAAAAATTTGAGTTTGCAAACTGCACAGGAAATGGAAACAGTAAGGAGTCAATATTGAAAAAATTATATTAAAGTTATGTAACTAAAACTTGTGTAAGGGCTCTTAAAACGAAAAGAGCTCGATGCAGGGGAAAGAATACATCAGTAAACTAAAATTTAATCGCATCTGACCTTGAAGCCCTGTGCGTAGTCGTTTCAGTGATCTTTATTTTGAATGTGAGAGAACAGAAAATTTATCAGTTCTCATTCATTTTGGTCGAATCCAAAGCATTAGCTAACCTAAGGGAGGGAGGGTTTCTCCAGGCGTAAAGGCTTGGGGCAGCAAAATCGTCTTAAGTTTTTAGCATATTGAATTAATTTTGGGGGCCTTTTTGTTTTTTTCGTAAATGTAAAGTGTGCAGGGGTCCCATGAGGCTGTTTAAGGTGAAATATATCTCAGTTTGCTTGACATTTTTGTTTTAGTAAAGGAAAAATTGCACGGTACGCCACCAAAGACACCTTGAACATTCCGTGATGAAATATACGTACATCGCAGCTTTGAGAAACAATCCTTATTTTTGATTATTATTATAGTGATTAATGTGCCCTTACATTTTTGTGATATTTATAATCAGTTCCTAGTTAGAAACTGCATCGGAAATAGTTTGTACGGCCACCAAAGGACATACTCTGGATGGATCGACGTATATTGCACCCTACGCAAATATTCCTTAAATTATGTCTCTGAAAATAAGGATTCTGTATTTCACAACACTCCATAGTCCGACGCGTTTAATTTTTGACTTATCGAGGTCGGAAGAGACAAACTTCAATTTGAGACATGTAAGAATGTCTTAAGACTCAGGGAATAGTGCCCATACTTATTCAAAAATGGTCAAAAATAATGGGTATTGCACACCAGTGTTACTATCATTACAATTACAATAGGAATTTTATTTAATAATGTTTGGTATCCAAAGCAGATATTGTAAGTGTAAATAGTTTTTACTCATTATCCATGTGTTTCTTTATTAATTCTGCACGTCAGATTGTTATAAGAAACTTAAACAGGAAACAATGGATATTAAAGTATGTACTTATACTTATTTCATGCGGAATAAATTAAAACAGTGATGGGCACATAGTGGCTCTATTTGCTCTCATTGCTCTTACCGTTATTTGACGCACAAGCAAGCGAAAAAAAATTTGCAGAATTTCAACGCTATCGAGGAACAGCGTTGACTTGAATTCAAATGAAAACAAAACACAAAGGCATAAACGACGGCGCCGCATTGTGTCTTGACGAATTTAGCAATTGTTTTTGTTTGTAGTGCAATTTTGTTTTTTTTTGTGCTAATGGCAAATTTGGAAATGAAAGTAAGAAAAAAACTTTAAAATATCGTTTGTTGATGCTTGATGTTGTTGTTTTGCTCTTTTGTTAGATTTCTATGCCCACCGCTGAATTAAAAAATACATGGTATACATGAAACAATTATCATGGTAGCACCAGTGCAAAATGATGCTTATTTCTCTTCATATTTAGGCTACCTTACTTGTCAAAATCAACTTGTTTTGTTTTTGTTTTGTTTATTCTTGACAGCAATGGAGCCACTTTCACGATTGTATTACATTTAAGTTTGACAAGATAATTCTAACTTTATAATTTTAGCATGCATGTTGTACTTCAAGTAACTATTCTCGCATGATACTGTTGAATTTTATTTATGTATATAAAGGGTGTCGCAATAAGAGCGCCTTAGTTTTTTTTTTTTTTTTTTGAACTATACACATTTGTTTAAAAAGAGGCATTATTTTTAAATAAGGTATGAAACAAGATGCACCCCTCTTTCAGTTGCAAATTCTTGCCTGAAAACTCTAGCGAAAATTCTCTATTATTAAAGTGAGTCTTAACAATGATAATACTTTCTTCTCTCCTTATGGAAATAAAATTTCAGATTCGGTCACCTCATTGGGACTCCATGCATAAGTCGCATAAATAAATCTAGACGAACGTAAAAAATGTGAATTTATTTTGTTCGGTATATTTAGTAAAAATGTACTTACATACATACATACATATATAAAATTGCATTAGTATTTATGAACTTTTATAAACTTTATTTTGTTCATTAATAATAAACTTCTGCATTAGTGAACAGCACTGCACACATATTTTTTTTTTTTTTTTTGTTAATTTTGGCTGGATATAATTTTAGTCAGTGGCAGCCCTGTTGAGTACTCGTAATTTTCAGGCTATTGAAAACACAATACCTAATTTGCTGCAATTTAATAAAAGGTTCTTAAATTTTCAAATTGTTAGTAAATATATGGGTGTGGCAAACTCACAACAATTTTATCAAGCTAAGTAATTAGAAAAATTGCATTAAACTTTTAGTTTTAACTTTAATTTTACGCGTAACTTGCGTAAATTGGATGGTCCAACAAAACTCAGGAAAATAAAATTTTGAGAATTTTCAAGCTGTGACCCACTAAAATTGTAAAAAATGGAAAAAAGAGACCCGTATTTTTTAATTTTTAAGTCCGTTGATATATACTGAAAAAACACAAGTCTCTTTAATTCCAAATCTTTGAAAAAGTTTTAATTTTTGTTAAATTTGAGGTTAATATTCTTAAAATCATTTTAAACTTATTATCAACTCCTATACATTAATTATTCTTACATTGTTGGAAGGCTATCTCGATGTAGACTACCCATAAGCACTAAAAGGAGCTCTCGTTTAGCCAAAAAAAAAACACCAAATTTCAAACGTTATGAGCTTTTAGAAAAGAAAAAAAAAACATTATTTTTAAAAAGTTTTTTTAATTTATTTATTACTGTGCTGGGAATGTCCTAAGTGCTTCATTAGTTAACGTTAACTTGAAAAGAAAATTTGTTTTGGGATAACAGCTACTGCCAATATTTCCAAGTTTCTTTTGCTCGATTTCAACAGCTTAGAACTAATTGCGTAAGTTGTTATTACGTTTTTTTTTTTATGCTTAAAAATATTACACCACTGACAATGAAACGATTTAACTGAAAATGGAAAAACATGAAAATTCCGCGTTTTTAGCTTCTAGCTAGAATACATGGTCCATAAATCACATCAGCTTAAGTCATGATATTAACATTTTTACTTGGGGCAACAAAAAGACAAAAAAAAAGAGAAAAAATCACCACAAATTTTGTATTTTTCTTCTGCACAAACATTTCGGAGCAATAACCTCCTTTACTAAATACATACTACCAATGTTCGTATGTATGCTTAAGTATAGAAAAACTAAATTTATTTGGCACTTGGTTCGTACAGAGTAACCAACCTCATTATTACATACACATATGTGCGTGCATAAATCTAACTAACATCGAGTAAATATGAACGAAAATTAAAACTTCTAAATTTATTTAGCTATGAATTCGTTCAAGCAATGATGTCTGATGACTTTTCTTACTAAATCAATAGAACGATTCGATAAAATTTATCCATATCGATCGAAATATAATTGTCTGAATGTTCAGCATATATGATTATAGAGGAGTTTCTCATTTACACTTAACATAACCCAACTTTTTTTGTTTCTATTGTTTAGTTTAAATAAATGACAGTAAGGATTTACAAATGGTTAATCCACAGAACTCAAGCGAAATCCTTATAGTTTATAGTGAATTAATTTACATTAAAACAATTGTGTTTGCAAGCTTTCCGAAAGACATCGAATTTTTGAAAAGTGTATTCAAAAAACCATTTTTGGTTTATTCTTAACCCTCTAACGGGTAAGAGCGCGCTGAGGTAGTCTTTGAAAAATTCGTTTTTTATCAATAATTCTTTTATTTTTTATTTAATCTGATGACGAGACTTTGAGAAACATACCTAGATATATATGTTCTGAAGGCACTGTCATCAGTTTAAGTAAAAATAAAAGCGTTATTTACAAAAAATGTCGGGTTTTTCCATGACTAACTCGAGTCGCTCTGGTCCATTAGAGGGTTAACACAATTGAACTAGAATATTTTGTGGCAACTTTAACGGTTCAGTCCAGTCTGCCCCAAAAAAAAAAAATATTAACCAGGACCACAAAAAAAAAGGTCTTGTAGTAGAAAGATGAGGTGCAATACGGTATGTATTTTGCTGTGCTAAAAACGAATCCGGGGTCAGAATTTACCCATCACCCTTAGATTTTGACATAACCTCAAAATCACACATTAAAAATGCGTTAAAAAGAAAGTCCCTCAAAAAAAAGAGAATCAAAACCCAGGAGGTAGACCTTACTTATATTATGTATTTAGGTGTGCTGAAATAATATATTACAATAAAAATTAGTTTTAGTGGCCCAATTTTCCCCCAGCACCCCCATTTACCACCAAAGGGTCAAAAACTCATTTCTTATAAAAATTCAAAATTGATGCATATCCGCAGGTATATAATTTTAAAAAGGGAATAATTTAAAAACAGAAATTTATTTCAAAAAATTGTTCATTTGTACCTCGCTAACAAGCACTTAAATCATCTAGCGAGGAAGGACGAAGAATCTATTTATTCAGATTTATGATCTTCATTTTTCCGAAAAGCATGCAGTAATTTTGGACTAAAAACTTAACTTTCAGCCAATTTTCAGTATATTTTCCACACATTTTTCTTATAATAATTTATGAGTTCATTTTTTTTTTAAGTCTTTAAATATCGGAAAAAGAAAATTTTATTTTAAATAAATTTTGAAATTATATACATGCCAATAAATACATCCGCCATCCAAAAAATACATTCCGAATCTAAATTCAGAACATTACTGAAAAGTAAATTTTTGAAGATGAAATAAATCTATCTTTATGCTCCTCTCGGCTATGCCACAGACTGGTAACAGTTACTCAAAGTTTTTCGCCCCAAAAGATGTTTTTGTTTTAGGATAATAATGTGAATAAAAGAACTCTTTCGGCTTTCCAGCGTAGATCCTAATTCCTTAAGTGGATTCCCGTCATTATAGGTCTCTGCATATTTCAGGGTAACTACTGTTCACGTCTGCAGCTGCAGATGATGACACTTCAAACGAGTGTACTTTGAGCTGAAAGAAACAGGTTAATCCCTTGATTTTAGCGCCCTACATTGAGGAAAAAATTAACCAGGACCTGGTTAATTCAACTAGGAAACGTAATGTTTTGGTGCCAAGTGAAAATCTGGTTATTTCAACCAAAAATTTGATTGAAAATAACAAAAATTAATCTAGTTAATTCAAAGCTATTATATGGTTAAAAAATTTATTCACATTTTCTTGGACAGCTCGGAATCCGAAATCAAAGGTTACTTTCTCATTTAATTGGCCAGCCCCGTTTCTATGACAATTCCCTAGCACCCCATCGATACGACACCACCTTTCGTCCAAATTGATTCAAATTTAGTTTCCCATATATACCATACATGGCACTACGTTTTTCCAAGTCCTTTATCTGTAGTGTAGCGCCACACACTTGCACTATAGAGCCAGCCTGGCAACATTTACAGATCTTTATCATGTTAGTACAGTTGATGTCGTATATATACAATTCCGAAAGCAAAAAAGTAATAACGAATCATAAAACATTATTTAGATTTCATTCATTACGTACACCGAAAAATATGCAACATTTTCATTACAATGAAATCTAAAAAAATTTATGATACGTTATTGCTTTTTTACTTTCAGAATTGTATATATAAACGTCGAATTTTAATGTATTTCTGTAAAAAAATTCAATGCTTACCAGCGTTGTAGTTATTTCCTGTTTAATTTACAAATTTCCTTGTTAAAAATATTGAAACGCAAAAAAATCAACTGGAAATAAATTAACATATGCCGTCTGTTTATAAAAATCATGTTTCTTTTCCTTCAGTGTAGGCTGCATAGGTCATGTCGCTTTTTAGCTTGAAATAAAACTATTCACTGTTTTTTTTTCAAAAAATTTGCTGAACGTAAATAATTCATTTATACCCAAATAATTTCCTGACCCAAAATAAAAATCTCTTCAAAATTTTAAGCCTTTGGGCCTTTTATAAGTCGGCACTCTAGGATGCAGCCTTCTCAACCTACACGTAAATCCGTCACTGCCCTTTGAACACCCTCGAAGACTTTGCTGTCACTCATAACATTTTGTCCTCATTTCGCATCACTAAGTCAAATTTAAAAAAAAATTATATATTTCTTGTTCAAAATGGAAGAAATTCACCTTAGCATTTGTTTTAGCAATAATGTTTAATACCGCCTCTATAATAGATCAGCACATATACATAGGTAAAGAGCACGTATGATTTCAGTTAAGCATGCCGGCGCTTGACGATGGAAACTTTAATGAGCATAGAAAAAGTGTATGAATTCTTTAGTGAGCCTTATATGTCTAATGTTTTCCAACCGGAAAAATGTACAAGTATATATATTTTAACTTAAGATTTTATCAATAAAACAGCTGTTCCGAGCGTGTAATAAGTAGCAAGAGCAAACATCGGAATAATGAGTAGCGTAACCTATAAAGTGTAGATAACCGGAATAAGAAATACGGGATGTAGTCACTGCTTGCGGGGAAGGAATCGTTCTTTTTCTATGATGTATCGGAACAAAAAATAATCTATAATTATTTCACTGAGCTAACTGTTCAGTACAGTGTATGATGACATCAAAAATCTTGCAAAAATAAAACAATATCACACATCGGCTTAAAATAATGATTCCATTTAGCCAAGGGTTGAAACTAGTATGACTAGCTTTAGTAGTTTTTTTGTTTTTATAGTTTTTTCCGTATTATCACACACTGTACTGAACAGTAAGCTCAATCAAAAAACCATTAATTGGAAAAACTTTTAATTTTTTGTGGTGTAACCGGCACAAAAAAACTTTTCAGATCGGGGCAAAAAACAAATGTTTCGAGTTCAAAGTTTAATACTTTAAGCAAATCCGATGAAACGGTTTGCATTTTCTTATTCAGCAGCCTCGAAAATCCAAAAATCGGTTGTGATTTTTATTCTGCACCACTAATTTTTCTTCAGTAGTGGACACCACTTACAAAAAAAAAAAAACTTATGTAAACTTTTTTTTACAATTTTTTTTTTCCACAATCTCGTCTATATGATATGACGATGGTGTATGATATATTAAAAAAACGGTCATTGTGTACGATATAAAAAATGCGGTCTAAAAGTTCCAGTAAAAAGCATACCTGTAAAACTTTTATTGAAATGAGTGGATATCGTTTAACTTCCTAAATCAACACAAACAATTAAAATATTTATACAGTTTTATAAATGATGAAACGGCAAAATGCTAATTTAGTTCCTTATGGTTGGCTCATACGTAATGTTTGTAAAAAGAGTTTGATTATTCAATGAATTTTAATAAAAACTTCATTTATAATGCTCGTGCAGTATGCGTATCGAAGACTTATGTACTTGTATGCATTCTTTTTATATTTCAGTGAAACGACCAAGGGCTGGAGATCCATTTGATGCATTTCCTAAAAACTTCTGGCAGGAGTTTTCATCACCATTTACAGACACACCAGAAGATGAAGAATTTGAAATCACGGAAACAACGACACATGAACCATTCCCATTTTTCGCAGATCCCTACACAACGGTAAACGTCAGCACACAATTGGCTTCAACCGTACACCTGCACTGCCGGGTCAGTGACTTGCAAGGAAAAACGGTGAGTTCAAAGTAGTACAAAGTGAAAACGCCCCTTTTTTATTTAACTTTTCAGAAAAATACTAGTGATATACTATAATATTAAAAAAGCTCTAAGGAATTGTTAACTTAAGAGAATTTTCAAGTGCTTTGTACTTATGTATGTACATGCATACATATAAGGTAAAGGCGGTTAATTAGTAAAAAGTAGAATGAATTTAAAAGTCTTTTGACATTTCATCATCCCTGTGCGTTTTTAGTAAACAATTTTGTTTTCGCAAGACTCTTTTTTCATATAATAAATCATACACATTCATTATTCAAAAAGCAAAGAAAAAATCTACCGAAAAGTTTACGTTGCTTAAGGCTGTACATACATATGACCCTAATTACGGGGTGAAATCAAAAATTAATTTAAAAAAGTAAATTCAATATTTATAAAGGCACTATAAAACTCTTAGGGTAGTTAAATTATTTCTTATTTTATGTATGTGTGAATCAATTGGAGCAAAAAAAAATTTAGATAAGATAGGTAAAGCTCGAAAATTACTTTTTTTGAAAAAAATTATTAAGTAAGCTTAATTTATTATTAACTTTTTTATGAATAGATTCAAACAAAAAAAGAACTGCGGAAGCCACATATGTATGTATGTATGTGCGAATAAAACGAACAAGTTTCCTACTCGCTATTAATACGAATACGAGTACAATTTTTTTTTTCAAATTTCTTCTATTTGCCGCCAGGCGTTTTGAATAATTGTTTTTCAGTGAAATAATTCTTCTTCTTTTCATATCAAAATTCAAAATAGGCAAAATACTAATCTGCTGGGAAGCTCTGGCGTTTAAGCAACTTGCTATGTACACATAGCAACTATAATTTTACTCGTTAAGTTTGCGAATTTGTTTTTGTTTTTCCACACAATTATCGTTACTAGTTAAAGATAGCTAACAGCGAATGGCGAATAAAACGCACCTTATAGCTTAAACATTTAAAGTTAACTTTTAAAAAACTTTTATTTTTAAAGTTACAAAAAATGACTGAAAAATATTTATTTGCATGACTTTTTGAAAAAATGTATATTATATATTCAAGATCTTACGATAATACAACTTAAAAGTCAAGTTGAAATTAAGGTTAAATTATCTTTTGTTACTTCGTACCCACTCGCGAAAAAAAAAATTTCACTTTTCTCAATATTAACCCAAAAAATAAATTTGAAGTAAATCGAAATTCGATCGATTTCGATTGACTCGTTATAACTTATAGATCACATGATATTTAATTTGTTTCATTTAAAAAGTACTGTACCCGAAAAAGAGAAATTGCCTAAAAACGTAGTCGTTCAAAAATTATAGCGAGCTTATACAAACGTGTAAGCGAGAGACTCCACGAAAAATACTTATTTTCTGAAAAATGTCTTTTACACAGAGACATAAATTTATCAATTTTCAAATTATAGCATCAGAACACCAGCATTTTCAATAGATTTTCAGTACATTCAACTTTTACGTTTTCAACCCACTCTACTGGGTATGTGCTACAGCTCTACATTGGGAAACGCATCGACATGTCCTTTGTAGGAACCTCGTTTTTGACCTGGCAAAAGATCACAGAATTAATTTTATTTGTCACACTTTGAATTGGCCGTCACGTACTTTCAGCAACCAAGCTGTCATGATATTTCACTCGAGTATAATGCATACAAAAGTATCTTAAAAGTACAAAGTTCCTTTTAGAAAGCATTTAACCCAAAATAATTTTTAATTAGGTTACCTTAAAATTTGTGACAATATTAACTAAAATAACTGCGTGCAATGCCATTGTAAAACCCATTTATTAATTAAGCATTTATTTTTGCAACATAAACAAAAATGTTTAATTAGCGCTATAGGCGAAATAATTGGCCATCATTCAACCTGTCAGCTAAAAGTTTCTTCAGGACGAAAGGACGAAAATAAACGTCCAAATGCCCCATGCCGCATCTTTTCACGCCGCATAATCGGATGCGTGCAATCTTGCCTTATGGAGTAAGTATCACAAGGATTCTTATCACGAACAAGAACCTCATCTGTGATGCAAAGCACGTTCTTAAGCGTTATGTATTTGGCAAAACCCCAGCATAAAGATAACGTTATAAACACGCGAATGTGAACGGCCACACGGACGCGCGCATCCAACAATGGAATTATACTAACAACAACAACAACCCATCAGCAACAACAACAACAACATTAACTGGAAACATTATGCAGTGATGAAAGAAGCACCTTTATTACATACACACTCACATACAAATAAACTTAAAACTTTATCTGATGGTTAAACAAGATTTTACACTTAAAGAAAATTTAGAATAGAGATTTGAAATGTTTACGTACCACAGTAAAGCTGCGATACTCAAATCGTAAATTTAACAAATTTAAAGATATTATTGCTTATGCAATTTAAGGCTTATTATATTTTAAAACTTAAGGCCAAAAAAGTAACAACAAAAATTTCTTAAGTCACCAACCTGTTCCTCTAATAATCTACAGCTAGCAATTGTTTAGGAAAGGAAAAAACAAAATCGCAATCTTTTATCGCAAGTTTTGCTTAAATGGGAGTTTCTCCAGTTTTATATGAGGGACGCGGAATGCCACATTTTATCATATATTGACCATTTTTATATAGTTCCACGAATACATAGTTTCTTAATTTTGCCAGTATACAAAGGTTCACTATTCCAAAACCGCCAACTTTTTCAAATGCTAGTGTGTCATCAAATGTATTCGTACCGAGCCTTGTAACCTTTACTTACATTCATATATAGCTTTCTCACTATAACATTTAAAGTTTTTTAATTGTATGGGAGGTGCCACGCCCATTTATTTAAGATAGCCTACTGTTTTTACAGCGCTTGTTTGATCAAGTCGAAATTCCAAATTTCGTTCAGGGGAACTTTTAGATACGGAGATCATCATAGCGTTCTTAACTCAATTCGTGCTTAACTCAACTTAAACAGTTTTTCCTTTTCACGACAGAATTATTGCTGTTTTGTGATATGATCACGAGAAGACTTAAGTGACTCCGACAAAATGCCATAGATGTGTTAATGATAATGAATGGTCTCTTCAGTTCAGTTTCTTCTAAAATTGCTTTCTTTAGTGCCCTATTTGACTTCATATTGTTTAATTAACTGACGAGCTTTGATATTTTTTTTTTATTAAAATCAGTTTATTATAGCAAGTACCTTTCTTAATTACGCTTTTTCTATATAAAATTTAATTGAATCATTGAACATTTCATATGGAATGAGTCCCAAGTAACCAATCGGTTTTAATTTTCTGGTTTCATGGTAAGGTGTCTATTAAAGAGTCAAACGAGAATACAAAGAAATGCCTTTAATGTACAAAACAAAGCTGTCTGTATATATTTATTCCCATTCTATGGACTCTCACAACATTCTGTTAGTATAACGACATGTAATTCAACTAGCTTTCCTTCACCCTCTCACGAATTTGATGTTCAGTAATTCATGCAAGCAAAGCAAGGTCACTCAAGTTATTAATGTTTACTGTTATGATAGAATCGTGTTATGGATACTTTCAATATAATGCAAACATTGTGTTCCATTGTAGCTATGCAGATACACTACATTACTAACAGACAAAAAAAAATCAACCATCCTCCGATTTTTTTCGTCCACAGCCTCGAATGTCTTATGAGTATATAAAAAGTAGCCAGTAAAAATTTTGATTCAAAAGGTTAATAGTTAGAGATTACTTCAATTAAAAAATCTAGAAACCGCAATTCGTCAGTGATTTATTACTAAGAGATTATAAAAAAAATTTTTTTTTTACTTTTTTATATAATTTTGAATGAGAAATCATTTAGCGTAGTCCGTTTTGCCATAAAATTTATATATGTAATATAAAAATATTACTATCACAGCTGCGGGCCGAAAAATTATCGTAAATGTGAAACAAATTAAAATATCAGGTATTATTTGTATAAAGTATCTACCTATTAGCGAATTTAGTAAGACTTTAGCGTTGGCAAAAATAATTAAAGTTAATTGGTAACCCAAGTTTCACAGCCGTATAAGAGAACTGGCTTCACGTTTGACTCAAAGATTTTTAGATTTTTATAATACACAATACTGCCGTACTAAGCGAAAAAGACGTATCTCAAGAAAAAAATATCCGAGATTCTTATGGCATCGGATAGCTTAAGAAATTACGCGTCTAATGAAATACTCCAAATGTCGGCATCTTAGTTCAATCATACAAAAAATCTGCTAAGAAAATTTCCTCTATCTCAATTTTACAGGTATTTCAGCAAATTGACATAAACAAAACATCAATTATCTCGAAATGAATTTTTTTGAGATACGTCTTTTTCGCTTAGTACGGCAGAATAGACAAAATAAAAATCCGCTAGGTAGCATTGTCATCCAAGCAAGTTGCTGTGTACCTTTTTAAAAACTTTTTTTGCACTTGGAGAATTATTTTTTAATCTATCACTTGATAAGTGGGGACCTTGCGATGGGAGGGTTAAGTTCATTTATTATTAACAGTTAAGTATACAGGTATTTAGATATGTCTCCTTTTCAAAATTATCAAAGAACCTAACATACCCATTTCCCATTTATCACAGGAGAAACAAGCTCTTTTCAAGTGGAAAATTTAACCCATCAAAAAACTGTTCTATCAAAAATATTCGATTTATTTATATGTATGCTGAGGAAGAAAGAAAAATTTAAGGGAAAAAAACTGTTTAAGCAAATTACAGTCAAACTTCCATATAGCGAATACGTACGGGACCAGAAAAAAAATTTGTTATAAAAATATATTTTTGAAGTGAAAACTTCTTATGGCACGTTGTGCGGCTGAGGAAAAAAGTATAAACTCGCGACACCGACCGTCATCGGGATTCCCCGTCATGAATGCGATAGTAAAATTTGAATGTTCTTTGAAGACTTGGGAAACGAACTCGATTTTGGAATTTTGAAGACTTGGGAAACGAACTCGATTTTGGAATTTTGAAGACTTGGGAAACGAGCTCGATTTTAGAATTTTGAAGACTTGGGAAACGAACTCGATTTCAGAAATTTGAAGACTTGGTGTAAATTATCAGAAGCGCCTAAAAGTAGGCAGCGTTTTTTGAAAAAATTGGCTCATGAAAGTATGCAATTTTTGGAAAAAAAAATTTAAATTTGTAGCATACATATGTTGACTTCCGGTTAGAATTTTCTCAGTCAGCAAATTTTTCTCTGCAAGCGCAGCCGAAAGCAGAGCCAGCAGCCTAAAGCAGAGAAAAATCTGAAATACCAGGCCACCATGAACCAGCAGCAAGCAAATTTGGTTTTTTGAAAAACTTTAAAACGTTATATCTCGGCTATTACTAAACCGATTTAGACAAATGAGGTGTAATAGTTTTTTTAAGAACAAGCATATTTTTTTGAAGTCATTTGTGTTTTGATAAACTGTCACTAGATGGCGTTTTAAGCAGTTTTGAATATTCTAACAGCCATAACTCGGCAACGAATAAGCCGATTTTGATAAATGTGGTGTCATAGTGTCTGTAGGAAGAAGCAGATTTTTAAGTTAAGTTTTAGGAAAATTATAATCAAGCTCTTTAGTCAAAGGTCCAGGTACTTTCTTTACCTGATTTTTTCTTACTTACTTAATTCGCAATGATGTTTCTTACTGCAATCAGAATAAATTTTTGTTCTCAAACATTAGGAATACTTAGCTCAAATTTAATTATTCACAGTTGAGGCTACTGAGCCGAATATACTTCTTCCAGCAATTTTTGAAGTGAAAACTTCTTATGGCACGTTGTGCGGCTGAGGAAAAAAGTATAAACTTGCGACACCGACCGTCATCGGGATTCCCCGTTATGAATGCGATAGTAAAATTGTACTGTGCTTGGTTACGCTAGTGCGTAGGGTTCAAGCCTTGTACTTTTATGTACTTTGGCTTGGGCTTGAGATTGGCTTTCCTTTTTCAAACTACTAAGCTTGACCAGAGGTGAAGGTGCAAACTAATCTGGTACCACGGGTTGTTGGGAGCCCCTAGGACTTCGGTCCTAGCCCAACAGTGCGTGAAGCCCAATTGGGCAGATCGCATGGGAAGGATTCGTGGTGGCTGTGGTTGAAACCTAACTCGTAGGAAGAGTAATATACTAACGTAAATTGCCCGATGTGGAGTTGCATTCTCAACCAAGTGGCCGTTCTTAGAACTGCAAGAGATCCTAGATAGGTCTCGGCTCAAACCAAGGGTGAAGTTATGTCCATAAACATAGCTTTACTTGGTAACTGTATTAAATGCAGTCGTACCTAGGTTAGGCACGAATATAAATTAACTCATGTGTGTGAAAATCACACTGTGATATTAAGCCATCAAGGCAGGTGATCACATAAAAAACAAAGGACTCTGTTTCTTTTAAATAAATATTTCAAGTGGAAGACAAAAAGCAAAGCAGACACACTAACTGACACATTCCATTCTCATTCAACGATTGTTATGCTTACATGTTTGTTTCTTTCAAATTCCGCGTTGTTGCGTTGACAAATTGAGAATGAGAGCGAGAGTAAAATTTGAATACATATTCCGCTTTTGTCTTCCATTGCATTGCCATTTAAAAAGAAAACGCGCACATACCAGCTAACACACTAACTTGCCATTAAACGATATGTTTTCACTTCTGTCGGCACTCCCGAAGTGCAACCCGCCGTTTTCTTTTATTATTTATTTAAAGAAGTCAGTAATTTTGGTTTGGACTACACTCTTCCATTTTTGTCCATAAACAAAATCTTCTAATACATTAAGAAAAGCGTACACATTAGTCGCTACGTTGCTTCTTATCTCCAGAAAGTTTCGAAATTCGTCAAATGATATAGAAATTTGTCCTTATGTAGGAATCACCTTATCAGCAGAGGCCAACTCCTATTCATATTGAGAACTTCGCGTCTTCTACACTTTTTAAAATCACTTCCTTATTCTTCAAAATTGTTGATAAACTGTTGCCAGGAATCCCAAACTCCCTAGCAATACATATCCTACTTTTTAATCACGTCTTCCTCAACTTTTTTTATTATAATAACTTTTTTTTCGAGAGAAATGCTACTTCGTTGCAACTTTTTCACTTCTATCACTGAATACTGACTGAACTATTTTCACCATTAATAGTGAAGGAACTTTCTTTTTTCGATTGTTGTTATTTTCATATTTTGGGAATCTTTTTTCTCCGTAATTCGGAGATCAGAAACGCATAAAAGATTGATTTTCAGCAGCAAAATTTATTCGTTTTAAAGAGAACCTCGCTATAAGGAAATTCGTTGTAAGGAGATTAAAAAGGAGGTTAAAATACACTGAAAATAGAACGAGAAAGCTGTGTACTTGAACTCAGTTCGTAGTAGGGAGAACTTCGTTGCATAGAAGTTCGTTATAAGGAAGTTTGACTGTATATCAAACTTGGTATGGAAATTTGTTTTGTAACAAGCAAGCGTAGCAAAAATAGTGGGCGCAACACATCCAACACAAGAAAATTCTTGCACAACTTTTCAGAGATTTCCTTGAATAAGAGATGCCACCCCAACTTGTGACACCACACCAACTTGTGAGATCACGCCCACGTATTATGCGTATTAATTGTTTGTACAAACTATACCGAGTAATTTTAAACGGAAAAAATTTAGGCTTCCTTAACATCCTAAAAAAGTTATAGGTTATTAACAGGTTTTTTATTGAAAATATAAGAGTTTTTTTACAAAAAATTGGTCAAAATATAATAATAATAACTATGCAATCTATAGCTTATTAGCCCTATGAAATAGACCGTAGTTATTTTAAGTTTAAATGTTTCAATTTATTTTATTAAAATCGATTATTAGACAGAAACCGGCGACCGCTTGCTTTCGTGTTTGTTACGCAACTGAACACTTCTTTTTCTCTTCTACTCTTTTGTTCACTACTCGTCACTATCGGCTGGTGCCTTACACCTATTACCGTTTGCGAGTCGCCTGAATAATTAAGCGACTCGCCTAAATTGATATTACGGTTTGCGAGTTGCCCTGTTGTTTCGCCACAAACGTCAAAATAACGCGAATATCAAAAATTTTCATATTACTGTTAGCGAGTCGCCTAACTTTCGTTCGCCAGAAATATCAAAATCGAGCGAATAAAATTTGTTTCTGACAAACATTTGGAACTTTTTTAAAAATTTTACAAATAGTGAAGAAACTGCTAACTCCGACACACACAAATAGTTAATAAATTAATTTGATTTAAGCATTTGGGATATTTCTAGTTAATAGCATGAAATAACCAATGGATTGAGCCAAAGGTCGTGGTATGTAGCTTTGGGGCGAGTAAGAAGAGAAACAAAGAAAAGCTGCGTGTGCGGTTTACGGATATACCGCCAAATGCGGAAGTTTCAAAATCGAAAAAACGATAGGATGTAAATGAGCTTTCCATTTCGGAAATAAAGCGAATCGCCAGATTCAGGCGACTCGCGAACGGTCATATGGCTATATATAATTTACAATTATTGTAACTCATTAATTTATCTTTCTTATGATAACCATATTTTGGAAATTAATCGAGGAGTTCCCAACTTACATTAATTTTTACAAAAGCTATATCCGCTATATAACTAACAATGGCTATAACTCTGATATTAAATCCGACCGGCTCATTTTGATTACATGTGTATTTTTTGAATTAAAGATCACATAAGCTTTCATTTATCTCATTTTGGAATCGCGTTCCTAATAATAGTTTTTACGGACTTGTGTCTGTTTGATGTCAGCTCTTTCCATGTTTCCAGAAAGAGCTCATCTGCAAGCTACCTTCATGTTATCTTCTTTTAGTTTGAGAATCCAATTGTATTTCCTTGCTTTGAACAACCCTGACAACTTACTCACAATAGCGCCGGTTTTTGTAGAAAACTAGGTCGAAGATGTTTTTACCTGACGTTTGATTTGTGTGAATAGCGATCCGTTTTTGATCAGTTTTTGGCTCGAAAGCGAGATAAATGAAAAACGTTGTGCTCTTGATTCTAGTAATCTCTATCTGATTTCAGTCTGACAAAAATAAAGTGAGATGTTTATAAAAAAAAAAAAAAATTTTGTTATGATTCATTGACTTCGAAAATCTTAAATTCTACTCATTTATCACTCTTATGATTTAACGAAGCTGTATGTAAGAACTCACCTGGGTATTTTGGTAGAAGCTGAATAGCTGGAATATTTTAATTTTTTTTTTTCTGATCTTAACACAATTAATTACTGCACAAGTATAAGAAAATATTTAAAATCCCTTGCTTTTGTTATTTATTTTTTCTATTTTCTACACTTTAACAATACATAAATTTATTCTGAACTTTATATGCAGGTATCATGGATGCGACGAAAAGGAGATGACTTAACACTAATAACCTTCGGCCGCCATACTTACAGCGGTGACTCGCGATACTCCCTGGAATTCGAAGAACCAAACGATTGGAAACTAATAATCCAATACGCAAACGAACGTGATGAAGGTCCCTATGAGTGTCAGGTCTCATCACATCCACCCCTAGTGTTGTTAGTGTACTTAACTGTAATTGGTAAGTTCGCCGCAAACTGCACTCATTAGTGCGTGACACAATTAATCATGAAGTCGGCATGCTGATTCAGTTCACCCAAAGCAACCCAAAAAAAATGCATTGTGCTTAGTAAGATGAAAAAAAAAAATCGAATATGAATCAGCTAAGGCTCCTCTTCTAAAATGTCACGAAGCACATACAGACACATAATCATCACTGATAATTTTCTTATTTGCTCACAGTTCCTCATGTGGAAATTCTCGACGAAAGAGGGTCAACCACCCCCGAGAAATACTACAAGGCTGGCAGTACCATAGAACTACAATGCGTCATTTCGAAAATCCCGCAGCCATCATCCTACATAACATGGCGACACGGTACACGTATGCTCAACTATGACACAAGCCGCGGAGGCATCAGGTACGTAAGAGACTCAAATTCGCGCAAAATAATTGGTACGTACGTGCACAGAACCCTTGAATAATATTAAAATTGTGCTGCCAATGAAACTTACATTCAATGCTCATTTCGTTATATGTATACTGATAATGCGACCGGAGCATAGTGGGCGATAATTTTACTTTTTGGGGTAAAAATCTGAGAACTCCTCGGAAAAAAATTATAAGAACAATGAAGAAGAAATTAATTTCTTTTTGTTTTTTTTTTTTTTTTTTGAGTTAGTTAATATATACTTCAATTATTTTTATAGACAAGAGTCGAAATCATTCATAAATGGTCAAAGAAAGCAACTCAAATCGGAGTTTTGCCAACTACTTCGAAGCCATTCGTTTTAGGGGAAAGCTATCCAGAAAGTTCTTCTAGTATTCTTTTTTCAAATCTATTCAAAAGAAATATAGTTTTTTGTATCTCCTGTATAATTTTAAAAATCCGTTATGAGCCCTTTCCGATATAAGCTAGAACTTTTTATCAAAATGAGGAGCCGGTAAATTTGTGTCATAAAAAATCAAGTATATACCACTGTGCGCAACTTACGGTACCTATGTATGTATCGGCGTGCAAATTCAATTATCAACCTTGAGTAATCAGATATTTGAATGTATATTTGTATGTAGAAAGAGTTTAGTGCGTAAACCGAGTTGTCGCAACAATCGTATAGATACTACAATACTTTTGCCATACCATTATATCATTCCCCAGCAAACATTGTTAATCGCGGAAGAGTCATGTTTCAATTGCCGATGCGATAATTTCGATCGCGCTCTACCTATCATAAAATGAAACAGAGCGCCAGCTTAGCAGCATTTTCACAGTTGTTTAGGAATATTCTTCTAGCAATTGCTGTCGTTAATGTATAATGCAAATAACAAAAAAGTAATATGGAATCCCAAAACATTATCAGGTATAAAATGGATGATTCAAAATCAATTATTTTTATATTTGTTCTGACTTATCTTCCGAAAGAAAGTCTAGAGGTGGAGCTTGTTAAAAGTGCTCAAGTTTGATTGCGGAAACTATCTCAAACGAGTTATTGGCTCATCGCTATAAGTGTGGAAAATTGAAAAGTCTTCCAAATGTTTGCTGGGTCATAAGCTGATTTTGGTAAAATAGACATCTGTCATTGGATTGGTAAATGCTATTGTAATATTGTTTGCAAAAAGATAGAGTGCTTTCAGGCGTTTCGTAAGCCATAGACATTTTTTTACAGACGTTTACAAAAGTAAACGGTCAGAATTTTAATTAAGGCATTAAACCACTGTACATTTTTTTAAGAAATCAATTTATTCTTTTTTGCTTAAAAAAAATATTTTAACCTATTTAGAATCAGGAAAAAAACGTTTATGTTGAAAAAAAAAATCTTAGAAATTCACATTTGTATATAAGCGTGTTTGAGCTCCGTTCACTTCGTATAACGTGCTCATCAACTGTCATAAATTTCACAAAATATTCGAAGAGGCGTTCCTGAAAAAAATCGCTCAAAATTTATTATTTGCACAAATTGGAAACTTGCACGTTTAGGTGAATGCCACTATTATATTATAAAAAACACAATTTATTAACACTTAAAAAGTTGTGTAACAATTCCTTATAATTTTTGTTTTATTCCCTTATGCCGTTTCATAAGGACTTACCACTTAAACAAAAGTGAATTCCTAACCTCGCCTTTGAGAGTGTCCTTGAAAATAGATAAACAATTTTAATTTTTCGGTTCTGATCTTCTGCAAATCGCTTTATATTTTGCAAGTTTATACTTTAAGATAAGGACATGTCACTTTTGTCCTTAAGGTCTACGATTAAAAACAGAACCCATTGTGATTCTTAGTTGAAATATTGGTACTATGCAGATAATGGTCAGCAATTTATGTGGTTTTAGGTTAAAATAGAAAAGATGCTTTCTGAGAATTAATATTTCGATGTGAACTATATTTTTGTTAGTTTTATTAAAATGATCAATTTGTTAAAATTTCTCTGGAACTACGAATTTTGTTTTTTATCTTTATCTTAAAGTATAACCTTGAAAAACTTAAAGCAAATTGGAGAAATTTGTGTCCGAGTAATTGTTCAAAAAATATTGGATATTCCCCGGTAAAAAAAAAAATGGTTTTTGGACATGGAACAACCATCTTAAAAAGAAGCAAGAAATTATAAATTTTTATTACTAAAAGCCTGAATATTTAAAGAGATTTTAAGAAGATCGACAAATTCCTTTTTAACTCATTTGACATCCGTTTTGATTTGCGTCATTTTTGATATATTTAGTCCATAAAAACCCATAAAACCCTAAAATTCCACTAGTAAGTTTATCATAAAATATCTCAGATTTCTTAGGTGGTATACAAATTTAAAAGCTTATGAGTAAATATTGCTTTCATTTGAATCGTAAAAAGACTGCAAATATATAGATGTTGATTCAAAAAAAACTGTTCGGCACCTTAGGATAAAATATTTAAAATGCTAACTGCAGTTTAGGATTCAGCGAGCCATTATACATAAAAAATAGTAGGCCTGATCTTGTGTTAATGATAAAATACTCATCTTCTAAGAGTAAGTTGTACAAAATTAAGTGCTTAATTTTTTGATAACATTGACTATTTGCAAGCTGTTGAAAACAATAACACTATTATCTGATTCTTGTCCTAAGTTATACACATGGAAATTTTGAACACAATGAGAAAAGGTCGTGTCGTCGAAACTTTTGTTTTTATTCATGAACTTTTGGAATCTCTCTTAACTACTTAAAAATTCTTCTCCTTTGACAATTCTTTTTTTCGCACTCATTTCTATAACTTTTTATTATAAGAAAATGCGAATTTTGTCCTTCAGCTTTAAAACCGACCTTTAGAAACCGAACTGAATATTATTTTTTGTACACAGAAATTAAATAAGACAAAAAATCATCCTCAATTAGTATTGGATAGGGCCTGCTTACAAAAGTAGCACATATCAAAAAATTTCAATTTAGTAATGAAAAGCAAAAATATTATTGGAGTGTTGTAATGAAATCCAAATTTTTTTTCTAATTCCATTGACCAAAAAAAAAAAAAAAAAAGGTCACTTTGTACGAAAAAACCCTAGGAAATTAAATAAATATTTAAAATAAATTTTATTTCCCAATGCAAACATCAAAATCAAAAAAAAAAAAAAAAAACAAAAAAGGTCCTACCTTCGAAAGTAGTGAAAAGTGGCGCATTTCAACCAAAAGTAGCACATTTCAAGTGAAAAGTAGCAAAGTAGCACAGCCTTGCAAAAGTAGCACTTTTTCTACTTTAGTATGCCATCTGGTAGCCCTAGTATTGGAGAATTATCTAAATTTTTTGTTTCGTATTCAGAGTCCCGAAAAGACTTAAGTCTCAATCCCGTAATCCCGATCTTTCAAATATGCGTTATTTCTTCCAACCATAGGCCTGTTGGTGGAAGCCACAAGTTTTGTTTTTCATTTTGAACTTACGTATGGTTTCTTTTTTTATAGTTCTCAATTAGTTAAAGGAACTTTGTGACAAATAAAGTTTAACTAGTACCCGAAAATTAGATATACTAGAATTTGCCCACTGATTGAAATTCAGCCTTTATAATAAAATACAAAAATTCATAGGACTGTATTACTGATATGCTGGTTGCAATGAGAATGTCCAGCTTAGTAAATATCTGTTAGTCAATTTTTCCGCTTTTGTAAGCACATATAAGTACATTTAGGAGCTTCAGCTAATGGGGACGAACCATGTATTTTATGTTTAATTGGCATTTTTTTGGAACTTTCATCTTACTTTTCCTCAGTTTGGAGCAACTAAACTGTGGGGCAATAGACTAACGCTTTTTCGGCACCATCACTCCCTCCAAAATTATGTTGAAATCCAGAAAATAATTCATTCAATAATTTTCAACTTATAAATGCATACATTATATACTTATTGTTAGTTACATCCTTAGAGACAAATGGACAGCTTTTTGGTAGACCAATCCCAATCTTATTGAGCTCTCTAAACACGGTTTTCAAAGCGTTCAACATTCAAGTTTTATCAAACATATATTTTAACAACGTCTATAACTAGAAGGGGATTGAGATTTAAGCTTTAACGTAACACACTTTTTTCTCCCTGCATATCCTTCCACCCTTGAAGTTTTCGCCTTTGGATTTGAAACACTTTTTGCAACAATTTTTTTTGCACACATATGTACATTAGGGTGATTGTAATTTTTTTTTTTTTTTGGTTTTTTTAAGTTTCTGTTGCGGAAAAATTAAGTTTAATTCACGCAAACGCAGCTGGGTCAGAATACGCGAAACCGACATGTCTGAAATGTTTTTCAAAATTTTTATATAAATCAGTAGCTGCAAGTGGTAGAAATTAGTGTACGGAAAAATTTTTTAAAAAAAATTGTTGTTGCAATAATTATTGCCAGTCAAAGTTTTCATTAAACTTTTTTTTAAAATGTTATAAGTTTTGAACTGCTTGACTGATTGTGACGAAATTTTTTAGTTTCTGTAGATAATAAATTGAACTTATGTATTAAAAAAAAAAGTTGCAAAAATTGTGCATTTTTGTTGTTAATTAGCAATTTTTCTATCAGGAATTGAATTTTAATGACTTGCTCCGCCTCAAAAAAATCTGAAAAAAAATTACAGAGATGCATTGAACCCTTCCAAACTAGAATTCGTCAAAAAAATCGTGCAGCCTCAATTAGTTTTGACGGTACAAATATTATGGTGGTACCGGGCGGACGAAAAATGCATAAAAATTTTATTGTTTTTCAAAAAAATCAATAACTCTAGTTTACAAGAAAAAGGATCGGGTTTCTCATAGACTTTTTTCTTTGTATTTTGAGGCGTATCAAAAACGCTTTTCAGCATTCCAAAGATATTTTCACTCTCTTTCTAACGGTATGCTGTTTCCTTGAATCAAATAAGATTTGATGAAGTAACAAGCACTCAAATTCCAAAAAAAAACTGACTTTTTTAAAAATCACTAAATTTCGATTGCTTCATTTGAATGAAAATTTTTTTCTTTTTCATATTTTTTGAATAACAAATGAAAGATTATTTTTTTGCAAATATTTTAAGGATAATTTTGCGAATGTCGGACTAAAAATGTAGAAGGATTTCGAGAAAACAGTAAAAAACTTGCAATAAAATTAGATAAAAAACAAATGTATTTTCGTTAAATTTTATTAGTTTTTATTAAATTTTTAGTTGACCAGGTCGAATTGCTTGTCGCAAAAAATATCAGTCTAAAAACTTAGAGAAGCTCTTAAAAACGATTTCTGCATTATTTGTTTTTCGATCGGAGAAAAATTCATGGAGCGTTTATGGCTCTCCTGAAGGTGATTTTTTGGCAAAAACGAACATGTCTTTTTCTTGTAACTTTTTTTTCTTCAGAAAATGCATACCAAAATTTGCTAGAAAAATTAAGACTTAGGCTTTACAAATATTTTTGGCAAATAAATTTTATGAAATTATTTATTTTTATACTAAATATCAGGCTCTAAATATTTTTGGGATTTTTACATATGAACATATATCATTTTTCCACTATAAAAAGTTCACTTTTGATTTAACATACATAAATTTAGACTTCTTTGAAAGGTATTGAGCTCTTCTTTCATTTGATATATGTATATGATTAATGTAAAATATAGCTACAGAGCTGCGTCTGCGTGAAAATTTTTTGGTCATATCAGAAACTGTATTTTTCCGCAACAGCACCTTAAAATAAACAAAAATAATTAAATTTCAATCACCCAAATATAGTACATATATATGTACATACATATTGTATGTATGTGTTACACTCGTTTGGACAAAATCTGATTTTAGATTATAAAAACAAAAAATGTGCTTTAGTAGGAAATAAAAAGTGGTAATATCAACGTGACAGCACAAAAACGATGCAAAAAATAATACATGTACATTAGGGTGTTTTTTTTTTTGAAAATTTTTTTTTCTGAAATTTATATGATAATTCTTTGGTATACATACATATGTATATAAAAAGAGAAATGCACCCATAGGTAAATTTTCGACTTAGAAAAATCATCAATCATCATCTTTGCTTAAAACGTGGAAAATAGAGTCGAATTTTCAGACATAAGGCTATTCTTGGAATCATTATTTACATAATATGTATATTCTTTTTTAAAAATGTCGTCAGACAAATTGCTGTAACTCAAATATTTTCACAATTAACAGCCAATTGAAATGAAATAAAGTCAATTTTTAGTCACAAATCAGTCATCATACATCATCATACTGTGATCTTATCGGATACAAAAATATGTCAATAACTATTTTAAGGGGCTATACCAGTATGACACTTTCAAGAAATCGATTTTTCTTTTGGCTTATTCGATAGTTTATACTTTTAAAAATATCCTGTGAAAGCGGCAAGGTCGTATCTTGAATAGTTTTTGAATGGCAGCGTTCTAAAGAGCGACCGCTCGCAGGTATAAACCTCAATAGTTGAAACTTTAAACGCGTTTTTCTCGAAACGACGTTTTTCAAAATTGCTGACATCATAACTCAAAGAGAAATTGACCGATCGACTTCAAATTAAATCTCAGTATTTTTGAATGTATTTACTATAAAATGACCTACGATCTTTTTGATTGGTTGAAAATTGTCAATTTGGCATTAAAAAAAAGACCATTTTTTTGCCCCAAAATACGACACTTTTTTCAGAACCACGCCATTTTGTTAATTTTTGATATGTTTCAAAAATCATAAGTCATTGTATAGGAAATACCTTCAACTTTAATAACCTTTTTGTATTTTTTCGTTTCAATTACTCATTCGGCCGGAATCATGTCAGAAGTTGGGGAACTTTTTTTTTTTGGCACCTCCGAAGACGGCACATAACTCCGTTATTTTTCAATATTTTTTTGTAAAAATATAGCTGAAAATATATTTTATTATGTCCAAAAAACTTCAAAACATTCTATCGAGTACTTTCTTTTAAAAAAATTAGCGAAAATCGCCTAATTTTTCATGGGTTACACTGGTATAGCCCCTTAAACTAAGTTTAGTTCTCTAGAAAAAGTCCTCATAGTCTAACGTGTCAGGCTCTTAAAGTAGACTAATTTTAGAATCACAATATATTTAGAATGAACATTAGAAGAACATGATGTTTGTTTTGCAACATTTTCTCAATACTAAAAATTCAAATTCAAAAAATCATTTTTTAACCACCCTAATGTTCATACTTGGCATAGGTCTGTCTGATAGTAAAAAAGTTTGAACACCAAATACAATAATAAACATAAAGAAACCATATCGTTTTTGATATATGAGCGGCAACGAAACTTTCATTATTTATTTTTTTGCGGTTCTTCAATTGGTAACACGGCAGTCATAGGAAGTTGGTAGGTACACATCAATGCAGCTTGCAACAGACAACATACTCGCATTAGTGTACAAAATGTTTAAACCAACTTTTCCAATATAAAGTTACGCGAAATTTTGTGATTTTTTTTCAATTTTTAGTACCGGACACATAGATGGTATATTAGACTAGTCCAAGATACAAAAGTATCAGAATTTTAATACCACGAAATTTTACAGAAACTTTGGGTCTTATAAACAACGAGAAGTCCTTAAGATTCAAATGTTTTTACTATATGGAAAGTACTACGATTTGTTGTCCAGCCCCGCTCATTGGTTTGGAGTCTTTGTATCGATATCATCATTAAAACATAGATGTCGTATGAAAGATAATTTAATGATCTATAACATTGGCATATAAAAATTTGATATATATGCCATAGATTTCGAGATATGGCAATTTTCCTAGAATTTTTTCAGCATCGTTTTTACCCTTGAAATCAGTATATGATGCGTCTGTAATTCTTCTCTATTAAACTTATTTTACCGGAGAGCATTTTTACGAACTGAAGAAATTTTTTTTATAGTTTTGGAATGTTGTGGCAAACATTTCATTTTAGGCTGCGGCGCTTTGTTTCATGAGATTTTGAATTGAGTTAAAATTTTCTCTCAATGGACTCGCCAATCATAAGGCTACATCAGCATTTACAAATAATATTTTTAGACAATAATTCGTAAAAATATTTTCAGAATACTAATGCTACAATTAAGTACAAATATGAACACATCTTTCATATCCATGTATTATATCAAATAGTTAGAAAATTCTTAATCCAAAGATTGTGCTATCTACTTTAATATATTTCAGTGTAAAAACGGACATGTTACCTGGACGAGCATTAAGCAGACTCTACATAGCCAACGCCAACCGACACGATACCGGAAACTATACTTGCATACTTGGCAGCGACATTACGGAAACAGTGATGGTACATGTTCTGAATGGTAGGTACTGTTCACTACGCATACATACTATATACTATATACATATGTATATACTCAAGCGTGAAATTTTAGTGTCCTACAGCTCATTTCATTTATTTTTTTTTTTTCTTAATTTTTTTGCAGGCGAGGAACCTGCTGCCATGCAACATGCAGCTGCGACGATTTTAAGTCCCACATTCGTGGTTTTGGTCGTCGCATTCTTTGGTGCGCTGAGGCCATGGCAACGATGACAACGCATTTACAATTGTATTTACTAATGAGTTCGTTCAACCCCCATTGCGAGTCTCAATAAGCACTTTGCCAGCCTCCTGTCCAAGAGCAAAAAACAAGAAGAAAAAAACATTTTTCATCTAAATATCATAGGTTGTTTTTTACAATTTTATCTTAGCAAAAACCAGAATCAAAAATTACGAAAAAAAAAAGTTAAAGTATTTTATAATTAATTAGTTAAGAATTAAAAAAAAATCGTATATTTAACCCTTTCGGTCCCCGCATCTTTTGGAGGGGACATATGATATTAGTATAAGTTTATTGAAAAATCTGCAACATTTCGGCCTCGAGGCCTCATTGAGGCTATGAAAGTATTAGTACACTTTTATATTGTTGCAGATATTTTACATTATTCCCTCCTTCAAAGTCATGATTGTTTCATGATTTATTGTATTTTTGTGAACACTAACATATGTATATTTAAGTTGTATTTTGATGTATAAATGTTATTTTTTTAAATTGATTAAAAATCTTTATATGTAGGTATGTGTATAATGGCTGCGGGGACGGTGCGTGGTTCCAACCTTTTTGAAGTAGCTATTTCACTCTTTGAGGCACCTTCAAGTCAAATTGATGGAAAAAAAATTCCGGAAAAACTAAACGGCCTCGCAACATGAGCGCAAGAAAATCAATTCAATGCCCCCAAAAATGAAGTACAAGTACACTGCTATACCATAACTCCAATAGGAGTGTAGGATTAGAACAAAATTCAAAAGCTATGTATTTTGATCTCTGTCTCGTTATTTTATGCTGTGCCAGCTTGTTTCGGTTTTTAGGATATAACATTTTATCAAACGGCGTCTTGATCTTCTGTATCTTCTTGGGCGCTAATCAACAATTTTCCCTAGCATCTTTCCTGTCATCTTTTTATAATCGCAATTGAGATAAGAATATGCCTCAGCTCATGATTTGAAATCTAGCAAGATCAACATATTCTCAATATCCGTCTGAAGAACCTTGGGCTTTTTTACTGTCAAACTTATATAAATATTAAAATAATAAGCATGAAAGTTACAAAACGAATTGAGGCGCCCGGTTTCAAAACCGGCCAAGTCCATTTTTCATACTTTTGGGAAAACAACGAAAAACGTTTATCTCCATCTATGTTCATTGAAAAATTAAAAAGTATTTCCCACATAATAGCTTATAAAATTTCTGACTCAAAACACTTCAGATCACACTTTTCGAGTTTTATTTGCGAATGTTTTTGAGAAAACAATTTTGGACTTGGCCGGTTTTGATACCAAGTTCATGGACTTGGCCGGTTTTGAAACCAAAGCGTTGGAAAAAAAGTGGACTTGGCCGGTTTTGATACCAATGTACTGGACTTGGCCGGTTTTGATTCCAAGGCGTTGGACTTGACTGGTTTTGAAACTGGTAAAGCTGAATTCGACCAGAAACGACTTAAAAAAAAGATAATATTATTTATCTATTATATAAAACTCATTTTTTGTCTGTCTGTCTATCTGTCTGTCTCTTATGCACGCGGAAACTATCCAGCCGATTTTGATGAAATTTTTACAGTGTGTGAGTTTCAATCTGGCGGGTGTCATAGGCTATAAAACTTTTATTTAGGGTGCATATTTAGGGTGGCCTTCATACACAAATATTTTAAAAATAGCGATTTCTCAAAGACATGTAAGTCGATTCTCATGAAACTTATACAGTATGGCTTTTATGTTAAGAAGCATAGACGAGATTGTAAAAATTTTATTTAAGGAGCATACTTAGGGTGGCCCTCATACAAATATATTTTTAAATATCATTTTCACGAAGACAGGTTAAACGATTCACACCAAATTTACACCACGTATCTCTTATGTTAAGAAGCATAGCTTAGGCTACAAAACTTTTGTTTAGGGTGGCCTTCACACAAAAATATTTTTTATATATCATTTTCTCGAAGACCGCTAACTCGATTCTTATGGACTTTACACCACTTGACTTTTATATTAAAAAGCACAGACTAAGTTGTACAAATTTTATTTTGGGTGCATATTTAGGGTGGCCCTCATACAAAGATATTTTCAAATATCATTTTCAAGAAAACAGGTTAGTCGATTCACACTAAATTTACACCACGTAGCTCTTATGTCAAGAAGCATAGCTTGGCCCACAAAACTTTTATTTAGGGTGGCCCTCACACAAAAATATTTTTAAATATCATTTACTCGAAGACCGCTTAATCGATTCTCATGTAATGTACACCATATGGCTTTTATGTGAAGAGACACTGAAAAGATCGTAAAAATTTTATTTAGGGTGCATACTTAAGGTGATCCTCATACAAAAATAATTTCAAATATAATTTTCACAGAGGCAGGTTAGTCGATTCACACCGAATTTACACCACGTAGCTCTTACGTTGAAAGGCTATGCTTCTTAACATAAGAGATACGTGATGTAAATTCGGTGTGAATCGATTTATTTGTCTTTGTGAAAATGATATTTAAAAACATATTTGTATGAGGGCCACCCTAAGTATGCACCCTAAATAAAATTTTTACCATCCAATCTGCGCCTCTTAACATAAAAACCATACGGAGTAAATTTCATGAGAATCGATTCTCATGTCTTTGAGAAATCGCTAATTTTAAAATATTTGTGTGTGAGGGCCACCCTAAATATGCATCCTAATTTAAAGTTTTATGGCCTATGACACCCGCTTGATCGATACTAACATACTGTAAAAATTTCATCAAAATCGGCTGGATAGTTTCCGCGTGCATAAGCGACAGATAGACGGTGCCGTGACATAATCCCCACGGACATAATCCCCATTTTTGCTGTGGGGGTTATGTCCCCAAAATTTTCGGACATAATCCCCATAAAAAAGCGGACATAATCCCCAAAGCTATGGGGATTATGTCTAATTAATTAATTTTATATAATAGATGTGCGTAATGTAAGTATGTAAATTTCAGCTCATTTGAACAAAATCTGTAAACAAATTTAAGCTAGTTCATGGACTTGGCCGGTTTTGAAACCAAGTTCATGGACTTGGCCGGTTTTGAAACCAAGTGCATGGACTTGGCCGGTTTTGAAACCAAGTTCATGGACTTGGCCGGTTTTGAAATCCATGCATCAAAATATCTTTAAAAAATGTGATAATTCTGTCAAAAAATTTTTTTTTAATCTAAAACCATTGTAGATAGATAAAGTATGGTCTAGATTTCTATATATGAGAATATCTCAAAAAATTTTTTTTTTGGACTTGGCCGGTTTGCAACCGGGCGCCTCAATTCTTGGAAACAAATTTTGCATAAAAAATGGCTTTAAACACTTAACGGCCTTACGGTTTTATATCCTGCATCAATACTTTTCTCATAATTTTTCCTTAAAATCAATTTATATGGGTTGAATCGTGATTTTGCCCCTATTTCCTACGGTTAATTTGCAGTACATTTGCAACGACTAAGCTACGCTGCATTCACCAACTCTCCGCCTCCGCACACTTCGCTTTGCTCATGGGATCTTGCTCTGGGCTCAAATTATAGTGTATTAAAGTGATTGTAGTGAAAACAGCAAAGGCTTTGAGTTGTTACACGAGAAACACCAAAGCTCTACTAGTGCAGGGATCAGAAAAATTTAAAAAAATGTCAAGAAAAAAAAATTTTCAACCTGTCTAATGTACATATATTGATGAAAAAGATAACATCCTTATATGTTGAATCTAATGGACTAAATCAACTAAATAAGTTGAGGAAGAGAATTAAAAACTTTAAAAGCTCTAAAAACTGTCAGCAGATGGCACTTAAGTAGTTTTAATATTGTTAACTACTATTAAAATTCCTTAATGCGCTATCTGGTGGCAGATTTTTCAGCATTAAAGTTTTCCATTCTCTTCCTCAACTCATTTTCAACAAAATTACGCATTCAAATCGGTACATTAGTTTCGGAGTTATTCGAGTTCTAACACAACTGTTAAACTGCTGCTGTTTCTGTTTGCGAGCTGCAGAAACTAATGGACCGATTTAAATTAAGACTGCGTCATTTTATTATAAATGAATTGAGGAAGAAAATGGAAAACTTAAAAACTCTAAAATCTGCCACCAGATGGCGCTTATTTAACAATTTTGTTAAAAATTTAATAACTCCAAAAATATTGGACCGATTTGAATGAGAAAAACGTAATTTTATTGTAAATGAGTTGAGGATGAGAACTAAAAACTTTAAAGTTCGAAAATCTGGCACCAGATGGCGCTTTAAGCAGTTTTGATTGTTTTAACTACTTAAAGCGCCATCTGGTGACCGTTTTCAGAACTTTTAAGTCTTCCATTCTCTTTCTCAACTCGTTTACAATAAAATTACGTTTTCCTCATTCAAATCGGTCCATTAGTCTCAGAGTTATTCAAGTTTTAACAAATCTGTTGAACAACTCATCCCTGCTGCTGTTTCTGTTTGCCTGGTGTTTTGTGAAATTTTCAATAAGAAACTGCAGCTCAAAAACAGAAATAGTTTTGTTAAAACTTGAATAACTTCGAAACTAATGGACCGATTTGAATGAGAAAGATGTCATTTTACTGTAAATGAGTTAAGGAAATGAATGGAAAACTCAATATTTCTTAAAAGTGCCACTAGATGGCGCTTAAAGCAGCTTAAATAATTTTCTGCCGTTTTCTATAAAGCGGAAGGTGTAAATTTTAACGATTTTGTTATATGTATGTGTGTATTAATTTTTTTTAAATTTGGTGACTGAAAAAAAAGGTCAACTTTTTCCAAAAAAAAAAAAACAAACTTTTACTTGCGAAGGCCGTTAATGCATTGATTTTAATTTGGTAATAATGCTTCTTATCAACATTATTTATGTGCGCTTATTTGTAGTGAGCAAAGCTTGCGTGATCCACGAAAAAATTCAATATGTAAAATTTGCAAAAAAATCAAGCGTTTATATGCCAATAGCAAGTAATGGGCTTTTTACTTTACTTTCAAACGCTTTTGCTCGGCTATCAATGACCCAATTGGTATGGTTTCTTTTTTACGCACATTTTTACGTGCGTTTGCAGCGAACAAATCTGCCGCCGCACGACAAAATTCAATATGTAAAATATGCAAAACACCAGGCCACCATAAACAAACTGCAACTAAAGGGTTTTTTTTTACTTTACTTTACTTTAAAACGCTATTGCTCGACTATTACTGAACCGAAACCATGGTTGGAGCTAAGATGAAAATTTCAATCTTTATTTTTTTTTTTTTTGGAGCACACTCTTCAAATTTGGTTTTTCTGGAAGTTAAAACTATCTTGAATTAATATTCAATTCAAGGAGGAACATTTAAAATTCAAAGGAAGACATAATCAAAATTGCATTTAAATTTAAAAAAAAAACACGAAAAGTTAAATAAAAAAAATAGCTATCTGAATTTTAATTGAACCTTGAATATTAATTCAAGACAGTCTTAGCTTCAAGAAAAACTATGGCTGAAGGATATCCTATAAAAAAAAAAACTAGGCCAGCTAAAAGCCTTTTTTGGTGGAGATGGCCATATGCAATTCTATACCTTAAATGTAAGAATATTCAAAAAATTAAAGACTTGCTGCAACTCCTTAACGAAAGAAGTCCGGAATTTGTTTATTTTCTTGATTCGTGTCTAAAACTGATAAATGTTGCGAGAATATTGCATGAGTAGTAATGTGTTTCGGAAGAAGCCTGGGAATTGGCTTTTATACAAAAACACTGCAATGCTATTTTTGCAAAAGTAACATCAAAATCTCATTTAAGCCCAGTATCAGTATCTGGATCAAGGACAAAGATATCAATAAAAACAATTAACTGTTTCTATTAATTTGCTAAGTGTTATGATTTTTTACACTTTTGAAATTCAAGGATTTGCTAATTCTCAAACACACCTATATTTACTTAATACTTAACTTATTTGCCGAAAGGGTTAACAAAAGAAAACTATGGAATATGTATAGATATTATTTTATAACAGAAGTTATTTTAAAAATAATTTCTTATGTATTTTGGCTTTGCTAAAATTATATGAAATTTATGAAATTCAATATCGAAATGATTTAATAACAAGCAGGCTATCCAAAAAGTAAAGAACACAACAAAAGCGTAGCTAATAAGACTCCACTTTAATTTATTAGACTTATATACCTTTCATTTCCTTTGGAGAGCAGAGTTGTTAGTAGCATGTCTGCATATTACTCTAGTGGCTCGCGGCTTCAACGTCACAATTGCCAAACGAAGAATGCTTTGGAAAAGGCGCGGCACCTCCCGTTAATACTTACGCTTTACTGAGAGTATGTTCATATGTATATGCGAACGCAATCAACCTTCACACAAATACTAGGAATAGTCAAGACAAGAGCAAGACAAAAACAAGAGATCTAGGCAAGAGGGCGCTGCGCCTTCCATTCAAACTAAAGTTAAAAAATGCTACACTGAGAGTGCTATTTCTATTTAGTCTTAAATTTGGCTATGACGATGTTGATACATATGTTTCAGTTGGTTACATTTCATTTTGAGCTGGGAATTGAGTTTCGTCCAAGAAGCCACTGTGCGGTGGGAGCAAAAATAGGTCAGAATACTCAAGAAATACCTTATTCAATGCAAAGAATTTTAAGCTACAGTCTATCACCTACTTATCAATGTTTGTTTTCTATCTTTTCGGATACTCTGAATATTTTAATTTTTGAATTTATTATTAAAAAAAAAAAACAAGGAACAAATAAAAAAACTATTGCAAACTAAATTAAAACATATTTTATATTAAGAATTGATGAATGGAAATTGTTTTTACCAAATGATCAGAGCATACAGAAAATATACCGAGTGTGTAGATAGTACATACTGATATATGTATGTACATACATATGTTCAGTATATAGTCAAGAAAATGGATATCAAAAATTTCCTAATGACTTGTAGGGATATACAAATTATAGAAAACAAAACCAAAACAGTAACAAAGTAAGAAAAATGTTCGAGTGAGATAACAAAACAATACCTAAAATCAAGTAGATTTTAAGCATTTGAAACCCAAATACAAAATTAATATATATACATATAATATATGATATACCATTAATGTTTTAATTTTAAAATTCAACTTAAGACAGTAGCAGAAGCAACAACAACATTGTCAAAATGTTTTGTTCGTACAAGAACACGCATATTATCTTTAAGACATCTTAAAAGAATTTTCGAATTTGTAAATAGATAAATGCTTAGTTATACCTAAAACGAAGAACTAATTTAACTAGCGAACAATTTATTATCTACAAGTAAATTAAGCAGTTTCATTAAGAAAATCTTAATAAAAGAATATGTATTCGAAATATGTACATGGTACGCATTTTACGATAGAGTGAATAAAAATATTTAAGAAATTTTCAGTATATCGAAATATCCATATCGTCGCAGCTGAAAATGGCGTAGCAAACGTTTAAATAATTCCGAGACGACTGTAAGACCAAGCTGTTTTATTAAAGTAAATAATACCTGGAATTTTAGTACGCTAAACAAGTGGGTTTTCAACTGTTTATTTCAAACAAGGATTTCACTTATCTGACACATTAATTTTTCGAATATATTTAATTCAAGTGCCCAGATATTTTTCGGCAAAACTCGGAACAGCAAAAAAAATCCTCAAATTTGCATTAAAATCCAAAAATTTTTCGGGAAAAGTTGATGACTATTTTTTTGGACTCTCACTTTCACATTCAGATATATTTCAACAATAAGATTTATTTGAGTATATAAAAATATTTACTGAAAAAAAAGGTCCTCACTTTCACATACCGAAAACCCTAGCAAAATTAGATATATTTCATGAAATGAAAACGCAAACCGCGGGGGACGGAAAATCAAAAATGCCGACTTGCCTCGCGAAATGCGGATCACATGGTCGTGTTATATTGGGCCCAGTTTATTAGACATAGTATGAATTTTTTATGAAGGCGCACACCACTAAAATTGTATGATTTAATGATGATTTGATTCTTACGGTTAATTGAAGAATACCATAAAAAATAATATATGGCGAAGATATTTTAGGAAACATTTTTATAAATAAAAACATTAATGTTTAAGCTATTTTATTTATTTTTTTTATATTAAATCATTTTTGAGCAAAAATTATGTTATGTTATTTCAAAGTTCTTGAAATATTTCGTTTAAAAAAATGTTCAAAAAAGTAAAAAATCAAAAAATTAAAATATCTGATTTTAGCACTTTAAGCAGATTTTTTTAAAGTTTTTTAAGTTAGTCCATTTTCTATTAAATTTCAATTAAACCAATGAACGAAGGAAGCTAGGAAGCTGAAATTTGGTGAGAATTATTTGCTAAAACATAGGGAAGAAAAATTTCAAATTTTTCAAAATAAACATTCTAATGTACATGTTTGAGGGTACTGAACCTGTTTGTAGGTATTTCGGATATGTATTACTAAAAAGATTAGAAAGAGGATATTTTCACTGAAACTAAATTCAAAATTGTTTATTCGAATTAAATTCGATATAATTTGATATTGAAAAAAATTAACATTGATTGTCTTAATGAATTTTTTTCATGGCAGTTTTTGTGAGATTTTTTCAGTTGAGCTGTAGGAAATTTAACATAGGGGGCGTTCAAGTATTACGTAACGCAATTTTTGAAGATTTTTGAAAATTAGAATTTTTTGGTCAGGCCCTCATTAAAGAAATATGAAACTTTTTAACTCTGAAATCGTTTAGTCGTGAATTGAGATTGACTTCAAAATTTTTCGCCGAAATTTAGATCATAAGCTGTGTGCAACATTGATGGTATTTGTGGAAATGTACTAAATGTAGACTTCAAATGTACTTTCTATTGCCAATGTACTTTTTTGACATGTTCAAAGAAAAAAGGTCAGCAACGATTACTAAAAGCATATTTCGCGGTGTATTTACAAAAAAAAAGTGGTAAGAAACCGTCAAAATGTACTGAAAATGTACCAAAAATGTACTGAAAATGCTCCGAATGTACTGATAATGGGCCAAGTGTACTAAATGTACTAAAAAATTGTCGAATGAGTACATTTTTCACGACGTAAATGTACTAAAAAATGTACAAATGTACCAAAAATGCCATCACAGGTTCAAGTCTCTTGTACAGTACTAAAATGTTAGAGATAATACAAATTTTATGCACATGTGACAGAATACCCTTGCTTCAACTCACTAATAAGAAACTTTTAAAATGAGCTGACTTCAAAATAATTCTTTGGACTCAGAATTCGAAGAGAGTTGAATATCTTTGGGCAAAAATTCGAATTTTCTTTCAACAACTATTTGTATTTATTTCAGTACTTTTTTTGGTCTCAGACTTGTGAATAGTGGTCTAGGTATATATCATTTACTTTAGCAACTTGCTCATTATGTGATTAATAATTCTGAATTCGGTTAAAACTGGATTCATCAGTATGTCAGATGAATTTTTCTGTAAGGAATATAACAGTGCAGACATTATTTTTTTTTTTATAATTATGTGAAAATTATCAAGTATAGTTGTGGATTATCGTATAGCGACTTCAAAAATCGATAAAAAAAAAAAAGAAAAAATCGTCTTTTTCGTGGTAAGCGGTCGATTGTGGCAGAATTTCAAGTTTTCTATTCTACATTAGTACTCTATGTATGTATATGGAATCACTCTATTGTATTTCAAGTCACAAATGAAGTATGTTTTTAGCATAAAACCATTTTAAAGCAGAAATAAAATATAAGCACAATAAAATTAACAATTGAACCATAAAATACTGTGTGTTGTGAAATTTGCTCCTTATCAATGTTGTTAACCTAAAATTAATGAATTAAATATAACGAAAGAGCATTAAAAAAATGTTGAACGAAAATTCAGAACACAGTTAATATTGATTTTAAATACCAAGAAAAAAATATATTTAATAAAAAAAAACGTGCAATTATAAAAAAATAATCCAAAAGATGTCTAATTGCAGTGTAATTATCTTTTTGTAAATATTTGTTAATTAGTTATTTAATAATTCCTGCGGGAACAAATAAAATATTTTAATGAATTTCTTATTTATCGTTACTAACAGTCTGCATTTATTATTTTAGTATTTACGAAATTAAAGTTTTCTTTGCTGGAGACCTAATAGTAAAGAAGGTACATATTAATATTTCAAAGACTCAGTTGGAAATAATATTTATGATGGAAAAAAACCTTCATATCACATTTCTATAATCAGACTTATTGAAGAAATCTAAAGCCAATCAACTTAGACTGCTATGTTTCCGCATATTTGCTAGAAAAACAATGAAGTGTTAATTTAACAGAAAGATTAAATCCACTCGCTAAAAAAAATGTGTTTAGGTATGTAATGGTTTGATGTTTCACGGAATAAATTTTCCAGTCAGTTGAGGTTGCAAAACCTTTGTGATATTAGCAGTAATTATCTGTATGGATTGGCATTCCATAAGGCACAACTGTTTCATACTTGCTGGACAAAGTTTTACATTTCACATAACACAAAAGTGAGTTAGTTCGTAAAGCAGGTATGAAGCATTTATACCTTCTAAGCACCCACTGAGCGCGTTTTTTAAATTTCATCGACAAACTTAGTATATTCGCAAACAAAAATTTTAATCGAGGATCTGCAAATAAAGCTTTTAATGGTTTTTTTTAAAGCAAATCTGTTAGTAACCTTATAAGAAAATCATTTTTGTAGTAGCTATTTTAGTTTATTATATTTCATAGTAAAATACATAATAGGTTTTGTGATAAGTGCTTTTTTATATCCAACTGCTCATATCATCGAATAATTGATAACATTATTATAAAAAATAAAATGTCCAAAAATAAACAATATCGATTTTATAATTTAGCTATGAAACATATTTTATGTTTCAATTGAAATTGGAGTCACTTGCAAGGATCACTAAGAACAAACAACTTAAATATCATTTTTTAATTTCATATTTACAGAATGTGTTCAATATAGTAATTTGGTACGCATTCATTCGTAACCAACATCATTATCGGTGTACATTATACTAGGTACAGCAGCTGTAGCATTATCGAATTCCATCATCTCAACATCTCTGCATGAAGCTGCCTGCAATTCTCGTCTAACATCGGGCGTTATTTTTGGATGAGATTGTTTTCTGCAAAGCAAAAAGCACAAAAATCAAAGAAAGTCATGCATTTAACTTTTCAACTTACTTTAGAAGGTTAAGCAACGCTTCTTTTTGCTCCGAGGATATATCATTTTTGTAGCGTTGCACAAATGTCAAGAGGCTTTGATGCCACAGTACCGGCATTTCGCGTTTATCATTTTCAAATCTATTTAAAATGGAAAGTTCATACAACTAATATAAAAATGCAAATTCCATACCAATAACTTACCGCAAGAAATGAAAGACAGCTGCATCCACAACGCGATATGGCAGCGCATAACGTTTATCAAGGAAATAACGAATGAATATTGAATTGGCTCCTGTGTAACCCATCTCGCATATCTTAAGTAAACATGCAGATGAATGAAGCACAGGTATTGAATTTCTTGCTATCACACTGCCAAAGATGATCGCCTCTCGTAGAGTACAATCACCAGATTCAAGCAGAGGCAAGATAATGCCTTTCATAAATGCGGCTGGCTTAAAAAGCGCTCGCTTTAAGGCATTGTATAGATGCATGTTGAGTTTTTTATATTCGCAGAGATCATCACGAATTCTTGGCATAAGAACCAAATTATAAAATCTTTGTGCCATGGCTTGTGACAACACAGAGCAGAATATTCTATAAAAATGTTCATGAACTTTAGTACACATAAAAGGATGACGCAAAGTAAAATAAGTATAAAACTGAATTTTTATACCTTGTACCCTGAAACATAGCAGCTGCACTCCAGTTGTGTGGCTCAGTTATAAAAAGAATTTGTTCCCAATTTCTGAGCTTTGGAATTATTTTGAAAGCTTTCGGGACTTTCCCGCTACGAAAACGTTTCATAACATCACGTACGCCTTCATACATTTCACGTACTCTAAATAAAAACGGTAAAAATAATAAATTAAGTATTTTTAAGTCAGCGGTCGAGAGCGTTTTTATACAGCGAGTTTATATAAAGACCTTGGTGTATGTAACTACGAAATACATAAAAAGGAGATAATAACGTCAAACATATAAGGAAACGTGCTCTATTCTGTGGTATGACCTACACTTTTCTCTATAGGAATAAACACTGCGACATAACTGAAAGTGATAAAATGGATTTGTTGTGTATCTGAGATTTGTTGAGCTGAGATCGATTTTTGGTCCAATCTTATCCAGTGTTTTTATAAATGATATTGTTCACTGCTGTAAACATCTTTCAATTCATCTCTATGATGCATCTCAATGAATAGGTCATTATTCAAACATTACAATTTTTGAACATTTTCTTACCGATTATGCGTTTACCACGATGCACATGTTCTCAATCGGGTTGAGATCGAGGGACTGTGCCGGCTTTGACATGATATCAATTCGTTTTTTCACTAGCCAAATTTTACAAGCCTAGAACTATGATTTCGATCATTGTCACGTTGAATTGTCCAAGGAAGTGACACGATCAACTCAGCAAATAGGAGAATAACATTGCTTAAAATGTTATTGTAGTCAGTTGCCGTCATCGTGCCTTCAATGCGCTTAATGGGCCCAACTCTATCCCCCGAGAAACAACACCACACCATCACGTTGCGAACTCAGCGTTTAACTGTAGGTGTTCTGTATTTTGGATAGAGCTTTGTACACTGAGGTTGACGAACGTAGACTTACAATATGGTCCGCGTATGTTAAATTTAGGTTCGTTTGACCTTAATACAGTCTTCCTTTGCTATTCCTCGGAAATAAAACTATTATTCCTCGTGAAATTGTTTCTTCTGAATGGTAGTGTTGGTAGCATCTACGTGAGAAAACATGTTTTTTAAAATAAATATTTTAAAAAATTGCATCGCTATGAGAAATCCTTTTGCTCTTGTAGCAGTTATGTTTCGTTTTGAACAACGTTCATGGCTTGCTAGCGTATATAGTACCATAAGGTAGTTTAAGTTTCTACATTTATTCCCAGGATGGTTCGCTGTGAAGTTGTCTACCTTGTAACGCCAGACTGATGAAATTATGGCTTATAAATATTATCATTTAAATTGTCGCTTCAGTTCCCCAACACGATGAGTTAAGTTTTCGACCACTTTTCAATAAATAAGGCATTATTTTACAAATATAGCGTTGAATATTCAGTTTTAATGCATCAATTGTCTGTATAGACCAGTGATGGGCACATAGTGGCTCTATTTGCTCTCATTGCTCTCACCGTTATTCGACGCACAAGCAAGCGAAAAAAAATTCGCAGAATTTCAACTGCTATTGACTTGAATTCAAATAAAAACAAAAACAAAACACAAAGGCATAAGCGACGGCGCCGCATTGTGTCTTGACGAATGTAGCAATTGTTTTTATTTGTAGTGAAATTTGGTTTTTTTTGTACTAATGGAAAATTTTGAAATGAAATTAAAAAAAAACTTTAAAATTTCGTTTGTTGTTACTTGATGTTGTTGTTTTGACTTTTGTTAGATTTCTATGCTCGCCGCTGGTATAGACCAATGGCTTTTAATAAGCCCACCAACAGTGTTAAGTAAATCGATTGGCATGGAGTGCACTACACGCAGCGCCGTCTTGTTGAAACCGCATGTTTGTTAAATAAAATGTTTTCACATTTAGGCCATAAATAGTCTATATTCATCGCTCTGTGCCGCTCGTCATTGAGGTAACGGTAACTCTTCCATTTTCAAAAAAACAAGGATCGATGATTGCACCGTGCCATACTGTAAAGGCTCGTCGCGTATGACTTTTGGAATGGCTTGAGACCAGAAATGATAATTTTGCTTATAAACCGATGTAGAGAGATGGAAATGCGCCTCAAAAGAGTAGTTGGATTCTCTTTGCAAAATCAGCATCATATTCAAGTGGAAGCACATCAAAATCAGCAAGTTCACGACGTTTTCAATTATCCAAACACTTCAACTCTTGCGTGATAGCAATTTTGTAAGGATATGGCTATGTGGCTGTGGCAAATAATCCTAACTGTTGAAAACGATTTGAAATCCCTAAATTTGAGTCTTAATTAACGCTTGTTTCTCGATGTAGCAACATCGATATTGATACTTCAATAAGATCTTTGTCTTACTAGCACCCAAACATTGTGCAACGAAAAATTACTTTCAAAATTACAGAGTGCTCACACAGTAAACGCAAGCCCAATATTTTGTTACTTCGGCAGTCCTTCTTATTAGACCACATTAAGAGATTATTACATATTTTTATATACATATGTATATAAAAAAAAAAACAAATTAAACCCACCTTGGATCTACGTCTTCAACTTTTAATGAACCATCATCTGTTAGCTTTGTTTGAATATCAGTCTGCTTTTCTTGTATCTTTTCCATTATGATCTCTGAGAGTTTCAGCGTACGTTTTCCACCCTCTGGATTCTGGAAGCGTTCAAACGCTTTTGCATCTTCTTCACCGATTTGCAAATCATCCATGAAGTCATTTTCAGTAACATCGCCCTTATCAACATCTTCATTACTATCTCCTACAAATTTGATACAATTAGCGCAAATTATTACACAAGCTTTTAGTTAAATCCTTTTACAAATGTAGGAAGCATAGTAACTTAAGCCACAATAACAATAGCTTGTGGTCAAACTCACCCAAGTGTAAGTTCACATTTTTCTTCTTGGCTAAATTGGGAAAATTTTCTTCTGTAAGCTCCAATTGCTGCTTTTTAGCAGCCGATAATATTTTGCGACTGGTTTTGCTATCGAGAACCTATTCAGGAAAACTTGAGCTAATTAAATTTTTTTTTTAATTTCATAAATTCATACCGATCCTTCTTGCGCACGCAAATCAAACTTATCCTTGCTCTTAGTTTTAGACACTTTTCCCTCGGTAAGTTGCTTCACAAGTGCCACATGTTTTGAAGATGCTATATTGGATTTTTTTGCCTTTCCCATATTTGAAACACAAGTTAAAAAATATCTTTTAAATTATTAAATCGTGCGCAAGAATGTTCAATAACACAACACAACCCAGATGCACCAACTGTCAAAATGTACACGTGCTGTTAGTTTTGTGCAGCTGTCAAATAATCAGTAAGTCGGCTTCCACACTTTTAGCGATTTTTTTATTATTTTAAAATTCCCTATTAAAGTTGGCGCTCACGCTACCATTTATACGGAATCTTTTTTTTTACATTTTCAATGCATGGTTTTGTGACAAAATTAATTACGATTTCAAATGTTTGATAACATAAATTTGGCAAAGAAGCTTAAAATTAATGTATATAATTGATCAAAAAGAATGCTTATAAGCGACCCATTTTCTTTTCAACATGATAAAACAATTCCTAAAAAATCGTTGCGAAGTTTGGGAGAGCACTTAAAAGTACGCCAATTATAATATATAACAAAAAAAATGCCGATATACAAACAACCGATATAGGGGCAAAAAAATGTTGTTAGCGAAAAAAAAACAGGGCGCTGGTTAGAACAGCGAATTTTAAGCAACAGCATCGCCATTTATCGCATTATTTACAATCGCTATATGCTTAGAAGCTATAATTAATCGAAGTTCATACTTGCGTTGAGTGGTCGGGACCAATGAATATTCACAGGTGATACTCAACCGGCCAACCATTTAGTCGCATGTACAGGCAGTCCATAAATGTCAAATTTGCGATGTAATGATGGTCGCAGTCCATCCATATACATTTGTGTTTGACATCTCGATGTTTCCTTTTAGTTTGGTGTTCTACAAAATCGGACTTTCAAAATGAAGGTGTGTAGTATTTTTTGATAAAATAACCTTATTAAACTATGAAAGACTTCAGTTTTATGATAAAAATATTAGAAACAATTAGTGATGCATATTTTTTTATAAGTTAACATCGGAAATATTAAGTGATTGCAAAAATAAACATAGATTTTAAACGGACTTAGCCTGGTGTTCTGTTGATGACTGTGTTAATAAGTACTATGTTTTAATAAAAGTAGTAATTTCGTATTTCTCTATGATTTTTAGCTCAACGTTTCTTTTCCCGCTACGGGATGCCAAAAACTATTTGAAGTAGTCGATGAACACAAATTGCGTGTGTTCTATGAAAAGCGTATGGGCCAGGTTGTCGAAGCCGACATTCTCGGTGATGAATGGAAAGGTTACATGCTTCGCATTTCTGGTGGTAATGACAAGCAGGGTTTCCCCATGAAGCAAGGTGTTCTGACCCATGGTAAGTTGTAAATTTTTATTTTGCCATTGGAACATAAATAAAGATTTAAATATATTCCAGGTCGTGTGCGTTTGTTGCTTAAAAAGAATCATTCATGTTATCGTCCACGTCGTACCGGTGAACGTAAAAGGAAATCGGTTCGTGGATGCATTGTCGATGCTAACATGTCTGTATTGGCACTTGTCATTGTTAAGAAGGGTGAAAAAGAAATCACCGGTCTGACCGACACCACAGTTCCACGTCGTTTAGGTCCAAAAAGAGCTAGCAAAATTCGCAAGCTGTACAACCTGACTAAAGAAGATGATGTACGTCGCTATGTTGTTCGTCGTCCATTGCCCGCAAAGGACAATAAGAAAGCCGTTTCTAAGGCTCCTAAAATTCAGCGTTTGGTTACCCCAGTCGTTTTGCAAAGGAAGCGTAGACGTCTTGCACTGAAGAAGAAACGTCAAGTTGCCTCTAAGGAAGCTGCCGCAGATTATGCTAAATTGTTAGCTCAAAGGAAGAAGGAATCTAAGGCTAAGCGTGAAGAAGCCAAGAGACGTCGCTCAGCTTCGATAAGAGAATCAAAAAGCTCTATCTCAAGTGATAAGAAGTAAAAAGAATTGTTCAATATGAAATATGTTTTTAGTTTGCAACTACAACAGCAAATACATAAAAATACTTTTTTTAAGTAATAAATAAGTTTTATGTATTATTTATATAAGGAATAATCTCATTGCATTTCTATAAATTGAACGATTTTAAGAAGCTATAAAACATTTAACCAGCAGAAATAATTTAGTCGGAACAAAATACATGGAATTTTGCGGCGATTTATTGAGGAAGATTTTGAAACTACAAATTGTAACATAGCGAATAAGCCAAAGTTTCTATGTTAATAGGTTATAATCACATGCGTTAACAAAAAGTGGTAAGCGAAATCGACGGTATTTCAAAATATCACGGACAGCACAAACTTCTCTATTTTTGTGGCTTGGCGAAGCCCTATATGGTATTCCGGTCTTATTAAGTGAACATGTAAAAAACTACTCTAATAGTTTTTGGCACAAGTGCAACAGATGAATTTTCACCGTATGTGACCAATCCAATTCACGATAATTTAATCGTATGTTTTAAAGCAAACCTCATTCGGAATTAATTGTACTCAAACAGGAATTGTAAACTGAACAGGTTTGTAAAAAATTTCATATTTTTTACGTACCATCAGACCTTATAGTATGTTAGGAATAAGATTTGTTATACAAAATTATTCATGAAAATTTATTTTGTCACCTTCATAACCCCTACCTCTTGCAATACAACTACAGCGCTTGATCCACTCCTACATACATTTTTCGTTGGCTGATTGAGAAATAGTATTAAGCTTTGTATGGCTGCAACCGACTCAAAACACCTTCCTCGAAGTGGTAATGTTGGCTTCGGAAAAAAAAATGGAGCCCCACAGGAAAAGGTGCATGGTCTACGATATTTATTGAAGTTTTGGTTAAATATTTTTGCACAAAGATGGTTTTATGCGATGGTGCATTGACGTGAATTCATTAGTTGTCCTTCGACAAGTCAGGCCATTTTTGACACGAACGTTCTCACACAGTCGCTAGGATTACTTCTAAATAATATTATTTTTTAACAGTTTCGGTTTATCCTTGTCAACGTAATAGATATGTAATTGTAACAATACATCGTTACACAAAAATAAGGAACAATGGAAAAATAAATATTTTAATCGACAGAGATATGTGTAATCTGCTTTATCTTTAGTTTCAAGCGAACAACCTTTCGCCTCGTACTTTTTTTGTTCGCTCGAAGTTAAAATAGCTATCGAAAGTTTCGTTCGAATAATTGATTTAAATTTTAACAGCTGTGAAAAATAAATGCGAAAATTTAGCAAAACTTTTAATTGTCTTACATAAAATAAGTAAAAGTTGCTAAGGAGGGAAATTATTTACGAAAATAACAAACTTCATTCGAAACTCATGATAGTGGGAAAGTGAAAGAAGAACATTTTGGGGCAAAATGCTGTTCGGGTGAATCTCATGATAAGGCTAAATACATATATACTTATATTTTCTAGAAGGTTAGTTTGAGGTGATCTCAAGCAATATATATCCCCATCACGCCTAGTTTTTTCTTAAGTGCATCCAACTTCTTGAAGAACATACATACATTCTCTAGCTAAAACTAACTTTCCCAAAAAAATTATTTATTTCCGGTAAATTGTTTTACTTTTTGACTCTATTTAAACTGGTGTTCCACAGATATCCATTTGGGGTTCCCTTTTATCCTCAAGTTTTATTAATGACGTTATAATATGTACATTATCTACTTATGTACGTGCTAAAATACATTCTTTTGATGACGACATACAAACCTATCTCTCCAGAACTATTGGGAGGAATGACCCTTGTCTTTAAAATATCCCACCCTTGTTTATTGGAAGTGTTCAGTTGGTTTTTTTTTTTAATAAAAATCTTGGTTTTATAATAAACTCGCTTTTATGGACCATATTAATAACACAGTGGGAAAAATAAATAGAACCTTCGGAATTGCGTTCATCTTAAGACTTTATAGGTACCTACTGAAACTATGCGCGCAGGCATACAGCTAACTATACTGTATATTAATTTCTTCGATGTTGAGCTTGACTCGCAATCAGAGCATAAACTTTTAATGCTTTTAATAGTGCTTCCAGGTATGTTTGTGGTGCACATCAATTCTAACATATCGCTTCAATAAATAGGGGCATTCTTGACTGTGGGTTGATGAATTATTAAATTTTCTCAATATTCTTTTTTTTACATGAACTTGTTTTCAACGTTTTTACAGGTGTCTTCAATTTATTGTTCTAATGTACATTTAGCTTAATAGCTCTAGGTACTTTTTCATTACCATTCAAAGTCTAATTTCGTTACCTGACGTTCTGAGACAAATATCTACTGGAAGCAGCGTCAAACGCAACCTTCATGATTATTTTTTAAATTCTTGGTTTCTTATCTGTCACTTAGTTATTTTTTTCAAAATTATTTTTAAACATTGTTCATATTATCTTATTTTCATTATTTGCTTATTTTACTTCATTCCTCAATATTACTTTCCATTTTATCTCTTTTTAATGTAAGCTTATTTATATATTCTTTGTGTTTTTAATTAAAAACTTATGAATTTATTTTATATATATCCAATGATGTACTATAAAAGACTAACAGCCCTTTCATGGTTGGCTACTATCTTGCCGTTTTAGTCGCCGAGTAAGAATTGGCTTTATAAACATAGGCTGTAAGTCTTAATATTCATACAGCTTTTCAGTCTTAACAGTGCCCGAAGCACTAAGGTAAGCGCAAACTGGAAGTGCATTGTAAATTTTACTGTACTTTGGCACATTTTACTACGTACATACCTTGAGCCTTTTGCTGTGTGTACTTTGTACTTAGCCTGACCAGAGGTGAAGGTGTGCAACAATCTGCTACCACGGATTGCCAGGAGTAAATAAAAAATTCGAGTGTGTCATGGCACACCGTGGGCTTAAGCCGACAAGATAGGCGGTCACGTAAAAACATAAGACAGTCAGTGATCTGTACATACAGCTACCAATTGAATAGCCACTCCTAAAAAGTTCATAACTAGAAAAATGACTATCGTAAGGCATATTAAACGGAAAAACCAGATAATTAGATTTGTTTTGTCTCTAAAATAAAACCAACGTTTTTTTAACTTTTATTGCCTCGTGTGTTGTAAGGGGACGTCCATAAATTACGTGAGGTGTTTTTTTGAAAATTCGGACTCCGCCCCCTCCCCTTGGTGAGATCTGGCGGGACCCCCCCTCCCCCTTCCCTTCCGTGAGACTTTCCTTATAATTTTTAGATGTAATCTGCTATAGTAATGTATATTATATGCATTAAAAAGTCGACGTGAAGTTTTCGTTGACCCTCCCTACCCCTTGGTGAAATTTTACCGGACCCCTCCCCCCTATTTTGACTCACGTAATTTATGGACGACCCCTAATATCTAATACCAACTTTTTTGTTGCCTTCTTCTTCGCTCCCAAAAATATGGTAACATGTAGTTATAACAACTTTAAGCTGAATATCTACAATCCTCACAAAAGAATCGTCATAATAGGAAGGCTTTGTTTTATAAGGAAAAAAAAAATTTATTTTTATAATATTAACTTCTGGTCCCACTGGTTTCTAATGTTCAGTTGAAACTCAAATCAAGCATTAACAAATCAATTGTACTCTTAAGAGATAATTTATCTGAACTTTTCAAACTGACTGTGAGGTCTTAATTCAAATTCAGCCAATTATTGTGATACAAGTGCTGAAATCATTATGCGCGTTTACTTCTAACCTCTTTAACTACGGATTCGGCGTCTTCTTCTCAATCGCTTAGTTAAGCGACTTATTCTTTTGTCACGCCTATCACGGCGACGTTTATTGCGTTCAAGTATGCTGCTCCGAAGTCTGTTGCGTCGACGATTTAGCTGGGACCTGCGACGACGAAGTTCTTTTATCCTACGAAGCCTACGACGTCTTATGTTCTTTCGAAGCTGATCACGTCTACGGCGAGTTCTTCGTACCCAACTGTCTATTCCATCTTCTTCGACAGAATCCTCATCGAACTCATCAGTTGGTTTTTGAGCTACATCATTATCCTCACCAACATCTTCATTACTGTTATAGTCCTCATTCGATTGAATATCATCTTCATGAGCGACTTCCTGAGCTACATCATTATCCTCAACAACATATTCTTTATCGTTAGAGTGGTCATTCGCTTGAATATCATCTTCATCAGCGACTTCTTGAGCTACATCATTATCCTCAACAACATATTCTCTATCGTTAGAGTGGTTATTCGCTTGAATATCATCTTCATCAGCGACTTCCTGAGCTACATCCTCATCAACAGCTTCCTGAGATGCACCATTATCCTCACCAACATTTTCTTTATCGTTAGAGTGGTCATTCGCTTGAATATCATCTTCATCAGCAACTTCCTGAGCTACATCATTATCCTCACCAACATGTTCATTATTGTTATAGTCGTCATTCGATTGAATATATTCTTCATCAACAACTTCCTGAGATGCACCGTTATCCTCACCAACATTTTCTTTATCGTTAGAGTGGTCATTCGCTTGAATATCATCTTCATCAGCAACTTCCTGAGCTACATCATTATCCTCACCAACATGTTCATTATTGTTATAGTCGTCATTCGATTGAATATATTCTTCATCAACAACTTCCTGAGATGCACCATTTTCCTCACCAACAGTTTCTTTATCGTTAGAGTGGTCGTTCGCTTGAATATCATCTTGATCAGCAACTTCCTGAGCTACATCATTATCCTCACCAACATGTTCATTATTGTTATAGTCGTCATTCGATTGAATATATTCTTCATCAACAACTTCCTGAGATGCACCATTATCCTCACCAACATTTTCTTTATCATTAGAGTGGTCATTCGCTTGAATATCATCTTCATCAGCAACTTCCTGAGCTACATCATTATCCTCACCAACATGTTCATTATTGTTATAGTCGTCATTCGATTGAATATATTCTTCATCAATAACTTCCTGAGATGCACCATTATCCTCACCAACATTTTCTTTAACGTTAGAGTGGTCATTCGCTTTAATATCATCTTCATCAGCAACTTCCTGAGCTACAATATTATCCTTACCAACATTTTCTTTATCGTTAGAGTGGTCATTCGCATGAATATCATCTTCATCAGCAACTTTCTGAGCTACATCATTATCCCCACCAACATGTTCATTATTGTTATAGTCGTCATTTGATTGAATATATTCTTCATCAACAACTTCCTGAGAAGCACCATTATCCTCACCAACACCTTCATTATCGTTATAGATGTTATTCGCTTGAATATCATCTTCATCAGCGACTTTCTGAGCTACATCACTATCCTCACCAACATTTTTTATACCGTTTGAGTGGTCATTCGCTTCAATATCATCTTTATCAGCGACTTCCCTAGCTACATCATTATCGTCACCACCATTTATTTTATCGTTAGAGTGGTCATTTGCTTCAATATCATCTTTATCAGCGACTTCCTGAGCTACGTTATTATCCTCACTAACATTTTCTTTATCGTTAGAGTGATCATTCGCTTGAATATCATCTTTATCAGCGACTTCCTGAGCAACATCATTATCCTCACCAACATTTTTTATATCGTTTGAGTGGATATTCCCTTCAATATCATCTTTATCACCGACTTCCCGAGCTACATCATTATCCTCACCAACATTTTCTTTATCGTTAGAGTGGTCATTCGCTTGAATATCATCTTTATCAGCGACTTCCTGAGCTACATCGTTATCCTTACCAACATTTTCTTTATCGTTAGAGTGGTCATTCGCTTGAATATCATCTTTATCAGCGACTTCCTGAGCTACATCGTTATCCTTACCAACATTTTCTTTATCGTTAGAGTGGTCATTCGCTTGAATATCATCTTTATCAGCGACTTTCTGAGCTACATTATTATCCTCACCAACATTTTTTGTATCGTTAGAGTGGTCATTCGCTTGAATATCAATTTTATCAGCAACATCAGTTTTATTAACGACACTTTCGCCAAGTGGTTCTCCGCTCTCTTTGATAATAGGTTTTCCATCATCATTTAATGATCTGCCGGCATGCAGTCCCTTACAACTTTTGCTGCCAGGATCACATACGCGTTTACGTAAACCGGTTGATTTACCATCAGACAGTTGAAGAGTGCCGAGGAGACAGACAAAAATTGCTACTAAAAGTGATGACCATTTTACAATCATCTTTTTCTATTCTGTCGTTGCGATCTTACGCTTATCTTCTGTACCACCCATGGGTATTTGAAATTTCAAATAACCAGTGTTATTCTTTTATAGAGAACCAATCAATTGTGCCTATATTCTTGACAACAGTTGTGTTAATATTATTTTTTAATTAATATTAACGAAAATACGCAATTGAGTATACATATATGCACTTTAGGGTGTTTTTTATATCATTGTTTTTTTTCTCAAATTTACATGCTGTTTTTAGTAGCAAATCAACTCCTATGAAATTATCGTATTTAAACATTTACAGCCCTATTATGGCAGCTTAACAAAGCTCACCACATTAACAAAATATTTAATATTATCACGTTGTTAATATTCCGTATTCTGGCAAAAATTTAAAAGCTCTTTTCTATACTATTTTGTTAATGTCAGAAAGTGTCTTAACAACGAGTGATATTTCAGTACTGAGCTAAGTAAAATTATTTTTTTTTATAAAATTTAAAAGGCAGGACAACGTGGTTTTAAATATTTACAACCACGTCTTAAAAAAACATTTATTTTCATTGATATCAATAAAAAAAAATTTTGGACTTGCGAGTATCGAACCGACGCACGCGAGCTATGAGTTCAAAGTCCTAACTACTTCGCCACGTTGCCTTGTATGTTCAAGATTTTTATTACTGTATTTGATATTTTATTAATTTAAATTTAAAAAGTCAAAATTTGACAAGTTTACCACGAAAGCTTTTGTGTGGGGAATTCAAAAGCTTTTATGTTGTTAATGATTTTTTAGAATACCAATATTTACATTTCATAATAATTAGATTAACACGAGCACCTTTATTATTTCTTGTTAAGTCAACAAGCAGAATAGGGCTGTTAGAATGTGCCCAAGTCGATAAAGCTTTTTCATATAAAAATATATCTTAAAATGAGCAAAACAGAACCAACGTTTTTTTTTTTTTTACTATAAAGCAACATTTGTGTGGCCAAAACGGTTTATCTAATACCAAACATAAAACTTCCCATTAAGAAAATTAAATTCTCTGAAAAATTCTTCACAGTCAAACGTATCAGATAAATGGTCCACAAAGTATTCAAACTTAGCCACATAAGTGCATGAAAATCCATAGTTGTTCACGTTTAAATCTATATATCTTCAGAGCCATTGAACTGGCACTTTTGACACTGATAAGATTCATTCTGTTTATATACTGAGCAATTATCATCATGTAAATTAAAGAAAAACATTTTTTCCCAAAAAAAAAAATAAAATACACCCTAATAAACTATGTAGGTTCTTCAAATTTGTTTTTAACCAAAATAGTATAAAAAGATGTTTTAAAGTTTTTTAACCCAAATATTTATAAAATTTAATAAGTGCACATTGCATTCAGTAAGCTATTCAAACATGTAAAGGAAAATGGTTTAGAGCTGTAAATACGAAAAACATTCAGTAGGTTGTCGTTTGTAATATTTTTATTTGCTAAAGGTGGTTTAGCTTTCACTACATAAAAGTAAAGAACAATTATCTACTTCTTTTGATTTTGGTCTAGCCAAAACCGATTGTGCTATACAAAGCTGCTGTGAACATAAAATATTATAAGTGCATATAAATTAATTTATCGACCCTGCTTTACATTCGTGAACCAACTCACAAGTACATATTATCAGAAAAGGTTTTTATCCTGTATCGAAATTATTTTCAGTATCAACTGACAAAGTATAAATCTATCATATCTTTGTATAAATATACAAAGTAGATAGGAAAATTGATTTTATGTTTAATGGAATTTTATGGGATATTTTCCACTTCTTTTGACATAAACCTTAATTTAAAAAATGTAAAGAAAACAAAATTGCATGATTTATGGTTTTATGAGGGATTACAGCTATTAAGTGCGAAGCTAAATATCACTGCGTTACAAAAAAAAAAATTGAGTACACCTTTAACTACGATATAATCCTGAAAGAGGATGTTGTTCTGATATAAAAAATATCCCGGATATAGCAAAAAACATGTTTGTTGCATATTTAGGTTAGGATATACATATCTAAAACCTTAGTTAATGAACTATAATGTCGTTTGGCAAGATTGATCAGGACTATATATTGCTTTTACACAGTGTAATTTCCCATTTTTCTAAAGCTATGTTGCGGTTGTGGTAGTTGTTGTAGTAGGAGTTGTCCATAAAAAAGAATTTATTGATGAAATAAATCATTCATTTTGAAGTGAAAGAGTTAGCTTTCTTAGCATCCTAAAAAAGGCATAGGTTATTACACATTTTTTGGAAAAAAATTTCGGAAAAATCGTCATATCTTCAAAACTAAAGGTTATATTTGTTAGATATTTTATCATTATTGTAGGTTATTAAATTATCTTTCAAATGAAATCCTTATTTTGGATATCAAACCATGGGCTGGCTCCGAACTTATATTAGTTTTTGAAACTACATCTGCAACTTTCGATGGCTATATATCTGAAACTAAGCCCACACGTCACTTGTTTTATTCATTTTTATGTTGCTTTTAACCACCTGTAAAAAAAGTTTTAAAATTAGCTTACACTCATGCTTTTAAGGTGGCTTTAGTTTCAGCACGCGTGAAAGAACAAAACGCGAACACACAAAAACACATTAACTTGCCATAAATCGGTTTGTTGTGCTTGAATGCTTGTTTCCATTTGCGCAAGTTATTTTTTTAAGAAATTTGAAATCTTTAATAACTTTATATTATTAAATTATTATATATTATTATATTTTGACAAATATATTTTTTTGTTGATGATAGTTTGTGAAAAAAGACTTTTTTCTTGAGCTTTTTTGGCCCGGTGAATTAAAAAACAAAAATTTCTTATAACATTTTGTGTGATGGTGAATTAAAAAACAAAAATTTCTTAAAACATTTTGTTTTTTAATTTCTTAAAACATTTTGTTTTTTAATTCACCATCACTAAGGCCAAAAAGCTCAAGAAAAAAATTTATTTTTTCACAAATTATCATTTTTATTGGAGATCCAAACGTCTGAGGAACAAAACTAAATAAATTTGGTCGAAATCGATCCAGTAGTTTTGTATGATGTGCGACAACAGCTATCATTTTACTTATATAGATTCTAAAATCAATTCTTAGTATGTATCTGTTATCAGATCGAAATTCTCACCATAACTTTCATAAAAATTAATCTTTTATTGAATGTGCGCATCATTTTTACATACAAATAATTGTTGTTCCTGCGTAATAATTACGTACATACAACAGGTCGTATGAGTAATGTGTAGTGTAATTAAACGAGCTAAAATTTTATGTAAACATGTTGCGCGCCTGCAATCAAAAAATCATATTTCTCAAAGTTATGAAAGCATAGGGCTACCAGATGACCTGCCTACAAAAGTAGTGTATGTCAAAAAATTCCAATTTTGGAATGAAAACTAAAAATTTTTTTAGTCCCATAAAAATATTTTTGATGAGCAAAAAAAGGTCCTCGTTTCTTACGAAAAACCCCAGCAAAATTAAAAGAATATTTGAAATAACTTTTATTTTACAATGCAAACATCGAAAGTAGCAAAACCATCCAAAAGTAGTGCATTTCAAGTGAAAAAAGTAGCAAAGTAGCAAAGTAGCAAAGCCTTGCAAAAGTAGAACATTTGCTACTAAAGTATGCCATCTGGTAGCCCTATGAAAGCAGATAAATTCTAAGGATTGATTGAAAAATATTCAATAGTAATACCATAAAGTTGGATGATAAACGTAATGTGTATGCTTTGCTAAAAACACAAGCCAAACTGAATGTAACTTAGCTGTCACAATGACATTTAATTAGGAACTTGTCTTTGTTTTTATAAAAATTTTTGCAATTTTCGTAAATTAAAGTGAAAGTCGAATGTTAAAAAGTGATTATTAAAGTGTATTTATTATCGAATCGATAAACATGAACAGAATTAAATAAAAGAAAAAATCGTCACACTTAAATGAATAAAAGTCACTACCTTAAACATTAACGATGTCAACAAAACAGAAAGATAACCAAACACAGGAGTTCGAAAACTTAGCTTCTTTCTCACAGTGGATTCACTGTATGTGTGTTGTGACTTTCGACTTGAATCTGGGCCAGGCTATGGAATTCGTTTATCCACCACAATTTACCCCAGCAGAGCAGGAAATGAGCAACATTTGCTATATGGCATTTCCGGATTCAAACTCCGGGTGTATGGGAGACACCAAGTTTCACATGAGATTAAGGATCGCACCAGATCCGAACAGAAGCGATAGTCCGATGCACCAATATAGGCACTACAACAGTGACTGTTTGCCTACATTACGTGCAGATAACTCACACTATTGGGGTTTCGTCTACTTTCGCCAGAGACGCGATGCAAATCTCCCACGCGGCTACTTCCAGAAAAGCTTAATTATTGTGACACGACTACCTTTTTTTAACTTATTTTATGAGCTTGTGGCACAACTGGCTCCGAAGTATTTCGATGAAGGTCGGTCGGTCCTAGAACGAGCATGCAGACAAATTGCCGAAAAATGGCCGCAACTGCATGCAGGTGTTACACTGAAATTGCCACTATTCGATGTGTGCTATCAAACTTCTATATCAAAAGCTAGCAGTAGGAAAACCACATTAGCCACATCAGACTCATCATCATCTGCAGAGGATAACAGTCTGATACCTATTTCAACTAAAGTAATCGCATCTGTGCATGAAATTGAACTGTTTCGTAGTCTTGAATTTACTGTAGAGAATATGTACACACTTTGGGAATTGGTTTTGACTGCTGAGCCAATTGTGGTTATTGGAACATCACCTGCGGATTGTTCTCATATGGTGCAAACGCTTGTCGCACTTATAGCTCCGTTGGAGTATTGCGCCGAAGCACGTCCATATTTTACAATACACGACAGCGAATTTAAGGAATTTACCAGAGAATGCGGAAAATCAGCACCGTCCATTTTATTGGGGGTAACAAATCCATTTTTTGTAAAACTACTAAAGGACTGGCCACATATGCTGCGTTTGGTGGATACTCAGGTACAATCATTTAGCAAAAGTATGATAAAAAACAAAATAAATGCCTATAGAAATTTTATAAGCTTGGTTTGAGAAGAAATCTTTAAGCTCTAATAATACTGCTTTAAATTTTTCCAGTTAGCTTCAAAAATATTCTTCGTTGTGCTATATTCCGGGATATAACTTGATATAACTTCACATAACTAGTTGAAACTTGGTACTCTAATAATTATTTCATCATTAAAAATAAATACACTGCTAGTTTTGATTGAAAGATCGCTCGACCCAATATGACTGCTTGAAAAGTACATTTTAAATTAAAAAAATACATTATAATCAAAATCGTATAGAGTGAAAACTTCAATTTTTGCTAAAATAAAAAACATTATAAGCGAGTTACGGAGTCACAGATTCGGTTCAAAACTAGTTTGATTCATAACTAGCCCGATTCTAAATATTAATTTTCCAAAAAAATCATTTTGGTAACATCGCTCCCTCAACCTAACCGTTTTAAATTGTCCCATAAATGATATGTAATTTTAAAAATACGAACACTTACGTTAAAGGAAGGGTTTTTCAAAAACGATATCCTTAGAAATAATTATTAAGAACTAGGCTGCTTATCCAAAATTCCTCTATACTGGACAGAATGCAATGGCGTAGCCAAAAGCATGATGGGTGCTATATTCCCCCGTTGACGAGGGATTAATTAAATAAAAATAATATGTTTTTGCATGATGCGCGAATATCGATGAACATAAATAGCTATCATTTTATTTATGTAGATGTTTTTTTAGTTTTTTTATAAAATAGTAGAAATTTCTCATGTGATCCGTTATCCGCGCATAGACTCAACAGTATTCTTTTAGTTTTTATTGTGCTGAAAAAACATCCAGCAGTCTAACTATTCTAAGTATCAACACTTAATGATAACTTATCCATAAATGCTGAAATTGTAATTTTATCAATGATTTATAAATTATATAGTATAACATGTATACTATACATATTTCCCACGTATTGTATCAAATTTTGCAAGTACATATTGCCAAACCATTTACCAACTTACGAAAAAAAGGAAATGAAATTTACTTGAACAGAAGAGTACTCCAAAAATATTTAAGATTAACCCGACAGTTTACCTCTGCAACACTTTTCTCAATTTATAATACGAAGAAACAGAACTAAGAGAGCTTAGGAATGACACGTTAAAAAAACAAAATGATGGGAAATTCCACCCATTCGCTTATTACTTAGTTTTGTATTGGAAACACTTGACATCATATATGCTTTGGAACTTTTCTACAAGTCCGTTTATCATTTGCGAGCGTGACTGACGTGGAGCATTGTCACAAATGCTGAAATTTGTATGATACTTAAAGGTCATCAGAATCTTGTACGTTGCATATTGATCATTTTGAACCCTCTGTTAGCTCAAGCCAGAAGTATGTAGTCGCAAGGATTGATCCATTTCAAAAATTTGTCAAAACGTATCCAGTAAAGAAACTCGTAATACTAAGAAATAAATTTTGCGTCGTAAGGTCGACCCACTCAGAATAATCTGATCAAAATTGTGTCAGACAGAAATATAAAGCAAATGAAGATGCCTATGGTGTTTAACGTCAACCCCTGCCGATACGGCTTAATTTGGCGGTGCTCTGTGCGACGCTCATTTTACCAGCATAATGCTCCCGAAGGCACTATTTCCAAGCCATGCAAATGGACATGACTTAACTCCTGGTTAGAGTCGAGGCCCATCTAAAACCTCTACCATCCTTTGGGAAATGGCACCCGGTTGCTGTCCCAAGGTGGCCGAATCAGATTTTTAGCTTAAATTACAAAACAGTTAAAACACATATATTTATATAAATTATTATTTCAGATAAACATGCAACAGCAGCAACAGATGCTTCAGAAAAATATACGTAATGCAACCGCTGTAACTTCTTTAAGTAGCGCCAAAAATATGTCCTTCAAAAAGAACTCAAATTCAAGTCCGAACTCATCCATATCAGGGAGTGCTGGCATTACAAGTAGTGATGGCTCTACTCCCGGACTGCATACAAAATACAAACCATTTTTAAAGAAAGATAAAAACCTTATAAAAAAGGTTCTCTTGGGCATAAAAACAAAAAGACCAGAGCATGTCCAAACTGCGCTATTACGCCGACATTTACTAGAACTAACACAAAGTTTTATGATTCCTCTGGAACGTTATATGGGCTCATTGATGCCATTGCAAAAGGATATAAGCCCGTTTAAGTCTGCACCTAATGCAAATGCTTTCAAATTGGATGATTTTTTGGCTACCCTAGAACTGTCTGGTCCTCATTTAACATCCCCACTTAAAGGCGACTGGAAAGGTCTTTACAAACGTTTTTTTAATTCGCCAAATTTCCGTGGCTGGTATGAAACTAGACATCGTGAACTACAATTAACACTACAGGATTTGCAATTGCAAGCGCTATCTGAAGCAAATCTTGAACACTGGGCACAGAACAAACAAGAAGTGGAAATTATTGATATGATACTCAAGCTCAAGCAAAAATTGAATCTCTACACGGAAAAGTCTTTAACGGACACAGGAAGTTTTAGCAGTGGAAGCAATTGTTCAACACGGGAACAAATTCGGGCTCAAATAAATTGCATGAAAGAATTACTACCGCATGATTTAAAAAATGTTGTAAATATTTGATAAAAAGTTTATATTTAGTTATTACAGTTTACTGAAATTGTAAAAATATCCATTCAATTTTGTTAAACTTATTGTAAGAAAATATTTTTTAAAAAAACTTACGTAAAATCGTAGTAGATAATGGGAATTTTATGCAGACTTTATTTTAATTATTAATTCATACGTAAACTAAATAAATGTTCATTTGTCTATTTTCTTGTACTGTTTTTGCTTATACAAAATCCCTTTTGGTTAAGTTTCTAAATATAAATTAAAATTTTGCTAGCGGTAAGGAGAATTCCTGGTTTTTACAATTTTTTTTTTTCTTTGTGCAACTACTAAATGTGATTCAGGGTCGTACATGTTTAATACCCTAGTTAAAGTCAAATCGAAGAAGGAAAAATTACAATTTCGAGTCCTCTAACAAAATAAGTAACGAGAGTACGTATAAGCAAAGAATTATCTGTCCAAGAACTTTACACTTAAGTTGACCTGAAAAATGGGGCGAAATTTCAGTTAGTCTTAGAATTTGCCCTATTGAAATGAAAGCAAACGAAAGATTGGTAAAAAGCGAAAAATTAGTAAAAAATCGATAATAGTTGTGATCTTTTACGCTGTATTTGAGAAAATACATTTTTATTGCTGGATTAGAATACGTGTAATTTGCAAAAACAAAATGACCATCATGTTGAAAAAACGGTACTATGTGACCAAAAAATAATTTTCGACATACACTCCTGATCAAAATAATAGATACACCAAAAAGATTTTCTCTCAATCCCCAAGAAATTTCATATTTGGAAGAAGTTGGATTAGAATTCTTTGTAAAACAAGAGAATACAATCTGACAATGCCGTTAACTGAGAAATGAAAGAAGGTAGTTCCCTTATTTTTTCGCCAGTGAATTTAAATCGAAAACGGGCGCGAATTCGTTGATCAAAATAATAGATACACTTGTTTTGTTTTTCAATTTTATATCAAGGCTCAATCAACTGGTGTAAGACTGTGTGAAATATATCCTCATGATTAAATTTTTCGTACGCATCAGCGGAACCTTTTTAGCTATTCTTCCCGAAAGGTTTGCCTTCTGCGAACGACGAAGAATTGTAGCAGCGCTTATAACATTTCAAATTCCTCCACGAAAAGTTACATGGTGAGTGGGTATGTACTACATTTGATAAGAGGAGAAAAATTATATTACGTATAAAGTACACTTAACGTAAATTCCATGTGAAACGATGTAGTAGTCTTTGTGAAAATGCTATTTTAAAAATAATTTTGTATGAGGGCCACCCTTAATATGCACCCTAATTAAAATTTTTACAGCCTGCAAGCTATTCTCAAACCTACCAAATATACGCACAAAATTTCAGAAAAATCAGTTAAGCCGTTTCGGAGGAGTTCGGTAACAAACACTGTGACACGAGATTTTTATATATGAGAGATAAATACCTCAATATCATAAAAACTAAAGCCAATCCAGCACTTTCATGAATATATTCGTAAACTGTGAGCTTGAAACTATAGAAATCCGCAGAGACATCCAGGGCAACAAAAAAAAAAGTTAATTTTGTTGAGTAGTGTAATTTATATTCTCTGAATTAAAAAATTGACGTGAGATTTTCCTTTCATTATAATTTTAATTCATTAATAAAAACTTAAAGTATAAAAAATCGTAAGATAGTTTTTACACGTTTTGCATCTTTTGTTCATTTTTCCCTGTTCTAATTAAAATAACGTTTTATTAATAAAAATATAGCTTAGTCACACCGAGTATAAAATACTACTTAACTTAGATCACGATATCTTATCTCTTTTTATGCCATAAGTCAAGATTTAACCATCTTCCAGACTAGGCAAAGATATAACAACTTCACCCATATGAACGTTTACTGCTGCATCGTTTGAAACAAAAATACGTTCATCATTGTTAGTCATTGATACAATATCATATGAACTGTTGTCTGGCGTCTTATCGGATGCATCGAACGGATTCGCAGAAAGGATTTGTTCTATTACATCCAGACTTTCAATACGCGTCATTTCAAGACGATAGAATCCAGTCTCGTCCATGCGATATGTAAAACGCTTGTGTCCCGACATATGTTCAATTTCATGAACTTTCATCAAGTGACTAGACAGAGTTTTGCCATTTTTAAAAAGTTTGTCACAACAATGACACATGTAAATGTACGGACTGTTACTATGAACTTCCAAATAATGCTAAAACCGTAGTGAATTAGTAAATGTTTTACCAAATATCAAACATTAGCTTACCCTTCGCATCAAATTAAATGTGCGCACGGTATAATTGCAGCCAGGTTCGTCGCAGTGATGAACCTCTTTACTATGGGCGTGTTTCATATGTTTAACCAAATCCGATTTGCGTACGCAACGATGTTCACATTTTGAGCAATGAAAAGGTTTGTCCTTAAGATGTCGATAACGAATGTGCGTAGCCAAAGCGCTTGAAGATGTGCATGTCATATCGCACATGTTACATTTATAGCAATTAAAATGTTTAATAACATGAGCTCGCAATAATTTTTCAGTTGCAAAAAATTTAAAACATTGTGCGCATTGATATTTGTGTGCTGCAAGAAAAAATTGTATTAAAAAAAAATTTTAAAAAATATAATTAAGTGCCATGGCCAGGAGAAAATGGATTTTGTCTTTATTACAGTTGAAGTTATTCGGTTTTTTTTTTATCAGGTATTTAAAAATTTTTAAGATCTCTTAAAGCTCTAAATTTCTAATACAATGGATGTACAAAAAAACCTAAAACATTGTGGGTAAATCACAAAAGAACAGACAAAATAAAATGAATTAATATAATTGAACAAAGTACATTGTATTTTACCTAGCAAGGGCAGTGAGTACAACATATCGTTACTTTAATATAGAAATGCCCTATCTCACACTCTTTTTTTTACTTTAAAGGAGAATAAAAAAACTTATTAAAAATTAAAGTTTTGTAGTATTAAAGTGTATTTTTGTATTTGCTTCTAATTGGTTTATTTTCAATCGTAGCACACACAATTTTTTTATCAATGGTGTGTTAGTGGGTGACCTGCCGAAATTTACAAAAAACTCGATTTTGAAAAAAATGTTAGTTAGGGCCTTTCGATATTAAGGTAACGATATTTTGTACTCAAATTATGTACATAAGTATATAAAAACTACGGTTTATAGGAAAAACACAATTTTTTGACCTTAACATGTTTAGTTTTTAATTATTTATAAGACGTCAATAGCTGCCAAATCGTCAATGCTGAGTTCGTACAGAATTCTTTTTAGCATTAAGTTCTCCACAAATAATTCACTCGTCTTGTCAGTGTAAAAGAAAATTTATGAGTTATATATATACCGAAAAAGTTCGCTAAAATTATATTGCGAGAATAATTGCTATTGATTTGGCGAATACAGAAATAAAATTACACCACGATGCATTCTCTAGTGGAAATATAGTTATACCCAGATCTATCAATTCTTTAGTGTTATTTATCCCTGACGGAGCATAGGACCTTTTCGTTAACGAGCTAAGTAGCAGAAAATGGGGCCGTCCTAAATCATCGTCAGAACAGGCAATACGTAAATCAGAAAAATGTCGAGAGAATTGAAGGCACATGCACGTTGTGAAAGTTTTTTGGAGGCCCTATGCTCCATGGAGAGATAAAGATATATTCTTTATGAGCGTCAGCTCCCGAGTCGATCTAGCCATGTTTTTCTGCCTGTTTTGTGGGTACTGAAGTCGCATCATCCGCGTTTGCGCCCACGTCTTGTTTACGATCGTACATTTTTTTTTCAGTTTACAAAATTCAAAAAAATCTAAGGTGACCTGGACACCTTTATAAAATTCGTAAGTGGTATGGTTCTCTGGGGCCCTATTCTGTAGGATAGAATGTAGGATTCAATGCATTCGTCAATACAATTTATTCAATTGCGTATCGCATTGCATTCGTATCGCAATACAGAATAGAGTCCCTGATCTCAAAAATCAACTTTTAAAAACTATCTCTGATTAGGTTTTCGAGACATCGACCGAAAATTTTTTTGTCATTTTCGGAAAAGGTTAAATAAATACCGTTTGGACTACATTTAAATGAATTTTAATTAAATTACCTATAACTTTTTTATACATTTCGTCCTTATCCGACAATTATTTTATAAACGTGATTTTAGAAGCTTTTGCTTTTTTTTTTTGCGAAATCTGTAATAGGATAATTAGATCATGTCAGATGTGCCAGAATATTTTCTTTAGTGTAAAGTTCGAGCCCTTTGAGAATATTTTGTTGGATTATTTTTCCTTATTTCTAGTCAAATAAAAACAAATTAGTACAGTTTATTTATGATTGACTTTGAATTTGTGTCGAATGATAACCCACTAAAAAGTACGGAACAAGAAAATAGGTTAATAAAAATTAAACACTGACACGAACGGTACAAACGAAACATTGACAACAGAAAAGATATATGTTTTAAAACAATGGAAAATTTAAACCCAGAAATACAATAAACATTAACAATTTAAATAATGGAGTAAGTTCAAAGAAAGTCTAAAGAGAGTTATAGAAATAATGCCGAATTTTCCGTAATTCATTACCAGAGTATCAATGGTACACTCGATAACGCGACTATGTAATATCAACGAGCAGCAAGGCTACAGTCCAGGCAGCAATGCCCACTAGAAACTACTTCAACGCATGCGAAACCGTACACCGACAAGAGCAAGAATATCATGCTACTAATCAGGAGAAAGACATAATACAACTTACCCAGCCATCAGAAATCGGTTCACAATATGTAAAAGAACATGAATTAAACAAACCAGACTAAAGGTCGAAGGTTTACACAGAATTACTGACGTAGTGGTTCTGGAACATAGAGTTAGAATTAGTACTTAAAATTGAGCAACAGAAAATTCATAAAATTGAAGTATGTACGACCTTTCGGATGTTATTATTCGATATAGTCAATTGAATAAAGATGTACAAGAATTAAATTTTGTGGAAATGATTGATGCGATGCTAAGAAATTAAATTGTAAATTGTGTCAAGCAAAAAATTCAAGAAAAGAAGACAAATTGATTTCATGCCGTAAGTCATCTGAAACAACATAAGTAACTTTCCGATTTCCTACTTCCTAGTCCCGAGCCAACCGTTTCCAGCTGGTTACATTCTTGGACAATCTAAAACCTTTAATTCATTTCGCTAATACTTGTGTATTACAGCAGAGAACCGCGAGCCACACAAAGCCAGTAATAATACCATTTTCTTTGAAATTTTATTTTATTTCATAATACTCTCAATACAAACTTAGCAACCGGTATACCAACAAAACAAAAATAACTTAATAAAGGATTTGCATGAAAATAATATGACTGCAGTATGGGATGATAATTTATCAAACTAGTTTTAAACCATCTACAGTGCAATGCAAGGTTGTCCACTCAGTCCTTTACTGTTCGCTCTTATCATATGTGATCTTGTGAACGAAATGCCAGGAGGCGTACAATAGCTGACACCGCAGTAAAAGCACTAATGTTCACAGACAACATGGTAATTTTTACAGAGAGCTGACAAACACTTAAAAAATTCATACAGCAAAATCAAATACGACAAAATCAAAACTTACGAGTTTCGGAGCTTGATAAGGTCGAAAACCTTCCGTTCAATACCCTCAACAATATGTTCCAATTTGAGTCAGTTTTGCCTTCCTTATTAATAATAGTAATCACTTTTTGGCAAATCAATCTGAATTTTTCAGCGAATGGACTACTCTAGCTGCCGAATTAAATGTTTCTGTTTAATGAACTACAGGTAAAAAATGCAAAGTAATATTCTTCTATGGTTGTGAGACGGAAAAGTTGAATGTATTGATGAGTTTCCTAGCTCACAGGGAAATGCTTCATCCGTAGTAAATGCCGCATAGAAATTACATTAGCAACATAGTAGCTTACTTAAAATAAAAGCAAGAGAATGTTTACCACCTTCTAGCTAGAAATAAGACCTTTTCACCTGCAGAATTTATTAATCTTTTAAAGGGAAACATCTGGCATTACCTAAGAAATTATCTGAATCATGCAACATAATATGTAAGCTCTAAAAACTGTACTACAATAATTAAATTTTCTATATAATCCCTATTGCTATCAGGGTCATATATTCTGTCCAATTCTTTGCATAGCTGACTTCATTTATTATAATATTAATATTCATTCAAATCGTTTTGGCATTTGGGCACATTATTTAAAAAAAACAATACCTACTGTTATTCATCGGCTGACGCTTGCAATGGTCAAATAAAGTTGTTTTAGTGCGAAACATCTCACCACATTGCCAACATGCGACATATTTTTTGTTTGAATGTTTACGAATGTGCTCTATTAGGCGATACTTGTTCTCTAATTCTTTCTTACAATACTCCCAATTACAACGTATCTTTGGACGCTCATCATCTGGCGATTTCTGTATTTCGTAATCGAATGACGCGTGTTGCACAATGTGATCTTGAAATTCAATTACAGAGGAAAATGTCCGCTTACAGTCAATCCATTCACATGAGAAATCGGTTGGAAGCTCTGGAACTTTACTCCGATTTTCTGCACCAAGTGTGCACTTCGGCACACTGGGATTCAGGTCACTTTCAAATTTCCCCTGGATTAACAGTGATGTGTGGTAACCATGGTAGTAAATATGCCGATGAAATTCTTCAGGTGTTTCGGTTTGGAACTGACACGTATACCACTTGCATTGATATATATCAGTAGCTCCACATTTATTATAGTTCTCGATGTGTTCTTTAATGTGCCCATTGAGCTCCCATGAATTTTTGCATTCTACACTGCAATTGCTCCAGCAGCAGGGAATCGTTGGTGTCTCGACCTTTACTTTTTTTGCTGCCAATTTCATGTTAAAGATAGTTTTTGCAAACTTTATGAAAATATTTCTAATAATTTGTGTCTTTGATTTGTATAGATATGAAACTCTTTTTCGCCAAAATATTCCGCTCACACGTATTGCATGTCAGAGTTTGCATGGAGTTAGTTAAAACAATGTTGCCGTAAGTTGTAAAGTAGCATTTGTTGAAATTTGTTCTTGATTTTAGATATTATGCAATTATGGGAATCACTTGGAAAATTAAAATACATATGTATTTTCATGATTCTGTAGAACAACACTGTGTAACGGTGTTTTTCTAAGAGAGTAAAAACGATATAACCCAGAAAGACATAATTGCGTCGGGAGTCACAAAAACCGTCAGAGAAAAAACTGCCAACGGTAAAATCCGTCGTATAATTCGTTCGAGTAACTGTTCAACCTAAATTAGAGCGTTGACTTTGCCAGCGCTACGCTTTGGAGTTGAGCGCTGAACCTAAATAAGAGCGTAGCGTTAAATGTCATGTAGTGTTTATTGTGTTTACTCAACACAATAAAATAAAAAATTAGCTGCCTGCCAATGCTCTGTCAAAATTGGAAAATCGAATACGTTGGCGTTAGAGCGTTGCTTATTTCGGTTGGCTTCATATAAACGACGCTGGCGATCCAATTTAGGTTTTGAACCATGGTACAATTATACATGGTAGAACTATCTTGTCAAACTCAAATAATGCAACAGTGAGATTGCCTATCACATATGTCAAGAATAACCAAAACAAAGGAAGACAAAAAATCTGACAACACGCGCTTTTAGCTATGAGTGTGTAATTTTGAAATGTCGGTGCCTTATCTAAGCTAATTTTGACAGAAAAGGAAGGCATACAAATAAAGAAGAAGAACTGTCACTTAGAATTGCAGCTATCATGATAATTGTACCATGGGTTGAACAGTAAGAGTAAACACATTCGCAACGGAAAAAATTTACCAGGCATTTTGTGTTTACAAGAAAACATTTTCTGTATGATTTTCTGTTGATTTGACAAAATTAAGTCCATTTTTTTTTGTGAGTACGTTCTTCTTTTATTAGAAACTCGTTGTAATTCATATCATTTATATTATTATGTATTGGAATTACTTTTCATATAATTGAAATTGACAGTAGAAAATAAAATTAATAGATTGACACAAGCTGATTAGAAACGCAACACTGAGCCGTCAACAGTAAATGTAGATAGAATTGAATTTAAGTCAACCGTAAGCGGTATGTTGGCGTTTACACGAGGAAAGTCTGAGAGACAAATTCTTCTCCATTCTCTTTTGTGATTTTCGTTTCGCGTTTGCAACATATGACAAATTTTTTGCCTCATCCCTTTCGCTTTTCCCCTCTTGCCTACAAACAAGGAAACTTTGCGGCAAGACTTTCCTCGTGTAAACGTTGACTATCGGTTTGTACGTTAGCCGTAGCAATTCTGTTCTCTATTAAGCCCAATTTCCATGGGATCTTATCTTATCAAATATCAGGGAGGACATCACATGCTATCAAGATAGCAAATGTATGCTATTCACTCTCGCATTCTACAAGCGCATTAGGTTCTGTTCGCATGCTTTTTCTTTCTTACAAAAATTTGATTTGAAATCCCTGATGTGGGATAACGAAAGATAGCATGGAAATTAAGCCTAATTTCCATGCTATCTTTCTTGATCCCATATCAGGGATATCAAATCAAATTTTTGTAAGAAAGAAAAAGCATGCGAACAGAACCTAATGCGCTTGGAGTATTCGAGAGTGAATAGCATACATTTGCTATCTATATAGCATGTGATGTCCTCCCTGATATTTGATAAGATAAGTTCAAGAAAGATCACATGTAAATTAGGCATTAGGCTTTAAGCGGTCAAGTGTATTATATAATTTGAATGCGGCTTATTGCTTTCGGTTTTTCCATCGTCTGCAATCTCAGTACGTCATTCAGTGAAATTTCTGAACGCTGCAATTCATCAAAACGGGTACATTGTTGGTCAAATAAAGATATGTGTGAAGTTCGCACATGTTTGCACTGCGAACATTAGAATAAATAGTCAGGCGACTATACACTCTCGACCAAATAATTTAGTCGGCCTTTAATTGCTTGCCAATTAAATAAATTGCGGCCAATTACAAAGGCTGTGGGCAATTTAATGCCAAATAGAATAGTTTTGTATAGTTTCATGTATACATTTAGGTAATTTGTGCAATAAGTTTGATAAAACGAGGAAATTTAAAAAAATTAAAAGTTTGTGAGCGTTAAGAGACAAGTTATAAATTTTTTTTTTTAAATAATTAGGTGACGCAATTGACAATTTATTATTATTATAATTTTTTTATGTTTTTTTCAATAATCATAACTATGATTAGTTGCAACTAATTAATTTGAAAAAAGTCTTCGAAGTTTCAAAAATAATTGTGTAATTTACTTTAGTTTGTTATTTAATCGTATATTAAAGTAACAAAATATGTATAACGAAAAGGTATGAAGACAATGCATAATTCACAAAAAATCAGCATAGTAGTTCAATAAAATAAAAATTTTTTATGAAAAATTTACTCGCGAAACATAATATAGATTTCATCTTAACCAAATTACATTTTATGTATTATTCGACTTTGACATTTGGTGAGGAAGAAAATAAAAGAGATTTGGCAGTGCAGTAATCATGGTAGTTGGATCAAAGTTCTAGCGTTCACATTATCAAACATTTATGTTATTCATATCGTACAACACGTGAATCATGTAAACTGCCCAAATGATGTAAAATTGGTTTTCAAATATGGCGAATATAGCCTGCCAAGTTCTTTCCGCCTTTTGACAACTACTAAGGTAAGTCGTTGATGAAAATTATTTATATGTCTTGATCATATTTTTACCATCGGGCTACCTATTTATTTGGAAATATCTGGAATATAGTCATGGCATATGATACTTTGTATGATATTCATATTTCTTAAAATGATATTGAATTTAACCTTTGTATGTTTCAGCAAAAATGGCAGTCCGCTACGAACTCTGTATCGGTCTCAACAAGGGACACAAAACCACCAAAGTTAAGAATGTTAAATACACTGGTGACAAAAAAGTGAAGGGTCTTCGAGGTTCCCGTTTGAAGAATGTAAGTAGGAACTTAATTTTAAACAAACTGAAGTAAAATGTTGAATTTGTTTTGTATTAGATCCAAACACGTCACACCAAATTCATGAGAGACTTGGTGCGTGAGGTTGTTGGTCATGCCCCTTATGAAAAGAGGACAATGGAATTGCTTAAGGTTTCCAAGGATAAGCGCGCACTTAAGTTCTTGAAGCGCCGTTTGGGCACACACATTCGTGCTAAGAGGAAGCGTGAGGAATTGGCTAACATTTTGACCCAAATAAGGAAGGCCCAGACTCACGCCAAGTAAATTCGGTGCGTGTGTGTTATGTACTAATGTATTTGAATAAAAGAAACAATTTTTAAATAATACAAAAATTAGAATGTCGCTTCTTGATATCGTATCATAACTAATACTAAAAAAAAATTAAATAGTTCCATTGGTAATTTTGTTTTGTTTTAAGTGGGTTTATTTACAGAATGACTTGCTTCTATTGAAACTATATAATAAATACATTGCGAAGTAATATAAAGTTTGCCATTTATTAAAAAGAATTTTAAAATTGTGATTTATTGCAAATCCAAATGAATCTTTTTCAAAACAACACGAACAAAACCATCAAATGTATTACGAATTTGTGAGATTTTTTTCATAAATTTATTTAATCTACTTAGTTTTTGCGACTACAGATATATAGTTGGCCGACTGATTGGCAATATGATCTCCATGATAACGCGATTATTTAATTACCTTTAGAGCTGTTTCAACAATTACCTGCTAAACTTTGAGAAATTTAGTGTTAGTTCTATGTTACTGCCGTTAAAGACCTGGTCGGTCATCCCTTAATAGCTTAGATTTAACGTTACATTTAGCGCTTATTCGGCCAACAATTAAGTTATAAATATGGGCAGGTTCTTAATTGTATGTAACCGATGTAAAGTTCTTAAGGTAATTAAGCAGCAAGGCGATTCCAATTTCTGCAAATTCACGGTTCATTGAAAAACTTGACGTGATATTTCAAAATATGTATAGCAGGCTTACACCCAATTGGAAAAAGGCCCACTCACTTTAAAAATTCCTCGCAATCAAAAACCTTAACTGAAGTTTGCAAAATGAATCCATTAAAGATTGTCTCTTAATTTTATTTTGTTCTTTTTCTTCATTATTCAAATCAAATGCAAGTATGCCAACAAATGTTTTATTAGACGTTGGGATAGAAAGAAGAGATGGTTCGAAATTGGATTACCAGCGGCAAAAAACATGAAACTCACGTTAGTCCTGACAAACTCTCAAATCTGCGCATAAAATCGAAACGGTATGCAAAAACGTAGCCAGCTGATAAAATACTCCGCGAGTTTTCACTGGCTCCAAAAATGGCAAAGTTAGAATCGCACTATTGCCGGAAAGTACCAACAAATTTTTACTTTACAGGTTTACATGAAAGAGTGTGATTTAAACAAAAAAATTGTCAAAATTTCTGAAGGAATAAATGAAAAAAGCCGAATTCTTAAATCTCAAAAAGGACGAATGCGAGAATTCAACATTGTCCACTGCTTTGCTCTCCTTTTGTGAAGAAACTGGTAGAACAAATGAGCAGAGGTATTTAATATGTGAACATACTCAAATGGAATGTGACACAACCCACTCCTTAATAGATCGAAAAAAAGCTAATAATCTTGCCATCTCAATTTATGTAATTGATTAGAGAACCCACCATCGATTATTTTCTGAACTTCAACAATTCCCCTAAGCGGTATTCATTCATTCGACTAGGTAGAACTATCAACTTTAGAAGAAAATAAATAGTCCTTCATTGAGAATGATACAATGTTAAATTAAAATAAAACGAGAAGTATGATAAACAATTTTTTTTTTATATTTTTGAATATTACTATACATTACATTTTGATCAATATTTTATTGATATGACCACCACTGCTACGTTTGACAAAGCTAATTCGATCAACCTAATTTTTGCATACTGGTTAACATAAAGCTGATCGAATATCATTAACTCATTCGATGTCGACTTGGAGTGCATCAAGTGTTCGTGGTTTATCTGCATAAACTATAGACTTATCATACCCCCACAATAGTCTAAAATTGTTAAGTCAAATAATATTGCTGGCCAGTTAATAGGTGCAAATCAATTTTTCCACGAGCTGTATGACACATAACACCGTCTTGTGGAAACCTCATATTCAAAACATTTTCATCAATATTCTCAAAAAAATTCATTCAGTATTACTCTATATCGAACTTCATTGACAGTAACGTTGTTACCAACATGTTTTTTGAAAAAATATGGCCCGACTATACCACTAGTATGAAATATACACCAAACAGATAATTTTTATGCCAAATACGGTAATTTTGTTTTTTAACGTGTCCACTCAACTAGAAATGTGCTTCATCCGAAAACATGATTTTTTGATAAAAAGTTTGTTAAGGGGACGTCCATAAATTACGTGAGTTAAAATAGGGGGGAGGGATCCGGAAAATGCTCACCAAGGGGAGAGGGATCAATAAAAATCTCACGTGAACTTTTTAATTGCAGATTACATTTAAAAATTACAAGGCAAGTCTCACGGAAGGGAGGGGGGTCCCGTCAGAACTCACCAAATCTCACCAAGGGGAGGGAGGGGGTCCGAATTTTCAAAAAGACACCTCACATAATAAATGGACGGTCCCTAACGACGAAGCATCAAATGATTATTTGGCTTCAGTTTCTGTATCAACTGGATCAGAAATGTTTAATTCTACAGATCAATATGAAATTGAAAATATGGATCTTCATCAAGAAATCTATCTACCATTCCTCCTGTAAAATTTCAAAAACATTAGGGCCTTTCGATTCGATAGCGACGATATTATGTAAAAATCATCATATCTAAAAAAATATGGGGTGCATTTTAAACATTAATTTTAGTATTGTAGCTTATTCAATTAACCGTCATATGAAATCCATTTTTTAGAAATTAATCAAGGCGTTCCCAACTTACACCGTTTTAAAAAAATTCAATTTCCGATGGTCATATCTCGGATCCCAATCCCTTTTTGAATGTACATACTATATAATGAACAAAAACCAAAAAAAAATAAAAAAAAAAAAATACAACAGCTTTTAGCAAAAAAATTATTTAAAAAAAAATTTACTAGGTATATGGACTTATTTTAAAAATTTATTTTTCTTTAAATACTGCTTAAAAAAATTTGTTTCGAACAATTTATAAATATTCAGACTAACTCTGCGATTCAATTTTGAATTACATAAATGAAATAGTAAAAAAAACTTAGCAATCAGTTGATTTTTCTAATTCAGTTGTGTGAACTTTTTGCCTGTGTCTAAGCAAATTATGTTTTTGGGCAAATAACTTTTCGCACATACCACACTTTAATTGCAAATCAGGGGAATGAACCCGTTTATGTTTATTGAGATCCGATGAGTTCGTAAATGCTTTGCCACACTCATTACAACAGTAATTGCGTTCCTGGGTGTGAAAGCGAATATGAATTTTTAGAGAGCCTGACTGCTTGAAACTCTTGTTGCAATAATGACACTTGTAAGGACGTTCGTTTGTATGTGTGCGCATATGAGTTTTAAAGTTTGCGATCTGAACAAATGATTTATCACAATGCTTGCATTGAAAAGGTTTTAAATTAGCGTGTAGTCGAAGATGATCCACAAGATTTGATTTTCGGAGAAAATTGTGTCCGCACACCTGACACGTATGAACCTTGACTTTTTTATGTCCTTTATTTATAGTTGTTCCATTTACATTTGTTGTATTTTGCTTAGATTCATTATTCTCATTTCTTTGTGAATCATCATTGTCGGTGACCATTTCAAAAGAATCTATTTCTGTGAAAAAGTCCTTGGTATCTTTAAATTCATTTACTGGTCTATCAACGTTGATATCATTTCGAATCCGTATTTGCTTACGCGTTTGTCTTACAGCCACTTGATGCTGTTCTAGTTCATCTTTGACTTTTAGTTCTTTGGATTGATTCTCAAACATTAGATTGGTTTTTTCAGCCTGACGTTTTAATGAGTAGGCATCAGTCAATCTCCTGAAGCACATGTCACAGATATGGTATGGAAACCCGTCATGTTTGCTTATCTAAAAAGAAATTCATCAGTTACCCAAAAGACGAAACAAAACAAAAAAGTTACATTTAAGTTAGTTACAAAAGAGAATGCCTGATGCAGGAACAAATTTTCGTTTTTCAACTTTTTATACAAGCTCAAAGTTTTACATTTGATTTCACCGCATATGCGGCAAGTATGTTCCAGAGCCATTTTTATATTTCAACACTTTGTAAATTATTTCTAAGACAAACAAGTGAATAGCGGTTGGTTCTTTTTCGCAGTGGCTTTTCCTTTCTAATCGTTTTAATCGAATTTTAACATATTATAAATATCAAAATCAGGTAAGCAAAATGTCAACACATCATCGCTGCTTTGTCGGTTAACAATATCAAATTGCATATTCGCAATTCTGAATTAAAATATTTTTAAGTATTTGCATAGTTTACTTCTAGAAAATTAAAGCAACTGCAATAATCGAAGAAAATTAGGAACAGTCGATTGACGTGAAGGGATATTATTCCCAAACCACCAGTGTCAAAAGCAACATTTACCCTACAAAATAACGATAAAACGCTAGTGTCAAAACAGTACAAAGTTGATAGGGTAATTCACATGAACCCTCATGTTATGCAGCATGTGTGACAGTCAATATTGAATTGCGTTCACACATAGTACACTTAAACGCGGTACACACTAGCGATCATGTTCATCAGTTTTGCTCAAATTTCTCTTGTTTGCGTTTGTGACCCTTCTTTTTCGTCAGTCAACCACAAAAATTTGTGTGGTTGAGTGTTAGTTAGCGGCCGAACATGATCGCTAGTGTGTACCCCCTTTTATCATGGTAGCAGCAATTCTAAGTGCAAGTTTTCGTAATCATTAAATAATTAGCTTAAATATTTTACATTTTAATAATATTTTTACTTTTCAATTAATCTTAACACTAACATTTATTTACATAATTTGCTTAAGTGAATGTTACTACTTTAATTTTTGCTTAAACATTCACTACCATTCCATTAAATTCCATTAAAAACTTTTACTTAAGCTAATTTTTTTATTTTTCATAATAATCTCTTACTAACCAACCGCACGAAAAATAGAATTTCTTCAGTCGCTCAGCGATAACTTTTGTAGTGTCACTTACAGAAGTTTGACATTTTTGGTCAAAAAATATATCTTGTTCTAACGTATGGGAAAAAATCATGTTGTCTCGTGTTGCTTTTTGACACTATCGCTCTCGTTCCAGTTGTGTTTAGAACTTGAGCGCGAAGATCTTTTCAGAGGCTCTTATGCGATAAAAATAATGAAACAATATTAATATTCTCGTAAAAAATAATGGTGTTATCAAAACAGTATTCGAGCCCATAGAGTACACGCATCCGTTGGTTCCTAGTATACAATAGGCAGTTTAGATGAAATTCATATACAGTGGAACTTCGATTATCCGTCAGGCACGGGACCAGCAGCCTGACGGATAATTGAATAGACGGATAATCGAATATATGGCAGAATTTTGTTTTGATTCTGTATGGTGACGCTAGAATACAAGGTATTGAATATACATATAGGTATATGTATGTACTGTAACACAAAAACGCAAAAAAAAAGGAAATGTAACAAAAAATGTTGATTTGTCATTTTCGTATTTTATTATCGAATAAAAAAACAATGTGATAGTTTACAATCGCATCAAGATGTTTTGGTGAAAAAATTCGTCAAAAATTTGTGTAATCCACTTGACTTGGCGAACAAAAAGAACTAGATTAATGAATTTCTGCGAAATTTTCATCTCCGAATTTCATAAGAAAAATTTCAGACAGAATCGTTTCTCGCATTGTGTGCATACATAAACAGAATCGAAACAAAACGAAAAAAAAGTTTGCTGACAAAATGTGACGGTTAATCGGAGTGACGGTTGATCGGGAGACGGATAATCGAAGTTCCACTGTATTTAAGTGTGGCCAAGTTGAAACGCCTTCGTCATCGCAATGGATTGAATTCAAAAAGTTTTGATATAAGTTTCTAAACAGATTTGAGACGTGCAATATTGTCGAGATTTTTCCTGTAGTGAGTACAAAATTGACACCATAAAATTTATCGCAGAGAAATAGACCAAGTTCTGTTTTTGGTGCGATTTGACACAGAAGATAAATTGCAAGTCTCAATTCTGCTTAGACATTAAGTTGAGTACTTTGACAGCTGTCACATGCTATTTATGTTGCGAAATCTTTTCCTTAATAACGGAGTTATTTGGAATTTAGATTTCATTGAACAAAAAAATAAAAATCAATGAAATAAAATGTACTTAAGAGAATTTTACGATTATAACGTTCTTGACGTCAGCACATTTCATGGTTCATTTGTGTTTACAATTTAGTTGTCAAACCACGATTCGCAAGTTTGACTTGTCGAGCATATGAACACATTTTTCTATTATATAAAGTTTTTTATACTACCTCCCATCTTTAGTTAATTTATATCGCGAATAAAAATTTTTAAAATGGCAATGCGCATGCTGGTCCCAATTTGTCAAACCGTCCCGCCACATCTGTCAGACAATAACAATAACAACTTGGAAGTTTATGGATTTGGTATTTTTCCATTCGTTTCGCTAGCATATTTATTTTTCGCTCATTCGTTTCGTTCGCCGGCCATATTGTAATTGTGTATTATTGTGTAGCCAAAAGAAAAGGAGACCGATTCTGTAGACACGTGTTTAAATCTATCAATTTGTGGTGAAAAATACTTTATTATCAACAAATAACTCTTAGAAACTTTATAAAACGTTAAAGTTCGCAATAGTGATTGTGAAAATTATAAAATAATTCATTTGTGACCGTTTGAAGCAAAGGTAAGTAAAGTTTAACGTTATTGTTAAAAACATAACCTCGTCTAATGCAAAGGGCACTCTTATGAAATTTCACTTTAAATGCTGATCTAAAATGATACGCAAAAGTGGAATTCGCAAACTCTTAAAGCTGCTTTTAAAAGTAAAATACGTTGCAAAGCAGCAAGAAATTATAAATAAATAAACTGAATGCTTTTGTCGGTCTTTTATTTTAAAGTTTGTAAAATGGGCAGTCAGATTTGCGACTTCACATAATCAATAAAAATGATGCCAACACCTCAATCAAAATGCGTATCGTCTTACTCGGTAGACAATCGACCGCGATAGTTGTCGGCAAAAAAAAAGGAATTTGCAGTTTGTATTTTAAAAATAATTCAGTGTTTAAAAGCCTTTTCTCGTCAATTATAAGGGGATATTGTAGTTTATATTTTAAAAACAACACTGTGTAATGATAGTCTGCGTAAAAATATTATTTGACTTCAAAATGCAAAAATGCAGTAGATTGTGCAATCGTCTCATACATTGCACAATTTATGGAAATTTCCTTCCACATCCCCCAGTATCAAATTTGTGAAGTTCTTTTTTTATATTCTTTTGTTGGCCTACAGCAGCTGTCGGTTGCTTGATTGAAGCAAACATTCTTCCTCTTTGTTGGTCATATGTGCGAATCTACGTTTCTGCTGATCGCTTTATTTGTGTCTCATCTCGTGTGTGTGTTTTCTCGATCTAACTGGTGATAACAATTTAAACTCTTGTTTATTTTTATTTGAGATTTAAATAATTTGTTTTGTATACAACTTGCAAATTGAAGTGAACCGCATTTTGGGGTTTTGAGAGCTTTGCTATTTTGATTTTGATGCTAGCCACGCTGTCGTTTCTGTTTGCATAAAAAAATATTGTTATTGCACAATATTTGTTTATAATTTATACATATTCTTATTGATAACAAAGGGTATTCAGTTGACTTGAAATGTAAAGAATTCTTGAAAGTTTCTTTCTGTTATATGTTATATTCGAGAATTTTATTCCAGTAGTGTTTTTTGAGGTAAAATTTATTTAAAAAAAGTTGGATGTAGTCATTCAAAGTTGCAAATAAAAATCATGGATTTTTCGTTTGCTATTTGAAAAATTTGAAAAAATATGGAAAAATATTGAAAAAAGTTAAAAGAGGTTGAATAGATCGAAAAATATACAAAATATTAAAAAAAGTTGCAAAAGGTGTGAAAAAGCCTGAAAAAGTTCGAAGAGGTTAAACAACTCGAAAAATGTCGAATGAGATAAAAAAAAATATTGTAAATTGTTGAAAAATGCTGAAAAGAGGAAATATGGAAAATTTTGAGAGAGACTGTAAAATTCGAAAAAAGTTTAAAAATGTTGAAACAGTTGAAAAATGCTGAAAAATTGAAGCAGTTGAAAATCACCGTAAGGTGGAAAAATATGGAAACTAATTTTGAAAGTTTAAAAAAGTTGGAAAAACATGAAAAATGTTGAAAGATGTTGAATAAATCGAAAAAATATGATAAATATTGAATAAGTTGAAAAGTCAGTAAGTTTCCAAAAATAATGAATAAGGTTCAAAAGCCGAAAGAAGTTGAAAAAATATGGAAAAAAAATTTAAAGAGGTTGAAAAATTGAAACAGCTAAAAAAGTACACAAAATATGAAAAATGTTAAAGATAGTTGATAGAGGTTGAAAAGTTGAAAAAAGAGGTTGAAAAAGTTGAATAGAAAATGTTTAGAAAAAAGTTGAAAGAGGCTGAAAAGGTCGGTAAAATATAGAAAATTTTATAAAATAAAGTAGATTAAAAAAATCGGAAAATGCCGCGACCTCTTCCGCGAATCCGCCCAACTCAATAATTTATATTCGTGATCGGCATCCGCATACCAAATTTTATTAAAATAGCTCGTATAACTTGCGAGATATGCCATAATTATCTTAAAATTTAGGGCGGTGACACACCCCTTGGTGCCATCCAGCTTAGTTTTTTTTCAGACATAGCTATGTATGTCGCATTTTCATTCATTATGTTTGCTATTATAACATAAAAGCCAAAAGGTATGCTACAATTTTTTTAAATTTTCTCATATGTATAAGCTAAGTTTTTGCTTAATCCTAAAAGTATATACATATCAGTTAATTATTCAATATTCCATGCAAGAAAATACAACGGTGTACTCGCTAATTGAATTGACAGCCAAGCCAAAACCATGTGCTAATCTAACTTTTATCGAAAAACGCATTAACTTTTTCACTCGTAAAACATTCATTGGACAAAATTGAATTCAGTTTCTTCTTGAAAGTAAAAAGAAAAAGCCCAATAATGATGTATTTTATAATGAGGGCTCACTGGTCGTTGCCGCAAGACAGTTATTCTCTGCTTAAAATAACATCGATGTTATTTTTTAGAGACTTTCGATATATGGCTTTTAAAAAACAAAAAAAAAAATCCACTTCCAATTATGCAAATATTTTATGAGTTTTTCGAAAAAATTTCTCTTCATTCTATTCAATTGAAATGGAATTTAGTTTCCACTTCACAGAAGTTATTTTAATTCATCTTAAGTTCTGTTAAAGTTAGGATTACTTTTGGTAAGAAACTATTAAAGCAAAATCTAGAATGTAAAATATAATGTTCTGTTAAAGACAAGTTTTAAAAAGTGCTTTACAAGTTTATTTATTAATATTTATAGTTTTCAGTCGCATACAATTTATTTTATTCAGAAAATAAATAGGAACTGTAATCAGAAATAATTTTTTCTATTCCATAAATGAATCAACTTCTGCATTGTCACATGAAAAGAAAGATATTCTTTTAATTAGTTAACTTAAGTTACTGTTCAGTAGAGTGAGTGGTAACAAAAAAAAAAAAAAAATTGACAAAACAACAGGAAAACGGCAATAACTAGTCACACCATGTTAGTATGTTAGTTTCAATCATTGCTAAATGGAATCATTAGTGACCATTTTAGACGATGTGAAGAATTTCTAATCTCATTCTCCCCACTGTCTTGCAGGCGTTTAATCGCAAGCTTTTTTTGGCGACTTAAAATGAAGTAGCAAGCGCACATCGTGTAATAAATCGAAGAACTCACCGAAAAGCAATTATTTGTGTTGTTTTATTGGAAAATAAAATAATCTATAATTATTTTACTGAGCTTACTGTACTGTACGTACTTTGTGAATGCTCAGCGCTGACAGATCGGCGTTTCAAGGCATTCGAATGCCATTTCTTCGACTCTCTTGAAGACATCGACATCACTCAGAGGTGTCCAAAATCCATTTTGAAGCTTATAAAAATATCGAATATGGTTTGCATAGGTTGAAAACGAAGTTATAAACCGGGTATACAATGGGCCCAACTGCGGCCTAAGTTTTGATGACAATTTTCATCTCCCGTTCAGTAGAGTAAGTGATAACACCAAAAAAAATTCCAAAAAACAAAAATTAAAAAAAGGGCAATAGCTAGTCATACTAGTTTCGTCCCTTGCGAAATTAAACGAAATTACATACGTTTTTTATTTAAAAAGAAACGCAGAATAAAAGTAAAGAACCACACATACACAATCGTATGTATTTTCGTTTAATTTTATTGCAAGTTTTTTACTGTTTTTTCGAATAACTTCTACATTTTTTGTCCGATTTTCGCAAAATTATACTCAAAATATTTGCAAAAGAATAGTCTTTCATTAAAAATTTTAAAAATATGAAAAAGAAAAAATTTTTCATTCAAATGGAGTATAGTGATTTTTAAAAAAGACCAAAAAAGTCAGCTTTTTTGGACTTTGAGCGCTTGTAACTCCATCAAATCTTATCCAATTCAAGCAAAGAGCACATCGTCAGAAAGAAAATACAAATATCTTTCGAACGCTGAAAATAGTTTTTGAGTCGAGAAAAAATTTATGGAGATATAGTCAAATAAATGAAAAAAGTGCCGAAAAAGGGGTTTTTTGGGGATATCTCGAAAACATTCTTAAGAAAAAAAAAAAAAAAAATAGTTGCCGTTTTTGGAATCTACGCCCCAAAATACATGGAAAAAAGTATATGAGAAGCCAGATCTCGAGATTAACCCCAAATTTGTAAAATAGTGTAATAAATCTAAATAGTAAAAACAAATAAAAGCAAAATAAAGTAAGTTTTTTCCTTTTATGCTGACGTTGTGAAAAATTCACTAATCACAACTCGATGGCATTTTCCAACAAGCCTCTCTTTCATGCTAACTCTGAATGACATTGTCATCGATAAATGAAAAACTCCAAGTGACTACCAGTCACTCGGAAGTATACGCATAAGTGATTCATACTGATATTGTCTGCTATGAGTCGCTAGCGCGCTGACCGCTGTATGACATTATCAGCATAAGTCAACAGGGATTTTTTGGGACATTTGTTACAAAAGTTCATGCATCGAACAAATGTCGCCGTTTGTAACCTATGATTTGACATTGTCATTAGTGAATCTTCGTGACGTTCGCCACCATAGTTCTTTTTTACTCATTTAAAAAGTTAAATATTTTTTTTCAGGAAGTGAGAAATTTTTGATTTTAAAAGTGCGATTTTTGCCAAAATCGCAAAAAATAAAAATGTAAACAGAAGTTCATTGTATGCGTTTAACTAAACTATAAGATCATCAGCAGTCCGATTTTCTCGTACATACTGCTATTTTGCGTATCAGTAAATGTTTACAACAAAATTCAGTGAATTCTAAAAACTGATTGTGCAATCGTCATACTTTTCAATTTGTGGGTGCGAATTTTTTTTTTTTAAATTGTTATAGAAACACAGATTACTTGAAGACATGACAGAGAGAGGTGTGCTTTACTAAACAAATAGTGTTAACAGTATAGGGTGACCAAAAATAAATGTATAAGACGTAATTTAATTTTGTTTGACAGAATTGAATCTTTAAATATCGAATTCCATTTGGATATTTTATAATATATGCTGAAGCTTTTTAGGCGGAGTTGTAACCAGGTTTTAGAGGACATAAAACCAATTATCACAGGATATATACGTCAATCGGGGAAAGGGAACTGAAGGCACTACCGTCTGATTGTGCACGTTGGAATAGTTTTGTGGAGGTTCTATGATCTGTGATGATGATCAGGATGATTGTCAAAAATTCACATGTCGTAAAATTTTTGAAATTTAACATTATCACATGCTCGCTCAAGATCTTAGGAACTCTTTTTTTTTTTTGTAGATTGTCACAGTGCTCGAACAAGATTTGGTGATACTTCCTGAAGATAATTAAAAAAATCTCTCATTCCAACCAAAGAAGATAATTAATTGTTTTTTAAAAACCGTTCCTGATCATAATTTAAAAACTAACTCTTGATATCTATCTTTTTTTTTTAAACAAGTTTTTTTTTCTAAAAGTTTTCGGTATTCGCGGTGGGAATGTAACCTCCTCGCTTACCTGTATTAGTACGTGAAACATTTTTACTAAGGCCACCCGGGGGATACCCGGCTTATAAAATATTGTCATCTGAAGGAATCAAATTTCATTTTAGGAAATTAAAAAAATAAATAAATTGAAAAACCAATTCAGTATTCAGTGATTTCGAGTAGCTACATGTGGATCAGAGTATGATTTTAGTCTTGGGAATCCGGCCCAACCAGAAAATTAATCCCATTTTAAAAATTTTTAATATGTTTTAGTTGACTGAATATTATTAATTAATTGACTTTTAATCGAATTTACAGTCAATTGCAGTAACAGATATTCATGTGAATTTTCACAAATCGGTTAATGATTTTTAAACAAACATGACAAAGATAACAAATGGAAAAATTTAACCTGGTAATTGGTATACATACAAATATTCATTGTATATACATACATAGCCTCATCAGACCAGTTTTTGGTAAATTAGTAATGCGATTCGAACCCATAACACTTGAGTCATGGAGGTTCTGCTGAACGACATGTACAAAGTGCACATTGTTATTATGCACATTTACCGCCATCTGATATATTTATTTTCATTTCTAGAGTGGGGGTTAGGGATATGTAAATTTATCAAATCTGACCCCGGATTCGTAATCAGCCACCACAAAACCTCCTAGAGTCATATTTTCGCCGAATTTTAGCAATTTCATAAAATTTAACACTACAAAATTTTTCCTATCCCTTACCGGACCGGGAGCCGATATATCGGCTCTCCCTGTGATATGAATTTTGTATATAGTTGATACGTGATACCAATTACAAATTTGGGCACTTTTCAAGGGCGATGTTAGCTCTCAAATCCCGGTCGTCTAAAGGTTAAGAATATACCAACAACTTCTTAGATTCAATCATAAATTTTTTTTTTTAAAATTTGGGTTCCGATGACTTGCAGGAATTTCGGTAAGCTTTTATTAAAAAAGAAATATTTATTTCTGACTAGGTTTGCGCTCTCTAATTCGATTTGGAACCAGTTTGCGTTGGTTTGAACACTTTTACCAACTTCTCTTAAGTACCAATGCAACTCGCCAATAAAATCAGACATCCCGATCGCCATTTTTCCAAGAGCTTAGGTAAAAGTTCCGAAAAAAGGCGACTGTACTTAATGCGGCAATTGGCGTACCATTAAGATCCTTGTGAACCAAATTCAGAATAGTATAGACCAACAGGTTGGTTTTCCTGCACCCATAGGACTTGAACAGGATATTGACCTCCAAGACTCTCTATATAGCTTTCATAGATTACGCGAAGGTATTTGATAGACACAATGATATTTATTGGGAGCACTACGACGAAAAGGTATTACCGAGAAGATTGTTGTCCATTTAGAAGCGCTATATGAGTCATTTGCTTGTTGTCCCGCATGACGTAATATTATCCGAGCATATCCGCGTCATCGCTTGCTGGTTGAAAGCGGTGTATTATTGCGTCGTTGTCAATCGTTTAGTCAATCTACTAAAGGAGTGGTGTGGCATTCATGTATTTTGGGGCACCTAGCCGATCCAGAAATTACCGACGACATTGTTATATTTGGGCCCAGTGCAAATGTATGGCAAAATGATTAAGTTTAATCAAAGGATTTTTAGAGGTAATTTCTGGTCACCTTATACTTACTTACACACATACTGAAAAGGTTTATGTTCAATTCTCTAAATCGGAAGACTAACAGTTGCGCAGCAGAATTTGTTAATTAGATTTATTTAGTTTTTATCTACTAATCATTGTGTATTCAAGTATTTGTGTCTTTCGAGTAATTTTTGTTTCAAATAATATGATCTATAATTAAAAATAAGAATCCATAGTTTTATTTTAGGATTTGAAGAGATTATTAGATAGAAACAACATAACTTTTTCATCAACATATTATCAAGATTGAGACGATTTCATAACAGTATTTATGAAACCAACCCTACGGTACATAATTATTTATCGTACAATTGAAAATGAATGTACAGTAAAGTCGTGCTAGTACAAACTAAAGTATAGTTGAGATAGTTAGTTACATAAGTTAATGTGCTCAAAGTGACATGAAAGTTTAATTCTTTAAAAAATAGTGCGCTTAACTATAAGTTTGCTATTTTTTTTATTAATTTTTCGCAATAAATCTACATTACAAAAGTTGCTATCAAAATTGTCACTTGACTTAGTTAACCCAAAAAATGGCAGCAAGTAGGATTGATTCATATCATTAACCGTGTGCCATGTGAAAATTTTGGAAAGTTGCAAAGTGTAATGTATTCTACAGCATTCTTTTGCTTGCATTAATTAATGCTCCAAAACTTAGTATAGTTATAGTTCAAAAATTTAAGTACTGTGCTTGCAGTGGCTTTAAGTATTTAAAAACCTCTTGTGAACTGAATGTGAAGAGAATTTTATTAGCCTTAACCATAAATTCTAGATAAATTTTGATTTATATATGTATATGAAATATGTTTAAAATAATAATAAAATCAGACAGGTGTTAATCTTTTCTGGCGGTTAGTTCTCACTTTCATGGCTTTTCTGTAGTTATGATAGGAAACACATTTTCTCATTGCGTCCTTTTTTTTTTTGTTGTGACAGCCACTGGTGGCGCGTATTCAAAAGTCTTGAGTTTTCTACTATTTTGCTTTGTGTGCTCTCTTTTTGGCTAAAAATAAATTCGTTTGTGAAGAAAAAATTATACTTAAATTTGTTTAAATTTTATTTTGAACATATTGTAAAGCAGAGAAGATATTATTATAGTGCGTGGTAGTTAAACTAATTTTTTTATTTAGTATTTTTTAGATTGTAAACACGTGATTTAAAATTTTTTATTAGAACTTTCAGTTGGAGGTGAAACTTTTCTTGAAACTTAGATAATTATAAAAACAAAAATTAACTCGTTTATATTTCCTTAGTTAAATTAGACAGGCCCACAGAGAAAATTTTTGAAGGTTAATGTTATCTTTTTCATCGTTACTTTCTCTCTTTATTTCCGTGAACTTCTCTATAAACCTAAAACTAACAGGGTTGTATTATTATACTTATAATACTAGCATTTTGAACTACATATAATAAGAATATCATACTTACTGATTAATGTAATTTCATTTTACTGTGAACGGTCAATGACATCGAAGGGACCTTGATAAGGTGACTAGTGGTTTACGAACAGCATCCGTTCGAACTGCAGGGGTAGTAGTCAGTCAAACAGTTTTCGATGAATGGTATCGGTTTTGCGGATATGATATTGACTTTAGCTTAAGGTTTTGCATCTTCAGATCATTGACAAAATCGCTGTTGGTTAAGACTTTTTTCCGAAGATGAACTTTGAAGAAATTTGTCATGTAATCTTTATGTGCAACCGTATACCAGTTCGGAGGGGAATGCGTTGATGTCCTCCATCCATTTCTACTTTTGATAGCATTTGATGTCAGCTTTTAATGATCACTGAAAGCGTTCGATGATGACATTTGAAGCAGGGTTATAAGTCGTCCTAAAATGCTTGATGCCTAGGAGTGGATCCCTTGGTTTGTGATAAATCGTAAAAGAATGCCAAAACGTGAAATCCTAATCTGAAAGTAAACGCATTAAATTCAGAAGTATTCATTTCGGTCCAACTATATCGACGTTTCGGTCGAATTATTGTTGACGAAGTTCATAGCTGCCTTTAGGTGTTCTGCTGAAACTTTATATTTTTGATTGTTGGCATGAAATGTATTCTCTTGTCCATCGTCGGCTATCTTTTTTATTGCAAGACCAGATGAAACGGTTCTTCTCTGTACCAGGGTGGCAAGCATTGTCTATTAAGTTGAATGCGATCTTCCGAAATACGTCCGTTAATAATGGTGTGCTTTCCGGTGTTATTGGTGTTGTTCAAGATTTTTAGATGCAATCAAAATGTCATCTAAAAATGGCCATGCGAAATCAAAATCTCGTAGAATGTGATCCATAAAACGTTGTAACGCCTGTTCGGGGTTGCGTAACCCAAAGCACATATGAATAAATTCATATAAACTGAATAGAGTAATATTTTTAGTCTTGGGAGTGTCTGCTGGCTCCACTGGTATTTGATGGTAGGCTCGGAGTAAGTCGATTGAAAATATTGTGCAACCATGCAGCAAAAGAGTAGCTCCTGCAAATGGAATATAGGATAGCGATCTGGCATCAGGGATTTTGCTTAGTCTTCGAAAATCACCGCATGTTCTCCAAACCCTGTTTTTTGCATCATGTGCAGCGGACTCGTCCACTGGCTTCGTGATAGTCGACAAATCCCAAAGCTTAGCAAGATTTTGATTTCTTTTTGCACAGCCTTAAATATTTCGATGCATAAGTCCTCCCGATATGTATGATAGATGATAGACGTGTTCTTGATCTCGTCCGGAAAGAAGTACATATATTTTTCTGTGGCTGAAGTAGCTTGCGTGTACTGTGTGCTGATTTGAGTTTATTACGTATGATATAAACTTAATCAAAAGAAATAAATAATGAAAACAAAAAATCACATTTTATACAATTTGATTAACAATCAAAAATCTAAGCCTGTAACGGTCGAAAGAACAGGGGCTCACGATATGAGTCAAGAATCGAAAATAATGCTTAGTGTAGCATACGCTAGTTGTGCTAGATATGTTTTCAGCGTCAGTAGACATCAACATATCAGTGACTACACTAAAAATATTAGTAACTGCTCAAGCTTATCACAAGCCCGTATATCTATGTGAACGTTACAACTGATAGTGCCTACTCAGAAATACCCGTCTATGCGGATCATATTTGGAACCTTTGTTCACATTTGTTGAACGCATCAACACCTTTACTTCACCAGGTCTGAAAGAGTCGTTCTGATTAATAAAATATAAATTTTTATAAGACTTCAGTTTTATGTAACGTACAAGATCCTTTGTTTCGCTCGAGTTCCTCAGGGAAGTGTTCTTGGTCCGGTGTTCTACATGTATGTATCTAACAACGTCTACGTTCGAAGATGACTAGTCATGAAAAGACATCCAAAACCAGTAATTGCTTTACGTGACCTTCACATCCATGTTGCTCGTATCGAACAGTGGCTGTCAATATGGCGAGTAAGAGTAAACAAATATAAGGGTTGCCACGTGACCTTTAAACTTAAGCAAGATACATCACTGCTCATAAAACTGAATGGCATTTAAATCAAACAAGCGAATGAAGTGAAATACACGGGTATGCACCTAGTTAGATGATCTGAAATTTCGTAATTTAAATTGGTTCTTGAACAAAATTTCCACACTGAGCCTTGATAGGAAACTGTTCTCTTAATAATCAACCAATATGGATTTTTTTTTTTATACAGGTCAACAAGTATTTAAAACATTTAAGTAAAACTCCTCAGTGAGAATATTACCATCAATTACTGCTGTACCCGATTTGCATAAAAAATTTGAAAATCCATAATGACTACGAGGTCCTGACTACAACTCAATATAATATATAAAAATGTACTTACAACGTCTAGAACCCCCTCCGACTTTTCTTTTCAATGATACACGACAGATTATATTATTTTTTTCGCAGAGAAGCGTAAATTCCGTATTTACAATTTAAAAATATCTTTCTTTAAGACGGTATCACATTTTTCACCAGGCATACGGACGGTCAAGTAATCATTGATTACAAATTACGAAAAGTAAAATAAATCACGTTATCAATGGTTAAAGAATACCCGTTATCAGTTTTCATTACTTCGTCCCTGTTTGACTAAGTTTCATTCACACTTATCGAATGCTTTGATTTTTACTTTTTTAGATATATTGTAGATCCAGTTTATTGCTTTTCATTCATTGGAAGATTTTTCTGATTTCGGATGATAATATTTTTAGGCATACCTACATATATAGGTACTACTATGTACTTCACAATTTGAAGAAAAAAGTAAACTTCGTTTTCTAAAGTTTTTAAAATAAAGTACATATGTGAATAATTCATGTTACAAAATCAGCTTCGCAAAAAATCATATCCGTATTCCTGATAGAGATAGATATACAGGGCCGATAAACTTGTTGTTTTTGTACATTAAAAATCTATTTGTAGGCTCTCGACAACGATTTAAGAGATTTCGATATAATTTTTTTATGAATTAATGAAGTTTAAGTTAAAACTGTTAAGTTTCGAACGATTATCCATAAAAAAGAATCAAATACATCAAAATTTAAGGTAAAAAGAACTGATTGTGGACCGGTTTCACAATGTTCTGTAAGTTTAACTTCCAGTTTAAAAAAAGTTTTCTGTTTGAAACCTCATGTCAAACCAGTTAAACATTAAGTTAATGTTGAACTAAATATTTTGAAACCGGCATTATATGTATTCTTGACAAAAAAATTGCAACTACATGTGTTGACCTTTATGAAAAATGTAAAAATTTATTTTCTTTCTAATTCTCTTGCAGTTTATTCATCATTCAGCGAAAATGGTACCTGGTCGTCCACTTTTATATTTATCATTGCCGGGAGTAGCATTTATTTTAGGGGTTTTTTGGTTTCGACGTCGGAATAAAAATCGCATAGAAAACGGCGATACTGACAGTGAAAAAGACGCCCTTCAACAAAAAAATGACACAGAAGAAATCATAACAAAAAGCAATATTAACAACGTACAGTGCAATCCAACTGTAACTCCAAGCAAATCAATGAATATAAATGGAAGCTCTTTAAATGATGACGATAATTCAACAACTATACTTTTTGGAAAATCAGCCCCCATACAAATTGTTCAAAATGGTAGAACATCATCTCCTATTAAGCAATCCCAACAGCAACAGCAAGTTGATTCAGAGGTATTGAAAACAAAAATTCAAGATGCCGAAAACAAGGTCTTGCGCTCTATTGATGAAGACTTCGAAAACCTTTCGTCGCCAGTTGACCTACCGGATTCTGTTAATAATCGTGTTTCTTTCTATTCACGTTCAACACACGGCAAGAAAGATGAGCCCGTTGTAATTAAAGCAACAAGAACTCCGAAAATTTCACCAGAAAATTCATTTTTAGAGAGCAAATATACTAAAGAATGTGAACAAAATAATTGTAAAGTAAATGAACTAAAACAAGAAGAAGTTAATGAACCGGATGTTGCAAAAGATAAGATCACTGAAACAAATATTAATGAAAAACGCAATGTCGATGCAGCTAGTCCAGCGTTAAGCTTGTGTAGCATACAATCTGGAGATTCTGGAAAAGGTTCTAGCTTACCACGTTCGGAAGCCAATCGTGCTAAAACATCATATGAATTCTTTTTCCCAACCAGTTTAATTGGCCAATTGTATGGCCGCAAGCGTACTTTTATTAATCAAATTCAAGCAAAAACCACTGCAAAAGTTACTCTTCGAAAAAATCCATTTTCAGGCAAGCTAAGGATATGCGTTATCGAAGGTACTGAAACTGAAATTAATGCTGCTCTTATGATGATCCGTCAACGTTTACCAGTTAAGCGATACCCTAACTTTTCAATGCAAAGAATACATTTTGCAATTCCACAAACTGTAGTTCCTTTGTCATCAGAGAATATGTTAAATTTACAGGTAAAATATTACATTGTTTTGTTAAATCATATCATAAAAATTGCTTTTCTTTCTCTTTAGCTAAATTTAATTGAAGGCATTAATAACGATGTCGTGGTGAGCGCAGTCATCTCAGGTGGACAAATTTTTGTTCAACATCCACTTCATCCCTCACATCCTTCATTGGCAATTCTCCAGAAATGTCTTTATGACAGTTACACAACTTCGGAGGCGCCATTGTTGCCCGGAAATGAAATCAGTGCAGTATGTGTATTGCCGGTGAATGGCATTTGGTATCGTGTACAAATAGTTCAGAAGGATGCCGAAGATGATGAGAGGTGTATCGTAATATTTCTAGATTTTGGAGGCTATATGAATGTGCATTTCAATGAGCTACGACAAATAAGGGCTGATTTCATGGGAATACCATTCCAATCAACAGAATGCATATTATCAAATATTGAACCGATAGGTATACTACCTAATAATACTACCTAATAATTGCTAACACATAACGAATCAATAGCTAAATTTACCTTATTTAAACTTGTAGATTCAAGTTGGTCATCAGAAGCTGCAGATATTCTTTGTAAACTCACAAAAGGAATTGTACTTCAAGCACAAGTAGCTGGCTATAATAGTCTTAATATCCCTGAAGTGTATTTATTTGCTTGTTTAGGCCCAAATGTAAGTATTTACCGAATTGATAAATTTCTAAATCTATATAAATAAAATAATAGCTATGTCCGCCATGTTTTCTCATCACGCAAAAACTACTGAATCGATTTTGATCAAATTCGCTTAGATGATTGGTCTCAATCTCCAATTTTTAATACTTTCCTATCTAATATTAAGTTATAAAAGTTTTAAAATTTTTTGTAAATAGAAACAAGTATGCAAATTTTTCACAAAAAATTTTGTGTTGCTTCTTTTTTTTCGATAAAACGCGATATGATGAACTCGCACGAAATCGCAGGGAAGTGGCTAGAATAATATTGAAAAAACATAATACATAGATAGATTTTGATCTGCTCTTTTTGCTCATAACTTTTTTTTCGTGGTAAAAATAAAGTTTGAAGTTCAGGTCGTTTCTTTGATATTCACCGCAAATTTTTCAAATAAAACTTATACAAATCCAAAAATGTTCGAGTGGGATATCAAGAAACCCAACCTAGTACTCGACAGGCTTCCTAACATTTGTCACTTTGTGAAAAATAGCGCGTGGCGTGTACGAATGCATACATAAATTATATGCCACCGTTTTCATTTGCTTACCATTTACACATTTCTTGCTATCCCGTTAAAAATTTATAGAGGTGTTGCTGAAGAGGTGTTCGTTCAATCGTGAAAATTTTCTTTTTTAAAAAACGTTCTGAACTTTAATTTTCACCACGAAAAAAGGGTTTTGAGCAAAAAGAGCAGATCAAAATATATCTATTTCTTTTTTTCTAGCGACTTTCCTGGAATTACAAACACAGCGCGTTTTGTCGAAAAAGCGCACTGCGCGCCAGTGAGTGATGAGGCGCATTTTCATTTGCATGGATATGTGAATAAACAGAATAATCGGTTCTGGGCAATAAGCAACCCACAAACTGCATACTTTGAATTTGATTAACATGGGGTTCCATCAATTATACCACATCGCATATAGCCAGAATTACAATGTAATTACTGCTATAACTCATTCCACAAGTTATCTGAAAAAATTTTGATTTTGATTGGCCTCCACGGTCGCCGGATTTCACTGCTCCGGACTTTTTTTTTGTGGGGATATCTGAAAAGGAAGGCTTATGCAAACAAACCAGAAACCCTTAAGCAACTCAAACAAAATATTCGTGATAAAATTAATGAAATGCCGGGTGAAAAGTGTCAAAACGTAATGAAAAATGTGCTCAAAAGAGCCCGCATTTATGAGGCTAGCAGAGGGGGACACTTATCCAATATTGTATTCCATACATCATTTATCAACATTAGATATACTCTCTTTCATTTCACCAAAATTTATGGTTTAACAAAGTAGTATACCTTCCAGGCGGACACACCCTGTATTAGAAAACGCTTATTTGACAGTATGTTTTTTAGATTAAAAGCTTTTACAAGGACTAAGGGGTATCAACTGAATATTAAATTTTTTAAAGAAAATATATAAAAACTATACATAATTTTTTTAATATTCTGAGTGGTACTTGCAAAATTGAAAAAATATAGAGTTGCCTAATACTCTTGATCACGACTGTAGAATAACGAGTGATTCATTTCGAGGTACTTTTTAAAAAATTCAATTTTATCGGGTAATTTTTATTATCATACAAAAAACCATTCTTTACATTTATTTTATAAAGATAAGTTCTTTCAATTGTTGGTCGTAACTGCGGTTAATGTGTAATACCGGCTTAAGGGCCTCCGGAACTTTTTCGAAAAATAAAAAAACATTTTTTTAAAACTTTTTGTTGAAGCTACATTTTATCTTAGACCAACATTTTTTTACATTATTAAAGTATAACTATTCAAACGCCCCCTAAACTATTTGCTTAGCTGAAAAAGATTTTTTTTTTTTTTGCTCACCACAAATTTTGAGGTCGTTCATGACATTGCACTTTTCTAACTTATTGACAAATATTTTTGAACCAAAATTTCAGGGATAAATCTTGAATAGTTATACTTAAATAGTGTAAAAATATTGTTGGTCTAAGATAAAATGCAGCTTCAAAAAAAATTTTTAAAAAAAGTTTCTTTTAATTTTTCGAAAAACTCCCGGAGGCCCTTAACCATGTATACTTTGGACTATACTTATCCCCAAAAGGATAAAGTCTAGAGGTGTGATATCACATGATCAGGTGATCAATTGATTTCATAATTGCAAGAAATGTAATACCCATTGAGGATATACTGATATCCAATATGTATTTTTTTTTTTTGCAATAAAATAAGAGCTGCAGTCATTGCTTCCGAAAGCGTATAAGTGTTAGTTTTGGCAATATCTGTACATACAAATGCTTCAATGTTGTTTATGTCTACATTCACATGGTCCAAGGTATAAATGTTAGGAAAAATTCACCCTGCTTGTTGTGGGACTCGGAATACATAAACCTGAAAGTGCAAACAACCCTTAAACTTCAAATTTAGTTACAGTTAATTTTTCATCTATTATATAATTGTTCATAAGATTTGTTATGTGACATTTGGTGTCAAAGAAAAAAGAAAAAAAAAATTCGTATGCCAAAAGCGGCCTTTACAACAAGTAAATTTACAAGTAAGTAAATTGAAATGAAATACATATGTGTACATAAATTAAGTTTGAATTTTATTAAACAATTATTTTACGACATTTATTGTTTAAAAAAAATTTCGGCACCTGGCGAGCGTTGCGTTTTTTCGCCCGAGCTCGTTATGTTCATCCAGCTCGAATTCGCTGTGTCAAGAAAATAATAAAAATACATGATTCGATAGATTTTGATCTGCTCTTTGCATGGTACATATCACCTTTTGCTCAAAACCCTTTTTTCGTGAAGAAAAATGAGTTTAAAATTCGGGCCGTTTCTCTGAAATTCGCCACAATATTTTTAAATAAAATTTACCCTAGCTGAAAGTTTTATACGAATCAAAAGAATAACTCTTCAGCAACATTTCCATAAATTAATGCTATTTGCGATGGTACCATCAGTTTTTTCTCAAAACCCTTTTTTTCGTGGTGAAAAATGAGTTTGAAGTCAGGGTTACTTCTCTGAAATTCGCCACAATTTTTTGAAATAAAATTTACACTAATCGAAAGGTCAACTTTTCAGCACATCTCCATAAACTTTCATACTGGTATAGCAAGAAACCTAACCTCGACACGCTTCCTAACATTCGTCACTTTGTGAAAACTTGTGTGAGCCGAGCACTAATACAAACATATGTAAATTAGATGCCGCCATCTTAATTTTCTGGTCATTTACGCATTTCTTGATATTCAACTCCGAAAACTTATAGACGTGTTGATGAAAAGTTGTTCTTTGAATTTGTGTAAATATTACTTTAAAAATTGTGGCGCATTTCAGAGAAATTTCCTGAACTTTAAACTCATTTTTCACCATGAAAAAGAGCTTTGAGCAAAAACTGATGGCATCATCGCAAAGAGCATATCAAAATCTATCTATTATGTTTTTGTGTTACTTTTTTTTAGCCATCGAAAAAACGCGCCAGGTGCCCCGCAATCAATGCACGCACCCATGTATCACGGCAAGCTAGGTTATTGATAAATTTCAACCACATTTAGTCTACTCAATGCAACAGCGACCAGATGAACTGTATTACGTTCGGGAAAAAATATGGGTGCTTTAAGCAATTATATAAATTATTGAATTGTTTTCTATGGAGATATACATATCGCACACATTTAGCTAAAGAGGCACAAGTCAAAATTTTGAAATTTTCAGAAAACGCAAAAAACTGTTGAGCTTGTGAAATATTTTTCAAAAATAAAGTGTGAATGATTTAGATGAAGGTACTAACAGAATATGGTTGGAAACCTCGTCTCGATCACAACAGAATGAACTCTCCTAAAAATATGACACTTTTGCATATTGTAGTCTAATTTCCATGCAACATGAAGGGAGACGTAACTGTTGTTTGACACAAAAGTACAGCAAAAAATGAACTAATCTCTTTTGTGCTGATAGATATGTGTATGATGAGCAGTTTTGACAAGTAAACTCGAATATGGCAATTTTTGAGTTGTGCTCTTTCGCTAAATGTGTGCGATATGTATGTACATTGTACATATACATGAATGCATCTTTGGTTTATGATTTCAAATTCAAACTTAATTTATATGCCTTTTATTTGAATTAAAAGTTTTGTCCTCTAGTATTTAAGCTGCTTTTCGTTGGTTTCTTATCTAATTTTAAAGTACATAAAAATTTTATATTTATGTGTGTTCAGCCGATGGCTGGAAGTGCTGCAGTTTTTTGGAAGTCGATAAATTATAATTGTTTGTTTTATCTATTTAAAAAAAAAAAATGAAAAAAAAAGGTTAAAATTTTTACAGAAAAACTTCAGCCAACAAAAATATTTTTGACATTACCGAAAACCCGAGAAAGGAGCAGTGCTTTTCAAAAGAAGAATTAATTAATTTTCTTCTTAGTGTGATCCGTTCGAATTCAAATAGCAGCACGCAACTTTTCACGACCGATTCAAAAAAAAAGCACCAATACTTTTTTTTATAAATAATGAACTATCATCTTTTCAACGATGTCGTTTGCTTCAAAAAAGTCGTTTAATTTTCTTTCGTAATCTTAACAAGTTTCGAAATTTTTTGCTTTAAATAGCCTACATTTTTGATGTTTTAACTAACTTAAAAAATTAGTTTCGTATAAAAAATCGAAAACGTCATTTCAAAATGATAAAAAAGTTCAAAAATGTTGAAAAGAAAGTCGATAAATGTTGACAATTCGAAAAATAATGACTAAGTCAAAAAATGTAGAAAAAACTTAGTGTTAATGTACTAAAAAAAAAGTTGTAAATAACAGAAATATTTGAAGAAGTCAAACAAAATTGAAAAAGGTAGAAGAAGTGAAAAAAATTTAAATAAGCTGACGAAAGTTGGAAAAGTCGAAAAAAGTAGAAAAAGATAAATAAGTCGAAAAGATTTGAAAAAGGTGGATTATATTCAAAAGAAGTTAAAATAGTCGAAAGGAGTTGAAAAGAATTGTTAAATCGAAAATATTTGGAAAAATTCGAAAATATTTGATAAATTTTGAAAAAGCAGAAGTAGTCGAAAAAAGTTGAATAGTAGTCCATTGAAATGTTACATTGACCTTGCATTTTGTATAGGACAAGATTTTTTTTTTGTGTTGTGTAGAGGGGATCAGTGTGAGTATAAGTCTCAGTTTTCGGGATTGAAAGCCCCCCCATTTGGCCGCCATTTTAAAAAATGGGTGTAAATAATTTTTCTACGATATCTTAACAGCCGTATGTCCCACAAAATTTTTTTAAGACTTTTTGAGTAGAAAATTGTATTTTCTACAATATTGATTGACATACTTTTCATCGTAAAATTGAAAATGAAAAAGTTACAGTTAAAAAACGACTAAAATTTTCGGGTAAAATATCATTTAAGGACAATAACTTTTTTTCTATTGATTTAATTAAAAAAATACTTCAGACGTTTTTTGTAGACCATTTTATTCCAAACAATTTCCTATACTCATTTTTTAAATTTATTGTTATTGAGAAACGTTAGGGCGGTTCGAAGGGATCAAACCAAGAGGTGACTTGTACGTTATAGTGATTCAGACACAAAGAAAGTTTATAAAAATCGTTCTTCTTTTAGTATATTGTTCTATATGTCCTCCGAAATAAGTATGCCTTTTTTCAGAACTTAAAGTACGTTCTAGAGGACGCTCAATCCGCCACAAGCATTCAAGACTATTGAATACGTAGTTATGGGTGTTAAAGATGATTAACGGCCAGAGACTAATTTTACTATCTCTATAGATGTTGTCTTTGAGCCGCTGATTACGAAAACCAAGGTCCCAAAATCCTAAGTTACTTGCAACACCCACAAAAATACAAAAAAAACCCTATTAAAGGTATTTTTAACGATAATTTCAAAAATAATAAAAACACATCCAACGAAATTTGCCTTTTTTAATAGAAATTTGTACATGTGGTTCGTTTATGTAAAATTTTATAATAAGAGATAGTTTGAGAGGGCAGGGCCAGCCTTAGGTACTGCGAGGCCCATGCAACCAGTAGGTGCGAGGCCTCTTACAACCAGTACGCATAATAAAAACCTCTCCCTTAACTCTGCTTTTATTTTTTCTGTTTTATACAACGGCATTAGCTTTGTTCTTCACCTTCAGCAATTGCATGAATGTAATTGCATAAATTGTATGCACTGAAAACAAAAAAAACTCAGACCTTAGCGCCTACAACACTATAAAAACAGTTCAGAAGCGTTTTATCAGCGTTTTTCGAAGAAAAAAATGTGACTCGCAAAACTCAGTGCAATCGAATTAATTTGGCGCTCCTAAGGCCGGCTTTGGGAGAAGTTCCTCCCTTCTTTATTCATTCCCATAAATTGAAGTAGAATTTGATATATGAGTTAATTTCTAACCATATTAATTTTTGTTTGGTGAAGTATTTCTAAGAATATTCAAGAATTTGTGCCAAACCTAAATCAAAATAAAATACAACTACGAGTAGGGGGTAGATTGACCCTCTTAAAGGTGAAAATTATTTATTTTTGCCAAACAATCAATGTCCATTCAATAAAATTTGAAGTAAAAAGTATAAAGACACATTTTTGCTAATTTTTTTAATTGTATATTTCTATAGGAATAAGTTTAAACTTCTCCCAGAGCCGGCCTTAGGAGAGCCAAATCTATTCGATTGCAGTGGATTTCGCGATCTTAATTTTTTCCGAAAAGCGCCGATAAAAAGCTTCTGAACTGTTTTTATGAGTGAGTTTTTTTTTTGTTTTCAGTGCATAAAATTTATGCAATTACATTTTTGCAATTGCTGAATGTGAAGAACAAAGCTAATGCCGTTGTATAAAAAAGAAAAAATAAAAGCAGAGTTAATGGAGAGCTTTTTATTATGTGTACTGGTTGTAAGAGGCCTCGCACCTACTGGTTGCATGGGCCTCGCACTACCTAAGGCTGGCCCTGCCCTCTCGAACTATCTCTTATTATAAAATTTTACATAAACGAACCACATGTACAAATTACTATAAAAAAAGGCGAATTTCGTTGGATGTGTTTTTATTATTTTTGAAATTATCGTGAAAAATACCTTTAATAGGGTTCTTTTTTGTATTTTTGTGGGTGTTGCAAGTAACTTAGGATTTTGGGACCTTTATTTTCGTAATCAGCGGCTCAAAGACCACATCTATAGAGATAATAAAATTAGTCTCTGGCCGTTAATCATCTTTAACACCCACAACTACGTATTCAATAGTCTTGAATGCTTGTGGCGGATTGAGCGACCTCTAGAATGTACTTAAAGTTCTGAAAAAATTCACACTAATTTCTGAGGACATATAGAACAATCTACTAAAAGAAGAACGATTTTTATAAACTTTCTTTGTGTCTGAATCACTATAACGCACAAGTCACCTCTAGGTTTGATCCCTTCGAACCACCCTAACGCTTCTCAATAAAAATAAATTTAAAAAATGAGTATGGGAAATAGTTTGGAATAAAATGGTCTACAAAAAACGTCTGAAGTATTTTTTTGATTAAATCAATAGAAAAAAAGTTATAGTCCTTTAATGATATTTTACCCGAAAATTTTAGTCGTTTTTTAACTATAACTTTTTCATTTTCAATTTTACGATGAAAAGTATGTCAATCAATATTGTAGAAAATACAATTTTCTACTCAAAAAGTCTTAAAAAAATTTTGTGGGACATACGGCTGTTAAGATATCGTAGAAAAATTATTTACACCCATTTTTTAAAATGGCGGCCAAATGGGGGGGATTTCAATCCCGAAAACTGAGACTTATACTCACACTAATCCCCTCTACACAACACAAAAAAAAAATCTTGTCCTATACAAAATGCAAGGTTCAGCCAAAATTTTGTAACATTTCAATGGACTATAGTTAAAAATCCTAAAAAAAGGTTCAAAGGTTTCTTCGAATGAAGAAAAATATTTAAATATGTAGTCGAAAAAATTCAAAAAGTCGTAAAATATTGAAAAGATTGAAGAATTCGAAAAAAATTCTGACGTGATACAAAAGTTCTTAGTTTCAATAGTCAAGTCATTAACCAGTAATGAGTTTGATCCCATCCACAACAAATACTTTTTTTTTACAGGCGAGTTCTACTACATAGTTATCAATGTGTTTTTAATACTATTACATTAGACTCTTTGTTATGGAGTCGTTAGTTTGTATTTTCGAAAAACCAAAAAAATAATTTTTATTTACTTATTTGGCAATTGAAAATAATCATCAATTGGCTGTTGTATTAATGCTATGTTTTTGTTTTAATGATATACGAGTACTTGACCAGTTAATAATCTTATTTTTCTATTTTCAGAATGTTATATTTATTAATAAAGAGCTTGTAGCTAGAAACCTTGCAAAATGGGTTGAAGTTCGGGACTGATTCATTACTCTACTTCAAAACAGTTACAGCAATTAAGAAGTAAAAGTATATTCAAAATATTTAATGAAAAAGAAAAAAAAAACAAAAATAGTTTTAAATGTCAAAATGAAATTATAAAATATTCAAAAGGATTGTTGGAGCCATACTATGTGAAGAAACCAATTTTAGAGGCCTATGATTAAAATGTATCCTTTTGGTTAGGTTAATAATCTTTTCGCTATTAACTTAACATTAAACTCTATAACAATAGCAATTTCATATCTAACAGATATATAGCTTTTAAATAAGGCATCTTGTAAATATTATTAAGACTCTGATATACCAATAAATCTCTTGCTCGAAAAAAGAGAACGGATTTGCGAAAGCAGTGTTGATTCACGACGAAAAGAGTTATTTTAGTTAAAGCATGAATGTATATAAATCTTTAAATATGTTAAATGGTAAATTTTTGTTCATTGCGCAGTTTAATATATTCAAATATTTTTTTTATACATATAAACTAGGAAAAAGAAACTAATATATATTGTTATGGAACTCAAGTCTCAAAAAGGCATTTTGACAGTATGCATCTTAACTGATGGTACAGATGGTATACAATAAAATTAGTGAAATTGTGCACATACTGAAAAAATGATCAGTTAAACGTTTTAAGCTACATGTTAAAAATCAAAGAAATTTGTATTTAATTTCTTGTTAAGTATAAGAGTTTAAACTATATTTTAAATAATTTGACAAAAACAATGCGGTTGTTTTTTTTTTTTATCAAAATTAATCCATAAATCCAAAAATGGTATTTATCAATAAATGTCATAGCTAAAAACAAACCATAATAAGAACTTAATCTCACTTATTTTTGTTTAAATTGTAAAAGCCATAGTTTACTGTTCATTTGTATTTGTATTACCAATTGTTTAGTAAATATAACATTTCTCTTATTTTAAAAGTATTTCTATAATAACAACATTAATAAAGTTATTTTCTGATTAACTGTATAAAAAGAAATTTGAATCAAAATGCCTTGCTTGTTTATCTACATCGTGAAATTAAAGCAAAAGATTATTTAAAAACGGGGTATACTTTTTCTTTAGAAATGTCCTTAGTCTTTTTTTATTAGCTGTAAGTACTAAGTTAAGTTCTCTTTGATAAATCTTTAACATTATTTATTTTGAAGTAAAAAATGCTTTCTGGCATATTTTTATTAGAACGAAAAACTAGATTAGTGTTATTATTGTATTTTATTTTGTGCTTATAGTTTAATTCAAAAATCGTTTTGTAATTTTATTCATTCATTTAAATCATACACTGATTGTTGATTGCAAAAGTAAAAATATTGATCTATAAAAAAGTGAATTGAGTGCATAGATTAAAAGTTTCCTGTTTAAAATTGAACCAAATGAGAGCGCAAAGCAAAAACATAAAGAAGAAAATATAATTAAAAGCTTGCATAGCGTCATCTAGTTTAAAATGTTTTATGTACTGAAGAGTATGTAGCTTGATAAAAAAAAATAAATAAATTCACTATCACATACCAGTACATTAAATGAGCTACAAAAAATAAAAACTTATTATATATAAACACAGGTAAAATTGAAATAAATAAAAAGTTATAAAATTCGTTAAACATCTATGGTGCGTTTTATTAAAATAAAGAAGAATTTACACAGTTAACGTTAGTCATTTGTATGGAATTTTTTTGCTTTTCTCAATACCCGCACATCCGCATGATATGCGCATTCTTCTAATTCCTCTCATTTACAGATTTTTCAAGTACGGGAATGCTTTTGTCCTGTCAATCTGACTAATTATGACTACTACAGGAACGGAAATAATATGTGAACAAATCCTTGTGCTGTATAAGTAACCTCACATTAACATGCCACTTGAAGGCTAAACTTAAAATTTTCTGAGAAAAGTACAAATACGTTGAACTAGAATATATTCAATGTATCTAACAAATCAGGACCGGATGAAAACTTTACTGGCGTTTGAACTATTTCGATTTTTTTTTAACTAAAATCGGCCACTATGCGATCGTTTGTTTGTTGACGTTGCGTAAATAGTGAAATTATAAAGGGCTCTCTCAAACGTTGGGTATTGGCAATTCCTTCATTTACATTGAAATTTAATATCAATTATATTTTATTGAGCTCAGTATTTTAACACATTGTTTTAATTGATCGAAGTCAAAATAAATAGAATAACGATTAAAAAAACAGTATGTGTATGTACATATCGTCAAATGGATGCACATTTTGATCAGTTTTGTAAAAGTGAGCAAAATATAATACGTTTTTTTAAATATTTAATTTTATTCGGAAAACTAGAAATCACAGACTTAAAATAGTATCAAAACTAGACACTAAGATTAATAGTATGATAGACAAAACATGTGTTATATTAATCTACTTTTAGCGATCCCTCCTTTGGTCGCTTGGTATCGGCTTTTCTGTCATGCTCGACTACCCTCAGCAAGAATTGTTTCAGTTCGTCCTTGACCCATTAGTTAATTTTTTTTTTATCGGAGCAATTCTTTCTGCGGTACCATTGACCACTTTAAAAGCGTTCACATGGCTTCTTAGATAACCCCTGCAGTTTTCTGTCACGTCGTGGATTCCGAAAAATTCAATAGTTCATCTTTGTTTTATTTGTAATGAAATGTCTCAGGTATTTTCCTTCAAAAAACTAAGTTTTTGCCCTCTAATAGTTTTATTTCCTTTATCTTTGCAGGTTTGGTTTCTACATTCTTAGTTATATTTTCCTTATAAAAGAATGTAATATGTTCGTCCAAAAAAGCCAATTCTACGTTTATTTCTTACGGATAGCAAAGGCATATCTAAGCATCTGTGAAAGTACTTTTTTGACGTCTGCATATGGGTACGTGCTCAGAAGCTTTAGCATACACAAATCATTCTTTGAAGCCAATCAACTTAAAATTGCCTCTTCCAAAAGCGAACACATATGTGGCTGACAAAATGTGCAACCAGTTTCATTCCTTTCAATTCTCGTTGACGAATAGTCAACTTTTTACTGAAGAGCACAATTTTAAGTGCATATATTGTCTTTGCCATCCACCTTGCTTGATCCCTTGCGATCATGAGACTGAATTCGTTTTTAGACCAACCTCCGAGGCACTCGGAGTGAGACTTGTAATAACTTGGATGACTTTCATGTTTTAGTACATTTTGGATGTAGTTAACCATTTTCACTTGAAACGGGACTTTTTTTCATGCAGTATTATTATATATGACTAAATATTAAGTGAAGCCCACAAACTTTGAAACTTCTGAAAAATATGGATGTGAGGTATGCTGCAACCCTCCTCAAACACTCCTTTCAATATTAATTCATTGGTGTGATGACAGTACGCCAACCACAACAATGTTCGTCCTGTTCGTTGACTTTCTTTTCTGGTACATGCCCTTGGTTCAGTCTTGTATTAGATGCTGTAGTATCAAAAGTATGCCGATGATATTGTCACGTAGCCGAATCGGTCCACTTTCCGAATAACTGCTATAATATAACCATTTAATTAGCAAAGCTATACATAAAAAAGCCCAGATAAAACAACAACAAAATAAAAGAGGACTGCCAACATCGTTAGCGCTATCGTCGTGGGATCCATCTTTTGCACATTCTTCACCTAAAATTGTGAGTAATTTTTCTTATTTTTTTTTGATATATTTTTATTATAATGCTTATTAAAACCTGTGAAAAAAAAACACGTACAGTTATATAAACTAAAAACAACAATAAAAATTAAATTTATGTTTTCAAGATTTTTGAAATTAATTTAATTTAAAATGAAATATACATACATACATATTATGCTTTTTAAAATTTTTATTATTTACTTTATTATTTATTTATGATCATGAAAATGGGTCAAAATGTATATGATGAAATCAAGTATGTTAAATTAAGGCCCTTTGTTCGAATAAAATTTTGTTTTTGTAGAAGCTATATGTAAAGACAAGTAAATCAAATGTGGAGCAACTAATTGAATTTTTGATCTTGTGAGAGAGGTCGGTAGTGTTGAGAGTGAAGGGTTTTAAACTGTCTCTCTATTTTGGTTGGGTAAGAGAAGAGCAGAGAAGCAAACGTCACCTAGACTTCTCGTCTTTCTGTTGGTTTCTTTTTATTTTTTGTGTTGAAATGATTTTCGGTTCTGTTTACGAATCATTCCATTTCCGCCCGTATCCCGGTCAATGACGCTATATACAGGACCGATCGGCAGTTTCGGTAGGTTTAAGTTTTATTATGTGCATGACTCTTATTTTGGTGTAGAACTGTGGGGAGCAAGAACCGCACCCAATCCGATGGCACTTAAGACCAGAGAATTTACTCGCTCTGTCATCTACAACGTGCCGCTTTATGACAAAAGTCGATTTTTTTTATTTTTTAATTGCGAGTAATAATCATTTGATAAATGCTTTTGATTTTAATTAAAGCAATAAAAACCAATATTCTTGAAAATATTGCCAAATTAACAACGTGACTTTACAAATTGACATATTTCCTTTGTAGCCTTTACCAGGTTTTCCCCTTATTTAAGCTATAATGTAGTGTGTGTACGAGTAAAATTAGGTTTTTTTCATCAAAACTTTTCAAAGCAGGTAAAATTTACTAACCACTGATTAATGAGAAAGCTGCAACAGAAAACAACATTATCTAGAGGTGACGTAAGTTAATAACATTAAGCGATATTGCAAAATTTTTCTCATGTGATTTATTACAATCTACATACTACTCGTCTGAAATTGAATGCAACAAGTAAATAGTTCGTTTGTCCTTGCACGTTACCAAACTCTTGATCCGATCCGCCATGCAAAATTTCGGCGACATTGGGAAATTAACCGTGGCACTGTTCATGTAACAAAAATACTTTAAAGCAGTGATGGGCACGTAGTGGCTCTATTTGCTCTCATTGCTCTTAAAGTTATTTGACGCACAAGCAAGCGAAAAAAAATTCGCAGAATTTCAACGCTATCGAGGCACAGCGTTGACTTGAATTCAAATGAAAACAAAAACAAAACATACAGGCATAAACGACGGCGCCGCATTGTGTCTAGACGAATGTAGCAATTGTTTTTGTTTGTAGTGCAATTTGGTTTTTTTTGTGCTAATGGAAAATTTGGAAATGAAAGTAAAAAAAAACTTTAAAATTTCGTTTGTTGTTGCTTGATGTTGTTGTTTTGCTCTTTTGTTAGATTTCTATGCCCACCGCTGCTTTAAAGGCTACATCTTGGCAGTTATGGCAGCGTAGAGTTGTGATATTTTATACACATATGACGGAATTCATGTTAAATTTCCTAAGCCAAAATCGTCCTATTAGATGGACTGTAAAAATGCTTTCGATAGATTTTTTTAATGGCATTTGGATTAGTCGTAATTATTTTTCGAAAATTTTAAAATTAAACCTTAATTTTGAAAAATTTTATATGGTATATGTTTAACCGGAGATCCACTTTTTTTTACAGCAGAGTTGTTCTGCCAGTCCTAGGCAGCCGTTAGGTTGTCGGAACAAGTGTATGAGAAAGAACAATAGCATAGTAAAGTGTTTGGCTATCCGTTTATTTCTGTTTTATTTCTACTGATTTAAAATGTTATATACTATTTTAATTCTACAAATTATTATTAACGGCACTAGGTATTTTATACACCAATAGGAGAATTTGCAGATCAAGATCTGGTTAAAAAAGCATCTGTGAATCGATTCTTTCTTTGTAAATTTTTATTAACTCCACAAGTTCCGCATGTTATAACATACATACATATGGGCATTTCCACAGAATGGTCCATCGTGACAAAAAAAATTAGATGAGCGTTACTATTTGATATTATCTAAGGAAAACATTCAAAATTTGTTAATTTAAACAATTTACACCAGAATTCATTTACCACGGTGACAAACCAACTACAAATCTGCAGTTTCTCTTTTTTTTTGTAATTTTGAATAGTATTTTGCCTTAAATATTTAAGTCTGTAAGAGAGGAGATTCATGATGATAGTTATTCCGCAAAATCTCTCTTCTAACAACAATTAGCTAAAAAAAATGCAAAAACATCAAATCAATCTGTAGTAATTGCAAATTTTTAATTTGTTTTAGTTCATATTCTAATGTCTCATTCGACATAGAAAAATATCATTGATAACAGCAGCAAGAGTACAAACATTTTTGTTCAAACAGAGTTTCATATAAATAATATAAAATAAAGTAACGAGTGCAAACAAAATAAAATTTTAAATTTTTCGAGCTGTTTGAAGATGGTCACGTTCGCAAACATAAGTGTAGTAACATAATTGCTTAATTTTTTTTTCGCCAGAGTTGTGTAGAGGGGCAGTGCACAATATAATTTTCTTTTGACTAGTAGGCGATGTCACGCCCCTAACAGGAAAATACGTTTCCACGGTAATCTAATTAATCGATTTTAATGAAATTTGGTTTGGAGATGGATTGTACCATGAAAAAAGTTATATAAGAGACTCTAAGTCCTTTAAGTGGGGGTGGCACCGCCACAAATGGGAAAAACCGCAGCGCGACTGAGTCGCTACACCAATTTTGATCAAATTTGGTATGGTATGGGGACAAACTGATTCCTGAGAAGAAAAATTTGTTTTTAGTGGTGGGGCGGCCTCACGCCCTTTAAAGCTTAATTTTGTTTTAAGAAAAATATTTAATTACGTTTACTGCTGTTTCCTATTTCCTCTGTTAAAATTGATCTCACCAATTAATTCTATAAAGATAAATATTAAATTTGTTTTTTTAATCACTTTACAAAACTTAAATATTTCAATTGAAATATTGTTAATATACATATGTATGGCTGTATGTATAAATAATTTTTGTGCCTAAAACTATATATGTCTTATTTTCATTTTGCTATACCAAAGTTGTACTGAATTGTTTTTAATACAATAAAAATGTTATTTTTAATTGTTCAATAAAGTTTTACTTAAATTTACACAATGCCAACCCTCAGATCCATAAACTTAAGTACACATTCAAAACACTGCATTGGTACATCGATTCAGCGTAAATATGACTTATTACACTAAAGCAAGATAAATGAAACAGAAAAAAACGTGTAATTTTTTTAGTGTTGACACATACTGTATTGAACAGTAAGCTCAATAAAATAACAATAATAAATTATTTTCTGTTCTGACACACCTGAGAGAAAATACTTTTCGGTGAGCCCAAAGATTTATTATACGATTTGCGGTTGTTACTTTGTTTTGACTCGCCAACAAAACGTGCAACGCGCCTGCAAGAAAAGTGTAATATCAAGAGAGTTACAAAAACATAGATAAACAAACAGAAAAAAATAAATTTTGCTTTGTTTCACTTTTTGCTTGGGTTTTCAGCAGATCTATGCAGAAAAGGAAATATCAAGCTCACAAATTCTTACTAATCAGTTTAAAAGTCACTGATGATTACGCCTAGCAATAGACGAAACTAGTATGGTTGGCTTTAGCACATTTTTTCCGTATAATTTATGTTTCTTTAGGATTACCTAATTATATTTGCATATTTGTACTGGACCAATGATACATTTGGCAATAATTAGCTAATTCTATTTTGGTTAAAACAAATATTTCTTTGTTGCAAACATTTACACGTTAATAATTACCAAATCACGTATTTGGCGGAAAAATTATTGATTTGTTGCTAACGTATACATTTATGAATTCAGACTTAGGAGAAATTTCAAAATATCGATTCATAAATTAACAAAATCATAAATACCTAAATTGCATGCCAAGCAGAATGTAACAAAGTAGTATTTTACTTAAATATATTGAAAGTCCAACAAAAACAGGTTAACCAAAGATATATTCGACCTAATTGAATCTATTCCATCGACTTAAACATAAACTATTTTTGGCTTAATAAACAGCACTTTCGCTTCCAATTAAGTGCATAATAATATCACCTAAAATTTGTTGATAGTTAGTAAATATTTATCAACCAAATAACTTAATGTGAAGGAAGCATACTATTTTTCTCAGTGTATGTATGTATACGAGTATGTACAGGCGCGAACCCTTCAAAAAAGTAAAATTTTGTACATATTAAAATAATTGTTTTACTGAGCTTAATGTTCAGTACAATACATCATCAGTCAATACAAAAGAAATTACAGAAAACAAATATTAATATATAATAAAAATGGGCTAAAGTGTACTGAAGTTTTGTGAAGTGCTCCATTTTAAAAATGTCGCTCTGTAAAACTGCTCATTTTTCGTGTACATCCCGCCCTATTTGTACCAAGCAGCTTGCAAAATGTGAACGAAATCTCAAACAATGAAAACACTTAAATCTCTAAATCTGGGCACCTATGGCAGTTTCAGTTATAAAATTTGACTAATGGACGTGGCACCTACCTAAACAAAAAAATTCATTACTATATTATTACTATAGAAATTTGTAGTTGTTCTTATCGACTGATTACACTGCAGAACTTTGTTTTTTTTTTGCTATACTCGAGAGTATATTACACCGCGATTATATTTGTACCCAAGTCCATCACGTCAGGTTTTTGAGATATTCTATGTACTCGGATATTCGGTGTAATATTTTAAGATATGAATATAAAATATTTCAAAAATCTGACGTGTTGGAATATTAATTTGTTCGGTAAAATTGATCAAGACATTGTCCTCTTTCATGATTACATAGTTGTTCAACGGGTACTTTTTTATTTGTAACGCAGACTTTTTAGCACTTATAATTGAAAATTATTTCATTGAACTTATATGCACAAATCGGTCAATGCTTTTTCTTAAAGAAACATGACAAGACAACAGATGGAACAATTTAGCCAGGTAATTGGTGATGTATGTTTCGGCTATGTACCAGGGATGATATTTAGGGGCTTTTAGGGCTTTTTTGAGCCCTTTTAGTTTTCAAAAGCCCCGTGGCCCTTTTTATTAATTTTTGGCCCTTTTGCAAAATTTTACCGAATAATAATCACAATTTTTTATTTTTCAAAGGAAAGCTCACTGGGATAAGTGATTGTCGACTGGGATAAAATTTAAGTGTTTTTTTTCTCCTAAAAAATTTTGGTGGATCCCTTAAGTAATATTAAATTAATCAAATTGAAATTATTCCAAATCAAAAACCAGAGATTTTTTTGTATAAAAAATGTTTGATTTGATTTATAACACTGGTCAACCTAGTTTTGGTGCCGAAAAGCTGTGCTTTTATTTTAACTAAGGACTTTATATTGAATACATTATTAGCAAAAATGTTGATAGTTTCCTAGATTTTGCCTTGTAAAAAAAAAGTTTACATGAAAAACATCTTACATTATTTAAATAAAAACTTGCTTTTTCGCGACTTTCGTGAATAAGGTGTAGTAAAGACTATCACGTCACATCTCCCAGCAATAGTCAGCCATCATATGGCGATCCCATCGGCCTTGGTATCTTTCTTCCATGGTTTTTAGGTCCTGGTGAAACCGCTCCCCTTGTTCTTCGCTATAGGATCCAAGATTTTCTAGGAATTGGTTAAGATGACTGTGAAGGTAGCACACTTTGATGGACATATTACATCTTATGTTATTAAAGTGCTCTAGCGTGTCATTTACAATTTCAGAGCAGTTATTTGACTAGTAATTTCCGATAAAGTTTTTAGTAACTTCAACAATCGAATCAAAGAATGAAAGACCCATTTCGAGAATAAGGCCTTGCACATCCAAAAAAAAATAATATCATTTTCCGATTGAAAAAATGGTAGCACACATTCATCCACAATTTTCGAATTAAAGTAAGCAAAATAAGCACTTTTTGTAAAATCTGTTATAGATTTTCTGAACTTTTTCACTGTGTATTCACCACAAATGTAACAAAACACATTTGAATCATTGATGAAGACATGATATAAAAATCAATTTATTTATAGAAATCTGTCGATTACAGCGAATATTCAAAACTGACAGTTAATCAAAAATGACACATAGGAAAAAAAAAATTAAAAATATTTTTAATGTTGCCAGTACATACTTAATACAAATCCACTAACTATATCTCGGCACCAACATTTTTTTTTTCGATTTGTTGACCTGAGTAGTAGGTTAAATTTGATGTGCTAAGTCTGCAAATATATCGTTTTTTGCTGCATTTCCTTTTGAAGAAGTTTCTACAAATGGATATCATCATAGTTAGTTCTTTAATATATCGCTCATTTTCTTCAATAACGTCATAACTCAAAAAATCAGATATTTCAGGGCAAGCATTTGAACTGAATTTTTAAGTTTATGGGTTAAAACGTTATTGAAGAAAATGAGCGATATATACAATAAAATCTTAAACGCTTAAATGTTCGTTTCATTTCATTTCATTTCATTTATTTTTATTTCAGAAGCCCTATTTATGTCAAAAAAGCCCTATTTTAGTTCGAATTTTGGCCCTTTTACAAACATGCCAATATCATCCCTGCTATGTACGTAGCCTCATCTTTACGGTTTTGGTAAATTTTATACACACTTGGATTTGGACCTCGACCGTTCCATGCACTATATTTGGACAGCCGCTCTAACGCTTGAGCTATTGGGATTCTGACATTTAGGTGTAGAAAGTACGCTCTTTTATCTTATTCTGCACATAATGCGCCATCTGTCGTCTATTTTTGTCATTACACGTTTGTTGCCATAGCTGTTTAACCGTCGGTTCAAAAGCACGCTATGACTTGTATTTTTGAATTTTTGGCGTTGCCACTTATTTGAATCACAAATCCAAAAATTTGCAAAAACTGGTCTATATGCATATATATGAATATGCATGTATGTGGTAATAGCCGAAACATATGTTACCAATTATCAGATTAAATTGTTCCGTGCGTTGTCTTGTCTTGTTCGTTTAAGAAAAAGCATTGACCGAATTATGCAAGTTCACATGAATATCGATGTTTACGAATGAGTGTGGAAGTTCGATGAAATAGCGTTCAATTACACTTAAAATACTATATCTTGGCATCTATAGCAGCTACAGCTGTTAAATTTGAAACTTGGATGGATGTGTATGAATATGGTTATAAATAATAATAAACAAAAAGCTTAAAATCTGTACCGCAATAAGCTAAGTTTTCGAGAAATGAATAAATAAAAAATAAATGTTAAGTGCCCGGTGACAGTCAAACTTCCAAGTGTATTTTCAAACAAATGATCAACTTCAACACAGTAATGCTATCTTGAAAGGTTAACCAAATCAAAAAAACATTTAACCTACTATCTACTGCCACCTGATCTTTAATTTTCTGGGGGGGACTATGAAAGATTTATATTGCTCTCAGCCTTAAGTTGGGCACATGTACATAGTAATTTGTCTGTACTAAGCAGCACGGCGAAAAATTTGGACGGGTATGTACAACGGTGCATGCGCGGGCGTAGCAGCTAGTTGCTCATAAAATCCTTTTGTCTTAAATTGGTTTAATGCGGAGAAGTCACCATTTCATATTGTAAAATTAATGACAACAATTTCAATTTAATTCGAGCACAAAGTAGAACACCTTCAATAATTGTTGATAAAAAACTTAGTACACCTTAATTAGTTGTTTGCTAAGACGCCGATATGCGTTTATTTGATGTGTACTAATTGAGAAAGAAAATCGCACCTCCACGCCCCCCTCCTCCAATGTACGCTTTAATTCATATCTTTATCGGAATATAGAACATGAAAGCACGCCTACACTTATGGGCAATAAAAAAATCAAATAGGCCCTGAAATAAAAGATGAGTATGCAGTCAATTGTACCGCGATTAATTGTTCGTAATACGGATGTGTTGTTTAACTTTAGCAATGGCAATGAATAAATGAGTGAAACTTGGCAAGTTGAACCTGAGCTTATTGCCATGTTAGCACAGCAGGTGCTTTGTGTTAACTGTGCGCAGTTCTGTTTTAACCATCGTCAAATCTACACCTATCGCATGGTGATCTCGAAAAAAATATTTAACTCTCGCTTTTCTAAAATATCGTACTTGTACGATTGAAATAAAAACGCGATTCTCTTGGGATCCCGTGAAAAATTTATAGCTGATTAGGAGATTTTTGCGGAGTAAATAAAACTTACAATATTAAAATAAATTATAATGTTTACAAGCGAAACAAAAATATAAACAGAATAAACTCGTAACTAATTTGTATCTTTTTTTCAACTTGAGGTGTTTTGTGATCATTCATTTGAAACAACCACAGTGATTTGACAATGGAGCTGAAAAATATGCCAACAACAATTGAGGTAAATACATGTGCTATGTGAATAATTTGCTCTTTTTGATATTGGGATCTGAGAAGTTTTCAAAACGAAGCAATTCCTTTAATACTTATTTCAAAATTAGCAACCATTTGCAACAAAATGGAAAAAGTTGAGGGGTTCTTGTTTCAATTTATAAGATTTCTATTGATTTTACTGTCCTGCTTACAACTTTTTATTCTTTTTTCTTTCTTTTCTTACGTCAAAATTTCCAGAAAAATGTAATTTTATTTTCAATGAATTTTGAAAACCTTGTTTATCTTAAAAATTATAGCGATATTCACGATCTGTAGCATTTGCTCTTGTATTGTGTATTTTTGATAAATTTGATATTTGTAGTAAATTTGATATCTTAACAAAAACGAAACAATTGGTTTTTTCAAATACTATAAAAAAGATACAATAGGGTTTTGTCATTGCATTTTTGATATTTAGAGTATGTATTTGAAAAAAGCAATTGTTTTGTTTTTTGTTAAGATATCAAATTTATCAAAAATACACAATACAAGACCAAATGCTACTGATCGTGAATTTCGCTAATATTTGATCGTATTAGTAATTTATGTAAATAAAACTGCACAGGTCTGTATATTAGGGTGGTTCAAAAATTACGAAGTTTTGAAAAGGCAATGGTGTACTGCAAATTGTTGTTTCTTTTTGAAATAGAAAAAAATCCGTAAAAATTTTAATTCAATCCGATGACTCACTGTCATCGAGGTCAAAAGTAAAACGACACAGAAAGTTTACTGCCATGAAACTCTGGTTTTTTATTTATTTTCTTGTTCGGTCTCATATGCCCATGTTTTAGCATTGGACTTAGAGAACATTTTCCCAAAACTTCAGCTTCCTAGATCAAGCCTGGGAACGGCGCAAGCAGAGTTTGTTTCCCATACACATAATTAATATAGAAAAACGATTTTTTTTCCATGTTTTCAACGTTTTTTTCCGTAAACAAGCAAAAAAAAAATTGGAAACATGGAGAAACGTTTTTGTTTTGTTAATTATTTGGGAAATAAACTCAGTTTGCGCTGTTCACAGGTTTGACTAAGAAGCTGAAATTTTGAGCGAAGCTTTTTTTTTTAGGTCCAATGCCTTTGAAACCGAAAAAAAACTTTTTCCATGGAAACGAACTGTTTCCGTAGTTTAACCTTTGACCTCGAAAAGGCAGCTAAGACTTTCTTAATTTCCTAGACCAAACTAGTTTTTCCTAGGCAAAGCTAGTTCATTCAAAGCGTGGTAGGATGAACTTGGGTTAGTGGGCGGCCATCGGTTGCTACTCTAGATTCACATCATCCAATATGTCCAACACGGGCTTTGCTAACACACCGATGTTGGACATATGATTGGAGGATCTAAGTCCACTTTTCTAACTCTGCCTCCTTTTGGTACTATCCATGATACTTATGATCGTAGTCCGTTTACCAAGTTTGATTACAATGGCGCATTTTTATACACTTCAAACTATTCTTTGAGAGCTTTGACCTTCAAATGGAGATAAAAAACCATGACATGCTGGACTATAGCTTCGTTCGATAAAATTGATCCTTTTTAGAATTATGCCGTGAGTAATTTGTTGTTCAAAAAAAAACTTCAAATTTATTGGACTGTGCAATGAAGACTATGCAAACTTTTACTAAAAATAGTTAATTTTTTCATATAAATTTTTCGTCTGCGGCGCGGTTATTCCATTATTTTCCAATTTATATACATACGCATATGTATGGTTCATATACATAAGTATATGGTACTTTATTATGTATTTGAATCATTTAAAATAGTTTCAAGAATTGCATGTTTTGCATCTATGCAAATCAAAAGCATTGCGTTGAATTTTTACTATATGGTACTCATTCGACATGTTGGCAAACTAATATCTGGGGGTACTAAACACTCCCCGGATAAAAATTTGTAACGTAACGCTTTATCAAAAAAATATTTTTACTGTCAACAAATGAAAAATAATTACAATTTAATTGTTTAAATAGTGTTAACATGCTGTTCCCCCTATTAGATGGGAAGTTATTAAATAATTTCGAGCCCAAGTCACGCAGCCCACGAGTAATCTTAGCGTGCGACGAACATGGGAGCGAGTGTCTGAGATCTCTGACGCACACACACTGGTAGCTTTTCTGTTCAAAAAATTGCTAGAGAGCGCAAGTCTTGTGGAAAATGAACAGTTTTTAATTTTAAGCTAAAGCTAACAAAAATGCCAACAAATCGTTGGAGCCCGAATTTTGAAAAAGACTTTTTTGTTCTATTATTTCAAATCAAAGGTCAACAAAAAAATATTTTCTTACATATTTTTTGGTTCAAAAATTGATAGAGAGAGCTAATGTTGTCAGAAATTAACTAATATTGTTTTTCACTGAAGCTTAACAAAATTACAATAAAACAACATAGCCCAAATTTAAAAAAACTTCGAGGATAATAACACATTTTTTGAGAAAATATTGGTTTTTAAAATAAATCTATCTAAATTCTAAAAAAACCTCATATTTTAAAAATCATGCTTATCAAATTACCATTCATATACTTAAATTCAATTTCGTGAATATAACGCCAGGGGCTCCTAACTTATACCTCTTTTTAGAAAAGCTATATATACTTATATGTAAATCCGAATCTTCAGATGGCTATGTCTTCCAAACTTAATCCGAGTGCCACTTTTTAATACATATTTTTTTTTTTCGAATGACAAACTGCTTAAAAAAGGTAGGTTTGGAGGAAAAAAGTCGATTGTCACTTAACTTGACTTAAGCCAAATAATATTTTAAATAAAAAAAAGGTGTGTATTTTATTGTTGATTTAAAGATCTTTCATTCTGAAGAAGCTCACCCAAAGTTCATAAGTGTATATTTTTATATAAACGTTTAAATAAACTGGACAAAAAAAAGACTCAACGTTTGTGAAAGTTTAAAAATGAAATGTAAAGTGATTGTCAAAAAAAAAAAAGGCTTAGTTTATCAGACCGAAACGTCAGTACTCTACAAAAAAGACAATAACAATGAATTCTGGACAGCACTAGAGGTCGTTTGACAACAATAAATACAGAGGTGTTGAAAATTATGTTGAACATTACCTAAGGTACCCGAGCTGCAGACATATTTTGTTCATTTTGTCGAAAACAGTTTTCCCACGTCGTGTAGCTTAGCCGAAAATGAGAAAAAACGTTTCAGCTGCCGCCATAACTGATGTTCGAAATTGTAATCTTTCCACACCATTTAATGTAAAAATTTGTTTATTTGGAAAGCGGGCCGAAAAGGGGATTTTCGAGGGCTTGGTACCATCTCAGCTTATGTCCGAAATTAATTTTCAGCCATTGCCCATCGAGTGTTTCATCAGTAACAAATGACGTTTCGGAAATCAATATAACTCGAGTTTTTTCAGAGATTAGGTTCTATTGCTTAAAAAATTGGTCCAAGATTGGACTAATCGAACGCAATTTAATATTCGTAGTACATACATACTATACATACGAGTATATGCCGATTATTATATATTTATCTTATATATAAAAATGAATCGCAAAATGTGTTGGTAAGCGCATAACTCAACAACGCCTGGACCAATTTGGCCAAATCTTTTTTTAAAATGTTCGTTGAAGTTCAAGGATGGTTTTTACGGCGAGAAAAATTAGAATTAGGGATAGGGATAGGGATAGGGATAGGGATAGGGATAGGGATGGAAATAAGAATGGGTTAGGGTTGGGGTAACAATGGGGATAGGGATAGGTTTGAGCAAGGAGCTGGATATAGGGACATGGAAAGTGAGAGCAGAACAACGTCTGCCGGGATAGCTAGTATATTTATAAATTTATATATAATTACTTTAAAAAAAATTATAAGAATATATTTTATTTGTGGGACATTCCAGAACAACTGGATCAATGCTGCCACCAAATTTGTGTGTTGCAAAAATCTAGATGGCGGCCACAATTATATAATAAAAAAAAAAAATTAAATAAAATCAGAAAATATTTATTATGTTTAGAATGCATAGTTTGGATGGCTTAGAACAGGGTTACCAAGCGCCGCTTCTCCCGAGGTCAAGCCGTTAATTTCATGTCAAAGCCTTGTAGGAATTGAAAAATTTCGGAAAAATTATAGGATTTTTGTTATATTTACTTAAATTTTTTGGTTTTCAAGGAGCAAAAATAAAAAAAGTTCTCGGACAAAAGTAAATTTGGTGACTATATTTACCGACACAAAAAAAATAATTTTGCTATCTATTGACGACCTAAAAAAAAGGTCATCAACTTTTTCCCAAAAAATTTAACTTTTTACCATTTTTAAGAAAAATACTTTATTTTGGGCAGGCCGTTAATTAGTTGCTTTCAACTAGGCAACCCTGACTTATAATATTTCTACACTTAAAGAATTTTTAGTTTTTGCGTTAGTCAGATGAAAAGTTTTGGTCAAAATTTCATTTAGAAAAAACTAAAAATTTTCCAAAAAATTTTTAAAATTCAATAATATTCTTAATCATGAAAAATATTTTATGATTTTTTTAAAAACTTCTTGTTTTTCAATATTTAAAAAAAAATTGCCTGACCTTATCCGTTGCGGATAAGTAGATTTTTGCAAAGGCGCATGCGGTTTTTTGTAACTCTGGGTTCAAGCTTTAAATTTGGTGGCAGCATGGATCCGGTTCACCTGGTATGTCCCATATATAAAAAATGTGAATTCAAACTTAATTTGTATGTGTACAATTTCAATTTAAAATTCTAGCACTCTAAAAAACCCATTAGTAAACATACATATGTACATACATTTATTTACATATGTAAATATTCAAAAGTTCACAAGTATATTTTTACAAAATAGGGTAAAAAACTTGACAGTATGATTCAACGTTTGTAAAAGTTTAAAAATAAAATGTTAATTGATTGTTAAAAGAAATGAAAAAGGTTTTTGTTTAATCAGACAGAAAAGTTAATATAGTCCAGGAGCTCGTGACAATAATTTGCAACAGTTTTGTGAGGCGCATGTCTTAATAAGTTGTAGTGTAAAATGTAATCGTGGAGCAATTGGCACCGGTGCACTTTGAAGTATGTCAAAATATTAGATGTCATTAAAGGGTTTTGTAATATTTCACAATTGCTTACTAGAATATATAGTATAAAAAACAATACTATAATTAAGTCGTATCACACCGCATTTTACAAAAGTTGTCAAGATAATGTTGACAGTATAAGTGTTTTGCAATAGCTGAAAACTTACAAACAATTAAGTTATTGCATATAATTAAAACGACATTTAGACTTCAGTTTAATGGGACACACTCGTTCATCAGTAACTCGAAGTACGAACATGATGGCAGATATTTTGCAAGAAGTTACTTCTAAGGAAAATATTCCAAATCAGTCTTTAGCAGCCCTATTTCATAGCCAGTGCCCTCCACTAGTGTGCATTGCATGCAACTAAACCGGTGCCTTCAACCAGCACGACATATTATTAAATCAGCTAGCACCATTTCCTGATGCGTCAATATTCAAAGTTTTTCCGATGAAGCCCGTGGTAAAGAAACTTGGTGGCGAAATTTTTGAAAAAGACTGGATTCAGTGCTATAAATGTAAGCACTGGTCTCATGAAGATTGTGTTTTTATCGATTCTTCAGATATTCATTATCCTTGTGATGTTTGTAAGGCCAAAAAACGATTCGTCCACCATTGATTACCACGTCTGAGGTGGTAATTTTTAATATAATATGATTGATAAAGTTCCTAGGAAATCTATGAATATGCAAATCAAGCGGTGTGATATGCTAAATCGTCTCTAAACCGGATTGTGCATGTTGATTTCAGTGTTCCAGTGACGCTTATTGTTGAGCCTTTCCACTGCTCTGTATGTAAGAATTGGGCCTATAATGGCATTATACATTCAGTGATCGATGTAAGTTTGCTTCCCCCTTTTCTTTCTAATAATTCTTTTGCATGAACAAAAACTGTTAAAGTCGAAGACAGGTACCTTGTACTTTCGTGTAAGCAAAATAGGTTCTGTTTTGCTAGGGTTAACACCTAAGTTTCATGATGTTATGTACTGATTGTAAAACCAAGCCAGCCATTCCATTCCTCGCCAGGGAATATTTCTTCACTACGAAGACCGAAAGCAGTGGTTCCTAGGGAGTTCATCTTGTTGAAAATTTATAGATATTTAATTATTCGAAAAAATCGTCCATACAGCCTTTCGAACGAATTTAAAATCAATTCTGCAAAATCTTGGCTTAATGAGCTGTAACTAAAGTTACAAATTCGTCTTTTTCGTTATGTATGAAATTAAAGTCGAAGAACTCAAAGCTTATTTTAATCATCCTATTTTTAGACAAAAATAAGATACCTTTGCTATATACTCATTCAAAAGCTATACATATGTTACATCTTCACGAGTATATTACGTAAGTTACTTTTGCTTGCTAATTTAAGAGTTTTATTCAATATGCAGTCATAATGTCATTATTTTCATTTCGAATGGAACTTAAATTGAGTAGGTCCACACCAAAAGGTTATATTTACATCTGCGGTTATTGAGCACAATCACTTATTTTTAATTATTTGAGTGGACTTTCACAATTATTGAGTGTAAAATTGTTATTAGTACGAGTATCAGTGCCGACGCGAGGGTAATTGGCGCCCTGTTAAGATATTTTCGGGCGCTCTTTTTCTAAACCTATTATTCAATGGAGTATAGATTTATTTCGATCTCTACTGATATTATCCTAATAAACGTTAAAAAAAAAATCCTCTAACTTGTTTTTACTGATGCAGTTCAAAATACCTAATGGAAACAGTCACAGACTTTGTTATGCTAGCTAACTCGAAATACAAACTGCTTCCATCAATATCAGATTTTTTTTTCAGTGTCAGCGTGTTTTAAATTTCAAAACAATAAGTTTTATGAACTTCATTGCATGATTGATTTTCGATTTTGTAGAGAAATTCCCATGCACTATCGTATTGCTTGAGTTGACTAAGTCTCTCGCGACTTTCTGTTATACAGACATCTAGTAGGGTATTAAATAACTATATTTCAAACTGTTTATATGATCCTTTTTCTGCAATTGGTTCCGCTCGAATTTTATAATCAGATTTAGCTTTTTGAAATTGAGATTCGATCTTCAAAATTTTTGAATGGTTTGTCTCATCCGATTTTGCCCAGGCGCTGCAATTGAAAAACAAGTGCTGGAGCGCAGCAAAAGTCATGAATTTCCAAACTGTTTGAAAAAATCAAGGCATCCGACAAAGCACCCCTCATTAAATGCCGCCCTGTTCGGTTAAACGGTTTGAACACCCCTCGATTCGGCACTGACGAGTATTTGCTATCAAAGTTACATAAATATTATTCTTAATGTGGACTTCTGCATGACAAATCAAGATTTTCTACTTACAGTAGAACGTCGATTGTTCAACTGATCAACAATACTCGTGATCGTACTTATTTTGGGAAGGACTTGTGAGTAGAGCAAATAGACGCATAGTCATTGCCTTATCCAAGTTTTTAAATTTCTTATATATTTTGACGTGTAAACTTTACTGCTGGATATGAAATTTACATGAAATTGAAGTGAATTTGCAGATTTCTTGCTGCTAAAGCTGATAATCACGCTAACACTTACCCCCGTATTATGCAAGGCGAAAGAAAAGATTGATTGACCTGATATTCGTCTGCTTATATATTTATAAGTTTAAAGTGTAAACCTGAATTGAAACTTGTTTTTTTTTTCAAATTATGTTATTTATGTTCAAATGAACATAAAAGTTGCAGCAAGACCTCAATTAAAAGTTTCAAACGGCTGTTGTGAGTGTGTCACTATCAATCACTCACTTATTTCGCCTTTCTTAATACGGGGGTTTAGTGTTGCAGAAGTTATGCTGAATTTGTGTACTTAGACGCCTTGTATACTTGCATTGCATAATTTATTTTTTAACTAACTGAACAATTTATTTTTTTTAATTTTTTTGAACAGGATAAAAAAACATACTTAAATATTATATAAAAAAAAAACAACCTTTGAATAAATTTGCTTAAATATTAATTGTTTTGTTTATAAATAAGTTTCTCAAAATATCTCCGATATAACATCTCATTTTTTTGATTTTGATATAAAATCGAAATTCACTTTGTAAAATATCATACAATTTATACAATTTGACTGTTGTGCGCGCCTTCAATAAAAATTAACTTTCTCCAAAATTATGTCAGGAATCTCGATTGATATTTTGGCAAAGATTTTGATAAATAAAGAAATTAATGTTGAACGTTTTTTTAAACTAAGGCATTTTTAAACAAAAATTTTCTCATGTTTTTTTATTCTATTCCTTATAGTTTTTGAGTTATTTCGTTTCGAAAAATATTCAAAAAAATCTAAAACAAAGGGCAGTTATTTCAAGAATGCTCGATATATGTTTCATATGTACTAAATGCATACTTAGTTAGCCTTATGTTATGCATGTATTTAGGTATATGCTTTTTAAGTATCAGTGTAGTTTTGAGAACATATCTACTTATCAAAGAAATCAAAGTTGATATGTTACTTCGGCTACCATGTTCAACTTTCAAGAGTATAATTTTTTCAGCATAAAGCGAAATCGTCCAAAAACCATGACGAATTGCGAAACATATTAAACGTCGAAAAAATTCCAATTATTAAAGGAGTGTCACTCATGTTTTACAATATATAATAACATATTTTTTTTATTATTGTGCTTTCAGCGATAACGCAGTTGTAAATTTATTTAGACTGGCGTATTACTGAGAAATAAACCAATAAATGTAAACTTTATTCAGTCACATGTCTTTAAAAATAAAAAGAATGAAGCAATAATTGTTACTTTATAAGCATAAACGCGCTTATAACATTCTTCAATCGAAGTAAATACGTACGCAGTAGACGTTTGACTATCCGAAGGAGTTTTTGTCCAGGATTGAAATCACAGAAAGTTCTAATTCAAAACAGGCTATATAATGTCAATGTAAAAGTTATTGAAATTAATTTTGGTGTTGACATTGCTCTCCTTTTTTACTAAATCCCATTCCTGACATAGTTCATTATACTAATTACGAATATAGGATTGAAAGGAAACATCTAGTTACGAAAGCATCGCAGCTATAGCTTTCTCAAAATCGCTTATCAATTCAAGAATTTATATTCGGAAGTCAAACCTGTCCATTTGGTAGAATTGTTTCAGTTAGCAAGGATTTGCATGATTTTCGTTGCATGTGCAATGCACATTGATGACTAAAAAAAAATTACTCAAGTTTTTCCCACACAAAAACTTTATTTTTAATATTGCTGACCAAAAAAAAAAATCACTTTCCCACAAAAAAAAAAAAATTACTTTATTTTGTGAATACCGGGAGTTTGTTCTTTTCAACTTGGCAACCCTGCCGGTGAGATAAAGAATACAAAATTGGAAATTTGATTAGTCGAATCTCTAACATATTTGTATCAATAATTTTTCCAGTTAATCGAGGTTCAACTGTAAATTGAAATGAATAATTTTTTCACCTTTATTCTAAGTTAACTATATTCAAATAAAACCAAGTGATTTCCCTACTGATGCAGTGAAGTTGGAAATTCCAATCACTCAACCAAACGCTGTATAATTAATGAAAAAGTAATATCTAAATTCTTGCTTAAAGCTATCAGGTGGCCTAGAAATGATTTATCTTAATAGTAGTTCTAACTTACTAACTGTCCAGAATCTGTAGTTACAAAAAACCAATTTCTAAGGAACTTTTTGACATGCACAAATTTGAAATTAATTTCGCCTTGACAATAATTAAATACCCTACGAATGGTCAAAATTAACCTCCTTTTTGTAGAGTGATAGTCTGAACAATTCCTGGTGTTTGTGTGAGATTTCATTGCATTGCCTTTAACAACTTTATCAGCATACGGTCTTGAAGTTTTTGCTTATACGAAGGTGCCACATTCTCTTGCCGAAATCTTCCCTAATTTTAGAAAATGTTGAAAAAATATCTCAAAATTCACTTGCTGATGCTGCACTGCACTGCTTATGGTAGTTTGTCGAACACTTTTCAAAAGTTCTCTCAAAAATCGCTTTTTGTGTTGAACCTACGTTGTATCAGGGTAATGGAACTGGAATTTGGGCTGAAATGGTTTTCTGGTGGGCAGATTTCCAGTTATGGTGCGCCTCAAAATATTTAAATAAATTTTTCGAAAGAAATTATCTAGCAGCTCTGCTGCCTTTGATTTTTATTTGTTTAGTTTTGTTATTTCAATCAAGTAGCTACTAAGTGGTATGGTGAAGTTGGCAGAACACGATGATGTACCAATGACAGCAAAATACAAATGTTTCATCTTAAAAATTAATTTTTCTATTTGATTTCGCTTTGTACAATTGGTTAGTCTAATGTACTATTTCAGGTTACTCTGTTTTAAAAACACTGTTGGACAGTGACCAAAATATTATCGGTTAGTTCTAGCCAGGGACCGACACGATTTTGAATTTTAAGAAATCTTTTAATCACTGTTATTTGATTTGCAATTTTTTCGCAGAAAAATAATCGTTATTTTAGGTTTTTATTTTTTCGATCAAGAATAAACGTTTATCTAAATTTTTGTTTTTTAGATCAAAAATATTATTAGTCTTAGATTTTTTTCGAGCAAAAATAACCAATATTTTTAATTTTTACTCTTTTAGATCCAAAATAGTCGTCATTTTGGGTTTCCATTTTATCGATCACGAATAATGAGCTATGATTTTTCCATGTTTTTCGATAAATTTAAAATTTTATCGACTTTTTTGATTTTTTCGACAGTTTTTGACTTTATCGATATTTTCCAATAAGTTTCGGCTTTTTCGATGCATTTCAATAGTTTTCTACACACATTTTTTAATGTTTTTCGATAAGACTAGTGTTGTATTAATCGATTTTTTATGTTTTTCAATATTTTACGACTTTCACCTACTTAAAAAGATGTTTTTCGCTTAGCTTAAAACTTTGATTTTGATGTTTTTGGTAACTTTCAAATTTTTATCGATTTTTACGATAATTTTCGACTTTTTGTTCGATTGTTTAACTTTTTTCGATTAGTTGCGCCTTCTTCGATGTTATTCGATAGTTTCTAAATTGTATCAAATTTTTCAATATAGTATATATCGATATTTTCCGGCTTCAACTTACTTGATGTTGATTGATTGACTTTTTACTATGATTTCTACAGTTTTCGACAACTTCCGATTTCAATTCTTTCGGTAAAGTTGACTTTTTGAATTTTTTGCGATAAGATTCTACTTATTGAATGTTGAACGAGTACTTATCGTCCCGGTAAAAACATTGCTTTATGAAATAAACAACCAATAACCGACTTTTATAAAGAATGGGATGCTAATTTCGAGAAGCACGGTTAAAGAATTTATTCACGCATAGTTTTCGAGACCTTGAAAAACTATTCAAAAAGGTGACATATTCAGTGATTAGTTTATTTTAAAAAATTATACACCAATTTAAAGACAATTAAATTTGTTGATATTCATTTGTGCGAAACTTTTGAATTCGCTGAATGCAATTCAGTTGTAATCTACTAAATAAAAAATTATTTTTTTTTTCTCTGAACAAATTAAGATATTAATGTTTTTAATCACAAATTAAATTATTAAAATTGCTTAATTTGTTCATTTTCGTAATCGCTTTTTAAGGAATGGAAATTAACAGAAATTAATTTGATAAAACGTACATAAATGTATTTCTGCCATTTTTTGTTTTAAATCGAAAAATAAAAAAGGTCTTCTTACGAAACCTTAAGTATTAGAAAATGGAAATTTTGCTATCAATATTGATGTGTATTTCAAGCGAAATATATATTTTCCTCTTGTGTCTTTTATCTACGCCCGAAGCATATAGCCTCTAAAAAACTCTTCCAAAGTACATACACGATTTGTAGCGAGTGCCTTCAATTCTCTTCTACCTTTCCCCGGCTCACGTATTTCCTGCTCTTACGGTATTTATTATTGGTCAAAAGTAAAATCGGCCAAACAGGCCTATTAGATATAAAATTCACAAATATTCATCATTAACCTCGATCATAAATAAATGGAAGCCCAGCCATTCGAAGTTTTTTTTTTTTAAATTCATATGAGGTGGCTAATACCATTAAAAAATTAGTCATTAAGGTGCAGAGTGTACCTTTTTTACCCTTTGATTATTCGTAAATAAGTGAAAAAGTTAAGTGTCATACTGACGCTCAAATTTTGTGCTATAAGAAAATTGCAATTATGTCGTTTTGGTTTTGACAGATGTAATTATTACGTTTTGATTGCCACTACAATACATTTAATTCATTTAGGTGACAATTAGTTTGTTTTGTTCTGAACGTTTTGTTTGGTTGTTAACACTTTACTGTAATTATACTGATTTGATCTGATTGAAGTTTTTAACTTCTGACTCGATTTCAGCACACTTAGGTTGTAGACAGGTACATAATTTAGACATTTGGTCGGAAGTGAGTTATAAATATGATTGGGCTTTAAATTTTCTGATTCATAAAATTATATTTGTAAAAACGTCGCTTACGTTGTATGTGCATTTTTTTGTTATCATCGTTTTTGTACCATATAAAAACTGCTTACCGATATAACAACACTTGGTGACACATAAATATCAGTGATGAAATTTTCAATGCATTTTCATTGTTTTCAGTACATTAGCGTTGTGATAAATAGACGTCAGTACATTGGGCTCATTTTTAGTACATTCGGTGCAATGATCGAATTTTCAGTAAATTTTTCACTAAATGATCAAATTCAAATTCGTTATCCAAAGAATACATTCCAACTTTAAGTCCTCATTAGTCAAGTTTAAAAAACTATTCATATATTTCTATCAAAAAAACTCGCGTATAGTACGTGACATACTTACATCTCTACAGGTCCCCTAGTAATACTAAAATATACCTATCAAATGAAATACATATAAAATGTTGCATAGAAATGCAACATTTTTCTATCGGTAAGACATTATTGCGATATTTTTCATTTTCACAGATTAAGGAGCAGAAGAGAACAAAGGCTTGTAAGTGATCAAGACTTTCAGCACAAAATGACTCAATACAAACGTGCATCGTTTGAATGACAGGTGTGGGCATTAAGTACGATTTAAGTCTTATGATCAAAAATTAAACTCCTTTGATCAACTATTGCGTGGAAGCAATTGAATGATTTTTATTTTTTGGTTTTTCATACAAAAATTACCCACAAAACTTTATTTAAATAACATTCATTTATACAAATAAAGGTTACCAAAAAAGATGAAAAATCCAAAGAAGTCGAACGGCCAACTTGGACCAATGGTACAGAGTTTCTCATGTCCTGCATTTCAATGTCTGTGGGATTGGGCAATGTTTGGAGATTTCCATTTACTGCATATGAAAATGGAGGTGGAGCTTTTCTTATACCATACCTTGTGGTATTATTTTTAATTGGTAAGTCATGAAGCTTGAAAATAAGTATAATTAAATAAAGATTTTTATTTTTATTAATTTTTTTTTTTTAGGAAAACCAATGTACTATCTTGAAATGATTCTTGGACAATTCAGCAGCAAAGGATCTGTAAAAGTCTGGTCACTCTGTCCATCATTTTTGGGTAAGACTCAAATGGTCGCATGTTTCTGATTATTTTTTTAATATTTCACTTTGAATAATTTTCAGGCGTTGGATATGGTCAGGCTTTTGCAACAATTTGCATTATAACATACTATTCTTCCTTATTAGCGTTAACGCTTTATTATCTGGTTGTTTCGTGCCAAACAGTTTTACCCTGGACATTCTGCCGTCCCGAATGGGATACACCATGCGTAGATTCTCTTGGAGGTGACGATAGTACACCTTCAAATACAACGCAGCAACTTCAAAGCAGCTCTGAACTCTACTTTCTGTAAGTGTGATTTCTTTACGATCATAATTTAAATTAATTATTGCAAAGAGAGTAAAGAGAAAAAACAATTTAAATTTATTTATTTTAATTGGCTTCTAAACAGTTATATTTTAGAGTGAATAATGAATGAAATATTTTGTTGTTCAAACAAAATTTGAGTTTTTTCCCTATTGACTCAGGTGGTTAAGTTTAATTAGGTAAAATATATGTATTACATCAGACACATGTTTGTACAGAGTGGGAAATTCAGAGCTGAAAGTATCAAAGTTTTCATTGCTGATAGGAAAACATTACCCCTGAACACTGCAATGAATAGTGAGATTATATATGGCTTAACTCCATCGCATATATTTTGAAAATTCTAATCGGACGATGCTGTTGTATATCGTAATAGTAACCGAGTTTTTCAGTGTTGAAAGCTTATTTTATATTGCTTAAAAAGTAAGCTGAATGCAAAATTAAATTTTCATTCTAATTTGCTTGGAGCTATAACTTTTAATAAACAAATCTAGATAGAATACAGCGTTAAATAACTATTATCGAAATTTGTCTTACAGTCCCTTCAAAATGCCTCTTAAACTATGCCCGAAATTTAATTTTAGTCAAATTTTTAGAATGAAAAAAAAAAAAAAAAATTATAATAAAAAAAAAATATGAGAAGTGCATTACATCTTCCTTTCTAAAAATCAACTACTCGTTGGGTAGTGTAGTAAATGATTTTGTACTTTAATGAGCTGGGGAAAAACTTCAAATAACTATCATATACATACATATATACATAGCTATGTATGTATATTTTAAACGTGACATAAAAAAACTTAAGTGAAAATTAAGTGATATAATAGTAAATAGTACTCCTGCAATAAAAATTAGTTGCTGTAATTGCACTATTTATAGTATTGCTAATGGTTCGTAAATCATTAATTACATTAGCAAACAAAAAGGTGCCTCTTATGCCGCTCATATAAATTATACATCCTCTTACCAATTTGGGTGGATGACTGAGCCACGATAATTTACTCAATTCACTCAAGTAATAAACAAGATTTTTTAACGATGATGTGCTACCATTAGACATGTCAGTATAGGTCAGCTGCTAAGTTTTATTATGAAATCTGGTTGGCTCAATGAGAGGGTATATATATTAAATGCCCTGTGGTATCACAATGCATCAATATTTTTTTTTAAGTGAGTCAGTTCTTAATCTCATTGCCACTCCTACCTAACTCGACTTAACCTATGTATGTGCTTCCATAAAGATATGTACTACCAGTGGCGTAGTCATGATTTTTGCAAGGTAGGAAAATCAGATTTTTTTCAGCTCGAAGCAGAATAGTGCTGAGCAGGACAAAATACCATTTGAAGAGAATCACAAACTTCTACCGTCGTGTCTAAACTGGTGGTCAACCAGAAAAAAAAGGAATTTCTATATATAAATTCTTCAGTTGTTAACTTTTTTCCTTTTGTTTCAGACTCAGTAGAGATTTATCCCTCTGATCCCTCTGGCTATGCCACTGTAATACGCATGTAATGTACGAAATTTAGAAAACAAAGTGGGAAAGATTAGCAAGTAACCCAAATTTTGGTTACAAGCTCGTTAAAATCTTTAGAATTTAGCAGTGTGAAGATCCGACTATAGCTAACGAACTCCTGATCGATCGTTTTGGGTATATTCCTTCCAAAATGGATCTAAAACTCACTTCCATAGTCCGAAGTTGCCTATGCCGACATCTAAGATTCATTTTCGACCTGCCCATATTGGCTGGAGCAATGAAAATTTATACAGAAATAGGCCCAAAATGGGTAGGGATATCTAAAATCTTTTATATAGCAGTCTGAGTAGAAAAAACATGTATCGGATAAGACACTGTGTTACACGTACATACCTCAGAAAATACACACAGGTAAGCAATTTCATTTGTATGAGAACTTTAAGAAATACAGTTGTAATTTGAGTGAGAGAATTAGATATATATGAGCGTCGTAATTTCAAACTCACATTCAAAATGTTTCTACGTGCCGCCCTCGGGCGTAATGGAGAAAGATTCATCATGCAATACTGACAGAGTTTTTAGAGGTAATGCAAACAAATTTCACGGATAAGCTCTTGACAAGAATTGCACGATTTTCAACAAGTGAGCATGACACCTTCCATAGAAGCTCAAACTTCAGAACGCTTTACGGAAATTGTAAGATTTTAGATTCAGAAACAAGGCTTAAATAATGTTAAGCCTTTTGGAAAAAAAATATGTTGTTGAACTTTTAATTTAAGTCTTTCGTTGAACTGTTTGCTCTTGTAGGCCCAAAAAATTATGGCACTAACTTTTAGGTAAAATCATGTTGGCCTACGTTAATTTTATATGTAAAGAGTATTATTTAAAAATATATTTAACGTATATAAAATCGATAAAATCTTTTGAATTTCTGCTTTTTAAGGAAAGATGTTATCCATGAAAAAAACGATATTTCTGATGGTATTGGCATTCCTGATTGGAAATTAACGCTTTGTTTACTTGTCGCATGGATTGTTATATTTTTAGTCATAATGAGGGGTGTTAAGAGCTCTGGTAAAGCTGCGTATTTCCTGGCATTGTTTCCATATGTAGTAATGATAGCATTACTTATACGAGCTGTGACGTTAGAAGGTGCTACAGATGGCATCATATTCTTTTTAAAACCAGATTGGCCACAACTATTGAACTTAAAGGTAAATTGTTATTTGAATCAACTATTTCAAAATTGGTGTAATTGCAATTACGAGCCATATTTTATTCTTACAGGTGTGGAAAGAAGCTGTTGTCCAATGCTTTTTTTCGCTGGCAGTTGGTATTGGACCAATAATAATGTTCTCCTCCTATAACAGGTTCGACCACGGAATTTACAGGTCTGTATTCTTGACGCACTTTAATTTTGACGACACTCAAATAAATTATTGATTTTGTACAGAGATGCTATGATTGTCACAAGTTTGGATACCGTGACTAGCCTTTTGGCAGGCATAACAATATTCGGAATACTTGGTAATCTTGCGCATAACTTGAAAGTTGAAAATATAAAAGATGTTGTTAAAAGTGGCACTGGTCTCGCCTTTATATCTTATCCCGATGCTATTGCTAAGTTTCAAGCTGTTCCTCAATTATTTGCAGTCCTATTCTTTTTTATGTTATTCGTCCTTGGAGTTGGATCGATTGTTGCCTTACAGAATACAATTGTTACAATTATTTGTGATCAGTTTAAATCGTTTAAATACTGGAAGGTAGCACTACTGACATCTACATGTGGTTTTCTTCTAGGCTTAATCTACGTTACCCCGGTAAGTGTTGTAACATATAATATTATTTTTTAACGTACCGTACATAGCTAGTTTTTAGTGAATAAAAGAGATGAACAGAATATTTTCGTATTTCAGCAACAATAAGCTAAAGCAATAGTTTCAAACGTAAATAAATTTTTTCAAAGAGCGTATTTAGAGAAAATGGTTCAAACGTCAAAAACGGCCCACACTGATTTCTTGAAATTGACCTAGTTGAAAACCTGTTTTCGAAACCAGTGATAAGTTCCTTATTTTAAAGATATTTAAATGGCTAAGATTTTGCTCAAAAATCAAAGTCATTCATCCCATACCTAAGGTCTTAGAGGTCGAAATTTACTTCAGAGGCCTCATAGCCTAAAAAATGTAAACCGGCGTTCATTTTCCATTTTCCATTTCTGATTTTCGCAAGTACGGCGCCTCTCACATTTTATCCACGCGATCAGACTCTAAATGTAAATATTAGTACTTGATTCCAATCTCCAGATATTGCAATTTGGAACCGACTTTTTCAATCACACGGGAAAATAAAATTGCACCTTTGTAGGACCCATTCCAGATATTAATATTGATGCCTAGAATAGTAGCGACTTTTGCTAACGTCATCTCAAATAATATACGTATAAAAAGCTCGTAAATTGAGACCGGTGTTGGTCGAAATACCATATGTATGGAAACCTAGGGACTTTGTTAATGCAAAATAAGGGTTTTATTAGTTCATTTAATCTGAACGCGACTGAAATAAAAAGAGGTTTTCAAAATCAGATTCGTACACGGGCGGCTAGATAACGATTCCATTCCAGAAATCAAAATATAGATTTCAAACTTTTAATTCCCCTCAAAGGAGGCTCTAGTATTTTGTTCACTGGCAAAAGGAATTGATTCCCCTGTCGATTCCATTCTAGGAATAAAAATTTTGAATCGAAAGATATTCAGTCCATTTCAAGGAATTGGAATTGATAGTTAAGTTTTTCAACTCCATAACAAAATTAATTGATTCCTTTATCGATTCCATTCCAAAAATTTGGATATCATTCCAAAGAATTGGCTTTTACAATTTAATGGCAATCCGAATTGATTGCTGTATCGATACCGTTTGAGGATCAAAAGTTAGATTCCAATCTCCTGTGTCAACTTCATTCCACTTTTCAAAATTTGGAAGTGAAAATTTTAATTCAATTCCAACGAATTAGAATTCGGAATCGACTTTATTAATTTCATGCCAAAAGGAATTGATATCTTTGTCGATTTCAGTTCTGGAATCAAAATTTGTAATTTAAAATTCTAGTTCCAATACAAGGAATCGGAGTCGACAATCTATTGAATAAGTGAATATTGACTTTGAATGTGTAACAAAGCATTGGGATTTGACTTCTATGGCAAAATTTGTTACTAGTTATTCCAGGAATCCAAATTTTAATACCAAAAATGGGACCTATAAAAGGGCAACATTTATTTTTTTGCCATGGATTTCAAAAAATCGATTCCAAATAGCAATTGCTGTGAATTGGAATAATTGAGAAATTTGATTACGAAGCAATGATTTCTGTCCAAATTTAATGGCTAGCAGCGCAATGAGTAGAGCACATGTAAGACTTTGCAAGGAATATTAAAATTCCAATTGGTTGATCCATAGCTTATTTTAAGGGTATACGATAAGTTGCACATTACATTTTTTTTTGCATACCATTAATTTTGTGCTTTTGCAGGGAGGACAGTGGATTCTTAATCTTGTGGACTTTTATGGAGGAACCTATGTCGTTTTCGCTCTAGCGATTTTTGAAATAGCAGGAATTGCATGGATTTACGGTAAAACTAACTTAATAAATTAAATTAAACAATTAATAAAAATTATTTTTTTGTTTTCATCTCTTATCCCATAGGATTACAGAACTTCTGCGATGACGTTGAATTTATGTTAAACAGAAAAGTATCCATTTATTGGCGTCTTTGCTGGGCATTTTTTACGCCGGTGCTAATGATATTCATTTTCATATATTCAATAGTTACTATTGAACCACTTATGTATGCTGGCAACCTCTATCCAGAAGCTGCAAATGGTAATTAGAGTTATCTTATTTTTACTTTCGGAAAACGAAGTTAGAAAAACGCACTTAAAATTTTGGGTTTGCCAGGCCATATAGCTTGATAATTGTTGGTTTTTAATTCCTCTAGAGTTAGACAATTTTTTGCATAAACAAAATCTTTTTTGTAGCCTAACAAGGAGACTTACATATAACGGCGTCAAATTGCACGGTCTTGGAGGCCAGCATTAACTTAACGGCCGTTTAACAGCTGCTAAATAACAGTGCTGCATTTTCTAAGCCACGAAATGGATAACCCGTTATATAATATTTTTTTTTGCGTGAAGTCTTCTAGATTGTGGTACTTGCAACTGTAATAAAATTATTCTTATATAGAGGGCGCTTTTGTCAAAACAAATTTCTAAATACATACTAATTACTATGTACTTTACGAAAAAATAATATTCGTCAGGGTTGGTCGGTTTCGACCAGGATTTCATGTCAAAGCCGGAGAGCAGGTAGGAATTGAAAAATTACTGAAAAAGCTGGTAATTGGATGGTTTTAGTTAAAATTATACTTTAGTTTTTTTTTATTATTTTTTAATATTGCTGACCAAAAAAAAAACGTTTTCCATAAAAAAACTTTTACTTTTCCCACAAATTTTTTTTTTAACTTTTTACCAATTTTCAAAAAATTTTTTTTTATTTTGGAAGGCTGGGTCCTTTTAACTTGGCAGGCTTCAGTTGAAATTTTTATCTTTTACAGCGAATATTTTTGGACTGAGCATGTTGAAAAATAAGCAGATAAGATAAGATAAATAAGTTGTGGGCATTTTCCGAAATTTGGATGATGTCGCAAATTTAATAGCTCAACTAGATTTAGGGGAGGGGAGGGTAGGTAGCTAAACAACCACCAGCGGCGTAAAACCACTGCCTTAAATCACATTAAATATTTCACTTACGGCGCAGATTACGAAAGAATTGTTAAAACTGTTATGTTTTGAACAGAAGCTTACTAAAGTGGCAAGTGATCAAATCAAACTATAATAATAATAAATTATACAACCCTTATCGTCCCAAAACTCCCAGTGAATTTTCAGTTCACCCGAATTTTTCCTGGCATCGTGAATATTATGTAAACACTACTTATCTTTGAAATTCACAGCTAATGTCGAAAAACCAGAAGAAGAAAAAAAAAAAAACGAATAAGGGTGTTACCTTTGGCATCGACATAACACAAAAAGTGAGCGTAAAAATCGTAAATTTGTATTAAAGGGTGCTACGTGCTGGCTGGTTTCACTTATATTTGACAACATTTATGTACTAAAATAGTTCGCATTACAGCGATTTGATATTTTTTGTATTAGTATAGTGTGTAGTAGTTTCAAATGTTTTATTTGTAGGTAGGCAGTAGGCGTGTTCTCAAGCCAATTTCATCCATTTCACAATCTCATTAGCTCATTATAGCCAGTTTGCTAAATTTCATTAAATTGCTTATTTGGGTTTAGCTTAACCAGACAAATATGCAGACATTTACCTGTCACACCCTCTTATATGCGTTACAAACGGAATAATAAAATGAATATACCGTGTGTAGGGTATAAGAAGCCATTGCGAATAATGAATGAATACTTTTATGTTGCAGTACGATATTTATATTTTAGATTGCCCATCTGTTAATTTATTATTGTTTTGTATTTTAGTTGCAGGTTGGGTTACATTTGCCGTGGGATTTGCTCAGTTTCCTTTATGGGGATTTTGGTATATTTATACTCACCACGAAGAAAGCACATGCAAGGTATGGAATGTCATTGTAATTATAAAATGAATTTAAAAACAATTTTAATTTATTTTGCAGACATTTAAAAAATCATTAAAGTACAGTAATGCATGGGGCCCCCAAGATCCAGATAAAAGAGCACAATGGGTGATTTTTAAAATGAACTTATTGGAAAAAAGAGAAAAACAAAATCAAAGTAGTAAATTTGGATTCTTCAAGCAAAAAATGTATAATTTATTTGGAATTACACAATAATATAAGTAGTATTTGTTATTTTATCCTTTATTAGTCTTAAGCATATGTGTATGATATGTTAAATATTTGCTTTACATTTTTATTTAAGACAAAAATTTAATTTGTATATGCTTGTTATGTACATATCCTAAACTGCAACGTACGCAGCGGCAAATACGTAAAGTAATTTGAAAATTCATAGATGAAAATGATTTTTTTATTTTTACTACTTCCCGCCTTTATTTTAGATATTACATTTTCTGGCAGGTTTTTTCAATCTGTAAATATTTGTTTTAATAAATAAGTGAATTTAAATTAAAAACAAAAATTATGCGCCTGTTACATTGTTTAAACTCGTATGCCTAGTATTCCAGATAAACGTTATAAAAAGTAACATTCAGTTACTCACAAAATTGAGTATACACCTTAATTTAAAAGAAATATTGGCAATTTTTAAAGAAATTAAAAATGTTTACTAAATAATTTTAATGCATGTGGATAGATACCAATCTGACGAACTAACAACGAACATAAATTTTAATATTTTTGATACATAACACAAAAAGAATTCATAAAAACGTAAATTAAAGCAAAATTCATGTCACAAAATTAAGCATACAGTTCATTAAAATGAAGTATATAGTTCATTAAATTTTAATTAAAAAAGATATTCTTTGATTCCAATAATTGGTAGGACCACTTGCTGCATCTGTTACAGATTAAATTCGTCGTGGCATAGAATCCACCAGTTTTTGGGTGAAAGAGTGCGAAATTTCTTCCCAGATCTTGGCTATCGCTCTCTTTAAGTTCTCCTTGCTCCACGAATGAAAATTTTTCAATTTTATTTTCACTTCTCCCCATAAATGCTCAATTGGGTTCCTTTCCAACGATTGTGGTTTTGTTTTAAGTTGGTTTGGAGAGTCTTATAGCAGCCAATCTTGCCATATGTGCGCCGTGTGCTTTGGATAATTATCCTATTGAAACTAAAACCCGGACGGAAGCTTAAGTTTTGCGGCACTCTGCCGCATATTGGCTTGCTAATAACTTTGGAAACTTCTGCTGTCGATTTCGGCACACTAGCCTTTGGATATTTTTGCAATTTACGTATTATAATTCGCTCATCACATTTTGATTGGAGTTTTTTCTGCCTCTATCTATAGAATTCATCAATGTAGTTTCGTATCTCCACTTGTTCATAATATTTTGAACTGTATAATTAGGTTTTCTAATAATTTCACCAATTTCACCAATTTCGCGATACGATTTGCCTTTACAATATCATCTCATAACCAATTATCTTATTGCAAAAGTTGTATCCTTGCTAGTGTTCACCATTGCGAAACTAACGCCTAAAACGAAATGCTTGTATTCAAACTATTAGTCGAAATAGCTCTACAAAGTTTAAAATGCTTTCCAATATTTCCGTGATAAAAAAAAATCAAATTTGATGTCAAAACTGGCAAGTTTATACTTAATTTCGTGACTTGAATTTTGCTTTAATTTACGTTTTTATGAATTCATTTTGTGTTTTGTCTTAAAAATATTAAAATTTATATCCGTTATTAGTTCGTCAGATTGGTATCTATCCCCATGCATTAAAATTATTTACTACACATTTTTAATTTCTTTAAAAATTGCCAATATTTCTTTCAAATCAAGGTGTATACTCAATTTTGTGAGTAACTGTAACTGTAACTTTTAACTATAACATTTTTCCTCGTTTAGGTTCCTTTTTCCATAATTTGATAAAATTGGTATGTCATTTATAATGTATGTATGTATGTAGTCAGCCCAGTGGCGCGCTAAGACTTCGGGGGAGCCAAATATCAAAAAGTGAAGACACTTTTTGTATATCAACTCAACTACCACCAAAACAGAACGAGTTCGTCATACATCGTGAGGCATGAAGCTGTCTACAAAATATTCTCATCTCCTTTCAAACGACCTTACTTTTTAATATGAAATGACCCGTTAAAACAGGCCTACATCGTAAGAGGGCTCACAGAAGTATATGGAATAAAGACCAAAGGAAGAAACAAAAATTGTATTACGCTATCAACGGACTCAGAATTAATTGTTTTTATCCACATCATCACTTGCGTTGATATTTTTAATGTTTATTTTTTGTGACTTTTTGTTTCTTAATTTATAATTGACAATGATTACATAAAACTCTACCTTGACATTACATGAAACAGAAGACCAGCCTGGCAACATGTACACCATGTACTTTACTACTAACTTTATCTACATTTGATGTCGTATATATACAATGCAGATAACAAAAAAGTTATATCGAATCATAAAACATTGCAATATATGAAATATTAAAAATTCCTAAAAAGCTTTATTATGAATGGGATCCAAATGTTTTTTTTATTGAGCTTACTGTTCAATATAATGTGTGTCAACACTAAAAACAATTGCACTTAATAAAGATAAATTAAACAGAAAAATGGGCGAAAGCTAGTTATACTAGTTTCATCCGCTGCTAGGCGGACCCACCAGTAACTTATAAGCCTAATATGTTTCGAATTTTTGCATAGATCTGTTAAGAATTCAAGCAAAAAGTGAAACAAAGCAAAGCGAAAAAATTTTTTTTTCTTCCTTGTTTTTGTAAATTCGTACTACAGGCGCTTCGTTGGGATCCTTTTTCATTTCCTTCTAATATCAGGCATGATAGCACGTTTGCTGTGGAAAGGCATAATTGCCCGCTTGATGTTGGAAGGCATAATAGTACGTCTGCTGTTAGAAGGGCAAAATGAAGGCCTTCCATAGTTTGGGTTTTTCCAAATTGGAAACAAATTATTTCCATGATTATATTTTTATTTGAACTAGTATCGCCTGAGGTCGAAATTCGACCATTAACACTTAATGAATTATATTTTAATCTTTGAAGAATTTTACTGGCCTCTTAATAACAAAACGTTTTTGTCCATTGACTACGATCTTATTTAGTTTCAGTAATCACCTTACCCCACCTCATCCCACCTAGCCTCACCTCATCTTTGGAATTACATACATTCAATGCACATTTAAATGCAAAACAACACAGAATTATCAATTTCTATTTGTTTTACATTATTTCTATTACTCGGTCTGTTTGATTTTGACAGAAAAATTGTCACTCCTTATCTCTTTACCGTTCAGTCCGACCTGCTATCGTTCTTCTTCAAGGCATAACAAAAATATATTTTTCGTAACTTTTTTTTCAAATGTAATAGTCCAGTAGAATTAGTCGAAAAATGAGAAAAAAAAATAATTCGTTACAGAGACCACAGATTTTCAATTTTTCGGTAATTTTATCTAAAGAAGACATACCAACGAGTAAATGAGCCAAAACAGAACTCCTTAAGAGGTGTAGTTTTAAGAGGAATCTCAGTTAAAAATTTCGGTTTTTTTAGCTTAAAAATTATATTTAACAACAACCTCTAAATATTTCCGTCTGAAAAAATTACTGCCTTTGTGTAACACTCAAAAGTATCTTTTTTCCAAGTTTCAGCTCCATAGAAACTTTTTTGTCAAAGAAAAAAATTAAAAACCAAAAAACCGGTTTTCAGCCATTTTTTCGAAAAATTTTGAGGTTAAGGTGAAAATGATCAGTACAAAAGTTTCCTACACTTTTGCATTGAACTTTATTTGATATGATGCACAGTTTAGCCAGAAATCGTGAAAAACTGTGTTCGACCTCTAAAAATTCACCCCATTCCACCCCGGATAGCTGCTGTCGGTTCGATTTTTTTGTCCGCTTTTACAAGAGCTTGTCCAACAATATTCCGCTGTCAGATTGCTGTAACGAACTATTTTGTTGTTCAAACCCTATTTCGCCTGGACTATAACTCAAAATAAATATATTAAAGATTGGAAACTTTTCAAACAAAAAAACACTGCAACTCAACGCAAATTCAAATCTCTATTAATCAAAAAAACCAAATTTTCAAACAAAAATAATATGGCAAAACTATGCTGTCAAAAGAGTGAATATAAAGAGCAATATTCCGGGTTTTGAACGTATGAGATCGTAAAATTTTCAGTGACAAAAAATAAAAACCACGGTAAAATGCATGAGTAGAATCGGTTTTTATTTTCTGATGTGGCAGGTTTTATGCCCCTTGATATATTTAATAAATTAAATTCCTTCTGCAATGTAAAAAAAAAGTATCTTTTGAAAATAATCTTCATTATATATATTAAGAGCTACCCAACCTAATGGTTTTTAAGTTTACCAAAAAAAATTTGTTCTTTAAAATTTGCCGTCAAAACTCAATTAAATATATTCGCATTTCTATGGCATTTCTAAGTCTTATAACAGCGCAAAAAATCGTTAATTTAGATCATATTGCCATGAAAGTGATAAAAACGCTTCCACTTAATTGGTTAAAGCATTTTGCTTACATTTTATTTTACCTGCCCTAAGGATAACATACATACCTTTTTTTCACATCTGTGGAACAGTACCTTTCAAATGATATAAGTTTCATTCCACTTCCTTTATAAGCAATACTAAATAAAGGTGTGATAATTTTGGATGTCAACGTATTAATCAAAAGATATTAAAAACTACCCATCCTAATGCGTGCTAAGTTTCCAAAAAATTGTTAGCCTTTAAAATCTTACGCCCACGACTCAATTAAATATATGGTTTTTGATAAAATCTAAATGTTATGTACATACATAGCTCATACAGCCATGAACACGATTAAAATACTTTCATTTCATTGGCTAAAGCGTTTTGTATAGGGAAATCATGGATGTGTGTTCTCTTTATTTTACCTGTTTTAACTTTAAAATAAACACATTCTTTTTTTATTGTGCACATCTATGAAACAATACCTTTCGAATGATATAAGCTTCATCCCCTCTCTTAATAATAAATACTTAAAAAATGTAACGCAATTTTCAATCTTTACGTATTAATATATAGATGTTCTAATGAAGCGCGCATAAAAGTAACAATAAATACTTTTTAGTACTTATTAAAAAACTAAACTGGAAAGAGATATTTTTTGTCATCGCTCCGAAAAATTAAAATCAGGGTATCATGTTGTTTTATCCTCCACCTTTTCTCTTTCTCAGGGTGCAATCTATCTTCATATCAAATTTCATCAAAATCGGTCCATTATTTTAGATGTGAAAACGTATTTTCCTATTGGAGGCATAGCACCGTCCACTTTAAACCGAACACATTTCCTGAAAATTTAATCTATCCCTGTACCAAATTCTATAAAAATCGGTCCATTAGTTTAGCAGTGAAAACGATTTTTCTGTCTGGGTTCTTTTAGCCCACTAAAAGAACTCAGAAATTTAAGAAATGTTTTTTGGGGTTCAATCTATATCCAAAATAAACTTCATCAAAATCGGTTCATTAGTTTAGCTGTGGAGACGTTTTTTCTTGATATGGGCGTGGCACAGCCCACTTTAAACAAATATCTTTACTCAAGGTTCAATCTATCTCCATATCAAATTTCATACAAATCGGTGAGGCATCTCAGCCGTGACATTTTTTCCATTTGGGGTTAATGCGTTTTGTATGGGGAAATCATGTAAATATGTTCACTTTATTTTACCTGTCTTAACGGCAACAAATACACCTGATTTTTTTTTTCTGCACATCTGTGGAACAGTACCTTTCCAATGATATAAGTTTCATTCTCCTCACTTTATAGTAAATACTAAAAAAGTGTACCACAAGATTCAATGTTCACGTATTAATATATAGATAAAAAGCACTTGAATAAGCACTTACAAATGCAGCAATGCTGGCAAATGTATTGACACTGTTGCAGCAGTGCAAGCAGGCTTTCTCCGAGGCAGGCTTTGCTCAATTGCCTGCTGGGTTTGTATGAGATGTTGTAGGTAGTTTGTATTTCGTTTAATGGACATTTTGTGTGAACACATACATTTTTTTATTTCCATGAATGTGTTTGCCCGAAACATCCGAAGGACATGCTGTTTTTAGAAAGATATGCAGTGTCACTGACATTTGAAGCAGCTTCCAGCTTGTTATATTCAGTTTTGAAGTAGTTCTTTTTGCCGCTGGGTATATACATATTACATATGTAGGATTAAACATTATTTCGCATTTAAGAAAACAATGTAAAAAGTAAATTAGAATGAAGTAAATGGCTAGTGAGAAATAATAAAATGTTACTTTAACTATGGACAATTTGTTTAATTGTTTAATGCCACTTTGTAATCGAGCAATTCAAATTTTGGATATACTTTTGCTTATCGAACTGATTACTAAACCAATAAATTGATCAGAGTAATACGGGGTAGGCATTAATTGGCGTCGCGGTTAATTGCTTTTCGATTCTTAGTTATCGTTATCTTTGAGTAGCCTTTTAACATAAATAATTTTCTGTGTCGAACAGATATCTATTAAAATTAAGCATTTTTTTCTAAACGCTAATAATAACACTACTCGACAGTAATTTTAGTCCAAGATTATTTCATATGATGCATAATTCAATATGTACTGCATTTACAGAGTTTTTTCGTCAGGCTATATTTTTGAGCACTTTTTTGCTTAAAAAAGTATGCGATTTCAAAGAAGTTATATAGTTTCCAGTAACGATGATATTTGCAGTCATACTCTAAATATATGAAAATTATTATATAGTTATACAGGGTGTTTTTTTTAGAGGTATAGAGCTTCGAATTGAAATAAAACACAAGAAAATCGTTTTAATGTCCATCAATTTGGCTTTATTGGAAGGATAATTTTATGCCATTTATGTTTAAATATGATTTCGGGCATGTGGCCGCCGCGGCTGGCTCGAATAAAGCCAATTCTACAGGTCCAATTTTGAACCACTTTTTCGAGCATATGGGGCCGTATGTCGGCAATAACGCCACGAATGTTGGCTTCCAAGTCCCCTAACGTTTCTGGTTTGTTGGCGTTGACGAGCGACTTCACATATCCCCAAAGAAAATAATCCAATGGTGTCAAATCACACGATCTTGGTGGCCAATTGACAGGTCCATTCCGCGAAATTATGCGCTCATCGAATGTTTCCTTCAATAAATTGATTGTGACGTGCGCTGTGTGGCATGTAGCGCCGTCTTGTTGGAACCACAACTCATCCACATTCATGCCATCCAATTCGGGAACAAAATAGTCGGTTATCATGGCTCTATACCGGTCTCCATTAACGGTAACTGACTCTCCAGTATTATTTCGGAAGAAGTATGGCCCAATGACTCCACCAGCATCCATAGAGCACACCAAACAGTCAGTTTTTGTGGATATAATGGCGTCTCAAGGGTCTTATGTGGATTCTCTTCACTCCAAATGCGGCAATTTTGCTTGTTGGCGTAGCCATTCAACCAAAAATGAGCCTCATCACTGAACAAAATTTTGCGATGAAAATCAGCATCGAGATCAATCTCATTTTCGGCCCATACACCAAAATCACGACGCATTGCATGGTCTCGCGGCTTTAATTCTTGCACAAGCTGGATCTTGTAAGGTCGCAAGCCAAGATTTTTGCGCAAAATCTTCCATAAAGTTGATGGACAAAGCTCCAATTGCTGTGCACGGTGGCGAATCGATTCATTCGGGTCCTCTTCAACATTTTGCTCTACAGCGGCAATTGTTTCTTCGGTGCGCACTGTTCGACGTCTCTGCGGATGCGTATTATCACATAGAGTAAACGTAGTGCGAAAACGACCCATGGTTATCCGAATTAATTGCTCTGATGGACGATTATGTCGACCATAAAATGGACGGAGCTTGCAGTAAACTTCGCGAACTGAACCATTATTTTCGAAATAAATTTGCACGATTTGCAAGCGTTGTTCTTTTGTCAACCTGTTCATGATGAAATGGCAAACCAAACTGAACATAAATGACATTAGAGTTGCCAGATTTGACCATAAAATGCCAGTTTTATCTCTATTCGAAAAACAAACCTCTAAAAAAAACACCCTATAGTTGTTTAATTCTAATTTAAATTCAATTTGAAAAGTAAAAACTTCCAACATTTTTTAATCTGTGAAAATATTCATCAAAAAGTCTCATAACTTATGAATTATTGATCAAATATTGCACATAATGTGATTTTTAATATATAACATATATTTTATTATTTTTTTGAATAAATCGAAAATTATTTAATAAGTTGAAAAATACCAACTATGTTCAAGTGGGTTCATATGTCAAAAAAAGATGAGTCCGTCAGAAAGTCAGTTGAGAAAAGCTGAAAAAAAAAATTGAAAAGGCCAAGATAAGTTGAAAAAAGTCGAAATCGGTTCAATATGTCGAAAAAGCTTGAACATGTCGAATAAAAATTTTAAAAATTGGAAAAAGTCAAAAAATGTTGGGTAAGTCGGAAAAAGATTGAATAATTCGAAAAAATTTAATAAGTTGGAATGAGTCGATAAAAGGTTAATAGATTCGACAAAATTTGGAAAAGTCGAGTAAAGTTGAAAAGTTATAAAAATCGAAGCAAGTTGAAGAGGCTTGTATAAGTCAGAACATTTGAAAAAATATTGAACAATGTCGAAAATTTTTCAACAAGTTGGAAGAGGTTGAAAAAGTCCAAAAAGCGTTACATTTGCACGCTACACTTCACAGCGATATCTTTTACAATATTACAATTCAGCCAACTCACTTTCGAATTGCAAATGACACTTTTGAGCCAAAAGAAAAAAAAAAGTCGATTTTGTTGAGCAGTGTTATTTCATACTTTGAACGCCAGACAGTTTTTTTTTTTTCGTTTTAAGCTTTATCAGGAGTAAGAACCCCCAAATCAATGATGACGGTTTGTTTGTATATTAAGGCAATTTGATATAAAGCTATATACATAGTACGCGATTTTATCACTGGCTATAAAATTTGGCCAGTTCCGATGATTTCGCATATTGAATTCATTTCAGTTGAGTTTTTAATTTGTTATTACCAAGTTGGTTGCAACTCTAGCACAAAAATAATATGGGTGTGAAAGATCCTGCAGAGGTTGAGTCAGACTCAAATACTGACCCAAAAAGTCCTGATCGACAAAATTGGTCAGGAAAATTCGAATTTTTAATGTCGTGCATCTCAGTTTCGGTTGGATTAGGAAATATATGGCGATTTCCGTTTACAGCTTACGAAAATGGAGGAGGAGCCTTTCTTATACCTTACATAATTGTACTGTTTCTAATAGGTACTTTTATCTATAGTAGTAATTCTCAAATTATTCATAATTAAATTACAAAAAGGATCGCTTTCTTAAAAATTGCTGCAAGTTAATTTTTTAAATCGAATTCAAAATATTCCTAATTTTTTTAATTTGAGGTTTTTACTTTTCCATACTCTACATAAGGTCTTTGTTTACACATTTGTCCTTTCATTTGTGTTTTAAAATTATTTTTTCATTACACAATTTAATATGAAAGTCATCATTTTCATAACAGGGTATATAACCTTTTTGTAAATTAGTTTAACTTGTACAATTTGGAGAAACCTTTCACAGTATTAATAAATCCTTTGTCAATGTTAATAGGAAAACCAATGTACTATATGGAAGCAATATTAGGTCAGTTTTCGAGTAGAAGCTCAGTGAAAATGTGGTCTACTTGTCCATCATTTATTGGTAAGCTTTAGTTTTTATTTTATAAGAAGGTTGGTTTAATCCAATCTGCCACATTTTCAATTAGGTGTTGGAATCGGACAAGCCTATGCTGGATTTGCAGTGTTAACATATTATTCATCTCTAATTGCCTTAACTATATACTACTTCATCGTATCCTGCCAGTCTGTGTTACCGTGGTCGTACTGTCGTGATGAATGGGGACCAACTTGTGTAAGTTCAGCGATTAACTTAAATGCGTCAATAGTAGAAGAAGAAGTGAAACTACAGAGCAGTTCGGAACTCTATTTTCTGTAAGTACCAGCAAAAACAACTCGCAATCATAATTTGAAAAAAATTACTAGGAATTGCTAAGTAGTATCAGAAATTGTATGAAAGCGAGAATTCGCAATCTCAAAGGAAGACAAATTTATTGCTTGCAAAGGTTCCCGATTACGATATAACCAAATATAATATTAGTAAGGAATAAATACTTCTTATAGTTTAAAGTCCCTGGTGGTATACAAACAGTAGCTTCACTAAGGTGGATGAGATCCGTGGTGGCGAATTCGTATATCGCTCTAAAATCTTAAGAAATAATTTTTTTAACCCTCAAATGCATGATGTTGTAGAACTGCAACATACCATTCAAACCACCTCGAAGTCTTCGGTATGTAATCAATTAGTGCTGTTGTAAAGTTTTCACGTTTACGGACATGTATTCTATCGAGTGGCGACACCTTTTTTTTTTGGCGCGAAGTTAAAATATGAGTTATGCTTTGACATGGAGAAAATTCACGGAAGCTTGTTGGATGTCAAAATTACAGTTTAGTTTTTGATGTGTAAAAAGTGATTTTCTAAGCTAAGTACATACATAATAATAATTTATCTATGTAAAAGCTCTTCTCTTTTTCAATACGGTTACTAGTTTTGAGAAATTGCCTTAGGTCCTTTATATTAATATCTACTAAAAGGCATGGTGTTGCATATGTATCTGCAGCAGGTTGTTTTTTAACCCTTAGCGGCACCATGGGGTCGTGAACGACCCCACGGCACTTTTGAAGTCAGTTTTCGAAGTAAAAATTTTCGAAAATGGTACAGATGGCGCAACCAAAAATTCGTTTATTAGCTTAACTATCCCTCCACACTCATTTAAAGGCCATTCGTTCTTCAATGCACAGCTGACAGTCGTTGAAAGTTCCTTGGGGTCGTCAGAGACCCCACTTGTGCCGCAACGTCGATTAATAAATTTTTAATTTTTTTTTAAAACTGTTTTTTAACAATGAGAAAAGGAAAGAGGTAACCCGTTAAATATGTAAATATTATTTTGTGAAATCATTGGTAACCCATTGCGTACTGTGTGACCGAAAAAAAGATAAGAAATCTTTATACGGGTGTAGCTGCTGCAGAAGACCAATATGTGAGGATCATCGCATTTTACAGTGCATTGAATGCAGTGAACATTAAATTTAAAATTTTTTTGATTCTTTAATTTTATAATACACTGAAAATGAGCAAATTTGTATTAAATTTATATTCAATTTGCTCATTTTCTCGTTAAAAATGTAAAATTTACAATAATAAAAATGTCAAATTTCCAAGAGAGTTTTTTGTCAGAATAAATATAGTTTTTGAAACAAATCTGCATGAGGTAATTTTTTCAATAAAATATAGTATATCGTGAGTGCAATCCCAAATTTTTAGGTAAAAATATTGGCTTCTAAAAAAGTTGTGAACTTTTTTTCTAAAAAATGCCATTTTTCGAGTATACCCAATTTTAGTCTCAAGTAGCACAAAAAATTTTTGAAAAATAACCGTTTTAGTCATTAACTTTCATAAAGTAGAGTCATTTCAACAATCGTTCACAGTAATGAAGTTCACAATTGGAAATACGCTTTTCTATAATTTTTTTTCAACGTGGGGTCGTGAAAGACCCCAATGTGCCGGACTGTTACAAAAATGAAGTGGTGCCGCTAAGGGTTAAATAAAATTAAAAAAAAAATTTTTTTTTACTTTTTCCTGCATTAACATGATCATGTCTACCAAATATATTTTTCTCACAAAAAAAAAAAAAATTATGCATTTAAGGGTTAAGTTTTTCAAATTTTATATTTTTATTTAAGATTTAAGACAACCTCTGTTGTTTCGCGTTCGCTTTAATTTTGATGAAAACAAAAACGCCCACAAAAATTGTTTCAACTTGTTGCATTATGTGGCGTCAGCGCTTAAATAAGATGATGATCGCCGGTTTTGATCCGGCCAAGCCCGGAATTTTATGGGAAATTTATATTTTGAATCACAAATTCATATTATATATTTGGAATAGTTTTTATTTTTGTACAGCACAGCTTTTCTTCGGTATTTCTTTGTTTTGATTTTTCCAAAACAAATCCTTAACCTTCTATGATTGAATAGTCGAGGTTTTACTGCATAGGAATGACCTGAGTCATGATCTAATCTAATCTGCTTCTGTTTCCGTAATTAACAATTTTAATTTGAATTCCTTTGAATTCGTTATAATTTTTCAAGCATTTGTATATATAATTATCTTCAAGTGTGTTAGCAATAAATTTTTTAGCAAAATGCGTATTCCGTTAAGTTTTTACTTGTAAAAAGATATTAATCTTATTTGTTGACCGAGATAAGAAAGCAATTGTAGCAAATTGTGAAATGATCACTTTCTGATAGATTTATGATATACAAGTAAATTATTGTGACCACAAGGCCAAACAGCATAAATCAGTCTGTAATTACTATGCGAAATAGCATGGTTTTATGTATATAGAAGCATAGGGCTTATGCTGCATTACCTTGTGACCACAGACTTAATTGATACTTAAGACTCGACAATATGTTTTACTTAATCTTTTTGAGGGTGTACATTATACCCGGTGCTGCCCAGAGAACGAGCAGGCGCTCAAAGAGCGTAAAAATGAGATCGATAAGATGCTTAAAGAGCGTAAAATAGCGTAAAAAACCGTTCACGTATACAGAATTATCAACACATGTTTATTGTTGCTTGTAGTAGTGGGCAGTGCTGATTATACCGTACCGCAAAAAAAAGTTCACCGTACACTATCGAAACTGAAGCATTTTTGCAAGACAAATTGGAAATTTTTTTTTTCTTTTTCGAAAATAGAGGTCGCGCATTTACATTTTTCTTCATATCATCGGCATTTACAATCCGATCTTGATATATAATATATCAATGTTTTTGTCTCAAGTAGACCAATTTTTTGTTCTAAAGGTCGTTGAAATCATGTACCCCGTTCTAGTACTTACCCACCAGATCTCAGTTCCTACCATCTTAATGTACCACTTTAGGGTCAGATAATTAAAACGTGCAAAAAATCATTAAACATTGCAAACAGAAGTATTTCGATTATTCCATTAAAATTATTTAAGAAAATGTTTTTAGTTTTCTTACCGAACGTAGCAGTTCTCTTATTCAATTTTTCGTCATATCTCTGGCATATACAGTCCGATCTTAAAACATGATGTTTCGATGTTTTTGTCTCGAGGAGACCTTGAGACTGCATATATAATCTTAAGTCAGGATCATCCCATGAGTAGTAGTTAAATTGTGCTAAAAATCCATGCAACATGTTATAAGCTGGATATTTTTAAATGTTGACATCCAAGGAAGACACAATTCTTTATGTTGCACCAAGCATTGCATTGGAAACAGAACTACACTGATTCCATTTGAACTGTTTTGGAGCCACTTACTTTTTGAGACTCATGTCAAATTTAACTGTAGAGTACGTATATAGGATATTCACACCTTTATTTATAGACACTTTTAAGTTTTAGGTCTGTCAAAGTTGCTTATGAATAAAAAACAAACTCTAGTTTAACTTAATCACTGCTTAGTAACAACTTAGCTAACATCTATTAAGATGTCTCAATATAATATTTACATCTTTTTTCCTAACTCTATTTGTGTTTTTAGTAAAACCGTTTTGAGAGAATATGATGACATATCAGATGGAATAGGTATACCAAGTTGGCGGCTCGTCTTAACATTATTGGGCTCTTGGATAGTTACATTTTTAGTCATCATAAAAGGCATGAAAAGTCTTGGAAAAGCATCATATTTTTTGGCACTTTTTCCATATGTTGTCATAATAACGCTTTTAATACGTGCAGTAACACTTGAGGGAGCTACCAAAGGTATCATATTCTTTTTAAAGCCTGATTGGAATGAATTGTTGAATTTAAAGGTAAGTTCTATTAATGCATTCTGTGATATAAGTAATTAAAAAATTTAAAAAATAGTTTATAAAGTTTCACATCAGAGTTCGCCGGGAAAAAAACTTATGTTTTTAAATAGTAATAAGAAACTGAAGCGATGAGGCGAAACGATTACTGGGCTCGAATTTTGTGACCCAAAAATAAGAATTTTTTTTTTTTTTTTGCTGAGTAGATACTTTTTAGTCCAAGCCCATAAAAATTCAAAAGATTTCCCCGAGAAACCTTATAGCTTTTGCCTCAAACATTTATCACTATTTAACTTATTGCTCTGGGGAAATTGAAATGGAGTACAAATGTATATGTATGTTACTTATATCTCTTCGAGTTTTTAGAAGAGAGCCACCTTTAAAAGGGATAATCTGATGGCTTGTAAGTGAGGTACAAATTATCTATTTACCAAGAGAAACATTTTCGAATTTTTCAGTTTAATCTTATTTTTTTACAACTTACCGATTGGATATCTGTTTGATTTATTTTTTTTTTTTCTGTTATTTATATTTTCTAGGTGTGGAAGGAAGCTGTCGTTCAATGTTTCTTCTCTCTCGCTGTAGGCTTTGGTCCCATTGTAACATTTTCATCATATAATCAATTTGGTCACAGTGTCTATCGGTAAGAATTTTTATATTAATTATTATTATATTGCAATTCGAACATACATACATTTTTTTTTGGATGGAATTGCCGCTTTTTTTAAAAAAAGGCATAAAAATTCAAATCGGGGAAATACGTTTCCACTGAAAAATAACATATTTCATCGGCAACCATTTGTGCAATTCAAAGTCGGTCAGAGTGCATGATTTAAAATGGATTCGGTATTAACATTTTATTTTACAGGGATGCTATGATTGTCACAACATTAGATACTTTCACCAGCCTTCTTGCAGGCATCACTATATTTGCGATTCTCGGTAACCTCGCCCATAATTTAAATATTGACGACATTGGTGAAGTGGTAAAAGCAGGAACTGGTTTGGCGTTTATTTCTTACCCAGATGCAATTGCGAAATTCCAAACAGTACCCCAAGTAAACTTAGCTGGCAAAATTATTAAAACTTTTTGTTTAAAATTCTTCTTAATTTCTTTTAGCTATTTGCAGTGCTTTTCTTCTTTATGCTTTTCATTTTGGGAATAGGATCCATTGTGGCATTGCAGAGTTCAGTTGTTACAATTATTTGTGATCAATTTAAATTTAAAACATTTTGGAAAGTTTCATTGGCGATTTCCATATGTGGATTTCTTATAAGCATTGTTTATGTTACACCGGTAAGTAATTATATAGATATGCTTTAATTTGATATATCATTTATTGCTGTAGCTGTTCTAGAACCCGTCAACTTTTATCATTTGAATAAAACATTTCCGTCTCATTCTATGGCAATTTAGTTTTCTTAAGGTTTCACTTCTAAAACATTTTTAAGCAAAAATGATTTTAGTTATTTTATTACATTCCACATATATTTTGAACTTTTTGGGAGTAAATTTATTGAAATTTTAATATGTACATATAGTATATTCAAAATTCATCATCTTGAGAGATACACTAATCAATATATGTACATATAAAAATCAAATATATAGCGAAAAAAGTCGAAAGAGTGTGCAGTTATTTAAAGAAGAACCCATACATTGGGCATAATTTGCCAAGTGCCCCAGCCCAACAAAAAAAAAAAATTGCCCGATAGGGCTGAACAGCCCGAAATTAGATTAATTGTTGACCTATTTGATGGTACTTTTCACACCAAAAATTAATTCATTTGGACAAATAAAGACTGAGTTGGAGGAGCTACAATTTCAGAACTTTTCTTGCAAAGTTTTATTATCAAATGTTTCAAACTTTTTTCCGGATGCAAATTTTAATTTTTACTTCAGTCGATTTTAATAAAGTTTTCTACCAAAGTTTCAGTGAGTTATAGCTATTTATCGAAAAAAAATTTTAAGTCCAAAAATTAATTTTTTTTTTTTGTTCAATTTGAATAATTTTGTTTTCTTAAATAATTAGGGCGTTGCCCCCTATCATAATTTTCAACTTTTAACATTTTCTTTCATCACACAGGGTGGTCAATGGATTCTTAATCTTGTAGACTATTTTGCTGGGACTTTCGTAGTGTTCTGTTTGGCAGTGTTTGAAGTAATTGGAATAATGTGGATTTATGGTAAGTGGATTTTTTTTCTTTTCTTTAACTGTTTTGCTTATTATATTTCAAACCTTTCAATAATAGGTGTACGAAATTTCTGCGACGATGTTGAATTTATGACAAATAGAAGGGCATCTCTTTACTTTAGACTTTGTTGGATATTCTTCACGCCAGTATTATTACTGGTGATATTTATTTACACCATGGCTACAATAGAACCCTTACAGTATGCTGGCTATGACTATCCAGAATCAGCAAATAGTAAGTCTCTACTTGGTGTTTAAAATTTTGCTTAATAATTAATACATGTCATTTAAATTTCAGTTGCTGGTTGGGTCATACTAGCAGTTGGAGTTGCTCAGTTTCCTCTATGGGGAATTTGGTATCTATCTAGACATAAACAGGATGGGTTTATTAAAGTAAGTTTTAATAAACATATACATGGAAATGGAAGAGTCAAATATGTCAAAATGTTAGAAAACATGCCCCGAGATGGAATCAGAAAAGTTTAAAATCTTGTATTTGTTTCGTCAATTTTTTAATGCTATTTGACTTACACACATAAGTATACTTTAAAGTTCAAGTGAGAATCCATAATTTATGTAGGTCACTTCATATAAATTGAGCCACTACAAAATAACTTTCAAATGAGGCACATACATATGATTGGTACCATATATGCGCTAAATTTTTCGGAAATTATCCGTTTGCAAATGTGGTGCAATAATGCTTATTAAACTCTATTAATTTGGAAAGCTCAATGTAGGACTAAATTGAATAGAGCTAAAAAAGTAATTGTAAAGTAGTTTTTTTAGAAAAGTGCTAAAATATCACTGATTCCATTTTAAAATAAAAACATAAAACATGTTACTAAAATTTCTATATGTATTTAACATCACCATTTGACAGCTGTGTAGTAGGTACAGATATGTTTTATTAACGATATTTTTTTAGACCATTAAATATGGAGTACAACCAAAATCCAAATGGGGACCGGCTGATACCCTAACAAGGGCTAAATGGATATTGTTTAGAAAACAGCGACAGGAAGAGCGTGAAAAAGAACTAGCAAATAAAAACTGGAATATACTCTGGCAGAAGTTCTGCTTCGTTCTTGGAATATCAAAATAAACTTAAGGAACATACTATTTATTCATTTACTTAAATAAATTCATTTACTTCTTTGTATCAAATTGTTAAATACTTGTAAGACTGTTATAAAACATAAGTATGTTTTGAAAAAAAATATAAATCTGCTGAAATATGTGTTCACATTTAATTTTCATGTAGTATAACAATGACGCACTATATGGCTTCTCTTAGGAAATCTCACTCCTTAAGTTTTGACGGTGATTTGCAAATACAAAATTATTTTATTTTGCTTTGATGTTTATGCAGTAACTGGAAATGAAACTAAACTTGAAACCTGGCTATCTTATTATATTAAACAATTTTTAAGCGAAATAAAAAACAAATCAAAGCGACTCCGGTTTGTAATCAACAACCAAAAATCCTTCAGAGACAGATGTTTTTGTACTTGAGGAGATAAGATCCATACCAAACGGCATTTACATTTTCATTAAAAAAAAAGAAACAGTCAGGATGAAGTTTACCCACAGTGATTTAGTTTTTTTTTCGGTCTCATAGGATTATGTTTTAAAACTTAAAGGAAATTCTCCCGAAATTTCAGCTTTCTGATTGCGTCGTTCACAGGTTTTATCTAGGAAGCTGAAATTTCGGGAGAGTTTTTTTTGGTACACGCAAAAAAAAAACCCTTATCCATATACATACATATATTGTTCGCATTTTCAGCCACATGTATGTACTACTTACATATATCCTTAAATTTCATCAGGAGCGTATGGCTTGAGCAGAGGTTCGATAGCATTTTTGATTCCTGGCTCGTTGTTTTATGCTGTCCCAGTTCGTTCTGATTTTTGTCCTATACATATCTAATTCGTCGCCACGATGTTCTAGAGCTTAAATGAAGTTTCTCTAGCACATTTTCTGATCGTGTGACTTAACCAATGCTAGCGTCTTTACATATCAGTTGAGATAGAAGTATGGTTGGTAGACAAATGAAGTTTGTGATTCAAAAACGTGCGCGGCCACCAAATCCTCAATATTCGACTAAAACAAGAGTTCGAAATTGCTTGTTTTCGCAAAAGACAGTTTGATTCTTGCTGCTGAGTTTTCAATGCTGCCGCCTTCAGTAGTGACACATACTTTACTGAACAGTATGCTCAGAAAAATATTATTTTCTGCTCCGATACACCACGAAGGAATTAGCTTTCACTGAGTTCACCGATTTATTTGCGTTTGCTATTTCGATTTGGTTTGCCAAGAAAGCTTGCAACGAAGCACCTGTAAGAGAACAGCAATATCAAATGAGTTACAAAAACAAAGATGTAACAGATCTATGCAAAAAGGGAAACATATCAGGCTTATAAATTCTTACTAATCTAATTCACTGACGATCCCACTTAGCAATCGATGAAACTAGTATGCCTAGCTTTATTATAGACTTTTAATTTTGTTTTTCGCGGTGCTTCAGTATGATAGTGATGTGCAGCAAACTTCTGTTTTATTTATTGTTCCGAAAAATCAGTTATAAGAGCTTTAAAATTGCGCACAAAAAAAGTTACGAAAGTAAGAAATTAATGACGTGCTATAAAATGCTAATGTGATCGTATTCAAATACGATACCTTTTCCGTGTCCCTACGTTGGTAGCACATTGTTTTTATTTCAAGCTTTTGCTGTGTGCTTGCTATTGTGAACAAAAGCTAAAAGAAAAGTGCATTCAAGTCAGTAGAAAACAAGTTATTATTTAACGGTAAAAGTAAAAACAAAAACATTTATAAATATGGGTCCCAACCAGGATATAACATACAAAGATTTTGGCTTAAAATTGCATCATTTATCAATCTCTGTACTTGTACTTCTATGTCTAAGGTTCCAAAAATTCCCGCTTGCTTTCCTTCTAGTTTATTTTGAACACACAATAGAGCTCGTTGGGCAGTTAGATTTTTTCCTTCATCTAGCAAATAAAAAATACTTAAAATAGAGCTACGAATATATATGATAAGCATTCTTACGTGCTTCCTCATCTGGAATTTGTACAACTTTCCATATGTACAATGGATCATACAGCAACACTTCAAGTATTGTAGTAATAACAGCCTGATTACGGCGCAATATTTTCATTGTTGCCTCACAAGATTTTTTAAATACACCGTTAGTTTCGCAAACGCCCATTGGCGCTACCATATCACGTGTTAACCGAAAAGGCACAGTTTCAGGTGTTGGCATTATCTTTCCCTGCTCAAAAGCAATTCCTAAATAATTCATTAATTTATTTTTTTTATGTAAGGTTATGTAAGAGACGTTATATTTAAAAAGTTTTGCAATTGTAACAGCGCAGTGCGGCGGAAAGATAAGACAACGTTCCTCCCTTCAAAACACATACAAAAAGTATCGAGTTTGGCCTGATCTTTGCGTCGCTGTTCCCATTGCAAAACTTTGTTTAAAACTAAAAGAACGTACCAAAATCAATATGTACAACTTCGGCTGTCTTTTCATCGATCAGTATATTTTGAGTATGACGATCTCCTAGTCCGAGTATAAAACCGACTATTGAAGTTGTTGCAACGCTGCAGAATTATATAATACAATAAACATCAAGAAAAAAATTGATTATTATTTATTAATATTATTTACCTATTTATATAAGCCAACCGACGTTCGAACCACTCACCAGGCACTAGAAACTTCTCGAAGAAGAAATAATTAAAGACTGGTTTAATGTTAGAGCAAACATGTAAGTACATTTGCAATCGCTTCTCTGCATCCGATTTTAAGTGTTGCTGAAAAAACTCAAGCATTAAGGCTAAACGAATAAAATTTTTAATAATATAATATACCAATGACATTGTCCGACATTTGTGAACTGTAAAATCATTTGGACGATATTTTTTGTGTGCACCATTTTTACCATCCCCTGCCAAGTAAACTCCAATGGGAATTGTATTTGGACACCACTCTAAAATACCGCTACGCATTGAAAGCGGAACTACTTTGTATGTTCGCAAGTTGAGTTTTCTTTCGTTAGTTTCTGGTTCGCATTTTAAAAGATCATTTATCATGGAAAACACCTGTTGCATTACCGCATCTTGTCTAAGGTCATCTTTTCCTTTAAGGAGCTGTGATCTCTTTTGACCATCAGAGCAAATACATGTCAATTTCTTTGGAGCATTGATGCCACCAACAAGTAAAACTTTATCTTCCCACTTAAAGATACCTTTAATTAAACATAAACATAGTTTTAACCACTTGTTAGCTATCATAAAATGTTAATACTATACTTGTAATAGAATAAGTTTTGTTAATAGCAACAGGCAGTTCGATAGTGGGGCATTGGACAGCATCCAAGTTCTTTAAACGTTTCAATTTATCGCTAAGTGATGTATTAGTTTCCTTCAAAGTTTCGTTTGCAAAGTCAATCAGAGCTGAAAAAATAATTATGAAAGGTATTATTACAGTTCGATTCACTTAAATCAGAATACTTGTAAGTTCTGCAACTCAACCCCATCTCTTGATTCCAATAAGATTTTCAAATCTGTCAAATCAAACGAATACTAATCGAAAAAAATATCTTTTCGCAGTTTTATGGTCAAAATAACCTAAGATTAGTCTGGTGGAGCACCCCCAAACTGTTTAAGTTTAATCAAAATGGCTTTTATAGTTTTTGAGGCACATCCCTCCTTCAAACCCTGAAATTTAGAAGGTTGGGACCCACTTTGATCTTAATGTATGTATTACAAAACAACATCGTTTGATTCGTTTTCAAGAAAAGAATATAACAAAAATCTTCAAAATTGCTCGAATTGTTTTGACGATAAGCATTTTTCTAAAAGTAAATAGAAAAACAAGTTCGGTAAGCCTCAGAAATATAATACGGAATTATTTTTATTTATTTAATTTCGAAAGAACTGCTGAAAATTCCTGGACTACATAAATTAGGGTGACGCAAAATAAAAAAAGTTACTAAAAAAACCAACTTCAACTCTTTCCTGTTCGAGCAGGAAATGTTCCTTAAAGTAATTTTTGACTTTAATGCATTTAAGTGATATATTTTTGATTAAAACACTAGGCAACTTACAATTTTACTTTATAAGTTACAAACTGCTGTAACTTCGGGAGTAAAGCGTTCTAATAAAGGAATTAAAAACAAAAATTGCAAAGACGTTATTTTATTATTATAACTTATATGATTGTTTTTCCAAGTCAAAATTGCAGAAGAAGAGTTTTTACGTCACTTAAAAATTAGAAAAACAAAACAATATATTACATATTTCTATTAACAAATTAATGCTATTAATGTATTTTTTCGGAAGTAATTGTCAGTTGTTTTGGCTTGTGAAAAATAGGACCTAAATATATTTTTGCCGAAGATGCAACAATTTTGAAATCATTAATATATTCTAGCCAAACATTTTTTTTTGCTTCAGTTGCTCAATATTTTATAGATCCGGTTATAATTACCGTAACTTATTGTTTTCAACACTTTTAAGGGTTAATCTGCAGCGCAATATTATTTACCTGGAAACATTGTTTCTAACTGTTTTATAGGCGAGCTGTTGGATTTGTTTTTTGCTTTGCTGATTATTTCTTTTGTTATATTCACACGATCGTTACTTTTATTGGAATTATTAGTGCTGTCGTTGAAAGCAAAAACCAATGGAAACAATTGATACAGTGTATGATGTGGATGATCCTGAACACAGCGTACCAAAATATCTTTTAATAAAGATATAAATTCTTTATTATTGGAACTTAACCGCGCTGTCATTTGATTTAAGGCACACAGAAATTTGTAACTAGGTATATCAGGTAGATTTTGAGCAATCTTTGCATGTAAGAACGCATTTTGTTTGTTTGCAAACCACAATCCAATAATACGGTATACTACAGCACTTGTTATAGCTTCATCTATTTTACAAAATTGCATATAGTTTTCAACTGCAATGCATAAGAAATCAGAGCATTTTTGCTTAACAGTAACAACTTCTTTTTCATCGAGGTTAGCAAACTTTTTCATAAAAATAGCGCCAATATTTTTATCCCTATCTTTATTTTGCTTTCCAACTAATTCAGCTGCTTGCCTATTTTCTTGAATTATTTTACATTTCATTTGAAATTCTTCTGAATTAATATAAATATTAAGCTGTAAATAATAAAATAAATTAATAAATTGGAACATGACGGGGACTAATAAAAGTTCGTTAAGTCATTATTGATTCATAAGTTTTTTTTATTATTTCATTTAAAAATATAAAACTACTGGTAAAAACTGAGTCAAGTAAACGTGTTTGCATAATCTAATATTGGTATAAATCTCACCGCAAAAATAAAACGAATTAATTTTGTTATTCTTTATAGAATGGTTACAGAATACACCTCACCTTAACAGACTAAAATTTCCCAAAAATATTAAAGTGCATTTAGACAAAAACAAATTTCTCAATTACTCTATCGATTAAATCTAAGTGAATGCTAAAAGTTAACTTCGATTCGACTTAAGTTGTCTTCTAAGGTTAACGAAGTCGCACAAGGTGCAATCATTACCTACCATAATTACTACCGGTGAATCGAACAGTAATCCTTGGTATGGACAAGTCATGATGTCAATTCACTTCACCAAAGCAAAAGATGTATCTGTTTCTGTATTGTTTTTTTGTTTTTTAAACTAGTCAGACGGAAACAACTTATTGGTAAACAGAAACTTGTTTGTTAGAATATTTTGCAAATATGCTGAAGACCAGGAAACTTTTACTTGATTGTTACATGACACATTAACGAACTTTTATAAGTTACCTCATATTTATATACAGTTACATGTAATTTACCTGAGTGTACTCTCTATCAGCGTATTTAGCGATTGCTTCGTATGCCTGTTTTTGATTTGTTCGTTCAAGTTCATCGAATGCTTCAATGTCAAATGTTGGATTTCTTGCCAAAATTTGTTGCTTATTTTTGGCAAACTGTTTTAACAAGTCTATTGAACCCTTAAAACATGTTCGCAAGACTGTTTCAAATGTTTCAGAATTGGATTCCATCAAATACTCCCCATGCATTCTAAATGCTTTTACACGTTCAAGACAAAAAGCAAAATCTTTATTCTTAAGCACATGCTGCAATATGGCTTTTGTAATAAGGGGCTTCCCAGTTTTGAAACACAATTCAGCATCTTCGAGTAGTACGTTAACCTTTATATATAATAATTATACCTTTTTCAAAAATCTTTTCATATTTTACTTACTCGTGTTTGTTCGTTGGAAAGTTCCATATTTTTTAGCGCTGCAATATTTCTTACAGCCAAATTCATTTCGCCAGCGCTTTTGCAGTCTGTAATACATTTTAAGAGGCATAATTCTACTGGATTAACATCCTGTATGAAGGAAAAAATATAAATATTTAGATGATAACGTTAACATTATGACTAAAAACCTTAAAATGTTCCTTTATTTTCCTATGTGCTCGTACGCCAGCTGTTTTAAATAAAGTAACTTGATGTGATAAGGTCTGCTCTTTGCACCAAAAGTTTCCATAATTCATATTGCGTTCAGTTTCCCACTTTTCAAAAATATAACCAACTGCGTTTGGTGATGGAAATTGTATCTTTAAAAAATCAGAAATAATATTTAACTTAAAACAAAAGAAAGTTTTAAAACCTGGCAAAAGTTCTCGGCTTGTTCAAGTAAATGAAGGCATGTTAAGTACTTGTAAACACTCTGCAAACATTCCACACTTATTTCTTTCAGTATTGATATCACACAATTTCGTGCATTTGTGATTGCTGCTAGACTATTTATCTCTTCGCGATTATAGATACATTTGAGAGCATTGAAGTGATGTTTTTCGAATTCATGTTCCATATCATTAAGGGTATTTATTTTAGAGTGACCTTCGACTATTGTGTCCCACTGGCAAAGTTTCCAACTTGTTTCATAGTCGATTATTCTATCAGATTTACATAAATTTGCTAAAGAAAGTACTCCATTTCTCTTAAGTTTATCAGTATAAAGAGTTGAGTAGCCCATTGCCGTAGCATTCGCATCTGCTTGTAAAAGAACATCCGACCAACTGCCTTCAAGATTTAAAAATTCAATCCGAGAATTCAATGGATTTAAAAACCCAGATATAGCATCGCAACAACCAATAGACTGATATGCCTGAATTAATTTGCATAACAAAAATATCAGTAATGTTTGAAATTACAAAAGATTATATTTTATAATATACATTACCTTTGTAGAGACATCTTGAAAAATTTCATTTGAGATGACATCTGAATTAGATATTTCCGCGTTAGTACTTTTTTCGTGCGTTGCCCACATTTCCAAGTACATTATAGAGAGAAAATATGCTTGGCAATAGTTGCATGCTTTTGCAACATGCAACAAATTGATTGGCAGATTCCTAAGCAAGTTATTTATTATATTAGGTTTAAATTTGAAAATAAAAATTTACGTTACCATTCGTTATGAATGCGAATACATTCGCATACACTGAGAAATTTTTTAATCACCAGCTTCTCTTTATAAATTGATTTCACCTTAGATGTGTCATTGCTGATTGCCTTAAAAGCCTCGTTAAAGAAAAAGTCTAACATGGAACAAATATTTTGTAAATGCCGTTCCCCGGTTGACACTAAAAGCTTAAATATAGGTATGACCGATGCAGCAGCAAATGATCCATCCCGAAGTGAGAGTTCTTGAAAATGTCTCCATCCAATTTGGTTATATATTTCAGCAACAAAACTACAGATCCAGTCGTCATAAGTCAGATTATCAGTATTTTGTAAAATTAAAAGCAAATTAATTGACCCAATACTGTGATATGTATTCAAACAGTTTGCACGCGTACTATTTACACGAAACACACTTAAATAAGGAAATGAACCTAAAAAGAAATTACAAAAACAAAAAAAAAGTACATTGAAGTCCGGGGTTGAGACAAAATTCATTACATTGAAAATATATATATACGCCAGGCTCGTGTTTCAAACATAGTAAAAAACAAATATACCATAAGAAAAAGCGCTGAGTGAATGCGCTTGAAGTACTTAGAGTGCGAAATATGAAGGATGCGATTTAGTAAATGATTCGAATAGAGACCATAAGTTATTTAGAATGCAAGAAGCCAGCAGTAGATTGTGGTAATTTGCACTGGGGACCGCTCGAACTGCTCAAGCCGTCACCGAACTCGCTGAACCAGCGATCGCTAAAATTCAGCGCAAAAACCCCAAATCCGACAAACTAAAGTCTCTCTTGAGCAGCGCTGTAGAGAACTCCACAAAGATGCTCACACAACTGCAGAGAGAATAAAAATGGTTTTGCGGTGGATTCAGGGGCAGCGACCCCTTACCACATACTTAAGCGTGCTTCTCATCATTAATAAAAAGTTGTCGGAATAATTTACCAACACTTTGCCAAAGCCTCACGCCCCTAATGAAATTTTATTAGTTTAAATTGCTTTTTTCTAAATAGCATGATCAGACCTGCAAATCATTGCAAGTTTTTCTAATGCACATTAAGTTTATTAGATAAATCATTTTAAAATGAACATGCACAAGTGACCAAAGTAATAAATAAGTATATTTGCTACACTATTATTTACCTAGTAAGCCTTTTCCGGTTTCGGAATTAACTAGCTGTTCAGCTATAGAGCAAATTGCAGAATATGTTTTTTTATTAAAAGTTCGAAGCATCTTTTCTATTACTCTTAATAAGTTTTCTGCAAAAAACTGCATGGGTCCTTGCAACTCAGCCTCCTATTGAAAACAGAAAGCATTTAAGTCCACTAAAGAAATTTAAGATAGAAAGAATACTTACTGCATTATAAAATGAATCTTCAGTTGCGAAATAATAAGAATATCCTATCATTTTTAAAGAGCCAATTTCTCCCAAACACTTTGCAGCTTCTAAAGCGAATTTGTCATTTTTAGTGTTGCGTACAATTTTTATTAAGCGCTTAATAAATTCACACAGTGGAATACTCTCAGGTATTAATTGAGACTTATTTTTTGCGATCTGAAAATAAAAATAAGCTATTTTAAATACTATCAAATTTTTATTATATTACAATCAATATCGTAAATCATGCATGACATGACCCGCAGGTCAAAACTATATTTAAAACTATGATTTTCTTAACACTAATGTGTACCTCAAGAAAAACAAATCTTTAGAGCTCTCCAATATTTACAAGCCGATATATGTCATACGTTACATACGATAGCAGCTACAATCAAAATACATTCCTATGCAACTGTTTTTGTTAATCAGTATGGTCATTGACTGAACTAAATAGTCGACAACAATTAAAAACAAATACATAGCAGCGTTTATATATTGTAAGTAAATGGGGTATTAAGGTGTTGTTTTTCGATATTTTTGACTCAACTCCTGTGTCACAACCTGCCATATGAAAAAAGGTATGAAATTTCACAGTCTGTCACATTTCCCGAGCTCCCTTAAAGGCGTTACGTAATATATGAACAGCCAATAAAACAATTTGGTATTAAAGAAGTGCTTGCTATGACGGAAACATGAAAAAAGTTAGAAACATTAAAGTAATCAGTTTAACCAGGGAACATCCGACGTTGCTTAGAGATTTTTGATTGTTTTTTCTTCGATGTAAATATGTATATACTTACACTATTTCTGATCCTTTTTAAGCTTTCTGTTCCACGATTTTCCACTTTAAGAAATGATTTAATAATGCTTTGCAGGTCTTTGTCTTCCTCGCTAGAAACTGAAATCTGAATTTCTCTTAGTTTATCAAAACTTTCGTTGCTTGGAAATTCATCCAGCAATGCAATAGTTTCATTGAATTTAGCCTTGTTGTTGTAAATAATAGTATGTATTGTTTTTGTTGTCATTTCACGAATTTCTGGGCAGTGTGTATTTTCAGCTGAAGTTACTAACATTTTAATTATGTAATTAAAATTAGATTTAAGAATATCATTGCAAAATCCAACTGAAACTAAAGGTGTTTCTAGAAGTTGTCGTACAAACGTTAGGCAGGCGCTTTGTATTTCGATGGAATCTTTAAAAATATATAAGTATAAATGAAAAATTCAAGTATAAAGTTAAGCTTTTGCCTTAATATATTACTTACTTTGTGATTCTTGAAGTATTTGTAAACTATAATAAATAATATCACGAATAAAATACTGATAAGAGCCTGGATCAGTGGCACGAGATGCATTTGTTTCAATGCAGTCAATTATTAATTTAGCAAAAGTACAGTAAATGTGATAGTATTTAAGTTTATCGATTGGAAAGTATGAGTTTGTAATTTGTTGTTTAAGTGCATTGAAAACGTGTACCACTGCCAAAGGGTGATTTGATATCAGAGATAGTAGTGGTGAGCCAGAATTCTTCTCCAGGTTCCTTTTCTGCAAAAGAGATTTAGTTATACAAGTGAAGCAAATGAGTTATTTCACATACCAAATAGTATTTGAGGCATTCTAATAAGTTATCATATTCAATGTTAAACCATTTAGGCTGACGAAACATTGGTGAAAATTTAAACATTTCTTCGAAATGGCTACTGTCACTAAATAGATCCATTACATTATAAATAATTTTCCAATCAACATTATTACTTTTGTTATTGTTATTTTGTAAGCTGACACCAAGGAGTTGTAAGTTTTTTATCATGCCTTTTATATAGTTAGCCTTAGTTGTGTCTAATTCAGGGCAACCAGATAGCAAAGGCAATGAAATTGCATAGACTGTAGAATGTGATACCTGTTTTGTAAAAAAAAAAGTTAGTTCTTTTTACTAAAATTTATTAAAATAAAAAAGAAATCAACCTCGATAAGTTCGCTTTGACTCTTATAACAGTCCAACTTTTTCAAATGATCAGCTTTCGAATGTATCAGTATACAACTTGATATTTTTGAAATATTTTGAAGCATAAATTCGTCTTTGGTATTTGCACACAAGAAATATGGAAACCTGTAAAACACTTAGGGTATTAAGTAATTCTCTTAATCATCAAATTCAATACTTCAGAATAGGATATTGCTTTTCAATCCATTGATGTACTAAACTAAATAGGTAAGGACTTGTTAATTCGGATAAATTACAGTTAAAATATGCGGCAATATCCTGAAATTTGAAAAAATCACCTGCAAAAAATACAGAATACAATAAATGCATGTAATAATTTAATTTTAATTAACCAAAAAGTTACATTCATTCAACTTTCGCAATGCACAAAAATATGCTAGTTCTTGCAATGATATTTCCTGGTGATACGAACTGAACATAAAAAGAGCCACCAGTAGTTGAGTGGTAACAGAAACGCTATTTAACGTATTATCTTTAGTAGTTGTCTGTGTAGAAAATGAACCAAATTTTACTCAATATCCATTTAAGTTAAGTCAGCTTTGTAAGCACTCACCGGTAAACTTTTAAAATCAATCTGCGTCATCAATTTTTCGCAAAATTCAAAGTGAAAACTTGATTGAGTTGTTGCAACACCAAACCAATTTGCATCCATTAAACCAGTGATTGTATTAATAGTAGCATATTGAATTTCAAGTGAAGGGCATGAAATAAATTTGGCAGTAGACATGCAAATGTTCGTAAAATCATCTTTATTAGAAATCTGTGCACAGTTCTTTGAAATTTCTCTAATGCTGTTCATTAAATTAACAGCAAAATTAATGGAATACGATTTTTTATAAGTCTTTTTTAAAAATGACGAGAGAACAATCAACATATTATCAAGACAATCAGTATGTTGTTGAACGTATGCAAACATAACTGAAAAAAGAGAGAAAAATGCATCAATTAGAGGGAGAACAGTTTTTCAGTTCTGATTGTACCAATATTAAGAAATCAATCAATCAATAACACAGGACCATAAATAATTTTGGTTACACTACCTCGTCAATTTTTTAAAGTTGTTTTAAAAATAAATTCATATGGTAACAAAGCATAATTTGGGTTCAGCTACCCAGAATCTATGATAGACACAGTCTGGTTCAAGTAAATGAAATAATAATATTTCAAATTTGTATTATGTATCGGACACCAGGTCCTTTCTCCTTTTGGCTTACGTATACGCCTTATTCCATCCGAATCTTTCAGGTTATAATTGAATTTGTTAGAAAACAATATAGCCTTCCATTTCTGGACACTCCAGTTGAGGTAGGCGTGGAATAAGGCGTATACGCAAGCCAAAAGAAGAACGATTGAATTCTAAGTATTGCAAAGCCACTGTAATGAATGGAGGTGGCAGTGTAATGGTCTGAGATTTCTTCTCTGGTCAAGGGATTGGGCCAATTCATAGGATTGAAGGAATTATGGATCGCTTCATGTACATTGACACATTAAAAGGCGTGATGCTTCCATATGCCTATGTAGAGAAGCCACTTAAATGGAGGTTGTATCAGGACAACGATCCAATAGATTCATCTAAAGCTTGTAAGACCTGGCTTCAGAGCAATAGGATAGAATTTTTTGGTTGGCTTGCCCCGACCTGAATGCTTTTGAGACTTTGTGGGATATCTTTAACATGAATATCAACAGAGAAAATTCCAAAAACCGCGGAGGATCTACTCAATCCTTAAAAATATCCTGGGAAGGGATATCGCAGGATATCATTCAAAATTGAATATCCTCTATGCCTTAAAGAGGTGCGTGTGTCGTCCAGAATAAAGGATTCGCAACTAAGTACTAATTTTAAAGGCTTTTATTTACCATAAAAAAGAGGGTGCTTTAGATTTGTCCGTTAAGTTTTCGGGTTTAAAATGTTCCTTTGATGTTAACTGTTAATTTATGATACGCAGAATTTTTTAAATTTTGACTGTCAATAATAAAGGTATAGATAAATAAAATAAATACTTAATATGGTTCAATAACGTTGTTTTCATAAAAAAATTATGGTGTGAAAAAAATGTACTAAAGGGGTGCTTAAGTTTTGGCCAATACTGTAGTAGTCAAATAGAGCTTTCAAATTGTTAAAAGTTGAAACGAAATATTTGGAAAGTTTTAAGCTAACATTTTTATTTGTTTTATGGACTGATTATTATTTATTTCAATTGAACATTAAATAGTTCATCAAAATTACAGTCATTAAGCAAACACTGATATAAATGTACATTTCGGACTTAAGCTATTGGGATTATGATTTTCAGCTGTACAAAGTACGTTTATTTGTTTTATTCCACACACAATGCGCTATCTGTCTTCTATTTTTATCATTTTTCGTTGTCCAAGGCATGATTTTAGAGCTTGTAAACAAAGTTGGAGTTATTTGCCAATTTTGAGTTATTTTCCTTTTGCTTTAATAATTTTCCTATGTTATATCGACATTCTATACATCTATCGTGCTAAGTGACGAATTTTTGAATGAAATCATTGTTGCATTTAACTGAGCAACATACGATCTATTAAAAACTGAAACAAAACTTTTAAAATTCCTTCTAGTTTAAAAGATGTCATCAAAAAACGGTTTTTTGCTCATCCTGCAAAATTTTATTTCTGCACTTAGTCAATATGTCCATCATTAAATAGGAATATGTTCAGTAAAAAAAACAATTTAAAGAAACAAGATTAGACTTTACGATTATAAAGTTTCAATCTATCATGTTTCATTTTGTAGGCTATAGGATTAAAAGTGGGCATCAGAAAAAGGTTCATTATTGCATGCAGTCTTATTGCCAAAAATACTCCCTTGAATATTTTATTGACAATCAAAGTTTATTGGAATATGTATCACTTGCTAGAGGTTTATTAAATTTTAGCATTAATTTCATCAAAATTTAGTTAAGAAATATGTACATTTCACGTCAAAGAATTTATTATTTATGAGGTGGGGCGGCGCCAATATAAAATTAGACATATATTATTCGATTTATCATAAAAAAGATTTTGAAATTGATAAGAGTGAGTCTTTTTTCAGGTTTCCCTATCTCTATATCTATCCTTAGGGTTCAATCTATCTCCACATCAAATTTCGTCAAAATCGGTCAATTAATTCAGCTGTGAAATTATATTTTTCTGTTAAGGGCGTGGTTCCACCCACTTAGGGTTCAATCTATCTCCATATTAAATTTCGTCAAAATCGGATCATTAATTAAGCTGTGAAAGCATATTTTTCTATTAAAGGCGTGGATGCGCCCACTTAAAAACAGATATCTGTTATGGCAGTTAAAAAGGGATGGAACTGTTTTGCCTTCGCTTATTTATATAATAATATTGTCAAAAGAAACGCCTAAAGTTTATAAGCCAAAAACTGAATTATTCGATCAAGATACCATTAAATTTTTATACCTGGCAGTAGATCAACAATCCTTGCGCTTATTTCAACATTAGTATGGTATAACTGGCAAATCGTTTTTATTTTATTCACAAACCAAACAGCAACCTCAGGATAACCATGTTGCTGAGTGCAAAAAATCTATAAAAATTGTTACATTTTTCGTTAGTCAATTCAATATTACGTATAAGATAACAAACCTGTATTAAATGCATTAATTCATCCAAGTCAGAATTCATATTAAATTTGTGCTTCGCAACTTGGCCGAAGGCATCCTTAAAGTGCGATGTACTTGCACACAATATAGAAAGTGTTTTAAGGCAAGCGAAAGTTAAAGAAGACCAATCGCTAAGCTCGTAGGACATGTGTTGAGTAGCTTAAATAAATTAATAAAAGATTTAGTCGCAGTATCAATTTTTAAGGGGTATCACACATAATATAATTTAGAATAACATACTGCTATGCTTTAAAGTTTTTCCAACAAACATAATCAGTTCATCTAAAGGTTGAGCTTCAAGATAATTCAGTAAAACTGTATTCGAAGTAAAAATCAAAAATGATCTTTCAATTCGTTGTAAAATTTCTAGCAAATCTGTTCGATCAATTTTTCTGGGATCATTACTTTTGAGTTGAAACTGCAATTATTTTTATTTTACATCAATTATATAGGGACATGTGATTAGTTTACCTCAAGATGACTAAGAAAAAATCCAATCCGCTTTATTAACGGACACTGAATAAAGTTTTCTGCAGAAAATACGCCATATTTCAAAAAAATGTTCATCAGACAGACTAATGTGTTTAAGTGAGATAAGTCTTGTGAAATGTCACTATGGGACGCTTCTTTTGATGTCTCAAGATTAAGCAAACGCATTAGCAACGCATAATTACTCTGAAACAAACAGTTTTTTATTTTTTCTGATGAACTTTGAGGATTCGTACAAATGTTGTTTTTCAATTTCATTCCATGTTCTTCGATGCACATTATCTTTCGGTTATATTTGTAAAGCAAGAGCCCCATGTTACGTGAATTTGGCAATATGTCAACTGCTGCGCCGAATTGTTCATTTTCATCCAAAAAATTTATTACAGCAATAGCACTGGTGTCCATAAGTAGATCAACATCGATGGGTGCAATGTTTAGTAGAATGCTCTTTGCGTCAATTTTTCCATAAGCTTCACATATCCAGTTAATGACACGAGCAATAAGCTCGGATGTTTTGTCAAGTTCATAACTATTCGCGTAGATAAGAATTTGACGAACTGTAGCGATACATTCGGAACGTTTCATTGCTTTGTTAGAAACATATGCTTGCAATAGTTCATTGATATTGTTCAATGACAACTTTTTATGTGCAATTAGAGATTGTAATATCAATTGTTTTTCAATAATGATATTATTATTTGTGGAATTGTCGTTTATAATAAACTCCGCTAATTTAGACCATAAGTCTTTGCAGTGGTGTATTGGAATATTTTTGCTCTCCAGCAGTTCCAATTCTAGACGCAAAAGTGATGTAATGCATAGCCTCAAATTCTTTATACTGCTTGCACTGGTAAAAACGCACAGCAATTGGAATGTCATTTCTAATACTTGTTGGTAGTTGGAAATGTTTAAAACTGATTCATATGTCGAAATTAAGTCTGCTAAAATGGACAACCTTAGTGAAAAAAAGTTTTTAAAATTCAAGATTAATATTTAGAGTTAATTTTTCACAATTTTCGGACTAAGGCGTTACAGATAATTATAGACTAATATTCAGAATATGATAGTGTTCAAAATGTGGAAAGTGCTAAGCCATGCCCGAAACTGGGATTATTTGGATTGTAAGCACAGTAAGCTACCGATGCGTCGAAGCGCCATTATTACAAATTTATATTATCAGGTTCCGTTAGGTTAGATCTAGGAGATGACTGCTGGCCGTTAAAATTGATCATTGTTATTCGATACTAAAAAACATTAAGCAAAACCTATGAAAACCATTTCAAACTACATAGCTCGAACGTTCTTCCATTCGATTTTAGAACTTATTGTAGAAAGTGAGTAAAGTGAATGTGCATTAGGCTGTCTGTTATTTTCCAAGTTTCTGTAATCTAGCAAACCATATATAGGGTGTTTTTTTTAGAGGTTTGTTTTTTGAATAGAGATAAAACTGGCATTTTATGGTTAAATCTGGCAACTCTAATGTCATTTATGATCAGTTTGGTTTGCCATTTCATCATTAACAGGTTGACAAAAGAACAACGCTTGCAAATCGTGCAAATTTATTTCGAAAATAATGGTTCAGTTCGCGAAGTTTACTGCAAGCTCCGTCCATTTTATGGTCGACATAATCGTCCATCAGAGCAATTAATTCGGTTAACCATGGGTCGTTTTCGCACTACGTTTACTCTATGTGATAATACGCATCCGCAGAGACGTCGAACAGTGCGCACCGAAGAAACAATTGCCGCTGTAGAGCAAAATGTTGAAGAGGACCCGAATGAATCGATTCGCCACCGTGCACAGCAATTGGAGCTTTGTCCATCAACTTTATGGAAGATTTTGCGCAAAGATCTTGGCTTGCGACCTTACAAGATCCAGTTTGTGCAAGAATTAAAGCCGCGAGACCATGCAATGCGTCGTGATTTTGGTGTATGGGCCGAAAATGAGATTGATCTCGATGCTGATTTTCATCGCAAAATTTTGTTCAGTGATGAGGCTCATTTTTGGTTGAATGGCTACGTCAACAAGCAAAATTGCCGCATTTGGAGTGAAGAGAATCCACATGAGACCCTTGAGACGCCATTATATCCACAAAAACTGACTGTTTGGTGTGCTCTATGGGCTGGTGGAGTCATTGGGCAATACTTCTTCCGAAATAATACTGGAGAGTCAGTTACCGTTAATGGAGACCGGTATAGAGCCATGATAACCGACTATTTTGTTCCCGAATTGGATGGCATGAATGTGGATGAGTTGTGGTTCCCACAAGACGGCGCTACATGCCACACAGCGCACGTCACAATCAATTTATTGAAGGAAACATTCGATGAGCGCATAATTTCGCGGAATGGACCTGTCAATTGGCCACCAAGATCGTGTGATTTGACACCATTGGATTATTTTCTTTGGGGATATGTGAAGTCGCTCGTCTACGCCAACAAACCAGAAACGTTAGGGGACTTGGAAGCCAACATTCGTGGCGTTATTGCCGACATACGGCTCCATATGCTCGAAAAAGTGGTTCAAAATTGGACCTGTAGAATTGGCTTTATTCGAGCCAGCCGCGGCGGCCACATGCCCGAAATCGTATTTAAACATTAATGGCATAAAATTATCCTTCCAATAAAGCCAAATTGATGGACATTAAAACGATTTTCTTGTGTTTTATTTCAATTCGAAGCTCTATACCTCTAAAAAAACACCCTGTATATATCAATGGTTTTGATTCAAAAAAATAAAGCTTTGGCACAAAACAAATTTTTATTTTACCTTTGCGTGTCACCGAGCACTTAAGATTTTTTTAAATAATTTTTTACTCGAAAACTAGTAGACTTTCAGAAAAAAAAAATGTTATTAGCCTTTTGTTTATTATTTCATAAGCTATAAGGAAAAATAAAGTAAGCCTTCTTCCACATTTCACACGGATAATTTTTCCAGAGTATTTCATTTTTTCTCATAAGATTATAAGATATTGGCCATTTTGGGTCTATTTTAAACACCCTATAAGTAGCAGAGTGTTTAGCAAAGTCCTTTTAGAGTAGAGCTGACAAACAAAGATTATCTCATTACTTTCTAAGTAATAGAGATAGAGCAAAACAATGAACGAGCTTCCTGAGGCAACTAAATCCTTCAATTGTATCTTTATTGCTAGCCGTATTTTCAGTTTAGAATTATCGCTTGTTGAAGTAAAAAAAAAATTATTTTTTTTAAGTAATCAAATGTGGTTTTCTTACACATATTTTGCACTAAAATAATATCTAAAAATTATCTATATAAATTAAATTTTTAATACCAAAGTTTTTTTTTGCCTCCATTATTATTTTTTATTTTTTGGGAAAAAAAGTTTTGTGAGTAATCCTTTATTTTTAATGGGATCGAATTTTAAGTTGATGTAAAAAATCAGTTGATTGGTAAAAAAAAAAAATCATTGAGTGGAGTAGGTAGATAAAAATTTACTTAGTAAAGAATTGCAATTCTACTGTGTCTATATTGATTGAAGCATTGCCATTGACTTGCAAAAAGAGGCGCTGTTAAGAATTAACTTCTTTTGATTTGATGTTTCTGCAGTTCTGAGAATCGAACCAAAGCTGCATGAGCAGTAATGGACAGAGTAATTATTCTTGAGATGAAATCTAGAGAAGGAGCTCTACAGCACGCCATTAAGTCGTTTTTTGCCAGGTGGATTGGTGCCGAGTTCTACTGGAATGTCGACAGTATTACTGGACCCGCAAAATGGCAAGATATAAGAACCATTGCAAGAAATTAATACATTTTTTCATAGCGCGAAGGAGTTTTATGTACTTCATTTTATCGATGTTTAGCTAAAAAGAAGTAAATACCCAATCATAAGCTTCTATAACAATTCAATTTGTCTAGGAATGAAAGCTAAACGTGTCTAGCCTGAGATTATATTCAAATCGCTTTAAAAATTAATGTTTTAAAACGTATCTAACATGAACATTGACTTACCAAATTTCATTAAATGTAGTGTTTTTAGGCTGTACTAAGGCTAATATGGTTTCTAACTTATCTTCCAACTTTCGTATTTTTTTACGTGATTCCATATTTTCTTCTGTTTCAGAGCAGCTTGGTTTCACATGCCAATGAATCTTATAAAAGAAATTTAATTTTAGAAAAAATCAGTCTATGTTAATGTTAATGTTAGTTTTAATCAGACATGAGGAAGTGGAATATGTGTGCATTATTTTTCACTATATTTTTTCGATTATCACTTAATAAATTTGTTGATACTGAAAACTGTTTTTTTTTTTTTGTAAATACTTTAAAAAGCAGGCATATGGGGCAGTGCACTATGCTTTTCAATTTAGTGACAGTGAACATCTTTTTAGTTAATTTAGTGATAACTCACTAAACAAATTTAGTGATAGTGAAAAAGCAAACATAGAGTTATTAATGTAATAAAGCACATTTTTCTTTTCAATTATGTAAGTGGTAGTGAACATTTGTTTCACCTAATTTAGTCATAGTATAAATTTTCACTGCCATTAAGTACATTTTAAAAGTTTTCACTATAACAAAGTTAAGTAAAAAATGTTTCATATCACTAAGTTCAAAAGCAGAGCGCAATAAGAATTTAGTACAATAAGAATTTATTTAGTGGTAGTGAAAAATGCGATTTACAGGATATACTCGTACAAATAAAATTTTGCAGAAAACAATTAATGCGTTAATCTCAGAAAATTACCAAATAAACAATTAATGCGGACATTTGTATAAAGCCGCCGAAACATCTTTCATTGCTCATGTCACCAGGCCGATAAAGTTGGTTTTTTCGTTCCTTTATTTCCATTTCCATTATAGTCTCCAGTTTTTTCAATGTTTTGTTCCAATTTTCATTTAGTGTAACATTTATTGAATTGCAATTTCTATCTTTAATAAGAGGATAAATGGCGGTCAGAGAAATGCAAATTGATTTAAAAAACGTTTCCTGTAATACAAAACAAAATTTTATTATAAATATTTTACTTTTTTAACATTTTTATTTTTAACTTTGCCTCATTTTAGTCAAATTCTTAAATTTAAAGCAGCATGTGTTTTGGTACACATTATTTTTTTTATTTTTTCATGATCATAATTTTAAAATATTCATAAATACTAAAAAAAATAATTTGAGAGGTGGAAAACTATTGAGTGGTGTATTGCAACAGATTCTTTTGACCGTGAAAAATTTATATTAACGCTAAAATTTATAATATTGGATTATGAAGTACGAGTGGCTATCTTATCCAAATGGGTTATCTTAATGCAGATATAAGTGGATGGTAAGGCCAGCTGTAGATATTATACAGGATGTAAGCAAATAAAGTGTTGAATATAATACTAAGGGAATCAAATCTGTGAGTCATGGCAGAGGTCGCTCACTTGCATAAACTTTAAAGCCGATGTTGGAATACTACAGGGTTTAATTGTATGATCCTTAGCTAAAGGAATCGCCACTACATCAATGTTTAGATAATTCTTTATTTTAACCCCCACTCCCGGTTTTCTTGAAATCTTAGAATGTTGTATAGTTCAACATGCTGATCAAGAATATATATGTAAATATGTATGTTGCTTACATTATATATGTAATTTATCCAACACCGGCTTTGCTAGCCACAGCAATTCAACATAAAAGTTAGGCTAGTTTGTAAATAATTAGCAATGTTTTGGCAACTCTGTGATTAATAAAATGCCGCTCAAAGTTGGATAAAATTCCGCTCAGAAATGTGCAAGTCATAGATCAATTAAGTCATGAATGGTCGCTAGCAAAACACTGAAAGAAACACATACAATACATGATAAGACCTCGATGTACATTTGTGTTGGATGTCATTTTAATATACAACCGAAGTACAACATTTTTGTGTTTGGGAGAATTTTACAATTTCAAACTTTTCAACTAAAAAAATTACTTTGCTGCAAGTGCATCAATCTTGATACATATTTTTTTTACTTAATGTTCACGTCTGATTTAAATGGAAGCCTTGTTTATCAAATCAATAATTATAACGAAAACAAATCATATTATCACTTTAAGTTTTGATATTTAAAAATTACCTTAGACTCGACTTTCATTCGATAATTGTAGAATCCACATATTGTTGGCAGTAAATCTTGAATATTTGTGCAAACTAAGCTATGGTAGTCCACTGATAGCTGTAAGGAAATAAGAAATATCTGTTATAATCCAGCTTCTTTTAATGTTATATATGAAATGAACTGGTCTGCCTCAATATAAGAGTTTATAAAAATGTTCTTCTATAACATCTAACAATATATTTACATTGAAATTACTTTAAGATAATTGAATATTAATAATAAATTTATCACAGACACGTGAAATTTGTTTTATGCACCCAGGTAACTATTATTGCACTAATTAACCAATAATTACTTGAATCTATTTCGTTTCAGCATTCTTAATACACAAAGTGAGTATTTCTAAGTAGCCTCGAGGCGTGTTTTTTAATTTTGTACTTAAACATTTTATTAGGTCATTGAAATTTTAATAATTTTTCAATAAATAATAATTTTATCCCAAATATGCGGTACCCAAGTAATAAAAGCCTAATAAAGACATGAGTTAAACGTTAAACTATATTTTTTAAATTACCTGAGAGATGAACAAATAAAACAATTTGATAACTTCCGATTTACGCCGATCATCGCTTGCACTAGAAGCATAGACTTGGATCTCGGGAAAGTAGTCAACTAAATCAGAATTTAACTGAACATATCTTTCCGCCAACTCAATAGTTTTATTAATAGAACGTAAAACAGCAAAACGTAAATTTTCATCATTTGTTATGTTAATTTCAAAAAGATATGACAAGATTCCTAAAGTGAAAAATACATGTTTTATTGTATACCTAATCACCTCGTAGTGGTAAACATATTTTAATAATTTACTTACTACTAAATTCATTAACTTTCAGTTGGCAGACCATTTCAGATGACTTGTAAATTCCAGTGTCCAGCACATACAGAAACAGCATTCCAAAACTTTTAAGGGCACTGCGAATGCTGCAACCATCAAAAAATGCAGTTAGCAATGTAGATTTGGTAAGGAAGTTGTTGCTTTCTACAAAAAGATTCGTTATTTTTTTTTTTCCAAATATGTATATGATGTGATAAGACAACCTTCCACACTGTAATCAATTATTTTATTAAGGATTGCATTGAAAATGTGGTTTTTATTCCTTAAAGCTTGGGCATTTTTGGCGTCTTGAGATTCCTCAACTTTAGCAGCGTGCTAACGAAAGAAAACATTAAAAGCAAAATAAACGCAATTCTCGCATAGAATAAAAACCTTAAGTGTTGCGCTAATGACACTATTAAATATTTCTGACCAAGATATTTCATTAGTTTGTGATTTATTTTTGAAGATCACAATTAAATCCGCCTTTGAATTAGTGAGTATATTATCCAAGCGCTCCGCTGCCTTGTTTCGCGTGGTAGCTTTTTCGGAACGTATTTCAGTGCATAGTGCACTTAATTCGTTTAAAATAACTCCAGACATTTGTAATGTAATCAAAAACTTTAAACATACAATCAGATAACATATAGTTAGAGTTTACTTCGCGAAAAATTAATTACTATGGTATATTATGCCCGCGAAAATCAAACAGATGTTTTTAATACTTCTACTACACCACTCAACAAATGACTTTTGTGGATATTCCACCCTTACGAAAACCAGGGGTGAGCCAAAAACTTAAAGAAGGCAGCACACATATAACACAAGAGAATAACAATACGCTTTTACGAACCGAGAGCGCGAACAAACGCGGAGTGCCAAACTCAAATAATGCAACCGTGAAATTGCCTGTTATATATGTCAAGAATAAACAAAACAAAAGAAGACAAGAAATCTGACAACACGCGCTCGTAGCTACGAGTGTGTAATATAGCAATTTCGGTGCCTTATCTAAGCTGATTTTGACAGCAAAGGTAGGCATAAGAATAAAGAAGAAGAACTATCACTTAGAATTGTTGCTACCATGATAATTTTACCATGATATAATTGTCCAATGTCAAACGTGCACTTACGAAAAAGCAGAAATAAAGTCTATTTTTTAAGCGATTACATGCGGGACCTTTGATATCACTAGCTGGAAAACAAAATTTAACTACATATTGTGATATTGAATAATAATAGCCGTGTTTTTTTTGACGCGGTTACCCGCTAAAAATATTTTTTGTATGAGAAATTAGTCGGCTATATAATCGCCGCTTAAATATTAGTCGTGCAAATAAGCGTTGGAGTATTCACAATTGGGTGGTAAAAGTGCGATTTGGCAGCACAGTTTCACAAAGTTTCCAATTTTTAATCGAAAATATTTCATCTCTAGACGTCAAATAGGAAAAAGTAAATATTTATATTTAAACAATATTTTGAATAGACACAGACTAAATATGAAATATTTATTTGTTATCGGACTTTGCCGTTTAAAAAGGTATTTTATTTAAAATTTTGATTTACTCTAGTTAAATTTTTATTTATTGTGCAGATACGCGCTGTTAGCTGGTGCTTCAATTGAAAACAACTGTAAAAGACAAAGCTGTCTGGCAAACGGAAGTTAATGCCAGGCGTAGTTGATCTGCAAAATGGTAGTTGTCAGTTTTTGTTTGACAGTAGCTCTACGGCAGTGCTGCCAAGTTTGACTTACGAAAAAATTAAGCGGCGATAACCGTTTTTTTTGCCACTGAGATAACTATCTTATACCCGCGTCAAAAAAAAACACGGCTAATGATAACAATAAAAACGAATGAAAATAAATAAAAATACGTTTAAGATTTTACTATTTTAATTCTATCGATAACATGTGTTATATTATACATTTTGTATTATTTTCTTGTTGCAATATTTACGTACGCTTAGAGTTAATGCTATCCTTCAAGAAAACTCTTATACCCATGGTACAATTATACGTGGTAGAACTATCTCGTCAAACTCAGATATTGCAACCGTAAAATGCCTATCATATATGTCAAGAATTAAAATAAAAAAAATTGGACAACACGTGCTTTTAGCTATGAGCGTGTAATTTCATCTAATGAGCTAAACAGAACTGGGACGAGCGATTTTTCTTCTGTTTTTCCTATACGTTTGCAGTGAGTACAAAATTGACACTAGAAAATTTATCGCAGAGAAATAGAAAAAATTCTATTTTTTTGTACGATTTGACACTAATGGTAAATTACACGTCCCAGTTCTGTTTAGCTCTTTAGCATATTTTTACAGAAAAGGTTAGCATAAAAATAAAGAAGAAGAACTTTCAGTTGGAATGCTGCTACCATAATAATTGTATCATAAGTTTTGACGTTTTCTTCAATTTTTTACTACACATTTTCGTAGTTTTTGGAATTTTTCACGATATGATATAATTTTTTACCAATTTCTCTCAAATTTTTAAACAGCGAGTTTTCACTATAAAATTTACTATTATAATTATGGTGCTATTTTAAAGCGTTTTTCAACACTTTTTACCTTAGCAGATATTTGACACTTGTAAACGTTTCTTTGGTTAAGAAGTACGCGCCGGTTGTAATTTATTGTTTATTTCAAGAAAAGATATCAAAAATATTAATTAATAATGTCTGCTGCTATGCCAATAAACCCAAAACCATTCCTGAATGGCTTAACAGGAAAAGCTGTGATCATCAAACTCAAGTGGGGCCATGAATATAAAGGCTACTTGGTATCTGTTGACGGATACATGAACATGCAGCTTGCAAATACCGAGGAGCACATCGATGGTCAAGTGACAGGTATGCAAAAGTCTTCAATACTTCCAAGCTCTTGTTTTCAATGATTTTCACATTAAATATTGCAGGCAATTTGGGAGAAGTCTTGATTCGCTGCAACAACGTGTTGTACATCAAAGGCGTTGATGATGACGACGAAGAAGGCGAGATGAGAGACTAGTTCACCATGAATTTAGTAATAACTATTTCTGAGGACTAATAGAGTAGGACATAAGGATTATCAATAGTTTCATTACAAAATAAAAAAAAAAAATACTTGTAAAATGACTTAAAACTGTAGAATTCTGCTAGTAATTAAATGATTTACGAACTAATTGCCTTAAATAGTCATCCAAGCATAGAAATATTTTAGAAACAATACAAAGTTGGTACATATTCAGAAAACTAGAAAGGGTATGTGGTGCGTTTTTGTGACTTCAATCGAAGGCAAGAAACTTAAGGTATACATACAATGATACAATTTTATTGCTATCTAAGAGGAATATTAATATTCCAAAAATTAACATTGTAAATAGGTCATTCACACTCTGCATGAATTTATACGCCAGCACAATATTTGGAACCAGCAGCTTATTTTTGAATCATTTCATTTACTCATTTCAACACGATTCATAAAAGATTTCTTATAAAGTTACGGTACCACCTTCGGATATCAGAAAAATCCCACGAAATAAAATACATAACGTAAAAGTAACATGGTAAGTCTGTATGTTTGAACCTAATGATAAGTGGCTCTGTTACATAAATTAAATTAAATATATAGCTTACAATTACTTATACAAAAGTAAACTACTATGCCAGCTAGTGGCTTACAATTCCAAATAACACAAAACTTAAATATATACATTAGGGTGTTTATTACTTTAGGAAAATATAACGATTGTTTCTATTATTTTTGCCTATGTTTTAGCATGTTGCTTAAAAAGAATTGTCGAAAAATTTGAGCCTCCTAGTTGAAAAGGCGCGGATAGAACGTCCGATTTCGTTGAAATTTTACGATAAAACCGACTAACTAAAACGTAGAAAAAATCTGCCTTGTCAAATCACGCCCAGATTTTTCGTGTGACTGAAAATTCGGCGCAAACAGTTTGTTTCCTGCAGAGAAACATCGTTTTTTACAGGTTTGAGCTAGGAAGCTTGAATTTTAGGACAATTATTTTGAAACCTCAAGCTAAAATATTGTAGCGAAATTTGGTTTATGCTAGAAGACTCTTGAAATAAATACCAACGAAAGAAACTAAACGATATTAGCACCATCTAGCGCAAAATGCTAAAAATAATAAACCGAACAGACGCTGCAGTAAACAATAAAAAGTCAACAACCGAGAGAAATTATCGCCGTCGTACAACGTACAACGCCATCTAACATCTAGCATAATAGCTAGCTCAACGTCAGTACGCCATGCTGGTGTATTGTGGTGAAATGTGGATAGTAGTAGAATGCACGCTACAAAGTAGCACTGGTGGGTTGTAGATAATGGTAGAATATACGCCACTTAGAAGGTACTGGATTATTCGAGAGAATAAAAAGGGTTGTCATCTGAGCTGAACGGACAGTTGTAGTTCAACAGTGAAGTGGAACACTTGAATTAAAAGCAATAAAGTGAATACAGTGTGATCCGTAGTAGAACAAAACAGTTTTCTATACAGTGTTAAATTAATATTAGAATTTGAACGTTAATAAAATAAACCATTTTATAACTAAATAAGTTTGTGTGTTTTAATTGTTACACAATCCAGTGATCGAACTCGGAAAAGTGTGAGAGATCGAAATTATCGTCAAAGAGACAGAAATTTCGTAACAATTGGTGTCAGAAGTGGGATTGTGTAAAAAGAATTAACAATCAATTAAATAAAAAAAAAAAATAAATAAAAATGGTTAAGTTTGACGAACTAAAAGTGGATCAACTGAAGAAGGAGTTGCAGCAGCTGAGTCTGCAATCTACTGGCGGAAAGGTGGAGTTACAGAAACGCTTACGGCAGGCTCTTGAGGCTCAAGGTGTAAACCTGGAAGAGCATGAATTTTATAGTGATGTATCAGAATCAGCAGCGAAAGTGGAAGAAACTTCTGGACCAGCGGCAAGTGGTGAAGTTGTAGATATGTCAAAGTTCGAGAAAATGTTAATGGCGATGACAAGCAATATCCAGGCCGTTCGGGAAGAAATTGGTCAGAACGCGCTGCAGATCCATGCGGTTCAGGAAAAAATAGACGAAAAGTTAAGTCAAAATGCACTGCAAATAGACGAAAAGTTAAGTCAAAATGCACTGCAAATAGACCAAAAGTTAAGTCAGAACGCGACGCAGATCCACGCAATGAATCAAAACATTGAAGCTGTTCGAACGGAGGTTGCCAAAATGGTAGATGGCCTCGATGCAAAAATGATTGAGTTACGAGATGACGTTGAATCATTCAAGGAAGAAGTTCAAAATAATTTTGAAGACGTTAATAAAAGGATTCAACAGTTGGAAATAAGTGAACCAACCACTCAAGTTATAAGAGAAATTAGCGCTGAGAGGCTTAAGGCACCCTCGTACGATGGAACAACGCCATTTAGTGTTTTCAAGCTCCAGTTCGAAACAACATCTGGTCACAATCGTTGGGATAACGAAAGCGCAGCTGCAGCGCTAATTGTGGCATTAAAAGGCGCAGCTGCAGAAGTATTGCAAACAGTTTCAGTGGCGGAGCAGAAAAATTACAAGGCGGTGATGGATGCCTTACAGCGAAAATATGGCAGTGACCACATGAAGCAGATTCACAGATTGGAGTTAAAAAGTCGTATCCAGAAATCTGGTGAGTCCTTGCAGGAGTATGCTGCGGATATTGAGCGATTGGCACACCTTTCCTATCCTGACGAGTTAAGTGTCGTAGCTGAAAAATTCAAAATAGAGGCGTTTATTGACGGCATACGTGACTCAGAAACAAAACGCGAGACAATGAGAAGCCCGAAGACGACATTTAATGAAACAGTAACGGTTGCCCTCACGCAGGAGACGATTGCGTTGACATGCCGCCCATCACTGAAAACTCGTCGGATGGAGGTGAAGGCTGAAAAGAAAAATTCATCGTTCGCCAGCGGTAGCTTCAGCGGAAAATGCTACAATTGTGGTAAGCAGGGACACATGGCACGTGACTGCAAATCACGTCGTAAACGATCTGCATCACGTTCACCAAAAAGAAGACTTGGAAATAGGGTGAACGATGGCGAAAATGTTAGCGAGCAGCAGTCGTTAAACTAAAGAGAGTCAGTACAGCGGGGCGTGAGCTGACTCTTACAGATGATTGCCCCATAGTCTTGGTTTCGAAGCTCTGCCGAAATTCCAACAGCCTTACCATCGGTGGAAAAATCAACGGAAGACCATGTGAGCTTACTTTGGATACAGGCGCATCGCATTCAATTGTGAGGAAAGACTTATTTGAAAGACGACGAGTAACGCCGTTAAATGGGATCCAATTGAGAACAGCGACAGGAGAAATTGCGCAAATAGTAGGAAAGGTTACAGCGAGTATTCTCATCGGCAACAAAACTGTGGAACATGATTTTATTGTTGCAAACATCACCGATGAGGTTATCATTGGCGTGGACTTCATGATTCGACACGGGTTCACTTTGGATCTTAAAAAAAAAACGTTAAGGTATGCCAATGTAGAGTTGCCTTTAGACATTGGCTGTGGACAAAAATTATCAATAGCAAGAGTCTACATTAGTGAGCGCTGTCGAATTGAACCCAATACCGAAGAAATTATTTGGGCCACAACAAATGAAGACTGTGGGACAAGCCATCTGTGGGTAGTGGAAGCAGATAAGAAAAATGTAAAGAAAGACCTGATTATTGGAAAGACCCTAGTAAACACAAGAACAGACAGAAAAATACCGGTGCGAATTTTGAATCCAACAAATAAGCCGAAATGGATGCAAAAAGGTGAACTTATAGCGCAATGTGAGAAAGTTACGGCTGTGGTAAATTGTGAAAATAACCAGCAGAACACACAAGGCCCAACTTTAACGAAATCGTCGGCCACGGAAGTATTGACGAAAGAATGGACGAAGGAGTTGTCTGCCCAGAACAGAAATAAAGCAAAAAGGTTTCTGCAAAAACATTGGCGGATATTTGCGTCCAAAGGAGAAAATAATGGCCGAACATCAGTTGTCAAACATCGCATTGATACAGGTGATTTTCAGCCGATTCGTCAACCTCCAAGGAGGCTAGCACTCGCTAAGAGAGAAGAAGTGACGGGCCTTATAGAAGATATGGCGCGAGAAAATGTCATTGCACCATCAGAAAGCCCATGGAGTTCACCGGTCGTACTTGTGAAGAAAAAGGATGGAAGTATGCGATTCTGTGTGGATTACAGAAAACTGAATGACGTCACCAAAAAAGACAGCTACCCGTTACCCAGAATCGATGATACACTGGATACGTTATCTGGAGCAACATGGTTTTCCACCCTGGACTTACAAAGTGGATATTGGCAGGTGGAAATAGATGAAAAAGACAAAGAGAAAACTGCCTTTAGTATTGGGAATGGTCTATGGCAGTTCAACGTCATGCCGTTTGGTCTTTGTAACGCTCCAGCTACGTTTGAACGGTTAATGGAACGAGTTCTCAAAGGACTACATTGGAAGACTTGTCTAGTGTATCTCGATGACATAATCATCATGGGTAAAGATTTTGATGACCACTTGAAAAATCTGGAGGAAGTGTTTGAGCGCTTGGAGACAGCTGGACTAAAATTAAGTGCGAAAAAGTGCTCACTTTTCCAGCGTGAAGTCAAATATCTGGGGCACAAGGTTACGTCAGAAGGAATACACACAGATGAAGATAAAATAAAAGCTGTGAAAAATTGGCCACGACCATCTAATCTTCATGAGTTGCGAAGTTTTCTGGGTCTATGCACTTATTACAGACGCTTTGTTCCTGGTTTCGCAAATGTTGCAGGCAGTCTACATGAGCTGACACAGAAAAATCGAAAATTCGAATGGAGTGGGGCACAGGAAACTGCATTCCAAAAGCTGAAAGAATTACTGTCTACAGCGCCAATACTCGCGTACCCAATACCCGGCAAAGAATTTGTATTGGACACCGATGCGAGTGGCCATGGTATTGGAGGAGTTTTGTCCCAAATCATCAATGGACAAGAAAAAGTCGTCGCATATTTCAGCAAAATTCTGTCGAAACCTGAGCGGAATTATTGCGTAACTCGGAGAGAGTTACTGGCAGTAATGGAATGCGTGAAACACTTCCATAAGTACTTATATGGACAGCACTTTCTCCTGAGGACAGACCATGCGGCATTAAGGTGGCTACTTCAATTCAAGGATCCTGAAGGTCAAATCGCACGGTGGATAGAACGCTTGCAGAGCTATGATTTCACCATAGAGCATCGCAAAGGAAGCCAGCATGGAAATGCGGATGCACTTTCCCGTCGTCCATGTAAAATTGAATGCGGTCATTGTTCGCGAACAGAAAATAAAGCTGGAACAATTGATGTGCGCCTTTTGAACGTTTTGCCTGAAGAAAAGTGGACAAAAGAGGAGGTAAAACGGGACCAGCGCAATGATACAGATTTGGCAATTATAATTAAGTTTAAGGAGCTGGGTAGGAAACCGGCGTGGCAAGAAATTTCAAATGAAAGCCAAATCTGTAAAGCATACTGGGCGCAATGGCAAAGTTTGGAGTTGCATGATGGTTGTCTCTACCGAATCTGGGAAAGCGAGGATGGTAAAACTCGCTCAAAACTGCTGGTTATTCCAAAGGCCAAATTTAAGGAAATAATCGAGGATTATCACAATGGATCGAGTGGTGGACATCTGGGCATAACGAAAACCACAGAGAAAATAAAGAAACGGTTTTATTGGGTAGGATGCCAAGAATCAGTTGCTGACTGGATCCGCCGTTGTGACCAATGTGCAATTGCTAAAGGACCAAGGCAACGCACTCGGGGAAAAATGCATCAGTATAACGTTGGAGCTACCTTTGAGAGGATAGCCATGGATATAGCGGGACCTTTTCCAATCAGCAATACAGGAAATAAATACATCCTTGTGGTAATTGATTATTTCAGTAAGTGGCCAGAAGTATATCCCATTCCCAATCAAGAAGCAAAAACAGTGGCAGACATTTTCATCAAAAATTGGATTTGCCGATATGGAGCTCCACTTGAGTTGCATTCCGACCAAGGACGAAATTTTGAGTCGACACTTTTTAAGGAGGTTTGTGACATGCTTGGAATACAGAAGACACGCACCACAGCTTTGCATCCTCAGTCCGATGGCATGGTCGAAAGGTTCAACCGTACTCTAGAGGAACATTTAAAAAAGGTTGTCGATAAAGGACAAAAAGATTGGGATGAGCATCTACCAATGTTTCTGATGGCTTATCGGTCGGCAATACACGATACCACTACAGTTACGCCAGCAAAAGCCATTTTTGGTACGGACTTAAGGCTTCCAGCAGATTTGAAGTACGGAGTAAGCGTTGTCCCAGAAACGACCCATGCTGACGATTACATGTCGCGGAAAAGAGAAGAATTAGCAGATATACACGAGCTTATTAGAAGACGTACTCAATTGGCTAGCGACAAGATGAAAGCTCGGTATGACCTGCGAGCAAATACTGAAGGGTTCAAAGAAGGTCAACTAGTGCTGCTACATAACCCACAACGAAAACGAGGCTTGTCTCCTAAATTACAGACTCATTGGGAGAGACCTTACCGGATCGTCACAAGGATTAATGATGTTGTGTATCGAATCCAAAAATACCCCGGGAACAAAAGTAAATTAAAGGTAGTCCACATCGAAAGGCTGGCACCTTATACTAGGGACGGAGAGACTCTTGTTCGGGACGAACAAGTTTAAGCGGAGGGCAGTGTAGCGAAATTTGGTTTATGCTAGAAGACTCTTGAAATAAATACCAACGAAAGAAACTAAACGATATTAGCACCATCTAGCGCAAAATGCTAAAAATAATAAACCGAACAGACGCTGCAGTAAACAATAAAAAGTCAACAACCGAGAGAAATTATCGCCGTCGTACAACGTACAACGCCATCTAACATCTAGCATAATAGCTAGCTCAACGTCAGTACGCCATGCTGGTGTATTGTGGTGAAATGTGGATAGTAGTAGAATGCACGCTACAAAGTAGCACTGGTGGGTTGTAGATAATGGTAGAATATACGCCACTTAGAAGGTACTGGATTATTCGAGAGAATAAAAAGGGTTGTCATCTGAGCTGAACGGACAGTTGTAGTTCAACAGTGAAGTGGAACACTTGAATTAAAAGCAATAAAGTGAATACAGTGTGATCCGTAGTAGAACAAAACAGTTTTCTATACAGTGTTAAATTAATATTAGAATTTGAACGTTAATAAAATAAACCATTTTATAACTAAATAAGTTTGTGTGTTTTAATTGTTACACAATCCAGTGATCGAACTCGGAAAAGTGTGAGAGATCGAAATTATCGTCAAAGAGACAGAAATTTCGTAACAATATAGACAAACAAAAATGAAAACCATCTACAAAACTTTCAAAATATATCGTACATATGTGTGCAATCTGTACTAATATATAAAGAGGTAGTTTGTTTATTTTTTTGTATATTGAAAGTACGCTGGAACTACTGTTCCGATTCTAAAAATTGTTCTATTAAAAGAAAGCTACACTAACTCTGAGTAACAAAGGCTATATTTTATTTTAAAATTAAGGAGCGATAACTTTCCATGCAACAAGAACATTGAATATGCTATATCTCGACTTATAACGATAGTTTTGAAATTTGGTGTTGGCATGTACATACATACATATGTATATAGTTTATGCTAAGCACTTCACGGATCCTATGATACCAAGAGTCTTTTCAAAGCACTTTTCACAAAAAAAAAAAAAAAAAAATTAAAACGCTATATCTGGACACTTATGATACGTAGTAGAAATTTTTAAAATTGGTACAAGAGAAATGTTGACGGCATTCGACAACGGAGTGTAGAATCTTCCTCTCAACAAAAACACTTTAACGCTTGGCATTTATAGAAGCTACATGGTGAAACTTGATGGATGGATGGATCTGCATTGTTTGCAAGAAGCCACTCGCAAAATGAAAACGGTATTGGGCGATGGGACGTAGCTCTTTCCATCCAACAAAAAAATTTAAATTGGAATTCTTGCTACTTATACCAAGTTGTGAGATTTGGTGCATGGACCCATTTGTCTTCAGTAAAGACTGCGTCAAATGTATGCGAGGTTGTACAACCGGGAGTGAGTGGGCAAAGCCGTTGGAACAGCTAGTATTTCATATAATTGCATAAGTGGGTAGGGAATTAAATGGAGTTCGAGGGAATTGCATCAGTGGGCGTCACTTACATATAGAAGCATCAGACGTTACGACTTTTCATACTATCGTCTGTACGACCGAGTCGTACGTTCGTCTCATACGCCACGACTTTTTTATCCGACTTCAGTCTGCGCGCAGATTTAGTAAACAAAATGAAAACAGATTTGATGGCGAATAAATATTGGAACAGGTTTACTTTAGCTCTAATTGCTTTTTTTTTTTGTTTTCAACCACAATAATATTTTTTTTAAATCAAAATAAAGGCAAAACCGCTTAGTTTTCAAAAAAAATTATTCTACAAATTTTGTTTTCTAAGAAAAAAAGGTTAGCGTGTAAAAATTTAGAGCGATGCATCATTTTAAAACAAAAGAACTAGGCTTTTTAGACTTTTAAAAAATTATAGGACATTAACACATTTTTTAAAAATATAACGCAATCTTCGGCGGCTAATATCTCCGAAACTAAATCTGACCAACATTTTGTTTGTTTGTTTGTTTTTGATTACATATTTATTCTTAGAATTAAAAAATACACAAGAAAAGTTTGGTTTAATAAAAATTGGGAGCTAAAGTAAACTTAAGCCATTTTTTCAGCACACATAATTGATGCTTACTCTCCTCAGCAGACAGAATGTGAATGAACAATGATAACAAGCATGAAGTCGGATGACTTGTCCTCATGCGCTCAAACTTTTCGCTCAACTTCAGAAAAATCAAAATGTATGTATTTTAATTTTTATCCAACCGTCCGTACGACTTCTGTTTTTTTATACGACTTGCCATCAGACGCTACGACTTTTTATTCGATCTGTCAAAATCGCGTTCGGTGCATTTTCTCTCGTGCTAATTCATTCGTACCTAGGTTGCCAAGTAGCCGATTTTGACGCGGCCGAACCTTTAATTGCATGTCAAAGCCGAGGGCATTGTAGAAATTACGTTACAGGGAGGATTTTTGATATATGTATGTACATAAATATATTTTTAGCGGCAAAAAATTCATCACAAAAAATTTTTTTAACTTTTTAGCATTTTAAGGAAAAATTATTTTAATTACATACAGAAAAAAGTACAAATTTATTCAAAATGCCATAGCTGTTGTACATTACAATGAAATAAAAATACTGTCTTTCGTCGAATAAATTATGTGTTCTCTACAAAAACTAAATACGGCGCCCTATATACATACATATTGTTACGAAATTTCTGTCTCTTTGACGATAATTTCGATCTCTCACACTTTTCTGAGTTCGATCACTGGATTGTGTAACAATCAAAAACACACAAACTTATATAGTTATAAAATGGTTTATTTATTAACGTTCAAATTCTAATATTAATTTAACACTGTATAGAAAACTGTTTTGTTCTACTACGGATCACACTGTATTCACTTTATTGCTTATTGCTTCGCTGTTCTAACTCAACTGTTCTGCTTCGCTGGTTTAATTCTACTGTGTCTTCAGCTCAGATGACAACCCTTTTTATACTGCAGTCATCACTCTCTCGAATAATCCAGTACCTTCTAAGTGGCGTATATTCTACCATTATCTACAACCCACCAGTGCTACTTTGTAGCGTGCATTCTACTACTATCCACAATTCACCACACTTCACCAGCATGGCGCACTGACGTTGAGCTAGCTATTATGCTAGATGGCGTTGTACGTTGTACGACGGCGATAATTTCTCTCGGTTGTCGACTTTTTATTTATAGTGTACTGCAGCGTCTGTTCAGTTTATTATTTTGCCGCTAGATGGTGCTAGTGTGTTTATGCTAGCTAGTATCGTTTAGTTTTCTTTCGTTGGTATTTATTTCAAGAGTTTTCTAGCATAAACCAAATTTCGCTACACTGCCCTCCGCTTAAACTTGTTCGTCCCGAACAAGAGTCTCTCCGTTTCTAGTATAAGGTGCCAGCCTTTCGATGTGGACTACCTTAAATTTATTTTTGTTCCCGGGGTATTTTCGGATTCGATACACAACATCATTAATCCTTGTGACGATCCGGTAAGGTCCATCCCAGTGAGTCCGAAACTTAAGAGACAAGCCTCGTTTCCGTTGCGGGTTGTGTAGCAGCACTATTTGACCTTTCTTGAACCTTTCAGTATTTGGTCGCAGGTCACACCGAGCTTTCATCTTGTCGCGATCTTTATCACGCTCTTTCTCACGTTCCTTTTTACGTGATTTAGAACGACGTCTAGAAGACTTCTCCCGACTTCGAGAACGTTCTCGGCGTGACTGCTCTCGTTCTCGCTCTTTCTCATGTTCGCGTTCCCTTTCTCTTCTTCTGCGCTCACGATCTTTATCTGGCCGTTCTGGATCCTTCCTTTCAACTTTATCTCTTTCAGCGCGCTCTCTAACCTCCTCTCGTTCACGTTCTCTTTCACGTTCCCGCTTTCGTTCTCTGTCGCGTTCTTCACGCCGTTCGCGATCATGCTCGCGATCTCTTTCACGTTCCCTTTCACGCTCTCGTTCACGATCACCACGATCCCGATCACTGCGCTGGTCCCATCTTACCTCCTCTTCAGGCAAAACGTTCAAACGGCGCACATCAATTGTTCCAGCTTTATTTTCCGTTCGTGAACATTCAATTTTACATAGACGACGGAAAAATGCATCCGCATTTTCATGCTGGCTTTCTTTGCGATGTGGTAGTCGTTTCTCAGGCTCCCTCTCCGGAATCGAACCCTGATTCCACGTACGCGCCTGCTGCTCGCTACCATTTTCGCCATCGTCCACCCTATTTTCAATTCTTCTTTTTGGTGAATGTGATGCAGATCGTTTACGACGTGATTCGCAGTCACGTGCCATGTGTCCGTGCTTACCACAGTTGTAGCATTTTCCGCTGAAGCTACTGCTGGCGAACGATGAACTTTTCTTTTCAGAATCCACCTCCATCTGATTTTCAATTTTTCTTCTTGGTGAACGTGAAGCAGATCGTGATTTGCAGTCACGTGCCATGTGTCCCTGCTTACCACATTTGTAGCATTTTCTGCTGAAGCTACCGCTGGCGAACGATGAATTTTTCTTTTCAGCCTCCACCTCTATCCGACGAGTTTTCAGTGATGGGCGGCATGTCAACGCAATCATCTCTTCAGTGAGGGCAACCATTACTGTTTCGTTAAATGTTGTCTTCGGGCTCCGCATTGTTTCGCGTTTTGTATCTAAGTCACGTATGCCGTCAATAAACGCCTCTATTTTGAATTTTTCAGCTACGACACTTAACTCGTCAGGATAGGAAAGGTGTGCCAATCGCTCAATATCCGCAGCATACTCCTGCAAGGACTCACCAGATTTCTGGATACGACTTTTCAACTCCAATCTGTGAATCTGCTTCATGTGGTCACTGCCATATTTTCGCTGTAAGGCATCCATCACCGCCTTGTAGTTTTTCTGCTCCGCCACTGGAACCGTTTGCAATACTTCTGCAGCTGCGCCCTTTAATGCCACAATTAGCGCTGCAGCTGCGCTTTCGTTATCCCAACGATTGTGACCAGATGTTGTTTCAAACTGGAGCTTGAAAACACGAAATGGCGTTGTTCCATCGTACGAGGGTGCCTTAAGCCTCTCTGCGCTGATTTCTCTGATAACTTGAGTGGTTGGTTCACTTATTTCCAACTGTCGAATCCTTTTATTAACGTCCTCAAAATTATTTTGAACTTTTTCAAGATTATTTTGAACTTCTTCCTTGAACGATTCAACGTCATCTCGTAATTCAGTCACTTTTGCATCGAGGCCATCTACCATTTTGGCAACCTCCGTTCGAACAGCCTCGTGGATCTGCGTCGCGTTCTGACTTAACTTTTGGTCTATTTGCAGTGCATTTTGACTTAACTTTTCGTCTATTTGCAGTGCATTTTGACATAACTTTTCGTCTATTTTTTCCTGAACCGCATGGATCTGCAGCGCGTTCTGACCAATTTCTTCCCGAACGGCCTGGATATTGCTATTCATCTGTTGTGCATTTTGACTTAAGCTCTGACCAATTTCTTCTCGAATGGCCTGGATATTGCTATTCATCTGTAGTGTATTTTGACTTAAGCTCTGACCAATTTCTTCTCGAATGGCCTGGATATTGCTATTCATCTGTAGTGTATTTTGACTCATTGCCTGCGTCATCGCCATTAACATTTTCTCGAACTTTGACATATCTACAACTTCACCACTTGCCGCTGGTCCAGAAGTTTCTTCCACTTTCGCTGCTGATTCTGATACATCACTATAAAATTCATGCTCTTCCAGGTTTACACCTTGAGCCTCAAGAGCCTGCCGTAAGCGTTTCTGTAACTCCACCTTTCCGCCAGTAGATTGCAGACTCAGCTGCTGCAACTCCTTCTTCAGTTGATCCACTTTCAGATCTTCAAACTTAACCATTTTTATTTTTTTTTTTTTTTTAATTGATTGTTAATTCTTTTTACACAATCCCACTTCTGACACCAATTGTTACGAAATTTCTGTCTCTTTGACGATAATTTCGATCTCTCACACTTTTCTGAGTTCGATCACTGGATTGTGTAACAATCAAAAACACACAAACTTATATAGTTATAAAATGGTTTATTTATTAACGTTCAAATTCTAATATTAATTTAACACTGTATAGAAAACTGTTTTGTTCTACTACGGATCACACTGTATTCACTTTATTGCTTATTGCTTCGCTGTTCTAACTCAACTGTTCTGCTTCGCTGGTTTAATTCTACTGTGTCTTCAGCTCAGATGACAACCCTTTTTATACTGCAGTCATCACTCTCTCGAATAATCCAGTACCTTCTAAGTGGCGTATATTCTACCATTATCTACAACCCACCAGTGCTACTTTGTAGCGTGCATTCTACTACTATCCACAATTCACCACACTTCACCAGCATGGCGCACTGACGTTGAGCTAGCTATTATGCTAGATGGCGTTGTACGTTGTACGACGGCGATAATTTCTCTCGGTTGTCGACTTTTTATTTATAGTGTACTGCAGCGTCTGTTCAGTTTATTATTTTGCCGCTAGATGGTGCTAGTGTGTTTATGCTAGCTAGTATCGTTTAGTTTTCTTTCGTTGGTATTTATTTCAAGAGTTTTCTAGCATAAACCAAATTTCGCTACAATATGTATGTATACTAATCTTCGTTTATTAGTGCTAATAAATAAAAATAATACAAATGTAATATATATCTAAGGAGTGGGCGAACAAATCCATGGTCGTTCGTATCTTGATAGAGAAAGAGAGGTTCATGGAATAGAGTTCAATAGAATAGAGAGGTTCATTACACTAACCTTCAAGTAATTTCAACCTCAGAAACTTCGAATAGGCACTAGATGTCATACTCTTTTGATATCAAAGTTAAAGTTTTCATCTAATCGAGACATAAATAGTTTTTCGTGATTTCTGAACCTGCCGATCTATTCGCCCACTCCTCATTTAGTTGTATCAAAATTTATTCAACGCCGTTCATTTTATGGGTTTACAGTGAAAAAAAGTAGTTTTTTAAAAAAAAAAGTTAAATGTTCTTAAAACGATGGCAACCCACTTACTAAAAGTGATTCGGTTCCTATTTAAATCAGTCGTAATTAATACGGACTACCGCCGGTTTCTTGAATAATAAGAAAATATAGTGTTAAATTAAAAGTAAACTATGAAATAAGTGAAAAAAGTGAGTGTGTTGTGAAGTGAATTCGAAAATGAGTGATTGCCAATGCAATTATAGTGCATATTGCCACGTTACGCGAGACAGAATCAACGAAATTTATTTGAAGATGGGTGAGTTATTGTAGGCCTTCAATTGTCTACGTTTCTTTAATCAATGTACAGGAAGATTCGTGCAATGTTCACAATTAAATGCATCATACAATGAACTTATTTTATGACCAAAATGAAATGCAATTTATTTATTTCATTACGCTGTCGCCATTTTGCAAAGGAAAAGTAACAACCCAAATGAATAGAAAGGAAGTGCCTAAATGGTTGATGACTAAAATAAAATATCATATTTCTTATGAGCGCCATCTCTTGCAAAAAACTCACAACTGAAGTATAGCAACTACTTTTTTTTATGTCCAAAGCAGCAAAGAGGTAATTAGACATAAAAACCGAGAATGCCAATTAATTTAAAATCAGTTTAAAATAAAAAAATTCATCTGAAGGAGCTTCTGTGCACTGCAATATAAGTCGGAATTTTCGGAACGATTCAGTAATTTAAACAAACGGAACATGTTTGGACTTCAAGTTGCATCCAAATAAAAGTTCCAATTTGCATGGGATTCCTCCATACCTCTGATGGTTAATGAATAGAGGTCGCATTTCTGCCTCCTCAACAGTGCTACTTCCCAGTTTTACGATGTTAGAAAGTGGGTACCTTGACTATTCCCAAAGTTGAACTCCCGGAGGTTAATGGAAAAGTTGTTTGCGCAATCTTGCTGCCTCCATACTCACGTATAACAAGTACGCAGTAGTTCATTGGTTTCTGGCGGTTAAAATTTTTGGTGCACCCGCAGCTTACCAGAGCATACTATCCCTTCACTTTTCTCGTTTTGACCAGTACGCTGTTCTTTCATTCCTCCTTCCGCGTGAGCCTGTTGTCGGTTAGGCTTAAAATTTTAGTATACTTAGATTCTCTATTATTTTATTTTTTGATGTTATCACATTGCCTGTTCAAAACTAATTGACTGGTTGACAATTTCGTTAATGAAGATTCCGTTACTAAGTTTGGCGTCTGACTTTACTTGTTGTTCTCCTAAAAAATTAATTCTTCAGTCTGATATTGTTTGACATCGCAAATCCTAGACCGTCCGTCTTCAACTTTATTACTTCTGGTGAAATGAATATTTCGACGATATATGAACCATATAATTTCAGTACTACTTTGATGCTTTCGATAAGTGTTGCTGTTTAAACAGCACGACTTGTTTTATCTGTGGTTTCCAGAAGCGTCTGCGAAGACTATAATATCTTGCCTGATCAGTTGCTGGGCGCTCTAAGTTTCTCTTGACAATTCGGAAATATCCTGTAGTCTGTCTGCCTTAGTTTTCTTGTTTGGTGGTTCTTCGTCTATGCCAATAGTTTTCTGCTCAAATATTGCTGTGGGAATCCGTAGCTCTTGTCCTTGAAGTAAAAATTCTGGGCTGTAGCTAGTTGAACCTGAAAAGCTATAGTTTATGACCAGCGTTAACTCTGGCAAAAATCTGTTCTATCTGTTGTGTTAATTTTCTCACCATTGCACTATGGGCTCACTGACCACTTTTGCTGGCCAAAACTCTGAAAAGCTCTATAAGAGGTCGCTGATTTCGAATTTGATGTCAAAAATTAAAAATTCAAAATGGCGGATCCAATATGGCGGCCAAAATTTGAAAATGTCATTGTATCTGTATGAAACGTTGTGTTAGAGGGTTTTCGGGGACGCTGTTTTCGAATTTAATATCAAAATTTAAAAATTTTAAATGACGACTTCAATGTAGCGTCCCGTAAATTTAAGTTCATATTCCAGAAACTATTTAAAATTTCAGAATTTGGCATTAAAATTTAAATCAGCGACCACTCCCTTGTACCAAGTTTTTAAGACTTCTAATTCATTTTGCTTTCAAATGAAACTATATTCGCCGAAATTAGGATGGAAACCTTAACCCATTCAACACTTTTGTTAAAAAAATAAAATTTTCAAAATGGGCAATTTTGAAGTTTGAATCGCAAAAAACAAAGTTCGTCAGTAAAGACATACCAACAGCATAGAGGTAGAGGCCCAACAAAATCTACAAATTTAGTTGCGAGAGGTTGGTCAGCGATTTGAGTGAGCATTTTCCCTACGGTGCCGGTTTGTTTATGATTTTAATCGCTCCACTCCTTCTATGTCTTGGGTCAAAACTGTTCCAAGCCAGACCTCATTAGCGTCGGTTTGGATAGCTAATTTTAGGGAAAGCCAAAACAGGCGCTTCCTTTAGCTTTCTTTTCAATTCGTCGAATGCTGTTTGTTGCTAATCATCAAATCTTTAAAAAAATTTAATTTTGAATACGAACATTAAATTTTCTTCATTTGATTACTCAAATTTCGGAAAATGAAAATTTTGTAGCTCTGGGAGCAACCTTAAAAGATTTTTTTTTAAATTGAGGATGTACTCCAAAATGTGTATATTATCGGATTTTAAGCGATTCTGTTACAATCGGCTTCTAAGACCGTAGTGAATTGATGACTAGCTGTCACTCCCTTACTCAACCTTCTCTTATCTACCTTAAAAATTTATTTAAGTGAGCGTGCGGATGTTTTTTTCTTTTGTGTATAAAAGAAAAATGCAAATAATAACAAAGTTAGTTATTCACATAGTAAGGGACTTAACACGCTAGTAGAACAAAACTAAATCTGATGGCTTGTGGTGGAAAATTTCGTTATTGAAAAAGTTTGTGTGGGTATCCACACACGTCGAGCCTTATTAGTTACGTACAACGTTAACAGTTTATGTTTTATTCCTTATGGAATTGCATTGACAGAATCTTGGAAGGTTTCCTTAGATAGAGAGCAAAGAAATCGTTTTATAAGAAGCAGCCATTGAACATAAATAAATAAGGCGGTTGACAGAAAACGGTTGCATAGGGGTTCCCTTTGCATGTTAGGTACGTCAAAAATCAATAACTTCTATAATACAAATGGCATACGAGTTAAATTCGATACAGAGCTTTACTAGACAGTAGCATATATTGATTTAAGTAATGGGTGTTGTTTGGTAACTTGAAAATTTAGAGTTCGCTAATATACATAGTTTTAACTTTGATCAAGACGACATTAACTACGGATGGGATATACTGAAGTTTTAGCTAATTTGAGCGAAATATATTCCCCATACAAATTATGCATTGTACTTTTTGCTACTTACAATGAGCTCTAACCCATTTAAGTTTGATAAAATTAAGTTTTCCGGAATAAAATCTGATGTGTTTTGAGCCGAACTCTAATTTTTTTCCATTTAGAGGTTTTAAGCCCCCCAAAATCGCAAAAAAACCCTTCCTCTTTTTTAGAAAATCGCGTTTTTTTGCATGATTTGCTTAGTGCTATAACTTGAATTTTTTTCAGCTTTTTTTGACAAATTAAAAATTAAATAATTAAGTACTTTTTGTGATCTTTAATTTTTATTTCGGTAAGTCTCGAGACAATGTTAACTTTCCGAGTAATTTTTCAAAAGAGGAAAAATGTACCAGGTATCTCCTAACATAATAAGTAGAGATGTACGAAATACAAGAACAATTAAAGTGCTAAGGATTAGCAATTCTTTTAAGACAATCGTCAGATAATACTTAGGAAAGGGAAATAAAAACTATAAAAGTTTTCAATTTTTTTTGGGCTTAGTGACACAGTCGGCTCAAAGTTGAACTATGAACACCAAAAATGCTCTATAGAACTTTTTATATAAGCAACTGTTGGATAGAGCGCTCTAGTTAACTTGTTTGAGACAATATGCGCTACTATAGCATATACTATATACATTGTTTCCACTTTATTTAAACCAATTTATTTTTCTTCTATCGCTTTTACATTCTGCTATTATGAACTTATATATATATATTCCCTACTTTGCCGCCCCTTTTCTTATGACGCCTAGGGTGACTCTTCCAAGCGCCCCTCTTGGACGCACTACCAACTGAATCCATCCGTTTTAATTTTGGTATTTATAAAGGTAATTCGTCTCCACTTCTTTTGAGCCATGTCGAGTATAGCTTGGCGGAATAAATGCCTCTCAAGGCACTTTGGTCAGAAAAGTAAAGTACGATAGCAATTCGTAAAAACTTCCATCTCTGCTTGCCCTGGCATTCATGATATTACAAGTCCTCGAATGTTTACCGGCCCAACTTTGATTTTACATATCTATGTATGTATGTATATCTACGGACAACATTTTATAACACACACGTTCATAAATTATTTGATTATTATTGGTTTTGTATAGGCTGAAAACAACACTCTTTCAAATAATTGTGACGTATCCGTTTAGTCTTAGAGGTTACTACTTACGTATAGATTAATTATATTTGTAAGTTTGCATACATACATTTATATTAAAGTTAACGTATTGAAAACTGTGCTGTTAACAACTTTGGGAATCTAAAAACTCTGGCTAAATCACATTAATGAACGCGCACGTCAAAATAAGTTTGCTATTTGTTTGGCATCATTAATAATCATGAAAACCTAAGAAATGTGCAATGGAAACGGAAATGAAGTAATTATTGTAGAGTTGTCTGTGTTTCCCATGAGAGGTATTTAGAAACTTGTAATAGGTTGTAACCGGTAAATAATTGGAAAGGGTTAATTGTCTTTTTGTGTTCCAATTAACTTACTCATAAAAGTGATCGATTAATTGTAATGGCGAATCATTTTTGTGCAATAAATATGTGAAATATGTATTGTCAATCTTAAGTGTATTCATGACTATCGAATACAGGATTTATTTTATTACTTATGAAAACCAATATTAGTCAAGTGGGCGTTTCTGGACCGCCGGCAACACTTGATTCTTTCAGGGTAATTTTTGATAGCTTCACGAATGTTGGTTTTCAGGTGCTCTAAAGTTTGAAGTTTTCCCATTTGGACTGTAGTTATAACCAGGGCTGACGACAAGGGGGGAGTAACGGGAGGATTCTTCCCGGGGCTGCAGTTTTTCGAAGGGGCTTGTAAAATATTAAAATCGCATCCTTCGAATTAAGAAGGAATCTTACTGTACTGTACTGTCACTCTAATCACCAACTGCCTATGGTTTTTCTTCTGCTCAATATAAAAGTATGTATACATTCAACAGACCTTCGCAACAATCAAAAAGTTCACCCTACCTTTCCTAACATGAACTCTGAATAAGATGTGATGTCCCTTGACTACGGAATCAAAAGCGCGGGTCGTTCTTCCTTTTTTTTTTATAGCTGATCAAGCTAAACAACAAATGTGATACTAACGGAGACCTTCACCGGTTCACCTTCCCTTGTCAGACTGCTAATGCTAGCGACCTCACATACTCTTCTTATTTCATGCGATTTTCCTTGTGACACTTAGTTAAATTGTTTAAACTTCAGGTTGAATTCAACTTTGCAGCATACACTCATATTTTATTCATTAAAAATTATAAAAACGTTGGTTCACATTGCATGTATTTGTAATGAATGCGAAACTTAATGCTCGGATTAAGTACATAAACATAATGGGAAAACGTTTATATTAAGGACATAAGACAACTCTGAGTCGCCAAATCTTGAATTAATAGCACGAGGAAAATATACACCTGTTGTTGAAAAGACAAAAGCAAAAAAACAAAAAAACAAAAATGTGGCATTTATTATTGAAAGGAAAACTTTTATTTTCCTTGCATACCATTCCCCATAAAATTTCTTTAAGAAACTGGACTTTGCACTTCGATGATGAATTTTTTTTGTATTGTAGTGTTTCCTTATAATATTATGTAAATTCATACATGTGAGGATATATTTATTTACTTATGTACGATATATAGCAAACAGATTTTCTATGTACTTGGGTATTATTATATTAACAAAGCGACACAAAAAAAGAAACAGTCCTACAAACTCTTATGAGCCCAGTTTTCAAATTATCTATTTTAAGGTAAACACTCTACTTCCGTAATAGTGAACTCAAACCAATCACCTATCCCTCCCAAAAGCTTATTAAACAGAACTTATGAACCAGAAAATCGATGATAACTTTTGCAATGAAACGAGTTATATTGACAGAATATTTAAACTGCTAAAACTTGTACTATACCAGTCACCTTCATCAGAATATTCTCGATCCTAAGAGCTTCAAAGCTAACATTATGCTGATAACAACCTTGGCGTACACCTAACACGGACTCAAAAGGAACAGAAAGCTTTCAGTTATGTAATACTTTATATTTGAAAGCTTCGTATTGAGCCTTGATGTCAAGATCTTATACGGAATTGATAGAATCAAGATTTCCTGAAATTCTGGCATAACGTAAGTCATCTTTTTTTTTGCGAATCATAATAATGTTCCTATGAGCCAGTCTTCAGGTATTCGTTCTTCCTCCCAAATTTGGAACAAGGTACATAAATTCAGCGGTTTTCAACATTTCGGAAACTATACGTGCGTCCGCTGCTTTGTTGTTTTTAAGAAATTTTACGATCTTTTTTTATCTCCGTCTGTGAAATCCTGCGAGAAGCTGTAGGCTTTTTTAGGGAAAGGCATATGGAGAGTGCTTAAGAGTGGATTAATAGGTCATCTGTAGTAGTTAAAAGGTTTCCGTATTTGCTTCTGACTGGCCGATTTTGTCTGAATTTGGCGTTTGCCATTTGTTTTGTTATTTCGTAAACCGTACGTATGCCTTTGATTGATGTGGCTTGTTGAGCTTTGGCTGCGAGGTCGTTGTATATTTCTCGTTTGTCCTTTTCGCAGGAGGCTTTTAGTTCGATATATAGGACGTTATATATTTGTGCGACGTATTGCTTGTGGTCTGTTGTTTGTGGTTCATCTTTCGGGGGAGTTTTGCAACACTCTTCTTTCCTATAGTATCCCGTATTTTCTGTTCCGTAGGGTAAAACCAAGTATGGATTCACTAGCTGTTGTAAATTTTGACTAGATGTTTTGCTATTTATACTCGATTCAGCTCTGGGGGTTAGTAGCGATGAGCCGTTTTACTTCGTCGCGAAGACATAATATATTTATCTGCATGGGTTGTTTTTGTTTCCTGTACGGTGATCAGGTAAAACCCACTTGATTTAAATTTTCATGCTAACTAGCTAAGAAAGCCAACAGCTGTAGTAGCTAAACTCAATTATTATTTTAAAAAAAATTTAAAATCTTAAGTTTCATTTGTTTTGATTCTGTTACGTCACAGCGACCATGTTTTTTCCTTTTAAACACAAGGAGTCTGCCTATCAACGGATGAAACTAGTATGACTAGCTTTAACTCATTTTTGTGTTTAATATATCTTTCTTAAGTGCAATTTTTTTAGTGTTGACACCTGTTGTATTGAACAATAAGTTCAATAAAATAAATCAGCAATCTGGTTACGGATATGCAGTGTACACTGAGATTATGGAGGAAACACTTTTCCAAGCTGCTTGCTGGCGAAAACCCCACCAATCCCGCCTTTGGAGAAATAAACCCGATCGAGGTATGAGTTGTGATCCAACGAATTAAGAACAACAAAGCGACCGGTGCCGAAGGCCTGAGGTGATATGGTCAACTTCTCTGCATCAACTTCTCTGCAAAATACGGCTAGCAGAAAGCATGCCCAACACTGAGATTCCAGTGTCCTTTGTCTTGTACTGAAAAAAGGTACCCGACAATCTGCGCCTGCTACCGGGGAATCAGTCTTCTTGCCGTCTCATACAAGTCTGTCGACCGAACTGTGTGAAAGACTTAAGCCGTTCGCCAACACACTGATTGGGCTTTACCAGTGCGGCTTTAGACCTGGTAAGGCCAGCATCAGGCAGATCTTAGTACTAGGTCAAGGTCAAATTCTGGAAAAAATCCACGAAAAACAGATCGATATACATGAGAGACAAAACTGACACTCTACAAGACGCTCATCTTACCCGTGCTACTTTACGGCGCAGAAGCATGGGTTGTGTCGCAGACTGATGCAGCCACGCTTGGGGTGTTTGAGAGAAAAATTCTTCGCGAAATCTTTGGTCCTGTTCACGTCGGCGACGACTACCGTATTCGAATGAACCACGAACTGTACGAGCTCTACGCTGACATTGACATAGTCAAGCGCATCACTATCCAACGTCTGCGCTGGCTTGGACATGTTGTGCGTATGGACGAAGAAGCTCCGGCGAAAAAGGTGTTTGATGCGGAAGCCGCTGGGCGACGACGAAGAGGAAGACCATGCCTCCGATGGAAAGACCAAGCCGAGGAAACCCTATCCACGCTTGGTGTGAATGATTGGAGAAGGCGCGCGCAAAGCATAGGCGCCTGGAGAGAGCTTTTGAGGTCGGCCGTAACCCGGTAACGGGTTGTTATGGCCACCCAAGTAAGTAAGTATACATGAGAGAGAGTAGTAGATTTTTCCTCCTCGCTTTGGTAGTTAATCAGTGCCTTGCTTGAAAAAATGTAAGAAGTAGGAAATCGTTCCATACCGATCGCGAGGCTGATAGTTTTCGGGCACTCTGCTCGATGAGTACTTTTATGTAATGTATCATTTATTGCTATAGCTTTTCTAGATCCCGTCAACTTTTATCATTTTAATAAAGCATTTTCGTCTCATTCGATCGCAAATTTAGTTTTCTAAATGTTTCTCGTCGACCACGTGTGACCTGCACACATGACTTTTTTTTTAAGTTAAATTTTGCGCATAATTCGTATTTATTTTATTTCAAAGTTTTTGACACACTTACCACACTTGTCACTGCCAATAGTTTTTTTCGCATTAATACATCATCGAAAACCCACTGTTATCCGCTTAATGCATAGACACTTGACAAGTGTCTAACTTAACTTTCACATTCTCAGACAACCAAGCTCTCATGAAAAAGGTAGAGAAATGGGTTTGATGAATGTGTGCACAATACGTTAGACAACTTTCCATCAAATTTGATGTACCGCACTTTAAATGTTTAAGCATTAGCGATGATTATGGTCGACAACGTGTCTTTGTGGGTGGGTATATGAGCAAATGTGAAAAATATAAATGTTATTGTAAAGGCAGATACACTTTATATAAAATCTTTTTCTTTTTCATCTTTTAACTCGATACAATTCACCCAACGATTTTCCAACTATTTCAGGCCGTCCATAGAGTAAGACCTTCTAAGTTCACAATATATCTTATTGCTTAGATGACAAGCTCTTTATTTGATAAACATTTGTTTCCAGCTATTAGTTTTTTCTTATTTGGGAAGAAAATCAAATCGTTGGGATCTATAGCTCTACAGAATAAGGCAGAAGCCGCACCAGCACTTTTCATCAATGCTTTGTGAAATCTGTCCAGTAATACTACATTTCAAAATATTTGCTAAGAACCAAACCTACATATCTGAAATGCCCCAAATCAAGGCTACGGCAATTTTTTTTTTGCTTTAACTGGTTCCAGAAGGTTTTCGACCTACTGTTTCAATAAACCGATTCTATTTTTTCTGAGGCTGGTAGTAGTGCGTTTCCACGTTCCCGAAATGTCTTCGAGTTAGGCGTATACGCCAAAAAAGTGTACGTCCGGCAAATTACTAGTATAGAATAGCATTGGAATAGCATTGGCAAGGATTCAGTAGTTCAAGTTCATGCCTAAAGAATATATGACCAGAAATCTTGTATTTGGACCATCGCGTGCAGTGATGAATCCAAGTTTCATCAACACTCACAAATCGCCACAGAGTCTCTTTCGAATTGCGTTGATACGTCTCCAAACAACATTGTGGAAGCTATCTGGTGCCTCAATTCTCGTGTAGATATTATATGGAATTCTGCGATTAGTTAACACGATGTGATGAACTTCATTAATTATCACTTCAATGAAGCATCCCGATCGTAGGGCGTCATTCGTGCTGATTCGAACTTTTAGAAACTTCTTAAAACACTTATGGGCTACGAAATGTGGAAGAGCAAAGTCCCATTTCAATTTGCTTGCGGCTTTCATGATGGTGTATTTCCACGGAAAAAGTAACATTTAATCAACGCACGGAATTTATTTTTTTCCATTATTGCAAAAATTTTTGAATTATTCACTTTCAAAGTATTACTAGCAAGAATGCTGCTATTCAGCAATATATTCATTTTTGCGAAGTATCTGACTTTTTACACTATCCCCATAAGTAGTTAGGAAATGTCAAACAACCTTATGTGTGAGGTCATTAAGTGATTTATGCAAATGTTACGGACAACAAATGCATGGAGCGCATTTTCCAAACGCGCAGACACACAAGTACAAGAACATGTGCCAGAATATTTTAGTTGTACATCCAGAGGCAATTCACGCTACTCGTACAATTCAATCTCGATTTGACAAAAAAAAACTTGATTCCTCTGTCAGTAATTTGACTGAGGCATTTGGCTTAACAACTTTTGTGTTGAGATGCTCAGGCAAGAATTGAAGTTCGCCGACTTCTTCACCCACACTGCCTCTGTGCACAACGGTGGGGCGACACAGTATGTGTATGTCCGTCTGTGGAAGGTGTGTCGGTCGGATCGAATGGTAGAAAATTGACTACATGCAATTGCAGTCGCGAGGACGACTAACAAGCAAACAGTCTGACATACAGAAAGACTAACAGACAAAACGAACTTTTTCTTCATCAAAGCATCAAACAACTTTCGCTTATAACGAACATGCGCAGTTCAGACTCATTCCACAAACAGCCGCGTAAACTAACATAACGCTGAGTGTGTAGCTAAGGTATTTCTATTTCGGAATTCACAAAAGTAACGTAATTATCATTGTATTCACAAATAATTTAAAATTTTTCCACGTTGACGAAGGGACGACAAATGAGCATGAGTCTCCATATGTTTTAGAGAAACCGAATGCAGACAATGAACTCTACATACGCTTTTTCACGAGTATATATAAGTTGTAAGGGTTACCATGTTTTGGGAAATTATTATTTTTATGGAAAATATTGTTGTTGTATGACTCTTTAACAATTATTGCATTATGCCCTATACCATAGCTGGGCAAAGTTTTGAAAGCAGGAGCTACTTACAATAAAACAACAATTACAGCAACAGAAAAAAACACCACCAAAAAATTCTGCAATAAACCAAAAGCTAATTCCAATAATCAAGCAAGAATGTTTGTTGTAAAGAGCTAAATTTGTTTAATTTTTCCTACTTTGCCCACCTATGCCCTATATGATCGGATTACGTCATAAGACTTAACTAAACACCACGTTGCGTCAGGTTTTCAGTCATGAAGCTTCTCAATATTTTAAAATATGTCTGATGAACTTTGTTTACAGCTTTATGAGGTCTATTCGTCCCCTTTTGTCTCTTATTTTTAAGTCTGAAAAAAATGTGATTTGTCTAGCCTGTGGTTATTGCATGAACATATGATATATGAAAGTGTATTTCTAGGATTATGGGGTTAGGCCACCGTAGAAATTATCAGATATCGATTTTTTTTATTAGTTTAAAAAATACCTAAGTACCTTACAAATTACAGACTTAAAAGGTTATGACGAAAAAAAACTCGAATTTTGAATTTTGGCGGCACGCCGAAAATCACAATTCATGTAGTGGCATTGACAATTTCAAGTTATAGTGTATTAAGGTGAATGCAGTAAAAACAACAAAGAATTTGAACTGTTACACAAGAAACACCAGAGCTCTACTCGCGGAGAGATCTCAGTTTTTCTCCTAATGTAAAAACTTAAAAAATAGCCGCAAATTTTTTTTCGATACTTCCTTATGTGTACATAAGGAAAATCGAAAAAAAAATTTTTAAATAAGAAAAAAATTAAATTTTCATAATTTTTTTGGCCTAATTCCAAAAAATTAAAATTTTCCAGCTCTGGTAGCACCCATAGGATTATTATTTTTCCTTTTTAATGAGGAAATACTCGAATATGAATAAATTTTCGTAAATCGAGTGTTCTTGACGTATTCTAGAACATGAATTTTTTTGAACATGTCTAATATACATATGTATATGTACAAATCCGCCAGATTTAGCCTTTTAGCTGGCCTCGTTTTTTTTGTTTTTTTTTTTGGAGTACATGTTACATATAAAGTTAGATAAAAAAAATAGCTATCTGAATTTTAATTGACCAACCTTGAATAATAATTCAAGATAGCCTTAGCTTTAGGAAAAACTATAGCTGAAAGATGTACTCCAAAAAAAAAAAAAAAAAAACGAGGCCAGCTAAAAGGCTAAATCTGGCGGACTTGTACATATATCGGTAGTTCTTTTAATAACTAACTTTATTTTTTTTGACGTTTTTGAACATTTTTTGAAACGAAATATTTCAAAAACAATAGTAGATAGGAAAAAAATCATTTTATCATATTTGTTAAGAAAGACTACAACTTTATAAAAAAAGTTAAAAAAATTTAAATAATTTTGTTAAACCACATAAAACCAACAAATGTAAAGAACGAAATCATCTCTACGATGAAATAGCTCAATCTCATCTAATAGTTTGTATAATCTTCCCTTACCTGCTAACTTTTGACAGTCAACAAACTTCGGTGCGAAAAAGTAGCGTTTCATCATCATTGGCCCTGCTCTGCAATGCGATGCGAAACTAATGCGATTCGGAAGCCAAATTTCGATAAGATTTTGCTTCGAATCGCATTATATAGTAGGGTCCCAGAGACCAATTCGGTACAAAGTTTTTTTTAAATGTCGTCCATTTAAAGCATTTCTTCTGACAACATTTATCACTTTTATAGCGAATTGCAATAAGCAAGACACTCTGGAAGAGCTTTAGAAGCTAATGACTGGTAGTCTGTGATGCAATGCGTTATTACTGCAAAGGGATTCTACTATTTTATTAATTCCGCTACAGAGTGTGATCCTACCATAGTAAGAGCTCTATCTGTACAGAAATTGGCAAGTTTTTCTCACTAAAGGATACTTTTCTCGAAATATTCCGTTAATATTTTCATGATGTCAATACTTTTCGACGTCGTTTTCAGTTTGATGGCCTTGTCATCGCTTAAAAATCTGCTCTTGCAAATACGCGTTATTGGGAACTTTTTCTTAAATCCATTCTGTTGTTTATCAAAAAAAAAAAATGGTCAAATGGGTTCAGGTTTGGTGTCTTCTCTCGAAGCTTAGCTAGGTGACGCAAACACTTCAACCGCAGCTAAACCGATCCGATCGATCCGAACAGCATCCATGTTGGCAGCCTGCGAATATACATTTTTTAAGGTTACATATAGGATTTTTAACAGATTTCTTTACTCTCTAGGCTATATCTATGAATTTCGGTATTATAAGCAGTTAATACCGTTCCACCCTAGGTTGTCTTATTTGCTCTTTAAATACCTCTCTTGGAAGATTAAGCAACTGTCCTGTTAGGTGCTCAAAGTTGAAAACGATTTGATAAATGAAATGAATAGATTCATCCAGTTATTTTATTTGAATCGGGTTTTCTTGAATTCTATCTAGGACTTGGAACACTCCTGACCATGTTTGTAATAAATGAGATGGAATACCCATTGAGATCTATTTAGTTAGGTTGAGTCTGTTTAAAAATGGTGGTACTGTTTGTTTAGCTTTGGTTTTGCAACTCCTTTGATATAATACCTATAATCGATAATAATAATTATTATCCAAAAAGTCGATGCTATAGAACAGCATCTGATTTTTCCCGATTATAATACCGATATGAGTCACAAAACTTTTCAAAACTTACGTATACTAAGGCTTTTAAGGCTTTAAAAGTTGAAAGCATTCCTTTCAAGAACGAAACACTTGTTCCCTTCAATCCTACAGCTGCATTGCAATGGCAACTCTCATCAGAAAAAATGAATAAAAAAAAGACATAAAATTAAGAAATAAATAAACCGCACAACTCCCAGTGTCCAATAGAACCTTTAAAAATGGAATAAATTCCACACTTACCAGAGAGTCGCAAAATGAAACGAACGAACAACCTGGCATAGCGAACCGCACAAAATGCATCTTCCCGTTAGATGGTTGGCAGTGGGTGGTGGGAGGTGGTGCGCCAGATGTGGTGCTCAAAACGCATACAACGAAAACCAAAACCTACAGCAGCAACAACAAATAAACAACAACACTTGGGCACTGACAGAAGAAAGAAGAGGTAGCGACAACAGCCAATATGGCGAAGAACGAGCACACAATTGAACGAGCGGCAGAACGACAGACCGAGTGTTTGCGAGCTTCAGTATCGCACAAACAACACAAACGGAAGCATCTTCTACCAAATAGTGACGGATTCGCAAAGTTCGTTCCCCCGTGTCTAAATTGAGAAATTATAAATGAAAGTGTTTTGAAAAGTTTTCACGGAGAACGGAACGATTTTTGAAAAATCTACGTCATTGAAATCGGCATTCGCATTAAAAAAAAAAAAATCGCAACGAGCAAGTTTTGGCAAATCAACTCAAATGACTATATATACTCATCGATATATCAATGAATGGCGCGGTGGTATTTAAAAATTTATATTCGGGTAAATAAAGCAAAATATAATAATACACCTAACTAACTATATAAAAGAATACGTCCTAATAGGTATCTAAAATGTTGCTGCGTGAGTTTGTGCGTGAGTCTGAGTTGTACCTTTTTCCAACCCCAACCGGTACCCATGTCAAACCCACAATAAGTGTTTCGGCCTTTCAACCTTATTGAGGGCTGTCTATCACAAAAGAAAAATAAAAACATTTTGGCTTAAAGTGTTTCCGAAAATTCTCAACGCAGAGCTTAATTTCACACACATTTCACAATGAATATGATTTTGAAATGAAAATGCGAATGCCTCCTCAATCGCAGCACACGTATCCATGAGGTAGATGTTTGTGGTTTTTATTGCGTTGTTTTCTCTTAAAATTCTATCAGCTGCTGAACAACAGTTTACGGCGAAACAAATATAGAACTGCATCACCGAAATTTAATTAAGTTTGCAACTTCACCCTTTGGATAGATACATTAACCTTCTTTCCAAAAGGTTAAACGGCAAAATCATAATTGAGTTTATGTCAAGAGTGTTCACTTTAAAGGAAGCTTGCGAGTAATATTCCGCATAATTCCTTTGGCTTGTGGCGTGACATTTCAAAAATTATGAATAAGCGCATACAAACATGTTTCAAGATGTACTTTTGAGAGATCAAAAAATATTTTTCAGTGTTAACACAGCAAATTTGGAGATTTTGCTGTGTTTTAGCGCTGGATATCCAGTTGCTTTTTGACTACAAAAAATTTGCTCTCAAAGCAATGCTGTAGTCCATTTAAAATGAGAAGGTAAAATTAAACGTTAAGAAACTCAAAGCTCGACTTTCTCAAAAATAATTTTTTCTTCAGTCCGACGTTTTCCGGAAGTTGTTTGTTTAAGTGCTCTCAGTAAGGTAAAAAAGGCTCTCGGAAAATCTATCCAGCTTATTTTCAAAACCTATATCGTCATCAAGTTACATTTTCCTTACGAAAACTCTATCGTTGAATGATGAAAGTCTACTTGAAGGCCAACGGTGATTTAGTTTAATGAAAGATTCGGAGATTGTCAAGAATACTTGTCTTATTTTGGTCGACACTTTACATCTTGGACTATCAATAAAGTAGATAATGTGGAGAGCATTGTAGTAAAAAATTTTCATTGAAGGTTATGAAAAACAGAACATTTCATGTGAACCATTTCGTCGACATACGTTCTCAAAAAACCTGAGATAAGTTGCTCTATGTTTCCAAAAAAGTCCGTTATCAATAAGTACAATTTTTCAATCTCAAAACCTTAAGCCATATTGATAATGTGTTTTCATTTGTTCAATCGGTCGAAGCAAACGACTTTTCTAAACAGTGAAAAAAAACAAGTTTCATGCAGTGTCTTCAATTTGAAAGACAAAATAGCAAGTACCAAGTTGGATAAATATGATGGCACTTCTGGACGAGCGTACGATTTGCAATTGAGATAACGTATTTAAGGTTGAACATACATCCACAAGTGATAAAGATCGTTCGGTGACCACACCGGTGTATATTGACAAAATCCACGATATGAAGTTAAGTGTATTCCATATTTGCCCACTGCGCAGAATAAACGCAATCGTGTGGTCATTTCGGCTGGTCAGAAATTCTCAAGTTAAAAACGTATAATATTTGCCATATTCATCTTATGTATAAAATTTTGCCTCTTGCAACTTTTTACATCGCCGACACATGATGCCCATTTTCAGAGTTATCCAAAATTTAACCTTCTGGACGGCTTGATATAGTTGGAGACCCGCTAGTGATTTATATAGACCCGAATTTCATATCAAAGCCAGGACCCCAGTGGGAATTGAAAAATTTCTGAAAAGTAGGAAATCGGTTCATCAAGATTTTCCTGACATAAAAATAATTTTTTTTTAATATTGGCTATTAAAAAAATTAAAAGGGTAACTTTTTCCCACAAAAAAAAAAAAAAAAATTTTTTGCCAAGTAACGAAAAATTATTTTATTTTGGGAAAGCCACAAATTCCTTCTTTTCAACTTTGCAACTCTGATGTCGACTGAGATGAGCATCGATAGTTATAACTTTCTGTTTTTGGTCCAAAAAAAATATGGTCCGAAAGAGTCTCGGACACATTGTCTAATTTTTCTTTTGCTTCATAACTTCCATGTGGGCTTAAAAGGAGTAATACAAAATGTAGCCTAATTATATATTAATGGTATTAATTTAGTGAATCCAGTCAGTTCACCTTTGGGAGAACAAACCCTATATGGTCAGTATCTTCATAGTTTGAAAGCAAATGTATTAATAGGAAAATATGTAAACTATGATCACGGAACATACATACATATGTACATTGTACATATTTTTAGAATTCGACAAATTCGGCAACTATCGGTGAACACTTCCAAATTATGCAACAAGGGACTGTAAAATGCAAAATTTCGATAAGTTCGGATTTTCCATATTTTTGATGAGAAAAATTATGTACTTCCTTCAGTTATCTTAAGAACTTTCTGCATATACCAGTTACTTATGCTGTCAATTTCCTTCGTCTAAAGATTTTGCAATAAAAATTATTAAAACTTTTAAAATAATTGAATTTTAGTGAAAATTCATTTATTCGCTATAAATATAAACATTTTTTTAAATCAGTAGAAAAATCATACTAAAACACTATCATTACGATATTCAAATATTTTTATTTAACTCATCTAAAAAGAAGAGATTGTGCTTCCATACGGTTGCAACAATCGAGGTGGAAAAATTAACTGGACTGAATTTCCTGCACAGAATTACGAGTATTGTTAAGTTGTTAACAAGTTGTATTCCATTCAAATACAATGCTCGTAAGGGAATGTAGAAGAAAGAAAACTTGGCAAAAGGCATTTTCCGGAACGAATTGTTTTGTTATCTCTCAAAGGCTTAAGAACTTAAATACTTCAATAAACATGTATTTTTTTCGTTCAAAACTTTAATAAATTAAATATTTTACAGCAAATTGTATGGTTAGTGTGAAAGAATAAGGCATTTTTTGAACAGAATAGATGAAGGAGCATACCATTAAATTGTTGTATTTTAGTCAATGGCCATTAATATATATTTAAGCTAACCATTTGAAAAAAATTTTTGATAACCTGAATCCTAAAAACCACAATTTTGAATAAGAAGATTTTGAGAACAGATACTGTCAAGTTCCCAGAATTTTTGGAATTATGAAAATAGTTACATGTTCGTTGCTGCAAACATAAGTATAAGTGTACATTTCTTAATATCATATTTATGAATAACGAAAAAAAAAAATTTAAAACAAATAAATAAATCGCAAATAGAACGACAGATGGCGCATTGCGAGTAATGAAAGAAGCGCACTTTGTACAAGTGAAGGTTACTGACCAAAAAGTTCAAATATTAGAGCGACTATCTAGCTAAAAACGAAACTCTCTATCTTCGGAACTCTCTCTTTTTATCGCCACATTAGCTGAGGAGCTACTCCGGAGATCCAAAATGAAGCCACTCGACGCATGAAAAACTCAGTTTTAGCTGAAAGAAATTATATGAATCAAGCAGGAGAAGATACTGCTTTGAAAATAAAAACTTGGCAAGCTCCTAACTTCACTTTCTTGGGGATTTTGACCAACTGATTCCGAAAATGAGCTCCACTTTTCTCAACTACTTACGTTAAAATTTTGATGTATTCAAAACAGCTAGTTGCTGAAAAACCAAGTTTTCTATTTACGCTACAAAATTATTTGTGAATCATTTTAACAACCATACTAAGGATTTAGAAAAGTTATTAATGCCATACAATTTATTAAAGATAAATTACACTGCACAACAAAATTGCATCTTTTCGCTGATGAATGACTTTTATCACATGATTCTGAATATACCCTCCTTTTTTCGTAAGAGCTCTTGTTTACGAGTTATAGCTTTCAATAAAAATTCGCTGTGTTAAAGTGTTAATTTGCCGATAAATAAAAAAATATTAAGTTTTCTTCTGCTTTAATGGCTGCAATGGGATTACAAAGTTACGTTTCTAGTGAGTGACGTTTATTCATAGATTCATCAAAAGAGAGTCTAAAATGTGTTCTCTTACACAATGGGAATAAGTTAGGGTCGTTGCCTATTGCACATTCTACAAAAGCAAAAGGAGAATATACAATTATTGCTCTGGTTTTGGACAAACTTAAATATGTGGAACACAACTGGCCAATATGTATGTGTTGACTTAAAAATGGTTAACTTTCTCTTAGACCAACAAGGAGGCTACACAAAGTATCCATGTTTTCTTTGGTTGTGGGATGGTAGAGCTAAAAATCAACATTGGATTAAAAAAATGGCCTACACGGGAAGCGCTAGTTCCAGGACATGATAAGCCCACCTTTAGTATCAAGGGATCGTATCATTTTGCCTCCGTTACATATGAAACTAGGATTAGGATAAAGCAATTTGTAAAAGGTCTTGACAAAAATTGGAAATAGTTTCCTTTTTCTATCAAAAAGGTTCTGAAAAACTAATGAGTTACTTTCAAAAGGTTGAATGTTATATGAGCATCAAGTTACACTTTCTTTACAACTACCTGGACTATTTTTCTGCTAATCTTGGGGATCCAAGTGAAGAACAGAGCGATCGATTCCACCCGTACCTTCGTACGATAGAGGAGCGTTATCAAGGCTACTGGTCTAAACAACAGAAACAGTGTGATTTTTACTACTCTTCAACTTTGCTCATGATACGTTTTTCTGCTTATGGTACATATATATCCGAGTAAATTTGCTAACGTTTTTAACACTGGTGTCCAAGTGGTGGTTGCCAACAGGTGGGTTGCATAAGTGCACTCGAAACACCAACAAGCCACTCGCCACGTTGCGAGTTCATCGAGCGCTTGTGCACAAATAGCACAAATCAAATCAAAACAAATCGAAACACCAAGCAGAATATAAACTTATCAGGTTTTAAGTACTTCTTGGCACTAAATTAAACATTTCTATTTGTTTTCTTAACTAATTTCTTTACCTGAAAACCTTATATTTTTTGATCTTATAAGATCAACAGAAGTTAAAATGCCATTTTTTTCTGATTGTTTTGATTGAGACAACTTTCTGCTTTTGGTTTTTATATAATAGAGCAAACCAAAATAGTTTGAGACTTGATAAGCTTCATGAAAATCGAATAAAATTGTTTGTTTCATAACACCTTGAAACCTAGCACTTCGAAATCAGAGGGATTGATGTAGAGATTTGATGTCGGCGGCATAATTAATCCTTTCAAAAATTAGTTTTTTCTTTGTTCGGAAAAAACATAAGTCAGCTAAAATAAGGTTGGTCTTCAAATAGAGCCATCACTTAAAAAAAAAAAACTTATAAAAATCAGGTTCAATGTACAAATGTTTAATAAAAAAAACAAAACATTTTTTGAATGAACCGGATTCGCTAAACAGATCCGCTCCTGACATCGGATATGATCCGACTCAAGCAATTTACTGGGGCCGTATTATAGTTTTTAATATTGTATTCTGATGAGGAGCTGATCAGATGACCGAATTTAAGGATACCGTACTGTATCCTCATCAGAAACTGATCAGATGGCTATATGGAGGAAAATTTAATTTGGAACTGATCATAATCTGGAGTATCTGAACAAATTTCTAGTCGGGAACTTTGTATAAGACATCGCAACTCGGTGCAATGGCTCATTATGACTACTCCAGTTTTTGAAATACAGATGGAAAAACGTGCTGGAATATATATTTATGATGACTTTGTGGGCACCGGGTTCGATTCCTGCTTCAGGCATCTTACTACACTTTTCAGATTTTTAATTGCTTTTTTTTTTCTAATTATTTTCTTTTCCTCTTCTTAATTTTCTGCAGTTTTTTTCGATTTTTATCACTTAGTGTTATTTAAAAAATAGATCAACATAATGTCCACCTTCAGAGTTATACAATAGTGACTCTGTTGCAACCAAAAAAAACTTTGATTTGTTGAATATGTATTTTGAAAAATTGGTATATATACCACAAGTCATCGTAGTCACTGCTTTAATTTTTTTAAATGTTAAAACAATTACTGCAAAAAATCAATAGAGAAAACCCCAACAAATTAATATTGCAGTATTATTCATAAATGTCTATTTTTAATGACAAAAAAGGTTCTGTTTCATTTTGGATTCTGCCTTAAAGCTCTTAAGATTTCAAGTTTTTAATTGAAAGCAATTTTGACAACGCCATTATATTTCTATTCAATTAGGTTACTTAATAATTCAACTAAATTATGAATTTATCGTATTTTCTACGATTACCATCAGTTGACGGATGGACTTCAGCTACCTACTTAAGTAGTTGAAAGAAATAGCACAAATTATATCCCCAATATATAAAGGTATTTTGTGTATCCACACAATACATAGAAAATATTCAAAAAAAAAAAAAAAAAAATTAGTTAAAAATTATATACACGAGGCAGCAAATAAACCATTTAAATTGAATCCATCAATATTTGCAAATGACTGTCTGTCACTCAGTAAAACGTTAAAAAAACGCGCTTGCCTTGGCAGCGCTGGTGGGTTTGATGTTTGTACTCGTAGTTTGCACACCGAAACAACAACACAAAAACATTCGCAACAATTAATGTTTATTTTGAAATTGGTCGCTATATTAGAGACGCATAGTGGAAATTTTATGGATATAATCGCAAAAAAATAATTTTTCTTTGTGTTGTCGCTCTCAAAGGACTATTATAGTACCTACATATATTGGTGCTTGATGTTTCAGATCTTTTTCAAGCACCAGTATTTGAAATTAGTATCCTGATATTTGCCAAATTTAAAGACAATCACCCATTTTATGCTTTACATAAAAATAAAAAAATGTATGTGGAAAAATATTAAATTTTGTTTGACCTCATACAGCTCAGCTGCTCGGAAATATGTAATTATTTTGTTTAAAAGTTCACATAAGCAATAATTTTAGCTTCTGAAAATATTGCAATGTCGCTGTTTGAAAAATGCCTCTTCCCAAGTATAATTATAGAAAAATTTAATTTAAGATCACTCATACGACCTGTTGTACTCGAAACAATTACACATGTATGCATACAATGGTGCATAGTCATGGTTGCCAAGTGGCTGGAATTTATCTAGTTAAGCCCAAAATTTCAAGTCAAAGCCGGGGGTCTGGTCGAAATTCAAAAATTCGTGAAATAACCGGTAATTGGACGATTTTTGTGATATGGATTCAAAATTTTTATGAACGTTTTTTTCCCACACCAAAATTTGAATTTTTACCATTTTATGAAGGATTTTTTAATATTGCTGACCAAAAATATAAAATTAAGTCATCACTTTGAGAAAAAAATAATTTTGTTTTGAGAAGGCCTGAAATTGCTTTTTTTTAACTTGGCAACCCTGTGCGCAGTTGATCAAGCAGGAAAAATAAGTTTTGTGTCCAACAGTTTCTTTAATCCAGAACTAATGACCAATATGTCATTTGTGAAGTTAACGTATACTACAAGCAAAGTAAGCTCTTTCACTATCTTGAAATCGTAATTTCAGATGAAAACATTTCGCTAGGTAGCCGCAGGCTTAAATTTCTATATGATTTTATCGTGCAGCAGCGGTTGAAAATCATGAAGTTATAAGTAATATAAATAATACGAACAATGTCTGCCACTGCGGTAAATTTGCGTTATTAAATGAGAGCCCTTTGAAATTGTAAAAAACGTTTCCTTAAATCATTTTATCGCGTCTGTCTTTTATATTAAAGATTGCGTCTATACACAAAAACAGATAAATGCAAGGGGAATACATATATCGCTCATTTACTTCAAGACTGGCATAACTCAAAAAACATAAAGTGAGTGAAAAACGCACTTAAAGTTTTCAATAAGTTACTTTTTATATGAAAACGATGAAAAGTATGTCTACATAAACTCTTCTCAAAAAGCAAGTTTATGAGATACTTTTCTGATTTTTTCACACAAAAAAAAAATTAAATGGCTTTTATTTTTGTATCATTAACTCAGAATTCGCGTTTTTTAGTTATGCCAGTATTGAAGTAAGTGAGCGATATGTTTTTGTTGCCGGGTTTAAGAGTACTTAAACTTTTTCAAAATTTTATGATATAGACAAATTTAACTGTTTTATCGTCAGGCAAACTGAAATTATTATATAGATTATGTCCCAAGAAACGAGTGAGACAACATCAAAGAATTGTAATATTACAAATATGTAAGCAAAAGAATTGAGTACTAAATCATTTTATCGCGACTGCCTCATGGCTGACAGGTTCCTTTACTTATTAAAATCATGAGTGTAAAAAAGGCAGACGACTCCAGCGCTGATTTTTCTAAAAGAAAAGTTTTTGAGCAATTAAGGTGCATATTATTAAGGATAAATCTATATAAAACAAATACCATGCAAATTTTGTTATGCAAAACTTACTATTCTATTTTTCGGTCACTTACGTTATTTTTTTTTTAATTATATTTCTGGCTGTGTTCCACGCCAAATCTGACACCATTTTGCTTTTGCATCTCTGATTTTTTGAGAAAACATTTTTTCCTTTAGTACTGGCTTAAACTAGCTTTCTCCGAAATATCGTTAGTTGAAATTTTGGAACACAAATCTTCATAAAGATTTACATAAGTTCCAGTAAGGCAGAAGAGCAACAAAATTTAAGTTTACGATATCTCAGAGAAAAAAAAAAAAAAAGATATCGATATAATACCCCAGCGGTAAATTGATGAAGTACTCTGAATTTTCATATATGAAAAGCTATACCCTTTGTGTTATTTATTTGTTTGCTGGCTGCCTGCTTTGTATTTGGAGCTCTAGGCAGTTTACTTGCTCGCTGCCTCCTTTGTATATAGAGTTATAAGCAGTCTGCCTACAAAGTGGCCATCCCTTTGTAAAAAGCATTTACAGTTGTGGCTGGGGTTGTGAGCATTACTGCCTACAATGAGTATAGCTATTCATCGATGTTGTGTATAACATATTTGCCGCTGGGACAAATTGTGTTTTGAAAGGAAAAGGTTAAACTTTTCAACTACATATATAATAAAATACATTCGGAAAAATCTGGTGTCCCGAAAGTTAATATACGCATTTGACCAAAATCGACAATTTTGACAAATAGCCCATATATTTTGAAAAAGCGGCGACCTATACGTCTGCCTCTTGTATTTTCAGCTTCTAGGGGCAATACTGAAGACAATGAAACTCTGAAAGAAAACGATTATTCAATAGAGTTTTTTTTAAATATTCGCAATTGCTGTTAGTAAAAATGCAGTCTGCCTTTTATGTTTTCGTTATCTAAATATACTATGCTCTGAACACAATATATCAGAGGCAGACGCGATAAAATAGTTTCATATAATTTTTTTTTTGCAACTTCAAAATTCACTTAAAAAAAAGCGACGCTATTAATTTTTCTAATTTTGAACAACATTGCATATCAATATCAACGATGATAAAATCATATATGTACCTAAAATGGTCACCGGCATACTAGCTAATTGTGTTCTAAATGGGAGGCAGATGTTGGCTTATTGCCAGACAACAATTAGTTTACTTAGTCCTCGTTGATTGCCAGTTTCACTCGTTTCGTTACATCTTTCGTAGAAAATATCACTGGATTTATCTGTAAAAATTTTTGGTACTTGGTCGATCTGTTAAGACAGAAATCACATTAGTTGGAACAGATCAGTATGGCGTATAAGGTTTTTAGACGCTCAAAAATTGCGTCAAACAAGAACTTGGCTATGAACATTGTTTTTTTTTTTAGTAAAATGTCACACATTTTCTGGACTTCACACATTTTTTTATAAATTCGGTTTGTATTTCTTTTGGCTTTGAAATATTTGGTTGCATGACGAATAAATAATAAGTTTAAGAGGGCTTTTATTAGAGTTTTATTGACTTCTGACTCAATATCCCAGCCAGCATTTTATGATATTTCCGATCACATTCGAGTCTTTTTCGAGTCCTCTGTCTGATTAAAATGATCATAAATGCGCTCATTTTCTGATTATAAATGATACTTTTGTCGGGAGAAAATGGTACCCTATGCGCGACTCTTCTTGAAGAGTCGTTTATGACCCGTTTTTCTGATCAGTTTCGACTCATTTTCGAGTCATATTTCTAATCATTTGCGAGTCTTTTTTGAGTCATATTTTAGTCATATTTCTAAGCATTTCCGAGTCTCTTTCGAGTCACATGCGAGTCTTTTTCGAGTCATATGCGAGTTTTTTTCGAGTCATATTTTAGTCATATTTCTAATCATTTGCGAGTCTTTTTCGAGTCATATTTTAGTCATATTTCTAAGCATTTGCGAGTCTCTTTCGAGTCACATGCGAGTCTTTTTCGAGTCATATTTCTAATCATTTGCGAATTTTTTTCGAGTCATATTTTAGTCATATTTCTAAGCATTTGCGAGTCTTTTTTGAGTCATATTTCTAATCATGTGTGAGTCATATGACTTAAATTTTTTCGTATTAACGTTCCTTCGCATGTCCTTGCCGTTCTTTTCATCACCATCAGCCCTATATGCATAATTTTACTTATTATTAAAGTATGTATTTTTATATTTTCTACTTCTATTAAAGTTATTATGAACTACAAAATAGAACACAATTCAATATACATTTTCAAGAATAAGTTCTGAAGTCATATTCGAATCATTACGTAGATCAAAAAGTGATAATATTGTTACTGTTTTCTTGTGCAATCAGTTTTAGATCATTGGGTAGATCGGAATGTGATTTTTGGAATTTTTTTATATTTTTTTCTCAGTTATTACTTGTAATCACTTGCTGGTCATAAATAGTAGTCAAAAATGACTCGTATAGGTGATTTAAAAAAAATTATCATCTAAATGCTAGGTGGGATAACTTCAGTGTTTGTGAGCCGAACTGTATGTGTTTAAATATTTCAAAAAAATCAATTTTATTACATATTATAAAATTTAATAAAAATTGTCCACTGTGCAACGCCCCATTATTTAGATGCCATTAATAGAACTGTTCATTTTTTCTTTTCATTTGCAGGCAACGTTGATACTTCAAGTTAAGGCGCGAAAAAACAAATTTTTGGTAAAGAAATAAAAGGAAACAAAATGACAAAACAGAACCCAACCAAGTAAAGTAAAAATTATGGCGAAATAGCACGGATTCGTTAGGAAAATTAAACTAAAAAAAAAAAAAAAAATAAAAAAGAAATGAAATGAAAATGCAAAACATATCAATTATTTTTCATACGTGTTAAGTGTGTGTGAGCGAGCGGTTTTTTGTGTGTATATGTACATGTGTGTTTGAGTGTACAGGTGTTAAGTTGCAAGTTAATGCAAGTACGTACTACGTTAGTTACTTCGACGAGTGTATGTTAATAACAACAACAACAACAACATGAGGGGAAACACATCGTTATTAAAATAATGAATTCCATTAAAAATTATGAAAACATTTCAAATTAATTAAAATGAATTAAAATTTCAAATGTTTGTGCACGCATGCTGCCGCTGCTGCTGCTGCTTGCTGGTTCAAGGTAAAGCTAACGGTAATGAAAATTTAATTTTCAATATGGGTGACCTACGTGAAATGAAATTGTACAGTTAGACGGCACTGTTCGGCAAATACATAAATGGAACTTTCGAAAACAACAACAATCACAATAACAATAGAAACGGCAACGCGAAAGGAAAACAACAACAAAAACAAAAAGAAAAGTCCACATATCCTGAATAAATAAAATAAATAAAAAATTACAAAATAAAATAGAAAAACAAAAGAAAATGTAAAAATAAATTTAAAATTTCCCATGTTTTTGTTGAGTGACGCAAAGATAAATAAATTAAATAAAATCCCGTAGTACTGCATATGAAAATTTCGAAAAAGCAAAGTAAAAGTCAAAAAAAGAAAAAAAAGGACGGAAAAAAAATAAAACAAAATTTTAAATAAAACATGTGAATAATAAATGCAAAAGTTGAAGAAGCAATGCACACACTCACACATACCGCGAACACCGAAAACAACAAAAGAACAAAAAAGTCAGAAATACCTTCACGTAGACACAAACACCGACACACAGCGCTTCGTCAAACGCACGTACGTGGCGGCGTATGAGTGATGCGGCAAAGTAACGTAATATTAACGTGATTTCTGTGATCGCTTAACGTGTTTCTTTTTAATGTGTAAACACACACACACACACACACGGTACCCACATACATACATCATTTACATACGCGTTTGTGTGCGTGTGTAGCTGCTGATGTGCGTAGTTTTAAATTGCATTAATTACCGCTAAATTATGCAGCAAAATGTGTCTGATAGGTATATGAATACAAGCGGAGTAAGCGCACGTAAGCAAGCAAAAATTCCAAGCAAAGCAAAAGATTTTTCTTTCAACAAAAAGGTAATAAATTCGCCCACAACTCTCTGCACACGATTTTTTTAGAAAAACAAAACAAAAAGTGCACTGATTGCAGCTTTGCTCAGTCGAATGCAGAAAAGTGTTAGTGTGCACCACGCGACTACAAAGCAAGTGCACATAATTGTTGCTGTGCTATAAAAGTCATCTCTCTCTGTGGCTGATGCTCTCATTTATCACTTCTACTGCTGCCGCTTCTTCTCTTCATACTGCTGCACCTTTGGACTGCTTGTTTTTATCACCATTTTGCTGGCACTATTGCTGCTGCTGCTGCTGCTGCTGTTCAGAGCACCACTCAAACAACTTAATTAACTTTCGCATCTCACCGGCTTCGTGCTGTATCCTTTTTATGCCATACAAAACCAACACCACCACCAACAAGAACAAAAAACCCAAGTCAGAAGTGTGTAAATTTGTAAAATGTTTTCATCAACGTCATCGTCCTCATCATCACTGTTGTTGTTGAGTTTCCAACCAAAATACATTTAGATATACAAAGTCTCTTTTATATAAAATTTTCAAAGAAAAAAAACAAAAAAAAAAAAAATTAATTTAATCGCAAACAACGAAAAGTTTAAAAGTTACACACGCAAACAACAACAACAAAAATAAAAGGTTTTTATTTTTTGTAATAAAAAATATTAAATTTAAGCAGCGCGAATTATAAACATCAAGTTCGCAGTAAACAACTCGAGCTCTGTCAGTTCGTCCTAATCCAAGGAAAAGCGTTAAGCGAACGCACGCAGCACAAAGGTAAATACAATAAACAACAATTAATTTTCATTTAACTCGTTTTTTCTCATTTGTTATACCTACCTACCTTCATATTTGCCATGCTTGTATTGTAATACAAATTTTTATCCCTGTAGGAACTATGTTAAGTGAGTACCTAACAAGTGTGGTTCACATTAAAAAAACAAGTTAAGGTGTAATCTTCGGCCAGCCCGAGACTCACATACCCTACACTGCACTGAAAACATCTTTTTAATAAATGTTAAAAAGACGTTGAAAAGGTTGAATAAGTCGAAATATATGTACAAGTTGAAAAAAATTGAGAGAGGTTGAAAAACTCTAAAAAAGTTGAAAAGGTTGAAAAATGTTGTATCAATTCCAAATCAATGAATATTTGAAACAAATTTAAGAAACTATTGAAGAAAATTGAAAGAGGTTGAAAAAGTAGAACAAATACATATAGGATATGTTCGAAAAAGTTAAAAGATTGAAAAAGTCGAGGGAATATGGAAAAAGTTGAAAAAAATCGAGTAAGAATGAAAAAGTTGAAATATGACACGCCCACGTTTCCAATTCCGCCTACTTTTGGTTCAATAAATTATATTCGTGATCGACATCCACATACCAAATTTTAGCACAAAAGCTTGTGTAGTTTGCGATATAGGCCGTAATTAGCCTTAAAATTTAGGGCGGTCCATTCAGTCCGGTTTTGATCCAGAAATAGCTTTCCATAAACAAACCCCTAACACCAAATATTAGTATGACTGCTCACATATTTCGATAAATATGCCACTTACCGTATTTTATTTGTATGGGAGGTGCCACGCCTACTGATGCTATTTCAGCCACTTTTGATTCAGATATGTCCTATAGCGACAGAAATACATACTTTAAATTTCATACCAATTGCTGCAATAGTTCACTTAAAACAGCGCTCAAAAATTTATGTTAATATGGGAGGTGCCACGCCCACTGCTGCAATCCCGTCTTAATTGATTTATTTTTAAAGCTTATAGTAATTGACATCTATACACCAAACTTTAGGAAGATTACTTGTATAACAATAAACGTTTTTTGCTTATATGGGAGGTGCCACGCCCACAGGTATTATTGGACCAAATTTGTGTAATAAGAGACCTTATAGCAAGTATATCTAACTCATTAAATTTCAAAACGGTTGCGTTGTTAGCTCTCTTAATATAACGTTTATTAATATTGTGGGCTGTGCCACGCCCTTCAACAAGTTTTTTAGGAAAGTGGCTGAGCTTGTATCAATGACTGATTTCAGCGGCATCATCTCCAAAATTTTTATGAAAATCGCTTGTGCCAATTTCGAAATACATATACGGAACCGAAATTTTTAAATGTTGAAAAGTGCCACGCCCACTTCTCCGATTCCGCCCATTTTTTTCAAAATTTAAGATATATTTGATATGTATCCGTTTAGCAAATTTTATCGCAACATCTTGAACGGTTTACATAAAGGATAAAATTTAGGGCTGTGCCACGCCCTTGTATGAACCTTTGGGAACTTGAAACCTAGTCTATTCCTAATTTGGTTCACATGTACACCAAATCACCAAGTTTCATCAAAATAGCTGCAAATTTTTTCAAAATGGGCTTAAACAAATTTACATTGAGTATGGGTGATAGACGTGTCCGTGAACCGATTTCACTCATTTTTAATAGCAAGATGCCTACAAGAAGGTGTGACCTGTGTGTGAAAGTTTCATTTAATTAACTTTCTTGGTTTTCCCGAAAACCTGAATTCAACAGACGGACAGACAGACTGGCAGACAGACGAACATCGCTAAATCAACTCAGGTGGTGACGCTGATCAAGAATATATGCTCGTACTCTTTTCCATGCCTGCCACGCCCCATTCTATGTGTTACAAACGGAGAGACAAAGTGAATATACCCTCGGTGTAGGATATAAAAACTTAAGGGATAGACATAATTCGGTTTAAAATATAGGCATTAACCTACGACAGATTCAGTTTTCTAGTCCAAGGGTAATGCGGTGCTCAAAGCGTTAAGAAATTGCTACGTACACCGAAAAAATTTAACTTCGTTTAAGGAAAAGCTGCTAAGCTTAACAAAAAGTGTCCTTAAATTTCCACTCAAGCTTTGACTTCCTTAAACTAAGTTAGTTGAATTCCTTGCGAAGTTACTTAGATTCTAGCTAAAGCATTTTTTACTCCTTGTAATAATAACAATTTATGAAGAATTAATAAAGTTACCATCCATCTTCCTCAATTTCGAGCTTGTTTTTAAAAATTTTGTAGTTCGATTGACTTGTTGTTAGCATATATTTTTTCTCTTAACCGAAGTCCTAAATATGCATTTTCTATTCAAACCTCTCAGCTGTGAATTCAAGGTTCTTTCAGCTAAAGCGTTACTATCCACTAGCTTCATAGTCATACATTTCTCGGCGGTATTTTATTCTTCGTAAACTATTCTCGTACATTTGTTGAAGTCACCAGAATTTACCATCAGAAGTCTTTGAATCCATTTGGAAATTTTTATCTAGCGCTCTGCTCTATACAGAAAAATTAACAAAAATTAATGTCTTTGAAATCTTCTTTTTCGAGAGAGAAGTTTCGAACTCAAACCTACGCACTAAAGAAACCATACAAAAGTTCATTACCTTGACAGAATTCGGCACAATACCACAAATACTCAAGCGTTTTGTGGAATAATTTTATTGGGGTCTGCAACTCTGCCATAGCTCTATACAAGTTCAGTCGATTGACACTGTCGTACCTGGGTATAGAATCGTTGAAAAGATGTTGTGTGTCAATTTGAAACTTGTTGAAAGTTTAAGTGCAAGTATTTGTTCCGTTGTCAATCGATTAGGTAAGATGCTACATTGATACGATTCTGTCAGTGTGGCATAGTAACGCTTTGACGTGCACACAGTCTGTGCGGTCAGACATTCGCCTCCTTAAATTTTTAGTAATGATTTGCCGCATGTACCCGACCAGTTTTTTATAAAAAATTTAGTTATAAATTCGGCTATCGGCCTGCAATCAATAATACTTACTTTACCTCTACTTTACTTTTTGACTGTTTCATTCTTCTCCTGTGGTCAGTATCAATGATTTGTTCCGGCATATCATTTGCTATAAAATTTACATAAACAAATTAAGAACTATATATATAACTAACTATATATTAGCTCTTCTGGTCGCTGTAATCGGCGTAGTGTGCACACTATTCGTAGAACTGTGAATAGCTTTGAGCGTAATCTTTCGCTGCACAGTTTTCGAGTGCCAGTAACATAAGGATTCAGTCAAAGTGACGAAAATGTTGCTGCTTTTCAGACAAGTTCTGATAAAAACCCAAATTTATCGATTTCAAGGCGTTCTCAACAATTGAACTATCTATCACAATAGCGTGTCATATTTTAGGGTTGAACTTCGGCTTTCATTCTTACGAAATTCTTATCAAGCAACAATTGAAACGTTCGCATCTTCGGAAACCTTATGATTTCTGATTTTGCCCTGATGCAACTTGAAAATTGGGCTGATTTTGCCAAGAAAGTCAAATTCCCTGATGAGGCGCATTTTGATCTGTCTAGATCGGTGAATAAGCAAAATTGCCATTACTGAACCCAAGCTAAAATAAGTATTATTCACAAGAAACCTTTACATTCCACGAAAATAATCGTGGAGTGGTTTGTCGTACGATGGAATCATCGGTACTTATTTTTTCGAAAATTAGGAAAGTGTTGCATCACAGTCAATGGTGAGCGGTACAGATCGATTACAACTTAGTTTTTATGAATTGGATATTGATATTGAACAATTAGTGGTTTCAACAAAACGAAGCTACTTGCCACACAAATGTCAAAATCGTTTTATTGCGTGAAGAGTTTGCAGTCTTATGGGATTATTTAAAGTTATTGGACGTTGAATGCATTTCAATTGAATATTGAATGCCAAATTCGTAAAATAAGTCCTGAATTATTGAATAATATGGGCGGAAATCGGACTCATCGTATTTGACTCCACTTGACAATTATAATATGGAGCTTACTGTACCATATTTTTCGAACATAAAAACTATTTTGCTCTTTTGCTAAATTAAAAATAAAATTATAATACTTGGTGCTAAACATCTGGTATTTCTAGACATGTGATCATGGTACCACACATGTCTGTTACAGCCATAAGAATGTGGAAAATAAAGTTTTGTCAATTCAAACCAAAAGTTCCTGGATTATTATAAAATTTTCAAAATTTACCAGGTAAAAATAACTTTGCGAGAATCTTTCGAATTTCACGAAGTTGCGAATTTCACAAAATCTGTTGTACCGAGTGGGTTTCTAAGGCGTTGCTGTTATCCGAAAACAACCCTAAGCAATAGAGTACGGTGCTGACTATTATTCATGAAATTCAATACATCTACTTGTGGCTATTTCATAAATTTTAATTTTGTTCATTTTCTTTCTGAATATAATTTTTTTTTTGTATTTTTGTGAAGTCACTTCTAAGATACGGATTTTTCCTAAATGATCTTTGATTTGAATTTAACTAACACATTAAAGCCATAATAAAAAAAAGAACAATAAAACACATTTGTTTTACTCATAATAAAAAACTGTATATCGATCGTAACGGTGATGAATAGACAAAAAGTTTTGCGTTTTTGCCAAAAAAATTTTATTCTCTTGTGCTTTCTATCTATTAACGAGTAATAAAAATCAGGTTATGATATCTTGTTTATTAAACATAGTGGCACTGTTTTTTATGTGTTTCCAATTCATCAGTCTGTTTCCATTAAAAATATTTCAGGAGGCGACTGCAAACAAAAAAAACTTGGACGAATTTAATCACCTGGGCGTTAATAGCAAATTGCGTGAGTTGCAAGAAGCGAGCAGGTTTGGAAAGCGCTATTAACTTGCAATATTGAAACATTTTCCAACTTTGACAATGCAAAAGGATACAGATTTTAATTTGAGTTTTGTTTGACTCTTTGAACAATGCGTGTCTTATTTGTTGAAAACTTGTGCTTCCCATGGAAAACGTTTATAAATATTATCAAAAAACAGGATAGAAACAGCACCATGTCTTAAGAAATTTTCGGTAATGGCAAGATTTCAAAATGGCAAAGATCTCAGCTAGAAAAATACTTCAAATATTAAGTTGATATGATTCGATCAGTCGTAACGATTCGGAGTAAACTCCTGAACCAGTGCCGTTTTCCATTTTTACCTCATCAGCATAGATCGATATAGAATTACTTAAAGGTTTCCACCTCAATCTATCGGGCTAAATATTGGAAGAACAGTCTAAAAATAGTCTGTACCGCCAGTGACATAACAGCTGATGTATTTAACTAAAATGCTGTTGTGGCCGTATGGTTTTTATATCTAAAACCCAGCACTTTTAGCGGCCAAACCTTTGCCATAAATGTCAAGAGGCTTGAGATCCAGCATAGTTTCAATTGCAGCAGTACGTGTGGTGGATACTGCACCTGTAGTTCCCATACATGTCATTCTTTAAAGTTAAGTACACATTTTTAGATATGTTTTTTTGTCTAAAGCATTCCACCCTACCAGAACTCCGTAAGTCAGAATGGGTCGTAAAATTGCTTTATACATTCAAAAGACTATCTTCGGGTCGAGATCCCATGTTTTGTTAGACATGCTTTGTAAGTATAAAATTCAACTCAAACCTTTCGAGAACTCTCTTACACATTAGGTTTCTAGTTTAGTTTTCAGTCGAGAATGATACCTAGATTCCAATGGAAGGAGGAGAACGCTTTTCAGCAAAGAAAGTTTGATATTTGGAAGCTTATGTGATTTTGTAACAACTATTTTCTATGCAGACTTTTATCCGAAACCATTAAAATTAGATCGTCAGCTTATGCAATGACTTTTTCTACCTATTGGATTATGACTTTTATTAAATCATCTACAACGAGCCAAAGTAATGGAGAAATAAATAACTTCACCATGAGTTGTACCCCTTGAAAGTGAGATAGATATGAAGCTGTGCCACAGCTCAGATCGAACTATCCTGTTTCTAGGATGAGTCCAATAATAGTTTTGACGCATATTTCTGTACCCACACGATCTGCTGAGCTCGTTTAGAAAGATATAATGTGAAAACCAAATGATCGCTTTGAGCATCATCTTCTTCTTACTAAGAAGAACCCTGGAAATACATAGAGTATTTACATAGATTGTCATTTAAGAGTTCAAACATATTTATCTAATATGCAGGTATTAACTTCTCAATATTTCATCTTATATACATAGATCCAATAACGTCTTGGATTACAGACGCTGACAAAATTTAACCAAAACTCAGATCCAGAAACCAGACTATATATTTCCGAAAGTTTTTGATGCGCTGAATCCAAATCTGGCCTCGGAAATCAGCTCTGGTTTTCGAGATATCCTAACGTAAAAGTGCAAAAAACTTCTGGGTCTGAGGTGCTGTCGGCCTGTGTTATGTTCGACCTCCAAAATGGCAATCTAAACGTTTTATGTACTTACAGGGTTATACTCTCATATATACTATATTATTATAAATTCGAGAAGACTATGCAAAATTTGATCGTCCATACTTTACATTATTTCCAGTGCAAATGCTAAGCCGCCGAAAGAAAATCAGGGCCTGGGGAAACTGTTTCGAATGAGTAATTTGGAAAAATGCACTGGTTTACTTAAAATGCAATACGCAAAATATATATACGGAAAATATTTTGTGAGTGAAATTTGTGAAAGCTATATCTTATTTTTCAAAAAGGTACCTTTGAGCCACAGTTTTTGATGAGATATTCAGAAAAAAATATTAGCAAAATGACTTAATGGAAAAATAGGATATGCTTCTAAAGAAAATAAATGGATATGAAAAACAATACGAGCCCAAACATTAAATTTCATAAGTAATCAAATCATACAAAAAAAGTGGTTAAAATATATTGAGTGTTAAATATACTTCTGCACGAACCATAAGCTCGATTGATATTTCTGACTACTCGATTTTTGTTTACTACTAAAAATAGTTTTCCTGTCTATTGGTTTGAAGTCAAAGTGACGTCACGCGGCCAGATATCCATGAGACCAATATGTTAAAAAAATTCATTTAAAAAAAAAAACAATTCTTGAATTTGAGCAATTCGTTTATTTACGAGTATTACCCAGCAATGAGAAATCGTTTCAATAAAAAATATTCGATATAACAACATATGTATTTAAATTCTGCGCAATGAGTTACAAAACAAATTAATTTTTTTAAAAGTAATTATGTATTTTGTATGTACTTTTAAACTTTGTTGTTGTTTCTGTTATTTGTGTACTCACCTTATGCGAATGTTTATTTCTTTTGATGAATTTTATTTACAAAACATTAAGATGAAAGAATTCTTCTTCTACTGAATTCTAACAATATTTAGCTCTTAAGTCTGTTGATGTTTAAGTGTTTCATTTTTATTGCCTCCAGAGTATTTGTAGCCATGCATGTGTGTGTGTGTGTGTGTGTGCATGTGTTGAGTGTGCGCTTATGTGTTTTCTAAAAGAATTAAACATAAGGTACTGCTTATAGGGTACATGAATAGGCTTTTTGCTGTGTCAAGAAGGATCAAGGAGCACAAGTGTAATTGAAGCCAACATTTTAATAAATTAAAAGCAACTTAGCGAACAATTTGATGCAGATTGTTTTTGCTTTGCCTTAACAACCCCATAAGCTACAGCCATAGGGGTAGAAATTTATTCGTAAGCAGACATTTTAGAAGAATCTGCGCATTTTGTGCACATATGTTTGCAGGTTTATATTTCTAATAAGCGTGGAAAATCAAGTAAGAGATGTTTTTAAGTTAGTTCAGAAATTGACATTAAATGAACATATATTTACTAGTAGCAAATGCTATTATTATTGATATTAAATAATGTTTATCAATCAAAATATATAAATAAATATGTATATCAATTCGAAACACGAAAGACATTTTCGAATTTTCAAAAAAAAATCTTCCGAAAAATATCTTAATCCTTAGCATATGAAAAACTTCATACATCGATATCCTTAGATATGATAAATTTTAAATAACCTTCTTAGAAAGTTGGTAATGAGGGTGATCCGTACAAATCACCTCCGTTTCTTTAATCTTTATTCCTGCATAGGCTGTTAAGCCTCTAATGCAGTGATGGGCACGTAGTGGCCCTATCAGCCCTCATTGCCCTCACCGTTATTCGATGCACAAGCAAGTGAAAAAAATTCGCTGAATTTCAACACTATCGAGGCACAGCGTTGACTTGAATTCAAATGAAAACAAAAACAAAACACAGAGGCATAAGCGACGGCGCAGCATTGTGTCTTGACGAATGTAGCAATTGTTTTTGTTTGTAGTGCAATATGGTTTTTTTTTGTGCTGCTGGAAATGACAGCAAAAAGACTTTAAAATTTTGTTTGTTGTTGTTGTTTAGCCCTTTTGTTAGATTTTGATGCCCACCACTGCTCTAATGCATACATTTTTGGTTTAGTCGGATGCTTAGTTTTGTTTAGTCGGATGTTTAGAAGTCGGATATTCATTTCAGTGAAAGTAGCACTTTGTACAAGTAAAAATCTGCATAAGCCCGCCTATTGACTGTTGCCAAAAAATGGATGCCACTTGAACCTAATTATTTCTCATTACGTAAATTCATACATCATTGACTAGAAAATACATTTAGCTACTCAACAGTAAAATTATGAACTCGATCAAACAAGAAATAAGAATATTTTTTACTAATTGAAAAATTAGGTATCGCAAAAATAATTAATTTCGTTTTTTTTTCGATGAATTTTCACTTAAAACTATCGTAACTGTCAAACGAAGCATGAGATGTCTCACGATATGCACCATCACATATCACTTGACTTAGGGCCGTACTGAGCTAATTCTAAAAAAATATTTTGTGTCGAAGCTGTACCGATTCAGCTATAGCCCGCCAATAAGCGGTGGTATGCATTAGGGGGTTTTTTTTTTATTGAATTTAAAAAATGCTTATAAATAGTAAATATAAAATTAGTCTAGTGATCAAAAAAAAAAAATCCCCAAAAGCTGATAAGATGCGAATTGTGTAGTAAAAGTAATAGTTGATAAAAGTTAATAAAATTCAAATAAAAATGTCACAATGTTTAGTATTAATTAGCTGCGATTCGCCAAGTCGCTATCTACGTGCGAAAAAAACTACCAAGTTGCTAAGTTTGCTACTCATTGTTTAAGCGAGCATTCGTTTGTTGCTCTTTTTATTTTTCTTATGACATTTAAAATTTTTTTTTTTTCAAAATGCAACATAGACAAAATACAAATTTGCTGGGTAGCCCTGACATTTAAGCAACTTGTTATGTGGTACACATAACAACTATAATTTTACTCGTTAAGTTTGCGATTTTGTTTTAGCTTTCCCATACAATTATAGTTGCTAGCTTATGATAACAGATGGCGAATAAAACGCAGCTATTGTTACTAGCAACAAAAATAATATAACTTGGTGTCCAGTGCCGAATTCAGAGAGCGGTTAATGGGTAGTTGGCGCCTTGGCACTCCTTAAAAACAAATGCTTAGTTTCCTATAGCTCTTAGGTATTAAATAGTGAGGACATCTTTCAATGCAAATGAAATAATTTATTAAAATGTTTTTTAAAATCTTGCATGATTGCCACCGGCACATTTTCTCTTAAATTTACTATAATTGTTTTGTTATTTAGTTTGTTTTTTAATTTAGTTGAATGTATTTGTATTTGCTTTTAGCAAAGTAACATATTAAGATGATTATAAATTGCGGCAGAATATAAACTCATTTGTTAATACATTTTCCACTGAATTCATAGTTTTCAACTTAAAATGAACTTTGTCGGCTTGGACTATCGATTTTATTTCTATATGAAAAAAGAAAGCAGCAATTGATTGAAGGCGGAAAAAGAAAGTCGCCTTCAAGCTTAAGTCCGGTAGGTGACATCTGTCGGTCATTGTCAATTACATTTCCGGTTGATTTGAAATGGATTTAACGACGACTGACAATTACAGAGGACACTTTAAATTAGCGGCTTTTATTATTGGGATTTGTTTTCTCTTTATCTTTTGTTTTCAAATTCCTTCTTACTTGTGTTTTGCGCAAACATTACTGTGCTTCTAACCACAAGCGGAAGTTGAAATTGGTAAAAAAAGTTAAGCCTTTTATAGGGTGAAGTTGTAACTGGACACTACATTACATTTTAAAAAATTCATTAAACGATCAAGTGTTTAAGTAAATCAGTTGTTTCGTAAAATGCGAGTAAAGTGAAGATCAGTTTGATTGAAGGTACGAACTTTCATGGTTAGATTACTTTAATTTAGTGTTAGCTTAAAAAAGAGAAATTTGGTCCGGAAACTCCGGACAAATCTTAAATTCAAGATGAGTTGATGTCTTTGCCGAAATATTTCTACACGATAAAGAGCACAACTGAATATGTGCTGTCATCACTAATCTGACATTAGTACTTTCTATTTTACCATGCTTTATAGCAGTATGCAGCCGTATTCAGAGCCATTTAACTCAGCAAAGCAAAGTAAGCAAAACACAACATTACCTATGTCATAATTTAGTGCTTATTAAGTGCTAGTTTAGTGCTAAAAAGAAAAATTTAGTGCGGTATTTTCCAAAAGTTTGGAGATCATTAAGAAATAATTTTCATATATGCTTTGCTAGCGTATACCCATGCAGCGAAAACTGTTATTTTCTCATAAATTCGTGCAGCACTAAATTTTTCCATTCAGCACTAAATTAGCACTTAGGTTAGGTTAGGTAGGAGTGGCAGTCAGTTACAAAACCGACTCACTTAGACCAAGTTTGGTCCATTGTGATACCACAGGGTACTTGACTATACCCTCTCATTGAACCATCCAGATTTCGTAATGAAACTAAATAACTGACCTATGCTAACATGTCTAAGGTCCTCCAGGTCTTCAAACAAAAACGAACCAAGTGTTTTGTGGCGTTTTCTAGCAAGTGCAGGGCAGGAGTAAAGAAAATTTTTAATGTTTTCCTCCTCCTCCACATCCCCACAACTTCTACAGTAGTCAAAAGACCGAATACCTAATCTCTCCGCATGTCTGCCGATAAGCCAGTGGCCAGTTATTACTGCAACAACTGACGAGACATTGTGTCTAGTACGGGATATCAGTTCTAGAGATCGCTTAGCGTTCCATTCCGGCCAGATTTGCCTTGTTATATTGCAAGTTAACCCTTGGGTCCATCTTATGTTAGCCTTTTTTATCATGTCTTCTTTAAGCAGTAACTTGCAGGTAGCAAGTGGCATGCCAACACCTTCCTTGTCTTGAGGAATTTGTGCAGTAGTCCCCTGCCTAGCAAGTTCATCAGCTTTGCAATTGCCATCAATGTTCCTATGCCCAGGCACCCAGATGAGGTGTATGTTAAAATGCTGAGCCATCTCATTTAGAGACGAGCGGCATTGTTGGGCCACTAGTGAGTTTAGGAATACTGATTCTAGGGATTTAATAGCAAATTAGCACTTACTAACCACTAAATATTGGCATAGGTTTCATTGTTTTTTGTCTTGTCTTGCATAGGATATACAAATCGATATTGGCTTTGAATTGACTTGATTTTTTTCAACGAATACTTTGTTTCAATAGCACTAACCTGGGCTTAAAAAATGGAACACTTTCCGAACAATGCTAAAATTACGTTTTTAGAGCTGTCAACATACTATCTATTGTGGTTAGTCGCAATCAATTTTCTTGATATTGTCTTGTTTTACTAAAAAAACATTTAAAGTCTGAGGCATTGAGTTATAATTCATAAGTCTTAGGACAACGTTTTTTTTATCAAACAATAAAATGTGTTTAATAGTGGTGCTTTAAGTATTTAGAAATTCCACACATCACAAGAAACTTTCACTTCATCTTTGAATTACTTTTGAATTACTTCACAGGTGGAAAAGTTTATATTCAAGGTTAAGTAATTAACACACGTGTATCATGTGATACAACATTTTAAAGAGTACATTAAAGGCATTACCATAGAAATCAAAGCCTTTGTTAAAAATACTAAAAAAAAAAGAAAAGAAATTTCGTTTAAAACAGCAGTCCAAATTTGTAATAGCAGCTTATATATACAGTGGTGTGCAAAATAATAGGTGTACAGTACATGTATTTTTTTTTTTTTTTTTTTTTTTTTTTTTTTTTTAAAAGCTTCATTTTCCTACCAAAATTGTTAAAACTGAAGTGGTTGGCTGTTCGCAAAACAAGGTTTGCAAATGCCTTAAAATGGACCAAACGCCAAGAAACACGAGGAAGACCAAAGAAGACAACTGAGACCACAGATCGCCAAATCGCCAGTATGGCTAAAAATAATCCATTTGTCACCTCTACCCAAATAAAAAATGGCTTAGATTTGAATTTGAACAGCTCAACAACAAGGAAAAGGCTCCTGGAAAGTGATCTGCCCACCAGAAAGCCGAGGAAGTACCCATTATTGACTACTAGACATAGGCAAAGACGAAAACAGTTTGCGCAGAAGCATCTTCTTTGGACTAAAGAAAAGTAGAGGAATATTTTATGGTCTGACGAGTCCAAATTTAATTTATTTGGACCAGAAAGAAGAATAAGAGATGTAAGAACACCAAAATGTAAAGAATTATCACCACAGTACATTGTAAAGACCATCAAACATGGCGGCGGAAGTGTAATGGTTTGCGGATGATTTTTTAGGACGCACCTATTATTTTGCACACCACTGTACATATGTACTTATACGTATGCACTTATATCTATGTACTTATACATATGTAGTTTTACATATAGAACAAATTACAACCCTTATGTTTAATTTTTGTATGTACATTAGACGATTTTCGAATACTTATTCATATTCGAGTATATCCACATTCAAAAAATGAATAAAAAAAAAAAAAATAGTCCCAGGGTAGCTACAAGAGCTGCAAAATTTTAATATTTCGTAATTTGGCCAAAAAAATTAAGAAAATTTGATTTTTTTCTTATATATAAAATTTTTTTTTTTTTTAAATTTTTTTTTCGATTTTCCTGATGGACACATAAAATACTTTGAAAATTTTTGGACCAAAAATTAGATTTTATTCTTTTTTCCTCATTTATTTTTTAATGAAAATTCATGTAGTGGCATTTCATTTCATGTCTTGCATTAATTGAAGTTGCCATGCCATATTTTCAAGCCTCGTATTTATTTTACCTGTGGCACCCCCAATTTTCCCATGCTCAGTTTAGTAAAAATTGAATGAATATATTTTTCTGCCCATAGGATACAAATTTTTGCTTCTATAAGATGTGCCATGCCTACTTTTTGAACCTCGCCCACATTCTGTACTGTGCTTGCTTATGTGTAACCTATAATCTTGTACAAAGATTGGTAAAATATGTTTCCAAGCATAGCGTTTCGAAGTTTTTGCTTTAATGGGAGGTGCAAGATGTTCTGTGTTTCAATACTTTATAGCAGTGATGGGCACATAGTGGCTCTAGTTGCTCTCTTCGTACAAGCAAGCGAAAAAAAATTCGCAGAATTTCAACGCTATCGAGGCACAGCGTTGACTTGAATTCAAATGAAAACAAAAACAAAACACAAAGGCATAAACGACGGAGCCGCATTGTGTCTTGACGAATGTAGCAATTGTTTTTGTTTGTAATGCAATTTGGTTTTTTTTCTGTGCTAATGGCAATTTTTGAAATGAAAGTAAAAAAAAACTCTAAAATTTCGTTTGTTGTTGCTTGATGTTGTTGTTTTGCTCTTTTGTTAGATTTCTATGCCCACCGCTGCTTTATAGCAAAAGGAGGTTATTGAGTACGCTCATCAATATGATATTTTATGAGGTTTGTCTGATTTTTCCACCATTCCGATCTCTTTTTAAAATATTTTGCACATGTTGAGAGAATAATTCGAGCTTTCATGTTTCAAACAGAATCCCACAAAAGTGGACAACCATGGTTTTTTTTGACTTTTTTTCAACTTTTGTCAACATTTTCTATATATTTTCGAATTTTTTCAGACCTATCAAATATTTTTCAACTTTTTTGGCTCCTTTAGCAGCTTTTAAAATTTCTCAATATTTTTCATCTCTTCAAATTATTTGAACTTTTTTCAATATTTTTCATATTTTTTTGACTCTTTCAAAATCTATACTTATTTCAACATTTTTAGACTCTTTCCACCATTTTAAACTTTTTTCATTATTTTACATGTTTTTTTAAATGTTTTCAACGATTTTTCGAATTTTCCAACATTTTCCATTTTTTTTCAACTTCTTCGTAATATTTCAACTTTTATCGATTGATTCAATATTTTTCAAAATTTTCCAATTTTTTCAACACTTTTCAACTGCTATTCAACATTACCAATACTTTTTGGACTTTTTCAACCTCTTTTCGTTTCAGCCTTTTGCAACTTTTTTCGATTTTTTTCGAAATCTTTCAGATTTTTCTACAATTTTTCTAATCATAGGATCAAAACGAAAAACCGAACCATGGTTCTGGTACTTTAAAGCAGTGGTGGGCACGTAGTGTCCATATCCACCCTCATTGACCGCACCGTTATTCGACGCATAAGCAAGTGAAAAAAAAAAAAATCGCAGAATTTCAACGCTATCGAGGCATAGCGTTGACTTGAATTCAAATGAAAACAAAAACAAAACACAAAGGCATAAGTGAAGGCGCCGCATTGTGACGAATGTAGCAATTGTTTTTGTTTTTAGTGCAATTTGGTTTTTTTTTTGTGCTGTTGGCGAATGTGTTGTTGGAAATGACAGCAAAAAAGCTTTAAAATTTTGTTTGTTGTTGCTTGATATTGTTGTTTAGCCTTTTTGTTAGATTTCCATGCCCACCACTGCTTTAAAGTAAAGAAACAAACAAAAAGTTGGCTAGTTCCGAATAGAGGGCGTGGCACCAAACATACAAGCATGAGCTTTAAAATACTATACATGGAGCTATTTAAGTAAATGTTGTTAAATTCAATGTGGGTACGTTTGGGCAAATCAGCCAGTATCCTTTAATAAAAATTTAAGACTTACAAGCACTTTTACTATCAAGGCAGTGTAGGGTATTCATTGTTTGGCAAGGCCAAATATAACAAGTGCTGAAGTGCAAGCTGTGCATGTGAAATGCCGCTTTCAAAGTCTGAAGATTTTTACATTGAGTTATTTTCAGCAGCGAACAACAAACTTCCGTGTAAGATACCACATAAGGAAATTGGGCTCGTTAAGCTTACACTTTTTTTTTTAATTATTTTATTAATAATTTTATGCACAACTGAGGTTCAGCCAATCTAACGTTAAATCATAATGCTATGACAACAATATGAGGGCTATCATTATGCTGGTTACCCTATATCCTTTTACTGGTATATCAGAAAATAAAAAAAAGCAAAAGGATTACGACACTCGCACAATATGGTGACATCAATTTACAAATTATTATGTTTATGCGTGCGAGTGTCTCCTGCCATGCCAAGCCAACCATCTGCTCAGTTCATCATCATCATCATCATCAGTGTCCTCATCATCAGAGCATGGGTTCCAGTTTTATTGTTTACGAATTATCAACTTTCACGGGTTCCTGACTCCATCGACATATAATGAAGATGAAGCCAACGCAGCCTCATCAAAAAATCGTTCGTCGTCAACGTCTTTGTTAGGCAGAGGCAAACATATGGTGCTCAATGATAAGGAATAACTAGAACAAGCACAGCTGACAGAAACATTGAAGCGGCAGCGGCAATAACAACAATAAACTAACTATACTGTGCCGGCATTTTCCACTTGTGCCACTTGGGGTTGGGGGTGTTTTTCGTTTTTATTTTTTTTTTTTTTGGGGAAATTTTCATCCCTTCTTATTTGCGAAAAGTTGTAGTCTCTGTTGAATTTTATTTCATGCTCACGTTTACACACGTATGTATGTGTGTATGTGTACGCGTGCATACTTACATACGAACATAAAATGTAAATTTATGGCCTTCGTATAAATTTAATGCTATCGATGACAAGTTTTTCGGCCATAAAATAGGTGAGATTTATCGCGAACTTAGAGCTTTGCGAACTGAAAATTGATATTGAAAGATACAAATTAAGCGCACACAATATATTGGCGTTGTCATTTTTTTTTTTTGGGAAAAATGTATTTTCTGAAATTTACATATGTTTTTTAGTTTGTGTAGGTACAGTAGGAAATCAAATCCCCTAAGAAATTTCCGAATTCGATTACTTAAATGTTGTCCGATGTCGATGAAATTTTGTCATGCAAAAAAAGGGTTGGGAGCATCATCACTCCTCCTTGTAATTATAGAAACAGAGCATATTTTTTAGACACAGTTCATGCAATTTTTTAATAAATTGCTGTTACTCAAACATTTTCAAAGTTATTGGGTCTTCAAAATCAATTTCTTGTCCCAAATCGATTTAATTTATTTCAGTGGCCAAATAGTTGGTTTAAAAGGAAGCATAAAATTTGAAAAAGAAAATAAGTTCTCTAGAGCATTGCTCTCCCATGAAAACATTTCATTGTCAGATTAATGGTCTTCAAGATATAAAGGTTTAAATATGAGCAAGTTGCTTCGTATGAACATATGTATTCATTATCGAATTTGTGCTTCGAAAACTAACATTAAAAAAAACCGTTTTAAATTTACAATTCGACTAGCATTACCCTGTGCGCATCGCTGCACTCAACCTAAGCAGTGCCTCTTAATATAAAAACCACGTGGTGTAAATTCCATGAGAATCGATTAAGCGGTCTTCGAGAAAATGATATTTAAAAATATTTTTGTTTGAGGGCCACCCCTACATATGCACCCTAAATAAAAGTTTTGTAGCCTAAGCTATGCTTCTTAATATAAGAGCTACGTGGTGCAAGTTCGGAGTGAATCGACTAACCTGTCTTCGTGAAAATGATATTTGAAAATATTTTTGTGTGAGGGTCACCCTAAGTATGCACCCTAAATAAAATTTTTTTAAGCTTATCTGTGCCTCTTAATATAAAAGCCATATGGTGTAAGTTCTAAGATAATCGATTAAGCAGTCTTCGAGAAATATTTTTGTCTGAGGGCCACCCTAAATAAAAGTTTTGTATCTTTAACTATTCCTCTTAACATAAGAGCTACGTGGTGTAAATCCGGTGTGAATCGACTTACCAGTCCTTGTGACAATGATATTTAAAAATATTTTTGTATGAGGGTCACCCTAAGTATGCACCCTAAATAAAATTTTTATATTCTATATTCTATATAAGCTATATAAGCTATGCCTATTAACATAAGAGCTACGTGGTGTAAATTCGGTGTGAATCGACTACCTGTCTTCGTAAAAATGATATTTGAAAATATTTTTGTATGAGGGTCACCCTAATTATGCACCCTAAATAAAATTTTTACGACCTTATCTGTGCCTCTTAATATAAAAGCCATATGGCGTCAATTCCATGAGAATCGACTTAGCGGTCTTCGAGAAAATGATATTTCAATATAATTTTGTATGAGGGCCACACTACATATGCACCCTAAATAAAACTTTTTTAAGTTTGTCTGTGCCTTTTAATATAAAAGCCATGTGGTGTAAGTTCTAAGAGAATCGATTTAGCAGTCTTTGAGAAATGATATTTAAAAAATGTTTTTGTCTGAGGGCCACTCTAAATAAAAGTTTTGTATTCTTAACTATGCCTCTTAACATAAGAGCTACGTGGTGTAAATTTGGTGTGAATCGACTTACCAGTCCTTGTGAAAATGATATTTAAAAATATTTTTGTATGAGTGCCACTCTAAGTATGCACCCAAAATAAAACTTTTACAATCTAATCTGTGTCTTATCACATAAAAGCTATGTGTTGTAAATTCCATGAGAATCGATTAAGCGGTCTTCGAGAAAATGATATTTAAAAATATTTTTGTGTGAGGACCACCCTAAATAAAAGTTTTGTAGCCTAAGCTATGCTTATCAACATAAGAGCTACGTGGTGTAAATTCGGTGTGAATCGACTAACCTGTCTTCGCGGAAATGATATTTAAAAATATATTTGTATGAGGGGCCACCCTAAGTATGCACCCTAAATAAAATTTTTTATATTTTTATCTGTGCTCCTTAATATAAAAGCCATACTGTGTAAGTTTCATGAGAATCGATTCACCTGTCTTTGAGAAATCGCTATTTTTAAAATATTTGTGTATGAGGGCCACCCTAAATATGCACCCTAAATAAAAGTTTCATCGTCTTAGCTATGCGTCTTAATATAAGAGACAGGTGGTGTAAATTCCATGTGAACCGATTAAGTGGTCTTTGTAAAATGCTATTTTAAAAATAATTGCGTGTGAGGGCCACCCTAAATTAAAGTTTTATAGCCGCCACGCCCCTGGTGTCTAGTCCAGTTTATATTTTGTGAAGTGCTTAACATAGGCTATGTGCATCCTGACACCGAATTTCAAGACTTTTGCTATCATATGAACCAAGATATAGCGAGTTAAAGGTCTTAATTGCACGTAAAGTGCCACGCCCCTTGCTTTTATCAAAACATAATATAGCCCATTTTACTCAGGAATAGTGTAGCTTTCTATTAGTAGAAGAGTTTTTGGAATCGGATCTGTAGTTCCAGAGATTACCCGGAACATACAAACAAACAAACAAACAAACAAACAAACAAACAAACAAACAAACCTTACCTCTTTATATAATAGTATAGATTACATTTTTATTTCACTATTAGGAGCTTGAAATAATGTATAAAATGATTCATCAGGTGAGTTTATTGGAAACTCAACGGCTCTTCCTGCAGAACTCAATTCTTTAAGGTCATAGCTTGACGGATGATGGTTTTTAATTGTTCTAGAGCTTAAAAATTTGTCTACATAAACACAATCTATCAACAAGTTAAGCGTCTAACTCAAGGTTTCAAGCCCGGAGCATCCACTTGTAGAGTCGAAAATGGAAATCTGGTTACAGATACACAGAGTGTACTGAGGTTATGGAGGCAGCATTTCTCCAACTTGCTTACAGGCGATTCCACCGATTCCGCCCAGAGAGAATACAGTACGATACCACCAATCGATGATAACGCAGTGGAAGAACCATCGCCTAGCCATGAAGAGGTTCGAGTTGCTATCCAGCGACTCAAAAACAACAAAGCAGCGGGTGCTGACGGCCTGCCAGCTGAGTTGCTTAAAGCTGATGGCGATGAATTGATAAGGTGCATGCATCAACTCATCAGCAAAATATGGCTAGCGGAAAGCATGCCCGACGATTGAAATCTCAGCATGCTTTGTCCTGTAATAAAGAAAGGAGACCCGACAATCTGCGCCAATTACAGGGGTATCAGTCTTATTTCCATCGTATATAAGATCCTCTCGAGCGTATTGTGTGAAAGATTGAAGCCGCATACAGAAACACTGATCGGATCCTATCAGTGTGGCTTTAGACCTGGTAAATCCACCATAGACCAGATTTTTACACTACGCTAAATCCTGGAGAAAACCCATGAATATCAAATCGACACTCACCATCTCTTCGTCGATTATAAAGATGCGTTCGATAGCCCAGTACGGAATTGCCTATACTCAACAATGTCTGAGTTCGATATACCTGCAAAGTTGATAAGGCTCTGCAGGATGACGTTGAGCAATACGTGTAGCTCCGTCAAGGTAGGGAATGACCTCTCCGGAACTTTTAATACCGAGCGAGGTTTCAGACAAGGCGACCCGCTCTCGTGTGATCTCTTCAATTTCATTATGGAGGGGATCGTACGAAAAGTCGGTGTGCATCATAATGGCACCATTTTCTTCAAAGGTGTTCAGCTCCTTACGTACGCTGATGATATTGATATTATCGGTCGGATTAAGAGAGATGTTACTGCTGCTTTCACTGCTATTGAAAAGGAATCAGCCAAAGTGGGTTTGACGGTAAACGAGGGCAAGACGAAATACATGATGTCTACTAACAACAACAAGAGAGCACGGGATCTAGACTCTCATGTTACAGCGGGCAACTGTAAATTAGAAGTTGTCAAGGAATTCATTTACCTTGGCACTGCCGTAACCAGCAACAATGATGTCAGTCTGGAGATTAAGCGGAGAATAACAATTGCTAATAGGTGCTACTACGATCTTAGTAAGCAATTACGTTGCAGAGCTCTCTCTCGATCGACAAAGCTAACACTCTACAAGACGCTCATTCTACCTGTGCTTCTTTATGGCGCTGAGGCATGGGTGGTTTCGACAACAGACGCAGCCGCTCTTTGGGTGTTCGAGAGGAAAGTTCTCCGCAAAATCTTTGGCCCTGTTCGAGTTGGCGACGACTATCTCATTCGAATGAACCATGAGCTGTATGAGCTCTACGCCGACATTGACATAGCTAAGCGTATAACAATACAGCGACTACGCTGGCTGGGTCATGTCCATCGTATGGATAAAGAAGCTCCAGCGAAAAAGGTATTCGAAGGGAAGGTCCCCGGTCAACGACGAAGATGGAGACCATGCCTCCGGTGGATAGACCAAGCTGAGGAAGTCCTAACCGCGCTTGGCATTAACGATTGGAGAAGGCGCGCGTAAAACAGAGGCGCCTGGCGAGAGCTAATGAGGTCGGCCGTAACCTGACAACGGGTTTTTATGGCCATTTAAGTAAGTAAGTAAGTCTCTGAGCTTATCAGAGAATTTTTGAAGTGTCTGAGATTGAAATTCCTTGAAGTGTTGTGGGTACGATTCCATCAGAAAACTTGAAACGACTGACTATGAACATGTACCGTTCTGTTCGCCTGCTCTTCATTTAGTCGAACCAAAAAAGTTTCCTTTCAGGAGAATGAACCCACACAATCAAATTTGGTGTTGAAACTTTTAATGAAACATCTATCATTTTTTTTGTTTGAAAATGTAATGACGTTCAATCCTAGAAGCAGTAAATATTTACCGCGTATGTATGTATCACGATTCGTTTCGTCTCTAATTTTTTGAAGCCTGAAAATATGCTATTATATTTTAAGCGAAAAGAAAAATATTTAGCCTGTGCTTAATAAATATTTAATTAAAAATATAAGAATTGTACTAGCATATTTTTAAGCTTGAGATGAAACGAAACATATTGAGATACATGCAGTGGTCCTTAAATGTAAAATCTTATGTTTGCTACTATTTCGAAAAATTAATTTTTTGTTAAAAACATCAGTTGATATATGAATTTATAAAATCTATTTCTATAAATTTTTCGTATCATTACCTATGTAATTTTTGATGCTGAATTCGAAACTGGTATGTATTCAGTTTATTCTATCACGCCCAGATGTGCTTTTCGTGCACTTGTACCAAGACCACACAACTAATCTCTGATTGCAATAAATTTTTGAGATTAAAATTGCGATTTTTTTTTTCAATTTTTGTTATTTTACGTAGAATTGTTTACACTTAAATGCTTGTGAGCAACGGCGCACACTGTTGTATTTTGGGAAAAAATGGACAAAATCAAATTCCCGTCGATAGGAATGCCCAAAAAAAACGAGGTCGGTCTCATTCGAAAGGTGATTTCATGCTTTTTTTAGAAAAATTGTCCCGAATCGAAATCCCAGCTTTGGGCGTTTCTCAGAAATGCCCAAAATATGGTCTTTTTCAATTTTAGACAGTTTTTCCCAATTTTAGTACAATTCTGACTCGTATACATATCCGATGATAATTTATTTTGAAAGTCGAGAAAAATACCTTTAATTTGGTATTTTAAAAATTTTTCTAGGTGCTTGGTATCGAAAAATACATCTATATTTAATTAGGGGTAAATTAACGTTAATCTATTATATAAAACTCATTTTTTGTCTGTCCGTCTGTCTGTCTGTCTCTTTTGCACGCGGAAACTATCCAGCCGATTTTGATGAAATTTTTACAGTATGTTCGCATCGATCGGGCGGGTGTCATAGGCTATAAAACTTTTATTTAGGGTACATATTTAGGGTGGCCCTCATACACAAATATTTTAAAAATAGCGATTTCTCCAAGACTGGCAAATCGATTCTCATGAAATTTACACAGTATGGCTTTTATGTTAAGGGGCACAGATTGAATGGTAAAAATTTTATTTAGGGTGCATACTTAGGGTGGCCCCCATACAAATATATTTTTAAATATCATTTTCACGAAGACAAACAAATCGATTCACACCAAATTTACACTACATATCTCTTATGTTAAGAAGCATAGCTTAGTCCACAAACCTTTTGTTTAGGGTGGCCCTCATACACAAATATTTTAAAAATAGCGATTTCTCCAAGACTGGCAAATCGATTCTCATGAAATTTACACAGTATGGCTTTTATGTTAAGGGGCACAGATTGAATGGTAAAAATTTTATTTAAGGTGCATACTTAGGGTGGCCCCCATACAAATATATTTTTAAATATCATTTTCACGAAGGCAAATAAATCAATTCACATCGAATTCACACTACGTATCTCTAATGTTAAGAAGCATAGCTTAGACCACAAAACTTTTATTTAGGGTGGCCCTCATACACAAATATTTTAAAAATAGTAATCTTCAAACGAAAAAATAAACGATACTTGGCCAAGTAGTGTGAATTCGATGTGAATTGATTTATTTGCCTTCGTGAAAATGATATTTAAAAATATATTTGTATGGGGGCCACCCTAAGTATGCACCTTAAATAAAATTTTTACCATTCAATCTGTGCCCCTTAACATAAAAGCCATACTGTGTAAATTTCATGAGAATCGATTTGCCAGTCTTGGAGAAATCGCTATTTTTAAAATATTTGTGTATGAGGGCCACCCTAAATATGTACCCTAAATAAAAGTTTTATAGCCTATGACACCCGCCCGATCGATGCGAACATACTGTAAAAATTTCATCAAAATCGGCTGGATAGTTTCCGCGTGCAAAAGAGACAGACAGACAGACGGACAGACAAAAAATGAGTTTTATATAATAGATTAACGTTAATTTACCCCTAATTAAATATAGATGTATTTTTCGATACCAAGCACCTAGAAAAATTTTTAAAATACCAAATTAAAGGTATTTTTCTCGACTTTCAAAATAAATTATCATCGGATATGTATACGAGTCAGAATTGTACTAAAATTGGGAAAAACTGTCTAAAATTGAAAAAGACCATATTTTGGGCATTTCTGAGAAACGCCCAAAGCTGGGATTTCGATTCGGGACAATTTTTCTAAAAAAAGCATGAAATCACCTTTCGAATGAGACCGACCTCGTTTTTTTTGGGCATTCCTATCGACGGGAATTTGATTTTGTCCATTTTTTCCCAAAATACAACAGTGTGCGGCGCTACAATCGATTTATTTCATTTTATTATTTTCAATGAAGCGAAATGCCATTAATTCCTCATAATGCCCAGTCGTCACTGTCGAAACGTTTGATTTTCCAATAATAAAAAGTAAATACCAAAATATGCGGTTGAAGCACAACAACTCTTTTGAAATAATTCCAGCAAATACTTTATAATATCTAATATTTTTCCATTTTTAACAACAACAACAACATTTCACAAAATTTAATTCGATGTGACGTTTATATTGAAATATCGTTGCGAACATTTTAATTGAGCCACTCTTCTCAACATTTACAACTCATAAAATTCAACGTTGCTCCCGTTCAGTCCTCCTCGTTGGTAAATAAATAATAATCAAAATTACGAATAAAAAATGCACAATCCGTGGTGGTACAATTAAAATGTAAGTCAACACGCAGAAGAAGAGCGTATTTTTAATGGAGACTCCTGCTCTACGCTGCAGATGAACAGATGGACGAGCAGGAAAAGCGGTCGGATGGTACGACAGATACAGTGTGATAGAGTCGTGTTAGTAGGTGGTGGTGGGTTGTTCAACGAAAAAATCGATCGATATACGAATAGATGGACTCACAGTCTGTCCAAATAAGCATTGGAATATGAAATGCAATCGCATATTGAAAAATTTTATTTGAGTTTTGCAACATTCGATTAATGCCAGCAGGTTAGTTCTTCTTAACAGCCAACTATGTATATGACATGAAATTTTTTTTTCAATTTTCAATTATAAATCCTCAATTTTTTTTTTCAGTTTTTCTTTTCTAATTGTTGTAGTTACAACTGAGAATGAAGAAAGAATGAATTGTTTATTTTTGGCTAAACGTTAATGGTTTTCTCGTACTCTCATACTCATACTCACACTCACACTCACTTTCGTATCAGTGCTGTCTATCTGCGATGGCAAGCAATCAATTGTTTTCTTTTATTCAGTATTCAATATTTCGTGATAGATATATGAATTACTGAATATGTTAACAGTCGTTGTTTCGTCTTTGTTTAAAAGTTCATCAAGTTTTTGTGAGAGAAAAAAAAAAAAAAATTATTTGCTTCTATATATTGGGGTATGGTTTGCCAAGCGAAAGGAACTTGGGAGATTTTGCTGATTTTTTTTTGTGTCATTTCGATAGAGGTCAAATCATTGCGTTATAATTTTTCAATATTAATGAGAAATTAAATATATTATTTTTAAAATAATTTCTAACGCTATATGAATAAATATCAACTCAATGAAAATAATTTTTGGAACATAAAATGTTAGTTGATTTTTTGACAAATTGGAATCCAATGTCTTCCTTTAAAAATTTTGAAACGCAGATAACATTTTTCAGGAATTAAGAAAAAATAAAAGGCATTTCAATTCTACTACATTTACTGTCTGTTTCTGAAAATTTAAAAAAAAAAAAAATTAATAAATTTGAAATTTGAGTTTTGGACAAATTTTAAGTTTCACTAAAAATATCTTTTAGTCTTACTTACTTACTTGGGTGGCCATAACAACCCGTTACCGGGTTACGGCCGACCTCAAAAGCTCTCTCCAGGCGCCTCTGCTTTGCGCACGCCTTCTCCAATCATTCACACCAAGCGTGGATAGGGTTTCCTCGGCTTGGTCTTTCCATCGGAGGCATGGTCTTCCTCTTCGTCGTCGCCCAGCGGCTTCCGCATCAAACACCTTTTTCGCCGGAGCTTCTTCGTCCATACGCACAACATGTCCCAGCCAGCGCAGACGTTGAATAGTGATGCGCTTGACTATGTCAATGTCAGCGTAGAGCTCGTACAGTTCCTGGTTCATTCGAATACGGTAGTCGTCGCCGACGTGAACAGGACCGAAGATTTTGCGAAGAATTTTTCTCTCAAACACCCCAAGCGTGGCTGCATCAGTCTGCGACACAACCCATGCTTCTGCGCCGTAAAGTAGCACGGGTAAGATGAGCGTCTTGTAGAGTGTCAGTTTTGTCGGGCGAGAGAGGTCTCTACTACTCAATTGCTTACTGAGACCATAGTAACACCTATTAGCAAGAGTTAGTCTTCGCTTTATCTCCAGGCTGACATCGTTTTGAGTGTTCACGGCGGTGCCAAGATAGGTGAATTCCTTGACAACTTCGAAAGTATAGTTGTTCGCAGTAACAAAGGATCCAATACGCCGCGTCTCCCTGTTTGTGGACAGCATATACTTTGTTTTGCCCTCGTTCACCGTCACCGTCACCGTCGTTCACCCACTTTCGCTGACTCTTTTTCGATAGCAGAGAACGCAGCAGTAACATCTCGCTTACAGTGTCCAATGATATCAATATCATCGGCATATGCAAGGAGCTGGACACTTTTGTAGAAAATAGTGCCATTACGATGTACACTGGCTCTTCGCAACACCCCTTCCATCACAAAGTTGAAGAGGTTGCAGGATAATGGATCGCCCTGTCTGAAACCTCGTTCGGTATCAAATGGTTCGGAGAGGTCCCTTCCTACTCTGACGGAGCTGGCTGTGTTGCTCAACGTCATTCTGCAAAGCCGCACCAGCTTCGCAGGTATACCGAACTCAGACATGGTGGCATACAGGCAATCCCGTATCGGGCTATCGAAAGCTGCTTTAAAATCGATAAAGAGATGATGGGTATCGATCTGTTTTTCGTGGGTTTTTCCAGGATTTGACGTAGTGTGAAGATCTGGTCTATGGTGGACTTACCAGGTCTAAAGCCGCACTGATAAGGCCCAATCAGTGTGTTGGCAAACGGCTTAAGTCTTTCACACAGTACAGTCGACAGGACCTTGTAAGAGATGGCAAGAAGACTGATTCCCCGGTAGTTAGCGCAGATTGTCGGGTCACCTTTCTTCAGTCTATGAGAGCTAAAAAGTTTAAAATATTAAAATGTCCCATAAAATGCAAAGCACTCTATCTAGCGGATAACGGAGTTATGTATCATCTGCATGCTTTACCCAAAGTGTCTGACGACGTACAGTGGATAGTTTAAATAGTAATGATAGCGATAGATTAACGTGACCAGATATTTTTCGGCAAAACGTGGTACAGCAAAAAATTCATAAGATTTGCGTTAAAATCCTAAAATTTTTGAAGACGAACTGTCAAAGTTCATAACATTTTTTTTTAAGTCAAATTAGCTTGCTTTCTGCATTTAAACTTTTTGGCGCCTTAGTCGTTTTCATACTGAAATTGGCAAAGTCAAATGTGCCCCAGTGTCAAAGGTACCCCACTTTCCCCTACGAATGTTTTTTAGGTTAAAACACCAACAACGGACAACGGCCTACCTCCCATACAATGGTGGAATGTGGTTGAGACTTTGTCTTTAAAGTGCTTATCAACATTCATTAATTTCGCAATACTGGTTTCAAAACCGCTAAAAATTTTGCGATATCTTTCATAGAATTCAAGTTATTGGAAAAAAATCGTTTCGAAAGTTTATCTCTTCTGTTTTTGAAAAGCATCCGAACTTATATCTTTTATCCCAATGGGGATGAAAAAGCGAAAATATGCCATAAATACTCCCCTTCCTTGAAGCGAACTCCTTTCTGGAGCACCTCTCCTCACATTGCAAATGTATGAATATATTTTATATAAATAAAAATTTTTTTTTCTTTAAATATTGCAATAGAAAAAAATTCACTAGAAATGTTATAAGAATCTGCAGGATTTTGGTTAGCCCACATAATATATAAAAAAAATTTGAAATTCGTTCAAACCGTTAATAAGAAAAAAATACATTTTAAACGGTGTGCAACTGAATTACTTCGAAAAAAAATATACGCACTAAAACATATCAAAAAATGAGCGAAATCGAAGAGGGTCGGACCAAAACCTCTGTGATTTGGCATGGAATGCCCCCTACAAAGTTTTTTTTTTACTGTCAAAGTTTGCAAATTTGCCTCTTTTGCCATTTTTCATTCTAATTTTTGAAAAGCCTGAATAGATTGGTTTTTATAATGTGGAAACAATATGCTTTCCATCACTTGCACATTTTGTTTCAAACAAGTTAACTGAGCGCTCTATCAAACAGTTGCTTATATAAAAAGTTGGCGTTCAAAGTTCAACTTTGAGCCCACTGTGTTACTAAACCCAAAAAAAAAAATACAGATTTTATGGTTTTTTTCCTTCCCTAAGTATTAACTGACAATTGTACGTATATTAAGACATGTTTAAGTTCCTAGCTCTTTCATTTTCTTCATATTTATGGCCACGATCTCCCACTGTGCGACGGCACTTTATCTCCAGCTTCATTTAATGTTTTTGTCTATTTTTGCTTTCTTTTTTGCTTACAAACTTTTCCTTTGGATAAGGAGTTTAAATTTTAGTTTTAAGATTATTTTTGAAATAAACAGCACACAATTGTTATACTTTCTTTAGCAGTTTTTTATTGTTATTGTTCAGAATATTAGAGAAAATTATCCAATATGCAATGTAAAGCAAAATAATACGAATGGAAGTTTGCTCTTTTGTTTCTGTTCAAAGTTTAGTGCTCGGTAAATTTTGAAATAGAAATTGACGCAAAATGTCCACTTTTCGAGTTTTTTATGAAACTTATCGCAATACTTAACCTTTGGCCAATAATGATTTATGTTGTGTAGTGCACAACCTTTAAAGTTTATGATTTTATTGTTGCACTAGACTATATTCTTTAAGACATCATACAAACAAAATTCGTAGATGCTTTCTGATAATTTTGTAAATTTTAAAGAAAGAAAATCATAAATCTTTATAATACATGTATTTTTGAACAACTTTAAATTCCTACTTGCAAACAGTTCGCTAAATTTTTATTTGAGCGACAAAGCACTGATGGCGAATTTGCTGCACATATGCAAATGAAATGTTTTCGTAAAGTTTAGTGGTCTGGCAAATATGCAGCAAGCTCGCTGTGACTCTTTGGTAATCGAAAAAAATTCTCAAAAGCAAAATTAACATCCGAAAAGCTCCGACTTAATTTTATTGGTATAGCATGTGTAGTTCAAAAGTCTCTACCATTCAAGGAAAATTACTGTCTTAGGTGTACTGAGGAGTTTTAAAGTATTTTTTATTTCGTGAATTCTAGAAGATTATATCGCACCGCCAAAACAAAAGGGCCGCAAATCAAAATAACGAGTTTTCGAGTTATGTAAACCACCATATAGCTCTTTAAGTGTTCTTAATTTTAGTCTTGCCACCATATTTCTAGCTCAATTAATAGCTTCTAAAATAAATTTTTAGACAAGGGATATTTTGTTCTGAAATTTTTCTTTACAAAACAAGACCGCCTCATTTCAAAATATTAATATTTTGCCATTAAATTAAAGAAAAAACAATTAACACAACAAAGCCTTAAGTCGAAAAAGTATTTTTAAATATTTTCCTTCAAAGTTTTTACGGTACTAAATCAAAACTAGGCAGTATAGTTGTCTTAAACCAAAAATATTTTCGATCAAAGTAATTGCAACACTGCCACATTTCCAAATATGTCAATGTTACTCTATAGATTTGTAAGATAAGTTTGTAGTATTTCAGTTCAGTTTCAGTAAGTCTTTAAATTTATCAAAATTGTATTTTTGTCAAGTACTTCTGAGAGCCCTTCTACGGTAAGCGGTCTTAGAAAGCCTGCTTAGGAAGGCCTGTTTTCTGCGGCCATTTCATATAAAAAAGAAAGTAAGTTTGAAAGGAGGGTGGAAGGCCTTATACTTACCAAGGAAGGCCTTCTAGAAGCACTGTTAGCTCCTGCCCTTGCCTACTGGGATAACATGAAACAACAGAAGACTAGCTTGCACACCTCTCTTAATTTCTAACCATGTGTATACTTTTCATGTCGTATATGTACAATGCATATGACAAAAAAGTTATGCCGAATCATAAAACATTGCAATACATGAAATAAAAAAGAAACAGAAAAGCGCTAAACTAAATGGAGTCCTTCTTCTTTGCCTTCTAATTTCAGGACTGATAGCACGTCTGTTGTGGCAAGGCATATTATGCCTTCTGTGATTGTATTTTTATTTGCATGAAAATCTAGTTTTGGGAAGTCCTTATATAATCGCAGCAGTGCTAGCAGGCCTTCTCCGAGTAAGGCCTTGCTCATTTGCCTGCTGGGTAGTGTTCTTCATCATTTTGAAGTGATGAGTTAATAACGGATAGTGAATATCAAATATAATACGCGCATTCGACTATTTCGAAAAGTAGCAAAAAAGGCAATGAAAGCAACAAATGTTGAAAAATGTTAAATAAGTCGTTCAATGTCGAGCATGGTCCGATTAGTATAAAAATATCTTGAATAGTATTGAAATAGTCGGATGGTAACAAAAAAGTTAAGTAATAGTTATCGTACAGTATTGAAATATGTCGGATGTATGGAATGGTATCAAAAAGTCAATAAATACCGAATAAAGTAAGTTTTCGCGATATTGTAGGTTCTGTGCGATTTTTCAAAATGACTTGAAAGAATTTTTAAAGATGTCGGATAGATTTCGGATATATTTTGATTTTGAAATAAGAATATTGCACAGTTAGTCGTCTTATCAAAGGTCAAGTTCCAAAAAATCGATGTATTTTATTTAAAATAAAAAAAAAAATAATTTGTGAACATTATTTCGCAGACAATTGATCTGAGTTTATGGACAAAATGAAGCTGAAATCATATGAATTGACTTGAAAATATAGAACAATCAGTTTGCTGAAATCTAACGTCGGCATTACTAATTAATGTAACGTAAATTCGTTACATCTAAAACAACTGTCTTCGATATCATCAATGCCTCAAAAATATTTAAGTTCGCTTACAATCAGTGCTTGAAATTAGCACTCAAAAAAGTCTTTTAATTTTTTTTTTTTGAGTAAGGTTGGGTTGGGCTAGGTTATTTACGAGAGATGACGTGTCATCAATCTAGTTGAACCATTTCGACATTTTTATAAATTTCAATGGATTTGAGTTCTTTTGATGCTAGTTCATCTGAAGAGTCAAAGAAGTAACTGCCGAAGGTCTTAAAGCTTCGTTGCCCTAAAGAAGCGCATTCGCAGAGAAAATGAAAAATAGTTTCTTCAACATCTGGACCTCTGCAGCCACTGCAAAGGTCTCCGATCTCCGGGCAGATCGAGCTTGGATAAATGGTTTTAGGTAAAGGCAACCTTGAAACTTTTCCATTCTGAAATAAAAGTATTGAATGGCTTTTAACTTTTTGAAATAAATTGCGTTCTTATTAGACGAAATAAATAATATTAGATGTGTTTCTTGCAACATTCCTGTTAAGCTGGTTTGTAATTTTTCTACGTGCCATCTCTGCTTTTTTAAACAGAAATTCGCTATTGAAATGTTGCCGATGTGCGTGCAACTTTGTTTTAAAAAGCAGGAATGGCACACAGTCAAATCAAAATCTGGTTCAAAAAGGATTTAAAAAAAAAACTTGTGTTGTTGACAGGTACTTTGCATTTCTCTACTAAAAGTATTTTTTCGGTATGCTTACGTTGGGTGCGGATCGCATTTATTAAAATTCATTTGAAATTTCAAGAAAATAAATTATTTAATATTTAAGGACTAAGAGACTAAAGCTGTCTAGCCTTGAAGTGAATTCTACCATTTAATAAAACATTGTTATGCAAATGTTGTTCATACCAATAAATTTACCATATATTTTGATTATACTTGAGAACAATAAAGACCCAAAAAATCCAGTAGGAAAACCACAAGGCATATGTATACCAGGTGAAACACTTGAATTGCAACCAACTTCCAAGCGCTGCAAATGCCAAACCGCTGATGATAGCATGCTCTTCTTTCGCCCAATGACAGTTTTTTTAATTGCTTACAAGTTCTTTAAAGCAGTTACATCGCAGTGCTATGAAAAAAAAAAAAAAATGTTTGCGTGATGCAATCCGTGAATAAGTCCTTTGTGTCGTGAACCATATCTCGTTATAACGTTACTGGCAGTGTTGCAGAACGTCATGGTGGTGGTTGGAAACAGAGCAGCAACATTACCAGAATGTTTCGCAAAGTGTAGATGCGAATTGACGTAGTTGAAGACAATTATCGCCTAGAAGCATTCAACGCATATTGAGAAATGTGCTAGGAGTAAGACCTTACAAGTTACAAAATGCTTAAAATCTCACTGATTCGGAAAAATAAGTTAAACTGAAAATATCTGAGAAGTTGCTACGCTTGCACAAACGTGGTCAGTTGCCGAATATCGTCTTCTCTGATAAGAAAAATTTCGCAATTGAACAATTTGTAAATAAAACAAAATTATCGTAAATGCCAATCTACTACTTAGTTCTGGTGGAATTGTGAGCTATTCGTATGTCTAAATCCAATTGCTGTAATGCCACGATTCAGCGCGAAGAGTTTCTTCACGAACAAAACCTGCGCAAAAGAAAGGAAAGGAAGCAAAAGTTTTTGATCATTTGTTAAGAGAGTGAAGAATCAGTCCTCATCGACTATTCCAACTCTCTTAATGAACGACCAAATATTCACTGACTCTGCTGATAAAGCCAATCGGTTGGCTAGCATCTTTGTAAAAAAAGCTACACTCCCAGATAGCTGCCAGCACTTACCCCCTGCCCAGAGTAGGTCTTCGACAAGGGTAGTAAAAAGACTCCTTACAAACCTTAACATAAATAAAGTCTAAGGGCCTGCTGGCATTTCAGCCCATGTGCTGAGAAAGTGTGCCTCAACACTGGCTCGGCCATTACGCAATCTTTTTTTCATATCCTACACTAGTGGGATATTTCCATCATGTTGGAATGGTTCTTAATGTCCAGCCAGTTTCCAAAAAAGGCGAGGTTTCCAACATTAATAATTATCGACCAGAGTGTAATAAACTTTCACCTAGTGAGCTATCTGGAGCGCAACGAATTACTTAGTGATCGCCAATATGGTGTCCGTAGGTCTCGTTCTACTGGAGACCTTGTGTCGTTCCTCACTGAGAAATTGGACCAATATGTTCACCGTTTTGGTGATAGTATGGCTGTCGCTCTGGATATCTCCAAGGCGTTTGATCAAGTGTGGCGCCCTCTTATCAAAACTAATTGCCTTTGGTGTTGGTAATTCCTTTGCACGTTGGATTACGAGCTTCTGCAGTGAACGCTCTCTCCGTGTTGTGGTAGACGGCTTTACCTCTAATGAACTGGAGTTCCCCAGGGTTCTGTCCTATCTCCGACCATCTTCCTAATTTTTATCGACGACCTTCTGTCATGGACCACCAACCCAATCCATTCCTTTGCGGGCAACAGCAATATATGTCATTCCTTTTGCTTCAAAAAGCGCCCAAGCTTTGTGGAGGTTGAGAGTAAACAGCGACATATGAATGACACACTCGCTCATAACCTCAACACAATCACCGAGTGGGGTCGTATTAACCGAGTTAATTTTAACGCTACTAAAACCCAGTGTTGTCTGTTGTCTCACAGACGAATGGATTACTCCCTTCCTTCCCTTAATATGGCAGGCTTAGATATTACGAGGTCAACCACTCTTGATGTTCTGAGCATATCGGTTCAACCGGACCTGAGGTGGTCAGATCATGTGTTCGATGTGTCGAAAGAAGCGGCCAAGTGTATTGATTTTTTAAAACGGTGTAATAAATACTACTCTCCAGTTGATCTTCGTAGTGTCTACTTTACTTATATTAGACCCAAACTAGAGTACAACACACACATTTGGGCCGGGGCTTCAAAAACTACTTTGGAGCTGCTAGATCGCGTTCAGCGACGTGTGATGAAACTAATAGGCCATGAATCTGTCATCGCCTCTATCGAGTCCTTTCAGCACAGGCGTAACGTATTTTAATGGGATGTGCTCTAGAGAGATTCGTGATCTGATTCCATCAGTCCGTATTTTCTCTCGCAGCACTCGGGCGTCCCATGAGGCCCATCCATTTTGCGTCACGCCGGTGTTCAACAGGGCTTCACACTTTCGCGATAATTCCTTCTTTGGTCGCACGATTAAGTTGGAGAACAGCCTACCTGCGTCTGTCTTTCTCAGTAATTGCGACATCGGTAAATTCAAGAGGAATGTCCCCATTCCCTCTAAGCTTTCTCCTTTTCTTAAAATCAACACGGTGCATTGCATTTAAAGGGGACAGCCCCTGAGCGTTGGCTTATGCTCGGTGCTGCCCAGAGAACGAGCAGGCGCTCAAAGAGCGTAAAAATGAGAATGATAAGGCGCTTAAAGAGCGTAAAAAAACATGCACGTTTACAGAATCATCAACACATGCTTATCGTTGCTTGTAGTAGTGGGCACCACTGCTTATGCTTTAACCAAAAAAAAACAAAATCTATCTTAAGCGAGAATACCGATTTTAAAGGTTTTCAAACAAACAATTTCCAGTATACTTATGCTTGACTAAAATTTTTTCTAAGGATTGAATTTCTCGCTGGGTAAATAATATTATACATAAGCAGAGATTATCGTACATATTCACAACTACTTGGACTTAAGCAAATTAGGGGCACTCAATGTTCTCAACGAGTTTAAAGCCACTTGAAACTTTATTTCGACAAAATTTATTGTTCTCTCCAACTTAGCTGAGTGGACGAAAGAAACTTGAATTTAATTTTCAGAAAAAATAAATAAGAACTTTGGTGCGAGCATCACATGAAAACCTAAGTAGTTTGGCCTTAAGTTGGCAATTATGATTTCAGCACTTTTACGAGATTTTGCTACTTTGTTTTGTGCTCAAGCAATGAAGTTTATTGAGGCGTTAAAGTAAGGATTTTGCCGCTGTAGAATTTTTGGTCGATTCATTTTTGCTATTAAATTGTTTGATATACGACGTGATGCTATTGCTGCTTGTGTTTAACTAATTTATGTGAAAATTTCACTTACTGCTATTGCTAAAATCTTGGAAACTGATTTATAATTGCCTACATGGTTGCATGTATTACTTGCGTATCTATTAAATGTGTCCGTTCATCCGTTTCATTAATTTCGTATTAAATTAAGCCAGCTTATTAGGATGAATGCATGTTGGCATTGGTGTAACTAAACATTTGGCTTGGGGAGCTAAGCTTCCCAGGCATTGGTTTGGAGAACTGCTATCAAAATCACAGTAAATTTTTACTGAATTTTTAGTTGTTGCATAATAGATAAGAAGTACATAATGCAAAACTGAAATATACGATACAAAATATATAACTTTTTACACATAATTGTGTAGAAATTTTGAGCACAAACTGTTTTTTTTTTATTTTTTTTTTTTTTTTTTATAAAACGCTTCACGATTTTGAGTGTCATCTTTGCGCAGGGTCATGCGCATCTTCTCTGTATCGTTTTTAATCGCGGTAGGTAGATTCAGATTACAAGCACCGAGGCGATGATTTCGATCGCGCACCTGCTCATATGCTGATGTCAAGCGATTCGAGAGAAAATGTCCGTGTTTAGCGAGTCATCAAAGCGATTATCGTATAAGTAATAAAGAAGCGTCTTACACGATTGTTGTTCAAGTCAAAATACAAATATCAATTGATTGCGTAAAACTCTTCTAGAAGAGCTACTTACATATAAAAAGTGCTCCAAGAGTCTTCCAATTGTTTGCTGGGTTAAAATGTGCGCTTGTTAAACAAAAAAATGTATATTTTTAGACAATAACGCAAACACGGGTCTCAGCTGCTGTGCTCTTGTTTGCGTGGAAACATTTTCTGTGGATTAGATTTTGTGGTTTCTAATAATTTCAATGTATCCGTATTAATCGCAATATTTTGTACAGAAGATACTAAATTTGTTGCATTTAATCATGTAAAATTTATGAGTGCTATGTTTGTGAATTTAATTATAATTTGCATTTATACGCCGCGATGAATTCGTAACTCTTCTTGAAGAGTTTTATGTAATTAAAAATAATTGGGTTTTGATTCATCCATGCGATTATTTGGCGTTTCTCCAATGAGATTATTTGGTGCCTTCTTCCAGGCTATGAAATTATAACTCTTCTAGAAAAGTTACATTTTCTTTTTAGATATTTTTTAAGTTTCATGCACATATTTAATTATGATTTGATGTTTTTTATTTACTTTGTACATATGGACTATATATGGGTTAGAATATGTGTGATTTGCAAAACGATTTTAAAAAAAACGGTGTGAAAAAAAAAAAAAAATTTCGACATGTTTTTTTTTTTTTTTTTTTTACAAAGTAAACTTTAGTGTGGAACATGCTTAGTTGCACATTTCGCACAGCCTACACAAGTAACAACGTTACTTGTAGTAGTGGGAGATCGCGGCCATAAAAAGGAAGAAAATGAAAGTGTTAGTGATTGAAAAATTTTTGAAGACAATCGTCTGATGATGATTTTATGGAATGAAAAAAAAAAAAAACAGTATAGTGACACAGTGGGCTCAAAGTTGAACTATGTGCACAAAAAATTTTCTATGAAACTTTTTATATAAGCAACTCTTAGATAGGGCGCTCTAGTTAACTTGTTTGAAAAAAAATGCAATAATGTAGCATATGTGCATATCCGCCAAAAAAAAGCCTTTTAGCTGGCCTCGTTTTTTTTTTTTTTTTTGTAGCACATCCTTCAGCCATAGTTTTTCTTGAACTAAGGCTGTCTTGAATTAATATACAAGGTTGTTCAATTAAAATTCAGATAGCTATTTTTTTTTCTAACTTTTCGTGTTTTTTTTAATTGTTCCTCCTTGAATATTAATTCAGGATAGTCTAAACTTCAAGAAAAACCATGTTTGAAGAGTGTGCTCCAAAAAAAAAAAAAAAAAAAAACCAAAATTGTCATCTTAGCTCAACCAATGGTTTCAATTTTTTTTTTCGCATTGTTATTAATAACATCGATTCAATTCAAAATATCATCGATTCGATATGTTATTTAAACACTCGCCCCCCACCCCCCCCAAGCTTTCGGTGAAATGTCACCACTGTTCTCACAACAAGTACGTCCCGGTTGATATGGCTGGAAACGTATGACAGCATTCGAGTGGATGCAGCAAAAAAATGCATAAAAAAAAAAGATAGAAGAGGCATTACGACAAGAAGCTGCCGAAAGTTTGAAAAACAGAGATACTTTAAGTGGCGGAAGCAGCAACGGGAGTAACAACCACGATGATGAGGAAGACTTTTTCAATTCTGTCACTAACCTAAGAGCAACATATCTTTAACGACTAAAGCTCAAAATCAAGCCGAAATATGACTAAACATGGAATCAAAGTAATACTTATTCAACGATGCGGCATATCTCGCGGAATAGATATTCATAAATCTGCTTATTAAATGTAATACTGCTATACCCTCAAGCGATGCAGTTGAAAATCGTTTTTCCGCGGGTAAAAATATGTTAACGCCGAAACGAGCCTCGTTTTCAGACGAGAACTTCAACATATTGTTACGAAATTCCTGTCTCTTTGACGATAATTTCGATCTCTTACACTTTTCTGAGTTCGATCACTGGATTGTGTAACAATTAAAAACACACAAACTTATTTAGTTATAAAATGGTTTATTTAAATCACAATAGTTAGTTTTTACACGGTATAATGGTTTATTTTATTAACGTTCAAATTCTAATATTAATCTGACACTGTATACATAACTGTTTTACTTTACTACTTAAAGTCATTTTATTACGGAACACACTGTTCTGCTTCACTGTTTTAATTCAACTGTGTCCGAAAACTCAAATGACACCCTTTTATACTACAGGCATCACTTTCTCGAATAATCTACTACCTCCCAGATGGCGTGTATTCTACTATTATCCATAATTTACCAGTGCTTCTAAGTGGCGTGTATACTACCATTATCCATAATTTACCAGTATGGCGTATCGACGTTGAGTTCACAATCTAGATTGCGTTGTACGACGACGATAATTTCTCTCGGTCATCGACTTTTATAGTGTACTGCAGCGTCTGTTCGGCTTATTATTTGCCGCTAGATGGTGTAAATGTATTTATACAGCCATTGATGCTAGCTAGTATCGTTTAGTTTCTTTTGTTGGTTTTTATTTCAAGAATTTTCTAGCATAAACCAAATTTCGCTACAATATTAATGTTCATGAAGGGGAATATCCATATTATGCCAGATGACTAAATTACACACTCCAATCATACACGTCTTTTTTTTTTGTTCCTAATCTGTTTACTTCCAGAACCCAAACCAACATTTTTTATCAGAAGATCACTAACGCAACGATATAAAAATATTCAATTTATGTCCCATGTTAACGGATTAACGATTAACGTTAACTTACGTTAAGTCTTCCGAAATGTAACGCTTTAACGTTTAACGAAGTTAAATTTTTTAGTAACGGATTAGCGATTAACGAAGTTAACTACTTGATTAAAGGTGCCAAATGGCCAAATTTCAAGACTTAGCGCTATTACTTATTACTATTAATGACCGTCGTTCCATACAAACCCATCCACTGTGCGACGTTACTTCTTTCTCTCTCATTCGTCAGTCAGTCATCTTGGGTTATATTTTTAATGTTTAGCCTTAAATTTAAATACAATATGAAATAAGTTTTCTTAAATGCACATACTTGGTTTTAATTCGAACTGTTTCTTTTTTGTCTCTCAATTGTTTTATATTTATTTTTCCTTAAGCTTTTCTATGTCGAAAATTTCAATTCAATCTTGACAATTTTGTTTGCTATTTTAATTTTAATTTTCATTTTGTTTTATTTGCATATAATGATTGCTACAATAATAACCACTTCATTGCTAGTAATAGTTACAAAATCACCTAATCTTTAGTTGACAGTTTTATGATAATTCAACTCGATGATTGTCTTAAATTTGTTTTTTGTTTTGCATAAATTGAATATCATCATTATTTTTGTTTGCAAAAATATCTCTCCTTTTAGGAATAGCATGAATTTCTTTATATGCATATGTATGTATGTATGTGAACTTTATTAGAAAATGTGTATATTGTTGCCGATTTTAAGTGTAGTTTGTAAAATAACTTCCAATTTGTTGAAATTTCCTTTCTTCACAGGTACTTTTTAATGTTTCTTTTTAAAATTAAAGTTTTTTCACACGTTTTTTACGCAATCTAACTTAATTTTAAAAGTTTTATTGATATATTCATATAAATACATATGTATGTGGGGCATTCCATGTGAAATTTTCGGTTGAAAAATAAAAATCGATTTTTACCCCTGGAATATGTTCTTCAATATCTTCCGATGACCCACCTATTTCGAGTTATTCACTCCTGAAAATCATGTAAAAACAAGAAAATTTGTCTAAGCAATAATCTGTTCAAGGGATATCTCGGGTTTGGCGCAAGCGATTGTCGTGAAAATTTAGGTGGGTCATCGGAAGATATTGAAGAACATATTCCAGGGGTAAAAAACGATTTTTATTTATCAATCGAAAATTTCACATGGAATGCCCCACATACATATTTTTATTTAATGCTACAAAATATTTTAAGCCGAAATTAATTTTCTTAAAAATTTTTCTTTGGAGCTGGTAGAAGTAATTTTTTTTTTGAATCATTCAAAAGTTTTCTAAATCATTGTGCACCAGCATTAGTATCAGCAGTAATTTGCCCCAGTTACTTAAATAGTCTTTTAATCTTGCTTTCGTGCAAATTTTACAGTGTATGCCTCCTAAATTTCAGATGTCTGTTATGTCTGAGGTTTGCGTCGTTTTGTATAAAACCTTCCTATCTGATTTTGGTGTAATTTTACCCACTTTGATTTAGCTTTGTAATTTTTTTTTTCAGTCCAATTTTAAAAATCCTGTCTATTTTATTATGGTGAACATTAAACGGAGTAGTTTTAATGACCGCATAAAATGTATGGTTATAAAATTCTAAAGCTTTTAATATCTATTTTTCGAATGAAGCTTTACTATCTAAATTAAGTGTTCATATACATTCAGTCTAGAGTGTAATTGAGTCGTTCTATATCTGTATTGCCTTTATGACAGTTTAGTTTTGATAAATTAATTTGTATTTCCTCATCCTTGTGAAATTTTTTAATATTATTATTATTGAATTCATTGTAACAAACGAGCATCCGTATTTTACCTTGGCTTTTTTTTCAACTTAAGTTACACTATTCCTATTCTCTAAGTATTCATATTCTCTAAGGTTTTGAGATCTTGTCTATAAAGTTTAAAAAATAATATTTGCAATTCAAATACATACATTCATGTATATGTTTCCATACAAACTATTTGCTATATAAATGATGTCATACTTTCCTGCTGAACAAATGTCACAATTCTTAATGACTTTGTTCATTACCTTCTTAAGCTGAGGGTTATTGATACAGCGTTTAATGTCCGCGTAATTGGCTATCATACCAGAGTGACCTGATTCCGTTTTATGAAACAATGCTATTTAATTTGGAGTTTTTTCTTCTTCTTTACATACATATAGGGAAGTAAATTTCAGTTTTCTACTAAATAAGATAAATACATTTCGGAAGAAAATACTGCCTTGTCGAAAAATTGCATCTCGTACTTTATTTATGTATTTAAAAATCCTCATAAGCAAACTAAACAGCTTCAATTTCATTAAAATTTTTCTGTTGTAATTCATTACAAATATTTCAGATGAATTATCTTTTTAAAATTGAAAATATTGGGACAGTACAAGTAAAGTTTTGCTTAGAAACGAAATATGGATTTAGAGAGCTATTTATTCAATAAAATCTTGTCGACACCACAGTGTGGGCAATTGGAGTTGAATTCCATACGTATTCGGTAGAATTTTCAGTAAAAAAATTAAACTTACTTATCATTAAAAAATTCGTTTTTAAGGTCAGTAATTTTTTAAAAAAAGTAGCCCAAATGGTTGAACTTATTATATACTAAAACCTTTATACCAAATATCTCAATTTTAGAGACCTGTCTTCGATTTTTTGTTTTACTCTCCATTTGCTTTTTGTTGATATATGTGGCACGGTCCTTTGTGCCCATACAAATTTTGGAAATAAATCCAGTCTTGCTGAAATTTTGTATCCAAGATATTTTGAGGTAGCTGATTTTAAATATTTAATTAGATTTTAATTTAGCTGAATATTTTTTCGCTTTCAAAGTCAGAAAATATGGTTGCTTCGAATAGTTAAAAGAATTACAAGAGTACTATGTTGATTACATTGCCTTTTTCTAAATAAAAAAATGTCTGTTGAAATTTAAACTAAAGTGAGGTTTTAACAAAAGTTTTTATTAAAAAAAAAATAACTTCGGAAGTTGAAGTTTTTTCTTTCGATGAAAGACATTGTTCCCGAATTCACTTGCACATCGTATGAGATTTTAATGAAATTTGCAAATTTTTCTGTTTTTCGGCAGCGAAGCCGGTGTCGGATTTTTGGGAGTTGTAAACCCTGCGCCGCTGCCGAAGGCCACCCAATTACAATAACTCTTATGTAGAATTTCTGGGACCAGCGGTTCAGTGTATAACATATGATTGTTGCCCATATATATTTTATTCTTTTCAAAAAAAAAGGATATTTTTTTTGTTTTCCGGTAAAAAAAAATTGCCTAATATAAAAAATATATATACAAGTAGCTTACTTACTTACTTAGATGGCCATAACAACCCGTTGTCAGGTTACGGCCGACCTCATTAGCTCTCGCCAGGCGCCTCTGTTTTGCGCGCGCCTTCTCCAATCGTTAATGCCAAGCGCGGTTAGGGCTTCCTCAGCTTGGTCTATCCACCGGAGGCATGGTCTCCCTCTTCGTCGTTGACCGGGGACCTTCCCTTCGAATACCTTTTTCGCTGGAGCTTCTTTATCCATACGATGGACATGACCCAGCCAGCGTAGTCGCTGTATACGTATACGCTTAGCTATGTCAATGTCGGCGTAGAGCTCATACAGCTCGTGGTTCATTCGAATGCGATAGTCGTCGCCAACTCGAACAGGACCAAAGATTTTGCGGAGAACTTTCCTCTCGAACACCCAAAGAGCGGCTGCGTCTGTTGTCGAAACCACCCATGCCTCAGCGCCATAAAGAAGCACAGGTAGAATGAGCGTCTTGTAGAGTGTAAGCTTTGTCGATCGAGAGAGAGCTCTGCAACGTAATTGCTTACTGAGACCATAGTAGCACCTATTAGCAATTGTTATATACAAGTAGCACATCATTTTAAATCTAATAAATCATTCTTTCTAAATATATAAGCATCACTATAGGTTAATAATACATTTTTTGGGAAAAAATAACGGGTTTTTCAAAAAAAGAGGTCAACATTTTTCAAAAAACCTCATATCTCGAAAACTATCCAACAAATTAAAATTTTTTTTAGAACAATTGTATGCCTCATTAAAATACCTTTCATATGATATCCATATTTTGGAAATCAATTCAGGGGTTCCCAACTAATAGCGTTTTTTATAAAAGCTATATCCGCAACTTCCGATGGCTATATCTCCTAAGCCAGATCCGAGCGATTATTTTTTTTTGCAGATTTATTGTTTATCTATAGCACGCTACTTTCCCTAAAAAAATAAATAAAATCTGAGAGTTGTCCCTAAAGTAAACCTGTTCCAAAAATATATATATTTTTGTTTTATTTTTTATAGCAAAATGTAATTTAAAAAAAGAGTTTCCCTCATCCTCAAAAAGCATCAGACACCACCTTTGAAATTCTTGGAAAATTAGTCATCTTTTGACATGATGCCGTCCCTACATTCGTAATGGTTGAAATATTTTGGATTTATTTTGTTAGGTTTATATTACCCATCGGATAATACTTAATTCGTGCTATTCGCAGACCAAAACTTTTCTGATATATTTCCACTACACAAAGCACAGTCTTAAGTTCCCTAAAATAAGTCGCCTGAGCCAATCGCCTCATTTGCCTCAGCGTTAACTGAACAATATGTATATATTTACAAATATGCATATTTATTAGTATTTTAATAGAATTAAAAGTGTTATGAATAAATTAGTATGAATATATGGAAAATTTACACTGAGCTTGGTGCTTCTTTGGCCTTTCCGCTACCAGAAAGCGTTAGGTGATAATTTGATTTTTAAGAAACCAGGGTCGTCACAACTCAAATAACATAAAGAGAATTTTGTATGAAGATGTTTTTCTAATTCGTTGCAATTTCCATTAATTAAAGATAAAGTAAGTTTTGTTCAAATGTTTCCAAAAAAGGCTTTTCGATTTCTTCGCGAGATGAATTCTTTCATAACCCTTCGCATGTCTGAGGATCCAGTTTTTTCCTTATAAACATGAAGGAGCGTTGTATGGGTAAGACCTTTTTGGGTCAATTGTAAACGAAAATAAGTCTTTAACCGTTGCAAAGCACCAAATAACCTTTCACAAGAAGCTGCTGAACCTGACACTGTCATTATTAAATTGACCAGTCGATAAACTTGATTTAGATGGTGTTTCGTTGTGTGAGATGATTTCCGAAGTAGGTCAGCGATTTCAGGACAACACGTTGGCATGTTTTTCAATATTTGAAGTTGAGGACGGAGGTTAGTCAGTTCTATTGATGTGACTATAGCTAACACTCACAAACTAATGGAAAATTTGCTTATAGCTCATTTCATATACTTTTTCTTAAGTCACATTTCGATAGACTCAAGATGTGAGATAATCACAGTAATAAAAAGATTTGCTGAGTCCTAAAAATGTTGATCGAACTATGATATAGCTTATTTTCGAGAAATTTCTGTGGGGCAGCTGCCCCCCTGCTGTTGTTGAGTTGTTAATGATCACTAATATAGTATTACCCCGGAAAATATTTCAACAAATTTAATGTAAAAATTTGCTTAGAAATTGTTTCAAGTCCAAGAAGTAACAATCGCACTGACAGAAATCTCTTTCATAAAAATTTGTAAAAATGTCTGAAATAAATTTTTTAGTAAAATTCATATTTTTTAGAAAATTCTAATTCTTTTTAACGTTCCCCATATGTTCACATAAAATTATCGATGAAATGTTATCAAAATTTTATGTTTTTGCGTAACACATGTGGTCGAATCACCCACTATTGTGACTTTTTTTTATTTTTTGCTTTTTGTTTTATATTTGGACAAAGGCACGAAAGGAACAAATTTCAGAACTTAATTTATGTTATTTTTTGATTTTTATTTTTTTTTTTTAAATTCTTATCGGAAAAATTTGTAAAATAAAAACAAAGTTTGGAAATCGCCATTAAATACGGCCATAACATATATTGTGCCATGTTACAAATATTTATTGTTTTGAAAACTGCAAATCTATTTGAGCGTAATTTTCTTTAAGTAAAAGGAAAAGTGATGTCCCCGTAAATTGCACATGAGAAAATAAATTTGGCAGCAAGCGGTAGCAATTTTGCATTTGCGTTGTGTGCGCTCACCACACAGTCGTTCACATGGGTATTCGTATTCGACACTAAGTAAGCGAATACAGATGCTGGCTGAATGTGCAATGCACTTTGAGGAGAGTGCTGCCGATGCCGATTGCTTGCGTCTTTCCATTAAATTTAATGCATTTTATGAGTTGCAATTCAAGTTCTATGAATATTTTATATTGTACCCCAGAGAAGCATCACTTCAGCACATGCCACATACATAAATTAGAATTTCGATTTCACTTTTTCCTGTAAAATAAAAAGTCATATAATGGAAGCAGCAATTTATTTTCAAATTGTAAACTATTTCATCGATTTAATTGAAAAACGCTTGAATGAACTCAAAAATGCAGCTATAAAAGTTTATTTCTTTTATATACTTTAAGTCAGACATGCCCACTGGAACTGTTTAAAAGAGCTTGCAATCAACTTGCACCTGATTAAATGAGCCTGTGTGTAAATTTACTTTTCTAAATTGCACAAAATCAAAAAAAAAAAAAAATAATAAAAACCAAAATTCAAGTTTCATAGAGATTGTACGAGTTAACTTTTTTTGTTGTCTCTCATCCTTTTTCGGATTTTTATTTTGAAAAATATAGAATTAAATATACAAATACGAAAAAATAGCGAAAAATCACTATTTTAGTGACATGTAGTAGAAATCAAACCCCAGAAGCACTAAACGTTTAGTGGAGCTCAAACCCTTTTAGCCCTAAGCACATGGTGCTAATGAAATTCAAATTCCACCATTACTAAATATTTGCTGGTAGCGTTATTCAAATGGAGATTGTTTCCCACTATAATTAAAAATTTTGGTGGATGTTTTCAATTTCCTTTAAATAGAACATTTTGAGAGGAAATTTTCTAATGCAAGTGAATTTCCAAAAATCATTGTTTTTTTTTTTTTGTAAATTAATTTTTTATAGAATTTGAGATAGCAAATCGAAATACATCACGAATTGTGATTGTAATTTTTTTTTTAATCAATTCCTTAGCAGCATTAAAATATATTTTAAATTTAGTTTTACAGTCTAAAATCTCAAAGATAATCTTGAACCTTTGAACGACGCTCGCAGGCGGTCTAGGTACAATTAATGCATTTTTTAGTTTCCCGCGTAGTAACTTTAAATGCAACACTGATTCTGTCAACTACCATCTGTTAATAGACTACTGTCAAAATTTCAGCTCGCTGCAACGCTTAGTTTGTGTTTGGCAGCCATTGACAGCAGACGATCTTGTGAATTTTTGCGAAAATGGAAAAAAGTGAATTTCGTGTGCTCATCAAGCAATATTTTTTGCGCAAAAAAACTATCAGCTAAACCAAAAAAAGGCTTAATAAATATTATGGGGACTCCCAAGATTCCCAAGTGGCTTACTGAATTCCGATGCGGTCGTACAAGCACAAGTGGCGCCGAACGTTCGGGACGCTCAAATGAGGTTACCACACCAGAAATGGTCACTAAAATTCACGATATCGTATTAACCGATCGCAGAGTTAAAGTGCGTGAGATTGTTGAGACCGTAGGCATCTCAGACGAAGGGGTGTGGAATATTTTGCAAAATAATTTGGATATGAAAAAATTATTCGCAAGATGGGTGCCGCGTTTGCTTGCTCTCGACAATAAACGCGATCGTGTGATTGATTCAAAGACGTGGAAAAATTCCATGAATTGAAGTACGAATTGCTACCTCATCCAGCATATTCTACAGATTTCGTCCCCAGCGACTATTTTCTGTTTCCAAGCCTGAAAAAATGGCTCGGCGGAAAGAGAGTCACCACCAGAGAAAAGCTCATTACCGAAACAGAGGTCTATTTTAAGGACGTTTAAATAAAATAAACGTTTTTCTGACGTGAAAATCATTATTTGTTTCATTTTTCACGGAATTATTAAACAGCTCTTGTACCATTTCTATAGCTGCTCGAAGAAAATAATTCCGTATTATGATTGAAATCGCACAATGAACCTCGATTAATGAATGGGATGTATAGATGATTAACTATTTTCTTTCAAAAAGCTTCTCGGTAGGGTATTCGTCATAACCGATGTTATAAAATGACAGAACTGTGAATATCAGTTATATTGATATAGAAGGCCAGCGCAGTGTCCATCGTTCCCAAGCATTTTGTCTATAAACTTCAAAGGACACCTCAATGTCATATATTTTTCCATTCAGTTGAAACACCTTGTAGATTTTACAGCACACCAGCCTACTTTACTTTTTCGAAAATTTGAAATCTGGATTTCGATTCTTTTTTTTTTGGGGGACTTTCTTTTTAACGTATTTTAAAGTGTAAGTTTGAGCTTATGTCTAAATCTGATGATGAAAAAATTCTGACCTCGGATTCGTGTTTAGGACGCCAAAATACATACCGTATGATATCTCATCTTCACCTTTTTTTTTTGTGATCCTGTGTTATCATTAGGCTCTATTTAGCCGTTCTTGGAATATTGGTGCTTACAACCGCTATGAAAAAGTAGCAGGGACTTAAATTTTGTTTGATAGAATGTTGTAGGACTTAAGTTTTTATATAAAAATATTTGAAGGTAAAATTGTACTTACTACATAGTTCAAAAAGTCCCGGTAATTTTGGTGGGATGGCACCACCACTCTCCAATCGATATAATTTTTCGGAAGAGGCAACTTTTTAAAGAGGAATGTCAAATTTTGATGGCATTTCATCAAGTAGTTTTGAAGTTATCGCTGTATGAGTGACGCTACTTTTGGTATTTCGTAAACAATGAAAAAAAAATGAACTTCGCATTTTGATAAAACATTGCATTGTGATCGGAAAAAATGAGAACAAACGTTGAAATGGATCCAAAAACATCACAGCACATCAGCTCCGTCGAAAACAACTGTTAACAGATGGTTTGCTGAATTTAAAAAGGGTCGCACGAGTACCAGTGATGCTTCACGTTCGGGCCGGCCAAATGAGGCTACCACTTCAGAAAACATCAAGAAAATCCATCTGATCATTTTGAAAGACCGCAAAATGAAAGTGAAAGCCAGCAGACATAATGAAGTTGTCGATCAGCAGTATTTTCAATATTTTACATGAGCATTTGGAAATGAAAAAGCTGTGCCGCGTTTTCTGACAATTGATCAAAAGCAACATCGTGTCGGTGTTTCGGATGCCAATTCTGAGCTGTTTCGGCGTAATCCCAAAGAGTTTTTGCTTTGATTCGTAACAATGGACGAAACATGGATCCATCACTACACACCGGAGTCCAATAAACAGTCGGCAACATGGTTAGAACCGGGTGAGAGTCGTTCGAAACGCCCGAAAACGCAAACGTCAGCTGGGAAGGTGATGGCCAGCTTATTTTGGGATGAACATGGCATAATCCTCATCGACTATCTTGAGAAAGGCAGAACCATAACGGGAGACTATTACGTAGTGTTAGTGAACCGTTTGAGCAATGAAATGAAGATAAAACGGTCGCATATGGGAAAAAAAGGTGCTGTTTCAACGCGACAATGCACCGCCTCATTTATCGCTCAAAGCAATTGCAATATTGAACAAATTGCGATACGAATTGCTGCCCCATCCACTATATTCTCCAGAATTTCCGAACTTGAAAAGATGGCTCCAGGGAAATAGATTTTACTCAAATAAGGAGGTTGAGGTCGAAACTGATGCCTATTTTGAGAGCCTCGACGTCGACTACTATAAAAAAGGTATCGAAATGTTGGAGGATCGTTGGATGAAGTGTATCTCCCTCGAAGGGAAGTATGTTAAAACAATATTTTTTAAATGGCTATTGATAAATAAATAATCTAAACACCGACTTAAAATTCAAGACGAACAAAGATCTTAAAATATGCTATAGTGGCGCTAAACACTTCATTTAAATCGACAACAAAATGTTACAAGACATAATTTTGAGTTAAATTTTCGAGTTTAAATGGTAATGACGTCATTATGAGATAACATACTATTTCTCCATGGAATAACGTTTCAACTTTCATACACCATTTTAATCATCCGTCTACGTGTCTCATTTCAGGGACGATCCACGAAGTGAATAAATAAAAGTAATTTCGCAGTCAGTTATGTTCGAAATGTTTAGTGTGTATGTTTTATCAGTAGCGTCGTCACTAAGGTGGGGCAGTTTGCGCCATTTGTAGCGTGAGGTGTGTCGTCACTCATCATTGGTGTCATATGCTGTTGTTTTTTGTGTTGCTAGGATTTTTCACAGTAGATGGATAGGTGGTAATTTGTTTTGTTGTTCATCAAATTTAACACGCGTCAGAACAGAACAACTCATTTTTCAAATTTCAAAAAAATATTTCTTTCAAAGAATCCTTTCATCCATTTGGGGTGACATTTGAATTTTCCACTCCAAATGTCACTCACCATAGCGACGAACGCTTCCGTGCAAATGTTGTAACATTAAAAATAGAACGCATTAAAAATTAAGAACTCTGTTCAGAGAAATAAAAAAAATACACATATGCGAATATTTTTACGATATTTAATACAATTTAACTTAAATTTATTGTTATGATAAACGAACCCCCCATGTTTCAATCTGTATTCACATATTTGCATATATTGATTTGGTGGCACTGGGGTATTTTATTGACACTCAAATACTGACAACACTTATGTTGTTATCTTTTACTAGCCATCAAGAATTATGTATTATATATTTATGATTTAAATAAAACATGATACTATTGATAAGTTATAAAAAAAAAATTAAATATAAAAGTACTTTCTGTCGACAAAATATGGGTAAAAATTATGCTTAAAATATATTCTTTATCATTAATTTATTTACATGCGATTTGTTGTTATTAACGAGGGTCGATATTAATGTAAATAAATTTATAAATTGAACAAAACAATATTTTGATACAAACTGAAGATATGTTTTTTGGTCATCAGTTTAATATGCCGACAACAGTGGCGCTTTCAAATGATATACTCGTGTATGTATCTATGTATCTAAGTATATCATCAGTTATGAAAACGCATTTTTCATTTTACTTAGATGATGTGTAGATGAATATAAATTGTTTATTAGAAATATAACAAAAGTGCACGTTTTTGAACAAATTATTAAAAGTTCACAGATGCAACAAAAAAAAAACTAAAAGTCAAAATATTATAATAGAGATAAATCGTAAATTCAAAGTGTTTTTATGAAAAAAAAAAAAAAAAACACTACAGCTTGTTACAGCTCTGATATAAAGACCTACATACATAAATACTTACAATATTAAGAAAATGATTTTAATTTGAAAATGAATAAAAGTACATACTTTCTAATTAATGCAGTCATCTTCTTTCAGAACCTATTTGCGCTACTGCGGGTAAAGGCACTGAATCCGAAAATCTGCGCTTCCTTGTCCAACCATGACGTAGATGGTTTTAATTTTGTCTATTTTGAGCGTTTAATGCAATTATTTTAATTACACATACTCCCACATAGTACATGAGTGAATATGTTCGTCCTACCTAATAGGGTGAAAGTTTAGCCATTTTAGTTTTTGATAAAAATTCTTTAATATTGAGTGTAATAAAAACTTGTTCCGCTTTTTTTTTTGTATTCAGTACATACTTTAAGTTACTGCTTAGTTCTTGTATTCAACAAAGATTGGGATTCGAGACTGGGCCTTAAGTGTTCTAAGATGAGCACCTTAAAAAGTTTAGCCAAACCAATTTTTAAAATTACTTGCCGTCTTGAGAGACAATCATTGTGAGCCCAAATTAAATTGCATTGCAAGCATTGAACTCGGGTCTAAGTCTTTGTATCCCTCTGGAAGGATTTGTTGCAAAAATCACAGGTAATGTCCTTGCTGGGTAGAGCAAATTGGACCATATCACATTACCCGAATTTCAGTTTTAATATAACACACTTCAGCAAATAAGAAACTCACATTATTTATGACAAAGTATATTCACCCACTAACAAATTTTAGTACTTCGGCTATAATACTTACTTTATTTTAGGCTTAATGCACATATGTAATGCACACAAATAAAATTTCGACTGCACCGCTAAATCAATTTTACCACACTGAGACCAAAAACTGTGAATGCGAACGCCCAAAACCTTGCAGTACGTATCTTTTTCCGTTACTGCTATGTTGACAAACAAATTTTTGTCGGGAGTTGTTTATTTAAGGAAATATGATGGCATATCACATTACCCGACCATATCACAATACCCGAAGTTACTCTACTTTTCAGATTAAAGACACTAAATCAGCTGTTAGTGTCAGGTTAACGAAATAAAACCAGAATAAAGTCTTCAACGAAATATCAAACTAACGAGGCCGGTGTGAATGTCACTATTTTATTATGATTTTATTATCAAAATTTTATTTGAATTGCCATTTTGTTAAAGTGCCTAGATTTGAATATTTTCGTTTTTTTAAGCGTCACACATTTTTTTTTTCGTCTAAGAGCAATTTGCAAAAAAATTGCTTGGTGCAAAAAGTTCAGAAAATTAGTAAAAAAAACACAGATAATTTTTCTTATTTCGTTGATTTTTTTTTATAAAAATTCAAGACGTCATAAAAAAAATGTTACAATGAAAAAAGAAAACAAGTTTTATAATTATTTTGACAAATTCTCAGAACTTTTTACTTAGTGCGTTTTTCCTGAAAGCTTATAGTTTAGGAGATAAATGTGATAAAAAGCTAAATTCGGCGCATCTTGAAATTAACACTATGTTAAGTCTGTCATAGAGACTTAAAACCTGACTTTATTCTAAAAGTGGTTTTAAATATTTAAAAGTAGGCTTTAAAGTGACATTTCGCATGGAAATATTGTGATGCATTTTTTTATTTTGATAAAAAAAATATCACAACTCGATTTATTAAAGTCCAAAAATTTATTTTCATTGCTATAAATAAAAAAAACATTTGGCCTTGCGAGTATCGAACCCAAGCACTGTGAGTTATGACTCGTGAGCTATGAACAGTCCTAACCATGTGACTACACTGTCTGTCGGCTTTTGGGTATTCATTACTCTTATTGTTCAATGTGCTTGTAGACTGTTTGTTTAAATTGTTTTTAAAAACTTTCTCATAAGTTACAGTAAGTTTTTTTTTATGGGGTCACTCTGTATAACTCTATTATATTTAAAACCCGATTTTAATTGACTTTAATTGCGAAATAAATGAAATGTGCTTTTAATTTAAAACTACGTTTAAACTATAGGCCATTGTTTTTTTTTTGATTTTTTTTTTGTTTAAAAATGATTTAGTTTTATAAAAAAAATAAAAAAGCTTTAAGTAAATAGGCTCCAGATTATAGTCAGTTGATAAAAACAAATAAAATACTATGTCTCAGAGTAGAATGTATTGAGTTGAATGGAAATCGAACAAAAGTTGCTTGCATTCTGACTTTAAAGTGCGCCAAGTCTCATTAATTGTCTTTATAATTTGGCGACGTGACTGATTTGAGTCGTCAATTTCGCAAAAATCTACCACTGTGCGCTGCTGAAATACTTAAATAGCCATCAATAATCAATAATTGTCTTTACAATATTTTCCATCACCAATATAATGACTGTGGCAATAAAATTGCATTGTCGTGTATTAAGTGAAAACAAAATATTTTCAAATTCTTAAAAATTAATAATAAATTAAATGCGATCGTTAATAATATTTTAGTTAGTATTTTTATCTAAACTTAGAATTTTAATAACTGTTGAAAAATTTTTCTCAGATAATAAAAAGTTTCTTAAATTTTCATAGCTCATTTTATTAATAAATCTAAAATTGACGCAGCTCTAGTAAATAAAGTAAACCAAAATATATTGCCATTTACAGATTTCAAATGAAAACAATTACTTTAACATATTTAATATCGTAATAACATTTATATTTGGCATTTTTGAGGCGTCTTGCTGTGCATTCATGCAAACATTTTGCTTCAGGCATTTTGTCGTGGTTTTTGCACAAGTAGACCGAACACGAAAAATTATTTTCATTACATTTATTTATTTGTTTTTTTTTTTTTTCATAGAAAAATACACTATAAAAACCAATATTTGCATTTTCCATAAAATATTTATCCGCATCAAGAATAATTTATTTACTCATAAATATTCAAATAACATTTCGCTTGCACATATGATGTTAGAAATCACACATAAAGTAATCTACATATGTACATATTTTAGAGATTTTTCAAAATCTAATACCTTATCAAATCAATTGCAATTTGAATCTGGATTTTAATATTTAATTTATGTGTATATAATATACATATGTTGCAATAGCTATTTTGTAGCATTTCAATTGATTATAAATTGTTTTAAATGTTTAAGGTTACGAGTAAGAGTTAAGTTTGCTATGAGGCCAATCTTCACAGCATGCATACGTATAGTGATTTTGTTGAATTTAGTAATATACATATATCTATTTACATGCCAATATATAGCATCGACTTTTGTGGAAGATTGTTTAGTTTATGCGACGGTAGGTCTATCGTATAAGAAATCAAAACATTTTTTTCATTTGACCAAAAACATTCTTTCGACTTTTTTCGGAGGACGCCATGTGGTATCGCCACCGAGCACAAGAGTAATCTAAAATTGTTCTTGTCATTAAGTCAAACATTTTCACCAAGTTTAATTTTTGAAGTTATATTTTCCTTAATCCCTTTATTTATTGGTCTAATGCATAGATCGGCAAAATTTTCGAAGCAAGAGCCACTTACAACAAAACGAACAGAAAAAAAAACCCACCAAAAATTCGATCTCGGCAGTAAAAAAAAAAAATTCTGCAATAACCTCAAATCAGAATCAAACAAGAACAACATGAATGTAGAAATAAAAGTACACTGATCAAATGAAATCAGAGAAGCTGTCCTCAATGTGCGCATTGTTGTTTCATTGCTTGCTGGCTTGGTTTTTTTTTTGTTTGTTTTTTGAATGATACAACAATAGCATAAAACAAATCTCGTGCATAGCGCGTATAAAAAAACCACAACGCCAAAAATGTACGTTACAGTGGTGAGTGCATATGTTTGTTGTTTTGGTTATTTTTCTTGAGAAAATCGACGTGTTTGTTGTTAAAAGCTAAAACTGACTCATTTGTCTTATTTTGCCCATCGCTGTTACATGTGGTAGACTTAACTTCGACAATTTTTCTTTAGATTTCAAAATAAACAATCATAGCCTTATAGTTAGGGTTGTCAAGTAGCCGTTTTAGACGCAGTCAGGCCGTTAATTGCATGTCAAAGTCATGGGCTTTTTAAAAATTTTCGAAAAAGCTGTTAATTGGAGAATTTTACGGAAAAAGCTGATAATTGGAGGATTTTTTATGTACTTAAATTTTTTTGAAGTGCAACTTCTTTAGCGGGGGTGTGATTTGAAATTAGGTGTGTATAATGATACGCAAGAAGCCGTACTGTCACTTAGTATAGTTTTTTCCTCGAAGGTAAGGCTTAGTTGACGGAATCTAGAATAGCTACAGCAATAAATGATATATCAAATTTAAGTAATTTTCAAGCCGGGTGCCCGAAAACTATCAGTTTTGAAAGCGGTCAACTAAAAGCTGAGATATAAGCGGTGAAGATTTCCTATTTCTTTAAATTTTTTCAAGCATTGAACTGATCAACTGCTGAAGCCTTGTCATAGTGAGGAGAAAAATCTACATACTACTCTCTCTCTCACTCTCGAATTGTTATTGTATCCCAATTAAATATTGTTGTTATTAAAATATCAAAAGCAATAGCAAAAAATAAGTTTGTGTATACGTTATGTGTAAGTAATGCTTTGTCCAGAATTTGGAAGAGGTCGGGAAAGCAGCGACGATTACACGCTGTCAAAAGTCGATTTAGCACTAGTTCTATTTTTACGTGGGATCAGTGTTGCATTTCTAATGTATTAGAATTTATCACTCTTTTTTCCCATACGATTTTCTCAGCAAAATTTATTGATTACAAATTTTGTTTTGTCACTCTCTTTTCCCATACGATTCTATCACAAGAAATCAGTCGTGAAAAACAGTCGTCCGCCGCAATTATGTTCATTCAAACGATTTTCCGACTGATTGTTTTTTTGACACATCGTGTAATCGTCACCGCTTTCCTGACCCCGTGCCAATTCTGGGCAAATCATAAGTAATTCCCTTCAGTGGAGCTTAATATCTGATGAGAAAAAACAAAGGAAAAACAACTTCGTGTTATGTTCTTGTAATCTGGAAACTTATTATTTTGTATATTGTATATTTTTCAAAAGATTCGCCATTTATTAATTTTTTTTTATTTTTGTCATTTTAATGAAACATTTTCGTCTCATTCTATCGTAGTATAGTTTTCTAAGGAATTCACTTCCACGTGGTGTGAACTGCACACATGATTTTTTTTTATTTAACGATCAAAAAAGATTATCAAACTTATCCCACATTAAATAAAAGGTCTACTTTTTTCTAAAAAAAAAATTTTAGTTTTTATAATTTTAAGAGGAAAACAAATTTATTTTGGGAAACCCCCCTGCTTACAGTTGATGAGTTCCATGAAAATTAAATAAGAACCGTTTCTGTTAGGCCTTTGTTAAAGTTAAGAAGCTTAATTAAATTGGTACAACATAAAACAATGAACCAAGGATTACGACAGTTATGGAAACTTTGTTCAGGCCCTGCGCTATTGATAATGCATTTAAGATCCTCCCATTCAAGCGAAAAAATCACTATAATGACAGAGTTATTTGAGGCAATGATTCAGACTATCGCTAGACAAATAGAAGATGCATTTTGGCTCAAATACGCACTTTTACTACTGTGTGAGGTATATTATTTTCAGCAAGGACAAAGAAAACACCCTTACCTATTATCGAATTATAGCTTTCTTTAATATTTTCTCAAATAATATGTAGTTTTTCTTTATGCCTTGTCATATTCGTTTATATTTAGACATACTCGTACATATGTACGTGTGTTATGTATCTATGTATTTCCTTTTATTGTCAATAATTGTAAGTATACCGCATTCGTCACACGAGTAGGTCAGCAGGAGCATGTATTTCGTCCTATTTAATGTGCACAGCGCCTTTTATTGTTAATTGACCAGTTGTTAGTGTGTGCGTGTGTCTGCGCGTAGTAACAACAATTACAATACGACTACTTTAGACCAGTGATGGGCACATAGTGGCTCTATTTGCTCTCATTGCTCACACCGTTATTCGACGCACAAGCAAGCGAAAAAAAATTCGCAGAATTTCAACGCTATCGAGGCACAGCGTTGACTTGAATTCAAATGAAAACAAAAACAAACACAAAGGCATAAGCGGCGGCACCGCATTGTGTCTTGACGAATGTAGCAATTGTTTTTGTTTGTAATGCAATTTTATTTGTTTTTGTGCTAATGGCAAATTTGGAAAAGAAAGTGAAAAGAAAACTTTAAAATTTCTTTTGTTGTTGCTTGATGTTGTTGTTTTGCTCTTTTGTTAGATTTCTATGCCCACCGCTGCTTTAGACTAGTATTCGCTCCCTATTTGTATTTGGTAGAGCTTCGGTGGTATGACAATTACAATGGAAGTAGTTCCATCCTTTTTTTTTGCTGTTTCTTTCATGTTGTGGCTTCTAAAGAGATTATCCTGGTCAGCATTTAAGAAAAATGTTGAATTTTATCTTAACTACAATTCTGTAACGGTGCTGGAATTCCATAATTTAAATTATTTGCTAACTTGAAATTTGTGATATTTTTTGCATTGGATACTCTGACTCTACGAGTGATATTAACCACATTTGATAGGGAATGAGACAACGTAAGGACCGGTCGTGATGTAAAGTAATCAATAAGAATAAATATTTAATCGATATTGTGTGACAAATACCAATTTAATGGGTCGCAGCAGTGATGACGCAACTTTTTGTGCCACCACGAAGAGTAGCCAAGATGCACGATATCGATAGCGGAAAGATAAAAGAATGAAAGGGTTTCGATGAAACCCCAACTTGGACAACATCTACATATGTAGCAACGAATCACAAGTAGTCGATCTATTGTTTTTCATTGAAACATGAAACGTGTCATGTAAATGTTCAGGATAACTAACGACAAAACAGGACATCAAATGGACAGAAATTAGCAGCTGCAGGCTTTCAAAATTTTGGTGTCGATTTTTGTTTTGACCATCACGTGGTGCTGTAGCTTTTGCAATTCCAAAACGTAAATTAATAAACTGTATGACAGCAAATTCATTGTATACCAATGCTTTTTTTTACGTTATTTCCTGTGAATGTCGTGTTTCCTTGTCTGGGTTTTTTTTTTTTTTTTTTTTTGTATAGCATTCCATACCTTGAAGCGCATGTTTAATTTATCTACGTGTAAAATTCATACAAATTGTATGTATGTTCATAATGTACATAAGTATGCATGTATACAAACAAGCATATATGTACATATGTAGTTAGATTCATATATAGACAAATTTAAACACCAACTTACTCATATGTACTTATGCATGTATGTATGTATGTATGTATGTATGTAATATGAAGCAACGACATCACGGAATTTCAACTTTATTGATTATTTTTGTAGTTCACATTTTGTTGTTTTATTTTTCATTTGTTTCATTTTTTTTTATTTTGGAACCCAACCGCATAAAAGTGTGGAAATGAAACTGCTCTAATAAATATTGTTTTAACTTCGTGAGCGGTGAATTATATGTTTGGCTCGGTGACATTGTGGCACACCGACACCAATATACACTGACGCTCGAAAGTTTGAAATCACTTCCGTTTCGATTGGAAAATCTATGGCTAAAATTTTAATCTATTGATTTTAGTGACACGACCCTCTAGTGGTCAGCAATTTGAATTCGAAGTTGAAGTTCGCTTTCTAACTGCCTGCTTTGTATATGGAGCTGTAGGCAGCTCGCTTTCTGACTGCCTGCTTTGTATATGTCTGTTTGTTGGCTGCCTGCTTTTTATATGGAGCTGTAGACAGTTTGCTTGCTGGCTTCCTACTTTGTTTATGGAGCTGAAGGCAGTCTGTTTGTTGATTAACTGCATAGTATATGGAGTTGTAGACAGTCTGTCTGTTTGCTGTCTGATTTGTATATGGAGATGTAAGGGGTCTTGCCTGTTGGCTGCATACTTGTATGTGGAGATGTAGGCAACTCAGTAAACTATACAGGCACTTAGTAAGTGATCTTTTAAGGCAATCTGCATTTCTCTTGTCACACATTGTATATAGAGATGTAGGCAAGCTGCCTACAAAGCGGCCATCCCTTTGTAAAAAGCATTTACAGTTGTGGCTGGTGTTGTGAGCACTATTGCCTACAATGAGTATAGCTATTCATCGATGTTGTTTATAACATATTTGCAGCTGGGTACTTAAATTTTGAAGAGTTTTTTCTTCATTAAAAATTGAGAATTCGTTTTGCTCAGTTTAATTTTTAAAAACAGATAACTCTTAATATTGACGATATTAAATTCATAAAATCTTCATAATGCAATAATGAGCTTCTTAAACAAACGACAAAAAAAAAACATATTTTTCAGGTACAGCCAATTGAAGAATTACTCATATCATAGGTTAGAAATACTGACTACTAAATGCATATAAGTTACCGTTCTGAAGATTATTCCAACACGTTGTTACCTTATAAAAATGGCCACAAAATTCGTTTTTCTGATCACAACTGCTCATGGCAATTTAAGACATAGATAATACAGGCATACAAGATATTATTCCCAAGGATTTTGGTGTACTGAATTCAAATCTGGCCTCAGAATTGCTCTATCACGTCATATTTTTGAGATATCCTACTTTTAAACTTGCACAACAAAGAATGTAACAAAGTCAAATGTCATCTTTATACCATGTATTTCATTAGAGTTTTTTTTAAAAGTTTTTAACAGAAATAACGTTTTTTAAAAAATTCAGAAAAAAATAAAAGATATTGCTTAGTTCTCGATAAACTGTTCATAGATTCGTCTATAGGAAAAGTAGAAAAAGCACGATTTTTGTTTAAGTTCTTTCTACTTATTTTATTGCGAAATTTTAAAATTCCATAATTCTCTTATTTCTTAATCAATTGCCAAGTACTATACATTTCACGTGCTTTTAAAAAATCAAACGTCTTTGTGTCTATTGAGCAAAAAGTTAATCTAAATGTGGACATCAGTTTTTGACAGTTTGTTTCACATTGTTATTAACTATTTTTCAACATGCCGCAGCAAATTTTTATCTATTTATATGAAATAAAAGATTCATGTTAAACTGGCGCGATAAATTGAGTTGAAAAATAATAAAATTTTTTGATTTTTGGAAACTTAGCACGATTTTTCTGCATATTATTGAAGATCCTAGCCAGGGCCCTGTAGAAAAAAAAGGTTTTTTTTCGCAAAAAATTTTCGTCGAACGGTTTGATGTGACCAAGGAACAAAAAAAAAATTTGTTTTCTGATCTGGAGATGAGATTATATTAACTATATATTTTTGGGGTCACCGATCCTAATATTCGAAAAAAAATCTGATTTATGCATTTTTAGGTAAGGATATCTCGAAAACCTGGCGTAATGGAGTAATTTTGAGGTTGAAATCGGATTCAGCTACTCCAAATATGGTCTGAACTCCAGATCAAAGATTAACATTTTTTCCTTCGAGATAAAACAAAAAACCTAACGAAAAGAAGACGATTTTTTTTTAATTCGCCACAATTTATTTCCCAATATTTTAATATTAACAGCTAGTTGAACACATGTGAAAGTCATAGAAAACAAAAATAAACCAAAAACATAAACATAAATTATTTATAATTACGCTTGAATGTGACATCAATATCGCCCTTTTTCCAAACAAATACCCGTAAGTGTATAGGAGTCTGGTTAGACCACATCCGATCGTTCGAGGTATTAAAAACTATATATCTATATACAATTATCATTGTGCACAATTTTTTCATTTTAATTTTTTATTGATAGATAGTCAATAAAATTCTAGACAAAGTCAAGGAATTTCAAGTCGTTGGCTCAATTGAAAATATATTCAAAATACCATTGAAATTAAAAAAGGTCTGATCAGAACAATCTGACCGATGGAGGGTTAAGGAAAAACTATTTTATTTTGAGAAGGTCGGGAATTTCTTCCTCTTTTTTCTTTTTAATTTATCTCTCTTTAATGTAATTTTTGTGGCGTTGGCACGCACTATATTGAACAGTAAGCTCAATAAAATAACAACTATAAATTATTTTCTGACATAACACAAATGAAATAAGTTTCGTTTGAGCACTTTGACACCAATTTTAGGATGTTTTATTTACTTCTTATTTGTCCTTATATTCATTCATAATTCATATTCCTGGACTATTGCTTATTGTAGCCATCAATGCATCAGTTCCTTTTATTCATCTTATAAGTTCCTCGAGATTGCGATAATCCGAAAGCATCAACATTCCTAATCTTGTGATGGGAGTGCCATCCGCTTTGTGACATGACCTTCAAAAGTCTTTGGAATCTCCCATTTTTTTTTTTATATTTGGCACACTATACTATACTATAAATTTCGGCTACTATAAGCGTATTTGTTGGCGCCCTCCTGAATAAAGTTTTTCAACATCTCAAAACCAATGAGTAAACCGCCATGTCCAGTGTATGGCATACGCTAAACTTTTAAAGATTAGTGTACCTTTTCGAATGTAGGTATGCATGTATGACATAAAAGAATATTCACTCCCGCATAGAACTCATATGTACTTATGTATGAGAACCTGTGAACACTTTAGGGTGTCCTGAGGTAAAAATATTTCTTCTGATACATAAAATGTTGAATAAATTTTATAAAAACTAGCTATAGTGGTGGAAACAGAAAAATTCAAGAAAGGTAAAGTTCTTAAGTTTTACAAGTCTAAGTCTATGATCTTTTTAATTACATCCAATTGTGCAGTGTTTGAAATCTGAGTGCTTAATTAGTCATGAAAAATAAATCTTTATGAGATAAAGTGATTCAACGCGAGATTGAAAAGCTTTTTGAGAAAGACTCTGAAAATGGAATAAATGACCAAAGTGATGAAAGTGAAAATGATGTCTATGTTGATTTTGAATCTGAGTATGGATTAATCCAGCGATGGGCAAATTATAAAAAATGAGCAAATTTTAGCTTTTTACAATATGCACTCACCACTGCTACGCTATTTTTTTTGTTTTGTTGTTATTGTTGCATTATTCAGCAAAAAAACACCGAAGCGATCGATCAAAGAAACAACAATGCGCGCATTGAGGACTGCTTATTTCGTTTCCTTTGATCAGTGTACTTTTATTTCTACACTCATGTTGTTCTTGGTTGATTCTTGGAATTGGCTTTTGGTTCATTGCAGAATTTTGATTTACTACCGGGATCGGGTCGGGTTATTTCTGTTGTTCTAATTGTTGTAAGTAGCTCCTGCTTTCAAAAATTTTACTCATCTATGCATTGATCACTACCGGAGCCATTGTTATTATAGCATTCGCAAGTCAAAAGTTTACTCTTCTCGATTCACTCCATCAATCAAAATATTTTACCGCTGCCAGTGGATGTTGGAGGAGGTACGAAGTATGTAACTAATATTTTACTGTCTTTCTAAAAACAATCCTTTAAAAAATGTTTAATAAGACTTAATATCAACTTATTGATATTTTAACTATGTATATTGGTGTGGCATATTTTTAACATGTGTATATTTGATTAAATATCAGCTTCAACAATTTATCTAAATGGGTAAAACTTGTGCCCTTATCGGCTAAATTATTTAACGTAATCTGATAAGTAAGAAAGAAAAAAAATCTTGAGTTACATAGACTTCAGGTTTCTATGGCAAAAGGCGTATCCATAAGCCGCTTAAGTTCAATTTCAAAAAGTATAGTTAAAAAAAAAAAAAAAACAGTAAGCTTAATGCCTGTAATATGCTTATCTTGCATGTTTTCACAATCTTGTCATGACAATTTAATATGTTACAAGTAATCAGATAAACCGCAAATGTTTTGATATCAAATTTTCTTGCTTAAAAACTAAAATTTTTTCTTGTGACACCCTAGTTCATACATATCAAAGGGGATGGAACCAAACTGTTAGACAATGAAACTTTTAACCCAATTAAAATAATTAGAGCGCATATACGTTCATATGTATGTACTTTGAACAAATTTTGGTCAGTAAAAAAAAAAAAAAACGATAAAATAAAATTATATACCAAGTGTATAATTAAAGTGTAATAAATCAAGACATCCAAACTTTCTATTGACACAGTTACACGCATACATACATATGTGAGTGTATGACCTACTATAATGATTAAGAGTAGTTTATCATAAGCAAAACTACTACTAAGAGAGCGTAAATAAATCAAATGTTCTGATTTTGGGCTCTTTCTATCGTTAGTTTTTTCTTTAAACCTTCCAGAGCTATGTGATGATTCAAAACAACAGTTAAATTTTTTGACCGTTTTCAAAATCTGTTGCTCGGAAACATGTCTTTTACTTAAAACTTTTAACCATTTAGTAGGTATAAGTTTTCATTCTTTGTTTGGTTGAAATCAATATGTGTATGTAGGTGTACATTAGAGTGGTTCAGACATATGTATATGAAAAAATTAAAGTTGCTTCAAACTTCGCTTCCCGGGGACCAAAAGTTTCTTATTGGTGCCCATAAGAACCACGTAAAATTTGGTTCATTTCAGAAAACATTTGATGGACCCGCCACCGTTTTGAAAACTGGAAAATGGTCCTCAATCTATCAAAAATCCTTAATATCTCCTCGAAGCTGCCCCCTAAAAGGATCAAATGTATGACAAGGTCCCATTATTTTTCCTTCTGCAACATTTTTTCTGAACATACTTACCCCTTAGGGGTGCTCCCCTGCAAAAATGACATTATTGTGAAATTATGAAATCGACTTCCCCCTCTTCTCAGATGCCTCAGATGGGGTAAAACGTTAGACAAACTCGCATTATTTTCACTCTCCCAAACTTTTCCCTTGACACACCTATCCCCTATCTGCCACCCTTTTAAGGGTCCCCTTACAAAAAACACAAAAAAAATCTAGAAAAATAGTTCATAGTTCTCCCGGAGTGACCCAAAGAGGGTTCATACATATGTATCACTAAGTCCTATTATATTTTTTTTCCAATATTTTTCCCGAACGTATGTACCTACCCTCTATCTGCCAGAGAATCAATTCTACCATTATGTCATCCTAAATTTGGAAAAACGGACTGATAAATGAAGTCGATGCCTTGGTGAATACGTGGTCGAAATTATCATAACTGTTATTGATCAATTAGCATTTTTCAATGAAGCAATAAAAATAATTCCATTGCAATAATTTCCCAGTGTGCTAAGCAGATCCGTTTCGAATTCGAGATGGACTCGTTTCTTTGTATATTTTATCCGAAACGGACTTCGTTACGGATCCGAAACCGACTTCGTTATAAATCCGAAATTGACTCGTTTTCGTATGAAATTCCTCTCAAAAACGTAAATCGATTTTTCAGATTCGGATTTTATTGACCAACCCTGCATTTATCTTCTCTTTTTTTCCACAATTCATCTCTTCAAATTAAAACTTTGAATCAAGATATTCAAAATCAAAAGTTGCAAAAAACGTTTTTTTTTATGAATATCTCGTTTTCTTTGCTTTGAATGACACTTAAAGTCACGATAAAAGTTGAAGAACATAAAATTCTCTACAAATTTGGTCTTGGGTGATATTTTATACATATGACCGTTTTTGAGATAGATCGTTTTCGAGGAAATTCGAAGATGGCATGCATCGAGAACTTTAGAGAGTTATCAACAGAAGAACAAAAAATTCTTCAACTTTATGAATATAACTTTATTTTTTTATTTCAGAAATAAGCCCTTCGTTTTAACATCTTCTTTATCTATTATTTACATGCCGATCTAATATGCAGTTTTTGGTTTTTCTCTAAAAAAACTTGATATATCCCATAATTTGCACCATTTTTGAAATTAGCATTACTAAATCAATGGATATTGATACACAATTTGAAGAAAAAGCCTTAACCACATCTCGCCTTTGTATAGGAAGTAGGCGTGTTCGTGAGCCGACTTTTTTCATATTCACAAATTTTCGTTACTTTCACTACTATTACCATTCATGACTATCGTTCCATGCATAGCCATCCACTGTGCGGCGTTGCCACCTGTGTGTATTCTTCGTTTTATGATGCAACTTGCATGCAATCTCCGCGCGACCATAAACTGAAGCTAATTACACTAATTGCTTAGGAAATAATACACTTCAGGTTGTCTAATTAAATTCATTTATTTTCCTTCATTGGAACAAAACATAAGCATTAGAGTTTGGAATAAAAATAAAATAAGATACTGTAGTTGGTACTGCTGCTACTGTTGGGGCTTGTTATTGTGAGTGAAAACGAGATTATGTCGACTTTTGTCCTCACAAGTGCATGGGGATGATTGTGCGCAAATCTTTCAAAAAATTCCGTAATCAAAAACACTTGTAGACAAGCTCAAAGCTTATATGGCTCGCACTGATTTTAACTCTTAAATGTATAGCGTACCATATATGGTACGTGCCTAAAATCTTAGCCAAGTCTACCCAAACAACCTTTATCACGTTAAGTTTTGCTCCAACTTGTAGTAGGCATTACCAGCTTTCATATAAATGTCTCTTCAGCTCTCCGGTGTCCACTTTCAAGTTCCCAGTAAGCTGTCAAAGTGACGTGTTTGCAAATAATTTCAAAAGTGACCCTCATCAGTGAGTTAAATATTGATAGTTTCCATTATTCATTTCATTATCATTCATTTTTCATTGATTTCTAATAAAAAAAAAGTTTCTAAAAAAGAGTTTTTCATTTCAAATATATAGGCTTAACGTGTACCATATTTGGTACACTGCACAAATCACACTTTTTGAGCTTTTCCGGGAAAACGGTGCAAATGAATAGCCAATTCGTGGTCAGCATCTGATTTTACATAAAAGCAGCTTGGTCTCCATATTGGGGGCTGACCTGATGCATTTAAGGGTTAAATGTTTTTTAATTTATGTATATATCATGGCAAATTGGTTTCAAAAGTCGATAGAACTTTGTCAAACCTCTGTTTCTAAAACCGAAATATACTTTTCCGAAAGGTTTTACCGCTCGACCTCAAATCCTTGGTCTGAATTTCTCTGACGTATCAGGTTTTCGAGACATTCCAACGTAAAATCACGGTTTTCGAGATATTTGACGTTTCATTACATCGAAACTTTTAAATAAATAAAAAATATAACCAATAGATGCATATCTATATATTTGAGGTTTTTTACCACAAATATATAATTAAAGAATAAATCAATAATACATACGTGAAATATGTTTCAATACAATATTATTTCATTATAATTTTAAAATGAAGTTTCTCGAGAAAGTACAATTTTAGTTCATATAATTTTTATCGACACATAAAATATTTGAAGTAAAAAAATTAATCGGTTGCAGCAGTTTAAATCTTTATTAAATGCCATTAAATTTGTCGAATTGATTTACTAAGAAGTGTCCTACAACATATTCCTAAGGGGCCACAACCACAACATAACTGTAACAGCAAACTCCTAAATCAGCAAGAATAATTGGCACAAAAAGCCTGCAAAGGACATACTAAACGGTTACATTTAAATAAATCGTAAATTTAGTTATGGTTAGACTTCTTAGAACTATTCGCACATGGCATAGTTGTGTAAGGATACGATGTGGCAAGGTAGGTTTTCGTAAGCAAACCAAAACTTGCAACATTTGCTTATTGAAATAGTTAAGGAGCAGCAGCAGGAGTATGTGGGAAATATTGTCCCCTCGGGATATAAGAACTTGTGTTTTGCTGTATTGGTTTCTTTAATGCCAATTCTTGTACAGCATAAAGCAACCGTTCTTTACATTCACATACACCAGCGCCGGATTTAGGGTAAAGTCAAAGAAACCCGGGCCCACGCCAGAAAATTTTATGTAGAATTGATAGAGTTGATTATTTTTCGTTGTTTTCCATGTTTGTCCACCCTATTTGATTTAACAAGCATTTTGGTAAAGACTTATGAAACTTAAAAATAAAATGTGGATATTTTATTGATACTTTTGTTAATTTTTCGATACTTTTTGAATTTTTTTTTCCATTTTTTATGATATTTTCAAAGTTTCGAAATCTTCAGCTTTTTTAAATTTTTTAAAGTTTTTTCAATTTTTTTAAGTTTTCTTTTTTTAAAAAATTTTCAAACTTTTTAAATCTTCAATCTTTTTTCAATTTTTTAAAGTTTTTCATTTATTTTAAGTTTTCTATTTTATGGAAATTTTTCAATTTTTAAAATTTTTTATAATTTTTAAATTTTTCCAAGAAAGCAGTTTATATTTTTGTGCCTGCACTTCTGAAAAGTGTAAGTTCGGCCCTGATACGCACATACATATTGCACTTTATGAATTCAAAATGGTACTTTGTCCGCAAGAGTTAAGAGGCTTAAGTATAGAAAATGTAAGGAAGCTCATATGTACGTTAAGCCATTATATGGGGAGTGTTTTTCTTTTCCAAAACATGCCATTTACAACGTAAACTTATTTTCAGATATTAACAAACACATTTCCCTCGAAGGACGCAAGCTAAAATCAAAAATATGTGGAAAGAAAAAAATTTACCACATCATTAGTTATTAATTTGTTTTATTAGAAAGTTTTTATACAAATTGAAGTTAATAGCAGGTTTGACTACAAAATTTGAATAGAAAATTAAAGGTTTTGAAGCACATTCTTTAGCAAAGTTCTTACGAAAATATTTTATTCCTAGTATACTTTTTTATTCGAAGAATGGCTTACTATATACGTACAAATCGAAAAAATTAAGGCCAATAACTTTACTAGAAATTGAGCTTTAAACTTGTGCCGAATTCAATGTATGTATTGTGTTTCCATCATTGTTACCAAAAGCTATTGTAATTGTAAGTGTTGTTCTCAAACAAATAACTCTATAAAAAATCTATGTATTTCGGATAAAAGTGTTTGTTGGGAAGTAGAACAATATTCTTGAACACAAAGTTTATTAAAGTGACAGTGGGTGGTTTGACTGAGGTGATATTAAATAATTTTTGAATTTACTTTTGTTCAACAAACTTTTTATTTGGTAAAGTGTTTTGTGCAAATAAGGTCATATGCTCAAAAACAAGCATGTGCTTTAAGACTATACTTACATAAATATGGTTCATTTGAGGAACGGCACATGTCCAGTTGAAAATGTTCCGATATCGCAAAGAAAACTGTTTATGCCTCTGAGCTCATCATAGTATGACATCTAGTGCCTTTGTGAAGTATCTGAGATTAAAATTACTTTATGTTAAGTGTGACGAACACGATTCAATCAAAAAACTCAAAAACGACCGACCCTGGATATGTGCCGTTTTGTTCATCCACTTTTATAGATAGCTACACATATTTTTTTTTGAGTTTTTTCTCCGATGTTTTTGATTTTTATTAGTTCACTATATTTAATATTTTATATAATTATCAAACTTATCTAAAAATTAATTTTGAATATTTCTAAAAAAAGTATTCTAAGATTTGACTCAAAAATTATTTGAAACGAAATATCTCAAAAGCTATGAGGAATAGAATAAAATAAATTTAAATCATTTTTGTTTAAAAATCATATGAGAAGCATACAAGTGTTAGAAGAAAAACCTTCAGAAAACTAAACTTCGATAGAATGGGAAGATAATATTTTATTAAAATGATAAAAATTGACAGAATCTAGAATAGCTACAACAATAAATTAATTGAATTTTAATCGAACTTACAGTCAATTGCAGTAACCGATTTTCATGTGAAATTTCACAAATCGGTTTATGCTTTATAAACAATCATGACAAAGATAACCAATGGAACAATTTAACCTGGTGATTGGTGGCATATGTTTCGGCTTTTACCACACATATTCATATGTATATCCATACCCTCATCAGACCATCGAAAAATAAGTGGCGGAAGCCCGAAATCCGAAATAATAAAGCTACATCATAGCAAGACCTTGAACCGACGGTTTAACAAAGCTATGCAGCAAACAAGAAATGACAAAAAATATAACAGATGGCGCTAAATGTGCACTTTGTACATGTTGTTCAGCAGAACCTCCATGGCTCAAGGGTTAAGAGCGGGTGTCCACATATAATACATGGAATGGTCGGGGTTCGAATTGCATTACAAATTAACCAAAAACTGGTCTGATGAGACTATGTATATACATATGAATATGTGTATATATGTGGTAAAAGCCGAAATATATGCCACCAATTACCAGGTTAAATTGTTCCATTGGTTATCTTTGTCATGATTGTTTATAAAGCATAAACCGATTTGTGAAATTTCACACGAAAGTCGGTTACTGCAATTGACTGTAAATTCGATTAAAATTCATTTAATTAATAATATTCAGTCGACTAAAAACAAATTAAGATTTCTGCAACAATAAATGATATATCAAGTTGAAGTACACATCGTGCAAAGTGCTAGAAAACTATCAACTTCGAGATCTCAGCTTTAAAAGCTGAGATATAAGCGTGGAAAGATTTCTTTTTTTTTAAATTTTTTCAAATAATGCACTGATTAACTACCAAAGCCTTGTCGTAGCAAGGAGTAAAAAATCTACTACTCTCTATCGCTGTCTCATTTTTATTGTTTCCCAACCAAGCGTTTTTCTTATTAAAATAACAAAAGCAATAGCAAATTACAATGAGAGAGATTTTCTTCTCCTCGCTATGGCAAGGTAATTAAAAAATTGAAAAATAGGAAATCTTACCACTCTTATATCTCAGCTTTTGCGTAACTGATCTCGAAGCTGATAATTTTCAGGCACTCTACTCGCTGAGTACTTTAATTTAATATATCATTTATTGCTGTAGCCAAGCCCGTCAACCAAGGAAAAAACTATACTAAGTGACATTATAGCTAAAAAAAAAAAAAAAATAGTGTTGCTTTTTGCGTTTCAGTAGACACACCTAATTTCAAATCACACCCATGCTAAAAAAGTTTCACTTCAAAAAAATAAAAAACTTTATATAAATTTGTTTAAACATTAATTTTTTTATTTATTGACCTATTTAAAAATGTTTCTTAAAATGTCTTTGACAAAACGTTTTTTTTTCTGATTTTTTTATGTTATTCTTCAATTAGTCCCAAAAATTTATTTGCTTTCAGATTGCAATTCTGCAACTTAAGCATCGATTTTTTTTGATTCTTTGCTTCAGGTAGATGGTCGAATTCTGGCCTGCACCGCTTTATATTCAATATTAAATTGCTCCTAAAACCTGGTGTAAGTTAAAAAGAGAAAAAACATTGAATTACATATGTCGTGGTGAAATTGCCTAACGCAAACGTTGAAAGGTGGCTAAACGTGTAATTTATTTATTTTAAAATTCCAAGTAATCCCTGATCCACGCTAAGACTGGCGTTTTTTATAGCAAGTAACCATTATTGGAATTAATGTTCCTTGATTGTTGATAACTTCTCCGTTGTGCAATTGGGTCAAACTATAGAACATACGAATGCAAAATGCAATTGCATTTTTATTTCAAAGATTTTCCAGGCACTGTAGGTTCGAACAGCTCAATGGCTTCGCAATATAAATACATTAAATTCCAAGTGTGAGTTATGTGGGTATTTTTTTTTATAACAAAAAGGACTGCTCATGGCAGGAGCCGAGTCGTTTTCAATTGTTGCAAAAAAAAGACTTTTGGGTCGTTGCCATAACCGTTATTTTGCTTGCTGCCACACGCACACAGCAGCAAAATGCAAATGCACAGTACACTTCCGTTTGACTAAAACACAACATACTGCAGTATGTTGTATTTTGTTGTTGTATTAACTGCTTACAAGGAGAGTGCAAAGGGCAGCCTAAGGCGAAACTATAAGTTTTGAAACTTCCGGTACAAAATAGAAAAGAAAAAAAAGTTTGTGCTAAGCACTAACAACGATTTCTTCATTAGATGACTTAGAACTAGAAATGCGTTATCAAATGAAAATATGTACTCAGTTGAATATCGACTCTAAGGTTTCTACAATTAAGGGAAAAAATCCAGGAATTGGCCAGTTAACTATGCTTAGTATCATGACTAAACTCATGAGATTGGCAAAACGTAACCGTTTTGACATAAGGTACAATGGCATAAAAATCTATTCAGTCCTTAAGTTGCGTATGTGATATCGACAGAGTTGACAAAAAAAAAAAAAAAAAAAAAAAAAAAATGTAGCGTTTACTCTGCTATCTGGGACAAGTGCTTATGTTCCTTGAAGCACATTTTTAAATAAAAAAACATTTGCTTTCTACTATAAACAAATTTATACTCTCAATAAAAAAATAATTGCCTTGAATTGCACGGTGCCACAGATGCATAAGCATACCTACGATGGAGGAGGCGAAGTGGGTGGTTGCCCCGATCACAAAGGCTTTAGGGGGCCTGAATTTTTACACGTCCACACCTACTAACATTATCTTCAGCTCATAGAGGCGTTGCTGTCTCCATACGCAACGAAGTCGCATTCCAATGACATCAACATTGGATTACGACCTACGCAGAATTAAGCTTTCTATGGGCTTAGTTGGCAACTCGGACCATTGCACCATTTTCGCAGTTTTTTCTTACTCTAGTTTATACGTTGCTTCGACTAAAGCCTCAAAGCAGATTGTATGGCACTATGAGAAAGCGTTTCGGTTCTACGGAACTTTCAATTATAAGTTGTGTTTCGTCGATAAAATCATAAGTCATTCTTGGCATAACGAGATCTGCAGAAACGCAGTCAGATCCGAAGAGCATATATTTCGCATTTGGTTTTCTGTCAGAAATGCCAATTCCAATAGACATCGAGACCAGAAATCGCTGCGATACCACGATTGAGCGTGAAATGTTCCTACATGACCATCGCAGATGAGTCCTTAAGCATTTACACCCATACCTACTGCATTAGCGTTGATAGTTCGCTTGCTTGTTGAATGCCAAGCTTTGTTAGTTGTTGATCTATTAGTGTTATATTAGACAAAGTGGTATTTAGAGAATATCCTACTTACGTTGGTGTATTTCAAGGTTCGGTTCTATCCTCAATATCTTTTCTCAATATTGTCTGATGTCTCACATGTAAATTTTGTGCACTCTCTTGATATGAATACGGTGGATATTGCGGAATTATCATCTCTTAACGCTCGAAGTATATTGATTCAATCCGATCTAAGATCACCGCACAGACCACATATTTCATGTATCAAAAGAAGCAGTCAGGTATCCAGGTTTCTTCAAACGATGTAAGAATTACTTCACATCATCTGAATTCCGCCTCCAATTTTGACACAAAAAGTTCTTGTCTGACGTACTATTTATGCAAACTTATCAAAAGTTTAAGAAATGAGATGCAATAAAGTAAGCGAATCGGCAAATACTGTTCCTCCTACCGCTCTCGATACCTTGCGTCGTTTAAGGCCATTTGACATTTCCGCATATCTCAGGATTTGTGTGTACTGACGTAAGAGAACTTTGTAAAGACCCTGATGCCTGTCTTTCATTATCTTTGTAAGTACTGGTAAATCGACATTTCAAGTAAACAGGGCTTGAAAGGGTCCGATTGGAGTCTATTCTGAGTGGTTTGCATAGGTTGACACTGAAATAATAAATCGGGTACATAAAGGGCCTAACTGCGGCCTTAGTTATGATGACGACTGCCTTTTTGCTCACATACCTAACGTACCGTAAGGTTACACGAGACATTGTGAACTCGTCGAACGACATAAGTCTACTGTTTTTCTAGTGTGTTGTCAATTTAAATATTCATTAAAAATGGGTTACTCAAATGTAGCTGTGAAGAAAATTTAGAAACGTCAAAAACGATTTCGAAAGTTTTGAAAATTTGTTTTGTTAAAAAAAAAACATAAAAATAATGTTGCTGACAAAACAATATGCAAATTTTAGATTTTCCACATTAAATTTTACTGGAAAAATTATTTTATTTTTGGAAGGCTGGGAATTCCTTCTTTTCAACTTGACAGCCCTGGACCCTGCTCTTTTTCTCTCAAAATTTTTGAAACAAACTCAATCAGCACTGTGGTTCGCTTTCACGAAACTTTTGGGACGCAAATTTCCGATAACTTTGGAAACTAAAATTATATTTAAATTGAAATTTTTTATAATCCAAATTTTTTTTCTAACCAAACAGTTTGTTGTTAATTATTTTTATCGTCAAAATTTTTTAACGTACAACTTTTTTATCGTCCAACTTTTATATCATCCAATTAAACTGTTTTTGTCTCCGACTTTTTGGTCTGTCCAACTTTTTGTCACTGAACGTATTTGCCATGAAAAGGTATCGTTGTCCAACTTATTGTGGTCTAACTTTTCTGTCGTCAAACGCTTCTGTTGTCCAACTTTTTGTCATTCAACTTTTTTTTCGTCAAACTTTTTTGTCGTTCATATTTTTATCGTCCAACTTATTGTTTCGCAACTTTTTTTTTTCATTCAACTTATTGTCGCCCAACTTTTTTGCCAGACAACTTAACTGTCGTTCGATCTTTTTGTGGTGCAGCTTATTTTTTCGACCTCATCGATTGGTTTAATTAAATTATTTTTTTCTTTCTAAATATAGACCCAAAATAGATCTTCAGGGGCTTACGACTCAAGGTCATTTTAAAAATTTTTTTAAGCGCTCCTTTTATAGTCCAAGAGCCGGCTGTAGAAAAGTTGAGTGTATGAGATTACAGGATGGGATGCATGCCAAATGATAGAGCTCGATGAGCCTAAATAGAATATCAAGGGTTGCCGTGCCAAAACCGAATTTTAACCAAATTTGTTGTTCTAATTAAAACTGTAGTACATAACAGCTTGAAATGTATGCCAAATGATAGAACTCGAAGAAGCCTAAATATAATACCTGGGATCGCATTGTTGAATCCTGTCCCAAACATGGGTTCTCACCGGTTTTTGGGTCAATTTTCATTAACAGCTTGAAATTTGCGCAAAATGATAGAGATCGAAGAGCCTGAATAGAATATACAGGGTTGCCTTGTCGAATCATGTCCTACAAATTTGTTGACACCCGTTTTTGGGGCCAACTTTTCTTAAATGAGTGGCAACCCATGTTTGGGACAGGATTCGACAAGATGGATAACATGGTTCCATGGTACCATCTTTTATTTTTTGGAGGAATAATCTTCAAAAGTTGTTAGCTTTCAAATTTTGCGCGAAAAATGAACGATGTATATTGACGTTAATTAGGCAGATGTTTTGTGACTCATTAACAATTAAGATACTTGAACTCAAATAGGACAGTTCTTCTAGTAAACAAGGGCAACTAAGTTACATATATTGGGCTGTGAACTCTGCATAGGATTATACTTCGAATCTTTTGTTTCTCTGATTGTAATTTTCTTATTCAATTCGAATAAATTATTGCCTATGATTGAATGCTGTGCAAATGCTTTTGCAATCCGAAGAATTGATGGTTTTTCCCGCATCAATCCATCCCTTTCCTATTGCTGCAAGTACCATATTGCATTTTAAAAGTTGAAACAAAAAGTTTAAAAGCTAAAAGTGTGCTCAGTTTTTGCTTCGAGGTCATTGAGTTTGTCCTGTTCTTTATGTGGCCGTTGATTTTACGCCTTTCCCCAAAGTCTTTCGTCGTGTTGTTCCAGAGCCATTACATGCACTTGCAATAAATTTGATGTGATGTTGTCGTGTTTCAATCGTCAATGACATCTGGGTCACCAAAGCAACAATAACACAGTTTCCCTGTTACTTTGTTGTTTCGAATTTCTTCTCCATTTTTACGATTTTCATTTATTTGCAGCAAGAACATTTCTTGTCTCTCTCTCTGAAGAAAAGTGCTTGCGTGCAAAAACCAAATTTTCTTTTGTGACTGTGGAAAGTATAAAAGTTCTTCAAATGGAAATGTATCTCATTAAACTTTGAAGAAGGTAAATATTTTTAAGTAAATACAATTTGTGGGCTTTGCTTTAATTTTTGTCAGAGACTTTATTTTCTGCTATTCTTAAGTGGCTTTTGTATTCTGCATGAATTTGACTTTAAAGAAATAGCAATAGAAACAGAGAACTAACGAGATGACAGAAATGTTTGGGATGCGGGGTTGAAGTGTAGAGAAATGTATACTTTTAAAGGATTTAAATTTTTCTGTTGGAAAACTTTTGAACTTCGTAGCACTTTAATTATTCATGTTTAGATCATTAGCGTACTTTCTTCTCATAGCTGGCAAACTCATTCTGTTATGTGGATATAGTTCGAAAAGATATCCAGGATATTAAGGGAAGGGGAAGAAAATAATTAGGAAGAAGGGAAAATTAAGTACTATGAAATGTTTAAAACCATCACAGTGTCACAAGGCTGGTCAATCTTACTAATATTATATACAGTAAGTATGTATGTTCCTTCCTCAATCACGCCCTAATGGCTGAACAGATTTATATGAAACTCTGTAGAATGATAGCATATGTACTGAATTAGCACATTGGCTACTTTTTATTCTGACTCATAAATTTTTCTCCTAATTCATTACTTAACAACATCAATAGTGCTTGACTTCATACTAATATATATACTATATTTTCTATTTAGATGTCAGCACAAAAGCTGTCAGAAACTACAAATTCTGGTTATGTCAGCTCAGAGGAAACAGATTCGTTACTTGTCTCGACCACACCAAAATGTAAGCCATCCGTGCTGCGTCAAATTAAGATGGCTTCAGTTAACGGACCAACATCAAACAGTTCCTCATCATCGGGGAAACCGACTTTAATACGTCAGGACCGAACCTCAACATATCTAACTAGTCCACAGTTGTCACAACAAACACGACTTGGATCGGAAGAGAGCGTTCGTGGTGGTGGCGGGGCCGCACACGATGAAGATATCGAACAAGGCTTACGCTCAGCAACAGTGCCTGATATTGAGGTACATAGTCACGAAGAGGACCAACGACCAATTAATCAGCAACAGCAACAAAAACCGACCATATCAATAACAAATCTTAATGCCTATCAAACCCTGGACCCGGGACATCCTACAAGTCATCCGGGTCTGGGAACATCATCATATCAAAACTTATCAACGACTATACCGCCTTCCGCACAGAATCGATGTCGTGCCTGCCGGAATTGCAGCCGACGAGCATCAACAACGCCAATGTCAAATCAAGGACAAATGGATCGTTCAGCATCGCGTGACAGTGTAAAAAGTGCCTTTCAGCAAGGAAATCTCGGCGGTTCGATGGTCATGTGTATTTCCAATCCGCAACAGCAGCAGCATGTGCCTCCTGTGTTGGTGACATCATCACCTACAAATGGCTCGCGTATTATTCGCCAAAGCTCCCAGCCAGAGTCCAGCAACATTGCAGTATGTTGTGGTGCACATAGCACTTGTGGTCATTCGCATACGGCGCCAAATGTATCGCTGAAGCAACTGAGTGGCAATACCACTGACGGTATTGCCGGTATTGCTGCAGACTCCCTAAGGATTAACGGCGGAATGAGGCCATTCAAGCAGGTGAGTGAAATGGTTAAGTGGGTCAATGAATATGCGTAAAAGGAGGTGTGGCAATGGGGTGTGCTCAATATGCCATAAACTTTGTATGTTAATGCATTAAAATTTATATGGGTGGTTTCCTTTATACTTTTTATATTTTAAAAATGCTAAACAACACAGTGTTTATTGTTAAAAGGTTTTTTTTTTTGCTTAGTTTCTAACAACACAGATAATGTTTTTGCCTCAGTCTAAAAAAGAGTCTGAAATATCGCAAGAATGAAACGAATGTTTAATATCTAAATTTTTGCCTCTCTTATAAAGTAAATCGATAATATAAATGTAAAATTGTGTTTGTGTGCCAAAAAACTTAAGAGCACTACTAGTCATTGCTATAATTATGGGCGTGGCACCGTAATGAAAAATAAAAACATATCACAGAATTTTCCGAAGCTAATAAATATTCGTTAATGACAATTCTTTGGCTCATAGTGAAGGCATTGCGAAAGTGGGTGTCACACCCAGATATAAAAAGTTCTTTACAACGAAAACTTGCACAACCCTAGTAGCATAAAAAGGTCTTATAGCTTCTTTTACAGGCCTTTTAAAGACAAGTAGAAAGACAACATATTATATACATAAATTCTTTATAGGGGCTTATAAGAGCCATTTGGCGTATGAACTATAAAGACACTTTCCCCTCAATGTTATCTTTCAATAGACTCGGTAAAGTATCTTTCTGAGCTGTTTAAAAGACACCTTAAAAACTTTAAATGAATTTTTCAATTTTTTTTTGAAAAATCCATTTCTGAATATTTTTTTGTTTTTATAATTTTATGTTTTTAGTTGTACTTTTCAAAAAAAAATACTGATTTTGAAAAAAAAAATTTTTTCGCAAAAATTTTGAGAGTTGAAAAATATTTTTGCATTTTTTTAAAAAAACCCATATTTTAAAAATTTTTTTTTTTATTTTTAAAAAAAACTTTGATTTATTCTGCGCTTAATTCCGTAAAAATTTTTGTGGGAAAAAAATTATTTATATTTTTTTTTAGTTTAAAAAAAAAATTAAAAAGCTAAAATTTTGTAAATTGAAATGAATTTTTGAAGTTTTTTTGAAAAATCCATTTCTGAATATTTTTTCGGTGAACTTCAGATTACAGTTTGATACGCAAGCTTTAAAATGATATGCCATAACATGAGGGCAAGTAGTTAATTAAAATGTTTGAGCTGTTAACCTGAAAACTAAAACTGAAATTTAAAATCAGTGCAATAGCCTTTCATCGCGTAGTACAGCGCGCGCTTAGCGGCTCAAACATTTTAATTTACTACTTGCCGTCATGTTATGGCATATCATTTTAAAGCTTGCGTATCAAGCTGTAATCTGAAGTTTACCGAAAAAATATTCAGAAATGGATTTTTCAAAAAAACTTCAAAAATTCATTTCAATTTACAAAATTTTAGCTTTTTAATTTTTTTTTTAAACTAAAACAAAATATAAATAATTTTTTTTCCACAAAAATTTTTACGGAATTAAGCGCAGAATAAATCAAAGTTTTTTTAAAAATAAAAAAAAAAATTTTTAAAATATGGGTTTTTTTAAAAAAATGCAAAAATATTTTTCAACTCTCAAAATTTTTGCGAAAAAATTTTTTTTTTCAAAATCAGTATTTTTTTTTGAAAAGTACAACTAAAAACATAAAATTATAAAAACAAAAAAATATTCAGAAATGGATTTTTCAAAAAAAAATTGAAAAATTCATTTCAATTTACAGAATTTTAGCTCTTTAATTTTTTTTTAAAATTAAAAAAAAATATAAATAATTTTTTTCCCACAAAAATTTTTACGGCATTAAGCGCAGAATAAATCAAAGTTTTTTTTTAAAAAAAAAAAAAAATTTTAAAATATGGTTTTTTTAAAAAAAATGCAAAAATATTTTTCAATTCGCAAAATTTTTGTGAAAATTTTTTTTTTTTCAAAATCAATATTTTTTTTTGAAAAGTACAAGTAAAAACCTAAAAATGTGCGTTCACCAATTATTAATTGATAAAGTTTACTGTAAGCTATGAATTTTCGAAAAAAAACACTTATTCTGAAAAAGTACGAAAATCTTGAATTTTATACCCGCGTATCTGAGCAACAAATAATATTAGGGCAAAATCTTAAACACACTTTTATTGCCAGACATCAATACTACAATCATGCCAAATTTCATCCAAATCGGAGCCAAAAATTTTTTCAGGTGGCGTTTTCGTGTGTTTTACCCCATATATAAAAGCGAATGTGTGTATAGATGTATGTATATGATCGATAAACTCAATAAATAAATTGTGTCCACATTGCATTGGATTTAATATATATGTATGTATAGAAAACATATAGATTTTGGAATTAGTACAGAGCAGCTGACTTCAAGTGTCTTCAGCGACTTCACGTGACTTCAGCGACTTCAAGTGACTTCAGCAACTTCAAGTGACTTCAAGTGACTTCAGCAACTTCAAGTGACTTCAGTGATTTCAAACTGACTTGAGGTGACTTCAATACAATCACAATTCTGCCAATCTTGATTCATATCCAAAATGTGACGTCACCAGAATAATTGCATGCTTTACTATGTAAAAGGCTGCAGACTTATAGCATTGAAGTCTACAGGCGACTTCATTTTTAAATAGCTGCACTCTGAATGCTGCATATTGGGCAGTGACTTCAATTGATTTCAATTGAAAATAAATGCACTAATTCTTAGCTACAATACAATTGCATTCGTGTGTCGGTTTTGTAAGCATACATCATTAGTTAATGAATATTCTGAACAAGAAAAGTTTTTTTTCCCGTGTATTGAGTAAATAAGGAAACTCTAGCTTTCTTCTGAAAATTCTTAGAGCGTTCGAATAAAAAAACTGATCTCTATTTTGCAAAACCTCAAACTTGAACTCAGTGAGAGCACTTGTGAACAACTATGCGATATGGTGGCTTTTCTACGTTGTCATCCTTGTTAATGCCATCTAATGACTTTTAACTTTTTTGTCGGCGATAAAAACTTAAGCTTTATACTATCAGTTTACTGCTGTCGGAAGAGCAAAAATTAGGTTACATTAAATATTGTTTTCTAAATATGTTAAGGATATAATAATAAAGTCTTACTTAGCTACAGTAAATCGTTGTGAGTTGGAATATATCTTCACTTTTATATATGTATATGTACCTTATAAATGTGAAACATATTTTTTATTCCGTACGGATTGTAATCACTTTTGCACAAATCAATAAAGAGCACAAAAAGAAGGAGATGTGTAAATGTAAATAATGTCCCCATTTTGCTCTCTGGTATTTTTTCAGCTAAAGTTAAAGTCTTGATGTAGCTTTTCATTTCAGTCCTTTTTATATATTGAATTTCAGGAAGCTATATATAAATTGTAAGATATCATGTATACTCGAACATATGTTTTGTTTTTTTTTCAATTCTGAAGGTTTTTTTCTCGTTATATATTTTGATTTAACTTAACTGAAATCTCTTGTTGATTTTTCTAATTTTTTGTTAAATTACAGATTCTATTTTGAGACTAATAACCTCAAAGAATAACTAAGTTTATCTAATTTAAACCAGCACCCGGCGTACTTCCGGCCATGCTTCTATATCTTTATTAGAAATAATTATTGTAAAATATTGTCTGTATAAACCATAATTGCAGAAAGTTATTAATTTATATAACAATAAATTAAAGTCACACTAAATCGAGTTTTCACTCGACTTTGGTGATTCTCTTCAAATGCCTTTTGATGATCTGTTTTGGTATAAGACTAAGCCATGAGAAATATTTCAACGAAAATAGTTGTTTTTCGCGAGTTATGGCATGAAAGCTTTGTTGAAATTTTAGTTGATAATTTGACCATAACTCATTTTTGTATTGTATCCAGTTCTGACCTTTTAATGGTTAAGGTCGTGTGTCCGACTTGTTGGGGTGCTGTAGGCACCAATGGTTAAATAATTTAGAATTAAACAAAATCGAATGTATTAAGTAAGTTGGTAACATTTATTGGTTGATTTTAGCAACAGCTTTGCGTAGAGAAGATTGAAGCATAGGCTAGTTTTATCAAATAAACACGATCATTCTCCGATCATATTCAATTCGATCATACTCTGTGCGGCACAAGCAATTAGAGTTGTACGAAATACAGAAGTATTAAAATGACAAATTGCGCGCTACTTTTTTGGTCTTAAAACGAATATTATTTTCAAACATATCCTTGAGAAATCTCATAGGAAATGAATCTATTCACTACGAAACCCCGCGAGTGGAAGCTTAGACACAATACAAAAACTAAGTAATGTTAAATTGCCACCAAAGATTTTGGCCAAGTTCTTACTATTATTTATTAAAAAAAACTTTTCGGTGAAATATTTTGCATGCTTTACATTTTATCAGTAAAGATCAAAAAATGAAACTTTAAAATACTTAGAGATTTCGACAAAAAATTTCTTCTTAAATTGAACTCCAATCTATAAGGGAATGAGTCATATCGTTTGTATTAGGAGTTTTTTTTATAAGTATGCACATGTTTGCGAATATTAAAGAAATTGGTACATATCCGTTGTGTCTTAGTGTATTTATTAATTGAATAAAAATTACCGCTCAGTTGTTAATAAATTGATGGTTTCATGTTCATAAATAAGGCGTAGCCAACAGTAACTGTTGATTGTCACTAGTACTCGTAGATATTGTAAATTATATATGGTTGTGTGTAGTTAAATAAAAAAATTATAATTTAATAAATTATTGCCCAGACAACTACTACTGCCTTCATAGATACAAAACCTTATAATCCAATTTGTTGTCATGCATCAAGCAAATACCATTTGCATCCATTTATGTCCCTAACCCATATGTGTCTGTATGGATGTGTATCTGATATAGCAAGAAGTGAGCGTTATGATTCCATCACACAAAATATTAATATACCACATAGTGCACGGTTCAAAATTTAAGTTTTCATTTTTAACAACTTTTTAAGTAGACTCTTCGTTCGCGAAAAAAAAAAACAAAAACGAAAAAATTCATAAAATTTATTCTAGGGACTATTTACTAAGTTAAGGGACAAAACTCTTCTTTTGGTCTGGATGTTGAGTAGAGCTGACGACAGCCGATTTTTACTACAAATTTTGATTGTAAGAGGTCCATAATGATGACGGTCAAATGGAGGACTTAAACGAAAAATTCAGCAACTTTTTCAGATCAAATCAGTAACATTAAAAATCCAATCACTAACTCCATTTTCTCGTAATAATACTGCCGAAATTGATGTTTTCTCACAGAAAATAATTCAGTGACGTCAAATAACACTATCTAAGAGGCTAGATGATGTCAAAGTTTCAAGCAATCGTGTAAACTTTAATTAATATTCGAAGTTGATTTTTTTCAGAATTTAGTAAACTTTCACAACTTGCAAGCATTGTTGCAGTGTTAGTCTTTCCATGCGAAATAAATTTTACCAGCGTTACCAGATTTGATGCATCTTCTGAAATTTACTCCCTATTACAGACTACGTTTCTCTTGTGAAGACATCTTATATTTATATTTGCCTATAGTAAAGTGGGGGTTCGCCGAATAATTTCTGTTATCATTTAGAAATTTCAATATCTGAGACTTCGAAAAGAGGGGCCTAGACCCCAAGAGTTTTTCTAAGTAAGCCAATTGGTTAAAAGAAACTACCACAAATTTCATTTACATCAGTGGCGTTCCGTGCATATTGGGTACCCGGATGAAAATGTTATTTGGTGCCTCCTATCTACAAAATTTTAACCGTAAAAAAGGCTGTTAGCTTTCCTATTCCAAAAACCCTAGCAAAAACAGCTATTTTTCCCATTACAAAACCTCATGGACCCCTCTACCCCACAATGGAATTCACTATTTTCATTTACTTAAAAAAAAGGTCCACAAAATTAATTAAATATGCCAAAAATCAAGGACCATGGGTCACGGTCAAAAACATTTCATCGTTGTAGAAAAGTAAACAAAAGCCCCACAAAGTGTTGTCTGACTATTTAATGTTACGCGCAAAATCAACCCGTAAAAATATAAAATTCGAACAATTTTTTTTTTTCTAAGAGTGTAGGTTCAAGATTGTAGCCATGAACGTTGAAGGTTGTGTTTAAATTAACCTTTCTGAGAATGTCTTATTTAAACATTTACTTAAAATTCATACAATTATTATGTTATCTTTCTGCCATTTGATTTATGTGCTTCATTTGACCGTCATGTTGTTACACGTGACTTGTGCATCCCAATGTTTTCTTCTGTAACTTACAGCCCTAGGCTCAAATCTCAATGACACAAATTAACCAAAGTCATCTTATTGTGTTTATATAGTCGTATCCAAACCAGATAACACTATTACGAGATTAAATCGATCCTCTGTCTTAGTGTTTTTCAGAAAACATTAATTAATCCATTATTTTCAAGAATATCGCTGCTTGCCAATGACAGTTATTTAAAAAAAAATGCTTAACTACGTAAATTTTAACTTTTCAGTTAAAATCGATAAAAATGTTATGTTTTCGACCCCGAAAATCTTGAAATTCAACAAAAAATTTTAATTCAAGTGAAACAAATTCCTGTAACCAAACTATCAACCGTGTTTTTTTAGATAAAAAAATTATTCGATTCTTCTATTTCATTTCTGATTTAGTAATCGATAATGTAACATGAATAAAATCAAAAAATCAACAAGCGTCAAATGCAAATTCTTGTAAGGACATCTTAGATTCTGGTTAGGCACACACTGAGGAAGTCCATACCAAAACGTTACATATACTTTTTCGAAAAAAAAAAAAATGAGCTAATGATGCTGTTCCACTGCGCTGACTGATTCAAACATAAATATATAATTTGCTTGCACCATAATGCCTTAATGACAAGGACATTAGGGGAACAAAAAAAAAAAAAAAACAGTCACAATCATAAAGTAACATTTCTCCTTTTCATTTTTAATGAACCAGATATCCACTACTATATTGTATATAATGGATATCTGGACGTAGAACTCTTAAGCATTTTCTGAAAAATCACTCATGGTGTATGTGTAATCTTTTGGCATGGACATCCTCATTTGTTATTAATGTTGTCGAATGACATCTACATTTGTTTTTATATATCTAACATATGACAACAATGAAGTAATTGCGTAATCAGATAACCCTTATCAGACAATAACCCTTTGCATTCACAACAGGCCTGCTCGATGTAATGGAATAATTTGACACGTTGATGTGTCTATTCAGCCAAATGGCCTTTGCCTCTTTGGCAATATAAAATCATGTGCAAGTATTAGCGAAATGACATCGCATTGGCGGAAGATGACAACTCTGAATACGTTGTTATCAAAAGGAGGATCAAAAGAAAAAGATGAGCGCTGTTTGGCATTCGGTTGACCGCCTTAATGATATTAAAAAAAAAAGCGATGAAATAGATAAAGTGAAATCTCATAATAGTTAAGATTACCCCAATTAAGTTGTTAAGATACACCCAATATATATGATAATTTGGTATGAGTTATTGGTTAAGGTCAAATATTGCTATCTATTATTATAGTTAAAGTTTAGGAAAATTAAACTTCTACAGTAAATATAAAAGAGTGAGAGTGAATAATTCAAGATTTGATGAAAGTATGGTATGAACCTTCAATGAGTTTTACATTAACAGGTACTTCAGTATATATTTTTTTCTCCATATCCTAAATACTGTTTCAATATCGACGTAAAGCCATGAATGTAAGGTATTAAATCAAATAAGGAAAGATTTTAATTTTATTTTAATCTTTAATATAAATAATAGTAAAAAATTCAATCCATTTGTAATAGGCTTTTTACTAAGTAATTTAAAAAATCATTTAAAAATTTTTTAAATTGCAAAAAAATAAAACAACTGCATTATTTTATTTTATCGCGTCTGCCTCTGATGTATTATGTATTATAGTATAGATAACGTAAACTTAAAAGGCAGACGTCCACACTTACGCATTTTTAATATTTAATAGCAATAAACACATGTTTAACAAAAAAAAAATTTTATTTTGGTCAAATTCGTATATAAACCTAAGAGACACCAGATTTTTCCGAATATATTGAATTATATCGTTGAAAAGCTTAAGCTTTTTCTTTCAAAACGCACTTTGAATTATATCGATATCTTTTTTTTTCGTCGAGATATCGTATGTTTATATTTTTCAGTTATCCTGCCGTACTGGAACTTATGTAGACCTGTGTAATAAATTTCAATTAAAAAAATAAAAAAACCGCAAATTATTGTATCAGAAATTCAAAAGCAAAATGGTGTTCGATTTGAAGTGGAGTGCCTCATATACACTGCCAGACAAAAAAAAAAAAAAATACATAAATGAACGAAAAACTAGAATACTTAGTAAGTCTTGAATAACAAACCCGATATGTATTAGTTTTATATATCCTTAATAATATGCACCTTAAGTGCTCAAAAATGTCTGCCTTCAAAAAAGCAGTCTTGGAATCGTCAGCCTTTTCTATACTTATGTTCCATATAAGCATAGAAACCAGTCAGCCAAGAGGCAGACGCGATAAAATAATTAAGTTCTGAATATTTTTTACATGTTTTTTAATATTGCAATTTTTAAATGCGTGAATAATTAAATGGCAGAGGTTGTTTTACTCGTTTCTCTTGACATAATCTTTATAGTAATCTCAGTCTGCGTGATGATAAAATCAAAGTTTGTATAAATTATAAAATTATGTTAAACATTTAATTACTCGATCAACAAAAACGTCTTCCTCTTGCATTTATATATTTTTGTGTATGGATACTTTTTTATATAAAAGGCAGATAAGATAAAATTGTTTTTGGTACCTTTTTTTACAGTTTCATAGGGCTCTCAATTAATAACGCAGCGACAACGCAATGGCAGATATTGTTCGTATTATTTATATTACTTAGAACTTCATGAATTTCAACCTCTGCCGCACGATAAAATCATATAGAAAATTAAGCTAACAGCTTCCAAGCCAAAATTGTTTTTTACAAATTTATTCCGATTTTTCATTTTTTTAGTACGATTTGCCACATACAAATATAGTTATTACTCGATATTCATACGGTTTCTATTATGCGAATAAAATTTTAGTTTAAGAACCATTCAAATCAAAAATCGAAATCTATTTTCCTAAACAAAATTCGTTTCGGGCTTAGCTTGCTGTGGAAGTTGTTAAATTTGAATCTGCTGCATTTTTCTCAAGCAAAATTTGCGTAATCGACTTTTTCGATTTCATGATAAAAGGAATTGGTTCATTCTAAGGCTACATTCATCATCATTGCCAAACAATAAAATAATTTAAATGCACATTATCTTCTTTAAACATTCTTTTCTGAGCGCTATAAGTGGCAATTACCACTATTTCCTAATACTTCACTTTTCCAAGAATACGTGTATTGTCTGGGCAACAGCATAACTTAATTGATATCTTCAAATATGAATATCTCATTCACCAATTAGATGAATCAGTAATTTATTTATGTATATAATATTATAATATATTAATAATGGTATTCACATTAGCCTCGTTAGTTTGATAATTCGTTAATTGGTAGTAGATCGGTAAAGTTTTTAACTGTGACTATCAGGTACTCCACTTAAGTAGTTACTTTGTACTCGTTATTCCGAGAGTTTAATGATTTCGCAATAACAAAATGCACATCAAAAAGTGACGACTAGCAAATTAACGAAGTCAGTGTGAATACCACTATTATCTTTTAATTTCTTTTTTCTCTTTTATTAACATGATATATTTTTCCTGTAAACATTAAATAATATTTTTAAAATTAACTTTTTTTTTTTGAATTTGGATTTTGGATATTTCATTCAAAAGCTTTTTTCTTCTAAGAAAATATTAATTTTACTAACAGCAATCAGATAGCTAACAATATCATTATACCATAAATTTTCCCTAGGGTTCTGTTCTTCTAATGCCTCGTACACTGTCTGTTAACCGAAGGGTGCGACTTCGAAGAGCTTTCACTGAAGCTACTACCGAGAGTCTGCAATGTTCAAAACTGGTATTTACAAATTAACAAATTAATACGCCTGACTAGTTTTTTTCGTAAACAAAAATCACGTTTTTTAACAAGTACAGCAAACTTGTCCTAGGAAATGCACCAATTTTGAAAAAAAGAGTACAGTAAACTCTTTTTGTAGTGAACTTTAAAGCTCGCTTATGAATGCTGCATTGTTGATAACTTGATTGCAAAAGCCTCTTTATTCAGTGTTTCAGGTTTGGTAGGGTTTTTCTTAGTTGCATTTTTTATTTAACCCTAAATTTTGAGCACCGCCACCATCACTACTATTATACGTACTCGCACCAAACAATCGAACACGCCCCCACCCGCCCACAAGCTTTATGCTGCATGCAATAACTTACTCGCATTGTTAGTTGTTACAAAGTTTTGATACGTTCTGCCTTTTGCAGGAGCTTTTGTTACAACTGTTGCATCTATCTAATTGAGTCATGACCCCCAGCACCCCCACTTCTCCGGCACGCAGACTACAAATGATAAAACAAAGATGAGCGCAATTCGACTACTACTCACTCACTAGTTGTACCGTAGACGTTTTGTGCTCGCGGAGTTCGTTAAATCAATAATTAATTAAAATGTCGTACCCTAAGTGCTTCTTGCATGCTATTTAAAATTAAGAGACAACGGTGGAGGTTGTTGCCAGTGGCAGGGCTTAGCACGGTTTATTGTTGGCGGAAGGGGGGCTCTTTGGCAGTGCAAAGCCGTAGTCAACAAAAGCTTAGAGATTTTTAAGCCAAAAAACCTTTCAAACATTAAACTTCTAGAAGCATAAAAAGTGAATTGAAGTTGATTGCGTTGTCAGAATGGCGCACTTTAGATATAAGTTTACTTAAAAGGATTAAAGCTTGTAAAAGCTGCTCGAGAACGGGGTTGCCATCGTTAAAAGTTTATATTCTTTAATATGTTACAAAAACCATACAAAGAAATGTTACTCTCAAGACTATTTGATGATAATAGTGTAAGTTTATAAATTAAAAACGAAATTTATTTGATGATAGAGGAAAAGTGGCACACCTGTCAACGTGTCCTTACTAAAAGTTTAGCTGGAAATCGTAAATGAATTATCTTTTAGCTTGTAAATTATTGCGTTTAGAGAAAAAGTGTTCACCTGCAAAGGGTTGATTCTAGATGATTTTTTCAGCTCTGAAGGTACAGCATGAAAAGTGACAGTTGCGCTAAAACGATGAAATGAAAACGAGTCTAGAATTTTTCTTATTTTAGGTAATAGTAGCAAAATTCTACAAAAATGATGTGTCAATTTCATAATTTTCGAACCCCTTGCAATTGTCAAGTACTTATTATGTTTTAACTTTCTATACTGCCCTCAGAATCGAAAGTGGCGTATCTAAAAAAAATGTGTTCCGAGATAATTGATGTTATGTTTATGTCAAATTGTTGACATACCTGTAAAATTGTGATGAAGAAAATTTTCTTATGAAATTTTTTATATGTTTGAACTAAGATACTGGCATTTCGAGTAGTTCATTAGACGCGTAATTTCTTAAGCTATCCGATATCATAAGAATCACGAATATGAATTTTTTTGAGGACAGTGTGGCCTCTATCCACAAAACGTTGGGAAAAATTATTGGTGAAACAGATAGTTTTATTATAAAATAATTAAAAATGCGACCTTCAGCCCAAATAATCAATAATTAAAATAAATTGAACTTTGGTCGAATACAAAAAATTTGCATAAATCATTTTTAATTTTAGTGGTAGTTTGAAGGATATATTATAAAGAGACGGTTTTTTTTTAGTTGCAAACCTAAAATTGGGACATATCTTCATAAAAGTACCAAATTGAAGAGGTAAAACCCTAGCCATACATGTGTTTGAGCTATTATCCCTTATATTCTCATCGTTCGGCACGGTGCCTGGACCTAAATCGAATTTTTTTGGTTCAAAACCATTTTTTTTTAATCAAAAACTACCAAAATTCCAAGAAAATCTCAGAGCCCGAATTTTGGAAAAAAATTGTATGTGTTATTGATTTTGGTTTTTTAACTAAAAAAAAATTTTTTTTTTTAAATTTATGCTCAGGAATTTGTTAAAATTTTGGTAAGTTTTCATTAAAAAAATGTTGATTTCCGAAAAGATTTGCGCTCTCTAGCCATTTTTGAACCAAAACATATTTAAAAAAATTTATTCTTGTTCACGGTTCGCTTCAAGCAAGATCAAGATCGATAAAATTGTCAGCCAAATCTGACAATGCACAATTATTATTTAGTATTCAGGGATTCCAAAAATATGATCCGTAAAATCGTACCTGGTCATTTACTTGTTTTATGGCCAAATTAAGTTCAAAGTTAAGTCTCGATTCAGTACATTTTCACAAAACCCAAATGCCATCACTGATTGAGAACAGTAAAATTTAAAATCCTATAACTATTAAAAATTAATTCATATTTTTCAGAATATAATTTTTTATTAAAAATGTATATGCATTTAATTTTGACCCCTCTATCTCTATTAAATATGAACCGACTCGTATAAGTTTGATAATATCATTTCCTGGAGTCCATGACGATTGTGAGGGAACTACTACTCTTTAAAGTATAAAAACAATAGGTTGAAAATTTAGAATTCCATTTAAATGTGGTGGCAACCCTGTCAAAAGTTTTTTTTTATGTTCCATCAAATGTTTTTGTTCACATTGCTGTTGTTGTTGTTTGTGTCCCTTTTCAGTTTATCTGTGTTGTTGTGGTTGCCATTGTTTTTATTGTTGTTGTCGTATTTATTGTTGTCTTATTTAGCAGGAGGGAAGCTTTAAAAAAGTTACCACTACTCTCTGATAGATGGCGTCGTAACGATTAAGAATATTTATTTTTTTTTTTTTGTTTATTTATCTTGAACACTGTGGTAGAGTCAGAGGACTCCAATGCACGTTATTTGAAATAAAATTTGACAAAATTGTTTTTTTTTAGTATTAATTTATATATGAAATAATTTTACAACAATTCCTTTATAGTTTTTCTAGATTATTTTCAATTAAAAATTTTGGTGACTGATGCCAAGGTATTACATATAATTTTATTCTATATTTAAGCATTCTAAGTATGACAATATATCACATTAACTTAATAAACATTTTTCAGAATATAATAAATTTTTAATGATTATTACTGAAATAAAACAATAATTAACGCCATAATTGCCCATAGAAACTGTGGTTGCGTTTATGGTTAAATCAAACATAAAATTATTGGCTTCTTTCCTGATTTTATTAATCCTCCCTAGGACACCTATGATGAATTCGTTCATGCGTACTTTTGCTTATCTCTGCATTTATTTTTAAGTAAATAAATTTTTCTTTAAAATTATAAAATTAAGAACCCCGAATAAAACACTATGAGCGAAGTCAAATCGGTTTAAATACAAAATGTTATAACATCTAAGTCCTTAGTCAGTCATAACGCCCAATATATGAGCCGTTTACTTTGAAAATGGCATAAGTCACTCTTCGTTGAGAAGAAAAAATGAAGGAACTTGATATTAACTGTGTAAAATTTATTTCATTTTTTCTTCTCAACGAAGAGTGACTTATGCCATTTTCAAAATAAACGGCTCATATTTTTCTATTTGTGGCTCACTTTTCGAGTTATTGAACGAAAATACTTTCGCGACCTCGTTTAAGAATTATTGTACCTCGATTGTGATTTAATTGATGCATCAAATATTTCTCCTTTAAATATCATACAAAATTATATACATACACATATAAAAAATGTGAGGAGGCGGGGCACGCGACATATGTACATTAGTGCTGCTTTTGACCACTAGAAGAAGGCCAACACTTTGTATGTGTTATGACATGACATCTGCTTCCAAGATAAAGTTACCTAAAACTAGAAAGTGACTTTTTAATATCATTGGTAAAGTTTTAAATTGGAGCAAAAAACATTTGTACAAAGCGTAATAATAAAATAAATATATTTTATTGAACAGCTGAAGTGAAACCTAAACTTAAATCACAAATTAAGAACGCAGAGTTGATAAAAAAGTCCAAAAATCATGGGATAAGTCGATATATGTTGAATAAACTTAAAAGCACAGAAAAACATCCAAAATGTTCTAAAATAGCAGATAGTATAGAAAAACATTGAAAAAGTAAATTAAAATTTAATATTATCGAAAAATAGAAAAAGTCAATGTACTTGTATATACAGGGTGTTTTCTTGTAATTAATGGGGAAAGGTCGTAACTGGATTTTAGACATCACTCAGGGTGGCTCCAGACCCTGGAAAGGACTGTTTTTGACCCATTTTCGGAAAATTTTATTTTTTTGTAATTAATGGGGAAAGATCGCAAATGAATTTCGGACATCATATGGGCTAAAAACGGTCCTTTCCAGGGTCCGGAGCCACCCTGAGTGATGTCCAAAATCCATTTTCGACCTATCTCGAGAATTGGTCAAAAACGGTCCTTTCCGGGGTCCCAAGCCATTTTCGATCATTTTCTATCGATCTTAGCAAAAAAAAAAAAAATGGCGAAAATGGGTCGAAAACGGTCCTTTCGAGGATACGGAGCTACTCTAAATTATGCCAAAAAACAATTTTCGACCTTTCCCCATATTTTTAAAAACTTCCCAAAATGTTCCACGGGAGTATCACAAACATTTTTGATACAACCTGTGAGCGACAGAAAATTTGTACATGTACGATCGCTTTTCGCGCTTTCTCATATCGTTCATATTCATTTATGATAAATTGTAAAATTGTTGGCTTCCATTCTATCCTTTAGGAACACTACTCGTTGTTGAAAGAAAAAACAGATGCTCACATACACGGTTAGAAATTTTGGAATAAATTCACAATCCACCAGCATGGCGCACTGACGTTGAGCTCACAATTATCCAGAATGTTGCCAGATGGCGTTGTACGACGGCGACAATTTCTCTCGGTTATCTACTTTTATAGTGTACTGCAGCGTCTGTTCGGTTTATTATTTCCGCTAGGTGGTACTAGTATCGTTTAGTTTCTTTTGTTGGTTTTTATTTCAAGAGTTTTCTAGCATAAACCAAATTTCGCTACAATATTAAGTGAAATGATCATTAAAAATAATATTTCCTTCAGTGAAAATTATTACCGACTTAAACAAAGAATGGATTCAAAGCTAGGTAAGGTAGGCAAGGCTACTGCTAGTATCTCTAATTTTCAAACAAATAGTTTTAAATAAAATTGATTTAAATGAAAAATAAACAAAATCGCTGATTATTCCAAGAATATTTACATACATGAATATACCGTAAAAATATATCAGCGCAACAATTTTCAGACATAACTCACCTTTATTAATTTTTTTATCATTAGTTTTACGGAAAATATGGCCAAAAAAAAATCTTTTCCCATTAAATTTGAAGCAAATATTGATCGCACGGGGTTTTCTATAACAAATTAGATGAGAAATGACTTTTAAAAGGCTATAAATTCTGCAAAAAATTATGACAAATCAATAATTTTAGCATAATTTCAAAGACAAATATTGATATTTAACCCAATAAAATTTTATTGCATTGACCAAAAACCGTGCCAACAAATTCAAATCACTGAGTACATATACTACTTCGACCACACATTATCTCAAGAAAAATTAACCAACTCAAATGATCTAAAAAAATGTAATCAATAAGTCACACATTTAAAAATCTGAGGTAAAAAGAAGCAAAAAAAAAAATTAAGTTTTTGGGCATCGAGGTTTTGTACAACAACTCGTGAATTTCAAAATTTTTTTGTCGTTTTTTCAAAGTTTATTTAATATTTTGACATAATACTAATGTACATACGTAATTTAATTTTTTTTGTTTTACAATGTAAAAATCGTTGTGCTTTCAATTTTCAATTAATCAGAAAATTTTCCCTCTCTACAAAACTGCGAATATTCTTCATTTAATGTCTTCATTTTACATAAAATATACCTTTAAACATATTTATAAAAAGTTTATGAGTCAGAGGAATTTTCAAAAGTAATTGGGAACGATCTCACCGACATGCTAAGTGCTTATCTACAAATGCACTTCAAAACTTTTTACAGATCAACAGCAACGTCATCATTACGAAAAATGAAAAAAAAAAAAAACAAATATTATTAAATGTTTTTGATCATAAATTATATTTTTCATCATATTTTAAGGGGGTAATGGTATCCAAATCTGAGAAGATTTTTTAAGTAGCGACATCCATAAGTTCAAATTACACAGTCCTACAAATTCCTTTTTTTTCTGTTTTTGACTTAATTACTGATTTATTGGGTTTTGGGATACCCTGAAACCGAATCCGTGCTCAGAATTACTCTTTCACGTAGGATTTTTGAGATATTCTAACCTAAAAGTGCAAAAAACACTGAGGTCTTAAAGTATAGTTTTTCTTATTTCAAATGCCAAGTTATCGCATTGTGAAATTTTGATATCTTTTAATGTACTACACGTGTCCTTTATGAGTTTTCAGGTATAGGGAAAATCATAAACATGACAATTTGAAAATGCGATATCTCGGCGAAAAAAAGGTATAACAGAAAACTCAACGGCATTTGAAAGAAAAAGAATTGTACTTTCAGATCGTTCCCACCCACTTTCCGGAATCCGTTTTCCGTAATAGACATTTTCCGGAACGATCGAAAACCCGAAATTTTTTTCCGGAATCCGTTTTCAGGAATGAACATTTTCCGGAACGACCAAGAACCCGAAATTTTTTTTCCGGAATTGGTTTTCCGGAATATACATTTTCCGGAACGACTGTTTTCCGGAAATAAAACTAACTTCTGCGTCATGAGTAAAATATTTTGTATTTGTATGAAATTTGTATAAATTTGTTTGTATAAATCATCGTACACAAATTTTCACAGAACTATGTTGTGTGCGATTGAGCGCAAAAATCGTAGGTCATCCCCGCGATCTGCATATTCCGCGTAATTTTGAACGAGTGATCTGATTCTACGTTGAAAGTCCAACCATTTCTGTTTTGAGTCATCCGGACCTAGACTGTTATACTACGACCTTGTGTAATATCAGCGGTGACAGCTCTAGTGAGACATTCTCGTGCTCGATATTGCACACATTCCCAGTAAATTTTGCATCTTTCACTTTTGCCTCGAGTGTACGAATAACCATTTATAGAAAGTTTTTGCCCTCTATTTTCGCATCCATATTTGCGTAGAATTTTGGAAAATAAAAGACGTTACAATATCAAATAGAAATAGGAAAGTAATGAACAGATTGCGTTACTACAGCAACATGAGTTGTGGATTTTATGCATACGAATAATTATCATTCCGGAAAATGTACATTCCAGAAAACCGATTCCGAAAAAAGTATTCCGAAAAACCGTCATTCTGGAAAATGTATATTTTGGAAAACCGATTCCGGAAAAAAAATTTCACGTTTTTGGTCGTTCCGGAAAATTTTCATTTCGGAACACAGTCGTTCCGGAAAATGTACATTCCGGAAAACCGATTTCGGAAAAAAAATTTCGGGTTTTTGGTCGTTCCGGAAAATGTTCATTCCGGTAAAAGGATTCCGGAAAGTGTACGGTAATCCTTTCAGATCCCACATATAGCTTTTTGAAAAAAAAATTCACTGTGCTACATATCCTCAAATATGTGTCTTTTGCACTTTTAGATTAGAATATCTCAAATATCTTACGTGATGCAATTTTTTGACTTTTTTCCCCGTAATCAGCACACAAAAATCTTATGGAAAAATTACTCGAACTTTAAAAAGGGATTTTGTTGTAGGACTGTGTTATCCACCATAATTGTGGACAAGTTTCATGACTGGTTGTAATCCTTACAAGCAACCACAAAACAGCAACTCGAAGTCAAGAATGAAAGTCCGGATTGGCCTCAATGACAGCATTTGGGTTTTGTGGAAATGTACTGAATTGAGATAAGCGTCCCCTTAATTTTAATCGTTGTATAAATCGCTTCAACGTCAAGAATTGCACATGGCTATAATTCACAAAGTCGCTCACTCCGGCCACTTAAGGCCTTGCCTTCATGAATATGCGTCGAGTTAGTTGCGGATGCGGTAGTGGACGCTTTCGATTGAGCATCGTGTTTTTGACCACAAGGCAAAGTGGACGTGCTCAGTTATAATTTTATAATTTCGGTTATTATTTTTATATCACAACTGGTGAAAAAAAATTATTTTTTAACAAAATCATGGTTTTAATTCAAATGGTAAATCAGGAATAAAATAAATTCAAAAAAATTTATTACAATAAATTTCGTTAAAATAGTGTTTCAATTGAAAAAACAAACGCAATTGTTGTTTTCAAAAAATATTTAATGAATATTGCGTCTTCAAAATTCAGCTGTTGACCATCTATTTTAATTCGTAGCAAGAATGACGTGAACTGATGTGGCGTCTGTGTTATGATGTGCAATGCGCATTTCGGACGTACACAGTGTAATTACTGAAAATAAGGCTAATGCTCAAAAAACTAAGAACAATAAATTTTCCAAAGAGAAAACATAACATAAACGTGCTAAATATTTAAATTTGTCGTCAAAATAATTTTTGTTGAAAATTCATACATACATGTAGCTGCCTCAAAAAGCTAATAAATAGCAAAAGTGCATTTTTCAAATTAAAACCGCAAGTGGGACAACATAAAATAATTTTTTATTTCAACTTACCATTTCGAAGAAGGTGCTTTGAGCCGCTTGTAACAAATTCTCTGACAGAGCTGAAACCTATTCTTAAATTAGTCTACGACATGTATGGAGTACTGTATCAAGCGCTGACGGAGTTATATTTCATGACGTAGTAAAACAAAATTTTGCTCAATAAGTAATTTTGGTTCGTTTCATTTACCAATTCTGGATACTTTAATATAGTAGTATTTAAAAAAAATTGCTCCCATACGGATTCAAAATTGTCTTGTTCAATAGCACTCACTTTCCCTACAGATGATGCGTTTGTTACTTTGCTCTTCAGATATGATAACTAAATGTTTTTGCTTCCATAGAGGTGGCAGGTCCTTCCTACTTTTTGTCCGGTACGCTACAGTTTGGCATTCCGTTTGTAACGCATAGAAGGGAGCGTGACAGGTATGGAAAGGTATATATATTCGTTATAAGCGTCACCACCTGAGTTGATTAAGCTATGTCTGTTTGTCTGTCTGTCCGTCTGAAAAAACTCATTTAAGGGCGTGGCACAGCCTAAAATAATTGCAAAAGTTATATTACGAGAACTAACAACATAATCTTTATGAAATTTAATGTGATAGATAAACATAGATTCTTGCTATAAATTCTTTTATTTCAAAAATTAGGTCCAATAGTACCTGTGGGCGTGGCACCTCCCATATAAGCAAAAAACGTTTATTGTTTTAGATAATGTGCTTTTAGAGTAATATTCATAGAATTGGGTGCATATATGTATGTCGATTACGTTTTGAAACTAAATGAATTTCGACTGGATTGCATCAGTGGGCGTGGCGCCTCCCATGCCAACATAAATTTGTAAGCGCTGTTTTAAGTATATTATTGCAGCAATCGGTATGAACTTTAATGTAAGTGATTCAGTTGCTATAGAGTACATCTGAATCAAAAGTGGCTGAAATAGCACTAGTAGGCGTGGCACCTCCCATACAAATAAAATAAATTATGTGGCATTTTTATCGAAATAAGTGAGCAATCATACTAAAATTTGGTGCAAGAGATTTCTTTATGAAAAGCCATTTCTGGATCAAAACCTGACTTTATTGTAACAGTGGGTGTGTCACCACCCTAAGTTTTAAGGCATTAAACGGCATGTGTTGTAAAAGATACAAGCTATTGTCATGAATTTGGTATGCGGATATCGATCACGAATATAATTTATTGAACTAAAAGTAGGCGAAATTGGAAAAGTGGGCGTAGCATATTTCAACTTTTTTAGAGTTTTTCAATATTTTGCATATATTTTCGAATTTTTCAACATTTTTCAACCTTTTTTACATTTCACCATATTTTCGCCATATTCAACCTCTTCAAAGTCTTTTTAACATTTATTTAAAACGTATTTTCAGTGCAGTGTAGGGTATGTGAGTTTCGGCCTGGCCGAAGATAATACCTTAACTTGTTTCCATTGTATTTTTGTAAAAAGTCTTATTATACTTCAAGGGAAAACTCCCTGGCCTTTAACTTTTTTTTTTATTTGGGCGCAGACGATTTGTTGGCATTTCCGTGAGCTTTAATAAAATAAAAAAGAAATTATTTGTTTCCAACGATATGATATTTGCGCTATCTAGCAATTTTTGTACCAAAGAAACTCGATTTAGGACCAGAGTGCATCGTCGAGTCTAGAATCTTTAAGGAGTCCTAAGTGTTGAATTATATGAAGACTGTTTTGCCTCGGATGGTATGGTTAAGGTTGGCCCTCAGGTACTCAATATTGGCATAGATCGCGATTCGCCAAAGACTTCAGAGCCTGACCCGCCATCCACTTTTGATATATCCGTATACCAGGCTTGTCGTTGGCGTAGAATTTTCTTCTTTCCACTTCGAACTGAATGGAATAGCAACCAGAAAGTTTTCATTGTTCAAGTAATGCATTGAACTTTACCTTTTGCCCTCAAATCCTCCAGTAATGGCAGATGCCCAACAAAAGCAGATTCAGCTCATAACAGTTTCAAATGGTAGAGCTAATGGAGGCCACTTTGATGTGAATATAATTTTTTTTTTTTGATAATTCATTATTACGAGATAAAAATTCGTTATTTTGCCACGTAAAATGAAACCTTTTATACTGGCCAATAACTCAAAATTCTGTCATTGGACTTTATCGTGTCCTTTGAGACTTTTGATCAGCATCACAAAGACTCAAGTTATTTCCAAAATTATAGCTCATTTTCCCATGCAAAAAGTGCTGGCGGTGTCCTTTGGAACTTGACACATCTGCTCAAGTAGAAATTCAACTAAATTGAATTCTTATAAGATATTTTTTGCAGTTGAATAGATACCATAATGAAATTCGCTATGAAAAATTCACATATCCTTACAAAATTTGCAACGATGAAAAAGTGCAAGCTACATAGAAATTGTACAGGGAAAATATCATGGCTCATGGTATTATGGAGTAATCAGGAAAGGTAAGGCAGCGAGCGCAAACGTGTAATTTCTGATTTCAAATTTGCGATGTGTCTGGTCTATTGGATCTTATGCTTATTTAATTTAATGTTGTGCACACACACATTTCCACTTTTATTAACACATTCACCCATCACTGAAACACACTCGCTCGCATATGTTCTTTTAAGGACAATTTGGGAGCAATAACCCAGCAAACAAAATACAGAAGTAATTCTGATGAAATGATGTGCGCTCACAAAGAAATTAATGCAATACAACAATAAAGCGGCATTGCCTTTGTGCCAATTTATTTGCGCGATATAGGATGCACTTAAGGTCGAAATACATTTGTGACCACGAACAAAATCACAATATGTTCCAAATTCTATTGATATGTAAAGTAAATGTGTTTTCGACATCAATCGTTTCTGGCGCCAAGTTATTGAAAATTAAATATAATTTTTTGCATTTAAAAATTATTTGTTTATAAAATTGTCATTTATTCTAAATTTATGAATTTTGAAAATTTTGGCACCAGAACCATCAATTTCTGTCAATGCATTGGAAAAGCTTAATGGCAAATTTTTATGTCAAAATTCGAATGTTGTGATATTTTTAGCTTAGTATGGAAAATTTTGATTCATTACTGATATGTTTGCAATAGTCCATTAACAACACACAACTTGTTCGATACAAATTACATAGAAAACAATCTTTTTGAATTGTTCTTCTTGCAATGTTTATTGGAATTTTCTTATAGCCTCTTAATAATTCTAAAGCATTACCTGGCAAAGCGTTGATCATGATCAGCAGAAACGTCACTTTTATGCCATCAGCGAAACGCAGTGATCATAAGCATACAGGATCATATACGAACTTGTGTGTACCATTTATGTAAATATGTCAGAAAGCAGCATAATACTCAGTGCAACATCGCTTCGCACGCCCACTAATAGATTACGTCTGAACTGCAATTGTCTGAACTTGCCCAGCACTATTCTAAAGCATTGAACTCTTAATTATCTCCCATGTTAAATGTGGTACATAACCCCAATGTTCATAATCCCCAAAACAATTTTGGGCCTTATGGTCATAGTCTCCATTTCTTTTTTGGGGCTATGACCACTTTTAAGAACAGACATAATACGCAAAAACAGGAGCATATAGTGTCAAATAATTTTGGGCCGTAATGGTTATCATTTTTAAGTTTCGAAAACCAAGCGAGATATCCGAAAGACACGATTACGATTTCTGTGGCGCTGCGATCTGACGATGGTTTTAAATAGAACATGTCAAAATAAATCAAAAATATAAAAAAAACGGCAGGTTGCACTCCGGGAGTGCCGACAGAAGTGAAAACAAATCGCTCTCATTCTCAATTTGTCAACGCAACAACGCGGAATTTGATAGAAACAAACATGTAAGCATAACAATCGTTGAATGATTATGGAATGTGTCAGTTAGTGTGTCTGCTTTGCTTTTTGTCTTCTACTTGGAATATTTATTTAAAAGAAACAATAGAACATTCAAATTTTACTATCGCATTCATGACGGGGAATCCCGATGACGGTCGGTGTCGCGAGTTTATACTTTTTTCCTCAGCCGCACAACGTGCCATAAGAAGTTTTCACTTCAAAAATTGCTGGAAGAAGTATATTCGGCTCAGTAGCCTCAACTGTGAATAATTAAATTTGAGCTAAGTATTCCTAATGTTTGAGAACAAAAATTTATTCTGATTGCAGTAAGAAACATCATTGCGAATTATGTAAGTATAAGAAAAAATCAGGTAAAGAAAGTACCTGGACCTGTGACTAAATAGCTTAAACGTAATTTTTCTAAAACTTAACTTAAAAATCTGCTTCTTCCTACAGACACTATAACACCACATTTATCAAAATCGGCTTATTCGTTGCCGAGTTATGGCTGTTAGAATATTCAAACTGCTTAAAACGCCATCTAGTAACAGTTTATCAAAACACAAATGACTTAAAAAAAATCTGCTTGTTCTTAAAAAAACTATTACACCTCATTTGTCTAAATCGGTTTAGTAATAGCCGAGATATAACGTTTTAAAGTTTTTCAAAAAACCAAACTTGCTAGCTGCTGGTTCATGGGGGCCTGGGATTCTGCTTTCGGCTGTGCTTGCAGAGAAAAGTTTGCTGACTGAGCAACAGCTAACCAACCGGAAGTCAACATATCTATGCTACAAACTTAAAAATTTTTTCCAAAAAATTGCATACTTTCATGGGCCAATTTTTTTTTGCAAAAAACGTTGCCTACTTTTAGGCACTTTTGATAATTTACCCCTAACACTTTCTGACAAATTTCAAAAATAGCGCCTTAAAGTAGGAAATATTATCTGAAATTTTTAAAATTCTTGCCTACTTTTAGGCGCTATTTTGAAATTTGTCAGAAAGTAATGCATACTTTTAGGGGCAAATTATTAGTAGCGCCTAAAAGTAGGCAACGTTTTTAAAATTTTTTGAAATCGAGTTCGTTTTCCAAGTCTTCAAAATTCTAAAATCGAGTTCGTTTCCCATGTCTTCAAAATTCCAAAATCAAGTTCGTTTCCCAAGTCTTCCAAATTTGAAATCGAGTTAGTTTCCCAAGTCTTCAAATTTCTGAAATCGAGTTCGTTTCCCAAGTCTTCAAAATTCTAAAATCGAGCTCGTTTCCCAAGTCTTCAAAATTCCAAAATCGAGTTCGTTTCCCAAGTCTCCATAATTCCAAAATCGAGTTCGTTTCCCAAGTTTTCAAAGAACATTCAAATTCAAATCGCATTCATGACGGGGAATCCCGATGACGGTCGGTTTCGCGAGTTTATACTTTTTTCCTCAGCCGCACAACGTGCCATAAGAAGTTTCACTTCAAAAATTTATATCTCGCTTGGTTTTCGAGATATCGTTACTTTTGCTCGATAGCCTAATATGCCAGTGTACGTAAAATGAGGCTTTTATTGGTCAATAAACGGCTGCAAAAGGGATCCTTAGGTTAAAAGAATGCAACAAGCTTCGAAACTCTGAAGATCACTACTTGACTTCGACATTGGCTACAACATCAACTTGCCAACAAGAGAAGACTGGAACTCTGGCACCGTTCTGAAAGAAAGGGAGCCAACCATCTTCACGGATGAATCCAAGATGGAATTCAGCGTAGAAGTGGGTGGTTACTCGGAAAATATGGGCATGGAGTTGTCTTTCAGACTACCCAATTATTGTATCGTTTTTAAAGCTGAAATCTATGCTATACACCAAGCCATGCAGGTAATAAGGAACAGGGAGCTTACTCCCTCCATCATTACTATATGTGTGGACAAAGCACTGAACGCTAAAATCGTGAAATCTAGGTGTGTAGAACACTGGAGGAAGTTCAATCCTATAGCAAACTATAAATCTCTGCTGGGTGTCCCGTCATAAGGATATTTCCGTAAATGAGAAAGCCGACGAAAGTGCCAAAATAGGATCACAACAACCGGAGAATCAAGAAGTGATAAATCTTAGGATACCGCTGGCGGAATTACACTATCAGAGAGAGGACATAACCAAAAAATAAACGAAAAGAAGGTAAAACTTACCGCCGGATGCAGAACGTCTCGAAACACGTGGCCTAAACTGAATCTGGGAAGGACAAAAACTCTCTTAAGGTTCAGCAGAGTAGAGTAAAGAACTGTTGAAGGAGTGCTGACGTGGCACTGTGCTATTGGCCCTAAGGCCGCCAAATATGGTTCCCCTTTCAGAGATTTCTGCAAGAGTTGTGGCAACGAAGAAGAGTATGAGGCGGTTCTGCATCTGCTCTGCGAATGCCCAGGGCTAATGAGGAATCAATTCTAAATTTGTTGGTATGTCGAATATTAATAATCTCAGTAATTTCAGTCTGAAATCAGAAAGCCTCTTATTTGTGAATATTTTTGAAAATAACCACTGCAGTTTCTTTCATTAAAGCTATGATGTATTTCTGTGTACCAGTACAGTCGAATTGTACTTTCGTAGCCAGTTTATATACTTAGAAAATTTGGTCTTCTTTTAAAAATTTCATAAGTATTCATGACATCGAATTTTTCTTATTCTGGGAGTGTCTGTTTATATAAGAGCAAAGTCTTGTCTTAAGGTGCAAAATTTGAACCAACCCAGAGAAGGTCATTTCTCGAAAATTTTCGATTTTATTAAAATATTTTTGGAATGTCTCATTTATGTACGTATCTTTATATTAACCCTTTCATTTATATGTTATCAAATAGCAGCATATAGAAATAATATTGTTCTTTGGAGTTGTAAGGATAGCTAAAAATATAAATATTTCAATGTTGATGCTCAAATTAAGTACAAAGCACTTTTTAAGTGCTTTCCATATTTATTTTTGGCTATTTGAACGACTTTTATTTTTTTTAGTTTATTTTAAATATTTTATGTGGAAGAAGGAACAAAAAATTGATATATTGAGACAAACAAAGAAAATGTGTCCTTAAGATATTGCTTACACAAGAAAAATAAAAATGCTACTATAAAATCTTCAGCGATTTTTGGAACGTAAAAAAAGTGTTGCTGCAATTTTATTCAGTGCTAAAGACAAATTTTTTCTTAGCATCGATTTTCTTTCAGAAAACTTCTTGACGTTTAGCAACTGTCTAAAAATCACATTCAGGAAAATCTTAATCCTTGAATCATCAAAAACATCTTTGGAGTCTTACGAATTTTCAAAACTTTGGCACGGGATGTTTTTCGATCTTTTGGCCATTTTCTCACATCATACTCCCTGTGAAATGTGCAAACATATTTTGCTTTTAATTTATTTCTTCATCGTGTAACTAATAAAAAAAGGTAACTCATGCAAATTCATCCTATTCCTTGGATTTTTCCATAAGAAACGATTGTTCCAAATAACTTAAGTACAGTAGCTTCCAAAAGCTTATGATAGCATTTCATCGGAATTTCTTTACAGATGTTTCAACAAATATTGAAAAGTATTTCCTCACATTGAAATTAAATCTCAAATATCCTAGCGCTGTTAAGTTCTATGCGCGTATACATCGCGATTATTTGCAATACTTCAATGTTACCAGTTTGTTCACTGGGTAATTGCGCAGGTGTTTGCGGTGCGAAATTCTTCGAATCTACTGCATCTCAAATGTATGTAGTAGAATATTTTATGACTTACCTTCAGTTTAATGATGCCAAGTTTGCTCGTGTTGGGAAAATGCTTGCATTGCAAATGTTTGTAATACAGTACACTCTCGCTATTTGCGTTTTCAATTTTGAGATAACCGTATGCACTATCGCTGTTGTATTTTTTGAGAACAAAGCTTAGTATGTATTATTGGGAAAAAAACAAAAAACCTTGCTTTAGTTGCGTTGTTATCCAGCCCTTTGCTAAAGCATTATATCCGAAAAAATTGTTTTTGAAAAACCGTTCCCAAAACGCAATTGTTCATATTTCCACACAAGCAATTTCGGAAAAGCAACTTTTAATGAAATCGAAAACATGCTAAAGTAGTATGACCAAACCTTATTCAAAATGTTTTTCTTCGAAAAACTTTTGGAAGAACATTAAACTTTGGAGCTTTTAGTTCATATGAAATTCTCATTAGTATTCGCTGTAATTTTGATGTACGTTATCCTCGCGAATTGCGAGTAGACTGTATTTGTAAATTAATTTAAACTATATTCATATATGTATGTTTACTAAAGTATACATGTTAGGGTGGTACCCGAAATAAGGCCGAACAGTAATGTAAGGTATAAGTAAAAAAGTTAAAAAATTTTGAGCCCGCTTGAAGCAGGCTCTGCTATTGGTACCCATATAAAGTTTGGTTTATTTAGAATCACTGAGCTCAAGTCTGCCATCAGATTTTAGCCCTAGAATTAGAATTCGTCCACGAATTTTTTCCTTACTTAGGGGTTCTAAAGCCAATGCAGATAGTTACTTACAGGATTATTTTTGATACTTTAATATTTTGGAAAAAAAAAAACATGAAGTCATAGACCGCTCAAACACGCAGTTCAGTCTATAATATGTGCAACACCGGCTTCGCTATCCACAGTGTTTTTGTATTAAAATTAGATTGCATACTTTTAGGCATTCAAATTAACTAGTTTGGCCTAGGAAAAAATTGTTTATGTCACCGGCCAAACTAGTTTATCCTAGGCCAAACTAGTTAATTTGAAGGTCTAAAAGTTTGCAATTTAATTTTAATGCAAAAGCACTGTGAATAGCGAAGTCAGTGTTGCACATATTATAGACTGAACCGCTGCCGAAGGCCGCCGCAAAGTCGAAATTGAACATATTGGAGGATGTAGTAAATCCTGAGCCGCGGCCAAAGGCCGCCCAGTTACCTCCACTTACAATTTGCCAAGTATATACAAGTATATGAAATTGACAAATTTTGTTTTCTTACTTTGCTACTGTCGTAGTCTTCACTAACCACAGTGCCTTTGCATCAAAATGTCATTGCACATCTTTAGGCTTAAGCTAACTAGTTTGGCCTAAAAACTAGTTTGGCCGATAACATTTATACTAAAAACTAGTTTGGCCGGGTAACATATATACTTATATGCAATATATGTTTGTTGTCTAAAACCATTATCTTCGAGTAAATTAATGATAAAACTCATTTCGACTTCTTAAAACTCAATTTAAGTGTTTGTTCTTTTTACTCAGCCTTAACATTTTATAGCTCATAGGCCGAATAGTCAAGCTCCAAATTTTAGTTTTCATTAAATTTTGTACAAATAACTCGCAATTAATTAAATACAATTATATTAGCCAATTTAAGAATTGGTATGGGCTTATTCTTTAAATGAAGCCTTAATGCCTTTTTTTATCGCCTTAAACTATACATTAATCATAAAAAAAAGTGCCTGCAGTATAATAAATGGAAAATACAATTTTCGCACTTTACTGGGTTTATTGTTTTGGATTCTTTTATTACTAACCGTAATGTTTGCATTTTTCTTTTCGTTTCGTTCTTAATAGAAGTGGAGTTGGCCAAGGACATGTGGAATGTCTTAAGATAAAGGATAAGAAAATACTTTTCTTGCTTAATGGCAAAGAAAGGAAACAAACAGGGTTTCATATTTAAATCTAAAAGACATTTCATCTGTTGCGCCTAACCTAAAAAGCACAGTATGCCCTATGTTTTTTGAGTACACACGGACTCCCAACAATTTCACAATATATTGAAATTAGTTTCGACGAACAAGTTGGTTAATGTGCAAGAGGTTTTATCATACAGTTTCCTTTCTTATTGTTGGGTTACTGACAGTTATAGGTGAAAATCTATATTCAACATTTTTCGACCTTTTCCAACATATATCCGATTTTTTTTTTGTATTCCTTCCAACATATCGACTTAAGGAACAGATTCACTTTAGCTTACAATCACGAGATATTTTTTTTTTGTTATTTAGGACAAATAGTACTATTCAAATAAATGAAAATTGTGCAAAAAAAGTGTTGCTCGGATCTGGTTTCGGAGATATAGTATTCGGAAGTTGCTGATATAGCTTTTCTAAAAATCGATTTAAGCCCAAAATATGGGTATCATATGATAGGTAATTTAATAAGCTACAATATTAGTACAGACATTTTAGAAATTTTTTCGTAGTTTTCGAGATATTACGACTTTTTTGAATTTTGACCGATTTTTTTTAAAAAAAAAAACCGTTATTTTTCTTAAAAATCCTATAATTTTATTAACATATTTAAAAGCTCAATTAATTCCCTTTAAAATGATGTAACATTTAAACAAAAATTTTTGTTGTAAGGCCTTTCGAACCGAAAAATGGAATCATTTTGATGAATTTTGGCAAGTTTTTTTAGATTTTTTGATATGATGTCTTCCCCGTGACAATATACATATTAAAATATGTTTCAATCGCTTACAAACTTTTGAAATCTAAGTTACAGTATTCGAGATATTATGACTTTTTTGAAATTTGGAGCAATTTTGAAAGGATATATCTGCAACTTCCGAAGGCTATTTCTCCGAAACAAGATCTGAGCGTCACTTGCTGATTCCATTTTTATTCTCAGAATTAAAAAACACATAAAAAAGTTTAGTTTTATGATCATTTTTGGTTGTGAGCTAAAGCATATTTAAGTTGTGGAAGAAAATACGTAAGAGAAGCCAGCTTCATCAAAGGCACATTACAAGAAAAAAATCTTTTTTTTGTAACCTAGTGTAATGTATAACTATTTAATAATATTAACTAAAACCTAAATCATTCTGACATACAGATATAATAGACTTAATCCATAAAATTTTATTTAAACAATTCTTCAAATTCACCAGAGTACCATAGCTCATTGCATAGCCAGTATTGGTATTAAAAGCAATAAATATCAATATTTTGGCAGTGGTTTTTTTTTGAGTCTTAAATGTTTAGGCAGATAATAAATTTTAGAAAATATTACAAGAGAATTTAGCTTCTCATGAGCATAAAATAGATCACCATTGTATGGTAAACTTTTTTGAAAAATTTCCAAAGTATTCAAAGCAGCATATTTTGAGTCTCTTCGTTCGTTGTAGAGCAACACAAAAGAAATGACAAATTATACACGTTCTTGCAAAAAAATATGAAATAAAATATATCACAAAAACGAAATGATTTTCCCATTGTTGCCAAATACGACCGACAGACCACCTTAGTAAAGTTTGCTACACTCTATAATGGTGCCACTCAAACAAACTCCACTACAATGTAACATGACAAACATACGTGTTACGTCGTTGACAATGACAAAACGACATCCCTCACCACTCAGATCCATAGTTTCGTTTTCGTTGAATGCCACGCCATGCCATGCCATGCCAAAGCGAAAGCGACCGGGTGAACGCCACCACGTCTAAATAATGACGACGAAAATTTATAGCACCCAATAAAATGGTGACAATATTTGCATAAATCGAAAAACAATCGCACAGAATATGGTCAATGTGTTACAACAAATAAACAACAGCAGCGCACAATGGAAATGAAAAAATGGAAATCAAATTCTACATATTCCTGACGTCATACTGAGTTTATGGCCTGGAGAATTGCCGGCAATCGGCATTTCACTTGACATTTTCCGTCACAGGATGGCGACATTTCCAATTACGAGTCCAATTCATTCTAAATGAGTTTTGGAACTGCATTATATTCATTCGCATTTCTGACGATTATTGCGTTGGTAACATCTGGCACAAAGGGACAAAGAGACCGTTCACTCACTTGCCGCCGCCGAAAAGACCCTCTTTGACATTTCTGTTTTTACTTTCCAAAATTAGCATAGTTATAAAATTCAATTAATAAATATTCGAGTTAATAATGACGCGGTTGTAAGTGGATTAATTTTTTTCCCAATCCTTCGAAAAATCATTTGCCGGTGGTAAAAAATAAGTTTATCAATGTCTAAGCGACTTTAACCCAATAAGCACCAATGCAAATCTATAAATCTTTTAAAAAAATAGGAGACTGACATAAAATTAGTTGGTAAAAGTCAAACCATAGCAATAGCAGTTTGCTTGCTGGCTGCCTGCTTTGTATATGGAGCTGTAGGCAGTCTGCTTGCTTTGTATATGGAGATGTAAGGGCTCTTGCCTGTTGGCTGCCTGCTTTGTATATGGAGATGTAGGCAACTCGCTAAACTATACAGGCACTTAGTAAGCGATGTTTTAAGACAATCTGCCTTTCGTTTGCTACACATTGTATATAGAGATGTAGGCAAGCTGACTACAAAGCTGCCATCCCTTTGCAAATAGAATTTACAGTGATGGCTGGAGTTTTGAGCATTACTGCCTACAATGGGTATAACTATTCATCGATGTTGTTTATAGCATATTTGCCGCTGGGAACATCACCAAGAGAATATTTCTTAAAAATAAATTTTAAAAAATACATATGAGTGTTGTTGCAAATGCCTAAAAATGTTATTTTTCATTAAAAATTTAATGAAATTTAATTAAGTTCTATTTATATATGTCATTTTTTTTTAAAATGCTCTTGTTATTTTTTCTAAAAACAAAAATCATTGAAGATATATTGCAAAACTGTGAAAAACGAGTATAAATAAGTTCAGAAATTAAAAGAATAACATTATTGGTTCGAGCAAATATAGTAAAAATGTTGTTGTATTCCTACGCAAAAGGAATATTTTCTTATTCATAGTACGACAAACTTTCTGATCCACTTGAGTCTGTGCGCCAAGTTTGTCTGCTGTTACCAATCCTATTTCTGATAGTACTGAACGATGCTCTCAGCAAAGATCTAGACTGTACAATTCATCCCTCAGCGAGCATCTGCAAAACCTCGTTCATACAGATGACGTGCCTCCTCTTCACTAAGCCGTCCGATATGTAAGCAAAGCTCAATGCCTTCAGTTTCTTCTGAAGACGTAACTAGATCTGAAAGTGAATAATTGCGTGATAGGAACCCTGTTGCAAAGGGTATAATCCCTGCAGCAATCTTAAGGTGATCCAAGAGGAGTAATGCAATACTCTCTATTCCGCTGAGTTTCGTATATTTTGTACTCCCAATTAACTTGTGTGTCATTGGGATGGAAGAATCTATTATTACTAATTTTTAGAGAAAAATAATATTTTTTGTTTAAACAGAGATTCAAATATGAGTAGTTGGAAATATAAAACTTCAAACTATCCTTCACGCTCTAAAGTAGATAAAATAAATGTGAATACAGATTAAGAAGAATAAATCTAAGTATTCGTTTATTACTCCAAAGAGTATTTGGCTCCTTTAATTTTCGCAACTGAAATACTCTTATAATTTCCTTCACGTAATATAGGATGTGTATGAAATTTGTTGTCAATTGTCTCGCTTTCGGCTCCCAGTTACTGTGGGTGGGCCTTATACTGAATTTATTAGTTGCCATGAACTAAATGTAAATAGTTTTACTGAACTTTTGGAAGATATTGCCTCCTTATTCAATTGCAAATCAGTAGACTGGCATATCATTTATATGACATCTGAATTTTTGAAATCCAATTCTGAGGCTCCGAATTCAAAATGAATTTGAGAAAAGTCACGTATAATGGCTATATCTTCGAAACTATGTAATTTCCTCATTTTTTGTTAGATCTTTATCAGGGCCGGATTAAGAAATTTGGCACCCCTAGGCAGTTCCAAAAATTGCCGCCCCCCATCCTCAAAACTTCTTCATTTATTAGAAAAAATAATTTGGTGATGAGCAAAAACAAAAAAAAAAAACACTGGTTTCACAACGAAAAACTCTAGCAAAATTTCAAAAGTTTTTCAATCATTAAAATGCAACTATTTTTCCGCCAATATTTGCCGCCCTTTAAATCTTGCCGCCCTAGGCACGTGTCTACTCTGCCTGTAAGGTTGATCTAGTCCTGATCTTTATAAAAGAAGGGAGGAGAAATTTACCAAATTTTAAGGTCGATGCATGGGCTCTTAACGTTAGATATTGAAATATCAGAAAAGTGTATTTTTTGTGACCCGCCCTAATAGGCAAAGTTGACACAAATATTAATATGTAGTGCTCTCACCAGTGCATTTTTTTTTTTTTGAATTTTGCCATTTATATGGGAAATTGGGGCTAATCGAAAAAAAAACCATTACGATATTCGGATTCTACGGAAAATCTTACAATAGAACATCTTATCGCCATACGTTGTGGTGAAAGTTTTTGTAAATTTGTAGAGCAGTGTTATTAACTAGAAGCGTCTGCGAAAGTCTATGTCCGCTCCACTTTAAGTGAATCAAATAGAACAGTGATGGGCACGTAGTGTCCCTATCCGCCCTCATTACCCGATCCGTTATTCGACGCATAACCAAGCGAAAAAAAAAACCGCAGATTTCAACGCTATCGAGGCACAGCGTTGACTTGAGCTCAAATGAAAACAAAACACAAAGGCATAAGCGACGGCATCGCATTGTGTCTTGACGAATGTAGCAATTGTTTTTGTTTGTAGTGCGATTTGGTTTGTGCTGTTGGCGAATTTGGAAATGAAAGCAAACAAACTTTAAAATTTCATTTGTTGTTGCTTGATGTTGTTGTGTTGCCCTTTTGTTAGATTTCCATGCCCACCACTGAAGTAGAGTAAAAACTATTCTAAAGGTAATATGCATGCACTTGTTGTCTTAAGATGATCAAATTGATCTTGATTCTTTCGACTACCTAGAAAGAGCTGAATGAAGTGTCTGTGTATCAATATTTATTTTAACTGTGTTTATTCGTCCAAAAACTATACTTCTTTTGAATCTTTATTTCACCAGATTGATCTCTACATGTAAAATATTATTCCACGCCCACATTTTCAAATCCACTCTGTATCCTTTTGTGTCATGAAAAATTTCATATTAAATTTCGTTACATACCTTCAAATTTCTATCTCAGCTGGACATGTTAAAAGTTTTCCCTTTTCCCAAGCTGGCTCCTTTCATTGTAGTCCTTGGTGTTTACATGAAGTTTGGTTTAATTTTCTTGGCAAACTTTTTCAGTATGGCGTTTAAGAATAATATATATAATATAAATATATAATCGTGAATGAAGTTATTGAGTTTTTCATAAAAAAAATAAGTTTTTTAAGATGGTCTCCTTGAAGACGGCATATAACACCGGTTCACACTTTGACTTTTAAAAGTCACACGGTAAAAAAAAGTTTCAATTATAAAACTTCAACATTACACCCAGTGGATCCAACTTTTGTGCCGAAGAAGATCAATAGTTTGTTGTGTCTAACACGCTTCCTACTATGCATTACAAACGGAAAAACTGTATGTAGGTTATAAATAAACCTTGGGGCCATTCAATGTTATTGTGATACTGCGAATTTTTACACTAAAAAATTTTTATTATTTTTGGCTCTCATTGCAACAAATAAAGTAGTAAAAAGACTTACTATGTTGAGAATTGCAGTTGTTGAGTTGTTTCCTTGCTCTTGAATTTCTCTCGTTTTATTATGTGGCACTTTATGGGTTAAGTCGATACATTACATTCGTAAGTGTTGCTATCTGGCACTGTCACCAGTTACCGCCCAAAGTGTACCTCAGTGTGCACAACAAAGACCTTTTCAAATTTTAATGCTAATCGCTGCCGGTAGGAGTTTCAGTCAATATTTATCTTCTTCGTACAAATACCAGACCACCATGCCACATGTGCCGCAATTTCTTGGCGCAGAATAAAAGTAGGTTTCAGTTGCTTAACAAAGTGTGAATTATGTGGTCATTCGGAGTTGCCCATTGCCATTTAAATGTGGGGCGTCAACAGCAATTTGAGAAATCTATTGAAAGTGGGTAATATCGAATAAAATACGACAAGTCAAGGTTACATGTAATAATCATTGGTAAATATTAATGGCTACAGAAATTTGAATTTAGTACCTGTCAACAGGGTGTTTTTATTTACATTTTCTCTATTTCAATAAAAGAAAATGTGAAATGATGTGAACTTTTAACCAGAACAGTTTATTCAAAGTATGTTCTTGTAAGTATGTATATTTATTTACATTACATCTTAAACATGATGTTTTAAAATTGATAAAACTTTGAATTTTCAATTCTGCTCTCAGGTAGACGAAACAACAAAAGCTTTCGAATATCTGTTAACGAACAGGATCTCTAACATAGCACTTTATGTTAACCAGAACATTGAAATGTTGAAGAGTTTCGAACGTCGAAAAAGCTCCTACGTGAAGAAAAGTTCTATCTGTCACTGAGAGAGCATTTCAGGAGAGTCATTTTGAATGTTGTTTTTAAAAAAGGACTTGTTTTGTTCTCTCTGCTTTTTCATTATCCTAATAAAGTAATGAGTTAAATTTGCACAATTTCCGTAGGCAACATTAGGTCTTTTGCTTACATGCTCATTTATTGGCCATATGGTTTCAGTATGTGCAAACACGAGAACAAAAACTGTTGACAAAACTGGAAATGTAAACTGTTGACATTTGTTTACTGGTTTATTACCACTATATTGCTGGTAATGTTGTCTTCAAGTAGATGTTTGATACTTTAACCTAATGTCATTTAATACAACATCGCAAATCGGTTTAACTTTTCCTATTGGGCTTTGCAACAGCAATATCACTTTCTTTCTGTCAAAAATTTATTATTAATTTACTTTTAATAAGCTATTCATTGAATCCTTCCATTTAAACTAAGAATAAAAATGTTCTATGAAGTTGAAATTTTACTTCCTTTGTCGGAAAGTTCCTTCTTTCAATTATCTGTTTAAGGATTCCGAGGTGTTGTGCATGCCAAAAGTATCACGAACATATCAAAGGTTGTTGTTTAAATTAGAAAAACTTTTGAAAGTATTAAAAAATAATTTTATAAAAAATAAAACTGTTATTGATTTATTAATTACACTGTATGTATAAGATTTTTCAAAAAAACTTTCATTGACAGTGATAAAATTTATATTTTCTGGAAAGAAATTTTAAGCTGATGAGCTTTTGGAAACAATATTTGTGTCCATCAGGTCATATTTCATTCTAAAATAAACCAAGATCTTCCGATTTTTTATTCAAAAAACTATAAAATTCGAAATTTTCATTGATTTGATTGAAAAATCTTAGAATGAAAAGAAAAGTTTTCAAAAATACGTAAGTGTTCATTTCTAAAGGATTTCGATGTTTTCACTGGTATTCCATTACTGTCAACTTTTTTTTAGCTCTGCTGTGTATTTGAGACGTTATGGCTTGTAGTTGATCGGGTACATATTTTCCACAAAGTGATCTGATATGAGTTCATTTCCCTTAGAATGTAGCTTATTAGGTGCCGAAACGCAACGAGTCCTAAGTTTAAAATTTATGCAACAGGTGGTCCCATATAAAGTGCAGTTTAGATGTATTATTTTAGAAGAGAGAAACATTTTGCTTAAATGGAAAATTTAATTGACATTTTATATAGCTAGCGATATAATATTAAACTCGGAATTGCATGTGGGCCTGGTAGAAATTGAAAAATTTCAAATTTTTGAAATGGCTTTGTGATATTTACTTAAAATTTTAGTTTAACGACCAAAAAAAATGGCAAACAGGAAAAAACTTAATTATTACTATGTATATTAGGGTGGTTCTTAAGTTTGCTTTTTTGCGGCGAAAATCACCTCCTCAATTGGTTCGAAATAGGGTAAAAATTTATTTAAAAGTTATTTAAAAAAAATGGTTACAATTTTTAAAATACCTCCATATCTCAAAACGCATGGAAATTATTTCAAATTTTTATGCGTTAATCTTATAGACAGTAAAATGACCTTTCCATATGACATCAATAAATGTAAAATCTGTTCAAGAGTTTCCAACTTAAAATGATTTTTGGAAAAGCTATATCCGCAGCTTCCCATGACTATATCTCAAAAACTAAATCCAAATGATGCTTTTTTTTAAATATATTCTTTCTTAAAATTAAAAGCGACTCAAGAAAAAATAGTTTAAAAAATGGCGGCTTAGATCAAATTTCACTTTGAAATAGAGTCCGTGGGGGCTAAAGATAAAAATCTTAGATCAATTTAAAATTCTTTTTTAACCTATTTTGAACCGATTGAGGGGGCGTCTCATTTGATTTTCACAAAAAAACCAAATAAGAAAGGTCAAATTTCACTTTGAAATAGGGTCCGTTGGGGTTAAAGATAAAAATTTTAAATTAATTTTTAGATTTTTTTTATCGTATTTCGAACTCACTGAGGAGGCGTCCCCAATTTTTTTTTCCCTAAGAACCAACCTAGTGTATATACTATATATAAGCTTATACAGCATTAAATGCAGAATCAAATTGCAGAGGTGTTCTGGATGTGTTGAAAGTCAGTTTCAGCTGAAAATTTTGCTCTTGTTTTTTGGTGCAAAAATAGCTAAAATAGTCTTACCAAAAATGAAAAACTCGAGCTCCGACGATTTATTGGCATTTTAGTTCTCTCATTCAAAAAAAAAAAAATGTGTTGTGTCTTTTTGATTTTTCATTCAAATGCCAATAAAAACCTATGTGCGAAAATTCCCAATGGGGGGGGGGGGGTGTGGTTTGAACCTCCAAACGCACGGGCCTGGCTCGAACATCCAAGACTTCTATAAATAAAATATGCAAAGTCGATTATAATCGGTTAGGATACGATTCCGTGAAATTTTTCATCATATTCGTCAGCTCAAAGACAATTAAGACGTTTAACAACAACAAGGTCCGCAGGGACTTTCATGCAATTTGTTTGGATTTTTTCTCTATGCTCATCTATTCTATCCATATTTAATGGCTATCGGTACGAGAGCGATAGAAAAATATATTCTGAGTAGGACATGTATATATACGGCTATATATTTTAGATATTTCTTTGCAGCTGAAGAAGTTTCATGCGTATCTCACCATGTTGCTGCATGTGGATTATTATCTAGTGAAGCATATTTGCCTCTATATAAAGCAGCAATGAGCAGAAATCGTTTATACACCATCAACAGAACTATTTGGTTTGATAATGGAAATACTTGAACAGCAAGGCTACTAGATAGTAAGACGGCAGCTACAGATGACATAGGAATAATGATGATGGCTAATTTGAAAAGGACATATAGTACATCGTATGAATCGATGACTATTGATAAGTGATTATTCTTCGGATCTTGGCAGAACTCGCTTCACCCCACTCATAGAGGCCTGCAAAATATGGTACAAAAGTGTAGTGGCTTTGTTATTTATAGCAGTGGTGGGCACGTAGTGTCCCTATCCGCCCTCGTTGCTCGCACAGTTATTCGACGCATAAGCAAGCGAAAAAAGTTCGCATAATTTCAACGCTATCGAAGCACAGCGTTGACTTGAATTCAAACGAAAACAAAAACAAAACACAAAGGCATAAGCGACGGTGCCGCATTGTGTATTGACGAATGTAACAATTGTTTTCGTTTGTAGTGCAATTTGGGTTTTTTTGTGCTATTGGCAAATTTTCAAATGACTGGAAAAAAATTTTAAAACTTTGTTTTTTTGTTTAGCCCTTTTGTTGGATTTCCATGCCCACTACTGATTTATAGCATAAGGCAGCCTGGATAGCATCAAGTGAATCAAGGGCAACGAGTTTTCTTGGAAATGGTACAGCGGCAGTAATGAATCATCACTAACATCACTAGGGCTTTTACAAAGAAACAAATTAATCGCATTGTATGCCATATTAATAGAGAAGGTTCCTGGGGACCTTGTCGAGCATTGACATTGACAAAAAGCTGTCGGTAATCGAAGGGTTAACCAAAGTCAAAGTGCCTAGTCAGAGCTTTCAATTTTCATATCAATAAGAATCAGTTAATAAGCAGCAACGAGTTCAGCCTCTTTGAAGCAAATTATGAACTTAGCTCATGAAACAAAAAAAAAAAAAAAAACTGTCAGACACAGAAATACGTCTGCTTTTGAGGTAAATACATTTCTGTTATAAAAGACCAGAAATACGCTAAAGGCACCCATAATAATATTTCTATTGAGAACAAAATGGGCTACAGGGTTGTTTAAATGCTTTGCTTACCCATCTATGTATTATAGGACAAAAATAATTAATTTGTGAAGTTGCGGGTATACTTGCCCAAATCAAAATGTATGTGGTTAAATGCATGCATTACTGAAGGACGGACTGCTGACCATAAGAACATCACACACACACACACGCACTAACATCTTACACCACAAGCCAAATGCTGCAAGAACTTCATCCATCCATCTGTACATTTTATATTCCAAAAGCATTAAAACACAAACTTAGGATAAAAAGCTTTAAAAATTAGAACGAAGCAGATAATGTAATTATTTATCACAATTTTATGACATTTCGTAGAGCTGCTGTCAAAATTAGCAGTACCAAATATTTAAAATTGGTTAAAATGTCAAAAGCAGCTGATTACAGCAACAACAACAACAACAACAACAACAACAACAAGAGCGTTAACTCTCCTCCAATTGCTCGCAGTGCAAACGAAGTTCATTCATTTATTTTGTAAAGGGGCATGCCAACAAAAAAACCAAAGAAGACTCTCATTTTTTTTGTGTCGCTTAAAGCACAAATTATACGAGCGCTGCTTTAAAGGAAAAAAAAAATAAAAGTAATAAAATCTTAGACAAAGGGGTAAAAAGGGACCAAAAGGACTCGTATTTTTGAAAAAAAAAAACTTTAAAAAGGGCCACGCCAAAATACGAGCAGCAATCTGACAAAAAGCCATCCAATGCAAATCTACGAGAGAAAGAGCACAGAGCGACGTTGACGACGACAGACGAAGCTTAGCTCGTCGCGTGACAAAACGAAATTAAACCGACAACGAAAAGGAAATGCCGACGACGCAGCACACTATATCAAACAGGACGAACAAAAACAGACAGTCACGGAGGACTATCACCGGAGAGATAAAAGCACAGAGTGAGCACAGTAGTTGAATAGAACAGATAATGAGCAGCAGCAGCAGCAATTGGAGAAAAAGCTTTTGCTTCAGTTAATACGTCGTTCGGTCGGTCGGTCGCTGCCTTTCGGACACGTAAGGCAAAAGTACACGAGTAGAGTGGAGTAGAACTTAAAGATTCACAGCGAACCGCCGCCGCACAACACAAACCAATCCCAGTGATAAGTTCGCATTTGAAACGCCAGTCAGTCTGTATTGTGATTACGACCCTACTTGACGTGGTGGACGGTGAAAAATTTCGAATCCGTGCTCGTTTAAATCGCACACTCAAAAAAAAAAAAAACCATATTAATTCCTCTTATCTTCTACTTCCTCAAAACCAAAAAAAATTTCGAATTTAGTTGACAAAAATTAAAAGGATCAACGAGGATAATTATAAAAAAAAGAAAATACCACAAAAGTATGCAATAAAAAAATCTCTCCGTCAAACCTTAGCGTATAGTGTAACTAAAGCGATTTTCAATTTCGACTTCTATTTCGAGTATTTCGATAGTTTATCGCCTGCTGCTTACTTTCACATTCGTAAAGGAAACATTCGTCCACGAAACACGAAAAGTAAAAGGAAAAAAAATTGTGTCTATCTACTCGCGTATCATGTTAACGGGTGCGTTCTTAGTACATGGTCGCATATTCTGCAGTTGTTCGGGAATTTGAAATTAAAATCATCGCACTTAAATTTAAAAAACCGTGAAAGAAAAAAGTTGAAAGCGAAAATAATACAAAAAAAAAACGCATAAGTATTTAATTTCGAAGAAAAAACGTTAAGCGCTCTCTGACACAATGAAAAATGTTAAAATTAAATGCAGCATCACGAATTAAAGACCCCCCCACCCCTGCAACGTCTTCAGTTGAGTTGTGAACTTGCAAAGTGAAGCTGGTGACTGTTGGCCAAAAGGATGGTCCTAGTGGTGTAGCTTTAAATATATACACACCTTATAACAATTTGTTGGCTGCGTTCGAACTTGGTTTTTGCCAATACTTCTAACACGCCCCCCCCCCCCCTTCTGACAACAATAACACCCGGAACTTAACACTTGTCAGTGCGTTTAAGTGAAGCATCCTTTTTAAATTTAATTATGAAAGCCAAGTTGATAACTGCGATTTTTATGGCAACAACCATCTTCGTGTGCTCACGCCCTTTAGATTAGGTCTTTTCCCTTGTTTTTCTTAACCCGGCCAAATTAAATAGTTGCTAACAAATGTGGTAACAAATTGTATCATTTCTTATATGCTGAATAACTCGAAATGTATTTGCATATATACCCATCGATGTTATCTGTATCATGCAGCCTGCAATGGCAACACCACCAACACCACAAATGGGCGAAAGAAACACGCTGCCTTATGGGCGTGCGTGAGTGGAAATGCTAATTCGCGAAACGCACATTTAACACAACTTTACCACTGGAAGTGTTCAAGCAGAAATCATAATAATTTGCGAAATAAGCCCTAGATTAAATCTGCGTCTCAATGCGAGCAGATTACTTAAGCATTCGAAGCATGTCCACAAATTGAAAATGCGTGCGGAACCCCCCCCCCATACCGTTTCTCGTAACAAATTAAAGTGAATAATGAAATATGTAGTTGCTGTTTATACGATATTTATTTTGGTTACATTGACCTGTAGGGAATCTAATTCTTTTTCAACACTTGATAATCTAAGTAATATTTGGATGAAACAGTCCTTGGAGAATGATTTTACTCACCGCAATTCTGTAGGGAACAGAAAATGTCAGGTGAAGATTTGTTAATGTTAACCATTTTTAAGAAACCTTGAGAAAAAACACTCCATTAAACTTACAACCCATTGTGACCGGGTTTCAAAATACATAAATTTAAAGCACCCAAAATAGTTGTGATACTTTGAAATGTATTCTCTAAAGTACCTTTGAAGTCATTGGATTAATTAAAGTGACATAAGTGATTATATTTATCAAGCATGCATCTAGCATATTTCGTCCTTTTACACCAGTTATTAACCCATATCGTACCTTTGATTCGTTAACGAATCATGAAAGTTGCTCATGTTTGGACATTTTTTTCACTATAAAATAACAAAAAATTCGAAGCTTATATTTTTTATATTAAAGTTTAATCTATTGACTTTTCTTTAAAAATTTCCTTTCTCATGCCACGCCTACTTTTTAGGATTAAGAGGGAATTTTAAAAAATCAATTGTTTTGGATATTTTTTTGAAAATTAATCAAAACTATTAAAATTGATCAAATGTGGACAAATCCTACACAGAATAGATTCTAAAGGACAAATGTTATTTTCCACAATAAAAATTATATATCCAGATTGTTTAGGTGAGCTATATTTAGCACTCAACTATAGTGATGCGTATACGAGGGCAACTATTTGACAATTTTTATTTTTGAAGATGTCAAATTTTTTGAGTGGGCCAAGCGTTAAAAAAATTCAAAATCTTGAAGAAATAACATTTTTCGATTAGGTCAAACAAGCGCTGAATAAATTCAAAAAAAAAAAAATTTTAGCTAAAAATTTTTTCCGATCGACTTCATTCCGATCAAACTTATTTTCTCCCATTTTTTCCACTCAATTTACCACCTCATTACAACTTTTTTAATAAAAAGTATACTGAATATTTTGGTACTATGTGGGTTAAGGATTTTAGTACATTGTGATCAATAATAACTGTCCGTAAAAGAAAGTGTTATAAAAATCAAAATCTATATTTTATTTTACTTATTCCAAACGTTTAACAACATTCCAAAATTTCTTAAATTAATGATGAAGTTCGATACTATCAGCCTTTTCTTTGCTTACAAGATGTAAAAGTTTGAAAAACGATTCACAAGCGGCACGCACATTTTTCAGCCTCCATTTCGTCCCAAATCCTCGTCAAACGCTGCTTGAACCCATCAATTGTTAAGTCTTTTATTGACCTTACTTTACCTAGCTTATGGCCTCATAAGCAAAAATCCAATGTCTTGCGATCCGGTAATAATGCTGGTCATTCTTTCGCAGAGCTGAAATCAGGCAAATTTTTCGGCCCTTTCCCTATTTGTGGTACTGCTCCCCACACCTTGATTTTGGTCACGTTTTGATATCGCTCAGCAGCTCCTTTGGAGCATTCGCAAAACTTCTTGAGTACACACGGTTATTCTGCTGGTTGTAGCTGTCTTGCAGGTAGAACAGTTTTTCATCCGAAAAGATTATTTCATCTCCACCGTGTCAGTCAAATAGCTCCTTACTTTTTGTAACAGGTAATTGCTTTTGCTTATTAGTAAGTCCATGAATGGACGAGTACCACAATAAAAGGACCAGAATTTACTAATAAGACTGTAGCAGAGAGTTTGTGGGAACACTATGGACCCTTGTGGTCTATGTGTGGCTCTAAAAAAGCCGCGACCCTAACCTAACCTAGCCCATGAAGGCATTAGCTTTTATTGGCCTTGAGTCGTAGATCATTCCTGATAAGAAGTTTTGAATATTTTCATATGCTTTGCTACAGAACTGGCTGATCAGAGCAGGATATCATCGTCTCACTTGTTATATGACGTCATTTATTCGCACAGTCCGACTGCGTCCAATTTTTTTTTAATCTTCGAGCCTCCCGTTTCCTTATATCTTTTTATTGCCTTATATATGAATTTTTCTGCTATTCCGAGTGGTTTTAGTGTTTTTATAATGTCACAAATTCAATAATTTTTTTTTAAAAAAAATTTATTACTAAGTCACGTTTACCTTACATGGTGCTTCTGGGTTTGATATAAAGAATTTTTTTTGCAGTGTACTTTCGTTGTGTAAGTACAATTAAATTTTGAAAAGCAATGCGTCCTTAGATTATTAAAAAATTTAGATTTTCAATTTTTTTCAGAACAGTGTTATTTACGGACAGTTATTATTGGCAACACTGTAGATCAGTGGTGGGCACGTAGTGTCCGCCTATCCGCCCTCATTGCACGAACCGTTAATCGATGCACAAGCAACCGAAAAAATAATTCTCAGAATTGCAACGCTATCGAGGCACGGCGTTGACTTGAGTTCAAATGAAAACAAAAACAAGACACAAAGCCATAAGCGACGGCGCCGCATTGTGTCTTGACGAATGTAGCAATTGTTTTTGTTTGTATGGTTTTTCTTGTGATCACGAATGGCGAATTTGGAAATCACAGCAAAAAACCTTAAAGTTTGGTTTTATGTTGCTTGCTGTTGTTATTTCGCCCTTTTGTTAGATTTCCATGCCCACCACTGCTGTAGATCAACTAACGAAAGGGAAGAATATCAAAAAATATAGTTTTGATTCATTAAAAGCGGCAGGTTCCTAAAAATGCTCAAGGATACAAAGTTTTTGAGAAATTCCCGGTAGTTTGACTTGAAAAATTAATCATAAATCGACTTTTCAGCTTCTATTTGATTTGGCGATGGTAAAAATTTTACGAGCTGTGAGAGGATTTTATTTGTGTTTTCAAAATAAAACTGAGTGTCTTTTCGAGATTTTTTGTGTTCAGCGAATAAAAGTTGATGAGTTTTGTTTTGAGTTTGTTCATACTGTTACGAAATTTCCTGTCTCTTTGACGATAATTTCGATCTCTTACACTTTTCTGAGTACGATCACTGGATTGTGTAACAATCAAAAACACACAAACTTATTTAGTTATAAAATGGTTTATTTAAATAACAATAGTTAGTTTTTACACGGTACAATTGTTTATCTCATTAACATTCAAATTCTAACATTAATTTAACACTGTATAGAAAACTGTTTTACTTTACTACAGATCACACTGTATTCACTTTATTGCTTAAATTCAAGTGTTCTGCTTCACTGTTTAAATACAACGGTGTCACTCAACTCAGATGACAACCCTTTTATACTGCAGTCATCACTCTCTCGAATAATCCAGTACCTTCTAATTGGCGTGTATTCTACCATAATCCATAATTTACCAGTGCTTCTAAGTGGCGAGTATTCTACCATAATCCATAATTTACCAGTATGGCGTATCGACGTTGAAGTCACAATCTAGATGGCGTTGTACGACGTTGAATTTACAATCTATATGTCTCTCGGTTTTTGACTTTTATAGTGTACTGCAGCGTCTGTTCGGTTTATTATTTGCCGCTAGATGGTGCTAGTATCGTTTAGTTTCTTTTGTTGGTTTTATTTCAAGAATTTTCTAGCATAAACCAATTTTCGCTACAATACTATAGAAATAATTTAAAACAAATAAATCTGTTTTTTGAGAAAACGTCTGGATGTCAGAGTATGACCCGAACTGAGATCGCCAAAATCAGTAAATTTAAGACACATTTTTTGACAGACTCTAGAAGTTGTAATCTTAGAGTATGTTGGTGTGGGAAGCCTGAAATAGGGCGTATTTTGGAAGCCTCAAATTACTTTGCTAAAGTTCAAGTAAAAAGCGTTTTGACCTCGCTCCACTTTTTGTTTTTAGTGAAGCATTTTGCTATGTTTGCTGCTTCAAAGACTACTATTGCCACATTATTGTCTTAAAGCACTTTTTTTGATCACTTTCCTTAGGTACCAGGAAGCAGTTGTACTTAATATTGAGTGTGTAAAATTATTTTTTCTGGTAAAAGTTGTGTTTTTGAAAATATTAAATAAAAAATTCCAGAGACAACGAAACTTTGTAAAAGGTACATAAGGAAAAAAAAAATCAATGATTTTTATTTCCACATTATTTTAAGCTTCTAACAAGTTTAACGGACTCTCTGGTGGCCCCATTGAAGAATTTTCTTTACTAACATTAGGTTATGTTAGTTCGGGGTGGTAGTCAGTTTAAGAACAAATTCAATTGGACTAAATGTTGATCTAATATTATACCACAGGGTATTTAACTATACCCTCTCATTGAACCAACAAAATTAAGAAATAAAACTATGTAGCGCTGACCTATGCTAATATGTCTAAGGTCATCTAGGTCGCCAAATAAAAACGAACCAATTTTTTTTTTGTAGTGTTTTCCAGTTAGTGTGGAGCAGTAGCAAATAAAATGTTTAATGGTTTCTTCCGCTAACACTAAAAAAAAAAAAATCTTTATCAGTAGAACCAATTAGTTTTATAGTGTAGCTTTTCGTGCGCTTTAGTTTCAGCAAGAGGGATGTGATTTTTGCTATGAAAATGTTAAAATAGGCGCTATTTGGCGTCAGAACAAAACACTTGAGTGAATTTTTTTTTCAGCACTTTAAAAGTTGTTCTGAAGCTTTCTTTTCCTAATAAAATTACACTTTTTAAGTGCTCCAGTGATAGTGAAAACAAAAAGCTTGCTTGCAATGATATGGTAATGTTAGAAAAAGGTACAGGACTGGACTCTTTGCTTGGGGTTCGCTTATGACTTTTGCAAACAAAAAAAAAAAAAATAAATAAACTTTTTAGTTCAAATTTAAGTAAAAACAAAGAAAGATATAACGAGTGATTAATTTAAATGAAGTTTTGAAAAAAAAAAATATTATAATTCAAGATAACCTTTCCTTACATTTATTTTTAGAGATAATTTCTTTCAAATGCCGGCCGGGAGTTTTTCGAAAATAAAAAAGACACTTTTAAAATTTTTTTTTTTGAAGCTGCATTTTATTTAAGACCAAATTTTTTTTAAAAAATTATTAAAGTATAACTATTCAAGATATATTCCTGAAATTTCAGTCCAAAAATATTCGTCGATAAGTTAGAAAAGTGCAATGCCGTGAAGGACCTCAAAATTTGCGGTGAGCAAGATATTTGGAGAGTGCCTCATCCAAAAAAAAAAACTTTTTTATCGGTTTAGTTATCAGTTCTTGGGCGTTGAAATAAAATGCAGCTGCAAACAAAATTTTAAGAAAGTTTATTTTTATTTTTCGAAAAACTCCCGGAGGTACTTAAGAAGTATTTAGTTAAATCCATCATTTCTTGAATCATTATGCGATAAAAATAACATTAGTTTCTTGAAAAAATCTAAGCCTTAAAAAGTTTCCTTGAAGCAAATATTAATACGAACTCAAAACTCAAGGCATATCGTATTCAAACTAAAGAAAATTTGTAGTTGTTATCTTATTGAGCTTACTTACTAGTTTCATATGCTGATTAGCAAGAATTTGTAAACCTGATATATTTCCATTTTTGCTTGGATCTGTTGAGAATCATAGCAAAAAGTAAAACAAAACAAAGAAAAGCAAAAATTATTTTTTCCACTTTTTCTCCAAGGCGCTTCGTTGTGAACTTTGTTGACGAATCAAAACGAAGTGGCAATCACAAATCGTATAATAAATAACGTTTTGATATTACAATAAATAACTTTAAATGTCGTTTCCCTGAATATCTTTCGTTCTAAACAAATATGACAGCTTTCTTTATTCCAACAGGGTTGCCAACTAGTGTCACACACTTGCGGAATTTCTTTTCAGTTTTGATAAGAAAAATTTACATAATACTGAAACAGAAATTCGCCTGCAAATTCGATCCGCCGTGAATGATGGAAAAAGTTTGTTCCGCTTTTCGATAATTGATTATAATCGATTTTAATTAAAAACAGAAAAAAAACTTTATTACATTAAATATGCAACGTTTTATTCGACCACTTTCTACTAATTCTGTGGTAATATTAGAATTCCATCAATTAACACCATTGAAAGTGTGCTGTAAGGATATTTTTAAATGGCTACAAAATATAATATGATGTGGACATTCGATTCAATTTCTATAAGCATTTGCTACATTTCATTACAACCTTTTATTATTTATTACCCGCATTATATGTTACGTGAAACTTTTTTGTCATACCCTATAATTTTATTTTATTTTAATTTAACAATTTAATGTTCATTTAAAAACAATGAACACAATAAATATGTGGAGATATCAAAAATTTTATAACAAAAGTACCCGTATTAATTCGCTACAAAAAGGCTTTAAATGAACGGCAGTGATGTGTCCATTAGAGCCCACCTCTCCTGTAAAGTTTCTTTACAGTTTACTATTCAACGTCATTGACAGTTGATTGATTTTAAACGACTGCTGCTTAGACCACTACCCTCAACCCTTTGAAATATGCGGTTGGGTCCACTGGTTTTCTTGAAGGTTTTCTTGTTGTAACCCAAATTATTTGCCCTTTTGTCCGCTCGTTAATATTGTCTTTATTTTATATTTGCTTTTCCTGTTTTGCTTTCTGTTGTTGCTGTTTTTTTCTACTTTTTTTATTGTTCTTTGCGTTTTTTCTTTTTGTGACGTCTAACATATGCGGCCAACTAAAGACATGCGACAGTAGAAAAAAAAATACAGTGTACATAGTACTACAAGGTTAAATATTGATTATCGATCATAAGTATTATTTTAGTCATAGACAAAAAAATGACATACGATAAAAAAAACGACAAACGACAAAATTTATAAGGAAAATAACAAATTGCTTACAAGAAAAACAAATCCCAACAACGTCAAGTGACTTTGGCTAAAACACTTGATATATCGACCAACATTTTTATGGTTATTAGAATAAAGTTCTTATCGCTTGTCAATTGAGAAAATGTAAGGCCATCCCAGCAATAACTGATGAATCAAACTATAACACAATTTGTGAGAAACATGCAAAAGGCATGTGTGCATACTAGAGGTCTGCACGGATACCAAAAATTTACTCGTTTCAGTACTCGTTCACTTTTCTGTTCCTCCAATTACAAGTACACATTTCCTTTGAGTACCATAGCGTAAAGTAAAAAAAGTTGAATAAGCTTCGTGTATGTGTACGCACAACAAAACTGAAGGTAATGAATCGAACTGAATGACGTGCTTTATTGTTTTATTTATTCGATGAAAGTGAGGAAGAGAGAATTCATTTGTGCACCAAGGCGTTGCCAGAAGATTTAAATGCGCAACTTTTTTATTTATTTATCTGAAAACTATTTATTTATCCCGAATGCCCGGGATTATATTAATTTTTTAACATCATTGTGGATCTGTTTAAAATACTTTTTGGTAGTTTTATCTTTAGAATGATGCTAGAAAAATGACACTTTTCTAACTTATTGATAAATATTTTTGGACCAAATTTTCAGACATAAGTCTTGAATAGTTATACTTTAATAATGTAAAAAAAATTTGGTCTAAGATGAAATGCAGCTTCAAAAAAAATTTAAAAAAATTTCTTTTTACTTTTCGAAAAACTCCCGAATGCCCTTAACAAATATTAAACAAAGATTTATATAGATTTTTGATATGCATACATATGTAAGTATATGCAAAAAGCTCAAGCTTCACAAAGATACACTTTATGAATAAATTTATAAATCACTTTTAAAGTCTAATTCCACTGTACTTATCACATTTTAAAAATATTTACCAATGCTAGACCAAATTAAAAAAAAACTAATAAATAAATTAACAAAGTAACAAAGTGGCAACTTTGCCAACAATATCAAAAGTTATAATAAAGGAGAAGCAAATAAAACATGTTCACTTTAATATAATATTTCACTTTGTGTACATATGTATAATCTTACATGGCTCATATTTTTTTTCAAAAACTGTTTTTATAATATAACATAAATTTATTTAGAAAACAAAGACCTCACTCGCCTGCACACATCAAATTTTCACTGATCCTCACTAAACATTCTTACGCATGTTAAAGTGCATTACTGCGTAGTACAAAATATCAAATGCGTAGTAATCGCGCAACTTGTTGTACTCGCAGCATACATGCATATTATCCGTACACATGACGCATTCATCTACGTACAGTTGGTTACGAGTAAGAAGAGAAATTTATAATGATGGTAACAGTAACACAAGCAAACGCTATGTATACGCATTCAAATCAATAAAATTGACTTCGGTAACAGTTTCGTAAGTTAACGATTATACTTATGCAGACCTCTAGTGCATACCATATCCTCAGAGACCTCGTTGACCTTCTCAATTGGAATCCGTGATAGCCAATAAAGTTCGTTGATAATAGCAGCTGCTCACTAGCCGAATCGATTAACATCATAAAATGAAAAGTGGAGAAAATATGAAAATACCACTGTAGCGCCCATAAATTTTACAGGGAGTTTCAAAAAAGAACTTAAATTTTCTTGTGATGTCAAGCTTAATTCTTAAGAAATTTTGGAAGAAATCGAAAATCTTGGTATTAATAGCATGCAATACGAACCTTTATCAAGTAGACTAAATTCCTACTGTAGAAAAGGCTCCATCAGCAACCTATTTAAAGCCTCAAAAACCGCTCGAATAACACGATGTTCCAGAGATTACGAGCAAAGAGAACGCTTCGCTCAAAATGTACTAAGAGTATGCTATGTATGGAAATATACAAACACTCAACACACCAGGAGCTACACAAAATCTTGAAAATGTCCTGAAAATATACAGTTTTGAACGAACAATCATTCAGGAATATCAATGAACTCGTAAGAAAAGAAGAAAAAGTGACGATATTTCTTTTAGCTGCCTAAATAAACAGCATATTCTTGGATTAGAACTTGTAATTGGTTCTCCGTTACGATCTAAATCATAAACCGATAAATTATTGCTTGGGTGTTACCCGCAATATAGCTAAATTTTACATTTATCAACGTAACATCCAACTTCACAAACCCTTACCGACGGCAAAGAATAGCCTTGGTACCAACTTATCATCAGACAATGACTTTCTATCAAAGCACAGTAGTGAGCGACTCTGCATGTGAGCCATTCATGAGCTCATGAAAGTTTCAGCGCATTCACACAGATTCACTCTCATAGAACATTTTGTGAAACGAATTTTGTTTCATGACGAAGTCTGTGTTTCACAAGCATTTCTTGTCATTGCCATTTTATTTCGTTTCCTTTCGTACGTACTACGATTATATGTTTGTTGAGTGAGCTTCTTATGAATATCTCTCTTGCATAGGTAAAAATTGTATCAAAAAAAAAAATTTCCGATACTCACGTTGAACATTTTGAGAAGTTTTTTTTTTAAAAAATCGATTTCGACAGCGAGAAAAAATTTGCTTGCACCAATCGATTGGGAAAAGTCGAAAATGGATTTTAGACATCACTTAGGGTGGCTCCGGACTCTGAAAAGACCGTTTTTGACCCATTCTTAGTTATTTTTTTTCTGGTCTCAATCGATAATGGTTTTTGAACATCATTTGGAGTATCCGAGGACCCTGAAACGACCGTTTTTGACCAATTTTCGGTAAAATTTATTTTTGTCGTAATCGATGAAGGAAGGTCGATAATGGTTTTTTTGATATTACTTAGGGACTCTGTAAAGGACTGTTACTGACCCATTTAACTTTTTAAGCCTTAAGCTTTTCTTAATCTTAGGTTTTTTTTAAACGTTTTTTATGCAAAATTTTTGCTTTTTTTTTGTGATTTTCATACTAAATTTAAAGAATAAATTTCTTGTCTTGTTTGTTCTTTTTTTAATTTTTTAATTTTTGCTTATTACTAATGAACGTTAAGAGGAAAAAGTGCACAAGTTTGAATTTGCTCTTTTGCAGGAGATCACTTTTAAGTTTTAAAGTTAATTTTTAAAAATTCATGTGAATTGTAGTAAAAACTATTGATTTCAATAGAGCCTTTGTTGCACTATTTGATATGCAAATTAATGAGTTATTGAGTGGTTTTTCCAAACTTTTTTTTTTACTTTTCGCCCATGGGATAAGCGATATAACCTGAAATACTTTTTAAAAACAGAAAGGATAAGCTTCCGAAATATTTTTTCTCTAATAACTTAAAAACTATTTAAAAATACCGCACAAATTTAAGCATTTTTGAAATAAGCATTGCGAAGTTATTAGAAAATAATAACCATTTTAAAGAAAATGTTTCAGCCACATCCCGCCTTTGTATGGGAGATAGGCGTGTGCGCTTGCAAAATTCTCACAAAATTAATCTAGTTATGACGCGCAACGCTTGATATTACGCGGTGATATGAAAAAAATGTCTAACCTGTGTCAGGTAACACATTAACCTGATAAATTATTCTATGGAATTATTTTTAATTAAAAAAAACATTTCTTTCTTGCATCCAGTGGGGCTCGAACTTAGGCATTCTGTGTTGTTACACACGCGCATTACTAATATACTTTTAGTTTTACGCAATATAATGATAAGAGTAGTTCAGTTGGATAAGATGTGCTCGCCTCTGAACAGTGACAAAACGTAGGAGACCTAGGTTCGAATCACTTCGGTGACAAATAAAAATTTGAATTCTCTTTGAAGTTCTTAAAATGCGACTTAAATAAATTAAGTTCCAATTAATAAGCAAAAGTAATATGGGGGAAGGGGAATACAATAGAAAAACAAAAAAAAAAATTCGGTTTCGTCTTTTGAGAAAATTTTGTGGTTAACCTGATTCCCAGGTTAGTTAGACTCAACAACATGAGCCACCAGGTTACAAAGTTCTAAACTTAGATTTGGTAAAAATTTGGTTACATTTACCAAATTTATTTTCTGAGTGTATCAAGCGTTGCACATTGGTCTATGCATTATAGTTATAACCCAGTCAATCTCTTTTTCCCTTTGGATATGTTTCCTTAGCACCAAAACATATATTTCGGCTGTTACCACATATATGCCACCAATTACCAGGTAAAATAGATCCGTTTATTATCGCTGTCATGTTTATTCAATAAAAAGCATTGTTTCAACTTGTAAAAATTTACAAGAATATTGGTATTTACTAAATGACTGCAAAGTCAATGAAATAATATTTAATTGTAATAAATAATAATTAGTTGTTAAAACAATTTCATATTATTCCAAAAATAAACACATCATAGTCGTTGAGTGTGTTATTGTAAGTTCATCTGATTTTATTTTCTATATAGAATTGCTTTAAGTTACATAAATGCTTATGATGTGTTTTCAATTTGTAAAGCTTACGAAGTCGAATGATATATTTTTTCATACATCTTTCATTTGCATTATGTGATTACAATGCGTTTATGTTTTAAATTAAAATAAATATATTCAAATTAAATGACTTCAATGACCTTTATGTATTTCTGAATTGTATTATTACAACTAATTTGAATTTAGAAATACTCTTATCTTCCCTTTATATGTGCTTTGTTGCTATACTGGCAACTTGAAATTATTTGAATAACATTCTTATAAAAGATAGTGCAATATATTTTGTTTTAAAATGTTTACTTTTATCAGGTGTACAAATAAGTTTTAAATGATTTTGTTTTTTTTTCAAGTTTGATGCTTTATTGTGAACTATTTTTTACAAATTTATTTTTCAAAGTGTTGTCTATTGCTACCCACTACTGTTTCCCATCTTTCTGGCAATTTTTGGATACCATATAGAAAAGACGATGCAATCCACGAATCGATACAATTTTGAAGTTCTTCAAAACAGCTAAAGTGCTGATCCTCAAAGGTATGAGTCATCGACGAAAACCAATAGGATTCGGAAGTGGCAATATGTGGGCTACACGGCGGATGGGGTAGTACTACCCATTTCAGAGTTTCAAGGTATGTTTTGATCGGCTGCGCAACATGTGGCCGAGCATTGTCATGCTGAAGAATTACCTCTTGTCGTGCCTTTGCTCGTATTGTGGACATTTTTGCTTCAATGTTCGACTCAAACACATCAATTGAGTTTGGTGGAGTTACGCTGTGATATTTTCACCCGGTTGTAGCAGCTCATAGTACACCACGCCACGATTTTGGCGTATGGCCGGGCTACCTGTATGATTTTTTGCGCTTGGGGTTATCGTAATGAATCCATTTTTCGTCACCAGTTACAATACATTGCAAAAATCCCTTTCCCAAATTGTGTTTTGTTGGCACAAAAGTTGGCATATTCGGATCACACAAAAACTATGTTGTTTACACTTCAGTGAAACATCTTATACCGAAAAGGAAAGCCTAATGATAAGGCTTCAAAATGAAGTTGGTTGCAACCATTGTCCGATTCGATTTAATACCAGTGATGCTTAAAACTTTTTCGTACACCTGATATGATTATTTTATTTTATTTAAACAAAATGACAAAAAAAGACTATCTGCATTCTAAAAAGTCATCTAAAGCTATGACGTATTACGCGGAAATAATATGATTTCTCAAATCCGGTGAGATCTGTGTTCAGGGCCACCGAAAAAAAAAAATCCAGGCCAGGTAGGAAACCATGTCGTATGAGTAATGTATGTATATTATTAGACATGTTCAAAAAAGTCTCATAATCTTGAATTCTTCGGGAGCACACGAAATTTGTAAACTTATTCATATTCGAGTATATCCTCATTTAAAAAAAAGTACTAATGTTTTTACGAGAGCTGTAAAATTTTCATTTTTCGAAATTTGAGTAAATAGAATAAATGATGTAATGAATTCCAGATATAAACTTAAGTATTTTTCCTCATTCAGTTTTAAAACCTGAGATTTCAAAATACTCGCGCGCACTTTGACATTTCGGTTCTTTTGTATGTATATTGCACCACTGTAATATACACACAGAGAGAAATCCTTAAGTTTAATAACAACAAAATATGACAGCAAAATAAAACCCAAGTCTTGATTTAATTTGTGTCCAATGCTTAAAAAGGTAACTACCAGTCCGCTAACAATGCCGGTTGGTCATTTGACGGTATAACGCAATCATATATTTCAATACCAAGCGAACGGAATAGCAAAAAAGTTAACGAGCACAGTCGACAATGAAGACAACTCAAGTAGCAAACGGTTAAGAAAATTGGACGAATGACAAAATAAATGCAATATAAGAAATTCACTTAACCCAAAAAAAAAAAAAGGAGAAATGTACAATATAACCCGAGAAAATAGACAAGAAATACTCTCGTATACATTAAAAAAACACATAAAGTAAAAATCCAATGAAAAACGAATGTGCAAAGATGAAGATAGAGAAATGACAAAAAGCATAAGTTCACAGTAGTGACTGAGTGATAAAAAAAAGATGAAATAAAATAAATGACAACTATTTTTGTCAAAATTTTGTTACGTGCCTTCCTGCATCCGGACCTAAAGCGAAAAAATCAAAAGGAAAAATACTTAATCCCTTCCAACTTAACAGCTCTATTGTTTTTATTCGTTTTTTTTTTTTATTGTTTTGCTGCTATGTCCTTATAAATTGAATGAATAGGAGATATTTGTACAGTATTTGTAAAACTTAAATCGTCTTAAAGAATTTACCAAAAAAGTGTAAGAAAATGAGACAAAAATCTTATAAACCTTAAAAAAAGAAAGTTTTGAATATTAAAATCAAAATAAAATGAAAAATTAAGTTGAACGAATTAATTATTGATTGCATCCCAAGCTGCTGAAACAAAAAGTTTTCATTGTTCATCCAAAAAAAATAACACAAGTGAGCAGTAAAAAAACAACAACAACACTAATGACATTACAACGACACTGCAACTGTGAAACAACAATTTAACAAAATTGGATTTTATCAAAGTCCATGTTTTCAGGTAAAATATAATAAGTATTATGTATTAATTTATCAAAAGTATTTTCAAAGAAGATATTTCAGACTTAAGTATTTAGTTTTTATTTTGAAATTAATACTTTTTGTACAGGGTGGGCCAATAAAGATTTTACCATGAGAATAGTAATTAAAAAATTACACATGTCAAACCTCTGGCGCTGAAATCCCTTATCGGAAGATTTTTGTCGCGCTGAATTCAAATCCGAGCTCAAAATTTCTCTGATGATTCCGGGATTCGAGATATTCCAATCTAAAATATCGAAAATTATTGTTTCTAGATATTTGAGTATACATATATTATATTGAAAGGTATTTCTTTATGAATTCGGAAGATCAACTCTCCTTCTTCAGAACTCACTTTAAAATATATCGATATCATTTTTTTCTCCGAAATATTTTAAATTGATATTTATTACATATTATATATTACATATTATATATAAACATTAAGATTATTTTCCAGTTATTCTGACCTACTGAAACTTATGTGAATTTGTATGGAGATCTGTAAAATATATTTTAATTTTCAAAATTTCGGAGAAAAAAAAATATATCAAGTACTCGTAGTTCCTTTGAACCCCATTAATGGTTTTGTAAAAAAACAAAACTTTTCAATGCAACTTTGCTTCAAATATCTCGAAAAACCGATATTTTTGCACTTTTAGCTCGTTCTGATTCCTAGAAAAGTAAACTTCAATTAATGTAATTTTTTTTCTATTATGTGAAAAAAATCAAATTTTGACATTTTGAATCCAGACACAAAATTTGTGTTGATCAATGTTTTGCATTGTAATGATTTTGGTTTCTTTACTGAGTAAAGCCCAATTTTCATGTGATCTTATTTTATCCCATATCAGGGATATGAAATCAAATTTTTGTAAGAAAGAAAAAGCATGCAAACAGAACCTAATGCGCTTGGAGAATGCGAGAGTGAATAGCATACATTTGCTATCTTTATAGCATGTGATGCCCTCCCTGATATTTGATAAGATAAGATCACATGGAAATTTGGCTTAATGCCTATTGAATTATATTAATTACTAGTGGTACCCGTTGTTTTTTCATAATGAAATTACTCTCTTAACATCTTAGTATATCTTCTCTCTTCAAAAGTAACAGAAAAAGAGCAATTGAAAGAGAGTTAGTTCTTTGAACTTCAAAGCCAAATACAAACGGTTCAAATGAAAAGAAAGAAAAGAAACAGCAATAACAATACAGGAGCATAAGCATAGCAACGAAAAATCAAACGACAATTTTTGTATGAGGTTTTGCAAAAACTTAATTTTAAAAATAAGAATAATTAACTTAAAAAATAAAATAAATAAGTATGCAATAATCTTTTTTAACACAAATATGTTGTTTTAAAAAAGAAATTACTAAAATCGGTTCAGTATATTTTGCGCCAAAGCGTTACAAACCATTCCATATAAGCAATTTTATGTAAAATTCCATATAATAAATTTTATGACATTCTGACAAAATTGTTCCTCTATTCGTTGAATTGTTGTTGGCATATTTGCATAGAACTTACTTTTGATATAACCTCAATGAAAGAAGTGCAGAGCTGTCAATCGCATGGTATTGGTCGTCAACTGACATAGCTGTTTCGCGAGCTAATGCATCTATGGAGTTTTTCGTATGACATGTGGTACCATCATGTTGCCACTACATATCAACCACATCCATATCATTCGATTTGGGCAATAAAAAGTTAGTTATCATGGTACTATATCATTTACAGTAACAGCATTAATGGCAACATTTCCAAAAAATGCCTAATAGTTTCTTCTGCCCAAAAACCATACCAAGCAGTTACTCTTTGAGGTTTCTCGACAATCTTTCTGGGGTTTCTGTCAACAAGTTGTTCTTGCTCGTGAATCCAATCGGTGATGGCGCTTCAAATAATTTCTATGCTTCATTCCTGCTTTAACTGAACTGTGTAAGCGTGCAGACTAGAATTTTTAATAAAAATTCAACGCAACATGGTTCTTGAGAGGTTTAATTCCTACGCACATGACGAGTTGATGTGCTTAACCTCTCGGTAATAGTTTCAAGTACGGCACCAATGTTTTGGACTGAACAGCCTGTACACTGAAGGAAAAGAAATATGATTTATTTAAACAGACGGCATGTTAATTTATTTCCAGTTGATTTTTTTGTGTTTCAATATTTTTAACAAGGAAATTTGTAAATTAAACAGAAAATAACTACAACGCTGTTAAGCATTGAATTTTTTTATAGAAATATATTCAGATTTGACGTTTATATCTACAATTCTGAAAGCAAAAAAGTAATAACGAATCATAAAATTTTTTAAGATTTCATTGCAATGAAAATGTTGCATATTTTTCAGCGTACGTAATGAATGAAATCTAAATAATGTTTTGTGATTCGTTATTACTTTTTTGCTTTCAGAATTGTATATACACGACATCAACTGTATTAATAAAGTAAAGATCTGTAAATGTTGCCTGGCTGGCTCTCTAGTGCAACTGTGTGGCACTACCGTACAGCTAAGGAAAAACGTTGTGCTATATAGTATATATGGAAAACTAAAGTTGGATCAATTTGTACGGACAAAAGTGGTGTCGAATCGATGTAGTGCTAGGGGCCAGGCCAATTAATTGAGAAAGTAAACTTTGGGCTTGGATTCCGAGTTGTCCAAGAAAATGTGAATAAATTGTGTAACCATATATAGCTTTGAATTAACTAGATTAATTTTTGTTATTTTCAATCAGATTTCTGATTAAAAAAACCAGATTTTCACTTGGCACCAAAACATTACGTTTCCTAGTTGAATTAACGAAAACCCACTGATGATTTCACATCTACTACCACGGTTGCCAAGTGGCCTATTTTTAGCCGACAAAGCCCGGAATAACAAACATGTTGAGACCGGGGGCCTTGTAGGAATTGCACAATTTCTGGATATGGCAATAAATGGATAATTTTTGTTATTAATGAGCAACTAAGTACTTAAAAGATAAAAACTCATCAAAAAACTCTCACACAAAAATTATATTTTGGACGATTATATTATTTATTTCTTTAAGTGTTAAGCAAAAAAAGGTCCTCAACTTTTTCCCAAAAAAAAATTTGCCTTTTACCATTTCAAGGAAAAATTATTATATTTTAGTAAGGCCGTGAATTCCTTCTTTTCATCCTGGGCAATCCTGTCGGTTACTGCTCCAATTTCTTCGAATTTATGCACTATATTCAAAATTATACGCTTAATTTGTCGATTATAAACACCAAAAATATCACATCACATTCACTTTTGACCATTTTTTTTTTTTTTTAATTCAGATTTTATTCACCACTCTTATGGTGAAATATCGTCCGCCCTTTACATCGAAACTTTTTTTTCCCTGTCCTTATTTTTTCTATTTTCCTCTTGAATTTCAAAAGGTCATTCATGATAGCCAAACAATACGTTGATTAAAGTGTTATTTGAAATTTCTTCCGATGGAAACTTTGTACTAAGCATTTTATGTGATACCAACCTTTTTACTTTTTTTTTTTTTCAGTGATGACATTTGCGTTCCGTAGAAATCTATTGTATCGAGACTTAAAATGTACTTTTTTTCAATGGCGAATGTACTTTTTCTTCTTGTATATCAAAAAGTTACATAGAAGTACTAAAAATAAAAAATAAAGAAATAAAAACTTCAGCGAAGCTTACTTCAGGTTTCTACGCATATTTCAGCTAAATATTCTAAAAAGAAAATTATTATTTTTAGAAATAGTCCAAATGTATTGAAAAAGCGCTCAGTGTACCGAATGTACTGACGACGATTTTTTACGACGCAAATGTACTGACAAATGTACCCAAAATGCCATCACTGATACATACACTTACACATATTTAAAGAGGTCGAAATAAGATTGGGTTCACTTACTAGCAAATTGAGCTATAATTTGAAAACATACGAGAAACAGGAACAAAATTGCAGAAGTGATGAAAATTTTTCACATCCAGCACTAGAGTAACTTCGGGTATTGTGATATGGCCACGTAATGTGATGATGCCATCATATTTCCTTAAATAAACAACTCTCGACAAAAATGTTTTTTGTCAACATAGTAATAACGGAAAAAGATACGTTACGATTCACTTTGTTAAATGCCATAATCCGATTTCACTAAATTAAATATTTTTATAATCTCTCCTTAATATAAATTTGTCGACATAAAACCTTTTATGTATTCTAATTGATCTATTGAAAGCTCTTATGTGCTTTTCAGGGCTTTAGATGACACTATGGCAATGTTTTCAAATTTTTTCCTATTATAGTAAATATCTTTAAACTCGATGAATTCCATAAAACTTAAATAAAAATTGTTTGCATTATGAAACTTGCAACTTAGAAAAACTAAAAAAATGTGGCTTATTTACTTACAGCACAAATTTAATAATTTTCTTTTCTGAGGTGTGTCACTCTTGTGATTTTTCCATTTCCTACACTGTGCGAAATCAAATGAAAACACATTGAAAGAGCTGTGATTTGCTGCAAGCTTGTAAAATCAATAAATGCGCATTTTTAAAATTTAAAAATGATACCTTTCAAACTGTTTCAGATAGGAACTTATTTAAATTTACTATTTACTTATTCAAAAAAGATTTGAATAAAAAAATCAACTTTAACATTCCCATAGACTTCAAGTTGTCCACTTAATTCTTCACAAAATTGATGAACCTTTTTGTCAAAATGAATAATTGAATTTTAATTTTATATACATATTTATCACTTGATTTAACATAAATTTGGTTTGGCCAAAACTTTTATAAAAGTTCAGTTTTCTCTCATTTTCTGCTTATGTATCTATAACTTCCGATAGCTACGTCCTTTTCTATTTTATAATTAATTAAAAAATGTTCGCTACAGTAAACTTTTGCTAAATCATAAACAATATTTTAATGTTTTAAATATTCATTGAATTATTAAGTGGCAACTGCAAAAATATTTAATTAAATTTTTTAGTTTTAAAGGAAAATTATTGTATAAGAATAGCTTTGGTCACCGACACAATGATGATAGGTTTAGCTCAGCAAATAAAATAAAATTACTCACAATTCTAAATTTGCCGAAGTCTGGGAGCTCTGCCCAAATCAAACAAAATTTTTAAAAAAAAATTATTATATAACAAACTTTTTGTCAAACATTATTTTAAAAAAGATATTGGTAGCTAAAACTAAATAAAAAAGAAGTAACTTTTTCAGGGTTTGAACCCTTGTGTGTTGCGTCCGAGACGTTGATTCTAACAACCAATATATATATAAATTTTTCCCACAGTCGTCAAAGTTAAATATATAATAAATTCAATTTTGATTTTTTTGCTTGTTGAAAAAATGTTTGTAATGGAATTTTTTGTTTGCTTAACATTTTGCATAACTTTTATGTACACAAAAATGTAGGCAGTCTGTCTGTTACCTGCTAACTTTGTATATGAAGATGTAGGTAACTCATCAAACTATACAGTTACTTTTCAAGCGATGATGTAGACCAGTGAAGGGCACTTAATGGCTCTATTTGCTCACATTGCTCTAACCGTTATTCGCTGCACAAGCAAGCAAAAAAAAATTCGCAGAATTCAACGCTATCGAGGCACAAAATTCGCAGAGTTTCAACGTTATCGAGGCACAGCGTTGACTTGAATTCAAATGAAAACAAAAACAAAACATAAAGGCATAAATGACGGCGCCGCACTGTATCTTGACGAATGTAGCAATTGTTTTTGTTTGTAGTGTCATTTGGTTTTTTTTGTGCTAATGGCAATTTTGGAAATGAAAGTAAAAAAAAACTTTAAAGTTTCGTTTGTTGTTGCTTGATGTTGTTGTTTTGCTCTTTTGTTAGATTTTTGTGCCCACCGCTGATGTAGACAATAGTTGAGTTTTATTCGCCATCCGCAACGATAATTTTATGGGATACCAAACGATAAGTCGCAAACGTAGGGAGTAATATGTATACATAGCAACTTGCTTAAATGGCAGTGCTACCCAGCAAATTTGTAAACTGTCCATTGTGCATTTTGAAATCAAAAAAGGAATAGCTTTTCCGCGAAAAACAATTATTTAAAATATCAGGCTGCAAAAAAAGCAATTTAAAATAAAAAACAACTAACGAGTACTCGTGTAAACAACCAGTAAAAAACTTATCACCTTGATACATAAATAGCGTCTGGGCGAATAAAACGCAGCTAATATGACTTTATTGTGTAACAACATTGTATACAGAGAAGTAGGCAAACTGCCTACAAAGCGGCCATCGCTTACTGGAAATTCAAATACGATAATTAAATGGCACACAGGTTATAACATTGGTTTCCAAAGTGGTCCAGATGAACCCCCAGGGGTCCATCAGGGAAGCTCAGCTGCAACGCAAATTTTCATAATTAGAACAAATCTTCACATTTTTTGTCGAGTTTTGGGAATATAGTAGAAATGTAGCTGCAGGGGGTTCACCAGAACTAGCTAAATTTTGAAAGTGGTCTATGAGAAAAAAAAAAACGTTTGGGAAACTCTGGGCTATGCCTTCAAAGAATCTTCTTGGGATTGATACGACTACCGCCCATATGAGTTAAGCATTTAAGACTCTGAGATAGAGAGTTTCTTGATGTAGTGTAACCAAATTTCTCAAAAATACTAGGAAAAACTTAAAAAAAAGCTACTGAAAGAAATTTGGCGAATTTCGGCGAAAATTCGTGGCACTTTCCATGTAGCAAAAACTTCAAAACGTTAGAAACTGAGAGAATTATTTAAAGTAATGAAATGAAATTTTACATGAATGCAAGAAATAGTTCGGTCTAATATCAGACAAAATTTGGCGAATTTCTACAAGAGGGCGTGACACCTCCTATACAAGTATAAGCTGCAAAACGCTACACAGAGAGCTATTTAAGTAATTGTTGCCAAAATCCAAGTAGGTACGTTTAGTCCATAGGTGGGCAATGTGGGATAAATGAGTCAATTTTAGCTCTTTACAACAAACATGTCGTTTTTCTTAAGAAAACTAATCAACACATCAAACACAAGCATTCACCACTGCTACGCACATTTTTATCGTTGTGGTTTTTATACGTGCCATGCACGGGACTTGCATTATTGTTATTGTTGATTAAAAGAAACAAAACAAAAAAAAACGAAGCGAGTGAACAAGGAAACAACAATACGCTTATTGGCGACAGCTAATCTCGTTTCGTTTCATCAGTGTACTTTTATTTCTACACTCATATTGTTCTTGCTTGATTCTTGGAATTGGATTTTGGTATAATGCAGAATTTTTTTTTTCGAACGAGACATACATTACATATAAATTAAAGCGAGCCTTAAAAAAATACAGGGTGCGCCAAGTATTTAAAAAAAAAAATATTTCTTTAGTTCTACTTATCAGCAATAAAGACAGGCTTTTGAAAATTATCTTCATGTTTGGAGTGTAAAAGTTTTTCACGTAGTTCGTTTCTACTCGCTCTGCGACAGCCACACCAACAAGTCTGCATTGTTAGATTTTATTGTACATGCTGTACAACAAACTTAAAGTTAATGCAACATTTAAAATAAATAATTGTATGTGTCACGGTCGGTGTGAGGTTAAATCAAGGATTTGCTTGCGTTTTTTTTGTTGTTTTGTTTTAACATTGGTTTAATTGAATTCAAACACTCGCCTGTTTGAATGGGATTAAATGGAGCGAGTAGCTTACACTGAGCCACTACCAAGAGTGGCATCAATATTCACTTCCGGTGTCCAGTCGTGCATACTGCTGTGTGCGCGCACACAGACACATCGACAATTGCTTGTTAAGGCCAATTAAGTTCGTTTTAATGCAGCGCGTGAATCGAACATCGAATATTTGCTGTTAATAAACTGTAGGTGTGTGCGTGTAGCATTTGTGTTTGTGTATGTGCAAGACAATTTAAATCTGTGTCTGTATGAGTGGGTGCATTTGTTTAAAATCAAAGTTTATTGGAAACATATTATGTACATCATTTACTTACATACTACGATAATTGAGCTGCATTTTAATTAAATCGGCTGCCATGCGTGATGTTCCTTGATTTTTGTGGAATTGTGAACAGCTGCCATGTGAACAATAAACACAATCCCTTTTGCGGAACTGAATTGCATTTACAGACTAAAATCAAATTTGTTGTTAACAATTTAAGCACATGTTTGATTACATAGCGATATTGATTAAAATCAAAATATTCCCAAAGTTTATTGAAGCGAAATTAGCATAATTTGATGTGATTTTTTAGACTGTCAACGTTTGAATTTGAAATAAAACACTAAAGGTTATGAAAATGTGCCAATTTTTGGCATTATTAACTAGAAAATATTATGCCATTTTACATTTAAATATTATTTTGGATATGTGAGCATCGCAGCTGACCAATATTTAGCGCTTTAGGTTAACATTTTCGATTCTTGTTTCGAGCACATATTTGCGAAATTACACCAGCCCTGTGGATTTTCAAAGCGTCAAGTATTGCTGCTTTATCAGCACAAGACCGAAAATACATACGTTGCCAAAAGATATATATAAAATGTGAATTTTAAATGAATTTTAAGTGAATTTAAAGTTGAAATCTTAGTAAATCTTCCTAATGACGAATCTGAAGTTAAATTTCCAAAATTCTCAAATTTAATATTGCAGATCCAATATGGCAGACATATTTTTTAAAAATAAGCCGACTTGCAGCAAATTTAGTATACGGGGGTTTTTAGGATCCCTGAATACAAATCTAAAGTCAAATTTTTTTAAAATTCAAGATGATGGACCCAATATGTCGGAAACTTAATAACTCAATCCATATTATTGGGTCCGCCATTTTAGATTTTGAAAATCGAACTTCGGATTCGTAATCGACGACCCCAAAAAACCCCGCATCACAAATTTGGTACAAAACGGCTGATTTTCAAAAATTTTTCTCGCCATCTTGAATCCACTATCTTTAGTTTGGTAAATCTATCCTTGGGTTCGTATTCGGTGACCCCCAAAACCCCCGTATATCAAAGTTTGTGTGGGTTTTTGACCGCCTTGTTGTATTTTGTAAACCTACCACGCCAGCATTTAAGGTCCATTCATCAGCTATAATGTGAGCTAAGACATTACCCGATCGGTTGCGAATTTTTATTTTTACAAGATTTTTTTGCTGGACACTCGATTTTTCTCCGGCTTCCGGCTGCCATATTGAATTTTCCAATGGCGCACTTGGTATTTGAATGTAGATACTCTTTAAAACGAGCTCGTGATCAATTTTTTTGGTTGCTTCATTTGCACATATATGTTTATGAAGGACCGAGATCAAAGAAGTTTGACTGTAGACGGAAAATATCAGCTCCAACTCGAAACTTTACTCAAAACATAAATTTAATTTCCCGGAAAATAATTTGGATTGTGTTAATCATTCCGGAAAATGAATTTTTGAGAATTTGAAAAGTCTCGGAATTTTCAAACCCTAATTAAATGTCAAGAAAAATTAGCGATAGGTTTTAAAATGCTAAGCAAACGTTTGGCATTACGTTTAAAAAATACAACATAGCATCTTTCGTTTAACTTTTAAAAAGTTTCGATCCTACTTCTCATCATATTGAACTTTTGACAAAGCAAAACCAATTCACATACATATTTTTTGTTAGAGAAATCATTCCGAAAAAGATTTAGAATGGACAAGCTTAATGCAAACATTAGATGAAAAATCAAAGTGGCACCTCAATTTTTAATAATCAATTTTAGTAAAGTGTGATTTATTTATTTAATTAACAAATACTCAAATGTTTTCATATATCAACAACAATAAATCAAAGATTTATCTAATTAACATTTTCCATTATATTGAAATATGGTTTGTGTGTGTACTAAAATTGGAAATGTGTGACGTTGCTACAAAAAGCATTTTGGCATTTTATGACATAGCGTGTCATAGAAGGGGCGGCGTCAAATGAGTCTGAAAATCACGTTACATAATATGTGAACAGCTTTATCTCTCCAAAACAATAGAAGTTACAGAGAAATAAATTCCAAATTATGATCTAGCGGCGCAAAATCAACATGAAAAGTTAATTAATTTTAAAATTAAATGAAAAAAAGGTTTATTCAACTGAAATGTAATTTCTCTTGTATGTAGCCATTTTGCGGGCTAGATTAAGGATGCGTGTTTATTAAACCAGCGATGGGCAAAATATGAAAAATGAGCCAATTTTAGCTCTTTACAACAAATACGTCGCATTTCTTAAGAAAAATAACCAAAACAGCAGACATATGTACTCACCACTGCTGGGATTTGCATTATTGTTGTTTTTGCATTATTCAGAAAAAATAAAAAAACCGAAACGTGCGAACAAGGAAACAGCAATGCGCACATTGATGACAGCTTCTCTTATTTCGTTTGATCAGTGTACTTTTATTTCTACACTCGTTTTTCTCGCTTGATCCTTAGAATTGGCATTCGGTTTATTGAAAAAAAAATTTTTTTTTTTGATGTGAAACTTCTTTAGCGTGGGTGTGATTTGGAATTACAGTGAGCTTGCGATAATATGAACTTATTGAAATCAAGCCTATTTATTTTTGCGAGATTTTTCATATTTACGAAAGGCACACGAGTTGGAAAAAAAAATCGAGTTTCATTAGTTTCAAAATAAATATTTATCGAAATATTAATTTTTTCATTTTTCGACGCATAGTTTTCTTTTTTCCTGGACTAAGAAATGCATTGTTGATATATGAAGAGATAGCATTTTTATTTTTTCTTATTTCACATATTGTAGACTTTGTCGCTCCATACTTATTTGCCAAATTAGTAGTACTTGCATCTTTTCGTAAGAACTCCAAAATATCTGTTTTTCTCCTAAAGTCAAAAACTTATGCATTATGCATATTTAAAAATTATTAACATTTAATTGTTCCCCAAGAAAATAAAGATGCAATTATGCTTGCTAACTAATGACATAAGCTATTACTGATGTAAGAGGAAACAAAACGTGTATATGAGCACATGTGAGCATTTTCGAGCGACACGTATAGACATTTTAAATTGAAAATGTAACTAGGGGATTCCCCAAATTACCATTGTTACGAAATTTCTGTATCTTTGACGATAATTTCGATCTCTCACACTTTTCTGAGTTCGATCACTGGATTGTGTAACAATTAAAAACACAAACTTATTTAGTTATAAAATGGTTTATTTTATTAACGTTCAAATTCTAATATTAATTTAACACTGTATAGAAAACTGTTTTACTTTACTACGGATCACACTGTATTCACTTTATTGCTTCAATTCAAGTGTTCTACTTCAATGTTTAAATACAACTGTGTCACTCAACTCAGATGACAACCCTTTTATACTGCAGTCATCACTCTCTCGAATAATCCATTACCTTCTAAGTGGCGTATATTCTACCATTATCTACAACCTACCAGTGCTTAGCGTGCATTCTACCACCATCCACAATCCACCAGCATGGCGCACTGACGTTGAGCTCACAATTATCCAGAATGTTGCTATTATGCTAGATAGCGTTGTACGTTGTACGACGGCGATAATTTCCCTCGGTTGTCGACTTTTTATTGTGTACTGCAGCGTCTGTTCGGTTTATTATTTTTAGTACAAAAACGGCACTTTGCCGCTAGATGGTGCTAATATCGTTTAGTTTCTTTTGTTGGTATTTATTTCAAGAGTTTTCTAGCATAAACCAAATTTTGCTACAATATTTTAAAGCTTTTGAACAAAGTTTATATTTTGGAATAGTCAATGTTAGGGAAAAAGTGCTCATAATTTGGGATGTTCATATTATCGCGAGCTCACTGTAGAAGAATATACTGAAGCGCAAAAAGCGACGATTTTTTTTTAGTCGTAATTTGACTACAGTTTCTTCCTCGAAGTTAAGGTTTAGTTGACGGAATCTAGAATAACTACAGCAATAAATGATATATCAAATCAAAGTTCTCATCGAGCAGAGTACCCGAAAATCATCGGTTTCGAGGTCGGTAAAACGAAAGCTGAGATATAAGCGTGGAAAGATTTCCTATTTTTTCAATAATTGCATTGATTAACTACCAAAGGCTTGCCATAGCGAAGAGAAAAAAATCTACTACGCTCTCTCATTGCAGTTTTCTATGTTTTTTGATATTTTAATAACAACCAGGCTTCATTAAGAAACAATAACAATTGCAATGAAAGAAAGAGTAGTATGCTTTGGTGTTTAATTAGTGCCAGACTTGAAAAAATTTAAGAGATAGGAAACCTTTCCACGCTTATATCTCAGCTTTTGGTCAACTGATTTCAAAGATGCTTCTTTTCGGGCGTACTGCTTTATTAGTACTTTAATTTGATATATCATTTATAGCTGACGCTATTCTAGATTTTGCCGACTTTTATCATTTTAATGAAATATTTTCGTTCCATTCTATCGCAGTCTAGTTTTCTAAAGGTTTGATTTCTACCACGTGTAAACTGCACACATGATTTTATTTTGCTATCGAGATTGAATTTATGGTGGGGTTGCTTTCTGTTGTTATAATTGTTGTTTATGTTGCTTTTATTCTAAGTAGCTCCTGCTCCCAAAACTTTGCCCATCTATGTTTATGCTGACTGAATAAAACAGTATTATAATAATAGAACATTGCTCCTTTTGAAATAACGACTATTTCAAAATTAAAAGGAAAAGCCCACAAACCTGCACGCATGCAATGCGCCACTACTTTTTTCCTATTCCATACTTTAATTTATTACCTATGAAGGCTTCTTAATTAAGGAGTTTATTAAGTACAAATTTGTTTCTATGCCCCTTCACCCACCACTAGCCGCCATATAATGTAGCTAATTCAAATCGAAGGTGTTTTATTTTTGACCTAAACGTAACGGAAATATCCATTTACACACAAATGTTGTTTCTGTTAATAAATTAACTGTGGCAACGCCAGCAGTCTGAAATTCCTATGTGCCACACGAATTAACCTTAATGTGCACGTAAGAAGTTAAAAAAATTTAAATATTAAATATTTTCATATTCTCCGCTAATTTTATAATTTAAAAACACTAAATACAGAAAACTCATCAATTATTCACATGTTACTTATCCGGTTAGATATTTTGTCAGCAGTAACACAAAAAACGCAAATTAATCGCAAAAATTATTTTGCAACGAGCACATAAAGGTTAATTTTAGCCTAACAAAATACGTAGCTTTTCAACTTCAGTAGCATGAAAAACGCTCAACATTCAACAGCAAAAACAACATCCCGTGCAGTTACTAACCGTTTTTTTATTACCAAACGCACGCAATGTCGAAAAAAGCTGAAAACACAGAACAATCTCGTCAATATTTTCGTTTTTTTCTTTTTATTTTAACGAGCAATAGGAACAAGTCAAATGGCCAAATAAAAATAAAACGCTACTCCAATGTATACAATTATCAGTTGGCTTTTGAAATTAGGCCAAACTCGAGCCACTTAATTTTTTTCATCAACGACAGTTGGAGTTACGGAAAGGACGAATGTTAACGTAATTAAGAACTCTGTTTGAGGGATGTTTGATACCTTTCTGTCTCTCTTACTATTTTTTTGCGCAATAATTGTGGTGTATATTCATGAAAGAACAAATCAAATGACAAAAAATTCTTAAGGATAATTGCTTGGTTTGACAAGAAAAATAAAATTTCGTACGCTAAATTTCATTTCAACCACTTCTCGTGCACTGCAATTACTATTTCCTTAAGCTTTTTCTTTATGTTTCGGTTCTTTTGTCTCTCTGAAATGCTCTCTTGCGCGCTTGTACCATTCCGAACCAGCATCAAACTGTACGTTTCCCATATTGCTGTAAGAGCTCAATACGAACACAGTGGTGGATGTTGTGGTGAACTGGTATTTTCACAGATTTAACTGAAAATATTAAATGACTTCAACTGAGATCACACAAAAACTGCTTCCAAAATAATTCATGTGGTACTTTTTGTCACATTTTTGAAAAACTATTATTTCGAAGTCAGAGTCCTGTAAAAAAAAAAGGCAATTTGGTGGGTCAAGTCACCGAAATTCTCTAGTTACGCCAATGTCGTTTTAAGAATACAATGTTTTCCTGCTCAAGTTTTCCGTATACAACAAAAATTACTTCACTAGATGGCGGCAAATATTTTTTGACTTAGAGATCTGACGATCTGTTCGAAAATGCTCGGCTAGAAACTTATCTCTCGAAGGACGAAAGTGGTATTCCAACAGACCCTGATATTGCCCGTTGTTCTGTGTGGGACTAAGTGTTGGGCAATGAGTGGAGTTGTGGAAAAGATGTTCGGGTATTTTGCAAGAAAAATCTTGTCGTAAAGCTGTTCCTGTATAAAAAGGCGTTATATGCATAAAGCAAGAAATTCAACTCATGGGTAATTGAGATATGAGTATTGTCTTGGGCATATCGAAAGTATGGAAGACAATGCTCCATCAAACTAAAAGGACAAGAGTTCTGCCAATGGCAGAAATTCATTATTAAATGAGGCGCCCAGTTGAAAAACCGGCTTACTATAGTCCCTTTTTCATACTTTTGGAAAAACAAGGAAAAACGTTTATCTTCATCTATGTTTATTGAAAAACTAAAACGTATTTCCCACATAATAGCTTATAAAATTTCTTACTTAAAGCACGTCAGATCAGTCTTTTCAAGTTTTATTTGTCTACAATTTTGGACCTGGCCGGTTATGGTACCAATGTACTGGACTGTACCGGTTTTGACATAGTAATCAACAAATTTTGTTTGAAAAAAAGTAGAATTAGCCGGTTTTGATTTCAAAACGTTGCACGAAAATAAATCAAAATAAATTTAAAAAATGTAATATATCGGTCAAAAATTAATCTAAAAACATAGTTGAAAGATAAAGCATGGTCTGGATTTTGATATATGAGAATATCTTAAAATTTGATTTTTTTTGGACTTGGCCGGTCTTGCAACTGGATGCCTCGAATGTCATTATATTTTAATGAAGTTTTTAAGGTCAAACAAATTACCATACTCAATTCTCTCAAAGATTTTCAATACCAAGACATAAAAAACGTGCTATATTTTGTCATCGCTCCGAAAAATGAAAATTATGTTACCATCTTGCCTCATCCCTACCACTTCCTTAAGACTCAATCTTTCTCCATACTGAATTTCATCAAAGTTGGTTCATTAGCTTAGCTCTCAGCACATATTTTCCTGTTAGGGGTGTGTCACCGTCCGTTAAAAACAAATATCTTCCCTCAGGTGAGTCGCTCACGTATTGGAGGTGTGGCACTTTTAAGAAAATTATATTCGGAACTGCCCCTCTTCAAAAACTTTCCAATAATGTTGTGTTATGGAATTGTTATTATTAAAAAAGGATAGGGCTTCACCTATTTATATAATGATTTTAAATTAACAGTCGGTAGGTTCGAGAAAAAAAGGTAATCACTTGAACTAAAAATCGCACAAACAACACACAGGTAAATTTATCAGAAAAGAATTGGGATGAATTAGGCATTAGTACTTATGGTCATTTTATTAATTATGTTTCACGCACCGTAGTATTTTAGGGTTAAGCTCATAAAACTACTGTCGCATTTTTTATAAATCACTGAGATAGTGATGTCCAGGGCTGCCAAGTGCCCGAACTTTATTTTTTTTAGAATGCCGGGAATTGCTTCTTTTCAACTTGGCAACTCTCGTGAAGTCTGATGATTTGACAACACTTTGGGCGTCTTCTATATTTTTCGGCATTGCTCTGACATAAAATAATACACATAGTACTCCAGCAAGGAAGTGATTCCAGCCAGACTAATGGGTGAAATAATTGCTGATCAAAGGTGCTTTAGAGTGTTATAATCAAAAGTAAACGCTTGCGGAAGAACCACTAAATAAAGAAATAATTCCCCAAATAGACTTCTTTCAAAGATTCCCAATTTTAAAAAAAAATCACTACTCAATTAAAAGAGACTTTCATCGTACTTTCAAACTTCTACAATTCACTGAACGAAATACTGTAGAAAACATTTTCGATTTCTTCATTAATTTTAGAAACATTGAGACCTGGATTTTGTGGCATTGGCTCACAAAATAAATCGAAATATTACAATTTTGTGTACCCATTATCTTTTTAAAATAATTCGCGGGCTTTGGATTCAAACCATAATGCATAAAGACACTGTTTGTATCTACTACTTTCAAGCTTCAGTACCCAGAGTGTTCTAAATTCACCACTCACTGGTGAGTCAGTGAGTACCACCGAATTTCCGGCCTCCATTATGATTATTATTATATTGATTAAATTTTAAAAGACAGTAGCTACACGTTACATATTTTTTGCAACCATATTTTATAGTAATAATTTTAGCCCGACCTCCTTTTTTGAAACATGAAACATTCACATATATATTACAGCAGGGCCATAAAAGTAATTTGTTATTTTCCATTTTCTATTACATAATGACAAGTGACACATAGTTTTTCATATTTAAAGGCACATGAGTATGTTTCTCTATATGTATGTACATATCTTGGCATGAGGACAAATTCCAATACTCGTATTTACAATCCAATGATTGTATCATTGTGTGGGACATAGGCACTTACACATTCGCAAGCGAAAAAGACATATGTATACGTGAATACGCACGTATGTATTATTATACTTTTAACTGTCGCACGCAATTTTAGTTCGAAAATTAATTTTCTGAATATTTCGGGCACTCTTCTTGTATTTCGGGCACTCCTTTTACACTTTTGTCTATTTCTACTCGTATTCGTCTGTTATTGGTTTTTTTTTATGTCGTTCTTATTTGTATTCATGTTGAGAAAAAACAAAAAAAAAACCTGTTCGTTTCCACTGCTCTGTCCTCATGTGACGTGCCTAGTTCTACTCCCATTACATCCCTCGAACATAGGTCATTTATATGCATATTTTCTCCTCTATTTTCTATTACTTATTTTTCTGTTTTTTTTTTATTTTGTTTTTTTTTTTTGTTTTATTTAGTTTTGTATTTCTTAATGTTTTTGTTTTCATCTAAAAAGATTTACAGCACTTCATGATTAACAGATACCGACGGAAGTATCAAAAGTTATAACTTTGTGGGCGTGATTAATGAAATGAATGAATACTAAGCAGAAAATATATATAATCTTATATGTAAAGCTTTGTTTGTGGTTTTGATGACGTCATTATTTAATTATCTATTTCCTTAATACTCTTATATTTTCATTAGAAGTTATGTCAGGTGAAATGGGAATCTGAAGTTTCTTTTTTATTTTCGCAAGCGCCTGTAACAATCGCTTGTAGGTATGAGTATTAGGGTGTTTATACGGAAATTAAAATGAGCTTTTACATGAATTTGAAATCCTTTGATAATATTGTTGTATTGTATGGGATCAAAGTCATGTAACCTTAAAATGGCTAAAACTTTGCGAGAAAATCTCAAAGATGACCGTTTGAAGACGAAGAATGATATTAAATGATGTTTTCTTAAAAAATAAATTTTAATTTGTTTTTGAATCTTAAACATAAGCTCAAAAATAGACAAAAAAAAAAACATTTCTTGAGTATTTAATCTCAAATATTTCAAAGTCATGAAGTGATGGGCCAATTCTGAGTGCAGAGTCGGACTTCGCATGAAAATTTACTTTGGAAATTAAATTCATACCATAAACACACTTTTTCAATATCAACACTTAAAATGAAAAATAAACATTTGAATCTCCCTAATGAGTATACGTTTGTATTCATAAGATATTTATTGTTTTAAGACGATGGATGCTTCTTGCCGTTGGTATCAATAAATATTTAAAGTCCTTGCGTAATTTATTTACTAACTTCAGTTCATCAGAGTCATAGAGTGAGAGTGCGATTAAAGAAATCGTTCCAACATTTTTATCAACTTTTTGTTAAGGTCCTTTTTCAGCGTTTACAAATTACTGACAAAAAATATAAAGGCAAAGGACTGTCCTTAAATCTTTTAGAATTAAGAGCATACAAAAGCGGCAATATAAATAAATGTTCTTTGTTCGTGAAAGTTTTTTCTGTTTGTTTTAAATAATTTAAAATATTTTTAATAGTTTGTTTTTCATTTTTAAAAAATTTTTTATAATGTTCATCGTAAGTTTATTAGTTTTGTTTTTAATTTTTTCTAAGATAATTATATGAATGTTTTTTGTTCGTAGTGATTTCGAAAAATAAAATTACCCCTGAAGAAGTGGAGAACTATCCACGAAACGTTGGGAAAAAATTATTGGTGAAACTGATGGTTTTATTATAAAATAATTTAAAATACGACCTTAAGCCCAAATAACTAATAATTAAAAGCTTCTCAGTTTTCAATTTCAAGCAGTTAGACCTATCAAGAATGGAATATCTCTAAGCTCTCCGAGTCTTTTCATTTGCGTGATGCTTGAAACCGTCCCTTTCAATCATGGAAGAAACAAAGACCTTCAACTGCAAGGAAAATATTTCAAAGTAGTCTTAAGTACTCCATGCGCCACAGTTTTTTGTGTTTGAGATGTTACCATACTTATGTTATGGATTTTGGAATACTAAACGCGATAATTGTAATAAAATTTTTTAATGTATAGGTTTTCGAGATATGAACTTCTGACAGAACTACTCAGGATTACCAAGTGACTACGATTGACCAGAAACCAGAAAGTTCATGTCAAAGCCAGGGGCCTAGTAGTCGGCAATAGTCGAGAATCGGAAGATTTTTGTTTAACGCGGACTTTTTCCCAAAAAACTTTATATTGCTGACCAAAAGAAGTCAATTTTTGCCCATAAAAGTAATTTGACTTTTTACGATTTTAGGCAAACATAATTTTCTTTTGAGAAGACTGAGAATTGCTTCTTTTCAACTTGGCAATCCTGACTTCTTGAACTTTTTGAAGTGAAAACTTCTTATGGCACGTTGTGCGGCTGAGGAAAAAAGTTAAAACTCGCGACACCCACCGTCATCGGGATTCCCCGTCATGAATGCGATAGTAAAATTTGAATGTTCTTTGCAGACTTGGGAAACGAACTCGATTTTGGAATTTTGAAGACTTGGGAAACGAACTCGATTTTGGAATTTTGAAGACTTGGGAAACGAGCTCGATTTTAGAATTTTGAAGACTTAAGAAACGAACTCGATTTCAGAAATTTGAAGACTTGGGAAACGAACTCGATTTCAAATTTGGGAGACTTGGGAAACGAACTTGTCTTTGGAATTTTGAAGACTTGGGAAACGAACTCGATTTTAGATTTTTGAAGACTTGGAAAACGAACTCGATTTCAAAAAATTTAAAAAACGTTGCCTACTTTTAGGCGCTTTTAATAATTTGATCCTAAAAGTATGCAACACTGCAAAGCAGACACACTAACTGACACATTCAATTTTCATTCAACGATTGTTATGCTTACATGTTTGTTTCTTTCAAATTCCGCGTTGTTGCGTTGACAAATTGAGAATGAGAGCGAGAGTAAAATTTGAATACATATTCCGTTTTTGTCTTCCATTGCATTGCCATATAAAAAGAAAACGCACACATACCAATTAACACACTAACTTGCCATTAAACGATTTGTTTTCACTTCTGTCGGCACTCCCGGAGTGCAACCCGCCGCACAGTGTTATATTTTGAGAAAAAATGGACAAAATCAAATTCCCGTCGATAACAATGCCCAAAAAAAAACGAGGTCGGTCTCATTCGAAAGGTGATTTCATGCTTTTTTTTAGAAAAATTGTCCCGAATCGAGATCCCAGCTTTGGGCATTTCTCAGAAATGCCCAAAATATGGTCTTTTTCACTTTTAGACAGTTTTTCCCAATTTTAGTACAATTTTGACTCGTATACATATCCGATGATAATTTATTTTGAAAGTCGAGAGTATATATATATATATATATATATCTTTTAAAACTAATTCGTTATGAAAAAAAAAATTTTTTTCGTATTATAACTAAAAAAATGACAAAATTGGTCATGGTCAATAAATTATCATCGGATATGTATACGAGTCAAAATTGTACTAAAATTGGGAAAAACTGTCTAAAAGTGAAAAAGACCATATTTTCATATATTTCTCAGAAATGCCCAAAGCTGGGATTTCGATTCGGGACAATTTTTCTAAAAAAAGCATGAAATCACCTTTCGAATGAGACCGACCTCGTTTTTTTTGGGCATTGTTATCGACGGGAATTTGATTTTGTCCATTTTTTCTCAAAATATAACACTGTGCGCCGTTTTTTTTTTTTTCATTTATTTTTTTGTTTTTTTTTTTTTTGTTTTCAAAAGTAACATCATGTATTTGAACATATTTCGAATTAGAACTAAATTATCTTCACATTTTTTTCATTAACTATGTATGTATGTCGTGAAAAAGTTGTTTTTTTTTCTGTCAATACTATTATTGAAAATTCATTAATGTGAATTTGAGGGAAGGTACCGAAAACTTTGACTTTTTTGGTGTTTTTGATTTTTTTATTTTGATTTGATTCAATGTTATTAAAAACATAACCATTACCAACTTTGCCTATTAAACTCGAGCTCATCAAAGCATTATTAGGGCCATACTTTCGCCTTATTTGAATAACATTTTCCTAAGCCTTACGGTAGAAAAGATCAACGAAAAACAATTTTACGGTCCACAAGCCTGTATATTGCTTGGTAACAAACAATTCAAGATATAATCATTGGAAGGAAATGCAGCCTGCGATGCGCTTCGGTTAGTTGTTTCTGATATTTTGGAATTTAAAGCAAATTGCTTGTGATTTGCTAATGCAATGCAATATCCCCATTTAGTTCCATTTTAGTGGCTTTACCAATACATGTCCTCAATTTTGGTCAGTAAATGTGTTTGAAGATATACTTATATACAATTAAAGTTTTTTTTTCCTGAACTTTGGCAATGTTAGTGATGTGTACGGTATAGTATTCATCAAGAAATTAAATCAATAGAGCAACGCTATCAAGGATTATCGAATGTAAATAGGATGAGGTACTATCTCTGGTTACTCATAAGAATGATAATCACAAAACAAATACAAAGGGTGTTCAAATTTGACTTATATTTTTAAATTTACCGTATTTTTTTTATACAGTTACTAGATTACATTGATGTTTTTTCTTAGGTATAAACATTCCGGTTATTCTTCAACTCTCTTCGGAGAAAGACTTTTTTATCGTCTATAACGTTTGGGTTACATTTTGCTTTAGCTAAAGCGATTCTTTTGAGAGTAGAGCTTCGCGACGACGCCTATTGAGCGTCGTGGAAAAGCGTTGGGAGAAGAATCTATCAAGCTTTTACACTTGAAGCTATATGACCGATATTGCGTGTTTGCATACTAAACACAACTTTTGAGAGGGGAGCTTTACGAATGCTGAGTAGATCCACTGAAAAGCGTAGACCAGAAAGAGCTACATGGTTGCTTAAGCATTTAATTAAGGGCACATAGCGCCTTCAAATTTTCAAGAAATCAAAAAATTTTATGCGACTACTTTTTGTTTAAAAAATATTGAAAAATACGTTTTTAATAACATAAACCTAAAATTCGGCTTATAAAATATATAGCGAGCATTTTGGGAACATCGTGTCAAAGTTATAGTTCTTGAAACCACGTTTTTCGAGTTGGCGGGCGTGATAAAAAAAAAACTGCTTGACCGATCTTTTTTTTAATATGTTGCTGTGCATATATTAATGCAAGGAATGAACTGTGGACAGAAAGATCGGTATTATAGTTTTTGATTTTTGGCACGATTTTGAGCCCGAAAAAATTACGCCATTTTGTATTTTTTCGACAATATTTTTTTCTTGTAGTTCGTTCCCTAGCAGCTTTGATGCTGGTTAAAACCTTTTACTTAGATGTTCCAGTGAGCCGCAATCACGCCCGCCATGATTTTATGGTGTTTTTTCAAAAAAATCTAATGATCATAAACTTCATATATGTATGTGTAAAGTTTCAAAATGATATCTTGTTTTTTATTAAAATTATACGCATTCTAAAATACTTAAAAAAAATTTTTTTGAAAGTGTCATGTCCCCTTAAAGGTGGCAAAAGGCTGAAAAATAAAATTTACAAATAGATGAGCCGGTCTAAATTAGATATAACTGGTGAAAGCGTTAAAGTAAAGGGTGTTTTTTTTAGAGGTATAGAGCTTCGAATTGAAATAAAACACAAGAAAATCGTTTTAATGTCCATCAATTTGGCTTTATTGGAAGGACAATTTTATGCCATTAATGTTTAAATATGATTTCGGGCATGTGGCCGCCGCGGCTGGCTCGAATAAAGCCAATTCTACAGGTCCAATTTTGAACCACTTTTTCGAGCACATGGGGCCGTATGTCGGCAATAACGCCACGAATGTTGGCTTCCAAGTCCCCTAAATATGCACGATTTGCAAGCGTTGTTCTTTTGTCAACCTGTTCATGATGAAATGGCAAACCAAACTGAACATAAATGACATTAGAGTTGCCAGATCTGACCATAAAATGCCAGTTTTATCTCTATTCGAAAAACAAACCTCTAAAAAAAACACCCTTTATTTCCTATGTCGATTCGGAAGACTTTACCGGGTTTGATTAGGTGAAGGAAATTTCAAATGGAAAAGACTTTTTTTTAAAAAAATGCTTAGAGATAATGAGAAGTTGGAAGTCGAACAATATGCCTTTGCAAATCCAAAACTTGGTGAAGATTAAAAAAATTCATTTTATTAGGTATGTGAGATATAATAGGTATGTTACAATATAAATTATCGTAGAAAACAATCACTATCACTTGCTTTTGTATTAAAAAGGAAAAATGAAAACGGAGCCAAATTTACAAGGGACCTCGCGCGAACTCAGATTAATATGAATTTTTTTTTTATTATATATATTTTTTTGAAAATAGCTTAATCGAATTTGCAGTCACTTGTAGAAACCGATATTCATGTGAAATTTAACAATTACCAGGTTAAATTGTTTCATTTTGTTATCTTTGTCATGTTTGTGTATAAAGCCGATTTGTGAAATTTCACATGAATATCGGTTTCTGTAAATGACTGTTAATTCGATTCAATAATTTTCAATTAATTAATAATATTCAGTCGACTAAAAATAAATTAAATTTCTATATATTTTTTTACTAAATCGTTTTAAAAAAAGTTAACTCAGTAATTTGCAATTCAACTGCTGGACAAATTTTATAGCCTAATATTTTTTGATTAAAATCTAAGCCGAATTCGGGATGTAAAATGTCCACCCTTATGAAGTCAAAAGTGCCCTTTAAAACGTCTCCCGTGTCGGGCGTGTCTTGACAAATATTACGTTTTTTGGAAGAAACTTTAAAAAAATACGGTGATGCAGTTTCTTATTAGCTTTTTCGTGATTTGATCGCGAATAATTGATGTTTGGAAATCAGTAACAATTTTTAAGATTCATTTTTTTTTTTTTGGAAATATATTTAAAACTTAAATGTCAAAGGTTCTCCACATTATCCTTTCTTCTTAAAAATCATGTGTTTATGTAAGAAATAATTGAAATGTTTCGAGATTACAGTCAATTTAAGATTTCGATTCTACTTTCAAGTTTCAAAATCCTGCATCTTGGGAACCAATCGCACTTTTACAAGTAAGCTGCTGCATTTCATAACTCGCTGAAATTCCAAATATGATATCATAAAGCTTAGAATCAAGTATTTCAAATATCACTTTCAAGTTGTGCATTGACGAGTATTGAATAAATATCCAAAATCTCTATTCTTGCGATACTTGTAATTCGAAATATATGAATTTATATGACATACTTTCGCATTGATTTTTATATGAAATAACATTTGCTCACAATGCAAAAATACAAAAAAAAAACTTATTTATTGAAAGCCAACTTTTTTTTTTTTTTTGTTTTTATTACGCCAGCAAACAATGGCGGAAAAGCAATAAAAGTATTTAATAACAAAAAGAAATATTGGACAACAAAACTGGACGCTTGAACAATACGAGTGCTGCGAACAAGTGCTCGGTCGCAAGCGATGGCAGTTTATGATAAAAAGTTCACCATTATGCTCGGTATTGCAGCAGTATTGAGCCATCTTTTGCCGTCCTTAAAACCTCATTCTGAAATCATTAAAGATTGTTTTGGTCTATGACTTTCCTTTTGTATTATGTTTTTCTTTTTTATTTTTTGTTTATTGTGCAATTTAGCGCTATTTTGTATCACCAATACATTCTTTGCTTATGCCAACAGGCGATAACATTATAATTCAGCTATGAAATTGTAATAAACATTAAAATTTAAAGATTAAAGTGCTGAAAAAAAGTCTTAATATTTTGTCCTTATTAAAACTGTTTGAAATTTTAAGATTTTTTTCTACTCAAACGGTTCATGGTGACCTATAAATAACCATAGTGATTATAGTGTAGAGTACGCTATAAAAGTCAGTTCACTGATTCCTCAACAATGCTATCCGCAGTGCATGGTCACTTGTGAATGCCTTCAGTTTTTGCTAAATTTTATTGTTCCAGTTAACGTTTCTTTTAAAGCCGTAAAATAAAATTTATAATCAAAACTCAAGACCATACCGTATTAAAACACCATTGTCTTTCAGCAAGCAAGGGACGAAGTTTGTAGTCTCTTAATGAAACATGGATTGGTCCAATTCTTGGCTACATCCCAGATAGATATTAATTACTTTTAAAGTAAATTTATTATAATTTTAATTTAAGGCAACATACAGACATAAATTTAAAAGTCGAACTCGATCAATGGCGTCTTTGTTCTAAAAACGAAAATAGAATTTATAAGAATACTTTAAAGTGCACTAAACCAAATTTCGTACATAAATACTATGTAAGGTTTTCATTAAAATTTTTATTAAAATTATACATTTTTCCATGAAAAGTATACTGTGGTGACGAATAACTGTTACCAAAGTTTTGTTAAAAATAAAAAAATCCACGGTTGGTTTTGATGAAAACACATATTATTGTTATTAAAGAACATATTTTATCGTAGGTATTCCTGAAAGCGCGAAAAAGCCTCGAAAACTGCGCACATTTTCGAGCCTCGAAAATAATTTGTATGAAGAAAAGTTTGCGCAACCCTCGAAAACTTTCGGGACAAATTAAGTAGTCGAGCAAGTAGCCTCAAAAATTGAATCAGTGTTGCCGTTTGTCGAAACAATTTTCTGCTAATATCAAATTCTTCTTGTGAATGAATTGAATCAATTTATTTTTTGCACTATTTTGCGGCATTTTAAGGATTCTATTTTATTTGACAAAGAATTTTCTGAACAATTTGATTATTTTTCAACAAAATCAGCAATAACTGAAATAGTGTACATTTTAACTTAAACACTGCAACATGGCAACACTGATCAAACTGTCAAATTACCATTGCTCAATCAATTACGCGTTTGCATTGATAGGGGTGTTTCCGAAAGCAAGCTCAAAACTTTCGAGTTTTCGCAATTAGAGGAATATCCATATTTAATTTTTATTCATTCATTTCAAATCTTTCATCCTTCACGGCACGCACGACTTCCTCAGACATTTTGTTTCATATCTTCTGTAAACGCCGCGGCGTTTGAATTGTTCTATCTGAAGGTGTTTTATGTTCTTCAAATGGTCCATTATGAAGCTCCATATATTTACAACAATCCAATATAGTAGATTCAGATCTAGAGAAGAGGACGGCCTTTCCTTTCATCTGACGAGACATAATACGAAAGTTCCGTTTCGCAGCAATTCCAAACAATCCCAGCCTTATGCGCTGGAGCTGAGTCTTGCTGGAAGCAATATCTTTCATTACCAAATAACTGCATGACGTTTGGCAACAAATGCATTTTCAAAACCTATCCTAAGTAGTAACCTGCCATCATTTTTAAGTCTTTTTCAATAAAACCCCCCATTTCTCTAACGTTCAACTGCTTTTTTTTAAATGGGAACATCAGCCATATATCCTGCATACTCGCGAGTATCTTGGGCGCTCTGGCTGTCTTGCAACAGAAATAGTTTCTCATCAGAAAAAGTTATATTGCTGCTTTTATGCCACCGAAAAAGTTCCTCACTTCTCTTTCTTCTCATTATTGTTTGACGCTCTGTAAGGCGGTGAATCCACTTTTTCTTGAATGCTTTCATCTCTAGATTTTTTTAATAACGTCTTGTATGTTTTCGTGGCACACACCCATGCCTCTGGATATCTTCCTTCCCGAAATGGTTTTAATTTTTCGGAATTTGAAAAAAAAAAAAATATGAAAATTAGATTTTTTTTATTTAATTTTTTTTTTTAATTCTGTACGTAAACCACCTTAAAATTTTTCTCAAAATGTTTTCGTCGAGAGTCAATTCAGTCACATAACGTTATTAGCATTTATTTGCTGCTTTTTACACCAAAAAAACTGAATAAAAACTTAAAAAACTTGAGCAACGTTTCTTGGGTCCTTTGGAACGTCTATCAACTTTTCACTTTAATTCACCACTAAATATGTAGACTCATTTTAAACGAGTCATCTCTGTTATCAGGTTGAATACCTTCTATGGTAAAAATGCCAGTGCGACATTTTCACTGAACAATATCGGCTGAGGACGTTTCTAGGCATTGCCTTAAAAATTTGAAGACTTGTAGGTAATTCCTTTTCCAATTGACTAATTCATTTGGTTTTCATTTCTCAGTTCAAAAACTAACATGATTCACACTTATTGAATTCCGTATGATTTGGCTAATTAAAAAAACAGCACCACCTATGTCACGTGTCACATTTCATACACAAACCCATATCTACGCATTGTAAAGCGACACGTATATATCCTTTCTTTGATAAGCCCTAACATATTAGATTGTCAACAGTTAAGGAATTAAAAACCGACATCTGAACGGTTTGACACTTTATGCGAAAAGATCCTTGTTGTACTCTCGTATTTTATGTTGATGTGTCACAAACATTTCGGGGATTTAATGAAATTTCGTCATTAGATTAAGATTCAATTTGATAATGTTTCGCTCCAATGCAAATAAGCACAATAAATCTTGAAGTCTGCCACAAACTACAGCGGCAGAAATAACAACAACATCGACATCGACTACCAACAGGAACAATAAAATATTGTTACTGACGACACACATAATCAATGTACAAACACAAACAAGTCATGTCAAACGTCGTAGAGAATGAAGGCGCTGAGTCACAGTCACACGCTCACGCTCGCATCCTGTAAATGGATACAAATGGCCAAAAATAAACAGCGCAACAAAAAGCTTTGTCCTAGGCCACACGAAAATGATTCAAGCAAACAGAAAAAGTTAAGACGAACGAACGAAAAAAACCCAACAAAAAAAGAAAAACCAAAGAAGGCCGAAATACGAAAAAAAAACAGAAAAACTTACTAAAATCCGGTAAAACTGTTTACGTTTCAAGTTGACGACGACGACATTGCTGAGCGGTGGCGGCATTTGTTTAATCGGAAATATCCACACCAGGATTATCTGTCGCTGTATTGTGTATCTAGGAAACAACGAAAAAAAAGAAATAGAACAAAAAGGATATAAATGCCTGTGTATTAGCACGAATGTCAGAACAAGATTGTCGAATTTACCATTTAGCGAATGTGCAAATGGAGAGTAAAGCCGGAACCTTACAACAAAGGGACAAAAGCAACAACAACAACAACGACACATTTAGACACAAACTCTTGTAGATACACTCTGAGTAGTATAAGCAAATACGAAACGCACACACACACACACGTACAGTCAATATACACACCATTAAATTACCTAAAGCGTTGGCAGTGGAGACCTCAAGTGGATGCCGCCTTTCACCACAAAATAATGTTATTAACCTTAAGATCTGGTATAATATCAAAAAGCAACAATAACAACAACAACAACCAACCAACTCATGTGAAATCACAGCAATACAGGATTATGTGCAATACATACACACACACAAATGTATACATTTGTATGTATGTATGCGGAAATGACAGCAACAACAACAACACAAAATATCAAGTTAGGTTTTGAGGCAACAACAACAACACGAAGAAATTAAAGTTGGTGCTATTCCGAATGTACTCGACCAAGGTCATTTCTCTCTTAAGTCTTATTGGTAAATATTCAAAGTGGCTTTATTATCACTGGGCGAAGTGTGTCAGCAAAAATTGAGCTATTAAGCTAAGTCTGATAAAAATTGTTGGTTCTCATTTATCCCAATGGGATTTAAACAGTATATTTTTTTTTTTTGTTTATTTTTGATTTATTTCTTAGATGTAATTAAACTATATTTAGCTTGAATCGGATTAAAGCTTAGCCAGCTTCCCGCATTCTAAATGGGTTGAAAATTTATAAAAAATCATTTTGCATATCGGTCGGTTTTTTCCTTGTTTTTATTACATTATTAATATTTTTAAATTATTCATTTTAAAGTGGACGTTCATTACAATATTTACAAAAAAAAACAACATCTTATTGCTTAATTGCTTAAACTTTAAAACTGTTAAAGAAACATCTTGTAGTTTATATAGGAACCAGAGTTATGAAGCATCAAAGTTCGACAATTGACACAAAAACAACCAAATTATGCGATGATGAACTGTTTGATTTTAACCGAATAAGCGGTTTTTCTACCTTACATAAAGGTACATATATAAATTCAGAGTGAGCCAAAAAACACTCTAAGTCACCGAGCAGAATATACTGGTTGATTTTTGAAAGAAAAGTTCCACTAAACCCACATGAAGTGCCCGAATTTGGTTCATTTTCAAAATTTATTTTCTTTTCATTTTCAAAAATTAATTTTCTACTAATCACTGACGTCGGTACATTTTTGAAAATAAGTTTGGAATCGGTTCCTCTGCTTATGTCCAAAATCCATTGTTGACCTTTTTCCACCGATTGGTGCAAACAAAATTTCGAAATTTAACCAAAATCGTTCACTTTTCGAACTTGACACTACCTTTGGTGAAGGCAAAACACCATTTTCGACCGCTTTATATCAATTGGTATAAACAAATATTTCGAAAATGGCATTCGCGACCACCTCTGGTGATGTCCAAAATTCATTGTCAACCTCTTTCCATAGATTGGTGCAAAAAAATTTCGAAAATGGACCAAAATCGTGCACTTTTTGGAACCGAGGATCACCTCTAGTGATGTCATAGAAATCATCTCTCCCCATCGTTTGGTACAACAAAACTTACAAAAATGAGAGCCTTTGAACATTTTTTCAAAAAACGTGAAAAAATATTTTTTCCAAATTAATACTTATTATCAACAATTAATATAATATTTCTTATCCATAATAATTAAAAAAACAATTTTTAAAAATATTCCTTAAAATTGAGCAATTTTTTAAATCACAAAGTAGCAAATAATAGTTATTTTGGGTCCCTGGTATGTATTGCTCGGAATCATGAATTCGCTGTATTTTTTGTTCGATTTTTAACACACAAAACATCGAATAATTGTTGGACGTATTCTTCCGGTTTTAGAAATTTTTAATTTGTTTTAGTCGGAGAATAAGTGGCGGAAGCCCGAAATTCGAAATAATAAAGCTACATCATATAGCAAGTCCTTAAACCGATGGCTTAACAAAGCTATGCAGCAAACAAGAAATGACAATAAAATTACAACAGATGGCGCAATCGCATAATATAAAATTGCACTTTGTGTATGTCGTTCAGCACAACCTCCGTGGCTCAAGTGTTAGAGCGGCCGTCCACATATAATTCATGGAATGGTCGGGGGTTCGAATCACATTACAAATTAACCAAAACTGGTCTGATGAGGCTATGTATATACATATGAATATGTGTATATATGTGGTAATAGCCGAAACATATGTCACCAACTACCAGGTTAAATTGTTCCATTTGTTGTCTTTGTCATGTTTGTTTATAAAGCATTAACCGATTTGTGAAATTTCACAAGAACATTGGTTACTGCAATTGACTGTAAAGTTCGATTAAAAATTTCAAATTAATTAAAAACTTTGTATACAGAATAAAAAAAACTACAAAAAAATTACTTCATATGTATATTAGGCGATTGTTCATTATAAACACATATACATGTACATATTTAATAAAGTTCTTGAAACATAATCGACTACATTGACTGCTGTTGAGGCGCTCTATGTGATATGGTGGGTACACGATCTTATTCCCCTTGGTCATATTTTTAAAAATAATTTTTGGCGTTTTGTAACTTCTGAAAACGCAAATGGTTCATAGCACGAGAAGCTCCCACTAATTTTTGGAAATATGCCTACCTATTCTTCGGAGTTTTCGTTATATTTAATTTCCATCAACTACAGCACCGCTTTTGATAGTATCGACAATAATTGCATCTGGGATGAACAAAAGTAATACAAAAGTTTCAAAAATTTAGATGATTACATATCGGGGAATTGAATTTTCGTGTCCAGTGCAGGCGTGCTGGTTATCTGCTATCACCAATCTTGTTTCTCATAGTACTAGACCTTGTCTTCAGCATTGTTAAGGGCTCTAAAAATCGTGGAATTCAATAGACTGTTAGCGAGCATCTGGAAAACCTCGCTTAACACAAAAAACCATCAAATCTTCGGATGAATTATGCCTGAAAATCAACATGTATAAATCAAAAATAGGGTTGCCAAGTCAAAAAGAATAAATTCTCGGTCTTCTCAAAAAAAAAAAAAAAAAATAATTTTGTTCCTCAAATGATAAAAACTCAATTTTTTTTTGTGATAAAGTTGGTCTAAAATCAGTTTTGGTGTGAAATAAAATTGATGACCTTTTTTTTTTTGTTGCTTGTTAAACAATACTTTGAAGGTAATGGTACAAACATCATTCAATTCCTGGCAGTTTCAGAATTTTTTGTATTCTTACCAGTTCTCCGGTTTTGACATGAAATTTTGGACTTGGCCGGGTCTATCCCGGTTAGTTGGTAGCCCTGATCAGCAAATCATCTCTATTCCTTTAACCAATGACTTCCTAATGTCTGACAGCCTACGTTCATGTCAACGACAAAGAAGCTCAAAATGTTTCCAACCAATATATCATTTCCAATGTCGAACTGCTCACCAGATGCTGTCAAAATCCGATTCTATTCAAATTAAACGATACGATCAAACAAAATGTCCAATGTAGCAGAAAACGCGTCCGATCTACTTAAATTATCGTGAAACCGTTCACTTGACGGGGAAATGTTGAAGAGAATTGAAGGTTCTTGCTACTGATCGTGTGGGTTGAAAGAGTTTTGTATAGACCCTATGCTCCATGAGGAGATCAAGAATATAAAAAAGAGAAATTAACAATTGCTGACATTCGATCTTACATGAACGATCTAGTGAAACATTCAAGAAAAGCAAGCAATTTATTTAGTATATTGTATTTTTGAAGAATGGTTATAATGAAACAACGCGCAAAGTCTGATATTCATTTTCGTTGTTTCTTTTTCTTAAAAAAATACAATTTTTCACAAGCCAAATGAAAAAGTGATGATAACATTCAAAGGTCCTATATCCATAGCTAACAGAGGTCATTACAAAAAAAAAATATATATTTTTGGGGTTATTACTTTGAACCAGCAAAGTAACTTCTTTTAAAGTGATCCTATCGGCATCCACAGTGTTAAATAATCATAAAAATAAATTAATGCAATGGAAGAAATAATATTAAATAGACAAAAAAATGATGCGACGAACTTGAAAAAGCAAATAAAGAAAACCCTTTTTGTGTACATACACACACACACTTACGTACATATGTATGTGCGGAAATACTATGGCAATACGAACGGGTATAACATCACAAGGGCAAACTTTAAGTCCCACGCAACATGTTTGCCGTACAGCTTAAATCCTTTTTACTTTCTTACTAAAATACATATTTGCTTTTAAATAATGGAGTAAGGAAAAAACAACATAATCGTATATTAGAACAAAAACGTATATACATACATATATATACTAACATACAAAAAAGGGTGTTTTTTTCTAATAGGAATTGAGCACCAAAAAAGTAAGGGCTGACAAGCATTGAAACAGAGAAAGTTTACTAAATTCACATGATTTTCAATTATAATACGGTGAAACCGACGACGTAAGACCATTTGCAAAACAACGTTCACCGTATTATTGGGGCCAAAATTGCGTCCCCAGGCTCTCAAAAATTGTGACTCCAGTTTGCGCTACATTAGGACTAGTCCTGGTTCTCATATGCGAAAAAAATTGTGCACCAAAATCAGACTAATTTTCCCAATGCTTTTGCGTTTTATTTCAATTCGACACTTTCAAGACAACACTCTGATAAAAACACCCAATATATAACGGGTGTATTTGCACATCAAGAAGACTGAAATTCGTAGCTGCACTTCGATTGTGTTCATATCCATTGTATTCACATCGCCGAATAACAAATAAATGATTAATGAACTAATATTTTTTGAGGACATTTTGTCTGTGAATTTGTCGTATCATATGAATTTTTTAGAAATATCGCTAAACTTACAAGCAGTTGCCATACATGCATACTTGTGCGTTGCACAATATTTTCCAACATTGTAAAGGGCTTACAAATTTATAGATTGCAAACAAACTTTTTCACTTTTGACAGAATGACAGCAAAATACCACCCACATGCTTAACAATTGTTATTATTTTTAAAGGACATCACGAGTACTTCGATATAACGTACATCAACTCGCATCGAGTTCAATCATCTTCCGAAATCAATGTTCTGCTCTTTTTCACTCCGATTGCGATTTTTTTTTTTATGTCAGCATTGCCATATCCTTGGCACAAATTCATAGATATGGTTTTTGCTTGAAATGTGTGCTACACTCAAAGAAAAAATGTCATCAAAGAGTATGTAGAGGGTAATCTCTGGAACTATTGGTTCGATTCTGAAAATTCTTCCTCCAAAAGAAATCTACACTATTCTTAATTAACATAGGCTACATTTTATATTGATAAGAAATAAGGGGCGTGGCACTTTTCATGCAACAAAAACTCTTTTTATGCTATATCTTGACATCAATGGTAGCAAAAGTCTTAAAATTTGGTGTTAGAAAGCATATAATCCATGCCAAGCACCTCTCTAGACCAGTGGTGGGCATGGAAATCTTACAAATGGATAAAACAATAACATCAAGCTACAACAATGAAATTTTAAAGTTTTTTTTGCTTTCGTTTCCAAATTTGCCAACATTCATTTGCTACATTCGTCGAAAATCAATGCGGCGCCGTCGCTTATGCCTTTGTGTGTTGTTTTTGTTTTCATTTGAACTCAAGTTAACGTTGATAGCGTTGAAATTCTGCGAATTTTTTTTCGCCTGCTTGTGCGTCGAATAACGGTTCGGGCATTGAGAGCGGATAGGTACACTACGTGCCCACCACTGCTCTAGACTATCATTTCTATTAAAGATGGATCATTATTCCACTAGTCGCGAATGTTTTATTTCAATTGAAGGTATTTCTCTGTCTGTAAACTAAAGATTTTAAACTAGACCAGCAATTATCAATTGCATTTAAGTCCAGCGAATTGCTCGGGACGATAACACTTCCGAATTTAAAAACTCCGGACGCTCATACTGGCTCTGGACGTATGGCATGAATTTGTATTCATCTTTGGGATGACCTAATGTCTGCATGTAGCGTAGCATAACTTTTTTTTAAATGTTTATATTCTGTTCGGAGCTTATTGTCCCAAACACAAAATATTTTGAGCTTGGTTCTTCGGAAACTATGTAGTTCCAAATCATAGCTTACAGTGAATATTTCACAGTTGGAACTACGGAGCTGTCGGAGTATCACTCTTAAGGCCTTTTCTGCACAAATCTGATGCTTTTGGTTATTGCCTTTAACCGGCACTCATCGCATAATCATAAAATAAATAAAAATATAGAAAATTATTCGTATAGAAAATGTTGCGCCCATGACAATCTCCGTTTGAACATAGCATTTGTAAGTTTTGGCTTTTTTGCAGGAGACGTCGGTCTACATTTTCTTTAAATCGGCGTCACAATGTATTAAGCGATATGTCGACCCCAGTTTTACTGAGGTACAATACTTCAGTAAATTTTCGGTGTTCTTGGCCTTTCTTTTTCTTCGACAGTTTTGAAGATTATTTGGAAGAACATTTGAGAAACCAATAGGATTATTCATACTTTAAGCTATATATACCACAGAAGGTTTCGATATTCCAACAATTTTAGATATTAAGGCATTGCTTGGCTTTTTTTTCAACATGCATGTGATCTTTCAGCATTAGAAACATACTTCATTTTACCTATAGTGTCGGTAATGTTTCTCTATAATTAAATGTTTTGGTAGCTTAGTGCTGTAATTTTGAAGAAACTATCACGCCATTCTAATTCACTTCTTTTTGTTATGAACTTGTAAAGAATCATAGCATAAACATATCAAAAATAGACCCAAAACAGAAAAGTAAGTAAGTCGCTAACCCTTAAGGGTCTCCGGGAGCTTTTCGAAAAAATAAAAGACACGTTTTAAAAATTTTTTTTGAAGCTGCGTTTTATCTTAGACGTTAGATCTTATGTTATTAGTATATAACTATTCAAGACTTATTCCTGAAATTTTGGTTCAAAAATATTCGTCGATAAGGTAGAAAAGTGCATGAACGACCTCAAAATTTGCGGTGACTGGAGACTGGTTGATCCGAAAAAAAAAATAAAAATTTTTTTCGGTTAAGCAAATAGTTAGGGGGCCTTTAATTGTTTGATTTTTTTTTTTTTTTGGATAATAAACACTGTTTTGAGCTAACTTCCAACTAATTTCAGGTAGGAAGAAGGAAAAAAGTTTCGGCACAGGTACAATAATGAAACAAGAAGCATCCAAAACTAAAAATTCTACAGTATAGTATTACATATGAACGAATGAAGTTTTACGAGAAAGCTTCTTTTTTATATTAGATCAGAGGCGTCAATTGGCAAGGATCTGAAATTAGTATTAATTACATCGATTTAATTCAAAATATCATCGATCACGGTGGGCTTTAACAAACTTTTAATAAAAGTATGAGTTACAACAAAAACTTTAATTGGGGATTGTTAAGGATGTAAGTTAGAGTTGATATATGCTAAAACAAAAGAATTCCTTAGAAAACAGTAAATATGGAATTAAAAAAAAACTCTAAGGATTTTTTTATTTTTAATGTAGTTCGACTATAAATAATATCGCAAATAATTCCCCATTCAAGTTTTTGTTGTAACTCAACTTGTCATTTAAAGTTGGTTTAAGCCCACCGTACGATTCGATATGTCATTCAGCATTTGGTGAAATGACGCTAATGTATTAGATGCAATAATATATCATTTGAAACTCTATATAATAGCTTTTCTGATGAGATAACTTAAGCTCACTGACTTGAGTTAACTTACAACATTGGCTCTTGTTCACATATTTATAGAATTACTATTACTAACAAAATACTTTGAGTGTAAATTAGAAATTACATGAAAGTATACACACACATATACTTATGTATATATCTACACGGACAATGTTTTGATCTCTGACACACACACGCACACGAATATGAAGTTTGAGCTTCTGCAAAATGGTAACTGCGTGTATTTTGTTCTGTGGCATCATTCGCCGTTTCATTTTATTACAGTTTCTGGGCTTCAATAAAAATAATTTTTAAAGACAGACATTTCTGGCGTCTGTATATCTCTTTGTTTTTTTTTTTTTTTTTGTTTTTTGTTAATGTTGGGTTTTTTACTTTATCTGATACCTCATTGTGGCTCCGTTTTCGAACAACGCTACTTTGTGAAATTCAACTTTTAATAAACAAATGACAAACATTTGTAGTCATCGTGTCTTCAGAAGGTTATTTCCGTCTTAGAGTCAGATAAATTTACGGCAATGTTTTCAAATTTTTCGTTTTACTTTATATGGCTCTTATTTACATAGCAAATGTTTACTTTACTGAACTTCACTTAAATCTTTAGTCATGTACAGGGTCAACCGTTTGCCGCTGACTGAAGTTCTTTCAGCAATTCAACAATTAGTGCTTTAAATTATATGAAATGTTTCATTTAAATATTCGTAGTATTCATAGCCACACAAATTTTTGCCTTTAAGCGATGCAGTGTTTGCTTCACAAAAAAAAAAACTCCCAGTGGTATTAAATAAAATGATCTTGGTGACCAAGTGGTATCGCTAAATCTTAAAATTACCTCGAAACTTCTGGTTCAATAGATCCATTGCTTCGTAAGCTGAATTGCTTCTTTCAATTTTTTTTTTATATACTATAATAAGGATTAGGAAATCTACATATAAATTACTTAGAACGTTGCAATTTACGTACATGTAGTTTTCTACATATTGACGTTGAATACTTCCCAACGTTTGAAAACATAGAATGTGAGTAACCAATTGGATTGTGTCGCTTGTATTAAAGAATGATTATTATTCATGCCAATATGTTATTCCTAAAGGTAATGATTTTTGGGAGTGTCAAATTGATTTTCAATATATAACTTAGTAGAAAACTTTTCGCCTTTACCGCAGTCTGTAAGCTTTAAAACTGCAAAGTGTTCAGTATTTTCTTGAAATGTTTCTAATATCACGAGCGTCTAATATACTCATAATAATCACATTATTACGAAAAAAATTGAGAAACCACTATCATTAGAGTCATTTTCATAGTAGACGCTTGGTAGTAATTTCATCATATATCTGATTTTTGAAGCTGCAAAATGAGCCCCCACTTCTGAGCCTCTATTTTTCCTGCTACAAGACAACAAAAATTTGAAATATCTTCGACCGCGGCTCAGGTCTTACATTCTGAAGTAAGTACGTCGAACGTCGGCTTCGCTAGCCACAGTGCTTTTGCATTCAAATTTAACTCAGTCAGGAAAGTTTTCTAATTTTCCCTAAGGACTGGTTTGGCCGGTAGCATTCATAAATATGCATATGTAGCAATATAAGGAGTGCGTCATTAGAAATTAATGAATTGAAAAATCAATATATATCAATATATATAACCACTGATTCAATTTTCAAAAAGTTCATATTTTATTAACGCAAATTTAATTCAAATAAAGAAAATAATAGTGGAAAAAAAAGCATCAATACTGAAGCATAAAATTTTGTACTTCCTCCTGAATACCTCTCATTAGTGCTTTGATGGTATCTTCCTGGATCTTTAGACTTGCAATATACTTCTTGCGTCTAAAGTCTGGTATGTCCTTGTATGTCCTTTTTGTTGGCTTTAATAAACTTTTCACTAGAGCCGAATATCTCTCGATTGGCCGGAGTTCAGGGCAATTGGGTGAGTTCGCTTCTCTAGGAACGAAAATAATGCTATTTTGCTGGTGCCACTCAAGAACCAATTTACTGTAGTAACATGAAGCAATATAAGGTGAAAAAACAAGAAGAATAACAAACGATTTCTTAAAAAATGATAAAAAAAATTGTTCAAAGGACAGCGGGCTTCTAACATTTTATTTATTGAAAACTTTTTAGTAGAGTTCGTATTTACAAAATTGTGCATAAATTTAAAAAGTCATTAAAACCATATACATATGGCCATTTCCACAGGAATTGTTACTTTAGCTGGCTTCGTTTTTTTTTTTTTTTTGACGTTTTTGAATTAATATTCAAGGACGAACAATTAAAATTCGAAGGGAGACATAATTAGTTATATAGCTTTAAAAAAAACTATGGCTTAGGGTTGTGCTCCAAAAAAAAAAAAAAAAACCATGTCAGCTAAAATGACAATTCCTATGGAAATGTCCATATATCCTCCGACTTTGTTTTCATAAAGATCGTCCAACATATTTTCCTTATTATTGTATGCCCATTTTACCTATAGATCATTACCGGTGAAAGTTACAGACATATTTAGTACATGTAGCTTAGAATTTTTGACAGTCTTTAGTGTATACAGTTTTCCAAAGTTTTGTCAAATTTTTTTAGGAGAACAGGGCTCCAGTTTCCTTCCTTCATTGAAAAGTGCATAATCGTTTTGCTGCTTGAGCATTACCATCTAGATACAATTATGAGAAAAGCTTCTGCCGTCTAGAGTTCTGCAGCAATATCGATTAGTACAAAGCCTTTATTTGTTGCTGTGTCGTGAAAGCTGTGCTTTCTTGCTAACCTGCCTCAGGTTTTGTTCAATTGATCATAAAACTCATTATTCGGAACTAAGCTGACAGTCTGACGATTGTATACTTAAAATTTAATAATGGGCCTTAGATCAGAGATGCACACAAAAATCTGCTTCGGGAGCTGGTTCCAACAACATCAGTTTAGCTGAAAAACAAAAATATATATTTATTAATAAAACAAAGCTGAGCTTCGGCAAACTAATTACGAACAAACGATAGAAATAAAAACAAAAAGAACTGGCTATTTTTTAGCTATTTTTTAGCTATTTTTTGTTGTTGTTGTTGTAAGAGCTAAGCGATGTGCATTTTTGCTTTATATCGTAGTCGAGCTCTAACTACGAGTTCAAACATTTGCGACCGATTATGAAAAATATAATCAATATCGCAATTTCCTCGCTTTTTATGCCAGATGCTGTCCAGTGTACTTCCTCAATAGCTGTCAGATCAGCATAATGTTGCTTCAGTGAATTTTCAAGATTTTCAGTTGATCCATGCTATGAAGTATTTAGTTCATTATTAATCGGACGAAACCTGTGGGATATTCATGTTTTTGGAGGTTATTTTATGCAGTAGAGTAGTTACTCCTTCATGGTGTAGGATTTCTCAAATAAATTTAGGTAAAATGCAATTTATATGTATGATACATTTATTATGCATACGATTCTTTTGTTAAAAATTAAAAATGAATACCTCCAACGTAGATTTTGTATGCTGCTGCACATTTCCATGTTTCTAAAAAGTCTACTTCTAATCCTCTTGCAACCGCAAGCTTTTTAATTTTAAGGATATCCGAGTATTTGAAAACAATGGAAAAATCTGTGTTTGATGCTTCAGCTTCATCCAGCAGCGTTCATGTTCTTTTGCAGGTAGTACGTGGTGGGTGGTCTCTAACAATGGCGCGACAACTTTTACAAAAAAAAGGCCACAATACACATGCACTTTTTTGTGTGAGTGTGTGTGTGTGTGTGTTGGGCTATATTGTGTGTGCGCATTGAGTGTGTGCGTGTTGGTTTTGTTGTCTTTTTCTAAAAACAAAGCCAAATGCTTTGTGGGCTTGTCATGAAAAACTCAAAAGAAAAACAATCTGCGGTTGTTTTCGCTTGCACAGACGATACACTCTACATTTTATGTCGCTTAACAAAAAAAGCAAAAGCACAAAAAAAAAACCCATTAAAAAGAAACGTAGAATTTTTGTATCGCCTTTGGATTTTTTTGTTGCTCAATTTTTGCTGGCCACACAACTACAAACTTAAGTCCACTGGGGGCTTCCGGTTCAGAGAGATCAAAATGGTGAGGTTGCGACAAAGCGGCTCTAACTACAAACTTTGCTTGGTCTTTTTTTTCCATTTTATTTTTTCATTGTTTCGCTTGTTATTTTTTGGTAATTCACGCGAGATTTGTTTTCGTTTCCCCGATGAATTAGTGCCATAACATTAAGTAAACATTTACTCCTCGCAAACTTTAGGTTAATGTTTTCGTTTATTCATCGTTGCTGTAAATGTTGTTTTAATGTAAAAATGTTTTAATTTTTAAATGTGCAAAAACGGAGAAAGCACAAAAAGGAAGTGAGTTTCAACACTGTGGCTCGCATAAGTTAAATAATTACATACAACAACAATTACGCGCTTTCAAACACTCACACTCACATACAAACGTACACATTATGTGCGCATAGCCAGCTCCCAGTAGGCAAGGGCAGAAGCTAACAGTGCTTCTAGAAGGCCTTCCTTGGTAAGTATAAGGCCTTCCACCCTCCTTTCAAACGTACTTTCTTTTTTATATGAAATGGCCGCAGAAAACAGGCCTTCCTAAGCAGGCTTTCTAAGACCGCTTACCGTAGAAGGACTCTCAGAAGTACTTGACAAAAAAATTTAATTTTAATAAATTTAAAGACTCTAAATATTAAATGTTTTTTTTTTATCCGCGCCATCTCAATTGCGTTGATATTTTTTTAATGACTTTACAATTTGACAAAGAATACACAAAACTCTACCTCCTTAACATAACATGAAACAACAGAAGACTAGCCTGCACACCTCTCTTAATTTCTAACCATGTGTATACTTTTCATGTCGTATATGTACAAAGCATATGACAAAAAAGTTATGCCGAATGGTAAAACATTGCAATACATGAAATAAAAAAGAAACAGTAAAGCGCTAAAGTAAATGGAGTCCTTCTTCTTTGCCTTCTAGTATCAGGCCTGATAGCACGTCTGTTGTGGCAAGGCATATTATGCCTTCTGTGATTGTATTTTTATTTGCATGAAAATCTAGTTTTGAGAAGTCCTTATATAATCGCAGCAGTGCTAGCAGGCCTTCTCAAGGATCAAGGGTTTGCTCATTTGCCTGCTGAGGCATGCACTCGGACCCAGTTGAGATTTTTAGGATCTAGGTCTTAAAGGAATGACGAGCAAAAATAAAATGTTATATTGTCAAATACGATAAGCTCGCGCTTCATTTTTGTTTTATTTTTTTCGACATGCTTACAACTTGGATTACCCGGTAAAGGTGTCGGTAAGCATTCTGATGCTTGGCGGAGCTCATTTTGCATTTTTCCTTTTTAAAAAATCAATTCACTTTGAACAATCAAGTCTTATGACTTGCTTATCTGGAAGTTTTTGAATTGATGTGAAAAAATTTTGGATTCAAGAGGTATTTGCTTTGATATTAAGTGACATAATTTTTGACTCAAAGTATTGCAATTACTTAAGCCAATTAATTAGCAATTTTTCACTGGAATATTCAAATAATTCTAGAAGAATCCTGGAGCCCTCGACTCAGCATTGATTTGAGTTCATATTAAGTGATACATTATTATCTATAAATCATTAGTAAAACGTCAAAATTTAAATTAAGGCACCAACAGTGTGAAATGGAACTTGCAACATATCCAAGGGGTACCAATCTCCATTTGGTAGAAAGTGATCGAAAATGGATATTGCCATCGCCAGTTTCAAAGAAATTTTATTCCACAATGAATGGAATGGGGAATCCGAAACCCCAAATAGTGTGCTGTAGAGTTCTCACTGCTGTTTCCATTTTTTGAGTCATTTTAGAGAATAAAAATAAAATAAAACTTAAAATAACTTACATTTTGTAAATATGTAACTTTTAAAGCGACATTTCAAACAAGATACTCACAATTTGAAACAAAAGAATACCGAGTTAACTTTTCTTACAGTTTGAATCGTAGTTAAATTCGGTTCACATTTTTGTTCTGTGGAACATCACATTTCCGAAGTAACATATTATTTTCAGAGAAAATCTTAGTTTTAAAAATTATATTTTAAATTAGATTGCATATTGTAAAGCTGTAACTTCTAAAATGTAAATTTTTCGAATACACATAACAAATTGAACGCCCAACCTATAGAATACATTATGTCCTTTGCGTCAAAGTTTGTATACTACTGAGGGTGACCTGAATGATGATAAAGGCAACCCTATGAATACGTTAGCAATGCTTACAAAATCAACATATCTACCGTTGTCAAAGTTATCAACGCACGACAAAAGAATTGTCCAATTTATGCTCATTGCGTCAACGGATACATTTTGATTTTACCGCACGTCATATAAAGAAATGTTTTTGAAGCTTCTGTCAGTTGCATACTTTGACGCAACTAAAATTAAGCATACGCTGTGGGTTGACCCGTTTAAGCTGACGATATCAAATTTCGTGTACTCACAGGAAATTTAAAATAAAAAGTAAAACGAACATGATATTTTTAAAAAAAAAAAATTTGATTATATTTTGAATTTTTAATCCTTTTGTTATAAAATTCTTTAAAAGTCTACATAAAAACGCAAAGAATAATATGTATATCAAAATTATTTTTGTTTATTTTTTAAAATTTAGAAAATACTATTGAGATTAAATTTTGGTTTCGATACAAATCTTATGCGTTTTTATGCAATTTAAAAGAAAAAATAAATTTGGGAAGTCGTCGAAAAAAAAGTCAACTGCGTTACTCAACTAAAACTTGATATTTTCATTTTAGGAATGTTTAATTAAGCTAACTTGTTTGGCACTTTTAAACAATAGAGCTAACATAATTCTCTCATTAAGGTAAACTTCAGAAATAATTAGCTTAGTAAAGTATTTTTAAGAAATTAGATCACTGCGTTACCAAAATCTTTGACAAAAATCTTAAAATTTTCCAAAAAAAAAACCCTTAATACACAAACTTGCGAGAGAAGCTTACGCTTATGGTGAACTTCAAAACATATATGGAGTCAAGGTATTTTTAATAGCTAGAAGATTAAATATAACTCTAATTGCTTATAAGAACTTGGGAAAAAAGTAACGCAGTGGTTGTATTAGCAACACGGTAGTTGCTCATTTACTGTACTTTGTACTTTTTTAAAGAAGATCTAGAAGATAATTATTCTTAACAAAAGATGAGCTTAATGCAATATGAAATAACAAAAATAACTTCAATTTAACATTTTTGACAAACATTAAAATATTTTTTTAAATATGGGTAGTAAAAAAATCAACATCTTAAAAAATAATGAAGAGTTCTGACAAATAAAAAATTTTTCCGTTAAATAAACCAACCCATGTACCGGTATCTTTGTTACAATTATGTAATTTACGTATAAAAGTACACTGCGTTACCAAAAAAACCACTGCATTACTCTGTATAGTAACGCAGTGTAGCAGTAACGCAGTTGTAAAAATATAACTATTTCACCGACGTGTACTAAATGAGAAAGAACTTAGCAAATTTTTATCAAAATTCTAAATATATACCTAAATACCTGTGTTTGTGAATAATAATAATGCAATCATCGTCATTACTTGCATTTTTACGACGGTAACGCAGCGGTCATACAATAAACGCACGCACCCCTCACGATATTAGTCTAGTGAAATATTTGGTTGGCTATTTTTGCCCCGCGCGGTGGTCACGCTACGATCGTAAGTAACATTAAAACAATCGAAATTAGACTTGTATTTAATTACACGTTTTAGAAAAATGGTATATATTGGGGCTGTAACAAAGCTTATGACTTTTAACATTTATTGTGATATTCAGCTAAGGTACCATCTGCTAAAAATTTTAAGATACAGCTCTTTATAACTGTGAGACTTATACTCCAGGACAGAAATATTTTATATAAAAAGCATTTGCTTTACTAAGAAAGTCAACTGAGTTACAGTATTTTTCGAAAGAATATACAACTTTGTTATAATTTTATGCCTTAGATGATGAATTAATTGTATTATAATTGCGAATGAGTGTATTTTTTTATAAACTTCCTGGTTTTTTTCATGAAAAGTGAGATTAATATAAAGAGACCTACCTAATTTAGGCAATAAAAAAAATGTTGGCCCTTATATCATTTCTTACAATCAACTAGCCTAATATCAAATAAACATTTTGTTACTTCAATTAATCTGAATAAAATAAAACAATTTTTATATAGTAGAAACATTTGTCAATATAAACATATATTTGAAGTGTGGTAAATATCTTTTGAATGTATGCACTTGAATTGAGATTTTCCTGTTTTTCAAAGCGCGAATGTGTACAAAGTACAAATGTCATCACATTTTGAAAATTTCCATTTTTGATTCGCGCAATTAAATATTATACGTAAAGTATGGTTAGGCAATTATTTAAAATTATTCTTTTAACTCTGAATTTTTAGTGTAGCGAATCATAGCTAAATATCTGATAAAAAGGACTAACCTACGCCCTATGCTCTTTTTGTATTAAGCTATGAAAATAAAAAAACTAAAAAAATTCCAATTTTAATACATTGTTCATGTAGGGTATGTATGGGTAATAAGAAAAAAAAACCGCATCAATGCAATTCCCTGCTGTGGAGATGAGCCCACACACTTAATCGAGTATGTAAATACTACGAACACAAAAAAAAAAAAAAAAAAAAAACCGTTTGCATACAAATTTTCGTTTCATTTAAATTTTCTAACTTTTACAGCGCCATGCACTTAATTTTTTTTTTTTTCACTTTTAGTTTTTCACTCCTACAAATTTATGCTGAGTGAATGCAAATCGTAGTTTTAACAGAGCACCGAAAAAATTTGAACGTGGCATAGAGAAACCACACGAATTGCATTTCATTTTATTTTGTTTTAGCTTTATAGCAGCTTAGTTATCTAATGCTTGACTCAAATATGTGTGTGTTTTAAATTATTATTTATTCTCTCCTTTCTTCTCTTCCATTTTCATGCACTTGCTACAACAGCTCCGCAAACCAGCATCCACTCTCTCAATTCCTGGCTCGATGAAAACACCTTCCATTGCGAATCGGGAACAGATCTCATCTGGATGCAACGAAGAAGCTGCCGAGGCGCTGGTGAGCATCCACTCCGACTACCCAAGGTATGAAATGTATGTATCCCCGTATCAATCCTACATCTGCCTGCACCACCATGCACTGCAGTTCATAAGATAAACTTTTGAAAATTAAATGTTCATGCATCATCCGACAATGTAGTTTGCAGCCACCATACAAAAGCGATTCCCAATCCATTGTGTGTTTATGTTGTTGAAAGCGCTAGTTTCCTGTTAACCTTTTTTAATGTGTTCACCACCAACTTTCATTCAACTTTATCTTTAACACATCATTAGCAATGTCTCTTTTTATAAAAGTTTTGAATAAAACGAAATGAATATTATATTTATAAGCTCTTTATAGGGGCTTGTAAGAGCCATTTGGCGTATGAAATATAAAGACAACAAACCAGTTCATGTATCGTAATTAAAAATGTACTTTGTCTTTGTAACGAAATTTGTTTTTAAAATATCTTTCCAGAGCAAGATATAAAATCATGATAAAGAAAGACGTTTAAAAGTTATAATAGACTGATTATAAAGACATTTGAGGGTCTCGTATGTATATAATAAGATGATTATGAAAACGAGTCAGCATGACATGTCTTTCAAGTGACTTTTGTGTCTACACTATGAAGACACACACGAGACATGCGTTAGCATTTTATTATGTACGGTATAAAGAATTACACGACAAATGAAGTGGCATGACTATGGAAATAAAAGTCACTTAAAAGACATGTCTTTATAATCAGTCTACAATGAGCGTCTTACGTCTTTCTTTATCATGAGTTTGTATCTCATTCTAGCAAGATATTATAAAATAAATTTCGTTACATAGGCGTTACAAAGCGTTTAGGAAGCCGTGTGAAACAACATTTTTGGTAATATCGTGCACAATCAACAGCGAAACGAAACCTCTCTCTCTCTCCTCTAAAGACGAAAATGTTGACTTCTGTATACTTTGTAAGGAAGATATGCTGAAGAAATTGAACCTGAAAATTTCCATTCTCTGCGATGCGAGTGACTGAGCTGCCCATTTAAAATGCCTCAGTATCAACTGAAGTTTATTTTACATACATTAATTAAGAATCCGAATAATTTCAATCGAAACAAACTGTTTGCGCCGTTCACAGGTTTGATATAGGAAGCTGAAATTTTGGGAGAATTTTATTTAAGCTTGATTCTATATGATAGACCTATTGGACCGAAAAAAAATCCCTCATCAATCAATTCAGCTATACAAAAAATGTAGAAGTGGCTTGAGGGTGGGACCTCCCATATAACTAAAATACATAAAAATTTATATCTGTGCACCCAAGGCAGATTTTCATGTAAGTTTTATCAAGTCAGTTTTTTTCAAAAATTTCAACGAAATTAGACACAAACTCTGTCCAAGCCGTTTACAGGTTCGAGCTAGGAGGCTCAAATTTTAGACAATTATTTTTAAGCTCCATGCAAAAAAATAAAAAAAAACTAAAAAATTTTCAAAATAAATACCTTAATATGTATTGAAAATGCTAAATCACTTTTCCGAAAAATAAATAATATCTACAAAAAATAGAGGAAATTCAGACTTTTTGATTACTAAGGCCATCACTTGAAGTGACCATAATTTTATTCGGTCATATTTGAATTACAGTTTAGAAATCGTTCGGAGCCTAAGTCCTTCAGAAGATTACTTCATAAGATTCAATGAAGAGTTCCCTAGTGAACGGTTTATTAGGTAAGCATTCAAGGTATTGCAACCCAATACATTTCAATACATTTTTAACATATAGTATTAGTAGGTACAGTCAGTTTCCAAGCAAATGTTTTTGACATATTTATATTGTTAAGCCATATGCAAAGAAACTTGAAAAAATTTGTTTTGAAGATTCCAATATTATATACAGGATTTTCTATATATTATCCCAGCTCTTATTTATAAAGTTCAATTTGCTGAGATCTCAGGATAAATGGCGCCCAAAATAGAATCGCAGTAATTTGTTTTTTTTTTTTGCTAAGTTACAAAATAATTATTTTCTAAACGACATCTTTTTTTCTACCAAAAAATTACCCTTATTTTAAGCTCTTTTCTTCAGCTCGCATAAAATATTTTTTACAAGTTGTATACAACTTTAAAACTTTAACTTTAAAACGGTGCTTTAACTATTATTTGACTTTTAGTGTTACAAAAGTGAAAGCCATTCAAAAAAAACTTACCCTGTTATTTCGGTACCACATGACGTATGAGCAACTTTTAATTAAAATAGAAATTAAAAAACACTCATCTGTCGTCGTGTACGTAAATTACAGGTGAAGTAACTTTTAAGTGGCTTTAGCTTTTGTACCAAATATGTTAAGATATAATAAATATAATACATAATTTATGCATAATTTAAAAATTTAAGGTGCATAATTTTAGAGACTACAACTGAATCTAAAAAATATTTTGTGTTGGCAAAGAAAAAGGTCAACAAACATGAAATCGGTAAAATTGTAATTCTTTCGATTTTCTGCGTTGAGATAGTGACATCTTCAGACTACGATGAAACAAGATCGCTTAAATATTTAACTAACCATATCGAGAAGGTGAGGTTGCACTGAAATTGAAAGTAAATTGAAAGTAAAAGCGATCAATGTAATTTTTTGCTCAATAAAATCTTAAAAAAAAGTCAATAAAGTCAAAAAAAAAAATATTTTCTTCTTGATGCAAAAAAGGCCAACCAAAATATTTTCCGTAAGATCAATACATATACTACTGGGTGAACAAAACTAAAATCGATATATCAAGTACAAAATTTATAAAAAAATTGTAAAAACTGTTTTTTTAATCAACGATTTCCCAAAACAAGAAATTATTTTTGGGAGATTGAATTTATCCCAAAAAAAAATATTAGCTACGAATATTTATCCTTTTTGCAAATAAATTGAAAAAATGTATGTCTGTATGACTATCTGTTTGTCTGTCTGTGGAAATCACGATCATGGGAAAACCAAGCAAGCTAATTGAATGAAATTTGCCACATAAGTCACACCTACCTTCAAACATACTTCTTGGGATTGAAAATGTTTAACATCGGCTTACGTTCACGCCTACCGCCCATACAAACAAAACACTTAAAACGCTATATTGAGAGAGTTATTTGATTTAGTGTAACTAAATTTCATACAAATACCAGGAAATACTTAGACAAGCTCAAGTTCACGACTTTCGTTGAAAGGGCGTGGCACTTTCCATTCAAGCAAAACCTTCAAAATGCGATGCTGAGAGCATTATTTCAGTAATGGAACTAAATTTATCACAAATAATAACAATGATTCGGAAATGCGCGGCACCCTCCATAGAAACAAGAACTTTAAAATGCTACACTGAGAGAATTACTTAAACAAACTTCACACAAATACAAAAAATCGTTTAGCCCAGCGTCAGATCAAAAGTTGGAGGATTTCTAAATGAGGGCGTGGCAACTCCTATAAAAGCATAAGCTTCAATGCAATTTACAGAGAGCTATTTAGCTAAATGTTGTTAAATTTAATATGGGTGCGTTAAATTAAACCAGTCAACACGTAGCGAGTTCAAAGAGATATCCTTAAAACATAAATTTAGTACTTAAGCGCACGTAGAGTTTGGCAAAACCTGTTAATTTTTTTTTTAGTAACTCTTAATGTAATGGCTCATTGTTTTAATATTTGATGGAATACTTTTTTTTGTACATTTTTATTTTAAAATTTCGTGATGAATTTTTTAAATCTTTTATGTCTTACGAAGTGAGCGCCTTGTGAATTGGTTACATGGAATCAACAAATATTAAAGATATAGTTAATTTATATAAGTAAAATGATGGCCGTTTTCGGTGTTCTCGCATCACGCAAAAATTACTGAACCAATTTTGATTTAATTTGTTTAATTTTATTCCTTAGACACCTAGTCTCAGTCTCCAATTAAAATTATTACGATATTCCTGTTAAATATCAAAATATTAATGTTTTAAAATTGCTAAAAAAATTAATTACGCACATAGGAACAAGCATACAAGATTAACAATTCTATTAATGAGAAGTTTATAAAAAAAGAAATTTACATTTTCGTCCCAAAACTTTGGGTTCAAATTGTTTATAAAATTAATAGTATTGATAGGATTTACAAAATTTACGAATAAGTGCTAAAAAATATTTCTTTAGATATTCTCAAGAATATGTACGTACTTCACAGAAATGCAAAAAAAAGAAAAATCAATTTTTTTAAATTTTAACTGGGCATAATCCCTTAAATAATGCGTCAATTTGCATGGTTTTCGCATCAACAATTACATTGTTTGTGATGACTCTTGACATATGTCCTTTATCATCATGTTTGCTTATTAAAAAAATAGCATAGACTTATTAGCCCGAACGTATATGTTTTGCAGAATTTACCTTTTTAAGGCGAAAATAGCGAAACCACACCTTCAGCTGATCCGACTAGCCTGCATTGTTCTTGATTTAGCTAGGATTGTGTAAGTTTTTAAAGGACTTTCCACGAAAGGGATGGATAGCCAGGTCCGGTCTCTATCATAACCGTCCCGGTTTGTTAATGATTTGGCAAATCTAATCAGGACTCTACAAAATTTCATAGGGCTTTCCGTGGTACGACTGCAATATAGTTAGTAGGGTGATTCAAATTTTTTTTTTTTTTTTGCTTGAAACAGGTTCAAAAGTTGCAGGCACACGAAAGGAAAATTCTGGTGAAATTATGGTTGATAATATTAATATTTACTGGTGGCTCATCGTGCTTTTTTGTTTTCAATACGATTTGTATGAGGAAAAATGCTTGACAATAAATAAATATTATATTTACAAGCCCCTATGTAAGAGCTATTTGGCATATAAAATATAAAGACAACAAACTAGTTCATGTATCGTAATTAAAAATGTACTTTGTCTTTGTAACGAAATTTGTTTTTATAATATCTTGCTGAAGCAAGATATAAAATCATAATAAAGAAAGACGTGAACACGTCATCAGCTATGCATGTTTAAAAGTCATAATAGGCTGATTATAAAGACATTTAGGGGTCTCGTATGTACATAATAAAATGATTATGAAAACGCATGACATGTCTTTCAAGTGACTTTTGTGTCTACAGTATTAAGACACACACGAGACATGCTGTCGCAGGTCTTCATAAGCATTTTATTTAAAGAATCACACGATAAATGAAGTGGCATGACTATGGACATAAAAGTCATTTGAAAGACATGTCTTTATAATGAGTATACTATAAGCTTTTAAAATGCATATTAATGACATTATTACGTCTTTCTTTATCATGAGTTTATATCTCATTCTAGCAAGATATTATAAAATCAAATTTCGCTACATAGGCAAAGTCTCTTATTAATTACGATATAAAGCTATTTTAAAGACATCTCTCTGTCAACCAAAGCGTTTAGGTAGTCGTGTGACTATATGTTTGTCAAGCATTTTTCCTTATACAAATCGTATGGAAAATAAAAAAGCTCGATGAGCCACCAGTAAGTATTAATATTATGAGCTATAATTTCACCAGAATTTTCCTTTCGTGTGCCTGCAACTTTTGAAGCTGTTTCAAGAAAAAAAAAAATTGAATCACCCTTATGGTTAGTCTTTCCCATAACTGCTCCGCAATTTCTTAATATGTTTTCAGCTTTAAGATTCTGCCAAGATAAGCACATGGCTGCCTGTAATGGGGTCTGCCATTCCAAGCCAGAGCCGGAGCTGATTATAGCAGGGCATGCCTGATAGGAATTCCCATTCCAGTAAAAGCATAAAATTAGTTTTTTTTAATTTGATCCTCGTATAGCTACCATTTGAGCTTAGCGATACACATAAGCTTTTCGAAATCTTGAATCTTTTCGTGTGAAAAAGATAAAAACTTTGTAAGAGTATTACACATATAAAATTGTTTTTGCTATTCGTTTGTCGGTGTTTCAAATGTTTTCGTAGACATAATTGCAAAAATGTTCACTGCAAGTAACTACATATAAGAGGGGATTACACGTCGCAATCATTTAAACTCATATAATTAAAATATTCTTCAAATATGAAGGAGCAGTAGGTACTCACTTATGAATTTCTGTTCAAATTAAAACATAAAACTAAACGAACGAGTTAAGCTCGTAACTGACTGTAAGTAAAATGTGGATGAAACATCTCATAAAAATGCAAACGGGTGAATTGCAAATGCATTTTCATTTTATTCTCATTCGCTTTTACGGCTTTAATCTAAAAGCGGAAACTAAAATTTTAAAAAATAAAACAAAAGAAAAACGAGTAGAGTGGATCTATAAGGATTCAACCATTTGAAATAAAACGTGACAACTATTGTTTGTTGTTGTAATTGAAATGGCAAAGCCGCCGCCGAAATGAAGACGGACACATGTGAATATAACACGTAACGCAGCCACATAACGCGATAGCACTGCAAAAACAACAACAACAACAACTGCACATCATCGTTACGCAGAGTCCGCCCAAGATAACTAACTGCGTGTGTGCTTGATATTCGCTACGTAACACAATTTCATGACGCTACAGCGGTGGGGGAGGGTTGAGGGCGTTGGATGATAAAATCTCTGTATGGCGTTATGTCTGAATTTTTGCACTGATTTTGTTAACCAGTTTTACGTTAAATGTAACAAAGTTTCTCATTGTTGTTGTTGCCCACCGTTGTTGCATTGTTTTTGTTGACATTGTTGTTGTTGTTGTTGTTTCTATTACTCAACATCCTTTTCATGTCCCTAACGTTACGCTGCTGCAATCATTCATTTTACGGAAATTCTTTTGCTTCATGATAAACAAAGCAAATACACACACACACACACACTCGCACATACATATAAATACTTTTAAACAGCAGGGTGGTCCAAAATACTAAAAAAAAAATTGTGGTTAAAAATTAATTACCATTGCTAATAGTTAGAGTGCAGCACGTAATTTTACTTTTAGTAATGGCAATTATTCAGCGTCGTGCTCTAAAAACTATTCACGTTGATGATAGGAACTTAATCTCAAGTGCGGACAGTCGAGGGGATATCAATTAATTAAATTTGATAAGAAAAAATAAAGGTTTTCGCATCCGCAGGAAATGAGCTAGCTAAAAAGTGTTAATTTCTGTCAATGCGGTCAAATTAATAACAAAATTCAAGATTGATTTTATCGGGAAACTGTATTTTCGCACTCTCCACATCAGAACGAATGATTTGTGCCAGGCCACCCGTTGCGCTTTTTTTGTATTTTTTCTTTTTTGAATGTTGTCAAAACTTTTGCGGTATCACCCATGATACTAATTTGTGTCACGAAGGAATATTTTAATTTTTAATTGTTTAGGTTTTATTTTCTAACAAACTTCTTAGAGGTTATACACCCTTCTTTTACTTAAAAAAATTAATTTCGGAGAATGTAATCTTACCAGCAGCCGAAATTGCACTCATCTGATTCCCACATCATTTGCTTCCCAAAAAGTTAGTCATTCAAAGACTTATCTTTACTATTTATATGAAATTGCTTACATGAAAATGGTTTGTAACGCTTTGGCGCAAAATATACTGAAACGATTTTAATAATTTCTTTTTTAAAAAAACAAATTTGTGCTAAAGTAGATTATTGCGTACTTATTTTTTTTACTTTTTATAACTATCACTTTTTAGAGATAAAGTTTTTGGAAAACCTCACACAAAAATGTTTGCTTGATTTTTCGTCGCTTATGCTTAGGGGCCGTCCATTAATTACATGAGGCGTTTTTTTGAAAATTTAAACCCCCCCCCCTTCCTCTTGGTGAGATTTGGTGAGCTCTGACGGGACTCCCCCCGCCCTTCCGTGAGACTTGCCTTATAATTTTTAAATATAATCTATAAAGCTATAATAATGTGTAGTCTCTGCATTAAAAAGTTGACCTGAGATTTTTATTGGCCGCCCCTCCCCCTTGGTGAGATTTGGTGCAATTTTTCGAACGCTCTCCTCCCTCCCTTCTTTTTGGCTCACCTAATTTATGGACGTTCCCTTATGTTGGTTCTTGAATTATGTGTTCTTATTGTTGTTTTTTTCTTCTCATTTTTTTCTTCTCAAACTCTCTTTCGATGGCATTTTTTTTTTTTTTCTTTTGAAGAGAGAAGACATAATGAGATGTTAAGAGAGTAATTTCATTATGAGAAAAAAAAAATAATAATAACAGACGTGAGCGTGTGAGACCATGAGTACCACTAGTCAATGATAAAAACAAAAATTAAGGGTTCCAAAAACTAAAATTTCAAAATGAGCAAAAGACTTGAAAAAATCCCTCTTATTGAAAATAATCTAGAGTAATACATCATAGAAAATCGCCAAGGAAACTTAACCCTTGGCGGCACCACTTCAATTTTGCAACAATCCGGCACATTGGGGTCTTTCACGACCCCACGTTGAAAAAAATGCGTAAAAAAGTGAATTATCAATTTCAGGCTTCATAACTGTAAACGAGTGTTGAGATGACTCTACTTTATGAAATTCTATGATTATTAGGGATATTTTTCAAAAAATGTTTGTGCTGTATGAGGCTTAACTTGAGTATTTATTATTCCAAAAATGATTTAAACATTTTCTTGGGGTCGTTCGCCACCCCATGGTGCCGCTAAGGGTTAAGAAAAAATTGCATAAAACTAAAAAAATATTATCCAAAATAGTCCCATGTTAAAGGAATATCAAAATGCGCAATTTTTGAAAGACCATTTTCCCTTAGTCAACATTGGATCCTATTTTTATTGAAATAAACTTGCATTCAAATTTGAATGACTTGGCTATCCTCAAGATAGTAGAAAACGCGGCTGTCCTAAATCATCGTGAAAACGATCACTAGAACTGAAAATACTTAAATCAGGGAAATGTTAAAAAGAACTGATGGCACTCGCCATAAATCGTTAGAAGAGTTTTATGGAGGCTCTATGCTTCGTGAGAAGATGAAGAACACATGAGAAGGTTTTCGACGTTTCTTTTAGTTTTGGAAGAATACTGGACACAGATAGTTCAGTTAATGAACGCAAAGACTGATACAGACAAAGATTCAATTCTTCAATGCAATCTCTATTTATTTTGTATATTTTAAAGACCACCCTAATGCACAAACACATACGTAAGCACGTAATCAACATTTAAAAAATTACTGTTATGCAGAAAATTTTAAACGGAATCCAAGTGACGAGATTCCTCTGCTACATGAAAAAGTATTTTCCTGATAAACTGTGGCACAGATGCTGCACGTCTGATGTTCATAAATATGAGAGGAGTAGACACGAGAAAAATGAGTATCTACGTTATCTAACAAACTTTCTACTTCCGCTGGTCGTTTGATGAAAAAGTTGGTGGTAGATAAAGAGAGCAGCTAAAATCAGATACCGTGTCATAGAAAAGTAAAACGCTTAATTTATGTTCAGTTCTCAAGGTGAAACATAAGAACTGAACGTTGTTATTCAAATCCACTGATATTTTGTTGTAAGGAGGAATTTGCGCTTTTGCAAAGTCCTGCTACATTCGAGTCAATTTGTTTTTTTACTCTTAAAATGTGCAAGGATTGAATATTTTAATTTAAGAAAAAAAAATAAAGTTTTTTTAAAATTCTCTTAAAAAAAAAAGTAATAATAATAAACTTAAGTTAACTAACGCAACGCGCAAAACTAAGGCACCTTTGATCCATGCTAGGAAAAACACCGTCTTATAGGATTATTATGATTATGAAAATTACAGTATTGCTGTGAAACTGGTAAAGATAGCAAAAATAGACAAAGGGGTAGTCTCTAAAGTCTAAATGTTACATTCTTTTTTTGTAACTTTCGAGCACTTTCTGGTTTTGGTAACCCTATACCATGTAAGATTTGAACCCTGGCATTCCATGCATTGACAGCCGCTTTAACACTTGAACTTTTTCATTACGCACATTGCCCTATCTTTTCCTCTGTCATGTTCTATTATAGCTGAGTTTTATACACCAAGTCGATATCTACTTATGTATGTACGAACAAAACGACCGAAATCTTAAGTTTGCTACTCGTTGTTTATGCGAGTACTCGTCTGTTGTTCTTTCTACTTTTTTCATTTGAAATTGTTCCTTTTTGCCGCCTGACATTTCAAACAATTGTTTTTCCGCGAAATAGCTCTTCTTCTTTTAATTTTGAAATGCAAAATTGCAAGTTTGTTGGGTAGCACTGGCATTTAAGCAGTTTGCTATGCATACATAGCAACTATAATTTTACTCGTTAAGTTTTCTATTTTGTTTTTGCTGTCCCTTATAATTGTAGTTGGCAGCTATTCGCGGATTGCGAATAAATCACAGCTTATAATGCATGGAATGGCCGGGGTTGAAATTTCCAACAATTAGCCAAATCTATTGTGATGTGGCTATATTGCATACTTTATAAATGTATAATAAATAATCATTTATTGTGTAAACAATGTGTGTAAAACAGTGCATTTCATTTGATGTATCATATGGTATTGTGTTAAGCTGTCACTCTCTGATGACTATCATTTCGTATCTCTGAACAATGCTACATTACTCAGAAAACTACTCTTTTTATAAAGTTAAGATTTTTGATTTTCGACAACAGATACGATACAAAATAATGAATCAAGTATTTGAAAGGGTAATCTAATACGAGGTTCCTTCTCCAACTTGGTTGTTTTGACAGCTGTCATGTGTCAAATGGCTTGTCCATATGACGTTTGTGTTCAGTATTCAGTACGACTCAATCATGAATAGACTTACTCCTGAACAACGTTTATTAATTGTGGAAACTTACTACCAAAATCAGTCATCAATTAGAGAATGTTAATGAGTTCTTCAACATCATTTTGGTCGTTATGAGCGTCCAACTAAGCGCACTGTTCGTAACACTATCACCAAATTTCGAACCAATATTGGACATTCATCATTCAACACTCAGTTGATTCGTCGCCGATCTCAGGTTTTGGACATTTCTTATGGATCATTGTGGCGTATCTTGAGGTGTGATCTTGGTCTGAAGGCCTATAACATACAGCTCGTACAAGAATTGAAGCCAGCTGATATTGGTGTACGTTTTAATTTCATTTTATGGGCCTTACAACAACTTCAACTTGATCCATTCCTTTATCGAAAAATTAGCGACAAAGCTCATTTCTGGTTGAACGGCTACGTTAACAAGCAAAATTGCCGTATTTGAGCCGATGAACAACCAGAAGCAATCAAAGAGCTTCCAATGTATCCCGATAAATGTACTGTTTGGTGTGATTTATGGACAGAAGGCATCATCGGACCGTATTTCTTCAAAAATTCGGATGGAGCCCGTATTACGGTCAATGGTGCTCGCTATAGAGCAATGATCAATGAATTTTTTTTTTTGCCAAAAATTCAGAATATTGGTGTAGCCGAACTCTGGTTTCAAGAGGATGGCGAAACATGCCATACAGCTGGAGATACAATCGCTTTATTGAGGGAAACGTTCGATGAAAACATCATCTCACGAAATAGTCCTGTTAATTGGCCACCAAGATTATGTGATTTGACGCCATTGGATTACTTTCTTTGGGGATATGTTAAATCACTTGTTTATGTCGTCAAACCCAAAACTATTGACGCTTTGGAAACGAACATAATTCGTGTTATTCAAGGAATACCGGCCGATATGCTCGAAAGAGTTGTCGAATATTGGACCCACAGAAGGGTCTGCACTATTTCTCTGAACGAAATGATGGGTTCAGCAATTTCCGATCACAGAGCACAATTTCTACTAAGCCCAGTGGCTGTGCAGCAGAAATAAAGGAAAATGTATAGTTTCAAGAACTTAAGAAAATAATTATTTTTTGCTTTATAATATTGTGAGAGTCTATGGGTGTAATAAGATGACAAAGGTTATTATAATCATTACATATACACCGAAATAGACAAAAATAAGCGTAGTTAGAATTACATATATCAAGTCTTAGGAAACGAAAGTGTCTCAAATCCCTTCCTGGATTATTAAAGTTGATCATACCCAGCAACAACTCAGAGTTCATTGAGCCGGAGAACAGTTTATTTAAAAAAGTTACATTTAGCATAATTCTTCCACTGCGTAGTGTTGGTAAACGTATAAGTTTGAGGCGGCTTTCATATGAAGGTAAATTTGAGTCCGGATTCCAAGGTAGCCCACGAAGTGAAAAAATGATGCGGTAATTTGAACTGTTCCTCATCAGAATACAATACTAAAATTCTTACTACAGTCCCGGTATGTTGCTTGAGTCCGGATTGAATCTGATATTCTGAACTAAATCATAATACAAAATTTAGTTTTTTCTAATCCATATCGTTTGTAATATTCTTAATCAACATTTTCATAAGAAATTTAGTAATTCTCAACATGTTTAACACAATAACTACTTAAAATGTTCGCTACAATTTAATATTCAAAATTTTCAGTAAATTTAAGATAATACGGTAATATTTATTTAGTAGTATTTAAGAAACTCCTATGAGTAACTCCCTATATACACCATAGTCCCTATGTACTTACTTCACTTTTTTGAACAGAAAACCTGATGCCCAATGGAGCCTATAACCTTACCCGTTTCTGAAAACCATTTGTGTGATCAGCACCGAATCTGTTGAGCGAATCCAATCTGTTTAAAATGAATAATATTATTATTATTATAATTGGATCCAAATTCATGACCTTCTCCTGATCATGCTTTAGTTTGGATCCGAATACGATCCAAAGACAAACTTTCTAGTCGGGCTCTTCACCTAAGCCTGCAACGTCTTTCGATGATAGCAATTCTTCAGTTATCGAAATTTCATAACATTTAAAAACCCTGAAACAGGATTATTTCTCAAAGTAGCTTCTAACAGGTGTCCCAAAGCTGACGTATTGGCCTCACCCTCCTGAAGTAGTTCCAGTGAAAAATTCGGAGGGGAAATAAGTAATGTTGAATTAAATTTGTGCAAGGAGGTGTGTATGACAAACTGATATTTGGCTTGTGATATTCCTCAAGAGTAATACATCTCCGTAAGGAACATTTTTCGAATATCCTTCAATTTCTTATATTTTATTGTTGCATTACTCATTTTTATCTACTGTAGCACTTTTACGCTAATGCTAAAAAGCTTGACATTCCAATTAAGCAGCTCACATTTGTGTTTTGTACTTGGCAGCAATAAAAGTCGTTGTTGCATCACTCTCTCTGAACTTTCGGCAACTAAATAAATTGTTGTATCCAGTCCGGCGATGTATTTAATTATTATTTTCATAGTGAAATCATTTGTTTAGTATCCCATTTTTTTTCTGTCTACACTGCAGTTTTTTCTGTTTTTTTTTTTTCTCCGAGCACTGAAATTCTCTTGGGTCTTCATCCTTGAACTTTAATTCATTCTGTATTTTGTTTTCTGTTGCTTTTTTTCTCATTTTTTTCGTATTCATTTTCAATATTTAGTTTTCTTGTTTGTTTGTTTGTATATTCGCTGTAGTTTTTCACATTTATTTATGTCAAAAGCATTTTGAGTTCTGCTGTTTATTATCTTTGCTCACGTTTCTTGACGGAATATAATCAATCAAGATGATTGCAGTATATGAAAAGCGATATTGTTGTTTTACTTACCCATACCAGAGCTGGAGTCTCGTATTCAGTGGATCCAAATTGCATATTCGAAAGTCAAAATGTAAAAAAGCCAACAAATAGAAAAAAAAACAACAACAATGTTCTTTGTTGGGAGATTGGGTTTTCTTAAGAGATTTTAATGCTTTTGATTCCTCTATTTAGATTTCTTATACAATTTGTATAAAAGCTAATTTTGAGAAATTGAATAATTAATCAACAACTATGGACGGAAATTAAAAGTGTCAAATAAAGACTTTGAAAATTTGTAGTACTCTTTATAAGTTCTTATGCATAAACTAAAGCAAATCACGGTTCGTCGGAAGTGGTGAATTCAACCCAAAAGTCGAAACACTGCAAATGTTTTTCTTGACTTTGTATCTGGGATGTCTCACAACTATTTTTCGATTAAAAGAAAAATCTTAACCTCGTTTAGAATTTAAAAAAACTAAAATTTCAAGCTTATCTCGAAAACTATTAGAGATATAAAAAAAAAGGCTCAATGAAGTGAAACCTCATTTGTCTTAACTTCGTTGTGGCAGAAAATATTTTGTTAGGTCGCAGTGCTAGCCTTCGGGTAATGGACATTATATACTTATGTTTCTTGACAGAGCTCTATTTTTTTTTCGTGAGATATTTTCATTGAAAGCTTAAATTTTGTAAAATAAATTTACTACTACTAAGGCTTCTACTTAAGCTATTGCCTTAATTCACAGGAACATGGACACTAGTGAGTGATATAAATGGCATCTGAAGAAAATCACAATCTTTTACCGTCGTTAATGTCATATGAAGAAAATAACAATCAATTATTTTCGTGCTTAAATCGGTAGATAAAAAGGTTCGCTTTCTTGAATATCTAAATCCTGCAGCCCCGATCTTTATGTTTTCTTTTGACTCAGACTCAACAGCACGTTGAGTGAGGACGTTTATGTTAAAACGCTCCCAATGTCTGAGTAATAATTATTTTATTAAAATTTATTTGCTTTTTCATTATTACACAGTAAGCCACATAACGATGTTTGAAGATGGGCTGAAGAAAAAATGATAACTTTCTTAAATAAACCTGTATAGTATTAATTTTATTTCATTAACCCTTCGCCTATGGAAGATTTATCCCCATAATCCCCAATAAATCGTAAACCAAGCGATTCTCAGAAATTTTGTCTTGGAACTCCTCTCAACTTATTGAATTCTATAATAGGCGGAGATCTCATTGTAGAAAAGTCGAGTATATAAGATTGCAGGATGGGATGCACGGAAAAGATAGAGATGTATTTTGGTCGAACTTACCAAGCATAGTTGATTTGCCAAAGCTCGGCCCGATATTGAAATGTCTGCAAATGATAGAGCTTAAAGAACCTCATTAGAATATATTGTGTTGTCTTGTCAAAACATGTCCCAAATATGGGTTGTCACCCATTTAACCCATATTCTACCGCGCTGCAAAAATTGTTGCATTTTTTATATATATATGATTCCAAATCCGTCATCAAAAAAACTTTACCCTGACCCGTTTTCCCGTTATGTTAAAAAATCAAATGTTCGATTAATCGAACGTTGGCGCTTATCCCATACCATAAGATGCCTTACAAATACGAAATGTCAAATTTTCTCCTCTCCCATTTCTTTTGTGTTTTCAAAGGATTAGAGGTATTTTGTGCGTGCTTATCATGTCTTTAATTTTTTTTTTTGATTTTGGGTAGGGTTTCGTCCATAGACGAGCAGATGGTGGCTTATTTCGGCCGTCATAGTGCAAAGTATTTATTCAGGGAAAGCCGATATAAGCTTTAGTGCCTCCGTTCCGTCAACCGGCTATTTGTTTTTGTCCCTTTCAACACAAAAGTTGATCTCGGAGCTGATGAGTTCTCCGTTTACTCAGCAACGTCGAAGCCCCCATTTGTCACGTAGTATTTTTGGACAACTTCTTCACATGTTATCATCTCCTGTGTTTGCTATCAAAAAGGGATTCTTCGCTGTAATCGTGTAGCTGCTGGTACTACTAATATGAAGACCAAAAAGTATACACCTCGCTGCGCACATTATTATATGTGCAATTCTAAGAACCAGATCACTCGTTGTCGCTGGCAAGATTTTAAGGAGGTCGCCATTGCTACAAAATAAGGTCAGATTCTGCCACTCCACCCTATTCGGCGTGGGAAAAAAGCAACTAAATCCTCTAAGGATGGGCCCATTTGTCAACGTGGATCAGTCTGTTATGCTTTGCACCTTTAACAAGGGAATCGGCGGCGTTGATCTATACGACTACGCCATTCAAAATTATTGATTCAAAATCTGTGGAAAGAACGGGCGTCGTTTGAACGAAAATATAAAAAAGAGAAACCAATGCGCGAGAAACAATGCAAGTTGTCTGTCTCTGAGTGTCACTGTTGGCCAATGATGAAGAAGGAATGGCAGTAGATACTGACCTGGAGTCTCAGAGATCGCACAATTTACGTCGATTCTTATTGAAAGGCTCTGGCAAACCAGCAATTTGGATGTGAGAGAAATGTAGCAAGCAACCATTGTTTCAAAGTGAAAACAATTTTTTTTTATTTTGCTACACGTTTTTTCGATTGCTAAGCTACATATTTAGTATTTTTACAATCTCATTAATATTCTCTAAATTATCTTAAATTACAAAAATTCACTAAACAATTGTTTTTTACTGAATAAATTGTGTCTATTCACTTCCATTACGATATGTTTCATTTGTATGGGATTTTATGGTATGGGATAAGTGCCAACGTACGATTAATCGAACACTAACTTTACCTCATACCTGTGCCATCCAAGTGTTGCAAAGGTGTTGATTTCTTAATTGCAAAAGATAGATTGGTTTTTTGGGTATAAGACCTCATCACTTTTTTTTTTAATAATATATTTTTAATATAATTTACAAGAAAGATCTTTCACTAATGTATTTTTCAATCACCCCCCTATGGGTGGGGATCGGGTGGTAAATCTTATTCTTGAATAACTAAAAGATAAAAATAAAATATGATATTAACTGTTTTGCGAAAATCATTTATTTTCATAGTGTAAAAAATTATTGAAAATAGACAAATTTCATGTTCGATTAATCGAACACGGGTAGAAAATGGGTTAAGAAAATGTGCCCAAAAAACGGCTGGGAACACATGTTTGGAAGAAGGATATTCCCCAGATTTCTGAGTTGGGAACTTCTTGAATACTTATTGCTACACCACTAAGGGTTATTTAATCACAACTTCAATCGGTGTGAGTTTTCCTTTTCCTGTACTAATGGTCACATTACGCCATTATTGACCTCAAAACGTTTCTAGTTTTTATTATATATCTTTCTTTTCGATACTTTTAGATGTTTTTCAATACTACTCGATACTTCTCAATTTTTATAGATTTTTGCGACACTGTTCGACTGCTTTTTGACACTAACCTCCGAAAAAAGTGACTGATTTTCGTCTTCAAAGTGGAAAATTTTGTTTTTCAAATTATTTTATTTAAATTCAACATGATTTGTTGGGTTGCATTCAAATTCAAATCAACAAAAAAGTCGGTCACAAAACCTTAATTAAAAGTTTTTAACGGCTGTTGTGAGTGTGTTATTATCATTCACTCACTTGTTTCGTCTTACATAATACGAGGGTAAATAAAAGTTTTTTACTTTTACGGTTTTGTTTGAAAATATGGTACGTTTTTAAATGCATCTCGATACCTTTCGATACGTTTAGACTTGTATTGAATTTTTTGCTAACGCTATTTTTCGATATTATTTTTTTTTTTTTTTTTTTGATTTGTTCAGCATTATTGATACTATTTTATTTATAGTATAGTATATTGATTTTTTCAAAGTTTTTCGACAATATGCGCAACTCTTTCAATACTGTTTTTTTTCTGCGAAGTCTACAAAACGATGCTTTTCAACTTCCATCGAGTTTTTCGATACTTTTCAACTTATTCGATTTTCTTCAAATCATCTTGATATTATTCGATACCATCCGACTCAAGTCGACTTCTTCGATTTTTTTTCCCAAACTATTTAATATTTTTCGGACCTATTCGATTATCGACTTATCGAATTTTCCGATGACCTTTGATACTATTTAATAAATTTCAAATTTTATAGACAGTTTCACTTCAATTGTCTGTTCGAGTAACACATATTTTTACTATGACACGACAGAACTGTCTCAAAACTTTTTTGAACAAAGTAGATTATTCGTTTGGGTGCTTAGTATTTCACTTGTTTTGACATTCGATACAAACGCTTAAATTTTTTTTTTTTTTTTGAATTGGCAACACTTAGTCGCAAACGCCTTATTACTCCCAACATGGCCGACAGAACAAAATAAAACAACACATCACTCAGAGCTGTTTAATTTTGGAACACAAAACAATTTTGTAAGGCCATGCTATTTGTCTGTTTCATATAAATCAAAAGAAATTTTAAGTGCCACCCACCGTGCATTATTACGAAATATATTCGTGCACTTGCACTTTTTATATAAATAACAGTCATGTAAACTGCTGTAGGACTAAAAGACTTCGTCCATTTTTGTTGACTTTCATTGAAGCCAAAGAATTTAAATATGTGTTTGTATATTAAGGTGACTCTTATTTTTATTTGAATAAATTTTTCACAAATTTATATTTATTTTTTAAAAAATTTAAGGCTCCCATAAACTTTCACAGAAAATCTCGATTTTGGCGCTTCGAATTTGAACATATCCCCAAAAAAAAAAAAATCGACCACCCTAATGTACTTATGTTGTGTTGTATAAGGTCTGCTAAATGCACTCAACTAGAATGCAAAAACAATAATTGTTGTAATTTTAATTTAAAATATTGCGGCTGCAACAAAAATAACGAAGGCAGCAGCAGCAGCATTGTTTGCATCGTAGTGACGCTTCGAGACACAACACAACAACAACAACACAACACAACAACAACAAAAAAACTCAACGACAACAACATTACTGATTTTTTGGCAAAAGTCCACGTTGTATTTTTCCCTTCCGTTGCGTCATTGCGCGTTGGGGACGTAATTGTACCTTGATGCCATCACTCGTATAGCCGCAAACCTGCATTTTGGGAGCTGCAGTCCCCAGTCCACAGACCGCAGTCACGACAGAGCAAATAAAAGAAAAACCTTTTTTTTTCTGTTTTTTTTTTTTGTGTTTTTGGTAAAAGTCTCTGGTAATTTATTTATTTCATATTTCCCTGTCACTTGTGTAAATGTTGTGAACATTTCACTAAAAAGTTAACTGAATTCGTGCAATGTAAAATACGAGCGAGTCAGCAGTGATGCCAACGTAACGTTGCCAATATTGCCATGAGCTTTTAAAACGTCTGTGTCTGCCATAGATAGTCTGCTTGTTACATATAACATATGACAGCAAAAATTTCGTACAAATTTTAACTTGGCCAACAGCAGCAGCACATGGCTGGCAGACATAATGACATAAAGGTAAAGTCTTTCAATTTAATTGCACTTGCATGCTTTGCAAATGTTAGAGATAAAATAAATTTTGTAAGCCGAACGCCCTTAGTGACATAATAAATAAATTATGTATGGGCGAAATGTTATATGTAACACCTTAAAATAATGCAGTGCCCATTTGTTAACATCCAAGTTTGAACTTTAAATAATCACCTAAAACGCAAAAAAAAAAATAAAAAAATTATTACTAGTCACTTTGCCGCAGGGCCAGTTTCGATATAATTTATCTGGATATGTCTGATAGGTACTTATTTTTAAATGTCAGCTTAGATAAAAAATAATTAAATTTGCTGCAGAAATTTATTCACTTAATTACTCAATCTGAGGATTGATTTAATTGACAATTCTCCCAAAACAGACATTAAACGTTGACAGATAATTTGTTTTGGTATTAAATTAATTCAGTACGGCCTTTAGGTATTAAAAAATAAAATAAGAGGCAAATTGATAGTAGCCGTTGTCGCCTAGATAAAGTGTATATAACTTAATAACAAAAATCAAAGAAAAATGTTTGACTAAATTGGATCCAAAATCTGCGTTCCGTATCATATCACGATTAACCATCTAATGCATACCACCGCCTTTAGGCGGGCTATAGCTGAATCGGTTAATCTTCCACACATAATATTTTCTTGAAGTATTAGCTTAGTACGTCCAATGTTTCAACTTATGTGGTGGCACATATCGCACGACTTTTCGTGCTTCGTTTGACAGATTTTTCATCGAAACAAAAGCAAAATTAATTCTTTTTGCGATACAAAGTTCATAATGTGAAAAATTGACATTTTAGCTTTCTAATATATGCAGGGTAGTCCGGAATAGATGTGCAATCCATAGCAAAATAAGATACTCTTGTTCATTTTGAGTAAAAAATTGTGTGGTAGGGAGGAATCTATCTTGAACACCCTATGAGTTATAGGGTGTTTAACAAAGCTTAACTTCTTAAGTTTTAGAGTTTTAAGGAAATAAAATGATTAAGTTTCATTTGGTAACTAACTCACTTATTGTTTAGTCCTACTATTATTGCCAGTCGTGCTTTCAATTCAGAATTATCGCTAATTAAGGCAAAAAAAAAAATTTTTACATATTTTTTTTTTTTTTTTTTGTTTACAGTTTTTTCCAAAAATATCGCTTCCATACAAAGTCTTACTCTAGATCGTGTAGTCTTTTGGGTATATATTTATCTTTATTCCTATTTATGTGACTTCTTAGCTACCTATAGTGCTCTATTCAATGACTTTTTTTTTACAAAAATTTTTTTACATTAATTTAGAAACCGACCTTTTTTTTTGATATTTTCTGGGATTTTTTTAAATTCTGGTTTCACGTTGCCAACTATTTTGTATTCAATTCCGAACAAAACTTCTCCAAAATCAAAGTATGTAAATTTGAGACCAAAATAAATGGGAAATTCTTTTCTTGGTGAAAGAAATAAGAAAACGAAGCATATACCTTTGATATTGTAGAGAAGGAGGAAAAATTTTTGAGTGGTATTTTTTCACGCTGTCAAAAAGTTTCCGATTTCAATTTAGTGTTATAGTTTCCTCAGAAACTCAGTAAATGTTATTCGTTACATCTCATTCTGCTAAATATTTACGTGCTAAATTTGTCATTCAGTTGACTTAGAACCACATTCAGCATCAAAAGTCAGTGTTTTCTTACATGAGTAAAGTTGTTGCTTAATTTTTCACTAATCCACACATAAGTCGTTTATTTGACTTCAGAGAACTTTGTTTGTAACTTTATTTTGATTTAGCATATCTAAATCCATTCTCGTTCAAACAGAGCTTTTCCATAGCATATTCGATTCTGATGTTGTAAATAGCAATCTTGACGTTGAAATCGCGCACAAGTTTTCTAAAATCTAGCGTCGCGACTCCTGATAAATTCTTTTTAAGCGGTCTGAAAACATAACATGAGGTATGCAAGTCTACTTTTACTGAGGTTAAAAGAGAATTTATAAACAAAAGACTATTGCTACACATTTACTAATGGAAAAAATTGGCAAAATAACATTCTGTTGGCGTGAAATATCTTTAAATATTCATCAAAACTATGTTTTCCACGTTCTAAAGTATTTGAAACTCAGTATCCTGGACACAAAAATCGTTCACACCTATCTATGTGCTGCGATCTACAAGTCAAAAACAGCAGTAGGCTTTATAACCAAATTTTAACCTTTTTCAGACTTTATAATGTTAGTAAGGAGGTAAGAAAATTTGTTCTACTGTTGACATAGGTACTTTAACCTGAATGGCATTTTACCACTTAAGTACGTCAAAACGCACTTATATGAGTGTTGTCTTTAATGTTAAATTAAGTTGGGATGGACGCAGGACTGACGAGAAATGGAAACGATATGTTTTCCCACGAGCATGGTGTTTGCTTTTTGGGTGCCTATGTCTTATTGCTTTTCTCATCAAAGGACATTTGCAAGCAAAGAAGTTACGTCGTTAGGCAGAAAATCATCATTGTGTTAAGAATTTCATTTACTCATATGCTATGACATTTTGTTTTTCACCGGTTCCGAAATTTCTCTTAACAACGCTGGCAGCAAGCAACGTACGAGTACGTGAACGCAATCTGATTTTGCTGTGATTTTATAGAGAGTTTTGGAACTGTGCATCAGCATTTAAAGCACATCTATCACAAACCTGCGTTTGAAGAAAAAAATCCTGAAAAGCAATTAGAATTTGTATCAATCAATGTGAAATTTAATTACATTTGAAAAATTATGCTATTGTATTATTTTTCAAACTGAGCTTGAGCTTCAGCAATGGAAAAGAATATGAGTATAACATAATACCATAATGCTTCCTTGGTATAGAGAAGACTGTTTGTAAGATTCAAATGTAAAAACATATCTTATACATTGACTAATAAAATCGTCTTCCAACCGGAAGATTAAAAAAAAGGATGATGTGTCTGCCGTCGCAGTTAAAATGAACTCTGGAAGGGGGAGTTATGTCACCAACCTTGGGTTTCTTGGTGTTAAATGAAACACTTAAATTCAACTAAAATAAATATAAAAACTTTATTACATTTAAAATACGTGCCGACAGCCGAGCTCAGCGAGAGCATAAAACTCCCAGGTACATATATAATAAGAAGGAGTAAACTGGAAACTTAATATTCAAAAAAGAAAAAAAAAAACACTGATGCCGTCATCTAAGTACTTGTATCAGAAAATAATTCTTCTGGAAGCTGATGATTTTTCGTTAGAGTTACACGGTAATTTTTGTGACACTACCACCCGTACTAGAAGCAATTGATTTGAAGTTGAGTATTAATAGCCCCTTCATGGTTGGCTACTGGCTTTTATCTCCGAGACAATATACTTAGTATAGAGACAGTTTAATTTTTTTTGGTTTCATGGATGGTAGCCGTTTACTGTCGTCATAGTATTAAGTTCTACACTATGTGAATAGTATAAATATTAACATTTCTAGATTAACTTGACATTTGTGGAGATATTTGACGTTCATGGCTATATTAAAAATTTCTGTCCAACATTTTAGCAAATTATTCGTGTTGTTTCTGCAATTAAAATAATTTCTTTAGAAAAAGTTTCCCAAGCAAATTCAGCCATTCTTCTTCTACTGTAAGGGACTTTTTCGTCAAGGCATTGATACAGACAGCAACTTTTCTTCGCTTATATTTACAGTCGTCTCGTTCTTTTGTTCACTTTTATGTTTTCAATGAAATTTTCCAATCCGAAACTCTATCCAGCTGAAGAAGCACTTTTTTGCAGATTATTAAGATCTTCAGCGCTACATACAAGCGGATTTAAAATTATTTCTTCAACGATCCATTTCGCCCACCACAACTTCCGCAGTATTCCTATTGTTATTATCCAATTTAGTTGTTAATTTTGACTTAAATCTTTTTCAATTAAAATTATTTTGATTTAAATTGTAAATATTTTTTTTTCTCATATCCATTTTTCCATTATGGTGATATCAAAATGGATGTCTAAGAATTTTGAAATTTCTGGATACAGCTATAAGAGACTGTCGCCGACCATGTAAAAACAAAAAGTATGGAAGACATTCACCCCTATCATGAATATCCGGAGGAAAACGATTCTTTCGGATTTTTTTTTTCGAGAGAAGTATTTTGCGATCATATATAATTGAAGAATGGAAAACTTCATATCCAGCCAGTGCTGCCAAAGTATTTCTAATTTCTTCTAATCAGTCAAAAATCACAGTTGCATTTTTCATATCTGACATTAGCTTATCTGTCAACTGAACAATTTTATAAATAAAAATGAAGTGCATTTATCTACATTACAAAAATAAATTACCTAAAATAGAGTAGATCATAGCTTGGTATTTTGCCATCTAGTCATTTTCATGAAGCCTTTTACTGTATCCAAATTGGATTCCATGTGCTGAACCAATATCAATAATTGCTCTTTATTTGTGTTGCAAGATCTTGTAAATATATTAAAAAATCTTTTTATCAAATAAAATTACAAAATATTGCTAGCATTGACCCTTTCCTCATTAAATTCCTCTCTAAAAAGTTAGGAAACAAAATTTGCGTGAAACGTCAAAAAATATTCCCCAAAAATGTATTTCCGATAACCACATTTTTCAGGGAATTTTTTCCCATTCCCCAAAAATCTTCCACTATCGCAAAACAGGGGATTCGAGAAAAATCTGAAGGAATGATTGCCTCCAAAATATTTCGCCAATATCATCAATCAAAAAGCCAATTTTTACTCGTCGACGAAAGCGGCGAGATTGTAGCCATCCATTAAAGGGCTTTAAAAGCTAAAGAAAATGCTCTACGCTCATTTCACGTCAAAGAGAACGTTGGCTGGGATGATGACTTCGACGTGCATGATATTTTAAATGTTGGTTTTCTGAATCAAAAAACAATATTTGGGCATTTTTTTTAGGTCAGATAGACAGAACACAATGACTGTCTGATTTTCGTTATTTCAAAAATTTACAGCTCCGTAATTTTCGACTGAAATCATCCAAACGAACTTTGTGCCTATTATCTGTCAAAACGTCAACATTACCCTTCAAAGGTAAAGGATGTTCCGATCATGGAACTTGAGAAGTCTAACAAAATTGCTGTAGACTGTGATCGACTATCTCTAACCACTTTAGAACTATGGACAATTTTAGTTAAATAATATTTCGGTTTTTAAAAACGCCTGAAATTATATTTAAAATTGCGTTAAAACTGTCTTGAATTTTTTATGAATTTTAGAAAAAAAAATTTTCATTTCTCTCGAATATACATAATCCACAAAATTTCTAGAAAATCACACATGTTGAGCCAGAGTGCCTTTCGAAAATCGAGTTATTTCATCTTTTCACTAACATGTAATAATTGTAAATTTTACATGAATATAACTGCGAACAGAGGACATTATAAATGACTATTCTCATGTAAGGAAGAAACCCGCATTCAAAGGTTGAGAAATTACTCATGTAGGAACATTTGTCACATTCGCCATATAACAAATTTACACACATGCACCCGTGCAACATAGGCCCCTGCAGTATGGCTACATTGAAACTTACATTCACACACACACACACATACATAGCCACATATAATGAAATGTGGTCAACAAGAAGACGAAGAAGAAGTAAAACAACACTTCGTTAAATATAGAGGAGCTTTCTAAGGGTAGCGTATTTTATTTAACTTGTTCTAGTGTCGTTTAAATAAGTAATTTAACCAAATATTTACTTGACCCACAATTTTAATGTTTTGGTTTTTTTTTTTATTATTATTCGGTCAACTTGGGTGACACACGTGGAAAAAAAAGTAGTCCGTCTAAAGGTAAACGTAATAAAGCAAACACTTAATTGTAGGTTAAAGAGCTCTAAACATAAAAACCACCTTATTGGATGGCATGTGAGTTGGATGTTATTTCTTTTTTATAGTTTTACATTTAGAATAACAATGGAATTATATATAAAAAGCGTTAATGTAACACATGTAACACAACATTTGTCATGTTAATTAAAAAATATTTGAATATTTAATATCGAGGATCTAATCCTTTCTTACTCATCTACAGACATTGATTTGTTCTTTATAATTTATTTTCTAATGCTCCACAAATATTTTACCATTTTGTAAAATTTGGGCTCCAAGGATTTGTTGGAATTTCAGTAAGCTTTAATTAAATTAAAAAATTGTTAATTTTCAACAAAATTTGCGCTCTCTAGCCATTTTTGAACCAAAAAAATTAGATAACATTTTTTCGGCAATTAACTAAAAGTAAAAAAAGTCTAAAGTTCGGGCACTGACGATTTATTAACACTTTAGTTAGCTTTCATTTAAAATAGAATTGTTAATTTTCGACGTGAATTTGCGCTCTTTAGCGATTTTTGAACCAAAAAACTTGGTTTGAGACCACTGTGCGAAACTCGAACTCGATCTATTCACGTTCACATTGCTGTGATTATTGAAGAAATATATGGTTCTGTATTAGACCGTGTCGAAATTTAGATTCATCCAGACAACGAATCAGAAGTTGGAAGGACCCTTAAAATCTGCGTAATTAATTTTTTTTTTTCTTTCTGAGAAAAATGGAGCACTTTTTTTGAAAAAAAGCGAATTTTGGGATTAAACATTATCTATAACAGAGAAAAAATTTTAAATTTTTTGCAATAACGCAATTTTTATTTTTCAAGCAAATTCAGGTATTCAGGTTACGAGCAAAAAACACGTTTTTTTTATCCAAAAAGGACCTTCAGCGGAATCAAAAGTGCTTCATTTGTTTTTTCGGAACGAAAGAAAAATGACGTAGATTTCGTTTTTAAAGGTCCTACTAAATTTTGAGTCGGTGTCTGGCTAACATTATTTTTCTTCATACAAATCGACCCAGTCTACTCTGCATGCGTACATGGTCCGCTTGACTCAAGAACTGCAGTCGGCGGACCACCATACAGCAGCGCCGTACGTTCCATAGTTGGGTCTTGAAAAACATGAAAATATTTTTTTACGAAGCTCTTTTTCACATTGGCGGTTACGCTAATAAGGAAAATACTCACATGGCGATTCTAAAAACACATCACACAAATAGTGATTGTTTTGGGGCGGACTGTGTGCCAGAGCCGTCATAAGACCGTACTTTTTCGAAAATGACAACGGAAGAGCCAGACACAACACATGATAAAAAATTGTTTGTGGCCGTTGATGGAGTATATGGACACGTATGACCTCTACATTCAACAGGATGCCATACAAGTTCCGATACAATCTATCTAGAATTGGTGAAGACGCCAATTGCCCACCAAGATCTTGACATTTAACACAGTTGGACTTCTTCTTTTGAGGTTATTTTTAGAGTAATATACACGCTAACCATCTGCAAACAATTCCAACTCTTCTAGTGAACATTCATGCTGCCATCGTTGAAATAGATCCCCAATTATTCGAAAGAATTTTTGAAAAATTCGAGAAATGAATGAAGATCTGCAAGCGAAGCCGAGGCGGTCATTTGAGAGATATTGTGTTTCATGTATCAACTTTATAATGCAATAAAAATTTCAGAGATATTCAAACAAATTCTACAACTCTTGTTGTTACACCCTGTAGTTATATATAAATCAATTTTATTTCTTTAAAAAATATTTGATTTAATTTTACTTTGGTCTTGCTCGAGGAAAAAAGATTACATTACTTACTTACTTACTTAGATGGCCATAACAACCCATTGTCCGGTTACGGCCGACCTCATTAGCTCTCGCCAGGCGCCTCTGTTTTGCGCGCACCTTCTCCAATCGTTAATGCCAAGCGCGGTTAGGGCTTCCTCAGCTTGGTCTATCCACCGGAGGCATGGTCTCCCTCTTCGTCGTTGACCGGGGATCTTCACTTCGAATACCTTTTTCGCTGAAGCTTCTTTATCCATACGATGGACATGACCCAGCCAGCGTAGTCGCTGTATTGTTATACGCTTAACTATGTCAATGTCGGCGTAGAGCAGGACCAAAGATTTTGCGGAGAACTTTCCTCTCGAACACCCCAAGAGCGGCTGCGTCTGTTGTCGAAGCCACCCATGCCTCAGCGCCATAAAGAAGCACAGGTAGAATGAGCGTCTTGTAGAGTGTTAGCTTTGTCGATCGAGAGAGAGCTCTGCAACGTAATTGCTTACTGAGACCGTAGTAGCACCTATTAGCAATTGTTATTCTCCGCTTAATCTCCAGAGTGACATCATTGTTGCTGGTTACGGCAGTGCCAAGGTAAATGAATTCCTTGACAACTTCTAATTTACAGTTGCCCGCTGTAATATGATAAATCCCTTGCTCTCTTGTTGTTGTTAGTAGACATCATGTATTTCGTCTTGCCCTCGTTTACCGTCAAACCCACTTTGGCTGATTCCTTTTCAATAGCAGTGAAAGCAGCAGTAACATCTCTCTTACTCCGACCGATAATATCAATATCATCAGCGTACGCAAGGAGCTGAACACCTTTGAAGAAAATGGTGCCATTATGATGCACACCGGCTTTTCGTACGATCTCCTCCATAATGAAATTGAAGAGATCGCACGAGAGCGGGTCGCCTTGTCTGAAACCTCGCTCGGTATTAAAAGTTCCGGAGAGGTCATTCCCTACCTTGACGGAGCTACACGTATTGCTCAACGTCATCCTGCAGAGCCTTATCAACTTTGCAGGTATACCGAACTCAGACATTGTTGCGTATAGGCAATCCCGCACTGGGCTATCGAACGCAGCTTTATAATCGACGAAGAGATGGTGAGTGTCGATTTGATATTCATGGGTTTTCTCCAGGATTTGGCGTAGTGTAAAAATCTGGTCTATGGTGGACTTACCAGGTCTAAAGCCACACTGATAGGATCCGATCAGCGTTTCTGTATACGGCTTCAATCTTTCACACAATACGCTCGAGAGGATCGTATATGAGATGGAAATAAGACTGATACCCCTGTAGTTGGCGCAGATTGTCGGGTCTCCTTTCTTTATTACAGGACAAAGCACGCTGAGATTCCAATCGTCGGGCATGCTTTCCGCTAGCCATGTTTTGCTGATGAGTTGATGCATGCACCTTATCAATTCATCGCCACTAGCTTTAAACAACTCAGCTGGCAGATTACATTGGAACAATTTAAAATGGGGTTTGAAGAAATGCATTAAATCAAAAATATTCGATAAATATTGGGCGATCAATGCATGAAATTAGTCGAAAATGGGGGTTTCGAAAGATCTGATTGAGCATTTTTCAATTCAGTGAGCCAAAAGCACCATTGAGCAAGTCCGAAGAATTCTGTCCATTTGAATTTCTGTGTAGTTTTTTGTAGAGCGACAATATCGTTCATCTGCATATGACATACTATTTATATGAAATTGCTTACTATATGGAATTGGTTTGTAACGCTTTGGCGCAAAATATACTGAACCGATAATAATAAATTTTTTCTAAAAACAATATATTTGTAATAAGAAAGATAATTGCATACTTATTGTTATGAAATTGGTTTGTAACGCTTTGGCGCAAAATATACTGAACCGATTACAATAAATTTTTTCTAAAAACAACATATTTGCAGTAAGAAAAATAGTTGCATACTTATTGTTTTAGTTCTTTAAAGATAAATATCTGTTTTTAGAGGATTAAATTTTTGCAAATCTACACACAAAAACTTTCATTCGCTTTTTCGATGCTTATGTTTGTACTGCTTCTTCAGTTAATTTCATTTAATTTTTTTTTTTTTTTTGTGACTTTTGAAGAAAGAATATGTAATGTGTTCTTAAGAAAGTTATTTCATTATGAAAACATCAACGGAAGATATGCGGGTGGAGGCGCGTGTACCACTAGTATTTGAACAGATTTAAAAAACATATTTAATTTTTAAAAACTCGTCATTCACTTATTATTTTTAAAATGTAGCAAATTAATTAAACTTTAACTTTTGCTCCACCAGCTCTCTACTTTCGGTTGACCTTTACATATCTATCTTAACCTTTGCTGCTTCTATTGTGCAAATATAGTGAAAGCTAAAGTTCTAATTAAGATTTATGAAATGAGAGTACATGTATCAATACTCAGAAAATGAACTTCGAAATCAAATTATCTTTAACTAGAAGTTTGTCATAAGAATTTAATTGATATTAATGTTCAAATCGATATTGTTGCTTTTACATTCAATGAGATTTTACAAATCAATTTTTTTTAATATTAAGTGTTTTTATGTAACATAATGCCTTCTCAATACCCTCTACAAGATTTTTAAGTTTTTAAACAAAATTTATATTAATTTATGAAATGAACGATGTGTCCTTTGTATTCATTGTACTGTGGAAAAAAGTACGCATTTATAAAATTCCAAACTCTTTAAGTTCACATTTATCATATGGAAATTCCAACACATTACATTGCATTTATTCACGTATTCCGGCATCCGAGTCCAATTACAAATCCTTTTCTTAAACCTGAATAACATTTAATCGTTGTGCAACATCCATTAAAAATGCAGACGAACGAATGAGATGTGCTTTTCCTCAATATACATAAAGCATTTAAAACTCTGAGTGGTCCTAACTACCCCCCAAGCACCACTACTACCCCACTCCCCAACGCCATTCATCAGTATGGTATTAAGCCATGTTCACACGTACATTACCAACAAACTACATTTGCGGAATGTTATGCAAAAATGTGTCGGTCTAATAAATTGAATTCACTTTTTTTCTCTCTTGTTGTTTGTGTAATTGCAGGTACATGGAGGAGCGTGCTCTAACTGGCGGTAATACATCTCGAAAGCCATCAACAAATTCGGCCAAACACAAACCCAATGTCGGCTACAGATTGGGCAAAAGAAAAGCTTTATTTGAAAAGCGAAAACGTATTAGTGATTACGCTCTAGTGATGGGGATGTTCGGGATAGTTGTAATGGTTATTGAGAATGAACTTAGTAGTGCTGGTGTTTATACAAAGGTAAATATTATATGATATAAGAAACTAATTTTGCAATTAGTGTGATTTATTTAGGAAACATTAAAAAATACAATAATATCAATAATAAATATTAACGGCTTTATGTCCTTCTAGTTAAGGAATCGACTGAAAAAAGAAAACTTTCTCTTAATATGTCATCATAGCTTACGGTACACCTTGATACTTTTATATATCTATTTAAAAATTACTTATATATTTATTTAAAAAGTACTTAATACTTAAGTCAATGATGGCACTTGCTGAATTTTTGCGAATTTACTGAATTTAGAATTGGTATTTTTTCTGAATTTTTCTTTGGACTTTTTTGAGTCCATTTATGTGAGTCAGGAAAAAATAATAATAATAATAGAATTTAGCTATTACAGCTATTTGCCTTCTTAGCAATTAAGTTTGAAGCTTTAAACACGCAAATAGCTTATTCAAAAAATGATGTAAATAAAAAAAAAATCAATAAATTTAAAAAAGTTGTATCCATCAGTGGAGAAAGACCGCAAAGACCCTTTTGTGCCCATTTTTGCTGAAAACCGTGTACTTATTGACAAAAAAAAAGCCTTTCAGACACTACTTAGGTACCTTAAGTACCTTATTTAACCCGAAAGAACCAATTTATGCCGATTTTTGAAACATTTTTACTTCTCTTCAATCGATGGAGAGAGTGTAGAAAAAGAGTTTTGGAAGTCTCCAATAGTGAATCCAGTCTCCAAAAATTATTTTCGAACTTTCCTTATCGGTTGTTGCATAAAATTATTTTTTGCAAAAATGGCCACAAGAAGGGTATTTTTAAGGTCCTCAAAAGGAGTCACAAAAGAGGTATTTTTAAGGTCCAGATCAGTGGGTTTTGTGGAAAAGTATTCAATGGAGACTTGAATTGTAATTTATTGATACTTTTTCGACATTAAAAAAAACAAAAAGCTCAGCTAAGCTTTCTCCAGGCATACTTTGTAAATCTACTCAACAAAATGGTAATTTTTAGAAATAGTCGAAATATACTAAAGATGTAGGTACTGAAAATATACTGAAATGCGTCGAATGTTCTGAAAATGAGCCAAATGTACTAAAAACTTGTCGAATGTATCAAGGCGTAAATAAATATACGTAAATATACTGGAAAAAGTACAAATGAAAATGCCATCACTGGTCCAGGGCCGCCCTTGTAATGTACAAAATTCATTTTCAAAACTGCCCCGTAGATTAGTGCTACATCATTTTTTTTTTCAAAAACTTACTCAAAATCATCATCATTGTAAGTTCCGGAGCCGCCTCTAGTGATGTCGCCATCGATTGTGGTGCAAAATGCTATTAACAAAAATAAATACAAAATAGACTTTCCAGAGTCCACCCATTTAGATATCTGAAATCAATTATTCTATTTTCTCATTCGGTTGGTTCTACACAGTCCCTTCTGGGGTTAGGAACATCTTCTGATGGTGTCCAAAATTCACATCCATGGCTCTGTCATCAATTCATGGAAAAACATGTTTACGGAAATTGACCAAAAGCGAGTCATTCCTTGGCCCGCATCCATACCTTGTGTTGTCCAAAATCCATTTTGATTCTATTGATTAGTGGAAAAACTTTTGCCGGGGACCGAGACCGTGCTTGATGATACCAAAATTCATTTTCGAAGTTTCCTCATCAATCGATAAATAAAATTTAATGGAAAAAGATTCTAAAGTGAATTCAAAAAGTGCCCCTGAGATGCAGCAATGCTACTGGTTAAATCCAAAACACTTTTTGAATTCTACCAGCGATAAGTTGAAAAAAAAAGCGAACAGTTTTGTCAAAATTTTAACCTGAACGAATCGTTTGGAGATCCGGAGCTGTTCTGGGTGATGTACAGAATCATATCTGTGAGAAACTGCACCACATATGTCCATCTGGTACCACATATTTAAGCAAATTGACAGCTTTGTAAGCGATATATAATATATAAATTTCAAAATAACCCAAAACGATGAAGATTTTTGAAGTGAACATTTCTTATGGCACGTTGTGCGGTTGAGGAAAAAAATATAAACTGGCGACACCGACCGTCATCGGGATTCCCCGTCATGAATGCGATAGTAAAATTTGAATGTTCTATTGTTTCTTTTAAATAAATATTCCAAGTGGAAGACAAAAAGCAAAGCAGACACACTAACTGACACATTCCATTCTCATTCAACGATTGTTATGCTTACATGTTTGTTTCTTTCAAATTCCGCGCTGTTGCGTTGACAAATTGAGAATGAGAGCGAAAGTAAAATTTGAATACATATTCCGTTTTTGTCTTCCATTGCATTGCCATATAAAAAGAAAACGCACACATACCAACTAACACACTAACTTGCCATTAAACGATTTGTTTTCACTTCTGTCGGCACTCCCGGAGTGCAACCCGCCGTTTTTTTTTTTTTTTTTTGTGGAAAGTTTTCTAGCAGTCGATTCTGGATTAGTAGGATAAGACTATACCTGTAAAAAACAAAATATATTTTCAAATAAAGTTTCAAAATTTCTAATATCATTTTTCTCTTTTTCTTTTTCAGGCTTCTTTTTATTCGACGGCGTTAAAAACTTTAATATCTGTTTCGACTGTGATTCTTTTAGGTCTTATTATAGCTTACCATGCTTTGGAAGTGCAGGTGAGAGTGAGTGCAAATTAAATTCTTTTTCAGATGTTCAGATGTTGGTCGTCGTGGTCGTATATAAAAATAATACAAATTCCTGTTTCACTGCTTTTAGCTTTTTTTTTAATGTAATTTTTGTCTCGCATAGAATTTTCGTTTTTATTGCGTTCCGTTACGTTGCGTTAAAATTCGTTTTGTGACATCTCTCCCAAATCATAGGTCCTGACATTCCAAGCTAAACCCCATCCTCCATAGCCCTAGTTTTGTGAATACTTAGACATCATCATGTCCAAATCCTTGCATTGTAATGAAATATCGCAATTGCAAGCAGGGACCCACAGACCACACACACACATGCATGCATGAATTAGTAGTGCTAATATGTGATTATATTTTCTATGTTATTTATAAGTAGATATAGTCAAATGTGTAAAGGAATACACACGCATATTTGCATATAACTCGTACACATACATGATAACGAACATAATACGTACACTGTTCCCTCTGTGAAATTAAGGCAAAGAAAAAGAATCAAAATGTTTAAGTGTTAGTCAAATCTTATGGCCTTATAAAATTATGTACTTACGTATAATACAAGGAAATTCGTAAATTCAACTTAAAAAATTTCTGGAATCCAATAATTATTTCAATATTTTGAAAACTGCTATTTTGGAATTAACAAATCAATCAAATAATATTTGGAATTTAGGTGAAGATTTGTTTTTTATTATTGATCTTAGGTGTGTTGGGATAATACGGTAACCAACTGACCAGACATTCATACTAAAGCGCACATTTTTGGTTAAAAGCCAAGATCTTGTATCATTTCGAAGACATAAGAGTGCCATAAACTTTTCGAACTATTCGAAAGCGGACCTCCAATGTTTAGTCCTAGCAACCCTAGGTGGAATTAGACACTTCTAAAAGCATGCCAAACATATCGCACCGTCAAAACAACAGGACCGCAAATCAAAACAACGAATTTTCGAGTTACTTACACCACTATATAGCTCATGAGGTGTACTTAATTTTAGTCATGTCACTATATTTCTAGCACAATTAATAACTTCTAAGATTAATTTTTAGATTAGGGATATTTTGTTCTGAATTTTTTCTTAACAGAACAACAACGTCTCATTTCAAAATAATAATATTTTGCTGTTAAAAAAGAAAAAACAATTAAAGCGAGAAATCCTTCACTCGAAAAAATTTTTTTTCTTTGAAGTTCTTACACAGGCAGTATAGTTCTTAAAAACCAAGAATATTTTCAATAAAAGCAATTGCAACACTGTCACATTCCAAAATATGTCAATGTTACTCGATAGATTTCTTGTAGCATTTCATTTCAAGACTCTCATAGCTATAACTATGGCTGTCTTCAAATTCAGTTGAAACTTTTCTCAATTTTCTCGAAACTTAAAATTTTGAGTTGAGGCCCTGTTGCTCTGACGGTGCGATATTCATGTTACATATGTATATATAATACATTAAAAATTGCCAAATATTTCTTTCTTAAACTTATTTGAATCACAATTTCGATTCTATTTAGAAAGAAAAAAATTATATAAATTTGTTTTATTGTCTTTAAAAAAATCGCTATTTATTCGAATGAAGTCAGTCCTTTAGGTAAAGTTTTGACTTCAGTTTTCAAAATGGGTTGTTGACATTTTTTTAGTTTTTAGTAAAAAATTAGACGATAGTGAGTATTTTATCTTGAAAGAATTGAGTTAATGGTGTACATCAGTGGTGGGCATGGAAATCTAACAAAAGGGGTAAGCAACAACAAACAAAATTTTAAAGTTTTTTTGCTGTCATTTCCAAATTCGCCAACAGCACAAAAAAAAACCCAAATTGCACTACAAACAAAAACAATTGCTACTTTCGTCAAAACACAATGCGACGCCGTCACTTATGCCTTTGTGTTTTGTTTTTGTTTACATTTGAATTCAAATCAACGCTGTGCCTCAATAGCGTTGAAATTCTGCGAATTTTTTTTCGTGGATAGGGATACTACGTGCCCACCACTGGTGTAAATTGATTTGTGGTAAATGTTAAGATTCTAATCGTTTTCTTTGAGCGATATATGATCTATTCCCAATATTTACGTAAAAGCAAGGTTATAACTTGAGTGTAATATATTGCTTACTAATTAATGTTTTCTTAAAACTATTTTGAAATCAAACGATTTTTAAAAGGAAGTTTTAAAGATTATTGAAATGCATGTCACTTAAGTAGTAATTCAGGGAAAAATATTATGTGCATAAAGTAAAAATTTCTCCAAATATAATCTGCCACACTTCCTTCTACTTTAAGCATCTTTCGTCTCTAAAGCTTTTTCTGAAAGTCTTTAGTTTAAGAGATATAAAAGTTGGGGACTGTTAAAATGTTTAATCGAGTAACTAGGCAGAAATATTTGCAAAACCATTATTAGTCTTACGGCAAAACCTCGTTGTAGAGAATAAAACCACCCATTGTCTCTGTCTGAAATATATCTCGTAATGACTTAAAAATGGCTCACTTTTGCTGCAAACTTCCTGTCGAAATAACATCCATAATGCGATCCAAAAGTAGTTGAATTTTAAATCAAGTATATGAAACACTCTTTACCAAACAAACTCCCGATGCTTGCCAAAACTTACAGGGGATTCCAAGAATTCTTTTAGGCTTTTCGGAAATTAGCTTTACTGCTTTTTGCTGCCAAATTCATTACATCATTATCATTTTTATTTCCATATTTGTGTTCAAGCATGAATAAACTATACATACATATTTTAAAAATAATTAAGAATTAGACGAATGTATTTTGCTTGTGTGTTAGTAATTACATATATCTATAATCTGTACGAATTTATTATATATCTTTAATATATTTACTATAAATGTACTTGCAATTACTCTTAAATGAATGCATTTAGATCGAACCCTCTTCATTTTGAACTGCTTGTTCTGAACTGATAATGTCACATGATAGCTGTGTTAAGTGACGTCATTGGACATGCTTCTTTTGCGCCATGTAGTGAAGTATATGCCAACTCTTCGACGACGAGTTCAAAAACTAAGAGTCAACAACTTCCAATGTTTTGGAAAGATTCTTCAAAAAGAACTGCCTGAATTGGATTTTAGATATCAACTCTTTTTCAGAAATATTATAAAATGAAACCACGTAACGAAAAACCCATATTACTAGGATGATTATTTAGACTATCTGTTTTTGGCAAAAAAAATACTGGCACAAAGACAAGTTAAAAAGAAACAATTCCCGGCCTTCTCAAAAATAAATTTTTTCCTCAAATGGTAAAAAGTCTAATTTTTTTTTGGGCCTTTTTTGATGACTTTTTTTTGCTCGTTCAACAATACTCTGAAATGCATATCACACAAATTAGTCAATTCCCGGCTATTTGCGAAATTTTTAAATTTCTACCATGCCCTCAGCTGGTGGTATAGTAGGCTATTTTTAATAGAAAAAAAATTGGAAGGACATCACTTTTTACATATGTAACAAAATACACAGTTTAAAATCTACACTCACAAAAAAATGTCTAACCTGCGTCAGGTAACACTTTAACCTGATAAATTGTTCTATGTAATTATGTTTAATTAAAAAAAAAAACATTTCTTTCTTGCATCCAGTGGGGTTCGAACCTAGGCATTTTGTGTTGTCACATGCTCAGCTTATAGGCTTTTAGTTTCACGAAATATATTAAGTTCATGTAGTTAAGATGTGCGCTCCTCTAAACAGTGACATAACGTAGGAGGCCTAGGTTCGAATCTCGTCGTCGGTGACAAATAAAAATTTGAATTCTCTTTGAAGTTTTTAAAATGCAACATAAATAAATTAAGTTCCAATTAATAAGCAAAATAATAAGGAGGGGGGAAGGGGTCTTTTGAGAAAATTTTGTGGTTAACCTGATTTCCAGGTTTAGTTAGACTCAACAACATGAGCCAGCAGGTTAGAAAATTCTAACCTGAGGTTTGGTAAAAATTTGGTTTCATTTACCAAATTTATTTTCTGAGTTTACTAAAAAAAACTTGGTCCATGAAATTTTCTTAGTTAAATTTGGAAGTTGTTGATCAAAGAAATTAATAGTACCAGGACCACAAGCCCAAAGCTTTTGCGCCTGTTGTCGCAGGCACAATTGCCTTGTTTTTTTAACGCGACCGCCTGCCTCGAAAGGCTTAAAGCCCAGTCACACTCGAATTATTTATGTTTATGAACATGACTTCACCCTTGATTTGAGTCAAGCTCTACCCACATCTCTTGCAATTCTTAGAACGGTCACTAGGTTGAAAAAATTCAACTCTACACACTGAGCATAACATTTTGCTGAGCTAACTGAGCTAACATTGGTTAAATGTTGAACATATTTCTGATGCGTCGTATATTTTGAATTACTATCACAATTATCCAAATATAAGAGGCGTCTCAAATTTAAATATCCCAGCGGCAAATTGATAAAGTACTCTGATTTTTCATGTATGAAACGCTATACCCTTTGTGTTGTACGTTTCACAGATGAAATTGTTACGGTGATATTTTGTTTATTTGCTTGCTGGCTGTCTGCTTTGTATATGGAGCAGTAGGCAGTCTGCATTGTCTTTGGAGCTGTAGGCAGCCTGTCTGTTTGCTGTCTGATTTGTATATGGAGGTGTAAAGGGTCTTGCCTGTTGCCTGCATACTTTGTATGTGGAGATGTAGGCGATATTTTAAGGCAGTCTGCTTTTCCCTTGCTACACATTGTATATAGAGATGTAGGCAAGCTGCCTACAAAGTGGCCATTCCTTTGTAAAAAGAATCAACAGTTGTGGCTGGAGTTGTGAGCATTACAGCCAACAACGAATATAACTATTCATCGATGTTGTGTATAGCATATTTGCAGCTGGGATACTTATATTTCAATATGTACTTATATTTCAATATGGTCCTAGAAAAAGACAATGTCAACATATTTTGATCTGCAAGACGTGCATCGTAATTCAAGCAACTTTGGTTTCTTCGAACCAAATTTTTTGGTAAATTTGGTATCTATGCTTCTCTAAAAGCACTTCATTCTTTCGTTATTTCAGTGATCCTCATTATTTTAAGTAAGTCTCAGTCATCATAGTTGGTACATTTTTTTTTTTTTTTTTAAATTGAAAAATAAAGCCTTGCAACCATGTTTTGCTTGGAATGGGTCTGGCCGCAAGCCGATATAAGCACTCCTAAGTGGAAAAAATCTTCTCTACAGAATTGTAATACAATACAATAGCTTAACAGTAACAAAATGCAAATTTAAAAAGAAAAATTAAAAACAAATGAAATTAGAAAAATACTAAGCCCTCGTCTTCTTTGTTTTAGGACAAATCTTGTGAGAAAAAGCTCCTAATTATACACAATTTACGAAATGATTGCTATTTAAGAAATTTAATTTTCCCTTCCACTTGTGTGTATGTATTATATTTAAGGACGATGCAATGAGGACCATGACAAAAATTTAAATTCCAAGAAGAATCGATACGAATGGAGAATTTGATGCTCGTCTGGATTAGGATGATTGACGTTGATTGATGTCTCGTGTTCTGCTCATAATCAATTGACTGTGCAAAATGAAAAAAAAAAAAACTTCTTCAAACTAAAGGATATGACAGAGGCTTAGTGCAACGTCAAATAAAGTACCCGACCTAAGGGTGGAATAGTAAAGTAAAAACTTTATTATGATAAATTTCATTGTATCTGCTATAGAAAATCCTTGAAATTTGTATATTTAAAATTATTACGTTATTACTTATTACAAATTTTGCCGTCATCAGTGCCGCTAACGTAAAGCTTAGAAAGAGCAATCGTGCAGGAGGGTTTACATGGATACCGATTATTTGTTTCTGCCAGAAGTTCGTTTTCTTATATAAATAGATTATTTATTATATGAAAACTAATGCTAAGAAATTGGCTCTAAGTCACTTTTTAGGGAAATACCGACAATTCTTTTGTATTTATTCCCTGTAGAAATTACTTTACAACTGGAACATAATTTTGAGTCAAATGTGTGAACTATGATGCTGTGAATCAATCAGATGAACAGTGGGGTTCATTAAAAATAATATGAGTTAATATCATCAATGCCTCAGCTGATTGAGATTTTAATTACCTACCTTTTTGAAATAATTTTGAAGCAAAACTTTTCTGACCTTGTGATAGTTTTATCGACATTTTATTGGAGACATTCGAAACTTTTTTTAACAACAACTGGGATGCGATTTTCACAAAAATATCAAAGGAAATCCATTTAAACATCATAAAAAGCAAAAAAAAAATTATATTGATTTGAGCCAAAACACTTCAAAAAATATGAAAGGACATCTAGGATAGCCAATAAACTTTATTATACTTTTTATCTCAAATACGTCCCCTTTGATTTCATTAATTTTTTGATATGTAAAGATTTTAAGATGATGTGTTTTTTTTAATTTTGTTAACTTTTTTTCACTTTAAAATTCATATCTTTGGATAGAATTGCCTCGTAGCCAGAGTTTTTATTGTTTCCTAGAAGTAAACAACCAGCTGAAATGAAATTCAGATCACGTTTGCAACGGATGTTAAATATGCTAAGAAATCTGGCAATACTTAGCTGCGGAAAAAGAGTTTTCAAATAGGTGAATACTTGGCCTTCTTTGCATAAGTTTTCTAAATTTTATCCTCATGCAAAATTTGAGCAAAATCGGAGAATATCATGTCCCTATCATATACATACAAAATGTGTGTCGCTCTTATATTTTTTTACATTTTCGTTTTGATTTTCAAAAAACTCAGAAAATATATGTGCTCCATACTCTAAAATTAAAAGTCCTTACCAAATTTCAAAATTCAGAACTTTAATCTGTTTTAATTTCAAAAACGAAACTTCGTGCGATATATAAAATGATTTTACTAAAGATTGGCTTTACTGCAGATTGAACTTTTTTTCGATTTCTACTGATTTTCAAATAACTTAAGAATCGCCATTTTCTTTTATTTTTCAAATATTTTTATTTAAAGAAGTTCACTAAAACCTACTCATGAACGTTCAAAATTGCTCAGACATACTGATGATATAGCAGTTCAAAGAAAAGTTAAGATTTAAGTTTTGGTCTTTACTTTTTGCATTTAACTTATTTAGCTGAAATATTGTAAAGATATTCTTTAACTGACCTCTTTCAAATTCAACTAAGTCCTGACGATGATAAAAAATTGAATTCAGAAGTACAAAATTTTTGCTAGTTTTTTTATAAAGGTTATACAATTTTTTAGTCTTATCTTTTAAAACAAAATTTAATTTTACTTTTACAGAAATATTTCCTACGTAAGTAATTTATGTGAAACGTTTGCATATATGATTTTTTTTATAAGTTTCCATAAATGATTTCTAAATAGTTACAACCTCTGCAAAAATAATGACATATTCTTAATATAATACCATTCCTGATCAATGATACTTAAAATTGGCTCTAAAATACTTTTGTAAATTTTCGAAAAACTATTTCTATTGATCAAATTGAATTATAGTGCCAAGATATAGAGAAATCGAAGAAAATCATGCCAGAGTATTTATTCCAGAAATTTTGAAATCAGCAGACTTTACATAAGTCATTCAAGAGCTTTGGTAACCTCTCTTTCTTTAAACGTTCGATATACAAAAAAATGCCTTGAAAAATAAAACTGGGGCCATTTTGTTTTCTATATGCTCGTAAAAATGAATAAGGAATCTAACTCTTTTTTTTAATAAAATGAAACATTTGAGTCTGCTTTATTTCATTGTGAAGCCCGAATAAATCTATTTGTTTTTGAACCAAAATTTTAAAATTTGTTCTCTCCCACAGTCTACGGAAAAATGTTTCTTTCTTTTACTTATTTTTTTTTTTTTTTGCAAAACTGAGAGTGTAAACAAATTTTAAAAAATTGACCCAGAAAGTAGAAAATTAACGCTTTTCAGATAAAAAGGTTTTATTTTTTCATAAAAAATATGGATCTCCATACATTTTTGTAGAGAAAGCACGATGGGCCTAAGGGGCGCGATTCCTAATGAACTTAATTTTTTTTTTTTTTGTGGAAATTATTTTTAGTACTTTGAAGCATGGAGGAAGGTCATTAAAATTATAAAATGTAAAATTCTTAATTTAAACTCCACCCTAATGTATGCTATATGCAAATGATGGCTAAAGAAAACAATTGTAATCAAATATTGTTTGTGTAGGGGTTAAGTGAAATTTAAAAATTTTGAATTTGATTCATGACTCACATGAGTCACTCCATGCAAGTAGTTAATTCAAAAACAACACAATCATTTACATATGTATGTTTTCATTTGCCACTAATAACATACCTTGACAAATTTTGAAAAAACTTGTACTTGTTGTTTCAGTAATCATTTCCTATGTAATATTATACGTTTGAAATATTGGTTTTTTTTTTTAAGTTTTCAAAAAATTTGGTTTTACCTTACTTCAAATCAGCAGTGTATTATTAATGTCAAAAAGCTGTATATCAAGCGAAAGCTTATCAAGTTAGAATGTTAATACCGTGCCGTAGCATCCACTTCATACTTGAGCCAAAGTTAATTAAATTATAAAAAAAAAATTCGCTTTTTCTTTCAAGAAAATTCCGAAGAACAAACATTATATATGTCACCGGCCAAACTAGTTTATCCTAGGCCGAACTAGTTAATTTTAAAGCCTAAAAGTATGCAATTTAATTGTAATGCAAAAGCACTGTGAGTAGCGAAGTCAGTGATTGGACATATTGGAGGATGTAAATCCTGAGCCGAAGCCGAAGGCTGCCTAATCGTCCTCACTTAAAACTTGCCAAGTATATAATGAAATTGACAAATTTTGTTTTCTTACTTTGCTACTGTCGTAGTCTTCACTAACCACAGTGCTTTTGCATTAAAATCTTATTGCACATCTTTAGGCTTAAGCTAACTAGTTTGGCCTAAAAACTAGTTTGGCCGGTACATATGTATATGCAAACTAAATTTGAAAAAAATGTCTGACTTTTCTCAGTTTCGCAATTCTTAAAAAAATGTTTTATTACAATGAAAACGAGTTGTTTTGACCATTAATCAATAAAGCTAAAGGATATTAAGTGGAATTACCCAAATTTGATCTTTTTTTTTCATTTCGGTTTCATTTGACGCATTTTAAGCATTCAACAATCACAGGAACACGTTCATTAAGCCGTAGAGATCAGTATTCAAAATGATAAAGTTAAAAATCCAAAGATTTTTATTAAACCGCGTTTTAGCTTTCTATTATAAAGGGTGATTTTTTAAGCATTTGGTTTTTGAAAATTAAAAAAAGAACATAAAATTTTCAATAGTGAATAAAATATTTACTTGGAGCAATACATCAATTCTTGTCATTTATTTTTAAAGGTTTTTTATATAAATTTTGCACGTGGCTACGTCTAAAGTGTGGTCAATCCGTAAGCTGCAATTTTGCCATACTTTTTCCAGCATTTCGGCCAGTATCTCACCAATGACAGCTATATGTTGTCTTGGCCCTGCAAACGAGAGACTTTCCGTAGCCCTACAAAAAATAGTCTCGTGGGGTCAATGGACTGCTCCAAAACGTGAGATTAATTGCTCACCAAAGTCGCCTCTCAATAGGTCCATAGTATTGCGTGCCGTGTAACATGTGACACCATCTTGTTGAAACCACATGTCAACCAAGTCCAATTCTTCCATTTTCGGCAAAAAAAAAAGTCGGTAATCATCGCACGGTATCTTGCTCTATTGACTGTAACGTTGCGATTTTCATTATTTTTGAATAAGTACGGTCCAATGATGCTGCCGGCACATAAACCGCACCAAACAGTGCATTTTTTAAGGTGCATTGGCAGCTCTTGAACTGGCTCTGGCTGCTCTTCAGACCAAATTCCGCAATTCTGTTTGTTGACATACCCAGTGAGCCAAAAATGAGCTTCGTCACTGAAGAAAATTTTGATAATAAAATTCAATAATTATAATTCTTAGTCTATTTATGGTAAAATGGCAAAGCTTATTGAGCGTTTTTGGCGTTGAAGCATTTTACGAATCACGCGTGAAGTGTCCAAAAATTTACACTAAAAAAACAAATAGTAAAAAAATCAACCGACGTACGAAGAAACTAAAATTTCATTGCATACTTTTAGTTGAAAGTGGTTCAAGTCAAGACTAAACAGTAGATATAAAGGTTGATCACATTTGTGGTATCTTTTTAAGTTTTAGATAAAAGACATAAATTGCGTGAAATCTTTATTTATTTTGGATTCGAAATGCAACATTGATCGTCGCCCACCGACGATGAAAATAGAATTAAATCTAATTGGACGGGTACCCGTCAGCATATTTCCAGTCGTCCGCCGCAATTCTGTTCCATTTTATACGATCAAGTGTGATATAATTTTGGCAGCGGCTAATTTATGAGCTCATAAGTTGGAAAAAAGAAATTCGAAATATAGTGCTTGAAGAGTACTACAATAGAATCTTGCAAACTTAAGTGAAATCTACGAAAATGGGTTTGGGCGGGGCCAGGGCTCACAAGCGAAGCGAAGCTTACGGAGGCGGCGGATGGGTGAGCAAATCGAGCAGGGGCCGGAGCCATGACAAAAACTCGTAAATAGACTATAGCTAATTTAGTGAACTTTAATTTGGTGCAGAGTTTCTTAATACACTGTTTGAAGTACCATAAATTCGAATTTTAATTTTTGAAAACTGAAAAAATCGTTATATCACAATGTCTCAAAAACTACAGCCAAATTTTGCTTCGATTTTCAGAGTCAGTTATTATAGATGTATATGTTTTATTTATTTTTGAATCAAATACAAACCTTTGCAACGAAAAGGGCAAAATATCGCTCCAAAATAATACTGCATTTTATTTTTTAGATCGTTATTAGCAGTTTTGCACGCCAATCATGCTAGCATCCTTACTGATATTGGCTTTCAGCGTTATATATTTATTAATTTTTTGTTTTTGAAATCGAATTGTAAAAATTTGTTTTTAAATTCGAAAACGCTTCTTTAACATTTTGTAAGCATCAACAATGCCAAATTCATCGTACGTCATTTGTTTCGATTCGCTTGAACTTCCATCTTGACCAAAACATAAACCCAACTTTTGTACTTTTATTCCAAATAAATTAATAACCTCCTTTTTATGCTTTACAGAGTTCAGTAAGTAAACCATTTACCTATTTCAAGAGTATATGTTTGTGTGAGTAAGCCAATTATAGATCACTCTAAAGCGCGCTTCAAAGCTTTATGTCACTAATTGGAAAATGGATTGTCTTAAAAATTGTTGCTTCAAGATTGTTAACATATTCATTATTAATCAGCATTTGCAAATTTCACAAATTAAAAACATTTTCCATAGCATTTTCGAGGACACATCACCGTAAACTCAAAACTTGACGTACAGTTACTCTTATCGTACACCTGAGTCTCTCTCTTTGCATTGATATTGTTTTGTGTACTCGTTATTTTCTTTAAGGTGCTTGTGCTCAAAATTTTTCAATGTTTTCTCTTCGCGAAGGAAGATCCTCATGTAATTAAATGAGTTGCGGCTTATTCACCTTTAAGAGGTTTTCATTTAATTTTGAGCGGAGATAAAACTGACTGAGCGGTGAATCGTGAGCTGCAACTTAAAAAAGAAAAATCATGCGATTGATCAAGTTAAAAGATTTTAATTTATATGTATGTTTCCGGCTAAACTAGTTTTTAGGATAATCTAGTTTTTCCTAGGCCAAACTAGTTGATTTGCATGCCTGAAAGTATGCAATTTAATTTTAATGCAAAAGCTCTGTGGATATTGAAGCCGATGTTGAACGTGTTATAGACTGAACCGCAGCCTAAGGCCGCCGCGAAGCCGGTATTGGACATAATGGAAGATGTAAATCCTGAGCCGCGGCCGAAGGCCCCCCACTTATCCCTTGATAAGCATACAATGGCATTGGTAGTTTTATTGTTTTACTTTGCTATTATCTTAGTCTTCACTAGCCACAGTGCTTTATCATTAAGGTTTGATTGCATATCTTTAGGCTTAACGGTAACTAGTTTGGCCTAAAACTAGTTTGGCCGGTAACATGTACATTTGTCTTTGATTTTTTAAGCCTGAAAATATGCTATGATGTTTTGATAGTTAGAGATTATTAAGAAATTGGTTTATAACAAGATTTGTTCACTACTGTAGTCAGAAAAGTATCCCTACTTTGTTGAAAGTGTTCGGAGTATGGACGTTTGCAGTTGACTGGACATTTAATGCGCTCAGCACAACTTTTGGTCACAAGATTTTTTGCACTCCTGAAGCCCGAGATATCTTTAAGTAATATGTTAATTTTTGCTAAAATAGGGGCCGTCTATAAATTATGTGAGTCAAAATAGGAGGGAGGGGTCCGGCAAATTCTCACCAAACCTCACCAAGGGGGAGGGGGGCAACGAAAATCTCACGTCAACTTTTTAATGCAGATAGTATACATTATGTTACATTTAAAAATAATAGGCAAATCTCACTCTCACGGAAGGGAGGGGATGGGGGGGGGGGGGTCCCGCCAGAAATCACCAAATCACACCAAGGGGAAGAAGGGGTCCGAATTTTCAAAAAAATACCTAACGTAGTCCATAGACGTTCCCATAGCACGTATTGCATCTACGCGAGTCATAAACAAACATCAGAAATATGGTAGCATATATTTAGGCGCAAAAATTAAAGACAAATCGCAATGATTCGAGCTATTAGTCCGGGAGGCAGCGTTGCAAATGACCTAATCATTTCATCCCGTTTGATTTCTATTTTAAATTATTCCTTCCAAGTAGCAATGTGATGATCTAAGCGTCAGCTGCTTTAGTAATGGTGGGGCAGGTTGTGAGAGGCCGAGGAAAAAAATTTCGCTCAATAACTCGGGAAGTAAATCACAAATAGGAAAATATATTAAGACCAATGTTTTAGAGATGATAAAAACCCATTGATTTCATGTCCGGAAAACCTCACAAAACTTGACCCACCTTTCACCATTAAAAACTTCCAATAAAAAACGCATATTTTCAAAAAGAAGGACCGTTACTAGTATTCTTAAGTTTAAGAAAGGTGGGTGAAAGTTTGTCATACAGAAATTTTTCGGGCATGTAATCGATGTATTTTTATCTACTCTAGAACATTGGTTGAAATTTACTCTTCAACTTGTGGCTTACTTTCCAAGTTATTGAGTGAAATTTGCTTTTTCGGCCTCTCACAATCAGCACCTGTAATTCTTTAGTAAGTTCAACATTATTTTCGCTACCATTATTATTATTAGTTATAGTAAGGAATAAGTACATATCTTCACCACCATCATCGCTGTCCACAGTGCTTCTACTCTATCTTACTTCCTACGTCAGTCAATTGTTTTTGTCGCTTAATATAGTCAACTTAGCTGCAGCTGAATTTCGTAATTTGACTACTCGTATTTCACTACCCAAACATAATTTTGTCACCGCCCAGAAAAAGTTATTTTCTCGTTCAAGAAATTTATTGTTCACCCCGTGTACACGTCTCAAAAAATATCTTCACGGCCTATATCAATTTTTCACCGTTTAAGAAAGCTTTTTACACTGGGTTTTTCACCACCCAGTGAGCATATTTTAACGTTCACAAACCATCATTCATGAAGCACCACTTAATTAATTTGTTTACTGCTCAAAAACTTAACATTCGCATATTCAAAATATCATATATGTATCTGTAAAATTTGGCTTTTTTTTAATGGCAAGAACCATCGTCACAACAAAAAGCAACTGGCAGCTTCACTCAGTCTCGTTCAGCCTCAACTACATTGTGCTTCACCGATACGAAAACAGTACGATATAGTAAATAATTCAAAAATTATCGTATCGTGCTCTTAGTAGTGCTTAGCATATAGTCTCGTATGAAAAGTTCTGGACCTTTATCGTTCTCGTCACGTTATCGCCGAGTTTTCTCGGTTATTCTCGTTTACACTAATATATTTATTTGTAGCGGGAACCGCGGCCTTACCAACGCAATCGTCTTAAACAACTTCGCCTACATTTTACGCAATTTTTACTGCAGACAATTCGATTCATTTACCGAATTTCACAAGTTGGTATAAGCCTCATTTCCCAATCTCGTTCACATTTTGCGTGTAACTTAGTATCAAGTTCCACAAAACAAAATGTCAGAAAAAGAATTTTATCTGCTCTTTCCGATGATTTCATCAGCTTTTGCTGAAAATCCCTATTTCATGGTGAAAAAATGAGCTTGAAGTTTGGGAAGTTTCTTTTAAATTCGCCACATTATTTTGATATAAATTTTTCACGAACTGAAAGAACAACACTTCAGCAACACCTCCATAAATTAACAGAGTATTACATCAAGAAATGCGTAAGTCACAAATGCGCAAATATACATCTAATTTATGTAGACATTAGTACTCGACACAGTCCAAAATCATATTTAAATACAGAAATGCCATAAAATTATGTAGCTAATAAAGCCAATAATTTGGGTCACTTAGATAACATTTTGTATTAATTTCATTTCGAAATTTTGACAGTCTAAGAAAACACCCTATCTACAGTATCTGCAGCTCTATGTTGCTTAAATAGAACGTCAATGTGAGTGTTTCCTCAGCAACAATTAAACTGTCTCTTAAGAGCCTAGATATTTTGATATAGGCGAATTGACATGCTGCTGTTGTCTTTTGTTATTTCTTTATTAAAATGGCAGCATTGAATCGATTTTTAAAATTTTACTGGAATATCGATTGTTGCTAACTGGCATTTAATTGTAATTTTGTCAAAAGACATTGAAGTGACGATGAAGGATTGTCTTTTATTTTACATGTGAAAAAATGTTACTCATACGACATGTTGTCTGTAAATTACTTAGGTTTTTTAAATTGCCATTATTTCTGATGAAAATGATTAGGGGACGTCCAATAATTACGTGAGCCCAACTGGGGGGAGGAAGTTCGGAAAAATCTCACCAAAAGGGAGGGGAAGGGGGTATCTTTAAAAATCTCACGTCAACTTTTTAATGCAGAGACTATACATTATTATAGCGGATTACATTTAAAAAGTATAAGGTAAGTCCCACTGAAAGGAGGGGGGAGATCCCGTCAGAGCTTACCAAATCTCACCAAGGGGAGGGGGGTCCGAATTTTCAAAAAAACACCTCATGTAATTAATGGACGGCCCCTTACAAATTTGAAACGTAGCTTTGAAATCCTATGTAATTAAACTATGTATCACATACATATAGATATGTTGCAAAAGCTGAGGAATAAACCTATAATAGAAATCAATGAGCATTACAGTACCTTTAAAAAGGATGTATGCACAAATCGGATCGTATTCGATGTATGCATATGGGGTAAAATTTGCAAAGCGTACCAAGTTAAAATTTTCAATGCTCCGATCTTCTTCAAATTTTGATTATTTGTAGTTCTAGCAAAGATCGACTAAATTCCGGGTCGATTTTGCTTCAACGGTAATTTTCGTGATTAACTCTACGAACGCCTTTTATTGAAAATTTAGTACTCTGATTTTATTTGTAAAATGATGTAGCTCATTTCTGATTTAAAGCACAATTTTGGAAACTTATTCCTATTTTACAATACTCTTAAGTATAACGAGCGTGTCAGCTGACATAAAATATATTTTGTTCGAGAATAATTAATTCAAATTTCGAATTTGAGAACAATAATCTTCTTGATATATATCATTGATACTAGCCGCTAAGGTGCACAACAGAAATACCTTCGCAATAAAAGGATTTAATTAGTACTTAAACAAAGGACTCCAATAACTTTGTTTATTACTCACAGATATTCAAGAACATACATACATACATACATACATATATATGTACATACATACATACATACATATGTACATATGTTGTAGCTGCAAAGATATATATGTATTTAGATATAATGGCATACTTATTCCAAACTTTATACCAACAAAAACAGTGTTAATACGTTGAATAAAATCGTTGGCTAGGATTTGTTTCCTATGTTCACATGACGGCTTTGCATATTGAATTCAATTCACTATCATATCCTTTCTTGTCGTTCATTTACACTTTATGTCGCCAGTATTCGTTGTGCACAGTTACCCAGTAGGCAATTGAGTAAGGCCCATGCTGAAGAAGCGCTACTGCTAGCAAACTTCTTGCACATACCAACATTGCTATAAGCGTTATCATATATGAATGAATGAGTAAAACATTATTTGAAATTGAATGTATTGGAACATTCTTCTCAATAAAAATAAAAACACTTGTTCACAATTCATGCTTTTGGTTTTAATTCAAAATTTATCATTGTATCATGTTTATTGAAATACCCTACATAAAGCCTTGTCAAAAGTAACTTGTCATGGAAATATACCCTTCAATGGCAGACACAGCTGCCAAGTTGGAAAAAAAAGGAATTCCCTGCCTTCCCAAAAATAAAAAAATTTTCCTCAATGTCAAATTTTTTTTTATGTGAAAAGCTTACATAAAACAAAAATCTTTCAATTCCGACTTTTTCCGAAATTTTTTTATTCCTACAAGAACTCCATCTTTGACATGCAATTCCAGGCTTGGCCGGGTCAAAAGCATCACTTGGCAACCCTGACATAACTTTTGCTATATTTGAGATCTTTTAGACATGCTAATGTGCCTTCCAATGGAAGGCCTGCTAGTAGGGTCTAAACTTAAGGCGATAAATCTGCTCTCAATTTTTGTTTTCATGATTCGTTTCTTTGCATAGATTTCAATTGGCTAATGGGAATATTGTGACAAATAGAGTTTACTAGAGATGGGAACGGTTCTAATTTTTAAGGCCCAAAACTAATATAAAGCTTTAAATTTCATACACACACTTTTTTTATGATTCTATTACCTTACGATTAACACAACTTACTGAGCAAAAACATGACAGATCATGTGAACCGCCCTAGTAATAGAATACAAGATTTGCTACATTCAAAACACATCTCGTTTTTAAATATTTTTACAAAAATATTCTCAATATAACTAAATCAAAACCTAAAAAAAACGAACAAACAAATCAGCTGAAATCATTTGGAGATCGCCAAATTTACATGCCTTGATACGTCAAATCAGGCACCATGCACTCCCTTTTTTGCGGCCTTGTTTCACAGCAACTTAACGTGTCGGTATAATGGATGATCTGTATTCTATCGTTCCCGAAAAATAAACCTAAATAAGTGAGATATTTATATATTGTAAACAGTATTTTAGGTCGTGTTTTTTCGTGCCACCTCTTATTTTTTCAGGTCTTTTATTTTCGGACTTTTGTTGTTAGGCCCGGGCCTACACCTAGCTCGCATGAAAATTGATTTCAAGGCCCGAGCCCGTCGACGGAAAAGAAGGGCCACGAAAAAAGGTTCGGTCCTACTCTAATTGGCACTCAAAAATTACTTAACGCTAACAATATCCTTCATCCTATAAATGATGCAAGATAATGAATCATATTAAAATTCCACATAACGATTTTTATAAAAAAAACAAAATAATAAAAATTTATTTTATTTTCTTTAAGAAATCATCAAAACAGATCACTTTGTTCCCTTCCACGAAAGGCCTATTTCTGTCCCTTCCACAAAAGATCTATTTATATCTTTTAACCGGAAACCCTATTTTTACCCCTTTCACGGAATGCCAACGTTTTCGATCATTCCATATAGTAAAACGTCAATTTAAAAGGAACTGCAGAAGCCGAATGTCCACGTTATAGCGTTCTTACTCATGCTTTTGCCTACCAGGTAGTTCAAGGAAACGGCAAATCTTATATAAAGCAAATTCATATACGCCATAAATATGTACAGTATAATAGTGTGACCATTTAAAATCTAAAACAGACACTTACTTTATAAACCTAATAATTTTAAATAGCCTGTTTGTCATTAAAAGTTTCTTCATGAAGTGATAAATAAATTGCAGCCATCTTTATAGAACTTGCGTCATTGTTCCTCCACGTCTATAGATTGTTTATATTGATAACGATTTGACCAACATATAACCGAGTAGAAACAATTTTCAATTGAGAGCTGACGAACCTCAATTTAAGTGAAATCATATAGATTTTTATATATTATATCATGTTATACTCTAAATTGAAGTGATGAGCAAAAATAAGGGACTTTGTTCTACGAATCTGCCAACTCCGAAAAATCAGCCACTTTAGGGCACCACGCAAATCCACCACTGCACACATTTGTCCAATTAGAGCAATTGAAAGCTTTTGATTAGTAGTCCTAGCCTATCGAGCAGAGCTATTTTTTGGTTCGAAGTTTTCTTCAAGGACTGCATACCTTAGCCTTTGCTATATTGTGCTATGTTGGGGTAAGAACAAAGTCGAAGACCGACAAGAACTCTCAAAAAAACCCAAGTTGTATCTGGCCACTTAGTTCATTCTTGTTTCTTCTAAAGGCACTGGAACTTACGTTTGCATTAATATGCAAATCGTGTCTGTCGTCTACATCCTGATGTTGATAATGACTAAAAATTTTTAAAAATAACACATTTGTCTTACATCTTTGCAAAAAAAAGTACTTTTTGAAATGGGTTGAACATATTTTCTCATCATACATGAGTTTTCATATTTTTCTTTTTTCTCTGTGTAATAACTGCTTTGTTTTCGGTAGTAGAAAGTATTGAAAAATCGTTCTTAAATAAGGACTTTGTCCTGACTGCATATTATCATAGCATTTCAGAGTCTGGTAGTTAATAGGTTCCTAAGAATATTGATCGAAAATCTATTAATAAACAAAACCATCACTTCGGAGCTAGGAAATTCCAATAGTAAATTTATTGATGGTCTGTAAAATGAAGGAAGAGGATAAAAAAGTCACATTAATTTCAATTCGTTGCAAATTTTTAATATTTGTGCAGCCTAAATTATATAAAGTAATTACAAATTGTTTATTTTATGGCCATACGATCGAGAAGCAGAAAAATTTAATTATTAAATTAGCCTATTTCAAAATATTCTCCCATGTCATAGAGTGACACATAGGATGAATGACTTTATATTCTATGGGAAATAGTGGCCACTCTTACGCTACGTTGCGCTTAAATTACATTGGCAATCGTTTTAAAATGTTAAGGCTATAGCTTTTGTTAAAATTTATGACAAATAATTATAATTTTTAAGTTTAAATTTTAGATTTTTGAAAAATAAAACATTGTGGGACTAAGGAGTAAAACTTAAAATCAAAAGTCACTTAAAATTTTAAGATTTTAGTTTTTTTTTTAGCCCTATATTTATATTTAAAGTTTTGTTTCAAGCCCACTCGACATATAACGTTTCGTATATCTTTCAGTAATCTTTCACATGAAATCGTACAAAGTTTCAGTTACGTTTCAGAAATCTTTCATTTTCAGTTCAGAAAGCTTTCTACAAAGTAACAATGTCCGCCTCTTGATTTCATTCGAAATGCTTTTGAAACGTTGCAGAAATCTTGTAAAATTAAGGAGAAAAAATAAACATATTTCATTTCGTTTCGTTATCGGACTGTATTTTTTTTTTCTCAACGTCATCGGGACTCTGAATTATTATTTCATTTACCTGCTTCATCACTTGCGTTGATACCTAACATGCAATAATTTTGTGTGACGTTTCTTAATTTACAGTGACAATAAACTACACTTAACACAGTATCAAATGGAGAATCATAAAACATTAATTAAATTTCATTAGAAAAATTTAATAAAAATTTGAATTTTTAACCATTCAGAAACAATTCAAAATGATTACATGTGAAAACTTTCGTATATAATGTGTCAGAAAGATATCATTTGAAAGTTTCAGAAAACGTTAGATCTGGAACCCTTCAGAAACACTTCAGAATGATCGTACTTTACTTTTTAAATACTTATATTAGAAAGATTTCTGTAACATTTCGCTTGCAATATTTCAAATGAAACGTTTCTGGTACGTTACGTACTGTTTCTGAAACGTTACATGTCGAGTGGGAAGTTCATATTCATGACATAAATTAAAGTAAAAGGTTTTTAGACAGTCTATGAAGTTATACATTTTTATACATCATAAATGTTTTTTTTTTACTTATCGTTGGGCCGCCATATTAGGTTAACCATTTTGTTGTCACTCTAAACTAAAACCTCACGTATAGGGTTTTAATATGCGCTTTATTACAATACTAAAAGTCACAACATTTTTTGAGGTGAAAGTCTCATTTAAAGTAATTTAATATATGTAACTAATTAAAAACTTTATATACTTGCGAAAAAATAAGGTCCACCCCAAAAAAAAACTTAACTGTCACCTTTTTAATAGCCATCTAACTGCATACACACCTACATACATACATACATATGTACATTTACAAGTTTCCAATATGTATGCGCATACATACATACATATGTATATTTAGTTTCACCAACACATGTTAGACGACGGCCCTGTGATTGATTTGCATTTAATGTCAACCTTAGACTTATGTTAAGGCGAATGTTATTAAGTATCGAATATGTACCGATTTGTTCACGACTGGCATGATGTGATGTGATGTGATGCGATGCGATTTGATTTGGGTTGATTCGATGCGATGCGATGCGCTTGTGTTAGTTGCTTTCTTATTTGAATGTTCGTTGTAATTTTCTTTTAGTTTTTAGTCACTAACAATAAATCAATAAATTTCCAATTATATTTTTATTTTATCTTTTTCTTTTGCTCTTGTTCTTTTTACTTTTCCATATATATTTCCATGTATCATCTGACATTGACTTGGCTTGGCCATCGGCCTGCAGTTATTCATGATAGATAACTGCGCGGACGATTGGAGGATCGCAATGACATGGCAACGAATTAGTCAAATAAGTTTAGAACTTTTTATATGCGCTGTACATCCTATTCCTGGTGAATATTATTTCATGTGGACGACGAAATTGGCAAATAAAAATAAGACCATGGGTACCGAAATCGTGCCGTATGACGTAGCTTTATCACTTCCCATGTTCTTGCGACTGTATCTAATATGCCGCGTTATGTTATTACACTCGAAGTTATTTACGGACGCATCATCACGAAGTATAGGCGCTTTAAATAGGATTAATTTTAATACAAGGTAAGTACTATGTACCTGATGTTACGTTTTTATTACATGGAATAGAGCTAAAGGTCCGGAAAAAAACTTGTTTGGATCATAATATATATAAGTAAGTTAGAGTCTTCAATGTAATGTAAATAATAGCAAAGATATTGCTTTTCATCATGTTAGCAAAATGTGCGTAACATGTTATTAAAGGTATTCACCTAATTAATGTAATTTTCTTAGCCATAACTTATTTACCTCGTTGTTAGCACAAAAAACTGATTCAGGTCAAAAGAAAAATTTGACAGTAGGAAAATAGGCCATATCAATTTTGATATAAACAGTGGATTGTCTCATATCTGGTGCTATCTCCTACCCGCAAAAAAATCCCCTGCATATCTCCTCTTAAGTCAAAAAGGTCAATTATTTTGTGCTGTGATATGTTTTGACGAGGATAAATGTCTAATTGGCGTTAATGAAAACGGTGACTACAGAAAATTTTGCTCAAATTTTTATTTTCATGTGCTGTAATTTTAATAGTGCTATGTTGAAATTCGGGTATATAATTTGCCGCCTCCTACTAACAGAAAGTATTCTCTGTTTTTTGAAATTGTAAAAATTTTGTTACTAGAAAAAAAGTTCGTCACTTTTGGTCCTCGAAAACCCTGGCAAACCCTTTCAAAACACAACATTTACTAAACGTCATAGTAAAGCTACAAATATATTTCATATAACGAGGAGCATTTTTCCGTCCCCCAAGTGGTTGTGCCCGGGGTGACCACCCCCTTGCTCCACAATGTACGCTAATTCGTGTTAGATCCCATTCAAAAATAACCTTCAAAGCTCATAGCTTTTTTATTGAAGTTTTCGATATTATTCGGAAGTTAGCATCAACTTTTTCAATGAATTTTCCATGTTTTTCGACTTGTGTCGACTTTTTTTAATCAATTTTCTCAATGTAATCCGATGTTTTTCCATTATTTCGGAAAACGATCTCATTTTTCGATGTTTTTTATGTTAATCGACTTTCTGCATGGTTTTCGGTATCTTTATTCTTCAATACCCTTCGACTTTTATCGATTTATTGCAATTTTGCGTTATTTCCTACGTTCATAATTTTTTTCGATATTTTTGATATTTTTCTATAACTTTCGACTTATTCTGTTGTTCGAGACTCATCGATTTTTTTGTTTATTGTCAACGGTGTCGATAACTTTGTACTTTTATAATTTTCGATACATTATTATTTATCGATAGTGTACGTTGTATGTACATTGAAAAATATTAATTTTAAAATAACAAAAATGTCGGAAATATTGAGATATATATGTACATATCGAAAAACCTCGAACAAGTCGATAAGAGTTCAACTGTATCGAAAAATATTGAAGTTCATCGAAAACAAAACTGGTGAATCCGATTATAGAAAAAACATCGCAAGTACTTAGATAAGAGTATTCAAAATCGAAGCAGTTGATATTAATTGGAATATATAGAAAAATATCGAAAACGTCAAAAAGTATCAAAATATATTGAAAAAATCGGCATGTATCGGGTTATATCAAAAAATATCGCAAGACATAGACAAGGTCGGAAAGAAAATTAAAGCCGAAGAGCACTGAAAAACATAGTAAAAGTATATGGAAATCAAAAAATATCGAATAATATCCTAACACATCAAAAAGTGTAAAGTAATCGTTAAACATCGTTAAAATCGAAGAGTCGATAAACACCGAAACGAAGACGATAAAAAGCGGAAAATATCTGTGAAGATAAAAATACCATAACATAAAAATATTCAATAAGGCGGTGATGTGGAAAGGTATACAAAAATGTTGGGAAGCATAAAAAGTTTCAAAAAATTTCAAAAAATTGATAAAACCTTTTTTCTTATTAAAGGCGTGGCACCCTCTCAAAGCAAATATTTTTACTCAGGATTCAATCTATCTCCATATCCAATTTTATCAAAATTAATGAAGCAGCTCAGCAAAAACACCGTTTTTCTCATTAAGTGTGGAGCCACGCCCCATTTAAGAACTCAGAGCTTCTTATTACCTTTTTTATATCTATCTCCAAATTAAATTTTATAAACGTCGGTCCATTAGCTTATTTTTATTTTGGTACCACCCTAGAGTACCATTTTCACTTAAAAACCTCTGATATGGTTTTTTTAATTGAGAAAAAAATTCAGGTAAACAGTCAAACAAATGTTATGCTCCCAAATGGCTGACATGCGTCTCTCGAGAATAGCCATTTGTTTTTACTCCTTTAAATATTTCCTAACTAAGCAAATTTCATCATTTCAGATTTGTCTTAAAGACATTAATGACAATATGCCCCGGCACGGTGTTACTCGTTTTCATGGTGTCACTGTGGATTATAGCATCTTGGACGTTGCGGCAATGTGAAAGGTAAGAGATAATCTTTTTGAAGAAACTACACTAACTTATTTATTTGAATATCACCAACACAAAGAATATATATATATGTAAATATATATACATACATATTTATATAATAAATATTTTAAATATATATGTATACAAATACATTCACATTTACTTACAATTCAACATATACTTAATTACCCCCACCCCACTATTGTTTTTCTTTATTGTTTTTTCAGTTTATTTAAACCTTCGTATAAAAAAAAAATTTAACATTCAGAACTAACAAACAGACGAAATCAATTAATTAAAATTTATTAAACTATTTAACATTAAATGCAAAAAATTAATAATAATGAAAAAAAAACAAGGAAAGCCTTGCAATAGTGCACGCACCCTACACATTGCATGCTACACCTTGTTCTTCTACACGTAGCCAGTAAACTAATATGTGTGTGTATGTTTCTATTTTAGGGTGGACATTATTTTTAAAAAAATTTCAAATCTGCTGTTAGTTGTAACTGCATATATGCAGTTTCGACAAAAGACGTACATAGCTTAATCAGGGGCAATGTGCGAAAAAAGTTTTTTTAAAAAAATTAAAGTTATTCTGAAAATGGGCTCTTTTTCGCTTTATCACTTCAGATCGACTTACATCAGATAACGTCGTATGCCAATTCAATTCAAAACTAATTTCACCATAGATATCTTAATTTCGTTTTTCGGAATGGCCTCAAAAAGACATTTCATTATTTTTTGCGAAAAAATCAAAATCAGAATTTTAACGAACTTTGAACGATATTAAATGTTTGTCTTCATTTTAATAGCAGGCGGTGCCACGCCTCTAATAGGAAAATACATTTCCACAGCTAAACTAATGAACTGATTTTGGAACTTGGTATGGACGTAGCTTGAACCCTGGGGAAGAAAATTCAGAATTGTGTTTTATTAGTGGGCGTGGCACCGCCCATAATGGATAATAGCTGCTGAGTCGCTACACCAATTTTGATGAAATTTTATATGTAGATGGAGTAAATACATAACTATTTTATTGGGGGGGTGCCTTGCCCCTAACAGGAAAATACGTTTTCACTGCTAAACTAATGGACCGATTTTGATGAAATTTGGTACAGAAATAGATCAAACCTTTAGGAAGGAACAGAGATAGGGTTAGGCATACATGATTTTTATTTATAGGAGCAACGACATTTAATCAGGGGAAATGGTTCTAAGCTGTTTTGTACTGTCGCAATAATGGTTAAATTTTAAACAATGGGCGAACTCTAGTGTTTGGAACTTGACCATATTTTTGTTTATATTTTTTAAACGCTCCACTATATGACTGACACAAAAAAAAAACCGATCCAATTTATTGGTAATTATAGTAGAAAAGCAGCTGTTACCTTGCATACTTAAAGAAGCAAAATTAAATAACAAAAAAAAACAAAAATAAAGTCCACCCTAATCTGCATAAGTGCATTATCCTACAACTACTCGTATGGCACATATACACATGTAATATTTACACATACAATATAAACATCGTATAATAATAATTAAATACGAAATAAGCTACTGAATGTATTGTTGTTTTTATTGTTGTTGTTGTTATTATTGCCATTTGCAATCGCATATTAAAGCATTTTAAAAGCGCATACAACTTTTTTTAATTTATTTTTTATTTTTTATTTTTTTTTTTATTGCATCGCATTGTCAATTTATGACTCATTGACAACGTTACAAAATGACTGCATCATATCTTTGTTTGTTTAGCTGTGCCTTCTATTCGAAATTATATTCTGCACTTTGGCTTTTTGTCCACCCATATTTTGAATGCTCCCTAAAAGAGTTTTTTTTTGTTTTTTTTTATTTTCTTTTGATATTTCAGTTATTTGTTGATTAATCATCATTTTCAATTCATTTTAAGTATCGTACTTTACCCACAGCTGCATTACTCGTGTTTACGTTATTTTCCAAACCTCTGTCTACTTCTTTCAATTACTGACAGCTATTTAATCATAACTTATTCATCATGTTTGCCATAATTAATGTTATCCTGTTATCCTGCCTGGCATGAGTGTTTGTGTTGCCATTGTTTTTATTTTGTTTCTATTTCGGTTCGTTTGGTCTTTTCTCTGTCCAAAACTCTCTCGTTTGGCCTCTTACTACCATCCTCTAAGTTTCGCCGATAAGTCATTATCCTTTTTAAGTAGTAAGTGTTTAAGTGGCGCATTTTTTATGAAATCGATGTTCAATATTTTTACTTTTGCCACATTCCTGAACAGAATACATAAGTTGACTGAAAAATGAAAAAGTACTGAAGAACGTGTACTGCGGCTAACCCTTACACTCTGCTCATTAAATAAAAATTAGTATTGCGTTCGATGATGAAGTCGCGTTTCTTTGTTGATACAAAAAAAAAAAAGGAAAAAAGGAACAGTTTGAGTTCTAATTTAACCGCACAGTTGTGGGCCACAATTTCGTTTATTTTTTATTTATGAGTTTAATTTGCGACACTCAACTGTCTAAGAGTTTAGAAACGCAGCAAGTACAAGTAGAATACATGGTATGATTCTTATGAAATTTAATATGTTGTGGGGGGGGGGGGGGTGTTTTAAAGTACTCGTGCTCATCGAAAAAAGATACAGCGATGTGTCTTTCCGATACTTAGTTTTTAACTATCGTTCGCAGTTTTCGAGCTACTAAGAACAATTGGAAAGACCTGGCATATTTCAAAACTCAATGAAATAATTTTATCGTTTTTTCCAGAGTTTCTTTGACTTTAGAATTGGCCCTAAAAACTGAAAATGCAAGAGGCAGACGTTTATGACTATACTTTCTCAAAATATATGTAGTTATATGTGTCAAAGTTATCGATTTTGGTCAAATTTTTATATCAATTTTAGAGAATTTGTAAATAAATTTAATTGTTAAGTTGAAAAGCTTGACTTTTTCTTTTTAAAACCCACTTTGAATTATATCTACTCTGAGATCTCATTAATTTAAGTTTTCCAAATATCCTGCCATACTGAAATTTGTGTAATAAATTTGTATTCACGATATTTCGGAAAAAAAAATAATGAAATATAAAAAATAGGGAGCTAGTCTCAATCAACACTAAAAAAAAATGCTCCCAAAAATCAGAGATGCAAAAGCAAAAGGTGTCCGATTTGACGAGTAATGCCCGCCATATGCCCAGCGAGAAAAATTAAACAATAATAATTTCTTCTGAAAACGAATTATAATTGTTTGATATCCCTACTCAAATACAATTTCAATATCAGTAGGCTAGTATAAGGAAACGTAAAGTAGAAGTAATCAAAACAGTCCCGATGTGGAATGGTAAAACGGACACTGGATGCAGATTCAGCGATACGAAATTTTTTAAAAAAATAATAAGGGTATTCCTCCAAACGCGAAAACTCGTAAAGCGCGAAAACTCGAAAGTTTCTGAGCTTGCTTTCGGGAACACCCCTATCAATGCAAACTCGTAAATGATTGAGCAATGGCCATTTGACAGTTCGATCAGTGCTGCCGTGCTCCAGTGTTTTAGTCAAAACTTCCACTATTTTATTTATGGCTAATTTTGTTGAAAAATATTCAAATTTTTCATCAAATTCTTTGTCAAATAAAATGGAATCCTTAAAATGCCGCAAAATAGTGAAATAAGAAAACTTAATTCACTTTATTGAAGAAAATACTATAAACAATTTATTTATGCCATTTCCACTGATTCATTTTCCGACTTTTCAAGGATACTTGCTCAACTAATTTGCCTCGTAAGTTTACGAGGGTTGAGCAAACGTGTCTTCATACAAATTATTTTCGAAGCTCGAAAATGTGCTCAGTTTTTGCAGCTTACGCAGTTTTGGAGGCTTTTTCGCGTTTTCAGGAATACCCTCAATGCATTGTTTCACAGAAAAAAAATTTTCCAACTATTTTTGTGACCTTATGAAAATGCATGTGATAAAAAAAAGTTCTTAAAATAAACAAAAATAAATTTTACTCTACGTTTTTGGGTCGCTGTGTGCGAATCCAGAGCCAGCTTAACCATATCATCTCAGGTTTTTTTTCTTTTTTACTATATATAGATACCACTCTTGAACGACCTCAAAATATCAAGCGAATGAGACAATTTTATGGAATAAGCTCTAAAAAAGATCTATAATATTTATGAACCGCCCTAATTTTCTTATTTTCTTTAACAGATAGAATAGAAAAATATTCGTCTTAAAAGATGGACTGACTTCAATTGACATTGAGACCTATAAGTTTAGTTTACATATTTTTTTTTAAGACACTTAATTCGTTAGAATGCGAACATTTTAAGAACCAGTCTAGTGCATATCGTCGCTCTCGGGTAGAAAGGCCATAACTCATGTTTTTGCAATTTTACAGGAGGACGAAAAACTGCATAAAAAACATCAAAATTTCATATTAGGGCCTTTTTTCAATTGGGTGTAAATCTGCTATGTTTTGAAATATCACGTCAAAATTTTGAGTGGAAGTGTATTTGAAGGTTATCTTTTAGGATCGACAAAAAAATAAATTTCGAAAAAAATGAGTTAGGGCCTTTCTACCCGAGAGCGACGATATGTACATAAAATTGAAAAAAAAATTATGAATAACCTTGAACTAAAATCTTATTCTACAGTTGGAATATCTGAAATTCTGACAGGCTGGAAAGATTCTACGATCGACCTTGGGTTCCATAAGGAATTAAAACTTTTATTTAGATAATAGAAAGGTCCTGTTTGATCTACAGCACACCATTATTTTTTTTTTTTTTGTGCTTTTAGTATAAAAATTATGGCTCCTAAGATACCGAACCGATTTCAACAAACGATATACCGTTCTTTCTGTATTATCAAGAATATTAGTACTGTGGGATAGAAGTTTTTAAAAGTAATAACTCGATTTGAAAGAAATTTTGTGTCAGAATAGCTTTTATTCGGAAAAATTGTATAAAAAAAAAATGTACATTTCACATACAACTGGAAAACGGGATGTCTGATTTTGAAGATTGTGTTTTTGATTAAAAGAATTTAAGACTTGAACTATTATTTCATTTAAGAGTGTATTGATTCGTCTTAGTGCTGTAGGAACGATTTTTATTTTAAGCTGCAATATGTCCTTTTTCTTGCACTCTTTGTGTTATAGCATAAAAAATACGCGATATTCCTGTTTGTCTCTCCTTCTTCATTTCGAATGATACATCGATGTATTTTGAGCATCTCCAACAAATATATGACCCTACCAGAAACTAATAATATCATGTACAAACGTACAAATGTGGAATATATGACAATATTCGTATGACACATTGTCAATATATCGGATATAATAACAAATACAAGTAAAAGGACAAGAACGTGAAAAAGAAAATTATAAAAATCGATAATACCAAAGATAATTTGAAAATATGGTATTGCAGTTTATTGTACCACAAAATTATTAGTTTTATTATAGTATCGCCAGAAATACAGGGTGGTCATAACTTTTTGTGCTTAAGTGCAATATAGAATTGAAGAACTTTATTGGCTACATTTGCAATTACCTTATGCGGAATTGCAGATATTATGACGTGGATTTCAATGCGAATATTGAATTTCCAATTAGAAGATGACCACCGATTTATGCTCATTCTTTCAAATTGCACAAAATACAATAATAGGTGGTCAATTGAAGTGTCTATCGTGCGATATATTGCTCTTGTTGAATAAATTCCGCATTGTGGCTATTGTCTTCCACGTAGTATGCGCTGCTGTTCCATCCAGTTGGAATCACAGTTATGGGTGGTTTTTCAAAGCTGACCTCAAACAAAGTTCCTACTGTGGTATCAGCTTTATTTTGGCAGATATTTGAGCCAATAATACTTTCGGACGATACACCGAACTACACTTAAGTGGGTGTAATTGTCGCTGCTGTTCGGGTTCTCTGTAGAGCCTATTCAGAAGTTTTGCTTCTTAACAAAGTAGTTTGATTGAGAGTGGGCATGTTATCAAGGACTTTCACGCTGCATTAAAATAACTGAACTTTTTGATTTTCAAAAAGAAATTCGCTAACTTTAATATTAAATTCCCCAGTCTGCTTTGCAAAATTTTGAAATAAATAATCAAAAAGCTTCGTAACTACTCATTTTTCTTAAGAACTAATTATTAAAAACTTTCAAAATCAATTTCATTGGCTTATGAATATTAACTTGACCATTATTTAGCAATAACTCGTAGTATTCTTATAATGAGGAATTTTCATTCCTAATCTGAATATCTACGCAACAGGCAAAAACAGGTGTAGGAAGTCCTTCTTCTCAAACTTACTTTATTTTTATATGAAATCACTTTTCTAAGTAGAAAGAATAAATGTAAGCCACCCGTGAAAGGGTTAAAAGTAGGCCAAATATATATGAAGGTTAATTTTCGAAGCAAAATATATTAAATTGCATTTACATGAATTTTTACTAAAAATCGATAAGTAAAAAAGTCGAATAGCTTAAAAGATATACATAAAAATTCGTCAAATTTCAGCATCGATATATAAAAATATCAACAGATTTAAGCAACGATATTTTAATATGCTAAGATTATTATGTAATATCGTAAGTACAAAATAGTTTCTGAATCCCAAGCAAATTTTATTTGCCATAAAATGCCCATAAACTAGTTGAGAATTATAAAATGGAACAAATAATAAAAACCAAAATTGAGCGCAAAATTTTGTGGATTCTAGCAGCACGCCTGTTGTTGGAAAACATATTTACATTCAAGGCTTATTTTGAAAATCCCATCAGCAATTTTGGCATGTTTATTAACGCTACTTGCAATAGTGGCAGCAGACCTTCTCCGAGAGAGTCCTTGCTCAATTGCGTACTGGGTATGTACCTATTGCTAAGTAGTTGGTTGCTGCATGACTACACAATCACTTGTCAAGTTCAGCTTACAAGTTTACAGAAATTATCGGAAACAAATATGACTGCAAACAAATTGAATTGAAATTGAAATTTTCCAATCGCATGACACTATCGAATTGAATGTACATACAATCGGCACAGCGCGCACTAGTCCCAAATCAAGTTTTTTTGGTTCAAATATGCTAGAGAGTGCAAATCTAGTCGGAAATAAACAATTTTTTCTTTAAATTAAAGCCAGCCAAAATTCCAACAAATCGTCGGAGCCCAAATTTAGACAAAAAATTAGTTTTTTACTATTTTAAGTATTAATTTCTTTTAACTTTAGCTTTATGGAAATTTTTTTTTAAATTCGAGCTACGAGGATTTTTGACCACTGTACAGCGGTTGCATACTAAGTACTTTTGTATTGCTCAATAAATTTGCAGTAAAGTTTCAATATATTTTGATATGCATGCGCATTTTCGTGTACATTTTTCCACAAGTCACTGTAGTCGAAAAGCTCGATATACTTACTGAAAAAAGAAATAGAAAAATTTTTGACATTAAAAATTCTTTAACTTAGCTTGGTAAAGCGTGTCATCGAGTTTTTTATTTCACATATTTTTTTTCTCGAAAACTAGAAGACTTATATACCGAGAAAAAATCATTTAAAAATATGTACATGAACTTAAAAACTCTTGTTGTTTTTCGCAAATTGTTGTCTTTTTTTGAAATATCCAGAACTTGAACTGGAAAAAAGCTAGCGAGTTATACATGTATTGGAAATATGTGTACCTATCCCAAAATTCTTTAATTTGGGAAATATAGGACACTCTATTGTGCATATGAATTGAAAATTCAAAAAAAAAGTTCAAAGAGTAAGTGAAGGAAAACACATAAAAAAAGACTTTGATTGGAAAAAATTCGAATAGAATGAAATTAAACTTTTTTGAATGTATCTTTTATATCTTCATCAAGCTAAAGGATTTATAAAAAAACAATTTTGGGATTTAAAGAATGCATATTGAGGCTTAGATGATAATTCAATTTTGGGAATTCATTACAAATTTAAAAAATTTGCTGCAAAACTCACACTTGTTCCTAAATGTTGTCTTTCTGTTCAATTTTTTCCTACCTAAATGATGTTTTTCTGTACCATATGACACTTACTCGCTTAAGTGGTACATCAGACTGATTTGAAATAAAAAACTCTTTTAGAAACTCTTAATCTTTTACTAATGTCGACAGAAAATTTTGCGGCCTCATTTAGGTTTTAGCTTAAATCAAAGATTCCGCATGTACCTCGCTTATCTCATTAAAAAAATATAAAGAAACTTTTGTACGAAATCGACCCAGCTTTTGCGAAATTAAAACTATTGGAAAATGTTTTAGATTTTTTATAGATAATTTTATGTAATTATTTTTAAAATAGTTTTTTAAAAATCTATGTGCCTTAAATATAGTCTTATAAAAGCTCGGAAAACTGTTTTATTGATATTTTAATTCAATTTTTTTGTAAAAATTTCAATGTTCTCAGATGTAAACTTCGACTGAATATCAAGCCACTCTCCACGATTGCGAGTATATTAAGCCCTTGTGCACGAAAACCACAAATCAAAACAAAACAAAACGAAACACTAATGTGTTGGACAGAATTGGGACGGGGTCGGGAAAGCGGCGACGATTACACGCTGTCAAAAATTATAACATACTTGATCATGTGAAATTGAACAGAACTGCGAATTTAGAATTAATTCTATTTTTATGTCGGATCAGTGTTGCATTTCTAATGTGTTAACATTTGTCACTCTCTTTTCCCATACGATTTTCTCAGCAAAATTTATTGTTTACAAATTTTGTTTTCGTCACTCTCTTTTCCCATATGATTCTCTTACAAGAAATCAGTAGTGAAAAGTAGTCGTCCGCCGCAATTGTGTTTATTCCAGTGGTCGGCAAAGAGCGAAACTGAAATTTTTCCTTGCGCTCAAAAAAGAGGGAAATCAAAAGCGCTCTCACCACTGAGAGAAATTCTTCTATGTTTTAATTTGTTTGCTTATATTCTTACAATTTTCATATTGCGTTCGCAGTTCTTTGTTTTCAGCTCTTTGAATCTATTTCTTACCGAGTGGATAGGAACAAATTATTTAAAGAAAATTCATTCGAAATTTATAAAGTGAAGATATAAAAAAATGCAGTTTTTATGAAAATTATGATATTTTTTTTTTTTAATTGAATATGTGACAAGAAAATCCAGTGTTCATGAAAAATGATCTAAAAACTGGTATATACTTAGTTAAAAAATGCATTCGCTTCATTTCCCTTTTCACCAAAAACTGCAGAACCTCTTTGCATACATCCAAAAAAATTTCGTTTCCAAAACGACGACATTATTTCACCAATGATAACAAAATTATGTAACTGGATTTTCGTTTTCTAAAATTTAAATCTGTTTCAGTCTTTGTTTTATTTTCACTAATTGAGTCGTTAATAATTTGCTCAAAAAAGCGTTTTTCCAATTCAGCGCGAACTTCCTCATTCAACGTTTCAATTGAAACTGAAGTGTTGAATTCGTTAAGCAAGAGCGAATGCTTATGCTCTTCCCTTGGCCGAGGCCAGATGGGCTGCCGGTTACTGGTTTATTCAAACGATTTTCCGACGGGTTTTTTTTTTGCAGCATGTAATCGTTGCCGCTTTCCCGACCCCGTCCCAATTCTGGGCAAAGCATAAGTAAGAGAGATTAGTGCTGCACTCGCAAATAAAATGTTCTACGAGTTCAAGCACTCGTAGATTATTGCATTTGGCACCGAATGACTTGTTGTCTTTCGTAATTTCAAAATTGCGTAACACTTGTGTCTAACTACATTCGAAGTTATTTCGGGCTATTATTTTACATAATCGGTTTATAAATGTTTTGACAGCGAAATACGAGTCAGAGTGCAAACGAAGTCAAGTCATGTCGTTGAATCGTTCTATTTTGTGTGAGTCTATTGATGACTCGCAGAATGTCAATAGAACCATTGTACTTAACAGCGAGTACAATAATCTGTTGACAGAGCAAGCACACTCATACAGACCTCTAATGTGTTCTTTGTAAAACGGGAAGCTTTTAATTTCTTCTTTTTTTTTATTTTGAAATTAAAGCTAAGAGCATAGATATACACTGAGGTAAAAACAAAATGATTTTTTTTTAGCCAGTCCCAGTTGTTGTTTTTTTTTTAATTTTTGAAGTGGCGATTCTTAAATCAAAAAGGGTAAACTTAAGTTAGCTGGAATATAGTTAAATTAGAGCTCGGCTTATATTCATTTCAATTGTATCAAATTCGAATTAACTTTTCAAGTAAAAAATTGCGAAAATTGATCCATAGTGTACTTCTGTGGCAAAGTAATTCGCTTGCAATATTAAGGGCTTGAATTCGATCGATCCCTGGCATGACCAAAAATTTTCAAATTCAATGCGTTTATTTTTTGCTGGATAACAGTTTGAATAAGCTAGATCCCATTTTGATATTTTAAAACAGGATACCAGGTTAACCAGATCTTAACTTGACTCCAAAACATACACATCTCAAGTTTAATTGACAAGATCCTAGATATCTTTTTGCACTGTACATTCCACCTACTTGAGGGACTATTCGAGAGCTTTTTTGTAGAGAATTAAATTTATTACAAAGTTGTCGTTAATACTTTATCGACTTAGTCAATAGTTCAATTGATGGTTGCAAATAATCGTAAAGCATCATTATCGACCGTTTTAGAGCCTCATAACTAATTTGCAGTCTTAAAAAGAATTTCTTTATCTACAAGTGACCCCCAAACTTACTCCAGTTTGTTTAAATTTTCAAGAGCATGGAAGATTTTTAAGCATTTCTCTTTTGAATGTAGTTTTTGATATGAAATGAATTGACTTTCATCCTGTTCCAGAATTTTCTGTGTGAGCAAAGTTTCGGTGCAACAATTTTAATTTGTTTTTTTTTTTTTTTTTTTTTCAAAAATATGACCCAATTTGAGCCATAATAAATAATAAATTTCATTTTATTAGCGAAAACAAAATTATTTAAATAAAAGGTATTGGTACGGAAAGGGAAATACGTTCAAAATGTTTTCCATAACAATCCTTTTGAAACATTATTGCGTTTGTATCGATCGCAACCAGTTATCCACGATCTTCGATTTCACGTTGCTCGTGTTTGGCGTACGTCGCCATGTTTTGTAGCATTAGGTTCCTAGAATATAGATATCTTATAATGTTTGAATTGAAAATAGTTATTAAAGGAGTAATGCATGAAGTGCCACTAGTTATGATCATCGATTTCCCTCAAACGATCAAACCTAGCAGAATTGTTTTAATGTTATGATAATTTTTCGTATATTTCTTTTTTATATTTTACACAATATTTTCGTTTTTTGTAAAAAAAAAAAAAATCTTTTATCAATTAATTTTCCTTTAAACTCTTCACCTCATAATCAGGACAATAATCTTCTATGAAAATATAAGCAGATATTTGTACAGATAACTATTTTAAAATTCTTTTTATATTTTATCTGTTATTCTTCTCTCAATACTTTCGAGTTTTTCTTACCTTAACTCAGTAAATATAAACTAATATATCAATAACTTTCTCTTTACCCTTCTCTTAACTCTGTAAGTGTTTGTTATTAATAAATTAACTCACTTTTATAGTTTTTTTTTTTTTTTGTTTTCTATAATATTCCTCTATATTTATTTTAAAAATAACCTACTTTAAACTTTAACTTTTCTTTGCATCTTACACAAGGACATACACTTTTTCATTTTATTTGGTCAAATGTATTTTTTTGTTTTTATTTATAAATATTTTCTTTCAACTAAAAAAAAAAAATAAGTAAATTTTTGATTTTTCAACATGGCTGTTCAATTTGTTGTGCCCAATCAAAATATTCGTAAACTTAAGATAAAAAGAGACACTGCAAGACTAGAAATATTCAAAGAAAAATTTCAAAAAAAAACTTTGAATTGTGGATTGAACTGCGCCTGCAACGTTTTCCTTTATAAAAGATTAAAATAAAATTCCCTAGATGAATAAAATGTAAGCAGATTATGAGAAACCAACCAAAGCAACCGTATTTCATAAATAAAATGGAGTTTAGCTAAAACACGTGCTCCAGTTGTTACCTTTATAGTGAAACTTGATAAACTTTATATTGATATTGATATTGATATTGATATTGTTCCTGATATGTTTTTTACTTCCTTTTTTTCAACGTTTTTCTCCATATAAGTGTCGGTATTGTTTCATTGATGTTGAACTATAATTTTAAAAACTTTACTTTATAATTTTGTCTGAATTATATTTACTGTAACTTCGAAAGACTTTCTTTTGTACTTTTCCAAAAATTTTGCCTCTTAACTCTTTAATTTCATATCCACTCGTTTATTTTTTTTACTGAATTTTCCGAGAACTCCTGTTTCATTTTTTTAGTTTTAATTTTAGACTCAGTTTGTGTTTTTCATTTGATCTCTGTATATATCCAAAATACCCATATCTATCTATCTTGAATTGGAATTTCATATTTATGCGGATTTTTTTTATGATTTTCAAATATTAGATTTTAAGTTGAAAGATTTTGGCTTTCTTATTCTAGCATGATCATTGTTGAAAACATAAATCCGTTAATAAAAAAAAAAAAAAATATTTTCAAATTTAAAGCATAGTCGTAAATATTCAAATAAGTGTTGAGATACGTTTTGTCAATATGTTCCCTAAAACAACAATCACATAAAAAAAAACAAACGCTAAGAAAACCATGAACAAATTGGCCCAAAATGATAACTCAGATTGCAAGCAAAAAAATATACAAAAAATAAATACAAAATTGATAAAATTAAAAAAAAAAATAGAAATTTCAGCAAACACCAATATTCACCAATTCAAACTCACATACACCACCACACACAGCCAATTAGACAATACACAGTTTTTAAAATTTTTAAAAAATCAAAAATGCTTTTTTTTAAATTTGTTTTTCTACCAAAGTTAGCTTCAACTTTCCTAACACACGACCCTCCATATTTGAATATCATCATTATTATTTTGAAAAAAAAATATGGCAAACTTTACAGTGACATACAAAAATGTTTCATAGTAAAATAAAGCAATAAAAACATACTATACTACTTACTCGTAGTTACTTATAGATCATTTATTAAATTTAAAAAAACAAAAAAAAGTACTTGTTCATTTGTTTAATTACATAGTTCTCTGTTGTATAATACATGAGCTTTAGTTTTATTTAGTACAAATCCAGGTTCAATTCCATAAATCCCAAAGAAAAAAAAAACATTCATTTCCAAAATCACTTACACATTTTCAACAAAATTAGTCAAATTAGTTAATTTTTTTTTTTTATTATTAAGTAAATGAAAATCAAAATGCCAACCATTTTTAAAAAAATAAAAACAAAAAACAAGTTTGCCCATTCTTATTTGCTTTAGTTGATTTTGATATTTTTTTTTTTTTTTTTTTTTTTAACTCAAAACTTTTGTGAACAAAAAACTATAAGCGTTACTAGAAACTCAAAAAAAAAAAAAATTACTTACGTATACTGAAACCTTAGGCTCTTTTTAACTGTTTCTTTTTTTTTTTTTGTTTTTTTTTTTTGGTTTTTATTAGTTGTTTCCTTACCTTCTTGTTTTTGGAAAATTTTCACATAATTTCACATCTGTTTATTTATTTGTTCCACTCTTCCACACCTATCCTCCTGTGCTGTAAAAGGTTCCATGACGAGGAGCACGCGAATTTGCTAAACTCCATGTGGCTAACAGCCATCACCTTTTTGTGTGTCGGCTATGGCGATATAGTGCCAAACACATATTGCGGACGTGGTATAACCCTAACCTGCGGCATGGTGGTAAGTATACATAGCAAAAAAAACAAAAACAAATAAACATTCGTATACGAGAATAAATGAAAATAATAATATTAAGGCGCCACTCCTTATACATAACATCTGTGGAAATATTTAAAAAAAAAAAAATATTCGTGAACAGCAATTTCATGGTGTGGAATTAGCAGCGAATCTCAGTTAAAAAAAAGCCACAACTCGAATTCTTAAGATTTTAAAAAACGCGCAATTACATATGGTTGGTTTAATTTCTACTATTTTTTTTTTTTTTTTATTTTATTTCAAACTTTTCAACGTTCCAGGCCTTGTTCAATGTTCAATCCATCGTTCAACTATATGTCTTTTTTTTTTTTTTTGTAGTAACAAATTTAAGTTTACAACACTGCTGCTATCATTAACAATGCAAATGTGTCTCATAACTACTACTACTAAATGCATACAATATACATGCATACATATTTATGTATGTGTACTATGTATAAGTGTAAGTAGTAATGTTAATCAACAACAACTACTGTCACTAACACGTCTTTGCTACTTTTTTCAACGTTAACTAACGTAGTATCTACTACTACTACTTTTCTTGAATACTTTGTCTACTTGTTTACTACTACTACTACTCCTACCACAGCTACTACTTAATACATACAATTTTCTGTGCTTTCATCAAAACAACTATGTACTTCACTTCCGCTCTTTAGTCAAATTTGTTGTGTATTACTATTATTATTTCTTTTCTCCAACCATATTTTGTGCGTCTACCATCCCGTACAGGTTTCATGACGAAGAACATGCAAATCTTTTGAATGCTATGTGGCTGATAGCAATAACGTTTTTAAGTGTCGGGTTTGGTGATATCGTTCCAAATACATATTGCGGACGTGGTATTGCCGTCAGTACAGGAATTATGGTGAGTTCAAATTACATTTCAACAACTACTACAACAATACAACAAACTATATAAGGCATCATCAAGATAAACCGCATACGATAAATATTAATAAACATCTAAGTACGAGTACTAATAATAATAAACTTGCAAACGTACGTGAACGTGTTAACTAAATGTGAAGGTATCACTTAAAATGTAATTAAACCTTAAGACGATCCACTATCTATTGCTTTATATCAACAACAACAAGAACAACATAAAACTTTTAATGGAAAAGTTTGACTCCTTTTTTTTGGTGGCGAGTATGCCACATATGTACGCTCTAAGGCAGCGTATCAATTTCACACTTAAAGGGTTATCGAATTTTACTACTTATTAGATTTATATTATTTCAAAACCTATGTAAATTTACACTCTTTCGGTATTAAAATTAAGCACAAGAAACTTTTACTCTTGTGAGAATCTTCAATTAACCATGAAAATGTGTACACTCAAAGAAAAATAACATTTCAAATTTGAAAACTTTAAACCACAAATTTTGAGGCTGCAAATTGTAAAAAATAAACTTGTTTTCGTTTATTTTTAGCACAAACAACTTTAAATTTATTTTGAATTATTTGAAAAATAACATTTTTTAACGTTACTTCAAACGTAAAAAACTTCAAACTGCATTTGGAAATTGCAAAGTATTTTAAAGTAATCTTTTATATCTTATCTTAAACTAATTGTCACTTTGATCTTACATATGGGATCTTTACACTGACAACGGGCCACCTGGCGCGCATTTTTTGTTTTTTTTTTTTCAGAAAAACGATCGTAAAATTTCGATTTTGACCGTTCTTTGCGATATGCCATCAGTTTTTGCCCTAAGGCCTTTTGCCGTGATAAAAAATTAGTTTGAAGTTAATTTTTTTTTGAAATCCGCCATAATTTCTGCAAATAAAACCTACACGAATCAGAACAACAACTCTTAAGTAACTTTTCAATAAATTTTCAGAGTAGGATAGCAAGAAATGAGTAAATTACAAGCAAATAAAGACGGCGACATAATTTATGCATGCACTATCACTCAGCACGCATGAGTTTTCACAAAGTGATGAGCATAAGAAAAGGTATTGCTGAGCCTACTTTTTATATAAGATTACTTTTATGAAAATGGTTTGTAACGCTTTGGCGCAAAATATACCGAACCGATTTTAATAATTTCTTTTGCAAAACAACATGTTTGTGCTAAAGAAGGTTATTGTATACTTATTTTCTTATTTTTAAAGCTAAATATCCTTACTTTAGGATCAAGTTTTTGCAAAACCTCACAAAAAATTGGCGTTTGATTTTTCATTGCTGATGCTGCTTCTTGAATTCTGTGTTGTTATGGTTGATTTTTCTTCCTTCTCATTTGTTTGCATTTGGCTTGGAAGTTCAAAGAACAAACTGACTCTCAATTGTTTTTTTTTTTTACTTTTAAAGAGAAAAAAAATAATGAGATGTGATGAATGAGAGTAATTTCATTAGGAAAAAAAAAAGACCGTACATGCGCATGCGAAGCAGCGGGTACCACTATTGCATACAAAAATTAGATGTCGCCATCTTTATTTTCTCGTCATTTACGCATTTCTTGCTATTCCACTCTGAAAATAGATGTGTTGATGAAGATGTTTCCTTTGAATTCGTGTAAATATTACTTTAAGAAATTGTGGCAGATCTAAGCAAAACGTCCCTAACTTCAAACTCAATTTTCATATTTTCCCATATTATTATTGTTAGAAACTTTCGTGCGATTATGAGCGAGTTGAACATGGCGTGCTCGGATTATCGAAACGAAATATCTTAAAAATTATGAGAATAAAATAAAAAAACTTCGTGTCAATTTTGTTTGAAAATGTTTAAATTTTTTAAGTAAAATAACAAACTTTAAATAAATTTGTTTCAACATTAACTTTTTTTATCTATAAAAATGTTTCTCAAAGTAACTTTGACACAATATCTTTTTTATATGATATTCTTCAATCAATCTTAGGAATGTATGTATATTAGGGCGGATTAAATTTTTAAGTGGTCCGGAAACTCTGTTTTTCTGAAAGTTCATCAAATTTTAAGCAAAAAAGTCCACTACACCATATGGCTACAATGAATTTTGAGCCCGCGACTTTTTATTTGAAGTAGTTTAAAACTATTCAAACTGCTTATGCTGCCATCTGGTGACAGTATTTAGAACTTTACAGTTTTTTATTCTCTTCCTCAACTCGTAAGCAATAAAATGACGTTTTCTTTATTCAAATCGGTGAATTAGTTTCGGAGTTATTCAAGTTTAAACAAAACTGTTGAACAACTCATGGCTTCTATTTGCCTAATGTTTTATGAAATTTTCAATATGAAAAACTAAAGCTCGCTCGTAACAGCAGCAAGGAAGAGTTGTTCAACAGTTTTGTTTAAACTTGAAAAACTGTAAAGTTCTGAAAACTGTCACCAGATGGCAGTTTAAGCAGTTTGAATAGTCTTAACTACTTCAAATGAAAACTTGCGAGCTCGAAATTCATTGAAGCCGTATGGTGTAGTGGACCTTTTTGCTTAAAATTAGACGAACTTTCAGAAAAATAGAGTTTCCGGACTAAAAAACATTTCTCCATACAATTTAATCCGCCCTAATGTATATACTTTTAAATCAAAAACCCCGACATATCTTTAGAAAATATTATAAAATTCGTTCAATTCTGGTGCGCGCTTTCAATAAAAATTCACATTTTCCAATCACTATTTTTATCAGTTAATACTAAACTATATACACTTTTCCAGAATATAAGCAAAGCAAGTGTATTTTATTTTAAACAAAAAAAGTAGTCCTTAGAAAATAAAAAAAAAAAATTCAAGACAAATGAGGATAACAAAAATAGGTACAGACTTGTAAGCCCAATAATGACATTTGACATGTTAAGTACCTCGTTGTTCAAAGAGGCACCAATTACAGTTAGACATTTTCAATTTTTAAAAAAAAAGAAACTTGAAATCCATCCGATTTAACAAGATAAAAAAAAATTCAAAAAATTTTATGTTACAGAACTATAAAAAAAATGTTTATCTTACAACTTCTTCGTAGCACGTCAAGTGCGATGGAGCAAAACAAACACCGTAGTCGGCTTCAGCATGTCAAAATACGTAAGGGACACTTACTTATGTAGTATCGTCTCATTTGACAAGAACAACATATTGTAAACTACGTAGGCATTGCTTCAATACAGCGTATTATTCGGTGCTTACCGCACTGTCAAATAAAAAAAACAACAAAGCTAACAATTTAATGGCAAAATGGTGTATGCCATATGCTTTTGACAGTTGACTTGCTTTTCCAAACAAAAAATGTATCTAAGCATAGCAAGAGACTTAAAATATTAATTGTTTATCCAGCCTTTACCAGGAAAGCTAACATATTGATAAAATTTAAAAATATTTTTAAGACAACTTACAGCATACCAAACGTGACCAACCGCTCTAATTTTGGGAATACAATGCTCTTTTTTTGGCCACATTTACTGCATACTTTGAAGTACAGGCAAATGTACTGATTTGTATTTTATTTTTTAATTATTTTTAATAAAATGCTACATACTCAATGTATATCTTTTCAGTTCGGTCTGTGCTTCATTTGGCTGCAAAAAAAATTGGTCACGTTCGGCATACTCATCTTAAATTATCCCATTTCAAATCATTTAAAATGTTTTTCGATTTTCTCAAATGATTTTTAGTTCAAGGAAGCTAAGGCTCAACCAAGTCATGTAGATACATATGGGTCATTCTTTTACAAACCACACGGATTTCAGGAAAAATAAATTTGACTCTTTAAATGCAATAGAAGTGTTTTCACTGCATCTTTTTTTTCGAAAATTTCCACATACATATGAATTTTCGATAATTTTCTGGATTTTCTCCAGTCTTCTCTTACTTGAAATTTATTATCCCCAGTTGTACTGATCGGATCAATATCGGTTTCTTTTTGTATTACACTTTTTTACATTAGCTTTCGTAGTGTATAAAAAAAAATTTTTCTTCACTGCCAACAAATGCCTAAAAGTATGCAATTTAATTTTGATACAAAAGCATTGTGGATAGCGAAGCCGGTGTTGGACATATTGGAGGATGTAAGTCCTGATCCGCCCACTTACCTTCACGTACCACTTGCCAAGTATTCAATAAAATTTATAACTTTGCATTAAGATTTCATTGCATATCTTTAGGCTTAACGGTAACTAGTTTGGCCTAAAACTGGTTTAGCCGGCAACATATGAATTCCTTAAAATTAAGAACTAAAAACTTATTTACCTTTCATACTTTATGTTTTATTTCACTTGAAGATTGCATCATGCTTAATGAAAGACCCTTTAAAATAGTAAACAATTCACAATTCTAAATAGTAAGATTATCACTGAATTTTAAAGTTCACACCGGTTAAACTTAAGTGTTTCTTATGAGATAAGGATGCTTAATTCTTATATCAATAATGTATATTTATGCAAATATTACCAAGATGAACACAAGAGCAAGAAGAAATGACCAAAGGTAGGCCAACGCTGAATTTCATTCCAATGCTGCAATTCTTGGCTTATACAAATTGGCGTGAAGATTTTTTTATTCAAGCTTATAGCAATTAAAACTCGAGTCCAGCACAACTTAGTAAACATTTTTGAATGTGCGCCAAGGAGTGGATATTTAAATTAAAGATTGCGCTGCTTTTGGTCATTTTCTTTCAATCGTTGTTTATCTTTGAATACTTTGAGCTAACTATAAAAATGTGTTTTATTTATTTTTGAACTTATCGTTTCTTAACTTTTTTCGCGGTTTTTGTGCAACTTTTAAGCCACAAGTCTTCTTCAGTATCTCTTGCATTAACTTGAAACTTCCCAGCAAACATTTTTAATCGCGTTAGAGTCATATTTCAATTAAGTGAGCTTAAGTTCTAAGCAGTTTATTCGGAAAAGTGTGTCCAGGGTTAACGAATCCCATATTAATTATAAGGCCGCGATGTTGTTGTTGAAAATGTTGTGCTTATAATTGAAAATTATTATCCAATCACACTTAGTGTAACGTGAAATCAGCGGACCAGCCTGACAACATTTTTTGTTCTACATTTGATGACATTTAACCTTGATTTTTCAAAATTTGCACCGCAAAAGAAATGCCGATATGTTCAATTTGTACTTTTTCGAAGAGTATAACAAACACTTTCTGGAATTTAACGTACTTATGTAAAAAACCTCAGCTTTCTTTTTAGAATATTTAAGCAAAATTTAATTTTAACATTTTCGGAAAATAATTACAACCATTCGAAAGGCCATTAAAAAATCTATCGAAACCACTTGAACTAAGATTCTTACAGTTAGTTCAGGAAACAAATTATCTACACGAAACAGAAAGTGTTCATCAAAAATCTCAAATTATCATTTCCCCAACTTCAGCCAGTTTTTGAAGATACAGAAAAATAATTTGGAATATAATTACAATCACTACTTTACCAAATTTGAAATCAATTAGTAATGTTCAATTTTTGGATCAGGACATTTTACATGAAATCCGTCATAAGTACTAGAGAATAGCAGTGAGCCACTCTGCATGTGAGCGATTCATAATCTCATGAAACTTTCAGCACCTTCACACAGATTCATGCTCACAGAAAATTTTGTTAAACAAGCCACCATTCGTCTCATGGCGAATCTGCCATAGGCAAAGACTGTCTCAAAAAAAAATTTGGATACTAGAGTAAGGTCCAAAAAGGATTTTTGACATCACTTAGGTCAGCTTTGAACCCTGGAAAGGACCCTTTCCAACCCATTTTCGAAAAACCCAGTGTTCGGAGATGACCTAAGTGATGTCCAAAATCCTTTTTGGACCATACTCTATCGATTGGAATATTAAACGAACTTTCCGAAAGTGAATCAAAACAGTATCTACCTTCTGATGTACGGATTCACTCAAAGTCAATGGGTCAAAAACGGTTCTATGCATAATCTGGGAACACTCCAAGAGATGTCCATTCATCCATTTTTAACCTATTCCCATCCAGTGGAGCAAACAAAAACTTTTCCGTAAATGGGTCAAAAACAGTATTTTCCAGGGTCCAGACCCATGATGTGCAAAATTTTTTTTCAAGCTTTCTCTATCAAATGAAACAAAAAAAAAATTTGAGGAAATCGGTCAAAAACGGTCCTTTTCATGGTACTGTGACCTTTCGATCTTTCCCCATCGATTGGAAGAAAAAAAAAATTTTCCGAAATTGAGTAATTTCAAAATTCTATGAATGCTGAATACTTGTGAGAGTGAACTTCACACACATACGCATTCAAATGTCTGTATAACACTGTAGAAGAGTTTTATATTAATCACCTGGAAGATGAAATCAACAAATCTCATATAGGAGTCGCTAAATAATCGCATGGATGATACAAAGTCAATTATGTTTATCTTCCTAAGGAGTGTTAAGATAATGGCTTGTAACTCGTCAAGAAGAGCTATAAAAGCATGTAGAAGGTTTAGAAATCTTCCATATGTTTGCTGGGCTTCCACCAAGTGCTTTATTTCAAACGAATTCATTCTTTCTTCAACTTCATCCTTTTAAGTGTTTGTATAAAATCTTCTAGCAATACTACCCCGACTCGCTGTATCCTTATGACTTATTGTAGTCGTAAGATGTGCGCTTCCTGTAAAGGGGGCAATTATAACGCTTCATAATAAATGAAGCCACTTGTGTATTTTCTCTTTTTCAACGCGAACTTAATGCGATTAATCGTAACAAACGAATGACGGCAGTGAATCTGTGATGCAAATAATAATAGATCCGATGCCAGATTGATAGTCAGCTGCTGTAATTACGAAACTTTCATTAATAAACGCATACATTTTTTTTTACAGGGTGCCGGTTGTACGGCTCTGCTGGTGGCGGTCGTGTCAAGAAAGTTGGAGCTGACCCGCGCGGAAAAACACGTTCATAATTTTATGATGGACACACAGTTGACGAAGAGGGTATTTAATTGCTTAACTGCTTTCGACTTTTAATGCTATTTTTCATTTTCTTCCAAGTTACTTTTAATCTGGTTTTTTGTTTTTGGTTTTTTTTTTTTTTTTGTTTTTGCTTTTCTCTCAAGTTTATGCTCCTTATTTCAATTACGATTTTCTGATACTGATTTTTATTTTTATAAAAAAAATTAAAGCTTTTTTTCAGTGCTTCTTTTTTATGTTTTCGGTTTTTTTTTTGTGTTTTTTTTATTTTGCCTGTTTTGAAATGTCTTAACTTTTTTTATTCCATTTCTTCTTACTTCATGAATTTAGCTGAAAAATGCTGCAGCGAATGTTCTTCGTGAAACTTGGCTCATTTACAAACATACAAGACTAGTAAAACGGGTTAATCCCGGCCGTGTAAGAACCCACCAAAGAAAGTTCCTTCTAGCTATATATGCGTGAGTATTAGTGACAATCTGACAACAACAACAAAAATTGTCAGATCAGATGCATACTCGTTTCTTTATCTATGTACTCGTATCGTAATTACAAAAAAAACAAAACAGTATCTTATCGGAATGCTTTGATTTAGTCGTTAATCCAGAAAAGAAGAATGTTGTTTGTTTAAGCAAATCTTTGCAATTGCATACTAACTTTATTTAGAATGATCTCATATTGTGTCTTGTCCTGTCTTCTCTTGTCTCATAACATTTAAACATTTTTAAAATCCCTGTCCTCATTTATGTATCGTACAATAAAATATATTTACTAACTAACTCAAATCAAAATTTGTAGAAGCTTAGCGCAAAATCACTTTTACTAAAGTTTAAGAAATGAACGCACCACCACTACTAAGTATTTGCTCCATTTTTCATATTGGTCTAATAATATGTATATTCCCTTAACTTTTTTGAAAGTCAAAAATTAAACTATTTTTGAAGCATATATCTTCGACAGCGTTGTCCTTTGTTTAGATATCGTCGCATTTTGAGAATTGCGTTAATTCGTCTTAAATCACGAAACACACGATTTTTGAAATAGTTCTTGGGTCTTAATTGCATTGAATTTATTTATAAGGGTGTTGCAAAAATCGAAAATCATATTCTTTTGTATATAATGAACAAAATAAAAGCTCCAAGCGAAAAAAATAAATATATAATAGAACCTCATAACCACTGGCACATATAGCTTTGTAACTATGCATCATTATCTAAACTCTTTCTTGTATTCGTTTTCAAAAAGAAAAAAGACAAGAATTTTTTAGAGCTTGAACTCTGTATTGTAGAGTTATATCCTCTCGAAACCGTAACAACTCTTAGGCTTAAAATTAATTTAAGTTCTTCTCAAGTCACTTACCAAACTCCATTTTCTGACCTCTCTAAGCAGAAACAACAGAAAATTCCCAACAGCTACAAAAGAAATATATTCGGTTTTTAGTTTCCTAGCACAGAAAACGTTCACCGGATACAGAAGAAAATTCGGTTATTACTTCCTTGTCTTTATGTCATTACCATTGTTGTTGACTACCGCTCCATAATATATACCAGGTGTCATATACATAGCAGCTGTTTAGTTGTGATAGTGAAAAGTAATGCCAGACTTAAATTGTAACCTCTTATTAATCTACTTCTTATGTATATGCAGTAAGAGCTTCAATATATCTAAAAATGCATAAAAATTATTTTTAAACTATTGCGAAAAACCTTACAATTGGAGCAGCAAGAGCCATTTTCGTGGAAACAATCTTTATTTGCTGAACAATATACATCTTAGAGTAAAGAAAATATAACTTGAACATATCGATACCTTAGCATAGTGTTGTTCAGCTCAACTCCACAAAACGATACTTTGAAGCCAAAGGTTATTTTCAAATACAACCTAAGAGGAGCATACTTACACAACACATACAAAGGATTGAGAGCGTAAACTTAATATGAGAGAATAAAACCTTTTCTGTGTACTGAAGTACTCTGATTTTTCATATATGAAAAGCTACACCCTATATGTTGTATTTTTCACAAATGAAATTGTTACTGTGATATTTTGTTTATTTGCTTGCTGGCTACTTGCTTTGTATATGGAGCTGTATGCAGTCTGCTTGCTGGCTGCTTGCTTTGTATATGGAGATGTAAGGGGTCTTGCCTGTTGGCTGCATGCTTTGTTTGTGAAGATGTAGGCAACTCGCTAAACTATACAGGCACTTAGTAAGTGATGTTTTAAGGCATTCTACTTTCGTGCACATTGTATATAGAGATGTAGACAACTTGCCTACAAAGCGGCCATTCCTTTGTAAAAAGAACTTACAGTTGTGGCTGGAGTTGTGAGCATTACTGCCTACAATGAGTATAACTATTTATCGATGTTATTTATAACATATTTGCCGCTGGAATGTTGACAATGAGTTAAATTTTAAATTGATAATAAACATCTCTCAAAAAATAAACAAGTCAACCGCACGAACTTTATGTGTCAGAACGATTTCTTCATCGCAAGCTGCCACTACACCACGTATTTTTTGTTCAGGCTATCCACAGTTTGTGAGTTACGCTCTTCAGTATTCCAATGTTTGCTCTTGTTTTTAGTACCCACTCTGAAAAGCTGATAAAATCTAAAACAAAAACATGCGCACTTGTATTTTTTCCGGTTTGGCATTCGTTTTCGTTTCAATATCGCACATATACATATAAAACACACTTAAGACTTCATACCCTCTTTATCTGCTCATAAAAAGTCCCCACGTCAAGCGCCGACGTGCTTAGCTAAAATCATACGTGCTCTTATTCCACATGTGCTGGAAAGAGCATTACTATCCTAGCACATAGGTGCGATAGGTGGCATTTTTAGGAAATTAGGGATCAATGGAAAATTAAATCATAGTCTTAGAAAATAAACCCTCATCCCGATACTTGTCGGCACTTAATATCGAATATTAAAAGTCAACATGCTTTTTTTTTGAAACCAACTCGTCACGTTACACATTTGTGAGCTAGAATATAGATTTATTTTCCCAAAATATTTTTTATTGATTTATTTGAGGATGATGTGTTACTTCTACTTGCTAGTGACAGAAATAAGCAAAAAAAGTAAGGGGAATGTTTGAAAAATCTTTAGCTCATATGGATTGTTTTTAATTCTGTCACACTTAGAGTTTATTTCATTGTAAGATTATTGAAAATTTGATTCCATTAAAAAGAAATAGTGGATTTTGATTTAAAACTTCAATTTTGAGGGAAAAACTTGAAATGTTTAAATCAAAAATAATTTTAATGATTTTTGCAACACCCTAACACCCTTAGATTATCTCCATGCCCACCAATTTCTGCCACGTCCGCAATTCAATAGACTGAACTCGTTTTACTAGCCTGTAATTAGGTTGTAAAGCCCTGTTTACAAAACACTGAGTTTGCTACGGACGCAGACTCCCAAAAAACGTGCCCCTGATAATAACAGCGCACGTCGTTATCATTTCAGAATTTCGTATCTCAAAACTTCGTTAGGCCAATCACAAACTAACTAGGATACAACTCCAACAATTTTTTTTTTTTTGTATAATAACACCCTCCTTTTAAGTACATGTTGCAACCAAAGGTTATATAGAGCAGAAGAAATTCGGTGTTGTTGGTGGACTTACACATGAATGTAAACTCCAATTTTCACTTTGAATATTAGTTTCACGAATTTCGTTAGAGTTAAGATTGCAGAAGAAGCTCCTACCTCCTATTCCTTTCACGTTTATTGCAATTGCATCATGCTCACATGGAAACATTATACTGTCATTGCCGCTCTTCATTGTCATTTTGTACATTAACACTGATTTTCACACAAGGAGATCGCGACGTGAGGCATAGAAATGTTTCAGTTTCAGAGACAGCTCTTCCACAATTTTTTATTACAGTTTTAGTTTTAAATTTTATTCAAATATATTTTGAGATACGATTTTCTGCAATCTTAACGACGAAATTGATATTCCTCATCGCTAAGTATTTTTCAAGGATGATTGATTGAATGACTATATTGATACCAGGAAAAAAATTAACATAAAGAAATGCTTTAAACTAACAATAACTACTAGCTCAATTGTGTTTAAAACAGAAAAAAAAAATCAAAGTTGAATTAACCGATTTCTATCATCTCTGAATTGAAAAATCATTTTTTGCGAAAAAAAAAAAAAATTTGCGTCATTTTGAAGATTGTTTTGAATGCAAACATGTTGTAGAGACTACTGAAATAAGTATTTCCAAAAACGGTAGTCGAAAAATATATTTTCTTCAATAATCTCTTCCGCCAAAGATATTACTTATTTTGGTATCCTTTACGACATGTGCAATGTGACCCAAAGTTTTTCACTTTTAATTTATGAAATGAATGATTTGCAAATTCTTGAATGGTAGAAGGTTAATACAATGGGTAACCAAACAGTGAAGTTTTCGTTATTGGCTTGAAAATCATGGTTTGCATGATCATTATTTTAGACTTAAGCTTATTTGTTTATGTATTTTACATTATAATTTATTATAAAATATAAAAAAGAAATTTTGTCGAATATATCATACTGTTACGAAATTTCTGTCTCTTAGACGATAATTTCGATCTCTTACACTTTTCTGAGTTCGATCACTGGATTGTGTAACAATTAAAAACACACAAACTTATTTAGTTATAAAATGGTTTATTTTATTAACGTTCAAATTCTAATATTAATTTAACACTGTATAGAAAACTGTTTTACTTTATTACGGATCACACTGTATTCACTTTATTGCTTAAATTCAAGTGTTCTACTTCACTGTTTAAATACAACTGTTCTGCTTCGCTGTTCTAACTCAACTGTGTCACTCAGCTCAGATGACAACCCTTTTATACTGCAGTCATCACTCTCTCGAATAATCCAGTACCTTCTAAGTGGTGTATATTCTACCATTATCTACAACCTACCAGTGCTTCCAAGTGGCGTGCATTCTACCACCATCCACAATCCACCAGCATGGCGCACTGACGTTGAGCTCACAATTATCCAGAATGTTGCTATTATTAGATGGCGTTGTACGACGTTGAATTCACAATCTAGATGTCTCTCGGTTATTGGTTTTAATGCGTCTGTTCGGTTTATTATTTTTAGTACAAAAACTGCACTTTGCCGCTAGATGGTGCTAATATCGTTTAGTTTCTTTTGTTGGTATTTATTTCAAGAGATTTCTAGCATAAACCAAATTTCGCTACAATACTATAAAGTGAATCATTTGAAATCACATTTTGCTAAAATTGACTATATCAGACTCTTATTTCCAAAATTCACCTGAAGGTTTAAGGCAATTTATCAGAAAACGCGAAAAACGGACAACGAACAACAAAATAAACTGGCGCGTTTTGGGATTAAAAAACTCCTACAAACCACCTTTTAATGCATTTGGACTGAGTTACGAGCAAAATAGCCTTCACCATTGAATTCCTGGGGTGATTTACACAAAGAATTTATAGTTAACTCAATCTCATAAGAAATCGGACATATCGTGTTTTGGAAATAATCGACACACATGCAATATTTTCAGATATTCATTTCAAAGATTTTGGACATGTCTTCGTTAAATTAATTATAAAAAACTTAAATTGTTGTGCAACTAAAGCGACCAATAATTGACTTTTACATTTTGCAATAGCACCGCTATTGTTAGTCCTTCTTTCTATTAAGTATTATTGCTTCTGAAGGTCAAAAAAATTCTTGTTACCTCTAAATTTTTATGAAAACTTAATTTTTCTCCAAAAGTACCTACAAATTCGCTATACAAAGTTGCAATCTGTTTTAGACAATTTTCGAGATGCCTTACAAGCTATGAATCAATTAGCTCCTACAATATGATATTAGTTTGGCACTTCTTACCTAAGCTCCAAATCGCAAATTTTCCAGCTCAAACCTAATAACGCATCCCATTGCATTTGCAGTTTTTGCTCTAACAGGGAATTCAAAACAGAATAATAGATTTCACAGAAATCACTAGGCTTAAATTTGTATCTCCTTCAGAATAATATGAAATGAAATGTAGGTAAATAAAAAACGAGTCGGCTATTTGTTATGATCAGTGGTGCCCACTACCACGCTTTTTTACGCTCTTTAAGCGCCTTCTTTTTCTCATTTTTACGCTCTTTTACGTTTCCTTGTAGCGGTACTACGACCATAAGGAATTTTACTTCTGCTGAAGTAGAACTGATTGTTGTGCGCTCACCAGACCTCGATTAACCTTACAGACAGTGTAGGCACGTGCCTAGGGCGGCAAGATTTAAAGGGCGGCAAATATTGGCGGAAATTGTTGCATTTTATTGATTGAAAAACTTTTGAAATTGAGTTTTCATTTTTGAGGCGGGGGGGGCGGCAAGTTTCTTAATCCGGGCCTGGCACTCACATTTGTATACGTATACACAAATGCTCTCTCGTTATTGCCATTTCTAGGGCCATATGACATTTGGCACCGTCTTTTTGAAACTCGGTTTATCTTGTCGCGAAGCGAGCGCTGTTAACTGCTATTGCCTGACAAGCCGTATTTTCAAAGAAGAATGATCTGATGATGCCTGCAGCTCAAAATCCGCACCAAATAGTGACACGTTATGGATGCATTTGTTTCTCAACTCGATCACTCCAGGACTTTAACAATTAATGAAGCCATCAAAATTAAAATGAGCCACATCGTTTAAGATGATTTTTTTCAAAAAAATCTATTCGACGAACTATCTTCGCTGTCCTTTTTCAGTAGGCTTCATTTCTTGAGTCAATTGAAATTTGTTAGCATGAAGGTGCAAATCTTTCTTGAGAATAAGCTGTAGAGAGCTTCTTGAAATGTCCAATTCTTGAGCACTGATGTTCTTCTTTCACGAATCGCTTTAATGTTTTGTGTTGAACAACTTATTGAAGAGCCACCAGAGTGTCAAAAATTACTAATTGATGCAGTCTCCTTGAATTTTATAATAAATCTTTTCATAGTTGATGAGGTTCAACAATAACACTTTACCTCATAAATGGCAAACAACACGCCCTCTCATCCAAATTCGCTCACTTATCTTTCGGTACTCGCTTAACTAATTTGAAGTATTTGTATGATTTTCTAAAATAGAGTACTGGGTTTTGAAATTTTTACAGATACAGCAGATGCTACGCCCTTAAAATCATCAAGAAATGTATAGTAAAATTATTGTTACTATAAATGAAGCATGCATTTCACTCAGATACCTCCTAGTTGTCATAACAAATAGGTAAAATCTCGAGATAAGTAAAGATTTGTTGGGACGGTAGACATATCCGAATTTTTAGTGCCAAATTTCATCCAATTACCCCTATTAATTTTCGATTAATTACCCATCAGGAATTACTCATTGTATTTATTTCCACCAGGGTGGTAAGGAATGCATTTTTTTTTTTTTCAAGATACGCAAAATTTTCTTCATATTTTTTATAAATTCATACTATTCATTTTAAACTCTATCGCATTGTAAAATCTTTAAGAACTAATTGAAGACATCAATCATGCAAACTATTTCTTTTAAGCCAATAAAAAGAAAACACCAACAAAAACTAATATTATGATAAAAAAAAAGAGATATACATATATAAAATAAACTTGGCAAATAACATACAAAGTACACCATCATTACTTGAGTACATTTTCTATAAAGAATTACATTGCCAATATTTTATACTACGAGTAAATGTAAGAATGTTGTTGCAAAAACATAAAATGCATCAAAAATTGTACAAAAATGCACCAAATTCAAAAGATGAATGACGATCCGATGTAATTAAATTTTAATTGGTTTGATTTTTATCGTTTATGTTTTGCTAATATTTTTTGTTTTTATGATAATCAACTGCTTCATAGGTTGCGAAAAGTAAAAATGGACCAACGTAAATTAATGGACAACGCAAATACGATAACTGACATGGCCAAGGTAAGACAAACGTCAAATGTTCGTGAACTTTCAAAATTTATAGATTTGAATTTGTTAACATCAGCAAATATGCGATAATATTAAAAGAATAGCGAAGTATCGTATAACATGAGTCGACGTTTGTAGCTTAAGAACAAAACTCGAATTTTCATTGAATCAATACATTTTCTGTATTTCAGACACAAAATACTGTGTATGAAATAATTTCAGACATGTCCAGTAGGCAAGATGCCATAGACGAGCGGTTAACTAATCTTGAGGATAAACTGCAAACTATACAGGTAATACCTTAATTCAGCTATTAAAAATTCTTATCATATTTTACAGCAACTATGTATATGAACAGACCTGGTCTCAAACAATTTTTAAAATCAGAATTACAATTTCAGTGTTTTTTTTTGTCATGTGTTTCGGTTTTGAAAAAAAAAAGCATTATGACTTATAAATAAGTTTTCAGTACAGAAAACTAAACTTTAATAACTTATGTCATTCTTTTTTATTTTTATAAAAATTAATTCTGTTCAATTTTGTTCTCAAAAAAAATGTTCGGTAGTTCTCAAACTATTCGGTAGGTCTTAAACTATTGCATTTTAATAAAACTTTGTACGATATTACGCTTTTCGATTTTATTTTTACTATTCGATGCAACCCTACTATTCACTTTTCAATTGTTTCGATGTTTTTGGATATTTTCGACACTATTCAATAAATATATCGATAGTTTTATCGACGTTTTCAACCCTATTCGATGCTATTAAGCTTATATCGACCTTTTTGATACTATTAGCTACTTTTCAACTTGTATTGATTTTTGGTATCTAGACTTTGACTTCAGTATAATTTTATCACCTTTTTTGATTCTACATGTGTATTAGACCTGGTCGAAATTTAGATTCAGCCAGAGGGACCCTTAAAACCGATATCTGCGTTATTTTTTTTTTTTTTTTTTCGTTCCGAGAAACACCAATGGAGCACTTTTAATTCTCCTGGAGGTCCTTTTTGGCTAAAAAAACGAGTTTTTTCCTCGTAACTTTTATTTCTTCACAGAATGGATACCTGAATTTGCTTGAAAAATAAATATTGCGTCTTTACAAAAATTTTGACGTTAAAAAACTTAAAATTTCTTAACGAAATTTCGACAATGATTGCAAATTGAAAATGAGATGGCGTTTTTTGGGAAAATAAAGAAGGTTGATAGTTTCAAAAACCCCACCTTTCGCCAAATATTTCAGGATAGATTTCTTCCAATATGAAGATAAAATAACATGAGTTCCACGTGGGACAAATGACATTTGGTATCAATTTCTGAAAAAATATACACAGTCAAACGACTGAGAATTTTTATATAGGCAAAAATTTGGATTACCTAAATAAAATATTTTTACGTTGTTTTAAATGCAAGTTTTATTTTTTTTTTTTTGCACCATTCCCCGGAGACTCGAATACGTATACTCTGAGGACACAGGACCGCCCCTGCTTTCGACTATTCTCCATCGATTGGAGCAAACATTTTTTGGCTTAAGTTTACTTTAGTACAAATCCTCCATTTTTTTTTAAATTTTTTTGGGAAAGTAGCGCTATAAGAATAAAAAATAAACAAAAAAAGTTGGTACCATATGAAAAGTAATTAAATAAGGCATAAAATTGGCACATAAGCATTTAAAATTTAATGTATAATTTTCGAGATATAACGATTTTTGTAAAATTTTGACCCTTTTTTTTCTAAAAAACGTTATTTTATCCAAAAAAAAATTATTATTAGCATATAATTTTTTTCGCACCAAAAGAAAGCTCAATGCATTTGCCTTATAATGGTGTATCAGTTGTATCAAATTTGCTTATATTAACCCATTCTTTACCGGAATGTAAAAAAAATTAAAAATAAAATTTTTTTAAATATATATTTGTTGACATTTAAAACTACAGTGACATTGGCAACAACAACAACAACGATACAACAACAATTACAAGAACAACAACAACAACAACAAAAACAACTGCGAATTGGGTGTTGAATTTTAGGTAGTTTTAAATCCTGATCTGCGGCCGAAGGCCGTCCACTTACTCTTACTTTTATGTAAAAGTACTGTGACTAGTAAACCAGGTGTTGGAAACATTATAGACTGATCCGCGGCCGAAAACCGGTTGCTGTTGTTGTAATATTTGTTATAATAGTTGTTGTTGTTGGTGTTATTATCGTTGTTTAACCCGTTGTTGTTGTAGCTGTCCATAAATAGTTTTCATAAGTAGTTTTCAAAAAAATTTTGTTAATTAATATTTTTACATTCCGGCAAAAATTGGGTTAATATAAAAAAAATTTGGTACAACTGTTACATCATTTTATAAAAATCGTTATATCTCGAAAATTATACAACAAATTTGAAATATTTATGTGTCAATTTTATGCCTTATTCAATTACCTTTCATATGGTACCAATATTTTGTATATCTATACAGAGTTTTCCAACTTATACTGATTTTTATAAAAGCTATATCCGCAACTTCCGATTGCTATATACTAGATCCGTCCGACCCTTCTGCATATTTATTTTTTATTTTTATAGCGCTACTTTTCCTAAAAAAATTTAAAAATTTGGGGGATTTGTACTAAAGTAAACTTGTTTGTTCCCATTTTTGTTTACATAATTTTTTTTTTTTTATAATTACATTTACAATCTATCGATCAGCGACAATAAGCAAATTAGATGAGTCTAGTAAAACAATTATAAAATTAAACAATTCGTCTGAACCCCAGTGGGTCTGACAACCTCATTTGTGTCATCTAAGAGGTTGATTGCAAGGATGTTGGAGTGAGTACTCAGTCTTTTCAAGTACCTTTCAGAGAGTATTCGGATCTCGTTCTTAACTTTCGACATCTTTAAGTCACCAAAAGTTTGCAAAATTTCAATGTTGGAAATACTACTTGTTCCCCATAGTTGGATCCCGTTCGTCCAGACAGGCTTTAAAGTTTACATAAATGAAAATTTAACCTTTTTTCCATGGATTAGTTGAAATGATACCGAGAAATGGGCCGTAGACCGATAGGTAAAAGATTTTAAATAGATTTTGACAGTCACCATAGGAGTCACCTAAAGTTTGGCCTTGAACGGCATAACTTTGTTAAATTTTGCCGCACATTAATAAAAGATGTGGATTTGCTCATTTGATACAGCTTTCGTCCAGAACAAAACAAAAACCGATTTAGAGAACTAAGAAAATGCGCTCGGTGAAATATTTTATTTTTCATTACAGAATGTTCCGAAGATACACAACATCAAAACAACAATAACTAACTGAAAATTACAGATAACTTTCTTTTTTTATTAAGGTCACCATCAAAAAAATCATGAAAATCAAGATATATATCAATTTAGATGAAATAAGATATCAGTTTCGGTTCAAAGCCCACTTTAGTTTTTGAACTTCTGTCAACTGTCCCTATATAGTTGTTCGTCTAAGCATTAAATTTCTATCTAGAAAGAATAATGCCTACAAATTTAGTATTATTTTAAACGATAACAAAAACTATAACAAATTTGGAAGTCCCTCCTAGTGCTACCTCTTACATACATATAAGCTGTTTATTTTGAAAATGGTGAACTTTAGTTTCTATGTGTTGTGGTATATCAAAGATTTTGCATTTCAAAGTGTAATGAATCCATTTGCTATAGTTTGATGTATTGAAAAAATGCATTCTGCGAACGAAAATAATATGCTCATGGTTGGGTTTTGAAATTGTATAAACCAAATTACAATCCAAGCGATCGTAATTTCGATGTATATATGTAGTTCAATTTCATTTTTGCTTTTTTGATTAAACATTTTATAAAAATGAAAAGACTTGATGAGTCAGAAACAACAAATATTACAGAGTTATTTTCAATCTAATATAGACTTATACCACTTTCATAATAAATATCTTAACACACCCTGCTATAAATAAATTATAGATGACATGCACCGTAGGCTATATATACATAATTTATTTTGAGCACAACCAATAAAAGACTATAACGTTTTAGGAACACATGGAGAGCCTTCCTGACGTAATAGCAAGATGCTTAACCCAGCACCAGGAACGGATCGAACAACGAAAAAACTTTCTTCATCCTGATGCAGCGGTCACATCAATGCAACCATCACCACAAACCATGTTTAACTCTCCATCGTTACTATTTCCACATTCAAGGTTTGTACATGCAGTATCATTTAAATGCAATAGATTCCCACCCTACCATATCCATTGAAACACTTTCATGCAAAAAAAAAAATATATCATTTTACATAAAAAAAAAACCTCAAACGAACAAGAGGTATACAGCCACAAGTTCCAGAACGAATGTGGTATCAAATTATTTGAATTTTATTGTTTATATTAGTGGTATTCACAACGACTTCGTAAGTTTGATAATTTGTTAGTTGGTAACTCAGTAAAGCTTTCAACTGTGAATTCCTGCCTATTCTACTTTTGTTTCGTTAACCTGTTAGTTACAGCTGATTTTGCGTTATTAATTTGAAAACTATCATACATACCACAAAGTTACTCGTTAGTCCGACAGTTCGATAAAAATAACAAATAACGACTAACAAATTAACGAGGTCGGTGTGAATACCACTACTGTTCTTTTGCATTCATGGCAAGCGCATAAATGATACAATATTTCATAATAAGGCAAGTTCAGAAACAATTATGTTTGTATGTGTAATACCAGCCCAAAACAAAAAAATAAAAAACCTTTTTATAAGAGCTTAGAAACATAAAACGGAAAACCATTAAATGTTAAATTCAACGAATACCTATCTAAGTTATAACGAATCTGACTCGTAAAATAATTTTGTGGTGCACTCTTGCATGAAAATAATCATGCTCATATCGGATACTAAAATATGTGAGTGGAATTTTTACCTAATTACATAGATAAAATGTACATTAATATCTGGGTATAATTTTAAACATTTCTTCGAATAGAATTCTGGGTATATAACATCGATCTGCCATCTTTTTTTTTTTGTATTTTTTCGGAATTTTTGAAAGAAGGTAAGAAATACTTAAGTCACAAAAGCTTGATGTATTATCTACGCACTGTTTCTAACTTCATAATTACGTGTAGTCTGTCACCTAAGTCAAATATCCTGAAAATCTAGCCTTCAGTGAATCTGTCTATGTATTCTTCATCGTTTTATCTATTTTGAATTCTCTATTCTGGAATAGTTGTTTACTTTTTGCTGGGCGCGCAGGCAGGCGACACAGATTAAAATTTATCTAGATATAAATGAACTTTCAATATTGCTATCGAAAAAGTAGCATTGCATTGTTGCATTGTTGCTTATGCTCAGTCCGCCCATGTTATTCATCTAAGTAACATTCCTGCAACGTAATGTTCGTTACCTCTATATCTCTATCGATATATCTTTTTCTTTGTTTTTAATGCTCAAGCCCGTCCTTTTTTTAAAGTTTCTTTAAAATCTTTGCCTTACATATTTTCGTCGAAAATTTATATCTTCAATAGAAATAAATTTTAACCCTTCTGTGCGTGACAAAAAATACAACTTTCCCCAGGTGACAAGATGAAAATGTCAAATTTTTTAGCTCAAACTGTTCAAAATAATGACATCTCTCGAACCACTCAAATGAAAATATAATATTGATATAATATCAGGAGTTCTCGTGAAGTTTCAGAATTGTTGAACATGTTCAAACGTAAAAAATTTCGTTTTGAAAATGGAATGGATACCCGGGTACCCCGTCACACACAGAAGGGTTAAATCAAAAGTAATTCATCACTTATCAACAAGGATGCCGATATAATTACGAACGATTACAAAAATTGTTAATACAGTCAAACTTCCATATAGCGAATACGCACGGGACCAGAAAAAAAATTCGTTATATAGAAAATTCGTTATATAGATATAATTTTTTTTTTCACTATTTATTTAAAGAAGTCTCGAAATTCGTCAAGTGTCACGCATTCTACAACTTTTTTTACTATAAATAACTTTTTTTCGAGAGAAAGGCTACTTCGTTGCAACATTTTCACTTCCATCACTGAACACTGACTGAACTATAGTCACCATTAATAGTGAGGGAACTTTCTTTTTTTCGATTGTTGTTGTTTTCATATTTTGGGGATCCCCTTAAAATGTTTTCTTTTTCCTCTGTATGTATGTAGTTTTATTGACATGCGTAACAGAAAATTATTTTTAAAAAATTCGCTTTAAGAAGAACAGAAACGCATAAAAGTTTGATTTTCAGCAGCAAAATATCTTCGTTTTAAAAAAAATCTCGCTATAAGGAAATTCGATATAAGAAGATCAAAATACACTGAAAATAGAACGAGAAAGCTGTGTACTTCAACTCAGTTCGTAGTAGAGGGAACTTCGTTGCATAGAAGTTCGTTATAAAGAAGTTTGACTGTATCCTTAAGAAAACTTCAAATTTTATTCAAAACTTTGTTGGAAAACCTTTATTTGCTATTACTCTGCTCTGCACTACTTTGATATATACTTAGTAGAAGCAATAAATCGGCATTTCTCCGGGGTTATCTTTTTCCTTTACCACCCGGTCGTAAATTCCACACTACTTAACGATTCGAAATTTAAGAAAACTATTCCTCAGTTAATTTTAATATGTACACTATAAGGGTATAATGTTCCGAATTTTATGTTTTCACGTCAAAGAATTTGGCGTGAGTGTTGAGTTCTAGTAAGTCAGTTAGGAAAAAGCCTGGTTTATATGAAAACAGTGAAACTCTGAACTTCTAGGAACCTTTTAAAATTAGAATTTCCACCAATCCTTACGGTTAGCCTGCGATCCGATTATACAAAGTTCATATTTATATGATAAACGGTTTAGTCTGGGAGTTGATTCTCTGTCTGTGCAATACCTTGTATATAGAAACATATGTATAGATTCAATTACATATGGTCTGAAATTGGATTTCCAATCGACTTCTTCGGTTTCTTTCATATATTATATTATATAAAGAACAAACTGGAGAATCTGTGATTGCAGCCCCATGTTTGTTTGATGCAGTTAAAGTTGTCGATGGCTCAATTTAACAAGACATTGAAACATTCCTTAAGAATTTTCTAGGATAGATCTTCTTATAACTTTCAATATAAGTGTGATAATTCTTCATTTAAGGTTTTTGTTTATAGTTTATTGAACTAAAACCCTTCTCAGGCTTCACTAAGCGGTTATATCACGCGAAATAACCATTAAAACCTTAAAAACTTTTCTTTTTTTTTCATATTAAATATTGTTTCATACAAACGCTATGTATTTGTCCAAATCAATTTGTTGCTTACAAAATACTTTTGCGTCACTTATTATCGTTATGCGACGGTGCTTTTCATATCACAAGCCATCGTAAATTTTTGTTTTTGTTAACACGTACATTTCGTTGAAACTTGTAGAAATTGTTCGATATCATATATAATTGTAACTATAATTCTATTAATAAAGATCAAACTGCTTTTTGCATAGAAGTGTTCCCTCATCCAATAATGTTGCTGCTACTTATCATTGGCCAACAAGTCCTATTTTGCCACCTATATCTAGTAGAACTCCACATTTAGTGCCTGATACTCACATGTCATCGAACGGATCCGCAGTTAATAATTACGCATCTTCCAATAAGTTTGGTAGCTGAATAGAAGAAAATGAGTCCACCACGTCCGTCATAAACATTGAGATGACATCCGCCGCCAACTTAATGAAAAAACACAATGATACAGACCACGTCGCCGAAAGTAACACCGCCAATACCGCCTCAGTTGCTGCCGCCGCCGCCGCCACAACACTGCGAGTCATGGAAACATCTACAATACAAACAACAACAATAAACGAAGACGACGAAAGCGACTCAAGTTCACCAGAACAATCATTTACCATCACACCATCAGCAAGAACATCAACACCAGCGCCAACATCACCATCGGCGTTAACAACATCAAGAACAACAGCCAAGGCCAATACTACAAACAAATTCACTAGGAAGCGAGAACGCGTTACCACTAATCCGAGTGATCTCATCTCGAAAATGGCCTACGCTAAGTTATTTTCGAAGTGAGACAGACTTTGAGACTTAGTATTAGATTTAGTACTATTTTTACAAAAACTTATGCGTAACCAAATTAGAAAACCAAAAGAAACCAAATGTAACTCGTAGAATAGAAGAGAAAGAAAATGTAAAAAAAAAGACCAAAAAATGTAACATGTAGAATAGAAGAGAAAGAATGTTTCGAATAGCGATTTCACAATGGTATCGCCAGATCAATTCTGAAGCAAAAAAAAAAAAAAAAAAGGAAAAACAGCTTTACTCCCTATGTATTCTATTTAGAATTTAGCACAACAAAACCTGGGCGTTAAAGTAAGTTAACGATAACGACAACTCTTGTTAGTTAATTGTAGAATCGCGTTTCTACTTTAGCCTAAATATATATATATATATAAATATGTATGTATGTATGTGTAAATGTATGTATGAATGAAAAGAGATAAATGCGTGAATGTCGAGAAAATGTATAACTTATTTAGAAAAAGGATATCGGCGTATTCAACTAAGGTATTTCAGTAAGATGGATTATTCGATTTTAAATGATGAGAAACAAAGCCGAAAGAATTTCTTTAATACCGATATCTAAAAGCACAGATGAGTCCAGCTACGTTGATGTCGTGCATAAGTTGAAAACATGGCACATTTGTAGATTTAGGTATCGATACAAGCAACCGAATTCAACGTTGAACTTTTTCGAAATTTTTTGAAGCTTCTAAACTCTAGCGATTTAAAAAGTTTTTAGACCTTGAACTCAGATATTTTCGTTATAACTAAGTTTTTTGCTCTACTCTCACTTATGAGACTTTATGGAAACTTTTTCCTCTTGCTTATCTTATCTTACTGATTTAGCTAAGGTGAATACATTGCTAATTCTTAAACAATATATAAAACGTTATATTCAAAATTGTACATTTATTAATGTTATGTTTTTTTAGAAAAATGCCTTACTTTGTAAATTCTTCATCTAGATATTCAAATAAGTATGTTTATTAATCGGATACTTGGTATGTACGGTTGTTTATATGTTACCCTTAGGCCCGGATTTACCATGCAGGCAGAGTAGGCACGTGCCTAGGGCGGCAAGAATTAAAGGGTGGCTTATATTGGCGGAAACTTTGAAAAATTGTTTTATTCCCGCCTATTTCGTTGGCACGCGTAACCAACATTATGTTGAAATTTGTTGTATCAAATTTAATACTGTACAATTTTATACTTTGCTTATTCCAAATTAAAGTTGTCAAGCATTTTCTGTTCTAATGAAATAATATTTTAATTTTTTTTTTTTTTTTTTTTCAATTTCATTCTGTCTCGCAATAAACTCTTTATACATAAAGCTTCTGTTATTTTTTATTATTTCATATTCAACACATTCACCCCCAAACATGAATACGCTTTCCTTGGGAATTTTTCTCCAATCCCCTGGGAATGAGAAAACTCCCTGGAAAATTAGGTTATCGGCAATACTTTTTTGGGAAACATTTTTTGACGTTTCAATTTTTGCAACTGCCTAGGGTCAGCAAATTTCTAAATCCGGGCCTGGTTACTCTTAAAATAATAACAAATCGAAGAGAACTATTGGTTTCGAACCAAAAAAACTTGAATGTAATTCTGCTTTCTTATGCCAATTGGGGACTCAAATTTTGCACTATTTTGAAAACGCTAAAAATAACACATAAATTGATATTTTTTAGTAAGCCATGAAAATTAACTCTGAAGTTACAAATTATCGAGTTTATTAATTATTTTTATAAGCCTATAGATGTTGGTATTAATTTAATTGAACAATTAAATGAATTACCTATTCTGCCATCATAAGCGAAGAGGGCATATCTCAACAAAATGCTTTTCGAGATAATTTATGTTTCGTTTATGTCAATTTGTTCAAATATCTGTAAAATTGTGATAGGAAAAATTCGCTTAGGAGACTTATTATATGTCTGAACTAAGATACCAGCATTTGGAGTAGTTCATTAGAAGCGTAATTTCTTAAGCTATCCGATGCCATAAAAATCACGAATATGAACTTTTTTGAGAAATGCCTTTTTCGCATCTGAAGGCAGTATTGTTATCTCAACGATAATCCTCAGGCTACCGCCGACATCTATTAGGCTGTCCTCAGATTAAAAGTTATAATCTAATCGTTTGCTAAAAGCGAGTATACCCCACAGTGGTAGCGTTTGATAAAAAGTTTTTTGAATCTCCGTGAAAATCGCAACGTGTTTACACTGTGGACTTGACATTTTTTACTGGCTAAGGCTAGCAACGCTTTAGCTTTGTAGGCGATTCACACTGGCAACAAAACCTACCTGGTTGTCATTTATCTCGATTTTGTTTCATGATTTTAAAAATAACTTTCACACTGTCTAATACAGTTTTGCTAACATTATAGTCCGGAAGATAGCGTTGCAAAAGAAATAATCATTTTTTTACATTTTGTTCCTATTTGAAATTATTTCTTTCGGCTAATAATAGGTCTGTTCGAGACTGAAAAAATAGGTAAATATTTATAAATATTTATAAAGTTTTACCACAAAAAGTGTTCGAGACAGAAAAAATGTGGTGTTTGAGAGAGAAAAAATGAGAGTAAGAAACAGCTGATCACTTCCCCTCCCAAAAATAAGTTCAATTTTTACCAAGATAAATTTCTTGTGGCTAAAAATTGAAGACTGTCAAAATCGTAGGGAACGAGACTGGCGACTCACTTTTTGCATGCGAGGGAAATGAAATTTCCTGTCTGAATTATACCTGTCAAATACTTTCCATATAAAATAATTTTCAGCGTTGATTTTTTTTCACTTCTTTTAAGGTTGTGTTAAGAAGAAGCAACATAACAAAAAGCTTGAAATCAAAACATTTTTGGTGAATGCTCATTTATTTAATTAAATAGCTGAGCGATTTTTTATTGAAAAGGAATCGTAAAGTTGAATGTTACCTGAATGGTTGTACGGTAGTCAACCAGATAATTATTTTAAAGATACTGTTTTTCGAAGTGCGCAGTTTTAACATAAGGAATTGGAAGTGTTGCTAAATGAAAGTTGCTCCATTTTTTTTTTGTTTTTACAATTCCATCGAACATAACTCTTTGTTTGAACAAAAAAAATTTAGTGCACAACTTTTCTGGACTAACTAGCTGTTAAAAAACGTGAATTCCGTAACAGCGTATGCGAAATTTAAAATTTTTGCCTAGCATAACATGCATCAAAACTGTTTAACTCAAAATGTAAAACAATTTTGGTTAAAATTTACTTAACGTCAAACTTCTTATTTTTATTCTAAGCATTGTTTTAAAATGCATTTTATGCATTTAAAATAAATCAAAGTTCAAGATAATTTATGAAGCTATAAAAATCAGGCAGAAAACTTTAAAATCGAACATTTACTTTTTAAGTTATTTCAATAATATTCTCGAAAATGCTTCACTCGCCTTGCATTCAGAATGTCTTAACCAAACGGTTACGCAACTAAGGTGCTGTTTTTAGCTCCTAAACTCTGCCATTGTTTGTTTACTAAAATACGCGCAACTTTTTGACAGTCTTCAATTTTTACCAATTTTTCCGTTCGAGACAGAATTGTGGTGATTCGAGTAGTCAGAGAAATTTTAGCTTTTACTCTCTCAAAAATCGCGATTTGACACTTTTCAATTTTTACCACAAAATCTGCTTCGAACAAACCTAATATGATGATCTAAGTCAGCTGTTTTAGTAGTGGTAACGGGAGGCCGAAAAAAAAATTTCGCTTAATAACTCGAAAAGTAAGCCACAAGTAGAAAAATATTAAGACCAATGTTGTAGAGGCAAAGAAATCACATACTCGACATAATTTGACCGATTTAAAATTTCCAATAAATACTGTAATTTTGAACAAAAATAATTGTTTTGGGCGAAAATTGCGATTTTTTTTTAAAATGTTAATGTTACTTGAACTTCTACTAACGACTTAGTCTAGGAGCATAAAACGTAATAATTTATAGTTGGCTTAGTAAAAAAAAAAAAAGAATAGACGAAGTTCCTTCAAAGTTTCTTATCATATACATAAGAGCACAGATCGGAAGGAGCACATCTGTGCTCTTGGGTGTCAAAGTTATTTAAGTCAAGGTTCACACGAGGAAATTCGATGAAACAAATTCTTGTCCATTCTCTTTTGTGAATTGGTTTTGCATTTACACACGAAAACTAGAATTTCTTTCTGCTTGTGAATATCAAAGCAGTTACCGTGTCGCTCCACCACAACAAACGTAGAGTCAAAGCAAAATGTAAGCTAACGAACAGAACGAAAGAGAATTTGCGGGTACCGAAAATTCTGCACACCACCCTTTCGTTTTTCCTCTCTTGTCTACAAACAAGGAAATTTTCCGGCAAGAGTTTCCTCGTGTAAACGCTGACTAAAGACATATAATTTACCCTGAGAGTAAGAAAGAGAGTGTAAGAGAGTGTGTTTCCCGAAAGTTAGACACACAAAATTCTGAAAACACTCGCAGAAAAAACTCATTTCAGAGGCTTAACTCTGAAAGCTATTTTTTTTGGATCGACTTAGAAGTTCAAATCGATTTGTTATTATTTAATTATTTATAAATTACTTAATGTTTTACTTGTGGGAATAAATGAATAGAAAATAATATATATTAGTTATTTAGATTTAACGAAGTGTGAGTCTGCGATAAACGATGTAGTAACAAATATAATTATAAATTATAAATAGGAAAAGTTTTAAACGTTTCATTTGTGTAAGATTAAAAGACTTACAAAGTGTAAAGTTGTTGAAAACCGACAAAACAAAAAGCAACAAATGTATATCGATTGATTTTTTAGTTATCTATTTTTAAATCTAAGGTTTTCTTCTATAGCTCTGTTCATCAAAATAACCAACTTAAACAAAAACTTAAAAAAAAAATTGTAAAAAATCTTAAACCCCATAAAATGTAATAAAATTACACCCTAACTAATTTTAAATAATACTAACACAATAAATAATTGATATTTAAATAAAAAAAAAATTTAAATATTTCATTAATTATCACAAAATTAAACGAAATAACAGAGCTATAGAAATAGAAAACGCATTAAAATACACAATAGTTACGAAGTAGAGACATGAAAAATATAATGATCCTAACAGCTTTCGAAAGTACAGAAACGTAGCGGACTAAATTCAACTGAAAGTTATAGCCTATGGCTTACCAATTTACTCTATAAACCAATCTTTAAAATATGTAAATACAGGACAATATAAAAGAGATTCGTTTTACGTAAATTTGATATTATTTTACTTCATTTATATTTTAAATTTTATTTTTTTTTTTGTTCTGTTTTCCAACAATATTTCCCAAAGATGTAGCTATTTTCCACTTGAAGATATAATATATATATTTGATAATAAATTAACTCACGCACGATTTATAGAGTTTAATGCATGAATTGTACTAAAGCGGTTACACAAAATTTTTCAATAGGTAGTAAAATTATCCCAATTTTTTGTAAATTTTATAATTTAAGTGCCAGTATTCAGAAACTTTGGGCAGTCATTTTTGAAACTTAAAAATTAACCAAGAATGTGCCGCCAATCTAAAAATATACAATAACAAAAGTTTAATGAGCAGAGGCAAAAATGTATTTTCTTCTACTTCCAAACGTATTTTCATGTTTGGAGCCAAAATCATAAATCGTTTACGAGAGGCCCCAGATATCTGTAGGTGCTCGGAAAGTAAGCCACAAGTATTAAAATATATTAAGACCAATATTGTAGAGGAGATAAGAACGCATCGATCGGATGCCGAAATAATTTCCACACGACAAGATTTGACAAACTTTTCCCCGTTTTCAAGTTTCCAATAAATACTGTAATTTTAATCAAAAATCGGTATTTTGAATCTTAAGACTATGAAAGGTGAATCAAATCTTGTCAAGCGGAGATTTTTCAGGCATAAAATCGATGAGTTTCCACCTTCTCTACAATATTGGTCTTAATATATTTATCTATTTATGGCTTACTTTACGAGTATTGAGACACCTCAGAACTGTTTTAGATAAGCACATACACTAGGATACTGAGTTTGGTACCTCTCAATGCAATACGGATTTCAGTATCATTTTGAGAGTAATTTTTAGTAGTTAAAATATTCGCTAGTCGCCAGAGACATAATCCGACGCTTCTGTTTCCGAGGTATTCATATTTAAAGTTAATTTCACAAGGATCCCTATTTTTTGTACGAAATTGAAGTGCTCTATAATACCTTTCAATTGGTATGCGTATTTACGGATGAGAAAAACACTTTTTGGATTGAAAGACAGATATCAACCATATGTATGTCAACCTGTGAGTCTTTCGTAAGCGATTCATGAGCTTAACCTCTGAACAAAAAGTGCAGTAACAGAAAATAATTTCCAAGCGAGGTTCATTAGATCGTACCAGGAAAAAGTTCACCGAACACGATCTGAAGCATTTTTTCAAGGCAATTTTGAAAAAAAATTGTTTTTTTTTGCCGAAACAGAGATACATATTATCGAGGCATAAAGAATATCTTAGGCAAAAAGATAACAGTAAAGTTATCAAACGATATCGATATCAAGTTTTCTGTTAAAAATTCTTTTGTCGTCTTATTAGATATTAAAATTTAAAAATATATATTTTTCGACCGATTCTATATTATTATGTTTCGAGCACATTTCAAGACCCGCAATCCCACTTCAGAAGCTTTTTCGAATTATTCACTATATGCGATGGTCTCGTGAATTTAAGACTATGTTTTCATGTTTTCGCCACTATTATTTATGGCAAGAAATTTCTGTGCGATTGAAACTAAAATGGAATTTTTTAATTTTGAAGTTTGCTTTTTTTCAGGTTAATTCAAAAAGAGTCTTCAATTAAAAGCGGTACTACTTTGCAGAGACTTATATGTTAAGCATAGTCCATATATGTAGACTGAGAGCCCGCTGTAGAAAAGTCGAGTGTATAAGATTACAGGATGGGAATCAGGGTTTCCTTGCTAAAGCTTGTCCTGAAGCCCAAAAATGCCCAAATTTTAGCAAATTTTAGCCTCAAAATATGTGTCAAATGATAGAACTGAAAGAGGCCTAAAAATAATATGAAGGGTTGCATTGTTATATCCTGTCCCCAATATGGGTTGCTACTGGTTTTTTGGGTTTCTCTTCTACAACGGGCTCTTGGGCTAATATGAACACAAGATAACAAATGAAATTGTGTAACTATTAAGTACAATAAAAAGATTTATTTTATTAAAAGAAAATGACAAACGTCGAGATATTTTTTTATTTAGAATTTATTCAATTTTTCGTAACTTTAAACACTTAAAAAATCCAGCTTTAACTTAAACATAACCTACAAGAAGACTGTTGAAAAAGCTTTATTCAAATATTGGAACCATGAACATTAGAATAGTAAAATAAAACACTTTTGATTTAAGTTCGACTTTTTCAAATTTAAGATTTTTTTCAAATTTAAAATAAACCATTTTCAACATACAGATGCATGTGTGTGATAGTGTCCATGAAAAAAACCAATGTGTTGGGAATCGAGTTATGTATAGTGCATAGCTGAGATATAACAGATATAACAATACAATTGAATATTTTGCATTTACGATAAAATTTAGCCAAAATATTGACAGTTTTTTTTATATCTTCATCAAACTCCTGTCGAAAAATTCTTACAAAGTCAGGTCGAAATTGTCAAATTTTGATCCATTGCCGGTTATAGAATTCAACGGACTGAAAACATACCTTAAGAAAAATGTTGAGTCGCGATTGCTTTTCGATATATTAAGAAGTTTCGGTTTTTAACATTTGGTCAAATGTATAAATGCCATATTGGACCATTAAATCTTGTAGATGATGAATCATAGTATTATAGAATTGATCGTACAAAATTAAAAAAAAAAAATTTGACAAATTGTTAAGTAAGTGGGACATTTTTCTCTGAAATACATTTTCATTTAAGAAGTGGTATACTAAAAAAAATCATAACGCTTATTTTTGGCACCAATCTTTGAGATGAAGGTTCCCCACATTTTAGAGTTCTTGATATCTACACCACTGCGAGTTATTAAATGCAAATTTTAACAGTAGACATTTTTATTCAAAAAAATTTAATTTTCTTCTAATATATCTCGACAGCTGTGAGCTATTGCGTATACAACACCATTCCCTACAAACGGTGTCTTTTAGTGGATACACGTACAAAGACACTATGGTTTCTAAACTGTGCTAATGAAGAACGAATTTATTCAAAATACTGCGAGTTTGCCGAATAAAGGTTACTCCAAAAACTAAATATAAAGCACTCTACTGACGAACTTAATGTATTCTCGTTTGACAAATTCTTTTACTAAAATGTTTCTTTTTTAATGCATTTAAACAAAAAAAAAATGCTTATGGTTTCACCTTTCCTTACAGGACTTAATAAAACCAAAAAGTTTCACTCATTTAAAAGACACTTAAACCCTATAAAACATGCCTTCAAGTGTAAAATAGTAAGATATATGTACTGATTAATTTTATTTTTATTTTTATTTAAGGCAGCTTACAAAAGTGTTTAGCTGCCGAGAACCAATTGATTTAAATATAATTTAATCAATTTCATACTTAAATGAGAGCTCATGTTGCACGAATCTCTTTAAAATAAAAAATATTTCTTAGCCAATTTTGTATCCAGACTTAACAACAACAACAACAAACACCTAACAACTTTTTTGGTTTGTATTTCATAGTTCGGCGAACAAAGACCAATTTATAGCGAAGTATGCAATACTAAGTTAAATTAAAAAACTAAAACTGAAACTAACATAAAATAAGAAAAAAATTCTCAACATAGTATATGTACATTGAAAAAAAAGTTTTAAAAAAAAGAGTAAATAAATCATTAAGCAATTGAATAGAGAACATAGATGACATCATTGAATAATGAAAAAACAAAACAAAAAAAAAGATACTAAAACACAGTGAAAATTATTATTGTTATTACATATTATAATTATAACTGAAATAAAAGAACGTGTTTTGCAAAAAGCTTTAATATTTAGGGTGCCTACATTTGCTAAAATTAGAATTTTATGAACTAGAATAAAAAAACATTTATTACATATTAAATTAAATCAATTAATTTAAGTGCAACAAAAACTTTAACAAAGAACTCATAAAAATTCATTTACAAAATCGTTGATTGTTTATATTGTAAAATAATAAACTCTAAATTAACCTTAAGCTAAATAAAAAACAAGGAATGTTCAACTTTATGAAAGAGTACATTTGCAACCAGTCTTAATTAAATCAATTATGTATGTTCATCTCATAATTATTAGAACGATTTGTTTTTATTTATTAGTTAAACTAATTACCTATTACGTATTTACATAAAAAATTATAAATAGTAAAATTAAAAAGGCTTTGTATAAAACGATTATTATATTCTTACAAAATAAACAAAATCCGAAAGAAAAAAAAAATAAAAACCAAAAAAAAAAAGGAATGGAAAAAATAGGTATTATATTTACCTATTCAATTAGTTTCATGAAATAAATTAATAAAAAAACAAAATTAAAAACTCACATAATCTACATTTTTTACTATATAATTTCAGCGTTTGTGGAAATGATGGAAAGTATCAGCTAAGAACGAATACAAATGCTCCATGTTTGAAGTTTTGAGTATTAAGCTAGAACTATTTTTCCCAATTTATTCAAATACTTAAAAAAAATTTCTGAAATAGCCGTGGATTGGACGATTTTACTGACATGAACTTAAAATTTTTGTTTAACTAGCAAAAAAAACCATATACAGTATATCACAAAATTGAGCTTAATAAAAACATATTACTGTTTGTTGTGGCAAAAAAATTTAAATTTTATTTTAAAAAAAGATGCAGTTCAAAAGGTAGACATTTCATTCACAATAATAAGTAACAAAACTAAAACTTAATGCAGAAACAAACTTTTTTCTTATAATAAAATAAAAAATGTTGGTAATTTTAAAGCACAAAATTGAGCATACATATAAAAAAAAATAAAAAATTACATTCTAAGTCCACCCAGAATTTTACAAAATCTATGTAAACTCAAGCTCTAGTATTTTGTGCTGCCTCCTTGAGCATCTATGACAGCTTGCAACCTCCGGGGCATAGAATTTACCAGTTTATCCCCCCTTTCATGATTGGCTACTATCTCGCGTTTTAGTCGCCGAGTAAGAATCGGCTGTATGTTTATAAAGCCAAATCTTACTCGGCGACTAAAATGGCGAGATAGTATAGCCAACCATGAAAGGGGGGTATATGTTAAAGATGACGGAATACTCTTTCAAACTTCTTTGATTTTTACTTTTAGCACTTCCTTGTTCGAACAATGACTTTCTCTTAGCCTCATTTTAGCTTCATGCCATATATGATCGATTGGGTTAGGATCGGGTAATTGTGGAGGAATTTCAAATTGCTTCGGTGCATTATAAATCAACCATTCGCGCACTAAATGAGATGTGTGCTTCGGATCGTTATCCTGTTGAAAGTAATAACTCCTAGGTAACTTTAATTTTATGGCGGAACTCCTCATATTTCTCCTCAGAATATTAAGGTACACTTTGGCCATATCACTTTCAATGAACTAAAAATTGCCACACCTACTTGTGGCCATACATCCCCATAACATCATACAACATTCTCCGTGTCTTATGGTTGAATTTATGTGCATTTCTTCTATATTATAGATCATCAAGTTTTTCCTACACCAAAATTGAACTTATAACCATTAAAAATTAATTTTAAATATTGCTGACCAAAGAAAAAACTAGTAAAGGTGTTATCTTTGGCCTTGCCAAAAATTTAATACCATGTCAACAGTAAAAGTACGCGTAAGTATTAAATTTTATTAAAACTTTATCTTTCCACCACAAATCTGCGTTTAAATAAATGTACCCAACGCAAAATTTTTGGCGAATTCCGATTTTCGAACCTTTTGAAAAGCTGATAATCTACTCTAGAAATATGTGAATTTACATGCAATAAATGTGAATTTACATGCAATCAATGTGAATTTACATTAAAATTACACCCTCTGTTCTATAGAAAACTGCAGAAAATTATTGCATCAGCCTAAAGTGTCATCTGGTGGTTCGTTTCAGAAGTTTTGTGGTTCATATTCTCTTCTTCAACTCATTTACAATAAAATTACGTTTTCTTTAATAAAATCGGTCTAAAACTTCCACCAGATGTGTTATTCACAATAACTTGAAAAACTGGAGAAACAGCAACAGGGATGAGTTATTCAACAGTTTTGTTAAAACTTGAATAACTCCGAAACTAATAACTAATTACACTAGAACGTGGTTTAAATTTGGGTTCCTGAAACCGAAATTTTCAATCCCAGAATCTTATTTCAAGGTGCGACCTGTGTGACAAAGTTCATTTCATTAGCTTGCTTAGTTTCCCAAAAACTTGATTTCGATAGACAGCCAGACGGACATAGCTTAATCTACTCAGGTGGTGACAATGATCAAGAATATTTATACTTTTTTCATCAGCCACACCCTTTTATATGTGTTACAAATGGAATTACAAAGTGAATATACCCTCTGTGTGGGATATAAAAGTCTTCAACTTTTTCCTTACAAAAAATCTTTAAATTTAACCATTGAGGATAAATTTTTTTTTTTTTTTTTTTTTGGAGAAGGCCGAGAATTGCTTGGTAACAATCCGATTCCACAACACAGCAAGGATAAGTCATAAAAATATTTTATTACTAACAAAAAAAAAAATATTTAGATTCTAAAAAAATTGATGTATATTTATTTCTGAATGAACCAGTGGCTGCCTGGTCGCCGAGTCGTGTAAGAGTGCGGCTTAGTGCATCCTCCAGCACAATTAGAAATAACAGTGGTTCGGTGGGTGATGAAAATGTTGTTGTGGACAATGCGGCATTTGAAGCTCTCATAGTGATGTTAATTTGATAGGAACATTTTTTGTTTTGCTATCGAAGGAAGTAGTGCAATCAACGAAGCATACATGAAGACTCATTTGTCATTCGCATATTTTCTCTAGGATGATTATATGATCCGTACATAAACTGTTTGCATGGATAATCGGTTTAAAAATGTGTCTATATTATTTCACACAATAAAGAGGGGCGGCCTCAGAATAGATTGTTTTCAAATGGTGGCGTAGTGACAAAGCTTAGAATATGGTGTTCCAGAAAAAATGCTATTTTTGGCAAAGTTTTTTCATTATTTATTATTACGAATTATCTATAATTAATTAAACTCACGAACATATTCTACTAATAACATTAAATGGAATTTTTTAATTTGTGTATAAAATAACTTTTAATACCATGAAATTCGAGTTGGATTTCACTTACCGTTAGAGTCGAAATAGTGCAGTTAAATAAATTTCCTTTGTTACATAGAATCTACGTATTGTAGTTTCCACATTTGATATAGGTGTCTGGTTTTGTGCTAGACATAAGTGTCAATAGTAATATGTCTGTTATTTAACCAAGGCAATAGAAGCTGAACTCAAAAAATCTTGTTTTAGAATTTATAATGACTAAGTTTCATTAGTAATCTTTCTTTAAAGTATAAAAAAATACACTTTTATAGTTTTGTGTATGGAAGTGAAAACTTTTTACAGTAAAGTATTTTCTCGAGATATGAAAAATTTTAGACTGATGACAGCTAAGCGAAGAATGTTTTCTTTACGACGAGCATACAATTTGCTTTGAAAGGCTTTTTGAACTATTGCCGTTCGTATCCGGGAGCAAACTACCGTGTAGCTAAGCTACACCGAGGCTCTCTATGGGCCGTTGCATCTCAAACTTATCATTATTATTTCATGAGGACAGTATCTATTGCAATAGTTAAATCTTTTTTTTTTTTTTTGAATGTATTATAAAGAGCAATAATATTATTTGCATTTTTTTGATTAAAATGTCCAATTAGCTTCGTATCAAAAAAGTATTGATTCTTCAGTCATAAGGATTTGTCTGTATTATATATGTAAATTATTTAACCAAAGTCTCTTGGCTGTGCGAACAGTTTAGCGGCGATTGCCTTAATTTACTTAAATGCTTCTTATTGATTTCCATCTCCGCAGCAATAAGCAAGAGGATGTTAGACCACTGGAAAATTGACTAAACTGGCTAATGTTTATATTTCTGCTGGGTATATCAATTTTGTCTTTAATTACCTAAAAAAGAGAACTCTTTTAGGCTCCACAATCTTTACAAAATAAAAATGTACATTTCGACATATCCAACTTACTTTGTGTGATTCTACAATTTCTTCTGGAGCCCTATGTATTATTGTTCCATTAACATACAGCATATTTGTTGCATGCTCCTCTGGTAATGTTATCTTTTGATATGAAAAGCTTGCTTCTCGTTCCATACGTTTAACAATCTCTTGACAAAAACGACTCGTGCTCACACAAAGTACATCTGGACCAGCCATTGTAACGTAATATTTCAAACGTCTTTGACCTGGAACCTAAAATAATTCCCAAATTATTGAAATATGAATGTGATTAGGTAAATAATTTGGTACTTTAATTGGAGTACATGGATACTCTGGAAATGTTATTGCTACAGCTCTGGCGCCATCTTCGTTGGTGTAATTTGAAATACCTACAAAAAACTCTCGACCTGCAAACAAAGGTCATTTAAAATGAAATGTTTATATTAAAAATAAATAAAATACCGGTAAATAAAACATCTCCACCATCAAGTTGTGCGTTGTTGTTTTCAATTTCAACAACTGGAATATCCAGCTCTTTCTTTAGAATTATCTTCATGCTATCCACCTGGAAAACGCGCAAAAGGTATTAAAAGTTAATTTGTAGCTTTAAACAGACATACCTCACGCTGTCTCATTTGATTGCTGGATTTCCCTACGAGTGCGACGCCGTTGCATATCACTGCTGTGTTTTCTACAAATACACCTTCTGGCAGTGCGTCATCCGGCGGTAGTTCAATTACATCCAAGCCGATTTCACGAAGCAAACTTATGTATTTAAAAATGTTTAAATGACAAGTAAGAAATATACAATATTTTTCAAACTTACTTTACATAAGATTCGTGCTGTTTTTTAGCAAGTTCCACATCAAATTCTCCAGTCGTTTTTAAAGTTGGCGATATCCTAAAATAATTAAAATTATAATTTATTGAACTCATTCAAGCATTATTTTTTACGGACATTTCGCATGGAAGGTAGCAGCCTTGTGGCGAGAAATGGTAGCCAGCCGAAACTATAAAAGCTTTCGAAAAAATTAACAAACTAGCAATTATAGTCATAACACACGGCGGTGTAAACGAGTACAACTATCTCGGAAATGGTGTAAAATATCAAAAAAATTTATAAGACAATCGTAAGAGGGTGCAACGGCACTCCAGAGGAGCACTTAGGGAAGATTGTGGACAAAGGACGAACAAAACGATAATCCCAAAGACTAATAAGAATGAAGATTAATTGGCGCGCAATTGGCCAGCAAGTGAATACAGAAGGGTTTAAAAAGGGTATTAGTGCTGCTCCCAATATCGAACGGAAACGGAGATTTTCCCTAATTACAAACTCATTAAGAGGGACCGTATCGAGTCATTACAAGGATGTATTGTATTGAAAGCAAAAATACCCTGGTAACAAAGATAAACTCAAGGTGGTGCATATTTAAAGACTCATCACAAGAACCTCATGCACAGAACAAAGAAATACTTTGTAAGGACGATCAAGTTTAAGAGGGATGCAGCGCTAAGTCTACGCTTTTAAAGCTGTTTAGCAAGCCAACAACTTTGCAGCAGCATAACTGCGTTGCTATAAAAATATTAATATAGGAACTACCTAAAAAATTGGCACATATCTAAGCATGGATGTAGAGATACCGCATCTAGAAGCCCAAAAAAAAATTTAAAGTCAGAAAAATGTTTAATGACAAAAAAAAATTCATTGGTGGAATAGGTAGCTAAAAAGTCACTTTGGATATTAAGATAAATTTACTGTAAAAGCGTACGACTCAGGTCAAAACTTTGTGTGGTAAATTGGCAGTTAGTGTTATGGTGCATTAAAATTTAGATAAGAAATCCAGATTTTATTACAGCATTTTTGAAAAAATAGAAATTTCAAGAAATAATTTTAAAAAAATATACTAGTTATTATTGCAAATTCTTAATTATTTACTAATAAAATAAAATTTAATAAAATAATTTTGTGGCCAAGGCTATTTGAAGAGTACGTATTAAACACCAATTCAGTAAAATGTTGCTAAAAATGTTCAGCAATCGCAAAAAACTGTTTATTTCTCTGAACTGATCAGAGGAAAAATTCAGTTTTCTATCAAAAACTTATTACATCTAAAGTTTTTTTGAAGTGTCTGAGGTTAGAATTACTTGAAGTTTAGTGTAATGAATACGATTCCATAAAAGAAAACTCAAAACGACCAACCGTGGAGATGTTTCGCCCACTTCTTAATCCTCAAAATCAAAATCTGCATATTAATCCTATTTGCAACGAAATTTATTATTTAACTTCTATACTATGTACCGGCATGTGATACATATTGATGGAACATGAAAAGCCTTGCAAAAGCGCCTGCACATCGATATAGTCAGCACTCTTGGACTGACGCAATCAATCATATGTACGTACGTGTAATCTAATGTACTGTTCAATTAAAAACCACACCCAGAACAACAATGTAATTTTGCATATTAACAAGAACCCCATATATTTATGTATAAAATAATTTTGACTTCAAACTTTATTTCCTGCCATTAGTTGGCGACCACGCCTTTACGCAGGCGCCTTACAGAAATTCATCCGCGATAACGGAAACATTCTCCAAGATGCACTGGGGAACTAATTCTTCAAACATTCTTGTCAAAAGCGCTCGGAATTATAAAAATTTCACCTGGGCAGGAGCTTTGTAAATTCAATTTGTAAGCCCATTCAAGAATGAACAAATTGATACTCTTTTCACTTTTTTTCACCAGATTGCAAGCAAACTATGTCATCAATTACCTGGCCACAATTGCGTGCGTAAACCTTAGAGGCATTTCGCTGCAGTCTCTCCTCACCTCCTAGTAACGAATTGCTTTCAACGTTTATTGCTTTATAGTCACGAAGTCATAAGTAATGTATATTGTTTCAAAATACAAAAATTTTAACAAATAACTTAATTAAATTCAACAACAACAATAGTTTAGTTCACAACCAACTCAAATTTTTTCAATGAATAGAAACTTCATAGGAGTGTTGCCAACACTGCGAAAAGGCTCAGATATGAGGTCAGCGAAATACACTAGTTGTGACACTAGTGACACAGTTGCATTAAGGCGAAGCGCACACATGAATACGCGATGTTTTTTAACAAACAAATAAAATGATTATTATTGACTGAATTTCTTTTAAATAAAGTTCAAACAGATTATTTTTATATTTTAACATCTTCTGTATATATGTAAACCAGTGTGCGGCAGCGTAATCAACTGTTAGAGTCTAGTACTTAAGACCAGGGCTACCAAGCATAGACTATGTTTGAGACTATGTATGCATAGTCTATGCTACCAAGTATTTTTTTTGGGAAAAAGTTCACCTTAGTATTTTTTTGGTCGTCAGCAATATCAAAAAAGTAATTCATAAAATGGCAAAACTTAAATTTGTTTTTTTTACTCGTTTAACACGTTGAGAACGGCGTCGCACGAAAATGTGCGACACCTACTTTTCCTGGGGGACCATATCGCACGAAAACGTGCGACGGTAGTACTTTTTGTTTTTTTTATCATAACTTTATGTGATACGTTATAGTTTTTTATACTGGAGAATGAAGTTAAAAACTTTGCCTACATTTTAGTATATAACATGTCCTAGTAGCCTAATTTTTTCGAAGAAAATTTTAAGCATACAATTTTACTACACAAAATTAAAAATACTGAGATGAAGTTAAGTAAAAGGCTTAATGTTTGTTTATTCCTTGGAAAAATCTGTTTCTTCCCTGGAGTTGGAGTCGTCACTACTATCCAGTAGGGCGCCTATAAGTTTTCCGGTAGTTTTGAAAATGGGTTGTAGAGTTTTAGGCGCCATTTTTCCAATATGGCGGAGCGAGCAGCAACAATACGAGGTGACAAAGTTGAAATTCGAAAAGAGCACTTCGAAATCTATAAAACACCTAATTTTCAAAACTACTTGAAAATTTTCTAGGCACAACTACCAAATGATTGTACTAGCAATTCAATTTGAATTGAGAATTGATCAATTCCGAAGTTCACCTGACCTAAATTTTCCGCACCAGTTTTAACAGGTTTGAACTGTTACTGTAGGCTTTCCAAACGCTTCACGCAAGTTTGTCGTTGCCAGTACCACCTTACTACATTTCGGAACTTGTAGAGCATACAATGTCGCAAATGCAATATCCTTATTCATGGTAATGGTGCATTCTGAGAATGTTTTAACCTTCTACCCGTTTTCATTGACCACCAACAATGCATGAAAAGAACTTACCCTTACACCTTATATCCATACATCTCAAAATTATTGCTTGTCCCTGCAATCCAATCGATGTTGATTCTTACAAGAGTAAAAAGATTTAAATCTCTTTTGTATATCTATTCAGTCTCTACCTTTTGCCGTATTTTTAGTATTTTGTTTTGTGATTTTTTTCTTTCGTGTTATCACACATTGTAGTGAACTTTAGTGTAGTGAATTTTCGATACATCACAAAGAAACTAAATTTTATTTTAAAATAGAAACTAAAAACTTTAGTTAAATTGATTATCGGTTACTCTTGACAGGTGCGCATCTAACTTTTTTTGCTTGGGAGTTATTCAGGCGAATTGTATTGAAACGTTATAAAAAGGACCACGAATATAGTTGAATATTAGTGATTGGGAATCCATTAGGGTTATGACATGTATTGTTTTTCTAAAACTGTATTCTCAGGTTCATAAGTTTTAAAGTATTGAATGTAAAATCTATAAAAGGTTTGTTTACAATTTACTTTATTTGATGTTATTTAGAAAATTTATACTTTATATCGCGCTGTAGGTACCTTGACTTCCATGTCTGTACACTCAAAAATCCATAAGGGCATAACTGCTTCTCCAGAAAACTTTATTTTGTCTTCATCACTTAAGGACTGATTCGTTATCGCATAGTGCACATCTGATAATTTAGTTGATAGTGTACCTCCAAATTGTGCAATAAACTTTTCAAGTTTGGTCTTGTCCACAACACTAACATCTTCACAAATAAAAAAAGTTAAACCATTGAAAAATGATTTCTTCTTGCAGCTTTTTAACTTTTCCTTTAAAAAATCTTCTTCTTCAGTTGTAACCTCATAAACATCTTTATCTTTTTTCTCGTTTTCTTTATTGCTACCTGGTGAATTTAATTTTTGGTTGGCTGAAAAAAAAAAACGAATCATAAACATAAATTTTAAAGCTTTCAACATCTAACTGAAATTGTTATACCATTTGTCGCTTTCAGTAATTCATCTTCAGTGTCGCTGCCAGATGTAATATTACAAATTTCGCTGCGTGCTTTTATATCTTCAGATTCTTTTTCATCGGCGTCGCCTAAATCGTAAATATCTAAAGTTTGATCTCTTGCATCACTTTGTTTATGTGAAGTAGATGGACAGTCAAATTCGTCATCGGTTCCGTTTTCTGGTTTATGTGATTCATCTAAAATTTCTTCATCACTTTCAGATTTAGCCAACTCGGAATTTTCTAGTGCGAATCTACGCCAAGGTAAATACTTCTTCATGGAATAACATTTTTCGATCCAACTACGAGTGATAATTTTGCCTTTTCCTTTAACTTGATTGTACTTTGGGGTGTTCTTAAATGCACAACTACAAAGGAAACAAATCAAATATATGATTTAAAAATCTTAAACTGCAAAATGTCTGTTATCAAGGTATTCTGTTCTTGAAGGTATTAAAAAAGTTACTTATACATTTGTATCCGGCAATAGTAGATACTCAATAGAGCTTGTGATCATTCAATCGAGAGACCGAAAAACGGTGTAATATGTGACTACAACTAATCTTAATTTAATTTACTGGGTCGAAGCAACAATTATTGTTTACAAAGTTAACGTAAATACAATATTTAGGTTACACAATATAAAATTTATAAGAAATAAATTGTTTGTTAACTAAATTCGGGATAACCAGGACCACATATGGATAAGAAAATTCCGACTAAAGTAATCATTTAAGGAATGTAGATTTGAAATTTGTAAGGATTAAGATAAAATTATGAAGAATTATACTTTGCGATTACGGCTGTACAAATTACGCCGGAAAGATGTCTGCCGTCATATTTCTTTTCAAATTATGAAGGGGAGCACTCTACGAGAAATTGCCCAAGTTGTTGGAGCAGAAGGCCCAAGCAACCTGATGCTATACCCCGAAATAGACAGCAATAAGCTGGCAAAATCCTTTTTAAGTGAAGAGGAAGTCCAGTGCAGAAAAGGCAGAGTAGGATTAGTATTTTATTGGATCAACTAAAACCGTTAAATTTAAACATATGCGTTAACAAGGAAATGAAAAATGTTATTATTTTTTTTTTAAATATAACTTTTCTTATCTCTTCAAAATCGAATCTAAATTTGGTTTTTGTTATTTGGTTCATGATTTTTGCTGTTTATTTCATTAAGGAAATTTTCTTACAGTGTCTATTAACTGTTTATTGAGGAATTTCTTGACACGCTTGTTTGAGAGTTTTGAAGTTTCAGTGATGATTTATTTAAGTCCGACTGGGAACGTAATCTATCCAATGAGGTGTTAAATTAAAGGTCCTGTTGTCAACAATGCAAATATCAACTAATGCCGTTTCAAAATTCACCAGCAATCTAATCGTAATAAGAATTAACCCTTGTAAAAATTTAAATATTAAGAGATAATTGAGCAAGTTATAATATTTGTAGTAAATTTAAGTTTGTAATCGGTTTCATAGCTTTCGAGACACAAATTTTCTGAAACATGAACTGTTTTTTTAACAGTTATTTTTACAAAAACGTCTTAACATAATTTTATTAAATTTTGATATTTCGATTTCTTTGATATACAATTTGTGCCTGAGTTTTCCTTGTTAACCCTAATTCCGGTGAAGAGAAATCAAACTCAATAAGTTTTTTCGAAGAAATTATTGTATTGTGGTTTTGTCATTTCCAATTTTATTTTTTATTTTTCTGTGGAAATAAAGAAAAATCAGGAACAAATCGTAAATCAAAGATAATTGGCTAAATAAGACTTTTTTAATATTTTAATAAAATTATGGATTAATACTACGCGAAAAAATCTTTAAGTTTTAGAAAAGTCTTCATACCTCCAAAACCATGGTACCGATTTAATATAAATTATTCAAAAGTGATACACTAACATTAAATGAGTGCAACCATTTCCCCAGTCTGCTTTATACTTCGCACCCATTTCTAACGCCTTTCTCCTTAACTCCGCACGATCTGGATTCTATAAGAGAGTTAAAATCATAAATAAATATATGAAAACCACACTTAAGATAAGTTGACAACCTGTATTCCACTAATCACGAGGCAAACACCTTGCAAAAGTTGATTAAAGGGCAGGTATTTAATGACGCTTCCTGCTTTAATTTTCTTAGCAGGTTTACTATTACTGGGGGATGAATGACGCTTTTTTGCTTTTTCGGATGTGAAATCACTTGTTGGTCTGCGAGGGACTGTATCCGCTGGCTTTTCTACATGATGTGTACTTGGCTTAGTATGATTTTCATAGTTGCCTTCTTTTGTCTTCTCCTTTCCTCTCTTTAATTTTTCATTGTCAATTCGCAGACGCTCTTTATCTGCCTCAATCCCAACTTCCAAACGTTTATTGGAAATCTCATCATCCTCGGGACCAAATAAAAGTAGGTCTCGATTTCTATCAAGTATTTGCTTTTCGCTATTACCAATTTTGTTATGAGCACTAGTACTTGGCTTAGGTGAAATAAGTGTAGGCTTCAGCTTAAAGTTTTTGCTTAGAGCAGTGGGACTTGATGCTGCTCTAATAGCAGCTGCCGCTGTTGGTACTGTAGGCGCTGTATCAATTTTTCGTGACATTTTCCAACGACTAAACAAACCAGATGCACTTTCTGATTCTGAATCAGGTGAATCCTCTCGTAAGGTAAAATTACCCAAGCCAAACGCCTTTGGACCATTTTCAATTGAATCTGTTGACCCTTTCCGTGAGAGAAATTTCTCTGGGACGAGACTCTTTTGCACTGATTCTTCTTTACTGGAAACAACATGTATTTTAATAAAGGACAATCCAAATTGAACATGTTTGTTGAACGGCTGAGAACATACAACTTTGATCATTTTCCACTTTGTGGGCAAAGCTGTCTCCACTAACGCATTTTGAGCAAAACAACGTACTCGATTTACGTTCGTTGAATTTTTGCTTTCAATTGGTGTCATAAAAGAACAAGTGATCAGAATATCCTGTAGAATTTGTGAACAATTAATGCATAGTATTTAAAAGATATCACCACACTATAATTTTGTTAAGATAAGAAAGTCGCGTAAAGTGAAACTTTTAAATTTATATACTATAGGATGTAAGCGGTTGAAATATATTTTAATATTTATTATAATAATATAATTTGGTTATATATTCACGAAGAGAAGATATCATATCAAAAATATATAAAAAAAACTAGCCAAAATTCAACAGAACTTTGTTTCTTGTAAGAAAGGGTTAAATAAAAGTTTTGCACATAATTTTAAGGGAAATGAATTGAGCTTTCTTAATAATAATACAGGTAGTAGTAATAAAACTACAGGTCAATTACATATTTTCTGGAGAAAAAAAATTTGTAAAAATTTCAGAAACGCCGTAACATCCCGAAAACTATGTTTGACATCAAAAATTCATTAAATTATCATTCATGTAATTTTTTTTTTTGGAAATCAATACAAGGATTCGAGACTTATAATTTTTAGAAAATCCACAACTTCCGATGGCTATATCCGAGCGACGCAGGTTGTTTACATTATTTACATTTAATTAAATAGCACTATTTGCCTTAAAAAAAATGTGGCGAATGTGAGCTAAAGTAAAGTTGTTCCATTTACTTATTTAACTACCGATACTGCTAACATTTAATTTTTTTTAATGGCAAGTATTACCGAAAAAGCTTCCCGTGCGCATCCTTCTTTTCCAACTTGCACTTCCACAAACGCAGAGTGCTCGTTACCAATATCGATTCCAGTTATCTGATGGGGCACATCTAACTCCAGTATAACGTAGGCGGACTTATCACCTGAGGATTTCGTCTTCCACTTTTTGCCAGAATTCTGATGCAACAAATTTGCGGCAACATGAACCTATAGATTAACTGTATCAAATTGGTGAAACCCTTTAAAAATTAAAGTTACTTGCACTGTCCTCACTGCTTACTTCTCGAACTGATTTTAAACAAGCAAATGGCATTTTCTTGAAAATAACAAATGAATTCAATTTTATACAGTTAAAGAACAAAACAAAATTAGTTTTCACCAATTGCGCCAGTGTAGTGTTCAGAATGTGTAACTATTTATAATCGCATAATAAACTCACTGCCTTCGTTATGTGAAACTTTGTCCCGCGAGTATAACACGGTTATACTTCTGAACGAGTCTCTTAACCGGAAAGTAAAATCAGGGCTGGTTTTTTAATATTATGTATTACTTTTCATTGAAGGTAATGCACCTTTATTTTTTTTATCGTAAATAGCAAAAAACTTCTTTCTTCTCCATTTAGGTCAGGGTAAGTGTATGGAATTTAGCATAAAAACAAGTCCAAATCGTTTATTTTTGCTTAGGCTGTAGAAAAGTCGAGTGTATAAGATTTACGGGAATGACAGTAATGCTTTTTGGTGAAACTAACCAACCATGTCCCGATGCCCAAATTTTAGCCAATTTTGTTGCTTTAAGCCCAATTTCCATGTGATCTTATCTTATCTTATTTTATCAAATATCAGGGAGGACATCACATGTTATTAAGATAGCAAATGTATGCTATTCACTCTCGCATTCTCCAAGCGCATTAGGTTCCGTTCGCATGCTTTTTCTTTCTTACAAAAATTTGATTTGATATCCCTGATATGGGATGAAATAAGATAAAATAAGATCACATGGAAATTGGGCTTTAATTAAAACTGTACTATATAACAGCTCGAAATGCATGCCAAATAGTAGAACTCAAAAGTGCCTTAATATAATACATGGGGTTGCATTGTTGAATCCTGTCCCAAACACAGGTTTTCACCGGTTTTTTTGGGTCAATTTTTATTAATGATAATAATAGCTTGAAATTTGTGCCAAATGATAGAAATCGAAGAGCATAAATAGAATATATAGAGTTGCCTTGTCGAATCATATCCTAAACGTTTTTGGGGCAACCCTCCATATTCTATTTAGGCTTTTTATGCCAAAAGTAGTAAAAGTACGTACACTAGCATAGTAGGTTATAATTTTACAGTATCGATATCTCGTTAACCAATCAAGATATTGTGGTTTTTTTGTTAACATTTTCAATTTATTTTAACGTGTTCTATCAAAAACCATCGTCAGGTCGTAACGCCGCGGAAACCGTTCTGTTTCTTCAGTGTTTAAGGAAAAATGGAAAATTTTCGAAAAATTTGATCATGTGAACACTTGAGCTGTTAAATTGTTTGACCGAGAACTTAATCGCTTGTAATCCAAACAACAACAAAAAGTTGAGTCAAAAACAATAATGGCCTTGTTTTTGTTATTGATTTCCAAATGATAGTCATAGTTTATGATGCCATTGAAAATTGTCAACAAATTGCTCCCGGTAAGGAAAATGAAAATACATAACTGGTTTCAATTGTAATTTGCTGTTTTATTAACTTATTTACAGAGGATGTGTGCTGTACAAAATTAAAAAAATTTTACGAAAATTTCAATTTGTTTTTAACTGCTGTGTAAAAATGTCCAACAGTGATTTAGAAAAACAGCATGATTACGTCCTACAAACTAACGAGGAAAAGACTGAAGCAGATAACGTGTCTTCATCAGAATTGCAAAGAAATCGTCGCATTCTGTACTTCAGTGACGGTACTATGGAAGAGGCATCAGATAGTGATCTAGAATTCGATGTACCTGACAAAAGCCTTGAGGTCCCCATTAATGAGGTAAATGATTTTCTATTGTATCATTATTAATATGTAACACAAGTTCATGTTTCAGAGTGAGATGTCGTTTGTTCCGTTGCTAAAATGTAAAGCTCATAAAATCGGTAGCAATATTTTATTTGGCATTGACTATTTGGGAGGTGGCCTTGCAAACTTTTTTGGTATTACAACCCCAATGTATGCCAGTGAAATGGAATATTATCAACGCTCACAAGAAAACAAAGACTGCGATTCAGAGGCAAATCAGACTTGGAGATCCAAAAAAACAAATAATTTAGAGGAGGTCATCACAGCGGCCCCGATCTGTCAGGAAAATGTTATTGATAATCCATAAAGTTTTATTTTTTATACAATTGTTTGAAATATATAATGTTGTAAGTAGAGAAATAAAGTCACATTCGGTTAACATTTGAACTCATTTAGAAGGTAACTAAATTAGCTACATAGGTGTTTACTTATACTTTAAATCATTTTTAAAAATTTTGGCAACCTTTTTTTTTCATAAAACATTGACCTATGTATATTTATATGAACAAATTACGGAAGCCCGATCAATTTACTTTAAAATCATTTGTATATTGTGCATTTTTTTTCTTTCGTAACAGGTTATAATCTTAATTTTGGACTACATTTATTTATATATGTAGCTATCTTTTGAAAAAAAAAAAAAATTACTCTGATTAAGCGGCATTTCTTCAAAAATACTGAAGTTTATTTTTTACATTTATAATAACCAAATTATAACTTACCGATGTCCATTTTTTCCCAGAATTTTTATCAAACAGACACCAAATTGCAAAGCGAAAAGATGGCAACAATAAAACAATTCGACGAGCATGTGTTTTATGTTATGCAGTATCGAAAAATACCTTAAGCCGAAGCGAAGCACGCAATTGTATCAAAAGGACCACCACATACTGCCCGAAATGTCCGTTGCAGCCACAACTATGCATTGATTGCTTCCCGAAATTCAATCACGCCAGAGAGTTAGTTCCATTTCAATAATTTTTTATATAATATAATAAATTTCTTTTTATTACAGTTGAAAGCATCAAAAACATCGGATCGGATATTTCTTTCAATTCTGAAGTAAATAAATAAACATATAAATGATTTACTTAACTTCATCTCATTATTTTTAATTTTATCAATTTAAGAAATATAAATTTTCAAAATCCGATTTTTCTAATTTAAGTTACCTGAATTTGTTTTATATTATTATTTATGAAACTACTTAATAAAAATCATTTTGGAAAAAATAGAAAAACGGAAGATAATTTTTTTTTGCTTTAGTAAAAAGTCGTTGCTTCGATATGAATTGTAATAGAAAACAAACAAACTGAAGCGCCGTTCGCAGGTTTGATCTAGGAAACTGAACTTTTGGTAGAATTTTCTTCAAACCTTATTTTATAATATAGGCATATAAGACTGGAATTTTTTAAAAAATAAAAAACCCCTTTGGGTGTATATTTCAGCCACACGAAAAATGTAGGGTGGTTTGGCAACAGAGGGTGACAATCCCCCATACAACTAAAAAAACCTAAAACACTATTGCTTGGCACCTAAGGCAGATTTTTTTTGTTTTAGTAAGTCGGTTTTTTCGTAAAATTTCAACGAAATCGGATATAAAAACTGGCAGCGCCGTTTATAGGTTTGAGCTAGGGAGCTCAAATATTGGTACAATTATTTTTAATCCACAAGCTAAAATATAGGCACACAAAAAAAAAACAAAGTTTTTCAAAATAAACATCCTAATATACATACAACATATTTTCAAATCTTTTCAAGATTTTTTGATGAACTAAACTGAGATTAACAAAAAATATTTTTAACACAATTTTATTAAATTAAATATATGAATTGTACAATAATTACACCTATATGCTTAGCTTATTATATATACTATATTTTTATTTATTTATTTTTTACTTGACATATAAATATAATTATATAAATATTTTATATATAAATTAATTTTAAAAAGGTTATACATATACTTATGTTATCGTCAAAAATAGTTTTTCTAGTTAACTTGTATACTTCAAAGAATGTATATATTGCAAGGATCGAATTAAACAAGAATAAACAAGTCTAAAAAAGTTTTTAGGTCTTTTAGACTATACATGAACATGAAACTGTGGAATGAAATGAAAACACGATCACAGCTCTGAGTGAACCAGTGTAAATGGTAACCGGTGGGTCACGTACATATTGGCTGTGTTCCCGTACTTTTCAGTTACATCATTAGTCAAATTATTTTATATATTAAGAGCTGCTTTCAACAAGAGATTTAACTACAAAAAGTACGGAAGTGCTAGTCCTTAGTTAAAAATTTGGTTTACTTAAGTATACCACAGGATAACAAAAAAGTAAATTTTTTTAATTTATTTAGTCGCCTTCAAAGTAGGCCTTTATTTAATTTATTCGTCAAGCAAATAAAAAAAAGAGTTGATTACATTCCTCTGAGCATACAAGTTAATGGGTAACTAGTTCTGCCTGAAAACTAGTTTGACCGTTAGCATACAAATTTATTATTTGCAGAAATGGGTTAAAAATGTTATTAATCCTTGTGAGGCAAATATTAATTAATATTTAAGAGGGAATCCTCAATTATATTTTAGTTAGCAGCATTAGAATTACATTTATTATAATGAAGCCAAGTCAACAATGCAGAAAAACAGCAAAAAAAAAGAAAGTTTTTAGAATCCACTTCGTAAAATTTAGTCCTGATAATAAAAAAATAGTATACCTATTTAACCCCAATTTTAATGATTTATCTTAAAAACGTACTCAATAATAACACTATCAGGAACAGCATGTTGAATTATCATGAAATATTTTTTAATATTAAGCACGTTTTAATTCTGTCCTTTCCCCCAAATTTTATTTTTTTGCCATTGTACTGCATGACTTGACATTTTTTAATATAAGTTTATTTTCGTGCCACTTTGATATTATGTATAACAACAGATATAAAATTTATATAATACTAACTTAGAAATGCGTAAAAGTACGACAACTATTAAGTTTTATTTTTTTAAAATACATACTTGCAAATAAAATTGCGTTTAATAATGGCACATTTATAAATAAAATTAAGTACACTTTTGCTTAATAAAAGGCAAGTTACATAAATTTTCGGATTGTGAACTTTTATAGGAAGTTGCATTACCTGTCAAAAAACAAATACATTTATGCATATCACAGTCTTTAAGATATTTTTTGAATCGCTTTGAACAAACACTAGAACATCTCTTGCATGCTCCACGGCAAGAATAATTCACAAAATGGTTTCATTCCCATAGCGATGGAAGGACTGATTAATTTTATAGTCTCGATTAACATAGAGATGTGGCGTACATTTGTTTCTGGCCAAAGAATGGCTAGGTATATGATGCAAAGATAAGACACTGGCCGGATGGGTTTGTGAGTGTGGAGCTTGACGGACTGTCTGATAGGACGCTGTGCTATATGCAACATGTGAACTACGACTACTCGGCTGACCATGCGTTGAAGTTGATGTTGGAGGCGTTGCTTTTGCAGAATGTGGCGTCAATTGTTGCTTGTACATCATAGATATTTTTGGACCTAAAACCCAAGCAGAACAAATAATACCCAAAGTAAGCTCCATAAAGGCACGTGTTAAAAACGGCCATAATGGTGTAGTAGTTTTTTCTGTGGCTGATAGAAAAACAGGAGCGTTAAGCCACACATCGATATTGGCAAATTCATAAATAACTGCCAGTAAAAGAAGTGCACAGGGAGCACAGTAAATAAAGAGAAATATACCAATTCCGGAACCCTTAAGCTGCATTTGATGCTGTAATTGACTTGTATTCAAATTCATAAAAATCTCTTTATTACGACGATGCACCAAATATCCCGAAATTAAATTCATCGAACCAAAGATCCAATAACAGAAAAGAGGTGTAGCAACTAGAATTTGCAAACCCTTATCTGATTGATTTCCGACAAAACAAGCACCTTTAAATGAGAATTAATTTGTTAAAATTTCAATGGATATTAATTGATTTTATACATTACCTAATAGTTCATCAGCGTCCACTAATCGTGCCACAATTACAGCTGCCGTCTGAAAGGCAGGTAACCCCCATGCAGTAAATCGAGCGAAGTTACTATCAGTAATGTCAGTGTACCTTTTGTTAGCTGAAGAGGATCGTTGGCTTCCCACAGCACGTTTAGTTGCATTTGTATTAGTGTAAGCATTACCCAGCGTAATATGACCACTTGCATCAGGACTACTGCGCCTCACATCACGATGCCAGCCAAGACAGATAATAGCCCACCTGTAATTTATTTCAACATTAGCAGAGTTAATAAATTCACGAACGTATTGAGTGAGTTATCGATTTTAGGTTAAATTTGTATCCGAGTAATTTTGTAACTATATCTACTTATTGACTTTTTTCTTTTTTTTACTGATAACGCTTATCTTTAATAAACAGAATATCGAATAGTTTAATTTTATACAAGGTATGTATCTACATTTCACTACACGTTTATTTTCAAACTACTTGAAAAAAAAAAAAAACGTAATAAATAAAACAGTAAAAGATGTTACTTATTCAGTAGGACATTTTAGAGTACAACCTGATTTCTTATTAATGAGTTAAAAAAAAGTCTTTTTAATAAATCGAGAGCCTCCACAGGCAAACATCCTCACATTGAGTACATTTATAGGATTTCGAGGACTCAAGCGCATTTGAATACACTTCATAAAAATCGAGAACGTATAGTAACCCAGCTTAAGATAATATAAATAATGACAAAAGTATAAAAACTATTAAATTTTTTTTTTCAAATAACCCACCCAACACGAATATGAGGGAAAACGAAGTCATATGTACAAATCTGCCAAAATTAGCCTTTTAGCTGGCCTCGTTTTTAATTTTTTCTTTTTTTTTGGAGCACACTATTCAACAATGGTTTTTCTTGAAGCTAAGGCTGTCTTGAATTAATATTCAAGGTTGTTCAATTAAAATTCAGATAGCTATTTTTTTATTTAACTTAATATGCAACTTTTCATGTTTTTTTTTTAACTTAAATGCAATTTGAGTTATGTCTCCCTTTGAATTTTAATTGTTCCTCCTTGAATATTAATTAAAGACAGTCTTAACTTCAAGAAAAACCATAATTGAAGCGCTTTTTTGAATATAAGTTTTTTGAAGTTTAATGATTGTTCAACTTAAAATAAGCAACATATAAAAATCAAAAATATTGGAGCAAAAAGTCAAAACGTATGCAATTATTTTTGGAATGAACGATGAAAAGATGAAAAAATCACACACACTTTCTAATGGTATTCAAGTTTCAAAATTTGGTTTAGTAATTCATAACCCCAAGGAAGGTTTAGCATTGCATTGGCGGTAGATGTGTTAATGAACCGATTTTGCCGATTTTTAGTCATCAGTTAGGATTCCACTTTCATACATCATAAATCACTGTTTTTCAACGTCTTCGTTTTGTTATTATTGGAAAGTTGGGCTTGTCACGCCTGTTGCTAAGAAACCCACGGCAATTGAACCTAAAAATTTCGGGCCTATTAGTATATTATTCTGCTTGGTTAAAGTATGTGAGGTCGTTATAGCGAATCAAATGGTAAGCTTCCTAATTGACAACAAATTATTATCCCCACTTTAATCTGGATTTAGTGCTGGACATAGTTGCGCTACAGCTACTGTCAAAATACTCGATGATATAAGATCATCTTATGATGATAGACATACTTTTCTTTGCTTGCTCGATTTTTTTAAAGCATTTGGTGTAGATTCGATGTTTAGTCTTCGTGAAAGTTCTATTTAAAAAATACTTTTGTATGAGGGCAACCCTTAGCATACACCAAAAAAAAAAAAATGTTTACAACCTAAGCTGTGCCTTTTAATATAAAAGTCTTGTGGTGTAAATTCCATGAGATTCGATCAAACGGTCTTTGAGAAAATGCTATTTTTAAAATATTTTTGTATGAGGGCCACCCTAAATATGCACCTTAAATAAAAGTTTTACAGCCTATGACCCGCCTGATCGATACTAACATACTAAAAATTTTTTATCAAAATCGGCTGGATAGTTTCCGCGTCCGTAGAAGACATACAGACAAAAAATGAATTTTATATATGTATGTACATAATAGATAATATTCTATTTGTTCCTCATAATTGAGAAAACAAAACTGAATATTCTTGAATTGAATTGTATTGAGGATGAAGAGTGAAATTTTACTTCTCAAATTCTTCATTGATTTCCAGCTAAAATTGAAAAATTTCAATCCAATAATAACGATTTTAAGTCAAAATTTTCTCAATATAGATTTTTAATTAATAAAAAAAACTGTAACAGGGCATCGAACATCCACGCATGCTGAATTAAGAGACCACAAACTCTTGCTGTTAATAGAGGTTTATTTGACGCAAAGTAATTTTCAATACAGCTTGAAACAAAATTTTAGTTTATTTTAAAATTGTGTTTTTTTTTCTGACTGTAAGGCTTGGGCAAAGTAATAATCTTAAGCGTCTGGTAGTTTTATTATGGTTGAATTTTTAAGTTCCGAAACTAGATTGGAGCGATCCAAATTATGTATACATTTTCTGGTACACATAGAAAAATAAATAAGAAAAACTACCAATAACACAACGAATGATTTTGTTTCCAATTAGTTGTCAACAGCTGTATATAATGAGCTGAAATTGAAATCTATATGTTGAAATTGAAAAATAGTAGCCATTGGGTGGCACTTAAATAAAAAGTCACTATATATTTTACATGGAAAAAAAGAGGTCGGTGAGCGAACCTTAAGAATTAAAATTAGAAGCAAAAAATGGCTTTTTTAAGACTGTGTCTCGGAAATCGAGACGGTTAGGTGAAAATATCTTAAAATTTTAATGTAGTTACTAAAGCAAGTTTGTTAGCGGATATCGTTTCAGAATCGAAAAATTTAAAGAAAATTATAAGTTTCATCAGAGTGGAGAAAACGTTTATTTATTTTTTATAAGAGGTCAAACGGTAATTGTTATCTTTTGGTTTCCAAAGTCATTTACTAAGCAATTTATATTTCTTGGAGGTCTGCTCGATCCACCACTTATTTATGATTCAGTCCTCGATACGAAACGCTAGATTTGTGGCAGGATAACTCAACGATTTTGCATAACGACAATGCACCATCGTACAAAGGTTATCATTGTCCAAGATTTTTTGACCAAAAATTCACGAATTCATCAACCAAGTACTGTAAGTATCTGATATTGTCATGTCTAACTTTTCCCTGTGCCCGTTTAAGTCATAAAAGCAAATTCGCTGGATACCCATCTGGTTTACTATGTGCTCTACTCAAATAATAATGCTCTGCTTATATGACGGTCTACTTAGTTTGCTAAACTAACTGAAGTGTAGCGAATCGGCAAATATACAAAAAGTGAAAAATTAACGCATACATATTTTTTCATTTGAAACAGCTATTTTCTTTTTAGACAATATCCAAATCGTAGATAATGATCATACATATTTACATGATAAGCGAACTAGAATTGTATACCTAATATTAGAAAATTATATTTAACTAATATCTATAGAAAAATTGCAGATATCTGAAACACAAATAGTTTCGTGAAATATTTTTTAACATTGGTTCAATTCAATAATGACGTCAAAATGAAAATATTTATCGTTCATTCCATAAATAACTCCACACTTTTTTAAGATTTCGATCCGATATTTTTTTTATATATATTGTTAAGTGCTTATTTTACGGTGAATTTCGAACTTATTTATGTTTCAAGTTTATATCCTCGGACTTAAAAAATGGGGTTTTTTCGTTCCAGTACTTATAATAGTTTTTCTCTTTCACAGAGCGCAATTTTCTTACTCCCTCATGTTTAATAGTATTACGGGACTTAATTTCAAAGCACAATTGGAACGAGACGCGATTGCAAGAAAAAAACAAAACGGGATAACATGATTTTTTCTATATGTTGGAGCAAGATGAGCATTGGAAGCTCTATTGTGTATCTTGCTCTAACGTATAAGAAAAATCATATTGTCTCGTTTTGATTTTTCTCGCTGTCGCACCTCGTTCCAATTGTGCTTCGAACTTTAGTCCAATAAGTTTTGGAACGAACCTACTGTCTATTTTCAAAATACACTTATTTTAAAGTTTCGAAAACCTTCGAATTTCTGAAAAAAAAAAAAAAAAATGTTTTAGAGGGCTACTTTCTAAAGATTGGTTTGAACAAATTTAGTTTGTAATTTTTTCGCTGTCCTGTAAGATTATAAAAACCTTACACTGTGTGAAGATAGCAATTAATAAATGAAATATTTTATTTGTTGACTTACCAAACACATGCAGCCATTCCAAAGTAATAACGCAAAAGAAAAGTAGCAGCACATGATGCATTTGAGAGCCCGTCCACCAAAAGTAAAGAAACATTGGGTAACTGAGGATCATAACCACATGCGGTAGCATTACGTCCTGAAAAAAAGCGCACTGTCCATCCGACCGCCACCATATCATGGCACCAAACTAGTGGCGTTAGCATACGCGACCACTTAGGACCATTCTTTTTGGAGTCATTTAAAAGTATGAGACAAAGCGTCGCAACAATGGCTAAGCCCAAAGCAGCATAAGTCCATGTAGTGACCCACAGCTCTGCGAGGTGTTTCTCATTCTGACTAAATAAAACATCAGCTTCACAGAGCAATGCACAGCGGCCGGACCGATGCAATTTTACATACAAATGCGAACGCGGAAAAAATCCAGGGCACTCCAGCTGTGGCAGTGGTGGAATCATTTTAGAATTGGTCCCAGAATATACATCAATATCATGCATTGGGACCTGAGTTTCTTCAGGAACTTCCATGCACATGGTCTCATGATTATTCTCCAAAGGAAAACGCTGACAGTTCAATATAGGCGGCCAAGGGAAACCAAAGCCCTGTAACACTGGGTGACACCGTGAACGCACACTCTCACAAAGGCTGCGACATGGTCCAATAGGCACAGGAACTTTTGGCGTGCACATCGGCACATATGCAGCACAGAGGAATAACTTCAGTTGAGTGCTGCAAACCAATTCGATTAGAGGCGCAAATGTCTGTAGCGTAAACTCAACATCAGTCTGCAACTCATGGCCCACAAGATTCGGCATGGATGTCTCGTTGTAACCGATGCCTCGGCACATATCGATGCGAATCGGTTCACAGGTGCGAAGCGCAAAGTCTGGCGCGTTTGCAGAGTGCGATTGCGCAGACAGAAGCAGCACAAAGATGTATTTCCATAACATTTTTCGGCCACCAGTATACAAGAGGTTTTTCTAACCAGAAATCGAATCACAATTTGAAGAGAAGAAAGCCTTGTCTTGTTTGCTTGTTATGCATATAGGTATGCGACCCAGCTCTTGTTTGCTTGCCAGAAGCGATCAGAACCAGTTATAGTGTAAATCCAGAACTCTGTCCCACTTCTTTCTTATGCTTCCACTGCAAGTTAACAAAGGCGGAGAGACAGTGAAAATTTTTCCTTGTTTAACACACATTTGCACATGCGCAGCAATCGCCGATGCTTATCCACATATTCTTCTGGCAGGCTTGTTAACTCGTTAGCAACCAACCCTCCCCCTTGCACACCGCTTCCACAATCTCACGCCAATAAACAAATTGCTGTGTACCCAAAGTTGTTGGTCAACTTCTGTTCGAGTTCGTTGGTATTCAATAATTTTCTTTTTTACCTTCTTGCTGGTAACTACTGCACTGGGATCTGATCGCAATTAACACATTGCAAGCGAATTAAATTTCAATTATTACTAATTTTTCTCGTCTCGCTATTATTCGAGCACAATAAATTTCTCTACTTTATCGTAGGATTTCGTTTGTTTACAAATTCGAAAAGAAGCAATAATTCTTGTTTATTTTTAGTCAAATATTGTTTACAAATTGCGCACGACTGCTTAAAAAAAAACTAAATTCGCCTTGTAAAATAAAATAAATAAGGCAACAAATTTCACACAACAACTACACTGTTGGAAGTTTTCTTTGGAACTGTTCGCTCTTTTCCAACTTGTCATGTGTCAGATTCCGTTTTGCAGGTATGAAAATTGACATTTCCGACGGCACGTATTAGTGTTGCCATTCTCAGTTTATAGAAGCGACTATGGTTCTCATCGCGCGTTCACATTGAACAAACAAACGAAAATCTTTCAGCAGTAGGATAATGAATCTGTGACAGTTTGCTAGACAAGATATAAATGAAAATTGCTGAAAGTAGACTCACGTAAGCTGTTAAAAATAGACCAGTTCAATAAGTCAGTAATAGTATTTTGGAAAACTTTTTACTTTAGCTTTCTTATTACCGATCTAAATGAACTACATAGTCCAAGAGCCGGCTGTAGAAAAGTCGAGTGTATAAGATTACAGGATGGGATGCATGCCAAATGATAAAGCTCGACGAGCCTAAATAGGATATCTAGGGTTGCCTTGCCAAAGCCTGTCCCGATGGCCGAAAATGCCCGAATTTTAGCCAATTTTATTGTTCTAATTAAAACTGTAGTACATAACAGCTCGAAATGAATGCCAAATGATTGAACTCGAAGAGGCCTAATTATAATACATGGAATTGCATTGTTGAATCCTGTTCCAAACATGGGTTTTCACCGATTTTTTAGGTCAATTTTCATTAATGAAGATAACAGCTTGAAATTTGTGCCAAATGATAGATATCGAAGAGCCTTAATAGAATATATAGGGTTGCCTTGTAGAATCCTGTCCCAAACATGATTTGCCACTCATTTAAGAAAAGTTGACCCCAAAAACGGGTGTCAAATAATGTTTAGGACATGATTCGACAAGGCAACCCTATATATTCTATTTAGGCTCTTCGATATCTATCATTTGGCACGAATTTTAAGCTGCTATCTTCATTAATGAAAATTGACCCAAAAAACCGGTGAAAACCCATGTTTGGGACAGGATTTAACAATACAATCCCAGGTACTATATTTAGGCCTCTTCGAGTTCTATCATTTGGCATACATTTCAAGCTGCTATGTACTACAGTTTTAATTAGAACAACAAAATTGGCTAAGATTCGGGCATTTTCGGCCATCGGGACAGGCTTTGGCAAGGCAACCCTAGATATTCTATTTAGGCTCATTGAGCTCTATCATTTGGCATACATCTCATCCTGTAATCTTATACACTCGACTTTTCTACAGCCGGCTCTCAGCCTAACAATGCTGGGCATTACTTACAGATATATAAACAACGAAATCTGAGGATATGTATATCTATTCTGAAAATATTAATACCAAATAGTCAAGTGTTAAAAGCAGTTGACCACATATAATTCATGGAATGGTTGGGGTTCAAACCTCAGTACAAATCAACCAAAACTGGTCTGATGGGGCTATATATACTATCGGCTTACAAGCAGAATTGACCATCTACAAAAAATAAAATTTTTTTTTTTGATGGAAAGTGTACAAATTTTAATTGTTAATGTAAGAATGTACTTATGAGGTACTGTATACGGGGCATTCCATGCCAAATCACCGAGGTTTTGGACTGACCCTCTTCGATTTCGCTAATTTTTTGATAAGTTTTAGTGCGAATTAAAAGAAACAAGCACACCAACTTCCAGTCTTGTATTCGAAACTGTTATTGAGTAATCGGTTTTTTAAATTTTAATGCAAAAAATTTTCAATTAACGATAGACTAGTAATAAATATTGTATCAATTAAAAGTAGAGAATCATTTTTTTTGTATTTGAATGTAGCCTCTGAAAAAAAATAAAAAAAAATTATTCGAAGTAATAATCAGTTAGTTATTAACGTTTAAAGATTAAAACTTGACATTTTCGAAAAGTGCTACACCTTTGATTTTTTTCAAAAATTTTCTCAAAATTCTACTCTATATTACACAACTTTCAAGCTGTAGTTCAAGATGTGCTGACAATTTTTTTAATTTTTTTTCGAATTTTGAAAATTTTATATTTGTTTTTTATGATTGAATTATCTATATCACTAGTTTAAACAAAAAAATATCTTGTCTCTCACATACTTTTTTATGTATTTTGAGTCGTTAATTCCAAAAATGTCAACCAATTTTCTCTCTTAAGAATCGTTTTCGAGTTATTCCCCAAAATATCTTCTACTGTTACCAGATGCCCTGCCTACAAAAGTAGTCCACCTGGAAAATTTAAAATTTTTGTAATAACAAAGAAAAATTTGGTAACCTTTTGTCTTTTCAATAAAAATATTTTTGCTGTGCAAAAATATAAAAAAGGTCCTCGCCTCTACTTCTCCGAAAACACTAGGAAAATGAGATAAATATTTCAAATACACTTGCCCACCTTCCATTTTCACAGCTTACTAAAAAAAAGGCCCTCACTTTCTCTCCAAAGTCCAAAAGTAGTCAAAGGTATTACATTTCACTCAAAAGTAGTCCATTTGAAGTGGTAAGTAGTAAAGTATTTTTGATCTGCAAAAGTAATCCATTTACTACTAAAATATGTCATCTGATAACCCTATGAATATCGATTTCTGCAAGTGACTGTACTTTTTTAAAAATGGCAGATTTGCAAGTGATAAATAAAAAAGAAATACTTTTCTTCCATAATTTTGATGTTCACTTTTTTTGTACTTTGTACTTTACTCGTTTTTTTTTTCAAAATTCTCAAGAAAACTGTAGTAAATATAAAAATTTTTGGGATCGTGGGGAAGTGTTTCGTTTTATTTTTTTCTTAATTCAAAAAATTTTTTGTTGATCACGTATAAAATTTATTAAATAACCAAAAGTAGGCGAAATTGAAGAAGTGAACGTGGCACATTTCGACTTTTTTATTTCCATTCGATTTTTTTTTTGTACATTTTTGATATTATTTGGCTTTTTCAACATTTTAACTTTTTCCAATACATCCCATAAGTATTTTTTCGTCTTTTTCAACTTTATTCGTCATTTTTTTTATTTATTCGACTTTTTCAACGATTTTGAGTTGTTTCAACATTTTTCAACCTCTTCAACTTTATTTGAGTTTTTCAACCGCTTTCAATATTTTTCAACATTTTCTATATTTTTTTTTTTTTGACTTTTTCAATTTCATTCAACTTCTTTAATGGCATCCATATTTTTTCGACTTTTTCAGTCTTTTGCAACTGTTTCAACACTTTTCAAACTTTGAACCTTTTTACATTTTTTTTGACTTATTCAACTTATTCAACGTCTTTTTAACATTTATTTAAAATGTACTTTCTATGCAGTGCAGAGTATGTGAGTTTCGGCTTGGCCGCAGATAACATCCTTACAAGTTTAGTCTTAAAACAAATTTGGATTGCGATGTTACGTGACGCTCTTATTTACAATAGAAGAAGGTAAATTAAAAGAAATTGATATTTAACACCCACTAAAAATTGAATAACATAATAGATGTATTAGTTCCTGACTCTGCGTTCAAATCACGTATTTTTTTGTCATAATAAATGCAGGCCGATATCTCAATGAACCATAAAGTCATACATCTTAACCAAACTTAACGTGTCATGTATTTAAATTGCATTAAAATTACAACGCATCCAAATATTGTTCCATGTGTGTAGCATATTATGTTACTCGTATTATTAAGCAAGTGAATCAAACAATTTTCGAGAAATGTTATCTATTTTTATGAGCCATATATCAGGTTTTTGAGATTGAATATTATTAATAAATGTCAACTTAATATCATTCACCAATTATAATTTTATGTTTGTATTGATTTATTGCACGAAATTTCGATATTTAACACACAGTAGACGTCCAGTATATTGAATGCTGATATATCGAATTTACGATATATCGAACAGCCTTTCTTAATAGCAAACGCTCGCTACAAATTTGCTATCCGACACAACGAACACATGAAATCATTAATTCGAATTATTGGTATAAGAGTTCTAAAATATATTTGCGTTACAAACGGAATGACAAAGTTATTATACACTCAGTGTTGGGTATATTTTTCTTTTTATTATTTATTTATTTAAGAGCGGGGAATAATCAATGAAGTGTCTAACTCAACAGCGCATTTCTGAAAACAGGTTGATAATTTGCTTGACATGAGTACAGGCTGAAGAGATTTGTAGTGTCGGATCTTGTAGTTTGCGACTGAGCGACAATATAGGAACATTTACAATTTTCAGAATATGTAACGATACTAATAAATTGGAGCGTGCTATCGAAGCTGAAAGTTGGACAGCTTTTGAAGACGCTTCGGTTTCCTTGCTTTGTTCTAAGTCTTGTAACGCTTAAGGGATAAACAGTAATAATTCGCTGAAAGTATCAACGTCGCACACAATGCTTTTAAACGATTTTCTGGACTCCGTTCGAAAATTTTATCTTTCAATAGCTCTACTCTTTTAGATGAATTCGAGAAAAAGTTTGATACTGATGAAACTGTGCCTAGCATGTTACGAACTTCAGAAATATTACATGATTTTCCTGAGCACAAATTTAGAGACTAACTGAAAACAAATAGTATAAAATGCTAAGAGTTGGTTTTCAGATATCAAAGCCTGAACTGCTTTGATTTGTTCGATCCTCCATGAACTTTCTTGAATAAAAAAAAAATTTTTTTCGCTCGCAGGGGGGCTTCAGTCCCCATAGCCCCCCTTGTATCCGCCACTGCTTACAGAATAAAATGGGAACTACCCTCTTTATACGCAAATTCAAAAATTCTTCACATGTGATTTTCAGTAAAAAAAATCCAATCTTATGTATGCATGTAGCGACGCAAATCGAAACGACGCAAATCAGGTGTACTAGTGTAGTGTACTGAATTTTCAAAAAAAAAAAAAAACGAAAAAATTACGAAAATTACCAACTTTACCCCTCTGTATTTTGGAAACTGATAACGTTAGAGCAAAATCCACCCAGAATTTAATTGATCTCTACTAGAACTACAAAAAACCAAAATTTTAACCAAATTTGAACAAGATCGGAGCATAAAAAGTTTAAACCTGGTACGCTTGGTAAATTTTACCCCATATATAGATTAACAAAATAGCTGTACAATTTTGATTAGTACATAAGAAATACAAGAGGCCTCGGAAGTAGACAAAAAACGTCTTTTCTTAGGTACTTAAACTCAAATATTTCAGAATTCTGAGGCTAGATAGATTTTCCATACAATTTACATGTGCAACTAACAGGCTTCGCAAACTTTTTAAAATTGAGACACAGAGCTGCGTTTGCGTGAAACTTTTATCATGTCATAAACTTAATTTTGCCGCAACAGCACCTAAATTTGAATCACCCTAATGCAGCACAAAAATCACTTGCCAACCCTGTTTTGAACATGTCGAATGTACATAATACGAGTATGTCTTTTAAATAACCAGATGAATTGAAAAAAAAGTCAGTTTATTTTAAGTAATTAAATATTTAAAATACGCTCCTTCTTCGTCGATATAACGCTTGGCGAATTATAGCACAGCTGGTATCTCAATGACATAAACTACTCTTGCCAGAGTCACTTTGATTGCTTCGATATCGTCGTACATGGTTCATCTTGGTTTTGGATCACGGGAACAGTTACATCAGGTATGCTTTATATTCATTGCGGTGAGAATTCACTCTTTGTTCCATAGCGTTTTGTGACGACGTAGAAAACGTATTGACCCTGAAAATGCCGTGTCTCCGAAACTAGTTAGTTGAATTCCATGAAAATTTCACAGAAGGTCATGATGTGCCACAAATATTAAGCTTGTTTCATAGTAATAGAATAAAGATTAAAAAAAAACAAGTCTTAAGCTCGAGTTCCACAACGAATTCGCCTCTGCTCTTACCGCGATCAACAGACAGGACAAATTTATGCTGATGAGTTCCATAAGAGAAGCGGCTCGTAGCTACAACTCAAGCGATTTCTCATTACTAAGTAGCTTTCCCGAAAATTCACCAATTATTTACGTCCAATCAAAAGTAAAAACGGCAAATTAGTAACTATTATCCGAATCCGTGCAATCAGCAGGATGATATGAATACTATACCAGCACTCTAATTTCGACAACAATGACAAAATAACAACAGAAAATTCCATAACACCACTAGCAAACACCTCCAGTAACAAATCACCTAATAGTACTGGCTATACAACAACTTAAACTGAACAAAGCACCCAATTTTATTGGTGCAACAAAATCTTAGCCTTTCCCATGCCATTTGGAAAGAAGATAGATTACCTGAAAAATGAATTGAAGGATTACTTGTAAAAAATTTAAAAGAGAGTAAAAGCTATAGAAAAATCAATATTCCTGGTCCTCTAAAGTAAAAACTTAAGTTAGCCTCAACCGCATTCAAAGTAAGCTGAAGATATCTCTGCAAGTCGTGCAAAATCGTTGATGTAAGGTTAATACAGTCCCTTCTCATAACTTCATGACTGCCTTCGATACATTTGAAACAAAGTCTGCTTCTATCAAACTTATTAACAATGCTGCATTTTTCACCGAAAATCGAACCAAACACTGAGGTAAATCAGGACCTGTTATTTCTTATCGATCGTGTGATGTGTTAAAGTATAATTTCTCTAGGAATCATATGATCCAATGGAATTTTTAATGTCGTCTGGTAGAACTTATGTCAACGATGTTGCCCTCTTGTTATCAAGATTATCAGATAAGCAACCCAACCTTTCAAGGCTTAGCGAGCACGCAGTCACTGTAGGGCTTCGCGGAAATACTGCGAAAAGCGGGATTAACATGAGAATCAAAACTTCGTTCTCCTACTTTGGCAGCGTTCTTACTACTAAAGGCAGCATCACAGAAGACTTTACAGTACAAATGAATCAATAAAGTAAATTACGAATATTTAAATTAAATGTTCAATCAGTTTTGTCTTATATCTTGGTCACTCATAAGCTCTATGTTACGACGAAAACAAGTTTTTGTGAACTCCTGTTGAGGTGAATATTAAGGATTTGGTGGCCCGCACAATCTCGAATCACGAACTTCTTTGGCTACCAACCGTACTTCTCGGATCACAGACTCCTTTGGCTACGAACCGTACTTCTATTTTAACAAAAATTATAAAAAGACGCTGGCAATTTAAAGGTCAAACCTTCAAGAAACATGCTGGAGTAATTTATAGATCAGCCCTCTGGTTGAATTCATAGAGTGACATATGTATATAGAGAAACACCCAGAATGCTAGAGAATGATTTGTCTCAAATGGGAACGAAATGGCAAAGCTTAAGACAACGAGCAAGGTATCGAAATAAATTCAGACCCTAAGGACTGATATCCGTAGACGTTTCGCCAAACAAACACTTTTTTATGGCCCAGTACAGTGTACAAACATATTAATTAAGTTTGTACAGAGGTCCCCAAGTTAGAGTAAGAAAATGATAAGACCGCAATTTTTTCGCTCTATTTTGTGAACCCGATTTGATCGATGTTGGTACCTTTAGCTAGCTAATCAACCTGGGTACATTTTGTCGAAAAAACAACTGTAGGTAAGTGGTTTTTTTTGACTTTCAAGGAAAACTGTAAATTTTTAACATTTTTTGTTAACGCAATATAATCTGGTAGCCCTGGGTCGATCGGATCGAGATAGGTACCGTACATCATGTTAAAGATCATTTAATTAAACTATAAAATTATAAAACTGTATTTCTCATGCACTATAAAAAAAACATCGACCTGGAACATTAAGCGCACCCTGTACATATGTACAAAAATAATAGTTTAAAAAATATTAAATAGCAGGCATCTAAAATACATTAGACAGCCACACCCTGATTCTAATGTACACACTCTGTTCAGAGAAAACAATAACTATTCGGTACATATATCTATGCGAAACGCATATCCTGTCCTGGGCTACATACGAGCACAATGTATAAATTGCAACATATGTAACAAAAACTATTTAGACAGGGATACCAACAAAAACACACGCACACTCCAACGAGGCAGAGCCATGCGAAGTTTTAATTATTCCTTTTTGGCAACCGAAAACATTCACTACGTGAAAGACAATAAATTCGGGCAAAGCTTCGCTCCAACTTCAAAATGCGGAGAAGGAAAAGTGCGGGGAGCCTGGCGCGTTAATCACAAGAAATGTTTTAATTGGTAGACATTCGGTGTTCACGTCGCAACGAACAACCTTCGTTCGCATGTACAGCAAAGCAAGGGTGGAGACTTGTGGCCAGGGCATAAATATTTCATATGCCAAAAACGATGTCACACACATCCTCATCTGCGTACACATTGACGACTATTCTTTCTGGTTATATTCCATGAAGTTGTGTCTCAGGTTGTGCTCGGGCAATAGAAAAGCAGAAAACATCAAATGTGAATTTCACAAATACAATGCTCATTGCAAAAGCAAAATGAAATTTTAACGTGATAGAAACGGGGGAGGCATAAGCTATAAACTACCCATAATTCTGAATTTTCTTTGACTTTTAAGGTTCCTAACTACTGGAAAACGAACGAATATTGATTTCTAATTGTAAGTCCTTAGATCTGTATAATATCCCCAATAATGTTTAAAACCCCACATTAATTACACTCTGCCACTTTTCCATAAAGTAGTAAATTAAATGCGTTTTGAAGACGCAGAAGCCCTCATATGTGCAAACATACGCACACACACACACTCACACACCCACACACATAAGCTATAAGTTGCGTCCTTTCGTCCCAAGAATCAGGGATCACATGAGCTGTGCCCGACGTCCTTTTCCTCGAAACTCATACCACTTGAGTCGTAGCCGAACTACTCGATACTTGTACGTACATATGTATGCATGCATGTGTCCTCGCATGTTTGTATGTGTGTACATCACATAGGTACTAATGAATATCTCGGGACGAACAAACGAAAGCAGCAAGTGAAGTAACTAACTGTACCAAAATTTTCAATCGCATGGACCGTAGGGCCATAACAAGAGGTATTGGTTGGGTGCTGTCATCCTTTTTGTTTACTCAGCATCAGTATACATACACAAAAAATATACATCTTTTGATACTATGGCACATATGTATGTATGTTTGTGTGTTTGGACGACCACATTGACGAAAGGGTAAGTTTATTTCTAATATTCGTACACACAGATAATGAACGTTAACCCACACTACACATAAAAACTATGAAATTTATTATTTGTTTAAATGTTCATTAGATTTTCGAAGATATTTTTTACAAAAAATGAAGTAAAATACACAACGCTGTGTAAATTAGGTTGATTCTTTAAGACGTTTTCTTAGTTCAAAGATGCCAAAAACATTATGTTTGTTTATACAATTAGGTTGTCCAATGTTTCATCGGTATATCAATGTGGCTTGATTTGGCGTTTAAGAAAAATTAAAGTACATACACAGAACGATTTTTTCATAAAAATATTGTATTCTTCTTAACCTTGGAACGTTATACTTCGTTGGATCGACGAACTTTTTTTTCAAAAATTGCTACCGATATTAATATTATTCACAAACATTATTTTTACTTAACTCATTTATTCAGAAACAAACAAAAAATAAAACTTTTTATCAACGTTTTTTAGTTATTTTTTTAAGGAAACTTTTTCATTACGAAAAATGAGAAAATAAATACAAATTTGACTTAGTTTACAGTCTTTCAATGTAACATATTAAGAAATATAATAAAAAAAAGAAAAATCCATCATTAAGATTATTTTGAGCAGGACTAACAAAACTCCGCGTCTCGTTTTAACGACGCTGTACCGCTGAATTTCACGTTTGGTGGCTGTTTACGGGACGAACTTCCGTTTACGACAAGCTCTCGACATAGATTAACATTGTTAAAAAACAAAAGCAAAATATGCGTTATAAACAAAGTGAATGAACAAGGACCCGTTCCAGGGTTAAAGCTCATAAAATAAAGGCCAAAATGTCTAAAATAGTTTTCTGCAAGTCTGCCAGTTTTTAGTAAAAATTTAAATAAAAAAAACCTCGTCGATGACAAGCTTACTAACCAACCCATTTTGGCCAAATTTACCTTACAGAAACTGATAGAAACTTCTGACCGAAATTTCCACCAGCGCTGTCTATCAGATGACCTATCAGATTACCAATCATCTGACCGACAGTGTTCTTGTAGGGTTGATATGTGACAAGCGGACATTTGAGTTCATGTTGTACATATTAGCCTTTTCTAACATACCCCTTTCAATAGTAACTTGCATGTAGCAACAGGCATGCCAATACTTTCCTTTTGAGGAATTTGTGTAGTAGTCCCCTGCCTCGCATCTCCATTAGCTTTGCAATTATCATCAATGTCCCTGTCCCAGGCACCCTGGTGAGGTGAATATTAAAGTGCTGAGTCATCGCATTAAGAGACGAGCGGCATTTCTGGGCCTCTATTGATTTTAGGAATGCTGATTCTAGAGATTTTATAGCAGGCTGACTGTCTGAGTAAATGTTAATGTCCTTTTTGGGTGAAAAATTTGTTCTCAGCCAGCATGCTGTCTCTTCTATAGCTAAAGCCTCTGCTTGAAAAATTCTACAATAGTCTGATAACCTCGCAGCAATCGTTAACTTCAGTTCTTTAGAGTGAATACTCACTTGGTTATTTGGAGTCATCCGTGTAGAAATTAATATGGCCCCTTCTCCCCGCGAGTCCTCCCTTCCCATCATCCCTAGACGTAATGTGAGTTATGTAATCATTCATGATTGAGATCAGTAGCGTCATTTCACCAAAAGCTTGGGGGGGCGGGAGTTTAAATATCATATCGAATAGATGATATTTTGAATTTAATCGATGTGATTAATAATAATGTCAGATCCTTGGGGGGTGGGGGCAATGCCTCCCCAGCCCTAGCCAATTGACGCCTCTGAATTAGATTGCTGGAAGAATATAGCCTTAGTTGGAGGGAACAGAACTCAAACTATGAAAGGTAGTCGAGTGTCCTGTTCTTCTCTAGGACCAGAAAAAAGTTTACCTGAGTGTGCTGCCATTCGTGTAGCCTTTAGAGCACCATTAATATACATGGAGCAGGCCTTTGAACCTTGTGCAATTGTTTGTAGTAGGTCCCTTGTCTAGCAAATGCCACCACACCAAAATGTCATGTAACAGAATTGGTCGAATGAGCGCAGTGTAGAGCCTGTGAATAATGCGAGGTGATTACCCCCATCTTCTACCAACAGCTTTTTTACGAGAGTAAAGCGATACGGTTGCTTTCCGAACTCTCCCTTCAAAATTTATTTTCCAGACTTATCAGTGTTACAATACGTATTTTAATAGAGTTTTTGAAATAAAGTTTTATTTTTATTTCACTATAGAAGATAAATGAGGGTGCTGTTCATTGAACTGCGATGGAGGAAAACCTAAAAAAATTGTTCACCAAAAAAGCTGCTTGGGTTACGCCTTAATAGCTGATAATTGACCATAAAAGCAGTTAGTCAGATTAACGTTTATTCAAATCTAGTCAACGTCCAATATACTGAATTATACATTGCCAGTCCTTTTCATTAGACCAAAAAATTCGTACTAGCGTAACGAAACCTTTTAACACTTTTTATTAATAATTTATAATGCTTGGATTAAATTCTGTTAGTCATTTTAAGCCTGAGAAATTTTTGACATAGTTACAGTTGTTTAAGGAAATAAAATCGAAAGAATGTGTTCGCGTTGGAACCAGAACCCAGTATTCTAAGGACATCAACTATAAAAAAAACCTTGTTTTAAATTTGTTCAAAAGCCGCTGATGATTAATCAGCCACAAAAATACTTCGTCAGACATTCTATAGTAAAAAAAAAATCATAAAAAAGACAATAGATTAAGAAAAATTAAGAAGGAACTAATTAAATTAACCCTCTAAAAATCGAATTTTTTACACAAATAAGATTTTAGGCCGAAACTTTTGGATTAGATATGTGAAAATTGAAGTAATTTTTCCAATCGATAAATAGTTCAGCTTCCGGATGAGAATAAGGACTATGTCTGTTGGCGGTCCTGACGGCTTAGGCTGAAATAAAAACAGAAGTGCTTGTTACTATTTTATTGCTTATATACAACGATTGAATTAACTTGTAGCTAAGCAAATTGTTAAACTGTCACCTCGATCCTTCCAGAAGGCTCAAAATGATATGTAAAAGATATTGACAGAATTCTACGCGGAGGAAGAAAAAGCTTTTTGATACTTAGCTAATTTGATCAAATTTTTAAAAATTCCTGCCCGTTTACTTCTTTAAGTTAACACTCTTTTTGAGAACAAGTTCGCAACTACTCTCTAATTATCTAACTAAGGGGCCATCGAATTCTAGACACGGCCCTGTTTCAATAGCAGCAAATGTTCATATTGACAGCTTACTATGTATATAGCACCTTTTTCTGTTATGCTATCTATTGCCATTGCCGACGCGTATTTGTAATATGTGGTTCATAAAAATATTATTTTTTTTTTGAAAGAGTTACATTGTCAATACTTTTTAATATTCCCAGAAAGTTTCAAGAAATCCAAACAGCCCCTATTTTCGAATAGGGAATGGAATGGAATTTATTTCAAAATTATAAACATATGATTTCTTTGCAAATCTTTACCTATTCCAAAATAGTGCCATCTCTTATAAAAAGATTATTACCTCCGTTTTAGGGAAAGGCTTCAATTGATTTTCTATTCAAACCTTAGATACCAATCGGACCAACTAAAAGTTCAAAGTCGCAGCAAGCATTATCCGTCAATGGTAAAATGTTAAGGCTCCACAATCAATGGTCCAGTGTGCGCCTCGCTCGTATGGTAATCTAACACATACATACACACACACACACATTGTTTTATATTCAATATGTCTCACGTTTAAAGAGTTCATTTAGTAACATTTATCACTCATATTAAGGGGAGATGTGCGAAAGTGGGTCGGTGCATGGTGTCTGTCGAACGTAAATCATTTATTGGCCATTTTACAATGCATGTGTGGAGATTTCAGTACGCATGTGCTGTTGAAGAGAAATTTCCCCATATTTTTTTGTGTTTTTATTAATAAGGTTGAAATTTTTATGTTTTAGAAATTTCTAATTCACGAGGAAGCAAATTTATGCCATGTTTCACGATAAATCGAAAAAAAAGGTCTGGCTCATCATTTTTATTAAATTATGATCATTGACTTATTTTGGGGATAAATAAAACAACCGTCTTTTCTTATTTGGTTTCTTCTCTTTAATTTTTTAACCGATTTCCAAGTATACAGAGTTATAAAGGTAATTTTTAAGCGCGCGCTCTAAAAAAATTAAAATGGCTTTTAAGCGTTTTAAAGAATAAGTTGTAGCTAGTGCTACAGTGTTACTATATTTTTTTTTCACATTTAATTTTTTTTTTTCGTAATACTCTTTGCACGCAATATCCGAGCTATGGCGATCAATTTCTTCTTCTACTTGTCTTCTTTATCTCTTCTCGCAGTGAGTGCCTTCTTCTCTCCAACATTTCCCAGATTCACTTAGCTCCTGCTATAGCTAACATTTCCATGATAATTTCGGATAGCCACCATTTCTACTATCCTGAGGGTTCTACTCCAATGTTTGCCGGCAGATTGGCGACTTCCGCAACGTGTGCCCAAACCATTTCCACTTTCGCCATTTGATTTGAATGGAAATAGAATCGCGAAGACAATGGAAATGATACTAGATCACCAAATTTTCAGAATTCGGCGAAGAAAATTGTTGGTGAACATTTGTAAATTGTGAAGCGATCAATGTAAAGGTACTGTAAAGGTTTTGCAGGATATGTATGGCTTGCCGCAGTAAAACAGAATCTCGCTATGTTAAATGGTGTTTAAAAAATAAGTTTCAGGGACCCAAAATAACTGTTATTTTCTTTTTTCAGATTGAAAAAGTTGCCCAATTTTAATACTTATTTTTAAAAATTGGTTTATAACTATTATGAATAAGAGATATTTTATTAGTTGTCAATAACTATTATTTTTCAATGGATTTTTTTTACGTTGAGTCATAACTGTTATGCATAAGAGATATTTTATTAGTTGTCAATAACTATTATTTTTCAATGGATTTTTTTTACGTTGAGTCATAACTATTATGCATAAGAGATATTTTATTAGTTGTCAATAACTATTATTTTTCAATGGATTTTTTTTACGTTGAGTCATAACTATTATGCATAAGAGATATTTTATTAGTTGTCAATAACTATTATTTTTCAATGGATTTTTTTTACGTTGAGTCATAACTATTATGCATAAGAGATATTTTATTAGTTGTCAATAACTATTAATTTGGAAAAAATATTTTTTTACGTTGTTTTGAAAAAAGTGTTCAACAGATTTTAATTTTTGTGAATCTTTTTGCACCAATCGATGGGGAGGTGGTTTTTATGACATCACCAGAGGTGGTCATCGGTTCGAAAATGTACGCGATTTTGACTCATTTTTGAAGTTTTTTTTGCTTCAATCAATGAAAAGAGGTCTAAAAAGGATATTGGCCATCACTAGAAGTGGAACCGATCCTTGAAAGTGCTCGATTTAGGTCCATTTTCGAAATTTTCGATGGAAAGAGGTTGACAATGGGCTTTGGCCATCACCAGAGTTGGTCCCAACTAAAAAAGTGGTCGATTTTGGTCCGTTTTGAAAAAAAAATTTTGTACCAATCGTTGGAAAGAGGTCGAAGTCGAAAAAAAAGGTATCAAAAAGTGCCCGATTTTGGTCCATTTTCGAAATTTTGTTTGCACCAATCTTTGGAAAGAGGCCGAAAATAGATTTTGGTCATCATCAAAGGTGGTTTCGAGTCCCAAAATGTGCCCAATTTTGGTCCATTTTCGAAATTTTGTTTGCACCAATCTTTGGAAAGAGCTCGAAGTCGAAAAAAAAGGTACCAAAAAGTGCCCGATTTTGGTCCATTTTCGAAATTTTGTTTGCACCAATCTTTGGAAAGAGGCCGAAAATAGATTTTGGTCATCATCAAAGGTGGTTTCGAGTCCCAAAATGTGCCCGATTTTGGTCCATTTTCGAAATTTTGTTTGCACCAGTCGTTAAATAGAGGTCGAATATGAATTTTGGACCTCATTTGAGGCGGCTCCGGACCCTGGAAAGGACCGTTTTTGACCCATTTTCGAAAAAAAACTTCTTTTTTCTGTAATAAATGGGAAAAGGTCGAAAATGGATTTTGGACATCACTTAGAGTGGCTTCTGAGTCCGGCCCCGAGAAAGAACCGTTTTTGACCCATTTTCGGAAAAATTTTTTTTTTCTGTAATTAATGTGAAAACGTCGAATATAAATATTTGACATAATCTAGGGTGGCTCCGGGCCCTGGAAAGGACCGCTTTCGATAATTTTGGTAGTTTTCAAGTTCCGGAGCTACTCGAAAAGATATCCAAAACGCATTTTCAACCTTTCATAATCGATTGGAGCAATAAAAAATTTTAGGGTGGTTCATAAAATTTTTTTTTTTTTGTTCGAATCGATAGGGAAATGTCGACAATTATCATTTTCGAGCTTTATCTATGCATTGGAGCAAAAAAAAAATTTTTTATGAACCACCCTAAAATTTTTTATTGCTCCAATCGATTATGAAAGGTTGAAAATGCGTTTTGGATATCTTTTCGAGTAGCTCCGGAACTTGAAAACTACCAAAATTATCGAAAGCGGTCCTTTCCAGGGCCCGGAGCCACCCTAAATTATGTCAAATATTTATATTCGACGTTTTCACATTAATTACAGAAAAAAAAAATTTTTCCGAAAATGGGTCAAAAACGGTTCTTTCTCGGGGCCGGACTCAGAAGCCACTCTAAGTGATGTCCAAAATCCATTTTCGACCTTTTCCCATTTATTACAGAAAAAAGAAGTTTTTTTTCGAAAATGGGTCAAAAACGGTCCTTTCCAGGGTCCGGAGCCGCCTCAAATGAGGTCCAAAATTCATATTCGACCTCTATTTAACGACTGGTGCAAACAAAATTTCGAAAATGGATCAAAATCGGGCACATTTTGGGACTCGGAACCACCTTTGATGATGACCAAAATCTATTTTCGGCCTCTTTCCAAAGATAGGTGCAAACAAAATTTCGAAAATGGACCAAAATCAGGCACTTTTTGGTACCCTTTTTTTCAACTTCGACCTGTTTCCAAAGATTGGTGCAAACAAAATTACGAAAATGGACCAAAATTGGGCACGTTTTGGGACCTTTTTTTTTCGACTTCGACCTCTTTCCAAAGATTGGTGCAAACAAAATTTCGAAAATGGACCGAAATCGGGCACTTTCTGGTACTTTTTTTCGACTTCGACCTCTTTCCAACGATTGGTACAAAATTTTTTTTTCAAAATAGACTAAAATCGACCACTTTTTTAGTTGGGACCAACTCTGGTGATGGCCGAAGCCCATTGTCAACCTCTTTCCATCGATTTTTTGCAAAAAAAAATTTGAAAATGGACCTAAATATTGCACTTTTAAGGATCGGTACCACTTCTAGTGATGGCCAATATCCTTTTTAGACCTCTTTTCATTGATTGAAGCAAAGTTTTTATGACCACCTCTGGTGATGTCATAAAAACCACCTCCCCATCGATTGGTGCAAAAAGATTCACAAAAATGAAAATCTGTTGAACACTTTTTTCAAAACAACGTAAAAAAATATTTTTTCCAAATTAATAGTTATTGACAACTAATAAAATATCTCTTATGCATAATAGTTATGACTCAACGTAAAAAAAATCCATTGAAAAATAATAGTTATTGACAACTAATAAAATATCTCTTATGCATAATAGTTATGACTCAACGTAAAAAAAATCCATTGAAAAATAATAGTTATTGACAACTAATAAAATATCTCTTATGCATAATAGTTATGACTCAACGTAAAAAAAATCCATTGAAAAATAATAGTTATTGACAACTAATAAAATATCTCTTATGCATAACAGTTATGACTCAACGTAAAAAAGAATCCATTGAAAAATAATAGTTATTGACAACTAATAAAATATCTCTTATTCATAATAGTTATAAACCAATTTTTTGACATAAATCTTATAATAGTTATGTCCCTGATAAGTTTTTTTCTTTCTATTTGTTGTTGAATTAATTCTTATTTCATTATGGGATTGTTGCCTTATTTAAAGTTACAATTTCAGTACAAATAATACAAATAATTTGCAATGTGTATATTCAGGGTTACCAAGTCGTAGAGAAGCGATTCCCGGAAAACTTAAAAGCCATGTCACAAAAATCAGTTTCCGGCATTAACATGAAATTCCGGGCTTGGCCCAGTCAACCTCGGTCACTTGGTAGCCTTGTGTGTATTGCAGCATTAAGAAATATTGCCTCGAAAATAAATCAGCAGTAATGTCATAAAAACCATTGGTATTTGACGCCCCTAAAATATCGCTCAAAATAGAAATCCTAGTAACACCTATGCGAATGAAATGAGCTACAATGCTATGGCAAGCTAAATGGATTATTATGCATTATATTGCGCTTATATTGGTTTAATTAAATGCAAATTGTTCACAGTTCCAAAACGGTTTTAGAAAATCGCTTACAGTCTTAAGAATATTGTTGGCCTTGACAAGATTCATGACCGGTAGGTACAGAGCTCAAGAATTTTCAAAGTGAATTTTGATCTCTAAACTGAAAAAACCTCTAACCAAACCTCTAACCAAGGTCATTCCGAAGATATTTGGTTTCAATCTATTGATCAAGAACCAATGCCAATAATATTGATGAAGACAGCTCAAAATTATCTCTAACCATTTTGGAATTGTAGATTGGTTGCCATAGCTAAGGTAATGCTAGCGTATGTAAAAAGTATTAAATGCCATTAAAAAGGTATTGAAGTTGACTTTCAAAAAAAAAAATTAGAATGTCTAGAAATGGTAAAAACCACTGTATTACTTGCGTCTAAAGCTAAGGTTTACCGCTAACTTTTTGTTCAGTAGGCAAAAAGTTCGTTCCGATTTGTAAAAGCACATAAAATTTCTTTCAAGAAAGCCCATAAGCTTGCCAATCAGTTCAATAATGATGGAGCTTTGCCTAGTGTACTACTTCTTTCTGAACTAAACAAAAAATTTCCAAAATGTTTTCTGATCCAGGGAAACCAATAGAGAAATGTCTAAATGGTCTTAAAGTTCACAAAACTAAAAAATATTTTTTTTTTTATATGTATTGTTACGAAATTTCCTGTCTCTTTGACGATAATTTCGATCTCTTACACTTTTCTGAGTTCGATCACTGGATTGTGTAACAATTAAAAACACACAAACTTATTTAGTTATAAAATGGTTTATTTAAATCACAATAGTTAGTTTTTACACGGTACAATTGTTTATCTCATTAACATTCAAATTCTAACATTAATTTAACACTGTGTAGAAAACTGTTTTACTTTACTACGGATCACACTGTATTCACTTTATTGCTTAAATTCAAGTGTTCTTCTTCTCTGTTTAAATACAACTGTGTCCGAAAACTCAAATGACACCCTTTTATACTACAGGCATCACTTTCTCGAACAATCTACTATCTCCTAGATGGCGTATATTCTACCATTATCCACAACCTACCAGTGCTTCCAAGTGGCGTGCATTCTACCACCATCCATAATTTACCAGTGCTTCTAAGTGGCGTGTATTCTACCATAATCCATAATTTTATCAGTATGGCGTACTGACGTTGAGTTCACAATTATCCAGAATCTAGATGGCGTTGTATGACGTTGAATTCACAATATAGATTTCTCTCGGTTATTGACTTTTATAGTGTACTGCAGCGTCTGTTCGGTTTATTGTTTGCCGCTAGATGGTGCTAGTATCGTTTAGTTTCTTTTGTTGATTTTTTTTTCAAGAATTTTCTAGCATAAACCAAATTTCGCTACAGTATATTACAGCAATTTTTTATTTATTTTTAGTCGAGATTAAGAAGTGTAAAAACTAAAATTTCTGTGAGCAAGTCGAATCACCGCGAAAGAATTCAAGCAACTTAAAAATGAGAATGGCATCGAAATAAATCGTCTCTAACATTCTTCATCAGAAATCGACGATAATTTATGACTTTGTCGACATTGCATTACAAATGTAGGCAATTTTTAGCAAATAACAATAACTACATGAGTTAGAAATTTACTCTACTAATATTTTTCAAACTTCATCCCAAGGCCGCCTCAAAACAGCTTTTCTTTTGAAATTTTTTTGTTTTGGTCAATAAAAATTTTTTCTTGAAAAAAAAAATGTGTATTTAGGGGGCAACAACTGAAATATTCGCCCCGGGCGCCAAATATGCACGGTACGCCACTGAGTTGTTGCCGTATAACAGATTACTGCTTGTCAGTTAACAAAATAACGTCAGATCACATTGAGAGAAATTTCTCCTAGTAAAACTTTACACTCGTTTTGCTTGGAAGTGAAATAATTAGTTGCTTTCAGCAAAACATTTTGGCTCCAGAATCTCTTGTAACAAAACTTTATGAAGTTCAAGAAAGATTTAGTTCAAGAAACACAGCTTATACTGACAGTTTTAGATGCTTTCGATCACTTTTTATATTTTCTTTGGGTGAAATAATTTTTGTCACCCTGTAGCTCAAGTGAAATTTCGAAACATGCTATGGATGTTTTACTGAGCATGCACTCCGCTTCTTGCAGTGGTGAATTTAAATTAGCCAGCACCATCTAGTGCAGTTTTAAAATGTTTTCTCAATGGTGAAGTTGTATACACACGGGAAATTTTTATGCAAAAAAAAGGGAAATTTATTTGTACATAACTGGGAAGAATTTAAATTTTGTTCTTTCTCTCCTTTTCTAAGGAAACAGAATGTAGAGCGAAACCACGCCTCAAAAGGAATTTGTTCCATAGAAGCGGAGTCCTTTCCTTAAAGAGCGGCGTTATGTCATTACGACATGTAACATACGAAACGAGAAAAATTCTTTGTTTTTTTTTGTGGGAATGTGTGTTGGATTTTGCATATGTACATATATCATATACGCACTATGTTTCTCAGGTCGTCCAGCATCCTTTCTGAGTCCTTTGCAAATAAATGTCATAAGATTACTGAGTATTTACTAAGCATAGCTGTATGTTGGTGTATGTTTGTAAATGTAAGAAAATGTGTTGAATAAAGTATCTCTACCTTGAATATTTTTATTCAAAAATGTGTGTTATTTTTAAATCACCTTTTACTCGTAGGTAAATAAAAAGAAATTCACGATTTGTACTCTTGGCTGCATTTTTATTTAACATTCACTTTTGTTTATGTTTTGTGCTTTTGTTTACAAACAAAAGTGGCGACGCACATTGGGGTATTGACGAAGACAGTCGGCCATTAGTCACAGCTCTTTAGCTACTGAACTTATGTTCCCATATGAAGTGTAATCATTTTTATATCATCACTTGATTATTGTTTCCCATTATTTCATTTTAAAAAGCTAAAGTTTTTATCAAAAGTAGGCGCTTCGATCCGCACCGATGAGGGTAGAAAAATTCTTTCACCAAAATAAAAATTTACTTAAGTAAAATACAAAAAAAAAAAAAAAATCGATTAGGGTAATCACTTTTTACATCATAAAAATCGTAGCAAAATGAATATCTTTGGAGTTCAAAATAAATTCGCAACCTCCTCTTCTGTAGCTTTTCAACAATATACATTTAAGTTTACTTAAAATTGAATATAATATGGAAGTTAATGATCAAAACCAAATTTTAATTTAAAGTTACGAGAACCATTTTGAGCCTATAATCTTTCGTGCCCGGAGTGACGGCCCCCCTTAGCTACGCTACTGTATGTACTAGCCGTATTCAATCAAATGAAGTAATGCGTCAGAATTTTTTTATGTCCTCATTAAACATTTTTAAAATAAGTCACAACCAAGCTGGTTCTTTAACAATAAGTCTTATTGGCACAAAGTGGAATAAAATGTATAGATAAGAGTCTGTTCCGTAGCCAATCTGCATTAAAATTAATGAAATTTGTCAAGCTTTAAGTTTTTAATTTGCTGCATTTGAATGTGCACCGCCATTTTTCGATTCAAAATGGCGGATCCAATATGCGGATTCATTATGATGCTTTTCGGATGTAGTGATATGTCATCCACGCAGGATGAACCAACAACCGAAAACCTAAGACTTCATAAAATTCTTAATATAAGTTCTATTTCTTTTCCACCTCATAATACTCTTCAGATTCGGTTTTATTTTCTAAGATTGTGAAAATTTATCTCTACGTATCTCAATCACTTTTACAAAAGCTCTAGTCATTACTTACATGAAATTACTTACAACGTAATAATGGATCTGCTTCTAAGGGCCGGTTTCACAGTGTTTAGTTGACTAAAGATTTGAGGTTAACTATCCAATTTCAGTTTCATAGCAATTAGTTAACCAACCAAATTTGGCAGGTTAACTAATATTTGATTAACAGCTGATTGCTGTCATAACGAAAAAGAACATAAGAAATAAAAACACAAAGCTAATCGGTTTTTTTTGCATTCGATGATGTTTTCAAAGTTGCCGATCAGCTCCAATTAGCAATTTATTTCGTCTGCCGAAAATTTAGAAGTTCTTGTTGTTGATTCCATTTCGCAAACTATGAAATGTCAAATAAAAAACAAATGTTTTGTGCAGTGATGCCAAATTTTGTACAAAAAATTATCAATGTGAAACTGAACAACTTAAATTCGGTAGTTAACTAACAGACATTTGTTAAGTTAACTAATTGGTTAACTAAACACTGTGAAACTAGTATGCCAAACATTATTTATTGCAAATTGGCGACGTTAGATTTTCGTCCAGAAGTTTAGCAGAATCTACCACTGTGTGGCGGTGATGCAATCCAGTGTTGCAAAGTGATGACACTGATCAACACAAATTTTGTGAAAAAACAAACTGGTTGGTTCTTATAAATTTTACTTTCGGGGCTGAATCTATATAAAGTGGCAGAATTGCATCAGAACAACATAATTTTAGTATCTATGATATAATTTCGATGATCTATATTATTTTTACTCTTCTCTCAACTTGTATAAAACTCAAGAACACCAAATGTATTTTTTGTAGATTTTTGATGCTGAGCCTTCGGTGGCTTACAGAGTTTTGGGTCATTCTGGCGTAAGGGCGATAGCGATTAAGGCGTTTTTGACCTTCAATGAGTATGCACTGTTTTTAAAATTAAGCTATTTGAACACCTAAAAAAATGTTTTATTAATTTTTTATTGACGATCAGAAAATATTGAGTAAATCACAGGCACACACAATTTTTTTTTTCTCGACCAGTGTAATTGAAGTCGCTACACAGCGGAGCAGCGCGACGGCACGCGACAGGACTCAGCATCGCGTGCAAGAAGCTGTTGCTCTTTTTTTCCAGCCTTGCCCCACCGCTTCCTTTCCCACATCTCTTGCTGTATTTGTTATTTTTATAATGGCGTTTGCTCCTTTGTCTCCTCCAGATTTTTTTTTTTGCAATTCTCAGTTGGCACGGTTGCATTTAAACTTTCACTCTCGTTGCTGCGCTTAGAAACACTTTGTACTTGTTCAAGGTTTTCATGGAAATGAACGAAAAAATTATGAAAAAATAAGTGAAAAAAGAGGAAAATATAAAACATGAACTCATAAAAAATGCGGAAGAGGTGCAAGAAACTTTTACCGCTGTGAAATGAGAGCAATGCGCGAAATGTAAAAAATAAATAGAAAAACTTCATAGACTTGACTTTGAATTGCAGGATTTTCTCTTGTAGCTACATATTTTGCAAATTTACTAACGCACGTGTATGTGAAATACTTCTTTATTGAGGTATTAATCATAGCTGACCAATTGCAGCAAAAATTTGTACATCCAGCTCCCATGCAAAAATAATGAGCTCTTATATAAATTTGATTTAAAATTGCATTTTTATCTCTGCCAAAGTTATGTATTATTTCGGAAGAGCAAACAACAATAAAATTCGTTGAATCTAATTCATGGTTGCCAAGTTTAAGTCAGTGAATTAATAGCCTTCCCGAAAATAAAAACCTTTTTCCTTAAAATTACATAAACTAATTTTTTTTTTGAGAAAAAGTTGATGTCGTCACTTTTTCTTCTCCAAAAACGCTACCAGAATGTGATATATTTGACATTGAATTACAAAATCATCACACATACTCTTTTCAAATATTTATAATGTACTAAAAACAAAAAAGAAAATAGGTTTTCACTTTTAGTTCAACAAAAACCATAGCAAAATAAAATATAGACGAGAACCATTTTGCCCCCCCTCCCCTATGTACGCTACAGCATATAGACAAAAAAAAAAAAAAAAATAAAAACGATATTTTTATCAAATTTTGATCAGTTATTGAATTTAAAGCAATTCCGAATTCAAATTGATACCAATTTCCATACATACATACATATGTACAGTGGCTAACATTAAAATCCGGACAAACAAAAAAAAGTTGAATAAAATCCTTTAGGATCTAAATTTTTATCGATTCAAAAAACTGATGCAAGGATCAGAGGAGCAAATAATTTTTACTGAAAATATTTTGCTGTAGGTCGCAAAACCACACCATAAACGTTTATTTTTAGCAAAAAAGTGAAATACTCGTACATATGTCCTTTATTAATAAAAAAGAGTTTTTGGTAAAATGAAATAAAATTTTATTTTCAAGGAAATAATTTTGAAATATTTACAGAAGGTATTTTAAGGACTAATATTAAGGATTCAGAAAAAACAGGTATCAATATTTTGTTGTTCCTCCCTTCGCTTTTATGACCGCCATAACACGCTGCGGCAAGGAAGAAACCAAATTTTCAGAAGATTTTGCGAAATGCCTTCGTACCAAGCATTGAATGTCTTACTCGCGTAAATTAGTGCGCTTGTGGCTTGCTACCTGTACCTTTATTATGTGCCAAAGGGGGTTAAGATCGGAAATATTGGATGGCCACGATAAAGTTGAAATGCCAAGTTCATTCAAGTAATTCTTTACCTGTAAAAGAAGAAGAAGAAAAAAAGGATAAAAGTTGTGGATTATTATTAAGTACATAATAAAGACTTACAAAATACTAATGCTTACCAATTGCGCTCGATGACAATGCGCAGAATCATCTTGAAAAATCACGTTGTCCACACGCGAAAAATGCTCTTCTATAGAAGGTTCCAAGTTTTCTTTCAGGATGCTTTTATAGTCAGCTGCTTTAATAGTTCCTTCAATCAAGGCCAGTTGCCTTGAAGTTGGTAAGAAGAAAAGCATCCCCAGACCATTCTAATCGGTTGCCTAAATGTCCTTTAGATGCACTCATCGCTATAACGCTCTTCAATTCTTCGGCGCACATACAGCATTCCATCGGAGCCGGATATGTTGAATTTTGATTCATCTGAGAAGATCACATTTTGCCAATCAGATATAGTCCACATTTTGTGCTGGTTGGCTCACTCCAAGTGTTTCCGACGCATTTGAGTAGTCAAAAAAGGCTTTTTAGCGGGGCGATGGAGTAATTTCTGTTCCTCCACATTTAACAAACTCTTTTCTATATAATTTCCACAGCCGTTTGGAAGCGATTTCTAAGACAGCTTCTGTAGTCTTTTTCCGACTTTTTGACCCAGTTTCAGAATATTTTTTTAAAAACTTGGCAATTGAGGACTTACTAAAGCCTACTTTATCAGAAATTTCTTCAACTAAGCTGTTATTAGTTGTCTGATGCGTCGACGAAATACTTGTCGTAATTGAATCAATTGAAAAAATTTGACATTGTTTATATGTCCTTTGGTCTTCCCATAATTTGGGCAGATCCACAAACACATATATCAGATGAGTGTAAGGCGTGCTTCAACTCTATTTCCGGAACAAACAGTGCAAAATCTCATAGTCTTTCAGTGACAGTAAAATATCCTCTAATGCAGTTGCCACACTCAGAAAAAAATTCCAATTCCAGAAAGAGTATGGATTATATGCTACCAACATTCGTAACTTAAGGACATAAGTCTATGTCATATATCAATTTATCACTCCCATCCAATGTCACTCCAAATTGCAATCACATCGAAATTCCATCAAAATTGTTTCCTTATTATGGAATGTATTGTTTTGGTTAAAGATTTTGAACAAGTCAATATATGTTTCACTACCAGATGTTCGTCACCGTTATTTTACGAATTTTTTCGAATGAATTGAGAAACAATTATTCGATTTTTGCACTGACATTCGCGATCTTATAAAAATATAACGAATGCTTCTTAGTGCAGTAAATCGACTCTTGGAAAACTTTTTGGTTTGGTCACACCGTGTCAATATAGCATACATCACAAAAGAACCTACTGTGGGGGTCCTTGATACCGTAATTTTCAATAACAAAACGTATTAAGAAAAAAATTCCTTGGATTGCTCTTTTTTAATGGTCGCCAATGTAATTTTTTATAGTGAGAGGGCCCGTTGTTCAATTTAAGCACCACGAAGTCCTAATTCGGTGCAAATAAAGTAGATACAAATTTAGGAGAAGATGTCGAACGCAGTATGTTAGCATATTAACATGCCTCTTTTCTTGACGATACTAAGGTTCAATTTGCTTTTTCCTATTCATTTTTTTTACACATCTTAGTCGCTCTGGTCACTTAAGGGTTAACTTTAATCTCTATATAAGCTATAGAATTTTCCTAGTTATTGAAATACATTTGTCAAATATTTCACAACATCCTAAATACATTAGATGGGGGAGATAGATATTGTTTTCAATTTATATTTTCAATCTAAATTCCCATATAATAAAAGTATTTGCATTTCAATGTTATAAAAATAAAGATGAAGAACAATCCCATATCAGTGCATAAAGCATGCGGAAGATTGCTTATAAACAATTTCAACAGATATATTGAATTCAAAATTCCAATTTCGTGTCGCAATTCATGCAAAAGATTGGATTTGCAGAAAAACAGACATGTGAATTCCATATATGAATCCTTTTATCCCCTTATCCATCCTGTCATAGACGCAAGCAATAAAGGGTTTTGTTTATGTGGAAAAATGAAATAAATATAAAATTGAAAATTGTCTTGCAGGTTCAGAATGGTATCTGGTTTTGCAAAAAAAAAAAAAAAAAAAAAAAAACTTTTTATTAAAATTGCGGAAAATAACTTCATGCCATGTTGCGTGTTTACGATCAGCGCGATACTGCGAGTATGAGAAATTGCACTTGGAATTTTGTAAATTGAAATTGGTAAGCATAGCAGTCAATTTACGTTGAAATTTAGTTATATTATTTTTTCTTTTCATTTCTTTAATTTTCTTTTAACATCATCAAAACTTTATGTTCCACATCATTGAAAGCCACACTTCGCCGAATTCCAAATCATTTTGCAACCGCCGCTGCTTGCAGCGACATAAATATTTATATTCCCTATCCGTAAATGGAATCAGACAGACAGTCGAACCAAACTTGCCAGGTAAATTTTAAAACATCGGGTTACTTTCCATCTCCCCTGCCAGCCGAATACGTAACATTGTTGCTGTATTGGCTTAGGCTTTTCATGCCTGATAGCAATCTTTATCCATTTGATTAGAAACCGTTCTTTTAGACGTAGCCACAATTAGAATTTGAATGCTTCTAAAAAACTAATTTGCATATAATCGGGCAGCTGTTTATTTGCACTTAAAGGCTGTGGTGTGCGCTCAAAGCAGTGCAACAACATACCGCCGTGGAACGAGTGTTCTTTTTTCTTAATTTAATTTAAAGGTTTTTCAAAGAAGAGGTAATCATGACAGCGAATTTCCAAATGAAAAATGTTGGTACTCTATGAAATTTTCACAAAATAATGTTTAGAGAGTTGTACTCACACAAGTGAACAACATGTGAAAAATGGATATGTAAAGGAAATAAACTTTTTTCAAAAGGTCCAAAAATTAAAAAGGAGAACAATTGTACCGGATGGTACAACTTTCGGGAAGGAAAATTCTATGAGGAAAATTTGCATAATATCTTTCTGTTCGGCACTGCACAATTTTTGGAAAAAATATTTGTTAGCAAAATGGCCTAAACATCTACAGTCGGCCGATTTTGCGTTACTGGTCACGAATATAATAAGATAAAAATCCCGAAAAACTGATTTTGAAAAGAAATTTTCTCAAAAAAGTGTAGAGAATTTTTTTCGTTTTATAATAAAAAGTTATTGAGAAGCGAGATAATTTAACGTATACCATACATAAGGAATTTGGATTTTGGAAAAGGGAAAAAGCCCATATATAAAATCATCACTTGAGAAAACTATCAAAAAAATGAGAAAATTTCTTCATAATAGAAAAAATAAATCACAATTTAGGAAACCAGCGACAAATATGCAGAGTATTCCGAAAATTCATAGATGAAAAGTAACTAATTTGTATGGTGTGTTTCATTGCTATTTATATTTGTTTTCATCTATTTCCCGATTTCATTTTAACTGTTCAATTTTGTCTAGTTAAATATCAGCATTCTGTACCCGAGGGGTCGCACTGTAAGTTTTCAGGACTTGAACCAGCGCGTTCTGCGTCCCAAGCAAACGTTCTAGCAACCGACATATGTATGTAGGTATATATATAAAAATTTTTTACTATCGTTGACATTGAATATAAATTATTGTAATAGAATTTTTTGTTTGCCTAACATTTCGCATACTTTGCATGTATAAATGTAGGTAGAGTGTTTGTCATCTGCTAACTTTGTATACGGAGATGTAAGGGGTTTTGCCTGTTGGCTGCATGCTTTGTATGTGGAAATGTAGACAGCTCAATAAACTACACAGGCACTTAGTAAGCGACTTTTTTAAGACAATGTGCCTTTCTTTTGTTACACATTGTATATAGAGATGTAGGCATACTGCCTACAAAGCGGTCATCGCATCGTAAAAAAGAGTTTACAGTTGTGGCTGGAGCATTACTGCCTATAAAGAGTATAACTATTCATCGGTGTTGTTTATAACATATTTGCTGCTGGGGAATAAGATCATTTCAAAAAAAGGTTTCTCAAAAAATGAGAAAAGTTAAAAATTTAAAGAATAAGTCTTTAAAATATTTGTTGTCTCTGTATCAGTGCGAAAATGTCAGACTGAGCCATATAAGTGCTTGGTCGATGACATTTGTTGAATTTTTGAATAAAAACTCTTGCACAATGACGGATTCATACAATGGTGCAGTGTCGTGGTGCAAAATGTAGAAGTTGGCTTTCCATGAATCTGCTCGTTTTTGACGGCTCTTTCACGCAAGCGGCTTATGACGTCCAAAAATATTTTCGATTTACCTTTTGAAGACGACAAAATAAAGTTTGATGAATAAATAATATCGTTTCGTTTTATTTCACGATTCTGGATAACCTGGTGATTGGTTACCTTTGAAAATTTGGCCATTTTTAGGAATTCAGCCTGGAACATTTTTCGAGCTTTTCCTAAAAATTATCTCTTTGAAAAGTTGATTTATTTATTATTGATTTAGCATTTAGTAACTGATCCAAAACAATTAAGTAGAAATCAATTGCAGATCCTAGGCCAAAGCTAATAAGGTAAAATATTGGAAAATATCTTTCTATCAACTACTTTTTTCGAAATGAGATATGTCTTTTTAGATGAGAATTTCACCTCAACAACTAAAAATATAAGTACTAAGGTATTTTCATTCTAACTAAAATAGCATTCTTAAAGATGTTAAGTTGCTTGGTTACTAATTAGACACGAAGTTCAAATTAAACGACGAAAACGAAAAAGTTCTCGAATAATTTAAGAATAAGATTATCGATTTCCATTAACCCGGTCGATTTTCCCCAAAAATGGGAATCTAATTTGAAGCGAGTACGGGCTTATCAGCAACCAATTTAAGTTTCTCAGACAGTTGATTGAAAAATTTGTGGTGCACATCACGCACAACTTTGTCAGTTTGGATGTTGCACATACATACATATTTAACATGTATAATATATTCAACTATTTTGGATCACCCTAATATGCATATAAGCATAGTATACTCGTATTGCATAAAGTTTAATGATTGCTTATGGTATTTGAATTTCGCCCTAATTTGTAATTAAGAATCCATTTACATCTAAGTTTTCAATAACAAAAGTAAAAGTCATTGAAGAACAATTAAGAGTTTTTCAATATAACACTCAAAATAATCGTGACATTCAATAACTTCACAAACAAAATCTACTAAAAAGTAAATTAATCACACAGTAGGCAAAAGGAAAAAATTTGGTTTTTAGAAGTTGAATTCCATGGGCACGAACTGGACGCACGCGTAACCTTTGGCACTACTTTTTGGCACTGGATGACAGCACTGTTCAAGTTGCTTTTAACATTAAAAATGTTGATACCCGGCTGTGGATAGACATTCTTTCACCATGTCCTCCTTTAGTTCAGTAATTCAAACTGATTTAGATGGCGAAACTTGTTTTTTTTTTGCTTTAGTTCTTTTCACGTTAACTACAATTCCACCCTTATTTAGTAGATGAAATATTCTCTTCATGGACATTAGGTCGGGTTCTGGTGGACAGGGGTCATTTTGTGGTGCAAAATATTTGCAGAGGAATTAATACATTTTTGTTTTACACATTGAATATCACGCCCAATTCATAAGACTGATAAGGGTGCGCAGAAGAACATACATATATAAATACATACGAGTACAATAGGGTGAAACGATTGAAATAATGTGATAAACTTGCCACCATATTTTTAATTCTTTTGGTTAGTATAACTAAATTTGATTGATAGCAGGTTATTCAAGCTTTCGGAAAAAATAGTTTTGAGTCATTTTTGACACATATACTTCTTTCGCCACTATCATGGTTAAATCGTTATTGGTCCACCTGTTAGTTTTTATGAATTAATTTCGCCAAACAAAACGTATTTGCAATTTATAATGGAAACAATCGAAACTGCTTTTTATTAATCTGCTACAATTTTTAGAGGGATGAGATTTTTTTCCGGTTTATATAAATATACGGAGGGACTATCAAAAATCTGCATCCATTGTCACCGCTTTGATACTGAAGGTTTTACCACTCATTTTTTTTTCATTATTTGGAAATAACCAGAGATCACGAGACGTCAGATCCGGAGAATATTTTTCGAAGCCAGAGACCGCTATAAAGTTACTTGTTAATTCAGCGTTGTGAGTTGGCGCGGTATCGTGATGTAGTTCCTCTTTTGTTTTGGTTTTCCAACCTACTGTCGAAAACTTTTGGCAATCAGTCTTTAGTATACCATTTTGGAGTTACTGTCTGTCCACTATTCAATGGAATAGCAGCTACAATTTTTGCTCCAGTGAACTAAATAGACATCATCACTTGTTGCAGACTTTCGTCTTGTTTCAATAGGAAGATTCGCTTCTTCCGGGTTTCGTACCATAAACTGTTGTTTGGTTTCCGGTTCGTACTTAGAAAACCCAGCTTCATCATCTGTTACAATTTTATAACAGTTTCTTTATCGTCCGTTTTCGAATATGTTTAGGAGATTTCGTGAAAACCAGCTCGAACAAATTTTTTCAGAGATAGCAGATCATTTCGTGTGCCAACTTTAGTCCTTACCAGGGCCACATTTGTCTTGCCGGTTGATTTTGACTATGTGGGGGAGCAATGAGTCAGCCTGAAATCAAGCTCCGTTCAGCCTGACAGAATAATGCTGCGTTTTCTACGTTGGGTTAGCCTGTCTGTTACGCTGGATCAGCCTGACGTTACAAGATAGACAACTTTACTTTGAACTAGCTAGGGGATCAAGATAGAAACTGAAACTACCTTATGGTGAGATATATATGCTAACGTTGTCTGTGATGATATGCACAGCCGATAGATCGTTTCGACCATATTAAGATTGTTAACTTATTCAAGGAGTACTATGACCCAAACTCTGTTTATCTCTTTAAGCATTTTGTTTGTACATGCCGAAGACGCATTGAATGTAGACTTAAACGAAATTTTGAATGAATTCATAGAACGATAGGACGTAAAACATTTGCATTGTCATAACCGAAATTTTGTAATGTTTTAAGCCAGAGATGAGCACAAAAATTTGTTCGCGAGCTGTTCAGGCTACAACAACATACATTTAGGTAAAAAAAAAAATTAAAAATATTTTGTGAAAAATTCCTAGTATTGATGAAAACGTTGAAATAGCTGCGGCAAGCTAATTGCATGTAACCAAAAACAAAAATCTCAAGCTGAAAAAGCAAATGTCTTGAAAACAAAGTCACACAAAAAATGATTTAACTCGAATAACGGAAAGAGCTCGAGATAAGCTCAATATTTTTTGTTATTGTTGTAAGAGCTGGAAGAGCCAAACGAGCTATGTTTTAAGCCAGCGGTGGGCACAAAAATCTAACAAAAGAGCAAAACAACAACATCAAGCAACAACAAACGAAATTTTAAAGATTTTTTTACTTTCATTTCCAAAATTGGCATTAGCACAAAAAAAACCAAATTACACTACAAACAAAAACAATTGCTACATTCGTCAAGACACAATGCGGCGCCGTCATTTAAGCCTTTGTGTTTTGTTTTTGTTTTCATTTGAATTCAAGTCAACGCTGTGCCTCGATAACGTTGAAATTCTGCGAATTTTTTTTTTGCTTGCTTGTGCATCGAATAACGGTTAGAGCAATGTGAGCAAATAGAGCCACTAAGTGCCCTTCACTGTTTTAAGCCATTGATGGGCATTTAGTGGGTCTACTTATCTGCTCTCATTGCTCTCAACGTTATTCGACTTACAAGCAAGCGAAAACAAATTCGCAGAATTTCAACGCTATCGAGGCACAGCGTTGACTTGAATTCAAATGAAAACAAGAACAAAACACAAAGGCATAAGCGACGGCACCGCATTGCCTCTTGACCGTGGCTGGGCAAAACGTACCGCGCGCGGTACTGCGGCAGAATGAGAATAACTTTTCATATACGTATATAAAGCAGAGAGCGTAAAATTTAATACAGTTTGCTTTAAAAAGCAAACAAAGCACAACTACACATGCATTGAAGAACATTGAAGCGAAATACGCGTGTAGTGGTGCCCAGCTCTGCTCTTGACGAATGTAGCAATTGTTTTTGTTTGTAGTGCAATTTAGTTTTTTTTGTGCTGTTGGCGAATTTGGAAATGACAGAAAAAAAAGCTTAAAAATGTTGTTTGTTGTTGCTTGATGTTGTTGTTTAGCTCTTTTGTTAGATTTCGATGCCCACCACTGTTTTAAACAATAAATTATGATTACAACTGTGAATTGTATGACGTTCATATGTTTTCATAATATTCTTTTACATTCATCCCCCCCCCCCCCTTATGAAATGTTGCTTGAAAAGCTTTTGAAAGTTGTACCCCCCAATATTTCTTAGAAGTGTCCACCTCTGTTTCTCGTGCCTTGTGCTCTGCAGAAAAATGTCCAGTCTTGAATCTTCGACACCACAGCCTGAGGAGAACGTGCATTCGTATATAAATACATAGTTTGGTATTCATTGAAAATTTGTAATTGCTTGAGTTGACGCCGAGAGCTGTAAAGAATCGCATAACGAATTTCTTGCTGTGTTGATGACGGAATTTCATTCGACTTTTCATCAGTTATTTTTGGTTTTCCCGTCTCGATTCCGAAAGGAATGTAACATCGAAAAGACGTGGTGACAAAGGGTTGGTTGACTTATAAACACTGCATGGTAATCAAATTCAACCACTTCGAAGCTATCTAATTCCAGGAAAAATCAATTCATTCTAACCTTATTAACAGAAGCAACAATCTTACACCTTACACGAAATTTCGGAATACGGGATTACAAAGAAAGCTCGAAGTAAACAGCGTGACGGTGAAGGGGAAGAAACTATAGAAAGGTAACTAGACACAAGAGTGAGTAAGAGGTTAAGAGGCCCTAAAACTAAGGGCCGCTACGATTTGAAAATAATATGGAAATGAAATATTCCCTTAATCTAAGTTCAAGTTAAGTCTAAGCGTTGCTTGTGAAATTGTGATTAAGGATTTTAATTTTTTATTTCGTTCAAGTTTTTAAAGTCGATGTTTCTAAATATTAACGTCAAATAGACAAAAATGTTATATGAAAGCAACGATATTTATTTCATTCTTTGGGTTAAATACCTCAATGATGAGAAAGGGTTATGATTGACATAATAAGTGCGCTTCTTCTGACGCATATTTACGCTGCTATTTGTATGGGAAATTATTCGATTACTTAACGTATATAGAATTAATACAAAAATATGCATATACTCGGTACGCGCCAAAAGTAACGCGTCCTATGTACGTTACAAAAATTTACATCAAACAATAAAAACAAAAAATAAGGAAATGAAAAGAAAAGAAAGAAAACTGAAAGAAAAGTGTGGCAGTAGGAAAACGCTATAACTAACGTCGTCATTCTATCAAATTAAAAGAATAACGACCCCGACCTTGGCTCATAGTAAATAAATTTTACCCTCATTACGAAGTCCCCCACGTCGACGTCACGTTGGCTTCGTCTGCAGCATATAAAAATATGCATAAATGCAAAGAGTCAGATTCGGATTCAGCGTCAGCATCAGCAATTTTTTTCTTCCATTCAACACTTCCTTGCAAAAAGGGGGCTGCTCTGTGGCACTAAGAAGAAACAGCGCGGATGCGCAGCTCTGGCCAGGGGACTGGGGGGGGGGGGGGGGGGGGAGTGAAGGCTTTGATAGCGACGAGACGCTTTCGTTTTCTTAAAATAAAGAAAATTCTGCCACAACTGAGGAAGAAAAAAAAAAAACCCACGTGGCTTAAAATAAAAAATTTTTATGTAGCACGATTTTTTTGCTCATCGGCACAAAAAATGTCTCAGTTGCAGTGCCGAGACGCGCCGCTACAAACAAAAAAAAAGCGTCTGCTGTGCTGCGCTGTTTTCTCTGCTTTAAAAAAAAGTTCTGCTCGCGCAATTTTATTTAAATTGAAAGAATGAAAACATAAAATGAGAAAAAATGTGCGGCGCTCTTCATTGAGTTTTCTTGCCACCTGACGCCATAGCCGCTTTACCTCGTTGCATAGTTGCTGCGTTGCATCTTCAAAAGATGGGTTCGAGTCTGCGAACGCAAAAAAAATGCACTAAAAATGACAATTTTCTCTTTAGTTGCATTAGACGCGCGTAAAGGCAACAACCTTGAAAGAAGAAAGTCGACAAAAGTTTGGTGTGGGAAAATGCTGAAAAACACTAGACATTCTTAGATTTAAAATTAAAAATGCATAAATGTAAATGCGGCAGATATGTACGTGAAGCGTCAGTTTCCATTGCACTCATTTTTTTTCGGTTACAAATACTCACAAGATTGACCCACTGTTGAAAGGTTAAACTTGAAAAAGCCCTGCTCAAAAGTGCCTCATAATTTTTGGGCATGACACTAGTCATTTTCCACTAGTTTATCTTAATAATGAGTTGGAAATCCTTTTTGTTTCATAACTGTGCAGAATCGCTTTGACATGCTGCCTACGAGTCGTGCCCACTGGCCTGGAGTAATTTTATGCCACTCCTTTTGAATAACTTGCCACAAGCTGCTTTACTCACCGATTTCGGTGCTGCTACGACTCGTTTGATTATGCCCCACATGTTCTTTATAGAATTTTAGTCGGAACTTTGAGGCTGGCCACTTCAGAACCTTGGTGGATTGTGTGTCCAATCTAGATTTGACAAGTCGAGAATAATGTTTTGAGCCATTATCATGCTGAAAAATCTATCTCAGCGGTACATCATTTGACTATTGATTGGACCTATCCCAAATGTGGTAACAATTTAATTGTGTAAATAGTTCATAAGATATGAGTATATCCAAGAATACGCAGCCATTCGGATATTATCATATTAATGTAATAGGTGCAAATATTTTCCAGCATTCTTTCAATTCCCGCCATTTTTTCAAAAGTACTAGATTACACTGATGCACAGTGTGAGATTTTGCCAATCTGGATAGGAACAAATTGATAAAAAAAAGTGCTCCAAATTCAATGATTTTTTAGAGCAACTTAGAAAATTATGCCTTTGTTACGAAAATAAACACAAAACAGAATGAAAATAAAAACATCAGCAAGATATCTGTTATCAAACATGTGCTACTTATTAGAATGCACGCAAAAAATAACTTATGAAGTGAAATAATTCCCAAAACTTTAATCGATTAAAACTTAGTCGTCCGCTTATTGTTTTCAAAATAATTTTTCATTTTATAATCCTCAATAGCTTAACCTAAAGTTTTCAACTAAAGTGTTTTAATATCTGCACTGGAGTATTTTATTTCATTTATTTCATCATCAGCTAAGAAGTAAGAACTATAACTTAAAAATTCCACCGTATTCCATGTTCTCACCATATAGGAGAGGTTCCCAGAGTTAATTTGAAGAAAAAAAAAATTTTGCCCGAATTTGCCCCAAAAGTTTTTTTGGTACAATAACTGTTATAGCACCTGAGGCACTTTTTGAAGTTTGGTTGAATAATATCAACTCTTTAAAATTTGAATAGGTCTTAAATAACGTTTTACCAAACTTTTGAAGAATGCTCTGATTCAAAATAATGTAATCGTAAGTGTTTCTTTAAAAGTACTAATAAACAAATTAAAATGAAATAAAGCAAATGCAACTAAACTTGACACGTATACCAAGAGATATAAATGCAAATTTTGAACAAAAAAAGGGGCGTGGTTAGATAAGTAGGCGTTATACCTCCCATTAAGCTAATTTTATTTATTTTTTTTTTTAGTAAAAAAAGGAAGGTTTGTATGGGAGGTGGGCTTGGATTTTGTCTGATTTTGCTCATCTTGGAACTGTTTTCTCCGTATGGTGAGTAAAAGCTCACATACTAAATTTCAAGTCGATATCTCTCAAATTATGGCTGCAATTGAATTAAGTTCCTCCAGATTAGCAAAAAATCACACTGCACGATGTGTTTTTAGCATTCCAGTTAGCTAAAATTGATCGATACACGAGTGAACAACGCGTTTTCATTATTGAAACTTATTTTAAATATGGTGAAAGTTATTCAGAAGTTTGATGAATATTTTGTTCAAAAAGCGGTAAAGAAAATGGTCCGACAAAGCCGTGCAAACTAGTTCAGTTCAAGATCAGAAAAGCGGAATTTATCATTGTAGGTGTCAAATGAAAATATTGCATCTTTTAGCACAAGTGTTGCTGAAGAGCCAAGGACATCAATTTGCCGTCGCTCACACGAATTAAAAGTCAAACCAAGACTGAAAGATATTGATGTGCAAAAGTTGTGGGCTCAGCACAACGGTGAATCAATCGATCTTTTGGAAGAGAAGTTTGATAATCAAATAATTTCTCGAAGAATAGACGTGAATTGTCCACCAAGATCATGTGATCTAGCACTATTGGATTTCTTCTTATGACGCTTCCTGAAGAGTAAAGTTAATGCTGATAATCCTGAAACTGTTCAACACCTTAAAGATAACATCATCGAGCAAATATCACTAATTGAACCATCATTATGCGAAAAAGTTATTCAAAATTTTGGTAAAAGATTGACAGCCTGCCGAGCTAGCAGAGGAGGTCACTTGATCGAAATTCTTATTCATTTTTAACCGGAACCAATAATAAATAAAGATTTCACACAATTTATGACTGTTTGTGTTTAAAGTTTAAAAAGATACCTCAAATTTGAAAACCCTTTAAATGAACGAAATACTGCAGACACGGCGAAACTTAAAAGATGCACTTAGTTCATTCTGAATCTTATCGTATTTTTTTGGTATCATATTTCTCAATTTCTTTTGAAAAACTTCATCGGAGACTTCGGTCCCGTTTGGTACAAAAATTTGTTTAGAAAAATTGCCAATTGAATTCGTTTCTTTGGAATGTAATCAAAATCTTTCAATTCCAGATTTTTATTTCTGTAATGGAATCGAAAAATAAATTATTCCTTTAGCCATGGAATTGAAAATATCGATTCCAATTTCCGATTTTTTTGAAACTGCAACTAAGCACTATCTATAATGACAAGATTTTACAAAACTGCGTCAAAGAGACAAAGAGAAATGGACAAATTAAAGCTTTTCTTAAACTTCCTCATTCAGACGCAAAATAAGGACTGTCCCAGAAAAATTTTTCCTTGTTTTTTATTTTCAGTTATAAAAAAATACCCAATGAACTTTTTGGTCTTTTTTTTATTAATAATGGCTAGAGTTAAGAATATAAGTAACTAAAAATGAATTAACAATTTTTTTTTCATAAAAATTTCTAACTTTTTTCTTAAGGCCCTTTATTAAATTTTGTACAGGTGTTTCATCGACAGTACGGAACGATCTTTTTCACTTAAGTCTAAAGTCTTGTAAGTTTTTTGTATTCTTACCACTCTTTCAAAGATTTATTTTCATTAGAGCCCGATATCTCCCAATTGGGTGAAGCTCTGGGCAATTGGGCGGATTTGAAATTTTTGGTACAAAATTGATCTATTTACTTTGATACAATTCCATCGTAGCTTCAGAATAGTGAGAGGTTGCTAAATCGGGCCAGAACATCACTGTACCTTGATGTGCATGAATAAATGGTAGAACACGTTTTTCGCGGCACTCGTCTGTATAAACTTTTGAATTGATTGTGCCTTGCGTAACAAAGAAGCTTCTTCTGAGGCCACAGGTACATATGACCTGCGAAACCATATATTGCTTTGAAAATTTCGAAATTTTTTTCTCTTTGAATTCACAAGGCATATGCCGCTTCTTCGATGATTTATAATATTTGTGCCCAGGTAGCGGCTTAAAATCTGCTTTGACATAAGTTCCGTCGTCCATAACGCAGCAATCACATATAGTCAGGTACCTTTCATACAATTTTCGGGCATGTATCTGAGCCATCAACTGCTTTACATCAGAACGGCCTGGTACTTTTTGAATTCTATCTGTCTTCAGCTTACTTTTTTCCTTTATCTTTTGCTCAGTAGATTTTGATGTACCAGCTTTAGTCGCCATATCTCGGACTGAGGTACTGGGGTTCTGCTTAAAAAGACCCTTCACCTTCGCCACTACCCTTGAGTTAGAAAATTCTGATTTTTTGCCTGAACCTATTTTTTTTGTGAAACAGGTAGACCCTTTTCATAATTAGAAATAACCGTCAAAGTAGTTCTATCTGATGCACTAACTATTTTTGCTGTAGCTGAATATTTTAACTCTGGATTTTGCAGGTATGTGGACAAAATGAGTTCGTGGTTTTTTGTTGCTTCCTAGACATCTTTGTCGTTAAAAGTGCTATCACCAAGTGTTATACATCATATTAAATGTCACTTTTTATATAGAACAAATATTGTGTCTTTTTAGATTTATAAGATTATATGGTAGAGTATAAGCAAACAATATAAAACCGAAAGTTTTTTCTGGAACAGTCCTTATATATCATCTTTGTGAAAAGTATTTCTTTTGTGTGTTTGAAAAAAACATTTAAAAGAAACGGGCTGCTTAATAAACTGGAATAAAGTAACTTTAATCGCTACGCCACATATTCACATCATAAAATATTGCAGTTAAGCACCTAATTAACGCTGTAGATATTTTTTTTTGATATTTTTCTCAGCTTCAATTTAGTGACTTTTGCATCTACACGTCCCATATTTCACCCTGTGTAAACATCAGTGTCAATATGGCAGCGCTAATTCAGTTAAACGATAAGTTTAACGCTGCCGACTTAAATGCATCAAATTTTTAGTTAAATTAATTGAACGATTAAGCCAATGTACAGTGGAAGGGTTTCTATAGAACGGGGGCCATAAATAGTAACAATAACGCTAGACTCTTGAAATTTGGTACAGATATTTATTAGGTTAAAATAAAAAAACATTAATGTATGAAAAATCGCACACAGACACGACTAACTGCACTACAAAGGTGGGATATGGTGGAGAGTTTTTCATCAAAATGGTGTATAAATTTCCATTAAGTTGGCAATGCGGATCTCAAAAATATTACAAAAATTTTTCTTAATTTTTTAATTAATTGCTTAAATATTTTTAAAAAATTTTTTGCTATATATACATCAAAACTTTAAGGAATCCAAATTCGTTAACAAAAATTCGGAGGCTCAATTATTTCCAAGTGTCTGGAACTCGAATGATACTATGTCGATAAACATAAAAATTATTCAAGAGAGAAGGTTAATTTATTGTTTTGCTACATTACTTTTTGTCTGACCCTCGTGTTCGTTTTTAAGAAGTTTCAAATGAGCACGAGACAAACTACTGCCATGTAAGTTGGGCACGGGAATAAATTAAAAATTTCTTATTTTAAGTTAAAAACATCACTTTTTCATGCTATCGAGACTCAAGTCACTTATGTTATTTCTTAGGAATTAGTTTTAAAAGGTCAAAGATCATTCTCAAATATGTCAAACATAGAACCACTAAGTGAACGGTCGCAACAGAACTTTATTACCACCTTGTTTTCCAATTAGCAACCCAGAGGATATCAATTATATTATGAGTAGAAGACATGAAAAAACTAGTTGCGAACACGTCAGGCAAGTCTGACCTTAATGTTACTACAAGCAATCCTCCTCAGTACTTGGATTATGAATTTCTCATGTGAATGCATCAAATTGGGGTAGAAATTAATTTGTTGATTTTCCCTCCTGGTCAGCTAATGGTCAGCGAAATTGATTTATGTACTGGAAGAAATTAATAAGGAGGGTTAATCACAAACAAAAAAGGCTGAAATAAACTAAATTTATAGGGCTTTTCCCCTGCTGATTTGCAATATTATACATTGTCTGACTTTATTGATAAGCGCTGTTCTTCGTAATAATTTCGTTTTAATGAACTCGTCATAATTTTAAACAAATTTAAGAATATTCATTGATATTTGCTAAGTGGTTATTAAGTTAGATTCAGTTTAAATAACAAAAATTCGAGAATAGCACAGAAAAACATTAGCAAAAATCTATGAATATGCGCTATGGACTTATGTATTTAACATGTGTATGTACATCAGATTGATTCGAATTATATCCGATATCCGAAGCTCTGAAAAGTATACTAAAAAAGAAAAACAATTTAAAAATTTAACTTTTCACAAATAAAAAGAACAGGTTAAACGGCTTCAGGATTGAGTAGGATCGTACAAAGTCAAGGGGATAGATAAGCTTATATAGCAGCGCTATTATCCCTCAAATAGATGCAGATAATGTCTGTCCCATATTAAGTGGCTACAATTAGCGCTAATCCATATGCTAAGGGCATCTATAAATATAGTGTTCAAGGCGGTAAGGTTCTTAAAGGATCTGGCTTTCGAGATTGTCAGCAAAAACAGGTTAATTTATGAGCAAAATAGCTGAAGCCATATTTACTCTTCGATCAACGATGTCACATGAAAAATAAATGTATGTTCCTTAAACTTGCGAAAACTTGAAGGTGTCCTAACGAAATAGAGCACATATATTAATGCAATACATTATCCATTGTATCCACTTCAAAACTAAGTTTTTCAACATCAGCTCACATCTCTACCGAAGGTAAAGATAACCCTGTCAAAAAGATCTGTATAAATCAGTGATGGGCACATAGTGGCTCCATTTGCTCTCATTGCTCTTACCGCTATTCGACGCACAAGCCAGCGAAAAAAATTCGCAGAATTTCAACGCTATCGAGGCACAGCGTTGACTTGAATTCAAATGAAAACAAAAACAAAACACAAAGACATAAACGACGGCGCCGCATTGTGCCTTGACGAATGTAGCAATGGTTTTTGTTTGTAGTCCAATTTGGTTTTTTTTTGTGCTAATGACAAATTTGGAAATTACAGTAAAAAAAACTTCAAAATTGCGTTTGTTGTTGCTTGATGCTGTTGTTTTGCTCTTTTATTAGATTTCTATGCCCACCGCTGGTATAAATCATACGGATTATGTCCACTGTGTGACGTAAAAATCGTAAGTGGACTAAAAGTCGGAAATTACTACGAAAGGTTGGCAGTAAAGTACAGTAAAGACTGTAAAGTATTTCCAGCGGAACGCAATACAAATTTCTTTACATCCGCATCTACATTGCATGGACCGCCGAGAGAAAATTAAAGCCCGACGGAAAGGTTTATCGTATGAGAATCGTATATATAAGGTTAAGTAAGTCCATAATCCTTAAGGAGTAAAAATCCAGTGTTGTAAAAAGGCTCAGGCTTACTTTGGGCTTAATTTACTATTATTTTTTTAAAGATGCATATAACTTCGGAGCTCGAGTAAGGCCTAACTCATACAATCCGCACGATTGATTATGTAACCCAATGGTTAATTTGAAATTATTGCATGTTTGGTAAGATTTGATGGGACATGTGACTTAAGCGTTTCCTCTAGATGATACCAACTATCCATTGTCCAGTTTGAGGTTAATTTTTCTCCGTAAGGTAGAGTTCGACGGAAGAAAAATTTGAAAAATAACTACCATTTTTGTAATGGGGATACATTTTCAATTTAATATGTATGTGACCAAGAGAAACTCAATAATCAATTGCTTTAACGCCGTGAAACCGAATCCCAAATTTATCTATTCCATCATCATGCTTTGGAACTTGTAGGAATATTTTGATATTTGGATCTGTACTAAACGAATAAATGATGCTGTGTATTGTTAACTTGTATATTCTTCTTGAAAATCTATCAGTTTATCAAATAGTGAGTCATCTTTGCAATTATCTACATTCAAGTTTTGTATAAAATTGTTCTTAGTGGAATATTAAGCTTCAGGAACTCTCGCACCCTCTAGGTCATTCTGATCAAAAGAGTTGTCATTCAAGGATTCACAAGTGATCAAGAATTTTCTTACAAACAAAAAAAAAATCAAGGCGCCTCTCACGAAAGAGCGCCCTGTTCGGTTGAACGGCTCGAACAACACATTTGTAGTTTGGGGCGAAGATTTAATGTGTCTTTTCCAAGGCAGAATATTAGACTCACAAATGTCTATAGAATGCTTTTTAACTCATTCTGCTATATTGAAATCTTGGGAAATCGATCAGTCAAATTAATCGAGTTTTTATCTTCCATATGGGATGTGGTACTGATCGGAAAGTAGCGTAAGTAAGACGTAAGGAAAGTAGAATTAAATTGCATGAATATAAATAAAATACCAAAAATCAAACAGTCGCTACTTTACTGATTAGACTGGCATAAAATTTCTAAGCATCTCTGGTCTTTATCATAGCCTGTTTTGCGGACAAACGTCTGTGATTGTGTTCTCAAATTGACTATGTTTAGCAAATGCCTTTGCTTATCATTTAACGAAAGCAAATATAATAATTTTATTCTTGCGATAAGCCCACTTATTTTCTGTCCACATATCCACCCTCTGAATATTTTTTACACTGGATCAAAAAAAAAAAAAGAAAGAAACAGAAATAAAACGTAAAAAGAAACAAAATCTAAAAAACTACCAAAACTACGAATACAAAACATCAAATGGGAAATGAAGAAATTTATTAAAATTCAACATCTGAAGAAGTGGCGTTAAGGGTTATGGCGGCAGGCAGGTAATGTGGGCGGGTGGAATCAACAACATGAGTGGCTGCACAATGGCTTTAGTTGCTGTTGCTATTGCGTTGCGTTGCGCTGCGTTTTGTTCGTTTCGTTTATTTGAATATTCGCCATGTGAACTCATTAGGGACGACGGCATTAATTAAAACTTTCACAATGAAAATGATGGCAAAAGCTCAAACCAAACAGTAGTTGAGTAGACACATACACACACGCACACGCTAATATGCCCACATAAATTGCACACCCCACTGCCCTGGTGCCTGCTCCAACTCGCTGGTAAGTTGCACTAACAACAAGGATAACTCAAAGTAAAAGTTGTTTCTGAATTTCTGACAACTCGTCTATGTATGTATGTGTGTGGTGTGCGCATATGTGTAACACGCATACATATGTACGCAGAAAGTCATTTGGAGCATACATCATGTGTGGAAGTAACTGTGGATAGTACAAAGATAGTACACACATACATACCCACTCGCACAAACAAACACACACACAGGAAGACAAAGAAACTTATAAATATGCGAACAAAAGATGGGACTGCACTCGATTCGCCCAACTCAACGATGTCTAAATGCTTGAAAGTGGAAAAGTAGAAATTGGAGAGTGAAAAGAAAGACATTTCTAAAAGTTGTCCCGGAATGACAGAACAAGGTGCTTGCGCTTCTATAACTAATTCGCATTCATGGCTCTCATCGTATATGGATTATACATACAAACATACATATATACAGATACTGAAACGCAAAAGCATTCATAACTACCCAGTAGAGAATGCAAATTATGGTGAGCATTTTAGGTATATGATTTCATAGTTGTTGGTATTAATATGCAATGTAGTTAACATATGTGCGAATTGGAAAGCGTAAAGTGAAGACAGCGCCACTTTTGTTCTTAATGAATTTTAAAGTCGCAAAAAAAAAAAAAATTCTATTAAATTATTTAATCGCGTCTGCCTCTGAAATGTTGTCTTAAGGGCATATTATAGATAAGAAAAATATATAAGGCAGACGTCTACACTGCCGCATTTTTAATAGTAATTTAAATTCTATTAAATAATTTTATAGCTTTCTTCTAGAAGTTCGTTGTCTTCAGTCGATTTTGGTGAAATTCATATATTACTTTTAGGGGCACCTAATTTTTCCGAATACATTTTTTTATGTATTAATTATGTAGTAAAAAAGTTTAGCCTTTTCTCTTCAAAACTCATTTTGAATTATATCGATATCTTTTATTTTCTGATAAAAGTTGTCGGAACATACTCGGGCTACAGCAATAAATGATGTATCACACTAAGGCACTCATTGCAAAGAGAACAAAAATCTACTAGTATTGCCAAACATTTTTTCTCCCAATGTTTGCGCGCTTGGGTAAACAATATTTCTTTCAAGTATTTAACAAAAATCGTAAAATATTCTCTTGCAAAAGGGACCTTCAAGAGAATCAAAAGGGCTCCATTAGTTTTTCTCGGAACGAAAAAAAAATTACGCAGATTTCGTTCTTAAGGGTCCTTCTAACTTTTGAGTTGGTGTCTGGCTGACTTTATTTTGCTTCATAGAAATCGATCCGGTCTAAGGTACATACTCGTACACAAAACGAAAAATTCATAGGACTCCGAGGTCAATAAGATTCTTTACTAGGGAGAAGAGGTCTGCCGGATGATACAAGACCGGTACAACATAAAACTCGAATGTCGAGTACCGACGGTAGTCTAGAGAGGAGGAGAAGGCTCTATTTCAAAATATTTTTCAACATGAAAAACGAATACCATTGGAGCACCCTCAGAACGATTCTGTTTCCTTTCATTAAAAAAAAAATTTAGACTGAGAGACTCCAGGGCGTGTTATTCAAAAGCGCAAAAAACGTATGTTGCTCGGATCGTCGCATCGATGTTGCGGCGTCTGGTGGTCTTGCTTTTCTTGATATTAAAATTCATATTTAAATTAAATTTGAATCTTTTCCATTCTATTTATGATTACCGCGAGACTTTTATCGTTTTCGTGGATCAATAACTTACTCTCTGAGGTAAGATTCCATCACACTATATATTTTATTGGATGTAGTTTATGCTGATGAATAGCTCTTGAATTTTCACTGGCCCATATTCTTCAGTTTTTTTTTTTACTAACTTATTAAATATGTTTTTTATTCAATCATATTTCCATAGCCACATATGACTTCATTCCCAACCAGGTTTGAGCTCATATATATAAATGTATGTATGTATGGTATGTACACCGTATTTAGACACTCGTACTCGAACGGAAAGCACATACGCGGAAAGCGTGCAAAGACTTTTGGAGCTAGTTTGCCCAACCACCCATATTCAGTGGAAACCTTTTATGTCTTCTTTGGTGCGCATAGTTAAAACTTTTGTCGCCAGTGGCATCTGGCATAGCGACGAACGCAACTGTTTTAATTTGGTATGGTTGTTGTTGTTGTTGTTATTAATATTTTGATGCTGGCACCCAACAAATAGGCACTCAGCATCCATTGACAAGGAATGGTTAAAATATTGCTGCCTTAATGTCCCTACGTGCATACCCATGTTTGCGTGCCCGGATTAGAGCACGTGTGGACATCGAACTCTCGAAGTAATTCATGCTGAGTAGTTGAGAATTCTTGTTAAGAAGAGTCAGTATTGAAATTTACGGGAGCGTCGGATTATGAAAAGGGCTATAGCTCCGTACCCCAATCTCAAAGGAGCCCAATCAGCAGAGTCTAGTGCTTTACGGTACTGATGAAAACGAAAACCTATTGAGCATATCTTGTATTGTATGTGAAGGAGCTGTCGACCGAAATGTGGAAACCATTTCACAGGGTTTTTCGGAGTGGAACTTCTTTCTTGTTTTGGTCATCCATTTCGGCCGTATAAAGAATATATTCTCTGAGTTCAGAATAATTCAAATACTTCTCGGGGGCTTCATGTTTAATCCGAGAACATGTAAGCATATTTTGAAAACATAAAAAATTTCTACGTAAAACCACCAACTTCCAGGGCTACTTAGAGCACTAAAAAATTCAATTATCTTTTCTTTAGCACTGTAAGAAAACGGTATTTTCTTCATCTAAACAAAACGCTAAAGTCCCCTCTGAAAGTCCGTGTGTGTTTACGTATGTGTGTATATAACTTTGTAAGTATTTACATATGAACACAACGTATTCATGGGATATGAAAAATCGAACTAAGCATACGCATTTTCGTCAAACAGATACTGATGTACTCGTGTATCCAAAGTCTCTTATACTGGCAAAAGCATCCTTCGGATAGTGGGTGAAGGCATTTCCATGGTACTTTGAATGAGTGAACGTTTTTAATTTTTGTTCTGCTTTTGCTCTTCAACGAATTTGTGGATTTCCAAAGGCACTTATTGCTTTTGCGATGGAGCAAGGAATCCAAGAAAGGATGCCTTACATAACCCAAATGTGTTCGTGTGTGTATGTGTTTGTGGCGCACAGAATGTCATCAAAAGAAGAATTGAGCGCAAGACAGCTCGTCACTCGAAAATAGATGATGTTTGAGAGGGGAGCATTAAGGGATAAAAGGGGCAAAATTTTGCCAAGGGAGTGAGTCAAAAGTTATTGCAAGTTTAGCGTGTTTCTGACACATAGTAAAATTTCAAACAAAACAAAAATGAAACAAAAACAAATTGTTAGATTCCTGATAAGACCCCATCCAAGACATGTGAGTGTGTGTGCAGAGGTGCGGTCGTAAGCACACATGGTGCTTGCATAGCATTACTTCATGCAGGAAAACGTATAAAAGAGTGAAGGGATTTTAGAATTGAAATTGTTTATGAAACTGTTTCTTGATTGTGATTGAAATTTTGGGTTGTATCGGTGTCATGGTTGTGTCATCCCATGAACTCCTCAAATTCAAAAGTTATATTGTACATTTTTTTTTTGGTAACTTTTATTTAAAAATAAAAACTTTCTTCTGTACTTTCTGAACATCTGGAGTATTTTTAGTATGAACAATCTAATGTGATATTCGTTTCTTCAATTCACCATGGAATAATTTATTAGTTTTGTTTGCTATTGCAGTATAGAAATATGTTTTGACTTATGTACTTGATTTGGTAGCTCATAGCCCATTTTTGTTCCTAACTTCTGTTTGTAGCGGATATTGGAAAGTCTCAGCCCAGTGTTCTATTACTTACTTATGCAGCTTGTAACCAGGGCTGCCAAGTGACTGGGATTGATCCCGCCAAGTCCACAAGTTCATGTCAAAGCCGTCGGCCTGATAGGAATTCGAAGATATCCGAAAAAATCAGAAATTTGACGAATTATTGAGATACTCTAAGCGAGTCATTGTCATCCATTTGCCCGATGTGTCCAAGACCATGCATTAAAAGGACTTTATTCCTTTGCACTACATCCATGTTATTAAACTTCTTGTAGATTTATTGGCTAAATGTTCTCGATATGGTTAAGTTTTGTTAGTTTCCATAAAGTCCTGCGCACTTAGTCCTGCGCAATAGTTGTCTCGGATTTGGTTAGTAATTTCTTTCTCAGATCATCAATTTGAAAAAACCTGGCGTAGTTTTGGATTTGCGTGGATAAACTGTTGGCAAACTGTACAGAATACAGCCTGAGGTGTCACAACTAAATTAATTTTGATGAACTCTCAAAATTCTTCGACGACTTATATAGGTGGAATTACTAACACTATCGCACGAGGCTTAAGAATCTATGAAAATGTGGTGGGTTTCAGCTGGTCTTAATAGTTCTTGCAGGACATAAAATCACCGTGATAGAATTGATATTTCGATCATGCAGCAGAAAACCTACCAAAACGTTTCCCACAGCCTCAATGAGTTCCGATTTCTTTAAGTTTTCACAGCGTGACCTACCTCTTCTGGGCTTTGTTCGGAGACTTCCATTTTAACGTACAGCCATATCTGCGAATCGTTAGTTTTCATATATAAGGAAAACGTTAGCTCTTAAACTGGCGTCAATCCAGTTTTTTCAGCTTCTTAGTCAATTGTGTTTCTTAGCCAGATTAAGAATATTACATGAGTGCCTTGCATCGATAAGTACTCGCACATGGTCACATGTGGCACATGTGGGTGAGGCTATAAAGAATGTTGATATTTTTTTAACAGTTAGAAAGCATGAAGCCGTGATTCGGAATGCGCCTTATTTCTAAGAGAAATTCACTTTCTTTCTCCACTTATCTTCTTCCGTGAGCTTTCTCTTTTCACAGAGAACATGGATTTTACAAAGCTTTTCCATTGAGCACGGCAATTAGCGGCAGTGTTTAATTCTACACAACATTTCCCCAATTCACGGATTTCTTTTTCCAACAATCGTTCTACGATAATTATAGATAGTTGCGTTTTCTGCTGCCCTAAAATATCCACTCCAATGTTTGTTGGAAGTTTTCTGTTGGTGATTTGGTCAACGTGTGTCAAATAAGTTAATTGATATTGGAGATGGTTCTGATCCACTTGGTGAAGGCAAGCTTTATGTAGCAAGGCGCGGTTGACTTACCCCGTTTCATAGTCGTTTAGAAGAAGTAGGTCTAAATTCGACCTAAAAACTTTGAGCTTTACTGTTGTTGACAGGAACGAAAAGTTCCGCATATTATGAAGATGCCTTTCGTTTTGTTAATTTTTGCCTTCATAAGAATAAGTGAAGTTCTCCACTCCTTTTATGCTAGACTCATATATTATGAAACTACGGTAGGTACTGATTGGACAGATATAAATTTCATATTGATATTGATTTTAAGACCTACCTCTTTTGAAATAGATCTGAATTTGGAAAGTTTTGCTTGCATCTTGGACTGCTTGATGGCGAGCAGGCATATGCTATATGCATTAGCGATGTCTTCTAGATGCTGGCTGAAGGTAAATTGAATGACACGTATAATATAGTGATCTGCTATGAATGTCATCCAGTATTTAAAAACAAGATTAGTTATTGGACTGTTATGTAAAACTCCACTTATGAAACTTTTGTGCTATAATAAGTCCTGATAAGGTCAATCCTGAGTGATGCACTTCGTGTTTTCAAAGCATCCCAGATAAAATTGCGGGTAGCCAAATCGATGAAGGTTAAATTTTCGTTATAACCTTGTGATAATCAGGCCAGTACTTATTCCGTTTGGGATTTACTCCGGAAACGGAATTTAAATTTGAAGTTTATTTCAGGTGTATACAAAAAAAGAAAACTGGTCAAATTATTGAAAATATAACAGCTCAAGTTCGAAGTTAAAAAAAAGTCCATAGCAAATTCTGACTATTAGAATTAGAAGAGCTATTGATATTCAACTTTGGACTTTAATTCCACTTCCATATAAATTGGAATCAGAACAAGTCTGAATGATCTTAAGTTTTGGCTTAGCGATAAGCCACCTTCGAATTTTTATTAATGTTCGTAGAAGACAGTTTTCAGATATACGTTTTTCTTTCCAAATTCGGTTACGTACAGGCTGCATAAGCTCAACGGTGATCTCCAGGGAGGCTTTCAAGATTTTGGTCTGGGGATCGTTTCAACATTTTACGAGGTTAATCACTATGTTCTTTTCTGAAGAAAAGGCGTTTGTATTCTTGTGAGTTACTTAAAAAACCATGCCCAACAACAATTGTGTGCTGCGTACAAGCTCACTCTGACAGCGATAACTTCCGAGTGGTAATATTATTCAAAGTAATCCAATATTATCTTCGCTATAAGTTTGAAAACAGCAGCCAATACAACACACATGTGTCCCATCAGCTGTCGCAATCCCATACGTACATATGTGGATACTTCTACCAGAACTTGTTTTTCTAAACAAAATGGCATGATTTTTTAATGCCAACCTAATCTACTACAAAACATTCCAACACATAAGCATACATCCATGCAATACATACACATGTGTATGTGTGTAGGTAGAAATGAATACATATGCATACAAAGTGAAAAATAACGAACTTGAAGTAACTCGCTTTGGCTAGCGAAAAATGTGTGCGGTTGTTGCCAAAGCACCAGAAGCGCCCGGCAAGTGGGGTTTGAGTTGGCTGCTCCTCGAGACTTAACTCTGAGCTGGGGGTAGGTGCTGACGATGAACTGAGCACATTAGTGAATGTGTGCCGTATATACGTACATGTGTGTGTACCGTACGTGTGTGCAAAAGCTGTGCAAGAGTGTGACAACAGCAAACGATGGAGCCCGGAGTTAGAGAACGGGTCTAACATTGGACAAACGAGGCAGCTGGGTGGGGTGAGATGGGTAGTAAAGGTTTGTAATTTATCAACTGTACGGCATCAGCATCAGCATTTGGATGTCTTGCGAGTACGTTATCAATGAAATAACAGTACTTCTGCATGACTATACATTTCGTTTGTCCGTCCGTTCGTTCGTACGTTTGTCCGTCCGTCCGCTCGTCTGGGACATGCGATGCTGCTGTTGAAGGCTAACGAGAGCACATAGAATTGGAAGAAGAGTTTATGTGTTTTCAATTTAGTCCTGGGAAATTGGTGAATGGAGTGCGATGGGTTGATGTGTGCGGTCTTTCGTCGTTCGTCTTTGTCATCTTTGTTTGGGGGTTCGCCTAACTGGATGGGTTCAAAGCATGATTGTTGGTCGTTGGGCTGGTAATGCCAAGCGTATGTGAGTATGTGTATACGTACGTATACTATATGCAATAATGGTGGGGTTATAAAAACAAGATGGCCGACGGTCTGTCCTGTGATTGGATACACAAAATAGTCACAGGCGAAATGCACCGCTTGGCAAAAATATTTTAGCTTTCCGTTTATTATGTCGAAATATAAATGGTCAAAATTACTGCCACTCGTTATCATTTCAGATGTGGTCACTTTAATTAACTTTAAGTTATAGCTATGGCCGAAGGTTCTTTCGAAAATGCTTGCAGATTTTTCGTCATTTGCTGAAAAGCCCGCAACAAGACATAATTTTTAGAAGAGCATTAAAAATGCAAGCATACATGAACATTACTAGAAAATACAATAAACCATTTGAACTTGACATAAAAAAAGCATTATGAAAAGTACTTTAATTTATAAAGCAGAATAGAACAGTCCTTTTCACGTTTCAAACCCCATCACACTGTGGGTCGTAAAGAAAAAACTGCTTAAAAGATGATCGATTGTTTCATATTGCAGAAAAGTATTAAATGCCTTTCTCGCGAAACGAAATCGAGATATATAATTCTGTGACAGCCCAGACTTACGATTGAGTTAATTCGTTTTATTTTTTCAGAAATCGGTTTTCTTATTCATTTTATGAAATTTCATCCTACGCATCGGATTATATTTCAATATTCGTAACCAATTTGTAGACATTTTACCCGAAGTAAAAACTGAAGATAATTTTCGAACATATTTTGGAATTTCCCAAAAATATGTTAAATAGACATAGAATAGTATTTATTTTACCGGAATTTGTGGATTGTGTGGTTGGTTAAATTAGCTTACGATTCGATAATTAAGAACTTATCAGTTTTACAGCGGTATTAGAAAAATTAAATAGGTGTTTTAGCTTCCAACACAGTAAGTTGTGATCAACGCTGTCAAAGGCCTTGGAGTGGTCTAACAGTGTTATGAACGTAACATCGTTCTTGTCAAGGGCTAAACGGATATCTTCAGAAACTTCTATAAGAGCAGTTACACAACTTCTTTTTGATCTGAATCCAGATTGCTCTTCACTGATTATTAATTTGATTACACAGAATTTGTTCAATAACTCTAGAGACAAATAGTAGAATGGTAATTGGTCGATACTCTTCTCTATTCTTTGGTAGAGGTATAATTTTGGAAGACTTCCAGCAGTCAGGAAAAGAAGTAGAAGTGAGAGCACAGTTAAAAATGTGAGTCAGATATGGTAGTAACTTCGGCAATAAGGAGTTCAAAAAAGTTGGGTGTATTCCATCAAGACCAACCGCGTTCGACTTGACTGAAATGAAACAGCTTAACTACAGCTATCAGCTATCTAACTGATCCACACAATTGAAACTTAAAATTGGGGTATCTATAGCAGGAGTATGATTACAGTATGCGGTGGAGTCAGCCGGAGGTATTGGCATGTGGGCGAACTTTTCATTGAGCTCGTCGGTTTCAGCTGGGTCAGGGGAGTGAGGACTTCTTTCGTTTTTGTCTATACCTATTTCTTTAATTAATTTCCAGTTGTTTTTACTACCGATCGCATTGTTAAATTTAGTTCCATAGAATTCTGATTTTGCTGATTTAATTTTCGCATTAACCTTGTTTCTAAAGCCTAAGCCAAAATAGACGAGACGAGACATAACGAGCAAGTTCGAGTGTATGTTAACCAATGTTGATAGCCAAAATCAACCTACGTAAATGATCGAAAGTGAACGAAACATTTTGACGAGACGTAAGAGTTCCGTAAGAGCCGAACTTCAAAACGTTGCTACTCGTCATAACAGCTTTTTCGGTTCGTTGGCTACCGTAACATTTTGGGTTAAATGTCAAAACATACAAAACGAGTGCAAACGTTCGTTCAATTGCTACCGTCTCGTCACGTCTATTTTGGTTAAGGTATAAGTTCCTGGAATGTTTTGAAAAAACTTGGAACTTTAAATCTTTTCCAGCGACCATAAGCATTATTACGTCCGGCCATGAAGGCTCCTTTCGAGAAATAATTTTAGTTTTCAATTGAACGAAAATGTTGTACAATTTATTTACAGCAGATTGTAAGTATAGTACCTGATGATTTACACAAGACAAGCTGTAAATAACATTCCAGTGTACGTTATTCACTTCGTGCTTTAGTTGGCCATAATTTATATTTTTGAAATCTCGAAAAGAAATGGTTTGTTGAGGGAGAGTAGCTTGAAAGTCAAGGGAGACATAGATGAGGTCATGCTTAGAGAAAGCAGGAGCAATAATTTGGTCGTAAAGTAATATTTTCGCCCTATCGTTGACAAAGAATACATCTAATAGCGTGGTTTTTTTTTTGGTAAAATGAGTAGGGTCTCTAGTTATAAATCGAGCGATTTCTTGCTGGACTTTGCCTTTTGATCTCATTAGAGAGTTTTTTTCTTAGTTTGCACTTTCCTGAGTCTTGCATCCATATTTACCCTAGAGGAAGGGATCACAGGATGTATACGAAAATAATTATATCTTAAAGTTAAAAACAAAATTGTTCCTATTAAAATTTCCCGCTGTTTAAACGCATTAGCGTATGAAACAACTATTTTAAAACTCATTGAAGCTGAGCAACTGAAAATGCTGACATCGATGGATACGTGTTCAAGAAAAAGTTATTTTACCAAAACCAAAAACTTATTTATCATTAAAAATGCTGCGAAAACTTCTAATGAACGGGCTCCATGTGCGGAGTTATTATAATGAAAATGCTCAACAGAATGGAGGTAATGAAGGTAGGTTGCCAAAAGCACGCATTCATTAGTAAGACCAGATAACATGTGTGAAAGCTTCTTCTAGCGATGGTAGGAAGGAAGAAGTAAATTCGAAGGTGTAGAAGAAATATACATATGTTTTGCGACTGGAACCCAATAATTTTCACTTCGTCATAAAAAGGAGACCGCGTACTGCCTCCAGCACCATGCTAATTTTACATTCTGCACTTGGTATCCTTGCCAGAGAAATTCGTTTCGCACTGAAATTTAATAGCAGAAATAAGGAGTATGAACAAATTTCTATAGAGGTGGAGGGGATAAATATTTCTTAATTTCAGAGAAAGAACTTCGCATGGCATGGCATGGCATGGCTGATGCCATTCACCAATGTGTGTGGTGAACAACAGCAACGTTACCTACATTTCTTCTCTTACTTCCTACACACTACTTAGACTTTGTTGGGTTAGGGAAGACGGGCGAACCTAGAAATTCACGTGAAAAATGATGCACGCATCAGTATAAAGAGTGCATCCTTGCGCAAATAAAAGGCAACATGCGTTGAAAGCAACAGTTACAACATACATGTACTGTACACATGAACAAAGTCGACTGACAAAAGGGTTTCTTAAAAGTTTCTTCGTTTTGCTTTTGAAGAACTTTTGTAATTAGGAAAACTTTGAATTTCTGTTAATTGGACTGCTTCGAGATATATTCGGTTAAAGGGATGGATGGTTGCAAGTACGAAGCACATCAAAAAATGCTTACAAAACCAATAAATTAACAGGACTGCAAGGAAAATCTGCCGCAGATCTAATTTTTCATCATGTACAAATTTCATTATACACGCAGTAAAGTCACTATATTCTAAAAAAAATTAAAATAGGCGAAATTTTTAAAATATTCGCCTTATGTGGGAAATATACCCAATAGAGGCTATACAGCTCAAATAATGCGGGCAATTGTCAAATTCGCCATATGCTAAATGTAACACGTTCGGTTGCCTTGTAGTGAATTCAGACGTACTTTTTTGAAAAATAAAAAAAAAATTAAAAAAAAACCTTTAATCTTTATTTCGTAAAAAGAACTATATCTTAAAATTATTTTCTAAACATAATTTCTTCCAAATGCTGGCCGTAATTGCAGCTTACATGAATCATTCTGAAGTTCCTATTTTCGATTTAGCGCTCATGCATTTCGAGTGGTAGTAGTCGAATGACGCGAGTAATGTTGACTTCCAATTCCTCAATCGTAGCCGACTTATTCAGGTAGACTTTGAAATTTACGTAACCCCAAATGAAGAATTCTAGAAGTGTGATATCACATGATCTAGACAGTCAATTCACCGGTCCAAACCGTGATTTTACTAATCATCGAATTACTCTCGCAGTAATGTTTGACGGGCTGTGTAACAAGTAGTGCCATTTTGTTGGGACGAAATGTCATCGAGATCTTTGGCTTCAATTTCAGGCAGCAAGTAATCCATTATTATGACGTGATGACGTGTAAGTCATCCGCAGTTACGTTCTGGCTGACCTTTTTTTGAAGAAATTTGAATCGATGATTCCACCAGTCCAATAACTACACAAAACCGATGATTGGCCTAGATGAATTGGCAGTTATTGAACTTTTTCGGGTTGCTCTTCAGTTCAAATGTGACAACTTGACTTAGTTTTTTAGTCAGAAATGGGCCTCATTAACGAAGAAAATTTTGGTAGAAGACAGTGGATCTTCTTCAAGCTTTTCAAGGGTCCAAAGGCTGAAACGATGACGTTTCTGAAAGCCGGCTGCCTTCAATTCTTGCACGAGATGAATTTGGTATGCTTTTGAACCAAGATCCAAAAGCTGTTGAGGACGGCGCTGAATCGATTCATCACTGTCATCGTATATACTCTCAGCGACTGCCACCTTGTTCTACCTATTTCATATATGGGTAAAGTCTTGGAAGTAGGAGCCACTTGCAACAAAAGCAACAATTACAGCAACAACAAAAATCTACGATAACTTTTATATCGATATCAAAAAAAAAAATAAAAAATCAGCAATAAACCAAAAGCCTATACCGAGAATCAAGCAAGAACAACATGAGTGCAGAAAAACAAGCGGCGGCTTGCACTCCGGGAGTGCCGACAGAAGTGAAAACAAATCGTTTAATGGCAAGTTAGTGTGTTAGTTGGTATGTGTGCGTTTTCTTTTTATATGGCAATGCAAGAGAAGACAAAAACGGAATATGTATCAAATTTTACTCTCGCTCTCATTCTCAATTTGTCAACGCAACAACGCGGAATTTGAAAAAAACAAACATGTAAGCATAACAATCGTTGAATGAGAACGGAATGTGTCAGTTAGTGTGTCTGCTTTGCTTTTTGTCTTCCACTTGGTATATTTATTTAAAAGTAACAATAGAACATTCAAATTTTACTATCGCATTCATGACGGGGAATCCCGATGACGGTCGGTGTCGCGAGTTTATACTTTTTTCCTCAGCCGCACAACGTGCCATAAGAAGTTTTCACTTCAATAAAAGTACACTGATCAAACGAAATGAGAGAAGCTGTCCTCAATGTGCTCATTGTTGTTTCCTTGTTCGCTCGCTTCGGTTTTTTTTTTTTTCTGAATAACAATAATACAAAACTCGTGCATAGCGCGTATAAAAAAAAAAAACAACGACAAAAAATGTGCGTAGCTGTGGTGAGTGCATGTGTTTGTTGTTTTGGTTATTTTTCTTAAGAAAAACCTCGTGTTTGTTGTAATGCGCCACAAATACTCTTTTTTTATATTTTGCCCATCGATAGTTTATTTTTATGCAACTTAAATTACACAACAGCAAAGTTTTGTTCAAAATTTGAAATCTCAAAAGTGTTTGGAAATTAACGTGAAATTGAGGGATTAAAACTTTCTTGTGACCATCAAAAATGGCCAGATTTTTGAATAGACAGCCCATGGATTTTGCACCAAGACAATGCACCATCGCATTAAGCAATCATTGTGCAAGAGTTTGTTGCCAAAAAATCAACTTATGTCATTGACTCAGCACCGTATAACGCGATGTGACTCCGCCTGACATTTTCTTATTCCTGAAGTTAAGATTGACCCGTCGAGGAAGGCGCTCTGAGTCGATTGAAGCCATAGAATAAACTTTGCTAAAGGAGATGAAGGCTATCCCTCAATCAGCCTGCAAAAAATTAATGTAATTTTATATTCTCATTCTAAGGGCTTACCTTCAAAATATATATTTTAAAAACGTTTGGTTTTTGAAATATTGAGCTTTGTAATTGTGGTTTTTCGAAAAATTAACGTTAAAATAAAGGACATTTTAGAATTAGATTAGATGTGGTGGAGGTGATTGAACAAGAAGATCATCCAAGAAGCAGATTTGATGTGCTCCGTACGTTCCTGCTACTCCCAACGGGATCAGCAATGATTTCCATCTTATTCATATGCTGGCCATTTCCATTGTGCCCTATAATTACGGCGACCATTTCACGCATACCATTCCTTCCAAAACAAAGAAAAACGTAAGTAATTTTACTGTTCGTCTTTTTCAACTTATGGCCCACATAATCGACCTACCGAAAGCATAATTCGCCAAACCGTCGAAAAATTTGAAACCCAATTTTCATTAATAGATCAGTTACGATACTTAGTATAACTACGTATCAAAACATCTGTAAGCAATGATGTCTTTCATGCAAATTGTGGAACTTATCTTATGTTAAATCACTTCAAATCACTTTGAATTCAAAAAGTGAAAATTATTGATTTTCTCCCTGAGTGTATTAAGTTATTATGTTATAATTAATGATTCTTTTATCACTTTTAATTGATTCAGATGATAAGAGTAGAAAATCGCAATTTCACATTCTTGACATTTATTGATAAAATTTATTAGATTAATGATTAACGAATCAAAGACGTCACAAGTTGAGGTCCTCGCACGTAAGTCGCTACAACGATTATGGTATCAATACGTTACAACTTAGCGGCCAGTTGATCATTTCTCAAAGGTGTTTCTATAACTCAAATTTAACAATGGCATATTGTTTTCGAAAAGCCAGAGAGCTCGTTAATTTTTGACATAAATCAAATCAAACACACGTCCCCGATTCCATTCTCTGCATAGTGCCGTGATGCTACTCGTACTGTGCGAGATAATGAAAACAACCGCGAAATGTCTATTGACAGTTGGGTGTCATGTTTATCCGATGTTGTTATCCCTTTCGGGAAACATTGCGATTTATGGATTTTTGCATTTTCTTGCTTCTTGATAGCAAACAAACGAAGCATCCTTAATGTGATTGTTGGCAATGCTGTTGTTGGGATTCTGTGTCAAATTTCCATTAACTGTTTCAATACCATCACCTATTGCCTTACCCTTTCACATGCATGAGGTTTTCCAGGACACATTTTTGCGTATCGACATTTAGCTGTCGAGGGTAATAAAGTTTTTTTTTTTTTTTTCATGGATGTACATTTTTTATTACGATTTGGAACCCTTTCCATGTACCATTTGCTTATGTTGCAATTTATTTTATTTTTTATAATTTTTTGGTATTCTAATGTAACACTTTTTTTTTTGAAGAAACAATGGAATGCTGATTTACATACCAGAACGATGAGTTACCCTCGACCCGCAGCACCCCATAGATCTTATGTGTGTCAGAGTTATCTGAGGGTAGGTTTTTTTTTTAACTTTCATTTTAGAGTATTTCTGTTGAAGACCACATGCTACTGTTGGGTTTTGCATTCATTAATCGCGCGAATTTTGCCAATTTAAAATATTTAGATAGCAAATCCTTGGGATGCGTTTGTCCGTTGCGCATCTCCCTTGATTCGTAGGTATCTGTTCAGTTCACACAGGGATGCACGGAACACTGTGTTTGATTAGAATTATGTACGTGTATGAATCGAATATTTTAGTTCATAGATATTAGATTGCAGAAGTGTCACGTTTTCGAATTGTTTGCCTGTCGGTCCATCATTTCCATATGAATGCTCATAGTGCACGCTCTATATATAGCGGCAGGCAGGTACAGGTAGCAAGCAAGGCAGACAGATGAAATAATTGATTTGGATTTTAATTAGTTCCTTTGGTCTACGTGCACTTTCAAAGGGTTCAATTTCATATCGGTTTATATTTTGGCTGTAATTTTAGAATTTTTAATATATTTATATAGATCAACAGGAAACATTTCCTTTTAAGTACAGTAAAACCTCAATGAGTAGAGAAATAATATCAAAATGACTGGCTATGTAAAGTAATGCATCATTCTCATCATTACTTTTTTATTTATTAAAAATTACTATCTTTGATTACTATGTATGTCCTCGTAGGTATGTATACATATGTATGTATGTATATATGTATCTACATTTTCAATTTTAAATGAAGGAATGATTTCATATTTAACAACAGAGCGCAATCACGAACCAATCCATCAACAATAGGCAACGAATTCTGCATTATATCCTTGTAGTGCGCACCTTAAAATCAATCAGCATAACGAGAATGAAGCGGATACGAATATTGAATAGCATCTCATATACTGAAACGTGATGTCTACTGGAATTTCAACTAACGAACTTAAAACATTGTAGTCAAGTCGCTGCAACAACAATAACAAATCGCATAATATGGTCCTGATAGTTCAGCATCAATAGAATGAAGTATTTTTTTGAGCTCTTCGTCGTTTTGCAAATTTGCAATATATAAAAGTAAGAATTGATATGGAAAAAAATAAATATCAATGCTGTAAGTATTCATTGATAAATTCAGCATACAATCAAAAATATATCAATGCAGAAATTAACGAAAGTCTTAGAGCTACGCAGTTCAATCCATTTCCCAGATGAGACATTGCTTAGTGCTGGCATTTATTTATCGTTATCCCAAAAGGCTGACGTGTAGCAGTTGAAGCAAATTGCGACAAATCGATGCGGCTTTTTGATAGGTAAGGCTGTTTTGTGAACGGGCCCATAAGCTACAGCCTATATAGCATATGCTTCAACTTGGGCGTGGTCGTCGCTCTACAGTCGAACCTTACTATCAAAAGTAAAAGTGTCCTAAAATATTTAGCGAATAAGAATATTATTGGACTCAAAGTTGTCAGTGATCCATTAACTATTATATACATAAATAGATATTCACTTATGTATTGTAAAGCATTTTCGCATCTATTAAATAAAATATCCAAAATTGGGAAACATTCCAATACTTCTTACTCATATTACTTATACGAGTGCAAATATTTCATTCTAAGATGTGTTTTTATATCTAATTTCCGATCAAACGTCAATAAAATATTTGATGGGTTTAGTAGCAAAGGGTGATATAGCACTTTTTTTTTTTGAAAATGAAGAGATGGTTGATAGTCTTATTCATTCATGTTCCAGAAGTTAAATAGTGGTAAGTAGGAGAAGAAAAACCTGTAACCAGTAATGCAATTCTATGCATTTTGAGCTGTTAAAACCAAATCTGAAGTTAACAATTTTCCATCACGTCAGGACTCTGAGATATTTAACCTCTATGTGCAAAGTTCTAATTTCTGTCTACGAGAACAAATTTGTACTTCGAATATCTTAATGATAATAAACTAATAATATATCTTAAGCAAAAAACAAAATAATGGTAAATATATACAAATCTGCCCATAGGATTTTTTTTAGCACGATCAAATTTTGAGATCAGTGAAGAAAAATGTAAAACTTTTTTTCAAAGTGGTGCAGAGATACTTATTCAATATGTACTTAGTTTCTCGAAAAGTTAAAAAAAAACAGTCTCGAGAACAATCTTCAAAAAGAAAAAGGTTAATTTATTGTTGGGTCTGAAAAATCTAGGTTAAAATTTGAAATTTTCGAATAATATTTATCATCAAAGTCCATTAAAAAATCTTTCAGAAGCACTTGGACTAAGATTTTTACAGTCCAGCCACACTTTGACCAAGGTTATGCTATTTTCGCCTTAGGACATTTGACATTTTCGATAATTTGCTGGATTTTCAAAAGTCTTTGTAGAAGATAAAAATTAAAATTTTTTTAAAACACAATAAAATAACTTTATGTATTTTTCATTTTTGTAAGTATCAACTCTACGAAAAAAGATGGTTGGGACTTAATCTATAAGAAGTAACTAGTTTTTCTTTCAATGAACATTTTTCAAACATTTATCTCGTATAGAATAAGGTCGAAACTAATTGTGAGGAGGTCGATGTGTTTTCTCTGCTTGACCAAACGTTTTCTGCATAACCCAAAAACTAACTAACAATTAGGTAGGAGTTAATTTATGTAGAAATACTAATATATTATAAGCTTTTAGCTCTATTCTCGAGTACATCCCCAAAACAATAAAATAATGAAATATAAATAAGATTATTGAAAATATAAAGGTCATAAAATTTGTCTTCGTTAAATGCCAATTAAAAGCTGAAAAACACAAAAAGTCGTCTGAACTTGCAAGTGCGAAAAATATGTATGAGTTCAGAACCTAATGATATACTAGAGATTGAACAAATATCAAAGATCAAGTACTCAAAGTGTTAAGCATCGAGTCCCTATTTGATTAACTTGATTTTCTATGTATGCATGTACTCGCATGTAACTATGTGCCTTCAACCACTTGAAATTTTCTTGTACGCAAGGCCTGTACGGGCTCAACCGCAAAACAATTGTCATTGAAACAAATTTTGTATTCAAATCAATCATCCATATATTTGAGATTGGTTTATGCTCCGAAAGAGTAGCAAATAAGCAATTTTCATTGTTCAACTTTGCAATTTCTTTATATTAAGAAATAGTACATCCTACATCCATCTTAAAAAAAAAAATCTGCAATATTTTGATGAAAGGTGAATGCAAAAGATTAAGATATTTTTTTTGTAATAAGACATCATAAAGTAATGTGTAGTGTGGTAGCAAATATTGAGGGCAGAGCATCTATAAGATGAATATAATTGGCTCGAATAATTAAATATTTATCAAAGTATTGTGATAATATTTGGGTTAATGAATCAGAATCCACTATGTGAATTGCCCATTACATCAGGTTTTGTTGAATTTTTCTTTTAATCCTCATTAGGCCGACGAGTTAACCGGGTAACTATTTCCACCTTTGAAGCAAAATAATATATTTTTAATCAATTCTCTTAACCTTGTGTTGCCAGATATTGCTTTTGAATTAGTCCCATTTTTTTTTCAAAATCTCTTTTAAATTGAGAATTTTTGAATCATCCCCAATTTTCCTGAAAAATTCGCTTTATATTCCAAAATTTCTTATATTTCCAAACACATTGAATCGGGTGACTGGGTCGGTACAAAAGTCGTCGGCCGAGTTAGGGTTAAATATTTTTTTGGTGAATTTATTCATATTCTAAAAAGGCTGCAACTTCGAACGAAAGATCAGTTGAATCTTTTTTTTTGCCTCAATGGTGGAAACCCATGAATATCAAATCGACACTCACCATCTCTTCGTCGATTATAAAGCTGCGTTCGATAGCCCAGTGCGGGATTGCCTATACGCAACAATGTCTGAGTTCGGTATACCTGCAAAGTTGATAAGGCTCTGCAGGATGACGTTGAGCAATACGTTTAGCTCCGTCAAGGTAGGGAATGACCTCTCCGGAACTTTTAATACCGAGCGAGGTTTCAGACAAGACGACCCGCTCTCGTGCGATCTTTTCAATTTCATTATGGAGGGGATCGTACGAAAAGCCGGTGTGCATCATAATGGCACCATTTTCTTCAAAGGTGTTCAGCTCCTTGCGTACGCTGATGATATTGATATTATCGGTCGGAGTAAAAGAGATGTTACTGCTGCTTTCACTGCTATTGAAAAGGAATCAGCCAAAGTGGGTTTGACGGTAAACGAGGGCAAGACGAAATACATGATGTCTACTAACAACAACAAGAGAGCACGGGATCTAGACTCTCATGTTACAGCGAGCAACTGTAAATTAGAAGTTGTCAAGGAATTCATCTACCTTGGCACTGCCGTAACCAGCAACAATGATGTCAGTCTGGAGATTAAGCGGAGAATAACAATTGCTAATAGGTGCTACTACGGTCTCAGTAAGCAATTACGTTGCAGAGCTCTCTCTCGATCGACAAAGCTAACACTCTACAAGACGCTCATTCTACCTGTGCTTCTTTATGGCGCTGAGGCATGGGTGGTTTCGACAACAGACGCAGCCGCTCTTGGGGTGTTCGAGAGGAGAGTTCTCCGCAAAATCTTTGGTCCTGTTCGAGTTGGCGACGACTATCGCATTCGAATGAACCACGAGCTGTATGAGCTCTACGCCGACCTTGACATAGTTAAGCGTATAACAATACAGCGACTACGCTGGCTGGGTCATGTCCATCGTATGGATAAAGAAGCTCCAGCGAAAAAGGTATTCGAAGGGAAGGTCCCCGGTCAACGACGAAGAGGGAGACCATGCCTCCGGTGGATAGACTAAGCTGAGGAACCCCTAACCACGCTTGGCATTAACGATTGGAGAAGGCGCGCGCAAAACAGAGGCGCCTGGCGAGAGCTAATGAGGTCGGCCGTAACCTGACAACGGGTTGTTATGGCCATCTAAGTAAGTAAGTAAGGTGGAAAAATACACGATTCAAAATGAGTAAGTACAAAAAAAAACAAAAAATTATAATAAAATAAAACTAAATAAATTTATAAAGATTTTGACGAATTTTAGGACTTATTACTCAATGCGATTTCTACTAAAAATTGTTAATTTAGGAGAAAAATGTGTTAAAATTTGAAATTTTGGTCAAAAATATTTTTATCAGTAACAAAAGCTAATAATTTTCTGAAAGTTTTTTACATCCAAAAATATTCTAAGTCATTTAAACCATAAAAAATATTTTTAGATTTTATTTACTATTTTTTTTTTTTGTATTATTTTCCAAAAATTGTACGCGGCATATTGCGGGCTGCTATTTTGAAATTTAAGAAACTGTGATTTTTGGGTGGAGTAGTCCATTTCACAAAGAACGACCCATATGAATTCTTTGCAAATTACTTGTTGTGTAACATCGATGTCTCAAAGTTGAGTTTTTGTTCATTACAAGTCTTCTAATTTAAACCGTGATTTTTAGAGCATATATTATAATTTTTCATTCATACGAATAATTTATTAAGCGATACTAGATATCTGAAATTTTGGCTGAAGTTTTTCTAGGTTGACTAGATCCTTTTCATAACTTTTACAGCATAAGCAAAGGGTAAAAATCAAACTGTTTGGTGAAATATCATGCAACTGTTTTGTCAATTCAAATTAAGTAGTCTGCACTTTCGATTCTCTTATAAAAGAGACCAAATTTGGCCATATTTCTCGTCTGCCTTTGCTTTTGCCTGTTTGTTTACCTGCGTACGTGCAGTTGACTATTTGAGATTTCGCAATTCATTTGTGATCTCACTCTGTTGATGCAACATATAATAGATGTTATTCAGCAGGGGGTTGTCTCAATATATTAAACAGAGAATGCCAAACAAATGAAAATACCTAAGCTGGAAGTTGCACTCAACGCTCTTCAGATTTTATCAATCCACAACATAATGAACGATTAAAATCTGAAGGGTACATAATAGGATAACCACCTTGGAACAATAGCAATAAGCGATTAGCTAATATATTTGTTTTGTACTTGACATTACATGCACTTTTTTTTTTAGAATCATCACTGAGTGTTTATGTAATTTTTCAACTATTTTGACAGAAACATAAAATCCGAATTATATTCATAGGTATATGGTGTAGTTTGAAGCGAAACTTAAATTAAAATTGAGGAATGAATACTATCTATGTATTGCAAATAAAAATGTTTGGGTTAGCCAAACAATTGGGCGAAATATGAGAATATTTAAGAAATCTATGCGTTCATCGTGTTAATACATATGTTTTAGTGGGGAGCAGATAAAAAAAAATAACTAAAATCAGGCAGGATAGCTAGAAAATTTCAATTTATGATATTTTGAAGAAAAAAAAGATGTAGACATAATTTGAAGGGGAGAGCAGTACTTTCACACGCCGAAACAAATTTTGATAAGAAACTTAGATCGCGGTGAGATATCCCGAATATAAGAAACGGTACTTGTTCGAAAAAAAGCGCCGGGGATTTTAATTCCGCTTGCAGGATAATGGTCAGTAAGGTACCTCCAATACGTAATACTATAAATTTTTGTAGAGATGCAACTTTCGGGTTGAAGCTTTATCCAGACAACAGTGATCCGGCTTCAAAAGCTTGAAAACTGGTAAAAAATTTAAACTTCAGACTGCGCCATATTCGACTCAGTCACAGCGCTCAAATGCTCATCCAAAAATATATAATATTTTGTGCGTTATCTCTCAGTGTATATAATTAAAATATACCCATACCATACATAACAACGGCTGCAGTTTCATGTATCGCTCACATTTCATTTAATTTCTCTATAAATAGTCGTACTGTTTTCAGCATACAAAATGAACTATAGATATGAATTCTAATTCGGGTGGTTTTTCCTTTTCATTAATTTTAATCAGATTTTTTTTTTGTTCGCAAAAATGGCGTCATTCTGTCAACAAAAACAACAGCATCGATGTGACCCTCCCTCACTATTCGGAATTATTAATAACATGAGAATATTAAGTAAACCAATTCCAACTTTTCACCCCGGACCGAACTGACATCAAAATGTTTGCAAACATGAGCATATCCATATGAAACATTTACACATATGACGATACGTTCTTATCGGACTTTGCCATGCTAATGCCATTATACGAATGAGGTTGTGTGTGTGTGCTATAAAAGGATACATACGTGTAAGTTGGTGTGGGTGATGTGTGCTGTCAAATGCATGTGCTTGTATTAGGGTTCGACACAACTGAGTTTAACATCTGAAACTGCCATGGCCGTTCTTTATACATAATCGCCCATCAACCCACCACCAACATCTCCCACCCATTATAACAGCCCCAATGGTCACATATGAGAAGATGGCTGATTTCGTCGGTGCTTAACGTTGTTCTGATGGTATATGTACATACGTTTGTTGGATATTTGCATATCACGTACATACACACACATACATATATTTTTGAGGACAGTGTCTCAACTAATTTGTTACTACCCCAGCGGCAAATCGATGAAGTACTCCGATTTTTCATGTATGAAAAGTTATACCCTTTGTGTTGGATGTTTCACAAATGAAATTGTTACTGTGATATTTTGTTTATTTGCTTGCTGGCTGCCTGCATTGTATATGGAGCTGTAGGCAGTATGCTTGCTTTGTATATGGAGATGTAAGGAGCCTTGCCAGTTGTCTGCATGCTTTGTATGTGGAGATGTAGGCAACTCGCTAAACTATACTGGCACTTAGTAAGCGATGTTTTAAGGCAATCTGCCTTTCGTTTGTTATACATTGTATATAGAGATGTAGGCAAGTTGCCTACAAAGGAGGAGTTGTGAGAATTACTGACTACAATGAGTTTAACTATTCATCGAAGTTGGGACATTAATTGAATTGTTTGTTTTTGGCAGGTACTATTTCATATCGAGTCGTATCTTCGAGTGTAATCTTCGTATATGTTTTTCTTAAAATGAACCCAAAAAAGTATAGGTATATCTATATATTATTTGTATTAAAATATAGATTTAAAAGCTTTGAACAAAACATAAAGGCTTGAGAGCAAAATGGTCCTCGTAATATAAGATTGAAATTCTGTTTTTTTTAAGTTAATTAAAAATTGTAAATAGTAAAATGCAATTGTATCAGGTTTTATAATTTAATGTGAAATATCTCTGATTTTGCTAGGGTTTTTAGGATATCAAAAGTGATTTTTTTTTTGTGTACGGGAAGTAGGGGGCGGCAAATTAGCTCTTCGCCTCAGGCGTCAAATGCCCACGGTACGTCACTGTGTGTCAAATGTCTGTGACAGTCACTAATAGTGTGGTCCTAAAAAGATTAAAACTCTAAAAATAAGAATCAAGCTTTTCCTTTATCTTTATAATGTTTGAGATAGATTGGTTGATTTTTTTAATATAAATTCGCCCATTTCACATCAAAGGGAAAGTCAGCCAGATTTCCGACGTCTTCGATTTGTGTGATACTTTGTATATTTTACCATATTTCATAGTCAATTCAGTATTTAAATGGCCCAATTCAATATCTTTCCAACGATGTATATGTCCATTTTCGTTCATATATTTCACAAATTTCACGCAATCAATTTGTTGAGTCACTGTACCCTACATGTGTGCTAACTAATGCTGTTATGTCGAAATTTTCTTGTGTCAGCATCGTCCGCGTCCACCAACGATGCAGACGTTGTTATAATTTCTCGCCCCCCCCCCCCCCCCCCCCCCACTCAAATTGGTTCACTTTGTGGAGCGCTCATTTGCGCGAATGTGCGCGGTGAGCCACGGACTATGTGTGAACGAATGAGTGTAGGTAACATACAGCGACGGGTTGGTTTGCGCCATTTTCATTTCTACAATTTTCAGAACTAAGCACACCGCAATCGGATGGATGGGTGGATCCGACAAAGACTCTATCAGGATTCGTACACACAGATGATTTTGGTTGCCAGGACCCGAGCAGACCAAAGCAGGGTTGTTGAAGCGAAAAATTTTGACAGGAGTAGATTGAGAACGACGTGAAAGGGGATAAGGATGTTGATGACTGTGCTTGAGTTGTTGGTCTGCCACTATGGTCGTCGAGCAGTTCAGTGGTGGGGCATGAAATGTGGAAGAAAAATCGAGTTAAATGTTTAATATATATTCATTAGGGTGTTTCGAATAGTTTTTTTTTTATTTATTTATTAACAATCTGTCAATGTCAACAATAAAAAAATTTTTTGAGTGAAATTTTAATTAATAGAATAGTTACACTCCATTGAGTGGCACTATATAAAGAAAGAACATTGTGGAGTAATTACCAATTTATAAATATTTCGAATAGATAAAAGTCAAACAATTGTCCTTAGAACTTCTATAGATAGATTTTGATCTGCTTTTTGCAATTGTGTCATCCGTTTTTACTCAAAACCTTGTTTCGTGGTGAAAAATGAATTTGAAAATCAGGACGTTCCTCTGAAATTCGACGCAATTTTTATGGAATAAAACTTACACGAATCAGTAGAAAAATTCTTCAGCAACATCTCAACATTTTGAAGCATCAATGAAAAGTTCTTTGAAAAGATGTAGTACCGGCAAAATTTCTAATTTTTTGTAAAAAAAATCCTGTTTTAGGGCTGAAACCAAGTCTCCCTGTTAAAGTAAACAGCTGATTTTTATAATAAATAATGGCTGCTGAGCCAAACTTAAAGCGTCAGTAACAACCTTCTGCCAATAATATGCCCGTTTTGTGTATCCCATTTTGATTCACGAGATATGAAACCATTTTAAGATTTTTTTTTTCGCAAAACCCTAATGCATTTAAGCATGCATAAAAACGAATGAGTACACATAGGAAACATCTAACGGTGTTATGGTCTTGTGCCTATGGTATATGAAAAATTATGGCGTGGAACATGCGGGACTGTGGCGAGTGTTGTATACCAACGCAGGTTTTCATCTGCGAAGGACAAAGCTTGTTGTTACTTCACTCATAAATAAAGGCTTTGCCTTTGCGGGATATATGTAGCATATAGGGAAGAGCGAGAAACTTAACGCTCATGTGCACAAGCTTCTCAAAACATTTTTTATTAGTATGAGATATTGATTGCATACTCAGCCAAAGACATTATTGGACCATTTTGTTGTTTAATATTTCATTATTAAATGATATATGTACATATAAATATATTAATAATAATATAATAAATTAATACATCATAATTAACCAAATAAATCTGATCTTATCTGTAGCTTTCAAATTTATATTCCAGCGGTCAGCCGTACTTAGAGTGCTGCCAAAAAGCATAGGCCTACAGCGTCAAATTTTAAACTAACTCATGTTTTTTACTTAGTGATTGAACTTTTCATTTGTAAGATCACACCACGTACCAGCGCTCGTACCCATCAGGAATTGAGCGTATAAATTAATTCGAATGCGCTGTTACTGAACGGGTCGCTTAAGTCACCTAACCAATGCATCGTATTCGAGGCAGTTACTTAGGCCGCAGATATGAATCCTGTACATATAATAAAATCATAAGATTTTACAGTCTAACGGCAATCAAGGCCCAAAGATTCCATTGTATCGAATCGGCGCACGTTTTGAACTGCAGTAAATCTGAACACCGCATGCACGAACATAAAATTCGGATCTGCTGGTTGTGTTGTTGAGGGTAATAAATGAGCCGACAAACATCCTCGGAGAGGGTCAGTGACCACATGGATGGTTTAGTACGCCACTATAGGAACTCTATGCAAATAAGATTACCGAACAAGGGGTCTGGTCCATTGAAGGTGGCTTGCCATGTCCGAATGCAGGCTTCCAAAGGAGATGCACATTCATATAGTGCTCCTAACGAGACATTATACAATCGGAACGTTTCCTACAGAGCTTGGCTCATCCCACCGGAGCTACTCTACGAATGTCCTGCATTATAACTAATTCATATCATTTCAGATATGGCGATATTTTTTCTTACAAATTCCTTTTTAAAAAATCGTTTTTTTTTTTTAAATATATATTTTTAACATATAATGTTATTATGAGAACTTACATATATACCTTATATATTTTCAATTCATTTGTTTCGGAATATTATATTTTTAACCCATTTTGGCCGAAAATTACACAAAGAATTTGGTTTTTAGTTTTAATTATTTTTTTCTCAGATTACTTAATCATTCAAAAATTCTTCACTAGATCCATCGTCAGATTCTTTACTTCCACTGAAAATAGCGGTAGCACAGTTAGTAGGCGGTACCACACCTCTAACAGAAAAAATACGTTTCCACGGTTAAATTTGATAAAATTTGGTTTGGAGATATATAGATTGAACTCTAAAGAAGGGTCTGTGTGGTAGGCATGACGTCGCCCCTAATGGGGAAAACAACTCTTTTGGCTTCCTGAGTAAATATATTTGCCTTGGGTGGCGTCACGCTTCTAACACGAAAATACGTTTTTTTGATAAAATTCGGTACATAGATAGATTGATGCCTGAGAAAAGATATTAGTATCTAATGGGCGGTGCCACGCTCCTAACCAGAAAATAAGTTTTCTCAGTGAACCGATTTTAATGAAATTAGGCTTGGAAATGGTATGGATTAAGCCCTGAGGCTTAATTTAAGTGGGTGATGCCACGCCTATAAGCAGAAAATATGTTTTCTCAGTTATACTAATGGATCGATTTTGATGAATTTTGGTATCGAGATAGACTTCATCCGAAGACAGAGCTAGAGATAGGAATTGAGCAACATGATTTCATGATTTTAACTTCTGAGAGTGATGACACTTAATCAGGTAAAAAATTGTCACTATAACTAGTAGACAAACTCTTGTTGCATTAGAAAGGAAGGAAGGAAGGAATTATCGCGAAAGTGTAATGTCCTGTTGAAAACCGGCGTGACGTAAAAGCGATGGGCGTGATGGGACGCCCGAGTGCTGCGAGAGAAAATACGGACTGAAGGAATCAGTTCATGTATCTCTCTAGAGCACATCCCATTAAAATATATATAGAAAAGGGTTAAACACCCTCTGCGTTACGCCGGTGGTGAAGGGAATCAATAGAGGCGATAATAGATTTATTGCCTATTAGATTCATTACACGTCGTTGAACACGATCGAGCAGCTCCAAAGTGGTTTTTGAAGCTCCGGCCCAAATGTGTGAGTTGTACTCTAGCTTGGGTCTGCATTCATTTTTCGTGTAGTGTATAAAAATAGTTTTTGCCTTATTTTTATATGGCCTATCGAAATATGTAACCAAATTTGCTTTTGTCACATCAAGCAAATGCGCTGAGATATATGAATAAAAATGTCGTAAGTAACAGGCATAATATATACTCAGATTCAGATAAAACGTTCCGAATGAGATGAGAAGACTTTTTTTAGAAATCCCATTTAAATCTTTGACCTATAGTCAAATCCATGAATATGAGCCTTTTCGAGACTTTCACAAAGTATCAAAATAAAATTGTTCTATCACTAAGCATCTTATTTGAGCTATTCCGTTCAAGTATCAACTAGTTAAGAACAATTGAGTGTCTAAGTTTTGAGGAGCTTGAGGAAGGAAGGATAACATTTTTGAAGAATTGCTTGATGAAATTTTGTGTATCTAATTGAAAGCAATAAGGAACTCAGAGGGAAACTTCAGATTTCCAACATTAATTCATTTGAAATAGCCTGGGGTTGGGCATTCATATAAAATCTATCGTGGATATTCGGCCTAGCAAATCTAGCAAGTTCAATTTCTTCTTTATAGACTTGATTTTCTCAGAATCTTGTACTTCAAGATCATCAAAATTTAAATCAAGTTACTAAGGTTCAATAGAGATACTGAAGTCAAACCTGCAATCCTCCTTAATGCAATCATGAATAGAAGAGACATTTTCCGACATAAGCCACTTTTCGCAGTCTATCCACTTATACAGTCAGACAACCACTATCGGGGTCTTAGAAAAAAGCGTTATAAAAGAAAAAAAATAAAATTTCTTTTATTTTATATAATATATTTTTTAATGCATGAATATTAACCGAAAGCACCACACCTTGTCTTTGATTCCTCTGTTGCCTCTTCGAAGGATTGGGTCGATTTAGCACTTACTTATGTACATATACTATAACTGTGTACAGTTTCATACACATGCACACACGTATGTAAGTAAGCATTTGCTTATCGGTACATACAAATAAATCGATCAATATGAAAAATTTCAACTTGTCTTGCATTGTCCCTGCTTGGTCCTGGCCCCTGCATGTGTGAGACGACTATTCATGCACAAGCCAGCAGTATATCATTCTTGAAAGCATGGAAAACACATTTAGTTAAGTGTTTTTGCTTAGTTACCTTCACTCCAGTCCTAAGCAGCAAGTCAACTTGCATGCCCAACCCCTTGCAACTCCCACATGTTATTTAAAACATTCGGCAATCAATTCGCGACGCAAGACGAACGCAATCATTTATTTGTGCCGATTGCGAATCTGATGGATACAACTTTTCAGACTTTCTTTTTTTTTTGACTTTTTGCCGTTCTACACGTGCAATTTTGCTACTCTGGCTATCAGCAGGCAAGTAACAAGGACATCAACGCCACCATCATCCAATCTGCCACCACCACCACCCAAAGCTGTGTAGGACACACCAGCATCAGTCGTAGCACCAGTTTTGCAAAAAAAACAAGGAACCATTGAATGGCGTACGAGTATATGGATGAAATGACACCAGAGAATAATGCAAAAATAAAACACAAAAGGAAGTGCAAAAAAAATAAAAAAAAAAACGAAACAGAAAAACGAAATGTTTATCTATGGCTTCCGCACTGTATCTGGATTTAGGACCATCTTTTGAATTTAACAACAAAAACCATTAGTTAGTGGCGCTGGTGTGGGATGTGGGGTTACTAACCCAACGCTCTGCACCGCAAGGCACGGGCACACACGGCACTAAACATAAACATAAAATAAAAAAATATAGAGAAAATTGGCAGTTGGATGAACGAAAAACCAATTCGCAAATACTTTGCATATATAATATATTCAGAATTTACTGCGACGCAGCGCCAGCGAAGGTAAACACCCTTTAAAATATTACTAGTGTTGTGAATGATTGGTGAAATCAGAGCGGAAATCCGATTAGTGCATTAAAATCGGTACAACGTTGCATTTTGGTTCGTTCTTTAACTTTTTGGACTTAATCCTGTAAAACAGTCAAGCACGAGAGAATTTGAAAATTGTGCTCTGTGAATGGTGACGTCATTAAATTACGTGAGTCAAAATAGGAGGGAAGGGGGTCCAGTAAAAGTTCACCAAGTCTCACCAAAGGGGAGGGGGGGGGGGGGTTAAAAAAAATCTCACGTCAACTTTTTAATACAGTGACTATACATATTATTATAGCAGATTACATTTTGAGGCAAGTCTCACTTTTATCAGAACTCACCAAATCTCACCAAGGGGGGCTTTCGAATTTTCAGAAAAACACTTCACGTAACTAATGGACGGCCCCAAAGAGAAAAATGTTAATAGTGCTGGAACGCAAAAACCATTTTATTAGTCCGACCATAAACGTCAAAATTTTTTTTCATGTGGTGAGAAAAAATTTAATAAATAAACTCCAAAAATTACATGTAAGTAGTTGAAAAGTTAATTGAATTCTCTAAGCATGAAATATAAAATGCACAATTAAAATAGTCAAAATAGACTTAATGTTTACAATTCCGGTTACAGTTTATTTCCACAACCAGATCAAAAATTCTTCTAACTATATCCCGTAACTTTGGACAAAGAGAGACAATCAATTATTCTCTCATCTCCGCTTTCACTTACAGGTTCATCGAATACAAGAGCGCTTTTCGGATTAATTCTGACCTCATAGACTTAAAAATTTAATATAAGTAGATAGATTTCTTCGGTAATATAACAAGAAGATAAGAGAAATGAGCCATGTTCTGTCTGGACCTTTCTAGAAAAGTATGATACAGAAAGTACAGAAAATACAAGAAAAAAAAATTAACAAAGGCACCATTAACTAAAAAAATAAAAAAAATATGTGTACTACATACAGAGTCGTCCGGATTCGAACAGAAATATGGAAAAATTCGATTTTCTGGATCACTGTTAGTAAGAAATTGTTTGGGAGGGGGGGTCTGTATTGAACACCCTATTAGTTACAGGATTTTGTGAGAGCTAGATCGATATAATGAGTGAGTTTTATTAGGAAATACCTTTGGGCAAAGAGTTTTAAGTGATATCGGCATTCGAGACAGTTTAATTTGACATTAAATTTGTATAAAAAATAGCTAATTTCGTCTTGATTTTGGCTTCAAATCGAGATAAACGAAAGTCAGTGGTTCAGTGTCAGTGTGATGCGCTTATTAAACTTTTCAAAAACTTTGAAAATCAAGTTCTTACACTCAAATGAACATATTCTATCAAAGAAGAAGTGTTCAATATTATCAACAAATATCACTCGAAATCTTGTTTTTGACTAAAGATATTTTCAACACGCTAAATTTTAAATTTTCATTCCGCGAAAGCAGCAAACATCACTGTGAAAACTGGCAACACGACGCCATGGCGCGCAAGTCCCGTGGAAATCTTTTGCTCAGGGAGAAAAGACGTTAAAAAGTCAAGAAAACAAACCTGTGAATCGGGCTTTTCAGTCATTTGGAATTCGAAAGTTGCGACCGCAAAGTAATTGCAAAAATCATTGAGTACAAACATTCTCTGCATGACCGGTTCCGTCGAATGAGCTTTTGCTGCAATGAATAAGACCTGGACGAAGAAAAAATTACAGCTACAAATAAATACATTAAATGACATCCTAACCGTCATGGTCCATTTGAAAATGTCGTGATTATAATTCTCCAAATTCATTAAATGAAAATCGGACATGCTTCGTAAAATCACAACAAAAGAAAAAGGCTCTGCTAATGCTAGCGAAGAAACGGATGACTTGGGTAGCGGTATGACTTTAGCGATGATGATGATTCTTCGAAAAAATAAGCATTTGTTATTTATATTTGGAAGCCATGGAGAATAGTCTTCAACATGTTCATATGATTGTGCATTCTTCCTACATATAACCTCAAATTAGTTCTCACATTGAACTTCTGTAAAGCACATTTTTTTAAAATAAAAAACCTGTAGTTATTAAGCTACGATTTTGTGAATTCCAACTGGTTTTAAACAAAATGAACGTAGTCAGTAGCCCAGAGATATACCAAGCATGGAGCAGTATCTAGTTTCTTTTAATTTAAGGTGAAGCAATACTTACGACAAATCTTTTTATTTACTAAAGTTTGCTCATTTCATCTATTTGGAATGGTAGCCGAAAAGTTAGGAGGGTCGATAATCTCAAGAAATTTAAGCGTCCAACAGTGTTCAAGGAGTTACAACTTTGCATTTTTAAACTTGAACTTGTGGATTTATTTGACCAGCGGTAATTGAAGCATGAAAATTTTGAATTTGTGAAATAAGGCCTTATTTAATTGAAGTCTTATGATAATTTCTTGATAGACTAATTTCAGTACTAATTTTTCTTACTTGTTTGGTCACAGAGAAGTAATTTGGGTATGCGGCAAATTGCGGAATTAATAAAAATACAAATATGGTCTTAGAGCTCTTTGGTCAGACATTATTTTTTCGCCGGTGAAATAAGGTGAGCAAAAATCTACCACAATATGACAGATGAAAGACGACAGCTTTGGTTTTGACCACTACGAACAGATAGGAGAATACACATTCCGGCTAAAAACTGTACCCGAGTCTAAAAGAATCAATTTCTATTCCCAAGAATGAGTACCCGGTTCTTAGTTATGACCTATGATGTTAAGTACACGTGGCAGAGCGAAAGATAAAAGATCCTTTTTTTGCGAATGTTGCTTATGATAAAAAATGTTTATATCCTTGGCAGCAGGCATCAGTAAGCTTGACAGTTGGTGGGTGCGGAAATGCCTGATAGCAGCAAAAAGAATGAATGTTCCATGGGGCTACATGCCATATATGTACCACATTTGTTGGCCAGGCAGCAATGCCAACTTTTAACTCAACGGCAAAATAAAAAATGATGATCCGGTACCGTGCGACTACGACTACAGCATTCGTAGGCTTTTTGTGCCCCGCGGGGTGGAAAATGACAGCGGTAACGGCAGCAGCAGCCAAGTGAAGTGTAAAACGCTGTTTCCGTTATTGGTTTTATGGTCCATGCTATAGATAGCAAAAGTTTGATTCCATCAACGGCAGCATTCGCTTACAACTCTGATGGCACTTTGCGAAAACGTTTATGGGGCATATGGGACTTCGATATGACAACAAAATGTCCTGCGACCGTATATGGGGTGCATATGTGTGTGTGTGTGTGTAAATGTGATTTTCGTGAACAAATGTGAATCCCATTTACGATGAAACTCTGAAGCACGTATACATAAATATTTACAATATAATCGTCTCGTTATATAGTATGTATGTATGTATTTACATATACATACGTCTTTATGATGAAAATGTGGAGGATGGGTACTTTTGGTTTGAGGCATGGGAGTGAGTACAAAAAATGGCGAACAGTTCCGGCGCCCTTTGGCTATGGGATTTTATTAGAAATGGATATTCAATGCGTGTCAATGTGTTCTCTCATAAGAGAACTCATAATATTGTACGTGTGTGGTAAGCCCCCAAGGACACAGTTGTGAATGTTGCAAACATGAGGGCATGAAAAGTCGACACAACGAAACAAATGTGGTAACCGTTTTAATGAAATTGGACAAGAATGTTTAGTAAAAGACATCAAAAGAAATTCTACATCATTTTAGTTCCTGATGAAGTGTTATAGTACTCAAAAAGTCCTTCTAAATGAGGTATATCATTCGTATTAGAAGCATTTCAAATTTTAAAATAAAATTTGAGCATTTTTAATGACTCGAAGTGAGACTACAAAATCTTTTTCCGAATAAACAAAAAATTTCATTTCGATCTATGTAAAAATGTACCATAAAAAAATTGTAACCTTGATTTCCGAATTCAGCGGAAGAAAATACGTCAGCGAAGTCAGCTTCATCAAAGTTAGATGAAAAAGAAGTTAATTTTTAATTAATTCACAAAAAAATATTGATAAAACCGAAAAAAAGTTGAAAAGTTGGAAAAAAAGACGAACAATGTTAAAAAGTCTGAACCAGTTTATTTAAGCAAAAATCGTCGATTTTTTAAGGAAAGTAGCGCTTTAGGAATAAAAAATAAATTTGCAAAAAAAAAAAATTAATTTTATTGCATTCCGGTAAAAAATGGGGTGATATAAAAAGAATTGATATAAATGATACATCATACATACATGGGCTTTTTTGTGGTGCTAAAAAACTTATACGTTAATAATACATTTTTTGGAAAAAATAATGGTTCTTAGAAAAACAAGGTCTAAATTTTACAAAAATCGTGATAACTCGAAACTATACAACGAATTTCTAATATTTATGTAATGATTTTATGCCTTGTTGAATCACTTTTTATATGATATCCACATTTTGCAAATCTGTTCTGGAGTTCCCAACTTAAACAGCTTTTTATAAAAGCTATATCTCCTACTTTTGATGCCTATGCCTCCGTAACTAGATCCGAGCGACACTTATTGATTTCACATTCTTTCTCAGATTAAAAAACCACGCAAGGAAAAGTAAGTTTAAAAAAGAAAAATTGATTTTCGCATAAGTAAACCTAAGCCAAAAAGTGCTTAAAGCCTTGAAATGTTGATAAAGTCGATATGATTGTAGGAGTCAAAGAAAAAGAAAACGGCAACACTTACCCTACAGAATTGAAGCAGCATCACTGATCATTTTAACGACATCGAAACGAAGAAAACGAATTCTTACACTTTATTTTTAATAAATAAAACAAACACTTGCTAAATTGCGAAATAAGAATTAATGAAACACTTATTGCTTATTACCAAATGCAAAAGATTTCAACAAAATTACATTTAAATTTACAACACAAGAAGCAACAACAAAACACTGCACTTTGAAAAGCGGCTCTGCCGACGGTGCCGCTTTAGCTAAGATTTTGCATATTTTGCAAAAGTTTCTACTCAATATTTCATTGAATTTATCACAAATCAATTAAGGAGGTTCTAATTTCACTTCTTTTATAATTCACTTGCTAATATTTACATTAAAAAAAGCAAATTATAACTTGAAAAATAAAACCGAACTTGCAATTGAAATTATAACCAACGAGTGTCAGTTGGTTGGGGTTGCCACTTGTCTTATCGAAAGTACAACTGAATGATAAAACGTCATGCAGATCAACCAACTTGTTGTTCAAACCTATGGGGCTGGCTGCAAGTTGCGTTTTATTTTTTTATCGTTCTTGGTTGATCTCAAAATAGATTTATACGGCGATATTAGCCGTGTGATATTCGTTCTGGTTTAACCAAAATTTCAAACAAATGCGAGAACCAGTTCAATTTGTAGTTCATTTGATAGAACTTTTTTTTGTGTTTGCTAAATTTGAAGAATAGATGTCGCACATTGCAAGTAGCTGTAGACACAAACCTAAAATAATCAAATTTTCGTCACCTTCGTCGATTTTTTTATCCTCGGAAAACGAAGAAAATAACCTTACAGTTTAAAAGCGTTTGATAGCAATATTTCGAAAAAAAATTTTGCGCAGGTGTTTTTATTTGTAGCGATACACGACAGCTTGCTGTTTAAATACATGCGTGCATATGGCAGTGTTTATGGCTACGAGCGCGACACGAGCGTCGGCAGGCTGCGAAGCGCCGTCACTTGCTACGAATATCTGCAATCAAAATATTTGGAGCGACGGCGAGCGACAAAATAAAAATAGTATGTGAAAGTCAGTGTTCGGGACAATATTCCGATGAGGAAAGGTTGAAAATGGATAATCAGTAAAGATCGAAAATGGATTTTTAACATAGTTTGGAACGACCCCGTATAACGGAAGAGTTCGTTTTGGACCCATTTCGTAATTTTTTTTTCCACCAATCATTGAGGAATAGTGGAAAATGGATTCTTAACATAATTCGGGACGGCCCCTGACCCCGGAAGTTGATTCTCCTGCAATCTCTTTTTTTATTTAAACTGGTTATAAATTTTTTACGCTGAAAACTACTTCTTTCCAATAATAAAACTTACCTTATTTTAGCACGCATCGTGTTTAACCTACCACTACTTAAACACGAATGGACCTAATTGTCAATCGGCTTGCGATCGAAAAAAAGCTGACGTATCGCGCTGCGTTAAATCACCCAAGTCGCTTGCGTTTTCGATGGTAGCGTCGTCGCTTCCGAAGCTGTCGTGTTGCGAGATAAAAATGCAAGGCTATAAGCGCAGCCTTAAGGCTAAATTTTTATAGGAAGGTAAATGCGGTGAACTCTGAAATTAAATGAACTTCAGTAGTGGCACCTCCCGTACAAGCAAAACCTGTTTACTGCTATATTTAGTGTACTACTATATATGAGTGACCCTAATAAAATTTGATATAGAGATGTCGATTACCATAACATTTTTTATTAAATGAAACTTGGCGGCATTGCATCACTGGGCGTGGTAAATCCCATGTTAACAAAAAGTTGTAGGCGTGACATTTTTTGATTTTTTAAAATATATTTTGATTATATCAACTTTTTTCAATATTTTCCTTTCGATTTTTTTCACCTCTTTCAACTTATTGAATTTACCAAAATTTTTCAATTTATCTTTTTCAACCTGTTTTTTTTTCTACTGTTTCAACCTTTTTCAACTTTTTTCAACATTTTCCACATATTTTCGACTTTTTCAACCTCATCCAACTTTTTTCGATTTTTCAACCTCATTCAACTTTTTTGGAAATTTTCAATTTTTTTCGAGCTATTTAATCTCCTTCAACTTTTTCAATACTTCTCAAATATTATCGGATTTATCAGCCTTATTCACCTGTTTCAACCTCTCTCAACTTTTTTCAATATTTTCGATATTTTATCGACTTTTTCAACATCTTTCAATTTATTTCAACCTCATTCAACTTTTTTCGATTTGTTCAACCGCATTGAACTTTTTGTAGATTTTCAACCTCTCTCAACTTTTCGAACACTTTCCATATATTATCGACGTTATCAGCCTTTTCCACCTGTTTCAACCTCATTTAACTTTTTACAACATTTTCGATATTTTATCGACATTTTCAATATTTTTAAATTTATTTCGAGTTTTTCAATCTCTTTCAACTGTTTTAATATCTTTCAACCTTTTGCAACATTTTCCATATTTTTTCGACTCTTACCTTCTTCACCTGTTTCAAAAATTTTTTATCTTCTTTCAACTTTTTTGAATCTTTTCCATATTTGTTCCAAGTTTTCCAACATTTTGGAAAATGGCCTTTTTTGCTCAAAAATGAGATAAATGAACTCTTATAATTTTGAGAAAACTTAATTCTTATTTTCAATGGAAAACACTGAAACTTCTGTTACCTATAAAAATCTATTATATTTTTGAGTTTTTGTATCTAATTACTGAATTTAAAATAGGATTTTTTTTAAATGCCGATTTAACAACACTAGGGTTCGCCCAATGGTCGAATTTCAACCATTATAGTGACAAAACAAAAGCAAAAATAGTTTTTGGTATTAAAAAACTGATCAAAAGAGAGATTTTTTTTTTGTTATAGCTTTTAAATATGAAAATCACGGTATCATGTTGCCCTATTCCTATCTATTTTCCTTCCTTAAAGTTCAATACACATATCTCCATACCGAATTTTGTCAAAATCAGTCAATTAGTTTAGTAAAGAAAATATATTTTACAGCGTTTTTTCCTCGTTAAGGTAGGTGTCACACCCCTTAAAGAAAAAAAGTTCTTAAAACCTTTCTGAGGGTTCAATGTATCTCCAAACTAAATTTTATTAAAATCGGTCTATTAGTTTAGCCGTGAAAACGTATTTTTCTGTTAGAGGCGTGGCACTTCCTACTTTTAGCAATAAAATTACGTTCTATCCCTCTTCACAACCTTCGAAAAAAAAAATTTAAACGCTCGTATTTTGTTATGACAGTTAAAAAGGGACGAAAACGTTTTGCAACTGGCTATTTATACAGCATAGATTTCTTAGTTCTAATAATATTAAACTGCCGGTTAAACCCAAAAATACATAAAAATATTCTGAATATAATAAAATAATTATGTGTCGAATGCATTACTCAATGCTACGTTCTTTTGTTTTTGTTCCTCTGTTCTAGCTCAGTAAGTCAGGTGGCAAGCCCAATCAGCTGTCACTCGTTAGTTATAATTTCTATTGTGCAAAGTTCGTTTTAATTTTTCAAGTAAATTTTTGCTTTTTTTAACGTAAATATTAATAAGTGAATTTAAAATGAAGTGAAAATAATATCTCCATCAGTGTTTCATGATAAATTCAATAAAATATTGAATAAATATTTTGCAAATATGCAAAATCTCATCTAAAGCGGCACCGTCGGTAGAGCCGCTAGCGGAAGTGCAGTGTTTGTTGTTGTTTCTTTTTATATTGTAAATTTGAAAATCAATCGTTTAATTTTATTTAAAGATTTGCCGTGTGGTAAAAAGCAACAAGTGCTTTCTTGTTTTTTTCTCAAATTAAAAGTGGTTCTTCTTTGTACAAAAAATGCATCGTTTATTCATATTTCCCCCGTGCGTTTGGTACAAATGCATTGCAGGTGTTGCGAAATTTAAATTCTGCGAGAATACTCAAGGTCAATGTCTAAACGGTAAGTGTTGCCGTTTTTGCTTTTTAATTTTTATTATGCGAACATTAAAATGTACTTTTTGCTCACAATCGAGAATGATTATTAAACTTAACTTTTCTTATGTGATTTTTAATTCTAAGAATAAATATTTAATCAAAACATGTCGTTCGAATCTGGCTTCGGAGTTAAAGCCATCGGAAGTTGTGGAAAAATCTTTATAAAAAATCGTTATAAATCGGTAAGCCCTGTATTGATTTCCAAAGTAAGGATTTTATATGAAAGGTATTTTACTAAGCTACAATATTCGTGAAAAAAATTTTTTGAATCAAACTCTCAGTTTTCGAGATATTACGACTTTTTAGAAATTTTCTTCGATTTTTTTTCAAAAAATCGTTATTTTTTGCAAAAAATGCGTTATTAACAAATAGTATAATTTACATATTAAAAAATTTCAATTCAGTTCCTATAAAATGAAGAACCTTTATAGTAAGTTTTTTGTCTTAACCCTTGTTTTTACAAGAAAGCCAAAAAATATGTAGTTGAATTCTTTTTTTTGCAAATTTTATATTTAAGGATAGTAACCTCAACTACAGCAACAAATGCTACAACTATTACAACAACAACATAACTTCAGCATGCGGTGCCATTTTCCATTAAAAAAATGAGGCTGAATTTCTCTGAAAAGATAATCGTAAAAATCTCCGCGCGGTGCCCGCAAAACAGGTGTTGGACATAGTGGAAGATATAAATCCTGTAAGCAGTTGAAATATATTTTAGTATTTATTATAGGTATAAGCGAATTTGGTGATCATATCAAAAAAATAGATTAAACTTGCCAATACATCAGTAGGTTTTTTTATTTTCGCTCAAAAAGAATTAACATAACAAAGTTTTGTACAAGTATGTCATCATTTTAAGAGGAATGAACTGATCTTTTATAATATGTTTGTAAAACTAAAGTTTAATAATGATTTTTTTTTAAATAACGGTTTTCTGAAAATAAATCAGTTAAAATTTCAGAATCGCCGTAATATCTCAAAAACTATAAACGTGACATCAAAAATGTGTACTCCAGTATTGTAGCTTATTAAATTAGCTTTCATATCCCCGACTTGTAGCGATTTTTAGAAAGGACATATCCACAACTTCCGATGGCTATGCCTCCGAAATTAGACTCAAACGACACTAGGTTTTTACATAATTAATATTTAATTAAATAGCACTATCAACCCTCAAAGAAAAATAGTTTCATTTTTGATATATGTATATGAAAATATCGGATTTAATTTAAAAAAAAAAAAAAGATTTACTGAAATCGGTCTAATGACTTTCATCTTTAAAGTTTTTTCAAATCATTTCATCGGAAGTCAAATAGAAATAAAAAATTCATAAAATCACATGTCTTAGCCAAAATTTCATGTTTTTAACATTCAAGGTGTCATGATTCAAACGTTGATTTTTCTTTAAGTTTTTTTTTAATTTTTGTAGATTTTGGTGTCAAAAAATAAGTATGTGCATTCACCCTCTAAAAGTATCATATACATATATGTATGTATGTATGTATATTGACGGTGCGATCAAAAAAAAAGGTCCTCCTGTTTCGTTTCCTATAAAACATCCACAAGTCCACACAACTTCTTGCCATGTTAGAAGCACAGAGCCCTAGCCTTACCAACTGTGGCCCTACCTTAGGTTCAACACTAGTTGGTGGCCCCCTTCAGCTTGGGGCCCTGGTATAAAGCCCTACATTAACTCAGCGCTCTTCGAATGACGTCAATATTTTAATAGTAATTTTTTGTATGGCAAAATCAGGTTAGATTAAAAAGTACCATAACTTGTAATTGTCTTAAAGTATCTTCAATATTAATATTTTTTAACAGAGATGTACATAAATGAAATACAAAAAAAATCTGTTTACTTTCCCAAAAGCGTGGCAGGCGTATCATACAATAGAATTTCCACTGTTTTACTAGCACATTTCCCTAAATCAACATTTATATAACACTCTTAAATGTAACGGTAAAATTATACCCACACACTCTCTTATTTGCAAGGCCCATTACTTTGAATTGTTTTGTGTGAAATTAATTGGAATATGTAGAGCGCGCGTACACGAAAAAAGAAGAGTTTAATTAAAACTGTGTCCTGTAGCGGTTTCTCTGTGCGTCGCATTTTAAGTTGACTGTTTTCCTGGTTACCCCATCGCGTAAAACCGAAAAGATACGCTTATTCCAGATAATATTCACATTTCTTCATATCCAACGCAAGTGTGTTTGTTAAATTGTATGAATGTGGGTGTGAACGAATTCCAGCACAGAGAATGAAATAAACATTTGTGTTTCAAGAATATGTGAATCCCCAAGGGAGCTTAGGCTAAATCCAACGCTTTAGCTTTTAATTGCTCTGCATGGCATCCCATTCCACTATTTGGTTGGGCTTAATTACAAGCATGTGTGTTTGTAATTTACATATAAATGGTAGTCAAAATGATTCCAGCCGCACCAACCAACAAGAAATTGAAAGTGCCCCTGCCCAACCCAAAAAGAAGCCAGCCCGCATCTTCAATCTACGGAAGATAAAAGAAACACAAATTGTTTCTTACTGAATCTTTTCATTCCACTGTAATGGTAGTCATTTTTCTTGTCGAATAGAAATCGCTAATATTTTTGAGCTAAACGCAGGGTTGCCAAGTGTCCGGGCTTAACACGGACAAGTCCGGAACTTCATGTCAAAGCTGGTGGGCCGGCAGGAATGGACAAATTTCTGAAAAGTCCGGGAATTGAATGATTTTTGTTATATGAGATTTTTCACTAAGATGTTTTTTTAATGAAAAAAAAAGTGACTTAAACCAAAAAAAAAGTCAAGTTTTTCCCACACAATATTTTACTTTTAACGGTTATATTAATTACTTATATTTAATATTCTGACAAAAAAAAAAAAGAAAATTCATCAACTTTTCCCTGAACAATTTTTCCCAGAAAAAAATTTATTTCTACCATTTTAAGGGAAAATTATTTATTTTGCGAAGGCCAGGAATTCCTTCTTTACAACTTGGCAACCCTGGCTAAACCGTTATATTTCACATAAACGTGTATAGTGCGTATGTATTGTGACAGCATGTGCCGAAGGGTTTGAAGTTTCTTGATTGCCCAATTCATAAATTGCTTTTTTCAAGCTGTTTGCTTATTTTTATTCTTTTTTTTCAAAAATACTGTCGGAAACAAATTTTTTTAAAAAGTTGCGCATGATATTCAAAAATTAAGAAAAAAAAATCATAGTAAAATTTGCGTTTAATGTAACGCCCATTTCACGGCAAAGTGAAAGTCAGCTCGGCTCATCATGTGTGATTTTTGTTAAATTTTGTCAACAAACTTGCCTAGAAGAATCTTAAAAACACCGAAAATTATTTGGTTTTCTTTCGACCTTTCTTTTTCGAGGACCCTTCTGTCGAAATTCGTCTTATTTTTAAACTGCATTTGAATAAATCATTTGCAGAATTCCTGTGTTATTTGGTTGCCTTACGTCACATAGTAAGTAATTCTTTTTTACATAGGAAGTGTCCCGCCTACTTGTTAAAATGCGTCCAGTTATGCTCCGTTGCATGGTTGACTTACCTTAAAAACATTTTTTTCTGTATAACATTCTAAATTTTTCCCACTATCGGAGTTGCCCTCTCACCGAAATACGTCAAAGTCTTGATTTGAGTCTGTCTGAACCACTTGCAGTATTAGCGTGCAATTGAGTTGTATTGTATCTTAAATAATTTATTTGTATAAGCGGAAAGCATTTCCGGAAGCGATATTGCCCACTTTCAATCTCACGAAATATAATTGTACCAAATTATATTAAATTATATGGCTTATTTTCAAAATTTATGTAAAACAAAAGAATTAATAAATATTTCGCTAAGCTTACTATTCAGTACACTGTGTGTCAGTACCTGGAAGATAAATATAATATAATGAGAATTACAAACACAACCGAAAACATAATTCTGGCTTGCTTTGTTTCACTTTTTGCTAGGGTTCTCAACAGACTTATGTAAAAAGAGAAACATGTCAGACTTAGAAATTTTCACTAATCGGCTCGAAGGTCGCTGATGATTCCATTTATCAATGGATGAAACTAATATGACTAGCTTTAGTCGATTTCTTGTAGTATTATTTTTGATCCATGTAATTTGTTCGCTGTTGTCACACACTGTACTCAATAGTAAGCTCAGTAAGATATTAAGACTATAAACTATTTTCTGTTCCAATGCACCACAAAAAAAAAAATACATTTTAAAATTCTTGAAATATTTATTTATCTCTGTAAGTGGTTAAATTACGTGAGTTGAGGATTTTTTTGTTTTTTAAAATTCGGACCCCCCCCCTTCTCCCCTTGCTGAGACTTAGTGAGTTCTGACAAACCCCACCTACCTTCCGAGAGACTTGCCTCATAATTTTTAAATTTAATCTGCTATAATTATCTCTGCATTAAAAAGTTGACGTGAGATTTTCGTCGACCCCTCCTCCCCCTTAGTGAGATTTTACCGGACCCCGTCCCCCCCTATTTTGACTCACGTATTTTGTGGACGGCCTCTATGTATAACGTCGTGCGGACTCATATTTTTTCGAATAATATTATTGCTATTGAACGTTTTTCAAATATTCAGAAAATTGATCAGTAGTGCATAATAAATGATAATATATCACTCATGACTCAATCAATCATGTTACCAATAACTTCATCCCTTTTTAGTGGGCCCAAGCATTGCTTTCCCTGCGAGTTACTTAGAAGAATATTTCTCCCCAACAGTGTACTACCGCTCAATACTTGGACTAGGGCATCGACGTACTCTTTCTATACTCCTTCCAAATAGTTTTACTCCCGCAACTCAAAGAATTTTGGACAAAACGAGCTACGGCGGTATTGCTTTTCTAAAAACGTTCGTATATTGTTTCAAAAACTTTTGTGCGCTAGAACTAGAACAAACTCTAATTGCGTTAGTCAATGAAATTTTACAGTGCATGAGCGGGGATCAATAATTTTATTTTTCCACCAATCCGCAGAGGTTTGTGAAACGGCAAGAGATAAGAATTTTCCTTACGTTGATATTGCTTTACGCATATCCTTATGTACACCATGCACCAACTGCTCCGCAGATCATTTTTCGCAGTCCAACGTATCAAAATTGATTCGTGTTCTTGTGTAACTTAAGATCAATTTTAGTCCTTGGCAGTCCTTTGTATTGAGTCTGATTGGACGATATCTATTGACTTTGATCAACTACTCACTGAGTTTCCTGAAGATAGACATATACATTGTATATTGCACTTTAACGACGCTTGGTCGTCGACTAGTGGTCCAAATATAAATTTACACAAAAATTTTGTAATGTTTGCAAAAATTTACCGTCCTGTGCCTTGGCCCATGCGTAAATCAGGTGCTGGGATAGACAGGCATAAAGAAGGTGACGCTGATTAAGAATATATTCATACATTTTCTTATATCTGCCGCACTCGTTTCTCTGCAATATAAGTGAAAGAAGAAAGAAATTAGCATATCTTGTATAAGGGTATAAAATAATATTTTAATTGAGTATCTTTCCTTAACAGACAAACACTTCAAGAAAGTAGATCATTATTTGCCACATGCACGTATCTATGTATATTGAAACAAGAAGTCAGAACAAAACTTAAATCCTTTTCTCATTTTTGTAAGTTCAATCTAATTTGATTCTAAATGTAAATTCAGCAGTCAAATCAAACGCATACATACCCAAGCAGGATGAGAGAGAGGAAAACAATTCAAAACATAAATATTAAATCGATAAAATGGACCATTGGACAAAATGCATGGAATGGCAACCGACCAACCAACCGGCCATCCGCCAAAAGAGGACAAAACACAAAGGACACTAGCACATTTCAGTGGTAGTTATGTGAATGTAGTTTTCCATTTTATCAAGAAAGAGCACCACCGTTCGATATTTTGTATATAGACAAATATTTTAGTATATGAGCAGTTTGTGTGGAACAACAACAACAACAAGCATTCAGCTTATTTCAGTGAATAAGTGGTGTAGTGGCAGGTATTAGGACACAAACATGCCATTAAAGGAAGAAAGTATTGTATGTAGAGATACAGCAGATTGACTTCAGTCCGCTGACAGACAAAAAGCACCATTTTACCACAGAGTTGCTCACAGTAGTTGCAGTTAGGTACTTAGGACTCTGTGTACTTTGTATCATTTTACGATACTGTAGATATCTGATGATGTTTTAGCTCTTAATCTTCAAAAATGGCGTGTATTTTTAAGTTTACCTTTGAATATATCTGAGGTATTTCACAGAAATTATACAAAAGTTAGACAATATAAGTAGGATTATTGCCGCCTTTCGCAAAAAATTGTATTGCTCCCACGTCGGAAAATTTTTAAAATATATTCTTCAATGAACTTTTGGCTATGGTTTTGGTTTTGAGCATTGAGACATTGAGTCTTGTTCTTGTAGAAGACGACTTCGTTGTAAGCTTAATTTTATTTTTTTGAACTTAAAAAATTATTCCAAATAACGAAACAAATTGTCCATCTGTTTCAAGAATAATGAGAAAAGATAAAAACAGAGTAAGACTCTGAAATAAAATGTCATTCCCTTCTTTCGAAATTTTTTTTCCTTCAATTAATTTTCAAAATTCGAACCAGAACTTCGGAGATGTTCTTTCAGTTGCCTTCAATCTTTCAAAGGGACTAAGGCTTCTGGAAAACTCTCCCAGGTCGTGTCCAAAATAGACCTTAAATAAAATTGCGCAAAATTAGAGGTACATAGAAAATGCAGCATTTCGCCTTCTTCTTCTAAATGTCCTTTAATCCCTAGCGGGACATAGGTATTCAACTTTGCCTACGCGCCATTGTTTTCGGTTTCTGGCAGTCGCTTTGAGCTCCCTCCAATTCTATCCAAGTTGACTACTTTCGCGTTTCTCGTGGTCTGCCGGGTGGTTTGCCCCTCGCATAGAGGGGGTTCCATTCCATGCTGTTTTTGTCTTTGCGGAGAGTGTGGCCTATCCACTTCTACTTATGTCTTCTCCATGTTTCTTGCGGTCTGCCGAGTGTTCTGCCCCTCGCATCGAGGGAGACAATTGCTTTCTTTGCAATGCTGTTGTTGTCTTTACGGAGAGTGTGCCTATACACTTCCACTTTTGTCTTCTAATTAAGATATCTAAGGGCTCCATGTTTGTTCTGCGGAGCAGTTCCTCATTACTTACTGTGTTAGGCCAAAAAATTCTGAGACAAATTCGAAGACAACGATTTACGAAGACTTGCAATCGCATTTCGCCTTGAAATAAAAATAAACTCTAATGCCTTGACCAAGAGTTCTATATATTTTTCGCTTTTCTACTGGAACTTGAGCTTAAAGATTTTTTTTCAATTTATAACGATGTTCAGATGTTACTTTATTGTTCCTCTGCTTTGAGACAAAGATTCGATTGTATTCGAGAAACGGAATCATTTCAGAGATCGACTTTTAAACTATGCATGGCGTTGTAAATAACACAGGCCTACAAATAATTTTACCAAAAACCAGACTATACTTTTCCGTTGTATTTTGACGTGCTGAATCCAAATCCGGGGTCAGAATTGCTCTATTGGCTCAGGATTCTGAGATATCCTAACTTGAAAGTGCTAAAAACACTGTTTTGGCCTATATTTACGCTTATATATCATCGCCTATCGATTTTTACTCCAAAACCTGTATTTATCATCTTAAAGTATGACCCTTAATCTTTTAAATGCCGTTGAGTTTGCTCAAATGTCTTCTTTTTTTTACTGAGATATGCCACTTTGAAAAATTCAAACTTTATGAATTCATGTATGTGAACAAACAACTCTTTCCACAAACCCATCAAACCCATCAATGAAGTTTGAATTTTTCAAAGTGGCAGTTTAGAAGAGGAAAAGTCGCATATCTACTATTATTAAACGAGCTAAAATTGTATATTTATATATTTATTTGCTTATATATGGCTGAACTTTATTTCGAAAACGGCTGCAGCGATTTTGATAAAACTTCGGGATTTCATTCATATGTGAACAAAATTAAGATTGGACTAGGTTTAAAGTTTTTCAAGTTTCTAACAGGGGCGTGGCACAGCCCTAAATTTTAATTTTTATTTCGTGATAACTCGCAAACCATTCAAGGTATTGCAACGAAATTTGGTAGACGGATGCATATCATAAATATCTTAAATGCTATCAAAAGTGGGGGAAATCGGAAAAGTGAGCGTGGCATATTTCAATAATTGAAAACTTTGATTCGATATTACTCGAAAACGGCACCGAGGATTTTCATAACAATTTTAGAGTTAATACCGCTGAATGAGGTCATTATAACAAGCTATACCACTATAATGGCAAAACTCGTTGAAGGGCGTGGCACAGCCCACAATGTTTATAAACGTTATAATAAGAGAACTAACAACGCAATCGTTATGAAATTTGACATGTCAAATATACTGGCTATTGGGTATCTTGTAACAAAAAGTTTGCGAAACGGCACCAGTGAGCGTGGCACCTTCCATACAAGCGAAAACAGTTAAAAGCTACATTTATTGTTCCATGAGAATAATATTTTTTAAATTTGGTATAGAGATGTCGGTTACTATAAGCTTTGAAACTAAATGGATTTCGATGGGATTGCATCAGTGGGCGTGGCACCTCCCCTACATGCAAAAAATGTTAAGTTTTATATTTAGTATGCTATGGGCGTAATTTTTTTAAAATTTGGTGTAGAGATGTCGGTTACCATAAGCTTTGAAACTAAATGGATTTCGACGGGATTGCATTTGTGGGCGTGGCACCTCCCATACAAGCAAAAAATGTTTAAGGCTACATTTAGTGTGCTCTTGGAGTCAAATATTTTAAGTTTGGTGTGGAGGTGTCGGTTACCATGTGTCTTTTAAGTTTGGTGTGGAGGTGTCGGTTACCATGTAAATGAAAATCGACGAGATTGCATCAGTGGGTGTGGCACCTCCCATATAAGCAAAACACTTTAAATGTTATATTTAGTGTGCTATCGGAGTAATATTCTTTAAATTTGGTGTATAGGTGTCGGTTACTATAAGCTCTGAAATTATATGAATTTTGATGGGATTTAATTAGTGGGCGTGGCACCTCCCATAGAAAATTATAACGTTGATGCCATATTTAGCAAACTGAAGGAGTGAACCTAATAAAATTTGGTCTCAATATATTCAGCCTCATTCAACGAGTTTTTCAACGTCTTTCAACTGCTTCATTATTTTTCAACCTCTTTCAACTTTTCTCAACGATTTTCTACATTTTTCAAATATTTTCAACGCTTTCAATATTTGATTGACTTTTTCAACCTCATTCAACTTTTTTCGAGTTTTTCAACTTCTTTCAACTGTTTCAACATTTTCAACCTCTTTCAACTTTTCTCAACATTTCCCAAATTTGTCATACTTTTTCAGCCTCTTTCAAATTTTCTCAACATTTTCCATATTTTTTCGAGTTTTTCAACCTCTTTCAACTGTTTCAACCTCTTTCAACTTTTCTTAACATTATCCATATATTTTCGAATTTTTCAACCTAATTCAACTTTTTTCAAGTTATTCAACCTTTTTCAACTGTTTCAACATTTTTCAACTTCTTTCAACTTTTCTCAACATTTTCCATATTTTTTCGAATTTTTCAACCTTATTCAACTTTTTTCGAGTTATTCAAACTCTTTTAACTTTTTCAATATTTTTGAACCTTTTCAACTTTTTTCAACACGTTCCATATTTTTTGGACTTTTTCAACCACATTGAAGTTTTTTCGGCTTTTCAACCTCATTCATCTTTTTCCGAGACTTTCAACCTTTTTCGAGCTTTTTAATCTCTTTCAACGTTTTTAATATACTATCGAGTTTATCAAACTTTTTCACCTGCTTCAATCTCTCTCAATTTTTTTCAACATTTTTCATATTTTCGGCTTTTCAACCATATTCAATATTTTTTAAATATTTCCGACATCTCATTCAATTGCATTACATTTTTTTGACTTTTTCAACCTGAAAACGAAAAACCGAACTTTGGTCGGTCTCCTGGTACTAATTCGCTAAGACGCATGCTGGTTGGCCGTTCATTAAATGGAAGTAATCCTCCAATTAGCGCCTATTTCCGACATTTTTCAATTCCTACAAGGCCCCCGGCTCTGAAATGCAATTCCAAGCTTGATTGGCCTCCTGGCAACTTTACATATAGTACGTTAAAACGTATAGGCATTCTATTCCAAATATGCCAATTATCCCAAAACCATGGGAAAAATGTAGCATTATCGCGCACCATACTACTATTTTTTGTGCCAATATTATCCATTGATACTTGTAGAGTCAAGTACTCAAAAGTATTATTTGACTCTACATAAGGGATATAGCAGCCTTGCAAATTCGAAGCAGCAACAAAACCAACTAATATCCTTTAGATAAACGCGTAAAGGCTTTTCAATAGAATGTACTTACAAATTCACAACAGCCAATGGGCCACTACGTTAGTGAGTCGCCGTTAAGATGCCAAACATAGAATTTCTGCTTCTAATCTAATCGGCCGCCTTGATGCGAATGCCATAGTGGCAACCTCCACTATTGAATCCTTCATTCTTCCCTTTGGTAGCCTCACATTGCGTCTATCGAAATTTTTGTATTCGTACACTTAGAGAATTATAATGGGAATAGGATTTGACTTTAAAATTCTTTTCTGGACATAAATTGCCATACATTTTTTTTTATTTAAAAGTTTTCGTTTTTCCAACAGAGATTGGTTAGAGAGATGAGAAGAGTATATAAATATATAAATATGTGCCGTAGTTGAAGACTTACCCCCGACACAGGGCAGTGGCTGATTACTATATTTTCAGTAAAGGTGCTTTATCAACGGGGTCAGTAAAGTCTCAGTCATTCATTTAGAGCAGTGAAGGGCACTTAGTGGCTCTATTTGCTCACATTGCTCTAACCGTTATTCGACGCACAAGCAAGCGAAAAAAAAATTCGCAGAATTTCAACGCAATCGAGGCACAGCGTTGACTTGAGTTCAAATGAAAACAAAAACAACACACAAAGGCATAAGCGACGGCTCCGCATTGTGTTTCAACGAATGTAGCAATTGTTTTTGTTTGCAGTGTAATTTTGGTTTTTTTTGTGCTAATGGCAATTTTGGAAATGAAAGTAAAAAAAAACTTTAAAATTTCGTTTTTTGTTGCTTGATGTTGTTGTTTTGCTCTTTTGTTAGATTTTTGTGCCCACCGCTGATTTAGAGAGTTGGAATAGATGATGAAGTCTGATCTATAACTCTTTTAACGAAAGCTCAAAATTGTTGCTACATTTTGAGATAATTCGTTTTCGTATATTAAGTTCGTGCATAAACTTTTAGTGCTAAATCGTGGCATTGTAGTGATTTCAGTATCACTATAACTTGACCCAAAATGATTATAAATAGAGTTGCGAACTCAAAAGTAACAACGAATCACATGTCGACTGTTAAGGTATGCTAAGGCTGTTGAATAACTTATATACAAGCTGAAAATATTATTAGATCTACTGCTTCTCTGTGTAACAGAACAGCTTCGTCTCCTACTTAAGCGAATATTTAACTCCCCAAAAATTACTCCCGTTTTAGTTTTCAACAAATGTACAGCTCGTTCTTGTGCGCATTAAAAGGTAGGCCAAGACCATGAATGTCCATAGACCGACCTCAACGTTAAAATCGCCCTGATGATATTTAGAATGTTTGGACTTACTGCACTATCCCCCAATTGTCATTGGACTCCATGTTTTCGATGATGAAAGACACTCGCCGTTGAGGGTGGCCATTTTAAGCAGTCCACCGTATCCACTCAGCCATCCGCAAAAGAATATTCATTCGTTCGATGGGGATGTATTTCTATGCTGTTCTTCTGTTCAGCTCTATCTTGCATCATCGTTTGCTTACGGCATGATACGGCATCGTCCATTCATTGCGAATTCCCTTTGCAAGTCTCGGTGATTGCCATTAGATCCCTGAGGTAACAAAAAACAGTTCCAATTTTGTATTTCTACTCCTAGTATGTAGTCGTACATAAAGCCGTAATTTCAATTTCCTTTAAATTCAAATCCTTAAAGGGCGATTTTATAGAATGCTTCGTCATCGATGGGTGGACGGACAGTGAGCGACAGACGGACGGACGGATGAGAATGGACGAAAGACAAACGGCTACCAAACCGCATGAGGAGCGTACATACCCGTATATATGTATGTATGTATGTATGTATGTTTGCAGTATTTGTGTGTCTGTGCAATTATTTAGTAGTATAAATAAATGTACGAGTGCGCATTATATGTAGTACATAAGTACGAGTAATACATCCGTTTGTCGGTCGGGTCAACTCCTTTGCCAACCCTCTGTTTGTCAGCTTGTTAGTTGGTCGGTCTGTCGGACAGACGGTCGGTCGGTCGCTTGTGTTGCTTATGTACACTCTGTTCAGCTCCATCATGCAAACCGGAAACTGGAAAATTTAACCCCTCACCCCTTTACTTTTAAATAATTGATGTTGTCCTTGCTATTTTGTTGCTGGATTTTGCTTGGTTATTATTGTTGTTGTTGTCCTGTGTACATTGACCAATGCTTGCTTTAATGCAAACGATAGCTAAAGGACATTTCTGAAAAAGTAATTTTAGTGACTTTCAATTCCCATTGAACCCAAAGACAAATGTTCCCCACAAAGTTTTCAAATATTTCAAATTACTGAACTCATGTAAATTAGACGGGTTCAAAATACAAAAATGTTGAAAATTAAAGATGCGTGGAACTTTCCAGAAGTTTTGGATCGTAAGGCTAATTAGAAGTTCCTTACAGTTGAAAGAAATATTTTCATAAGGCCTTACTTGCTTAAAATTTAAAAAATTATACTTACTATAATAATAATCCCAAAGACAAAAGATTTTAGAAGAATAAAACTCATATCTATTTGAAATCTTACATGTCGACGGTCCCTATGTACATACGAGTACATCCTGCTGAGAGAATTTTTTTATATCTTTGAGATCCGGAAATTTCTAACTTTAAAAATATCGAAAACATCGATTGGTGTCAATGTGGTCTGAATTAAGTTTCTTGGTAACCTATTGTCTAAGTCAAAAAGAATTTCAGAAACATTTTGAGTTTATAGTATTGTTAGAAATAATCGAAAATGATTTACAATACATATATCATAAATATTTGAATATCTTCGAATTTTTGTTTTCTCCGGATATGCATTAATTGTGAATTTTTACAAGAAATGAGTTTTTGACCCTTTGGGAGTAAATGGTGCTGGGGGAAAAGTGGGCAACTAAAACTCATTTTTATTGATATATATTATTTTAGCACACCTAAATACGTAATATAAGGGAAGTCTATCTTTTGAGGGACTTTTTTTTTAACACATTTTTGAAATGTGATTTTGAGGTTATGTCAAAATCTGAGAGTGATGGGTAAATTCTGACCTCAGATTCGTTTTTAGCACACCAAAATACATACCGTAAGGTATCTCAACTTTCAATTATAAGTTTTTTTTTTTTTGTGGTCATGTGTAATTATTAAGTAACAGGAGGCTGACCATAGATCGGTTTTTCGCTATGCGGTTAACAAACTGTGGAAAATATTGAAAGAAGTTAAAGAGGTTGAAAAAATCGAAAAAGTACGAAAAAAGTCTGAAAAAATAAATACAAAAAAATTGAAAATGATGACAATTTGAAGAAGGTTCAAAAAGTCAAAAAAAGTATGGAAGATGTTCAAATAGGTGAAACATTTTTGAAACAGGTTAAAAAACCCGAAAAATGTAGAAAAAGTCCAAAAAAAAAAATGGAAAAGGGTAAAAAAAAATTGAACGATGTTGAAAAAGTTGAAAGAACAAATCTGAGAATTTTGGAAATAGTCGAAAAAGTATGAAAAATGTTTATAAAAAAAGTTGGAAAGCCTTAAAAAAGTTAATAAAGCAGAAATTTGTTGAAAAATTCGACAAAAAATGTTGAAAAAAGTTCAACGAGTTTGAAAAATGTTAAAACTGTTGAAAAAAATATCGAAGATGTTGAAAAAAGTTGAAGTAGATTGAAAAATAGAGGAGCAGATGACATTTCCGGTACATTTGTACCGTTTAAATTTAATTTATTTTTTAATCTTTTATCTTTAGGTGGCTTACCCCTATTTTTAGGACTTTTACCTAAATGATTAGTAATTCAAGAATTAACGAATAGAAAAGAATTATTTTTATTTTTTTTGTGTTTTTGGAACAAAATCTCATAATAATATTTTTGTACAGAGCTTCTTGTTCCGTACTTTTAGTGCAAAAAACAACAAAAAAATTACAAGCGCGAAATGCATCGAAATGGGCAACGAGCTGCTTATACTAGTTTCAATGACCGCTACGTCATATCATCAGTAAGCTTTGTTAGCCGAAGTATAGTAGTTCTGCAAGCCTACTATATTGATCTGTTAAGAATCACAGCAGTAAGCAAAACAAAAACTTCTACATTTTAATGCAATTGACCTTGTTATCTCTTTGATATCACACATTTCTTGACGAGCGCTTCGTTGTCCGCTTTTTTGGCGATCCGAACGGAATTGCAAGTGCTACATGTAAATATCGGCGAGCTCACCGAGCTCACCATTGAAACTAGCAGCTCGTTGCCCATTTTGATGCATTTTGCGCTTGCAATTTTTTTGTTGTTTTTTGAACTAAAAGTACGGAACAATAAGTTCTGTACAAAAATAGAATTATTTTTAATTATTGTGTTGACTAGTATAATTCTAATTTTTATTTACGATTAAGTTATTCAACTTTCTTTTTAAATTATCCAGATTATTAAATTATCATTGTCCGTATACTTGCACTATTTTTAATTAATTGCTATATTTTTTAGTACATTTATCTGAAATGTGAGTAAAAACCTCGAATATCTTAATGGTTTTTTAGTAAATTTTGTTTAAATATGCGTAATTAAGTTCGAATGAGCTTTTTTTTTAGTAAATTGCTATTTTAGTTTCGTGTCAATGACGAAAAAGTACATACGCTCTTTTAAAGGGACATTCCAAATCTCGATTTAGAACATGTCTATAAAACCCAAATGCCATCACTGTGAAAGAAGTTGAAAAATGTTGAAACAGTTGGAAACGGCTGAAAAAGTTGAAAAAAGTATGTAATACCTACTCGTATGTTAAAAAATTGAAAGAGGTTGAAACAGTTAAAAAAAGTTACAAAATCGATATAATATGAAAAGTATTGAAAAAAATACAACTCAGTTAAAAAGTCGTGTTGAAATATTTTATAATTTTGGTAAATTCGACTAAGTTGCAAATGGTTGAAAAAGTCAAAAAAAAAAAAAAAAAAATGTAGAAAAAAGGTAAAATAGTCGAAAAAGTTAAAAAGACCGATAAATAGGGTAATGTTGAATAAGTCGAACATATATAAGAAATGTTGAAAAAAGTTGAAACGGAGTGAAAAAAAAAAACGAAAAAACGAAAAAACGAAAAAACGAAAAATGCTACGCCCATCGAAAAATGACAATTTGCGTTTCCAAGGAATTAAGGAGTGTAAGGGTCTTGAAACCGCGTCTTGCAAAGCATTATGTAAAAATTTTATTGACAATGCAAATGCGGTTCGTATGATTTTTTATTTTTTAATGAAAAGTACAATTAATTGCATGTCTGTGCATATGTATTTTGATTGTTCAATAAATTTTGCTTCATTTTGGAAATTTTTTAATTTAAAAGAAAAGCAAATTGATCTCGCGTGGATTTTGTAAGTTTGATATAAATAAAAAATATCCTTAGAAAAAAGATTTACTTGGAAAAAATAATTAAGTTTGGACAATTTTGCCGAATTGAGCATATTTTGTCAAACTTCACAAAATTCGTGATATTCGGTAAAATTTTCACAAATTACAAATTTTGAATGCTGCAAATTTGGAGGATTTTTCCAAAAGCTGTGATGTTTGGCAAAATGAATAAGTTAAATGTAGTGATATCACAAAACACAATATTGCTTACAGCGACTGCTGATTCGCTGCTGGATATTTTTATATAAAAGATGTATTATTGAAGCAAGGATATAAAGCTATACAGAGAATGATAGCTTCTGAGCCATATTAGTATTAGATTTAAGTAGAATCGAAAAAAAAAAATCTTCATGTAATGTAAAGTTAGGAGGCGGGGGCGTTTTAAGTGTTGTTTTTTACTATTAAGGGTTTTTCCGAAAGAAGAAAGTTGCCCACAGTTATAATGCAAAATCTAACGTCTTATGGGTTTTCAAACAATTTTGGATCACTCTAATGTACATAAATACATTAAAGTTTGAATACGAGTGTATATAATGTATTTATATGAATACTTAATTTTAAGAACTAAAGCTTAGGTGCGCTTTTCTATAGAATTCAATTTTTACAATGTTTTGCTTATGGTATCCAAGCTTATTTACTACGCCAATATTTACTAAAGGACCTACACGATTGAAAATTATGGTGTAATTTTTCAAACTTTCGCTAAATATTTTAGTTGAAAGCAAAATGTTTTTTTTTAAAACATAAAACTTTCTTCTAAATATTTAGTACATTCGCTTATCCGCCAAGTTAGTATGGTCGAATGTTAGTTAGTTGGAAGGGTAAGCCCCAATATTTCAAATTGGTTTTCGCTTTGTTTCCATTTTATTTATCCAACTCGCACTATCAGATTTGCTAAGAGAATAGACTCGGCTCATTGGCTATTTTTCTATAAAAATTTGCATTTTCCTTGCATTCAACAAGCAGGAAATAATTGCATTCGACCTCCAACATTATTTTCCACGGTTGAAACTTAGACCAGAAATTTTCACCTATGATGCATATTATATATTAGCACCTGAGTGCACATTCGTAAGTTTTTACTTTCTTAAGCTTAATAAGTGTAGCTACTTCCCGTTTTCTTTTTTCCACCATTCCACGAAATTTGGATCACACCTTCGCAATAAGTGTAAGAGAACAAAGCCTCAGGGCCGTGCCGTGAAAGTGCGGTGCCTAGGCCGAATGAATTTTTTTTCGTAAGTTTTCCAAATGTTTTCATAATGATGTGAGAGAAAAAAAGGTCCATCGCGACATCTTGAAGACCACACCTGTATCCTGCATATCTGCAAAATATTTTTTTTTTTTTTAAATAAGAAACTTTGAATATTTCGTCAACTACTTAATGCAACTTAGGAACCTTATTTTGCAAATTGAAACTACAATGATTGAAATGGTTTAGAGCTTAGCTAACACACATCATACCTCACTGCTTAAGCAATAAAAAAAAAAATTCTTCTTTACCCTTTAGGCAGCCTTGCTAGTAAAACCACATTCATGCAGATGGGGTTTTATTTAATTCCTTTTGCTCTCATCTAGTTGGATGTGTATTCAAGCATGCTTACTTGATGTCACACAAAAGGACGCAAAGGACGTTAAGGACGAAAAGCGAACGATGCCATTGCCACCATGTGTGTGACATACGAACTGCGCGGTAGAGTCGACTCGCATGTTCAACTGTCGGGAGCAGACCACAAGCTGTCACAAGTTCTTCGGGATATCTACTTTTGCTTGACAGAGCCGTACCATGTTTTTTAGGAAAAGCCTTGCTCCACCTTCAGCTCCATATCCTACTGTGATAGCACCTCCACTCCCGTGCACACATGCATACACACATAAAGACCTCTGAAAATAGTTTAAAACTTTATGTCCTTTCAAAGAGCTGCTGCTGCACACACAGAAAACTTCTTCTTCGTCTCTGCGCTGCGTAAAAAGACAAAAGAGCATTCGCGGAGTAAGAAGGGTAACGGCAATATTCGGGATTGTGGTTTGGGTTGCAAAAGGACCAAAATCCTTTGGAACTTTAGATACACACGTCGCCATATACAATTTGCAAAAGACAAAATAAAATGAAATGAAAATAAAATAAAAATAAAAGAAATTTCTAACTAACTTGTGAAATTTCACAATTTGAAAATCCTTTTTGCTCCCTGCTGCCGCTGCCGAGAGTTTCTTAACTTTTGGTAACCATAGGAGGCAAATGCTGCTGGAAACCAACGAACATATGAACATACGAACACTTAAAAAAAAAATTTGTTCAATTTATGAGTAATATGATTATTATTATTGTAACAATATATAGAGTAAACACCTTCTTGATGTGGAGGTTAGGAGAAGGACCGACATAGTCTTGGATCACCAATTCCATGTGAAAAATGGTGAATATCAATAAATATTTTTTTCTTTTGTTTCTTTTAGTTAAAAATGCTTATAAGTCATACAATTGAAAAAAAAAAAAAAAAATGTTTCCACTAATTTTTAAACCAAAAAAAAAAATTTTGTTTTTGTTCGATTTCCATGAAAATTGATGTATATCACAAAACAAAAAATGACCCTTGCGCCCTTTTTTCACTCAGAGTTATGATATCATCAATCGGTTACGAACCATAAATTCACAAGAGAGACTTTTCAGTCCGTTTTATTGCCAAACATATTTTGCGTCTATTTACTCAGAAAAGTTCAAAAATAGGCATCTCCAGGGCCATCTTTTTACTCCTCTGAGGAAACCAGAACATTACAAATCTTTAAAAACTTATTTTAGCAATAAGAAACTAACTTGCTAAATTGTTATTTAATACATAAGGAAATGTTGCATATATTCTGTTGTGACAGGGAATTTCAATATCTTCAACCAATAACCGATTCTTATGCTGATTTCGAAAAACACGATAAAATAATTTCCCTCAAGTTTAGTTGTTAGAGATATTGACAATTCAAATTTACAGCAATTTTTAAAAAGTTAGGCCACTAATTGGTACATGCAGCTAACTAGTTTGAAATAGGATAAATTTGTTATCATTTATTTGAAAAAAAACTTTTGAATCTGTTCATTAGCTTAGGAGTAATATAGAAATCATAAACCAAATCGGCTTATTTTTTCCTAAAGAATCATTTATATAAGTAACTTTACATAACCACAAATTAAAGGAACCAAATGGTTTAGTTTAATTAATTCCATGATAGATTGCTAAAGTATGGTGTACGAAAAAAAGTAAGCTATAACAAAAGAAAATTGGCCAACATTTATGAAATGATCTGTTACACCATGAAACTCTAAGGTTTTGTTAAATAAATAGTTAGCTTTGGCAATTACACTGGTCTGCAACGATTTTACCAATAAATTGTAAATTACTAAGTACTTAATTTGGAATCACTGAACATTGATATTTAAGCCAAATAAATGATAAGCTTTTATTTTTATGATATATGGTAGTAATGTTCAGCTCAACTGCACAAAATAATACTTAGGAACCAAATAGCTTAGGACGAGAGGTATTTTCAAATGAAACGTGAGAGGGGCTGCTATCACACTTATACAACACATGTAAAGAATTGAGAATGTGAACTTAATATAAGAGAAGAATATCTTATCTGTGTCGCAAATTTATGTCGCAGCAGCAAATACTCATTGTAGGCAGTAATGCTCACAACCCCAGCCACAACTGTAAATGCTTTTAACAAAGGGATTGCCGCTTTGTAGGCAGCTTGCCTACATCTCTTTATACAATGTGTAGCAAGGGAAAGGCGGATTGCCTTAAAACATCGCTTACTAAGTGCCTATATAGCTTACCGAGGTGCCTACATCTCCACATACAAAGTATGCAGCCAACAGGCAAGACCTCTTACATCTCCATATACAAATCAGACAGACTGCCTACAGCTCGATATACAAAGCCAGCAGCCAGCAAACAAATAAACAAAAAAATATCACAGTAACAATTTCATTTGTGAAACATACAACACAAAGGGTATAGCTTTTCATACATGAAAATTCAGAATCCTTCATCGATTTGCCACTGCTTACTTACTTGGGTGGCCATAACGACCCGTTACCGGGTTACGGCCGACCTCAAAAGCTCTCTCCAGGCGCCTCTGCTTCGCGCTCGTCTTCTCTAATCATTCACACCAAGCGTGGATTGGGTTTCCTCGGCTTGGTCTCTCCATCGGAGGTATGGTCTTCCTCTTCGTCGTCGCCCAGCGGCTTCCGCATCAAACACCTTTTTCGCCGAAGCTTCTTCGTCCATACGCACAACATGTCCCAGCCAGCGCAGACGTTGGATAGTGATGCGCTTGACTATGTCAATGTCAGCGTAGAGCTCGTACAGTTCGTGGTTCATTCGAATACGGTAGTCGTCGCCGACGTGAACAGGACTGAAGATTTTGCGAAGAATTTTTCTCTCAAACACCCCAAGCGTGGCTGCATCAGTCTGCGACACAACCCATGCTTCTGCGCCGTAAAGTAGCACGGGTAAGATGAGCGTCTTGTAGAGTGTCAGTTTTGTCGGGCGAGAGAGGTCTCTACTACTCAATTGCTTACTGAGGCCATAGTAACACCTATTAGCAAGAGTTAGTCTTCGCTTTATCTCCAGGCTGACATCGTTTTGAGTGTTCACGGCGGTGCCAAGATAGGTGAATTCCTTGACAACTTCGAAAGTATAGTTGTTCGCAGTAACAAAGGATCCAATACGCCGCGTCTCCCTGTTTGTGGACAGCATATACTTTGTTTTGCCCTCGTTCACCGTCAAACCCACTTTCGCTGACTCTTTTTCGATAGCAGAGAACGCAGCAGTAACATCTCACTTACAACGTCCAATGATATCAATATCATCGGCATATGCAAGGAGCTGGATACTTTTGTAGAAAATAGTGCCATTACGATGTACACTGACTCTTCTCAACACCCCTTCCATCACAAAGTTGAATAGGTTGCAGGATAGTGGATCGCCCTGTCTGAAACCTCGTTCGGTATCAAATGGTTCGGAGAGGTCCCTTCCTACTCTGACGGAGCTGGCTGTGTTGCTCAACGTCATTCTGCAAAGCCGCACCAGCTTCGCAGACATGGTGGCATACAGGCAATCCCGTATCGGGCTATCGAAAGCAGCCTTAAAATCGATAAAGAGATGATGGGTATCGATCTGTTTTTCGTGGGTTTTTTCCAGGATTTGACGTAGTGTGAAGATCTGGTTTATGGTGGACTTACCAGCTCTAAAGCCGCACTGATAAGGCCCAATCAGTGTGTTGGCAATCGGCTTAAGTCTTTCACACAGTACAGTCGACAGGACCTTGTAAGAGATGGCAAGAAGAACTGTACTGAAGAAAGGTGACCCGACAATCTGCGCTAACTACCGGGGAATCAGTCTTCTTGCCATCTCTTACAAGGTCCTGTCGACTGTACTGTGTGAAAGACTTAAGCCGTTTGCCAACACACTGATTGGGCCTTATCAGTGCGGCTTTAGACCTGGTAAGTCCACCATAGACCAGATCTTCACACTACGTCAAATCCTGGAAAAAACCCACGAAAAACAGATCGATACCCATCATTTCTTTATCGATTTTAAAGCTGCTTTCGATTTTCCACTGGGGTATCAAAAAAACAATAAGTTTTTTTTTAAATTAATAATAAACATCTCTCAAAAATAAACAAGTTAACCGCACGAATGTTGTGTGTCAGAACGATTTTCCCCCGCAAGCAGCTATTACACCCCGTATTTTTTTGCTCAGAATATCCACACTTTGTAAGCTACGGCCCTTCAGTATTCCGATGATTTCTCATGCTTTTAGTACACGCTCGGAAACGGTGTTTTATTGATAAAATTTAAACGGTTTGGCATTCGTTGTCGTTTCAATATAGCACATATACACTAGAGCCCCGATTTGCGTCGTTAATAGGGACCGGAGAAATGCGACGCATATCGAAACGTTGTAAATCGAATCACTTTTTACTGTAATTCAAGTTTTTATTGATCAGTGCCATTCTTCGCTTATTTTGATTTTGTATCCAAATAGAAAGGGGGGACTCCATTTTAACCATAATTGGAATGTTGTGGCAATTTTAGCAAATCTAGTTCTTTTAACACTGTCTCTGTTGCAAATTGTTTTTACTGTTGTAGGTGCCAACCCAAGGGCTCTTCCTATGTCATTAGCTTTTTCTTCCGTTTTAAAACGTTTTAATACATCAAATTTTAGTTCCAAATTAAAAAATTTTCTTTTATTTTAATACATTTCTTTTTTCTTTTCTTAAATTATTTTATTGATTTAGCCACAAGACTTTTTATTGAGAACTAAATTCTTACTTCCTAACACGCAACTATGCTTAGAATAACTTACATTACAGAATAAAGTGGTAATTCCCCTTTTACACGCAAATTGAAAAATTATGCACGTGTGATTTTCAATGAAAAAATCAAAACGTATGTAGCGACGCAAATCGAAACGACGCAAATCGGATCGACGCAAATCGGGACTCTAGTGTACATATAAGACATCCTTAAGATTTTTTACTCTTTTTATTTGTTCATAAAAAGTCCCCTCGTCAAGTGCTGGCGTGCTCGGCTGAAATCATATGTGCTCTTTTCCCATATGTGCTGCAATTTTTTTTAAAGAATTTTTCGTAAAAAAGTTTGCACCATTGCGTCTACAACTTTCAGAGAAACACAAGTCAGAATATACAGATTTTCTGAGGCTACCCTATGATTTGTACTGCTCAACTAGGAGTGATAACATTTTTATAAAATTTGAAATATTTATAAAAGTTCCTTCTCCGAATGACCTTTTGTTTTAATAAAAATTTCAAAAACAATTATTTCTGGTTTTATGTTCCAAAATACTATCCGAATCTTAAACCCGGTACATTCCTCCCAAAAATCTCAAATGCCATAATTATTATTATTATTTCAGTTCAGTTAAGTCATTGTTAGCTCATTTCAAAAATTAGCAAATATTTTATTTGGTAAAAATGTGAATTATTAAGATGTTTTGTTGATTAGAAACTTAGATTCTTGACACAAATAAGTATTTCATATATGTATCTTATGAAAACTTAAATCTCTTAATATGTCAAAATGCCTTAAAAATCAAAAAAAAAAAAAATGGGAGACGGGTAGCATAATCCTCTGTGGACATTCTTTAGGGGGGAGCTAGCGAAATCGGACAATTCTGGACAACCAGGGGGACTTAAATTCCTGAATTTTTCGACGTTTTTTATGTTTTCTTATTGAAAAAAATCTTCAAAACTATAAGTTTTATCAATTTAGATCAATAGATTTTTTTTTTCAGTGTAAATATGTGAAACACACAATTATTTGCCCATATATGTAAGTGGGTTGTCAAAGTGGGCTGTCGGGTGCTAGCTGTTGTCGTTGCCTCTGTTTTTGTTGCTGTTGTTGTTGTTGTTGTTGTTGTTGTCAGTGGCAACAGAACGGCGGCGGTCGCTCTTGTTGCCCGGGTAATAGAAAACGTTCCATTAGTCCTGATGAGGACTTCAAGGCTTCACGTAAGCTACGCTGCAAACGAATCGTATCAAATCCGCAACTGATGTAAATTTACAATTTCGCATATGTGTGAGTGTAACAAGAAAGGACTTTCTTAGTTTCTATTGTACACATGAGCTTGCTCGCTTATGTGTGTGTGTGTGTGGGAGTAAGCGCTTGAGTAGGTTGAGAGGGTTGGATGATGTTGGCTCTACTTATAAAGAGTTTGCAGAACATCTTTCATTTTTCCAACGAATTCCTTAAGTAATTCCTATCTGATTCAGCTTTCCGTCAACATTCAACATGCATTCGTACCAAAATGCGAATACGAATATTATCCATGATGTTGGATTTGGAGGACTTAGTCTTAGGTGTGCTTATGTGTACATATACATACATGGTATATGTTTGCATGTGAGTGTACATTTTAATGTAGTGTGCGTGCGTATTTTTGTTGCTGTTGTACAACATTTTCTTTGGTTTTTTTTTTTGTAGGACTTAAAGTCCTCTTTTTATATTGGTAAATTAATTCTATATAAGTAGGGTTGAGTTCAGTTTACGTGTACTACAGTGATTTTTGACATATGATGAAAACGGAAGCTAACGCTTAAGTTTAGTATATATACCTTTGATGATATATATGTATCTGAGTAGATGTATGTTTGAAAAAACGAAAAAGCCATGATTTTAAGGTGAAAGTTGTTCACCAAGTTGTTGGGCTTCATACAAAATTTTATTCTACACTCAGATAATTCAATTTTTCAAATTGGCGCCGAATGGGGATGATATGTCCATTCAAACTTTATGTATTTTGGTAAGTTATGCCCCAACTAGCATAATTCATCATTTGCTCAACCCAACTAAGCTGTTGTCCTTATTTTTTCGTAAAGGAATCAGCACTAAGCTATATACACAAAAAAAATAAAAAAAATACTGCATCTTCTTAATCCCAATTCTGATGCATCTTATATGCAAATACTCCATCAGCACTGCATAGTTTAATGTATCAGCTAAAATGTTGTTGTCTAATCTCTAACCAAAGATATTTGCGAAAATTCTTCAACCACTTAGAGTCAAACTTACGTAACTGCATGTGCATGTATGCGTTTCGAATCGAGTCGGTAATGCTCCGTTTTGCTGACTGAACATCTCAATGAAAAATAATCTTCATCATTTTTAGCAATTCATATGATTTTTATTCTTTTTTTTCTTTTTGATCACTTACTTTTTCGATTCAAAGTAGTTAAGTTAATATTGAACGTATGAATAGAGAGATTATCATAGTAGATATGTCACATATATACATAGCTATCTACCGTTGATAACTTGAAAAAAATATGCAAATTTAAATTTTCATTGTATTTACTTATTTAACAATGTTTAAAAGGTTCGCAGGTAAAACGTTTTTGTGGCTACTGGAAGCTTTACTAAGTCCATCAAAATCAATTGAAATTACTTTGGCCAAACATACATATCCAAAATTAGAGGAACACAATAAGAATCGAACTTAAGTTTTGTTTTTGTAATAATAAAACTTCTATTAAAAGTATCAAGAAGGGAGGTATTGCGACAATGTACTTTGAACTGCTGGCCCTTAAATAAATGAGTAATGACCAATTGTTTTTTCATCAGGATTATATTTCTATGAAAGTTATATTTAAATAAATATGTATGATAGCAATAGTAAAAAAATATCAAACAACCCAGCCGTTTTTGGAACCATGCATTACCATTTTTATCATTTGTAATCATTCATTTCATATATTATACTTAGATGGAGGAAACATGCGTGCTGAGGTAAGCGAAGGTGTCATACATAAACAAAATTTGTTTGATTATCAAAATCAAAATGATGAATAACATAGTGTGAAATAGATATCTGTTAAACAACAGACGTTATGGTCAATTGGGTAGTATTATGAGCTCATAACTTATAGTGCGTGAGTTCGATACTCGGTCAGCCAGTTTTTTTATATTTTTTTTTATATCGATGAAATGTTTATATACTTTGTAATGCAAAGAATCATACACCACTTTTGCTATGACAACGCCGTGATAAATATCATGTATTCTGGAGGCGATAGAAAGCCTATGAGACAGATGAAAGTTTAGGTTACTATCGATGACCAAAATCTGCTGGAAAGTTATATTTAATATATGAAGACAACATATTTCGACTTAGTCAATTTAATCCATTTTTTGTAAAAAGTAAAGTTCCTCGTAGCCAGCACAACCTTTGAAACCATAAGCATTTCATTGATAATAAAAGAATCGTTTTCATTTTCCAAGTACCAAACAAAATCAGATCATATTTTTGATATTCTTCGAGATAATCTATCCTATTTGAGTTGAAATTGTACTTCTAAGAAATACCTTCCTAAGTTACTTACAATATATGTATATTATTATCTATAACTAGTGAGATCGGTATTACAGTGGTTCGCGAGTTTGTCTACTATGATGCAGCTCGAGTTAGGAATTCCACGGCTGGCAAGTGAAGAATACTTTTGTATACATTTGTACATTTGTGTGCTCTTGTCACAAGCGGTTCTAGATGTAATTTTGTTGTGAATCACCGTACGGAGTAGAAATTGATCTTTTGGTCCCCGCAATTCCGTAAAATCGAACAAGACATAAGCTAGATCAAGGTCCTTTATGAGCTTTTGTGGTAGTAATGTAAAAAAATAACATAAACATATTATATTTATTTTTAGCAAAAAATTCCTTGAGAGCTAATTTTAATATTGAAAACATTCTGCATTTTCTGCAAAGCTCATTTCGAAAAATTTAAAACCCAATTTCCTTAGTTTGAGAACAAAATAGCAACATTTACCTTACCAAGGAAAATTACCCTTAGGAAACGCGTAGGTTGAGTGTACAGTGTGGCCGATAATAACTGTCAGTAAATGAAAATGCTATAAAAATCAAAGTCGTTAACGATATTTAATTTTTTTTACTCCTTCATTGTACTCAAAATAAATAAATAAATAAACGTTTAACAAAATTTCTTAATTATACAGTTCGAATCTCATGAGGCACGAACCATATTCTGGTTCATTTCGTCCCAAATCGTTGTCAAACGCTGCTTGAATCCATTATTTGTTAAGCCTTTCGTAGACTCAATTTTACTTAACACATAGCCCCATATGCAGAAATCCAGAGATGAAATCAGGCACCAGTCTAGGATGCGCTTTGCTTTATGGGAAGGTGCAGAGTCTTGTTGAAAACAAAAATACTCATCTTCGTATAATATCCTGGCGTGGGGAAGAAGATAATCTTGTAAGACGTTGTTGAGGTAGTAGTTGGTATCAATTTTAACACCCTGATTGATGAAAAGCAACGGCAATTTCCCTTTTTTTGATTCCACTCCCCACACCATGATGTTGGTCACGGTGGATAAGCTTTTGCTTATCTGTTAGCCCATGAACGCGTTCCTTTTTTATAGGCCTTGAGATGTAGGTCATTCCTGATAAGGCGCTGCATGGAAGTCTTGAATATTTCCATATCCTTTGTCATAAAACAGGCCAATTGAGCAGGATTTCGTAGAAATCGTTCTATAACTTGTTTTATGAGATCATTTGTTCGCACAGTCCGTCTGCGTTAAATTTTTTTTTTTAATTTTCGAGCTTCCCGCTTCCTAATATCATTTTATTGTCCTACGTATGAATCTCTCTCCTATTCCGAGTGGTCTTAACTTTTTAACAATGTCACAATTTCTATTATTTTTTTAAATAAATCTATAGCTAAGTCACGTTTACCTTCCATGGCGCTTCTGAGTTTGATATAAAGAATATTTTTTTCCTGTGAACTTTCGTTGTGCACAATTAAATTCTGAAAGGCATTGCATACTTAGATTATAAAAAAATTCAGATTTTCAAATTTTTTCAGTACAGTGAAATTTACTGACAGTTATTATGGGCCACACTGTATATTAAAAATACAAAAACAAAAAATCACCTGAAAATGAGAGTAACCTTATAATTTGAACTCCAAACATATTGAACTTTTTCTGAGGTATGTGAAAACGGGCACATGTTTACTTTAGGAGTCAATCTCCATTTTTGTTTTTCTTAACTAATAGGGACTCCACAAAAATAATATAAGTGCAATCAGAAGATGGGGGACGTATCGAAAATTTAGCTTTTCAAAAAATCGTTACATGTTGAGAATCTCTATATGTGCAAATCCATCAGATTTGGTCTTTTAGCTGGCCTCGTTTTTTTTTTTTTTTTTGAGTACATCTTTCAGCCATATTTTTTTTGTTGAAGCTAAGGCTGTCTTGAATTATTATTCAAGGTTGTTCAATTAAAATTCAGATAGCTATTTTTTTAATTTAACTTTATATGTAACATTTCATATTTTTTTTAGCTTAAATGGAATTTTAACTATGTGTTCCTTTGAATTTTAATTGTTCCTCCTTGAATGTTAATTCAAAATAGTCTTAACTTCAAGAAAAACCATGTTTGAAGAGTCTGCTCCAAAAAAAAAAAAATAATAAAAAAAAAAAAATTGAAATTGTCATCTTAGCTCGACCATGGCTTCGTTTTTTTTTTTTTTTTTTTTTGCAGCACTCTCTTCAATTGTGGTTTTTCTTGAAGTTATTCTCTAAAGAGAATAAATTGTCAAATGATTCCACCCAATTGCAAATGAATTTTTATAGAAATTGTTTCCCGATGCCGGAAGTATGAGAGGTATTTGTAGTACTAAAACCTTTGAAAAGGATATGTGTAGATATTTGGAGTTATAAGTTCCAAGCCAGAGGTTCCACGAGTTTGGCCGTTTTTTTAGGAGCAAATGCTAGGAGGCTTTTCATATATATGTATATAAATTGTAACACTTACAAATATTTTCCAAATTAGGTACATATATTTAGTATTGGGAACACCTTCTAATACTATAGAACTTATTTTGATCATCACAAAAAGATCTCACTTTTAAATTTCATTGGGTAAGGAAGTATTCATAGCATATGTGGGCTCTCAAGCTATTGCCGCTCTATCTAACCACTGGCATTTTATTCAAAATACTTCAATCCGAATAGATCATATTTCAAAAAATTTGACTCAATTGACCTACAAGTTGCACCTCACAACAAGCAATGATTACCTACGACCAAATTGCATCACTGAATATTATTGTTGTTATTCCACAGAATGTGTGTCTCTGTGTCGGAACACACAATTCCCAAATGTCATAAAACATGAGCTATAAGCAGAAATTCAAATATTTCATAATAACAAACTATGTTGTGACCACGAGCCCATCCTCACTTGCCCTCTGTATGTCCATACAAATTGATTTATGGTCTGTTTAAAATTAAAACTCGTTGTTTTTACCGAAGAGATCACTCCCATACTGAAGCACGCTTCATTAAGAAAAACTCACCCGTATGCGCATCCCCGCGCCCTGCACGCACTAATCACGCTGACCAATGTCATACATTTGGTCATTCGATCATTAAGCCACTCACCCTGCCTGCCGGCAAGGACAATATCTATTTGCTTTGCTTTTCATTTCATCTGCATGTGAGGGATACTGTGCCAATATGCAAAACTGACCATAAAATCAACCCTTGCACTATAAGGTCTGCATGCACAGCTGGACAGCGGGCAAGGTCAGAACGAGCTGAGAACAACTTTTGGTGGCTGAAATCGCTCAATTGACCCTCTGCGCCTTAGTGCCTTTTCTGCTTGACAAGCTGCTGAACGATCGTGATAATGATGATGGCTGACCTTTGGAAGAAATAGAAAAAAAATAGATTCAAGTAAAATTTACTAAAATGGCAATGGCGTGCACACGCTGACTCTTGACCATTGGTCAAGAAGTACGCACGCTTTCTTATGACATTATGATGTCAAGAATGTTCAGAAAAAACAACTTCTGTTGTTTTGCTTCCGTACGAATGACCGGTTGGAGTTTTCTATCGTTTGAGTGGAATTTCAACTTTTTTTTTGTTTAATTTAATAAATGCATTTAACAATCCATTGAACTTGAGTCCAGGGGGTCAAAGTTTGGTGAATAGCTGTCAACATTTGTTGTCAATTAATTTCAAATATTTAATAAAATTAATTGAGAAATTGCTTGAAAGGAAACGGGAATGTTGTGACTGAGCTTGTTGTGCTTTGGTCAGTGCAGTCATATAAAATGGTTATTGATATTGAACTTATTAGTAAATTTTTACTTTAACCACTCTTGGGCATTTTTGATTCTTAAGACTTAAAATATTCTTTAAAGTGGCCAAGTATATTAAAGTTGGTTTTTTGAGAGAACTCATCTCATCATCAAACTGATAAGGTGCTACTCCTTCACATTTGAACAAAAAAATTGATGAAGAGAAAGTGTCTCAAAAAAAAAAAGCAAATTAAATATAGGGGAAATTGGGATATTGTGGGACATACACACTAAAAAAAAAAAAAAAAAAAATTTCAAAAATGTTGGGAAATTGTGAGACACCGCCTAAATTAAGTTAAAATCGTAAGATATTGTTGCAATAGGTTTATTGAATGTTTGAAAAGTACATTTAAATTTGTTTTTTTCAAAAAAAAAAAAAAAAAAAAAAAAAATAAAAAAAAAAGGATTCATAATTTGGGCATGTCAAATAGGCTCCAGTACTGACACATTTCAAGTAAACTGCTCGATCATATGAATTACAGCGAATGGAATTATTCCCGTTCTATTAATTTGGCGCATCTTCTTTACAAAGTATGTAGAAGTCAACACCTTCAGACCCTTTAACTCAGCAAAGCATTTTTAGCAAAATGCAATTTTAACTATGCCATAACTTATTGCTTATTAAGTGCTAATTTAGTGCTGAAAAAAACAATTTTAATGCTGCACGGTTTTTTGAGAAAATACGATTCAGCTAAAAAAAAAAAAAACAAAAATCGTGCAGCACTAAATTTTTTTTTGCAGCACTAAATTAGCACTTAATAAACACTAAATTATGACATAGTTAAAATTGCATTTTGCTAAAAAGTTTAAAAAAATGCTTTGCTAGCTTCTCATTCAGCTAGCAAAAACCTTAATTTTTTTTAAAAAGCTTGCAGCACTAAATTTTTTTTGCAGCACTAAATTAGCACTTAATAAGCACTAAATTATGGCATTGGTTTCATTGCATTTAGCTAAAAATGCTTTTTTTTGTAAAAATTAAAAAACCTTATTTTGATTTTGCTTATTATTTTAAAAAACTTTTATTTTTATTTATTTATTAAAAACACAATTGGATGCATTTCGACCAGCCTGCTGGTCATCTTCTGCAACACGAATGAAATTGAAATTCAAAAAATAATCATAAACAAAGCATTCTATGCGAAATGTGAAAAAAATTACATATGTCAATAACCTAACATATATGTACATACATTGAGATTGACAACGGGTAAAAACGAATTAGAAAAACAACAACAAGAAACAAATAAGAAAAAGAGTGTTTCAAAAAATATTTTAAATTAGTTAATTTGGAGTGTTTCAAAAAATTTTTTTAAAATATATAAAAAATTTTTTCTAAATTATTTTATACTGCAAAAATTAAATAAATCTGAAATAATATTTCCTTTGTCTAAATTTATAGCATTTCTATCTTTTTGTATGTAAATGCTTTCATATGCATCCAATTTGTTGTAATCATTCACATGTTTTCTTAAAAATACATTTTCTTTAGAAAAGTTCCAATGTGAATTATTAAGAACATGATCCGCAAAGGCTGACTTCTTTGGCTGATTTTTTTCTATGTAGCTGACATGCTCTTTGAAACGTTTTCCAATCCCTCTTCGTGTTTGGCCGTAATACTTTTGTTTGCAGTCTCCACATTCAATTTCATAAATCCCGGCTTTGTCTAAATCGGCGATTTTGTCTTTTGTTGAACTTAAATGTTGCTTAATTTTGTTGTTGTTTTTAAATACCAATGTCATATTGTGTTTCTTAAACACTGATTTCAATTTGTTTGTTATTTCTGGTACAAAATGCAAGGCAACTCTTTTAGTCTCATCGTCCTTATTTATGGCCTGTGTTTGTGTATATAGAGTTGTCATTTTAGACCGCATTACTTTTTTTGAATGTTGTTTAATTATTTTGTCGACCAATTCTACTTTATATCCATTTTTTAGGGCAATGGTTTTAATATGTTCATATTCTTTGTTGAAATTTGCTATAGATAAAGGTAATTTAACTAACCTGTGCACCATTGAATGGAATGCGGCTAATTTATGTTGAATTGGTGTATGGGAATCAGATGGGATATATCTCATTGTGCTGGAATCCTTGTGGTAGATCCCAATTTCGATTTTTCCATTCACTCTATTTAGCATAAGATCCAAAAATGGAATACTTCCCTCTCTTTCTTCTTCCATGGTGAACTTAATTGATGCGCATTGAGAATTTAAAATATTCAACAAAGGGATCACTTCCTGTTTCTTGACAATTGCAAAAACATCATCAACATAGCGTAGCCAAAGTTTTGGGAGTTTTTTTGTTTTTTGTAAATTTATTTCAAATTCCGCCATAAATACTTCAGCTAATACTGGGGATAAAGAGTTTCCCATGCTTGTCCCTTTTTCTATTTTAAAAAATTCACCACGAAATTGAAAAAAATTTTGTGCCATACAACATTTGCCAATATTCATATAAATTTCAATCCTCTCCGCTGGTACTTCATGTACAACAAGGTGATTTTTTAAAGCATTCAAGGCTTCAGGAACTGGTATTGATGGAAAAAGTGATTCTACATCAAAAGATACCATGATTTCGTCACTTTGAATTGTGATGTCTTTAATTTTTTCAACAAATTCAAATGAATTTTTAACGGAAAGACTCTTTACATTTGGAACACTCTTAAGTTCACTCACTAGCCATTTTGAAATTTTTTCCATTGGTGCATTTATATTGCTCACTATTGGTCGGACCTTTTTGCCAGATTTATGAATTTTCGGTAGGAAATATATTCGAGGTACTTGAGGATTGGATACCAACAAACGCCACTTAAACCTTTCTCCAAAAACGCTGCTAATATTTTTACGAACCTCGTCCGCTTTTTTAACCATCGCTGGTAATGGTGATTTTTTTATCTTTTTGTATCCACATTCGTTTATTAAATTTGTGGCTCTTTCTTCGTAATCTTTTTTATCCAAAATTACTACTTTATTGCCTTTATCGGCTTTTACATAAACACAATCTTTTTCTTTTAATGTTTTTATTGCATTCTGAATTGTAGTATTTGGTTTTTTATTTTTTTGGAGATTCAAACTTTTAATAATATTTTTCGTTTCCGTACGAATTTCATTTTGCACCATCGATGGTTTAAACTTTAAAATCGTCTCAATGTCAGCAATCAGGTCAGTCAGGTTTGGGTTATTTGGCTTAACAGAGAAATTTAAACCTCTATTCAAAAGTTCTAATTCATTTGTATTAAATTGTTGTTGTGAAAGGTTACATACAACGTCATCGATAACGCTCGCAGTAGAATCCACAGTTACACCTTTTTGTTCCTTAATTAGTTGTTGCAACTTTTTCTGTTGAGTCTTTAATTTTTCATCCTGCCTTGTGGTTTGTTCCACTTCGAACAAAAATTGGATCCAATGGTACATGCTGTCTCTTGCAGAAAAATCATTCGCCATTAGTAAGTGTAATTCGTAAAGTTTAATTTCAATGGAAGACAATTCGGCATACTTTTCTTTCAATTCTAGATTTAGCCAAAGTTGTTCAGCTTTCAATTTCACTTTTTTAGTAACGTTATTTTCTACTGCACATTTGAGTTTTATAAATTTTGGTTTTACTTTGTTTTCCTTGCACCCTTTTAAAAAAATAATGTCGCACTTCAGCTTTTCTACTTTCATTTTCAATCGAGTAAATTTGTTCATATTTGGTTTGGTAGCCATATCAATTTATTTATACACGAACCAGCCGCAAAATCTTTCCTTATTTTGTAAAAATTAAAAAACCTTATTTTGATTTTGCTTATTATTTTAAAAAACTTTTATTTTTATTTATTTATTAAAAACACAATTGGATGCATTTCGACCAGCCTGCTGGTCATCTTCTGCAACACGAATGAAATTGAAATTCAAAAAATAATCATAAACAAAGCATTCTATGCGAAATGTGAAAAAAATTACATATGTCAATAACCTAACATATATGTACATACATTGAGATTGACAACGGGTAAAAACGAATTAGAAAAACAACAACAAGAAACAAATAAGAAAAAGAGTGTTTCAAAAAATATTTTAAATTAGTTAATTTGGAGTGTTTCAAAAAATTTTTTTAAAATATATAAAAAATTTTTTCTAAATTATTTTATACTGCAAAAATTAAATAAATCTGAAATAATATTTCCTTTGTCTAAATTTATAGCATTTCTATCTTTTTGTATGTAAATGCTTTCATATGCATCCAATTTGTTGTAATCATTCACATGTTTTCTTAAAAATACATTTTCTTTAGAAAAGTTCCAATGTGAATTATTAAGAACATGATCCGCAAAGGCTGACTTCTTTGGCTGATTTTTTTCTATGTAGCTGACATGCTCTTTGAAACGTTTTCCAATCCCTCTTCGTGTTTGGCCGTAATACTTTTGTTTGCAGTCTCCACATTCAATTTCATAAATCCCGGCTTTGTCTAAATCGGCGATTTTGTCTTTTGTTGAACTTAAATGTTGCTTAATTTTGTTGTTGTTTTTAAATACCAATGTCATATTGTGTTTCTTAAACACTGATTTCAATTTGTTTGTTATTTCTGGTACAAAATGCAAGGCAACTCTTTTAGTCTCATCGTCCTTATTTATGACCTGTGTTTGTGTATATAGAGTTGTCATTTTAGACCGCATTACTTTTTTTGAATGTTGTTTAATTATTTTGTCGACCAATTCTACTTTATATCCATTTTTTAGGGCAATGGTTTTAATATGTTCATATTCTTTGTTGAAATTTGCTATAGATAAAGGTAATTTAACTAACCTGTGCACCATTGAATGGAATGCGGCTAATTTATGTTGAATTGGTGTATGGGAATCAGATGGGATATATCTCATTGTGCTGGAATCCTTGTGGTAGATCCCAATTTCGATTTTTCCATTCACTCTATTTAGCATAAGATCCAAAAATGGAATACTTCCCTCTCTTTCTTCTTCCATGGTGAACTTAATTGATGCGCATTGAGAATTTAAAATATTCAACAAAGGGATCACTTCCTGTTTCTTGACAATTGCAAAAACATCATCAACATAGCGTAGCCAAAGTTTTGGGAGTTTTTTTGTTTTTTGTAAATTTATTTCAAATTCCGCCATAAATACTTCAGCTAATACTGGGGATAAAGAGTTTCCCATGCTTGTCCCTTTTTCTATTTTAAAAAATTCACCACGAAATTGAAAAAAATTTTGTGCCATACAACATTTGCCAATATTCATATAAATTTCAATCCTCTCCGCTGGTACTTCATGTACAACAAGGTGATTTTTTAAAGCATTCAAGGCTTCAGGAACTGGTATTGATGGAAAAAGTGATTCTACATCAAAAGATACCATGATTTCGTCACTTTGAATTGTGATGTCTTTAATTTTTTCAACAAATTCAAATGAATTTTTAACGGAAAGACTCTTTACATTTGGAACACTCTTAAGTTCACTCACTAGCCATTTTGAAATTTTTTCCATTGGTGCATTTATATTGCTCACTATTGGTCGGACCTTTTTGCCAGATTTATGAATTTTCGGTAGGAAATATATTCGAGGTACTTGAGGATTGGATACCAACAAACGCCACTTAAACCTTTCTCCAAAAACGCTGCTAATATTTTTACGAACCTCGTCCGCTTTTTTAACCATCGCTGGTAATGGTGATTTTTTTATCTTTTTGTATCCACATTCGTTTATTAAATTTGTGGCTCTTTCTTCGTAATCTTTTTTATCCAAAATTACTACTTTATTGCCTTTATCGGCTTTTACATAAACACAATCTTTTTCTTTTAATGTTTTTATTGCATTCTGAATTGTAGTATTTGGTTTTTTATTTTTTTGGAGATTCAAACTTTTAATAATATTTTTCGTTTCCGTACGAATTTCATTTTGCACCATCGATGGTTTAAACTTTAAAATCGTCTCAATGTCAGCAATCAGGTCAGTCAGGTTTGGGTTATTTGGCTTAACAGAGAAATTTAAACCTCTATTCAAAAGTTCTAATTCATTTGTATTAAATTGTTGTTGTGAAAGGTTACATACAACGTCATCGATAACGCTCGCAGTAGAATCCACAGTTACACCTTTTTGTTCCTTAATTAGTTGTTGCAACTTTTTCTGTTGAGTCTTTAATTTTTCATCCTGCCTTGTGGTTTGTTCCACTTCGAACAAAAATTGGATCCAATGGTACATGCTGTCTCTTGCAGAAAAATCATTCGCCATTAGTAAGTGTAATTCGTAAAGTTTAATTTCAATGGAAGACAATTCGGCATACTTTTCTTTCAATTCTAGATTTAGCCAAAGTTGTTCAGCTTTCAATTTCACTTTTTTAGTAACGTTATTTTCTACTGCACATTTGAGTTTTATAAATTTTGGTTTTTTGGTTTGGTTTGGTTTTGGTTTTTTTTTTTTTTTTTTCAATTTCGTGGTGAATTTTTTAAAATAGAAAAAGGGACAAGCATGGGAAACTCTTTATCCCCAGTATTAGCTGAAGTATTTATGGCGGAATTTGAAATAAATTTACAAAAAACAAAAAAACTCCCAAAACTTTGGCTACGCTATGTTGATGATGTTTTTGCAATTGTCAAGAAACAGGAAGTGATCCCTTTGTTGAATATTTTAAATTCTCAATGCGCATCAATTAAGTTCACCATGGAAGAAGAAAGAGAGGGAAGTATTCCATTTTTGGATCTTATGCTAAATAGAGTGAATGGAAAAATCGAAATTGGGATCTACCACAAGGATTCCAGCACAATGAGATATATCCCATCTGATTCCCATACACCAATTCAACATAAATTAGCCGCATTCCATTCAATGGTGCACAGGTTAGTTAAATTACCTTTATCTATAGCAAATTTCAACAAAGAATATGAACATATTAAAACCATTGCCCTAAAAAATGGATATAAAGTAGAATTGGTCGACAAAATAATTAAACAACATTCAAAAAAAGTAATGCGGTCTAAAATGACAACTCTATATACACAAACACAGGCCATAAATAAGGACGATGAGACTAAAAGAGTTGCCTTGCATTTTGTACCAGAAATAACAAACAAATTGAAATCAGTGTTTAAGAAACACAATATGACATTGGTATTTAAAAACAACAACAAAATTAAGCAACATTTAAGTTCAACAAAAGACAAAATCGCCGATTTAGACAAAGCCGGGATTTATGAAATTGAATGTGGAGACTGCAAACAAAAGTATTACGGCCAAACACGAAGAGGGATTGGAAAACGTTTCAAAGAGCATGTCAGCTACATAGAAAAAAATCAGCCAAAGAAGTCAGCCTTTGCGGATCATGTTCTTAATAATTCACATTGGAACTTTTCTAAAGAAAATGTATTTTTAAGAAAACATGTGAATGATTACAACAAATTGGATGCATATGAAAGCATTTACATACAAAAAGATAGAAATGCTATAAATTTAGACAAAGGAAATATTATTTCAGATTTATTTAATTTTTGCAGTATAAAATAATTTAGAAAAAATTTTTTATATATTTTAAAAAAATTTTTTGAAACACTCCAAATTAACTAATTTAAAATATTTTTTGAAACACTCTTTTTCTTATTTGTTTCTTGTTGTTGTTTTTCTAATTCGTTTTTACCCGTTGTCAATCTCAATGTATGTACATATATGTTAGGTTATTGACATATAGTATGTAATTTTTTTCACATTTCGCATAGAATGCTTTGTTTATGATTATTTTTTGAATTTCAATTTCATTCGTGTTGCAGAAGATGACCAGCAGGCTGGTCGAAATGCATCCAATTGTGTTTTTAATAAATAAATAAAAATAAAAGTTTTTTAAAATAATAAGCAAAATCAAAATAAGGTTTTTTAATTTTTACAAAATAAGGAAAGATTTTGCGGCTGGTTCGTGTATAAATAAATATAAAAATGCTTTGCTGAGTGAAAGGGTCTAACACCTTTGTCTGCAGAAGAAGAAACATTTTTGGACATTTTGCCTTTCCATCTTCTTCTCTATTTAGTTTTATCGGCTTTTTGTGCTTTGCGATAGCTTTCTCTTTCGATTCGTACACAATTTCAGGCTACGTTAAAATGGTTGTTCTTGGGAGATTTGCGGCGACTATTGCGTTTTTAGCTGGTGTACCTCGGCTTAGTAGACCAACTTCTCTAACTTGGAAAATGCCAAAAATGTTGTCTCACTATTCTCCAAATGCTTTGTTTTACAATATGGCCATGTATGGTTCACTCATTGAAAGCTTATGAAAAAATTACTTTTAGGAGTCGAAATATGAATGCCACACGATAATCTATAAAAATTAAATAATAGTTATGTCCATCGAAGTTCGCGCATCACGCAAAAGCTACTGGATTGATTTTTATCAAATTTCATTAGTTTCATTTCTTAGACGCTTGGTCTCAATCTCTAATAAAAACTATCACAAACTTCATATTTTCATATCAATTCAAACACGCAAACATAACAAGCCGTTGACTGGCAAGTTAATGTGTTTGTGTGTTTGCGATTTGTTTTTGTTTTTTCCGTGGTGTAATTATATGAGGTGAATTTATAAGGGAGAGCCGTGCGTGCTGAATTCGGAGTCATTTGGAGAGCATGAGAGTAAATTGAATTTTTAAGAAGAAACTCAATAAAACTAGTAGAATTGCCGATGAGAGAGCAGAAGGAAACAGGTTACGCGTACCTGGGATAAGCTAGTTATAAATATGTATATTTACTTGAATTGATTCTCCAAAAATCGTTGTGAAAACAACGCAACACAAATGTTCGACATAAATATTTTGAGAAAATTCCTTAAGTGCTTGTCAAGTCACAAGGACTCTAAGGCTTGAAACGATCACACATCGTAAACTGTTGCAAACAAAATTCACATGTAAAGCATATCAACAAATGTCGCTATCTCGAATACAAGGTCACGGACATAATTACCCAGCAGGCAAATGAGCAAGGCCTTACTCGGAGAAGGCCTGCTAGCACTGCTGCGATTATATAAGGACTTCTCAAAACTAGATTTTCATGCAAATAAAAATTCAATCACAGAAGGCATAATATGCCTTGCCACAACAGACGTGCTATCAGGCCTGATATTAGAAGGCAAAGAAGAAGGACTCCATTTACTTTAGCGCTTTTCTGTTTCTTTTTTATTTCATGTATTGCAATGTTTTATGATTCGGCATAACTTTTTTGTCATATTAATTGTACATATGTATACGACATGAAAAGTATACACATGGTTAGAAATTAAAAGAGGTGAGCAGGCTAGTCTTCTGTTGTTTCATGTTATGTTAAGGAGGTAGAGTTTTGTGTATTATTTGTCAAATTGTAAAGTCATTAAAAAAATATCAACGCAAGTGAGATGGCGCGGATAAAAAAAAAAAACATTTAATATTTAGAGTCTTTAAATTTATTAAAACTAAATTTTTTTGTCAAGTACTTCTGAGAGTCCTTCTACGGTAAGCGGTCTTAGATAGCCTGCTTAGGAAGGCCTGTTTTCTGCGGCCATTTCATATAAAAAAGAAAGTACGTTTGAAAGGAGGGTGGAAGGCCTTATACTTACCAAGGAAGGCCTTCTAGAAGAACTGTTAGCTTCTGCCCTTGCCTACTGGGTACATTGCACGACAAAGGAACATTATATTCAATTCCAAATGTGTTTAAGAACATTCAACGAATTCAACTGAATACAAGCGCTCTACTCTTAAAAGTAAATTGAGCTCTCTGTGAAGAATCCAAGCCGAAATTGCTTTGCAGCACTCAACGTGGCACCCGTTCAAGCAACTCTGCCCAAATTGAAGTAGATCGCTGCTGAAGAGTGAAGTCTTCAGGTCTTCAATGAAGAACTGAGCAATTTGATTGAAAAGCTGCTAGAATGATTGAATCCAGCAACAGATCTCATTGACCATTAAAGAAATTTTTCGTTTCTCGGCTCGACTGAAGTTTGGAGGGATTTGATAGCAGAAGCTACGTACTCCTCAACTGAACTCTACAGATTTGCTATCGAACGATGTGCCCGTAACAAATTGAACAAATTCACAAGTAAATTATCTTCATGTGGTGTCTCGGGTAAGCAAATTGTCTAGCGAACAAACGCAACAAGTTGATGACTCTTTAATCAGCGACGAATTGGGTAATAAAATTAAAAAATTAAATTAAAAACTAAAAATTTCCACCAACAACGTATCTAACGATGAAACAAAGAAGTAAAACGACCTTTTCATAATAAACAACAATTTTCCATGAGCAAATCGATCGCGTCACGAATTTCAATTACATGAAAACATTTATAAGATCACAAGTATGGACTCCCTAACTGAATTAGAGTGACTTAATATAATCAACTAGTGGGTTCAACTAATTTTTTTTGAAAATAAACTTAGCTCAACTGATATGCTTCTTAAAAGTAAAACGGACACCCTAATGAACTAATGGTTTGTCACGCAAGATCTTCCCATGAACTAAATTTCTTAAAAAGCAATCTTGAATTTTTGTTTAAATGGAAAAATGCTTTCTATACGTTGACATTCAAAAGGGTTGATTAGGGTGCAAGGCGCATGTGGCATGAACAGGACATGATCAACGTGGAATGCGATGTTGAAAAACAAAGCAAGTTCAATTTGATTGACACGATGACATTTTTTACGTTGCGGGAAAAAAGAGACCAAATAATTTTATTCGTATTAATAATGTGTAGCCCATGGCGTTTTTCTTGACGGACTCAATGGGATGGACGCAGCGCAGAACACTTTTTGAATAATTAAAAATGCGCCAAAAAGCAAATTCTTGTGTTTACCTTGGGCCACCTGGTGAGGCTGATTGTTTGATTCGCAGAAATATTGAATAACAAAAAAAATATGAGTATACTTTCAGGATGTCACTACGATTACAGCAATTTAAAGTTAATTCAAGCGATTACATCAGCAGCGTTAAGGCAGCACTTCCGGGGAGTTTTTCTTCGGACGTCAAGTAAATAACAGCAACACTAAAACATCCTTATGATGTTTTCACTGAAGTTTATCACCAGAGTCGCTGCAGTTACATGAGGAAAAATCAATACACTATAACCATCTGCCAGGAAAGAGCAGAACAGGACAAGGACCAAACGACGGATGGGTGTGTGAGTGAGTGTATTGCGAATTTGAATAAATTAAATTCCAGTAAATCCACAGGAAGTCAGTCTGGCATTTTTTTTTTCGCTTTCGCATATCTGCAGTATTGCGTTATTTTTTATTTATAAATAAAGAAAGAAAAAAAAACTTTATTTGCAGACCAGGCAATGTGCCCTCCCTCTCTTAATGAAAAATGCTATTGAATATATTGATTCGTAAGTTTGATGACGCTATGTATAGTGTGAAGTTTTTCATAACATTCACTTAAACTGAAATGTTAAAAGATATTCCTGTAGCTAAACTACAAAAGGGTTACGGCTTTCAAAGGGTAAAATTGATTTGACGAGCTAAGTATTTGCGATTTGTGAACAGAAGAGTAATAATGTAAATAATATTGCATTTTTTCATTGTCTTTAATTATGTTTAAAATATATGGAAATAATTTTTCGATGAAGGTCCTCACCAACAAAAAATAAGGCTGGTTTTTATATTCTATCTGGATATATTCATTTAATCAATCCCTTTGCAACTCATAAAAGAAGGTGTGGGAAATTTGTATTATGATGTTATTGTATTAATAAGACCTTAAGTTGGTAATTGCAAATGAAACCATTTTTTCGTTCATTTTGACATTTGTCATTTTGAGTCTCCGGTTACATTTTTCTCAGACACAACCAAAAAAAAATGTATGAAATATGCTTCGGTAAAATTTGAATTTTATATCATACCATCTTCATTTACTCATGTCCTTCAGTGAAATAACTTGGGAAAGCTATTGAGACTTATTATAAAAATCGGTGATAATTTTGCTCAGTGTAATTTGTCGTTAATATCATACGATTTGATAATTTTCAACTTATTTCTTTGGAGTGATCTCAAAGTTAAGGTCTGTGCTAACTGGTCAGCAAATATTCCAGAGCTTATTCGATAGCATTAAATTATACCGAAATGTTAGCGAAATTTAAGATAAGTTGTTGGGGTTGTACCGCAGACGATCTGCTCGAATCTCAACTTCTGGTCGATATTATTTTTCTTACAAAATTGTCATTAACCAAAAAAATGATTCAACCAAAAACTTAAAAACTTTTCACACAAAAGCAACCTTTTTCTGATGAAATGTTAACATCTGAAAGGCTTCTTGATCTCTTGTAAGAATCAAGCCATGTTCTTCTATCTATCCCACCATCCCATCGTTTATCTATTAAATCACAACTGCGTGAGGACAAAGGGAGCTAAATGAATGAAATTTGGTATATTTCCCAATTATACAATTTCTCTTGAACTTGAAAATGGGAAATTCCCTACTACACAAATATGAGCCGGTCATGAGCTCTTACCTTGTTAAAGGTAACCTAAGAAACTAATAGTCCAAATTTGAAAGATTCAATACTTTTTAAATGCATTGCATTTATAGCTTACTTTCTGTCATAAATAATGGGAATGTGGCACCAATCTTACAATCAGAAACTTTCAGATGACATACTCCATAAACATTTAATTACAAGAACCAAGCGCAGACACTAAGAATGATTCAAGCAAGCTCTAGATCAGAAATGGCGAATCGGAGAATTAAAGTGTTAAATATCGTGTTTAATTAATGAATGACGCTTTTGTAGCACAAAAAGGATGGCAAAGACTTACTATAGGGTATCGTTCACATATAACGTGACATGATATTCGGTCTTCCGACTTTTATCAAAATTTATTGTTAATCCAAAACAAGCCATTTTTTGTTTCAAGGGTGTTCTAGTCACCTATAATAATTAATTACTTACATTGTCTTGAAAATCGCCTTAATGTGGTTAATTTAGGGCTCTGCATCTAAGAAAGGCGTCGTTGCTGCTTTTAAAAATGCCCCCTTTTTCAAAATTTGCTTGCTTAATTTTGTTTTCTTGTACCGCGACTTAGAATACTCTTTTAGAAAATTATTGGACTGGGCAATTAATGATATTCAGTCAGGAAAAATGTTTTTGTTTCTGTATAATTGATGTGAAATTTTGCGCTTCTGGGAGGTTATGGAGAAGTCGCGCCTTCCTGCAATAATTTTCAGTGTCAGCAGTCATTTTTGCCACATATATCAGATGAAAAAATTCAAATGATCACAAGAAACTATTACGTCTCTTAAATGTGATATAAAAAATTAGCTGACTACACCGTTTCATGTCGTCTTTTGTCATAAATTCGCTAATTCCCACCCCACTAGAATATAGAAAATGAACGACCACTAAGCATTAATATAATGTTTTTATTCAGTTCAACGAACTTTATTCATTAAGGTTTGACACTCTGGAATAAAAAAGTCAAAAAATTTCCAAAAACTAAAACTCCCACAAATCGACATAAACTTCCGCTAATTTACCTATTTACATAAGAAAACTCGGTCTCAGTTTTGACAAAAAATATGTGCCACTGTTCAAAATTCTAACGTAATATTATAATTCTGAAGTCAAATTTGTATGCAGCAATGAAAAATCAATGGGAAATTTCATTCAGAATGTCGAAGAATTAAAGATTTAGTTATCTGAAAATAAAGAAATTTTTACCAGTTAAGGGTTAATACTCAATATTCTGATCTGCTGGAAGAACTATAACTTCAAATTCGGTTTTAGCAGCTTTAAAATCTATGGGATTGCATTACTGGCATCCAGGGGCGTGGCAACAAAATTTTTCATGGGGGGCAAACTCAAATAAAAAAGGTCGATAAATTTTTCTGAAAAAAAAGGTTTATTCTATACCTTAGCACTGGACATAAAGAGAATTTTGTATGAAGATGTTTTTTTATTCGTTGGAATTTCCATTAATTCATGATAAAGTAAGTTTTGTTCAAATGTTTCCAAAAGTGGCTTTTCGATTTCTTCGCGAGATGAATTCTTTCATAACCCTTTGCAATTCTAAGAACCCTGTTTTTTCCTTATAAGCATGAAGGAGCACTGCATGGATAAGACGTTTTCGGGTCATTTGTAAACGAAGATAAGTCTTTAACCATCGCAAAGTGCTAAATGACCTTTCACAAGAAGCTGCTGAACCTGGCACTGTTATTATCAAATTGACCAGTCGATAAACTTGATCTAGAAGGTGTTTCGCTGTTTGAGATGATTTGCGAAGTTGGTCAGTGATTTCAGGACAGCACGTTGGCTTGTTGCCAGGCATGTTTTTCAATATTTGGAGTTGAGAACGGAGGTTGGTCAGTTCAAAATTATCTGAGAATATGCTCAGTTTTGACTTTAGTGGGTACATTTCATTTGTAGTAACGACTCGAAAGCATCAAGGTCTGAAAGATTTACAAATGAATTATCATCATTATCAGTGCAATAGTAATTAATTATAATAATTTTCTCTATTTTTGACGTTTTCATATTCGAGTTTAGAATTCGCTAATGAAATTTTTCACTAAATCTTAAAAAGCCTTAAGTCCCTCTTTTATTTCTAAGATTTATTGAGTCTGCAGCCCCAAGGTGATATAATTGGCAACCCGTAAAAACTCCAAGTTGAGAATACTCGAGAATACTTTAATAAAAAGATTTGCAGAGTCGTAAAAATGTTGATCGAACTACGATGTACGATGGGGCAAATTCAATACACTGCCCCTCTGCCGAAATTTCAGGGGGCAGCTGTCCCCCTGCCCCCTGGTTGCGACACCCCTGCTGGCATCATTGATGCCTAGTACTTTTTTTATTTTCCCAAGACCGTGTGATTAATTTGTAAAACTGTGGACTTTTAGCTTTTAGGTATGCAGTAAATACATTCATAAATAAATTAATAATATAAATATTTACAGAAGGATATGAAATTTTATGTTTTGTTAAGCTATATTGTGCTTATGTTGAGCATTCCTACGGCTTATTTTCCGCTGACTGAAGAAACAAGTCATTTCTAAAAACGATCTTTTCTTTTGTGCCGGAATTTCTGTGTCCAAATCTGGAAACCCTAATAGAGATAGGAAAGGGTCGCAGAATGAAGAAAATATTTCATTGTTATGGCATAATAAGTTTTCTGATAACAGCTTGGGATCAGATCTTCTGTATAATAAGAAATACTTGATACAAATTGTTTGTCTAAGTGAACAAAAATTACGAAAAAATTATGCAAATCGCATAAAGAAGAACTACTCGCATAGCTTAGAAAGCGAAAAGCTTCGGAATTATGTTTAACTAAAATACCGATAGATCAGGTTAAACAATTGGAAAAATATATACACACATACATACATACATGCACATTTGATTTTTGTCATTTCGTTACAAGTCGCCATTGTTGACAAAGTATCCTTGGCTCTAAGGACTTGGAAATTTGCAAACCCTCATATGAGCAAAACACCCCCATAAAAGAACGCTTATGTACTCATATGTTTGCATGTAAAAAAAGGTACATATATTAACATATACACAAATTTTCGGTACATGCACGTTTCCTATGTGTTCGTGTGTGTGTGTGTTCGTACGAGTGTTGTTCGCGCTAGTGTGTTCCGAAATACATACATATGTACATACATATAACCATTGTATAACGCTTCGGCCGCCATTAAAGCATCAATTTATCTAAATTCTAACTGAACGAAAGAAGAATAACAATTTCACCCCCGGCCAGTCACCCACAGGACGAAGAAGCACCCTTTACCGTTACATTCGGTAACGTATAGCAACGCAAAGCAGAGCAGAGCTCGGTGTAGCGTCGCATAGCACCGCAACCCATCGCGCACATGTGTGAACCTGTAACAACGGCGAGGTACATACGCGAGTAAACTATGAAGAAGAACGGCAAAAACGAACCGAAGCGACATATTACGATGCGACGTATGATGGCTTATCGAAGGATATCGAGAACGAAGCGTCGAACTTCGAAACAATACGACGCGCAACGTCAATGTTGATGTATGCACACATAGGGCTACCAGATGGCCTTACTACAAAAGTAGCACATATCAAAAAATTGGAATTTTGTAAATGAAAACCTTAATTTTTTTTTAATTTCATACAAATATTTTTGATGAGCAAAAAAAAAAAAAAAGGTCCTCACTTCCTAACAAAAAACCCCAGCAAATTAAAAACAATAATTTGAAATAACTTTGATGACCAAAAAAAAGGTCCTCATTTTGTACGAGAAAACTCCAGCAAATTACAAGAATATTTGAAATGCAAAAGTAGTGAAAAGTAGCGCATTTCAACCAAAAGTAGTACATTTCGAGTCAAAAGTAACAAAGTAGCAAAGCCTTGCAAAAGTAGCACTTTTGCTACTTTAGTATCGCATCTGGTAGCCCTATGCACACAGGCGGCGTAGAACGTGGTGTCCACTTCCGTTTCGATAACCTAACGTGTGCGTGTGTGTGTGTGTGAGTGTGTTGTCATGTGTGGGTGCGCACAACGTATCAAATTTCTATATCACCTTGTTCTCAAGAGCAACCACACCACTTCAGATGTAGTTTGTCCCCCTGTTGTTTTGCATCCAGCACATTCACAATACATCGAACACATCGAAACTTCAACTCATGTCGTATAGAAAGCGTTCAGTCTATCTCACTCTTTTGCATGGCCAACTAAACTTTTCTCTTTCATCGTTAGCCTGTTCTCAGAGCACACATGTACCATGCATGTTTCTCCCTTATATCCCCCAAACGTTATGTAGCCATCGGCCATTGACGAGCTCACTCGTCTCCATGAGATGCTGTTTGTATCCAGCAACTTGAAATGGTCGCCTGGACGACAACGATGCTGCTGAGGACATTTTACACATACATACATGTGTACGTAAACCATCTCGTGCCCCCAGATTTATTTCGTACCTATGGATACGAGCAACGCTCCTCGTATATAAAACACCACCCACTCATATGAACACATAAGTGCGAGTGTTTCAGAAACTCAGAAATTATACGTCGTAAGTTTTAGGATGATGAGCATTGTGGCTGCGACGAAAATCGAAAGGGATTGACAACGACTCAAGTGGGTGGCATGCTGTCACATAACCCTTGCAAGAGGGTTTTAGAATTGAGTGCCCATTTCAACGGCAATTAAGTAATTAAAGGGTGAAATTAATACATAGACTAATGAACATATTCATACCTTAACACCATACGGTCGCTAACCGATAGCCACATTATATAATTCTGCATTAAACATTTTCAAAAATTAAAGGACTTTACAGGAAAATCCGGTCCAGAAAAAACTACTTTGTCCTGCAAACTACTTTGACGGGTAACATATACATATAAATACTCCTTGCTCAAAAAAATTATAAGAAATGCCTTTGTTCGCTCAGAAAATTGAACTCTGAATTGTTATTTTTTAGAGTACTGATACGTTCACTGGACAAAACACAATCTCGCTCGCAATGTTAACTGACTTGTTTGAAAATACCTCGGACTAAGTAAAACGCTTTCAATATTATATTTGTTGTACTTTAATTAATTGCTGTGACGAACACTACCTTTATCGGAACATGATTTCCCATTATTTCCAATATATTTTTATAAGGCAGGTGAATGAAAAAAAAAAAAAAAAAAATCTGAAGGACATCGTTTTAAAGGACATATCTTAGGAAAAGAAAAGAGAAACTGTATGATTATTTATCATATCATAATTATGATAATTATGATAAATATCATAAATGATAGATCATAATTATGATAAATATCATAAATGATAGATATCATAAATGATAGATTGAAAAATTGTTGGCTTGCATTCTATCATTTAGGAATGCTACTCGTTGTTGCAAAAAAAACAGATACTCACATACGATTGCGGTGCAAAAAGAACGAGTTTCAAGATTGTATTCATGAAAATGGGCGAATCAAAAAAATTTTAAGAAAATTCATACATGAATAAAATCATGAATGCGACATTTTGAGTGTTTCAAACATGAATATTTCCGAACTCTGGGTTTTTCCATTGTACAAGCAAGGTGAATTCTTTAGGGAGAGCCATCCGCGCTGAAAATGAAGCCACTTTGAGAGCGTAACTCAATTTTCAAAACAAAACTCAATAAAATAAATAGAAATGTCTATGAGAGAGCTAATTTGTAATGAATTCGCCTTTGTGATCTTGTTTGACAATTCGGGTTTATTTTCAAAAAATCAAATTAAAGAAATACAGAAGAAAAGCAACGCTGTACAAAAATGATTGAAAATATGGATTTAGGATTTGGATATGAGTTCTAGGATCCTTTGAAACAAGAAATAGGTTACGCGTAGCAACTGGTAACAGCTAGAATATCACAAAATTTTCAAAAATGTTCGCATAACAGTGACGCGACTTATGCTGAAATAATTTTTTGTAAATTATCAACTAGTCCAACAAAAAAAAAAAAAAAAAAAAAAAAGGGAAAATCTTGCTTTGCTTAACAATACCCCATATAGGGGAATGCGGGTCTGATTTTAACAGGGGTAAGTCTTAACACTCAAATTCAGAGAATAATAAATAGCTCAGAAATGACTTTTTTAGCTTTAACTCTTTCTCATTCCACTGGACATTGGCTGAGCTTATTAAATTTATCCTCCGACGTCGAAAAATTGAGCCAAAAAATCAGTCAAAAAATTGAGCCAAATCACAAATGTTTTGTGCACTTGAATTTTGATTATTATGTAAAGTTTCAATGTTCCTTTATTTTTTTTTCAAATGTTTGCTTAGTGACTCACTTTAAAGTTTTGATCCTTTGTTGACGATTACTTTCATTGAATTTTTTTTGAAAATATTTTGTTCATAAGAAACGGTGATGGGCCAAGTAATAACAAAGCGATGGAACAAATTTTAATACTGACAAGCACTGTTAAAACTGTTAACACTTGCTTCTACATTGCATAAACTTGCCCCAATTTATGCAAAATGCTTAAATATGTTCTAAAATAAATGAATAATACAAAAAAAAAAATGAAGAAATTAATAATATTCTTGCTAAATATTTACAATTTGCAATGGTATCGAAAAGTGTCCGTAATGTTAAAGTTTGCCCCAGCTTAGTTAATTTTAGCCCTTCGTGCGAGGGACTAGTCAACGTTTTTTAAAAAAAAAAACTGTGGTATATTTAGATCTAAATTTTTTCAACACACTAACTAAAACGTGTGACTATCGTATAGAAAGAACAAATATGTATGTAAGAATATAATTGCTTTATAAACTGGAGCCCCAACCTCCCCTACATATGTATACATTCCTGCGCACAGGTATGCACTACACAAATCCTAATTGGAACGTATTGCGTACTTCTGCTGACAAAGAAAAAAAAAATGCTTAAAAAATTTAAAAGAATATCGGAGAAACTCACGAGTATAAAATGTACCTATTTTTTTTAGAGAATTACACAATGCGACAAAATTTGGTCAAATCTCTAGCTCTGAAATCCGAATATGCTTTTCCGCATGTTCTTGATGCGCTGAGTTCGAATTCAAGGTCAGAACTTCTCTGATGATTCTGGTTTTCAAGATATCCTACAAGTGCAAAAATCATTGTTTTTTGAGATATTTTAGGTTATGTTACAATGAAAGGCAATTTTTTTTATAGTAAGACCATTAACGGGGTTCGAAAGAACAACTTTTTCTCTTCAAAATCCATTTTAAGTTTTATTGACATCATTTTTATTCCTCCGAAATGTCGTAAATTGAAGTTTATTACAAATTTGCCTTATTGATCCAATATGGCGGTCGAGTAATTTAAAAATTGATCGGATTTTGGTTCTCCATATTGGAACCGCCATTTCGAATTTTTAAAATCTGATACCAGGTTCGTGATCAGCGACTCCAAAAACCCCCGTGTAAGGGGTTTCAAGCCTTAAAAACGTTCAAGCGCATCAAAATCCACTTCTTAACTCCAAAGTCGTTTTTCTCGAAAACTTATTTTCGGACCGTAGGACCTCTGTCACATATAATTAATGTACGGCCTCTTACCAATTTTATAAATGTTGTGATACTTTAAGGCTATGTGGTATATGGCGTGACGGTATTGCAAAATATTTTTTACTATGTAATGAAATGTTTTCGAGTTTTAAAGACGATCTGTTATTTAAAAAACTCTTTTTTTTACAAAAGTTTCTTGAACATTTTTCTGGCGCAAAGGATCATTAGGCCTACTAAATTTAACCAGAGAAAAAAATATATATTTGAGCAAACTTGAAGCTATTTGAAAGAAGAAGACTTGTACTTAAAGAAGCCAACCTTTTATTTTGGTGAAACAAACAATCCGCAATGCTACATAACCTCAAAAATGGGCAAAAATGCTGAGTTTTGCTCTCTAAGATATCTCGAAAACCGAAGCTGATAGAGCATTTCCGAGACCAGATTCGAATTCAGCGCATCAAAAACCTTCCGAAATATATAGTCTAGTTTTTGGGTCTGAGATGCTGTCGGCCTGTGTAATCGGCTCACTTAACACAGAAAAATGGTACATATTATAATGCACTAACTATTTTATTGTAAAAGGTAAATAATTAAAAAAAAAAGTTTGATATAAAACGTTGCCAGTATTTTTCAGTTTTCAATGAAAAATTAAAAAAAAACGATTCTGCTCTGAACCAGGACAAATTTTCTTACAATTTCATATAAGAAAGCTTACAGTAGTCTTTTTCACTTTTTACCGATCGCTTCACAATGTAGTCACTTACAATCCAATCCATGATCCAATTTGAATGAACTTAAGATCTTCTCACCGTCTCAAAATTTCTTTGCTAGATTGTATCGTTCGTACGAATACGGATATATCAACTGAGCACTTTTTAATCCATGAGTTGTTGGCAAACACTTCACACCTGAACTGATGCAACTGATTTTTTGCATACGCGCTAATCGTGAATTCAAAAACTGATTTAGAGCATTAAGTTTTACCTGAGTTTGCTCTGCAAAATTAAAAAATATTCACTGCAATACACCTTTGATTGGATAGGGATGAATTCCCAAAAGGGATAAAACGTGAATTTGGCAACGGATTGCAATAAAGTGTCATTTTCTTAAGGGAGCCCCTCTGGTTCTTTACCCATTTCCCATTGTTGTCATGTCATGCATTAAAACAGCAACAACAGCAACAACAAAAACAACAATAGTCGTGCGATGCAATTTGCAATTTGAATTTTGGAATATGCAAAATAGGTTTTTGCGCAACAAAGGATTGCAATGCATGTAATTTGAATATTCAAATTACAAATAATAATTTGGCAAATGATTGAAATTAAAAAAAAAAAAAATGAGGGAAAATTGGAAAGCCTGTGTTGTGTCGCAGGACGAAAGGTGTTTTGCATTTTAAATTATTGATTGAGCCGCCGGAAAAGGGATTGCATTATTGGTATCGGGATCAGCAACCAAAATGCAGGAAGCATTGCTGGATAAGTATAGAGAAACAAATTTTAATTACAAAGCGAATTTCAATCTTCGAATGTTTTTTTTTTATTATTTAAATAATAATTTTTTATTTGAGTTTTTTTAAGGGTTGAAAGAAAATCAATGTATTGAACGAGTAAATAGCTCTTAGGTCTCAAATTGTTTTATCAAATTTGCATGAATTGATGAAAAAATAAATTCGGAAAACTATGTCAGTTAGCTTGCTACTTTAATGATCAGTACCAGGAGATCGACCATAGTTCGATTCTTCGTTTTAAGGCTAGAAAAGTCGAAAAAATAGGGAAAATGTTGAAAAAATTTTGAAAAAGTTGAATAAGTCGAAACGATATCAAAAATATTTAAAAAAATTGAAAGAGATTGAAAAAATCGAATGTGTCGAAAAGAGTTCAAACCTGTTGAAAAGTCTGAAAAATAATTAAAAAAAAACTCGAGAAATATAAAAAAAGTCGAAAATGTGTGAAAAAACCGAAAAATGTTGAAAACAAATTGAATGAAGTTGAAAAATTTGGAAATACATAGTTGAATAAAGTTGAAACAGGGTGAAAATGTTGAATCAGTTGTAAGACTCTGAAAAAGTCAAAAAATATAGAATCTATTGAAAAAAGTTGAAAGATGTTAAGAAAGACGAAAACATTTACAAAATGTATATAAAAGTGGAATGAGGTTGAATAAGTTGAAAATATATGGAAAATATTAAAAAATGTTGGAAAAATAAAAAAATCGGATGTGTTGAAATTTGTTGAAAAAAGTTGAAAGAGGTTGATGAATATTGAAACAGTTGAAAATTGCTAAAAAAGTCAACAAAAATACGAAAAATGTTGACAAAAAATGAAAAATGTTGAAAAATTCGATAAAAGTTGAAAAAAGGTTGAATAAGTCGGAAAAAATATGAAAATGTTGAAGGAAGTTCGAAAGAAGATGGAAAAGTCGAACAAAATTGAAAGAGGTTGAAAAAATAGAAAAAAATATGGAAAATGGGTACAAGTTGAAAGAGGCTGAAAACGTTGAAAAATGCTGAAAAAGTCGATGAATTATGGAAAAGGTTGAAAAAAGTTGAAAGGGGTTGTAAAATTTCGAAAAAAATCCGCATCTGCATACCAAAATTTATCATAATAGTTTGTGAAGTCTTGCGAGATATGCCGTAGTTGGTCTTAAAATGTTGGGGTGGTCAATGACCCCCCTGTTGCAATCCAGTCCGATTTTGATAAAGAAATAGCTTTTTATAAAAACATACTTACACCAAATTTTAGTATTATTACTTATAAAGTTTGCTATACATACATATATGTCATTTAAATTATTTTATTTGTATGGGAAGTAGTGCCACGCCCATTGCTGATATTTCGCCTGCTTTTGATTTAGATATACTTTATAGCAAGTAAACCACCTTCACTAAATTTCGTACCAATTGCTCCAATACTTCACTTATAACTTTTTGTTAATATGGGAGATGCCATGCCCACTGTTGGAATTTTATCGAATTCCATACAATTTTAAAGCTTATTTTTCCGACAACTCTACACCAAATTTTATTGGGATTACTGCCATAGTACACATTAAACGTTTTTTGCTGGTATGGGAGGGGCTACGCAAACAGGCACCGTTGCGCCCACTTTTGGTAATTAGTAGGTGCGAAACCTTCCATATAAGTTCATTTGGTTTGATTTGAACTCTAATCTTAATTATGGAATCATAACGAAAAACCGAATAATGGACGGTTTGTTGGCACAAGCATGGTAATTTTTATGGGCTTAGTTTTTGAAAATTGAAAAAAAAAACAAAAAATTTGCAATAGTGAATAAAATATTTAATTGGAGCGATACATCGATTCCTGCCATTTACTTTTTAAATATTATTTCATGTAAATGTTGCCCGCGGCTACGCTTGAAGTGGTCCATCCGTAAGCTCCAATTTTATGATACTTTTTCCAGCATTTCGACTGGTATCTCACCAATGGCAGCTGTTATGTTGTCTTCCAGGGCTGTAATTTTGGCTGGAGTATCCCCGTAAATAAATGACTTCACGTAGCCCCACAAAAAATATTCTTTTTCAATTTCAATTTCAATTTTTGTTTTTATTATATTATTTACATACATACATATTGGTAAACTTATTTCGTAAAGAGTTCAAGATTATATCTTTCTCAACTTAAATATACAATGGCTTAAATAATATGTATACGAGTTCACAAAATATTATTGGAGGGAAAAATTTTTAAAAACCCTATACAAATTTATATAAAACTTACATCTAATTCTACCTAACCTACTATTAACTTGAGACTAGCTCATTAATATGAGAATATTCAGAGACTTGGCATCTGATAATAAAGTTTTCGGAATATCGGTTTAATTTGGCGACAACTAAATCTATGTTTGCAAGTGCATGTAGTCGTTCAGTAGAATAGAACCTAGTGGGGTCAAATCACAAGATCTTGGCGGCCAACGCACTGCTCCAAAACGTGAAATTAATTGCTCACCAAACTCGCCTTTCAATATGTTCATGGTACCGCGTGCCACCGTCTTGTTTAAACCGCATGTCAACCAAGTCTAATTCTTCCATTTTGGACAGAAAAAAGTCGGTAATTATCTGGCACGGTTCTAAAAGTTGATGCTCAAACTAAAGTTTTTGAAGTGAAAACTTCTTATGGCACGTTGTGCGGTTGAGGAAAAAAGTATAAACTCGCGACACCGACCGCCATCGGGATTCCCCGTCATGAATGCGATAGTAAAATCTTTGAAGACTTGGGAAACGAACTCGATTTTGGAATTTTGAAGACTTGGGAAACGAACTCGATTTTGGAATTTCGAAGACTTGGGAAACGAGCTCGATTTTAGAATTTTGAAGACTTGGGAAACGAACTCGATTTCAGAAATTTGAAGACTTGGGAAACGAACTCGATTTCAAATTTGGAAGACTTGGGAAACGAACTTGATTTTGGAATTTTGAAGACTTGGGAAACGAACTCGATTTTAGAATTTTGAAGACTTGGAAAACGAACTCGATTTCAAAAAATTTAAAAAACGTAGCCTACCCTTAGGCGCTATTAATAATTTGCCCCTAAAAGTATGCAACACTTTCTGACAAATTTTAAAATAGCGCCTAAAAGTAGGTTTGATTTTAAAAATTTCAGATAATGTTGCCTACTTTTAGGCGCTATTTTTGAAATTTGTCGGAAAGTGTTGCATACTTTTAGGAGTAAATTATCAAAAGTGCTTAAAAGTAGGCAACGTTTTTTGAAAAAATTGGCCCATGATAATATGCAAGTTTTTGGAAAAAATTTTTAAATTTGTAGCATACATATGTTGACTTCCGGTTAGCTGTTGCTCAGTCAGCAAATTTTTCTCTGCAAGCGCAGCCGAAAGCAGAGCCAGCAGCCCAAAGCAGAGAAAAATCTGAAATACCGGGCCACCATGAACCAGCAGCAAGCAAATTTGGTTTTTTGAAAAACTTTAAAACGTTATATCTCGGCTATTACTAAACCGATTTAGACAAATGAGGTGTAATAGTTTTTTTGAAGTCATTTGTGTTTTAATAAACTGTCACTAGATGGCGTTTTAAGCAGTTTGAATATTATAATACCCATAACTCGGCAACGAATAAGCCGATTTTGATAAATGTGGTGTCATAGTGTCTGTAGGAAGAAGCAGATTTTTAAGTTTTAGAAAAATTATGTTTAAGCTTGGTCCAGGTACTTTCTTTACCTGATTTTTTCTTATACTTACATAATTCGCAATGATGTTTCTTACTGCAATCAGAATAAATTTTTGTTCTCAAACATTAGGAATACTTAGCTCAAATTTAATTATTCACAGTTGAGGCTACTGAGCCGAATATACTCTTTCCAGCAATTTTTGAAGTGAAAACTTCTTATGGCACGTTGTGCGGCTGAGGAAAAAAGTATAAACTCGCGACACCGACCGTCATCGGGACTCCCCGTCATTTATGCGATAGTAAAATTTGAATGTTCTATTGTTTCTTTTAAATAAATATTCCAAGTGGAAGACAAAAAGCAACACACTAACTGACACATTCCATTCTCATTCAACGATTGTTATGCTTGCATGTTTGTTTCTTTCAAAATCCGCGTTGTTGCGTTGACAAATTGAGAATGAGAGCCAGAGTAAAATTTGAATACATATTCCGTTTTTGTCTTCCATTGCATTGCCATATAAAAAGAAAACGCACACATGCCAACTAACACACTAACTTGCCATTAAACGATTTGTTTTCACTTCTGTCGGCACTCCCGGAGTGCAACCCGCCGTTTTTTTTTATAAGACGATGATGCAATTTCCAGTATAATTTGCAGTTTTATGCATGGATTTTGGGAAAATATTTAGAGTGTTTTGCATCTCAAACAATTTTTTGAAGCTGTGGAACATACAAATTTACCATAGTTCGTATACATTTTTTTACACGATTTTTTATTTGCACGGTTTTCCAAGGAACATATCTGCCGTTGAGTTGGGTATATATAATGACAGACCAGAAATTCTTCATATTAGATTTAAAAACGTTTCTAAAAGCAAATTAAGTTAGAAAAAGTTCAAAATCACAAAGTAGTTTTTAATATGTATGAAATTGTTAAAAATTTCTATGCCACTGAAGAACAGTTTTTTTTTTGACAGTGATAATATTTATCTTATTCTTTCGGAGACACACTTTTGCGCTGAGCAACTTTGCCAAAAAAACAGCATGTATCCGTACTATATTGGAGTTTACAACAAAATGTTCCTCTAATTATTATTTCGTACAGTCAATAAAAAAAGTACGGATTTTTTTTCGTCGTCATCGACTCATATCCAGTGAGTATTACATGATTATAAGAAGGAACCAACGTTTCTTTAAGGTACAATTTGTTGAGATTTTATTTCATAAACGGCACGGAAAACCTTTTTTAAATGTTTCAAGCGTTAACTCAAAGGTATACTTTAATCAAATTAGTTTCTCACAATAAAGGCTGATGAGCTGAATATGAACCCTTTTGGCATAAATGCAGATTAACATACAGATTACCATACATTTCTTAGCAACGTTTCATTTGCTTCAAAGTTGCAAATGTTCTTCAATTTCCTTTACGAAATTGTACACAGACATTTATGTCCTTATGCATATATGTATCGGATTAGATGAAAATGTCCTAAAAGACGACAGACAGTTGAACTGTTGTGTCAAGAAAATAGAATGAATTGTATAATGTGTGTGAAATGCTTTTGTGAAATTTCCAACTGCAAGGATTTGATTTCGAAATTACACAATGCCACATGCGTTGCATTGAGCATTTTTTCGCAATATTAATTACTTGTATTATTCTGTCACGAAAATAAATTTCCTTTTGCTGTCAATTGACAGCACATACAAAAATTATGACCCATGCAAATTGGTTTGAGTACACGTACAATTTGAGTGAATGTAAATTTAACCCCATTCAAAAAAGGGTACAGGAGAAATGGCGTACCTTGTAACATGAGAAGCCGCTTGTAACGAAAATTTCCATTTCAGAAATTTGAGTACAGATAGAAAAATTTGTCAACAATTTTTCCAATGATTTTCTTTTTGGTTTTAAGAAAACTATTAAAATCCTTAGAAAAAGCTTTTTTGAAAAAGTACTTTTTTGAGGCTAAATAAATATCTTATTAAAAAAATTTTTATTTCAATGATCTGTTTTTTTCTGCGTGTAAGGATGCAAATCACGAGCTCAGAAAAGTTGCTACAAATTTCACATAAGAAGTACTCAGTAGTCGTTTGTGTATAGACGGTCCAGGTATATCATGTTTACTTCAAAAAACAGACTTTTTTCCGTTTCAGTTTTTAATAGAACGTATGTACCTTTTTGCCCAAAACTTGAGCTTCTTAGCTCAAACCTGTAAACTGCGCGGACAGAGTCTGTGTCCGATTTCGTTAAAATTTGTCAAAAAAACCGACTTACTAAAAAGTCTGTTTAAGATGCCAAGATGTATGGAACCCACTATTGTCAAACCACGCCCACATTTTTCGTGTTGCTGAAAATGTGGACAAAATTCACTCGTATGGAGTTTTTTTTTTTTCGCTGTGTTGTAGGTCTATAATAGAATCGGACTTGAAGAAAATTCTCCAAAAATTTCAGCTTCCTAGATCAAACCTGCGAACTGCGCAAACGGTTTGTTTCCAATTACAATTCATATACAAAAAAAAAAAAAAAACGAGAAAGCAAAAAAAAAAAGTATCGCAGATTTTTTCTACGTTTCATATGAATTCTAATTGGAAATAAAATGTTTTCGCCGTTCGCAGGTTTGATCTGGGAAGCTGAAATTTTGGAAGAATTTCTTTCAAACTCGATTCTATAACAAAGGCCTATGGGACAGCAAAAAAAAGACCCCTTTCCGCATTTTCAGCTATACAAAAAGTGTGGGGGCGGTTTGACAACAGTGGGTGGCACCTCCAATACAAAAATATACCTAAAATGCTATATCTTGGCATCTAAGGTAGATATATCGTAAAATTATAACGAAATCAAGCACAAACTCTGTCCGCGTCATTAACAGGAACCATAATTTTGGGAACCATACATTTTGAAACCTCATGCCAAAACCTAGACAAATAAATAACAAAATCAAAATTTTCAAAATAAACACCCTAATGTAGGTATCTCGCGTAGTTTAAGTCAAAACCTTACAGGGTAAGAGCAATTCTTGATGATAATATCTGGGATATGATTCAACAATGCAACCCTATATACTCTATTTAGGCTCTTCGAGTTCTATCATTTAGCATACACTACAAGCTGTAATCTTATACACTTTTAATTACAAAAATGAAAATTAGCCAAAACTCGGGTTTTTTTCGGGGAACGCGAAATGCTTTGGCAAGTCTACCCTAATGGGTGAGTTCCACCATAATACTTTACTATCTTTCTTGTACTTCTTATCCTGTTATATTATTCACTTGACTTTTCTACAGTGGGCACTTGGGTTACGCAAGACGTCTTCGCTCAGTGTGATATTTTATTTATTAATTTTTCTAGATCAAAATACATTACTTTGAAGAATGTTTTTTTTTTGTCTATAGAGGGTGCACAATTTTCGTAATTTGAAAAATTCATAGTCCCATATTTTTGATTACCAAGTAAATGAGGTTATTATAAAGGTGGTTTTACACGATTATGACAAAATGAATCGAGTGTTATACCAACTGAAGAATAAGTCCTTCAAAATATGAACTTCAGTTTTCAACGACTTGTGGTATAGTGCTTATTTCCATATTTTCTTATTTTAATTTTAAGTGAATGTATTTTTTGATTCCAAGACGGCAATATTGTTGGCCATGCTCATAAAGCTTAAGGAACTATAATTTGAAAAAATCTCTAGAGGTGCACGCAAAGTTTATTATTAAATTAAAATTTAAATCAGATCCCTGTACTTGGTAATCGTTTCAAAAAATTACTGAGCTGTGAATGTTTGAAATTTTGCAGTTTTTAAAGTTTTCAAGAATGTTGGTAACTATGCCAATTGAGGAATAAGGAATATTTTAAATAGACTTTAGAGCGATTTTGATTCATACAGCTTAGTTAGGTAAGAAATAATAATACTAAATTAAATATTTTAAGCCAAGAAATGAATTGAAATGTGAGTGTTTTAGATATGAGCATACCCGCTGTTAATTGGTTGGCCGTAATTAGAAATTGAACGAGTAGTTTAAGTATGAAACACTGAAAACTTTAAAAAAAAAGTTAAGATCATTCATTAAAATATGACTTTTTCTGACAGCACATATTGTCTATTGGTAATTGGAACAACTGAAAAGTAGAGCCAATATCTTCACTTTCTTAGTGAAAGAAATTTCTAAGGTTCTTGTAAGGCATTAGATCGAGTGTGATATAACCCCCTCGTATCACAATTAATTGCATATGGTGTTGATAAAACTTTCACTATTTGCAGAACAAGTTTCTACAGTGGCCGCTCTATCCGTGTTGCCGCAGACAGTTTAACTTCAAATGTTTGAGTTTCCCAAAGTTCAAAAAATTCCTTTGCGGACGACAGCAACATCTGTCACTAATAGCTCTTGAAATAACGCTCAAGCTCTTTGGAGGCTCGGAAAAGAAGTCGGAACACTTCCAAGTGATCCAATATCAACCGCATAATTTATAATAATGCATGGGTTTATCGAAGGAGTTACTGGGCCATATAACATTCGACCACCTTTGCTCATAATATCAATGTTTTTATATTATTTCGATATATCTTGAGAGGGTGGATCTTCCTCTACAAGCAAGTCCATTTATTGTTTTTGTAAATAAAAATCAAAATTTACTATTTTAATGTGATCAAATGTTCCATGCAGGCCCGTGTGCAGGAATCATCTATGGGGGGGTTTTAACTCGGATATTTCATGTTAGATTATGTTAAAAAAAAACGTCAAAAAACGGTTTACTTTTAATATAGACAATAGAGCGGGTCCATTTGTATGAAGCAAAATAAAGTCAGCCAGACACAGACTCAAAAGTTAGAAGAACCCTTAAAAACGATATTTTGTCAACGTCATTTTGTTTTCATTCCGAGAAAAACCAATGGAGCACTTTTAATTCTCTTGAAGGTCACTAAAAAAATGTGAAAAAAATCGAATTTTGGGACTGAATATTATCTATAATAGAAAAATAATTTAACATTTTTTAACGTCAAACTTTTTGCAAGAACGCTATCTTTATTTTTCGACTAAATTCGGGTATCCATTCTGTGGAGGAATAAAAGTTACGAGCAAAAAACACGTTTTTTTTAGCCAAAAGGAACCTTCAGGAGAATCAAATGACACAGATATAGTTTTTCAGGGTCTTTTTAGCTTGAGAGTCGGTGTCTGGATAATGGACTTTTAATTATAATTAAATACATACATATGTATGTACATGTAGTTATGTTATGATTCGATATTCAGTTATCATTATGTAAGTACATAGCTAATTTTGCGAGGTACTTGAAAAAACTCGTCCAAAACTCTTTTCACATTGATTTCGATATCGCAATGTACATGTTCAGTCGATCTTCGGACATAGTTGATCTGAGATATGTCTTCAGACGACGTAGCACTGAAAAGGAGCGTTCATTTGTTGCTGTTGTCACAGGCAAAGTTGCCATAACACGAAGCATTTGATGGACATTTGGAAACGCGTCTTCATTGCAAATATGCAGTTCTTCGAAAGAATTGTTGATGTCTTGCCCGGTAATGCGTTGACGCCAAACTTCGTTTATCCACATGTCACGTGAAGTATAATGCAAAATTTAAATATATATGTCGCGTATAGATTTGTGCATGAATTTTCATTGAAGCTGATCTTATTGACGAAGCTATGGAGCTATGCTTAACGCGCATTGAAAAAAACGCTCGTGTCATTTAAAAAAAAAAAAAATATTGTTGTGTCTTTTTGATTTTTCATTCAAATGTCAATAAAAAACTATGTGCGAAAATTTCCAATGGGGGGAAGGGTTTGAACCCGCAAAACCCCCCCTTGCGCACAGGCCTGGTTCCATAGAAAATAATAGAGTTTAGCTACTACAGCTATTTCATTTCATTAAAAAAAAATTCAATCGAAAATTCATCAAATTCCTATTTTCTTTTCGAATTAAGACATTTTCCGAAAAAAGATAAAATACAATCTGGAACATTGTATATTCTGTTTGTTTGAAGTTCTCAATGATATGACAAATGATATGTTAAAACTTAATAAGAATTAGCAAAGCATTGAACAAGGATCATGGACTTATAGAATATAAAAAGTCATAGTAAATAAACAAAGAAACGTGGTCTGAAATGGATTAAGATGTTTGGTAAGACATGATTCAATTTAGAAGTAATACAACAACATCTTTCAACATCTTTCTGTGTTTCAATCAAGTAAAATTAATAGATCCAAGATTAATATGCTAACCCAAAATATTATAAGATAAACTGTTGAGGTTTCCAATTAATTGCATGCAATTTCAATTTCAGCAATCAATAGCTTTTTTTAAGTAGTTCGTTCATTCATTAACCACCTAATTATTAAATCATTTATGGCTTTCTCTGCAAGCTAAGTCCTGAATAAATTAAATAAAATTGTAATTTCTAGCGAAAAAAATCAAACGATAAAAAGAAACAAAAACAAACAAAAGGGAATGGAAAAACTGTCTGCATTTCCTTCCAGCATTACAGAAGTACAGACAGAACTTGTTGCTTCACAGATTTTTTTCGTAATCGCGATAAAAAAAAATGGTGCTTTAATAGTCCTGCCGTTTGCGTAAGGCACGAGAAACGCTTTTACGCGCCAAACAAAAACTTTTTTTTTTTTTTGTATTATAATTTTCCGTTAAAAATGCGACCTTGAAAGCGAGTCTGCCACTCATTCTACACACCCACACCCACTCCTTCAAAGGACGCGCAGATTGCGAAGAAATATTTCATTCAGAAGCGTTACAAGCTGCCGCTTCCCCGCCTGCTAACGTCGTCAATTAGACACTCATTACGCACTCCTTGTAGACGGTGGACAGACTATGTTATTTTTTTTTTCTTGTATTTTAAGAACAAAAAGTTGAAAAAATTCACAAAAAAAAAAAAATAAATATAAAAGAAAAAAATTAAAAAGGAACAGTAAAGAGGACAAAAAAAAAAAAAAACGAAATCACAGACGGTTTCCGGTATTCCCCGAGTAAAAGTAATTATGGTGGTTGTTGTGCAGTGGGTTGGGGTGTTCTTACAGCATAAAGTGATGAATAATTGTTGCATTTTTAACAAACAAAGTTATGAAGGCTGTTTGGCTGCCTTTTTCTAGTTTCTATGAAAGTTTCTTTTAACCCCAAATTTTTTAGTCAGGCTTAAATAACCCAGGAAGGCATTTCTGCATACCTGTCGTTTGAATGCAACTAGCTTTTGTCACGAATAAATGTTGACCTATCAAAGTGTTGAACTTGAAGTTGATTAGATGTATAACTGCTATGAGAACAAACGAATACGATCTTATCTCCGGCCAAAGGAGTGAATAGATTTAGAAATCGGGCCACTCATAAATGACGGGTTTCGTGTCAAAAATCCCATAAATCGAAAATAACCGATTGAACGAAGACTTGGACAAAGTGTTATACTGTTGGATGGTAATTAAGTCCCAAAATATTTTTCTCTTACTTCAAAAACTGGCTGAGGTAGGGGGGATAATAGTTTGAGATTTTAAGTTAAGAGCCTCTGTTTGTTTTCTAAATTGCATCCTTCTTAGTTCAAGTGTTTTCCATAGATTTTTTGATGGCCTTTCGAATGGTCGTTATTACTTTTCAAAAGTTTTAAGATTTGTCCTTCATTTTTCAAAATCAAACATAAATTTAAGTTCTTTTTGGAAATTTTTTTTATGTTCCAGAAATTCAAATTATATTCTTTAAATTAAACTCCAGAGAGCGTTTTTAATTACTTTTCGAAAACTACAAATTGACATTTCTACATTATTTTTTGTACCTCGTATATGAAATGGAGACCTTACAACAATAAATATCAAAAATATTAAACAGAACTCTTGATCTTCCACAGATGACCTCGCACAAATATCAAGTGTATTACCGCGTCTCAAAACTTTTTTCCTCAATAACCATCTTAAAATTTCCAAGAATGGGTTTTCCACAAGATAGGGAAGCCAATGACGCAGAAAATACCAAAGAAAAATAATATTGTCACTGTATCTACATAATTTACAGTTCTCCACTTCAGTCTGATTTAAAGCCCTTTGAAGTTTGATGTTCTAAGAATAACTTACATCTAATCCTGATAAATGCCAATCAATGATTTTTACCAAGAAAAGTATGATTAATGCCAAATTATGATTTTTACCGGGGGAAAAAAAAATATTCCCAGCGGTGAATAAATTGATTACAGAAGCGATGGATTGTAACACACTTTGAAAGCAGTAAATCACACCACCTCATATACACACTAGGGTGATTCAAATTTTTTTTTTTTAGTTTTTTTTAAGGTGCTGTTGCTTAAAAAGTAAGTTTATGATATGAAGAAAAAGTTCACGAAATTTCAGCTCTGTAACTCAATTTTATAAGGTGGCGCCGGAGCCTGTTAGTTTTACATGTAAATTGTATGGAAAAATTATTTTTTACAAAAAAGGTATCTAAATGAATAGGTGATTAGTGTTGTTGAGCTGAAAAGGGTCGTTTTTCGACGTGATTTTTTACGCTGAATCCGAATCTGGCCTCATAACTGACCCATCATGTCGGAATCCTGAAATATTTGAGGTTAATTACCTGAAACATGATGTTTTTTGTCTACTTTTGAGGTCATGTATAGGATTCAAAGAAAGTTGATCGGCTTATTTTTAACAAAAGCATCATTTAGTACCATCCTTGCCCTTTAAAATGAGCTTTCAAGTGGTGATCTGTGATGCTTCCTTGCAAAGTTGCAGCCATTTCAAGGTTACATGAATTTGAAACCCGTTGGTTAATATTGTTGGGTTGCAACCCTTCGTAGGGGATCCAATTCATGTCACTTTAAAATGGCTATAACTTTGCAAGGAAACATCACAGATCACCACTTGAAAGCTCATTTTAAAGGGCAAGGATGGTACGAAATGATGCTTTTGTTAAAAATAAGCTGATCAACTTTCTTTGAATCCTATACATGACCTCGAAAGTAGACAAAAAACATCATGTTTCAGGTAATTAACCTCAAATATTTCAGAATTCCGACATGATGGGTCAATTCTGAGGCCAGATTCGGATTCAGCGTAAAAAATTACGTCGAAAAATGACCCTTTTCAGCTCAACAACACTAATCACCTATTCATTTAGATACCTTTTTTGTAAAAAATAATTTTTCCATACAATTTACATGTAAAACTAACAGGCTCCGGCGCCGCCTTATAAAATTGAGTTACAGAGCTGAAATTTCGTGAACTTTTTCTTCATATCATAAACTTACTTTTTAAGCAACAGCACCTTAAAAAAAACCAAAAAAAAAAAATTTGAATCACCCTAATACACACGTAATATACTTTTGCTAGTGAATGGCCATTTTATAGGCTGAACTATCCAAAAGAATCAGGGTGTTCATTCGATGAACACACTACGAGTGCATGTACTCTCTAAGTTGACTGAAGGCAATCTGTCTACGAGCTCGTACACATTGTAAGTTAGCAAGTGGCATTCTGTTTACGAGCTCGTATACTTTGTAAGTTAGCAAGAAATAGCCAACATACGAGCTCGAATACATTGAAAGTTAGCAAGTGGCAATCTGCTTACGTGCTCGTATACTTTGTAAGTTAGCAAGAAATAGCCAACATACGAGCTCGAATACATTGTAAGCTAGCAAATGGCAATCTGCTTACGAGCTCGTATACTTTGTCAGTTAGCAAGAAGCAATCTGCCTACGAGCTCATATACTTCGTAAGTAGGTGCGGAAATGATTTGCTTACGCGACCATATACTTTTTAAGTAAAAAAATATGCAGCCATGTTTATAAACAAAATTTACAACGAACTTTTCTTAGTTTCGAATAATTTCCATAAAAAATTGGGGAAAAGAAAATTTAAATTTCTCCTTTTTTAAAATTTTCAATGGAAAATGGCTAAAGCTAACGAAATTCTACACATACCGAGTGTAAGTGAAATCGTATAAAAGATTGTAACGTAGTATGCACCGTTCGCCGCTGGGTTGTAGAATTTGATTAAAAATTTAAGGATAAGAGAAATTGTCGAATTGATTTAGTCAAAGATCTAGGTATTAATTTTGATGCTAATTTGACGTTTAATGAACAAATTTGTAAATAATCTGCATCTCTACTTGGCTTTATGGGCCAGCCAAGTATGGTCACCATTTTATAATATTCATCTATACTATTATATAAAGAGGTAAGGTTTGTTTGTTTGTTTGTTTGTTTGTTTGTTTGTTTGTTTGTATGTTCCGGGTAATCTCTGGAACTACAGAACCGATTCCAAAAATTCTTCTACTAATAGAAAGCTACACTATTCCTGAGTAACATGGGCTATATTTTACTTTGATAAAAGCAAGGGGCGTGGCACTTTACGTGCAATTAAAACCTTTAACTCGCTATATCTTGGTTCATATGATAGCAAGAGTCTTAAAATTCGGTGTCAGGATGCACATAGCCTATGTTAAGCACTTCACAAAATATGAACGGGATTAGACACCAGAGGCGTGGTGGCTATAGGTCTTTAATTTAGGGTGGCCCTCATTCGCAAATATTTTTAAAATAGCATATTTACAAAGACCACTTAATCGATTCACATGGAATTCACACCACATGTCTCTTACATTATGACGCATAGCTAAGATGATGAAACTTTTATTTAGGGTGACCCTCATACACAAATATTTTAAAAATAGCGATTTATCAAAGACAGGTAAATCGATTCTCATGAAACTTACACAGTATGACTTTTATATTAAGAGGCACAGATTAGATTATAAAAATTTTCTTTAGGGCGCATACTTAGGGTGGCCCTCATACAAATATATTTTTAAATATCATTTTCACGAAGACATGTGAATCGATTCACACTGAATTTACACCACGTATTTCTCATGTTAAGAAGCATAGCTTAGGCTACAAAACTTCAATTTAGGGTGGCCCTCACACTAAAATATTTTTTAAATATCTTCTCGAAGACTGCTAAATCGATTCTTATGTAATTTACACCACACGACTTTTATATCAAAAAGCACAGATAAGATAGTAAAAATTTTATTTACGGTTCATACTTAGGGTGGTCCTGATACAAAAATATTTATAAATATCATTTTCTCGAAGACCGATCAATCGATTCTCATGAAATTTACTCCACATGGCTTTTATATTAAGAAGCACAGATAAGGTAGTAAACCTTTTATTTAGGGTGCATACTTAGGGTGGCCCTCATACAAATATATTTTTAAATATCATTTTCACGAAGACAGGTTAGACGATTCACACCGAATTTACGCCACGTATCTCTTATGTTAAGAAGCATAGCTTAGACACAACTTTTATTTAGGGTGGCCCTCATACACAAATATTTTTTAAATATCATTTTCTCAAAGACCGTTTAATCGATTCTCATGGTCTTAACACCACATGACTTTTATATGAAGGGGCACAGATTAGATAGTAAAATTTTTACTTAGGGTTCACCCTTTGGGTGGTCCTCACACAAAAATATTTTTAAATATCTTTTTCACGAAGACAGGTTAATCGATTCATACCGAATTTACACCAAGTAACTTTTATATTAAGAGGAGTAGCTAAGGCTTCAATACTTTTATTTAGGGAGCATATTTTGGGTGGCCTTCTCACAAATATATTTTTTGAACATAATTTTCTCGAAGATCGCTTAATCGGTTCTCATGGAAGTCACACCACGAGGCTTTTATATAAACAGGCACAGCTTAGAGTAGAATGGGTGATGCCACGCCCCCTTATCTAAAAGAAAATAAGATTTATCATATCTTATCAACTATTTGATGCAGATAAATGAAACTTGGTACATACATATATAAAGAGTAGAGAAAGAAGTAAGATTCCATGCAAAAATGGGCGGTACCACGCCCACGCCCAAGGAAAAATCAACTTTTTATGTATCAACAACTATTTGACGCAGATGGATAAGATTTGGTACACATGTTTCTTATTGTTTGGAAAAAATGAGCCAAAAAGAAAGAAAGTAAGATTCAATGAAAAAATGGGTAGTGCCATGACTCCAAAATAAGAAAAAACTATGACTATGAGACTCGGTACATACATATACGCAGAAGACAAGGACTGTAACCAAATTAAACTCATTCAAAGGTGCTGATTCTACGTATTCCAATCATTCCCGCCAAATCAATTGTTCATTTATGAGCCAAATAGAAAAACCAACAACGTTGATTATCCACTCGCAATAAGATAAATATCAATAAAAATAGTTTTTATTATTTAATCCAACTAAAATAAAACACGTTATGTTTTATTTGTTGAGGCGTAGCAATGCGCGCCGGGTTTCGCTAGTATATACATAAATAGAATTGAGAGATTTCATAAAAATTGTATTCGTTTTGCCCGCAAAAGCTTTAATTGGATTGATCTTTTAAACTTTCCTCCTTAGGGGACGTCCATAAATTACGTAAGGTGTTTTTTTTTGAAAATTCGGACCCCCTCCCTTCCCTTGGTGAGATTTGGTGAGTTCTGGCGAGACCCCCCAATCCCTTCCGTGAGATTTGCCTTCTAACTTTTAGATATAATATGCTAAATAATGTATACTCACTGCATTAAAAAGTTGACGTAAGCTTTTCGTTGACCCCCCCTGGTGGGATTTGGTGAGACTTTGCCGGACCCCCTCCACTCTTTTTTGACTCACGTAATTTATGGACGACCCCTTATGAGGTTCACTTGAAGTTTTTACATATGCAGTCTTTGAGCTGCCGTAAGAAATATTGTGGATATACTGTATCTGTATCAACTTATAACTGGGTCTATTACTGCACCAGAGCTTCTTAACTAAATACATTTTAATACTAATCGGAGAAATACACGTAACTCATATCAATTATTTTATCAACCGGTTAGTGGTGCCATATCCTTAGATATTGTATTCAAAACTTTCGTATTGAGCACTGATAGGATTAATTAACTTTTGTGTTATCCGACTGTTTTTCTTGAAGAAACTGAGTTTTGTGCATAATAATGATGTCCATTTGATGGTCTCCGAAAAAGGTTTTTCCCATTTATTAGGTGACTTTTATTTATCTTTTTGATTGCGATTTGCTCATTATATGTTTGCCTATCATCTGGCGATGTTTGTGATCTGTATAAGAAGCTTTAACTTCCATATTATATGTTCTATATGCCTCTGGAAGGTTGTTCGCGCTTCATTCCTCGTGTGTTTTGCAGTAGCTCTCTTTTTATGATCTTCATCCGAAATTGTTGTTTTGATCCGCGGTATGAGGATTGCTGCTAAAAACGAAGACCTTATCGGCGCTTCTCATAGTTTGCTCTTCAAGAAGACTATTTATTCTTCCACTTTCTAGTAATACAGAAATAGACTATATATTTGATTTTTGGTTCAGCGATCTTATGTATTTTAATGTTCCGATTTATGCCTCAAACAATAATTCTTCAACGATAAGATTAGTGTTCGTGTTAGTTTGCAATATTCCTTTGGAATTAAATGGTTAATATTGATTTTTTTTTTATATCTTCCTATTTTTTTTTTCTATTTTCATTTATTGTAGTTAACAGCCCGAATTTCTTGAAACCAACCAACTCGATTGTCGCTCAGTTGTGTTAATTTATGCAACGCCGACTGTTTTTTCAAGGACACTTGAATCACGCTGGGTGGTGAACGACCCAACGGCCCAATTATTGAAATACGCGCATTTTTTCAGTTTCTTTCTGTTGATTTTTGTTGAAAAGTTTCTGATGGCGATAAAACACTTGAAAAATTAACATTTTCAAGTGCATAGCCACAGTCATTTCAGCAAAAAGAAGGGGAATGAATTTGTCAATCGAAAATTATCTGCGTCAGATGGTGTCAATCTGTAAGAATTGAAGAAGCCTCTTTAGTAACCATGAAGATAATTACGAAGATAAAAGACTACAGCACACACACACATACCTAACCTGAGTGGACAACGTCAGCTTACAGCACTGCAGCGAATAGCACCAATCAATACAAGGACTTATAGATTGATCTCGTATACTACCATTTGGTATTGCAGGCTGCACATTGGCTATTGAACACTCGCACCGCACCCTAAAAGGATAAGCAAATGTGTACGTATGTGTAGATGTAGTGTACCACTATTACAAGGGTGTGGTCACAAACCAACATTGTACACTTACACATATGCCTACGTATATTGGGGTTGAAATAAATTACATAGGTTCGGACAAACATTTGCTAAAAATGTGCAAAATTCGTTGCAAAAATGGCGAGAAACAACTCATAAATTGTACAAAACTTCTACCCTAAAATGTTTTTTTTGTTTTTTTTTTGTGTGTTTTCGCATTTCGTATTTTTTTGACGTCACAATCCGGCATACAGCAAGCAGTTGGTACTCATGCACATCAAATTTTTATTTTACAACATTTAGGGCTGCGTTGTTAGCGTGGTAGGGCTTCGTATAAAATTCTATTTGGCGGAAATACTTTAGATACAGTTGTTGAAATTCCTTGTCCATTCCTCAGCATCAATCTGATATTTGCCACCCTCTTTATCGAAGGGTGGAAAAGAAGAAGTATAATGCACTGTTAACATTTTACATAGTAAGTTTAGCTTGAAGACTTTTCTTTTCAATTCTTAAATTTCAAACAAGAAAAGAAAAAAAAAGTTAACGATTATATATGGGTATTTCGTCTAAAATAAAAGCGTTACTATCTGATATTATCCAAGGAAAATATTCAAATTTTGTTAATTTAAACAATTTACACCAGACTTCATTTATCAAATTGAGCAAATCACCTGCAAACTTGCATAAATGCAGTTTCCCTTTTTTTGTAATATTGAATAGTATTTTGCCCTAAATATTTAAGTGTGTAAGAGAGGTGATACATGATGATAGTCTTACCGAAAAATCTCTCTTCCAACGTCAATTAGCGAAAAAAAATGCTAAAAAATCAAACCAATCTCTATTTACTGTAAAATTTTAATTTGCTTAAATTCTTGTTCTAAAGTCACAAATAACATAGAAAAACATCATTTCATTTCTTATTTCGAAATTGATAACAGCAGCAAGGGTGTCAAAATTTTTGCGCGAACAGAGTTTCATGTAAATAATTAAAAAAAGAAAAGTGAGTGCAAAAAACATTAAATTTTAAATTTTTGGAGCTGTTTGAAGTTGGTCATGTTCGCAAACATAAATGTAATAAATAGGCAGTTTAAACCGGCCATAACACAACATAATCGCATAATTTTTCTGTTGGAAAAGTTGTAAAGACAAGGAGGGACATGTATACTTTTTTTCAATAGTAGGCGGTGCCACGCCCCTAACGGGAAAAATGTTTCCACGGCTAAGCTAATGGACCAATGTTGATGAAATTTTGCATAAAGATAGATTGAGTTCTAAGAAAGCTTATTAAAAACTCTGATTCTTTAAAGGGGGCGTGGCATTGCTCCAAATGGGAAAAAACGGTATCACGAATGTGCCACTTTACCGATTTTGATGAAATTTCGTATGTAGATGGATTAAAACTTGAGTAAAAATATATTTTTTTAGTGGGCGGTGCCACGCCTCTTACAGGAAAAACATTTAACAGCAAAAAGACAAGTTTTATATTCTCTTAAGAAAAATATCTACTCCTTCCTCTTTTCTTTGTTAAAATTGATCTCACTAATTAATTTAATGAATATAAACATTAAATTTGTTTTTTTAGTTACTGTATATTTCCTTACTAGAACTTTTTTGAATAATAGGTTTTTCTTCTAAGTAATCGAAATTTGTAGGAAGTTTTGCATAGTGAAGGGTGCTTCGCAACGAACACTCCAAAGCTGAAGCTTCCAATATTGATGGTTTTCGACATTTTCGGCGAAACACTTCAGGTGGTTCACTTATCATGCCGCGACCGCTTATACTCACCCGATTTATTTATCAATTAGCACAGTAAATGTTAAACTGTTAAAATAGTTATTCTTTAACACATAGAGTTGATTTCTTAAAGTTATAGGACGTAGTAATGGAGTGGACTTAAAATTATAATCAGGATTGTTCTGATTCTATTTCGGATTTGCTTTGGAAACGGAATTGAAATAGTAGTTTATTTCAGGGTCATACGAAAAAAGGGAAATCCGGTGAATTATTGAAACTATAACAGCTCAAATTCGAAGTTAAATAATGAAAAAAAAACCCACCATTAAATATAGAAGAGCTATTGACTTCGGTCTTTGATTCCACTTCCGAACAATCGGAATAAGAACATGCCTGAATGTAACTATATAAATAATGCTCTATCAATAATATTTACAAGGATATCGGTCTTTGCTTATGACTATAAGTTATTTCAATTTTTAATAGAAAATTAGGTGTTAGGGAAATTTTTTTTTTTTTTTAGAAAATATATTAAGTAACATGATTTTCAGAGTCTTCTGACCGCTTCCTGCGTTTGTTACATTATATCACAAAGCGCAGGTCGAAAATATGCAATCTTTAAGGAATTGAAAAAACGACTCCAATAAAAAATTTTTCACCGTCTATGCAATCGCGACTTGCAGCTGGGTAGAAATAATTACTCTTCGATTCCAATTCGCTATGATAAACTTTCGTTTTCAATTCCTGAGATATTCGGTAAGAGGTATTGTTTTTTTGAGGTGGGAACTCCTCTTCAGTATAGTATATGGTAAGGCAACCATTAAGCTCTTTGCATGATATCAGGTGATGTATGTATGTACACTATTTATTAAAAATATTTTTTCCAAACACTGGGCGGAAGTCTTTGTTCATTCTACATTATTTAAAGCGAAATCTTAACAATTTTAATAAAAAAGTTCGACCAAATATCGGTTGGTGCCATGTTTGGGATATGATTCAGTAAAGCAACTCTATATTTGTACTTAAGCTCTTTGAGTTCTAGCATTTAATATATATTTCCAACTGTAATCTATTGCACTTTATTAAAAAAAATGGGCCAAAAATCGAGTGGAAACTCGTGTTTGGGATAGAAGGAAAGACATCCCTATTGTAAACTTGTTTTAATTTTTGTTTCTTCCAAAGTGTTCTTTCAAGAAGAACGACGAAACCAAGATCAAAACCCAACCAAGATGAAATCACAGAGAGAAAATATGTAAACAAGAATAAATGATCTGTATGAGTTCACTCTGACTGAATCACTTTGAATGAACTTCTAAAGTTAAGCAGTGCAAAATTCGCTTTAGTTGAATGAAAATGCAATACTACTCTCCCGAACATCGCATCCTGCAATCTTGTACAGCCGACTTTTCTACAAAGATTCCTTAGACTATAAATATTTTAAGCTATCACTTCAATGTGCGTAAACTTTGTTCTTTTTCCAATACAAATGTGCTCTTTTGGTTGACCCAAAAAAAAGGTACTCACTAGAGGTCTGCATAAGTATAATCGTTAACTTACGAAACTGTTACCGAAGTCAATTTTATTGATTTGAATGCGTATACATAGCGTTTGCTTGTGTTACTGTTACCATCATTATAAATTTCTCTTCTTACTCGTAACCAACTGTACGTAGATGAATGCGTCATGTGTACGGATAATATGCATGTATGCTGCGAGTACAACAAGTTGCGCGATTACTACGCATTTGATATTTTGTACTACGCAGTAATGCACTTTAACATGCGTAAGAATGTTTAGTGAGGATCAGTGAAAATTTGATGTGTGCAGGCGAGTGAGGTCTTTGTTTTCTAAATAAATTTATGTTATATTATAAAAACAGTTTTCGAAAACAAATATGAGCCATGTAAGATTATACATATGTACACAAAGTATATTATATTAAAGTGAACATGTTTTATTTGCTTCTCCTTTATTATAACTTTTGATATTATTGGCAAAGTTGCCACTTTGTTACTTTGTTAATTTATTTATTATTTTTTTTTTTTAATTTGGTCTAGCATTGGTAAATATTTTTAAAATGTGATAAGTACAGTGGAATTAGACTTTAAAAGTGATTTATAAATTTATTCATAAAGTGTTTCTTTGTGAAGCTTGAGCTTTTTGCATATACTTACATATGTATGCATATCAAAAATCTATATAAATCTTTGTTTAATATTTGTTAAGGGCATTCGGGAGTTTTTCGAAAAATAAAAAGAAATTTTTTTAAATTTTTTTTGAAGCTGCATTTCATCTTAGACCAAATTTTTTTTACATTATTAAAGTATAACTATTCAAGACTTATGTCTGAAATTTTGGTCCAAAAATATTTATCAATAAGTTAGAAAAGTGTCATTTTTCTAGCATCATTCTAAAGATAAAACTACCAAAAAGTATTTTAAACAGATCCACAATGATGTTAAAAAATTAATATAGTGCCGGACATTCGTTTTATTTTAGTTTTCAGATAAATAAATAAAAAAGTTGCGCATTTAAATCTTCTGGCAACGCCTTGGTGCATAAATGAATTCTCTCTTCCTCACTTTCATCGAATAAATTAGCGCGTCATTCAGTTCGATTCATTACCTTCAGTTTTGTTGTGCGTACACATACACGAAGCTTATTCAACTTTTTTTACTTTACGCTATGGTACTCAAAGGAAATGTGTACTTGTAATTGGAGGAACAGAAAAGTGAACGAGTACTGAAACGAGTAAATTTTTGGTATCCGTGCAGACCTCTAGTACTCACTAATGAAATTACATTGGCAAGGGCCTTGCCTTACATGTGATCTTCATGAAATGAACATATCTGGGTTTTCAGCCACAAACTCAGCTACGACGGCGTTGTTTTCACCGAGTTGGAGTTTTCTCCTCCTAAATTTTACTTATCAAAAGTCGTCTCAATGATAGTTAAGAAATTTGTCGAAATTCGAGGACGAAAGTTCCGATGTCTTATTATCGATCTTTCGCGAGGGAAGACATTTTCATCTCCTTATTGACTTGATCTTTTGTTATTCATAATAATGGAGAAAAACGCATTCACTGAGCTTAAACTTTTTCAGTGTAAGACAAAAGCGAATTTTATCAGCATAACCAACAAATGCCAAGAGAATTCGGGAGGACTAGCGCTCGCTGGCGATATCAAGTGATTTATTTTTCAATGTATTCGAAAAATACATAAAAACACAGTTGGCATACACATGTGCAGGGAAGCGCGAAGAGCACGAAGTACAGTCGAAACGAAACGGCACAGTACAGGACGAACCAGGACGGACAAAACATGCATGGATGTGGTCTCCGGATAACACGCTTTTTAATTTACCAAAGTTATTCAGCGAACTCAGTTTGCAAAAATAACAGCGCACATTGCCAACATTCAAATGGATGCGCGAATTTCCTCACTTCAGTTGGGTTGTCTAAGTTCTATGTTTGGCGGCGGCGACGGCGACGGCGGGGGCGGTTTTTGCTTTGCTGGTTTGTTGAACTAACGACACCAAACGTTGGCAAGTCGATGGTATCGTTTGAATTTGGACTTTGAATGTGTTGCATAGACTGGACGGACGGTGCTGAGTTGGGTGGTTGAATGTGTATATTCGTTGGCGAATGTTGAGGGTGGGTTCAGCGAGCGTGTATTTAACCGGGGTGGACAGAACACACTGTCGGTCGCGAATGTGTGGGGGACCGACATGGTTCGAATGGTTTTCTTGTAACTAGCAAAATGTCCTTTTTTTTTTTTGTAAACACAGGACACATGAAAACAAAGCAAAGCTCAAATTCACCCTCATTTTCCATAAAGCAAAAGGAATATAACTTACCGTTAATGCTTGCTTCGTTCTTAACATGGCTACTACTAACTGTATTGTTGTTGTTGTTGTTATTGTGAATGTCCTTTACTGCTTTGGTGTACATAAACGCATGTATTTATGTATATATTTCACTTAAGAATGCCTGCATGGACGGTCTTTTAGGTTTGCAGATAAAGTCTAGCCGCCATCAGACTCACCGTTTAGAGTTTTTCGAATGATTTTGTTTGTCATTTGTTTGTATTTATGTAAATATGTAAGTACTGTAGTGTACATTTAAGTCACTTTAGCGACATCTCTACTGCACTAAAGACGGTAGGATGGTGAAATCAAATCGATTTTTCATACTTTTGAATATGGAACGTCGCTGTCAAACAATAAATGTGCGTTGATTGTGTTTCCATTATTATACTTTAGTCTTGCAATATACGATACACTGGTAAAATTGTTTACTAAAAATTAATTTCTTCGTTGTTGTTAAACTTTAAGCTTTACTCTAAAAAGTTATTGTCCGAAACAGCGTTATGCAAGTTTTCAAGAACAAAGTTTTAATAACCTCACACAAAACAACTTTGCAAGGAATTATCACAGATGACCACGTGAAAGCTTATTTCAAAGAGGAATAACGATAATAAATGATGCTTTTATTAAAATTAAGCTGAACAAGTTTTTGAATCCTATACATGTCCTCGAAAGTAGACAAAAAATCTAATTTCTTAGGTGCTTAAACTCAAATATTTCAGAACTCTAATATGATGGGTCGATCTTGAGGCCAAATTCGGATTCAGCGGAAAAGAGTACTTACGAAAACAATCTTTAAAAAGTGTATTACCCGAACTAACTTCATTTAAACTTGAATTTTCGCCTTTTTGCGAGAGCTTTTCTATTACTTTGGTCTTCTGATAAAAAATACTGGAACATCGGGACTAGTCAGAATTTCTTCGTCTGTTCTTTCGCTGTTTTCTGGGAGTTTTTCGATGCTACCAAGATACACAGCCACTGTATAGCAAAACAACCATCACTATCGAGTTTAGCAGACTCGAAAATAAATGAGTCAATTACCGACGTCCCGTACCTCATGCGGTATTGTCTTTTGGAGAAGAGTTATAATCACTCGCAAGGAAAAAGAATGAATTTATTTCATAAATCGGATACTAGTACATCTAAATATCAATATTTTCTAATTAAACTTTCAGGACTTAATTTTTTTACATAACGCTAACTACTTTTTTATATAAGCAACATAGAAATCGATAACTCGATTTTTTTTTTGGTGACCCTAATGTAATTTTGATGTATTTTAGTTTTTTTTGTCTATATTTAAGCTTGACGTTCAAAAATAATTGTTTCAATATTCGAGCTTCCTAGCTCACACCTGTAAATGGCGCGTACAGAGTTTATGTCCGATTTCATTGAAATCTTACGAAAAAGTCGACTTACTAAAACGTAGAAAAAGTTTGCCTTAGGTACCATGGTATAGCATTTTAGGTATTTTAGTTGTATGGGAGATGTCACCCAACGTGGCTGTCAAATTACGCCCACATTTTTCATGTAGCTGAAAATCCGATAGAAATACAGCCGAAAGGGTTTTTTGTTTTTTAAATTTGCTGTCCTATACTTATGCCTATATTATAAAATTGGGTTTGAAAAAAAAATCCTCCTTAAATTTCCGCTTCCTAGATCAAACTTGCAAATGGCTCAATCAGCTTGTTTCCTATTACAATTCATATGGAAAAAACGAAAAAAATTAAAACCGAAAGACACATTTTCTTTTGTGAATTAGTAAAAAAGTCCTTATGGTTCCATATGAATTGTAATAGGACACAAACTGATTGCGCCGTTCGCAGGTTTGATTTAGGAAGCTGAAATTTTGGGACAAATATATCATCAATTTTATTTACAAGATATTGTCATCTCAGAGTGTAAGTGTTCTAACACGCTTTTTGTCAACATTTTTTTAGTACGCCACCATACTAAAGAAAGCACGCCCTTTCGCTTGGTGCTATTAAAATTTGGCTACCTCTTGCCGTTCCAAAGATCTCAATATGCATTATGTCCTAAGGGGCCGTCCATAAATTACGTAAGTCAAAATAGGGGGGAGGGGGTCCGGCAAAATCTCAACAAATCTCACCAAGGGTGAGGGGGGTCAACGAAAATTTCATGTTACCTTTTTAATGCACAGAGTATACATTATTATAGCAGATTACATCTGAAAATTTTAAGGAAAGTCTCACGGAAGGGAGGGGGTGAGTTCCGCCAGAACACCTTACGTAATTTATGGACGTCCCTTAACTAGAGCTTTCAAAATAAAATTTCAGATGGTAAGTGCATTTTTGCCCTTGAAGTTACATTGAGCAATAAACAATCACTCGCAGATCATAAGTAAAAACGGACTTTAGAAGGATGGGGGGGGGGGGGGGGGAAGGTATACCCAAAAGTGATTTAATCTCATTTAGAAATAAAAAAATTCTGTCACCAATCGATGCAAAAACGCTGATAATGGATTTTGAGAGTGGGAAGGATTTCTCTTTCCATCTGGTGAGGCCTCATTTAAAAAAAAAAAAATTTTTTTGCACTAACTGATGCAAAGAGGTCGAAACTAGATTTTGGAGGTCGAATATGAATTTGGTATGGAGAGAATCATGTTTTCATTAAGTCGGGACAAAACAAACGGTGAAAATACAACCTCACATATCCTTCTAAAATTTATATCCGACCTTGGTCCAATACAGATTTGCGCTCTCTAGACATTTTCGAATCAAAAAACCCGATTTGGGACCACAATGCAGTGGTCTCAGTTCAAAGCTGATCTAAAAAATTTTGAATGGGCGAATATAATAAAAATATTCAATCAATTAAAAAGTTCGTCGCAATGCCATTTTTAATTGAAATGTTTTTTGCGAGGTGGGCGTGGCCAAAGTAATTTCATTTTAACTCAGCACATTAAAACATATACACATTCGTACCAAATAATTTAAAAGTGGGTCTAATACTGAAGAAAATATTTTGTTTTAATTTTTTTTTGTTTCACGGAAGGTGGTCGTGGCTGTGGGCAGATTTAAAAAACTTATTGTTTTTTTATTTAATCAATAGCAACTCAGATACGATGATTATTTCTATTTTTTAACATCTTTTCTATGGATGTAAACCACTGTGCGTAGATAATTGCAGAGAGGCAAAATAATAAAAAAACATGAAGTCAAATTCTTGTCTTTCTCTTTTGTGGTTTTCGTTTTGCGTGTGCGAATTATGATAAATTTTTTACATCGTCCCTTTGCGGAAAAGTTTCCTCGTGTAAGCGCTGACTAAGATTTGTTTTCACCGTTTCATATTTTTGCTGATAGGGCACTTACACTTTCAGTTGACGATATGAACTCGTAAAACTATGCAGCGCTTTTATCATTTCAGCCTGAAAATGTGCTTTATTGGACAAGAAGGTTGAAGCTGTCGACAGCTGTGGTTTTTTTCCGGTGTTTCCGAAGTACATTGTAGAATTCATTTTATGGGTAGCACCCTGTGGCCTTCATTTAATTCTGCAACGATCACGTCGATTTAGCAAATTCTACAACCATTTGCTGATCGCTGGTAAAGTCTTTGCTTTCTGCACGACATCGCATGAGTAACTAATAAGTGATATTGCAATACATCATCCGATCCGACTTTGAACATTGGTAATCTTGATTCGCTGCTTTAAGTTTGTTGCTCTAAATTTCCAAAAATCATGTCATTGAACTTAAAAGGCAGTAATTTACGAATAGCAAATGCAGTGAAAAAATGAGCTAAATGAAATGAGAACAGGCAGCATTAACAACAAAGAACAACGAAAAATACAGCATAAAAACAGTAAAAAAAACTTTTGCGGGAATGAGAAGAAATTAAAAAGTCGTGTGTCTCAGTTTGCGGTAGGTCAATACTGTAAGGGTGGCAGTCTGGGCGCAGTATGAAGTGGTAATTCTCATTTTTTCCCTCATTTTATCACATTTTTTTCCTTATTATGAATAAAGTTTTTTTTTTTTCTCTTGTCTTTTGGTGTGTTGTTTTTATCTATGGTTGTAGTTGGTGTTGGCAGTTGATTATTTTCAAGGTCATTTAGAATACTTTTCATCTTCGTCCATTTTCTGGATTCTTGTCGAATGCCCCTAATTGACTTTTATTACTATAATAATTATGTTGTTAATTGCTAGGATATTCTTTTTGGTAATTTATTGTTTTTTTAGTTTTTAATGCCATCAGCGCCATCTAACAGAATATGGATATCTGTTGATTTACAGTAATGCCGGTAGATGGCCTTATACACCCTAATCATATGAGCATATACTACTGTCTCCAATCGGACAACAAGGCAAAATTTTCCAATCGGAAGCTACACATAATTGGGGTTGTTTTCAGCCACGGTAGCACACGCACTCACAATCATCATGTGTGTGTTGTTACAGGGGTGCAACGTCCATTTTCAAACGTATTTTCTTGCATGTAAATTTACATTGAATACCAAGTTGCTCTCATCCCATTATTTTGCCCACATAAATTTATAATCCAATTCTGTATCTCGAAACGATTTAGTGACGAAAGAATGTTATAGCTACGATTTCTTACGTAGGGAAGGTAGGGGTTTCAAAATACATAATCATAAAACATCTTACATACTTAACGGTCAGCTCTTCATTGGGGAGAATTGTTAAATTATATAATTGTTTATTTGAAACAAAAAAAAAAAATATATAAATAAAATAAAATTTATAAAAATATGGCGGCCAGATCTGCCAGATTACGGCCGTTCCTGACGTGACATCTCTTTGAATTGAACAGCGTCTTTACCAGGGTTGCCAAGTGGAATTGAAAAATTTCAGAAAAGCAGTTAATTGTACTTATATTTTTTAACGAGCAAACAAAAGGTACCAAAAACAATTTTAATTTTTATCATTTATAGGATAAATTATTAAATTATTTAATTTTATGTTTGATTCTTACCAGTAATTCTTGCCGGTAATTCCTTGTTTTCAAATTGGCAAATCAAAAATATTAAATAACGCTCTTGTTCCCATATGTATAGTACGTTGTTCATACAACACTTTTATTCCGGGTCCAAGCTTTCCATTCACGGCTCTAGCCTTACTTTGTAGTTTGCCTGTCTTCGATTATTAAAAAAGATCCGGTGCAAGTTATCCCTTTACATAGTTCCCTATGCATGGAAGCCAAAAGTTCGTAGTAATATTTATTAATATTTTCCAGACCAAATGGATCGTGTTCAACGACTCTCCTCCTCACACTTTTTGGTACTTTTATTTCATCCAAATTGCGATATAATCGACCATTATTATGAGTATATTCTGAAAAAAGTTGCTTTTCTTGATTGCTCTTTATGACATATCACCTCATAGCATTTTAATAATTTCCATTAACTTGGACTCCATGAGTTGTATCGTTAATAACCAATCGTCGTTGGTTGCTCTACTGATAACATTGACATTACTAGTAGGCGGGCCTAGCCTATCCGAGTTATCCAAACAATGATTATAAGCTGCATGAAAACTAAATGTTTTCCGATCGAGCTAAAATTCGGAGGATAAGCTATTTTCCTAGGACACCTAGGGTGAATATAAATATATATATATATATTTTGACCAAAAACTAATATTGAATATATTGAATTTGTCAAAAAAAAAATTTTTTTTTTTTCAATAAATATTGCAACTTCAGAGGGGCTTGACATCTGAAATGTGGTTACATTTATTTTTTAAAGTTTTTCACTCGAAAGGACATTTTTTTTGGTCATTAGAATGCCGCTAAATAAAGTGTTTCGGAATAGAAATTGACAACTTTTTTTAGGCATCTTGAATGTAGCGAAAAAAAAAACTGATTATGTCACGGCATATGACGAGTCCAGCATGGTCTTATTCCGTTGCTGCCTGTAGACTACTTCAGTAATTGAAAAAGTTTGTAATATTTAATAGGACTGGAGAGGGTTAAGCTCCCGGCCTACGAGCTTAACTGGACCCCAAGCAAGGGCCTTGACTTCGAACTTAATGGGCCCCCAACATGACAAGAGATTGTGTGGATTTGTGGTAAACGAAACAGGAGAACCTTTTTTTTTTTGTCACACCGCCAAGGTAGTTCTTAAGTGTAATTTTTTGGGAAAATCAAATGGGACGCCCTCTCAATTAGTACGGAATAGGGTAAAAAAATTTAAAAAAATTAATTCAAATTAATTAAAATTTTTATCTCTGCTGACCCTATTTCAAATTGAAATTTGTCTTAAGCCACCATTTTTTTAAATTATTTTTTCTTAAGTGACTTTTAATTTAAAAAAAAATACATTAAAAAAAGTATCGTTCGGATCTAGTTTTCGAGATATAGTTTCAGTCTATATTAAATAACTTCGCTATTTACAGTGCTTTTGAATTTAAAATAAATTGTATACTTTTAGGCCTTCAAATTAACTAGTTTGGCCTAGGATAAACTAGTTTGTCCTAAAAACTAGTTTGTCCTAAAAACTAGTTTGGCCGGTGACACATATATTGATGTCAAATGGAAGGTCATTTACTGTCAATATGATTGATGCATAAGAACTTGAAATAGTTTCAACTTGTTTTGTGATATAGAGGTTTTTTAAAAATTGTCACCAAATTTTTTTTAAATAAACCTTATTTTCTCTAAAAATAATATTATTAATCTAAAATTTATTTTGTGTATTACGATAGTCCAACTAATTTGCTTTAGTTCAATAAGTAATTTGTTACTAAATTTTCTATTCTAAGCCTATTATATACAAAAATAATGAACAAACCATTTAAACCTAGATGAAACAAAAAAAAGTTGAATCACCCTAATGAACATATTAAATGAGAAATTTTGTTTTTTTGTGACGTTAGGGTGCTTTTTAACATTCGGTCATATCACAAATCATACTTTTTATTTTGAGGTGAATTTGTTTTTCTTTTTTTTTTCTTAAGCCATAAACTTACATAGCAAAAAAAAAAAAAATGGGTCGGAGAAAGTATCTTGTATTGGAGAAAATCTTATTACTTTGAAAGTACATATTAAAATTTTTATTGTATCATTTGATGGTAAAACGTCGAAAAATGTTTTAAGATGCCCCTGGGACTCGATACGGGAAAGATCAAAAAATGTTTGGACATTGCCGGGCGAGTTCGTAAGCCTTCTAAGGGACCATTTCAGACCTACGTCTTCGAAAAACTTTTGAATCCTAAAGAAATGCAATACTGATTATTTTTTATTATTGCTACTTTATAACTGCAGAAATAAGGTCATGCTTAAAGAAAGCTCTTATGTTTCATCGAGGGCACCTCAATCATCAATTAGCTGTATGGCTGCGGAATAAGAATATAAGGCAGCTAATAGAATTCGACTTTTTTATTTATAAAAATTTCAATGGCTTAGCTAGATTTATTAAATAACTCAGTTGGCAAACTCAGAACAATATAACATGACAAGGCAACAACACAACCCACAAGTGCACAAATCAAACAAAATACCCAATATCTCCATCGCTACGATGCGATGCGAACGAAACAATGGGCTTTGGGTTAACAAAATACCAAACATTAACTGGGTCGGTCATGTTGATGATTATGGCCAAAGCTTTCGCTTCACCACCACTATTTGTTATTTACGTAGTGTGCGCTGGATCCTGGCACCAACCGCTGCTGAAGCCGAAGGGTCGCATGTTACCAAAACTGTTGTTAAGAATTCAACAAACTAACAACTAAAATAACTCTCGACCCGACAAGTTATATGAAGAAGATGGTACACTCGTACATTGTTTTATCAATAATCGGAAAATCTATTACCAACTCAGTGTCACTAGAGACCATGGCTATTTTGAATCGAAACGCTGAACAAAAATAACATTTTGCCAAACAAAACAGACTGATAGATCGATAAAAGGACCTTCGAATCGAAAAGGATTTCTTTTTGCTTTGTGTGCGTTCGTACTCGTACAATGCGCACACATTACATCTGGCGTAAAGAAAATCCATAGCAACACTATTAATCTGTTTTGCAGCAACTTTATTAAAGGATAAAAAAACAGCAAGGAATAGGTGAATGAACACCTTTTGCAATGTGCTGCAATTTTCTTTTAATAACCCTGCATTAAAGAAATTCGCATAAAAAATATATCACGTCCCTAATAAAATACAAAAAAAAATAGAACTCCTTAGTTTTCGTATGACGTAGCAAAAGATTTATTTTTCACAAAGAAAGGGATAGAAATCCAAGAAATAGCCGCTGCTATTGTGCACTCACAAGAAGAAAAAGAAGGAAAAACTGATGCAAAAGGATTAAAGGACGTGTAATCACAACACATCTTACGATCGTTTTGATAATATTTATAATTAAATACAAAGACTGATTGACACTGTGAAAAAAAATGCAGTTTTCTTTACGAAAAGTATTTGCAAAAAAATATAGTGTGGAGGATTTGTTGCTATAATTCCTAATTTTTTAGCAGTGACAGAAGTTTCAATTGGAGTCGCTCCCTATTAAGCTCAAAATTGAAATATTGAAGATTTACTAAATTCATGAAAAAGTCAACTTTGCGTTAACGTGAAACTCCCAAAATTTCATAAAATGGTAACATTAACTGACCTCCAAGATCATGTGCCATCTCTGGATTATTTCTTGAGAAAGATTGTGAAGTCACTGCCTTATGCAAGGATTGACTCTTAGAAAGTCAACATAACTCGAGTTCTTGCTGACATAAGGCTCAAATTGCTTGAAAAGGTCAAAGTAAATTGACTCTCCCGAAAACGATTTGGCTGAAGGAGTTACTGCGATCATGTGCCCGAAATTATTTTTAAATACATACTGATCTTCATCGATCCTTGGGCCGAGAAGTCATTGCCTATGAATTAATATTATTCCCAGAAAATTAACAAAAACAAATGAACCTGGCAACTCGTTGAGGACAATGTTAAATGATTTGGTACGTGGAATATAACGAATATGTATCAAACTAGTAAGACAGAATAAGTCTGTGAACATCTCGATAACATTAACCTTTCTTGGAATCAATGTAGAGAAACTTTATCCAATGATGGGTATATTCTGTTATGATCAGGAATGCCATTGACTCACATTTAAAAAATCTTTTAATGGTGACAAATTACGTACATTCAAAGTGTCAATGGTATAAGGATTTACCTCGAAGTCCTGACGTGATGGAAAAATTTTAAAGTGATTTTACTATACTACCCAAGAGTTTTCATTCTAAACTGGAACTATTAATCCCGCAGATTAGCTGTTGACTGTGTTATCTCTCCACTCGCTTTTGTCATGAATGATGAATTTGAAGTTTATGGTGAGCATATCTTTAGGAGTCATTTCATCGTAGATTTTGATTAATGAATCGTGTTTGAAATTTTCAAGAATTTGTATGTGTCTCTGGAAGTTTAGTTTCAAATTTTTACGACCTTCGAAACCTATAAAAGCATTACAACGAGATGTGCTTCGTTATCTATTGAAATTGTTAGAGGAGGAATTCTTGTTAGCACGCCAAGTGCATTAGTTGGGTGCAGGGTTACGAAGTGACCGGGAATGACTAGGTTAAGTCCGGAATTCCATGTCAAAGCCTGTTAGGAGTTCAAAAATTTCTAAAATAGCCGGGAATTGAATGATTTTTGTGACATGAACTTCAAATTTCTCTTTAACGAGCAAAAAAACAAATTGGGTCATCAATTCGTCAAAAAAAGAAAGTTTTATATTTTACCACATTTATTTGAGGGAAAAATTATATGTTTTTAAGAAGGTCGGAAATTGCTTCTGTACGACTTGGTTAGGTAAGTTGAACTTTTATTACCTTCATGATACCTAGCAATATTTTGCGGTGCAGTTTGCTTAAGGGGCTGCGTATGTTATAATCGGTCTGTTAGTAGTGGTAATTGTTCAATAGGTCATGATTGGGTTTATATTACCAGGTCTTATAATAGAAACTATGGCAAATAGCGGCGACTAGGAGATGTTAGTTTTAGTTAAGCATTTTGTTCAGAGTAACTTTCATTAACACTCTTAAAAAGAAAAATGACCTCTGATCGGAGCAATTTGCGTATGTGTGTATTTTAGACTATTTGTTATATCCCGAGATTCTAATATTTTGTGAAAGAAAAGGAAAGTTTTGTTTTAACCCAAGTACATACTAAACTTTTTTTTTTTTAAATATTCTGTACTCGAAAACTTTATTTTTTTGAAAGAGAAGCTCTGTATATTAACATTTTTTCTAAAAGAAACGAAAATAATTTTGATAAAAATACATTTAAAGAAAAGCTTTGATTTCTTTTAATTGAATTAATACCAAGAAAAAATTCTTTAATATGAAGAAAAATTACTTACTTATATTAAGGAAAATTTTTGTACATAAATGAAGGAAATAATTTAATTTGTTTGTAGTGAACCAATCTCAAAAAGAGAGAAAACAAAGAAGTTTTATGCGTCAAAACTTTTTTTTAACAAAGGACAGTCTAATGCAGTGGTGGGCATGGAAATCTAACAAAAGGGCTAAACAACAACATCAAGCAGCAACAAACAAAATTTTAAAGTTTTTTTGCTGTCATTTCTAAATTTGCCAACAGCACTAAAAAAAAAACCCAAATTGCACTACAAACAAAAACAATTGCTACATTCATCAAGACACAATGCGGCGCTGTCGCTTATGCCTTTGTGTTTTGTTTTTGTTTTCATTTGAACTTACGAGTAAGTCAACGCTGTGCCTCGATAGCGTTGAAATTCTGCGAATTTTTTTTTTGCTTGCTTGTGCGTCGAATAACGGTGAGGGCAATGAGGGCGGATAGGGTCACTACGTGCCCATTACTGGTCTAATTTATATGAACTTTGACGTACACAAACAATATTTTAAGTTCGAAAGTATTGTAACTATGATTCTCAAGAACTCCAGTGTCGACATTTTCCGTAGATTTGTTTTTTTTTTTCAGTACATTTGCGTTGTGAAAACTCGTTTTCAGTACATTCGGCACCTTTGGGCTATTTCTAAAAATTACCATTTTTTATACCCTACACCGAGGGTATATTCACTTTGTCCTTCCGTTAGTAGCACATAGAAGGAGGCGTGGCAGGTATGGAAAAGTGTATATATTCTTGATCAGCGTCACCACCAGAGATGATTTAGCGATGTCCGTCTGTCTGTCTGTTGAAATCAGGTTTACGGGAAAACGAAGAAAGCAAATTGAATGAAACTTTCACACACAGGTCACATCTTCTTGCAGGCATCTTGCTATTGAAAATGGGCGAAATCGGTTAACTGACACGCCTACCGCCCATACTCTGTGTATATTTACCCAGACCCATTTTGAAAAAAGTTGCAGCGATTTTGATGAAAATTGGCGATTTAATGAACATGTGAACCAAATTAGGATTAGGCTAGGTTTCAAGTTTTCAAAGCTTCCTACAGGGACGTGGCACAGCCCTAAATTTTAACTTTTATACCACTATCTCGTAAGATATTGTGATAAAATTTGGCAGATATATAAGGCAGAAGGTATGTTTTTGCAAAAATTTGGTGCAATGGAGCATGTGCGCGTGGAACCTCCCATACAAGCAAAAAACGTTTACTGTTATAGATAGTGTGCTATGAGAGTAATCTTCATAAAATTTGGCTTAGAGGTGTCGGCTGCTATGGGCTTTGAAATTAAATGAGAATTGACGAGATTGCAGTAGTGGGCGTGGCACCTCCTATATTACCATAAAGTTTCAATCGCTATATTGATTGATATGAAATTTAATTTAGGTAGTTTTCTTGCTTAAAGGTATACCTGAATTGAAAGTGGGTGAAATAGCACGAGTGGGCGTGGCATCTCCATACAAGTAAAATACCTTAAGTGGCATATCTTTCGAAATATGTGATCAATTAGACTAAAATTTGGTGAAAGAGTGTTGCTTATAAAAAGCTATTGCTGGGTAAAAATCGGACTATATCACACCAGTGGGTGTGTTACCGACCTAAATTTTAAGACTAATTACGGCATATATCGTAAACTGTACGACCTATTGGGCTAAGGTTTGGTATGTGGACGTCAATGACGAATATAATTTAATAACCCAAAAGTAGGCGGAATTGGAGAAGTGGGCGTGGCACATTTAAATTTCATAGTTTTTACTCGATTTTTTTCAATATTTTCCATATTCTTTTGACTTTATCAACCTTTAAACATTTTCCCATATATAACATATGTATTCGTTTGACTTTTTCAACCTTTTTCTTTATTTTTAAGACTTTTTTAGCGATTTTGAATTGTTTTATCATTTCTTAAACTCTTTCAAGTTTTTTGAGCATTTTCATATTATTTCGATATTTTTAAGCATTTTTCAACAGTTTTCATGTTTTTTCGACATTTTGAATTTCTTTCAACATTTTTCAATGGTTTCCATATTTTATCGACTTTTTCAGTCTTTTTTCATCCCATAAATCTTTTTTAGATTTCCCATTTTTTTCGACTTATTCAACCTCTTCAACGTCTTTTAAAATTTTTTTTAAAAGGGACTTTCAGTGCAGTGTAGGGTATGTGAGTTTCGGCCTGGCCAATACCTTAACTGTTTTTTAGTTCAGTTACTTTTTCATGTTCATGTCGAAAAAGTACATTTCAAGTCTCCAATCAGTACAATTCCACAAAACTCAAATCCCATCACTTATTATCAAATAAATAAAGAATACAGAATGAGCGATCGAGAGAGTGTTTTTCATAACAGAGATTTTTTCTTCTTCAATTTAACTAATATTTTAATGATATTCTGAAATTTGAGGCCGATCTTCTGATGAAATTTTTCTAATTAAAAATTTTAATGGTTATTAATAAGTTATATATTTTACGGAGATTTATCAAAGAGTTTTTTGAACGACATTATGCTGAGGAAGCTCAGTTTTTGTCTACAAAAAAAAAACAAAGATTTTTAATGATAACAACTTTTGTGTTGAAAAGAACTTTAAATGGTTGAAAATTTCTGATGACTCAAAGACTACATGACCTTGTCTTAGCTTTTTAAAAAATTCTTATGGCATATTAAATTACATCTTCAGTCCGATATTTTTAAGAGCAAATTTTCTTTTTGATTAAATATTCGCTCTTAGAATTATTAATATATGTAAGCAAAATATGATTTAGTAAAAATAACAAAAAAAAAGGAACGCACTGAAAGAAAATTTATGAAACTCTGAAAACATTTCGGGTTCCGCAAAGAAAGGGCATGCCCCGCTTGTATATCTTCTCAGCAGCCCTAACCATGCATAACATCCTAAAAATAACCAAACATTTCCTTAAATTTTCTATATTTTAATTGCATTTCATGCGATCGCGCATTAAAAGTACAGTCTCAGTCTCATTGTGTCACAAGTGTTGTTTATGTGATCATGTTATTGAAGTGGGTTAATGATACGAATATCTCACCGGGCATCACTGCTACTTATTGTGCATCCGTCGTCGTTGCACAGCAGCGTTTACAATTTATGAGGAGCAGCAGCTTCTGTGCTACAATTGCAACGACGACATTGTTGAATCTTCTAAGGCGTGGGTTTCTTCTAAGCACAGGATGTTTATGGCTTGCAACGGTCTCGATTGCTCCCAATTGTTCTGAAAATAGACGCAGCCGCTTGCTGCACATAAACATTCCAATGCACTTAAATTGCTCGCCATTGGATGAAACCTCGAATGCTGCGCATGTGCCGTTCGTTTCTTCCTGCGGCCGCTATACCGATCATTAATTAGGAAAACCAATTCAACCGTTTGCTTAAACATCCACGCCGCCAAATTGTTGGTTGTCCTCTTGAGTTGCGCACTTGAAAAATCGATTGTGCCGTGCGAGCAGAGATTTTCATCGACGCATTTCTACGGTGCATCGAACGCAACGGTTTTTCGGCAACTTGAAACTTAAGGTATCCATCAACGCAACAAGCGTCTTTCACTTTCGAGAGCAATGATAGTGCCGTGGTACAGAGAAAAACCTATTATTTAACGGGTGCTTCTGCTTTTGAATCTTTAAAAACAAACCCTTCTTCAGTTTTCTATTCATGCGACAATCACGATGTCTTATTTTTTTGTATTTCAGGCACCCCTGAAACGCGATCCTGACGGTAACCATCAGATGCACAAGTTTGTTGTATCCTTTTTCGTATGCTGGGATCAATGATTTTTTTTTGGTTTTTTTTTTTACTCATGCTAGCTTACTAGCAACAGATTAATTAATTATATTCAAGATTTATTCCAACAACTTCATCTGAGGGGTGTTTTTTTTTTCTCTAAAAAAAAGCCTGCTTGGATGCGTCAAAAAGGAAGTTGAATTTGACAGTGAGTGTAAGATATTTGGCCACTTTGAGGAGAGATTTTCATCTTGTCGGAAGCTGTTTCCCTTTGATTTATTAAGGTGCAACTAGTTTCTGGGTAGCAAATTTGTCAGTTACATTTTTTTTTTCTACGGCGTAATGATCCTGATTTTTTATATTTATGTAAATAGGCCGCTATTAAAAGTCCTTATCTATGTATGTGAATATAAAACAATTCCGAGAGTAGGTCCATGATATTCTCATGTTTTAACAGTGCCCCTTTCGCGGTATGGCTTTATTTTTCTTCAGACGTATTCTTTACTCATAACCGAATTTTTCATCTAAATACTAAATGTCATCAATCAAGGGTAATGTATATGGGATGTTGTTTTTAATGCATTTCATTATTCAAATTACCACTTTAAGTTGAATGTTTGTTCATTTGTTTTAATTACTTCAAAATATAATATAATATTACTATGTGAATTTTCAATTATCTGCATGACACAAATAAACGATACAATTTTAATATAGACATTGTTTCGATTTAGAAATAGCATGAGTACGATTGTATCGTGAAGTCTTGTATGGAAATTTCCACACCCTTTCATCAATGCTCTTGACTTTTTTGCCCGAATTATTATTAGTATTTATAAGAAATTTTGGTTTTAGTTTTTGCTTGTTGAAATTCTGCAACTTTTTGTCAATCCTTCCTACGAATCTATTTATTTTCTTATTGCAATATTGGCTTAGAATATCAAAGTATTATTATAGGAAGATAAGGAGGGCTATAGCAATTGAGGTCTTGAGCCCCTTCGCCCGAAACATTTTAGTATTTGTTTGAAATTTTGATGCATTACTTAAAATAACTCTCAGTATCGCGTTTTCAAACGTTTTTGCTTGAACGGGAGGTGCCAAGACCTAATGTCAAAAGCCGCCCTATTTTGTCTAGTGTATTATACGAACGGTATAGAAAAGTAAATATATTCTTGTTGTGCGTCAACACCTGAGTTGATTTAAGCATGTCCATCTCTCTGTTTGCCAACCAGTGGATATCATAAATTATGGGATAGCTCGCGATTGAGGCAGTTATTTATGATAATGCAGCCAAATTTCATAGAAATACTTAAAATGGTGCATGGTACATGCCTTTGGCGAGTTTCAAAAAGTAGGTGGGACACCTCCCATCGAAACATAAATTTCAAAAACGCCATGTTTGAAGGTAATGAAGCGAAATTTCATACATATGTATACAGAAAATGTTCGGCCTCGTGTCAGTCAGATAGGGCATAGATGGCAAAATTTTGGAAACAGGCGCTACTTACAACAAAAGCAACAAAAACAGTAACAGAAAAAAAATCTCCACTTTAAATTCGATCCAAAAGCCTACACCCAAAAAAAAAGTCAGGATAGAGTTAACACTGTACTTCTTATTAAATTTTTTTATACGGATTTTGAACTCATAAAGTACCTGAACAAAAACCAACCACAACTTCTTATCATATTTATCCTGAAAAAGATCATAATTATAATGAAAATCTTACAAATTATGTTCTTTGACAATATTAAATCTGAAAATTCTACAATTATCGACAATAATTCAACAGAATATTTTTAATGCAATTTATTTGTATACTAAGAAAGAAAAAACATAACAAAATGCAATATTTTGGCGCCACGTTAAAACTCTGATATTTTAACTACGCACAAAAATAACAAAAGGGTATGCAATTGCAAAACTATATATGTATGTACGTACAATTATGTGCTAAGTATATATGTATGTATGTATCAATATCAATGTCAAATTGATACGGAATTAATATGTATTCTAACTTATTCAGTATCATTTGTATACTTCTGTTTTATTATAAGCTGGCATCAATGTCAATTTGAAACGGGAAACGTAGTGTTCTAAAACTTTTTCAGTATTTTTTGAATGCTTGTTCAGTCTTGTACGCATGCGAAAAACCACATTTCTTTCAAAGGCGTAGTGAAAGTGTTAGCTTATTTTACTTTTAATTTTGTATTGTGAAGTGTGTTAAAAATATAAAATGGAAGAAACAAGTAATACTGAACCGTCGGATTCTCAAGAGAGCTTATTAAATAAGATATTTTTTGAAGAAGATTTGGAGTTGAAAGCCACTCTAGAAGAATTGAATTTAGAAAAAATTTATCCGGAGTTTTTGTGTAAGTAAAAGTAATTTTATTTTAGTGTCTCTATTCTAATGAAATAATATTTTTATTTCGTAAAGGCGGTGGCGTAACAATGGACAGACTTAAATATATCAACAAAGATGATTTAGAGTTGCTGTTGCCAGGATTTATGAATATAGGCCTTCGGGCAGAAGTGCGGGAGAGATTATTTACTTGGAAAGAAAATAATGTAAGTGATATTATTTTTGGAACAGGTTTACTTTAGCTGCCCCCTAAAAAGGGGTTAAAAACAAAAAAATATAAAACTATCAAAAAAAGTCGCTCGGATCTAGTATCGGAGATATAGACATTGGAAGTTCCGGATATATCTTTTATAAAAATAGTTATAAGTTGGGAACCCCTGAATGGATTTCAAAAAAATGGGTGTCATAAGATAGATAATTTAATGGCCTACGATAATGGTGAGTAAAGTTTTGAAATTTGACCCATATTTTTGGAGATATTACTATTTTTGTGAAATTTCGACCAATTTTTTTTTGAAAAAACATTTTTTTTTTCAAAAAATGTGTTAATGACCTTAAACTTTTTTAACATTTTAAGAAAGCTTATTTTATTCCCTTCAAAATAGTATATAGTTTGCTGTAAATTTTTGCGAATTTAGCCCCTTTTTAAAGAAAAACAAAAAAAAATATTCAATGAATTCTTATGAAAACTATGTTTTTGTGGACAAAAACAGTGGAAAACCACAACAACAACTATTAGTACACTTACAACTATTATTATTTAAACGATTTTCATAATATAATAATATGATTATCATATAAATTAAAAATTTTTTAAAATGTGAGGTTATGTTGAAGGAAAAGAGCGCTGTTGTTGTTGTTGTTGTTGGTTTTTTATTGTTTTTGTCCATAAATAGAGACTTTTCATAAGAATTTATAGCATATTTTTTTTTATTTTCCGGCAAAAAAGGGGGTAAATACGCAAAAATTTAAAACAAGCTATATGCCATTTTAAAGGGAATAAAATAAGCTTTCTTAAAATGCTAAAAAAGTTTCAGGTCATTAACACATTTTTTGGAAAAAAAAATGTTTTTTCAAAAAAAAATTGGTCGAGATTTCACAAAAATCGTAATATCTCCAAAAATATGGGTCAAATTTCAAAACTTAACTTGTTATTATTGTAGGCCATTAAATTATCTATCTTATGACACCCATTTTTTTGAAATCCATTCAGGGGTTCCCAACTTATAACCATTTTTCCAAAAGCTATATCCGCAACTTCCGATGTCTATATCTCCGATACTAGATCCAAGCGACTTTTTTTGAAATTTTTATATTTTTTTAATTTTCACCATCTATTACCCCTAAAAAAATAAATTGATTTGGAGAATGTCAGCTAAAGTAAACTTAAGCCTTATTTTTTTTTAGCAAACTCATCACGTAACGTTTCAGTTTCCAACTAAGAGCTCATCAACAATGTGTGTGCAATTACCAATTCCGTCAACATCTAGCTCCAGTGTCCAGTATTTGCAATCGGCTGAGGTAAAAATATAATTTAAATATTCATTAATATTCTTATTAAAACTTAATAAAACTAGCATGTACGAGAAATTTTAAATTCTACCCGTAAAGGACGGACATTATTGGAGGAGTGCACACAAAAAGGATTTTTAGTTGAAAAAAACAGAAAATCTTTAGTAAACATTATTGGTGAATACTGGTACAACAATAACATGACTAAAAAGCCTTCATCCCATCTCATTAGAGAATTCAATCAAAGCTTTCAAACTATATTTAAAACAACTTTAAAACCAAAATTTCATTTTTTACTTCACTACCCTTCTGTTATACTTCAAAGTGGACCAGTAAAATTCCTTAGTACCTATAGATATGAATCAAAAAATAGAGAATCGAAGGTATACGCTCGAAATGTCTGCTCCCGAAAAAATATAACGTACACACTCAGTGTAAAAAGTTCCTTGAAATTTACTACCTTCTTGGCAGATTACAAAAGTGGATTTCCAAATAAAACGTCTTTTAATAAACACAAACGAGTTAATTTTACTAAGTCTGAGATTTTTCATAAAATAAAAAACAAACATATTGAGCATTTTGATTTTAATGATTGTAATGTTGCAGAAAAAATTATATATAAGGGTACATTATATAAAAATTCATTTTATCTAACAATTAAAAGTAATACCATTCACATTAATCTGTATAGAATAGTTCAGATTCTTTGGAATAATCCTGAAAATCCTTTTTTGATATGCGAAAATGTCGAAGTTATTAATTTCTTGGAGCACTTCAGATCTTATGTAGTCGGAAAGAAGGTTGAATTATTCGAAATTTTCGAAATTTCCATATTCACAGGACCACCGATCAATTTACACCACATAGCAAATGGGTTACTTTTATTTCGAAACAAAATATTTTAACAGTCATGTTAGCTTATTACTTTTGCTATAATTTTTTAAATGTTGATAATGGTTTTATTATTGTTATGTATCATATATTATTACGTATTATATATGTTATATCATGCATAACTTGAATTGTTGTTTAGTTTCTTTATGATTAAATTTAAGTATATGGTATGAAATAAACTGTGTACATAGTTTTTTGATAAATAAAATATTTTTGTTCCTATAATGAGTTGTTCAGTTAGTACTTATGTAACTATTATATATATCAGTATCAAATTAATACGAGTATCCCTATGGACGACTTTTATAGGTAATTAATATTATTCAAATATTGAAAATGATTGAAGTAATCTGTTTTAAGGCTTAAATGACCCTGAAATCAGTATCAAATATACTCGGACTCCTCATAAAAATGAACCCAATCAGTATCATTTGGCAATAGGAATCAGTATAGTACTGAACAGCTGTCCAAGCTGTTATTTCATAAAATTAACACCGTTTCGTATAGTTATAATGCTGAATCATATAGGCTGCGAAAATAAACAACTTTTCAGCATTAAATTGATACGAGATTCCCTATGGACGACTTTTATAGGTAAAAAATATCATTTCAATACGGAAAAATCATCGCTTTTTTTTTGAGTGTATACATACCGAAAATCAAGCAAGAACAACATGAGTGTAGAAATAAATGTACACTGATCAAACGAAACGAGAGAAGCTATCCTCAATGTGCGCATTGTTGTTTCCTTGTTCGCTCGCTTCGGTTTTTTTGTTTTTTTTTACTGAATGATACAACAATAACAAGGAAAAACTGAGAGTGTTACATTTGGTAGCACAACCTAGTTATCATAAATGCAAGCAATGGTTCGGTCATGCATTAGATAAATGGTAAAGATGGCAAATTATCCTACACAATCGGAACTTAAAACTGACACTAATTAAGTAAATATGTCCAAACTGAGTATATGCCCTGTAATAAAGCAAGGAGACCCGACAATCTGCGCCAACTACAGGGGTATCAGTCTTATTTCCATCGCATATAAGATCCTCTCGAGCGTATTGTGTGAAAGATTGAAGCCGTATACAGAAACACTGATCGGATCCTATCAGTGTGGCTTTAGACCTGGTAAATCCACCATAGAACAGATTTTTACACTACGCCAAATCCTGGAGAAAACCCATGAATATCAAATCGACACTCACCATCTCTTCGTCGATTATAAAGCTGCGTTCGATAGCCCAGTGCGGGATTGCCTATACGCAACAATGTCTGAGTTCGGTATACCTGCAAAGTTGATAAGGCTCTGCAGGATGACGTTGAGCAATACGTGTAGCTCCGTCAAGGTAGGGAATGACCTCTCCGGAACTTTTAATACCGAGCGAGGTTTCAGACAAGGCGACCCGCTCTCGTGCGATCTCTTCAATTTCATTATGGAGGGGATCGTACGAAAAGCCGGTGTGCATCATAATGGCACCATTTTCTTCAAAGGTGTTCAGCTCCTTGCGTACGCTGATGATATTGATATTATCGGTCGGAGTAAGAGAGATGTTACTGCTGCTTTCACTGCTATTGAAAAGGAATCAGCCAAAGTGGGTTTGACGGTAAACGAGGGCAAGACGAAATACATGATGTCTACTAACAACAGCTAGAGAGTGCGGGATCTAGACTCTCATGTTACAGCGGGCAACTGTAAATTAGAAGTTGTCAAGGAATTCATTTACCTTGGCACTGCCGTAACCAGCAACAATGATGTCAGTCTGGAGATTAAGTGGAGAACAACAATTGTTAATAGGTGCTACTACGGTCTCAGTAAGCAATTACGTTGCAGAGCTCTCTCTCGATCGACAAAGCTAACACTCTACAAGACGCTCATTCTACCTGTGCTTCTTTATGGCGCTGAGGCATGGGTGGTTTCGACAACAGAAGCAGCCGCTCTTGGGGTGTTCGAGAGGAAAGTTCTCCGCAAAATCTTTGGTCCTGTTCGAGTTGGCGACGACTATCGCATTCGAATGAACCACGAGCTGTATGAGCTCTACGCCGACATTGCCATAGTTAAGCGTATAACAATACAGCGACTACGCTGGCTGGGTCATGTCCATCGTATGGATAAAGAAGCTCCAGCGAAAAAAGTATTCGAAGGGAAGGTCCCCGGTCAACGACGAAGAGGGAGACCATGCCTCCGGTGGATAGACCAAGCTGAGGAAGCCCTAACAGCGCTTGGCATTAACGATTGGAGAAGGCGCGCGCAAAACAGAGGCGCCTGGCGAGAGCTAATGAGGTCGACCGTAACCTGACAACGGGTTGTTATGGCCATCTAAGTAAGTAAGTAATATGTAAGTCTACTAATTTTCGAAAAAAAAAAAAAAAAAAATTAGATAAAAACTAAAAAGTACAAATTTAAAAACAAAAAAATTTTTTTTTTCAAGCAATCGATTTAAGAGACTTGAAATATCACTGATACTCTAATATCGTAAATGTACATGTGTTGGTTCTTATGTCTAAAGACTAAGTTTCAACATATAAAAACACCAAATAAAAAATTCTTCATAAAATTTCAATGAACATTGACACACGTCACTTAAATGTATCGACATAACAATCGAGTGATAAAACCATCACCCCTCCTCATTTCATGCTGACATCATGGTTGTGTTTTTTCCTCTTTTTTTGTTTTAATATTTGGCACGCATCCGAACAAAAATCCTCTTTTTTTTTTTGTTGCTTCTGATTTTCCACGCATGCAAAATAATTGCAGTCACCAGAATTTGCATACGTTGAAGACAAAACTTCAGTGCGTCAGAGCGTGACCAGTGCTAATCAATGCCAGAACAATGAAGTGAAATTGGACGTTTTTGATAAGCATTTAGGAAGGGGCAATTGCGTAGTTCTTCCAATAGTCCTAATAAGTATGGGAGAATGCGAGAAAATGTAATTCCCGCACATGAAGGTCATATTTTTTTTGATATGACTGTGATATTTCTAGTTGGCCCTGTAATGTTATGTAACGCTGAACAAAAAAATTAAAGAGTTGTGCTGGCGGAAAATTTAATATTTTTGAACAAGAATATATACTCAATTGTGTGATTTTGATGATAATCAAAACGAAGGAGTTTGTATTCTGAACTGTTGATTTACAAAATTTTAAATCGCTTTGTTGATATTTTGCTCGGACTACTTTAGTCGATTTTCACAAATCTTTTCAAGTTTTCGAAGTGACATTTCTCAAAAACAAGTACTATTTCCACAATCCTATTTCTGTCGTTTTATGCTGCGCGAATTCCTTCCTATTTTTCATTCATTTGACATCACAGTCTTCTGGATTTCCTTCGGCAACTGTCTCCCTGCGGCTACCCCTAAGCGCTTATCGATAAGTTCCTTAGTATCTTTTTGGACCATGTAACTTGTAACTAATCCATCATCTCGTGTCTCTTCATAATCTAAGTTGAGATTGGTACATAGTTGCTATCCAAATTTAGTTCATGAATCAAGATTGTGCGGGGGGTCCATCAAATTCCCAATATCTATTTCAAGCAGGAGCTTATAAAACTTTATATTCGTCTTGTTAGTGTGCTTGCTTAAGCATAAAGCATATTTGATTAAAATATTCGTAGTTTGGTTTGTTTGACTCCCATATCTAGTGAAATTGTGCACAGACACTTCTAAAATTTTGCTGCTACGTCTTCTGCAGAACGATATATTTTTGCTTCTTGTATTGCCGCTTATGTGATAAATTGGAAGAGCTGTTCTTATTCAGTAGACGCAGTGAACGAAGTTCAATATACGTAACACTTGGCTGAGTGTTCGGCTGGTTTACATATCAGGCGATGTTAATGACAACGGTGAGATATCATTGGCATAAGCTAGTTCTTTCAAATTATCCAGAAAGTCCCATAGAATCCCATAATTCCCAGTAGTAGTCTGACTTAGCACATCGTCTAACTTTATTAAATAATATCTGGAGGAAGTTCGAGGAACCCTACTTAACGCTTGCATTTAGTTTGATTATCATTGAGAGATTGTTGTTGTAGACGAAAACTAATCATACATGAGGTTGATTTTTCATTCGCGAATTTTGCCTCTGCACTATATCATCCGTAGATGAGTGATTCCTCTGTAATTTTTACAAAAGGTCAAGTCAACCTTTTTTGAAATTTTAGAAGTTAGTTCTCGAACAATTCGTCAAGAAGTCTCTCTTCTTTCCAAAAGGCTCCGAAAGGAGGAGGATGTAGTTACTGCAATAAGCTGGGATCAACTTTTAATGCTTGAGATCTTGAGACCAAGTTTTTTTACTAAGCTTAAGGTATTGGTAGGTCAGTGTTACCTCTTCAAAAGATGAAGTCAGATTTGAAATAGGCGACATAATTTTGAAAATGTGTTCTATAGCTATTGTGCTGTTGTTACATTTTTCGATCTATTTTCATTGTCACCAGGATTCAGCGTTCTGGTTCAAACCCCCTTACTTACATGATTTGCTCGTGTAGAGGGCTCTTAAGTCGATTCGCTCAATGGAAGATTTCAATCAGGAAACACGAACTTTTTCAAATGATGAATCACTGATGATGAATCAAGCTTGAAGGGAGATTTTTCCTGATCAGAAAGTTCAAAAAATTTTAAAAATGTTAGTTAGCAATCCCCCTGGAGGAGTTTAAGCCCCCAAATCCACTTGCTCACGGGCAGCGTTCCGTTTTTACTTTTGATTGAAAGTTATATGTTGATTTTGACTTTCCCGAAAGCTTGTTCGTAATGCTATGCTCAACAACTCTATGAAGTTAACTGTGGTCTTGCTCTAGGGTGGCTTTCCGATTCCAGATGTTATCGATTGTTCTTTTGCACCGGTATCCGGCAGCATTGTTACTGGCATCGCAGATCAGGATTCTTTGATTTGCTTTTGCTTTGTTGACGTCATATGTGCGTCTGAGGTCGGGATATAGTGATTTGGTTCGTTCAGCTGGAAAAGGTTTATTTAGGGATGGAGTTGAATCATGCTGGAGGACATGGGTTGGTATTCTATGAGTGATTGTGATGCTCCCTTATTCAGGAAAAATTGTACGTGTTTAATGTAGAGGCCTTCAAGAGGCTTTTTCGCCTGTAGGGTTGATCTTTTCCCCTGTCTCAGTGCCATTTATTTCTTAGAAGTCAAGCTTTAAGCACTTAAACTCAAGGATACTCGGATGAAAACTGCTGCATTGGATGGGAATTCAAGATCTCCTGTATCCTATACATGTAACCATTCTATATAGTAAATGTCTTTAGCGATTTTTGTTAAGTAAAATCGTATTAAGCAGTAATTCCTGGCTGCCACAGATCTATGTTAGTGAAATTATAAAGTTGCAGTTATTACTTGATCTTCGCTCTGAATCTAAGGCTATCATTTATATTATATTCTCATTTATGACACTTTCTTTCAGCTGTTAAACTTGGAACATTAAATTTAAGTGCTTCAGTTTGTAATTATGATTCAAGACAGTATAAAAATTTAATCTTCAATTTCTGAATCTTGCGTCTTGAAATTGAGTAAAACACAAATCGTTTAATTTAAAAATGTTAAGATTCCAAATAAAATAAAACTTTATCATAACATCATTAATTATGTTAATGAAAACTTTTCCCGAAATTTTTCTAGAAATCTTAACTTTTATTTTTTCCAATACAGCAGGAACACTCTTCGTATAATCATTAAAGAAAATCTTTCAATGCATTAAAAAATACCACACAGTTTGATTAGGAACACAAAAAATTAAATCAGACGTGGACATCAACGTCACGGCAACTCTTAAATTTCTATTGAGGACTTAAAACGATTTTTTTTCTTATAAATTCAAAACAATAAAATTTTATTTTGTGCAAACCACAAAAAAGAAGAATAGTTGCTAATCCTGCGCATAGTATCTTGCAGCATGCAGGACACGAACATAAAAAATTGAAAAAACTCAAAATGCCTAAGTCCGCACAGAAAAAAAACGCTCACAGTCCATTGCGTAAAATCTAATCCAATGTTCTGCTGTTATGCCAATAGCAACCAATGCAATATGGATAACAAAATGAATTAATTTTTAGGTGCAAGGGGCCACACCTGCGAAAAGTCAAATCGTTTTGATAAATTAAAAAAAAAAAAAATTTCAAGAATATGCAACTATTGTTCCATCATACCTACTCATTCTCTGATTTAAGGTATAACATTTAGCTGGAATCTCAAGGGCTTTAAGCGTTTTAATAAAACATTAGGAAAAAAGTTTAAAGTGAAAACAATGAATATAATAACTTTTTTATGAAAGTTATTTATTTGCGAAAAATCAGAAACTGCACCGCTGGACAATGATCAAAGTCTTTCTTGTTCATAACCAAAAAGATTCCCTGATTTTGAAAATAAATTGCTCAAAAATGAAATTGTACCTCATTTGAAAGGTCAACTTAGTACTAAAACATCACGGTCATAAGTTATATACAAATGTATATGGGGAACCAAAAATCGAAAAAACAATTTTATTCCAGAGTGAGAATGTCTGTTTTCCACCACATATATTGCAAAAGCTTTGAGGTAAAAAGTTAACGATTGTCATCGACAAAGACCGTATTCACTAGCCTCATCTTACTTTTTCCTATTAGCGAAGCAAAAATTACCAAGCCTAGGAAGGCACTTTGAATTGATTGAAACCATAAAAGCAAATTCGCTGAAGAAGCTGAAGGTTATTCTTCCATCAGCCTACGAAAACTGAATGGAAGACCGGATCAAGCGCTGGCGCAGTTGTAATACAAGTGGTGTGACCTATTTTGAAGGCTACACTTTAAATTTCAATGAATACTTTTTCAAGCAAAAATTTAAAATCACTCCATGTAGTGAATCACACAAATCGTATCAACAAACAAAGTTTCGTAAAAGTTAAATGGCTCAATTGAGTGAAGTATTAAAACCAATGCCTTGCAAAGACGTTTCATGATACAAGGAAGCCATACCAGATGAAGAGAGTTTTCTCGTCTTTGCATCGCATTTTAAACTAGATTTACTGAGAGAAGAGTGTTGTGGAACCGACAATATAATGTATACATTGATATTCTGGAGTCGGTACAGAAATAATTTCTATTGTTTTGCATTTCGTGTGCTACCTTAGAATCCGGAAGCCGCCTCAAGCTAATACGTTTACCAACACTGCGCAGTCGAAGAATTTAAAAAAAAAACTGTTTTCCGGCTCAATGAACTCTGAGTTGTTTTTAGGTATGATCAACTTTAATAGTCCATAAAGGGATTTGAGACACTATCGTTTTTTAAGACCCGACGTATGTAATTCAAACTACGCTCTTTTTTGTCCATTTCGGTGTATATGTAATAATTATAATATCCCTTGTGATGACATAAGAAGACACCCATAGACTCTCACAATATTATAAAGCAAAAAAGTAATTATTTACTTAAATACTTGAAATTGTAAATTTTCCTTCCTTTTTGCTGCACAGTCTCTGGGCTTAGTAGAAATTGTACTCAATCTGTGATCGGAAAATGATCAACCCATCATTTCGTTCGAAGAAATAGTGTAGCCCCGGTCACCGATCCATACGAAAGACAGATGTGGCTCATGTACGGTTTCACTTATTGAACGCAGATCAGTCCGGGTTGATCGTAGTCAGTCACCGATCCGTACGATGGACGGATATACCTCACGTGCGGCTAAGCGGGTAAGTGGGACCGTAGAGACCAATTGCAAAAATTTAAAAAATATTAGTGGACTCGGCATGAAAGTAGGTGACTTGAACCAGCCCAAATGAAAGGTACAGTAGAATCTCGATTATCCGAATCAATTAAAACCAGGGGTAGTCCGTATAATTGAAAATCCAGATTATCGATTTCACAGTCAAATCAAACAATTAAATACATTTTTTTTTTATTATTAAAGGGGCTTTACATACGTCATTTAGACAATACGATATAACAAAATTACATAATACCTATGTAATTTAAGATTTTGGTTGAAAATAAATAGTTATTAATTTTTGACGCAATGAATCACATCTTTTCAATGCGTCCAAGTCCCTGATGCGCTTCAGTTGTAACAACTGTATGGGATCCGATTTATCTTGTCTTTCGAACCATTTAAAAGCAACATCTAGAGCTTTAAAAGCTTCTGCGTGAGATGGTACTCGACAAACATCACCAGTTTCAGTTTCTTCTTTGTCTTCATTTTCTTTACTGTTTAAATCTTCAATGACTTCTTCATCAGTTAAAATTGGGAACCCAGGATCTTCACTATCGCAGCTCAGCCACTCCTTGATATTCTTTTCATCACACCCTTCACCAATGCCAAGAATTTTTATTGTTTCTGTTATTCCTTTGAAATCGTTATCGGTTTAATTGAAGAGTTAGATAAAGTCTTTGATAATTTATTCCATGCCCTTTTTAATGTTTGCGATTCCACAGAGTTCCACACTTCTACCAGCATATAGCAACCATATTTTAAATTTATTTCTTTAAAAAAATCAACATCGTTTCTATTTCACTGCTGTCTGTTGACAGAAGAACGCTTTAAAGTTTCAATTTCGGAAATTTCGAAAAGAAAACAAAATATAAGTCTAATAGCTCCAGTATAAATAACATCTCTAATGATTGCTATCACGGCGCCTTTTAAACGTCACCGAACTTATATGCTTAGAGTCTACTAGAACTCGTGCATTTTCAAATTCAGATGGATATTCGATATTACCTGTCGTCATTTCGAACCAGCAAGACAGCTGGCAATTACCAAAGAACGTCTGAAACGTTATAAAAATGTTTCTCAAAATATCTTTCTAAATCGGTAATTAGGGCCGCGAAGAATAAGTCCGGGTAATCGAAGTTCGGATAATAGAGGTTCTACTGTTTTTGGAATATAATTAAAATACAGCGTGGCTTCTGAAAGACTGAATGATATAAATGGGGTTGGAACCATATCTCCTGATTTTCTTCTAAGTATTACTGTGCGTAATAAATTTCCAATCATGTCATGTACAGGGTCCGTTAATTCTTTCTGATCCACATTTTTTATTTCCAGAATAATAAAAGCCGTTAAGCCATTCAGCCATAACACTGCACCAAGCAGTGAATTTTTATGCCTAAAATCTCTTCCCGGAAGATTTTCGACTGATCCACTTCTTTCAAAGCGAATTATGTTTTCGCTTTGAGACATTTTAATGTTCGATTAATTGATCTTTATTTGCTGGAATAGAAAAACTCGATGAATCCCGCTAACTTTAAGTTAGTTCAACACTTTAACACCACTTTTATAAGTGTTGGTGGTGGTCCTTCTAACTCCCATGCATCTTAGCATATTTTTCTATAATTTGTTAGCAACGTAACTTGACAAAAAGTACAAAAATTTTTGACCACAAAAATAAATATTGAATTGAAACTTTTAGTCAATTAAGTGTTCGTAGTGCCAATCACATTTTTATGGAATATTTTTTGTTGAGCCGTTCGTTATTTCGCTGGCTAGTGGCAGATGCCGAATACAAAACGATTATTCAAAACAAAACTCATGTGGAACTTTTCATGCCAGACGCTTAAACGGTCCGTGCGTGACGTTGACCTCTTCAGGGTTCGATTGACCTCTTCAAATGTAAACCGTTTTGTGCGCGCACTTACTTACAAAGAGCGATCGGCCAAAAAAAGGCGCACCACCAAGCAAACACCGAAAAACTATTCATTCGTATGGATAAAAGTCGATATGGATTTCATACTTGTAACTTTTGCAAATTTAGGGATGCATGCAATTCCTTTTGTTTTCGGCATTTTTTTGTTACGGCATAATCCTGACGCAAATAGTGATTGTTCGATTGGGCAAAATCAATTGTGGCGATTTGTTTGTTTTGCATATTGATAACCGGCAGAAACCACAGCCGTGGGTGCGATTTACCACTGATCACACATCAATTGTTGCGATGCAGAAAAAAAAGCCATTAAAAAAAAAACCCTTAAAAATGCAGCTGGTGTAAATATTTAAATGAGTCGAATGAATGGACACATAATATGGAATGTAAGATTTCCTTAGAAGCATACCTTTGGTATAAATAATCAAGCGAGTATAATGATAGGAAGTCAAATAATTCAGAGCCCGATAGATAGACCTTTGATACTGTGGTGGAATTGGATGAGGTGATAGTTTAGATTATCGCTAAATTGATTGTCGTTTTTGATAATCCACTATTTTTTTTGCTCTACGTAAAGTGATTGCGGATTGCTTGATCATTTGGTAATCAAAGCTGTCATGTGGCCTCTTTGAATGCACGGGGTTTGGGACCCCCTCGCTTTCTTTCTGTTAAAAATAGCTAGAGAGCGCAAATCTTGTCGGAAATGAATGTTTTTCTTTTGTCTAAATTGAAGGTAAATGCCAGCAAAAAGTTTCCGTTTTTTATTGTTTTAAGTTGAAGGTTAAAAACAAATTTTCTTTTAAATAGTTTTTGTAAAATAGTAAGTCTTTCACACTGGCATCGAAAACAGCCCGTTTTTATTCATCTCGTTTTTATATCGCAATTCCAAAAAAAAAAGCTTTTAAACTTACTTTAGCACCGTGTTACTCCTTTCTATTCCCGAAACTGAAGTCGGTGCTCAAAGGTGATTTTTCGAGGACGTAGCAGTGACGCTACAACTGAGTTGTATCGGTTGAGGACATATGTCACCCGTTGAAAAACTTTTAAGTCGCTGTCAATAGTGTGTAGATGCCGAGGGGAGTACATACTTTGAATAATAAATGAAGAGCTTCGAAAAATATTGAATTGTTTGGGTCTTACGAGGAAAGTCTGGGTAGAAAATCGCTGCACCGTGGAGGACATTAAGTCTTAAGGTCCTTACGAGAAGTGATCCATAATCGGTAGCCTTGATTTTCAAAGGGTTATCCAATAAGAGCTTCCTACTTTGTTTTCTAAATAAAATATATAAAAATCAATGTACCATATTGATGCAAATCATTATTTGGAATGATAGTTCAATTCCTACAACTCAATGTTTAAAAATTATTTCGTTCAAATGTTGCCCACGACTAGTTCTTAAAGGGTCTATTCTGTGGGTCCAATATTCGACAACTTCTTCGAGCACATCAACCGGTATTCCTTGAATAACACGAGTTATGTTGGTTTCCAACGCAACAATAGTTTCGGATTTTTCGACACAAACAAGTGATTTAACATATCCCCAAAGAAAGTAATCCAATGGCGTCAAATCACATAATCTTGGTGGCCAATTAACAGGACCATTTCTTGAGATGATGTTTTCATCGAACGTTTCCCTCAATAAAGCGATTGTTTCTCCAGCTGTATAGCACATTACGTCATTCTGTTGAAACCAGAGGTCGGCTATACCAATATCCTGAATTTTTGGCAACAAAAATTCATTGATCATTGCTCTGTAGCGAGCACCATTGACCGTAACACGGGCTCCATCCGCAATTTTGAAGAAATATGGTCCGATGCTGCCTCCTGCCCATAAGCCACACCAAACATTACATTTGTCGGGATACATTGGAAGCTCTTGGATTGCTTCTGGTTGTTTATCTGCCCAAATACCACAATTTTGCTTGTTAACGTAGCCGTTCAACCAGAAATGAGCTTCGTCGCTAAACACAATTTTTCGATAAAATAATGGACCAATTTGAAGTTGTAGTAAGGCCACAATGAATAATTGTTGTTCAGGAGTAAGTCTATTCATGATTGAGTCGTATTGAATACTGAACACAAACGTCATAAGGACAAGCCATCTGAAATATGACAGCTGTCAAAACAACCCTGTCAGAAAAGGGACCTCGTATTATATCACCTTTTATATCAATGATATATGTTTGTATATTAGGGTGAGTCATAAATAAGTCTCATAGAATTTCGATTTAGTATATGGCTGAAACATTGCCAAACAGGCTCAATTATATAATAATGATATTCGCCAATAAACGGTTTCCGATTACGTTCTGTGGATTCACCTAATTTAATTGCTTACCCTCTCAAAAAGTTATGACTTAGTATTCGTGTTGCCTTTTCAGAAAAACGCTCTTTGAATAACAATTTTTTATTTCATTTTGATATTTCCAAAAAAGTCACTTGTTGAGCTAAATAAGTAAATTTTGCAGTATTTTGTGGAACTTACTGCTCTAATTGTGAATGTTATTTGCTTGGTTTTTATAAAATGTTTTTCATGAGAACCGATTCGGTTTAGGTTATCACCAGTAAAAAAGAATCATTCCAATTTGGCATATTATACTCATATATACATTTTTATAGTCCACGTAGAGCAGATTTTTATTTTAATATTTTGCTCCTCTCGGAGTTATGGTTCTATTTTTACAGATGGTCATAAATAATATAGAAGTCACCATGCAGTTGGTGCCCAGAGCCAATGTTCATGGACGCATAAGTATTTTAAAACTGACATCAAAATAAAACATATTTTTAAAATTACTTTAAAAAAAAAACAACAACCGGAGGTTCATTAAAATTTAAAAGAAATTCCATTAAACTCAAAGAGTGTGAAAGAATGAGAAGGCGAGCGATATGCTTCGATAATTTTCCATTCCCAAACAACACTGCAATGTTGCCCCAACGCACTATCCGCAGGGACATTTTCAGATTTTCAGTTTTTTTTTTTTTTTGTTTCTCATGCGCTTAGCCACAGTTAAACAAGCAACAAATAAATAAAAATAAAGCAACAACTTCTTTGTACGCCTTGAAGTTGTTGCTACCGATGCGACTGTGTCCCTAATAAAATGAGATCCACATCTATAAAACTGGCACTAAAAATAGTCACCCTCCCCAAAGATGGACGAGCGATATATCGAGCGCAAACATGCAAAAAGACAAATAACGGACAGACATTGAAAATAAACTCAGTGACTGACTGACAGCGACCATGTCAGTGTCAACCGCAGCGCTTGCCATCCTCTCCACCCCGAACCAAAAAGGATGTGCGTTCTTTCTAAGAATGCATTTCTCACAAGCGTTGCGCATCGCCTTATGCGCATCATCTTCATCATCAGTCCCGCTGTCAAGTTCAGCGCGACGCGGTCCTGCTTGGACGAAATGAGAAACACAAACATTACAGTTACTCGCTCGTACGCATCGCTTATTGTGTTATTTTTGGATTCGACAAGTCCAACGCAATGTTTACCCACAATAAAAACAACGGCAACAGAATGTTTTTCATCTGGGGGAAAACTAAAGCCAAAGTCAAGTTCAACGTTGAGTGTCTGCCGAGAGCATCGTCGAAAGATTTGGAAAAACTGTGTCGTGGAAAACGACAATTCAACATCCTATGTCTGTCTATTCCTGATTGCATGTGTGATATATTAGAATTTTAGATACCCAACGAGAAATATTGCGCAAAAAAGTTTCGTATTTTGTTTCTGATCCCTCGATTTCCATGCAACCCGCTTGATTTCCTAAATTTATAAGAATGTTTTTTATTTATTTCGGGAGGACAAAAACGCGAAGGATATTTAAATTAAAAAAAAAAAAAATTGTCAACCAATTATGCTAAAGTATTCAAGCTCTATAGGAATTTGAAGAATAACTCATTAAGGGTATAGCTTCACACTTTATGAGTGGAAAATTTTGCAAATAAAGTAATGATACTAAGAAAGGTTTCGTGTGAAAGATTTCTGAAAGGTTTCCGAAACGTTACATGCGTATTAAGCTTAGTATTAATTAATTAATAATATGGCGTTACGTAATAAGAATTTGCCATTTTTGTTCCCCTAATACACAATGGAACGCTTAAATTCTTCTTCTGCAATTCTTAATAGATGATAAGTCGATTAAATTTATCCTTTGTTCCGTAAAAGTAAGAATTACTCTATGGCATAGATACACACGAAAATGTTCTTCAAGAGCTGGTTATAACAATATTAGTTTGGGTAAAAAATTTAAAAATAGTTTCTGGAAAAATAAGTGTTGATAAAAAATGAAAGAGCCAGTGACGTGAAAACAAAAATCACACTAACAAAAAGCTTGCGGCGATTGCGAACCTCAAATGATTTAGCTCCAAAAGTCAGAAAGAGCTGGGTATTCTTTTGTTTTTGTTGTATGAGCTGGAAGACCTGAACGAGTTTTGACCTGTGCATCACTGCTCTATGCTCTATATTTAGGTGTCAGAATATTTGATGTCAGAACAGTGAACTTTTAATTCACAGTAAAAAAATCAGTTGTGTATTGAAAATTTCAAGTCAATCTCCAGATATTTTGAATAGATTTTAGAACATTCTAATTGTACTCACATCGGGTTGACTAGATGAACTTCAGAATACTCCGATTTGATCTCTGAATATATTCAAATAATTGCAGAATATTAAAATTGATTTCAGAATTTTATCAAATGCTGAAACTTCGTAGGCTTCATTTGCACTCAGTAAACGAAAAATACTGTCATCACTGACAGCAAAAATTGGCAAAGGAGTGTTATGGGTGAGCCATTATGGAATAAAAAGCGAATGCTCACGAAAAACCGATTACGTTTCATGAGATTACGATCCTAAACTTATGGCCGGCCCTGTGGCGCAGAGATAGTTTACTGCGCTTACAATCCAGAGCTCTCCGGGTACAATTCCTGATACAGGAGTGCAATTACTCTTTCCATATATCCTAATTTTCCTTTCATTCTGATTATTTCCTTTTAATTAATCAAAACTACTTTCGTAGTTACTCCCAAATTTCAGGAGGGCGTGCGAGTCACCTAAAGTTACGGAATTCGGAACTTTCACATATTGCCCCAATAACAAATGCCTGAACTTTTGTTTCTCACTGGGAATTCGCTTGACTTCGGCAAATGTGTATATGGTTATGTTTTATTGGGGTTTTTTCGTGGACGGGCTAGTCTGCAGCAGCATTTTAACATGTGTCCCGTGATTGTGCGTGTGTGTGCGTTAAGAAACTATATTTAGTCTGTGTTACGAAGTCAGTTAGCGATCTCGACAAGGTAGCGAATCCGTTTGCATCCGCGCATCATCATGCACCAATACACTTTCACTTTAAACTTTGTACGCCAAGTAATTATTTTTTTCTCATGGATACTGCGACTGTTGCAGGCGACTCCGTTTGTTAGGCTTTGAAATTCTTGTCCGAGGTTGCGCCTGTAAACGCGTACAGCTGAGATTGCGCTGCATAGCGCCTATAAATATTTCACGGTCCATGTGCTAGCATACTCGTAATCGTACTCATACTTGAAGATTTGAATTTCCTTTTTGGGATTAATTTTCTTGAGGGGGTTCCGTTGTTGATATACCGATAGTTTTTGTTTTTGTAATGATGCATTGCGCCGCAACGCATCAAATCGCGGCAGTTGTTGCTCGCCTGTCTTGGAATGAAATGACTGTTGAATGTCTGGTTGACACATGTGTGTCCACTTTTATTGCAGCGCGGAGGACGATGCGATGTTAACATCTTTGAAAAAGTGAAAAAATGCGCTCTCTAACTATTAGGTGATGATGTACGCATCCGTTTTTTGCCTAAGTCGCAAACAGTTCAATGCGCTACATTGGTGGTTGGCCGTCAAATCAAAATGAATTTTGGTTTCTGATTTTGTTTTGTGTACAGTGCGGGGAATTAGTGATGATTTCATACGTCCTGGTTTCAAGTAACAAATTTAGAGAAATCTGGTAAAGGATACTGAGGAAATTATGGAACCTGGCATAAGTTTTTGCGCCATGTTTGTATTAGTAAGCTTATGGAATTTAGTATGCGTATGATGTACTGAAAAACATACAGGAATAAACATTTTTATAGCTCACTTAGCTTGCGAAATATTTCGTCTTGAAAGTGTAGATCATACTGAAAAAGACAAATACATAGAACTCTAGAACTTTTCATGGAGAGCATTGTTAGAGAAGATATCATGCAATGCACTCTTTAAGCTCATGCTAGAGCTGGTTGGGTATTTAGATGATATTGACATCATCGCTGTTTCTAGGGTTGCCAGATGGTCTGGATTTGCCTGGATTGTCCAGATTTTTAGTCCCAAGTCCAGAGTCCAGACAATCAGAAAAATGTCCAGATGAAATTGGAGCAACCGTACCAACCATGCCGTTAACGAATCATTTGCCGAAAATGAGTGCACTACAATTGGCAGACACAGATTTTCATATTCCAAGGCATATTTTGCTTGGTGCAGGCGCTTGGGTGGCTATAATAAAAGGTAAAATAGTATCAGGCTCGGCAGGCAGTACAACCGCTCAAGACACAAATTTGGGTTTTATAGTTTTTGCTGAAGTAGCTGTGGAGAAACGTTTGCTATGCAACATAATCGCAGTTGATACAAACGAAAAACTGCTGCCTCTGTTGGAAAAATTCTGTTATTCAGTTATTAATATTATGAGCTCTCTTTGCACCAGCATTTTTCTTTGATGTACCTGCAACTTTTAATCCTGTTTGAAATAGAAACAAAAAAATTTTTTAATCACCCTACTGTACGTTAGAGCGGTTCAAAATAAAAACTTTTTGATTTTTTCATGAATAGAAAATTTGATAACTTCTGTAACTTGCACCATTTTTTAAATCAATATTTTTGAAAATGGGTTGTCTACTTAAAACAGAGAAATCCAGTTTTCAGTATTAACCTTAGTCCTAGGCTTTGTCCAGACATATAAGGGTATTGTAATTCGCTGACACATCGTGAAAAAATCAAAAAGTTTTCATTTTGAACCGCTCTACTGTACATATGTGTGTACCAGAGAACTGCAGTGAGCCACTCAGCATGTGAGCCATTCATGAATCTGTTGAACTTTCTGGACATTCACATAAATTTACCGCTCACAGAAAATGTTGTTTTACTGAATTTCTATGTTTCTGCTTCGTTTATTTTGCTTAAATCAAATATGTATATTAGGGTGATTCAAATTTTTTTTTTTTGGTTTTTTTTAAGGTGCTGTTGCTTAAAAAGTAAGTTTATGATATGAAGAAAAAGTTCACGAAATTTCAGCTCTGTAACTCAGTTTTATAAGGTGGCGCCGGAGCCTGTTAGTTTTACATGTATATTGTATGGAAAAATTATTTTTTACAAAAAAGGTATCTAAATGAATAGGTGATTAGTGTTGTTGAGCTGAAAGGGGTCGTTTTTCGACGTAATTTTTTACGCTGAATCCGAATCTGGCCTCAGAATTGACCCATCATGTCGAAATTCTGAAATATTTGAGGTTAATTACCTGAAACATGATGTTTTTTGTCTACTTTCGAGGTCATGTATAGGATTCAAAGAAAGTTGATCAGCTTATTTTTAACAAAGCATCATTTAGTACCATCCTTGCCCTTTAAAATGAGTTTTCAAGTGGTGATCTGTGATGTTTCCTTGCAAAGTTATAGCCATTTTAAAGTGACATGAATTGGATCCCCTACAAAGCGTTGCAACCCAACAATATTAACCAACGGGTTTCAAATTCATGTCACCTTGAAATGGCTGCAACTTTGCAAGGAAGCAACACAGATCACCACTTGAAAGCTCATTTTAAAGGGCAAGGATGGTACTAAATGATGCTTTTGTTAAAAATAAGCTGATCAACTTTCTTTGAATCCTATACATGGCCTCGAAAGTAGACAAAAAAACATCAAGTTTCAGGTAATTAACCTCAAATATTTCAGAATTCCGACATGATGGGTTAATTCTGAGGCCAGATTCGGATTCAGCGTAAAAAATTACGTCGAAAAACGACCCTTTTCAGCTCAACAACACTAATCACCTATTCATTTAGATACCTTTTTTGTAAAAAATAATTTTTCCATACAATATACATGTAAAACTAACAGGCTCCGGCGCCACCTTATAAAATTGAGTTACAAAGCTGAAATTTCGTGAACTTTTTCTTCATATCATAAACTTACTTTTTAAGCAACAGCACCTTAAAAAAAACCAAAAAAAAAAATTTGAATCACCCTAATGTATATATATATGTTCTTCTGAAAGTTTTTAGTTTTATTCTAATATTTTTGTACAGAGCTTCTTGTTCAGTACTTTTAGTGCAAAAACAACATTTTTCATTTTCCAGAAAAATCAAGAATTTTTTTTTCAGATGTCCAGAAAAATTCAGATTTGTTTTGTCTTTTTTTTTAAATGTCCGGGTGAAACACAATTTGGATCTGGCAAGCCTAGTTGTTTCCCAGTTATCTCTCTGAGAAAATTTTATTGTAAAAAAACGAATGGGACTCACGATCAGCGTAGCCAAGGTCAAATACATCTTCACGTCCTCCGCCGAAGATAATATTTAACCATCGATATCTAAAACTTCGAAGTAATCAAGAAGTTTACCTATCTCCGGTGGAATCTATAAGCTACTAGCATTACCCTGTGCACATCGCCTCACCTCAACCGTGGTGTAGATTCGATGTGCGGTCTGCGTGAAAATTCTATTTAAAAAATACTTTTGCATGCACTCAAAATAAAATTTTTACAACCTATGCACTGCCTCTTAATATAAAAACCACGTGATGTAAATTTCATGAGAATCGATTAAGCGGTCTTCGAGAAAATGATATTTAAAAATATTTTTGTATGTGGGCAACCCTAAATAAAAGTTTTGTAGCCTAAGCTATTCTTCTTAACATAAGAGATACGTAGTGTAAATTCGGCGTAAATCGATTAACTTGTCGTTGTAAAAATGATATTTGAAAATATTTTTGTATGAGAGCCACCCTAATTTTACACTTTAAATAAAATTGTTACAATCTAGTCTCTGCCTCTTAATATAAAATCCATTTGGTGTATATTCTAAGAGAATCGATTAAGCAGTCTTTGAGAAAATGCTATTTTTAAAATATTTGTGTATGAGGGCCACCCTAAATAAAAATTTTGTGACCTAAGCTATGCTTCTTAACATTAGAGATACGTAGTGTAAATTCGGTGTGAATCAATTTATTTGTTTTCGTGAAAATGATATTTAAAAATATATTTGTATGAGGGCCACCATAAGTATGCACCCTAAATAAAATTTTTACCATTCAATCTGTGCCCCTTAACATAAAAGCCATACTGTGTAAATTTCATGAGAATCGATTTGCCTGTCTTTGAGAAATCGCTATTTTTAAAATATTTGTGTATGAGGGCCACCCTAAATATGCACTTTAAATAAAAATTTTATAGCCTATGACACCCGGCCGATCGATACTAACATACTGTGAAAATTTCATCAAAATCGGCTGGATAGTTTCCGCGTGCATAAGAGACAGACAGACAGACGGTCAGACAGACGGTCAGACAGACAGACAAAAAATGAGTTTTATATAGTAGATATAATGCTGTTGATGTGTGTAGTTCAAAAAACATAAGTCCGACGAACGTATTGGTTTGGTGACATCGAACTAATGGAAAACAATGCTCTAGCTCAGAGAATTCCTAATTCACAGCCACCACGTTCGAGAAAAAATGGCATGCTGAGGCCATGTGAACACCAGAGTACTCGGGCTACCATGATGGAAGGCTTTTGTAATTTAGGCTATTCATCTACATGGATTGGTAGCCGCTTAAAGTAACTATAATCAATCAGCATAAAGTAAGTCATTTCCCAACGGGTAATAATGGAATGGGCTTCGAAGGTTACTATATCAGAAGTAGGGTTGTAACGGAGCTCCGAATCCGCATCCGCAAGTGCGGAACTTCCGTTTGATATTGTGCCTCCGCATCCGCAAATTTTGATGAGATAAATCGGAGTTATATCGGAAGTTATAAAATCAACATTAGAGCTTACAAAGTGGAAAATTCTATGTTTAAGCTAATTTACATTTTATTGTTTTGTGATGGGCTAGATTCGTAAGATATGGTTATGGTTACAACCTAGTATAAATTTCGTTTACACAGATTTCGAAAGTAGTTCATTTCAAAAACATCGTTTTGAAACATCGCTCTCTAAGTATATTTTTGCAACTTTATTTGAGCGCACTCTCCGGTTCAATAAACAAATATTGAACGCTTTTCTCTCGAATTCACTTTTTTCATACGGTGCTAGCAGTCTTTTCTCCAAAATTACTGAGCCGATCCTTATGAAATTTTATCAACATATTCGTCACATTCATGGGTATCGTATGAACTAAAATTGAGTCAAAATATTGATTTTTTTTTTTTCAAACAGAAATTACCCATAAGATCCTTATTTTTCCAACATTTTTTTTTTAGTTAAAAAAAAATTTATGGAAATATGACCAAATAAATGAAAAGAAAAACTGAAAATTAGTGTGTGGTGTGCTTGTTGCTTTTAATACGCACTAAAACATACCAAAAAATTAGCGAAATCGAAGAGGGTCGGGCCAAAACCTCGATGATTTGGCATTGAATGCCCCATACATATTATTTTAAATTAATTAAAAAAAACATTGTTCGTGTATCGCTCTTTCCGTTATTCTGGCTAAATCATTTGTGTTCGCAATCACCACATGCTTTTTGTTTGTATAATTTTGTCTTCAAGGTGCTCACACAAGTTTGTATTGCTGTCTGGAACAGCTCTTTCCGCTAGTCGAGGTAAGCTCTTCCGGTTTGCAGTTGTTGCATGCTTTTCGTTGGCGTGATTTTGTTTTCAAGTTATTGCTCCTTTAGCTTTATGCTGAGATCTAGCTTTACGATTTAAAATGTCTGTTTAATTCTGTCTGTCCATCAGTAGTCGAAATATAAGTTTTCACAAATAATTACTGTGGGAAAGAATTCAGGTGGTATTGGAAAATTGTAAAGGAACAAATGTAGTTCGGTAAAGTTTTGGAATAGCTCAAATATCTTGATGATATATAATAGGTTATAAAAACCAGAGGTAAAAGGAACTAATTCGTTAAAGGTATAATTTTTAGGGTTCAATTGAACATATAAGACAATAAAATACCTTTAACGCATTAGTTCCTTATTCAAATACATATTCAATATCCTATAACCATAGGATCAATTGTTTCGATTTACAACGTTTTTGAATCTTGTCGTCTTTCTCCGGTCCCGATTAGCGACGCAAATCGAATCTTTAGCTTGCCAAAGCAAACTTTTGTGTGCATCTGTGATTTATATGATAGTGAACTAATTTATTTGATTTAGTTGATTAAAACAGAAATGCGCATATTAAAAATATTTGAAAAACAGTTCAAAAAATTTTTATCTATGAAAATTCTGCACGCCTATGTTAGATTAACCCCTTATAACCTTTTAGACCTTATGGTCTGCAAAAGAAAATCCCTGAAAACACACCGTGATACATAAATTTTTTTCGCTGTACCTACAAACATCAATTTTGACCGTGAGAACTATTCATTTCAATTGCTGCGAGTCATCTCATTCATACTTTTTATGCTAAACAAAAAAACGCTGCGTAAAACTGAAACTGATTCGTAGTCAGCCAGTGATCTCTGTTGCTGTCAGTCATGCTGCGTACTCAGAAACATGTGTGCTACAAATTTTCCAGTTTCGTTTTTTTTTTTTGTAACAAATTTTTATTTCCGGCTGTTATGCGTGGTCAACGAATGCTGCTGATACAAATCACAAAAAAAAAAAAATCAAAATAATGATGTACACTGACCCGGGAGGCCAGAGCACAACTGGCTGTTCGGACAACAAGTGCAAGACGAAAGGTACGGGCACAGTTTGCAGGACACACAACTAATGACTTTTGTATATTTTCTACACATAACGATTGATGCATCTTTTACCGATGTTTTGATAGCATAGAAAAGATTGTTGGTAGCCGCTACCTGCCCTGATAAAGGACATTCAACATCCTTTAAAACTCGAACTGAATGTCCTTTTCTGCGCAGACAGTTGAATTTTTATGACGGTAAATAATTATAAATTTGCGGTTAGTTACTTCCTATAGTTTGACTAGGATGTGTACGAAAATAGCTAAGATTTTTGAAGTCTACATGCGGCAGGTTCAAAGGAACGCATTGTACTTTGATTGCACATTTTGTTTATGTGCAATAGTCGGGCGCATTTATGAGCTGCTAATGATACCATGATGAGTGTGAAATTGGTGCAATTGTTATTTGAAATACTCCTGTGGTTGAAACATTAACGCTTGCGCCGACGAACAAAAAAAAAGTTTTCTGAAAGGGTAATTTTTCAATTTTGCTTAAATAATACACAAAGAAAAGTTTGTCGGTAAAAATTACTGTTTCATCCATTGCTAACTGGAATCATCAGTGACCCTAGACCCGCTGAATGAGAATTTCTAAGCCTGGTATGTTTCGCTTTTGCTTAAATTTGTTGAGAACCCAAACAAAAAGTAAAAATTCTTACTTCCGCTAAAGAACTGAGCCAAATTACATATGGACATTTCTCTCATGTTGAACGGGACGGAAGTACACTTGTAAAGTGGAATTAAAGTCAAAGTAAAACACTTTTATTTTTTTCTGTTACATTAAGGAATAGCCCTTTGGTAGCACTATATTGAGTGGTAAAGTTGATGCCAGACGTAATACTAGTTCCAAGATAGAGGCAATAAAAAAGCCATTCGAACGGGACAAAAAACGGAAGTGTTTTTCATGGCCATCTATAGAAAAGCAGCGAAACCTGGGAACATTTTTTAATGCGACTAATTTTAAATTGTTATGGAATAATATAACTTTTTAATAGATTTCGTTTGATTGAAAAATCATATTTACTTTTTTTCTTACAAGGCATAATTATCAATTCGAACGGGACATTCGAGCGGGACATATTTTTCCATTTTGGTTCACTTGAACAATTTGTCAAAACGACTTTAATATTTAAATAAATAATAATATTTAAGATATATACAGTAATTACAAAAACAAATTTAATGTTTATACATATATATCAAATTAATTAGTGAGATAAATTTTAACAAAGAAAAGAGGAAGGAGTAGATATTTTTCTTAAAAGAATGTATACCTTGTCTTTTTGCTATTAAAACGTTTTTTCTGTAAGAGGCGTGGCACCGCCCACTAAAAAAATTTATTTTTAGTCAAGTTTCAATCTATCTACATACCAAATTTCATCAAAATCGGTGCAGTGGCACAGTCGTGATACCGTTTTTTCCCATTTGGAGCAATGCCACGCCCCCTTTAAACGATCAGAGTTTCTAATTAGCTTTCTTAGAATTCAATCTATCTTTATGCAAAATTTCATCAACATCGGTCAATTAGCTTAGCCGTGGAAAAATTTTTCGCGTTAGGGGCGTGGCACCGCCTACTATTGAAAAAAAAAATATACATGTCCCTCCTTGTCTTTACAACCTTTCCAACAAAAAAATTATGCGATCCCGTTGTGTTATGGCCGTTTTCAACTGCCTATTTATTATATTATGTTTGCGAACGTGACCAACTTCAAACAACTCCAAAAACTTAAAATTTAATGTTTTTTGCACTGGCTTTTTCTTTTCGAATTATGTGCGTGAAACTCTGTTCGCGCAAAAATGTTGACACACTTGCTGCTGTTAGCAATTTGGAAATGAGAACATATGATGTTTTTCTATGTTATTTGTGACTTTAGAACATGAACTTAAGCAAATTAATATTTTACAGTTATTAATAGAGATTAGTTTGATGCTTTTGCATTGTTTTTAGCTAATTGAGGAAAAGAGATTTTTCGGAAAGACTATCATCAAGTATCACGTCTCCTACCCACTTAAATATTATTCAATATTACAAAAAATATTATATATTGCAAATTGTTTAAATTAACAAAATTTGAATGTTTTCCTTAGATAATATCAGATAGTAACGCTTTTATAATAACTTTTAATTTTTCTGTCTCGTTTGGACTTTTGGCGGAAATGCCCATACAGCATTTTTGGTGATTTTTTACACCCGATAACTTGTGGACAAGATTATTATAATTACTTTTTATTTTTAATAGCACACAGTTAAAGGTATCATTTTTTTTTAATAATATAAATAACAGAGTTTAGCTACTACAGCTAGTAGCCACTTTAGCTATTTAGACTAAAACTTTAGATCAAGTGAAAAGCTTTTAATTATTTCGATAGAACCTTAAGAGATCATCCTTACTATTGACGCATGAATAGCTGGGAATTTTGATTTGACATTCTATTTGATTTTCCCATAACATTTATGCCAACCTACGCAAAAAAAGCATTTTCTTTTTGATAGTAAAATTGTCCAAACAACGGAAGTGCGTTGTTAGTTAGTTCATTGGCATATCTTTTAATATTTATTTCCTGTAATTTTTTATTCTAACCAAACGCTGTCTGACTTTTATTTATTGATAATTTGCATGTTGTTTCTTCGCCAGTTTCCCATAAATTATCATTAAAACCATTTTTGCTTTGATTTTTATTAAAAATTTCAATTTTAATTCAAACAAAATGCGCAGAAGCATTGAACTCCGCCTGCATTTTTATGCATCATACTCGCAGGCAACCCTATCCTAACTTTCCAATGACAAAAATTACAAAAAAAAAAAATAAAAAACGAATGGTTCACCAAGAATATAACCCTTAAGATGCGGACGCCTGGTTTTCAGATTGCGCACGTTTATTTCAGCAAAAAGTTTTGTAAAAAAAGGATGCGCAGGAGCATCAATAAAAAACAAAAACAGAGTAATGCATGTGACCCATGTCAAATTTTGAATTGTCCCTTGCTGCAGACAAAAGAAACGTAACAACAAAAAAAAATTGTCTATTCAAATTTTTTGCCCTTTTTACATATCGATAGTTTTTTTTTCACATTGGTTCCGGTTTGATAGGGGTTAACATTTTTTTGTACATTAAATGCAGATAATAAGACAAACATTGTGAATTTGAGACCTTTGACTCTGATTTTCATATTGTCATGAGCTTACATACCTACATGAGAAATTGATTAGTATGAACTTTATATTTTGAAATAGTATTTGCCGGAAAACCGCGGAATTCGTATCAGGAAGTACTGGCATCTGCCGGAATTAACTTTTAGATTTGAATAGCAAATACTCATCTTTTTAGCAATTCAAATTTGACTTAAAGGTATGAGAGTATTATTTAGCAATGGGAACAGAAAGGATTTAGTTTCATTAAAATAAGAGATGATTGAGAATTCTCGTAGAATGTTGCTCCACTGCTCTTCAAGCGGGCAATCCTAAAAAAATGATTCAAAATTCTTTTTTTTTTTGTTAATAGTTTCAGTCACTCTTACAGATTAATAATTTGCAAACTTAAAAATATATTGAAAATTGATCAAAACTACTCTTAAAAGGGTGCATTAAAAGGCACAATACGTATGAAAACTTAAGAGCAAGAAAGACTTAGACTCTTCCAACTTGTCCCAAATTATATATTGTCATTTAACCACAATAAAATTAAATTTAATCGCATTTGACCTCGAAACTCAGTGTGAACGTAGTCGTGTCAGTGGCCGTTATTTTGAGTAAGAAAGTCATGATTTCAGTCATGATTTTCAGTTTGATCAAATCCAAAGACACCCTAAACATTCTCTGATGCAATATATGTGACCCGTGCCTAAGAAAGACGGTTAGTGTCTGAAAATCGTTTTTTTTTTTCATCTTATAGCAAATTTCATGCTCTTTCACGTGGGAGTGGTCTCAAGTTGATCCCAAGCTTCCTTTTAGAGTTATAGGCGTTTTAAGCCTAGAAAAAAACATGCAACGAAAACTTTAAACGCGTTTTTCTCAAAAACCCGTTTTAGACACTAACCGTCTTTCTTGGGCACAGGTCACATATGCTCATCGTACGTTCTAAAAATAACCTTACTTTTTTAGTGATGGCCACAAGAGTTGTCCGCCTACGGGTGTTATCGATTTTGTCGATGATTTTCAATAAGTTTCGACTTAAGTAGTTTGATTTTTCTTTGTTTTTTTCAATAAATCTTATTATTGTTTTTGACTTTATAGATATGTAGTTTTAAATTCTTCTCAATAGTTTTCGACCCTTTCGATGTTTTGAGGCATACATCGACTTTTTCGATTTTTTTATATTTGAAAACTTGCAGTGTATCGAAATTTTTCGCAGAAGGCAAAAAAAGTTCTAAGGTGCGATACATGAAGTAGAAATTTTCGAATAACATCGAAACTTTTCGAAAAGTCGATATACATAAATAAATATCGGAAAACATCGAAACTCATGGGAAATGTCAGCAACTGTCACAAACTATCGAAAATTATCGAAACTTACCGATGAAATCGAACTTTATTGAATAACATCGCAAAAATTGAAATTAGCTAAAAACATTCGAAAATCACTGAAAAAGTCGATACCTACTTATGGACAAATATTAAAAAAAGTTGAAAATTATCAACAAACTCTAATACACTCAAAGTTGTCGATAAGAGATTACTCCCCCCCCCCCGCCCCCCTTTCATGGTTGGCTACTACCTCGCCATTTTAGTCGCCGAGTAAGATTTAGCTTTATAAAAATACAGCCAATTCTTGCTCGGCGACTAAGACGCGAGATAGTAGCCAACCATGAAAAGGGGGTACGTCTGGGGATTTTTTTTTCTCTCCTATTCGCAAGTTTTCTCTTGTTCGAAGTGAAAGTCCAGATTTAAAATTTTGTGCTGTAACACACTGAAGATGTTCGGCGAAAAAAAAACAATGGTGATGTTCGACAAGTCTATTGATACGTGTAACACTCCATTGTCTATAAAAAGTAGAAATTAACGTTTTTGTGGTTTCATTTGGTCAGTGAACTGAGTCAACCGAGTCTGCATAATGCCAGTAGTCATCCAAGCAATTTTATTCCAAAACCAACGGACTGGCATTAAGTTTGTATAGATATTCTTAAAACAAGTGGCTTCTCGAATGACACTTAATCATTTTTTCGACATTTTACCGCCTGCACATTTTTCTCCTTTGAACATCATCGATTTTTGTGGAACTTTCCGAAAGAAAAGCGCAGTTTCGTCGCAGCTCCCAGTGTTTTTTTCATCATAGCCAGCAATGATCGTCAACAATTTTTTTTTCGTAAGACAAAATGAGCATCAACCAAAAAAAAAAAAATAAATCTGCGACGTTTTTTGCTTGGACACAATTTCGCACGAGCCTCATCTCATTTTCTCATTGGAAGGTTCTATTACGTTCTCTTATTGGCGGAATAATTCTTATGGTAGTTCAATTTACGGTTCTATCAATTTCTTTGTTTTTCTCTTATTGGCAGGATTCCTTTTTCTACGGTTTCTCTAATTAACAAGTTTGAGTGTATTCACAAACATTGAAAAAAAAAAGGCAAAAGCTTTCGGAAAACATCGATAAAAGTCAAAAATGTGATAGAAAAAAAAACCAAAATGCCGGTTATTTTCAATCTAAAAAATAAACATCCAAAATAACGATTATTTTTGATCGAAAAAAAATATTAATCCAAAATTACGATTACATCTGATCGAAAAAAAAATTTAAGTTCAAAACTACAATTATTTTTGATTGAAAAAAAATAAAAATCCAAAATAACGATTATAATTGATTTTTATAATATAACTCACAAAATTAAAAATCATGTCATAGCTTTGCGTCAAAAGAAACTCATCTGTGTACTTAAACTCACATATCGACTTTATCTTCACTGTGATTTTTTTTGATCTCAGTTATTGAAAAAAACGATCACTTATGGCCCCTATTTAATGGTCCTAATGAAGGTGGTTTATTTTAAGAACTTGCTTTGCTACACTTCACGGTATTAGAAATGTAATATCCGCTAAAATCAAGTAAACGTGTATCAAATTGTTCGTCGGATAGGCGGATTTTTTGAATTCCCCTTAATTTTCAGACTTTTTTGATTTTCTAAAATAGAAAATTTGGTTTTTGTAAAGAAGTTTCGCTTAAGATACGGAACGAAAAAGTTCCTTTTGCAGCCACTCAAGCACTTCTTTAATTCTGTGTGGTTTACCGACTTGCTGGATCTTCGCCCACGTCTGCATTTTTTGTGGTATATTCCCATCGTATACCTTAGAGATAATATTTCTTCAGGAGTCTTTAGTCAATAAAGGCAAAGTATTTGAAATGTAACCTGTATAAACAATTTAATTTTTTGTACTGCGTGCACTCTAAACATATCGATATGTTGATACAGTTTTTAATGTTTTTATTTAAAATGTCAGAGTGCATTTTTATCTTTCAATTGAAATACCCACAAAACATTAGACACACTAAAGAAAATATTTTACTTTGATTTGAACACAGTTCAAAATTAAGACCAACCAAATGCTCAAATGCAACTTGCATTTTGCCAACTTAAGTTTTTACTGTTAGGGTAAGCACTTATACCAACTTGTTTACTCGCTTGTGGTCTTTCAATGAGCGACATGAAACTACAGCTGCGTTTGAGGTCAAGTTTTCTGGGGTTCATAAATGATCTGTTGGCAGAGTGTTAAATTGCTGATCTCAAGTAAATGCTGAGCAACAATTCAAATATTCAATGGACTGCGATAGTGACTTGGAAGAGTCGTGATTTCTGCTGTCTCTCTAGAGCGGACCAAAAGGGACTAACGCTAACGTTTCTTCAATAAACTGATAGCTTGACCTCAGCTTGAACTATATCGTGAAATAACTATATTAAGAAATTGCCAAAAGGCCAGAGCAACGAAAACGCTCTTTAGGCAACGAAGCGCCGGTTATTTAACTGACTGGACTCAATATCAAATGTGTCTGCCAACACCGTTCGTTGTCTTTTGGGCAACGGTAATGGTGTTGCCAAATTGTGGCATGTTGTAGCCACCTACACATTTGTTGAGTAGCTAAATACGTCTTGTCTATTCATCGGAAGTTAAGCATCAGATGAACAAACTACCAGTTAATTGGCCAACTCAGCAGTCGTCGCAGAAAAACGAGCATTCGTGATTGTTTTTGTGTCGATGGAATTGGCATGGAAAACATTACCACGATATGAAACTCTGGCTGAATCAGTGATTGCAGTCGGTTCCTCAACACCTCAAGAGCTGCTGCTAACTTGTTGGTTGGTGGTTGATATCGTTATTGTTGTGCTGTTGTTGTCACCAAAACAATAAGCTGTTGGTGTGAGAAATTAATTTGTCATTGCGGAAGTCATGCAAGGGATCATTCGCAATCGTGTTTTTCAAATCCATGCATTCATATGTCGTATTAGCTATTTTTGATAAGCTTACCACTTTGATGAGCATATTTGTGTGATCATCAAGTTACCATTTTACTGCGTTGGAAAATTAGTAGTCTGCCGTCCATTCAGTGCAGTACATGCTGATCGAATGGTTTTGTGTCTCTCTGTCTAAATGCCATCTTGTGCTGTGCGCTTAGTAGGGCTCATCATCATCTTAATTTCCTACTGCATCACGTTTCAAAAGCCACCTGAGATTTTGACTTTTGATTAGGAGACAGCAGCAGCGAAAGGAAAATCTAAAGCGGAAAATGTTTTCCATTCCGAAACGTAACAAAACGCCATAAAATGCCCGAGTGTTCGCTGGCGACGGCACATGGGAACTAAGCGAATGTCTGCGCCAACGCGCCGCCGCACTGTTGCTCGTGAGTAGCACTACCGCAAGGGACAGATCGACTGCACAAAGTTTATTGTATTTGAACTTTTCACCACAAAACTAGGTGTTCCGTCACTCGCTCACTCAAGCAGTCATCAGTCGTCTGTCGCTGTTTTAATGCTGCAAGCGTTTCTATAATTCGGTATGGTCCGGTTCGATCATAGCCCTGCAAGGTAGCCAGACTTTGAATGAGCAGACCAGACTGCAGTCCACTGTATGTCCGTCGCACTCGATTGCGCAACCGAATCTGCATTTCGCAATCACCTCGCAGTCTTTGTGGTCTTCATGCATCGTGCCGTTGTACAGTGGGACAAAAGTTTCTGAGAATATTTATAATGAAGGAAATCAGTGGGGACAATTCAAAAACTATCGTATCGTATTAGTAGTGGCGCCAAGCTTATTCTCTCGTACGAGAAATTTTAGATCTGTATCGTTTTGGTCTCATTCTCGACGTGGGTTTGTCGCGATAATGTACGAAAAACACTACATTATCGCCGAGAACGAGATATCGGCCGGACATTATAATTCTCGTTCTCGGTCATACGAGATATAATTTTTAATATCGTCTCGGTATCGAGTCGGGGTCGAGAACGAGATCGATATTCAATTACACTCGGTGAAGCACTAATTTCGGTTGGTTATTGACAAACGATTGATTCCAGGTCGATTAGATTTCATTTTTGTATTACGAAACTCAGTCATAAGATTTGCGTTATTGTGATTTCGGATAATAAAACTGTAGAGGGTGATACCAGCAGTTAGAGGCAGTTCAGGAAAAAGCACGCATAAAGCTGGTCATCTTTGTTTTAATGTCCATAAATTCCGATTACTCTACCTGTTAAAACAAGGCCGCAACTGAAGCCAACACCCTAATCATTTCACAGCGGAATGATTTTTTTGTTCTCAACATTAGTTCTTCAACATTTTCTTGTTTGCCGTAGAGTTTTATTTATTGTTCTTTTTATTAATCAATATATAATGTTCCATAGAAATAGGTTTCCTATCTAACTGACTTTGTTCAAATTCCCTTTACCCTTTTAAAAACGTTTTAACATCTACTAAAAACACAGTCGACAAATCGCTGTTCACTATAGTTCTAAAGTAGATTATCGATAGTCGACCAAAATGTTTAATCGACAACCGCAATAGGGTCCAACGTTTTTATCGAACATTTTGTAAAATTATTCCACTGTCCGTTGATTTGTATTCAATCTCGTGCTTGTAGCGCGACACGAAAATGGATGCTGCTTCGGCTGCGGCTGCTGCTTCGAATTAAAGGTAACGTCATAATAAAAAAATCAACGACACAAATCCACTCCTTAAAAGTGCAACCGCCACTCCACCACAAAGCTGAGATGATGCGATGACTATTTGTTCAGCTTAGCATTTCGTCGCTTTGCCGTCTGTTCTCATCACATTGACTGGAACTGTGGGATGCTACAAGATGTGCTGTTGACCCTCTGTGAAATTATTTTCGATGTTGGTTCTAAAAACTTTTATAAACGAAAAAATAGCAAGTTTCTTGATGTGTGAACATCTTTACTGACGGTTTTGAAAAAATTGAATGAATTGGCTGAAATGTAACGCTAACGTGTAACATATAACGCGTCACATGTCTAACATTTTCCCACTTCGGACTTCAATTTCTGAAGAAAAAATTTTTTCCTTCTCTACATTTTTTGACCAACATCACAAAAAATCAATAAGTTCACACATCACTTCGTTTTTTATTGCATCTTATAACGCAATTTTTTTTACTTTTCTTCTAAAATTGACCTCCAGTAGTTTCATGTTGATGCTTGAGGTTTTTCTTCAGCGTAATTGTAGCTCATTTCATGATGACAACACCCAACATAGAAAAATTAATCAACGAAGTGAAAAGTATCCCTAGCAAAATTGTACCCTGTACAAAATTTTTTTTTTTAAGCTTTCACATGAAAATCTTGTTGACACAAATTATGTGTAAAAATTTAATTTCAAGAGTTAGGTCCATAACAGAGAACGTCACTGAGCCACTCATCATTTTTTCCATTCATGAATCTGTTGAATCTTTCAGCTGATTCAGACAGATTCACCACTCCGAAAAAATTTAGTGAATCTAGACACCATTCCGATTCACGGAAAAATCTGTGAATCTGAATCTGCTTCTGCATTATTTCTAGTGAATCCTGATTCATTTCGTTTCACTCCGTATAAATATATGAGTGTTTCATGAGCTACTCATGAATCAAAAGCACAGACTGTATCAAAAAAGTTTGTGATACTCGCGTGCAACATTTTGGGAAGTTTTTTAAAATACGGGGAAAGGTCGAAAATTGTATTTTGGAATAATTTATTCCTTAGCACTTTTAGGGTGGCTCCGGACCCTGGAAGGACCGTTTTTGACCCATTTTTGGAATTTTTTTTCTGTAATTAATGGGAAAAGGTCGAAAATGGATTTTGGACTTCATTTAGGGTGGCTCCGTAGTCCTCCCCCGGGAAAGGACCGTTTTTAACCTATGTTCGGAAAAATTCTATTTTTCTGTAATTAATGGGAAAACGTTGAATATGAATTTTTGACATCATTTAGAGTGGCTCCGGACCCTGGAAAGCACCGCTTTCGATCATTTTGGTAGTTTTCATGTTCCGGAGCTACTCTAAAAGATATCCAAAACGCATTTTCGACCTTTCATAATCGATTGGAGCAAAAAAAAATTTTAGGGTGGTTCATAAAAAAAATTTTTTTGTTTGAATCGATAGGGAAATGTCGAAAATAGTCATTTTCGAGCTTTATCTATGCATTGGTGATAAAAAAAAAAATTTGTTTTTAACCACCCTAAAATTTACATGTCAAGCAAATTTATTAAAAGATTCAGGTAAATATTATGTGCGGATTAGCGATGCCAAGGATCCCGGGATCGCATTTTCAAATTCCGATAATCCCGGGATCAAAAAAATCTCGAAAATTGTCATTCTTATTGCGGATATTTTAGTATGACAAGCAAAGTCTCTTATTTCCTATGACTGTATAGATAAAATATTAAATTATACAGATAACACTGGTCAACACGAATTTTGTCCTTGAATTCTAGTAGTCATATTTCTTTCACATAGCTAATAAAGGAAAAAATAATTTTATTAGCTGAGGTTTGCTTTTGTAGGAACCAGAACAGCCTAAAAATGCGAAATCATGGTTTTTTTAACATATTTGAGGCAGAGTTACATCGAAAGGTAATAATTTCTAACAAAACCATTTCTGAGATCCAGAAGAACTACTCCTTCTCTTTTAAGGCACACTTTGAGTTATATCGATATATTTGTTATTCTCCGAAATATCGTAAATTGAAATTTATTTTGTAGAGAAAGCGTTGTTCTGTCGAACCCCGTTAAAGGTCTAACAAAAACAAATTGCCTTTTAATGTAACATAGCTTCAAATATCTCGAAAAATAGTGATTTTTGCACTTATAGGTCAGAATATCTCGAAAACCAGAATGATCATAGAAGTTCTGATATTGGATTCGAACTCAGCGCATCAAAAACATTCGGAAAAGTATATTCGGGTTTCAGAGCTAGAGATTTGACCAAATTTTGTCACCTTGTGTAATCTATGAGATTTTATGTATGTATGTTTTAAAATATATATGTACACGACATACATATATGTCGTATATAGGTTCTAAAAATATTTCTATGGCAACATAAGATATCTTTACTCAAATTTCTTAGGGTCTGAAAACGCACATCTAACTTTTGTTTTTGTAAGCTCCAACTTTTCTTTGATATTTTATCAGTTATCATTAATGTTTTCACATATTTACATGCATATGTGTCTGCTCCAACACAAGGCCGTTTAAGTTCACCATTAGCTTGAGGTGTACGTACGTATATTAAAAACAATCACAACATTTCCACTCCCACAGCGCTGCGCCTCGTAAATCTGAAAATTCCATGCTTTAAATGGAAGCTGTGTTTTGTGATGATTCCACTGCAGCAAAAAGCTGCTTCTGTTGATGCTCCCGGTGTAGCTGCAAGACTGGCTTGACCGTATCAACATTTTGCATGCTCAGATGTCTGCGCTTTTATGAATTCGATATCAATCGCTGTAAGGTGAGCGCACGTTGTACAAAATGCAGTCGAAGTGTTGAATCGCTTGTACAAATCGCAACCTATTTGGCTTAGTGACAGCCAAGCAAATATCCATATTAGTGACTGCATAAATGATATTTTGATTAAGGTTGGACTGCTAAAGTTTAAATGCTTCAACTGTTTTTGTTTTTTTGAGCTTTTTATTTTAAATGAGTACGTGAACTCGTATACGAGAATACTTTGATATGAGAATTCTTAAGTAACCTAGCGGCAAATCGATGAAGTACTCTGACTTTTCAGGTATGAAAAGCTATACCCTTTCTGTTGTATGTTGCACCAAGAAATTTTTACTGAGATATTTTGTTTATTTGCTTGCTGGCTGCCTGCCTGTATATGGAGCTGTAGGCAGTCTGCTTGCTTTGTATATGGAGATGTAAGGGGTCTTGCCTGTAGGCTGCATGCTTTCTATGTGGAGATGTAGGCAACTCGCTAAACTATACAGGCACTTAGTAAGCGATGTTTTAAAGCAATCTGCTTTTCGTTTGTTATACATTGTATATAGAGATGTAGGCAAGCTGCTTGCAAAGCGGCAATCCCTTTGTAAGAAGAATTTACAGTTGTGGCTGGAATTGTGTGCATTACTGCCTACAATGAGTATAACTATTCATCGATGTTGTATATAACATATTTGCCGCTGGGAATGTAATACATATGCCTGTAAAAGTACAATGCAATAAAACAAAAATAAAATATAAATTTTAGTTAAAGCTCTCTTTGTCATTTGACTTTTTATAAGTTCTCTCATATTAATACTTTCGATAAATCAAACATTCTACATTTTTTTTTTGTGATAATCATGTACTATAAATTATTATTTTAGCATATAAATATGTAGTTACTGAAAGCTAAAAAAAAATCCTGGTGTACTTTCTTTCACTTTTTACTTTGATAAAACGGAACGTAAAATTAAAATTATGTGCGATAGCTTTCTGAAAAAACAGAATCAAAAAAACAACATAAAACTGAATCTAAAAGAGGTCAACATAAACAAAATCCCATAAAATAAAATCTCAGGGTAAATAAAAATCACATGGGCATTTTAAGTCTCCAGAAGATCTCGCCAGCAAATATGCTTAGCACCGATTGTGTCCGTGCACATGCGCACAATGAGCTGTCAATTCCCGTTTGATAGTAAAGATAATTCCACGCTATCTATTGTGCAGATTGGACGAACGCCTAAAATGTTTGCCTACCTGCGTGTCCTTTTTAAAAGATGCGTAATTTAATTTTGTCTTTTTAGAAGTTTTTTTCTTTTTTTTTTTAATTTGAAGAAACATCAAAAAATGGGCTCTTGTGCAAAATGAAATCAAGCATCTTCTAAGGATGCTGTTAATTTACCCTGTAAACGATCACATCTTCTTGTTACGAACTCTGAAAAAGAAAGAAATTGCGTAGGACTTGCTCTTCAACGGCATGAAATATAAGATGGCCCATTGAGTTCATTGTGTGCGGATAGTAAAAACCGCTAGGTCCGCTGAAAAAATGTTTTCTTTTCTTTTTTTGTCTTTGTGTACGCGGCTGGCTACTGTTTGCACGTTGTTGGCTTAAGGTCATACGTACGAGTGTTCTTGATCAGGATGTTGGTACCGCTATAAAAATGTCGATGATCTCGAGTAACATGCTTAGAAATGTAATTAAATAAAGAATTTTGCGGCATAAAAAGTGATTCAATGAAAACATAAGGAATAATGAAATGGCATTATGAACGAAAATCATCAAATACCCCAAAAAATAAAAAAAAAAAAAAACAATATAACAGTAACTGCTGTTTTATTGTTATGTGAAGTTTAAAAGAATTTTAAAAAAGAACAATTTAATATTTGAAATGTTTGGGTATAACGTGTGTAGAGACTTTGGCTGAAAGTGTGTGAGTATACAAAATTCTAGGAAAATTTTAAGCCACTCTTCTTTGAAAGTTTGTTAATTGTTGTAATATGAAACAACTAGATTACACAAATTTTTTACTCAAAACCAGAATATACTTTTCCGAAAGCTTTTAATGCTCTGAATTTGAATCTCAGGGCGAAATTTCTTTGATGACTCCGGTTTTCGAAATAGTCTAAGCTTAAGTGCGTAAATCACTTTTTTGTTAATTTTGAGATTATATTTCACCGCGAAGTAATTTAGCCTGATCAAAACTTGTCACAGAATATGAAAATACTACTTTTCCGCTTTAAAACCCACTTGTTATTCTTTATCTGTCACTTCCAGAATACATTTTCAGCCCTTTTTCATCGATTCGTGCAGTAAAATTTTTCTCGAAAAATGTGTACCGAACATCCTTAGAGGGTTGATGACTTTCCAAAATTCCTTTTCGGTCTTTTTCTAGTGTTTCACCGAAGCCGAGGTGAGATTCTAGTTCCTTTTCTAAGATATTTTTCTAAGATATAATGAATTTAATTCTTTTTTATATGGGAGAGCGTGGCATTGTTCATTTTTTCCAAACCAAACTAAGCTTTAAACCTTTTACAAACCATAAGTATGATATGTACCAAATCTTATTCATCTACGTCAAGTAAATACTGAGCTTTGACAAGTTAAGTTTTCCTCATATTGGAGGCATGGCCCCAATTTTTTTTTATTGAACCTTATTTTTGCCTCTGCCTTTAATAAACATATCATATGTACCAAGTTTTATTCATTTGCGTCACGTAGATGATGAGTTCAGTTTTTTTTTGTGGGGGGGGGGAGGGTGTGACATCACCTATTTTATCCAAACCAAACTATGCTACGAACCTTCCCGAATCATGAAAAACATATACGCTAAACATGTGAAAAATTATCTAATAAGCTCAGTATCATGGTCTCATCGGTGACCATGTTTTCACATGCTTTCTTAATCGATCAACCAAGACAAAGCCGCTTGAAAGCTGATGCGTTGCACGCGCTTGAACCAAATCTGATTTCGTAAGACCCACATGCGGATTAAAAATGAAGTAAAGTAGTTTACCCAAAATAAAATACTGAAATATTAGTTAGATGTGGGTCTTACGGGTTCAGATTTGGTCCAAGCGCGCCTTGTTCTTGGTTCCGAGAACGAGGCGAGGACGCTGTGATCTCGCCTCTGTCGAGCGAGGAAAATTTATTTTTCCATCTCGACTCGTTCTCGGAACCGAAAGAGAATAGGGGACCGGACTAATCTGTTTTGACGTATAAAACTGCGCAAAATCTGAATATGACTTTCGAATCGCTTTAGCACTTTATGTTTTTGAGATAAAATGACCTATAGTTGGGCTATTTACCACCTTCTGCAACATCATCATGCTTTAATTAGCTCGCAAAAATTACATAAGCTGTGAACAACACCTTATGTACTAAAATTGATCGAGGGTTAAGAAATTCCCTAGCATGGGATGTAACCATGTATTATATCTTTATTTAGTAATAATAAAAGATTTGTTATAAAAAAAATGCTCCAATGAAACATCATCAGCTTCGTAATCATTTAGCATCGACCTCTTTATCATTATCAAAGCAATCAGTTAAACTATATATATTTGAAAACCATTAAATGTAGGAGTATGGTAAAATGTGGAACGTTTAAAACAAAACACATCAATTTAATAGCACAATGATGACAGTCTGATCACTTGATTTTTTGGTGGTACCATCGATGGTGGCAGCAATGCATAACACAGTTTTGCTGCATACAGCTAAAATCTTTGTGATATGAGCAGTGCCTTTCCAAGGTGAAATAGTCTCACAATTTTTTAAAAAAAAAGCTTAAAATTCCAAATGAGGAATCAGCAGCAATAGAAGCGAAGGATTCCTGCCAGTCACTGCGGTAAAATCCTCTCTCTTTTTTGCTGTTGTTGATGCAACATTGTACAATACTCGTTTTTCATCGCGCTGTCGCCGTTGAAGATCTGCATTATCGCATTTGGTTTTTTCGTAACCTATATGTCAGTTAAGAAAAAGGAACAACAATTATTTGTATGTACAAAGATATATAGCATATTTAGATTTAAAACTGTTATTGCATCGAGTTTCTGCTTGGCAGAGGTGAAGAGTGGAATCCTTCAAACTGTCAAAATGTTTGCTCACGAGTCTGTTTTTTCTGTTGTTGAACACTGCTGACTTTGCACGGTATATTAACTAAAAGCGAATTGTGCACAAAATTCAATATATAAAAATAATAATTTCTTAATGCAAAAATTTTATCATATAGGCATGTCGTCATTAGTCAGACGATACTTGTAAATCATATAAGCAACAAAAGCGGGCGTGGCAATATTGTATTCTCTCCTAATTGTAGTGAATCAGTTGTAATTCTTACTTCCACATCAACAATTTTCATTGACATACTTATTAGAGGTCTGTATGAGTGCACTCGAAACGACCATCAAGCCACTCGCCACGTTGAGAGTTCATCGAGCCTTTGTGCATAAAAACTACAAATCAAATCAAAACAAATCGAGCAGGAGAGGTGAGTGCCGCACTTGCAAATAAATCGCAAATAAAATGTTCTACAAGTTCAAGCCCTTGTAGTCTGGGGCGGCCTTTGAGGATGGCAAGCGGGGCAATCGCCTCGCGCACTCGCTCAAAAACGCAAACAGACAAATATTCGGTACTAGAGGTCTGCATGAGTGCACTCGAAATGACCACTTGCCACGATAAAGCTCGAAAACGGCTATTTTCGAAATTTCCCTATCGATTGGAACAAAAAAATTTTTATTTTGATCCACCCTAAATTTTTTTTTTTGCTCCAATCGATTATAAAAGGTCAAAAATGACTTTTGGTTATAACTTAGAGTGGCTTTGGAATTTGAAAAATACCAAAATGGTCAAAAACGGTCCTTTCCAGGGTCCGGAGCCACCCTAAATGATGTCCAAAATTAATTTTCGACCTTTCCCCATTTATCACAAGAAAAAAAAAATGTTTCCGAAGATGAGTTAATGGTCCGGAGCCATTCTGAGTGATGTCCTAAATCCATTTTTGACCTATCCCGAGAATTGGTCAAAAACAGTCTTTTCCACGGTCCGGAGCCACCCTAAGTGATGTCCAAAACCCATTTTCGAGCTTTCCCTATCAATTGGAGCGAGAAAAAATTTGCGAAAATGGGTCAGAAACCGTCCATTCCAAGGTCCGGGATCATACATCGCAGAGTTCATGTATGATCGACATTTTGAAAATTTTCCACAACTTTAACCATATTGCTGTACTGTGCACTGCTGCAGCTGTGAGTGTTGTGAGCAACAGCGTCAATATGCAACAAAATGTCCAGCCGCAGCTACAACTATTGACACATTTGCATTTGCTAAAGAAAAAAAAACAATAAATCCAAAATATTTAACTCTTGTGTGAATTACGAGTATTACAAGTACAAATGTCTATGGGTCCCGCAATTTGCCACATTTGGAAGAATTTGCTGCATGTTGCTTTTGTTGCTTGCAACATTTTTCATGCAGCGCCTCTTTAGTTTTAGTGTCGTCCTCATGTAGAATCATATTAAATCTTGTTGCGGCTGTTGTAGTTGTCATTGCACAGCAAAAGTACAAACTGAAATTTGCATATTAAATCAGAGGACGGACCTAAGCTGTGGTTGCTTCTGGTCGTCATGTGTTCCACTCTCTTTTTTTGGAATCGTAACTGCATCATCGTGCTAATGTTGCTCCGATTGCACCGATTTTCTTGTACGACAATTTTGTTGGGCTATTAACTGCAACGGAACATCTGTACCCTTATGAAATTAAGCTGCAGAGATGCCAAAAAATTATGTTTTGTTTATTTTTATAAAACGGATCGGGTAACGTAAAAAGTTGAAAATATTTGCAATGGAATTTTTCCCAAAGTGCGCGCAAAGCTTAAAATGATCAATAGGTTTTTGAAATTGATGAGATAGATAAATTAAATGGATATAATTTATGATATGTATGAATTGGCACACTTGGTAATACCATCCAGATCTTCATTTGACATTAGCTTATGGAATGGGTACAACATTTCAGGTAGACCGATCAAATATTGTTTTGACAGAGTAGAGTTTGTAAGAATTGCTCTGCCTTCGTGCAAAACAATTTTCTTAACACTCAGAGAAAATTACTTTAACTTTTCTTTTGAAGAGGCCTAGAAAGTTAGGGAGGCCGGTGGTTGAAATTTTTATATGATTTTATCGTTTAGCAGAGATTGAAGGCTATGAATCTTTAAGTAATATAAACAACATGAAAAATCTCTGCCATTGCGTGGTTTCTGCGTTATTAATTCAGAGCCCTTTAAAAATGTTACAAAGGTACCATAACAAATTTTATTGCGTCTGCCTTTTGTTTCAAGAAATGTGTTTAAGCACAAGAACAAGTAATTGTAAGAGGCAGACGTTCTGGGCTTAAGAATAATTAATTTTTTTTTTAATTTTTTGACCTATACAAATTTAAGTGATGTTATCGCCAGGCAGATTGTGATAAATATGAGGATAATGTCATAAGCAGCTAGATAAACAACGTCTGCCACTTATTGCTGCATTTAAAGATTGCAATATTACAAACAAATAAAAAATTTGAGAATATATGTAAATACTTATATCGCGTCTGCCTATTATCTGACTGGTTTACTTATAAAAAACATAAAAAGAGAGAAGGCAGACAATTTCAGTGCTGTTTTTTCGAAGGCAGACGTTTTTAAGCACTCAAAGAGCATACTATTAATGATATATCTATGTAAAACTAACACAGTGCGAACGTTGTTTTCCAATTCTATTTTTTCGGTTACTTATATTATTCTTTATTTTTCTGGTGGCATTTCCCCCTATACTTGTTGCTGTAGCCAAAGTATTGAGGACCGAATCTACCCGCTGCGAGTAATTTCAGAGCGATCTTCATTGCTACAGAAATGAACCACGCAATGCTTGGAAGCACATAACTAAGACGGTTTTATTACAAGCAAATAAAAATTGGGTAATGCTTAAGTCATTTTATCGCGTCTGCCTCTTATCTGAGTGGTTGTTTTACTTATGAAAACCTAAAAACAGAGTAGGCAGACGTAAATTTATCGTAAATTGAAATTTATTACACAGTACGGCAGGATAACAGGACAATTTAAATCTACGATATTTCCGGAGGAAAAAAAATATTGATATACATACATAATTCGAAGTTTGATTTAAAGGGAAAAAGTTAAGCTTTTCAACTATATTATTTAATGTATTCGGAAAATTTTATGTACGTTAAATCAATATACGAAGTTGACCAAAATCAACGGTTTTGATATAAACAACCCTATATATTTTGAAAAAGCACGTCTGCCTCTTGTATTTTCAACTTCTAGCGGTTATACTGAAAACAAGGAAATTCTGGAAAAAAACGGTAAAATTATTTAAAAGAGTTTTTTTTATACATATTAACAATTACTGCTAATAAAAATGCAGCAATCGGGACGTCTGCCTTATATATTTTCGTTATCTATACTATTGCTTTAACATAATATATCAGTGGCAGACGCGATAAAATAATTAAATAGAGTTTTTATTTTGCAACTTTTAAAATTAATTCAAAAAAAGCGGCGCTATCTTTGTTTTATTCTTAGTTTTTCTTATTCGCGTGAGTGTGAACTACCTTTTATGTCAGTACCATCGCCGACGAAATCATATATCAAAAATCCACCGGCTCTCTAACTAAGAAAAGGTGGAGTATCATTTAGAACAATACATCGTATCTAAAGAAGTTCATATCGAAAAATACTATCAGTAGTTTGTGCGTAAAAACTTTTAATTTAAGAACCACGAGCTTAATAAGGAAACTTCGTAGTCATCTACAATACTTACAACTACTTAAACTATTTTCCTAGCAGCAATTTCAATAGTCAAATATTAAATACCTTCACAGGTTCTTTTGAAGCAGTCCTATAATGTTCTGTTTAAAAGAAATTTTACTTCAAAAGTTGTTGCATTTAAATATAAATATTACTTACTGTTCTTTTTAGACGATGTAATTACATATATAGTAAAACGAAAACATTCGAGTAGCTTGTCTTAATTTCTCTTACTACCTTGGCTAATACAAGAAAAAAAACCATCTTAGTTATGCGCTTCAATGCCAAACATTGCGTGGTTCATTTCTGCAGCAATGAAGATCGCTCTGAAATTGCTTGCAGCGGGTGGATGCGGTCCTCAACACTTTGGCTACAGCAACAAGTGTAGCTTCTTTGCAGTGTACGGCGTAAGAACCTACATAATTCGCTTTCGGGCAACTGTCATCATTACCATCACCACCATCGTCATCGTCATCGCGATAATAATCGTTACCATCAGGTCTCAACAGTTACTTGTTACTGTATCTGAAAAAACATTCTATTTTATTACTCCAAGTCATTACATAAATCGCGAGCATTAATAGCAGAAACAACAACCGCATTACGTTAACCGCTTGCAGAAAGATCGTGTTATTTGTGAATTAAGCGATGGTTTTTAGGTTTTCTCACCTTTCGCAATTTAAAATCGGAACAGAAAATTTTTATTCGACAACAAAGTTTTTATTTGCAATTCTTATTCGTGGGGAATTAACTTGAGATGAATATCGGCAAGAGCATCAATTTAAAACAAAAAAAAAAAAAAAACGTTACATAGTAAAAACAGAAATGCTTTAATTTATAACAGCTTTTAGCTTCTTTAAATTGTATAACAAATTGTTGATATTACTCTCTCGGCACTGAATCTATTGCCAAGCACTTTCCCTATTTCACAACCTTTGTTACTTAAATTGAAGAGAGAGTTTGAATAAAAGTTTAGTCAACTGATTTTGTTGAAAAATTGTATTAAAAATTTGGAACTCTAGAAAGGTATATTTTGTAATACTGTGGATATGACTAGCTTAATTCCCGATTCCGACCCTCGAACGATGTATGAACATTAAAGGTCAATTCATTGTCCTTCGGTTAGTGTCTCTGTATGTTTACGTGTCTGTCCATGAAAACCACGATTACGTGAAGACTTAACAAAGTGATAAAGTTTGGTCAAACCCCTAGTTCTAAGACCCGAATATACTTTTCCGAAGGCTTTTGACTCGCTGAATTCGAGTCGGAGGTCAAAATTTCACTGATCGTTCCGATTTTCGAGATATTTTTACAAAAGAGTGCGAAAGTCTCGGATTCTCTAGGTATTTGAGATTATATTAAATCAAAATCTAACTTTTTTTTACAAGACCATTAATTGTTTCCAAAGAGCTAGCTTTTCTCTTCAAAGCGCACTGTGAAATGTATCGTTTTTTTTTTTCTGCTCTGAAATATCGTAAATTGGAATTGAATACACATTTTCCAGTTAAACTGCCTTACTGAAACTTATGTAGATTTGTATTCTTCTTCTAATGTCCCTTATCACCTTACGGCGCATAGAGCTCCACAAAATTCTTACAATATGCACGATCAATAGCGAGTGCCTTCAATTCTCTCCAACATTTCCCCAATTCACGTATTTCCTGCTCTAGAGAACGTTTCAACAATGATCTAGGACGGCCGCGTTTTTCGCTACCCTGAGGATTTCACTCCAATGCTTGCCGGCAGACTTCAGTTGGTGATTTCCGCAACGTGTGCCCAATCCATTTCTACTTTCGACGTTTGATTTGAATTGATGGTAGACTTGTATGTAGATTAATAACAAATTTCAATTTACGATATTTCCAAGAAAAAAGAAAGATATCAAATAAATTAAAAGTTGGGTTTGAAGAGAAAGAATAATTCTTTCAAACCTTATTAATGATTTTATAAAAAAAGTTACTTTTGAATATAATATAACCTCAAATCTCTCGAAAAACCATGATTTTCGCATTCTCAGGTCGTTTTGGTTCCTAGAAAAGCAAAATTCATCTAATTAAACTGTTTTATCTTTTATAAATTATGTGAGAGAAATCATAATTTGACAGATACATAGTGACAGTTTTACTGCCAAACAAAGATTGAAACAAGGTTCTTGGGCTTAAAAAGGGACAAAATCGATTTACCGCCCATACAAGTAGCACATTATAAGAGGGCTATTTGATATTGTGCAACCAATTTTCTTACAAATCTATACTATTATATAAAGAGGTAAGGTTTGTTTGTTTGTTTGTTTGTTTGTTTGTATGTTCCGGGTAATCTCTGGAACTACAGATCCGATTCCAAAAATTTTTCTACTAATAGAAAGCTACACTATTCCTGAGTAACATGGGCTATATTTTATTTTGATAAAAGCAAGGGGCGTGGCACTTTACGTGCAATTAAGACCTTTAACTCGCTATATCTTGGTTCATATGATAGCAAGAGTCTTAAAATTCGGTGTCAGGATGCACATAGCCTATGTTAAGCACTTCACAAAATATGAACGGGATTAGACACCAGGGGCGTGGTGGCTATAGGACTTTAATTTAGGGTGGCCCTCATACGCAATTATTTTTAAAATAGCATTTTACAAAGACCACTTAATCGGTTCACATGGAATTTACACCACCTATCTCTTATATTAAGACGCATAGCTAAGACGATGAAACTTTTATTTAGGGTGGCCCTCATACACAAATATATTAAAAATAACGATTTCTCAAAGACAGGTGAATCGATTCTCATGAAACTTACACAGTATGGCTTTTATATTAAGGAGCACAGATAAGAATATAAAAATTTTATTCAGGGTGCATACTTAGGGTGGCCCTCATACAAATATATTTTTAAATATCATTTTCACGAAGACAGGTTAATCGGTTCACACCGACTTTACACCACGTATTTTTTATGTTAAGAAGCATAGCAAACAAAACTTTTATTTAAGGTGGCCCTCACCCAAAAAAATTTTTTAAATATCATTTTCTCGAAGACCGCTAAATCGATTCTTATGGAATTTACACCACATGGATTTTATGCGAAGAGACACAGATAAGATTGTAAAAATTTTATTTAGGGTGTATACTTAGGGTGGCACTCACACAACAATTTTTTAAATATCATTTTCACAAAGACTGGTAAGTCGATTCACACCGAACTTACATCACGTAGCTCTTATGTTAAGAGGAATAGGTAAAGATACAAGACTTTTATTTCGGGTGGCCCTCAGACAAAAACTTTTCTCGAAGACTGCTTAATCGATTCCCTTGGAACTTACACCACATGGCTTTTATATTAAGAGGCACAGATAAGCTTAAAAAAATTTTATTTAGGGTGCATACTTAGGGTGACCCTCATACAAAAATATTTTTAAGTATCATTTTCAAGAAGGCAGGTTAGTCGATTCACTCCGAACTTGCACCACGTAGCTCTCATATTAAGAAGCATAGCTTAGGCTACAAAACTTTTATTTAGGGTGCATATGTAGGGTGGCCCTCAAACGAAAATGTTTTTAAATATCATTTTCTCGAAGATTGCTAAATCGATTCTCATTGAACTTACGCCACATGGCTTTTATATTAAGAGGCACAGATAAAGTCGTTGAAATTGTATTTAAGGTGCATACTTAGGGTGACCCTCATACAAAAATATTTTCAAATATCATTTTCACGAAGAACAGGTTAGTCGATTAACACCGAACTTATACCACGTAGCTCTTATGTTAATAGGCATAGCTTAGGCTACAAAGATTTTATTTAGGGTGGTCCTCACACAAAAATATTTTTAAATATCATTTTCTCGAAGACCGCTTAATCGATTCTCATGGAATTTACACCACGTGGTTTTTATATTAAGAGGCACTGCTTAGGTTGTAAAAATTTTAATTTGGATGCATACTAAGGGTGGTCCTCATACAAAAGTATTTTTTAAATAGAATTTTCACGCAGACTGCACATCGAATATACACCACGGTTGAGGTGCAGCAATGCGCACAGGGTAATGCTAGTACTAAATAAAACTTAGATAAGCTCTGGAGAAAATGTAAGTGGATTTCAACAAGAGGGCGTGACACTTCCCATACAAGCAAAAACTGAAAAAGGCTTAATTTAAAAATTTATTCAAGGTAATGGAATCAAATTTCACACAAATAGTAGGAATGATTCGGAAAAGTTCTAGACAAGAACTTGACTTATTTCTGCAAGTGGGCGTGTCACTTTCCATAGCAGCAAAAATAAAACCAAATTTCACACAAATACAAAAAAAAGCATCAGATTACCGTTTTAATTGTTGGCGAGACCAAAGATAACACTTTTACTAGTTTGTATTGAACTCAATTTTCCTGAATTTCAATATTTATATCGAGTATGTAATAAATGATGGTTATATCGGATACAGTCTGTCCAGTTATATCTCTTCTAAAAATCGTTGTTGGTGCCAACTCTTGAATCGATTTCAAAAATATAAATATCATACAATAACTAGATAATACAATAAGCTTAAATAATACTACAATTTATCATTCACACTTTATCTATACTATTATATAAAGAGGTAAGGTTTGTTTGTTTGTTTGTTTGTTTGTTTGTTTGTTTGTTTGTTTGTTTGTTTGTATGTTCCGGGTAATCTCTGGAACTACAGAACCGATTCAAAAAATTTTTCTACTAATAGAAAGCTACACTATTCCTGAGTAACATGGGCTATATTTTATTTTGATTAAAGCAAGGGGCGTGGCACTTTACGTGCAATTAAAACCTTTAACTCGCTATATCTTGGTTTACATGATAGCAAGAGTCTTAAAATTCGGTGTCAGGATGCACATAGCCTATGTTAAGCACTTCACAAAATATGAACGGGACTAGACACCAGGGGCGTGGTGGCTATAAAACTTTAATTTAGGGTGGCCCTCATACGCAATTATTTTTAAAATAGCATTTTTACAAAGACCACTTAATCGATTCACATGGAATTAACACCACATGTCTTTTATATTAAGACGCATTGCTAAGACGATGAAACTTTTATTTAGGGTGGCCCTCATACACAAATATTTTAAAAATAGCGATTTCTCAAAGACAGGTAAATCGATTCTCATGAAACTTACACAGTATGACTTTTATGTTAAAGGACATAGATTAAATTGTAAAAATTTTATTTAGGATGCATACTTAGGGTGGCCCTTATACAAATATATTTTAAAGTATCATTTTCACGAAGACAGGTGAATCAATTCAAACTGAATTTACACCACGTATTTCTTATGTTAAGAAGCATAGCTTAGGCTACAAAACTTCAATTTAGGGTGGCCCTCACGCTAAAATATTTTTTAAATATCATTTTCTCGATACCGCTAAATAGATTCTTATGTAATTTACACCACACGACTTTTATATTAAAAAGCACAGATAAGATAGTAAAAATTTTACTTACGGTTCATAATTAGGGTGGTCCTGATACAAAAATATTTATAAATATCATTTTCTCGAAGACCGCTCAATCGATTCTCATGGAATTTACTCCACATGGCTTTTATATTAAGAGGCACAGATAAGGTAGTAAACCTTTTATTTAAGGTGCATACTTAGGGTGACCCTCATACAAAACTATTTTTAAAAATAATTTTCACGAAGACAGGTTAGACGATTCACACCGAACTTACGCCACGTATCTCTTATGTTAAGAAGCATAGCTTAGGCTACACAACTTTTATTTAGGGTGGTCTTCATACAAAAATATTTTTTAAATATCATTTTCTCAAAGACCGATTAAACGATTCAAAAGGTCTTAACACCACATGACTTTTATATGAAGGGGCACAGATTAGATAGTAAAAATTTTACTTAGGGTTCACACTTTGGGTGGTCCTCACACAAAAATATTCTTAAATATCTTTTTCACGAAGACGGGTTAATCGATTCATGCCGAATTTACACCAAGTAACTTTTATATTAAGAGGCGTAGCTAAGGCTTCAATACTTTTATTTAGGGAGCATATTTAGGGTGGCTTTCATACAAATATATTTTTTGAAAATAATTTTCTCGAAGATCGCTTAATCGGTTCTCATGGAATTCACACCACGAGGCTTTTATATAAACAGGCACAGCTTAGAATAGAATGGGTGATGCCACGCCCCCTTTTTTAAAAGAAAATAAGATTCATCATATCTTATCAACTATTTGATGCAGATAAATGAAACTTGGTACATATATAAAGAGTAGAGAAAGAAGTAAGATTCCATGCAAAAATTGGCGGTACCACGTTTCCATATGAGAAAAAATCAACTTTTTATGTATCAACAACTATTTGACGCAGATGGATAAGATTTGATACATATAGTATAGTTTGTAAAAATTTCTTAACACAGTTTGGTTTGGAAAAAATGAGCCAAAAAAAAAGAAAGTAAGATTAAATGAAAAAATGGGTAGTGCCATGCCTCCAAAATAAGAAAAAACTATGACTATGAGACTCGGTACATATATAGAAGGCTAGGACTGTAACCAAATTAAACTCGTGCAAAGGTGCTGATTATACGTATTCCAATCATCCCCGCCAATTCAATTGTTCATTTATGAGCCAAATAGAAAAACCACTCTTTATCCACTGTTTATCACTCGCAATAAGATAAATATCAATAAAAATAGGTTTTACTTATTTAATCCAACTAAAATAAAAACACAGTATGTTTTATTTGCTTAGGCGTAGCAATGCGCGCCGGGTTTTGCTAGTATTACATAAAATAGTCCGCTTAAAGAAATAACCACAGTTTTAGTTCATTAAAAGAAATTAACAGAATTTTGGAAGATTCATTATAGTCTTGGAAATGGCAGACATTAACAAAGCTGAATTATTTCCGTGATGTAATAACAAAATACGGGCATTTTGACCTTAATCATATTTTCCATCATATTTTGAAAGAAAGAAAGAAGAAAGAAAGATATTAGTGATATTCATCTAAACCAGTGGTGCCCACTACTACATGCAAGCGCGCTTACGATAAGCATGTGTCGATGATTTGCTTATCAATTCTGTATATGTGCACGCTTTCTTACGCTCTTTAAGCGCCTTCTCGTTTTCATTTTTATGCTCTTTGAGCGCCTGCTCGTTCTCTAAGCAGCACCGATCTAAACGCTCAAGTTTCCCATTTGTGCAAATAGGTAATTTTGCGCGATGTGTTTCGCGAACGCCCCTTCGAATATTTTGTGCAATTTGTGGCAGTTGATGAGCATGCCATTTTTTTGTGAGAGAATCGTGTGTGAAAAGAGAGTGACAACAATTGCTCAAATTAGCAGCGCGACCAAATTGTCGCGCAAACTTTTCTAGTTTGTTCAAAAAACTTTCCATACGATTTTTGTCAGTTCGTTTGCGACGGCGGAAAACTGCACAACTTGCACAGCTTGCGAGGGTTTTGCGCGCTTAGATGAATACCCATATTGTTTCTTATGAAATAAATCGCTATTTCTGGATGTTTTAAGCAAAAACATCACCAGCGACTTCTATATTTACGCATATTAACTTTGAATTTTTGCTGAGTCCGTCTAATGCACTAACAAGATTTCATAGCCTGCAATGGAAAAAATCGGTAGAAGGTCGCTTTTTTTGTGCCAGTCTCATGTAAAAACAAAGTTATGTTTGATATGCCAATTAATAAGTATGACATTCCTGATTTGATGTTATTCCTTTGGTTTGTTTAACAACTTTTAAAATGTTACCAATGCTGTGATAGTGCTGGACTTAAACTTGAAGAAGTTTAAGAAGGCACCATGGAATTGTGCAACAATTATTTCGTGAGCTCCTTTTTTACTTCCATTGCTGCAAGTCATGACGACATGGTGTTACATAATCAAAGGCAGACCATCCCGTGTTCGAAATTCTGAATTGGGTAACCAGCTGGTTAAAAGCTCTTAACACTTTAATAACCAAAAGGGAAATTTCATTAGAAACTAGCAAAATTGGATCTTGAGCTTGAACATATACTTAGATAGGCGTATCAATGTCTTAACTTTATAATAAACAATAACAAAGAACTGAAGTCTAGTCTAATTTAGTAGCAACAGTGCAATCCATCTATTCATATGCGCATCCTTATTTGAATTTCTGCTTCAGGGTTAAGAAAACGTGTCTCAACTTGATGTCGCGGTCGCACAAAATGGCATTAGCAGAGGAGTTGGTTGCTTTAAGTCCTGAAGTTCGCCGTTAACAATTGGACAATCGTTGGAATTCCCACGTTGCAGACAAGTGAGCTTTTGGCAATGTCGGAAAAACGCCAGAAGCGTTTCATAAGAAATTTTAATTTTATGCCCTTCCATGCTGTTCTGTTTTGGAATAGTGCACGCGGGCAGCCAGGCAGGAAAATGGCAGTGGCACGAATAGTGGACGCTGATGGTCGCTCACAGTTGGTGTCGCTGTCGCTTATGCACAGCACAGGTCGTGCCTGATGCTGCACACAGCAAGCGCACAGACAGTAGACGTGGTCAAATTAAGGCAAGTCAAAAGCAAATAGTTTAACGAATTGGCTAGGATGGTGATATAACTGTGACTAATACGAACAACGCGTCACCAATGGATGTGCTTTATTGTCAACCAATCTATTGTTGTGGATTTAAAGTTCAGGAGCGGAGCTTGAATATTCGAACAATAAGGCGCAAACATTTAACTGTTCGGAAAAAAGTCTAATATGCCAGTGTCAGCGATATGTAGAGGAATTTTTCTAAGAAACATTAAGAAAAATTAGATAATGATATTAAATTTAAAAAAAAAAAAACAATGTATGTTCATGACGGATTTCATTTCAACCGGATGACGGATTTCATGACCGACCTCAAACTTGGGAAAAGTGTTCTATTGAATAGTAATTATATTACAAAATATTTTCGAATGTCATGTGGAGGGTAGGGCCGAATGTTTTGAGATGTATTTCGAAAAATCTTTCAATGACGGAGTATTAGTATTTCGATTTTAATAAGCTTTACTTCATATGATATGTAGCTAAATTGATTATAGTTTGTTAGTACATCATTTTTCATCGCCGTGGTCGTCGCTTACATCACCTAGATTTTCTGGAAAGAAATTCAAATGCGAATACAAGAAACATATTTTTAGAGACAAGATTAAAAGCTGTTAGAACAAAACGAAATGGTAAAAAAAATGCAATAGAAAATGAAGAATAATGAAATGCAATAATGGAACTCCGTGCCCATATTGTTGTAGTTCTACCTCGTAGCCATGACTTGAATGCTTCCATGAAAATTCCTGAAAAAAATTCTATGCCTCGTCTTCGGTATATTGGAAAATCTTTACTTTTAGTCAATTTTGTGTGGACCATCGAAGACACCATGATTTTTGCTTTAGAGAGTTGCGGGAAAACGGTTCTTAAATGGAAGAATACTTGGCTTCTTTGTTTAAGACCTTCCTGCTGAAAAAATTATATTTTGTTTCTTGACAAGACGCACGTAAGTGATGAACACGGCCATAGATTTCACCAACAATTTAAGACCATTGGGCGGTGATATCAACAGTTTTGGGATCAAGGAATGTTGGGAGACCACGTATGAATCCTTAAGAAAGAAACGGATCCCATCCAAAAATAACTGAATACAAGGCTAGAGGCTCATTTCTTTCTAACATATTCTATATAATTCAATACTAAATTATATTTTTTGATGGGACAAATTTGCAGTCTGCTATGCAGGTTGAATACTGTACACGATGTGAACAGTTCATAAAGAAGGGAATTTCGAAAAACTGAGGCTCCTGGAAATATGCAATAAAAGCTTTTTCCCGATTTCACAGTTTACTGATAATTTTCTCCACCCAGACAGTGATCAATGCAATTGTCGGAAGGTAATTTTCCACAATTATGAAAATAGGCGGAGAGCCGGCTGTAGAAAAGTCGAGTGTATAAGATTACAGGATGAGATGTATGCCGAATGATAGAGCTTAATGAGCCTAAATAGAATATCTAGGGTTGCCTTGCCAAAGCCTGTCCCGATGGCCAAAAATGCCTGAACTTTAGACAATTTTGTTGTTCTAATTAAAACTGTAGTAAATAACAGCTCGAAATGTATGCCGGTTTTTGGGTCAATTTTTACTAACGGATATAACAGCTTGAAATATATGTATGTCTATGATAATGAAATCCTTACTGTTGGGACGATAAAAAGAAGTCCTTTATCATCAGTTGATTGCATTACTACTTCTTTAACCAAACTTTCAGATGAAATCGAACTAAAAATGTTTATATTTGCAAACAGTAGCATAGCTCTGTTTGAACTTCCCGAAACCAAATTATAGAAACTTGTCTTCCAAGGACTTCTGACTTAGCTAACATCTTTATATTTTGTCCACTGGTATTAATACAAAAATATCATTTAGTGCAATTGAACGCAAGTGCAGATGTTATACCTAACTACGACCGTGGTAAAAGTTCACTTTATTCTGGGAATCTTTGTTACACGTTGGCATTTTGCGCGCTCCCGGGGAAGTGGCACGACCAGTGTGATGAAAATAAAGGAAAATTGCAATTCAAGTTGAAGCCACAAGTAACATTCACATCAGCAGCCAGCGCGGTTTGTGTTGTATCTGAAAATGTGAATCGAGTTGACCCCACTTGAGATGACAACTAAGATGACCACTTTTGGTCTTGCGTTGGATTTTTGCTCTCTCTCTCTCTCGCTCTGTGTTGCTTGTTGTCCATGTTCGATATCGTTATGGTGGCTTTAAATTTATTTGTTGTTCAATAATATAGTAGAGATCTTACAAGTTTTGTTCGTGCATCTAGTTCGTGTCCTTGTTGTCCGTGTCCAGACAATACACAAATCGAAACATTCTCAAAGATTACTAAATTATGTTGCAAAATATGTGTAGTTGAGCAATGCTGTAATTCTTGGAAACAAAACCTAAATTCAAGTGTTTTAATTCAAATGATTGAATTTAATGTAGTTTACACTGTATGCCATTTGTCGCGGATATACTTTTTAAACCTTTTTATTTTTCATTAGGTATTAATCACGCGTACGATTAAGGGTTTCATAACTAATATTTTCATTTTACAAAATCTTGTTTGAAATCTTAAGCAGTGCAAATGCCTCCATAAAAATATTTAAGAGTTTCTTAGGATATCATATTAAATTCAATGGCATAAGCTTATTCTAGGAGCTCCTCTACTTCTTTTTTTAACCATCCTACGAGGTTTTTAATAATAACAACGAATAAGAAATTAGAAGTTGGGAGACGCATCTGATTCGGAGATATAAACATTGGAAGACGGGGATATAGCTTCAAAAAAATCATTATAAGTTGGGAATATCTAAATCAATTTTCAAAATATTAATGTCATATGAAAAGTAATTTCATTTGCTATAGTAGTAGTCTATAAAATTTTGAGATCCGTGCTAAAGGTTTCAAGATATGACAATTTTTCCAAACTTCAAACCATTTTTTTTTATAAAAATCGTTATTTTTAACATACATTTTTATGAATACATTGAGAATGCACTTTTATGCGATTTCAAATGATGTGCTACTCAATGTTGATTTTTCTTTGCCAATTCAAATCAATTCTTTATGGAGGAAATTAAATTACCGAGCTCTAGAAATTTTGAAATTTGTCGACAGCAAAAAATAGCAATAATAATCGTCAGGAGCTCCTAGAATTAACTTGTGCCCTTAAATCTCATACTTTTTATTGATAATAATTATTAAGAAAATAAATTTTTTGTTTTATATTGTTACAGTTTTACGTGAAACCGAATTGCAGGACGTAACTAAAGAACACAGTAGCTGGAGACGACGTTTGGTGCCCTAACTGGTGAGTTTTTTAATGAGTTCACTTTTTGAGTTCGAAATAAGTCTGCCCTATATGAATTTTAACGAAGCCTTCATTTTGATGAATGTAGAAAATAGTATAGGATATTTACAATGTCTTAAAACCCATCAATTTTCTGAATGGAACTGTTAGTATAGCTTTTATAGTTACTAAAATCATTCACAAAAAAGTCATAGATTAAAAGTTATTGACATGCGATTTCATATATATTTTTTACAAACTACAATCGGTCATTTTTTTACAAACCGCTCACTAATCGTCTGAACATTTTTTACAACTTATACGAATTAAATTTTTTTAAGACAATCGTCAGATAATACATAAAAAAAAAAGAAATTTAAAATTTTTTTTTTGGGATTAGTGACACATTGAGCCCAAAGTTATACTTTGAACACCCAAAATGTTCTATATTCTATCGAATTGTACCTGTTTTTCAAAAATTAGAGTGAAAATGGTTTTTCTCTAATAAAAACTGAAATTTATAAAAAGTGTCGCAGATCTTTTAGCATTTTGGAAATTAATATTGCAAAATTAATGGAAATTGATACCCATTCGGAAGTTAATGTTTCAATCAAATCCCACATTTGTTTGTGAGTCAGGCGCGTCCTTCCGCCGATTTTTTTCTTATTCACATATTTTTGTTGTCCTTATCTGAAACATTTCTGAACGGAATTTCAAGAGTCTATCGCTGTTATTACTATCTGTGGCCGCAGTTTCATACAAACCCATCCACTGTGCTTCGGCGAGATTGGAGTGCTCAATGCTCAATTCAAATGGCACCACAATTCTCTGATTTGATTCTTTCCGATTTCTTCCTATTGAAGTACTTAAAAGAAAAAGTGTACATTGACAAATCAACCCCAACCACGATGCTTATGGGAAACATTCTAAACGAAATTACTGCAATTACACCAGAAGTCTGCGAAATTATTATGAAAAATGTGCTTCGAAATAGATTAACATTTGTTCGCCAATAAGATACAATTACCTAAAGTCAATTATCATAAATGAAACTTATCCGCTTAATATAGAAATGAAAACATTTTAGATACTTACTAAAACCCTGATAACAAAAGAGATATTTTTCAAATTAGAAAGAAACTATAAATGGATATACTGCCTTTATCTAATATATAAAATTCTCGTGTCACAGTGTTTGTTACCGAACTCCTCCCAAACGGCTTGACCGATTCTAATGAAATTTTTTGTGTATATTTGGTAGGTCTGAGAATAGGTGATAGGCTATAAGACTTTTATTTAGGGTGCATATGTAGGGTGGCCTTCATACAAATTTTTTTTTATAATAGCATTTTCACACACACCACTGCATCGACTCACATGGAATTTACACCACGTAGCTTTTATACTAAGAGACATGGTTCAATCTATAAAACTTCTATTTAGGGTGGCGCTCATACAAAAATGTTTTTTAAATAGCATTTTCCAAGGACCACTCCATCGATTCACATGGAATTAACACCAAGTGTCTTTTATATTAAAAGACATAGTTTAGCTTATAAAAATTTTATTTAGGGCACATACTTAGGGTGGCCTTCATACAAAAATATTTTTGAAATAACACTTACACAAAGACTACTCCATCGATTCACATTAAATTGACACCACGTGTCTTCTATATTAAGAGACTTAGTTAAGTCTATAAAACTTTTATTGAGGGTGGCCCTCACACAAAAATATTTTTTAAATAGCATTTTCCAAGATCCAACCCATCGATTCACATGGAATTGACACCACGTGTCTTCTATATTCAGAGACATAGTTTAGTCTATGAAACTTTTATTTAAGGTAGCCCTCATACAAAAATATTTTAAAATAGCATTTTCACGAAGATCATATCTCATCGACTATTTGACGCAGATGAATGAGGCTTGGTACATAATTAAAGGTACGTACATATTTTGTACATATGTTTCTTATAGCTTATGGAAAGTTCTAAGCATAGTTAGTTTGTAAAAATGGGCCAGAGCAACGTCTGCCAGATCTGCTGTATGTATGTAAAAGATAGGGACAAAAGTTAACTTCTCTTGAAAAATTAACTGTTCCGCTTTAACATTTCATCGCGTGAGTTCATACAACAATGCGCCACCTACCGGAAGAGCAGAAAAACGCCTGCTGGCACAGCTAGAGTTCATACAACATCTCGCCACCAACCGGAAGAAAGGGTAGAACAACGTCTGCCGGGACAGCTAGTATTTAATAATAGTGCTAAAGTTCTACGGGTGACTGCCATGAACTTGGACAATATTTTTTTTTTGTTTCTTATAAAATGTTCTCCCTTCTGAGTCAAGTATAAAATAACAAAGTAAGTTAACCGAAGAATCTAAGACTCGATTCAAAAATTTTTACCTGTGTAAATTGAGATGATATGTAGTTTTTCTTCGACTTTGCATTGCGTCAAAAAACAGAAAAATTTTATGTTTAACCCAAAAACCTTTAAAAATATGATCTCTCGGCTAAAAGATTTTGGATTTTCGTACGTTATTCTCTTACTATTTTATTGGTTCTAATAAACTATACATGTATATTAATATTTATTAAGTTTGCGACCCAATGAGAGCTTCATAACTTAATTTAATTTTTAACACACACATGCCTCATTATTATTTTTTATTTTTCAAATGTTCACTAAAATGTTCCAGCATGTCGACAATCTCTTACTCGTCGATACAATACAATCTAATCCAATCCAATCCATGCCAAGTGTATGGATGAATGCACCAACAAAATAATTCATTAGGAGTCTATTCGAATTTAATTTTCACACATTATTCATCAGACATATCGCCATAGATACTCGACATCAGAGTCAGATCTGTACAGCGGAGTGGAGTCAGTGCGCATGGTCAACCCGACTACACTGCTGCCGCTGCTGCCTCCCCCTGTCTAAGTAATGTGGCAGTTACTCGTAAACGTCACGTAAGCGGCGCAACCATATAATTACAACAACGAAAAATTGCATCGGTTGAGTCGGTTGAGGAACTGCAGCATCAGCGCTCGAGACTCGAGTTAACACGCTTTCCATGATTTACTTTTGTTGATTTAACAACTTCGTGTAAAACACAAATTCATTCATTCATAATCTGCGAGCACAGTGCCGCCGCAACAAAAACAACAACAACAGCAACAACGCCAACAACAGTAACAACAACAACAACAACAACATCGAAAAACAACGCAAAACCTCATCGGTTAATGGAGCAGAGCCACGAGGAAGCAAAGGAAAAAATGCTGATGCAGAAGCAAAAGAAGAAGATCGTGTCGGTGCCGATTTGGAGCGAAAAAAACAAAAGATCGCACGACGCGTGAGTCTCTCTGAACCTGTTGCTTATAGCCAGTGTTGTCAAGCGGCTAACTATATAGAAAATTACCGCAAAAGGTATATTAAAAATTCCCGAAATATCACAAAATATGTGTATAGGGTGTTTTTTTTAGTGTCTGCTGGAGCAAAAAGTGGTTGCGCTGATAGGGCTCAAGTCCATGAAGTTTTCGGGTTGAGTACTGTGCGTTACTACTTTTTGGAAATAAAATTTCTTAGAGGTTTTATATATTTTGCAATATAAAATATGCAAAGAATATATATTTCTATATACTTAATTGGATTGAAACGGTTGAAGACAATAGAAGAATTTTTTTAAAAAAATGATAAGATGGTTGACCCATCCCATAATTACCATAACCAATCGATAAGCGCCAAAAACCTCAGATTGTTAAGGCACCAGAATCATTTGCGGGCCATTTGTTTGATTTTGGGAGAGATAGTCGGAGCATCCTATTCAAAAATATTTACAATTCGGTAATCAGAGCTTCTAAGCAATAAAAATGCGGAAGTTCCCCCGGAGTTCATAGTTGAACTTCTATATCCTGTCTGTATCCAAATGTTGAAAGAAGAATGCATAGTTCAAAACTAGCTCATAGGAATCTTGCTGCTGACGAAAATTCTCCCCACTAAAGTTAGCAAAAAAATATAACCTTTTATCCGGAAACATCTGGCTGTTTTTCGTTTGCACATATTGAATAAAAACCTTTTGCATTATAGCGAAGAAATGAATGCTGTGCCCCGCTACATTAAGCCTTCACCGACATATGTTTCCTCTTCATCCAGTCCTATATGCAAGAAAAACTCTTCGCCGTCAGATCTTCTTCGGAAAAGGTATGTAGGTCTGAAAAGCAACACCTTACCAGTGTCACTTTCTTGATAGGCAAATCCAGCATAGAAGAATACCTTCAATTATTTGAGCAGCGCTATAATACTTGCCAGCGAACCCAGTAGCGTTTCCCAGCGTTCAACTTTGTCTTCATTTCTGTTAATGACAATGAAGCTCAAAATCCTCAACTCAAATGTGTAGCCAGTTCTTTTGTAAGACTGCTAAATCTGGCTTACCAACAGCACGGTAGCACCCAATTTACAAGTGTTCACCAGCAATTGTCTTCGGTGAATCATAAAAATGTTGTTGCCCAGAATCATCTCCGAAGCATATAGCAATCATTGAAGCGGATATCTCGGGTTAACAGAAATCGTCGCCAATATAAATTATTGTGGAACAAGAAATACTTGACATGAATCGGGGAAATTTTACCAAAATTTTCAAGAAACGGAAAATCACACAGTAAAATGATAACCAAATGGCAACACTAATCATAAGTTGGTTGGCTAAAAGGCTGGAGCTGATGCATGATGTGCAGAACACGCGCTGTCCATGTTACATGTAACAGTTTCTAGCTTCATTTTTATACCTCAGCTTTTGCTTTTTGCCCCTGCCTTCACCGGAACTTTGTATTCAGGATAGATTGCCTGCATTAGGTAATGAAGAAATATTACACTTACAGCAAACGACTCTAATTATGACTCATTAATCAATAAAATTGTCCAAATGTCTACGATTCTGTAGCAATGCAGTGCTTAAATAAATTCAGCGATCAGTGGACTTTGCCTGTATTGACTATTTAGACATAAGAGTTTAAAGTGTGTTTCTTAAAGCTTGCGTGCTTGCGACCCACCAAATAATACTAAGATACAAATAGGAATTTTCATAAAATAGTCTATATCTTGTGTTAATCGATTTTATTTAGTGAGGAATAAATCTCAAGATCAAGAAATTTGTATGAATTAGGTGCAACATGCTGTATATAAGAAAAGAATTCAACAAATATAACAGATTCCCCCAAAATCGTCATATGTGAATTAAGTTCGTTTTCAATAAATTTCTTGGCTATGCCAATGGACTTCCAACTATTGCGGACTTTCAAATCCAAAATTTGGTTACCTATTTTCGAGTAATTACTTTATTTTAAGTGAAATGTCAAAACACAGACCCCTTCCGATATATCATATTTAGTCTTATGGGATCTGTGTTATAGAGGCTATTAAGGTAAAAGTCGTATTAAAATTAAACTTCTAAACGAAGAACATATAGATATAAAGACAAATTGTGGCGTTGCTTACTTTCTCATCTAAAATATCCAACTATATATGACAGTAGTCCTTTAGTATTTTTCATCGTGGCAAAAAAGTAAACAACTTCTATTCAATTGTAGATTCTATTATTTTGCGTCGTCGCAAAAAAGTAAACAACTTCAAATTCATTTTGCATCGTCGCAGAAAAGTATGCAACTACAAATGCATTGTACACTCTAATGCATTTCGTCGGCGCAAAAAAGGAAACATCTACAAATACATTTTAAGTTCCAATAGTATGTGCAAAAGCATATAATTTTAATTTTGCTTTATTTCTTAGATAAAACGGCGTCCACACAAGCAATTTGCATCCACTCGTTTATTAATTCTCCAAAAAGAAAATTTGGGGCATAATTTTGTCTTGCAATAAAATGCAATATATAGCAAGTAATAAAATCTATAGGTCTTTAACGCAAGGTAGCTTTAATCGTCAGCGTACCCATGAAATTTGAGTTGATATTAAAAGTTACTACCTGTTGGCATTGGTGAAAACGAACCCACTTCCCGCATGCAAGAATCGTGTTGAAGCACTTGGTCTTCTTAGCACGGTGTAAAATGAAACACTGAAACTTAACATAAATATTATACACCGGAAGTCATATTTCTCCAAGTTCTTGGATCATGCTTTTCAAAAACCTATACAGGATCGCCTAGCTCTAAATCAAAATTGTTTGTGCTGTAGTACTTTATCAAAATCCAATCTTTCGAGGACGATTCTCATGGAAATTTTACTGACAGCGTAGAGTAGGTTCATGCTTCTCGAATTGCAGCAGCCTTTTAAAACACTTACTTAACAAACCCTTGAAATTATACCCATTTACGTCACTTGCCGATCTAAGCCAATTTTAGTTTCATTATATTTTTCCTTTAAAAATCGACTTAATGTAAATTACATTTGCCCCTTATTGACCCATACATTGAGAAGCACTGACTTACGTGCTGCACTTGTTCTGTACGTTATAACTTTGTTTCTTCGTTGATCACGTTTGGTAGGCAGATAGAGAACAGTTAAGGTCCAAATAGCGGAGTCTCCCAAAGGATTCGTGAAACTGAAATTTCGGACAATGTGTATTTACCATCGATAGACCGACTGATCGCTTCTTATTAGGAAAATGATTAAAAAAAAGTTATATTTCGTGAAACATAAATCACAATAGCTTCCAGAATTAAATCTTAAAAAATAAAATTCTTAACTACATTGGAATTCTATTTTGTATATAAAAACATAACCCAACAGAATTGTACACCTTCTTAAGCCCAATTTAATTTGAAATCTGTAATTATGCAACCTACAATATCTTCAACTTGAATTGGTGTCTACTTAAAATGCAATTTTCTGCTTTCTCCTCCTCATGCGATTGCGTCAAATTGCAAATAATTTGTCATGCGCCGCTGATACCATTTGGAATTGGTGCGATTGTACCAGCGAACGAGGCAAATGGCTATGGATCATCATTTGTCATTGCATTTAAATTCATTTCCATATCTGGTCGAAGACAACAATTGTCTTCTAAAGTATTCCAAAATAATAGCCCACTGCCAAGTCTCGGTAGTTGGTTGACAAATCTTATAAAAAAAAAAAAATAAATGACTCCGATTTGTCTATTTCTCAAATGTTCACTCAATTCATAACTCTACAATTTGTTGTTTTCTATTATTACCTGCTGTTATTATTGTTGTTACTCTTACAACTCACCTTAATGTTGACTACACCGATGGATGATGACGGCGATGACGCATCAAGGCGGGCGCGTGCACTATGCGATTAAACGCGGTGGCGTTTATGTTTACGCTTACGTACGACCACGACACAAAAACAAAAAAAAAAGAGCGCATGTGCGAGTTACATTTTCGTTAGTTTTGGTCATGGGCGGTAAACTGCGCCCAACTCAAGATGCCGTTGCCGTTGTCACCGCTCCCGCAGTGTTTTACACGCGTGAAATGGGTTTAACCTGAAGTCAATTGTGAGCATTCAGACCGCATCGAAGTGAACATTTAAGATTTTAGCGACGAGTAAATAGAAATCTTTAGAGCTACGATCGTAGCGAGCGCGCGCGCTCGATGACATGTGGCTCTCTATACGGTCGCATATTCTGCCCAACCGCCGACCCTAGCCTTGGCCCCACTGTTGGTGCACAGTATCTACTACTTTTAATATGTGTTTTACTCATAAGATCCGACATTCGTTTAGCTGATCTTGATGTCTGATTGTCAACAAAAAGTATCGTTTCGGACAATGATTTTGTTGTTTAATGACATTTTGCAGATACATCGTAATATACGAAAAATAAAAAGATTGCCAGTTGTTTGCTGCTTGGTGAAATTGGACAATGGCAGAGGTACCCACATAAATATGAGATTGTGTTGTGAGGTGTGTTCCATCAAGAAGCGAAGGTCTTTAAATTGTTTCATCATTCACGCTGTTCGCCCGGCATGTAAACTTGTTGTTGTGCTTGTTATGAGGAGTTCCAGAAGATAAACGTATTGTACATTATAATAATTTTAATAAAAATCGTAAATTTTGCTTTATTCTAATAGTTAAGTCTAATAAGTACAAGAAAATGAAATAAATAAAATTTACAAAAAAAAAAAAAAAAAATTGGTGAAAGAAAAACACTCATTTAGAAAACTTTTAACTTTTAAGAAAAAAGTTTCGGATAAGACATTTCTGTTAGGGTCGTATTTTTCTACATAACATTAAAAGGAATAAGTTTAAAAAACATATTTCAAATGAAACTTGCAGCTTTGATCTGACCAGACCAGATTTGTCAAAAGTCTCCGAAATTCAAAAAAACTTAATGAAAACATTTATTTTGATGAAAGCTTATTGAATTCATGCAGTAATGGACATATAAAAGGCACATTCTTCTATGTGTTCCTTAATTAAATGTTTGCTTTCTTTTTGCAATGGTTTATTCTTCATATGCAATAACAACTTTGGCTATAATTTTTTAATAAAAAACATGATCAAAATGTAAAAAAACCGATGGACACATTAATAGCACAAAATGAAAAAATTATGAAAAATCGTGCGAGAATTGTGCTTTTTAATATTTGATACTGCAGCCCCTTTTTTTGATTTAAGCTTCATGCCGAGGAAATGTAGCCCAAGTCATTATGTATCTATCCCCCTCTTTTATCGTCTTTCAGGTGAACCTAGAATTGTACTACATATTTGCGTTTAGGATATTGGACAAAGGCTCGATCTTCTGGTTATATCCTATATATCTTCGTTTTGTTACTCCACAACTCATGTTTCGGAAAACTCATGCATTTTTCTTGATGAGTGTGGGCGAAGGTTAACCGATTTAAAATATTTTTTTTTACAGCAGTGGATTTTTACTGGAAATACTTCGTTCAATTGTCTTCCTACAAGTCTCCTGAATATTGCTCTTATATCCAATTACTGATTGATTTCATATACTATTTGCCGTGACGACTGAAATGGATAACTTTTCTCCATTCTTATCATAGCTGCATCCATACTCACATTTTTTTTTCGAGGTCTTGACTTCCGAATTTTGCCTTTAATCAACATATCAGTACGCTCTACACATGAATTTCTTGTTAACTTTTATTTTTGAGAACTATGATAAAGTTAGGCAATTCCCGTCACATCTTCTTCATACATACATACATTTTCCAAACTACACGTCTTTCCTCAATTATGGTATGTTTTACTGATTCCATATTCAATTACATTCTAATATAAAATACTTTCTTCTTAATTTTGTATCTGGAGGAAATATTTGCAATTTTTAGCTTTTTAATTACTTAACTCCCCAGCAAAATGTTAATTTTAATGTCCTTATATCTCTTTCACTATGTGTTCTGTCATAGCTTTAAAAAGGTAGCATTACTTCATTCTTAATTTAATTTGGCTTAGGAGAACAGGCCCGCACTTTTGAAGATTCCTCTCGCAACGAGTGAATGGCATACGCCTCAGCGGCAAATATGTTCTACACAACATCGATGAGTAGTTATACTCAATGTAGGCAGTAATGCTCAAAACTCCAGCCACAACTGTAAATGTTTTTTTACAAAGGGATGGCCGCTTTGTAGGCAGTTTGTCTACATCTCCATATACAATGTGTAACAAACGAAAAGAAGATTGCCTTAAAACATCGCTTACTAAGTGCCTGTATAGTTTAGCGAGTTGCCTACGAATCCACATACAAAGCATGCAGCCTACAGGCAAGACCCCCTAACATCTCCATATACAAAGCAAGCAGCCAGCAAGCAGACTGCCTACAGCTCCATATACAAAGCAGGCAGCCAGCAAACAAATAAACAAATTATCACAGTAACAATTTCATTTGTGAAACATACAACACAAAGGGTATAGCTTTTCATACATGAAAAATCAGAGTGCTTCATCGATTTGCCGCTGGGGCTTGTTACGGTTATTAGTCAGATATTGAAAAGTGAGAGTTTTTTTTTTACTTTTTAGTTCATCACTATGAAAGAAAAGGAAAGGAAGTAAGGCATTGCACAGTTTGGAAAACAGTGGAAAATGAAACAGACTGTCATAAAAACATTCTTGTGAAAGTTTGCAAAAACATCATTGCTTCACTTCAGACCCCCTACTACCACGATACGATTCAGTACAGAACTGTAGTCAGGTCCAAAGACAAAGCGTTAAATAATTGAAACGGCTAGCTACTGAAACGAAGCTAGAAGTAGCTGTAATACTACACATTATTGGGCCATGTCTCATTGAGGATGCTGAAGGCAATGCTGTATTTGATCGGGACACATTGGAAAACTATCTTGTACCTGAATTGGATCAATTAGGTCTACGAAACATGTGGTTTCAACAAGACGATGTCACATAACATACTGCTCGTGCTACGATGCAAATTTTACAAATCCTTGATTCCGAATTTGGTTCTTCATTTGCTCAATCATGTAAAATATTAAGCCAGCTATGTCTGTGTTTGACAAAAAAATAAATACCCTACACAAGTTTAACGAGATATTGACTTTTAGCATTATGTCCAAAATCAATCGGTACCTTCTTGTATCAGCTAACATTTGCTGTTGAGTTTCGTTACGTATAATCAAATACTCTCCCACGTAAGTAAATATACAGGGGAGCATTTCGGGTCAAAACTTAGTTTAAAAGACTAGACTCTTATTCAATTTATTGAAGATCAGATGTTAAGACTTTTAATTGCAAAAACCCAATGATTAAATCTTGGTTTTAGTACTACTTCTCCAGTATTGTGTTTTAAAGTTTTTGATTTTATTGGAAGTGCCACATTTCTTATCTTAAGCCGCCCAGTACTTAACACTGCTTCTGAAATTTATTTTAAGTTTTAAATTCCATTTATTTAAAAGACTCTCTACACAGAATATGCATTATGTATAGCATTTTTAAGAACTTGCTTTATGTGTAAGGAAAGCCACGCCCTAGATAGAACAATTAAGTGAATATTTGGACCTTTAAGCTAGGATACAAAAGCTTGTAGATTCCTGTGGCTTTCACATGACAAGTGAATTGAACACAGTACTCCATTTGAATAAACTTCAATTCATACGTATAGTCTACATGTTCGATCAAATTATCAATTTCAAAAATTAAGGGGTCAATGAAGAAGTTTAAGCTTAAGCTCTCATTGGAATGGAAGACCCATAAGAAAGTCAGGTGTAATAAAGAATTTTGTCAGCATTACCGCCAAAATAAATAGACACTATTAATTCAATTTTCCGGCAATGACTACTGATTTGAAGCTTATGTGAAGCTATACCTTTGCAAAACTAGGTTATTTTCCTTTCGTAATCGCTCATCTAATTTTTTGTTTGCTTAATGTTTGTCAGGTCAGATATCGGTTCAAGCTGTAACTTTTCTTCAACATCAAAATATGTATTTAAATCATTAAAAAAATCTACTTACAATTGGATTGTACAGAAGATGAGACCAACAATCAAAAGTCGTGATAAGTTTGCATTAGATTGTTTTGCGAAAAAAAATAATTTACACGCTGCAACCTACAGCCAACATGAAAGTCATTCGAAATACTGCAAATTCCATGGACGCATGTGCGCTATGCGGCTATGAAACTCTCATACCCCTGTGCACCATAACACGGCACTTCGACACTTTGTGGAGTCGCTACAACAACCTTACCAACCAATCGATTTAGGTGTAAAACTATTAAAAGTCAAAATCAATTACTCCAGCTATCGGCAATGTCGAAATACCACTTCATCAATTGCAGTGCAGCGAGGACGGCGGGATGACGATGGCAATGCTGGTACTCGTACATACAAAAATGTGCTTTCAGAAAAGACCTGTTGTGTTTTTAAAATGTTTCTGCTGTCGGTGGAGTGTGTGTGCTGAGCACACATGTGCTTAAAGACCTTTTGTCGATGATGACTTCCCCAACATTCACATGATTTCTTGTCGATTTGAGTAGTGGCGCTTGTAACGGCTAAAGCAAAGAACGGTTTAACTATCAAGTGTGAGTTTGATTACTACAAAATGTATACTGTTTGGCTTAACTTTTATCCCAACGTTGTTTGTTTACTTGAAGCCGCATTGACCGTTTTTTTCAAGCAGGCAGTGGTCATCTTAACACAAGTTATTTTTTGCCTAAAGAGAATCAATGTACTCATGAGTTGGTTTCTTTAGTATTGCTCACAAGGAAACTTCTGAAATTATCCGATTGCGAGTGTATGCAGACCAAAATATTTTCATGTTAAGTTGCATATAAGTTTATCCTTCTTAAATTTTATTCACATAGAGGAAACCATAGAGGAAAATTTAAAGTTTTAAATTTCAAAAATCCTATGTTCAAACAGTCGAATTTTTTTTTTTTGTAAAAATTAACTAAAACCTTCTTAAAGACTTAGTAGAAAAAGTGTTCGTATTAGAGTACAAAACAAGTGCAGGTCAAAAGGGAGTAATACATTGCTTTTATTAGATTACTCCTGAAAATGTCCCCTTTCCAACTCGGAATTTTTATATAGTCATACTGATTTCTTTGGGAATATTTTCTGATTACAGGTACCAGAAATAGTTTAAAGATAACATCGATTGTTTATACATAAAGAAATACATTTTTGACAAAATGATGGAAGACAAGTGGGGCATAACTTGTCAAGTCACAGCTCAAAAAAAAAAAAGCTATCCGATAGGGCTGAAAATTTAAGTTTTTGTTGTCCTATTTGTTTAATGAGTTTTTGTTTTTTGTTTTGTTTCAGTGAGCTACAACAATTTTTCAAAAACAAAAATTTTTCAAGTCCAGTTTTGAAAATCAATGATTAATTGATTTATTTTAATTATTTTTAAAAGAAAGATGAGCTTTTTCCATAAGTTTACTAATTTTCAGAGTGGCAAGTTCATCAGTGTCTGACAATTGATTGACGAGTAACCAAAAGCGCTTAGCCTCACATTTTATTATTTTATTCTCCTAAACTATAAATTTTCAGTAAAAATTGCACTTATTTAAAAGTTCTTAGGACTGGTCAAAGTATTTTTTTAACAAAATTATTTTTCCTTTTCTTTTTAAGTCCACTGTAGCAGACCTAGTATTCTTATTCTATGGTCTAGTCTTTGGCCTGTGGTATGTTCTATTGTCATGATATTTAAGACCATGGTTTTATAAACCATAGATCATAGACTATAGATAGGCTTTATAATCTATGGCCTATGGTCTATTTCATAGTCTATGATCTATTTTCTATTGACCATGATCTACGATCTTCTTTTATATTATCTTTGATTCAATTGTTTATCTGTGATCCATGGTCTATGTTCTTTTGTCTATGGTCAATGGTCTATGGTCTATGGTCTATGGTCTATGGTCTATGGTCTATGGTCTATGGTCTATGGTCTATGGTCTATGGTCTATGGTCTATGGTCTATGGTCTATGGTCTATGGTCTATGGTCTATGGTCTATGGTCTATGGTCTATGGTCTATGGTCTATGGTCTATGGTCTATGGTCTATGGTCTATGGTCTATGGTCTATGGTCTATGGTCTATGGTCTATGGTCTATGGTCTATGGTCTATGGTCTATGGTCTATGGTCTATGGTCTATGGTCTATGGTCTATGGTCTATGGTCTATGGTCTATGGTCTATGGTCTATGGTCTATGGTCTATGGTCATGGTCTATGGTCTATGGTCTATGGCCTATGGTCTATGGTCTATGGTCTATGGTCTATGGTCTATGGTCTATGGTCTATGGTCTATGGTCTATGGTCTATGGTCTATGGTCTATGGTCTATGGTCTATGGTCTATGGTCTATGGTCTATGGTCTATGGTCTATGGCCTATGGTCTATGGTCTATGGTCTATGGTCTATGGTCTATGGTCTATGGTCTATGGTCTATGGTCTATGGTCTATGGTCTATGGTCTATGGTCTATGGTCTATGGTCTATGGTCTTTGGTCTATGGTCTATGGTCTATGGTCTATGGTCTATGGTCTATGGTCCATGGTCTATGGTCCATGGCCTATGCTCTATGGTCTATGATCTCTGATATATGTTCCGTAAGATTATAAGTCAAAAGTTTAGCATTATACATTATAAATAAAATTATGAATTGTTAAATTAAGTAAATAGTATAAAATCTTTAGTGTAGGGCAAGGTAAAGGATCATGTTTGGGCATCCAGAAACGTACTTAAGGGTGTGGCGAAGGGAGCAAAAGCTTAACCCTTAAGCGATTCGTAGTATCGCCAGGAATCAGCCACTTTAAAAAAAAATGTAATATGTTTAACGTTCAATTTTTAAACTTTGCGTCACACGCGGCTTTTCTAGTCTCAGTTTTCTGTTAGTCTTCAATATATTTAACACAATAAAATCTGATCTGTTGGTTCCACCAGGGACCAGCCAGGTAAATTGTGCCTTGGGAGCGCGTCTATCATTTCTAAAAAAAAAATGATAGAACAAAAGTTTCCAGAATTGCAGAATCTACAACATATATTTTTTTCAGATCAAAAAAAAAAAAGTCTGGCTTTTAGGGCAAAATTATATTGAAATTTTGTTTACAGCATAACCAAAGATTAAAGACCTTTTATTTGTAAATGAATGAATTTTCAAATGTCCACGGTACGTCACTGACTATTATTAACACCAAAGGTAGAGTTGACTCTCCTTTCCTCTTAGAACGCATGCCTTTCAATGTTCGTGGCAGAGCTCTCCGACATTTCAATACATTTTTTGTTGGCTTTGTTTCAACGAACTATGTCCTAAATGCTCCCAATATTAAAAATTTAATTGAATGTAGTCAAACTGCTAGAATCTCTGTAAGTCGAACTTGAAGGGAGATGCCAAAAAGTTCGAGTTATAAAGTTTTCGACTTGTTGAGGACTTCGATTTAAGCGAATTTTTTCAGGAAATGTTCGACTTGTAGAGGTTAAGATTTATTCCCACTAATTTTGAGTTAGAGAGGTGAAATAAATAAAAATCCTAGTTATAGAGATATTAAACATTGGTGTGTATTGCAGTAGGACCAAACTATTTTTGATAATTTTGCAATCGATAACAACAAAGTAACTTCGCGAAAGTTCAAATAAATTCACGTGTTAACGACAGTCATAAATTCATTTATCATTTCATAGAATTCATTTATTGTATAAGTAAGCTTTTACATTGATTTCTAAGAAACAATGATATATATTGTCGGCATATTCTTAAATTCGTTGTCTTATTTTTCCTCGAGCTATAAAGGTAATTCGTTTCAAATAATCAAGTTGTAAAGGTTGTAAAATCAAACATTGCTATTTTCGAGATGCAGAGGTCAAATATATTTTTTCGAGTTACAGAGGGAAAATATGTACTGAACTTACTTGTAGGGACTTACTGATTTTTTCGACTTATAGAGGGGTCAGATTTCGAGTAATGGAGTTTTCGGGGCTTGAAGGGAAGAGAACACAACATTTTTTCGAGTCTGGGAGGTTTTCGACTTATCGAGGTTCGACTTAAAAAGGTTCCACTGTATCTCTTATTTAATTGAGATTATTCTTCTGCTTCTAAGAGCTTTTGCTTATAATCAAGGTCGGTTTTAATTCAAACTTTATGTTTAGATTTATTTCTTCTCCTTTCTTATTCTAGTCCGTAAGAATTATTTTTTCATAGACGATTTTTCACGATTTTTTTGATTTTTTTCAATATATTATTGACTAATTCAAAAGTTTTTGACTTCTCGAATATACATTGATTTTCACCATTTTTCGACTTTTGAAAACATTTCGACTTTTTCGCAATTTGTCAACTTTCCGATATTGTGTTTCAATATTATTTTAACCTTTTCAATATTTTTGGAATTCTTCTCTATTTTTCGACTTCTTTATTATTTTTAATTTAGTCATTTTTTTTATATACGTTTTTGAATCCCTTAGCATTTTCGAATTTATTTCGAGTTATACAATTTTATTTGACTTTTTGAATATTTTTGAGAGTGCTTGATATTTTCGTATAACCAACCTGACGAAACATCATTAAGTTCACACATCACGCCGCGAATGCCTACCCTCACCTGGTTGTTGTTGTTGTTGTTGTTGTTGTCTATGCTAATATCTATGGTAACATTGCGACGTTTGAATGCGCTCGTATTTAACATTTTTGAAGATTTCGTGAGGTTAAAAAGGTGTTTTCTTGCAAGCAAAGAAGGCAGTTTGTTGTCATGAAATGTTTTAAATTTGACTGAATTCAAATGCTTATGCAGTCAGTACTGCAAGGTGCTTAGAATCGGCTAAGAGCAACAATCGCTTGGCGAAATGGCAGATGCACAGATCTCAAGTTGGTTAAAGATGCACCCTCCCCCCCCCCCATTGACTGCTTGGTTCGATTGCATAGTTTTGCTTTAATACCCGATACAGCTGATTGTGAATACGAAAACCGGATTCACAATCATAACGATTTCATTTTTCATTTATAACGTTTAGCAAGAAATTATCTCATAATGAGGAGGAAAATTTCGGAAAAACTTTTTACACTTGCGAGCAATTGTTCTGTATCTGTATGCTTTTGCCCACAAACATACATGATGTTCCGCGTTTGTTCGCAGCAAGTAATGTACGTGGCCATAATTACTTTACGTTGTTACACTATTTTACTTTACGTTGCGTCGCGTCGCGTAGCGTTTCACAAAATCAGTTAGTCATTTGTAAAGAAATAATTTGACTCTGAAGATTTACTTGCTCTTGGACTTTAATTTGCCACTTAGAGTCTTTAATGGTCTCGCTGGGTACAAAGCAGAACGTAAATACTTTCGGTACGCGAAAGCGGTGAGTGCGATTGTTTCGCGTCCGTAGATGAGTTCGCTTGCATTGCTGCTTTTCTTAGTGCAGATTATAATCGGCGGAATATGTCATTTTGTGGGCAGCAACCGTGGAAACAGTTGGTAACGCTGACGCTGACGGTAACGCTGATGGTGGAGAATCAAATAAAACGACGTGTACAACGCAAGTCCATGTGTGGGAAGCACGAAGCGTTAAATTTTAGCCGTTGGTGACAGTTGGAACCAACGGCACAGTGGCGACAATTTGCCTAGAAATAAATCACAAAGCTCATAAGCCATGCGGCAAACAGTGCACAACGAACTGAATCGCTCACTTAGCGAGCGCCACGATCACAGTCTCAATAAAGAAAAAGATTTTCCTCTGCTTCAGATTGCAAACTCATGCATTTACCTACGATGTGGTGCAGCAGTGATGCCAGCCCAAGGACTATGCAGCACTGAGATTTTCAGTGAACAAATTTGGGGATTTTGGAAAACGTGAACATAGCTGTTTCAAATTTGCTCTTCAAAATGACAAATATTTTTGGGAAATTCCAACAGCAGCTGTTGGGGGACTGACGGTTGTTGAAATTTTCAAAGAATTTTTTTCTAAGATAAATATCCGAAAATGTTTATAAACATCTGGTAACCCTGGCATAAGCAATGAAAAAATACGCTTCTAACAACTGCAGTTATGCTGAGCTTTAATTTTGAAAAAAATATCAACTCCCGAATTGTTGATAAGCCACGAAATCAACTTTGCACGATTACAATTAAATCAAAACCAAACTTATTAAAAATAAAAAAAAAATAAAAAAATCGGTTTGTATTTGACAATAAGTGGCTTCCTGGCGTTGAAATGTAACGGGCTGCGACACTTTCCATCAGACTTAACGGAGCGGAGTACAGGCAGCTGTTTTTTTGGGCCAATTCGAATGCGAAGTTGAAGTGTCATCACAATAATTGGAACATTTTTCACTTTCACGCGCACAAATCTTGCCGGCACCTAAGCAAGAAGCAATTATGTTTATGTTAAAACTTCTTCAATTATAATAGCGCGCTTGTTTTCAAAATGAATATTATTTTTTTAAGTCGATCGTGATTTTGACATTTTCATGTAAAATTATATACTTCCTCTATCGCCCTTAATGAAAACAAGAGAAAGGGGTTATATTAGATAGATCTTAATAGTAACTATTACAATCAGGGATTAAGCAATTAATTCAGTAATGGAAATAGGCGTGGAAATCATCATATGTGGGCTAAAAAACTAATAAAAGTACGTTCAAAAATTAGTGAAAAGAACGGTGAATCCTTGGTGGTGAAAAAAGTTTTTATGTTTGCAAGCCTCGCAGCGAAAAAAAATCTGAGCAGCGAAAAATGCTTTTGAGCTGTTAAAAACAATTTATTAAATAAACTGAAATAGTTTAAAATTAGCACAGGTTCTTAAAATACATATATCTAAGCTAGTAGTACCCGCGGCTTCGCACGCGCACGTCCCGTTTTTTTTTTGACCTGTTATAATTACTCTCTTAACAACTCATTCAATATTCTCTCTTCAAAAGTAATAAAAAAAATCAATTGAAAGAGAGTTTATTCTTTGAATTTCTACGTCAAATACAAACGGTAAACGTGTCAAAAAAAAAAACATCAATAACATAGAGTTCAAAAAGCATCATATGCACAAGCAACGAGAAATCAAACCACAATTTTTGTTTGAGGTTCTGCAAAATCTTAATCCTAAGCAATAAGGATACATAGCTTTTTAAAATAATTATGCAATAACCTTATTTAGTGCAAGAATGTTGTTCTAAGAAAGAAATTATTAAAATCGGTTGATTACATTTTGCGCCAAAGCGTTACAAACCATTTCCAAATAAGGCATTTTATATTTATAACATATGTGGATATACGGGCAACTTGCCGGAAACTTATAACAAAAAAAGTCGAATAGGGAACAGCGTGTACTTATTTTAATGGCTCTTCTTATTTATTTTTATAGTCTAGACCAGCGGTGGGCATGGAAATCTACCTAAAGAGCAAAACAACAACATCAAGCAACAAAAGCCAAAATTTTAAAGTTTTTTTTTACTTTCATTTCCAAATTTGCCATTAGCACAAAAAAAACAAATTGCACTACAAACAAAAACAATTGCTACATTCGTCAAGACACAATGCAGCGCCGTCGTTTATGCCTTTGTGTTTTGTTTTTGTTTTCATTTGAATTCAAGTCAACGCTGTGCCTTGATGGCGTTGAAATTCTGCGAATTTTTTTTCGCTTGCTTGTGCGTTAAACAACGGTAAGAGCAATGAGAGCAAATAGAGCCACTATGTGCCCATCACTGGTCTAGACCAGTGGTCGGCAGTGCGCATATATCAAATATTTTCTTACTCTCAAAGAGAGAGAAATGACTGGAGAATCACTGTGAAAAATGCTTCTACGTTTCGCTGTTTACTCTCAATATGATTACTTATTTCAGAGGATGAATTTTAATTATAAAATATCTTTTTATATGAAATTTATTAAGTATACCTAAAGCTCGCTTGTAGATTAAGCGTTGCGCATTGCCAAAAAATGTTCGGCGAAAAAATTTTTATTTTGCGAATTGATTTCATTAACGAAATAACCAGCTCATTTTGTAATTAGTTTACTCTCGCTTATTCTCTGGTCTAGAGTCTACACCCATGGCAACCGAGGGAGGAACGAAGTGCTTAAGTTCTAATTCGAAGTGTTATGTTCTGTGTGATTTATAAAAGAGAGTCAGGCATTTACGTATAAGTTGACTTTAAATTTAGGTGAAATTTCAGTAGACCTCCAGAAGACCAAGAAAATAATTTATGCCATAAGTACTTAATAAAATAAAAGTTAGATCTTCTGATGAAAACCATGACCTTACTTAAGCATGGGAAAATGCTTTTTTTATTACCGATAGACTCTTTTTACAAACAAGGTCGGATCTATGATACTTGTTTGTGCAATAACTTTTACTCGGTTTTCAAAGACCTCACGTCAATACTCGTATATGATTTATTTTTAGGTCTTAGGAGAAATAGAATTCAGGTCCTTTTATTCTTTTGAGTCAAACGTGATCCCATCCGTGAGCATTGAAGTAGGTACTAGAGGTCTGCATGAGTGCACTCGAAAAGATCATCATATAAACTTTCGAATGCAATAACTTCGAGTGCTTGAACTTGTAGGACATTTTTCATTTATTTTCATCTAAAATTAATAACTTACACATTATTTTACACGGTGGACAATTTTTTTACACATTTTGATTCAAACCAAAACTCAATGAATTTTTCTCCGATCGAAAAAAAATTATGCAGAAATCATTTTTAGGAGTCCTTCTCACTTTTCAGACCCCGTTGGGCTTAATCCAATTTTCGACCAGGCCTACTGTACTATGGAGAGACAAAAAATTTTTCCCATCATTATAATTCCCCAGATATTGAGCTGCTCACATGTCATGTGAGTAGTGGGTAATGGTTATGGTAAAAAAAGTTGCGTCTCAGCGTCATGATGAACCGCAACACATTGCACATATGAAGTACCCCACTGGGCATTAAAATAATCCACAGCTCTTGTGAATTTTCGAAAGCATTTAATAAACATTTATAGGGCTCTTAACTTATACCAGAGTATTTATTCGCCTCTTAAAAAAATAAAATTAAATCTTGCGATCAAAATTATTTATAAAGCATTTCAAAACTCCCAATTAAGATGTTTACAAATACAAAAAATACTCAAAATTTTAAAAGTATTTATCAAAGTTTTAACAACGTCTTGTGAGAGGTTCTTAAATCGTCTGTAAAAGTTTCTTTTTTAAGTAGAGCTAAGGTATTTATAAGGTCTTAAGAAGGATTCGGAAGATCTTCATAAAACGCTTATAAATATTTTTGTATTCAAACATTTTAATATTTATCAAGATCTTTAAAAAATGTTTGATAAAAGCTTTTTAATAAATAAAATTTATTTTTTACTTTAAGAGCCATACATTTTATTGAGCTCTTCAATTTCTGAGTTTTTAAGTTCTATATAAGTGCCAATATAAGCTTCAACTCTTACGCGAACTCTTTCCAAGAGCTCTATAAAACTTTTTTTGGTTTCATGCATTTATAGAACTCTTCGCAAGAGCTTTATAAAACTTTATTTGGTTTCATTTATTTATAGAACTCTTCACAAGAGCTCCATAAAACTTTTTATCGAAAAGTAGGGTTACCAAACGTCCGCAATTCAATAAAAAAATTTAAATGACCAGTACTCTTATAAAAATAGTAAATAGCTTATAACTTAAACATTTTCTTAAAAATTAAAGTTTTGGAGTTTGATAAATTCTTGATTCAAGTCTCCAAAAGTAGTACCGTTTTTTTTGACTTGTTTACTCCGTTTTCACATTTTCGCAAAGTTAAATATTATTTCATTCAACAATGCTAGTACATCATAAAAATGGCCGCCTACCCGTACACTGGTTGTCCAATGGCAAGATCTGATCAATTAAAGACGCCGAGAAACAAGTTTTACTCAAGAATTCGGAAAGTAAGCCACAAACAGAAAAATATATTGAGGCCACTGTTGTAGAGGAGCAGATCAAAACACATCGGTTTCATGCTCGAAAAATCTCCATGTGACAAGTGACCCAACTTTGATTAAAACTTACAATAAATACTTTAATTTTGAACAGAAATAATTATTTACGGCGAAAAATTTAGTTTTCGGAAGCTATGAAAGGAGGGTCAAATCTTGTGATACGAAGACTTGATATGAAATCGATTTCATCTTCTCTTGAACATTGGCCTTAATATATTTTTCTGTTGCAGCTTACTTTCCGAGATATTAAGCAAAACTCGTTTCTCGCCCTCTTTAATTATCCAGATCTTGGCATTGTACAATAAAAAAATATGAGACACAAATTACCAAAACTAAATTGAGAAAACAAAAATAAACGCAAGATGGCCCAAAATATGTTTATTCGAATTTGGGTTATAATTCGTATTTCTATAAAGAAAATAGCTCATAAAACATCTCTTTCTTAATTTGCCACTTGTTCATATGGTAACCCTAACAATGGACACAAAATTATTTTAAATAAACAATTTTAGCAAATTAAAACTGTCAAGTTTTATTAAGCCCTTAATATAATCCTTAAGTTTAAAGTACCTCTTATGAAGCTTTAGAGATAATCCTTAAGTTTTATATGCCACTTATCGAGGAATTTTAAAAACTTGGCGTCGTCGGCCATCTTTTTTAATATACATGCCGACGAAATAGCAACAACAACAAAAAAATAAATGCGTTTCTTTTTTTTTTTGCCTAAATAATGATTTTTTGTGCAGTAAATCATTTTATTTCGATTTGCTTTTACCTAAAAAATCACTTAAACGTATTTTGAGACATAAATATTAAAGAAAAACCTAAAAATTAATTTTAGCCCAAATATTTTATTTTTCTAATATGTAATATTTCAGAAGCGCGCTAAGTTTTTCGAAGCAAAACCCCAAACTTCACGATAAATCTTTGCTCGCACGTAAATTTTGGTCAATAATTGTGCCGAAAATCATAATTATTCGTTGCATCATTTTCATATTGCCATTTTATAATTCCATTTGCTATTCTCTTTTTATCTATTTAACTTTGTAATACTGCAAAAAGTATGTATACCAAAAACAAAATCTTTATTAAAACTTCGTCAAAATAAAATAAACCTAATTAAAATTCCGTTCGAAAAAAAATTGTGTATAAATATTTCCAAGAGCACAAAATATTTATAGACCTCTAGGTGTATTAATTCATTAAACTCTTGAATAGGTTTTGAAAACGTCATAGCTAACTCTTACATAAACCTCTTGAAGGTCCCCATAGAAGGTGCCCTTTTGGTCTTAAGTAGCATTTATTCTGTGTTTTAAAACCTCTTTAGCGAATATTTCCAAGAGTTCTGCTCTTAAAGAATGGTTATATAGAACTCTTGAAGAGCCTAATAAATGCAAAAATGCCTAGTGGGACGTGCCTCAGACAACAATGAGGTAAGAAACTTTTTCTCCATTCTCATATCTTCTTTTTTAGGCATTTGCAAAGATGAGCGCTTCATAAAGAGGCTGCATAAAACTTACACCGCTCAGCTTTAGTTTCTTTGTTGTGTAAACCTCTGGTCGGAAAACAACACACACAGTTTTTGTCGGTCACTTATTAAAGTTTTTGTACCTTATTCTGACCATTAAGACCAACATGAAGTTTCAAATTATAATTAGCCCATTGTTAGAAAGCTTTCATCTCATTCCAAACATTAAAAGACATCTTACTCACATGCACGAGTATGGGTGTCCACCCTCATAACCACAAACTTTTACTAATCCAATTTCTGTGTACGGGGCACAACTAGGAACTTAATTTTTTAACTTAAAAGGATGTGGACTCTACTTAAGATAACGTGACGTCCCTCCTTTAAAGCGTTTGTCTTTCAGTGCTTGGGCCACTTAAAATTTCAAAGAAAACAGCGTCAACAAGAAATGAAAATGAAGAAGTTTTGCAACAAGAAACGTGATAAATTATCAGATGGACAGAATAAAAGTAAATTAAACGCACTCATGTGTTACCCTCCTCTGGGGCAGCGCGCATATTGTGGAAAACAAAAAAAGTAAAGGACGAGGAAGATGAAAAAAAAAACACCCGCACTTTTATTAAAGAAATTTACAAAAAAAAAATAACAAGAATGTGTGCAAGTATTTCGTTGTTGTTGCCTCCTGATGAGTACTCAAGGAGAATAATTTAAAAAAAAACGAAAGAAAAACTTATGAAATGCTATCAGATGAGACAGCCCTCATCTGCTTCAAATCTCTGATATCCTTTGCTTCTAAATCAAAGCAGTGTCCTGTTTGTCACAGGATATTCGGTATTTCCTTCTCATACAATTTTTTCTTCTTCCAACATACAAAGAGCTCCGAAAAATTGCTTCCAAAGGAAAAAAGGTTGCTTGCATGCACATAGGTGTAGTTTTCGATGCCTATGATCTGGCGGGTCCATTACGTTGCAAAAATTTCGATTGCATTTGAGCGATAATGCATTTACGTAAAACACAAAGCAAATCTTACGTCATCCTATTTGCCACGGCAAACGGACTGCGAAGCGGTCAGTTGTTAGAGTGCAAACAATTGGATTAAACGCAATTCATGCAAAGTCTCTACGGAATAATTGAGCCTGGAAGGACATTTAATGTGTTTGAGTGCGACACGAACTTAATGGTGACTTACATTGAAAAGATTTAAAATTGTTTTTTTTTTGTAAATTACTGACTTTTAAGAAAACTCTTAAGCTTTAAATAGCTCAAAAAATGTTTGCCTCCAATTACATTTCCTTGATTATTTAATTTAGAAATATGTAAAAGTATAAATAATCCTTTTAAATTTCCTTTCGCAGGTAAAATAAATTCGACCACATCCTTTCCGTTGTTTCGTTGTTATCTAATTCCTGATTTTTTACTTTGTTCTCTTAAAGAAAAGTGCCAATAATCTCTGTAATATGCAAGCAACAATAAACAAACACAAAAATCCTGTCAACATTGTAAACTCACATTACGAACGGAGTGAGGATAAAAAGGACTCTGACAAGATAAAATCGTTAATCCTAATGTGCCAATCTGTTCTTGCATTGACTACAAAACACATGGTAGTCAATTAGCTTTCTTAGCGCGTTTACTTTCGAGAGATTTGTATTTATGTTAGGTTAGGTTAAGCAGGTAGCTTGGCGATCAAATTGCAATTGTGATGTCCGAAAGTGTGTTAAGCCCAATTTTCACGTTTCTTCTTTGGTTGATCAAAACTACCCAGAGCTTCTATTGAATCTGGCAAAATTTTCTAGTTATACAATTGCTAATGGTTATAATTGCTTTAGAACGCAGGACATTTGCAGAGGAAGTGCTGCACCGATTCTAACTCTTCAGTCTTGTAACTCCTATAGTAGCGGCTGTAGGTTAATCCGAGGTTTTCAGCTAACGTATGATATCGGCACCATAAAGGCCCATTGTAAGAATGCGAAACTTCATTTTATTCACCTCCTTAGTCCTCTTTTGGATCAAAGTCTGCCATAAAAAATTCGAGACTTCGTATGCAAACGTGACAAACTACTTCCGATTGATTAGGTCTCTAGCTCTGTCCTCTAATTCTGAATAGAATTTTTGTATTAACGTTTGCCACAATGTGCTGTAGTGATATTAATGATACTATTCCAATAAGTCCGTCAGCTCGTTTGTTGCTCTCAGTGCCAAAATGACTCAATACTGTGAGGGACCAACGTTATGCTCACGAATGCATTACTAATTTTGACTTGATATGATGGAACTCTAGGACTTTGATTTTCCTAAAACTGTCGACACATATAAAAAACAGCTTGCCGGAAAATTGGAGCATAGTTCTGCACTGAATTGCCTAGGTTACCTTCCAAAGCCCCATAAATCAAAACTAAGTTGATAAACGTAAGGACTGTCCCAGAAAAAATTTTCTTTTTTTTTTATTTTCAGTTGTAAAAAAATACCCAATGAACTTTTTGGTTCTTTATCTTTTTTATTAATAATGGCTAGTATCCAGAATATAAATAACTAAAAACTGATTAACAATTTTTTTTTTTTTTTTTTTTTTCATAAAAATTTCTAACTTTTTCGTTAAGGCCCTTTATTAAATTTTGTACTGGTGTTTCATCGATAGTACGGAACGAACTTTTCCACTTTAGTCTAAAGTCTTGTAAGTTTTTTGTAGTCTTACCATTCTTTCAAAGATTTCTTTTCATTAGAGCCCGATATTTCCTAATTGGGCGAAGCTCTGGGCAGTTGGGCGGATTTTATATTTTTGGTACAAATTGATCTTTTTACTTTACAGAGTAATGAGAGGTTGCTAAATCTGGCCAGAATATCACGGTACCCTCATGTGCACGAATAAATGGTAGAAGACGTTTTTCGAGGCACTCGTCTATATAAACTTTTGAACTGATTGTGCCTTGCGTAACAAAGAAGCTTCTTCTTAAGCCACAGGAATATATGACCTGCCAAGACATACTACCTTGATCAAAAAGTTTTAGGACTTTATTTTTAAAATGAAAAATACAAGTTTATTCATCAAAATCGATATTGTCTCCTTCAAAGTACTCCCCATCGACTGCAATGCACTTATGCCAACGCTTGACCCAGTCCTCAAAAGCCTTTTTATACTCGACCGTCGGTATGGCCATCAGGGCCATCTTCGATTTTTCGATGACCTCTTCTCGGCTGCTGTAACGCGATCCGCGGAGCGGTTTCTTCAGGTGGCCGAACAGGAAAAAGTCGCAGGGAGCCAAATCAGGCGAATTCGGTGGATGTTGGACGGTATTCATGGAGTTTTTGGCCAAAAACTCACGAATAATGATCGCATTGTGCGACGGCGCGTTGTCGTGATGCAAAATCCACGAGTTGTTTGCCCACAAATCCGGTCTTTTTTGGCGAACTGCTTCACGCAAACGTCTCAAAACGCCCAAATAATATTCTTTGTTGACGGTCTGACCTTCTGGGAGGAATTCATGATGCACAACACCTCTGTAGTCCATGAAAACCGTGAGCATCGCCTTCTTTTTCGATTGAAAACGACGTGGTTTTTTCCGACCGACTCACGACCATTTCTGAAGCGTCCGTGCCAGCGAAAAACGTTCGATCTCGTTAGAGTATCGTCGCCAAAACACTTTCCCAACATTTCCAACGTCTGCGCACCGTTAAATCCGTTTTTAACACAAAATTTAATGCAAACTCGTTGCTGCAAAGTTGATGACATTTTTTTTTTTGTAAAAAATCGAAACCACACACAAAAGTAGATGCACACAATACGGCGTCACTTCAAGAAATGTCAAGCTGTCAAGCTGAAAATTTGACATAACGTCCATGACACTTCTACCAACACAACAAAAAAAAGAGAATTGAAATCGGACGAACGAGAGCGCCACACGGTGACGAGTCCTAAAACTTTTTGATCAAGCTGGTATGTTGCTTCGGAAATTATGAAATTTTTTTTTTTCTTTAAATTTACTAGGCATATGCCGCTTCTTCGGTGACGTATAATATTTGTGCCCAGGTAGCCGCTTAAAATTTGCTTTGACGTTGCTTCGGTCGTCCATAACGCAGCATAAGTCAGGTACCTTTCATACAATTTTCGGGCCATCAACTGCTCTTCATCAGAACGGTCTGGTACTTTTTGAACACCATATGTCTTCAGCTTACTTTTCCTTTATCCTTTGTACAGTAGGATTTAATATACCTGCTCTAGCCGCCATATCTCGCACTGAGATGCTGGGACTCTGTTTAAAAAGACCCTTCATCTTCGCCACTACCCTTGAGTTAGAAAATTTAGGTTTTCTGCCAGAACCTTTTTTTCGTGAAACTTTTTTCCTTATAATTAGAAATAACCTTCAAAACAGTTCTTCCTGATGCTTCAACTATTTTTGCTATAGCTGAATATATAAATTCTCGATTTTGCAGGTATGTGTACAAAATGAGTTCGCGAAATTTTTGTTACTTGCTCGACATCTTTGTCGTTGAAAGTGCTATCACCAAGTGTTACACATCATATTAAACGTCACTTTATATAGATCTTCTTAGACCTATAAGATTATCAGGTAGAGTATAATCAAACAAAATAAAAAAGGAAACATTTTTCTGGGACAGTCCTTACATACATATGAACATAAGTCGAAAAGTATTGAGAAGTGCTGGAAGTTTCAAAAAAGTAGATCCTCAAAATTGATCGAATCGTGCTTGTAGGGGCGCTGAGCTTCCTACTCGTTCTTGTACGAGAAATTTTGAATGAGTATCGTTTTCGTCTCGTTATCGCCGAGTTTTCTTGGTTATACTCGTTTAAATTAATGTATTTATTACTAGCCGAACCTGCGGCTTTGCCCAGGCACTTCCCTTGTATAACCCCGCCTACATATTTCGCAGTCCTTACTGCAGGCAATTGGGTTCATGTACCAAATTTCACAACTTGGTATTAGTACCAAGAATACCAATTTAAGTGTTTTTGTTGCACAGAAGGAGCTACACCCGATTGTCCAATCACGTTTACATCTTGCGAGATATGGGCCAGACCTTCTCGGTCATATGAGAAATAATTTTTTTAATATCATCATCGTTATGGATTTCGTTTTCGCGACCGAGCACAATAACGAAGGTCGAAGCAAATCAAAAAAAGCGGTATCGAAATACTCAACCAAATTCCAAAGATAGTTTTTGGGTAACGTAAATTATTGAAAAAAGAGCTGCTTAACTCTCATATACATATATGAGGCATTCCACGCCAAATCGGACAACGTTTTGCTTTCGCATCTCTGATTTTTTTTTGAAAACTCCTTTCTTTTAGTACTTTTTAAGTTATTTAAAAGAAATTTTTTTAAATTTCATAATTGAACCAATTCTTCATGACAAATATCGACATTTTTTTTAAACGATATTACTATGATATTTTGAAGTTTTAAAAGTTAACTTCAAGAAAAACCATGTTTGAGGTGCGCTCAAAAAAAAAAAAAATCAAGCGATGGCCATGGTTGTTTTTTTTTTTTAAGTTAAGACTATCTCGATTTAATATTCAAAGGGGAACAATTAAATAATTAAAGAATATGGTAAAGAAAAATTTGGCTAGTCGATATAAGGCCACTTACATTACTTACTATACTCGTACATATCTGATCATTCTTTATTTCTTCTCCAATATTTAAGGTTTATGAATGAACATTTTTACTGACGTAAATACGATACCAACCGTTGAAAAACGAACATTTAATTAACATTTTACTTTCATGCACTGAGTACCCCAAGATCGTCTTTGACTGAACCCACGCACTCACAACAGATTTCTATAAATGGTTTGACTGCGGAAGAACATGTAAAGTCAGACGATGAGGTTCCCACCTTTTGCACAGATTCATATAGAGGCAAGTGACGACCACACACTCTCAAACCTTATGCGCAACTTCAGTCGCAGTTCAAGACGCTATCGTTGTTGGTGCGCCAGCTTTGTTACACGAGCACAGTACGATTTAAACGAAAAAAAATGGATGAAAACACCTTTCGGGGTTTTTCTTAAATACCCATTTACTATATGTTGGCACAATATTTTAAGCCAAAAATTTGTCTATAGTATGGATTTTGAGAAAATCCTCAAAAGGTAATTAAATTCTTGAAAATAAGCAAATTTCGAACAGGGTATATGAATATCTCTGTCAGTATTCTTTTTTAAACGTTCTCAAAACTCTTGAATCGTAGCCAAATCGAAGAATTAACTTGACGGCTAAGGGACTTAAATATTCAAAAGTGAGGACATTTGGATACGACGGCATTTTTCTTACTCACTCATGATTTTTCTCTTGCCAAAATCCTATCTATGCTGTTGGTAACATTATTTACAGTTCTTTAAAGTTCATTGACCTTTTTCATGTTTGAAAGACCCCCATATGTGACCAGGCCCCTTTAAAAGCTTTGTTTGCGACTTTCAACGCACAAAAAAATATTATGAAATTGGCTGAAAATCATTACTACGATTTTTCACAGTATTCTGAAATCATTACTGCAAATTTAAAGTCTTACTGCATCTTATTTCAATGCCTGCCTTATGTTTTAAATGACCTTTTTATATGGTAATTTAATATTTTTTCATACATTTGTAGGAAACTTAAATTATAACCTATTGCGATCATAAAGTTTTTGTTTCAGGAGGGGTCCCGTAGGCCGCAAAGTCTTAAACCGCTGCTGTCATAAGGCATTTACTTTTTGGTAAGTTCAAAGATAACACCATAACTAGTTTTTCCCGGTCATAAGGGTATTTCCGAAAATGAAAAGGCTGACGATCAGAACAACTGGAGAATCAAGAAGTGATAGATCTTAGGATACCGCTGGCGGAACTATACTATCGGATGGAGGACATAACCAAGAAACAAACGAACAGAAGGTGGAGCGTTACCACCGGATGCAGAACGTCTCGAAACACGTGGCCCAAACTGAATCTAGGAAGGATACAAACTCTCTTAAGGTTCAGCAGAGTAGAGTTAAGAACTGTCGTAGAAGTGCTGACGGGTCACTGTATTATTGGCCCTATGGCTGCCAAATATGGTGCACCTTTCAGAGATTTCTACAGGAGTTGTGGCGACGCAGAAGAAAATGAGACGGTTGGGCATCTGCTTTGCGAATACCCGAGGCTACTGAGGAAACGAACCAAATATTTTGGTTCTGCGTTATTTGTTGGCCCTGAGGAACTAGCCGAGTTGGAGCTTAGCAGCATCCTCAACTTCACCAAGGCTTCTGGGTGGTTCACGCCCAGTCAATGAGATGAGATTAGGGGAACTTATATATATAGGGTGTCACAATGGGCAAACTGCCTCCGAGTAAAACTTGCTATAAGCAAGCGACCCTTTTAACCTAACCTAACCTAACCTAACAACTTTTGCATTGAATTATTGCCTTAGCAAAGTTTAATAAATCTGAAAATAAATCAATTGGTACTTTTATCAACTATTTCTCGTTAAAATCGCACCGTGCGAGTACTAGCTGTCCATTATACCATTCATTCTGTCTTTTATTCACTCATTCATTAATCCAAGCAAACAGAGCCAACATAACCAACAAAAATTAGTCATCGATGCAAACTTTGACCAAGGTTAGTTAACGTAAAGATGTGCGAATACAGGCAAAACATAAAGCTGTAGAGCAAACGTCTGAAAATACAAATTTTTGTTTGACCTATTTTTTAACGTATTTAGAAATATTTTCAGCAAAATTTCTATGCTGATCGTGATAAACCATGCCTACTAGGTTACTATAACATTGAATCATGATCAACATTACTGACAATGAATAGTTTTATGCTCTTGCATATGTCCTACGTTTAAGGTCACTTACTCTAAATGGCGTAGTCATTCCATTGTGTCACCTTCCGTAAGAAATGTAAAAGCTGTGTGCAGTTCTATCAAAAGGTTTCATAAAATGGCAAATCATCTTATATTATTCGCATAATGTTTGCGATTAACTGCGATTGAATCGTGCCGTCCCATGTCATGTGTGCGATCTGATTTCGAGCGGAAAATGAGAATGACTTCTGTTGCACACCCTGAATTTTCGTAATCATTATTGAGCGATCTTTATGTATGAAGGGTATGAAAACAAAATTGGAAATTTGTTTATCATGGCACTCATTTTCATGGCATATCGCTGCTGACCCAAAGCACAGCACAGTTGTCATAATGTGACCAATTTCAGTGTGCTGGCGCAGAGTATCAAGACAACGCAATAACTCATTTTGATGATCAACATCAAATATTACGTGTTTATAAATCATAACGTACAAAATGATCTCACATTTCCTCCACAATTTTTCCACAAACAGTTGAAGAATTTATGTGATCGTGTGCCACCGATCAGTGTAACGTTCTGAGACGGTCATTGAGTTTGGCTCGCTGCTTTTGGGATGGGTCACTGATGGCGCGCTGTTTGTTGTCATTTAAATGAAAACAAAAATATCTGAGTTCTTCTTCTGAAATCTGCACCTACAACCTACGCCAAGTTGGGTCCGCTCCACTTATGACTTTGATCATCATTACATCTTGTACGCTCGCGCATAATCGCACACATCGCAGCTCATTTGTTATTCATCGATTTGGAGCAAATGACGCTGCTCTGCTCTGTTGGGAGTTGAGCATTTTCGTGTGCTGGACGCAGGGGTGAGGATCAGCGCTTGAATAAGGTGTGTTTGACGACGTCGTCGTCATTGTAGTCGTTGTTCACAATAATTATTATCTTGCGCTTACAAAATGTAAATGAATTCTCGTTTATGATTATTGAAGAGATACTACGTATGTACGTTATCCGATATTGAAGAACAGTGTGGCTCGGTAGTGTACACTGATTCTTGGCTTACTACATGTTTAATGTTTTTAGACTTTCTTTGTTTCGCATTTTGGTGAGTTGGTGACTGGCTTAAGTCAAAAGATTTTGTTTATCTTTAATAAGCCAATGTTTCGTTTGAAATTTGTTCAGCAATCGAAAAATCATTTTTTTAAACAATATTCTCCTGGTCGTGGCACAAAAGAGAGCTCTCTTAAACACATTTTTCATAATAATTTCTCAGGCTTCGAGGTTGTGGTTGAGTTGTTTGTGTACACCTTTCGGTTCAAGTATCCTCGTGGGAAGAAATCAGTAGGGGTCTAATCAGGGAATTGTTGGGGCCAGTCGATATTACCACTATATGAGATTATTCGGTGAGGGTAAAATTTCTCATGCTACAATTATATCTCCCAGTGTATGCAAATTTTCAAAATTATTTTTACAGGCTGAATAGATGACTAGCTAACTCAGCTTATGATTAACACCATTAATTTTTGAAACAAACTCAACAAAAAATTTTACCACGTTCAGTACCATTAACATGATATATATATGTATGTACTTCGTAAGTGGAGAATTTTTTGTATGGCTTTTTATGAAGTGTTACCGAATTTCTCACAAAAACTTTGAAAAACTCAGGCAAGCTCTGAACGAAAATTTGACGAATTTCCAGTAGAGGGTTGGCACCTCCTATAGAATCAGAAAAATGCTATACTGAGCGAATTATTTAAGGTAGTGGAACCTAGTTTCACCAAAAATGTAGGAATGATTTGGACTAGTTCTGCACAAGAACTGAGAAGATTTAAGCAAAAAGGCGTGGCAGCTCCCATTTAAACAGATATACTAATTCTAACATTAGAGAAATATTCAAGGTGCGGCAATCAAGTTTAATATAAATCCCTGAAATAGTGTACCAGACGATTATAGCTTATGTGGGCAAAATTTTGAAAGCAGGAGCTACTCACAACAAAAGCAACAATTGCAACAACAAAAAAGAAACCCATCATAAAATTGCTGTAATAAACCAAAATAAATTCCAAGAATTAAGCAAGAACAACATGAATGTAGAACTAAAAGTACACTGATCAAACGAAACGAGAGATGCTGTCCTCAATTTGCACATTGTCGTTTCCTTGTTCTCTCGCTTCGATTTTTTTCTGAGTGATGCAACAATAACAGTAATACAAATCTCGTGCATAGCTCGTATAAACAAAAAACAAACCACAACTACATATAAAAATGTGCCTAGCAGTGGTGAGTGCTTGTGTTTGTTGTTTTACTTATTTTTCTTAAGAAAAAGGACGTGTTTTTTGTAAGGAGCTTAAATTGGCTCGCTTTGCCAACTATGCCCACCTATGAATTATAGGGTGGACTTGTGTTTCACATGATTACTTGGAATGGTTGGCGCAAGCTATCGACAAAAATTGAATGAATTTCAATAAGAACGCGGGTTGCCTCCTAAAAAAAACTAAAGTAGAATCCGATATGGATTCTGCCAATAAGCCTCCACCGCTATAATGTTGCGTTCGTTGGGTCAGTGAATCGCTTAAGTGAAAGCGGATTTATTAGTTATCGCACTGTTCTTCTAAGTTTGGGGATTATGGTCACAATCCCTGAGAACAGTTCGGTCCAATGACCAAAAAAAAAAAACGGACACATGACTTGAAAACATTTTGGAGGTTATGTCCTTCGAATTATGTACAGGTAACTCATATGAAACTCTCAATGAGGCTGTAAACTGGAGCATATATAATTAAAATTAAATTGGGGTGGCATTAATAACATTAATCTCAACGCGGCTAAAAAAAAAAACAGTTGTTAAAATGTCACTCGTGCCTTATGCATTGAAAGATTCACGCGGAGTGCCATATTATCTGACTAAACTAAATTTTTGCCACGGAAAGACCAAGCGATTTGATTTCTACTGAAGCTGCATGAAATTAGACGCGCCTCTTCTAATTGCGTTGCGTTATGCTGCGTTGTGCGCCTCAAGGTGTGTCGCATTTCATAATTCATCAACGGAACAGGCGGACAGAGTTCGTCGCTTGACATCTCTTTGATTGTTGTTATTGTTGCTATTGAATCAAATCTTTTTTTTTTTCATTTTCATTTAGATCGTTGCTGCGATGTAGATCATAACAATAACAACAACGGTAACAATTATTGTAACAAAAACAATGCTGCAAAACAACAACTGAAGGAACATGTCAAAACTCTTCCTCGATGGTCTCCCATTATAAGCTAAATGGATCTTGCAATTGTTTAAAATTCGTTAAAAAAAAAAACAAACAAAAACGCAGAAAAACTTCATGAAAACCATAAATGATTATTATATAGAAACGTATCTTCATTTGCGCCCAACACACGACGCGTCGCGTCGCGTCACCGTTTAGTCGCTGCACTTAGCAAATATCATCAGCCTTATGAAATTGTGTGGGTATCATGACGCGTTACGATGATTCTTTGCAACGCTGTTCGATCGCTCCTTAGCTCGATCGTTGCTCCAAACATTTCATTGTTGGTTTCCTTGATTCGTTTCTTCTGTTCGTTTTTTATGTTGCCTGTTTTCTTGTGGTGTTGCTCGCTTTCTTTTGCGGTAATTGTGCTCCAAGATGCTGCGATTTCATTTATTAGATATCATTATTTTTCGTCATTGCGATTCGTCGCCGAGATCGGAATTAAATGCGGTGCGGATGCGATGGATCCCACCTTTCAGCGATCAATCCATGAATCGATTGAAATGAGATTCGTCTATGGAGAGTCTGTGATTCAAGCTGAAATGCCAATTGCAGTTAGGATGTTTGTCACCTACGCTATGTCGGATTCATGTCAAAATAACAACAGGAGGAACTGTTTATTTCAACCGTCTAAGAATATATTTTTCTACTCGTTTTTATTCTGCTAACGATGAGTAATATCTATTTTTACTTAATTACTAAATAATATTTTAGTAACATCTTACAACTTTGCGTTTGGTTAATAAGGTCCATCATTTCCTATTTGATTTTTCAAGAAAAGCCAGCAATCAGTGGTCTCTCAAATGATCAAAGTTCAATTATTTTTTCATTTAGATGATTCAGAATTCAGATAATTTAAGCCTCAGATGATTTTAAATTCGAATGATTCAGAATTCTAGTATGTTAGAATTCATACGAAAAATTCAGATTTAAAAATGTTCGTTCATGGTAGAAAGCTTTCTGAAATCGAAACGGAAGATTTCTGAAATTGAAACTTTGTATAATTTCATCTGAAAGATTTCTGAAAGGTTTACGTACATTTTTTCTGAGAAATAAGAGAAGAAAAATATGCTGCGAAACAACCTTTCCTGTACTTCCTCTATTACAATGTTTAGACTCATGACATTCATGTCTTTTGGTAGTTTTGGAAAACAGTTATTAGATGTATGTATTTACATCCTCTCCCTCCTCAACCTATCGTCGACGGTGCACAGCACAGCAGCTTTTACAAAACGTTTGCTAAGGGGCATGCCAAGAAGGCGACACAAATCTGCCGGAAAGAATTGATCTTGTGACCTGTAATTTGTTATAATAATTTGTATTCTCAGAATTAAAAACTGACATGCGATTTTCATTGACCTCCCCCCTTCCCCTTTGGTGAGATTTGGTGAGATTCTGCCGAACCCCTACCTCCCAATTTGAATTCCCCTAACAAATTTTGTTTGAAATAGGAAAAACCGCAGCATTCTCGCATGCTCGAGGTAACTTAGGAGCTATTCCAGATTTGGGATGCATGTGCATACCGGTCCCATACTAAGAAAGCAAATACCTGGTGGAGTATTTAGCTTGAACGGTTTGATCCATATTCATTAGACCATCCTTTCCCAACAACTTTTTGTTTTCAAAATATAGCAGCTAAATTTCAGATTACCCTGTGAAGCATTCGATCGTATCCTTAAAACTTAACCATTATCGACTTGAAATTTTTTAAAGCAGGGCCGTCAAAGTATTGGTTTTTTTTATGATTCAATATTTCCCGAATTGATGATTTTTGGGGTAATCAAACGGATTTTGAATAAGCCACTCATAAGAAATATTTTCACGCTTACCACAATCTTAATCTTAAAAACTTGCGTGCCGATAGTTCATAACTTAAACTGGAAAGAAGCAAGCGGGTGCTGCAAGGGCTCTCCTTAGAACTAAAAAAAATCAGATTTTTGATAAAATGACTGTCAAGGGTTTAATATTAAAAAAGAGAATTCGAGTTTCTTCATTCGATGAGCTTGGTAAGTCTATTTTTTTTTGCTAAAAAAATAAAGTTTTATTTTAACCCATTTTATTTTATTTTTACTTGAAAACATATAGACTTACTGAAAAAATGGTTTAAAGTTTTTTTACAATTCATAGGGTTTGAAAACCCCAAAAAAATAAAACCTTATAAAATATTTCTTCTTAAACTCGTCCAATGAATCTTTTTTAAAGTGCCAAACTTCAAAAGTCCTTGTATACCTTATGAACTGCAGGACTTTTCAGTTGTAATTGCATTTCATTTGAGTCGAAAATAGACTATGTTTCCTTTCCTTAAGATGTTTGTTTTAAGTAAATAACTATTAACATACACATATGCGTTTAAATTAAGAAATAAAAATAATCTCAAATTCAATATTTTATTTACAATAAAAAAACAAAAAATATTACTTCATCATAATGCAACGCTTGAAAGGATTTTGCTGTTTACATTTGTGAAACCGCACAAGAAAATCGATCAATTTCAAGTGGACAAAGAATCTTAAGAGGCAGCGGCATTCTTAATGTTGTCATCACATTGTGACCGCAGTAGAGTAGCAGTAACGCACATCATTGGACAAGTGATCACAATCCCAGCGTAAATAAGGCGACACAGCAATTCGAACCACATCGAAAGAAAAAAAAAGTTTTTAAAAATATTTTCATTTGGGGAAAATACAACAAAATGTATACTAATGGCATTTCAAGAGTGTCCCCGTCCCCATAAGGGTCATGATGTACCATGCATATATTTGTCAATTTCAAGTATTTTTTCTTCTGCTTCTTCTTCTCTTTTTCTTATACATTTTTCTGTTAAATCAGTAAATCCAATATCTGAAGCAGGAGAATTCCTTAAGACATGGAATCGCGATGATTTCGTGGCCACATATGGTGCACATATGTGATGCTGTTATTATAAGTGATCACAGCGCCGTAAATTGTGGTAAAAATAGCCACTGTTTTTTTTTTTCGAGTTCATTAAAACAACTCTTGACTGTCACTTTCATGTGAGAAGATGTTTCGAGTAAGTATGACCATGAATGCAGGGGGTATTTTTACTAAATAAATTAATAAAAATGATTTTATATCGTATTAATTTTAACAATGTAGTAAACACCAGTGGTTGTTTCTGCTGGAGTAGAGTTTCATTTATTTGAAAAGTATTTACTTATATATCGGTTAAACTGTAACTAAGAACATTACATATATTAAGCAGATTGAATCTCGTTAAGCTTGGAAGCTGAAATGAAAATAGACAAATATTTTCAGCATTTTAATCTTTCCAAACATCGCTGGAACTTTTACTGATACGTTCAAAGAAAACATTTTTTGAAAACAGTTGAACTTCAATGATACGTTTATCTTCCTCTGAATAATTTACAAAACAGTCTTCGGGTTGTGACTTTAGCAGCGGTAAGAACTGTTTCATTTTCAATGCTTAAATCAATTTTTATATCATCCGGATATTCTTTGATTAGTGCACTAACCTAGATCTCAATTTCCTCATCACTTATATTTTTGTCAAAAATCCAAACATGCTGGGGATCCCTTGAGTTCCTTACCCGGGACTACTTGTTTTTTTTTCGGGATGGAGGATGAGAAAAACGCATTCTGCGCTAGCCTAAAGTTACCGTTGTAGCTTTAGATTGTGTTAAATCACTAAAAAAAACATTCTCTTCACAGGCCTTTATCTACTCTGGGACTACGTTAACATTGCTTCAGGGACTATAGACTCTTCTATCTCTACGTTAATCTGCCGCTGTCTATATCCTGACGAAATAAAATTTACCAAACTTTTGCGAATCGGTTAACATTTATTGGTAATATAGTCAAGCACATATATTCGAATATGATTGCACAGGAGACTATTCGTTTTGAGCAATCAAATTGCCCATAGACCAATAAAGCAAATATTAGTTTTTACCACCTTCGTAGAGCTAAATCAATATGAATTATGTCAAGATCAAGTTGAACGCTTTCGAGGGTTTCACCGGACATAATCTATCTGAGGACACTATCTGTTGTTATTGCTTTATACCAGTGGTGGGCACCTAGTGTCACTATCCGCCCATATTGCCCCATCCGTTATTCGACGCACAACCAAGCGAAAAAAAACTCGCAGAATTCAACGCTATCGAGACACAGAGTTAACTTGAGTTCAAACGAAAACAAAAACAACACACAAAGGCATAAGCGACGGTGCCGCATTGTGTCTTGACGAATGTAGCAATTGTTTTTGTTTGTAGTGTAATTTGGTTTTTTTTTGTGCTGTTGGCGAATTTGGAAATGACAGCAAAAAACTTTAAAATTTCGTTTGTTGTTGCTTGATGTTGTTGTTTCGCCCTTTTGTTAGATTTCCATGCCCACCACTGCTTTGTACTATGCTAAGCTTGCTATGCCCAACCTTGTATATTTTTGTAGAGAGTGTCCAGGATTTCGACAGTTGCTTTCTTGACTCTTTGAATGTACTATCACCGATTTTTAACTACTAAGATGAAACAATTCTATATAAATCCGGTATACAATTCATTGTCGGAGATATGATGAGAACTGACCATCGCGCAGCAATAACCCAACCTAAGTATTGTACCTGTTTCAAGTTACTGGCAATTCTTATTGAACAAATTTTTCTTGAGTAAGCTTTTTTTTCAAACATCGCCATTCGGAACCCGTTGGCCATTTAGGGTCTGATGTTCTTAAAATTATTTTTTTTTATGTCTCTTTTGTAGAAACATTTTTTGTCACATTTTTTCTGTTATCTACTAGTAAGTACTTCATTTCGTCAACTTGCCTACACTTGGAATATATATTATGTTGATCTTAGCAACAAGAAACAAAAAAAATAAAAAAAACTAAATGTTTATAAATATCTTAACTAATTGTAAAGGATTGTGAACGTTGAATTGTTAAATCGATATAGTAGACAACATTTTCGTGGCTATCGTCAGAATTTGTAATGGTTCTCGCACCAGGCGCATTTGGTTTCCTCACTCAAAAATTTGTCATTGGTTACCAAAAAGTGTTTAGATTAAATTTGAAAACATCAGCTCAGCGGGTCAAAGGAACAGGACTATAGCAAGCGGCTGCGCTTATCGATCGTTACGGTAGAAAACATTGGCATTGAGTAATTGTGCCACCAATTACATTGAAGCAATAATTCCCACTTGCGGTTATGTTAGTACAATTACACTAAAAAAATTTAAAAATAATATATTATTTAAAACGATTATTTTAGAAATAGTTCTATTATACATTATTTTTTATATATTTTAAATATTTTTAGAAAATTTATCCTTATCACTGTATGTAGATATCAATACTCCGAAAAACATCTCTTACAAAAGAAAAAGAAAAATTTCAAATGTGATATTTTGAGTTAAACTTGAAAATTGGCCAAAACTCAAATTAGTGAAACAGAATCTTTATGTTCTCTGAACTTTTGAAATATCCCAGCGGCAAATCGATGAAGTACTCTGAATTTTCATATATTAAAAGCTATACCCTTTATGTTGTATGTTTCACAAATGAAATTGTTACTGTGATATTTTGTTTATTTGTTTGCTGACTACCTGCTTTGTATATGGAGCTGTAGGCAGTCCGCTTGCTGGCTGCCTCCTTTGTATATAGAGTTGTAGGCAGTCTGTTTGTTGGCTGCCTGCATTGCATATGGAGTTGTAGGCAGTCTGTCTGTTTGCTGTCTGATTTGTATATGGAGATGTAAGGGGTCTTGCCTGATGGCTGCATACTTTGTATGTGGAGATGTAGGCAACTCAGTACACTATACAGGCACTAGGTAAGCAATGTTTTAAGGCAATCTGCCTTTCCCTTGCTACACATTGTATATAGAGATGTAGGCAAGTTGCCTACAAAGCGGCCATCCCTTTGTAAAAAGCATTTACAGTTGTGGCTGGGGTTGTGAGCATTACTGCCTACAATGAGTATAGCTATTCATCGATGTTGTGTATAACATATTTGCCGCTGGGATGTCATTTCGGTTGAAAGTTTCTTAAAAATTCTCATTTTCGATGCTTTTTTAGTTTTTTTTTTGTGAGAACTTAAAAAAAGTAGAAATAAAATAAAAATATTGAAAGTTCCGTAATTTAAGTTTTGGCCAATTTCCAGGTTAACTGAAAGCATCGGATACTCTATAGAAGACAAAAAAAAAATTGAAAATGTAACATCTTACATCTTAATAATATTCTTAAATATCAGAGACCAAAATTTTTAACTCTTTTCCTTATGGCAAAGCGCGCCCCATATACTTTTTTTTATTGAGTGATAGGGCCCATTTAAACGAGTTCAACAACAAAACCAAAGCTGCAGATTTTGAGCTTCTGAGATACTGAGCATCACAGAGAATTACATCAGCAACGATTGCATCCCCAAAAATGCATTGTTTGGTATTGCCCAAATGCGAAAGATTATCCAGACTGAATCAATAGCTTTACTACTTGCTAGATTGATGAGGTATATTGTAACTTAAACGAGTTAACTAATAAGTAAAACTGCTGATTTGGAAGTACTGAATACTTTCGGAGAAACTGAGGACTTTCGAAAGTATTGCATCCCCAAATATATTGTTCGGTCCAGTGTAATTGACCCTTATTCCTTTGAAAACGAAGGAAGTCAGCCAGAAATAATTAATGGAGCTCTGTGTAGAACAAGGCATTATCATATTCAGAAAGTATGGTTCGAATAGGCTGGATTCAATGATACGCTTCCAGAACGATGAAACACTTTCAGCGAGAAAGTCCTGATGAACGAATAGCTTAAAAAATGCTGAATTTATTTGGCGTCCGCATTCATCTGACTTAATAAAACCTGACTTCTTTGTTGTGAGGCTACTGGACAGAACGTAAATATGAAAACCTCGAACAATTCCAAAACATGGACGAAATCTGACGCCTAGGGCCTAAAATCTTTCTCCAGGACATTGTTATGTATTTCTCACATGTAGTCATAAGCTATCATCTCTTTCTATGTGTATTAAAAGTTAACATCTCTTTGTACAGTCAGTCACGTAAGAACCTTTGAACAATAAAGACGTATATAAAAAACTTATTATTTGGCGACGAGGATGGGATGCAATATTTTTTGCATTTTGGACCTCGCTCGAGGTGTTATAGGTGAAAAATATATTTCTACTCAGTAAAATGGTGGTCATTTGAGAGATGCTGTTTTTCATATATAAGTAATACTGTAAAATCATTAAATTATAAATATTTCCAAAAAAAAAAAAAATTACATAAATTTAAAAAAAAATTTTTATTTTTTGTTTTTTATGAATAAATCTTTTAGTGGCCACCTTGTATATTGAGTGCTCCGAACAATACTTATGCTATGCGCATTCCGTGACTTAGCACCTTCAAAGCTTCAAATGAAAATCACTTAACCATATTAATTTAAATTTTCTTAAAAAGCATTTTTTACGAATGAATTGATCTGCTTATCTCATGCTGAATACATGTTTTACTTTAAAAGTTAATTACTTGTGAAAATTCACAAAAAAATTTTAGTTGAGTGTATCATCGGTAATAAAAACAATTACATCAATAAAATCAACAGCAACCAACCGCTGCGCCGCGTTATCAGCTGTGACCTGTGATCGATCTAACAAAACTAATTGTGACATTTATTTGCTGGGTAACCAGTACTGCAATAACAACAACAACAACAACAACAAAAGCATTGAATATAACAACAACAAAAAATAACAGTAGCTGTTAAAATAGATTTCCCCACCCTGGTGGCACAAAAAAAAAAAAGAATTACATATTATGAAATCGGTTGCCAACAACAAAGAACTTGTAGTTTATAGCTGGCAGCACCATAACCATCACCCAACACCAGCACCAGCACTATCGTCATTGCTCTCGCGTTTGGCTCGTGACTGGCCACGATTTTCAGTTCCGATATAAAAAAATAAAGAACTTTTTTTTTGTTTTTTTTTTTTGTGCCAAAGCCCTAATTGCGTTCGCACGCATTTTCTGTGGCTGAACTGTGAAGTCTGGTAGCGGATGCGGGCCAAACGGCGGTAAGCGGAAAAAAATGATGGACTAAAAATGAAGTTCATCTAACCAAGTGCCCGATAGTGATCGAGCGCAAATGCGATCATGATGGGAATTACATAGTCCAATGCATTTATCAGCGATTGCCACTGGGAGATGCGCTGCATGAGTCACGCTTGTTGCCAACTGATGTTATGTTTAAACACAAAGTTGACTTTGATTGGCTGGAGGTGTTGTGGTAGCTAGCAATTTTCTAATACTAACCGCCGGACAATACAATGCACCTTCATCCAAAAAGGTTATGGTGCTGCGTTGCAGGAAAATATGAGGAAAAAAATATTTAAATATTTTGAAAAAGCATTTCTTTTTTAAGTTTGGAATTGAATGTTCAAGCACATACTATATATGTATGTCCTTCCATTGGGAAAGGGACATTATAATGAAAGATAAAAAAAAAATATTTTCAAAATTATTGGAAATGTTTTTTTCTGAAATAGAAATGTAATTTCAGAAAAAAATGGGAAATTTAATGATCTGAGTATTGCAAAAAAAAAAAAAAACTGTGTAGTTGGTTGGACTGAACAGAAGAAAATTGTAGCATTTTTATTTTGCAAATTTTCCAAAAAAATGTTATATACACATGTATGTCTTTCTGAGAGGACATGCCAAAATTCTGACGAACCGTATACCATAATTTTGTCAACTCAAAGTTTCATTACTTTTTTAACCGATTTCCAAATAAAGGGACTTGCTTTAAAAAAAAAAACAAAATATCCTTTGAGCCTATTTGACTTAGGTCAAAATATGACACGGTCTTAGATCTAAATAGCTCATTCCAATGCCTTTCAATTATACAGTTACCAGGAGACCGACCACAGTTCGGTTTTTCGTTTTGAGGTTGAAAAAGACGACAAAATATGCAATTTGTTGAAAAAAATTTAATTATGTAGTTTAAATACATATGAGGCGCCCAGTTGCAAAACCGGCCAAGTCCAAAAAAATAAAATTTTGAGATATTCTCATACATAAAAATCTAGACCATGCTTTATCTTTCTAAAATGGTTTTTGATTAAAAAAAATTTTTTTGACAGAATTATTTTTAAAGATATTTTGAAGCATGGATTTCAAAACCGGCCAAGTTCATGAAATTGCTTTCAAAACCAGTCCAACGCCTTGGAATCAAATCCGGTTAAGTTCAAAATTGTTTTCTCAAAAACATACGCAAATAAAACTTGAAAAGTCTGATCTGACGTGCTTTGAGTAAGAAATTTCATAAGCTATCATGTAGGAAATACTTTTTAATTTTTCAATTAACATAGATGAAGATAAACGTTTTTCGTTGTTTGTCCAAAAGTATGAAAAATGAACTTTTGCGGTTTTGAAACCGAGCGCGCATGTGTCAAAAAAATATGGAAAATATATAAGAGTTGTTGAGCCGTGTCTAGGTGCGTGCGGGCCTTACCGGAAGATGTTCTTGCCTAAAAGATCCAAGAAATTTTTTTGATGATATCAAAAAAAAAGGTCATCAATTTTGTGGTGTGGGCCCCTAGGCTGCAGTCTATGTAGTCTATGCTTAAACACGGTCCTGAGAAGTTGAAAGATTTTGATAATATATTGAAAATGTTGAAAAACGTCAAAAGCGGTTAAAATATGTTAAAATTGGGTTGGAAAGGCCGAAAAATGTTGCAAAATTCGGAAAAGAAAAAGTCGAAAAAACATGGAAAATGTTGAAAAAAATTGAATGAGGTTGAATAAGTCTGAAGTTCTTGAATAATATTAAAAATGGTTGAAGAGCCGAAAGAAGTTGATAATGTTGAATTAGTTGAATGGGCTAACAAGTCATGTTAAAAAATCTTGGTATAAATTAAGTTGAAAGAGGGAAAAAAAGGTCGAAAAAAAAAATGTTGAAAACAGTTGAAATAGTCAAAAATATCTACAAAAATCATAAAGTGCCTTGCTTACAACTTTTTGCAAACATGGAAGGTGCCACGCCCGTCAAATTCCATTTCATATAAAAGCTTATGGTAATCGGCACCTCTATAACAAATTTTTTTAGGATCAATCATATGGTACACAAAATGTAACATTAAACATTTTTTGCTTGTATGAGAGGTGCCACGCCCACTGATGTAACCTCGTCGAATATTATCTAACCCCGTTTAATTTCAAAGCTTATAGTAACCGACATCCTTATAACCTTAATAAAAGCTGTAGTAGTTATCAAAAATGTCTCTCAAATGAGGTATATTGCTATATTCAAATTGAAAGAATATATTTATTTTATGGAAGTTCTATCAGTACACCCTTGTGCAAATCAATGTGGACAAAACAATTTTTCTACTGTTTTTTACAAATTTGATTCTGAAAACACTATTTAAAGCTAATGTATTGAGCTTATTGTTATTCTAAGTTTAAAACGTGCCCGTGGTTGTATGTTTCGGGCAGTTTTATAAAAAAACTGAGTATTTTGCTTGTTCCATGTTAAATATAACGTTTTGACTGGTTTTATTGAATCTTAAGTCACAGGTCGAATGCGTTCCAAAAAACGACATCGCAATAGAGATACGTTCTAAGGTAATTACACTGTCTGAACAGTCTTATTTGACATAAAGACAGATTGCTTAAGAATGTGGCATGTCTAGAAGTGCAGTAAACAGGCTTATTAAGGTCTACTGGGAAACTGACGTAAAAGAAAAATGCTGGTAATAGAATTACAGTGTTGGATTGGCTAGGTGAATACTTGACTTCAATCCAATTGAGAATTTATTGTCTATATGCAAAACTGGGTTCAGAAAAATATATTGCACAACCAAACTTAATCTGATTGAGTCAGTTATTAAAGTATGGTACTCGTATCCCAAAATCGCTAATGACTGCAAATAATTTATAAGTTCTATGTCAAAACGCATTAAAATGGTGCTTTAAAAAACGGTGGACACATTGAATATTAATTTGAAAAGTTTTGTGTCCCTTTTTTTATTTTTCATGAATAAAACACATTTTTTGGTTTGTCCACATTAATTTGCACAAGAGTGTAAAAATAAGCACTATTCTTCAAATTTATTTTTACAACTTTTTTTATCATTACCTACACTCAGAAAATAAATTTGGTAAATGTAACCAATTTTTTACCAAATCTAAGGTTAGAATTTTCTAACCTGATGGCCGATATTGTTCAGTTTAACTTACCTGGGAATCAGGTTAGCTACAAAATTTTCTCAAAAAACGAAACCGATTTTTTTTTATCATATTCCCTTGCATTTTAAAAACTTCAAAGAGAATTAAAGTCTTTATTTGTTGCCGACGAGAGGGTCTCCTACGTTATGTCACTGTTCAGAGATGCGAACATTTTAACCAACTGAGCTACTCGTAAAACTAAAAGTATATTAGTACAGTGCACGTAACAACACAAAATTCCTAGGTTCGAACCCCACTGGATGCAAGAAAAAAATATTTTTTTTAAATGAAACGTTATTCCATAGAACAATTTATCAGGTTAATGTGTTACCTAACGCAGGTTAGACATTTTTTTCTGAGTGTATGTAGTTTCGACATTGAATCCAAATCTGAAATTTGCAAATCATTGATTTACAAAAAAAAAAAAAACACTGAAGAATATTTTCAGTGTATTCTATTTTTTCTTAGTTTCAGTAAATTCTTAAAATATTTCATAACGTAAATTGACAGTAAAAGATTCGGGTGTTATTAAGCTCCTAATATATCTGAATAATACTAGAATCAGCCTCCTAGTACAGTAATACATAATTGATCAAATGGTTGCCCCCATGTATGTGCAAGCGCTCAAGGATGCTAAGTAAATTGTTGCTACTGTACTAGGGTGAGTCAAAAAATTTAATTTTTGCTGTTTTGTTCAGTATTTGGTCATTGATTTTAATGCCTTTACCTACTAAAGCTCAGGTGAAGTCTCCACTAAATGTAATGCATTGTGTTGGCATTTAAGAAAAATATTTAGTGTTAAGTGAAAGAACTGTAGTTGGAGTAGTTGCGTTGAACAGTTTTTTTTTTAGATCAGCTTAACCAGTCGACCAATTCTATTGAGTATTCCCTATTAATTTTTTTTTCGAACTCATCTGGCAGCTCCCAAATAGCTTTTGAAGCCACGGTCCATATTCATATCGGTTATTCTTTAAATAACTTCACACTTTGTTTTTTTTTTTTGACTTTTTTAAAAAATTTTTGAACTGAAATATCTCAGAAACGAAAAATCAATAAAACACTCAAGTTATATAGCATGGAGAGTTGTATTGCTTTTAAAATTAAAACTAGTTTATATATCAATATCAATGGCAATGTAATTATGTATCTAAATTCCCACCAACTTTCGACCTATCTCAAGCATAAATAAAAAAAGTGTCTATTTTATCTGTGCAACTGACATATTTTCATAGCTCTTCAAAATTCTAAAGGAAATTTTCAAAACACCCCAACATCACAAGTTTCTTCAGTTCGCGCCTGACCAAGACAATTCCTTTTGTTTTTGTTTTTTACGTCGACTTTTAAGTGTTTAGTTTTTCCTATCGTTCCCTTTAGCAAAATTTAAATCGACCCACTGCTATGGTGAGCAGAACTTCCGCAAGTTTGCCCAAATCTAAGTACTTTTTTCATTTCGCAGTAACAGCCAGGAGAGTTCATCAGATCACGTGACGCCCAGGGCCCTTCGATCATAATTTTCTGCATCTTTGTCGGTTTTTCGATCTCATCGCTTTCGTCAGCTTCTACAGCAGCAATGGCTGGTGATTTTGATGATAGAGTTGCAGTACTTTGTTGTTTTTGTTTTTGGTGTTCTTGACTTTCTTACATCTTTAGCAGAGCAATTACGAACACCAGCAATGGTGTCAGTGTCAGTGCCAGTTGCCCAGCTTATAACACTCGTGGCAATGGAGCTATTTGGAACAATTCAGGCCAATCAAATTGTTCGGTAATCGATAATTATGTAAATTATTTGGTTCATTGATTCGAGATTTTAGTTCATTGTATTAGGGATTTTTATACGTTGTGAATGGTTACCTTTGGACTGTCGGGCTGATGCAATGCGTTGAACAGAAGTAACTAAGATTTTGATACTGCTAGTTCCGCACTCAACTCATGCAGAAGATAAAGTAAAGTTCAAGTTAGATCTGTAAGTATTGCGATTTTAAAGATGAAATTTTCAAATATGTAGATATTTGAATAAGTACGTTTACTTTGCAGTATGACAAACATTTATTTGAGCTATTTTACGACTCCACTTGATCATAACAATACTACGTGTAAATCAAGAATAACTGCGGAAGGCATCAGTAGTGTAGGGCCTTAGCATAGTTTGGTATGGAAAAAAATGGGCAATGTCACCCCATGTAAGTGACAAATAAAATTCATTCATCATATATTCATAAATACTATTCGACGCAGATATATGAGACTTAGTACATAATCAAAAGAAGGAGGCAAATTGAGTTTCTATGAAAAAATGGGTGGTACCATGCCTCCTACACAAGAAAAAAACAAAAACTTTCTATATCTTAGCAACTTTTTGACGCAGCTGGGTAAAATTTCTTACGGTTTTTGGAAGGTATATATAAAATAAGTATAGTTTGGTTTGGAAAAAATCGTCGGTGTCACTACTCCCATATGAGAAAAACCGAAAATTTTTACATCATCTCATTTAAGTCTAGGATTTTATTTTCAAAACTCAATGTTCGGAATTTAAGTTGAATTGTCATTGCCAATGTTGTATCTCCCACTCTCTATTTACGTGACAAGTCTACATACCAAAATGCGAGAACCTTTCAATAAATGTACATGATTATGTAACAGCTCCCGTTCTATTGCGATATTCACTCTGGCTATCCAGAGTAATGGAAAACGTAATAAGCTTGTATTTTGTGAAATACTTAGAGCCCGACGAATTGCTTAACAATCGCCAATAGGTTTTCGGAGAACTTGTTCTACTCGAGACTTAATGGCTGGCGTTCCTCGCTGAAAAGTGAAGTTAATGTGTCCATCTTTTTTAAAGAAAGTAAGGTTGTTGCTCTCGATATTTCGAAAGCATTTCATCGGCACTCATATTGAAACTTTTGCATAAGATGTTGGTAGTTTGCTTGCTCGTTGGATGTCAATTTTTTTCAGTGGTCGATCCATTCGTATTTTGTTAGACGGAGTCCTATCTGGAGAGCATTTTGTATTGCGTCAAGGTTCGGTTCGATCTCCTACATCCTTTTTAGTTCTTATCAATAATTTTCTGCCTTTGACTGTTAATCCAATCCATTCATTTGCGGATCTGTCATTCATATTTCTTCAAAGAGCGTTTTGCCCTCTTAAAATTTCAAAATGGTGAATTATGAATGAAACTCTCATTAATGACCTTAAAAAATATAAAAGTTGATTTTAATGCTGGTAAAACCCAATGTTGTCCATTGTCCTATAAACAAATGGACTGTTCTCTCCCATCTACCAATAAGGATACAGTGAATATATGTAAGTAGTATTGTGGAATCAAATTTTTTGATGATCTAGGCATATCGATTAAGTCTGATACAAGATGGACCGATGACATATTTGATGTGTCGAAAGAGCATCTAATTGCCTATGTTTCCTTTAATGTTGTAAGCAATACTTCATATCATCTAATATCAGCTATATTTCATTTACATAAGACCTAAAGTGTAATGCAGTTCGAACATTTGCGCTGGTATTCCGAGGATCTCTTTAGAGGTATTGGACCGAATTTAACAAAGTGCGATAAAACATATGGGGTATTTATTTCCTTACTTCTTTAATCGTTCCAGCATCGACGTAATGTCGGTTGCGATAGTACTTTCTTGATAATATTTTCTGTTGTTACTACGTTGCTCTAGAGAAATATTCGACCTGGTGCCATCAGCCCGTGCGTTCTCGCGTTCTACTATACATTAATATTTCATAGTTATGGTTTAGGAGAGTGGTACGTTCTTTGAAAATATTTTCTTCATTTTGTTTCAAATATAAGTCCATTTTCTTCTCTTAAAACTATCTATTATATAAAATTCATTTTTTGTCTGTCTGTCTGTCTGTCCTTTATGGACGCGGAAACTATCAAGCCGATCGTGATGAAATTTTTACAGAATGTTACTATTAATCAGGCGGGTGTCATAGGCTATAAAACTTTTATTTAAGGTGCATATCTAGGGTGGCCCTCATACAAAAATATTTTAAAAATAGCATTTTCTCAAAGACAGGTAAATCGATTCTCATGAAATTTACACAGTATGGCTTTTATGTTTAAGGGCACAGATTAGATGGTAAAAATTTTATTTAGAGTGCATACTTAGGATGGCCCTCATACAAATATATTTTTAAATATCATTTTCACGAAGACAAGCTAATCGATTCACGCCGAATTTACACTACGTATCTTTAATTTTAAGAAGCATAGCTACACAAATTTTTTTAGGGTGGCCCTCATACAAAAATATTTTTAAAATATTATTTTCTCAAAGACCGCTGAATCGATTTTCATGTAATTTACACCATATGGCTTTTATGTGAAGAGACACAGATAAGATTGTAAAAATTTTATTTAGGGTGCATATTTAGGGTGGCCCTCAGGCAAAAATATTTTTAAATATCATTTTCAAAAAGACAGGTTAGTCAATTCACACCACGTAGCTCAGTTAAGAGTCATAGCTAAGGAAACAAAACTTTTATTTAGGGTGGCCTTTACACAAAAATATTTTTAAATATCATTTTCTCGAAGGCCGCTTAATCGATTCTCATGGAATTTACATCACGTGGTTTTTATATTAAGAGGCACTTCTTGGTTTGTAAAAATTTGGTGGGGTCTTCATACAAAAGTATTTTTGAAATAGAATATTCACGCAGACTGCACATCGGTTGAGGTGAAGCGATGCGCACAGGGTAATGCTAGTTATATTATAGAAAAGTGGTATATTTCGATTTGAGAGTCAAACCTTTTACATGTTATATATTTAATTTGCTGTTAAAAATCAACTACACTAAGAAAATGATTTGTCTGAATATATCAAATGTGTATTTCATATAGAGCAGTCAAATATTGATTTGAGTCAAACATTGAAGCATTTTACGTTTGACTCAATCGAAAATTTAATTGCTCTATATAAATATGATTTGATATATTCAAACAAATCATTTTCTCAGTATACAGACTAAAAAGAACTTTTTTAGCTTAGTAGTTTTACCTTAGAAATAGGATTTAGTAAGTTTTTCATCTTTCCAACCTCTTTTTCGTGAACGATTTCACGAGTTCCTGTTATTTTTTCTTTAAAGACTTTGCTATCACTGAAACTTAACTTTGTGCTCGTCGAGGATGTCGGTATACCACAGGAAACTGTTGATGTCATTTTAACTTAAACGCATTTTATAACGTACTCGTATGTAACACACAATTTGCTTGTAAATGCAACAATTTTGAAACATTTTATGTAACACAAGCGGATTTCAAGTGTTTTTACTAAAAGAATAAATTACAAAAAAAAAACTATTGAAATCTTATAATTATGATTTCCTTAAGCGGCAATGCATTTTTCTGCATCAAATTCCCTTTCTGGTTTAACATACAGGGGGGACTTATGATCGGTGCATTTACAACATGTTAATTTTTTTTTTAATGGCACTATATCTACCTTTATTTCTCTCACTCAATCGGTAGTGCAATGTTGAAATGCATTCGAAAGGGCTATTATATGCCAGCTTTTGCAACGCACCGCAATGTGTTGCCGTCGCGAAGTTTGCAGGTTTGTTGCATTCAAAATTACATCAATGTTGCCGACGCTCTTTAAATGCTCTTATGTATTATGAAACTGTTTATATTTTTGTTTGATATTTGCCGAAAAAAATAACAAAATAAACGCGCAAAATGTAGCCTAGTTTGGAGAGGTAGCAATTTTAAACTTCTCAAGCTCATTTATTCATTTAACCCTTGCTAAAAAAGGGGTATCAAAAAATACCTTTTACATTTTCCATACAAAGTATCCAGAATTATTAAATAAAGCGAAGCAAAATTATTTATTCATTAAAGTTAATTTTGTCGCCTAGAAAGTAGGTCCCACTGTTTGCGATACAACTACGCCAGCACTTGATCCAGTCTTCCATACATTTTTCGTTAGCTGTTTGAGGGAAGCCATCAGCTCTTTCAGCAAATTTGCTTTTATAGCTACAACTGACTCAGAGAGCCCCGCTCGAAATGGAAATTTTAGCTGCGGAAACAGGAAAATGTCAGAATTTGGTGCTTAGCTTATGACATTCGTTGAATTGTTGCCTAAATACTATAACGATGGTGTTTTGTTTTGTCCTTGCGCAAATCTGGCCGTTTTTGATGGATATACTCTTTCATTTTTGGCAAGGCCAAAGATAATACCCTGAACATTTTATTATAACTTTTTTAACCAAAAAAAAACGTAGGTGTTTCAATATAAAAGTTTCAATAATCCAGAAGAAAGTTGCAATGTAAAATATACCACTTTTAAAGTAGATGAGAGTACACGAAATAGTCTCCATCTAAATAAGTCAATGCCAAAAAGCCCCAATGAAATAATGGTCAAAAAATATGAAATATGACCCAAGTTAAAGCAATGAAATAATTCCCAAAATATATGTTATAATTCCCAAACAAATAAATGAAATAACAGCTAATTTTTGGGACTCATATCCTTATGAAATAACTTCGAATCAAATAACCACCCACAATAATGAAAATAACAATGTAAACCCTGAGCCGCACCCTAATTTTTTATGAAGAATTACTGTGGCTAGTGAAGCCGATGTTGGATATATTGTATTGGACATATTGGTGGAAACCCTGAGCCACGGCTCATTATTATTTTATTTTTTTTTTTTTTTTGTCGAACAATAGGTGTTTCAATAACGTAGAAACAAGTTGTAATGTCAATACTTTTTAAAGTCAAAGATTGAACATACGACCTTTTTGAATGAATATAGAATAAAACAGCTTTCAATTCCTAAATAATTATATTTATAACCATCACTAATTATAATTCAACAAAAACTTCGTAGTCAAAAAACCATTAAAATAATTCACTCAAAAAGAAACAAGTTAAGGTGTTATCTTCGGCCTGGCCGAAACTCACATACCCTACACTGCACTGAAAGTAGCTTTTAAATAAATGTTAAAAGACGTTGATAAGGTTGAAGAAGTTGAATAAGTCGAAAAAAAGGTTGAAAAATGTTGAAAATGACGAAAATATATGCAAAATGTTGAAAAAAGTTGAAAGAGGTTGAAAAAATTTGAAACAATTCAAATTTGATGAAAAAGTCGAAAAAATAAAGAAACTTATGAAAAAAGTTGAAAGAGGTTGAAAAAGTCGAACAAATATAAATAGGTAAGATATATTGGAAAAAGTTGAAGGGTTGAAAAAATCAAAAGAATATGGAAAATGTTGAAGAAAATCGAATAGAAATGAAAAATTTGAAATATGCCACGCCCACTTCTCCAATTCCGCCCACTTTTGGTTCAATAAATTATATTCGTGAGCGACATCCTCATAATAAATTTCAGCACAATATCTTGTAAAGTTTGCGATATATGCCGCAGGTTAATTTAAAATTTAGAGCGGTGACACACCCACTGGTACAATCAATCCCGGTTTTGATCCAGAAATAGCTTTCCATAAGCAAACCCCTTGCACCAAATTTTAGTATGATTGCTCACATATTTCGATAAATATGCCACTTAACGTATTTTATTTGTATGGGAGATGCCACGCCCACTGGTGCGATCCCATCAAAATTCATTTATTTTCAAAGCTTATGGTAACTGACATCTATACACCAAATTTTGTGAAGATTACTCTTATAGCACACTGTCTATAACAATAAACGTTTTTTGCTTATATGGGAGGTGCCACGCCCACAGGTATTATTGGACCAACTTTTTGTAATAAGAGACCTTATAGCAAGTATATCCACCTCATAAAATTTCATAGCGATTACGTTGTTAGTTCTCTTAATATAACATTTACAAATATTGTGGGCAGTGCCACGCCCTTCAACAAGTTTTTTCAATAAAGTGGCTGAGCTTGTATTGATGACTGCTTCCAGCGGCATCATCTCCAAAATTTTTATGAAAATCGTTTAAGCCACTTTTGAGATATATAGAATCAAAATTTTTAACTGTTGAAAAGTGCCACGCCCAATTTTACGATTCCGCCCACCTTTATCACAGTTCAAGACATATTTGAAATGTACCCGTTTACCAAATTTCATAACAATATCTTGCACGGCTTATGAGATATGGAGGTTAAAATTTAGGGCTGTGCCACGCCCCTGTAGGAAGCTTTGAAAACTTGAAAGCTAACCTAATCCTAATCTTGTTCACATGTGCATCAAATCACCAATTTTCATCAAAATCGCAGCAACTTTTTTCAAAATTGACCTGGGTATATATACATAGGTTAAGGGCGGTAGGCGTGTCAGTTAACCGATTTCGCCCATTTTCAATAGCAAGATGCCTGCAAGAAGATGTAACCTGTGTGTGAAAGTTTAATTCAATTAGCTTTCTTGGTTTTCCCGTAAACCTGATTTCAACAGACGGACATCGCTAAATCGACTCAGGTGGTGACGCTGATCAAGAATATACATACTTTTCCATACCTGCCACGCCTCCTTCTATGTGTTACAAACGGATGGACAAAGTGAATATACCCTCGGTGTAGGGTATAAAAATGCATTGATATTCTAAAAAGTTCTGTACAGTGACGCAATAATTGACTTAATTTCATAAGGCTTTTTCACTTTTTGGTGGAGAAACTTATAGAACTATTTTGAATTTACCACAAGTCCAAAAAAATTACACCTACTGTTCAAAAACTGAACTATTTTCTCGTAAATAGGAAAAAAAATTAAAGTGCGGTAAAGAATTATGTAGGCGATGGTATACACCCTTCTCTGATCTTAATTTACGCTCCATTGAAAAAAAATATCTAAATAGTTTTTTATCAGTGTAAGATGACTTAAAAAATGCATGTGTCGTCATTTTAGTGGGTTCCTTAAAGATCTCCCATATAATATATACATGTGTGTGTATCCAAGAATTTGTTATAAAATGAGGTTACTGTTTTTTTGTCTGAATTATATATGGTACTCTTTGACAACGGAATATAGAGTGAAACAAACTTACAAAACCGTGCTTTTGCACTTTGTAGAAAGAGTACCTCAGAACCTGGACGTTATAAATTACAGCTATAGGTTCCAGCTTATGTGACAGGTTGTAACACGGGAGTGGTCAAAAATGTCGTAAAACATCGTTACGCAAGTAGTATATGGACAGCCTCTAGCGAGAAATGTCAAGACCGTAACTAGTGGCTTGCTTACCCACGGGCAAGAAATGGCTAAGAGGAGTAGACATTAAGATAATTCAAAAATATTTCTGACTCCATTGGTACATTTTATTCCTTAGAAATGGCATTGTGCATAATAAAGTGTCAAGAACCACAATTTGGCGCACCCTTAAGCGCTGCAACCATTTAAAATTATGAAAAATTATGAAAGCACCTCACCTTTTACACCACGGCACAAAAACGCACGCCTTTGATTTGCAGAAGAACATCTATACACCGATTGGGATACAGTAAGTTATTGCTTTTGATCTTAAAATTCATTTGTCTGACTTCATTTGTTGCAAAAGGTTATTTTCTCGGATGAGAAAAAGTGGAATATTGATGGCCCCGATGGTTACCAATTTTACTGGAGAGATTTGCGAAAGAAGCCTCTGTACTTTTCCAAACGAAATTTCGGAGGAGGCCCTGTAATGGTGTGGGGGGCCACTCCATTCAACGCTTGAACTACAGTTCACATCGTCACGAATGAAAAGCAGTGACTATATTCAAATATTGGAGAACAGCCTCCTTCCTTTTGTTGAGGCAAACATGGAAGTGCCACTAATTTTTCAGCAAGATAACGCTCGCATTCATGTGAGTAATGAAACGAGGCGATATTTGACCAATTGCTCTATACAAACTATGGACTGGCCAGCCTGCGCTCCGGATTTAAATCCTATTGAGAATGTGTGGGGCATATTAGTGACAAAGATTTATGTTAATAATCGTCAACATGAAAACACAGAACAGCTAAAGGCTGCAATTATTGACGAATGGGCTAACCTGGATATCAGCCTTTTGAAAAAATTAACTGAATCTATGACAAAAAAGACTTTTTTTGGTTGCAAGAGCCAGTGGAGATCTATTGATTATTAATAAGTAATAAAACCTGCCAAAAAAATTTTAGAAATTAAGTTCGTTTAATTAGTTTTATCGACAATGAAAAATGTATTATCATTTTGAAACAACTGAAAAAAAGTTTTTGGTTTAAAAAAAATATATGAATTAATAAGCCAATGATATTAATATTAAAATTTGTTTAGTTTGTTCCTAAAAATATTCTCTCAAAATACTTCTTTGCTGCCAAAAGTATAAGTCAAAAAATTTTAAAAAAATTATGAAACGCACCTTATAACATTTTAGGGTTCCTTTAATCTTACCATGTTCATTCTATGTGGAGGCTTTTCTTTACTCACCAATTTGAATACAATAGGAACAAAGGCAGGTTCTGAGAAGACGAAAAATGTGGAAAAATGTATTGAGCCCTAACCAGCTACTTCAAATGTCTATGAATGGGCAACCTTTTTGCTTACTTTTGCTTTGAATAGAGAATATCGTGGGTTTGATTCATAGAAAGATACGCGATAAGCAATGAACAAAGCTATTTAAAACAACAAAATACAAACAATAATAATAATAGAGTTAATTAGATTTTTAACAACATCGAATTGGATTAGGAATAGTCCAAGACATCGTTAAGCGGTATTTGGTTCAGCTACTTTCGATCTTTAACCCAAATCAACCCCCAAAATGCGATGCATTGATGGACAAGAATTCATATTGCTCTCTTGCATTGTTCCTGGTTTTCTTATCGGCCTCTCTCACCTGCTCTCTGCATTTGTGCTCTTTACAACTCGACTCTCGTTACAAAATTACAAAATAGTAACTGTCAGAGAAATTGTTTACGTCTTCGTAACAGCAGCGCATTCATACCGCAGCTACTGTGTTCCATAGTGGACACCAAATGTCATGGTGCCAGCTCAGTTGCGCCGGTGTTTTTATTTTTGTTTGAAGCTTGCACTAGTATTGTGCGTTTAACGCTCTTCGATACTGGAAAGCGTGAGAGAGGCGCAGTCCAACTGTGTGTGTGTGTGTAGTTTGCGCCCCTTTGTACATAACAAGTGGTATATGGTCTCGTTGCTCGCTTATTTACACGCTGTCGAGTGGACGACTACGAAGAGCGCTAACCTCGCGGCTTTCGTTGGGAATGGGTTAACTTGACGTGCTAACGGTGCTCGTTGGAGCCAGTGATGCTTATGTGTATGCGTCTGAGCAAGTGTGGGTGAGTCTGAATGAGAGCGAGTATATAATAATTTGGCTTAAAAGAGCGAACGGGTGGGTTGAGCCAATGTTAAACCGGTCGGTCGGTTGGATCGGGTGTCTGGATGGTCGGTTGGTGGTGGCCGGCCTGTTGTGCCTTTGTGGAGCTACCTCGTGCTGCGCCAGCAATTGAGCGAGCGAGAGAGAGAGAAGGTGAAGTTGGCGGCGTTCAGTTGGCGCTGCGTCGTTTGACATTTTCACAGCAGCTACTTGAAGTCGACGTCGCAGCTGCGGCGCGTCATTCAGATGAGGCTTCGCAAAAACAAACAAACAAAATAATTGAAATACCCGAACTCACCACCGCGGCACATAGCGATTACCGTAGGGTAACATAGTGCAATGTTGGTGTGGTGCGGTGGAGTAGTGTAGTGATGTGTATTGTGAAGTAAAGTGAAGAGTAAAGTGTAACGTTGTGTTCTGAAGAGCGCGTGTTGTAGCAGCCACCGCAGCCACGCTGCGACTAAAGTTTTTGCTCGATGTTGTGGAACGACAACGATGAATTACGTAGAGCGCGCGCGAATGTGTGAGCGAATGAGTCAAGTTAAGTTGTTGCTATGATTTTGTGTCTTCTCCATTCGATTCGTAGCGAGTGAATGGACGAAAGCGAGTTTATTAGATGCACACGGACTGCCGCGTTGTTAGGACGTGTTTTTCATTCATGGTGTAACGTCGCGCAAGTGTTTTTTTGTTGTGTTTGTTGTTGTTGTTGTTGTTATTGCAAAAGTACTTGCCTCGTGTTATTGTTATTGTGGATGTTGTGTGTGTTGTCATCTAACAAAACAACAAAAAGAAGCAGCTGAGCTAAGGCAAAGCAACAAAGCAAAAAAAAAAAACTCCAACCTGCCGCAGCGGCAGTGACAGTGCATTGTACCGCACAAGTCAATAAACAATTCGCAAGGATACTCGTCGTACGTCGCGTGTAGTTGTAACACATAACGGTTTCAAAGTGCGTGAGTTACATGTTTGTTGCTGTTGTTGTTGTATTCGCGCATTGACAGCTAATTGCAGTCGCCGCTTATCAGCATTCGTGTGCGAATCGCCAGGCGGTATGGTCGTGTATTAACCCCCCCGCCCCCTCTCCCTTGGCGACCACCCACAAAAGGCAAGCAAATGAAATCAAATTCACTCGCTTCGAATAAAATTGAATTACGCATACAAACGCGGTCACAGTCAGCGACAGGACATCAATGAACGCGGACGTGTGTCGTTCAGCTGACATTCGACTGCTGGCGAAGACGTCGACGACGACTTGCCGAACTTTGGCAAAACTTGAAAAAATAAAGCAAAAAAGAAAAAAACGCGCGGTATCTCGACCTCAAAGATGCTAAACTGCAAAGGTGCGAAATTATGAAAAAACGGAAAACCACAAAATCGTCAACCGAATTCCAATTGGAGTCGCGCATGAATGACGCCGATTTGTAGCGTCATCATCGGACTCCGCTGTTATCCGATTAGCACCGATAAGAAACAAGGATACGCATAAAAACAAGAAACGCGAAAGTGCAACACACAACAAAAACGTGAAAAATCAAACAAAAAAGAAAAAAATAGAAACATCAAAATATTTACAAACTAAGTTCAAAAGGTTCCTATAGCTAAATACAACAACAACAAAAAATAGTTCAAATTAAAAAAAAAAAAATATAAAATTTGAATTTAAAAAAAAAAACAAAAAAAATATAAAATATTTTTGTGACTGAAAAATTGGATTTCGCATATCAATCATGAAGTTGATAACGTAATAAACTCTCACTTGAATTAATTTCCCAAATAAAGTGCAAAAAATATTTAAAAAAAAACAAAAATCAATGAAAACTTAACGCTTCCTTAAGAGCAACATCACCCACGCCCAGCATCCGGTCAAAATTGCAGCCAAAGGAGTTGCAACAAAAAATCAAAATAAATTTTGGAAAAATGAGAATCAAAATGCCTGCAGTCAGAATTGCACAAGGTGAGCGTGATCAAAATATAAATAAATAATCCCATGAAACTATTGGAATGAGCGGTATACCTACATACTTACATATGTATGTATATAAACATGTACATATGTATACTCTTATTTATATTGTGCTGTAATGTCAGAAATTTCAAATTGCCGTCGCTAAGTAACATTCGAAAAATTTGAATTTCTGATTTTTATTTTCTATCGATATTGATATTGGAACCTGCGTTATTTTTTTATCAATATATAAATATATCGTACTCGATTTGTGGGTTTTTTTTTGCAACTTTAGCTATAAAAATTTTTTAGATTTCCAGCACTTGGTACACAACATTTACTCTCAAACTTTTTGGAAAATTTGACAATGCGGCTAATTGGATTTTGAAGTCGTTTTAAAACGTTTTTTTATTTCAATTTAAAAAAAAAAATATATATAATGCTTATAATCTCCAATAGTTTCACATATATGGGAAATATTTTTTAAAATTAATATAATACTGTGCAAAGTTGCAAAATAATAGATCTGCTTAGGCAGCAAAGTCTAAGATTTTCATAATTTCCTATTCAACTTGTTTTCTGGTGTCGGTAATCTTAAACCCTTATTTCATCCATAGATGAGTCAAAAATCTTATATTTTTTGAATATAAACGGCTTCTGATGTTACCTTAACCACTTAAATTGAAACATTATTTAAACAGCTTAAATTTATAAAAGATAATAATTGTAATTCACCAATCGATGGCCTAGGGAAGTGCGACTCAAAAGAAATGGTTAAAAGGATTATAAAGAATACACCAATGCACTAGTTAATTGGAGTGTCAAACTCTATTTAATGGAATTTTAACTCAGCTTAATCAAAATATTTTAATATATGAGGATAGTTCCGAATCTTCATGTCGGATTGATTTATCTCTAATAAGAAACAGTGCATTAAAACAAAAAATGTTTCTTATGAAATTTTTCAAGTTTTTAAACGGTACTGCCTGGTTAACAGATTTAGCAAATCCTTTTTTTTCTAATTTTTATGAGGTACAAAGTCGCAAAAATATGTTTATAAAATTTTGTGTTTATTGGTGCAAAATTGGTAAAGTTACGAACTTTCTTATATAAAAGGACCTCAAAACTTTATCAAAAATATGAGACAAACAAAAAGTCTGAAGTAGTATTTTTTTTAATGTAGTTCTCAAATCGGTGACCGCTTCTACAAAAAAAAAACTACTGTAAGGATATGTACATACATATGTTATTATCTAGAAACTAATCTAGGACTGATTTTTGTTTAGTTTTTCTCTTTTTTATTATCAAAATCTGTAGTTTATTTTTAATTTGAAAACTAAACTTTCTCTTCAGACTTTCTGAAAAAAAAAAAAAAAAAAAAAAAATTTTTTCTTGGTCAGTCGTCGGTCAGTTTCTAAAAAATACATATGTATGTATGTTACTAAATTAATACCAAAAATAGGTGTTAATTTGAAAATAGCTTAAGACCAACAAAAAAAACTTATCAGAAAAGTGGCCTTAAATTTGAAATTATTGACTTTTTTGTTTTAATAATATACCTAATTTCACTTTAAGACTTACAATACAAGAAGACTACAAACAAATTTAAATATTATTATTATGTTCGTTTATTGAGTCTTTGGATAATTCCTTACAGTCTAGAAAAAACAATAATTTAAATACCACATAAAATATAGCTAAGTACAATAGTTAATAATCTTAAAACTAAAATGAAAACAAGCTATTTAAAACAAATTTTGGATACTGAAAAATCAATATTAGAACTAGTTAGCTAACAAAATATTAAATAAAGATAAAGCCCTTGAAATATGTTCATTATGAGCATAATGACTCCTATGAAACTGGATATGAAATAAAGCATTATGTCGCAAAGGCCTAGAAGAAATACTGAACATATCAGATTCCAATCACAGGGCACAATCAATTGAACCAGAAATTAAGTCGAAGACAATAGTAAAAGATTGAATCTTATGCCTTGTTTCAAGCGATTTTATACCAAGTAGGAAACAACGTGCATTATAGGAAGGTAGAGGGCATATCAAAGTTTAGAGAACGTAACGCGAACCTACCTAGTAAATGACTTCTGATCTTTTTCAACTCTAAAGGAAAGAGTTGTATAGAAAGGACTCCAAATAAAAGAAGCATATTCTAATCTGGACCCTTAAAAAGGAATTGTAAAGAGTTTTAAAAGTATGAGGATCAGTAAATTCAGAGCTATTACTGCGAACAAAAGCAAGTAATCAATAAGATTTAGGAACAATATAATTAATATGTTCTGTAAAAGTGAATTTTGAGTCTAAAACTACTCCCAGATCACGAAAAGAGCTAACCACTTGTAATGGTATCTCATAAAGACAATAAGATGTACTTAAAGTTCCTCGAGATTTTGAAAAAGGAAGTGAAAAACACTTTTTTATATTTAAAGGAAGACAATTTAAAACACTCCAGGATAAAGCCTCATTAAGATCTCTCTGCAGTATTACAGAATCCTTGAAACTGGATACTTTACCAAATAATTTCAAATCATCTGCATATAGTAAAAAGCTAGTCGAGTGAAAACGATATAGAAAAACTATAGTTATTCTAAAGGATATACATACTAAAGCTTTTTACTTTAACTACATTAGATGCCAAGGCTCTATTAGTTTTTCCAGCAATATTTCATTTCATTTCATAAATTTCAGAAATATAATGCCTCTTTTATTATGTACTATGTACAAACATGCAAAAAAAGTACTAAAATTACATGCGCCTCCTCTTCAAGACCAAAGTTTGCCTTTTCCCATACACATAAGATACTTGAAGGATATCCTAAATTTTAATTTCACAGATCTAAAATTTTCAATTAGTTATCATCGTTTTAGAGATTATCAAAAACCTTTTTAAAAACCATCTTATGTTAACCATTCTTTTATTGAATATGTGGTTTTTATTTTATATATTGTATTGTATTGTATACTTCTACTATATAATGACTAGCAGAATATATGCAGTTGAATGTATTTGAACTTTTTCATATTAATTAAGAAACTCACATTTGTCTAACACCAAATGATAACAAAACAACTTTCAAACCATCCACAAAATTGAGTGATAGCACACAAAAATCTAACAATGGTATATACTAATTACTCTACGAAAAGTATGGATTTTAAAATACCCGATATAACGCCAATGGCAACAGAATTTATTTATTCAAGCAGATATATTTTCTTATTTCAAACTTGAATTTGTCAACAGCTATTCGAAACATATGTCTGCTTAAATATGTACATACGAGTATATGTTTTCATTTATTTTCATAGTTAATTCTTTTCTAAATTCTTTTTAAATTTTTTGATTATACTTCTGAAATAGTTTTCCCGATCATTATTTCCTTTTTGTTGATGACCTTATTCCATTGTATATTTCGCTGCAGATAAATAAGAATATATTAGTAGCTAGTTACTTAATATTATTAAATCATGATTATTTTATTTGAATATACATTGTATAGAGCTTGAAAACTATTCATATATGTTATAAAAAATATATAGTTTATAAAGGATGAAATATATCTTAAAGAAAATTTTTCGATTGAAATAATAATATCCCTTATTTTTTGCGGAAAATGTGGATGAAATTTATGAAAACATCTTCAAAGCTTTTTATTGTTTACAAACATTTTTTGGGTAATTTTTGAAGAAACGAAAATTTTGAATTAAGAAATATTTTCTTCTTTATTAGTAACTATGTGGGAAACTATTTGAAGTAAGATTAAATTATTTGTTTTTCTTAATTTATTTAAAATATCAAAGGGTATTCCTCTAAACGTGAAAACTGTGTAAACTGCGTAAACTGAGAATATTTACGAGCCTCGTTAAATATTTTATGAAACGAGGTTTACGCATGCCTCGAAATCTTTCAAAGCAAATTTGATGAACAAGCAAACTGACTCGAAAAGTGTTGCCGTTTTTCGAAACAATTTGCCGCTAATTTGAAATTTCTTCTGAAATTTTGTTTTATTTTTTCCCTTTTTTTTTTTTTTTTGTTATCTACTCACTTAATTCTACCTATTTTGATTATCTTTCCTTTATTTGGTGTGATACATTTTTTTTTTCATGGCTGCGGCAACACTGATCAAATCGCCATTGCTGATTCGTTTGCACGTTGGCATAAATAGGAGTGCTCCCGTAAACAAGTTCAAAAACTTTCTAACTTTACATGCTTTTCGCGTTTAGAGGAATACCCTTATTATGTGTGCGATAGTGAAAACCATTTACGCGTTACACATAAGACATTGTCATATTAAGTGAATTACATTAAGCGCTTTATGTCAATTTATTTATCAATCATAATAACTAAATTTTGAGCCGATAAAGTACAAGTGAAAACTTTAAAACGTTTGAATGTTAAACTACAATTAAATGAGAACATTTTGTTTTCCACACTCAAAACAAACAAAAAAAAAATGGAAATTAAAAAACATGTATTAAACAAATTTTTCTATAAATAGTTTGTGATTCAAGACTCCCGTTTAGAAATGATGAGGTTAGAAAACTTCTCTTGAAATATAATTGATAATGATAACTTTCATTACTATTGGAAATAAGGAAGACTGGTAGGTGTATGTGTTTGCCTAAGACATCGAGTTTTTTGGTTCAAATCACAATCAGAAAAGTACGATAACATTTATTTTAATTTTTTATTAACTTCTATAAAGCTACACTCAAAAAAAAAAAAAATCTGGAAAATCTAAGCAAAACATCAACAAATTTCAGATTAAAATTTTCTTAGTAAGTATGCGTTTCCTAGCATAAGGGGAAATCATATCTGGGCGTGAAAAATTTTGTTTCATTTTGCAAAGATTCTTATAAATGAAAATGAGTGTATCTTTTTTGATAATCAATTAGAAAACACAAAGAAAACTTAAAAAAAAAATGTTTCTGAATTGCGAGGTGATTTTGGGGTCTAAAATGCACTAGAGCCCCGATTTGCGTCGATCCGATTTGCGTCGTTTCGATTTGCGTCTCAACCTTCTATTGGATTTTTTCACTGAAAATCACATGGGAAATATTTTTTAATTTGCTTGTAAAAAGGGGGAATCCCATTTTATTCTGTAAGGAAAGTTATTCTAAGCATAGTTGCTTAGTTCCCAATAAAAGTGTTGTGGTTAAATCAATAAGATAACTTAAGAAAAGAAAAAAAAAATTAATAACAATAAAGGAAAATTTATTAGTTTGGAGCTAAAATAGGATGTATTAAAACGTTTTAAATCGGGAGAAAACCTGTTGACATAGAGTTAGGATTTTTTTACAGTGCACACAACATGCTGCAATTGTTTACCTTCGCAGTGATAAAAATTTATTGTAATGCTTGTCCGATTCCGCAATCAAGGTGCGTCAACTAAAAAATTGCAATCACAATTTTGCGATAACAAATCCTATCAGAAGTTATAATCAACAAATTAGGCTAAAAATCAAAATCGTCGTTGAAAATATGTAGAAACAATGAAAAATTCGTTTGTCGCATGACATCAAATAAAAATCAAAATAATAAACCCATAAAATAATAAAATGTTTGTGTGCCATACGAGAACGGGCACTCTGGGTAGGGAACGACTCTAATAGGTGTGGATGAGTAGCTCATATTTAAAAATCAAGGCGAACCGCCTTAATAGTTAATTTATCTACATTTTGGCTCTGATAACCGCATGAACTCATTACAAACAAAATCTAATTGTTATAGGCCATAAAAGATTAAATACATAGGTTCTAAATTCTGCTGACGTAAACAGAAGACAGCCAACGTTGTGGACGTGGCGGACATTTGTGTCGTCAAAATATTTTAATTGCCGGGATTGTTTGATATACAGCAGAGTGTTTTCTTTTCGTTACATTTTCATTTCTATGTAGAGTTAGTTATTTGCGTTAAAAATCAGAACAAACAAATAGAAAAGATTCCAAAGATAACGAAGTAGGACATGTGGAAAACACCCCGAGTTTTAAGTGCGACGCGCGTAACTATGACTTAATTATTTTGTAGGTTCTTTCTGTGTCTTTCTGCTGAATGTGTCTTCGTCTGGTCTTATCTGCTCGTACTATTTGTTGTGTACCAGTGTTTGGTTGGGCACTAATTTAATTTTTTTTTTCTTTCTTTTTTTGGGTATTGTACCCGAATTGGTGTTGTTAAAACACAGCAAGCAACAAAAGCAAAAAAAAAAAAACATCAATGACAACAAAAGTTGAAAGATATAAAACGCACCTTGCCAGACAGACAACTCAACTGGCTACAATCATTTTTGATTGCGGACCATAATTATTTTTCATTTTTCATAGAATCTTTGTCTTTATTCTGCACGTATGACTGACTGACTACTCGGATGGTTAAAATACTAAGCACTATGGTTTCATTTGTTGTCACTACGGTGACTATATGTCCTGTAATCGGGGATACTGTAGCGGTCTGTCACCGAATATTCTTTAAGAAATACAAGACGTACAATTGGATTTTTTTTTTTTAATAAATATATGTATGATTCTTTATTATTTTATAAAACGCGAATCGGCTGAAAATATATGTACCTTTAAACCTCAAACAAGATCTTACAAATCTTTCCTTCAAATATGTTTTTAATGCATTGAGTTCTATAGATTACATTTGCCAAATTTCGACAGTTTTGATCTGTTGTTGGTAAAACTATATATCTTCCTTTGAAACTTTTCCATTTGTTCAGTGGAATAGCAGAAAAAATACTTACACTCATGTTAAGTCCGTTTTCAGCAATCACCTCAATCCTCTTTAAACATTTTCCGCGAAGTGTTAGCTTGAGTCGTAAGTGCAGGAAAACAGCACACTGGTCAATTTCAGGTGAATACGAAGCTTGCGGATCGGTCTTAACTTTGTTTTTGGTCAAATAGTTGCGTACAAACTGAGATGTTTGAGCAAAAAATTCACCACTCTTGGCACAAGCCACGCATCTACTCATTTCATGCCCAAAACATAGTGCATAATGCTCTGCACTCATCCAAATGAGACACCAACATCGGCTGCTATCTCCCTAATGCTTAAACGATGATTTTCGAGAAAAATTTTCTTAACTTTTTTGATGTTTTCTTCAGTCACAGAGGTGGATGAATAACCGGAACGAGGCAAATTATCAACCATAAAACAGCCCGCCTTAAGCTCTTTGTACCACACCTAGGAAAAATTGATTTTGACAATAACTCAAGCGCGATTGATTTAAACGACAAATTCTGGGTACATTTTGATAAGAAAGTATGTTTGGTAATACTATTCTTATTTGAGACAAGTTCATTTTACAATGAACATTGTGTAATTATCAACATATCAAAGTAAAAGACTTCTTAAGTACCTTTTGCTTGATACGAAGTTAACGTATTAACGATAGTATAATTAACAATGACATCCTACATAAGAATGTGACGATATTGGAAAATATCGATTAATGTATTTCGCCTATGTCAAATACATTATTTGTTAATTATTATCAAATATCATTATAAATAATTAAATGGTTTTCTCTGTATGTGTGTGGTAATTTACATGGTTGAATATACGCAACTAAAACATTTTAAATAAGAAATAAATCGACGAACTAAAAAAATGCATATATAGTTATAAATTATTATATTAAAAAATTGAACAGACTTTAAATTTTGATAGCACAAAATATAGATCTGATCAAATTGGCTAAAACTGTAATAAAACTGTTCTGCAATGGTCTAAGGTCAGTCCAAAAGCTTTTTCTGAGCAAAATTTATTGTGTAGGGTATATAATTATTCGACGTGCTCGATCTTTTTTTGTTTAATTTTTTTTTCTAAGAAATGGTTGGATGTCTTTCTACTCGTTAGTAAAAGATGTTTGAGTAAATAACTAATTAAAAATTGATATGAAAGTTCTTATCTTGTATCTTTGTAAATGGACTTTTTTAATTTTCGATATTTCTAAGCCACAGCAATTCAATGCGTGTACGCTACATGAAGCAGTTATCTTCACTCATGAAGGTGTTCCGTTGACATTAGAGTAGTAGATATAAACGTTCTTAGTACAAGCAGAATACTTAACTCAATTTGAATTATTAAATTGAAACTATTCAATTTTATGCAAGATATTTTTCTCAAAAAGCAATCGTTGCTCAATACGAGTATTGTTTGGTTAGAACTTGTCCAAAAATAATAAAACATGAAATGAGATGAGTTCATAATACAATATTAATATCATAACTTCAAGCTGTCCGAACTGTTAAATGCCCTGAACTTCTTGAAACAGATGCTAGCAATATTACCGTCGGAAGTTTCCAACTCATCACGGATCTTGTGACCATTTCACTGAAGCCGGCAGTAATAGCAACAACTATTGTATCATTTTTTATGGGTAGATATTTATACATCTGAAACTATACTCGAAAATATTGTCCTCTGTCCACTGATACATTGAAACAGCATTCGTACACCGTACATTAATAAGGTCTGGTAAACATATTTTTTCAATAGTAATAGCAAAGACAACCACATTTTAGAGACAACTAGTTACAACTTCTCAATTTCAAAAATTCATTTGCCGGAAAGAGTAATATCAGCTCCCTAAAATAAGAAACTGAGCAGCCTAGCTATGAATTTTTTCTGTATACGTAAGATCAATTTCCTAACAAAGTTCCTTAATTTTTCCTTTAAAGTATACGAAACACCCAAAATATATTAAAATCTTCAAAATTGTAGTTGTTATTATAAGCTATATCCCCGTTTTAAAAAAGTTATACCTCTGCAAATAGATTCGATATACCCTTCTTGATTAAATATTCGTTTTTAGAACCAGAAATAATAATAAAGAATCACACTTAAAGAAAACTTCAATTGTTCACAGAAAATTCCGAGTCTGAAAAAAAAAATAGTACTCCGCTTTCTCCTTCACGACTGCATTGGTGGTCTCATGGCGATTATGAAGTGTTTGTCAAATAATATTGTTGAACTGAGTTGAACAAAGACACTTCTTACTTTGTTGATCCTTTCTGTTACGTCTTTTTCGAGGTGCCACGATTAGTAGTGAGATCTGCCAGGGTAGCAGAATGATGTATTGATACATACTTAAGTTCAAATTATATGTTCAAATTGGGAAGAAGTTTTTTTAATATTGACAAAGCTTTCGTAGTGTTAATATGAAGTTTATCATTGCCTACCCGGTCACAAAGCCATGTAAGATTTGTTTGCATATCGAACGGTATTGTCGACAGGAGATCGATATTGTTCCTCTCCTCTGGTTCTTATATACATTTAGAAATAGCAGGGAGGACATTAAGCAACCCTGCTTGCCCATAGTGTTTTGTGAGGATGATTTGGTACATTAAAATGCCGTGGTGCGCCTTTATAATACTAACAGTTTTGATAAGTTCATTCTTTTTCTCAAATACGATCCAAAACGACTTACAATTTATGATGTCTAAGACCGTTCTGAACTCAACCAAGCATACATGCAGGCTAGTTTGTTATTCACTTATTTACTTCTGGATCCGTACAAGACTGATTTATAAAGAAGGCGGCTTGCTGTTCAAGCAGTAATCTCTTGAGTTTGTCCAGCATGCGTTTGAGAAAACTTAACTTATTTATTTAGAGGACGAGCTTAGAATATTGATAACTTTATAATTTTTAAAAAAATTTTCACTTTTTTTAAGAATCTTAATCAGTAATTCTTCAAGCTGTTCCCCAGATAGTCTAACTTTTGAAGTGCTTCGAACGTGGGGCCAACTTTAAATGGTTCGATTGGGAGATTGTCTTAACCTGGTGATTTATTATGCTTAAGTTATTGAATGGCCAGTATTATCTCTTTAAGAAAAAGAGGCTGTCTGGAAATAGCCGATACTTTTAAGAAAGTGTTTACTAATTATGTTGTGACACTTTCAGTTGACTTCTTATCATTGTTGTCGGGATTCAGCGTGATAATGTTAACATATTTCTGACGGTATATAGCCCTGTTTAATGAAGTTTTCTACAAAAATTGACGATTGTTTAATGAATAGTTGCAAAAACATTATTCCAAAACTAGTTTCCATCAACTTTTGAACTACAAAAACTAAAGCTAAATAAAGTTCATGAAAAATTTGACAAATTCGAAAAGCTGCATTTGTGCAGAGTTTATATTGATTTCTGAAAAGTTTAGATTTTGTAATGTATATTGTTTTTGAAACAACTGGATTCAATTAAATGCATCAGAGACGTCAAACAGATGCATCGGTAAAATGTTACCACATTTTGCAAAGTTTAATTTACACTTTTAGTTTTAGTTTTTTATTCTTTTGACGGGGTTTCGTTGGGCAATTTTTTTTTTTTTTTTGCAAACTAAAATTTGATTTTTTTTTTTCTCAAATTGATTTGCCCTATGGTGAACCAAACAACAAAACAAAATATATGAAAATTTGAATAAATGTAAACGTCGTCAACTGCCCTAAAACAAAAGAGTCAGCAGTCACAAAACAATATTTTGTTTCTACAATGCAATTGTCGAGTCGACGCAGCGGATGCGACTCTTTGCACTGTTAACGCTGATTACACTGCCAGTACCATACGGTACATACGGTTTCGGAGCCGGACTGTGCTGCAGTTGATGAGGATGTCGTCGTCGTCGTCATCGTCATCGCCATCATAGTCGGCGTGTCCTGCTGCCTCGACTGGCATATGAATATGAGGCTGCTTTTTCATCATCAAGGATTGTATGAAGATGTCGTCTCTCCTGTGGTGACTTTTTTTTTAAAAGTTGCGCGGTTTTTTTTTAATGTATTCTTTCGCTTTCATATTAAGCGTAGTGCCATTGCGTAGCATCTGTTGACCATTGACGTAGCTAGAGATTTTGTTTAGGAGGACAAAGGCCCCCTTAAATGGGTTGTCGATTTTTTCGATGTTTCACAAATTTTTTGATCTTATAGTCTTCAGTCAAATTGATTTTCGGAATCTTAGTTCAAACTCTGCTGTACCTGAGTTACTCTTTTAACATCGATTAGACAGACATATAGAAGACTCGCACCTAACTTGCCCCTCTAGTTACGCCAATGCTGTTGACTCTCAAAAAAGATTTTTGTCATAAAACGCAGTTAAAACCATTCAACATTTCTGGTGTATGAAATAATTATGCTTTGTTGTTGGTGCGTTGATTTGACATTTGGTAAAATTACATGCATTCTGGTGGACGAACGAGCCATACATAGGACGAGTATTTACCAAGAACCGCTTGCAATTATTGTTTTGCTTGTTGCTAATAGATCCCAAAACAACCATGGGTCACACAATTGAAATGTACCCTCTGCCTTAAACCTGCTGTTTGTCCTAATGAAGCTTAACCGCCGCTATGGTAAATCAACAAACTGTGACGTTGTCCTGGATACGTTGCGAGCAAAAGTTAAAGAATTAAAAATAAAAACTAAAAAAAAAATGTAAACTCTATAGTGGACAGAGTTTGGTCGATAATCAAATTATTTTAACAAAATGTGGTATGTGGAGTGGTGCAATATGTACAGGTGCATTTTCTTTAAATGAATCGTTTGCTCAGCTCACCATAACCTCAAACTTTTTAGTTGGTTACCGTTAAGGTCAGCGACGTAACATGCTAGGAATTATCAACAAAGAATTGTTGGGATGGTGGTACATTCGAACTTCATTTCCACCTAGTAATCAAAATTTTTTCAATTGTGATATTGGAAACTCTGATTTTATGAAATGTAAAATGAAAATAAGCAATAATCATTTTTGGGGAGCCGTTGTAACATGAAAATGAAAAGAGTAAATAGTGCTCCTTCAATATAAAGAAAAGTTTCTTCAATTTTTTATAAGTTAGATATCATAAAATCAATTAGTTTGAGGAAAACTGTAATATTCTGGTGAAAACATAATTCTTCAAGTAAATTAAGTCAGATGATTAGTTTTGCGAAAAATAAGTACTCGTGTTCACCTTAGAATAGTTTTTTTTTTTTAATTTCTATTGAAAATCACTTTCAAATCAGTGAAGGCATTTGGTTTTTTTGAAAACGAATTAAATGGAGACTTAGAATGTACTTTTTAGAGGGCGAATGTACTTTTTCTGTCATAGACAAATCGATATTTTTCGTATATTTTAGCAACGTTCACTTAAAAAAAAAATTAAAAACAGAAAAGGTCTTAGGCATATGGCCATTTCCACAGAAATTGTCATTTTAGCTGGCCTATTTTTTTTTTTTTTTTTTTTTTTTTTTGGAGTACACTCTTCAAAAATGGTTTTTCTTGAAGTTAAGGCAAAGTTTTTGACAAATCAACCTACGGGGTGGTATGTTTACAGTTTGGGCATTTACCACAAAAAATGTCAGGGACCTTTGAAGGAAATTTTACAGAATTTTTAATTTCGAATCCTCAAAAATATATAGAAACATATTTATTATACACAAGATATGTACTTTATTTCAAAAGTAACTATTTTTTGTACTACAACTTTTGCGAAGGAGATGAAGTCATAAATTCTATACTAAAAGCCCTAAAAAGTCAAAGCACTTCAAATTCTACTAAGAAGATAATGTTAGTTTTATGTTACAGGCTCAAAATAAGACATTCTTTAAGAACCCAATACTCGACATCTTGTCTTCAGTTCACCTTTACCTTTTCACGTTAATAAATTACGCCTAACTGTCTTTATGTGACAAAACTTTCGACACTAAGCATAAAATCTAAGTTTACATTGTGCCATTTTTTTTTCTTTCTTATTTTAATCAATTAAACTTTTGTTGGTGTTAATATAAAATTAAAAATATTTTTGTATGAGGGTCACCTTAAGTATGCACCCTAAATAAAAGGCTTACTACCTTATCTGTGCCTCTTAATATGTGGAGTAAATTCCATGAGAATCGATTGAGCGGTCTTCGAGAAAATGATATTTATAAATATTTTGTATCAGGACCACCCTAAGTATGAACCGTAAGTAAAATTTTTACTATAATATCTGTGCTTTTTAACATAAAAGATATGTGGTCATGTGTAAATTCCATAAGAACCGATTTAGCGGTCTTCGAGAAGATGATATTTAAAAAATATTTTAGTGTGAGGGCCACACTAAATTAAAGTTTTGTAGCCTAAGCTATGCTTCTTAACATAAGAAATACGTGGTGTAAATTCGGTGTGAATCGATTCACCTGTCTTCGTGAAAATGATATTTAAAAATATATTTGTATGAGGGCCACCCTAAGTATGCACCCTAAATAAAATTTTTACAATCTAATTTGTGCCTCTTAATATAAAAGCCATACTGTGTAAGTTTCATGAGAATCGATTTACCTGTCTTTGAGAAATCGCTATTTTTAAAATATTTGTATATGAGGGCCACCCTAAATAAAAGTTTCATCGTCTTAGCTATGCGTCTTAATGTAAGAGACATGTGGTGTAAATTCCATGTGAATCGATTAAGTGGTCTTTGTAAAAATGCTATTTTAAAAATATTTTCGAATGAGGGCCACCGTAAATTAAAGTCCTATAGCCACCACGCCCCTGGTGTCTAGTCCCGTTCATATTTTGTGAAGTGCTTAGCATAGGCTATGTGCATCCTGACACCGAATTTTAAGACTCTTGCTATCATATGAACCAAGATATAGCGAGTTGAAGGTTTTAATTGCACGTAAAGTGCCACGCCCCTTGCTTTTATCAAAATAAAATATAGCCCATGTTACTCAGGAGTAGTGTAGCTTTCTATTAGTAGAAAAATTTTTGGAATCGGTTCTGTAGTTCCAGAGATTACCCTGAACATACAAACAAACAAACAAACAAACCTTACCTCTTTATATAATAGTATAGATTATTGTTGTGGATCGAAATCGAAATCTGAAAAGTTCTAGGTGTGAAAGTGTTCAAGAGAGGTATTAATCTTGTATTTTTTTTTATTGCCAGCAAACTATAGTCCTAAAAATATTCCAGTGAGAAAATATTTACTTTAAAACTCTAAGGCCTGTTAACTTATCTCAATTAAATCGTAGCTTAAACTGGGATTTGTCTTAATCGCCGATTAGTCACAAACATCGATAACTTATGTCGTGTAATCGGCTATTAATGTGCAAATCGTCGATTGAAGTTAATATGAGAAATTTCTCCGATTAACGAAGTTAACTCGAGTAAAATTTTGACGTTTGTTCTCTCAAATAATTTAATCAAAAATGTGAAATTGAGTAAATGTAAAATATTTTGCAATTATTTTTTTTTTTTAAGGGGGCAACTGGATCAAATTGTTAAATGCAATAAGACAAGCTTGCTGAGGAAAATAGGTGGAGTTCCAATTTTTTTTTCAATTCACTTTACCAAAATACCAGTGATTTTAAAGTTACTGATGAACATAATGGAAAGATGTTTGCTGTTTAGATCGAACCTTTACATAAAGAAAGTCATCAATTACCTATGATCTCCTTTGGCAAAGGTTCCAAGGACAGATTTCTACAACGACGGGTACAAGTTGCAGGCTTTATGTTAGTTCTAGAAAATCTGTCATCAACTTTGAATTTGTTTTTATATTAGCAAAAAATATCGAAAATGTAGGATTAAGCGCTACAGAGTGCTCATTTTAAGATAAAGGCCGTCATAGACAACAAATTGAAGCTACAATCTTTCCAATCATTACAGTAATTGAATGTTTTCTGAAATATTTTTGTCATCTGCCAAATATGCTATTCTCAATTAACCGCAAATGTATAGATAAACAATTCGCAATTGCTTTAATGTGTTGCATTTTTTGTTAAACTGAGATTTCTAAATGCTCAATAAATTCAGAGATAAGTTACCAAATTTAATTCGAGACATAATCGCAGTTTATAAAATCTTCGATTAAAGTGGTATTAAGAAAAGAGATAATTTAACCGGCCTAAGCGACAAATTTGTAAGACATTTTTTTCGCTAATCCATATCCCTTCAATTGGAGAAAATGATGTAAAGACAAAAGTATTTGAATTCGAGAAATATTTTCTTTCTGGAACTCTTTTAAAATTGGGCAAATAACGACTAAAACTTAAAATAATATCGTTTTTGGTATATTTTGACACCCATTTTAGAGATGTTTTCTGCAGCTTAGAAATTGGAAATTTTCAGATCTTCGGAAATAACGAAAAAACACATACACATTTTTAGCTGATTTACAAAGACATGGTTGTTCGACACGCCTATATTTAAACAAACAGTCTGCAATCATATTAAAGTGGGCGTTGGTATAAAGTTTCATGCTGTTGAGGAATGACAATTTTCTTTCTAGCCGGCGGCTTAAGCAAATGCTTTTTCGTATTCTCGGATTTAAATAACAAAAAAAAAAAATAGTTATTCCCTACACGTGGCAAGGAATTGGCTCAATATTTAATAACTCAAATTGTAAGATGCATCAACATTCTGCCGACTGTCCTTGACAGTGCATTCACAATGGAAGCAGTCATTTCTGGATTTTTTTTACTTTACCAACAAAGCGTGTTAAATTAATTTAGTCGCGCTCCTTTTTTTTTTTTGTAATAATCTTCACTAGTTGAGGAAACCCCAAGGATGCGCCTCATATCGCGAATTCGCACAGAAAATATTTATATTACCGCGGAAAAAAAAAAAACTTTTCGCCGATTTAGTTTTTTCGCACGCTGCACTTTAGTAAACTTTTCACTTTCAACTGGAAATGACTTCACTTCCAAGCTGCAGGATATGCGCCAAGGAGCCAAGAAAAAAATTACTCATGTATATGTATAAAAGTATATAATATTAAAGTGAAACATCGCCATCAATGGCAGCGGGTGAGTGGAGTGCTGGTGTTGCCGAGAAACAGCGAGGCGGAGGAAGGTGGCAGAAGGCGCACTTAAAAGTGGCGTCTAGTGGCTGGCAGAGGCGCCGCATTGATGGTGTTACGCTGAGTTGAGTTAAGTTTGGTCGTGCCAAGCAACTGGAGGTGATGAACAACAAACGAAGGACGAAGGAGAAGGCGCTGATGAAAAAAAAAAGAGGACGAAAAAATTATAATGAAGAAGAAAATGAAAAAAATGGAGGAAGAAAATTAAAATGGTGGCGGCGGTGAATGGCAAAGTTGTGCTACTACAGCTGATGACTATGAATGAATGAATGAATGAAATTTTTTTTTTTTTTTTTTTGTTTCTTCTGTTGTTTTTGTTGACGTTTCAGAGTAGTAGAGGCAAAAAAAAAAGTTTCAATATATCTAAGAAAATTTATGCGAACTGCCGCCACTACTATTGCGAGTAACAAAAAAAAAAAGCAGCTCTTAGCTGCAACCCCTTGATGACTGACTGCGTTCCAATGCGTTGGGTTTTGAAATGTTGCCGTTGCCGCTGCCGCCACTTATTTACATTGTTTTACTCGAACATTTTTTCTTTTATTTATTTATTTTTTTTCAGTTTTTTTTTTTTTTAAAAAAAAGCGCGCGAAATCAAAATCACATAATTTTTTTGCTGGCTTCCATTCCTTCTTTGGATTTCCATTTTATTTTTTTATTTTTTTTGCCTTAAAAGTTGACGGGAGTTTTTATGCATAAATGAGAACGTCAAGGGAAAAGTTGTCTCCATTTGACTAGGTGAAGGTCGTACCGCTTGCTTGTTCGCGCAAAACATTGCATACATTTAAGAGAATCTGTCAAGTAGCGCAGGACCGAACAGTACTGAACATACCGATTTCCTGTTCACTATCACTGAGCCCAGCTCAGGTTTCTGAAAATTCGTCATCACCTTCATCATTATTATTATTATTATCATCATTAAGTTGATTTCGCCGCACGCGCCAAACTATAAACTTTGCATTCGTAAACAATGCCAGGAGACACGGCTGACTTGGCACACGATGTACGAGTAGTCGTAGTAGCAGCAGCAGCAGTGTTTTTTTGAAGCACGGCGCAAAAGACACAACGCACAGCGCAGATGACGCCAAAGACGAAGAAGAAGAACAAACGGAAACAACAGCGAAAAGCCCAGAACAAACTCATAAAAAGGACCAGCAGACAAGTAGTAGAAGGGTTAACGACTCATCAGACGGAATCATTTAATCGAATTGTTGTTACGTCGGTTGAATGTAGCCGTAAAATGTCCATTTGCCCGCAAAAGTTTTAGATATTGCTATGAACTAATTGTACTTCTTTTTAAGAGAGTAGTTACAATTAGATGATTTAGTTAAACGGTTAGTAAAGTTTTGATGTTTCATTTTAAGATGAAGTGCTTGAAAATTTAGTCTAGTGTTTCGCCAATGTTTTTATTCCTTCCAATTCATGGTTTTCTCAAGGCCCTCAAAATAATCAGTAATGACCTATTCATTCGACTCAAATCTCTTAACGCCCAGCAAATCTCTTCAGGTTAGGGAACAGGAAATAGTCACAGGGGATCTGGAGTATTCTCCGAGCATGGGGTAGCAGTTTGTAGCCCAATTTAGTAAATTTGACTTTAAACGCGTGCACCCATGCATTGTCTTGTGGAGGAGCACTTTTTTCTTTACCAAATGCGGTAGTTTCTGCTTCAAATAAATGTCGAATTCAACCAAAAGCTCTGAATAATATTTGCCGGTGATTGTCTTATACTTTTCAAGGTAATCGATTTGAATTACACCGCGTGCATCCCAAAAAAACTGTGGCCATGACCTTATTGGCTGACAGACCCCTTTGGCTTTCTTCGGTGCACGTTCACCCGAAGATACCCACTGTCTTGATTGTTCCTTAGTTTCTAGTGTATAGTGATTAAACCATGTTTCGTCCTCGATAACGATTCATCGCAAAAACTCGTTTGGACTGCGGTTAAACATCGCCAAACACTCCTTTGAAGTAGGAGCATTCGTGGCACCCAACAAGCGGATAGGTTTTTCATCTCCGAATCTTCATGTAAAATGAGGTGTTACAACTCAGTTGAGATGCCCTGACAGCCTCAGATACCTCATGCAATTTCATTCTCCGATCGTCCAAGATCATAACATGGACGATTTCTGGCGTGACGACCACTTTTGAGCGACCTGCACTTTCGGCATCACTTGCGCGGGTCGACTAAAATGAAACTCAGTGAAACACAAGTTCCCATAGTATTTATCAAGTCTTTCCTTAGTTTTGGTTATGGTTTTTTTTACACAAGAAATAATGCTTAACCCTTTGAGGACCAAGGGGCACATGTATCCCAAAAACCAAAATATTCTTCAAAAAAAGGTTTAACACGAAATCATTTTATTTATGTTACAAAAGCAAGCAGAAATGTCTACTTTTGAATATTTGAAACATGTTCAAATAAATTGGACTCCCTTAACGTTAATTCGAAATAAAAGTGCGTTATCTTAGTTTGTTATATGATAGTTACATGAAACATTAGAAATAATTTTCAAATAAATTGGATCACATTTCAAAAGCTTATGGTTCTCAAGGGGTTAATCACCACACAAATTCAATTTTTTCCATTTTTATTAAAACTTACGAGGTTGTCTGCTTTTAATGGCTGTCAAATACAAACTAATTCATGCAGCTTGCTCAAAACTTGACAGTAGGTATTTATAGATGGCAGTTTATGGGAACAGTGTTTGCATTTAAAGCTACTGTGCGAGAAATCTAAATAGACACTAACTTATCAAACCGCTCTCGTAAATTGTGATCTGAGAGCCTTTCTCTAAAATGTGTCTGGCTACTCTTTCCACTCAATGTTTGAATGTCCGGGAACGTATTTTTTTTTAAATATATTTACGGCTAAAATAACTTTGAAAGCTTTCATAAAGCTTTGGCTGTCTTCCAAATCGAAGATTTGCAAGCTTGTATCATTCAGTATCATAATTATATTTTGGGAGTTCGATGAAAGAAAAAGAAACTGCGGTCTCTCCACGTTCGATCTTTCCACATATGATTCCATTTGGCAATGAATGAAACTGATTAGCTTTAACCTATTTTTTTGTTCTATGAACCTTTGTTTTAAGTAATGTTTTTGATGTTGACGACACACTGTACTAAACAGTAAGCTCAGTAAAATAATACTTAATATTTTTCAATAAGAAAACATTAAATGTGCTCTTTTACATTCACAGATCACCATTGACAAAAATTATTTAATAAGATAAAGATAGTAACAGCAAAATCCAATAGATATGGCATATAGTCGCATGCTAGTGCGTCTACCAGCGTAAATGGGTGCATCACGAATCGGATGGATCACAGCATCAGAAACGCACCTTAATTAATGCCGAATGGCTCTACCCATAATAATAATTAATAATCAACTGTTTTGGATGTCAGTTTCATGGTCGCCTCATGTCTAGTTGAAGTACGCGTACGTATTGCTTTATGCATTGCCACAATGACGCCCGCGCAATTGGCCGATTAAGCTCAGTCAGGATTCCAGATTGTAAAACAAAATTCTTTAATTGAGCTTACAATTATTATTTGATATCAATCTTATCCACACATCCATCCACCACATCCATTCATCGTAGTCACTATCAATGAACGATCATCGTTTAGTATGCGAGTACAACAACAGCCCACGCAATTCGATGAGGGCAAAATGAAAAAAGAGGTTTAGCACGCGCTACGTACTATACCTCTACATTGTCTTAAGATACTCGTATCGTATAGAGCCAACGCACGGGCACGCTTTGTATGCTGCGAAGAAGCAAAAACAAAAAAAATTATACTCATTTCCAGTGATAATTTTGCCAACAGGTCAGTCAGCAAAAAAAAAAGTTGATTTAACAACGTGGCGAACCCTTTTCGGTCGATACACAGTGGAGTATCTGGCCTGAGTATTTGGTCAATATCTTTTTCATTCAATGAGATCGCTTAATATGAATCTGATGTCAAAGCTTTAAGTTTCATAATGTCGAATATACTTACCATGACGTTTCAACAATTTCAGTTTTTTTGAAAGTTTCAAAACGCTATAAGGTGGACCAAACCTTATCTGCTCTAAAACCTTGAACTTGGCTTTCGTTTTGCTGAGTGTGTTATTATGAAATTTTTATTTTAAAAGGCGATATTTGAACAGCTACCTTGGTCAGATACACCGCTGTGTGATGTGTTGTTGTGCGGGAGGCAAAAGATCTTAAAGAAGTGTGGGCGATAGTGTGGAACGATTCCTGTAATTATGTTCATAAAGAATGAATTGATTTCTTTAATAAATGATTTGCTTATGTTGAAGAACTAAGGAAATGAGTAAATTAGGAAGAGATTTTATGACCATTTTCCAAAAAATGGTTAATTTTTTTGGATCATTTTTACAGTGTTGCTTGTTTATTATTTTCAAGTTTAATATTTTGAGCTTTGCTTATTAATACTAATCTAAAATAAATAAATAAATTCATTAAAAGCACTGAAGAAGTTGAAATATACCTAGCGAATCGTCGGGAAAAAATAAATTGCTTTGTTTTTATTTTCAATAAAACTTTGACCGAAAGTGCCGAACATTTACTTATAGAATTTGCTCTTATTTTTCTATATTCCTTTTCTTGAGTGCCATTCTGAATTTGAGTTTATGCTTTTGGAGTGTACTTGCTACGTTCGATTTCTCCCAAAATTCAATTTTTTCACATTTTTTATGTGGAAAAATCGAATTTTGGGACTAAATATTATCTATAACAGAAAAAATTTTTAAATTTTTTAACGTCAAGTTTTTTGCAAGAATGCAGTCCTTATTTTTCGAGTAAATTCGGGTATCCATTCTGTGAAGAAATAAAAGTTACGAGCAAAAATACGTTTTTTTTTAGTCAAAATGGCTCTTCAGGAGAATCAAAAGTGCTCCATTGATTTTTCTCGGAACGAAAAAAAAGTGATGCATATTTTGTTTTTAAGGGTCTTTCGAACTTTTGAGTCGGTATCTGGCTGACTTTATTTTGCTTCAAACAAATCGACCCGTTCTAGTGTAAAACAAAAATACCTAAAACGCCTTATCTTGGCACTTAATGCAGATCTTTTCTACGATTTGGTAAGTCCGTTTTTTTTGCCAAATTTAAATGAAATCGGATACAAACTCTGTTCGCGCTGTTTACGGGGGGGGGGGGGGGGGGGGGGCTTAACAGAAAGAGAAAATATTAATTTTTACTGTATAGCATAAATAAAAATACATGTATTATATACATAGTTATTAATATTTTAAAGTGAAGCTTCATACAAATATTGTCTGTATTGACATAAAAGCTATATAAATATTTTTCTACGGGTAAGTGTGAATAATACACTTACACATTTGTATTTTTATAAGCGTGTATTTATGTATATGTATACTTGCATTAAGATTTTGCAGAATAATTTCATCAATGGCATCGAAACTTTAATGAGGATTGCTCTGATTTTGCTTAATTCCAGGGTATGGTTGAAAAAAAAAAAAAATTAAAACAAAAAAACCTGATCAATCCCTTTGTATTTACATATATACTATATGTACATTTGTACACTTGCGTACATACATACGAGTATGTATATACACATAAAGTTTATTTATATTTCGCAAAACTTATCTCAAAGTAGATAAAAGTTTCGAGTATATTAGCTTGTAGCAAAATAATGTCATAGAAAGATAATTTTTTATCCAATATGAAGAAAAACTTCCCATTGTCAGAAAATGTTTTTCTTCTCTTCAAATGAGAGAATCATTGCTAAACAATAATTTTGTCTTCAGATCAAGTTATTACCGAATTTCTCACTTTTTATATCTGTTTTCCGAATCAAAAATCTAGGAAATAAATTCGCTTCTACCACTTGATTCATTTTAATTTGTTGATTTAAGACATGTTAGGGGACGTCCATAAATAACGTGATTCAAAATAGGGAGGGAGGAGGTCCGGCGAAATCACACCAAGTCTCATCAAGGGGGAAGTGGGTACAACTTTTAATGCAGAGACTATATATTATTATAGCATATTACATTTCAAAATTATAACGAAAATCTCACGGAAGAGAGGGGGGTCTCGTCAGAACTCACCAAATCTCTCCAATGGGAGAGGGGGGGAGGGGGTTCGAATACTCAAAAACACACTTCATGTTATTAACGGACGGCCCCTTAGTATACGTCAGCTATTTAGTTTTATTGCGAAATCTGGTTGGTCCAATGAGAAGGTATAATAAATCTACCCTGCGGTCGATTGAACTTGTCGGTTCTTAAACTGACTGCCACTCCTACCTAACCTAAATTCGTTTCTCCGAAATTCGGGCCCGAAGTTGACCGAAAATGAAGTTTTCAAGATATTAATGCTCATATGTTTTGAAAATAAAAGCGGAAAGTGAGAAATAGGAGGCATTCGGTTTCAGCGGTTCAAAAGCGCACTTAAAATATTTTTAAAATCCTGCAACAAAGAATTTACATATGTCCCTAAGACTAATATAAAACTAATACATAATTCAACTAATTCTAGGATTTTGATATATTCAACCCTATGCATCTTTAAACTTGGACCAGAATACGAAAAAATATGATAACTTTCGGATTTAGCGAGCCTAAAGCACACAAAAACTGATTCTCATGACTCGGCGTTTCAGTTTAGCTCTAGTATTTTTGTATAGCAGTGATACCGACTAAATTACAATAAATTTAAGAACATAAAATTTTAAAAATTCATAGCTCGCTTATTTTGAGTCATAGACAGATTCACCACTCACAAAAAATTTAGTGAATCTAGACACCATTCCAATTCACGGAAAAATCTGTGAATCTGAATCTGCATTATTTCTAGTGAATCCTGATTCATTTCGTTTCACTCCGTATAAATATATGAGTGTTTCATGAGCTACTCATGAATCAAAGGCACAGATTGTATCAAAAAAGTTGGTGATACTCGCGTGGAACATTTTGGGAAGTTTTTTGAAATATGGGGAAAGGTCGAAAATTGGATTTTGGAATAATTTATTCCTTAACACTTTTAGGACGGACCCTGGAAGGACCGTTTTTTGACCCATTTTTGGAATTTTTTTTTTCTGTAATTAATGGGATAAGGTTGAAAATGGATTTTGGACTTCATTTAGGGTGGCTCCGTAGTCCGGCCCCGGGAAAGGACCGTTTTTGACCCATTTTTGGATTTTTTGTTTTTTTTTCTGTAATTAATTGGAAAAGGTCGAAAATGGATTTTGAACTTCATTTAGGGTGGCAAAATACAAATGATAAAAAATTGTTTCATTTCTATCCCCTCTCCTCGCACAACATTGAAGTCCTTAGTCCTTCAAAATACATAGTACATTTGTTAAGATATCTACATGCAGAACTTTGTTAGGCAAATAGTTTCTTCATCTAACTCTTTTTAACCCTTACTGTTTTAAGTTTGTAATGTTTTAGCCTGGTTAGGAAAGAGTAATTTATGGAAAAAGCCAATTGCATACAAACAGAAGTAAAACAATTACATTCAAATTTAACGACCTCTTCGGCTGAACCCTGAACTCGGTCCTGCCACCATGACAGAAGTTGGTCTATCGGATTGAGTACTCGTATTATTTAAAGCAAATGCTCTTCTTTTGATTCATAACTGTAGTAACCTAAACCTAACAGAACCTATTTAACCATTTGTTCGTTGGTATTTTGAATATCTTACTTGCCGTACAATCATAATAGATATTAAGTATTCCATTTCTAAATACACAAATTCTTTTTCTGTCCCCAATTCGGAAAGGTAAAAACAAAAGAGTGAGGTGCCAACGCAACGCAATACTTAAGATGTTTATTAGTAGATAGCAGACCGATCGTATTGTTCGGTCGTTGTTGACTCGCTTGCGTTCCCTTGCTCCTCTTCTGCCTGCGCGCTCGCCACATTGCTCATTTATTTGTTTGTTTATTCGCTCATTCAATTTAGCTCCGATCATCATCATCGTCATCATCGTCACTGTAGTTGTTGTCGTCTTCGCTGGTTTTGGTTTTGACGCCTCCCCTTTTCAAGTTACCAGTTAACTGATAAGTTATTTACTTTGGGGCTTTGGCTCGTTCGGTTCGTTCATTTGCTCATTCGTTCAGTTGGAATGCAGACTCGCATATGTAATCAGAGAACGTCGAATCAGGTTTTATTGTTGGACCGCGATCTGCGTTAGCCATCAGCTTTATGGTGACTCTGGGCCTCACTATTGTACTCGTAATATGTACAAGCAACGCAGTTACCTACCCATTGATTGCCGTTGTGTTGCTTTTTCATCTTTGATTGGGGGGCTCTCTCTCGCTTTCTTTGTGTTTTTTTTTTTTTGCCTTTTGAAAGCTGATCGAGTGTGCTGACGCGAATAATACGTATGTATGTGTAACGTGCCTGAAATAAAGGTTGAGTTATAAAGGTGTTTTTTTTTCTGATTGTTCTTAATTGGCGATTACGCATTTAAATTGGCGCATGTAAATACCCTTAACTGTTCAATTTGATGTACATGCATATGGGCAGTGGCGGCGTCCTGTAGGAGGAAATATTTTAGATTTTTTAAGAAACTCTAAGAAAATGAAAAGTTTTTTCCAACCGAATGAGAACTCCTTCACTTGAGTTTCATACTTTTCAGTGACCCTAGCAAAATTAAATATTTTTCCATCTGATTTAGTATCGTCTGAACAGTTCAAGAAAGTTTTTCCTAGAGAATTGCATATTAGGGGACGTCCAATCTCCCCTTGGTGAGATTTCATGAGATCTGGCGGGACTCGTCCCCTCCATTCCGTGAGAGTTTTCTTATAATTTTTAAGTATAATCTGCTAAACAATGTCTGCTCTCGGTATTAAAAAGTCAACGCGAGATTTTCGTTGATCCCCCCTCCCCCTTGGTGAGATTTTTCCGGACCCCCTCCCCCCCTATTTTGACTCACGTATTTTATGGACGGCTCCTTAGGGTAGTGAGTTGCACGCACCGTGCATGTGGGTATGTTGACCGTATACTAGAGCAATAGCATACCTAGGGGGCGGTCGCCCCGGTCACAACCACTTGGAGAGCGGAAAAATGATTCTCGTTATATGAAATATAAATTTTGTATTTAGCACAACCACGAAAATAAATCGAGAGAATATGTAGGTGATATTATAATCCAATGTGAAACAGATCTCATTTCCTAGGGTTTTTCGAGGGCCAAAAGTGAGTAGCTTTTTTTTAAGAAACCTATTAGTACAGTTTCTAAAGCAAAGAATATTTTCTGTAGGGGCCGGCATATTACCTCTTCGCTTCGGACGCTCACTGCACTAAAGTATTATACTTGTCGGAAGTAAATATTCTACGATATCTTTCAGAGATCGCCAACTGAAAATTAGTTGTCTTTAAAATAAAATTTTAGGCCTACTTGGAAAGTTTCAGTAGTTTCCATGATATCTGTAGAAAAAAAAAACAGCTTAAGTAGACTTGAAAAAAAAAAATTAAGTTAAAGCCAATTTTTTAATAGTTTTTGGTGAAATTTGCTTTCCGTTTTTGTGCACTATTGAGAACTGAATTAGCACTAAGAAATCGCCCAAGAACAAAAGAGAGATTTCACTCAAAACTAGTAAAAAATTAGTCTTTACTCTTTTGGCTCAAGTCGACTTAAGCTATTTTTCTGTTTATCTTTGGCCTCGCCAAAAATTGAATATCCTACCCGCATTATAGCTTTCCATGTCGTGTTTTGAGGCTTATCCTTGTATGGTTGGTGCCACGCTCTCTTTTCAAAATTCGTTAACTTTTTGTCTGGTGCTTGGCCGAACGATATTTTGTATGTGTATGAAATTTGTTTTCATTACTTTAAATAATTTCCTCAGTGTAGCGTTCTAAGCTTTTCTTTTTTATATGGAGAGTGCCACGCCCACCAAGTTCTTGTCCAGAGCTTTTCTGAATCATTCCTAATATTTGTGTGAAGTTTGGTTCCATTTTCTCAAAAAAATTCTCTCAGTATAGCATTTTGAAGTTTTCGCTCACGTGGAAAGTACCACGCCCTTTCATCGAAATTCGCCAACTTTTTTCCAGAGATTATCTAAGTTTTCCTAGTATTTTTGAGAAATTCGGTTACACTGTAGGGCCTGTAACAGAAGCCTCATTTTCTATTTTTGGCGCCGCTGCAATGAATGAGCCAAAAACTAAAACAAAATATCATTTTCTCAACCGTCTAGATAACGTCCAGCCACGAAATAGAATTAATCTTTTTTTTTTTGCATATACATATACATAGATAAGAGATAAAAATTCTTATCTCAAGCAATTTGCTTATTGTTTACTACTAGATAATATTTTTCCTTTGTTAGGCTAAACCGTCCGCTGCGCGATCTCAAGATGTTAAGGTGGCTGGCTAAAACTTTATAGTAAGACAACTCTGGACACGAGTGAACTTAGGGAATTCAAATAAATTTATATTTGGATGTTTTAATCAACTAAGTTTACGCCCCCACAGACTTTACGTTTTAGGTAATTTAACGACCACTCTGACCCGATAATATCGTTTTCCAAACCGTCTACCAATTGTGAATCTAGCCACCAAAGCTATCGGCGTAGATGACTCAGTAGGCATGGCGATATCGACAATACCTACATAAAATATATGCATACACACACATACATAAATATATTGTCAGAATAACAATACTGTCCACATATGGTACAAAAAAAAGAATGAAAAAAATACCTTATTTTACTACATCAGCCTTGTTGGACGGCTTTTTGCCAGCGTGAAGCAACACATTATATACGTGAAGGTGCGATTTTGATTGGTGATCGGAATGCTGACAAGAAAAGCAAGGTCTCGACTGCTTAAATTTGCGCAATACCTACAATGCAACCAAATACAGTCAGCTAATCGTGCGCACAAGTCCAGTAAACCATCTAAAAGTGCGAGCAGTCTGTCGTCGCTCTATAGGAGCAGGCAGCTAGGCAGTTTAGTTGTAAATTTATGTAGCTTGGCATACGTTAACTCCAGGCACAGCCAAAGAGTGGAGTTTTATGTACATACCTACATACAATGCACAACATAATGGCACACTCCAGGTGGGCACAAGCGTAGAGAATTTATTTATTTCGTCCAACCTCGAATTGCATGGCTATGAATGGTCGAATTGATTTTACTCTTAGTGAAGTCTTTAAGATTTCACTCCAATGCATGGCTGCTTTGCATGGAACTTGGCGGCAGGCACAACCACCTAAACTACCTACCATATTTATCTCAGTCCATTGTTATTGTAAAGCTAATCGCTATGCAGCGAATTTCGGTGCTTTTAATTTTGACTTAACTTAAATTTTCTATATTTATTTGGTTCGAATGCTATTGCAGTTATTTCCTTAAAAAAGATTTGCTTTATGTTTCAAAGTAATTTTCATTTTAGAAATTTCACCTTAAGTAAAAACATATTCAAGGTTGTCAAAGTCTAAACTTCATCAGCAATATTTAAGAATATTATCTCGGGATACTGCGGCCAACGAAACGTTGCTCTGTAGAAAACAAAGGTACACAATTATTAGGCCTTTTGAATAAATAGCAAATGAGCAGCTGATTCATATAAGGGGCATTCTGTACCCCAAAACAATTCTCACTTATTTCTTTTAATGTGTGATATTTGACCTGTTGAGGACTTAAATCATCAAATAAATCATTTCAGAATAAGTTGAACCGTTGTATAAGAAAAAAAGAACTAATGCATATTTAACTTAAATATATTTTTTGAACACTCAAAATATCAACTACGAAAAAATGCTTGGAACATCAAATATTAGGCATAAAAATATCAACTACTCTCCACCAAAATAAAAGCTTTGAAAAGAGCTGCTATGTGAGCAGTACTCAACATGTTAGGGGGAAAAAACGCAATGATCCCAGATGTTTTGATATATTAACTCAGCGATGCATACAATAATCTGCTTCGGAAGCTGGTAACAACAAGATACAGTACAAACTCGCTAATCCGAATCAATTGAAACCGATCGATGCCCCGATTACCAAAGACATATGTTTAAAAATTATTAAAGAAAAATATTTATAAATGCGAATTCATTTGTTATGACAAATAATAGTAATAAAGGTATTAAAACAAAAACAATCCATTCAAAATAAGCATTAGAAATAAGTAAAAAGTAATGGAATATACATCAATTAAAAATTTATTTAAAAAAATCGGTATGGGTAATTTTTACTTTTTTCACCCTGCCCGGATTACAGTATGATCCAGATTAGGCCGTATCTGGATAAACGAGACTTACCTGTAATTTTGAGTAAAAAATCCCAAAAATATTTTGCGAAAAAATGTAGTTTTGGCGACATACAAGCAAAACAACAAAAGCTGAAGGAGCAAGTGACTTGAAAGCAAAGTTACACAAGCAAAAAGCATGCAGAGCTTGCGAGTGCTTACCTCGTGTAACGAAAAAATCTGAACGAGCCGACGTGCGTAAGAGACAAAATTACACAAACAAAAACCATACGACTATAGCAAATTTGTTTAATTTGCTTTACAGCCTTACCCTAATAATTACACAAACAAAAAGTATGCAGTGATTGCGAAGTGAAATAATGAAAGAGAAAAAACACGAGAATAGTTCGATGTTTTCTAAATAATTGTGAGAGAAGAACGAACTTCCAGTTGTGCACCCTTGCATGGTGTTCGAATAATGTCATTTTGTGTAAGGTATATGTTGAAAGTCCACCCCAAATGTATTATACGTAAGAATTTTCTGTCTTTTATATTGACGTCTATTTAATTATGTTTTCTATAGATAGAGCCAGCTTTAGGACCATGTTAACCCTTAAATGCATAGCGTACCATATATGGTACGTGCCTAAAATCATAGCCAAGTCTACCCAAACAACCTGCATCGCATTAAGTTTTGCTCCAACTTGTAGCAGGCATTACCAGCTTTCACATAAATGTCTCTTTAGTTCTCCGATGTCACTTACAGTCCCCAGTAAGCTGTCAAAGTGGTCAAACGTTGTGTTTACAAATAATTTTAAAAGTGACCCTCATTAGTGAATTAAATATTGATAGTTTCCATTATTCATTTCTATATTTCATTATTATTCATTTTTCACTAATTTCTAATAAAAAATAAGTTTCTAAAAAAGAGTTTTTCATTTCAAATATATGGGCTTAATGCATCGTGTACCATATTTGATACATTGCAAAATTACATTTTTTGAGCTTTTCTGGGAACGGTGTATTTTCCAGAAAATGAATGCTCATTTCGTGGTCAGCGTCTGATTTTACTAAAAAGGAACTCAATATTGGGGGCTGACTTCATGCACTTAAGGGTTAATTGCCATAATAAGCTTGCAGCTAATTTTGACAGGTAAGGTAGAACTTAAAAAAAAAAAGTAAAAATCATCATTTAGAAATGTTGCTACCATGTTAATTGTACCATGGACCTGACTGGTGCGATTACTCTTCCTTGGCTTACAAGCTTAGACGTCACGCTCTTTCGTCATCTTCGAAGTCTTCATAAAAGCGGTATACCACTCACACGAATTGAAAAGTCAACTACTTCAAAATTGACAGTGCTGCCCAGGAATAAAATAAATAGAAAATCAGCGCGGGAAATTTAAAAAACAATTCTTTGTGACCAAACCCTAAGCTTTGAAAACATCCAATTTTGCGAATGTACATATGTGACAAAATAACACTATCCTACAAGTTTTGAACAATGCGACAGTTGTGACACTTCCACATGGACACACTTTGACATTTTCGAGCTCACTCTCTCTACAACCTATACAAAAGATGAAACAAATCCGTAACTCATAAGAGTTAAGTTGGAAACTGAAGCAACAAAATCTCATCATTCAAATTGTTAAAACATGTACCTACACAGCATTTTATTCAATACAAACAAATGAGCGATAATTGAAAGTTTTGCTTGCACACACACACACACACACACACATTTGCAGCTCAGTCGTCGAGGTACCAAAGCAAGAAATGATTTCGCAAAACTTTTCCCTTTAAACTCACATGCAGCTGTCATTTACTTAGCACTACCAGTGTCACTAGTGCCAAATTCCACTTCCCACAGCCATTCCCGAAACGATTTCGATATGTCGTCCAAGCTTCAGTCCATTTTACATTTTGGCTGTACGTTAAAGTTTTCATAGTGCCATTTGCCCAATCGTATGTTTGAATGGTTTGATGCCACCAACCGACTCCCAGACTCTGAATGTCATAAAAATATCCAAGCGAAGCATCAAAAATAGCAAATAAAGTGATGCTGCTGCTTGCATTCAACTTCTCTCTCGAATAGATCAAATAGTTTTCAAATTCCTTTTGTGGCCAGCAAAACTTACTATGACGGCCCTTGGATCCACTGCCATTCGTCGTCCATTTATGCCCATCCGTTTGTCTGTCCGTGCGTCCGTTTGTTCATTCGTTCGTTCGTTGGTTCATCTGTATTTTGTTGTCCTTTCCCATTCTGTTGTAGATAGTTGGACGCTTTAGTTGTTGGTTCATTCGTTCGTTCGTTCGTTTGTAAGAGTTCGATTCCATTTGACTCAACTCTATTCGTTGCTCCTTTTTGCTGCTTCAGTAAAAATTGACCTAGGGACAGTATAAAATGCATCGATACCGATGCTAATTTGAAGCAGCAAGTGCTGCTTATATTTGGAAAAGGACATAGGTAGAAATGACTGAGATTTATTAGCAGTAGCTCATTACCATTCCAAATCGCTATACAGCACTTCCGAAGAAAGCTTCTGTTGGTATTAAGGGCCGTCATTAGACTTTACGGGGCCAAAAACTGGGAAGGAGCTTCTTTTGTTCACATGTTGCGACTTCCCGAGGCCTGTAGAGATAGTCTAACCATACCATACATTAAGTGAACGGCCTAAATACGTTGGGGCCCCTTTAGCAGTTTGGCAGCTCGGGGCCAAGGCCCCTTAGGCACTTGCCTAAAATGGCCTGCACTATTTCATGAAAGTAATTTACATATATTAACCCGTCGTCAATGAGGTTCGGAAATATAACACGGCCAAAGACGTGGGGTGTGAAATACCCCAAACATTTTTGATTATGTTTTGTCAAATATTGCTATGAAAGTTTTTTGATATTTATTATCTACTGAACTAATCAAAATATAAAACCATTGAAAAAATAAATTGTTAGAATAATTTAATTCAAAAAGTTCCTAGATCTCTTATTAAAACCAAGTAAATGTAACAGTTCGGCAAAATATATTATGTTTTTCCATCTTTGTAATGAGAGCACTCAAAATATCATCTTCTGAATGCGTTAACTTGTAGTTCCTCAAACGTTCCTTCTGAGCTTCTACCTATTTTATTCCGAAGTTTCCTAGTAACGCGGTCAATAAGGTGGGGTGTGACATACCCCAGCATAGTTTACCTATGTGTTTTTTCTTCAATGTGTCACGCCTGATTAAGCGTGCTTGCTGTGCCGGTTGAAGGATGTTTTTTCTTCAGCTACTGAGAGCACATGGGTAGATATTCGTTGTCTCTGTTTATTTTCACGTGGGGTTTGTTACACCCCACCTCATTGACGACGGGTTAACTTCGATATGCTGAAATCGTATTAGAAATTGAAATTTACTCGAACTGTACTAAGTCTCTTCTATGAATTTCGGGTCATTTAATTCAAAGTTGGTACCCAATTTTCTTTCGAGTATTTTTATTAACCTTACCAAATTTCCAAATTTGTGGTTTCCCAACTTAATAACCGAAATAAAAACTTCAAATTTTGAAGTCAACTTTTTGGCGCTATTCGTTGATTTTTCATTTTTCAAATATTTTTACACTCACATTCAATATATCGAAATCTTTTTGCCAGCACTCTCTCATGTGTGTGTCTATATATATGCGCTACTTGTAACTGTATTGTTGTATCCTTGTCCCATGGCGCTCGTGTCCTATCTGCTCATCTATTTTGATTGCAAGTCTGACCCCTCAGTTTGGTATTGCGAGGTGCGGAACGTGTCCGCCAACGGATGGATGGATGAAACGCAGACAGACAACGATGTTGCCACTGCTCGCTCTCTACCATTGGTGCACAATAAAAAGCTGCTGCAGTCAGGCAGCAAGCAGCCCAGTCAGCCGCAACGAGTTTGAATAAAGTTTTTCGGTTTTGCAACATATTGCGCTGGAAAAGTTTTCATTTCGGCCTGGGGCCAGCTCGAAATTCACAACGCGGATGGAACTCAGTTATTTTTTTTTTTATCGAAGAAAGGTAGGGGGAGAGAGCTCAAATCATTTCTTTACCCAAAACAATTCGAATTTATATGTTAGAACAAAGGATTCATGTACAAGCGTACAAATGTTATAGGTACAGAATTAAAGTGATTTTAAATATTGGAAATGGTATATATATGTAAATCTAGCGTGGGAGTATGGTCAGCATCATTGTTGCTACTTAAAATAGTAATGAAGAGCGTGGTCAAATTTAAACAATTTACTTTAAATATAAAGGAATATGGCAAATTTGTAATCAGGGAAAGAAATGTACTTTAAACAAATAATTTGAGGTACTTTTTTCTAACAATTATGAAATTGTAATGTAAATAACTCTGTTGACATTACTCATTTTAGTGAGCACGCTTTAAAATTTCGAACATTTATTTAAACTAAAAAATTTTTCTTCAACCATTCAAATTCCATTCATAGTAACAAACAAATTTTAATCTGTGAAAAAAAAAAAACTTTCTGACAATTTTCCATTTTATTATTTTGTGGTATTCGCCATTCCCCATGGATTAAATCTTTTTTATTTTTGTTTTGTTTTTAATTTTACACATGCGACATCATATGTAGAAAAATATGAATTGAAAATGTAAAAAGTTAAAAAATAACAATGAAAATTTATCTGCTGCTCCATTTGTATCGCTGTCAATGAAAATGCACTCAACAGTGGATACGAAAAAAAAGCTGTCACATGAAATATTGCAATGTTGCACAAAATATTGCAATATTTTTAATAATTTGTAGAAAAATGTACGAGTATATAATGCAGGACCAGACAAAATCCATTTAATATTTTAAAAATGAATTGGTGTTGCTTGAGCGTAGCATTCCGCAATGATCGAGTTTTGCTCATACAGTGAGCTATTTGAAAACATTTTACTAAAGCCATAGCATAATGAAAATAGGAAAATATTCAAAAATCATAGTTCTTATTAGTAAATTAAGAAGCGATAGTACATAAAGAAAGTTTTTGTTTTACATATGAGCTTAAAGAAGTCACCATATGGACACAATTTTTTGTAAGACGCTTTTCTGTAAAAAGTTAACCGAAATTGAAAGCTTTTGGTTATCTTGAAAATATTTTCGTTTTCGTATATTACGTTTTCGTGCGACGTGGGCTCTCAGGATAATATTTTACTTGTGGGCCCATGTCATCTGAAAACGTGCGACACCAATGACCTTCAAAAAAAGACTTAGAAGAATGTTAGAAGTCCGGGACCGGAAAAAATACCTTCTTTTTACCTAAGGAACACTTAGCTTGAAAAAAAAAAATGCGTGGTCCCTGGGTGTAGAAAATATCGTGGTCCCTGGGGAAACATAAGCAAAAACGGCTTGGTCCTCAATGTGTTAATGAAAAATAAAACACTGGGCTAGGTTATATTGTCAAAATTTAAGTCTCGAAATGATTGGTAACATTGACGCTCAAAATGCTTTAAAACTGCTCCATAGATATTTAGTTAAACCGCAGAAATTTTAAAGACTACTGAAGTATGAATCACACCGATTTACTTTGAATTTCTTAATGAATGAATGTACTTAAGAACCAGCATTTTATAAAAATATATTTTAATTTAATGTACGTTCCAGGGATAAATAAAGAAAAATTTAACCTAAGCTCACACAAATTTCAGTGTCGCTCGAACCAAAGCTAATTCGAATATCAAAAAATAAACACTTATCAGGGACTGAACTAACTCGTATTACAAGTTTTTTGTCAAAAAAACTGCTTATAAATAATTATTGGTAAGAATTATTATATTAATTGCCAATAATTATTATTTTTTAATGGATTATTTCTTACGTTGAAAAATTTTGCTTTTCATTAATCGATGGAAAGAGGTAGAAAAAGGATTTTGATCATCAACTGGGATGGTCCCGGAACCCAAAAGTCCCTGATTTTGGTACATTTTGAAAAATTTTGTCTTGCATCAGTCGTTGAAATGAGGTCGAAAATCGATTGGCATCGCCAAAGTTTGTCCCGGGTCCCAAAAATTTCCACCAATAAATGCAGGGAGGTCGAAATTAATTTTGGCTATAACCAATGTTAGTCCCGAGCCCCAAAAATTACAGATGAAAAACAAAAATCATGATATCGTGTTGTCCTTGCCCTACTCTTATCTCTATGCCTTGTTTAGGGTTCCATCTAACTCCAAACCAAATTTCACCAAAATTGTAGCTAGGTGACGTCCATAAATTACGTGAGGTGTTTTTTGAAAATTCGGACCCCACCCCCTCCCCTTGGTGAGATTTGGTGTGTTCCCCCCTCCCTTCCGTGAGACTTTCCTTATAATTTCTAGATGTAATCTGCTATAATAATGCATACTCTCTGCATTTAAGAGTCGACGTGAGATTTTCGTTGACCCCCCCCCTCCCCCTTGGTGAGATTTGGTGAGACTTTGCCGGACCTCCTCCCCCCTATTTTAACTCAGGTAATTTATGGACGACCCCTTAACCCTTAAATGCCCAACTTTTTTTTTTTTGATCTGAAAAAAATTTATGTTGTAGATTCTGCGATTCTGAACAACTTTTGTTCCATCATTTTTTTTTTTAAATGACAGGCATAAATTACCTGGCTGGTCCCTGGTGGAACCACCAGATACCCGAACTTCTTTTATAAATTTTTCAACAGAAAATTTATTTAATTTTATTGAGTTAAATGTATTGAAGACTTACAGAAAAATGAGACTAGAAAAACCATTACGAATATTATTTTTTCAGTTTTAAAATCATAAAATTTATTGACTGTCTATTATTTTCAAAATTCATAATTTCACAAAAATGCCTTTTGGCGACGTGCTATCACTCAACTGCAAAAAAACGTGACATACGAAGGAAATAGAATGCGAAAACCGATCTGATCTTTGGCGCTTGAAGCCGAGCGTAAACGTGTGTGACACAAAGTTTAAAAATTGTACGTTAAATACATTAAAATTTTTTTAAAAGTGGTTGGTTCCTGGCGGTACCACGAGGCGTTTAAGGGTTAAGGGGGCATTCAAGTATTACGTAACGCAATTGGGGCGAGGGGGGTCTTGTAAAACGTTACGGAGCGAGAGGAGGGTGTCGAACAACGTGTTACGCAACATTGTTTTTGAAGTGAAACTTCTTTATCGGAGGGTGATTTGAAATTAGGAGTGTATTATAAAACGCTTACTAGATTAGCTACAGCAATAAATATTATATTTGTTATATAAATAAATAAAGGCGCCTTACGGGGGGGAGGGGGGTTCAAAAATTGCGTCACTTAATACTTGAACGTCACCTAAGCTGTGAAAATATTTTTTCTCTAAGGGGCGTAGCACCTTTTACTTAAAATCAAATACCTTTCCTAAGGGTTCAATCTATCTCTGTACCAAAGTTCATCAAAATCGGTCCATTAGTGTTAAGCAGTAAAAACGTATTTTCTTGTTAGGAGCGTGGCACCACCCACTGAAAAATTAATATTCTTACTCAAGAATCTAACTCCACATTAAATTTCATCAAAATCGCTGTAGCGGCTAAGCTGTGGCAGCGTTTCTTCCCATGCCCACTAAGTGATTATAGAGTTTTTAATACTCTTTCATAGGAATCAATCTATCTTCAAACCAAATTTAATCAAATTCTGTTCTTTAGCTTATCCGTAGATATGTATATTCCTGTAAGAGGCGTGGCATCGTATCGTTATGTTTTCTCCTAAGCAAAAAGTCGATTCAAATATGTCAGCTTCAGTTTTCGGCGTTGTCATATATCGAGTATAATAGTAATAACAATAGAGTTTAGCTACTACAGCTCTTAACCTTCTCAGCTATTTTGCTAGAAGCTTTAAGTCTCTATACTGCTGTAAAAAAACTTTTATGATATTAGTCTCATCAAACCATCTGACAAACTCAAAAAGGGAAAACTCGCAATTTTATTGTTCAGCATTGTTCCCAGCTACTACAATAGATGCAAAATACATAGCCGAAGTTTAAGAAGTGATACACCATTTCGAAACTTAACAAGTACAAAGAAATTATGCAGATTTTTTAGTTTGAGTAAAAAATTCAATAAATGACCAACATCGATGAAATTTGCTCAGAAAGTTACCGCGTCATTCAAAAAATATTAAAATACACAACATAAAATCAAATATTTGCTTCAAGAGGTTGCAATTCCGAGTCAACATTTTGTGTCATCATAGTGAATTTTCTTAATCTTTGTTTTAAGTCGTAAGAGAACTATTTTTATTAACTTAGCCGCAAAAGTACTACCTAACCACAATTTGAAAAAACAACTTCAATTCGAACGCTGTCGTCAGTGGAAGCCTCTCAATTGGCATAAAGCGTGGCCACTGCGATAAATCTTTTGTTACGATATCTTGAGGTTTTTCACAATTCTGCGTTTCATTACTTCGATTCATTAAAAGCATTTTCAATGAAATCCTGCGTTAAGGTAGCAAAATCGATGGGACGAAATTGGATCGGATCAGATTATGCAGCGTTTTGCAATGCCAGTATGAAAAAAGTGCGAGCATTAAATGAAGACACAATGAAATTGAATACTGGAGACTGATCAGGCGTTAGACGACACTGCTCTGACAATCAAAAGATTTTTCTACTTTCATTACAAAATTTTCCTATTCATTGCTAACCACTACTTTAATAACTACGATTATGTGGGGACTTGGTTGTTTGTTGCTTGCAAACCCGTTTGTTGGCTTGAATTGTTCCAGCGAGTGCTGCTGTTGCGAGTCATGATGCTTAACCAAAGAGTTTGTGCTTGATTGCAAGATCAATATTTTAATAATAATAATGATAATGTTGTGTCCATTTAGATTATGCAGATCGGCGGGAACCGACAGTTGGATTCCGAGCAGCGATAATTCAAAAAAGTGCACAATTTTCATATTAAATAATAATTCTCACCTTTGCTTCGTTTTACTTTAGAAATCGATTGTTATCGTTAGCAATGGCCAGTGTTTCGTTCTCTTCCTCCCTTGCTGGTAACTGCCACCTATTGAACTCATTGATGCTGCTGCTGCTGCTGCTGCAAGAGGAATCGCAACCAAGTTACGTATTCAATGAGTTAGCGAGTAAGCGAGCAACGAACTTTTGCGGCAAACTCTCCTAGACGTACTATGTGATACGATCTGCCTTTGCTTGCTGTTTGCTGCTCGCTGCTCGCTAGCTTAATGTGGTTAACCCAAGCTGTCCATAAATTTCTAAAAGTGTCTCATTATTCATATGGCTTACAATAGATTTCATTTGCGTTTCTTCACTTTGCTGGTGGCTGGCTTTCCAATTACAAAAGTTGCAGCCATCAGTCCCACCAATTGAGTTTTTTTTCTTCGTTTCAGTTTCTTTGTTATCTTTTGCTGTCGCCAACCATACAGCGTCCAAATCGAAATTTAACCGTGTGGGAGAGTGACTTCAGCATGAAGGTAAAACCCATACACCAAACATTTGAGTAAAGGGTTTTAAGCTCTTGATTTTTTTTTTTTTACTTTTTGTTTAAATTGAATCAATTGTGTATGTAATTGGCATGAGATTAGAAAAGTTATTAGTGAAACGCAAACAATAAGTCATTTGTTTACAATCACCATTAATATATGTCTTAAATTGGAGGGAAATAGAAAATATGAACCAAGTATGCTTGGCGACTCGACTTGTCAAATAAATGCCCATGGGTTAAGGCTCAATATTTCCTTTTATTTGTTTCAGATCAGTTTCAGTTAATTTGTCAGGGCACCGAAATAATTCCATTGTGGCACAAATTATGTATTTTCCAGAAAATATTCGATAGCTTTTGGTTTGTATAAATGGGTGATCTTCCCCATGAACTTGAACATGACCTACGCGTTATTAACTACTAAAAAACACTGAGTATTCTATTTCGATAGCATTTTTCTCATGAATTATTTGTTCAAAAAACTTGTTTGAAATATTTTTCGATCTTATCTTATCTCAAACACATTAAAAATAATGATAAACAAAAAAAAATTGGCATTGTTCCTAATTTTCCTTCATTTTGAAAGTCAAATAGTGGTGGCATTGATAACACTGGTCTGCAAATATAAACTTCTGGTTTGCTAATGGGAAGTGACTACGTGTTTTCAATAGATTTTCACACGCGGAATATGGATCTGGACTCAGAAATTGTTCATCACGTATGGTTTTTGAAAAAATGGGGGTTGAAACCCCCAAAAATGCATTTTTGGTTAACTGTGGGCTCTAAACCTGGATACCTTGAACTTGAAGAATATTCTCAAATATAAGAGTATTATTTTTGCTTTCGGCCTCAATTAGCTAATATTTTATCGAATCTGACCTTGAAACCCTGTTTGCCTTCGAGCGTAATCGTGTCACTGGCCGTTATTCTGAGTGAGAGAGAGAGAGAGATCAGGAAATTTATGCGTTGTCAGTCATGAATTTAATTTTGGTCGAATCCAAAAACAGATCAATGACGGTTAGAATCTCTGAAGAATTCTCTTCGTAAATGGCTATATGACCACCAACCTACAATCCTTTTATGGATCGCGTATCCTATAAAAATAGCCCTAAAAATGTGACCCCTAAAATTTCTAAATAAAAAATCATTCATTCACAGAACTGACGATCCTGTGTTTCCAAAAGCTTCAATATCAGCTGCGATTAACTTTTGGCTTATTAAGGTCGCAACAGGAGGTGACAAGCTTCAAATTGAAAAAAAGTTTAAGGATTCTAGCACTCAGACATAGTGCTCAAGGTGATACGAAATTGGCCAAAAATGCCTTTTTGGGGGTTCCAACCCCCATTTTCTAACCCAATCAGTGGTGTATATTATTGAACAGTGTTGAAAGATTAGCGGCTATTGGCGTGCAGTGATCTATTTGATCGAAGTGCATAAAAAATTGTAGGAAATCACTACACTGCATTCAGAAACTTAACATCAGATTCTACTGGGCGCCTGGCCATTGCTTTCTTCTTGAACTCTCTAAAATATTATGACCGACTTTGAACCAAAATAGATCAATACCTTTTTTATGGATCAACAAAAGAATGATCCACATGCTTAGAGGGTTTTTTAAAGGGCACTGTGCAATGGGCACTTTATCTGAAAAGCTTCGCTTACCTCGCCTGAACAAGAGTAGGAGCTAAGCAAATGTGCAAGATATTAAAATTTGTGCAGTACCTCCTGCACTCCAAATCAATCTTTATCGATGACAGAACGTTCAAAAATTTTGGGCGTGACAGCAATTGCATCATTAGAGGAACTTGCCAGGGTCTCTTGAAGCTCGGGGTAGATTTGATCATCTCTAGAAGAAATGTGACAAGTAGACTTTCTACACTTTCGGGCAACATAGTCAAACTTAACCCTTATCAAACCTGACTATTGATTTGCTGGAAGTATAACATATATGTATATGTACATTGTTGTGTGTACTCGTGACACAATTGCTTTAAATATTTTCTCCCGAATGATGAAACACTGGCGATCAAATAAATCCAACTTCAATTCGAATCAAATTTGGCGCAAACCTAATCAAAATGAACGAATTAGAAACAAATAATTCACTAGCACAAGTGTTTAATGTAAATAAGTTTTGCTTATGCTGCGCTTTCAACGTGATTTTCAAAGGAATATTAAACCATTCGAATTCCAATTGCCAATGCTATCTACTCCTGCACTTCCTTCTTCCCAGTATGTGCTGATAGAGATCTTGAACTTTGTATAGTTCGTTCAAATTGTTCACATACTCTTACAAACTATAGCACTAAACATTAACCTGACGATGATATGATAAGGATCACTTTTTTGCCGCTTATTCCATTTAATCGCTACAGTCACTTGGTAATGCCACTACAAGTAGTAGGACATACACGTTCGGATATCTAATTGAAAGATTTCGATCTGAAGTGACCAGCACTTTTCTTCGTTTAAACTTCATGTACACCATATATTGCATTCGCTTGTCACTTAAGTGCTTTTTCTTCCCTTTGTTCTTTGCCAAAGAACAAAACCAGATGCACATAGCCGCATGGGAATCGATACTGACCACAGTATTTATTAGTAGAAAAACATATTGCTTTTCAAGCAGAAGAAACTTCTTACCACCCACCGCCAGAAACAATGAAATGTTATTTTCTTAGCATAGATGCTATTGTACTAAGCTGGTTTCGGGGGGAAGGCTAGTTGGCACTGGTTTGTTTTGTACAGATATTATAGAATATCTACCTCAACTTAATTTTATTAATATGATCGCCTCCCAAAACAGAGGCACCACTAGGCGGATTAAGGTCTTGTGTCGCTCAAAGATTTAATGCGACTGATATCCGCATTCAGTTTGTTACTGCTATTTGCTATTGTTGATAAATGGCACAAAAAAAAAGACGCATTATTCAATGGACATGGCGGTAACATGCACTTTGGTTGTAATCAGCTGTGTAGTTCAAGTGCAATGCCAATTTAATGTCCACATCATGGCCATTCAATGTTCGGCGGCGGTACTTGCCTTTAGCCAAATACTACTAAAGGTTGACAACATTTTGTTAGTAGCGTTCGAGTTGTCATGTCAAACTCGGTATGTAATAAAGATTCAACAACATTCTGCGTTGAAATACACGGGAATTGTCTTCGGTATTCAAGTGAATTGCTGCTGATTTTGTCAGAAATAACGAACAACTAATGGTGGCTTGACTGATTTGAATTGTGAAATGCTTAGAACAATCGATTGACAACGGCGGCGGCGGCGGCAACAATTTAGTTACAATTCAGTTAACTGCTTTGCAAATTCACTGGCGCCGTATGACTTCCAGCGATGTCACTTAATTAGTGCACCGCATTAATACGTCGCCTCGGCCGATGCGTAAAAGCAGCTGATTAGCTCTCGAGCAACAAACTTTTACAGATTTGAAATTATAACCGATGGGATTGGATGAGCTTTGTCGATACCAACTACATAATAGCACTACTCATTGTGTCAACATTGGTATCATCAGCTTGTGGAGAACCAGTACGCAAAATGCAACGTGAATCGGATTGCCGACAACAAATCAATTAGGCACATAAAGCATCTGCTTATGATCTGTCATGTTGTAGATGTTGCAACACGAAGAAGAGGCACGCTCGCAACGGCAACAGCATCCAACAGTGGTCGCACAAAATTCCATTCAAAATTTTAACAAAATTAGATTGTTTATTGACATTTCAAGCCCATGATTCCCGCTCACTTCGCTTAAAAGTAATCATTTGCATGTGCACGCTTTGCAACACCAAGTCATAAACCAAAAAAGTTAGTAAAGTTATGCGACTAAAATGGCGATAACACTACGATAAGTGCATTGTTTCGTCATGTAAACCCATGTAAGTCAATTGTTTTTCAACAAAATTCAATAACTATTTCAAAATTTCAGTAAATATTAATATGTATTGAGGTCCACACCATTCATATTAGGGAGTATCAAATGAATAAATGTAAGGTACTCTCAGAGCGTTCCTTATTCTAATCGGTTAGTTGAAGCAAACTATTGAAAGAGGTTTTCCAAAAAAAGTGTCCTTCAAAATTTCTGAACATTCATACGAAACATTATACAGTATAATCACGTGTGTCCGGCCTTCGATCAACCGAGGCTCTGCGTCAACCAAGGTAATCAATAATTCCGAAATTATCGAGATGTGTGCTCGAATAATATGGAAAAACTTAGTTAAAACAGACGAAGCTGCTATGCCTATGCAATGAAATTTTTATTCCTTCTGTGTTATCCGAGTTTTCATTTATATAGTACGAGGTACACCTCCTCGCCACATTACTTCGGATAAGCGAAATTCTACTGTATGTATAATAGATAGTATCACAAAAAAAAAAGTTCGAATGTCCATCCCCCAGTTTGAAAGCAAATATTGAAAGATTTTTAAGGAAAAAAATATTTTTTCTTGTTTGCATTACTAAATGTTCCCATTTTTAACATTGATTTTATTGGGATGTTCGAAATTGTTCGTTAATAGGGAAGAATTTGACTTAGTAAGTTTACTACGTTGGCATCCAAAGCGACAACCGCTCTACATATCCTTAAAGGATATAATCCAAAGACGTTAAGTCTCTCGATCTTGAAGGCCGATTCACTGGCCCATTTCTCAAGATAAAATTGTTAGTGAAGTGTTGTCACATTAGCCACATCTCCTTCAAATCAAAGCCTTGCAAATTTTGGGGCCATTGCTTATTTGCCTATACTGTCTGTTCTCATTCCGAAAAAATAATGGTCCGTAGATATCCCTGCATGCCAAAGCAATTTACTATCAACAACAACGGTTTTGCGCTGCATCGCCGATCAAAATTGTACGTTGAAAAGAAAGTCGATTTGCAATTTCCCAAACACCGAACTTTTCGCGGCAACGTTGATTGTTTTGTTGAAGAACTCGGATCAATAGCATTTTTTTGGAATACATACCAAGACTTTTGCGAAAAATATTCCAGATAATAGACGGACAACTCCCTTGGGAACGCTTGTTTTGAATTTTTGAGCTCAATAATTATTTATTTTTCCAAAACATTGAATTTTGGGCATTATCTAAGAAGTTCAATACCAACCGGAACTGTATTTAGCAGGGACCCAAAATAACTGTTATTTTCTTTTTTCAGATTGAAAAAGTTGCCCAATTTTAATACTTATTTTTAAAAATTGGTTTATAACTATTATGAATAAGAGATATTTTATTAGTTGTCAATAACTATTATTTTTCAATGGATTTTTTTTACGTTGAGTCATAACTGTTATGCATAAGAGATATTTTATTAGTTGTCAATAACTATTATTTTTCAATGGATTTTTTTTACGTTGAGTCATAACTATTATGCATAAGAGATATTTTATTAGTTGTCAATAACTATTATTTTTCAATGGATTTTTTTTACGTTGAGTCATAACTATTATGCATAAGAGATATTTTATTAGTTGTCAATAACTATTATTTTTCAATGGATTTTTTTTACGTTGAGTCATAACTATTATGCATAAGAGATATTTTATTAGTTGTCAATAACTATTAATTTGGAAAAAATATTTTTTTACGTTGTTTTGAAAAAAGTGTTCAACAGATTTTCATTTTTGTGAATCTTTTTGCACCAATCGATGGGGAGGTGGTTTTTATGACATCACCAGAGGTGGTCATCGGTTCGAAAATGTACGCGATTTTGACTCATTTTTGAAGTTTTTTTTGCTTCAATCAATGAAAAGAGGTCTAAAAAGGATATTGGCCATCACTAGAAGTGGAACCGATCCTTGAAAGTGCTCGATTTAGGTCCATTTTCGAAATTTTTTTGCAAAAAATCGATGGAAAGAGGTTGACAATGGGCTTTGGCCATCACCAGAGTTGGTCCCAACTAAAAAAGTGGTCGATTTTGGTCCGTTTTGAAAAAAAAATTTTGTACCAATCGTTGGAAAGAGGTCGAAGTCGAAAAAAAAGGTATCAAAAAGTGCCCGATTTTGGTCCATTTTCGAAATTTTGTTTGCACCAATCTTTGGAAAGAGGCCGAAAATAGATTTTGGTCATCATCAAAGGTGGTTTCGAGTCCCAAAATGTGCCCGATTTTGGTCCATTTTCGAAATTTTGTTTGCACCAATCTTTGGAAAGAGCTCGAAGTCGAAAAAAAAAGGTCCCAAAACGTGCCCGATTTCGGTCCATTTTCGAAATTTTGTTTGCACCAATCTTTGGAAAGAGGTCGAAGTCGAAAAAAAAAGGTCCCAAAATGTGCCCGATTTTGATCCATTTTCGAAATTTTGTTTGCACCAGTCGTTAAATAGAGGTCGAATATGAATTTTGGACCTCATTTGAGGCGGCTCCGGACCCTGGAAAGGACCGTTTTTGACCCATTTTCGAAAAAAAACTTCTTTTTTCTGTAATAAATGGGAAAAGGTCGAAAATGGATTTTGGACATCACTTAGAGTGGCTTCTGAGTCCGGCCCCGAGAAAGAACCATTTTTGACCCATTTTCGAAAAATTTTTTTTTTCTATAATTAATGTGAAAACGTCGAATATAAATATTTGACATCATTTAGGGTGGCTCCGGGCCCTGGAAAGGACCGCTTTCAATAATTTTGGTAGTTTTCAAGTTCCGGAGCTACTCGAAAAGATATCCAAAACGCATTTTCAACCTTTCATAATCGATTGGAGCAATAAAAAATTTTAGGGTGGTTCATAAAAAATTTTTTTTTTGCTCCAATGCATAGATAAAGCTCGAAAATGACTATTGTCGACATTTCCCTATCGATTCGAACAAAAAAAAAAAAATTTTATGAACCACCCTAAAATTTTTTATTGCTCCAATCGATTATGAAAGGTTGAAAATGCGTTTTGGATATCTTTTCGAGTAGCTCCGGAACTTGAAAACTACCAAAATTATCGAAAGCGGTCCTTTCCAGGGCCCGGAGCCACCCTAAATGATGTCAAATATTTATATTCGACGTTTTCACATTAATTATAGAAAAAAAAAATTTTTCGAAAATGGGTCAAAAATGGTTCTTTCTCGGGGCCGGACTCAGAAGCCACTCTAAGTGATGTCCAAAATCCATTTTCGACCTTTTCCCATTTATTACAGAAAAAAGAAGTTTTTTTTCGAAAATGGGTCAAAAACGGTCCTTTCCAGGGTCCGGAGCCGCCTCAAATGAGGTCCAAAATTCATATTCGACCTCTATTTAACGACTGGTGCAAACAAAATTTCGAAAATGGATCAAAATCGGGCACATTTTGGGACCTTTTTTTTTCGACTTCGACCTCTTTCCAAAGATTGGTGCAAACAAAATTTCGAAAATGGACCGAAATCGGGCACGTTTTGGGACCTTTTTTTTTCGACTTCGAGCTCTTTCCAAAGATTGGTGCAAACAAAATTTCGAAAATGGACCAAAATCGGGCACATTTTGGGACTCGAAACCACCTTTGATGATGACCAAAATCTATTTTCGGCCTCTTTCCAAAGATTGGTGCAAACAAAATTTCGAAAATGGACCGAAATCGGGCACTTTCTGGTACTTTTTTTCGACTTCGACCTCTTTCCAACGATTGGTACAAAATTTTTTTTTCAAAATAGACTAAAATCGACCACTTTTTTAGTTGGGACCAACTCTGGTGATGGCCGAAGCCCATTGTCAACCTCTTTCCATCGATTTTTTGCAAAAATAAATTTGAAAATGGACCTAAATATTGCACTTTTAAGGATCGGTACCACTTCTAGTGATGGCCAATATCCTTTTTAGACCTCTTTTCATTGATTGAAGCAAAGTTTTTATGACCACCTCTGGTGATGTCATAAAAACCACCTCCCCATCGATTGGTGCAAAAAGATTCACAAAAATGAAAATCTGTTGAACACTTTTTTCAAAACAACGTAAAAAAATATTTTTTCCAAATTAATAGTTATTGACAACTAATAAAATATCTCTTATGCATAATAGTTATGACTCAACGTAAAAAAAATCCATTGAAAAATAATAGTTATTGACAACTAATAAAATATCTCTTATGCATAATAGTTATGACTCAACGTAAAAAAAATCCATTGAAAAATAATAGTTATTGACAACTAATAAAATATCTCTTATGCATAATAGTTATGACTCAACGTAAAAAAAATCCATTGAAAAATAATAGTTATTGACAACTAATAAAATATCTCTTATGCATAATAGTTATGACTCAACGTAAAAAAGAATCCATTGAAAAATAATAGTTATTGACAACTAATAAAATATCTCTTATTCATAATAGTTATAAACCAATTTTTTGACATAAATCTTATAATAGTTATGTCCCTGGTATTTAGTAATTGAATTCGGTAATGTAACTTTTCTACTCACAGTTCCCGACATATTTCAGGTTAAAGATATTATGGTGATCGTTTTAATTTTTTTCATTCCATTCCATTCCTTTGTTACATAACATAACTTTCAAAATTTGCCTGGACTTCATTGGTAGTCGATTTAGTTTTCCTATTTTCCACTTTCTTAACATTTTTGTTCGGGTGTATTATGTGTGGCTGAGGAACTCCTTGTTGAATCTGTTGCTGTGATTTGCATTGCAAGTGATTCGTGGCTTAGCAACATTTGTAAAATACTGCCAAACAATGCGCATGATGATGCTGCTGATGCCGAATCGGAAACAAAATCCAAACCGAAACAACGATAATGTCAGTGCTTTAAAAAAAAAAAAAAAAAAAAAAAAAAAAAAAAAAAAAACATTTGTTTTTTTTTTCTTCTTTGGTACAATGCTGCATTAAATTGTTCACGAGCAGTAGTCACCAGCTTTGAGCACGAAAGATTTCGCGCCAATACTGTGGTCCGTGTGTGTGAGCTAATAAAAGTGATTTTTTTTTTTTTTTAAGAATTGTGGCTTCTGCGAGGACGGACCAAAACGATCGGTCTGCGCAAGTACATGACCAGATTAGGCCAGACCATCACCACCATCAGTTTTGCACAGTGCAGTACAAATTAAAAGGTAACCACTCTGAATGGACATGATGTGTCTGCGGTGTAGCTAAATATGCAAGAAGTCAGTAGAAGCCCTTCCGCACTGACCTGCCTCCAATCCAAAAGAGCAATGCAACCATGTGGCATTTATTTGTGGTCTGTTGTGTCTATTGCCATGCCAAGTTAAAAGGCAAGCACATGTTTACCAATGTATTTCATCACAATGACCGACGACCAATTTGGTCGTGATGCTGCTGCAGTGACGATGATGTTTTTGCCCAGTTGTTGTACTCATCGGTACATATAATATAGCCTTTGGCAAATGGCAAAAGTTACATTGACCACTATGTACCGTATGCAAAATAGGAAATATCATGGTTGAAAATATAACAGTTAAGATTCCATCAGCAGCGGTAACTGCACTTCACTTGAAATGAAGTGACCTCAGTAGCTAATGGCGCTCTCATTGTGCTGCAAGAAAAGAACTTGAATTAATTAAAGTTTTCATTTAAACTTGCGGATCTTTTCATAAACACACAAGTAGGTACTGTTTCTTTGGGTGCAACTACATATTAGCCCACGCGGTAGCTGGCTGAGTTGCAGTCGCAGTTGTCACCTTTCGTGCACAAACTGTGGGAATTTCTTACTTTTTCATCTACGCAAAAATCAGGTGTAATATACATTGTGCTTTGTTGGAAAGTAAACTTGAGGCAAGTGAAATGCAAAGGGAATCTCGCGTATTCCAACTAAACCATAATCAAGCAGCGCTTATACAATAGGACAGTGTTGCCGTATGTATGGTGCATATATTGCGATGAAATGAATCTTTTAGTATATGAACGAACTGTACTTGACTTAGTTGATGCATGATGCAGAAGAAGAAACTGGCTTTCCAACATTTCTAGAAAGACCTCCATTTTATTGTTTACTAGAAAAAGTTTTCTTGAGGGCCTTATTCTCGCTTCACTTACAACTTTGTAATTATATCAATTTATTCTGAGCTGAATCGAAAATCTTTTAATACTTTTGGCTCTCCTAGAAAAAAATTGAAAATTCGAGAAAATTTCGCACTTCTTGAGTTGTTTTCAGACCTAGAAACTTGATAATGAAAAAAAAATTAATCATCGGAATATATATATAGAATGAAAGCTCCCGTGGGCGGATACCCACGGTTCCAATGAAATCGTCAGGCCACGGGAGATGTCCGCCCAACGGAATGTATTTTGTTCTAAGAACAAAAAAACTAAAAACTAAGAAATTCGTCCGGCCACGAGAGATGTCCGCCTGCGGGAGCTGTCCGTGACGAGAGCTTTCACTGAATAATCCGTATAATTATTTCCGAAAAACTTGATATTGGGCTCTGTTTTGTACAATAAGACCTCTTTTTTAGAAAATATATAAAAGAATTGGCCATTTTAAGGTTTCAAACTTCCTTGAGATTAGAAGAAATTAGCATGAAATCTCCGCATATTGAACGGAAAACGCATTTTATTTGCGTAGTTCAGAGTTACTAAGTTTGAGAGAAGAGATTCCCGGCCTTCTGCAAAAAGACTTTTGTGTGCGAAAAAATTGATTTTATTTTTTGTTTTTCTTTTTGGACAACAATATCAAAATTCATTCGTAAAATGCTCAAAATTAGAATACATTTTGTGGGAAAAATTTGATGACCTCGGTTTTTTTTATCATTGTTTAACATTTCATTTATATTTGAATTTCTACCCTGCCAAACCGAGGCGATCCCGGTGACTTAGTAGTCATTATTGAAAAGTCCTAGAAAAATAGTTTCAGTGTAGGAAAATAGGAACGATCTGGTCTCCACTAAAGGAAGATTTATGACTATGGGAATAAGAAAAAGGATCTTAAATTTATATTTTTTGTGTATTTTTATTCGGATCGAATCCCAATCTTTTAGTGTTGAAATCGAAATGAATAATTAATAGTATTTAAGAAAATAACAATAATATATATTATTCTATCCAGACATGCTGGAGCGCAATTTAAGCAGCAACGGATCAAAATTGGGCTGGGGTAATTTTCTTAGAACTTATCCATTTGTCCCACTGCTTTCAAAAAATTATGGCGAAAAAACAATATAGAAAATGTAGTCGCTCTTCTATTTCGAAGCACCCTACTCACGATACGTATGTACCTCCTCATTTTCAATTGCTGACAAATTAAGTGGTATTTTTTTCCCAGTGAAACCCCCTATAAATGTCATATTTCAGTCGTCAGCCCCCTCATGCGCAGTATGCAGCGTACAAATTCTTAAAAAATTTCAGGTATTTCTTGTTAGTTTTTACATTTCATAGTAATATTTGACAAAACAAAAAAAAATGTTTGGGGTATTCGACACCCCGTGTCATTGACCGTGTTACATTTCCTCATTGACGACGAATTAAAGGTCAAATATCGAGTGATTCGAAGATCAAATCTATTCATTTCTTAAAAAATGATGAACTACTCAAAAATATCCCCTTGCGAAAGAGGGACGACAGTTCGGAAATAAAAACAAAAAATAACACTGGCAACATCGAAATTCAAAACTATTACCAACGTTATGTCGAAAGTGTAGTTGCAGTTGCAGTGCAGTTAAGTGCAACAGCATCCCTGAGATACGTTTAGTGCAGCACAACGTCCATTCGACTTCATGCCATTGATATTGCATTCAATCCATTGAGCAACGAAACGGACTGATGATACCGATGCAGCCATTGTTGTGGTTGTTGTTTCTGTCATGTATCGCTGTACTCATTATTCCTAATTCCACTCTAAATCAGATCTGCGCTTCCTTGGCATCTGTATTATTGCCTTACCTCATTCGCTATCCCCACCCCACCCACCGCATCGATGTGCGGTTTGCTCCGCTTTATTTTTCTTTGGTTTTGTTTTTGCTTGAGATTCTTTATTTTTTTATGGGTTTTCTCCTAATTTGAGGTCGTGAGAATCTTAGCTAATTAATTGACTATGGAGTCGATTCATGCACTCGGTTGTACAGAGTATGTGTGTGTGTATGTGTGTGTGTGTGTGCATTGGGAAAACAATCAACTATTTTCCACTTTCTCGCTCTTCGGCGCGCTCTGCCAGAGTTCGCTTGCAGCATCGAATTGACAGCAATAACGCGATGTATGCGAAGCAGCAACGACGATTGCGCAGCAACTCACCTACGAGTTGTATGCAGCTTTTGCATTGTTGAAATTGTTGTAGGTGCAGTGGCTCTTCCGCCGCGCCCACCCCGCTGCCTTTGAGTTTTCAGGTGATGAATGAATGCAAAATGAATGAAATTACGCGCATAGCAGCAACAACAACGCCACTCGCGTGAATTTGATCTTTCTGGCAGTTGTCGGAAGTAATAAAGCCAACAAAAACAAAAAGAACAAGAACACGAAATATCAAGAGCTCACGTGAAAGCGCCGTACTTGGCCACAATTCACAGCAGTAGCTAGCGGTCGCTCCGGACAATTCTATTTGATTTTCTAATTTTTGCGTTTCCCTATTACATTTACAGCTTTTTACACGGAGAAAAACTTTGCGAATTCGCGAAATTTTAATTCGAGTGCATTGGAATTTAAGTTGTCAAGATCGTACATATTTTTCTTTCTGATATAGTAACTTTCGAGTCTTAACGGTGTTTTCAACATGTTTCGAAAGTTTTTGATACTTTTTGACTCATATGGATTTTAATTGACAATTCTCGACTTTTATTTTGTCGATTTTTTTCGATACTATTCAACTTTTTTTTCGACGTTTTCCATACTTTTCCATATTTTTGGATAATATTCGACATTTTCGATACAATACGACACATTTCGACTTCTATCAACATTTTCAGTACGAATACAATATCAAATTATCAAAAATTGGTGTCTTAAAATATCGATGATGACATTTCAAAACATTGCGACAATATGGGATGTCGATGATTTTTCTCTACCGAAAATATTCAATTTTCATTATATCAAAATTTTTCAACTTATATCGACGTTTGAAGTGAAACTTCTTAAGCATCGGTAAGGCTTGGTTGAAGGGATCTAGAATAACTACATCATTAAATGATATATCAAATTAAAGCACTCATCAAACTGAGTACTCTATAATTATCAGCTTCCAGATAGGCTAAACAAAAGCTGAGGTATAAGCGTGGAAAGATTTCCTGTATTTTAAATTATTTCAAGCATTGCACTGAAAGCCTTGCCATAGCGACGAGAAAAAAAAATCTACTATGCTCTTTTATTGGAATTTGCTTTTGATATTATAATAACAACAACGCTTAGTTGAGGAACAATAACAATAACAATGAGAGAGAGTAGTAGATTTTTTTTGTTCTCGCTCTGACAAGGCCTTAATTTAGTAGTTAATCAGTGCATTGCTTTAAGAAACTTAAAATCTAGTAAATCTTTCCACGCTTATATCTCAGCTTTTGGTTAACCGATCTCGAAGCTGATATTTTTCGAGCTCTCTGCTCGATGAGCTCTTTAATTTGATATATCATTTATTGCTGTGGATATTTCAGAACATATCAACTTTTATCATTTTAATAAAACATTTTCGTCTCATTCTATCGCAATTCAGTTTTCTAAAGGTTTCACTTCTACCACGTGTGAACTGCACGCATTTTTCTTTTTTTTTTTTTATACTATTTGAAATTTTCTAACTTTATCGACTTTTATCGACTTCTTCGATAATCTTCAAAGCATTGAGACTTTCTGACTTTTATAAGCTTCTACAATTTCTTAAACAGCATAACTGACACCATTACTTTCTTATCAATACTGTTCCATATCATCCACGTTTCTTAACATTTTTCACAAAAACATGAATGAGACTTCACGTTACGAGTGCTTACACTCACCTTCCTTTTTTGTTTTGCTCGAAACCATAACTCTTTGAAAACGAAAAATGCTGAAAATTTTGTTATCCTTTAACATTTTTACCTAGAGAAATCTATCAATTTGGTCCGAAAAATAGTAAAAAATGTGATTACAAATTTCCCAGAAATATCCTTATGAAAAACACACTTAGTTCTGGGTAATATTTCATTAAGGAATAAATAATAACCAGGATGTTACATTGGGGTTCTTCATTAACTGATTAAAGCGTCTGAGAAGTGATTCGGGAAATAATTTTCATTGTCCGATCTGGGGAAAGTGTAAGTTGAGCGAATTCGGGAAATATCAAAGTTTATAAAAATTTTAATAATCAAAAGCCTGTGGAATTTCTTTGCTCCTTAGTAAACCATTAAGAAATTCTGTAACTTGGGGTACGGGTGGAGTTGACATTTCGAAGCATAGTGTAAATATTGTTGAGACAGTCTAAAAACACCAATAAACTTATTATGCGAACAACCACTGTGGAAATGTTTTTCAAAAAAAAAAAAAATTTCACTGTACTTCAACATGTAGTGATAGTAACACTTTCCTGACCCATGCCACATAGAATGCTGTTGTGGTCTCATGTAAGCGCCTTCACCAACAACTCCTTCCGCTTACACCAATATGCCTAGCTCTTTCAAAACTTACAATAGCTGCGGCCGCGACTTGTAATCGCGCGAGAGGTGGTTGCACTAAATATTACAGCGCTGAAGCGCGATCTCGATTTTATAATATGAGAACGTTCCCACTATTGTTTCAAGCTATGCAACTGGACGGTGGCTTCTCCGTCCGTCCTGCGTTGTTTTTTTTTTGTTTTGCAGTCGGTGTTGGTGCAATGGTGTTGCCATCGATTGACTTGGTTCACATTCGGTTGCATGTGAATAACTGCAGTGTTGGCTACTGTTGCCGCTGCTCTTTTACTGCGCCTGCCGTATATTACGGGTGATTCCTTCCTTCACAACATAAACTCGTTTCTAGTTCGCCACCAGAGTTCATGTGAATTTCGAGCTCTACAGCGAAGGAACTATCATCAGCGACTGCATTGTCATCAGCATGCGGTGTGAATTTTGGGCTTTCTATTACGAGAAGCCCATCGTCGTCGTCGTCGTCGTCGTCGCCGTCATCATCATCAAAGTCAACATCAACATTGGATTTATTCATTGTAATCTATTTTGATCATGAACTGGGGTATTGGCGTTAAGAAATGTGGGCAAAGAGCAAAAAAATAAAAAAAACCAAAAGGTGGAAAACAACAACTGCAAATTGTAGTTGTTGCGATCAGGAAAACAAAACTTAAGCAAATATATGTGCCAAACTCCCTTTTGCTTTGATTCAACCTGTCCGTATGTAGAAGAAGTAAAGGTCAGAGGCCTGAAGAATGTTTACAGTTAGATGATACTTAAGTCTTTTTTCACGCTTGTAGATTACATGGCTTACAACTGTAGTACTTTAAATTAATTTCTATTAGGCTGCTGCTTAACTTTCTGAATATTAATTAATCGTTGTCTTTTTTTCTTTGCAGGTGAGTTCAATTGGAATCATTTCACAGTTAGAAAATTAATATCTAAAGGTGGTAAGTTCTGTAACTCCGTTATCATTCGAGATATAAAAATGTTTGGTACTAAGAAACGTAGAATACTTAATGTTAACATTTGGGTTCACCAATCACCATCACCAATTTATTGTTTTGAAAAGTTATAAGAATTCTAAGACGTCTCATGTCGAAATTCCAGGAATAAATTATCTTTCTTTTTGGAACATTCTGAACGCACTATATTATCGTAATTTTCTCAAATATAATGATGTTAGCTAACTTTACATTAAAAAGTAATTTTATTTGTAAAAATTACACGGCTCATCGGAACACAGATCGGGTAAATGCAATGGTAGTTTTTTAGAATTGTTTTTTAAATGATCACTTCATTATTTGCACTCAGAAAAATTTTGGTTAAGGGAACTTTTTTTTTTGAGACTTAAGACTTAAATTTTAGTTACTCGCTTATGTTTATCCAATTTCTTCATTTCAAATTTATAAAAGAAATCTCGATTTTCTTTCTTTTTTTCAAGATGTATTTTTTCATACAGAAATTCGAAATGTTTATCTTATGGCAAGGTACTTATTTCGAAAAATTTAATTTATTTTACTTTACACAGTATTTCGAAGACGGAAAGAGTTACAAAAATTTTTCTCATTCTGTTGTTTTTCATGATCAAATTATGCCCACGTTCTACGCAATTTACATTATTCTTGGTTTTATACGCAAATAAGAGAGAAAAATGCAAAAAACCAAAAATAAACAGAATTTTCAATAGAATAAAGTTTTTCACTAACCGCTATGCCTTTGATTTCAAGTAATGTAAAATACTCAAAAAATATTTTTTTAAAAAAAATTACATATAAATCGTTTCATTATTTCAGTTCCCTACGGAAATAATAAACCGTAGAGAAATATTCTTTCTCTCAATCCATTTAGAGTCACGGCTTGCACTAAATGAGCCTTCGATCTTCTTCGATCTCGAACTAATTTTTAACAGTTTTGAAAATAATGATATCTGAAGTCATCTTGCTTTTTCTTCTCGAACCCGGCAACTATGAATTGATGATAATATTAACTGGATAATTTTTTCCATTCGCTCGATGTGTCCGAGTTAATGTAACCGCCTATTATACCAAATATACAACGTAAAAGAATCGAGGACTTATTTTGCTATTCACAACTTAGCTTATTACAAAACAATAGGCAGCATTAATTTTTTATTACTTTGGTGTTTCAAAAAAGTATTTTTAGTCTAGCATTTTCAATATTTCAAAACTAAAATGGTTGTCTCAGGTTGTTACCAGAGAAAGTCACTGAGCCATTCATCATTTTTTCCATTCATGAATCTGTTGAATCATTCAGCTGATTCAGACAGATTCACCACTCACAAAAAATTTAGTGAATCTAGACACCATTCAGATTCACGGAAAAATCTGTGAATCTGAATCTGCTTCTGCATTATTTCTAGTGAATCCTGATTCAATTCGTTTCACTCCGTATAAATATATGAGTGTTTCATGAGCTACTCATGAATCAAAGGCACAGATTGTATCAAAAAAGTTTGTGATACTCGCGTGGAACATTTTGGGAAGTTTTTTAAAATATGGGGAAAGGTCGAAAATTGTATTTTGGAATAATTTATTCCTTAACACTTCTAGGGTGGCTCCGGACCCTGGAAGGACCGTTTTTGACCCATTTTTGGAATTTTTTTTTTCTGTTATTAATGGGAAAAGGTCGAAAATGGATTTTGGACATCATTTAGGGTGGCTCCGTAAACCGGCCCCGGGAAAAGACCGTTTTTGACCTACTTTTGGATTTTTTTTTTTTTTTTCTGTAATTAATTGGAAAGGGTCGAAAATGGATTTTGGACTTCATTTAGGGTGGCTCCGTAGTCCGGCCCCGGGAAAGGACCGTTTTTGACCTAATTTTGGATTTTTTTTTTCTGTAATTATTGGGAAAAGGTCAAAAATGGATTTTGAACATCTTTTACAGTGGCTCCGGAGTTCGGCCCTGAGAAAAGACCATTTTTGACCTATTTTCGGAAAAAATTTTTTTTTTCTGTAATTATTGGGAAAAGGTCAAAAATGGATTTTGAACATCTTTTACAGTGGCTCCGGAGTTCGGCCCTGAGAAAAGACCATTTTTGACCTATTTTCGGAAAAAATTTTTTTTTTCTGTAATTAATGGGAAAACGTCGAATATGAATTTTTGACATCATTTAGGGTGGCTCCGGACCCTGGAAAGGACCGCTTTCGATCATTTTGGTAGTTTTCAAGTTTTGGAGCTACTCCTAAAGTTATCCAAAACGCATTTTCGACCTTTCATAATCGATTGGAGCAAAAAAAATATTTAGGGTGGTTCATAAAATTTTTTTTTTTTGCACCAATGCATAGATAAAGCTCGAAAATTACTATTTTCGACATTGATAAAACAAAAAGTCTTAAGCTAAACGCTAAACGATCATAAAATGCGTTCCTTACTGGAACTCTTACGAATACAAGTGCGTTACTCTGCATGCAGCACTTGTTGCTGCACAAAGATGAGCATCAAGTTACAATGCAGAATAATCTACTTTTTTTTTCACTTAAAATATCTCTTTTGTCATGTTGTCAAAAACTAAAGAAAAAATGAGGACAATGCCCTCTGTACGTTGTGTTCTTTCCAAAAATAAACCAACGATAAATAAGAGTAAACGCTTTCTTTCTACGCACACGCATTCAATTTTACTGTACAGTTGGTGGGAACCTTTTCAAGGAGCCTACTGGTAACTGACCTTCACTGACAATCGATAATGTGTTCATTGTTCGAATAGTTTTGACGCTTGCAATGCATGCGTGTGCGTAAGCAAATATTCTAAGGAGTTTTGCAAACGACGGCAGTAAAAGAAATTTTATATACCCAATACATTTCGGCAGGTTCGATTTTTTTATTTTGCCAGGAAAACGCGATTTACTTTCCCTTATGTGGATTGGGTATTTTTGGCAAAGATAATACAAGCGAATTTCAAAAATCGGTGGTTAATCCAATCACAAAAGATGTCACATGAGACGTTCAATTGTTGGCTATCAATCGATGATCGAGATGACGAAGCGATCGAGTGTACAACGCTGATCATGGGAAAATCGGGCAGGTGTTTGTGTACTTCTTTTGGATTCATTCAGTGGTTCGTCACAGTTTTCAATCTCGTGTTTACATTTCCTGCAGATCATCGTGTCCTGCGCGTTTTTCGCATTTCGCATATGCGACGCAGCAAATTATTTGGACCAAGTACATAATTGAATTGATCGTGATTTTCTATTGTTCGGTAGCTAAATCATTTTGTTGCTGTTACTCTGCATTGTTTGTTGGCTTTTTATGTCAGAAATATTGCAAGGGTACTTTTTAGGGAACGTTCGAGACTACATACCTGTGTTGGATTAATACCGTTAATCGGGTCTATCAATAGTGAGCAATTGATGGGAAAATTCCTTCACACGCTGAATGATTGTTGATTTAAGACAATAGAAATTTATGATGGGCAATCGCCAATTGTGGCAGAAACGTGAGAAAGGATTGAGAATAGAGAACACATCTTCATTTATTACCAAAAGCTGAATAATTACACTATATTTTCATCAACGTTGCTGCTGCTATGTCCGAGCACATAGATTTGCTACCTAAAATTAATCATAATGTCACCAAGTGGTACCAAATAGTGTGCATCTTTGGACGACCACAGCTACAAGCGACAACGATTTGCCAAATGAATCGTTTTGCTCGTGTTTATTTGTTGGTGCTTATGTTTGGCTTTAAAACCCCCCCCCCCCCCCCATTTACAGAGCTTAGTTCGAGGTTGAAATCGTTGTTTGAGGTTAAGTTGAACAAATGAGCAGCGCACAGCATTCAGTAGCGGCATGGTCTGGCATTACCATGTCACTGACAGTTTACAGTATGGCTAAGCAGTGCATTGGTGAGTCTTTTCCAAACCGCCACTGTACTGCCGCTGTCGCCACAGTTCCTTTTTTTGGCTTTTTGGTGGATGTCTTCAAATTCATATCGATAAGCATCTGGTTCTCACGAACTTTTATTGCTCTTCTCGTTGAGTTGCTGCTGCCTGGTTGCCTGCCTGCCCGCCCGTCTTTGAGCCTGGAACGCTAACCTACCCAATTTTTAAGCTGCCCTCGTACACTACTCTAATATCAAATCCAATTGAACTTAACAAACCTAAACTGGTAATGGTAACATTGAGGTAACTCATTGAGGAAGTTTAGGTAATGTGGGGCACTTGTACTTACATTCATATAAAGCTGAACCGAAATTACACTGGTATACAAGGTTTTGTGTCGAATATGTTTACCAAATATTAAACTTAGAACTTATCTTTAAAGCATATAGAGTTAAAGTGCCGAAATCATAAGTTTTGTCCTTAATCGCTCAAAACATCTGGTGTAAATAGAATCTTAAAATTTCGATTTCAAAAAAGTATTAGAATTTTCTTTTGGACAGAATTTACATTTGGAGAACTATTTTTTAGGTAGACCCAATGTTTCAAAGTGTTCTTTATTCATTTGCCCATTTACATATCTAGCTTATGCCCAAAATATCCACCGAAATGTTCCAAGCAAGTTTCTCTGCGATCTTTCGAAAGTTGAATGATAATGCCACAGTTTTGTAAACCTTTTTAAAATCTTTCACATGAAATCTTACAAAGTATAAGTTGTCTTTCAGAAATCTTACATTTTCATTTCAGAAAGCTTTCTGCAATGTGTACATGTTTGCCTTTTGATTTTTTTTTTCAAACGTTTCTGTAACATTTTAAAAAGCTTGTAAGATTGAGTGAAAAAGCTACACAAAATTTTTGATTACGTCATCGGACTCTAAAACTTTTTAGCTTTTCTTATCCGCGTTAACTTGCACTATAATTTCCATACCCCATCGAGGCTCTGAATTATTGTTTCATTATAACACTTGCTATAATACTTAAATATGCAGTGAGTTTTTGGGACGTTTCTTAAATTATACACTGACGATGATTACACAAAACTATGAAAAAATTGTATCAAACAGAAAGCCAGCCTGGCAACATTCACACAGTCCTTAACTAACCATGTACCTAAATTTCAAATCATAAAATTTCAGTAAACACTGTATCTGAAACCTTTCAGAAACATTTCAGAATGATATCATTTGTATGATTACATTTAAAATATATAACTTTTACTGTAACGTGTAAATTACAATATTTTAAATGAAACATTTTCGGTACGTTACGTACTACTTCATCTCACGATATGCATAGAAAATTTACTATTGTTACTATTGCCTCATGAGCCGAACTTCCCCTAACATTGCTACTACCACTGCTCTGCTGAACTCTGTCAACGAAGCGCAGATTTCGATACAAAATTGTACTGTGAGCTTATTGTCGTCTAGTCGATGTGGATGCACCTTCTACTTTTGAAGCTGCGCGGATTCGTACGTGGGCATTTGCTGCGCCAGCAACAACGACATGCGACATTTCAGGCAATTAATGCCAACTGTGGGCAAGTCGCAAGTGAACTTCAATTGGTGGCATGTTTGCTGCCATCGATAATACGCCAGATACACGTAAAAGCTTCCTTTATCCTAAAAAACTTTAAATAAGAATGAATCATAGTAGATAATTCAAGTGTGTGTGTGTGTGTGTGTGCGAATACAACAAGGAACACGTCGCCAGGGCGGTTTCGGCGCTAATCAAATGGCACGCACGATGACCATTGAGCCATAATACGCTGCTTTTAAATCGAGTCACTCTGCTTAAAGCAGAAACTCACAGTGCAAATAAAGCGTCGAGGTATGATACACTGATTGTCTGACAAACTAAATAACTGATGTATGAATGGCAGCATGTCACTATGTCCAAAAATACGGCGAACAGAGAGCACTGTACATTAAGATAATAAGCGCTGGAATCACGGAATGTCACCCGCACCCGTGTGCGTGCTTGCAATCAGGAACGTGCTTACAGGTCGTCGCTTATCGTCGTGACAATCACCTACACCGAAATCTAAAATTGAGATGTTTTGCGTACTTCATCAACAGTTTGGTATCGCTGTCGGCGAAACGCTTTACTATAAGGTGAAGGCGACCAACAGACGGACAGATAGCTGTGGCAGCAAGCGCAGCAAATCTCATAAACTCAATCCAATCTGCACTTTGTTATGCGGGACATGCGCAAGCTGCAATATTTACTACAAATTGTATAATTTTTATATTTTTATTAAATTTCAGTTTTGCCGCCGACTGTCTTGATTTTTTTTAACCCTTTTGAACCCGCATTTCGGGTGATGTTGATGAAGATGCCGCCGGAGTACACACACAATTCAATTGCACCGCACCTAACTTTTCATTTGCGACCAATTATGAATTTTTGTAACCATCTATAATATTAATTAATGATCAATTCATTGGTCGATACAGATCCATTGAATTGGTTTGGTTATTTAAGATACTTTTGAAATCTGTAAAGACTGATCAAATACAATGTACTTTTAAGGTTTTATTTCTACTTCATATTTGTATATGCTAAATCTTGTTTCCGAAACATTTTTCAAACGAATCGGGTGGTCTATTGATTCCAATATCGTCAAAAAAGAAGGATTTGTCAGTGATCTAAAGTTTTATTGTATACAAACCTTCTCTTCCGACGTCGTCAGATATGTAATTGGCTTTATAAAATCGTTGGATGACAAATCAATATTATTTCGTCTATATTCCTGAGACAGCCGCAGCATGTGGCCATGAGGAAGAAATGCGTGAAGCATTCTCGCCTACGATGGCAAGGTTATCTAAAACATCATGCGGTATGTCTTATGGTGGCCTTAAAAACAATTTTAGGAAACTTGTTGTTTGTAGGTGGTTGGCATTTGGATTTCGATCAATTAATGGTTTTTAAGAGAGAGCACACCAAAACGTGCCTTGTCTTCTTTTTCTGTAGAACTTCAACGAAAAACTTGATGATAATGCATTACGCAATATAAAGTCGTATCATTTCCTCAGAAATAGTTAGTCAAAAAAACCAAAATTTGATAGTGGTCCGGCCTGCCGTTTAGGAGCTATATGCATTGCAATGTCGAAACCCGAGTCGAATCAGTTGATATTTATAAAAATGTTAAGATATTTATAAAAATAACAAGTTATTTGAATCGGGGTTCGGTATTGCAATGCATATATCTTCAAAACGGCTCGGCGGATCACAATCAAATTTGGCACGAAGTATAAGCATAATATAAGCTTTTTTTATACACTAAAAAAATTTTTTGTTAGGCGAACATTGAAAAAAACCATATAGAAAAATATTTCTCATTTTTTTCAGTGTATTTTTTTATTTTTAAAATCCAACTATGAGGTTAAAAATGCCAATAAATAAAGTATAAAATCCAGTAGTTAATTCATTTTACCAGACTTTTTTAAGCTGAATAATGGCATTTGAAGTAGTACATACCTTACGATTTCTAAAATTTTCAAAGACCCATATTTTGTAAACCAGTGTTGCCATTCTAAAAATATTTTGTTTCTGTGTCGAGGTCATGTACAAGTACAACATATTCAAATATATCTGAAATTCGCAACATGACCCCATTTCCCATGTCCGCTTCGCGTGAAATACCCGAATGTTAATCAAAAAATTTATAATATTGTACTTCTTTCGGACAATCCTGGGGCCCTTTTTGGGTCAATTAGATAAAATTGAAATAAGAAGTAGAAAAAATGTAGCTCCAAATATGATGGAGACCACATGAAATGGAGTCACTTTGGATCAGGATGTCTCCTAAACAAAAAATAATGTAACAATTCTTAGACCTAAGATCATTTTGGCTCTGACTAAAAGACTATTGAGAAATCGTCCTGCAAAATCTGCAGCAGTTGATCATGGGAAAAGGAATCTTATCTTCTTGGACAATAAAAAATTTAAAAAAAAATTATTATTTATATAGAGTGCTTCTTTTAAGACTGTCGAAGCACGAAGTTTCGAATTGAAATAAGATTGTCTAAATAACCCGCGTTTTGGCTCTGTTAGCTAAATAATTTTATCCCATTTATCATTTTAATATGATTTTGAACATATGAACGCCGCAATCGGTTAATATGTTGCGCAGTCCGATGGACAAACTAAATTATTGAAAAATTAAATAAAAACACTACCCATCAATAACTCAATGTCGAGAAAGTAAAAAGTGAGAGGTGTATTCTCTCATGGATGGCAAAATATTTGCTCTGACGCTTCAGCGCCCTCGTTTCAAAATCTGCAGACATTTAAGCCTTAGCTCTTCTGTTTCGGCATAAGGCTTCTCAGTGGACTTCTGTTTGGCTGCAAAATACTTTGTAATAAATGGTCGTTGAGCTTAAATAAAATTACTATTCAGTCTTGTGTCTCTTTATAGAATTATACTTGACATCGTTGGACATGTCCGCATCGCAATTTTGATACATGTAATAACCGATCTTTGAAGTAGTTAAAGGTCCCATAAATGATTATTGAAGAGATAACATGTTGTACATTCATTTGTTATCCATATGGCTTATATCAGATAAAGCATTGAAACTTCAGATTCTCTAATGTATTTGTCTACTTTCTTTTCTTCCAGCCTCAATATTTTGCTTTTGAAAAGTATTTCTTTTTATATTCACCTTAGCAGGAGTACTCCTTAAATGTCGGGAAGAGTCGTTTTTAAAATAGGTTAAATTTTTTTTAAGATTTTGAGCGCGTTCTCATTCATATTGTATTTTGTAATGTTGGAAATATATATCATTAGATCCCAAGCAACTTAAAGAAGTTTAAGTTTAATGAGCTTACCACTTTTTACAAAATGACACAGGCCAACATTTTTCATAACCTGAGACCACATTATACGTTTCCAAAAGTTTCCGATATGCTGAATTCGAATCTGACCTCAGAATTGCTCTATCACATTAGGTTTTCGAGATATACTAACCCAAAATTGCTAAAAACAAGTTTTTTTCTAAATATATTTAGGAATATATTATATGTACAACTAACTAACTTTTTTCCGCAAAACTTGTTACGGCAACTAAAAGTAATATCTTTTCCCTGTAAAATGTACTTGGAATTTTTTGGATATCTTTTTTTTTGTGGAGAAATCGTTTACGAAAATATATTATTTCAGCGTTTTCCTTACAACTATTATAACAACAAAAAAAATTGCGAACAAGAACACTGTATGTATGAAACGATTTCTCCGAAAAAAAAAGATATTCATAAAATTCCAAGTGCATTTTATAGGGAACGGTATTACTTTTAGTTGCCGCAACAAGTTTTGTGGAGAAAAGTTAATTCGTTGCATAATATATTCACAAAAATATCGAAAAAAAAAACCTGTTTTTAGCACTTTTAGGTTAGGATATCTCGAAAACCTGATGTAGTAGAGCAATTCTGAGATCGGATTCGAACCTTCCGACCTGTGTCATCAGGAAAGGAACATTTGTTAATTACTCGATTAGATTTATGATTTTGAAATATTTTATGCATTTCTAAGGTATATCATCATTTGAAGTTTACTCACTTTGTCCTTTATTTTACATCGCAAATATCACTACGAAAATAAAGAAAAAAAATGGGAACATTTCTGACATTTACTGCTTTCGAGTGTTTTGTTTCAGTTGATGACGAAATTTGAACCGGTCACATGTCCATTGTGTTTTACTTTATTAGTTGCAACAAAACGCCTACATCTTAATCGAATATCCTTTTATCTTAAATATTTTTGATATACACCGATGTGATGCTTCGGATAGGGCGTGTTCGCACACTGGACAAAAGAATATTTGTTACATTGTAAAACGCAATAAGAGAGATGAACCGATATATTTGCATTGTATTGAACTCTGAGAAGACAGTTGGCGACAATTTCACTCATTTCTATTTTCATTTAACCTGCAGTTTCATAAATTGTTAAAATTTATTATCTACCTATATTTTGTAAATATTTCGAAATCTTTTTTTTTTACAAAAGATGCGCGTATTTAATATGCGTCAGACAGAGCACATCTATTGATAACAACACTAACGTGCGGCCGTGTGAAGCTGTACCGTCCATTCCAACTGTATCGCTGGACTCAGGAACTAAAATGTATGCCCAGCACGCGAGAGATGCACCGCAGCGATAGCTGGTGAGACCACGTTGATTTTGTAATGTGCGCAACTCATTACATGCCGGACACGTAGTCGAGTGCCACCAATTCCACGCAGTTCGTTTTCATTTTCTGTTTACTTTGGCATTTTTTGTTTCTGTACATCGTTTTTTTTTTTTTATTAATTTCCACAGCACCTGATCTTGATGTAACAAAGATGTCACATACTGACTGGCATGAATGAATGTCAGTCAGTCGGTCCGTCTGTCTGTCTGCTTTCAGTACTTCTACGAAAAGCGAAAATCTTTTAAATATCGTAAGCAGACTTTTCGGTCAGTGCAGAAATTCAATGAGAATGCCGAGCCTTTATTTTGTTGTTTCATTACCATGATACACCCTCTCCCTGGAGACAGTCATTTATCACAAACGATGCGCGCACTGGACGCGCTTATGTAGCATTGCGCGTGAGATTTGAAAAAGTCACTGAACGCTCTCGTATGGATGCAGATAAACGTGGATGCGAGTACTTTAGATGTGGCTGTGTGCGCATTATTTCCCAAACTCTGTGTTTATTCAAAGGGGATTTGTGATGAACTGTGACCATTGTGACACGTCAAATTTCATTGACTGTCGTCATCATTTGAGCACACAATAACTGTCAAAAATATTTGACGAGTACAAAATGGACAATGTTTTTTTGAAAAACGTCCAATGCAATACTGGACTGTTAAAGGCTTTGTCGATGAGGTACCTACTCGTCGTCGTTCATGCTGGCTTAGTTCATACATAGTTTGATGATTGATTTCTTTTGAGCGTGGTTTTGCACCTTCATCTTTTCTTATCTAAAGTTACACGATACTAAGAAACATCACAAAAAAACTATTTTTTCTTAATGTTGACATCATTGTTCAATATTTTCTCGACGTTTTTATGGATTTTACTAACATGTGTTTTTGGAAACATTATTATTTGACCAGCTGATTTAAATGCCACAAATGACCCTAATAACATTGAATTATCGTGATGAAAATGTTAAAATAATGATGTCAAAAGTATTAAACCTAACTTCAATTTGAATATGTACACTGAGAAAACGATTTGTGTGCATATGACATACGTACATTTATTTGATATAGAGCAATCAAATATTTATTTGAGTCAAACATATTGTATTTGGATCAAATTGAGGTAGATGTTGGTTGAAACATTTTATTTTTGACTCGATTAATTGCTCTATATCAAATATTATGTTTAATTAAATTGTTTTCTCAGTGTTAGCTTTGAGATCAAGTTTCTTTCCAAGATAAAACTTTTCTTAATAAAGGAGTACAATTTTTAAATTAAATTTATAGTATGCTACTTGGGTAGTCGCCTTTCGTAATGTTTGAGTTAAGTGCAGAACTTCTCCACCGTGGAACTTTTGTGGTTTCCAGAAAAAAATGGGACAGCTTATTTTACAATATTCTCACGAAGCTATTTCTTCTAAATAGCACTATCTCTGTCATCTCACATCCAAAAAAGTATTTGCTTGATATTAACAGCCCAAATGTTAATCTACAATTCAAGGACTTTATATAAAGTAATTTTCTGAAATTAAGTTCGTAAAATCAAATTAAAGAAAAACACCAAAGTTCAGATATACAGATTAGTTGCTATTGGCATAAAATGTTCAAATATGGAATAAGATTTAATTTTGTGATCCATATTTTATATATTAATTTATTTTATCGCGTCTGCCTCTGATGTATTGTGTTAAGGGTATAGCATAAATAACGAAAATATAAAAGGCAGACGTTCACACTGCCGTATTTTTTATAAAATCAATTGTTTTTATATTAAAAAAAATTTTTATTAAATAATCTTATCATTTTCATACAAAATTTCGTCCTCTTCAGTATTGCTCCTAAAAGCTGTAAATATTAAAGGCAGACATGTCGGTCTCTGCTCTTTTAAAATATATATATGGGGTTATTTATGTCAAAATCGTCAATATTGGTCAAATTCGTGGAATTAATTTTAAAGGCACCAGATTTCTTCAAATAAATTCAATTATACAGTTGAAAAGCTTAAGACTTTCCCTTCAAAACTCACGTTGAATTATATCGATATCTTTATTTTTCTCCGAGATATCGTAAACATAAATTTTCTAGATATCCTGTGGTATTGGAACTTGTAAATTTCAATTAACGGTATTTCAGAGAAAAAGCAAACCAGTTATAGAGGTTAGTCTCAACCAGTACTAAAAGAAAGAAAACTTCCACAAAAATCTGAAATGTAAAAGCAAAATGGTATCCGATCTACCCCATATACACAGCTAGAAAAAAAAAACATATTCAAGATCGTAAAATTATCAAGGTATTAGTTCTATATAGTAGATATATCCTTAATAATATGCACCTTATGTGCTCAAAAACGTCTGCCTTAGAAAAAGCAACGCTGGAATTGTCTGCCATCTCTATTTTTATTTCTTTTACAAGTAAGGGAACCAGTACGACATGAGACAGACGCGGTAAAATTAAAAAAAAAAAAAAAATCTTACATGTTTGTAGTATTGCAATTTAAAAATGAATCTATAATTTATTGGCAGAGGTTGTTTGTCTTATTTCTAATGACATAATCTTTATAATAATCGCAATCTGCCTGACGACAAAATCACTTAAATTTGTATATTTTTTAAATTTCGAAAAAAATGTTATTACTCTTAAACGGAGATACAAAAATGTCTGCCACTTGCATTTATCTGTTTTTGTGTAGTTATAGGCGCATTTTTTAGTATAAAAGACAGATAAGGCGATAAAGTTGTTTATAGTACTTCTTTTTTTGCAGTTTTAAAAGGCTCTCAATTAGTAACGCTGTGACAAAGCAAAGGCAGAGCTTGTTCGTGTTATTTATATTACTTAGAACTTCATGATTTTCAAACTCTGTCGCAAGATAAAATCATATAGAAACTTATGCCACCGACTGCCTAACTAATAAACATAGTTCTTAAAAGATAAACATTATAAGGGTTGAACAAATAATTTGAATTTTCTAACAAATAAATGATCAGGTTAATTTTTTGACCACATATACATATGTAAGATATGACATTATTTTGAGAAAACGATTTAATTCTACAAACTATTTCTCAAATGTTTAAATAATAATAGACTTTTCGCGACCTTTTTTTTAAAAAATCGAGCTGATACGATCTTATGAATGCTTGATTCTTAATCTATTAATAATCATTATTTAGAATTTACAATTTTTCATATCAATTTAAGTGAGTTTTGCTCTCAAATCTTGATAAAAATAAAACTTTTAAATTAACAATTAATATCCATGAAGCCATGAAATCAACACGCAAATCTTGATCCTAATTTATTCCAAATTTATTTTAGTTTTTTTAAAGGCTTTGCCCTAAAATTCAGTTACGGTGCTTATACGGCGCAGTCTTTTTATGCTTGCAACCATATATTTGTGGAAAACTTGAAAATTTTGTAAAAAATAAGAGGTCGTTTTTTTTTTTTTGAAATAAACCTATAGTCGAAAAAAAAGTCTGAAATAAATTAAAAACTGAGACAAAATAAAGAAAAACATCATATAAAAGGGAACATATGCTAAAAAGCGCGCAAACTGAACAACTGTCAGTTAATGTGAGCTAAAAAAAAATAAACAGAAAAAAAATATTAATAAATCTTAATGGAATTTATCCAAATCAATGAATTGTTAGTGAGCCCTTTGTTGCTTGTACTCGCATAATAAGCAAAAATCTGATAGAGTCGCATGTCCTTTGGCGCAAATGCAACGCGTCTTCTTGTATCTAATTGCAGGACTTCCGCAAGACGCTCATATGACAATTTTCACATTGCCCTCCTCTTAAAGAAACCTTGGGAAAATTTTACCCCACTGCAAACAAAGGAGAAAAAAACACCGAAAACAATTTACACACACATTTTTTATGCGAATATCCTAAGCACCCTAAAAAATAAAGAGTCCTGTGTTCTTTTTTCTTTAGGTTTTTTGTCAGTCACACAAACGTCGACGGTCCTGGCAACAAAATTAATATAAAAAAAATTTGCATAAAAAATGCCGTTACACAATGCTCTCTACCTGAGTGCAGGAAAATAAAAAAAAAAAGATACGAATGGACGGGACACGTAATAATTTTGCAGCGCGCCTTTTGTTGTTGTTTTTTAATAAATTTCGACGCGGTTCCATAAGGATAAGGGAACAAAAAAATAATCACATACGAAAAAGTAGAACTCGCTCATATAATCGCATCCTGAGGGGTGAAATCTTTACTCACATCCTGCGCCACTGATCTGAGTCGCGTAAGGATTTGATTTTTTTTTTTTTGCTGTACAGCGTTTTTTTTTTTGTTTCTTTTCTACGGCAAAACGCCAAGACAAAGATGCTGCTGTAAACGAAAACATTCAACCCTATAAAAAAAGAATCCTTAAAAAAAAAAAAACTATAAACTGCAATTTTAAGATTTCGCAAGGACACAACCACAGCAGCAAAGGAGGGCCGCCTGCTTTCTTTGCTTTCGACTCCAGGCGTAAAGGCGCATAAAGCAAGGAGCCTGCAGCCTGTGAGCGTACCGAGCAAATAAAAAATGTGTGACATTAGCAGCATCCTTTGCGACGCAGCATACTTACATACGTCCATCATGCACAACGACAGCCGCCGAGCAGATCATTAATAAAAAAGAGAAACTAAAATTTAATAAAAAATTATTTCGTCCTTTTTTCCGTGTCCTGCGAAAGATGCTGATATTGAAAATTGGTAAAAGCGGAGTAAAACAGCATGATCAAAATTCATTTACCTCACTGCTGCTACTCAGATTACGCATGAAAAGTTTTCTTTTCTTTTGGAAGAAAATACCTTCACAGCACACTATGTGCGTTGCGCATGCGCAGCAGACGCGAGCTCCAATTTCCTGTTCAAACAGTTGGAGCGAAAAACGAAATGCGTTGCGTGGCTGTAGTAAATCACTTGAACTGCGCATTTCTTTCAACGAAACTGCAAAGGATCATCCAGCACCTAGCGCCTGTGAAAATGTGTGTTGTGTCCTAAGTTGAAGATGCTGCTTTGAAGGACGTACAGGTCGCAGCAACTGACGGTAGTTTTCATCCCTTCTAAGTTCAATAGCATGGCAATAAACTGAGAGAAAGAGCAATAGCGAAAGAGAGAAACAACTCAAATTTGCCGTTGCGACTGCTTAAGATGCCCCGGAGCTCAAATGAAATAGCAATAGTTTTGTTATTCTTGGTCTTTCCTTCTTTCCTTTATATGCGGCTGTGAGGGTTAACATTTTTTTTTGGTTTTGCTGCACATGAGTCTCACACTTACGTACTCAATTCATCGTTGTCCATAGCGCGCAGCCTCAGCAGGACCCTCTTTGAAATCAAGAATTTTCTCAGTCATCAGTCCACGCAAAATACTTGTGGGGTAAACACGCGCGATCTTCTCACCCCAGAGAAGAGAATGTTCCAAAGTGAAATTTCAATAAAAAGACTTGATGTTGCAAGCGCTAAGTTGCCTTACTGCAACAATTTGAAAAGAACTGTGTTTTCGAAAATAAAAGTGAAAAATTAAAAAAACGCTTTTGCGGTCACAGATTGGAACTTTGGATTACCATATTGTGACGTGAAACTAAAAGTTTACATCTAAATTTAAAAAACGACGTGTAATGTGTGTGACTTTAAAAACAAATCTTAAGAGCCTTAATAAAGCAAACAAAATTTAAGTGCTAATAGTGTAAGAATTTGCTTAAATGTTTACGAGAATGTTGTCAGTTAGCGAGGACCAAGGATTTCGTTCAATGAGTCGTAAGTGTTGAAATTCAAAAACAAAATAAGCGGTCAAGAACTCAAAATATAGTCAATTCTAGAAATTAAAATTGTATTAGAAGCACCACTCAACAGCCCCGGAAAAACTATGGGCTTTCCGTTTAGAGACCTAAACTTCTGTAAGATAAGTAATTCCTACTCCCCCTGACCGATGATCTTCTCATTTAGTATGCGTATGGATCATAAATGAAGAGTGGTCAGAAACTCAGATGAGTAGATATGTCAAGACTAATCTTTGTTTTTTGTCGTTTAGCTTTTATTCAATATAATGCTGATATTTGGTCAGTAATCGAATCCAAAGTTCATTATCATGAAGGACTTCTAAACATTTGATTTAGGAACTTCGTTGAGTGGAGAATTTTTTCATATGAGTTTGTATGACTACACATTCAGAATATAGAGAAGTATTCCTAGACCCTTATGAATTTTTTCAAAGCTTTTCGTCATCACATTTTCAAGGTACTCAGCTGTATGTTGTTAGTATAAGAAGGACCTCTTTAATATTTCAAGGAATTTTTCACGCTTTTTCCGAATGAAATATAAGGGAACAGTTTTTCTCCCGTCCTCATTTGACATTAAAAATACGCCTATGCTCTAAAAAAAATATTCATTTTAATTTAAGAAAACAAGTCGGAAAAAAATATCTTTATATTCGAGACAAAATTTCTGCCTTGCTCCAAAGTAAAAAAATCACACTAGTAGTAGTTAGGAAACCAGTGTCCTATATTTCTATATGATTAAATCATGAAGTTCTATGTATTATAAATAATACCAACAAGCTCTGCCATTGCGTTGTTATTAATTGAGACCCCTTTGAAACAGTTGATAAAACTATTATAAGCAATTTTACCGCGTCTGCCTTTTATATTAAAAAATGTGTCTACATACAAAAACAGTTAAATTCAAGGGCAGACGTTTTTGTTGCTACGTTTAAGAGTAATATCATTTTTTTTTAAATTTTATAATATTTATATACAAACATAAGTGATTTTATCGTCAGGCAGACTACGATTATTACAAAGATAATGTCATAAAAAATAAGCGAAACAACCTCAGCCACTTAGTTATTGCTGCATTTAAAAATTGCATGTAAAAAAAAAACATGTTAAAAAAAATTGAGTATTAAATCATTTTAAAGCGTCTGCCCATTGACTTACTATATAAAAAAACATTAAAATGAAGAGGCAGACGTGTCCAATGCTGATTTTTCAAAGGCAGACGTTTTTAGGCACTTAAAGTGCAAATTCTTAAGCATACTTATATCAACATAAAACTAATGCCGTTCAAATTTTTCTATGCAAAATTTACTTTTTCATTTTTTCAGTCACATATATTATTTTTCTGTATTTTTCTGTATATATAGGGCATTCCACGCCAAATTGGACACCATTTTGCATCTCAAATTTTTGTATATTTTTTTTTTCTTTTGGTAATGATTGAGGCTAGACTCTACTATTTTTTTCATTCAATTTTCGCCAAAATATCGTTAATTGAAATTTATAATACAGGTCTACATACAGTACAGTACGGTAGGATAGCTGGAAAATTTAAATTTGCGATATCTCGAAAAAGCGAAATATTGATATAATTCAAAGTGGGTTTTAAAGAAAAAAAGGCACAACTTTTCAGCATTATAATTAAATATATTCGGAAAAGTCTGGTGTCAGTAAAATTAATATACAACTTTGACCAAAATCGACGATTTTAACATTTGGAACCACATATATTTTAAAAAAGCAGAGGCCTACACGTCTGCCTCTTATATTTTTAGCTTCTACTGGCAATACTGAAGACATTGAAATTCTAAAAGAGAACGATAAAATTATTTATGGAGTTTTTTTATTACATATTAAAAATTGTTTTTTTTTTTTCAATTTTTGTTATTAAAAATGAGGCAGTGTGGACATCTGCCTTTTATATTGTAGCTATCTATTCTATGCCTTTAACACAATATATCAGAGGCAGACGCGATAAAATAAAGTAATATAGTTTTTTTTGCAACTTTAAAATTGATTCAAAAAAAATCGGCACTATCTTCATTCACTCTATTCACTCTTCATTGGATAGAACATTGTTGAAATCAAATTTCGATAAGAAATAAACCTGGAAATTTAGTCAATATAGAAATGAGATTTCTGTGAATTTGATATTATTACACTAATTTTATTCAAAAAAGCACTGAATATTTTATTTTATAGATTATTTTTAAAAATCGTACATTATTTATTCTAGATCTGAGTTTGATGATATTTTATTATTTTTAATTTTTCATTGTACCATATTTCAACTTGGTATAAAAAAAACTATAGTTCGTAATTTAATCCCGACTTGCGTCCAACTATTTCACACTTATTCAAACAAATTACGCAAATAAAAGATACTGATCGCTGCTTATACGTAAAATAGAGAAAAGTACATTAGTAAGAGCTGCATTTGAAATGCCGAGAAAATATAAAAATTTTACAAGTAATGAATAAATGCTATGCAAATATTTAACATTTATAGCCATATTTTTTTTATCTATGATAGGTTCTTTTATACAATGTCTAAGCCAAACATGCCCTTTGTTGTAGTAGTTGTTGTTGTTGTTGTTGTTTGCGTACAACTTTAACTTAAAAACATTAAAATAAAATACAAACAGTTTAAATAATGATAAGAAACATACATACACATGCATACATAATTTCATAGAGTGGAGTGAAAATGCGTTATCTTTGCAAGTTGATACAATTTAAATGGACTTCGCATTTGATAAAGTTCCTCATGAAATTCTTATTGCTATATTAGCAAAGTTGCAGCTTCATGCTTTTAGAATGAAGAATATTCTATCTAAATAGAAGCTGAGAAAGGTCGAAAAAGGATCTCTTGCGATATCCCCGGATCATGGAAAGGACCGATTTTAACCCAATCCTTAACGGCCAAAAATGGATTTTGGATACCACTTGGGTTGGTTCGGAGCCATGATAATATGCCGATAACAGTTTTTCTATGAGCCCGGGGATACTCCAAGTAATGTCCGAAATCCTTTTTCAACCTTGCCCTATCGATTGAAGCAAAAAAAATTCACGAAAATGGGCTCAAAATGGTCCTTTACAGGCCATGATAAATGATGTCTAAAAACCTCTTTCGACCTTTCTCTATCGATTAGCACAAAAAAAAAATATGTCCCGAAAATGGATCATAATCGGCCGTTTCCATGGACACTTAAATGATGTCAAAAATGAACTTTTGAACTTTTTCTATTGATTGGAGAAAAACATTTTAATCTCATTGTCGAAATCCATTTTTTAAAAACTTCATTTCAGAAAACAATTTCCACATGGCACTTTTTGTTTTTTTTTTTGGTTTAAACTGGTGCCAATTCGAATACTTCGAAATTAATGTTTTCAATTATTTCTTTAGCACTCATTTTGTAAAATTATGAAATAAATTTAGTTTGGAAATCATTCACTCCACACGAGACTCAAGTCTCTATTATTTAAGCGTCACTTTGGAAAAATAAAATCAATAGATATTCATAAGTAGCTCACGAAACACTCTTACACATACATACGAAAGGAAACGAAATGAAATGTCATTCACTAAATTGATTGCGCAACACACTCACGTTCACAGACTTCGCCATGAGACGAATGGTTGCTCGTGTCACTAAATTTTCTGTGAGCTTGATTCTGTGTGAATGTGCTGAAAGTTTCATGAGCTCATGAATGGCTCACATGTAGAGTAGCTCACTGCAGTTTTCTGTCTTTGTTAAGGAACTTTTCGTATAAAGAAAAAATCGCATAAGATTTTTGTTTTTTAAACAAATTTTTTACTACACCCTAACTTATTTATACTCGAAAAAGACGCAATCGGAGTTCGTACTTTGTTGTCACAACTACAGCTATGACTCTAAACTACAAATACAACAATGCCTTAATTTGTTTAAATAAAAAAAAACTTTGTTAATTTTAAAAATGTGTTATATGACATGAAAGCGGGGGTGGCAGCTGTGAACGCGCAATAAAAATGTGAAAAAAAAGCAGTAAACTTTTTGTCGCGTCACAAAAAAACCTATGTTGCCAATATCATGAGTTTTCGACCAAATCGAAGCACTTTTTCTTGTGTTGTTTCAAAATCCTTAAATCAGAGTACATAAAATTTATAGCATAAGTGTGGTGAGAAATCTTAAATCCAATTTGTTCGAAAGTGGTGGCGGACTAAGACTTAGCAGATTCCTGGGCTAAAATGTAGAAATGGTCAACCACTAAAACAGTAGTGGACTTAAATTTCCATACATACTGAAGACCAAACAAATAATAAAAGTCATTCAAAATATAAATAGCTTTTCCGCTCCAAGGCACAAAATATAAAAAGAAACCCAAATTAGGCTCTATTCATGTGTATTGAAGGTATGACTAAAAAAATATTACCCCGTTTCGTTTCTTAAAAACAAAACCCCACAAGGCCCTTGTCATATCTTAAAGCCCTAGTAAATATTCCGCTACTTGAGAGTCCCCTTGAATTCGGAGCCCAGGTCTATAGGCCCCTCTAGCTCTGCCTTAATCCGCCACTTAGTAAAAAGTAAGGAAAATGAGTTAAAATTGGGAAACAACCTAATAAGCCTGAAGTCTGACTTCGGTCTGGCCTTCTTAACGCTCCCAAGGCAGTATTCACAAGGAGTACTTATCTACCTTAACCTTAAAAAATCGCTTAGAGAGATTATTCAATTTTTTTGGGAAGCTTTTTGAAACACTAAAATTTGATTATAAAACTTAACTGGCAACACTGGCAACGACGAAAACATCGTCGACGGACAAGCGCGCTCTTATCAGCTACAACCAGCAGCTTTTGTGCAGCCAGGTGAACCGCGAGCTCGCTTGACTTTTTTTGAAACTACGAAAAATGGAACACCTTTGCTTGCTCATTAACACGCGCTACAGCAGCGAATACAACAAAAGCAACAACAGTGTTGGGAAAAACTCTGATAACGCCCCCATAATTTGAGGCGGGCGGCCAGCAGCAGCAGCAGCACCAGCGGTGGCGTCGGCGGCAACGTTAACTCAAATGTAAATAAGCAAAGCTGGCGAATGGCGAATAAAGAAATGGGCACAACGGAACGGATGTATGAGTACCGCACAACAGCATATTGTCTAAAGGTATTTAAATCCTGCATCGGTACAAAAGCTGGACATACACGAACGCACATATGTGAACAAGATAAGAGCGGTGCGCTATCAGCGCTCTAAACCAACAACAGTGAACAACTATTATTCAGACCATTACGATAGTGAGCAGGGGACATAGGGAATAGGAAACACACTAGGGTAAGCAAATTAACTTTCACGTAAGTCAAACTCAAATAAAAAACAAACAAAAAAACCCAACAGAAACGATACAGAGATACCAGACCATTCACACAGTTGTACGACACTAAAATGAAATCATTTCGGACGGAATGCGAGGTCGTCATATGTGTTTATAGTAAGTGTAATGACAAAAAAAAAACAACCGAAAAAAAAGAAACGATTACACGGCCACAAAATAGCTTATCTCTCTGAAAAAAAACAAGTCATTTTAGACTTGTCTACAAGCCACAAGAGAATTGGACGGCACAAGGTAATATCTTGCTACCTAGGCCCGAACGATTAAGTAATCGCTTCCGCCACTACTAACGGAACGAAAACATTAGAAACTGCATGCTTGGACTTGGAATAAATATGGGGCTATCAAAAAGCAAATCATTTAAGTTGTGATGTAACCAATAGTCCACTTGCTAATTTATGAAATGCATTAAAACTGTAGAAAATCATAAAATACATTGGAGAAACGAATGAATAAGTGACCGAAACTCTCCAGAGATATAAGAAATCTGAATCGAGCGGAAAAAGAAAACAAATATTCTTTTAATTTTTGTTGTACGAGCTTACATGTAAACTGAAAAACCAAGTACTTTGAAAACCTTTGTGCAAGATACAAGCCCTCATTACAACATCATACTACCTTGATCAAAAAGTTTTAGGACTTTATTTTTAAAATGAAAAATACAAGTTTATTCATCAAAATCGATATTGTCTCCTTCAAAGTACTCCCCATCGACTGCAATGCACTTACGCCAACGCTTGACCCAGTCCTCAAAAGCCTTTTTATACTCGACCGTCGGTATGGCCATCAGGGCCATCTTCGATTTTTCGATGACCTCTTCTCGGCTGCTGTAACGCGATCCGCGGAGCGGTTTCTTCAGGTGGTCGAACAGGAAAAAGTCGCAGGGAGCCAAATCAGGCGAATTCGGTGGATGTTGGACGGTATTCATGGAGTTTTTGGCCAAAAACTCACGAATAATGATCGCATTGTGCGACGGCGCGTTGTCGTGATGCAAAATCCACGAGTTGTTTGCCCACAAATCCGGTCTTTTTTGGCGAACTGCTTCACGCAAACGTCTCAAAACGCCCAAATAATATTCTTTGTTGACGGTCTGACCTTCTGGGAGGAATTCATGATGCACAACACCTCTGTAGTCCATGAAAACCGTGAGCATCGCCTTCTTTTTCGATTGAAAACGACGTGGTTTTTTCGGTCGCGGCTCATTGGGTGAACGCCATTCACTCGCTTGATGTCTGGATTGCGTGTCGTACTCGTAAATCCACGTCTCGTCACCAGTAATGATTCGTTTGATGAATGTTGGGTCGGATTCAGCCTTGGAAAGCATGTCTTTTGCGTCATCAACGCGGTCCCTTTTTTGCATGAAATTCAGGTCTTTCGGCACCAGCTTTGCAGCGACACGTCTGAGGCCCAAATCATTAATTAAAATGTCTTGGACGGATCCGTAAGCAATGCCCAACTCCTCTGCAATCTCTCTAATGGTCAATTTGCGGCTTACGGCCATCCACTCTTTGATTTTGTTGACGTTTTCATCAGTTTTCGCTGTCGACGGCCTGCCACTGCGTTCGTCATCCTCGACCGACTCACGACCATTTCTGAAGCGTCCGTGCCAGCGAAAAACGTTCGATCTCGTTAGAGTATCGTCGCCAAAACACTTTCCCAACATTTCCAACGTCTGCGCACCGTTAAATCCGTTTTTAACACAAAATTTAATGCAAACTCGTTGCTGCAAAGTTGATGACATTTTTTTTTTTGTAAAAAATCGAAACCACACACAAAAGTAGATGCACACAATACGGCGTCACTTCAAGAAATGTCAAGCTGTCAAGCTGAAAATTTGACATAACGTCCATGACACTTCTACCAACACAACAAAAAAAATAGAATTGAAATCGGACGAACGAGAGCGCCACACGGTGACGAGTCCTAAAACTTTTTGATCAAGCTGTAGGTCTGGGTGATAAAGCTTAAAGACTTCTGATCAAGTAGTTTGACGTATCTAACTTAAGCACAATTTCATTAACGCGGAACACTGGTTACTTCTCAAGCACATCTTACATGAGTATAGTTGTATTTTCACTGAGTGCTTACCCAACCTTAAGCTCAGGAATAAGCCTCAATATTTATCACGTGCCAACTACCATCACGATCCACAAGCCCAACGAATTTTTAAAAGGTAACCATATTGAGTTTTAACCGCTTCAACTTCAATGAATTCTGATCAATCACGAATAGCTAGCTCTTCAATGAAGACCCTTTTCCTGGTTTTTATCGACGACCTTCTGTCATCGACCACCAACCCAATCTATTCCTTTGCGGATGACAGAAACATTTGTTATTCCTTTTGCTTCAAAAAGCGCCCAAGCTCTGTGGAAGTTGAGAGTAAACGGCAGAATATGAATAATGCACTCGTCTACGACCTCAACACAATCACCGAGTGGGGTCGTATTAACCGAGTCAATTTTAATGCTACTAAAACCCAGTGCTGTCTGTTGTCTCACAGACGAATGAATTACTCTCTTCCTTCTCTTAATATGGTTGGCTTAGATATTGCGAGGTCAACAACTCTTGACGTTCTGGGCACATCGGTTCAATCGGACCTGAGGTGGACTGATCATATGTTCGATGTGTCGAAAGAAGTGGCCAAGTGTATTGGTTTTTTGAAACGGTGTAAGAAATTCTTTACTCCAGTTGATCTTCGTACTGTCTAGTTCACTTATATTAGACCTAAACTAGAGTACAACTCACACATTTGGGCCGGGGCTCCAAAAACTACCTTGGAGTTGCTAGATCGTGTTCAGCGACGTGTTATGAAACTCACCTATTGGTGATGAATCTGTCATTGCCTCCATCGATTACCTTCGCCACCGGCGTGACGTAGGGTATTTAACCCTTTTCTACAGGTATTATAACGGGCTGTGCTCTAGAGAGATACGTGAACTGATTCCATCAGCCTGGATTTTCTCTCGCACCACTTGGGCGCATCAGGCCCATCCCTTTTGCGTCGCGCCGGTGTTCAACAGGACGACATCACACTTTCGCGATAATTCTTTTTTTGGCCGAACTATTAAGTTGTAGAACAGTTTGCCTGCGTCTGTCTTCCCCGGCAGTTGCGACATCGTTAAATTCAAGATGAACGTTCATCGATACGTACTCCATCTATCCCCCTTCCCACTAACCTTTCTCCTTTTCTCAAAACCAGCACGGTGCATTGCATTTATAGGGGGGGCATCCCCTGAGCGTTGGCTTATGCTTTAAAAAAAAAATAGAATGCCGTGAGGTGGTCAACAAAGTCGCAGGCAAAGCTCCAAACACTTGACCCAAATTCACAATGAAGCCGCAATCCTAGCAATTGAACGTGACCCTCCCCGAACTACGATCCAAGAAAATTCAAGGATTCAAGAGCTCAGTTCAAAACTCAATAGACCATTTGGTGAACACCGAAAGATACAATATGCTTAGCTCGTTGAGAGATGTGAAGTTGCTCTCAAACCTCACAAGCCACTATGATTTCATATCAATTTCATGAGAAAAAGTCTGGCATACAGATGGAAGTAAAAGTGTAAGAATATTTTGAAAGTAATTGATGCAGGCGAGGAAAATGCATGGTGGCGAAGAATTTTAGAAGCGCTTCCTCTTCCAACGCTAGCAAAAGATGGAACCGTTCTTGAGTCATTAGCAGACATGCAGCAACATTTTGTAACAAGCTAAATATTTACCTGACCATTGTCGCTTCTGTTTTCACGATAGATTATTCTGACGCTAAAATTCACAAAAATACCAGGAGTCAACTTTGAAAACATTATCACTTTCCCAGCACTCAGTGCGAACATTCGCAATTGTGTAAGATGAGTTTAAAAGACTAGCAAGAATGGAAAAAGCAGTCATACGCGCAAGACGCGATTTAAAGATCAATTCTGGACTATACCAATTCTATAAAGACGTCGCTGATCAGTGATACCCAGTGAAAACGCTTGCTGGAATTTTGAAACTCCGCCCGGTAGAATTCTACTGATCGTGACTTAATTACAAACGAAGACCACTTGTATGCTGAGACCAAAGTGCTCATTGTCAGGGGTCACTATGAATGGTGTCGACATAATATCTTGGTGACTGCAATTAGGACCTCCGCACAAAATGGACATTAATTGAGAAGGGCCTTTACCAACGTATTAGTAAAGAACTGCTGCAGTTCAAAATTGGTAAAATCTCACTCGACTAACGAATTATTGATGATGGTCCCCTAACCCAAGATCGTTCTAAAGAAAAAGCCTCCCCCCATAGCAGAATAAGAAAAATAAGTGTGCCGTGGAAGACTAGATGCATTCTCTCTCAGAGATGTGTATGGAGTTCACATGATCAATAGCATATTTTCAACTGTCCAAGTCACTCAACTGAGATGACTCCTGTTTAACTCTAGACGCACCCGACTGCGACTCATCGGCCGACAAACCTAACCAATATAATTTTATTTCAATAATAGCTGAGCTAAACCAAAAACATACTTTTGAATGTCCACATGACCCAGTAAACATTTTAAGTAACGTAAAGGTCATATTTCAATTGCCGAGACGTTGGCTTCGATAATTTGTTCGGGAGAAAATGTTCAAGGTCAGCGACGATTTGCGTTGAACTATAAGGAAGAGTCTCAAGCGATTTTTGTGGACAAACAAAAATAATATTTCGTCTTCGGACTCTGAATTATTGTTTCATTTTATTCGCATCTTTTGCACGAATTTAAACTATAATTTATGACGTATCATGAAACAGAGAACCAACCTGTCAATATACCATGCAAATAACGAAAAAGTTACTTCGAATCATAATGCATTGAAATGGAAGAAATTTCATAAATATTTAAAAATCCTATTGAGCTTTTCTAGAAGAGTTATAAGTTCATAGCAATCTAATAGAATGAGAGTCGACAAGTAGTCGCATGGATGACTTAGAATCAATTAATGGATTGTTAAGAATTTCACTTTTGTACGCGATTATCTCTTCCAGTAGTGTTATAAGCTCATCGCCATAAATGCGGAAGGCTTAAAAATCTGCCAAATGTCTGCTGGGCATACACACATGTACATATATATGAGCGTATCTGATTATATGTCTGAATATGCTGCAGTCACGACAGTCCGCGCGTATTCTGCGCATTTATCAAACTACGTTAAGTTTCTTTTGTGTTTCACGTTTCGTACGAAAAATATGATATATCTCTTAGTTGTTATTGAGAGCAGCAACAGAAAAAAAAACTATGACAAATAGCAAATAAAACAGAGCATCGCCTATTTATCGTTGTCGCGGTTCTACTTTGCGTTAACTCTTCCTTCCTTTCGTCAACATCCTACTGACTCTTGGCGTACATATTTATGGCTTATATAAATTGGCAATAACCGTTGGGCGCCACAACACACGGTACGTGTGTGTGTGAGTGGCGTCACAACCAAATCTCAGCCGACACACGGTTCTTAGTTTGGTATTGTCGCTGATTCCGTTGGCAATTATATCTGTAAGGGAAATAAATAATAAAATTTCTATTTAATTTCATGCTTCTGTATTAAATGTTATTGGGGTGGCTGTCAGTCTGAAACACAAACGGGGTTGTGGAAGTGGAGAATAAGCAAAGGTCCTTGCTTTGTATATCTTACCTTTGGCAATCGTGCAACTCAGTTCCTTCTCTGGCATTCCGCTAATAAGCGACTTATTTGCAGATTCGCAAGAGTCAAGTGTCTGCATTGTGACCACTTAAGCGGGTAACTTCGCATTGCAGCCCATTAATATGTAAATGCGAACAAGTTTACAAAGCCAAAAAAAGTGTAAGTTTCTGCAACAAAGGGCGAAACTTCTTGCACTGTCAATCGTAGTCTTAACGTAATTGGTATATATTTCGGACTATTGAACGTTGGTGGTTATTGGGTAGTGCTGCTTAATTTAATTTATGATATGATTTCCAATTTCGAACTTCATATTTCGCATTAATTGCACAATGGAATTGTGCAAAGCAATCAAGAGGACTTACATTTATTTCTTTTCAGTTTCTTTGCAATCCTTCAATAAGCAACCCAGTAGAAATATGCAAACATTATGTAAAGACTAATGACATGTTCACAGTGCGATTAATCGTCAGAAATTTTTTTTATGCAAAATCCCACAATTTTGAAATATTTCATCTTAATTTGGCCATTGAAAAAAAAAACCGGCGGGTTGCACTCCGAGAGTGCCGACACAAGTGAAAACTTGAAACAAAAAATTAATTTCACACGTAGAAAGAAGTATGCAAGCATAACAAATCGTTTAATTGCAAGTTAGTGTGTTAGTTGGTATGTGTGCGTTTTCTTTTTATATGGCAATGCAATGGAAGACAAGAACGGATATGTATTCAAATGTTACTCTCGCTCTCATTCTCAATTTGTCAACGCAACAACGCGGAATTTGAAAGAAACAAACATTTAAGCATAACAATCGTTGAATGAGAATGGAATGTGTCAGTTAGTGTGTCTGCTTTGCTTTTTGTCTTCCACTTGGAATATTTATTTAAGAGAAACAATAGAACATTAAAATTTTACTATCGCTCTCATTCATGACGGGAAATCACGATGACGGTCGGTGTCGCGAGTTTACACTTTTTTCCTCAGCTGCGAATGCTTTCTTACGGAGGTGCACAACGTGCCATAAGAAGTTTTCACTTCAAAAATACTTTTGCTTTGGTCAGGGCTGCCAAGTACGGAATTCCAGGTCAAAGCCGTTCGCCCTGTAGGAATTGCAAAATTTATGAAAAAGCCGGGAATTGGATGATTTTTGTTTTTAATGATCAAGAAAAAAAATTCAAGTTTTTTTTTCATATAAAAATTAAATTTTGGACGAATATATTACTTTTTTTGTAAAATTGTTAAGAAAAAAAATCCTCATCTTTATTTTCCAAAAAAAAAAAAAAATTACTTTTTATAATTCCAAGGAAAAATTATTTTATTTTCGGAGGTCGGGAACTTCTTCTCTTCAACTTGGCAATCCTGGCTGTGATTACTAATAATAAAATAATAGACTTTAATATTATTGGCATAGAGTAACTTCGGGTATTGTGATATGGTCGGGTAATGTTATATGCCATCATATTTCCTTAAATAAGCAATTCTCGGCAAAAAAATTTTTGTCAACATAGCAGTAACGGAAAAAGATATGTGCTGCAAGGTTTTGTGCGTTTGCATTCATTGTTTTTGGCCTCAAGTCGAGATTTTATTTGTGTACATTTCATGTGTGAATTAAGCCCAAAATAAAGTAAGTATTATAGCCGAAGTACTAAAATTTTTTAGTGGGTGCATATCGTCGCTCACTTGTACAACGGCCCTAATTGACATTTTTGATTTTGTTCAGGAGACACAAAAAACTGTATAAAAACCGACAATGCAGAATATTGAAACTTTTTTAAATGCAGTTTAGTTACAAAAACAATAACATAATTATTTTTAATGAAAAAGCTAATTTTTTTTATTGATACTTACTTTTATTTCAATTAGGGCTTTTTGACATCATTTTTATGTATGCAAAAGTGCATTTAGGGCTTTTTGCAGTTAGTTTGAAAACTAAAAGTGTAATTCATTTACAACAAAATTAAAGAAAATATGCAAATATTGTACTTATTGATGTAATTTTTAGTAAATAATCTTTTCTTTCAAACATAATATTGATAGAAACATTTAACGACATATTTGCAAACGTTGGAAATTGTGTTTTAAGAAATATTCTAGAGACTGAGTACGCGCTGAGTTTTCGGACGAAATTCGTTTTCTGCTTACCGGATCAACATGGCCTATCACATTTAACTTTTTTTGCTCTCATGTCATTTTCCAAAATGCATCAAAGATGGCTTTCCTTATATTTGTCCTAAAAAGCAAACAGTACCGGTTACGTCTTTGCTCGCAATATTTTGATGTACAAGGTGGTCCAAGCCGTCTTTCGACCCCTTGACACAAACCATTTTCAATCGAAACGCCTATGTATTGAACTTTTCGCATTCGTTTTTTCATATTTAAAATCCGATCACGTTTTAATTGTTCCGGGATTGAATCAGAGGCATAGATCTAACACATAATATTTTCCTTAACACTCATTGCGAAAAATTAAAACGAAGGCCACATACGCGTTCCAACATAAGATAAGAACTAATTGTTACTTTTTAAAATTGGTAATTACACGGAAATTTTGAATTCAAAATTCTCTAGAAATTTTGAAAACTACTTCGCAAAAAAAAGCATTTAGGGCCTTTTAACATATAAAAAATGTTGAATGTAGTTAGGGCTTTTTAATATCACCTAATAAACTTGGTATTTTTTGTGTTACCGTTCCAATTTTTTGGGTGAAGGTGCATTTGAGGTTGGTCTTCAGGAATATGTAATAAACTGGATTTTAAAAAAAATGTCAATTAGGGCCGTTGTACAAGTGAGCGACGATATACTTTGTCATAAATAATGTGAGCTCTTTATTTGCTGAAATGTGCTTTAATAAAAATAACCTGATTGCATTGTAACTGAAATTCGGGTAATGTGATATAGTCCAATTTGTTGCACCCAGCAAAGACTTTACCTTTGCTTTTTGCAACAAATCCTTCCAAAGGGATACAAAGATTCAGACCTGAGTTCAATGCCATGCGATTTAATTTGGGCTCACAATAATTGTCTTTCAAGACGGCAAGCAATTTGTGTATGTGAGTCATGAATCTGACTTTAATATGTTCTGTTTTTCGCTTATTGATTCAGTTTAAATCTAGTTTCCTTTTTTATTGAAATTCTATTGAAAGATGAAATGTTATTGTATTTTTAGTTCCTACTGTTTTATACATGTTACAATTTTCATGATGGTGTATCACATTATTCGAACGCTATATATCACACCACTATATATAACACCCCGCCAATTTCATTAAGGGGTGTCACTTGGCTTTTTTCCATTTTGTTGAAATAGCTTCAGATTGGCTTAGGCTATAGAGCTCCGAAGTCATAATATACTGCACAATGAATCAACAAACCATAATTCATAAAAGAGTAGAAACTATGCTATAAAAGTTACGTGTAATTTAAATTACAAAAATACCCATATCACAATACCCGAAGTTACTCTACTGTTTCTTTCATTGGTAGAGTATGGACGTCATGTCCCGCAACTCTTACTTTTAATTATAATAATAATAGTGTTTAGCTACCACAGCTATTAGCGCTTTTAGCTATTTTCTTTGTAGAAATGCTAAAGTTTTGCATATCGTGGACAATTATGCTTTCTTTTGGCTTCTCAGCAATTATAGATTAAATGTCGCAAAACTCGGACGTGATTTATATATTTATTCAAAGATTTATATGAAAACTTTCCACGATTCCAACTGGGGTATTGTGACACATATATGTATGAGTCAACACCAACACCATCGTCACTACGGTGTTGACACTTATGTCATAATCTGCCGAACACTTTGCCTAATAATGCCGGATTTTAGCATTATTTCATGTTGTTCATTGTTCGTAACCGAAGGCTGTCAATAGAACTCCTCACGTCATAATGACGGCGTGTTGATAAGCGTTCCAAAATAAAACAATTGATTTCTACCATCGCGCATCGCATCGCTTTATCCCACCAATATAATGAAAAATCGAAATAATCGTCTCTAATAGTCAGCATGGCGAATGCTTTGACAAACAGATTCAACTATGACGGTGCTCAGCGGCTATTTGGCGTAGCAAAATCTGTAACCCTTTTTTTTTGCGGGCTGTCAATGCAATGACGTTTCATTTGCTGTCCTTTTTTTTGTTGTTGTTGTCATTTTAGCAAAATGTCAGGTTTATTTCATTAAAATACGCCGCGTCAGTCAAGAGCAACTGCGACACTGACAATGGAACAGTTGGTCAGAAAGCAGCGAAAATAGCATTTTCTATCATCATCTGCTGTTGTATTTTTTGTCGCCGAAGGCCAGAAGTTACGCAGTATTGTGCGTCATAACTCATGTAAACATGTCCACCTTCTGTGCTAAATTAAACCGAGATATCTACTGCTCAGATCAGCAAACAAATGATGAGTGTAGTCGTTGCTAGTTGCCGCCTTCTACTCGCATTTTTTTGATATTTTTGTAAGGCCTTCGCTGCGACCTGCTCTTTGAACAGGTTTATCTTTATCGTTGTCAGTTCAGTTCAGCTACCTGTACGGCGTACTGCTGCTACTACCTAAATATGTTAGCAACCACCAAAAATATTTGACCAATCAAATAAAGTCAAGAGGTTCGGTTTTAATTCAATGCCGTCCAATACATTGCGATACACGCACCTTTTATACGCACACACCAGCAGTGCTGATACCAAAGGGATTAAATGACCATTGGTCATTGGTGCTTCTGTATAGTACACACATATTGGCATATGGATTTCGTATGAAGAGTAATGAACATACTTTCGTATGTGTATAGCTACGATTGCAAACAGTGGCGCAACAGTGAAAGGGGTTAGCTGCAGAATTTTGTGCGTTAGGGTGTCTTTCGTGTTATTTTTAGTGTAAGATAATAGAAAATAGGAGAAACCAAAACCAATTTCGAAACGACATTTTACTTCGACAAGATAAGGCTCTTTTGTACCCAGCAGGCAAATGAGTAAGGCCTTACTCGGAGAAGGCCTGCTAGCTCTGCTGCGATTATATAAGGACTTCTGAAAACTAGATTTTCATGCAAATAAAAATACAATCACTGAAGGCATAATATGCCTTGCCACAACAGACGTGCTATCAGGCCTGATATTAGAAGGCAAAGAAGAAGGACTTCATTAACTTAAGCGCTTTTCTATTTCTTTTTTATTTCATGTATTGCAATGTTTTATGATTCGGCATAACTTTTTTGTCACATGCATTGTACATATACGACATGAAAAATATACACATGGTTAGAAATTAAGAGAGGTGTGCAGGCTAGTCTTCTGTTGTTTCATGTTATGTTAAGGAGGTAGAGTTTTGTGTATTCTTTGTGAAATTGTAAAGTCATTAAAAAAATATCAACGCAAGTGAGATGGCGCGGATAAAAAAAAAAACAATTAATATTGAGAGTCTTTAAATTTATTAAAATTAAATTTTTGTCAAGTACTTCTGAGAGTCCTTCTACGGTAAGCGGTTTTAGAAAGCCTGCTTAGGAAGGCCTGTTTTCTGCGGCCATTTCACATAAAAAAAAGTACGTTTGAAAGGAGGGTGGAAGGCCTTATACTTACCAAGGAAGGCCTTCTAGAAGCACTGTTAGCTCCTGCCCTTGCCTACTGGGTAGATCGCATCACATATACTTATGTATAATCTTTGGAAACACTAAAATTTTATCTGAGTCTATCTGAGCTTTTTATGAAATTCAGCGATACCAAATCCCAAATTTCTCAATTCGAAATTTAAAGTGCACTATTGGATGATTTTCGGAAATCAATGCCGATATTCTGAGTTGCGAGCGCGGTACATTACCATTACACTAAAAAAACACAAAATCTTCAAGAAAATCTTAGATTGGTTCGAGGGGAAAAAATTCATTCCATTTTCAAATTATTTGTATAGCTTCTCGGTTTTCAGGGGTCCCGTATGTTTGTACCCTATCTAGTCTTGAATTCGGTATCGATGTGTCGAAATTTATCTAAGTAAACTAATTTTATGCAACTCCGACAAGAGGGTGGGAAAAGGGTACATTTGCCCTCAGACTATAACCTTTTTTGCGAGCCCATAATGTTTTCATCACTCGCTTTAAATAAATTTATACTTTTTTCGTTACGGAATAATCGTTATTTTAAATTTTTAAAATTTTCAATCCAAAATAATCGCCATTGTAGATTTTAATTTTAATTTATTTCGATCCAAAATAACGATTATTTTGAACTTTTATTTTTTCTTAGATCAAAAATAATTACAATATCGGATTTTTATATTTTTTATTTCAATTATTTTTGATTACCATTTTTTCGATCACAATTGACTTGTCACATTGAAGAACAACGATGAGTATCAAAAATTACAGCAAAAAGTTGTAGACTATCGAAAAAGTCAAAGAGTAGTGCAGAGTGAAAAGCAATAATCTATTTACGTCATTTCTTCATAGCTGTGCTCAAAAAATGAATTTGAAGGCCCAAATCTTCCGCGACTGACAGAAATCGAAAAAGATGGATATTTGGATCGAAAAAAATAAAAATTCAATATAATGATTATATTGGATCGAAAAAAAAAATTAAAATTTCGGATAATTTTTGATCAAAAACGTTTGAAATCCAAAATAACGATTATGCATTGATTTTTAAAATAAAAATCACAAAATATCGATATTATATCATATTTTTGCACGTCTTATCAAAAGATACTAATCTGTATACTTAAACTCATATTTCATTATTTAATTGATTTTTAAAATATCGATTATTTACGATCCTGGTTTTTAGAGATTCATCAATTTTCTTTGTTCGTATTTCAATGTTTCTCATCAAGTGCTTCTAGTCTTGTGGTATTTATACAAATATGGAATATTTTATCTAAAAATATATGATACGTATCTAGTTCCGGGAATTAGTAAAGCCATGTATGATTCGGATATAGCTTTCAGAAAAATCGCAAAATGTTGAGAACTTCTGTACCGATATAATTTTTTAAATGTAAAGCCATTCAAAAATTTTATTGTTACTCAAAAACTATAGAACTTTTTTAAAATTCTATTACTTTTCGTAAAAATATATTTCAAATATGGGAGTCGGAGCAGAAACTTTCAATAAAATGGTCTTAGCGATCCTCCACTCTAAGAAACATTCGCATTTGTTCGCGATAATGGCAGTAAGATCGATTTTTCTCGTTAAGGTAAATAAACCCGGGCCCAAAAATAGTTTTTGTTTTCTTGTGAAGTTTTGAAATCAATGAAAAGCTAGTACAATACAGTTTTTATTTAATTGGTTAATTGAAATTTTATCAGAGACTTAACTGATTATACAGAGATCAAAAATACTACATTCTCAGTTTTTCCTAGAACACCCAAAACTTTTTTAAGAGGGCTATACAATTTTCAAAAAATAATTTTTGTCAACCTTTTGACGAGATTAGTCGAAAAGAAAAATTGCTTACGATTGTCTTTTTTTATTCAAATATAGAATAAATTATATAAAAAAATCATGTTCTTTGAAATTTGTAAGTCCCTTAAAAAAATCGTCAAGTTTTAGGAAAAAACTGAGAGCGCAATTTTACTTTATTTGACCATAGTTTCATGTGTTTATCGATTTTTCCACTTTTAAAACTAAGTAAAAGGTAACTTTTCTCACACGGTGCTATATTAAAAGTATGGTAATGTTAAAAATTTTTAAAAATGATATGATTTTGGTTGAAGCATGAAATTCCGTTCTTCATAAGTAGTCAACTCAACTCAGTTTCCCATTCCAAAATAAAACGCCTCAGAGCATTAACCTCAAACTATTAGATGATAAAGTAACTGACTGAAGGTGTTCAATGGATAATGATAACATATTATCAAAACAACCACGCAAGTGAATAAATGTCCTGCACACCACATTGTTCATAGTGTTGAGCAACAAATACTCCTGTCAGTTTGTTCACCCAACGCTGTTTTATTTATGATACCGTAAATTGACCGAATGAGGGTAAATTTGCCGTGGGCACTAAAAAAATGACATAGAATCAAACATAAAAAAAAAACTGTTTTGTGGCCTCTATTTAACTTTCTAACTAATACATTGCATACATTCATCCAATATTGTCAACTTGACAAACTAACACCACAGCAAAAAAAAAAAAAGGATCAAAACTTATGACCAACAATAACAAATGACAAACATACAAACGCGTACATATATCAGCAGTTCAATAATATCCTACAGTGCCGAAAGCATGAAAAATGCCATGGTCCGCTAATATTTCGATTACAGGCACAGGCCACATAGGTACATATGTATGCCCACACAATGCTATATACAAACACAAATGAACATGTGTCCTTTGAGCAATAAAAAACCAATAACCCATAAAAATAAGGACAATACTATTATTATATTGGAATAACAACAAAAACCACAATTGACTTATCAATTAGGCTACAACAAGAAGAAAAAAAAAAGCACTAAATTATTGATACGAGGAATCCCACTTCCTTAAAAAGTCACAGCGCTAACTAACGAACACACGCGTGGACGAGCGAACAGACCGACGGACAGCTGGGCGTACAGAGCCTGCCAAATTGTCTGGACCATGAATGATTCGCTAGCGCTTTGGGCGGTGTGATGCGGGGATTTTCTTTTTTTTTCAGTTGTTATTGCTTTTTTTTATCATTTGTCAAATACACACAAAACAAGGGGGAGGGGGTGATAAAAGGTCGGCTCTGATATTTAACTAGTTAATTCCTGATTGCATGGGATGAGTGGAATATGACTCGACGTGTTTCATTTTTTTATTATTTTTTGTTAATGTTTTTGTTGTACGACAGTTATTGTTATGCGAGTATTTTGTGATTATGATAAAAAATATGTTTTTTTTGTTGCTTATTTTTGTATTTTCTCCCTTATTTCGGGCTCAATTTCATTGATTGAGCATGTAGCGGAAAATTATTTTAATGCCCATGGATAACCCAAAATAAAAAAAAAAAATGCGCGTATACCCGCAGCGCAGTGCATCAATCCAGAGAACGACGTTCGTGTTTGATTGACTGACTGATTGACGACGATTGACTGTTAGTTTCATTCTGCAATAATTGCGTTAATCAATTAGTGGGTTAGACAATACAAATTCCAGGTGGGTTGGTAAAAAATATGACATTACGAACAAACAAAAAAAGATTTCCGGCAGAATGTTATGAATTTTGCAAAATTTTAGAACAACAGCTTCAGTTTTTATATATCTTACCGGCCAAACTAGTAACCGTTAAGCCTAAAGATATGCAATGAAATTTTAATGCAAAAGCACTGTGACTAGTTAAGACTAAGACAGTAGCAAAGTAAGACAATAAAACAAATAATTTCATTGTAGGCTTTGCAAGTGATAAGTGAGGGTAAGTGGGCGGCTATCTGCCGCGGCTGAAGACTTACATCCTCCAATATGTCGGATTCGCTATCCATAGTGATTTTGCATTAAAATTCAATTGCATATTTTCAGTCATACAAATCAACTAGTTTGGCCTTGTAAAAACTAGTTTATCCTAAAAACTAGCTTAACCGGTTACAGATATACAAAACTATTATACGGTAAGGTAATGTGTTAGATCAGTGGTGGGCATAGAAATCTAAAAAAAGGGCAAAACAGCAACAGCAAACGAAATTTTAAAGTTTTTTTTTTAATTTCATTTCGAAATTTGCCATTAGCACAAAAAAAAACCAAATTGCACTACAAACAAAAACAATTGCTACATTCGTCAAGACACAATGCGGCGCCGTCGCTTATGCCTTTGTGTTTTGTTTTTGTTTTCATTTGAATTCAAGTCAACTCTGTGCCTTGATAGCGTTGAAATTCTGCGAATTTTTTTTCGCTTGCTTGTGCGTTGAATAACAGTGAGGGCAATGAGGGCAAATAGAGCCACTATGTGCCCATCACAGGGTTAGATCAAGGATGCACGATTCGAAGCTCTTCCAGCTCTAACAAAAAATAACGAGCTCTTTCCGTAATTCGAGCTTAATAATTTTGATTCGCAATCACCGCATGCTTTTTGTTTGTGTAATTTTGTGATCAAGTTAAACTATTTCGGTTCGCTATTACTGCATGCTTTTTGTTTGTGTAATTTTGTGTTCAAGGCTTGTCTTCGTTCAGCTCTTTCCGTTACACGAGGTAAACACTTTCGGTTTGCAATAGCTGCATGTTTTTTGTTTGTGTGATTTTTTGTTTTCAAGTGACTTACTCTTTCAGCTCTTGCAATTTGTTTTTCTTTTCTTTGCATGCAATCAGCTTGCCGCAAATAATCAAAAAGTTTTCGTCAACACTAATTTTTATACGCATAATATTTTTGAGTTTTTTTTACCCAAACTGATGTTTTTGTAACCAGCACCGGAAGTAAATTTTTATGTACACCTCTGAGTTAGATAACGAAAGCTGTTTGCAAGAGTTTCATTAATACACTAAGTGCCCAAAAAATCGAATGGTAAGGAAATCAGTCTGATTTTCTTGTAAGCTCTGTCTTATAGTTAGAGCACGTTCACTGGTTGCTCAGATTGTTAAATTTCTGCCACCGGAGAAAATCCGATACCAAAGAATCCCAACTGAACAATTGATTCAGACCGAAAGCTCAAGATTTTATGAAAACACTAGTGGCATTCACACCAACCTCGTTTGTTTGACAGTTCGTTAGTTGGTAACTTGGTAAAGTTTTTCACAGCAAACACCCTGTTCTTGTATTGTTTTGGCAACGAACTAAACCGAGTAACAAAATTTGAACAGCTGATCGCTATGTTACCAACTTGCAGAAAAGCCACCTAGTTACTTTGCTACTCGTTAGTCCGACAGTTCGATAATTTTACAAAAACAAAATGTAAATAAAAAAGTAACGAATAACGACTAACGAATTAACTAGGCCTGTACGAGTAGATTCATTAGCATTATTTAAAAACTATTTGTGAACATTTTTTTTAGAACACCATGACAAAAAAATAAACCAAGCCATGCTAAAATGGTAAATTGTTTTGAGTCAAATCGGTCAGTGAGTTCATAAAGCTATTTATGTTATAAAAAACACACAAAAAACATTGAATGGAAATCAAGTTAAATCATATAAGAAATAATAAAAACCATAGCTCCTAAGCTATTGAAAATCGCTAAGCATTCATGAAAACAATTCTCTTAAATAAAAGTACATAATTTTTCTAAGCTACCGCCTCGCAAAAAAAAAGTTCTGGCCACACTGCATGTTACCATTGTAATTTTTTGCAGAATATCAAAAATAAAATAATTTTTGTAATGACCAAAAGATTATCCTGGATAAAACATTGGTATGGAATCACCACCACGAGCGTAGACAAATTTATGAAACACATTAAGCTGTAGTGACCGAAAACCTTGTGCCTTAAATTAATTACAATGACTGAATTCATGAATTTATTACCATACCAACAACAGTTCCCCCACCACTTGCAATTTAACACTAAAGATTTTTTCTACACACACATATACACACACACATTCATACAGTTCACATATGCATAATAAAGATGAAAATGTCCACAATAAATTTCATTAGAAATTAAGAGGGCACAATGAAAAAGCGCTGCCAATGAGTCTAAGAATGACTTTAGGAGCAGCACTAAATGCGGTTTATCGCGCGCTGCATGTGCGGCAATGGCGACAACAGCTTAATGAATAACCCGTGTCTCCATACACACGTACGACCTACCCCTACCCCAACACTTATCCATTCGCCCCCCCCCCCCCCCCATCCAAGTCTCACCCCTATCGAAAGCAGACCAATTTTGCTTATAAATACTTTTGTGAAAATGCCAAAAAACCAATACAAGAACTACAGCAACAACAACAATGAATTTCACTTTGCTCGCGGTTTTCACATTCGCTTGACAGCAGCAGCAGCGGCAGTGGCGGCGGCGGCGCGCGGCACCACCGCATGGTTCACTTTATTGGCAATTGGAGGTCAGGCTACAAGAGAATTAAGATAAAATTTATTGAACAATTTATTCACTCGTATGGAGTTTTCCCGTACATTTCTTGTGAGCAAGAGCAGTAATTTTATGGGCTTCTAAACGGCACAACCAACCATCGCGTATACTGAATTAGTAATGCCATCATGGGTGGACGCAAAAATGTCATTCAGGCAAAAGAAATAAAATCGAATATGAAAGTTATATGATAGCAATTAATTAACTGGCGTTTGTTTGTTGACGACACACCATCGCCGGGGGCAAACTCTGACTTGTAGTTTTAAATCAGCAGCACTTGCAAAACATTTAATTTAATTTTTTTCGCTTTCTTCTCTCCGCAGATTCAGATTCCACCGAAGCGGATCCTACCGCACAGGATATTCTCACATGTGGATCCTGTCAGAAGGCTTTTGCTTTGTCAGACATCGTACGTTTCATCCAGCACAAAGTATTACAATGTAACAAAGAAAACTATGGCCAGTGTTCATCGCAAGGTAAGTTCAAATGCCACCTATCCGCAGCAGCTCGACACACTCAAGCGTCACATCGGTTTTTTCTCTACAGGTCACTCTAACGATAGGGATGCAGAAGATGGTAGACCCTTAAGCTTAGTTAATCGCCGACCCTCCATTTCGGCACCTATTGCCAATCGTAAACCATCCGGTTCACGCATACACACACCGCCTCCTAGTCCGGCTGATTTGTTAGCTGATGGCGCTTCTAGCACGCCAAAACGGCTTGTGGACGGTAAGTTGACTAATGCTTTAGATATTGATCAGCCCAAAACATTATCTCCCTCCTCTACCATATATAGAAAATGATAACACAACACCCAAGGATGATCCCGCCACCAGTCACAGTCAGAGCCAGTGCCAAAGCACCACTGGCAGTAGCACTGGTTCAGCTGCGGATTCAAAGAACAACGCAGAGGCTGCATTGGTTCAGGCGGATGAGGAAAGTGATAGGCAAAAGGCAGTTGAAATCAAACAGGAACATTTAGAAACCGACCTCAGCTTAAATGAATCCAACGAGGACAATGAAGATGGTGATGGTCAGCCAGTGTCGAAACGTCGAAAAATCGAGGTGGCTGATGCTGAATCAAACACAATGCACACAGGTATGAACAATTCCTTTGTATAAAAGAAAAACTCTGAAATATTGAAAAAAATCAACATTGACATTTCACGCATACCAATCATTCAATGACCAAATGACAAAAATCACTGTCTCTGGCACAGTCGCCACTATTGGTTTCCGTCGGGCATTGGTAGCAAAAAAATGCTTTTGATGTTGGCATGCAAAGCTGATACGGAATAAATGTAGAGATGAGCTGTGTTCGCAAAATAAAAGCATTGCTTATCAGCCCTTTGGGCAAGGCTGGGACTACATGCTCGATTTTGTATTTTTTTGTTTTTTGACCAAGCACCAAAAGTCTTTGAAGGGTAGTTACAAAAAAAAAAAAATCGTTGGTGCGATGCAACAACGGTGAAAGTAGCGACACTGGTGAAGGAGGGTACACATGATAAACGCATGAACTCTTTAGTAATTTACGCTATTGGTATGAACATGGTTAATTTTTAACTAACATTTGAAAGTGTTGGCAAAAATACCCAGTAGTCATAGTTCAGCTTTGTTTCGGAAAGTGAGAACATAATCAGGGTCTTGGCTCTTAAATTTCGTAAGGAAAAGCAGCCCGAAATTGTCGTTTCCCTTTAGCGATTTTTTCTTTTAAACTTTAAGCAAATGTATTTTCATGAATGCTGGCTTTTTTTCAATGATTTAATATCCGAATTTCCTGAAAATACTCCCAAGAGAAAGCACTTACCGATTGAGAAGTCTCAACTTCGCTGCCTTAACAAAAATGCTGTGTGTGTCACTGATTCTTAAAAGCTAAAATTACTCTTACACTTAAATTGTTGAGTTTTTAGTTTCAGTAAAATTTTGTACCAGGCATGCCCACGGAAGCTGATTAAAAGAGCTAGAGTTCTATTTACGCTGAATTTGGAAATATATTTTAAATTTTTTTCACATAACGATTTTAAATTTTTCCTAGAATGGGAGATGCCACGTCCAATTTTCAAAACTTTCCCTCTTTTTTCTGTACCTCTTGTTTGAGCCATTTCAAGAATCTTGAATAACTTTCTCAGTATAGCATATCTCAGACTTTGAATGTATGGATGGTGCCACTCCCTCATGCTTCTATGCGTCCAGTTTTTAACTGAAGATTTTCCAAACCATTTCAAGTATCTGTGTTAAGTCTGATACTTCTTCTTGAGTACTTTATCTTCTCACGGAATACAAGGCCTCCATTTAAAAGCCTTTCGAGATCAACATTTGAGCATCATCTCCTTCCTGTGCTCTTTGCCTCCCCACGGAGCATAGAGACCCCATAAACCTCTTGCTTTTTGAACGAACATTAGTGTGTGCCCTCAATTCCCTCATTTAATCAAATTCTAGCAATCCTTTCTACGATAAATAAAAACGGCCACGTTTCCTGTTACTTTGCCTGACATTACGAACCTAAGCTAACGTGATTTTTGCTATGTTGATTGAGCATAGTATTGGTCCCGCCATAAAGTGTTATGATGCTGCTCAAATAAGCGATGGGAAAAATAGGAAAATTGGGCCAATTTTAACTCTTTACAGCAAACACGTCGTTTTTCTTAAGAAAAAAAAAACCAAAACAACAAACACATTTACTCACCACTGCTACGCACATTTTTATCGTTGTGTTGTGTTTGTTTATACGCGCTATGCACGGGATTTGTATTGTTGTTATTGTTGCAACATTCAGAAAAAATACCGAAGCGAGCGAACAAGGAAACAACAATGCGCACATTGAGGACAGCTTCTCTCGTTTCGTTGTTCTGACTTGATTATTGGAATTGGGTTTTGGTTTATTGGAGAATTTTTTGTTATGGTGGGGCTCTTTTCTGTTGTTGTTTTTGTTGCATTTGTTGCAAGTAGCTCCTGCTTCCAAAATCTACATATGTTCTAAGTTTCAAAAGAAATAAAAATTTAACCGGTTTTCAACTGGGCAACTTCGCTTGTGTCCGTTAAGGAATTGCATTTTTCTTTTTTAAGTGAAATACATTTTTTGTTCTAAAATTGCACTACATACTGCCAAACTGTTTTATCCTGCCGTCAAAGTAAAGTTGCACTCAAAAGTAAACAACAAAACGTTGGTATGCGTTCTTTGAAATTCTTTAGGAACTGATGAAAAAAAAAAACATCAGTTCATACTTTTGACATGACATAACGTCAAGCCTAAGCAAACAACCCTTTATTTCATACGTTACGAAATTGTGAGCAACAGAAACATCAAAAAAAAAACTTACAAAATCTCGAGCTGGACACAACAATCAGGGAGTATGCGACAAAAAAAAATAAATCAAAAAACTCAACTCTGCTTATGGCATTCAGAAGGATCAACATTCAACTTTCTTTCAATGGTCAGTCGGCATAAATTCTGACAAGTTGTCCAGAAAACCCGTTTAGCATGCGAGTTGTAAGACGGGCACGTGTGTCTAATAAAAAAATTAAAAAAAGGGTGAAAAATCATAAAAATGACGAGTGGTCAAAGCATTTAACTCGTAGACTCCAGGTAAAGGTAAGTCACACTAATGCATGGACAAGGATAACAAAGTCATAAGCTGCGAACATAAACAGCAACACGCGTACATAATTCATTAAACGTTTAACAGTTCACAGCAGGACAAAAGCGAAACGCGTAGTTTGGAGTAAGGGACGCAATCCTCTCAGCAGATTATACGACATGCCTCTATTGTCGCCAACTAAGAAGTTGTCGTAGATCAGAAATTAGTCGATTAAAACCAGGTGTGGGTTGACTTGTCCCTTGACGCACATCATGAAGCAGCAACTACCATAAGGATGCCGTACACAATAAGTGGCGAATTGTTGTCTTGCTGTACTGCTGGATGCAGTTGCACAGACGAACGCTCCAAGTGACAGTGATACAATGACGCAACTGACAATAATGAAAGGCAAATTGTGCAAAATGATTCATCATCATCATCAGCATCGTCATTGTTCTTACATTGAAATTTTGCTTAACCAACAGCATAAGCATTGTTTCTTCTACTGGACAAAAGGGTTACGTTCGGTACTTGGTCTTTCGCTCAACCACACATGCTTCATCTTAAGAGTAAGAGCAGCATACAATGAAACAATGAAATCTCCATCCTTTTTTTCTCATCTCTTATAGTAACGCAGTTTTTTACAATACGAGTACCACCACCATGTAACATCAAATTTATGCTCTACTGGCCTTCACTGAACGCTGAAATACGAAGATACTTACGACTTTATTTGTATGTTCACACATATGTCCTTAAGACGCAATAGGCGAAACTGAACTTAAAAGGTGACCAGATTCTTGGGGATGTAAGAATACATAGTTTCTTTTTGTTGTTATTTTAAATAACTGGAATAATTTTGACTTCACTCTTCCTGAATGAGAAAAAAAATATCTTCAAAAATTCCTTAAGAAACGCTTTTCTTAAAGACTCTTAAAAGAGTTCTAACTAAAGATGTTTTTAAGCTAGAACATCTTAGGAACTGGTAATAACACTACGTCAAAAAAAAGATTGAGTTCCGCTTGAACCACGATATAATCCTGATAGAGAGTGCTGTCGTGATTAATTTTGCCGAACAAAGCTATAGTCCATCACGTCAGGATGTTGAGATATCCTAACCTAAAAATAAGAAGAACCCGTTTGTTGCCATATACGAGAGTATATTACACCGAGAAACCACGATATAATTCTGAAAGAGGTCGTTGTCCTTATCAATTTTGCTAAACAAGTTATAACCCATAATCGTATTTGAACTGTTTGCGATCACCTTAAGTGAATCATTATTTATTATGGCCGTATAAAATATCTTAAAATTACCGAGAAGAGTTTGTCAACACAGAATATATCTGGAATTAAAAACAGCATAAAATCAAGATAGCTCAACGAAAACTAACCCATATATCATTTAAAAATATCAGGATTGGCTGGAAAAAAGTAATGATATTGACCTTGAAGAATCAGCAGTCCCGTCCAAAGAACTTCCAAGTATATCAAATTCTTCAAGACGAAGGCATCAGAAATCAATTGGCGAGTGTTTAGCATACACAAAAAAACAAATTATAGATGCCACCGAAACGATCCCATCTTTGCACTGTCTTAAGAATTAAATTCAAGACACATCCAGAAAATCTAAAGGACACTTCACTCGAAGCAGTCTTACATACAAGTTCAATCGGAGTGAAAAGGATAAAATACAACATTCCTAATCCTTCAAGTATACTATTGAGGATGTTTTGGCTCTATACTTAGACTTGTAAAAACATTTATTGCTGCGAAACTCTTTAAGGATTTACAATGTAGATAATCTTCCAATCTTAAAACAGCAATGAAAAAAGTGGCCGAACAGTTTAACCGCGAAATCAGTTCAAGTTAATCTTTAAAATGTGACAAATCGTATTGCTATTCATGATTAAATTATACCGCCAGGGTTCAGTAGCAAAGTCGTAGAACATTGGGAGAATCCTTATATTCATAAGTTCATTTTTGCCGATCCCTTATGTTCCAGTACGCAACTCTGAAACTTAACCGAAACTCAGTTTATAACATAGAATATCGAATTTCCATAAACATAAAATTAACGACGAAGTAAGGATTATATTTAAGCATGACTTTTCTTGACTATGGTCAATGGAAAATTTTATAATGTACCTACTGATGCACGCAATCAACATTAGGTAGAGTCCAATAATCAAAATAATGCAAAAGGACTTCCAGAATTTCCTCATTCCATGCAAGAACAAGGTGTAAGAAAATCATTCTGATATTTTCGTACTCACTTCCTCATTATCGAAGCTGCCCAGAGAACGAGCAGGCGCTCAAAGAGCGTAAAAATGAGAACGAGAAGGCGCTCAAAGAACGTAAAAAAGCGTTCACATATACAGAATTGATAAGCAAATCATCAACACATGCTTATCGTGAGCGCGCTTACATGTAGTAGTGGGCACCACTGCTCATGTTGGTAAGAGTATTGACGACATCGTGAGAATCAAGGAGGCAGTAGCTGCTATAAAAAAAGATCCAAGCTGCATTATACGAAGAGATCGGGCTGAAGAAATAACAGCGGACAAGGATTTGGAAATACCAATAATAGAAATCAATCCAGAACCAATCCAGCTTGACTTACTGAAGTTAACGGAGAGTTAATTTAAAGACTACAAAAAAAGTTAACGCCAGAAAATTCTGATAATATATGTACCTCAAGAACTCCAACTAAAATATGTATGCTGAAATGTTTGAAGAAAGATTGCCAATTGGATATCAGAAGAAGCCCAGGAAAATAAAATTAAGGACTACAAAAAATACAAATATCTCAACATGTGCACAATATCCCGAAAGTGACAGATCGAGGACCTCTTTAACATGATGGTAGCCTGCTATTAATAAAATATATGGAATAGCACCGCGCTACTTTTATTGTTGTTGCAAAGCACTTTTTTGTACATCAATTTGAATAGGTATGGAAAGAAAAGTTTCTTTCTAACAGTTACTGTTTGCAAGGTGATGACCATTTTTAGGGCTCAATTTGAAAAAAGACAAATTGTCAAAAAGATTTACTGTCAAAACCTATTCCGTCGTACAAAGTCCCACACTTTCACTGCACGGTTGACAAGTCCGATCAGAAAAAGAGCTTTAAAAATGACGCTTTGAGCATTTTTTTCAACTGCCCACCAATTATGTTACCCGCCTCTATAACACCATTTGCTGTTGCAACTATGCGAACTAAATATTTATACAGGATTATGTAAAATAGTATATGTATTTTGAAGAAAATTGTCAATATCCTATCTTGGCTTGTCTAAGCTGCGTTTTTCATACACATATGTTTTATGGCACGATAATTTTTAAAAATGAACATAAGTGACAAATTTAAACATATCTAAAAGCACATAAAATATACGTACCAATCCTTAATCAAAAGTTACAAAATGCCAAAATAACTTGCATGCAACGATTGACCCGTGGTCACCCTAAACTTAAGCCAGCTCAAGTGATATGTTGCAAATTACCTTTGACACTATTAGTTGTACTTGCCGTAGTTGTCATCTCATCTTCTTCTTAGTCGCTTAGGACTTTATCTGTATGATACCATTGTTGTTTGACCTCTTTCCCGTATGCACTCCTCTTTCCTTACATTAAAATTGGCCTTTCGACTGACTGGTCCAACTCTTTGTGTACTTGACTACTATTGTGTATCTCATAGCACTTTTTTTTTTTTTTTTTTTGATATTTTCATTCATTTGGTCATACGTATGCTAAGCATCGAAGCATCCAACCCATCATCCATTCATTCATTGTATTTGTCAAACATGGACCGCCGGTGTCCTTTTTATCTACTTAACCTTTACTCTTTGCTCAAATCTAGTTCTGCCCCCCTCTCTTGCAGTTCTCTCGCTCTCGTCGCAGTAGCTGTTGTCATTTTAGGTCGTGCTTGGATTTACCGTTGACATTTCGCAGGTTTTCGTCGTCGAGCTTTCCTGGCAATTTGCAGCGCTGGATTTACGTGTGTATTTTTCATATGTCGTTTCATTTCATTTCGTTGTGCACATGACAACAATGAAAATGTCACATACGCTTCGGCGGTGATTGTTGGCTATACAGTGAATTTAGCGAATCATTTTTTCTGTTTTTTTTTAATTTTTTTTTTTTTTTTTTTTCATTGTAATTTGTAGCTTTATCTGGGTTTTATTTTTGTTTTTACTTTTTTTTTTTTTTGTTGGACAGGCACATTAAAATTTAATTAGAGTGATGCGTTAGGTTTTCACAGTGATTACATGGTGATGGCACTCGGTCACAATTGCATACAGGTAGATAGATATACATATTTGGATGTGTGTCAGCCAAGGGTTAATGTTAATAATTGATAATCTCGATTATTATCACATTCGTAACGCAGTATCGTCATAGCAACTGCGTATCGGCAACTGGCCGCGGTTGGAGGCGATAGATGAAATGTAGCCATTGAAATACAATTGTCACTTTAAATTATTCATTACCGGTGCCATAACATTAAAAATAATTTAATGTAACCACAATACGGCTGACTTACTTGATACAGCATAAAAGCATGTATGTAATATATTCCAAAATGGTAAATTTGATTAAAAACTGATTCGAACTTTTTAGACAATGAAAGAAATAATTTAAAATAAAAAAAGGCGAATGTTGGCCAGTCAAAATGTCATATGTACTTACTTTTACAAAAAAGACTGCTAAATATTTTAGATTCAAAATTACTCGGAAAACATAACATTCAAGTATTAGAACCAGGGAATCATTGTGGGTATAGGGAGTTTTTATCTGGTGGAAAAGTCCATAAAATAAGTTGCAACTTATAAGACTTGGTAAACTCAACGACTTATGGTTGATTACTCGATTTATTGAAATTGCGCTCCGATTTCAAGAACTACATGGAATTATTCACAGCAATGTAAAATAAAACTTTAGACCAGGGGTCGACAGCGCCTAACTCTTTCCACTCTTTGCACTCTTCTACAACAACTTCGTATTGTTGTAATTCGCCGAATCGTTGACAGGCGCAACTGCACCAAAACAATTCAACCCTTGCGTGTTGTTGCTTTGCATGTCGTTGTTGGTAAATATGTAGCGCTTGCGACTGTGCACAATTCTTGCTATGGTTTGTTTGTTGTTAGTAATTTTTGTTTGTTGTTGGTAATTTTGCGAACTGGTGCGCTGCCGTGTGCGCTACCGGCATGCGAGTTGTTGCTTTTATATGTTAATAAATCCTTATGGTACCGTATCCAACGATTTGTTGTTGTTGTTGGTTTTTTGTTGTTGCACTCCTGAAATAAAATTCTTGTCGACCCCTGCTTTAGACTGTCAACCAACAGTGCATTTTGACAGACATTTTTCCGTAGTTTTTTCAGTCAAATTATTATTAAAAAGGCCTTAAACAGCCAACTCAATTAACTGCTATACCAATGGAGGTTTTATCCCGAATACAAAATACGTATTAGCTGCAACGTCTCGTAGGTGAAGTTGAAGGCGACAAACAAAGCGACCGTTATTCGACGCACAAGCAAGCAAAAAAAAATTCGCATTTAAATGAAAACAAAAACAAATCGCAAAGGCATAAGCGACGGCGCCGCATTGTGTCTTGACCAGAGCTGGGCACCACTACACGTGTGTTTCTCTTAAATGTTCTTCAATGCATGTGTAGTTGTGCTTTGTTCGCTTTTCAAAGCAAACTGAATTAAATTTTACGCTCTCTGCTTTATATACGTATATAAAAAGTTATTCTCATTCTGCCGCAGTACCGCGCGCGGTACGTTTTGCCCAGCCACGGTCTTGACGAATGTAGCAATTGTTTTTGTTTGTAGTGCAATTTGGTTTTTTTTTGACGAATTTGGTAATGACAGCGGAAAGACTTTAAAATTTTGTTTGTTGTTGCTTGATGTTGTTGTTTAGCCCTTTTGTTAGATTTCGATGCCCACCACTGGTGTATGTGATGACAGCACTCAAATCTCTTATTAACTGCACAATCAAAACAATATAGAAAAATTTAATGCGAATCGTCAGCACAAAATTTTCAAATTGTATGTCTTGGTGCGTGAATACCACCACAATGCTCCTTAAAAGCGAACCAACCTTTTCTCTTTCATTCTCTTTTACAACAATTCATAAGTGACTCTAATACGAGCACAATGATCAGAATCTTTTGGCCTTCTGTCTAAATCAGAGATGACCAAGCCAAAATAAAGTTAATTATTATGGCTCCTTCGCATGATGAGCTCTCATATAAATTTGATAAAAATTTAATTTTTTGATTCCACAAAATGTAAAAAAAAAAAACATTAAACACAAGCAAACAACAATAAATATTAAATATGTAAAGTGACATTTATCGTTGCACGTGTTTTTTTTTTTTCAACATTTCTTGTCAGTATTCAGTTACTCATTATCAGGTTAATTGATTTTGTAATTTTCTATTTTGCAAAATATAAAGTAATAACAGCAATACGGAAAAATACGAAATTGCGCCACGGCTCGTCGCTCTCAACAAAAACTATCTCAACACATTTGTCTTCTTGCTTGTGTACCGAAAGAGAATGTACGTTATTGTCGTTTCGATCGCTCCCATCGCATTTTGTTTAAATTTTTTTTTGTTCAATTCGTGCAATTTGGGCAAGCAAAGTTACGTATTGGCTCTTTTAATCAAGTGATTAAAGATTTGCAGCTCCCATATTCGGCTCTTCTGGGCATGCTTGGCCTAAATTGTAAAAACTGACTACTTATCTATGTAACGCAAATCATATAGTGGATGTTGCCACCGGGCACTACCATAATGAACATCTTGCTCATGCAATGAACCTTGTCCCAGGAGACTGTAGAACATCCACTACGTCACTGTTTTGCCTTGGCAGAATAAGATGCTAAGCTATATGACTGCCCGGACTAACGACTTAAATCAACTTTTTTGGTAATTTATCATGATCTTTCATTTTATTAGCAGTAGCGTACCTAGGGAGGCGGCCACCGCGGACGCAACCGCTTGGGGGCGGCAAAATGGTCCTCGTAATGTGAAATTAAAATTTTGTTGTGACCTTTTTTTTTTTGTTTTTTTTTTTTTTTTTTTTTTATTAGTAAATGCAAATAAATCTAAAGACTGTGAAGGTGATTTTGTAATTCAATGTGAAATACATGTCATTTTTCTAGGGTTTTTGAAGAAGCAAAATTTTTTGAATTTGAAGAGCACGCAATATTATCTGTTGCCAGGGGACGGCAAATTAGTTGTTTGCCCCTGGCGCCCAATGTGCTCGGTACTCCACTATCTATTAGATGGAACTTTCGAAATTTGAAGTAATGCATTATTTTAAACTTCTGAAAATTTTCGAAAACGAGTTAACTGGACTTAAATCGTTAGTCCAAACAGCCATAGAACTCCTGGCCAGATTTAATTAAACAACTTTGCGAATCTCTGTGGCACTGATTTCAAGCCACTATAAGACTGTACAACAATATCCAAAGTAACCCATAAAAATGCGCAGTGTGTCATCAAAACGAAAAATTTCCCTTTAACCTTTTTTTAGCGAATTTTAGTTTTTGAAAATTATTCTTTTCTTTGCGCGAAAGGACCTCGATCACAGAGAATCAAAACTCCTCCTACGGTCGTTATTGATGAAAAACTCAGCAGCTGCTTCCAAAAAGTCTTATGAAGTGCTGATTCTTTTTTTTTCAACTTTTTATTACCCCTTGTCAGCTTGCCAGCATATGCAGATTGCATTCATTGCTGTGTGCAATGCTGTCACTTTCATTGATAACGACAGTAACGCACTTTTAGCTCGTGTCTGTCTGTCTGCGTCCATGTTCTCTGTCTTCTGTCGGTATAATGCGTTGATCCTTGTTTTGCGGGCTCCTAGTGCTGCTTCCTTGCCATCAGCCAGGGTAATCGAGGTGCTACGCAAAATGCTGTATGTCAAAGGTGAACGCGTCGAAGCACTAAAACATGAGCTCGCAGCAGCAAGCGCTCCATGACAACAACACGCATACGGGTACAAGTTTATTAGCGGGTACTACTTTAACCCTTGAACGCCATGACCTGCGTGGTAAAAATGCAAATGAAGAGTCATAAGATGCGGATGCAAATTTGGATGCTTTGGTTAAAAGGGTTGCGCAAGCGTGTTTAACGCACTTTAACCCGTACAAACAAACAAACAAACAAATAAAGGGTTGTTTTCACTCTTTATCACTGATCTTTCACTTTTTTATTATGCATTTTTTTCTACTTTTCATTCATCAAAAACTCCTATTTTTTTAATAAAAAAAAAGGATAAAAATTTATGTAAAAAGGGAAATTGATGACATCCTGTCAAGGTTGGAATTCTGCAATTTGTTTAGCTGTGTATCTTTCTCGACTGATGCTCTGATGCTTTACGTCGCAAGCGTGTCACGTGTCTTTCATAACTTTTTGGGTTTTTTTAACGTTTCCGCCGATCGAGAAACATGATTCTTTAATGGCATGGGCACATGGTTGCATTAGGTAGACCGTTGTCAGCGATAGTGTTTTTTTTTTCTGCACTAAATTCTATATTAATAGAATTTGTAGCTTAGGAAGTAAGCAATTTATACTTTTAGGGTGGCTGCCTAAATACACCCAGGTATACACATACGTTTTGCTAAGTAGATATAATATATGCAGATAGCGAACCAATTGATATGAAATCAAGCCGTTATATTGCTAAAAAATAACTAAATTAGATGAGAAAACAAAATATTATAAACTAAACAAATTTACGGGCAATATACTGCCCTCAAAAGCGAAAAGGGTGTATCTAAAAAAAACTCATATTCGTGATTAATATGGCATCGGATAGCTTAAGAAATTACGCGTCTAGTGAACTACTCAAATGCCGGTATCTTAGTTCAAACATATAAAAGAGAATAAGAGAATTTTGTCCATCTCAACTCATCTCAACAGGGGTTTCAACAAATTGACATAAACAAAACAGTGATTATCTCGAAACGCATTTTTTTGCGATACGCCCTTTTCGCTTCTGAGGCCAGTATAGGCATTTAACGAAATTCCTGTGTTCAGCACTAACTGACTTCTTGTTAATATATATAGCATGCTTTTCTCGTTGGATGTCTCTTGATATGTGCTAACATATCACATAGTTACCTTTCGTTTTTATTCGTCCTGTTCTTCAACTTCAAACTGGTGACAGAAAGTTGAAGGTTGATCAAGTAATGATATAATCCTTTCAAGCATTGCTTTAATCCCATTCTAGGAATTGAGATTACGATTCCTTATTAGTTGATGTTTCCACCCCTTTTTCATTTGATGACATAGCAAGACTTTAGCTTAGGTCTTGGAGGCTTGCTTATTGAATAAATCATATACGCTGCCAAAGCATGCACCTCCAAAATGTAAAAAAAAGCTAATAGCTACATATCTCTGTGTACTTCGTACTTTCGTTGTCAAAAAAAATATATTTTGTAATGGTCCAAAACCTGTTGAGTCCCTTTACTCTATACAATGGGTTCGAAAAAGTTTTCGAAAAGTTTTTCGAGCAGCTATGGAAATACCAATATATAAATCAAACTCTTCTATGATGAGTAACATCTACATCAAGGTTGATTGTATTCCATTAGGTTAAAAGTCAAGCAATGTAGAGTTCCTCTTTCTTTGTGGAAGAAATTTGCAAGGTCCAGGATATTCACTTACTTACCCTCTGGTTGTTGGACATCAAGACGTCGAGGCAATATATCCTTATATCTCTTCTTCCGAATCTACCTCTGGCAGAACAATTTCATGCTCTGCACCAGAAGTATTCCTAGCCATGTCAGAGTCTGAAATATCATCAGTGCCTTCTTCGTAAATATTGCCATCATGATAAGATTCTTTCAGTACACCCTCTTCTTCAGTCGCTGCAATTGGCTGTGCCAAATGCTCCTCTCTCTAATCGAAGGTTATGTTTTTCAAACTTTCTTGAAATATATCGTTTGTTCGACTTAAATTTTCCAGAGTTAGCAGCACATTTACAATTGAATTTGAATTTTACCGCTCTATGCCAAAATAAACGTACACATTCAAAAAAATTAAAACTTCCCCCCAATGTCCAAATCATAGTCCAATAAAAAAATTTAGGCTATCATATTGTTGTGGTATTAGAATTAGGAAGCTACTGAAGAATTTTTTTTATCAAGAATAGTTGTAAGAAAACTGCAATAGACACCCGGGTGTGTCGTATTGACTTAAAGCCCAAGTAGCATTAAAATACTACGGTGCAATAATTGCTAGGAGTATGTTGTAAAACGCTTTTAATGCTATTGGCAAGTCATTTATTAGCTTTTTTTGAAGTTTTATTTAAAAGAAAATTTTTATTCTTTAAAATCGCTTTTACAGCTTGTGTTAGCATTGCTTTAAAATATTTTCTTAACCTGCTTTAGAAGCGCTTATACAGCCAAATTAGATGTTGAGAACTAGCACAACTTCGTTGTTATTTTCTTTAGCCATGAAGTATACTTTAACAAAAACAAAAGCAACTATATATATTGTTTTGATTTGGCATTTATAACTAAAAGAAACCACAGATCATAGCATAGATTTATGGCTCTTATTAAAGTGCATTTAAAGTTAATTTACAGTAAAAGCAATAGCTATATTTTACAGCTTTTGTTTTGCATGCATACTTCAAATTATTGCTAAAAAAAATCCACACACATTTCTTTTGTCTATACTGATGCGCACTGCTCGAGAAAGCGCTAAGAGCGACAGCTCGTTATGGTAGTTTTTGGCTATAAATCAGCTTTTAAAATCAAAAATTTTGCTGAAAAATACCAATGTAGTAAAACTCATTTTTCTGCAATTTTTTTAGCTATTTTTTGAAATATTTAAGCCAATTGAACTCCAAAAAAAGCTGCAGCGCTTTCGCTGTTAAATTCATATTTTTAGGTTAAATTTTAGCTGTTGATGCTTCCATGCAATTCACTTATCGAACTCTGAAGACGCCATTACATGAGTGTTCTGCAAAAATTATTCGAATAAGGAAATTAATTCGGACAATCAAAAACGCTCAACAACGATTATATTTCCATGCATGGGAAATAATTTTGCATATTTTTTATCACTTTAAAAAATGTCGGATTATTGCGAAAATCCAACAATGATTTTTGCTAGAAATGCGCTGTATTAGCCAAAAACTTGCAAAGTGTGGTACTTGGGAGGATAATAAAAAATAAAATATGACCATCACTATTTACATCACGAAAACCCTAGCTGAATGGAATATTTTTTCAATTGGAACTATGTAATATTACTTAACTGTTATTATTCTCCAGGATTAACAACTTTGACTTGCATAAAACAACTTTACTTGAAATAAACACTTCAACTTCTTGACCCTACACATTTGATGCAATATAACTTTACATAAACAATTTATGCGTAACTAGCAGCTATGTCATATTTTAAACTCTTAAGAATCAGGAACTTGGCACTATCCAATAGAACCACCAATTTTCATTGAGAAAAAAAAAGCAGAATAAAGAACGGAATTCCGGCATAACAGTCCTTGCACATCCGTTGTAATGCTAGAAGCTGAATGAAATTATCAACCAAACCAAAAGCTGCTGTTCTGACATTCTGTTCTGCTCAGAATATCACAGCAGGATTCATTCGATTCTTCGACGGCACAGTGGGGAAGTTGCATAAACTGAACAGCCTCCATATAGAACTCAATGCGGCGTTCGTTAAGACGCAGTTTTGCCAAGTGCCAAGGATATGTTTTGTCTTTCGTGCAGTTCTTTTTTATTATTCCGTTGTTTTCCTGAGTTGCTTCCTTTCCTTTGCTTTTACTTTTTTACAATTCCATGTTTATTTTTGGTCACAAGATTCAATCAAACCCATTGGACATGGTCTGCTTTTGGCAGCTTTGCATACAACAAAATCTGTTATGTCTTTGCCTGTCCGCCACATATGACATGTAAAAGGGAGCAATTCCATAGCTGCGGGCATGATACAATATATCGACACAAAGTTTCTTATTAAATGGTCGATTTCCTACTTAAAACTGCATATTCAGCTTTAATTTTAAGTGCATTTTTCAGGCCACCAACAATAATTTTTACGTTAACATATAGGAAATCAAAATATATCCACTAGAAATTCATCAAATCCATATATTTTATATCCTTGCTAGACTTAATAATTTTGCGAATGCTTATGCCTTAGTTCCAACATTTGTGGATTGACCAAAAAGTTAAACAAAGCGAAAAACTCACAAGCGCAAACAAATGAAAAAGTAAAAGAAAAAACAAAAAAAAATGCTAGTGATACTGCGGTTATAAGCCAACCCCAAAGGATTCAATTGAAGCGCGATACAAATCTTTACCAAACCCAAACCACCACGCCATCAGTATTGTGCATGGGTTAAGTGACCGCAGTATCTCTCTGACGTTGCCAAGCAGCGGATGATGCAAATTGGCCGACCGCCCGCTGAAAACACAAGCTTTCTTCATGTGTTAAATTTGCACCGGAAATAACGATAATTGCTCACCGTAGAACTTTGTGTCCTTTTTTTTCTTTTACTCTTTTGCTTAATTTTTCCAAGTTGTTGGGCCATCTTGCTGCTAAATCCTTTTTTTATAGCAAATGTTGCTTTTATTCTCTTTTGTATTACTTGTACGTGAAATCGCATAATAATCAGGTATTAGCAGTCAGATTCAAAAGATTTATGTTGAAAAAAAAAAAAGGATCATCTTTGACCAAGAGATTGTCCTTTCTAAGGTTATAGAAAATCAATTATCTATGCATGTATAATACATATACATATGAATGTGTGCAAAAGACTTTTACTGCTAACCACACAAATATTCTTAAAGGCTTTTTCTTTTTGGACAAAAAGTGTTTTTTAGCTGATTAGTTATCTTACACATTCTATAGGTAAACAGTTGAGTTCGTCTGTTCCTTTCAAAGGAAGGAGGTTTTTATTAAAAAACAAAAAGAATTTGATTTTAATTCCTTCAAAAAATAAGTAGAAATATATGTCTTCGCCCAATGTTATATGTAGGTCCTTTAGCCAGCGCCGACCCTATGTTAAATGGTGCCCAGGGCGAGCAAGGAGTATGCGCCCTTTTTACCCCGTAAATAGTTTTCTTTCAAAAACTTTTTTTAATAGTTACTGAACAATGTACATAATTTTTTAAAAAATTTAGCTTCCGAGCTTTTGCTTCTGCTAATTGAATAATCAATGGAGTGAAATCAAGCTCCTGAGCTATTTTGTTTTCTATTGACAATAATGTCAAAGAACTAAATCTTCTTGATGTTAGACAAAAAAGTTGAATATTTGAAGCAAAGAATATCCCAAAATATAAAGAATTACTTAGCTGAATTCGGGTTTGTCTTTAGTAATAGTGAATGTCGTGATTTAATTGGTTTTATTTCTGAAAGTTTATAATAAGATTTCCACAGCAAATATTTGCTTACAGACCATTTTTTATAAAACAAAATAACTGCATAATTGAACTACAATGGAATCTCTTTAAGTCGAACCTCGATAAGTTAAAAACCTCCCAAACTAGAAAAAATGTTGTGTTCCCTTCCCTTCAAGCCCCAAAACCTCTATTGCTCGAAATCTAACCCGTCTATAAATCGAAATAATCAGTGAGTCTCTACAAGCAAATTCCGTATATATTTTCACTCTATAATTTGAAAAAAATAAATTTGACCTCTGCATCTCGAACATAGCAATGTTCGGTTTTTTTAACCTTTACAACTTGATTATTTGAAACGAATTACCTCTATAGCTCGAAGAAAAATAAGATACCGACTTTAAGAATATGCCGACAATGTAATTCAGAAATCAATGAAAAAGCCTAGTTATACAATAAACCAATTCTATGAAATGGTAAAGGAATTTATGACTGACGTTAACACGTGATCATAGTCCTCCATAAGTCGAAAACTCTATAACTCGAATTTTTTGGCATCTCCCTTCAAGTACGACTTACAGAGGTTCTATTGTATTGCAATTCTTGTTTGTACACAGACTGTGATTTTGGGGGCACAAACTCCTCACAAAATCAAATCATAGTTAGCGATATTGAGATTCCGATATCATAGAAAATATTGCTCTTCCTAAAATTTGTCTGCATTCGGATCTGCTTTCAGGGCCAAATAGACCCTGTCGGGAAATATTCAATTAGCTACTGAAATAGTGCATTTATCGTCATGTAAATGCTACCTAACTATAAGCTGGTTGAAAAGTCATGCAGCAATAGTCAGTAAAACATGCTGGGACCACAGTTCGCACTTCACACAATTTTGTTTTTTTTTTGATGCGTAATTACTTTTTTGCTTTCAGAATTGTATACATATATGTTACCGGCCAAACTAGTTTTTAGGCCAAACTAGTTAGCTTAAGCCTAAAGATGTGCAATGACATTTTAATGCAAAAGCACTGTAGTTAGTGAAGACTACGGCAGTAGCAAAGTAAGAAAACAAAATTTGTCAATTTCATTATATACTTGGCAAGTTGTAAGTGAGAGTAATTGGACTTGGCTCAGGACTTACATCCTCTAATATGTCCAATTTCGGCTTCGCGGCGGCCTTCGGTCGAGGTTCAGTCTATAATATGTGCAACACTGACTTCGCTATTCACAGTGCTTTTGCATTCAAATTAAATTGCATACTGTTAGGCTTTCAAATTAACTAGTTTGGTCTAAAATAAACTAGTTTGTCCTAAAAACTAGTTTGGCCGGTGACATATACATAGTTAAGATCAGTGAATGATGCCAGACTGGCCCTCTGGTGCATGCGTGTGGCGCACAAGCACATCTAAGGGACTTGGAAAAATGTTAGGCTAAAAAACCAAAGTTGGTCCAATTTGGACGAAAGTGGCTGTCAATCGATGAGTCCTAAGGAATGGTCATAAAAAAACGGCAAATTAAACGAGTGACCTTCGGGCTTAGATTCCGAGCTGTCCGAGAAAAAAAGTGAATATAACAATTGAAATTTTTTAACCATATATCAGCTTTTTGCCTCACTATTACCTAACTTGTGAATATGTAGCTAGCTAGTAGTTAGTTGAAAACACATGCAAATAACATATAGTGACTACTCACTACTTTGGTGGACATCCCAATGTTAAAATAGTCAGCAAAACAATTTAGAAATGAGCTAGATGTGCTTATAGAAAAGCCAATTACAAGTAAGTTAATAGTGAGATCAATTCCATGCAGGGGATATATGTATTAAAATACTTTGCACAAAACTTGTGAGACAAATTTTTTTAACAAAAACGAAAATTTTTGGGAGACAATCATCTCCAATATGACTTAAATTTGCATGAGTATACCTTAGGATAAGACTTTGGAAACAAACAAAAGTTTTTGAGATATCAAGGCTCAAAACTGAACTTTGCCAAATAGCTTATTATTCCCTATCATCCACATTTCTCTAGTATGTACTAAGGTTATTTTCAAAAATTGTTGAAAAATAAAAGGATTCATGGTTCCCCGTTGAAAACTTAACACAATATACATAATGCATTTATCAATGATTAACGTATCAAAAAAATAAAGTTAATCAAAACGGATTAACATTGAGATAAGACATTCATAAAGTTTATTGGTTATCCCTGATGTTCTCGCAAATCTTTTTTATGTTTTGGCATAAATCTATATAAAGTAAAAGTTTTTTCCATTTAATGACGTTAAAATGGTTGTTCTGGAATGTTTGTGTGAATTAACTTAATTATATGGAAATACATTAAATATACTTGTTTCAACGTGAAAAAACTGCTATATAGTATATATTTCCAAAAATTCTTAAAAAATTTAAATCGTTGTGATCCCAGCCTGGAATTGTAACAAATGGTAGCTCATTTATCAATAATTAACATATCAAAAAATAAAGGATGTCAACAAGGTTGAACATTGGGATAGGAAGGATAATAAAGCTTATTGACTATCGTTGATGTCCTTTCAAATCAGGAAATTAATAAAAATTTTTACTTTTTATACGTTTTACTTATTTTTGAGAAATTAATGGCGTCAAAAACTACACACACACTGTGCCAATTGAAGGAACCAAGTGGAACACTTTTTTTTTATTTTTGAAAAATGTCGGAAATCGCATCCTCATTACGAATTTACTTGAAACATGAGTTGAAAATGTGTCTTTTCTTAATTTTTTCCAATAAGTGAGTTCAAATATGTTGATAATACCAATCTTCGCCCGTTTAACTCACTTGTTCCAAGGACACCAATGCATTTGTAGCACTACCATATCTAAGAGCAATAAGCAAATTGCCTCCGAGTGAAACTTGCTATATGCAAGCGACCCTTTTAACCTAACCTAATCTACATCTAATAGCCTCATTCTGAACTTGCAGTATCAATTGATGTTAAGAAGATATCTTTTAAAATCTCTTTGTAAAGTTTTTTTAGGAAACTAAGGCGTACTCTTTCACATACGATACTTAGAAACTAGAATATCTCCTATTTTCTAAAATGGAATAAAGTTATGTATGTATATTCAATCTGTCAGACATTTGATTGATGTAAAAGAAAGAAAAAATCAAAACTTAAAAGATTTAATGCAACTCAGTGTGCAGACCATTTATTGTGTGCTCTTTTTAGAAATGTTATGGGGGCCCGAAAAGTTTCATCAAAGTACAGTTTTTAATTAAATGCGGGTATAGGTGAGAATTGCCCAAGACCGGATTTATGTAGTCAGAAGGTAATCGCTCATTTTACCAAAGTTGGGGAAACTAGATGACGTTTGTTCAGGTTGACTTAAAAAGCTTTACATGGTGTTTTGAATTCAGGAAAGACCTTTGAGTTTTTCAGATTTTAAAGGATGACATTTTATACAAAAATTTCGCTGACAGAAAAGAACAACTGAGAAGAAGTCGCCTTTCGCTATTGCAGCAATAAATTGGCGACATATTGGCAATAACGAAAAAAAAAAACCGAGCGCAACGCGTTTAAATTAACACCCTCGTTGCACGTTTTGAATTCACAGGCGACAGCACCAAATTCTGCAATAAACTGCCAATTTTGTGCAAATTGTGGGGTGATTTTTTTCCCAAGCGGTTTGCTGCGGTGCTGATTTGTTTTACGTGCGGTTACATTTTATCGTATGTTTGGTTTCGGTTTCTTCAATTTTTTTGCAACGTTTTTTTTTTTTTGCACTTTCAAATTTTTCGATTTTAAATTTGAAACACATACATACGACATACATACAGCCGTGCACACTATTGCCGGGTCCTGGACGCTACAAAACCGCTGTCAAAATATGATGAAATTTATCATTTTTCCGTCTAACTTTAAAAGGGAGCAAAGTGAAAGCGACATCTGCTGTTGCCATCAAATTAAACGCGTAAAACAAAGACGCTCAGCAGCAGCAGCAGCAGCAACTACATAACACAGTACAATGGTGGAATGTCGGTATGGCCCATATGAGCACCATTAAATAACACACACACATGTGTGTGTGTAAGTGCGTGTGTATGTATTTGTGGCTACCCAAAAAATGAAAAACTAAAAAATTTATGAAACCGCAACTAAATAGAAAAGCATCTGAAATGTAATTTCAAAATTTCTGCCTTCGCGCCGCACCGCGACGTCGCACTGCAACGCGGTTACGCGAACAAACAGAACAGAAGGAGTCCTAACGGGGGAGCGCGTAGTAGTGAAGGATTTTTGGTTTTTTTTCTCATTTTTGTTTCTTGTGATGATACCTTTTTAAACATTCGATTCGCTTGCATGAATTTGCTTATTGTTGTTGTAGTTGTTATTGTTGCGTTTGTTGCTGTTGTTGTTGTCGTATTCAACGGTGAATGTACAGGCGCGCGCTTAATACTTAAGGATTGTTAGCGTATAGCATCCGGTTGAAACAGCGGCCATTTGTATTCAGCGGACGTGAGGATTTCGCGCAACAAAATGCCATCAGCAGCAGGCGGACGTGTGTGTGTTTGTGTGTGTGCGTGTCTCCGACCGACTGATCCCAGCAAAAAAAAAAGAAAAAACGACAAACACCCATTGCGAAATGTACAAATCTAATAAAAAATATTCTTCAGTTTTGTGTAGAGGATTTGTTTTTGTTTGTTTCCCATACCAACGTCAATTTCTTTAATTTGCGAACATATTGGCATAGGCATAGGGCTACATTTTCTAGTTGGGAAGAAATGCGCCCGAGCTCAGATGATGCCAACTATTGCTGCTGTTACATGCGCGTGGCAATGGGAAACCTATCATGTCGTAGAGTCCGTGTGGGCTGCAGATACACATCGCACATTGGATCATAGCTAAAAGTTGTGTTGCGCGTTTATTTGGAATTAAGCGTCTTCATTAATCGACCATCGCGAGCGCGTCGTATCATGAGACCAAGTCGTTCATGTTCACACCGAGCAAAGCAAAGTATTACGCTTTGCTATGCTGTGCTGTTCTACGCTGAATGACAAGGTGTGTTGCATGCCAATAATAAAGTCGCTGTGTTATTGTTGCCATTTCCAATGTTGCCTACACACATTTTTTATCCGCGCCTTTAAGACCAATTGTAATAGGCGAACAGCTCCCAACCTCAATCTCTTTCAACAGTTAAAGCTACGGCGGCGATTCACATCTTAGCCATTTGCTTGCTTTCATAATTTGCTGCTTTACAGAGATTATTGCATTTACCAGTAGCTACTATTGATTACTTTAATAAAATCATACAGAGTGCAGAATTTCCGAAGCGTCTATAAATTCCACTCTCAACAGCAGCAGCAAGCGGCTGCAATGCATTGCGTTGTTCATGATTCACCTGATTTGCATAGACGCATGCGAGCGCATAATGTCGTCATTGCAACTTTATGTAGGCCAGGTTGAGGGTTTAGGTTGCATAGCCGCATAAGTGCGTAGCCCGTTGTTATCAGTCATGCAGTCAGATAAATTTAATTAAATGCCACAGTCTATGGTTGCAATATCTCTCTGTTAAAATTTTGGGCTGTTTAAAATTTTAATTAAATATTCACTGCTTTCGCAAACTTACACCAAATATTTACCACATAATTTGTTTTTCTCTTTCCAGAGCCTAGCAACTACACTTGTTCGACATGCAAAACCCGCTACAACTCGGCCTGGCGCCTCATTCAACACGTCCAGCATTTGCATGGCGTGAAGATCTACGTTGAATTTTCGTCTTCCTCATCCTCGACATCTACATCATTGTCGACTGCCACTCAGGCATCTGTCGCCTCATCTGTAGCAGCATCGTCATCACTCACTTCATCGACTACTTCTTCCGTCTCCCCCTTATCACTGTCCACTTCGCTGCCACTGTCACTGATGCATCCCTCTCAAAAGCATTTGGCTGGCTCAGGCGCCAACTTAAGCAATTCCAGCTCAGCGGGCACATCCATCTGCTCCACCTCACCAGTTAGCAATCCAAATCACAGCGCTACACAGCAGCAAATTCAACATCAGCTGCAGCAGCATAGAGTAGCTGCTGCTGCTGTTGCAGCAGAACAGCACAAGCAACAGCAGCACCAAAACAGCCTTACCACCGCCATGCAGAATGCACAAAATCTGGCAGCTGCTGCTGCGGCTGGGATGCGACATCACGCTTCTTTGCTACCGCCACCGGATATGCACAATAATCCATTCAATTTGCTCCGCATGCCGATGCCACCAACGCTTGCGCAAGGTCCAGTAGTTCCTCCGGTGTCACCACTTTTCTCGCGCCCACATCCCGATCACTATCGCATGGAGCAGCTTGTCTCTGAACAGTTCCGTCATCATGGCCTTAACCTAGCAGCGGCTGCCGTTGCCGCCGCGAATTCATTAAGTGCACCACATGCTGCCGCCGCTGCTGCTGCTGCTGCCCAGTTCAATGCAAGTGGTCAGGAACCACGTCCTTCATCGAGTAACAGCAATAGCAGTCATCGCGGGTCACTGCCGCCCGTCACGCTACCACCACCAGGAACAGCGCAACCATGCGCTCCTGGTACCCCCAGCGCGCAACAGGCAAACATCAAATTAGAACCGCAGATGGATTTTTACTCGCAGCGATTGCGTCAGCTTGCAGGAACAACAAGTCCTGGAGCTGGAAACATTGTTAACTCGAGCTCGCCGAGTCCACGACAAAAGCAATCGCCGCACTTTGCGAGTCCATCTCCTTCTCAACTACCTCCTACGCCCGTAACCAACAACGCACGACCACATTCCCTCACACCGCCTGAGAAGAGCAGCGATCTGCTGATGGGCGGTGATAATGACAACGTTAATGCCACACCTCGTTCCGCTTCTACACCGCCCTCGAAACCCAGTCAGGAAAACGCCGCAGCCGTGTACGCGTGCGATTATTGTGACAAAAAATTTCGCTTTGAAAACAATTTGATCATTCATCAGCGCACGCATTCGGGTGAGAAGCCTTACAAGTGCACCGCCTGCGATTTCGAGTGCTCGCACATAAACAAGCTAATGCGTCACATGCGTGTGCACCGTAGCCCAGAAGATGGCGTGAGCAATGCTGGCTCAGTGGAGACAAACGACGGTGATGATTCAGAACCGGAGGACGACATCGTTGAGGAGGAAGGCATGGAAGAAGATGATGATGAGGATTGTGATGACGGCGAGGACATAGACTACGAAGCCGAAGATCTCAGTGTGGGCCATCGTATTGATGGCAAAGGTGACAGTCCCATGGCATCAAGCGTGGGTAATGCTGGCACGACCTCGTTGGTCGGTGAACTTATGGATAAATTTGGTCTCTCGAATATAGCTCAGTATTCCGAGGCATACAAGCAAGCGCTGCAGGAGTCGGGTAACTTCAAACATCTAACCAACAAAGATCGTGACAATAACAACTCCACCGTGAGTTCCCAGCTACCTCATACAGCAGATAAGTTGAACGGATTGCCAGCAGCGCTGCGTTTGCGGGACGAATTCGCCAAGAATATGTTTCAGCAGCCGCACCTACAAAATGCTCCATCGCAAGTGGCACTTTTTAATCCCTTTCCAAATCCATTCGAAATGTCGAAGCGTATGAAAATGGATAGCAACGATTGGTGGGGTATGTCTGCATTACATCGCAACGAATCCTTATTTGAAAATCTGAAACTGAAGCCAATGGGTCTGGGCTCAGGCAATACGCTGTTACAGAACCCTATGATGAAGAAGGAAAGTCGTCAACGCAATGATACATGTGAATATTGCGGCAAAGTATTTAAAAACTGTTCCAATCTCACCGTACACCGTCGCAGTCACACTGGCGAAAAGCCGTACAAGTGTGAACTCTGCTCCTACGCCTGTGCGCAAAGTTCCAAGCTAACGCGTCACATGAAAACGCACGGACGAACCGGAAAAGACGTGTACCGCTGTCGGTTCTGTGATATGCCATTCAGCGTTCCTTCAACGCTGGAAAAGCACATGCGAAAGTGTGTGGTCAACCAGGGTAAGGCGGCAGCAGCCGCTAATGCAGCGAATGCGGCCGCACAAGCGGCAGCTCAACAGCTGCAAGCGCAACAGCTCTCGCCACCCTCCTCTCACTCGTCATTCCCACCCCACCAGTTTCCAGTGCAAATGAGCGGCAGTTGTAATAATCTCTCACTACCCAGCAGCATCAGCGGAGACAACGATTCCAATGCGTCGATCAGCTTACCGCCGCATGCGATCTCGCTGAAAGAGGAAGCATGACTCTTTTCCAATTGGGGTGCTGGTAGCGGCTTTCCATCACAACCGCTACCATTACAGCAGCAGCATCACGCCATGCCGCACCACCAGTTGCCACTTCAGCTGCCGTTACCACCCTCAAATCGTGTTATGCCACGAATATTCTGAAACAGCGCCGGTCTCGCTCTCGATTTAAATTCCATCTCCTACCTTAGTCCTTCCTACCTCCCGATCGCAACAGAAAAACGCAACCAGTGTAAATAACAGGATCCATTGATGGCCTGCCAAAAAACAGAAAATATTATAAAACGAGGCTTAAAAAGCCAACAGCGCCGACTACCATTTATATTTTTATAAATTAAAATAAAAAAGAAAAATCTCTGTTTTTGTTCAAAATACAACCAGAGGCATTAGATACCAAAGCAATTAAAATTCTACGCAAAAATCCCAGAAATTTCCTTAATAAAAAAAAAAAATAAAAACATTAATTGTATTTTTTGATTTCAAATTTTTACTTAATTTAAGAAAATGTAATATAATTAGTATTGAAAAACAACAGAGCAACAAAAGTTTGTCCGACAGTTAATTCCAAAATTAACTCTAAGTTTAAGTGTAGGGTAATTAAATAACTCGTGTATATCAACCTAAGAAAATGTACATTATAAAACTACAAAGATATAAAAAAAGATCAGTGAAAACATTATGTAGCCGAGGGCCAATGGGCTGATTCGATTAAAAATTTATTTGTTGACATAGTCAAATAGAAAAAGTAACGCGCAATTAGCTCCTCATTTTCATTAATTTGATAGATTTTTGTTTCAAGAGTTCACTCACTGTCTTGTTCCTTTCAATTTTATTTAAAATTGTTCCCAGCCATCTAAATTAGAGTATATCATTTCTTTGGAAGCTTAAAATACTAATATACTGCATGAGAAACTTATGCTATCGGCCAGATAAGTGTAATATTATGCTCTCAATGATTATTGTTTCCATAGCAATTGTTATTTGTTCCACAGTTCACGCAAACAAACTGAATGAAGCTTTAAAACAGAGATGCCCAAGCCGAAAAAAAGTTAGCTTTGCAGGCTCCTTTACAAATATGATCAGCTCTCATATAAATTTGTTGAAAAAGGTCACTTTTAAGTTCAACAAGAAAACAACAATAAATGTCTTAACACTTTTTACTTCATGCCTTCGTAATTGTTGTTGTAACCGCTCTCATTGCATTTTGTTTTTTAGATTAATTCTCAATTCTTGCAATTTGGCTTTGCAAATTTACGCATTGTCTCTTTTAATCATGTGATTTGCAATTTTCAGCTCCCTAACTGAACGCTTCTGGCCATGCCTGCTTTAAAAGAATGGAGTACAATTTCTCAATCAACCTTCATGCTTCTCAATAATTCTCTGCTTATGCAAAGAAAAGAGAACAAATCTTACAAACAAAAAAAAGCAAAACTGTTTACTTTTCCAACAAGAATTTATCCTACCACTAAGTTGAAATTCATGCAATAATGTCAAAACATAGCATACTGAGTGGGAACAATTTTAAATAAGAAAACAAAAATGTCATCATCCGAATAAAGAGAGCTAAAACTATACGTTATTTCTCGCACTCAAAACTCTAAAGCATTTCCGCGAGGAAAACTTTAAATCGAATCAGTCTCACTGGGGCAAAACCCCAGGCCACTGGCATGATAGTTGCTGAAAATGTTCCAGTGTAAATGTAAAATGTTTTGTAAAACTTAAAAAGTATATAATATAACAATAAAAAAAACAATGTTATTGTTAAAATAAAAAAAAAAAAAAACAAAAACGAAAGCATTAAATAAGTTAGCATATTTTATATTACTTAAAAATTATTCGTTATTTCTTGTAATTTTTGTAAGTATTTTTTATAGTAGAAATCATATTTATTATTATTATACTTTTTTTTCTAAATCAAATTCTTTTAGCGCCTTCGTTCATGACTTCGTATTTCGTTTATGTTTTGTTTCAAAAATTAGAAACTTTAATTTTATTTCTTCTGAAAAACATTAAATTTAATCTTTAAAAACAAAAATGTTCGCGGCAACTTCACAAAAGCAATTGTACTTGTAACTTAAACTGAAACTAAACAAAAATTGTATATCTAAGACTGACAAAATGTTCGTTTGTTTGTTTGATTGTTTTTTATGTGTAATCAGGTGTTTTTTTTTTGTTCGTTCACTGTTAAATGCCTTAATTTTTGTTATCTAAATTCAATTCTAATGAAATGAGAAAAAGAAATTCAAAAAAAAAATGTGCATTTCGGTGTATTTTATTTTAAATTTCTTTTCACCTTAATGAAAATCGTTGCTTTTATAGAAAATTCGTGACTTAGAAGTAAAACCTTGATGAATATACTGCAAGTCAGACAAGTGGTGCACAAGCACTGACTTTGTGTTGAGATAAAATTACCTAATGTTTACCCAACATATGACTTGCACTAAATCTATCATAATCTCGCACACAATTTCTGTAAAAACTAACGATTTTCGATACGTTATATGTTACAAAATCTTTTCGAATATAATGCAAAATTGTTTTCTACAATTTCTTAGTTTCAAAAACATTCTTGAATGTACAATACGCAATCAATAAATTTTATATAAATCGAATACCGCCAGGTATACTGCGCTGAATACTGAATGTATGTAAATTAGTTTAGTAATTATTTTCAAGAAAAACTCTTCCATTCAGAAAATACAAAATAACCTGTATTGAAATAACGAATTTGAACGAAACAAACAAAATTCAAACTTGCATACATGCTGAATTACTTACTTATCTACAAATACATATTTAAATTCAGTGAAAATGTACTTATAAAGATGAGAAAGGATTTAAATTTATGTTTTCAAAAAAATAAAAAGTATAATTAGTAAATTGCAAAATTAAAACAAAACTTAAAATTGTTAAAAAGTAAATTGAAAAGCTCCATTTGGCAATCAAATCGAATGGAAATAATTAGAAAATTATTAATATCATAGTTATTGCTATTCTATATCTATATAAAAAATAATTACATTATAATAGTTGTAATTGTAATGAATCTATTTTATTGATGTATAATAATTTTCAAAATTTCAAAGAAAAAAAAAATTAATGGAGACTAAAGGACGTACGAGTACATAAAATTCATTTTATTTATAGTTGTCTGTGTTAATAAAACAAAATCGTAAATCCCAAAAAGCATTCATATATAAAATGAAAATAAATACATTTTGAAAATAAACAATGTTTGTTTCAGTTTCCCAAATTTCTATTTAGGTGAAGGAAGCGAAACTTATATAAAACTTGTTAAGGTATGCCTTAGGCATTACTAAGCATACCAACTTTGAGTTTGAAAAAATAAGTACATTTGCCTAAAATCAATAGTTAAAAATAAGTACAATATCAATCCATGGTGTTTTTATATGGTGGGTGCAGTAAAGAGAAAAATCAAATAGAACAAAGAAAAAATGCAACGACCAGCTGTCAACGCGGTGTGCTTTAGTGGTAAGAGAACGATCCTGTATTGCACCCACCATATGTTATAATTACACCATGATTTCGAGCTATTGTTTTTATATCGAAATTTCTTTATTGAATACAATAAGTACAAATTCAAAGTTGAAAAAATGTTCAGAAATTTAAATAATTAATGTTCGCTCTGTGTAATACCACTCGACATTTTGTTGGATGAGGCAGCCTTAGCGTCAGCAGTTTCATCGACAGCAACCACTGTGCGCTGTTGCTCTTTGAAATTGTATTTTTCTTGACACGAAATTTGTCGCAATAGCTGCGGTTGCGATTTAAAAAAATGGTAAAAATCGACGCATTTATACTGCAAATTTATTTTTACGAGCAAAATCGATTTTAGAGTGTTCACTTCAAGCCGAGAGAACTCGGTTTTCTAGATGTTTTTTGCTGATGAAAAGACGCGCTCCACTGGTGCACTCGTTCCAGGTAGGCACAGAATGAATTCGACGAAACGAGAAAATTCAAAATAAGACACTTGTGAAGCTTCCATGTGCTTAAATATCTCAACCCAGCGTTCTTCAGATAACAATTTATTTTCTTTCCATTCTTCAATTAGAATAACGCATTTCGAAGCATGTGCGGAATATTTTGGAAGCGCAGTAAGATGAAATGAAGCTATTATTCGCTTTTATGACATGATACGACCAAACGCCTTCACATGCCGTAAAAAAGTTCGCAACAGTGTGGCTGTTCGATTTGGCAGACAACGCTTTCTTGCGTTTCGTGGATTCCAAATGCTTATCGATTTCACTCTTTCCGGCGCACACTGTTATATTTTGAGAAAAAATGAACAAAATCAAATTCCCGTCGGTAACAATGCCCAAAAAAAACGAGGTCGGTCTCATTCGAAAGGTGATTTCATGCTTTTTTTAGAAAAATTGTCCCGAATCGAGATCCCAGCTTTGGGCATTTCACTTTTAGACCATATTTTGGGCATTTCTGAGAAATGCCCAAAGCTGGGATCTCGATTCGGGACAATTTTTCTAAAAAAAGCATGAAATCACCTTTCGAATGAGACCGACCTCGTTTTTTTTGGGCATTGTTATCGACGGGAATTTGATTTTGTCCATTTTTTCTCAAAATATAACAGTGTGCGGCGTTGCGGCGCCATTACCATTTAATGAATAGAAACACGAAGCATATAAGGCGAAACACATAAAAAGCATGCATGCATCGTATGCATTTCAACACACATAGAATGCATCTATTAAAATTTGTCACTCTCTTTTCCCTTACGATTTTCTCAGCAAATATGTATTGTTTACAAATTTTATTTTCGTCACTCTCTTTCCACATACGATTCTCCCACACAAAATCTGTCAATGCTTCGATGCCTACAAAAAGTTGAAAGTAGGTTTGACATTTTTAAAAACTACAAGTCTGCGCTCTCAAACTCAAATTCAGTGATGCCTCATATCAATTTTTGAAACAATCGTGTGTAAATACTAATTAAAGGAATTCTAGTTACAACTTTTTCGCAATCATCGGGCCAGCGCAAATGATATTTATATTTATTAATAATTTGAGAAACACATTTCGGCCGAAATAAGTACAAATTAAGTACGCTTTGAAAAATAAGTACAAATTAAGTACGCTTTAAAAAATAAGTACGGCAAGCTAAAAATAAGTACTGTGCTTACTAAATAAGTACAGTTGGTATGCTTAGGCATTACCATGCCCTCTTTTAGAAATTCGACAACTTTTAGACTGACGCTTGGCCGTACCATTTTTTGTATTTTTGTGAAATTTGGTTTCATTGTTTTTAAGCTCCAGATGACCGACCATTATTTAGTTTTTCGTTTTGATCTTATGATTCAGAAAATGTCGGAAAATTTTGAAAAAGTTGTCTTGTCGACTCCTGTCCCAAACATGGGTTGCCACTCATTTAAGAAAAGTTGACCCCAAAAACGTGTGTCAACTAATGTTTAGGCCATGATTTGACAAGGCAACCATATATATTCTTTTTAGACTCATCGAGCTCTATCATTTGGCATAGGTCACATGGTGTAATCTTATACACTCGACTTTTCTACAGCCGGCTCTCCGCCTATAACAGCTCAAGTCCTTTATTGATTTCCCTACATTCAGCTTAATACACACTTGTCAATGCCATTATATGAATTTTCATTAAAAAAATTAATGCCCCCCGTAATAAAAACAAAATCATATTCATCATGTCTCATCGACATTTTAACGCAAATATCGAAACTTGGTAAATTTATAAAAGGTACGATCAAAAGTAAGTAAGTTCCAATAAAAAAATTCCTTTTTGTAAAATAAATTAGAAAACAAAATTCATATAAAACTGATGAGGCATATTTCAGTTAATGAATAAATCCTGCAGGATATGAAACGTTTCGCATCAACGTTCCTTAATTATTCGCTGCAACGCTAAATATCACGTTGCCTGGTAGATGGCGCACCATCCGAATGAGATCGTCTGTGAAAAAACTAATCACGTAAATGTAATGAAATTGAGCTTTGACACTTTTAATTCTCTTAATAGTGCTAGCTAGCTGTCGCTGCACAGGGTGGCTGTTGATCGTAATTTTGTATACATAAATTCTACGCTTACACTTTAGTGTCACTAGTCGTCGCTAGGTGGCGCTTTTTATTGTGAGAGCAAATTTGCATTGTGCATTGTGAACGGGCATTATTAAAAATCTCTTAAGCGCTTCATAAATTTTGAAGCGAAAATAAGAAAACTACTGAATGCAGCGTATTTTCATGCCACATCGAGGCAGTGTTGCCACCGTGACATAGTTCAAAAAAAAATTATGCTGACATAAAAGGTGACATAATTTAAAATGGCCAATGAAATATGTGGCATAATTGCAGTTCAAATAATTGGGTTTCGCAAAAGAGCTCTTATCTTATAATGCTAAGACAAAAAAAAGTATTCTAAAATGTTCGGTATAGTTCCGATTTCGTAGTTATAAAGCCAGGGCAAATTGTGTCATAAATCGCAACCTCAATGGGATGCGTTTTTGTTTGATGTTTTGCTGGAATGAAACGTCAAAATGAAAATAACGAAAACGATTCGATTTCGTTATTTTGCGATGCACATAATTGTTTTTCGCGTGGGTCCAAGCTGTTTAGCCCTTTCACGTGCTTTTTTTAACAAGTTGAGCTATAAAAAAAAGTACATTTAAACTGTTGGATACCCTTCCAAACTTGTTTTCAATATGAAAGGCCAACAGTTATCTATAGTAGGCAGTAAAGAATGCTGCAAGGATTGTGAAAAGGAGAGTGAAACATTTTAGAAACTTGCTTAGCTTTTAATGAAGTTTACGAATTATTAAAAGTGGTTTTTAAAAAACTGTCTACTTTTGGTAAATGTCTATATAATGGGACCGTCGGTCGGAGTAGAGTGAGGAGATGCAGGGCGCTTGAATGATTCCATGTTGATGGATAAGCAGTGGGGATGCAGGCGTGGAGACACTGAAGATGGGAGCGCAGTGGATGGAGTGAAAAATGTAAGACTTATATATATTATTGTTATGGCGTATATCGGAAGTCATTCCTGATATCTTCCAAAATATTTCAAATTTTATTTCGTATAAAATTTATTTTTCATTCAAATTTTCAATTGGAGAAATATTCGATTTTTTACTTCCATCCCACGCCTCCACCTCCACACTTATAGTATTGTCCAAGATCATCAACACTTCTTCCTCTCTCCGACCGACGATCCCCTCTTCTAGGTATTTACCTTATATTTACATATGTATGTTTCTGTTATGTTTAAGATAAATAAATTTTATTATGTTATGACTTACAAGGATTCAGTACATTTTTTATTACTAAAATTATTGGATGGAGCAAAATAAGTGTGAATAAAGGAGTTTTTGTTTAATTTTATTATTTTTTAATTCTCGATAGAGAATTATGTCACTGACATAATTTTGGAGTCGTCGTGACATAATATTTTTCGAGTTAATGGCAACGCTGCATCGAGGTGTCAGTTTTGTCCCGCCTTAAGTAAGCAAAAGAAAACAAAAACAAATAGCACAAGCTGAAGGAGCAAATTACTTGAAAACCAAATCACAAAAGCAAAAAAGTGTGTTGCAGACAATATTGACAGATTTTTTTCAGGGAAAACGCAAGTTCTGAAAAAAAAACGGTAAAATACAGCTACCTTCGAATAAACCAGATTTTTTTGAAAATATAAAATTTTAGTTGTTTTTAAAAGTTGATGACCTATTTTTTTAGTCATAATTTCATAAAAAAAACTGCGGCTTGCAAAATTAAACTGCCAGCGTGTATAAAATACTTGATTTTGCTGTTAAAACTGCTACAATGGCAACGCTGGTTGAAGATAAAATTACACAAACAAAACACATGGGACGATAGCGAACCGAAATTATTTAGCTCGAATTACAGAAAGAGCTCGAGAACTGCTCAATGTTTTTTGTTATTGTTGTAAGAGCTAAACGAGCTTTTGACTTGTGCATCCTTACAAATACTTATTAGCTCATTCCTTTTATTTCTTAGAACAACATGATTGTAAAGAAATTCCACTGGGTGTGGGGCTCCTGAAAGATCCTTGAGGACATTCGAAAGTCCTTTAGTAATAAATTGTATTCTAATATGATTCTATGTGATACTTTTCGATCCGTGAGATCGACCCTGGAAGACCCTGCTGTAACGCACACACACGCTTTATCAAGAAAATCTTAGAACAAATTTTGAATAGTTTTGACAAGGGCATAAATGGTTTCAGAAGATATTTCCCAAGTAGAATTTTCTGCAGAGAAAGCTTTTAATGCGCATTTACAGCACTTCCGCAGCTGTTTTAGGTGTATACAGCTGTAGAAGCTCAGTAAATGCGCATTAAAAACTTCCACTGACAAAAATTCTACTTGGCTTAAATAGGAAAAACTTTGACACAACCTTTCAGTATAGTTTTAACTTGTTTACTAAAAAAAGGTCAGTAAAGTTTACTCCAGGAATAGAAATGGTACGACATGTACTGAAAATCTACCAAAAATGTACTGAAATTGTGCCGAATGTACTGAAAACTTGTCGAATGTACTGAAAAAAATTACAAATGTACCATCGCTGGTTTCCAGTCTCGTTATCTATCGTTTTTCAGGTTTTAGAAAGATGAAATTTCTCTGGGAGAGGGAAAATGGTCAGGTGTTTTTTGCTCTCATTTCTCCATTCTCAATCACCACAATTATTTTGAAAGAAACACGTATTGTGGCAAAACATTATAAATATTTACATATGTTTTCTGAAAGAAACACATTTATTAATATAAGCAACCAAAAAATCCTCCCACACACCCGCACACATTTTCTTCATTGCTAACGTAAAAAAAGAATCTACGAACTTCAAGATAAGAAGAAAAAAAAATCTCAAACGCTTGAACTCGCATATTTCAATGGCAAACGCAGAATCACACTTACAATATTAATAATCATCACAAGAAGATACATAGACGCTCAAGCACACACACACAGAATATTTCTCACCTCAAAGGACTATAAAATGCACGCTGCCTGGACTGTCAATGCTCACATCCTGTCCGTGACTGTAATGGCAACAACAACAATTCGAACTTGGGAAAACTCACACGTCCAATCCACCCATTCATTACCTTGCGGCTGCTCCTCCTTGAAATCAAAAACACACAACCGAACTTTTAGTCACATGCTTGTAAATTCATGTACTCGTTAAAACATCCAGTGTATGGGCATATAGCCTTGGTGTGTTTCACATATCCTGTGATGCCCAGCGAAAGCAGAATCGCCAACGTCCTGCAACTTAGCTGACCAATCGTATGTCATGTAACCACCCACTAGAAGATAGAAGGGGGTTCGAAAGGTTAAGGCACAACATAACATACTTCGTATATGTTGAACAAACAATGTTCTCATGACCACCCATTAACTACCATCGCCGACCGGTTGCCCACTTTTCTCAAAAATAAAAGTTTTCATGTCCTTCTCCAGAGTGGCCTCTGGTCGCTGCGAATCGATTTCACATATGCACACACACACATAGACGCACGTCTACAATTCACACATGGTGGATTTTCAAAGGGATAAAAGAGAAATGAGAGAAACAGAGCATAACATACTTGTAGTATTCGATTTAATTTTGAGCGAGAGAGATTTTAGAACAAGGTAAGGATTCATAAGTAAACAACAACAATAGAAAAATGTTTGCATTGTAAATAATACACGTTACCAACAGAGAAGAGAAAATTGGAAGAAAATGATATTAATTATTTAAACTTTTTGATATCGCTCAGTTAAGTCACTCAGTAATCCAATAAAAATTAAGGCGATAATCTATCGAATTTTTCGATTTACTAACGAGGTGATGATATATCTTTGCAACTCCACCACACCTTTCTGCTTGGATAAAAAAGTAAGAATGGCACACTTGCTATAAGGCCGAGATCTTATGAGAAATACATTGTCTACGAAATATTAACTTCAACTCGGATAACGTCGATGTCCTTTGGTTATTGCAACCGGACTCTCGATTGGTTTGTAAAATATATATAGTAGGTTTGTTCCTGCCGGAAAAAATGGGTAAATATTTATAAAGTTTTACCACAAGAAGTGTTCCTGCCAAAAAAAAATGTGTTGCTTGAGAGAGAAAAAATGAGAGTAAGAAACAGCTGATCACTTCCTCTCCCAAAAATAAGTTTCAATTTTCACCCAGATAAATTTTTTGTGGCTAAAACTTGAAGACTGTCAAAATCGTTGGCAACGAGACTGGAGTCTCAGAAGCGAGGGAAATGAAATTTCCTGTCTGAATTATACCTCTCCAATACTTTCCTTATAAAATAATTTTCAGCTTTGATTTTTTTTTTTTTTTTGACTTCTTATAAGGTAAAGAAGGAGCAACATAATAAAAAGCTTGAAATCTAAACATTTTAATTAAATAGCTGAGCAATTTTTTTATTGAAAATAAATCGTAAAGTTGAATGTCACCTAAATGGTTGTACGGTAATGAAATAGATAATTATTTCTAAAATATTGTTTTTTGAAGTGCGCAATTTTAACATAAGGAATTGGAAGTGTCGATAAATCAAAGTTGCTCCAATATTTTTTTTTTTTTTTTTTTGTTTTAAAATTCCATCGAACATAACTCTTTGTTTGAACAAAAAAACTTGGTGCAGAACTTTTCTGGACTAACTAGTTGTTAGAAATGATATGAATTTCGTAAAAATGTATGCGAAATGTAAAATTTTTGCCTAGCATCACGTTTTAAACAGTCTCGAAAGTCTTATTTATATTGAATTCAGAAGATTATCGCCAAACATAAACGCTGAAATTTACTTTTCGCCAAACCTCTTATTTTATACTAAGCATTGTTTTAAAATGCACTTTATGCAAATCAAAGTTCAAGATAATTTATGATGCTATAAAAATCAGGTAGAAAACTTTAAAATTGGTCATTAACTTTTTGAGTTATTTCAATAATATTCTCGAAAATGCTTTACTCGCCTTGCATTCAGAAGGTGTTATTCAAATGGTTATGAAACTACGACGCTGGCTTCAGCTCCTGAACTCTATCATTGTCTGATTACTAAAATAGGAAGGACAAGATTTACAAGAACTAATTGCGTCTAATCCAAGACGGCTCCAAGCCGGGATGTATATTTGTGGTGGATGCAGTAAGTTATGGGTTTTTCTTATTCGATTTTTGGTTTCTTCAAATGTACCTTGCATTTTGCAAAGAATTACGTAACATCATGAAATTGCTATTGTTTTTATTTATGTTTCATAAACTTGTTTTTGTTGTTGATTTTATTAAATAATTTTTTTTGTTGTTTTCTAATGAAGATTAAAAAATGAATCACCCGAATATATCTCATTTAAACTTGAGTTGAGCTTGAGTTTTGGCCTTCTTGCGAGGTTTTTTCATTTTTCTATTACTCTGATCTTCTGATAAAAAATACTGGAACATCGGGACTGGTCAAAATTTCTTCGTCTGTTTTTGGACTATGTTTTTTTTGTAATGTTTTTTCCATGCTTGTGCTGTTAATTTGTTTGAATATCCCAAGGACTTGACTATGTTCAAAAACTAGTAAAAGAGGGATTAAAACGAAACTTTCAAAAAGAATTTTAGTAATATGTTTGCCGATTTCTAATTTTGACTTTTTTTTTTGATCCTTTATAAGTCAATCAAGCCAGCAAAAGATAAATCGTACAAGTTATTGTTCATATTACCAAAAAAATATAAAAAAACAGCATACAAATCATAACGTATGAATCGGATATCCCTTGACGACCTGTATCTTGATACTAATCTTATGTTTATATAGTATGGAAAAATTAATTGAGCTAGTTGTTTTAGCTTCCTTATTTTGTGATTTTAGCAATCGGCTCAAAAAATTCTGGCAGCACTGTTAATTGCAGCAAACATACTGCAACATGCAACATGCTGGCACTGTGGTGAATTAAAAGAATTCCAACCTTTTCGAACTTTATGTTGTGCGCATGGTGAAATTAGTAATTCCACAATGGTGTAATGTTAACTAACAGAGAAATGTTAAGTTCTACTTTGGTAACTTTACGAACCTGAACAAAAATTTGTTCTTTATGCTTAGTTCAATGCAATATCCACGCATTGAATTAAATAATATAAGTCTTTTAATTGGCATTTTTTATTTGAGCAATTGCTTATAATGAACAATCGTCCAAAATAGGAAATTATTTTTGAGCGATCGTCCAAGATAAAAAATTATTTTTGGGCGATTATGCATTTGAGCCATGCGCCATTGCCAGTTGGCCAATTTTTAATTACAAATATACGACCAAAATAAGAAACTACATACATACATATAGTCCATTGAAATGTTCCAAAATTTTGGCTGAACCTTGCATTTTGTATAGGACAAGATTTTTTTTTTTGTGTTGTGTAGAGGGGATCAGTGTGAGTATAAGTCTCAGTTTTCGGGATTGAAAGCCCCCCCATTTGGCCGCTATTTTAAAAAATGGGTGTAAATAATTTTTCCACGATATCTTAACAGCCGTATGTCTCACAAATTTTCGGGTAAAATATCATTTAAGGACTATAATTTTTTTTCTATTGACTTAATTAAAAAAATACTCCTGACGTTTTTTGTAGACCATTTTATTCCAAACAATTTTCCATACTCATTTTTTAAATTTATTTTTATTGAGAAGCGTTAGGGTGGTTCGAAGGGATCAAACCTAGAGGTGACTTGTACGTTATAGTGATTCAGACACAAAGAAAGTTTATAAAAATCGTTCTTCTTTTAGTATATTGTTCTATATGTCCTCCGAAATTAGTATGTTTTTTTTTTCAGAACTTTAAGTACATTCTAGAGGTCGCTTAATCCGCCACAATTATTCAATACTATTGAATACGTAGTTGTGGGTGTTAAAGATGATTAACGGCCAGAGACTTATTTTATTATCTCTATAGATGTGGTCTTTGAGCCGCTGATTACGAAAACCAAGTTCACAAAATCCTAAGTTACTTGCAACACCCACAAAAATACAAAAAAAAACACTATTAATGGTATTTTTCACGATAATTTCAAAAATAATAAAAACACATCGAACGAAATTCGCCTTTTTTAATAGTAATTTGTGCATGTGGTTCGTTTCTCTAATAAAAATAAACTTAAAAAATGAGTAAGGGAAACTGTTTGGAATAAAATGGTCTACAAAAAACGTCTGGAGTATTTTTTTAATTAAGTCAATAGAAAAAAAGTTATAGTCCTTAAATGATATTTTACCCGAAAATTTTAGTCGTTTTTCAACTATAACTTTTTCATTTTCAATTTTACGATGAAAAGTATGTCAATCAATATTGCAGAAAATACAATTTTCTACTCAAAAAGTCTTAAAAAAATTTTGTGAGACATACGGCTGTTAAGATATCGTGGAAAAATTATTTACACCCATTTTTTAAAATAGCGGCCAAATGGGGGGGCTTTCAATCCCGAAAACTGAGACTTATACTCACACTGATCCCCTCTACACAACACAAAAAAAAAATCTTGTCCGATACAAAATGCAAGGTCAATGTAACATTTCAATGGACTAATACATACATATGTATATTTTGGGGGATTGTTCATTTGGGTAATTATACATAATGACTAATCGCCCAAAATAAGAACTTATTTTTGGGTGATTGATAATTTAGACAATTTTTCATCATAATCGCCCAAAAATACAAATTATCTTTTGGATTTTTTTTTGTTTTTTAACAGGGTACAAATAAATACCTTTCTTATGCCACGGAATTTAAATGTAATTCCATTAAAACAGAGTGGAATTCGAAATTCGACTTTTTCAATATCATGACAAATGGTCCTGATCAATTTTAAGAAGATTTTCAAGAAGTTCCTACAGGCCCGTGCGCAGGAATCATCCATGGGGGGGGTTTTAACTCAAACATTTCTTATTAGATTATTTTCATAAAAAACGTCAAACTTCGGTTTATTTTTAATATAGACATTTAATAATAATTAAATACATAAATACAGGTGTTTATTATCTTTTCGGAAATTGGCCAAAAAAATTAAGAAAATTTGATTTGTTTTCTTATTTTTAATATTTTTTTTTTAAAATTTTTTTTCGATTTTCCTTATTTCCATTAAAAAAATAAATGAGAAAAAAAATAAAATTTAATTTTTGATCCAAAAATTTTCAAAGTATTTTATAAGCAAGTAATTACAATATTTTGCTTCACTAACTACACGGCTAGAAATTTTGGAATAAAATGACTACACCAGAATTGTATTAAAATTCAATACTGCCTAGACATTAAAATTCATTTTTAATACAAATTTGAATTTAAATTTAAAAACTCGTTTTTATTAAGATTTAAAAAAAATTTTACGATACGCTGCTTTTGTGCTGCGTTCTTAAAACTTTATATGAGAACTTAAGTTTTTTACCTGTCATCGATCAGAATTGAACCTACTTAGGTCGTCGTCCTGCGTCATGCCATTGTTCATATACGCTCATCTTTACCAACTGAGCTACTGTCATTTCCATGAACGACTAAATTTCAATTACTGACTTTTCCGTCAAAATTAAATTTTGAACTTTCATTTTATGTTGTTGTCAATTGATAATTTAAATATACTTTTTTTTTTATTTCGATACGATACTACGTTGGCTGATGTCGTTAAACTGCTCATGAAACCATTGTACTGAAAGGGAACCAGGTTCGAATCTCAGTGCATACGACATATTTTTTTTTATAATTTAATAAAGAAAGTATTAAAATATAATACAGTATGGTTTAAAAATCAAATGTATTACTTGCGATATTAAAATTTAATACAAACTGTCTTACAAAATTTTGTAATCTATTCAAAAGTATTAATTATAATCAAAATTGCATTAAAAATCTTTGTAATACTTCGCTTGTATTAAAATATATTCCAAGATTTCTAACCGTGTAGTCAGTGCATGATTAGCTTAAAAAAATTAAAAAAAAATTTAATTTTGATAACTTTTGGGCGAAACATACAAACATTTTTTTTTTTTCATTTATTTTTTTAATGGAAATTCATGTAGTGGCATTGACAATTCCAAATTTCAAAACAACAAAGAACTTGAGCTGTTACACAAGAAACGTCAAAGCTCTACTCGCGGAGAGGCCACAGTTTTTCTCCTTATGTATAGGCTTAAAAAATAGCGGTCAATTCTTTTCGACACTTCCTTTTGTGTACATAAGGAAAATAAGGAAAAAATTAAATTTTCTTAATTTTTTTGGCCAAATTCCGAAAAATGAAAATTTTGCAGCTCTGGTAGTAACCCTAAGACTATTTTTTTTATTATTTTTTTAAATGAGGATATACTCGAATGTGAACGAATTTTCGAAAATCGAGTGTTTTGAAGTATTCTAGAACATGCCATTTGTCTAGTGTTAATGATATGATTCGATATTCAGTTATCATTACGTAAGTAGCTAATTCTGCGAGGTACTTGAAAAAACTCGTCCAAAACTCTTTCCACTTTGATTTCGATATCGTGATGTATATTAAGCGAGGTTGAGCCGTTCAGCCGATCATTGGACATAGTTGATCTGAGGTATGTCTTTAGACGACGTAGCACTGAAAAGGAGCGTTCATTTGTTGCTGTTGTCACAGACAAAGCTGCCAAAACACGAAGCATTTTTGATGTCTTGCCCCCCAAAGCGTTGACGCCAAAGTTTAACTTCATTTATGTCACGTTAACTATCATGCAAAATTGAATGATATGGTACAAATAGATTTGTGCATGAATTTTCATTGAAGCTGATTTTATTGATGCCGGAGCTATGCTTAAACGCGCATAGAAAAAAAGGTCGTGTTACTTAGCCTTAGCGACGCGCAGTGGTCCCAAATCGTGGTTTTTGGTTCAAAAATAGCTAGAGTGCGCAAATCTTGAGAAAATAAAAAACTCGTGCTCTGATAATTTATTGGCATTTCAGTTCTTTTATTTAAAAAAAAAAAATTTGTTTTGTCTTTTTAATTTTTCATTCAAATGTCAATAAAAATCTTTGTGCGAAAATTCCCAATGGGGGGGGTTTGAACCCCCAAAACCCCCCCCCTTGCGCACGGGCCTGAGTTCCTAAGCCCTTTTCGAATAACAAAATTAAATGTTTATGGTGCGATGGAAAAAGGTTAATAACCACCTTCTGAACTCAGAAATGCTGAAACACATATTTATATCAAAAACAGGACGTTATATAGAAAATGAGTACCATATTCCGCGTCAGAAATTGCATTGGAGTAAAAAAAGGATTTATAAAAATAAATTTTGAAAATTGATGCTTCAAGCAAATTCGTATTTTTTTGAAAAAAGTTCCAATAAATAAGATTTAATATTTTTTTCATCCTCGATCCTGTTTCTTCATTTGAACACTGTGTTCAATGCTATTATATTACTTCATAGCTTAGGTTAGATTGAAGAGATGACAATTTTTTTTATATATTTCCAATATTTGTATGCATTGAAATTCCCATGAACCCGTTGTAAAAATCGCTCGAGTTCATTGCGATAGTGCCAAGCAAAATTCGGAGAATTATTTCAAGTTGACCATAAAAATGTTTTCATATGAATATAAAGGTATGCACTTTTTTTAATTGTGGTATGAAGGTATACTAATTACAAAATCATGTGCAACGATTTTTTTACTAAATAATTTGCTTGCAAAAAAAAATTAATCTATATGACTTCATTTGAAGAATGTCACATTACTTTGGCCGGTTATTAGAGCACTTTTGGGCAATATTTTCAATTTGAATTTTGGACAAAAAAGTTCTTGTTCCCTTTGAGGTAAAATATTTTTTGGACATTTTTCTTAAACCCTTTTTTTGGATAGTTTTAGTTTTTTGCACGAATCAAACTTTTTTTTCGATTTTATCCATGTTCATTTTTTTCATTCCTTGAAATCAAACTACTTTCCTAGCTAAAAGTTCGAATTTTTGTATTTTTCAAATAAGCCATCTTACTTCAAATAATGCATTTGCATATGCACTGAAAATAAAAGCAAAGTCCAGCGAAATTGCCCTGCTACATACATGATTTTTCATGAGTTCCAACTGACAGACACGCTTTGAAATATGAAGCTCGGCATCTAACAACCCCAGAAGCCCACGACGCGTCGTATGATGTTATAAACATTGAAACAAATTTTTATCACAACAACATCGTGCTCCATTTCTGCACCCTGATGAATGCAATTTAATTGTGCATGGAGCCATCGCAACTCAACTCCCAGCAGGCAGCAGGGAACAACGAGTGAGCAATGTTCGCTCAAGTGTGCTTGAACACGGCTCACTCCGCCAATCGTTCCGCCACCATCTCTAGCAACGAGGTGGACGTACATGTTTTGAAATAAAGTCACCATTGCCCGCCCACCACTACATGCATACGTACATATGTACATGAGTCGCCGTTAGAATTCTTTTGCATACGCATTTCCCGGAAACTTGAAGCTATTAAGTACCAGCCTTCGTCTCAATCCGTATACGGAGGGCAGTGGTTGCAATCCTTTAGTCACAAGGTCCCATTGAGCTGCTCATATCCTCCACACATTCACACACACATTTGGTTTTATGGTTCTTTTATTTTATTGTTGTTATTATTAGTTGTTGTTGCAATGGACCAGTGGCGAGGGATGCAGGCGTCAATGGTAGCTATCTGTCTGGTATGAAAAAAAAAACAAATGCAAAAGTAGTAATACACCAAGAAAAACTTTGTTTTTTCTCAGAACTATTTGAAATTACATAGCGTATTTTTCTTTACAATCAAATTTCATCGGTCAAAAAAACCTTTTTCCTTGGGAAAACCACCCGAAGAAATTTTCATCACATATGCCATTTGTTAATGTGGCTCCTTATGTAGCAATTATTTCAAAAACATTTTATTTACAAGTTCATTCCTCTCTTTAAAACAAATTTATAGCTGCACTGCCTTCAACTTTTCATAATCCTGAAGAAGTTAATCTAAAATGGTATCCTTTTTGATCTATTAATTTACAACTATGGGCCAAGAACATTTTGAAAAATTTGTGCCTGACAAAAAATCCAGAAATTGGGGGTAAATAACAAATTTTCATATTTGGATTCAAAAAGAATCCACATTGATTCAAAGTGATTTCATATATGAATCAAAGTGACAAAGGGTTTAATGTACTACTGGGTGTTTTTTTTAGAGGTTTGTTTTTCGAATAGAGATAAAACTGGCATTTTATGGTCAAATCTAGCAACTCTAATGTCATTTATGTTCAGTTTGGTTTGCCATTTCATCATGAACAGGTTGACAAAAGAACAACGCTTGCAAATCGTGCAAATTTATTTCGAAAATAATGGTTCAGTTCGCGAAGTTTACCGCAAGCTCCGTCCATTTTATGGTCGACATAATCGTCCATCAGAGCAATTAATTCGGTTAACCATGGGTCGTTTTCGCACAACGTTTACCCTATGTGATAATACGCATCCGCAGAGACGTCGAACAGTGCGCACCGAAGAAACAATTGCCGCTGTAGAGCAAAATGTTGAAGAGGACCCGAATGAATCGATTCGCCACCGTGCACAGCAATTGGAGCTTTGTCCATCAACTTTATGGAAGATTTTGCGCAAAGATCTTGGCTTGCGACCTTACAAGATCCAGCTTGTACAAGAATTAAAGCCGCGAGACCATGCAATGCGTCGTGATTTTGGTGTATGGGCCGAAAATGAGATTGATCTCGATGCTGATTTTCATCGCAAAATTTTGTTCAGTGATGAGGCTCATTTTTGGTTGAATGGCTACGTCAACAAGCAAAATTGCCGCATTTGGAGTGAAGAGAATCCACATGAGACCCTTGAGACGCCATTACATCCACAAAAACTGACTGTTTGGTGTGCTCTATGGGCTGGTGGAGTCATTGGGCCATACTTCTTCCGAAATAATGCTGGAGAGTCAGTTACCGTTAATGGAGACCGGTATAGAGCCATGATAACCGACTATTTTGTTCCCGAATTGGATGGCATGAATGTGGATGAGTTGTGGTTCCAACAAGACGGCGCTACATGCCACACAGCGCACGTCACAATCAATTTATTGAAGGAAACATTCGATGAGCGCATAATTTCGCGGAATGGACCTGTCAATTGGCCACCAAGATCGTGTGATTTGACACCATTGGATTATTTTCTTTGGGGATATGTGAAGTCGCTCGTCTACGCCAACAAACCAGAAACGTTAGGGGACTTGGAAGCCAACATTCGTGGCGTTATTGCCGACATACGGCCCCATATGCTCGAAAAAGTGGTTCAAAATTGGACCTGTAGAATTGGCTTTATTCGAGCCAGCCGCGGCGGCCACATGCCCGAAATCATATTTAAACATTATTGGCATAAAATTATCCTTGCAATAAAGCCAAATTGATGGACATTAAAACGATTTTCTTGTGTTTTATTTCAATTCGAAGCTCTATACCTCTAATAAAACACCCTGTGTAAAATAAAAAAAAAGGTAATTTTAAATACTTTGCAAGTACAAAATGCAATTTAAAATTATTTACGATTGATAAAAAAGTTAAAAAAAATAATTTTCAATACTTTTCAAATATAAAATGAATTTAAAGTTGTTTGTGTTAAAAATAAAGAGAAAAAATGTTATTTTTACTATTTTCAACTTAAAAAATTTTTTATTTTCAAAAATAAAATCTTCCAATTTGCATTGGCATTTTTCTCTGAGTGTACCATCAGTTGTTCCGGAAAATCCATATTCTTCTTCAGAAATTCAATATTTTATTGTGAATTTATTTAATTCAAAAAACTGCATTTTACTGCATCATCAAGAAAAACTTTCTTCCCGTTCATGCTGTCAGCTGTTTGGTCTCTTTTTGCAAACTCCGTGCGTTTGAAACGTCATGGTTTTCACTCGCTGCGTTTGCTTTTCATACTAATTTTCAAGTATTGGATCGCTACATTTAAAGTTAGGGGCCGTCCATAAGTTACGTGAGTCAAAATAGGGGAGGAGGGGGTCCGGAAAAATCGCACCAAATCTCACCAAGTGGGAGGGGGTTGTCAAGGAAAATCTCACGTCAACTTTTTAATGCAGAGAGTATACATTATTATAGCAGATTACATCTAAAAATTATAAGGAAAGTTTCACGGAAGGGAGGGGGGGAGTCCCTCCAGAACTCACCAAATCTCACCAAGGGGAGGAGGGTCCAAATTTTCAAAAAAACACCTCACGTAATTTATAGACGTCCCTTTAACAGCGATCATATAGTTGGCCAACTACAGTGAAGCTCCCGTGGGCGGATACCCACGGTTCCAATGAAATTGTCCAGCCACGGGAATGTATTTTGTTCTAAAAACATAACTAAAAACCAAGAAATTCGTCCGGCTATGAGAGATGTCCGCCTGCGGGAGCTGTTCGTGACGGGAGTTTTCACTGTATTTAGTTTTATGTATGCGTTGGCCCTTACCGCAGTTGTTTTCAGTTTTGATGCGTTTTAACAGAATTGTGAAAGAAAATTTCCTTTGAGAAAAGTATGCATAGTAGTACTGAAAGTAGGTACAACTCACTTCGTCCAACCATACAGAAAGGTACTTGATCTGTGCTTACATTCAATAAGGCGGTTCTGTAATAGATAACGGACGTCAAACATAAGAGGGGCATGATAAGGGACTATGTTGAACGTGAATGCGTATAACGTGCCTTTGCAATTTTGTTTTTTTTTTTTCTTGGAAATTTGAAGTTTCAAAAGTGACCAAAAATAGGATATATGAAGATTAAGCATAACTGTACCCCTGTTAGCACTGAAAGAACTATTGTTGAAATTTAATTCTAAGTACCCACCTCTGGTAATGTGATAACTCGCCCGAAATCAAAAGATATTTCAAAAAACTTAAATATGTCGAAAAACAGTGTTTTTGTACTTTTAGGTTAGGATATCTCAAAAACTTGACGTGAAAGAGCAATTTTACTGCCAGATACGGATCCAGCGCACCAAAATCCTTCAAGATTGCATATTAGTATGTCTGCTTTTTGACCCTGAACTTTCTAGTGACAGAATCTGCTGCTGTACACAATTATTCAAGCTCAAATGTCAAAAGTAAAACTGTTAGAAAAGTGTTATATCAAATGATCTACAAAAACAAAGACACACAACAGAAAAAATGAAATTTGTTTCAGTTTTTCTTTGAAAAATACACCAGACACACATTCTTAACTGCATTGACTAAAAACGGTCACTGATGATCCTATTTATCAGTGGATGAAACTACATAGTATGACTGGCTATTGTAATTTTTTTGTTTTTTTAATTTTTTTGGCGTTATCACTCACTGTACTTAACAGTAAGCTCAGTAAGATAATTACAGTTTATTTTTTGTTCAGATAAAAGAGCACAAATAGTAATGAATTCCTCTTTTGTAGCAAACTTCATCACTGAACTGAGCTCATCGGTCATATCAATGAGCAGTAGTGCAAACTACCACAACCCAACGCGCTCTCACGGTTAGGATGTATTGTTGATTCTGTATACGCCCAATGTGCACAATGTGCGCATTCCGTTTTTTGTAAGTAAAACGGATCCGTTTCGAACTCGTTTTTTGTAATCCGTTTCGAATTCGTTACGGATCCGTCAGTGCGCAGAAATGTTTAAAAAGTCGAAAAAACTAATATTTTTTTTAACACTGAAATTACAATCCATTTCGGATTCATTTTTTGTACACAAAACGAATCCGTTTCGAATTTGGTTTTTTGTAAGTAAAACGGATTCGTTTCGAACTCGGAACGGAAAACAGAGTTTTTGCACTTTTAGGTTAGAATACCTTAAACACCTGACGTGAAAGAGCAATTTTGCTGCCAGATTCGGATCCAGCGCACCAAAATCCTTCAAGATTGCATATTAGTATATCTGCTTCTTGACCTGTATCGAATTCGAAACGGACTCGTTTCTTCGTACTATTTATGCGAAACGGATTCCGTTTCGAACTCGTTTTCGTATGAAATTCCTCTCGAAAAAACGGAAGGATCGATCGCTTTGTCGGATCCGTTTCGAATTCAAAATTAAAAACAAATTAAATAAAAAAGTTGCATCAGCGGAGAATTGAACTAGTGACCCCCAGGATCATACGCTAACTCGTTATCCACTATGCTACTTGATAGAAGGTAAACTTTTTTTGTATAAAACAACTATTGGAAAACTTTGAACGCGATTTTCTTATTTTACGTGAACTACCATCTGGAAAAATTTGAGCCAAATCGGTGACGCCACAGGGTGGAGGTCTCCTTTGAAATTTGAATGTGTTTCCCTTCCCAGATCCTGCCCTTGAACAGGAAATGTTGGTTACAACAGGTTTAATGTTTTGCATCAAAACTTAGGATTGGTTAATTAACCAAGGTAAATTACCTATAGTAATTAATTAATTAAAATCTTTTTTCTGTGTAAGCGATAACTGGTGGGCCACTGGGTGGACAGGCATTGTTTTGATTACTGTCCTGCAAAGTGTAGGTATGTACGTACGTATGGATGGCTATATGTGAACGCCACAGTATTTGCTTGTTGGCGCGAATAGACAATGGAAACTCCAAACTCCTTATCCATTTGGTATTCTTTTTGCCGAGTCTCTAAAGAACATTGCTCACACACACACCACAAAGGTTCATGGACAGTGTGAGGGTCCTTTATGAGCATAAAAGAAAGGCTTAAGTTTCCATTCGGTCGGTTGATTTTCGCTGCACCATGCATGAAACATAGAACTTGGAGCACGTATGTGGTTGTCTCTGTGCACAGCGGAGCAAAGGAGCAACGAAAAACATGAAGCAGCAACGTAAGGGTGCTCACACACTCAATGGAGGAGAGCTGGAGACAGAAGCGTTTGTTCTTTGACTTCTTTCCGGTTTTATGTCCCTCTAGCTTTGGTACAATATTTGACTGCGCTTCTTCTTCTTCTCCGCCCCTGCCACAAGAGTCATTCTAACTTTCCGGAACCATGGTAATAGGATTTATTTTGCATTAGTTTTCTTATTGCCGTAATGCTGGTATTGTTCTTAAAATGATAAAAGTAGAAAAGTTTTTGTTCGTTCCACAATTTATTCTTTGCCCAGAAGGGAACTTGATGCGATGTACTGCACTCTGACCATTTGTAGTGGTTTGAGGAGGCTGAAGAATACCGCCATTTTTAGAAGTGCTCATGCGTCGAACTTAGTGAATTTGTGCCTTTGGCATGGTCAGACATTTTAATTGACATGCACACAAAGCACGTTATCCATTGTCCTGCCAAAGGATGTGTCAGCGTATATGCTTGAATTTATGTCAGCCCAGTTGCAAGGGTTGTTCTTCTTTATATCACAAGGGAATAAACAACGGAGCTGAACTTGAGAAACTCACACGAATCAAACAATTCTTACATAATAAATTTATTTATCATTACAATAAATCTGGACAACATAAGGGTTAGAGTGTCAACCCCTGAGATTGTGTTGCTTTGCGTTCACTTTAGTAATTAGTGCGTGTCATAAAAAAAAGTACAGTGTAGGTATACGAAATTACAACGCATACATACGTGAGAAAATCCAACTTTTGTAAGGAAATTAAATTATCTGGTCGAGATTTTCTTTTTTTCTTCATCACCGAGGCACAAGATGGGCACTGGATTTAGATTGAGCTTCGTAAAATTCTTACAATAAATTTTTTTTTTAAATTATAAGGCCTTTCATACAGAAGCACAACTTCTTGAAAGTATGCGAGATTCATGAGATTGTTGGCATTTGCTTTATACTTATATAAAGTTAATGAATTATAATCCAGAAATCTAAAATCGTTGAAAAGTGAGGTCAAATTTTCTATTAAGGAGGGCTTTTGGGCAGGAAATCAATGTATTTTCATCTCGTCTTCAACGTTGAGTAAAATATATTTTTTATTTTAGGCTTACTTTTCAGTTAAATCTCATGTTCATCAACGTACATAACGTAGGCGGCCCAGACACAATAGTTTGGGGGCCGGCAAAAGGGCACTCGAAGTATAAAATTTGTATTAAGGTTTTTGTATAAATACCAAATTTTATTTGATTTTGTCGACCTTTTTTCCAAATAGTGAAAAAACAATATGCAGGGCCGTCAAATAGTTATCGAAATATTTGTCATTTTGGTATGGTTTTCGAGACATCAAAAGTGATGACCTTACCACATGCAATTAGGTGAATATATATGTTTTAAGACGGAATGAACAATCGTGGGCTCTCATAATATATCAAGGAAATGCTTTAAAATGCTCCAAATATTTGGATAGCACACAACCATTAAGAAAAGAAATGAGCTCGCCAACTCCCAAACAAACCAAAAGGTGACAGGTAATATGGACAGAAATAAAGTCAATTGACTTTTCGGACATAGTCTCCATAGCTTTGCAGATTATATCCGCTATTTTCTGAGGATTATGTTCCAAAAATTTACGGACATAACCTCCATCCTATAGTATGCCTATAGAAGGCTTCGTTAGCCCTCGGCCGCTGCTCAAGATTTAAGTCCTCCAATATGGTCAACACCAGCTTTGCGGCTGCCTTCGGTCGCGGATCAGTCTATACTATGTCCAATACCAGCTTCGCTAGCTACAGTAATTCTACATTAAAGTTAGGGTAAGTGGTCCTAATTCTTTTAATTATTTAAAATATAAAAAACAATTGAAAATGGGGATTATGTCCGAATAATTTGCGGTTTTCATCTAGTGGCTTTCGGCGACTTTGGAAAAGCGATACCGCAAACATTGTTAAAAGCCGTATAATTATAATTTGATATTTTAAAAAAATGTTACTTGTAATACCATCACTTGTACAGACTACGAGAATTTAGTTTCAGTTTAATTTCAATATAAAATTAAGGTAAATTGAATTCTTCGACATTGAGAAAACTTTTTTGATTAATTGAACATTATTTTGACCGAACGAAAATGTATATGTATAGAGCAGTGGTGGGCATGAAAATCTAACAAACGTGCTAAGCAACAACATCAAGCAACAACAAACAAAATTTTAAAGTTTTTTTTTGCTGTCACTTCCAAATTCGCCAACAGCACAAAAAAAACCCAAATTGTACAACAAATAAAAACAATTGCTACATTCGTCAAGACACAATGCCGCGCCGTCGCTTATACTTTTGTGTTTTGTTTTCATTTGAATTCAAGTCAACGCTGTGCCTCGATAGCGTTGAAATTCTGCGAATTTTATTTCGCTTGCTTGTGCGTCGAATAACGGTGCAGGCAATGAGGGCTGATAGGGACACTACGTGCCCATCACTGGTATAGAGCAGTGGTGAGCATGGAAATCTAACAAACGGGCTAAACAACAACATCAAGCAACAACAAACAAAATTTTAAAGTTTTTTTGCTGTCACTTCCAAATTCACCAACAGCACAAAAAAAAACCCAAATCGTACTACAAACAAAAAAAATTGCTACATTCGTCAAGACACAATGCCGCGCCGTCGCTTATACCTTTGTGTTTTGTTTTTGTTTTCGTTTGAATTCACGTCAATGCTGTGCCTTGATAGCGTTGAAATTCTGCGAATTTTTTTTCGCTTACTTGTGCGTCGAGTAACGGCGCGGGCAATGAGAGCGGATAGGGACACTACGTGCCCACCACTGGTATAGAGTATCGATTTATTCTTTACCAATGCACCATCTCAAAACAAACCTACAAGACTGCCGATATTTTACTTCATAGACAATTAGTGTTAGGTTAGGTTAGCACGGGAGATGACAATTGTCATCATAACTTAGGCCGCAATTGGGCTTGATACTTTTAATCAAGTGAATCTTTTTTAGCACTGGTGCGATTTGAAATTAGATGTACCTTGTACATACATATATACTCAAACTCAAAAGTGACACTATGTTTTTAGCCGTATTTTCACTTCGTATAGTTTTTTCCTCGAAGGCTTAATTAACAGGATCTATAATAGCTACAGCAATAAATGATATATCAAATTAAAATACTCATCGAATAGTGTGCCTGAAAATTATCAGCTTCGAGATCGGTCAAACAAAAGCTAAGATATAGGCGTGGAAAGATTTCTTATCAAAGCCTTGTTATAGCGACGAGAATAAAGTCTATTTCAATCTCTCATTGTAATTTGCTATTGTTTTTGATATTTTAAAAACAACACGGCTTGCTTAGGAAACAATAACAATTACAATGAGGGAGAGTAGTGATTTTTTTCTCCTCGTTATGGCAGAGCTTTGTTAGCTCATCGGTGTAATGCTTGAAAAAATTGAAAAAATATAAAATCTTTCCACGCTTATATCTCAGCTTTTGGATATCCGATTTCTAAGCTGATAGTCTTCGTTTTTAATTTGATATATTATTTACAGCTGTAGCTATTCTAGATTCTGTCAACTTTTGTCATTTGTCTCATTCTATCGCAGTTTAGTTTTCTAAAGTTTTCACTTCTACCACGGGTGAACTGCACACATGATTTATTTTTTATAATTTTTTCGTAACTTTTTCGCTCTTACTTAATATGACATACCCCCAGTATGAAAGATGTAGAGAAAGGGCTCAGAACAAGGAGCCGAAAATAACGTGGCAAAAATTGGAATAAACTGGCACAGCATAAGGCAATGAGCCAAAGATCGAAATAGTTACAAAACCTACGCTCCTACCACAGTTTCAGGACTTTAGGAGTAGTAGTAATAAAACAAATGACATGAATCGAATTTGTTATTTAAATTTGTAATTGAAATAATTGCACTAAAAATAAAAGAAAATATGTACTTGCATTTTGACATTAAATATTTAATACGCGTATGTGCTTTGATATCACACACTCTTTTTTCTCAACATTCCCCATCATACCTTAGCGACTACCGCCATATTTCGAACTCTCCACAGTCGGGTACTTTGAAGCATTCCAACGTTTCTACTTGTTGTAATCAAAAGATTTTTGCACCAGCGTATTAAGACCGTTAAACTCGTACCTGCCTTTGGTTGTAAAAACAAATGAGTATTTGTTGCTGGGACTAAAGTCGGACGGATGTCTTCCAACAAATGCACGGTTGACACGATGCGGCGTTTGATTACAACAACCCTTAGGGCTCGTCGTCGGTGCGAGTGATATATTCTCGTCCATGTAATTAACAAATTCTGCCACATATTCACAGTACAGTAAATTTTATATTCACGAGAACCTTTTTTATTTTGTTGTCAATGTCGTTGTTGTAGCTCTGTTGCTTTTGCTGGTTCTGACCATTGCCGCATATTTTTTTCTTCCTAGCTGCTCTTTAAATTGCCAGAAATTATTTGTCAAAGGATTAAATCACGTCCGTATCCAAACAGTGAGGAGATTTCAATTGCATCCCCTTAATTGCATTCTAGCTGTCTTGCTTTAATTAGAGCTTTACTTAAGTTTTTCTCTGATTAAAAAAAAAAAAACTCATTTAGTTTACAGCGATTGTAATAAGTTAGGAGATAAAAATACCTATGTAATGAGTAAAAGATTACGTGTTATGCATGTAATTTTTACAAAGCATTTATAGTACTTTCAAATTCCTGTTTATTTCAATTATGATCTACGTAATTTATATCTTAAAAAACATTGTTTTTTATTGAACATACAGTCATGAGCAAAGACCGATATTCTTGTAAATTTATTAATCGATCAACTGCGTTAGGGAAATGGAAATGCAGAGTCTGAAAGCATTTACATATATGGTATGGCAGATCGGCTGAGCAACTTAAAAACCTAGTGAGGGACACGAAACACGAAATTTTTAAAGCTTAAGCCCTAAGTCACTTGCTATTTTAAGCTTTTACTAGACTAAAGCTGCGTTTTCATGTTATCTTATTTGATCTTCCACAATCAAATATTTAAAGAAAGAAAAAGCATGTGAGCAGAACCTAATGCGCTTGGAGAATGCAAGAGTGACTAAGCATATACATATGTGCTATTTTTATAGCATGTGATATCCTCTGTGATATCGGATTGTAGAAGATCAAGAAAGATAAAATGAAAACGCGGCATAAAGCTGGGTGCAATATTTCCAAAATTCGTTAGCAAACATAACGAAATTTAATATTATGATATCGAATACAACAAGCTTTCGCTGAAGCAAAACTTGTCCGATTTGTACCGGAGGCTTAGCGTATTTCATTTAAGTTTGTCAAGGAACTGCTTTTAGGGGCCATTTTTTCCAATATGGCGGAGAGCGAGCGGCAACAATACGAGGTGGCAAAATTGAAATTCCAAAAGAGCACATCGAAATCTATAAAATTACTCATTTTCAAAACTACCGGAAAACTTTCCAGGTAAAACTACCATATGATTGTACTATATCCACTACAAAACATTTTTAAAATTTAGGCGGGAGTTATATTCCGGTACATAGTCTATTAAAATGAAAAGGAACATTTTTTTTTTTAGAAATCTTTTACATTTTCAAAATATTCTCCTCTACTTCTGATTCAATGCGCTTTCTACAGCGACTAAATTGTGATTCGAATCCCCTCTTGACTTTGTTTTATGGTGTTTCTTCCAAGGTGCGTGTTGAAGCTGTTTGAATGGTCTTAATGTCATCGAAGACGCATTTTTCAACTTCATTTTTTGGGAATAGTGCGAAATCAAATGGTGAATATGGCGAATGATTTAACACATAGATTTGAGTTCGTATCAAAAAATTGAGCAATCAACGATGTGTGACTCGGTGCGTTATCTTGTAACAAAAATCAGTCGTCAGTACGCGATATTCTTGTCGAATTCGACGAGTTCTGACCAATAAACGGCGTAAAACTTTTAAATAGAAAGCACCAATACACTTGGAACGAATTGGTTGTGAATGATGTTTTATTATCGAAAAAAAAAAATGTTGGTGCCGAGATATAGTTAGTGGTTTTGTATTAAGTATGTATTGCCAACATTAAAAATATTTTTAATTTTTTTTTTTCCTACGTGTCATTTTTGTTTAACCGTCAGTTTTGAATATTCGCTGTGGTAAAAGAAACCATATGAGGTTCGGAGTGCCTATGCAATGGAAAGAACAAAAAAATCACTTCGATGACTGTTACTTCTGCTGTATTAATTTGCGTTGTGTAAACGTTAATAAAATGATTTATCCAGACTTAGATTCTGCTAGAAGACCCTTACCACATTCAGAGGAATTACCTATTCCAGCATTTTGTTCCATTTGTGAATCATAATTTGAAGAAGCGGGCAACTGTAAATTAGAAGCTGTCAAGGAATTCTTTTACCTTGGCACTGCCGTAACCAGCAACAATGATGTCAGTCTGGAGATTAAGCGGAGGATAACAATTGCTAATAGGTGCTACTACGGTCTCAGTAAGCAGTTACGTTGCAGAGCTCTCTCTCGATCGACAAAGCTAACACTCTACAAGACGCTCATTCTACCTGTGCTTCTTTATGGCGCTGAGGCATGGGTGGTTTCGACAACAGACGCAGCCGCTCTTGGGGTGTTCGAGAGGAAAGTTCTCCGCAAAATCTTTGGTCCTATTCGAGTTGGCGACGACTATCGCATTCGAATTAACCACGAGCTGTATGAGCTCTACGCCGACATTGACATAGTTAAGCGTATAACAATACAGCGACTACGCTGGCTGGGTCATGTCCATCGTATGGATAAAGAAGCTCCAGCGAAAAAGGTATTCGAAGGGAAGGTCCCCGGTCAACGACGAAGAGGGAGACCATGCCTCCGGTGGATAGACCAAGCTGAGGAAGCCCTAACCGCGCTTGGCATTAATGATTGGAGAAGGCGCGCGCAAAACAGAGGCGCCTGGTGAGAGCTAATGAGGTCGGCCGTAACCTGACAACGGGTTGTTATGGCCATCTAAGTAAGTAAGTAAGTAAGTAATTTGAAGAAGTCATTAATGAAGTAAGTAGCGACAGCGATTTCGAAGGAATACCATCTGCAGAGCCAAAACCTTTTACCCAAGAAGAATTAAATGATTTGATAAGGGATCTTGAACTCCCTAAAGAATCTGCAGAGGTTTTGGCTTCTAGATTAAAAAAAAAAAACTTGTTGGCGTCAGGTACAAAAGTGACGTTCTATCAAACAAGAGAGTAAGACTTGCTACCATTTTTTCAATCGGTAAATGATATTGTTTTTTATTCTCAAAATGGGCCTTTCAAAATGCCATCCAAATGAATGGCAACTCGTTATAGACAGCTCTAAGAGAAGTCTTAAGTGTGTCCTTCTACACAATGGCAACAAATTTGGTTCAGTTGCTATTGCTCTCTCAACGAAAGTCAGGAAATTACTCTGGAATTGTAAATGACATGCTAGAACACTTTAATAACTTCGGATGTAATATGTCAATCAAAGTTAACCTTTACAGTCATCTTGACCAATTCCCAGACAATCTTTGATACCATAGCAAAGAACAAGGGGAGCGGTTTCACCAGGACCTAAAGACTATGGAAGAAAGATACCAAGGTCGATGGGATCGCCATATGATGGCTGACTATTTCTGGGGGATGCAACGTAATAGTCCGACTACACCTCATGCACGAAAGTCGCGAAAAAGAAAGTTTTTATTTAAATAATATAAAGTGTTTTTCATGTCTAGAAAACTACAAGTTGGATATCAAAATTTTTGATCATAATGTAATCAATATAAGGTCCTTAGTTAAAAAAAAAGTACAGTTTCTCTGCACCAAAACTAGTGTTGATCAGTGTAATTCAAGCAATATTTTGAAGGCAAATCTTTGGAAATTGAGACAAACAAAGTATTAAAAATATATGACAATAGCTTTAATGAAAGTAAAGATGTTCACTTTGATAGCATTTTTCTACAAAAACATTCTACGAAAAATATTTGTCAAGGTGCTCTCTGACTTGCCATTTCAAATTCTAAGAAATCATATGATCGTGTGGAAAAATAATGGTAAACCTATTTCATAGTTGCGAAAAAAAAACACAAAAAAGCAAGTAGACCTGAGTAAAGTGGTAATGGTAGTGAAAGGTTTTTTTTTCTATGGAGCAACAATTCTAGTTTCATATACCGTCATTTATCTGGGACTATACGATCTCAATAAAAAATGTACATTAGGTGACGACTCTCACTATTGTTTTTAAAATCAAATAAAACATTTAAGACTTCAAAAGTTAGTTTTTTTATAAATTCTTCCATAAGAATATCAAGTGAGCTCTAAGGATTAACATTTCTAAAGCTTTTGTGATGTTTTTTTCTTAACAATTCAAATGGAACAAAATAAGTTGAAGGCGTCTTAGTATTAAGTACTTCTTTTTCTTCATGAAAATATGAAACGCGCCAATATACTTACAAGCATATATGTATAAATATATCTGCATATCTACATGTCTTTATTTTATATTCCTTTTTTTTTTTCTTCGTTCACCATAAATTACTCGCGTGCCTCAAAATATTTACACACATCGATGCGAACTGTGGACCCAGTTTGTCGACCAAACGGTCAGCTGCAATGTCGATGGCCTTTGGTAATTTGTTCGGTCATTTCCGAGGAACGGCCCTCTGTTCGCGTAACCAAGGAAACTAACAAAAATCCTGTTTATTATCACATAAACCCTTCCTGCCAGCATTTATGTTGATTAAGCTGAACAAATGGTTTTTGAATAAATTTTCATAGAAGAAGAACTTGTTTTCCACATATGGGACACTCATTTTGATAGAGATTTAATGTGCACTTTTGCTCAAAATAATTGTGATGTTTTGTAGCTTGCGTGCGGCTATCGTAGGGAAACAGTCGGATTAAAAGGTTACAGTCGCGACCTGACGAGGCGAGCAAAAAACGTGCAGCTTGTGGCGTGTGCGTGCGCGTATTTCAACCGTCAAACAAAACTTTTATTTTAGCCCAAAAAAAAAAATAGTATATATTGTAATATTAAGTTATGTATGTATATCACGGTTTAAAACTGTTTCGTAAAGAAAAACTACTTACTAGTCCAGTAATAGTAATAATAAAATTATATATGCATATGTCGTTGTAGAAAATGGATTCGTTATGATTGACACAAATTTTCTTTTTATTCGATACCACGTATGTTCCTTTTCTTTGGGTAAACTTTGCAATTTTTGAGGTAAAAAAATAAAACTATCATTTTATTTTTTCCAGCCAAAAATTGCGACTGCAAAAATGCCATTTTGATAGTGTAGTGTCAGGGCTATACGTAAATTGCATCAAAACTTCCCAACCAAGCCCTTTAAATTTTTTTTCAATTCACCTAAGAACTATGGGGTCTGGTGTTGTCGTGATGGAAGTTTGCGCCATTCACCCTTTTAGTAAATTTTTTTTTAAATTATAAATTTTTTATGAAATCGACGTTTTTGAAACATGTTGTATATAAATATAACTTATTTATTTATGCCTTTATTATTGACAAACAAAAACTTCAAAAATTCAGCGTCTCACAAATAAAAAGTTAATATTAAAGGTACATTTTAAACCAGAAAACAAAACTAAAGCATCCCCTTTTTTATAGTAAATAAAAACTTTAAAAATTAGTACTTAGTTGCAAACCCTTTATTCTGAACGAAACATTCACCTCTTTCAGGCAGAGAGGATGTTACATTATTAATGATATCCTGCGATATCCCTTCCCAGGATATTTTTAAGGATTGAATAAATCTTCCGTGGTTGTGCAATTTTCTTTATTGATATTCATGTTAAAGATATCCCACAAGATCTCAAAAGCCAACCAAGAACTTTTATCCTAATGCTCTGAAGCCAGGTCTTACAAGCTTCAGAGGTATATTTTGAATCGTTGTCCTGGTGCAACCTCCATTTAAGTGGCATCTTTACATCGGCATATGGCAGCATTACTTGTTTTAGTATGTCGACGTACATGAAGCGATTCATAATTTCTTAAGTCTTGTTAATTGTCCCAATACGTTGAACAGAGAAGCAATTTCAGACCATAACACTGACTCCATATTTTACAGTGGCTTTGTGATTCTTAGGATTCAGTTTATCTACTTTTGATCTGCGTACACACCTTATTTCATCCGAATCATTCAGGTTCTACTTGAATTTGTCAAAAAACAACATAGTCTTCCATTTTTGTACACTTCAGTTGAGGTGTGCGTGAAGTAAGGCTTCCACATCCGCTGTAGATATATTGGCATTCGGTTAGTTTTTTTTGAAAAACATTGGTCATTTCCAGCAAGATTTGCGCTCTCTAGCTATTTTTCAACAACAAAAAAAAAGATAACCTTTTTATTGTCAGCACATCAACGGCTGAACAGGGGCCATATTCTTATGTTGATTCATTCACGCTACTGACCTTAGAAATAAGAGCCTGGCAGCATTTTATAATCAACAATTCATTAAAATTTTACTTTCACTTAGCACCACTTTTATTGGCAGCAATCTTGTATGTTTTCGTTTGCTGAGCTATCTACATCCGTGCTTCAGCTACGAATTCTTTCATCGTTTGTAATAAGATATTTTTTGTTCGAGTTTTATAAATTGGTTAACGAGTTTATCATTTGCGGAATATTTCATTAACAAAATTGAGCAAAATCTTCAATTTTATTGCTGAACGCCATAAACTTTACTTTCTCAAAATAATACCTTTACATAGATAACATCACAATTGTATACAGTACGTTAAGAAAAAACCAAGATTTTATGTTTGATTCAACCATAAACGATTATGACTTAGCGCCAAAACTAAATTCAAATTCAAAACGAATTTAAAGTTGTTTTCACTAAAAATAAACGGAAAAAAACTTATTTTTACTGGTTTCAACTTTAAAATTGGCGAAATTCAATTTTCAAAATTATAATGCCATTTTCTTAGAGTGTAGATACTAAGAGTATGTCTCTTTTAAAAAGAATTTCTTAATTTTTTAATTGAAACAAATGCGGATCATTACAACTTACATGAGGTGTCTTTTGGAAGACTTGAATAGTATTGTTCAATCAATGTATACAAGATACGCCATCTGTTTCTCCGGTATGTAAACATTGAATAGCTTCACCATTTGTCAACCGATTTGCTTTCTTAGACACGTTTTGGAAACGTCAAACCAGTACAATTTCAACCATGGACTCTTGACACCGAAAGAACGCCCCGAAATAGTGACGGTGTACATTGAAAATAGTCGCTCAATTGTGCTAACTCAACGTGCATATCGTGCAAAATATCGCGCCAAAAAAGCGCTTACCAACAAAACAATTCGGAAACTGACTAAACATTTCTTTGAGTACGGAATAATGGATAAGAAAATCTACAATCATCCAAGCCCAGTGACGTAATTTCACCAAAAGCTTTGGGGGGGGGGGGGCGAGAGTTTAAATAACATATCGAATCGATGATATTTTGAATTGAATCGATGTAATTAATAATAATATCAGATCTTTAGGGGCCCCAAAGCCCCCAAGGCCTACCCACTTGACGCCTCTGTCTACGTACCAAAAAAGGTCTGGCTGACTTCTGGTTTCAACAAGACGGAACGCCATGCCACACAGCAGCCCAAACAATACGGTTTTTACAACAAAAATTCCTTAGACGTGTGATATCGAAAAGAGGCGATATTGACTAACCCCCGATTTAATCCTCCCGGACTTCTTTTTGTGGAGTTATTTTAAGAGTAAAGCTTACGCCAGCAAGCCAAAGACCATTGACGAGCTCAAGACTAATATTCGTGCCGAAATAACTGACATACCGACCGAGATGCTCGAAGAAGTGATAGAAAATGCCCGAAACAGAGCACAGTTTGCCAATAAAGGTGGTCATTTGATCGATGTTGCTTTTAAGAAGTAGTCCACATAAATTGCAAAGGACTGAACTAAATAAAAAAATAAAACATTCTTCGCAATCTATTGTTTCTTTCAAAATTTATTCAACATTCTCATACCGTAGAAACACCCTGGCGTACCCTGTATTTAGTAATACCTAACCAATCATATATTGATTGAAACAAATACTTATTTGCTACAAGCATTCACTTATTGAAGACATTTCTTAGATTTTGGAGGTCTATATGAAAAAACGGAAGTGAACTATTTCCTACATCAATATTTTGAAATTTTATTTTTACAGAAAAATATATACATAAATGAATAATTGATTATTTAACTCGATAGTTTTTAATGGAACTGTACTTCAATGCACAATTCAACAGAATTCGTATCTCATGTTGTGGACTGACAATGATTTTTTTCTGTTCATAAGTTTAATTTCGATTGCCACCACCTTTAAGCAAATACTCGTACATATAAAGCAACAAAAATGCTTCTGGTGTTAGCTTTGGGCAAAACCACATTCATTACTCTTAGCCAGATCCTTGAACATTTTTTGTACCCACAAACTTCAGCAAGAAGTTTGCCAAGGGAGAAATGACTAAAACGTACGCAAATCACTCACTCACACACACACGCACGCACAGGAAAAGAGGATTCGACCATCCTTTTTAATTGTACAAACCAACTACTGTCTGCATAGTGAATATGGGAATTGGACCCGAGTATTTGGCTACTTTTGCTGTTGGCTTGAAAAATGGGCTTTGATTAGTCGTTGCGTTCGAACGTAAACGACACAAGTGCGGCACAAAGACCACAGACCTGAGCCTTGAGCTGGGTAAATATTTGTGGTTTCAGGCGAGGATGGATAACTGCGACAGCATGCGTTAATGCAAAAAGGCAAATGGTGATTCCTTCGTCGTCGTCGTCGTCTACTATGCTGCCTCCTGCTTTTGGTTGCCAGCGGATTTGGATAGCTTTGGCATGGCGTCAAAAGTATACTCGTAAACAAAACTTTTCAGCTCAACCAACACGGTCGCTTGTGTTTATCGGGCACCGTCTGGCTGGCTACCCCTTTAGGATGTGCTACGCCAAACATTGCAGGACGTGTTAGTTAACGGCTTAAGGATGTGTGTATTGATCCATGAACTCGGGCATAACTTATTGAATTTTCGTCTGCTCGTTCACTTGAGTGGAGTTGGTGACCAAATAAATTAATTAATTCTGTGCTAATGAATGGTACGGTGATTAACTGCATCTTCTTTTTTTGTTGTTGTTTTTTATGTGCAAAGGTTTATTCTGTACGGATATACAGGTCAACACAATACATATACTGTAGCTGTACAGGATAAAGCATCAAATAAAATATTTTTGAATTTTAATTGCATACTTTGAGCCATAAAGTTGATGTTTAAATAATAGGGAATGGGTTCATAAATCAGGTTTTTGGTTAAGAAAATGGATAAAAAGTAGAATTCCCGTATACATTCCCATCGCATTATGTACGATAGCGTATGTGAAAACCAATACCTTATTGATTTAATCAAATATCTTCAAATAAATCTCTTCTTTGAATAAGAACATTGCTAACAAATATTTTTAAAAAAGAAAAAACAATAAAACCTTCAAGAAGGCTATACATATCATTGATGAAGTACTTAAGGAGTCTTTCCAATTTTATGATGGCTTTTCTATTAAAATATACAATCGGCAACAGTAAAAAACATTTTTGTGAAATATTCTCGAATTACTGGGAATTTTGACCGCTGTGTGTGAGGATGATATGAAAATATTTTAGGAAATATTTTTCCTCAAAAAAAAAATACACAGATTTTTGTGCGGTGAATTTTTATACATGTACCGTTCCTTATATATGTTACCGGCCAAACTAGTTTTTGGGATAAACTAGTTTTTAGGATAAACTAGTTTTTCCTAGGCCAAACTAGTTGATTTTTTTGCCTACAAGTATGCAATTTATTTTTAATGTAAAAGAACAGTGGGTAGCGAATCCTATGTTAAATATGTTATAGACGGAAACGTGACCGAAGGCCGCCGCGAAGCCGGTGTTGGACATATTGGAGGGTGTAAATCCTGAGCCGCGGCCGAAAGACGCCCACTTACCACTTAATAAGTATACAAGGATATTGATAGTTTTATTGTTTTACGTTGCTACTATCTTATTCTTCACTAGCCACAGTGCTTTTTCATTAAAATTTGATTGTATATCTTTATGCTCAACGCTAAATAGTTTGGCCGGTAACATACATACATATATAATAACAAAAACAGTACAAAACCTTGGAATATATAGAGACTCTCATTTTGAAAATGATATTCCTACAGTAATCTTTATTTTGTAATGGTTTTTAAGTTATTTTAAATAAAGTGCTTATATCGATTAAGAGTGGAGTAGCTAAACTTGCTCCAAAATTATTACACACAAAAAAATATTTATAATTTCTAGATAAAAAGTGAAAAAAGCTTCTTGTGCTTTCTTTTGAAATATTGACAAAGTCCGTATCCCGAAGAAAAAAACTTATTAGTAAACTATTTGAGACTAAATCCAATAATTTTTTTTTTTTTTTTGTTTCAAAAAGCTTTAACAGTTGCAGGTATGTATATACATGAAAGAAGAAATCTGTTTGAAGAGGAGCTCAAAATATTACTATTTACTAGTGGCTCATGAAGTTTTCCATAGGAATTACTTGGGAAAGAATGCTTCACTAGACAGTTTCGCTTATATCCCGTAAAAGAAAATTCTTACACGAATTGGCACAAGCCCATTGGAAAGACATACATTTTTTTACAAAAAAAAAGTGTAAGTCGATTTTTTTCTCAATCTTCGAATAATGCCTAAACACTGGAATCTAATAAACAAATACTTTTTCTGGAGAACCCCATTGGAAAGAGCAATTTCCAATGGGCTTGGTCCCGTTTGTATAAGATTTTTCTTCCACAACATATAGACGAGTAAAGAATTCTTTCCCATGTAATGTAAGCTTGAGTTGACCTTTTCAGCAATGTCATAAACTTCGCAACTGCTTATGAGAGTTGGCATGCGATTAAAACGTCATGCAACAATCATACAATTATGTAGTTCTACTAATCAATTGATAAGAGTTACGAATAGATATTTCTCCGCCTGGTATTAAAAGGAGATGAGTAGCTTAAAAGATTTTGTACGTCTTAGAACTCTTACTATTAACGTTTTCATAGCAATAGGATGACCATTTCTGTTTTTTGTATTGGAACAGTATTTCGGACAGTATTTTAATTTTTATCTGACATACTTTTACATGTTCGGATGGACGACCCCAAGACGGATCAGAATAAGTAATATCATGTTTTGTAAAACTCACACCGTTTTCGAGAAAATCGGTTTTTATCATGATTTCGAAAAAATGCCAATCAGCCGCTTTTGCACCACAGCCACAAATGAAGATATTTTTTAATTATTTTTTTACATAATATTTCCAAATTATCATGCTATCAGATGTGATTTATAATTAACAGTTTACCACAGTAGTTCTTTAAGAAACAGATGTTAAACTTAAAAATTTTTGTTTTCCTATATATTTTTTTCAAACTTTCGACTGCTGTGGTTTAAAAAAACATAAATCACAAACTGAGTGCTCAACTTGCCTATTTAATAGAGATTCTAAGTGTTAAAAACATGAGATATAACTTCCATGATAACAAAGATATTGCTATTTTAGTTGCAAAGAAGCTGTTTCTATGGAACTTAAAGTCCAAACAAAATCAGGACAATTTCGAATTTAATTGAGAAATAATGCACCCGAACTCTCAATTACGTAGTTTTTTCAACAACAGATGCCCTAATTCTAATTATGTTACACAATTTCATGGTCTTATCCACCACCTCATTTCAACGACTACCTGTAGTGTGTGCACAGAATTTCCGATAAGCCGATATTCTTGAAAACGATGCGATTTTTACTAAACACGATATGATTTTTTCTGATACGCCTTGGGGTCGCCCATCCGCTGTTAGAAGGTTATCCACTATTTATGGGCTACTCTGTATATTCTTGGTTGAGAAAACTAAATTTTTGAAGCAATTCCTTAAATGTTCCTCCCCCCCCCCCCCTCAATTGGGAATTTTCGCACATAGGAAATTGAAATTTAATGAAAAATCAAAAAGAAACAAATTTTTTTTTTTTTTAATGAAAGAACTAAAATGCCAATAAATCGTCGGAGCCCGAGTTTTACATTTTTGATAAGATTTGTGCTTTCTAGCTATTTTTGAACCAAAAAACACGATTTGGGATCACTGCGCGTCCATCAAATGCTTCGTTATGGCAACTTTGCCGGTGACAACAGCAACAAATGAACGCTCTTTTTCAGCGCTACGTCGTCTAAGGACATACCTAAGGTTAACTATGTCCGAAGATCGGCTGAACGGCTAAGTCTCGCCAAATATACATCGCGATATCGAAATCAATGTGGAAAGAGTTTTGCACGAGTTTTTCCGCACGGGCATTAAATACTTATCATCAGACACAGGATGATAATAAAAACCAAATTGTATAAATTAAACAATCAAACCTTTGACCAAAAACGACAGCATCACTTAAAAACATAAGCGCAACAAGTATTTTTAGTATGTTAAGCCTTCCCCTAATGAATTAAAAAAATAACCAGATAAAAGCAGAATATATACCCTCAAATTTTTTGTAATATTTGAGATGAAATACCAGTTTTACTGACCCTGTGACCTGAATGAATATAGGATGCTGGAACATAATTATATAATTTCTATTCACAAAGTGCAAAACAAATTGTTTGACCCCGTTGACATTTGTTTTGAAAAAGGGGGCATTTTACGCAAAAAAGAAAAATTGTTGCTTTTTTTAATTCGTTTTAATTTAAGTAAATTCCATCTCAATAAGGTTTGAGAAATAATATGAAATTGTTTTCGAAAGGAAGAGCGTAGTTGCTGATATTTTCTATAGCTTAGTAAAATGCTTTATAGTCACAATTGAATGAAGATGATTTTTTTAAGAAAAGTTATTTTAAAAATTAACTTGGTGGAAAAAGTAGATAATGCACAAAAATCGAATTGAATTTCTCTCAAAATTTCGAAAAGATAAAACAATTCTGTGGATGCTGTTTCAATTACCACCCACAGACTTGTGTAAAATCAATATGAGGTTTGAAATTATCAAAATCGTTGTAGATCCTTTTTTATAGCGGCACCATATTAACATATGAAATATTTGTCCAATACTTAAGTATGTACAAAAAAGTTTCCTTCCACCTTGGCTAATATGAAATTTTAAAAATGGCGGTTATTCCGATAAAACACTAGCCAGCAGAAGTGTTCTTTAGACAAGATACAGCAGCCTTTCTTTCATTACATTAAACATTTTTCTCAAACATCTCCCCTAAAAGTGCGACTATAGTCAAGTGTCGAGCAAGAAACATAGCTACCTACTTCTCAATTCAAAAATCATAAACAAAAGGTCTTTTTTAGAAGATGCTCACGAAACCATACAAATACAACATGCAGTGCATTTCCACTGGGTGTGTGTGTCCTGGCGTGGACCATTGTTCTTAAATTAAAGAGTCAGTGATATGCGAATACGAATCCAAATGCCGAGCACACATCGTATTATTTATGGAGTCCTTTCGAATGGAGTTGGTGGCGGTGACACCAGGACGTGAACGATAAGAATAGCCGCAGCGCGCATACAACAATGGCGGCCAGCAGTCTTTACCGTTAGCCAAGCAGCAATGTGTGAGGGACGACGACGTTTGTGGTGTTCAGTTATGGCAGCGGTAACCCTTTTTATTTTTCGGCATAAAGTCGATTGTCCTTGCCATGCATACAAACAATAATATGCTTTGTATGAGTATGTGTATGTTTCTTGCTTCCTTCCAACCCAGCTCAACTCAAAGGGCCTTAAGCTATTAGGAGGCTTTGACCATTCGAGAGAGAATTTAACCTTTTCTTTTCAGCCATATGCTTTTTACGTGTTACACTATAGTCAGTCAGTGAAAAAGAGATAAAACAAAAAGTTTACAAGACGTGTGTGTGTGTGTGTGCATGTGTTGGTGTGTTTGTGTAAAAAGGTATATGTTATATCGGCAGTATCGCACTCACAAAAACACAACTTTTCGTGTGTGTGTGTGTGTGTGTGTGGGGTGGGATTAGTTTTAAAATTTCGAAAGATTAAAAGTGTGAAAAGCTTTAACAATGCAAAATTCAACCCAGGCATCCAAATATCGCATTATTTCTTATTGTTGCTTTAGCAATACACAGTATCCGCATGATGGATTCATGAATGGGTGTTAACGAAACGAATGTGTCATAAAAATGCGCCCAAAACTTTTAACAGGATAAGCCACACTGTAGGCCTTCCTGGAGGCGATTCATAATATGGGTGCCATCGCTAAATGAAAAACTTCTGTCACAGCAGGTACACCGATCGACCGTGTCGTCAGCATTTCCAATCTCTTCTGCTCCATTCAAATGCAAACACTTATTTACTTGGCGATGCTTGTAAACGGTGGCGAAATCCTTTTGCTAATTATTAATATCCTTTTTATGTCTCACACAAGCACATTCACCCACACACACACACACACACACACTAACCTACGATTTGAATGACGTGACTTACTGCCGCTGGTTTTGCTTTATTTCCATGGCTCGCAACGCTTTCTCCAATGTCATTAGTGCATATGGAAGCCAAAGTACGCGGATATTCAAGTATCAGCGACCTTTCGGGGCTACACTCAACATCAAACACCCAAAACCCACTCTCTATCATATGTGACATTTTTGAAATAATGTTAATGACACCAAACCAGACAACGTTGCTGCTGTCTTTCTCGAAATTCGCAAATTTCCTAAATAAGGAAATGGTTTAAAATTGAATCTATGGCGAGATAAATTAAAAACGCCTTCTTCAATGTTGAAGAAAATGGGAAAAACATCAAATCATTTTTGATTTAAGCATTTCGATTTAATTATTACCTATTGGCATATATTTAAAAGTCTTTGGTAAATTGTTGCTCGAAAAACTTGAGGTTTAATCTGTGTCTAAGTTTTTTTTAAGCCCGAGTCTAAAGTTGCAATTGCTTTCATTTGTTTTCAGAAGTTGTTGCTACCTTTACACTCGGGTCTGAAGATGACTTTGAATATCAGGTTGACATCTGGTGAGCAGTGCGACATTGAAGATGGTCGTGGGGTACCAGATTTTTAGAGTTCGGTGGAAGCAATTGTTAGAGACTACTTTTGGTTAATGTGTCATTATTTTTTTTAAAAAATATTACCCTTTTATCTAGCAGCATTTCCTACTATTCGCTGTGGAAATTGGTTGAAAATTGTAATTTTTTCTGTTTTTGCTCATTTACTCAAAAGCTGGCCCCCTGAAGAATTAAGGGTTTGATGTCAGTAGTTATAAGTATATTCCTGTCAAAGTGTTCAACCTTATTGAGTTAACATTATTGAGTTCAAATTGACCACATGGGGATAAATGCCTTCGGAAGTTCGACCATAACTCCACTGTAAGTCCTTATTTGTTCCAATTAAGTTCAAAAGTGGGATTGAAGTTCAAAATTGAATATCAATAGCTCTTCTAAATGAAATGGTCGAAATTTCCTATGAAATTTTTTTGAACTTCGAACTGGAGCTCAAATTAATTTGACGGATTTCCCTTTTTGGAATGATCTTGAAATGAACTTCGAATTTCAATTACGTTTCCGAAGCAAATCCGAAACAGAATAAGAACTAGCGTGAATATTTAAAAGACAATCTAAGAAGCTAAGATTTGATGTTTAAGTCTCAAATGGGTTTGCTATTTTTAAAAATCAAACGTATTAGGTATAGGGGATCATATTATGCCATTTTTTACAGCACAGAAGACGATTTTGTCAGTTTTAAGTTTTTTATCTTTTATCCAAAATAGCTCTATTAATGTTTATTTCGGTCATTCTTTGAATCAGATATGCGCACACAAATCTGCTTCGAAGACTACTAACAACCATATATAAATTTGGGTAAAAAACTCAAAAATGTTTTGGGGAAAATACCTAATATTGATGAAAATTTTTTAATAACAGCGGCAAGCTAATTACATAAAAACTTACGAAAACAAAAACAAAAAAAACGGCGGGTTGCACTCCGGGTATGCCGACAGAAGTGAAAACAAATCGTTTAATGGCAAGTTAGTATGTTAGTTGGTATGTGTACCATTTTTTTTGTTTTTTGGCAATGCAATGGAAGACAAAAACGGAATATGTATTCAAATTTTACTCTCGCTCTCATTCTCAATTTGTCAACGCAATAACGCGGAATTTGAAAGAAACAAACATAAGCATAACAATCGTTGAATGAGAATGGAATGTGTCAGTTAGTGTGTCTGCTTTGCTTTTTGTCTTCCACTTGCAATATTTATTTAAAAGAAACAACAGAACATTCAAATGTCGCGAGTTTATACTTTTTTCCTCAGCCGCACAACGTGCCATAAGAAGTTTTCACTTCAAAAATTGCTGGAAGAAGTATATTCGGCTCAGTAGCCTCAACTGTGAATAATTAAATTTGAGCTTAGTATTCCTAATATTTGAGAACAAAAATTTATTCTGATTGCAATAAGACACATCATTGCGAATTATGTAAGTATAAGAAAAAATCAGGTAAAGAAAGTACCTGGACCTGTGACTAAATAGCTTAAACATAATTTTATTAATTTCACTTCTTTTGAAATTCACTTTTCAATATTTGTGTAAAAAAGTAAAATTTAACTTGAAAAATGAAATGGCACTTTGCACAATAGAAATTACAACTAACGAGTGACAGTTGGGTGGGCTTGCCACCTAACTTATCTGAGCTACAGCCGAGGATCTCTGCTGTACAAAAGTAAACGAATGTAACGTTTAGTTACTACATTCGATATATAATTTTGTTACTATATTCAGCATTTTTACATGTATTTTTGGTTCAACCGCCAGTGCAATATTATTAGAATTAAGAAATCTCTATATAAAAGGACAGTTGCAAAATGATTCCATCCCTTAATAACTGCCATAACACAACTTATTCGCATAATTTTTTTGTTCGAAAAGTTGTGAAGACGGGCAAGTGCATAATGAAATTTTTTTCTAATTGTAGGCGGTACCACGCCTCTAACAGGAAAATGCGTTTCCAATGCCAAACTAATGAATCGATTTTAATGAAATTTGGTTTGAAGATAGATTAAACCCTAAGAAAAGTTGTTAAAATCTTTAAGTTCTTAAAAGAGGAGTAGGACCTCTCTTTATGGGAAAAACGCTGTCAAGGCTGAGCCACTATGATGAAATTCGGTATAGAAATAGATTGGAACCTTAAGGAAGGTATGTATTTATATATTTTCAATCATTGTGTGAACTCTGGTAATGTTAAATCAGCAGTTTAAAAAACTTAAACAAATACCATCTTAAAGACAGAAACTCCATAAAAAAAAACTTTATAGATAATAGAAGTAACTGCGTTTCCCATTAAAACTAAAAACTAAACTTTCTCAAAATGATATGAATTGAGTTATAAAGCATTTATTTTATTTTTGAGCCAAAAATGATCTTTTCCAAATAAATAAACGTCAACCAAAAACAATTTGACCCTCGTATTCTACCAAATTCAAATTGTTTTCCAGTGCAATTGTGAATAATTATGTCAGCGATGATTTTTTCGTTCTCTTGTGAAAAATTCGTCCTCAAACTGTTATGGCAAAGAATAAAAAGAAAACTGAATAACTATCATTAGGCTCGTACCAGATCTTTTTGAACTAAAAGTGGAGTAACAGACCGCGCGTCGTCGCTTTGTCGCAGCACACGCTTTTCTCAGAAAAAGTGGATGCCCTGCATTCGTACGGATTGAGTTACAAAGCACAACGCGCAGAAAGCCAAAGAGCGTAAAACGCGAAAGCAACTATGTATGCTACATTTAAAAATTTATTGATCACGTTTTTTTCACTCGCTGTTACGTTTTTTATCTTTTTTTACTATTTTCTTACATCATTTTATATACATCACATTAAGTTTATTTATTTTTGTTAGAAGCCCTATATAGTTTGTTGGAGCCCTATAAGTATATTTGTAAATTTAATCAAATGATTTGGTTGCTATCAGATAGTTCTTTATTTTGCTTAGCAAAAAATTTTTTAGTTGCTATTTAATGGAGACCCCGTGATTTTTTGCCTCTTTAAGCCGCTAAGCACATTTTATTGTCAAAATTATCGCTCTGTGTTTTGGTTTATCAGATAGTTTTTACATTTACTGGATAAGAGAGGCTCTCCCTCTTTTGGGCACCATGAGAACAAAAGAAAAGCAATTTTTGCGTACAGCATTTCTCAATATCATATTATTCACCGCACAATGGCTCTACAAAATTTTGAAATTGAATGACATTTCATTTATAAAAATCAATTTCAGTTGCTTACGCGCTATGACATAGTATGCTACAATTGCTATAAAATTAGCGCCCCGTTTGAACATTGTCTTAATATCGCCGTGGAAATCTATTTAGAGATAAAAAAAGTAAAAGCAACTTGCAGCCAACCCCATAGGATTGAACAACAAGTTAGTTAATCTGCACGACGTTTTATCATTCAGTTGTAATTTCGCTAAGACAGGTGGCAACCCCCAACCAACTGTCACTCGTTAGTTGTAATTTGCATTGAAGAGTGCGTTTTATTTTTCAAGTTTAATTTTGCTTTTTTTACGTTAATATTAGCAAGTGCATTAAAAAAGAAGTGAAATTAAAATCTTCGCTATTGTTTTGTGATATATTCAATGAAATATTGAATAAAACTTTTGCAAAATATGCAAAATCTTAGCTAAAGCGGCACCGTCGGCAGAGCCGCTAGTCAAAGTGCAGTGTATTGTTGTTGCTTTTTGTGTTGTAAATTCAAACGCAATTTAGCGGAAATCTTTTGCATTTGGTAATAAGCAATAAGTGTTTTATCTTTTTTTATTTCACAATTTAGCAAGTGCTTAGTTTGCTAATTAAAAATAAAGTGTTAAATGTCTTCGTTTCGATGTCTTCAAAATGATCGGTGCTGCTTCAATTATGTGGGGTAAGTGTTGCCGTTTTCTTTTTTTTGATTTTGGGCTACTGCCTTTTTCATCAATTTTTTGAGCTTAAATACAGTTTAGCTCACAATCGAAAATGATTATAAAAGAAAACTTTTCTTATGTGCTTTTTAATTCTAAGAATAAATATGAAAATAAAAAGTGTCGCTAGGATCTGGTTCCAGAGATATAGCTTTCGGAATTTGCGGATATAGGCTTTCTAAAAATCGATATAAGTTGGAAATGTCTTTATTGATTTCCAAATTATGGGTGTCATATGAAAGGTAATTTAATGAGCTACAACATAACTACCAAAATAAATCTAGCTCGTTGTTTTTGAGATATTACGACTTTTCTGAAATTTTGAGCAATTTTTTTTAAAAAACCATTATTTTTCCAATAAAATCCGTTATTGACCTATAATTTTATTAACATATTTAAAAACTTCAATTTATTCCCTTTAAAATGATGTAACATTTCAATAAAAATTTTTGATAGTAACGCTCTCTAACTGAAAAAAGTAAAAATCATTTGATCTCTTCTCTTTGACTATATGAATATTAAAATATAGTTCAATCGCTCATAACTTATAGCATATCAAACACCGGTTTACAAATTTTTGAAATATAAGTTACAGTATTCGAGATATTACAATTTTTTTTTAAATTTGAACCAAGTTTTTGAACAAAATTTTCGTTTAGTACTATAGTATTTTAAGTTGAAGCCTACCTTTTTAAAAAATTTCGCCATTTTTCCTCACCATCAAGGCCCTGTGAGACTTTGCAAAATTTAACCTCATGATCAAATTTTTCGTACGCATCAGCGGAACCTTTTTAGCGGTTCTTTCCGGAAGGTTTGCCTTCTGCAAATGACGACGAATTGTAGGAGCGCTTACAACATTTCCGATTTCCGCAGAAATTGCCTTGGAGGACTTGAAAAGGTCTTTTTTTTGAAATAATAACTACTTGGCGACCAACTTCTGGAGAGGTTTTTGTTGGTCTACCTATAGTTTCTTTTCCTATTATCTTTATAAAAACATTTTGCACAAAACGCAAAGACTAATATATCAAACTAGCGATGTCCTGCAAAGATTTTTCTCTTTTTCGTAGGCTCAGAATCAATCGTCACTCTTCTGCTGTGCAACGACTTTTTCTGCCCATATCTATAATAAATTTTTCAGAATTTACTTGCAATTAATTTATATATAAATGTACTTTTACCGTTGTTTAAAAAAAAAGCACAAAAAAATTTAAGTTTTAGATATAAAATTTAAAAACAAAACAAGTGTATCTATTATTTTGATCAACGAATTCGCGCCCGTTCACAATCGATATTCACTGGCGAAAAAATAGGGGAAGTACCTTCTTTCATTTCTCAGTTAACGGCATTGCCAGATTGTACTCTCTTGTTTTACAAAGAATTCTAATGCCAATTCTTCCAAATATGGAATTTATTGGGAATTGAGTGAAAGTCTTTTTGGTGTATCTATTATGTTGATCAGGAGTATATATCAAGGCAAAGGACGTGTAGCATTTTCCAAATAATTAACTTTTTTTCCTGTGAAAACTTACAAGTTTGACCATTTTGAACTTTTGAAAAGTCCGTGCAATTCACAAAATTATATGTAAGGTCCCGAATTGCCGAAACCTTTCATGTGCTATAGTTTGTGGGGAAGTAAAATCCAAAGTTCCAGCAGCAGTTTAGTAGCATCATAGTTCAAAAATAAGGACATTAAGGCTAGAAGCAACTGAGCGAAAGGCATCTTCTAAACGTAAAATAATTCTAAATTATTATTTTTTTCTAATTTTTAATTGTGAATCTCATTCGACATTTAAATATGGAATGCGCGATTTATTTCGCTCTACACAAAATCACATGAACTCAACGAAACGTAACAAGTGCCCATCTGAGTCGGGCTTTGTGTATCTTCGCACCATTTTATGCATTCACTCCTTGATAGAGAGACAGCGCCTACTGTTGCTTTGCCTTTTAATGTAGACATAATGAACGATTGCAATTACTTCGCCGATAGACAATTTTTCTTTCTGAAACGAAAAGAAACCGAAAAGGACCAAGTTTTGTCAGGATCTAGATCGAAAATATGTGCATTAAATAAACATAAATATATATAAATTAATTAAATAAATAAATAAAATAAAGGTATAATGCTATTTAAGTTTTTCACCTTGATTTTGCACAGAAGTTTGTCGAACATAATTAAATGTTAATTAACATCGTTATGTCTGAGTCAAGCGCCACCTGGTTGGGAGTAGCAGTAATTAAAAAAATAACAGCGAGAAAATTAATTGCTGGCGACTGCGTGAAAACTACCCTCCCAATGTTTGCTATGCTCGATGTGTTGGATGGATAATTATGTTGTGTAGCTTTTTAACATCGACCTTGGTTGTCGAACCGTCAAACACAACATGTTGTATTCAAAAGCCAAAGTCTACAACCAGCAAACATGTTAGCAACGCTGAAATACATCGTTATCAATGATGCCAGACTGCAAAGAACTCACCGGCTTGCGCGGAGTTTCAAGTTTTTTTGCGGGGAAATGTATCTAAGAATTTTCTAAGCAATCGTGCTTTATAAACATGCTTTATACGGTTTTTATAAGCTTTATAATATTAAAAATTTCATTATTATATCTTGAAGTCATAGTACTTTAACTGACACGAAATATAACTCATTCATATGTATATGCACCGACTTATTTAATTGAAATCTCATCTCATTTTCTCATATACATACACTCTTTATAGAGCTACGTATAAAACGAAAACAATGTCCGATAGCCGGACGCTCCAATAACCGGACAAAAATACTGCGACGATGGGTTCCGGCTATGGGGAATTTAACTGTACATATTTTATAAAAAATTAACACAATAAAAATATAAATGCATTTCGAACCCAACTATCGCGTGTAAAATCTTTCTTCCGTTTGCTCATCCAGAAACTATTGACATAAAATTTACTAAACAATCTTTTTGGCCATATTGCCAAAACTTAGCGCTGCAAGTTATCGAAAAAAAACTCTAACCAAATAAAATGTGTCCGTTCAGAAAATATCCCCAAAAAAGGTCCCTCTATGGCTCATCCAGAAAATATTTTAAAAAAAAACATGATAACTTTATAAGTACTTCTTATTGCTTGTAAATAGGACTTTTTCAGAATAAATGCGTCTCGTTTTCTCGTCCAAAATATATTTCCAAAAATTGGTAATATTGCAAAAAAACAAAAATAACTGAATTTCGGCACGAAAATTATACTCGTTTGTCGCAAAATCATGCTCGAACAATTTTTTAGTTAATATAATCTTGACGAGCAAACGAAACGCAATTTTTTGTCAAGTTTTATTTACGATCAAATAGAAGAAAAAAAGTTACTAAATGTGTTTGCTTAACCCAAATTTCGAATTTTTAATATATTTTTGTTAAATATTTTTTGGGCGAGAATATTTGTATAGCTTGCAGAATTCTGCCAAGGCTTTATGTTTTTGTTTTTTACAATTGCCAAAAATGTAACCGACGAAACATTTGTCTAAAAACTATTTCTGAACGAGCAACCATCGAGGCATGAGTTTTAGGTTTTCAACTAGGTAAATTCAAATTATCGGCACTACTTTTCAAAGTCAAAATATCCATGCCCTGAGTGGATCACTTCGAAAAGAAAAACTTTATTTTTCATATATTTTTATTGTAACTTCATAGGAAATCAATTATATTGATTTGTAATTTTTTTTTTGGTAAGATCATATTCTGACAAAGAACCTGACAGCATAAACACTTTTAAAATACATATTTACTTAAGGTATTTTAAAAAATCTGTTGTCCTGAAAACTTAACAGATCTACTGATAAATTTTTTAGTCACCACAAAGTATTTTTCTATCGCTTTTATAGCCTTTCAAAGTTACTTACCATGTGCCATGGGGTTTTTGTAACTTTTTAGAGACCCTCATTTGTTGCCGAGTACCTAAATTCAGAAGCGTACCTAGGCAGGTCGAGGGGGAGGCCAATATAGCGGCAAATAGTCCTAGAAACTTAAAATTTTGTTTTTATCATAGCTAGAAATTTTTTTTGTAAGTCTTATGGACCTTTTTTTAATAATTTTAGTAAATGTAAATAATTTGAGAGAGAGAATGTGCTGGTGATTTGGTAATTGAATGTAAAATATATCTCATTTTACTAGAGTTTTCGAGAATCAAAAGTGAGGACCTTTGGTTTTTGGTAAGAACGTTTTTACAATTTAAAAAAAAAATACCTCCTTGCCCCGGGCACCAATGTGCACGGTACGGCACTGCCTGGATTCCAATAAAAGTTATTTTACATTGCCATAACTTTCGCAAAATTAATGATAAATTAAGCACCATTATGAAAATAAAAACTCAAAATCTTAGAAAGTTAAACCGAATCTGAATAACATTTTATAGTGGCTAAAGCTTAGAGTTAAAAGTATGAAATTGGTTAAATTTTTGGTTCACCCTGTGTATATATTTCGAAGTCTTTTTAATTTTCGATTCCATACCAGAGTATAATTTGCTAAAAGGAAGGTATAAATCAGAATAGTTTTATAAAAAGTAATTTGTAATATAAAGTTCACTTTGAGTCGCCAAATTAGATTTGTCATTACCGAGCCTATTTTCCGAATCTAAATTGGCGCGTTTTCGACGTTAAAAATCTTTCTATCACACAATGCGCATACATCAACATTCGAACGCTAAAGTTGACCCAAAAATGATATCATGAATGGATAGTTTATTTAAAAGTCCGCTTTAACTCACGTTTGCTTGAGAAAATATCATAAACATTTTAAGTGTGCCAAATTTCATTGTATAAATGAGCCTATTTACACTTTTTTGTTTATAAATTAGGCAGAAGCTAACAATTTACGGCGAGGTTTTCGATTCGTAATCGTTTAATACGTTTGGTTGGATCTGGCAATAACATACAGGTTGCCTCCCTTCCTATATAAATTTCAAATTCTAACACAGGATATAAGATCTAGAGCAGATATAGCCAAGGCGAGCTGGAGATAATTATTCCGGCTCCGTCAAACATATGATGAACTCACATATTAATTTTATGAAAAATGTTATTTTTAGATTTGACTGTTGTAATCGCTCCCAACGCATTTTTTCAATTTGAGCTTGCAAATTTACGCGTTGGCTCTTTTAATCAAGAGATTAGTGACTTTCAGCTCGCTTACTCAGCTCTTGTGGTCATGCCTGAACTAGAGTGTGGACCTACATCGGCTATTCGGCTAAGTCATTATTATTATTACTTTATGTTTTCCTTTAAAGTTACACTAAAAAAAAATGCCAGTTCCATCAAAAGTAAACCTGCTAAGTTTCTTATGCGAAGATTCAAGGTACATTTTGATCTACGGATGTTTTCGTCCTGAAAAATGAGCATAACAACTGTTGTAACACACATTCTTACTAAAACACTCATACTCATATATGTTTCATATGGCCACTGTGCCATTTAATTCCTCCATAAAAAGTCGTTATTTCCACCGCTTGTAACTTCTGCCCTCCTCCTCTCCCATTATCATTGCCATGACAATAGCGCATAATGATTCCAAAAGATACTCGCACAAAAGCAGAAACTCAGGTGAGCGTAAATAGTCAGTGAAGTGCGTCCAAGGAAAAACGAAAGACGAAATTTTATTTCTAAATGAAAACTCGTACGTACGTATGTAAGGGACGACGACGGACAAACACACCTTCACACATACAGAGTTTTCATCATATGTATGTGTGTGTGCTGTTCAGTTAGCATCAGCATCAAAGCAGACCAAGCAGCGCAAATATAAAACAACGTCGCAGACCAATCGTAATATGAAGCGCGCATATGGTGGACGGGTGACCCATTCGACCACCACCACCTCCACCCACACACACATGCACAGCTGGAGGCTCACATGATGCTGCTCGTACCTGGGGCTGCGGAGTCATCTGTGTGGGATTGTCATATCGTATGAATGTGTGTGTGTGGGTGTGAGTGTTTTCTTGCGTTTGTGTCTGTTGTGTTAACAAAAATAAAAATAAAAAATTTAAATGAAAATGAAAATAGAAAATGAAAGAAGTTTTCGTAACAAACCAACTAACGAAAGGATACGAGCCAAAGGAACGGAAAAAGGAAAAGAAATCCTTTATTATCTTCATGGACGACTCCATATGTGTGGCTGTGGTATTCGTACAAATACAAATATTTATTCAATGAGAAACTCAAAGCGAACAAATGTGCTGCACAGTATAACGTTTTCAAAGGAAGAGTCGGCAAAACTCAAGACTGTCATTGAATGTTTGTTTTAATTATAAAAGAAATCTTTATCAAATAGAGAATATCGATAGTATAAAACTACCCAAATGGAAAGAGAATGATCGCTGGCGTTATCTTGAAGCAATCGGCGAGGAGTAATGGATTACGCCCAGTTCCTCTGAGCTCTTATCTATATCTATGTAAAAGTATGCAGTTCGAACCGTTTCCATTTCTACTAGGAAAATACGTATCCACGGCTAAACTAATGGACTGGTATTGATGGAATTTGGTTTGGAGATAGATTGAACCCTAAGAAAAGTAATTAAAACTTTCAATGTTTCAAGGGGGCGTGGCATCTTTCCTAATGGGAAAAATACTGTTACGCCGATACACAAATTTTGATGAAATTCTGTAAAGAGATAGATTGAGTTCTGAATAAAGATATTTTAGTGGGCGGTGCCACGCCCCCAACAGTAAAATATTTTCACAGCTATACTAATTAACCGATTTTGATTAAATTTGATACACAAATAGATTAAACCCCGAGGAAAGGTATTTGTTTTAAGTGCCACGCCCTCAACAGACAAATATGTTTTCACAACTAAATTGATAACCCGATTTTGATGAAATTCGGTATGGAGTTAGATTGAACCCTGATAAAAGATATTTGTTTGTAAGTAGGTGGTGCCACGCTCCTAACAGGAAAATATATTTTCTTAGGTAAACTAATCGACAGAATTTGATGGAATTTGATATTACGATATGTTTATTGAACTCTAAGGAAGGAAAATAGATAGGGTTATTGCATCGAAGGGACTGATAACCGTAATATGGCATTCGTTTTATATGGTATTTCGAAATGGAAAGTAGTGGGGCTTTTTTGGGAGTCACCAATTTGAACTATAATAAATAACCGAAAAAACAGGTTCCGTGAAAATGTTTTATGAAAACGGTCAACTTGAGTCATCGCGTCAGTCCCCGCCAGGTCTTGATTTTCCGCTGACTGTGACCTTCATCGTTCAGATGAGATTTCCTCGCTAAATAGAGCGGTATATCTCACGCATCTCCATCTGAAATACTACAATCTTTGGATTTTGTTCATTCACACCACACTGTAAGCCGCTACACTACGAATGTATACCAAGAAGAACAATAACAACGTTTACACATCCTTGTGACCAGACAAATACACACACACGCACACACACAGAAGACATAAACCGCAAGGCGATTTTATGTCCTGTGTGGCATGGTATGTTGCGTTCTTACGTCTGTGCCATTTAAAAGTTTGTTTTTTCTTATTAGAACTGCTACTACTTTTGTTGTTGTTGTTGCTGTTGCTTACACTGCCCTTAAGCAAAGTTCGTCCTTAAAATTGGGCAGAAATGTAACGGCAGAACACATGGCAGCGGTGGTGGTAGGTGCAGACGTGGTCCATTTGCTTAGATTCCCCAAGCACAACAGCAAGACCAAGACGTTTAAAGTATCCAGTGTTTTTGCTCATTTGTAAACGGACGAAAGGATAGACGTCAGAATGTCGCACACTCCACAAGAACCTTGTAAGATTGATTTTGTAGCCACAGGAGACTCACCGCACGACCAACACTCTCTTACACCATATGTGTACACACACACACATTCAAGAGCATGAGCCGCCCGCAAAGGCTTGTTTCCTGTCTTGTTAGTTGGTCCACAAAGCAATTGCCTTATTGTCGAAGTTACCATTTGTTACAATAGAGTTTATATTAAATCCGTATGTCCTTTTGTCCTTTGGTTCGTCCTTGCATTGTAAAGCTTTCTAACACTTTGATTCTAATGAAAAGAAATTGTAAGGTCAAAATTGGAAATGGAATTGTAAGGACAAAGGAATTTGGAAAGTCCTGTTTCTAGATTTTTCACTTTAATTTTAAGAACTTTGAATAAATTTTTTGCTTTTGAGAGTCTCTTAAGAGAAGTTATAAGTTGTAATTGTGTTTTTTTTTCTCTCTTAAATTGATTGTTAAATTAAGATACTTCATTAAGCACTTTGGTTTGATATGCCGGAAACACTGCATCCTCCAGAACCGGATGCAGGGTGCTGCTGAAATCTGCCTAGCCTACAGTGGCAGATTTAAGAAAGCGGTAACTTTTTTTACTTCTGATTCTTTTTTTTTTCTGAATAATTTTCATTTGAAAAAAATATTTTATTTCACTGGGGTTTCTCAGGTACAGCTAAATTATTAATATTCAAATTTTCGCATAATAAATCGGTGAGCTCACCTCAGAAATATAATTTCTTTGATTGAGTTCTCAATAGATCTACGGAAAAGGGAAACATATCAGACTTGAAAATTCTTACTAATCGGTTTAAAAATCACTGATGATACCGTTTAGCAGCAGATGAAACTAGTATGACATCTCTAAGCTGCCGTTTTTGATGAATTTATCTTTGTTTAGTGTATTTTTTTCTTTTTTATTAAGTGTTGACACACACTGTACTGAAGAGTAAACTCAGTAAAATAATTATATTATATTTTCTGTTCAGGTACACCACAAACAAAATTAAGTAGTTTATTTTTCCTCCTCAGAATGGTATGTGACTTGTGAATTTTTCACGAACTTCTCACGTCCGCTCCGTTTTCCATACATTTTAGTATGGAACGACTGTTTTCCGGAATACTTTTTCCGGAATCGATTTTCCGGAATGTACATTTTCCGGAATGATAATTATTCGTATACATAAAATCCACAACTCATGTTGCTATAGTAACGCAATCTGTATATTACTTTCCTATTTCTAGTTAATATTGTAACGTCTTTTATTTTCCAAAATTCTACGCAAAAATGAACGCGAAAATAGTGGGCACAAAACTTACTATAAATGGTTACTTGTACACTCGCGGCAAAAGTGAAAATGGCAAAATTTACTGGGAATGTGTGCAATATCGAGCACGGGAATGTCTCGCTAGAGCTGTCACCGCTGATATTACACCAGATCTTATTATAACAGTCTATCGAGGTCCGGATGACCCAAAACAGAAACGGTTGGACTTTCAACGCAGAATCAGATCACTCGTTCAAAATTACGCGGAATATGCAGATCGCGGGGATGACCTACGATTTCTGCGCTCAATTGCACACAACATAGTTTTGTCAAAATTTCAAATTTTGAGTACGATGATTTATACAAAATTCATACAAATACAAAATATTTTGCTAATGACGCATAAGTTAGTAATTATATTTCCGTGAAACAGTCGTTCCGGAAAATGTATATTCCGGAAAACCGATTCCGGAAAAAAAATTTCGGATTCTTGGTCATTCCGGAAAATTTCCATTCCGGAAAACGGATTCCGGAAAAAAAATTTCGGGTTTTCGGTTGTTCCGGAAAATGTCCATTACGGAAAACGGATTCCAGAAAGTGGGTGGGAACGCAAGAGCCCGCTGTAGAAAAGTCAAGTGTATGTATAACATTACATGATGGTTTGTGAGGGATGGAGATGCATTTTGGTGTAACAAACCAACCAGGGTTGCCTTGCCAAAGGCTATCCCGTTGACCGAAAATTCCCGATTGTTGGCCAATTTTGCAATTTTAACTAAAAGTTTATAATATTACATATTATGTTTTTACCACATACATATAAATTAAAAAAATTATAAACAAAACAAAATATATTGATTTCATGCCCAAAATTCATCTTTAGAATTACATTGAACCAAGTTAAGTATTTTACTTTACAGTCCGGATACAATGGTTAATTTTTTGTTGATTTTTTACATAACAGGAAACCTACATAAGTACCCCTATTTATGACACATGTTTTAAAATTACCTTTTATCCGATAGCAATAGTTTTTATTCATTCCTTAAAAAAAAAATCCCTTCGACCGAAAATGAGCTTGGCCAAAGTTATAGAGAGCTATGAATTTCCGTTATATTTCTTCTTTATTTTATCCAATTTGACTTAACAATTGATGAAAATAATTTTTATGCTTAGAACCTTTTTTGAAATCTTACATTTTTAAAGACTGTATTTATCGTCGAATACGTACGGTACTCCTCGTTTCGTTTTTCTTCCTTACCTAGTACTACCCGCGGGCTGCATATTAATTACGTAAAATATTAATTGATGAGTTTTCAATTTTTATACCCTATAGTCAGAGTATAGTCATTCCATTTGTAACGCATAGAAGGCAAAGTGTCAAGTAGAAATAAATTCTTTCGTCCATATTCAATACCAAAAACCTGTTTTAATATGTAGCCTGTGTACCGAATTTCAGTCAATTTTATCGTTTAATTTTCCCGTAATCGTGAATTTCACAGACAGACGGACAGATGGATAGACGGTTAGATTGACAGACGGAAATATGGGCAGACGGATAGACGGGCATGCCAAAATCGACTCAGGTAGTGACGTTGGCCCATTTGACGTTGGTCTATTTTTGGAACAGAGATCGCCAAAAATAGAATGTCAAACTTTTACAACAAAATAAGTCGATTTTTTGCTGTAATATTTAATTTTTTTACTTACCCATGTATTTCCTAACATTAAAGTGCAAAAATGAGCACCATACGCCTTGTTGAAAATTTTCGAGCAAAAAGAGTTCTTCCGGCGCTCTCCGAGCCACGGCGCCGAATTACTCAGCTTAAAATATTCTAGTTTAAAATGTACATTCACCCTATTTTGTGTGATACACGAGTAACAGCATTTTTAGAGGGATGAAATATTCTAATACAAATGTACAGATCGTGCACCTGGAGTTTTTAAGTACCTAAAATGCTAGCTGCTGGTTGGTTTTTGAAAACAGGCGGGTTTTAGTAAGTTATTTTGTTAATGTATTGAATGTTCTCGTACATGTATCTAAATATATGTATGTATATGCTTGCATCATCTAGTTTGAAGATAGTTTCTTTGTTACACTTTATTTGAACCATATTCTATGCTCAGGAAAATGGTAGAGCTGAAATGAAATAAACTGCATGTGATTCACATTGCGCTTAAAATAACTTTACATCTATATCCATGTATTACTACATTTTGACATATACAATTACATCGTTTTCTCTTATAAGTAAATTTTTATAGCGTTATGTGGTATTATCTTGTAGAAGTCACGAAAACTTTTTATCCAATGCATATCTTATCATACCAAGTTTGGTAACCTTGCTGACTTACTCCTTTTTTGATATTGTATTGTTGTATCAGAGATGCTGGGCCTACTTTTCAAACGCTGCCGAAGTTGATTCCAGTTCTTACCTGTGTAAGCCAATGCTCTCGTGTCGTCCAGTGACGCCAATGATGTCAAATGTTTTTGTACCAATAAATAAATAATAATGACAAAATTTGCATAAATCGTTTGTTTTCTGCGCACAGCGTTTCAAAGCTTCGGCTTTGTATGGAAGGTACCACGCCGACTCGTCTAATATTGGCCAGCACTAACTTGTATCTCTTGTTGAACCTGGAATGCATTGATGAAGCGAGGTGCGCAGCACCCAAGATCAGTCATCAAGCCATCAAGACTCAATACGAAAGTTAAAATGTAAAAAGTACTACATATTGAAATACTTTAAAAAACTTTTGAGTCTATCTCGGGTGTGCACAAGTTTGCTTGCTATCAGCTATCTAATTTCCGATTGCACTAGATGAATCTCTCAGCAGAGAACTGGACTCCATAAGTCGTGGCATTCAGTGAACTTTCAGCGAGCATCTGGAAAACTACGCTTATAGCAGTGACATATATATGCCTCCTTACCACAAATCATTCTAAAACGCATGACAATATGACTTCAGTCGGATACTCTACGGAAGAAGTTGCTTTAAAAATCAACATAAATAAAATAAAATAAATGTCCACTCATCTAATCGCCAGCAATTATTCCATCATAGGCAATTCCAGCGAAAATCAAATGGAAAAGTCACATATTTGGGCAGCGTAATAACACCTAATGCCACTACCAATACGAACATCCATGCTAGAATTAACAAAACGAATGGCACCTCCGCTCTCTTGGCGACATCGAAGCTCAACATATTTGAGTCAAATGAGTAGTAGGCGGAGAGCCCGCTGTAGAAAAATCGAGTGTATGAGATTACAGGATAAGATTTAAGGGAATGATTGTAATGCATTTTGGTGAAACTAACCAACCAAGGTTGCCTTGCCAAAGTCTGTCCCGATGCCCGAAAATGCCCGAATTTTCGCTAATTTTGTTGTTTTAATTAAAACTATAATTTTCTACAGCTGGAAATTTATGCCAAATGGTAGAACTTGAAAATGCCTGAGGTTGCATTGTTGAATCCTGTCCCAAACATGTGTTTTAACCGGATTTTTGGGTCAATTTTCAGTAATGAAGATAACAGATAGTGCCAAATGATAGAGATCGAAGAGCCTAAATAGAATATATAGAGTTGGTTTGCCTAATCCTGTCCCAAACATGTTTATATATATATATTTTCCCTCCAGATCCTGATGATGGCTTAAAAATTAAGCCGAAATATTGATTAAAAAACTTAAAATAAAAACATAAACAATTTTTGTTTTGTTGCTACGGCCATAGCTCAGTTTTTCACAAAAAGCTTTCACTTAAAAAGGCCTATTTCAATAATACAAATTTTAAAACTTTATCTTAAAATAAGAATTTAGTGATAATTTTTATTAGGGATTAAAAACAAGCGTCTGAGGAATATAACTAAACAAAATTGATCAGTAGTTTTTGCGTGATGCGCGGACATCGTTGGACATAACTATCATTTTATATATATAGATTTTAGTTTATTTATCAAAATCTGATGTTGTTGAGCAACACGGTCTGTTGTTTGCTTAATCCACTAACCTGAAGCATTTTTCTACACTTTGGCATACGATAGTTTTTCATTGAGACACATACATATTATATATTTGGTATTTTTAATAATAATTCAGATGCGATCAGTCCGAAATATACTAAGCGTAAATTCACTAGTATACAACAAGACGAGATAAAAAGTTTATGAGTTTATAATTGTTCTTTATGAGAATAAAGAGAAAACGATCAAAGAGAAAACGATCAACGATCAATAACTGCATTGTAAAGCATTTGTGAATGAAGTTTTGTATATTGAAATCTCAAGGGCTTTATACGAATAATATCTACACCCTGCAATAGAGAAGGAAATAAAATGAAACTTAAAAATTAATGAAATTATTATTATCAAAACGTTGAATTTGAAAATATTTTGCATAATTTTATTAAACATGGTCACATATGTATACACATTACTTCATTTTGTGATTTTAAAATCGAGTTACATTTTTTTTAATGGATTCTATCATATTGTATGCTCAAATCGTAACAACCCTTTTAAATTAAAACTTGCATTCATCTTCGTGTTCGAGAAAATCCCTTAAAATGCTCTGCGACCTCAGCACGAGCGACGTCTTGTTGAACTCTTGTGATTCCTTTTAAACTTTCGCAGTAACATTATGACGTGACATTTGGTCAAATGGTCAGCATGACTTCCATTTGGTCATACAATTCGGCAGTGCAAAAGCAATTAGGACGGAAATCAAGAAAGCAACACAATATATGTCAACATGTCTCTTGGGTACCTGAAAAGAGAAAGTGTTAGAAAACTTTGTAAAAATGATTGATTAACTGCAAGTTTATGTGCAATCAAATTAGGGAAAATCGAAATGCTGTCTTAGGGAAATGTTTTTTTAAGTACCGAATAAAGGTTAAAGTATCACGTTTCACTATAAAAACTTGACATACGCACTACGGCTACAACAATACCCTGTGGTCGAATTCAAAGCATTAAAAATGCAATAACTTTTTGCACCAACTGGCAGAGTTCAGAATGTGCAAAAGTATCGAATTTCAAGAAATATTTTGCTTGCGAATCAAAGGATATTCTTCTTGGGATTTAAAGTTCTAAGAAAAAATTTACATTTTTTTTCATATATGACATAAAATTTAATTTAAGAAAACTCTCAAAAAATATCACTAAAAAATAAAAAATCTTATTAATATACAGAGTACAATGTGGCCATTTGAATTTGCTTTCAGAAAAAAAAAACACCATCTATAAATCTTTACAATAACAATTTTCTTTTTTGCATTCGGTCAACTAACAAACAGAATCGAATCGAATTCAAACATCATTCATTTGTGGACTGTTTTGTGGAGACTGTGCTCTGTTAGATGTGGGTAGTTGAAATGTTTACATTTCGAGGGTTGCTTAAGGGGGGTAGGATATACAAAAAAAAAAAATGCTAAAGACGCAATTTATGGTCGATGCTTAACCCTTAAAAAGGTGTAGTCACACACATGAACACAAATATCTACTACTCGCGTACACAATTCTCTACGAGTAAAAGCAAAAAGTGACCGTATAAAAATAAATACACATTAGAGTAGGAATAGCATCAGCAACAACAACAACAACAACAACAACAAATGTAACAGCAATAACCCATGCTGGGCTCATGGTATCTGCAACACACAAATTTATCTCCATTTGACCCTCTTCAAAGTCCTTTTTATAGTCATTTTGGGTCCTGCTGCTCCTTCGTCATGTAATTTTTTCGTTTATTTTTTCATCCATTCAAAACACTCATTCAATATTCATTCCCCACTAGCGTAGAAGAGCAGAGCTGAGCAGCAGTGGCAGCAAAACACACGACCAAACGTCCAGGGCCAGCCAGCCAACGGTCGTGTCCTTCTTAAATTTTTAAGACATGTAAATATTGTGTCCCGTCGACCAATTGAGTATGCATTAGGGTGAACCATATTTTTGGGAAATGCTTAAAATAAAAAAAAAAAACCGGGCGGATTGAAAATTGTGATCAAGAGAAAAAAACACTTGCACTTTTTGAATTATCACAGGAGTAGATTAAAGCTAAATAATGCACAATTCATTATAGCTAGGTAGCCAGTGGCCTATGTCTTATATGATTTTATCATGTGGCAGACTTTGAAAATCTTGAAGCTCTAAGTAATATAAGTAATACGAACAAGCTCTGCCAATGCGTTGCCACTTTGTTATTAATTAAGACCACTTTGATACTGTGAAAAAAAAAAAAGAGTTTTATCGCGTCTGTCTTTTATATAATAAAATGTGTCTATACACAGAAACAGATAATTGCAAGTGGCAGACGTTTTTGTTGCTGCGTTTAAGTGTAATTAAATTTTTTGTTCAAATTTTTTTTTGTATATTAATAGATATTGATTGGCAGATTGCGATTATTATAAAAATTATTTCATAAGAAACGAGAGAAACAAACTCTGCCACTTAGTTATTGCCTCATTTAAAAATTGCAATATTACAAACATGTAAAAAATTGAGTACTGATTCATTAAATGGCGTCTGCCTCTTAGCTGTCTGGTTCCTTTACTTATAAAAGACATAAATATAGAGAAGGCAGACGACTCCAGCGCTGTGTTTTCAAAGGCAGTTGTTTTTTTAGCACTTAAGTTGCATATTATTAAGGATTTATCTATATAAAACTAATACTGTGCAAATTATGTTAACCATACTATTGTTTTTTTTTTTGTCTGGCTGGACACCACTTTGCTTTTACATCTCCGAATTATGGGATAATTTTTTTGTTTCCGTTAAGATAATTTATTTAAATTTTTTTTTATGTTTTCCGCCGAAATATCATTAATTGAAATTTACTACACAGATCCATATAAAGATTTAATAAGTTCCAGTATGACAGGATAACTGGAAAATTTAAATTGAGGATATATTATAAGTAATACGAACAAGCTCTGCCATTGCTTTGCCACTGTGTTATTAATTAAGACCACTTTGATACTGTAAAAAAAAAGTCTTATCGCGTCTGCCTTCTATATTAAAAAATGTGTGTATACACAAAAACAGATAAATGCAAGTGGCAGACGTTTTTGTTGCTCCGTTTAAGACTAATTTAATTTTTTGTTCAAATTTTTTTTATATATATATAGATATTGATTGGCAGATTGCGATTATTATAAAGATCATGTCATAAGAAACGAGAGAAACAACCTCTGCCTTTTAGTTTTTGCTGCATTTAAAATTTGCACTATTGCAAACATGTAAGAAATTGAGTAATGATTCATTAAATGGCGTCTGCCTCTTAGCTGACTGGTTTCTTTACTCATAAAAGACATAAATATAGAGAAGGCAGACGACTCCGGCGCAGTGTTTTCAAAGCCAGACTTTTTTAGCACTTAAGTTGCATATTATTAAGAACTTGTCTATATAAAAATAATACCGTGCAAATTTTGATACCCATGCTATTATTTTTTATTTGTATGGCTGGACACCACTTTGCTTTTGCATCTCCGAATTATGGGTTAATTTTGTTTCCGTTAAGATAATTTATTTAAATTTTTTTTTATGTTTTCCGCCGAAATATCATTAATTGAAATTTACTACACAGATCCATATAAAGATTTAATAAGTTCCAGTACGGCAGAATAGCTGGAAATTTTAAAATGATCTCGGTGAAAAAAAAAAAAGATATTGATATAATTCAAAGCGGGTTTTGAAGGAAAAAGGTTAAGCTTATCAACTATATAATTAAATGTATTCGGAAAAATCTGCTGTCTTTTAAATTAATATACGAATTTGACACATCAAACCTCATATATTTAGAATAATCGAAGAGCTACACCTCTGCCTTATGTATTTTCAGATTCTAAGGGCAATACAGAGGACATTGAAATTCTAGAAGATACCGATAAAATTATTTGATAGAGTTTTTTGTTTCATAATAACAACTAATGCTATTAAAAATGGGGCAGTGTGGACGTCTGCCTTTTATATTTTCGTTATCTATACTATGCTCTTAACACAATATATCAAAGGCAGACGTGATAAAATAATTTAATATAGTTTTGGTTTTTTCCAACTTCAAAATTCTTAGTTTTTCTAGAAAATCTTAAAAAATCGGAAAAGCTTTTGTAGCAATTATTCACTAATTGTTTTCCAAGATGTGGTCAAAAAGCTATACTTTTGGAGAGAGCTAAAGTCCATCAGCGGCCGTGCGAAATATACTGCACCAGAAGTGAGGTATTTAATGTCTTTTCCATACAACATATAGTTCCATGATTCATAGGTTTTATTGCTTACAATTGTTGAGGAAATTTTCAAGAAGTTAGTTCGCTTCACTTCAAGGTATTAGAAATTCTGAAATAAGTACAGGATCAATGGCTCGCTTCAAAACCGTTTTTGGACCCTTTAAGAGTTATGGTTCGACGTGCTTGCAATCAAAGTTTTAATCATTCATTTTCCTTACTTTTTATTTTCTATCCTTAATTTAATACACTTTATTTGGGCGGGCCAGACGAATTCTGGAGTAAACCTGACCCACCCGCTTGCTTGACGACTGGTGTGCCTTATTTATACCATATATGACAAGTACTTTTTGGTCTAAGCTGAATATGCAAAACTGTAATTTTAGGCTTGGATCCACCCTAGTTTTCATGGATGTTAAGATACATTTGGAAGATATCTTTTTTGCATTGTGCTGAATTTTATTTTTTAGATACATTTGTTAGTTTTTTCTGTAGATTATTTTAAATTTTGCTATACATTTGTTTTTTCTTTTATTTTTTTTATTTTTGTGTTTGGTTTTCTACTCAACACTAATTTACATGTAGTGTACATGTGTATGGCCAATTTTTTTCCAAACATTAGAATGTATGCGTGGTTTTTTCGTTCAACAAAAGCCAATCTATATATGCTTCTGCTAAATTTAATTCATTGGTTTAGTATACAATTTTTTTAACTCAATTTTTTAGAGCTTAAAATTTGAAAATTCTAATCTTTAATGACCTTAGTTTTCCTGGTTTGTAGACAAAATGAATTTCTGTTTATTATACTTATAAAAATTAAAATGAGATACTTCATGTGGAGTTATCATACCGTAATTAATGAAATCATCTTACGAGGAGCTAGCTCTTCTTATGAAGACCTAGGGGGACTATATCCCTCGCCCCTCGGTTTTCCAACCGATAATGAGGATCTTTTTTTTTTTTGTTCACATCGTCTATATATATGTACATTAGGGTGATTCAAATTTTTTATTTTTTGATTTTTTTAAGGTGCTGTTGCTTAAAAAGTAAGTTTATGATATGAAGAAAAAGCTCACGAAAATTCAGCTCTGTAACTCAATTTTATAAGGTGGCGCCGGAGCCTGTTAGTTTTACATGTAAATTGTATGGAAAAATTATTTTTTTCAAAAAAGGTGTCTAAATGAATAGGTGATTAGTGCTGTTGAGCTGAAAAGGGTCGTTTTTCGATGTAATTTTTTACGCTAAATCCGAATCTGGCCTCAGAATTGACCCATCATGTCTGAATCCTGAAATATTTGAGGCTAAGTACCTAAAACATGATGTTTTTTGTCTACTTTCGAGGCCATGTATAGGATTCAAAGAAAGTTGATCAGCTTATTTTTAATAAAAGCATCATTTAGTACCATCCTTGCCCTTTAAAATGAGCTTTCAAGTGGTGATCTGTGATGTTTGCTTGCAAAGTTATAGCCATTTTAAAGTGACATGAATTGGATCCCCTACAATGGGTTGCAACCCAACAATATTAACCAACGGGTTTCAAATTCATGTCACCTTGAAATGGCTGCAACTTTGCAAGGAAGCATCACAGATCACCACTTGAAAGCTCATTTTAAAGGGCAAGGATGGTACTAAATGATGCTTTTGTTAAAAATAAGCTGATCAACTTTCTTTAAATCCTATACATGGCCTCGAAAGTAGACAAAAAACATCATGTTTTAGGTACTTAGCCTCAAATATTTCAGGATTCCGACATGATGGGTCAATTCTGAGGCCAGATTCGGATTCAGCGTAAAAAATTACATCGAAAAACGACCCTTTTCAGCTCAACAGCACTAATCACCTATTCATTTAGACACCTTTTTTGAAAAAAATAATTTTTCCATACAATTTACATGTAAAACTAACAGGCTCCGGCGCCACCTTATCAAATTGCGTTACAGAGCTGAATTTTCGTGAGCTTTTTCTTCATATCATAAACTTACTTTTTAAGCAACAGCACCTTAAAAAAAACAAAAAATAAAAAATTTGAATCACCCTAATGTACATATATCTATGTACATCATAAGATCTTACTGGTGGCTCCTTTGACACCGCCAAATAATTTCAATTAGCAAAAAACGTGTGTAATTTTTATAATTTCTTACATGAAAATCGGCTCATTTTCAAGTTTTAGCCCTTGGCTCCGCAAAGACTGAATACAGCGCTAAGGAGTGGGTCAATTTCATCATTTCTCACTCCCTCACAAATGTTATGTTCTAATTATTTTACAATTCCCTATAGCCTATGAAATGAAATATACTCATATCAAACTTATGTTTATGCTAAACTGCCCATAAATCAGGCTTTTACTCATTTAACTTTTAATTAGTATATTAGCTGCGCGCATTTTATTTGCCATTCGCTGCTTGTTATCTATAACTAGTAACTATAATTTTATTGGTATGCAAAACATAAATCGCAAGCCTAACGAGTAAAACTATAGTTGCTATGTATACATAGCAAGTTACTTAAATACCAGAGAACAAACAAACGAGTACTCGCTTAAACAACGAGTAGCAATCTTAGCAACTTGGCTTTTTTTCGCACATAATTAGCGACTTAGTGAATAAAATGCAGCTAATATAAACTGCCGTATGAGAGGAGACAAGCCATCAGAACAGGCTATAGCACTTCCTAAAAGAAATAGTCGGCAATATCAATATCTGGGGGGCTAGACTTAAACGATAACATATCGCTAGTTTCGCCATTGCTTATACTGAGCTATGCTCTGTTTGACTCCATATTTATTTCGAGATGCTGTGTCTCAAAAAAGTATATATCTCACGTTCCGTTCGTCACATAAAATAGACATTAGTTTTTTTTATAGACTAAAACTAAATAATATAAAATGCCCGCCCGCCCGAAATTAACAAAACCCTATGACTGTTTGACTATTCTATTCTATTTCTATTCTAAAGAGTAGTACATAGTAAATGGGAATATTTTACTGAATTTTTTAGTGCTGTCCCGTTCGTAACTATAACGCACAGAATAAGATATGCATTTAATAATACTCGTACGAGATGATTTCATTTAGGTTTTCATACTAAAACTATTCAAAAACACTGAGAAAATCTCCAAAGCAAAAGGAAACTCACGCACAGACATCACCACTTCCAAACCCAAAGTGAACAAACTATAATGTCATATCTACCTCCATTACAAAGAGATCACAATTGGTGCAAAGTGGTAAGCTAAAGTACAGCTTATGTTAAATCATCCAATGTAAATAAGCAAGCCATTAATAACAGTAACCGATATGTGATTCAAACGAACATAAGGCATCACAACAAACACCAGAAATAAATCACTAACTCCAGGACCATGTATGTATGACAACCACATTTGATTTTTCAATTCATTTCATTGTGATGCGAATACTTAGGACTTTTCTGATTACGTTTTGAATTTGCTTTGGAACGGATTTGAAGTTCGAAGTTCATATCAGGAACATACAAAACAAAGAAATCCGTCAAACTATCGGAGCTACAGCAACTGAAGTTCAAAGTCAAAAGATGTTTCGTAGCCAATTCCGACCATTCAATTTAGAAGTGCTATTCATATTCAACTACGAACTTCAATTCTACTTCGGAACTAAATCGGTATCGGAAGAGACCTGGCTTTTAACTCAAACCAACGCTCAGAAGATGGTCCTATTAATGAAAAATAAAATAAGATTAGTCTCTGGATAAAAAAGTCGAAAAGGGATTAGATAGAGAATGCATTGTTCTCAATAGAACGATCTCAATTGAGAACAGATAAGACGCAAAGAGAATGGTACTGATAAGTCGCTCAGGTATAACGATGAACTAACTAAATAAACTATTTCTGTAGTGCACATCCTGTTGTCAGTTTTCCAAAGGCATTGAACTGGCGCTAAACATAGTCAATAGTGGGTTCTATATCCGTATTCCCCATTGGTCCGAATTATTAACATTGCGCGTCACTGAACTTCAGCATTCTAAATAGTCTGTACGCATCTTAATAGGGTTCCGTTTCAGTGTCCTGTGCGTCAGACTTACTTAACCCTTAAACGCTTCGTGGTACCGCAAGGAACCAGCCATTTAAAAAAAAAAAAATTGAAAAAATAGTATTCGTAATCTAGTCTCATTTTTCTGTAAGTCTTCAATATATTAAACACAACAAAATGAAATAAATTTTCTCTTGCAAAATAAATTTTGAAGTTTGGGGACCTGATGGTTCACCAGGGACCAGCCAGGTAATTTGTGTGTAGGGTGCGTATCTGTCATTTAAAAAAAAAGTTATAGAACAAAAGCTGTCCGAAGTCGCAGAATCTACAACACATATTTTTTCGGATCAAAAAAAAAGTCAGGCTTTTAAAGGTTAAGTGCAAGTAAATAGTCGTTAAAAGTAAATATCTATGTTTTAGCTAATTACCTTCGAAAACAGATGCTTGGAATGAAACAGTTGCCTTTCTTCCTGATCAAAATTTTGACAAATGATTTTCTCGAGTGCCAAAGCGCAAAACTCAAATTTTCCAAGTTTTGTTAAAAAAATTACTGATACCACTTTGTCTTACAGTGGTTCCATTATTAACAACCGAGCGAAACCAGAACGGTCAGTGCGTATTGTATAAAATAACTTTAAGAAAAATAAAATCGAAATGTAAATTTAACTCTTTTATACGTCATATACACACACTCTCGTATGTATTTATATTCCCGTATTTTGACACAAAGTGCAATAGGAAAAGAAAAATTGCACAAGAACTTGCCGCAATTATCAGGCTTTAAATAAAATTCACGAAAAAGTAAATAAATGATCTGCAAAATAACAGCATTCCTGCCAACAGACCGACCACATCTACCATCACAGCCTTCAAATGGGGTGGTAAATGCTGCCCAAGGGACTTGTTTCTTATTGTCTGCTGCAGATGAGATACGGGAAGATGAAGACCCAAGAATGTCTTGGATATAAAGCAGCAGCTCGCATAAGTTTAACGCCACATGTTTTTATTACACTGCCGAATGTGATTACCTTACAGATACTCGTGTGTTGTAAATTCGTGTACTTGTTGTTCATATCTGCCATTACCACATATCTGCACATTATATGAATGGCGAAAAGGACCAACAGTCTATGAGCAAAAAAAACACGAATGTATCCACATGCAAAAGGAATGGACGTTGGACGCTCAGAAGTATGGTACAGCCCGAAGCTAAAAAAGCTTTTTATATTTCAATTATCGAAAGTGAATCCAGAGACACAGTGATATCTGGACTTGAAATAATTTGAGCGTCTTTGCAAATTGCAAATGTTCTCCGCAGTGATATGAAATTTGATAAATACGCGCGAACGGGGCAAGAAAAAACAAAACGAAAAGGGTTCGCTTAACCAAAAAATCAGGGATAAGAAAGGATAATCCAAGGCTGCTGAAGTAGGTATCTCTTCTGCCTTGGCATTGGAAAGCCATAAATACAGTAAATAAATCAAAGTCCTGCCGAATCTAAACAATTCGATGTGTTACAATTGACTTCACCGATCAGGAGTTATTATCTATCTCGCTTTATCCCATGGCAAACAGAGTGTCTCTTGTGCAAATACGGGTACAAAGTAAAGGGTGACATCCCCTGGAATCCTTGTTTGCTGATTTCGCTCTTGTTGTTGTTGTTGCAAAATATTGCTGCTGCTGTTCGCTTTGTTGTTTTGAAATTTATGATAAATTTTAAAATCGTTGCAATTTAATCAATAATTTTTTGATACTCGGCCTCGAATGTTTTTAGTTGTGTTGTTTAGAATATTTTGTTTTTTTTCTTTTTCTTTGTAACGTACAGTTGCAATCGGCGCCATAATTTCATGCATCACTTTGAGGCGCGCATCCTGAAAATTTGCGCTGCTTTGGTGGTAACGCGGTGTGAAAGGGCATGTTTTGCGGATAGATATCCTGCTGTCTTTCACGTCATCAGAAACAATGCAATATTTTGCAATGTTTGTTTAATTTGACCTGACACATTCGATTGTCGTTTTAGAAAATTTACAATTTTTGTTACCCTAATGCAGTATCGATAGGAACGCTTTTACGATTTTAATGAAAGGGGGATAAAAAATTAAGTTTATCGGTAGATTTGTATTTTCTTCAAACAAAAATCTAACTTGAAATTGATAATTACCTTTAAATTATGCTTTCCTAGTTTCTTAGGTAGCCTTGTGACATGTTTTTATTCATCTTTAACAAACGGACTGACTGACTTCAGTGTGTTAATACTCCCGCAGTAATCTTCATACTAAAACAAAAACTATGAGATTTCATCTGTCAAAATCGTATCATTAGCTTAGGAGATATGATATGAGAATGATACGCTGTTCATTCGCTTTTGTATCGAGTTGTCAAAATCAAATCAGTAGTATTTATTTGTTTTAAGCCTTAACCCTTTTAGTTCAGTTTCAATGTGACCTTAAAAAGTTAACTTAGAGCGTCGAAAGGAGTCTTAGTTCAAAAATTAAAAAAGGGTCTTGCAAAATGTTTCATATTTTACAGGCCTAGTCAAAAAACCACAATTTTTTCGGTCAAAACTCATTTAATTTTTCAACACAATCTGCTGTTAGCTCAATAAACTTCGTACAACAATTCTCCAATTTTAGTATGCCTCTGCTTAATACGATATATTGAGGTATTTAAAGTCTGAAAACAGTTTATAATCGCAAGAAAACAACAAATTTGTAGCGCACTTTTGCGTCGCACAGTGGATGGGTTACCACAAATAGTAATAATTAGCGTTAGACTCTTGAAATTCGGTACAGATGTTTTTTTGGTTAAAACTTCCAACCATTTGCAATTTTTATTTCAAAAATATTAAAAATGTTGCGATATTTTTTGTAATTTCCAAGTTATTGGAGAAAAACCAAAAAACGGCGCTGAACTCTTGAAATTTGGTACAAAAATTTTTGAATATTAAAAAAGTCCAATAATGTACACACCTGCCTCCCATACGAAGGTGGGATGTGGTTGGGTTTTTTTCTCCAAAATGGGTATCAACTTGCATTAATTTCGCAATACTAATCTCTCCAAAAGCTAAAAATTTTGTGATATCTTTTATAGTTTTCCAGTTATTGACGACTTGTATCTTCTGTTTCTGAAAAGCGTTTGGATGTATATATTTTATTCAAAGTGGATGGATGAAAAGGCAAAGTATATCCCTTAACCTTTCTCCTCCCTTTAAGGGAACTTCGTTCTGAACTTAAACACCTTTCCTCACACTGTAAACTATTACAATTGATATTGTAAAGGATTCCAAAACGTGGAGAGGATATATGAAGGAATACCGGCCGATATTCTTGAAAGAGTTGTCGATTATTGAACCCACAGAATGGACCATGATTATTTTGCTTTTTTTACAAAACCTTTTTTTCCGTGTAGTCGTGGGCAACATTTGAACGAAATATTTTTTAAACATTGAGCTGTAGGAACTGAACTATCATTCTAAATAAAGATTTGCATCAATACATTGATTTTTATGTATTTTATTTAGAAAACAAAGTAGGAAGCTCCCTTTTCCTTATATCCCGTCAACTAAGCTTTACTTTTGAGGTAAAAACTCTACTAATTGACAGTATGGCTAAAAAAGAAAAATAGTCTTGCGTTTTTCGTTTCATTAAACATACCTAATTTCAAGCCAAACTCGTGCTAAAGAAGTTGCACTTCTAAAATTTTCGAAATCCAAGAATATATAATTTTGTTTTCTGTGAAAGTTTGCAAGTTTGCCACTTAAACATTTTTCATTGTCGTTTCTGAAATTCCGTACAACTTATAGAAAGGCGATAGAAGAAAATTAGTTAATTAGTTTTACAAAGTGGAAACAATGTATTTTCCGCCAATATGCTATAATTGCGCATGTTGTTTCAAACAAGTTAACTAGAGCGGTCTATCCAAAAGTTCCATAGAACATTTTTGGTGATCAAAGTTCAACTTTGAGCCCACTGTATCACTAAACACAAATAAAATTTAAAACTTTTATATGTTTGTTTCCTTCCCTTAGAATTATCTAACAATTTTTTTAAAAAAGTGTTTACATCTCTTTCTTTTTTTTTGTACTTATGCCCGCGATTTCCCACTTCGCGTTTTTCTATTTTCTTGTATTTGTTTCTAATGGATGTGAATGTTTTCATTTGTGTTCCAAAAAACAGTCAACATAACCTTGTTGGGCAACAGACCTACCATGGTCTACTTTGTCTTCGATTCCCCAGGAGAATTTATGAATCCATGTTTTCTTTCTGTTTACGATGCGGCGCAAAAAAAATACTTATCGAGGTTGAAGATCACCAAACAATAACGTGACTAAGAACAAATGTAGCGGCACCCATCTGATAACGAGCAAATTTCAAAGCAATATATTCTTCACCCGTCCATGTTAGATGCCGACAGCTTCAGCAATCTCACGAATCTTCACTCGCCGATCGTCATTTATAATAACATGGTCTTTATCGAACATTTCTAATGCGTTGACCTCCTAAGGGCGCCCTGGATGTTCATCATCAATGTGCCCGTACGACCATTTCATCCAATACGGTGTTTATTTTATTTTTCGAAAACAAATACCTTATCGCAGAAAAATTTTCGATGTTCTTCATTTTTGTAAAAATGCAAAAGTGGTCCGCGATCAAAGTCTGCCTGGCATACACAGAATGACGCAGCTATCTGAAAATTTGAATGCCATCATTTCAAGGTTAATATTCATGAAGAACAATACTGATTTGATAGTGGTGGTTCCATATCATGCATAGGCCGATATCTTTTCCACCTGCCATCAAATATTAAAATCAAAATCTTTATTTTCCTTTGAAGGACTTTAAGACCTATTAATTGTTAGTCTATATCTGAAGATGTTGCAAATATCAAAAAGTTGTGCATAAGAAGTGCTTTCATAACACTTCTTTCTTTATAATTACTACATATTCGTATAAGAACTTCTTATTTTAAAGAAGTTGTGTTTTTCCTTTAATTTGTATTTTTCCAAATTAAGAATCGTCGTTGTCCACTAGTATATGCCACACGCACATATGCGTCTGTAAAGGATAAAACAAATACACAAGTGAATAAAGAAAGGTACAGTCCTTTTCGCTCATCGTACAAAATTCAAAGTTTTCAAATTTAAATCGTAGTTTTTATGGTATTCGTTGCCACAGATACTTTTGCTCTTGTGCGAGTACGAGTACCATGACATCTTTGCTTCTGCGAATCTCCTTTTCAAAAGGCTGGCTGCCTGAATGGTTGGATGGCATTGTAATAAGCTCGAACAATGTAAGATATTTGAAAAGTCCGTACGTGGACGAAGGTCTGTTGAAGATGACATGAATGTGGAAAGAGGGTTACGTGTATTTTTAGAGTTGTTATTGTTAGGGGGAGTAATGGCTGGAAGAAGTTTTTCGGGACGGACATCTGTATAGCGAACACAGGGGTTAAATTTAAATTTGAACGACATTCTGCTGAAACATCTTGTATGTTGGCTTTATGTGGGACTTAAGCTTTCTTATTGACGGTAGGTATGAGGGTGGCTCAGAGCTGGACGAACGATGGCGATTGCGTTTGCGACGGACGTGTATGCTAATGGGCATTTGAGATTTTGGCATTTTGAAGAGTTTGCATTGTCCTTGGCAGACTGTGTGGCGAGTGATCGGGTGGTGTGCTTTTTTGGGAAAAACGATAGGTAAGTTGATGCCATTAAAGTGATACTTGGTTATAAATTACGATGATACCTATTCGTTGATTGCTCAGTGATGGATGTGAAAGAGGTTGAATTTGAAACTACGATTTTGATAGCTATAAAATGTATTCAGAGGATTTTAAATTTAAATTGGCTTTTGGAATTTTACCGATGCAGGGAATAAATATTTGGACATGTCGTAAAAAGTTATCGGTGCCATGGATTCAATTTGATATGCATGAGAAAGAGTTTATTTTATGTTTTTCTATAAAATGGTTTGTTTAATGTACACTGTACGAGGGTTAACAAGCTTTTACTTAGCTGGGTATGTGGGCATGTACGAATTGTTTTTTTTTTTTTACTTTGAAAGACCCAGTACACATCGTATGTGGAATAGTTGCAGTGAAATCAGTTGATGTTTAGAAATAATACAATTTTGAGCATCCTCATCCAAAGTCTAAGACAATTTTACGTAAATTTGGGCTTAAAATTTATATACATGTCAAGTTTATAGTATATTACCTATTGCAACCAAACTTGATGCGATATTTTTAAGCGATGCAATAAGCTAATGATGTTCACTAATGTGAACACTCAAAACGATGTCAGCTTGGAGATAAAGCGAAGACTTACTCTTGCAATATGTGTTACTATGGTCTCAGTAAGCAATTGAGTAGTAGAAACCTCTCTCGCCCGTCAAAACTGACGCTCTACAAGACGTTCATCTTACCCGTGCTACTCTACGGCGCTTTGAGAGATAAACTCTTCGCAAAATCTTCGGTCCTGTTCGGCGTCGGCGACGACTACCGTATTCGAATGAACCACGAACTGTAAGAGTTCTACGCTGACATTGACATAGTCAAGCGCATCACTATCCAACGTCTACGCTGGCTGGTACATGTTGTGCGTATGGACTAAGAAGCTCCGGCGAAAAAGGTGTTTGATACGGAAGCTGCTGGGCGTCGAAGAAGAGGAAGACCATGCCTTTGATGGAAAGACCAAGCTGAGGAAACTCTATCTACGCTTGGTGTGACTGATTGAAGAAGGTGCGCGCGAAGCAGATGCGCCTAGAGAGAGGTTGTATCGATTGTTGAAGATGCGCAGAAGAAAGCCGACTACGCATCACTAGTTTTTATTTTTTCTCCGCTCATTGTTGAAGATCTTTTTCTTTTTGGCATTCGCTATTGGACTTTTTTCCAGTAAGTCTTAATGACGAATTTGATGAGCATGGCTAAAACTTCCATCAGTAAATTTAGACCATAGAGTATCATATAGGGTCGGCAATAATGTGAAACAACATTTGATCTTCAGAAACTGATCCAGCGCTTAATTAGAGTCAAATTGAAACTCAGAAACTGTGGAAATAGGTAACAATATTCGCGATGCCGTGTGCCCCAGCGAATTCAGTCATCTGTCACAGTGTGAGCGGCATCTTGGTCATCGTCTGACTACAATATGCGTCTGTGTGATTAAATTCACAACAACCACCCAGTAATACTTGGCTTGGGGGTTATACGAACCCCTTTGAACCAAATTTTAAATTATTTATTTTAATAGTAGCAGCACTAGAACCATATTAGCGGATCTGGACAAATGAACCATTTCTCCAGATTGTTTGCAGAATTCAAAGCAAAAAGAACACACGAACTCGGAAATTGATGAACAAGGTCAAGCGAATGTAATGCTGAAACGCTCAAGTCTATATTTAAGTAATTTTCCCAAAATATACCCAGTAAAAATGTTCAACCAGTTAAAGTTACGAGCCGCTTTCTCTGGGCCTTACATTAGCCCAAGCTCCTTTATCGTCTCCACAGCTTTGCATAGCGCTTTATAGCACTGCTCTTGGATAGTTTTAGCTCACTGGACCTCTGATGCGATGAACTTTAACCTTGCATATCCCATCGATCGGGTAGAGGACTTTATCGTTAATACAATCATAGTTTCTTTTGTCCCGGAATGCAACATACATCGTTGATGTCATCAGATAGCCTGTTAATATACTCGATGAATCTACATATTTCTAGTGGTGTGAGCCTTAGAGCATTATATTAAGAATATTTTCGTATTGCCATTACTCGTAATTGTGAACAGAAAATTTATTGCAATTTAATTACGAAATACGAGGAAAAGTACAATAGGCATTAAAGCAAAATATATATGTTACAATGTACATATGTATAATGCCTTTATGTAAAATTGACTGTTTGACAATGACAACTTTTCTTCCGTCCACCCACCAAACGCAGCTTACATTAAGCTTAAGAGCCCATACAAGGAATATTTATGCTATTGTATATTAGAGTGTCCGCTATGTCCTAAAGTAAAAATTTTTAAATGGGTCAGTGGGATATGAAATATACAACTTAATGGAAAACTGGGCATTACTTAAACTGGAAGGAAGCTAGCATATATATTTTCAAGTGATAACTATATCGGTTGCCCTAGAATTTTACTGTTTTAACCAATTTTTAACAAATCAGGAATATTGTTTTGGATTTATTTACATTTTTGCTAATAATGCGATTTCATTAAGAATATATCTCTAGATTCTTTTCTTTTATTGAAAATAAAGTTGTTCGTGTCTTCAGCTTCTTTAAAAATTGGAGAAGTGTATCAACTTACACAGCTTTGCCTTTCCGCGGGTACATACCCAGTAAAAAATCTGGAAAAATTTTCATATCTCGAAAACTATGTTAGAATTTTCAAACTATTATGTTTCAATATTATTGGCTCATAAATTTAGGTTTAGGAAATCGATCTCAACTTCTAACAAAGATAGATTCAATGTTCATTGTCAGTATTACAAGCCATGTAAGCACAGTAGGATATAATGAAGAAAGAAGGAGGAAATTTTTCATTCTTTTCGCTTACCTAACTTAGCTAGCGTTTTCCTAGCAGAAAGCTAGCAATCTTCTCCGATAAGCAAGCCGCCATCAAGGCTCTAAGCTTGGAGACGATAAAATTTAAATTAGTAGTACAATATGGGAAGGAACTAACTAGGCTCGGACGTCAGCTAGACATAACTCTCATATGGATTCCAGGCCACAGGAACATTGAGAGTAATAAAGGAGCTGATGAATTAGCAAGTCACGGTTCCTCTTTTGGCGAAACCGGCGTCTCAGAGCGCGTGATACTCTGATTATTATAGTTGAGAAAAAAGTCTTCCCGTCTCTCGGCAGCAAAGAACATTGCGAAAATCACCGCGACTTGTATTGAAAATTGAACTGTCGGAAAAGTATGCTGAAAAATTAGGTATTCCATTCAAGCCTTTTTGCCGTGTGTTGTCTGAATTCAAACAAGATGGAATCTGTTGAGCACTTTCTCTGCAACTATTCAGCCTGAATCAGGCTCAGATATCTAAGACAAGCTTTCTTGAACAACCTCAGCGAATTGGCCAAAAATGATATTAGATTGCTGAGATACTACCTAAACAGGACTAACTGGGTATGGCTTTATCGTTACCAAGTTATTTATTAAAATCTTTTGCCAATCTTCTTTCGAGTTTTGTAGGGTCACGTACATATATGGTTTTGAAACGGCACAATAGTGATACTTAAAGGCTTCTAGCATGGGTGCTAAGCCAGCACTCTGATCTAACCTAACATAATGGAATTAGTGAAATAAAAATTTAAGTGCTATAATTTACGACACTATATACTTTATTTTTATAGTAAAATTATAGCTTTTCGATAAAATAAATAACGGGCACCCTAGTCGTACACATATACATACATATAAATAAACCTTATGCAAATATTGAAACATATTTGGAGAGGATTAATGACGGGCAGTCAGTAGATTTTTGTCGGCTTCACTGTCCAATTTTCCGTTTGTATCATCGTCCTTTCGTATGCCTCGTTGTCTGTCATTTTAATGTTTCTTTCTGCTCCTCGTATTCTGTTGTATTTCTGTTTATTCAAGAAACATGGGTTTCCATTAGCATTTTTATGTCAGTTTGTGGCAAAAAACGGACAAAAGTGGATGGCTCGAGCGAAAATCTTTCGTGAGTTTGGAGCGGAAAAAAATTCAAATTTTAGAGCAACTGTCAGACATATTGGGTGCGTTGTGGGTTTGTTTGCAAAAGTGCGAGTCTATTCACATGCATGCGTACATATGTGTAGGTTGAGCAGGACTTTCGGTCCATTTAACATGTCTCATAACAATTGTCATTGAATTTTACTCGCATTCATTTGCATTTGAATTGGCTTAGTTTTCAGTATAAAAGTTTTGCCAATTTACCGAAAGGAAATGATGTGATCGGTATCTGCCATGGACATACCATACACAATATACTACATAGTTATAAAACTATGAATATAAATTTTTTGAAGTTTGATCACTTTAAGGAGTGGGTGTTTTACAAATAAAAGAATGTATGAGGATTTGTTTTTTTCAACAACACCATTTCAATTTATGTATTTTTCAGCAAACGAGAATGTTTTTTTTTTTTTATTTGCCCATTATATTATTTTCATCATGGAAAAAACTGCATTATTATATTTAGGTTCACAGGAGTAAGCTTTTTTCGCTAATTTCTGGACAGTTAAGATTGCTTTCTAAAAAGTATATTCTGATTTTAAGTTCAGTAGGTACATTTTCGAAAGTTAAAAGCCATGTCTATGAAGCAATTGAGTCGTTTTGATAAAATCTTCGACTTTCTTAATATTTTTTTTAATATTTCACTCATACATAGTTGTGTCATTTTAGTACCACCTACGCAACTCTCAAAACTGATAAAGAGATTTGTCACAATCTATACAGCCTTAATAGCGATAAAAACTATATCCAGTTAGTCCTGTTTAGGTTGTTAAGCAGCGATGCGATTTCATTTTCGGCCAATTCGTTGAGGTTGTTGAAGAAAGCACACTTAGACATCTGAACCTGGCTCAGGCAAAGGCCGGACAGTTGTTGAAAAAATGTTCAACTAATTCTTTTACGTTTGCATTCAGACAACTGAATTCAAATTTGTAAAAAAAGTTGAATGGAATACCGAATTTTCTGGCATGCTTGCCGATAGTCCAGTGTCCAGTGCGTGTCGGGGTGATTCTTGCGATGACACTGGGGCTCTTGGAGAGTAGGTCAGTGGGTTTTGAATTCTTATAAGATGGCCATATTGCTCTGGATGTTTTACAGGTTTTTAGAGAGAAAACATTTCTCTTAACTATACCGAGCGGGATGTGCACGAGAGTTACGTCCAGTTGACGCCCCAGCCCAGCTAGTGCTTTCCTGCATTGTTCTTCTAATTTAGATTTTATCGTCTACAAATTCTAAGCCTTGATGGCGGCCTGGCTGTCGTAGAAGATTGCTAACTTTCCCATATTAGAATTGCTCACTAACCTGCAGGATTCTAGAATATCAAAGTCTTCTACTTGGAGAACACTAGCTGGGCTAGGTAAGCGAAAAGATTGAACAATTTCTCTGTGTTTTGAAAAGACCCCAGCACCTACCCCGCAGTCCATCTTTGACCCGTGGGTCAAATGCTGACAGCATTGGAGTGGAACCCTCAGGAAACGCGGACATCCTTAATCATTATGGAAACGACAGCTAGAACAGGTAATGCACGCTTCAGGGGAATGTTGGAGAGAATTGAAGGAACTCGCTACAGATCGTGCAAGTTGGAAGAATCTTAAAGAAGCCCTGTGCTCCGTGCGGAGATAAAGGATACAAGAGATTAATTACATTATTGTTTCAATATGAAAAGTAGAATAAAATGTTTCGATCATAATTCCCTATACTTTTTTTTTTCTTAATCACGTGATGACTTTCTGCGGCCTAGATGCGAGAATTTTTTTGCTTATTTACATCATCACCGAGATGGAAATGAGCTTCGAGAATCTGGATCGTAATTTTCTTACAGTTTCGGCAGAAGATTCTACAACTAAATCTGTATGCAACTAAATTTATATTATTTTCCATTTCCTTAACCGGAGATATAAAAGTAACTTTTTGTCATAATACGATTGACATTATAATTGCCACGCTCAAAAAAAAAACAGTAGTTCAAATTCCAAACGCTAGATGGACCTTCTTTTATGATAAGAAAATTTTCAATTCTTAGAACCAAATTGAAAAAATTAAGCTACAAAGTTCTAAAATCTTTGTATTAGTTTTTAAAACTGAAAATTACTTGAGAAAATTTGAAAAACTGCGAATGTAACCCAAAACAAAATATTTTTTCATACTCTATTGCATCGCTTTCTATGGCGAAATTAATCATGGAAAACGTAAATTCAAGAGATCGACCTTAACGAATGGAATACACGTTCTCAGTAGTACTTTCTTCTGATCATATATTTAGTATACACTAAACACTGCATTTAGAAAAATTTTAGTAGGGGAAAAATTTGCGCAATTATTTTTTAACTAACTTCAATAATCAGGTTATAGATATATTGTTTCTGTAATTTCTTTTAAGAAAACAACTCAAAAAAAGAAGTTTTTTGAATAATTTTGAAGTTGAAATTTAAAAATTTTAGTAAAACCCTCTCATAGATTTTTGTTAGCATAATAACCAAATAAAATATACATCATAAAATAGGGGAGAGTGGGAAGTTTTGAAGCACGCTTTTTCTGATGGCTCTAACTACCAAAATATAGTTTTTTTTTACATTCAGCCGAATTAAATCTTTCAAGCATTTAAAGAAATACTTCCTTGTTCAAGGATTCGCATAAAATATTTTTTTTTCTACAAGTTTTGTTCGTTGGCCTGGAAAACTGTTGTTTCACGTTTTTTGAAATCGTGGGGAGTTGTGAAGCACGAGTGAAGAATACAGAAAATAGCATTATTTGTGGGAAATTCTTTATTGGGACGACGAAAAATGACTATTGTATATACTAGGTACAATATTTGTACAAAATGGGAACAATAAAAATTTCAAGAAAAAAAATATGAACTATTCCGATTTGCAATGGACACATGTGTAGCCGCAACAAAATCTTTAGCAGAAAAAATACCAGGATTGTATTCGCAAATGCCTGTCACTTCGAATCCTATTTTTATATTCTTGGGTGTTGCAGTCGCATTAAGACATTGTTCAGCTATAGTGACAATATCATAAGACTCCACTTTAGAGTGCAACTTCATCCAATTGGGACATATTCGCCGTGCTTCACATCTCCCCATTTAATGTGCTTCATTACTCCCCATTTGTTACTTTTTATTAATTCCGACCGCGTGAGTGACCCATAAAAAATTTTTGCATCAATCCTTTTGCACATTAAAAGACTTATAATTGCTGATTATTTTGCATACTAACCTTATTAATTCACTCAAAAAATGTTCGTCATAATGTACCACACGCGACTATTCAATAAAACTTTTCGAGCGTGATTACGAACCCGCTCTCTGAGAAAATAGTACAAAGTATGCTATCGGTTCAAGTGCTAGGAAAAATTGAGAATTAGGGCTAAGAAAATTTTTAAACTAGGCACTTAAACTAGGAATCACTTTTAAGTGACATCTATAGTCGTGCTTCGCAACTCCCCATGCTTCAAAACTCCCCACTCTCCCCTACATTTAATTTCGCAAAATATCAAATGACATATGGCATAATTTTAATTTAGAATTTTTCACATCAGAATTTTCTAAATTTCAGAGAGTTTTCAATTTATTTTAGTGATTTGTTTTGGAAAAAATCGCATGCTGTCAAAGTATTTCATTGTTAGTATTGTTAAAATATAGACAATTTTTTTCAATGTATTTAAAAAAATAATTTAAAGTAATGTAATGCAAATATCCTTCTTTAAGTGCTATTTTAAACAGCAACCATTTTCGAAATATACGCAATAAAAATGGCCACTAAGGGGGTTGTAAATGGACAGTGCATCATAGCCCACGAAAACTTTCCCATTGTTGACTTTGTCTATGGCAGCATAAGTCAGTGACTGAAAAGCAGAAAGATAAAATGCAAACAGCACGATATGTCGAAAATCGTGCTGACCCTTTCGTGTTCCTTTTTATCTTCTCCATAAACGCAACTACGCAACAATGGCGTAGGGTGTATGTGTGAGCTACCAAGTTTTGGTCCTGCTGTCATTCCACACAAACTAAATATGTTATATGCATGTATGGTTGTGGACTCTATTCAATGTCCACCCCTAATGGACAAACAACGACCACCGCAAGTTCAACCCCCACACAACAGTATGCGAGAACATTTAACATTAAAAACATGCATACATAGAATATACACTGGAAAAAAACTTGTTCACGACATTATGAAGGAATTAAGTGCTTACTAAAACAATTAAAATATTGTTTCCCACGCTATTAAGAAAGAAATTACCTATTATCGATAGCAATAACTTGAAATCATTAGAAAAACATTGATTTTGATTCAGTGAAACCTACATACATATGTATTTCGATTCAAAATCATTTCATATTTAATTCAAAGCAAACAAGCGAATAAAATTCAAAACGATTATAATTGGAACTAACTCAACCTCAACTTAACTTGGGCATAAATCCAACTCAGAATTTCAGATTACATAGTCAGCGTTTATACGATGAAAGTCTTGCCGGAAAGTTTCCTTGTTTGTAGGCAAGAGGGGAAAAACGAAAGGGTGTTGTACAGAATGTTCCGTACCCGCAAATTCTGTTTCGTTCTGTTCTTTAGCTTATATTATGCTTTGACTCTACCTTTGTTGTGGTGGATCGACGCAGTAACTGCTTTGTTATTCACAAGCAGAAAGAAATTCTAGTTTTCGTGTGTAAACGCAAAACAAATTCACAAAAGGGAATGGACAAGAATTTGTTTCATCGAATTTCCTCGTGTATCAAAGTCCGAAAAAGAATTTCGATGTGCCGAAAAAAAATGGTTCGATAAAATTGTCTAATTGGGTTTTGTAAATTTTGCATTATTCAAATAAAAGTATCCCAAGAACTAAAGGAGTGATTTAAAAATGTTTCCAAACCGTTTTCCTTCAAGAAAGCAACAGCTTTATAATTTCATCTTCATACACATGTGCTTTTCGTTGGATACATTTTGACAATTTGGGCTGCCCTCCGTAAAAACTTCATGACTTTGAAAGAAAATTGTAGGAATCCCACCCATATATAGATCCTTTCACTACCATTACGTCAAAGAATACAAATGTCAGTGAAGGAAAAGACGACTCAATGAATGCTTCAGCAACGCTAGAGACGTCAAACAAAAAATTAAGATACTTCTATAAGTGTACATAAGGAAAATCGAAAAAAAAAATTTAAAAAAAAACTATTATAAATAAGAAAAAAATTAAATTTTCTTAATTTTTCTGGCCAAACTTTTTTTTTTATTTTTTTAAATGAGGATATAGTCGAATATGAATAAATTTTCGAAAATCGAGTGTTCCCGAAGAATTCTAGAAAATACCATTTATTTGAACAAAAAACAGTAAATATGGAATCGAGGGGTTAGGTTAGAAATTTTCCGAAATCGATCTTTTTTTAATGACAAAAAAGATGCCTTACAAATGACATACTAAAAGAATTGTGGCAAAAACAAAATATATAATTTTGGCGGACCGCTGACTTTAAACACGGTTTGCTCGAAACAACGTGTTTCAAATTGGCCGGACACATAACTCGGACAATTTTTGACCGATTGTCTTAAGATTTTGACTGCATGTTCAAAACTATATTCTTCATGGAAGTACACACAGGGCTGGGTTAAGGCTATATGCCGCCCGTACGCCAATAAAATTTTGCCGCCCCCAAAATTAAAAAAAAATTATAAGTAAACTTTTAGCAGTACAAACGCCAGACAACAAAAGCAACCTTAGGAATTTATAAGTTATATGCCATTCAAGTGAAACCCAAGTAACCTCAAGTAACCCCAGTAACCTCAGTAACCTTAAGCTATTATTTTGAACTTTGAAACTGCAAACGAAAGTAACCGAATCGACCCAACTGGTACATTTTTTCAGTTTACTGATAACGAGAAAAGTAGCTCTGTAAATACTATATTACTGCTTACTATACGTTAAATAAAAATTCTTAAGAAAATATTCTTATAGACTTTCATTTCTTTCTACCACTTCATACTTTGTGTTACTTTTTAGAATTAAAAAAAAAAAAAATTTTCAAAACTTCGGTATCGGTGGCGTATACGGTAATACGGCCCTGAGTACACAGGATATATTTTCTATATTGCATTTTTATTTTTGAGTTTTTTTTTGTTTTAAAGCGCGTCATTTTTGCAAGCTTCGAGATATCAAAATAGTCCTACGTACTTCTCTAACTATTCATACTATGTAGAGTCCCGTGACAAATTTTTTTTTTTTTCAAACTTTAAAATTGGAGATGCTGGGTGTTTGGCCGCACACCGCTCGAAAAGAAGGCCTCTTCAGAGAATGCACAGCCACCAGTTTGTACACTGCGGCTTCAAAAAAAATATTTTCTAATATTCAAATGTTACACAATTAAGTACTTTTTCTAAAATTTCAATTTGTTTTGTTATCCTTCTGAAAAATATTATTAAAATAAGCTTCTTTTTAACGCCGGTACTGTGGCCTGACCCCTTAAAAAACAAAAGCTCAAGGGATTTCTTTTCTTTTGACATATATCGACTCTAAGTTGCATTCCAAATATTCCCGAACTTAAGATTTTTTTTTTGTAGCTCGAACTGCTATTCAAGCTTGTTTTAAGACCACCGTGGTGCTAAGGTTTATTTGTTACAAAAATTTTGTTGTCTTGAAGTCTTATCTTTTCTTTCTCAAAATTAAAACAAGTAAAACAAAATCTGTTTTAGTCACTTTGATATCCAATTAAAGAGATTCCTCACAATTCAGAGTTAGAGTTTTTTTAGCGCTAAAGACAATCTCTGAATTATTATGCCAAACCTCTAAGTTTGGTACAAACAATATGCTGATTTGAAGCTTTTTTGATTTAAGCATGTATTTAAATGAGTGACGATTTATTTATTCTTGAGCAGTGATAGTTTTTAGAGAGTCATTATTATTTTGAGTAACGAATATGGTAATTGAGCGGTATGTAACTACTTAAATGGTACGGTAAAAGCAAAGTCCATGCTTGTTACAAATTAGAATTTCCAGATTAGGAGATAGGCATAGAGTGCCAAAAAAATTATTATCATTACACACAAAAAAACAAAAACTTTGAAACTAGTGTTTTTGCTTTGCAGTAGAAGAATTTTCTTTGAAATTTATTTCACTGCATGTTGAAGTACAAACAACAATCTTATTAAACCAAAAAATGTATACAATAAAGCCACTTAAACACTTTTTAGATTCACTTGCCCATATCACAATGGTCCGATCGAAATAATGCACTCGACCCTGATCAGTCAATGGGCCAGATAAAAACTGCAAAAGAGCAAATCTTGAAGTGGATCCCAACGAACCAAATTGATAATCGCATCAGGAACAAAAAAGAGCACTCTGCAGTTTAGTTACCGCTGCGCACAAAACACTCACGTGATAGCTACGATCGTGATAAACTTTAACTGATCAGTATCGATTCGTATTGCGTGGAAAGAACGAACCAACCTATGACGAGTGTTAACGAAGCAGCACTCGTACGGGTTAGCGAAAATTCTACATGCAAGTTATGGCCATAGTCCTTATGTGTCCTTTCGTGTGACATACATACATAGAGCATTTGAGAATACGATTTGTGAAGAGGTAAAAGTGAAAACTCATGCAAAATAAAATGCTGACATATAGCATTTGCCCTAAGGATGCGGCGACACTTGGTTTGGCTCTTCTGTTGTTTTCGATGGCAATATAAATGCTCTGTTTTATTTTTTTTTTACCCCTTTCCGATTTTTATATTTTGTGCGCGATCATTCGCATAACTCACACATGTTATTGGAACGGGATCGTGATAAATTTTAAAATTGTAATTCATAAACAAAAAACTCTACTCATTGTTAATTTATTTTCATTTGGGACACAAACACTGGCATAACCCTTTGCAGCACATACTCGTCGTAACCCTTTTTAATCCCGTAAATCCTGCCAACGAAACGTATGCTCCCAGGTAGATCTGCCACAGGAATGATCATTTTTCATATTATTTTGCAGTATTCATTTATTCCTCTTCGTCGTATGAAAACTTATGCTTGAAGTTCGAGTGTTCAAGATGCCAGTCTTGGGATGATAAAAGGTCGTTACGTTGTGATGTGACATTGCAAGCACGGAAATTAGTTGACAGTCAAGCCGCCGCACCATAACCTCTTAAGAGTACCGAGTTTCGTAGTCTGTGACATTTACTACCTTTGTGTTGACCCATTGCATTGCATTGCGGAACTTATGATTGAGGAAGTTCGTCTTAATTTCTATTATGCGTCAATCAAGAAATTTGTCCTTATCAAACAAAAGAATGAACTGGAGCTGTACGAATGTTTTTGATTATTTTTATTATTTTCACTTTAGTAATATGAGCCTGTGTTGCCTTGTAAGCAAGTTCTTAAGCAATCGCGTGAATTTGGGGAGTTCATCCAAACGCCTTTGTTATAAACGATCAGTAATTCGATATTTTATTTGGCTTTGAGGTTGAATTGTTGCTTACGATTTAACTTAATATCAAATTTGAAGCTTTTTGAAACAGAGAGCAGAGGATATGCGCAGAATGTTATATTGAAAATATTTTCATTAAATTGCACTTCAGCCTAGTTTTCAGTACTATGAGGACGCACTTCGCAATATCCTCGTTTACCTCCACACCAATGTTCCTAATTTGTTACTTCATATTATCCTCCAATATTGTTCAATTATTACTGGTATAGTAAGAATTGATCCAGTCTGTTGATGATCTAAAAAAACAATTATCATTCATGTAGATTTTTAATCTCAAATAAAAATCTATACGTAGCATTTTTCAGTCATGCTGTAATGAATTATTAGATCCGAAATTGCCATTAGAACAAATTAATTATTGTAAAATTATTTCAAAATATATATTAAAAATATTATCTTTTCGACTACACATCTCTACTTTTCTACAGAGTGCATCAGTAGGCGTGGCACCGCCCATACAAGCAAAAGAGATTGTTAAATTTAACGTACTATCTGAGTAATCCTAATAAAATTTAATGCAGAGACGTCGGCTACTATAACATTTGAAAGAAAATAGAATTCGACGGGATTGCATCGGTGGGCGTGGTACTCCTATGCAAGCAAAAAAAATTTAAGGTCATAATTGACGTACTATATGAGTAATCCTAATAAAATTTGGTCTAAAGAAGTCGATTACTATAAGCTTTGATATTCACCCCTATCATGAATATCCGTAGGAAAACGATTCTCGCGGATTTTTTTTTTCTCGAGAGGAGTATTTTGCGATCATAAATAATTGCGGATTGAAAAACTTCATATCCAGTCAGTGTTGCCAAAATATTTCCAATTACTTCCATTCAGTCCAAGATCACAGTTTCATTTTTCATATTTGACATTAGCTTACCTGTCAGCTGAACAATTTTATAAATAAAAATAAAGTGCATTTATCTATATCACAAAAAAAAATCACCTAAAATATAGTATAGCATAGCTTGATAGTTTACCATCTACTCCTTTTCATGAAGATTTTTACTGTACCTATCCGAATTGGATTCCATGTACTGGACCAATATCAGTAATTGCTCTTTGTTTGTGTTGCTAGATCTTGTAAATATGTTAAAAAAATCTTTTTATCAAATAAAATTACAAAATATTGCTAGTATTGACTCTTTCCTCATTAAATTCCTCGCCAAATAGTTAGGGAACAAAATTTGCGTGAAACTTCAAAAAATGTTCCCCAAAAAAGTATTGCCGATAACCTCATTTTCCAGGGAATTTGTTCCCATTCCCCATAAATCTTCCACGATCGCAAAACAGTGGATTGGAGAAAAAATCCGAAGGAATGTTCATTCATGACGTGGACGTGGCACCTCCGACGTTAACATAAAGTTAACATCATGGTAATATTTTTTGACTATTTCAAATTTTTTCAACATTTTTTTTACTTTATTCAAGATTTTTTGTATGTCATCAGCCTTTCGCTACTGTTTCAACGTCTCTCATTATTTTCAATCTCTTTCAATTGTTTTCGACTTTTTCAATCTTATTCAACTTTTTTCATCCTTCTTCCATATTTAATTGACTTTTTTAGCTTTTGTCAACTGTTTGAACATTCTTGAACTTCTCTCAACATTTTCCATTTCCTTTTTTTTTACATTTTTCAATCTATTTCAATTTATTTCAACTTTTTTCAACCTTACTCAACTTCTTTCGAGCTTTTCAACCTCTTTCAAGTATTTTCATCTCTTTCATGTTTTTTCGACTCTTTTGACCTTTTTCATCTGTTTCAATATTTTTTTCAATTTCTTTCAAATTTTTTCAACCTTTTCCAATTTTTCGATTGTTCCAATATTTTTTGGCTCTTTCAACCATTTTCCATACTTTTTTATTTTTCCAGCCTTCCTCAAAATTTCCAACAGTTTTACACTTTTTCAACTTTGAAGTATTTTTTCGGTTTGTTCAATCTCACTCAACTTTTTTCAATATTTTGCATATTTTATCGACTTTTTCAACCTCAAAACGAAAAACCGAACTGTGGTCGGTCTCCTGGTACTTACATATACACCTAATTCTGGTTTTACAAGGTAGATACGTTCCAGAAAAAACCGTGTAAAAAAAGACATGAAGTATGTATGTAAAACCATAGAAAAAATGGGGACTAGTTCCATATCGTTCCTGTTCTTGGTTCATAAAAACATTTTCCTTTAAATTTTCAACCAAAAACCCTCTTTTTTATCGTGCTAAATTGAAGGAAATCATACAAAAACGGAACTAATTTTTTTTTCTAGACCGTGTTAAATCAAAAACGTGTAAAAAAAGACCGTGTTAAAACAGAACTGGGTGTATTATTATGGCGCACTTATAGTTTCCTTTTCTTATGTTATAACATTACATATATATGTGTAGTTAGTATGTTTTCCCGACGATAGGAGGGCGATAAGGGATGAATTCCGTTCTTCTTCGAATGGGCCCGTACATTTTCATAAGTATTTTATTTTTTTTTTTAAGAATATTTCCCAAACATTTTTATCGCTTTGCGCATACTCTGCACATTGGCAATCCCAGTTGCTGAAAGGTGCACGTGCATGGTTACCATTGGGCACAGATTTACTCTCGACGACCCTGCATATGATTGAAAATAGAATCACTATAAGCTGTATTTCTCATTAATGTTGTCTTATAATACTAAATTACGAAATGATAATGTGGGCACAGGAAAAATAAACTCAAAGAATTTTTGATATCGAAATATAAATCTACCGCGAGTTTTTCCATCACGGCAGAATCCTAAGATATCTTTACTCAAGAGGTAGGTAGGACCACCGCAGTCTCAAAATAATTTCTGAAGTCATCCTTAATGCAATGTTATGCAAACTTTCACCGCCATTGATTCCACTGTTATATGACAAGTGAAAAACTATTGCCTTCGGAAACTTAAAAATTATTCTAAGCTACAAAAAGTTGGTAGTAAGTTGAGAAGAAAACAACTGAGATATTGAGTTTTGAAGATAAGGTCCTTTGTGCACACATTGCTTCGACTTCAACGATTTTTCGATTATTTTTTGATAATATATTGTGGAAATGCCGCTGAATTCAAAACTTTATAATATTACCTACTAAATTGATCTTCGATAGTAACTTGAACAAGTTCAGGAAGATAAGGTACATTTTCCCTTTAATGGGTGCGGTTATTGAATTTCAAATAACAGTGTATATCAGCTTCGGATGAACTAGTTTGTCCTAAGAAAAACTAGTTTCTCCCAAAAACTAGTTTTTCCGGTAGCTTATACGTATAGTTTTTAGCATCTGCCACACCCCCATTTATGCAGCACACTTGGACGCATATCCTAATGCATATGACCTGTATGTAGGATATAATGAGTAGCGAAAATTTCTTATCAATTGAAAACAGACGAGGCATAGCATCAATCAACAATTTTCATCAAGTGGCCAACGTTTTTTTTTTTTTTATTGGTATCCGCCATTTTTTTGCAGATCCTTTTTTTAGTTTTCCCATGTGAAGTATTTTATGTGTTCTTATTGATAAATGTAGTACATACGTACATATGTAGCGCAGGACATGCAAAAACCCCTTCTCAAACGAGCAAAGGTTACAGGAGCAGCAGTAAGGGAGGGTGGTGGGCAAAGAAGAAAAAAAAGCTGCTGAGTCGGTACTCTGCAAAATTGTGTTTGGCGGTAAATAATGGCGAATGTGAGATGTCATTTTTTGCATGCGTATTTACGTAATTTTGTTTTTTTTTCAATTTTTTTTTTCTTCAAACATTGGTCTAGCTGTGTCACTTGAAGCGTAAAATCGACCCTCGTGTGCGTCGAAAATCGCTAATTTAGTATCAACTCATATCGTTAGGTTTTATTGGCTTCATACTGATAGTGGAGCGCACATCCGCGCTCAAAGGTCGGCCGCTGTGTACGTTAACCTAATTCGATATTATAACTTTGCTATTCCATTACGTTTTTTTTTTTTCCTTGAAACATTTAAGCTTCAATGAGAATTTTATGGAGCTTGAGTCTGCAGGACGTTCAAACTTTGAGCAAAAATTAAACTACTTGTCACAAAATCATATCGAATATTCGCTATAACGAATAATATAAAAACTAAATCCATTGGCCTGCTCCACTCCCCACTCCCTCCTTTGTCATTGAACCGATATGCATCTTCAGTAAGCGCACTCGTACAAATACCACAGTACGATGCCGAATTGGATCAAAGGTATCTTACAAAATAAATTTATTACGAGTAACAGAAGGAACGAATGAATTCTACGAAAGAATTTCTTCTTACCTGAACATGAACAGGGCACGAGCAAAAGGATAAACAACATAATGTATTCCATATATTGAAAATATTTTAAAAAGATAAAAGAAAACAAAACAACGAAAAAAATTCAAAATAAAAGTAAAAAAGTAGCAAAAGGAATCATACTCTAAGGATTGCGAGACGACCCTTGTCATGTGGCATCATATGACGGGTGGTCCGTTCTGCGATGCTGCCGCTGGTCGTTCGGTCGATTATTTCAACGTTCTGGATCGCTGGGTTGGGAATTTTGTACGCGTTGCCCCCACACACCGGCACCGGCGACAAGATGTTGGAAATTTCGCATATGCAGAATAGTGAGTGCTTCGTCCTGTTACAATTTGGTTGCTACATATAGCAAAGGCAACGGTAAATACGAGCGAGTACTACCTACTATATATTGCCTGTGGTAACACAATAACGAATTTCCGTGGCAACCTTGTTTGGTCCTTCCTTCCTTTCTTCTGCTTCAATGCGGATTTCATCCACTTGGCGTGTTTTTTCGCTTGTGATATTTTGGCTCCAAACATTCGCATGTTGCTTTAAATAAAATTATGGACATTTTTGCGTTTGCTTTGGAGCAAACAGGACATTCGTGTCCTTCAGCATTTTTATCAAAGGGTGATGGGTGATGAGACTGCAAGGAAAACCAGCATAGGGAAATGAAATCAAAATGGATTTCATGGTCCAGTGAAGTGAAAATAATTTTTTTTTTTTCGTCATATAGAAATTGAAATTACTTTAGAATTCGGGAAAGAAGAAGAAGAAAAAAACACATCCTTTCCGATGTTAAAATATTTTCAGGTGAGTAGCCGCGTGCGTTTCTGGGGATAGTGAGCAAGAAAAGAAATGAAATATGGACTACTCATACGCCAAATTGATTAAATTCACAAAACTAAAAATCATGGAGTTGTGTGTTTTTTTTTGTTTAAACTCTCCATAAAATGTGGATTCTAATATACATGGACTAGTGCGTAGTTATATGAAACATAAAATGCAAAAGATAGTGGGAGTTTGTTGATGTTACTGATATAAATTATAAGCACTAGGGTAAGCAGTAATTAACTAATTGAGAATTTGAACAAAGCCGACAACCAGAATGGCATAGAATACATACAAAAGTCTTGGCCTCAAGACAAGAACTAGACTGGGGTTTCGAAAATTTTTAAAACAATTGATATTTTGAAAGCTCTTTTAGTCCACCGTGTTCAATGTGATGAGCAACGAAAAAGTTTTCGCTTTTCCTATCTCATAAGTCTTACCAAAATCAAATCTTACTTTGAGTAAACATCAAGTTTGATACCTTGTCTTGTGGTATTGGAATTGACTAGCAAACAAACTCCGCCGATTTTTGGCTGTACGTCATTATTCATAATTTAATTGTTTTATTATCTGAAAGATGATATAAGGATTTTTAATAAAGGGCAAAATATCATTGTAAAAAGTATTCTTCAAAAACATTAAAAAGATACTCTATTACATTCACGATAATTCAACATTTGCATTGTCATTTTCAAAACTTTTCAGCCCAAACACACGAGAATATTTTGAGGAGCTTTGAGTCCACTGGTTTAATAGTTTGATAGTCCAAAGCTTTATCGGTTGTTCTATGTGTTAATTCACCTCTAGGTAAGGGGCCGTTCATTAATTACGTGAGGTGTTTTTTTGAAAATTTGGACCTACCGCCCTTCCGTGAGACTTGCCTTATTATTTTTAAATGTAATCTGCTGTAATAATGTGTAATCTCTACATTAAAAAGTAGGCGTGAGATTTTCATTGACCCCCCTCCCCCTTGGAGAGATTTGGTGAGATTTTTCCGGACCCCCTCCTCCCTTATTTTGGCTCATATAGTTAATGGAAAGAAAACTATTTGCACGCAGCCAGTATATTAGACTGATATTCAACTTAAAACTGTCAGTTCTTTTGTGGGACCCTATTTTGTCATCGATCTTGAATATCTTTTGATGTTCCTTTTATCAGGGCAGAGTCTTCTGCTTTCTTAGTGCTTCGTACTGTATTTGCTTTATTGACGCTATGCCATTATATATGGAGCATAACATGCCAAAAATAAATTAGCTGAACCTTGCGGTATCCGATCTTTTTTATTTGTTTTTTTGTGATGATGTTCCATAAATCACTCGCCTTGAGTCGAACTTTTATTGCGTGGAGTTTTTCAAAATTCAGGCTTGGTTTTGCCAAGCCTCATGTTAATATTTTTAATTCATTTATTATTGTTTTAAAAAAAAAAAACTACTCAGAAAACAGTTACATTCTGTTTTTTTTCTGCATTTTTAAAAAACTTTCAGTAAAATTGACATTTACGAAAAAACAGAGTAAGATCTTTGTTTATTGAATCATCTCAAAACACATGAAATGAAGAGCTTAAAGTATATACAGTATTTCATAGATAGTTCAAAAACTATCGTATCGATACAAGATCAAAAATTATCGTATCGTAGTAGCGCCAAGCTTATCGTCTAGTAGTTACGAGAAATTTTGGATCCGCGACATTGCCTGAGCATTTTTAGTTGTGCAACCCCGCCTACATTTTACGCAGTCCAGGCAATTGCGTCCATGTACAACAACTTGGTGCAAATACCATAATAACAATTTCAGTTTTTTTACCACATGGGAGGAGCCACGTTTCATTTCCAAATTCTATTCACATCTTGCGACTAGCTTAGCACAAACAATGTACATAAATCACGTATCAAGTATCACAACTGTAGCAGCCATAGTTGTCAAGATATAGTGTTTCCAGTATTTTTGTTGTATGGAAGGTGACACGCCCTGTTGCTGTCTAATCTCGTTCACATTTCGTGAGATGCTTAACATAGACAATAAACATGACTGCACTTAATCTCCAAACATTTGCTACCATTTGTGCCAAGATATAGCGTTATAAAAAAGTCATAATAATAAAACAAAAATTTTTCTTTTTTCAAACCAGTGTGCTGTATGCGCGCTCAATGTTCTAACAAGATCTGGAAATCTACATACAATAAGCCCTACATTATCGCCGAGAACGAGATATCGGCTAAGCCTCGTTCTCGTCCTCGGCCATACTATGTTAGAAGTTTATTGAAGTGAAAACTTCTTATGGCACGTTGTGCGGCTGAGGAAAAAAGTATAAACTCGCGACACCGACCGTCATCGGGATTCCCCGTCATGAATGCGATAGTAAAACTTGAATGTTCTATTGTTTCTTTTAAATAAATATTCCAAGTGGAAGACAAAAAGCAAAGCAGACACACTAACTGACACATTACATTCTTATTCAACGATTGTTATGCTTACATGTTTGTTTTTCTTTCAAATTCCGCGTTGTTGCGTTGACAAATTGAGAATGAGAGCGAGAGTAACATTTGAATACATATTCCGTTTTTGTCTTCCATTGCATTGCCATATAAAAAGAAAACGCACACATACCAATTAACACACTAACTTGCCATCAAACGATTTGTTTTCACTTCTGTCGGCACTCCTGGAGTGCAACCCGCCGTTTTTTTTTTTAATATCGTTTTGTTATCGCTATCGTTATTGGGATCAAGAACGATAAGGATATTTGTCGGTTCTCGGTGACTCACTAGTAATATGGACCAAATAATATCGAAAATAAAAGTCGTATTGAGTACATATATGGAACTTGGTAGTCAATAATGCCCTGTTGGTGAAAAAACTATTTTTTTATCCTTATTCTTAATAATCTAAGTTTTTCATATAAATTACTATATGTTGCATATACTTAAGTGTTATGTTTGATTTTATATTTTTGATCAATTATTTCAAAACAAGATGAATTTAAAGTTAAATCATTAAAAATGCTCATGTGCAGAAATATATCACCAACCACTATTTAAGATAAAACACTCTCACAGAAATATGCGCTATCTCTGAACGCTAGAATTTTACTGAAACAGATTTTTAAAGTCGTCGGCGAAGGATTAAAGAATCTGATCCATGTAATGTAAATGTCTGTGTTGACCATATTACTCGAATAGTGTATATTTCCCCCCTTTACTCTATATCTAACTATGAATCATTAGTCTTAAATTTTCTGTAGATCTTTACTAACTGATATACCTATGTACATATTTATGTAAGTACGTAGCAGATAGACTGACAAAAACACAAATAAAATAACTTGTTCAGACGCTCTCTCTTTTCCAGATTGTGCTTGTGTCACTCTGTTTCCCTTACCCTGGTCTTATAAGTAATTATTCAGTGAGGAAAAATTGTTTTTAAATAAATCAAATTATGGTTCTGTTTGAAGTCCTGCCTTCTAAGGAAAGGAGCTTCAAACGAGCGAATAAATCATTAAAAACTGATTCACATATTCTGAACTTTATGTTTCTAGAACAAAGAGTTTGGTCTGAGCGATTTTCATTCAGGACTTTTACGTAAAGATTTTAAAAACATGGTACTTGTCTTAGAATTTTGTCTTACTTTATTTCAAAAAAATATTCACGTGATTCTATGTAACTTGAACAGACTTTTTTTGAAAATGTTGTAAGTGAATTTCTTCCTAAAATAAAACATAAAAGAATAATTATGATTAAAAATTAAAATTTGGCAAATGCACAAAAGGAAACAATTTTTTTTTTACAAGGATCCCAAATACACAAAGACAGTGCTTGTGCGAAAATTCACAAGGGATCGTGGGAAAATACAACCCTTCCTGATCTTATTTTTCCTTTTTCCGAAGTTTGTTCCTTATGTTTGGTACCGTTAAAAGAAAATGAGACAGTTGCATAAGAAGACAAAGAGCACCCAAAGGAGGTCGATCACCGATGTGAGCATCATATCGAACCGTAACGGATAACGAAATCGACAGGATAAAAGAGTAAAAGTACTGGCGTTAAGAAAAAAAAACTGCTGTCAAAGGGGTATAAATTATTGATTAAGAAAAAAAGAAAGGGTACGTCGAGAAATCTCACTGAGCCAGGTGTGAAATTTTCAAATTGCACTTTAGCGCGACATTTTTAGCAACATTGAATATAAATATTCATCATAAAATCCACAGGTCCTAAGTTTATCAAATTAATTATTGCATAAAATGCGTCAAATCAATTAGTGATTTGTCAAATATTAACCATTTGTTATCTAAACATATCAAAAACCAAAAAGCAACACTCCCTTTTTTTCTCGGCTACATTTTAGATAAAAACCAACAAATTCCACATCAAAAAGTAAAAGGGAACAATACATCAAAAAAAAAATTAAATCATGAAAATAAACATTGAAATGGGATCCGCTCTCATCTGATCATTTTAAGGGTCCTTGACTTTTTCTGTCTATTGTGCTAAGCATTACGGCAATTAAAGGTATTATGACATTGTGCGTTTCGTTTTATGTCAAAAATGAAGTTTTTTACACAAAAATTATTAGATTATTGTTAGGGGATGAAGTTGAGCATCATAAGGATGCTGACGGCAGAAGCAACAGTTTAGGGCAAAAAGTCGAGAAAAGGTTGTTGAGTGCGTGTGAAAATGAGCAAGGATGCAGGATAATGCAACAATTGCCAGTGTATTGTGTCGCATGAGGTGTGTAAGTAGCACCAATCCTGTGTTCATTTTCGTTACTTTAATCAGATAAATCGAGTGTTTTAGGTAAAAAAACGAAACTATTTGACCTTAAAAATGGAACGGGTTAAAATCTGCAACATTAAACGCAAGCGCATGTGCACATTACTCAAATACTCAATGAAGTAAAAAAAAAATCGGATCAGAAGCCGCAATCCAGTAAAGATTTGCAGCATTTTGCTTTTGCAGAAAATCGCAGCAAATTTTTACCTGAACGTCGAAATATCATTAATGGGTGTTCCTTTCATGAGTTCTGTTTTGGTATAGGGGTTATTCACAACTATTAAATTTAAAAATTAAATTAACGCATCATTTGTTCGCGTTTTGTACTGTACGCTGTGTGTGATTCAAATTTGACGCAAAATTCAAAGTCTACTAATCCAAATGCGTTTTGCAAAAAAAAAAAAGGGTTACACAAGAGTTGTCGTTACTTCGATTTGTGACTTGGACGTAGAAGAAACTAAAATAAATAAATTTACATTATATTAGGTCAGGCGATCTTTGTTTTTGACGCAAAATAAACATTTTTTAAAACAAAATGTTTTCTTTCTTTAAATATGTTTACCATTGATAGGTTGAATAAAGTGATCCGAAATAAAATTTTTGCTTTTTTTTTTTTTTTGGTTTTTCAAAGAAATAGTCTAAGTGTAGAGGCGTGTCGACTACCATAAATCCATAGACATCCACAAAATATTAAACGGTTTTACAGAGACAGTTATTTGAGGAACGCAAACAAATATTAGAAATGGTTTGGATAAGCTCTGTACGAATTGGACAAATTTCGGCAGCAGGGCGTGGCACCTCCCATGCAGCTAACCTTTTGTGACACTGTTATATTGGATAATGAAATAAAACTTCATACTTACCAGAAATACTTCGGGAAATAATTTTTTCAGGAGACCACTGATAAGCACCCATAGTAGTTTTCTACTCAAAAGACCAAAGTATACGTAGTGGGCAGGTTGACTCGCATAAGCATATCAGTACTCTATAGATTTATGATTGCAGTACAAAGTGTACTGAATGTGACCGTATCACTTTCAAATCAGAAAAATACATTTTAAATAAGTTTCAGCTATTTGCACAAATTCCTCGTTTCCTTGAAATCCCAAAAATCTTTCGTTGAACCAAAGGTTTCAAATGATTTTACAAAGTAAATATTGTTCCCTAGCTGCCTACTTTAATCTATCTATAATAAATGCTGATGCAGGCAATTTATATGACTATATCAATGTTTTAATATTCTAACATCTAAAGAAAACGTTGCTAAGCAAATATGAATTATTCAGTAATAGAATATAATAAAAAGTTTCTCAAGAAAATTTACGCATGTAATTCAATCATATTTTCAAAATGGGCCCAAATTATTTTTAATAGGTACCTAAAACGACATGAGTTTCTTAAAAAAAAAAAATTAATTACAGATAAAATTTTTTTAGTTTTTAGTACTAAGTCAGAATCATTATAATGTATTCTATAGTATACTCATATCTGCAGCGAACTTTTGCTGATAATTATGTGATTTATGACAATTTATAATGGAAATCGTCGAAAAAAAAGTCAACTGCGTTACTCAACTAAGACTTGATATTTTCTTTTTAGGAATGTTTAATTAAGCTTACTAGTTTGACACTTTTAAACAATAGAGCTAATATTATTCCTTCATTAAGGTAAACTTCAGAAATAATCAGTTTAGTAAAGTATTTTTAAGAAATGAGATCACTGCGTTACCAAAATTTTTCACAAAAATCTTAAAATTTTCCAAAAAAAACCCTTAATACATATATTAATAAACAAACTTGCGAGAGAAGCAAAGCAACTGCGTTACTCTGTATAGTAACGCAGTGTAGCAGTAACGCAGTTGTAAAAATATAACTATTTCATCAACGTGTACAAAATGAGAAAGAATTAAGAAAGTATTTATCACTATTCTAAATATGTATATACCTAAATATCTGTGTTTGTGAATAATAACAATGCAAATATCGTCATTACTTGCATTTTTACGACGGTAACTCAGCGGTCATACAATTAACACACTCACCTCTCATGATATTAGTTTGGTGAATTATTCGGCTAGCTATTTTCTACCCGGGCGGTGGTCACGCTTCGATCGTAAAGTAACAATAAAACAATAAAAATTAGATTTACAGAATATCAATTGTTTTATTTTAAAGTTGAGTTTCTATAGTAACTCAGTGTAGCTAAGATATTATTCTTTGTTGGGGACACAGTGTTAAATATATTGTATTTAATTACACGTTTTAGAAAAATGGTATATATAGAGGCTGTAACAAAGCTTATGACTTTTAACATTTATTGTGATATTCAGCTAAGGCGCCATCTAGTAAAAATTTTAAGATACAGCTCTTTATAATATGAGACTTATACTCCAGGACAGAAATATTTTACATGAAAAGCATCTACGTTATTAAGAAAGTCAACTGAGTTACCGTATTTTTCGAAATAATATACAACTTTGTTATAGTTTTATGCCTTAGATGATGAATTTATTGTATTATAATTGCGAATGCGTGTATTTTTTAATAAATTTCCCGGTTTTCTTCATGAAAAGTGAAATTAATATAAAGAGACCTAATATGGACAATAAAAAAATTTCTATCTATTGGCTGCGGAAAATCGACCAAGTGGAAATTGCTCGGAACTAAGACCCTTTCCCGACAAATTTTTAGTAATTAAATACAAAATAAAAACACCCAAGCCCACAATCTTGACGAGCGATCGCAAAAGTAAAAAAGTACGAAATAGAAATCTCATATAGAATTGAAATATTTTGAGCAATGGAAAATATTCTGATTTTGAAATATTTTTCGTGGTGAATTATAGTAATAAGATTTCTTGTATTTGAACAGACATTTTTTGAATAAGGAAAAAAATTTTTGGTTCAATAAATTATATTCGTGTTCGGCATTCGAATACCGAATTTTGTCACAATGAATGTATAACTTGCGGGATATGCCGTAATAAATCATAGAATTTAGGGCGATGACACATTCCAGTCTGATTTTGATCCAGAAATAAAAAAATAGTTCACTAGATCCATCATTTAAGGTATTTTTATTCACTTCTTATATCTATTTGCTTTGTTTTTTTTTTTAATTTTGACCTGAACCAACGTTGCGGTTGCATTTAATTCAACAACTAAAAGTATGCAATAGAAAATTTGATTTCTTCTTATCATTCTTTCGTTTCTTATCTTTTTTCATTAATAGTCCAAGAGCCGGCTGTAGAAAAGTCAAGTGTATAAGATTACAGTATATGATGCATGCCAAATGACAGAGCTCGACGAGCCTAAATAGAATATCTAGGGTTGCTTTGTCAAAGCCTGTCCCGATGGCCGAAAATGCCCGAATTTTAGCCAATTTTGTTCTAATTAAAACTGCAGTACATAACAGCTCGAAATGTATGCCAAATGATAGAACTCGAAGAGGCCTAAATATAATACCTGGGATTGCATTGTTGAATCCTGTCCCAAACATGGGTTTTCACCGTTTTTTTTTTTTTTGGTCAATTTTCATTAATGAAGATAACAGATTGAAATTTGTGCCAAATAATAGATATGGAGGAGCCTAATACGTATATATATGAGGCGCCCGGTTTCAAAACCGGCCAAGTCCATTTTTCATACTTTTGGGAAAACAACGAAAAACGTTTGTTTTCATCTATGTTCATTGAAAAATTAAAAAGTATTTCCTACATGAAAGCTTATAAAATTTCTTACTCAAAGCACGTCAGATCAGATATTTAAAGCTTTATTTGCGAATGTTTTTGAGAAAACAATTTTGGACTTGGCCGGTTTTGATACCAATTAACTGGACTTGGCCGGTTTTGATTCCAAGGCGTTGGAAAAAGAGTGGACTTGGCCGGTTTTAATACCAATGTACAGAACTTGGCCGGTTTTGATTCCAAGGCGTTGGATTGGTTTTGAAAGGAAGTTCATGGACTTGGCCGGTTTTGAAATCCATGAATCAAAAATAAATTAAAAAGTGTAATATTAGTGTCAAAAAAATTTTTTTTAATCTAAAACCACTGTAGAAAGATAAAGCATGGTCTAGATTTTTATATATGAGAATAGAGAGCGTCATTTCAATGGAGCGCACAAAATATGGTCGGAAATACTATATGAAAAAATATTAATTTTCCGAATTCATTTACGATATAATTCTAGTAATTAATAAAGTACGAAGCAATTTTTCATATGGCGAGCTCCCAGCAGCGCTGGATCAAGGAAGGGCTAGAGGGAGCCTGTGCCCCGAGCTCAAGGAAGCCCTCTGCTGGGGGTTTTGGTTTTCGAGAACAACATTATTATTTTATGAATGAATGGATATTTTTTCATATTTTTGGGGCCGCTTTTCAGATCTTAGCCGTGGGCCTAGTGAAGTCTCAATCCGGCGCTGTTGTCCGTCGGTCTTATTTCCAGACATCAGTGGTGTGTCGTGGACACTTAACGCCCGAAGCGATGAGATAATTTGCCGCCCCTACCTATCAAAAAAAAAAATTTGAGTCCCTCAAAATGTGCTTTGTAGGGGCTGGATATAACAGAAAAATCCTTTATCGTTAAAGGAAACGTTTAAAAGTACTTGGAGTTGGCAAAAACCACGCCCATCTGATCCAAAAATGTTATATTTTGGTTCATCACTAAATATTGCATTATCTCAAAATGTGTCTGGCTGATTGACGTGGATTTTTGCGAATTTCAAGCGTTGTTTAGTGTTTCTTTCGGCGATAAAGGGTTATTTACGTGTCACTCTTTCGTTATTACACTTTGATTTTTGGTAAATTATCAGTACATTTCGACAATTTCTAAAAATTACCATCTTTTTAGTAAATTTATCAAACTACATTCGGCATTTAAAAAGTACATTTTCCAAAAGACCCAAATTTCATCACTGTTCTAGGTTAGTAGTTATTTTTGGAGCTGATACATTTGAATTTTCCTGAACCTCCACAAAGATAAGGCATTCCTAACGTGATTTTTATACTTATTTCTATTAACCCTTCTGTATGTGACAGGGTACTCTGTACTCTCATTTTATTTTCAACTCAAAATTTGTACGGTTGCACATGCTCTACAGTTCTAAAACTTCACAAAAACTCCTGACATTATATTTTCATAGGAGTGGTTTTACCTGTTCAGTTTGAAAGATGTCATTATTTTGTACAGTTCAAGACAATAAATTTGTAATTCTCATACAATTTGCATAGGGGTATGCTCAGGCGCGGATCTAGAATTTTTTTCTGGGGGGGGTCACAGGATAGAAAAAAATCAAAAATAACAAGAATAACCAAATAAACAAAGCAAGCCGAATTTCTTCAATGAATAAAAACTAAGCCAGAATTCACTCCTAGTCGTGAATTCAAAAGGTGCGGACGTGTTTATGCTGAGTCGAATATTTTATTATATAAAAAACTTAACATCAATGCAATAACTTATCTAATTTTACTAAATATTCATCCGCTCAGCCTAACAATCAGTTAGGTAAAACTTCACAATTTCGGATTTATTTCCAAAATATGTCTGGGATCAGAACTAAATCCAATTCCATTTATTATTATACCGCGGCTGGAGATTTTGATGTCATCGTATTTGTTGAGACCTGGCTAAATGATGAATTTTTCGATGGAGAATTCTTTGATACAAATATATATCAAGTATACAGAAAGGAACGTGACGCTATAAAAACAGGTTGTAGTCGAGGAGGTGGTGTTCTAATTGCCATCAAACGTTTTTTCTGTACAACAGCTTGCATCCTTCAGAATGCGGACAGTTTGTACGAACAATTAAGTGTCTCCATTTCTGGCTCATCAGGCTCTTTATATATTTGTGCCTCGTATATCCCGCCAAATAGTTCTGATGAAATTTACGATGCACATGTAAGTAACATTTTATCGTTACATTCATCGTTGGACCATAAAAGTCAGCTTTGCATATTGGGGGATTTTAATTTAAACAAAGTAATGTGGACTCACCTCGCCGATGACTTGACGCCAACAAATATCAATCATCCTCATGAAATCAATCTTATTGATAGCTTCTTAAGTATTGAATTAGTTCAAATTAATAAAATAAGTACTTAATAATCTTGGCAAAATTTTGGATTTAATTTTTATTTCGTATAATATTAAATACAATTTATCTGAATGTTTTTGCCCAATTTCACCATCTAATATGCACCATGTTCCAATTGTTCTCGATATAGAATTTTATGAATTTATTGAGCCTCAGCCTGCTAAACATGTATTTAACTTTAAATTATGTGATTTTGAATTTTTAAATAAGTAATAATATAAATGATATAAATTGGAAAAATTTATTTAATGGTAAAAATGCCGCAACTTGTTTTGATTTGTTTAAATTTAATGTGTCACAAATCTGTCATGACCATATTCCAATTTGCCCTCATAAGATATATAAGCTTCCATGGTATAATTCTGGCCTTAAAAAACTGAAAAATATGCGCAATAAATTTCTAAAACTTTTTAAATCCACTGAGAACTTAGAGTATAAGGAGAAATATGTGCATTACATGAGAGAATTCAACTTTTTGAATAAGTTTTTATACAAGCAGTTTATTTTGAAAACGGAAACCAATATCAAATTGAATCCGAAATCGTTTTGGAATTTCGTACAATCGAAAAAGTGTGGATCTTTCATCCCCACTTCTATGTTTTTCAATAATATTAGTTCGTGTACAATTGGAGACACAGTTAATTTATTTGCCGACTATTTTAAATCAAATTATACTGAAGATGCTCCATGGTATGAGCCCTCTATCCTGCAAAACATCAATTCTTTCGTGGATGTTGGTTCTATTACTTTGAGTGAAACAGACGTTTTTAACGCATAATAAAAGTTGAAGATTTCTGCTAAACTGGATGTCGATGGATTATCCTCTATAGTATTATAAAAATGTGCTCAGGCTTTGTGTAAGCCACTGTGTCTGATTTTCAATAAATCTTTAAATTCCGGAACTTTTATTGAGCCCTGGAAGGTAGCATGTATTACCCCTATTTTCAAAAATGGGCTTAAAAATAATGTCGCGAACTATCGTCCCATTTCTAAATTAACAATTGTCTCTAAATTATTTGAAAGCATTATAAAAGATAAGCTTTACTTTACATAGTGCTTTAATTGCTAAACTAGCTAAAATTGGATTTCATGGTTCATTTTTGGATTGGATTAAATCCTATCTGAGTAATAGACTGTGTATTGTACTTGTTAATAATACTAAATCTTATAATTTTGTAGCGTCGTCTGGAGTACCTCAGGGTAGTATCCTTGGACCTCTGTTCTTTATTTTGTTCATGAATGATATTCATAGTTGCTTTCAGAGCTCAAAATTTTTGCTTTACGCAGATGATTTAAAATTATTCAGTCGTATACGGAATGTAGGTGACGTTGAATCCTTACAACGTGACTTGTCCAATGTGAGTAACTGGAGTAAACTTAATCAGTTACCTTTAAATATTGGGAAATGCTTTCCCTGCACATTTGCAAAATCAAATAATATACTCGATTGTTATTTCTCAATTCAGGGTAAACTTCTTAATTGACAATCTTATAAAGGACTTAGGCGTAGTTTTCGATGCTAAGTTTATATTTATTGAGCATTTGAACTTTATCATCCCTAAAGCTTATGCAATGTTGGCTTTTGTTCGTAGACACAGCTCTGATTTTATGGATCCACATACCATTAAGAGCCTTTACTTTGCATTTGTAAGATCTAGATTGGAATATGCCTCTTTTGTTTGGAATCCGTTTTATGCAAATCATTGTGCTAGAATTGAACGAATTCAGAAAACTTTTTCTAGATTTGCATTACGTTCTTTGTATTTTGGTGATTCAAGGCCATCATATAATTCACGTTGCCTGCTTTTGGGTATTAATACCCTTGAATCGAGGCGGAAGGTTATGTCCTTAATATTTATTTATGATATAGTTAATAGTAATATTGAATGTTCGGAGTTACTTCAGTTAATTGATTTTTATATCCCACCTAGACAGTTGCGTCATTTTGATTTATTCCTCATAAAAAAACATAAAACTAATTATGCTCAGAATGAGCCAATATTAAGAGCTCTCTCATTATTCAATAGATTGTCATCCATAAATGAATTTGATTTTTCGATGTCTAAAGCAGGGGTCGTCAAAATTTGATTTTTCATAGCTCAATTGAGCTGAAGTACATCACACACATTGTTTTTTACCGACCCCTGGTCTAAAGACTCTTCTAGTCTGTAAGGAAATGTAATCCAAAGGCTTAATAAAGAAATGAAATGAAAAATGAAAAACTTGTCCAATTTGTTTTACTTGAAAATTCATTACATGTATATATATGTATATTTATTGTTTATATAAAATTATAAACTTTTTTTATATAAAAAATGTACTCTTAAAACTAAGAAATGTCTTAGCTGATGAATATTTTTATTTCGAATTTTCATTGGACATCGATGCGATCATTAACAGATTTGCGGAACAAAATAGAAGATTGGATTTTGTTTTATAAATGATGCTTTTAGTTGGAACTTGTAAGCAGATTGTAAACAGATGATAGTATATCAAGTAAAGCTACAATCCAAATATAGAAAAAACTAATAAAAAAGTCAGTCTTGTTTAAGAAAATTAGTCAAATTTGTTGATTTAGTCATTTTTTGATTCCAATTTTTTCAGAGTACAAAAAAATAAGTTAATTTTGGTCGTTTGGTTAGTTTCAGGTTTTTAAGTTTGCAAAAACTAGGCTTTGTTCGTTTGTTTTTTTTTTTTGTTTTTCGGTTTGCAAAATATTGTTTCAACTCTATTTTTTGAAATGCGGGCTGTTTTGGGAGGGTCATGACCCCCGTGACCCCCCCTTGAATCCGCGCCTGGGTATGCTGTCACTTGGGGAGAGTTGTTTCTTTTTTGTCACGCAAAGAAGGGTTAACAAAGCATACTGCGTTTTTAAACTTTTTTGACTACAATTTCGTATGTTTTTTTTTTACTCTAACGAGAAAGTTTTTTGAAATTTAGTCGTTCATTTTAAATCATTATGTAACAAAAAAATCGTGAAAAATAAAATTTTTTAATTTCCAAAGTGAATTTTGTTGTTAATTATTAAAAAGCCTTTATTATTTATTATGCCTTAAGTTACATTTTAGTATCACACAGCTCTCGCTTTGTTTCTCACGAATTTAACGAAAAATTAAAATTACGCCAATGTTGTCACGCCCTGATCGTGACAATACCAATTGCACTAACGACTTTTGCTTTACGTAGGTGTGGAAGTATTAAAAATTTTTGCAGTCGGCTAACCCTGGCGAAAGTTCTCAGCAACGCTATAATATAATAACGATTGTAATTCCAACACTTGATATTGAATTCGTATTTTCATTGGGAATATTTTAGAACTCTGTTCATTTTGTTTCCATGCACTGTGATTAAAAATTAGCAAATGCATCATAGTTAACTTCAGGCCTCACGGTGTGCAATCCGGTGCGGTATGGCACTGCACAATTCGTTAATTTTATTCAACACCATTTCAGGTAGATATGTAGATGATCGCTACATATGTTGATGATCTACTCGGTTAATTTGAATTATGCTCTTGCTATGGCATTTCCAGTTGTTATTATTGTGTTCAAAAAAGGGCCAGCCAGCATTTTTTTATTGGGTTGTAACCCTTATACTCATGCAGATCTGCATACGTGTGCCATTTTCGACACGTTTTTTATGAAAGGACGATCGACTGCCTGCAGAATGTTTGAGCTCATTCTTAGTTTTGCGGATTTAAATTCCGTTTCGGGACAGTGGCACTCAATACTGGCTGCAAGGGAAACAAGCGATGAAAGAACACCTTTCAAGGACATCTGCGCATTTTCGATTTTATCGTATGCAAAAGGTAAACGTGAATATTTGATTACGCCACAAAGTGAATGGGATAGATGACTCGTTTGATTTTTTTTTTTTTTTTAATTTAATTTGTTGCTTGTTGGTAATTTAAGAACCCATCTATCTATTCAATTAAACTTGCGTGGTGTATTTTGTTGAAACATAACAAAAAAAAAAACATCTGCCTTTGGCAAAGTACATAAATCGGCTCTTAGAATAGGGTTACTTTAAACTTTTACCTAAGCCTGCATTTATTGCCAGAGGAATTTTTCTGCAAATGAAACATTTTAATATTAACTTTAACTCAAATTGAAAATTTTCAAAATCTAATAAAAGCCACATACTTGAGTACATAAATTGAAACTCCAATTTTACTCTACAAATTTTATTGTTTTTAGAAATAAGCCACCTTCTTACGACTTAAGAATCGGTCGAAACGTTTTAAAAATATTTTTTTCTTCAGCACATATGTATGTAGTTTTCATTATAGAGATTATCGGAAAAAATAAATGGGAAAAACATACAGAGGTTGTGTACTCTCGGTGGTCAAACCGCTCAAATTTATGCGAATTAGAAAAACTAAAAGTAAAGTGAAGATAGCGTCGCTTTTTTTTTGGTGAATTTTTAAACTGCAAAAAAAAAAAACTGTAGATTTATAGCGTCTGCCTCTAATATTTTGTTTTAAGTGTATGGTTTAGATAACGAATATATAAATGGCAGACGTCGACTCTTTTAATAACAGACATAGTCAATATGTAATAAAAAATAACCTATCAAATAATTTTGTCGCTTTCTTCCAGAATATCGTTACCTTCAGTATTGCTCATAAATTCTAAAAATACAAGTGGCAGACGTGTATTATTCTGCTTTTTCAAAATATATGGGGTTGTAAATGTCAAAATCGTCGATTTTGGTCAGATTCGTATATTAATTTTTGGGACACCAGATTTTTCCGAATATACATACATACATATTTGATTATATAGTTGAAAAGCTTAACTTTATTCCTTCAAAACTCATTTTAAACTATGTATGTATATCAATTATTACTTTTTTTTTCCTCCGAGAAATAAATTTTAATTTTCCTGCTATGCTGCCGTACTGGAAGTTACATATACTTATGTAGATCTGTATACAATGTTGCGGAGTAAAAAATGATAAAAAATTATGGACGCTATCCTCAATCAGTACTAAAAGAAAAAAAATCACAAATATCAGAGATGCAAAAGCAAAAGGGTGTCCGATTGAGCGTAGTATGTTCCATACACACAGCCAGAAAAATAATAAAAAAAAAATAGTATAAATGACCAAAAAAGTCAAATAGTAAATTTTTAATAACAAAATTTGCACGTTTTTAGTTTAATATATCACATTAAATATTCAATATGTTACATTATGTAGATAAATCCTTAATAATATGCACCTTAAAGGCGTCTGCCTTCAAAAAAGCAGCGCTGGAATCGACTGCCTTCTCTATAATTATATTTTTTATAAGTAAAGAAACCAGTCAGCCAAGTGGCAGACGCGATAAAATGCCTTAGCATTCAATTTTTTACATGTTACAAATTTTTGATTTTAAATGCGGCAATATATAAGTGGCAATGGTTGTTTCTCTCGTTTCTTATGACGTAATCTTTATAATAATCTAAGTCTGCCAGACGATAAGTCTGCCAGACGATAAGTCTGCCAGACTAAAGTTTGTACATATCATAAGATTATGAAAAAAATGTTATTACTGTTAAACGCAGCAACAAAAATGTCTGCCTCTTGCATTTATCTGTTTTTGAGTATAGAAAAATTTTTTAATACAAAAGGCAGATGCGATAAAACTGCTTATGGTACCTTTTTTAACAGTTTCAAAAGGCGCATAAATAATAACGTAGACCCACCGCATTGGCAGAGATTGTTCGTACTATTTATATTACTTAGAAATTCATGATTTTCAACCTCTGCCACACAGTAAAATCATATAGAAATTTAGGCCACCGGCTATCTTGATTTTTCTTTCAAGAAATATGTGAAGTCTATGGCTTATGCGGATAAGCTAACAATGTTAGACCATTTGAAAGCCAACGTTTGCCGTATTGTTGTTGAGAAACGGCTACAGACGTTCGAACAAGTGGTCGAAAATTGGACACTTGAACTGCGTTATAGTCGGATAAGTCACCTATATATATGGCGCCATCATATTCAAATGCTAAGTGGCATAAAATCATCTGTTACTTGGACATTTTTTCTGTGCTTTATTGCAATTCGAAACTTCGATTTTCCAAAAAAAAAACTGATATATTCAAAACATCAAAGTTATTAAACATAATATAAAAAATCAAGTAAGACTTACTGATGGATGGAATTTTTATTTTAAAACAAAATGCGATTTGTCTCCAGTTTTGTTTACTTACATTTATGTCTCCAACTTTATAAAAATAAAGTGCAAAAGAAAAAAGATTTCTAAAAGTTTTAACTCTCAGCATATTATGCATTCACAAAATGAGGTCATTTTAAGCCAATTTTGAGATATATGACTCCAAATTGGTTGGCAAACATATTTGTAAAGTGAAAACAAATTTGAAGGCATTAAATACACACAACGACGAACGCATGTTCCCAGTAGGAAATATTTTTAGGGAGCTTTAAGTGAGTTGGGGCGCATAGAAATTACGAAAAAAATAATAGAGTTTAGCTACTACAGCTATTAGCCTTCTTAGCTATCTAGCAAAAAGCATCTTAGCTATTATGTTAAAAGCTTAATTTTATAAATGGAACCAGGAAAAATGTAAGAAACAAAACTGTTTGCGCCATTCACAGGTTTAATCCAGGAAACTGAAATCTTGGGAGAATTTTCTTCAAACCCGATTCCATAAGACCCCAAATAAAAACAAAAACCACCACTTGCGGGTGTATTTTGTACTCATTTTCATCCACACGAAAAATTTGGGAGTAAAACAGTGTGTGGCACCTCCCATACAACGAAAATACCTTAAACGCTATATATTGGCACCAAAGGTAGATTTTTTTCTACGTTTTAGTAAGCCGGATTTTTCGTAAAATTTCGACGAAATCTGACACTAGCTCTGTCCGCGCCGTTTACAGGTTGGAGCTAGGAAGCTAAAATTTTGTGGATGGATTTTATGACTTTTATTACCAAATTTAGAGCCACAAAAATTTAATAAAATTTTCAGAAATAAAAATTACAAATTGACATATCAATATCATCATATGTAATGTTTTCTTGGTCACCAATCAGTAGTTTCCAAGCGGGCATACATCTCTGTTTACTTATTTCATTTTACAATTGTTGTATTTGTGTGTTTGTGTTGTTATGAAATATCAAAACATTACAATAAATTGTACCATTTAAACACTTATACGAGGGGCGAGAGATGTTTCGATTAACCAATACATAAACAAAATCATACACTTCCACAGCCACTCGCTTATTGGCAATGAAACGCTTAATATTTGTAGTTGTAACAATGTGTTTTGTGCTAACCAAGCAAAAAAAAAAAAGAAGCAAAAAGCAACAAAAAAATTAAACATAAAAGAAGATAAAAAAAAACATTCGCATATGACGGCAAAACAAGGCCATTGATCAAAATTGATGCCTCGGTCGAAACGGCTAAAATTCACCCCCGTTAAGTCAAACCAAAGGACTGAATAAAAAAATGGTGTCTCTCTCTCTGTATAGCTCGGAACTCATGTGTCGTATACATCCTTTGGTTGCAGACAGAGAGCAGCAGTCCAAAAGGACAAATGGTGGGTGGGGTCACCGACATTGGCGAAAATTTCTTCTGTTCGCATTGTAGTTAATAGCCACAGTTTCCATAGCGAAGTACGTGAGTGTCGAATCAGCTGCAGCAACAAACATCCAACATTTCTTTGTTGTCCTTGATGCTTTCAGAGTTTTTCGCAGTAACCCCCCATCCAACTGCTTGCTAACAATAAAATATGTTTCCATTACCATAATAAAAATGGTCATTCGTCCACGCCTTGTATTTGTTTGTTTTTTCTGCTTTATATTGAGAAATTTCTTAAGCCTTTCTGCTTGTACGAGTAGAGATGCGTAGATATATCGAAGAAAACGATTATTAGAAGCAATATTTCTATAAGGAAATAACGGTAAAAAAATTTGATAGACTTAAGAAAAAATTTCTTTAAATTCAACATTTGCGAATTTAAGTCTTTAAAAATTTCCTACATGAAACATAACTACTGCCCTACTAAGAGAAAAGGGTGTATCTCAAAAAAGTTCATATTCGTGATTCTTATGGTGTCGGATAGCTGAAGAAATTAAGCGTCTAATGAACTACTTCAAGTGCCGGTATCTTAGTTCAAACATATAAAAAAATCTCCTAAGAGAATATTCTCCATCTCAATTTTAAAGATTTTTCAATTGATATAAGCAATACATCAATTATCTCGAAACGTATTTTTGTGAGATACACCCTTTTCGCTTCTGAGGGCAGTATATGTTGAAGAAGCATATATTATTAATATATATATTATTAGAGCTTTTACTAAGAGCATGACACTACCTAAGACTTTAAGTTTGTATGTGGTATATCTCGAGAACCATAAAAGCTATTATAGTGAAATTTAGTGGAGTAGAACTTTTGAGGAAAGTTCATATGGTCTTACAATGAAGAATTTTTTCGGAAACTGAGTTAGATCTTGTTTTGAAAAAAAAAAAAAACTCTTTTTCATACAAAACGACCCCAAAACACGAATAGAAATTTTAAAATGTCACTTAACGACACTTTTTAAAAAAGATTCAGCAGATTGCACTCACCAAGTACATTGGCAGGACTGTATAGAAAAAAAAAAAGATCGTGGATAGCAGTTCAGATCACTCTTCTTATGGTTTTTGGTGCGCTGAACCTAATATAAAGAAAGCAAATACTTATAGGGGTCAAACCTGTTGTATGAGTTGAAAAAAATTTACAGAAACAAAAAGCATACAATGATTGCGAAACAAAATGATTTATAACGAAAAAAAGCTCGAGAGTTGTATGAGTTGGAAGCTTCGAGCTGAACATCCTTGGAATACAGTTAGAATTGTTGCACAAATTTAATTTTATCTGTAGGAAGTTAAAGATGAAATGACTCAGAGTTTTGAACTTAAACATTATTTTGCAATCTGATTTGGGTTCAGCGCTCCCAAAACCATAAGAAAAGTGCAGTCTGACCTACACTACATTTGTTGTTGTTTAGGATAGAATATCTCATTCAAAGATCAAAGTTTACAGATCATGTGAAAATATAAGCACTTTCAGTCGCTTTCTGTTAAACCAGTTGGTTTTTTTAAGCACATTTAAAGTAAGTAATAAGACAATTTGTCACAACGATAACGATATAAAAGAAAAATAAACTTGAAGACTTATTAACCTAATTATACAAATTAGAAATACTCACGTAGTACCATATTATTACATGCAAGAATTTTAACTTTTGTGACAGATTCACACTTTTTCGATCCTGCTCGTGTATCTTTAATTCATTTATTGAAAACTTTAACGAAGTTTTGTTGTTATGAAGTCCAAAGGTCTACGGCATGATAAATCCGATACATCCTGCCCATTTTTAAAAAAATATAAAAAAGTGATGATGCCAAATTTTATCAAAATTCGATTAGACTTTGTGAGATATAACGAACCCTTCGCAGTTGTCTTGGCCTTTAACTGAAATTTAAAAACATTGGGTCCAATTCACAATCAATTTTCTTAGAAGTTATATTCAAATCTTTTGAGTAATTTTCGTGCCAGCGATAAATAAAATTTCACATGCAATTTAGTGCAACGCCACTTGCATAGGTCGTTCCATATTATCTCATATATGTATTTCTCATATTTCTAATACTAAAACAACCTCAAATTTCATCAAAATCAGTTGAGCTGACCTCAAACAAAAAGAGATCAGCTTATGTCAAACAGAAATCAAAAAAAAAGCTGCGTAAAATAAAAAGAGTCAAGTAATTTCAAACAGAAAGGTTATACTAGCGAAATTGCATCAATGCCAGTGTGAAAGCTATTTTTTAAAAACGCGATACAAAATCAAGATAAATGAAAATCAGGCTGACTTCGATGCCAGTGTGTATCGCTTGTAGCATGCTGTTGTAATATTTTCTTAGGCCTTTGGTAAATTTTTTTCAACGGTTTTTAAGTAAAACTTCTTTCGATTTGCTTGGGTACTATACCAAAAATTTCAAAACAATAAAAAATTAACTCACTGTGATGTTCAAATCTCTAATATGATTTTCAGTGCATAAGCTTTTTTTGCTGATTTACAGCCCTATTCTGGCAGCTTAACAAAGCTCACCACATTAACAAAATATTTAATATTAACAAGTTGTTAATGTTCCGTAAAAATTTGAAAGCTATTTTCCTTACTATTTTGTTAATGTCAGAAAGTATCTAGTGATATTTCAGTCTTGAGCTAAGTAAAAATGCTTTTTTTATAAAATTTAAAAGACAGGACAACGTGGTTTTAAATATTTACAACCATGTCTTAAAAACATTTATTTTCATTGATATCAATAAAAAAAATATTGGATTTACGAGTATCGAACCCACGCACGTGAGCTATGAGTTCACAGTCCTAACTACTTCGCCACGTTGCCTTGTGTGTTCCAGTTTTTTATTACTTTCTTTGTTATTTTATTAATTTAAATTAAAAAGTCAAAATTTGACAAGTTTACCACGAAAGCTTTTGTGTGGGGAATTCAAAAGCTTTTATATTGTTAATAATTTCTTAGAATACCAATACTTCCATTTTATATCAATTAGGTTAACAAGAGCACCTTTATTATTCCTTGTTAAGTTAACAATCAAAATAGGGCTGTTAAGCGCAATTTTGAATTGTTCTGAATGGTATCGACAACTATCAGTTGTAGTATCATATGACATTGGAAAATAATGAAAAATATCAAGGGATATCGGATGATATCAAATCCAAATATCTAGCTTGAAGATGTAGAAATGTAGCTGGCGGCATTGGATAGCATCAAATTCTTTTTTGGCTGGCTTTAGGAAGTACCAAACGATAACTGGTGATAGATTTCCAATGAAATCACATGCTTAAAGACATGTCACCAAAGTACTAAATGCTATCATATCCACGGGTGATATCGACGTACCATGGATGGTATTAGAAGACATTAAAAGATATCCGGATGGTATCGAAATTTGTCAGATGATACTAGGAACCAACGAATGATAATGGAAGGCACGAGTATAGAAAGAAATCAAATCGGCTATTGTCGATATCGATAGTATCAATATTTTATTTTTAACGTTTTATTTTTTGCGTACGCAAATCAAGCATATGACGGTCACTTCGCTTAAAAGTAAATTCTAATATCCTTTTAATATATACACATATACATGTATGCATGTATGTATGCTAAAGGAAAGCTTTTACCTCTCACACTACAAAAAAAAAACAAAGTCGTTTACTAGATGTTTTGTCTTTTTCGTTGGATGTGTAAAAAAAGAAGAAAGTTTGCACACATTTCCATCTTATGAACGTACAAATCAGCGTCGGAGGATTACATGAACAAAAGTCCTGATGTGTGAGCCATGTAAAAAATGAGTTCTGTCAAAATAAATATTTTTGAATAATGTCAACCCATTTCGCGGCGTGAACGAAAATGAAAACGGGAGCAAAAAAACCGCAACGTGTACACAAATACATGCGGGCTAAAGTACTCTGGCCAGGGTATACATGAGAGATAAGTTTCCAGCCAAGGGTTAGGTAGGACGACACGATGATAACGTAAGGACGCAGGCGAGCGATATATAAAAAAGAAATCTGTGCATGATTGCTTTTTCCTGTTTGAAGTATGGCGACTTCTGCGGCTGGAATTTCTTAATGTACTAATATGAATATCTACCCGCACATGACGAGACCCAGCTCCACCACCACCACCACCACCACCACCACTCCACTCCACCTACGTTAGTTAACTTTTTGTGTGATGATGACAATGCATTTTGACATTCGCATGAACTACGGGCTAAGGTGGTACAAAGCCTTGAATGATTGCGGAAAAATTTTTAAATTTCGTTAGGTTCTTGAAATTTAATATGATTTTGTTCTTTCGCCCCTCCCCCCCTTTCCATTGCTAGTGTAAACAAGTTATGATACAAAAATGTTGCCATTGCTCATCTTAACGGTGACGTCTTTGCGTCTGTTCTGGAACATGTGTATTGTATTGCTTTTAAAAGCCACCGCATACAAGGGGGTAGAATGGGTGTGAGCCATTAGCCGGTCGTATAAAAAAAAAAGAAAATAACGAGAAAAGCAAGTCATGTTGTTGTACAAATTCTTCTGCCATTCATTTATTTTTTGTTTTTTTATTTTAAGTTATTTAAATCCACTCAACCTAAAGATCAGAGTTCACCAGGTCGAAATCAAAAGGATGCTGGAGTTTTAAATTATCGCTTTATACGAATATGCGCTGACCTGTCGGAATGTTCGCTAGGTCATAAACTGGTTCGTCCTTGATTTGCATAGAAACCGCCAGGGTGCAGTGTATGTGTGAGTGTGCTGGTTCATATCATTTATGCTCGTAAGATGAAAATGAGATCACCTCTATGAGATTTTGGTGTTTGACATCAGACCTTAAAATTGCGATAGTTTACTGCAGTTAGGGGACTTTTAAAAAAGGAAATTTGATTTAGAATGCTGGACAAAAGGGTTGAATACGCACATAAAAAAATCTGAGTTTATATGTAGGATTAGACTGAATTTTTAATTTTTTTTTGTTATTTTTCACGGTGGTCCTCAAAAGAATTTGAGATGAAAAGTGGTGACGAGTTAATTATTACGGTTTGTTTATCATAAAATTAAAGATAAAAAAAATATTCATATGAAACTGAAATTTTTGATTTTTACTTATTCTATCTTGTGTGGTTTCTGAGATAAATGGACTTATACGAATTGGATTTAAATGGACTTAAACACCAATTCTTGTGGAAAGTTTTTGAACGCTTTTCCTTAAAAATCCATTTTTTTATTTTTTCCTCACAGACTTTTTATCTTTAGAATTATGACTACACGTGTAGTATAAGTGCTCATTTTGTAGATACAGTGGAACCTCTTTAAGTCGAACCTCGATAAGTCGAAAATCTCCCAGACTCGAAAAAACTTTGTGTTCCCTTCCCTTCAAGCCCCAACAAAACTTCCATTGCTCGAAATCTGACCCCTCCATAAGTCGAAATAATTAGTGAGTCCCTATAAGCAAATGCAGTACATATTTTCCCTCTACTAAGTGCTTCAAAAAGTCCCGGAAAAAATTATGAAAACACATACTTTTTGATTAAAATCGATTTTATTCTTCAACATATTTCCCTTCGAGGGAGATACACTTCATCCAACGATTGTCCTACATTTCGATGCCTTTTTTATAGTAGTCGACTTCGAGGCTCTCAAAATAGGCATCAGTTTCGACCTCGACCTCCTTATTTGAGTAAAAACTTTTCACCTGGAGCCATCTTTTATAGTTTGGAAACAGATAATAGCCGCTGGGGGCCAAGTCTGGAGAATATAGTGGGTGGAGCAGCAATTCGCATCGCGATTCGTTTAATTTTGCCATTCCCGGGAATTTTCGAACTATGTAGTACAACTTGAAAAAATAAATTTGACCTCTGCATCTCGAACATAGCAATGTTTGATGTTCCAACCTTTACAACTCGATTATTTGAAACGAATTACCTTTATAGCTCGAAGAAAAATAAGATACCGACTTTAAGAATATGCCGACAATGTACGTCATTGTTTCTTAGAAATCAATGTAAAAGCCTAATTGTACAATAAACCAACTCTATGAAATGATAGAGGAATTTATGACTGACGTTAACACGTGATTTCATTTGAACTTTAGCAAAGTTACTTTGTTGTTGTCGATTGAAAATTTATAAGAAATTGTTTGGTCCTACTGCAATATACACCAAAGTTTAGTACCTCCATAACTAAGATTTGTATTTATTTTACCTCTCTAACTCAAAATTAGTTGGAATGAATCTTAATTTCTTCAAGTCGAACATTTCCTGACAAAATTTGCTTAAGTCGAAGTCCTCCGTAAGCCGAAAACTCTATAACTCGAATTTTTTGCCGTCTCCCTTCAAGTTCGACTTACAGAAGTTCTACTGTATGTATATTTGCTACAGTTGTTTGTTTTTAGTTTATGTGCATCAGGGCGAAATGCACTCATTTGCTTATACATATTTTTGATAGTTCTTCGAAATTCTTAGAAAATAGAAATCTCGACCACCAAAATATACATTTTGACTTTACACTCCACTCCGTAAATTCCCGAAAAGCTTAAGTGCCATCCACAACTAGTCAGTGTAGCTTGTGCTGTATAGGTTGAAAAAGGACTGAAATTAAGTTTAGCTGATGCACAAACCAGAAAACCCTTGCGTTCAATAGCGTAATATAAGAAATATCTCAACCGAGGCGCCATCTGTAACATGCCTATTATACGCTATTATTCATGGATAGGAATTTGACAAACTCGTCACATTTTACAATTTACTTCTTTTTTTTTGTATGGTGATCAGTTATGCGTGGTCATGGTAATTCATCGATTTTGGGAAGTTTCAACTCTTGCGAAGATAAGGAGCATTTAATTTTTTTTTTTTTTGTAGAGTATTATGAAAATAAGGAAATTCCTAGAAAAAGACAAGATGATTTCTTTTTTCGACAATTCCCATTTTTCAATTGCCTTGAGCATATTCTGTACTTCAAAATAGTGTGCGATCGATCCACTCATTGTAGTTATATTTGAGTTTCCGCCATTCCAGATCCAACTCTGTTATATTATCAGAAAGCAACCCAATGATATCATTCTGTAGATATCTACATACATATCGTCGCTCTCGAGTAGAAAGGCCCTGACTTATTTTTTTCGAAATTTACTTTTTTGTCGATCCTAAAAGATAACCCTCAAGTACACGTCCACTCAAAATTTTGACGTGATATTTCAAAACATAGCGGACTTACACCCAATTAAAAAAAGACCCTAATATGAAATTTTGAAGCTATTATACAGTTTTTTCGTCCTCCTGTAAAATTGCAAAAACATGAGTTAGGGCCTTTTTATCCGAGAGCGTCGATATGTATGGACATATCTAGAACAGCAATACTTAGAAATAAATTTTATGTATTAAAATCTAATAAAGAGATATGTACTAGAGGTCTGCACGAGTGCATTTGAAACGACCCTCAAACCACTCGCCACGATTACAAGTCCATCGATCTCTAGTTCACGAAATCACAAATCATATTATTTTAAACAAATCCACTATATAATGAATCACGAATTGTAGAAGGAAGCTGTAATATATTAAGAGTTGAACAATTTATTTTTGATAACTAAATAATAATAATCAAGCTTTACTTATCTCATGGGAAACGGAGAGCATGCAAGCTTATAACGAAACTAGTCTGAACATACTTTGAAGATATTCGATTTCTTGCAGAGCTTTGAAATAATTCAAGCACAAATGCTTAAGTTTTAGGGCTCTGCGTTAAAGTTTCATTCACTCCTTAAGGAAATTCCTTACACCAACGTTTTCATTTGAACTACCAAATCAGGCCCTTTGCGTCTATCCTAAGGTCATAACTCGTCCACCAAATTTATGTTAAATTTCACAGAGTGTTAATAACTTTTTTGTGAATCAACATAAATAAAGCGAAAAAAATTGCAAGCAAAGAGCATTTACTGACATAATGGTCGATATTACAAATTCAATATTGATTTTCTCTAAATAAATCGTAGTATATGAAAATGAATCAGATTTTTCTGACCTTATTTAATGTAAAAAAGCTTCAAAGGAGCTTAAACTAGATAATCTATAAAGCAAATTTGGCTTAGCCGTATTAATGCCCATGCTTAGCCATACAACTTCAACCCTTTTCTACTCTTTATGCCTTCTGCCATAAAGTGAACTTTATTCTTTAGAATTTAAATGTGTACGTTACATACATGTGGAAGGTGTTTCCGTTGAAAATCAATAACTAAAGGAAACATTTTTATTGTTGTTGATGTTAAGACGAAAACATTTCTTAAAGTATTGAATAGCCAAGAAGATAATTTTTAATTATTTATGGACGAATGGACATTCTGGAGTACATATATAGCTAAGGATAAAAACCTTGAAGTGTCACTTCTTAAATTAAGTATCGTACTTAGTGTATTAGCGACAGAAAAATGTTTCTCTTTCCTTCCTGTCAAAACTGCCAAAGCCAATTATTTATCATTACATTGTTGTTTACCATCCGATCTTCATATACAAACCTTTTTTTTAAGACCTCTCTCTACACGCTCCACATTTTATATTGACCTACAACGTTACCTTCGACAATTAACTTTAATTTAGAACCATAAAAATGTCGATTTTTTCTTTCAGAAGCGTACCATTTTCATGATAAAATTTTTTTGTTTAATTCATTAATAAAAACGTTATATTGCATCAAACTTCAGCACAAACTTAAACTTAAAGTTCCGATAAACATCAGAAAAACTGATTAGGAATTAGAGGTCTGCATGGTCGAAACGATCATAGCATAAGCTTTCGAGTGCAATAAACTTTGAGTGCTTGAACTTCTAAAACATTTTATTTGCAAGTGCAGCACTCACCTCTCTTGCTTGGTGTTTCGATTTGATTTGATTTGTTTTGATTTGATTTGTGGTTTTTGTGCAAAATTGCTCGATGGACTCGCAACGTGGCGAGTGGCATGATGGTCGTTTCGAGTGTACTCATGCAGACCTCTATTAAGAATTAAGCACTTCGTCTTCAATCATATCCGCAAGTATATTTTATTTTTGTTGCATAAAAATTCATTGAAGTCATCGAATGGATTTTTTTTTTCACGTCGATCTAAGCATTTTCGCGGCTCTATTATGGCGTATTTTACGACAATATTTGGGCTTAAAAATGTGACTGATATATAGTTTTAACAAGACGGTGTCATCAGGGTCGGCACATCGCTTGTGGCTTCCAAAATTCATTGTCGGCCTCCGTCAAAATATTGTTTTATTCGAAAAATGGGTCTATAACACAACTTTTTGAACATTCCCATCGATTCGTGCAATTAATTTTTCTGAAGATGTAAATTCTTGAATTGTTTTCTTTTGAGGAAATTGTTTTCCTTTGAGTTTTATTATGAACTAGCATTACCCTGGGTGCATCGCCTCACCTCAACCGTGGTGTAGATTCGATGTGCGGTCTGCGTGAAAATTCTATCTAAAAAATACTTTTGTATGAGAACCACCCTTAGTATGCACCCAAAATAAAATTTTTACAACTTAAGCAGTGCCTCTTAATATAAAAACCACGTGATTTAAATTTCATGAGAATCGATTAAGCGGTCTTCGAGAAAATGATATTTAAAAAATATTTTTGTGTGAGGGCCACCCTTAATAAAAGTTTTGTATCCTTAGTTTTGCCTCTTAACATAAGAGCTATGTACGTGGTGTAAATTCGGTGTGAATTGACTAACCTGTCCTTGTGAATATGATATTAAAAAATATTTTTGTGTGAGGGCCACTCTAAGTATGCACCCTAAATAAAATTTGTACGATCTAATCTGTGTCTCTTCACATAAAAGCCATATGGTGTAAATTTTTCTTCGAGAAAATTATATTTAAAAAATATTTTTGTGTGAGGGCCACCCTAAATAAAAGTTTTGTATCCTTAGCTATGCCTCTTAACATAAGAGCTACGTGGTGTAAATTCGGTGTAAATTCGGTGTAAATCGACTAACCTGTATTTGTGAATATGTTATTTAAAAAATATTTTTGTGTGAGGGCCACCCTATGCTATGCTTCTTAATATAAGAGATGCGTAGTGTAAATTCGGTGTGAATCATTTTATTTGTCTTCGTGAAAATTATATTTAAAAATATATTTGTATGAGGGCCACCCTAAGTATGCACCCTAAATAAAATTTTTACCATCCAATCTGTGCCCCTCAACATAAAAGCCATACTGTGTAAATTTCATGAGAATCGATTTGCCTGTCTTTGAGAAATCGCTATTTTGAAAATATTTGTGTATGAGGGCCACCCTAAGACACCCGCCCGATCGATACTAACATACTGTAAAAATTTCATCAAAATCGGCTGGATAGTTTCCGCGTGCATAAGAGACAGACAGACAGACAGACAGACAAAAAATTAATTTTATATAATAGATAATTCGAAATATTTTTTTTTTTAATTTCTTTGCTTCAGTAATCCAAGATATTATTTTCTTTGCTTAATGAATCAAAAATTTTCATTTTCAACTTTTAAAAATAAAAGTAAAAAAAAACTGATTACCTGTGACCTATAAAATTAATTAAAACTTTTATTTATAAAAATTATACATATAAAAAAGTTCATTCATCGGAAAGAGCAAGCACTGTCCCTCTCAAGCATTATATACAAAAATATAGGGGAAGTTGGGCAATTTCGAGACACACTTTTTCCTATGGAACCTTCTACAAAAATCAAGGAAATTAAGAAACCCTAACTTTTAGCTTATGCAGTTTCTTGGAATTACTATCTACATGCTTTCATTCCCTCTAACAGAAGACCTTCTCTAACAGAAGAGGAGGTCTTGTATTTTTATTTTCAAAATTCGGCTTTCTAATCTGTACCACTACAAAAATATTAATATTTAATGCAAGTATCCATACTTTTTCAATTTAAAATTAATATTGCATAAAAGAAACATTTCATCAGAATTCATACATATTTTAATAACATAGGTAAAATAGTACATTGTAACTTCCGGGCAGAAGAATTGAAACATTCAATAAGTTTTATATATCTCATATTTTATGTATTATCACACATACAATTTAATTGATCTAACTCTCCACCACGGGGTTGAATCCGTTTTCATCAGCTGTATATGTCACCCTATGTACAACACCATCCAAATCTGTGAATTCATATGAACCTGTCTTAACAACAGCCTGTACGGGTCCATCTTCACCTTGGACTTCTTTTAATTGTCCAGTTTCTTCAACTTTTGTGTTGTCACTTAGTGAAAACCTAAAAATAAAAACATAGGCAATAATTAGAAACTTAAATTCAGTAATTTTTCATTTTTAAATAATTTGTTTGAAAATTGAATGTTTGCGCTTTGGCTAGGACGGACAGAAAGACTTTTTGAGTACTGAATAAAACTACTCACGAGCAGCAGAATGCCGATGCCCGATATACATAAGTATAATATATGAAAATTATTCTCATTCTGCTGAAGTCACGCGCGTGGCACGTTTTTTCCAGCTACGATTCAGTAAAAAATTTTATGATGGCTCTCGTAGTATCTGTAATGTCCACTGGTGCATTTTCGACAACCCATAGATGGGCAAAATTTTCGAAGCAGAAGCTACTTGCAACAACAAAAAAAAAACCAACAATAAATTTCATCTCGATAGCAAAAAAAAATTTCTGCAGCAAAGCAAAAGCCAATTCCAAGAATTAAAAAAAACAACATGAGTGCAAATATGAAAGTACACCGATTAAACGGAATGAGAAAAGCTGTCGTCAATGTGCACATTGTTGCTTGCTTGTGCGCTCGCTTCAATACAAATACTAATGTAAATTTAATGTGAATAAAGCGCGTATAAAAAAAAACACAATAATAAAAATCGACGTAGAGTCATTGTGCTGGTTGTTATGCTTATTTTTTTTTTAGAAAGACGAAGTGTTTGTTGTAAGGAGCTAAAATTGGCTCAGTTTTCTTATTTTACCCAACTATGTAGTTAGCTACATACGTAATTTCATAACAATTGCTAGAAGGACTTCATGTTTACCCAAACAAAACAATGAAGAAGTGTTAAACTACACTACTTTGGAGGTCTTGATTTTAAAAAAAAAAATGTGGGTTTGAATAAATTTAATTATTAAATAATTTATTGTACTGTACTTATTAATATCTTGATAATCTTTATTGGAGTTTAAGACCAAGCGTCTAAGGAATAAATCTATACAAATTTGATCAAAATTGATTTAGTAGTTTTAGCGTGATGCGCGAACATCGAAGACACCTATCATTTTATTTATATTGAAGATTTTATTTTATTGAGTTTCGGTTTTTGAAGTAAAACTTCTTTAGCAAGGGTATGATTTGAAATCCAGTGTGTATACTTGAACGACACTATTTTTTTTAGCCGTACTTTCACTTAGTACAGTTTTTTTCTCGAAAGTAAGGCTTAGTTTACGGTATTTAAAATAGCTATAGCAATAAATGATATATCAAGTTAAAGTACTTACTAAGCAGAGTACCCACTTCGAGATCGGTGGATCAAAAGCTGAGCTATAAGCGTGAAAAGATTTCCTATTTCAATTTTTTGAAGCATTACACTGATCAACTGGAAAAGCCATAACTTCGTGTTATGTTCTTGGAGTCACCATTATTATTATCATTTTAGTAAAACATTTTCGTCTCATTCTATCGCAGTTTAGTTTTCTAAAGCTTTCACTTCTATCACGTGTGAAATGCACACATAATTTTTGCTTTTTTTTTTTTTTTTGCATCGTTGTTTTGATGGATCAAAGCATATAGAATAACACTACCGGTTCAAAATCAATTTACTCTCATGCTCTCAAAATGGCTTCAATATTAGCACGTGTAGCTCTCCCTAATGACTTCAACTTGTATAGCACCATGTAAAAGCAAAACGCACATATACAAACACTTCTAACACATAAAACTACTTATTGTGTTTGCATGCTTGTTTCTATTTGCGCAAATAATTTTTTTTTTTTAATTAATTTTAAGACTTTAGTAATTTGTTAAGTCCATTGTTTCTTATAGTCCATTAAAGCTCACTACTAGACCTTTAAGTGTCACATCGTTCACAACAACAATCTCTCATAAATATGATGTACGTGTTAATCCATATCCTTACTGATAAATCATGGGATTCAATGCAACTTTTGAAAAAGCTGGCTTTTGCCGATAGTTTTAGCCTGTTGTCGTCAAGATAGTTCAACCAACCTTACACGACTGAGCGAGAAGACAGGCACTATTTGACTACGCTATAACCTCCAAACTCTACCATACACGGGAACAAAATACTCACCACTCCATCGTTCTGCAACCTTGGCAGCGTTCTCAATGCTAAGAGTAATACCGCGGAAGACGCAAATATCTGAATTGCATGATCAATCAGTGCTGTTTTATACTTGTGAATCTCTCACAAGCACGAGACGATTACGAACTTTTGCAAATTCCTGGTTGAGACGGATATTAAGGACTTGGTGGTCCCGAATGTCTCTAATAAAAACGTCTTAATCAATAAGCTGTGAAAGTAAATATAGCACATACTTAAATTCGCCATCGGCGGCTGTTTTATAATGGTGAGCAGAAATTATCAAGGACAACTCAAGGTCAGAAGTTCTTAGCTAAGCGTGCCAATTTCACAATTTATGTGGGAAAAACTATATAGCCTTAGTGAAACACATTGGGCTTGGCAATTTAAAAAAATGTTAAGCTTTTTTAACGAATAATTAAAGAGAACGAACCAGCAGATTTAAAAATCAAAGCAAGCAAGAAGCTTTTTAAATTTTATCTCAAGAAGGCTTATAGTATTCTTTTTCAGGTTTATTTTATCGGTCCTTTCAAGAACAAAGACACAACATTAGGTCTGAGAAATAAGGAAACAGCACGGAATAATTACGAAAGATCTCGATTAGGAAAGATCTGGGATGACATTAAGAAATTTTCGAGCAAAAACATATCTCTTTACAGCTCTTACAAATGTCCAAAAGACGCATACAACTAAAAAGACCCCAACGATTTCATTGTTGACAACCTTGGAGCAATGACTCTATGCAGACAATATGGCGTCAGCTAAAAAGAATAATTGTTTATATTCAAGTCTTGGATAATGTAATAACCACTTTAGTGACAGATTTGAGAATTTTGCATTTACAGATTATCGGCGGAAACAAAAATTTTAAATTAAATATGACACATTTACTTATAACAAGTAGTTACACACTTTTTTTAATAATAATGTAGCGAGCTAGGACGGCATTATGGCTCAAATTCCAGTGTTAGACGTATGACGTGATTGTCATGGGCGCTAAAAATTGTTTACATGCGGCACTTGAATTTAAGCATTTATAACAGTGGTGGGCATTGGGCTAAACAACAACATCAAGCAACAACAAACAAAATTTTAAAGTTTTTTGCTGTCATTTCCAAATTCGCCAACAGCACAAAAAAAAAACAAATTACACTACAAACAAAAACAATTGCTACATTCGTCAAGACACAATGCGGCGCCGTCGTTTATGCCATTGTGTTTTGTTTTTGTTTTCATTTGAATTCAAGTCAACGCTGTGCCTTGATAGCGTTGAAATTCTGCGAATTTTTTTTCGCTTGCTTGTGCGTCGAATAACGGTGAAGGCAATGAGGGCGGATAGGGGCACTACGTGCCCACCACTGACTTAGAATAATATCATGACGTTTTTAAATTGTTCACATTTGACTGGATTTTTTGTCTGTTACATCCAAAGTCCATTAAATAGAGGTTCGTTACATCGAGGTTTCACAGTACTTGAAAAAAAAACGTCCCCGTCATCATTTGCCTTTGTATTTTTAACATTTATTTCTTGTGACGTTTCTTAAACGTTTGAAATAGAAGATCAGCGCACCGTTCTTTACGTCTAACCATTTAATTACAAAGTAATGTCGATTCATATAACATTGCAATATATGAAATAACAAATAGCCTAAAAAACTTTAATATTAATGGAGTCCTTCTTCTTTACCTAATACCACGTCTGCTGTGCGAAGGCATAATAGCCTTCCATAAGCATATTTTTATTTGCATGAAAGTCTAGTTTTGAGAAGATCTTATATATATTTTAAAAAAAAAGTATGAAAATTTTTTTTTTCAAGTCACCTTGGTAAAAGACATCAATTGACATTGTATACCGTCCTTTTCTTAAAAACTTTATGATTTCTCAATACCTTTATATCACGAGGCATTTCATGTCAAATTTGCTAAGCCACAAATCGAACATAACCGATTGACCTCAAACTTGGGCAAAGTGTTGTCCTATTGGCTGGTAATTAAAACCGAAAATATATTTATTTTTTTTTCTTCAAAAACTGCCTGAAGTAGGGAGAGATGATAATTTGAGATTTTTTGTTGCTTCGTATAGATAATTTCTGTGGACATTTGACAAAACAAGCTCTTCCGATCTACGGCGGCGTAAGTCTTCCGTTGAAGCAAAAAGCTTATGCTGTATTAAATTATATATACAGGCTATGGACTATGTATTTGAATAAGGAACTAATTTGTTAAAGGTATTTTATTGTCTTATAAGTTCAATTGTACCCTAAAAATGATATAGCCAAAAGTGCGATTAGATTTAGGCTTGGGCTTTTGAGAACGGTGCAAATTTGGCCACTTTTTGTTTTTTTAAACATAACTCTAAAAACTATATATTTCTAGTAGTTACACATTACCAGATTTATTGTAGAGAATAAAATTTCCTATTGATATGACACTTTGTAAAGTAAAACTATTTAGAAAAAACCGTAAAATTTTGAATGTTTTATTTTTTTTTTTTGGGTACAACTTGTTTCAATTGAACATAAAAGACAATAAAATACCTTTAACGAATTAGTTCCTCTTATCCCTGTTTTTCATGACATAGTCAATAGCCTATTATTACCATGAGCCGAAAGAAGTTGTTTTGTCAAAAGTCCAAAGATTTGTGACCTGAACTTATTTAGTCCATGTGCTTTCGATAAATTTCGTAATGCCCGTTCGAATGGTCGTGATTATTTTTGGAAAATTTAAAAATTTTAGCTTGATTTTTTAAAATAAGAAATTAACTTTAATTTTTTTTTTTTTGTTATCACTAGAGTACATTTTAAAAATTTCGGTTGGCGTCAAGGAAATGCATTCATACGATTGGAGAGTATCCACCCAATGAAATGTCGAACCCTTTATTCACACTTTATTTTAATTCGCTGGTATAATATGATGTTTTATCCATACTAAACAATAAATTGAATCCTAAAATCTAGTTGGAATCTGCTGAACATAAAACTATCTCAAGGCATACCAGAACTGTGTAAAACATCACTTTGATAGCATGTAAAAACAATTGATTTAAGTGATTTGGATGTTACAAACAATTAAAAAATTAATAAAATGCCGTAACGATTGCATTCTCTAACCATATTGGGTGGGGCGAGTTTTGCAACTTGTGCACATCTTACCTAAAAATACGATTATCATATGTCCCCAATTTTGAATTGCTTCTCACCTGTAGTTGTAGTTTCCCAAACCGTCATTGTTATTCTCTAATTCCAAGATCTGTGTGTCTTGCTGTGGTGACGGTGCACTAAGCACAGCTCCAATAAATGCGCACATAACGATGATTGTCAACTTCATGTTTATTTAATTTTATTAAAAATCTTCTTAGAAATTAGTAACGCGCACAAATGTCCAGACCTACAACACGTTGAAACAAGTTACCGAGTAATTTGCGACTGATGATTCCTGCACTTAGTCAAACGTCTTTTATATGGCAGCGAAAAATAAGAAAAAAAGTGAGGCGTGCATCGGTGGAAGGGCACAACTGGCTTGACAGCGCATCACAGCTTTAGCAGAAGCGCCAAAGTAAACGACACTACACTACACTTAAGCACAAAGCTAATTTCTTTAAGCATTTACCATCTTAACAACACGTTAACTCATTCAACTGATACTCTCATTGCTCATTCAGAGCCTCAAATCGAAGAAAAAAACTACGCGATATGATGTTAAGAAATATGAAGGGGCCCAGATATAACCAAGAGTCAACGAGTATCTTCTCGCATCACAGCAAAAATTCTTTGGTACAGCATCGAAATCTTCATTGATGTGCAGCTAGATATCTCAAATGTTTTCAGCCTAAAATATTAAACCGAAAAACTTCTCAATGCCACACTCTGTGACCACTCCAAATGTAAACAGCAACAGCAACAACAACGTTGACCTCAGACATTACGATCGGTGATGTTTTTTTTTTGGTTTTTTGCATTGGCTATGACTGCTGCTGACTGCTTCTGTGGTTGGATGTGCAACAATATGGATGGAGAAGACGAATAGAAGCGACTTTTGACGCTGCAAATTCATCAATTTATACGACTTTTGATATTCAAAAAGTTGCAGTTCATCACAGCAGCAAGTAAATTTAATGTTAAATAAAAAAAGATTTAGCTGCACGGCTTTTGTTACTAACGCTACGATGTATTTATAAGAAATGGAACACAATTGACTTTTAATAATAAGTACTTGACAGAACTAGATATGTAATATAGTAGCGCAGCTAGGTGATGCGGAACTTTTGCTTTGAAGTAATGGAAAATGGAAAACCGAAATGGTTCGGATTCTTAAAATATCCGCATAGAAATCATAAATGAAAATCAACGCCCAGACCAAATTGCACCATCAAATTTTGAATCTTTTCAGCATATATTCATCATTCAGATAGAAATTTTTTTAAATTCAAGTCCTTAAAGGAACAACTTCTACACAAACATTATATGCCAAATTTCACATTATCCTATTAAAAAACTGTTTTTATCTTATTTACTGAATATGATTAATCGTTCAAGCCAAACTAATTACATAAACAAAAGCTTACCAAAAGAGTATTAGAAGAACACAGTTGAAGCCACTTCAAATTTTCCAAGGTAATGTATTTAATAAAGACATTAAATGACACCAGCAGCATCGAAACGAAAAATATGTAGGTTTGGACAAGTCAAAGCAGCATATACATATTTCTTTTGCAATCAATTTTGGTTGAAATTAACACATGTATACGCGTTATTCCATCCGAGTATAGTCTTTCAGTTTTTGGACACTTCAGCTGAGGTAGGCATAGAATAAGGCGTGTACGCTGACCAAAAGGAGAAAGCTTGAATTCTAAGTATTGTAAAGCCAGTCTAAAGAACGAAGGTGGCAATGTAATGAATGGTCTGGGGTTACTGCTCTGAAGGCATTGGGCTCTTAAAGATGTATTGCTATGATATGCCCATGAAGAGATGCCACTTAAATGGATGTTCCAACATGAAGACGATCCAAAATACGCCACTTAAGTTTGTAATGCCTGATTTCAGAGCTATAGAATAGAAGTTCTTGGTTGGCCTGCCAGATCTGAATCCTATTGAGAACTTGTGGGAGATTGTTGACATGAAAATCAACAGAGAAAATTGAAAAACCACGGAAAATTTATTTCAAAATAACTCGGAAAGGGATATCGCTGAATAACATTAACGGGCACGTAGTGTCCCTATCCGCCCTCATTGCCCGCAACGTTATTCGACGCACATGCAAGCGAAAAAAAATTCGCAGAATTTCAACGCCTTCGAGGCACAGCGTTGACTTGAATTCAAATGAAAACAAAAACAAAACACAAAGGCATAAGCGACGGCGCCACATTGCTTCTTGACGAATGTAGCAATTGTTATTGTTTGTAGTGCAATTTCGGTTTTTTTTTTGTGCTGTTGGCGAATTTGGAAATGACTATAAAAATCTTTAAAACTTTGTTTGTTGTTGCTTTATGTTGTTGTTTAGCCCTTTTGTTAAATTTCCATGCCCACCACTGCTTTATGCCTAAGATATGCGCGTGTGTCGTCCAGAATAAAGTGTTCGCAAGTACTAATCTTAAAACCTTTTTTGTTTTTGTACAGAGTTTTTATGTTCAGTACTTCTAGTGCAAAAAACCACAGTATACTAGTTTCAATGACCGCTACGTCATATCATCAGTAAGCTTTGTTAGCCGAAGTATAGTAGTCTGCAAGCACAAGGCCAATTGCTTAAAATGTGCAGAAATCGCAAAAAACGGTTTCTGTCTCTGAGCTGATCAGATTAACTTAATATGATTATGTCAATTCGCGCTACTATTTTTACTCATTCAGATCCAAAAAAAAATATTTTAAAAATGTTCGTTGCTTTAAGAGAAAACGGCGGATGGGGGGAAATGGAGATGTGCCCTTTTGCTGGGACAAACTGGACATGTGTCTGTTTCTTCAACCCTTGAATGGACATGTGCCTTTTTGCTAAGCCCTTGAATGTGCCTTTTTATAAATTATTATTGTTCAATAAATTAATTATATTTATTTTTACTATATATTAAAATGGTTAAATTCTAGAAATTTCTCCTGTCAATAATAAATTATACCACGATAGCTTGGCAATCTGTTGACAATTAAAAAATAGTTAGCAAATATAAATATTCGTAGGGCATGTGCTCTTTTGTAGGAAAACCTTGACTCGTTATCGAAAAAATTCGACATCTATTGCTTTTTTGAAGTGCCGGAGATTAAAATTGCTTGAAGCTTAGTATAGTGGACGCGATTTCATCAAAAAACTCAAAACGCCCCCCGACCATGGACATGTGCCGTTATGTTCGTCCACTCCTCAATTATGGAAGAAATTTGATGATTACTCATACGTCGTGTTGTACGTTTTTATTACACAGGAACAAAAATAATTTGTATACAAGTAAAAATTTTTTCAATAAAAAACTTTGCTCTGGCGGGAATTTTAATCTGAAACCAGATAAGTTTTATGGTTTGATTGAAGACTACCATATTAAAAAATTTAAAAAAAAAGATATTTTGAGCAACATTTTTATAAATAAAAAATTTATTTAAAGTAAATTATTTTTTTTTTTTTTTTTCATGAAACTAAAAAACAAAAATGTTGCAAGTTTTTTGTACTATTCCCCATACTTTTTGAGATATGTATTATGTTTAAGAAAATTTTTCATCTAAATTTCAAAACCTTCTTGAAATTTTTTTTTTTTTTTCAATACAATAATGTTAAAAAATCACCTTTAGATAAGCACTTATAAGCAATATTAAAAATATCAAAACAAAAAATCAAAAAAGTGTACAGCTATTTATGGAATGAACGATATTCAAATTTTATCTTTCGTCTTCATTACAATTCATAATAAATTAAAGAACTTTTCTGTTTGACAATAAAATAGTATAAAATAAAATTAATGATTTGTGCGACGGCTTGTAGCTCCTGCTAGCGGAGTTGATGTTGATGATGAAGCTGTTATTCTTGGAGAAGATGTTATTGCTGAAATTGCTATTGTTGGAAATGATGTTGCTGAACAGAACGTTTCTAGAAAAAATCTTGTTGAACTTATCCCTGCTGTAGATATCGGTAAGAAGATAAAAACTATAAGCAATATTGCTAGAGACATTACTAATGGTGGTCAGAAAATAAAAATTAACTTCAATGCATGAATAAAAGTAATTTAATTGATATATGGCACATTATTTTGGTCACTTTAATTTCTTTGATTTATACAAGTTATCAAACAAGAAAATGGTAAGAGATCTCATTCCACGAAAACGACTTAAAAGTTTGTATCATACTTGCGCGATATGTAAAATATCACACTGACATATGTGCGTCAATGAGATCTAAGTCTATTAGAGGCACAGCTTAGTTCATAACTTTCATAGATGATTGTTCTAGATATATTCATACTTATTCTGTGAAACATACATATGTCTGAAGCTTTTAATTTGTTGAAAGAATTTTTATATATGAGTGAAAAACAAACTGGAAAATCACTTTGAATACTCCCAGCAGATTTTTTCATCGATAGTAATCTAAGCTTTCATCGATCTCATAGACTTTCTATCGCCTCCAGAATACATAAATTTTAACACGGCAATGTCATAGCAAAAGTAGTGTATGATTCTTTGCATTACCAGGGATATTAACTTTTCATCGATATAAAAAAAAGTTTAAAAAAAATGTCTGACCGAGTATCGAACTCACGCACTTAGAGTTAAGAGCTCACAACCCAAACCATTAGCCCACGCTGTCAGTTGTTTTACAGGTATCTGTTTTACACTATGTTATTCACTATTGTGATTTTGAAAATTTGTTTATGAATTACGTCTTCGCTTCCCTCATCATGCATGTTTTCTCCATCTAATTATAATATATGAAATCAATGATTACAAATCGTAAAAATGGTAATGCATGGTCCCAAAAACTGCTGGGCTAAGAGGAGATAATAACCGAGAGTTTATGGACTCCAATTTTGAAAGGTATTATTCACCAGCCCGTTAATTGAGATCCCAATGTTCACAATAACGGATGTGGATTCGTTTCGAGTCCGTCAGCGCGGATTTCACTTTTTTATGCTTCGATGGATCCGTTTCGAACTCTTTACGAGTCCGTCAAAGCAATGCACAGATCATTAACACACAAGACAAGTTGTCATTGAAACTTTTATTTTATTTTCAATGTATCAGGGATATGAAATACAATTCTGTGCTTATTTTTAATTAATATTTTTAACTAGCAGATGCCCGCGACTTTGTACGCCTGTTTTTCTACGAAGGCAAACAATCTAATTTTTTTTAAATAGAACTACTGTAACAGTCAATTTTGATTCTTCTTCACAGATCTATAGTTGTTGTTGTTTTCTCTTCCATAAATGTACCATTGCATTGCCATGTGAAAGACAAACATCAAAGCCTAACTAACACATTCAATTAGTTCACATTATCACACATGCTGTCCAACATGGCTTGACAACATCAATGTTCGATAATGTGAACTCTAGGAACAACCGCTGGACACACTTGTTGGATGGATTTCAAAAATTGTTGATTTTCCTGCTGGCTTGTCCAACCATACAACCTGTTTGAACTTACTGTCAAGCCTAGTGAACATTTTTCATTTTAAATAGGATTTCATGCAGTTAACTTCGATGTGGACGCTCATAAATTCTGCAATTGATGTTTGATGGCATGCTCGATAATGTGAACTCAAAGCAATATTGACAGTCACACATGTTGTCAAGCCATGTAGGACAGCATGTGTGTTTTCTATGTGTGAACCTACTGTAATTTTTTTTCATTCTACATTGTTCAAAAATTCCGCGTTGTTGTGTTGACAAATTGAGAATGAGAGCGAGAGCGAGAGTAAAATTCCGTTTTTTGTCTTATATTGCATTGCCATATAAAAATAAAACGCACACACCCTTACTAACGCACTAACGATTTGTTATGCTTACATGCTTCTTCCTATGTGTGAAATTCATTTTTTTTTAGCAATTTTAAAACTTTAATATTTTGATACTTAAGAGGAATATCGTGATAACTTTAATTCTATGTTAAGACCAAGCGCCTAAGAAAGATAACTAAACAAATTTGATCGAAATTGATTCAGTAGATTTTGCGTAAATCCCGTTCATCGAAAACGGCTATCATTTTATTTATATAGATTTAAATATTTTTTTTTTAATTTAAGCTCGAATTTTTAAAAAAAAATAATGCGTCTCGAATTCACATTATTTAAAAAAAAAAATCCGCAACAGATTCGTATATGAAGTCCGTTCCGATTCGAGGCGAATCCGAAAAAGCGATTCGCGTTTTTGAGAGGAATTTCTTACGAAGACTAGTCAGTTTCAGATCCGTAACGGAATCCGTTTCGGATAAAATATACAAAGAAGCGATTCCATCTCGAATTCGAAACGGATTCGTTTGGTACACTGGGTTTATTCAAAATGAAGTACTCAGGTACATGCGTATTTTGATGCTTACTTATAATCTAAAAAATAATTAAGAGCTTTGTATAATCTAAAATTTAGGTTCTAAATGCATATCAAACAATAAAATATAAATCATGAAATTATCATTTAATTCAAAAGCTATTTAACAATTATTATTATATTTTATTAATTACAATTTAATTTACAATTAATATAAGCACTGGCTGCCAGGGCTATCGGCTTAAAATGTAAAATTAAATAAAAGAATTAAAAAAATAAATCAACCTGGACTATAAAGCACACCCTGTAATTCACCTAACATTTTTCTTGAAAAAAAAAAAGTATTTTAAGCCACTACACTATGGGAAATTTTTGAAAATTATATAAGCTATAATTGAAAAATATGCAAAACAAAAAAATCACCCATTGCCACTCCCACTTTTCATTAAAATTTTGTAGTTAAGGCATAAGTTCAGGAGATCCTCTGTTTTTTACTAAGCCGTTGTTTTCTTGCGAGGCTTTTAATACTGACAACGAATATGGAATCAGAAGTTGAGAGACGTATGTGTAGACATTGGAAGTGTGGGATACAGTTTTTAAAAAAAAAACCATTATAATTTGGTCTGCATAAATTTTCAAAATATGAATGTCATGGATATATGGAAATATGTGCTATAGCTTTCAAGATATAATAATTTTTTATAAATTTCTGTGCAACTTTTTTTAAGAAACCATTAGTTTTTGCAAAAAACGTATTATGAACATAATTTTTATTAATACATTAAGAAAGCACGTAATGCGTACTTTAAATGAAGTGCTATTCCATGTTGGTTTTATTTTTTGCCAACAAATTTTTTTAAGGAAAACAAATGGACGAGATCTAGAGTTTTTCTTGAAATTTTGGAATTTGTCAACAATAGCAACAAAAGTATCAACAACAGCAATGACAAAAACAACAACATCAATAACAACAATAACATATATGTAAATATGTTTGCTGTGGTATTTTTCACAAATAACAAGTTTTAATAAGATTCACGTTTTAGTAGCGGTGGATGGATGCCCACAAAGAAATCAACAAAAATTCTAGGTATGCAAGCATACGCAATCGAGATGCATTAAGTAGATTCAAAATGCTTACCACTATACAACTGAACATATTTGAGAGCTAGCATCGGCAAACTTTTTTAGCTGTAGCTTATCAAACTTTTCATAATTGTTTTAAGTTTTACTATTTTTGGACACTTTTAAAACCTCCACAATTGTCTACGGCAAAAAAATGTTTTTTTGTTTTTTCATTGCTAATATGCATATGTGTACATATATATGTACATGCGAAAATTTGTTTTCCAATAAAACTTTCGAGACAAATTTGATGAGAACCCAGCCAGCATTTTATGAAATTACCGATCACATTCGAGTCTTTTTCGAGTCCTCTGTCCAATTAAAATGATCATAAATGCGATCATTTTCTGATCATAAATGATGCTTTTGTCGGGAGAAAATGGTACCCTATCCGCGACTCTTCTTGAAGAGTTGCTTATGACCCGTTTTTCTGATCAGTTTCGACTCATTTTCGAGTCATATTTCTAATCATTTGCGAGTCTTTTTCGATTCATATTTTAGTCATATATCTTATCACTTGCGCGTCTTTTTCGAGTCATATGCGAGTCTTTTTCGAGTCATATTTTCAGTCATATTTCTAAGCATTTGCGAGTCTTTTTTGAGTCATATTTCTAATCATTTGCGAGTCATGTGACTTAAATTTTTTCGCATTCACGTTCCTTCGCGAGTCCTTGCCGTTCTTTTTATCACCGTCAGCCCTATATGCATAATTTTACTTGTTGTAAAAGTATTTATATAATAATATCTACTTCTAGTAAAGTTATTATGAACTACAAAACAGAACACAATTCAAAATACATTTTCAAGAATAAGTTCTAAAGTCATATTCGAATCATTACGTAGATCAAAAAGTGATAATATTGTTACTGTTTTCCTGTGCAATCAGTTTTAGATCATTGGGTAGATCGGAATGTGATTTTTAATTTTTTTTTTATTTTTTTTCCCAGCTATGACTTGTAATCACTTTTTGGTCATAAATAGTAGTCAAAAATGACTCGTATAGGTGATTTACAAAAAAAAAAATGATCATCTAAATGCTAGGTGGGAAGTAGCCTCGAAAAGTCGGTTGTTGCCGTTTGCCGAAAAAATTTGCAGCCAACTTTTTTTACAACTTTAAATTGAGGTTTATGCCAATTGAAGTGGTAAAATTTCCCATAGTGCGCTGTTGTAAATCACGTTTTTTGTTAAGTGTTGTTCGTTTTTATAACAATGATAACTTATTGTTCTTTCGTGTAATGTTTCATTTTCACTAATTGCAACATTGACAGATCAGTCATGCAGGAAACTTCTAGAGCTGTCAAACTTATAGTAATAACATGAAGCGAAATTAAAATCAGCGCACCCTTTTTTTTTTTTGCTCTATTTGGTGTAATTTCCTGGTTAAGATATATCAAAAACTTGACGTAATGGACTATAACTTTGTAAGGCGAAATTGATGAAGACATCGTACTCTTTCAGGATTATATCGTAGTCATTCAGGATTATGATGAGTCAGAACCCTGAGCTATTCGATGCTTGAGGGCAGGACTTTGCGGTGCTCGGGCTCGGGGCCAAAAAAAGTAAAAAAGGCACTACTAAAAAAATTTTATGGGCAAAATGAAATGGGTTGTTCTATTCAAAACGCATACATACATCAAAATTTAAATATTGATGAGCAAAAAAAAAAAAAGTTTTCAAGTTTTAGAACCTGCACATTAAATTAACGCTGAGCGGAGCCTTCTAAAATTTGGCACAGGGCCTCGACGGCACTGCTTGAGGGCCGACAATTAAATTTTTCTCCATGACAAGTAGGTCTTAAATCCTTAGTCAATACAACTGAATGTATTACTTATAGATCTTTTGCTATTGAATCTCAATTTTCAGAGTCTATCCGCACATTTGTAAAAGCTCAGAATTTTTTGTACTGATGCAATACCTAAAATGTAAAGTTTAACTTATTTCATATCAAAGCACAGCCAATTAAAAAAGTTTGTCAAAACTTAGAAATTGTCCTACACAATACAAATAAAACTAAGGTAATACTTTTGGAAAATATGTATTATTTATTGAAGGCGTATTGAAGCTCTTAAATAAATTAAATTTAAAATGATTACTCATACGACCTGTTGTACGTAATTAGTTCACAGTAAAAAAAATAACTTGTATGTAAATATGGTGTGTGACTTTAATAAAAAAGCTCATATTTTCCAAAATTATGGCGGGAATTTCGATTTGAAAGCAAATACCTTCTGAGGACCTATGAAGCACATCTTTAAAAAAAATGTCACTTCGAAAATATTTAAATTTAATTAAATTTTTATAGTATTTTTTTGTAAAATTAAAGTATTTTTAACAAAAATGATCTCATGTTTTTTTAAACTATTCCCCATATTTTTTGAAATACTTCGTTTCAAAAAAGTTTTCAGTCAGCTTTAAAAATACTCATGGCTATTTTGGAAATAAATTTTTTTTATGTCTAAATATGCTTCAAACTCACCGATAGAAGAAGCACTAAACATTATATAAAAATTCAAAATATTGGAGAAAAAAGTCAATAAAGTGTTGTTTATAGAATGATCGATATGTTTATAATTTTAGCTCTCTAATGAAGATAACGCCGTAGTATACAATTTAGTTTCTGCAAAATGCAGCTCAAAACACATAGATACAAAATAATGAAAACAATTGCCAAAGTCCAACAAATCTTCTTTGGTCTTTTTACTACTTAGCAGATTATGCGTAGTGGCTATTGAGAATTCAATTATTGCTTTAATTCTTAGTTAAGTTTGCTTTAAATTTTGTTGGCATTACTGAGACTTAAACAAGCGCTAAAAAATTGCTTAAAAATCATAGAAAAATTTCACCCAGAACTTGGAATGGAAAATTGGTCTCAACTCTATTTACTTATCTCAGGTCGACTTAAGTTGTTATTAAGATTACAAGAGATGTGCACATACAAGCACATGCATGCACTTACTTGTGGTATGTACTTAACTTTGACATTTGATAACCACATTCGCACATTTTATTTAATTTTTTTTTTCTATTTTTTTTTTTTTATTTCAACATGTTAGCGTCAATGCAAAGTGCAAACAATATAATTATGTAATAAAACATGCTGAAGTCATTATCTTTTACCAGTTTTATGTATCGTAGAACAAAATTTTTTAACAATTTCATGACCGGTTAGGAGGGTAAAGTTAGTTAAAAGCAGAAAAAATTACAAAATGCATACTTGATGAACCAATATGAGGCCATATTCATACAAAGAGCAATATGTCACAAAAGGAGTTATGGATGTTAAACTTAGATTCATATTAGAATGCATTTTTTTTTTTTTTTTTTTTTTTTGTAAATGTTTTACATCTAAAATCTATATGATAAAGTTTTAGTATAAATATATAAATAAAGAAACTCGAACATAGGAAATTTCTGTATCCGGTTACTTAGAGGTTGCCTAAGCTCTCATACATTTTTTATATAAAAAAAAGCTTTAAGGCCTTGAGCGTCCTCTAAATATTCGAAATTCGAAATTTTCTGGAATGTGGATATATCTTTTACTATGTTTTTTTAAGGTGTTAAAGTTTTAAATTTAATAAAACACAAAACGTTACCTTCAAATGATCTGAATCTTGAGAGCTTGTGCAGATATAAGCTTCTCAAATAGTTTGGAAAGTTCTTTTCTTATTTTGCAGTATGCCGTATATTTTACTATATTTCATTCTTACACTACAACTAGTTCATATCATACTTAGAACTCACAAGCAGTTTGTTGCAATCAATGACAAATATATTGTGTTTCATAAATGAAAAATAGCGTCGTAATTATAAGTTGCCATCATTGCCAATCGAGTCAAGAGGCTTAGTGCGGTTTAATCTTATCGTATGCAAGTCGCGGTGGAGGTCAGCGTTTCGATTGCGCTTTTACCATATTAAGTAAACCTTTATTTTAAAATCGTTGAATTATTTCTTTGATGAATTTTTTGGCACAGCCCCTGAGCTGTATGCCATAGGAATACACTGGAGTTAGGACTTGTTTGTATATAAAAAGTTTGTTGTTTAGGGATAAAACTGAACTTTTCTCAAGTAGAACTGAAGACGTTTACAAATTCGTTTTTATCGCTTTAATTTTTGCTTCGATTTGTCCGCCGGTCTCTAAGCCACATTCCAAAGACCCATAGATTTCATTTTTGCACACAGTGTAATCGATTTACTCTGACTATTGCGGCTCTAACTATGTTGACTCTTCCTAATGACTTCATCATTCAATAGCAGGTGATTTCCAAAGCGTTAGCATTGTTACAAATCAAAGAATAATTAACGTGAACTTACCTGCAATGTCTGAGCAACGTACAATGAACTGCAAGTGGAAATAATAACATGTGTTCATTCATGTGCATTTTGTTAATATGAACACTGATACCAATTCTAAGCGGAAGGCCTTAGTCGCTAATGCTTAGACTTTTTTTTCTTATCTGTTTTTTTTTTTTAACTTTTAAGAAATATTAATAAAAAAAAAAAAATAAAAAAAACCAATTCTGATCAAAAACAAAAACTGTCTTATCTTGCCAAAGGTGAGAATGGAGATTTTTACTATATTTTTAAAGAGAATAGAATTAGAAATAGTTGTTAAAAAACAAAAAGTCGAAAGCCTTGGCAGCTAGTACTCTTCCTTTTAGTATGTGCAATTTATCAAATTTTTAAGAAGAATTTACGAATTTATTTTTATGACTGGCAAATATTGGGTTTAAAGTTTCAAACATTTGAATCGTTCTATCATATTCACCACAATCATGAATAAACATTCACTCGAAATTGTTCTCCAACCCACCTAGCATTTAGATGATCATTTTTTTTGAATTACAAGTAATATCTGAGAGAAAAAAAATAAGAAAAAATTTTCCAAAAATCACATTCCGATCCACCCAATGATCTAAAACTGATTGCACAGGAAAACAGTAACAACATTATCACTTTTTAATCTACGTAATGATTCGAATATGACTTTAGAACTTACTCTTGAAAATGTATTTTGAATTGTGTTGTTTTGTATTTCATAATAACTTTACTAGAAGTAGATAATATATAAACACTTTTACAATAAGTAAAATTATGCATATAGGTCTGATGATGATGAAAAGAACGGTAAGGACATGCGAAGAAACGTGAATGCGAAAAAATTTAAGTCATATGACTCGCAAATGATTAAAAATATGACTCAAAAAAGACTCGTAAATGCTTAGAAATATGACTTAAATATGACTCGAAAAAGACTCGCAAATGGTTAGAAATATGACTCGAAAAAGACTCGCATATGACTCGAAAAAGACTCGCAAGTGATAAGATATATGACTAAAATATGACTCGAAAAAGACTCGCTAATGATTCGAAATATGACTCGAAAATGAGTCGAAACTGATCAGAAAAACGGGTCATAAACGACTCTTCAAGAAGAGTCGCGGATAGGGTACCATTTGCACCCGACAAAAGTATCATTTATGATCAGAAAATGAGCGCATATATGATCATTTTAATCAGACAAAGGACTCGAAAAAGACTGGAATGTGATCGGAAATTTCATAAAATGCTGGCTGGGATTTTTTTTTTTACTGTGGTTTTTTTGGGAATGAGAAAATATTACCAGGAAAATAGTTTTTGAGTGAAAGATTTAGCAACTTTTTTTCATCAACTTCTTAGCAAAGAATATTACGAGGTAAAGGTTTTGTAAGCGTTATTTTTTAATTTTATTTAAAAAGATTTTTGAACGGTACACAGTCATAACTCCAATGGTCATAGTCCATAAAACAATTTTGGGTACAATGTCCGTTTTTTTTTTCGGTCATAGCTATTACATTTGGCATTATTGGTTTCCTAATTACTTTACATAATTAATAATTAGTTATGACTAACTTTGCGTTAATCGCGGTGCAGATAGAACCTTGTAATGGTACATATCTTCAAAAGGAAAGGCATAAATATATTTTGGACTTTACTTTTGGAAAGTGCAACCCCAAATTAACCAAATAGTATAACTTAGTTATGCCATAAATGTGAATTAGAGCCCTAATATTTTAAGGTCGTGATTCCATTGTAAGCATTTTATTCATTCCAGTTGCTATATTTATCTCATTTTTGAAAATTATGCATAAAAAGAGTTTGGAATCTGAAATCTTCCTTTACCGTTCCATGAAAAAATAATACGCACGAGTAATTTTACTTATTTATATTATTATAGTATATTCTACACATAAGGGTTATAATTGGTTGTAAGTTATTAAAAAAGGTATATTTTCATTTTGAACATATAGTAAATGTATGATGTTAACGTATTTGGATTTAAATTATCTGCAATTCTAAAACTATTTACTCGCACACAAATACTTTAAACTTAAAAAAAAAGAGTTGATATGAAAACTTAAGCAATATTTTGCGCGAAATAAATATCATTTAAAGTTTACTTTTACATTGGTTGTTGGTATTATATCAACAGTGTCTGATTTTTGTTTTAAGTTTTGATTAATATTAAAGTTCGGTTGTTGTATATCTTTATGAATTAAGTTGCATTTAAATAACTAGTGCTTTATCAAGTTAGTTTTGACCTTTTTTTAGCAATCGCATCTTCAACCGCACGTAACTGTTTTAAGAGCTCTTCTCGTCTTGTCTTCTTAGAATCCTTTTCAGAAGATACAGAATTTGTTGGAGAGGCTAGCGCTGATGCACCAACTGTAGCCACCTTTTTGATTTCAATAGAAATGGGCGAACGTTTTTTCGGTGGATCTGTAAATTAAAAATATCATAAAAATCTTATACATCTTTATCTCATTCATTTCTTACCTTTTTTAACAATTTTTCTATCGTTTGAAGCTTTTTCGAGAGGCCGTGTACGTTTTGTTGGCGCACGTTCCCTTGAACGAGATGAACTTTCAGAAGATGATGAACCAGAGTCTGACTCAGATTCGGAAGCACTCGAATCTGAAGAACCTTAAAAAATAAAATAAAATTTAATTATTATTAATAATTTTTATTATTAATAATTTTTATTATTAATAACTTTTATTCCTTTACTCAATACAAAAAATAAATCAAATTTTTGGATTAATTTTTTGTATTGAGTACATTAATAGGGATAGTGATCACATAATTATTTTAATTTTTATTTAACATACCTGTTGCGGAAGAGCTTGACGTTTGACGCCGCTTTATTTTACTTTTGTCATTTACTAACTTCTTAGGAATTGGAGAGGGCTTCTTACGTTTATGAACTGGGCTGTATGCAGTCCTTTTGTCAATAACTGGCGACGCTGAGGGTCGTCCACGACGTTTAGCCACTGGTGAACGACGATTGCCTAATAAAAGAGTTTAATGCGTTTAAATACTTTCATGTAAATGTAAGTTTTTTTCGAATTACACTACGGGTCTTCACAAGTCTTGTTTTTGTGTTAAAATGGCAGATTAAACGCAATCTTCTCGAGTGTTTAATGTACAAAAACAAGGCTATGTGTTAAAACACCTAAAGTTTGTAGTATAACAAAGAGCTGGCTTATGTATTTTGAAATTGTTGACAAAATCAGATGGTCACCTGTTAGATATTCTATGTGTGAGACGTAATTAGGATAAGACACAAGAGATGCCCATAACTGTTTGTAACCACTAGAAAAAAAAGGGTAACATTGGGGAATTCGGGCTCTTTATATCTTTTTTTTTTAATTTATTTAAAAAAAAAAATAGTTTAAGGTTTTAAATATACCATTCAAAACGAAGGCCCTTTGGATCATGATCACATGACCTACGATTTTTTACCTCATAAGAAAATTGGCGCATAATCATAGTTAAGTTTGAAGAAAAATTGACTATTTGCAAATTTTCAATGCACTGCAATTGTGAAAAGATAAAATCGAAGTAAAATGAAGAATTAAAATTGAAAATCATTTTTATAAATAAAAAAATTGATTTTATAAATAAAGAAATTGTTGTTTTAACAAATTTATTTAAAGAAAATTATTTATTATTTTTTATAAAATTAAAGCATTTTAAGCAAAGTTTTTTTTTTTTTTTTGTTCTATTCCCCATAGTTTTTGAGATATTCCGTTTCAAAAAAATTTTAAGTCATATTTTGAAATATTAATAACTTTTTTGAAAATAAGTTTTTTGAAATTTATATATGTATGTTCAAAATTCACCTTTAGATAAGCACTAAGCAATATATAAAAATCAAAAATATTGGAGAAAAAAGTCAAAAGAGTGTGCATTTATTTATAGAATGACCCATATGTTTATTACTACAAAAACATACATGAAAATGGAGTACTTACTTGGTGAGCTCCTTGTACGCTTTTGTGCTGCACTCGGAGATCGTGCTGGTCGGCCATGTCTACGTACAGGTGATTTATGTGAGCTGCTATTGTAACGCCTTCTATGATCAGATGGACTAGGCGAGCCACTTGAATCGGAACTAGATTCTGAGTCGGAACTACTTGAGCTAGAGTATGAAGAATTACTACTGTAACTACGACGATCACGACGTCGTTTATCACCACGATCGCGAGATGATCCACGAGCACCAGGTGATTTAGAACGCATCCAGGGATCGTTCCATTCATCACCTCGTCCAACTGGCTCAACCCGTTGCACGATTACTTCACGTGTAGGACGAACACGTCTTTCGTCTTCATATTGTGGCATGCGATGAGGTGGTAGTTCTCTATAGCGTGTTGAACGTCCATAGGGATCTACTTCATCATAAACAGGTAGTGGAGGACCACGTCCAAAACGATCTGGTGGGCTGTATATTCCTGCAGCAGGTTCTTGAAATTGATTATGACGCCCAAATGGTGCAACCTGTAAAATTTTATTTTTTAAAATTAAGAAATATTTGAGACAAATGTGCAAGTAAGCCTACTTCTGGTGGAGATGCTCTTTCTTTCAGATAGTACGGATCCTTCTCCAATTCATCTGGAGACAATGTCAAATTCATCTTTTTATCTTCAAAATCCATATCTTGTTCCTTGCGTTTATTAGCCTTACGCATCATTTCCTTCGCAGTGCGTAATCCGCGTTCCCAAGCACTTTCTACTACAACCGGACCTTCCGGCAGGATAGCCGCACTTAGAGGTGCTCTTGGGTCGCTATGAGGCGGAAATATTGCAGCTGGGGCCGGGTGATGTATTGGGACACGATGGTGTAAAGGGGGTCGTTCAGTGCGAAAATCATGATAATCTGCTGAATGTGCAGCGTAGTTTGCTGCATTACGACTGCCAGCCACGCCACCTTGAGATACTGGAACTGCTCGCACCAAATCAAACATTGTATAATTTCCCTTGTCCGTTACTCCTGGATGCAAGAAACGACAACTCATGCCCCAGGTGCACTGTCCTCGTGTGTAAAACCGGCATACTGGTTTGGGTTCAGTCTCTTCAGGACGCTTTTCATCTTCATCGGAAACTTCACCCTCTTCAAGTTCCTCACCTTCCTCCGCTTCACCATCAGATTTTTCAGATTTTTTATTTTGGTCACAATTATTGCTTGGTTGTTCTGCCTCATCACTTTTACTAACTTCTTGACATTCACCTTCTTCAGCCTCAAAGTCAAGTGCATCTTCGTCGTGCGTTTTAACCAAGTCCTCAATGACTTCACCAGAATCACGATCACCGTCAGAAGTCAGATCGGTTATTTGAGACTTTTCAACAGATTCTATAACCTAAGAGATAATAAATTGTATACATATCTTGATTACTATAGACAAAAAAAATTCGTAAAGTTAAAGCGATTTATCGATTTTTACTCGTTGTTTGACCGATTAAGTAGGCGGATATAGGGATTTTGCTCAATAAGTCGGAGTAAATGCCTCTTATAAATAAAAAAAAAAGAAATAACTAGTTATTTTTGTTAAAAAAAATAGTTATTTTTGTTGAACAAATAGTTATTTTTGTTAAAAAAAATAGTTATTTTTGTTAAAAAAATAGTTCTTTTTGTTAAGGAAATAGTTCTTTTTGTTAAGGAAATAGTTATTTTTGTAAAAAAAAATAGTTATTTTTGTAAAAAAAAATAGTTATTTTTGTGAAAAAAATAGTTCTTTTTGTAAAAAAAATAGTTATTTTTGTAAAAAAAATATTTATTTTTGTTAAAAAAAAAAATTGTTATTTTAGTTAAAAAATACTGTTTCAGATTTCACCTAGTAACGTTACGTTTTCATCACCAAAAAATTTTCACAGATAAAAACAAACATATGATAAAATCTTAAACCATTCATAATGCGTTTATCTTACTTTTAATTGATTTTTCTTTTGATCTAGTTTTTGCCGTAAGTCCGTAATGATAGAATCGTTAGTATTGCCGTCCATTGAATAATGTCTCTTCTGCTCAAAGTCGTGAGAATCTGGTGGTTGCACAACAGCAGGTGATGCATTAGTAACTTCATCATCGATTGAATGTTTGCTATTATTTAATGACAAAGCGCGCTTTTCACTTTCCATGTCACTAACGTCACTTAGATCTTCGTGGCTTATATTTATTGCCCCGTTTTCAGCATTAAGTTCTCTACTACTACTGCGACTCAAATTTCGACTATTGTTTGATGAGGCGCTTGAATTTCTGGAGCTACGACGTGACTTCACTGGTGAGGGCGACTCATTACGCGAATTAGATCGAGCTCGTTTAGTAGCGCTTCCGGCGCTGCTGCTTCTGTCTGAGGATGCCTTGCTCTTCGTTTTTGAATTGCTCACTGCTGATTTTGCATCATCGTCTTCATTATCACTTGATGACGAAGATGACGAAGAAGATTCCGAATCTGATTTAGATGGCGACCGTGGTGAATGAACACTTTCCCGTGAAGAACTAGATCTTAATCGAGACTGACGGCCATTGTTTTCTACGCCCACACTACTCGCAGGGCTTGCAACTGAGCCTGCTACTGGAGACTTTTGTTCTTGTTCTTGTTCTTGTTCCTGATTGCTAGGTGTTGGAGTCGAACGACGCGAGTTATCCGACTGGTTCGATGAAGAGTTCGATGCTGATGAGCCAGGACGTGAATCTTCCGAGTCCATAACGACCACAGCTGACTTTCGTCAAGACTTTTTCTAGATAAAATTGCTAGTAAAATATAGATAAAATTTATTAGCTACGTCATTGTGATCAATGCAAATTAAATAGCAAGTGTTAAAGGAAAAATAAATAGCAATAAATTTGTAAAAGCTGTTTAGGTCAATGCCAAAAGTCCTTTTCCCCTCTTTCAAAAATTATTTCTTTACGTTTGAATTTGTCTCCATTGTTTTTGGGTGAAAACTTTTATTTGGCAAAATATTAATTTTTGATGGCATTTTTCTAACTAACTTTTTTAATTTAGAAGGAATTTTAATATTTTTGTTTCAGCATTTAATAGCAGACATCGTTGGTGTTGAGTGTAAAAAAAAAACACAATAACAACTATTTTTCTTTCTTTTAATCAAGAAAGAATTTTGTGCTTCAGGATTTAAGAGCACATTTTCTGCTTCGCTTAAATCAAGAATTGGTTCTCTTAGCAATTTTTAGTACTTAGCTTATTATACGTAGGGACCGTGGAATGGTCAAATTTAACTCTGAACAGTAGTATTTTTTATGTTATATTGGGCTCTAAATTAACGTTCAATAACACAGGCCAACAAAAAAAAAGTTTTAGTCGGAAAACCAAACCCATTAATTCTTGTGTAAAAATCTTCGCTGAGTTCGAAAAAAGAAAAAAAATGTATCGAGCCAATTCCCATCACTCCCTATGTTCCACATTCTTCTTACCAAAATATTTAAAAAATCCAATTTTTGTTTCTAAATACATACATATACCTATCCTTGGTAAAATTCTTCGCTGAGTTCTAAAAAAATTTAGTCATTCAATTGTTTATATGACTACTACAGGGCAGAATTCAAACTCAGAGATGAATTCCGAAAAGGATAGGTATATTTAGAAACAAAAATTAATTAAATTAAATGCGATTTGCGTATATTAAAATTCAACAGACAAGACTTAAGTTCATTTATTATTCGTCGGCTCTTCGAAGTGTGCAACCACTTTTAAAAGTACAACTCTTCCATCAGTGCAACTCTTTCTATCAATGCAACTTCTTCTAACAGTGCTACTACTCCTTCAACTGGATATGAAAACAACAATAAATAAATATGACGCACAATAAACTAAAAATGCTAACATAATACATACGGTATTACGCTACAGATGTTCAGTAAGACTGTTGCTATAAAAAATATTGCTATCGCACATCTGACTAAAATGTGTTATTTGAGCAAAGAGAAAAACGTGGCATAGTTGATATTGTCTGTATCCCCGATTTTAACAACACAAATGTTAAAAGGAAAGTTCATAAATTATTAACAACGGTAACCAAAGAGCAAATGAATGTTGAAGAACTTTTCTCTCGGCACGTTGTGTGCGAAATTAAATCAGTCCCACCGGTTTCAATAGAACTACGCCAGGAATTTATATAGCCCTCCATACATTTTCCATATGCTGATTTAGGAATAGCCTTCAAATCCTTCAACGAATTTCTTTTATGACTTCAACCGACTCATTCGTTGAATTTTTGGCAAACAATCTTACACAATGATAGCTTATTATGTATTCATCATTATCATGTTATTCGAGGCCAAAAATTGTATTTTTTTATCATAGTGGTGGAAAAATTTGTATTACTAATACCGTTTCCAAGTGTAATTCATACACGTATCGTCATGACTAATAAGATCGAACAATATTTGAAACTCTCCCTGATGACTTAAATCGTTTTAGTTAACCAAGATTATTCAATCATGTTCTACATTTCACTTCCGAGTGAAATTCATGTGAATTTCATATAAATATGTCGCTCAGCGATTCATATGTGACAACTCTACGATCATAAATGTTTGTTGAGTTTAATCCAAAGCCAAATTGACTTATGATTAACAAAATTAGTACAATTCATATACCGTAAAACTACCGTACTACTACGTGAACAAATAAAATAAAAAGATTATAAATTATAATTGTCTGGAAGCATACTTCTATCGGAGGAAAACTAAATACGGCAACATGAGAAAACCAGAAAAATAAATTCATGACAAAACTAATATAACTGGGAAGAAATTGGAACAGAGATGAGAATAGAACAAAAAAAAAAAGTTCAAGCGACGAAAAAATGCAAACGAATAAGCCCTTGATGAGTTTTCAGAAGCTCTACAGATTTTCTCAAAGCAGAATCTTTTGATATTCCCAAAGTGAAGTGTACATGATTAAGATAATTATGTATTGAACGTTATTTTTTGCTGAAACATTAACGTTAAGTAAACCATCTGCTCATCTCATTTATTTTTTCAAGTGATCTTTATGTAGTGGCATTATTTCAAATAATAGTTTATTAAGGTGAATATAATGAAATTAGCAAAGGATTTGAGCCATTAAACAAGAAACACCAAAGCTCCACTTGAATAGAGATCATGAATTTCACTACACAAATTGATAAACTCCAGAAATCAAAAAGTGCAGCAAAATACAAAAACACATTACAGCGCCCATTGTATATGGTGTCAAAAAGTAATCTTAATTTTTTTATGATGTCAAGCTTAATTTTTGTAAAGTTTTAGAACAAAATCGATAAATTAGACATTAATAGTGTCATAATGCAAAAATATGAAAATAATAGAAAAGTGAAGTTAATAATTTTGTGCACTGGACGGCTCATATATAGGCTTAATCCTTTTTAAGGCCGCGGGAATATTTTTCCCACCATCTAAGTACAAAATTTTTGTTGAATGAATTTTAAGGGAAAGTTTTTTTCCTTGTTATCGGCAAAATTTTTATGGATATACATTTTTGATCTATGGCAATGACAAGACGTCATTTTAATTTTTTCACTGTGACGTTTAGAAGATTGAAATCGAGTGATTTTCTAAGGCTCGTGAATAGTAAGTTGTTAGTATTTCCAAAGCTAATTGTATATTTCATTGATTTAGATTTCACAGATTTTGATGGTATGTATAGGTTTTTTGTGGATGGTTTTATTGTTTGTTACAGATTTATATTTTGAAAATGAGTGGAAAGGTACTGAATAACTTGGGAATAGCTTACGCATTTGAGATTTTTGGTTTATCTGATGATCTCGACGTCTCAGATGATAATTTGGAATCCGATGAAGAAAATGTGAAGTACAGTACAGTGAAAATTCAAAGAATTTTAGAGAACCTTGATAAGCCTAATGATGGACTTCTTGCACAGACCAAGCAGTAATGTAATAAGATGCCTGTTTAAAACCAATCTAGTCTATCACTTCAACCAACGAACCAACAGTGACTGTGCTAGGCGGGCAACAAGAATCCAAAATTTACCCAGCCCATGGCCAGCTAAAATGAGAATTTCTGTGAAAATGCACACATAATTTTGAAGAAATGATCTAAGCTGTATTGGAATGTTTATAAAACTTCGAAATAAAGATTCATTTAACTTTTTTAATAAAAAAAAAGCGGTATTTTTACAAAATTGGTAAAAAGTTCAAACAAGTAGTGGACCAATATTGTAGCATATGAAATTATTTTCAATATGAAACCCACATTTTTTGAAATCAGTTCAGGGCTTCCCAACTTATACAGATTTTTAGAAAAGCTAATGCGCAATTTCCGATGGCTATATCTTCGAGGCAAGATCAGTCCGAATTATTTGTTGACATTTTCTTTTTTTTAATTCAATTCAATTTAATTTTATTCATCCATAATAGCGAATAATACAAAAGTATATACATAACAATATAATGATAATATGCAATACGAGATACGAATGTTAAAGGCAAAGAGGGAAAAAACCTATGTATGAATTCAAAATTTATGGTCAGAACATGCATGGGCATAATTATTCTGGAGAACAATTAATACATTTTCCTTTATAGTAAAAACGGCTCCTATTAAAAAAAATAATGAAAGGTAAAACTGTGCCAGTAGTTATTCTTTAAGAGTAGAAAAAGGCCCTTACCAACCCAGGAGAAGGGGGGGCCTTGCCCTCACCGCTTCTCATTTAAGATGGGATTCTAAGACCGTTGGTTTTACTCTTCGCAAAATAAAATTTGTTTGTCCCCCCACGCAAAGCTGGGTTGGTACGAGCCTGGTAGAAAATTTCTTACAGTAACTGGTGATCGAGAATACCTAAACCGATTATATAGGTGATGTAACTATTTAATAAATATTTTAATTAATTTCTTTTATAAAAAACTTTAATAGGAATGTTTTTTTTTCAAAGTAAATGGTGCTTTTAAGATGGTTTGTGTTACCATTATTAAATTTTTTTTTATTTCGTGAGAGCACAGTCAAAACTTATTTCGCTGGCGATTTCAGCCGCACAATTCTTAAGCAATTTCTTCAATTTCTAATTGAACGTAATCGTGTTCTTAAATTATTGGGAACATTATTGCTTTGTTTATCTGTCAATTCAATTCTTACCTTTAGCATTTTAGAAATTTTGTCTCGGACACTTCACCAAAAATATATTTAACTTTTTTAGACTTAATGACAACAAACAATAAAAACAATTAAATAATTTAAACAATAAATTATTTACAAGAGTTTTGCTGAATTTTATCGCGTATTTGTCGGATTTTCCGGAAGCTTACAACTTTACAAACTTGTACGTTTACTTTAAATACTGAATACATTTAACATTTCTCGCACTTTTTGTCCGCTTACTTTACTCGGTTATAATTTTAGTGTACTTTAACTTTTTTTTTTTAACTACACATTGCTTGATATTCGGAAGGGGAAATAGAAATTTATTTTTTTATGATTTATTTCGTACATTAGCCTCCAAAGTTTGTGGAGTCTTACCTGCTGCGTACGAAAGGAGTCGCGTGTGCAAGTAGTTCGCAATCAGACGGGCACAATAATCGTAGAATTGAAGTCTCGGGTCAGCGGATAATAAACGAATTTCCCTGACATTCACTTTTGGTCAAAAAATTGTGCTCACGTGGCCTCCAATATGAAATTTTCCGAATTGACGATGCCAGTTAAGGATTTATTTAAGAAAGTGAAAAACCGCTTAACGTTAATAACAAGGTTTTTCACTAGTTTTCTTCGATTTTCTAAAAAACCAATCCAATGATTCCGCAAACACAAAAAATGGCTGCTGGCTTTTCACCCGCTAATAACTTCGTCAGGGTTGCAGTAACAAAGAAAACAAAAGAACGACTAAGGTCCTCCGCACACTATAGCATGGTTCACATGTTTGCTCATGTTGAATGACGTTTCGTCATGTGAACTCTAGATGGAGACGCTTGATAGACATGCTGTATGGAGTTCAAAATTTCATTATTTTTATGTTGGCTTATCCAATCGTAGAACTTATGTGAATGCTGGCCTTCAAGTCTAGTGCAAATTTTTCAGTTGCAATAAGTTTTCGTGCACTAAACAGGTTTACTTTAAGTACGCGAAAAATTAGAAGTGTTAACGCAAGTCTGTAGACGAATCTAATTTTGGATATATATCTAGGGCTACCAGATGCGATACTAAAGTAGCAAAAGTGCTACTTTTGCAAGGCTTTGCTACTTTGTTACTTTTGACTCGAAATGTACTAGTTTTGGTTGAAATGCGCTACTTTTCACTACTTTTGCATTTGAAATATTCTTGTAATTTGGTGGAGCTTTCTCGTATAAAGTGAGGACCTTTTTTTTTGCTTCATCAAAGTTATTTGAAATTATTGTTTTAATTTGCTGGGGTTTTTTGTTAGGAAGTGAGGACCTTTTTTTTTTTTTTTGCTCATCAAAAATATTTGTATGACATTAAAAAAAAATCAAGGTTTTCATTTACAAAATTCCAATTTTTTGATATGTGCTACTTTTGTAGTAAGGCCATCTGGTAGCCCTATATGTATCAAGTCACGGATATTCTTCTTGTGTCCTTTATCTCCTCACGGAGCATAGGGTCTCCACAAAATTCTTCCTGGGTTTTTTACTTTTAGTAGATCGATTTTGTCTGAAGTCACGGATAAGATTTTCAGAAAATCTTCATAAGTTGAGAGCCTATTTTCAAAGTATGAATGTCATATAAAAGATAATTTGACTATCAAAGATATTAGCTCTAAAGTTTCAAATCAGTGCATTTGTTTTTGAGACATGAGGATATAACAAACAGAATGTTTAAAAAAACTTATAATTTTTGTGAATAAACTATCTTATTAAAATAAACCGTTATGTTTATATACATTCAATAGATATATCACTTGTCCCAGAATTTAAATTTTCTATACCATTATCCGTTTAGTTTATGTACTATTTGTTGCTGGTTTTTCTTTCTGTACCCGATTTTTTTCCGAAAAACATTATAAGAGACGCAATTAATTTTTTAACGACTACAATAGCTAAGTTTGTCTGCGGTGGTTAGTCTATGGCAATAAGAAAAATCAACAGTCAATCTCTTACCGCAGAGAATTTCAGAAAATTTTGTGATGTGCACGCTTCAAAATTTTATGCAAAATATGTTCGACGACATGCTGTTTAATGTGCGTTCAAACCGATATTGACAATCACACATGTTGTCATGCCCAGATGTACGACATGTAAGATCATGTGAACTACTCTATTAAAAAAGTTTGCAACAATTGCCTCGTTCAGCCAGCTGAGACAGTTGGATGAATTACAGCACTAATGCGTTAACGAAAATCCGCCGGGAGGACAGAAAATCGTCAACGATTCCATCCGCTGTCAAAAAATACCCGTCGGAAAATCGTTCGAATGAACACAATTGCGTCGGCCGACTGAAAATTCAAATGCCATTTTGTTTTCATTGATATTTCAAACGTAACCAATAAAATTTGAATTTTATTTATTCCAGGCGGAAAAAGCTACGAAAAAGGCGGCAGAGGCTTTAAAAGGAGGGCGGATGGAACAACAAAGACAGTCGTTGTGAAAAAATGTCTGTATAAATGTTGTAAAGACGATAAAAATTACAGTAAAATCTCCGAAAAAATCTTCAAAAAAATCAATGAAGATGTCAAAGAAATGTCGGCTTTGGTCGTTGAGGCAATGCGTTATATCCACTTTTCTTTGATGAAAAAATGGAATGGAGGAGATTTTTCAAAGCAAACATTTCTTGATTATTTTTATTGTTTGCTGAATGATTCTAAAAAGAAATATGTTCTCGATCCGGAGTATCGGGAAATAAGATAAACTGCAGGATTGCGGCTATACGATAAATCGTATAGATCCAATTTGCTTAATAGTCTTTCTGAACAATTGAGTGTGTGGTTTTGCAACAATATTTGGATGCATGCGTACCGTCGGATACGGACATACTTCGAAAATTGCGATAAAGATATTAAATCGTATGATACGTTGGACTTTTTATTTAGCAAAAAGAGTAATAAAAACCCAAAAGAGAAATTGTTAAATTTTCTGCGAAAAGATTTGGGATGGCGAGATAAGCCATTTTATGACAAATGGAGTTTTGTACAGTTCTTTTATAATTTACCGAAAATTAATTAATTGAAAGACTGGCCGAATTTCACTTTAATGCCCATTTGCAAATATGGGGCACATCATATAAGATATGATTCCGTAGCATTTTGGCAGTTATTACGAAAATTTAAGCTTGTTGGGAGTAAATGGCTAGAATTAAGATAAGGTATTTTTACTAACCATAATCTTTTACCGTTAAAAAACTGAATTAGGTGTATTTCAATAAAATTACTATACTATAAAGCCTCAATCACAATGACGAAGTCACGCCTCGCTCTCGTCCCGTCGTGACGTTGTCATGTTTCAAAACAGTTTTCGTCACGTTAGTACAGTTAGGTGTGCGTGCGCTCACTGTGCTTTGAGACAAAAACAAAACTGTATCGAAACTGTTTTATCGCAATGAGTTACAGGCCTTAAGAATATTTATCTAGAATTTCTCTTTCTTTTTAGACCCATAGCCTTACTTATGTATATTGGATGGCTTGACTGTTCGCTGGCGAACAGTTTAAAGAGTGGATCAGAATTCATAAGGATCTGATTTCATCTTGTTAGACCTATAGCCTTTGGATGCTTAACTGTTCGAAACAAAAGTCTGAAAAAATTAAAATGAACGTTAGCAAACAAATTTCTATTTTCGTGGTTCCTAGTTATCATATAATTTTTAATAAAAAATCGTTTAAAAGCCCCTTCAGACTATGTGAGAAGTCATATAAAAAGTCATTTGAGTCGTCAAATATGACAACTCTCATAGTGTGAATATGTTTATATTATATTTTTTCCTCTTTCGTTTTGTACGTTGGCGAGTACAGACGTGTTTTCGGGTGTAGTCGTTCGCGTTTGTCTTAGCGTTAGAGCCTTTTCACATGCTTTTTTCAAAGCGGTGAATCGTAATCAGTACATAACTGAATTTGATATTGACCTGGCATTATAAACCATTGAGTTTCAGCCAATTTAGTTTTAGTTAGTTTATAGTCAAAAAAAAAAAAAAAAACAATTGAGTTTTCATATGAGAAAGCATATGACTATTTTGACATTCGATTCAAGTCTATTTGAAAAGAGAAGTCATATGAGTTTCTTGTTAAAAAAAAAAAATGGTTTACAAATAAAAATTAATTTGATAGATAATGCCAAAATTACTATTGAGAAATGACAAGTTCTCTTAACATAAATCATATCAACATGAACACAATAAAATAAATCTTATGCGACATACAAGACATACAAAAAAAACATATGACTTCTCACATAGACTGAAGGGGTCTTAACTATTTAATTGTAAGTTTGCTCTCTCAACGGTATAAATTTCCTTATGAAAATCGCATCACTAATTATTGTAGGTAAGCGCAGGGTTTCAACTCCAGCTGATTTTGACATTTCTAAATATTTACATTTTGTTTGTATATTGTATATTGGATGGCTTGACTGTTCTTTATCAATTATCTTTAGACGAAAACGGATTTTATCTGGGTCACAGCATTAACATTTGAAGGTACAGAGAGTATAAAGTTATATATTTGTATACAATGAGCGTCATTGGAAAGCAACTGAATCCTGTTCAGCAGGGCAACAATTCAATAGAAGTGGAAGAAAATTCGGATCGAAACGTACAAAGCGTCGTCAGTCCCGATGAGGTGTTGCGACTGACAAAAATTGCGGACGATTATCTCTGCGCTCCTGATGCGAATATATATGAAATCGATTTTACACGCTTTAAAATCCGTGATCTTGAGAGTGGAGCTGTTTTGTTTGAAATCGCTAAGCCACCTAGTGAACAATTTCCCAAGGGAGCCGCAGAGGAATCTCTTTTGACTGCAGCAGAGGAGCTTTCTTTAGAAGATTCTGCAGATCCAAATGCTGGACGATATGTGCGATATCAGTTCACTCCAGCATTCCTAAACTTAAAAATTGTCGGAGCAACGTAAGATTTTTAAATACATTAATATATCCACTTAATAAGAACATTTTTTACTCTGACTTGTGTCAATCCAAGAATAAGATCCAAGATAATTTTAAAATGCGACTGTTGAAAAGTGGCGTGTATAAGATTATTTGATGAAGTTTTCAGGAAAGAGCGTAATATGTATCAAATTTAACTAATAAGAGTTGCCTCACAATTTCGTAAGGTAATCATGGTCAAAAAGGTAACAAGAAATAGTTTTTCGGACATATTTCGCTTCCTATTAACTGGAAAGAAATTTAGTCTGTATAAAGGTTATAGATAAGATATTTTTTCATGAATAGCGTTGGGTACACTAATAAAGTAATTTTTTTAAATAAAATTTTTGTATGATATTCGCTATTTCTATTGGTCGGACATTGATTTATACCAGAAATTAAACATGTTTTCACTTGTGTTATCCTTAAAATTTTATAAAATCAAACCACTTTTTAGTATTTCCGATCGTATTTCTTTATTCGCAAGACATGATTCGACAGAAGTAGCTGTCGTCATCAGTTAAGTCCAACTAAATATACTATTTTGTTTTCTCACAATAGTTTTTTGGTGGAATGGTATTCGGTACAAGCAGATTTTAATACAATAATATTTCTTGTTTTTAATAATATAAAACAAATTTCCTATTTTTAATATTTATGTATGGAGTTTTCTCAGCTCTATTGTTGTCATTGCTATTTCTTGCTTTTTCATGCCTGTATGTAATTTATGGTGACTACATTTTCAAAATTATTTTTTATCGCTTATATATTTTGAATTTCTCCAATGTACTATATAACTTATCATTTTTTGGGTATCTATGTATTACCTTCAGGTCCTTTTTAAAATTCTAGAATAAATGCTAAATCCGGTTTCATTTTCTTAATGTCCCTATATAAAAAAGCCTTTTGTAAACTGTGGCTGAGATTCAACATCCTGACCAAACTATTCCCCTTAAAAGATTGTAACTTACAATACTGCTAATTTCTAAAAAATCACGAATTCTCTTAGATATTCACATTACATACATACCTATAAAAATTAAATATTTTTTCCCTCACTCATTTCCACACAAATAATACGGTTAAATCGAGTAGCAAATATCAAATATCAGTTACGTGGGTAAAATTACTTCTATTAGGATAGAAAATTATAATTCATGGTAAAAATTTAGTGCCAGTGCTTTGCAATTTCAATTCTATTTTGTCAGAAAGTACGCAAAGCTTGATAACCTCTACATTCTAGAAGCAGCCATTATTTATCTTCAAAAAATATATTTAATAAAAGATTATGATAGTAAAAGTCTTTTACTGTAAATATCCATAGCTTTTATATTATTAAATTAAGAATTTTTATGTTTATTTTCAGTGTTGAATTTACAGTTGGAAACGAACCTGTAAATAACTTTCGAATGATTGAACGTCACTTTTTTCGCGATCGTCTATTGAAGACATTTGATTTCGAGTTTGGCTATTGCATTCCACATTCCAAGAACACCTGTGAACACATTTACGAATTTCCGAATCTACCTTCTGAATTAAGTAAGTGAATAAATGATAGTACTCTTTTATTAGTTTCCTGTGATAAAAAACATATTTTGTGGTTTTTATTTGTAATTTTAGTTGGCAATAAGTGCCAAGAATCATATTTTATATCCTAAGTAAACATGTACGCAATTGTGTACAAATCAATTCAATGGTTGTATTATGATGTTGCATAAAATGCTTCTTTTAGATTTCTTAGGGAAATACTTTATAAATTTTTTATTTTTTTTTTTTCATCAGCACTAAATGCAAAATGCGTAAGGTTAGCTAAACATTTGCAAAATTTTCAGTAAAAGAGAAAAATCGAATTTTAAAACATTGGTTGCACCACAAATTTTAGATAGTTCTGTTACTTTTGCCTCCCTTAAAAATGTGATTATCTTATAGTTAGGAGCCATTCATTGCGTGAGGTGTTTTTTAAAAAATTCAGAGCTCTACCCCCCTCCACTTGGTGGGATTTGGTGAGTTCTGGCGGGACCCCTCTCCTCCTTTTCGTGAGACTATAATAATAGGCGTGTTTTTTTTGACGCGGCTATCCGCTTAAAAAAATTTTTTTGTATGAGAAATTATTCGGCGATGAGTATCGCCGACTAAATGAACTGTCATTCTCATACAAAAATTTTTTTTTAGCGGGTAGCCGCGTCAAAAAAACACGCCTAATGTATACTCTCTGCATTAAAAAGTTGAATGAGATTTTTCCTTACGGTTTTTTACCTTTGATTGTTAATAGAAGTTTTATTTTTGAACCAAGCTTAGGTTAGGTAAGATCGGCTGTCAATTAAACAAATTTACGCGCACACATATGTATACCAGAGTTGTTCCTTTGTACCCTAAACTTTCTTGAAGGTAACCATATGAACATATATTTTGCACTTTTCGTAAGACAATAGCCCTATTAGTCCACTATTTGCAGTGTAAATCTGTTGATTTTTTCAAAATCGTACTTTTGATATGGACAACTAAAAAGCTTGATGAGCTACCAAGAAAAATTTAAAAAAAAACATCCGATTTTGCTCAAATATTGACACGTCAAAGGACCTGGAAAGATAGCGCCACAGCCCAAATTTTATCTTCCTAGGTTAGCGGGGTCCTGAGTACTGTTAGGTCAAAGTTCGCGAAAAAACATTCTGCCTCCCGTGGGCAACTGCGGCTGCACTCAAGCTGAGGCTGCGCTTATGTATACTCGTCGTGTACATATACTGTGAAATACTGTTCGGGATGACTCGATTACGTTCGGCGCACACATTGACATGCATCTGTGCATGGTTACACTGGTTTGAACAAAGCGCATTTTAAATTCAATTAAAATCATAATGCTCTTATCCCAAAATACTGAAGTGATAGACCAAATCTGTGAATTTAGTTATAATCAGGGATAGAAATAGGAACTTGAGGCAAAACTGAAATATAGTTAAAATTTAAGAGAAAATTACAACAAATATTTATCTGAGCATTAATACTTTTTTCTTTTATTTTGTAGTTGCAGAAATGATCTCATGTCCCTTTGAAACACGTTCGGATAGCTTTTACTTCGTTGAGGATTGCTTGGTTATGCACAATAAAGCAGACTATGCCTATGATGGTGGAATAGTTGCTTAATTCAAAATGTTTTGGCGCACCCAGAAAAAAAGTTTTAAAGAGCAAACAAAAAGTTATCGGTTTGACAAGTAAAGCCTTCGATAATGCTTATTTTCTGCGACAATATCACAACTCATAATTTAAGAACAAGCGATGCAGTTTTTTCTGTCGTAAGTAAATGTTCCGACTTCCTGTGACAATGCTACAATTTTTGATTTATTCGTCTTAAACATTATTGTTAGTCTGGAAGCGACTTAGAAATGCCACATATACGAAATTTCACTATCATTTTAATCTGCCACAGCTTCCTTCGTCCTAGTCACCTGGAAAAAAGTGGATTGTTTTTCAATAAAATAACATACATCATACTTTAGATAAAGAGCCTCAGAATTGTGAGTCTCTGTCACTGAATAGTATTACATCATAATGCGGTATTAAGCCCAACAGTTTAATTTTTCATGGCAATTGAAGAAAATTTCAAACAGATAATGGCCGTTTACAACGAAATTGGAAACTTGTTAAAAGTAATTTGCTGTTAAAAGAATGTCAAATATTTATCTTTTTGTTTACTTAGCTTTAAAGAAATAATTTTAAGAAATACACAAAAATGAGACTAATGTAATTTGCTTAGAATTCGCACACGGTCTTTATGTAATAATTATTAATTTAATTTTTTTTATTCAAATATGAACCTACCCTTTTATGCTTTTTCATTGGTGCCTATGCGTCTATTACTGGATTTGAGTTTATAGCGTTTAATTTAATTTTAACTTTTTTACGCGGTGTTTAATTAACTTTACTTTAATTGCTATAAAAAAAAGAAAAAAATAAATATCCAGCGAATTGCTTAAAGCATAGTTATAAGATCGTTTAACTCCATCATTAAAAGAATAAAATGTTTAGCACATAAAACGTTGGTGTGATTGTTTTTATCGCAATTTTTTCATGTCTTAACAAATTGCAAAATATATATTTAATAGTTGGCGGACCTAGAAACAACGGGAAATAGTTTTGTTTTTAACCTTCTATCATCAAATTTATTTTATGCACGAAAAACGAAAAAAAAACTCTGCTAGCGTCTATGACGCTATAAAAACAATTCAAAAGCGCTTTATTGCAAAAGTTTAAGCATCGTAACGCCTTTACTCTGTACACTTTGCGCTATTTGCATACAAATACTCGTGCACTGTTTGACAGCAAATTTTCGTTATAGTACTTACTCTGTTTCCGACCTAAGGAAACAAATTTAAAACAATAAATTAACAAATATATATATATTTTTTTCTTTATTAATTAATAAGCTTTTTTCTTGTAATTATTTATATATTTAAATCAAAAGCAATCAATTAATACGTAGCTGTGAATGTGATTCATTTCTTGTTGCAAGAGAGCTCATCTTACTTATTTAAGAATTGAACAACTAGATCTATGAATTCCTTCGGTTGATCGAAGTGCACCAGGTGTCCAGCATCCAACCACTCAATTTCCGAGTTTGGGAATATTTTTTGTATCTCCGGCCATTTGTCAGGTCTGAAATAAGACAAATTTTACTCAAGAATAAATGATTAAAAATCTTATTATACATGTTAGAAAACATGCAAACTTTTAGTTAAGGTAAACTCAAAATTTTCTTTGGTCCACTTTTCTGATAGGAATGCACAAAATAAAGATGTTTACGCAATAAGTCATTTAAAAAATACACGCAACAGTTTTTAAATGAAAGACTGTCAAAAATTTAATGTTTTATTTCAACCCTCTTTTGTCACAAAGGGCCAATAGATCTTTCTCAATTGAACGCTAAGATAAGTGTGGGGAAAGGAAGATCACAGAACAATTTTATTTATAAAAATTTTTTATTTTTTATTAATGTTATTTTATTGAGTTTACTGTTCGATATGTACGTGTGTGTGTCAACACCAAAGAAATTACACTTAAAAAAGATAAATAGAAAGAAAAATGGGCTAAAGCTAGTCATACTAGTTTCATCCTCTGCTAGGAGGACTCATCAGTAACTTCTAAGCCAGTTAGTAATAGCCCAAGAAAAGTCGAGTGTATAAGATTACAAGATGGGATGTACGGGAAACATAGTAAGCCATTTTGGTGAAACTAACGAACCAGAGTTGCCTTGCCAAAGCCTGTCCCAATGCCCGAATTTTAGCCGATTTTGTTATTTTAATTGATACTGTATAATATAATACTTCAAAACATATGTCAAATGATAGAGGGTAAAAATAATATTGAGGGTTGAATTGTTGAATCATGTCACCAACATGGGTTGCTACCGGTTTTTTGGGTAAATTTTAATAATATATATTAATGCTTGAAATATATGCCAAACGATAGAGCTCGAAGAACTTAAATAGAATATATAAGGGTTGCCTGGTCGAATCCGATTTTAAACATGGGTTGCCACCTGTTTTTAGGGCCAATTTTTCTTAAATTTAAATTAATTAGGGTTTTGATGTATAGTGAATTTATTTTCAGATTTTTAAAAGGGACAAATAATTAATTAAAGACCAAGAAACAATTTCTTTATTTCAAATACTCAACCGATTAATTAAAGTCCAATTTATCCCCTTTAATATGCCAAAGTTTCATTCAAATCGGTTCATTTGCTCAAGAGCAACAAGCTTTTGTGTATAAAATTGCCATAATTGGCAATAACTTTTTTTTCCAACATTTCGATAAAAATCATGGTAACACTTTTTTTTGTTGAAATTATGTAATTTTTGCTGTGGCATAACACATACAAATATCGCACCAAAAGTAAGTGTCAAGAAAAAATTAATTTAAGAATTGCAAACTTACTCAACATATGGTGATTGGTTACCACATATAAACAGTACAGGTCCATGATGAGAGTTTAATTGATCGATATCTCTCATAAAACTCCGGAAATGTTTAAAATTTTCATGCAAGCTAGAAACATTTGGACGCCATGCAAATCTAAAATAAATAAATTCTCATTAATGGTTCAAGTTCTAAACTTTTATATATTCAAAATTCAAAAAAATTATTTATTATGTTCGAGATATATGTTAGTTAAGTGAAAAAACTGTGCGATTAATGTGTCTATGCTTTTTTATCTCAAATGAAAGAAACAAATATTAAATGCAAATTTACTATAAGGACTATCGCGATTCTGAGAAGCCATCAATGCAAGAGACGCATTATTCGAGAACATTGCGTTTTGCAAAATAGATGAGTTTCTCCATACAGCCCAAAATTCATCAAAATTTTGAATTTCGGTTTAAAACTTGAAGGTAATTGGTTGTACATTACTTTTTTTCTTTTGTTGCTAATTTTATGTAAATATTTAAACAAAAATTTGTCATAAACGCAAGTAATGAATGTGTTTGTGTTGGTTTAAATTTTATAGTTTCAATTTATATTCATACTCGCCCGACTCTAGTTTTCGTAAATTTAGCATAATAAAATTCACAGTTTCGTCGTCCTCTATTTTTGCTTTGATTTGCTCTTGTGCTATAACCCTTCCTTCGGCCATAGAAACATTAGATGGGACTGAAATATTTTTCATTGCAAAAAATATCTGCTCCATATAATCAAAATTTTTAGGTACTGATAACGGTGATATGTCAACAATTATCGTACGCTCAACTAAATTAGGCTAGAATGTTTTTTTTTTTATGAATTCTATAATAAGACAAAAAGAGGACAACTTTACGTACATACTTAAGAGCAAAATACATCATTGCCCTGCCACCCATACTGTGGCCAATTATTGAAGCTTTCGAAATGTTTTCAGTTCGCATCAGTTCTTTTATATCTTCGGTCATATGTGATGAACTATGATTGGGGCTATGAGGGCTATCTCCATGATTCCTTGCATCAACGCTATAAATCTTAAACATTTTCAAAAAATGTTATATACAAAATGCAATTATTGACCTTAGATTAATGTACTAACCTTTCGATTAAGTTTATCTGCCAGTGCTCTGCTTATACCCCGCCAGTTTTGCTTAGAACCAAATAATCCATGCATTATTATAACAGGCGGAGAACTTTTGTTCGTGGCGTCTTTTTCAAAAACATCAAAAGATAATTGGACTGGTTCAACATAGTTGCTATAATTTGGAAAAGGACACAGCTGAAAGTTTACGCCTAAAATCCTTTTAGAATTTTGAATTCCTACCGAAATAGCACGTAACTGAAACATCTGATTTTCGATAACCTTACTTTGACAGATCAGACTAGTAATGTTGCATACTTTCCTTAAAAATCACTACGCTACGAAAAAAATCCCTACTTTCACTACGCTAAAAGAGTTTTTCCCTACAAGTCCACTACGTATATTTTTCGTACTTACCATAAACGTCAAGTGCATGTAATGTCCAAATTAAATTTTTTTTGCAGACTAGTGTTAACTTTCAAAAATACGAAACAATCATTCAGCATTTAAAAACGTATTTTATTTTAATTCAAAGCTTATTCGTGAGTGCAATTATACGTTTAATAGTGTTCAGCTGTCGACTTACAGTTGGACACAGATTAAATAGTTTATAGAAGAAGGTCAATGAACGCGATCACGTAGCGACGGCCAGCAGATGAAATTTCATCAATGTATAATTCATACATTTTCAAAGGAGAACGTGATACTACTTTAAATACATTAACATGCGCCAGCAAAGCATTCTCTGACCTTTGAACCATGTAAATTATGGAGTTTTCAAGAACTATCAAATGTCGGCCATCGGCACGTTACCATGGCCCTTGGCCTTCCACTCTTAACTGGATGTTGGTGCCAGCAGTTGGACGTCGATTAAGTTGTTCGATGGAATAAATTTTGCTGATTTCTGTGATAAAAGTAAATATATCCTGATTTGCTGATAGTTGGCGGCTCTTTTCCAATTAAATCGCAAGAATACGCACTCCAATAGAGCTCAAATTGTTAAAGTTAATGGTACGTAACGCAAACATCATAAAATAACTTAAAAATTTATTTTTTAAGAAACTTTACAACTAAGTCCACAAGTTCTGCTGGACGTTCTAAATGAATTAAATGTCCGGCATCAATCCAGTAAATTTCTGAGGAGGGAAAAATTTTTTGTATATCCAACCACTGATTGGGTCTGAAACGTAAAAAATAAACCAATTAATTAAATATTTGGGCATTGCTTTCTTAAACGGGAGGAGTTGATCTATGAGTTTTCCATTTTGCTGATTTTTTTCTGTAAGTGACTATATCATTTTGGCATAAGTCGAATTATTGTTGCGTTATAATTTTTAAAATTCTATGAAAAATAGGAAAATACATACATGGACTGTTTATTATGGCTTAAATTTACTTTAGCTGACATTCTCCAAATCAATCTATATTTTTAGGGGTAATAGAGGGTTAAAAATAAAAAAATATAAAAAAAAAATTCGGTCGGATCTAGTTTCGGAGATATAGACATCGGTAGTTGGGGATATAGTTTTTGGAAAAATGATTATAAGTTGAGAACCCCTAAATGGATATCAAAAATATGGGTGTCGTATGCAAATCTTTGAAATCTAACCCATAATTTTGGAGATATGACGATATTTTTGAAATTTTGACCAATTTTTTTTAAAAAAAAAAACTTTTTGTTTCCAAAAAATGAGTTATTAACCTAAAACTTTTTTAGCAAGTTAAGAAAGCTTAATTTATTCCCTTTAAAATGGTATACATTTTGTTGCAAATTTTTTTGACATTTACCCCCTTTTTGACCGAAAAACACAAAAATTTATTCAATGAATTCTTATGGAAACTATGGTTTTATGGACAAAGACAATGAAAAACAACAATATCAGCGACTATTACAACAACAACAATTATTATAAGACGATTCTCATTTTAAAAATGTTTCGTCTACGGCGCTCCTTTGTTTTAATATAACCTTACATTTTAAATAATTATTAATTTATATGTACATATAATAATCTTATCATTTTATAATGAGAATTGTCATATTATGATTTTTTTTAGTGTAATCGTCATTGTTGTTGTTGTTTTTTCATGGTTTTTGTTCAAAAACCGTTCATGAAACGTTCTAACGTTTCGTAGAGTTGATATTTACTGATTGTGAGATATAAAATATTTTATAATCCATTCTTATTTTTCATAAATTTTATAAAATTATTGCGCAAAAACTTATACTGAAATGATGCGAAGCATTTTATACACATTACATTTTGGAAATCATCTGTAAAATTTCGATTATCTGAAGCTTGTGAAAACTTTTTATTAAAAATCGCACGGTTTTTAGGAAAAAATTATTTTGTTTTATTCTGTCTTTTATTTATTCTGTTATTTATCAGAAAACTATTGATGATCATTGTATTAAAATTGTGAAAAAAATTATTCTTAAAAATTGCGCGATTTTTTATATTTTTTTTGCTACGATATTTATGCATAACAACACTCGAAATGTTGTTACGTATAATCAAACCATTAACCATATGGAAATTGTGAAATTTTTTCTGAAACATCGCGATTCCGTCGTAAGCTCGTGTTATAAAGTGTGATATCTTACATAAAGTATGGAGATCGTGTGCCACATATAAACATCACAGGACCAAGAAAAGATCCCAAACTGGATATATCTTTTGTGTCTCTATGACTATGCTGAAAATTTGAATGCAAGCTTGAGACATTTGTTCGCCAAACAAATCTAAAACGAAATTGTATAAACATTTTTACGAAATTTTTTAGATAGTTGTAGAAGATAATTGTAGTTTTTAATGCAGTGGTGGAGTAAGGAAGTGAAGGTAGGCTACTTGTCTGGGCCCTCCCCTAAAATAACCCATTCAAAGTAACAAAAAACTTTGTTCAACAAGCAATTCTTTTTATTTACAACTCCAAAATTTGCTTTCAAAACCTAAATCCCTAACTTTAGACGTTTTAAGGCCCCGAGCAATATTCCTGGTAAGATCGAATGCTATCAGTTCAATTCATGTGCATTTCCACAGAAATTGTAATTTGAGCCATGGTTTCGATTTTTTTTTTTGGGCACACCATTCAACTATGGTTTTTCTTGAAGTTTAGACTATCTTTCAAAGTGGAACAATTAAAATCAAATACCTAAAACTTAGTATGTTTTTTTATACTTTAAATGCAATTTAATCTATGTCGTCCTTTGAATTTTAATTGTTCTACTCAATCTGACTTGCAAGTGCAATTCTGCGACCTGGTTTTAAAATAAAAGGTTTATTCATATACATATGTAGTTCGGCAGGTAACGTCACAAAAAATTAGCTGATTTAGTTGCTTCCATCAACAGAGCGGAGGGTCAGCGGTATTGTGTTCAGTCGTTCATGAACTAGTCAAATATTCATTTCAAAAAAATTTCACAAATGGTACATGCTGTGTGATCTCCCGAACTGTTATATGAAAAATTGTGAACTGTGTAATTTTTATTAGACTTGCATAATAAGAAATAATCATACTCGCCGGATTCCAATTTTGTTAAGTTCATCAGAATGAAATTTAAATTTTCTTCGTCCTTTACAGCACTTTTCATTTGATCCTTTACTATTGCTCTTGCGTTAGCTAATGATACATTCGAAGGTACTGAAATATTTTTCATAGCAAGAAAAACTTGCTCAATATCAGCGGAAGTTTTTGGTAGTGTAAATGGCGATATGTCAATAATTACCATGCTTTCAACTAAATTCGGCTGAAAATCAAACAAAAAAATATAAGAAATTTGTAAATGAGACACATAAGTCCTCTTCAATTTCAAAGATTTTGAATACATATTTGAGAGCTAAGTACATCATTGTCCTGCCGCCCATGCTATGTCCAACTATTGACGCTTTTGACATGTTTTCTGAACGAATCAATTCCTTAATGTCTTCGGTCATATGAGCGGAGCTATGATTAGAATCATGTGGACTATCACCATGATTTCTCGCATCTACACAGTATATCTATAAAAAAACATAGTGTTAATTTTTTTTAATGGAATTTAGTAAAGATCGGAATTCTTGTGACTTAACAAATCGATCAATACTTGCCATGTTCATTTAATAAAAAAAGCTTTGATTAATTCGTAAATTTACAATAATACAGATCTTTGACTGTAAGTTCAATTAATAATCTCAATTTTTTATTAATAATAACTCAATAAAAATAATTATAAAGACATCCTAACAATTCTGATCCCGGATTACTTTTTGTTCTTATTGCTAAATTGCCACTGCCTCCAATCCCAACGTCTTTGACATTAGCGAAAGTTTGTGAATAAATCATGTTGAAACAAATCACACTTTACCTCCCTTTTATTCTCCCTATTATTCTTTTGACACTTTTTAGATTTTTTAAAAACCATTGACTCCGTTAACCATAACATTCTTTGCAGTAAATTAATGCACTTACCTTTCGTTTAAGCTGGAATTCTAGTTTTTGACCTATTCCAGACCAGTTTCGCTTCGAACCAAATAGTCCATGCATGATTATAACCGGCGAAAGGCTTTTATCTGTGACTTCGCTTTGAAATACATCAAAAGCAATTTTAACAGGCTTGATATCTCTACTATACCATTTTGGATAATATGATTGAAAATTTGAATTCTTTCTCCACGGCCAAATCCCTGCTAAAACTTTTACCATTTCCTATAATACTTCACAATATGACAAACAATAAATTTAAAAATAAATTCAGGGTTACAAATGAAATTAAAATTTCAACTTTTGAAAGGAAAAAAAAAAGTCACAGGTTTTTATTGCATGGAAAAACCGCTGGAACACTAAGAACATGTTTGTTACAATATCGTCCGGAAGATAGCGTCACCAAACTTGTACCATTATGCACTTTTTACTATATATTTTTAGATAGTTCGTGATCGTATGAACACAATGCTACCAGTATGTCGCTCAGTTTATGGAACAGCGGCGCACTATACCACCGAATTACGTATCCTTAGACAAAATTCATTTCCCAGCTCAAAATATTTGATATTCAGCTGAAACTTGGTACCAAAGATTTTTTGTTCACAGAATATGAATCTGCTGAAAATTTTTTGATTAAAAAATCCAAAATACAAGCAAGCCCGGCGTTGTCAATTTACATAAAAAATACGTTCAAAATAGAAAAATATATAACACAATCAAATTTGTGGAGAAGAAAAAACCAATTAATTTTTAGTAAAAAATTTTCTTCTGGGAGGAACAACGAATAAAAGAGGACTGAGTCATAGAAACCTTACTGAAAATCTCTAAAAAAGGGGATTCATCACCATGGCAGAACTATAATTTAGTCTTAGGTCTTGACGAAAATTCTTCTTTATCAGAAAGGCTTCTGTAACAAGTGTTAAACATGGTGTAAATCATTTCCTCCTAAGAAAATTAAGATTTAAAAGCAAATTGAGGCTTAGATGCTAAAAGCATCCATGTGCTGGTGTGTTAATAATGAAATCCTCATATGCAGAGAAAATTACACAGTCCAACAAATTCAAAGTTTTTTGTTACAACAAAGTAACTACGGCATAATCCTGGAAGAAGCCAAACTAAGTTATGGTTTTTTAATTGAATTTGAAGGTTAACCCTGAAAGAAGACGTCCTGATATATTTTTCGGAACAAATTTATAGTCCAGCACGTCGTGGACTTTTTTTATATGCACTTGAAAGTTAAAGAAGTCAAAAGTGGTCAAGGGCTTAATTTTTCAAACTGAAAAAAAAAAATAGTTTGAAGTGTATAAAAAATTCTATAAAGTTTCGGAATGGGATGACCAGCAGCTTAGGAGCTATTAGGTTTTTTACGTTTGCTTTTTTCGCTTAAAAATGTCAGCTTTAAATAATAATTTAATTTTGAAATCATGTAGCATATTTTTGTAACAATCGATAGAGGAAGTTCAAATTTGTATATTCAAAGTCCAATTCTCCCTAAGTGTCTTTTGAACCTATTTTTTTGGAATATATGTACTAATCGATGATTAAAGGTCGAAAATGCATTTTGGAAGTCCACAAGGCTCCGGACTTGCCTTCAGTGTGATGTTCCAAATCCATTTTAAGCTATCGTCTGAAACGATAGATTTTTGTTCAGAAAATTGGTTCAATACAACCCTTTTGTAGGGTCGAGGATGCCCCTGATGACTTCGAGAGCCCATTTTTAATCGTTTCTTTTATAATGGTGATCGTCTTAGCATGGTGTGGGACCTCCTGGTGTTTTCCAAAATACATTTTCGACCTTTGTCTATCGATTGGTGAATTTTTTGCTAGAAAATGGGTCAAATCCCATTTTTCTTAAATTATTTTTTGCCTACTCAATCAAAACCATATTTTAGTTTCGACTTTGAAAAAGCTTTTAGACTTAAAACAAATCTTAATTTTCGACTTTTGTAAATGAAATTAAAAGACTTTAATTTGTGACTCGAATAACATGTTTTAAGGTCAAGGTAATCGGTAGCATGTAGCATTTTCCGAATAGTTTCTTAAAATTTTAATATCCGAGATTTATAAAAGCAGGCTCGTACCAACCCGGCTTTGGGTTGGGGGAAAACCAAATTTTATTTTGCGAAGAGTAAAACTCACAGTCACAGAATCAAGGTGTGATATAAAGTAAGGGTACTCTGTGCAATCATATTTGTATGTACATATTGTCGTCAAGGTACGTGAAGACGTGAGGCTTTAAACGCTGTGGTATAACTTTGTCCATTAACCGGCAAAGTCGCTGTGCTGCGTTACATAGTCCAAAGGGCATAACTGCAAATTAGTACAGCGGCCTGCCGGGTACCGTAAACGCAGTATAAGCTTTACTTTTCTCCTCCAGAGCAATCTGCCAGAACGCAAATTTCAGATCGACACTGCTTATGTAGTACGTATAATCGATACGACTTAGAATTCCTTCAATGTTCTGCAAAGGATATGCATCCTTCACAGTACGTTCATTTAGTTTTCGGGCGTCTAGGCAAAATCTATTTTTGTCCGGTTTTCGCACAATCGTTACCCGATTACTCCATGGTCCCTCGCTCTCCTCGATTACGCCTAATTCCAACATTCTATCAATTTCGGTGTAAACTAAATCTTGAATGGCTGGCGACATTGGATAATGTCGATCCTTGACAGGATTCGCTCCTTCAATTAATTGGATGGTGTGCACCTCTACATCAGTTTTACCCAGTCCGTGTTCTTCATATGTACGGAACTGGCTTATGACCTTTTCCAATTGCTGCTGTTGATTTTCGTCTAACTCATGTTGCTCTGGCTCTTCTTTTGCAGTATCTTCACACGGCTTAAAATGCTCCTGGATCTTCTCAACATTTAGCTCCTCGACGCTAATGATGTCTTTAGCGAGTTCAAACTGACGCAAAAAATCTACACCAAAGTAAGCGTTTTGCTCTAATTCAGGACAAATATAAAATTGAATATTTTTAGTATTGTTTTTAAATGTTATTGGCAAAGTTATTTTTCCTCTAATCATGTGCTTTTTTCCGCCCGCAGTTTTCACCGTGGAATAATAGCGATCTACGTTGATGCCGACTTCTTCTATAAATTCTCTGCATCCATGACCAAGAAGACTAATTGATGCACCGGTATCGAGTAATCCTTTTAATTTCACATTGGAAACTTCAACTTCGGCGTAAGGTCTCGGATCGTGACTGTGCACAGCGCTCACTGCCTCTGCTATTTGCCTACGCACTAACTTCCTATTTGCAAAATTCTGCCTAGCCTTTTTCACTTTTCTGGATACGTTTCTCATTCCGCTGAAAGGACCTTCATTAAAAATTCTTTCTCTGACTTTGTAATATTGCTCTATTCTGTCTTCAATGGGTTTCAGTTTCATTTCATTATTTCTGCACTTTACATTAAATTCTAAAATTCTGTTCAATATTTTAATTTTCTTTTTATTTTCAGGTTTTTGACTTAGAACGTTTTTATCATGTTCATCTCTTTGCTGGGTGATCTTTACTGATCCGCAGGAGTCTGGCTGGACCGTGATACACCTGCACTCATCACGCTCCTTTGCGAGTTTCCCACAGCACACGTTGGACATTTGGGAGTTATTACATCCTGCAAACCACATTTGTAGCAGAATATGTTCCGCTGAAGCGAGGTGCAGTCCATGTAGACGTGCCCAGGCTGGCGACAGTTCCAGCACATCAGAACTCGTTTCTCTTGATGCTGCGAGTTTTGTTGCTGTTGCGAATATTTTTGCTGCTGGTTCAGATTTTGGAATTTAATTTTATAATAATATTGATATTGATATCGAAGCATGACGCCTGTGAACAGGCAATGCGAAATTCTGAAATTAAAAAAAAAAAATTTAAATTTATTATAATATATTATAATATATATACTTACCAAACTGGCCAACCCCAAGCTGAAAATAGCTTATATAAAGCATATTTTATTATAGGCTTTTGGTTGCCATCTGAAATTAAAAATGCATGTAATTTTAAAAATTTTAAACAAAAATTATTTTATATCTTACCGTAGGTTAAATTTCTTCGCAAAGCCTGCTCACAGGCGTCATGCTTTGCTTTTATCATAGATGGGCCATGGCCCACGTAGATGACATTATTGATCTCTACTTGGGTTTGGTACCCATTGCCAGCCCTTTCCGTCTGATATTCGCCAATGCGAATGTTTAGCTCATGAAGAACCCCAGCAGCGTTTTGGGGCCTTATTCTTCTTATGGCTAAAATAAAATAAAAAAAATCAATTAATCTTTCATATCATACTAAATAATGATTTTTTTAAAAAAAATTGGTCAAAATTTTAGAAAAATCGTCATATCTCCAAAATTTCAAAACTTTGCTTAGCATAATAGTAGGTCATTAAATTATTCACTTACCCCTAACCCTGGGGTTCCTCCGAACTTCAGCTGGCACCAGCTCAGGCGCAAGCTCAGGCGCAAGCTCAGGCGCAAGCTCAGGCGCCAGCAAGTAGTCTGCCATTTTAAGCTACAAAATTATCAACGTTTTAATTATATAGTACATCTCAAAAAGTGCAATATTATTTTAATAGAAATTCTTGGAAAATTTTGTAGTGGAAACTCGTGCTAGAATATTTTATTCAATAATGCCAGAAATAAGATCTTCTGCGGGAAATTGTACTTGGATCTATAAAAAGGTTATAGAATTGTTGGTCAGCCAAGGCTGTTATAGTTAGTAGGTGGCTTTTGGTAGTCGAGTGAGGCTATAAAGTGGTTTTGCCAGCCAAACAAAATTTTTAATTACTATGTAAGTTTGTTATTATCCTAATAGGCGAACATGCGGCAAAAGTTGAGGACTAGACATATTGCAATAGCTCTTAACGTATGACCAACTGTTTTATAATGTTTAAAGTCAAAATCACAGGTGCCACGCCTAGTTTTTGTCTGATGCCAGACCGATCTATAAACTTGCGTCTATACCTATTGACAAATGCAATGTAATCAACTGATAAAATAATGCCTTGCAGAAATTTCTCTGAAAAAATCGAAAACACTGCTGAGTTTCAACAAAAGCTTTATCCGAATCGTCATAGAATTTCTGGACATTGCGTTCTTAAAAAGAAGCTTTTGAAAATGGTACCAATAAAAGAGAAGTTTCGAAGATAATGTGCCGAAGGAATAGAGACATCGGAAAAATTAATTATGACAAAAGCCAGACTTCCTCATCAAAAGTCTCCCGCTATAACTTTAAGTGGTGAAATCTCCAATAAGAATCCAAAAAGCTTCTTTTATGCTGAACGCCAAGCTAGAGCATTTTTTTCATATATGAAGACGGCACAACAGGCATTCTGAGGCGTTGCAGTGACTTAATCTGGATCTTATTGCCGTATTTAGTCTTACTTAGTCTGATGGCAACTCTTTTACTTGACATTATGCCTGACAATATCACAAATCATTGTTTTGGCTATAAAATAATTGTTGATTTCTATAAAAAAAATCAAACTTACCAACTTCAAAATTATATTTCACAAAATTCCAAATATTACTCACCTGAAAATGAAAAAAATAAGATTCATTAATTAAATTTCACGATATCTTAGTTATTGTTACATAAAAATATCGATTATAAAATCAAAATTAACAATTTAAAGTAAAAATTAGCTCAATGTCCACCGAACACCAAACACCGAACGACTGTCATGATACATTGAACGTAAACAAATGACAACGCCTCCACCCATAGCTAAAAGTCAAACAAATTGACAGCTTGTAAAAATGTGTTGGACTCGCATAATACCTACGTATTTTTCATTATTTATTATTATGCGATTTGGCACAGCCTCATATGCCAACCCAATTGGCTACTGGTGTTCCAGTTGCCGGACCATAAAACCGCAGAGAACAACAACCACAACATCGTAAGCTACCTTTTTTAAAAACAGCAGCGACAGCAATATAAAGGAGAAAAAATTACTGCCCATTCAATAAAGTTTAACACATCGGGAGTTAGTCGGTATCACGGGCGCACAGCTGGAGATGTGTCCACAATACAAAGAACGCGTCATATGCAGATTTGTAAGATTTTTCTCCCCTACGGCATGAAATGAACAAGCAAACGTACGAACGAACGAGCGAACGACTGACTGACTGACTGTGCGAAATAAATCGAATCTTGCTAATTTAAATGAGCAACAAGCAACCAGCAAACATCAGTAAATCGGTTTGCTCCGAAAGCGCATTCGAAGAAGCAAGAAGTCATTCAGTTGTTTGGGAGAAGAACATAAAACCGTATGCGCATGTGTGCCCCCCGATTTGAGTTCGTTTAGTGCTTTAATGTTTTATTGCATGTTAAAATGTTTTTTTTTTTTTCGTTATTCGTTCTTTGGGTTAAACCGCAAAACAGCGACCGCAACAACTGAAAGCTCACCAATATATCATCACTCACCGATGACGCTTGCGCAAATTGATTTGCATATCCAATTATAAACACATTCGCGCACAAAATTTCCAACTCGCATCCGTCTGTCTATCTGACTCTTTGAGCCGGCGTCTTGACTCGGCTTCATTTAAGTTAAATTCAAACAACTCAAGTCAACAAATTCGAAGTCAATTCATTTAATGAACCCATACCAGAAAACAAATTGACTTTGGAAATGGTTTCGCCAATCAATCAGCGAGTGTAGTGTGTGAATTTGTGCAGGAAATATCTCCCCAGAAAGTATATTTTTGTGAAACAGAATTTTATATGAAATTCAAAGGGTAATAAAATAAGAGTAATAAAATGACAAAGGTTTCACATACGAAAGAGGTTACTCACGTCTCAAAAAAATCTTTTATTACGGGTTTGTCGCTTTTTTTCACTTTTAGATCGAAATCTTCTTGTATTTGAACTTTAAAAATTTCTTGTTTTGCCAAAGTTGTGGCAAGGAGTCGAACGCTCTGTGAATGACGCACGGAAGTAAAAGAAAAGAGCTCGTGTCTCCTCAATGGTTTCAAACAAAGTGACGCCAAAAATTAAGACGCCAAGCCGCAATAGCAAAAATACAATTTCAGACCATCAAATTGATTGCAAAACACTTTGCATGAAATATAAATAAAAGACTTAAGCTAAATTCACACGAGCGTTTTGCCAACGCAATCAGCGCTCTTCATTTAAAAATACTATGCGTGTCATGCCAGGATACTTTTTATAGAGTATTCCACGGAAAAGCCGCAAATAGTAGCGAGATTTTCAACTGTTTTTCAGTTTTTCAACCTATTTAAATTTTTTTCGACTCGGAAATTATATGGGCTTTCTTAATATGGAAATATGTTAATATTTTTTCAAATCGGAATTAAAACTGCAAGCTGCGAATGTTGGAATTTTTTCAATAAAGAAGTGGTTTTTCAAGAAGCCATAAAAATTGCGATTGAAAAGAAAATTCATCCGACTGAATGCACATCCCAAAAAAAAGGATCAAAAATCTACATACATCACTGTGTTTTGAGACGAAAACAAAACTTTTTGAGCTGAAGCAGTGGAACTTTTGCGAAACAAAACTGTTTCGATATGTACAAAACTCAACGAGAGCGCGCTCATTTGAAATCTCTGGCGCGAAGTAAAAATGGAAGGAAACAAAATTGACGACGAAAATATTAAAAATGATTTTTTAATTGAAGAAGTTGAAAACTGGAAGGAAACAAAATTGACGACGAAAATATTAAAAATAATTTTTTAATTAAAGAAGATGAAAACTAGAAGGAAACAAAATTGACGACGAAAATATTAAAAATGATTTTTTAATTCAAGAAGATGAAAAAAGGCCAGAACTGATTGGAAGTATTGAAGAATAGTACATTTTTCTTTGCCTTTGATCAATCAGAACACGACCTTTTTCTTCAAATTAATTTTTCAGATTCAATCATTAAAACGCAATTTGTCGTGAAACACAACATGAACACCTAAGCAAAACCAAAACGGTCTTGAAACTGTTTTGCCGCAGTGAAAGTGGAGTTACAGACCACGCTTTGTCGCTTTATCGCGTTTCGGCTTTCTACGCGTTTTGTTTTTGGAGTTACATATCACGCTTCTTTGCTTCAAAGTTTTTATTAGAAGAGTTGACATTTGACAAATTTGTAAACAATAAAAAATTTGTTTCATGAACTGAAAAGTTTGTTTAATGAATGAAAAAGCTTATGAAGCGAGAAAGCGTAGAAAAAGTTGAAAGTTGCTCAACTTTTTGCGTCACACGCTTTATGACTTTCTACGCGTTGTGCTCTGTAACTCAATCCATACGATTGCAGGGTTTGAACTTTTTCTGAGAGAAGCGTGTGCCGCTATAAAGCGACAACGCCTGGGCTGTAACTCCACTTTGAGGTACAGACCCAAGCTTCTTTTAAAAAAGCAGGAACACCAACATTAAAGAAAATAAATACTCATAATGGGAGTTCAGACCATCAAATTGATTGTGAAACACTTTGCATGAACTCTAAATAAAAGAATTAAGCAAAGTTCACACAATTGAAAGGAGATGCACAACTGGGACACGTCATGCTGAGAAACACAATGGCGGCGTGACGAGACTTAAATATTTATGTCAATTTAATCTTGTTCGGAAACTAAAATTTAATCGTTGCGCAATTCATCAAAATTTTCCTTTTACTTTATTATTTAAAATTTATCATATTCTAATGTATTCAAAATATTTTCAAAAGTCTTTCATTTATAATCTTAAAAATATGAAAAAGAAAGAAAGTGAAAGCGGGAGCGAAAATAAAATTTGAATTTTATTTATTTCAGGCGGAAACAACAAAGGCTATAAAAGGAAGGCGGATGGAGCAACAGAGATAGTCATTGTAAAAAAATGTCTGTCTAATTGTGTTAAAGACATAAAGGATGATAACGGCGGAAGTATCTCCGAAAAAATCTTCAAACAAATCAATGAAGATGTTAAAGAAATGTCGGCTTTGGTCGTCGAGGCATCGCTTTATATTCATTATTCATTGATGAAAAAATGGAATGGAGGAGATTTTTCAGAGCAAAAATTTCTACATTATTTTTATTGTTTGATAAAAGGCTCTAAAAATATATATGTTCTCGATCCGGAGTATCGAGAAATGAGAGAAGCTGCAGGATTGCAGCTATACAATGGTTCGTTTAGATCCAATTTGTTTAATAGTTTATCTCAACAATATAGTGTGTGCTTTTGCAACAACATTTGGATGCATGCGTACCGTCGGGTACGAGCATTCTTCAAAAAATGCGATAGCGATATTATATCGAAAGATACGTTGCACTTTTTATTCAACAGAAGAAGCGATAAAACCCCAAACGAGAAATTGTTAAATTTTCTGCGAACAGATTTGGGTTGGAAAGATGAGCCATTCTATGACGTTAAACAAAACCCATGGAGTTTTGTCAAATTCTTTTTCAATTTATCAAAACATAATAATTTGAAAGGCTGGAAAAATTTCGCTTTGATACCCATTTGCAGATATGGGGCACATCATGTAAAATATGATTCAACATCATTATGGATGTTATTAAAAAGATTCAAGCTTTGTGGGAGCAAATGGTTGGAATTCGATAAGGATACCGAATGGAGGAAATATTTTAAGCTCCCTGAAACAAAAACGAAAAAATTTGATCACTCAATTATAACGGATGGTTTGGCCGTTAGCTTTCAAATGGAGAAGACATTAAAAGAAATGCATGGTTCGCAAGACAAAAAATCGAAAATTTCAATTGAAAATTTCAAAACTAGAATAGGACTTGATCCTGGTTTGCGGCTAGTTTTTGGCGGTGTTCGCATTTCAACCGATGAAGAAGGAAATGAAGTTAAACAATTAATAAAGGAAAAAAGCTCTTCGTATCATTATGAAAGTGGATTTCAAAGTCGTTTAAGAAAACTGAAGAAATTTACAAGAGGAGCTCAGGATGGTCTGACCGAAGACGAACAAAAACTATCTCCAATGTCCACTACGGAATACAAAGAGTATACACGCGCACAACTAAAGATATTTGAAAATAAACAAAAAATGTTTGTCAAACGAAAAGTGACCAGGTTAAGGATGCAAAAATATATTTGTGTCGAAAAAGCCAGGCACGCAATGGCAAAGAGAATTCTTGGCAATGGCCCGGGCCCGAAGCTAGTCTGTGTAGGCGATACACAGATTGCTGCAAATTCTCCAATGCGAGGTTATAGGCGAAATCCTAATAAAAAACTAATTGATGCATTGAAGTTGCATAAAGGTACCATTATGCAGGTAAATGAATTTCGAACAACAAAACTTTGTGGCAACTGCCATGAAGAAAATAGAACATCGAAATCACCCCACCGGTACCAATTTTGCCCAAATTGTAGAATATCTTGGAATAGGGACGTAAATGCTGGCGCGAATATTTTGTATTTGGGAGAATGCGAACTAAGTAATGCTTCGAAGCATGTAAACTTTAATTTAAGATAATCGCATTCTCCCATATACAGAATGTTCAGCATTCGCGTCCATTTGGGTAAAATTAGGTGTGGTGATTTTGATGTGACATAAGATTTGTTGTATGAATTTCGTTCTCTAGCAACTTCAATACATGAATACCTTGCATTGGTGAAATAAGCTTGGGCCAAAGAATTTTTTTGGTCATTCATTAATTGCATTATTATCCGCGTCACTGTATGTTGGACAAACATTGCTTGTTTTACCTTTAAATGTGAGCGTGTGTATGGAATTAGATGGAGGACATTGGTGATATTTTTCTTTGGGCAGATATTCGAAACTCTTGGTTAATTTTTTTTTGTTTAGAACGTCTAGGAAATTCGCTCTCTGGGAGATTTTTTTTCCAACTTCATGAAATAGTGAACACCTGCTTTTAACGGAAATTTTAGTTTTGAATTCTAAATTTTCAATTTTTGTTGGAGGGACTTCTTCTTTTCGTCTTATCCATTGGAAAGTACAAGCCATCAGTTGCTTAAGTAGTGAATGCGAAATATTTCCTTTGTTCTAAATCACGAATTGAATTCTGTCCATTAAAAATCAATCCCAATAAGATTGAGGTCTTTTTCCAAATTTGATGTGCACCATTTTTGCGAGGCAAAGCGAAATTCCACATTCATGGGTTTTTTTTTAGTTGTAATTTCTTTCCAAGCGAAATCGAAAGTAATTTAAAAATTTCGGAATTGGTACGCTTTTTTGTTAAATAGATAGTGGGAAAACATTTTTTACGATTAATATCTACGTATACGTCGGTACGCATGCTAGGTTGTGCCAAGCACCACATCATTTTGATAAACAAATTGAACCAATTTGCAACTAAAATCCTGCGGACCCTCTGCCAAAATTTAAAAATACTCTGGATAAAACCAAGCAATAAAAATGACCAAAGAATTAAAAAATCACCTCCATTAATTTTCACCAATTTTAAAAATTTTTGTTTGCAGAGGCAATAATATCGCGATGCCTCTGCAAACAAAGCCGACATTTCATTCTATTTGATTTTTTGAATGATTTGTCTGAGCACAACAGATAGTCAGACTTACAATGACTGTCTCTGTTGTGTGAAACTACCTTGTAAGTATATTATACTATATTTTAATCATTTTAATGTATATTTCTTTACACTCAATTCTGTTTTTACACCATCTAGCTATTTAATTGAAAATTTAAAGTATACTAACCATAACCTTCTACCGTTCAAAAACAGAATTAGGTGTACACAATGACGAAGTCACGCCTCGATCTCGTCCCGTCCTGAAGTTGTCATTGTGATTGAGACTTAGGCCTGTAACTCACTGCGACAAAACAGTTTCACAACCGTTTCCGTCACGGAACTTTTGCTAAACAAAACTGTCTCGACTGTTTTGTCGCAGTGAGTTACAGGCCTGAGAATATTAATCTAATATTTCTCTTTCTTTTCAGAATTTTAATAACCTTCTTGATGGAGAGCATATAAGGAGGCTTGACTGTTTGCTGGATAGTGAATAGTTTAAATTAACAAATTATAAGTTGTGAATTTTGTCAAACAATAAATATCAAAGAATAGTCTTTGATAAATACAAATTTATTTGTTTCTTTCGAAAATGGCCCATGATCGAGAAGTCTTACGTATGGTTTGGGAGGGACAGATCGCCATATGTTTTCAAGCAGACCCAGAGGAGATAGTTGGGCTTCAGCAACCAGAAAATTTTTATTTAATGGTTTCCCGACTGAGTTACCTGCCCTTAGTTACTGATAAGGTAATTTTTTCCTTTAAGCAATTAAACAATTCGTTCAATAATCCTCATTTCAGGTTAAAAAATACTTTCACAGGTATATAGCAAATGAGCAGCTAGATGGCAATGTGTGGTTCGATTACAATGGAGCTCCCTTAAAACTTCATTATCCAATTGGTAAGGACAGCAGTGAAAAAATAGCTCATATGATTGTTGAACAAAGTATGGTATAAATTTTCGGCTTAAATATTCCTTAGCTAACAATCGAAAATAATTGATTTACTAAACTTTTCTTATGAGCTTCTTAATGCTAAGAATAAATCATGAAATGTCGCTCGGGTCTGGTTTCGGAGATATAGCTATCGGAAGTTGTGGATATAAGTTTTCTAAAAATCACTATAAGTCGGGAACCCCTGAATTTATTTCCAAAATATAGTCATCATATAGAAGCTATTGGTTTTAAAATTTTTGAAATTAAACACATATTTTTCTAGATACATATTACGAATTTTATGAAATGTCCACCAATTTTATTCGAAAACCGTTATTTTTTCCATAAAAATGCGTTATTGACTTATAGTGTTATTAACATATTAAGAAATCTCGATTCATTCTCTATAAAATAACGTAAGATTTGTACTAAGGTTTCTTGTATTAATCCTTTTTTACTGGATCTATTGGATCTACTATAGTGAACCGAGGCCGAAGGCCTCTCTCCGCAAAGCCAGTGTTGGACATGTAAGTCTAACTTTTATGAAGAATTACTGTCGCTAGCGAAACCGGTGTTTGAAATACTATAAGATGTAAGCGATTGGAATATACATATTTTAATATTTATATTAACAGACTTGGCGATGATATTATCGAAGAGAAGACATCATATCAAAAATAATATAAGAAAACGTTAATATAAGATTCAGTAAGAAAATATTACATATTTTTAATGGAAATGAGTTAAGGTTTCTTGATATGTTAAAAAATTGTGAGTCAAAAACGTATTTTTTTGGGATAAATAATGGTTTTCTGAAAAAATAAATCGGTTAAAATTTTAGAAATGCCGTAATACATTGAAAACTACAAGTTTGACTTCAATTAAAAAATTCATACATCAATATTGTTGCTTTTAAATACTACACCCATATTTTGGGCACTATTTACCCTAAACAAAATTTTACGAATGTGGGCTAAAGTAAAGTTTTTGATTTTTTACTTAATGTAAATCAAAATAGACCATCATGTGGTCAAAATGAGTCGGTTCTTAAAATGCCATATCTAACTAATTGTAAATTCGCGCAAGAGTAAACCCAGAGAATTTGCAAATTTACATAAATATCGGTGTTTACTAATGACTGTAACTTCAAAGAAATAATGTTTAATTGTAATTAATCATCAGTCGATAAAAACCCAAAAAAAAAATTAGTCGTTTAAAAAAAATATGATAATTGGTTTTTTAACATTTTCTTACCCTTGATATGAATTTGGTTCAAAGTGACATAATTATGCTAAATATTTAATTTTTCTAGGGGTTCTACACGATTTACTACATTCCGAGGAAGAAGGCATGCCCTGGTATTTAACAATACATTTCTCAAAGTTTCCTGAAGATGTTCTAGTTAAATTTTCTACAAAGTAAGTTTTATGTTCAATAGCTAAAGTATTTATAAAGAAAACATATAATTGGAAGCAATAAAAAATACTCATTTCAATCATCTGCTTGGGGCTTGCTTGAAGACTTTTACGTAAGATTGTTGATGTATGTACATATGTATAGCCTTGACGGATGCATAGTTCGCAACTGTTCTGAAGTTTTTCGTGTTCAATCTAATAAAAACTTTTTCAGCCTTGAAGAGTATATGGAGCATTTACTTTTTTCAAAACGAAAGTAGTCGCACCTTGAGGTCTTTGATTTTGCTGATTTTTTGAGTATTATTTGACTAGTTGATTATATACTAAAAATCCTTTTGGCATTTGTTGTGCTACTATTTTCCAAAACTTATAAAAAAAACTAGCTGATGCATGTGACTTCGTTTGCGTGGTTTACTATATTAATAATATATTTTATTCCGTTGTTTCTCTCCCATAAACATTTCCATTGCATTGAAATAATTTTTATTTTTGTACAGCACTGCTTTACTTTTCTGTATTCCTCTCTGTTTTGATTATTTATTTCAAAACAAATTTGGATTCTCAAACAAAAAAAAAATGCATGAAGGAACTATAAGAATATTTGCTCTCCCATCGCCAATTTTTTTTTGAAAAGTACATACATAAAATACAGGTTTTTGAGTTCAAGGATCGAACTAAATATCCTGTAAGTTTCATATTTTTAACCCGTAGTCGTTAATATTATAGCCGATTTCTTAAAATTTTAAAATTTCCAGCATAATTTTTTACAATGAGTGGGCCAATCGAGTTCATTGTAAGTACTTCCTTCTACCATACGTGCACTTGATACCTGAGAGTATTGGCTGTTTGCGATCAAAGGCCAGAAATTGATATGAAGTAAAAAATCAGGACATAAGCTAATTTTAGGAGCTGCTGTTCTTTTTTTTTAAGCTAAACCATTCTTTTTTTCGAGACTTTTAATACTAATAGCAAAATGGTATCAGAAACCAGGGTTAAAATCATAAGTTGGGAACCGCAAAATCGATTTTCAAAATATGGATGTCAAATGAAAAATAATTTAATAAGAGATAATACTGTTTCATGAAAGCTTAAAATCCGTTTTCGAGATATGACGATTTTTCTTAATATCTGACCAACTTTTTATTTTTAAAAATCCGTTATTTTTTGCAAAACATATATTTTTAATAATGCATTAAGAATGCACTATTTATGTCCTTTCAAATGATGTGCTATTCAATGTTGGTTTTTCTTTGCCAACCCAAATGAATCGCAAGCTTCCAAAAAGATTCAGCTCGGATTTTTTTTTTCAAATTGAACTTTTTCGGTGATTTTCCATGTATACATATAGACCGGTGTTCTATGAGCAAGAAGGCCAAATTGTCTAGTTTTCATTGTGGATAAAAAGTATTACGTTGTAATGTAATCGGTGAGATGAGATCTTTTTGAAATGCATTAAAGACATCGCACACATATAGTAAGCGTAAGCAATTCAGTTTTCAGTCTAGTAGGGTACCCGAAAACTATCTCTCGTTTGTGAGAGGCATGATAGTTTTATTGATTTTAATTTAATAAAGCCTTTAATTGAATATTTCCTAGTGAATGATACTAGTTTTGTTTTTTTGTGGATGGATATTCAATTATTATATTACGTCGACGTAGGTTACAAGTTCGACAGTTTTCAAAATGCAGTATAGGGTCAACTGTTAGTATCCAAAGTATGTTATAAGTGATACACTACCTCCCTGAGGACTACCTTTTGTTGTAAACTTTTGGATGCACTCTGCTTTAATTAATCTGTTGCTGAGCAGTATCAATCCATATATGATTGTGGCTACTGACGTCAGCTCTTGTGAAGTATTAAGTTTGTAGTTACCATATATTATTAAAAGCGTCCTCTAAATCCACAAACCAAAGTGTACTCTTGAAAATTAAGACTACTTTCTATAATATCAACTGCTCAATGAAGCACCGTTTTAACAGGCTTGTCTTTTAAACAAGCGTGCTAAAATTTTCAAAGAAAATTTGTAGGACAAGATCCCCTGATGTGGAAATCGACTCTGGAGTTGTTTGCCTTAACGTGATATGAAAAGCACTCTCGCATCGCGTCATGACTAATATATCATATTCGGTTTGAAATTTGTTTGAAAAATGCTGATTAAGAGCTATGAAATAAACCAGCTAATTGAGTTTATTATCGATATAATTTTTTTTAAAACAGTGCTCATAGAAAAGTTATTTCTATTTGATTTTTCAGAGATGTTCTCGAATCACATTTTTTGTCCTGTTTGAAAGAAGCTGATGTACTTAAACATCGAGGACAAGTAATTTCTTCAATGCAAAAAAAGGATCATAACCAATTATGGTTAGGATTGTTAAATGGTAAGTATTTTTTTTTAAAAAATCATGATTTTGTTTTTAAAATTTTGATATTTCAGATAAATTTGATCAATTTTGGGCAATAAATAGACGGCTAATGGAACCCAGCAGTGATCAGGAATCTTTTAAGCATATACCAATTCGATTTTATAATGAAGTAAGAATTTTGATATATTATTTAAGTAGTTATGCTAGAGTACATATTTGGCTTTCACAATACATATTAAATTATTTTGTTTATGTATATCGACTGATAAGTTTCGAAAAGTCGTATCTCGATTTTTTTGGATAAGCCCAGTAGAATTAGTCGAAAAAATGAAAAAAAAAAAAAATAATTCGTTGCAGCAACCTGACAGCGGAATATTGTTGAACAAGCTCTTGTAAAAGAGGGAAAAAAATCAAATCGACAGCAGCTATCCGGGGTGGAATGGGGTGCATTTTTAGAGGTCGAACACAGTTTTTCACGATTTCTGGCTAAACTGTGCATCATATCAAAAAAAGTTTAATGCAAAAGTTGTAGGAAATAAGAAGGTCTATAACTTTTGTACTGATCATTTTCACCTTAACCTCAAAATTTTTGGAAAAATGGATGAAAAACGGTTTTTTGGTTTTTAATTTTTTTCTTTGACAAAAAAGTATATATGAATCTGAAACTTGGGCAGAAGATACTTTTCAGTGTTACACAAAAGCAGTAATTTTTTCAGACGGAAATGCTTAGAGGTTGTTGTTAAATTTAATTTTTAAACTAAAAAAACTGAAATTTTTAACTACGATTCCTCTTAAAACTACACCTCCTAAGGAGTTCTGTTTCGGCTCATTTACTCGTTGATATGTCTTGTTTAGATAAATGGTAAAAAAAGGTATACTACAATGGAAAAAATGACAGAAAAATTGAAAATCTGTGGTCTCTCCGACGAGTAGAGCTTTGGGGTTTCTTGTGTAACAGCTCAAATCCTTTGTTTTGTTCACTGTATTCACCTTAATACACTATAATTTGAAATTGTCAATGCCATTAAAATTTCCATTAAATAAAAGCAGTGGTTTGCACGTAGTGTCCCTATCCGCCCTCATTGCCCGATCCGTTATTCGGACGAATGTAGTATTTGTTTTTTTTTGTAGTGCAATTTGGTTTTATTTTTGTGCTGTTGGCGAATTTGGAAATGAAAGTAAAAAAACTTTAAAATTTCGTTGTTGTTGCTTGATGTTGTTGTTTCGCCCTTGTGTTTGATTTCCATGCCCACCACTGCTTAAAAACGTTTCCTTTGCGATAAATCTAAGTTAAAATTTTCATTTTGAACATGATGGACACCGTGTAGCGTGACATTATATTTTGTGGTGGTACCATATGATGTTACACAATACTCCAGAAACACATGTGTGTAATCCTCAAGTATTAGCATTCAGAAATCTTTGGTGAGAATCAGTTATCTCTTATGTGTACAGTAATCCCTCGCACTGCGCAGTAGTTACGTTCTGAAAAAAAGCGCGCAGGCCGAAACCGCGCACTGTGAACCCACTTTTCTTATAAAAAATTTAATTTTAAGTAGGTCCATAGTTCAAATGAAGTCTTTATTCAGTGACTAGTTATATTACTTATATATAAATAAACGTAAAACATAAACAAAAATAAATAAAAATTATAAATTCATTTATAAAAATACATACATACATATGTATGACAAAACAAAAACTTTACATCATTACAAACTGATGGCCTGGCTGCTAGTGCTCTTATCGAACCATTGTGAAGTAATTAATTACTTTGTAATATTAAATTAATAATAATAATACATCATTACATTTTCACTGTTGTCTTCACTGTTCTTTACATGAAGAGTTTCGAAAACAAAATGTGAATTATGGTTATATGTAAAAATTACAAGCCACATCACATAATTCAAGGAGATATTGCATGAAAAATAGTACGAAAAAATATAAAAAGAGAAATACGTACGCGCTGCTGCGAAACTTTTACCGCGCAATGCGAAATTTCGGTGGTAAAAACAAAATCGAGGAACTGCGAACCCGTGCAGTCCGAAACCGCGCAGTTCGAGCGATTACTGTATTTTAAAATAAGATATTCACAAATAGTCTTGCCATTTATTTTTGTAAAAGGTACAAAAACTACGAAAAATACCTATTCCAAAGGGTTGAGACTGGGAAAATGCAAATTTTGCTTTTGACCTCAAATAAAATAAGGGTTTTAAAGAAAATGGGCAGATTGGAAGTAACGACATATTTAATTTAATTTATTTCGATTTCATCGATTAAAATCAGGGACATATTATTTAGGTCAAAAGCAAATTTTGCATTTTCCAAGATTTTGGAAATAGGTCCTTTTTTTTTGTTTTTGACCAGGAAAAATAACTGCGACGATCCCTATAGAAAATTCTAGAGCGCCAAGACTTGAAGGTTGACAACATTCCTAGAGTGTGTCGTGGTTGGTTTTTGAGTCAAGGTTTCAGCGCTCAAAATACTTTATAAATGATACACATATCATAAGTAAAAAACCATAGTTCTCATCTGACGATACAGAATATTTTTGTATAGGGTGTTGTTTTACCTTTTCAACTTTTTATTTAATCATTTATATTTTTTAACTGCAAGATTTCTACAATGCTTTTTTTAAATCAAAAAAATATTCAAATGTGCTCACTTAAAATTAAAATGATGGTCTAAAAAAGTAAAATCTCCGCAAAACAACTTAATTTTTCTTATTTTATTTTCCAGGATACCACCTACATACAGAAGCTAGTACTACCTACAAATGAATCTGGTCAGAAAAAGACACTTCAGGACTTAAGCGTCGAACTATCCACACCTGTTCGAAAATTAGGTAAGTGCGCAAATGTGTTATTTTCTTGATTTTGGCTTTTCCATAAACACTTAAAAAGTTTAAAACACACATGTGAAAACGATTTCACAGAATAAAAAAAAAAATATTTTCTAAGGAGCCAACCAGTCTAGTGAAATTTCTTTATGCTACTCGTATGCTCTTTACATAACGAACAGAAATATCAAAATAGAAGTAGATGGTCTCTTTTACACTTGAAGAACCATTCTTTAATTTATCAATGCCTTTTGGGTTCAACCATTGTTAAAATAAAACAATAAGAAATACCATGAAAACGTTGTTTATTAAATCTATAAGGCTCTCTTATAAGTTTCATTGTTTGTTTCATTTGACCTGCGGCGCCTTTTGCCGGTCGAGTAGCTAAGCTACGAGGTGCAAAAATCGATAAAGAATTTACCGGCACAAAGACTTTACATCTTTAATTGTACCTGAGCAGATGTTTATCTATTCTAAAAAGGGACTAAAAGATCCCGCTGTTACTGTTTCGCCGTCATTGAAAATTGCACCTCGCTTAAAATGTTTCATTTGCTTGGAAATTAGCGAGGCAGGTTAGTTGTCATTCGGTTTTTCCAGATGCGGTAACTGGCTGTGTTGCTTTCTTTCTTAAGTGTGAAAATGTTACTCACATGTTTTGTTTTAAAATTGGAATTTCCACTTTGAAAGGTAATAAATATACACAATATCCTTCTACAGTAAATTCTGCTTGAACAAACCCAAATTTTCGGTATACACGACGATTTCCAATATATTTGAAAAAAAAAAAAAATTGCAGACTTACAAATTCTTTATAACATTTTTGTAGATAGATATATTATTTTGACAGTAAAGATGTTTTCATTGCACAATTTACAGAGATATGAATCCGAGTCTGATATTGGTTTTTTCTATCACGTCTGGTTTTTTATAGATAAATTGGATCAAATGTGTAGAAAATTTGACTACTTTCCAGGACTTGTACCAAGAACGCCAATTACTTTAGATCATTCCTGACTATAGAAAAAATAATATCGGTATTTTTTGACTCATTTGACTATATAAATTTAGTATTAGACTCAGTCAGTCAGTCATTTCTGAAATTTGTTTTCGACTTTTATCAATCGATCAAGTTAAAAAAATTAAACGGATATTCCAAAATTATCCCATCAAATTGTAGAGGGTGCCCTTGCGGATGCCCAAAAATGAATTTTCTTACGAAGTATCAAATTTGTTTGCTTTAATAAAATATTTTTTAACTAGTGTAAAAGTTTAATTACTTCAGTTCAATAGGACTATATTCAAAAAAGTAGAACCTTGTAATATAAAAAAATATGATTTGACATATTTATTTAAAGTAAATTATTTCTATTTTTATAAAATCAAAGCATTTTTAAACATTTTTTTCTATTCCCTGCAATTGTTTCAAGGAGCAAATCGATATGAATTATGACGTGGGCATATAAAAAAAAAAGGTACCATCACTTTGACCCATCTTGGCTTTCTTCGATCTTGATTCCCCTCGATGGGCTCTTATTCCCGGTCGTCTTTAATAATTTTTTTGAGCACTTTAAATGGAAATTAAACTTGCCACAATCAAATAAAGTTAAATCAAACTATCTCCTAAAATTTCACGAAAGTTCCATAACTTGCAAAAAATTATTCTTGGCTAACTTTTTTTTTTATCAAAATAAACCAACAAAAAAGTCGAATGAAGGTGCAATTTCAATTCGTGTGACTTAAGTTTATTACTAACAAGTCATACGACAATACGAATATAAACACGTGAAAGTGATTTCCAACCATTTGGTAATCTCTTGTTGTGCCAAAATGTATTTTTAACTTTTAATTTCATTTACACTTAACATAAAAAGTTCTGTGAAAGAAAAGTAAAACAGCAAAATAGTCTTAAATTGCAATTTCAATTTCCTACAGTTTATTAAAATCTATTCAACACTTTTAATGTTTGCTATTGGGTATCTAGTCTCAAAAATGCCACAAAATAATACTAAAAATATAAATAAATGACAAAATCCAAGTCAAATGATATGTGCGAGAAGTATTTCTATTCCAATATGAAGTTCATCAGTATTTTTTGTAGGAGATTTCTAAGTACTCATTATATGAAAATGCAATTTTCGTATTTTTCAATCAAAAACGAATATGACAAAAAGTTCGGTCCTATTTCTATGACCATTTTGTATTAATTTAACGAAAAGGAAGAATTGGAAATCATGATTGCATATGTCGATCAAAAGTTATTATCGAAAGAAAAAACAATTTCTTGAAGTGGTGTTTGGTATGGAAAGGTATTTTAGTAGAAAAATCGGTTTTTCGAGGTCTGGAAAAAATTGACTGTGACTAAACTCCATTTTTGAAGAAATTAATCGTTGAACACCCGTAATTTTTTTAATTCGGAGTATTCTGTAATTGAGAAAAAAAAATACCGCTTTACGATAATTGGTTTTTTGACTTATTTCAAATTATTAGTACTTGGAGTTCTAAAGACGAAAAGTTCTAAAATAATTCTAACATATTGTTAGAAATGAAATCATCATTTTTATAAAACTTAACGCATGAGAACATATTTTGATCTGTTAAGCCAAAAGCGTAAAATGTATACCATTGATATTTTTAAAAGTATATAACTTACTTACTTACTTGAGTGGCCATAACAACCCGTTACCGGGTTACGGCCGACCTCAAAAGCTCTCTCCAGGCGCCTCTGCTTTGCGCACGCCTTCTCCAATCATTCACACCAAGCGTGGATAGGGTTTCCTCGGCTTGGTCTTTCCATCGGAGGCATGGTCTTCCTCTTCGTCGTCGCCCAGCGGCTTCCGCATCAAACACCTTTTTCGCCGGAGCTTCTTCGTCCATACGCACAACATGTCCCAGCCAGCGCAGACGTTGAATAGTGATGCGCTTGACTATGTCAATGTCAGCGTAGAGCTCGTACAGTTCGTGGTTCATTCGAATACGGTAGTCGTCGCCGACGTGAACAGGACCGAAGATTTTGCGAAGAATTTTTCTCTCAAACACCCCAAGCGTGGCTGCATCAGTCTGCGACACAACCCATGCTTCTGCGCCGTAAAGTAGCACGGGTAAGATGAGCGTCTTGTAGAGTGTCAGTTTTGTCGGGCGAGAGAGGTCTCTACTACTCAATTGCTTACTGAGACCATAGTAACACCTATTAGCAAGAGTTAGTCTTCGCTTTATCTCCAGGCTGACATCGTTTTGAGTGTTCACGGCGGTGCCAAGATAGGTGAATTCCTTGACAACTTCGAAAGTATAGTTGTTCGCAGTAACAAAGGATCCAATACGCCGCGTCTCCCTGTTTGTGGACAGCATATACTTTGTTTTGTATATAACTAGTCCTTCAGAAAATCTTTGAAACAGTATATATATAGTTTGCAGCAAACGAGATAATAAAACTTTCTAGCAATTATAATGGTATTAAAAAATTCGATCCAAGTTGTGGCAAACTTAATCTGTGGGACCTCATATACGCAAAATATAATGTTGCTTTCAGAAAGATTTAAATTATTTTTCAAATAATACAGTATATCTATAATAAGTTCTTTATTTGCTTCTGGTAAGACAATAAACCTTAGTACATCCCACTTTTTCGCAATCTTTAGTGTGATAATTATCTGACTAACATTTACTTCATATTAAGTGGACATTTTATGCCTTGAAAAAGATGACACATAAACAATTTTGTTGTTCTTGATTTCTGAATCATTCTGTTTATATACTTATGTATGTTGAATTTTTTTATGCCAAGATCTTGTAGTTTTAAATGCTTTAGATAAATCAAAAGTTATTGAAGTTATGTATTATATCGCAACCAAAAACTGTAAAAACGTAATTTCTGAATGTAATTTTTTATGAAAAAGTAAAATTTAAGACTAAAAATTCTACAGAATTTTTATTTCATTCTAAAGATTTTCATGTGAGAGCAAATAGACAAAGATGTCAAACTTGTTCAATATAACGAATATGGTTTGCCCAATTCAGTAAAAATAATCTGTTTACCATTGAAAATCATTCATATTTCTATTTGTATTATTGTAAAAATGTCAGTTATTTACTTATTAATATTTTCTTTTTAATTCCTTCCTTATTATTTCATTATTTAATTAATAGCTTCTAACAAATATTCTTAAACTAAAAAGATCAATCAGAGCAATAATGGACGCGCTTGATGCCTCGTCTCGGAAGTCACTGACAAAGCTATAGTTTAATTTTCTGTTAAAACTTCTTAGCTTGGTATTTGGGTCAAGCTCGCAAGGAAGAAAACAAAAATTAATTTTTGAATTTTTTAAAATGATTTCACACTGGGGGCATTGCTTTTCGATAACCCTTATACAAAAATACGTATACATGATCGTTTTTGTCTATATGCAAGTCAGATAAAAATAGAAGCACGTGAAAGTGTTTTGCAATGTTTTGGCAATAATTTTTGCCAAAATGCATTATTTTTATGTCACGGTGCGATGTAAGCAAACAGTTTTGTCTACAAAACACTTTTGATTTTATTTTGAATTAGAAATCAATATGGTATGGTACACGTCTACCTGGACAAAGCTATATCCATAACTAATTGCAATCGCCGGGGAAGTGCAGTGGATGAAAAATTCATATATGTACTCAAGACATATCATTGAACTGAATTAACCACTAAAGCTATGCCATGTTCAAATACTTGGCACTTAAAAAAAAAATACAAAATATGTATATAGGGTAAACCAATAATTAAAAACCTAGATTTCTGAACACCCTGTGAGTTACAGGAATCTTAACAAAGTTCCTTTAGAGTAGTACCTACATGCAAGATTATCTCTAAACATTCTAAGTAATAGAGCTAGAACAATAGAATGAGTGAGTTTAATTTTTTTTTTTTTAATTAACTCACATAATTTTTAGTAGTACCTACAATGGCAATAATGGTGTGCTGTTAAAAAATATGTGAGTTAATTACCCAATGAAACTCACTAATTTTATTGGTCTAGCTAAATTATGTAGAAAGTCATGAGATAACCTTTGCTTGCAAGTACTACTATTAAGCAACTTTGTTAAATACCCTGTAACTGTCTTAACTTTTTTAAGCCCAAGCTGATGGCTATCGAGAAGTTTGTGCGCAATAACAAACCAAAATCACCTGTTGGCAATAATATTATATAAAACCTTTATCATGCACAAGTTAAGCGAAATTTGTCTATATGATTCCAATAAAATCTTATCTTTATTTGGCTTCAAAATAAGGATTACTCAAGTTTTCGTCTTTACATATATCATCATATAAAAATATTTTAAGTTCCTCAAAATGACGAAAACCCCAAACACGCGAGCCCTTATAAAATGAAAATTTAAATAAAATTCTGTTAGAAAAATCATCAGATGCATTAAGTCTAACTAAGAGTAAAAATGGGTTTCACCGATACAGTTAAGATGCGCATCCCATTTAAACTTTAACAAAAAGTCTTGAAATAAAACTTTTCAAAAACTTTTTTCGTATAAAAGTTAATATTAACAATTATAACAAAACATTTATCTTAGAAGCTTTTTTACTTATATTGAATAAAATTTTTTTTTTTAAATTAACAAAAATTTGCAATTTGTTTGTTGTAAATAAGACAGACTGTTGTATGTACAGTATCCTCGATTATCCGTCAGGCACGGGGCTGAAATTTTCGAAGTAAATTCCAAAGTAAGTTATTTTCGAAATGTCCTAAAATTCAACAGTTGAATTTGTAAATTGTGATAAAGAATTTGGACATTGTGATGAAGGCAATGAAAGTGATACAGAGAGCTATAATAGCGAGCATTTCGATAGTTATACTTCTGATAGTGAAGACACAGAAGAGATCTATTTTTTTGATGCATGGAAGATATGTTACTTAGGGGACGCCCATAAATTATCTGAGTCAAAATAGGGGAGAGATGGTCTGGAAAAATCTCACCAAGGAGGAGGGGGGTCAATAAAAATCTCACGTCAACTTTTTAATGCAGAGACTATACATTATTATAGCAGTTTACATTTAAAAATTATAAGACAAGTCTCACGGAAGGTTGGTTCCCATCAGAACTCATCAAATCTCACCAAGGGTTGGGGGGTCCGAATTTTCAAAAAACACCTCATGTAATTAATGGACAGCTCCTTACATCGAAATAGATTTTTATTGCTGTCGGGGCTGTCATATTATTTATCTTACCATCTTTAAAACACATTGGGTGTAATAAATTTCTTTCGACATATCCTTAGGAACTCAGGATAATTTATAAGAGCTTATTTATATCTTCGCTAAATATGAGCTAAGAGGAACGAAACGAAAAAAATCTGTCGCATAGATACCAGGAATTGAAATGCACTTTATTAATATTGATAAGACGACAACGAAATTAATACATGAAATGTAATGGACTGCGACGGTTAACGAAGGTGACGGATAATCGAGGCTCCACTGTAGTATGTACATCAAAAATGGCGAAGACATGCATCAACCATACTAGGAATTATAATTTCAATATAAAAATAACAAAAACAATCGTTGAAACACCTACATAACAATCTCGTATAGAGTTTTTTCAAATTTCAAAATGATGGCTCTGGATGGCGTCTGCCACAGAAAAGGTCACTTAAAATTTTTATAAAATGTTAAAAAATCAATCGAAATTCAAAGTAAACCTACATATAGCGCATGTATTTTAAAATCAAATACAGCCAGTGTAAAAGTACATGCCCAACGGTAAACGGAAGCGCGTACAAAGCGCTTTGAATGTGCTTCAAGGGAAGCAGGAAGCTGCTTTCAATGTACCTCTCACTGCTTATCATTTTTAACATAAGATGTCATTGCGGGGATGCACATCTTTGGAAGCACATAAAGTGCGCTACCTTGGAGTTTTTGATTTCTATAGTTGTCATATACTTTTAGTAAGCCTAAATGTAATAAGAGTCTTGGCTGATATCGTTCAACTGCGCATGTAACAGCATGGAATGCCTAGTTCCATTAGAAGCTGCTTCCATATTTCTCATTGGGTATTATTTATGTATGAAAACATAAAAACAATGCATCGCACATGAATTTTATTTGCTATTACTATACATTTACCGAATGAACTTTTCATTAGAAAAATGTACAATTTTAATGAAAGCCATAAATAGTATTTATGTACGAAATTTGATTCAGTGTACTGTTTACTTACATATGTACATTAGGGTGATTCAAATTTTTTTTTTTTGGTTTTTTTTAAGGTGCTGTTGCTTAAAAAGTAAGTTTATGATATAAAGAAAAAGTTCACGAAATTTCAGCTCTGTAACTCAATTTTATAAGGTGGCGCCGGAGCCTGTTAGTTTTACATGTAAATTGTATGGAAAAATTATTTTTTACAAAAAAGGTATCTAAATGAAAAGGTGATTAGAGTTGTTGAGCTGAAAAGGGTCGTTTTTCGACGTAATTTTTTACGCTGAATCCGAATCTGGCCTCAGAATTGACCCATCATGTCGGAATCCTGAAATATTTGAGGTTAATTACCTGAAACATGATGTTTTTTGTCTACTTTCGAGGTCATGTATAGGATTCAAAGAAAGTTGATCAGCTTATTTTTAACAAAAGCATCATTTAGTACCATCCTTGCCCTTTAAAATGAGCTTTCAAGTGGTGATCTGTGATGTTTCCTTGCAAAGTTATAGCCATTTTAAAGTGACATGAATTGGATCCCCTACAAAGGGTTGCAACCCAACAATATTAACCAACGGGTTTCAAATTCATGTCACCTTGAAATGGCTGCAACTTTGCAAGGAAGCATCACAGATCACCACTTGAAAGCTCATTTTAAAGGGCAAGGATGGTACTAAATGATGCTTTTGTTAAAAATAAGCTGATCAACTTTCTTTGAATCCTATACATGACCTCGAAAGTAGACAAAAAACATCATGTTTCAGGTAATTAACCTCAAATATTTCAGGATTCCGACATGATGGGTCAGTTCTGAGGCCAGATTCGGATTCAGCGTAAAAAATTACGTCGAAAAACGACCCTTTTCAGCTCAACAACACTAATCACCTATTCATTTAGATACCTTTTTTGTAAAAAATAATTTTTCCATACAATTTACATGTAAAACTAACAGGCTCCGGCGCCACCTTATAAAATTAAGTTACAGAGCTGATATTTCGTAAACTTTTTCTTCATATCATAAACTTACTTTTTAAGCAACAGCACCTTAAAAAAAACTAAAAAAAAAAAATTTGAATCACCCTAATGTACATACATACATTTTCCTATTTGTGCCTAAGTAAAGAAATATGTGTCAAAAGGGACGAAATTGATACTTACTTGGCAACATTTTAATTGTGTACTGAGAGGTGATAAATTCTCACTTCCTTTTACACTTTTGGCTTAGTAATTTAAGGTAACATCCAACTTTTAAGCAAACAAAGATAAGGGCTACTTTTTTATTTACATACCTTTTTTTTTAAATCACTAAGAAAATACGCAGACTTTTTTCATCTATCGTAATCCGTGTTGTATGAGGTGTGCAAATAAAAAATAACGCCATTATCAGATAATCTGGTAAAAGTTACATCTTGCCCATTTTATTGGTTCATTCTTGCTCTTCTTAGGGACAACAGACTTATACGAGTCCCGCAATAGAAACAATAAATGCGCTCCTCAATTTAATCTTGACAGAAATCGACGTCGCTAGCACCGGTATTCGACATGCTAAAGTGAATCGCGGGCGAAGTCCACCGCAAACTCGGTGTTGGACATATTGGAGCCGAGGCCGTAGATCGTTCACTAACCCTAACTTTTTTGCGTTTTTGAAAGTCAAAAAAAAAAAAAAAAAATTATGAAAGAGGCGTTTCTGCACCCATTATATGTATATATTCTGAGTTAGCAAGCTGAGAGTGGCCGTTAAAGTAAATAATTACCAATTTCACTTTGTATAAACTCTGATATTTTTAAAGAACAATAAATTATCTAAATAATAATACCAAGCGATATCTTCAATCTAAAAACTTGGCACTGATTTTCTCATTTTAAGCAAAATGATAATGCAGCCAAACATTTTTATACTCGTATGAAAAAGCTTCATCAGCCTTGAGCGACCTCTAACTGTTCAAACTCGAAAATTTCCTGGTAGGTTGATTCTCTTTTTATATACTCAGCGTTTATACACAGAAACAATTTCCGAAAACTCTTCTGGATTGTTGGCAAGAGGGGAAAAACGAAAGGGACGGGGTACAAAATATGTTGTTTGTTGAAAACGCAAATCGAAAATCACAAAAGAGAATCGACTAAAATTTGTCTCACAGAATTTCCTAGTGTAAACGTTGACTAAGGCTGTGCAACGAGTCGAACTCGTTCGAACGGACTCACGAGCTTTTCACAAAGTTTCAGCACCGAGCCACGTTCGTTCAACTTTGCTTCTACGTACAAGTCGTTCGAAGAAAACAAATGAAAATTGTGGTCCGGCGGCGTACAGTGGAAAAAAATCGAAACTCGAACAAACGAGTAGCTCGAAATTTATCAGTTGCAATCGTATGATGCGGACAACGATCGAACTGAACACGGGTTGATTATATATAAAACTCGAAGAGCATGAATATAATATATAAGGTTGCATAGTCCAAAACACCGGTTTTTTGGCTTTATTTTATTTAGTAAAGATTACAGCTTCAAATTTTTGCCAAGTGATAGAGCTCGAAGAACCTAAATAGAGTATGTAGGCTTTTGTTTTGTCGATTCATGTCTCAAACATTGAATGCCACCAATTTAAGAAAAAATTTACCTAAAAAATGAGTGGATTCGACAAGATAGTTCTACATATACTATTTAGGCTCTTCGAGTTCTATCATTTTAAAGTTCTGTCATGGCTACAAAAAAAACTCCCTTTATGAGAGGCACAAATAGATCCTTGTTTCTTTTTTCCATAGCTATCTGCACAAATATTATTACTTTTATGGAAAACAAAAATTTGCTTAATTTAACTGATTTGTTTATTTAAGAAACAACAAAAGTCCCATAAATGTAACGTATAATGGGTGTGTGTAAAAAATCAAAACAATCAAGTTATTCCCAAAAAACGATTTGCTAAAAAACAAACTCAGTATTGAAATGAGTGAATTGTTTATATTTACCATAGGCTTCCGTCACTGTATGCTGTATGCGATCATTTTAGTATCTTACAGTTTTTTCTTAACAATTGACTAAATACAATTACACAAACTTACACGAAATGCGTGCGCGAGTATGTGTGTATCGATGATACAACCAAGCGATCAAAAAACACGCCAGACAATCTGGCACCAGTATGGTATATCGTTTGTATATGAAAACTTGTTTGGTTTGGTGCATGTTTTTTTTCTTTACATAAAAAAAAAAAATATTTCAATTTAATCCCCCTTTTCATTTGATGCTCAGAACTTGTTAAAATCAAAATTGTTGCTGTTGTTGTTGTAATGCTGTATAGAAAGCAATAGTGGCACAGTTTAAAAATTTGTGAGAATATATGCTATAGTGCAGTACATTCGTACTTTTATGTGAAGTAGGTGTATATTGATATGACAACAAAAAAAAATCCATAAATACGACACCAGGAACTTGCCTTCTTGCTCCCCTCCCTTGGGCACCTTAAGTAGACTTTTTTTTCAATCTGGCGAATCGCTCGAAAAATATATTAATATGAAAATTACAAAACTTTGGAAAACATAAAATGCAATTATTTGCAACTACTTGGGGGTTTCCAGTGTGTCGCAATTTTAAGGGGCTTAAATTGCAGTTTTGACCCCGCAGTATTGAAGTTCAGAGGGCCGCCGAGAAAAAGTACGAAACCGATATTTTTTTTTTATTGAACATAAAAAGTATTTTGAGTGTAGAGAATTACTCGGATCTAGCTTCAAAGCTAGAAGAAAAAGCTTAAAAGAAACGCCCCAATGATCTGTTCATATAAATAGCACGAATACTAGAATTTGGAATATTTTTTTTCTATGTTTAATTTGAACAAAATCTGCATGTAAATGATAAAAGATATTTAATATTTTGTAATTAATTCTTTATTTTGTATGACCGCTTCGCACTTCTGTTCAATCATCTTCACAAGCTTTTGATATCTGTCCTCAGTAATGAATGCCGAGCTTCTTGGGCTGCAGTCCACAATTCATAAAAACTTTTCAAATTCTTATTTGAAAGTTTTGCTTTTACATCACCTCATAAATTTTTTTTTGGATTATGACCCGGACTTTGAACTGGCCAGTCCAAAACGCTTATTTGCTCTCGCCAGGCTCTGATGATCTTGGCCGCATGTTTCGAGTCATTATCATGCATGGAGGTCCATTTTATTGGCTCATTCAAAAACTAATGACCCCATCATATTGTTTAATATATTCAAACACCTGAATCGGGTCTTTTTTTCTTTTTTCGTGATTCTGCCTCCAGCACGCTTTACTGTTTTTCTGGTATACCTTAGGTTCAAGGTTAGATTTTTCGTCAGAATAACAAATGTCTTTCCATCTGGACCCAGTCGATTTATCTATGTCTCATCATTCAAAAGTTTTTTTTTTTAAAATTGGACATCCTTTCTCCAATGTTTCTTGGCAAAAAAACAAACGCTTCGTCACGTTTTTTTTTTTTTTTTTTGACAGGAGTGGCTTTTTTCTAGCAATACGCCCATACAGATTTGCTTCATTGAAGCCGTCTACTTATTATTTCTTATACCAATAAAATAGACCTTCATGCATGATAATGACCCGAAACATAAGGTCAAAATCATCAAAACCTGGCTTCAGCGAGAGAAAATAAGCTTTTTGGACTGGCTATGTGAGTCATTTCCTTTATATAATTCAAAGTTTTTTAATTTTGATTTAATTTTTTGTTAACTGAATTGGTAATACATTAAGTTAAATTTCCTAAGTTCTGGAAAAATAATATCCTTTCAATAAAATTGATTTTTTAAACTTAAGGAAAAATGTGCTATTTATTTTATAATTTCTGTATGTATATGGCCCTTGATTTTCGGTACAATAAATTCAAAAATTGCAATAAGAAAGCTTATTCTCATGGGTAAAAACAGGTGTTAGTGGTAAACTACTCAACAGAAGTATGACATATGTATAATCATTTTTAAGAATATTAGGTATCATTATTATATTTTTAACTGAGCCTCCTGTCAGTAGCGTACCTAGGGGGGTGGCAAAATGGTACTCTTATGTATCACATTTTGCTAGGGTTTTTGGAGAAACGAAAATAAGGACTTTTTTTTTAGTAATTGATACATAATTGGAATGTGTAATGTGTTGAGGATTTTGCAAATCAATGTGAAATATATTTCATTTTGCTAGGATTTTTGAAGACAAAAAGTGAGGATTTTTTTTAGTCGCAAAATTCTTAAAATTTTAAAAACAAAAAATATTTTGAGTTGGCAGGGGGCGGAAAATTCCCTGTTTGCCCCGGGCGGCAATGTATGCATTAAAGAAATGGGCAACTAGCTGCTTATACAGTTTGTTTATATAGTTTGAACCACTGCTACATGGTATCATCAGTAAACTTTTTTAACCAACCTTTTTGCATTGACCAGTTAAGAATCATAGAAAAACATATGCGCCAAAATTCTAAATTTTTTTCCCTTTATATTATGCAATTGCTTTTGTAACTCTTTTGATATTAAACATTTCTTGACGATAATGCGTTTTGCGCTTGTAATTTTTTTGTGTTTTTTTGCGCTTACAGTAATGGAGGTATTAAATAAGGTATCATTATTTTAAACAAAAAACATTTAAAATACAGGTAAATAATAAACTTTTCAAAAATATCGCTTCTCTGTAAAAAAAAAAAAAATTGTAGCATTTTAAAATAGGATAGGGAGACATTTTTATAAAAAAAAATTGTTAATTAGTTAGTTTTAAGTTATTTATATTTTGAACACTAGCCATTATTAATAAAAAAAATAAAAAAGACCAAAAAGCTTATTGGGTATTTTTTTATAACTGTAAAACAAACCGCAAGTTTTTTCTGGGACAGTCTTTATATCCATTGTAAAAAAATAGTGAACAATTTTTTTTTCAGTGCCTTTTGTTCAAAGCTCATGGAACAATAAAAACACGTGCAATATTTTTTCCCTAGGCTTAATAGTTTTTGAGTAAAAAAAATAAATAAAATAAATCGGTGACACCGTTTACTACAAAAGTCAGCATAAGTATTTTAACATGGAAAAAAAATGCAGATTCTTGTTATTTACTTAAATTTATGAGGATGAAAACTATAAAAAAAAGTCTGCATCACCTAAACAATACTGCCAATACAAAAACAACAAAATTATACACTTCGTTTGTAAATAAAATAATAATAAATAAATAAAATATAAACAATTTTTCTGAGGTGACGAAAGTATTTTAACATTTATATATATATATATATATATAGGATTTTAACACTGGCAACAAATATGTAATCAAATGTTGGGGGGCGATCCTAGTTTCAGAGATAGGAAGGAAGTCCCTGAAATAGCTTGTCAAAAAATCTTTGTAAGTTACGAATCCTTAAATCAAATTAAGCTACCATTGGTTTGGATACAAATTTTTTTATATCTGTGCTACAGTTTTCCAGATTTGACAATTTTCCTAAGTTTCTGACAAACTTTTTTTTTTAAATTGTTATTTTTTGCAAACAATATATTACCAACATGCGTTTCTATCAATACATTAAAAGTATTCCTCGAAAAGCATATAAAACACGCAAGTTTTCGACCTTGTTTACGGGAACACCCCTATCTATGCAAACGTGAATGATCAATGGCTATTTGACAATTTCATCACACCAAAAAGAGAAAATGTATCATAATATTAAGAAGTAAATAAATAACAAAACACAAATAGGAAAAAAATCCAGGAACTCTGAGGATGACGCTTTTAATATATTTTAAAAATGTAATGTTAAATGTATGTGCAAATTTCAAAAGAAATTGCAAATTGTAGGTAAATTGTTTCGACAAACGACAACACTGATACACTTTCCGACTTTTCGAGGCTATTTTTTCATCCAATTTGAATCGAACGATTTTAAGGTTTGGATTAATTTTCCTCCATATCAATCTTTCTGGAGGCTCGAAAATGTTTACACAGATTTCGAGGCATCTTCACGCTTCGAGGAATACCCTATTTAAGAAAGCACTTTTTTTACCATATACTCTCAAACGATGTGATTAATACTTTTATTTTGGAAACCCTATTTTCACCGGACAACAAGAGAATGAGCTCCAGAAACTTTGGAATTTGTTGACAATAATAACGACAACAACAATGACAACACTTTCCCTGTAGTCTTATTTTCGCAAAAAACTAAAAATACCACCTCAAACAAATATGTTGTTGTTGTTGTTTTTGTTATTGTCGACAAATCCCAAAATTTCAAAAGTATTTCTAGATCTTTTTCCTTTGTTTTCGGAAAAAATTGGGCTTGCAAAGAAAACCAACACTAATCTTTTGATAGAACATAAAAACTATTTCTTAACGCATTAATAAAAATTCATATTAAATAATAATAGATTTTTTTTTTTTCAAAAAATAACGGTTTTTCAAAGTAAAAAGTTGATCAGATTTTTAGAAAAATTTTCATATCTCAATCCAGCGATCGATTTTCCCACCAGTAACTTTCGCATTTTTTTCAGGTGAGCCAGAGAGTGGTATCGGTCCAAGCGCTTAGCTAATATGCGAGTTCGGACCTTTGCCAGAATACATTATTTTTGCTTTGGCGTGATTTGGTTATTTAACTGTTTTTTCGCGTCTTGAAGTGGAGGCATTTTCAAGGCTTTTATTTTTTTGGAAAGTTCGGTATACATTTTTGCAATCGGGTTAAAAAAGAATTTCTCTCAATTTCAACTATTATTCAGGGTATATTTGATGTTAAAAATACTACGGCTGCAATACGCCATTTTCCCCGTTAGCCATGTCTGCGCAAAAGTGAGTGGCCGATTTTTCGACCACTGGGCACAAGCGATATCAAAAATTGCAATATTTTCTGATATGAACGAAAAAGGTTTTTGTATGGAAAATAATTACTTTCTTGAATTAATATTAATGAGAATCGATCTTTTTATTTATGGACAATTCCGACAACGCAACTGTAATTCGCATTTGGTGCATTGCCATGATGCATGCCTCTGGAAAACCTTGCAAGGACGTGTCTTTGCGATCTTTAAGATTCCACGTTCTTTTTTTTATCAAAACAGATATCGTTAAGGCGATAGTTTTGGTTTGGAGTTTTTTTTTCTCTTTCAATCAGGCTGAAGAATCTGTCACAATTATTATAATTGTGATCAGATATGAAAAATTGTTGCTCCACTAAACTAACTTTTGATGAAAGGAGGAAATATTTTTAAAGTATAGCCACTTAATGTTACGATTTTGACTACCGCAAGAATCGAAATACATTATATTTTCAGTTAGAGAGGGAATATAGTTTTTTAAATGAAATGTCCTCCACCTCCTTTTCTTATTATTTGCTGTTGATCAAGAATGCACCCCCATTGGACATACTTTGTGTATGAAAAAGCAACATAATGATCAAATCAAATCCAAGTGTACATGCAACTTCCCTTTTCTATAGCGCACACGCGTCTAACGTTCGCCCGCAATGTACACGTAATGTTCAATATACCGATCGCCACAACGCGTGTGTTTTTGCTTTTATATTTTTTCCTTTGGATTTTTACTTTCACGAAAAATACTTCGTTTTTTTTAAGTTCTATCACTTTGACGAATCAGCCTCGTTAAGGTGGTGTCAAAATTTGTAGTATTCGTTCATAAGAAGTCACATCAACAAGTCTTGCTGCTTCGACTCGTAAAGTTTAGAGTGCAAATGCTGTCAACTATGCTGCTCAATCGATCATTTTTATTTTGTTTTCATTTCATATCACCACCATTGATTGAGTGGGAAACCATCGCAAACCGGATTTTCTAGTTTTGCGGTGTCTTTCTGGGAATCATTCCATTCCGATATACAGTTCTTATGCATCTCTCAAAATATCATATACTCGTGGTTTACGACATTCAATGTTGTTGTATAAATTATTGAGCGCGAGTAACTATGAACGCTTGTTGTTGTTTTTGTAATCAAAAGTTCATCATTATGTTATTTTTTTTTTTTTTTTTGTAATCTAATCGCACATTCATGAAAGGGAAAAATTTTTTCAAGAAAATATATAAACAACGTGTGTTCTTTAATCACTTTGATTTGTTTGATAACGACACTAAATGATTACAGAAAATATCGTTGAATTGAATTGAAAACAAATTCATAATCCATTTTTGAGTTCATACCTATTTAAAGCCATGATATTTGTGTATCGGTGTCTGTGTAGAGTTTTGTTTGCTGATAAAACATATCGGTGTTTGTATTTTATTTATAGCTATGAGCCAATTTATCAACAATTCTCTATTGCCGCCGTATGACTTTCTCGAACTTAGCAAGTTTTAGACAAATTGGCACCTGATGACAACTGGTTCTGAAGTTCTGATTCAAAGTTTATTCATATGTTAATTCATTTAACTTGACTTAGTACACATTCTAACAAAAACTAAGAAGGAATAAATTTTGAAAACTAAAATTCGCATGTTAGAGATTATTGTTTTTCGTATATGTAATTAATCAGTGGGGATCAGAACAGAAAAATTAAATTTTTGTCTACATTTTTTTCACTTAATAAAATGTCTTGCAGGCTTAGCTGATAATGTGAGAATTGGCCTTAAGGAAATGTAATTCAAATAATATGTGAAAATTATTGATTTGAAAAATCACTATATATAAACTTGCCGGAGTCATTATTTACGAACAATGGCTCAGACTGGCATTCATTTTGCCTCAGAATGACTTTCTTCTCAGCATACTATACGATTGACAATTCAAATATTTGTTTTTAGAAATTTTTACTTCTGTAATTTGTATCTTAAAAAATATCCAAACACAGTGAGCATTTTTTGTCGTCGGTGCAACTGTTTCGGAATTAGCTATAGAGGAAAAAATCTGTTTTCCAGCACTTTATCGCTTCGTCTAATAAAAAAGGTACCTTATTCGCGTTTGACATAAAAAAGCTACCTTGAGCTACGCTCATGTGTGATTTTTGTGTCTATTGAATAAGGGGTATTTTTGAGCGGAAACCTTCTGGTTGGGCGAAGCGGTATATTCCTTATTTGTATATGTAATACAAGACACGTTTTTGTTAGAAAAAACCTATTTCACGTCAAAAGGAAATGGGCGCAACATAACGTTTTCGATTCGCATAAAATTTCTTTTACTGGGTTTCACTAACTCAAAAAGCAACACTTTAGACCAGCGGTGGGCATAGAAATCTAACAAAAGAGCAAAACTACAACATCAATCAACAACAAACGAAATTTTAAAGTTTTTTCTTACTTTCATTTCCAAATTTGCCATTAGCACAAAAAAAAACCAGATTGCACTACAAACAAAAACAATTGCTACATTCGTTAAGACACAATGCGGCGCCGTCGCTTATGCCTTTGTGTTTTGTTTTTGTTTTCATTTGAATTCAAGTCAACGCTGTGTCTCGATAGCGTTGAAATTCTGCGAATTTTTTTTCGCTTGCTTGTGCGTCGAATAACGGTGAGAGTAATGAGAGCAAATAGAGCCACTACGTGCCCATCACTGCTTTAGACCATAGATTTGGTATCAACAGCTACTTGCAACAACTACAACAACAAAAACCCACCATAAGTTCGATTTCGTTGGCTAAAAACAAATTCAGCAATAAACCAATAGTCAATTCGAAGTATCAAGCAAGAACAACATAAATGTAGAAATAAAAGAACACTGATCAAGCGAAACGAGAGAAGCTGTCCTCAATGTGCGCATTGTTGTTTCCTTGTTCGCTTGCTTCGGTTTTTTTTTTTTTTTGTTTTTTCTGATTGATGCAATAATAACAATAATACAAGTCCCGTGTATTTGCATTTTGGCAAAACCCAAATCGCTACATAGAGTTCAAAGGTCATTTTAAAACCTTTAATCTCTATGTCTGAGTTGGAAAAAATCTCTAGAGATCAAAACACATTGGCAGCTATGTACCGATCATGGTCTAATAACATTTCTTAAGACTATAAGTTGTTATCTCTCACCGTTTTGGAAATGTAGACAATTCACGTTCAATGGGCCAAAATTAAATCCAATTTCGTTCTAGAAATCAAAGAGCATTGATCGTGCAAAAAGTATTGTTTATCGTTGGAAAGATATTGAAATTGACTAACTAACTAACACTGCATAACAAGTCGTCGAAAACTGAAGCTCACATGCTTAGAAATACTGTGCGGATTATGGTACCTGTACTTGTTCTGATAGCCGACCGATTACAAAGACTCCGCATGGTTTCAAATAATTTTCGCCAGGTATCTTCTTTGCAATTAAGCTAAGCGTCTCGAGCAAAAATGTTAAAATTTTTTAAGTTTATCCACCTGCATTGTAAATCTAAACTATCGAACTCAATTTTAATTTATACCAAAAATCTTAGCTAACGGCCTCGGCCTCATTTGTTGTTCCGTAGCCAGTCAATTTAAATTTGTAGCTTTCCCTATTCCTTTAATAACATTGTCTAAGGCGAAACTTTTTTAAATTCTATGTTATAATGCAATGTTGAAAAGCCGAACAGAACGTTTTCTGCCCTTATTTGCAATGATGAAGCTTTTTGTAAATAACTCGCTTTTTGTATTACACGATGACGTAGATCGCTGATCTGTGCGAGCCTTGCAAAATTTACCCTCTCGATTATTTTGCAAATGGAATTTAATTTTAATTCAGTTACTCGTACAAATTGGGTAACTGTCTTCAGTATCTGAGTTTCTTCTGAATAAATCTTAAATTATTTTTGCATTTTTTTCGTTGTTTCTTTAACATAGTCAAATTTTATTGAACGGGAATATGTCGTTGAAAATTTAAAAATGTTATTGTCGCTCTGCTTGAACTGACGTAGATGGTTCAATAACTGAATCTGTATGCACTGCTTTTATTTTTACGTTTGCAGTTCGGATGCCCATTGATATCAATTTCCATTTAAAGTGCATTCATCTGCTGTTTTAAGCTGTTTACGACGTAAATATTTAGTAACGCTCGTAGCTAAACCATTGCATAAACGTTTTACCGGATAGTGGTTTTCAGATTGCAAAAAATCGCATATACATATAGGGGATAGTTTTCGCGCCAAAGAGCTAATTATTGTATAGAATAAGACGTTATATTTTTCCTTTGTTAAACCTCAATCCATGTACATGGCTAGAATACCATTTAAAGTTATGTTTCGTTTGGTGGGACACTAAACTCTTTCGTTTTTTGGGGCTCTTCAAAATCAGAATCTCGGAATGCAACTCTCTAGTGCATATACAGTATATACAGTGGCGACCCCGTCAACCTCTTTGTTTTGCAGGTATGACATTTTTTTTCAGGTATGGCGTAGGTAGGGCTTTGTTTTAGATGTGGGACAATATCTTAGCATAAATAGAAGTTTTACTGTTAGTTTTTAAAAAATTAACGAAGCAGATAAGCGCGAGATTTTGGTGTTTCGAAGCGATAGATAAACTGTACGGGAAATTTCTGCTAGAGTAGGCTTTAGTAAGTCCTCAGTAGCCGAATTTTTGAAAAAATATTCTAAAACCGGGTCGAAAGTCTGAAAATAAAAAGATCGTTTAAAAAAACTGTACAACCGAGTAAGAATTGCTATCAGGCAACCCGTACCATAGTCAGCTCCAGATCTGGCTAGGAATGGCGTACCCTATTAAAGGCAGCCTTATGTGAATCTTATCAGTATCTAAAAAGTGAAAATCTATTAGGAAACTTCGAATCAGGTATGGCAAAGATTATTTCATATTGCATCAGGGGAAGCCTTATAAAATTTCGTTCAGTCTTGATCATTTTTTTCAAACCATTGACGGACCTGAACGTATATTAAGATGGGCATCTTTGAACAGTGACATGGCGCAGGGAAACCTAAGTAGGTTCAACATAAGCAGCAATAGATGCAACAAAAAAATTGGAGTGTGCTGCATCAGGCACACTGATCAGTGTCATGTTAGATTTTCCTAGTCCGGTTAGCCATGCGCTACCAAACCTATCCGTACCTGTTCCGATCACCCAATAAGACCAACCGTATGCAATACGGGCGAAAATTTATACTCGGGTATGTACATTTCATAAAATTTCCATTTTCTAAATATTTTTAAAATAAAATATTCAGTTAAATATAAAACTCATGAAAAGTAAGAAATTAAAGAATCTAAAAAATGGCATTTTTTTGTATAAGAAAAAATTTAATAAACAGAGTTGTTAAGACTTTTGCAAAAAGTTTTTTTATTATAATTCATTTATTATTATTAGAGATGAAACGGTTAGGAGTTTAGCCGGATACCGGATATTCGGCCAACCATGTAGCGGGATAGCCGGATATTCGGCCGCCGAATGACATGTTTTGGGATTGCTTTGATGAGGTAGCAAATGAAAACAATACTAGCCAGATTCAACGTGAAGAAAGAAACGGAATAAATAGCATGTGAGCTTGATGTTTACCTTAAGTCAGTGAAAATTGATCCCTTATTCTTGGAAGGCAGCTAATGCTAAACAATACCCAAGTTTAACAAAGTTTGCCATTTTTTTGACTTTTTTCTGAAGATGGCCCCATTTACGAAATATTATAGCGAAACCGCTTGCTACCTCTTAATGGAGAGAAATTAGTATTCATTCACCATAATTTGCCCTTAGTGCAGTATGGGTACTAATTCATTTTCTAAGTTGTAGAATTATCTTGTGATTACTGACTGCATTTTTTAAGTGATACTAACTAAATAAAGCAATTAATTACCTAAAAAAAATTTTTTCTTAAATCCAGTATTCGGCCGGATAGGCGCTAGCTATCCGGTATTCGGCCGGATAGCTGATACTTACCGGATATCCGTTTCATCTCTAATTATTATATTTTCATTTATAAAAAATGAAGGTAAGAAGGCTGTTGTACTAACATGTAGTAAAAGGAACCCGGTGCGTGCTTTACACATAAAATCATATTTTTCAAAGCAGACACCTTAGAATTGATTGAAAAATACCATAAAAAATCAACGAAAAAAGAAATTTCATATCGAAGATTTTGAAAAGCATTTTTATAAATAGAAAAAAAAATTTATTTAAACTTTATTTTTATTTTTTAATATTTTCAATTCTTTCAACACGCCTTAAAATAAGTGTTTCTGCAAATAGTTTAACTGAATATACCTTCTGTGTATAAAGTATCCGAAGTTGTTAAATAAAACGAAACAATATTATTCAAAGCACCTTCCTCGAAGTGATAATCTTGGTTTCGGGAACATAAAAAAGTCAGAAGAGGCCATATCATGGTGCATTGTCGCGGTGCAAAATTCATGAGTTGTTCTCTCACAAATCAAATTCACATGCAAGTGCGACGTTTGACGGGGACACAATATATTTTAATGAATAAATAATTTTGTTTTGTTTTATTTAATAATTCTAGATACCTTATGCACAGTATATTAAGTCTCTATATACGATATAACTAACCTATTCATTTATTTTTCAGTTGGCTTCAAAACTCATGGCATTAATATTCACAATGATACACCACTACAATGGATGTCAGAACACCTCAGCTATCCGGACAATTTTTTACATCTCTTAACGATTTCTGAAAATATTTAAATATTTGTTATGACTATGTATGTGTTAATAATTCTTATGTATTTAAAAAAAAAAAACTACAAATAAACTTAATGTAATGTACGTCTACAGAGCAAGTTTTGAATTAGGTCTTGGAAAACTCTTCCATGCCTGTTATAGTGTCGTTTTCTAAAGTATTTTGTTTTTTGCAATTTTTATGTGTTTAATGTTTCCTATTTAGTTTAAAAATTTAAAATCAATAAATTCTTCATATGTTTAAATGAAGAAGCCTGGATCCAATGGGCGAAACGTCGGGAAAAATGATTTTATAAATACTTTTATAATTTATTTCACATATAATGACATTAAAAGATTGAAAAAACTCAATGAACAAAAAAAATTCCACAATTTTTAATAAAACCTCTTCCAAGGCTTTTTATAATCCCTGTAGGCAGGAGCTATGTGATAAATTTGAGCGAAAAACACATTGATTTCGCTTGTTATAAAAAAGTAGTTGCTTGTGTATTATATCTTCTCACAGAGCCGAGAGCCTCCACAAAACTCTACCAACGTACACAAACAGTAGCGAGTGCCTTGAATTTTCTGTTGCATTTCCCCGCTTCTCGTTTTTTTCTTTTGTTCTAACGATCGTTTCCATGATGATTTAGGACGACCGCGTTTTTTGCTACTCTCAAGGTTCTACTTTATTGCTTGCCACTGTAAATTTTTCAAGAAATCGATTTTGTTTTGCTTAAAAAATACTTTATCCTAAAATCTGGGAAAAAAATTTTATGTCGAAAAAAAATTTTTTGATATAAATTTTGACATTTTCATAGGAGCGTGTCCGAGCGCTCCGCTCCATATATGAAACTCTGAACGCGTTTTTCTCAAAACACGTTTTTTTGAAACGTTTATTTGCTCATTTTTTTTTTAATTTGAACTGTACAATCATAGCAACATTATCTTAAGATGTTTTCCTATTATTTGTTAATATCAGTCAAAATTCGACTTTTTTTTCAAATGCTCCCCATTCCACATAAATTTGATTTTTTTAAATTTACACGCCGTTCTCTAGGTATAGTCATCTATATAAGCCCTAATTTTTTGCTTCTTTTTTTCCATTGAAATGAATTCATATCATTTAATTTGTTTACTTTCAGGGATGTTCCGGAAAATCATCATTAAAACAGGTAAAAATTAATTTATTTTATTTTTAAACAAAAATTGATTAAATCCTATTAAATACAAATCCTCCTTAATAATTTGGTATTTATTCGAAAAATCCCTGTCGTCGATGACCTTGATCTTGTATATATACATACATATATATCTGTGGATATTTGACAAAACAACCTCTTTCGATCTACTGTAATAATTCAATATAGCGTAAGTCTTGCGTTGAAGCAAAGAGCTTAGGCTGTTTTGAATTATTACCGCAGATCGAAAGAGGTTGTTTTGTCATATGTCCAATTTAAATAGAGCTTTTATAGAGATCCAATACCAAATTGTTTAATACCATACTCTGGACGAAAACCGAAAACGCCGTAGTGGGGGGGGGGGGGGGGGGGCGGAATATATATAAATTCGTTTACCGAAGAAAAAAACTTAAGGCTCCGTTGAATATTAAGCTAATCAGAGTCGTAGAGCCGGATTATAACATCTTGAGAAACATACGATATATACTTGGTACATGTAACGTTAAACGAATTTGCTCGATGACACATTTTTTGCATTTAAATTAAATTTTATTTATTGCTAGAAAATGCTTTCTTCACATTTATCAAATTGTGTGCCTTCTATTTTGACACTTAAGCTAAATAGCTTGCCAACAGAATGAGGAATAAAATATTTATTTTTAAACATTTCAAATGTTCTGAATCTTAGTCACACTTTCAGGTTGTACATTAAATTGGGCCATTAGATGTACTCAACTTAAGTTGAATTGCATTCGTACAAATCAACTGAGCTTTTTCTTTTGAGTTGCTGCCAACATTAGAAAATAAAATAAAACTAGCCGTCCTCAGCATTAGAAACAACGATTTTTTGACATTTCGTACAAACTGCTGATTTATCGCGAACAGAAATTTGTAGAAACAGGCTGCCATTGCAGGTGAGAGAAGTAAGAGCGCGAAGCGGATGGCTCTGCCTTTTTTGAGAAGGTAGAAGGGTGATATTTTTTCGCTAGCTTGTCAAAAATCTCCTCTCGTAGTGTTGATATTTTGATAAAATATTTGTTTATTTGTTTTAAAGTACATCAGCAATAATATATCACATAATATGCGATATCTGCGTTACTAGTTTTTCCTAAGCCAAATTAGTTCATCCGAAGCATGTTAGGATAAACCAGTTTAGCCTAGAATGAACTAAGGTAATTATTTACCTTAAAAGCCTCACTACCGATTTTCTTGAAATTTCTGTATGTTAGATTGAGTGCGTGACCGAAAGCCACCTATCATCATCCTAGGCTAAACTGGTTCCACCTAACACGCTTCGGATGAATTAGCTTGGAAAAGGAAAAACTAGTTGGGCCGGTAACATACATATACATAGAAACAAAGTCGACAGTCACTTTTTTTTTCAAATTTTACTGAAATAAATAGACTACATAATCTCTAAGGACAACCAAAACAATTGCGTTTCTTTAATGCAGTTCGGTGAATTAAAGTAAAGTATACGGATACACCATACTCACCATATAACTTTCACAAACATTGAGTTAAATTTCAAAAAAGGTTTTTTTTTTCTGTCAAATAAAAATCGCAAGGTGAAAGTTTCTGAAACAGGACCGGTTAAAATTTTACTGAAGTGTAGGCCCAATAACAGTTGACGTCCTATCGGAAAGAAGTTTTCCATGCATAAGATAAATTTGATAAGCAAAAACCAAAAAAAAGTCTCCATTATCTTTGATACATAATTTGTATAGGTAGCATAAAAAGCAAATAGATAAGGAACAAATTTGGAAGCCAATCAAAATTTGCATACAAGTAGCTGAGCAAGTGTACTTTTAAGTACACAGGTGTTAAGAATAAAGATTATGAAGAGTAGCAACAATTTCACCATAACGATTCTGTTTATCATAGTAGATTTAACAAAAATTCAGTTACATGCGTTACATTTGAAAAAAAAAATTTGTATGAAACTCGAACTTTTGGAATTTATATTTATTATTTTTTTTTCTTTCTTTTCTGCGTAGTTTTTGATGCTGAATCCGAATTTTGTCTGAGTACATATTGTTTATCTTATCTCCCAGCGGCAAATAGATGAAGTGCTCTGATTTTTTATGTACGAAAAGCTATACACTTTGTGTTGTTTGTTTCACAAATTAAATTGTTACTGTGATATTTTGTTTATTTGCTTGCTGGCTGCCTACATTTTATATGGAGCTGTAGGCAGTTTGCTTGCTGGCTGCTTACTTTGTATATGGAGCTGTAGGCAGTCTACTTGGTGGCTGCCTACCTTGTATATGAAGCTGTAGGCAGTGTACTTGTTGTCTGCTTGCTTTGTATATGGAGATGTAAGTGGTCTTGCCTGCTGGCTGCATGCTTTGTATGTGGAGATGTAGGCAACTCGCTAAACTATACAGGCTCTTAGTAAGCGATGTTTTAAGACAATATGCCTTCCGTTTGTTACACAATGTATATAGGGATGTAAGCAAGCTGCCTACAAAGCGGCCATCCCTTTGTAAAAAGAATTTATAGTTGTGGCTAGAGTTGTGAGATAATTTCATTAAATTTGGTGCACTAGCTCCAATTTCAATTAAGTATAGGCGAAATCAGTTCATGGACATGCCTGCTACTCATACAAATTAAGTATTCAAATGGCTATACTGTGAATTTTTGAAGTTAGATTAGATTGGACGGATACTCTTCGACCAAAGTTATTTGTTTTTTGTTTGTGATAACCTTAAAAAAAAATGAACGACTGCCACACCCATTTGCACTCTTCAATAAAAATAAGTCATTGTTTTGACTAAGTCAGCTAGATTATTGAAAAATAACCTACTGTCAAGTCTACGCCTACAAAGTGTGAGACAATTACAGAGAAGGTGCCCAACACTATCCTCCTCACCTTCGCATCAATAGCATCTACAGAAGTCATTGCAGAGAACACCCAATCGCCTAGAATACATGCCAAAAAGACACTGGCCAGTATTGATACCTACAACCCATTTTTTCTCCGGCTTCTTAAAATCTATGAGATTCTTTTTTCGCTTATAATCCAGTGTTGGCCAGATTTGATGCATGTCGCGTTTTCCACTCAGCTTGAGTTTGCTAGCTCCTGGGTAAGACAATGCTACAAAATTTCACACAAATACGAGTTGTACTACTATTTTAAAACAAAAAACATTTTGACTCGTAGGCGTGGAACCTCCCACGAAAGCAAAAGCTTTAAAATGCTATGGTGGGTATTTTAAAATAATGTAAGCAAATTTCTTACAAAAAAACATTAAACTGCTACACTGAGAACTATGTTTACGGAATTATTTTGAGCAAGCTGAATTTTTGCATGAGTCTATGTGGAGTCGCTGTACCACCCAGTCAAATGGTATCCCTAATTGCGTCTTTATCAAAACTGATTAAGCACATTTGTTGATACTCATTAATTTTAGTATCGAATTATTTCTGATATCAGAAAGTAAAATTGCGAATTAAATTTTTATATCTTACTTACTTACTTGGGTGGCCATAACAACCCGTTACCGGGTTACGGCCGACCTCAAAAGCTCTCTCCAGGCGCCTCTGCTTTGCGCACGCCTTCTCCAATCATTCACACCAAGCGTGGATAGGGTTTCCTCGGCTTGGTCTTTCCATCGGAGGCATGGTCTTCCTCTTCGTCGTCGCCCAGCGGCTTCCGCATCAAACACCTTTTTCGCCGGAGCTTCTTCGTCCATACGCACAACATGTCCCAGCCAGCGCAGACGTTGAATAGTGATGCGCTTGACTATGTCAATGTCAGCGTAGAGCTCGTACAGTTCGTGGTTCATTCGAATACGGTAGTCGTCGCCGACGTGAACAGGACCGAAGATTTTGCGAAGAATTTTTCTCTCAAACACCCCAAGCGTGGCTGCATCAGTCTGCGACACAACCCATGCTTCTGCGCCGTAAAGTAGCACGGGTAAGATGAGCGTCTTGTAGAGTGTCAGTTTTGTCGGGCGAGAGAGGTCTCTACTACTCAATTGCTTACTGAGACCATAGTAACACCTATTAGCAAGAGTTAGTCTTCGCTTTATCTCCAGGCTGACATCCTTTTGAGTGTTCACGGCGGTGCCAAGATAGGTGAATTCCTTGACAACTTCGAAAGTATAGTTGTTCGCAGTAACAAAGGATCCAATACGCCGCGTCTCCCTGTTTGTGGACAGCATATACTTTGTTTTGCCCTCGTTCACCGTCAAACCCACTTTCGCTGACTCTTTTTCGATAGCAGAGAACGCAGCAGTAACATCTCGCTTACAACGTCCAATGATATCAATATCATCGGCATATGCAAGGAGCTGGACACTTTTGTAGAAAATAGTGCCATTACGATGTACACTGGCTCTTCGCAACACCCCTTCCATCACAAAGTTGAAGAGGTTGCAGGATAATGGATCGCCCTGTCTGAAACCTCGTTCGGTATCAAATGGTTCGGAGAGGTCCCTTCCTACTCTGACGGAGCTGGCTGTGTTGCTCAACGTCATTCTGCAAAGCCGCACCAGCTTCGCAGGTATACCGAACTCAGACATGGTGGCATACAGGCAATCCCGTATCGGGCTATCGAAAGCTGCTTTAAAATCGATAAAGAGATGATGGGTATCGATCTGTTTTTCGTGGGTTTTTTCCAGGATTTGACGTAGTGTGAAGATCTGGTCTATGGTGGACTTACCAGGTCTAAAGCCGCACTGATAAGGCCCAATCAGTGTGTTGGCAAACGGCTTAAGTCTTTCACACAGTACAGTCGACAGGACCTTGTAAGAGATGGCAAGAAGACTGATTCCCCGGTAGTTAGCGCAGATTGTCGGGTCACCTTTCTTCAGTACAGGACAAAGAACAATGAGATTCCAATCGTCGGGCATGCTTTCTACTAGCCATATTTTGCAGATGAGTTGATGCATACACCCTATCAGCTCATCGCCGCCGGTCTTGAACAATTCAGCAGGCAGGCCATCGGCACCAGCCGCTTTGTTGTTCTTAAGTCGTTGGATCACAACTCGTACCGCGTCATGGCTAGGTGGTGGTACGTCCACACCATCGTCGTTGATTGGTGGCATCGGGTTAATTTCTCCAAAGGGGGGATTGGTGGAGTCATCGCCAGCAAGCAGCTTGGAAAAGTGTTCCCTCCATAATCTCAGTGCACCCTGCGTATCCGTAACCAGATTTCCATGTTCATCTTTACAGGTTGATGCTCCGGGCTTGAAACCTTGGGTCAGACGCTTGACTTGTTGGTAAAATTTTCGAGCATCATTCCTGCCCCGTAACACTTCGAGTTTCTCACGCTCGTGCCTTTCCTGCTCTCGTTTCTTGCGTCTGAAAAGGCGCCTCTCATCCTTTCTCTTTTCCCGGTAGTTTTCGTGCACGGCTCGCGTTGCTGCTGACTGCAGGGCTCTTTTGTAGGCGGCGTTTTTCACTGCAGTAGCTTCGCGACACTCCTGGTCATACCATTGATTTCGCGGAAGTGGGCGTCGGAAACCAATGACTTCCTCAGCGGCAGAGCGCATGGAGCGGGATATATGCGCCCAAAGTCCACCGGCATCATCGGGTAGAGAGTCAGGTTGAAGGAGCAGTTCTGAGAGGCGAGCGGAATAGGCTTCGGCCGTCCGATGTGATTGCAGCTTAGCGACGTCCAGCTTTCGTTGCGTACCAGAGCGTACATCCTTTGCATTGCACAGCCGCATGCGTATCTTGGCTGCAACAAGATAATGATCGGAGTCAATATTGACTCCCCGGAACGTACGAACATCTAGCACGCTCGAAGCATGCCTTCCGTCGATCACAACATGATCGATTTGGTTGCGTGTTTTCTGATCAGGGGACAGCCAGGTGGCCTTGTGGATATCGAGGTGTTGAAATCTGGTGCTACTTACTACCATGTTTCGCGCCGCGGCGAAGTCGATCAGCCGTAGACCGTTGTTTGAGGTGGTCTCGTGAAGGCTGAACTGACCGACAGTGGGGCCAAATATACCTTCTCTTCCGACCTTTCCGTTGAAATCCCCGAGTACAATTTTAACGTCATGGGCCGGGCAGCGGTCGTATACTTCCTCGAGTCTCGCATAGAAGGCATCTTTGACAGCATCGTCCTTTTCCTCCGTCGGGGCGTGCGCGCAAATCAAGCTGATGTTGAAAAATCGAGCCTTAACGCGGATCGTAGCCAACCTTTCGCTCACAGGTGTGAACCTGTAGATATGGTGGCGAAGCCTCTTGCTTACTACGAATCCGCATCCCAATTCGCGCCTCTCCGCATGGCAGCTGTAGTAGATATCGCAACTTGCTTGTTTAGAGCAACCTTGTCCTATCCATCTTATTTCCTGGATGGCGGTGATGTCAGCCTTAATTTTTCCGAGGGCATCCGCCAATTCGATAGAGGCACCTTCCCTATTGAGGGTCCGGATATTCCAGGTGCATATCCTTAAATCATAGTCCTTTTTTCGTTTGCAGTGGTCGTCAACGTTGAGGGGTTCATTATCCGAGGCTTTTTTAGTCTTCATTGGAGTGTTTTTTTTACGTGGCGGGTACCAAACCCTGCGCACAACCCAGTTTACTTCCAGGGAGGACACGCTGCACACATTCGCTCACTATCTCAGCGGATGCGGAGATAGCTACCCAGATGGAGCCGCGGGGAGGCTGTGTGTCAACTTGCTAATGGTTGGCTCAGAGATCGCTCTGGTAATCCCCAGGTGGAAAGCAATCAGAAACTTTACTCTGATCAACCAAAAGCCATCCAGCCAGCAATTTTTATATCACATTTTTATAATCAAATGTTTTATTTAGTAGTCAACAATCGTCAATGTAAGCATACTACATGCAGAAGGCGCTCCATCAAATAGTAAGCTGTTTTTTTTTTTTCACTTTCTACATCATCATCCATAACTTTGATGGGTTTAATTTGTTACAGTGGAATTCGCTAACAACAATAGTTATGACGGGTATTAAATTATATACAATGATTTCAAATATAGAACGTTACCAGAAAATAGTAAAGTCCTTCTGGTGGGTTGCGTAGAAAATGTAGGGAGAACAGAAGTGTTTGGTACTACAAAAAAAAAATAACAGAATGAAAATAAAAAACTAAACAAAAACACAAGTTTTTTTTAGAAAATCTGTTTTAATTAAAAAAAGAGCTCAAGAAAAGATTAGTTAGTTATTTATTTTACTAAAACACTTAAAATACTATAGGGTGCCATTCTACACATAGTCTCGTGAAGGAACCGTTTTGGCAGTTCTATACCGAATTTAGGAAAAATTTCGAATTTTTCAACAAAGAAATGCAGGAATTCTAAAAAAAACAAACATATTGGTTAGATATTTATATATAAAAAATATTGAATAAAAACAACACTCCCATTTGCGTCGCTATAGGGTTAGTGACCCCGGCTAATACCACTTATGTATTAATGCCCCATATTAGCTAGAGTTTTCCAAAAATTTCGGGTGAAAAAAATATTTTTTTTTTGTTTAACTGGGTTTTGGGTTTTTAAGAGTAATATCTTATGACCTTGAAGACGGGAATAGCAAGAAAAATGTTCCGAAATTGATATATTAAATGTGTATTTGAATTTGAAGTAGGGTTGCCAAGTTGAAAAGATATAATTAAATTATTTTTCCTTCAAATGGGAATTTTTTTTTGGAAAAAAAGTTGAGGATTTTTTTTTTTATCCGCAATTTTTAAAAAAATTAAAAATTAATATAATCATACAAAATTTGTGTATGTGAAAAAACTTGGTGACCTTTCAAGACCGGCCACTTGGCAACCCTCTTCCAATGCGAGCCGATTTTATCGACATTTTCTAAGTCTTAAACGTTTTACATATTTTATTAAAATCAATTTTTTTAATACCAAGCGTTAATTATTCAAGCAGCACTGATAAAACAAGTGATTTTGATCGCATCTTTCATAGTAGCAAAAAAAGGTTTAACAGCTTCTTTTACAGACCTTTTAAAGACAAGTAGAGAGACAATAAATTATATTTATAAATTTAGAGGGGCTTATAAGAGCCATTTGACGCATGAAATATAATGACATTTTCCCCTCTTTGTTGTCTTTCAAGAGACTCGGTAAAGTATCTTACTGAGGTACTTAGAAAACAACTTAAAATCACTTTAAAAAAAGACTTCCGTGTCTTGCTTATAAGACACTTTAAAGATATCAGAAACTTTGACTTTATATGCAAATGATTGATTGATCTTATATTATATATAATTTTATTATTTTATTTAATTTTTACTTACGATTTGTACGTCGATTTCGAACCCATGTCCCAGCGATTCATAGTCATGCACGCTACCCACTATTCTACCTGTCACATGTTATATAATACATATGTCAAATGCGAATCATGTCTTTCTCACATTTATTTTGGTAAAACGACAAAAATTGGACAATAATGTGCACTATCACGTGTATCTCTAAAACCATGAGACGACATTTCTTTCAAGTGACTTATATTATTCATACAGTATTAAGACATAAGAGACATGCGGTGTCAAGTTTTCTTAAGCATTTTATTATGTGCAATATAAAGACACACGAGACATGAGGTGGCATGACTATAGACATAAAAGTCGTTTGAAAGACATGTCGACTCATGTTTTTATATGATTTTATTATGTGCATGCTAGACGATCCAATGTATTTATAGTCAGCTTATTATGAGCTTTAAAAATACATATTAAAGACATTTTTGCGTTTCTCTTCATCATGATTTTATATCTCGTTCTAGAAAGATATTATAAAACCGAATTTCGCTACAAAGGCAAAGTATCTTATGAATTATGATACAAAGCTATATAGTATATTAAAGGCATCACTATTTTGTAAGCTGAACTTTTGTCTTCATAACTTCTCTTTATGCTACTGGCTAATCACTCTAATTCAAAATACAACATAAATTAAGAATCAAATTTTTTCTTTTATTTTTGTAAAACTTATTTTGAGATACATATTTAATGTTTAAAAATTATAGATAAAATAATAAATAAATAAGCAAGAGTTTTTTGAGGTCTCTTTGTGTTCAGTGTGCTCCAAAAAAAGTTTGAAGAACACTGACTGACTGACTATTAGAATTTTCGCTAGTTTATTCTCTGATCGTTTTACTGTGCATGCCATGAATGCAGCATGGTACAAATATATTCCACTGAAATAGCCTGGTGCGTGTAGAAAAATCACGAAGAATAAGTTAAAAGGCGATAACTTGTTGAGTTTTCTCAGAATTCATTGGCGTCGAGAGGGATTATGATTGGCGTCATTCTCCTTTGCCATGTCCCGCACTCCACACACCCTGCCCATTCATTTGACCGATACTGAATTTAATGCCATGCGATAGCTAACCGTCCGTACGTGTTGGTTATGTACGCACATAGCCACATATATCCATCCGAACAAGTATGGGTGTATGGTTGGTTCTCTTATTTCAAGTTTAGTACAGTCGCTTACGATGCAATTCTTTTTATTTCTGAATTAGGTATAGAGACTTTCTTATTCATATGGCTGGCTGGCTGGTGTTCTCATGTATGCACACGAGTAGAAGACCCTGCAAGTCATACCAACACGTACGAGCGCATATACGAGAATTTGTTGCACTTTCTGGTTTCATTATATACGGATATTGAGGAGTACACGTACAAGTCAGCATACATACTATATACTATGTACTACTACTTTTGTGCTATACAAGTCGAGTCGTCTGTCTGTCCATCTGGCTGCCAGGCTGATTGTGTACGTACTACAGTGGTATGGCATGGTATATTAATACTCAGCAATTCAGAACGAGACATAAAGCCGACATTGCTGGCGACAAACTGTCTGGCAGGTACTCACAAAATGTTCCCCGTTCACCTTGCAGTAACCAAATTCAATGAGCGCATGTTTTTTCTTCATACCAATTGTTTATTCATATGCCCCTTGTTTACGTAGTTCTTTGAAAGTTTCACCTAGTATTGTGTGTGCTCAGAGCTTCCTAAGGGTTTGCCATTGCGATTGATTTTATAGCGTCATTTATTTCAAGCTAAACTAATCAGATTTAAAAAACTGAGTTTTAGGAAAAATCTGCAGATCAAAAAGCTTTTGTTTGGGCCCTTCCATAGCCACTTGACTAGTTCCGAACTGATTCTTGTGATATTTTTGAACTACTTAACAATTCTTAGTAGTTTGATGAAATTTAAATTCCTTTTCTGATGTATTTTTGAATTCACACGCCCACATTCGTTTGCAACTTGGCTCTTAGAAAATTCCGAAGAAATAGTTAAAGACCAACTACGATAGAGGTAGTATTCAAAATTCGTCTGACCAGTTCTCAATATAAGTAAAACATTTTAAAATGTTGTAATTTCGAGGTAAATGCAGCAAGATGATATATTATTAATTATCGTTTAAATATATTTTATCTAACACATTCTTGCCAGCGTAAAATCCAATCCGTTGAAACAATTTTTATAAGCATTCTTCGGCATGGTCTTCAGCGACTTCACTTGACTTGTAGAACGTTTTCAAAGATATTCTGAAGCAAGACTTCCATGACTAGGGGGGACTTACATATTTTGAGATGTCAATTGCTCAATTTTTAGAAATATTGTATGTCAATACCCAAAAATCATTGATAGGTAGATTTAACAAAATAAAACTTTTTTTATGGATCTAACCATCGTTCTTGACATGTTTTTATGTAAAAACTATCTGGAATTGTTAAATAAAACGAAAGAATATTATTTATTCAGCATAATTTATTTTGTCGCCTTCAAAGTAAGCGCATCGATTGCAACATAACTACGCCAGCGCTTGATCCATTCTCCCATGTATTTTTCGAAGGCTGATTGAGGAACTTTAAGTGAGAACGTTTGACTGGGACGCAGCAAGCACGGGTTCAAGTCCTGGAACCAATACTACCTTTTAATTTTATTCCATTTACAATTTTTATTAATAAAATGATTTGAGTAACACAACTTAAATGAGCAGAGATTTGAATCTGTTTCTTCTCTAGAATAGTTTGAATGCGACCCCGTTCCTTATGTAACTCATCTGTGTATGTATATAATGTTGATTTTTTATTAGACAAAATTAAACATAAATAACTGTCCGTACCGTAGCAAAAAAAAGGTTATATGTGCATTTCCACAGAATTTGTGATTTTAGCCGGCCATGGTTTCGATTTTTTTTTTTTAGTACATATTTCCACTATGGTTTTTCTGGAAGTTAAGGCTATCTTGAATTAATATTCAAGGTTAGGGCTACCAGATGCGATACTAAAGTAGCAAAAGTGCTACTTTTGCAAGGCTTTGCTACTTTGTTACTTTTGACTCGAAATGTGCTACTTTTGGATGGTTTTGCTACTTTCGATGTTTGCATTGTAAAATAAAATATTTGAACAGAAGTGAGGACCTTTTTTTTTTTTTTTTGTTCATCAAAGTTATTTGAAATTATTGTTTTAATTTGTTAATTTGCTGGGGTTTTTTGTTAGGAATGAGTACCTTTTTTTTTTTTTTTTTTGCTCATCAAAAATATTTGTATGAAATTAAAAAAAAAGTAAGGTTTTCATTTACAAAATTCCAATTTTTTGATATATGCTACTTTTGTAGTAAGGCCATCTGGTAGCCCTATTCAAGGTGGAACAATCAAAATTCAAAAAATTTAAATTTCAAGAAAAATATGGTTGAAGAGTGTGCTGCAAAAAAAAAATTAGAAGCTATGAACGGCTAAAATTACAATTTCTAAAGAGCTTTTAAAGACAAGTAGAAAGACAACATACTATATTTATAAATTCTTTATAATATGGCTTATAAGAGCCATTTGATGTATGAATTAAAAAGACACTTTCCCCTTTTTGTTATCTCTCAAGAGACTCGGTAAAGTATCTTTCTTATCTCTCAAGAGACTCGGTAAAGTATCTTTCTGAGCTGCTTAAAAGACACTTTAAAAACACTTAAAATAGATTTATTATTATATTTAATGTTTATTTTTATTTTTTTATCAAATTTAATTTTTACTTAACCCATGTCCCATATTATATTATATATCAAAGGCAAATCCTATCTTTCTCACATTTGGACTAAATGGACAATAATATGTCCTATCTCAACATGAGACATCATGTCTTTCAAGTGACTTATGTGTTTACAGTATTAATACATATCATGATTTTATATATTGGTCTAGTAAGATATTATAAAACCAAATTTCGCTACAAAAGCAAAGTATCTTATTAATTAAGATACAAAGCTATTTAAAAACATCACTGTGTTCTAAGCTGAATTTTTGTCATTGTAACTTCTCCTGATGCTACAATGATGCCTGCATACCCATATGATAAGTAGATGCTCGTGCGGATTCAAACTCTGGAACATGTTCTTTTTTAAAATTTAATTTATTTAACATTTGAATTTATAAAATGATTTGAAAAACACATATGTACATATGTATGTACATAAAGTATTCGATTGAAATTTGAACTTATTTAGTTTCTAGAATTATTGTAGGTACCCGGTCATAACCTCAATGATTATAATCCCCAAAACAATTTTGGGCCATATGTCCTTTCTTTTATCAATCATAATCCTAATTTTTTTTCTATTTTTTCTAAGAATGGAAATAATTCCCAGAAACAGGAGGATATGTATCTATTTACAGTGTGGCCCTTAATAACTGTCAGTAAAACAAAGTTTTATAAAAATCAAAGTCGTCTACAGTATTTTATTTTATTTATCACAAACGTTTAACAACATTCCAAAATTTATTAAATTAATGATGAAGTTTGAAACTATCACCCTTTTCTTTGCTTACAAGACGTAAACGTTTGAAAAACGATTCACAAGCGGTACACACTATTTTCTGCTCCATTGCGTCCCAAATCCTGGTCAAACGCTGCTTGAACCCATTAATTGTTAAGCCTTTTGTTGACCTTCCTTTACCTAGCATATGGCCCCATACGCAAAAATCCAATATCTTGAGATCCGGTGAAGATGCTGGCCATTCTTCCGCAGAGATGAAATCAAGAAAATCTTTCGGTCCTTTCCCTATTTGTGATACTGCTCCCCACACCTTGATTTTGGTCACGTTTTGATATCGTTCAGCAGTCAATTCATCTTTTGGAGCATTCGCAAAACTTTTTGCGTACACTTGGTTATTCTGCTGGTTGTGGCTGTCTTTCAGGAAGAACAGTTTTTCATCCGTAAAGATTATTTCATCTCCACCGTGCCAGTCAAGTAGCTCCTTACTTTTTTGTAACAGGTAATTTGTTAGCCCATGAAAGCGTTAGCTTTTATAGGCCTTGAGTCGTAGATCATTCCTGATAAGAAGCTGCTTGGAAGTTTTTTATATTTTCATATCCTTTTCTACAGAACAAGCTGATTGAGCAGGATTTCGTCCTCTCACTTGTTTTATGACGTCATTTGTTCCCACAGTCCGACTGTGTCCATTTTTTTTTAATCTTCGAGCCTCCCGTATCCTTATATCGTTTTATTGTCTTATGTATGAATTTTTCTGCTATTCCGAGCGGTTTTAGTGTTTTTATGATGTCACAATTTCTGTAATTTTTTAAAAATTTATAACTAAGCCACGTTTTCTTTTCATGGCGCTTCTGAATTTGATATAAAGAATATTTGTTTGCCGTGTACTTTCGTTGTGTACAATTAAATTTTGAAAAGCAATGCATCCTTAGATTATAAAAAAAATCAGGTTTTCAATTTTTTTCGGAATAGTGAAATTTACTGACAATTATTATGGGCCACAGTGTACACTTGCTCAGAATAACCCCTAAAATAAAATATTTCAAGATCATCGGTGACGTGCATCATTTTCCGAAAAGTTAAAAATTATTTTAGCTTAATAATAATAAAAATAGATTAGTTTTTAGAAAAATATAAAATTTCTCTGGTATTTCTAACCAAAACAAAAGTATTCATAACACCCATGGGAGTTATGTGCATTGCTGTGATTATTTTGGGAATTATGACCGTTTTTCAGGTGGACCCAAAATTTTGTGGACATTTGGAGATATGACGCTGTTATCTTAATACCACCTGGCTCCTTGGCTCCTTTAATACTGTCCCAAAGTGATTTTATCCCAATAATATCCCTTATTATATTTGCATAATTTAAATGAGGTGTTCAAAGCTGCATTCACAATTTTTTCTATCAAGCTACATTTTTTTTGTTCAAATTTTTTCCCTTGTGTTATTCATATTGAAAGTAGCTTGTTCCATTATATAAGCCCTAAATTTTGCAGCTTATTTAGTAGTAGAATTGTCTGGGGAATATCTCTTTTTACTATGGTGCCCAGTAATGAAAAAGTGCAGTACATCGGGCTCATTTTATGTGAACTGATTTTTATTACATTCACAGCATATTAAATTATTTCCAATATACTTCTTTTTCAAATAAAATTTTTTAGTTTACTATTTTTTTTCTGAATAAAGCTTTGGTGTTAGCTTAAACCGTCATATTAATAAAAAATCTGAAAACGTAGTAAATCAATAAACGACTCAATTTAAATGTATTAAACGCCTTTTGATGTTCCATTATGGTTATAATAATATGGTTCTTTGCGGGTACTTGTAGGCACTATAACTTAAGATGTGTCTTAGCAAAAGTAAATCTATAGACTTTAGTTGGTCACATTTTTATTCAAACATAAGCCAAATAATTGAATAAGATTCGTGTACCCTAAGCCTAGCCGCATGCATTTAGATGAGATGGATTATGCCATTATGACCGTCATAAAAACACCACTACAATGTGCAACAAAAGTTGGTCAAATTCTATGAAGATATGCGTCTGCTTGGTTTTTCCCACGATTAGGATTAACGCAGCTCTGCATAATAGAGAAACGAAAACAGAGTGCAGTGCATGAGTAAATTTTGCTTTCGCCTGTAAAGGCGATCTGCCTGCAACTAAAGTACCTTTTTGTGTGCATAATCCTTGGGAAAGCCCACAACAGACACGGACTAAGGTGCTTGCGCGTACGTTGTAAAAGTAACCGTATCAACAAACATTGAAATTCGCAGCAATGTTAATTACAACACATGTTTTCTACTATAATTTCGGTAAAACCAATGATTTTATAGGTCTGCCATCTAGGAATATGTACTTCATGTTAGTTGGCTTACAAAAAAAGTGGCAAACTGATTTAATGAATAAAGTATTTTGGTTCAGGCCTATGAATTGCTATATACAAATGAAAAGTCATCATAAGCATAAAATTTAAAGTATATAAAGTTTAGAAGTTATTAGTCCGTGCACCTTTTGGCTTAAGCGGCTGGAAAAACTTAATTTTATTTTGTTCACTTTACTATACCTGCAATATGCATTAATTTGAATATTGAAATTTACTTCCGGTTCAAATTTAGTACGCTCTATACAAATCTGTAATAAAATTCTAACTATGATGCCACATATTATTTTCTTCATGTCGAAGTCCATGTGATAATAAAATTATGTGTATATAGTATGCTTTTAAGTAACATGAAATTCAGAAAAAAAATATATATACATACTACTACTTTTAAACGCCGCAATGAAAACGTCTGCCTCTTACATGAACTTAATTTGCAACTATGTCAACTTTTTTGAACCAGAAGGCAGACGGAACGAAATTGTTTATGGACGTTTTTTATTTGACTTGCTCTTACTGCACACAGAAAAAATTGCAAAAATAATAAACTGCATTTTGTAGAAGAAGCTCGAGTAAACTGACAAAAAAACTGAGTATGCAGTATTATTGGTAGGTACTTGAAAAAAGTTGCCTGTGCAAAGGTTTTCAACATTTTCATATGCAGACTACTATTTTAAAGTATACTATATGTACCTTATTAAAGATAATTTCTGATACAAAACGTTTTCTCCAAAAATAATGCTATATTCATATGGGAAAGAATGCTATTATTATTATATGCTTCAGTATACATTAGACATGTTCAAATAAATGGCATGTTCTAGAATTTTTCGGAAACACCCGCTTTTCGAAGATTTATTCATATTCGAGTATATCCTCATTTGAAAAAGCAACCCTAGGAGTATTTTTTTATATTTTCAAATGAGGATATGCTCGAATATGAATAAATTTTCGAAAATAGAGTGTTCCCGAAGAATTCTAGAACATGCCATTTATTTGAACTTGTTTAGTATAGTAGTAACTATATCTCGTGAAAAAAATAATCTTACACAAACGGGATTAAAGCCCATTGTGAATAGTATACAATTTTCCATAAAAAAATGTATTCATTTTTTCGTGAAGTTAATATTTTGTCAGTTTATTAGCTATCAGAGTTTAGGAATATTTCGTAGATTGTCAAAAAAATCATTTTTTTTTTAACTTTTTTGCTCTTTACGATGGGCTTGATCAAGTTTCTGTTAGAAGTTTTCTTTCATGAGATATAGACGCAACTGTCTGTCAAAGTGTTATTTGCCATATAAATCATATGGAAAACTAAAGGGGTCGATGAGCCACCAGTAAATATTAATATTATAAGATTTTCTTTGCACCACAACTTTTCTTTCGTGTACCTGTAACTATTAAACCTGATTGAAACAAAAAAAAATTTAATCACCCTTTTTTCGAACGAGTGTCAATTTTCATTGACTTATATCTATTTTTCGGCTCTTCGTCAGCTATATTAAAGTTATAGAAGCACTGTTAGAGATTAGAATGGCCGCTCCCTAAAGGAAATAAAAATATTGGGCATTCCAAAAATGCATTACATAGATATTGGAATGGCCATTGACAAAAACATATAAAAATTTTGATTAAGAAAATAGATTGCAGGAGCAAGGACAATTTTGCAAGTAATCGATGTTTTCGAAATCAAGTTGTCCGAGAACCTTTGTCTTTTGAAAGCAATTAAGGTATACTAAAATATATCTGAATGGAGTATTAGACCATGATGTATCGCTATCAATAAATTTTGAACAAATCTCTACTAAAATTTTTACTTGTTCCTGAAATCTGTTTTCTAAATTCAAAATATATTTGTGTATAGATGATACTTGTAACTTTTAAGAAAAAATTAAGTTACTGATATGCATGCCTCTGATATTCTATTTTACTAATTTTACTAATTTTTATATTGCTGCCGAGGAAGTCATTGGTTTTCGACGCCCACAACCTCGAAACCAATGGTATGACCAGGAGTGTCGCGATGCGACTGCTGAAAAAAACGCCGCATACAAGAAGACGCTGCAGTCAGCCACAACGCGAGCCGTGCGAGAAAACTACCGCGAAAAGAGGAAGGAAGAGAGGCGCATTTTTAGACGTAAAAAAAGGGAGCAGGAAAAGCGTGAGCGTGAGGAACTTGAGGTGTACCAGGGCAAGAAGGATGCACGAAAATTCTATCAACAAGTTAAGCGTCTAACTCAAGGTTTCAAGCCCGGAGCATCCACTTGTAGAGACGAAAATGGAAATCTGGTTACAGATACACAGAGTGTACTGAGGTTATGGAGGCAGCATTTCTCCAACTTGCTTACGGGCGATGATCCCACCAATTCCGCCCAGAGAGAATGCAGTACGATACCACCAATCGATGAGAACGCAGTGGAAGTACCATCACCTAGCCATGAAGAGGTTCGAGTTGCTATCCAGCGACTCAAAAACAACAAAGCAGCGGGTGCTGACGGCCTGCCAGCTGAGTTGTTTAAAGCTGGTGGCGATGAATTGATAAGGTGCATGCATCAACTCATCAGCAAAATATGGCTAGCGGAAAGCATGCCCGACGATTGGAATCTCAGCGTGCTTTGTCCTGTAATAAAGAAAGGAGACCCGACAATCTGCGCCAACTACAGGGGTATCAGTCTTATTTCCATCGCATATAAGATCCTCTCGAGCGTATTGTGTGAAAGATTGAAGCCGTATACAGAAACGCTGATCGGATCCTATCAGTGTGGCTTTAGACCTGGTAAGTCCACCATAGACCAGATTTTTACACTACGCCAAATCCTGGAGAAAACCCATGAATATCAAATCGACACTCACCATCTCTTCGTCGATTATAAAGCTGCGTTCGATAGCCCAGTGCGGGATTGCCTATACGCAACAATGTCTGAGTTCGGTATACCTGCAAAGTTGATAAGGCTCTGCAGGATGACGTTGAGCAATACGTTTAGCTCCGTCAAGGTAGGGAATGACCTCTCCGGAACTTTTAATACCGAGCGAGGTTTCAGACAAGGCGACCCGCTCTCGTGCGATCTCTTCAATTTCATTATGGAGGGGATCGTACGAAAAGCCGGTGTGCATCATAATGGCACCATTTTCTTCAAAGGTGTTCAGCTCCTTGCGTACGCTGATGATATTGATATTATCGGTCGGAGTAAGAGAGATGTTACTGCTGCTTTCACTGCTATTGAAAAGGAATCAGCCAAAGTGGGTTTGACGGTAAACGAGGGCAAGACGAAATACATGATGTCTACTAACAACAACAAGAGAGCACGGGATCTAGACTCTCATGTTACAGCGGGCAACTGTAAATTAGAAGTTGTCAAGGAATTCATCTACCTTGGCACTGCCGTAACCAGCAACAATGATGTCAGTCTGGAGATTAAGCGGAGAATAACAATTGCTAATAGGTGCTACTACGGTCTCAGTAAGCAATTACGTTGCAGAGCTCTCTCTCGATCAACAAAGCTAACACTCTACAAGACGCTCATTCTACCTGTGCTTCTTTATGGCGCTGAGGCATGGGTAGTTTCGACAACAGACGCAGCCGCTCTTGGGGTGTTCGAGAGGAAAGTTCTCCGCAAAATCTTTGGTCCTGTTCGAGTTGGCGACGACTATCGCATTCGAATGAACCACGAGCTGTATGAGCTCTACGCCGACATCGACATAGTTAAGCGTATAACAATACAGCGACTACGCTGGCTGGGTCATGTCCATCGTATGGATAAAGAAGCTCCAGCGAAAAAGGTATTCGAAGGGAAAGTCCCCGGTCAACGACGAAGAGGGAGACCATGCCTCCGGTGGATAGACCAAGCTGAGGAAGCCCTAACCGCGCTTGGCATTAACGATTGGAGAAGGCGCGCGCAAAACAGAGGCGCCTGGCGAGAGCTAATGAGGTCGGCCGTAACCTGACAACGGGTTGTTATGGCCATCTAAGTAAGTAAGTAAGTAATTTTATATTTTAAAAAAAAAAAAATGCCATTTCACAAAACAAAAACTATTTGTTTATAAAAATCATAATTTATAAAAAAAAGTTTTTTGTTTTCTTAACATTGACGATGATTTGTAATGCATATAACTTACGTGGACATATTGCCAAGAAAACCTTTATGTATGGCAAAAAATGGTATTACTGATTAGTACTGATTTTTTGAGCGAACGCTTGTACGAAGCGTTTTTTTTTTCAAACATTTTTTTGAACATTTTTTAAATTGAAACATCAGTGCCTTTCACGACCTTGCAACCAGAACCATTACTTTTGGTCAATTCAGTCAACAGATAATGATGTATAACTAAAATATGGTCGAAAACTTAAATTACTTGGACCTTTTTTAAATATATTTTCAAAAAACTAGTTCATATTCTTGAGATCATGTGAAGAGCTTAAGAGGCCGTCCAATAATTACGTGAGGTGTTTTTTAGAAAATGCGGACCCCCTATCTTCCATTCGTGAAATTTTGTGAGCTCTGACGGAACTCCCCTCTCTTTCGTGGGTATTGCTTTGTAATTTTTAAATGTAATCTACTATAATAATGTGTACTCTCTGCATTAATAAGTTGACGGTTGGGTATTTTCATTGACCGCCCCCCCTCCCCCTTGGTGAAATTTTGCCGGACCCCTTCCGCCCTTTTTTGACTCACGCAATTAATGGATGGCCCTTAATGCCTAGCTTGGAAGTTGAAAAATTTTGACTCAATGCAGGTCGTTCCTTTCTGTAATGCCGATTCTTTGTGGAATGGGAATGTATAAAAGATTTCTCATTCGAAATAATTCAGAATTCCGCAGGAAGGATACTAAAATAGCATCAAAAGTTGGTAGCTCTGTAGATAAACAAATAAGAACTTATGGTTTTACTAACAGCCTTGAAATTTTGCTTTTCTAAAAAATCGTGGAGTACTTATGCCTTCTTTTTATGAACATGAAACTTATTTTCGAAGTTTTTCTTTCTCTTAAAAAGTAAATTTAGAGAAACACATATATGTACATAGCTTTCCAGTCTATGCGATTTTCTCTTACTTTAAAAATACTTTTTTTGACTTTTTGCTGTGATATTTTTGATTTTTATATATTATGTTGTGCCTATTTAAAGGTGAATTTTGAACATATTTAAACTTCAAAAAAAATCATTTTCAAAATAATTATAACTATTTTAGAATTTGGTTCAAAAATTTTTTTAAACGAAATATCTGAAAAACTATGAGAAATAGAATATAAGAACCCAACATCAATTTTTTTTTAAAAAATGCTTTCGTTTTATATAAAAAAAAAATTATTTCCTTTAAATAAATATGTTAAAACATAAATTTTTTATTTATAAAAATGTTCCTCAGAATATCTTCGATATAACATCTTTATATTTTTTTGATATTTCTATTTCTTTTGATTTTGATCTTATATTATAATATTTTTATATTATGATATTTTTATATATTTGAAATCAAAATTCCCACCATAAATTTAGAAAACATATTTTTTTCATAAATTATTGATTATTTTTGTTCCTGTGCAATAATTACGTACAACAGGTCGTATGAGTGATCATCATAAATCTACTACTTATTATTAAACGAGCTGAAATTGTATGTAATTTTTTTGTATTCATATGATTTTACAGGGGTTAATTATTTTTGAATTAAAGACTTAAAAAAACGAAATTAAAGCTCAATAAATTTCTTTCAATACGACTTGCTTATTTTTTTAAATTTAAACATTCTCTAAACAAGCGATAGCCGGTTTCGTATGAAATCGATTACTTAAAAACAGTTTAAAAAGATGGGTTTTCTTTAGCGAGTCATAAATTGACGAAAAAATGTTATAGTATTTTTTTTTTAAATATTGGTCATAGAGTATGTAATATTACCTTTCTTTCAAAAGAAAAAAAAATCAAAATATATAAAAAATTAATTAATCAATTTTCTAAAATTGGAATGTACTAAACGACTGAAATCTCTAAAATTTTTCGGCTTTTGCTCGTAAGATAATGGACTTTTGAAAAAAATGTTTGATAGTTTTTTACTTATGAATTTATCCGATTTTGTTTTAAATTTTTAGAGCGCTTTTTTCATTTGTGTGCACAAGTACGCAATACGCACCAATTAGGGTTTTTGTACTGCACAAAGAATATTAAAAAAATTCGAGCAAAATAATATGTAAAAGCAACATATTTTTAGCGATTTTTAAGTAAGTCCATTATTTTTCGAGAAAATAATCGTAAAATATTTCCTGCTAAAATGGGTGGTGCCACGCCTTCCTCATGAAAGTAAAAACCAAACATTTTAATACACGAGTTTCTAATGGTTTGTGGAAGGTTCTTAGCATAGATATTTTTGGAAAAAATCGACAATGCCAAGCCCCCCATATGTAAGCGAAAAACAAATCCATCATATCACTTTATATCACTAACTATTTGACGTAAATCAATGAAACTTGGTGCATATATAAAAAGTACGAGCAAAATTTCAATGAAAAAATAGGCGGTGCCACGCCTCCCAGGATTTTATTTTCAAATTTCAATATTTGAACTTTCAGTTTGAGTTTTCATTACCAATGTTCAATTTTAAACATCAAGCAGATAATTTTTTCTTCTTTCAAATAAACTGCATTTTTGATCATTGACGCGTCAATTTTTCGGCCCCCTTTCCTATCCTACAATAACCTCTTCTCTTCAGACTTTCTTATACAAGGACTATAACAAATCTCGCATACCAGTAAGGGCAGAAAAAAGTCTGTCAAGCCAGCTAAATGAAATAAATAGCTCAGTTTCAAACCGCAAAGATCACCTTGCTCCCCCGAATTGTTAATGTCAGCCAAGTCCATCAACCCTTTTGTCATCATAATGATAAAACGAATATCACCCATGTTAACTTACAACTTTATAGGTGGTATATAACAGTATAAGCGATTAATAAATCAGTTTGTTTTAGATGACATACTATGCTCGCATTATTTACCCATAAGATACTTCAATGATATACATATGTATATGTATATAGGTACTGCAATTACATACGAGTAATGTACAATTACGATATTAAATAATCATATTTTCCACACTCGTTCTGCATTCACCAGTTCAATATATGAGAATTCAGCAGAATATCTTTGAGTATAAGCAAATTCATACAAACATGGATTTAAAAATAAATGCAATATAACTGAAATAATAATAAAGTAAAAAAAAAAGAATTATTAAACAAAAAACAAGAAAAAAAAATAGAAAATAGTATATGGTATTGTACGATAATAGAGCAGCTCAAAAGCAAAGCGAGACCAGGCGGTGAGGTCAGGCGAAAAGAGCCAAACAGCACGACGACGAAGTGTCTGGTATAATCGCACAAGCTGGCGACAGTCTGTCTGCTCTGATCTGTGCCATGTTGCCACGTTTCCGCTGAGTGCACAGCCTAGCAAACACAGCACAGCACAGAGAAGCAAAACAACAGGCCGAATTAATCTACGTCACACCAGCCGCCACATCAATTTACAAACAAAACTACGTATGTACATATACTACATTATACTATACATGCAAACATAGGTGTGTAGCAAACTCACAGCCACAGAGGGCAGCAAGAAAATGGAACAACAACTAAAAAAACCGGCAGAGAATAAAGTTAGATCATTCATTTAGTGTGTGGGTTGATGACCCAATAGGAAAAATGTCTACTGTAAGTGATTCAATTATATAACCACTAAAGTGTTCAGCCTTATACAGCATAATATATAACATAGTTCTAAAAAATATATAAAACTATTTCAAAAAATTAAACTCAAAAGAGCGTAAGTTTTACAAAAAAAATTACAACGCTGTTGATTCCAATTCAGACGCCCAAAATCCAAGCCCAAAAATATTTAGTTTATTAGTTTTAAAAAAGGCTAAAAACGATTAGTTTGAAATGAAACAATAATTTAATTTATATTATTTTAATGTCGCTCCGACGTTTCGAGGATTGTTTGCCCTCTTCCTCAGGGCGTCTGTTTCTTAAGGACAAACAATCCTCGAAACGTCGGAGCGACAATAAAATAATATACATTAAATTATTGTTTCATTTCAATCTAATCGTTTTTAGCCTTTTTTAAAGCTAAGAATTTCAATTTATAACGATTTTATCACATACATAATAATATTTAGTTTAGTTTGAAAAAATATGTACATACAGCCATGGACATGTAAATAGCACATTTTTATTTTATGCTCTTTCTTATGCTATATTATCGTAAATATTATTAACAAACAAAAAGTGTTTGGTTTTTTGCAAAGGCTTGTACTTTATTTTCAATAATAATACCAACTTTAGTTATAATTCAATAATAAAAAGACAAAAATGTAAAAAAGTACCAATGAAATGAGCTGAACACATAAATAGCACAATGACATTCGCAATATATTTTGCGTTGCTCATAATGATTCTTAGTGTCAAATGGATTTTTCACTTTGCCTATTCCCTCTAGTTTCGTGTATATCTACATGGTCTGTCCTGTTGCTCATTTATTTCAGCTTAAGTTGATCTAATCCATGAGTTTTTGGCCGGCCACTTTAGCTCGTCTCCTGCGGGTTGTATGCTAAAATACGTTACGAAAACTCTTCTCTTGAGTTGGTGTACCCCAACCATCCAACCGAAATTCCTGCCTTATCGAAAAAAAGTCTAGAATTAATCTTCCAAAAATCAGAATCAAAACCGAAAAATTAAATTTAGGAGCGTTTCAACGTATTATGGCTCATTTTTTAATAAAAATCCTATAAAATAAAGATTTCACCTCGATCAGGTTACGCTTTTAATTTGAAATTGAACTGAATTAAATAAAAAGAAAGCAATTGCATATCGTTAGAGGCGGTCCATAAATTACGTGAGTCAAAATAGGGGGAGGGGGTCCTTAAAAATCTCACCAAGAGGGAGGGGGGTCAATAAAAATCTCAAGTCAACTTTTTAATGCAGATACTATACATTATTATAGTAGATTACATTTACAAATTTATAAGGCAAGTCTCACGGAAGGGAGAGGGGGTCCTTTCATAACCAAATCTCACCAAGGGGAGGGGAGGGGAATTTTCTAAAAAAAAACACCTCACGTAATTAATGGACGGCCCCTTACTTTAATGTAGAAAGACCCTAACTAACATTTTTTTTTCAAAATCGAGTTTTTTTTTTTTTTGTAGATTTCGGTAGGTAAAAATGAAATGAAATAAAATAAATTTTCAATTGACGAAATCAATCACTGTCATTAAAAACTGAATTACCTACTGAGTAATTAAATATTTGATAATATGGAAGCACTTGTCTTAAGAGTTAGACGTATAGACGAACGAACTTAAGAACGAACGAGCGAACGAACGAATGAACGTCTTTAAGCTACGGAGAGTCAGTTCAGTTTTGTGTCCGCCAACACACATATGCTTGGGAGGGAGACTGAGCAACATGAATTAATTCAATATTAAGTCTGGCAACGTAGCACGTTATACGCGCCATTTAAGTATCTCGTATCTGTTAACATTAAACTCGTTTTGACACCAAAAGCAAAACCGCACTGCGTCGCCACCAGGCAGCACGTCTGTAGGCGTGACACGATACAAATACATGCGAGCGCATGTATGCACGTATATCATATTCGATTGACTAAAGAGTATCTGTGTGTACGTACGGGCATCTATGCATTTGTTGTTTGTCGGAAATATAAACAAGTTCACTTCGAGATAACAAAAGAATAAAATTAAAACAAAAACAAAAACTTATACCGAAGCACTATTCGTCAGCCAGCCGCCTAAAAGTGGCGCGCATTCATAGCAGATTTTATACATCGGGCCAAACACGAACAGATGATAAGCAATGTACCCTGTAGGAATACAATTTTGATGTTAAACCAAATTAAATTTATTATATAATATGAGCTTTAAAAAGCGTAGGGGTCTCGCTCAGAATAAAAATAAAATATGTTTCTTGTAAAAATTACAAAATTCAATTTTTAAAATTTTTTCCACCCACACTGTTTTGCAAAAAAATAAGAAAAATATTAAGTCATATTTTTTTCAAAGTTTTATAAAGGGTTCTTAACGGGGGAGACACCTGTAGAATGGAGAATTTCGTTCGATTTTCATGATTTTTTTTTTTAAATGAATGATTGATTATAATTTTTGAAAATCGGCATATGGCTTATTCAGACTTTAAAATTATATAAAAAATTTTTTTTTTATTACTCAAAGTAGTCGGTAAACACTACGTACTTCGAAGAAGGTCGCAGCGAGACGTCTTGATCGGCGAGAATTGTAGCCTCGCTTTTATTGATTTGAAAATAAAAAATAAAATTCTGTGTGATCATTATGGTCATAATTTTTCAATACCCTAAAAAAAAATTTAAAAAAAAATTAAAAAAAAAAACTAAAAAAAAAAAATATTTCCAAAATAAAACACTGTATAAAAATAATTTGAATTTTCGACCCAGTTTTTCGATAATTTTTGCTTCGAAAAAATTATTATTTCAACAAATTTATAAAAACATGTAGGTTCACATAAAAAGTGAAATCATTAAAAAGATGTGTGCAAAATTTCAGGAATCAATAATACGATCAATAACTTTTAGACTTATCGTGTTCGTAAATTTGAAAAATGTGGTTTTGAGAAAAACGCGCTTAAAGTTTGAAATCGCTCAACAATACCTTTGAAGAATAGGAGCGTCAAAAAAATGAAAATGAAAAAAAGCATGAAAAATACTTATAATTATGTTCTAAGAACTTGTTGACGGCTATACTAACATTTTATAAAGAAAAAATATTTTTTGAAAACTTTACATGTATCTCCCCCCTTAAAGATAGTACTTTCCGTTCCACTATTAAATAATAGATTATTAAAAATTTAAAGTTTTTTTTAATTTATAAATTTTTTTAATTAAAAGTTGTATTTAAGCAGTCGAACATTGCAGTGGTGCAATGCATCATCAACGAATAAAGGCAATTAGCTAAAAATAATTAATCGATTCTGAATTATAACTTTTTAGTTGTCTTAAAATATATTGATATAAATATAAGTATGTGCCTATGTAAATTTAAAATTTTAAAAACTTTATTTTTGGAAGTCTATGAAGACGTCATTATTTAAGTTTTTGTAGCGTCGCCAGGGTTGACAAGAAAGAATTCCCAGCCTTCCCAAAATAAATTTCCTTAAAATAGTGACAATTAAATTTTTTTTTTTGCAAAAAGTTGACATTTTTTCTTTGCTTCAAATTACCAGCTTTTTCAGAATTTTTTGAATTCCTACAGGCTCCGGCTTTGACCTGCAATGATGGGTTTGGCTGGGTTAAACCCACTTGGGTGGTTGTCAGTTGGCAACCCTGATCCTGTATTTTTTTTTTTTTTTTTTTTTCTTTTTCACCGTTTTGTAAAATTATTTTCTTAAGCAATTCCTTTCTTTAAGGTTCAACAAAAATATTGGATTAAAATTGACAAATGAAAGTACAGAAGTCAAGTGAAAATGGCATATGAGCAAATCGCTTATGGAAAACTTACAGCCTAAGGAAGATTGCAGGTAATTTTTAGATCTATATAACTCAAATATTTATTGAAGTATTAATGTTTTATTAATGTAATGTATTGTAAAATGTATTAATTTTTGTTAAGATATCAAAACTCAACTGAATTCAAAACACAAATAGTATGAGTAAAGAGATAGAAATACATAAAATCACTAGAATCAGTCTAGGGATCAATGATAGATTTGAAAAAGGTAACAAATTTAGAAGGTTGTAACAAGCTTTGCTGCAGAACGGGCGAGTTGTGACAACTTATAAATAACTCATTCACCTATTCCTTGCATTAGCAAAAAAAAAAAACAGTGTGAAACACGAGACCATAACTCTCAGTATATGTAGGTTAAAACTTAAGTTCAATATCTGAAATATATTTTTCCCACCATATCAAATAACCCTGACTTATGGTGTACACTGTTTCGTTGTTTTACCGGCGCTACATCATGAAAACAAAGTGTTATAATGATTAAAACTGTGCTAAGATTTTTTAATACGAATCACATAATCAACCTCTTTTGTCTGACATGAATTAGTGGATGACAAAAAGGAATCGAGATATTAAAATAAAACAATTTTTCCATTTAACCTTGAATGCTATGAAAACGGTTTAACTTAAATAATCAATGCCTTTATATGAAAAATATCTTAATCTTCTCTAATTTTCGCTTAGTGAAAATATTTTAAAAAGATCTCTCAAAAATCGAGTTTGTTTAACCGATGACAAGTGGCTGCTCGAATGTTCCATCTGTAGACGCACATAACATGACACTTAATCTTCTTTTTTGACATTTTACCGCCTGCACATTTTTCTCCTTTGAACGTCATCGATTTTTGTGGAACTTCCCGAAAGAAAAGTGCAGTTTCGTCGCGATTCGCAATGTCTTTTTCATCATCGTCAACATTTTTTTTTCGTAAGAAATAATGACCATCAACCAAAAACAAATCTTTGACGTTTTTTTGCTCGGACACAATTTCGCACGAGGCTCATCTCATTTTCTTATTGGAAGGTGCCATTACGTTCTCTTATTGGCCGAATAATTCTTATGATAGTTCAAATTACGGTTCTATCAATTTCTTTGTTTTTCTCTTTTTGGCAGGATTCTCTTATCTTAAAATAAAATTTTTTAAATTTTATTAAAAACTTAAATACATAATCAAAGAAGTCGTGCATATAATTAAGGACACACAATTCTTATATCTTTTATATAGCATTTTATTAAAGTTTTATCAATGTTTATTAGCAAAGCCTTGTTACCAATTACCGTCTAACATTTGCGAGGCATTGGCTCCAATAAATTGTCACAAACACTGTTTGGAACTGCTTCCCAGTTTTTCTTAGTTTCATCGTACAGCTTATCAAAGTTGCTTATCTTGAGCAACCTTACTTTGTTTTTTTACCACTTTCCATAAGTTCTCAATTGGATTGAGATCAAGACAGTAACTTGTTGATCTGTAAACCGTTGCTTTTCCAGCCGAGCGGTGTGCTTCGGATCATTGTCTTGCTGTAATATCCAAATTACGGGCATATTTTCATCCGAATAATGCAGCATTACATTCTCTAGGATTCCGATATATTGGGACTTATCCATAATACCCTCAATTTTTCGCAGTGAGCCGACACCACACCATGACATATAACCCCAAAGCATAATGCTTCCTCATCCATGCCTTAGTGAATATCGGGTGTACTTTGGGTCAAACTTCTTCGACCTAGGGCGGCGGACAAGTTTTTTCCTATCGGGTGACACTCTATTTTAATTTCGCCAGAAAACAACACTTTTCTATTCCTTTGTATTCCAATGACGATACTTTTTGGCAAACTCAAGCCTCTTCTTACTGTTGCGTTCAGATATTAGGGGCTTTTTCCGAGAAATACGTCCAAAAATTCCAACTTCACGGCAACATCTATTGTTTCTGCTTCATTTTCGCCAATGATAGCTATTCGAACTTCGTTTGCGAATTTTTTTTAGACTCTCGGACAATAAGGGTATCTCTTCGAGCAGTTGTTATGCAGCTTTTTTGCTTGCGTTGCACGTTTCCTATAGTTGAATATTTTTTTGAATATTGTAGCACATTGCCTGCCATGGTTTTGGAAACTTCTAAGGCAGTTGCGATTTGTCGACAAGAGCCGACAAATCGCCGTGTCGTCGTATCATATCGTCGTGTCGTGATATGATACCCATTGTAAACTACCAAAAATAACTTTTATAGTTACCCATTTCAAGCTGTAATCTTTACGAACAGAAATTGACACAAAAAACAGGTGGCGTTTGGGACAAGATTCAACAATGCAACCTCATATATTCTATTTAGGTTTTTCGAGTTCTATCATATAGCATATATGTAGTTCAAGCTCTAAACTTATACACTTTTAATTAAAATAATAAAATTTGCCAATATTCGGGCATTGCCTGGCGGGCTTTGACAAGACAACCCTGGTTGGTAAGTTTCACCAAAATGTATCACTATCTTTTCTGTACATCCCATCCTATAATCTTACATACTCGACTTTTCTACAGCGGGTTCTACGCCTATCTAGATAAGGAATATTAAGTTCATGTCCTGGAATAAACTATAAAATGTTGAGCTGAATAGATAGATACTTGAAAGAGCATGTGAAATTTGAAGTGTTGTTTCATGGTGAAAATGTTTTTTCATAATATATCACTAGCATTTGATCTTGAAAAAGAGGCACAAAGCCAAGTCTATTATATATTATATTATTATTTTTTGCGTTTTTTCGCATCTACGAAGCGAAGTTTTTGTTTTTTATAAATTATATTTTTTATAATATATGAAATAGTAAATCGAAAAACACCCCTATAAAATTTTACCATAAAAAATAGGTATCGAATTTCTTGGAAAAAAATGGGACAACTTTTGTAAAAATAATGATAAATAAATAATATACTTGCCATTTTAAAGATAAAGTGTAGAAATTCAAGACAAACTAAATGTAAGATATGTATTACAGTTGTTAAGGAAGTTACTTTCAAAAGTCGCTGATTTGACAGCATTTTTTTTTTTCAAGAACCATTCGGCCGAAAAAAAAAAAATTTCAAAACTCTCGCATTTTTCTATTTGGCATTTCAAATTCTATGTATAAAAAATACAAGCTTCTAGAAAAAACCTACCTCGGAGATGAAAAAAATCTGCGAAAAATGCGATTAGACCATGGTAGTGACATTATAATGGAATGATTTTGTCTCTATGGAACATCCTTCAACATTTTTCTATTAGTTTTTGTACGATTTAACAAAACAAAACGAAAAAATTCATAAAAGATACACAGTGTGGCGCTTATCGTAATCATTAGACCTAAAGTCCTTTTAGAGGTGTAAGCAACTACTGTAAAAGGTATAGGGATGTTGCAAACTATCAATGACTTCAAACATATCACACAAATCTGTAGAAAACCGATTCTGCAATTCATTGATAAGCTCTGGATAGTTTAACGAAAAGGTCTAGATATATATTCTGAGGTATCCCATTTTGGCTCTAAGCGGCTACCACTCCTATGTACATACGTAATCTAATTGTATTTACCGGTACTTTTCATTACACTTAAAAAAATATTACCTCCAAGATCTATTTTTGTAGCAAATCCTCATTCCTATTATTCCTATTAAATTTTTATTTGGAATACTAATAAACAGTGCTGATTTCGTTTATTTTAAGGCAGAAGTTAGCTACTATTGGATTGGATTTAAAAGCCTACACTGTGTGATTCTTCAATGCGATGAAATCAACTGGTAAATTATTATTAAGCTCTTTGGTATTTTGTTTACCAGCTCCGCTTTATATCACATATGTTATATAATACCATAATAACCTTGAAATAGTGGGGCAAGTTTGTGAAACAACTGGTCACTTTTGCTTAAGTTTCCTATTGGGCGAATTTCCTTATCGAGACACGTACTCACATATGCATGGATTTTAAATTAATGTGTATCTCATCAGGGCAAACATATTGAAAGAACAAGTATACTTTTATGTAAGATACCTCAATGAAATACAGGGGGAAAGGAAATGCCTATCTCAGCATAACATTTAACGAAAAGAACAAGGCGGCATATTTCTACGGATACTTTGAGGTTTTATTAATTTTTTACCCATTGCTTTGATTTAGATTTTTCGACGGGCATGCTCACGACGATCGTTTCTGACGGCATATCGAGAATGTCGACACTCTGTCTCTCGATTCTCTGCCAACGTTGCACTATCGACAATTTCATAATCTACACAGTAAATGTGTGTCTGTCTGTGAACTGGCGATGTGCATATGTGCGGCATTGCACTCGATTACTTTTTTGAATGTGTGCCTACACACACACACACACATCTATCTGCTTATGCACTCCGAGCACGACCGTCCGCCGACACTCTTCAATCCCTCACAATGTCCGTCTATACAGCTATGCACCTAGCATGCTTAACGCATTCCTATAATAAAGAACAGAAACCAACAAAAAAAAAAAAAAAAATAGAAAAAAAACAACAACAACAAAAAATGAGTTAAAAAAAATAAATAACACAAACGTCAGCGACACCAGAAGCATTGGCAGCAGAAAATGCATTAAAAATCCAATATTATTCAGTTTTCTTTAAAGGGTGCTTAAATAAATTTTCCACATTCTTGATCAAAGTTAGAGCATTTCCCATATATTTTGTGAAATGGTGTTTTCTTTCTATAGTTTCTAGAAGCATAGACACTTGATTGCATTTCCAAATTCAAAAGGTTGAGGCTCACCAACTTTTCGCTATCATAATTCACAATTTTGTACTACAGAAATTTGGTGCAGTTGATAAGCTCGCAAACTAAAATTCAAATAACGAATCTTTTAGAGATGCTACGTAACGCGTCAGAGGTGACAAACTGTGGCATGAAGATAGGGTTAAGCTCCGATGCGGCGCACAGTGGCCACTTGTGAGTTTTCTTGTTATAAAAATCATAACTTCTGAACAACTTAAAAAATCTTTTTTCTGCTATCAAAAGAAAATTTTTACAGCACCAAATTTGTTTGCTTTACAGGGTGCAATGAATTGTGCTATTGAAGTTGGCACAGGGACAACAAATGATACATTTTAAATACATTGCACTGTTAGTAATTTTTCAAATTTTGAGGAGGATTTTTTTTTTTTTTTTATTTAATAAAAATTAAATCTTTGAGCCAAATATTTATTTTTTTTTTTGCACAGTGTAGCGTACTACCTAGCACCGCCGAGTGTTTTTACTCAAATCCCACAGAAAAAATGTCAGAAGCTTCTTGGTTTATTATTATAAGTATAAGCTATAAAGAAATACTAAAATACACTGATAAAGTTTCTTCCAAGACTTTTTCAAAAAAAAAAAAAAAAAATTATTTTCAGTGTACTTCGTCCGCCCCGTTTTTCTGGAAGCCTACTAGTCTTCGTGCAAAAAATAGTCTTGAACCTTGAGTAATCGGTGGCACGCTACAGTGGGCTAAAACATTTTTAAGTAATTCAAATATATTATTTTATTTACATAAAAATTAAAATACCGCAAAAGCTCAGAAAGAAAATTGAGAAATTGCGGGCAGTCTGCTGTTATTATAGAGACTTATTATTTCTAAATAGAGTTCGCCCAGTAGTTAAAGTTCAACCATTATAGTGACAAAACAAAAAATACTTTTTGGAATTAGAAAAACTGGTGATTTTTTAAGCGTTTGGTTTTTGGAAATTGAAAAAAGAACAGAAAATTTGCAAAATTTAATGAAATATTTATTTGGAGGGATACACCAATTCCTGGCATTGTTTTTTTAAAGATATTTCATGTAAATGTTGCCCCTGGCTACGCCTGAGGTGGTCCATCCGTAAGCTCCAATTTTGGCATATTTTTTCCAGCATTCCGGCCGGTATCTCAGCAATGGCAGCTGTAATGTTATCTGCCAGGGCTGCAATTGTGGCTGGCTTGCCCCTGTACACGAAAGACTTCACATAGTCCCACAAAAAATAGTCTAATGGGGCTAAATTGCATGATCTTGATTGCTCCAAAACGTGAGATTAATTGCTCACCAAACTCGCCTCTCAATAGGTTCATGGTATCGCGTGCCGTGTGGCACGTGGCACCGTCTTGTTAAAACCACATATCAACCAAGTCCAATTCTTCCATTTTGGGCAAAAAAAAGTCGGTAATCATCGCAAGATACCTAGGTCCATTGACTGTAACGTTGCGATTTTCATTATTTGTGAAAAAATAGGGTCCGATGATGCCGCCGCCGCACAAGCCGCACCAAACAGTGCATTTTTCAGGGTGCATTGGTAATTCTTGAATTGCCTTTGGCTGCTCTTCAGACCAAATTCGGCAATTTTGTTTGTTGACGTACCATTGAGCCAAAAATGAGCTTCGTCGCTGAAGAAAATTTTTCTCATTTTCACATTTCTCACAGAGCACGAATTTTGATAATATTGCTGACAATAGAAAAATACATTAGGAGCAAGCAAATTTCTTTTCTGCGTGGAAAAGTAAAAACAAAATCTTAAACTTAACGAGTAAAATTATAGTTGCTATGTATACATAGCAAGTTGCTTTGCTACCCAGCAAATTTGTATTTTGTCTCTTGTGGATTTTGAAATGATATGAAGAAGAGCTATTTCGGCCAAAATATTCGTTTTAAATGTCAGGTGGCAAAAATAAGTAATTTGAAATAAAAAAAAGTAGAAAGAAGAATAACGAGTACTGGTATAAACAGCGAGTAACAAACTTAGCGACTTGATCGTTTTTTTTTTGTACATAGATAACGACTCGCCGAATAAAACGCAGCTATTATTACTCTAAGGTAACGTGACCATGTGATTCGCGTTTCGCAAGTCCGCGTTTTTTTTTTGTCCTGTGGGATTCGCGTTTTCATTTCATGAAATATATCTAATTTTGCTAGGCTTTTTTTTTAGTAAAAATTGTATATACTGAAGTAAATTTCATTGTTGAAATATATCTGAATGTGAAAGTGAGAACCCAAAAAAAAAGTCATCAACTTTTTCCGACAAATTTTTCGATTTTAACGCAAATTTGATGAAAATTTTTTTTTGCTGTTCCGCGTGTTACCGAAAAAATATCTGGTCACGTTGCTCTAAGATAAGCAGTGGTGGATTTCGGAGAAAAAAAATTCAGGTGGCTAAAGTAATATGGGACCCAAAAATAAGTTTACTCTAAAAATATATTTTTCCTTTGGTAAAATTTTGTTTGAAGAACTCTTTTTAATCCCACCATGATGAGAAAGAAACTCCTTACTTCTGAAAATAATTTTTATTAAAACCACTTAAATCTGTCACCGGCCGTTATGCTCGTACACTTCTTCCAGACTTGAACCTAACTTTCACCCAAATTACACTTTACAGTTTGTTGATTTGTAGATATAATACAAATATTTCAAACCAGCTGCAAAAAATATTAGAATGTAGAATGCATTTGTAGCTATTTACTTTTTTAGTACATCACCTAAACCTCCTATTTTGAAGTAAATTAAAAAATAAAACTAAAAGTTCATGTCGAAAAAACGCAAATTCACAGCTCCCAGGCGAAGTGATACAGCCAATGCCTGTTGAAGATTAAACTAAAAATCATTATAGTCATAATTAATTTTAATTGTCGCAAAAAAGTAAACAGCTACAAATGCAATGAATAATCTGATATTTTTTTATCGGCGCGCATGTAAGTACATGCAAATGTTGCTGTACTTTTTCGTTGAAATATTTCAAAATATTGAAAATAGCTATGTGTATGTGTTTCAATTATATATTTCCGTATTTATTATTATTTTGTGTAAATTTTAACTCTAATATGAAACACTGGATTTGTACAAAGCTTCTAATGCATTAGGTTGATGTATTGGCTCTAAATTACTCCCCAAACAATCGCAATTAAATTCTTTTTAAATCGACTTCGTTAAAACTAAAGCCCATCGTGATGGAAGATAATCGAAAGATGTTGGATTGTATAAAAAAATATCGAAAAAGTCGAAATGTATCGGATGGTATTGAAAAACATAGAAAAAGTCGATCAGAGTCGAGAAGTATCACGTAATAAAGGAAAGTTAATTAATAGAAAAATCTGCAAGTATAAAATAAAAAATCCATAAAAGTCGAATTAAAATAAACTTTTGAAAAACATAAAATATCGACAAATATATGTTTATATCAAAAAACCAAAGAAATATTTGACAAAAAAGAATAATAAGACCATCGAAATAATAGCTAGAAGTCAGAAAGTATCGCAAAAAATCAATAAAGTCAAAAGGTATTAAAAAGTCAATATTAGCCGAAAGACATCCAATGAAAAAGAAAACTACAAAATCAATTGAAAAAGTCGAGTATAGTATCGAAAGAGTCCATGTAAGTTCCAAAGTATAAGATAGCAGGGGAAACCATTAAAAGGCGTACAGCGCCATAATACTAGAATTCGCCCAGTAGTTGAAATTCATCCGCTATAGTAACAAAACAAAAAATACTTTTTGATGTTAAAGGACTGATATAAATAAAAGCTTTTTTTTTTGTCAAACTTATTTTTTTTTTTAATCTAAAAACATAAGTAGTTGAAAGATAAAGCATGGTCTAGATTTTGACTTGGCTGGTTTTACAACTGGACGCCTCAAATATCTTTACTTAGAATTTAATCTATCTACATATCAAATTTCATCAAAAACAATGCAGCGGCTCAGCCGTAAAAGCGTTCTTTCCCATTAAAGGCGGTGCCCCTCCTCTTAAAAGAACTTAAAGCTTAATTTAGTTTAATCTATCTCCAAACCGAATTTCATCAAAATCAATTCATTAGCTTAGCCGTGGAAACGAATTTTCCTGTTAGAGGCGTGGTACTCCCTTTTATTCGAAAAAAAATTTTAAATTTTGCACTGCCACTCTGCACAACCTTTCCAACAAAAAAGAATTTAGGCGATTAAAAAGGGATGGAACTGTTTTGCAACTGCCTATTTATATAACTGCCTATTTATATATAGATTTTTGGAGCTATAATATCAACGTATAATCTTCGTCGTAATACAAAAAGAATGACACTTAATTTTTCATTTAAAAAATACAAAATTTTAAGTCATCTTTAGCATAATATGGTTAAAATGTATTCATGTATAATATATTGTATATATACAGGCCCGTGCGCAGGAATCATCCATGGGGGGGAGGAGGTTCTTAACTCGGACATTTCATGTTATATTATGCTCATAAAAAACGTCAAAAAACGGTGTATTTTTAATAAAGACATTCGACCGAATTGATTTGTATGAAGCAAAATAAAGTCAGCCAGACACCGACTCAAAAGTTAGAAGGACCCTTAAAAATGATATCTGCGTCATTTTGTTTTCGCTTTTGATTCTCCTGAAGGTCCTTTTTGGCTGAAAAAACGTGTTTTTTGCTCATAACTTTTATTTCTTCACAGAATGGATACCTGAATTTGTTTGAGAAATAAAAATTGCGTTATTGAAAAAAATTTGACGTTAAACAACTTAAAATTTTTTTTCTGCTATAGATAATATTTAGTCGAAAAATTCGATTTTTCCATATAAAAAATGTGAAAAAATTGAATTTCGGGACTGAATATCTATAATAGAAAAATAATTAAAAATTTTTTAACGTCAAATGTTTTGAAAGGACGCAATCTTTATTTTTCGACTAAATTTGGATATCCATTCTGTGAAGGAATAAAAGTTATGAGCAAGAAACACGTTTTTTAGCCAAAAGGGACCATCAGGAGAATCAAAAGTGATCCATTGGTTTTTCTCGGAACGAGGCATTTTAGTTCTTTCATTTAAAAAAAAAAAATTTGTTGTGTCTTTTTGATTTTTCATTCAAATTTCAATAAAAACCTATGTGCGAAAATTCCCAATGGGGGGTTTGAACCCCCAAAAAACCAAAACCCCCTTGCGCACACCGGCAACCGGCCTCTTTGAAACTCCATTGAAGATCCTAACCACTGTGCAATCCTTGTTGCAATGATATAATAAAAATATTAATTGTAAGTATTTACTGTAAGTCCATTGTTAATTTGCTTATCCGTTTTATGCAAAAACGCAAATTTAAATTCATTCTTTTTCATTAATTTAACAATTATATAATAAAAAACTACAAGCCTAATTATCGCTGGTTAAGCAATCTTTTTTTTTTTTTTTGGTGTGAGGTTTGCTAAATACAAATTTATGATTATGTTGTTTTTACGTTATGTTTTCTTTCTTGTTCTTAATGTTATTCCTCATGCTATTTTGATGTTCACAGCTATGTAGTACTGTAATTATAAGTTCACTTTTAGAATCAAGTTGAACTAGTGAATTATAATAAACGATCATGTAAAACATAAAAAACCATCAAAATAACAATCTTCCGGAAAACTCCGGACTTATGACGTTAGTGCGGGAATTCATTTCATATTACCGATACAACAAGTTAACTTTAAAATGATCTTTTCATTTAACAGAAAAATTATTTTTATGAAAAAGAAGTACAACAAATTATATAAAAGGTGATTTATATAAGGTGCGAAAAAAATACCTTAAACATCAAAATGTCAATTTCGGACGTTAGTCCGGGAAGCCACAGTTACAACTATTAGTACGTAATATTGAATAGAGCCGGTCCTTCCATATGGCGAAGAATCCCCACCAAGCGTCGGGTCAGAAGTTTTACCGATGTATAATTTTTTTTACATATCCCGTGGCTTTCACTAAAAGCGGTGCTCGAATCATCGATCTTACTTACTTACTTACTTAGATGGCCATAACAACCCGTTGTCAGGTTACGGCCGACCTCATTAACTCTCGCCAGGCGCCTCTGCTTTGCGCGCGCCTTCTCCAATCGTTAATGCCAAGCGCGGTTAGGGCTTCCTCAGCTTGGTCTATCCACCGGAGGCATGGTCTCCCTCTTCGTCGTTGACCGGGGACTTTCCCTTCGAATACCTTTTTCGCTGGAGCTTCTTTATCCATACGATGGACATGACCCAGCCAGCGTAGTCGCTGTATTGTTATACGCTTAACTATGTCGATGTCGGCGTAGAGCTCATACAGCTCGTGGTTCATTCGAATGCGATAGTCGTCGCCAACTCGAACAGGACCAAAGATTTTGCGGAGAACTTTCCTCTCGAACACCCCAAAAGCGGCTGCGTCTGTTGTCGAAACCACCCATGCCTCAGCGCCATAAAGAAGCACAGGTAGAATGAGCGTCTTGTAGAGTGTTAGCTTTGTCGATCGAGAGAGAGCTCTGCAACGTAATTGCTTACTGAGACCGTAGTAGCACCTATTAGCAATTGTTATTCTCCGCTTAATCTCCAGACTGACATCATTGTTGCTGGTTACGGCAGTGCCAAGGTAGATGAATTCCTTGACAACTTCTAATTTACAGTTGCCCGCTGTAACATGAGAGTCTAGATCCCGTGCTCTCTTGTTGTTGTTAGTAGACATCATGTATTTCGTCTTGCCCTCGTTTACCGTCAAACCCACTTTGGCTGATTCCTTTTCAATAGCAGTGAAAGCAGCAGTAACATCTCTCTTACTCCGACCGATAATATCAATATCATCAGCGTACGCAAGGAGCTGAACACCTTTGAAGAAAATGGTGCCATTATGATGCAAACCGGCTTTTCGTACGATCCCCTCCATAATGAAATTGAAGAGATCGCACGAGAGCGGGTCGCCTTGTCTGAAACCTCGCTCGGTATTAAAAGTTCCGGAGAGGTCATTCCCTACCTTGACGGAGCTAAACGTATTGCTCAACGTCATCCTGCAGAGCCTTATCAACTTTGCAGGTATACCGAACTCAGACATTGTTGCGTATAGGCAATCCCGCACTGGGCTATCGAACGCAGCTTTATAATCGACGAAGAGATGGTGAGTGTCGATTTGATATTCATGGGTTTTCTCCAGGATTTGGCGTAGTGTAAAAATCTGGTCTATGGTGGACTTACCAGGTCTAAAGCCACACTGATAGGATCCGATCAGCGTTTCTGTATACGGCTTCAATCTTTCACACAATACGCTCGAGAGGATCTTATATGCGATGGAAATAAGACTGATACCCCTGTAGTTGGCGCAGATTGTCGGGTCTCCTTTCTTTATTACAGGACAAAGCACGCTGAGATTCCAATCGTCGGGCATGCTTTCCGCTAGCCATATTTTGCTGATGAGTTGATGCATGCACCTTATCAATTCATCGCCACCAGCTTTAAACAACTCAGCTGGCAGGCCGTCAGCACCCGCTGCTTTGTTGTTTTTGAGTCGCTGGATAGCAACTCGAACCTCTTCGTGGCTAGGTGATGGTACTTCCACTGCGTTATCATCGATTGGTGGTATCGTACTGCATTCTCTCTGGGCGGAATTGGTGGGATCATCGCCCGTAAGCAAGTTGGAGAAATGCTGCCTCCATAACCTCAGTACACTCTGTGTATCTGTAACCAGATTTCCATTTTCGTCTCTACAAGTGGATGCTCCGGGCTTGAAACCTTGAGTTAGACGCTTAACTTGTTGATAGAATTTTCGTGCATCCTTCTTGCCCTGGTACACCTCAAGTTCCTCACGCTCACGCTTTTCCTGCTCCCTTTTTTTGCGTCTAAAAATGCGCCTCTCTTCCTTCCTCTTTTCGCGGTAGTTTTCTCGCACGGCTCGCGTTGCGGCTGACTGCAGCGTCTTCTTGTATGCGGCGTTTTTTTCAGCAGTCGCATCGCGACACTCCTGGTCATACCATTGGTTTCGAGGTTGTGGGCGTCGAAAACCAATGACTTCCTCGGCAGCAGCACGCATGGAGTGGGAGATGTGTGCCCAAAGTCCACCGGCGTCGTCGGTTCCAGAGGTCGGTTGGTTGAGCTTAACCGAGAGTTGAGCGGAGTACGCCTCGGCAGTCCGTTGTGATTGCAGCTTGGCGACGTCCAGCTTTCGTTGCATGCCCGTGCGTACATTCTTCGCATTGCATAGCCGCATGCGGATCTTAGCTGCAACAAGATAGTGGTCGGAGTCAATGTTGACCCCCCGAAATGTACGCACATCCAGAATGCTTGAAGCGTGCCTTCCGTCGATCACAACATGATCAATTTGGTTTTTCGTTTTTTGATCCGGGGATAGCCAGGTGGCCTTGTGAATGTCGAGGTGTTGAAATCTGGTACTACTAACTACCATGTTTCGCGCCGCGGCGAAGTCGATCAGTCTCAGACCGTTGTTTGAAGTGGTCTCGTGGAGACTGAACCGACCGACTGTAGCGCCAAAGATGCCTTCTCTTCCGACCTTCGCGTTAAAATCGCCGAGGACTATTTTTACATCGTGGGTCGGACAACGGTCATACACGTCCTCTAGGCTCGCGTAGAAATCATCCTTGGTGGCATCGTCCTTTTCCTCCGTCGGGGCGTGCGCGCAAATTAGGCTTATGTTGAAGAATTTTGCCTTGATACGGATCGTAGCCAGCCTTTCGTTTATTGGCGTGAACCGGGAAACTAGGTGGCGTAATTTTTGACTTACAACGAATCCGCAACCAAATTCGCGCCTCTCCGCATGGCCGCTGTAGTAGATATCACAGTTCGTCCGTTTAGAGCAGCCTTGTCCTTTCCATCGCATCTCCTGGATGGCGGTGATGTCAGCCTTTATTTTTACGAGGGCTTCCGCCAGTTGGATAGTTGCACCTTCCCTATGGAGGGTCCGGACATTCCAGGTGCATATCCGTAAATCATTGTCCGTTTTTCGTTTGCAGTGGTCGTCATCGTAGTGGGGGCTATTATCCGAGGCTAATTTGGTTTTCATTGGAAATGATGATAATGTGTGGTGGGACCCAAACCCTACGCACACATTCCAAGTTTTAAGTCTAGGAGAGACCCGCCTTCTCACAACTAGCTCACCCCCGGACGGGTGTCCAAGGGATCTCCAGAGGATACTTGGCCAAAAAAGGCCGGAAGTTTGTGAGCTGCTTGAACTGCTTGCAAAAGAATCATCTCTGGCCACTCCCAAGTGAGTGGCGATCAGGACTTTCCCCACTTACGTGGACTTCTACAAGCAGCCCCATCCCCCCGAATCATCGATCAGTTTTTTTTTTTTTGACGTTAGACATTCTCCTCAAGCAGAGCAAAATTTCAAGTAAATCCGTCCAATAGTAGAGGCAACGAGTTAAAACCCGACCGGGAAATACAAGGTCAAATCTTTAAATTTTCCACAAAAATCTATCAAAAGCACTTAGACTAAGATTTTTACAGTAAGTTCACGAAGCAAATTATCTATACGAAACAGAGGGTGTCAATCAAAAGTTTCAAATTATCATCCCCCCTACTTCAGCCAGTTTTTGATGGAACAGAAAAATATTTTGGGATGTCCAATAGTACAACACTTTGCCCAAGCTTGAGGTCAATCGGTTATGTTTGATTTTGACTTAGGACATTTGACGCATGCAAATACAGAACAGACAAAAACGAAGTAAATTTCGCGTGGGATATAAGACAGCAAACATTTTATGTTTCAAAAAATAGAATTCACTAACCTAATTTTGTCAAAAACAGTAAGCATTCTTTAAGCAAAATATATGATTATAAAATAGATATAGTAATTCATGTTTTAATAAAGCTAGACCAAAAGTATATATTCAAAATAAGAGATATTATATTTTTATTCCTATCAGTGGAAGTGGATGTGGCAGAAACTTCATAGCCGAAATATGATATTTTTGAAATTTTTGAAACACGGAATACTATTGTGCCTCTTATATGACATTTAAGACCTTATCTAATTTATTTAAGTTTAAGTAACATAAAATGCTTTCCAAATGATATGCAAATCATCGGTATTGGAAACTATTTTTCTATACGGAATGGAACATTAGTGAGCTTACATAAGAGGTTCCCACCAACAATGTTTTTATAGGGAGAACCCGGTTGTTTGAACTTTTTCTGATTGTGCAATATAGTAATTTTTCTAAAAAATGCCACTCTCAATTGGGAGTAATATGAAAGTATCATCAAGTATTTCTTTTTATATCCAAATTTAATTCAGATCGGCCTAACACAGAAATCGGCATACATTCCCCTCGTCTTTTCCTCGTATTTTTGATTTTTTGTTCTGTATATGATGAAGAAGTAAGATTTTAATTTGATGTAAAATATGGTATATCTCAGTTTGCTAAGGCTTTGGGGATGTGAAAGTTTTTTTAGTAAACAATTTTGTTTGCATGTTGAAAAACCAAATTTAATTTTTCCTGCAGGGGCTGAATGTACTATTTGTTGTACACTCCTGAAAAAAAAAATTGATGAAATTCGAGTTTTGACATCAATTATCTGGTCACGTTAGCTTAGATATACGTTTGGTTACTGGCTCATAATTCGAGATCGTGTGGGGCCACCAAAACCGCAATACTTGCCTCAGAGAGGAGTTATCTGTCTTAAAAATGCGCTTGTGAAGATCCATGATAAAGGTTACACTGATTAGACGTGTGATTTAAATATTCTTAATTTGGTGTATGTTGAAATGTTGTTTGATTTCCGTACATTTTGCTTTGTTGATTATTCCTGCTACGTCTTCCGTAGGCTGTCCTTACACTGCCAAAGTAGCAGAATGATGCATTTATGTTTATGTTTTTCCTGCAACTGAAGTTGAAGCAAACACATTTTAAATTAATTTCAGTAAATGTTGCTTTCAAAATAAAGTTGTGTCCGTTTCTATACAATCAATAATTTTACAACAACCGTGCTAAAGATCTATTCAAGATAATGCTTTCAAGCCTACAATATTCATAATTGAAGGTACAAGACAGCACAAACTGATTTGGACCAAAATATAAAAATTATTTATTTCTGTTATCAAACATTTAAATTAAATATGCCATTGAAAAACAAGAAGGAACGTTAAATTTTAAAACGTGTTTGCGAAGCTTTTTCGTTGTCTATGAATCACTGAATGAATATCTCTCTACCTTTCTTGCACACCAATAACGAACATACAATAAAATACTTTCCTTTGGACTTTGCCAGTGATGGCATTTGGGTTTTGTGGAAATATACACAGTTAGAAATCTTGGAATAAATTTTAATACAAGCGAAGTATTACAAAGATTTTTAATACAATTTTGATTAAATTTAATAGTTTTGAATATATTACAAAATTTTGTAATACATTTTGTATTAAATTCTAATACAGTTCAAACATTAAAACGATATTTTATAACATTTGATGCTATCGCAAGTATTACATTTAGCCAATATGATACTACGTTAAAGTGTTCTTGCAACCCTTGTATTGAAAGGGAACCTGGTTCGAATCCCAGTGGATGCGACACATTTTTTTTTTTTAAATTTTAATAAAAACGAGTATTAAATTTTAATACAAATTTGTATTAAAAATGAATTTAAATATCTAGACAGTATTGAATTTTAATACAATTCTGGTGTAGTCATATATGTATGTAATCCCAAAAGTATTAAAATTTATTCCAAAATTTCTAACCGTGCACTGACAAGTTTCGATTCAGTTTATTTTCACAAATTTATTCTTAAGAGGGCAAATGTACATTTTTATCATGACAAATTTTACTATTTTTTGAAGTATATATTTTTGAAGTAGTAATTTAAAAAAAGAACGAGTTCATTCGATTTTTTTACGCATATTTTACCAAAATTTACTAAATTTAACAATTTTAAAATTTGCTATAAAAAAAAATTTAAAAATAGTCTAAATGTACCGAATATCTACTGAAAATGCTCCAGATCTTCTGAAAATTCATTCATTATACTGAAAATGGCATCATTGGAGTTTTCTGTTTTCTGGTATTTGAAAACAAAGAGTGACCTTTCTTACTTATTTTCCTGCTCATCAATATTAAAATTATTATTAACTAGCAAAACCCGGCGCGCATTGCTACGCCTAAACAAATAAAACATACTGTGTTTTTATTTTAGTTGGATTAAATAAGTAAAAACTATTTTTATTGATATTTATCTTATTGCGAGTGATAAACAGTGGATAAAGAGTGGTTTTTCTATTTGTCTCATAAATGAACAATTGAATTGGCGGGAATGATTGGAATACGTAGAATCAGCACCTTTGCATGAGTTTAATTTGGTTACAGTCCTTGCCTTCTATATATGTACCGAGTCTCATAGTCATAGTTTTTTCTTATTTTGGAGGCATGGCACTACCCATTTTTTCATTTAATCTTACTTTCTTTCTTTTTGGCTCATTTTTTCCAAACCAAGCTATGTTAAGAAGTTTTTACAAACTATAAGAAACATATGTATCAAATCTTATCCATCTGCGTCAAATAGTTGTTGATACATAAAAAGTTGATTTTTTCTCATATGGAAGCGTGGTACCGCCAATTTTTGCATGTAATCTTACTTCTTTCTCTATTCTTTATATATGTACCAAGTTTCATTTATCTGCATCAAATAGTTGATAAGATATGATGAATCTTATTTTCTTTTAGATAAGGGGGCGTGGCATCACCCATTCTATTCTAAGCTGTGCCTGTTTATATATAAGCCTCGTAGCGTGAATTCCATGAGAACCGATTAAGCGATCTTCGAGAAAATTATGTTCAAAAAATATATTTGTATGAAAGCCACCCTAAATATGCTCCCTAAATAAAAGTATTGAAGCCTTAGCTACGCCTCTTAATATAAAAGTTACTTGGTGTAAATTCGGTATGAATCGATTAACCTATCTTCGTGAAAAGATATTTAAGAATATTTTTGTGTGAGGACCACCCAAAGTGTGAACCCTAAGTAAAATTTTTACTATCTAATCTGTGCTTTTTAATATAAAAGTCGTGTGGTGTAAATTACATAAGAATCGATTTAGCGGTATCGAGAAAATGATATTTAAAAAATATTTTAGCGTGAGGGCCACCCTAAATTGAAGTTTTGTAGCCTAAGCTATGCTTCTTAACATAAGAAATACGTGGTGTAAATTCAGTTTGAATTGATTCACCTGTCTTCGTGAAAATGATACTTAAAAATATATTTGTATGAGGGCCACCCTAAGTATGCACCCTAAATAAAATTTTTACAATTTAATCTATGTCCTTTAATATAAAAGTCATACTGTGTAAGTTTCATGAGAATCGATTTACCTGTCTTTGAGAAATCGCTATTTTTAAAATATTTGTGTATGAGGGCCACCCTAAATAAAAGTTTCATCGTCTTAGCTATGCGTCTTAACATAAAAGACATGTGGTGTAAATTCCATGTGAATCGATTAAGTGGTCTTTGTAAAAATGCTATTTTAAAAATAATTGCGTATGAGGGCCACCCTAAATTAAAGTTTTATAGCCACCACGCCCTTGGTGTCTAGTCTCGTTCATATTTTGTGAAGTGCTTAACATAGGCTATGTGCATCCTGACACCGAATTTTAAGACTCTTGCTATCATATGAACCGAGATATAGCGAGTTAAAGGTTTTAATTGCACGTAAAGTGCCACGCCCCTTGCTTTTATCAAAATAAAATATAGCCCATGTTACTCAGGAATAGTGTAGCTTTCTATTAGTAGAAAAATTTTTTGAATGGGTTCTGTAGTTCCAGAGATTACCCGGAACATACAAACAAACAAACAAACCTTACCTCTTTATATAATAGTATAGATTACTTACTGCAAAATGTTAGTTGTATTACGGTACAAGTTGGTGACATTTATTAATTAAAAACAAAATTCACTTTTCTCCTAATGAAAATGCCGCACCCGAAACCTGCTGTACCTACGGTAACACGGCCCTGGTGACGGGCTATATTGCTTGAGTAAAAAAACAATCTTAAAATACTATATGTACATATATACAGAACTCTTGGATTAAAAATACTTGGGAAATAATGGAAAGTCTAGCGAATACCTCGTCACATTAATATTTTAATTGAAAAAAAAAAAAATTATCAAACTAAAAGAATTCTTATTACTGCTCAGTATATAGTAGAGTGACACTTAGTACTTTTTTTTTTGTTTTGACATTTTTTGCTTTTGATTTTGTGAGCTCTTAAGAAAAAACAATAATGTACATATACTGAAACAAAAATCTTCAAACGAATTTTTCACAGAAGAATTTTTTGTATATTGTTTTCTGTGAAAAAATAATTAAGTGCTTGGTGACAAACTACACTGGGAAAATAATTTTTTCGTGTCTTTTTTTTAGCTTTAAATTTTTTTTTTTGGCTTTGATTTTTTTTATGTTGTTTTTTTTTCTATTATGTGTTTTTGTTTTTAGTTTAGAAATATTTCTGCACTTTTGTCGATCAACTACTCACGCCTTTACTCTCTCTCGGTTACTTTCTACCTCGAAATGCATTTTTATCGACTTCCAGACTGCGAATCTTGAAATTATGTTGTTTCGATTAATATCTAGTAGAGCGTCTGTTTCAATTGAAATGACGGCGGGATTATTAAATCGGGCTTTGGTCATTGAGTGTGGGTTGAAAATTACTTGATTTATATCAGCTTAGAAAGGTTACGCCGACAGAAATGGCAGAAATTTTTCGTAGCACAATGACCAGATTTCAAAGTGCAAATTATTCCATATATTCAACTGAATCTGATGAATTCGAGTAAAAGTAAGCGGACCATTATAGAGATTTTTCCTTGAAATATCGGTGAGAGTAAAATAACCTAAATCGACCATTAAATGCACTCAATTTCTGAAATCTTACGACGAGCGAACTTATAAAGCCGAGGAAATGTCGTTTTAAATGTGTCCAGAAAGGCAATGGATACTCCATCTTTGGCTTAGTGCATGTAGATGCAAATGTTCACCAATAATCGGGATCAATTTGGTAATGGTTTTATTCAATTTAAAGAATATCACATTGTCGGAATCGTTTAAGCATTGTGTATTACCACGAAATGGAAAATTTTCCTATCGTGAATTTAATCAACAATTCGGAGGACGACTTGCTTCCAACGTTGAATTTCTGCTTTCAGAATTTATTGAAAATAACTGTTGATGGGTTTACCAGCAAATAATCCAACTCCGAAAAGTGTTGATTTTTATGGGAGTGTTCCGCTTTCAATCTCACACACCAACACCACCCAGAATAAGTCGAGCCTCTTTTGAATAAAGCCTTAACCGCACTCGTTACGCTTGTTTTATGACGAGTAGTGACGGTTCGAAGTTCGATTCTTACGGAACAGTACGTCTCGTCAAAATGTTTCGTTCACTTTCGATCAGTTACGTACGTTCATTTTGGTTAACAACATTGGTTTACATATACTGGAACTTACTCGTTAGGTCTCGTCACGTTTATTTTGGCTCAGGCTTAATGCGGAACGACATGTGAAATGAGATCTTCGTTGTTGATCTTCAAGTATCGGGCGGGAGAGATGCCAAATGTGAGTCATATGGTTAAAACAAACCACTTGGGTATTAATGTCGACCTTTTCGAAATTCAGATGAGTTGCTGAACACGATGAAATCACTTATTTAGTCAACCCTAGTAGCATTAAAAGGTCTTATAGCTTCTTTTACAGGCCTTTTAAAGACAAGTAGAAAGACAACACATTATATACATATATAAATTCTTTAAAGGAGCTTATAAGAGCCATTTGGCGTATGAGGTATAAAGACACTTTCCCCTCAATGTTATCTTTCAAGAGACTCTGTTATCTTTTTATTTTATTATCAAATTATTTAAATAATATGGAAATTGTAGAAACTTTATTATATTTATTAATTTGAATTTATCATCAAATTTAATTTTTATTTACGATTTACAAATTTGCAAAGTCAGTCTCGAACCCATGTCCCAGCGATTCATAGTCCTGCACGCTACCTACTTGGCTACCTGTCATATATTATATTACATGTCAAAGGCGAATCATATCTTTCTCTCATATGTTTTGATAAAGCGACAAAAAAATTGGCAATAATATGCCCTATCTCGTGTGCCTCTAAAAACATCAAACGTCATGTTTTTCAAATGACTTATATGACTACAGTATTAAGACATAAGAGACATGCGGTCTCTATATCATGATTTTATGTCTTGTTCTAGCAAGATATTATAAAAGCAAATTTCACTACAAAGGCGAAATATCTTATTAATTTTGATACACATCTATTTAAAAGACATCACTGTTTTGTAAGCTAGATTTTTGTCTTCATAACTTCCCCTAATGCTACTAGGTAAAATATGTAAGTTTCTTGTGCAATTTACCATTTTTCATGAAAAAACAAAACAAAAACAACATTTTTTTTTTGTTCTTTTGTCTTTTGTGAGCTTTAAATGTATTTTTGACTGGCGGAGTATCATACAGCCCAAAAATTTTCAATATAAATTCTTATTGCCAAAATATTTGGGCGTTGTGACATTTTCACTTTGCCAAAAAGTAAAAAATTAATTCATAAAAATGGTACAATTTTTTGTGAGAATTACTTTTTGCTCGTTAAACAAAAATTTTAGGTGCATGTCACAAAAATCGTCCAGTTCCCGCCTGAATTCCTACCAAGTTCCTGGCTTTGGCATGAAAGTCTGGGCTTGTCCAGGTCAATCCCGGTCACACTGCTTGGGGCTTTTTATTTGTTGGAGCTACCAGTTTCACTGGGAAAAAATAAATTCTCTAATATTATAAATGTAAAAGTCTGGATTTTCCTTTCTCAATCACGTTTTAACAGTCGAACGGTCTTTGATTAAACTTGGTGGATAGATAGTATATGTATATCCTGATTTAGATCATTGACTACTTTTATTTCAAATTACTTGCTCGAATAGAAACAAATATAGTAAAGCAATTATTGCTGTTTTCTGCAGTTAAAAGCTTTAATAGCAAGACAATCGCATGCAAACACAACAAACTGCTTTATCGTAAGCTCAATGAGTTTCTGTAAGCGCTTTGCTTTTTTAAGAATTCGGGTTTTTTTTTTCAAAAACAGAAGAAAAGCAGGGCAGATAAAGCTTTTTTAAAAATCGGTATAAGTTAGGAATTTCTGAAGCGATTTACTAAAAATTGGTATCATAATAGATAAGTACCAGGAGACCAAATATAGTTCGGTTTTTCGTTTTGAGATTGAAATAGTCGAAAAAATATGCAAAACGTTGAAAAATGTTGAATGAGGTAAAATAGGTCGAAAAAATATGGAAAATATTTAAGCGGTTGAAAAAATCGAAAAAGTTGAAAACTGTTGGAAAGTGTAAAAAATAAAAAAATATGGAAAAAGTTGAAAAAACGTCAAAACTGGTTCAAAATATCAAAAAAGGATGGAAAATGGTTAAAAAAGCCGTAAAATTTTAGAGGAGGCTAAAAAAATTAAGAGAGATTGAAAAAATTTTGAAACAGCTTCTTTGGTTGAAACAGTCGAAAAAGCATGGAAAATTTTGAAAAATTTGGCTTGTGTGGGATGTGTCACGGCCACCAGTGCAAAACCATCGAGCTCCATACAATTTCAAAACATAGTATGCTTGGAAATTCTTAAACGTCGACTAACATAGCTTACTGATGATACCGTGTAGCAGCGATGGAAACTAGCATAAGCAGCTAGTTTCCAATTTTTTTCTTGATTGCATATTGCAGTTGTAATTTTTTTTTTTGCACTAAAAGTAGAGGACAGAAAGATCAACATAAAATATATTGAATTATTCCCGTTTTTTTATATTTTTGAGGGCTTTAATGAAAAATTTTTTATTTAACGGCAACTATGAAATCAAACCTCAATCAGATGGCTGATTCTTATGTGAGCTCGTAAAAAATTCTCGGACAAATACGTACGGTGCATGTTTACTATTTATATATATTTATTATAATTATAACATACATAATATTCTGCAAAGTTCAACCGGCAAGGCCAAAATTCAGTGAAGCAATGCAATCTGACATTATGTAAAACATTACGTATTTTTTTGAAACTTCGTCAAAAACCGTAGTCTATGTACTTTCCAACAATTGCTTTTTTGCCTCTTACATATGTACTTCGCATCATCCAAAAGTGCATCCAAGAATGTGCTTCCTCACAATGATATGCTGTGTTAACAGTATTGCGAGGTGACCAAGATTGATTCTGCCAAGCCCGTAATTTCACTTTTTACCATTTGAGGGAAAAATTAATTTATTTTGAGACAACCGGGAATTGTTGCTTTTCAACTCGGCAACCGTGTGTGTTAAAGTAGATATGCATTGAAGATGGCATCAGTCGCGTACCTAGGGGAATGCCGAGGGGACGGCAAAATGGTCCTCGTAATATGAAATTGAAATTTTGTTTTTTGTGGACCTTTTTTTTAATAGATGAGGGTTTTCGAGGAATAAAAGTGAAGACCTTTTTTTAGTCGCAAAATTTTTAGAATTTCAAAAACAGAGATGGGGGTGCGGCAAACTACTTGTTTGCCACGTGCTACCGATTTCCACAATACGCCACTGGATGGCATTGACAGTATCCTTAAACCGCATCTATTTCCTGTTGGGTCCTTAGAAGTTTAAACCCGTTCGTATAAGTTGAAAATAAAAGTTTAATAAAACTGTTTTTGATCACAGTCAAAAATATCTCCTCATGCAAAGGTGTAAGTTTAAACGCCGCCTATATTTTTGAGTGCAGTCATTGAATTGAAAAATATCACAATATTGCGAAATTAACCATTATCTTCTTGAAAATATTCATTTTTTTTTCAATGTTTTTTCTTTACATTATAGTAGAAAAAAATATTTCTCTTGGTAATATGTAGGCTTTTAACAATAAGTTTATATGCATATACTCATAAGTACATTCGTGTGGTATGTTCCTATTCCTAAGAATGTTTTTTTTTTTTTTTTTTTTTTATTTGTAACTTAATTAGATTTATAATTGAAATATTTTAAAATTTAATTTATTTATTAATCATTTAAAACAATCTGATCTGATTAACTTCAGCATCAACAATTTAGCTATGCATCATACACTAGTGTACAAAGTATTTTTGTGTTTATCAAAGAATTCAGTATTTAAATCAAGCACCCTGTTTGATCGTCGCGTAAGTTTAGGTTAACCCGCCAGCAGTCTCAAAAGTTTTTTTGGTTTTTTTATTCGTCGATGTTTCAGAAAAAATAGCCAGTTAGTCATACGAGCGTACAAATATATATATAAGCATACATACATACAAATATATGTATGTATGAACTCAGATACAATTGTACGCTGTCAATCGAGGCATTGTTTGTGTTCTACCTACACAGATACTAAACACAAGCAAGCAACAGTTGATTTGCACTTGTGTTGGTGCCAAAAAGAGATGGCACAGTGTGTACACCAACACATGCATCACGTGCCAGAGCCAGAATGTCTGCCAACGTCTAAAGTACTCGTTCGGTATAATTTTTGTTGAGTGTTTAGTTTGAAATGAAAGAACGAGGCGAACGAACGTGTGCTAAGCTGTGCCGCCGTGTTATTTTTTAGCCTCAGCAATACCTCACCGACCGTAAACGTCGAGTAACAGTCAGTCAGTCAGCAAAAAGACACTCATTCAAAGTGAATTGTTACGAACATAATAATAAAACATATAGAAATAAAATTTACAAAAACAAAAAAAAAAGAAATACTTAAGTGCCAACAGTAATACCAATAAAAAATTTATCATTTATATATTTTTGACGGTAGTACGAGAAAAATAAAGTTTTGTGCAAATTTTTCTATTCAGTAAAAAAATATTTAAACTAAAAAACGTAGACAGTTAGCGATAATACGTAACCAGAAAATTACCCCCTGCATATGTTCTATATTTAATACTTTCGTAAAATGAAGGAAACATCAACTGCTATTACTGTCGCTGGTAGTAGCAGCAACAACAGCGGATGTAGCGGTAGTTCGGCAGCTAACAGTGGTCCCAAAATGGGTTCCCGTCGCATTTTTACGCCGCAGTTTAAGCTGCAGGTTCTGGAGTCCTATCGCAATGACAGCGACTGCAAGGGCAATCAGCGAGCCACCGCCAGAAAGTACAACATACACCGTCGGCAAATACAAAAGTGGCTGCAATGCGAATCCAATCTGCGCTCTTCAGTTGCCAATATAAATCAAAATAGTGTGAAACATCAGTTTCATAACATTAGCCATCATCATCATTCACATCAGCAGCTACAGCTACAGCAACCAATACAAGTGTCAATCAGCGCGACAGACGTCAGCGGTAGCCATTACAGTCATCACCATAGTCATCAGCATCAGCATCAGCAGCGTCAACATCTGTCCTTGGACCCAACCAGACACAGTGTCGCTTTGAGTTCTCTAACAGTGCCATCACCCCGATGTGGAGATGGAGGAACATCGTTAGCGACATCCCCGCAAGGAGTGTTGGCGGCGGCAAATTTGGCGGCAGTTGTTGCGGCTGCCGCAGTGGCGGGTGCAGCGGGAGTAATGGCTATAACCAGCGCACCAACATCAACGACAAAAGCAGCAGCAGCAGCATCAACAACAACTAATGTCGTCTCACCGTTACGGCCAACCGCAATTGTTGGTAGTAGTGGGAGAACAGTGTCGCCGCCATCAATACTTCATCCGCACCTTCAGCCCCACCACCACCATCAGCATCAGCACCACCACCACTATAGCATGCCATACACTCATACACCTACTGTGCCTGGGCCAGTGTCAGTGCCAATTCTAACACACCATATTTCCCCGCACCAGCCTCTTCATCACTACCAATACCACAACCTGTCGCATCATCCACACTCGACGATAGCAGCGACAGCACTAACACAAACGCAGCCGCAGCCATCAGCATTTTTGCCGTCAATCAGTCTACCCGTGACTATTTTGTCTTCTGCAGCAACAAAGACTGCAAATGCACCAATATCAGGGAACGCAATCGTACATAGTGAAAAGAATCGAAGTATCGATGAACTACGTGATATGACGACGGCGACAACGGCTGCCTTAGCTACAGCGACAGCGACAGGAAATAGCTATCTGCTATGCGATGGGTACGAGAATGGAGGAGAAAGCTGCCAAGAATATGTTTATAAGAATTACAATAAGAAATATGAAAATATGCAACAGCGTACACTGTCAGTGGCGCCAATGGACTTGTCACTTGGTCCACGGCGCTCGTGTAAAGAGGAAATGCAATATTTCGAAGCTGAAAGAGTTGTAACAACATCTCAAAGCAAATGCGGTAACGTATTCGCTTGCAATGAAAACCAGAATGTGCCACTCGTTACAAATGATGGAATCGTTGTTGATTTGACCTTCAGAAAGCGTAAGGTTGTTACAAGCACTCACGTTAGTGATGAGAAACCCGAAAAATTATCTAAACTTATAGTCGGTGCTGATGCTGATGCAACCGTTAAGTTGGAAGTAAAAGATTATGAGACTGCTGTGGAAGAAGATGAAGAAGTTGATGTAGATGTTGAGGAGAGAACTCCCCCTTCCAAGCCGATCAAATTATTTAAACCATATCTGTTAGACGAGGAAGATGATCAGAATTTACATAAGAAGTCCACAACAGCAGGAGCATTCTATGAAAATGGTGATGAGCAACGTGACCCCATTATATGGAGCCACCATCCGGCTTGCATGTCACCAAATAGCTACGACAGCCGCCAGGACAGCAGTCGGGGTAGTAATTTTCAAACTCCACCCCTTGAAAAGTACAATACATTTCCAATCGGGAGTCCTTACTTTCCCGCCCGCTCCATTATCCTCAGTCCAAACGCATCAACACCAGGATTGTCATCACCAACTAGCTTACGTTGCCCAAAAGGTTCTCCCGTCTCTGGATACGAAAGTTCATCCTCAACATACAGCGACTCATCTCTCAAAAAAGAAGCACCCAACAGCAGCAGCAGCAGCATTAGAGCTTTCAGCATCGACCTCAAGTTGCATCCAATCTACAACGACAATTTGATACTCAATGAAAGTCATATACAAAAATGGCTGGACCAAGAAACAGTTGCAACAAATCAACCTACAGCAAACACATCGATTGCCCTCTGTGTTTAGACATTGTATTTTTATATCCACAATATATAGTACATATACGGGCCCAATATCAGGCCCACGGAATATTTTACGTTTTGCCAACTAACAAAATTTGAAGTTTAAATTTTAAATTGATTAAATTCATTAATATTTTCCAAAATAATTATTACTCTCATCCTTTTGAAACATATCAAAATGCAATCAATTGTAGTAGATTACAAGTTACAATTAAATCGTTTTTAGTATTTATTATTAATTATATTACAATTAGAAAAAAACAATATGGAAATTGTGCAGTAAACTTAATTAATTAGATTATAAATACTGACATAACATTTTTTTTATATTATTCTTCGTTATACATACATTTAGTTATCAGTTAGAAACACAATTATAAAATAAGGACACAAATCAATACATATACTTGTAATGAAAGAACTGGTTGGCCTTGTATAGCTTTAAATAAAAATCAAATTTACATATACACACATATATATATAAATATATATATATATATTTAATAAAACATATAACTTTATTGATTTTGAAAACTAAATTAAATATTTTGTGATATGAAAAGAAATACATTTAATTAAAATCGTTGAAAAAAGTTTTTTATACATTTTTTAAATGTTTAACAAATGTATGAACAGTATTTTATATCTGAAAATAAAAATTTTCATGATATAGACAATAAATGCATTTTTTATTAAATATTAAATTGGAGGAGCAATTAAAATCGCAGAGAAATATTTCAGTCCTTGCAAAAAAAAAAAGCAGAATTTTGGACATGCTATGTGTGGGAAGACAAATGAGTTTTGAGCACCTGACAGAACTCAGAAAGAGACGATATAATCGGGAATGGTATCATATTAGGGGTGCTTGGATCAAATGTTTACTATATAACTAATCGAACGAGAAAGTTACACAACAAAATTCCATATTTTGAGAAAATTTGATTCACTAAATTATTTTCTATTATACATATGTACTCGTATGTGCACTCTGATTAAAATCTAGAAATTATTATTATATTTTTAAGTGGAAAGTTTCCTTTAAAATGTTCTGCCATAACACGAAAATCAAAATTTTTCATCAGAATTTATAAGACCTTCGGCGACATACATTTATTGTAGTCAAATTAGACGAAATTTGGTAGGATTTATCCAATTTTAAATAAAAGTTCGAGTTACAACAAAAACTCGAATTGTGGATTCTTTGCGATGTAATTTAGTGTCGATGTACATCTAAACGTTAAAGTACATAGAAAGATAGCACCACAGCCCAAGTCTCAGCCCCCTAAGTGGTCGGGATCCTGAGTGCTGTTAGGTCAACATTATACTGTTCCAGTAATCTCTAATCTCATTTAAGAGGGATTACGTAACTCACATTCCATCTAGGAATGACTGGAAGGGAGGAATTTTGGGGAGATGAGACCATATTAATTTCTACACGGCTGGCTCCAAGGTAAATAACCAAGTGAGTTATGGTATTTACTCTAAGGAACTGAAGATAAGAATTGTTGCGAGGTTTCCAGAAGATTGTAGCGTTTTTTAGGCAGAGGTTGGGTAAGTGTCGTTTCCAAAAAGAATATAAACATTTATTAAGATAGTCAGGCTGCTATTAAATCCCTAGTATCAGTCTTCCTAAACTCACTAGTGGCCAAACAATGCCGCTCGTCTCTTAATGAGATGGCATCGCATTTTAAGATTCACCTCATCTGGGTTCCTGGGCATAGGAACATTGATGGCAATTGCAAAGCTGAAGAACTTACTAGACAGGGGACTACTGCACAAATTCCTCAGGACAAGGAAGGTATTGGCATGCCACTTGCCACCTGCAAGTTACTGCTTGAAGAAAACATGATAAAAAAAGCTAACAAAAGTTGGACCCAAGGATTAACTCACAATATAACAAGGCAAATCTGGCCGGAATGGAACTCTAAGCAATCTATAGAACTGATAGTAAGTATCTCGACAGTTGTTGCAGCCATAACTGGCCACTGCCTTATCGGCAGACGTGCGGAGGAATAGGTATTCGGTCTAAAGACTTCTATAGCTGTTGTAGATATATAGAATAGGAGGAATACATCAAACATTTTCTTTGCTTCTGCCCTACACTTGCTAAAAAACGCCACAAAACACTTAGTTCGTTTTTGTTTGATGATCTGGATGACGTTAGACATGTCAGCTATTTAGTTTTATTACGAAAGCTGGTTGGTTCAATGAGAGGGTATAGTCAAGTACCCTGTGGCATCACAATGGACCAACATTTGGTCTAAGCGAGTCGGTTCGCAATTGACAGCCAGCCCTACCTAACCTAGGTCAAAGTTCGCAATAAACGTTTTTTTTTTTTGCGAAAGCAGTCGAATTCGATATCTAATATCTCCAGTCCTGGTTAACCATTTTTACTGCGTGGTAGCTCATTTTAAGGGGTATAAAAAGGCAAACAAAACAAAACCTTTTTTATGAATAAAATCGCGATTTGGGGCACCATTTTCGAAGTTGTCACATTTTACTAAGCCCTACTTCACGTAATCGGTTCGCAAAAAATTTCTTAAGATCAAGGGTCTTAATATTTATTTTTAAGGCATAGTAGATGAAAACAAAGAAAAAAGTAAAACCAATAACATTAAATTTGGTTTTGTGGGCTTTGAGAACTAAAATTTTTAGAATAGAGTAAAACAGGCTATTTTTAGACCAAAATATAGCTCGTCCTCAGCATCCCAAGCAACTAAGTGGTTGAACGAAATGAGATGTTTTTATTTTTGATTTCAAAATGTACTGATTCTCGAACTTGACGTTACATTTTCCAACAAAAAAAAAACAATATTTCACAAAATTTCTTATTTTACTACTCTATTTGAAGTCAAAATTGTTTATTTGAGATGGCTTGGGCTTGCATGTAAAGCATATTACCATCGGATATGCCTCAGTTACAATAGTGGTAACCTTCCTATTGATCACGATTATAATTATATCCTATCACGATTTCACGAGTGTTGATAGCAGATTCGGTTCAATCCAAATTTTGTTCTGATCTTTTTTTTTTTAATATTATTTCGGCCGTTCCTTTTATAAATACAAATTATATAGCCCTAAAAAGCCTTGTATACGATGTTTAGAGTGAGAGGTACAAGAGAGGTTAAGAGCATACTTGAATCTGAAATGAATTCATCATCGAACTACACCTTATACTCGATCCATAGAGCTATCGCATCCCCATTTAGAAATTAGCTACAACTCCTTTGGTTTCGATTTCTAAATTTGAATTTTCAAGTTTAACTCCGAATATCATGTAGCCTATAGAAGATAAAAAATTTAACTTATTTTTCGAAAAGCCAACTAATTCATGTTCTAAAAACTTTTTTTGTAGATTAAATATTTACAGTGAAGAAAATTATTTTAAAAATTACTTCTTTTGTTTTCATAAATTTTGGGAAATTGTGGTACAAGAGCTGTTCTACTTGTGCCAAAATAATATACATACATACGTTAAATCATCATTTCTCACAAAAAAAAAAGGCAACAAAGTCGGGTACCCAACTTCTTTAATTTTGACAAAGAATATCCCATACGCATCAGCAATTGGTCTTTATAAACACAACATTTTTTTGCAATTGCACTTGTAATCGGTATGAAATGCATTTATTTTTATATTTACAGAATTAAATTTTTAGTGTTCTAACGTTACACTTAAAAATTGAACTGGAGCATGCCCTGGAATTTGAATATGGCACATGGTGGTCAAAAGCATCTAGATTTTAAATTAAATGCTGATATTATGCTTCTGACCCATTCAGATTTTTTTTGGTAATATACATACAATCTTACCAATTTGTTTACTCAAATTTCGAAAAATTAAAATTTTGCAACTCTGATATCAAACCGATTCATTAGGAAATATGTAAATTATCGGATCTTAAGTGTTCCCGAAAAATGAGAACTTGAGGTTATTTTGAACATGTCTATTATACACATATTCGAAATCCGTTGGCTCCTCCCAAAACTCTACAATTTGGAAAAAGGTACACCCTAATGCAAACATATAGCAATGTTATGTAGCCTGCTTTCCTACAATCAGTTCCCACAATAGTTCTTCCTTTTAATTATAAACATAAACAATTTTAATTGTTAACGACTGTTTCTTTCGACAAAAACAAATAATTTGAAGTTGCATAGGGAAAAAAATTTAAATTTCAAAGCAAAAACTAGTATTTATTATTATTTTTTCAATATTTTAATATGGCACTTTGCTTTTGTTTTTAGTTTAATTCAAAAATAAATGTATTATTGAATATCGTCGCTTAAACTGCAAAATCGCATATCGTTTTTATTTTATTTTGTGATATTTTCATTTCAGTATTGGCTTGATAAAAGTTCCATTTAATAGCTAGAAAACACCAGCTGACGCCGATTTATATCATTTTAAAGTAATTGATCATCTATCGATGTTCCTCGAATTTCATTGCGCACAGTGTAATAAGTACTTCATTTAGCAAATAACATATTCTGTGAATTTATTATAAACTAGCAGACCCTCGCTATTTTCTTTTCAAAATAGTTGCTTCAATGACATTGTTCATTAGCTTTTTCACGGCAAGTCTGGTACCATTACAAAGTCGTGGTTGATTTATATTGCGAAACATATGCAAAGTTCTATCTAATTTCCTGTGGGCCATAGTACACTCAACCCATACGATTAGTTTGCGTTGTTGCAAAACTTTTGCCATTCCAGATGCCTTTGAGATATTGCATGTAGGGATTTCTTTAATCTGCATGTTCAAAAGCTGCTTAAGTGCAGAGTGTGCTGTTCAGCCACCATCCAATAAAGTGGCAGCAATTCCAGAAGAAGCGAGTGCCAATGCAATTTTATTTTGCGATCGTATGGATGCTAAAAGTGATCAAATCAAAAATGTTTTTCCCGTGCCTCCAGGAGCTCCCAAAAAATCATTCATCATTATTAGGCATAATTTTGCTGGCGGTTAATTTTCCTATATGGGAGGTGTGGCACCGTCTTTTTTTCATTGAAACTTACTTTAGACCGTATCTTTTATATACAGAGGCACCAAGTTCCATTCGTCTGCGTCCAATAGGTGATGTTGATGATGAATTTGATTTTGTTCTCATATGGGAGGGCGTGATATCGCCTATTTGTTCCAAACTAAACTAGGCTAAGAACTTTCCATAAGCCATAAGAAACATATGTGCAACATTTTATTTATCTGCGTCAAATAGGTGCTGAGATATAACAAATTTTGATTTGTTCTCTTTTGGGAGGCGTGTTATCGCCCATTTTTTCAATGAAAATTACTTCAGCTCGTATTTTTTATATTTTTACCACGTTCCATTCATATGCGTCCAAAAGTTAATGAGATATGATTAATTTGAATTTTCTCTTATATCGGGGGCGTGACATCGCCTGTTTTTTCAAATCCAAACTATGCCTATAACTTTCGACAGACTAACAGAAACATTTAAAAAAAAAATTATGAAAATCCGTTGAGCAGTTCGCTAGTTTATGTGCGACAGACGAACGGCGTTCAATTTTTATATGTATAGAGATACTTAGTAAGTAAATTCAAATTTTTAAAAGGTTTTAACGTTAATTGTTTGGCTTAAAATTTCATAAATTTGAAGAGTTAAATAACAATATTTCAGAATGCGTCCAGGTTATTTTTCTATAAAACTTTCATAGCGGAAGTGTTCAACTCAAAAACAATTAATTTTTTAAATCAGATTAGTAGTTTCAAAACTATTACTTTTGATTAGGTTTTTAGCACAAATTTACAGAATTTAATCAGATTAAGTCTTTATCTATAAATTTTTTGTTCTCACTCCTGGACTAATGCATTTTTTTACGGTATTAGTTCTGGAAATATTCCTAGCTTGTTGGTATTCTTAATTTTGAGATAGCCTTAAAGAATGAAGTACAACAGTGTCAAATTGATCGATATTGGCTATCAAATATGTTAACCAAAAATATTGCGAACTGTATTTTTTTAACGCCTATTGCTCCGCCGTAATTTTATTCATTACAGAAATTGGTAAAGGCTCAACCCGAGAAATGTGTTAAATTGCATCACAATTATCATTAATAGGGTATTACAATCAAAGTTATTTGAATTCTCTTACCATTTTCCTTAATCTTTTTGGGCTCTCTTATAGGAAAGATCAGAAGGGCGAATTCGAAGGAGAAATTTACTACTTATTATGTGATATCGGAAGCAAAAAAATCACGTATTCGGAAGATAACTTGAAATTTACCCCAAACCTAAGTTTTTGCGCTCTTTTCAGTATCCCTCTTTTTTTTAAAAAAAAAAATTATGAGCAATCCTTTATTTGTTATGACAAATTGAATAGGATAGCTAAAAAGTCACCTTGGATGTTAATTAAGATAAATTAAGGTCAAAATTTTGTATAGTATTATAGTGCATTACTTACTTACTTGGGTGGCCATAACAACCCGTTACCGGGTTACGGCCGACCTCAAAAGCTCTCTCCAGGCGCCTCTGGTTCGCGCGCGCCTTCTCCAATCAGTCACACCAAGCGTGGATAGGGTTTCCTCGGCTTGGTCTTTCCATCGGAGGCATGGTCTTCCTCTTCGTCGCTGCCCAGCGGCTTCCGCATCAAACACCTTTTTCGCCGGAACTTCTTCGTCCATACGCACAACATTTCCCAGCCAGCGCAGACGTTGGATAGTGATGCGCTTGACTAAGTCAATGTCAGCGTAGAGCTCGTACAGTTCGTGGTTCATTCGAATACGGTAGTCGTCGCCAACGTGAACAGGACCGAAGATTTTGCGAAGAATTTTTCTCTCAAACACCCCAAGCGTGGCTGCATCAGTCTGCGACACAACACATGCTTCTGCGCCGTAAAGTAGCACGGGTAAGATGAGCGTCTTGTAGAGCGTCAGTTTTGTCGGGCGAGAGAGGTCTCTACTACTCAATTGCTTACTGAGACCATAGTAACAACTATTAGCAAGAGTTAGTCTTCGCTTTATCTCCAGGCTGACATCGTTTTGAGTGTTCACGGCGGTGCCAAGATAGGAGAATTCCTTGACAACTTCGAAAGTATAGTTGTTCGCAGTAACATAGGATCCAATACGCCGCGTCTCCCTGTTTGTGGACAGCATATACTTTGTTTTGCCCTCGTTCACCATCAAACCCACTTTACGATGTACACTGGCTCTTCGCAACACCCCTTCCATCACAAAGTTGAAGAGGTTGCAGGATAGTGAATCGCCCTGTCTGAAACCTCGTTCTGTATCAAATGGTTCGGAGAGGTCCCTTCCCACTCTGACGGAGCTGGCTGTGTTGCTCAACGTCATTCTGCAAAGCCGCACCAGCTTCGCAGGTATACCGAACTCAGACATGGTGGCATACAGGCAATCCCGTATCGGGCTATCGAAAGCAGCTTTAAAATCGATAAAGAGATGATGGGTATCGATCTGTTTTTCGTGCATTACGATAAGAATAAAAAAACGGTATTTTTGAAAAAAAATTGTTTTGACTAATGGAGCAATAATTCTGACTTGAAAACACAGCTCACTACTGAGCATGTGAGTAAATTACCTAATGAAACGTTTCCATTTGATTACTTTACTTTAGAAAGTTATGAGAAAAGTAAGTACTCAAAAAAATTTAGAATCGCATGTTTCAATATGGCTGTTAAGAAACGTACCACCCTGTACATGTACATATTTCTTAGCTAATTACGTTGTTTAACACCTGTGACATCCTCTGAGCACAACAAATAAAAATTAATAAAATATATATTAATATTTATATCACATCAGCATTTATTGAAATTATGGCACGTTCTCTCAATGTGTTTTGTACGACAATATTTATGAGTAGTTAGCATTGTTTATTTTCACTTAATTCATACATACGTATGCCAAAAATGGTACAAAGCTATTACTGGAATAAAAAATGTAAATAAGTTGCAATTACAGCTGCGAATTATTGGTATTAAAAACTCACTGTTAAATTGACATTTAATTTGAAAATTGTTTTTTGAGTAGATAATTTAATTTACAGGCATAAATATGAGGAGGAAAATGTTGAATTAGGCACTTACGCTCGAAAAAATGTAATGCCCACAGACAGTATTACCCGAAAACTTGATTTAGGAACCTCACTCTTCATACACAAACCTATGCATAAGGTTACATGGTGTTCACCAAGTGGTACAGAGATGAAAATCGGTCACTTTTGCATTGGTACAATCTGGCGAAGCAGCCTACTCAACGTTTGCACAATGAGACAAGCAGGCTCGGTTACTGATCACTTTCTTGTTGTGGCTAAAGTTAGGTTAGATGCGATAGTTTTCCAGTAAAATTTTCTAAATATCAAACCATTGACTCAAAAGTATACAAATAAGCCATTTTTTAATACAGAAAAAAAAAATCGTAAAAATCGCGTCTACTACGAGAAATAAAATGTTTTTTTTACACTATCATTGCACAAATTTTCAGCAAAAAACCTGGCTTTTTCGAGAAAATGATTTTTCTATTCTTAAGATATGAAATGAAAGGGTTAATGCAATTTTTTTTTCTATATAAATTGACGCAACTCACCAAATGTGAACGGAGTTGGATAATGGGTCTTTGCTCATCCCATACAACAAAAATTCTTATAGTCTTGGTACATGGACCCAATCAATAGTCTGCAGTAAGGACTGCGTAAAATGTAGGCGGGGTTGTACAAAGAGCAGTGCGCGTTCAAAGCCGCTGGTTCAGCTAGTATTATATATATAAATGTAAACGAGGAAAATCGGCGTTAACGAACATTCCAGCCAGAACATTAATCCAATTTAAATGGCGCAAAGAAAAAAGAGAGAGGAAAAGGATTGCTTATGTGTACTAAACTATATTGTCTATTGTGCTAGGAAAATCGGCACAATTAATTAGATACACAATTGGCCCATTTACTGACCCTTGTGGAACACCTGCAGGTATTTGAATTAAATTATTTTCTTTGATGAGAGGGGTATTTATGATATTCTTAATGAAAACTCAAAAAATTAGTAAATAATTAGATTTCTTTTATTTTCTTCTCACTAGCAAATTCTGTTATTAAGGATATAGAAGAGAGTTGTGCATTATTGATTTATTTCGTAATGATTCGAGATTAATTGCTTAAACAAGTATAGTTTTCATTCCTTATCGTGCAAAAACGGGAATAGGCATTACAACAAGGAGTGGACATTTCCAAAGAGAAAATCTATACCTTAAGAGGGCAGGGGCAGTCAGACGCGTGAAAAATAGAGAATTTTCAATAATTTTTTTTTTGTATTAATTTAATTTATTTAATAAAAGTGATAATATGGCATAATTGCACTATGTTTCAACTTGACTTGACGAAAGTTTAAAAAAAAAAATAAAAAAGTTATAGCTGGCTGTGTCGGACCCTGTCAGAAACCCATACAGAGTGCCTTGCGGTGATAATCACAAATCACTCAGGACTCAGGAAATTTACCTTTAGATTTTCGGAAAAATACCAAAAAAATCGCTATTTAAAAAAAAATTCTTCCTTCCTGTGTAAATTTCATTGAAATCTATCGATTGGTTTTCGAGTTACATTGGCCACCAGTTCCGAAAACATAGTTTTGAGAAAAACTCATTTAAAGTTCAACTACCGCACACAGACTGACGAGAAACACATGAATGAGAGAGAGAGCCTTTGGTTATTGCCGAATAATGCCTAACTTCCATGTGATCTTTCTTGAACATATCTTATCAAATATCAGGGAGGACATCACATGCTATAAAGATAGCAAGATGTATGCTATTCACTCTCGCATACTCCAAGCGCATTAGGTTCTGTTCGCATGCTTTTTCTTTCTTACAAAAATTTGATTTGATATCCCTGATATGGGATCAAGAAAGATAGCACTGAAATTAGGCTTAGCTCTAAAAGTAATTGTCGGATTGACTTCAAATTTTCAGGATATATTTTTAAGATATTATACTTTGAGAAAATGCAAAAAAATCGATTTCTTGAAAATTCTGACTGCCCCCTTAAAAAAATTAAAAAACTTTACTTATTCGAAATTCATTCCAAAATGGAGTGGGCTTCTTCGTTACTTTTGCGAAAGTTTCCCAATTAGAATTTAAAGTGCACAGCTTTTTTAATAAATAACTCATAGCTTATGATGTTTTTTAACTATGAAGATATCACCTCTAAGGATATTAGACCTTTTTAAGCCCAGTAATGTGATGACTAGCTCTATGCTTATATAATCGAAGGAAAAAAACATAAAATCAGTTTTTCAATTAAATTAAACGATGTTTTTCTCTTTTTTCAGGAATCAGAATTTAATCCACGTTTTGGTGGAAAAATTCAAGTTAATGAGCTATGCTGCCAATAAATATGACGATTCTGAAGAAGGTTAGGATCGCGTTAATAAAATTCTAACAGACGCTTGGTGAACTAAATTTCCGCATAGCACCACTCAATTTCATTGCAGCCTCATTGAATCTGCGCGCAGTTAATTATAAAATTGCACCTAACGATCGTCATAAGTCTAAATTAACTAGCGGCAAGACCCGCTATTGACATAACAACTTCTGTGGTTTCAGACTTTGCAGTGTTCGAAGTCATCAAATTAATTGTAGGGTAAATGAAATTAAAATGTGCTCGTTTTAAAATTAATTTTTTAATTTTTTTTCTTATTTTCCCTTAGTCACCAAGGTATTGGCAACCGCTTAGTACATTCTAAAAACCAATAATTGCACCAAAAATATAATACTACGGTAAAGAATATTATCGACTCGAGGTGCAAGGCGAAATGTCACTACAAGAGTTCCTGAACTATTTCGAGCACCACATTTCGAATTAATATAATAAAAATAACAAAAACCAAATTTTACGGGAGAGGGTTTTCTACTTTTCTGTGCTTTAGCTAGCAGAACAAAACCAAAATTTCCATAAGAATTTCAGCTACAATATTTTACCAGGTGATACGTAGTGGGGTATTGATTAAATTTTCATCAAAAAAGTCAATTTCGAAAAAATGGCACATAAGATAATTTCGGCAACATTGGTCGATATGCACATATTTATTATTAAATAAAGAATTGGTAAAAATTGGCCATTCATCAATAACGTGACATTACTATTTTCGTACGATAATACAAATCTTATTCTCATTAAGAATTTATATTTTATATTATTAATGAAGTGTTCAGCTATTTTTATTACTTCTGTAATAAAATAATAATAATTTAAAAGAATAATTACACTACTCAACAAAATTAACTTTTTTTTTGTTGCCCCGTATGTCTCTGCGGATTTCTATAGTTTCAAGCTCACAGTTTATGAATATATTCGTGAAAGTGCTGGATTGGCTCTAGTTTTTATGATATTGAGGTATTTATCTCTCATATATAAAAGTCTCGTGTCACAGTGTTTGTTACCGAACTCCTCCGAAACGGCTTGAATGATTTTTATGAAATTTTGTGTGTATATTTGGTAGGTTTGAGAATAGCTTGCAGGCTATAAAAATTTTATTAAGGGTGCATATTAAGGGTGGCCCTCATACAAAATTATTTTTAAAATAGCATTTTCACAAAGACCACTACATCGTTTCACATGGAATTTACACCACGTGTCGTTTATATTATAAAAGACACGTGGTGTAAGTTCCATGTGAATCGATTAACCTGTCTTCGTAAAAATGCTATTTTAAAAATATTTTTGTATGAGGTACACCCTAAATATGCACACTAAATAAAAGTTTTATAGACTCAACTATGTCTCTAAATATAAAATACAAGGGGTGTAAATTCCATGTGAATCGATGAATTGGTCTTTGTGAAAATTCTATCTTAAAAATATTTTTGTATGAGGGCCACCCTAAATATGTTCCCTAAATAAAATTTTTATAGCCTACGAGCTATTCTCAGACCTACCAAATATACACACAAAATTTCGTAAAAATCAGTCAAACCGTTTCGGAGGAGTTCGGTAACAAACACTGTGACACGAGATTTTTATATATGAGTGATAAATACCTCAATATCATAAAAACTAGAGCCAACCCAGCACTTTCATGAATATATTCGTAAACTGTGAGCTTCAAACTACAGAAATCCGCAGAGACATCCAGGGCAACAAAACCACTGTTGACTAGTGTTATTAAATAAATAATAATAATGAAACGTATGCTTGAAGCTTCTTGCTGAGGAATGAAGCGCAAAACTCATTATTTTTATATACGGATTACAAAACTGTTAAACTGCTGCTGTTTCTGTTTGCGAGCTGCAGTTTCATATTGAAAATTTCGCAAAACACCAGGCCAACATAAACAGCAGCAGGGATGAGTTGTTTAACAGTTTTGTTAAAACTTGAATAACTTCGAAACTAATCCACCGATTTGAATGATGAAAAGGTCATTTTATTGCAAATGAGTTGAGGAAAAGAATAGAAAACTTAACTGTTCTAAAAACTTTCACCAGATGGCCCTTGAATTAGTTGAAACTGTTTAAAGTGCCATCTGGTGGCAATTTTCAGAACTTTAAAGTTTCTCATTCTCTTCTTCATTTCATTTACAATAAAATCACGCAATCCTCATTCAAATCGGTCCATTAGTTTCGGAGTTATTCAAGTTTTAACAAAACTTTTGAGCAACTCATCCCTGCTGCTGTTTTTGTTGGCCTGGTGTTTTGCGAAATTTTCAATATGAAACTGCAGCTCGCAAACAGAAACAGCAGCAGTTTAACAGTTTTGTTAAAACTTCAATAACACCGAAACTGATGGACCGATTTGAATGATTTTATTGTAAATGAGTTGAGGAAGAGAATGGAAAACTTAAAAGTTCTAAAAACTGCCACCAGATAGCACTTTAAGCCGTTTTAATAGTTTTAACTACTTAAAGCACTATCTGGTTGCAGTTTTCAGAACTTTAAAGTATTTCATTCTCTACCTCAACTCATTTACAATAAAATGACGTTTACCTCATTCAAATCCATTAGTTTCGGAGGTATTCAAGTTAAACCTTTCACATCTCATGTTAAGAGAAACACTAGGCTTTTTAAAAAAATGTAACAATGGAAAATTAAACTACAGATTCACGAATTATAAAATATGAATTACGAGTAATGACTTGTTTGCTTATATCTCAAAGATGTTTAAATGCAGAGACTAAATTTTTTCGAGATATTCAACCTCTTTTAACTTTTTTCAAAATTTTCAATACTTTTTCATCTTTTCAACCTTTTCCAACTGTTTTAACATTTTGTAACTTAGTTTTTCCAACATTTTCCATTTTTCTCTAATTTTTCAACATCTTACAACTTTTTTCGGCTGATTCAATATTTTTCAAAATTTTCCCAATGTTTCTTAATCATAGGATTAAAGTGAAATACTGAACGATGGTCAGTCACATGGGGCCTTAAAACAATAAAACCAAATTTCACACAAATACGATCAGATCAAAAATTGGCGAATTTCTAAAAAAAGGCTGTTGACGCGGTGTATATTTTTTTAATTTTTTGTCAAAGATAACACCTTCACTAGATTATTATTTTCAGTTAACAACAAATTTTTTTATTGGCCTTTTCGCTATTAGCAAAAAAGGGTTTTATAGCGTATTTTAAAAGCCTTTTAAAGACATGTAGAACGACAGCATATGTAGGGGGCATAGAAGCGCTATTTGGCTTATGAAGAGATGTTCCCCTTTTTGCTATATTTGAAGAGATTCAGTAAATTATCTTTTTGAGGTGTTTAAAACACACCTTACAAAGTATTAAATAAATAAACTTAAGTAAAAAGTGTCTTGCTTAGAAACTTTAAAGATGTATTGGAGACCTTATGTTCAAATGTTAGACCTTTATTATACTTAATTTAACTTTAATTTTTACGTCCGATTTGTACGACTATTTCGACCATGTTCCAACGATCCATAGTTCTGCACGATACCTACTAAGCTATCTGTGATCTATTATACTATACGTTAAGAACGAGTTATATCTTTCTCACATTTGTCTTGGTAATGCGCATTAAAAAGACAAAAAAAAAAAGGACAGTATGTGCTCTCGTGAGGTGGCATGTCTCATGTGTCTCTTTATACTGTTCATAATAAAATGCTTATAAAAACATGAGGAGGCATATCTTTAAGTGATATTATGTTTTCAGTATAAAGACACACACGAGACATAACGCTTCAAGTCTTCATAAGCATTGCATAATGTACAGTATAAAGATACACACGAGGCATTCCAACTCATGTCTCGTATGTGCCTTTACTGTACATAAGAAAGTCCTTATAAAGACATTAAGTAGCATGTTTCGTGTGTGGCATTATACTGTACAGTGTAGTGACACATAATCGACCAGATCTTCACACTACGTCAAATTCTGGAAAAAGTCACGAAAACCAGATCGATATCTATCATCTCATTATGAATTATAAAGCTGCTTTCAATAGCCCGAAACGAGATTGCCTATATAAGGCCATGTCTGACTTCGGTATACCTGCGAAGCTAATGCGGCTTTGCGGAATCACGTTGAGCACCATATCCAGCTGCTTCAGCGTAGGAATGGTTCTCCGGACCATTTGGTTTCAGACAAGGCGACCCACTAATCTGCAACCTCTTCAACTTTGTGATGGAAGGGGTGTTGCGAAAAGCCGGTTTATATCGCAACGGCACTATTTTTCACCAGTGTTCAGCTGCGTTTTCTGCTATCGAAAAAGAGTTAGTAAAGGTGGATTTGAAAGTGAACAAGAGCAAAACAAAGTATATACCGTCCACAAACAGTCCGGACTGATTGGAGAAGACGCGCGCGAAACATAGGCGCCTGTTGAAGATGTTGAGGTCGGACGAAATTCGGTAACGGGTTGTTATGGCCACCCAAGTAAGTAATTTTTTTTTAGAAAGCTGCGGGGTCTGGCCCAGGCCAAACTCTTTTCCTTTTCTTTTGTATAAGAAACAAACAAACAAATAGCGAAGACTTCACTTTGGTTTGTAAATTTTTCTTGTAATGCTCTTTCAGACACTACATTTTTAATTTTTTTCCAACTTATACTCCATTTTTACTCCTTCTCTGCTGCTGCATCTTGTCAGAGCAGCATATAATTGACCATGTGTAAAAATTGGGTATTTAAATAAATTGAAAGCGAGCTTCTCAGAATTTTTGTTTTCATCATATATTTGTTATCTTTCTTCTTTCATTATACGCAAATTTGCTGACACCGAAAATTATATTATATACTAGAAAAGCTACTTTGAAGATATAGCTCTAACAAATTGCTCTTAATATTCACTTGTATTTATCAGTACTCGAGTATTCTTATAATAATTGTAGATTTATGGTATTGTACCCAAACGTTTATAATCTATTTTCTCCAATTGCACAAGGGGCTTCAATTGCTCTGCAAACACTCGCATTTCATCTCCAATTGAGTCTTGACCATTAGGTGCCAAAACTGATAGTTCTACCAAATAACTTTGAGAAATGGGCTCATTGCACATGTCCTGCTGTTTACCTGGAACTATTTTAATTATCTTTGATACGGAAATCTTCATTCGTCCCTTCCTAAACATAAATCCTTAAAATAAAATAAAAAAACAAATTATTTAACATAGATAATCGTTTGAAGGTCATAATTACAGTTGTACACATTCAAGTAAGTGTACTAGCTAGAACAAAAAAGTACCATTGTATATTTTTATGTTACTTCTATTTAAAACTAGTAACGAGCCATTCCGGCTAGTTTGAGTACTAGTTAGAAACTAAGCTACTTTACAAAATAAATTATAAAGCTAAGTCTGATTATTTTATAGTGCTGAGTCTGCAATCGTCAGCGGTGACTTGAAAAATATTACACTACTCAAATCCCGGTCGCATATTTGTCTGCATTTGTAATTCGACAATATAATGTAGATTTTTACGTTCATCTCATGCAGTAATGGTAGGCTTAAGAATTAACATTTACCAACGGAAATGTTGATATGCTGGGTTTTATCTTTAAAACGTTATAGTAAATAAGTACTAGTAGTTGCCTTTCTGGCTCGTTGATAATGTTAATACCGTCATCAGCCAACACCAATGAATAATAAGTTAGCCATGAATCCAGAAGTTAGTTTGTCTTTTATAAGTTTCCAGAATCTTTATTCGATCTTTTATGCATGAATCTTCGTAAATTCAGGTCTTTAGCGAAGGTTAGAAGGGCTATAAGAAGTTCTTCGAATATGGGTTGAGGAGTTTAACGACAAATAGGTGAGGCCCCTTCCATACAAAACAAAAACAAACTCAAAACGCTATACCTTCGCACTTATAACAATTACAGTTTTGAAATTTCGTACTTCGATCTATACATCATCTGCTGAGCACTTATTCAATTGAGATTTGAAGCTACTTAGTTTCTAGAATAGTTTGAATGTGATCCCATTTCTTATCTAGCTCGGCTACATAGTGTTGACGTGATACAAAACAAAATTGAATAGTTTAAGTAAAATCGGGAAATTAACAAAAAAAAAACTAACTTATTTGCTGCTGGGTTGTAAGTGCCTTTAAATTTAGAATCAACCTTCTCTTGTCATAACGACTAAAAATACAAAATCAACAACAACAACAACCTTAATATTACTCTATATCATTCTTTAAATTGCATATGCTTTAGTTATCGATTTGATTATTATTACTATACCTCGACTGATATATTCGAAATCCAACCGACATCCTAGTTCTGTTAAAAACTCAAGTATGGTAGAAGTACAGCCAACATCAATACTGGAACGAACTAATGTAGGACGCGCTCGATCAAGTTCCGGCTGACCAGTGTACCGCAATTGAAAAGGAGCTTCTTTATCTAGGGCCCGTCGAACTCGTAGAAGCAAAGGTGCTTGCTGATTTGGCTGCCGCAAGCTCAGACAAACTTCTAAATCGTGAAACGTTTCCGGTGATGTATCCACATTATCACAAAGCCCTTTTAATCTATAAAAAAAGATTTTTAAACGAATTTTCAGAAAATGATTTACAGGATTCAACAATGCTATCTTATATATTCTATTTAGTCTCTTCGAGTGCAATCATTTGGTATATATTTTAAGCTGTAATCTTATACTTTTAATTAAAATAATTGACTAAAATTCGGGAATCAGGACGGGCCTCGGCAAGCCAACATTGGTTTGTTAGTTTCACCAAAATACATCTCAATCTTTCCCTTACATCCCATTCTGTAATCTTATACACTCGACTTTTCTACTGCGGGCTCTGTCGATATTAGATATGTATTAAGTTAGGAGTTCCCAACAAATGTTAACTTTCAAAATCGCTGTATCAACTTCCGATTTCACACACTATTTCCTCTTAAAAATAAACAATATTAGACGAAGTAAACGTGTGACCATCGTTTTATGTTAATTCCTGGATTTCAGTTTCTCACACATCGTTTCGTACCGGTTAATAAGATGATCCCTGGCTGAATCCAAAATAGACCCTTGTAGTAAATATTCTTGATTAGGAATAATTCTACTTCGCAGTGCATGCGATAGCGATTCTTCTGCAGAAGTTACTTGAATCATTTGATTAACTTTATAAGACAAATATAAAATTCGGAAACTATCAACAAAGATATAGTGATGGACATTTATCTGACTTATAGCCTAAACACAATTCTGATGGGTGACGCAAAGTCCGCCACCGTTTAACGGTTGTCAAAATTAGAACACGAACGAAAAAACCGCTGACCGTTATTTACATTTAATTCTATTTTATCCGTGTCAGCCGACGGATCAGTGATGCATTTCTAATAAGCTTTTGCGAATTTATTAATTGAAGTTTAATTAATATTAAAAACAAGAACATAAATGAAATAAATTCCAACGAAATATTAAACGAAGAAGTACGCACTAACAAAAAACAAAGAATCAATATTTATTTGAAAATTTATTTATGTTAAATTATTTAAACTAAATGCTATTTTAAATATTTATTTTGCTTAATATCACTAATCTGTCGGCCGTCGAACGTATGCATCGACTCACTACGCCGACGTAGAGATTGAACTACTACGTCGTACACAACACCTTATCTTCTGAACGCCACCATATAATTGCATGCAGCTGTGTCAGATTCTATTTTTTGCAATGTTTTCGTGATAAAAAAAGTAAGAAATGAATTATCTGCGTCAAGCATTTTGTAATCGGACAATAGTGGCGCTTTACCAAAACATTTTACGATCTGATGTAATACTTCCAGTGTCTTTTAAGCTCTACGGATTTAGTCCGCATCAGTTTTTGCGTCCTGGCAGCTATGGTAATCGAAATTTTTTTCGTAATTGCACAGAGTATAGCGGAGTTGGAATCGAAAAAACCAGTGCTGGAGTACCCTTTGCGAAGCTAGAGACAAAACTACAATTAATTTACACGTGTAAAGTATGCAAAGCAAGAAATTCGAAGACTTTTTCCAAGTTAGCTTATCAGAAAGGTGTCGTGATAGTGAGGTGTGACGGATGCTCGTCAAATCATCTCATAGCTGACAATTTAAATTGGTTCACAGATATGAATGGTAAACGAAATATTGAAGACATTTTAGCAGAAAAGGGAGAGAGCGTTACAAAGAGCACATCTGAAAGTAATGAATTCCTGCCAAAGGCTGGTTCGTAGAATATATGTACATATAAAAATTTTTGTTACAATATTAAATAATGATGTACTGCCGAGTTTGCTGGCCAAATAAGGGCTGAATATAATAAAAATTTTAGTTAACTTGTTTTGGCTAATTGTAAATTAAATACGATTGATATTTTTCTTTAAAGAACGGTATTCTTGTAAACTTACGTTAAATTTGTAAATTTACAATGTCGAAATTCTCGAATGACTTGACCGGAGAGTTCCGTGTTCTTTTTTTTTTTTTGAGCATTGAAATTTCAATTAAAATGGCGTTTAATTGGTAATGCATACTTTACATTTATCGTCTAAATTTGCATGATTCCATATTTGCCGCAAAAAATCTACGAAAAATTGGTCCCTACTATAAAATCTATCGAAGCAAACCGAATATCCGTAAACAATGTTTTCAGAACTCTGTAAAATTGTTTCAGATACATTTTAGCAACTCGATCACAGCTTAGTAGGAAACAAATTCCAATTGCTAAGAATTGAATTTAGGGATCAATGTTGGTTTCAATTCCATGGCAAAAGAAATTGATTCCTGTATCGATTCCATTCCAAGAATCAAAATTTGAAATTGAAAAAGTCGATTTCATATCCTTGGAATGGAATTCAAATTTTTCTTCGAAATTTTTATTCCTGAAATGAAATTGAGACAGGAACAATGGAACAATTTAACCTGGTAATTGGTGACATATTTTTCGGTTATTACCACATATATTCATATGTACAGTGTTGGAAAAAATAATAGGGACAAACGCAGCAAAATATTTATTATTGGAATATTTTTTTTATTCTACAATCTTGAATGAAATTCACCAACTTTGACGAACGTTTTGGATCATTGTCGAGCATAAATTCCCATGGAAGAGGTATTTCCTCTTCTGCATAGGGTAATATTGTAGAACTAAGTAAGGTGCTGCCCATAATTATAAGACACTTCCAAAACTTATCTTTAACCCTCGGATGTTTTTGCAAAAACTAAAAATACTGAATGAATGTACAAATAATATGCTTCAAAAAAATACATATTTTATATATTTTAAGCACAGCATTGGAAAAAGCCGTTACTTTTGATTAGAATGCACACATTTTTGTTAACTGGCAACTGTATCAAAATTATAAGACACCTTTGTTTTACGGTCAAAACAAAGAAACAAGTAATGGAATGTAATTAATCTTTAACTTAATGGAAGTTAGTAGCCAATATAGCCATCTAGGTTTTCCCCAACATCAAAAATGCGATTTTTCACCGAATTAATTAGGTTGAAGAACAAGTTTGGTTCGAGTTTGTTCCAATCACTTAAAATTATTCTTTTAAGATCGGTAACATTTTGATATATTTTTTTTTTTCAGCATATACTCACCGTGCCAAGACTCTCCAAACATTTTTATGGAGTTTAAGCCCGGAACGCATGTAGGCAAGTCCATAATCTCAACGGAATGGACTTGTAAAAAGGTCATTGTCCTGTGACTTGTATGAATACGAGCATTATCCTGCATGAAAATGTAGAGTTTTTCTCTAGCAGGCTACTTTTCTAGCACATAAAAGTACTCTTTTACTATTCATTTTTGAGCTCGCGAGTTATAAATTGTGCACACAACTTTTGTTGAATACGCTCCACCGTGTTTAACAATGTATCTCGAATCGAATTCCGCATTTCTGGGTCGCCTAACGAAGATTTTTCCGTTAGAACCAAACAAATTAATTTTGGTTTCGTTAGACTAAAGTACAAAATCATCAAAACTAAAACTAATTTGTTTCATTCTGACGGAAAAATCTTCGTTAGCCGGCCCAGAAACGCGGAATTCGATTCGAGATACACTGTTAAGTATCTTCATCTATAGAAATTTTTTTATTTTAAACAAGATATTACTTAAATCAAGTCGGAATCCATTTCAAATCATGCAGGCTGACTGACTTAAAATTGCGGAGTTGGTTGCCGATAAAATATGTTGTTTTTCAGAGGAAATAATAGGACACGTATTCCATCGATTTGATTGGAATACACGATTTGAAATGGATTCGGTCTACCTAAATAAATTAAATAAGAATAGTTTAATCAATATGGCTGAATCGACATGAAAAACAAAGCCCAAATTATAATAATGCATGGGCACTGGTAGTGACAGTTTGTAAATTTGTTTGGAAGCAATAAAAAAAAATATATACTACATTTCTTCAATTTTAATTACTTTTTTAATAAAGAGAAGATAGGTATATAGCGCGGTCTGCGATATTTTTCATTGTTTTTTTTTTTTTTTTGATTTTTTTATAAATCAGATGGCGGCTCAGATCGAAATTTACGACAAAGCTTTTTAAAATATGTTGCTGTGGGCTACATAGCCGTATATACAGTTTTCGTGACACGTCAGTTAATGGTTATTATGCAATTAAGACAATTTTATATTGAGCATTATAAATAACGAAAAAATGTTACTTTCGACCTAAACTATTTTTGCATTAATGTAAAAAAAAATTAGCTTCGACAACTCTGGAGGTGAATCTTTTTATATGCAGAAAACGGAAAAAAGAAGAAATGAGTGATTACACAGTTCTACAAATTGGGATTTTTTTTTCGTTTTTGACTTCGGTGCTGATTTATTGGGTATTGGAATACCCTGAAACCGAATCCATTGCTCTATCACGTAAAGTTTTTTGAGATATTCTAACCTAAAAGTGCAAAAAACACTGTTTTTTTTGCATGTTTGAGGTTATGTTGCACTGTGAATTTTTAACTATGTATGGGTCTTAAAGTACAATTCTTTTTCTTTCAAATGTCGTTGAGTTTGCTCAAATATCTTCTTTTTTTTCGCCGAGTTATCGCTTTTGGGACAAACCCCATAGCCGGCTTCCAGATCAGGTCAGCTTACAAAGTGCCCAACTGAGTGCAGCTAGGCACATAACACATGTAGGATGGTGACTTCGAAATGAGCGCAATGAGTCTCTGAGTATAATGAAATTTATTTACCCCCTACATATTTTAATGTGTTTGGGTTTATTTGCAGATTACGTATACTACGGTTCAATTCGCATATCTGTTACATTGCATAGCACTGTCGCCGTTTACTTGTAACTACACAAAATCCCCCAAGTCTACCGGCTACAGCCGCAGCAACAAAATATTCTTCATTGTAGAGTCCAACTCTCCAGCTAAAAAAGCCAAAACACAAATAAAATTAAGAAACACCAAATACAGAACTTTGAACAACATTAACAACAGAAGAAATTTTGCATTTCGGAGTTATTCAAGTTTAAACAAAACTGTTGAACACCTCATGGCTTCTGTTTACCTAATGTTTTATGAAATTTTCAGTATAAAAAACTAAAGCTCGCTCGTAACAGCAGCAGGGAAGAGTTGTTCAACAGTTTTGTTTAAACTTGAATAACTCCGAAACTAATTCACCGATTTGAATAAAGAAAACGTCATTTTATTGCTTACGAGTTGAGGAAGAGAATGAGAAACTGTAAAGTTCTGAATACTGTCACCAGATGGCAGTTTGAATACTTTTAACTACTTCAAATGAAAACTCGCGGGCTCGAAATTCATTGAAGCCATGTGGTGTAGTGGACTTTTTTGCTTAAAATTAGACGAACTTTTAGAAAAAATAGAGTTTCCGGACTATAAAATATTTCTCAATACAATTTAATCCGCCCTAATATACATACATAATATTAAAAATTTATTTGTATTGTGTGTACATTGTATATATTAAACTTTATTCTTGAATAATCAAATGTATGGCATGATTTTTATTAAGACCAAATAAACAATTTTAAACCAATTTTTAAAATATAATCACAGATTTTAATTACTAATTTCATCGTTATTCATTTTTATGTTTAAACTCTTTTAGGTTTGCTAACAATTGTATAATTTAAACCGTTATAATTATGGTGATCTGGCGATGATTCGTTGTGCGATGTCACTTGTTTTCCGAGTAAAATAGTTTGTTCATTAGCAGCAGATACTGAATTGTTATTATTGTTTGCTAGTGCGTTAGTTGAATTTGAGCATTGCACTGATCCACTTCCAGAAGATTTTCGAAGAATTCCATATCCTAAATGGCTGTCATCAGCTTTTCGGCACGGGTAAATGTCTGGATTAGCAATTAATTCGTAGTCATTATGAGTAGAGTGGCTAGTGTGAATTCGGTTTGTATTGGTCGACGAAGATACAGTGACAATTGTTTTGTAACCACTTGAGCTTTTATTATTCGGCGATAAAAAGTCTAAACGATCGTAGTTAACATCGCTTCCTTCTTGACTTACGCCGTAATCACCTTCTCCAATATCAATATCAATGATTTTTGTTGCCATCGTGGAAGTTAAATCTTTGAGTGCATTTTTACGATGGGCCGTCGTTCTGGGGCAAACAAAATTAATCAGATCATCATCAACAACGACCATATTTCTTTCCGTGTGCTTAACGTCGTTGACTCCAAGAGTTTTCCATGCATCTGTGATATTTTCAATACACTCATAGTCACGTTCGGTTGTTGATTTAGAACTTTCATTTCGAATTGGAAGCTGTGGTGGCATTGATTCAGACGGTTGTGGATTGAGTATTACTGTTGAACCGGCAGTTTTGTTTGGATCAACAGATGTTGTTATGGACACTGGCTCATAGTTTTGAAACTTGTTAAATTTATCACAATTTGGTTGGCTGATTGTGTTTGAGATTGCAGTTGATAACGTTACCTTTTCTGAACAAGCTGGTAATTTTCGTGGTGGTTTGTTTGGAATATTTTTTACTGGATGTACTTGAGAAGTAATTAAGCTATTTGGGAATGAATTAAATGGAAAATTGTTAAGTGAATCGCTTGATGAAATGAAGCCCCTCATTGAAACGCAGCTCTGAGTAGAATTCACTTCAAAATCGTTACCATGCTGATTGGATGGCGATGGTGGCAAAGGACTACGCGAACCTGCTTCCATGGAAGCTGCAGCACTTAATTGATTTTCACCGCAGTCAATACTATTCATGCTTTCGCCACTAATTAACTTTTTCATGGATTTCATTTTAGAAGACATGCATCTAAAGACTTCTTGAGGGTTTGTGTGATCCAAAGTAAAAATGCCTTCCCCTGTGTCACACTTTCGCCCAGCTTCAAAAGTGAATTTCCCGTCGCGATACCCATATTTCCTTATAAAACGATATGGCCACTTGGCTATTACTACATTTATATCTTCAGCAGATTTTAATTGCAATTCGGTTGCAGTTAAATGTAACATATAAGCTTTCGGTTCAATACTACAGCGAATTGAGGTATCCGACGGAATCAGAGTTACAATGAAAAGACCGTCGCCGTATGAACTGCAATACAGATCATTGTCTTCTTCTATGGCAACTTTGTGACACTGTGTACCACCTTTATCACGAAAAGCCACTGTTTGTAGCGCATTGATCCACTCCTTCAAATCGTCATCAGTTAATGTATATAATGTAAGTGTGCCCGTCTTTTTAACAATTTGTATTAAATTGGCTGGTGATGGCTCCTGTGTAATTTTTACACAGTTTTCCAAAGTGATAATTTTTGGATTTTTATCCTCTTTAAATTCACATATTTCCAGTCGCTCTATACCGTGACGGCTAGCTTTAAAAAGTAAACAATACCTCTGTGAAGATTTCTGCAATTAGAAATTGTTTTTATACAAAACAAATAAGTTAAAAATTTATTTGACTAATTTAAGTTTTTAAAGTCAAAAAGAGATATTTGAGTTGTATATGGGATCACAATTTTTAAAGCGTTTTTATGATTTTTCGATGGTTCAAAACAATAAATAAGGAACAGTTTTGCGAAGTTTCAATTTTTGTAAGTTATTGGAAGAAAACATTGTTTTTGTGTGAACTTAGAAGATATTGTTACTACCGCTTGATAAACAATATATTTAAAGAAATGAAAATAATGTTAGCTTCTTCCTTTTTTTAATATTAAAAAAAAAACAGTTAATTACTATATATTCGATAAAAATTTATTTATTTTTTTTTAGTGTGCTTTATTTACTCTGCAACAAGCCTCAAAGAATTTATTTAAACAAATGAAGCTAATTTTAGCTTTTTACCATAACTCTCGCTGATTTTTAGTATTTTTACTACAGACTGCTTATATTTCGTTTAGCAAGTAGCCTAATTTGTTGAAAAAATAAACAATTTATTTAAGCAAATGAACATAATTTTAACTTTTCTCTCGATTTTTAACAGGTTTACTTTAGCTTCTATTGCTAATTTTTATTTTGGGGTATTAGGGGGATAAAAGCAAAAAAAATAAAAAAAGTGTCGCTTGGATCTAGTTTCAAAGTAGTAAGTTACGGGTAAAAAGCCTTGTATGTTGTGCACCCCGGAATGGATATAAAAAATATGGATGTCATAAGAAAGATAACTGAAGAACCTACAATAAAATTAGGTAAATGTTTTACATTTAACCTATAGTTTTGGAGATATGACGGTTTTTCTGAAATTTGAATACAATAGATTTTGCAAAAATGTACATAAATTTTCAACAAAACGAAATTAAAATTAGAATCCAAATTTTGTTACTTCTACTGAAAGCCCCTGCAAGAAGGCGTACAGTTGACAGGTATAGAGGAATGAGGCTGTTGTTGCCTTTTTTGTCGGAACTTTGAATGTCGACCAACTAGGAACCTTAATTGAGGGTGCAAAACATTTTAGAAATATCTTATCGTACGATTTTATTTGTATTAACTAATTTTTTTGTACATACAAAAGGTAGAGTTTGATGCATGCCATGTTTGCAACTGTTTTCAAGGTAAGTTTAAAAAAAAAATGTACAAAAAGCAAAATTAAGGATTGACTTTAAAATAAAGGATGGATCGTCACCTTATATAATTCACCTGTTACTTTTTATGAGATACCCAAGTTGGTAATAGTAGATACGCACATCACGCGCTATTTATTACGTGTTTTTAATAATTAGTACCAGAAGACGGACCAAGGTTCGGTTTTTTGATTTTTTCCTATTAGATTTCAGTTCAAATGAAAAAAATAAAATGAAGGGCTAGTTATGCTATGACTTTTTGTGTGGAGATATATGCAGGTCCACCATATTAAATTTCATAACGATAACTTCTTTTTAAAAAAGATCAAATAGTTGTAGACGGTGCCACGCCTTTTAAAGAGTTTTGCGAGTATATTGACTTGGATTTTTATTAATTACTGTTTTTTGGGGTATCATCCCTTTAATTTTTAACACATACATATGAATATATGAGCTTGCAAGATATAACGAAATAATTTTTGAATTTCAGGCGATACCTTTTAAATGCTTTAGTGAACTTTAAGCTCATCACAATTTTAATTTTGATCACATGTGCACCAAATTATCAATTTTCAATAAAATCGTCGCAGTTGTTATCGAACTACAGTCTAGACATATATTTTATATAATACATATTTGTATCGATCCAAGGGCTTAGATGGCCATATCTTCAAAACTAGATCCGTCTTAACCTTTTTGTGCACATTTTCTCTTTAAGAATATAATTTCACCTTAAAAAAAAATCGGCGAATGGCAGATTAAGTAATTTCTTCAGAAACTCTAAATGCTCCAAAAAATGTTCAGATTTCTAAGTCCTTAGTCTAAAAGTTCAACAAAAGAATCATAGTTGAAAGCACTAAGCAGAAGTATGTTGTTTCCAAAACCAATTTTGGACACAATTCTGGATAATCAAAAAAGTTACATAAAATTTATATGATCACTTTGGCTACCTTTCATAAATATTTTGTGAAATCGAAATTTATTTTTATTTTTTTTTTAATTATATCGCGTCTGCTTAATGCAACCCAATCGAAATTGAGTCCTATAAAATAATAGGATATCAACAAAGCACAAATAAAAGAATTGCAATTCCAGTAAACATAAACAAAAAAACTCTCAATAAATAAACCGCTTATTCATTTCAATGCAGCACAAATGCTGCTAAAAAAAAACTTAGGGCTCGATTTTTTAGAAAAACAATGAAACATCTATTAAACGTAGGTCACTCGCCTTTTTTGAGATTCTATTAAGTGAAAATCCTGATTGCGTTGGAACATTTAGATATCCAGCTAAAACAGGTATCTCCACATCCATTTTGTAGTAATCTTTTACGCGATTTTTATTTATTTCTTTATTTTTTTAAATAATTTTTACTTATTGGATCTAAATAAAAATGATTGTAAAATCAATTTATCTTATTTTGGTATATATTAAAATTGTTATTTTTTAGATAAAAAAAACTACATTAGATGATCGATTAATTTACAACGAAGACGATATGTTAGAGACGAGTGTAGATCGATTTGTCGATAAAATCAACTTTTCAACAGTGCACCTTGACAGTAAAACGCAGCAACACTGACAACCCGAATTTATTGATGATATACACAGAAATAGGGCAGAATTACGAAATATGTACAAAAAACGAACATTATAAAATTAAAGTCCTTTTTTTCTGTCTGTTTTTTCATCTTCACCTATTATTTCACTTATTATGAAAAGAATTAACATATCCGTATCCATTGCGTGTTGTTGACGATAAAGCCCAATTTCCATGTGATCTTATCTTATCAAATATCAGGGAGAACATCACATGCTATGAAGATAACAAATGTATGCTATTCACTCTCGCATTCTCCAAGCATTAGGTTCTGTTCTCATGCTTTTTCTTTCTAACAAAAATTTGATTTGATATCCCTGATATGGGATAAGATAACATAAGATAAGATCACATGGAAATTGGGCTTAAGGTGTACAAAAGAAATGATGTTGAACGAACTACAGTCGTATGTTGCTGTTGGAGTGTGTATAGCAAAACGTCAAGCTTGCAAATAACGTTTTGTCGTGCGGTCGTTAATATAACGTATGCTCCGCTTACGGCCATCGTTAATTAAATTTCTTGAAGTTCTTACCTGTGAGAGAAAATGAGGACATTTTAGCTATGAGGGTGCCTGGTAATATTTTAAATCTTAAGCACCTCCCTTCCCTTTTTAAAAAGGGATTCTTGTGATTCTTTAAATACTGACAGAGAATATGGAATCAAAAGTTAGGAGGACGCTATAGACATCAGAAGTCGATGATGTAGCTTTTAAAAAATATTATAGACTCGGAACCCCTGAGTTGACTTCCATAATTTGGATATCATATTAAAGACATTTCAAAAAGCTATAATATTATTTTGAGATCTGTAGTAAAGCTTTCAAGATATGGCAATTTTTTTAAATTTGTGTCCAACTTATTTTTCTAAAACAGCTTTATTAATGTACTCAATTTTTTAATATATATATTTAGGAAACTCTCGTTATGTCCATTTTGTAATTGAAATATCTTAATTTTTTTTTTTGTGAAAAATCAATTCTAAAATTTTAAGAAAATTTATTAAGTCATTTTCCATAACAAACTGCGTAAACGAAGGAAAACCAGCATTTAATTTTATATTAATTAGAAAAAACTAGGTTAGAAAATAAAATTATGGGACAAATGATGTATACATTGAAAGTATGTACATAAATTAAGCTTTTAAATATGTTATGATATTAAATAATGATAAAATACTGTATCGAAATATATCAGCTTTTTGAAAAAGTTTGACAGAAATTTAGAAAAATTGTCATATCTCAAAATTCGATGGAATTCGAAAATTTTGCTCACCATTATTATATCTAGTTAAGTTATCTTTTTTACGACACCCATATTTTGGATATCAATCTAAGCTTTCAAATTATAACGATTTTTAAAAAGCTTTCAAAATTTACACTGGGCTTGACAGCCACCCTTCACACAGATTGTACAATTGAACGAGACTGTAAAAAAATGTAAAAGTTTTGAGATCCCACACAATATAAATTTCAAGGTGTTGTTTCTAGCGTTCGCATGAATGAAGTTGTTTTGCCATGTCGTACAACATAAGGGATCATGTGAACTATCCTATTTTGTCCGGTCTTATCGATCGTTGGCTTTCGATAATTCTAAAGTTGTATTTCGATAATATTTTAGTATCTTCAAGGAGCAATCATTAACGCAAAACAAAACAAATAGCAAAAAAACGAGTTCGTGAACAGGTATTAATATCTAAATAACATTAGTTTATGAGAATGTATACTTGCAAAAATGTTTTTGGCTTAGTTTCCTAAAACGCCTCATTTTTTGTTCTTGCTTCAAACTTTTTTTTCACGTAGTTTTTGATTCTAAGGAAAAATATGTAAACAACATTACTTCAGCTCACGTTCGGGAATTTTTGTTTTAAGGGCAAATAGTGCTAATTTATTAAATATGTAAGAACTATGTAAAAAACAAGTTTTGCTCGGACCTGATTTCGGAGATATAGCCATCCTATGATAGCTTTCCTATGAATCGCTATAAGTCAGAACTTCTGTATTGATTTCCAAAATATTGGTTTCACATGAAAGAAAATTTAATAAGCTACAATATTGGTGTATAATATACATACGTATGTTACCGGCCAAACTAGCTTTTAGGATAAATGAGTTTTTCCTTGGCCAAACTAGTTCATACGAAGCGAGTTAGGATGAACCAGTTTAGCCTAGAATGAACTAGTGTTATTAACTTTATCGGCCTCACTCCCGATTATACTAAAAACTAGTTTGGCCGGTAATATATAAATTTTTGAAGTCAAACTCATAGTTTTCGAGATATAACAGCTTTCCTAAAATTCTCACATATTATTTTTTAAATAACGGTTATTTTTAAAAAAAAATCCGTTACTAACATCAAGCTCAAAAAATTGCCTTTAGCTCTTGTACACAACTTTTTCATATCAAGTCTTTCTCACCAAAAAAAAAAATACTGATAAAATTTGGCAAGTTTTTTTTTATATTATTTTGATATGATGTAGGTCTTCTATTTGGCAATATCATCACCATATTCGTTATGATAATTTATTTTAAAATGTATTTTAATCGCATACACCGGCTTCGCTAGCCATTGTAGTTTTGTATAAAATAATCAATCATATGTCTACTTTTTGTAGTTAGGTATATCTCTCGTTGAGAGCAAATAATTTTTAGTATAAAATTCTGTTGTGAAAGAAATAAACTTGGATTTGTGAACCTGTAATTTAACGAAAATTGAATAGTTTTTCAAACTTTAAAAAAACTCAAAATGAATTTTAGAAAATCATCATATCTTGGAACATTAGGTATGACATATTTAAAACATTGTCCACCTTTTAAATGATACCCATATTTAGATAATCGATCCAGATTCCCAAGTTATACACCTTTTCATAAAACGAAATATGTTCCTATTCACCAATTTATTTTTCCAGAGAAAATTTAAGCAAGCTTCGGTTATATAGCCACCGGAAGTTACCGGCCATAGCTTTTTTAAGAATCGGTAGAAGTAGGGAGTCACTGTACTGGTATCCAAATTATGGTATGAAATAATAGACTGAAATCAATGTAATTTTGGGTTGGTGAGTTCGAATCTGAAATCAAATTTTGAACCACAAGTCAGCGTTTCGATATAGCGGTAATCGCGAAATATGCCTATGATCTCTACTCAAGCAGACATTTTGTTTTTCTTGTTTAAAAGCTCCAATCTTTTGCTAATTTCACTATATTCACTTTAATACACTATTGTTTGATATTGTCAATACCACTAAACGAAAATCGCTTGAATGCAATGCCACTCATGGTTTTTCAAACTGGAGTTTTTTGCCTTTCAAATGGCACAATTATCAAATGCATTGCAATGCTCCAAAAATATATAAGCTGCTCAATTGCCAATTCGAAATGCAATGAATTTTATTTTAGACAAAAGGTCACTTTTCAATACTTTCAACACTCATTTAAAAAATTTTTATGTGAGTTTTTTTGGTACCATGTCTATTCTCTAAAGCAAGTTCTTAGGGATATATATTGAACTAAAATTAAAGTTTTGTTGTAATAATAAATATATTGTACTTTTGATTCCAGATGGATGAATTTTTAAAAACACTTGCGATTAATAAAGATGATTGCATCGAAGATATTCTTGAACCTTGTTCTCGAATATTGCTTTGGCTTCAAAACATATCATTTTCTACTACATATTCAAAAGATTTAGAAGTGATACTCAAAGGAACTCTATTTTTAAACGAATGCTTTAGAAAATTTGATAATAGCCTGGAACTTGCCTTAATTCATCATTACGCATTTAAAGAAACAACATACGTTAAAATATTAGAAAATCTGAAAGGTGTAGGCTGTATAACATATGTATGCGAACAAATATTAAAATCAAATCCTGGTAGATATTACATTCCTTTTATAGAGAAGTATCTCAATTTTTTTTTAACAAATGAACAAATTATTTTGGCTTTCAGTAATGTTGATTTAATGACCTCTTTGTGTTGTGAAGAGAATTTAATAGTAAATCGTAAAAAAATGCTTGTAATTCTGCAGAAGATTTTTGAGTTACAACCTGATCATATTGATACTGCGATTAAACGATTACTTGAGAATACTGGTTTTGATATCATTTGTTATATATTAATTGAGCCAAAAGACAGTACTTTTTATACCAAGTGCTTAATTATAGAAGACACAATTTGTGAATTACTAAAGCAAACTAAAATCAACTATTCATTTTTTCGATCCATGTACACCTTGTCTTCCACATCGAAAAATGGATTGCAACTCGTCTTAAAAACTTTTGAAAATACAGAGTATTCAACTTGTTTGGTAGATTACTTTGTTAAATATTTAAGTAATATATATGAAATTACTGAAGATGATGTTATAATGTCAAATAATTCACACTTTCAAAATTTTGATATTTGTTCTATGTTATTTTTAATCACAGCTGCTTTAGGAATTAAGTCACCTTGTAGAACATTCTTTTATGGAAAATTATTTTCTTCAAGAGTATCCGAAAGTCTGAAGGAGTATCTTAATAAGTTATCACTTGTTTTTGAATTTTGAATTAAATAAAAAATTAAACAAAATAAAAACAATCAAATGTTGATTTTCATTTAGTTTGATAAAAACGATAGTGTCTTTTGAAGCAGTTGGAGTATATATAGAGAGGTCTCATCGCTCTTTTGCAAATTTTTTGCATGGTTCAAACAATTGTAAAATTTTTCGACTTAAGGTCTTTAGGAAAATATTCAAATTCATCCATAAATTTGCAATAAACTTTTTAATAATAACAAGGAGAATTATTATTAAAGTTGCTCATTAGGGAAATTTTCAAATTCCTTGTAAACTTGCAATAGTGAAAAAGAGCAAAGAGGAATTTTAATGATGACACTGAAGCTTCAAATGTTTTGAACCATATTTTTTTTTATTTTTGCAAAAATGTTTGGAATTATGAAAAAAGCATTCCGTATTCTACAAAAAAAATTTACTATTTTTCCGATTTTTTTATCATAATAATATGTCAACAAAATTTATAAGCTTGAGGTCAAAGCATTTAATGCCTCAAAATGTACAAAAAAAAATATCGAAAGGTATTCAGGAAACTTAACTATTGGACTCTCAACAAATTGACTTTGAACAATGATCAAAAGATCTTTATAATGTTTATTGCCACTTTATAATAGTTGCATTTTATTTGCCATGCACCGACAGCTACATATCTAGAGCTAACAACAATAGTTGAATGGGAAAGTAATATCTAACACTCAATCAACATTACAGTTCCTATGTATGTAACGGGTGATTTTTTTGATATTTGCTTTTTCACTGTAAATTTTTTGACACCTCACCCATGATTCGTAACATGTCTCAACGCCAAAAATTATCAGTAAGGTTTGCCGTTTCCCCAGGAATAGACTAACAAACAAACAGCGTTTGCAAATTGTTGAATTTTATTATCAAAATTCGTGTTCTGTGAGAAATGTATTTTTATCGAAAAATCTGCGACGAAACTCATTTTTGACTTAATGGGAACGTCAACAAACAGAATTACCGAATTTTGTCTGAAGAACAGCCAGAGGCAGTTCAAGAGCTGCCAATGCACTGTTTGGTACTTTTTCAAAAATAATGAAAATCGCATCAATGCAGTGAATGGAGCAAGGTACCGTGCGATGATTAACGACTTTTTTTTTGCCCAAAATGGAAGAATTGAACTTGGTTGACATGTGGTTTCAACAAGACGGTGCCACACGGCATGCGATACCATTGACTTATTGAGAGGCGAGCTTGGTGAGCAATTAATCTCACGTTTTGTAGCAGTTCATTGGCTGTCAAGATCATGCGATTTAACCCCACTGCACTATTTTTTGTGGGGCTACGTGAAGTCTCTCGTGTACAGGGGCAAGCCAGCCACAATTGCAGCCCTGGCAGACAACATTACAGCTGCCATTGGTGAGATACTGGCCGAAATGCCGTTACAAACAACCATGTACTCGTATGTAGCTACGAATTTATATACAGCTAGTTTTCAATCTAATTGTAAGCTTGAGTTGATCTTTTGACAAGCCAATGTTATAAACTTCGCAACTGTTAATAAAAGGAAGCTGTAAACATATAATTATATAAACATCTGACATTCTTTTCTGTACTTATCATTCCTTTAATGCATTATAAACGGAATGAAAAAATGAATACCCTGTATGCGGCGTAACGTATTGGGCTTAGTTCACCTCCTTCTTCCGTCGAAATTCGAATTGCCATTATAGTTGTGAGATATATTTTAATATTAACAACAAAGTTTTAAATAATTTTCATGTTTTTTTTATAAGTTCTATTTAACTGTAGGTTAAATTTAATAAAATTTTGTTAAGATTTCTTTTGAATAAAGGTAAACTAAATAGAAATAAAATAAAAATAATAGCGTGACTTACATGCATATATTGCGCGCGCTGTTTTCTATTTGTTAACTCTTATAAAAATCTAACATATGCGTTGAGACACATGGTCGTCATAAGTTTAATAGTCAAGGGAACAATAAGAACTACAATACTAATGCAATGAAGCCAGTAAAATAAAGTTCATTTTCAGAATCGTTGCCATGAAATGCACATCAAATTCGAAGGATAACTGCTCCAAAAACGTAAGTACATTAATTCACGAAAAAAACAACACCTGACCATCGACTTACACGAATGGTTTTTATTATAAGAAATGCTATTGGTGTTCTTATGAAACTGCTTTGTAGTTGTGATTTCAAGGACCATTATAAAAAGAAGCTGTGGAAACAAACCTGCAGGTCGATGGTTAGGCAAAATGAAATGCAAAAGCTTTTTTGATTTACATCAAATTTAGTTACTGAAACAAAAAAAAAATTAATTTCATCGTGAAGATAAGGTAAAGGTCGCTTGAAAAATTTGTGTATTTTGGCAGTATTCTTTCATTAGAATTATTCACTGATTATTACTCTGAACGATCTGACTGTATGTACTTTTTTCATTTTTTTCTTTATGTGTAGTATTTTTTGGAAAATACTAAGGACGATAATGACTTCCAATTGCTTGAGTAAGTAATGCATACATTATTTCATTCATGTTTATAATATCATTACGTATTACCTATATAGGAAAAGGAAAATTACGTGTCTAGGACCTGCTTGTATTCCTATTTTAATAATATTGGCTTTTATTTCCATCATTATTTTACTTCCGTCTAACCAATCCAATAATGCGGATAGTTTTCATGGCGAACAAAACTGCAAGTAAGTAACTTAAAAATATATCGTTACCTTAATATAGAAAGGCCCTGACAAAAATTTTTTTCAAAATCGAGTGTCTTGTATATTTCGGTAGGTCACCCACTAATGCACCCTTCATACAAAAATTTGTGAGCTACGATTGAAAATAAAGCAATTACAAGCAAATAAAAAAAGCCATAACTCACTTTAATATTAATTAAGTCTTTTCGTTCTCCTGTAAAGTAACAAAAAAGTAACCTACTCTCGAGCAAAAATCAATTGAAATGTTTAGGTCTCCTAGTCTAAAACGGTTTTTTTTGCCAGCATATGACAAATAAGTTGAAGTAAGTTTTTCTTGCAGAATACAAATTGTTGAAAGTATTCCCGAAGGCTTAAATTTTTCACACAATTATCCAAAATTTATGTCAACATTTGATGCTTGGATAAAACTTATTGATCTGGCAAACGAAACGTTAGATATTGGATCATTTTATTGGACACTTCGAGGAGAAGATGTTATCAACCACACATCCGCAGCTCAAGGTGAAGCAGTTTTTAGAAAAATTTTATCTAGAGGAATGAACAATGAAATTAAAATAAGAATTGCGCAAAGTGCTCCCACTGAAAACCAACCAAATAATGATACAGAAATCTTGGAAAGGGAGAATGCAGCCCATGTTGTATCTGTAGACTTTCCAAGACTTTTGGGCGGTGGTGTTTTGCACACGAAGTTATGGATAGCGGATAAAAAGCATCTCTATCTTGGTAGTGCGAATATGGACTGGCGATCATTGATACAGGTAAGCTAAAAAAATTTATAGTATTTGAAAAATATATTATGTTTTACATTCCGTAGGTTAAAGAACTGGGCGTTTTAATAACTGACTGTTCAGGTTTAGCTCAGGATGTACAAAAAATTTTTAATGCTTATTGGTATTTGGGAGGAGAAACCTCAACTATACCAAACCAATGGCCGAATGAATTTTCAACAAAATACGACTATAAGAATCCTGCTGAAGTTGTCTTCAATAACCGTTCAAAACTTTTAACATTTTTTTCTGTAAGTAATATTGATGTCTTGTATTGATTTGAGTTTTGAGTAATGGAGTTTTACCCACCTGAATTTGTCTCTTTTTAAAAAAAAAATTTCAAACATATTAACCTACTTCTTATAAGGGTATTTTATCGTAAGCAGTGCCACTTATTAAAGTTGTTTCAAAAGATAATAGGTAAAAATAGGGCTACCAGATGGCCTTACTACAAAAGTAGCACATATCAAAAAATTGGAATTTTGTAAATTTTTTTTTAATTTCATACAAATATTTTTGATGAGCAAAAAAAATTTTGATGAGCAAAAACAAAAAGGTCCTCACTTCCTAACAAAAAACCCCAGCAAATTAAAACAATAATTTCAAATAACTTTGATGAGCAAAAAAAAAAGGTCCTCACTTCAGTTCAAATATTTTATTTTACAATGCAAACATCGAAAGTAGCAAAACCATCCAAAAGTAGCACATTTCGAGTCAAAAGTAACAAAGTAGCAAAGCCTTGCAAAAGTAGCACTTTTGCTACTTTAGTATTGCATCTGGTAGCCCTAGGTAAAAATATTTTAAAATTAACATTTTAACATTGAAAAATACATGTAACTCTGAACGTACAGTCCTTAGCAAATACCGATATTCATGCAAGTTTTTACTTTTATTTCTATTTTGGTTTTAGTTTTCTTAATTAAACTTGACAGAGACAACAAAAAAATCAATTTTTCCTGGTAATTGATGACAAAGGTTTCAGTTTTACCACATAAAAGGTTATCCATAAAGAACGTCCGCAAGTCCAAAAAGGCCTTGACCGCCCCCGCCCCCGTCCCTGTTTGTCCGCTGGACATCTGTAGTAAATAGGTTCTTGTTTGATTCGTAAAATGTGCTAAATTTTCTGATTTCTGCAGCTTTCTAAGCTTTGGCTGTTTCTCGTTTCTCCTTTTTGCAGGAGGCTTTTACTACCCAAATAAGGGCGTTATTTATCTGTGCGAGATCTTGCCTCTGGTATCTTGTTCGCATACATCTCTTACGCGCTTTACAGCTCTCCTTCATTCACGGTTTTCTACTTTGTGCGTCTAGTCTTACTCACTGTTATAAATGACAACTTGATGTTTTGCTATTTAGATTCAATTGCGCTCCGAAAGTTGGTGACGCTGTGGCTTTTTACTTCACCGATAAGTTTCCGAGTTTCGAAGACAGCTATACTTGAGTTTATGTATGGCGAATTTTTTGGTCGGTACGCGGGTCTGTTGAATGTATACTATTTTGAACCGAAAAGAAACTACAAGGAGGTGATGATCTAAACCGATGCTTCTCCAGTGGTGTCATTTCACCAAAAGCTTGGGGGGCAGAGTTTAAATAACATATCGGATCGATGATATTTTGAATTGAATCGATATAATTAATAACAATGTCATTCATCCTCGGGGGGAGGGGGGGGGGGGGGCAATGCCCCCCCTAGCCCTACCCAATTGACGCCACTGCGCTTTTCCTGATTCTCACGTCAAGAAGGCTATTTCTCAATTGTCTATTTATGCAAAAACGGTCCATCTGGTTTTCTAATCGGTGATCGGATCACACCCACGTGTTTTTATGCTTAAGCTATAATAATCAAAAGGTTTGCGTTACTGCAGAACTGGGTTAAAAGTTCCCCATTTTCATTTCTGTTGCCATCGACCTGTAGCCATAAGACTGTCCTTTTTGTGAAAGGTAGCACTGGCACTTCAGAAACTTGCTATGTATATATAGCAACTATAATTTTACTCGCTAAGTTTACGGATTTGTTTTTGCTTCCCAATACGATGGCGAATAAATCGCAGCTAATATCGATTTTGTATAAATAACAAAAATTAAAATTTGTCTTTTCAGAGTTCCCCACCGCCTTTCAGTGCAAAAGGAAGAGAACAAGATGTAGATGCTATTCAAAAGATAATTTTGAGCGCGAAATCATTTGTTAATATTGCCGTGATGGATTATATGCCTTTGCTAATTTATACCACAAAGCCACAGTAAGTTATTTTATTTACAACTTACCTCAAAATTGAAATTTTATCACACAAATTTGCATTTAGGACTAAAATTGCCATCTGACATTTTAAATGAGTCATTTATTTTCAAAATGCGACCTGAACGTTTAGGGTTATTTGTCATTTTGGAACCTCTGTTCAGGTCGTCTTTTGGAAGGAAGTGCAATATTCAAACCACTTTTTGAGGCATTTGTGCTATGCTTGAAACAAAATAACGTACACCATTGGATTCTTGGGGTGATCGATTTAATAAGAAATTTTTGCGATGTGGGTTTATTTATGTAAGCCCTTCAACCTAATTTAAACAATAGTTTTTGCTGTGAATGTATAAATGATTTGTGCACGTTTTCTAACAAAATTTGAACTTAGATGAAAAATGTTTAAGTTATGATCATAGTATATGTCGGATGTATGGGAGGTCTCCGTCGGGCAATTCATTCAAATGTTCACACATGTTTTCATTTCACTTATGAAATATTTGTGCCAACATTAAAAATTCCAGCTGTATGAATAGCATCCACTGTGTGATGACATTGGGCGTCGACTTATTCAGCTTTTCGTAAATTCTGCTTCTGCTTTAAAAAAATCGCGCCAATTCTATTTTCGATCTGATATTATGCAAAAAGCTGCCTTTTTATTTCCATTTAAATATAATTTTGGCTCAAGATTTACTTCTAAAGTATCTTTATCGTTACAGGTATTGGTCGTTTATTGATGATGCTATCCGGAAAGCTGCAGTTGATAATAGAGTTTCTATTAAAATGTTAATTTCTTGGTGGCCACACTCAAATCCTTCTGAGGACTATTTTCTTCAGTCCTTAAAAAGCATTTCATCAGCTTTTGAAGGAGTCGATATACAAATCGTAAGTTAAAGCTTCATTTTTAAAAGTTAAGAAATAACATTTTTGCTTCTATTTTAGAGACGATTCATTGTACCATCAAATGACGACCAATCGAGAATTCCATTTGCCCGTGTTAATCACAATAAATATATGGTTACTGACAATACGGCATATATTGGCACATCCAATTGGGCAGGAGATTATTTCACAAATACAGCTGGAATAGGCTTAATACTACGAGAGACTGATTCTATTACAAACTCAAGCATACGATCTCAGCTATTAAGTGTTTTTAATCGTGATTGGGAAAGTCCTTACTCTGTTGAATTAAATTAAATTTTCTTACTTATTTACTAATATATTTTAAACTTTTATAGTTCAGGAAAAATAGACATTTTGGTTGCTAAACTTTTTACATGCTATTTTTATTTTAGGAAATAATTAACAGGTGGTACAAATATGATGTCAAGTTTTAGCGCACGTTATTCCGATAGTGTAGGTTTTATTTAGAAAAAGGAAACCTGTAATTTTTTAAACATTTGCTATTAAATTCAACAGCAAGTCAAGTTTTAAAATAGCCATTAAATTAAATAAAAAATATATTACCAAATTTATCACTTTTTTTGTTTTAATATTTAATATCTCGCCCTCTCAGAGTGTAAGTTTTCCAACTCGTTTTTTGGGAAACTTTTTTTAGAATGCCACCATACTAAAGAAAACACACTCATTTGTTTGATACTAACAAAATTTGGCTTCCTCTTCCCGTTCCAAAAAATCTAAGTATGCATTATGTCCTACTGCTTTGCACCTCTTTTACTAATTTTTGTATTTCTTTTTACTACTTAAATAGTAAACAGCTAAAAATATTAATTGTGGTTGATGATGAGGTTTTCTGACCAGTACTTTTAAATTGCAAAAAATTTCATTAAAACATCAAAACTTTTCAATTTTTTACCGACGTTTCGTTACTTTTTTGGTGACATCTTCTATGTTTAAAAATAATTGTCACAAACTTCCAGCTCAAATCTGTTAACGGCGCAAATGCAGTTTGTGTCCGATTTCATTGAATACGTTTAAACCGTAAACAAAATCTACCTTATGTGCTAAGATATATTGTGTTAGGAAGTTTAGTTGATTGAGAGGTGCCATACGCTGTTGCCAAACCACGCTATGTTTAAGCATTGGAACTATAAAAAATACTCCTGGGACCGCAAAAAAAAAACTCTTCGTAGGAATGTATATATGTATATTGTTCGAAGTTTCGCCCACACGAATTATGTGGGCGTGGCTTTGGGAAAGGGTGTGGCTTTTTGCATACAACTAAAATACATAAAACACTTACATTTATCTTGGCAACATTTTTACGTTTCAGTTTGTCCGTTTTATTGTCAAATTTCAATGAAATCGCACACGAATTCAGTCCGCTCCGTTTACGGATTTGAGCAAGGAGAATTAATTTTAAGCCCAAAGTATACAAACTTTTCAAAAACCAAACCACTCATTATTAAAGTCTGAAACAATGAAAGCTTCCCAAAATTATAAACCGTTAACTAATTAGTGGCACAACAAAGTTTCAGTTTGTTATATAGATACCATAAATGATTTAAGTCGAAATGTTTTGCAGGTAATACCGTGGCATTGATGTTAATTGTTCAATGATTAAAAATAAAAATAACTTTCGATTATAGGTGATATCGTGTGATATCGTGAACAAATAAGTAATTCAGAATGACTCCGATCTGTATACTGTGGTAAAATTCAAAAAATCTAACATTGATGCTGAAGATTCACTTTCTGCACGTTGTCCACCATCACGTATTGTTGCTGCGAATTAAGAGGAAGAAGAAGCATTAAAATGTACGATTTGCTGTCACACTTGCGCTTGTACTGCGTTGAACACTTAATTTACTGTTGCATCAATCACCTCACTTGCTGTTTTTTCTTTTTGTTTTGATTTGATTTATGATTTAAATCATAAAAATTTTGGTAGATTTGAAATGTGGCAAATGGCTTAAAGGCCGATTTAAATCCACTCACGCAGACCTCTAATACATATACACATTTTTGCAATTCTTAAGAAATCGTACGAACAAGTTTACGCATCCAGTGTAATCGCACCCTTAGAGTACATGCAAAGCAAAGAGATACTCTTTGATGCAAAGTGTTTAACAATCAATTTGATGGTCTCAACTCCACAGGCTTGGCGTCACTTGATATTGCAAAGCAGCCGCCATTGCTGTGTAATTTTTATCAAATTTTTAGGTGGTTTGTTTTTTTTTTATCTGCAAACAGTTGCTACACTTACCAGTCAATTTGGGATTAAGTTACCGACGACGGTGAGAGTTGAAAGAAATTCCTAAAAATTTGATAAAATTCATTTCATTTTTTCAATGTCAATATTAATATTCTAAGAATTTTACTGCTAAGTCTTGCTTTCTCGAATTTTGGTTTCCTTATTTTTTCCGATTTGTTAAGTTTTCAGTGATTTTGCTTTTCTATCATTAAAGCTTAAGTTGTTGATGATTATTTGATTGCCGTCAGTAACACAAATGGAAACAATTATCACACCTTTCTAACAAGGATTATTTCACGAATAATGAATTAACCCCAATTGCAATTCACTTACTTTTTAATTATTAGTAGAACTCTCAAAAATAAGTTTATTTTATGTGTAAAAATATATTGCGAGCTGAAGTTTTTGTTTATGGTAGCTGTAGGCTATAACCGATACAATTCATATGTATTGGTTACAGAACCAGGCTCCATTAAATTTGCTATCAGCTATCCCTGACTGTAGCATCTTTAAGGCTGAGTTGAAGGCAATATGTTTATGGAGCATGTGATGATTAGAAATGGCGTCAATCGCATAAGATTTTAGGACAACAACCAGACAGCACTCAAGCCTCTAGTGGGCGTTTACGATTAGGTTCAAAATTCATAATTATTCAACCTCATTCAACTTTTCGTAACATTTTCTATATGTATTTTTTGAATTTTTCAACATTATTCAAATTTTTTCGAGTTATTCAAACTTTTTTCGAGTCATTCAACTTTTTTCAGCACTTCAACCAACTTTTTTTCAACATGTTCCATATTTTTTCGAATTTTTCAACATTATTCAATTATTCCGACTTTTCATTCAATTGCATTACATATTTTCGACTTTTTCAACCTCAAAACGAAAAACCGAACTAGGGTCGGTTTCCTGGTACTTTTAATTATATGAAGTTTAATAAGCCAGGATATTTTTGAACTATTTTATAGCTTATTAATAAGCGGTACCTTTCTCATTCTTTATTAGATGACGTCAGTAACGAGCGACGAAATGGATTATGATGTCCCGGAGGTTGGACCGTCTGTAAGTTCATTGTTACCAATTTATTAACATTAAACTAGTAAAGATGTTATTTTCGGCCACGGCGAAACTTATATACCACAGTTTGTGTGCAATTTGGTTTCATTAACTTAAATAATTCTTTTAGTTACAGGTGGCAGAACCAGTAAAACGCACAAATAAGACATCCTATGGTAAGTGGATCATTAAATGTCATACAATAATGATAAGCAATGTTTTGAAATTTGACCCATAATTTTGGAGATATTACGATTTTTCTGAATTTTCGACCAATTTTTTTTTTGAAAAACCTTATTTTTTCCAAAAAATGTGTCAATGACCTTAAACTTTTTTAGCATGTTAAGAAAGCTTAATTGATTCTCTTAATTTTTTTTTATTTTATTTTAGTACAAATTAACAACAAACATTTAAGAAAACGGTTAGTGCCGAAAAATGCACCATCGGTACTCCACGAAATTGGCGCAAAGATTGGGAAGTATGAAACCGAAAATGACGTTGATGGTGGCTTCAAAACTGAAGTCACCATCAACGGCATTCAATATATTGGGAAAGGAAAATCAAAACTAAAGTCCAGGCATGACGCCTGTGAACAAGCACTTAAAAATAACTTAAGAATTAATGGTAAAATAATACAAAAATACGTTATTTTAAAATTTTTAAAATTAAATTTTTAATTTCAGATCATCCTCTACAATTGGCTCGCTTTGCTTTATATAAACTTTTACAAAATTGGAATTGGATTAATTAGATGGTGTGCCAAGTAAATCAATTACAACTGACTTCTATTTTTATTAATGTGAAATGTTTCGCATTAAAATACTTGCATCGAAAATTGCAAAATACCAACACAATGGGGTATTTAAACAAAGTATCTAAGTTCTATTAACCTACACATAATATTTATGAAATATGTTTTAATTTTCGACCAATTTTTTTTTGAAAAACCTTATTTTTTCCAAAAAATGTGTCAATGACCTTAAACTTTTTTAACATGTTAAGAAAGCTTAATTGATTCTCTTAATTTTTTTTTATTTTATTTTAATATAAAAACAAAAATTAAAACACGTCAATGAAAAATTACAATCTTTTTTGTACAAAAACTTAAGAATAAATTTTCAAAAAAAATTTAAATTAAATGACACTCACATATTAATGTTTTTAAGAATTCCCACTAAACATATAGCAAAATAAAAAACAACAAAGCGTTAAAAAATATTGACATTAAAAGAAATTATTTTTTAAAAACAAAAATCAAAAATTGGAAAAAAACCGTCTTTAACGTAGGACTACTGTATAGTTATTGTAGTATTGACACAGACCACATTAACATACAATACATTTTTTTCAAAAAACAATGTATTTTTAAAAGAAAATTCGTCAGAAATTTAGAATAATTGTCATATCTCGAAAGCTTTGGCACTGATTTCAAATTTTTAGCGAGCCAATATTATAGTTTATTGAATTATCTTTCATATGACATCCTGGACATCGATCCAGGGATTCTCAACTTATAACATTCTTTGAAAAACTATATTTCCGACATCCGATGGCGATATTTGAGAAACTAAGTGCGTCCCCCAACTTCGGATTACACTTGTATTATTTTCTCCAGAACCACTATTTGCTTAAACAAAAATGGGGAGGAATTCCTAAAGTATATTTTTTGTTGGTAAAAGATTCGATGCTTAAAAACTACAGTACCGCATCTTACAAAATAATATGATAAAAAAAATTAAATTTTATTTTTGGTCCAAAAATTAGCTAAATCAAATATTTTTTTTTAAGTTAGAGTGACTTATTATTAAAGCAAAATATTGTATGGCTTTTCTGCTTGTATCCATTGACCTTGAATATGAAAAGGTTTGTGTAAAGTACACGTCACTAGTTAATTTTTATGTAAATATATATATGTAAGTACGTATGTATCATATTCGCCACTTTTTAATTTCACTTTTAATTATTTTGAAGTAAGTTTTCGAAAACAATACAAACATTTTCTAAAAAAAAACCTTGTTTTTGCATTGAGTCCACAATGTGTGAAATGTATGCAGCTATAACTTGGGCTAAAATGGTTTTCTGATGGGCAGATTTTGATGCGTTTTGCAAAATTAAAATATTTCTCAAAGAGGCCCAACAGTCAGATTTTTACTTTGGATGTCTGTTATGTACGATGAAAAATTAATAAGAAATTAAATTTTAAAATGATATTTTATTATTTCCATTCTCTTCATTATCTTTAAGCTTTTAGGGCTTCTGGAATCTTTTTAAATGTTTCTAGTGACTTTTCACCAATCTCTTTCAGCAAATTTTGAATATTTTTTGCCTCATCAGAATTTGAAAGAGTTTTTAGCTTAGTTAAAATTTCGTCGGCACCTTTTTGAGCTTTGTCTGCAAAAGCCTGGACATCAGCAGTTGTAGTAGGATTTTTCAACTTGAATTCTTCAATATTCTTATCAACTGATTCTCTCAATTTTTTTACGTCTTCATTGTCCTTAAGGGCTTCAGTCTGCAACAAGAAATTAAAATGTAAGTATAATATATGATATAGGTGCCGTCTTAAAGCGAATATTCAATTTGATATACCTTCGTTTTGATGTCAGTAGCCCAATCGTCTAATTTGTTTGCATATAATTTTCCCTCATCTATGGCCTTTTGTTGAAGTTGCTCATCGTTTTCAACACCTCCAATCTTAAGAATGGTCTGGTGTGCATCATCAAAGAAACGTGTGACGTTGGCAAATAATTCGCCAAAAATATCTTCTTTTGGAGCTTCGCGAGTAACACGAGCAGCGACAACCTATTGGGAAAGTTATGCTCGTAAAATAAGAATATACAAATTATTGCACTGTATTAACTTACTGTAAGAAGCACTAATGCTGATAAAACGAATAATTTTGTAGCCATTATTTAAAATTCAATTGCACTGTCCAGGCTTATGCACAACACTCGACTAATTGAAAATCAGAATAGATGCTACATTTTATAGTGATCACTGGACAAAAAACTGTCACTACTAATTAAATACATATTGATTACGTCTGTGAATACGATTGCCATTAGAGGAAGTAAACACATATACCTACATTTTCGAGCACTTTTATATAGTGCTTCACTGCCCATTACTGTGTGTAAATACTGCCTTTAAGATAGTAAGTAAGAAGACAGTCTAGCCTTAAATAATTTGAATAAATTAAAGATTTTAAATATGTACAATTGATAGTCACAAGCATATCACAAATACAGCCACGTGTTTGGAAACTTCTTATCATATGTTATTTAAAGGTCAATTGATGTTTTCAATTTCTACTTGTTGTACATAGTTTTAATACTTGGTGGTTTTCGATAGGTTAACAGTGTTATCTTTGAATAAAATAAATTGTAGAAATAACTACATAGTCATGTTTACCTTTGTATTTGCATTTGTGATCAAAGATGAGCATATTGTTTCCTTTTTCAGTTAAACTCTTAAATACATTTTTCCCAAATTTTTGTAAAAACTTTCCACAAGAGTATTTGCGTATTACTTGGTAATTATTGTACTTAAGTTGAAAATTTAAATCTTAACACTTGCTCTCGCCAGGACCGCATTACGTTTTTTTGCCGCCCCTACGGCAGCCACATTATTGTCGTTTATGATAAATTTTGAACTTATAATTTTTTTCTTATTCGAGCTATCGAACAGTTTCATAATAAGTTAATTTCTTATCTCTTTAAATATCAATTCTATGAAAAAAGTTGTTGCTAACGATTAGTTCAGCTTTTATAAAATTATTGTTTTAGTTTTTAGCTTCTAAAAGGCTAAGTGATATTTTGAAAATTGGTTCGTAGACGATGACATCATTGATTTTGTTACATTATAGAAACGTTATTGTATTAAAAATGTTAAAAAACAATTGAAAACTAAAACCGCTATATTAATCACAAACCTTTTGATATGATAATAAATTAACAGAACTTAAAAAAAAAAATAAATATAAAGAAAGGTCTGTAGTCAGTTTTCTGCCTGTTAATGCTGGATCCTAAAATATCCTTGCTCAAGAAATGCTATATTCGAGTGTTAATTTTTGTTTCATATTAGAGATATTGTTAATTTATATAGGGGTAGGTGAGACCACCAAAGTCTCGAAATAATTTTTTGAAGATATATCTAACCCAATATCTCAAAAACTGTTGGATCGGTTTTATTCAAATTTTCATAAAATATTTTTAAAAGTACATACTATCTCAGAATAGAATATCGACTAAATTCCGAAATGCCATATCTAAATTACTTATTACTTAAAAAAACAAATATTTGACTTATATAATTTTTGGACCAAAACTGAAACTTTATTTTTCTCATTTATTTTTTCTAAATCGATTAAGTAGTCAACTCAATGTCATCGATTTGCTTGAAATTTACAGGCATCCTACGTTCAATTTTCAGAGACCCGTAAGTCATAAAACTATCAATATATGAAGAGCTTAAAATAAATTATGAAAGTCCGCTATTTATTAAGGAAATATCGATCATTTGAAAAAAAAAGTCCTTTCAGAATTTTTTTTTTTATAATTTTAACATAGAATGTTCAAATGACGATAGTTTTAAAAAATGTGGCTTTTCATCGAAATAATAAAATACGGGTGTCATAAAATTAAGCGTAGAATGATACCAGTAAATTTCAAGTAAATCGGTGAGCTCAATGGGGTTTGCCTGAATCAATTTGAAAAATTATGTGCCATACACACAGGGCTGCCAAATTGAAATTTTTTTTTTCTCAAAATGGAGAAAAGTTAAATTTTTTATGGGAAAAAGTTGAAATTTTTTTTTATGATAAATAAAATTTTATTGGATATTTTCTGAATGAAAAATTTTTGAAAAAACATTTATTGGTTTTGGGAAATTGTGCAAAGCGTTATTCTCTGTTTTGGGGAACCAGTTTTGAAAGTTAAGCCCGCTAAAGAATTTGTTTGAGTCCTTAATTATATTAGGTTTCCATTGAGGCTGTATGTTCGATGCTTCTGTTTTAAGTACATCACTTTTCCAATTCTGACTGGGCAGGGATGAAAAATAATTTGTAAAGGGAGAAAACTCTTGAGATGATCCAGATGCCAAAACAGATGGCATTTGTTTTAAAAATGAATTGAAGAAGTCAGCAAGACTTGGCTCCTTTAATTCTGGAGTTTGGATATCACTCTCCACTTGTAAATAAGCACCTTCGTCTTCATTAGTTACGAAAAAATCTTCAGATTCCTCAGAAGAAGCTTGCAGATAATCAAAGTAATTATGATTTTCCTCAGAAAAGTTGTCCTCGTTAAACGCATTTCCATCAGATAGGTTTAATGTATCTTCATTTTCTGCTTGAATTAGTGAATTTATTGTTTCAATTTCTGAAGAATCGTAATCCAACAGTAACTTTCCAAGATAATTTTCAAGATCATCTTTTAAAGAAATATTTTCATTATCTTTGTTCTGTTTTATTTTCATACTATCATGTGATATTTCGTTGCTTTTAGATTTACTAAAACCATCGTTTTCACTATCTTTCATATCTTCAAAAAGTGACTGTAAAATATAATCATCAGCGTTTCTTTCGAAAAAATTTGCCGTTTCACTGAATTTTAGATCCTGACTTTCTTTTTCATTAAGAAGGTTTGATTTTTCATGTTCGTTGTCTATTATTTCAATCTCATGCAACTTTAAGTTCGGAACAATGTCGTTTAGGGCCGAAGCCTTAGACTCTCTCATGAAATCACCTGAGCTTTCATAGCTGTCTTGAAGATATTCATAGTTTCGAGTTGTTTCTATTATATCATGTCCTTTACTTTTTCGAAAATTTTTATAGGTTCCTCGGTTGATTTGTATAACTGCGAAAAAAAAAATTTCAAAAATATTAAGCTAAAATCTGTTATGCATAGAGGCGGTTGACCAATTTGACTATTTGAGTTTTTATGGTCATTTAATTGGCATATATTTTGCACGACACGACAATTTTGGCGATATATTATCTATAATTTATCCAAACTCGGTTTTCGTGTTGAATTTAGGATCCATTCGTTGAATATTTTTATGAATGGGTTAGCATATATGGCCGAAGATATTTCCAAAACTTGACTCATGAACAATCGCCCGAAATTATAAACTATTTGTGGATAAATTTTCATTAGGCAATTGTACTCTGTGCGTATTTATCAAAAATTATTGGGAGTTTAAGTCAAAATGCACTGCCACTGTCAAACTGTAAACGGCGCGGACAGAGTTTGTGTTCGATTTCGTTGAAATTTCACGAAAAAAACGGACTTTACTAAGTCGTAGAAAAAAGCTAACTTAGGTGTCAAGATATAACTAGCGTTTTATGATTTTTTTTTTTTGTATAGGAGGTGCCCGAACCTGTTGTCAAACCACGCCTACACTTTTCGTGCGGCTGAAAATGCAGATAAATACACCCGAAAAGGTTTTTTTTTGCAATTCCATTGGTCAATATTATAGATTTTTTTTACGTTCCATATGAATTGTAACTGGAAATTAATTGCAATGAAGCTCAAATTTTTGGAAAATTATTTTCAAACCTGAATCAGCGTATTATTCAACATCAGAAACTAATTGTTGGCTGTGAACATAATTACTGTAAACTACATATATTCATACAAGATAAAATTGTGAAACGCCAAAACTATTATATTGGTGAAGGAAGCACAACGATGAAAAACAATTGATAAGTTCAAAGATACTCACGTTTTTCCGTCTTTTGTTTATTAGATTCAAGTGGCATAAGGTAATTCCCGTTGTATTCTGTAAAAAAACACTGTAGACATATTTTGTTAGTAACAAAAAAAAGATTGTTGATAGTTTTTTTAACAAACCGTTAAACATAAAACAGCGCAGATCAATATCGCTACTCCCAGCTTAAAAAAAAGTTTCTTATGATTTCTTATAGAGCACTCAAAAATTTTATGAAGGCTTCCTCTCAACATTTTGATATTAAGTTACACGCCTGTTTCAGAAGACTAAGTGTAAATAGTTTTTCATTTTTGTTTCAACCTAACAAGAATGATAACCTAATTTCAACGTTAACCATATTCAATCTTCCGCTATAATTAGTTGGTCAATGTCAACATCAAACTTTTGCTGACCCATCATATTTGAGCTATCATTGAAAATGCATTTGCGTTAGGGTGGGTCACAAAAATAATTTTCCAAATTTTGATTTAGTAGAGTGATAAAACATTGTCAAATATTATATATTAATAATAACTCCATAGCCAGAAGCCTTGCAATGTTAGGCTTAACAGGTCAAAATATGTCCTACATAAAGCTTTTAACACAATAGCACGTGAACTCAAGGAAATGAACTTTTTAGGATTACGGCTATCAGTAAACAGGAAGTTAGACGATTTTGAATAATCTTTTCGGTTTTTTTTATTGTCATTAAAACAATGTTAACAAGTAAAATGAAGTACATTGCTATCCCTACCAAAAACATTTCAATTGTGTCAACTCACTTAAAGGAAGAGGACGTTCTGCGTTCCCTCTTTCTTTAAATCGATATCTATTTAATTTAAAATTGCGGTTTTATTAAAATTCCTGCATTATTGCCAGGGTTGTCGCTTTTAATTTAATACTTCCGAGCCTGGAATAGCATGTCCAAGCCGGGGGCCTTGTAGGAATTGAAAAGTTTGACAGTTTTTTGCTATATGTACTTCAATTTTTAATTAACGACCAAAGGAACAAAAGGTCATCAAGTTTTTTCTTCCAGACAAAAAAAAAATATCCGACACAAAAAATAATATCAATAATTTTAATAAATTTTAAGTCGGATGCACGGCTTTATAAATAAATAAACAAAATTGAAACAAGCAACAAAACTTTACCGACAATACATCTGTTAATGCATACATTCATATGTAAATAAAACAACAACATCAATAGCAATAAGAAGAACGTTCTGCACCCAGGCAGCACCGGCCGGTAGTAATGACGTCGTATCATAGTGGTTTGCATAAGTACGGGTTGGCCAAACGAAGGCTGTCCAACGTTGTACAAGCTTTTTGCCAACCGATTTGGGAATGATTTTTGCGTCGTTCCGATGCTAAAATATCTAACCCCTGAGAAATTTTTAAGCAACTTACAAAGATTGTTAGACAATCGCCATATTTTTACCTATTTTCTTGTTATTATCCTGCTGAAATATCTTTATTTTATAAGTAATATTTTTGTCTTCTTTTAATCTATATTCTATATATAATTTGAAATATTAGAAAAAATAAAAAAATACTTTTTATATATTCTATAAATATTTATACGTAGGTATAATTTTTTAGTAATTCCATTTAAAATGGCAGGATTTATATGCAAACGAAAAAGTTTCTATGCGGTGGCATATGCGACTGTTATGTATTTAAGGTTGACTTGCAGTTTTAAGACGACTACAAAGTTGTAAGCGAGTAAAATAAAATATTAGTTTCTGACTTTCAAATTTAAACCTTATGTTCCGGTCGATCATACGGCCTTAGTTGTCTTATTTGTCAGATAAAGTTTAATAAAGGCAAATAAGTTGAAAAGTAGTTGGGAAAAATATTGCGCTTGTAACTTCTTAACTCGAATGTAGCTAAGTTCTCTTACCATGAAGGAAGTTGTATATTTCAGTAAATAACATGGTTATTTATTTATGTTTTTGTTGCAAACATTGTTTTTTTTTCTTTCTATCTTTTTCAGTGTAGCTTTACGTGCACTCAGAGCGTAAGATGTTAGTACATTAAGGGGAGATGCTGCTTTATAAGGTCTGAAAAGGTATTCTTAAACGACAAAAAGCTTAATTTCTTTTCTGGGTTTTCTTAGTGCACCCAAAATAAAATTATATGAAAATTTCACTTATTTGTTTTAGACAAGAGTACCAATCTGTAGCTCACCCGCGAATTGGAGACTTTAGTGGCGAGGCGTTCTACGAATCTACTTGAAACTCGGATTATAATAAATTATTTCATATGAATTTCGTTGTATTATTCTAAGGTCGAAAACCCCATTTTCACATGGTATATGTGAATCACTTGTTTGTGCACCACTTCTAGCTCTTTTTGATAGAAATTTGAGGCAAAGGTAGGGCTGCCAGATGGCATACTAAAGTAGCAAAAGTGCTACTTTTGCAAGGCTGTGCTACTTTGCTACTTTTCACTCGAAATGTACTTTTGATGTTTGCATTGAAAAATAAAACTTATTTGAAATATTCTTTTAATTTGCTGGGGTTTTCTCGTAGAAAGTGAAAACTTTTTTTTTGGTAATCAAAAAAATTTCTATGGAATTAAAAAAAAATGTGGTTTTCATTACAACATTGGGATTTTATTTTTGGTTTTTTTGATATTTGCTTTGGTAGGCAGGCCATCTGGTAGCCCTAGACAAAGGCAATTATTTTATATGCGATTTCATAGGTAAGCATGATCCAGTGTATAGTTTTATTGATTTCACCCAAAATAGGGCTAGTTTTAAGCTGATTTTAGTGGATAATTTTCTATATGTATTCATTAGATTGAATTAATAAAAAATTAGATGTTGAGAAACTTTCACATAGATTTTAGCAACATCTGTGGCGTTAAAGCAATTTTTTATGTACATACATATATCCAACTTTAGACCCCAAATAATGCCACCAGCTTAGATGTGTATCAGTTCTACTGAATTTTCGTATACAGTGGTATTATATTACTGTCATTGTTCCCTCCCCATAAAGGCCTCACCTTATATGCCCACAGCAATGTTTTCTGCCAGTTCCAGCAACAACTGAGAAAGGCAGACTCCAAATTTAGCTCCATGTGGGTTAAGTTTAAAGTCCAGTCTCATATCCTGCACCTCAGCTTCATACACAGAAACCAGAACTTAGGGAGAATTCCTACCTAGTTTTAAGTTCGTATCCTGAAAGTGAAATTGTTAATAACTCCAATGTGTTAAGCTATTACGGCCATACAACTATTGAGCGTCGAACTGGGTAGCAAAGAGGGAAAAGTTAGTCTTCATAGTTTATTCCAACTTCCTTTACGAATGATCAATTCTTCACTGGCCCTGTTCATAAAGCTAATCTTTTAGCAAGCAGCTTTGCAAAGAATGTAACACTTCCATCGTAACAATTTATTTTCGAACTAGGCTAGTGAAAAGAGTCCTTCAAACCTCAACCTTAACTAAGCTTCTGGACCAGATGGCATATCAGAAAGTGTGCATCAACTCTGGTCTAACCATTGTACAATATTTTCAGCCTTTCATACACTTGTTGTAAATTTGCATTAAACTGGAAGGATGCTTATGCTTATAATTACTGGCCCATTGCGCTGTGCTTTTCGCCTTCCAATGTCGTGTAGAGCGTAATAAGCTTTCACTTTGTGGATTCTCTGGAGCGCAATGAGTTACTTAGTGAAAGTCAATACCTGAGATCTAATGACGTTTCTAACCGCACAATATGGTGAAGTCATAGAAAACTTCGTGGTTTCGGAAAATTGAGTTTTCTTTTTTTTTTTGGCTATTTCGAATTTGGAACCAAACCTTAAATTTGCAAAGAAGTAGGCTTTCGTCCTATATAGGAGGCTCTTTAACCTTTGAATTATGAGTCCCATATGTCTCCAAATAGAATCAAAACATTTGTATTTCAGACTCAGAATAGTTACATATTTCAGACTTTAATATTAGTCTAATTTTTGACTCATTTTTGTGTGCCCTTCCAAGAACGGAAATACACACATTTTCGACTCTTTTATGAACATATAGTTGATGAATCATATCTGACTCTAAAAAAATCAGAATGTTTGCTGGGATAAAATTAATTATATTAGTATATTCTACTGTTGAACTGTTGGCGATATTTATCATCAACAAGGTTCCTCGAGATTGGGTCCTTAGAATGACATAAAATTAAATTTATTTGGTTAGAGAAAACTCTGCGGAATTTCATTTTTCAAAAAAAAAAGGTGAGGTGTCTTTTACAACATTGAATTACAACCATTAAAGAAATAACGAAATTAAAACAAAACTTACCATAACAATTTATAATTCGATTATCGGATAACTTGCTAATTCGATTTCAAAATTCAGAAACTTATGAACACAAAATAGTCGGAAGATTTTAGCGAGGAGAAACTCCGAGAATCATGCACAAATGAATTTGCAGAAAAGCAACAAAAATACATGCAGCTCTGTTGCCGCTACGGTGGCGCTGCATTTTCACTCGGGATATTAATCCCGTTTTTATTTAATGGAAATAAGTATTAACTTATTACTTATTTATTTTATTTATTTCACTAACACGATAACCACTGTATTTAACGCTCCGAAAATTTTAACCCGAATCTCATGCACTTTATTTCACTATTTTAGAACCGAATTGAAATCAGAATATTCACTAGCACTCGCGGATTCCACAGCGTATAAATTTTAAAAACTTGAACTTACAATCGCAAAAAAACGTATTGATTAAAAATAAAGAAATAATTTACTTGAAGATGTGCACTTTTACCGTTAACTTTGCGGATATTAGTTATGTGCAAACTGTTATCGATCGTTGTGAAATATCGAATTTGTGTTTAGGCGTTGCAAAGTAATGTGCGTGATAACACAATACTAGAAATACAATAACATAAATGCAAAGTATAAAGCGCTTTTGGAAAAAAATTAGAGAATAATCAATGCTGTAAGAACATACAATGCCGCAGAGAACATACAATTTTGTAATGTGAACACTTAAAAGTTTTTCTGCAAATGATGATTGACGACATGCTGAACGCAAAGCGATATTTACAGTACACATGTTGTCACGCCATGCTGTTCAACATGTGGGATCAAGTGAACTACCTACCCTAATAAGTATCTTACCTTTACCATACACTATACAATATGTCGTACGCTATATAGTTATATTGCCGACGTTTAATTTTTTGGTGATCTGTTGCTCTCGTTGCTGATGGTGGTGGTACTGCTGACTTCACTGATACTAGAGCTCCTATTTTGTTGTATCACTGGGTGTTGACGTTTGCAAATTACAATTATTTGTATTAGGTTTTTTTTTGTTTCAACTGACAAAAGTTGAACTGGATAAAAGGTATTAGTGGATGCTGTTGGGTTCATTTTAAATACAAGACGCAGCTTTTTGATTAAATGTCATTGAATTTCCTATATAAAATTTACTTGATTTGTAGCGGCTTTTTAATACGTTCACAATAAAATGCTTAATTCACGTACTCTAAAATGTTTGGCAGAGCGCAACTTTGAAATTTACAAACTGCGTTAAACACGAAAATTTTCCTACGAAGTCGTGTATTCGAAATTCGTCTAACCCACCCAAATATCCTCAATTTGGGAAATAAGGGACACCTTTATGTATACATTACAGCGGTTCAAATTAACTTTTTTTCAAATTTTGCAGGCAGCCCAAAATTTTAAAAATTAGGTGAAGTTTTCATCATATTTTGAAGCTTTGAATTTTTGTAAATTACAAAGATTTTTCGATATCCAACTGGTTCTGCATACCTAATTCTTGTCGGCCGTAGCTCAGAACTGGGGTGGGGAGTTGGCGTTTCGACACGGATGGTGGACTACAAACATTAAAATTGTATGCAGATTGAGACGATAACTGAAACCGAATGTTTTAAATTTGGACTGATAACCGAAAATGCTTTTGGAGGCATAGGTACGTCATAGGCATAGGTACTGTATGAATAAACTTGTGCTGTTAATTGTTCTTCAGTCTAACGGTAGCTCAGATAGGGGAGAGCCGTCGCCCCGTTCGCAAGGACTTTAGGGGCGGCAAAATAGACTCGTAATATTAAATTAAAATTTGGTTTTCATGAATAATTTCGAAATTGTATTCAACAATTTGATGGACCTTTTTTTTGCTTTTTAGTAGATTTAAATGTATTTTGTTGCGAAGTAACAAATGAAGATGTTTTGAATTATTTTTGAACGCAAAAATATTTAATTTTGTAACTTTTTTTTATTAATTACCACAGAAATAATACCTTTTTAAGCAATGTTATTTAATAGTTATATTCTTAAATATCAATCGCTAAAAAGAGCATTTTGAAAAATGTTGCCGGTAAAATAGCATATCCACTCACATATCACTTTTTAAAGCTATACACGAACGGGCCTATCAGGCCAACAGGTTCCTTTATGAAAATGAAATGCTTGAATTTCATTTTAATACTTTTCTGGATATGTAAGACTTTTGTAATTCTTCTAGGCAATAAGAGAAAAACTTCGGTGCCATGAACATTTAGAACATCTGCATCGGCCAACATTTTAGACAGATTAAATTAGAAGAAGAATGGAACAGGGTCCTGTGCCTAATTTTCATTTGTCAGATATTATTTTTTAAGACAATCAGTCAATACATTTAATTTTTATAATTAAAAGATTACTAAGGATACATTTTATAGGTTCTTATATATAATTTTTATTGTATGTTTTCATCTTATAATTTATTTTATTTACTTTCAAAATAATTTTTGTTTCATCTATTTAAAATATAATTTTTGAATAATAAACAAAAGTTATTGCATTTTTAAAATTATTCTTGTAATGACAAAAGAATTTGTGGTTTTTAAGTGTTTACATGAAAATGAATGACAAGAATAATCATGCGATTGCAAAGGCTTCATATTCTCATAGATATTTTATATTCTCACAGATGTGTAGATCATAACAAAAATATAAATATACAATTATAGGAATATTTTAAGCAAATCCAAATCCTTCTGAACATTCATGTATTGCTTTTAGCAAGCAACTCCGCAGTTTATCATATGATTTATACATCGGCAGATCCAATTGGTTAAAACTAGATAAGAATAGATATTATATATTGTATGGATTTAATATAATTCAATGTATGTACATCATAATCAATATAAAAAGATTTTTTTTATGAATTTTAAACGTAATAAACGTACTCAGCAGCCGAAACTATCGATGCGCCATTGATGTTTATTCAATATCAACGATATCCTTTCAATCCTTTATTACAGTGCATGTCATACGAAAGCATCGATGCCTTGCTGACGTCAAGAAATTATTAAAAACTTCACTGTATCGATGCTTTCATGTTGCCAAAAGAAATGTGGGGAATTTGCTGATGTGCAAACAATAGTTGTGGTGAGGATCATCAATAATTCATCCAACGTTACTGAATGAATCATAATTGATGCCACAAAGCTACTGAAGGAATCGAAGTACAACAGTTAATGTTGCCTCAATGCTACCGAATAAATCACAATTGATGCTATCCAAATATCAAAAGGAATCATTTGCACATATTAAAATAGATTTATTCGCATAGCTTGATAATTATTTTTGCAATATCATTTGTCTTGATGACTAGACATTTTTTTTTTAGTTTCATAAAAAAAAGTAAAATGATTTTAAAATTTACAATGGGTAATTGATTCTTCTAAACTCTTATAAGAATCAGTTTTGCATTGATGAAACTTTGATTACAATGCCATCGATACTGATTTCAGCTGCTAGTTATACTATATAAATTACCGACATACATATAATACTTCTTAGTTGCTGCTCCGACTTCGAATTCCGAAATTATTATTGACATATTTGAGTGCCACAGTTTGTTGTGCGCATGCTTTAGTTTTTTTAGTAAGTTCATAAAGAGTCTTCGAATTATTTGAGATAATAATATGAGTCAAATAATAGACTACTTTTACAATTGAACGTAGCAAAGCACATACATATAGGAGGCGCTCGTGTATGTTGGGGACTTTGTTATTTGAATTATGTTTAATAGAAATCCAAAAACTATATTGAACTTTGAGTCATCATATTGTGATCCCGTATTCACACGATTCTCAGTATAAAAATGGTTTTAAATTAGTTTCTGGTGGCTGCAAAGCAGTATTGAAATATTCAACATTGAGCCATCAGATCGATAAAAATCAACCGCCCTTGTTTTTTGAATACTGAATTTGTTAATTCTAAGGCATACGCAATTGAGTTGACAGCACTCGCTATTATAAACGTTTGAAACAAAAACCGTCCATAGCAGCAATATAGAAGTATTATATATATATATATGGCTACATACCATGTATGGGCACAAGGCAAACGATCCGTTGAACGATCATCCCTGTGAATTTGAAACTTTTGAATGCCATTCATGCCTTCTAGTGATCTGAATCCTTGCAGAGGAACTTTTGAAGTACCCGTTACGAATTGAAGGAATTTAGCGCGATCTGCTTGATCAAAACTGCGTAGTGCTCTCCAGAACCATTGGATCTATTGAAAAAAAAAAAAATAGAAATAAATATAGAAACAAAAAATAAATAAATTGAACCATAGAAATAACTTTTGCTTATCCTAGACACACATTTACATATTTTGCTCTTCCGTTCAAAACGAAAGAAAAGGAACAACGCAGATATTAGAAAGTAAGTAAGCTGAGTTCTATCAATTAGTATTGCGTACTTAAAGTTGATTGGTTTCCATTAGGTGTATTAATTTTTAGCCCAGGATAATAAGAATTTTTTTCATAAAATACTATTCTTGTTTAAGACGACAATGCTGCCCTCAGAAGCGTTCTTCAAAAAAATTCCTATTCGTGATTCTTATGGCATTGGATAGCTTAAAAAATTACGCGCCTAATGAACTACTCCAAATACCGATATCTTAGTTCAAACGTATAAAAAACCTCCTAAGAGAATTTTCTCTATCTCAATTTGACAGGTATTTCAACAAATTGACATAAACAAAACATCAATTATCTCGAATGGCATTTTTTTGAGATATGCGCTTTTCGCTTTTGAGGGCAGAATATGCAGTTAAGAAATCTCAATGCGGCATAATTTTTTTACTAGCAATTTTAAAAATATTATTAGCAATTTTAAAACTATAAAAGGTGGGTCAAAGATCTTGTCATACAGAGATTTTTCGGCAATGAAGTCGATGTTTTCATCTCCTCTACAGCATTGGTTTTAATGAGATAAAAGCAATCTTACCTGTACAGATTTTGAAGTGTATTTGTGATACTCCGTGTTAACTTTCAAATCTTCTATGTCAATATCCGGCAGACCAGATATGAGTAGCTCTAATTCTTGTTCATTAAATATTGAAATTAAATGCTTGGGTATAATATCATAAAAACCCTCGAGGAATGCATCCAATCTAAATAAAATTTAAATATTACAATGCAAATCTGAATAAAAAATTTTAGTTTTATAATTACTGCTGACGAATAGACCCGCTCATTTTAAGCTGGCAAACTAACTGCACATAATCAAATTTGTTTTCCTCTGTCACTGGAATATCACGACCATTAGGTATTAGATCACGTACTTGGGTAACTCCAAATTCTTGGACTTCAGTCGAAAATGTTAGCTCATATCCCAGGGTAGATATATTATTTTTCATGAGATAGTCCAGGCCTTTATAAAACTCATAATCTTGTGATTCCATATCGGTGTATTTAACTAGTTTTCCAAGTATGTGTTTGTAAAATGAACGTGTAAAATAGCATTCTAATAATTTATTATCATGTATTGCTTTTGCTAAAAAAAAATGAAAATAAAAATCAGTTCATAGAAGTTAATAAAAGCACTAAACTTACCAATTACACGACCAACAAATTTAAAATAACTGAGATGGTTTGGGTTTGCATGACTTGAAGGATTAATCATATATGTTACTCTATCCCCCGGTGAGACGCAGAATAAAGCATACATTGGATTGAAAATTTCTCGAGATATGATAACGTACCACTCTCGAAGCAGTCCTCCAGCATCTTGGCCTTCTTCATCTACAACAAATTTTAGATTTAGATATAATTTTTAACATAGCGACTAGCAGAAAACTAAAATATAATGGAAGCTGAATCAAGTTTTTGTTTCTTAAAACCAAGATAGAATACCATCTGCCGAATTAAAAATAGTTTTAATTCTGGCTACTTAGTATCCACTAATTCTATGAGATAAAAGTACTCCTCAAAAACCGTCCAAATAACGGCGAGTATGAATCTTAAACTACATGCTATTGCTTAACTCTTGCTAGAGCGTGCCTTCTGGACTTATTTATTTCGCTCTAAAGGTTTATTGAATTTAGCAATATAGGGTCAGAATACGCGAAACCGACATGTCTGAAATGTTTTTCAAAGTTTTTTATATAAATCAGTAGCTGCAAGTGGTAGAAATTAGTGTACGGAAAAATTTTTTAAAAAAAATTGTTGCAATAATTATGGCCAGTCAAAGTTTTCATTAACCTTTTTTTTAAAATGCTATAAGTTTTGAACTGCTTGACTGATTGTGACGAAGTTTATTAATTTCTGTAGATAATAAGTTAAACTTATGTATTAAAAAAAAAAGTTGCAAAAATTTTGCATTTTTGTTGTTAATTAGCAATTTTTCTATCAACAATTGAATTTTAATGACTTGCTCCGCCTCGAAAAAATCTGAAAAAAAAATTACAGAGATGCACTGAACCCTTCCAAACTAGAATTCGTAAAAAAATCGTGGAGCCTCAATTAGTTTTTACGGTATAAATATTATAGTGGTACCGGGTGGACGAAAAATGCATAAAAATTTTGTTGTTTTTCAAAAAAATCAATAACACTAGCTTACAAGAAAAAGGATCGGGTTTCTCATAGACTTTTTTCCATGTATTTTGCGGCCTTGTTTTCAAAAATGGCAACCATTTTTTTTTCTTAAGAATCGTTTTCGAGATATCCCCAAAAAACCCCTTTTTCGGCCCTTTTTTCATTTATTTGGCTATATCTCGATTAATTTTTTTTCGATTCAAAAACGCTTTTCAGCACTCTAAAGATGCAAGATTTTTGCAACTTTTTTTTTTTTAATACATAAGTTCAACTTATTATCTATAGAAATTAAAAAATTTCGTCACAATCAGTCCAGCAGTTCAAAACTTATAGCATTTTAAAAAAAAGGTTAATGAAAACTTTGACTGTCCACAATTATTGCAACAACAATTTTTTTTAAAAAATTTTTCCGTACCCTAATTTCTATCACTTGCAGCTACTGATTTATATAAAAAATTTTGAAAAACATTTCAGACATGTCGGTTTCGCGTATTCTGACCCTATACCAAAATATGACTGAAAATATCTAGAAGCTAGTAAGAAATAATACCAAAACTTTTTCAAAACCCGACAACATGTGTCATTGATATTTCCAAAATACCACCTTAATGGCGGTACATGTAACATTTCTACTTACCTTCAAAGACAATATAGAAACGGTTTTTCCACTCTTCAGGACCAAGTCGATAGAGAACTCGGAAGGAGTCTTCAAAAACAGTAACTCGTCGTACACTAACTGTATTTTCTTCACGACGAACACCTTCGTCAGTGCGTTCCAGTTCTGTTTGGAAATATTTTCGTTTTACGTCGAAATCCAAAATACGCGTGTGATCTACTAGCACTGCAAAAGGACCGTCTGAAAGATGTGTAGGAGATTGTCGTAGTATTTGATTTAATACGGTTCGATGTTTTTCAGCAAACGACAGGAATTTAAAACGATCTAATTTGAGCTGTTCTTCTTTTGGATTCACAGATGCATTTTGCGAAGAATTTTTATGTGAGGTTTGATTTTCGGTAAGGTTTTCTTCGCCTTCAGTTCCTATATTATTAAAGATAAGTGTATTTTTTTTTATTAATTCTAAAATCGTTAAGAAAGTACTTACTTGCTGATGAAGCATTAGTTGTCTCTAACTCCATAGAGACTAGTCCGCTTTGTGCATCTTCTAATTGGCTCTCACTTAAATTATTTCCTTGTGTCGCCCGTGAAACGCTCTGATTTTTGCTTGCATCAGTTTTTTGCGAAGCATGTATTAAAAAGAACGCTTCAACTGTTGGCTGTAGTACAAGAACAGCATATTCATCTTTTGAATCCTCAAGCGCCACTAAGCATTCACTTAATGTATTCCATAGTTCATCGAGGAAAATAATTTGACTCAAGGTTAGCTTACAATTCAAGGAAGCTGATGCGTTTTCAGTTGTTTCTTGCGTGTCAAATAAATCACGAACTTGCATGAATATTTTTAATGTACGCAAAAAATAGGGCTGCGCTGATGACGCAGAAAGAAGTTTTTTCATTGCCGGCAATTGAAGTTCGAAAGATGGCTTAATATTGATTGGGGAGGAAATTACAACATTTTCAGCAGTAAAACGATCCTGCATAATACCCTGCTGCTGTAACAGTTGTAATTCGTTTGAAGATATTGGTGTTATACTCTCAGCAGACAATGGATTAAAGTTACGAAGTTCGTTCAGTAAATCTTGAATGGACTGTCTGACTTCATGGGCAAGACCTAATATCGCTGCAGTAAGATATTGCAGAAATATTGCATTCGATGCTTCAGAACATTGACTTAAGTTAACAATAAGCTTAGAAACATTATCCAGGCCTTCAGTTGTGCCGCACTGATGAGTTAAAACTTCAATCACCAATTGTAATTGGGAAAAGTTTTTGGAGTAAATTTTTCGTCTAGATTTGTTAAGTTTAGAAGACGATTGATTCTTAAAAATATCTTTTTTATCCTCATCGTCAGATGAATTATCGTTTTCTGTTAATTTTTCCTGTTTTGAAGCTTCTACTGTAACAAAATCAGAATCTGAAGAGTTTTTAGGTAGTTCTGCATTTTCTAAAGCAGAGGGATCTAAATTGTCTTCATCGCGCGGAAGGTCCCCACTTAGTGACGCCAGGAGCTTCACAAGCATATCAGTAAGCTGTGGTGATCGGCAAATTACTTTATAAGGTAGCATTTCTAAGAGCTTTGCAAATGGAGATTCGTTAAAAGACAAAAAGTCGGGATTTTTAAGTTCCCACTCCCAAGAAGGTTCTGAATTGATTGGAAATGCTTGCAAATTGCTTACGCGTTGTTGTGAATTTAAATCAATATTAAGGAGAACGTCCCAAAAATTGTTCCCATTAGTGTTATATTGTAAATCTCTGATAGTTTTGCTCTTGTTGCCGTTCGTACTTGATTTTTGCATATTTCTAACTGCAGCAGCTGCTTTAGATGTTGAAGGACATTCATCCAATTTATAGTCATTACTTTGCTGTTCCATTGGGCACCTTGGTACCTGCTGTCGTTGTGCGCTTAAGCTTGTACCTTGGTTATGACGTTGAAAAATAGACCTTATGTCTTCCGATGACATGTCACTGTCAACAGATGGAGCACTGTCTGCAGTAATTGCGACAGCGACAGGGATATTATCGATGGTTTCATTCGATGAAAAATTTGTTGCAGATTCGCCAGTTTTAACAGATATCTTGTAAAAAAGAATTTAAGAAAAATAAGTATTACTTTTTTCTTGCTGCTCATAAAAATTAGACAAATATATATTTTCCCAACAAACTAGATTTTCCTGTGACACTTGGGATAATACTTAATTTCTGCACGTCGCAATCATAGCGCAACCTTTTTAAAACTCTACTTTTCGATTTTTTTTTTGCAAATTTCAGAAATAAAAAGGGTTTAAAATTAAAAAAAAAATTTAAAACTTATTTTTGATCTACATGAAACGAAATCACATGAATGTACATATAGGAAAATCATATGAATTTCACTCTGAATTGAAAAATAGAATATGACTGAATTTATCGCTGGCCTACCGCTTGTGATTGTTAAAACTTTGACAAGCCGGGATGACCACTCGCTAGTGTTGTCATTTAACGCAAAAAGATATTGTGGGTAATTTATTATCATAACTCTTATTTATTTTAATGTTCCCCAGTTTTAAGGGCTCATTGTGTTTCACTCCTACCTTTCGAGTTTTTGCGGACACGAGGAAATATTTTTAAAAAGAGAGAACATTTTCATAGTCAAGATATTTTAGTTTTTGTGTTTAAATAAGGTGATATACTCGTATATGTATCAGCTCTTCAGAATACCTACATCTAATTTGTTCTATAAGGACATTGAAATTAAAAGTATACTAAAATGTTCGTTTACCTTATTTTCACGATTGTACGGAACAAAACTTCGTGGAAAATGTTTTGCTAAAACAAAAAGCATGTCCAAGCAGTTGCGCACAATTATTTGTGCAGCCTGTGGATTGATGTTGATAGCGTAGGCATTTGGAAGTGGAAGTTCTGCATTATTTACGTTTTCAAATTCGTCTTTCACTTTATTTATAAAGAACACATTCGATTTGTATCCAAAAGCAGCATCAACTCTAAGTTTAAGCCATTGGGGTTTTATACACTTTCTTATAGAATGAACGGGTTTCTCTTCATTAGTCCTTTGAATAATGATTATCAGGGCATTTATAATCCAATCACGTGTTGGCAAATGGTAGCATAGGTTTCGTACTACTCGATGAAGCCTCGAAAAATTCATTTTTGGGTCTTCAATAAATAAAAATAATAAAAGGGTTGCTAATGAATCCGGATCTAAAAGTTTGTTTTCATCCTCCATAAGTAGCAAAGCAATTGGTTTTCCATGCAATTGTTGGTGGTGTTGGTGAACAATAGTTGTGTGATGATGGTGTTGTGTTTGTGGAGTACCGTTTGAGTCATACCAAATCGAATTTGTATGCCATCGTGAGTCCTCACTAAGATTTTGCAATGTGGAAGGAAATCGAGCTGTTAAATATCCACCTAAGATAAATGTTTATATTGTAAAATATATGATTTAATAATGACTAAAACAAAATACCACGCGCTGACGCACTTAGTGTGTTTGTTTGATTTGCATCTAGTCTAGCACCATTACGACTCTCCCAATCCCTACGTAAATAATGTGCTTCTGCAGCTAGCTCTGGTGGTAAGCTAGCAATTTGTGATTCATCCATGTCAGTAAGTATCTAAGGTTTTATTTAATTGGATAAACTATACAATGGTTGCAATAAATACATTTTTGATATTTACAGCTTGGCGAAGAGAGTCCGGTAAGTTTTGGAAAAATGCAGCTGCATCAACTGGATCTTCAGGATTTGCAGACTGCGCAGCTTGTCGCTGCTGCTCAATGCGCTGTTGCATTAACACCTCTGATTGAATATTTGGTGGAAGCGCTGCAAGAAATTCTGGATTGACTTCAAGTAGAGAATCGTGTGCTACTTGTATAGCATTCTGTTGAGCTCTTTGGCGAACACGTTGCATCCGCAAATGCTCTTGGATTACTTCAACTCGCATATCGGCAGGCAACGCTGCCAAAAACGACGGGTCAACACCTTCAGGCACTTCTAAGCCACCGAGTGCAGCTCGAACTTCTGAGCTCATTTCGGGAATGCTTGATGGTTCAGAGCTTACTACAGGCGCACCAATGATTTCATTTACTGCTGCAGAAGTTTCCGGTGATATAATTTCTGCTGCTGGCCCAGTTAAGTCACTAGAATTACCAACAACATTATTTGAAGATGATGCATTTGCAATAGCCTGGTTATTTTCAGAAAATTCATCTTGGACTGGCATTCCTTCATTGGTTGTACTTGTTTCACGATTTTCATTGATTTCATTATGATACGTACTTTCGGAAATATTTTCAGCACGACTTTGTGAATTTGACTACAAATTAAAGTAATATATATATATTAGGGATAGTGGATGCAAGAAAAAAATAGGTACGAATCACGTTAAAGACTTTAAATTACTTAATTGAATATTCTGTCGACTAAAAACAAATTAAGTTTCTGATTTTAAATTACATTTTTCCGTTCAAAGTTTTAACTGTTTTGTACATTAAACCGATGTCATAAATTATTTTCATTTGAAATGCTACATTAAAGTTTATTACGTTTGAATATTTCTATATGTTTTTTTTCGAAAAAACTAGTTTGGCCAATAACATATACTATGTACATACATTTTTGTCCCGTGCGACACCTTGGTTTTTTGCAATTATCTTGAAAACGAAAAATTGCTCAAATTCAACCTTAGCACCAATTATAAAGCTAGTTAGGAGCTATACGTTAAACCTATTGTCAAAATAAAAATCCGTTTTATTTTGACTTTTTTTTTACTTTAAATGTGTTCGACGATCGAACGGGACCCATGGAAATGCCCATATGTATGTACATTAGAGTGATTCAAATTTGTTTTAAATGTTTGTTTTAAAGGTGCTGTTGCGGAAAATAAAGTTTATGATATGAATATAATTTTAAGGCAATCGCAGCTCTGTAACTCAATTTTAAAAAGTGGCGCCGAAGCCTGTTAGTTTTACATGTAAATTGTATGGAAAACCTATATTTTATTAAAAAGATATGTGAATGAATAGCTGATGAATATTTTCGGTTGCAGAGGGTAGTTTTTCAAAATAAATTTTTGCGCTGAATCTGAATCTAACCTCAGAATTGATTCATCACGTCAGAGTTCTGAAATATTTGAGGTTAAGACCTAAAAAATTAAGTTTTTTTGTCTACTTTCGAGGTCATGTATAGGATTCAAACAAATTCTGATTCAGTTCAGCTTATTTTTAATAAAAGCATCATTTAGTACCGTTCTTCCCATTTAAAATAAGCTTTCAAATGGTCATCTAAGATGTTGCCTCGCAAAGTTACAGCCATTTTAAGATGACATAAATTTGTAACCGGTTGATTAATATTTTTGGGTCGTAGGGGATCAAATTCATGTAACTGTAAAAGTTGTTTTTTTTATGTTTTATGTTTTAGAAATAAAAGTCGCCAAAAAAAGCGACGAAACGTTGGGGAAAAACTGACTTAACAAAAGTCAAAATTACTGGTCAATAATCCTCCAAAAAGATTTTTTTTTAAATCCAACTAAAGTATATCGCCCAGGAACTATAATTAAAATAAAATAAGAACCGCCAAAAACACTATCCCAGCTGAATTGTTGCATACAGCTTTGTTTAATCGTGATAAGTGACATTGAGCGTTATGCTTAGAAAATATTTTATTTAAGTACCTGTGAAAGAACGTTTTGGACTGCACCATCAAATTCCACATTGAATGCGGAATTTGTGGAATTTATATCTTCGTCTTCTATAAAAGTGGTATTCATCTCATCCTCTTCATCTTCAGCGTCTTCTTCGTCTTCAAAATCATTCTCATTGTCATCTTCAGCATCTCCATCGATCAATGTTTCACTTTGTACATCATCGTTTTCTACATCTTGCTCAATCCTCCGACTTATCGCATTTATTTCTAACGTTTCATTTAAGCTGTTTTCATTCGCATTCACATTTGATTCTGTTACTTCTTGCGAAGCATTGGAAATATCAGGTTGTTCACTAGAATTTCCAAAATCGAGAGAGTTTATTTCGTTATCATTATCGATCTCTCCCACAGGGGTTATGTTGACACTTTGCTGATCTAGTCTAGATGTAGATCTGGGTCCTCGTAACGACTGGGGAATTCTAAATTGTGATGTCTCTGTAAGTAATTTTGAATAGTTTTTAACAATTAAAAAAAATCAGTGCAACTAAAAGTTAATTTACATGGTCTCCTACCTGCGTGCCTAATATTTGCTGTAGTCGCTGTGTTAGCGACGCTTGGAACTGCAGTGTTAGCCGTTTGTTGGATAAGTACAGGAATTGCACTTCTTCGATTTGCTAGCGAATTCGCATTTAAACTTGTGTTAGTTGACTCTGTCTTCTTTTTAAGCCTTTGTGCAGATTTTAATTCATTTATAAGAAACGGAATTAAGAGATGACCTACGTAGAGGCATGCATCAGTTTGAGACTCAAAATCTAGATGCTTGGCTTCTTCTAGCCACCAATGCAGAGCTGTGAAATATATGTATGATTATTTTGACTTTGCAAAGGGAACAAATATGTCTGTCAAATAAAATTAAATTTTACTTGAGGAAATACATATGTGTTTTAGTCACAGTTTTAATACGCTTTTGATATTTGATACTCTGTTAAAAAAAAAATGAAGCAATAAGAAAGAATGCTTATAGTATTAAGGCTTTATGCCACATAATATCCCACTCTGATCTTCATCTTGTTGCAGCCAACATACGCTACAGCTGTGCAATGTAAAGGACGTGCGCTATAGTACGAAACAAAAGCTGAGCGTCACTGAGCTGCAAGCACAACGGATAGCCGAAGTCTCTTCTACTCACTTCGCGGAACTCCCTATCCGATGGTGCCGGTGAACTTTGGGCACATACCCGAGTAGGAATTTTCATCCGGATCGCATACGGTTGGGTTGGTCCTATTAGAGATCCGGTCCGGACTTGGATAATCGGATCAGGCTCATCAGATATCATAAATTAATTAAGATTTGGGTATTGTAACATATTTGGGGCGTTATGTTTTAACCGAATTTGGGTATTTTGATACGCCGCCAAAAAAAATTGCCTTATATCAGAGTGTAAATGTGTTGGTAATGCGCAATAATAATCATTTCTTCCGTTTAGTGATTAATTTTGCTTTAAAAATAATATTGATTTCAATTGACGATAAATATTTCCTCAAGTGGTTGTTAGAACACAATACAAAATGTTTAAATGTCTTTTTTTATAAATGTAATGCTGCATTTCCTATTTGTTTCTCTTAAAACTAAACTGTTAAAAAATATTAAATCATACCATCTTGATTAAAAAGTTCTATTTGTCCCTCTTCCGTTGGATTGCTGAACGAAGGCATAGGAGCGCAATATTGCTGGTCTATAAAAACTAAACGGCGAGTTGGTTCTCTCCTTTGAATGTTGTTGCTTATGTTTTGTGCATTACTGAGTGCAGCATTAGATTGAAGGCCTGCACCAGCTGGCGTCATACCATTTTCAACTCTATCACTGTTGGTGTTTACCGTTGATACTATTTCATTTGCTGCGTTTGAAGTGAAATCAATGCTTGTGCCGTAACGAATATATCCGTCAGCTCCAATCGTTGCCATTCGTGGTGCAATCCATGCTGAGGAGGGCGTTGTGCGTACAGAATTTGTTACTTCATTTTCTTCTGGTCTTACTGCTGCCGATTGTATATTAATAGTGGCCTCAGTTGCAGAACTTAACAATGAAGTTCCTAACTGTTCTGCAGAAATAAGTGAAGATTGCTCGTTTTGATTTTCATTAGATATATTATGAGCTTCCGAATGATTCGTGGCAATAGACCCAGACTCAATAGCTTGTGCTCCAGTTGCTCCACCTCCAACCTCAGATGCTTCATCATCGGCATCAACATCGGCATCATTTGATGCTGTCTCTGAAGATTCGCGTTCATAAATATGATCAAACACTTCGATAAATTGGCGAGTTTCGTCTTCAGCATCAGTTTCACTAGGATCTTCAGCACCTTCTTCGTTTCCTTCTGAGAAAATATTATAGTAAGAATTTAAAATAACTTCATCAAAATTCTTTTACCATCCTCATCATCTTCATCATCATCATCTTCTTCGTCATTTCGATCTTCATTTTCTGTAGAAACATTCGAGTCAGAGTCATTAGAGTCGCTAGTGCTGACGTCACCTAATGTTACATTGTCAGCAGCTGCAGCTACAGTCTCAGACGATGTGGAAGCACCATCACTTCCACCTGCTTCGTTATCATTACTGGTAGATTCTAAATTGTTACCAGAGTGACGATGATGATCCATCACTGCAACTCCAGGAATTGATGCTGCAGTGCTGCCTGTATTTGTATTACGATTTATAAGACGAAGATTTTGAAAATCACGCTCGTTGTGCATGAAATCATCAAGTATACGATCGAAATTTAACTTTGTAAAAAAAAGGTAAGATATTTCAAAGCAGAAATAATTAATTTTAATTAAGATATAAATGTGAGCTATCTTTAAAAAAATTTTTCATTTACATAATTAATTTTTAAGCTACAAAAAATATTAGAACTATTGCCTGACTGTTTACTTGTATAAATCAAAATATTAACTTCTTATCGTTTTTTTTTTCTTGTATAGAATGTACCGTTTCAAAAAATAGAACCCGAATCTACTGACTCGTTTCACCTAAGGTTTTCCTTTCTGCACAGGAAGCTTTACGTTGTAAACTCAGAATATCATTCTTTATATCAGTTTCTTTAGTGATGGACACAAATATGGTTTGGAAAAGTTGATCAGCTTGTAACTAATTCTCAGAAAAAACATATTTTACCTTTGCCAATTAAAATTTTTTGAAAATTGTTCTACGGTGTAATTATTTCAGATCCCACCTACCTTCCTGTTTGAGATAGAGAGCCCTTCAAAGGCAAAACAATTAAATTTTTGCCCAACAATTTTTTTTAAAAATCGTATATTTCTCAAAAACATGGGGAACGGCATTGCTTTTTCTATTATTTTCAAAAGAATGTCCTAAACGTATTTTTCTTAGGAAGTTTCGCATACCGTTTTGAAGGTTACAATATTTTTAATTTTCTTACACTTTCAACTGTGCTTTTTTTGCTGTACAACACGCTTTATAAGATGTCATACTTTTCAAACAAAAAATACGCGGATGTTCTTTTCGTTTATGGGTATCGTAATGAAATAACGTCAGCTGCCAGGATTGAGTACGCGCGAATATTTACAAGAAGCCGCATGTAAATAAATGAAGAAAAGCGTAATTTTCCAAAATGATTTATCTGGTCTACTAGAAGACGACCCTTTCTTATTTCTTAATTTTTCCCAACATGATAATATTCCTGTGCCCTTTACACCACTTGACTTTTATTTAGGAGTTGCAATGAAAAATCTAGTCCAAGCGGCGGTGATACAAACAGAGGAAACATTAAGAAACCGTATTGAGCCAGCATCACAAAAAATTGGTGAAAAACAAATTGCAATATCTTTAAACGGTAGTTTGTTGGTGAAAACTTCCTGGGAAACAAATGTTCAAGATGTTATGTACATTTATTTGTGACGAATATACTATTTTCAAAAAAAAAAAAATCTCAGAAAGGATCTTATTACTTTGTTTTTAACGGGCTCTATCTCAAAGAAGAAGTTATGTACTATCCTAAATGATTGTCAGCAGAACGGGCATTTAATTTCCAATACTCTTTATAAAACATAGTCAAAGGTATGCACCAAAATTAAAACACCCTGTGTCTCGGTGAGGGTTGCAAATAGACCCGATATTGCGGACTTTTTTCATCACTTGAAAAAGTCACGAAAGTGATGTACTCTTGTTCTACCACCGGACCGATTTGTCGACAGCAACTTTAAAGTGATTTTTGTGTCCTACCTGCAAACTTTGCAATTTTAAATTTACAGAAAAACTAAAGCTAAGTTACAACAATTTTTTTTCAAATACCATACTTTCTAAATAAGTTTAAAATGCAGCTTTCTCCGTTTCATGGTTTTGCTGATAGCACACTTGCACTCTGAGAAGACGATGTGTATGTTCACATGATCTGCGTGGGTATGTTTGGAAATTGCGGAAACGGTAAGAAAAATTGTATACAATTAAAAACATAATTTTAAGCTTTATACTTGATATAAAGCATCAAGCTAAACTCTATTATTATTCTTATCTTCGTCTGTACCAAAACCTAACGAACTGCTGAGTGACTCTCATTCCATTTAAGAATGTAAGTTATTTTTAAAATACTCCTTATTTCTATGAAATGTCAATTTTAAACGTATTTTTTTTTTACATGTTTTCAATTTACCTGAGAGCGCGTGTTTACATGGTTACTAGCTGAAGAAACTTCAGTATTTCTTTCATTATCTTCATTATCATCATCGGCATTCATACCCGATGCATTTGGACCGTCTTCTGAATCTGCGATAAAGTCTTCAGGATTAAAAATAAATTCAAACCCGTGCCTACGGTCTGATAAAACATTTCTTATTATATCACGTAGCACATTATCACCACTAATTGTTGTAGAACTAGTGCTTGCATTGGAACGTGATGTTAATCGAGGATAAAATCTGCGATTCGCAATTGCACTTCCTGCTTGAGTAGTATTTCCAAATAAAATACGTTTCGATGAAAGTGCCCCCGGTGCAACAGTTAGTCGTAATAAAATTTCCATTGGACGCAAAAGTGAAAAGATCGTTGAAAACGTATTCGAATTCGACAAATCACTATACTGTGCAATTTTAGACAGATCTGTCATTATACCCTGCCTTAATAAAATCCTATACATGTTGTTGCGCTGCACATGTATTTTATTCACTAACATTGGACTTTCAATCATCATTGGTAAAAGTCCAATTAGTACTTGCAAGCGAATATGTTTTTCCGTGCATTCCGGGAACGACAAGGTTCGGACAATTGCCTCATGAACTTCTTCGGCAACTTTACTTTGCACTGAAGTGTATCCATAACAATCCACAAGAGAGGATATAAGAACTCTAGACATTATGCTAACTTCAGCATCCTGCTCTCGGTTAACTATAGGCAGGAAAGTATCCAATATGAACGAAAGGCACGATTGCTCTTTATTTATTAAAATGCTATCAGATGGAGTGTATATATGTCCGATAATAATACGAGGAACTAATGACTGATATGAACGCACCGCGTCTGCCAGAACTTTTATAAGTGTTGCTCGTGGAAGGACTGGTTTTTGATGATTGTGACTACTAGAAGGAACGTGCCAACTACAACAACATGGCTCATATTTTTCCTGCTGCTTCGAGGAGACTGATATTGATGACAGATTCTAGAAAAAATTCATAAAAACGCAATGAGTAGTAAAGAAAAATTACACATAAATTAAAGATTGCATACATCAGTAAGCACTTCTGAATTTAAAACTGGCTGAATTTCTTGTTGTTCAGAGACTGTATTCATTGGCAGATCTTTCGTTTGCACAGAACCATAATGAGAACAGGGCTGCACGATAGCAAAAAGCAAATCCTTAACTACCTTCACAGATATGTTGCTAGCTGCTAGATCTTCTTCAGGAGATTCTGTTGATGATGGATTTAAGTCCTTACGGATATTTGTTGTCTGAGCTTTAATAAGGAATTTGGAATCATCTATGGAAAATGTCGGGCTGGGTACATAATCTCCGCGCAATATCTGTTTTGATGCAGCTAAAAATATTGTTGGGTGTCTAGCTACAGCTGAAGACACTTGTGTTAAAACGAAGAGTAGATCTCGATGTCCAATGGGTACCGTTTGAGCTGCACGAGCTGATAAAATCCTTTCAATTGATTCTTGCAATACAGCTGGCGCCTCCATTATATGGCGTAATATTATTATTGCAAAAGTTGGAAAGCCCATTAAACCACAAGACTGTTGCATTTTAAGTAAAAGTTCAATTCCACCTTTTGCTACAAAAGCTTTTGCATTCTCGTGATCTTTAGTAAGACGGGCACACATTTTGAGCAAAGATAGTTTAGTCTCGAAATTAAGAAGAAGATTTGGATTTAGTAAACTAACGATACACGAAATTATTTCACCGGTATTATACTTTGCGAGACCGGTCGGTTGTTCGTATAATAATACATTTTCATCGCGTTTTGTTGAAGTACTCTTAATTGGTTTTGAATTATTTGAATTTCCTTTTTTGGAAGTATCTGCAGATATTTTTAAATCTGAAATGTATAAAAATGATAATATTAGTATTAGTCTATCCCAGTGTTTATAATGTGTGCGTCGCGACCCCAAGTTGCTTTACGGGCATATTTTTCTCTAGGATTCCAATATATTGGGACCTGTCCATAGTACCCTCAATTTTTCGCAGTGAGCCGACACCACACCATGACATATCCCCCAAAGCATAATGCTTCCTCATCCATGCCTTAGTGAATATCGGGCGTACTTTGGGTCAAACTTTTTCGACCTAGGGCGGCGGACATGTTTTTCCTATCGGGTAACACTCTACTTATTTTAATTTCGTCAGAAAATAACACTTTTTCCACTCATTTTTGGCAAACTCAAGCCTCTTCTTGCGGTTGCGTTCAGATAATAGGGACTTCTTGCGAGAAATACGTCCAAAAAGTTAAACTTCACGGAAACATTTATTAATAATGTGTACGGATGGCGCTGCTTCATTTTCGCCATTGATAGACATCCGAACTTCGTTGCGGATTTTTTTTAGACTCTATCATCTCGAGCAGTTGTTATGCAGCTTTTTTACTTGCGTTGCGCGTTTCCTATAGTCGAATATTTTTTTAAATATTGTAGCACATTGTCTACCATGATTTTGGAAACTTGCTAAGGCAGCTGCAATTTGTCGACAAAAGCTTCCATTTTGATGCATCTGTAATATGTATTTTCGTATGTTGACGTCATAAGATTTTTTTCTACCCATTGTAAACTACCAAAAATAACTTTTATAATTCTAGTAATTATAAACAATCTATAAAAAACCTCTTCTTAATTTTTTGAATTAATAAGTCATATTTTGTCACTGTCACTATTTTGTTGCACGATCTACTCCTTAACAAAATATCGAATTTCTTCACTTCACAACATTATTGCCTATCTTGTATTTTTAAAGTATCAAAGTTCAACTTTTAAAAAAGTATTGATACTACGAATACCTCGAATCCTTTGCGAATTCTACTGAATTTAACATAACACACTATTATTTGAAGTTGTCAATGAAAATTATTAATTGAAATTGATTGTTAATTGAAAAATTGTAAAACGTACCTTCGAGAGAAGTTCCAAAATTTTGTTCTTCTAAATCTTCTTCGGTCTTTTCAAATACAGTTTCTGCAGCATTGGGAATATCTTCATTAAAATTTAACATTGAACTTAATGACAGTACAATTTCATGCTGTGAACCGTTATCGTTATCACTGTCACTTTTAATTACGCGAGTTATTATGTTCTCAACCGAACCTGAATTTCCATTGCACATCAATGCAATTGCCTCCGTTATTTTAAGAGCTGGCATCACAGGTCGGTGACTTCCCGATGCCTCGCTCACTTGAGTCATACAGTTGAAGTTTATTGTATACCTTTGTCGACCAATATTTATAATAACTGAACGTTCGCCAGCGTTGAAAGCATTTTTTATCATTGCATTATTGGCTTCGGAATAAAAATTCCATTTTCCCGTTGAAGTATCATACCACTTCCAAATATCGCTACAAACGGCTCGCATGTTTATATTGCGTTGCAAAATAACACTAACACTATCGATAGCATCCATGAATTCAATAAGACTTTGCAACCATCGTGGCGATATTGGTTTTAAGCCAAGTGTAATTTCTTCTTCCAGAATTGATTTTGTTTTACTGAGAAGCGTAAAGAGTAAGCCCAAAGTTTGTTGCTTGCAAAGAGCATTACAAAATTCCTTGCGCATATCAGAATACATTTCGTCAAGAAGCAAGGTTGCAACTTTTAGCCGTATAAAAAGTTTCGTTGCTGTTAATCCGCTAATAAGATCCTGTTGGATCAAATTTTCATTTGACATAATTGGCTTTATATTTTCCATTATATATTCTGCCCACTCATTAATGTTTTGCACTAAGTTAAGCACAAATTTGTCTTTGTCTGATGAGCTCTGACGACGATATAGCACTGATAATAAGTCAGTCCCTGTGTTTACAGTTTCAGGTAGAAATTCTATGAATGAAAATGTTCTTTCCAGAGTTTCTAAGCAAAATTGATTTATGATCTCGTTAGAAATCAGCTGCAGTTCACTATAACTTTTTTTATTCCGCGAAAGTAAAGAACTATGCTGTTCTGATGGTAAATTAAGTTCAACGTTTGATGTTACTGTAGAAGCTAAGGCACTTGCATCGATATCCATTTCACTGCAAGAACTGGATGCATTTAAGGCAGAAGTTGAAGGCTCTCGAGAACTTGTTTGACCAGAAGCTTCAGGATGGTTGAGAAGAAAATCTGTTGCCTGTTCAAGTGAGTTCGTGCCATGCAGAGCTTCAAGTACATGCTGTCTCATAAAGCCCATATCCGTTAAAATTCTTAAATGGTCTGAGCTGACATTAACTGAAAATAGTAAATAGTATTGTGAAATTACTAGTTAAAAATAAATTAAATGCATTTCATTTCACTGGCTCAAGGTCACGATAATAACGATTGTTAAGTTGCTTTCATATTCAATATGATATAACTTAATGAACTGTTTCTAACAGGTGTGTTCCGAACCAGTTTTTTTAGGATTGAAAGGTAAATTAAAATTTTAAGGACCGTTTACAACAAGTTTATGAATAATTAAATATACGTGCAAATGACGTGTTCTTAAATCGTCCCACTATATTTCTCGCTTTTTTATTTTTCTTTACTGACCCTACCATTTATTCAAAATACTTTTTATTATAACAATTTTTAAGCTTTAGATATTTACCTTCCTCGCCGCTTGTTTGAGGCTTTTTATTTTGACTTGGCGATGTTTTATTTTCAGTTGTTATTTCACTAAGCCGAGCTTGAAAACGTTCCGAAAGCATATTATTTGACTTAATAATGTGCTTTAAGATTGCCATAATTGTTTCGGTCATAGAAACTCCATAGTTTGGTATAGGCTTTCGTTTCCAAATGCGCTTAATTGCCAGCATGGCGAGTTGATGGACTTGAACTAGATAGAAAATTGGTTCAAAATTCAAGGATTCCGGTAAATGCTGCTGACGAGAAGTAGCCAATGCATATGGAGAGTCTAATATTGCCCTTGGGTTTACCATTTTCTCCAACAATTGTAGCCAAGCATCTAAGAATTCTCCCGTTCCTTCTGGAAAATCATTTTCATCATCTTCTCGGCTTTCAAGAATATTTTCTAACTTCATACAGCTTTCATATGAAAATTGCTCATAGGCATCTTGCGTTCCAATCGATAATGCCCAGTAAAACATATCAAAAAAGGCTTGAAGTCCATTTTCTTCACAGAATTGTGAAACCATTAAATGAAAGCAGCTTCTTTTATCATCAAAAAGCATGGGACCAGTGAATCCAACTGAACAAATCAGAAAAGTTAATTTCAGCTTTGGAGCTGGTTTTGTCATTAAGCTTTCGTGACAAAATCCATTGACTAAAATTGAACTTAATACGCGAGCAATTTCTTTAGAATCCGCTGACGGAAATTTACTGTTTGCAAGTGTTGAAAGGTAATCGTTGTTTCTTCGCTGTCGTGACTGTGGTGTTCCCACTGATAATTTAACTAAAGTGCCAAATAATTCTGCAAGTGCCCGACCAAGACGAGATGAAGCAGCTAACAAGGATTTTATGTACCGCAATTGCTCCTCTGGTTTTATCTACAATAATACGTTAAAACAATTGAATAATACACTATATAATTTAGGATTAACCTTTGGTTTTGTTGCAGACCCTTTATCAGTTTTGCGACCGCTTTCTACATTTTTTGGAGTAAAAGTTGAGTCATCCTTATCATGCACATTAAAAGCATCTTTTGGAGTAATCTGAAGACCTGCAACCTCATCCCAGCCTAAATTGGAACTTTCCTGTATTGGCTCATCAGAACACAAACTAAGTAATACTGTACTTTCCCATACTAGTGAAATATATAGCTGAACTAGATTTTGCAAGAGCTTAAGTCCTGATGAACAGTTTGAACCCCAACGCCTTAACAAAATAGTGCGCATCTCAGTAGAAGCATTGCGACAAATATGCACCAACATAACGACATATCCATGTACAGAGCTCATATTATGTAGCATTGGCGTATAGTCGGCATTTGAAAATCCATCTTCCAACTTTGGACAGGTAAGAAGCTCACGAAGCAGTATACTACCTCCTGGCAAGTTAGCGTGTTTAATCAGTGGTTGTAGATTTCCAACAATAAGAGATAATTGCTGCAATGCAGTGTCAATTACTTTTGTTTCATGAGCCAAATTTAAAATTGACTTGCATACGTTAGCAACAGCTTGGGCCGTTGTAGAAACTGGCGAGTCTACTGGCAAATTAGGTAGAGATAGCAGTTTAAGTAATGGCTTTAACCCACCATGTAGAACAAACTCTCGACAATGTTCACCATTTGAACTGTTACTAAAGGTTGCTTCAATGAATTTCATTACATTTAGAATATAGTCTATTAGTGGTATGGCTTCGCGCTCATATGGATTGCTTCGCATATTTTGTGCTTGTGCTGTTATACCTGTGCGATTTTGTCTTTGCTGTTGAGAAGCGGAAGACATTTCTTCATCGTCATCGTCGTCGTCCCCGCTACTGTCATTTTCATTATCATTGTTTCTAATTCTAGTGTTTACATTTGTGTTATTTAAGTTTTGTTGATGTATGTTCGCACTAGTGACATTATTTATGTTACTGCTGCTGTTACTAGCACTAATAGTATTGCTGTTATCTTTATTAGCTCTCCAACATATAAAATTGGGATCAGTTCCAAGACGTACTAGCTCATTTAAAAGACGAACAATTGCCTCAGTTGCATCAGTCCTTAAGTACGGATGATGCTTCATCAGATCATCCATAGCATTTCCTAAATTGGTAGCAGTATCTCCAAGGGGATCCGATGATCGTCGTCTCCTCATTGCTACTAAATAGTCGGGAGAAAGTAAAACTTTAAGCAGTTTATCGAAAGGTTCATATGACATAAACTCCATTAGACCACGTTCGTTCAAACATAAAGCTGAAAATACATTTGGTAAGGATCCTAAAACCTCTCGTGTAGCGGGTACTGATTTATGCAACAATGCCTGCAACATAACATTAGTGATTCCAGAATCCTGGAGGGACGATAAAAGTGAAGGTTCATTAAACACATATACTGTAACAACATCTGTTGCCAGCAAAAATAACGATGGGCCGTAGTACTCAGCATTTGATATAATATGCCGTAAAGAACATGGTAAGCTTGTTTCCATTATATTTCGCATGCCATTAAAATGAGCATGATCTTGAATAGACTTTTTTAAAAAGTTTAACATTGACTTAAGCAAAGCTGCACGTTGAGTTACACAAGTAAGTTTTTTTGCTTGTTGGTTTTCTGTTAACGAAACTTGTTCAGCATTTCGCTCATTTAAAGGTCGAGAATAGTAACTATTAGACGGATAGCGTTCTGACGCAGAGCCTGTTGATGTATTCTGCTCATTACTTGCATCATCGTTGTTGGATACCAAAGGTTTTGGCTCAGTAGCAATACCGTCTGAAGACTCTTCGTTCGTGCCTTCCACAAAGATAACATCAATATCAGATGAATGACTTTGGTTAGAGCCACGGCTTGCAACGTTTGATCCTGTAATATTTAAGTTTTAATTAATAATGAAAACACAATATAGTACTTATATTCTGTAACGCATTTTTCTTGAAAGAATTTATTGCAGTTATTTTTTCTTTACTTCTCGAACCCTTCCTATTTTAACTTGGTTTGCTTTTAGCGAATCTTTTTTTAAATGTAGAATTATTAAGAATAAGATAACTCAATGCGTGCTATAGTCTTTTTAGGGTCATAACCAAACCTCAGATTAAAGTATATGTTGTGGTAGTGAAACCAAAACAAAAGTTTCGATTTGCTTTTTGTTCAATTTACTCTTACTTTCATGTCAATATATACCGATATACAGTACTTACATTCCCCTTTAGTTTTGGACTGACCGTTTTTGCTCATTTAATTGATGGCTAGGGGTCGTCCATTAATTACGTGAGGTGTTTTTTTGATAATTCTGACCTCCCTCCCCTTGGTGAGATTTGGAGAGTTGTAACTTTAGTGAGACTTGCCTTGTATACTCTCTGCATTAAAAAGTTGACGTTGGTGAGATTTTGCCGGAACACCCTACCCCCCCCCCCCCCCCCTTATTCACGTAATTAATGGATGGCCACTTATATCAAAGGCTGATTAAAAAATTCAACCGACGGAAACAATATCACATTTTTAATAAGAATGCAGCACAACTGTATGTATTTTTAAAACAATAACTTACCATCTGGCATAATTTCATCTGTATCTTCCGAAGTAATCGAACCAGATTCTTTTTTAGTAGAGGATTTCTCAGAGTTTGAAGCAGCTGGGGATGAAATTGCTATTGCTTCCCTACATATATTCACTTCTTTTTCAAGACGATCGATAAAGGCAGTAAGACCATTGTTTTGATGAAATTTAGCAATGTCAATATTTGTTATTAAATCAATAACACGAACAGCACGAGTAACAAATGTTATATGCTCAAGGTCTACACCCGGCCAATTAATTACACGCAGAAGTGATTGCATCATGCCACTTTTAACTAAGGCCTGACCACCAGCTTCATAGCTTGCCAAATGGTAAAGTAGACTAAATAACGATGTAGCTAAAGTGAGTGGATACTTGTCAGTCGTTCCACAACCAGTTAAACTTGAAATGCAATCCCGCACAAGTAATGGCAATATTCCTCCCTGTCTTTCAGCTCCTGTGTAATGAATAATTTTAGGCAATCGGGAGCCAGGTCTACAAGAAAAAAATATTTAAAGTATATTTATTTATCGCTTTTTTTTACGCTCTTACTTGGGCACATTGTGATTACGATCAAAGTGCAGCATTGAAGTTAAAGTTCTTAACACGGCAGCGCGTATGTCAACTAAAAGAACATCTTCTTTATCAATAAGCTCACATAGCTCTTCACCGAAACCAGGATACAAGACTTTATCCGTATTATCTTGTAGTGCATTTGAGTAAATAAGCACAGACACTGCTTGCAGACGAGCTTGTACAAATTGTAAACGCAATTTACAATCTTTAAAGCCCGATATCAAACGAGCTCTGTGAGCGATGCGCATCTAAGGTAAAAAAGAGATAAAATTTAATATATAAGTTGTTTACGAAACTTAACTATATTTTGATGGAAATAATTTAAGTGAAGACGGGGAAAATTTACACAATAGGTTCCCCGATAAAATCAAGTAAATAAGTAATAGGTAGCCCATTCATCTATCGGGTTATTTTTTTCATTTATATCTCTTACCTCAAAAGTACACATAAATTATGGTGATAGGGATGTGGATTAAATAAGATCCGGCATTCGCATTCTAAAACTTGTATGCCTTTATTTCAAAGCACCATTATATGTTATTAAACGTTTATTTCAAATCTGAAAATCCAGTCAATTACGACAATTTACGTCCAACTTGGGGCCTGACATTTTTTTGTTCTGGTCCAAACTCAAAGTTTCTTTAACTTGTGAAGATTACTTTCTGTCGTCACATTACCTCTTTTGCTTTGTTTTTTGTTTTTTATTCTTCTGTCGTAGTTGTTGCGATTTAGTAAATACTGTCCTTAGGATTATGCGTCTGCAACTCGAGTTTTGTGGATTGGTCCACCAAAGAAAAGAATATTATTTCCTCTTAATTCAACAGAAGGCAAAACATTTTTTTATTTAATAGATTTATTTTAGTTTTAATTGCTTTTTTTAATGTTAGTATTTCTTCTGGAATTCCGGAGTAACAGACCAAGTTTGATACTCTGAGCATATATACTTTAAATTTTATTACTTTAACTTCCATAAAAATTGCATGATTCTATAGTTCTTTTTGTTAATCATTTGCTATTTACTTCATTCATGTACATTTTGTGAATGCTGATTGTTAAGATGACGGACGTTTTAGCCGATATTATTGATATGATATGAGCATTAACCCTGGTTTCCATAAGAACTTTTTTGTTCCATTCATGGAGCTAAATATTTACAGATCATTAGAAACAATTACATTTTTGTTACTTGGTTTAAAATCATGAATTTATGATCTTAATTGCTAGAACTAACTTCGACTCCTCTGATCCACCACATCGAAATACTTTGGTACACACCTACTTTTATCTCATGACAAAGCCAGGAATTTTTTTAGAGCCAATGCTTACAAAAAAACAAGGTCATGTCAAAAAAATTAAATAATTAACTTCAAAGAAAGGTGAGTTCACGTGCTTTTTTTATAAATTCGTCTATCCGAATAAGTTAGAAAAGCATTAGTCCAGATAATGCACATTATTATCCACCTACTAAGCTTAAAGTATAATTTGTAATATAAATATAAGGCATGATGTTATTTTTTCTTTTACCTTTATAGCATCGGAAGGATTGGACATCTGATCACATATAACTTTCACGACCTCTGATGTTGTTAAGGAGTTACAGACATCCATCATATCTGGTATTTCAAGTAATGCAATTTGGCCATTATCGTCCATGTACTCAATAAAGAGCTGATATAAAAATTCAAGTTTAGGTTTCTTCATGCAACAATCGATGAGCGCCAATCCGTAGTTGGGATCTCCCCAACGCTAAAAAAAAATAGTTAAAAATGTTGTGTAATAAAAAATTTTAATTTCCATTGTACAAAATGTTTTCGAACAGATTTTCTGCAACGGAAATATTTGTTGTTACCAAAAAGACAAGAATTCCTATTGTACAAAATCTTTTCGGACACATTGTCTACAACTGCACCATGTTGTAAATGTTTTCGGACACATTTTTTGTAATGAAATACAATAACTTCCATTCGACAAAATGACACATGCTGTACGTATGTACGTAAATATTTGCGTTGCCGTTTTTTTACGGAAGCAGCATGCATTGTGCCTCATTAAACAAATTCAAATTAAACATTAATTTTAGTTCTCATTGAATCCTTCTCCTCTCTCGTATTTGAAAATTTTGACAAGTAATTCTATTCGGTTTGAAGATGAGCTTTCGGAGCACGTGGCTAATGATATAACAAAGGTATTTAAACTAAAAATATGTACAGAACTGTATTTCGTATCTCTGATACATTAAAAATAACATAAAAGTTTTGATGACAACTTGAAAACCGCCTTTAATGGTCGGTGGCGCTTAAATTAAACGGATTATAATCCGTATTATTTAAAAAAAGAGCCCGTCTCGGATCTGTTTTATTTACAAAAAACTAATCCGTCTCGAATTCGTTTTATTTACAAAAAAACGAATCCGGAACGGATCCGTTGGGATATTAACAATTTTGTATGTAGTTTAAAAAATCCGGGTTACTATGAAATCGTGATAACATACAAACTTCAAAGCAACAGAACTCAATCGATGGTTCTTTTCTAAAAAATAAACTTATATTTTTTAATTTAATACATACTTTTCAAGTAAAAAGCTTTGAGCCACGGAAAAGCGTATATTTTTTACCATATTTTTAACAAAATATTTAATTTCAAAAGGAATTGAAGGTGCAAGCATTAAAAATAACATTGACGGTATTTGATCTGGATTGGATAAGGCTTTTCGAAAGTTTTTATTTTAAGCTGTCATTTGAGCAAACATTTTCTTTTAATAAGCACTTAATTTCGGAGAGCACTGTTCCAATTGACGCGTTGCATCAAGTATGTAGTAATTTTGTGCAATACTGCATATTAATGTTATTTAGTCAAATCACTACATTTTACTAATTTAAATTTTAATCAATGTCGTTGCAGTCAGAGGCGTACAATGAAATGACTCAAATAAATATCAAAGCATCAATTTATGTAGTTTGTGCCTGACCAAAATTTTCTGCAGTTTTGTTAAGTCATTTACTTTTAATAGAAAAATCTTTTTTTTGCCAAGACGCTAGGTTGCACAATTTTAAAATACATATACGTATATTTATTTATGTTTTCAATGTATATAATTCTGATAGCATACATACCTCTGCTATGTTAAATAATTTTATCAAAAGTGTTTCCTTCTTTTCAAACGGCAATCTCGGTATAAAATTGCTACGCTTAGAAAACATATATAACAGATTGAGAACAGCAAGAACAATATCCATATTTCGTGAGGACAGCAACTGAGTAAGATGTTCGATGGAGTTGTAAAGGTGTCGTGAGAACGAATGCTCAATCAATAAAGTTGTGAAGTTTAAGACTAACAGCAGAAGATGGGTATCCTACAATTAAAATAAAATGTATTAACTTAATGCAACAATTAAAAAAAATAATAAAATAATGGCTATTTTGTAAGAAAAAATATTATTTGTAAATTTAAAACAAACAAAAATAATAATTTTGCGACAATTAACTATTTCAGAAAAAAACGAGTATTGCGTTAATTAAAAATTTGGAAAAAAATTAGTATCCATTATTATGATAATCAGCATTTGCAAAAAAAAAATCAATTATTCAAGCAATTGACGATGTTTTGAGAAATATAAATGAGTTTCCCATTTTTTTCACTTTGAGCAATGACTACGAAAGTTTTTCCACTCTCTTTGGCACAAATTCAAAAATTGTAATTCCACATGCCAAGATTTTACAAGCCTTGAACTATGATTCCGATCATTGTCAGGTTGAATTGTCTAAGGAAGTGGCATGTTCCAACTCAAAGGAAGACCATTATGGTCAGACGAACCTAAATTTAACATTCGCGGACCATATTGTAAGTCTACGTACGTCAACCTCAGTATACGAAGCTCTTTCCAAACACAGAACACCTACAGTTAAACACTGACTTCGGAACGTGATGGTGTGGAGTTGTTTCTCGGGGGATAGAGTTGGGCCCATTAAGCGCATTGAAGCACGATGACGGCAGCTGGATACAATAATATTTTAAGCAATGTTATTCTCCTATTGCTGAGTGGAACATACTACTTCCTTGGACAATTCAACATGACAATTATCGAAATCATAAATCAAGGCTTGAAAAATCTTGACATGTGGAAAAACGACTTGATATCATGTCATGGCCGGCGTAGTCTCTCGATCTCAACCCGATTGAGAACAAATAGATGGTGGTAAAACGCATAAATCGCATGGTAATACCTATTCGCTGAGATAGAAAAAGATTGGAAGGCTATTTTACCTTATTAATAAACAAACTTATGAATCAATGTCCAGAAAATGTCATGCAGTCATCAGAAAAAACGGTTACGGAACAAAATATTAGACTGATTATGCATTTTTTTCTTGGTATTGTGATGAGTTGCACATGTTTTGAGCTCTAGAGTTTTCGCTTTTTTTGTTTACCTTAAATTTTTGTTGTTGTTAGCTAACGCAATAACATTTTTGTTTTTGGTAAAAAATCAGCAATAAGTCGAGTTAATAAAAGTGGCATAAAATTAAATTCGAAGATATTGTTCCACTGAAATAATTTCATGTTTCTTCAAAAGTAATAACAGTTGCAATGCAGTTGAGCGGCACTATACATATATCTTTCGTATGAAAAATGTTTATCAAGGATCTCAATTTACTAATGATGTTTATTTGACAGTTGACCTCGGGATGACCTTGAAAATTGTTTTCAATGTCATAAACAAATTCAAATAAGTGAAGAAATTCTTGATTTTTTTTTTGCCGAGAGTACGCGTAGATACGTTGATCGAGAATTGATGACTCGAAGCAGACACTTAAGGTAATCCCTGTAGTAGTGGATTTGCTCGATGATGTACGGTATAACCTTTATAATATTTATGTGGCACGTCTTTTTCCGCTCCAGATTAAATTGATTACTGGGTTGTGGATTAAAAAGGCCATTCACCTAGATCTTTTGCATGAGATCTGGCCCATGAAGCAAGTTAGATGTCGTCAATGCTCTCACATATCATCCCAACGAATTTAAATCACCAGAGTTGCTGATCACTAATGTGATGCCAGTTTACATCAGTAGCTTAATTTTGAATTTCAGTTTCTCTGTTACCGATTGAATCCAGTAAAGAGTGACTTGAGAGTTGAAATAGAAATAAACTGCGGTTTCAAATGATAAATGAATTTTTGACCACAATTTTGATAACAGTTGGGCAGAGCACAGGTCAAGCCGTGGCAGCGGTTTTGAACTTATTAGTTCTCAGTTTGACTTTGAAGTCAGTAAATCTATGAAAATATTACCTGATGAGTTTTTGCATTTGATGTACAAACAGCACTCATGTGCTTTTGTTGAAGCATCGCAAAAGTATTAGCGCTTCAACTATGTGTGAAGTTCGTACGTACCGCGTGATATGCAAAGCTGCTAAGTTTTGCAAATCTGCTAAAACTCCTTGAACACTCTAAGGTTACTGGGATGTTTTCGTCTCATGACAGCTTTTGTATCCATAAATTCAGCAAAATGATTCTTGGAACAACAATAACTTAATTGATTAGACCCAATGGATTGAAGAACGATAATGTGAATGAAAGAATTGACATTTTGTTAAAGTCACTGACAGGTATTTTGGGTTGAAAATCTCAAACATATTCATTCTTATCTAGTTTCTATTTAACGCCAAGCGCGTTAATTATTCTGTACCATATGTTATCGTATTAAGCATTTACTACGTTAAAATAGGCTGAGTGGATGAATTGAAAACATCTTTGACCTGAGTGAAGCAAAATTTGACGGTAGATTTTACTTATATCCGCCATTATGCCGAATCAAAATAATCATTTTATATGGTCGGTTCGACCAACAACAAATCGTTTAGGGAAAACTTGCGTAGCTTAGCGACATAAAGCGTCAAATACAAATGCAATGATGAGGAAGAAAATAGTGAGCATCATTTTAATCCAGTTTTATGACTAAGGACTATGGCCGAGCGCTGCAAATTTCTTTAAAAGCTATGAGTAATCATTTCTAAGGGGTTATATCTCCCTAATTTTTTTTTATTTTTCCATTTTTTTATTGGCTTAAATCATGCCAAAACAATCCTAGAATCAAAATCAACAGCGCCCAAGTACCGATTTAAACTCAAAATTTTATTGAATCAATTTTTTCCAAGAAACTTTGATGAAGATGTATAGCATTTTGAAACTTCAAACGCATTTTTCTCGAAACCATGTTTTCAAAATCGGCGGGCAGTATAACTCAAAAAGTTTACATCCGATTGACTTGAAATTTTAACAGTAGCTTCATTGTTCAGCGATTAACAAGAAAAAAGCTATAAACAATTTAAGTCGATTTTTTTCGTCGAAAACACGGTTTTTTGTTAATAGATTCGTCATTTCCCGAAAAAAAAATTCTAAAAACATAATCATGTGTACTTCAACAGCAAAACTCATGTAGATAATGAAAAAAAAATTTTTTTTTTGTCATAGGTGGAGTTGGACGAGACTTTTACTGCCCGCCGCGGAAGACCTTTTTGAAAAAGCGGTTCACGGTAATCAATGCACAGCCGCCATTTTGTAAAAAAAAATAATAAAAAATTTTTTTCTCTTCTTTAAGAGTTGATTAATCCAATGTTATATTATTTGTATACCTTTAATCTTAAATGTCCTTAAACAAAAAAAAAAAATTAAAACAGCCTTGTTTTTCAGAGCATTAGGGAGATATAACCCCTTAATTCTTATTCAGTTTTCGTTTATTTATTTATGAATGGGCTGTATTTCAATGGTGATCGGACCATAATTCGACGTTAGTCATTCACTTGTATGTTTTCTATGAATTGCAGCTCACATTGCTGTTGTTCAGCAGTAAACTTGAGTCTTTAACGTTCAACATTTGAGTTCAGAGCATCAAATGTGGTGCAGAAACCCAATAACACATCAATTCCTTTTGAAATGTGGAATTCAGGAAATTTAGATTTTCGAATAAAATGGATTCATCAGGTTAGTAATTCCTTATTTTCGTTCAGAGCAAAACTCTATAATATCATGTTTTGTACAGAGCTTTTTGTTCAGTACTTTTAGTGCAAAAACCACAAAAAAATTACAAGCGCAAAATGCATTAAAATGGGATATAGATATTTCAAAGCTGCTAAATCGTGAGCAAATCATTCTTTGTGTTTGAAGGGTAATAAAATAGCAAACTTAGAAAGTACCGTTATTTTTATAGAACAAAATGTTATGTGCTTATTTTGTGCACCAGCGGAGGTATTTTTAATTTCCTGGTGAAAAAATCAGGTCAATTCATAAGATTGAAGGAGATATGAATCGCTTCAAGTATGTTGACATACTAGAAGATGTGATGGTGCCATATGCCGATGAAGAGTTGCCACTTAAATGGATATTCCATCAGGACAACGATCAAAAATACAACACTTAAGTTTGTAAGTCCTGTCTTCAGAGCAATAGGATAGAAATTCTTGGTTGGCCTGCCCAGATATCAATTCTATTGACAACTTGTGGGAAATCGTCAACATGAAAATCAACAAAGAAAATTGCAAAATCTCGAGATAGCATGGGTAATGATATCGCAGGATATCATTTATAATTTAATATACACTATGCCTAAGAGATGTGAGTGTGTCGTCCAGATTAAAGTGTTGTTACTTAGTACTAATTTTAAAATTTTTATTTACCATGAAAAGGAGGTGCTTTAGTTCTGCACGTTACATTTTCTAGTTTAAAATGTTTTTCGATATTAAATAATTTTTTATTTATGAGACGCTGAAAGTTTTTGTTTGTCAATATAAATAAATAAATACATAACACGGTTTAATAAAGTCGTTTTTATAAAAGATTCAAGACATACAAAAATGTACTAAGTAAGGGGGTGCTTAATTTTACTGTATATACTACATATAGTGATACTAAAGTATTTTTTAAGAATTTGTGGTATTTGAAACTCAAAAAAATTGACTTACCTCTGGTGTAAATGTTGTATCACAATTTAAAACAAATTCATTTCCGTAGACGTGACGCGCCGCTTCTTCCAAAATGGTATCGAAACGATCCAAAATTTCAATCCAATGATATAGTTCACACTTCCCATATACCCAGACCTGAATTCTCTTCAGAAATTCCAAATTTTCTGCGCGATTTCGACATTTTGTCATCTGATCAATAAGCAGACGACATTCCGGTGTAAGATCCGAAGATCCTTTCTTCAACTTGCTCGTATCGACCTTCATTATTTGAACTAAAATTGTAAACAAGTTATAACAAATTTATAAGTGTATTTGGCAATGGCAAAATAAAAACTAATAAAATACCCTAAAATTATATCACAAGTTGACAAGTAAAACACACTAAGTACATCTGTGGTCATAATACAATAGAACATAAGTAGATTGCTAACGCAGGAGATTTCTGCTGTTTTGCCTTTTAATGCATGCCCTATAGTACTTAATAAGTTTTATTTGTCAACCGAGTAAATATCGTATATTTTGCGATTTAATGAAATGATGAAATTAATGAAACACATTTTTACTAAAAGTAGTGTTTCGATATTTTTCATGAAATCCTTAGACATTTTTTCAATTTCTATGTCACCATTTTCTTCACAATCGTAGCATAATTCGCATATTTTAGAGACGTTGTAATTTTTCTTCTTTTTTTCACATTTACCTTAAATTATCAAGTTAATCTTTATATTTTACCATTTTCCAATTAAATTTTAAGTATTTTAAACACAATTTTATTTTGCAAATCTTAGATTTCACACAAAACCACTAAATGTAAATTGTAAAAACTACAAGCCAAAGTTGAGCAAATGTGTGACGCAGCCAAATATATATAATATAAATGATTCTCATGTAAGAAAGAAAGGGATGCATTTTCTATTTTCACTTAGCTGACAGTAATGCCACATAATTTTTTTAAACATTTTCAAATCAGATATTTAGATCTGCTTATTCATTAAACAACTAGTGCCAAACATGATGCAATTATTTAAGTTGACACAATGCCAAATACTTCTTTTAAATCACAAATTTTTGCCCTTTCAATGTCAAAATTAGTTGGTAAAATAAAGCAAAGCCGGAGTTTGACATTCCCTTTCAGGGATGAGTTTAACGGCTTGCGAAACCTTTTTCAATAATGGGGCATTGATTACGTGGGTTAAATTACATTGAAGGAAAGTGGATCAATGAAAATCTCAGGTCAACTTTTTACTTTTGAGAATATACATTAAGCAGGGTTACCAAGTCAAAAGGGATTAACCCAGCCAAGCCCAAAATTCCATTTTAAAGCTGAGGGATTCTGACAATCAGGTTTTTTATTATATTGGAATATCGTTATGTAAAATTTATATTCAAAATTCTAACGAAATTTCAAATTTGTAGTAAATTATTTTGATAAAGGACAACACTGATTCACTCTTCAACTTTTCGACTCTACTTGCTCATTAAATTTGTCATGACAGTTTCCGAGGCGAGTTTTCTGTTCAGAACAAAATGCATACTTACAAATGACAACTTTTATTCTGTGTTCGGGCAATTCTCATAAAATTAATCATATAAAAAGCAATATCGGACAAATAAGTTACTCAAGTTAAAAAAAATTAAAGACATCAAAATAAAAAAAAATTTACTTTAAGAGATAAATCTAATCAAAGAATTGAAAAAAATCTAAAACTAAAAGGCTTAAGCAAAAGATGAATTACTTAAATCAAATGGGGCAAACATTAAGAAAAATTGAATTGGATGCGACCAAAACGCACTAAAGTTGCATTAAGCCCAATTTCCATGTGATCTTATTTTATCTTATTTCATCCCATATCAGGGATATCAAATCAAATTTTTGTAAGAAAGAAAAAGCATGCGAACGGAACCTAATGCACTTGGAGAATGCGAGAGTGAATAGCATACATTTGCTATCTTAATAACATGTGATGTCCTCCCTGATATTTGATAAAATAAGATAAGATAAGATCACATGGAAATTGGGCTTTAACATTGAACCTTTTCTGTGTGAGCGTGGTCAATGGAATTCACAAACGCTGATTGATGGCAATCGTAGCCAACTTCGCAAAAAGTATAATACAACAGAATATTTCACACCATCTCCATTTCTATGAAACTGTTTGTCAAGCTACTTACACAGCGTACACTTAATAAAAATTAATTATGTTCGCCAAACTGTTGCTGCTAAATTTGAGCGCTAACGTTATTTGTCAAAATCCTCTCTTGCACACACATTTTGTGTGAAGCAACCCCAAAAAATAACACGTTAACGCCAGCCTATTTCATTTTGACAGATCAGTGATATCTAATTTTTTATTTTTTTGAAATTTTTTCCTGCCACAAACAGTAAATAAATATACTCCACCTGACATTTGACGCTTATGCATCTAAGCAATTCAGGAATTCATAAGGGCGAATAAACCCATATTGTAGTGCCTTGGAAACACCCGTCGGTTAACATTCAGGTTTAAGTTTACTTTAGCTCCCATTCTCCAATGGTAATTAAACTAATCTTTTCTTATGCGCTTTTTTATTCTAAGCACAAATATGTAATCAAAAAAAGTCGCTCGGGTCTGATTTCGGATATGTAGCCATCGGAAGTTTCGGATATAGCTTTTGTAAAAATCATAAGTTGGGAGCCCTTGAATGGATATCAAAATTAAGAGTGTCATAAGATAGATAATTTAATTGGCTACAATAATAGTGAGCAAATCTTTGAAATCTAAACCATAATTTGGAAGATATGACAATTTTTCTGAAATTTTGGCCCTTTTTTAAAAAAAAAAAACCGTTATTTTTCCAAAAAAATTTGTTACTGACCTATAACTTTTTTAGCAAGTTAAAAAAGCTTAATTTATTTCCTGTAAAATGGTATATAGTTTGTTGTAAATTTTTTAGTATCTACCCCTTTTTGACCGTCATATCTCCAAAATTATTGGTTAGATTTTAAAGATTTGCTAACCATTATTGTAGGCCATTAAATTATCTATCTTATGACACCCATATCCGAAACCAAATCCGAGCGACACTTTTTTTTACTATTTTTATTTTCATTTTAAGGGGTAAAACAACAACAAAAAAAGATTGGAGTATGGGAGCTAAAGTAAACCTATTCCAACATTCAAAATGAATTGATAGAATTGCTAAAACTATGTTAAAAAATAAACAACGAAACAAACAAAAAGTTCTCAAAAAAAAAAAAAAATAGTTTGGTTACATTTATTGTTTATTTTTTTTTTATCCACCAAACTCCAAACTACCAAAATATTAAAAAACTAATGTGTAAAGTTCAATAACACACAAGCGAAAATTGTTTTTCTTTTATCGTGGACGGCTTCATATGGTGTTATTTAGTCAAAACCTAAACATGATGAAAATCAAAGTAAAAGATAAGAAATAATAGAAAACGTTACAGACTAAAGTAAATCAAAATTGCGGTAGCAGCAGAGAGTCGTTCATCCACTATAGCATCGTTTATCCAGGACCACCGTAGTATCAGCAGCAGCAACTACAAAAACATGACATAAATCCAATAGTCATGATGCCCAACAAATTTTGCTTTTAGTTCCCAAAATAATTTGAAGAATTTTGACTACTCAAAACATTGGACATAACTCCCATGGTTGATATGACCACTTTTGATTTGATTGAAAATGCAAGAGAAATTTTATATTTTTTCTAAAAATTCACCCAAAAATATTTGGCGTGATTTCGTTTGGCGTTTTAGGGATTATGGCCGTCCTTAGAAGTGGTCATAGCTCCAAAAAGGAAATTGATATTATGACCGAAAACAAAATTATTGTAGATTTATTTTCTTAATGTAATAAGATAGACTGCACTCTATTTTATAAAATTAAAACTCCGGCGGGAATTTGGCGTCATACTATAGGAAATTTTGAAAAACAAATTAAAATCAATAAGAATAAAGTAATTAATGATTGGAAAAAAAAAAACAAACCCTGAAAAATTTGTTAAAATAATTTAAAAAACACAGCTTGCTGAAAAGCAAATGTGTATTAAATGCATAGAACTAAAAATGTGAAGGATAATTCGAAATACTTTAGGAAGGTTGTATTTTGAGCTATACGAAAATTTTAATAATTTTTTCTAATAAGCAAAAACTAAAAACAATCTAACAACTAACCAACAATCAAAAAATTCGAATGTAAGTATTATTTTATTTACTAATTTATTTTATCAGTTGTTATTAATTTCATTATTTTGCACTTAATAACGCAATATTTAACTTATCTTATTAATTAAATCCAGTCTGCTTGATGCTATGAACGTGAGCTTCCTAGAAGGGGAGTACTTTCTGCGGCTACTGAAGTAACAATCGTTTGCTGCTGACCACCTGAAGCCTTATCGGAAGATAAAACTTTTTTGATTTTTTTCTGCAAGAAAAAAGGTATTATTTTAAAAGAGTCAAACAAGAAAACGATCGCTTATTACATTCCGACGGTGTAACTCGTGCAAGTAGAGTGTACTGAGGCACATATCTGCCACAGTTATATCAGTTGAATTTGGCGTTAAGCTTGGATCCATATTGTAAATGCTGCAATAACAAACACATTTTTTTAAAGGGTTATTGAGCGTATGAGTTTTTAAATCTAAAAAATATGTCGACTTACCTATACAATAGAGCCTCTGAAGGGCCTTCTAAACGTCCCTCGGTTTTGCTTACTCTAAATTTTCTCATACTTTTATCCAGTTGATCAGTTGTAGAAGCTGCACATTTCGAGGTTGTAGGTTCATCGTCACCTACCACAGGTTTTCGATAGCTTTCCTGATAAGCGTCTCCTAAATTTTGCTGCAGCATTTGTTCGAAATCGTTTTCTTGATTTGAACCTGAACTTAAATGACGAATGTGAACACTTTGTTGAGGTTTAAAAAGTTGATGGTTTCGATTACCAATGACATTAGCATTGTTGGGTACGTTAAATGCAGACTGGGCAATAGAAGAGTACTGAAATTAAAAGAAATATTTTTAAAAGAAATTTAAACGTTTTTGGTCGCAATGTTGAATAATATAGCTATTTCATAATATATAATATTCACTGATGAATATGCTACGGAACACATTTCGATTTACAGCGACCCAAATTTTGATTTGGATTACGTAAATTTTTCCAAAAATAAAAAAAAAAACATATGCTTACCTCTTCTCCTATTGTTCCAAATGAAATTAAACTTTCTGTCATGGCGTTTTGACCGCAATTTTTATTTGGGCTTTTTGCTTTTATTAAATCTTGAACAGCGTTTTGGCGAATGCCTCTCAAAAAGTTAAGCGCTTCAGAAGGCATGCGCCAATCAGGATTTGTCAATGTGAATCGTACTAGAGAAAGTTCAGTTTTTCCATTTTCAACAGGATATCGTTTAAGCTTATCTTCATTATTCTCAGGTGGACTTGCCTCTGTACTGCCTTGCAATTGCCACTCTGGGTTACCATACTTGCGAACATCCATTTGAGCGAACGAACAAACATTTCCAACACCTTTAACTGTAACCGTAAAGCTTCTGAAGAATTTTACAATTTCAACAGCTTTTGGACGAAATACGAACATAAGTACAAAAGGCGTAACTAGTGGGCTACATATTTCATTTACAATATAACCCTGAAGAAAACAAACATAAGCATATGTATGAACAAAAATATAGTTTAAAAAATACCGCTTTGAACTGAAAAAAATGTCCAAATTCATTGCGAACTGTTGCGGTGTGCGCATGATTTTTCCATGTACTGGGTAAATAATGAGCATGAGCTAGAACTCCGGTCATTAATTGTTCTGGGCACCAAATAAGGTTTTCGTCTGGTATAAGTGTACTGTATTAAAAAAAAACACAAATAATTGCAATTAATTATTTATATACACATACAGTAATTTAATGTTACCGGCATATAAGGCCTATGGCTGAAAGTGCAGTTATAATTGTTAATACATGCTCGACTTGGAATACAAATTCTTCATAAATCCCTAGAGCCAACAGCAACACTAAGATTCCACCGCTTAGGAAAAGTATATTTCTAAAAATAAAATTATTATTTATATATAACTCACTTTTTTTAAAGACTTAAATTTATAGGTAGTTGTATCAATAACTAAGTCGTAAATTTTATAACAATATATTTACATTTGCATGAAATTTATTTATACGTTTGTAGCAGTCTATGTAAAGGGTACACATGTGACCGCGCACGATAAAATCCACCTTGCGTGCGGAACGAAGTTTTAGCGAGGAGTTCAAAGTTATGACTTCATTGTGCATATGAAAAACACAAAATTAAAAGTGATTTTTTTTTGACACCTTAGGAAAGGTTTTCTCCTAAACAGATACACACACAAGGTTCACTATTTTCCTGATACTTGAGGTTTTGTAAATTTCGATTTTTCGACTTTTGGTATAACATTTTAGAGTATACTATTCAAATCTACCCAAGTAATTTCTAGTCTGTATTAAAATCAAAGTAATAAAAAAAAGAACTGGGATAAAAATTAATTAAATTTTCTCAACGTAATGAATTTTTGTTTTTGCCCTTGTCCGCTTTACATGAAATGCCCGACATACTTCTTGAATATGAATTGTACCTTTTTATGATTTAGTTTTAAAATTCTCTTACTTTGCAAAAACTGTCATAATGGGAGAAGAAAACGAGCTTAAGTATTTATCTGCATGCTCATATGCTCTATTAAGCCTAGCATCTAATTCGTGTTCAAGTTCATTAAAATGTCGTAGATACAATCTTCCATAATTTGACCAAGTACGCATTCCTAAAGCACCAGGCTCCTTCCTTAGAATCTGAAAAGAGACCATAACGAAATTTATTATAATTTCCGTTCTACTTCAGACTGTTTAGCAAACAAGACTGTCGTAACCATGCAAGAAAATCAGAGTGGTGTTTACAACAAGCAAAAAAAATTATTGTCCCTACAATTTACAATACAGATATTTGAATGCCTCATATATATATTTTTTGGTTTTAATATATTGTTTAGTGCTTATCTAAAAGTGACTTACGAACATATTCAAATTTCGAAAAATTTGTTTTCACAACAGTTTTGAGTAATTCAAAATTAGACTCAAAAAAACTTTATTTGAAAAATTGAGCTATTCAAATAAAATTTTCACTTAAGAAGGCCGATTTCAACAATACGACTCAAAAAAACTTTATTTAATCTGTAAAAAAAATAGTTTACTCTAACTAAATTTGTTAAAACATTCATTTTATCATTTTGAAATTAATTTTTTATTTATACGAATGTTTCTCAAAATATCTTCAGCAAATATCTTTCTTTTTTCTTGATTTTTTTAAATGATATTATTCAATCAATCTTTACAATGTATGTATCTGTTTTCAAATCGAAATTGTCGACATAACTTTGGAAAATATAAGTTTTTTTTAAAGGCGCGCACCAGTATATGAATTATGTTATTTTCCAAAGTTATGACGTCAATTTCAATTTGAAAACAGATACATTCTTAGGATTGATTGCAGAATAACATAAAACAAATTAAAATAAAAAAAAAAAAAATAAAATTTATGTCGAATATATCCTGAGAAACATGATACGCGCGACATGGATTATAGGTTTGATAGATCAAATAAAAAAAAGATGTTATTTCGAAGATATTTTGAGAAACATTTTTATGAATAAAAAAAAAACTAATGTTTTAACAAATTTCAATAAAAGTTCTTATTTTTTTATAAAACTAAATCATTTAAAAAAAAAATGATAATGGATTGCTAGTACTCATAGTTTTTGAGATATTTCGTATCAAAAAATGTTCAAAAAAGTCAGAAAAAACAAAGTGTGCATGACCGATATGTATTTGAAAAGTGGAGTTAATCGATTTAGCAAGTGAGGCATTAATTTTATACTCGTATGAATCAGACATCGAATAGCGATTTCTGTGGAAAGCTAGCACACTATTATTGAAATTGAACAATAAAAGAATGAGCTGAATCGTACAATTTTAAACCGTCTAACATTTTTACACATTAAATTGTATACTATTCTAAATAATAAAGGAAACTTTGAGCTATTTTGCAATTTCTATTAAAGACTTACATTTGCATATGCAAAGGAAAAATAAATCAACTGCCATAAAAATATAGCTGGCGCCATTATTAAATTGGCAACAGCAACCCAAAATATTAATTTGGAAAGACGTTGAGCAAGTTCCATTTGGTTACTGCGGATATTGTAATCATCACGAAGTTGCCAATTATTCTGAAATGGTGATCCAGGTCCACCTTAAAATATATTAAAAAATGTTATTCTTTCTATCAAAATAAATTCAATACTTACGAAATAATATAAAATCGATGTTATACAAAAGACCACGGCTAAGGGTAACCACTTCTCCTATTATCGGAACATTAAATCTAACTGGCAGTAAATTTTTATTCATCAGTGCGACCATATAATTTTTAAACCTATTTTGAACAGTTATCATTCATTAATAGTTGGAAATAAAAATATTGTGTTATATAAGCAGTATAGGCATAGGCCACTTAGACGAAAGTTAATGTTAAGAAATTAATTTTAAGTTCGAATGCAATTAATTTAGGAACGTAATTTAGTAATTTCCCTTTTAAATGGAGATGAATGTCATTTCATAGACCATGAATTAAATGGTGCCAATCATAAAAAAAACAAAAATTAAGCCTTCTAGGGCTTAGAAGTTACTGATGAGTCCTCCTAGCAGAGGATGAAACTAGTATAACTAGCTTTAGCCCATTTTTCCTTTTTATTTATCTTTAATAAGTTGTAATTTCTTTGGTGTTGACACACACACATATCGAACAGTAAGCTCAATAAAATAAAATAACGGGTGTTTTTTTAGAGGTTTGTTTTTCGAATAGAGATAAAACTGGCATTTTATGGTCAAATCTGGCAACTCTAATGTCATTTATGTTCAGTTTGGTTTGCCATTTCATCATGAACAGGTTGACAAAAGAACAACGCTTGCAAATCGTGCAAATTTATTTCGAAAATAATGGTTCAGTTCGCGAAGTTTACCGCAAGCTCCGTCCATTTTATGGTCGACATAATCGTCCATCAGAGCAATTAATTCGGTTAACCATGGGTCGTTTTCGCACTACGTTTACTCTATGTGATAATACGCATCCGCAGAGACGTCGAACAGTGCGCACCGAAGAAACAATTGCCGCTGTAGAGCAAAATGTTGAAGAGGACCCGAATGAATCGATTCGCCACCGTGCACAGCAATTGGAGCTTTGTCCATCAACTTTATGGAAGATTTTGCGCAAAGATCTTGGCTTGCGACCTAACAAGATCCAGCTTGTGCAAGAATTAAAGCCGCGAGACCATGCAATGCGTCGTGATTTTGGTGTATGGGCCGAAAATGAGATTGATCTCGATGCTGATTTTCATCGCAAAATTTTGTTCAGTGATGAGGCTCATTTTTGGTTGAATGGCTACGTCAACAAGCAAAATTGCCGCATTTGGAGTGAAGAGAATCCACATGAGACCCTTAAGACGCTATTACATCCACAAAAACTGACTGTTTGGTGTGCTCTATGGGCTGGTGGAGTCATTGGGGCTTACTTCTTCCGAAATAATGCTGGAGAGTCAGTTACCGTTAATGGAGACCGGTATAGAGCCATGATAACCGACTATTTTGTTCCCGAATTGGATGGCATGAATGTGGATGAGTTGTGGTTCCAACAAAAACGGCGCTACATGCTACACAGCGCACGTCACAATCAATTTATTGAAGGAAACATTCGATGAGCGCATAATTTCGCGGAATGGACCTGTCAATTGGCCACCAAGATCGTGTGATTTGACATCATTGGATTATTTTCTTTGGGGATATGTGAAGTCGCTAGTCTACGCCAACAAACCAGAAACGTTAGGGGACTTGGAAGCCAACATTCGTGGCGTTATTGCCGACATACGGCCTCATATGCTCGAAAAAGTGGTTCAAAATTGGACCTGTAGAATTGGCTTTATTCGAGCCAGCCGCGGCGGCCACATGCCCGAAATCATATTTAAACACTAATGGCATAAAATTATCCTTCCAATAAAGCCAAATTGATGGACATTAAAACGATTTTCTTGTGTTTTATTTCAATTCGAAGCTCTATACCTCTAAAAAAAACACCCTGTATATATAAATTATTTTCTGTTCAAACAAAACCACAAAAAATTATTTTAGTTTCATTCTTTCGTATGCAATCAGATATTTGTGTTAGGATTTTCTGTTTCATTCATTCGGCTAACAGGCCTTCTAGTGTTGGTGAAACAGAATTAATTTTAACAGCCTTATAAATTCTAAAAGCCTGTTAGTAAAAATTGATTTTAATTGATGAAACTGGGCATTTAGTTGTTTTTTTTTTTTTTTTTTTTTTTTTAAAGCAGCTTTAATTTTACAAATTAAATAATAAAAAATTGCAGCTAGTTAGCAACGTTTGATTAAATTTTTTTATTGATTAGTGGAATTTTACAGAAATATCGGTTGCTAACTGGTAGTAAATTTAATGTTATTATATAATTTTTAAAATTAAAACTATCACAAAAAAAAAAAAAAGAAACTAACAAATAAAACTTCTCAACTACATATGTCGAAAATGCTCAAACATCAAAATTTAACCTAAAACTAATTTCTTATATACAATGGTCTCAGAAAATACAGATAGTAAAAATATTATTTTAGTTAAATTATTTTAAATACCTTAAAATCCGATGGTAAATATCTAGTTCGGTAAGTTGTTCTTTATCAATACACATGTGTTGCTCAGCTTGTACTTCACGAATCCTTTTTTTAACTTCATGCCAAGTAATATTATCAAGTTCATTCTAAGAGTAGTGAAAGTTTCGATTTCAAAATAAAATTACCAGTGTCATATCGGAACTGAAAAAGCTTACATATTAAGGGAAATCTTAGCTTGCATGAGAAAAAATCAGAAGTGGGTCGGTATTTTTGTGTCAGTTGAATTTACATATCATGATATCGAAATCATAGATTTCTTCTACAAAATAGCAAAAACAAAAAAAAATAATTTTGACTTTTTTTTTCGTTTATTTTGACCTTTAGTGCCTCTGGTACAAAATATATAATATTAAACTTTCAGTTAAAGTTTTAGTAAACAATGTTACATAAAAATAAAGTTTGCATTTTCATACGATTGTTGAAATGTTCGCGACATTTTAGATTAGTTAATATTTGACTGAGGTTGTGGAGGCAGCATTTCTCCAACTTGCTTACGGGCGATGATTCCACCAATTCCGCCCAGAGAGAATGCAGTACGATACCACCAATCGATGATAACGCAGTGGAAGTACCATCACCTAGCCATGAAGAGGTTCGAGTTGCTATCCAGCGACTCAAAAACAACAAAGCAGCGGGTGCTGACGGCCTGCCAGCTGAGTTGTTTAAAGCTGGTGGCGAAGAATTGATAAGGTGCATGCATCAACTCATCAGCAAAATATGGCTAGCGGAAAGCATGCTCGACGATTGGAATCTCAGCGTGCTTTGTCCTGTAATAAAGAAAGGAGACCCGACAATCTGCGCCAACTACAGGGGTATCAGTCTTATTTCGATCGCATATAAGATCCTCTCGAGCGTATTGTGTGAAAGATTGAAGCCGTATACAGAAACGCTGATCGGATCCTATCAGTGTGGCTTTAGACCTGGTAAGTCCACCAGAGACCAGATTTTTACACTACGCCAAATCCTGGAGAAAACCCATGAATATCAAATCGACACTCACCATCTCTTCGTCGATTATAAAGCTGCGTTCGATAGCCCAGTGCGGGATTGCCTATACGCAACAATGTCTGAGTTCGGTATACCTGCAAAGTTGATAAGGCTCTGCAGGATGACGTTGAGCAATACGTTTAGCTCCGTCAAGGTAGGGAATGACCTCTCCGGAACTTTTAATACCGAGCGAGGTTTCAGACAAGGCGACCCGCTCTCGTGCGATCTCTTCAATTTCATTATGGAGGGGATCGTACGAAAAGCCGGTGTGCATCATAATGGCACCATTTTCTTCAAAGGTGTTCAGCTCCTTGCGTACGCTGATGATATTGATATTATCGGTCGGAGTAAGAGAGATGTTACTGCTGCTTTCACTGCTATTGAAAAGGAATCAGCCAAAGTGGGTTTGACGGTAAACGAGGGCAAGACGAAATACATGATGTCTACTAACAACAACAAGAGAGCACGGGATCTAGACTCTCATGTTACAGCGGGCAACTGTAAATTAGAAGTTGTCAAGGAATTCATATACCTTGGCACTGCCGTAACCAGCAACAATGATGTCAGTCTGGAGATTAAGCGGAGAATAACAATTGCTAATAGGTGCTACTACGGTCTCAGTAAGCAATTACGTTGCAGAGCTCTCTCTCGATCGACAAAGCTAACACTCTACAAGACGCTCATTCTACCTGTGCTTCTTTATGGCGCTGAAACATGGGTGGTTTCGACAACAGACGCAGCCGCTCTGGGGGTGTTCGAGAGGAAAGTTCTCCGCAAAATCTTTGGTCCTGTTCGAGTTGGCGACGACTATCGCATTCGAATGAATCACGAGCTGTATGAGCCCTAAGCCCTAACCGCGCTTGGCATTAACGATTGGCGAAGGCGCGCGCAAAACAGAGGCGCCTGGCGAGAGCTAATGAGGTCGGCCGTAACCTGACAACGGGTTGTTATGGCCATCTAAGTAAGTAAGTAAGTAATATTTGAAAATTGTTTTATAGATTATTTTTACTAATTTTACTCAGCTTTAGATGCCATACAAAATTCAAAAAAAAAAAAAAAAAATGTGAGTGGGAAGATTTCTTTTAATAAGTCGGTTCAGCGCTGCCGTATATTATACATACTTACATCATCTATGAGCAAGGCCGAATTATAAAACTTCTTTATATCTGAGTACTGTGTAATATGGTAAATCATTTTGATGAAACGCATCATAAAGTATAATGTTGCAATAAATAAAATGACGTACGTTATCCCACCAAAGTTTTTAATGCATTCTCCCATCGGATTAATTACATCATTTAAGGTAACTTTTGTGCGATTTTCTGGCTTGGTATCTCTGAAACAAATTACTTAAATTATTATTATGATTACATACTCCTTCGCTACACTAGAGTAAAAGCTTAAAATATAAGTAAATTATAAAGAGTAACATCAAAATCTATATTAATACATATTTTAATGATCACTTGGAAACAGTTTTCCAAAAGCAGGGATTTATATAAAAATGAAGAATAACATTTTAATTTTATAGTGAAGCATATACACATATAATATAATATATATAGCATTCTTCACAAAATTCGTAAAAGCTACAAATTTCCAATGTATTCTTTGGCGACAGTAAAATGGGTATTCAATAACCCGAGTTTACTCTACTATAAATGTAAGCTATGCTGATATTAAATTTTTACTTAAAAAGTATTTTTAAGTCATAATTTACATAGTAATTTTATCAAATAATTTAACATATATGAGTTTTTTTATGAACAGTGCTTAATATCTTGAATTAAATTTGAATATGAAAATATAATAAAAATCTTACCCAAAAAGTATCGGATACTCTATGCAATGAACAGTAAAAGTAAGTAGCCAAACTACGAAGCCAATTTCGCATAATTGAAAAGCTTCATCCATCAGAATAACAGTAAAACCATGTTTTTGATGATAATTGTACATGCGGGTAAAAAATGAGTCCAAATCTTCTATATGATTCCATCGTGCTAAAATAAAATTTTATTGAAGAATGAAAATTTTAATAGCTACCCAAGTAATGGTAATAGTAAATAATGTCAAAAATCTAAAATAGTATCTACGCGATTATTCCTAATGGGAAGCTATGGAAACTGCTTCGAAAGGAATTAGGGTAGCAGCATGAAAGTATCAATCTACTTATCTGCAAATGGATAGAATGCATTGATATGGGAAAAATAAAACAGTTGTTGCAGTGTTGCGACAAATTTGAGCACGCTTTGGGTTGTTAAATGAAGTATTTACAGATAATGGCACACCGTATTGTTCGAAAGAATTTCAAAATTTTTTACTAAAACATATTACACCAGTTTGCCACCCTGCGATAAATGGGCAAGCTTAAAATCTTGCAAAAACTTTAAAAAATTCTTCAACACGAAACTGAAGCTGAGGCTCTCAACAAATATATTAACGAAAAAGAATTGTACGTAATTGTATGGGCTTCTAGAAAGAAAGCTGAGTTTTTTCCATTTTAAATATGTTATTTTAAGGATAAGGGATTTTAATATCAAAATAGGAAACAAGATGAGAATACTCGGGCCCACTTTTTCCAAAAACACAATATGGAATGAACACGTTAAAAACATAGTTGACAAGCTAAACAAAACAAATAATCTCCTCCGTGTAATTTGCTCTAGGAAGAAAGGACCCCACATTGACACTGCCATTTCCATTTGTCAGTCACTTGTTGAAGGAACAGTACAGCATTGTGTTACACTGTACGGATGGACTTCAGAGCGCAACAAAAAGAAAATAAATACAACGATTAACAAATGTTTCAGGACAGCATCTGGACTTTTTACAGCCACTCGCATTGAATCCCTCAGGACTGAAGAAAAGTATCACGATTTTGACTGGCTTTTAAAAAACAGGTCCACTAAATTAGCTGCAAATGCGCTCACACAACCAAACCATATTTTAAATGAGCTTTTTTGGAATTTATATCTTACTGTTAGTAATAAATCAAAGCACATCTGTGGGATCCAATAAATATTAAACTATCTTCAAGATATCAACATGCCTTTTCCAGTTAAACCAATAGAAGAGAGACTGGGTCAACAATTTAGCATCATCATTGATACATGCTTAAACAAACACCATACAAATTATTTCAACTCAGTTATTTTCAAATCTAAATTTCTTGAGTGCATCCATAATACTTCACCTGCTTTGATTTTGTTTATAGATGGGTCTTGTCAAGATAGTATAGCAACATATTCAGTAGTAGAGCAAAGTTTCCCCAAACGAATTTAACACAATAAGACAGGGGCTTTTGGCTCCCTATGCTGGAATATTCAATGCTGAGTTATTTGCCATAAAAACAGCAATTCAATATGCTATACGTAAAGACAAAAACACACTTATTTGTTCTGATAGCTTAAGCGTCTTGAAATCCTTACAGAATAGAAATAGTAAAACTTTTAAATACATTCAACGGGAGATGACACAATCCATCAACATTAGTATAAAAATATTATGGATTCCAGGCCACGAAACTGCAGATACGGAAGCAAAAAATGCTATGAAGCTACCTCTGGTCGCCCAAACACCATGTTTGGACACCATACTAATAAGGCAGAAACATACAACAAGAATTACTTAGACCAAGTCGAATGGAACACCTCCAGCTCCTTTCTCTACCTACATAATAAAACTCGAAATAGAATTAAATACCACTCCAATTTTTCGCGGCAAGATTGTATCAAACTAGCACGGATACGGGTTGGAACTATACTTTTCAGTTCCAACCACCTGTACAATAACACCACCCCAAAACAATGCAATATCTGCTCAACAACTCTATCGCTGAAACACATGCTGTTGGATTGCCCTCTTTCCAAAATTAGCGCACATATTGATATCGCATTGGATTGCAGTAAAAAAGAAACATTAAAGACAATTAATGATATAATAAACAAGCATAACGTATTCTATGATATATAGTTTTATATGGTGTACAATGGCCTAGTTGCCCAGCACCTCTGTATATTTTGCAAATTTATTTAGAGAGCGTTTTGTTTTTTTTTTTTTTCACTTTGAACACACTGAACATTTCGGCACTACTTTTGCCTTTCGTCCAAATAATCCTAAAAAAATATACTAACAATAGTGATAATTATAATAATAAATTTAGAAAAATAATCCCAGAAATAATAATTTTAGAAATCAAAACAATTACAAGCTCCGAAATAAAAACAATTATTAAGATAATTATTTCGGATACAATACTAACCGTACAAATGCAAAAAGATACCATAACAATAGACGACAATGGACGGCTTACAGAACTATCACTTGAAGAGGTCGAAATTAGTTTTCAGAATTTTAAAAAACTTAAATAATTACATCATATCAAAATATAGCAATAACAATGAAGGCTAAATCTTTTAATAGATACAGGGGCGAACGTTTCCATTTGTAAAATTAGAAATTTACAAAACGTTAACAAAAGAAATATGTACAATGTACATTACAACTTGTTACAACAAATTTAAATTTACTGTTTTCACATTGTTGATAGCAATTTTCTCATCGCAACCGATGGAATCATAGCACGAGACATTTAAGAAAAGTACATATCTTAAACAGATTTTGACACATTTACGATAACTTTCATTATGAATGAAAAAGAACTTATTGTAGTGGTTCTATACCAGTGGTCGGCACCCCATATGCTCGCGAGCAAACGAAGAGCTTAAGCGGGAGTAAGCAAACTACAAACTGAGCTTGTTATTTCGTTAATGCACTGCAAAAATGTTTGAAATCAAATGGCAAAATAGATATTTTTTGTCGAACATTTGTTTGGCAATGCGCAATGCTTAATATGTAAGCGAGTTTTAGGGATAGTTAATAGATTTTATATATAAAAGCATTTTATAGCTAAAATTCAACTCCTGCAATAAGAAATCACATGGAGTGTAAACAGTAAAACGAGCAAACATTTTTGTCAGTGCTTGTAGCTAAGTCATTTCTCTCTCTTGTGAGCGTAAGAAAATATTTGATATTTGCGCTCTGCCGACCACTGTTCTATACTATAACCACGACCAAATGCAATATAATTCATACACACTCAATAACACATTTAGCTTGCCATAGCGTTGTAGCCAGAGTACGGAAAAGCTCACTCTCGTAAATTATTTTCATTTCATTAATTTCATTCTAATTTGGTGAGGTCTAAGCTAGAATATGCAGTTATATCTTTTCATTTCTAGCCGTTTATGCAAAAAAAAACATTGCACCTTTGTAGGAGGTAAAAATGGAGGCAAACTGGACAGAGATCACACAGGGGATATTCAGCCAACATTTTTTTTTTTTGGCTTTAGTCTATTAAACAGATAGAGCAAATTGGCGAATTTTATACAATGCTTCAATTAAAAACGACGCGATCGTCAACAATTTCTTACCTCGGCTTGTCTCTGGGACAATATGTATCATTACACCACTATTCCTTGGAGTGTCCTCCGCGTCATTTGGGCTCTCGTGATCGTCTGTCGCGTTCCGAAAAGGGTTTCCTTCATTAAGTGAACTGTAATTTACTTCTGGCGTAGCCATTGGGGAACTTCATAAAAAGAAATAAAATATTTAAGAACTTTACTTTTAAATAGCACTCATAAAGAAAGAACCAAAAAAGCTTAATTAAACATTTTCATAATTTAAATTGCATTGGTCTTAAGCAAATTCTATTATTATAATATGTATTATTATAAGACTCACAATTTCTTATATTTAGGGAGAACCAAAATTATAACAAATCATGTTTTAACGTCTACTTTCATATGAGACCTATATTCTTGAAATCTATTAATGGGTTCCCAAAAGCTATATTCACCACTTTCGATACCTCGATCTCCAACTTTTGGTTTAGTCATTGTACATCTTAAAACTTATTGCCTTTGTATATATGAACTGATATGAAACTTATTATTTGCCTTAATCTGACGGCTTATCAAATTGCCTATCAATTATTACCTATATTATTTAAATAGATTTAGAAAAGGTCAAAATACTGCGATTTTGGCACAAGTCTACGTTTGCGACAATCGCTCATTTTTGTTTTTTTTTAGAAGTAGCGTTTTAGGGGTAAAAATACAAATGTAATCAAAGTTTCGCTCGAATCTAGTTTTAGAGATATAGCCATGGGAATTGCGGATATATGTACATACCGCACATAGCGGTATAGGTTGGAAAACCCTGGACACAAAATTAGTGCATTTTTTTTTTCGTTCTAATTATATTATTTTAGAAAGTGATTTTCTATTAAAAAGTTCCTAAAGTCTTATTAATAAATTTGAGCGTAATTCATTTCCTTTACAATTGTTTCTTTATTAAAAGAATAATAAATCGAAATTTTTTTTACGTTCTTTGAAATCTTCTGATTCATTATCAGATTATATTTAGTTATTTTAAATGGCGCCGCAGCGAACCTTTGCATAAAAATTTTATAGAATCTCAACTGATACCCATATTTCTCAATTAGACGTAGAAATTTCCGAATTATTTGAATTTTTTGTTTAATCTACGAATATTATAAGGATGTCACGTTATTGGCACTTAACAATTTCTACCCAAAGATATTCTCTAGTTAAAATTGGGTTACTATTTTTTGGAGGAAAGATCAGCTGTTTATTTTTAATTTTTGCGCTCTCATTTAACTAAGTTCTGTGGAACGGGAACAAGATTTAGCTAAGATGATACAAGGTATCTTAAGGTGAGTATGGGAATAAAATGATTATTTATATCATTAGCAACAAATGTTATACTATATGTCCTTGAAAATCGACGGCGCAAATAACTTTCCAGGTACATAATCTCTTTTTCCATTAGACATTGAGTTTGAAAACTTACCGGAATTTATGTTTCACTATTTATATTAATTTACTTTTAATGATGCAAGAAAATATTTACTTTGAAGAAATGTTTTGGAAAATAAAATCTTTGTTCACTGATTTGCACTATTTTGTTAATCTTATTGTCATTTATGACAGCTGCTGATAGAGATGCCAGTCTTTTACTTTTTTCTTTTTCCAATCCATATTTAAACACACACACCACGTTGTAGCGCTGATCTACTCATGTCAAATAGGAATTGTATATGTTGAGCGCTGTTTTTGATGATTTTCTTACAACAAAAATGTAAGTATGTATGTATATTAGAATTAATTATGAATGACGAGAAATTTATACGTGTTTACTGTCCTTTAAACTTATTTGTTCAAAGCGAAGATACCGCATGCAATCGCGTAAAAAGTAGATCCTAATTTTCCTACTACGCATAGCTCCGCGAGTTCAGCGTTCGCATTTTTAAGCTTTGCCGCATGTCTCCGCATTCGAATGAATCAATACGTCTGCTACTTGCTAATATAAAAAGCTCATTTCCATTATGAAGAATGTAGTTTGATTGAGGTGATACGTATAGTGATACTTTTAAAAATCTGAACTATAGTCAGATTTCTCCACCAGCCTCAAGAGTTGTTTGAAAAACATGTTTAACTTTAAGCTAAAATTATTAAACTAGATGTTCCAATTTGGCTAACGTATGATATAAAGCGGCTAATGCTTATTCGTGACACTGCCTATATAAAATGGAAAATATATACAAATTTACCCAATTTTTATTGCAATGGCTGTGAAAAGGGGCAGTGCCGAATATAATTTTTTTCCAGTAGTAGGCGGTGCTACGCCTCTAACGGGAAAATAAGTTTCCACGCCCAAGCTAATAGGCCGATTTTGATGAAATTTGGTATGGAGATAGATTGAGTCCTAAGGAGAGGTATTAAAACTGTAATCTTTTAATTGGCGTGGCACTGTCCCTAATAAGAAAATACGTTTTCACTGCTTTACTAATCGACCAATTTTGATAAATTTTGGTACATATATTGAACCTTTAAAAAAGATTTTTTAATGTGCAGTGCCAGGCCTCTGATCAGAAAATGTTTTCACAGCTAAACTAACTGATCTTGGTGAAATTTGGTATGGACACAAGTTAAAGCCCGAAGGTATTCGTTTGAGTGAGCGGTGTCACGCCCCTTACAGGAAAATATGTTTCCACTGCTGAACTAACAGACCGATAATATGCGCAAAGCATATCTTCTCAATATCTATCTAACAATACTAAGATAATTATTATATGTACTTGGTTTTTTTTATAACTATTTGATTAAAAGTTTTTAAGCAACAAATAAGCATCTATAGAAAGGATCGCCTTATTCCATGAAATATTTGTTTGTTTAATAGTTGAAATTGTTAGAGTACAAGCTTCTATTACAGTTTGAGGACTGTTTTCTTTTTTTCTAATCAGTTCGTACAGGTTAGATAAAAAAGGGGTTCTGCAAGAAAATTAATGTAAAAATTTTCTTCATTCGCCCCAGGGCCCGCAAACTCACGGTACGGTTGTGATATGTAGATAATAAACACTGCTGTATATTGTTATACCAAATAGTATCAAATAAACTTTAAAGTATGTTGAGTTACTTCTGCAATATGAGTTATTGTGTTATATGAATAAAAAACGAGTTCAATATTTTAAAAAAAGGATATGATTGGTTACATATTTATGTTTTCAATTATAATTTACTCACCACTATATTTTCATATCAACTTAAAACAATTATTATTTTCTTTTTTTCATCTTGAAATATATTTAGTTTTCTTTAACTAACTAAACATAAATTACATAGCTGCAGCTCTAAATGCATTTAAATTTTTTATTAACCTTAACAAAATGCTTAAAGTGAAATTGTACATTTATTACAGCATTGAAAAACAAATCAGCAATAACTATCTACTATATATAAAGTTTTTATATTGTAAGTAAAAATTATATTTACATTTATGCTTCCACTGACTATATTTATTAATTGTTCTTATTAAGTTTAAATATTTTTTTGTTGTTGTAAAGGCCTAAGGAAAAAAGGTTGCATATTCAACAACACTTAATATATTTAGTAAAAATTTCGTGTATAAAATTTTAATGGAAATTAAATTTGAATTGTACACAATTTTTGGTATCTTAGTTTATTTTTCTTGTTCGTCAATTTGTTGTATTCATCGATGAAATGTTAGTTTTCTTTAGACCACTGACAACAGACTTGTCTATTATGTTTCCATTATTCAATAAGCGCGAACTTTCCGAACTATCCGAAATATCTTCGCTATCACTAGACCTTATATCACCGGACATCTATAAAAGAAAGAAAAACAAATTAAATTGATGGATCTGCGCATGTGTAGGTACTTATCAATTTAAGACCTGCATCAGAGCATTTATTCAACATGCACTCAAGGGTGCGTTTTATGTTTCAGGGGTCTGTAAATTTTTTTCCTATAACTTGGGAGCCTCTGACCTAATCTAAGCGATGTTGGCACTGTTCGCTGGATAACACAGGACCACAAACAAGTCTTGTAGTTGAAAGCTGAGGTACCTTGCGGTATGTATTTTAGTGTGCTAAAAACGAATCCGGGGTCAGAATTTACTGATCACCCCTATATTTTGACATAACCTCAAAATCACACTTTAAAATACGTTGAAAAGAAAGCCCCTAATAAAAAAAAAACTCAAAACCCAGAAAGTAGACCATACTTATATTACGTATATAGTGTGCTAAAATAATATCTTACAATAAAAATGAGTTTTACTTGCCCACTTTTCCCCAGCACTCCCATTTACCCCCAAAGGGTCAAAAACTAATTTCTTATAAAAATTCAAAATTAATGCATATCCGCAGGTATTTTGGTGCACTGAAGCTAAGAATATCGATGGAAACCCTCTAATCATCCCCCAAATCCGCCCCAGTATTACACCACCCTAAAGGTTTTTGTCGACATTCTGAGTTTTCCAAAATACCTGTGAGATATGCATTAATTTTGAATTTTTATAAGAATAGAGTTTTTGCCCTTTGGGAGTAAATGGAGGTGCTGGAGAAAAGTAGGCAACTAAAACTCATTTTTATTGTTAGATATTATTTTAGCACACCTATACTGCCGTACTAAGCGAAAAAGACGTATCTCAAAAAAATTCATTTCGAGATAATTGATGTTTTGTTTATGTCAATTTGTTGAAATACATGTAACATTGAGATAGATAAAATTTTCTTAGTAGATTTTTTATATGATTGAACTAAGATGCCGACATTTGGAGTATTTCATTAGACGCGTAATTTCTTAAGCTATCCGATGCCATAATAATCTCGGATATTTTTTTTTTTTTTTTTGAGATACGTCTTTTTCGCTTAGTACGGCAGTATATACATACCTATAAGGTCTACCTTCTGGATTATGATTATCTTTTTTTTTTTTAGGGATTTTCTTTTTAACGTATTTTAAAGTGTGATTTTGAGGATATATCAAAATCTAAGGGTGATGGGTAAATTCTGACCCCGGATTCGTTTTTAGCACACCAAAATACATACCGTATGGTACATCAATTTTCAACTACAAGACTTTTTTTTTGTGGTCCTGTGTAATTAATCCAGGCAAGATTTATCGAAAAAAAATTGGAGGTAAGTGTTGCCGTTTAAAAACCCCCTAAGGAAAAAATCCTGACCTGGATCATAATGTGAAGCACATACAAGCGAACATGAACATAATTTTTGTAATTTTTTCAACTGCATTTTTCTGCGTTAAAAAAGGAAAGGTGGACATTTTTTTTGGCATTTTAGTGATTTTGAGGCACTACATGCAGTTTTTTCAGTTCAGTTTCTTGCACACTTTTTTCTCTTAGCCTATAGCTACAACCTTGCAATCCCAGGTACGGCTTTGCTAGTTTCATAAATTTTTTGAGGAACAGCACTTAAAAAGGTGTTCACATTTTACGTGTTGCACCAAAAAATTAAGCGAAAAAGAAAATTAAAATTCAGACTATTATGTCCTTTTTTTACTAAAAAACTTTTTTATAAAAGCTTATATACTAAACACAGAACTCAGTCTCCGACTATCTCTCGTCGAGTGCGTTTCGTTTGTTCATTGTGATCTACCTGTCTCTATTGTATTGTTTGCTTGATACACCCAGCGGCAAATCGATGAAGTACTGAATTTTCATATATGAAAAGCTATACCCTTTGTGTTGTATGTTTCACAAATGAAATTGTTACTGTGATATTTTGTTTATTTGTTTGCTGGCTGCCTGCTTTGTATATGGAGCTGTAGGCAGTCAGCTGGCTGGCTGCCTCCTTTGTATATAGAGTTGTAGGCAGTCTGTTTGTTGGCTGCCTGCTTTGTATATGGAATTGTAGGCAGTCTGTCTGTTTGCTGTCTGATTTGTATATGGAGATGTAAGGGGTCTTGCCTGTTGGGTGAATACTTTGTATGTGGAGATGTAGGCAACTCCGTAAACTATACAGGCACTTGGTAAGCGATGTTTTAAGGCAATCTGGCTTTCCCTTGCTACACATTGTATATAGAGATGTAGGCAAGCTGCCTACAAAGCGGCCATCCCTTTGTAAAAAGCATTTACAGTTGTGGCTGGGGTTGTCAGCATTACTGCCTACAATGAGTATAGCTATTCATCGACGTTGTGTATAATATATTTGCCGCTGGGCAGTTATTACTAATCTCTCGTCAAAACTTGTTTTTATTCTTTCCTTTCTTCTTACACATTTCTTGCTTCCCGAGTTCCAAAGTTACCCCTCCCAACCCTAAATATGTTGTGGATTCAGCCACAAACGCTGAATGGTTGAAATTCGATCTCTATCAATTACCTGAGACTACCTCTTGTAATTTATTAAAAACTTACCAATCCTTTTTGAAGTGAATCGATTACAATTTTTAAAATCATATAAGTCCAAACGATATGTAGCAGTAATAACATAATCAAAAGTGAGTTGAATATATAGTAAGCAGGAAATACGGGCAAAGTTTTTGGAGCCTCAACAGTTGAGCTGTAAAACACACATATAGTTTTTAAACAACTTTAAAATTTACAATTTACAGTACCTATATATAATTCGCGGGAAAAATCCAAGCCTTGTAACAATCCAAATCACTGTAAAGACTGCAAATATAGCATCACATAGCTTTTGGTAATTGGCATATTTAGTCAACTTTGCTGCCTAAAAATCGAATAAGTAAAAAATGTATAGCTTAAATCGTAAAAAAAATTATTTCGCAAAAATCTAAAAGTTCAATGTAAAAACTGTGAAAAAATTACTCTTTAGTACCTAATAAAAAAGACATATATGTACATATGAGTGATGACATGTAAACTTTTCGAAAAAAAAAGTTTTGAGGGTAAACAAATAAAATAAAATGAAATCGACAGCGAAATTCTCTTAACCGAGAACCAACTCAATGTTTTGTCAAAAAAAAAAAATTGATGAACTTGAATGCAGGAAAAACAACCACAACCAATTTATAGATATCTCTTCGGATGCTGTTTTGTTTGGAGTACCATAATCAGATGAAGAAAGTGTGAAAAACATTTTTGACCGCATACATCACAACGAAGTCAATTAACCCTAGATCTATTGTGATTGCTAAATTTTAAATTCCTTATGAACGAAATCGTGTTCTGAATGCATTTGGAGATTTTCGTAGACGAACAAAAACTTGTGTAAGCTTAAGGCCAACAGACTTGGACTCCGATAACAATGTTTACATCCATGAAAGCCTTAAGAAAGAAAATAGAAAGTTTCTCTAAAAAGCGGTTCGTAAAAAGCGACAAAAAGTTTTTTTTAGTGTATTTACTATACATGGTTGCATGAACATTAGACCTCAAAGAACGTCTGAACCATTTCGCATCGATGATGAAAATGATCTACAGATACTATAATATTATTTTCAAAAAAGTTTCAAAATTAATCTTGTGATAAGAATATTAATGTATAAGCAAACTTACCTCCAAGAAAATATCAGCACAGTCATGCACAACCAGGACCAATGACCCTACACGATGTAAATTGCACACCCAACTCAGCGACATTAGTAAAAGTGTGACCATGTGATGCAAAAACATCTGCCAAAAATCTTTTCTTTTTACGTCAATAAATTGGGTAACCGTTAGTGACCAGTAGAACGACATTGATATCATATAGTACCACCAAATATCATTTGAAATGGACTAAAAAAACATATTAATAAGCGTTTGCATATAGGTACATGTATCGACGATAAAATTGTAAGCCAACGATTTTTTCTTCAGTAAACAAACAAAAACTAAAAAAAACATGAAGCAAATCACTACACATTCATGCGATTTGACTTATTTCTTCTTAAGCTTAAAAAGTGTTTACAGCTTTTAAATACAATCGTGGGTTTACAAATGTAACGACGATTTAAATTATTTAAATATCTACCTGATGTGGATATCCAACCCAACAGCTTTTTACATCCCAAAACCAAGGTTTATCCCAAAGTACAATTACACCAAATATAAAACTATACGTGTAATAAATACAGCGCCATGTATTTTCACTGAATTTAACCAATGTGGAAGGTTTGTCTTGAGCTCGCCGCAACCGCCACCAACGTTCGATTTGTCGTTCAGTCATATCAGCTTGTTTTGTCAGCATAATTATCTAAAAAAAGTATTTTTTTTTAAGTATGTGACTTAAAACTATTAAATAAATATAGGAAAGTGTAAATGTTGTGCTATAAACAATTTAAATATAATTTTTTCGAATCTAAGTGCATGTTTAATAAAAGCGCCAAAGCGTAGGAGACGACTAAAAAAATATATTTTATTATTTGTAAATAACAAACACGAATACGCCATGTGAGCTGTGTTCGCTGAAGCTGTTAATATTGATGGTTACAAGTTGAATCATATCAAATGAACCTCAGTATTTCACACCCCACCAATGTGTCGTAAGACCTCTAAACACTTCGACAAAATTAAGAGTTGTTTTAGATTCGTCATGCACAACATCAACACAAATTTCACTAAATGATATTTTAATGGTTGGTTGTACTATTCAAAATGACCTATACAGTACCTTGCTTCGGTTTCGTTGTAGAAAATTTGCAATAACAGCGGATATAACCAAAATGTACCAAGTGCCAGTTCATGAGGCAGATAGAAAATTCCAATTAATCCTTTGGCGTGATAATTTAAATATGTAAATTAAAATTTACATACGGCACATCATCAACACCTTTTTTGGCAATAAGGTGTCTTAACCAAGAGACCAACATTTATAAAGATCCACTCGATTCGAGAGAAATCCGAAAAGATTTTTATGTGGATGAATTGGATTCAAATAATTTAGAAGAATTAAAACAACTTTAATCAAACGTTGTTAATACTATATATACTTAGATAGGGCAGTTGCAAAACGGGTCCATCTCTTTTTAGCTGCCATAACCCAACATATTCGTTTAATTTTTTTTTTTTGTTGGAAAGGTTGTGAAGATGGACAGTGCAAATGTATTTTTTTTTAATAGCAGGTGGCGCCACACCTCTAGAAGGAAAATATTTTTCCACGGCTAAACTATTGAACTGATTTGATGAAATTTGGTTTGGAGATAGATTGAACCCTAAGAAAGGTTATTATCAGCTTTAGGTTCTTAAAGGGGCGTTTCACCGCCCTTAGTAGAAAGAAATGCTGTCACGGTTGAGTCACTACACCGATTTTGAAAAAATTTGGTATGGAGATAGATTTAATCTTTATTAAAAATATTTGTATGATTGAGAATGAATGGAGAAGGCGCGCGCAAAGCAGAGGCGCCTGGAGAGAGCTTTTGAGGTCGGCCGTAACCCGGTAACGGGTTGTTATGGCCACCCAAGTAAGTAAGTAAGTAAATATATTTGTATTGAGTGGGCAGTACCACGCCTCTGACAGGAAAAAACGTTTTCACTGCTAAGCTGATGGACCGATTTTGCTGAAATTTAGTACAGAAATAGATTGAACACTGAGGAAATGTATTTGTTTTTAAGTGGGTGGCACCGCACCCCTTACAGGAAAATATGTTTCTTAGCTAAACTAATCGACTGATTTTGATGAAAGGGATAGAGATAAAGTTAGGGCAACATGGTGCCATGATTTTAACTTTTAATAAAAAAGTTTCGTCACTATAATGATTGGATTTCAACCACTGGGCGAACTCTAATAGGATACAAAATAAAACACGACTAATTTTAAGTCGGTTTAAAAGTACATTCTTTTTGTCTGTTTACTTCGATGATCAGTTCGTAATTAATTTCAAGCGCAAGCCACCACTTTCGTTAAAGCAAACGAACGAGAGAGAATCGAGAGAAAGACAGAAAAAGTAATGGAATATAATGACTAATAGGATTGCGAATAACGAGCGATTAATTCCATAACTATATATTTGTCCAAAACTGTGAGTCACTGAACCGAACCACGGCTGATATTCTCGGTGTTTCATAGCCCTGGTTTATTCGCAAATAAAGGTTATGTTCACTGTTAAACAAAAATACATTTAACTGCCTGCTTTTTGAACCTAAGAGTATGATATGCTGAATCGCAAAGCATATATTTCCCAAAACCAATTATTTGGCAACCTATTCTATACTGGTCAAGCCAATTTTTTTTTTGTAACTAAAGAAACTAGATGCTTAAGTTTTTGACCCAAATTTCATTGATTTTGTTCAGAACTTTTATGTTATAACTATTTTCAATTGTATCTAGTAGCCATGTGCATAGTGAACACTTTAAAAGAGACGAATTAAGAAAAATAAAATATATAAATAAAAGCATTTGTTACTACCAAAAGAGTGTATCTCAAAAAAAAAAAAAAACATCCGATATTCTTATGGCATCGGATAGCTTAAGAAATTACGCGTCTAATGAAACACTCCAAATGCCGGTATCTTAGTTCAAACATCTATTTAGCTATCCGATGCCATAAGAATCACGAATATGCTTTCTTTTTTGAGATACTCCTTTTTCGCTTCTGAGGACAGTAAAGACAACGCATTAATTGGTAATAAGAAAGCAGCAAAAGAAAGATATCATATTTACCATTTTATGATTCATCCGATTTGATTTATCATACGCTTTTTGTAAAACTGGAATTGGTAATGCTTTTTTTGGTCTAGAACTTCTTATTCCAAGAGATCTTCCAATGGGTCCGATCCAGAACCTAGAAAAATATATATATTTTTTTATTATTAACAAATCAAGAATGGCAATAAGAGAAGACGTATCGTATTTGATATTGACTTAACAGTCCGGGAGGTAGCGTTTCATTTATCGTAGTCATTTCCTCCCGCTTAATTTTTTTTTACAATTAACAGTTTATGTAAGGCTGATAACCGAAATAAGCGTCAGTCGCTAGAGTCGTGGTGGCCACGGTTGTGGGAGGCCGAAAAAAAATACGCTTAATAGCTCGGAAATTAAGCCATAAGTAGAAAAAAAATTACGGTTTTTATTGAAAATAACTATTTTTGATCAAAATTAAGGTACATACATAAATTCTATTATTATCATTTTATTTTATAGGAAAATTATGCCTTAGTTATTAATAATGCCGCATCCTTGGGACGGCCTTCAGGTTGAGATAATGCGACTGCACACAAAGCGTAACACCTTGCTCTCTCTGTGATTTAGGTTTCAACCACAGCCACCACAATGCACCCCCGAAAGGGTCTACCACATGCGATCTACACTATTGGGCTTCACGCAACTGCCAGGCTAGGACCGAAGTCCTAGGGGCTCCTGACAACCCGTGGTACCTGATTGGTACGCACCTTCAGAACTGGTCAGGTTTAGTATCAAGTTAGAAGTACACACAGTACAAGGCTCAAAACGAGCCAAGTACATTACAGTTTTCTATCTACTTTCAGTTTGAGCTTACCTCAACGCCCTCGGGTAAGCCCCAATTTTAACAATTATATATAAGTTATTGGATTCGCAAAGATATTTTATTCATTGTTTTTAGATGCCAACGAAAAATATGCAATTATATCGAAATCTTTCACACGTGAAAGTTTTACGACACTATACACAGTCATCTTTTCTTATTCTTGCTAAATTCTGCATAAATATTGCGCTCATCGTTTCAGAGAAGAAAAAAAATCAACACTATAGAAATAAAATCGGCTTAAGTTTACTTTAGGTACAGTTCGTTTCTTTTTTTATTAAACCAATTTTTTTTTTTTTGCTTTTCAATTCTAAGAATGAATAGATATGTAAACAAAAAAGTCTCCAATCTAATGGAAGTTGCATAAAGTTTTCTTCTTTTCTAAAATCATGGGGTGAAGAGTCCCGAAGATAGCAATGTAACAAATATTTTTTGGTCAAAAATAGATTTTATTTTTTGACATATTATCATTCAAAAGCGATACATTTATACGAAACGGTAATCCAACATTTGCATACCTCTTACATATATTTAATACAGTTTGGTAAAGGCCCTTAAATATGAATTACGTTTACATTTAACATCCTTATTTGGCGCATATCCCTTCTCTGGAGCCACCTCTTCAAGTTAGAAAACACATAAAAGTAGCTGGGGAGCAAATTTGGAAAATAAGCAGGGTGCTAGAGCTATTCGTACATCAATTCATTCAATTTCGCTCTCATGGATGTGTTGCTATTTTTGGTTGATTGTTAGAATGCGCAGCACCCAATATCTAGAAAAATGTAACTAGAAAAACAATTACATGTAAAAATTTAATTTTATTTCATTGTACTGTTTAATTTCTCTACATACCATTCTACTCGCCAAACCATTTTTTAATCTAGCGGTTCAAAATTCTTTTAGAAAATCAGCTTTATGCTAAAATATCATATCAAAATTTAATGCACATAACTGTTTTTTTTTTTGTATTTTATTTGCATATTTTTATTCAAGAACATTTTTTATTTGAAATTCTTATTTTAGGAGAAGATGAACATAGTACGTATACAGCTGTGAACGTGAAAATAGCAGTGCCTTCATCTAAATTTTATAAAGTCCCATATATTTTTTTCACACAATTCCTGAATAATTATTTGAGCACTAAAATATTACTAGGGGTTCTGGGCTTATGGAGGAATTTAAATCTGACAATTTAAAATTTCAACTCTGTAGATAACGGGTTTAAAAGTATGCTACCACGTTTTTACGTGTAACATTAAAATAGCAGTCCGATTATCTTTATTATTATCTTTATCCAAAAATTTTAATGAAAGTAAGTTCAATATTCTTTATTTATAATCTTTTTATAAATTACACTAAAAATAAATGTTTTTATTTTGACTTTTTTTGGCCACAGTGGGGCGCGAGAGAAATTGCACTGCTTATCAGCGGAAACTAATTTTAGAGCTGAGGAAAAAAAAAAGGAAAAATATTCTAAATAATATAACGTGCTCAACAAAAATGATAAAAAGAAAGAGGTAGAAAACGCGGACTTCGGTCCTGTTCACGTCGGCGACAACTACCGTATTCGAATGAACCACGAACTGTACGAGCTCTACGCTGACATTGACATAGTCAAGCGCATCACTATTCAACGTCTGCGCTGGCTGGGACATGTTGTGCGTATGGACGAAGAAGCTCCGGCGAAAAAGGTGTTTGATGCGGAAGCCGCTGGGCGACGACGAAGAGGAAGACCATGCCTCCGATGGAAAGACCAAGCCGAGGAAACCCTATCCACGCTTGGTGTGAATGATTGGAGAAGGCGTGCGCAAAGCAGAGGCGCCTGGAGAGAGCTTTTGAGGTCGGCCGTAACCCGGTAACGGGTTGTTATGGCCACCCAAGTAAGTAAGTAAGAAAACGCAAAATTCCACCACAAGTCGATGGCGAAATAGTGGTGCCGTCTAATGAAATCGGTTAGGCAGACAAATTATTCCATAAGCCCAGAACCTCTAGCAATAATTTAGTGTTCAAATTGTTATTCAAGGCTTGTGTCAAAAAAATATATGGGACTTTATAAAATTTACGTGAAGGTAATAAATAATGAAAATGCGACATACTGTATTAAACTAAGTCTAAAATTATACACCGACAGTTTTCAAAAAGCGCACAAAATTAAATTTCACTCTTAATTTTTATTTTCAAGGCTGAGAAATTAGTTTGAATGAAACAAAATGCTTGGATCAGCTAAAATTGGATTTAAAGCCAATTGGACATACAAATGAAGTAAAGGGAAAGAAACTTGAAAATACTGGCATATAGTGGTTAGGAAAATTAGTTGTCAATTTTGTATATAAGCCTCGATTTTAATAAAATAAACTTAAACCGAAGTAAATGCTACTCTATGCCATAGTATTTTTTTACTTCTCAACTCAAAAAGGGCGACTCTTTAGCCATTACACATAATTCCCTTTAATAACCCAGAATTTAATTTATTTTTTTTTTACTCATAGGAAAATTTCAATGCAAACCTATAAGAAAATAATAAGTGAATTTGAGGAATCTTGTGAAAATCGGCTGAAGCGTGTGTTAAAGAAAGCCGTAACTGACAGCAAAAAACCTTCAAGCTTGCTTAAAAAAAAAAGAAGAGGGCATGGATCTGCCATTGTTTATGTCCCCAAAGATTTACGCGACAACATAGTATCCCCGCTAAAAGGAACATACGACAGACAATACGAAGTTATGGAAATATCCAAAGACGTACACCAAACTCACCATATCTAAGCCCTCTGTGGAAACCATTGAAAGGTTGAAGCAAGCTAATGATATAGCTGAAATCCACACCAAGAAAAAAATGCACCATAAATTTTATGTAAAAACTAATATTTTATGTGAAAAGTATCTTACACAATTCTAGTTTATAAGAAAATGCATGTCAGAGGAGCTAAAGTTATTGCATAAAAAATAATTCAGAGCTAAAATTTTTTTAATCAAAAAAATAAAATAAGGCGAACAAACTAAAAATAAATACTGAGTACAAAGGTCAGAAGCTGCTACTGAATAAAATATCAAATTATAAATGTTTACGTACAAATTTCATGCTTAATGCATTAAGTAAAGCCATGACGCTCTAAATAATTTGGCATGCCTGTGTTGAATTTATAAGCAAAATGACATGATATGACTATAATTTTTTAATACTAATTTAAATAAAATTTTGATTAGATCAAGGGCTGGCCTTGGTAGGTCAAATCTGATTTGGGTAGGTTTTGGCAAAGTTGATATTTTCATAGAAATCGGATTCGCTTCTAACTCACAACTTAGTATATTTTCATAGACCATAAACATTCACAGCGAAAGTAAAAACTTTGAAAACATACCGGTTTAATTCCTCATGCAGTTTTGTGTTCCCAAATATGATTTTTTTTTAATTCAAACATTTTTTTTTCTGTGCAAAATTTTTTTTTGCTTGGTGACCACTTTCTCACAGAAAAATGTTTGTATAAATGAAACGAAAAACAAAAATTCAAATAATGAAAAAAGCCTTAGTAACGAATGTTCAGTCTATTTTTTTAATAAAAAAATTCAAGTAATGAATTGTGGAGCTTTTAGTGAAAGCTGCCCTGAGGCAGCTTTAGCCGATAGAGAGTTAAATTAACACAAAACGGTCATTGGAAAAATGTGTTTTTATGCTAGTTTGAAAAATGTTCTAATATTACTGGACGGAATAGATCAATCAATCTTTTAAATATTTAAAAAAAAAAAATTATCTGTTTATGAAGCACCCTCCTTTTAATTTTCTTGATCCTGGCATATCATTTAATTTGAATACAAAGGCATGTTCCAACCCACCTAGCATTTAGATGATAATTTTTTTTAGTTCACTATAGTCCAATAATCACATTTCGATATACCCAATGATATAAAACTGATTGGACAGGAAAACAGTAACAATATTATCATTTTTTGATCTACGTAATGATTCAAATGTGACATTAGAATTTATTCTTGAAAATATGTATTTTAAATTGCGTTCTGCAATTATGACCATTTTAATCAGACAGAGGACTCGAAAAAGATGTGATCGGAAATTTCATAAAATGCTGGCTGGGAATTTTTACGATTTTGCAATATACGAAAAAATCGTAAGCCCTAGAGTCTACAAGAGTTTCCTGGGTTTTAACAAATGATTTGGCCGCAATATGCCTTCATTTTATGATAAGCTAATTAACTGAAGGCTGACGTGAATTTCTGTTCGGAATTATGGTATGGTATTATAGTATATTACTTTTCAAATACTTAATTTTTGTTCCTGTATTTTTTTTTTAGTTTTTTGCCATGCTGAGGAAAATATACATTTGTTGGTACGATTTTTTTTTTTTTAAGAAAGTACCGGACCAGACTTATTTCTTGGGTAACATTTGGTAACTACTTTTTGGAGGGGAAGTGATAAACTCGTTGTTTCTCATTTGACTTCGGGGTACGGAACCAATAAAGATTTAGTAAGCTTTAGATAACAAAAATCACCTAAAAGTACGTACGGGAACACAATGCATAGGACCTAACTATTGTAATTTTTTGAATCATTCAATTCGTTTTATTTGGCGGAGTCAAATTAATACGTATTCACGACGTAGTAACTTTATGCATATCTTATAATCAGAATGTTATCTTAATGTTCAGAAGTTTAGTGTTTTCCATAAATTGATTATCTGTATTTCTCTATTTGAATGATATGCAGGGTGATTCATTCAGGTTTTACAAAATCAGATAAATTAATGAAATTAGTAACAAAAAAAGCAAAGTTCCAATCAAAGTTTTACAGTTTGGGCGTTTCCGTTGAAGGTCATGTTTCGTGTGTATGTTTTCAGTTACATCTGTCAGATTAAGAGCGTTAAAGAATAGTTTTCGCCGCTTTATTTAGCCTTGGTAATAAATATTCAACGTACCTTTCCAGAGCATAGCGCAGCAACATCACTACCAGCGCCATTGGTAACGGCCAGATTAGATCTCTGTAGTCAGCATGATTCACATCCGCTTTCGAGCCGGGAGCAATATCTTCCCATGTTATATTCTGAGGCAGCCAAATATTTGTTGACCAAAATGTGGCACCAATTGTTTTCAGAATCTCCATTCCGTACGATTTTTGCTTAATCGAAAATACTGTTTATTTTATTTAATATCTGCACTTTATTTACAATTTAGAGCTGCACAATTTTATTAATTGAACCTCATTTTATTTGCCGATTCTCAAGAGCCCGAATTTAAAGCTCCAAAAGAAAAGAAAATCAATTAAAAAGATAACCAATACAGATATTCAATTAAAAACCGAGTTCCCAGATAAAAACTTTAAAAATTCCCAATAAACAAAAATTTTTTCCCCAAAATGCGGATACTCTTACAAATTTTTACCCAAAAAATCTTTTACAAGCACACACTTTTTCAGACAACAACAAATTCTCAGTTCCAACTGGATTCATATTTTTATAAGACTTTTTGGCAATTTTGGTCCACACAAGTCTAATGAAAATGATGCATCAAGAATCATTAGAGGGGTATTTTTTTATTCTGCGTGCGAATGCGGGCTTATCCCATGTTTTGTTTCTTGATGAATAATATAACGGATAACCATTACAGATAGCGTAATCAGGGTGGGGATTTTTAGGTTCAGAAGATGCAAATCGTTTCATAAGCGACTAGTGGGTTCAAAACAACAAACTGTTTGTCAAACATATAAACACGCATCAAATTGTTTGATAGAAAACAAAAAATGTCAATTTTATACTTGTTATACAACTAACAGTCGGGCTCAAAACGTCGAAGTGTTTGTCAAACATATGAACGTCATACAAATTTTTTGAAGGAAAACAAATTATGATAATTTTCTGCTTATTTGACAAAACAATATGCCCATGACTCCAATGACTTCAATTAACAGCCGAATGTTGCCATTTTCTCTAGTATTTTCTTCCACCGCAAACGTCAAAGTCGAGCAGAACGTGATAATTTGGTAAATGAGAAAACTATTTTATGTTTTGCAAGTGAATTTTTGTTGTGATTATGATTTTGACACTTAGTGTGAAAGTCCTCTCTGTGTTGCATTTTCAAATTTTGAGAATTTATAATTGTATAATGAATTTGACCAGCAATTTGATGATGTTGAACGCTCGTCAAATTTTCTAATACAATTTTGCCATTAAAAAAAAGATTTCAGACTAGTGCACATCGTGCTGATAAGAAAATGGAGGGATAGTCAGTCTTATTTATCTTACATAGCGGAAGATTCTTTCCATTATGCTATATCTAAATGATCTTATGTTGGCCTCTTATAATCTGAGTAAGGACTAAACCAATTTACTTATATTTGTTTCGATTATCGGATACATTTCAACTTCAATTTCAAAAGTAAAATTGACACGAATCTATATTAAATTGTATCTATTCTAATTTTTTAATTGGTGCTGTGTCTTAAAATGTATTTTGTGAACATTTCCCTCTTACGCTTAAGATACGTATATTCGGCGGAAAAAGTTTTCGATAAGAACCTCGCTGCAGCTCTGAAAATATGTAAATGAAAAAAAAAAATCATATCTGTTTTCCAAAACCTTTTTTCAACAGAAATATTTTAAATTATTTTGTTTTAATGTTTCATATATTTTTTAATCTATTTAATTTTAATACATGCACATAAGTCAAAATTAAGCTAGGTTGTTGCTATGAATATTTTCCGAGCAATGTGTACACTTTTCTTTGCCTCGAAATGATTTCAGACTTCATCGCTGGAGTAAAAGGATCAAAAGACAGAATTCGTTTTTTTCTTCTAAATATTCCTTCTTTCCGCAGTAGCGCACACCTGAATAAAGGCTAAAAAAAACAAATGCAATTAAAATATAATTTCTTGAATTCATTTATGTTAGGTCAAACGCCAAAAGTTGGCATTTAACAGTTAATCAAAGTAGAATTCAAATCATACACTGGATGAATCAAACGTCTTTAAATGCTTTGTTTCTGCATTTAATCGCGTCATAAGAATTTTATTCACTAAAACTGCTCATTTTTACAATCATTTCTGAAAGTATGCTTTTATACAACGGTAATAAGCTATGTATCTTATAAAAAGATTATTATGATTCAGCAATAATATCAAAAGCTTTGTTAAGTTTAACATATTAAAATACAAATATCTTATGTTCAAAACCCATTGAAGTTTACTGCAATAAATCTTATTTTAAATGAGAAATTTGCACTAGGTTTGACAACCAGCATTCACACAAGCTGTATAAAAAAATCAAAAAATTTTAAAATTCATGCAATATGTTTTTTTAGATTCACAATGAAGTTGTCAAGCCAGGTCGTAAAATATGAGGGATTAGTTGAAATACACCGTTGACGGTTTTCGACATTAATCGACACTCATAGGCATATATCGTTCTTGGCAACATTATTCTTATTCGGCTTTTTCGACGATGTTAATACTTTGGACACTGTTAAAATTTTGAATTCTGTAACATACTTTTCTATACTGACTTTCTATGCCGCTAGTGCTTTAGTTCAGCTGTTTATTTTAGTTCATTTGCTCTTGTCCTAAAAAAGGTATTCTTGTTTCTTTCTTTTAAGTTTTAAATTTTAGCACCGGGACTATCCTGATTTATATGATAATATGTAATTCTTCTGACCTATTATTCGAAAAATTCTATTGAGTCGAAATCAATTTGCCCATCTAAACACAAATTGCAACGTCTAAACACAAATTCGATATTTCACAATGATCGATAACAGCTTGCACATAACTAACATCCGCAATATTAACGGTTAATGTGCATTTCTTCAATTATTTCATTAATTTTAATCAATAATTATTTTTGCGATCGTAAGTTCAACTTCTTAAGACTTATACGCTGTGGAATTCGCGAGTGCTATTGAATATTCTGATTTCAATTCGGGTCTAAAATAATTAAATAAAAGTGCATAAGATTCGGGTTAAAGTCTTTTATACAAAAAGGCTATCGAGTGAAAAATGCAGCGTCACCGTAGCAAGTTATCCGATAACCGAATTATAAAGTGCTATTTATTCGTCCGTTTCAGTTGGTATGTTTTGTTTTAATTTCTTTAATGGTTGTAATTCAATTTTGTAAGAGACATCGCACAAGAAAACTATTTTTTGATGAAATATTTTTGCTAATGATACGGTAATAATAAAAAATATCAAAAACCACAAATTCGATTTGCTCTGAATGCTGAACAGAAATTTATATCTGACCCCATTGTGCGATAGTCTTAGAACATAGTTTAATAAAAGGTTGAACATTATTTTATTTTGCAAAATTACCTCATCAATTGGAAATTCCAAAAAATTAAGAACATCTCTTAAAACGTGCTCCAAATTGCTTACTAGTTCATCATAAAATACAACTTTAACATTTCCAGTGAAATTCATTCCCCATGCAAGATTGAAAATTTCCCATCCTTTTAGGTTTTTAGCTACGAAATGCTGCCAATCTAAATATAAAATTGAAAAGTAAATATTTTCAGTTGAGTAAATAACTTTGTTGTATATACAATATTATACATACATGTGCCCTTTGTCCGTTTATAGCGATCAGGTGAGGCAAACCCAATATGTCCTCCACTTCGCCGATTAAATTCTGCCAATAGTGCTTTTTCAGGATCTCTTACTAACAGAATTGCTTTTGAAAATGGTGTCCATGCCCTTGGACCCCATTCGTGTGTTTTTACAACTAAGACTGAATTGTTAGCTATATTTTCTGCTGGAAATCCAGTTTTGAGTAGACCGTAATCTATGTAAATACTTCCGGTCAAAATACCTGAAAAAAAATTTAAAGGACAAAATTGAATTTGGGTAAAAGTTAGATGAGCAAATCAAAAAACGGATTATTTCCGATTTCATGTAAAGTGTAAGTCAGATTTTTCAGATTTTAAATAAGTTAAAGTTTTCGGTATCAGATCGGTGGTATAGACAAAGTCCTTAGCGTAACTCAATTAAAAAGTCCATCTGCGCCAAGTCGCATGATTTTGGCAGCCAGTTCAAGTCACCGAAACGTGAAATAATTTGACATGGGAATTTATCAGACAAAACAAGCCATTGTTACACACGATAGGCGGCAATTTACTGCGTTCTGCTGAATCCACATGGCTTCCACACCAGTAGTTTCAATCCACTATGATTAGCTTCTGCTATATTAGTTCGGGAAGAAGCGTTGCGTTTTTCATAGTCATTTCTTTCCGCTTTTTTTTTTTGCAATTGATATTTAGGTATGGCTAATATTCGAAATAAGCGTCAGTCATCAGAATCGTGGTGGGCCTGGTTGTGAGAGGCCGACGAAAAATATCTCACTCAATATCTCGGAAAGTAGAAAAATGTGGCCAAAAAATATGTCCAATATATGACCAATGCTGTGGAGGAGATAAAAGCACATCGATATTATGCCCGAAAAACTTTCGTATGACCCACTTTTCACCGTTCTAAAACTTAAAATAAATATTGTAATTTTGAAAAAACCATATATTTTGGGCAAAAAAATGCGATTTTTAAATTTGAACGAGTAATTTTAGTTTGAAACATTGAATAAATACCGTATTTCTTCGAAAATGGAGATGATCATTAATATTTCAGAAATATGAAAGGTGGGTCAAATCTGCTTAAACGAACAATTATAAAGATTTTTGGCAACGACTCGTAGGGAAATTTCGATTACAAACTGGCTCAACGTTCAAAGCAACATTTTTCATATCTACGCAAACAGTCATCCGACTGAATTAAAACTTTTTACGGATTTTATTGTTTTCAAAAGGAATAAGAACTTCCAGTAAGCCATTGCATTTTCAAAACTTTGTCATTTTTAAACCACCCTTGTATGCGATATATAACATACATATAAAATCTGGTAGTTTTCGAAGGGATGAGTTGGCAACAGTGTTCATCATTGTCTTCGAAGAAGTAAGGCCTATTGGCACTGCCTAATAACAATGCGAACCAAAGATGACTGTGGCAAAATAACTGATAAGATTAAGGAATGATCAATCTGCAAATTAACACTTTAATAGCTGCCATGTTTACTAGTATCAAAGTTTTTGAAAATTTGATCTGTTTTTCTTTTTAACTCACCCGTTGATTGTTGAAGCAGATACCTAAGCCAGGTATTACCACTGCCTGGAAATGATGCAAGCGCTGTAAGTCCAGTCGAAGTAAACTGCCTGATATGACTTATATTCATACCGTTGTTCGAAGATTGTGAAACGTTGTGTGAGTAATACTGCGACGATAAATTATTTTTTACGTTATTGCTAGGAAGCTTAGCATTTAAAAAATGCAATTGTTTACACCAATTTATTGTCATTTTTCGATTTATGCTAGATAGTCGTTGACCTCGAAAGCCTGAAATCTAAAATTAATTGTATTACTTAGTAATGTTTAATTTCATAATAATTTTTAAACGAACCAAATTCGCATGGCAATATTTCCAATGAAGGAATACATAAGTACATGTGTGCCGCTAGGTCTAAACTGATACCGGATTCAGTTTCAGTGACCTAAAACCAATAAAAAAAAAAAATAATTGGGTTAAATATAGGGTGTTCCGGTTCTGAGCAGCTATACTCTAGGATTCGATTTCGTGGTCCACTGTAAGTAAATATTAGTATGGGAGAGGGGTCTATCTCGAACATTCTCTGAGTTAAAGTATGTTTAACAAAGTTCATTTAGCGTAATACTCATAAACAAAGATTATCTCATAGCATTCTAAGTAATAGAGCTATGTAGAACAATAAAAAGAGTAATTTTCATTAGGTAATTAAGTTACCCCCCTTTGAAAGGGGTGCAAATCGGTTTTCGTTGCGAAGAAAAAATGAAATAAATTTTATGCTGTTGATTTCAAAAAATTAATTTTTTTCTCCTCAACAAGACTTAGACCAAATTTAAAAAAAAAGATTTAAGCAAGCAGTTCTGCACTGAAAACACAGCAAGAAATAATGGTACTACTTAAATCGATGTGAGTTAATTACCTAATTAAATCCACCTATTTTTCTGTTACTTAGAAAGTTATGAGATAATCTTTGTTTGTAAGTATTAACATAAGCAAACTTCATTAGATTTTAATTGTTAGATAGACCCCCTATCATATAATTTTTTTTATTGAAGATGAACCACGGAATCGAATCCTAGAGTTTGGCTGCTCAGTACTGGATCACCCTGTATAAAAGTAAAAATTTTTCCAAAAATTTTGTGATACTATAAAATATAATAGTTAGCTTAGGTTATAATAAGAATTTTTTTTTCCAATTCAACCAAATTAATTTTTCCTTTAGGTTTTGGGTAGCTATGTCTGAATCTGGTGCCAGTTTTACTCTATCGCGTCAGATCTTCTTTTGAAAATTTTTCCAACTAACGTTTGATTCTCGATGTAAGATTAGGTTCTGCGATTCTCGGAATGAAACAAATTTTCCCGAATTACAGTTTTCTTAAAAAAGTATTAAATGAAAAAATCACCGTTTATGGTATAACATAAATATATTATGCCGTATCTTGCATATATACTAGTACTACGGTTTATTGGCAAGGAGAGAATTCAAACATATAATAAATGTTATGATTGCTCACCTTATTTCCCTAATATGACTAGAAAAAATGTTTGGCTTCAATAAAATGCGGAATTATGCTACGGCAACATGGAGGAACAGCTGCTCATAGTGAAATGATAGGATAGTAAGAAATATACGTAGGGTGTAATTAAATGTCACTCATACGCTATGTAAGCCCATGCTCCATTATATTGTTTTTATTGGCTATTAACTAAAATTAAGAAAATAGTTGCTAATCTAAAAAAAACATATTCAATAGTCATGGTCATCCGCGACATGTTGTATTTTCCCGAATAATTTCCGAAAAAGTTGAATTAAAAATGTGGTGACTATTTCTCAGTATTAGCTTTCACGTCATTTTATGAAAAATAAAGCTTATTGTAACAAGTTCAAGCAGTTATTTCCCCTGGCCAATGTAAACAGTGCTAACTAAAATTTTACATTAACTACTACAGTAACCATGACGTATGATTAACATTTAATCACATAATTAACTGCTTTAGTGTGCATGTGAACAACATTAAACTACATCAAATTAAATTGCTATCATACGTCACATGATACCAGACATGCTTTATTTGGGTAAATAAAAATAAAGCAAAGGCAAAAAAAGTCAAAATGCATTTAGCGGCAATGATTCATTCAGAAGACCGCTGTAAGAGTAATGCACTTTGATGACTTGCTGCCCTATATTTTTGTTAACATGTGGTGTCCAGTAGCCATAGTGAAAAATAAATTGCAAACATTTATTTTATTTAATGAGGTAAAGTTTTAGCTAAGTTATTTTGTGTATATGTATGTATGTATGAATCTAATTTTTTGAGTACGCTTATTTTATTAAGTAAAAATAAGCGTATAAATAAGAAACAATTTGTAAATAAATAATTAATTCAATTTTAAAGATAACTCTTATCAGTTATTTCATAAACCGGCTAATAGAACTAATTATACTGAACTATTTTTAATCGCATGACAACTCATTTGAACAATTGGGAAGCGTATAACATTATCTAATAAAAAGTTCAACTGATGCTTAGATTGAAAACTATCCGTAGCTAAATTCATAGCTTAACTTGAATTGTTCGAGCTTCATAGTATTTATACCTTGAACCATGTGAACTTACTTAGTATATTTATATGTGTTCACATGGTCTGAGTTAGTATATTGAGAAAGTGCAAGAAGCTTTAAAAAAAATTATAAAAAATTAAAAATATCAATGATGATTTTTTCATTAACACTCACTCTTTATTTTTTTAATAGGCCTTTCTTAAAACTAAATAGCTAAGAAGGCTAATAGCTGAACTCTAATATTATAAATTTTATCCTATCTGATATGGTCACGATGACTATATATTCTAAGCAAAATTAGGAACAAATGATTTTATTTTTGATAAAAAAAATCAATATTCAGACAGAAATAATAAAAACTTAAACACACACCCTAATGCTCCTTAGACGCCACTAGCCGCGCTATTTCGCATTTCTATGGAAGCGAGCATGTCAGGCCTAGACGCCCAATGGCATCGTGTGTAAAAAGAAGCAGTGGAAGAATTTATGGCAGAATGACAACTCTTACCCAGAGAAGGCATAAAAGCGTGCTAGAATGACTACTTCATTCTCCGACTGGAAGTTCTTTACTTGTATGTACAATATACAGTAGTCTCTCGGTAATTCGGCAGATATCGGACCAGTGCACTACCAGATTACCAAAAACGAGGGATAACTGGAAATTGCTAATAATGACTCATTAACGTCCAAAAGAACATATGTCACGAAAGCAAAAATATTAATACGAAATCATTTTTATTATGTAACAAAAGCAAACCAGAATGTCAACTTTTGAGAATTTCTAACGGTAATACGACATAAAAGAGAGTTATAGTTTGAAATACACGTTTTTCATCTGTCGTAATTGCATCTGCAATTGGATTTTTAATAATAGTTCAATTAAATTCCTTGACTTTAAGTTATTTTACCAAATTTTTTTGCATTCCTGATTAGTGGCAGGGCCGGAATAGTGATGTGCCGGATAATCGAGATACCACTGTACAAACATTTGATATCGTATATGTAATATACAGATAACAAAAAAGTAATATCGAATCATAACATTAAAAAGCTTTGATATAAATGGGTCCTTCTTGCCTGCCTTCCAATATCAGGTATGATAGCATGCCTGCTATTGGAAGACATAATAGCATGTTAAGATGATTTAAAAGTAGGAAGAAAAGAAGGCCTTGTTATTATCATTTGGAAGACGTGGCTTAACATCGAAAAAATAGAAAGAAAATCTGAAAGTAGACTGAAGTTTATTCAATTCAATTTCTTTTATTTCGTTTTTTCTTCTATAAGGACAGGTCTTGATGCATTAAGTGTTGCGTATATTCTCTCTCTAAGGTGAATATAGTGAAAACAACAAAGGATTTGAGCTGTTACACAAGAAGCACCAAAGCTCTACTTTTGCAGAGACCCTGGATTTATTCTTTATTTATCATCTTAAGAAACAGCGATAAAATTTTTTTCGATGCTTCCTTATGTGTACACAAGGAAACTCAAAAAATTTTTTTTAAAAAATATATTGTAAGTAAGAAAAAAATCAAATTTTCTTAATTTTTTGGCCAAATTCCGAAAAAGCCTTAGGGGTTTTTTTTTGTAATTTTTTTAAATGAAGATATACTCTAATATGAATCAATTTTCAAAAGACAAAGTGTTCCCGAAGAATTCTAGAATATGTCATTTATTTGAACATGTCTAGTGTGCATCGAAGGTAGAGATGAACATAAAGTTTTGTTGTTGGTTTTCATTCATTGTTTTTTTTGTTTTTTTTTATTACCTCTCCAAACCTCTCAATATGGAATCGCTTTGGATGCGATCCAGGAACATTATTCATGGACAGGAATATTACACCGCCAATGTAAATTGCAATCGTTGCTGATACACCAATCAAACGCCAGGTTTGCAATGCCATTCCGTTGATCTTGCATTACTGTAAAAGAAAAATTTTTAATATTTAGTTTTAGTTAGAATTGTAAGCAATCAGTAGTAGTATTTAATACAAAAGCATATAAATCTTCAAGTTCTTGTATATTATCTTGCGCACAAGGTTAATTAGAATTAGATGGCAAATATAAAAGGGTCACCTTCTGCATCGATCTAGCCACGTCCGTTTGTCTTGTTTGTTTTGCTTTGTTTATCCTCTCTGTCCCGTTTGTACTTTCAATATTGTCTGTTCGGTCTGTCGAGGAGTGGGGTTTCCTTAGAACGCTATGCATCGAAAAAAGTGAATAATTTGGACTAGAAGCACTGGCACCTTCCTTAAAATCAAACGCTATACCAGAGTGGTTTAAAGTAAGCAAAGACTGGAAATAATTAGAAGGGGTTGAGAAAGAGGGCATGACACCCCCTTACAAGCAAAAACTTTGATACGCTCTGCACAGAAATTTTATTATGGAAATGTTTCTTGGTCGGTGTTGTCAAATTTTTATTAAGACATTACCATTCTAATGAATCCAGTAATTGCTGGGTGTCATGAAGTACGTAATAAAGTTTATTGAATTTTGCTCCATTTCCATTTTGAAATGCTGGCACTTTTCCCGTTCACTAGTTAGTTATATATTGTTATCGCACCCTGTATTTCTATGTTTCATTACCATATTGTAACTTGATATTTGATATACACAGAGTAACTGTCTGAATATCTTCCAACGTATATACATACATACACATGTATGCATAAGTTCTTAAGCCGTATGAACAGTTATAACTTTTGCTTAAAATTATGTTGTCTTGTAATAATTTCTTTATGCTAAGTACAGTCGTTTTATGAAAGCTGAAGAGTAGAGTTATTCTCAATATTAATTTGTCAAATAAAGTTCATTAGTTAAACCAAGTTAACAATATATTGTAAGCAAATCATGGGGAAAAATTTCTTAACTTTTTAAGATTCTTGTGTGCCAAAAGCATATGTTGGTTATTCTACCTCGTCTTTGCATTCAAAACTTAGATTTCTCAGAAACAATTTTTTCCAATACTTTGCCAAAAAATATTCGACACATGTTTTTGGAAAAAGTTATGAACAATAATTTTGCAATTTAAAACTTAAGATCGAAAATTTTGATTTTTTTTTTTTTCATAGAGGGAAAATAAAATCCTACCAATTATTTTGTAATTTTTCTGTTTGAAGTGTTTATAGCGAGTCACTTTTTTGTAGCGTGACAAGAGCGTCGGCCAGCTACGAAGCGCCGTCACTCGCTACGAAAATCTGAAACCATCTGACTTTTTGGAGCGACGAAATAAAAATAGTAAGTCAAAGTCAATGTTGATGACACTATTTCGATGAAGAAAGGTTGAAAATGGATTTTAACCCTTAAATGCATGGGGTCAGCCATATGGAGCTCCAAGCTCCTTTTATGTAAAATCAGACGCTGACTACGAAATGGGCATTCATTTTCCTGGGAAATACACGGTTTTCCCGGAAAAGCTCAAAAAGTGTGATTTGTGCAGTACACCAAATATGGTACACTATGCATTAAGCCTATATATTTGAAATGAAAAACTCTTTTTTAGAAACTTTTTTTTTATTAGAAATTAATGACAAATGAATAATAATGAAATATGGAAATGAATAATGGAAACTATCAATATTTAATTCACTAATGAAAATCAATTTTAAAATTATTTGTAAACACAACGTTCGATCATTTTGACAGTTTACTGGGAACTGAAAATAAACATAGGAGAGCTGAAGAGACATTTATGTGAAAGCTGGTAATGCCTGCTACAAGACAGAGCAAAATTTAACGCGATGCAGGTAGTTTGGGTAGACTTGGCTATGATTTTAGGCACGTACCATATATGGTACGCTAAGGGTTAATAGATGAGGAAAGGTCTAAAATAGTTTTTTGATATAATTAGGACCGCCCAGGACCAACGGAGAGACCATTTTAACCAATTTCCGAAAACAACTGTATTGTACCAATCGATGAAGAAAGGTCGAAAAATGTTTCTCACTATAATTTGGGACTGTTTTCCTGTACCTCGGGAGAGAAAGTACTGAATCCATTTTCGAAAAAAATGTTTACACCAATCGATGAGGAGAGATAAAAAATGGAATTTTAACATTAATTGGGAGGGCTCCGGAGAAACCGTTTTGGACCCACTTCCGAAAAAAATAACTTTTCTATCAGTCGATGCGTAAATGTCCTGATTTTTTGTGTTATTCATGGTCAAAGGTAAAAAAATCTAAATCGCTATAATCTCGGTTCTTTTAACCGGACACAAATTAAATCACAAACAAAATGTTCCGGGTTACAAGTTGCTTACCCAATATCCTCAAAAGATACTGCTGCAAATTTAACAAATAACTTTTGGCTTAAAACCGAACTTTAAATGTGGGCACGACATCCTGTACTGAGTTGCGAATTTCCAAGTTTGAAATTTTTTAGCAAAAGTTAATAAAAACATAGTCCTTATTCAAGAATAACACGCTGTATAAATACTATTTTTGTAAAATTTATTTTATATCTTTACTATACATACATAAGTAAATTAGCTTATGATTCTAAAAATTCATATTAGCAAGAACTGCTGCAGTGTTTTAGCAAAAATGGAACGGTTACTATAACTACATAAATTGTTTATTAAATATAAAGAAGTGAAACACTGCTTCAAAGACCAAATAAAAATATTGATATTTTACAATAATTTATGCAGCGTATCACAGTCGAATAGAGTTACATTTCCATAAATTTATGTAACAGAATCACAGCCTTGTAAAGTTCGAACCATTTGCTAACATGGCTACTTTAGTCATTGTATGCTTTTAAAAACTTATAAATTAATTTTTCATATTTCTTAAACATGATGACAACAGTCATTTTCAATGTTGACCTATTCTATCCACTCCAATAAAGCTCGGAACATTTTTATATGCATCGGGAACCTTCAGAAAATTCTTAGTTTTCAGTTTAACTTAAACTAAAATAAAAACTTCATTGGAAGTAGCAACATCTGCACAAGTATTTGCATTATGATGTGAATAATAAAAAAAATAAATTTTAAAAAACTATATTTTGGAACAAACGTAAAGAATTCAAATTGAATTTTGTAAGACGTAAGCGAAAATAAATTTCATACAAAAAAGAAAGAAAAAATTTGTTAAGCTACAAAAAAAAACCTATAATTTTGTATCAGCTTGCTCAATATTCTATGCGCTTTTGCAATTTTGTTTACTCAAATAAAATGTTTACTTACACAGGAATGTAATACTGATATTCAATTTCTTCATATTTAAAACATTTTTTTTTAATGCAAAACATATGCATTTAAGAAATACAAGCCTTTATACTTCTTTTTGTAAGATTAATATTTTGTTGAACACTTTGCATTATATTGTATAAATACTTTAACAAAACATTATACATCCGAAATAGGACAGTATTGCCAATGTCGCATTTCTTTATTTTAAATTATCTTTGTGAGATGAAACTGTCAGAATTTTAGAAAAATAATAATTGTTTTTATACGCTCTAAGACAACATAATTGAAGCTTTTGTGAATTTGTTTTGATTTTTAATAAGAATTTAATTTATTGAAAAAAAAACTCATACTTCAATATTTTTGAGTGTCAATATTTCAAATGTCAATTTTTAGGAAAAGTCGGCAACTTTCCACATTGTGTTCTAGAGCGCAAGTCAGTTTTTTGAGAAGTTTCTATGTGTATAACAGTTTGTAAGAAATTTGTGCTAAAAATTATGCTTTTTTTCTTTAATTTGCCATTTATGTTGTACTGAGAGAATGTGCAAGTATTTCTGTACATATAGGTATGTTTTACTTAAAGTACGCGTACCGTAGATTTCATTGTTACAGCAGTATTAAGCAAAATTTATTTAATTACTTACAAAAAAAATTAAGATAATTAAATGTTACCTTGAACATTTTTCTAAAAACTGCAATTAATAAAAACTTTTTTCACTTTTACTTTCGGTATAAATAAATCAATGGAAGTCGCCTTAACGACTCCGGTGGTAACGACCAATCGGTTATGACAACTGTTTTGCTTTCGTTTGGTTAATTTTCTTATTATATATATGAGCATTTCATCAGTTACCACAATCGTCGGATATAGCAACGAGTTCGATATAACAACCACTTCTCTTTTCGTCGCTGCTAACGACCGGATTTAAATATGAATGTCAAATAACAATTAAAAATAAGTCTCTATTGAATGCAATATGCAGATTAGGGTAAAGGGCAAAATAAAAAAAAAGATAGTAAAAATTGTTCTTCTTCTAGTATATTATTCTAAATGTCCTCCAAAACCACCATGAATTCTTTCTATATATATATTCGATATATATACTTTTATGGGTTGCTGATTACAAAAATAGAGGTCATAAAATCCTAAATTAAAAAAAAAAACAGCCCCGGATTTTTTCGCGATAACTTCGATAATAATCAAGAAAAAACCAATGAATTACTATTAAAAACTTTCGAGTTTTCGAGCTTTTTGAGTTTTTGCGTTTAGAGGAATTCCCTTATTAAGCATTACGACAGTGAATATAGTTTTTGAAAATATTAGTATAATAGAAACTTACATAATTTCCCAGAATCGGCGATCTTGACATGTTTTGCTTTCTTTAATGATCATTTAATTCATTCTTAATAGATTATTAATTTAATAACTTATATATTTACTGTACGTATTTAATATGTCCATAAGAACCATATGGCCATAGCAGAGCACCGTTAATAAAATAGTTAACTTCGTTAATCGCTAATCCGTTACTAAAAAAGTTAACTTCGTTAAACGTTAAAGCGTTACATTTCGGAAGACTTAATGCAAGTTAACGTTAATCGTTAATCCGTTAACACGTGATAAAAATTGTATTTTTTATATCGTTGGCATAGTGATCTTCTTATAAAAAGTGTTGGTTTGGGTTCTGGAAGTTAACAGATTAGAAATAAAGAAAAAGACCTGTATAATTGGAGTGTGTAATTTAGTCATCTGGCATAGTGTAGATATTCCCCTTCATGATCATTAATATGTTCTCGTCTAAAAACGAGGCTCATTTCGGCGTTAAAATACCTTTGCCCGTGGAAAAAAGATTTTCAACTGCAGCGCTTGAGGGTATAGCAACATTATATTTGGTAAACAGATTTATGAATATCTGTTCCCTGAGGAATGCCGCATCGTTGAAATTTTGAACTTTTATCTTTAAAGATTTGTGGCATTTTTGTTTTCCCATAGACTGAGTGACACAATTAAAAAGTCTTTCTCATCATAGTCGTTGTTACACGCGTTTCTGCCTCCGCCACCACTTCTTCGAACTATCGTCAGCTTCTTGTCGTAACACCTTTTCTACATTTTTTTACTGCATCCACTCGACTGCGTGTGGTATATTTTTGGTAAATAGAAGGTACTGGATTAACGATTAACGGACTTGGGGAAATTTAGCGGAAGTTAACGTGTCCGCTAATATTTTTTGAAGTTAACTTAAAAGTTAATCCGTTAGTCGAAATGTTAACTTCGTTTATTATCGACTAGCGAGTTAATGCCTAGTTATGCATAATTAATGAATTATGAACTTAATTACTTCAATTTGATTTGAATTTACGTACAAATTACTTTAAAATTATTTAAAGAACATTATTGATAAAACTTTTAGAAATTTATACGAATTAAATTTATGCAAGATTAAGAGTACATACGTATGAGCGTTGCAACTATTGCAACCTTAACCTTGAACGTAATCCTCTAAGATCTAAGATCCTCGATGATCAAATTAAGATGATCAAATTAAGGTCCTTCCTTATCTTTGTAAATGTTTTTGTTCAAGAAAAATTAAAAAAAAGTAGCACTTTGCTAAAAAAATTAAATATTCATCAAATGGGTTTTGGGTGTTGCACCTCGTCTTGTAATTATGAAATCAATTGGCCGTCAAATTTGCATGATATATACTACTTATGATTTACCTTGAAAAAGGCATCAATTCGATAATTTATTTAAAACACTGAGGACAGGTTGAATTAAAGATTTAAGCGCACGATCCTGAACCATTCGCAAAGAACTTCCATTTTTAGTAAATGGCTCTACTATAGCACATTCAATATCAAACTTATTTACTCACATGAAATTGTTACTGTCGTTAGATTTTGTTACTTGATATTTGACATTCTGTATGCAGCGGTCATATTGCTACGAATGTTTAACATGTCGTTCTAAATATTCAGTATGATATTTTAAAATTTTTTTCACTGCAATCACCATTATTACATACGAATATATTTTCATTTAAATTATTTCTTTCCGAAAAAAACTGTAACAAATCGCTTGTTGGCCGCGGTGTTCTGAATTTGCTTTAAATCATAGCCACTCACTAAAGAATTATAGATGAGAAATTAATATGTTATGATCAAACAAATCACCGCTTCAGCATGCGAAACAACGGCAAAAACGAGAGGTACATTTTGTTTCGTTTCGGGTTGCGATAACGAATCAAAACCACAACAAATCGTGTAAAGTTATTTGTACGTAGAGCAGAACGTTATCATTCTGTTGTGCTCTTTCATGTTCTCAAAAGAGAGAAAGAAATAACTAAAACGGAGTTAAAATATCCCATTGGGAAATAGAAGCGCGTTCAAAGCGCTTCGGATGTGCTTCAAGGGAAGGAGGAAGCTGCTTTCAAAGCACTTCTTAGTGCTTATATTTTTTAACATAGGATGTCATTGCGGGAATGAACATCTTCTTTGGAAACATATGAAATGCACTACCTTGGATGCTAAGTAAATGACATCATTGGAAGCATATGAAATGCGAAAAGAAACTGAATCGTATTGTGTTTCGTTTTTTAAACTTTCTAAGGAAACTTCATCAATTTTGTAATCTGTCACCGATTAACATTCAATCAACGCCTTCACTTTAGGCGAGTGTTCTTAGATATGCGCATCTTAACAAACTGAGCTACTCTTATTATTAATTGCGGTGAGGCTAAAACTACATTAGTTTTCTGTCAAAATCAAAAGTTCAGTTTTAGATTTCTATAGCTGCCACTTGATAATTCATAAAATTTACTTTCAGTCAGCCAAAAAATTGCAATAGGCTGATATCGTTAAACTGCGCATGTAGCAACATGGAATGCCAAGGTTCAAGTCCAGTGGATGCGGAATAAATTATTATTATTGAAAGAAAATAGAATTTCGAATTAAATGCTTCCGAAGAAGCACAGCCTCTTGGAAGCTGCTTCCAGATTTCCCGTTGTGATGATTGTCACTACTCCACTTGTCTATGGAGTAGTGATAATGTTAAATAAGGTCATGATACTTGCAGTTATACTGCAGCTGAAAGGAAGTCGAATCGTGCTTATTTTAAAAAATAATAGAACATTTATAAACTTTTATTTTGTATTATTCTTTTTATTTTTTTTTGTGGCTCCTTCTCCTCTTCCTTGTCTGTGAAAGTGTTGTATCTGCTGGGGAGAAATAGCAATTTGTCGTTAATTCCATGACTATTCTGAAGCCATATCCGCTTCCGCCAATTTTGATTCGATAAAACAAAGGTATAAAAAAAGTTAAAAAATCAACTTGGAAGCTTACAAAGTGGAAAATCCGGTGTTTAGGCTAATTTACATTTTTATTGTTTTTCTAATGCTGGCAAGTGGTTAAAATCAGATTAGCTCGACCATAGCTAGAAACTTAGTTATTTTTTTTCTTTAGTTTGTTTCGACATGCTTATGGGTGCAGCCTAGCATTATTTTTATTTTTACAGATTTCGAAAGTACATATATCTAAAGTAGACATTAAGGTTCAAGCTCTCTAAGCATATTTTTGCATTTTTATTTCAGCGTACTCTCCGGCTCTCCGGTTCAGTAAAAAAAAGACTTTAAGTGCGTATCCCTCGAATTAAATTTTTTCATACTGTACCAGTCTTTTCTCCAAAACTACTGAGCCGATCCTTATGAAATCTTATCCACATATTCGTCATATTGCATGGGTATCGCATGAACCAAAATTAAGTCAAAACATTGATTTTTTCAATTTTCTTAAACCGACAAATTACCCAAAAAACTCTCATTTTTCAAACACTTCTGCTTAAACAGCCGTCATTTTGTCATTTTTGTATTAAATATAATAATCCTGGCTCAGACGATAGCCACTGTCATACTGAACCTATTTTTTGGTTTTTGTGTTCCTTGCTGCAAAATCACGGGCTCCGTTGACACCAATTGTCATTTTGTATTATTCATGTATTTCAAGAGTGTATTTACTTATCCTGAAAATAATTATATTCATATCTTCTACTGCGGATGGCATAATAAATTCTTAAAAGTAGCTTCTTCGTCAGGCTGGAAATCTAGGTTGCCTCCTAATGTTTATTTAAAACTAAAATTTTTATAAAATCTTGAATCTTAAATATTTTCAAATTGTTTTTCCACCTCCATCTCCGCTTCCGTTAAGATTCCAAATCCGCGAAGTCAATTTCTGAAACTCCACATCCGCCTCCGCGTAGATTACCTCCGTTACAACCCTAATATCCACTTACAAAGCATGCAGCCAACAGGTCTTACATCTCCACATACAAAGTTAGCAGATGACATACTCTTTGCCTACATTTCTACATGCAAAGTATGCGAAATGTTAGGCAAACAAAAAATTCTTTTACAAAAATTTTTAAATTAAAAAATTTAAATGGAATTTATATTTAATTTTGACGAGCGGATTCATATCCTGAAATAGATAATTCTTTTTAATTGAATTTTACTTACAATTTTTATTTATAAAATGATTCGAATAACACAATTTGATTCGACTGAGATTTGAACCTGCTTCGTTTCTAGAATAGTTCGAGTGCGACCCCGCTCCTTAGTTAGCTCGGCTACATAATGTTGATGTTTAATTAGACAAAATTAAACAGTTAAAATGAAATCGGGAAATAAATGAAAATAAAAATAAATCGCATCGATGAAATGCACCATACAAATAAATTACTTTTCATCAATGAACTTTCGGAGTACCCTGCCGCTGGGTATTGAACTTTTACTTAAACTTAAAAAAAAAATCAGATTCCAATTTTGTCCAATGAATGTTTTATGTGTAAAAAAGTACTAAGCAATAACTTGGCAGGCCCAACGCTTGCCACCTGAATGGCCGTGTGCGAATGTTATTATAGCTGCTTTTCTTAAAAGTAAGATATAAAAAGCAAAATGTTCATAGCTTCAGGGACGGAGATTTCACCAAATCCAACATTTTAGTTTAAAATTAGAAAAAAAGTTTTTAAACTCACCGTTTTTGTGGTCATATCATTTGTCGCCCTCCATTTGTCCGCGTGCGCTTGATGGCATGTGGCAGCATTTTCGATACATTGTACTTTTTTTCAGTACATTTTCGTTGTGAAAAATGTGCGGCACTACAGTGTGGCTCATAATAACTGTCACCAAATTTCACTGTTCCGAAAAAAATTGAAAACCTAATTGTTTTTATGATCTAAGGATGCATTGTTTTTTACAATTTAATTGTACACAACGAAAGTACACGTTTTAAAAAAAAAAAATACAGAAATTGTGGCATCATAAAAACACTTAAACCACTTGGAATAGCAGAAAAATTCATACATAAGACAATAAAACGATATAAGGATGCGGGAGGCTCGAAGATTAAAAAAAAGTTGGACGCAGTCGGACTGTGGGAACAAATGACGTCATAAAACAAGTGAGAGGACGATATCCTGCTCAATCAGCCTGTTTTGTAGAAAAGGATATGAAAATATAAAAAACTTCCAAGCAGCTTCCTATCAGGAATGATCTACGACTCAGGGCCTATAAAAGCTAACGCTTTCATGGGCTAACAAATTAGCAAAAGCAATTATCTGTTACAAAAAGTAAGGAGCTAATTGACTTGCACGGTGGAGATGAAATAATTTTTTCGGATGAAAAACTGTTCTTCCTGCAAGATAGCCACAACCAGCAGAGTAACCAAGAAGTTTTGCGAATGCTCCAAAAGATGAATTGACTGCTGATCGATATCAAAACGTGACCAAAATCAAGGTGTATGGAGCAGTAACTCATATAGGAAAAGGGCCGATAAATTCGACTGATTTCATCTCTGCAGAAGATTGGCCAGCATCATCGCCGGATCTCAAGACATTGGATTTTTGAGTATGAGGCGATATGTATAGTAAGGTCAACAAAAGGCTTAACAATTGATGGGTTCAAGCAGCGTTTGACAAGGATTTGGGACGAAATGGAGCAGAAAAGAAAGAAATACAATGAAAGAGTTTTCAGTAGATTTGGTGCATTTTTAGTACATTTGAACTATTTCTAAAAGTTACCTTTTTTTTTGGTTTTCTTTTTAGCAAAGAAAATTATTGCAAATTTTGGTGAAATATGCGTATAAAAATGGAATGACCTTGCCTTTCTTACTTTTTTTCATTTTTTTTTAAGGAAACGTTGTTGAAATTGTAAAAAAGATCAAATTTTTTTTTTTTTGGTTTTTAGTAAATCTTAGAAAGTTTTTATAAGTTTTGGTGTCCATGAAAAAAAAAAGTACCCACCTTTACCCTCTAAAAAGAACATTCCAAGTCCCGATTCAGAACATTTCCACAAAGCCCAAATGCCATCACTGACTTGAATCTATATCTTAATTAAAAAGAATACATGCGATTGGTACTTAAATTGTATTTAGTTGGCAACATTTTCGTTTTATTTAAATATTATTTTTAATTATAGCTAATGGTACCTTAATTATGTTTATGAATATATCAACTATTGCATTTATATTAATAATATCTCAATACAACATTTGTTGCGAATTGTTCTATGACTACATTAATACATGTTAAGGTTTATTTTACAATAAAAAAAAAACAATTGGTGTGATATATATTTCTTAAACAATAATTTTTTAATAAAAAATGTTCTTATTTTAATTTAATATCAACTACAGGACCCAATTTCATAAAAATTTATTAGTGACAAAAAAAGTTACATTTGCAACATAGGGCAGGACTTCGTAACTGTTAATAACTTGGTGCTGGCAAAAATTCGGTTTATCTTTCAAATATCAATTGTATATAACTTTTTGGCGTGAACATTTTGCTGTCAGTTGATATTCTGTAAGCAACCTTTCTTAAGATTACTTAAAAATTAATAAATTAAATTCAATATTATTGTACACTTGGCCTCCAAATGGGAATTTTCAGTAAAAAAAAATACGTACTATATATTTTTCTTATCAGTTACAGTATCCGCCCCGAGGTTTTAAATGGTTTTTCTTTTTTGCGGAAGCAACAAAACTTTGTGCATGAACCATTTCTTAATACAGAGCTTGGAACATTTATTCATATTTGTATACGGTGAAGCTCTTTTGGATAAATATATATGAATGTCCTTATCTAATGGTATTTTACTTAATTTCTAATAAAATTTATTTAAAGCTTTGAAATTCCATAATACTAATAATACTTGTTTATGTTTTCTCTAAGAGGTATTTACATGCATTCAGAAATATATCATTGACAACTCACATATCCTTACTTAACTACCGATAAATAAACCTAAGCCCTCGTATGCAAAATGAGATTTTTTTGTTAAAAATCAAAGTTATGATAACGCATCATAGTTGACAACATTGCATATGGGCATTTTCATGGGTTCTGTACGACCGTCGAACACATTTAAAGTAAAAAAAAATCAAAATAAAACGGATTTTTATTTTGAAGATAGGCTTATCGTATAGCTCTTAATTAGCTTTATAATTGGTGCTTAGGTTGAATTTGGGCATTTTTTCGTTTTTAAGATAATTGCAAAAAACCAAGGTATCGCACAGGACAAAAACTTCCGTTTTCGTAGAAATGCCCATATGCCAGTTTCGATAATTTTTAGAGAACTATTAATATTGTACTGAGAAAAATAATTTAGTTGATATGTTCACGCCAAAGCCAAGCACACACGCTTTTATTTCAAAAAGTATAGAGTCGCGCGTAACTAGAACGTAAAGCAAACAAATGTTACCGGTCGATTACGAGCACATTTAGACCCGTAACAGCGTGCATGTGCATACTCGAGGTCTGCACGAGTGGGCTTTCTGAGCCATTGTACTAGCTGTCGAGTATAATGATTCTATTGACATGACTCGTATTTGGCCGTCAACATTGTTCAAGCCGAACAAAACATTTAAAACACTAAATATGAGAAAATGAATGCAGCGAGCAACCTGTATTATTTTTTAAGGATTCACTATATGTTGTGATTTGTTTTGAGTTCGTCCCTCAGCGGCACTCGCCATTCAAATAGTTGTTGTTGCTCAAATTCATCACGCAAAGCAACACGGCATAGTGAATACTGAGCAAACGCACTAAAAGACAACAAGGCACTCGGTGCCGAATGCAGTAAGCTACGAGTACTTGAACTTGAACTCCTATAACGTTTTAAGTATTTGCGAGTGCAGCACTCACCTCTCTTGCTTGAGTTTCGATTTACTTTGATTTGATTTTTGGTTTTTGTCTACAAGGGCTCAATAGACTCGCAATCGTGGCGAATGGCTTGATGTTCGTATCAAGTGCACTCACGCAGACCTCTAGTGCATACCGCAATGGCGGCAGCATTTTTAAATTTTTGTGGCTGTATTGGGAGCTTTTGTGAGCCCGGCGGATTTTTCAGTTTTTGTGCCTGCAGCAGGAGTGTGCCGTAATAGTACCGGGTACATTTATTCGCTATAAGTGCTAGTTACTTTTAAAAATTTAAGCGTGTGTAATTGATTTGGGCGTGAATATACCAACTAAACTATTTTTACTCAGGAATACATAGCTTCGAAGAATTTCAGTATATTTTCATTTGAAATGATTTGTTCAACATTTTTTTTAGTTCGAGTTTTTTTCCATAATTCTGGTAAATTCGAGTTTACATACATATATGTGTGTATATCGCTCAAGCGATGTCTAATACCAAATAGCTGTTTCAGGGAGAGAAGCTGCCCGTAGTACCAGACTCTTGCTGCATGGTATGACAGCTGCGCCTTACGTATGCTTCTGCTGAGGTCTGGTATTAATTTTTTTCAAAATCTTATTGAAAACACTTTATTTATTTAATAAATTATTACATTTACATAAAAGTAATGATATGAGAGGGCAGATGTATACAAAAAATAGTGGAATTAGTACTATTTTTCATAGCTAGCAATTCTAAATATAATAATAATAGCATATGTTATATATATAAAAATAGTATTAACGATTTTTTCAAAATTTACCAACTAAATAATTGAAGTTCGAAGAACGCAAAATTTGCTTTCGATGTAATGTAAGAACAGATGAACTCTTCTTTTTGCATCATATTAAACATTACGGGACTAAATTGCGCCTCCAACATCAATAGGTTCATCATATCGGACATACACAGTGGGATTAAAGGCGACCCCTAAAATTGTCTAAGTTATTTTAAGCTCACAAAATATTCCAAGTTGCAAGAAATGAAAAAATTGTTACCAATTTTATTGAGAACAGTGATCTTAGGAAAGTGTCATTTAAGAAATAAAATTTTTAAAATTTTTGTTCTCACTACAGCATGAGCTATTGCCTGGAATTCTTGTCAATACTGGGGGCCCGGTAGGAATTGAAAAATTTCTGAAATAACCGAAAATCGGACAATTTCTGTGACATGGAGCTTTGTCGAGCAAGAAAAAAAACTTAAGTTTTTCCCAAAAAAAAATTGAAGTTTTTATCATTTTATGAATTTATATTTCTTGGTGTAATTCTTGACAGGAACTAAGACTGAAAACTAAACATCAATCAAAAGATTATGGAAGAGCTGTACTCTTGTAAGAACTCTTGAAGGCTTCGACTTAAAAGTTTGCTGTATTTATCTGAAGCTACACAAATCTGGTTAACGGTATTCTGCATTTGCATATGGCACTGGAAAAACTACTGTTCAAAAGAGCTTTTCAAGGTGTAAAAGATGTTTTTACATTACAGCAGCTTTTGGGTTGGATTGGGGAACAATCCCACTAAAATGAACTACTGTACGTTCAGTTTTAGCTTTGATAAAAACTTCCAATTCTCCATTTCGGATCATCAAGAAGGAGATTATGTCTCCCGTTGAGGGAGAAAGGAGTTCAAATATGCACTGACGGTTCAAAGATGGGAGATAAAGAAGGGAGCGGTATTTTCTCTCATAACGTAAGCTTACAACTTGTTAAGAATATCACAACTTTCAAGTGGAGGTCACAGCATTTCATGATGAGTAATATTTGCATCTTTATCAGAGTTACCAACTGAACGGAATTAACTCGGCACGACCCGGAATTTCATGTTAATGTCGGTGGCTTGGTAGGAATTCAAAAAATTTCGAAACAGCCGGAAATTGGACGATTTTTCTGACATTGACTTAAGTCATATGTTTAACGAGAAGAAAAAAAATATTCATTAGGATTTTCCCACACAAAAATTGTGTAGTATTGCTGACTGAATAGCTCAAATTCGTTGCAATTTTCACTGTATTCAGCTTAATATAGGAACTATTGGTCCAAAAATCATCAAAATTAAATTTTTTTTATTATTATTTCTTAAAGTAATACAAGAAGAAAATTGTTTCTTCTAACCTTTGACCTTACATATCGGCATTGACTACGATGGAAACTCTGTGTACGTTATGAAATTTTGTATCTGAAATTCGAAGAGAACATAATGACGTTGTTCCCAAAGGTGAGCACTTAAATTTCAGAATTTTGATAGCACTCGTGGAAAATTTCAGTACCATAGCTCAAGTCGTTTTTATAGAATCACATATTAAAATTTTCACTTGTATGAGAGGTTTCATGCCTAGTATTTATTTTAAAGTTCCATCACTCTTAAAATAAACCTTTATTAACATATATTTATATGTACACACATATGTTTATGTCTAATATTTTAAAATTTGTATATATTGATATATATTTTTTGATAAAAATAAAAGAAAATTAAGAACGAAACTAACAGCTATATGTCTTAAGGACGGTTTGTCGCTAATAAAACCTTTTGCAAAATTTTTGGTCTCATATCGTGAAAACGGTTGGTCACGCATTAAAGCCTCCTAAGACTTTTTATAGAAAATCTACAAGCTTCGTCTAGTATTAATTAGTATTCGATCAAGTTAAAGCGGGATATTAAAAAACCCAAGAAGTGTTTAAAGAGCTATTAAGGCATTACAAAAAAAAAAAAGTTGCTTATACGTTCTAGTACTCTAAATTAAAACCTTAAGTTCTTGAACTATTCATATTAAAAATTGTTTGCAAATTGTAAGCAATTTGGGACTCAAGGGCTAAATTAAAAATAAAAAAAAAAAATAGATAAGGAATAAAGTGTCATGAATGAATGCATGAAGTTTTATGTAATCTTTCAGTATTTCCAAAATAAGACTTCAAATCTTATGATATGATCAACATTGCACTATATACGCAGATAGCAACAAAATTTTTATAATGCAACCATATTTGCATAAACTCTATTTTTTCAAATTTATTAATTAACAAATTTGTAAAAAAACAGCGAACAAAGAGAATAAACTTACAAAAATTTCAATATGAAACGAATAAATTGTTTTAAAACATATTTAATTTTGAAAATCTCTAAGTCAATTGACAGCCACTAAAAATGTATTACTTCTATGTAAAAAGTATTCGGAATTGTTCAATAAAACGAAACAAAATTATATAATTTTTCAAAATTTATTTTGCCAGCTTCAAATTGGCCACACCATTCGCAATACAACTACGCCAGCGCTTGATGCTACACTCCATACGTTATTCATAGGCTGTTTGGATAGCCTTCGACTTCTTCATCGAATTTATTTTTATGGCCTCAGCCGACTGAAAGCGGCTTACTCCATGTGGTAATTTAAGTTACAGAAATACGAAAAAGTCAAACGGGGCGGACCGGAAAATATTTTCCGGTAATGATAGCCTAGCCTCGATAAGTCGGATTTCGAGAACGAGACTCGAACTATGCAAAAACATGAGTCTCATCCGTTTGGAAGTTCCAAGGCATTTTTGTCGCCGTCTCTGTAACAAGTATGAGAAGTCGTATCGTCCGAGGGCACTATAATTGTAGATGTAGCAAAAACAGCAACAGAGAGAGAGTTGGCGCTCATATTTCAGTGCTACCAACATAAAAAAAAATCTGACGGTATCTTTACAGCGCCATTTTTTGAATAATAAATTCCTGATACTTTTTACATAGCAGCATTTCTTAAAAAAATGTTTATTCGAATGATTGAGATAGAAATCTATATATTTTAAGAGGGAAAAAAAACACTGTTTTATGACAAAAATGCAAATCTCAAATATCTCGAATCTGAATGAAATTAACCTAGGCCTTTTCAAAATAAACGCCTCATGTATTTAAGCTTTAATGTTGAACGTAAGCGATAATTTTTCAAAGCTTATAAAAAATGTTTTGTTCGAAGACACTTGATAACCAGCCATACATACTAACTCTTTCATACGATATTATCAGTGTAACAATTTAAATTGATTTTCTTAAAAGAGTAAGAGATGAAAGACAGCATTTAAATGCCTAAAAATAATAACTTATATTTCTCAAAGCTTATTTTTATCACGATCGGTGCCAATTGTTTCGAAAATTCCGTTGCCATGTTCATATACCGTGTTAAACTGATCTAAGCTAGCGGCTCTATTTCGTTTTGTTTCCAATCTTTCTTTACTCGCAGTTTCACTGTATTCAGATTCAGAGTTACTTATTTTTCGTCGTCTCTTAAAAATTGCGCTGCAGTCTTTGAGGTCCTTAGGGTTATCACAGAGGGAATTTCCACGTTTTCTCTCTTGCTTATCTAATTCTGCAGCCAGCATCCTTAACTCCCAATCATTGTGATGCATCGCCTTTTCGCAGTTATCGTCGCTTACTAAATTCGATTTGCTGGACGATGTGCTTGAACTAGAACTTTCTTCGATATCTACGATCGCACTATCAGTAACTTTATAATCGCGTATTTCGCTACATGGACTTTTTTTTATTCTAATTGTTTCACTTTCTTTGTCGCTTGGAATTGATTGATTTTTATAGGATGTAAAGTATGTATTAGTTGAATAAAAACGGCTGGTACTTGGCGTACTGATCGAACAATCGACTTGTATAGGTGGGGAAGATGTGAATATTGTGTCCAGAGAGTCGCCGCGCTAAAAACATAAAAGTGAGTCAAATTAAGGAAATAAGTATTTTTTTTTTTTTATTTTTTTAAATGAGGATATACTCGAATATGAATGAATTTTCGAATATCGAGTGTTCCCGAAGAATTCTGGAACAAGACATTTTTTTTTCATATATAAAAAGTTTCGCTTACCATAAATAGAAGTTCACCTGATGATTCAGAGTTGTTCTCGTCAGATTTAAAAACTTCTTCGTCTGAAAATGCTTCTGTTTTTTCTCTTTCCCTGCCTTTAACAGATATTGATTTTAATTCTAAGTTTCTTAATTTATTCTGTAAATTAGTAATAATATCATCTCGTCTTTTAACTTCATTTTGCATAATAGAGAACTGTAATTCAAGTTTTGAGTGTATTTCGTTCATGTGACTCGTAACTGCATTATTTATTCCAAACAGCATGTGATGGAAAAAATCTTGAGACTTTGTTTTACCTAAAATGTCAAAAATATTTGTCAGGTGTCAGGTTATGGGGAATTTCACTGTAGTTTGTATATTAATATAATATAACTGTGCTTCTAAGAATGTCAAACTTTAAATCCCATATTATTTTCGATGTTAATTCCTTAAAGCCACAACGGGACCTAAGCCACTTTCCAAAGTCATAATCTTTTTTTAGTTCAATAATGAAAAATCTAAGATATTTAGCAATTTTAAATATAATATGCATATACACAGGGTTGTCAAGCGGCCGGATTGGCACGATCATGCCTGGAGTTTTATGCCAAAGCCGGAGGCCAGTTAGGAATACAAACATTTTTGTAATAGCGATAGAATTGAATGATTTTTGTGAAATGGACTTGTTGAACGAGCAGAAAAAAAACGAAAGTTAATGAAGTTCGGTAGTAGTATAAACCAAAGATGGGCAACGTTTTGAAAGCAAGAGCCACTTACAGAAAAAGCAACAAGAACAACAATTACAACAAGAGAAAAAACCCCACCATACATTCGATCTCAATAGCAAAAATAAAAAAACAAAAAACAGCAATAAACCCAAAGCCAATTTCAAGAATTAGACAAGAACAACATAATGCAGAAATAAAAGTACACCGATCAAACGAAACTAGAGAAGCTGTACTCAAAGTGCGCCATGTTGTTTGCTTGTACGCTCGCTTCTTTTTTTTCTGAATGATGCAACAACAATGCAAATCCCAATGTAAATTCAATGTGTATATAGCGCCAGTGGAGTAATTTCACCAAAAGCTTGGGGGGAGGGGGGTGAGAGCTTAAATAATGTATCGAATCGATGATATTTTGAATTGAATCGATGTAATGTACAGTAATATCAGATCCTTGGGGGGGCCAATGCCCCCCCTTTAGCCCTACCCAATTGACGCTTCTGTATAGCGCGTAGAAAAAAAAAAGAAAAATCAATAAAAATGTGCGTAGCAGGGTAGAGTGCTTTTGTTTGTTGTTTTGGCTATTTTTTAAGAAAAATTACGTGTTTGTTGTAAAGAGCGACAATTGGCTCATTTTTAGTATTTTTCCCATCGCTGGCTTATACCAGTACAGTGCCTAAGAAACTTGGCGACTTGGTCATTTTATTCGCACATTAATAGCTAATATAGTAAATATATTGAGCTTTATCATGTTAGCAAAATGTGTGTTTAGAATTTATCACAATATTTATCACTGCAGAAATTCCTCAAAGTTAAGAATAGCATAGCGTTTTATTTTTTTTTTATTATTCTACTAAACAACGAAATAAAAAATTAAGTTCTGGCCAGTCTTTACAAAAACTGAATATTCTGCAGACTACTACAAAAATACTTTCCTACCAATATAAAATAACTTTCATAGAATGAATAAGGAAACATATGTATTTTTTAGCAATAAAATTAACCCTGAGTCAGTATAAAAGTATATGATCTTATCATCTTTGACTTTGTAAGTAACAGAACTAAATTTTACAGAAACAGTAGAAATATTTCGAAATAGCTCTGAACAAGAACTTGGAGAAATTCCACAAGTAGGCGTGGAACCTTCAATGAAAAAAGCCTTAAGACGCTATACTGAGAGAATTATTTAAAGTAATGAAATCAAGTTTGGTTTGATCTAGCATTAGAAAAAAAGTTTCGAAAAAAGGCGTGATACATCCCATGCAAGAATAAGCTTCAAAACGCTACGCAGAGATCTATGAAAGTAAATGTTGATAAATTCAATGTGGGTACGTTTATTGAAACCAGCCAGTACGTAGTGTGGTGAAAGAATCCTTTTGCTTTCTCATGGATTAGTTTATTATATATTCTTATCTCCATTTTCAAAACTTTCTGTTCTGTGCATTCTTATGTCACCTAGTGTCATACGACCTTCTGAAAGTTATTAGTCGGTATGTTGATATGATGTTCGGATTTTTAAAATAGAGCCATAGAAATTACAATGATTTCTCAATTACAAATATATCAAACTTTTTTAACCAGAAATTATAAAGTTCACTCTTAAGCGCAAATGCATCATTTACACATACTCGCAAGATTAGTGCTACTTTAATTTTTAGCTATTTACCTTCAATATCTTCTATATTTTCAGTTGGGGTATCTAATGATAAATTCAACATTTTCTTCGACAGCATAAAGGCGCTCTCAGGAGAGTTAATATTTGAATCGGTAGGCTTTTTAAAAAATTGTTGAGAATAATGTGATGAAGTTGTAGGAGTGTTAGACTCTACTGAATCAGTTGATTTGTATCCATCTTTTGTTTGGTGGTCTTCGATTTCACCGGCAGAATAATTTGCGCTGTTTGGTGTACTAGAAAAAGTTGAAATGAAAATTACATATTTCAATAGTTTACTGTGCCCCATCTACGTACCCCATCGATGTTGGTTCTGTATTAAGCCTGCCGGATTGTCTTAATTCCAGTTGAGAGCTCAGCGAATTACTGCCTTTATGCTGGTTTTTTAAAATACTTTTCAATTGCTTTTTTACACAGGTCTCATTAAGGTCAGAATTTAAGGGGGAATACTGATTTTGAAGTTCATTTTTTGCTGTGGGCGTTCTTTGTGAACTTTCCGATGTTGAAGTATTTGTTGATGTAGATGTGCTCGATTCGTGCGTAGAAACAAACGGAGAATAAATTGCAGAAGTATCACTTAAGCACCTATATAATGATTCGGACAGGGGAAGTTCAGCATGATTTTTAGAACAGTCTAAGCTAGAGCTTCTTCGTTGAAGAACTGTTTCAAGTTCGGCTAGTTTTTGCCTTTCGTTAAGAATTTTCAATCGCTTAACGAAAGGTAGTCCGCTATATTCTGGGGATAAGTCGAACACTGAGTTATAAAATTTCGATTTGTTGAAACAAGAAGGGTGCAAAGTATTGTCATTTGTAGGTGATTTGGTTGAAAATTCTGTTACTAACGATGCTTTCTGTTTGCTGGTTTTGCGCGGTGGCTTTTCTTTGTCTATACTCATTATAATCGGAATACTTCCTAAAGAATAGTCTTTTATAGGCGTTTTAAAATCTCCAGGCGAACAATTTTCTAAGCTAGTATTACTAGAAGATATCAATGTAGCTAATTTTAGTTTGGACCACGGTTTAATGGGTGCGTCTGCCTCTGATATGGACGACGGCAATATTATGGACGGTTTTAACATTTTTTTCGTTACAGACGGATAAATACTTTGTAACACTATTTCGCTAGGCTCGTAAGGTGTAAGCGATAATGTCTTGGGAGGCTCTTTCTTCAAAATTATGCTATCATCGTCAATTATTGGCTTATTGGTTTGATGCGAAGACTTCACTTGTCTTGTCGACTGCAATTGCTGCATTCGTTGTTTAAATGAAACTTTCATTGTTGGTTTCACTTGTGCCACTGTTGAAGCTGCACTGCCATTGTGGTTGTTATTGATTAACTCCATGTGTGGCGTTGCTGATTCGTTTTTATTTGATGACAGCGTATGATTTACCTAACAATAAATGAAAGATAATGGCTGTTTTAAAATGAAAATTTTAAATTATTACATTTTTTTTACCAAGGATATATCTTCATTTGGCACCACATCAGTTTTGCTTTTATTCTGTTGAACACATTGAATTAACGGTAATCCTTCGCTTAACTCCTGTTCTGGTTCTTCTTGAATGGATTCCTGCGGTGATAATGTACACGATACATGTGGATGAGGTGGTGATTTCAATGGTGCTACAGATTTTACAGCTCGCTCTTCGCGATCCTAATATCAAACATATAAAAACATACACAGAACTAATTTAGGAACTAGGAATACAACATTAACAACTAAGAAATTAAAAACTTTATATAATTTGAAAAATTTTAATGCCAATCGAAACTTCTTTTATTCTTTTTAGTTTCATGGAGGTAACAATAAAATGTTGGCAAAATTTAAGTTGATCTCCACAGAAAATAGTTCTTTGTGGGTGTGCTTTGATAGTTAATTAAGTCGTGTGAAATTTATTTTCGTAAAAATTTAAATATAAAGTTGACAAATTAAGTGTTTTGATGCGGAGAATTACGGAACTTCAACGAATCTCTGAATTCCGTTCTTTCTCTTCCATATATATTCCATTGTATTGCCATGGGAAAGACAAAAACAAAACACATTCAAACACATTAACTTCCCACTAAACGATCGGTTATCCTTGTGTGTTTGTACTTTCTGCGTAATTAATTTTTTAAGCAATTTTAAAACTTAAATATTTCGATATTTAACTAGAATATCATGATAATTTACATAAAAGATTGAGACCAAGAGTCTAAGGAATAAAACTAAACAAATTTAATCAAAATAGGTCCAGTACCTATTGCGTGATGCATGAACATCAAAAACGCCAATCATATTATTTATATTAATTAAAGAGAATGATCTGCACATAATAATGAACTATAGTCATTTAGGTCAATCACCTTGTCTTACATTAAATAATCCATTTGAGAAATTGTATGATATTGATGCAAAAGTAGATCGTAGGTCTTATTGTCGTTATAAGATATCGCCATTAGATTTCAGTGTTAGGAAATCAACCTTGGATTTTTTCATTATAATCCTGTGATTATGATTTGAGCTTAAAATAAGAAAAACTTTCGCCTACTTATACAGACCCACTAACATTTGGTTCAGTGAATTTTTATTACAACAAAATTTCTTTAATATGACTTTGAAAAATTGTGGGCTTAAATAGGTGAAGCCACGCCATTAGGCGCAACTTGGAACAGTTTTTCTCCAGAGAATGATTATAAGCAGTAACCATAATGATTTCTAGTTTCATAGTTCAGAAAATATTAATTTAAATGATTTTTACTTTTATGGGCGGTGCCACGCCACGTTCACTACTTTTAGTTCAAAGATACCTTAAGAAAGTTGACTAACTGGCACGGGCTTACTTTAAGAGCCCCAAGTATTATTATTTTTTTTTTTGAGCAAAACAAGTATTTAAAAGTAAAAAGTCAATTTTATAATAGAGAACGACTCGAGTAAAAATTTAAAACAAATTAGAATCCCTGGACCATCTCCTAACATAAAGTTAAAAGTACTGAATGTCCGTTCAAATAAAATATATAAAAAAATCAACAACACAAAATTAAATGGAGTCTTAAAACGTATCGACATAAAAAAATGTGCAGACAAATGTTTATTACTGTGAATAAGTACACTTTGTTCGAGGAATATATCTATACTTTTGGATTTGTCAAAAATGTGCAAATTATACACAAAATTTTATTAAACGAATAATTTAGGAATTCAACTCTAAAGTTAAAGTTCAAATGTGTTTCCTTACCTGTTTTTCTTTTAATAATCTTAGCCTTTGTAACAATGGCAATCCAGCACCAATTGTGCTTGGGGTTTTTTCGTGTTGCTTTTCGATGTCTGTGGGCTCTCCCTTTTCATCTGATTTGACTCTAGACATTCTTTTTAACATGGTTTTTCCACTTTTTGGAGAGATACTATTTAATGGTTCCATCTCTAAGGATTCAATGCTTTTTCGTGATGTCCTGAAATCATATAGTTTTGTCGTTATTATTTTTCATTTCATTATTAATAATAACGATCATTATCGGATTTAGATTTGCACAGCGGCTGGAATTGCAGCAAGGTAGTAAAAAGTAGGACGTAGTTGGTAATGCTTCCAATCGCCTCAAAAATTATCATACGAATATTTTTCGAGCATGAAATCGATGTGTTTTCATGTGTTGTCAGTCTCTCACAACCGGCCCCCCTCCCAATTTTGTGGTGACTGACGCTTATTTTAATTACTACCCATACTTTAACTATCAATTACAAAAAAAAAAAAATAAGCGGGATAAAATGGCTATGGAAAATGCAACGCTACCTCCCAGACTATATCCTCATGCCAAAATAAAGAGTTACTAGCTGAAATTATTAAATATCCCAGCAGCAAATATGTTTGTTTGTTTTTTTTTTTCTCAATCAACTAATAAAAATGTACCTTGATTTTTTCAAAACCATTTTAAATCCTTTAACATCATTTCGTAATTTATCAACCATTTTTTTTGAGGCACTGTTTTCGCTGCAATCATTCTGGACTATGTGATGAAGTTGGATACGAGCAGCAGCTAAGGCTTCTTTTTCGCTTTGAGCTTTTGCATGTTTTTTATTTACACAGCGAACTTCCATTAGTCTTTTTCTACCCAAAGTCTGCAAAATATCCTGAGCTTCTGGATAATCCTTCATTGCCGAAAGTACATCTTCTCTTGATAGTGAAAACAATTCGGAGTATCCTACAGAACGAACGTCAGCAGTTCTCCTGTAATAAAAATAAATTATATGAAACTCATTTTTCAATAAAAGCGTACATATTCACTAGTATTACGAAAAAGAAGTTTAAGGGTTTGAGCTAGGAAGCTAAAACATATAGGCAAAAATAAAAAACAAATTAAAAATTTTTTAAAATAAACACCCTTATATACATATGTATGTATATAAATATTTGTCAAGCTTTGGCTCTCATCTTTCGTTATTGATATAAGCAGACCATACATGCTTCATGCGTAGGCTTGACTTGCTTGTGTATTTACAAGACCAGCCATGCTTGTACAGGTTTTTTGCGGATCGCTTGAAATTTGGAATAAATAGATTCCTGCATATCACTAAATACCAGTGATCAGCGGCCGCCCCCTTGGGCCCCCCCATGTGCGCTACTGATCAAAGGCCACCAGTAGGCTTTTGTGATCGGTTGGGGTTTTTTTTTTGGCTTTCTATACATTCGTTTTTTGGAAAAAATCCTTAGAATGACCATTTTGGTCATAAAATTTTTTATGTTTTGAGGCCCCTTTTCGGTTCTTTGATCCGGACTGATTAGAAAGAAATATTAAAACCTTTTAAACTGTTTATCGAATGCATCAGATTTCATAATGGGAGGATTTCACAAAGAAACAGTCACTTCTCCTTTCTATTTGTTGTATTTTTATAGAAAAAATACTGATTGTCAGTTTTTTGTTTCTGTGTTCTTATTTCCAATAAGTATGTACGTATAAATGATTCGAGTGATATATAGGAATGGGCGATCGGAACGAAACATTTTTGTTTCTCAAGTTTTGCTAGCTTTTTGCATGATGAATATTTGCCTCATATCAACTGTAAAACTGAGAGAATCATAAAAAGTTTCAAACCTTCTAGATTTAGGTATCAAGACAAAAACGACTTTTACATCACTACACAACTTTATTTGAAATGTTTCAATTTGATCGCCCACACCTTTATATATGAGAGCTAATAAGAAAACATTACTTGTTAAGGCCATCTAGGTTTAAAATTCCGATCTCGCCGAAAAAATCTCCAGCTTTCATTGTTGTCAAGACTTTTCCTGTTTCACTTATCACTTCAAGTATACCATCGGCAATTATAAACATTTCTCTGGCTACCTCTCCTTTTCTACAAATAGAATCACCAGGTGTAAAAATATACGCCTTCATTTTTAACACCAAGTCATGTAGGAACTCAGGCTGGCACTCTTGGAAAATAGTCACTTTTTTTAAAACACTTAAATTAACATGTAAGGCCAATTCGGTTTTTAACTTATCAGGTAGAAGTCCTAAGGCTGTATTTATATCTCCTCCTCCTTGAATTCTTCCTCTGGACCAACTATAATCATACCATCGTAAGACCCGGCGTTTCATACCACCAGGGACCTAAAATAAAAAAAAAATATACATATATTTCATTTAAATCAGCATGAATGTTATTTTTATAAAATCCATTTAAATACAACAGTGCTTGAGGAAAAAAATTTAAATAAGATAATGAAAGTTCTCACTCCTATTTCATAAATCGGTTTTAACGTTTGTTAAAATGTTTAATGACTCGATATTTTGTTAAAAGGGAGAACATTCTTAACTCCCACCATTTTATGGGAGTTAGGCGTGTCCGTTAACAGATTTTTTTCATATATTTACAATTTTTTGTTGTTTTAACCTAAAAAACTTCTGTACTAAATTTCAAGAGTCTAGAGCTATTATTATTACTTATGGATGCACTGTGCAACATATACTAGTTCGCGATCCGAATATCCCCTGTATTGACAAACATTTTAAAACATAACCTTCAGTAGAAGACAATGCTCCAAATTCAAGCAGCAATTCGATATCATTTAAAATTAATGTATAATTCCGAACTGTATCAGATACAAAATTTAATTTGAAAATTTTTGCTGACGGAATGTCGAATACACTTTTCTTCGATTCAACAAATTGCCAAAACGTTTTAGGAATATCCTTTATATTCCAATCTATTTTGTACACATATGAAGCAATTAACTTACTTTGTGATGACGCATATACGTTTTCGCACCGTCTAATAATCTTTCGAATTCCAAGCGGTTTGCATTCCGATTTGTTATAACATTTCCAACTTGTCCAACAATTGTGGCAAATATGAAAACCCCGATTAGGTAGCTTACTATTGTGAAAAGATATCTGCAAATTTCAGAAAGAAATAATATAATTATTATATAATGTACCTAACTGTTGTAAAATTATAATTTAATTTTATACTTTATGCATAAAGGACCTTCATAGATACATATATTGGTCATTCTAAACGATTTCTACAATCAGTTTTTAAATTTTTTTTTTTAAATTTTTTTTTTAATATTCTATATCAGTGATGGGCACATAGTGGCTCTATTTGCTCTCACCGTTATTCGACGCACAAGCAAGCGAAAAAAAATTCGCTGAATTTCAACGCTATCGAGGCACAGCGTTGACTTGAATTCAAATGAAAACAAAAACAAAACACAAAGGCATAAAAGACGGCGCCGCATTGTGTCTTGACGAATGTAGCAATTGTTTTTGCTTGTAGTGCAATTTGGTTTTTTTTTGTGCTAATGACGAATTTGGAAATGAAAGTTAAAAAAAACTTTAAAATTTCATTTGTTGTTGATTGATGTTGTTGTTTTGCTCTTTTGTTAGATTTCTATGCCCACCGCTGTTCTATATCAAAACATATATATGCTATTTTTACTTTTTTCTTATTTTATAATTTCAATTACATTTTTAATCTGATTACACTGTATACGAAATTGAGACCTAAGTCTAGAGGAACATCGACTGATATAAAATTAGGGTAATTTGGGGTCACTGAGCTCGTATATTTAGGCATATGCCTAATGATTTTCACCTAAACGTCAGCGTAGAGAAAACGGTAAGTTAACCGGATTTTTTTATTTCAAGTCTGAGAGGCTTAATGTCTAAGGCGAAATTGTTTTTTTAAGAAAAAACATAAATTTTTTCAATGATATCTTAAACTTGAAATAATTAATAAAAACTTATAAAAGCATACCCATAAATTGAACCGAATTGAAGTAATCTCGACTTAATACCGCGCCTCGCTATTGATCTTGGGCCATCCACCGAAAAATTTGGTCTTGATAGTATAAAATAAATAGAAACGTATAAAATGTTAAAATTAATATTTAGTCGTTAGAATATAAATAAGTATATTCAAAACTTATTAATAGTTTTTAGTGTTCGTATGAAAAACAAATAAGCACAACTATTAAGAAATGGTCAACAAAATTTTAAGACAAATATCTTTTGATATACGTATATTTTTAAAAAAATAAAACGTAACGCAGACTTGCTGACGCATACATTTATTGGAATGTTCCCTAGTGAATTTTTAAGAACGGTAAGAACTTTTATGCCTTGCATCCCACAGGCGTTATAGTTGGGACGACAAAAATGAAATTCAGTTTTAAATGTTTTCGCGCGAAGTTCATATTCTAATTTCACTTAGAATTCAGACAAAAACAAAATCTAAAAGGGCGGTAAATTTATATTATTCTCCGGGTGCAAAAGTGAGAAATTTTGTGACTGCATGGGTCCAATTTAGATAGTCCTTAAGTCATTGACCTACTTGCTCACACTTAACACTAATTATTGAGACACGGTGTATATAAATAAAAATGTAATTTACAGTGTGGTCTGGCTTAGAAGCACCATCCGAAAAAAAATTGGAATCATTTGCATAAGCGAGGACTTCCACGATTAGTATAGTCTAAAAGTGTGCTCGAAGTCTAAAACCTTTGATCAATACACTATCTGTCCTAGTTTCTTGCTAGCTTTGGTGATTTTTTTTTTAGTATTAAGAAGTTTTTACGGTATCTTTTTTATATGTAACTCGTTACGCAGGAGACTTAAAAATAAGCTCGTAAAAAAGAGCCCAACGGTTTAGGATTTCTATAAAAATAAATAGTTTTGGAAACCTTTGAACCGAGGCAGACATTGGAGCTGGGAAATAAGACTATGCATGTATACGTCTATTGCTTTTTGATTTCAAATAGGGCTAAAAATAAAAAAAACTAAAAATAACTTACTCAGCGTTAGTTTCCGGAGTGGGTAGATCGCCAATTGTAGTCAAAGTTAGGGTTGACCAATATAAGCTTCCAAGATACTTTCTTGATAATGTTGCGTAGTCTCCTGGTCGATATGGATACACCCATTCACCCTGTGTAAAAATCAACAACAGAAACTAAATTACGCAAGAAAATAGAAAAGGTAATATAAAGAAATGCAGCAAAATATACTTGAAGTAATAATAAATATTAGGGTGTTTATTTTGAAAATGTTTTTGAATTGATTTTATTTTTTTGTTTGCCCATATTTTAGCTTGAGGCTTAAAAATTATTTAAAAGATTTATTGAGAAAAAAAAGCGTGAAAACTAATCATTCAAGTTTTGTCCGTTGCTAGGTGGACTCATCAGTGACTTTTAAGCCGATTAGTAAGAATTCGTAAGCCTGATATGTTTCCCTTTTAGCATAGATCTGTTGAGGACTCGAGCAAAAAGTGAATTAAAACAAAGCAAACATTAATTTTTCCGTTTGTTTATCTTTGTTTTTGTAACTCATTTGATATAACAATTTTCTTGCAGGCACGCAAAAATGGTTAATTATACTTGCGTGAAGAGAAAGAGTCCCTTCTTGAAATTCTATATGATATACTATTGACTTATATTCTCAAATGGAGTTTCAACGCGACATTCTAAATTATTCCCAGGTGCCCCACTCACGCAGCATTGTTTTCATCATAATTTCGAAAAATATTACGGTCCCAAAACGTTGTCAACAGACTTGAAATCCTTAGAGTTTTGATGTATGCTCTAAAGATGTGAATCTCGATGCAAGATTTCGCGAGCATATCTGGGTATGGTGGTTAGTTGATCCTGAGGCCTACTTGGAAGTTTATCATATTAATTGAGTGTACAGTAGGGTGATTCAAATTTTTTTATTTTTGCTTGAAACAGGTTCAAAAATTGCATGCACACGAAAGGAAAATTCTGGTGAAATAATAATTCATAATATTAATATTTACTGGTGGCTCATCGAGCTTTTTTGTTTTCCATACGATTTGTATGGAGAAAAATACTTTACAAGACATTTGTCTCTATATCTCGCGAAAAAAAAATTTTCACGTGAATCGCCGATTCTCGCCTTCCAGCGCTTTAGTTTTGCGTAGAAATTCTTGTTGCCAAATACATAGATTAAGGGCTGACGTCTATGGAGACGTAAAATATTTTCTAAATATATTCCCTCAACACTTCGACAATCATTCGCTGGATTAAATCCGGTGGGCGCATTATATTATCCATACTTCCGATTCATTGTTGCGAATGTCATTGTTATTTGATGGAATCCCACTCAACTTTGATGAGTTTGTAGTGTTTCTGACAGCTCTGGTCTCTTTGAAAAAATCCAAATAGAGAGTAGAGCCATTTCAAATGAAAAATGATGCCCGAAGCTAGCAACTCATTAATTTCTTTTTCTACTTCCTCGCATATAGACGGGATATGAATAACATTTTATATAGATAGAGTCGTCTGTGCGATTCCTGATTTCTGCTATAACAAACGTTTTAATCATTTAATCATACGATCCATATTTATAGGTTGAAAAAGATCATTATTTTTATCCTAAATGGAAAGCAGTTCTATTTAAATGACTTATATACAGCGATTGTTGTAACAGTTAGAGAAGGGGCTACAAAGCTCTCATTGGGACCGATGTCAATTAGGAAATTGAGAAAAAGGTCATTTGCAGCCATATATTGAGGGCTGGACAGGCTCCGGCCTCCTATTTTCTCGTTAGCATGTTCAATAATTCTTTTGAAGATAATGTTTAGATCTTGACCAACCAAATATCTAACGGATGGAACCATTTGGACGGTTTCATATACAACAATTAACGTGCTTTTTCTGCATGCTGGGATCGACATCTTTGAAAGATCGCCACTTAGATCACAGATAAAAAAATCAAGAGCTCTATATCGGTAGCTCTCGATTAAAACTAGTACCGTTTTCGCATTTCGTTTTCACAATATTAATTATTAATGAGAATTGATGCTAATATTTTTTTTGAAAATTTTTCACCAATTGTTGTTCCAAGGTCCAAATAGCATCTTTGTCGACAGCTACATATATTGATATATTATAGCTCCATTAATTAAATTATTCGATGTGTTATGTCCATTTATTATTGTTTATTTATTATTTTTCGAATGAAACTCACATTCTTAAAGGCATCACAAAGACCTTATTGGGGCTCCTTTGATTCCGCCCTATGAAAAGATTGTTCTTATGATGAATAAAAATACATTCGTTTTACCGTACGTGATCGTTTTATCAAAAAAATGGAAATGTGTAACAGCTATCCTACTTTTAGTTCGAAGCATGAAACTATGGTCTACAATATGTTTATATAATACACATATTTGCTTCTATTTGTTCCATAAAAATACATGCAATATAAAAAATTAGTTTTGTTTCAAACCTGAAATCCTTCCGCCTCTGAGAGTAGATAATAAAAGCAGCCAAACCAATGTGCAAGAATTAAGAGTATATGAATTAAATTAACGACTCGCCATAAATTTGGCCAAACAGTTCGACTTTCAACAATATAATAAAATTTAACAGTTCGATAAACCTTCAATAAAAAATACATTTGGTTTTTAAAATTCAAAAATATGCTATTGACTTTCATACTTTTAAAAATCTTGTAAAACGTAACATGGGCTGAGCACCCATTTTTAATTGTAATAAGTCCAATGGAATTAAAGCTATCATATCGAAAAAAAAGTCTTTGGAATTCATATAATGGAACGCAAGTTTTTTATCATCATAAACCTGAAAACAAAAGAAAAAAATCATTGTAATATCGTGCATTGTATTATTTTATATGTTACCCGGCCAAACTAGTTTTTAGGATAAACTAGTTTTGCCCAGGCCAAACTAGTTAATTTGAATACCTAAAAGTATGCAATTTAATTTGAATATAAAACTACTGTGGATAGCGAAACCGGTATTGGACATATTGGAGGATTTAAGTCCTGAGCCGCGGCCAAAGGATGCCCACTTATCCTCGCTGACCACTTACCAAGTATTCAATAAAATTGATAAGTTTTAATGTCTTACTTCGCTACTGCCTTAGTTTTTACAAGCCACAGTGCTTTTGCATTAAGATTTCATTGCATATCTTTAGGCTTAACGGTAACTAGTTTTGCCGGTAACATATATATTTACCATAAGTCCTTGCTCTAAATAACCAGTGCGAAGTTGAACAACAATGTCAAAAATATAAAATGCATCTGTTAGTATATCACATGAGAGCCAAAGTGTTGGAACAGATTTCTGAAATGAAAAATTATTAGCACTCTATCTTTTTTAGCTATTGAAATTTTATTTGGTCACAAAAAAAATAAAAGTTTTGGTCGGAAAACCAAGTCCACTTATTCCTGTGTAAAATTCTTCGCTGAGCTCTGTGGCAACATGAAATAAATAACAGCTAAAGTCGATCTTCGATGGTAAGGCAAGACAGTGTAAGTCACAGGCTTATGCACAGAGCTTATGTTGCTTTGCCTTGTGATCACAGTTCGACTTTAGCTGTTATCCCTTGTGGCCACAGATGCATGTTAAAGCAAAATTATCTCAAAACTCAAGAAACTCGAATAAAACTGTTTTATGAGTACACAGTGTTTTCAAAAAACATATATTAAATGTTCATACCTGCAATTCGGGAAAACTCTGACGAACTATAAGAGTCCAAAGATTGTACAAAACACATATTGTCATCATCATTAGCCAATAAAAGTAAAAATTCTCGTCTGGATTAATAACTGAACGACGTTTTTTAAGATATCGTTTTCTTCTTTTGGCACTTTTATCGACTTCTCCAGAAGCGCTTTCCGAGCCTGTATCTTCAATAGTTTCCTAAAAAAGGTATGATAAGTTTTATAAAGCTATGCAAATTAAATGCTTTATATATAAAATTTGTTACCATAAAACTGTAAGTAAAGTGGTTTTGCTCACTACACTACTTAATTCTAAATTCGTTCAATACTTTTTAATGATAAATCTGTTAATAACACATAATTTACAGGTACCATTCCACGTTCAATTTTAGGAGACCCATATTTTTTTATTTCTCTGAAAATCCACATATTTCAAAGTTATCGTCACTTAAGGGAGGGGTAGGGTTTTGCCAAATTTTGTTTTTCCAATTTTTTTTGTTGTTTTATTTAATAGCATAACTCTTCAAAAGTATCCTGTTGAAATTTGAGGTCGATTGGAGTAAAATTGACGAAGATACAGTGTCTTGAGTCTCGATGATTCTGTGTAAGTATATGAAAAAAAAGACAGTGCTAAAACTTAAAACGTGATTTTCTCGAAACTAACTTTTCAAAGTCGGTGGACACTTTTTCTCGAAAACTACTAGACCGATTTTCTTGAAATTTGACACACTTCTTTAATACATATAAAACCAGGTAATGACGAGGGCTTTTTTCTTTTTTTTCATTACAACCAGTTCTGCAATAATAAACGTGCTGATTTTTGCCTTTTTTTTTTCAAAAAAATCGTTTTTTGACTTAAAAATTATGCCAAAATTTTAAAAATCGTCAAAGAAAAAAAACCCTTCGTCAATACCTTAAAAAACTTATAAGCTAAAGAAAGTTTTTTTTTTTTTTATTTCAGATGGTAACGTGATGAGATATCTTGTCCACCGCAAACCACCTTTTTTTTTAGGCGTCCGCGGAATCTTGCTGCCAATAGCTTATTTTCCAATATTTTTTAATTAAATTTTTACAGAATACTCTTCAAATGTTGTTCTTTTATATGCTTTTTAAATAAATAAATTTACTTTTACCGTATCGCTAAAAAACTTTTTTAAACTTATGCCTAAAATGTAGCGTCAAAACCCTACACCCTCCTTAAGCTATGTACATTTTTTTAATGTACCTACATATGTTGCAATTATATAAAAAATTTCGGAAAGGACTTTTTTTCAAACTGTCGCTATTCCCTTAATAAACAATGGATTTTAATATTTTTTTCTTAAAACTCTTTATAATCTAATGGGTTTTATGAAAAAATGACGTTTAATAAACTATTTTGTCGAATATATTGCCTAAGTGGTTTGAAAATAAGCAATGCAACCAATCCATGCTACAGTGCGCGTTCGATCGAAACGCTTGTAAGTCGATCGAACCATACGAATTTGGTTCATTTTGCATCATTGGCTCGTTGCACAGCCTTAAATTCGACATGGCCAAATTGTCACTTGTAGACCTTGTCACTTATCGCTCACATAATTAGTTTTTATTATAAGTAAATACCTGTGTTTCTGGTAATTGCCTTGTGGAAAAACGTTTTAAAAATGAGTCCTCTCTTTTTAAAGTGGGTTTTTTCTGTATCGCTGATGATATTTGAACTGTTGTTCGTAGTTTCATCCATCTTTGATTCGATTTGTTCCTAAATTTAAAAAAGTTGACTTTAACCTTTTTTTATTATCTTATTAGTTCTTAAATAATTGTGTAATATATTACAAATCAGACGAGAAGTATTCCTTAAAAGAGATAATTAAAAACAGATATTTATTCGAAAGTATTGGTTCATTTATTTGTACCTCAATGAAAGGCCTCTAAATAATAGGCTTTTATGTTTCACGACAAGTTTGATCTCCATTTTAAGGCATCGCGGCAAAACATGCAAGACTTGCGATAACTTAAATTTGAAAATACAAGGAGTTGATGATGTAAACGTCGAGGAGTTTGAAGTCCAAATAGGACTTTATCAACGAAGAGCAGATTCAGCAAAAGAAAACGTTCAGACTGATTCAAAAAAGATTGATGAAGCATCTGCAGAAAGCCTTTGCCTACCAATAATTAACTACTATAAGATGCATATTGTAAAAGATATCTTTATTTATACATCTGAGAACACATTGCTTTAATAATAATACCGGAAACATGTACGTCTCGGACAAAGTTGAAGGTGGAGGAGGTTCGCAAGACAGAGCAGCCTGTCGTTAATGGTTAATAAACAGCACTCTGCTTTACAATATACAAGTGTTCACTAACAAATGTCTTCGCCGAATTCTGAAAATTTGTTGGCCTAGGATAAATTTCCAATGTCGAACTGAATTGTGCACATGTTGCGAAAATCATCAAGTGAAGTCTGCCGCTAAGCATTGGAGTGGAATCCTCAGGATAACAAAAATTGTGTGAAAATTGATATTTGCGAGCTTACTTAGTTCACAAGAAAAATCTCTGGCTTTTCCAATGAGGGTGGCAAGCAACGGGGGTACCCCTACCAAGAATTAGTACAAGTGTTCTACCCACCACTACGTAGATACTTTAATTTCTGTGATTTTGTAAGCTGACATAAATTTTTGACTAGTAGGATTAAGGATCTTATTTAATAGAAAACGTGCCATATATTTAATAGTTAAATTTGTTTTTAAGCAAACTTACCAATCAGATTCCGGATCTGATGCTCCATCTCCATTACCAGATTTCCTAAAGAATGAAAAAAAAAAAAAACAATATATTTAAGTACATTAAAGTGACCTTAATATGTAGTTTTTTTTAAGCAATTTTTGCTGAAATCATAATTCCAAATAGCATATAGGCAGGTTTCCGCGCACACTCACGATTAGGTACTTTTTTATTTACGATTGTTCCTATTTGTATATGGTACTAACATTATAATTACCTTTGACTAGTGCTTTTACTCTCTGAAGAATTCACGCTGCTGATATGGTGTGTATGAGCTGATTCTATTTGTTCTTGACCCGAACTGCTAGTTCCAGCAGGACTCATCACGTCAGTATCACTGTTAGACTCCATTCTAGTTATACTTTGTGAAAATTTGTTAATGCTTTCTTCGAATTCCGTCTGAAAACAACAAAATATGAAAATTTATCAAAAACCTTTCACACTGCATTCGAAAGTAGTGGACTAGATTTCGTTGTGATCCCACTGCGGTGGGATGGTGGTAAAACCTAATTGATAATTTAGGCCTATGTTTGTATTTTTTCTTGTATTTTGTATTTTGCATAAAAATAATTTGCACTATTTTCCCTTATTTCTTTGTTGCTTTTAGTTGCTTCGTTTCGTGAAGTGGTTGTCCTTTAAAAAACCCTTGCCGGAGTATCAAAGCTAATAGAACGAAATTTGTTCAGGCTTCTCGATCTGCGTAAGTGTCCAGCCTTAGTCATATTTATTCCTCCTGGCGCCCCCCAAATGAGTGGTTTATGGAAAGCTGCATATGAATGCATTTTTATTGGAAGTCCCGATTCATTAAAGTATACCTTTGAAGAGCTTTCCTTACTGTTATCAGGAAGTTTGTCTTTGATTTCGACCTATTTATCCAATTTCATCGGTCAAATAATCATCCAATCATAGAACTAGATTACTGCACTAAGTTCGGAACATACTTGAAATTTATACTAATGAGCAACCCAACTTTATCATATAATTATGGATCATATAGAAAAGACTCTAAGGAAATACAGAGGTTGGCTGAATTGTAGTGATATGTGCTGAAAACCTTTTTTCGCACGAATAACGTCTAGGCAGCGGCGTTCCGTGAACATTTGAGGCAGGGCGGCTCTTTTATGATTCGTCAAACTTTTATCATTGGTCAAATTCCGCAAGCACCGATGTAGTTTTTAATTCATATGAAATTAAAATTGTATTTCAAGCCCCCAATTTAAATAAATGGACAAGTCCTGTTGTTGGCGTTATACATATTTTAAATTTTCAAAAATAAAATTATTTTGATGCTTACGATAGATTTTCAACTTTACAGTTTAAATTAAAAATAAATAGCTTCGACACGGGTATCTGTATATTATTTATAATATTCAAAATACTTACCCTATGAGTGCTTGAAGTTGATGAACTGGCAGCTCCTGTGCTTCCGTAATTATGTTGCGAATGATATCCACTTGCTAAAATTTTTTTGTGTGCAGATGCATGTGCACGATACGCACTAACACTTAATTTCATTTTCAGCAAAAAAGTGCAGAGGAATCGTTTTGAGAAGCTAATGAATAGTGAAATATTATCTGTTGAATTCAGAGACAATAATGTGTCTGGCTGTTATTTAATTTATCCTTGTGGAAGTGGTGCATTGGTGCTTTGGCAGAGTTTAAGGCCACTTATACTTCGATATCTCTGAGAAAACAAACCGTTGTCCGGCGGTAAAAATACGCATATTCTGCAAATAAGTAACATTAGTTATTTTTTTTGAGCAGATATTTATTTATTTTTTTCATTTTTATATTAAGTCTAGAAAAGTATAATTTCCTATGAAAAGCTTTATCACCTACCACCGTGCAGAAGTCTTGCTTATTAGCGTAATAAAGCGGTCTTCTGCTAAGCCTCATTCAATTTGTAACGTACCTGAATAATGAGTCAATCATACAATCAAATATCGCAACAAACTCAGAAATGTTAGTATTTTTTCCTTCCACAAAATGTGAAACTTCCCAACGGGAAATTTGGAAGTAGCTTCCAAGGAGACCACGTCAGAGGTGCTTACCAACGTGAAATTTGAAAGCAGCTTCCAAGTGGAGCACGTCCGATGTGATTTTTCGGATGCATTGAATTTGCAATTCAATTTAATTAAAAAAAAACTTTTTACTCCGCATCCACTGGGGTTCGAACCTAGGCATCCCGTGCTATTACATGCAGCTACGTACAGTTTAATGACATCAGCCAAGACTCTTGTTATAATTAGTCTTCCAAAAGTATATTACAGTGGAACCTCGATTATCCGTCTCCCGATCAACCGTCACTCCGATTAACCGTCACATTTTGTCAGCTAACTTTTTTTCGTTTTGTTTCGATGCTGTTTATGTATGCACACAATGCGCGAAGCGATTCTGTCTGAAATTTTTCTTACGAAATTCGGAGATGAAAATTTTGCAGAAATTCATTAATCTACTTCACTTTGTGTGTGATTTAATTTCATAACATGATTGATTTTGTTCATTTGCGCTCTCTAATTGATTTTGGTCAGTTGCAAAGTCTCAAGCTGTTGTAAAGCAAACAAAAGTGACGAATTTTTTCACCGAAACATCTTGATTCGATTGTAATCTATCACATTGTTTTTTTATTCGATAATAAAATACGAAAATGACAAATCAACATTTTTTCTTACGTTTCCTTTTTTCTTGCGATTTTGTATTACAGTACACGTAAATGTATATTCAATACCTTGTATTCTAGCGTCACCATACAGAATCAAAAAAAAAATCTGCCATATATTCGATTATCCGTCTATTCTATTATCCGTTAGGCTGCTGGTCCCGTGCCTGACGGATAATCGAGGTTCCACTGTATTTAAATTATCAAGTGGCAACTATAGAAATCAAAAACTCAACATTTCATTTTAACAGAAGACGTTTGCAGTTTTAGTCTCCTTCACATTAATAATAAGAATAGCTCAGTTGGTTAAGATGTGCGCATTTCAGAACACTACGAGTAGCATTCTGCATGAGGCCTTGGTTCGAATCTGTTCGGAGACAAATTAAAAAAATTAGTTGAGTTTATTTTTTCAATTTGAGCTAAATATGCTTCCACTCATCATCCAAGGAAGCGCATTTCATATGTTTCCAAAGATGTGCTTCTACTCAACATCCAAGAAAGCGCATCAAATATGCTTCCAAAGATGTGCATTGCCGGAATGACATCGTATGTTAAAAAAGATAAGCAGTGAGAAGCGCATTGGAAGCAGCTTCCACTTCTCTTGAAGCACATCCGAAGCCCTTCGAACGCGTTTCCGTTTCCCGTTGGGTTAATACTATGAAGACAGTAAACTGCTGCCAACCATGAAACTGAAAATATAAACTGCCCACATGCTGTATAGCCTCAGAGTTAAAAACTAGTAGTCACCCATGAAGGGGTTGTAAAGCAGGTACATCAGATACAACAGAAGAAGAATTTTTTCTTACAAATTGGTGCTATATATGTGTATGTTTGCATTTATTCTTATAGCGTTTTCGTTTGACACGCACTGGAGCATTCTAATAGTCTCTCTATATCTACATTTTTATGCAACAAAACGAAACATAAACGCTCTGAGGGTGCTCCAGAGCGTTTCGTTTGAGAAGGCTATAAGCTTTCCATGCTGAATCTTAGATATTAGGGTTTGAATTATTTCTTAATATGCACACAAAGAATGCTACGATGTTTCATCATATTCATGTAGCCAAAATGTACAGAGTTTTTTTTTTTCAGATAGAATAAATATAATAACATTTTTTGTTGGTTTTAATTCGATGCGATACTGGAGTTTAAGTACTCCATACCAATAAATATCGTTTTAAAAGTTACAAGTACAAAATATCAGCATCAAAACAAGAAATATTGATACGATACTTTTTCCGTGTCTCTAAGTTCAGCTGATATTTTATCTGGAGAAATTTATGGTTCGGATTTTTCGACGTCTTGCTTGCAGTGAGTCTTTCAATTTTCTACTGCTGTCTATAGCCGTGTTTTATTCGCTTTGGTTAAACCAAAATCTCATACAAATGTGCTAAAGTTTGAAGCTCATTGCATTAGCTGTATACACAAACCTAAAATAATCAAAAATATATGGCAACTTTGCTGGAATTTTGAAGAAGCGTCCTTAGGTCACGCAAGGCCTTTTGCACCCAGTCAGTGCAAGGCCCAAATATTAAAATAGAAACACATAATAAAAATAAAAACAGTGATGAAACAACAGAAAACGAAAAGAAAACTTTGGTATTAGCGTCTGCGACATTATAAAAGCAGTTTGAAATCATTTTATAGCAATAACTTAAAAAAAATTATGTACTGATGCGTGAGGCCCCTTACCGCGCTAGGCCCCGTTCAACCATACGACAATAAAGCCGGCTCTGATCTTAAAATAGAATTTCTGTCAAACACTGTCATGCCACCTATTAGTCAAATGCAGAATTATAAAAGGTTGAACTTATGCGTTTTTTTCACTTTTAGGTTTAACCAAAGCGAATAAAACACGGCTTACGTGTAGTTGAACAGCACAACAAAAAGTTACACTTGCAAAGGCATTAACCACTTATTGCAAAATTATCAGTTCAGCCTGAGAGTATGCAATATTTTTTTTTTAAACTCAAATAATTTTGTACTGATAATAAATTAAAACGTAGATAGGTTTTGATCAATCAACTAAACATTTTAATTATCTTATCGAAGACAAGTAAATTGAACGCGTCAGCTTGAGTGGAGTCAATTTTTAAGAAGGATGAATCGCTAATTATGAGCCCAACATCCCAAATATGGTTCTAGATCATTCTTTCTTAAACTAATAGAGAAGCAGCATAAACGATGAGCGTCTTGTTAAGCAAAGAAAGCTCATTCACCAAAATTTTCATGAAATTTTTAATCAGTTCAGCATTGCACCACCTTATATCAAAAAAATATTCCGATATAAAAACGCCACACAATCGCAATTAAGTACAGAAATCGATTGCTCATTATCGACGCATAAACAAAAAATTTTATGCATACATCATGCTCGTTTCCAATCAGATCAGCCTTATGTATGGAATGTTGGTCTTTCTACATCAGTGGCTCCCAACCTTTTCTGGACAATCGTCCACTTTAGAAAAAAAAAATTTTAACATCCCCCTAGTCCTAGTAATAGTTAATTTTAAAATATTTTTGAATATTAGTTGTACCTAATTTATATATTAAAAATCAATAGAAAATTAAATTTCTACAATAAAATTACTATTGTACTGAGCTTGCTGTTCAGTACTTACATAAGGCAAAAACAAACAAGAAACGACTAAAGCTAGTCATACTAGTTTCATCCATTGCTAAGTGAAATCCTCAGCGACCTTTGATTAGTGAGATCTTCGAAGCCTAAGTTTATACCAAAAAAATTCAGTGCCTCAAACCAAAACCGTTAATAATTTAATTCATATTTAATTAATATATGTTTGGAGAGTTATTTTTTCTTCATTATGTTCTACGATTCTCAGCAATTTATAAGAAATCAATATTTAAATTATTACTAACAATATTTTTCTAACTCACTCAATATCAAATGCTAACCACAGTTATATGAAAAATTCAAGCCTTTTGAAGAGACAGTATTATTGGTGTCTAATGACACCGTCTCCAATATTTTGGTTTGGTATACGTATGTATGTATTGTCCTGTAATTTTTGTCTGCTTTGCAAGCATTATTTGAGATGCTTTTCTCCGGAATAAATTGTGAATTATATGAAGAAATATAATTTGAATTCTTAGATATTTTGTAGTGATAAATAGAAAAACTTTATACGTTTTTCATTGTTTAAGAATACATTTATTGGAATGATATAGGAAATTTTTTTTGAGAAATCAATATTAATTTTTTTTTGTTATTTAAATAAATATTTTAAAATACATATTTAAGATGCACTATAACACATCCTGATTCATAAGAACAACCTCTCGTCTCTAATCGCATCAAACAATGGGGCCAGGCATTGATGTCTGACCTCTTATTTCTAATTGTACTGTACAATGTGATAAGCCGTACTCTACTGATCCTGTGGGATCATCATGTGATCCAGTGGAATTTTTGGAGTCATCTGTAAATCATCTTGCTGTCAGCAAGATCGTTCAGATATGGTAACCAACAACACAGGGGTTATCGATCAGACAGCTGCTGTTGTACTGCGAAAACTGAAGTAAAATAAACAAGAACACTTCCCAAAAACGTAAGCATATATATACGGGAATAACTTAAGCATAAATACATCCTTCTGCTGACTCGGCAGTGGTTTCACTGCTAAAGGAGGTACCTCACAATGACGTATCAACAGGAAATAACAAAGCAAGAGGAGCCCTTGCACAACTGAACACCATTTCAACATCCACCAAGCAACAAGTATTTAATTCAAATTCTCATTCACTAATACCTTATGCTTGTGAATTATAGTCCATCAGGAGTGCATTGTCACAAAGAATAAAAGCCATAGTGAACTCATACTTGAGGTGCATTGAGGTGAACCTGGTGGCGCCAAGCAATTTCTACATCAACTGAGATTATGAAAAGACGTTGCGATGGATAGACCATGTGATCAGGAAAAATATTGGGGAAACTTGTCGATCAGCTCTTTGTTGGAACATCCCGTTTATCAGTTGCAAAGGAGGACGCAGATGATGGAAAATGATATGTCAAAAATTGAAACGAATTGACAAAACATAAAACAATGAGACAGCCCTACGCTCCTCATTGAATTTTCGGATATTAGTAGTAGTACTCTAATTAAAAGAAAAACTACAATTTTTGTAATAAAAACACTATATTCCTGATTTTAGAAAATTATTTATTTCTGTGCACAAAGATTTTATATGACTCACTGTGTTGCCATTGCTCCACAGGCTGGGTATCTTGCTTCCTATTTATGTCCCATTTAAGTTTTTATAGGTTTTGTACATTTGATTTTTAATGTATACAAAAACAAATTATAAACAATATACAAGTGACCAAAAGATAGCGTTAAATATAATAAAAGCTAATGGAAACACAAATCTCGATTTACGGTCGATCCACGAAGAAGCTTCATGTGGTGTTATTGTGGAGAACTCACAGATGTCATTTATAACCTTAGGTTCAATAATAATTTCATTTTGGTCCTCATACGTCTCAGTAATGATAACAGGCGCTGCTAATGTCGACATACCATTTTGTTTTCTTTTGTAAATATTGGGGGTGCGCTCAAAACAGTTATTTCGACGCATCATATTAGGTGTTAAAGTGGACTTTAAGATGTTTCTGCTGCTAATTTTTTTCATCTCCAAGCTTTTCTTGCGCCGCCAGATTGTATTAACAAAAGCAAATTCCACCAAACTACCGAAAATAAAAAGGGTACAGCCGAAGAACCATACCTCCGAAATTTTTATATAGCTAACCTTTGGTAGGTTGTTATACTGAGATGAGGCAAGAGTTATAAATGACAACATTGTTGTACAGCCCAGAGTAGTGCGTGCTGGCGTTTGATCGGCTTGCAACCAAAATGAAACCCATGAAATCGCAACAATCATCATTGAAGGTAAGAAGTAATCCATCATGTAAAAACCAGATTCACGGGTTAAGTGCATAGTAAAACTTAATGAGCTGTAATTTCCTTCGAAGGCACCATGTCGGAATTTATTATAGTCTGTATTAACTATTGTTTCATTGCTCCATGCGTTTTCAATCGTATATTCAGCTAAGCGCATATCTGGATTAACCATGATTGGTGATGTTTGTTCCCAGTGTAAGACCAATTGCGTTGAATTATATAACCAACTTTCAAAGATTGTAGAACAATATTGGGTATCGAAAGGAAACTTCTGCAAATTCATCCAGCAATAGAGTGTAGCTTGTATGCGTGTTGAAACGATGACAGTCCCATCAGGTGATATAGAAGTAAGGATGTCTTTTTCATTTGTTCCCAAAACGCTTGAGTCCTGTTCATTTGCTAAAATGATATGTGGCACCCAAATAAGGTTGCGTAATTCGCCTTCTCCGAGTATTGGTTGATTTCGAGTTGGAAGCGCATTTTTAAAGGCTAATCTTGAATCAGTGTATCGAATTTGCATTAGTCCATGCAGCTTAAAATGCAATTCGTTCATAGCTAGACTGTGTATCAAATATATATAAGCACGAACATAAACATCTATGGGTAAGTCATTCGCAGCATCGGTTTGATTTACAGGTCTTTCCAATCGATCGTATCTACAAGGTGCTGTTAGTCTATTTATCAGTTGCGTCTGTGTAAGACCACTGGATCCTTCTAAAGTTGGACAGTCAACTTCATTTTCTAACGTAATATTAAGCTTGGAGCTTATATTATATTCTCCTTGGTCGAACTTAAGTATATCAGCAGTTCCAGATATTGATAAGGATTTGTTGTGCACAAGTGTTGAGTTACCTACCTCGTTCGGAGATGATACAACTATTTTTGCATGTATATCTCCTGGTGATACTACTATTGGAGATAATTGCGGATTACTCGAAGTTGATGTCTCATAATCTAATGGTACAGTATAAGCTGCATATCCGCGTATTAACAGCCGTGATATAATTATGAAAAACGTCCAGTTAAAATTCATTTTAAGGCAAAATGAAGGCAACACGTTACGAAATTAATTCCTATTAACAATTAAATTAAACATTTTTAGAGACTTTAAATATCCACTTTTATTTTTAGACGACGAGCTTACATCATTAATAATATTTATCAGACACCCAAACAATATGATATGACTTCGTATTTTAAAGTGAAGTATTGTGAACCATATTGTTATCTAGAGAATATTTTCGGTTTAACATTTGTTTAATTCTACGTAAGCACTTAAAGCTCTTACACTGATACTTAGAAACAATAAATATACCATAATTATATTTTAAATAAATATGAAAATAGGCGAACTGTATCTTCTTTTCATCTTATAGCAATGCACCAGAACTTTTTTTAGGTATTAAATTACTCCGATTTTATTTTGGACAAAATTTACTCCTTAGACGCACAAAGGTATCCGCACGTATACACCCGTTTTAATTTATTTGCTGGTTATAGAAATAACTTTTTACTATTTATTTTAATAAGCTTTCTGTTCAGTAGAATAAGTGTGAAACACCAAAAAAAATACACATACAAAAGTATTTATTTTTTTCACTTTATATGTAGGGTATTGGAAAATACTTAAAACACCGTATAATAACAAAAACAAAAGCTTTAACGTATTTTTTCCCAAACAGAGGTGTAGAACAAGGGTTCAGGAAGAAAATCACAACCCCAAAAACTAAGAGGTAGCGAGCGATAGTATAATTTTTTTCCTAAAAATTGTCAGTTGAAAGCTTGGATCGGATCAGATCTAATCTGGTTATAAATAGTTTTTAAAATATTTATTTTACATCTTTTCAGTTCCGTTTGTACTACTTTTGGAGCAAAAAGAAATACAACCGAACTAACAAGAAGTACAAAAAAGCGACACTCTATCAAAAAAAAAACATTCATAACAAAAAAAAAAATACCAAAACTTACCCAAGAAAAATTTTGATGAGAAAAAAAAAAGTTTTTTAAAAAAAAAATCTGAAAAGTTTACCAAAGGAGCACACAGTACAACGGGTTAAAAAGAAGTACTGTATTCCCAAAAGAAGTACGATTGATCACGTTAGGTATACCTGCAGTCGTTGAGTGAACTTTATAATATGATACTTTTTTTCGGGAGGGGGATACACTGTTGCATACAATTTTGGACTTTTTCAAGGATACTTTAATCTGCAACACTGTTCTCGTCGCCAGTAATGGATTTATATGCTTGAAACTTTAAAATATGGTTCTTGATTATTGAAACTTCAACCTTATTAAACTTTTAAGTATATTAGGAGAGTTATTTTTTTTTTTTAATTTGCGGTCCTATATCCTATTCTAACCTATTATCGAATTGGATTTGAAGAAAATACTCCCAAAATTTCAGCTTCCTAGAACCTGCGAAAGTCGCAATCAGTTTGTTTCCAATTACAATTCACAAATGCCGCAAATTTAAAAAAAAGAACCCTTTCGGGTGTATTTTTTCCTTATTTTCAGCCACAACAAAAATGTGGGCGTGGTTTGACAACAGTGGATTACATCTCCCATATAACTAAAATACAGAAAACACTATATCTTGGCGCCTAAAGCAGACTTTTTCTACGTTTAAGTAAGTTAAATTTCAATGAAATCGGACACAAACTATATCCGTGTACAACAGGAAATTAGACATAATATTAAAAAAAATTTAAATAAGTAAAAAATGCAATTTTTTTAATTTTTTAATCAAATTTCGAAAAATGAAACTTGCACAGCTCTGGTAACAGCCCTAGAATTTTTTTTTTTTTTTGTGTAAGGATATACTTGAAAATGAGTAAATTATCGGATTTTAAGCGTTCCAGGAGAATTCTAGAACATAAAGTTATTTTAACCATGTAAATATATTTATAACTACTATTCATTTCAAAGTTTTATGTTTCTAAACTTATGCAGCAGATGAAGAATTTCAGTCAATTTATTTTGTAAGCGAAGTCATATTACTTAAGTCAGAATAGGCATAAATGACGCCACCTAAAATTTTAGTTACCTATTCCGTTTTCCTACAAATTAATATAACTTTGAAAGGTAAATAATTCATTGAACTTGAACAATCAGATACTGCTTGATTTTTTTTACTTTTGTGCAAGTGCTTGATTTAATTTATATACTATACCCTTTTTATTGAAAGCGTAGTACGCTCATGATTGCGTCAAATAAAGTGTTTTATTTGTGATACATTTGTTATCATATAGATATATCAAAAAGAAAATCCGCATTATTTGAAGTTGCAAAAAGATTTTTCAACTCTTATCTAGCATTTGGTGTCTTTGTCTTATCATAACAATTTGTCCATGTCAAATTTGAAAAGCACTTGCTGACATAATTACAGGTACTCCACAATATAAGAAGACAAAAACTTAAGTTTGAGGGTGAATTAAACATAAATAAAACTTTTTCTTTTTTGTTCATAATTTATAGTAAACGGAACGGAACGGAATGGTTGGGATGCTAACAGAGTGGAGAGCGGTAAGATTCTGGTACGCACACCACTAATTTTTTTGATAACTCAAGGACTAAAAAGGAGACATAAAACAAAAGAGTTTGTGACGATGTTTTTCCAAACCAAAATGAGAAGTGAATTGTCAACAATTAATTTGCTTTGAGTTTTGAATTAAAAATAATTCACACTCTAATAATGTACAAAATTGTGCCATCGATTGCATTTAAAAACTTCCTTAATACGAGTATAATAATACAGAGCCACAACACATTACAAAACTCATGAAATAATGACGAAATTGAGTATGCAGTCTTTTTCTGCAAAGCAAATATAGTCAAAAAGTGTTTTCTTTTTTTGAGTCTCATCATATCGTTTTTAAAAAAAATGTTTTGATCATGAATAAAAGTAGAAAGAGCCTTCGGCACTAGCGATGTATAACTCATTCGGATGGTCTTATTCAGTACAACAACTTGTACATAGCAACTAAATTCATAGACTTTATAGGTCAAAATGTTGAAATATGTCCCTGGTTTCACAAAACTTGCGACCTTTGGTAAATATTAGCCGATTTTTTGAAAATTAAGCAATATAAATATGAACATATAAATATGTTACCAGCTAAACTAGTTTTTTAGGCTAAGCTGGTTCATCCTAATACGCTAAAACTAGTTTTCCGTAAAAACATGTTTGGTCGGTAATACACTATTGTATTTGTTACCGGCCAAACTAGCTTTAGGCCAAGCTAGTTACCACTAAGCCTAAAGATATGCAATGAAATTTTAATACAAAAGCACTTTGGCTGGTGAAAACTAAGTCAGTAGCGAAGTAAGGCTTTAAAACTTATCAATTTTATTGACTACTTGGCAAATGGTCAGTGAGGGTTAGATGGCGGCCTTCGGCCACGGCTCAGGACTTACATCCTCCAATATGTCCAACATTAGTGTTAAGGAAAAACTAGTTTCTCTTAAAAACTAGTTTGGCCAGTAAAATACATATATATTAGGGTGCTTATTTTAAAAATTTAGTAGATTGTTTTTCTTTTTTTTAATGTTTTAAAATGGGGTTTAAAAATAATTTCACAAAATTTAAGCTTCCTAGCTCAAACTTGTAAACGGCGCGTACAGATTCTGTGTTCGATTTCTTTGAAATTTCACGAAAAAATCTGCTTATTAAAACGTAGAAAAATCTGTTTCATGTGGCAATATATAGCGTTTTAAGTATCTTAACTGTATGTTGTCATACCACGCCCATATTTTTCGTGTGGCTGAAAATGCGAACAATAAACATCCCAAGGGGTTTTTTTGTGGTCCCATTGGTCTATGTTATAGAATCAGGTTTGAAGAAAATTCTCCCAAAATTTCAGCTTTCTAAATCAAATAAACAGTTTCTTATTATTAGTATTGGTGCAACATTTTCACAATCACTAATTCAATAAATATTTTCTTCACTACCACTAAGTAAAGTAGCTGATAGGGAAAAGTATGTCACTACTACTAAATAAATTTCGTGATATTGGGAAATTTTTTTTACTACTAATCAATTTAGTGAGAAATTAAATTTAGTACAATAGGCCTATTCTGCTTAATATAAATCATACTTATATTTACAAAGCTTATGTTTTTAGGTATATTAAAAAAACTGCATAAAAAGTCTTTGCTTTAATTGGAATAGACTCACTTTTTAAAAGCAAATCACTAAAACTAAATTATATAGCATGGTAGCCAGTACACTAGCACATACTCACTCCGTCTATCTGCTAAAAAAAAGCAGCTTTGATTCCAATTCTTATTTCAAGTTATATTCCTTTTTTTTCAGTCATAAGTACAATCATATGTTCATTTTTGTGGTTATGTGAGTTGGGTGCACCCTTCTTTAAGCCCAAATGTATTGTATAATTTTGTGTATGTATGAGTGTTTAAGTCAGGGGTCCATTAGGATGCTAAAAACACTAATTAATCTTCGCTATAATTTTTTGTCTTGTACTATGTGATTTATATTTTTTAAGCTTTAGATTTTTAGGCTACAATTACACTATGATCTCATCCCAATTGAATTGACAATGATTTGACTTAAAATGTTTCATATTTAATGTGGCGTTGTTTGGCGAAAAACTCGTGAACAACAACAATAATTTGATTTATAATATCTCAGTAATAGCGGTAAAACTTTTTCAAAAACGTTTACTGTTATTTTACATACACATACACATATTTTGTACATACATATCAACATTAAAAACTTACCGTAAGTTAATTAAATCAATGCAGTTTTCTTTTGTACATAGCAGAAGAGAAGAAAATCAATGCGCAAAGTTTGTTTTAAAACGAAAACTTATCGTTGTAAATAAAAAATTATATTTTTTCGTTATCCTTAGAATGAATTGAAGAAGGTCATAAGATTTTTTGTGAATTTCGTCGAAAACAATATAAGTAGTACAATATAAACACAATCACAGCATACAAAAGTTACATAACAAACTTAAAAGAGAACAACGTCCTGTGTAGTTATAAATTTGTACATACACAATACGTTTAATTAAAATACTAAACATATTCAATCACTTTTTAACATTCTTGGACTTGGTTATATAACATTTTATTTCCATTAAATTTTACACAAACACATGCTACTATAATGTTGATTCAACATTTTCACACATTTAATTAATTACATGGGTGAAGATTTCACTTTTGCACAAAAACTGTCCGCTTCAAATATTAAAACAGTGACTCACACTGATTTCGCTATTTTCTTTATATTACTTAAGCACATTTCAAACAAAAATTGAATTTCAGATTTCCTTTCAATAAATTGGCAATAATATCGAATAAAACAGAACTTAATTTGGCACTAAGCTTATCAGTACATTGAAGTACACTGCACTAAATTTTAAGGGTGTTAAGTCTTGTAACATACTTTCTATTACAGAGTTGAAGGAAATTAAGATAACAATTTGCTCTATATAATTTTAAGGAGCATTCCAAAAATTTGCTTGGAAAATGCTCTTTGGCAAAGAGGATGGAATAACATCAAACACCTTTATATTAAAGATGAACTGAAGAGAGCAAAGTATTGATGCGCATGTTTGTATCCTGTCAAACACTGTTATACAAATATAATAAAAATATTCGAAATTCACTTAGAAAACAAAATCAGTTAAGTTCAGTTTTTAATTTTCTACAAATGAAAGTAATTAGCAAGCATAGAGCTAAAAATAATTGTTTTGCCCTAATTCGAATTTTTATACGAGAAGCAGAGTTCGACGCCATGCGAACTCCTTCATTGGGAAGCAGATGATTTGATAATAAGTTTTTAATGCAAAATCAATTACAATTTCTTAAAATACACTTGTGAATATGTCAAAGAAAATGGTCCTTATGTCGAGAATGGAATTGAATTTTCTTCGACAAAATAATACCAGAGACAAAAATTTCACTTGTTAAGATAGTTATATTTAGAGTTCACAATCACCATACATATATTTCCTATGTTATCTTCTTATATGAGCTAAAATTGTATTTAAATATTTGAAATCAGTGGCTAAAATTTATCTCAAAAACGGTTTTAGTGATTTTGATAAAACATTGTTCAGGCGCTACGCTCCTAATACAATTTTAGCACTAGGGAAGTTCGTGCATATGAGAACAGAATTAATAGAAATTAGAAAGGACGACGAAAACGATTTTAATAATTCTTTCGAAGAAGATACCTAGATAAAAATATAATAATAATAATATTTAATAATGTAAACTAAGCTTTATTACTGCATAGTTTGCTTAAGAATGTTACAATACTTTAAAATAAGAGAACTAATAAGGTAATAAGCTATAAGGTATTTCAAAACCAAAATTGCATAAGACAGTATCAGTGGGCGTGGCACCACTCATTCAAGCAGAAAACGTTAAATTTGGTGTACTATGAAAGTAGTTTCAATAAAATTTGGTGTGATGTGAGCGTGGCACCTGTTCAAATGTCATGAACTTTAATATAAAACGTCCACCCGCTATAAGATATCCCTGAACTAAAAGTTTTCGAGTATTGCAGTACCGCAGTGGCTTATGTATATCTATACAAAATAGGTATAAAAAACAGAAGTAGACATCGTAGAGCAATACAACTTGTTACATGAGTTGGTATTGATTAAAAAAAAAAATTAAAAAAGACACGACCACATTATAACAAAAAAATTTAAAACGCAATATTTTCCTTCGTAATGAACCGATTTCTAAATTACTAAAAGGATGAAATGACTTATGGAAAGATGACCACTATACACCACCCGTTTTTTTGCAGCGAGTGCCGCCAAAAGAGGTGATGTGTGCTTACTTTACCGAGATGACCGTCACGGTACGTAACAGAAACCAGCTACTTCGGGCCCTGATAAGGGAGTGTACAGGTCAGGCCTCAGGCAACTGGGTTAGGGTTGGAACCCCGAGGGTACACCCGACTGGCTATTGTGGCCCGTTCCTGCACACGATACGCTGGAATAAATAACCGTAGTTTCAAATTTAAGTGAAATGACAAAGAAGGGAAAACGAACAATGCTTTCTATAAGAGATCAAAGCAAAGGAGGTCTCCAGTCGCTTCTGCTGGTGCTACCGATTCCGTCCTGAAAGTGGACATAGCAGCACAAAAAACGTGTTGAGAACCACTCCTGGGCAAACAATGAATGCTAGCAACAGCTGGCTAACTAACAAAAACACCGGAACTCCCCAAGCAGACTGAAAAAGAACACTTAACACAAAAGTTGTGACGCCTTTACACTCATCAACATCAAGCAGTCTGACGAGGTGAAACTCTCTCCACGCCAAGAATATATCCTCAAGCTGCGTGCTAACAAGAAGCCACTGACTACATGCCAAATGAGCATTAAAAAGATTAAACAGGCCATGCAAAAACAGAAAAACTTCAGCATGGCTGTTAAAGAGGTGTCATAGAACTGTAGGATAGGGCTACCAGATGCGATACTAAAGTAGCAAAAGTGCTACTTTTGCAAGGCTTTGCTACTTTGTTACTTTTGGATGGTTTTGCTATTTCGATGTTTGCATTGTAAAATAAAATATTTGAACTGAAGTGAGGACCTTTTTTTTTTTTTTTTGCTCATCAAAAATATTTGTATGAAATTAAAAAAAAATGAAGGTTTTCATTTACAAAATTCCAATTTTTTGATATGTGCTACTTTTGTAGTAAGGCCATCTGGTAGCCCAACTGTAGGAGCTATTCAACATCAAACCGCCCAGCCAGAGGTCATAGCGAAGATTGGAGGTGGGAAAAAAAGACTACATTAGCAGAGGCGAATGCAAGCTCCAACGCAACTGTGATGGAAGAAACCCCATAGGCCCACCCAAAAAGACAAGTTAAGTTCGACACAGCCTAGCAAAGGCAAAAGACTGAAAGGAAAAGAAACTTCCACGGAGCTTGAGAAATGGCAGGATGTCAAAAGACGGCTTAAAGTCAAAGCTTTCAAAAGAGCGAGAGAAACTAAGTAGGAAAAAAAGCAGAAGTAAGGAAAGGAGGGAAAACACCCAAAGGGAGAAGAGAGACATTGTAATGATCATATACTAAGGCAGTTCTGATAAAGTAAGTGGGAAGACATAGCTACGCAAAGAAGCTTAAAAACCTGCGTAATAAATTTCAACCAATATAATAGCCATCAGGAAAATGACATTAGTGCACTTATTTTAGAAATAAAAAAAAAAGAAAGGTGCAGCCTGAATTTCTTCAACGGCTAAAAACCACAATGAAGGAAGATGCCTCTGTAGTGGAGCTCAATCCGCTCGCGACAGTGGAAATAAGAGATCTTGATTCTTTTACTGCTCAATTAGAAATTGAACAGGCCATCAAAAAAGTACTTGGGTATCCGATTGAAGGAATACGCGTCAGAGTCATGGCGTCGAACACGTACGAGCACTTGTAACACTTGCGCAGGAAAGGACGAAGAAACAGTTCAAATATGGAATTAAAATCGGCTATGTCTGAGCCAGAATACGAATCAGTTCAAGCTTCAAACGTTGCTTCCGCTGTTTTGACCTAGGACACTACCAAATTGACTGCAAGGGGCCGAACAGGAAAGGTGAAAGACTGCTCAGCTATTACCTAACCAAGTGATAGTATTGATGAAGAATCTAGGAAGCATAGAAGACAAAGAGCTTGAAATTGGAGGTGCTCATGCTAAACCTTGCCGCTAGGCTGGGCTTAACTTTCTCAAACATTGGTGTACCTACCACCTATTCTAGCCTCAGAGAGCATAGCTGGAATACTAAAATAATAGCTAGTTCATGAAAACTTTACTGGTAGTGGTCACAAGTAATATGACTTATCTAGATTTAAGAAGTCGCCCCATCTCAGCACCATTGATACCGTACGATGTGCTCTTTGGGTTCCACTTGTCGAATCAATTTCTTTATTTTCTGAGGAAGAACTTAAGAAGACAGTTTTTCTTTTTTACTTTAAATTCTTATTCTAATCTGTCGAAATCAGCTAGGATAATGCACCGAAAAAGTTCAATGTATTGTTTCCAAATTGTAACTCATAACTACATGCGCTGTGTCAGAGTTTCTGTTTTCTATTGTTATGTATATTTTTGACAGCAATAGAATAACTTTTTACGGTTGCATAATTTGAGTTTGACAAGATAATTTTACCATGTACGTGGTCGCACTACGATTGATAGCATTTCACAGTTCATTGGAGTAAAACTCAAATCAAATAAACTAAGATTTTAAAATTTTTACGGACGTCTATTATGGTGGACCCCTTTTGTATGCTGTTTCGTTCGCGTACATTGGCGCAAAAACCCCACTTTTCTACATCCGCATCTCCACCTATGTAGGGCGGTTCACATTATCACACATGTTGTCCTTCATAACTTGACAACATGTGTGACTGTCAATATTGCTTTGCGTTCACATTATCGAGCATGTCATCAAACATCAATTGCAGAACAATTCGAAGTAAACTGCCTGAAATCTTATTTAAAATGAAAAATGTTCACTAGGCTTGACAGTCAGTTCACACAGGTTGTATAATTCGACAAGCTAGCGGAAAAATCAAAAATTTTTGAAATCCATCCAACATGTGTGTCAAGCGGTCCATCCTATCGTTCACATTATCGAACATTGATGTTGTCACACCATGTTGGACAGCATGTGTGATAATGTGAACTGGGCTAATGGGGTTTGTAAAGCGAGTTGTGCCTATGTGAACGTGTCTTCTGCTGATATGCAACACTTTTCTGAACGCGAGCATTACATTACTTTCCGAACAACTCTTCAAGTTTCGAATTCGATCTTTATCAAATATTTAATCGAAATCTACGGAAAAAGGTGACACAGCTTTCTGATTGCAAAAATTTGCTTAAAAAAAATTAAAAAACTACGTTAAAAAGTGTAAAAGTTTGCATACAATTGCTTAAATCCAATGTCCGGATTCGATGATAATCCATTCGATGAGCCAATGGGAGATAATCCTTTTGCAGTATGTTGATAAGAAGAAATGCATTTCATTTCACCCAGAATGCCTATTCTAATATGATGGGATTGAGAAATTAAAAACTAATATTGCAGCTGGAAACACGAATAAAAAATGGAGAGAAGATATAATTCAAAATTCTTTCCTCAATCCCATTACAAATCGAACCAGAATTGGCGTTTAGATCCCGGAAAAATAGTACAACTCGCAAATTCAGGATTTTTCTTACGTGTGACCAGTAAATATTTCACACAAATGTATTTTACAGCCCAGTGATTTTTTTTACATTTCGTTCAAAATACGTAGAAGTGTTAGTATTAAATCTAATCAAGAAATGGTGCGATCTAGCTTTGCGGACATATTTTTTCTAAAATCGCTATTAGTTTGGAATCCCTACTCCAAAAGACAAAATGGGTGTCATTTGAAAGGTAATTTCATAACCTACATATTATTGCTATATTTCGAGATATGGAAATCTGTCAGAATTTATTTTTTGATGTATCTTTTCGATCTGTTTTAATGATCATGCTTAATAAATAAGTTTGCGAAAAGTCAAGACGAAAATTATTATTTAACTAAACTTTTCTTGTGATTTTTAATTCTTAGAATAAATATGTATTCAAAGGATATATGTAGCATTTCTAAAAATCGCTTAGTCAGGAACCCCTGCATTGATTTCCTAAACATGGGCATCATATGATGCCGGCGAAGCCAGTGATGGACATATTGGAGATGTAATCTTTGAATAGCGAAGCCGGTAGTGGATATATTATAGATAAATTTTGTGATAAAATCGTTAAAATTAAAATTATTTGTTTTATAAAAAGGCTAAAAACGAGCTTTTAGCCTTTTTGTAAAACAAAGAATTATAGATTAAACCGCGGCCAAAGACCGCCACGAATTGCTGTTAGTCATATTCGAGATGCAAATCCTGGTCCGCCCACTTATCCTAATTTTTATATAACGATTAAAAATGGTATTTTTTGGGATCACTATCTAATTGTAAGATTTTTTTTTTATATATATATACAGCTGTGGACAGTATAATAGGGTCACTTAGAACTTAAAAATATACATTAAACTGTTTGGCAATCCTTGTACGATACCAAACGTTGGGTTTTTCCTTCAATCCGTAATTGGTTAATAAAAGTGCACTCTTCTTTTGTAAAATGCATGGATCGGCCCATATTTGAAGAACCTAATATGATTTTTTTTATTCTTAAACAAAACTATATAACAACGTAATAAAAACAATACTCACAATGTCTTCTTTAATCAGACAAATGGGGGGAGTAAATAATAAGCATTTTGTATTCAGAGTTTGCAACCAATCATTTTTCATAATTCCCCAATGTTTTCGTTTGGTATCGTTCAAGGGATAGGTATATATCTTAGTTATTAGTGACCCTATTATATTGTCCACAACTGTATGTACTTAGTTATCTTTTCGTTTTGTTGGAAAGCCGTTCATTATTAGGTACAAATTTATATAATAAATGTTAAGTTTTTTTCTTATTTAGTGTTAAGAACTCTAACTTATTTTCATATCTGTATTGAAATTGCAAATACTTAAAAAAAAACTTCATGTTCATATAACCATGCGACAGATTTCAAACTTTTATACACGAATATTATAGCTTATCAAATTACCTTTCATGTGACTGAAAATAGCTCGAGGGGTTCCTACTTAGCTTTTTCGAAAAGTTATATCCGAAAATTCCAATGGCTATCTAATTGAATGACATGATTGGCTTATGTTCAGCTAGAAAAATATCGAAATGTAGAGGCAAAAGGGCTAATGAGCAGTGTCATAATAAAATTACCTTTCTAGAATTATTCATTAGTGTTAAACACCGTTATGTCAAGAAGAAGAAACTTGAAATATTGGTCAAAAATAATTTTCTATGCATTTGATTTGTATCAGTTTTTAGAAATAAGCTTATAAAATAGTGTGCGGAGCAACGGGGCCATGTTTCACCGGTAGTTAGCTAGACTTCATAAGATACGTTGTAATTATTTTTAACTTAAAAGTCCATTTGTTTTTTTTTTAATCAAACAAAATTTCACAAGGCCCTAAACTGGATCTATGCCAAAAAATTTAACTAAGATAAATGTATGTATGTATATAAGGGCTGGGTTCGTAATATTTTTTACGATGCCAAATTTTATTTCAGAATTATCGGATATATTTTTAAAAAAAGGTTAATCTTGGTAAGTCAGATTTTGAGTTGTACTTTTTTCCGGGAGTGTGCGATGGAATCTTAAATTCATAAAACTTGAAGACACTTAACGTATATACACTGTTTTAGGATCCTGCCATACAACAGGTCACCAGAACTACGTCCAATGTCCAAAATTCTCTTGAGGACTACAATCCGTTTGAGCAGGAGCAATCGAAGCCACAGCTTCAGATCAACTCTACCAATAACGCTGCAATTGTGCAACCTTTATCGCAAAACATTCCATCCCCTCAAATGCGAACGGTCAACAATTCTGCAACAACAAACGCAAGCACAAGCATCCAAATTACTACAGAAGAGTTACAGGTATATAAAGTTAAAATTATCTTGAGCTTCCTAAGGAAATAATATTAATATCATATAAAATATCTATATAAATATCAATTTTCAACTGTTTTCCGGAGTTTTTCAACCTAATTCAACAATTTCAATATTTTTCGATTTTTTTCCACCCTTTATTTAAATGTGTAACCATTTTTCAACATATTCCATATAGGCATGAACATATCGAATTTTTCCGCAGATTTCAACTGTTTGAATATTCTGCAACCTCTCTCGATTTTTTTCAATTCCTTTGAACCTTTTTCAACATGTCTCATATTTATTTGATTTTCCACCTGTTTCAACATTTTCAACTTCTTTTAATTTTTTTTCAACATTTTTCCATTATTTTTTTTTTTTTTTTTTTTTTGATTTTTCATCATTTTTCGGCTGTTTCAAAATGTTCCAACTTTTTCAACAGCCTTCAACATATACACACTTCTTCTAATTTTTTTAACCTCTTTCGATTTTCTTCATATACATATTTCCATATTCTTTTTTTTTTAACTTTTTTGACCTTTTCACACTTGCTAATAGTTTTCCATCGTTTTAATCTTTCTCAACTTCTTTCAACATTTTCCCATATTTTTTGAACTTTTTCAACCTCAAAATGAAAAACCGATCCATGGTCGATCTACTGGTACTGTGTATATATTAGGGTGTTTACTTTGAAAATTTTGTAGATTGTTTTTTATTATATTCTCACCTATATTTTAGCATGGGACTTAAAAATAATAGTTCTGAGACAGATTTTTTCTAAATTTTACTAAATCGTAAAATGTCAACGAAATCGGACACAAATGCTGAAAACGCCACTTACAGCTCAAATTTTGTGACAAGTTTTTTAGACCCCAAGCTAAAATATAGAAAAAAAAAAAATAAATTACAAAATTTTCAAAATAAACACACTAATACCTTTTCGCAGATAGATAGATAGAATAGATTTGGTACATATGTTTCTTATGGTTTGTGGAGGTTCTTAGCATAGTTTGATTTCAAAAAATTGAGCGACGCCATAATAAGAGAAAACTTAAATTCATCATATCATCTATTTTTTCACGCAGATGAATCAAACTTAAAAAAAGGTACGGGTAGTTTCAATGGAAAAAATGGGCGGTATCACGCTTCCCATAAGAGAAAAAACCAAAATTTTTGTATCTCAACAAAAATATGTATATAAAATTTACGGGCAAAATTTCAATGAAAAAATGTCGGATGTCACACTTTCCATATGAAAAAAAAACTGAAATTTTTATAACGTCTCATGCTTAAATCCAGGATTGTATTTTTAAAATTCAATGTACAAACTTTAAGTTTGAATATTCATTACCAATATGTATTCAATTTTAAACATCAAGCAGTTAATTTTTCTTCAGTCAAATAATATGTACTTTTTCCGCGGCAAATTTTTCAGTCCCCTTGACTATCCACCAATTACGTCAGCGATTATTTTTATTAGTTTTTATTTCCAAAACAATTAATTTAACACAAACTAATTACGAAACATAACAAACATTTTATTTTTATATAGCGCCGACAAGAGGAGTTGGACCGTAAAGCCGCAGAACTTGATAGACGCGAACAACAGCTACATGGAAATGTTCCACAGTTAAACAATTGGCCACCACTTCCGGATAACTTTTGTGTCAAGCCATGCTTTTATCAAGACTTTAACTTGGAAATACCACCAGAATTTCAAAGATTAGTCAAGCATTTGTATTACACCTGGATGTGTAAGTGTTACTTTTGTAATTGAAAATAAAAACATTCAAAAATTAAATGGTGACAAAAAATATACCAATTCCTCTTGAATCTCAAATAGCCTAATTAAGGAAAGGTTTTCGTGTGTCAGAGAAAATGTTCGGTTTTGTGTCAAGAAGTAAAACTTGATATGATTACCGCTGTATCTGGAAGCAGCTCGCACTGGTGGCAGTTAAAAAGTAAAGAAAAAAAAAATTGCTTCGATATGAATTGTAATGGCCAACAAACTGACGGCGCCGTTCGCAAGTTTGAACTAGGAAGCTGAAATTTTGGGAGAATTTTCTTCAAACCCGATTCTAAAATATAGGCATATAGAACCGCAAATTTAAAACAAACAAAAAAACCTCTTCTGGTGTATTTTGTCCGCATTTTCAGCCACACGAAAAATGTGGGCGTGATTTGACAAAAGTGGGTTACATCTCCCGTACAACTAAAATGCCTAAAACACTATATCTTGGCACCTAACGTATACTTTTTTTACGTTTTAGTAAGATGGATTTTTCGTTAAAATTCAACGAAATCGGACATAAACTCTGGCCCCGCCGTTTACAGGAAGCAATTGGGACAATTATTTTTATTCCTCAAGCTAAAATATAGGCAAAAAAAAATAAAATCCATCTACAAAATTTTGAAAATAAACACCCTGTTTATTTTGTTACTACATACTTTAGTTATCTTATTGTCTTTATTAATTAAAATTAATTTATCGTTATTTATGTTTCTTTCTAGTTTACACTTTAACTATGTGCTGCAACATTATTGGAGGGTTAATTATCTTACTACACACAGAACAATTTACAAATTTTGGCCTTGCAATATTTTATACAGTTCTATTTACACCAGCGTCTTATATTTGCTGGTAAGACAAATATGTACATTAAACCAGTCTCCGAGGTTTTGTTGTTGCGCAGATGGGGATCATTTCATGATCTCCTACTACTTAGGAATCTTAATGAAATGAAAAAATGGTTTTTATTTGTGTAAATTTGTCCTCAGACCCGAGATTTCATAAAAAAAATCTTGATTCGTTTGGTTTAGATTGTTGGGTTGTAGAGGATCACGGTTTCAAATTCATGTTACACTAAAATGGCTATAACTTTGCGAGGTAACACCATAGATGACCATTTAAAAGCTCACTTTAAGAGGAGGGATGGTACGAAGAATTCCTTTGGAAGCGACCCCCATCTGCCCAACAACATTCATTCCTTTATTCGAAGACCTGTGCTATTGAGAATTCTCGAATATATTCAATAATAATAAGTTGATGTCATTTTTTCATTTAAGGTTTCGTCCCGCATACAAGGCTTTTAGGAACGATTCAAGCTTTAATTTTATGGTATTCTTTTTCGTTTACTTTTTCCAAACGATATTTTCGATTTTCCAGGCGATTGGTCTCCCAGGTACTGGTTTTTGTGGATTCATTGTTGCTATATCACAATTCGACTCGAGCGCTAAAGGCATAATAATTGGCCTACTGATACTGCTCATCGCTTTTTGTTTTGCAATAACTGCAGCAGCAAATGTTTTGATGATATCGAAGGTATGTTTATTATTGCTTTCAAATAATATTTTTGTATGCAAAACCCAAAAGTTTCAATAAGTCATCATCATTTTAACATTTTTTTGATGTTATGTTACTGTTTAGGTATGATTTCCGCCTTCACAAAAATCATTGATAATAGAATATTTTTAACGCCATGTAGTCAGATAACGAATCAACGGAATCGCGTCATTCACATTCTTTATTTTTTTGTTTTTATGATTATTATTTAAATTATTATTTTATTAATATAGTATTTTTTTTCAATTATCGTAAAGTGGTTGAGGCCCGGTGCCATGGCCCCTCGGCAAATCCTCCTCTGAGCTTGTGCTTCGTTTTAATGTACGCGAAATTACCGAGTAACCCCGTGCAGCACCCGCATAGCGTCCTGCTATTATTATTATTATAAAATTAAGGTGCATTGTGAATTTATTGAAATTATAAAAGTGAATTTCTATTTACAACGAAAGAAAAACGAACCCGGCATAAAAAGAATATTTTAGACACCTGCAAGTTATAATTTTTTGTAAAGGAACCTTGGCACCGGCAAGACAAGATCCTGGCGAAAAGTTCGTTACAAGTTAGAATTTGTTTTTTTTTTTTTTTTTGAAGGGTAGTACATAGTGAACTTTTATAACTCCACGGAATTTGGTTAGCTTAGGTAGCTTTTGCTGAATAGTAGATGGATTTTAGAACTTTCACTTTTGACCTTTGTAGGGTTTCAAGTTTAAGTTTTTTTTAGTGCAGTTGTGGTAGAGTTGGTGTAAATGTTCAGGAGTGCTAGTTATCGATATGGGTTAGATGTGTATGTGAACGTATAGCTTAAGCTCAATTGTGAATGAATGTGGACTTTCTTTAATTTTTCTGTCATTCTTTGACAAATGAGCTTAAAACATGATTCATCATGTTATGTGTCAGTGGTGGGCACTAAGTAGCATGTACCACAACAAACAAAATAGCCAGTGAGCAGCACGGGCCTGCACAAGTCAACAAGGTGCACCACCCCATCAATCACATGGTAGTGAGAATGTAAAAGAAAGCGTTCATTTTGCATTCTTTTTTAACATTACGCTTAATATTAATTTTATCATTTAAATTTATTTGTTGAAACTACAAAAGTAAATATATTATCACAATAAAATATTAATTCTTGTATCAAAAAGAAATTGTTTTCTAGAATTAACAAATGTCAAAGTTTAATTTTTTCTAAAGTGATTTTTATTCTTCTTCCAGATTCATTCAATTTACCGTAGCAGCGGCGCTAGTATGGCTAAAGCACAAGCTGAATTTGCAACTGAATTTATGCGTAATCAACATGTTCAGGAAGCAACTTCATCTGCCGTTAATACTGCAATCAATTCTCAGTTTAATAACACTAACAGCAGATACTAAAATTCGGTCTGAGAAATGTAGTCCTTGAAAGTTTTCAAATAATTAATTATTGCTTATAAATTATGACGATTTTATGTGCCGCCCCAATTGATGTCCTCTAAAACATCTTTAAACTTTATCTTTTCATGTATTTGCCTGTATCATAATAATATTCACATGTGAGAGAACAAAATTTTATTGTGTTTATTTGTAACATATTAATATTTATTTATTCATATATATCGCTTACAATTTAAAAATTGTAATACATACCACTTAACTATAAAGTTATTACATTACTATAATTAAATGAGGTCATGTTACTATTATGTATACCTTAGTAATGAAAACATAAATTTATTCCATGTACGACTTAGAGGTTTGATTTTTATTTCACTACATATTCTTATATGTATGTTAATTTATAACAATAATTTCTTCCAAATTAATACTTGAAAAGCACAAGGGAAAACGTGATAAGCACCGATTTCAAAACTATATAGGAGGCTGCATTCCCTTATTTTTTCTATATTTTGTTGTCTGAAAAAATAAATTCTTGAAAAAACCCCTGCATTTTTTAAGATTGGTTATTTCACCCTAACGTAATGGATAGCCCCATTTTTTTGTTTTTTTTTTCTATTTTTGGAATTGCGAAAAGCATTTCTTAAAAATTAATCGATTTGTAAGAAAACTTCACCTATGGCGTTTATTTATTGCATAATCTTTAAAAATCGCGGGAAATTCACATTAAGTTTATTTGGACTGTTTTTATTTTATTCTTTGCGTTTAGAAAATTCAATATATTTTTTAATTTATTTATTGTTTGTGTTGAGAAAATTAAACTTTTATTCCACTACATTGAAATTTTTTTGACGTTTACTCTCGGACTGAAAAAATGGTTTTTTCCGTTCCTATACTTTTTAAATTTTTTCTCTTTCACAGAGCGCAATTTTCATACTCTCTCGTATTTGATAGTTTTACAGTACTTAGTCTTAAAAGTTCTGGAACGAACTTAGTGTTTGTAAGTCGGTACCGTTTAACTCAGTATTGCAAATTCTGACTTCATTTTAAATTTTGGAAGTCCAAGGGACTAGGGCTAGTGAATAATTTTCACAGTTGAACAAAAACGCAAAATATCTGATCTTGACATTACTACTACAACTAGCAAAATTCACAATCATTTCAGTTTCAAAATAAAAACAATCTATATAAATAAAATGATGGCTAGGTTCGTCGAAGTACGCGCATCACGCAAAAACTACTGAATTGATTTAAATCAAAGTCTTAACCCTTGAAACTTGGTCTTATTCTCCAATAGAAAATAATCACGATAATACTATTTAATATCTAGATACATATTAAAGTTTCAAAATTGATTAAAAAAAATTATTTCTGCAAATAGAAACAAGCATGCAAACGCAACAAACCGTTTTATGGCAAGTTAAGCGTTTTTTCCATGGTGTAATTACACAAGTTAAAGGCATTAGGGAAAGCCTTGCGTGCTGAAATTAAATTGATCGTGAGTTTAAATCGATTTTCAATCGGTTATTCTATTTGCTTTGATTTTGATCAATAAAAATAACGATTTAAAAAGCGAAATTCAATAAAATAGCGACAATAAATTTCAATGTGAATGGAGGAATTGCTTATATCCTTTGAGAGAGCAAAGCTTATGACTTCAGTTTTATAATTCCTTAATGATCTTTTCTAAAAATTCGAGTTTGTTTTGAAAAAATCAAAACGCAAGTGATTCGTTTTGAATTTTTGCAAAAATAAAAATATTCGATTTTTTTTCTTTTGCAACAGAAAATGTTCATAGCCTTAATGGTATGACGGAATATTTTTGGTCGAGAAGATCGGTATGTCAATGATTTTTTTAAAAAAAAAAAACTCAAATATTTGATCTAAATAAATTTTTATTTTAGCCCACAATCAATTAAAATGTTTGTTTAAATTTTTTTTTATTATTCAAAAACTGTAAAATTTACCAAAAGTCACCAACTGAAGTCTGCCGGCAAGCATTGGAGTAGGACCCTCAAGGTAGCAGGAAACGCGGACGTTCTAAATCGTGGTGGAAACGATAGCTAGAACAGAAAATACGTAAATTGTGAGAAAATAAAAGACTTACGAAAAAATTACATCAGTTTTTTTTTTCATGAGCTTTAAAGAAAAATTAACTACACTGAAAAAAAAAATGATTCGACATTTTTTTCATCAGGATTTTTTTACAATTTTCTGTTTTTTAGAGCTCATGAAATATGTAGTGTACGTAAAATTCAGACCAAGTTTTCTGCAAGTCTATTAGTTTTTGAGTAAATAAATAAAATAACGAACGTGAAGTGGGCAATGACACACTACATACATATGTATATCTACTAGAGCTTAATAAATCTTATCTAAATCTTACTTACTTACTTGGGTGGCCATAACAACCCGTTACCGGGTTACGGCCGACCTCAAAAGCTCTCTCCAGGCGCCTCTGTTTTGCGCGCGCCTTCTCCAATCATTCACACCAAGCGTGGATAGGGTTTCCTCGGCTTGGTCTTTCCATCGGAGGCATGGTCTTCCTCTTCGTCGTCGCCCAGCGGCTTCCGCATCAAACACCTTTTTCGCCGGAGCTTCTTCGTCCATACGCACAACATGTCCCAGCCAGCGCAGACGTTGGATAGTGATGCGCTTGACTATGTCAATGTGAGCGTAGAGCTCGTACAGTTCGTGGTTCATTCGAATACGGTAGTCGTCGCCGACGTGAACAGGACCGAAGATTTTGCGAAGAATTTTTCTCTCAAACACCCCAAGCGTGGCTGCATCAGTCTGCGACTCAACCCATGCTTCTGCGCCGTAAAGTAGCACGGGTAAGATGAGCGTCTTGTAGAGTGTCAGTTTTGTCGGGCGAGAGAGGTCTCTACTACTCAATAGCTTACTGAGACCATAGTAACACCTATTAGCAAGAGTTAGTCTTCGCTTTATCTCCAGGCTGACATCGTTTTGAGTGTTCACGGCGGTGCCAAGATAGGTGAATTCCTTGACAACTTCGAAAGTATAGTTGTTCGCAGTAACAAAGGATCCAATACGCCGCGTCTCCCTGTTTGTGGACAGCATATACTTTGTTTTGCCCTTATCTAAATCAAAAACTTTATATCCTTTGTAAGCCTTTCGATTGCTCCTTTATAAGCCTTTCGATTGCTTTTCTTTTACACTTGATCTTACTATTTCATTCATTTCACCCCAATCCGTGAGATATTTAAGATTAAATACCCGAAAAATAGCATATGTATTTGGTTGTGTGGGATTCGATAATATTGGAGCCAAGGGCCTTAAAGACTGCTTGGCATTTCAATCAAATTCATTTTCGAATCGTCAGTGTATATTTCTTTGGAATTCGAAATTTGAGTCCAACCTTTCCTTTCAGGTATTTTCACTTTTAAGTTGGTTGAAAACATAACAATGGGGGTGATATAATCAGTCCCACTTTGAATGTTACAGCCAGGAAATTGAGCGAGGATGCTGCCATGGTCGAAAAGTTTCTATTTCTAAAAACCAGATTCCCTCAGTCTAGTAGCATTTTTTGCTGCAGTCTTTTTACTGAAAATGTCAAGAGGCTCTAAATAAAGTAAAGTATCGAGAGCGGCAGACGGAATAGTGTTCACTGCACCGCTTACTCCAATACCTGCCATTCTTGGAATTTATGATAAGATTACCAAATAAGTTTGCTTGTCTTCCATCATACAATAATTTATAATAATTTATTTAAAAAAAATAAAAATGTTTGTACAAGAAAACTTAAATCTTTAATAGTACATTAACTGTGGAAAGCATGCATTACCAATACAAGTAAAAGTATTCCAAGTATTCCATATTTCAGAATTAGTCTGATGATGGCTATATACATATATCCATACAATTATTTTCGACTTAAGGCCCCAAGACTTGATGAACAGCCTCTTGCATGTATTGCATATTTTTTTGCTTTTCGTACCCTTTTTTCTACGTTAAGCATTCATTGCTGTAACTTTGATATTTTCCGAAGTTTGGTTGCATTATTCCAATTCATGGGCGGCCGCGACCTCTGTTTTCTTGGGGGTTCCAATGCGACATTCAGGTGATGTTTTCTGACGACTTTCTGATAGTGTGTCCAATACGCTTCTACTTTCTTCTCCTTGTTTAACTTCCAAGTGGTTCCTCGCTTATCATTCTACAAAGTTCTTCATTCCAAATGACATTCGGCCTAAATATTCTGCATATGACTCTTAGGAATTTGTTGACGAAGACCTGGTGTGATTGTTTGATGATAGCCACGTTTCACTGCCGTAAAAGTGCTGATTTTATGCATACATTGAATATTCGAAGCTTGGTCTCTCTGAAAATTTGTGAGCTCTCCACACTGGGTACAAACACCCAAAAGCTGGTTTTGCTTTTGTTAATCTGCTCTTGGCATCTTTTTCCGTTTCTCCATTTGTTGTCATTATGCTCCAGGTAACAAAAACTGTACATATATTCAATATAATACGCCCGACGGTGGTGTGGTGTATTATCATGGCTTTGGTCTTTCTGGTATTTATTTCAAGCCCAACGGGTCGTGTCGTGCTGACTAGTTGGGCGACTTTAAGCTGCATATCACTGAGCCTATGTGAGAGGAGGTATATGTCGCTTATGTAATCCAAGTCTTCGAGTTGTGATACTCCACGTGATTTCTCTTCTTTTGAAGCTGACCTACGCCATTACGTTATCAACCACAATAGTGGAGAGAGAGAGGACATCACTGCCTCATTCCTGCAACCACAATAGTGAAGAGCAATGATGGGCACCAACATGCACGCAAATTTTGTTGCCATGTAGTGGTACAACAACCATATGGAGTTCTACTCCTGCGGAAATAGAACTAAATCGTTGTTGTGCGCTCACATTTGTATACGTATACACAAATGCTCTCTCGTTACTCTCAATTGCGCTCTCGATAGAACTTGCAGAAGAACTTGTGCCCATCTATGGTGAAGAGCAGTGGAAAGAGAGGGGGTGTGCCGTCTTCTCCTACCGCTTTGTTTCGTTTGACTTTTTTTATGGCATCCACGACTTCCCCTAAACTGGGAGCATCTTCATGTATCTCTGAGGAGTTTACGTTATGACCGCTTTCTTCGTTAATGTTGGTGTTATCTGTCTTGTCTTTACTGTTACGTAACTTATTTCCTTAAATTGATCTCTCCATCTGGACATTCGAGAATCGGTATTCATTAAGAGTATCCCATTGCGGCCATCGACTGGTTGATAGTTGATGCATCTTTGATTTGTTAGGCGGTTGAAGATCTTATATAGCCTACGAATGTTCTCTTCGCTGGCTGCTGTATCTGCCTCTGTGGCGAGCTTCTTGACAAATTTTCTTTTATCGACTCTTGCGGCTTTCTTAACTTCTTTAGCTGACCTGTTAATCAATTGTCGTTTGAGATTGGTCCTTTGCAATTCCTTCTGCTTGCTTCCTTTCTGTTTGTATGAGTGAATCTTCGCCTATTTGGTTGAGAGTGGTGGTTTGATTGTGTTGGTGGTAAGCTCATGTTGTCTACACCTCTTCTATTCCTGACATCTAACAATGGTTTCTCCATCTTCTGCTGACGATCAATTTAGTTGCGTGCAGTGCCACTTGGCGATCTTCACGTGGCAATTGTGTTTACTCGAACGATCCACCAATGGGTTTTACTTTGACAACGGCTAATCGTTGCCAATTTTCCGTATTTCGTCTTAATTTTATTAAGCACTTTAATGAAAGCCGAGCTAAAATTTTTTATAAGCACATATTTCAATTAAGTTAAAGGAAATACACTGCGGCCGCAAATAGCGGCGTCGTCTTTGCTTAGCTCAGTTGTATTGCTCAGATTTACAAAATTTCGAAAACTTTTGCGCTATTTATTCTCACAAAAATTGTTTCTTTTTTTTTATTCACCACACAGTGTAACTTTTGGTCTTTGCATTAAATTGAAGGAGAAAAAATGTGACAAAATAATTAATAATAAAACTCAATTAAGGATATATTAACATTTTATTATGTATTTTTTCTTTTAGAAAAATTATTTCGTTTGTCGGTTTACGTATAAGTATCGTCCTAGGAAACAAATCGTCCGTAAAGAATTTGATGGAATAATTTTTCTGTTTATAAACGCGAATGAAATACGAAAAAAAAACACAAATAAAACTTTTTAATCAAATATATCTCCATGTAATCTGAGGATATTCGATCGATTACTCCGACGTTTCATTTAGCAACTGATACATCAATAATCAGATTGTACATGAAAGTTTCTGTTTACATATCAAGTTATTTTTTTTTTTTAAATTTTTCCAGCATATATACATACATATGTACTACCTGATATTTGATAAGATAAGTTCAAGGAAGATCACATGGAAATTAGGCATAACTCGTGATTAATTTTAACGATTGGCCAACATAAGGGTTCAGAAGGTACTTGGTTGTGATTGTGATTTGTTGAGACTTTATTTTGACATTATTGTTATGTTATAACTCTTATGAACGCGACCATGGTAAGGCCTTGATTTATGCTATCGTAATTAGATATGTCATGTAGTATCGGATAGTGTAGTATCGTATTTGGTTTTCTTTTTGTAACTGATTTTCGATTATTAATTTTAATGAGTTTTGACAGATATTTTGCTTTCTTTCAGCAGATAAAGACGTCAAATTAAAATTATATTCACAATAGTATATCATTTAACGGTACGTCACTTTGTCTACGTTATAACATAAAAATTTATCAATGAAATTACATGGCGAAGCAGAATAAAAATACTTACAGAATGAAAAATAAATTAGTGTCAAAATTGCTGATCGAAAAACTAATGTTTAACGAGGAAAATAAATAAACATTATTTCCACGATACATTACGTGCAAAGTAATTGTTATAAGTTGATTACGATACGTCATGATACGATACTATACGTCACATCACATTACGAGCGTCTTAAAAATGGCTGCTTATACATAGGTAGTAAATAAAAACTTTTGTGTTCTGCATGTCCGATGAAGTGAGTTAAGAATGTATAATTCTAATAAATTTAAAATAAATTGCAAGTAAAAATGAAAGTTATCATCAAAGCTAAATGAGAAAATTTGCACATTTGCGTGTGTAAATATTGTGTATTGCTTGATTGAAAGGTACATTGTTGCAACCAAAACAAATTTTCTAACTCGAATTTTAATTCGGTGATTGTTATAAATCTTATTAAAATTAAGTATTTGCTCAAAATCGTTCATGAAAAATTAAAAATGTGAAGTACATCGTATTTAAATGGATACCTCAAATAATGTGTATGCTTTTTAAGTTGACACCACCCATTGTCTATCTGTCTCGATAATTTAGATAAATGCAAATTCAATATTTTGTCTTAAGTTTGCCTTAGCCGCCAATGTATTTTTTCTTTAAACCAACTTTATAGTGCGTGGTTTTTAATCCTGAAGAAGAATATAGGAATCAAAAAGTGTCGCTCGGATAAGGCCATCGGAAGTTGCGGATATAGCTTTTTTAAAAAGGGTTACCGTCAGGGTTCCGGATATGAAAGGTAATTTGCTGAAACATTAAAATTGTAAATAAAAGAAATCGGATGTTAAAATTGTATGTCATATAGTTTACAAGATATGACAATTTATCTAAAATTACCGCCTTGTTGCGAAAAACCCGGTATTTCCAAAAAATGTATTAGTTATTAACCTTTGGTTACATTAGAAAAAAGCTCAATTCATATCCTTTCACTTGATATCGAATTCCTAATTTTTTTCACTTACACTTTTATTGGAAAACAAAAAGAATCCCACGCATTAGATTTAGTATAATTTTTCACCTGCGGCGTTATTTTTCATAATAAAAATTGCGCAGAATATTAATCTTAAACAAAATCAGACAGCTAAAGTAAATTTATGCCGCGTTTTATTGTTGAAATAGTCGAAGGATTTATTTTTCTTGGGACATTATTTTTGGCAAAAGCTTAAGTTACGTCCTTTTCCCCAATTTACTTTAATACTTTGCGAGGATAGTTCTAAATTATGGAACTAGTGGAAAAGAGCTGTACATTTAACCTCAAATATAACAATAACAGGCCATTTTTCGATTCATTAACCACAAACATCTCAAAATCCGGCTGTGATAGACAAATTCTGAGATCAGATTCAAAACTTGCGCAAAAAGTTACTCTGGAAATGACCCCCAGTTACCCAAAAACAAAACCTTGCAGACCTATGCAATCAGCAACACAATTTAAAAACAAACTCATAAATTATCAGCCTTCCATGTAGTTTTCCACAATACGATATCACTCCCAGTATCTTGTGTTTTTTTTTTGCTAATTGATGTATTGGAACGTTTCTTTTTTCTATCCTGCTTGAATTTCACAAACTATGTAACATAAATAATTTCTTCAAAATTTGCCTTAGTTATTTCAAGTTAATTTACTTTATGACTCTTCTTAAATCTTTACATAGTATGTCGTTTTAATGTTAATTCTAGTTTTCAGAGAAATCTTGTTAGCGCTAAGGTCAAATAAATACACCCCATTCTGTTTTTACACGGTTTTGATTTAACACGGTCTAGAAATAAAAAAATAATTCCGTTTTTACACGATTTCCTTCAATTTAGCACGATTGAAAAAAGGTTTTTGTTTAAAAATTTAAAGAGAAATGTTTTTATGAACCAAGAACAGGAAGGATATGGAACTAATCTCCTTTTTTCTATGTATTTACATACATACTTCATGTCTTTTTTACACGGTATTTTTTTACACGTTTTTTTCTGGAACGTATCTAGAATTTGGTGTTATTCCAATGGAAAAATTTATCAAATGACTAAATTTTTACATTTTGTTTTGTTTACTTTTAAGTGGTATTCAAAAATTATACGAAATCTACTAAAAATACACTTGAGGTGGAAATATTATGTGAGCCGTTTAATTTGAAGTTGGCTTAAGTCAATGATGCAACACAGATAAATCGAAATTGCATCAAATATTCACCATTTTTCGAAAAATAAAGAATGTACTTACAAATGAATAAATAAATGAGTAAATCATTTGAAACTACAGATTTTTAGATAAAAGAAAACACTTAAAAATATCTCGTATCCAATATATAAAAGTACTAACATTTTTTTAGTAATTTATTCGCAAACTTTTAAATATTTTGAGCTAAAACTTTGACCATACGTTCAAAAATATTAGGAATATATTGGTGGTCCTAAAATAAATTCATTAAATTGAATCGGCGTTTGTGACAGATTTAACACAAAATATCTTAAAAATCCGGACAAACTTTAAACTTAAGATTGCATATTCAGCATCATTAGATTACTTAGTATGTGAAATATAATTGTAAAATTTCTTTAACAACTTGGCTTTTTTTTTTTGTGATATGAATATAATTTGGGCGTTCGCTTTTCAACAGTTGAATACAAAATCGGTATCGTTTGTTTACACAGTTGGAAAATTATGTTTTTTTTTCTTACAGACTCTTGAATAAAAATGGATTCTTTGCGAACAAAAGACACAAATTGCAATGGCTCGGCTGTTATAATTAATCAAAGCGCTCCGCCTGTTATGGTCGGGATGTGCGGCAGTAATAGCTTTGGTATCATTCCACCCGCTCACCACGAATTAATAAGTGCTAACAGTATTGAACTAAACGCTGGTGCCTCCCTAAGTGATGACTCCGGTGTGCCGTTGACCACTAATAGTTCGATATCTAGTGGTGATTCCTTTCGTCTTGGAATTTGTAGATTTGAAATTGAAGTAAGTAGACGAAAAAGTAATTATGCACTAAGTCGGTTTAAATTAAAACAATTTTTTATAACTAAAATTTAGTGTAACACATAGTTTTATTTTCAACTACATATTTAAAATGTTAGTAACTGACAACTAATAAAAAGTAAGCCTAGAGCTAAACTTAGTTTTTAATAGTAACAATTTCACGAGAAATATATTTTGGTCTTCACTGAAAACTTTGAATTACTAAAAATTGTTAACAAGAACTGAGTGACTGCAACTTCTTTGATATTATTTAACTTTAACAACAGCTAAGGAGTAGAAAAAAATATACTTAAAAATTGTATGTAGAAATCTCTGTAAATTTATGTCGAAACTGTAATTGGGGCGGGTTAAGAATGGTTAAGCATCTTAATAGGAAAGACTCTTCGTCATGCTCGGTCATAAGCAAGTGACTTTAATTCGGACAATTGTTGGTGAACCCTTGTAAATTCTGCAGTGGAATGTTGGTGGCAAGCCAAGTTTTACGGCCGTACAAGAGAACTGGCTTAACGTGTCACTCAGATTTTTTTAGCTTCTTAGTCGTTGACAGGAACGAAGATTTTCAGACATTACGAAGTTGAACATGGTTATTATCACATTTTCGCATATAAGCAAAAATCAAGAATATTGAGTTCCATACGTAAAACACTACTGTCCCAATTACGAACTTCCTCAAGGAGCAAACACGTTTTCCGTTGCTCTTGTTTTAAGAATTAAAAATTATTAATTAATTAAAAATGAATTGCATTATGAAAGACGAAAATTATTTTCGTATTTTGGAGCTGAATCTACCAGACTATGTGAAGGAAAGTGCTTCCCCATAGGGCGAAGTAATTTTTCAGTAAGATGGACACCATAAACACACCGCTGAAATTGATAAAAATTGGCTCAACAGCTAAAAATGTCAAACGATGCAGTGGTGAGCTTAATGCCCAGATCTGAACCCCATCGAAAATTTATGGCATTTGTTAAAAAAAATCAACAAAAACGGTACGATAATACAGCAAAGAACTTAGACGAGCTTTGGTCCCAGGTTGAAACTAAGTGAACCAATATTTCGCACCAACGCATCGAGAAACTGGTTGATCAAATGTTATCAGGATGTATCCACATGTGCCACTGTATAGACATATGCATGTATAATACTGCTGATGATTCCAGACTAAGCTCGTCTTAACCATAGACTGGGGCCTAGCTCGTCTCAGCTCTCATTCTTCTCAATAAAAACGAATCTTATCAAAAGATACAAGCTCATCTCTGCTGACATTATTATAAGTATTACTAACACAGCTGATGTACTAAAAAAATAACAAGTCTTATGTACATCGGTGTTTCTTTAAATAAATAAATAAACATTTAATAAAAACGTTTCTATACATTAAGATTAAGAAATTATCCATTTGACCCGCCCTAATACACATATATACATACATCAATTTGAAATAATAAAACAAAGTAAAATTAACGAAGTGATGATGCCATACTAGTGTTACCATTTTCATTAATTAACCGATCAAATAAATTGATACAATCTTTAACTCAGTTTAAATTCACCTAGTTCAATTTAAAAATAAATTTGTTTTTCAGATGGTCGAAAGTGATGGAGAGGTTTCACAATTTGATTCGTTGGATAATTGCTCAGAAAGTGGCATGAGCGCTGAAAACTTCAATACTTTAAAGAAAGGACCATTACCGCCAATCGATCCGCCTCCACAGTTTCAAGACTCACCACAAACAACCCTTGTGCGATCAGTATCAAATAACATTGTTAATACTGTGAGACGTTGGTCGTTATCACAATCTTCTTTTGAACATATTAAAGAAACAAACGAAAACATAAAACGTGATAAAAGTAATGAAAACTGTAGTTTAAACGACAGTGATACAGTTAAATATAGCAACAGAATACTGAGAGATTCGTATTCTATTAATAAGCATTTGTATTCAAGTGATTCTATTTTAAATACTTACACGGATAATATATACGATGAGCCTAATAACATAATAAGTTCGTCATTAGGCACAAGTATTGATGTAATTGATTCGGACTCTGCTTCTCCTATCCCTCCACCTATATCGAGCGCACTAGCAAATGTAAAACAATCGTTGTGTCCATACTATCAGGATCATTCTAGATACTTTAAAGCAATTCCATCTGATCAGGACAATATACCGACCACCGCACAGAAATTTAATATGTCGGGACTTTCAGAAATACATGACTATGATTTATATTATGGAGCGAAGAAAAGCACATATCAATATGACAACAGTTTACAACGAAAACTTTTATATAGTCCTCTAAATCATTCTTACCACTACAATGGTCATCATTATCATACAGGTATTTTTTAGCTTCATGTGTGCTGCATTTAATAATAAAATGTAAAATATTCTAACTATAATTACATTTATATACTTTTGAAATCTTTATTTGATTATGCGTAAAAAGTCAACCTGTTTCTTTGGTTTGTCTTTAAAGTTTAAAAAGTTTCTCTAGTTAGATCTCTGCATGATTAAAAAAAAATAATTAAAAACGTAAAAATGGCAAATCAGATACTAAAACCTCCATTTTTGGAGAAATATGTGAAAATAGTGTTATATGTTACATAGGACACAGCGTTAATTATGAAAAGCAGCACGTATTGCAACACGATTTGCCGACTTTAACAAATATCGAGTTTGTCATAAGGGTCATATCGATTACCTCTTCCCTAAACGTTAAAATATTTTTACAGGGTTATTTGAAATAATAAATTCAAACATTAAATTTGCATAACTAATAAGTAAGCATAATCTTACTTTATTACAATTAATGCAATACAATGCATAAGGGGCCATCCATAAGTTACGTGAGTCAAAAAAGGGGGGAGGAGGCGGTCCGGTAAAATCTCACCAAGGGGGAGAGGGGGTCAATGAAAATCTCACGTCAACTTTTTAATGTCTGCATTTTCAAAAAAAACACCTCACGTAATCAATGGACTGCCCCTAAGGGTATATAGAAATTTTTATTTACCATTCCTCGCATTGGATACAAAATATCGTTAAGAGAAAGTAGTTTTTTGCAAGTTAACTTTACCTAACGTGAATTTTTCCATTTTTGAAAGTTATGAGATCAGCTTAAGACTTTAAAATTGTCTCGTTTTGACCCAAAAGCAAATAATCATTAAAAGCTTCAGAATATGAAGATTAAAATTGAGAATTATGAGCAAATTTCCGTTCAAATCAATTAATCCGATTAGTTGCAATAAAACGAGATTTGCCTTACTCGTTTTGACCGTCACGGTAGGTTTTAAAAGGAAGTCGACCATTTAAAACAAATTATATTATCAAGATAAAACTTTTCACACCAGCGATTTTCAGTGCGATCTTTGCATACATTTTTAATTTTCCAAAATCGACGAAGCAGCCTAGCTGTCTCAATGCGAGTAACCATTGCGCGTAGTTCAATATTTGATGAAGGATTATTCGCAATAGAACCCATTACTATCCAACATAAATTGGTGTTTTGAGCAACAGTTGAGTTTTTAAGTTTTCTTGTTTCCTTCAGATAGTTAGTACATGTGCATGAACTTCTGAACCCAAAATATCAATTTTGGATGAAGTGCAAAATTTAAAATCAGCCAATTCAAGATCTGGCCAATCTGAAACCTTTTTTAAATGTAAGATAGTAAGTCTTCACAAACGGTTGTACATCGAAATCATTGACTTTTAGTCACCAACCCACAGATACAAGACTGAGTTGCAAGAATCAGCTTCAGTTCACTTCAGTCAATTGCTTAGCTTCAGTCACAGAATATAATTGGCGCACTGTGTATATCTTTTTTGTCTCATCCACGTTACCACAGTTAGTTTATTTTTTGAATCTCAGGCGATTTGTCCCGTTTAATCGACAAAGCATTGTTTTCAGCAACATCGTTTCAAGTTCAGAGAATGTGTGCAAGTCATTTATAGAACTAACGTTTGTTTCCAATAATCCTGCTGGCTTATATGATAGTTTTTGTAAAATTTAGAGTGGATCACCTATCTCCTATAGTCCAAAGTTTTTTCATGCTTGACGACGACATTCATGTTACACACTAAGTGCTGACCGAAATGCTGTGTTGGCATGTTCTTTCGTAATTTTTGTCTGTAAAAAGGAAAGAGCTCTCAAGTAATTGTTTTGCGTAATGCCCATATGCATGATCTGTTAAAAGGTTCGCGTTGTAAACTGGATTAAGCTGCGGGTTTTGATGTACCAATAACACAAACATATCAATGTGAGGCCTTGTGTGTATTTCCTTTCGAAAATAAATACAGAAATTTTTCCCAAACGTGTTTAAAATTGTCTAACGATAGCATTATTTCGTGTATATTTGAAATTTAGCTTTACTTTTAAATAAATCTCAATATGCTCCAGACGACAGGCTTATAAAAGAGAGGGCAATTGTTGTTAATGAAGCTGCAAAAGGCGTAATAATAATATTTGATAGTTTATGTATTGCATTGTCGTCTAAGAAAAAGGTTTCATTTATAAGTGGTATTTTCCTCTCAAGTTTTTAAGTGCTTGTGGTGAGAGTTTTTTAAACGATATGAATAATTGTGTAATATTGGTATAATTAAAACAAAAAGCAATAAAGTTTCCAATTTAGAAAACTTAATAATTTACAAAGCAAGGAATTAGAAATCTTATCATTTACATCATGTTTATATACAAATAAACAATATTAAAATGTTTGCATGCCATCATCAGAGCTTATGTTTTGAATATCGACAGACTTAATTTTTTTTTTAATTCTGGGGATTGAATGTATTTTTTCCGAAACGATATTATTAGATGAAGAGTGAGCGATGTAGCTGCTGCTATCAGAACGGTGAGAGACAGGTTCTTTAAGAGAAGTATTGTCAGTAACAAGTGGAGTGGATTTTGTTTTAATTGATGTTGTAGTTATGTTATTTTAATCGTAAAGTTACATGTGTTGTTGTTGACTGTTACACTGTTTTTGTCAGATGAGATAATTCTTGTTTTTTTTGTTTTGTAAAATGTCGACCGCGCTCGATGGGATGGGGTGATTGACAACTCATAAGCGAATCTTATTGTCTCATGATGTTTTAAAAATTGTCTGTTAAAGTAGCGAAAGCTCCATTCTACGCATTTCTATAAAATGAGCATAATTTGTCACATATGAAATGAATCATTGACTTTAATCTTAAGCTCATGATTCAATTTTAATGGCTAATGCGCTACAAAAGTTCTTTATCTCATAAATTGTTTTGTCTAATATCAAAATTAGTTGATAAACCAAAACAAAAAGATAATTTTGACAGTTCAAGATGAAAAGATTTCACTTTCAGGAATGAGTATGACAGCTTGCATTAGCCATTGAATCATGATAAAACCTATCACACTTATGAATTTAAAATGTAATTTTAATATTTATATTTGCAGGTATTGGCTCATGTGGAAACAGACCCAATTCAAGAAATTCGTTAAGTAGCCGTTTATCTAGCTCTCATAACTCGTTAGGTATATCAAATTCAAATAAAGCTGATGACTCTATATTTATAACTCAAGCCATGTCACATGATGCACTTCTGACACGAGAAATATCTGATTTTTATAATGTCCCAATCGACTCAGATATATACGCTTTTCCTATTGATATGATAAACTCGGAAAGGGAAGGTAATTCTCAAACTAAAGGCTTTGCAAATGATAATAGAGAAAAGAAAATAAGTACTCACACAAACGAAACCCTAACCGAACGTAAGTGTCATCATCAAAAATCTGTTCACAAAAATAATCGTAACAAACGCAGAAAACGAACAAGTAATCATTTAAATAATATTAATGAAAAGCTAAAGCGTCAACCGCAAACATCACCAAAAACTTGTAATAAAACCGTAGAGGGAACTTTGAATAGCGAGAATATATCAGCTGAACCCCTGCATATGACTCTTGAAGAAGTTAAACAATTTTACCACACACTTTACTCAGACGCAAAAGATATGTGCGATGAACGCTCTAATAATGGTAAAACTTTCGGAATAATATCCTCAAATGAAACGATCTGGAGCTTTTCGTCATCAAATTCAAAAACGAATTATAAAATAACTAATGTTCGAGATAATATAATTAAACAATCCTTAACTGGAAACTCAAACACTGTGTATACAAAGAACAATAGGTTAAGTTTGGACAGTGAAAATATTAATAATAATAACAATATCACTGCTAGCAATCATAATAGTCAGCAACAGCAGGTCTCACAAATTGATCCGCAACCAAATCAAGGCCAGTCTTCACAGCAAAAGCAATCGACGACAAACAATAAATTAACACTTCAAACAGAGAAAAAATCACAATTTACTCTTAACCTAAAGCAAAAGTTTTGCAGTATATTTCGGTTTCGAAAGAACCATAGCAGATGTCGTGGAAACTCAACTGACTCCGATGAATATATATCAAATGTCGTACGTACCTCTCATCAATCGCAATCTGCAGAAAACAAACGGAATAAATTTCAATCTAGAGCACTTCCACCTTTACCAAAAAAAAGTAAGTTTGGCATGAGTGTAGATGCGGAAATAATGATAGGAGTAAAATTTTAAGGAGCGACATTTTAAATGTAAATCAAATTCTGTACAGCTGGGTCAATATTGACAATTGCTGACTCGCCACTGCCGTTTAAAGATGTCGTCGCCTTATATTATTGTTTTTGATTTTTGTATACAAAGATGTTTTGCAGAGCGAAATAATTATAATATCAGACGGTTCGTATTGAAGATAAACTCATTAAATTTTTTTTGTTTCCGTATTTAGCATAAAAATCTAATTTTATTGTTAAAAGGAGTGCTTTGTTATGTTACTAAATGCAAAACAATAGTGAACATTTTAAGGTTAGATCTATGAAATATCTTATATAAGTGTCCAGATTACTTTAATTTAATTTTATGCTGTAACAATTTGTATAACACTTCGTTCTATGTATACATAAGTATGTATATATATAATTGAAGATTTGAATTATGTTACAGATTTTTGTTTTGTTTTCAAAATTTGATTTTGAAATGTCCTTAAATTATATTCATTGAGGGAGGTCCCAAAAGATCGATAAAATGGCTACCACTTCAAGGCATGTGGTAACCTTAACTTAGCAAATTCGAATTTTGCTAGAATTTATTTCGTTTTTTCGCTTTTAAATTAAGATAAAAAAAACGTTTTAATAGAACAACTTTCGTATAACGTTTTAAATGTCTCATTTGTATGGGTAAAGATGTAGCCAGTGTACTAAATTTCATCAAATTATCTCGCTTTGTTTTCTCGTAATCCTGATTTTCACAGACGGGCATGGCAAGATCAATTCAGGATGCTCAAAAATATACAAAAATACTTTTTTAATTTTTAAACGGTAGGATAAGTTGAATATCCGTGTGAGTAGCGGATAAAAAAACTTTTCGATGTCTACTTTGGTTTCCAACGCCAAGCCCTAATGTCAAAATGTTTGTGAGTAGGTGGATATTGATAACAAATTGTACATTTAAATATATACATAAGTTTAGTTACCATTTTTTTAAATAAATAACTGATGTTGACATTAATATTAAATTATTTTTGCAGCTGAATCAAAGAACCAGGTTTATTGTGAGAAAACAGATAAAAAGCCCGAATTCCAGTCTTTTCATTTTACGTCCAGCATAGAGAAGGTCAAAGATGTATGTATAATTAAGGAACTTAATGATGTCTCACATTTATTTATTTTAATATATTTTAGTATGGTTGGTATTGGGGTCCATTGTCTAGTGAAGCTGCTGAAAAAGTTCTTTCAAATGAACCCGACGGAAGTTTTATTGTTCGGGACAGTTCAGATGATCATTATATCTTCTCATTAAGCTTCAAACTTAACAATTGTGTTCGTCATGTTCGAATTGAACAGGATCAAGGTTTTATTTTCTAAAACTTTTTTTATGAGTAATACAAAAAAATATATTGTTTTTTATAGGAACATTTTCATTTGGCTCTTATGCGAAGTTTAAATCACAAACCATTACTGAATTTATTGAGAAAGCCGTTGAACATTCAAGGAGTGGGAGGTAAGTGTTCAAAAGGTGAAACTATAGCTTATGATGATAATATTTCATAAGTTTAACATTTCAATATAAGCAGTTTGATTAGTACAAAACTTATGCCCCTTCGGGTGTATTTTGTCCGAATATTCATCAGTGGGTGGCACCTTTCATTCATTCAAATAGTTTCTAAGTACTCAAAACCTGTTCTGCGCATGCAAAAAAATGTGGACAACGTATTTGCACTTTTTTGAAAGTCGTTTTTTAGGCAATCATAGTAACAGCACATCATTGGCTACCGTAGATTTGTTTTCTGCTTTTGTTATTTGTGTCGATTTTTCAGCAGTCGCAGCAAATCAACAGCAGAGCTAAAGAAATATTTTAGTTTTTTTTTAAACCCTGGATGAAGCAATACTGTAAATTAAGTCAAAATCAGCTCTCTAAAGCATAGGTGGGCAAAATTTTGAGCAGGAGCTGCTTACAACAAAAACAACAACTACAACAATAGAAAAGCAAACCCCACCATAAATTCGATCTCGATAGCGAGAAAAAAACTATGCAATAAACAAAGAGCCAATTCTAAGAATCAAACAAGAACAACATGAGTGTAGAAATAAAGGAAAACTGATCAAACGAAACGAGAGAAGCTGTCCTCAATGTGCGCATTGTTGTTTCCTTGTTCTCGCTAGATTCGACTTCTTTTTTTTTTTAATGATGCAACAATAACAATAATAAAAATCCCGTGCATAGCGCGTATAGAAAAAAAACAACAATAAAATGTGCGCAGGGGGATGTGCATGTGTTTATTGTTTTTGTTATTTTTCTTTAGAAAAACGACGAGTGAAGAGCTAAAATTCAGAGCTCAGTTTTCCTATGTAGCCCACCTATGTTCTAAATCTTATCTAAATTAAGGTTCAATATTAAAAAATTTAAAAAGTTTAATTTAATTTCTCTACTTAATTGATTAACAATTTTTCTTTCATTTCAGATATTTATTTTTCCTGCATAGACGACCAGAGCATGGGCCAATGCGAGTACAGCTAACGAACCCTGTCTCTAGATTCAAGCATGTTCAAAGCTTGCAACATATGTGCAGGTATATATTTTGCTACTTTTGTACTGATTTCAGTTCAGTACTGTACAACAATTTGTAGATTTTTCAAAAACAGTAATTAAATGTACAATTACAGTAGCCATACTCTGATGGTAATTTGAGAAATTTTTTTCAAAATGTATATGACTGCAATTAACATTTAAATTTCGTTCAAATCATACCAAAAATTGTTTCCTATAAATGAATTATATAATTACGAACCTACCTTAAGTCATTTTTGTTTATAATGAACGGAAATAATTTTTAAATAATTCAAAAAATTTCTTCAGTTTATTTTTCATAAAAACCTAATTTAGTACCATCCTTCCCCTTTAAAATGAGCTTTCAAGTAGTCATCTATAAGTTTTCCTTGCAAAGTTATAGCCATTTTATAGGGACATGAATTTGATCCTCTACGACCCAACAATAGGTTTGTTCCTGTCAGAAAAAATAGGAAAATATTTATAAAGTTTTACCACAAAAGTGTTTCTGCCAGAAAAAAATGTGGTGTTTGAGAGAGAAAAAATAAGAGTAAGAAACAGCTGATCGCTTCCCCTCCCAAAACTAAGTTTCAATTTTCACTCAGATAAATTTCTTGTGGCTAAAACTTGAAGACTGCCAAAATCGTAGGCAACGAAACCGGAACCTCACTTTTTACATGCGAGGGAAATGAAATAATTTTCAGCGTTGATTTTTTTTTTGACTTCTTAAGAAGGATCAACATAACAAAAAGCTTGAAATCTAAACATTTTTTAGTAATTGCTCATTTATTTAATTAAACAGCTGAGCGATTTTTTATTGAAAAGGAATCGTAAAGTTGAATGTTACCTAAATGATTGTACGGTAGTCAGCCAGATAATTATTTCTAAAATATTGTTTTTCGAAGTGCGCAGTTTTAACATAAAGAATTGGAAGTGCCGCTAAATCAAAATTGCTCCATTTTTTTTTTACAATTCCATCAAACAAGCTACGCTTATCTCCTGTACCTTTTCTGCGTTTTGCTTCATCTCAAACTAAAAAATTTTTAATAATATGTATGCAATTTAATGTACACTTCAGAATTTAAGTTAAATGTTTTTACGTTTTTCAAATAGCACTTTAATAATTGCACTCTTTATACTCACATAAAATAAATTAAATAATCAAATGGGAACACAAAATTTAAACTTAATTACTTTTCGGCAAAAATTCCTACAACTTGGTTGTTTTTTTTTTGCTTTGTTTATAAACACTTCAATTTTTTTTCTACTATAAGTAGAGTTCAGTAGTAATAATATAACAAAACTGTTTACTCAAAATCTAAAATAATTTTGGCTAAAATTTACTTTCGCCAAACCTCTTATTTTTATACTAAACATTGTTTTAAAATGCACTTTATGCATTTAAAATAAATCAAAGTTCACTATAATTTATGAAGCTATAAAAATAAGGTAGCAAACATTAAAATCTGTCATTTACTTTTTGAGTTATTTCAATAATATTCTCGAAAATGCTTCACTCGCCTTGCATTCTGAAGGTGTTAAACAAATGGTTATGCAACTACGACGCTAGCTTTAGCTCCTCTGCCATTGTTTGTTTACTAAAATACTCGCAACTTTTTGACAGTTTTCAATCTTACCCATTTTTCTGTTCCTGCCAGAATTGTGATGATTCGCGTAGTCAGAGAAATTTCAGCTTTTACTCTCTCGAAAATCGCCGATTTGACACTTTTCAATTTACCACAAAATCTGGTAGGAACAAACCTAATATTAACCAACCGGTTTTTATTTTATAGATGACCATTTGAAAGCTCGTTTTAACCCATATAGTACCAAAATATTCAGCATACTTTTTTTTAAAAAAAGTTGTAATGAGGTGTTAAATTGAGTGGAAAAAATGGCGGAAAATAAGTTTGAGGTCGATCGGAAAGTGCACTTAGCCAACATTTTTTTTGATTTTATTCAGCGCTTAACCTAATCGGAAAACGCTATTTCTTCAAGATTTTGAATTTTTTAGCGCTTGGGCTTCTCAAACAATTTGACATCTTCAAAAATAAAAATTGCCAAATAATTACCCTGGGAAGTGGCCATTGATTCATATACGCATCACCATAATTGAGTGCTCACCTAAACAATCTGGATATATAATTTTTATATTGGAGAATAGCATTAGTCCTTTTGAATCTATTCTGTGTAGGTTTTGTCCGCATTTGATCAATTTTAAAATGAATAAAACAGTCTTAGGTCATAAAATTACTCGGAGAATTTAACTTGTTGAGAATATTTGACTCAGTTTTAAAAAGTGAGCTCCGAAGAGGTTGTCTCTGTATCAGGTGGGAGTTTACTGTGGTGACCATTTAAAGATGTCGAAAAACTGGTTTTGATTATTTACTTGAAAAGTATGCCTAAAATTGAAAAATGTTTGGAGCAAAATATCCATTTTTTCAGTTTATGTTGATTTTCTCGCAAAATATGTTGTAATCAAAGTTGTAGATAAGATGAATACACATAATTTTTTATCTTAAAGGATTTCTTAACGTTAAGACTTGACCATTATATTCAGCTTTGAAGATGATAGCCGTGCTTGTCTCCTCGGTTGCAGCTCCGGGGATTCCATGAGTCACATGCATCTCCGGCGCTACCTCCCATGCATCCATTCTGACTTCATTGTCAAATAGCAACAGGCTCTTTAATGATATACTTAGAGAGCCTGTAAAGGACAATCTATCCAAAGACGGAAAGCTTTTAGCAACAAGAAGCTTATTTCCTCTGAGGCTCTCGTTGTCAACCTGTGTTGTTTTTTTTTAAATAGGTCCTGAGCCTGCACATCCTTTGCCTAGACTGCTGAAATAAACTGAGAAAGTCCTGAGAGTAAAAGAGGAACAAGAAAGCATTTTTGGGTTTCAAGTAAGGTATAATACTATCCCAAAAGTTAATTTTGCTGCAAATGATTGTGTGGGACCCCAGACTGAAGTTTCAATCACTGTCCCTCCAGTTTTGAGAAGCATACCAGCAAATCAACTTACTTCTAAACTTTCCGCTCCTGAATGGAATTTTGCGGCTTTTCCTTACCATACTATTGTGGAGAGAACTAGCGACCGAAAAAATACCTTAGGGATTAAAAGATGTATAGATTAGGGCGCTAGCAATCATCTTAACAAAATTTTACAGCAATAAAAAAGTGGAAAAAATAAAAATGTTTCTTATGTATTACAGGTTCGTCATTTTGAAAGTAGTAATTCGAAAGGACTTGATTCAAACATTGCCATTACCGAGAAGACTTTTAGATTATCTTAATTATAAACACTATTTCTCTGAACAAGTTGAAAGTGATAGTTCCCATTCCCAGGTAATTATCACCTATTTACTATATGAATATCAAATGTTAAGCATACATTTTCACTTAATTTTTTCAGGTTTCTGGAGAAGAAGGATCTGTTTAAAACAGTTCAAGGAACTCGTTTTCTAATGCATTTGGCTACCCCAAAGATTTGTTGAATATTTACTATTTTTAAAATGCTATATTAAGCTTTGTAAAATTAAAAATTTATTAATACTGCTCTTAAATTTAATATATTCGGTGCTATACAATATATAACATATTAATTTAAATAAAAATAACTTACTACAATTATATAATATGTATGTCTTTGTTCAAGAATCGTTTTTTTATGTTTAAAACAAAAACTTTCAAATTCAAATATCATATAATACATTTTTTTCCTAAAATAATTAACTTTACGTTGGTACTTCTTATGTACATATATCACAAAGTTCAGTCGCGGGAATCCGAAAAGGCGTAATTTTGTTCCTATTGCATTGAATGAAAGTGTATTCTGGTGGCACTTTTCAGAAGTTTTAAGTTGTGCATTCTGTTCCTCATCCAATTATAAATAAGTTTAGAATGAGAAGAAAAAGGGATATATATCCCATCACCCGCTGATTGGCGAAACGAGCACATTTTAATTCTATTTACCATATAATTAATTTGATGACTTCGAGCACTACAAAGCCTGAAACCACAGAAGTTGCAGCAATGACGGGTAAAATCTTGCCAGCAATTAATTTAGACTTATGACGATCGGCAAGTGCCGATATGTATAATTAGCTGCGCGCAGATTCGATGAGGCTGCAATAAAGTTTATGTGTAATTATTATCCTTCTCAAAATCGAGTAGTTTTATGCGGAAATTTAGTTCACCAAGAGTCTAAGAATTTTATTAATGCAATCCTAATCAACTTCAGAATCGTCATAGTTATTGGCAGCAGCAGCGTTTCATTGACTTTGATTCTTACAGCAGAACGTTCTTTGAATTCGGGTTCTTAAAAAAAAAAAGATAAAAACATCGTTTAATTGAATTAAAGAACTGTAATTAAGTATTTTCTTCGATTATATAAGCATAGAGTTAGTCATCACATTACTGGGTTTAAGAAGGTCTAATATTCTGAGGTGAACAGAAGTTGTGTTCCCGAAGAATTCTAGAACATGAGGATATTTTGAACATGTCTAATACATACGACTGCATATATACAATACAGATAACAAACAAAGTAATACTAAATCATAAAACAATACTTAGATTCGATTGGAAAAATTCAGTTGACATTAAATCTGGAACGTTTTAAATACTTTTGAGAATGATTACATGTGAGAAATTTCGTTTACAACGTGTCAGTAAGATTTCATTTGAAACGTTCAGAAAACGTTGTATCTGGAACCTTACATAAAAACTTCAGAATCATTACATTAGAAAGATTTCGTATATAGCGTGTCAGAAAGTTTTCATATGTAAGATTTAAGAACATTGAATCCGAAAGCTTTCAGAAACATTACATTTGAAATATATAAGGAAGGTTACTGTAACGTTACGATTTGCAATATTTTAATATTTACTATTACTGAAACGTTACATGCCGAGTGGGTATGTCTCTTGATTAAACATTTTAATGCATTTTTAAACATACGTAATGAGAACAACTTATGTACTATACGCGTATACCTGTAACCAAAGAGTGATTTTTACAAAAAATATCTCATCACAAAAGCAAATGTAAGACTTAACAAAACGAATATGAGAAAGAGACGGACACAAATTTCAGGTTTTTCTCTTGCATATAAAGCAATGAGTGATAGTTTGAGTCTTAAATACAGTCTTGAGCATAAGACAGTTAATCTTGTGTTGCTTTTAACCAATTTATAGTTAGTGTTGAAACTTCTGTCTTATAAAGTGCATTACTTAAAATTTACTTTTTATATATATTTTTTATCTTATGTTAAAGAAAAAAAAGAAAAAAATAACATCATAACGAAATTCTTATATATATGGATTAATTGAAATCGTCACAGCCAGCGTTTCATAATTTTTAATAGTGCAAAAGTTTAATTTATATGTGTCTTAAATAAATTAGAAAATTTATATTATTTGAAAAATAAATATAATGCCTTGTTCTGCTGTGACGCTTTCTATAGCTACTATATCCGCCATTATAGCTACTGCTTTAATAGCTATAGCATTCTCTACCGATAACTGGTTAAATTATGAAGTCAAAAGGAATAATATACAGGTAACTAAACTCATTGGCTAATTAAAGGAATCGTTTAATTTTATATTTTGAAAATTTAACGTTTTCATCAAACCTAAACTTTCTACATGCTGTGCTATTTTATACTACAATTTCACTTGTTTGAACAACGTTAAGTTTGTCTGTGTATGTGGATTTTATATGCAAGTGTGAGTGCGAATGGAATTCGCTGTTTGAACACAAATAAACATACATTTCAATTTCTTACCTTAAGCACGTACATATGTATACTTACCTCTACCTGTTTTGGATTAAAATTACTTGTAAAAAAAAACATTTTTAGCTAAAGCAAAGAGACTGGTTTTGAGTCGACGTTATCATCATCAATATGAGGCCCAGCGCAATGAGTGACTCAAATCAAATGTATTGTGTATGGGCCGTTTCACGCGAAACGGATAAGGCTTGAGCCATTGACTTGCTTTAATTAAAAACTAAAACCTTTTTTTAGATCCTAATTAAACTTGGTTGACTTACAGGACTTTAAAAGATTCAAACTATTAATACAAAATCATCAAAAATTAATTCTAAAATTGAAGTAGAAATAGAAGTACATAGTAAATTGATGAGTCGCTGCACGCCACGAATTATGTATTTATTTTATGAATTCCGATTCGTGATTTTTGCAGACGAAATTTTTGGCTTGCAGCAACTTTTTCTTTACTTAAATAGTATGGATTCAGCAGATAAACAAAACGAATGCAACAAATAGTTTTCGACCAAAATAAGAAGATAAAAAATCTCACCTCATGCATGACCAAAAAACTGTTAACCCCTAAATTTGGTTTTCCTGTTTTTTTTTTTTTTGCTTAAACAAAATTATTAATTTTAAAATTATTTTAGCGTCCGCACAACAATAAGTCTATATATTATGAAAACTGCAATAGATGACAATATTTATTGGCAAATGGAATGTGGATGTACATAAGCGCAAATATTTAAATGCAAATAAGCTTAAAAATAAGTAAAGCAAACAAAGCAGAAGTAAATATTTGTTTACACAAAGTTTTTTTTTTTTTTGTTCAAGCAAATTTATTTTATAAAACTTAAAAAAAATTTCTATGGATTAATGCTTTTTTCAGTCAATAACATTCCAATTTTTCGGTTTGTTCCACTTGCAGATTTAAGACAGAATTTTAAATTTCATATTAAATTATGTACCGAACCTACATAGCATCATCATTTTGCTAAAAATAATTCATGTCGTTTTGTTTTTTTTTTTTTCAAGATGACGTAAAATTTTTTTTTAATTATGACCAATATTTTTTTTTTATTTAACAAATAAATATAAACAAACAAATTATAATTGTAAATAACAGAATGGATGAATAGTTTTTTTATTTGGTTTTATTTACGAAGTATGTATGCACATATGTATGAATTTTTTAATTACGCTAACTAACGCTTAGGATATAACCCCTTTAAACAGACTACGCCGCACAGTGGGAAAACGTGGCCATAACTACAAAAAGAAAAAATAATTGCTAGTGATTTAAAAATGTTTATCGAGAATTGTTAGTTAAAACTTAGGAAAAGACAAAAAAATTATAAAAGTTTTAAATTGTTTTTATATATTTCTTTAACAAATCAAAAACTATAAAATATATCGCATGATTTGTAAGATTTTTGAAATCAACGTTGCCGAATTAATAAAAATTGATACGCATTTTGAAGAAAAAGCCTCAACCACATCACGCCTTTGTAGGAGAGGTAGGCGTGTCCGTGAATGGATTTTTTTCATATTCACAAATATTTGTTGTTTTAACAAAGCTATCCACAGTGGGCGCCCGGGCGAGGAGCTAATTTGCACTTTGGCCCTCACTTTTGTTTCTCGAAAACCATACTAAAATTAAATAGGTATTTTGTTAATTGAATTACAAATCACCTAGTCTCTGGAATTAATTACATTTATTAAAAAAAATTAAATTTTGAGGACTGTTTCGCCGCCCCCCAAGTGGTTGCACTCGTGGTGACCGCCTCCTCGGCCCCACCCTAGATACACTACTGCGCACAATGACTTGTTCCATAGATAAAATCAAAATAAGGAAATATTGATATCGTTGTTTTAAAGGTAAAACATCCACTAAAATAGATCATAAATTCAAAAAAAAGTTAAATTTCCAACCGCTAGATATTTCAAAAGTTGATTATTTTTATATGAATTTTATGTTTTATTGCATCTTGACAAAGGGGTAAGAGAAAAAAAATTGACAAAACTACAATTTTTGAACAAAAATATAAAAGTTTGTTTTTTTTTTGTAAAAGTAATAAATTTGTGACCAATTTTCTCAAAAACTTTTCATGATGCAATAAATTTTGGAACCATTTCTTTATATATTATATATAATAAATTTTATAGCAAGTTTTTCTCCCGATAATCGTTCAAATGTATAATCTTTATGACATTACTTTATTAGCATAAAAACAAAACAAAAAATTTGTAAAAAAAAATCCCATTTACTCAAAAACCATTAAAATATTCAACATATTTAAAAAACGAAATTTCATTCAATTTCGACCACTATTTTTGTCTATCGTTTGTATGGAGGCGAATCATTGTGCGTCTTGCTTATTTGTAAAAAAACGTAGTAGGCGGAGAGCCGGCTGTAGAAAAGTCGAGTGTATAAGATTACAGGATGAGATGTATGCCAAATGATAGAGCTCGATGAGCCTAAATGGAATATCTAGGGTTGCCTTGCCAAAGCCTGTCCCGATGGCCGAAAATGCCCGAATTTTAGCCAATTTTGTTGTTCTAATTAAAACTGTAGTACATAACAGCCCGAAATGTATGCCAAATGATAGAACTCTAACTATAATACATGGGATTGCATTGTTGAATCCTGTCCCAAACATGGGTTTTCACCGTATTTTTTGGTCAATTTTCATTAATGAAGATAACAGCTTGAAATTCGTGCCAAATGATAGAGATTGAAGAGCCTAAATAGAATATATAGGGTTGTATTGTCGAATCCTGCCCCAAACATGGGTTGCCACTCATTTCATGTCAACTAATATTTAGGACATGATTCGACAAGGCAACCCTATATATTCTATTTAGGCCACTGGCCATGTGCCATTGGTCTAACCATTGCGTAAGACGTTACCTTACATTAAATCTTCTCCATTACATACCTGGTAGCAAAGAAGTTCACATATCATTAAAATTGTTCCATGATTTTAGTATTTCCTCTGGGGAGTAATTTACACTTGGTCTGGTTAAGATTGTTTGCAATTGTTCTGGTAGTTTTTTCATCCACCTGCCCAAAACGTCCTCTTTTTATATCCCACACTCAGGGTACATACATATATTCACTCTGTCATATCGCTTGAAACAAACTAAAGGGGGGCGTAACAGCTATAGAAAAGTATATCGGCCACTTCACGTGATGCGGACAACGAAAAAAAATGTGAGATTTTGAAATTTGTTCACATTCGGCCTAAATGTACTTTTAGAAGATGTGCAATAAAATGTTTAATATTTTTTGTGTAGTGGTTTTTATAGGTCCACTGACTGCTCTTTTCAATTATGAAATTAAATTTAAACTTTGGATTTTTTCTTTTTCTTGTAGAAAACCGGAAGTAAACATTTCAAATCAGAGTTTTAATAATTTCAGCTATTTTTTATAAAACATTTTAATTTCATTTATAGCTTAAAGTATGTAGATAATACACAAAAAGTTTGATAATAGGATCTACATTAGCTTAGAAGATAAAATGGTCGAGTTCAAGATGAGCAAAAAGCACTGGAATCGATGAAATTTGCATCTGTGAAACCATACGATGCATTTCTTCATTCATTTTTTTTTTTTTTTTCTTAAGCTCACGAGTTTTCTGACTGAGTTTCAAAAGTGCTATTGTTGCATAGAATTAATGATTCCTTGTGCTTGAGGAAAACCTGACTAAATTTTCATATTAGTGCTCATGTTTATGGGCGGGAATCTTTATAGAAAAGCCATCAATCCTTGGATATATTAAATGTTCTTGTCAGTCTCCTGCTGATTCAATTGGAAAATTTTAGTAGGTATCTAAAAACAATTGTTGGATTTCAAGATTTGTACTGGATGCACCAGTTGTTTGATCGGAACTCTTGCAAATGTGTCTTCTGAATGCTTGCGCAATTTATCACACAAGCGACGACGGAGCGCATTTTTAAACTCTAAACAAATTGTAGTTTTTTTACCGCGCAGTTTATCTTCCCCTATTCACTTGCCATGTTCGCTGTCATAAAAAAATTTATTATTTCAACACACGAATTACAAAAAATAACAAAGTTTTAATATTTATTAGAAGACTTAGTTCACTATTTACTGTGAGAGATAAAAAATAAAACATATCTTATGGAAATAAATCTTAAAACGAAGAATTGTTTAAAGCTAATAGTTTTAAAAATGGAAAAATAAGAAACAAAATCGAAACCTAAGCTAAAGGACTTAAGATTTTTTGTAGAATAAAGAAATTCAAAAAAGTTTTTAAAGCTTTAAATTTACATATGGGGCCGTCCATTAGTTAAGGGCAGGGTAACGTATTTAACGTATTTTTTTTCACTTTTTTTTATTTTTTTATCTAAATGAAAAACCTTTCAAGAATATTATGTGAAAATTTGAGACGGATCGGAGCAAAAACAACGAAGATACAGCAGTTTAAGCAACCGTGCCTCATACATGACTCAGTGCACGTTTAAAACTTTAAAGCGTTTTTACCACAACTTGCGTTTTCAAAGTCGGTGTCCACCGTATCTTCAAAACTACTGCATCGATTCTTTTGAAATTTTGAACACTATTTCTGTACATAATTTACGAGGTAACGCTGGAGAGTTTTTTTTTTTCAAATTTGTCAATATTTGTTATTTAATAATAACAAATTATCCGATTTTTTTTTTGCAAAAATCGCGTTTTTCACTTCAAAGTGTTCCCAAAAATTGAAAAATTTAAATTTCAACAAAACCCCTCAGCGTTACCTGGGGAAATCGATTATCTAACGAAAAATTTTTTTTTTTTTGATTTGAAATGATCCAGCACCGACTTATCGTGGACATCGCAATTCTACTTTTTTCTGAGACGATTCCAAAAAAATGCTGCCATTGCCGTAGTTTTCAATATTTCTACCCGACAATTTTTCAAATGTTATAATTTGATCTACCATTGGTTTTAATAAATAGATTTTAACTGTGTTGTCGAAAAAAATTCACAAAAATGTTCCTGTTTTTGTACGAATTAACGTTACCCTCCCCTTAAGGGATGTGTTTTTTGAAAATTCGGACCCCCTCTCCTTTGGTGAGATTTTGTGAGACCTCTCCACCCTGGTGGGACTTACTCTATAATTTTTAAATATATAATTAAATTTACTTGATATGTTCATTGGAGTCAAAAATAACCATTTGCTTATGAAAAATAGCATTGAAATGTGCAGTTTATGTGAAATTTAATTTAAAACTTAATTTTAATAATTTAGTTCTGAAAACTGAAATAAAATATCAATAGAAAATTTTAAGAACAATAGTTCTTTTAACTAAATATTCTTTTTTGAGTGATTTTAATCTATTAACTTTTCTTAAGGCTTTTGCAGCAAAACATTCCGATTCCGAATCTCTATTAAGTAACATGAACAGCAAATACTACTATTACACCAGAACAAGAGGGCTGTTTCGAATTTGCTACCCAAAGGATAAGCCACCAGCGAGTGCAGGTAAGTTCAATTTAAAATGTGGATAATAATGATTTCTAGTGTCAAAATTACACTTTTTTACTTGAATAGTAAATATCAGTTATTAGGGTGAAGTAACGCCTCCTAATTACATCGAGATAAATTAAATCAGAGTTATAAACGCTTTTGAGCGATATTAAATTTTTGAAATTTGCTCCAGTAGTTTCTGGAATAGGTTACAATTCGGTGAAAGCTAGGAGTGTGAAGACCGATTTTGCCTTTTATTTAATCACACAAAGCACAACCGTATATGATTACGTACAAATGAAACGTATACCAACTTATTGGCTATAATTTACAGTTAATATGATGATATTTAAATGAAACTTATCTCCAAAAGTGAAGGCGTTATAGAAAAACAAATTACAGTTTTGGATTCAACGGCGCAAAATTCAAAGAATATCAATGAATTTTAAAATAACAAAAAATATGGAGCAATTTCTGGCTTAGAAAAATATTCGGGTTCATCAAACGTGTTCTTAATTTGGCTCAATTTAATATGGGACTTATTTAAACCGAAACGAAACTTTTGGTATTCGGAATTCGAAAATCTTAGTAACTTAAACTTTCTCCATCATGTCTTATTTATGTACTTAATTACATACATACAAAAAAAAATTTTTATTTCTAATAAATTTTAAGTGCAGTAAGTGCTCGTATATTCATTATTTGTTTATTTTAATAATAACTATAATAATTGAAACATAAATGTATATTACATTTCAACACATTTTTTCTAGTTCCAACATATTTGTCTCCATTGGAAACGCATTGCTCAAATATCGATTACTTTCCCCACATCGAAGATGACAAGAACTCCAACGATGACGCTACTTCAAGGCTTCATTTAGCCAGGTCATGTGTTGCTTTATTTATTATAAGGTATACAAATAATTGGATAACAATATCTATTTTTTATTCGGGAAAGTTTAGATTTTTTCTTGTAACAGATCTGCTATACTGTTATGACTTCAAAGAATCTGTTGTAACATATTAACCAAATTTCATATTCTGTGTTTTATTTTTCAGTTTTGTGACAATATTTTGTGCATTTTGGACTGGACTATCAGGTTGTTGGAAACGATCTTCAGGTGCTATAACAGCAACATCTATTCTACTTTTAGCAACCTGCTTATTAGCTGCTGGTGCTATGGGACTGTGGCATACAATGGAGTTCTTTGAAAAAGAAAAAGTAGTTGGTGAAGACTTTTATCAGCAGTGGAATACAGTAAGTATACTGGATACACAAGAGTCGTTCTTTGCTTAATGACCACCTTAATTTTTTTTGTTCTTCCAAAAAATGAATGGGCTTTTGTCGAATATTGTATATATTGTATGTATGTTTTTTTTTTTTTTTTGAAAATTAAAATAATTCATCAATTTTAAGAAAAAAGTAGTTCTTTTGGACCCCCTTAATGGTTTCATAAAAAATTACTTTTCGATGTAACTTTGTCTCAAATATGTCGAAAATCCGTAACTTTTACGGACTTTTAGGTTGTCCTGGTTGAAAATGGTAGAAAAATCTATAGAGTAGTTAAAATTATGCCGTTCTGTTAATTTAGAAAAATGCAGATATGTATCTTGGTTTTGAAATAAAATAGTGATATACGATTTCGACATTCTTTTAAGTATATGATAGTACATTAAAAATTATGTACCACGGGATCGGCGGTAAAATAATATTTGAGGTGTTGCAACTAGAAAGTGGAAAATCGATACTTTTTAACTTTTGTCCGGTCAATTTTCAATTTTTTTATAAGAAAGAAAGAAGAAAAACTAATCATGGATTCGAATTCCCCGATCGATAGATGCCCGAAAACCATACCCACTTTGTTGGAAAATTTGACAACCTCTGTAACTTGCACCATTTTTAAATCAATATTTTTGAAAATGGGTTGTCTACTTAAAACAGAGGGCGCTAATCCTATCGGTTTTCAATGTTAACCTTAATCTTAGTAATGAGCTTTGTCCAGACATATAAGGCTATTGTAATCCGCTGACACATCGTGAAAAAATCAAAAAGTTTTGATTTTGAACTGCTGTAATGTACATACATACATGCAACTATTAAACCTGTTTGATACAAAATAAATTGAATCACCCTAATGTATGTACATTAGACATGTTCAAATCTCATGATCTAGAATTCTTCGGGAACATCCGAAATTCCAAAATTTATTCATGTTCGAGTATATCCTCATTTAAAAAAAATACTAGGGTTACTTCTGCAAAATATTAATTTTTTGGACTTTGATTAATAAAACGAAGAAAATTATTTTTTATTCTTATTAGAAATCTTTCTTTTTTAATTTTTTTTTTCGATTTTTCTTAAGTTCACATAAGGAAATATCAAAAAAATTGTTACCTTTATTTTCAAACCTACATTTTAATTCATGATCTCTGCGCAAGTAAAGCTTTAATGTTTCTTGTTTAATAGCTCAAATCCTTTGCTGATTTTAGTATATTCACCTTAATGCACTATTATATGAAATATGCCACTATATGAAGATCGGTTGAAAAAATAAATTGGAAAAAAATAAAATTTAATTTTTGGTCCTTTACCTTGGCTTTTGCACCGTGACTTGATAGGTAAAAACGGTTTTCAGTATAGAATTTAGCGACCCAAAGTTCATACGAGAAATATAGTTTAGTTCAAAAAAATAATGTAATAAAACTTTTTTAGCTTTGACACTTGTGCGGGTGCTCGAGTTTTTCCTTTATGAAAGTAAACATAAAAGTTCTTAAGAGTTGCAAAAATGCATTTGATTTCATTTCTAACAAGTTCGATAAGTCTATATACTAAAAATATATGTGAAATAAATAAAAATAATCATTTACTTTCGCCGTCGAAAATATAACATTTTATGGGTATAAGATCTTACACCAGATAACCTCGGGTGACTTTCGTTTGAAAATTTTAGAAAATAATTTGATTTTTTCAAAATACAGTGAAATTCCCCATAACCGACCACTATTCCACCGTCGCATTATTTTTGTCCGGTTATTGGAGCGTCCGGCTATCGGAATGAATTTTGTATGGAAAAGTTAGTGAGTGTCGCTGAAATATGTCCGGTTATGGGAGCTGTCCGGCTATGCGGGCAGTCCGTAATGGGTAATTTCACTGTATACAAACACATAGTAAGACTTTTGATTAACTAGAACTTTCGAGCGTATTTAATTTTAATTTATTTTTGCAGCTACTTGTCTGGAGATAAATTATAACGATTATTCTAAGCTTTTAAATGCTCATATTTTTTTTTCGTGATTGAAATTTTTACCCTTAATAATTATTATTATATATTTGTTAGGTACTTAGAGATAATACTAAATTGTCTTACGACTGGTCGTACGTAGTTGCATGGGCTGGAGTTGGATCATTTCTTTTAGCCGCAATTTTATTATCTGGAGCAGCAGTTTGCCTCAGAAGTGAACGTGAAAAGGAAGAGCAGTTAAATTTGCAATATTTAATGCCTGGTTTGTACATATTTCCGTTAATACATAATTTGTAGTTACTAATTTTAAAGTGTTTTCAGTGTACTCTCAAAAGCAACCACCATATCCTCCATATGCCAATTACACGACACCACAAATTTATCCAGGCCCATATTATCATGGATCACAATATGGACCTTATAATTATTAACATCGTCACATATGTAAATTAAACCAATGATAACGAGGCTAACTGAAATTCTAACGTTTCTTCTTTCTTCCTAGTTGTAAACATTATTGTAATTAGTAAGACAAATCAATGCATAGGATGGTCATCAATAAAAAAAAACGTATGCACCAGCGGCAGAAAACGAATCGAATCTAAATGATGTAAAAAAAATTTAAAAGAAAGACAAAACCCGGGCAACCCAATCCAATTGGAATTTTTATTTTCGAAAATTGAAGTGTATTATTTCTTTTGTCTGCAACATAAGCTGTTAAACAACAAAACCAACGATTAACAGATAATATCATGAGCATTCTAATGTGTGTCAATTATCAATTGACATTTGGCACCACTGCATTGTACCAAAGTTAAATTTCATGTACTTTGATTTTTTTTATATAAATTTTATATGTATGTACAGCCGTAGTCAAAAGTATTAGGCACCCCTTAATTTTTTCAATTCTGCTAGAATGTTTAAAAAGTTATTATTTGCAATTTTTATATAAGCTATTTTTTTCTTTAAATGAATGTATAGTTGACTCCCTCCTTAGTCCTTGTAACAATTTTTATTCTTTAAAGCATACTGTCAAAAAGGCATTTCCTTATAGAGTGGGAAATTTCACTCACCTCTCCTTTTATATATTCAACCAATTGCGTCTGTGCACCTTTACTTTTGATATTTTCAACAAATTCACAATCGGAAATAGATCTAAATATATGAAAATACACAAGGTGCCTAATACTTTTGACCATTCATATTTCATTTGTATTTCATAATTTTTTTTTTCAAGTCAATACAAACTTCAAGGCTTAATATCACAAAATTGCAACTTTGTGGCTTTATGTAAGGAGCCCTATTATTATATATACATATATCTAAAATTCATAATTCATAAAAATAATTGTAAAATCAGGGCAATATACGGTTTGACATGGGTTGACTAAGACTATTTTTGTGTCTATCCTCTCGAGTGTAGTCGATCATTTTTACTCCTGAGTCAAAGTCAAATTTACTTCCACTCTTTTGAGTAGAACCTTAGATTGTTTTCGATTATGTCAACCATTCTTCTATTCCATGTATGTAATAGGGTCAACCTTTAAAGTGTAGCAGCTAAGCGAAATTAAGTTTTGTTTTATTTCGGCACACTATGTAACTTCTAATATACCGTCACTTTCTCGTGCTTTTACATTTGCCGTCGTTTATGTACCTAATAATACCATATTCACAAAAGACTTTTGAAACTTTTAATTATGGACTTGCTCGTTGCACACCCTTAATGTATACCAATATGACTTCATTTCATATTACATCATCAATAAGAAATAGACAATTTTTTGTATATGTTCAACTTAAGAACGGTTTCCAAATCTAAATTAACTTAAACTGGAACTTTAACCAACAGTGAAACAGTAAAGCTCTGTTAGTTTAAGTAAAGGTTAAGCTATATATAGCTAGATATTTACAAAATGGCACTTAGAGTTTCACTATTAAGTCGCGATTTGCGTAAAGCAATGTAATATTTGTTTTGTTAATTCACTCCGGTGTTAAAATAGGCATGCTGAAAGCTGATGTCGATTTTTAGTGGTGTGCAGTACCACAAACGTTATATCTTGGAGTTTATGCAATAATTTTGATGAAACTTGGTGTAAAGACATTTAACGACAAGTAAACATTCCCGACAAAAAATAGGCAGAATAGTGCATGGCACTTCCAATGGAAGCACCAAGCAAATAAACAAAGCAAACATAATGAAACATTATTACTGGACGCTCATTGGACAAAAAGTAGAAAAAGTAGGTGGGGTACAAGCATTGCTGCCAGTAAGAAAAAAATTTGCATAGCAATATCGTGTAGCAAAACGGTAAGCAGCATAGCAAATGTAAACATCCAGATACATACTTTTTATTGTAAATAGTTCACAAATTTCAACTGTAAGTTTTTAAAGTCTAATAACCAATCCTAAAATGTGCAGGAATGACCCTCTTTTTCTACTGGGCGGTCAATCACTATGAGCTTTTAATAAGGATCATAAATGACTCTTGAACTGAAACATATTTTGCTCATGTTTGGCAATCCATAAAACTTATTTGAGCTACTCTAGTTCTAAAATTTTAATTTAGATACTTAAAAAAAGTTTTATTCTCACCAAATTTCGCCAAAACTCGGGGACAGCTTTTAGGAGGTCGGTGAAGTTTCTGGTGAGTTCCAGACTTCATTTCCGACTTTTCAACATCGATTGGTGTACTAAAATTTTTTCAAATATTTGTCCTGAACTCCATTTTTCACGCCTACTGTCTGAAATATAAAAAAAAAAAAATTAAAGTTTTCAGCAATATTTTAAAAAAAAATTTTCAATTGACTAAATAACTTATTCTTTTTTTGCCAACTCTGCATAAAAAAATATTAATCAAAAAATTAAAAAAAAAAAAAAAACGAGTTAAAAATCTGTTTCGTTATTGCTAATATTTTTCATTTTTCGTTAACTTTTGTTATATAATTTTGGCAGTAGTACATATGTACCATTTATACGCTGATTGAATATTGTAGCTCACTTTTGTACGAGGTTTTTATTTGAACCACTTTCGCTCTAAGCGTGTTATGTGTACTGTATAGTACGATAAAATTATTTTACATGCATGTTGTGGCTTCATATATACTAGGTAGGTTCACAAATGCATGTTCCGGTTAAGCTTTTCAAAATATAAACTTTAAGCTGACATATATATGATTGGGTGTTGCTATTAAAATAAAATTTTAAGAAATAATATTTGAATTTTCTAATTTAATTGTAGAAAAACTTTCGCTGCAACATTTTGACCAATGGTCAAAATGATATTTACCCCTGTATTATGTAAGACGAAACAATTGAGTAACTGATTTTCGTCTACCTATATTTTGAAAAAAAAAACCTGAATCAACGTTTTTTTTTTCAAATTATGTTATTTAATTCTAAATGAACATAAAAGTTGGACCAAACCCTTAGTTAAAAGTTTCTAATTTTATCAGTCACTCACTTTTTTCGCCTTACATACTACGGCGATTAATTAATTAGCTTCACGAACTTCGCGTCGATAATGAACAAAACATATTTATATGTACAAGTACATATGTATGTATGTATCTTTTATTTAAAAAAGAATATATATGCTATATAAAATAAAAATTTATAAAAATTATTGTACGTAAATTATCGAACAAAAATTTATATTAAGATATCACATTTTATACAAAGTTTTTGTTGTATTTTGTAATAAGTGCTATAATTGGGCCCTATCGGTTGTCAAAAAAAAAAAATAAACTGACTATACGCAATTTCAATCGGTCGCGCATATTAAATGTCAATTTCTAAGGCCCAATAATATTTATAAGAAATATAATAATACAAATTATATATAAATTTGTTACAAATTGTCGTCTTCCGTGGTAAATTTATACTATGTACAATTATTAGAATTGTTAGTAATCACCAAATTCAAAGCTAGAATATATTATATTTTTCATCATTTCAAAAATTACATTTTTTAATTTACTTAACCAAAAGTGTAACTTCGATGAGCAAAAACAAGTTCTCGTGTTAGTTTTCTTTGAAAAAGAAAATTAAATTCTCGTTTCCGCCATGTTCAAAAAACAGTTTACAATATTTCGGTACTAAGTAACAGTAACATTAAAAGCAACAGCCTGTTACGACTTAAAGGTGAAATTTAAAAATAACTACAGTGGACCCTCGATTATCCGTCAGACACGGGACCAGAAGCCTGACGGATAATTGAATAGACGGATAATCGAATATATGGCAGAATTTTGTTTTGATTCTGTATGGTGATGTAGTTTTGCGCGACCATCCAATGATTCCATTTGAGAGACATACTTTTCGATCTCATCAGCATGTTCTTTATATCACTAATTGTGGTTCGCAAAATACCAAATTGAGTGCTCAAAGTTGTAATAGCAGATACACCTTTTTTGATTTGTCTAATGATTTCCATTTTTTTTTTTTTTTTCAATCGTAAGAACGGTTCTCTGGCGTTTTTGTTTACCAGATTCGGATGGTTGAGGCTCCATTGTGAAGCCAAAAAAATTTGTGTAATCCACTTTACTTGGCGAATAAAGTGCAACTGACCAAAATCAATTAGAGAGCGCAAATGAACAAAATCAATCATGTTATGAAATTGAATCACACAATAAATGAACTAGATTAATGAATTTCTGTGAAATTTTCATCTCCGAATTTCGTAAGAAAAATTTCAGACAGAATCGCTTCGCGTATTGTGTGCATACATAAACAGAATCAAAACAAAACAAAAAAAAAAGTTTGCTGACAAAATGTGACGGTTAATCAGAGTGACGGTTGATCGGGAGACGGATAGTCGAGGTTCCACTGTAATTAGTTAGGGAGCTGGTGGCAGAAATTTTCAAATGTTATCATGCGGCTGAGGTGGAAAATTATGAATTTCTAAGTAATATAAATAGTATGAACAATCTCTGTCATTGCGTTGTCCATTGAGAATGTGTTAAAAAAAAGGTACCATAAAAATTTTATAGCGTCTGCCTTTTGTTTTAAACAATCCGTCTAAACACCATTAATTTTTTTTTTTTGAAATAAAAAATAAATTTTACTCTTACAAATTTTCCACACTATATATTTTCAAAATTATTGTCCTAAATTTTTTTATTGAATTTATTTCTTTCATATTTTTCAAATGCAACAAAATCTTTGAAAGCTTTCAAATATTTTTTCCTTTCTTTGCTTTCAACATTCCCCTTGACTTCAGTTCAATATTTAATTTTAAAGAAAAGTTTCCCAAACTACACCGAATTGGGCCGGGGCCCTGTCCTCTTTTTAAACCCCTACCCAGATATTTTATTTTAACTTAATTTTAATTATTTCACGCATCACCTACCAACATTGTGTTATGACTAGGAGTGAAAATCACGGTATCGCAAGACTTTCAGTAAAATATAGACTTAATATTTCTGGGATTGAAGAAGGTTAATTTCGGGGTTATAATAAAAAATTTTAATGTTTTTATTTCAAAAGCGTTCCGTTTTATTACATAATAAAGCAATAATTACTTTCAATAATTGGACGGCCGCACAATGGCTTATATTCATACAGAAGGTGTTAAAAAATAGAAATAATCATCTTAGAGCAATAAAATTTAGCATGATTTAACTAACCCTATCATTATACCATGTATATGAGTACTATTGAATAAATAAAAACAAAAACAAATTTAAGTCCTGTTGCGTGCGGGGTAGATTTGAAATGTGATGGGAAATATGCGCGAGGGTGGTTTATTTGATGTGGCTGGTTGAGGTACTCTCGGCGGTTGGGACTGCGGATGCTGGAGAAACCTCCAAAAATAAATCCTCGGACTGCAATCACAATGCAGTCTAATAAAAATAGAAGTGCGTTGGTTGCGGTGGATCAGGTGCCAATGTTGTCGGAGAAATTCGATTATGTATCCATGCTCAGTGTAGAAACGGCTGGTAAAGTCTGTTGCTCGCAATCGGAGGCTAATTTACTCACTTATAAAGATCAAAAAGAAAGGAAAATAAATAGTTTTGGCTGTTGGCTACTTCGGTTCACATGCAGGCTTGTCAAAGTGCAAAAAGATAAACAACTTTGACAGCTGTACGTAAAATCAAGTGTCTTCTACATGTTGGTGAAAAGTTGACACTAGCATTTTCTTTCGAAGTCGATAAAGTGGCTCTGATGTCTTTCCAACTAGGGTATCGTAGGTTCATGGTAGGATCAAAGGTCGATGTTACTCAAATAGCGGGAGAAACGTATTTGAGTGCAGATGATGCAAAATAGAATGGTATGAGTGGGATTAGGGTTTACTTGGTATAGGGTCATTTTTTTTTAAATGTGTATGTTATGTGAGTGTTTTATATGGGGTAGGGAACATTATGTGCAGGCATAAACTGTTTGACTGGCAAAGTTCGGCTTAGTGACTACAATCACTAGGCGCAAAATTTCAAACGCTAAGTACACCTTGGACCGGAAAGAAGTGTAATTTCGATTCGGAAAAATAAATTAAATAAAAGTTTTGGTTAGCCACAAAATAAACGAAAAGGTTTTGTCGTGCAATAAATTTAAATTATAAAGTTCCGCAGTTGTCGCGAGTGTTTTAAGCCAGTGATCAAGGTAGGAATTTGAGACGAAATTACCTTAGGTTTTGAACGAAGTTAACGTTTTTTTTGTATGTTCAAAAGTGACCAGTTTTGTTGAGGACGCGAAGCCAGAAATTTTGTCTGCCAAGCAGTTCCAAGGAGTAAAAAGAAATGTGAGTTTTTTGAAAAGGTTTTTGTGTACAAGTTGCAATTTGTTCAATTTAAATTGTTTTATTCCTAACCTAGTGTGGCTGACCCATCAAGGAAAGTGACGACACCGTTTGGAAAATTCAGGAAAAAATTTAACAACCAAAAGATAAGTCAGCCACAATTCCTTTACTTCAATATTCATGTACATATATATATATACATAAAATTTTTAAAACGGAATCCAAGTGCTAGGTTTCCGCGCGCAAATAGCCGCGTCCACAAATCTCCATTTTGTAGCAGTCATAAAATAAAAATGGTGGGAGCCCTGTAAACGGTACGGGCACGGCGCAACCATTTTATTTTAGTCTCGACCAGATTGAGTTCCAACGGAAGCAGAAACGTTCGAATTCGAAAGTTCGATCGAACTTGAACAGTGGCACAAAAGTGCAAATTTATGCTAATTTTTTTTTGATTGTTTTTTGTTAGATTCAAAATTTCGATATTTGTTTTAAATTCAAACTTACTTATGTTAGCTTAAATCGTATTTTAATATAAATCCTTGCGTCTTGTGTAAGTATTCGTGGAGAAGTTCGTTTGCGCAGTTAATTTGAATTTACGGTTTTTGTTGTTGTCTTTTTTTTTGTAGGCCCAAACCCAAAAGAGCTCTTGTAGGTCAAGCCGATAAAACATTGTATGCCCAAGAAAAAGGAAGGGAATAAGTTTCAGGGCCCGATTTTCGTATTTTTTTAAACCGCGAAAATAATTTCTCCGGAATACAATAGCTTAAGTTTTTCATAGGGTTAAATTTAAAATGGTTAAGACACCATTTTATATGATTTAGCATAGGATTACTATTTCATATTTTTTTTTTTTTTGATTTTTTTGTTTGTATACTTATCCACATATGCCTATTTTTTCTTTTTGCTATATTTTGTCACAAATTGATTCGTATTAAAGGAAAATGCAAAAGAAATTTAATATTGTTTAATGTAACTTTTAATTCAAATTTCTTTTGTACAATATTAATGTTTTTTTTTTTTTGTGGTTGCAAATTCGAGAGTGTTGTTGCAAGTTTAATTAATTTAAATTTTCATCAAATTTTTTTTTGCAATTTAAAACTAGCTAATTTTGATTTGTGACAAGTTTTATAAATCTTTGATTATATATTATTATACATATTATTACTGCTTACATATATATATATATACACATATTTGCTCACGCATAATATACACATATTTCCATGAAATTTTTTTATCCTAATTTTTCTTAATCCTAAATCTTAAAATTTTATAATTCGTCCTGTTTTGGATTCGTTCGCTGTCATCAATTTCGTGCCTTTGTGTCTTTGCCATACCTTCGACACCTGAAAGAAATGGTAAAAATGTTATGATTAATTTTGAATGCGACTAAAATGAGTTGGTAATTTCCTAAATAAAGGGGGGGGCGAACATCATGACCGGTGAAATGTAGGTGTAGATTCTTGGCGAAGAAAAAAAAAAAAGGAAAATGTATTGGGATTGCCATAAAAATCGGTGATGGCAATCTAGGTTGGGAGGGCGCGCAGGAATACGTCATCGAATTCCTTTGTTCATGTGGTGAACTGAGAAACTTTTTTATATTTTAGTTTGAAATGAGAGAATTTTGATTTATTTAAATTTTATTTTTGTTTGCTTCTTATCAAGTTTTTTTTTGTATTTCTACATATTTTAAATTTCACTTCCTGCAAAGTGAAATTTATTGTTTGAGCCCTCGACCAAACGCGGCGGGTTCACAACCCCCCCTTGGAAACTGCAAGTTAGCCGTGGCAGGGCCGCGTTTAGGTAAGATGACTAGGGACCTTATAACAATATGGCGCCCAAACAAAATAATTTAAAAAGGGGTGAAAACAGCTAGCATCCCCGGTTTTCACCGTGTAACGACATGGTATCAAAACCAAAATTGCTTGGCAGGAAGTTAAATCATCAGTCCGATTAAAAGCCATAATAATATCGAACGTATCCGTTTACGCGCTTAACAGCAATTGGATTTTATCGGCTCGTATTTCGCCATGGTGACTTAGACAGGCAACTGCTGATGAGCTAAATGCATCTCGCGAATTAGGGACCGATGACATACCAATTGCATAGATTTTTAAAGTAATAGCCGTTAATTATTTTTTTTTTTCAAAAGAGAGTCATCCGTTCTTAGACTTTCTAACGTCTCAGTGGCTTAGTGAGAATAATTATCGATATGATACTAACAGCACTGTGCGGTGGAAGGGCTGAGAACCTGATGTCGTGAAAATTAAATAAGTTGCCTCGTTTCGGGACCTCTACGGGTCTAGTGGCTTAGTAGCAAATCTTCTTCAAAGACAAAATCTAATTGCACTGGACTTGGGGAGAGTCGGAATGTGAGCAGGATATGGTCAATAGTGGTGATGCGCCCTTGACTGAAATTCTAGCCATATGACAAAAATTTAAATGCAAGGGTGTGGAAAACAGCTAAAATTTTCGTGCCGCGCTGAAGTTAAGCAATTTTTAAAATATGGTGTAACCTTAGGCTTTAGATTTTTTTTAGAACAGACCTAAGTTGTATACTGCTTTGGATGCTGATAATAAATCCTCATAAAAAAATAAGGATATTATTGTAGAGGAATGAAAAAGGAAATTGTATGCCCTGCACGAGGCTTAGGACATAGTATAATTACCATTTTTGATCATAAATTTTACCACATAATGAACTCAATAAGAGTGCGCAGAAAACAAGAATATTCGCCAAAAAAATAAAACAACAGTCTTTATTGTAAAATACATATTCACTCGGTCATGAAAGCCCCCTCTTTTCACTTAAAATATTTTTTTTTATAAAGAAATTTAAATTCGAAGCAGAAATTAGTGGTTGAAGTCAATGAGCAGCCCAAAAGAATTGGTTGAGATTCAGACTAGAATTCCAATAGAGTTGAAAAGAAAAGAAGAGTCCAAAAAGCGTCAATATCAATACGATATCAATCGCTCAATTAGTACACGTAGCCCATTAACAAAAATAATAGCAATGGATGGCTCCAAAAGAGATGGTGTTCAGGGGAAAGACACTACATTTTATGATTTATCCAAAACCATAAATGCCGCAGTAGTCACCGAGGGTGCTGCTGGGGTAGGCACCGGAGCGATTCCCAAGAATCCTAATAGAACAGATTTTTCTCAAAATTTTTCAGTACCACCGCCTCAAAATAACCAGCAAAAAACCCATACCACACAGTCTAGTGGGGCTAATCCTATTTTGAATAAGGAAAGTTTAGAATATATTGCGGGTTTGGTGAGGAATGAAAATGAACAGTATAAAGTCTATCTAGAAAGGTCACTGGAAACGAAAATTATGGAGGTAATGCAGGCCAGTATGACTACCTTAATGAAAAATTTGAACCTTACCCAAAATTTAGGCCAGAATAGTGGTTCCGCGCAAAGATCCTCAAAGCCTTCGAGAACAGAGAATGAGCACGCTGACGGCGGGCCAAGCGCAAGCCAAAATGTGATGAATCAGCCGACTGAAGATCCTAGAAGAGTTAAAAATAATTATGTGAACGCTAATCAAAACGTATTTGATACATATAACCAGAAGAATGCTAAAGTTGCACAGTGGCGATATCCAGCTTTAACTACGCAGCAGCAACAAACAAGCAAGGATCAATATTCGTTCCCTCAGATACAGCAACAAATGGCGCAGCAAACGCCGCAAGTTCCACAACAACAACACCACGCAGAGGAACAAAATAGATCAGGCCAGCCGCCAATGGCAAGTATGCCAAGAACATCGCAGAATCAGTGGTCTTCTAATCTATCCAATTTTGTTAAAATTGATAAATGGGGACTGACATTTGATGGGCATTCGACGCATTTGTCGGTGGATGATTTTATTTTCCGTCTGGAAACCCTCGTAGCCCATTATGGTTGTCAATGGAATCAGGTGATGCGTGAATTTCATCTACTGGTCAGTGGAGAAGCGAAAGAATGGTACTGGCTGTATGTGAAGACAAATAGTGATACCTCAGACTGGCCCACATTAAAACATGCACTGTGTCGCCAATATAAAGACAGGCGGACAGATTTCGAGGTTATGCGAGACCTCTATGAACGAAAGCAGCAGCCGGGAGAAACAATCGATGCATATTTTCATGCTATGCTAAAACTCCGCTCCAAATTGAACAACGGTGTGCCTGATTACGAAATAATAAAAAATTATAAAACAAAATTTAAGAGATAGCTTAGCCCGGATGGTTTACCCTATGGTCATCTATACTGTGGAGCAACTGCGTAGCGAATGCATCGAGGCTGAACGGTATTTTAATCGACGAGATGTACGAGGAACGCTCAATCAAAACGAAAAATACATGCGGCAGCAGCGATTCCATAAACTCAACGAAATCGATTTTGTAGAAGACGACACTCAGCACAGCTACCACGATGAAGTACAACTTGATGAAATTCAAGCAGTACGTCAGAAAACACCGTATTCATCTCAGAAATCATACCAGCAGCAACACCAACAAAGTCAGCAGCAAACAGCGCAACCAAATCTGCCACAAACAAAGCGTGCTTTAATATGCTGGAATTGTAAGCAAAACGGCCATGTGTATATGGAGTGCACGTCGTTGCAGCGAGCAATATTTTGCTACAAATGCGGCACTCCAGATGTTATCACTCCAAAGTGTCCCACTTGTACATCGGGAAATGCAAGCAGGAACGCGATCTCGGCGGGGGATGCGCGCTCCAAGGCGATACCCGCGGAAAAATCGTAGATACAACAACAAATGAAACTATCGTATGCGCCAATGATGGGTCTGCAAATAAAACAGAGAACATTTCTATTTTTAAAAATAATAAAGATAATAAAAACATAGCCCAGAAAACATTTAAAATTAAACCCATTGAAGAAAGAATTCAAAACTATTATGAAACGAGAGAGCGAATTTTTAATGGAAGCCTGCTCAATGGTATGCGGGAGGTCTCTAAAAGAGTGAAAAAGGCACGTTTAAATTTTGTGAAACGTAAGCGGGTTAGAAAGCTGGTTGCTGAAGCTGTGAAGAATGTAAATGAAAAGGATCCACGTGCGTATGCAGAAGTCCAAATCGGAGAAATAAAAATGAAAGGTCTTTTAGATACGGGTGCTTCGGTTTCTATTCTCGGTCATGGATGCAGAGAACTGATCGACAAACTTAATGTTAACCTTGAAAGGTATTATTCCACAGTCAAGACTGCAGGCGGAAAAAAACATGCCATCATAGGAAAAGTGAAAATTCCGGTCAGATATAAGGAATCCGAAAAGGTTATACTTTTTTATTTGTGTCCGAGTTTGGAACAAAATGTGTATTTTGGCATTGATTTCTGGAGAGAATTCGCACTTGCTCCAGAAGTAATAGGCGTTGAAGAGATAGATGTAGAAAGAATAAGCCATCATTTCGAAAATTGTGACGAAGAAAAGGTAGACGAACCTGAGCAGCATTTTTTGACCGCAGATCAACAGCAGCGTTTGGAAGCAGTAAAAAAACAGTTTATGTCATATGAGGATTACGGCCTTGGAAAAACCACCATAGAAACTCACACGATTCAGTTAGTGGAAGGAGCAATACCAATTAAGGACCGACACTATCCAATATCTCCAGCGGTGCAAGATTTAGTATACGCTGAGGTTGATAACATGTTAAGATTGGGAGTGATCGAGGAAAGTGAGAGTCCTTGGAATAACCGCGTAACGATAGTTCGAAAGCCGGATAAAAACCGTTTTTGTTTGGATGCAAGGAAGTTGAACGACCGCACAATAAAAGATGCATACCCCTTGCAGAATATAGAGGGAATACTGAGTCGTCTTGACAACACGCACTTCATAAGCAGTGTCGACCTCAAATTCGCTTTCTGGCAGATAGGCTTAGACGAAAAAAGTAAAGCGTACACCGCGTTTACAGTACCTGGACGACCTCTGTACCAGTTTACTGTAATGCCTTTCGGGCTATGCAACGCTGCTCAACGACTCTGCCGTCTTATGGACAAAGTCATACCACAGCGGCTAAAATCCAACGTCTTTGTTTACTTAGACGACCTTTTGATTATTGCTCCGGATTTCGAAACGCATATGCATGTGTTGAGCGAGGTTGCGAAATGTTTAAGAATAGCAAATCTGACTATAGGTTTCAAGAAATCAAAATTTTGTTTTAAGGAGCTGAAATATCTGGGTTTTTTAGTAGGTGGCGGTACACTTAAGACTAATCCAGACAAAGTGTCCGCCATACAACGAATAGCAGTGCCAAAATCTCCCAGAGAGGTCCGCAGTTTTTTAGGGACTGCAGGATGGTACCGAAGGTTCATCCAGAATTTTGCGACTTTATCTGCTCCGTTAAGCGATACATTGAAAAAAGGGTCGAAATTCACGATGACTCCGGCGGCAATGGAAGCCTTCATTAAGCTCAAACAAGCGCTCACAACAGCGCCGGTGTTGATACATCCGGATTTTTCCTCGCGGTTCTGGGTACAGTGCGATGCGTCAGAGATTGGCGTAGGTGCAGTGCTGTACCAGAAGGACCGCGAGGACAATGAAAGGCCTATAGCATACTTCTCCCAAAAGCTAAACAACTGCCAGCGTAACTATAGCGTTACGGAGAAGGAATGTTTGGCAGCAGTTTTAGCCGTGCAACGTTTTCGTCCTTATATAGAAATGATGCCCTTTACTGTGGTAACCGACCATGCCAGCTTAAAGTGGTTGATGTCGCTTAAAGACCTTTCAGGTAGACTAGCAAGGTGGTCTTTAAAATTACAGTCCTTCGATTTCCAGATAGAACACCGTAAAGGATCTGAAAATGTTGTCGCAGATACGCTATCGAGATTCGTCGCTGAAATAAATGTTGAAAACAATCCACTGCTCGATATGGAAACGACGGAGTTTGAGTCTCCTGAGTATCTACAATTGGTGCAAACGGTAAATGAAAATTCAGAAAAATTACCCGACCTGCTAGTAGATGATGGTTTCGTATTTAAACGTACGCGCTGTGAACCAGAGGATGGTGAAACAACATGGAAACTTTGGATTCCTCAGTCTTTAACTTCAACACTTGTAGAAAAGGCGCACAGCCCTGAGATAGTTGCTCACGGCGGTGTTGCCAAAACATTACAAAGACTCAGGCAGTTTTACTACTGGCCTCGAATGACGATTCAAGTCAGGAATTTCATTCGAAATTGCACCGTGTGTAAAGAATCGAAACACACTAACCGAGAAATGAGACCAACGATCGGTGAAGAAGTAAAAACTGAGCGTCCATTTCAGAAGATCTATGTAGACTTCTTAGGAAAATATCCGAGGTCTAAGGGCGGCAATGCCTACATATTTATTGTGGTAGACCATTATACAAAATTTACCTTGCTTAAGGCCATGCGTGAAGCGACGGCAGGAAAAGTTGTGGAGTTTCTAGTCAGAGAAGTCTTTCATAAATTTGGCGTGCCTGAAACCATCCATTCTGATAATGGAAAGCAGTTCTTGGCGAAAGAATTTATGAAAATGTTGCAGTTATACAAAATAACTCATTTAAAAACAGCGTTTTATGCTCCGCAGTCGAATGCGGCGGAAAGGGTTAATCAATCGATTTTAGCTGCTATACGTTCATACATGCAGAACGATCATAGGGACTGGGACCTATACCTTTCGGAAATTGAATGCGCGTTGTGAAGCTCAGTACATGCGGCAACGGGCGTTACCCCTTTCTTTGCTCTTTTTGGCCACCAGATGTTCACAAGCGGAGCCGACTACAAATTAGCAAAAAAATTAAATTCTTTTAATGACATCGAAATTAAAGAAATGAACGATAGCGACCGAATTGCTCTAATTCGCGATAAATTAAAACAAAACCTACACAAAGCTTACGAGCGAAGCGCCCGACTGTACAACAAGCGCACTCGTGAAGTACACTTTTCACCGGGCCAAGAAATTTATAAACGAAACTTCGTGGCGAGCGATTTTAAAAAAAATATAATTTCGAAATTTTCTAAGAAATTTGTTAAGTGTCGAGTCGTACGTCCTATTGGAAACAATATGTACGAACTCGAGAATCTTGCCGGCAAGCCCATTGGAATCTTTCATGCCAAGGATCTCAAGCAATAAAGTTTCAAGTACATGCATGGGTATATAAAAAAAAAAAAAAGGGGAAAAGAGGACATATGATGCAATTTAAATTAGCAATATCTACAACTTAAATACACTAGTGCAATATAATGAAAATAGAACTCTATTTAGTGCAATACTCGCCGGCAATTATATCCTGCATAATCCATCAGCAGTAACATCAATTAATTTTATGAGTCCTTATGTATAGTTGTAAAATGTCCTCGTATCTGCATGTTGAAATCCTTAGTGCAATAAAACCATTTACAAAGTACCTAAAAAAGGTCCAAGAAAATATATCAAAGTATCATTCTACCTGGCAACAAATAAAAAAGAAAGGTATTACGAATACGTCCCGGCGAAAGTAGATGAAGGAAAATTATTGCAAAGAAGCGTGCATGTACGAAAATCACATTATGATGATCCTGAAAAAAATAAAAACATTATTACGAATTCTCAAGCATGAAGATGAAACAAAAATGTAAAAGATTTAAAGCCCGTCTAGCTCAGTCTGTTAGCGTGAGACTCTTGTTTTCAGGGTGTGGGCGGAAGCCTACGTTGGGCACCGTGAAATAACACAAAGCTACCTTAATTTTTTTTGAGTCACCCTAAAATATTTGCGTTAGCCAACCGTGAGTCAATATCAATACGAAAAAAAAAAAAAAAATAAACAAATTTTTCTTGAAAGTATAAAATGATTAAGAATTTTCATTAAAATTTCACAGTATAACAAAGCGTAAATCTGTGTTTGCAAAACCTGTTTTTTTTGTTTGCTCTGAAACTAAATAGAAACACATCAAGTAGTAGATCCCCACCCAGCACACTGCCTTGACCGTAGATGCCCATGGGACAACTTAGTCATGGCAGAGTTTTGTTGCGTGCGGGGTAGATTTGAAATGTGATGGGAAATATGCGCGAGGGTGGTTTATTTGATGTGGCTGGTTGAGGTACTCTCGGCGGTTGGGACTGCGGATGCTGGAGAAACCTCCAAAAATAAATCCTCGGACTGCAATCACAATGCAGTCTAATAAAAATAGAAGTGCGTTGGTTGCGGTGGATCAGGTGCCAATGTTGTCGGAGAAATTCGATTATGTATCCATGCTCAGTGTAGAAACGGCTGGTAAAGTCTGTTGCTCGCAATCGGAGGCTAATTTACTCACTTATAAAGATCAAAAAGAAAGGAAAATAAATAGTTTTGGCTGTTGGCTACTTCGGTTCACATGCAGGCTTGTCAAAGTGCAAAAAGATAAACAACTTTGACAGCTGTACGTAAAATCAAGTGTCTTCTACATGTTGGTGAAAAGTTGACACTAGCATTTTCTTTCGAAGTCGATAAAGTGGCTCTGATGTCTTTCCAACTAGGGTATCGTAGGTTCATGGTAGGATCAAAGGTCGATGTTACTCAAATAGCGGGAGAAACGTATTTGAGTGCAGATGATGCAAAATAGAATGGTATGAGTGGGATTAGGGTTTACTTGGTATAGGGTCATTTTTTTTTAAATGTGTATGTTATGTGAGTGTTTTATATGGGGTAGGGAACATTATGTGCAGGCATAAACTGTTTGACTGGCAAAGTTCGGCTTAGTGACTACAATCACTAGGCGCAAAATTTCAAACGCTAAGTACACCTTGGACCGGAAAGAAGTGTAATTTCGATTCGGAAAAATAAATTAAATAAAAGTTTTGGTTAGCCACAAAATAAACGAAAAGGTTTTGTCGTGCAATAAATTTAAATTATAAAGTTCCGCAGTTGTCGCGAGTGTTTTAAGCCAGTGATCAAGGTAGGAATTTGAGACGAAATTACCTTAGGTTTTGAACGAAGTTAACGTTTTTTTTGTATGTTCAAAAGTGACCAGTTTTGTTGAGGACGCGAAGCCAGAAATTTTGTCTGCCAAGCAGTTCCAAGGAGTAAAAAGAAATGTGAGTTTTTTGAAAAGGTTTTTGTGTACAAGTTGCAATTTGTTCAATTTAAATTGTTTTATTCCTAACCTAGTGTGGCTGACCCATCAAGGAAAGTGACGACACCGTTTGGAAAATTCAGGAAAAAATTTAACAACCAAAAGATAAGTCAGCCACAATTCCTTTACTTCAATATTCATGTACATATATATATATACATAAAATTTTTAAAACGGAATCCAAGTGCTAGGTTTCCGCGCGCAAATAGCCGCGTCCACAAATCTCCATTTTGTAGCAGTCATAAAATAAAAATGGTGGGAGCCCTGTAAACGGTACGGGCACGGCGCAACCATTTTATTTTAGTCTCGACCAGATTGAGTTCCAACGGAAGCAGAAACGTTCGAATTCGAAAGTTCGATCGAACTTGAACAGTGGCACAAAAGTGCAAATTTATGCTAATTTTTTTTTGATTGTTTTTTGTTAGATTCAAAATTTCGATATTTGTTTTAAATTCAAACTTACTTATGTTAGCTTAAATCGTATTTTAATATAAATCCTTGCGTCTTGTGTAAGTATTCGTGGAGAAGTTCGTTTGCGCAGTTAATTTGAATTTACGGTTTTTGTTGTTGTCTTTTTTTTTGTAGGCCCAAACCCAAAAGAGCTCTTGTAGGTCAAGCCGATAAAACATTGTATGCCCAAGAAAAAGGAAGGGAATAAGTTTCAGGGCCCGATTTTCGTATTTTTTTAAACCGCGAAAATAATTTCTCCGGAATACAATAGCTTAAGTTTTTCATAGGGTTAAATTTAAAATGGTTAAGACACCATTTTATATGATTTAGCATAGGATTACTATTTCATATTTTTTTTTTTTTTGATTTTTTTGTTTGTATACTTATCCACATATGCCTATTTTTTCTTTTTGCTATATTTTGTCACAAATTGATTCGTATTAAAGGAAAATGCAAAAGAAATTTAATATTGTTTAATGTAACTTTTAATTCAAATTTCTTTTGTACAATATTAATGTTTTTTTTTTTTTGTGGTTGCAAATTCGAGAGTGTTGTTGCAAGTTTAATTAATTTAAATTTTCATCAAATTTTTTTTTGCAATTTAAAACTAGCTAATTTTGATTTGTGACAAGTTTTATAAATCTTTGATTATATATTATTATACATATTATTACTGTTTACATATATATATATATACACATATTTGCTCACGCATAATATACACATATTTCCATGAAATTTTTTTATCCTAATTTTTCTTAATCCTAAATCTTAAAATTTTATAATTCGTCCTGTTTTGGATTCGTTCGCTGTCATCAATTTCGTGCCTTTGTGTCTTTGCCATACCTTCGACACCTGAAAGAAATGGTAAAAATGTTATGATTAATTTTGAATGCGACTAAAATGAGTTGGTAATTTCCTAAATAAAGGGGGGGGCGAACATCATGACCGGTGAAATGTAGGTGTAGATTCTTGGCGAAGAAAAAAAAAAAAGGAAAATGTATTGGGATTGCCATAAAAATCGGTGATGGCAATCTAGGTTGGGAGGGCGCGCAGGAATACGTCATCGAATTCCTTTGTTCATGTGGTGAACTGAGAAACTTTTTTATATTTTAGTTTGAAATGAGAGAATTTTGATTTATTTAAATTTTATTTTTGTTTGCTTCTTATCAAGTTTATTTTTGTATTTCTACATATTTTAAATTTCACTTCCTGCAAAGTGAAATTTATTGTTTGAGCCCTCGACCAAACGCGGCGGGTTCACAACCCCCCCTTGGAAACTGCAAGTTAGCCGTGGCAGGGCCGCGTTTAGGTAAGATGACTAGGGACCTTATAACAGTCCGCTCACAATCATATTCATTTCTCATATAACAAAAAAATTTAAGACGCAATATTTCCCTTCGTATAGGACCGATTTCGAAATTACTTGGTACGAAGGTATATTTTTATGTGCTGAATTGGAAAAAATTATTCGGCCACGCTCACCTCGCGCGAAAAATGTTATATATTTTAGCGTTTAAACAGTTTTATTTTCAGATTTGCATTTATATGAGAAGCTATTATTTTGACTTTTTTTAAAAGCACTAAAGAAAATATTAAAATCTAAGTCAATCTCACGCGTTCCAAGTGCACTTTTTGCAAAGCGTCGTTTTATACTTAATTTAAAAAATATGTCGCATTTTCAATTAATATTTTTAATATGTCAACTGAAAACCTAAAGAAACTTTCTTGGAAATATGTGCGGAAATCAAACTTTTTTCGAAAAACACATTTAGTTTTTTACTCATTGAAGGTTTAAGTAAGTTCAATAATGCTTAGGTCGAGCAAAATTAAGCATTTGCTTAAAAGGCTTATTATGCTTATTCTATATCATATTTGATGATCATGCATAATTCTGGCGTTGAAACATATATTTTCTTATTACGAAAAAAAAAAAATTTTGGCAGCCATATTTTTATGTGAGCTGCAATAAGCATGCAAACGAGTGATCCATTCATTTTCACTTTGAAGCGATTCGCAAATAATCAAGTACAAGCTTGGCTTGCAAGTAAGTTACTTTTAGGAATAGCTTGTAGCTAATACCTTGTGACGAAAATAGAGTTGCAAACTACAAAATGCAAGTAATCACGGGCTGATTGATGAGGAAAGGCCGAAAATAAATTTTGCAAGTGACCAAACTTCGACCACTCTAATGCGGTGCTTAGGTCCCATTAAAAAAAGTCATTGCACCAAGCGACGGAAAAGGTTGACATTGGACTTTTTTCAAAAAAATAAGCTGTAATCGATAGGGAATGGTTGAAAATGGCTTTAGAACATATGTAACAAAGGGCATCTTGGGTCCAGAAAAGGACCATTTTGGGCCCATTTAAGGTAAATTTGTGTTTGCTCCATTGGATGGAGAAAGGTTAAAAATGGGGTTTTGACATGACTTGATGTGGCCCCGGACCCAGAGATTGTTTTGGGCCCATTTCTGTAAAAATTTTTGCACTCAGCAATGAAGGTTGAAAATGTAAACCCAGAAAATAACCGTTTTGGGCCAATATCTGAAATTTTTTTTTTTATCTTATCGATTTGAGCTTGGTGCGACCCCTAACATACGGAAATACTTTTTTGTACCCATTTCCAGATTTTATTTTCGGGAAATGTGTATAATAATGCGCTTTTATTCTGCAGAATTACACCAGAAAAACATCAATTTACCTAATGTAGCCCTCACACGATCAATATTACTGACAGTATAATTACTGATAGTATTTACATTACTGACAGTGTACCCCTCACATTGATTATTGTCAGTACTGAGTTTGTTTGGTATTGAATCTTCCATCGCTGTGCTAATAACACTGAAGAACTGTCAGTATTCACCACACACCATCAGTATTACTGTCAGTATTTAACAACTTCGTATCGTTTTTCTATACTGACAGTACATCAGTACTCACTTCATACGATCAGTAACACTGTCAGTATGCAAAATACTGTCAGTAATACTGATCGTGTGAGGGCCGCTTAAAGATGTGTAGGGCAAACCTCAAATCCGCAAATGACATCATGTTGTACGATCGGTATTATAATCTGTTTCCTACTTAATGATTAATGCAAGCTGTCAACCTTATATCTGAGTGTTTTTTAATCTTGTGGTGCTGAAACTGACGTTTCGTTTTGGTTTATCAAATAATCGCGACATTAAACGGACAAAAAATTAATGAAGAAAAAGAATCACTTTGACTTTGCATCAACCATCATAAATGATCCATAAGTTCACTATAAATTTTGAGTGAAATAAAGATTTGTTTCCTTATGGAAAAGAAAAACGTGAAAAGGGCGAAAGCTACCAATTTTGTTCATCAGCGTAAAAAAACCAATGTGCCCAAAATATGTCAACGCACGAATGACGTGTATATAAGTAGCAAATCCAACTTTAAGGTAAAATTTATTTTAGAATAGCGTGAGCATAATCATCCTCGTCGATAGGTTTACGAGGCTGCGACGAAGACAAGATTACGATACAATTAATTCAGGGAACTATAATCAATTAAACATTATTTTGATCGAAATTTACAGTCATTAGCAGACACTAATATTCATCTGAACTGAAATCGGTCAATGCTTTATAAACAAACATGACAAAGACAACAAATGGAACAATTTAACCTGTTAATTGGTGACATGTTTCGGCTATTACCATACGACTATTATTAATATATACATTGACACATCATACCACTTATTGGTTTATTTGTACTAGAATGTGAGCCCCGACCATTCCATGAATTATATTTGGACTAGGGTTGCCAACACGGACTGATTCAATAAGTGGAATTTTATTTAAGTTTTTATTTCAATTTTCTTAAAAACATAAGTAAAATTATTTAATACTAGCTGTCCCGGCAGACGTTGTTCTGCCCTTTTCGATGTGTGGGGCGATGTTGTATAAACACATGCGATGGAATGTAAAAGTGAAACCGCCCATTTTTCCAGTGAAACTAACTTTTGTCCCTATTCTTTTACAAATATATAGCAGGCCTGGCAGACGTTGTCATGTGGGACGATAATTTTTTCCATTGAAGCTTACTTTTTCCCGTACCTTTTATATACATGTTTATGTACTAAGCCCTAGTCATCTGCTTCCAGTAGTTGGTGATATATGATGAATTTGATTTTGAAGGGCGTGTCATCGCCCATTTTTTAAACCAAACTTTGTAAAAATCTTTTATAGGCCACAATTATGAAATCTTCATGTAAATTCTATTTAAAAAGTTATTTTTTGTAAGGGCCACCCAAAGTATGCACCCTAAATAAAATGTGTACGGTCTAAGTTGTGCCACTCAATATAAAAGCCATGTGTTGTAAGTTCCATGAGAATCGAATAAGCGGTCTTCGAGAAAATAATATTTTAAAAATGTTTTTGTATTACGGCAAACCTAAATATGCATTTATGCCTCTTATTATAAAAGACACGTGCTGTAAATTCCATGTGGTGTAAATTCGGTGTGAGTTGATTTACCGGACTTAGTGAAAGTTCTTTTTTAAAAATATTTTTGTTTGAGAGCCAACCTAAATATTCACCCTTAGTAAAAGTCTTGTCTTAACATACTGTAAAACTTTCATCAAAATCTGCCGGATAGTTTCCGCGTCCATAAAATCAAACAGATAGACGGACAGGCAAAAACTAAATTTTATAAAAACAACAAATTGCAGTTTAACTGTAAAAAGCAATGTACACTTTTTACAAAAATTTATTAACATCGTACTCTCTCAAAAGTAAAAAAAAAACCTCGAGGAGAGCTCTGCCGTACTAAGCGAAAAAGACGTATCTCAAAAAAAAAAAAAAAGTATCCGAGATTCTTATGGCATCGGATAGCTTAAGAAATTACGCGTCTAATGAAATACTCCAAATGTCGGCATCTTAGTTCAATCATATAAAAAAATCTACTAAGAAAATTTCATCGGACCCGAAATTGTGTCCAATGCTATTTTACCTATTGGGCAGTTATCGGAAGAAGCTCGAATTAAGATTTTTAAAAAATAGGGAATTTCATTCACGAAAGTGCAGTCGCAAAAAAACTAAATCAAGATATTTTTGATAACCTCTGACCCAAAGTTGCAAAGTTGGTCAGAATTACCCGTATAACCTTTTCCTGCCATACACTTTTTGAAAAAAAAAATCGACCCGCCCTTATGTATAGCCATCATAAGTTGCTGATATAGCTTTTGTAAAACTGATTATAAGTTGGGAACCCTTGAATGGATATCAAAAATATGGATGTCATAAGAAAGATAACTTAATGGCCTGTAATTTTGACCAATTATTTTTTTTAACAAAACGCTATTTTTTCAAAAAAATGTGTTAAAAATTTATACTTTTTAGCATGATAGGAATGCTTGATTATTTTGCTTTAAAATGATGTACAATTTGCATAGATTTTTTTTAATTTTACCAATTTTTTTAAAAATGTTATTGGTAAAAATTTCAGAAAAATTATCATGCATCCAAAACTATAGGTTAAATTTCAAAACTAGTCTTACTAGTATAGTAGGAAATTCAATTATCTCCTTATGACATCCATATTTTTAATATCCATTCAGGGGCTCCCAACTTATACCGCTTTTTATAAAAGCTATACTCTTCCTCTTCAAAACACACTTGGAATCATATCGATATATTTTTTTTCAAATTTTTCATACAAATTTACAAAAGTTTGTATGGAGACCTATATAATAATTTTCAATTTAGGATACTTTGAAAATCAAAAAAGATATCGATATAATTCCGAGTGAGTTTTCAAGAGGAAGAGTAGTTCTTTCGAAACTCATTAATGGATTCATAAAAAAAATATATTTCTATATAAATTTGTCCAAGATATCTCGAAAAATCGTGATTTTCGCACTTTTAGGTTAGAATATCTCGAAAACAGGAGCTATTTGAGAAATTCTAAGCTTGGATTCGAGTTCAGCGCGTCAAAACCTTCGGATAAGTAAGGCAACAAAGTCATTGTTGCCCTGTGTTATTTTATGGTTTGTGTTTTTTTCGTTTTTTCTTTCTTTGAATTGAAATTCGGGAAAACTGCTGACTTAGATTCGATTTTTTTGTTGCTGTCGACAAAAATGATATTCAACCCGGAGGGATTGACTTTGAACCCGGAGACCCGGAAATCATATTCAAAACCCTGAGTCTCCGGGCGAAACCCTGAGTGTTGGCATCCCTAATTTGGACAGTCGCTCTTAACGCTTGAGCCATGAGGAGTTCTGTCCAAATATAATTCATGGCGTGGTCGGGGTTCAAACAGCGCAATCAGTTTGTTTTTTATTACAATTCATATGGAAAAAACGAAAAAGCAGAAAAACGAAAGACAGATTATTTTGCGTTTTTGTAAAGAAGTCGTTGCTTCCATATGAATTGTAACTGGAAACAAACGGTTTCCACCGTTCGCAGGTTTGATCTAGAAAGCTGAAATTTTGAGAGAACTTTTTTCAAATCCGATTCTATAATATAGGCATATGGGACCGCAAATTTTTTAAAAAAAATCTTCGGTGTATTTTGTGCGCATTTTCAGCCACACGAAAAATAAGGGCGTCGCTTAACAACAGTTGGTCTCCCATCCAACTAAAACGCTATATGTATCTTGGCACCTAAGGCAGACTTTTTCTACTTTAGTAAGTCGATTTTGTCGTAAAATCGGACATAAACTCAGTCCGCGCCGTATACTAGTTTGACCTATGAAGCTCAAATATTGGGAGAACTATTTTCAAAACTCAAGCTAAAATATAGACAAAAAAATAAAATACATCCACAAAATTTTCAAAGTAAACACCCTAATGTATATGCAACACTTCGCTAGCCACAGTAATTGTATATAAAAACTAGGGTAAGTGGGCGGCCTTCGGCCACGTCTCAGGGCTTACATCCTGCAATATGTTGGATTCTTTAGCGAAGAACAGTTTAGTTATCGAGAAGGTAAATCGACAGAAGATGCCTTCTTGAAACTTTGTAGTGAAGTCTAAGAAGGTTTTAATAAAAGCGATGTTCAAATATCGCTATTTATTGATATGAAGAAAGCATTTGACATGGTTAATCACACAATTTTATTGGATAAACTTTATTGGCTGTTTTCAAAGGCATTATAAACATGTGGTTTAACTCATACTTAACGAATAGATGACAGAAAGTAAAAATAAGCGAAGTCTTTATCAATGAAATGAAAATAGCTACAGGCGTACCACAAGGATCTGTGTTAGGTCCTATACTGTTTTTGATTTACATTAACTCTATAACTGCTTTCGCTGACGGTATTGTACTTAGTTACCATAATAAGACCCATTTTGAAGCACTAACTGATCTTCAATATGTGAAAAAACGAAGCTTATGATGTATAGCCTAAAAAATTTTGATTTTGTAGACTTTAATATTAAAGGAATTTAAGTATTTAGGGGTCCTGACCTTAAGAAATATGCAATAGCGGCAACACGAAAAATTTATCTGCTTAAAGACTACTGCTCTCAAAAATTACTCACAGTGATATATTATGATCTGATGAACTCTAAAGTACAATATGGCTTATCATATTGGGGTGGGGTTTATTATAGCACACTTGAACCATTAATATTAGCGCAGAAGCATATCATCAGAGTCATTTGTAAAAGAAATAGGTTAACAAGCAGCTGGCCGTTATTTTGTAAACTTCGTATTCTACCTCTGAAGCACCTGTATGTCTTTAAAGTCCTTCAAATATTTTTTATGCGAAACGGTCCCTTAGAAATTCGAATTTATATAGCCTTAGAGTAAATTCTATGCAATTGGTAAATATAAACAAACCCCACAACAACTATTATCTGAACGTAAAATCATTCGCCTCTAGTTAATGAATGGCTATAGAATGACTAACATTTTATTTTCTAAATTATGTTAGGCTTTTATTATAAAGAAATTTTTTGAGCCGCTGAACACGATGAACACCATAATATGTACGTTTTTTTGTGTCCTTCACCGTTTTTTAAGGAAAAAATCGAAAGAAAAAAATGTTTTTTTTTTGTCGGCCTAAGGACTAGTGAAAACATTTTGTTTGTTCTCTTGTGGGCTTCAAAAACATCTTTGACTACAAAGCCCACAAAGAAAAATAAAATAACAACTATTCATCGTTTTTTAAGGAAAAAAAATTAATAAAAATCCTTTGGGCTTTTATATTTTTTCTGCGGTCAGGGGCATATGATAAATCAATTGAAAACATGAAATGAGGTTTTTTAATACGTTAATATAAAACGGTTTCTTTTTTAAATTTTCCAAAATTTGAGAAAAATTATATTTTGAAAACAATGTACAAATATTTTATCTTTTTTAAATCAATTCAGGGGCTCCCACTGATTTATCAAAAAGCTATGTCCACAAAATCCGATAGCTGTTTCCGAAAATAAACCGCTCATCTAACATTTGGTTGCTCTTTTATTATATTCTTATAGAATCTTTATCTCTCCAAAAAATAAGAAGCAGAACCTAAAGTTGACTTGTGCTCAAATACTAAGAGAAAACAGATGCTCTCACAAATAAAAATTCACAGACTTTTCTGTGAATCGTTTTCAGTTATTCCTTGATAAAAAAACATTGAATCATAGTAAATAAAAATAAGAGTAATCAATAATGGTAAAATAGTAATCGCGACTCTTGTTGAATATTAAAAGCAGCGAATGTGCGAAAAGTAAATTAACACGAATCTATCAGTGCACATCTTTGGAACAGATGTCTTTCTCCATCGGACAAATTTTTATAAAGTTTAAGTCTGAAAGAAATCTGATGTTTACGGTACGATACGAGCTTTAATATGTGTACTTTCAGAGCTTTTTAAGTTATCCTATAATTAATTTGTCCAATGTATAAACTACTTTGCAGGCGCTACATAAGGAATGTGTTGATTTGCTGAATTCTGGAATAACAAATATATATTTACATTGCTTAGGAAATGCAATAAATCGTGGCATAAATTTGGCACTTAACATTTGTGACAACTCAAATGGAGCATTATCATATGTCATAAATACATCAACAATTCAAATAATTGGTAAGTACTTATTTTTTTAAATAATTATGGCGGGGCCAAATGAAGACTCTCAAAGTGCCAGGGTGGTTGATGATGGCTCTTTGTTGCTGAAAGGTTGTGATTTAATAATGTTAAAATGACATTTAGAATAAATCAAACATTGACTTCTTTTACAAAATCGAATAACAGACTGTAAATGTTTAATATTTTGGTATTAAGAATTTGAAAGAGATTAGTAATTTTTATAAATTATTAATTATATACATATGAACCGCTTAAAAAAAGTAAGTGTTGTGAATCATGGTCAGTTTGTGATGTAATAATTTCAAAATGACAAATACTTCCTCCTTTTAAAAATCGATTAACAAGCTCTTGATATTTAAGTTTTTGGTATTACGAATTTGAAAGATCTTAGGAATTTTTCCGAAAATCGCAGTAATTTATAGGTAAAAATTAAGCCTTGTGAACAGGTTTACAAAGCGACACGGATTGAATTCAAAAATTTCTATAATAAACCTGAATTATATCGGTGAAAGGTTGCTGCTTCTGCATTGACTGCGACAGTTCGATTTTCGCAAGCACAAGTTTAAGCACCAGTTTATTTTCGAATTATATTAACAGTTGCAAAGCAACAATTTTACGACTTTCGCTACTTTGACTGCAGCAATTTCAATCACTGATTAGAATTCATAGATATCCAATTGAGTATTAAGTTTCGGGAACTGCTCGGTTTCATTATTTTGTTCAAAAAGGCGAACTGAAATAAATTTTAAAATTTAGGGCACTGTTACAATGCAGTCCATTTTCGATCCAGTAGGAGCTTTCTAACCAAATTCATTCACTCATACCAAATTTCACTATGATAGCTGACATACAGTGTTGGAAAAAATAATAGGAACAAACGCAGCAAAATATTTATTATTGGAATATTTTTTTACGCTACAATCTGTTTTTAATGGAATTGACTGTAAAGTTACAGATTGCAGCATAAAAAATTATGCAATAATACATTTTTTTGCTGCGCTTGTCCCTATTATTTTTTCCAACACTGTAGCTAACTAATTATAACGATTGGTGTTTTTCTTGTATGGGAGGTGCCACGCCCACTGCTGCTATTTTTGAACTTTTAGTTCAGAGAGACCTCATAGCGAATAGACCACAGATGTACATTTTATAATAATTATTGCAATAATTCACTTAGAATCACGTCGTCGAATTTAATTTATTTTCAGAGCTTATAATACCCGATAGTAGCACAACAAATTTTATTAATTATATTACAATAAATATAACAGTTGACGTCTTTTTTATTTGTGTGGGAGATGCCACACCCACTGTTACTATTTCAACCACATAACGATCACTTTATAAGTTCTCTTATTATGTCGTATATAAACATTAGGTGAGCTCCATCCAATTTTGTGGTAAATAATGAAAAAATGTTAAATCGCGAGATTTGAGACAGTAAAAACTGAAATTTTTCTGAGTCGAATCGACACAGAATTCGTAGGAACATAAAAATGGTTCAAAAATTTAAAATTAAAAACAGCAAATCGGTTTGGTTAATCATCTGAAGCTTGCGCATTGGAACATTTCTACTTTTCTTTCATATGAATTTTTTAGAAACATATTTGACGTTTTATTTAACAGGTGATTAGTACAGAAAAATTGTACACCAAAGTTTTGGTTCAAACAAGTTATTTTCGAAGCTTTTACAAACAAAATCTTAAAATCAGTTTTGTCGAATTTTGGCAAAAGTCACAAAATTCGGAGCAACTTTAATCTAGCGACATTATTAATTTTATAGGTTTCTTTCACACAAAAGATATAGTATAGTAAACGACGGTTTTTACTCGAGTCTGGTTTTGTGATATTACAATCGGAAGTTGTGGGTATAACTTTTCTAAAAATTGATATAATCCGTGATTCTTTTACTTAATATTCGGTGGCCAAATAAAAAATTGAGCACCTTCTGGAATAATTTTGCGTTGTTTCACGATTGCAGTACATATATACATATAGTTACAAAAAAAATAATAATTTGTGCAGCTATACCGCGATAGGTAGTTGAGGATAATAAAACACTGTGCATCCAAAGATAAATTATAATTTATTTTTTAAATAATCAGCTGGTCGAATATCTCACAACTATCTGGGTAACGCTAATTTGACAATTCCTTTTCAATTAAAAATCGATCAATTATTTAACTGCATAAATGACCATTAACCAAAAAATGTTTTCATTTTAAAACTTTTTGTTATGTTGTTCGTTCTTAACGCAACCTTGTAAGAAGTGAAAAATAAAATAAAGTGCTGAAAAATATTTCATAAGCAAAGACAGAACAATTTTTTCCTTCGCTTGTCAAAAATAAATCTCTGGTGGTCTCGTTGCCTATGATTTTGTCAGTCTTCAAGTTTTAGCCACAAGAAATTTATATGGGTTAAAATTAATTTTTGAAGATCAGCTATTTTTTAATCTCATTTTTTCTCTCTGAATGACAAAATTTTTTGAACTCAAACGTAAAAACCATATATTAAAAGTATTAACTGTATACCTATTTTTTTTTTTATTTTCAGATGAATTACTTCCACTTTTTGATGACGACGACTTAACGTTTAACGGCCGTAACAATTCTGCAGTGCATATTAAAATCTTTAGAAATATATTACTTGATATCGATACGGAAACCGTGTAAAAAGCTATGTTTAAACTATCAGAACTGGTGCGTTGGCTTGGACTTACTGAATTTGAGATTTTAATAAATTTATGCGGGCTACTGGTATTTTCGATAACAATGTCTTTCAAATTAAATGAAACATTTGATGATGCCGTTGATTGGTTTACTATATTTAGTCCTTTATACTGCACGGATATATGCAATGCATATTTTTGTATCATAGTTGGAATTCGAATGTATTCTGATTCAGATAACAAGCGGAGATCATTACATCGCTTAATGTGGAGCACATATTTTATAGTTTTAATAGCAATTTTTAAATATTTACTTTGTTTAAAGCTATCGGGACAAACTGGCTTGGAATACAGTGAAGTATTTTCACCAATATTTGTTTTGCTTCAACTAATTGCTGTACGTGCTTGCCAGTTACCCAACTCCGTATAAAATTATGAACATCTATAGATTAATAAACATACTAGTTTTAAATTCAATACGTTTATATTTGATAATTTTTATAACTAAACCTTAAATAAACAGAATAGGTATAGGTACATATGCCAAAAATTTTGTTTTTCTCTATTTACGACCCAATTTTTTCAATTTCTTCGGAATTATCAGCATTAAGTAACTCTATATTTTTTTTGAAATGGTTTTCAATCGTGAGACAAATAGCCATAGACTTCTCACTATCCACTAAATTAATAGCAATTCCATTTTTTCCTAGATAAATAAAAATTAGTAATATCTTGAGCATAATTCAAAATCAAAACAATTACCAAATCTTCCGGTGCGTCCAATGCGATGCAAATATGTTTCACAATCTGCATTACCTTTAGCGTCCATGGGTAAATCAAAGTTTACCACTATTGTAACTTGTTCAATATCAATCCCTGTAAATAAATGTAAATTGATAAAATAGTAAAATAATGTCAGTAGCGAAATTCCGCGAAAATTATCGAGTCATAGTTAGCGAGAAAATTTCGCATAGGATATTTTTTATTAATATTATACCACTAACAAAATTTTCAGTAAATCGGAGAAGTCGATTGGAAACATAATTTCAACGTATTGACTCAGTTAAAAAGAACGCATCCTGAATATAATAATTGTTTGCTGTAGCTTAAGCCAAAAACGGACCCAATTAATTTTGGTGTTAGAGTGAACTTTTATACATACCTCTTGACAAAACGTTAGTTGTGATTAACACTTTTTCCAAACCAGCTCTAAAACGATCGAGAACAGCAAGTCTTTGTTCAACAGTCAAGTCTCCTGAGAGTACAGCTACTGAATGACCATCCGAAGACATTTTTCCAGCCAGCCATCCAGCAGTTTTGCGTGTCTGTGAAAATAAATATTCTGTGAAAAAATACACAACATCATGGTTTTTAGATTGATTACGTGACAAAATATAATCGCTTGTCCAATAGTTATTCCTCCATATATATTCTGTATTGCGTTATATTTATCTTCTTCGCTGCGACACTTCACGTAATATTGTTTAATGTTGTCCAATGACTCCTGTTCACGCAAAAGTCTATTGTAAATATAAAAAAATATTGCATGACTCCTTCATTTGCTTACATTGTCAATTTATAAAAAATATATGGGTTGAAATTCATTAACTGTATCAGGGTAAACAATTTTCTTTTTTGATTTTGATGTGTGCAATTAGTGTCGAATTTAGGTAAAATAAAGTATGTATATAAGTTATAAATGTTTTAATGTGATGTAACATCAAAGCTAACATCTCCTCATATCAACATTTATCAGAAATTTGCAGACCTCCCTTGGTTGCGTTACATAATATGCGAACAACTTTAGGTCCAATAGTTAGTGGCGGCAACGTATTACGCGACTCCCATAAATAAAATTTGTTACAATTTTTTAAATTTATGTGAATATCAAAACCGCTACCACCAGTGGTTAATTGTAATTGTAATTTGCAAAAAAATTTCAGTAGCAATTTTCATTAAAAAGTTTCATTTACAATTAAAATTGAGTAAAAATGGAATATTGCTGCAATTGCTGTAAAGCTTCAATCATGTTAGGGATTTTTCAAATTCTTCATTGTCCCAAAGTTAAGATGTGTCAAGTTGAGCAATTGAAACAAAGGCAGCAATATCCTTTGGAGATAGCCTGTTTCGTTCGAGCCACATATTTTAATAAGATGCTGATCAAAAATACAAGAACTTTTCTATTTATTACAGCTGAACGATGAGATAACCAAAACTGAGCCGAAATCATATGAGAATTTAACCTGTTTTTATTATTAAGCAATATTAATGGGTATGGTTACTTCAGTTTGAATAGCGGAAAAAAAAAGTTTTAAACAAAAACTAAATAATTCATTATCGCCTGAGGATAAGGCACCATTAAGAGGTATACTAAGTGGAAAGGAACTTTTTTTCAATGGAATAGAAAAAAAGAAATACTTAAAGTTTCAAAATATAATTCAGTAAGTTATATATAATTAATTACTCACCTTATAATAGTTGGATCTGCCACAATGTGTTGTGCAAAATTCATTACATCCTTTTCATATGTTGCCGAAAAAAATAGCATCTGACATTTTGGAGATAGCTGCCTATAATTAAATATGTTGACATCATAAAAATATATAAAAATAAACATATGCGACATGTGTATAGTTTCATAAATATTGCATTTAAAATTATTTCAATATGAGAACCCAACCAGCATTTTATGAAATTTCCGATCACATTCGAGTCTTTTTTGAGTCCTCTGTCTGATTAAAATGCGCTCATTTTCTGATCATAAATGATACTTTCGTCGGGAGAAAATTGTACCCTATCCGCGACTCTTCTTGAAGAGTCGTTTATGACCCGTTTTTCTGATAAGTTTTGACTCATTTCCGAGTCATATTTCTAATCATTTGCGAGTCTTTTTCGAGTCATATTTCTAATCATTTGCGAGTCTTTTTCGAGTCATATCTTAGTCATATTTCTAAGCATTTGCTAGTCTTTTTTGAATCATATTTCTAATCATTTGCGAGTCATAGGACTTAATTTTTTTCGCATCCACGTTCCTTCGCGTGTCCTTGCCGTTCGTTTCATCACTATCAGCCCTATATGCATAATTTTACTTATTGTAAAAGTATTTTATCTACTTCTAGTAAAGTTATTATGAACTACAAAACAGAACACAATTCAAAACACATTTTCAAGAATAAGTTCTAAAGTCATATTCGAATCATTACGTAGATCCAAAAGTGATAATATTGTTACTGTTTTCCTGTGCAATCAATTTTAGATCATTGGGTAGATCGGAATGTGATTTTTGGAATTTTTTTTATTTTTTTTCTTAGTAATCACTTTTTGGTCATAAATGACTCGTATAGGTGACTTAAAAAAATGCTAGGTGGGTTGGCTCATCCTCTATGTACCAAACATATATTTTTGATTTTTGCATTATTATATATTTTTCGGCACTTTTTTAAGGAATATTCTTCCAAAGGTGAAATAAAATTTCGAATTTTTAGCACTTTCGAAGAATTTAAGAACATGAAGTTTTTTAGACGAACTATACCTAGCATTCAATTGAAAATCTTCAATATGTTTGCAATGAAACTCTGATAAAAATAAAATTTTATGGTATAAAACTAAATTCATATTTACTTGTGAATACGAATGCACTGGTCGTGATGTCCTTGAGTGGCGATCATAACATCTGCTTCATCTAAAACAAATACTCTCATCTTCTTTAAGTCAAAAACACGGTACTTCAATCCCCAGTCAAGAATTTTTCCCGGAGTACCAATAATAATATGATCTTTAAGTTTAGTGTTCGGTACAACTGAAAAGACAAAACCTTAGAACATACTTCAGATAATACTTTGTGACTACCTTCTTCTCCGCGAACTGCAAACTTTAATTTGATATCTGGACAAAACTGAGCCATTCGAGCTGCAACTTCACCAGTTTGTATTGCTAGCTCGTACGTGGGCGACAAGCAAAGGACCTTTCGTAAATTATATTCCAATATAAAACAACTTTCGTAAAAACTATTTAAAAAGGTAAAAAAAAATACTTACCTGTGGATAGTCCAACTTTGTATCAACGCGGCTTAACATTGCTAAAACAAACGCTGCAGTTTTACCTGTACCCGACTGGCTTTGCGCAATCATATTTTGTGGAGGATCAGCCAACAATGTTGGCAACGCTGTTTCTTGGATTTTTGAAGGAGCATTAAATCCCATTGCATAAATTCCTTTAAGCAGCTCTGGTTGCCTAACAAATAATTTAGTTTATCTTTTAAAAAAAAATTTTTTTTTATAAAATTATTTTAAATGTTAACTTACAAATGTAAAGCTTCAAATGATTTTACTGAATGCAAAGGTGATGTTGGATCCTTGCGCTGTATCTCTAGGTCCAGCGAATTTTCTACTAACCCTTTACGAACAATTTTAAGCAATAGACTTGTGTCTTCAGGTCTACAATGAGAAAAAATGATAATATAATTATTGTTTGACAATACTAGGAGAAGTAAGTGTTAAATAATTCAAATTATGTTCTTATGCATTCTACATAAAATTTTATCGAATATAGAGATTATGGTCAACAAAGCTAAAAATTCTTTGGATTTGATATTATTCAACATAATATATTGAAAGATCATTCTATTCGATTTTCTAAATATTACTTTCAACATATCGCTCACTTACTTCAAGACTGGCATAACTCAAAAAACGTGATTTTTGAGTAAATGATGTAAATACCCGCCATTTCATGTTTTATTTTGTGTCAAAAAATCAGAAAATTATCTTATGAACTTACTTTGTGAGAAGAGTTTATGTAGACATACTTTTCATTATTTTCATATAAAAAGCAACTTATTGAAAACTTTAAATGCGTTTTTCTCCCACTTTATGTTTTTTGAGTTATGCCAGTCTTGAAGTAAGTGAGCGATATGTATTGTTGACCTATTTTGATATCTACAACTTTTGAAGACTTCATGGATAGGTACATAAATTTTTTTTTTTTAATTTTTTTCCATAAATAATTAATTGCTAACAATAAAACATGCATTTTTTTTTTCCTTTGTGGGCTTTGTTGTCAATGATACTTTACAAAAGAAATAAATTAATATTTTTTCACTAGTTTTTAGGCCGAAAAAAAAAATATTTATTTTTCGATTTTTTCCATGAAAATTGGCGTATAACGCAACAAACGTAGAGTATGTGGAAAAAATATGTATGTTTCCAAGATCAAATAAAAACATAAATAGCTTTTGTTTTCGCTAAGATTTTCAACAAAGTATTGGTTTATTTCAAAGGTTTATTCCAACAAATAAAAAATCATTGAACAAAAATTGTATTCTTTTGCTGTTGGTAATATGAACTTAAAATTTCAAAGTATAATGGAGTAAAAATAAGTTTCCAAATAGTCTATTATCTGCAATGACCTCCATTTCGTACAGATTTTTGCCAGTCGGTCCGGCATAGTGTCTGCAAGTTTTTTACAATTTTCCGGACTAATTTAATTCCAGTTCGAAGTCATGCATTCTTTGAGTTGGCTCAAGTTTTGAGGAACTGCTTCAGCAATTCGAATTTTATCTCCCTTTCATGGTTGGCTACTATCTCGTCATTTTAGTCACCGAGTAAGATTTGGCTTTATAAAAATATATCCATTTTTACTCGGCGACTAAAACGCGAGATAGTAGCTAACCATGAAAGGGGGGTTAAGCACTGTCCAAGCATTCTCTGTTGGAGAAAGATATGGACTTTGCGGAGACCATTTTAGAATTAAAACATTTTTATTGGAAAGGTATTCCATTATTCCGTTAACCTCTCCTTCCAGTAGATCGTACAGAGAGGCAACCCCATACCATTAAACCTTTATCCACTGCCTTCACGGTAGGAATAGTACACTTATAAGATAGCGAGTCTCCTAGTTTACGCCAAACGTGAACGATACCATTAGAGTATGCAGTCTTATCATTAACTCATCAGTCCATAAAATGTGTTACCAAAAATCTAGTGGCTTCAGAATGTGTTCCTCATAGAACTGCATCCTTTTCTTCATATTTACTTTTCTAACGTAAGGAATTTTGCGTGCCACGCGGCTATGTTTATCACTTGCTCTAAGTCTATTGCGAATGGTGAATACTGTTGAAGCGTCCCTACCTTACTTTAGCAACTGAAAGCGAATCTTTGGCACTGATTTCAATGGACTGGCCTCTGATATTTCAAGAATTCTTTTGTCAACTCTTTTGCAGGTTATTAAAGGCGTCCTGGCCTCTTCTTTGCAGAAATTCTCCTTTCATTCTCATATGCAGCAATAACTTTACGAATTGCAGTAAGCGATTTTCCAAATTGAATATATCGTAAATTATGGCCATTTTTATGAAGGTTAACAATTGCTTTGCGCTCTCCAGTCGTCAATTGCTTAAATTTTCCCATGTTTTGTTAAATTTTGCCTTGTCGAATCCTGTCCATGAGTTGCTACTCATTTAAGAAAAATTGACCCCAAAAACGGGTGTCAACTAATGTTTAGGACATTATTCGACAAGGCAACCGTATATATTCTATTTAGGCTTTTCGATCTCTATTATCATTTGGCATTAATTTCAAACTGTTATCTTCATTAATGAAAATTGATCCAAAAAACCGGTAAAAACCCATGTTTGGGACAGGATTCAACAATGCAATCGCATGTATTATATTTAGGCCTCTTCGAGTTCTATCATTTGGCATACATTTCGAGCTGTTATGTACTATAGTATTAATTAGAACAAAATTGGCTAAAATTTGGAGTTTCGGCCATCGGGACAGGCTTTGGCAAGGCAACCCTAGATATTCTATTTGGGCTAATCAAGCTCTATCATTTGGCATACATCTCATCCAGTAATCTTATACACTCGACTTTTCTACAGCCGGCTCTCCGCCTAGCAGGAAAAATATAGAATTTAATCAAATACAAAGCGGAGCCCGTTCAAGTAAACATGCAAATGTTTCTTTTTTTTTTTTGGTTAGTGGAATGGTAAAAGTACATAACATTGAACTACAAATATGCTGCACGTGGTATAGCAATTAATGAACTAAATATTGATTTGCAAACGTGTTGATTGAATTACATATTTATGTTAATCATTTTTTTCTTGCAGAATAATTTTGGGAATTGTGGTAAAAATCGCCGCATACCATGTGCCTTTCAAAGTTATTGAAGGTAGAAGCTTTTTAAAACCACCATAGTAAACATATAATTACCTAGCTACATCGGGCTGATCATCCGTGGAATCATTTTGGCTTTCTTTAGTTGGTAATGCATCCTTCTTCGCAATATCTAAATTACTGACCTAAATATTGCAACATGTATAATGAACATTTTTTATATGAAGCAAGGCTATACCAAGTGTGAAATTTCCTGGTCTTCTGCTTTTTTTACCCAATTGGACATTTGATCAGATATAAATTAAACTTTACAAAACTTGAACAATATGCGAAACTAACAACCAACAAAGTTTAAAATGAAAGGAAATTGACTTATTGGCCCTGTTCAGAACAGTTAAGTGCTAAGAGTCGTAGACTGACATAGAAACATTTCTTTGAAGCGCTTTCAGCGTTTGTTTTGAACGGCATTTATTAAGAGCTTCATAAATTTTAATTTGAAATCTATGTCGAATCTCTACTCGCGTGAAAATATTCTACAATATTAATTATTCACGTTGCAAACTCTCATCGTCAAGCGAATATGGATTTGTATGTAGGCAGTCAAATGTCAAAATTGCATGTATTACAAGTTAAGAAAAATAAATTTTTAAAATAACATTTGACAAAAATAAATTTAAAAATTTACCACAAATAAATTTTTAAATAACAATATAAAAGAAATATTAGAGTAATCTTTTGATATTATTAATTTTTTCTTTTTTTAATTTTTAACTGTGTAGTAGCAAATTTTAATTTTTTTGCTTGTTTTGACAACTATTATATACTTGAACGCGAACGTATTTGCGTGTAACAGCAAAATATAGAGTCGGCTTTATAATCCGACGCTAAGTGTAGACAACAAAATAGTGAAGCGGGTTTCATTGTCTCCAATGTTGTTGCAATAGCAATATAGAATAGCATTTCAAGGCCGAACTTAAAGTAAGGAAGAGCAACATTCCGTTAAAATTGCTGCTACGTAGATTATAAACGACAATATACGCAATACTGCGTAACATGCATCTCGCTCTCGTAGTATTGTGTTATGGTCTTTATGCTTAAGATCTGCAATTCATCAAAGCGCTTAACTTCGCTGAACGTGCCCATTGCTTTTTTTCGACTTGAACCAAAGAAGTAGATAGGAAAGAACTAGACTCCGAGCTTTTTGCCTGTATTAAATTTTGGCGAGAAGAATGAAAGCTGGAACCAATGAGAATTACGAAGCAAAATCCAATTGGATTTATTTCTGATTTTGTTCGGCAACGAACCGAACGAATTCACAATGTTAAATTAGACCATTTTGTATTTTTTAATTTATTTATTTTCTTAAATTCATAAAAAAGTTATTTGAATATTAGAAAATGAAAATAAATAAATTGAAATTCAAAAATAAGGAAAACTTGTTGAGAAATTCAATTACGATGACTTACATTTAAACCTGCATTTGAGAAAATCAATTTTTATATCTACCAGGCAACCAGCAAATGCAATAGCATGATTTTTATTTTGACTCCTTCAAACTTGCAAATTTGCAAGTGATACCGCGTAAATTTTGTTGTTGGTTTTTCTTCAGAAAAATTCAGTCGAAAAAATCCTAAAAAAATGCGTGTATTTGTTGTTGCGTTTTTGTAGTTTACAACCGATGCCGTTAGTTTCAATTTTGTTGGTATTTTTTCGGCAGAAAAATTGAGTGGAAAACAACAAAAATTATATTCATGTTGTTTGCTTGTATGTGTGCTGAAATTATGCTATTTTTCGCAACTAGGATTTTTCCTTTGGGGGCTAGAAATATATAGAAATTATGAAGTTATATTTTTCAATTTTCTTGTTTTACTTGAAACGAATCATTAGTTGAAACAAGTTAATAATAAATAAGTTCAATTAGAATAGCTTAGTCACTAGAACTGATTCTGCATTTAAAAAAACACGAAAATCATATTTTCAAAGATAAAAAATGGAGATTTCTTTAAAATTAACACGGAAACTAAGTCAATGTGTCAAAATACACTACTACTATCGAAGTGTTATCTTAATTTGGGCTTAAACCTTTCCGAATCCAAAAATATTCATGTAAGGGGCTTAGCACCCTTGATCCCTTGATCAAGTACGTACATTTTTCGGTTCAAACTGAAAAATTAAAATGATATTCATGTTGTTTTATTTGCTGAGCGCCTGCTTCAAACAAAATTTCATTTATCTTACGTATTGAATTGAAATTATTTTATAAAACTCAAAATATTTCTATAATTTCTATATTTTTCAATATTATCATGGAAATAAAAATAAAGGTTGTACTAAACTGTCACATAAAAATTTGACAGCAAAATGTGGTTTCATAGTTGTCAAAATCCAATGCAAAATGTAAACAAAAGCAATTGAGTTGAACAATTTTTTGACAGTTACGAAGCCACATTTCGCTGTCAAATTTTAATACAATAATTTAATACAACCTTTATTTTTATTTCCATGATAATGTTGAAAAATATAGAAATTATAGAAATATTTTGAGTTTTATAAAATAATTTCAATTCAATACGTAAGATAAATGAAATTTTGTTTGAAGCAGGCGCTCAGCAAATAAAACAACATGAATATCATTTTAATTTTTCAGTTTGAACCGAAAAATGTACGTACTTGATCAAGGGATCAAGGGTGCTAAGCCCCTTACATGAATATTTTTGGATTCGGAAAGGTTTAAGCCCAAATTAAGATAACACTTCGATAGTAGTAGTGTATTTTGACACATTGACTTAGTTTCCGTGTTAATTTTAAAGAAATCTCCATTTTTTATCTTTGAAAATATGATTTTCGTGTTTTTTTAAATGCAGAATCAGTTCTAGTGACTAAGCTATTCTAATTGAACTTATTTATTATTAACTTGTTTCAACTAATGATTCGTTTCAAGTAAAACAAGAAAATTGAAAAATATAACTTCATAATTTCTATATATTTCTAGCCCCCAAAGGAAAAATCCTAGTTGCGAAAAATAGCATAATTTCAGCACACATACAAGCAAACAACATGAATATAATTTTTGTTGTTTTCCACTCAATTTTTCTGCCGAAAAAATACCAACAAAATTGAAACTAACGGCATCGGTTGTAAACTACAAAAACGCAACAACAAATACACGCATTTTTTTAGGATTTTTTCGACTGAATTTTTCTGAAGAAAAACCAACAACAAAATTTACGCGGTATCACTTGCAAATTTGCAAGTTTGAAGGAGTCAAAATAAAAATCATGCTATTGCATTTGCTGGTTGCCTGGTAGATATAAAAATTGATTTTCTCAAATGCAGGTTTAAATGTAAGTCATCGTAATTGAATTTCTCAACAAGTTTTCCTTATTTTTGAATTTCAATTTATTTATTTTCATTTTCTAATATTCAAATAACTTTTTTATGAATTTAAGAAAATAAATAAATTAAAAAATACAAAATGGTCTAATTTAACATTGTGAATTCGTTCGGTTCGTTGCAAAAGCCGAACAAAATCAGAAATAAATCCAATTGGATTTTGCTTCGTAATTCTCATTGGTTCCAGCTTTCATTCTTCTCGCCAAAATTTAATACAGGCAAAAAGCTCGGAGTCTAGTTCTTTCCTATCTACTTCTTTGCTTGAACGTGATATACATAACTGTATTTTAAGCAATAAACCATGATTTAATAAATAAATCATGGAATAAACTACAAGAACAAGTTTTAAAGTTCGAGAAATGAAAGCAACTATTTTAAACTTCACAGAAATGAAAATCATTCAACAAATCGTAAACTGTTTTAAAAAGTGGCATAGGTATTCCTTATATATTATCATATAAATAACCGTTTTTTGGACTTTATACACAATTTAAAAATGAGGCTTACATTAATATGTCCAGTGGCGCCAAATCCAGCAACTCACATTAAGGATACATCCATTGTCATGACCGGAACCCATTCATAACCTTTTCTAATTAGCTAAGGTTAAAGAATTATAGCCCTATTCCTAATCATTACTAATAGGTTTATGATGGCTTAAGTTTACTTTAGTTAGTAGTTGGGAATTAAACTAAACTTTTCTTATGTGCTTGCTTATTCTAAGCACAAATATGTAATTAAAAAAAGTAGCTCAGATCTGGTTTCGGATATATAGCCATCGGATATAGCTTTTGTAAAAATCTTTATAAGTTGGGAACCCCTAAATGTATATCTAAAATATGGGTGTCATAAGATAGATAATTTAATGGCCTACAATAATCTTTGAAATTTAACTCATAATTTTGGAGATATGACTATTTTTCTGAAATTTTGATACATTTTTTTTAAAAATCGTTATTTTTTTCCAAAAAATGTGTTATTAATCTGTATTTTTTTTAGTATGGTAAGAAAGCTTAATTTATTCACTTTAAAATGTTTGTTGTAAAGTTTTTAATATTCACCCCCTTTTTAACCGAAAAATAAAAAAAAATATTCAATGAGTTCTTATGGAAACTATGTTTTTATGATCAAAAACAATGAAAAACAACAATGACTATCACAACAACAACAATTATTATAAGACGATTCTCATTATAAAACTTAAAAATTTTTCGGCTGCGGCGGTCCTTTTTTCAACCTTACATTTTAAAAAATTAATTTTTATAACAATCTTATCATTTTATGATGAGAATTGTACTATAATTTTTGTTGTAGTAATAGTAACTGTTGTTGTTTTTCATTGTTTTTGTCAATAAATGCATAGTTATTAAGTTTTATTAACATGCTAAAAAAGTTATTGGTTATTAACATATTTTTTGGAAAAAATAACGGTTTTTAAAAAAAATTGGTCTAAACTCAGAAAAAGGTTTGCTCACCATTATTATAGGCTATCTTATGACACCCATATTTTTTATATTCACTCAGGGGTTCCCAACTTATAAGGATTTTTACAAAAGCTATATCCGCAACTTCCGATGGCTATATCTCCGAAACCAGATCCGAGCGACACTTTTTTTTTACTATTTTTATTTTCATTTTAGGGGGTAAAACAACAAAAAAAAGATTGAAGCATGGTAGCTAAAGTAAACCTGTGCCCTTATTACAGAGTCATACATAACTAAGCTTAGATGATAGGGTTGTCAGATTTTTTAAACAATTTCAGTATATTCAACTCTTCAACGCAAAAAAAAATCAGTACACAATTTTGTAACTCATACATTGTTTTTAATATTAAAATCACAGCTTAAATCACCTTACAAAATTTTTATTGACTATAAGAAAGGTCATAACTTTTCAGATTCCAAAAACCATTTACCTATTAAAAAACCTTTCAATTTGCTGTTTTCATTTATTAAAGAAAAAAACAAAGACAAAGGTACACTATATAATAAGTGTTGTTTTAGAAAATTATCTACTTAAAGTATGAATGTTGTGTCGAATTTTTTTATTTAATGGAAAAATTATTTAATAATTCAAATAAAAACCAAAAATCAGTACATATTGGTCAAAATCAATATATTTGCGTACTGATTTCAAAATTTTGAAAAATCAGTATTTTTAAAGAAAATTACAAAAAATCAGTACATGTACTGATAAAATCACCCGTGATTTTATTAAGAAAAAAAAAATATATATGTAACCCTAAAATTTTACAGATATGATAACATAATTCCTTTCGGAGAGATCTTCGAGCTACATCTTGTCGGTTTCTTGTTATATGTATGCATTAACAAGGCCTTAAAAAAATCATAAACTTTTTCCCACAAAAGAAATTAAACACCATTTTCAGAAACATTTTTTAATTTCGGGAAAACCTTGAATTCCTTTTCAACCCTGATAAGAAGATACAAATATTTCAGAATATCGTTCATTGAGTAAATAAGACAATTAAGTTTTTGTTAATATATTTGGAAGTAATCAACCGATGTCAATAAAATCTTCAGAAAAAAAGCTCTTATTCGTCTAAAAAGTACTGCATATTCAATAGTTCAAAAATTCATACGCACAAGGCTATGCAGACAAAACAATTATTTGAAATGAGCTCATAAGATCCAAAACCGATTCTTAACAAACGAAGTGTAATTATATTTGAAGATTATTAATGGGATATTTAAGTTTCAAATATTTCTTCATGAAGGGCGGGTGCTGTGATTAATTCTTTGATAATTTCATAAAATGTAATCTCCATTTGTTAACCCAAACTTTAATTTGCTTAAAAACTGCAAGGTAGCTTTAAATTTATTAATGAAACATTGTGTAAAAACTAGTTTTAAAATAAGAATTCCTTCGGCATTAGTAGTTTACTATTAAAAACGGTTGCTGAAAGTTTTTCGCAGTAAAATGATGCATTTTGCAACCAAATCGTACATTTTTGCTACAAAACAATTATATTTAGGTACATGATATATCAACTAAAAAATGTTTATTTATGTTATGCTCTTAACGCTCTTCTTGACTCTTGAGAGTACGCTCTTCTTCAAAAACAGTTTAATTTAAAATATATGATATTTCAAAACGATTCCATTTGGTATCATAATAAAAGTTATAATTTTGAATACCATCGAGCAAAACCGAATTACATTGTATGTGTTGCTATAAAAGCTGATATTCGTGCTAAAAATTTACAGTATTCGCAGAGCGTAACGATCTGTCGGTTATTTATTCAGTGTGCATTGTGGTATTTGATAATAAAGTGATGTCGTTTGTAGGCAATGTTTCTGATATTGAATGTGATAAAAATGAGTACACAAGAAATCGTCCTACCGGACTAATATCAAAAATGGCAGCTCATAAGTTATCCGCTGAACCAAAGTGGAATAACAAAGATGATGATGTAGATTCCGATATATCAGCTCCCGATGATTTTTTAACAAAAGGTGAATTTGCTAGTTATAGACGAAGAGCTGTCGACATCTTACTTAAGGAGCTTCAGTACGCTTAGAATTTCGCGTAGATATTGTAAGGAGTGATTTTTTTGAGGAATTTTAAATTGAAGTAAATCACACATAAATTAAATTTGAATGGAATTTTCTTTCTTTATTTAAAAGATTAGGTTATAACATTTGTTGTTTTGAAATAAATTTTCACGTTTGTCAACCACGAGTAGCTGTAGTAATTAGAATTCGATTAGTCCAATTTTGGACCGCACAACGCTTTTTCCTCGAAAACTCGAGATTTTTACTGATTTTCAAAGCGTGAATTGTTGCCGGTTTATTAACAAAACCAATGATTACACATATCATTATAGGGAAAATCAAACTTTTTGATTGTTCTTGCTGTTGCATTGAGTTGAGTAAATCCTTGACCAAGGAATAATAATTAAAGTCGATCTGTGATCACAAGGCAAAACAACATAAGGGGAATGTAACGTATGCTGCTTCGCTTTGTCACCATAGATCGACTTAAGCTGTTATTCCTTGTTGCCACAGAAATATTGTTCGAAATTTATCACTCTCTTAGAGCTAGTCATGGTGGACTTATACCTGAAATTATTTTTAGATAATAATTGTCATAAAATAATATAAATGAGAAAAAAAAATTGGATTTAAATTTAATTTATGTGTGTTTTATTCCAACGTAATATTCTGTCACTCTGAAAAAAAAAAACTCTTAGTTAACCTACTAAATACATAGGTATTGCGATACAGGTACAGGTGCTTATTTTGAAAATTTTGTAGATTGTTTTTATTTGTTTTTTTTTGGCTATGTTTTATTATGGGGCTTAAAAATAATTGTCACAAAACTTCCTATAACAGTTTGTTTCCCATTACAGTTAACATGAAAAAAAAACAAAAATGAATGGCAGATTTTTTCTTCGTTTTAGTAAAATTTTAAAAGAGTAAATTTATAGTTGACAAAAAAAATGAGGGGCCTTAAGTCAAAGTACGAGTTAGGGTTTAACAGTAGAATACATATACAGAAAGTAAAATAAAATATGTATGTATGTAAAATTTTATTCGTACGGAAGTTTCATATACAAAATCTTTACCATCAATGCGAAATAACATTATCATTACATTATGTTTATCAGGAGCATTTCTATTAACTCCATCATATGAGTTATCAATGGATCGCGCAGCACTTATTTGCGAGAAAATGAGCTTTAAAGGTTGCTTCAGCCTTACAAAAACTGCTACCGGAATTCTGTTTAAGTTTTCAAATCCAGATGATTATCAAGCTGTTTTAAAGAAAGGTTTTCATAAAGTAACTGGAGCGAGATTCTATCGAAAGGTATGTAATATGTTAATTATTTTTTAAGTCTGACTGCTAAGTATTTTAGTTGAAAGCATAATACCATATCCTACACGGTTGAAAAAATAAGTATAAATTTTTATACGCATATCAGTTTAAGGGTCGTTTTATATGAATTTAGGTATAAATTTAATAACTTTTCAACATATAAAAACCAGCTATGCGGCCAGTTGCTTATGCTCAATTTTGTCTAGTAAAACATCAACATTCTGTAGCCGAGCTAGCTAACGAACGGGGTCACATTCAAACTATTATAGAAATGAAGCAGGTTCAAATCTCTGTCCATTGAAGTTGTGTTATTCAAATCATTTTATAAATAAAAATTGTAAATAAAATTAAATCAGAAAGAAGTATCTGTTCCCGGACTCGAACCCATGAATTCTGTGTCCCAGTCAAACGTTCTAACAACCGACATAAATATACATTTTTTTTTACTGTCGTTAAAATTAAATATAAACTCTTATTATAAAATAGAATTTATACGTCAACCTATTCTATACTTTTCAATATAAAAACAAATATGAAATTTATATAAAATTTTATAACTTCGGAACTTATAAAATCTATACGATTTTTTTATTTTATATTTTCTTGATGTGATGTCTACCCAAAAAAACTTCCAAACATGGCGCTGATGGTTACAACCATTATTTTCACGACTTAAGAAAAGAAGAAGTCTTTTTGGGTAGATATCACATCAAGAAAGTGGCGTAATAGCATGGGGGGCTATTTCATATTATGCAACAATAGATTTGGTGTTTTTAAACTCAAAAATGACAGCAAACTGCGACAAATCCATTCTGGAAAAAGCATTCCCACAATTTCAAAGACCATTTGAACAAATTCTATTGACTTATTAGCAAGATAATGCTCCGATACATACAGCAAAAACCGTTAAAGCCTGGATTCAACACCAAAATATTCAAGTTTTGGCATAGCCGCCGTATTTGCGCGATGTGAACATCATGGAAAACGTCTGGGGATGGTTGGTTAGAATAGTTTATGAAAACGGAAGGCAGTTTGAAGACAAAAAATCACTTGTTCAAGCCATGGGCAACAATTTCTTGGAATTATTTAGAGTCACTCTACGATGCAATGCATAACCGTATTTTTGAACGGATTTTTAAAAAAAGAGGCTCCACACACTACTGATAGTTTGAATTTCTTAAATATAGACAAATTTTCAAAAAAAAAACATCAGATAACATTTTTTCTCTATATTTTCTTAAGTGGCCGTATTCAAGTGGCGCAAATAAAAACGCATTTTTTTGTACCTCATAACAAAAAAGTAAAAGAAACAGCTAACGGTACTCTACGAGGTACACTTTTTTTTCTATCAAATCGTAAACGATATACATATTTACGAAATTAGAATAAAAAAATATGTTCAAAACATCTACAAGAAGAAAAATCAGAAGAAATCCAATAAAAAATATGTGGTAGTAGTATATGTAGAAGTAGATATAAAAAAAATAATGTAGGGTTGCCAAGTGGTCGGTTTTGACCCGTTCAAGCGCGAAATCGCTGGTCAAAGCCGGGGGCTTTGTAACAACAATTTCTGATCAGCAAAAAAAAAAAGCTTATCAAGATTTATCCACACATAAATATTTAATTTTTTAATATTGTCGCCTCAGGTCCTCAACTTTTTTCACAAAATAATTTTACTTTTTACCATTTCAAGAAAAAATAATTTTATTTCGGAAAGGCCGGGAATTCCTTCTTTCCAACTTGGCAATCTTGTTTGAGCAGTTAAAAATTATTTTTAAAGTATATTTCGAAATAGTTGGTGTCCCAACTATTTATTTTGGTAAAAATGTGACTCTCGATGTATTTAACTTCAAAAACAAAAGCTAACAGAGCAAAATAGAGATCATTTTCAGATTTCAGGTCCTTAGTTTGCTTTACTTTTTTAATATTTTTTTTTTTAAATTAATTTAAATCAGTGATGACATCCCTACAGTCACAACACTGTTTTGCATGATTTTTTTTTTCGAGAGCACTATAATATATGCACATTTTAGCCTAACATGATACTGACCGATATCCTTAATATAGTTGAAAAGTTTTAAAAAAAATTTTATGATTTCATCGTCTATTAGTTTTAAGATTTCAGAAGGAATTTGAGCAGACCCTGACGCTTTGCTATCGTTTTATGTCTTAATGGCGTATGTCGCACTTTTTAACGCTTCGTTTTTTTCTTAATAAATATACTGCAACTAACATTTAATAAAATAAAAAAAATACCACAGTTCATATGAAAAAAATCAGTCGAGGGTACCGGTACCACTTTAGATCATTTTATTGAAACTTAACAAATTTTTACTGAAAATTTTATTTATTTATGTCTTATGATTTAATTATGTTGATGTAGATAGCCATTCCATGTCGACCGCGTAAAACTTTTACTCTTTATATTTTGGATGTTCCTGAAGACTTACCGGTTGAAGATATAAGACACGCCATGTATAAATTTAATTCAGTTGTTGAAGTGGTCAGACTACATGTTTATCATCACTCTACAAATGAAAAGAGCGTGGAAAGTAAGTTTCTATACACTTTTTTTTAACGAGTCTTATAAATCTCTTGCTTAATAGGCCTGTCCACAAATAAAACTGATGCACCAGAGAAAACGGACCGTCCAGATCGTCGAGAAGTTCCTCCTGCTGTCATACGAATAACATTGGCGTCTATGGACGAGTATAATATACTTATACAAAATGGGTTAAACTTTTACGATGCAACATTTTTTCCCACAGAAGCTAATATAACATTTAAAGGGGCCAAAATAGACTACAAGCGGAGGTAATTTTTGTTACACTTTTTTCTTTTTTTAATTAAAACTACGCTTGTATACAGCTGTCTCCGTTGAAAATTATTTGAAACACTCTAATTCAGACTGAGGACAAAAAATGTATTTTCTTTGAAAATGTATTTTCGCCCTTGTAAAATATGTCAAACGAAAATACATTTTTAACTTATTTTCAATGAAAGTATAACTACATATTTTCAGAGTGCAAAATTTTCATGTCATCTGTGTATATGTATGTATTATTAACAAATTAGTTTTTAATAATATGAGCAACAAAAAGTTACGAAGTTACCAGGATTGACCCGGCCCAGCCCGGAATTTCATGAAGAAATTTTCTTCTTTTTTTTTAAGTTAAAAGTCAATCTCAATTCCTCAGCAGAGCATTGTGGCTTACGACCCATCTCAACTAAAATGATTTGCTGTCAATTCACTGCATTTTAAGGTTTAATTAAAGAAAACTTAACGCTCTTCTAAGGAAAGCTAAAAAACGAATTAAAAACATTAAAATATCAAACAAAAATTTGAATCAATGTGCAGGTGTAACTATTATTTTGAGCAGGCAAATATTCAAATAATGCGTAGTAAGTAGAAACGCTCAAAACTTAAGGCAATCACATGATTTGTTTTACAAAATTGTGTACTTCACGTTACCAATATGATTTTTCCTCTTAAATGCCAAAATATTTTTGTAATAGAGCTTAAACTAAAACTCAAAGGTGTAACTATTATTTTGATTTATAATTTTAAGTGTTTGAAAAAACTTGCAGTCGCTTGTGCACAAAATCAAAGTAAACAAAATTTTCATTATCATATTTACAAACATATTTCATTTCATTTCTACTGCACACTTGTACAAGAATTAAGGTTTTCTTCTAATATATTTTAGAATGCTTGATGGAAGTATACCTGGGCGTGTTCGTGAATTGCTTCCCGTCTTTGACGCAGCTGGCTTTTGCAAAATTCCGCCTCCAGCGTTTAAAGTTATTAAGCCTCCAAGGTCGTGAGTTCACAATGCCATGACGGAAGCTTTTTAATTGGACAATACTAAATATGGAACAACAAATTATCTTTCTCTTTGTCTTTTTTTATTTTACTATACGCGTACATTTGTAACATTTCCTTTTTTGAAGTCAAGTTACTAACACTAACGGCAATCGGAAATATTCTTAATTAAATAATTCTTAGTTTTGTGGAAACCATCTATTTTGAAAATAAATGCTTCTAATTAAATTTAATTTCCTGTTTTTTTTTTTAATTGAATTTTATTAATCATGAGAAGTAAAAAAATTAGAACTTATTCCAGTTTATATTATAGTAATAACAAAAAAAAATATTTATATTCTTTATTTATATAAATGGCATTAAAATGGAATGAGCACATATGTAAGCATGGAGAAAACTTTAATTAAAAAATAATGCAGGTACAGTAAATTTTATTATTATTATTATATTTACTTAAGTAGTAAAATCATTTGCATATACATACATATTTAAAGGATTGCTCAATTTCCAGAAATTGGACAAAGCTTTAATTCTTGAACATTATCAGTAATAAATAAGTTATTACTGTCAAAAAGAAAACAGAAATTTTTAGAGCGTAGGAAAACCATAAAATTACTAGTATGTTATGAGATCTTAAAAACCAATGGTGTAGACCAGTGGCAATAAAAGAAGTATAAATACATATCGCTCATTCCATAAAACACTTTTATTACTGTTTTCTCCGATATTTTTGATTTTTATATACATATAGTTTAGTGCTTATCTAAATGTGAGTTTTGAACATAGCGAAATTATAAAAAAATTATTTTCAAAAAAGATATGAGTATTTTTAAATTTGACTTAAACATTTTTTTGAAATATGATTTTTTTATTTATAAAAAAAATCAAAACTTCCGCCATAACATTGCAAAATATGAATTTTTAACTGAAGCGCATCATATTTACATTTATGAAATTAAAATATGTTCAAAATTCACCTTTAGATAAGACACTAAACAATTCAAAAATTTTTCTTTGGCGTTATGACTTTTTTTTAAATATCAATGAAATAAATAAAAAAGTTATTGCGGTTTTTTACCAATTTTTAAAGCTTTCTACTCCTTGTAATTCTTATGAAAATTAATCTTAGACGAAAAAATTTATGACGTGATAAAAAAATAAATTGTTACAGGTAAAAAAAAAATAATTTTTCTGAATATTTTTACCAATTCTAAGAAAAAAAGTATCCAACTTTAAAAAAAAATGAACTAATTTTTGATTTTCAGAATTGGATCTCAAAATAATACCATAAAATGGTAAAAACTTCAATATTTGTGTTTTAAAACTTTATGACCTTTTCTTTTTTGCTTGTTAAACAAAAATTTTAAGTCAATGCCACAAAAATCCTCGAAATCCCGGCTGTTTCAGAAATTTTTGAATTCCTATCAAGCCCCCGGCTTTGACATGAAATTCCAAGCATGGCAGGGTCAATCCCGCTCACTTGGTAAACCTGCCAATAAATAATATTCATACAAAAACAATAAAGTTTTACACTTGGCTTGTTAATAAAATAATAGCAATAACATAATAAAATGTAAGCATTTTCCCTAAGGTGACAAAAGTATTTTTTATGGCATAAGTTTACTTTAGGACCACTTCTCACTTTTTAAACAAAAAAATCCTATTTTTCTGACGAGGCTTTTAAGACTGACAACAAATATGGAATCAAAAGTTGATGGACGCATCTAGTTTCGGAGGTATAGATAGCGGAAGTCGAGGATATAGCTTTTAATGAAATCATTATAAGTTGGGAACTCCTGATTCGATTTTTAAAATGTGGATGTGATATGAAAGGTAATTTAATATGCTTTAATATTAATTCTAAAAAGTTGAAATCGTTGCTGTAGTTGTAGAGATATGATAATTTAATTATACATCTGATCAACTTTTCTTATAATTATTAACATACATACATATTTTTTTAATACATAGGAAGGCCACTTTTTATATCCTTTCAAATGATATGCTATTTAATGTTGTTTTTTCCAACCAGGGTTGGAAAGAGGGAATTTGCGGCCTTTTCAAAATAAAATAATTTTTCCTTAAAATGGAAACAGTAAAATGAATTTAATCGTAAAAAATTTAAGTTTTGTGTGGTTAAACTTGATAGCCTATTTTTAGCTTATTAAAAAAAAATAAGTAAGTAATAGAAATCGTTCAACTCTCGGCTTTTTCAGAAAAGTTTTAATTCCTACAGGGCGTCCAACTTTGTTATATAATTTCGGACCTAGCCGGCCACTTGGCAACATTGTTGCGAACTTAATTTCTTAAGCCTTTTTGCACCGCAAAAGTCGTGCCGAGAAAGTCAATGTTTAGTTTCTCGAAACTAAGAAAACGCTCTGGAGCTTAACGATTTAAAATTTGAAAAAACTTCAGCTTCCTTTTTAAAATATCAAAAAAAGTCAGAAGCATCCATCTTTAAAAAAATGTTAAATTTATGACATATAAAGTACATAAAAAAGTTCTTTGAGTTTTAATTGTTCTACCTTGAATATTAATTCAAGAAAAACCATGGTTCAATGTGAAAATGCACATATGAGAAATTTTTCCTATGCAAATAAAGGGCCGCATGAATATAAAAACCGCTGTCCTTCTCTCACAGTGTTCTTTACACAACTAACATAGCCAAATTTGCCAAACAACGCTACACGATCTGCAATAAAAATCGACTGAAATTCAAAATCAAATTATTTTGATGAAAATCAACAGCATAAAATGCGAAAATGAGCATGGATGAAGGAAAATTCAGAAACTTTATTGAAGTATACAGAAATATTCCAGAATTTTGGAATACAAAATTATAAAAATACGCAAAGTCTACGAGCAGTCGTACCACAAGCAGACACACGCTTCGATATATCGTCTGCCGCAGTTTAGTTGGACGATAAAGTGTGTTGAGTGCACTCATAGTCAAACGACTATAATAAATTATCGAATGCTCTATCTGTGTTTTATTCCATCTCTACAAAAATGAGTCGCGGTGTAAACATACTGAAAACAAATGATATTTTTAAGGTAACACATGATTGTAAAATATTATGAATGATACAATAATATAAAGTATTTTAGAGTATTGTGAAGACGTATTCATCGAAACATATATCTGCTTACAAAGAAAAACCGGATCCGGACTCAGTTCATAATGATTATATAGGTCCGCCAGACAAAGATTCGAATATCAGAAGCTACGTTCGTTGCGTAACCAAAAATGATGCTTTATCGGCTCTGTTACGAGAAAAACGTTTAGAAGTGGAACAATGGAATCAGGATTTCTGGTCTAGACATAATCAGCGTTTTTTTGAAGTAAGTTTACTGTAAGTGTATGCGGACTGTGGTTCTTGAAGCCGTTGTTGAACTTTCTATGGGAAGTATGCTCTGAGACGCGGCCACAAGCCGTCCATCTCCCTAACTCTTATTCAAAAGTACTATGGCTAGTGATGCCAGTGTTGGACATACTATGGGATGTATACTCTGAGCCGAAAGCGAAGGCCGCCCACTTACCCTAACGTTTATGCAGAAGTGCTTTGGTAAGCAAAGCAAATAAAAACTTTTATTGTATGCTTTGCGGCTTTCGGTCAGGATTTACATCCTTTATTATGTCTGTCCAAGTTTGCCTTTGCTAGCCATAATTCCGTTCACGAGTTACTCGAATTTGGCGATTCGCCTTGGCGACTATAATATCTCAATATCAGCTGCGTTTTCTTCGCCATCCGCTGCTACCTATTTATAGCTATAATACCATATATAAACATGTACCTTTTTTCTTCCATTTCCGTCACAAATTGAAATTTCAGTGTTTTATTTTAACGTTTAATTCAAATTAATTTTTGTTTGTCATTTAAAAAATTTTTTTTTTTGTGTTGCGAAATTTTATTTTTTTTTTCGCTTACAGTTTTAATTAATTTTTGTTTATGATTTTTACCTTAAAGCATATCTTTTTATTTCCAATTTTGGTGCAAACATTTTTGATTTGTGATAATGTCATAATTTTTAGTCTTATCATTACATTATATACATAATTGTTTATATAAATGCACATAAATGTTTTCATAATTTTTCTTAAATTTTGGTTCGTCGTGTTGAGGTTCTAATCTCTTGTCGATTTTGGCCATAACCAAATATCTATAAATAATTAAAAATGTGATTATTTTTTAACTTAAACTGTCTAATATAGCATTCTTTCCCATATAAATCGTATGGAACACTAAAAAACTCGATGAGGCACCAGTAAATATTAATATTTTGACCAGAATTTTTCTTTCATGTATCTGCAACTATTAAACCTGTTTGAAACAAAAAATAATAATTTGAATCACCTTAATGTACTTCATACATATATGCACATATGTATGTATGTAAATCATTTTTCAGAAGTGTAAAAAATATGTACTCCCTATTAATAATTTTCATATATATGTATTAAACAAAAGTATTCAGATGTTTTCTTTCTTTTTCAGGAAAAAAGGGATTTTATTCGTTTACATAAGTTATCAGAAAACGAAGATGCATCTGCTGACAAATTGAGTGAATTTTACAAAATATTTTTGGATACAAATAAAAAAATGCATATGTTATACAACTTGTCATGGTACTTCAAAAATTTAGAAGTTCTTGTTTTAGCTTTACAGGTAAAAATAAAAAGTATTTGGAAGTAAAATAAAAATAAATATGGAAGTTTTTTATATAAATATTAATATTTAAAGTAGTTTATGTAATATTCGGAGAGGCTACAGTAATAAAGTGGGGTGTATAGAGAAAAGTTAACGTACGGATGCCGTTTGTAAATGCATCAAAAATCTGCGATATCTCCTCTACGAGCGCTTGGAACCGGGTTTTTTGAATGTTTATTGGAGATATTCTAAATTAGAGATAACCACTTCAGCCGGAAGATACCCTCACAGGAAAGTGAAAATTGTTTTTTTTTTCTTATTTTGACCGGATTTTTTACACTCTTTCTTTCTCGAACAACGTCGACGGTATTTTATTTATTTTTGATATGCACCCGCTTTTTTTTATCTTGTCACTGTAAGCGAGTCCCACAACTCCGGCAATGCTCCAAATTCAAAATAAATTCTTTAAGTTCATATAATAATCGGAGAGGCTACAGTAATAAAGTGGGGTGTATAGAGAAAAGGATTTTTTAAACTCTTTCTTTAACCCTGCCATTGGGTCTTTCAAGTTTAGAGAGTCTAATTTTGATATTTTTTTGTTGTATTATTTTAACCGGAAGGTTGGAAGGAAAGAGTTTGTCTATGACAAAATGACCAAACTCCCCCCCATCGAGTCTACATGACAATATTTTTTATTTAATATTTGAAGGAACATTTACTGCCAGGAATTTCTTTTATTATGAAGGTCCTCCGCTAAAGTATATACATATATTATATGCATATTAGGGCGGTTCAAAAAAATAGAACATTATTTCTTCTGGTCTAACCGCCTAAAAAAAGTATTGAGCTCTTAATATCTATAATATCTATTGGTGAAGAAGAAGAAAAACTTGAAAGCCTTTTACTTCAACCAACAACCATTTCCCGAAACGTTTCAAATATGTATTTTCATAAAATTAAATCTGAAATAGCGTCAGTTAAAAATATTGGATATAGTCACATATCAGACCTTTGGACTAGGGCTACCAGATGACCTGCTTGCAAAAGTAGTACATTTGAAAAATTTAAGAATTTTCAAAAAACACAAACAAATTTCGTAATTTTTTACAAAAAAAGTATAGTAATTAGCAAAAAAAAAAAAAATGGTCCCCATTTCTACTTTCCATTTCCATAGGCACTAATAAAAAACATCATTATTGCGTGTTTTTGTTTATTTATTTACATTGTTTTCATAAAACATTTTTTGTAAAATTTTGTTTATCGACCAAAAAAAAAAAAAAAAGGTCGTAACTTCGAAAGTAGTGAAAAGTAGCGCATTTCAACCAAAAGTAGTACATTTCAAGTGAAAAGTATGCCATCTGGTAGCCCTACTTTGGACAGATGATTTCTTAAAAACATTATACATATGTATGTATAATGGATAGAAATTTGGTAAACAGATTTCTAGGAATGAAGTCTATGGAAGCTTACAAATGTACAAGTAATTATTACAAACATAGTCATATACAATTTATTAATATTAAAAAAAAAAAAGAATCACTCTTATGTACATGCATGTGTCAAAATTATAGTAAAAAATATTGACGATAAGCAGTCTCAATTATGTTTGACTATGCTCATTATACACTATCATATATTTGAAATATACAAGAACATTTGCTACACACTGACCTTCACGGTGTGCACGCTTCAGTGAACACTGCTCTAATTTGCTCTATTGATTGTTTCGTTTTCGTTCTGATGACGAATGATTTATGAACAAATGTAGATGCTTTGCAGGCAGTGATTAGGATGAAGTGCTTGATCTGTAATAGAATGCTTTAAATGCATTTCAAGCATATTCATACAGAGTTCTACTGCATACTATTGGCTTACGCGAATATATTACTTTATTTAATTTTCTTTTTTCGTTCCTTTTAATTTTAGAGGGGTCTATCTCAAACACCCTGAGTTATAGTGTTTAAAAATTACCTTTGGAGTAGTACTTGCAAACAAAGATATCTTTCTAAATATGTAGTAGAGCTAGAACAATAAAGTAAGTTAGTTTCATTAGGTAACTATTTCAGATATTTTTGGTAGTACCACTATTGCTAGCCGTGTTTTCAGTTCAGTATAATCGCTTGTAAAATTTTAAAAAAAATTAATATTTCAAATTGCAATTTTTACCAAAAAAACCGAAAAAAAAGTGGTTTCTTTATTTATATTTTAATACACCATAATATTACCAATGTGTATACAATGTAGTTTTGAACTGGATCGTGTACTTATTTTAATTAATATCCAAGTGACTTTTTAGACATCAATGAATTTTTTTCTTACATCAATTGACAATCCGATCCAATAAAATGAAAAATTGCTCGCAAAAAAATTTTTTTTTTCATTCCCATGAAATTTTTTTCTTACAGTGAACCAGGTAGTGCAATTTTTTCGTATGATTCTTCTAACCTGGAACACCCTGATAACAAATAAAATAAGAAAATAAAAAGCTATTCCAATTATAGTATATGTTTGCAATATTTTTTAGATCCGTGATAAGATTTCCTGTGTTAACCATCTCGAAAGGCTCACGTCAAGTGCTTGCTGCCAGCTAATTATTTTTACTTTTTTGTAAGAAACTTGTCTGATTGACAGAGGTAAGATAGTATTGATCAATTTCCATAGAAAAATTAAAGGTGATCAAAATTTTTTCTGGGCAATTAATTTAAATGAGCTTACAAGAGCTTAAAATTAAAAAAAAAAAAGTGAAAATAAAAGCAAGGGTGTGCGTTTCTGAAGAATTCTTATGCGCTGAATTCAAATCTGGCTCCTATCATCCTATCTATCATATTTAATTTTTGAGATTTCCAAATCAAAATGTACAAAAATATCAAACTTTGTTTGGTTTAAAAACATCTTTTATCTTTCGAAAATAAATATTTTGCTCTGTAACAAACTGTTATTAAAAAAAGCTTACGCAACGATATTAAATAATTAAGTACGAGAAATTATAAAAACCAAATGAATTCATGTTGAAAGACTTGTTTACCTATAACAATGAAACTTCAAATAGTCCTCCTAAAAAATTACAAAACAGATATAATCCTTAAAAAAAAAAGAAATAAAATAATTGGTAACGTCTTATTTTATTCATAAAATTTACAAAAGAACGCTTAGAACTGATAACTAACGGGCGGCCCGGCATCACCATTGAAGGGACGTGGTGGAAAAGGTGCCGTTGGAAAGTTAGTCGGTCTCCAATTTGGTGGTGGTGCTGCAGGAATGCCACCTGGAAATGGTGGTGGAGCTGGAGTACCACCCGGTTGCCATCCTGCTGGAGCAGGAATCATGCGTGGTGGCGGTGGAATTCCAACAGGTGGAGGCAATGGCGGTTGATTCGCTGAAACAGGAGGAAGAGGCGGAGGCGGAATGCTTGAAGGAAAGCCCGCCGCCTGCGGTGGAGGTACAGGAGGTGGTGGCGGAATTATTCCTACGGCAGATACAGCCTGTGCCGTTGGTGGTGGAGGTGGCGCCATAAGCGGAGGTGGAATTAATTGTCCCCCCATTACAGGCATCATATTAGGAACAGGTGCGTCTGCAAACAGCTGATGGGGTCGGTCCGCGTGCGCTGATGGATTTTGCGCTGCCAAGAGTCGCTCGGCGGCAGAGCCGTGCCTTTCTCCCTTAGAATCTTTTTTGAATGCATATGATACTGAAATTGGACGATTACACAAATACTGGCCATTCATTGCGTCCATTGCAGCATCTGAAGCCTCAAAACTTGCAAAATTAATAAACGCAAATCCCTTCGAGTTTCCAGTTTCAGGGTCCCTCATAATTTTTGGTGTTTGCAAAATAACTCCAAACGCTGAAAAAGTGTCGTATAGAAGCTTTTCATCGACCTCTGGATCTAAATTTCCTATAAAAATGTTTGCACCAACGTCTAAATTTTTCTGATGAGCCGACGCTTTATTTACGCGAATCGGTTTTCCATAAAGTTTTATCATGTTCATTATTTTAATAGCGTAGTCAGCGTCATCTTCACTAAGAAATTCCACAAAACCGTATCCTTGATGCATTTGCGTTACCCTATCTTTGGGCATATGTACATTAACTGAGAAAAATTGTAATTAATCATTTTTGAAAATCAAAATCATTTGTTAAGAATTATACGATTTTTGAGGCACCGTAATTTTAAATATAATTTATTATGTAAAATTGGATCGAAATTTATGAAATCGGTATCAAGTTTTAAGTGCAGACAAACACTCTGCTATATATATATAAAATACCCGCACCCTTTGGGTTGGCTACCAGATGGTAGAGACAAATATAGAAAGTTGAGAGAAATTTTATTTTTTACATCGAATAAATAAAAAGTTCTTGAACCTGAAACCTATTTTCTTTTTTTTTGCAGTTTTTTAAAACAGCAAACTAAAACACTGTACTTTTCAACATAAAAAACGGACGTTTACAGGCAAATAACCTCAAATTGAGATTATCTACAGGTTTTGGGGACGAGAAGCTCAACATTTTCATAGAGATTAGTCTCATAAATTTATTTCCTCCGATCGCATTAGGGGCCGTCCATTAATTACTTGAGGTGTTTTTTGAAAATTCGGACCCTACCCCACCCCTTGATGAGATATGGTGAGTTCTGACGGGACCCTCCCTTCCGTGAGACTTGCCTTATAATTTTAAAATGTAATCTGCTTAATGTATAATCTCTGCATAAAAAGTTGACGTGAGATTTTTATTGATCCCCCTTCCCTCCCCTTGGTGAGATTTTCCCGGACCACCTCCCAACCTATCTTGACGCACGTAATTTATGAACGTCCACATACGGAACAGGTTTAAGGACAACTCATCGTTTCTATTTTTTTAGGTAGTAGCGTTTCAGGCATATAATCAGACCAAAATCTGGTACCTTGAAAATCGTAGCATCACCTAACACTCACCAACAGGTCCACCCTGAACAAATAACTCCCAAAGAAGAGTTTCGGAAACTTTATCGTCAAGGCCGCCAACATATATTGTAGCATCTAAAATCACAAATATTATTAATCCCGCAATGTTTCGTTTAACTCAGTACCTTGATTTCTTTCTGCAATTGGTCCAGCTGCCATTTTATTCGTATTTGCGTTAATTCCTGTTATCGAAAATCAGTCCACGGGTTTTCTTTAATTTTATTTATAATAAAATTCTGCCGACAGGACAGTTCACATGATTCGCAGGCTGGACAACATCGATTGACAACATGCTGAACTGTCAATACAGCAATTGTTCACAAGATTCAAAATGTTTACAAACAATTGCAGAATTAGAGACACAGTAAATGACTTCTTGTGCTGCGTGAATGCAGCCGTAAGTTTATCCAGCATATACTTGGGAGTGACAACTAAAAATACATTTTTGCTGCAGAAACAGCTTAATGCGTTAAACAGAATACGGACGGCTGATGCAAATTGGTCAACGATTATCAGCTGTCAAAACAATACCCATCGTAAATTCGTTAGAGTAAAGTCACACAACTGGGACGAGGGCGTTGGTGTCAAAAAACAATACGAGACAACATGACTTTTTCTATACGTTAGAGCAAGATACGACTTCGAGCTTTATTGACCAGAAATGTCAAACTTATCGCTGAGCGATTGAACAAGAAGACAACAACGCAATGAAATAAGAATCAGCAAAACAAACAGCTTAAAAAATCTTTTGTCAAAAAGCTTAATTTTTTCGTAACCAGCTCGTCTCAGTTCTGTTTAGAACTTAAGTTCAATTGCGTCAGAGGACGGAAAGTTCAGCTGACATATTGTTTTCATGAATACTTAATGCGTAAATAGAACTCTAATTCGAAATGCAACGGGTACTCGTTGACTATTTGCGTCACACGTCCATATTCTTTTTAACGCATTAGACTGCGTTTATGGCTAGGCGTTCTTGTCGCGCTACATGATAGCTTGTCGCACCAGCTATGCGATTTTGCGCATTGGTGAGTTGCGAAGCTCCGTTGCTTGCCACCAAAATATTTTCATTTGCGTGACGGCGACGGCGAGCGACGAAATAGTATATGTAAATTAATGTTTGTGGCACTACTCCAATGAGGAAATGTTAAATTGGATTTGGGACGGTTCCGAACCTCGAGAAGGACCGTTTTGGAATCATTTCCAAAAAAATTTTCTAAAAATCAGTTTCTTGCTATTATCTCGCTTTCTGTTAACCGGACACAAATTCAATCTGTACGAAAGTTAAAGATAAGACAATTTCAAAAAATAAACAAACGTGTGTTTTGGCATTATATAAAATTATATGCAATGGGATAAACGATCACCTGCTGTTTTTTTTTCACACGCGTTGCAACGCGCCTTGATTTCATTAACACCGGAGTTATGCTAATTATATTTCTTCGTTCCATTTCAGATTTGTGGAATAAAACCGTTATCTCTCTTTCCAAATCAGACTTTTTCAATAAAATAATTAAAGAATTTAAAGTTTAATAACTCAAAATGTTGCACGTCCCAATCCGTACGCAGAGAATGCTTGTCGTCACCTTCAACTTCATTCCTGAATGCAAAACTTGTATCTAGTGAAATGAACTCTCGACTCATTGTGTAACCGGTATAAAACAAATCATTTCATTTCAGTCAAATAACATTTGTTCTTATCATACACAAGTATATCGTTGGATTGTTATGTTTTAAGTGCAAGTTGTTAATAAAAATTATAATAACCAAACATACTTAAAAAATAATTTAAAGTTTATTAGACTTTAAATAAAGTCAGCAGCATTACAACACTACTAGTGAAGTCAAAAATCGATTATGGTTTTTCATTCAACTCCACCTACATATAAGAAGCGAAAATGTCTATTCGAGAAAAATGTATAAGTCAAAAATAACATAAAATACAGATCCTTCCCTTCACCATGTCCAAGAAATTTATGAATAAATTTTATGGATTGAAAGATAAAATAGTTATGCAAAACATTTAAAAAAAAAAAAAAAAATTCACGTCTTGGGAAGTTAATGGTTTGTGTGTTGAAACAAATTCAAGAAAATATACTTTTGGTACATTTTGCATCTCTAAAATAGTAAAAATGAAGCACAAAATTTGCGCAATTTTGGTGATATTTTCGTGTAAGTATATAATAAGAAAAAGTTGATTTCATATATTTATTCACCGTTGTTTAATTTTTATTTAAGGTATCAGATACCTAGTCTAAACAAATCACATCGCAGTGTGCTCAAAATAAGCGCAGTAAAACTTTACCCACAGCATGTGCCGTATTAAATACAATAAGGTGCGGCTTAAATTTTCGATCCAAAACGAAGAAGGCTTAGGAAACTCTATTGCATCAAGTTACTAGCTTATCTCTTTGAATTGATGCTGCTATTTATTTAAAGGGGAACATTTTGAAATGGCATTATATATAATACAAGCGAACTAAGATGTTAGACCTGCGTGGCTACCGGTAGGCATTTCCGATTTTCACCTTAACTATGTTTATAATAGGCTCTGATAGCTTATCGGATGGCAGCCTAAGTTGTTAAAAATAAAGCTTGCATTCTACTTTCTCTCGATTTAAGTAAACCGTTTGATAGCCTTCACCACCCTTCTCTTATTATGAAGTTCAATAAACATTTTAATCTTTCTATTTTAGCTTGTGAACTTATATCGTCATAACTGTCTGACCACAAGCAATTTGCTGCTTGTAAAAGTCATGTCTCTGATCATCTGGATGTCACTTGTGGTGTCCCGCAGGGATCTGACCTATCGTTTTTATTTTGTACCTGTGTGATTTCACTGATTGCCTAGAAATATGTAAACCCTTTATATATGCAGATGACATCCAAATATGTTTCTGTGGTGAGCCACAGTTTATAGATTTGTAAAATGTGTCCAAGACTACTTCTTGGATGTCTGACTATTATTAGCGCATTAATATTTCATAAACTAAAGCAATAATCTTTAATCCTGCTAAGTATTCTTTGAATCTCTCCATAACTGTTAATAATTTTGCTATCGATTTTGTTCATGAGCTTAAGTGTCTAGTGTCTTAATTGATAATATTTTAAATTTTGCTCCACATATTAATAAAGAAATTTCTTCTGTAAACTTAACCTTAAGAAAATTATATAGCCTTATTTGTTTCTGCCCCTGCATGTTAAACTGCGTGTGTTCATGTTTTTTTAATATCAAAGATAGCTTATGGCCTTGAAGTTTATACGGGCACCATCGTATAAAATTCGTAGAATTCAGTTAGTAGTAAATCGAATAATCGAATAGTTCGGTTTTTGTTCAATATCCGCATTCGTGATCATATCTCTAATTATGTGTTCCAATTTCTTGGCTGCTATTTTCTTGACTTTATCAAATTCAAATTTTTGTTTGTTTTTTATAAAATCATTAAGTTTCAAATCCCGGATTATACTGTTCAACTCTTTAGATTCTCCCGCTCTACAAGAAATCTACAGATTATTATTCCTAAAATTTGTTAGGTTAGATACTGAAATTGTTTGCCTATATCCCTAAGGAATTTCTCTGTGCCGTGCAATCTTTTCAAGAGGTGACTTTTTAACTTCTTAACTATATTGTGTGTTTTGTATTTTTTATTGAACTATGCGGTATGCCATCTATTTTTATGAAATTGTTCTGTTGTTGAAAAAAGATGGTATAAGATATTTTTATATGATTCATATTATACTTTGTATATATTTTAATAATTTTCTTTTTTGTATCATCAATTGGAAACTGAAGTTCCCAAGTTGATACAAAATGATGTTTCTTAGTTTGAATAAAACTGACAAATGGACTAACTCAACTCCAGCACAACCGAAATTTTAAAATGTTTACATAATGCTTGTTGCTGAAGAAACTTGAAGTATACATAAATCAAGCTTCAATTATTTTTTAAAAGCTTAAAATTTCCTTTAAAACATCATTTAAATAATCTATTGTTCATTATTTTTGAATAAGTTTCAACCATTTGAAATATAAAAAAAAATATGATTAGAAAATTGAAAATTATTTAATCGAATTTTACAGTAATTTTGCAGAAGCCAATATTCATGTGAAATTTCACAAATCGGCTTATGCTTTATAAATAAACATGACAAAGATAACAAATGGAACAATTTAACCTGGTGACATATTTTTCGGCTATCACCACATATATACATATTCATATATGTACATATATTAGGTTAAATTGTTCCATTTGTTATCCTTGTCATGTTTGTATATAAAGCATAACCCGATTTGTGAAATTTCACATGAATATTCGCTTCTGCAAAATTACTGTAAAATTGGATTAAATGATTTTCAATTTATTTTTACTTTGCTTAATTGCCGGTCAGTCCCTAGGAAATAAGCGTATGTAAAGGCTTATTTGCAATAAAATTGTTGTACATACTTCGACGAACGATATTCGTGGCAAAAGAAAATAACCTACGAGTACAAGAAATCATATTTATATAATGAACATATTTCACTGAACTTTCCATCTCAAAATGTCTTACAAACCTTTTGTAAATAATTGTGAACAGGCCTGCGCGATGCTGCCCACGGCTTTGTACACGTAGCCTGTCACAGTGAGCTTGAACCAAGTTTTAATAAATGTTAGAGTTACAACAAAAACCTGAATTGGGAAATATTTGGGATGTAAATATGACAACACAAAATAAATCTTTGGAGCTTTTTTTATTACATATTTACGGTTTTTTAATGATATTATATACATACATATGTACATACTATACATATAGGGCCGTGGAGAGAAAATCCGGTCCCGGTAGTAACTATGCACGGGCCCCTCCTCCTCACTTTAACAATTGTAAAATTAAAAATGATGTAGAATGGCAAAAGTAGCATATTCTTTTGTACGCACCTAATTTTTCAAATCACCAGTCACTAACAAAGTTTCACTTCAAAAATAGTATAATAGTATTTAATCAATACATGTAACTATGTATTTTGAAAATTGGTTTAATTTGTAAACTTGATAGTATGACAGTAGATTCTGGATATTCCTTCTTAATTCGAAGACTAGAAAATCTTTTCACTCACTATATACGGCGAAAACTAGGCACAAAAAAACCGAAGAAACTGAGCCAATGTTTGCAACCGTTGCTTGCAACTTGCAAACGACAATTTTTAAATAGCGATTTTAAGAACTTACGGGCCCCTTCGAAGAACTTGTAAAATTAAAAATGATTGAAAAAATAGGAAATCTTTCCACGCTTATATTTCAGCTTTTGGTTAACGATCTCAAAACTGATAGTTTAAGCGCACTCTGCTCGATGAGTTCTTTAATTTGATGTATAATTTATTGCTGTAGCTATTCTAGATTCCGATTAAAAATATTGCGTCAACGTTTATGTTTTTATTATAAACACCTAATTTTTCAAATCACCCGTCACTAAAGAAGTTTCACTTTAAAAATGGTATAATGGTATTTAATTAATATAGCTATTTTGAAAATTGGTTTAATTTGTAAACTTGACAGTATGACAGTACGAGATATTCCTTCTTAATTCGAAGACAAGAAAATACGACGAAAATTAGGTAGAAGAAACCGTAGAGACTGAGCCAATGTTTGCACCGTCCAAACGACCAGAGTACAAAATGCAGACACATGCACAATGGAAGTGCTTATCTGTAGTACCTGTTTTGTTTGCAGATTACATTTTACGAAAAAAACTCAAAGGCCCTGAATATTTTGACCGTGATCATTTATTTTCAAGAATGAGTTTTTTTTTAATAGCGAATTTAAGAACTTAAGGACCCCTTCGAAGAAATACGGGCCCGGAGGGAATCCTCCCGTTACCCGCCCTCCTGTCGTCGGACCTGGGTTCAGGTTCGGCTTCAATGCATTTAAATTTGGTGGGTCCGGGTTTGGTTTGCTTTGCTTTTTTTAAGCCTAATATTTTTACCAAGGCACTCTAGGTTCCTTAGAAAAATCTCTGCACTTAGTAACATTAATAATAACTGTAGATATTGTGTCAAAAACTGCCAACTGGGAAGTATGAGCTATGCACCTAAAGTGAATTATATCGTTATATGTATAAACTAGAGAAGAGTTCTAATCCTTCTTCATTTGCATTTGATTCTTCTTCATCTTCAATTTCTTCAAAATCGGGAAATTCGCATTTATTTCTTAGAATTTTAATGAAAATTGTCAAAGCAAATAAAAACCAAAAACAACAAATAATAATCTTGCTTGAAGCAAAAATGCGAAATATGAGATTTAAAATTTTAAAAACTTCTGTAAAATATGTAATTTAAATTTCTAAGCGCTATAAAAATTGAACCTGAACTAAATTTTTTAATGGGTTTGGGTTCACATAATGTAAAAGAAAACATTGAACTGGATCGGGTTCGAAACCCTGCTTCAAATGGAACAGAATTGCAACGGACGACGGCAAAACCGCTGACTGTCAACTATTAAATTTTAATTCTATTTTATCCCTCACGGTCGACGGATCAGTGCTGCATTTCTAATCAGCTTGTGTCAATTTATTTATATAACTTTGTGATGTCAATTAAAGTTATATTTAAAGTATGTAATTCTAATATAAATAAGAACATAAATGAAATGGATTGCAAAGAATTTATGTTCTCACAAAAAAAATTTCACTTTGTCACAATAAAAAAATATTTGAACACAAAAATTAGTTTCTTGTAAGCACGAAATAACAGCTGAATTTTCCGTCGTCCGTCACGATTGTTTTTATGCGAAGGGATTTTACCAGCGGTTATTCAGTCGTCTGTCGGAATTATGGTTAAGAGGGATACGTCACTACTTATTGCTTATACTATGGTTATTACCTTTTCATTACAGGTTTGTGCTACTGTGTTGAAGTTCATTTTGAGACTTCAGATAGCGGATTTTTTTTGAAACATTCACGACAGCCTCCAGTGGCACCAGAAATATCAAACGTTCAGCCAACGTCAACGGCTAATTTGGTAAAAAGACGTTCCTATGACTTTTTGTTATCTGTAGATCGTTTTACTGTTGTCCAAACCACACAACCAGTATCGATAAGGGCAAGTTATGGACCATTTTCAACTAAACAAACTGTACCAGCCCGTTTTATAGTACCGGATGTCTTGGAAAATCAAGTTGAGTATTTAAATGTAAGTATCAAAAGCTTAAATGAATAAGAAATTTCTAGAATATTGAAAAAGTCATAAAAATGATACAGCTCTAATGTTTAATTTTTATGACTCCTTCATATTCTGCCTTTGATTGCAAAGTTTATTATGGCAAAAATTTAACTTTATTTAACGAAAAGCTAATGTTTAGTTTTAATATATTTGGATTTTAAAAATTTCCGAGAATTTTTAGGTTGATGCGTTACATTAATTGAATTGAATTAATATGTTTTAGTCAACTGAATATTATTAATTAATTGAATTATGCGTTAATGATAAAAACAGTTTTTGTTCAGCCATCAAATTTTAGTAAAAAACGCACTGGGTAAAAAGTTTTTAAAATTGGTCAAAATATTCAGAAAAATACTTCTTCTTCTTCGGAAATTTTTAAAATCATAAGGTGCCAAGAGGTTATTTGCCGCCCTCTACCGAAAGAAAATATTGTGTTTTTTGTAACATCGAAAAATGTTATATACTAAAGAAAAAAAAAATCCTATCACAATTAGATATATTTCACATTAAATTACCTTAACATCCAAATTTAATATTTCCAATTATTTTCATTTACTAATTTACTTAAACACCTCCAAAACTTCGTAGCTATGCTAAAAACAAAATTTTTATTTCATATTACGAAGACTATTTTGCCGCCCCCTCGGCCCCTCTAGGTACGCTACGGCATGTCGACCCATTACGTACATGAGGTTGTTGTTACCGCTTCCCACTTTAGCGTTGAAGTCGCCTATAACTATAAGTATGTCTTTCTGGTGAGAGTGTAATAGTTCGGACCAAAAACTGGCTTAGCACCCGTTACAAATTTCATATAAAATATGACTCGCTTAATACGAAATTTTATCGATATTAAACTTTTTCAATTTTCGCTTGTAATGATGGTTACGATCAATTCCATAAATTTTCGAAAGCTTAGATATAATTGGCTGTGTCCAGCTTTAACTGATAAAAATAAATTTCGTATTAAAAGTGGAACAAAGCATTTCCGGAAACGATTTCAAAATCGTCTTCGAAATCGGCAAATATTTACGCAAAAAGGACCATGCTTATGTAGGGACCCAAACATAACATAACACTTACACTTAACCCAAATACACCACATTCTCAAAATTAAAAAATTAAATGTGGAGTCCAATAAATGACAATTAAAATAATTTAAATTTAAAAGATTTTAGTTTTATTGAAAATTGAAAATAGAATGAAAAATTTATTTTTTACAATTTTTCTTAAATGAATACAAACATAACACATCCAACACTTACACTTGACAAAAATACACCTTATTTTTTAAATACAATTTTTTTAATTTTGAGAATGTGGTGTATTTGGGTTAAGTGCAAGTGTTGGATGTGTTATGCTTGGGTCCCTACACTTATATAGGGATGACCTGTCAAATTTCTGTAACCGTCAAATTTTTCTAACCCTCTATGAAAGCAACCTTTGATGAAAGTTTTTGCATAAGGAATGAACCCAGCCATAAAATTCGTGTCTATCAAAGTAGTTTATAAGAATACAAAGTATTTTTAGCTGAATATTATAAAACATAATTTTTCTGTACAATTTTTTAGAACACTACTGCAGCGTTACTTGAATTACAACAAACAAATTTGCATTTGGATATATCTGCCCATCTTGTCAGATCGATTATTCCACAAGACTCACCAGTCTTACGTGTTTTATTTCATGCTGGTGCTGATCCAGGTGGTCATTTGCAGAGACAAAAACTGTGCGTTTTGCTGCATGTTTCGATGGGCACAGAAACACCACTAAAAGGACGATGCATGCCGGAAGGTGAAGATGGCGTTTGCGTAGCGGAGGTAAAAATTTAAACACATTGATTAACACCTATCTCTTCCATTTGCTTAAGATCTTGTGTCGTCTCAACAATTGAAAATTGAAGTAAAATAAACTTAAGCACATTAAAATGCCTTAAATAATAAAATAATCGTCGAAATTTAGTAAAATTTAAAAACCATCACTGAACGACACTTTTCTATCTTCCAAAAACTTCCCGTTTTACAGACCGGCATCACAATTTTGGGTGAAACTTTTTATGGTTTTTAGGGGGTCTCTATTTTTAAAAACCACTTTTTTGACCGACTATATCTTCTTTTTTTTTGCCGATAGTGCAGGGTCGTCCAATCAGAGGTGTGATTTTAAATTATAAGAAAAACGCAATATTTTTGTGAAAAGTGGTAAGATTTTTATTTTAATCTAAAGTAAAAGCCTTGCGGTTAGTTATGGAATACAACATCTGCCAATTGTCCGCCTTAGCTCTGCCTACAAACATATTACGAGAATAACTGATATTTTCTTTTAGTGCTTGAAACGTTGGTGGAGCATTGGTATAAATTTATCTGAAACATAGCCCAAAAAAAAAATGTCTATTGGTGTTACATAGCGCGATCTCAGCGGTCTCCATTTCGAGAAATTAGACGTTCAGAAAATTCGTAGCGCAATGGAGCCATTTGTTCACCAGCTGTGTGGCATGTGGCGCTTTCATGCTGGACATAAACATCGTTCACGTTCATAGCATGAATTTTCGGCCTAAAAAGTCAGTCAACAACATTGTTCGATAACATCATTTCCGAAAAAATTAGGCCCTATCCCAGCCCAAAAATCGCAAAAAAACTTCGTTGTGAATGGAAAGGTTGTTCCATTATTACTGGTTTGCGGAGCCCCTAAGTTTTAATTTGGGTATTTGAATGGAGAAAATTTAAAATATTTGGGTTCTTTAATTTTTTTCTTAACTTTTTTGTTTGTTTTAAGGTGAGGATAGAATCGCTAGCTACCTCCTCAGTTCGCTAGTAACCGAAAAATTGTTCAAGTGAACCATTTCAAAAGAAAAAAAAATTCTTAATTCTTGAAAAATTTTGCAACAAAAATCAAACTACATACTTTACATTTAAAATTCCTTCACCACATACTTTATTTTTTTAAGGTTGTTATACCATCTTATTGGTGGCCAACGTTAACATCGCTAATTAACGAAAAAGCTGAGTTTCCTCAAAAAGCTCCTCAAAGATGGGTTCAAGTTTCGTATAGTGTTTTTGAACCTCCGTCACGAAATCCGGAGCAATGCGAGCCAAAAATTCAAATTCAACCACTAACATCGTTTGCGCAAGTTCCGTTAATGCCATCATATAATCCTTTTAAAACTGTACGACTAGATGAATACATAACTCTTTTGATACCGCAACATCCAATGTATCCCATGTCAAAAATGCATGTATTAGTTTTCCTCCAACTGCATACTGACCAGAAAATCGCTGTATTCACTCTACGTGCTCGAGTTAAATCTGGTGTAAAAATTATAGGAGCAACATCCTCAACTGAATTTTGGAACATTTCATTTGAAAAGGAGAATCAAAAGTATACCACAGCTCGTGTAATAGCCGTGAAAAACGACAAAGATTTAATTGAAGAAGGCAAAGAAAATGAAAAACAGAATGGGTGAGTTAATCTCAACATCTTAAGCTCGTATCATAATATTCATTCTGTTTATATGTAAGGTATTATTTGATCAGCTGTCGAGTAAGTATTTCGCACCGCTAGACATCTTGTTAGACACAGCGTAACACTAGAATTTTGTATCAATAAAAAAACCGTGGCACCTAACTTAAGAGTAATTTTAATACATTAATTAAACTGTCAAATGTGAGTTTTAGAAGTTATTGTAAATCATAAAGTTAATATTGATCAGAACTATACAGCAGCTCAGTAGGCGATTGAGCAAGACCTCTCACGTAGAAGCCCTCTTAAAAGCTTTTCATGCAAATACAATAAAATTCGTGTTAATATTTTGTTTTCAATATGAGATATGAGTGCAAATCTAAACTATGCTCTCTTAATGCAATTGATATTAGAAGGTCTGCTAAAAGACCTTCTGGTGTGAGAAGGCCTATCGCAAAGTGTGAGGAAGGCCTGCCCGAGAAGGTCTTCTGACAACACTTTTACCTTATTGTTAGTTGAAATCCTAAATTACTCAAACTGATCAAATTTAATTTGGGTGCGCTGAAGCATGAATATTTTATTATATTCTAAATATATATTTTCAGTTAGTAAAAATCAAATTTCAATGTTCGTTATTTTGGTGAGAAACTGGGAAACTGAAAACGACATAACCTAATCATATCTTTGTAATATTTCCATTTCGACAAACTCTATCAAATTGATTACATTTCCGTTGTCAGCCCTTTACGTGTAATATACAGTCAAACTTCTTTATAACGAACTTCTATGCAACGAAGTTCTCTCTACTACGAACTGAGTTGAAGTACACAGCTTTCTCGTTCTATTTTCAGTGTATTTTGATCTTCTTACAGCGAATTTCTTTATAGCGAGATTTTCTTTAAAACGAAGACATTTTGCTGCTGAAAATCAAACTTTTATGCGTTTCTGATCTCCTTAAAGCGAATTTTTTTAAAATTATTTTCTGTTACGCATGTCAATAAAACATACATACATACATACAGAGAAAAATTAAAACATTTTAAGGGGATCCCCAAAATATGAGTTTCTTCACTATTAATGGTGACTATAGTTCAGTCAGTGTTCAGTGATAGAAGTGAAAATGTTGCAACGAAGTAGCCTTTCTCTCGAAAAAAAGTTATTGATAGTAAAAAAAGTTGTAGAAGAATTTCGAAACTTTCTGGAGAAAAGGAGCAACGTACCGACTAATACATATGTATGCTTCTCTTAATGTATTAGAAGATTTTGTTGAAGGAGAAAAATGAAAGAGTGTATTCCAAACCAAAATTACTGACTTCTTTAAATAAATAGTAAAAAAAATTATATCTATAAAACGAATTTTTTTTTCTGGGCCCGTGCGTATTCGCTATATGGTAGATTGACTGTAATATGTACTCAACGGCTCTACGTTTTTCGCCAGTACCGTAAACCACTAGCTCTCTTTAGGTCAGGGACCGAGGTTATAGCCCCTACTTTAATTTGGCGCTGGATTCATCCCGCATTGTTATGGAACTTTAAAACTTAAGTAAATCCCTCAGCGTTGAGTTTTTGTGTGTGTAACAGGTATCAAATCAATTTTATATCGAGATAAAATATAGTATGTATGTATGTCACTTCATGTTGACGCTTTCTACTGATATAAACAAATATTTTAATTGGATCAGTAGTTTCTAAGTTATATTGTACCTATAGTATAGATATACTATTGAAATGCATGTTTATATCTATTTTTTAGGGTTATCGAAGTGTTTTCTTGGAATTTGGAAGTAACAAATGATGCAAAAGAAGCCTTTGACGGAGGCAAAATAGTGTGGTCCATTAATTATGTTTATGACAACTCCAACGTAAAAGATGATTCGGAGAAAATAGGTCACGCAAATGAAGAAACTAAAAAAAAAGTGATATCTAAATTTGAAATCAACAAAGATGATATCCAGGCAGTTTTGCCTATGGCAAAGGTAATAAAAATGATTTACATATGTGACTTAGGCTTTGAAGAGAAGGCTGATGTGTGAAATAATACATTATGTAACTAGCTTTAAAGATCGCTCGATGAAAGAATATGAGCGCGGAAAACGCTTACTTTGCTTATACTGTTTTTCCTGACAAGTTCATACTGAAACTGAATGAAAACTGATAAACTGAATATATAACTGAAGTATATATTTTCTCTATTCAATTGATTTGTTCTAAAGCTTATTCACACTTTATTGTTACTTACCCAGTAGTCATACAAAGACCACCACTTGACTCCAAAAATTTGCTCATATTTATATTCAGGATGAATCAAAAATTGAAAAAAAAATGAATTTTTGATGTCTAGTTCTATTTCTTTCATAAAATAAATTTAATTGAAATAAGATGTCATTTAAAATTTATTTTTTAGATTTTGTTTCACCCTATATATAGATTTAATGTTAATTTAGCACGTATAAAAAATACCATACTCATAAAAACGTGCGTAGAAGGGTAGAGTGCTTGTGTTTGTTATTTCACTTATTTTCCTTAAGAAAAATTACGTATTTGAACCACAATTGGCTCATTTTTCGTATTTTTCCCATCGCTGATATAGAGCTACACATGTAATTTAAGCTCCTGCTTAAAAATAATCAAAATAATAATAGTTTTGACAGAAAAATAAATGAACATTTTTTTTTTTGTTAATTTATAGCTTAAGTTTAATGTACAGCTCTACAATTCCGCACAAATCAATTTCACAATCTCTTCCAATAATTATGCGTTTAAAACAACAAAGGTGAATCGGTTGCTTTCTCTTAGTCTTTTTTCATTAAATGTTTTTAATTTTAATTTAAATATAACATATTTTTTTTAGAATTGGGAACTTATGAATACAGCAGTTTTAACTGGACGTCAGGTAGCGCAAGCTATGAAAGTTTTTATAGTTTCTCAAGCGGGAAAAGTTGCGGATGTAACCTTACAAAGCTCCTGTCACGCCGAGGATGAAAGCGTTGTTAAGGTAAATTTTCATTTAGCAATCAAACGAGAAATATATTTAAAATTTTTTGTGCCTTTAAGAATCTGTTCAATATCTTAGAATAATTTATTTTTATTTTGTTAGCAAGGTATATCAATTCTAAATAAAACGTTAACGGTTTTAGCCTGTGTTAATACCACTATTGTAAAACTTCAGTTTATTAAGTACAGCTTCGATATGTAAAGTAAGACAATTTCTTATTTTAGGTTTCTTCGTCCTGCAGTTCAGTTTACGTAGATGGATCCGAAATACGTGGTTCCTCAAACGCAACTATAATTGTTAAATATGGAACTTATATCGGCGTAGCAAAGTTTGTAGTATGGATGCCTGAATTTCCCTTAGAAGTATATATTTCAGACTTTAGACTATCACAAATTAAAGGTTGGAGAGTATTGGACGAAAATATTCTTCTGTAAGTTTAGCTCTTGCTATTTTCTAAAAACATGAAATCAAAGTTATTTTTATTTCAGAAACGGCAAACAAACTAGTCGACGTAAAAAACGGTCTTACTTGTGGGGACAGCATACATCTGGCTATACAAATAGCTTTAGTGGAGATAAAGCAATATGCCGTGCGAGATATCAACAGAGTCCAGTTGAAATTTATGCTCGATTTTTGGCAATTGATCAGGTAAGTTCAATTTTGTTCAAAGTTCGTAATATATGCATAATACAATGACTTCATTCAGTTTACGGAAACACTAAGGCTTTTACAAAATCCATTAAACTTATTAAATATTTATTGTGAGGTCAAAAACACTCTTGTTATTATTTAAAGAAAAACATAGGTGCATTTGTAACTTTTTTAATTTTAGAACTCTGGAAGAATCAGCTACTTTATTTCTCGACGAACTGGATTGCGTATAACAGACTTAGTTCAACCGTTACTAAGAGTAGCTGATCCGAAAATTGCTATTCTAAAAGGTCAAATATTACAAGGAAAATCAATGGGAAGAACTGATGTGCAGGTAATAATAATAAATATATGTGTATATTGCATCCCTAAACAGAATCATGTTGAATTCCTGTTTTGTTGCTCTTGGTATTGAAAAACCTAAAGTAGTAAGGATTGGTTTGCGTAAATGGAGGGTGCTCCATACTCGATTGTCTCTTTGGTGTTCCGATCCGGTAGCGTTTCAATTTCTGCTGGCACTTGATTCAAATCCTCTTTGTCGAGTAGATTGCTGTGGATTATGCCACTCTTGGCCATCTAATAGCCCCTATCGATTTCATAAATTGCCTCCTTAAGAAATTGAACCCTGTTAGAGATGTTTCTCCAGTGTGTTCTTGGAATTTTGTTCGAATCACTTGCATCAGGACTTGCGGTAAGCCACCTCCATCCTGATCCGATCCAGTTTATTGAGCGCGGAGTCCTTCTTTTCTAAAACCATTCACACAAACGATTATAATCAATATTCTGCAATATTCTTATTTATCTAATACTAAAATAAGTAGTTATTTTGTGAAAATAATGTAATAAAAAGTTTCTCAAACTGAAATTTGCTAATGAAAGTTAAGTGTAAATAAAACGATAGCCAGGTCCGTCGATGGACGCGCATTTCGATAAAATTTTTTTAGTTATATTTCTTAGACATTTTTATGAAAAATGGGCGTTGCACTGCCAATAGAGAAGAGACTTAAGTCTTTACAAAGAATGTATCCCTCTACCTAGCTTTTAAGGGTGAGGTCGGGACGAATTGAATCCTAAATTTCTGAAATATTTTTTCTTTAATCCAAAACAGAGAGGGTATGTATATTGTCCTATCCCAATAAAAACTGTTTTTGCAGTGAAATAACTCAGGTTCACATTTAAAATGCAACTAGGCCATTACAGTTTTATTCAGCTGTAGACAACAGCGCGCACGGTAATAACACCAAAAACAAAACAAGCAAAATAACAGCCAAACAAAATTGAGAGTTAAAAAATGTATTTTTAAATCTGAAATATCGCCCAACATAAAATTAAATTAAGCCCAAAATTTCAAAGAAGATCGCAAAAAATTTACAACGACTAAAACACGCGTAGTCAGTGGTGTCCACGCATTCCTTACCGTCTACACCGTTCTCGCTCCCTGCGCATTGTGTCTCCGCGTTCTCCGTCCCTGGCTTATTTAATTTCGTCAAAAATTTAGTTAATGAAAGAGTTAATTTTTTGAGCTAATTAATGCTTAATTGTAAAAAGTTTAGAATGAAAGAAAAATAAAAAAAAATTCAACACTATTATGTAGTGTAATGAAAAATACTTATAATTTCCATTGTACAAAATGTGTCCGAAAACATTTAAGGGAAATATGTTGTGCAATGAAAACTAGAAGTAATTTCCAACATTTAAAAGATTTCCAAACCAAATTAAATGCATAAAATGTTTTTTCACACTCAGAGCGAAGTCAAATCAGTTTTAATATAAAATGTCATAACACGAAAATTTTTAGTTAAACCGTCCAAATCATAGGGCCCAAATTGGAGTTGTAACGCCTAAATTTGCAAACAATAAATTTTTTCTCTTTCGATTTATTTTTTGTTTTCATTTGGGCCGTATGACTTATGCGAATTTAGGCCTTATGATACACCGCCATTTAAACAACTTGCACCTCCTTTTAAATTAATGTTGCTCTAATTTCGATAACAACCTTTATTTATACACTTTATAAAAATAAAAGCTTCCTATTTTTCTAAATTTGAATTGAAGCTGCTTTTACGTAAATAACTAAAATACATTAAATTTCGTTTAGGTCTTATCGCCAATTACTGGACGAGTGATAGGCGCAAAGGAGATACGAGTAGGAAGCGATAAAGTCAGCTTATCGAAACTTATTGTTCGTGTCGTATCTGGATTGCAACTAACTATTACTCCAGATAATACAATAGAAAACGGATATATATCGGAGACATCGGTAACGCATAAGTTGACTGCGCAGTACCAAGAAGGGTTATTAGACATTGATTTGGAGTTTTCAGATGGCTCAAGAACACCTCTCAGGTATGTATTATTAACAATAAAGCACACGTATATTATATCCTTTGAATATCATGCTAACTCGTATGGTGCATTAATTCATAAAAATATATTAACCAATGCATTTCTTAAATATTGAACTTTACCATACGACTGAAATATCTAATATTTGGCATGAAGAATATTTCGATGTTTTTCTCGAAAATCCAAATTTGTACGATTTGCACACGCTTGCAAAAAGTGCTCAAAAAACTTAAAACAAATTCGGGGAAATTCATAAGTAAGAAGCAAACCTATTTTGTTCTAAGCGATTTTTTCATAAGTTCATAATTTTTCGAGAAAGATATTGAAAATAAAAATGGAGAAAATCTAATTTTTCCTTATTTAAAATTAAATTTTAACAGAAACTAATAAACCTGATCTGATATCTAAAGGTTTTACATATTTATTGATTGATTGACAAAATTAAGTTGAGATTTCACAAGTTTTGTTTCTTTCTATTTCTTGCAGAGAAATTTCAGTCGAAGACTACTTTTTACTTGTTGAAAGCTTGGATACAGAAGTCGTTGCTTTTGCTCCAATGCTTGCATCACACCATCCGCGTGTAATAGCAGTAGGTGAAGGAAACGGTGACTTGCTAAGGGTTACGTTATTGCTATCAGAAGACTGTCGTGTGCGAAGAAATGTTCTAGCCAAGCAAACTAAGGCAAGTTTTCCTCTTGCAAGCGCTCTTGCCTCGGTACAAGTTGATTTCAATAACGGAGATAATAACAACAAACACGAATCAGTGCAGAATGATGGCACTATTGGAAGGGAGAGGAAGAATTATCGTAATGGAGATCTCTCCGATATTATTGGTAATTGATTGATAACACATACACGCACATTGTAATTATGTACTTGCTGTATCGTATCTCTTAAGCAATAGATTTTAAATACTTAGATATATGTATTTTTTTTTTAAACGCGTGAAACTTCTATAGGGGATATCAGCAAGAGCTGTGATTTGCTTTTTGAATAAAACGAACAATTGTTTGGTGGTATCTGAAATTTGTATTGCACTATTAAGTAGATACATGGGAATTATGTGTGGAATACAATGTATGTATGTATGTCAAATAGCCGTATTGGCTTTGCTTGCAGAGCTTCATCCTTTTTTCGAAGTTTTCGATCTTTCTCTCGGATAATTGGGCGATGGCGGCTTCGGACGGTTAGCATAGAACTTACTGTTAACATATCTTCAAAAAAAAGAAGTCTAACCAAAAAGAGGTCGTTCATGTCTATATTCTCCATATCCGGCCATAAAAAATTGCATATGTAGCGCACTCCATTGACTGTAACTGCTCTTCCGTCGTCATTTTCGAAAAACTACGGCCCACAATCCGCACCTAACAGTCACTCTTTGTGAGTGCATTGGACTCTCACAAAACACTTTTTTTTTCAAAAATCACCGTGTAAGACGAAATTATTGGTTTTTAACCTCGGACGCTGATCAAAAAGCCGTAAAATCTCGACCTTAGCTTTCACTAGCGTCCACGGGGTCATTAATCCCTACAACTCTCTTCCAGAATATGCCAGAATTGCCCTCGCAGGACAGTTTCCAATTAGTCATTAAATATTTTATTTATCGTTAATGTTAGAAGTGATGCTTTGAGCGCGTGCTAAGCCATACAGTTGTAAACTTTAATACGCTTTCAAAAGCTTCATTTTATTTTAGATTATGTACATATATTACAATATGGTTAGATTTTAAAGTTCAATAATTAATTCGACTACTAAATTGTGATCAAACTTTAAGTTAAATGACTTTGCATGTTATGTTATTAATACTTTACGACTTTCTTTAATTTACAGTCGGAATTCCACTCCGCGAAACAAACCGGTTTCATGAACCAACAGTTCAAGCGCATCAACATCGAGGAAAAATTGTCAGCACAGATCAATTTCACGGCAAACTAGTTGGACACAATGATTTGACCAAAATCGAAACTGGGATGTACGTTTTGCTTACAGCATTTTGCTTTGCAATAATCGTATTCGTCATTTCTTGCGTGGTGTATGCTTCTAAATTTAGGCCAGTAGAAATGGAAAATGGCATAAATAATTCAGACATACATAAATCAAATTTTAAAACAAATGGAATATTTTGCGACACCAAATTTTCGAAAGAGTCAACCACAAACGCTCATGATTGGGTTTGGTTAGGTCGTTCCACAATGGATAGAACGTCCGCGGTATGCAAAAATTCATCGGATCACGCATCTAATATTTACCGAGGTAATTTTTCAATTTAAATGTAAACGAGCGATGTTATATCAATTTTGAGAGAATATTATTTATTTATCATAAAATGAAGATTGTAAGAATGATATAAAATTGTTCTATGTTTCAATTATAGAAATACTACGGTGGCCATAAATAATAATTATTGGTATTACCTAACGATTGCCGTAAATTTATTTTTTAAGTCACTAGCACTTTGATTTAGTTTTTTTGTATTTATGGCCACGACCTCCTATTGTGCGGCTTCTTTACGTCTTATTTTTTTTTTAAATCGAAAGAGCTTTAACATAGAATTTTTTTTCCTTGGCTTACTCATCGTGTATTGCGTACGATCAACAAAAGAAAGAAGCTTAAATAGAAATGGAAAATAAACTGCTCTGAAGCTAATTAGGATGAACTTAGAGGCGAGGATTGAAGCTACTAGTTTGTTTAGTAATTAGTTTAGTAGTTAGTTAAATTTTAACGTAATTTTTTCTGTTCTAAGTTAAATGCTAATTTAACTGCCAGACAGTTATATATATTGCAAAGACACGCAATACATGCGAATTAGATATCGATAATGTAAATTATTTTATCCTAAATACTGTAAACCCTATCGCTTCTTAACCTGATATAGCCTCACCTTGCCTGAACTACCTGAAGGTTCAACTGATTCCCATGGTTCAATGATGTGCTATGAGTAAAGATAAAGTAGTTGCGTGTGTTAATAGTATTATCTCTAATGCAGTAGGAGTAGATGGTATACCCATTAAGTTTATAAAATATATCTTACCTTATATTTTGTCCCCTTTAACTCATATTATAAATCAATGTTTTACCAGTTCCAGATTTCCTAACTTGTGGAAAATAGTAACAGTTATACCGATCGTAAAGTCACCTAATGCTTCTGTAACCAATGATTTTAGGCTCATAAGCATATTGCTTGCCTTAGGAAAGGTCTGTGAGAAAATTATGTTCGACTTGATAACAGATTATCTCAATGCACACTCCCTTTTAACTCCTCTGCTATCTGGTTTTCGTACTGGCTACATTTTTTATAAATCAAAGCAATTCTAAAGTGATTCCTAGGAATGATCTAAACTTAGTAGGAATACCGCCTTTGTTCAATGGTTCAATTAAAATTTGTGAGCAAAGCAAAAAAATTAAGATTTATACTTAATTCTAAATTGACCTGTACTGACCATGTTAATAATATTGTTGGTAAAATTTACGCTACCTTGCAGTATTTAAGATCCTCTGATGCCTATACTCCTATCGAAACCAGAGGTATATTACTTGTTCAATAAATAGGTCCTCAAATTACTCAGTGGTTGTTGCCTTCAACAATGCGACCAGATAAGTGTACGGAGTACGACAGTTTGACCATATAACCGAAAGGAGTAGAAGTATTATAAAAGTCTAAGCCTTATTGTACTTAGAATCTTTTTTAAATTAAAAATAAAATAATTCCAAATGCTTTGAAAAGAGCTTGTATGTATATGTGTGCATGGAAATTGTGTTCATTTAATTGATTTTATTTTTCACATGATGTTGAAAAAATCCATTAATTAAATGAAATAATATACTCGAACAACGTGTGTTTTTAAAAGTTATTCTTTTTTTTACATTAAGCAGTCTTTTAGTGGCCACACTTTAGAAAGTAACGCACATTTACTTTATAGCCAATGGAATTGCTCTGAACTTATAATAACTTTTTCCTGTCTTTTCTAGATTCCGACATAAGAATTACAAGCAACCCAATGTTACAATATTCAAATCCAAGCTATAACCCGAACAACGATGTGACATATTTTGATACTTACTTGAATGATAATGGCATTAGTAACCATGTACAGCGAATTGCTTGCAATGAAAATATAAGCATTAAACCGTAAGTATTAAATTTTATTATGTATCTTTTTTCTAGCCTGTGCTTAATAAATGATTAACTACAAATATAAAAATTGTAGTAGCATATTTTTAGGCTTGCAAATTAGAGGCAAAACGAGACGAATCGGTGATACATAAAGAGGCTCTTAGTTTATTCTCCTTTTTCCTATACGTGGAGAGAATTGCGTAAAATAACCCAATTTCTTGAAAAAGTTACTTCTTAAGATGTCGCCAAAAAAGTTTCGAAACGCAAGGGCAAAAATTAATTCGATGTTTATCCGCAGTCATATGGGCGTTAGAACTTTGCAGAATCTGTGGCAATTCGATGATTTATAGCAAAAAAGAAACGGCCCTAAGACATAGCCCTGAGGAACTTCACATTTAACAATTAAAAACTCAAATGAGATTGTATTTACAACTACAGTTTGTGATCTGTACGATTAATAAGACTGTAGTAGATCCGCTGCTATAAGGGAAAAGTTGAATAAATTAAGTAATTTAGTGTTGAGGATAGTCTGATTAGCGGTACCAAATGCCTTGCCATAAATCAAAAAGCTTACCTTCTTATCATCTAAGCCGGTGCGGATATATTCGGTTGCATCTATAACAGCTGTAACAGCCCTAAGTCCCTAATCTGAAATAAATCTGTTTATTTGCTTGTATGGCAGCAATTTTGTAGCCTTAGAGAGGTAAGATAGCAATAGGCCGATGTTCGTTGCATGACTTTGCTGCCTCGGAAAGAAAGAACGAGGAGACTTTTTTCTTAACTATACTAATCGCAGTGTAGACGGGCTCTGAGGCTCCGGTTTCATCAAGGGAGGAACTGTGCCTTGCTAACTCGTCAGTCTTTTCATTACCTTCAATGCTCCTATGGCCTGAACCCATATGAGGGTTATGTCAAGCTGACGCACCAGCCTAGCTTATTCCTTCCTGCAAAGTTCTACTAATTTAGATTTTATCAACTCCGAGCTTAGAGCCTTGATGGTAGCCTGGCTATCGGAGAAGACTGCTAGCTTTCCCATATTAGCATTGCCCACTAGCCTGTAGGCTGCTAAAATAGCAAAGACTTCTGCTTGGAAATGGCTAGCTGAGTTCGGTAAGCGAAAAGATTTAGAAATTTCTGGGTCTTTTGAATAGACCCCCGTACCCACACCGCAGTCCAACTTTGACTCATCGGTGTATAAGGTGGTGTTAAAATTTAAGTCGATAGTACTCTCCTACCATTGAAACCTCTCCGGAATCATCACCTGAAAGTTTTTCTCGAAGTTGAGAGTAGGGCAGATGTAATCGGTTGGGAGATTAGCCAGTTCTTTTGACTAAGTGTCGAGGATGGAGCAGTGCCCGTATTGCTTCGCTACCCAAGATCCAGCTTCTCTAAGTCGAATCGCACTACAGGTCGCTGTTGTTAGATATAAGGGGGTACCAGGTGTAGGAGGACGTTGAGGGCTTCCGTGGGACATGATCTCATTACCCCCGTCACACCTACACAAGCAGTCCTTTGTACTCTCGCTAACTCTTTTTGGTTGTAGCTCTTGCTAATGACTGGCCACCATACTAAGCAGCCGTAGCTTAGGATCGGGCGCACCACAGCATCCAATGTACCATTCTTGGTTATAGACCCCATTTTTTACTAAAAGTTTTTTACAGGCATAGAAAGCTACACACGCTTTTTTTTGACTAAGGGTACTGCAGGAGTTTGCGTAGCCATTGACTGTTACCGCAGTCATGGGGAAATTTATGAAATTTTCATTGAAGTCGGTGACATCATTAACGTTAGCAGTGTCATAAACATCAGTGGTATCCCGGCCAATAACTATTTTACGAATTTCACTCCTTATTTTAGCAGTTCCGACTGCATTTTCAAGTTTTTCACTATAATATCGAATTTCCGAATCGTTTAAGTTTCGCATAGTCATGAGCTATAAGCGACATTGCGCTAAGTTATAAGATTTTTTATAGAATTACTAAACCAAGGTTTGTGGCCAAATTAAATATGTTTAGTTGTTATTGATACACATTCATTAAATAGTTAATTTATATATTCTTGAAAATAATTTAGTTAATCATTAGTTAAAATCATGATATAAATGGATTTCCAATTGATGCTGTAAAGTTTTTGATTAAGCTGAATGTTGTTGATTTTTTTGGGATTTCTAAAATAAAATTAGACCAAAATGTCCTTAAATTGAAAATCATTCGTTAGGAATATCAGATCGTATTTAGTAAATAGATTTTAAAATTATCATTCACAAATAAAAGATCGCGAGAATGTTCTGAACTGAGCTGTGTACAAAAAAGTCAGCTGGGTTGGAATTTGTTTTCAGTTCTATCGTTTTTTTTTTATTATTTGTTCTTAAACAACGTTTTGGATCATAATTTGAAGATTTTTTGCATTTGTTCTTATTTCAGTTTATATATTACATCAATTGGTACTTCTACGAATTATAGACCTCCTATTCCGCCGCATCGTAATGTTGGTTTACAAAGTAATGCTGACAATGATGAAGCACTTGCCACTAAAAGCCAAGTAAGTAAATAATAATTTCTGTATGTGTCCCCAAAGATTTCTTTTTATAAGAAAATAAAAATTTCGTTATTAAATTATTAACTACGAAAACATACAATTTTTCTCCATGTTATTTCGATATATGACGCATTTCATGTGAAATGTGCTAAGCCAAAAATCGAACATAACCGATTGACCACGAACTTGGTCAAAGTATTGTCCTATTAGGTGGAATGTAAACTTCTTAGTCCAAGTACTTTCGATAGATTTATAATGGCATTTTGAATGAAAATTTTAAAGTTTATCCTTGATTTTTCAAAATCAAAAATGAATTTAACTTTTAATATTCTAGAAAGGTGCTGAAGCTTTTTCACTTTAAATACGTTAAATTCCGAGAGCGTTTTGTTTTACTTTTCGAGAAACTAAAAATTAAACATATCGGCACTACTTTTGCCAGTGCAAAGTGAAAGTGCAAAAAACCCTCCCAGAAATTTGACGTATTTAAAGTGAAAAACAAAAACCTAAGCTTTGTTTATAGAATATCAAAAGTATCCATCTTCGAAAAGAAATTAAATTCATTTTTGATTTTGAAAAATCATGGTAAAATTTGAAAGTTTTCGAAAAATAATTACAACCGTTCAAAAGGCCACACACTTGTATTATTTACATTGAAAGAATTATTAATAAAATTAATTTTTATTTCTCTCATTTGCAGAGTATTTTATCAGCTCGTGAAATAAATTACCAAAGGCAAAAAATTATAGAAAATGCAAAGTTAATTGTCGATGTGCCCAACGAGAATGATGTTATTAGTTCAGCAAATAATGCAACTAATAAGGTTATTTCATCATCTAAACAACCAAACAAAACTGAAAATACACAGCAAGCTGTTAGCCAGTCGGTTTCGACAGATATATCTGAACCAATTTCATCGGATATATTACAAACTAATGAATTGCATAATGCGGAAAAATTAGTTAAGAGCTCGTCACACTTAAAAAGGAATGTGTTTCAGTTTGATTCTCTGACTACAAATAAAATGCCACCATTACCACAAAAGAACACCTCGTTTAGTAATGGTAAGTAATCAATGTTTGCATATATACATTAATTATTAATGTATATTTCACTTTTTTTATTTAGGTGAAAATCCTGATAATACTCAACTTTCAAAAGTGCAATGTACCAAAAAGAAACTTAAACCCGATACAGAAGAAAAATGCGATTATGTTTCGTATAAGCAAGGTTATTCTAAAGCAAGGAGACAAAGAGCAAAACGAGCGACAGTTGTTGGTAACCCGATGTTTTCTTCAACAACAAACGAGGAAAGTGGTCCAGAAGAATGTCTTAACCTCGATGACTTGGAAATGAACTATGAAGAAATTATGCATTATTTTGATAATCTAAAGGTATACAATCAAACTATATCGTCGGCTTAAGAGCATAATTGACTATCTGCAAAAAATAATTAGTGAGTAACGCTAATTATTATTTTAATACCTGATAAGGTATGTTATGAGAGTACATTCTTACATTGCATTACATTAAAATTTGTACACTTTCCATCAAAAACACAAAATTTAATTTTTTGTAGATGGTCAGTTTTGCTTGTAAGCCGACGATATATATGTATGTTTCGAAAAATAGTCAAGTTTTCCTGTAAAGGGAAATAATTCGCAAATGGTCCATACTTTGGTTAAAAGTCAAACCTAATCTTTTAAGAGAGGAAAAAAGTTAAGAGTTAAGGAGGACGGTTAACCGGTTATGACTTAAAGCTCAAGTTTAATATCTAATATTAATAATTTTTTCTATATAGTACTTTAGATTTAAGTATAACCTTTTTGAACAAAGGTTTTGCACCCTCCTCAACTATAAACTTTTTTTTTCTTTTGAAATATGTAGCGCTTGTAATCCAAATTTGACCATTTCCTAATTTTTACCTTTTTAATTTCAATCTATTCTTTAAAGATTTTATAAAAAAATTTTATGTTTTTTTTAGGAATCAAATGCCTGAGTGTAGAAAATACTACGAGTAGATCAAATTTGTGAAGTACTATCCACTTTTCATTAACACAACCATTACGCTCTAAAGATTTTTGAACAACATGAACAAATAATTCATAAAAGCTGTAGTATTAAAGTAAGTCGCGTTGTTATTTATAATACAACCTCAGCAGAAACATATTCTCGACACTATAAAAGAAAATATGTAAGCTTCCACAAAATTTTGAGATCTAACTTTTATTCCATAACTGCTTATAATAATAACAAAAGAATATCACCACACTATTTTCAAAAACAAAAAGTTAAGTAATTTATTACCAGTATTTAAAAGGAACAATGGCCTAACGCAAAATATTAAATTACTACTGGTGTTAGTACATTTTCTACAAACTTCACGCTTCATATTATTAAACTTTAACCTTTTAGTTTATTTACTCCTAGTTTGCAGGCAGATTTGCTAATTATATATTGTTATTGTAGATTTTAGTTACTTATGTGACGAAAATCGATGTGAACGTTTTTCATCAGGTTGAAAAATCTATATTGAACGGAAAAAAATAAATTTTAAGCGTTAAGTAAATAATTTTGAGCGGTGAAAAAAATGAATTGATCGATAGACTAAATATTAATTTCGTCATTGAGAACTAATTTGACTGTACCTATAACCATGATAAGCATGTACTAATGATTCCTCATACATGCATGCTTTTTTATGCTCTTTAAGCGTCTTCTCGTTTTCATTTTACGCTCTTCCATCGTCTGCTTGTTCTCTGGGCACTACTGCTAGTAGATCAGATGATATTTACATAAGTTTGTTACTGTAATTCAGGGATCGGCAATAATGAGACGCCATTCTTGTGTCAAACTAAGCATGATTTAAAGCTTCAAACTTAATAGCTAAGCAGGCTAATAGCTATAGTAGCAAAACTCTATTTTATATATATCGTTGAAAAGGTATTGAAATCTGTTATTGAAATAAAAAACTAGAATGCGAAACAATTGTAACCCAACTCTGTACCACAGCCCGCCAAAAACTGAAAACCAAATTTTGGCCGACTTTTTGTTCAATAGACACAAAGAGTATATATTTTTTTTAAAAATGTGTAACAAGTCCTTAGGCTTAACCATGGACTTTAAAATGACGTAGCTAAAAAATTTGCATTCTTCCTATCTTTCCCTAAGACTAAGACTGTATTTATCTATAATTGCTTTATCGCAATTCTAACTTACAGCTCAATTCTCAGTTTTTTTTCCGCTCAATACGATTTGCTCAAAACAATAAAGTAAATATTTTAGCCGCTTTAAATTGTATCACCAACAATAATAATTTGTGTGTACAGAATTTCAGCTTAGACTTTCTGACCACAGTTGTATTCTTAAGCAATTGCTCATAATTTCTGCTGAATTTTGTAAAACCCCTATGTAAACACAAGATATGAAGTTGAGTACGTGCACCGATTGTTTTTTTTTTATTTTTTTTTAACCTTCGTAATCGTTATAGTTTTCATATACATATCAATGGTTAATTTTGTGAGAACGTCATAAAAAAGTAACCATTTGCTGCACAGTGAATGTGACTATTCATTAGTTGATCATACATTTCTCATTTATATGTAAAAATATAGTTGTAAAACTCTCAATTACATTTGTAACCTTCGTATTGAGCCTTGACGAGATTAATGATCTTGGGTCCTGCATCTCGTCTGTTCAATACTTCCCAGATTTAAATGCGGGCGATGCTATCAATAGCGGTATTGTGGTCGATGAAAGTCAAATGTAACGACGCCTGTCACTCATTTATCTGCTCCGCGATAGTTCGAAGTGTATTAATTTGATCAATACACAATTATTTGCAAACCTGCTTGTTGTTTGCGGATAAGTGCTTCGATTTTGCTATCTCCGACTTTTGTTACCTCCGCTTAAGAATGCACGTGCGAGGCCAATCGCTGTAGTCTTCCCTCAGGGAGAGGCATATTGCAAGCGCTAATGGGTGGAGGTGGATGGCTCATGGTCACAGAAAAATGTTCTTTTCATTAGCTTTAAAGGTCAGCTGTATTAGCTAATAGGCTCCCGTTTTTACTTTTTACTAGCCGATTTAGTCTGAATTTGTTGCCAGCCATCTTGGGTGTTATTTCGTAAACGAAATGAAGACCTCTGATTTCTGTGGATTGTTGAGCTTTGGCTGCGAGGTCGTTGAATATTTATCATTTATCCTTTTTTTGCCGTTGAATATTTTTCGATTTCTCTCTCGCGTTTTGCAGCTCTTCTTATTTCGATGATGTTTCAGGTAGCTTCTCTAATCCAGGCTTTTCTATTCCGTGTGGTAAGGTCAGTATGGTTGCATTCGCTGTTATAAGTGACGACTTGATCTTTTGCCATTTAGATTAAATTGAGCTCCGAGGGTTAGTGTCGCTTTGTCTTTTTACTTCGTTGGTGAATTTTTATTAAGTAGGGCGATCTTTTTGATCATTGCGACGGCTCTTTTGAATGTATACTATTTCGAGCCGAAGAGAAGTTAATCAGTGCCGATATCGGCACTTCTCCTGACTATTCTTCCTTAGTCCCTTTATGCAGAAATTGTCTTTTTTGTTTTATGCCCGGTAATCAGGTGAAACCCATGAAAGTTCACCGTGCCACGTTGACTCAATACGTGCTTGAGGTTATTGTTGAGATTATTGCTTCACATTTTAGCGTTTAAATCGCCGATAACCATATTATGTGTTTCTTGTTAGATGAGCTTACCGTAGCCACTGCTATTCAGTTCTTATATCTGTTTTTGAAGCAGATTATTTTTTCATTTATAGGTTGTCAATTCATTAATGATTTTGCGACCCATTTCCTGAGGAGGAGTCCGACTACGTCGCGGTGCAAATTATTTTCTGCTCGGCCAGAGTATAAAACCTTTTTACCAAAGCTGATTGTGAGTTCGTTTGCCACAACATGCTAATACTTAAATTGTGTTTCATCCAGAAAATGTGGTTTTCGAGTTTTAAGCTTATCAAATTACTGACATTTGTTTCAATTCCTATTACGTTCGAATCTTCTTCAATTAAACATGCATTTTTCACCTTCAATTCATATGTGCATGCTGTCGAAGCAGCATACCGGTAAATCCACCTCAAGAGTTATTTAATACCTACGTTTAAGATTCCATGATAGTTGACGAAGAAAGCTTTTGCGCTGTTTTATGTAATAGATCGTAACCATAAGGATGAACCTGATAGGTGGCGTTACCTTTGGTGACCAGATGCTCTTTTATGCAGGCCACTTCTAACCTAGTATACAGACCACTTTTGTTGCCGCTCACTTTGACTACAGTCGCTTACAGGTCCTGAGCACGAAGCCGCCCACTCTGTGTCAAACGTTTCGTGGATAAACTGGGGTCCGCGGGGGTCATTAATCCCGACAAGTCTTGCTAACAAAATTCCGTTGCAGGTGAAATGCCTCAGCTTTTGAGAATTTAGATGGCACCAATTACTCGCCATATCTTTTCGAGGATCATTGACACATAGAATTTAAGAAGAGACCGATGTCGTTCGGAAACCCTCTGAGGCTCTCCGCTCGGAGCCTCTGATTATCCGCGACTGTCAAAGCAGCCACTCGCATATCTAAAGGCTGCATATGACCATCCGCAGCCTGTGACGCGTCCAATAGCACTTAGCTGTGCTCTCCATAATTCCTGCACGGACGGAAATAGAATAGAACTGAAAAAATTTTTCACAAAACATAAGAAAAAATTTAAAGTTCAATAACATCCCTAGTAGCATAAGGGGAAATTATGAAAACAATACATTGATACCTTTCAAATAGCTTTGTATCGTATAATATACTTTGCCTTTGTAGCGAAATTTGGTTTTATAATATCTTGCTAGAACAAGATATAAAATCTTAATAAAGAGACTGCGTGTCTGTAGACATATAAGCCACTTGAAAGACATGACGTCTCATGTTTTCAGAGTCATACGAGATAGAGCACATATTTGTTCATTTTTTGTGAGAAAGATATGATTCGCCTTTGACATATAATATAATATATGACAGGTAGCATAGTAGGCAGCGCACATGACAATGAATCGCTGGGTTCGAGACCGACTTTGCAAATTTGTAAATCGTAAGTAAAAATTAAATTTGATAACAAAATAAAATTATATTATGTTACAATAAAGTTATACAATTTGCGTATAAAGTCAAAGTCTCTAAGCAAGACATGGACATCTTTTTTAAGTGTTTTTAAGGTGTTTAAGCTCTGCAATATACTTTACCAAGTCTCTTAAAAAATAACAACGAGGGGAAAATGTCTTTATACTTTATACGCCAAATGGCTAATATAATTTATAAATGTAATATGTTGTCTTTCTGCTTGTCTTTAGAAGGCCTGTAAAAGAAGCTATAAAACCTTTTTTTGCTACTAGGGATTTGTTTTCTTCCGAAATTATTTATTTTTTTTAAATAACCTTGTTTTTTAATCATATCTCTTTTCTTACCAATGAAGACTAATGTTTTGATCTTGAGAGAATCCATTTTCTCCAATTTTTTATTAAAATATACGCACTTTTTAACATACAGTGGCGACAATTTAAATAGCACAGGTAATCTAACTTTTATGGTTGTTGAAATTACTACTTCTACATTTCCAAAATCAAAATAACGAAGTCGCAAAAATTAAGCATAACTATTGTTTATTGCATTAAAGTAAAAAAAAGTTCAGGTCCATTGCTTATTGAAAAAATATGTTGTAAAAATGAAAGTAACATTCAATTTTACAAGACAAATTAAATAGCACACTTCGCGTATTTTTAGTAATTTCCTTAGAAAAAAAAAATAAAATACATATTAATACAAATGCAAATTAGTATTTTGTTGAAAATCCCTTGTTTCGTATGACAGCATTACAGCGGCGTTCCATTGATGATACCAAAGCCTGGCATCGCTCCTTCGGTATAGCTGACCAAGCACGCTGCACTTCGAGCCAAAGTTGATCCAAATTCTTGACCGTGAATCGATTAATGGTGCGACCAACGTCATTCCACAAGTTCTCAATGAGGTTGAGATCAAGGGACTGCGCTGGTCAGTCCAGGAAATCTAAATTTTTGATTGAAATCCACTGCTTCACGGACTTTGCGGTATGCTTTGGGTCATTGTCATGCTGAAATTTCCATTTCAGTGGCATTTCCTCTTCGGCATAAGGCAGCATTACTCTGGAAAGGATTTCCTTGTACTTAGTTTTGTCCATAATGCCAACAATTCTGTATATTGGGCCAACACCATACCAGGAAAAGCAACCCCAAACCTTGATATTGCCTCTACCATGCTTAATGGATTTTATTGTGTATTTTGGGCTGCATTCCTGATTAAGCCCGCGGCGCACATATTTTTTGCCATCACTTCCAAAGCAGTTGAACTTTGACTCATCGCTCCATAAGATGTTTCTCCACCATTGTGGGTCTTTATCGCGATGTTCTCTTGCAAACTGCAATCTACGCTTTAGGTTCCGTTTTGAAACATAAGGTTTGCGTCTGGATATGCGTCCATTATGGCATTATGGACCAAACTAAGTACAAGGGAATCCTTTCCAGAGTAATGCTGCCTAATGCCGAAGAGGAAATGCCACTGAAATGGAAATTTCAGCATGACAATGACCCAAAGCATACCGCAAAGTCCGTGAAGCAGTGGATTTCAATCAAAAATTTAGATTTCCTGGACTGGCCAGCGCAGTCCCTTGATCTCAACCTCATTGAGAACTTGTGGAATGACGTTGGTCGCACCATTAATCGATTCACGGTCAAGAATATGGATCAACTTTGGCTCGAAGTGCAGCGTGCTTGGTCAGCTATACCGAAGGAGCGATGCCAGGCTTTGGTATCATCAATGGAACGCCGCTGTAATGCTGTCATACGAAACAAGGGATTTTCAACAAAATACTAATTTGCATTTGTATTAATATGTATTTTTTTTTTTTTTCTAAGGAAATTACTAAAAATACGCGAAGTGTGCTATTTAATTTGTCTTGTAAAATTGAATGTTACTTTCATTTTTACAACATAGTTTTTCAATAAGCAATGGAACTGAACTTTTTTTTACTTTAATGCAATAAACAATAGTTATGCTTAATTTTTGCGACTTCGTTATTTTGATTTTGGAAATGTAGAAGAAGTAATTTCAACAACCATAAAAGTTAGATTACCTGTGCTATTTAAATTGTCGCCACTGTATATTTAATAACGTAATGTTTTATTGTCATTTCATTAACAAGCTTGCTTGTTAAAGACTATTGTAATTCAAATATACGGAATATGAATACAACACAAAAAAACTCATAATAACGAGATTGCAAATAAGTAGTATATTACTGCACACAGTAGCATGCGAATTACAGTTGAGCTACAAGCTTCAAATGTATTTCTAGCTATAGAAATTTCTTTCGTGGTAACAAATGATAGTCGAGGTATATTTGTTTTCCATAATTTTACTCAATTTTCTACTTACAAGCATAATCATTTTTATCACGCTTACACAAATGTACATATGTACTTATAGAGAATCACTCTAATATGGATGACAAAAATTTTTTTAGAAAAGTATAATAGCCCTTGCAAACTTTGCATTTTTATATTGACAATTACAATTTGACATGATCATCAACAGTCACAAATTGCACATGAAACAGATCGCGCAAAATTACCTATTTGCAAAAATTGGAAACTTATGCGCTTAGATGAATACCACTAATATATTTTATGACGGTAATTTTAACGCTTTGAAATGCACATGTGCCATTTTTTTTTTAAGTCGTTGAACGCTTTTTGATTCCTAAGTATCATTTTTGGCTGCTGAAAACTTAAATTCAAATTGTAACATTACTTATACCATATCTTCTAAATGAGTTCATAAAATTAAAAAAAAAAAAGCTGTACACAAAAAAGATTAATTCAATACAATATCTGACAAAAAAGTTAAGTTTTTGCTGTTTTTATGGTATTTCAGCAGTAGAGCATAAAGTTTATTATCTTACGATAGTGAAGTTATTAAGTAATATCTTTTGTATCAAATCAAATTTATGTAATAATAAGCCCCTACGCTTGTCTACAATATCGACAAAAAAAAAAAAGAAAGTACTGCCTCTTATATAAAACTGTAATACATTAAAATGCATATAAATCTAACTTTAGTGTAAGTAATATCATGTAATTAAATGCTTTGAAATGTCAATTGCAATCAAAAATTTGCAAATTTACTATACATGCAATATGTCAAAAATACAAATATGAAGATAATTAGATACTTAATATTGTAATTTTAACAACATTCTGTTTATTCGCTCTAGTAGTTTTTCGATTCTTGACACCTTATGGTCTATATATGACCATATACATACATATACGAGATATTCTTTACATTAAATTTTTGTCTTTAATTCTTTAATAAAATTAAAGATGGCCAAAAATCTCTACCAAAAAAAAAAAACAATTCCACCTTCTTTTTAATTGTTTACCACTAGTACAGATATTACCTTAAGAACTGATCAAAGGAACTAGAAATCCATTTGCATCATATTAAGTAGTCAATAGTCAAATGGTCAATTGAAAAGAATTCAAAAATTAACGTTTTGATTAAATAATATAAATATTGCATTTAACCAATTAAAACATTCACTTATGTCGAATCGCTGTGCGTTGCGGAACAAACAAAAAATGTATGTAAAAATGTCAAAAAATTCGAATAGACCCCAAATAATTTTATTACGTAAAATATTTACAAAAACTTAATTATGCAATTCACAGTTCATAGTAAAATTATAACGTGACAAAATTACAATGTGTCAAATCATACAACTGTGAGCTCAAAAATTTATTGTTTGCAAATTATGTTTTTGTTATTGTTTTGCCACACGATTCTCTCACCAAAATAGCAAAAATTTTGGTTTTGTCATTCTCTTTTTCCCATACGAATTTCTCACCAAAACAGAAACGAATACAACTTTCAAAATATGTACATGCTTAAGAACATGTTCAAATTTATCGACTAGTAATTTGCATTCATATGAGAAACAATAACAACATAAGTTACCACCTTGTAAAATATTGTAAAATCACCACTTGTAATCTTACCAGCCAAATTTACAATGAACTGTGAATTGCATAAATATTTATTTTTTTAACAAATTGCAACACAAAAATATTTTTTTGACAAAAAGATTCTTCAAGAAAATCAAAACTGCTCCATTGAGACTTTTCCGATCGAAAAAAAATGATACGGAAATCGTTTTCAAGAGTCTCTCTTACTTTTGAAACCCCGTGTCGGGCTAACACTTTTTGCTCCATACAATTCGGCTTGCAACGTAGGACTTTGTTTAATTTTTTTTTTAAGGTAACGTCACGCCCGCCTAGGAGCCTAAACATATCTAAAACCTAGTCCATTCTTAGTTACCAATTTATCAAAATCGCTGGAGCTGTTTTCGAAATCAAATTTACAAATATAATTATTTTATAAAAGTATATTAATGAGTGATTTATCTGAAGCCTTTCTGACGTCATGATATATTTTTTGCCATCTTTGATTTTGACAGCAGTATACTATATATACAGATCGTATACTATATTATCACAAATTTTATAAATGATTTCTACGCTTTTCTAAGGTAAACAGTCAGCTATGGGATAACCACAATTAAAAGTCTCTTTACCTAGTAAATTATTTTTCAAGAGTTCGCTAAAAAAAAACTTAATCTTTGCACCTCTGTGACACTTTAACTCATAAACAATTACACTTTTGGAAGTAACGTAACAAAAATCGTCAAGAGCTTAAAATTTTGGAATATTGCAATATTTTCAGGTGCAGTTTTTAGTTAAAGGAAAATTTTCTAAAATCGCTATTACTCTAAAACTCCTAGTCGTACTCTGATAAGTTCGAAACAATATTTTTAGAAAACTTAGACCTTAACTACAGGCTTTGCACTGAAATTGCAAGTATCTTTAGTTTGTTTTAATTTTGGTTAAAATAATGTAACATAAATAGTGCAAGAGCTGCTTTTGATTAAAGACAAAAGTTTAATTTCTGAGAACATTTTTAATGCCAGGTTTGAAACATTAAAATCACGCAATTATTTTTAAAGTTATTGCCAAAGAATTTTTTTTAAAGCGGTCTTTAAGCCGCGCTATTAGGTAAAAGTCCTTATTTTTGCCTATTTAATTTTAATAAAGCGCTTATAAAATTAACTCATATTTATTATTTTTAAGTGCTTTAAAGTTTTGACAAGTGGCGAGTATTATTTGACGAAGAACGCCCCGTATATATGAATGTATGTATATAAAATAGCACCTAGTATAGAATTTATCCGTCCAAATATTTTATTTGCATTATCATCAGATTATATTTTAATTATGATAACTATATTTTAATGTACTTATTATCTATAGTACATACCGCCGCACAAGCTTTAGGTCAATTATATATATCAACAGTTATTTTTAATATATTATTTATTGTTAAGTTGAATCCATTTTTTGTTAATACAATGCTAATTAAATTAGACAGTAGACTGGAATGTTTTTTTATGAAGCAAAAAAAGGTCCGCCTCTTGTAAAAGATTTCTGCATAGTTTTTTTTCGATCGGATATAGTGGAAAGTTCTATTGAAGGCCCTTTTGTCAAAAAAAAAAAAATTTTTTTTCTTCATAGAATGCATACCCAAATCTGTAAAAAAGGAAAGATTAACTCTTTACAAACATTTTAATTAATATAAGCCCCCAAAATTCCAATTTTTTGGAAATTTTTGTTTAAACCGCTTTAAAAATTGAATTTGTCATTTTATTTAAATCAAAAGTTTTGTTAGAAAAACATTGAAATCTTCTTCCTATTAATATATCGATAATGTTCTCAGTTTTAATCGGATTACACACGATATATCATAAGAAAGAAGACCTCAATAACTTTCCAACAAATCTATGCTATTGTAAATTCAATGAGAAATGTATCTATTTTAGTGGTTTGAACAAAAAATGTAAACAAAAATTCAAAAAAAAAAATTATGGTCTAATATTTATTATGATAATAATTAAACTTATAATTTTGTTTTGTCAATATACATATTTGTAAAGACTTAATATTTATTTTTTTATCAAATTTGGGTATCCAATCTGTGAGGAAAAAAGTTACATGTCAAAAACCTGTTTTTTTTTTTTTTTTGACAGAAAGGACTTTCAAGAGAACCAAAACTGCTCCATTGAGCTTTCTCCGGTCGCAAAAAAACAATGCGAAAATCGTTTTCAAGTGTCCCTTTAACTTTTCAGACCCTGTCGGGCTGAATCTGAATTTCGATACGGTCTATTAGACAGACTTCAATATACAATTACTTGCAAAAATTCAGTATACATATCTTTTTTTTTTTTAATATTCAAAATACAAACCAGTAGTTTTATAGCCCAATAAAATATTTTTTATTTAATCGGCATTCAATTGTACGCCGACTGTGACCAACTATTTTATTGGATTTACGCTCTTAGTTCACTTTTGCAATTGGGCGGATTTTTTGGTAAATGAAGTTAATGAATGCACATTAGAGTGATTCAAAATACAAAGTTTTCAAATTTTTGAGATACGCACGACTTTTTCAAAACTTTGGGTCTTTGAGGTCGGCGAGAAAAATATTTTGGTCCCAGTGGAGAGGAAAAATTCCGCACGATACGAAGGTATTTCGTTATTGTAGTTGTATATTGATGAGCATAAAATATGGAATAGGTTTACTAAAAGTGAAATTCTGCAGTTTTTCTTGTTTATCAGAAAAGCTGTGTTATTATTTAGCTATTCCTTCACTTAAAAATTATAGAATTCTAATTTATCCTTGTAAGGCGACAAACTGGCGGCGTTAATAATGGCAAAATCAAACAAGTTTGCTTATTATGTTTAGTATTTAATAGTTAAATTCACTTTGATTGATATTATTAATATTACAGTTAAATTCTATTGTTTCTTATTTTTAATGTGTTTAATTATGTATACGGCTATGGCTATGTTATGTTTTGTTCTGTTCCGGCTTGTTATGTTATTCGATTGTATTTTATGTGCGTTCGTGGCGGCTAACTTTCGGCAACTGGCTTCTATGAAAACGACGACTGCATAAATGTAATAGATGCACAGGGTGCCTCAACATTCCTCCCCCCGTGAATCACTCTCGGAGGATTCTCCATCAATTGTTAAGAGAGCTAGTTTTGTGGCTGGTCGACGTAGTAGTCCATGGGATGTACATACTTCAGCAAAACGTACCTGGTCATCTTTTGCTTTAAAAACCCTTGTTATGCGTCCTTTTTCCCAATGACTGCGCGGCTGGTTAGAGTCACAAATGATCACCAAATCATCAATTTTTAGCGGTTTTACCTTATCATGCCATTTAGATCGACGTATGAGCTGTGGCAGATACTCAACTGTCCATCGTTTCCATAAACGGTCCTTCAAATTTTGTGCAATTCTCCATTGCTTTCTCAAGCATATCTTCTCATCCACTGGATGCGGTGTCTGTGTTGAGTTTACACACCCCAATAAAAAATGGTTGGGTGTAAGTGGTTCATCTTCTTCAGATGATAATGGTATGTCTGTGAGTGGGCGCGAATTTATAATGTTTTCGGCTTCAATCAAAACGCTTTGAAGAGTCTCAACTCTAGGTGTCACTTCTCGTAAAGCTTTGCGCAGTAATCCCTTTATTATTCGAATCAATCGCTCCCAGCATCCCCCTGAACTTGGGTTTGATGGGCAGTTGAATCTCCATTCTATGGTCCTATTGGTGGCTACATTAACTATGCTGTCTACATCCAATAACCTCTCGGCTTCTTTTAATTCTTTTTGCGCTCCGATAAAATTTGTTCCATTATCACAACGCAATCGTATAGGGGTTCCACGGCGATTGACGAAATTTCGCAGGCAGACAATGAAAGCATCAGTAGATAAGCTTTCGGCTAGTTCCAGATGAGCAGCTCTGACGGTTAAACATGTAAAGATGACGGCCCATCTCTTTTCTTTGCGGCGACCTATGGCAACATTGAAGGGTCCAAAAAGATCCACGCCTGTATAGGTAAATGGCCGAACGTAAGGTGTAACTCGGTCAGCTGGCAACTGACCCATCATCGGTGGCACTGGCTTCGCTTTGTCAATTTTACATTTCATGCAACTACGCTGAATGGTTTTCAAAATTTTTCTTATGTCAGGTATCCAAAATTTTTGGCGTATTTCGTTTATAATTACGGCAATATTTTGATGGTGTTGTTTCTCATGGAAATGACGAATTATGAGTTCTGTAACGATATGTTTCTTTGGCATCAAAATAGGACGTCTGGCATCAAACGGCAGATATAACGCTTCATCAATGCGCCCATATACTCTCAACATTCCTTCTTTGTCTAAATATGGCGTAAGAGTATAGAGCTGGCTTCTTTTCGAAATTTGTTGCGAAGCACCTAAAGCAGCGATTTCCTCGGCGAAAGATTGCTCTTGGACAATTTTACAAATATACTTTTCGGCGTCTATAATTTCAAAGGCTGTCAGAGGACCGCCCATAATTGACAAGTCCTTAAATCTTCTTAGCGTGCTCTTAAAAATCTTGCTAGCCCGCAGAACCCATGACATTGTCCTCTTGAGCTTTAAGTAAGATGAAAAACGATTAAATTTAATTAAACTGGTACTTGCCTTAAAATCGATAACATGCAATGGCTTGATTTCTTCTTCTAGAATCTCTGGTGGCATTCCTATTGGTGAATTTGGCCATTCATTTTCATTGCATTTTAAAAATTCTGGACCACATATCCATTTGTTGCTGACTTTAAATTTTGGCGGAAAGGTCGGACGGGTTGCGACATCTGCTGCATTTTGCGCAGTTGGAACCCACCGCCATTGTGACTGATCTGATGTATTTAATATTTCGGCTATACGATGGCCAACAAATGCTTTATACCTTCGATGAGACGAATGTATCCAGTATAACACTGTGCGTGAGTCACTCCAGTAAATCACACGATTTATATCTACGTCGTGGTTATTTCTGATTATCTTGTAAAGACGTACACCAAGAACTGCTGCTTGGAGTTCCAATCTCGGAATCGACAACATTTTTTTAGGTGCACTACGGGACTTTCCTGCGACGAAGGTTACATCGACACTATTCGGCTGAACGATTCTGAAGTAGCCAACAGCTGCAAAAGCTTTTTGACTTGCATCAACAAAGACGTGCAACTCAATTATGCTGCATCTATGTAAGTGTGGCGAATAACAACGATTAATCTTAAATTCCTTGACCTTCTGAAATTCCTGCCACCAAGCGATCCATTTCTCATTCAACTCCTGTGGAATATATTCATCCCAATTCAAATTGCACTTCCATGTCTCTTGAACTAAAATTTTTGAGAAACCCAAGAAATCAGCTAAAAGTCCAAATGGATCAAAAACGGCCATGACGATTCCTAATAACTCTCTTTTTGTTGGCGGGCGTAAACCTTGCAGAACTTGTGTTGGAATACGATGGAACGATGTTTGGAATCGAAATGTGTCAGTGGCTGTATCCCAATACATACCGAGAACCTTTTCCACACTTGGCTGTCTCTCCATATTTATTGATTGGGTGCTAACATTTATTACTGGTTCAACATTCATAACTGCTTGTAAATTTCTGTGACTGGAAATAAAATTCCTCAATTCAAATCCGGCTTCAGAATTAATTTTGACAACCTGTTGGCAAATTTGTAATGCTTCTTCTTCGCTGTTGAAACTGCAAACTAAATCGTCTACGTAATGCTTTCTGACTATGGCATCCACGGCATCAGGATATTTCTCTCTAAATTCTTCAGCATTGCGATTTTTAATAAATTCTGCACAGCAGGGCGAACATACAGCACCAAAAATCATAGACTCCATAGCATAATGTTGAATCGGTTCCGATGTCTTACCATCTCGCCATAAGAAACGTTGTGCATGCTGATCATCTGGTCGTATCTTTACTTGCGAAAACATTTCGCGAATGTCAGCGGCTACACCAACGATTCCTTGTCGAAATTTAAGCAAAACGCTCATAAGCGGCCTTGCCCTTTCAGGCCCTTTAATCAGAACTGAATTAAGTGCTGTTCCATCAACAGTGGCGGCAGCGTCAAAAACTATACGCATTTTGTTTGGCTTGAATGGGTTGTACACGGCGAAATGTGGCAGATACCAAACTGGTACTTGGTTTTTATTACATAGTTCTTCAGTTGAAACTTTTCTAGCATATCCCTTTTCCAAATATTTCGATATTTCGATGCGATATTTTCCGGCAAATATTTTATCGTTATTCATTTTCTTTTCAATAGCAATTAGGCGTTTTGTTGCCATTTCAAGGCTGTTTGGTAGCATTGGAGGATAATTTTTCCAAAGTAAACCAATTTCGTAACGCTTTCCGATACGTTTCACTGTGTCATTCATAATACGTTCTGCTTTTTTGTTTTCTTCAGATTGTAAAAGTGTCTGAGAATTATTAATGCCAAAATTATCAGTTGAAAAATACTCGGTAACCAACTGATGAAGTTCATCTTGAATTTTCTGGCGTATATGAAATACTACTGGGCGTGACAGAGGTAGCATGCTGGTTGGACCATAGGCAACCCAACCCAATCTGGTATTTGCAACTATAGGTCTGGCCGACCCATCTTGAATAACCTCCGATGAGGTAGCTAAATAGGCATGATCTAATCCCAATAACATGACAGGTTTGACGTTGGCATAGTCATTTATTGGTACAGATTTAAAATGTTCAAAATTAGCTTTTACAAATGTCTGTCTTGGTAGATCCAAATTTCCGATTGTGCATACATTTTTCACAAAAAATTTACATTGCTCACCTACTCCTTCGATTTCCAAATTGACACGTGACGAATTTTCAGTAATAGTGTTTTCTCCATACCATTGCAGAGTTAACGGCTGCGGCTGACCTTTTAGTCCCAATTTATTTGCTACACTATCTTCTAAGATAGAAATTGCTGAGCCCTCATCAAACATTGCAAAAACATTTACCTTTCCATTGGGTCCAAATAAAGTTACTGGCAAAATCTTAAATAATAAGTTCCTTGTTTTTTGTGTTGTACGACAACTTAACACAGGCTGCTTACCAATGTTTTTGGGTGGTGGATCTCTTGAATTTGCGTTGCTTGACTCATGCAGGCTTGCATTATGATATCTACGACAACCATCAACTCCGCAGAATTTTTTGGCTCGACAATTGGCAGTGTTGTGGCCCTTACTTAAACAGGAAAAACATAGCTGCAAACTTTTGACCCTCTCCCATCGGGCTGGAACATTTAAGGACTCATTGAACACCTTACATTTGGAAATAGAGTGCTCTCCACTGCACTGATAACATTTGAACCTCTTCTGATTGTTATCGTTAAGATGCATGACACGACGTGGCTGTTGTGTTGAAACTCTTGAACCGGCTGGACCTGATTGTGACACATAACTTTTTGCACTGACTGGTACTAATGATGACATATTTCCTTTGGAACTAGCTGTACTGGATGGCGGCATTAAACTTATTATTCTGGCAAGGTCGCTGAGCCATGTCGAAAATTCAGCAACTTTGGGGAAAGGCCTGATTGAAATAGCGTGCTTAGCCCAATCGAACTGTTTGTTGGCTGGTAACTTTGATATCAATTGGTCAAGAAGAGTTGTATTTGACAAATGCTGTTGGCAATTAGCTGACGTCATAAACGCTACGATATTACGAACTTTGGTTGAAAACTCAATTAATTGAACCAAATTCTTTTCACCAATATCCGGGAATTGCTGTATTTTACTTATTTGTGATCGTATAATCAAATCAGGGCGTCCAAAACGGAACTCCAATTCTTCAATCGCTTTTGGCACATCATTTGGATAAATCAACATTGACGTAACAGCTTCTCTAGCAGGACCTACCAGGCATTTGTGCAGACGCATAAGATTCTGGCGATGACTGTATCTGCACATGTTAGTGGTGTCATTAAAACTGGCTATAAATAATGGCCACTCCTCGGCATTTCCTGAAAATATCTGTAGGTCGTACAATTTGTGCAAAGAATCACTCACCACTGGCAATATTGGCTGATTCTCCTCCTCTGTAGATGTAGAATTCGACCGCTGTTCAACTAAAGGATTAGGTTGGCCTGGCATAGTCTCTATCTGGTTGCGGAGCCTCTCTAAATCTAGCTGGCTTTCGGAGGTGCTACTCTGTAAAGATTCGACAGCATTTTTGAGTGCAGTTAGACTCGCAAGAATGTTGGCCAAATTATCTGCGTTAGTGTCGGTCATATTTTCAGGTGACATCGTTTCTGGTGTCAATGTGCTATCCAACGACGAATCCACTTTTTCTTTCAAATTTATTTAAATAATGAATTTTAATTTCACAAGGCAATTTTCAAATTTTCAACGGCTGGCTTCCTCCCAATATCTTGTGTATCAAAAAGAGATGGCATGAAACTTGTCCTTGAATTTGCAATACCAATAAATATCAATCGTGGCACTTTCAAACTGACACGAACGTACAAATCGAATAAACGATGTAAGGCGACAAACTGGCGGCGTTAATAATGGCAAAATCAAACAAGTTTGCTTATTATGTTTAGTATTTAATAGTTAAATTCACTTTGATTGATATTATTAATATTACAGTTAAATTCTATTGTTTCTTATTTTTAATGTGTTTAATTATGTATACGGCTACGGCTATGGCTATGTTATGTTTTGTTCTGTTCCGGCTTGTTATGTTATTTTATGTTATTCGATTGTATTTTATGTGCGTTCGTGGCGGCTAACTTTCGGCAACTGGCTTCTATGAAAACGACGACTGCATAAATGTAATAGATGCACAGGGTGCCTCAACAATCCTCTTTAAAATTATGTGTCTTTTGTCCCTAATTTGTCTTTAATAGCCAAAAAAAGAAGAAATTTAGGAATTTATGTTTTTGTATTTTAATTTATAAATCTCATCTATAAATTTATCAGATGAGTTATGAAAATAATAGGACTAAGCAGATGTATTATAGCCTGTAAAGTGGGTGTTAGACAAACGTATGTATTGTTGAATTTTTAATTAAAATTTTTTACAATTGCCTTTTTTTGTGGTATTCCGCATAAGACTCGTATAACTTTTTTAATGTTTATTAACCGTTCTTTGATTGTTAAAAAAAAAAATGCATAAAATTTCGTACCACCTTTACCATTCAATAATTTGAGCCAGTTTTTGTCTAATTTCAAATACCGCAGCTAGCAAAAAATTTCAGTAGATAAAATGCTCTCATTTTAATTTACTTATATTTCTCAGGGTCCAAAAAAAAACCCCGGAACCCCCGTGGAAAACTTCTCATGCCATCCCTATCTCAGCCTGTTTAATGTTACGCATCGAGCTTACGCCATAATCTTCATTTAAAAAAGATGCTTACCAAAAAAATTGCAATTCGCTAAGGATACTTTAATTTAATCTTAATGAAACGTTACATGTACCATCACATTTGCGCATTCGTGTTGTTTTGAAATGCAGTCCTGTAGCAACTCTTACTTCGTTTCTGATTCATTTGTTAGTTACCAAATTTTTCTTCTTTGACAAGCTTAAAAAAATGTTTGTTTTTTTTACTCTTTTTTCACACTTTACTTTTTAATTTTAAGAGAGAAATATTGAAATTAAATTAACCATAAGTTTGATTTATATTATTGGTTTTCAAATTTGAAAACCAGCTCACTTACTACGGCAGCTGAGTCTCGTTTACCTGTCGTTCTTAATTTTGTCTCTGATGCCTTACAAATTTAATTTTCATTGATCTCTTTTGCAACTTCCCTGGCTTTTTTACTTTTTGTTCGCTCTGTGCATTCTTTAAATTCTTTACCTGGTCTTAAACCAAAACATTTTGTTGGTGAACTGCATAAAAATAAAGATAATTCAATTTTACCAACGAGCCAATATATTAAACTATCTTTCTTCCGTCAAGCATTCGCCCACCGGGGATTCAATTGTAATAACAAATTCTTGGCATATTGCTTAACCGTAATAAAGTAAACGGTACTTTGCGATCCACCAGCAACATTTCCGGTTAAAACCAAAATTATTCTCTTCATCTTTTATGGTTTCTGTCAATATGTTACATATCAAACTTAATTGTTATCATAATCAAATTTTTTATTGACTACAAAAGTTTTTTTTTAAATACTCACACTTTAAGTAGGTTTTTTTTCAGTGTATAAAAACTTTTTTGCTATCCAGAACTCTGCTGAGACTTTATTTGATTTCGGTTAAGTAAACTTTGAGGTTTTTTTTTCAAATAAATGAATTTATGAGACTTTAAAGTTTGCGCGCGATTTTAAGCCAACTTATAATTTTTTGACGTTTTCTTTACACTTACTTTCAAAGTACCGTTATTTTAAGTGTTGCCATCTATTCCAAAAAAATTTTTAACATAATTGGGAAGTCTTTAATATATTTGCATTAAAATGTTACCAAATACACAACTTTTTTTTAGGTTGCTTGTGCGTCTGTTAGTTTTACATGCAAATTATACTGAAAAACTATATGTTATTATATTCGAAACTTTGATTTCTTCAATGGAATTGACATGGAATTGAAAAAGTCAATTCCTTTAAATGGAATTAAAATTTCCCAAACTTCAACTCCCTGAAATAAATATGAATTTTTAAATGTTTAAGTATTTTTTTTGTTTTTGTTTCATAAGAAGTATCTGATAATGTACAAACTATAAATTTATTTTGAGTGAATTTTTTAATTTAGTTTTATATATTTTTAGTAAATGCAAATTCTACTGTTTTTGTTATGTTTTATTCTCTTAATACATATTACAAATTATATAACTTAGTGGTTTTAAGTACATCACAAAATTTTGCAATTTAAGATGCATATTATCTGCGCATATTTTTGATTTTCATTGCATCGCGTTCTAATGATTACCAAAAAGTGTATTAAATAAATAATATCTAACTTTCAAATGAAAACTTTTACTTTTATTGAATGAAATAATTTAATTTCAGGGAAATGGAAATTAATAATTTAAAAAACATTTTGGATTCTTGCACCAGAAATTTATTTTTCAAAATAAAAATTTACTTTATAGAACATAATACTAATATCATTTTATATAACTTCCTGCTGGACTATAACTCATTTTCTAATCGATTGATACATAATGTCTTCGGCAAATTTTTACCAAAAAAAACTGTTATACGTACTAACTGCATTTTTATATGAAATGAACTCAAATAGTTTTAGTACGAGGGAGTCAAAGAGCTGGAATATACCAATATGTCCACTCATAATATAAAATAAAAGAAAAAAAAAAAAACATAATATGAAGCTTGTGTAAAAATGTGGAAAATCTTAATTATTCAGGACAGCATTAATTTTCCATGACAGTTTGAAAACAAATATCCTGTGGCTCGAAAACCAATAGACATTTTCTCTGAAAAAAACTAAAAGTTCGAACCAGTTTAGCAATTTTTGCTTCCATGTCCAAAATGGAAAAATCTCACATTCATAGAAACCGTTGAGTTTTCCAACATATCGAAAATATCAATGAAAAGCTTTGCGTTTGTTTTTGGAAAATAAATTATATAAAGGGTGTATCAACAAGAGGTGTAGGATTGATTTTTTGAATAACACGAACATGGGATGTCTTTAAAATTTCGGTTGCATTATAAAGTAAATACACGGGAATTATGTATGGAACACAATGTCTGTCAAATCGACTAATTCACAAAAATAACAACCGAAAACTATCGTAACTAAAGAAATATTTGTCTCGAAATCAAATTTAATAAGTTAACTTCTTATATTTCAATGGTTATTTAATTAGACTAATCAAGGCATATGAATTTGGGACTATTTTTATTTATTACAAGCTGATGCCCGCAACTTTGTACGCGTAGCCTGTTTTTAGTTTTTTCTGCGAAGACAAACAATTCAAATACAAATCTTTTAGTATGGTAATTTTTGATCATTCTTCATAAATCCCGCGTTGTTGTTGTTTACAATGTAAATTGATAAATTGAGAATGAGAGCGAGAGTAAAATTCCGTTGTTTCTCATCCATAAATATTCCATTGTATTGCCATGATAAAGACAAAAACAAAACACACACAAATAAATTAACTTCCCTTCAAATGATTTGTTATACTTACATGCTTGTTTCTGTGTGAAATTAATTTTTTTAGCAGTTTTAAAACTTCATTATTTTGATATTCATATTCAAGAATATCATATAATTTGAATTGGAGATTGGGACCAAGTGTCTAAGGAATAAAACTAAACAAATTTAATCAAAATTGGTCCAGTCATTTTTTCGTGAAGCACGAACATCGAAAACGGCTATCATTTTATTTATATAGATTCATTTATTTCATTTTATTACAAAGCTCAAATATTTCAAAAATGCAATTTTTAAAAAAATTATAGAAAACTTAACTAAAAAATTGAATTAAAATAACAATTTTCTATTCTGTAGCTTTCAAGAAACTAGAGACGAATGCAGGTTACATAAGACAAATTGTTAAGTTAAGGAGTAAAAAATAAATAATATACTGAATTTAAAAAAATAATTTAATTAAAAATATAATAAATAATAATAACAATAATAATGAATTAAAAAAAAATAAATTAAAAAATGGAATAAAAAATAAGCTAATATGACTGTTGGCTTTTAAGTAGATAACTTCTTTTAAATGGAATTAATTTATATGTATAAATAGTTCCAAGCAGATTATTTTTATTTTATTTTACCTCATTTCCAAAAACAATTTCATCTCTAAGTCAATGAAATAGCCTTAAATAACAGAATTATAAAAATTGAAAACGTGTTCCAGATTATGTGAGGGAACCACAGACAATCTCTGTTTATATAGTCTTCAATTAGAGTGTGAATGATATCTCATTATTATTATCATTTTGAATGCAGTAGAATGTTCTAACCGATTCATTTTCCAATCTATCAGTAAACAAAGGTAAATGAAAGATTTTACACAATATTTGGAAAATCAATAAGGCGAGCATTTTGCTGACGGGTAGTATCTGTGAGTGTCATTAATACAATATCTGGCACAGTTAGCACTGTGAAAAGTAAAAACCTCTTTTCTGTCACATACAAAAATTTTTTTAACAACAACCGGGACATGACTTTCTCCGATTTAGTTCAAATTTAACATAAGTGTACCTTGGGATGAGACTTAGAAAAACATATTAAAGTTTTGTCTAAACGAGCCTTAGTTCACGTGATATCGACGCCCAAAAACTGAAATTTCGCCCAATGGACTTTTTTTTCGAGAATTCACTAAAATTATTTAAGGTAATGGATGTAAATTTCACACAAACAGTAGGAATAATTCGGAAAAGCTCTGAACAAGATCTAGAAGAATTTCTTCAAGTAGGCGTGGCACCATCCATAGAAAATAAATCTTTTAAATGATATACTGAGACAATACATGAAATGATTTGGGTAGTATCAAACTAAAAATTGGCGAATTTCAAAAAGAGGGCATGGCACCCACGATACAAGCATAAGCTTCAAAACGCTACACAGAGAGCTATTTAAGTACATAATTGCCTTTATTTTGTTCAATTCACTTATATTTTTAACCCTGGTGAAGAAATTTCCTCTGTAATTGATCAAATTGACTTTATTTTTTCGTTAGAATATGATTAATATGAAAAAAATTTTCACAAAGGACACATTATTTTAATGGGAATGAATTAGTCTTTCTTGACATGTTAAAAAAGTTATAGGTTATTAACACGTTTTTTGGAAAAAATAACGATTTTTAAACAAAAAAATCGGTGAAAATTTCAGAAAAATCGTTATAACTCGAAAAATGTATGTTAAAATTCATTAACTGTTTACCATTAATGTAGCTAATCGAATTATCTTTCATACGTCGTCCATATTTTGGACATCAATCTGGGGGTGCCCAAGTTATATTAATTTTTACAAAAGTTATATCCGCAACTTTTGATTACAATATCTCCGAAACTGGATCTGATCGACACTTTTTTTCAACTTTTTTTTCGCTTAAAAAACACTAACCCCTGAAAAAATTCAGGAGTGGGAGCTAAAATATGCCTGTGCCTTGTGTGCAATCTCTGCTTTTTTAAAAACGGTTGCATGGATCTATAAAACAAGTCAAAACAGAATATTGCTCCTGTTGCAAGAATGCAGCCATATGCTCGAAACAGCAGCTTTGCAGGGCAGCAGCAGCAAAACTGCAAAGCAGCAAAATCTGTAAATATGAAAATTATAGAGAACAATGGGGTAAGAAAGATAGCAATTTGCTGCCGATATAGAAATTACTCTATTTTGAATGCGGCAGCAAAGCAGCAATATATCAGTGTTGCATACAAGCTGCCATTTAATGAAAAATTATGTTTTTTTTTAATTTATTCAGCACTAATAATGAAGTTTATATCAACAATTTTCTGTTTACAGTTTCTGACAGATTTTGCTGCTGCTGCTCAATTGTGTTCCACAGAGTGTTTTGCTGCTGTTGCTTTGATACTGCTGCCTCAATTTTGTTCCGAGCTTGAAACAGTAGGGATGGCACGCAATTAAATCAAAGTTCAATCCAAAAAAGATATTTTAAAAAACTCACCTAATATACATTACATTTTTAATATATTTTGACAATTCTAATCAAAATTTGAATTCTAATATTTATTATATAATAAATTCCACCCCACACGCTGCAAGAGAAATATATAAACTGCTTGTGCTGTCAAAACAAACTAAAATTTTTTTATTGTGAAGCAATTTAAGCGCGCATCACGATATCCTTTGTTCGAACAGGTGATTTAGACATATGCAGAAATTAAAATTATAAAAAAAGAAGCATAATTTGGTATTATGTACTTCAATCGTCTCAATTGAATCATGGAAAAACGAAAACATTTTCTGAAATTAGCATTTCTTATTGTGAGATGGACATAGCGAATATAATACTTACATATAATAGAAAAAATATATTTTAATGAAACGCTGCTATTTTATGAAATACAGCTGTAAATCTAATTTAGCTTTGTTTTAAAAGCCTAAACAAATAACCCTAGCTTATAGTATTGCAATATGTAAGTTACATACGTAACAAGAAAATGTATGCAATGTTCAGTTTAATTTGCATTATCTTTATAAAATATAATAAAATCACCTATGTTTATTCATTGTGCATTGAGTGTAATTTATTTTAAAACTGCTTTATAGTTTGTATATTAAATGCATCTTCGTTAAGAAAATTATTTCTAAAAATATTAAACGTACATATATGAGATTAAGATATGGTTGTAATAATTTGTGTTGTTATCCAAGTTCGTATGTAAATATATCAAATATATTATATAAAAAAAAATATTTAAGATGATTTGATTTTAGAAGTTTTTGTAATGTGGGTAAGTATAAAATAGTAAATTAAAAAGCATATTTTCGTTTTCTTTATTGTTTGAAGAGCTTTACAAAAGTTTTTTTTTATTGAAAAAAAAATATTTTCACGGAACAGCTCCTACAGAGCCTTTTTGAAAAACATTAAACATTTCGTTGTCTGGCCGAACTAGTTAATTTGAATGCTTGAAAGTATGCAAATTAATTTTTACATAAAAGCACTGGATAGCGAGGCCGGTTTTGCACATGTTATAGAATGAACCGTAGCCGGTAGTGGTCATATTGGAGGATGGTAATTCTGAGCAGCGGCCAAAGGCCGCTCACTTACCCTCACATACCAAATGCAAAGTATGCAATGAAATTGATAAGTTTTATTGAATTTCACGCATACTTTGACAGTCTCCTCGGACTAGACACACCCATCTCATTAGAACAGAACACCTCAATAATAAAGAAAAGAAAGCCCTATTAAAAATGTTCAAACAATACGATGATATATTCTTTAAGGATGAACCTTACATTTACAACGAAGTTAAACATAAAATTAAAACGTTGGACGATATCCTGTGTACTCGGAAACTTATAGATACCCATAAATACACAAAGGAGATGTACGTAAACAAATCAGTGATATGCTGGAGAAAGAATAATGCAACAAAGCTATTCACCCTGGAGCTCACCAGTCTGGGTAGTGCCAAAAATTAAGGATGCCAGGATGGCGTCTTGTAACATTCTACTGGAAGCTGAATGAAAATATTGTCACAGTTCGTAATCTTAACGTTTTAAATAATATACACGGTCAAGTATGCTTAGTATGCTTTCCAAGAGCATTTGGAAAATTTACAAAATGCATTTTATAAATTACGGGAACATACAATCTAAAAGTGCAATTAGACCAGTCAGAATTTCTTTACAAATTACATCAACCCTTAATCGTAACTAAAAACTAGTTAGATGGAGACTCAAGTTAAAAGAATTTGACTTACCAATATAGATGATCTAAGCGGAGTTAAACTCAATAACTAAACGGAAATCAATGTAAATGATTATACATTAACCATACTCAGCGGACAACCTAAACGACGGAAAAACTTCTTATCGACTTCAAACCACACTACATATTTGAAATATCGCACCAAAACCCTACCATCGTAATGAAAAACTCTTCAAAAATAAACAAAGACGAATCATACAGATATCAGAATTTACGAAACAAATAGCAGATCTTTTCAAAGAATATTATTACCACCAATAACTTGTCAGAAATTTTCGCAATGATAATACATTCCGTCTGCTCCAAATGTTTCTCAAACCTCGGTCAGAAAATAAAACAAATTTTGTTTCATACTTCTACCCAAGGTTTCGCCATCGCATGCTGAGTTTCTACTCTCATAATAATTTTGCTACACATGCAAAAACCTTCAACATCCGTTTAAAACTCTTCAACGACAATGAGATGAAACCTGAATCTAAATCACTTAAAAACATTCGTTAATCCTCGTTTCACTCTTAGGGGGGATGAGTTACATTCTCATTCAATTACCAGCACACACGCCAGAAAATGCTTAAGCTGCAGTTCTATTTTTTAATTTTGCATAACTTATTTTTTATTTAAATGGTATTTATTTACATTTTATTAAAATTATATTTTTTCAATTAGTTTTGTGTATTCTGAATTAAGATTAAAATTTTTGATTTTTGGAAAAAGTATGAAATAATTGAAAACAATTAAATTTTAGAGTTTAATAAAGGCGGTAGTCCCGCAATAATATTTTATTATGTTTAAGTTAGAGTAGCGGCTACTTCTCCGACCGACAATTTTTACTTACAGATTGTTTAGAATTAAAAAGCACATAAGAAAAGTTAGGTTTAATACAAATTGGCGAGTGGGAGCGAAACCAAGCCACCATTTATTCTGTACGGTTACTAATGAAAAACTCAAAAAAAAAAACAAGAGCTGAGTGTTTAGTAGCACGCTATTTAAAAATTTGTTAACACTAAGGTGTTTTTTTTAGCAAATCCAAGTGTACCGATACCCTAGCACTAAGGTGTTTTTTTTAGCAAATCCAAGTGTACCGATACCCTAGCTCCCTAGCTTGAAGGAAACTGGGAAATAACGCACAATCTTACCAGTTTTCAACACTGACATATGTATGTATGTGTGGTTCACCTCAGGATATATTGCAAAATGTAATTATTGTACACAAAATATTTTGTTTTTACAAATATTCTCCAAACCACTTGTGATCAACAGGTGACAACCACCTGTGACATCCGTTTAAATTGTTTTGTATTACGTACTTAAGAGTAAATTTATTTAAATTATTATCTTGTTCAGCCTTCTTCGCTTCATTCATTTCTTCCAACATCTTTTGAGACACGACCATAGCATCGAAAGGAAGTTGATTGCACACTAACTGTAAGAATGGTTTCACCTCTATAAACTCACACTTGCCAGCTATTTCCAAAACAACACGGCCACTCTTGACTGGAGTTATATAATGATCAATGGCGCCCTTTCCACCACCCATGCGTTGTCCCTGGCCCTTTTTAGTTATTGGTTGCCACGGTGCCGGAACACGCCATATGGCGAACATTCGATTAACATCCATTTTTCTACCAATTGTCAGACGCAGCATTTCAAAATGACCCCAACGAAGACGTCCACCACCAGTCGCTATAATACCAAATTGTTTATGCAATAAACTGTTGTGAAAAAGTTCAGGCCCTCGCATAAATTTTAGTTTTTTCTGCATCTTTGGTGGTCGCAAGTTCGGGGGATACTGTGGAGTTCTCTCCACTATATGCAACTTAGGTCTTTCAACTTTTTCAGTACCTGAAAATTACACATTATTATTCTATAGCTCATAGTAAAAAGGTTTTACTCACTCTCATAACTTATGACCGGAAAATATTTAAGTCCAGCAGAGCATATTTTACTTTGACTAGGAACTATTAATAAATAAAGTTAGGAACGCCTCTGTGTATCAATATCACAACATATACCTTTTAGACTGGAAAATATTTGCGAGCAACTTCGAAACATTGTAATTTTCTTTTAGCCTTTTAATAAATATGTTATAATTTCTCCTAAAGCATTCCTGTTACATTTTATACTTCAACTTATTGGGGCTGTTTACATGATCCCTCATGTTATACAAATATCAATATCAATTTTTGATCGTGTGAACGAATTTTTTTAATTTACCGTTCGATCTCTTAGCTAAACAGAACTGGGACGAGCGATTCTGTTCTTCTGTTTTTCCTATATGTACGTTTGTAGTGAGTACAAAATTGACGCTAGAAAACTTATCGCAGAGAAATAGGATGCGATTTGACACTAATGGTAAATTGCACGTCCCAGTTCTGTTTAGCTCTTAATCTATGTGAGCACTGATTGTCAAGCTTAGTCCATATGTTTGATTTCATGCAGATCTTCGAAGGCGTGCTTTCAACCAAGTTTTTAGCAAGAATTTTTCAAAGTTATAAGTTTTCCAGAAACTTAGAAATGAAAATGAAATTTATATAAACGGAAATCCAAATTATAAAGCATGTGAACCGCTTTTGAATAAACCACAAGGAAATCAAGTCAAATGCTATGGATGAAATGTAAAAAAGGTATCAGCGGTACATTTAAATGCTAAGCCACATTTTACATCTTGCCAAGTAAAGCCCAATTTCCATGTGATCTTTCTTGAACTTATCTTATCAAATATCAGGGAGGAATTCACATGCTATAAAGATAGCAAATGTATGCTATTCACTCTTGAATTCTCCAAGCGCATTAGATTCTGTTTGCATGCTTTTTCTTTCTTACAAAAATTTGGTTTGATATCCCTGATATGGGATCAAGAAAGATAGCATGGAAATTAGGCTTAATGCTGTCCGAAATGAGGGATAATGTCAACCATCTCACTGAAATCTTCGAGAAATCCATGAACCAATAAAATATAATGGATTTCATATTTTTTTACACCAGTTTTATAGCTTACTCGTATTCGATTATATTTTATATCAAATTCATCTTTCGAAAGTCTATCCAGGTTTTGTCAAGTTATATAAAATTTTAAGATAGGTGAATCGCAACTTCTGAAAGCTACATCTCCAAAGCTATATGTGAGGTTCTTGTTTTTAAATTTATATTTTTACCTCTAGGACAATTCTTCCTCTGTGCAAAATCGTACATTGGCCCTTAGAGTAAATTTGAGTCTGAAACTTTATTGAAAAATCAACCGCAGAATTACTCTGTCCAGCGAAGCCAGTCTTGGACATACCATGTGTACTAATCATGAGCCATCAAGGTTTTTTTTATTTTATTTTAAAAATCTAAATGCTACTTTAAACATTTATTTAACTTAAATTTTAACTTAAACATTTTTGACATTTGAACGCCGACGCACAATCCACTATTCACACGACAGCGAACTTGTGCATCGACTCACTTTGCCGGCGTATAGAGATCGAACTAATCGCATTCAGACAACAAAAATACTCCGAAGTGATACGTCGACGAGTGAGTTCGGTGTGTGTAAATAGCGTCTTATATGTCTATGTTAAAACATCGATACCTTATCAGTGCAAATCGATTACTATCGACCATTTCTGCTTTCATATCGGGAAAATAACTCATGTGGAAAATGTCTGAAGTTTTAATAGATTCTAGTAAAGAGGTTGAAGAAATAATAAAGAAATATGCTGCAATTGAAAATTCAAATAAAACAGTCACAGACTTCAAAGACTTTCCGCTCTCACAGAAAACACTCAGAGGTCTGAAAGAAGCTAAATTTATAACACCAACAGAAATTCAGCGTGTGTGCATCGTGCATGCGGCATTGGGTAAAGATGTTTTGGGTTCTGCAATGACAGGAAGTGGAAAGACTTTGGCTTTTCTAATCCCCGTGAGTATTGTCAATGTGATACGTATATTTTTTTTTTTGCTTTATTTACACTGCTGTCTTTATTTGTGGAAAGAATCAGAGATTTATTTGGCTCTAAACAGTAATGTAACGCGGTTAGTCTGAGATATACATTTCTGTTTTTAAGCCACGGACTTTTGTTTAAAGATGTGTAGCAGTTGGCCAATATCTTACCCTTTATGTAATATTGTGCTGGATTACCTGTCTATACTTGGTTTTTGTTTTATTGCACCTTTTAATGCCAATTTGCAAGTTAGTTTCTTTACCTTTTCGTTTTCGTAAATATATATTTTTTTTGTGATCTGTAGTAGATTATTAGTCAGTAATCTATCGATGAAGTTGGCGAAGGATCGATCTCGCAAACTGCCAGGGTATTCCACTTGAATGAATGACTTCAAAAGATTCGATTTGACTATTTATTTCTTAAATTTGTTCGTTGCTATGAAATCATTTGATGTTACTTTCTTTATGCAGAGTGCACCGCCCTTGCTATCTGTAAGGATAGCTACATAATTTATGAGTTCTTATAATAAAACTAGCTGTCCCGTGAGACATTGTTGTGCCCTTTCCAGTAGGTGACGTGATGAGTTAGATTTGGTTAAATTCCCTGTATTATAAAGTCTGGAAAGAATAGGTAAGACGACCGAAGAATTGTAGCGCCATTTAGTTTTAGTTATTTCAATGAATAAAAGTGAAAGTGAACTGAAATTGAACATTAGTAATGACAATTCAAACCTAATTCAATATGAGTAAAAAATTCTATGGAAGAGGGGTCTATCTGGAACACACAGAGTTACACAGTTAACACAAAGTTCATTAAGTGTAGTACTTACAAGCAAATGCTTTCTACTTTTGGTAACATAAAGATTTCTTAGTTGGCTCTGAAGTTTTATGTTACTAGCCTCTAATGAGCTTTTAAAGTTCTTTATCAATTTTGTTAAGGTTAATTTTATCGAGTGGTGAACGAGTAGCTTGTCATAATCTCCTGAGTTTTCGTTTCTCTTGTATTCTATCGAATTGATTATTTTTCTTATTAATTGTAATTCAATAAAAATTGTTTTATTTATAAATTTAATAATTATTAAATTGAAGGAAATAACTTACCTAAAATTACAATTTTTGTTTTAATAGGTTCTGGAACATCTTAATTTACACAAATGGTCTGCTATTGATGGAGTAGGAGCTATCATAATATCTCCAACGCGTGAGTTAGCTTATCAAACTTTTGAAACGCTCAAAAAAGTTGGAAAGTATCATGACTTTTCTGCTGGATTAATTATTGGTGGCAAAAATTTAAAGTTTGAGAGAACGCGCATGGATAAATGCAACATTCTTGTTTGTACTCCTGGCAGACTTTTACAACACATGGATGAAAATCCACTATTCACAACTTCAAACATGGAAATTCTGGTATTTGATGAGGCCGACAGATGTCTCGATTTAGGATTTCAGAAAACAATTAATGCAATTATTGAAAATCTTTCACCTAAAAGACAAACACTATTATTTTCTGCAACTCAAACAAATTCGATTAAAGATTTAGTTCGTTTGAGCTTAAACGATCCAGTTTGTGTTGAACTAAATAAAGATAAAATGGTGGTACCTGAAATGCTACAGCAGAGTTATGTAATTGTTTCGTTAGAGGATAAATTAACTATGTTGTGGTCTTTTATTAAAAATCATATTAAACAAAAGTGTATTGTATTTGTTTCCAGCTGCAAACAAGTGAAGTATATTTACGAAATTTTTTGTAAACTTCGACCAGGTACAAGCCTCTTGGCTTTGTATGGATCATTACATCAAGACCGAAGACTAGCAATTTATGATGAATTTGTAAAGAAAAGAAATGTTGTCTTATTTGCTACTGATATCGCATCAAGAGGCTTAGACTTTCCATCAGTAAATTGGGTTGTTCAGCTAGATTGCCCGGAAGATGGAACTCAATACATACACAGAGCTGGTCGATCTGCCAGAAATAAAGAAAGAGGGGAATCGCTTTTAGTTTTATTGCCAACGGAAGAGAATCCAATGCTCAAAGAATTAGAAGAAAAAGGATTAACAATTAAAAAAATTCAAATCGATCCGAAGAGACTTTTTTCGCCGCGAGCTAAAATTGAAGCTTTCTTGGCGCAAAATCCTGAGTTAAAAGCTACGGCAAAACGAGCTTTTATATCGTATATAAAATCTGTACATAATATGAGAAACAAAAATATCTTTAATGTTCATAATTTGCAATTCGATGCTTTTGCTAAATCGTTGGGACTTGCTGTAACTCCTAGAGTTCGTTTTTTGAACGATATGGTCCACAGAGATAATAAGAAAAAAGTGCAACAAAGTACTAATTCAGACATCAATGATGTTAAATTTAAGCATGAGAGCTATAATAGTGAATCTGATTCTGACGAACTATTTACAATTAAAAAAAGGACAGATTATAGCAATGAAGATGAAATAGAGACGGAATCAGAACTACCTTTATTCCATCCAAGAAAACAGAAGTTGGTCACAAAGGCTGCACAAGCTAAAAAATGTATTAAAAAGAATATTTTAATTAATACGAGACACAAATTTGATCATGATGGAAGTAAAATTAAAGATCAGGCAAATGAAATGCAATCGAAACTTTTCCAAAACTATGAGGAAGATCATAATGTTGGTGGAATTGATATTGAAGTTTCAAAGAAACTTATTTTAGAAGAAGATAAATTTGATAAAGAAAGATTTAGAGAAATCATTAAAATAAAACATAAAAACAATAAACAGAAACAAAAGGAATCATTTAACGCTGAAAGTATTTCCGATAGTGAGTCGGTTGACCTTCCATTGCTGAAAAATCCAGACCTGCAGAGTAACACGGACGAAGATTTCGATAAAAAGAATTATATTCCAGGGAATAGTAAAAAACGTTTGTCACATACAAAGCCTCATGGTACACCTGCGAAAAAACGAAAAGATTTGCCGCAATTATCATTGTTCGATGCAGAAACAATTGCAACGGAAATTTTACTTAATTCATAGGAAAAACTTTTACACGATAAATACTTTAAAAATAAAACTTTGTTTGAAAATCAAATTATATTTTTTGTTTCATATGTATGATAATTTTTTCCATTGCAGTATACCTTTTTTTACCATTTATCTAAGGAAGACAAAACAACGAGTAAGTGAGCCAAAACAGAACTCCTTAGGAGGTGTAGTTTTAAGAGGAATCTCAGTTAAAAATTTCGGTTGTTTTTAGTTTCAAAGTTAAATTTAACAACAACCTCTAAAGTATTTCCGTCTGAAAAAATTACTGCCTTTGTGTAACAGTGAAAAGTATCTTTTGCCCAAGTTTCAGCTCCATAGAATCTTTTTTGTCAAAGAAAAAAATTAAGAACCAAAAAACCGGGTTTCAGCCATTTTTTCGAAAAATTTTGAGGTTAAGGTGAAAATGATCAGTACAAAAGTTGTAGATCTTATTTCCTACAACTTTTGCATTAAACTTTTTTTTTGATATGATGCACGGTTTAGCCAGAAATCGTGAAAAACTGTGTTCGACCTCTAAAAATGCACCCCATTCCACCCCGGATAGCTGCTGTCGGTTCGATTTTTTTGTCCTCTTTTACAAGAGCTTGTTCAACAATATTCCGCTGTCAGATTGCTGTAACGAATTATTTTTCTCATTTTCTCAACTAATTCTACTGGACTATAAGGAAATAGACGTAAAATACTAACTTTTACAGCTGTGTGCGAAAAAATAGCAGTGTCAGGCTAGAATAAAATTTGTTAAGAACCATATAAGTTGGCCATCTTCGAAGTGGCGCAACATTTTATGGTCTGACGAATCCAAAATAGTTTTGTTTGGCTCTGGAGCATTATGTACGAATACCAGTTGGAGTTTCGTTCCATCCCAAATACGTGCCAAGGACCGTAAAGCATGGTGTTGCAAAAATTAACTTTTGGGGCTGCTTTTCATACCCTCTGACACAGGTCCAATTTATTGGATAAAAGGAAACATGGATGCAAAATTATACGTGGAAATAATGAGCTCAACCATACTCCCCTACGCTGAATGGAAGATGCCGTTAAAATGGGTTTACCAGCAAGACAACGACCCAAAGCGCATGAGCAAATTGCCAAAAAATTGGTTTTCCTCAAATAGGATGGAAAGGTCAGCCCCAGACCTCAACCCCATCGAAAACCTTTGGGCCAATGACAAAGCCGTGGGCAAGGAATGTCCTAAGAATGTCAAAGAACTGTGGCATACAGTAAGGGCAGCATGGAAGGCCATTCCTGTAGAGAAATGCCAGCGTTTGGTGAATTCCATACAGCGAAGATGCGCATCCGTTCGTTCTAATAAAGGTCATTCCACTAATTGTTAATAGAATTAATATAAATAAGGTTTAGATACTGAATTATACTTTTTTTAGTTTTGTTTTTGTTAAGTATTGCTAAGCACTACTATTATGTTTCACACCTGCATTTTGTAACGTTCCCTAATTTGCCCCTGTTTGAAGTCCGAATAAATCTTAATGCTCAAAAAAATTCTTGTTTAACATTGGTGAAACATAAATGAAGCAAATAAATTTGGAATGTCATTTTTCCCATGAATAATTTTTATTTTTCATAAAGGCAAAGATTATTTCATATGACACTGCTATTTTTTAGCACACAGCTGTATGTCAACTGTTTTTCTACTCTCGCGTACATTTTGAAATACAAGCGTCTGAAAATCCATGTATTGTTAAAACTTGCGATTTTCAATAAATCTTATTTTCGAAAATTAGCCCTTAAAAACTTTTTCCAAAAACATGTATCGAATATTTTTTGACAAAGTATCGGCAAAAATTGTTTTTGAGAAATCTAAATTTTGAACGGTCTACGAAAAGGGACCTAAAAAAACCAGTTTTCGAGCCTGCCAGATCTCTCGAGTTTGCTTTGGATACGATTGAAAACTTTAATAAGACTGAGCTTAGGATCTTGATTTCTCTATAACTTTTACAAAGTGTAAGATTGTCCATTTTAGGTATTTTAATGAATTAGTCCTCAAGCTATTTATCAGGCTCTCTTTTTTATTCATAATAGCTTCTAAAAGCGAAAGTTAGCATACAGAAACATTTTATCGGCATCTTTGAACAGCCGATTAAGAAATAACCTAATCAGATTGTATTACCTTTAAGTAATGCAAAAATTAACATCGATGTATTTGTGGTTGAAAATAACTTGGATTTTCAATTTAATTCAAATAAAATTCCAATGCTTGATAATTCAATATTAAGATTAATCCCCAGTGTCCTTTTAGTTGGTTTCTAATGTCAATGTTGATTGGATGTAAGAAAAAAAAAATGAAGCAAATAATTGATCTTTATAATGATAAAAAACTAAATATTTGATTATTTGCAATATCTATTCGATTTTATTTATAAAATTTAAATTTTAACATTGTTGAAATGCGATAAGTTACAAGTTTTAATTAACTGAAACAAACTGTATTAATGATTTTATTCGGCGTAAAAGAGCTTCAGTAAAACCATGCTCAGAAGAAGCGTTTGATTCGACCGCCAATAGAAGTTGCTTGCTAAAGGCTTCGTTAAAAATTGACACTAGATTTTTCTTTAAGTTACTTAAGTCATCCGCAGATATTAACCATCTATTATCTGTTGAATTTGAATAATCTGAAATCAAATTTAAGATATTTAATGTATACATATTTATATTTTAATTAACTGCTTTAAGTTTTACCTGTAGAATTTAATTTTTCAGTAGTAAGAATTTTGAATTCGCTTGAACGATGCATATAAAAATCTAGATGACTCCACAATAGATACAGACATTGTTCTGTTATAAATGAGCAATGAGTAAGAGCGTTATGTTTTTCATGTAAGCGTGACGTCAATTCAGAAAATGTTGTTTTTGCTGTAAATATTCGATTATAAAAACAAATAAAATAGGTTATTTTTAATGATGAGATTGAGCTTTAATATTAATTATATTTTAGAAAGTATTTTTATATTCACAACACGACTAATTTATTTTTTGAAGTCATATTCATGTAGCGGCATTAACGGTTTCAAATTACAGTGTATTAAGGTGAATATAATAAAATAGCAAAGGGTTTGAGCTATTAAATAAGAAAAACAAAAGCTAACTTGCGCAGATCATGGATTTGCTCGTTAAATATAAAATATAGGCTTAAGAAATAGCGGTGCATTTTTTTCGATACTTCCTTAATTTGTTTACTCAAATTTCGAAAAATGAAAATTTTGCAGCTGTGGTAGCAATCCTAGAAGTTTTTTTTTTTTTTTTTTTTTTTATTATTTAATTTTTTTTTTCTATTTCTAAGATCAATTCTTTCTTTCTCCTTATGGGATCGGATAAAAGTTCGTAAATGCTTATCATTAAGGAGAAATATTTCACTTTTCATCTTCAATATAATAGATATTTTATATTACATATTTTTTCTTAATGTCCTCAATGAGGTCAAGATCGGGTAATTGCGCAACTAGCTTATGTTTACCAAAATTACGGTGCCATAGTTTTGAAGTGTGCTTCGGATATTTGTCTTCTCTGATTAAGCTAAGACAACGCGTCGAATTTCCTAATCCATTTGCAGAAAAATATCCCCAGACCATAATGGAGCTACCAAGTTTCACCGTCAGCACTACACACTATGGCAGCATTCGTCATTTCTAAAGAGCTCAAACTTCTATTCGTCAGTCAAAGGAACTTTTCTGAAGTCTTACTGTGCAGCATCGATGCCTTTAAGCTCATTCAAACCGTTTCTTCTTAAACTTCGTTTTTCGCTTAGCTACCAACAAGTTTAGATTCTGTTTTTTTACAGTATCGACCGAAATATTTTTGGACCGGTTTATATTGATTTTAGAGCGGATTTTTGGTGTTGTTTTCTTTTGCTCTGATGAGTGTGTCGCTTCTGCTAGTTGTAATTTGTGGTCTAACGGGCACTGGTTTAGTCTTTAAATTCAGCAAGTTTGTCGATATCACTCAATCGTACGTGAGTTCTGATCTTAACTTTTAATTGTGATGTAATTTTGCGCTTACTTTCATTTTTATTATATGTTGCATTACTAATATTGGGTTTTTTTATAGCGTTAAAAATATACATTTTCTCTTATTTTGGGCATAAATAGCTCACAATTGGCAAATGTGCAGGTAAAAACCTCTTGTAATAATAGTTTAAAAATATCTCACCTTTTATATCGATGGTTAGATTTGGCAAGGATGACCTTTGTCGCAGCAAGTTGTCAGTTATTGACTTTTGAGCATTATAATATTCTACAGAGCCTTTTAGTTGGTTAAGAATATCACCAAAATTATGTATCATCTTCAGGGAGGTGTTCCTTTGGTCACTATAATAAATAAAAAATATGATACTGTAATTATTAAGTCAAATAAAGATTTTGATGTTAATTTGTGAAGTCTTATTTGAATGTTTAATATGCATTCCGATATTTTCATAAAATTCAAAAAGATCTCACGTTAGCCTTTGTGACATCGAAAATAATTATGATAGAACTACTACTTTTAGGTTATTCCAGAATATTTGATATTCCAGCCTTCATCTTAGAATTAGTTGCTCTAATTAAAACTGGGATGCGATTCTATAATGAAATTGCAAGGTCACTTTATGTTTTAGTTTTGTTAAAGAATTGAATGTGTATGCTTCGACTGTTAAAATCCAAACATTGTCTTTGGTTCGCCAACTCAATACAAATATAGATTTGTTAAAGGGAGAGCTTTTGCAAAAGGTACAAAATAAATCCTTGTATATTATATCCAGAAATAATGTTAAGACTTTAATTCGTTTAGCGAAACGAAACTACATATGTCACAGGCTAAACCATGGATTTAGCCCGAATCAGTTATAGAAGAAGAGTTACATATGTAAATATTGCAACACAAAAGTCTAATAACGGATGTCCCATCAACCTGCTGACATTGGTACAAGTACGGCATTTCCCCCCACTCAACTTACATTATCTAATACTATTTTTGACTGAGGAAGTCATTAAGAAGAAATGAAATGAGTGGTTGTATCACTGCGTCACAAGGCTCAGCAAAGGATAACACGGAGTGAAAGGGCAAAGTTTGTACTGACAAGGAAGAAAAAGTACGTAGTGAGAGATTTCTTTACCGACCGTTTCCAATTATGCTTAGAATCCATTTTCGATATTTTCTCAATTTAATCGTTATTGGTACCAAAGAGCCATTCAGCGGCACTATCAAGGCTTTTGGGATGAAGCAATGTTGGGGGACTACGTATATTTCCTCACGAGAGAAACGGATTTAAATGAACAAATACTTGTGTTATTGATATTTTCATTGTATTTAAAAAGATATTTCAAATGAGGTACGTATCATTTCATACAAAGGAATAGTTTTAATTTTCTATCAGGCTAAGACTTAGCAAAAACGTATCCATCTTTTGATATATTATAGGTATGTATTTATTTTTTTATAGTAATTTAGCCCTGCTCAAAAAATTCTTTATGTAGCTAAATTGACTGATCCTTTTGTCGCCAATTTTTTTTAAACAAAGTGATTTAAGTAAATCAGAATCTGTGCCCCAATAGCTAAGAACTATCCATCTGTTATCTGGAATACTTACCGTTGTGATGATTCAGCAATAATAGGTAAAAATAAAACATCTATTGGTTTATGGTCAGCGCTATGGTTTAAAACAGCATTGCGACAAAAAAGTGCTAAGTTTGATGCTATTTCTAAGAAATATTTAACATGCAGGTCCTTATTCAATTCTGTTGGTTCGTAAATCACATTTTCCGTTTTTAGCATTTCGTTTAATGTTTCTTCATTTAAAATAAATCGAGAAAATGTTGATAGCATAAGGCGCTGCATGCGATACAAATTTGCTCCAACTTCTTGATTAGAATTATGATCAGCAAGTGCAAACAGTTCCTAAAAATTTGATTCAAAAAATAGTCTTTGTATAAAATAATTTGTTGAGTACAGCTTTAAGGTACCTGGTTTGTTGTGCGAGCAATTAATCCCGTAATACTAGACAGCTCTTCAAGTAGTCCAAGTTCCATAAATGGTGAAGCGGACCTTAAAATGATTTCAATCGTATCATAATGGGAAAGTAGAAAGTATATCACTTGAGAATTAGCAGAGTGATTTTCGGGGCCAAGCGTAGAGATAATATTATCACATAAGCTTAGAGCAGGAAAAATTATCTGTCGATATCGAGAATCTGCTGGTGGTATAAATCCATAATTTTTGCTTTCGCGGGAAATGTTATTGACTTGGACATCTGGATGCATATTAAATACTTTCATTCCCGACAAGACTCCCAAAATCTTGTCCCCTAGAAGTAGTTCTGCACCAACGTGACTACCAGCAACGCGCAGCAACATTGCCATTTTCGATTCGTACACATAAAGTGCTCTCATATTTCCAGGCGAACTGCGTAAAACCCGACACAGTTCGTCATCCGATTTCATAAGACTGTCAATTATATGAGATAAGTATCCACGGTTGGACATAAATCTAACAAAATTTGTCATGTAATTTAGATTAAGAAGTGTATCAATACAAGAGAGCGCTGACATTTTACAAATATCGTGACCCGCAATACAGTCATGACAAATAATATCAAGTAACTTTTCTCCAAATGAATTTATGACTTCAATAGACATCCGAATTTGATTATTTTCACTCTTTGAATTATCATGCTTTTCAATTGATTTATCTAAACGTGACACAAAACTAAAAGAAGAATATGATTTATAATGTGTGTAGATTAACAATATATTTTATATTACTCACAACTCTTCTTTTTTTTCATCGAAACAAACGGTAGTATTTCCTCTTACGATATACAAACAATTCAGTAGAGCCGCATACAAATTGATTCTTAATTTTTGAGACGATACCTCACTAGTGATAATCCATTCCAGAATTTTTTTGAAAATATACTTTAAATTAAAAGCACTGGATTTAGCTGTAGTAATGTTGGGAATGGTACTTTCGGCTTCTGTTTTCTCGTAATCGACACCTTTGGGCAAAAATAAAGTATAAGTTGACAAGGTGAATAAAAATATGTAATTCTTACGCGATAAGTCCACGCTATGAAATGGCTTCTGAGAATGACAAAACCTAAGGTTAACAAGCAGCAACAAAACTGTACTAGATGAAAGAACAGCTAAATCAAAAATGGCTTGAACTGGTACAACTTTGCTCAGTATTTTTTGTACTATTTCCAAAATTAATTCTTGCTTAACAACTGCAGGAATTGCAAGATCTGGAGCAGATGTAAAGAGTATTTCCGTAACCTAAAAAAAAAATTAGAAGTTATATAATGAAAAGCAGCAAGATGTGCATATTTATTTATTAATCTTTAACATGCAGAATTCTTTAAAATACAAATCGTATACAACGGGTATTTCGGACGACTCTTAACTTTAAAAACCTAAATTTTGTAAACCAAAAAAACTAAAACAATAAATGGGACTTTCGCATAAGCACTGCGCATAATTTTGCCCGAAGTTTTCCCGTTGAAAAGTTGTTAGGAGTAAAAAGTTCTTAAAATTGGTCAAAATACACATGAAATAAAATTTGGACACACAAGAAAAAGTAAAGTTTCTAAAATAATATATAGCTTACCTGTCCCCAAGATTCCATTAGTTTGATTGTAGCATAATTTTTATTTTTTTCGTCGTTGACTTTCAGCGCCAATAAGAGCAAGGACTCTATTTCTTGCAGAATTAACTGTCGTTGTCCGCTTGCTATTGAACTTTGCACAGTACGTAGTTCATCGTTTAGAATGTCATGTAACTTTTTTATGTCTATAAGTTTTGGGGCATTATTCGTTTGCGTCTCGCAGTCTCGAAGAATTTGTTCTGTCAATGAATTATCGAAGAAATCCCACTTTGGATAAGATTGGCCCTTAATTTCAAATTCAAGACAATCAAGCAAACGGCAAAGTAACAATTGTGATGTTGGTTCAGCAGGTTTGGTGTTATTAAACCCTGTCATGGTACTGTCCGACATTAACATATAATGGTTTAGTTCAATGGGAATACTGTTGTCATGCATAGATTTTCCGGAACATCCAATTAAGAGTTTGCATAAATGCTGAAACCTACTTATCTGACTATTATGTGCAGTAAGTTTAAGTTCAATAGCAGTACACTTCAATAAATAACTAGTTTGACTAATAACATGTGATTGCTCAAAATGTTTTAGTGGCAATGCTGATAAATGTCTGTATAAAAAGTCGTTACAATTTCGTAAGTATCGAAGTATAGCATCGGATGTTTTTTGATTTGCACATAAGTGATACAAGAGACAATATCCCTTTTCAATTACTTTTTCTGTTGCTAAGTCATACACATTAGATACTTTCATTACCTAAAAATAGAGTAAGGATAATTTGATATTAAAATCTTTTGTATTAGTAAAAATCTCAAAAGATCCCATAGAAACCTTATAACTTTTTCCTAAAATAACTATCACTAGCTTACTTAGTTCTCGATATATTTGCCTGGGAAAAATAAAATGGATCACACTGTATATGAACTAATATTTTGTAATGAATTTCAAAGTATTTTTCATAATGTTCTAAGTATATTTTGTCTAATTTCAGAGGTTAAGCTTGAATTATTTGCCAGTTGTTCTCAGTTTCAGGTGTTTCTACTTCACCAAGGACGCAATAACAACGACTTTTTTAACTAGTAGAGCAATGCAGGAATGAACTAGTTACGCTGAGGCGTCAGCTCGAGATAACTCATATCTCAAGGTCCAGGAAAGAACCGGACACAGAGTGGGGTAGTTTGGAAAAATGGTCGTTGCACTCTCCACTCAAACATAAAACATATTAAAATAGGATAGTAATAGAAAAACTATGAAATTCAGTGGAACAAACATGTAAAAAAAACCTCTTACATGTGGCACAACAAAGTACCTATAACGCACTCCTTTCATAAAAATAGGGAAATCTTATAAAATTTGTATGGAAAAATTTCATAGCATATTGGCAACACGTATATTACGCACCCAAATACTTAATTTAGGATTTATGATTTTAAATATATCAATAATAATGAAATTTAATTTGGATTAATTTATTAAAAGCAGATGCAGATTTTTTTTTAATAAAGATGACGTTGTCTAAATACTTTCCCCTCCCTTTCAACATCACTTCCTTAGAACATGTCATATATTCAGCGCGGAGTTTACAAATGAGTTTACTTTTATATTAAAATTAATTTCGTAATCAATAAGTTTAAATTATTAAAAATTAACATTTTATAACTAAGGTACAGATATTGTTTTCACAAAACAAATACAGTACTACGATAAAAATAATATTTACCTCTAAATGGTTATCCAAAAGGAAAACTAACGATCTCGTGCAATTGCTAGAAGAATCTACAATACTTAGTTGATGCATTCGATTAGAGCGACTATCTTTGTTCGTGTCAAAGCCAAGTAGAAAATGTGTTATGTTAGGAGTTGGCTGTACTAAACAATTATGCATTAACTCAATAACTGCATCTTTTATTTGTAATTCAATTTTAACGCTTGTTAAGTCGTTAAAGCTCTTATCCGCAATATTTTGTGGCATTAGAATTTCACTTTCTAAGCATTCTACAAAGCCATGACGGATTTCTACTTGGATTTGTTCATTTTCCGTTAACATACAGAGCATTTGAGAATTTTTGTTTGGTAATCGTGACACTAAATTAAGAATCTTGATAGATGCTAAGGCATGGCGGGGAAGCCAACCATATGTAATAAACTTTGTGCAGTTTAAAAGGTGATCAGGTCTTCTGCTGCGTGGATTAACATCGAACAATATTTTATTTAATCCTGATAGTATTTTGCAACTATTAGTTAAAGAGTGGGCTTCGAAGAAGACGTCTTGCTTATGCAATGCGATTTCTAAAATGTTTAAGCAATGTAGAGCGCATTCCTCAAGTTTTTCCTTCCCGAAAAATTTGTTGTATTCATCTAATTGTATTATGGCTTCGTCTATAATAAGTAAAATAAGTCTAAGTAGATCGGACTTCGTATGTAGTTGCAGCATAATATGAAATCCAGGTGGAGAATTGGTTTCGCCAGTTTCATAGAAATCTTGCGGACTGATTTCATAAGTCCTTAATAAGAAATATAAAATTTTCAAACATATTTCACCAACATCCCATTTTTCAGAAGGATTCCTGTAATTTCTGTAAGTGAAAAAAAAAAACAAAAATATAGCATAATTAGAATTAAATTCAGTATTATAAATGTAGTCAATTGATTAATATAAAATCTGGTTTATTTGTGTTTGCAAGTAATCATAAAATGACTTAAAGACGAACTATGTAAATTTCATAATTAACTAAATAATTTAATAAACTAAATTTAACTAATAAATTCAATTTTGCATATAATTTGCTTGATGTTTACGAAAAGGAAAGTGATGAAGGGACATAAAATTGTACTTTATGAAATCAAATTTTTTATATTTCTTTTTATTGCTCAATTAGAATTTTGTTGCTGAATATTATTTCAAATTGATTTTATATAATTCATCACAGTACCTACCTTTTTAATAATACCAAAGCGCAATTCAAATACGCTTAAGAAGTAATTATTATGAAATATTTTAAAACTAAATGAAATTTTAAAAATACTGCATCGATTATTAAGCCCACAAAACAAATTCTTAAATGAATAAAGATCAGATAGATATTTTGTTATTTAATTGCATGAAAAATATATATGAATACTTGACTCTAAAATCATTAATGCATAAAAATAGAATTATAGTTTACAAATTTAACTCATATTATAAAACACACATACCTGTTATGAAATTTCAAAAAAACTCCATTTATTATAAATGTTAGGTATGGATCGAAACCGGGTTTGCGTGGACCTGCGCCTAAGTTTTTCGGAATGACTGTAGTAACCAATGTATAAAGCATATCCAAAATGCTCTGTGAAAGTGGATAAGTTTCCATGCGGCACTCATTTTGGTCAATTTCTATTTCTATGTGGCACATACCTGAACGAAAAATCATGTTAAATGTTTTATCATATTGAAAAATAAACAATTAAATTACTGTATGCACTTGTCGACGGAATAGTTGAAATTATTTGTGAAACTTCCAAATTATTCCATAGTTGAATAGCAGTGTCCTTAGATTGAGCCAAAGCTGACAATGTCTGCAGGATGTCTGACTTCAAATTAATTGGCACAGAGCAACTTAATAATCCTGAAAAAAAAGCTTGATAGTTAGTTTAAGTTTTTAACATATTTTCAATAAATATTTTTAACAATCCTTTGGAAAAAATTCTACATTGAATGATTAGTAACATTGTTACCGAGTGCTATCCTGACGAGTTTGTGCAAGAAATTAATGTTATTGAAAAAATGGCTCTCTCATAACAAAAATCAACTATCAATATATTGCAGAGCGTTCAATGAGCTAAGAAGCTCAAATATTGTGACAATTATTTTTAAGCCCCATGCTAATGTGTAAGCAAAAAAAAAAGCATTAAAAAATCTACAAAATTTTCCAAATAATGTGAGTTTTTATCATTATTACCTAGTAGAACATGTATTGGTGCCCAATTTGGATGCTCACATATAGTAACTCTAGCCACTTCGTCATACGTAGCTACTGCTTGTATTACATTTAATACTGCTCGCAATCCTTCGATTTCCTGTGGATTTATGCTTCGATTTAACATGCGATTTTTATAGATGGTATCTCCTTCAGGGCATTGTTCACGCCTCAGGTTTCTGAAAAAAAAAGATTTTTTTTAACTATTTGACTTAAAGTATAAATATATGTCCTTAATTGACTTATATTAAGAAAGTTTATGGTCGGGACATACATACGTAAAGTAAAAGTCGACCATTAACTTTTTTATTAAACCAAATTTTATTTCCATTTTGTGTAAAACTTAGTTAAAATGTTAGCAAAAGCTACACGTTCTAATAATACAGGGTAGTCCAATTAGCGTTTGGAACTCGACCTACTGTTTTTTTTTTAAATCGTGGCTAGTTTTATGTTTCCGATTTAGGTAATAAGTCGATAATTTTCGTGTTCGTTTCGCTAATTGACTTGTAGAACGCTTGCAAGAAGATAAGCATTTTAACCTCAAAATAATCTTTTCTGACGAAGCTCATTTCCACCTCGGTGGTAACGTAAATAAGAAAATTGACGCATCTGGGGCTCAGATTGCACTTGATTGTTGAGAAGTCAATGCACCCGTAACGAGTAACTGTTTGGTGTGAATTCTGGATCGGCGCTATCATCTTTGAAAATGAGGAAGGAAAATACGTTACAGTGAATGGTGACAAAAGAGAAATATATCAGGTTTAAAAGTTCTTACTAATCGGCTTAAAAGACACTGATGAGTCCACTTGGCAAAGGACGAAAATAGCTTGACTACCTTGAACACATTTTTCTGTTAAATTTATCTTTCTTAAGTGTAATTTTTTAGTGTTGACACACATTGCATTATTAGCTTTAATTCTTTTGAAAAACTTAATGAAGAAATATGGACCAAACCAAAATTTTCGATATTTTTAACTTCCAGTTTTTTGGCAACATGCTAAAGCTTTAGTTAATCTAATCTAATCTAAAAAAATTGAAGTTTTCACATTGGATTTAATGTTACCAAAAAAAAATTATCAAATTTCGCTTCAGCGAAACTAAATTTTGGGACATTCTGCATATTTGACTTAACCTTTAAAGGACCGGAAAACCGACGCTGATCACGAATCTGGGGTCAGATTTGATAAATGCATTCACCCTACCTCGGGAGTGCCAAAAAATAAAGTCTTTGTAGCGGAGGAGCTAGGGTGGGGGTAGGGATATGTAAATTGATTAAATCTGACCACAGATTCGCAATCAGCGATCCCGATAACCAATTTCATAAAATTTAATATGTACTACAAAATTTTTCCTATCCCTTACCGGATCGGAGAGCCGATATATCGGCTCGCCCTGTGATATGAACTTTGTATATACATAGTTGATACATGATACCAGATACAAATTTGGGCACTTTTCAAGGGCGATGTTAGCTCTCAAATCCCGGCCGTCTAAAGGTTAAAAATATTGCATCTTTGCAACTCAAGAAATTCAAAAGTTTTTGCATTAACACCTCCTCATGTAAAATATGGTGAAATGCACTTAAGCGATAGATACGCGATTTTGCAGTCTTCCTGAATGTGAAACGAAAATTAAGAAATTTACAAGATCGAAAAATTAGATTTCTCATAAGGATTGAGAATTTAATACATAAGTTAAAATCGACTTTGTTCCGACTTTTGGAAAGAAACTCTCTACCGACTGGACTATATAAGTTTCTATTCAAAATGTTTCTTGAAACTACTACTTAAATAATTTTATTGGCTTTCAAATTTGAAAATCTTAAATTTTGCGATTTTTTAGTAGAATTAAGTTTTTATTTAAGACTTTAACATGGTTTTCATTATGAATAGCTTTTTATTATAATTTTTTTAATATATTTTCTTAAATGTATAGTACTTACGAGTAGTAACGTGTTAAAGAGCCAAAAAAATGCTCCCAAGATAATGTTGCGCTGCCAGAGAGACCTGACACTTGTTTCAGTAAGTTAAATGTATTTCGAGCTGATCTTTCACAACTGGATAAGCCAGCAATCATTTTCAAATACGATACAAACAAAGTTGGCGGAAGTAGTTCACCTGCCAATCGAATAAATTTAAAAAGGGAAACGGACCTTGATGTTGTTTTAGAGTTGCTTGATGAAGTATCCAATGGTCCCCAATAATCTATACAAAGCGAAAGTCCACTACGGTTATTTTTGTAGAATTTTCCTATGCATAACATGAGCATCTCAAAACTGTGGTCTAAGTTTAAAGGAGGCTCTAAGCCTTCTTTTGTAAAACTCATCACAGTTCTTGCAGTTTCATCGGCTCTTCCACGCATTTCAGTTACTTTCGAATGCATAAAATCAATGAAGTCCGTTAACATTACATGTATTCTGCGATAGAAAAATTCAGACCTGAAATAAAAAGTCGGTGTTATACTTTATATACATATACTTCATTTTAGGCAAAAATCTGTTTAAAAAAAATATGATTTGAAAAAATGTTATCAATATAAAATAACTAAAGCAGAATTTAAAAAATCATATACAAAATAACAATAGCCACAACTGAAATTACATCCAAATTATTTTGAATATATTTAGGTCTTAACTTTCTTGTATACTCTTGAAAAATTTAGATCAATTTACATTTAAGGCGCACCTGTAATGAAGAATGTTTATCATTATAAATATTTTTCGTCCAAAAAAATAAAAAAAAATAATTTCTAAGGACAAAAAAGAAACCGTGGCGTGAAGCTTAGTATGAAAGAATTATACTGAATTACATTTTGTGCAATTTATGTAACATATTTTTCTCGATATTGAGAAATTTGCATTTTAAAAATGGTGGTCGGGTAATTTAAATACACATTTTAAATTGTAAATTACAAAAGTTCCAAAAACCTATTGTATACCAATTTTCAGCTTCCAAGCTCAAAATTCTAGGTTCAATATTTGTAATCGATAGACCTCTCGATAAAAATCGTTCCAGCACAAGGGTGGCAAATAATGGCAGCTTATCTTATGGGCACATGCTTATGTTAGGTTAGGAGAGCTGTAGTAAGCTAAGTTACGGCCATATATAGACCAGAAATAATCCTTTGTGATGTCCTCAAAAATAAACGAGCGGTCCCGCTACTCCCACACCCATTTAGACTCTTTAACCTTCGCTTGTATAGTATCTACTCGGGTAGATATTGCAATTTTGACAATTTTTATATCGAATGCAAAATAAATATATCTATAATATTTATTCGTCATTTTTTTTTTCACTTTGAAATTTTCAACGGACAAAAAAAATCATGTATCCGATGCGATAATTATAAAAAAATGTGTATCTATCCGAGTAAGTATAAATGTAAATGTGTACAAAAAAGTTTTTCGTACAAGTGAAGGTTAATAAAAAGGAGGTCCTTGTGGGTAAATGCTTTGAAACAAACAGTTAATAGTAAATTGGTAAGCTTAGCGGTAGAAAATTTAGGTTTTTTTATAACTCAACTCGAAGTTTAAAAACTGCGATCAAAAATAGAAAATTGTAAGACATATTTTTTAATTTTTTTTTTATATACATATTTTATAAAAAAAATATTTTTCTACCGCTTAGCGAATTTTTTAATTTAAGTATGCGAATTTTTTCCAAAAACTCAATTTTCCCTCATTTCAAATAAACTACTAATGAGTTCAAACTTTCACTATACTTAGTTCTAAACATTTATCTATTCAATCTACATATATATCAGATTTGCTTAAACAACCCAAAACTGATTTTCGTCACCAGTTGTAGCGAGACGAGCCATTGTGCGCTGTGTACCATTATACCCATTAATACTCTCTAGAATTTCGTTAAAAATTTTATGAAAATTACTTACTTGAAAATTATATCCTTTTCCAATATGTAGTAGTAAATAAAATCGAAAACCTTTAATGATATGGAATCGTCAATTAATTGTTCATCATGATCTATGACTCTTGAAATGGAATTTTGCAAGTTTTGTGGAATTTTACGTAAACTTGCTAATGTTATTCCGAAAGAAAACTTTAAGAAGTTATGTAGCTGTGGGTTACAACTCCAAATTTTATCAGCTACAATCAATTCATAAATTTTTTGGGTAAATCCATGTTCACTTAGTACAGGATGGTTTTGGACAACAGTTGTACTGTCTTCCTGACGAAGCAACAAACTGGTATCGCATGAATATAAAAATGCCATAAGCAAAGTCAATGTTACATCATCAATGTTTCCTGTTGGCTCGGTGGTTTTATTTTTCGCAAAAAATTGAACCAGTCTAGCAACTACTTCTTTTGTTAAACCCCTTTGTGCTGACCAATTAAAAAATGCTGTTGCCAAAGATAGACGAATTTCTTCAAACAGTTCCAGAACCTGATTCTGGTGCTTTTTTGTTCCAAACGCTCTGTTTTTTGTAAGCAAAACGCTCTGAAAAAAAAAAATAAATTAATATTACAACAAATTTTAAAAGCAAATTTAATTATAATAAATTTAACATGTTAACAGATTGCAAACAAAAAGATTATATTAAAAAAAAAAAAATGTTAAAAGAAAAATAAACTACGCCTTAAACTTAAACATTAATTCTTCTAAAAATATTCAAAGTAAAAACTGCTGAAAAGCTATCTTTATATTTAAATCTAGCCACCTACCTCCGCTTCGCAAATTTGTTAATATTTAAGTTAAAATTTAGTTTTTCAAGTCTAATCTGATGTTAGTTTTCTGTTCCGGCTCCGAACTGGAGCTATAGTCAAGTAAAAATATGGTTTTTCTAGCCGTATCAGACATTACCTTTATGGGAGGTGTAACGCCCATATTTTGTCCAATGCTTACCAGCATCATCAAATGAATCTATACAAAATTTTATAGCTTTGCTTGAATAGTTTTGTTATATCATAGCGTTTCGAAGCTTTTGCTTGTATAGAAGGTGTCAATCCTACCGTCCAATTCCGTCAACAATTTATCCAATGTTTGACTGCGACACAAAATTTTCTTATGCCGATTACAAGAGGTAAAGATTACTGGAATAGTGTTCTCAGCATAACGTTTCAAAGCTCTAGATTTTATGGAAGGGTCTTATTTTTCTGTTTGCACAATCTTTCATGTCGATATCCTCGACCGAATTCTAACTAACCGCGTTTTTCCACCACGTTCTACGTTCATGCACTAGGCTAACGATTGCGTGTGAAGCAATCGTATTCAAATTTGACTCACATGCTGTGAGCAATGCACCAATGCTAGACTGCTGTTAGCATTGTAGCATATTTTTAAACGGAGACTATGTGGTAATCAGGAACCTGTGTCAGCTCACGCCCCGTTGAACTGACTCATTTAGTATAATGACTACTGCTCATTATTGCTTTCGCCATCGCTCATTATTGTTTTCAAATTTTGTACTTGGTGAACGTGATGTTGAACTTTTACGGCGTGGATGACAGTCGTACCTCTATGCCTTGCTTACTGCAATTGTGGCATTTTCCGCTAAAGATTCTACTACGATGTGTTTTCATTTCGGCTTTCACTTCTTTCTAGCCGACGACTTTTTAAAGTACGATGGCAAGACTAGGTGATCGTTTCTGTTGTGAGCGCTACCGCCACAATTTCATTAAATGCAAATTTCATCAACTCGTCAGGATAAATGCGCCAGCCTCTCAATATCGGCAGCATACTCCTGCAAAAATTCACTAGATTTCTAGACATAACTCTTAATTTCCAGCCTGTGAATTTATTTCAATTGTTCAGTGCTGTACTTGCGTTGCAGGACTTACTTAGCTGCCTCATAATTTTTTTGCTCTGTCACTGGAACCTTTGAAAATGACACTAACACAATTACTGCCTCCACTACACTATTGCTTTCCAAAAGGTTATGGGCGGCCGTTGTTTCAAACGAAGTTTACTGTAGCTATAAGATCTTTCATATTGACCGAATATCACAATGAGAGGACCAGACATCACTAATTAAACTGAAGTAATAGCCCAAGAGCCGGGTGTAGAAAAGTCGAGTGTATAAGATTACACAGGATGAGATGTATGCCAAATGATAGAGCTCAATTAGCCTAAATAGAATACCTAGGGTTGCCTTGCCAAAGCCTGTCCCGATGGCCGAAAATGCCCGAATTTTAGGCAATTTTGTTGCTCTAATTAAAACTGTAGTACATAACAGCTCGAAATGTATGCCAAATGATAGAACTCGAAGAGGCCTAAATATTATACATGGGATTGCATTATTGAATCCTGTTGCAAACGTGGGCTTTCACCGGTTTTTTGGGTCAATTTTCATTAATGAAGATAACAGCTTGAAATTTGTGCCAAATGATAGATATCGAAGAGTCTTAATATATAGGGTTGCCACTCATTTAAAAAAATTTGACCCCAAAAACGGGTGCCAACTAACGTTTAGGACATGATTCGACAAGGCAACCCTATATATTTTATTTTTGAGGTTATTAGCTACGGAATCTTTTTTGAAGTGAAACTTCTTTAGCAACGGGGTGATTTGAAATCAGATGTGTATACGTGAAACGAGCTCAGATATTAGCGTGGGAAGATTTCCTATTTTTTTCAATTTCTTCAAGCACTTCATTGCACTGATCAACTGCAAAAGCCATATCATAGTGAGAACAAAAAATTCTACTACGCTCTCTCATTGTAATTGTTATTGCTTCCCAATCAAGCGTTTTTGTTGTTAATATGTATATGAGAAGCAACAGTAACAAATAAATGTATATGTGCGTAATGTAAGTAAGTAATTCCCTTCAATGGAGCTTGATATTTGATGAGATAAAGCAAAGGAAAAAGAACTTCGTGTTATCTTCTTGTGGTCTGGAAACTTTTATTTTGGGATGCATATTTTTTAAAAGATTCGCCAGTTTTATTTTATTTTCATCATTTTAACAAAATATTTTCTTTTCATTCTAATGCAGTTTAGTTTTCTGAAGGTTTCACTTCTACCACGTGTGAACTGCACACATGATTTTTTTGCAATTGGGTCAGAATCGCGTCAGACTCTCATGATATTTATCGAAATGTTAAAGAACAGTTCTATGCACCAACTGTTTTCGAGAATTTATATTCAGTCCGCTGCTTGCAGCCTCTCTACTCATTTCTAAGAGTGCACCTGAAGAAGTTAAGTGGGGCATACGTAGGTAAATAAGAAAAAAAAATCTACCCAATTTATGGGTCTGTTGCAGCCTAGTGTTGAGTGAAAAAAAAATCACTCACATTTTCGAAATTTTTTAAGGCTAAGTTCAATTCGGGCCAATTAACTTAGGTGCGTTGTAGTACTTGGAAATTATTTACTTTAAAGGATTCAATAAAATTCGAGCCTTAAATCGAGAGTGAGGCCCTTTAAGTAAATAATTACTTAATATTATATTTTACTGATTTTGCTGTAGTATTATGACGTAAGACTTCTTACGACCCCTTTAAAGGCAAAGACTCGTTCATATCAACCCTCTTTGGTATCTTGTTTACATTACCTCTTTCGTTAAATCTAATGTCTCTAATAATTCAATGATCCTGAAGAGTATGTTATAATCATCGACAAGACATTGCGTAAAAGTTGATATTAATTGTGTAATCTAAAATCAAAAATGTTATTTTAAAGCAGGTTAAATGGACAACAAAATTTATACCTCTCTCGGTGCATCAGTTACCCAAGACATTCCACTAGTAGCTTGAAACAAGTCACGTAGTGAATAAACGATAGATTTCCTACCGTCGTAATATAGTAGAATAGCAACCAATCCACGCGGAAGGCCGGGATGTTGCCCCATCTGTCGTTGGGCAGTGTAAAGTAAGTCCATTGCCAAATATTCATCCAAATCGAACATATCCGATATAATGATACTTTCATCCACTAAATCTTTAGAGAGAAGCATGGTGCGACTATGACCAGGTATTGATATTCCTTCATTAATCCCTTTTCTTAATTGATTTCGGGCATGTTCATTCTTCGGCTAAATATATATTGTAATGTTAAAAGGTTTTCGTTCATATAAAAACACTTCTCACCGGATTTTTTAGAAGAGTAGTAAAATTTTGCTTGTATTTTTTTAAGCACATATCTAACTCAGCAATACTGTTTCTGTTGGAACTCATTAGAGACTTTTCAATAAGCTTATATAGGTGCTTGTAGGGAGTCCACATATCTTCCGGCATTCCTGAGAGGCAACAAAAGTACAGAAAACATTTATGATTTCTGAGTTCAATTTATATTACCTTCCATCATATTTGTCTCCAATCAGTCACAGGACGACAACCGAGATAACTATAAATAACAAAGAGTACAACCTCTATAATTGTTTCCCGCTACAAATAAAAAATTTGACTTCGACGAATCACCGGCTGAAATATCGATAGGCGAACAAAAATTGAAATGCAAAATATGGAGATGCACTCATCGTGCTACTTACACACATCGAATAGTACTTTGTTGTTTAAATTTGAATTAAGTCGACGTTGTAGTTCGTCGGCGTAGTGAGTCGATGCATAAGTTCGCAGAACAGAAATTTGTACGTCGGCGTCCAAAAGTCAAAAATGCTTACATTAAAATGTTAATAAAATAACTGTTCAAAACAACATTTAGCTATAATTACTTTAAGAATTGAACAAAAACAATTTTTAATCAAAAATATATAAGAATAACTAAATATCTTATTCTATTACTATTAATTTTTTTATTTCAATTTTAGACTGAATGTCGAAACAGAATTGGGAAGTGCGATTTTTCTTCTCCTATACGTTTGCAGTGAGTACAAAATTGACACTAGAAAATTTATCGCAGAAAAATAGAAAAATTTCTATTTTTTGGTGCGATTTGACACTGAAGATAAATCGCACGTCCTAGTTCTGTTTAGACATTGAGTTGAGGTAAACTAATTTTTTTTTACAACTATGAATGACATTTAAATGGCGACGAATGTGTAATAGCATAAACACAATTAGAGCGGTGGCGATAAAGCGGCGACGAATAAACGCTGTCAAAAAAAAAACGTGACGAAAAATCGTTTGAACAAACACAATTGCGGCGTACGACGAACGACGGCAAACTTAGCTGTCATTTAGCTTACATGAAAAAATTTTTTATTGAAATACAAAAGTGAAAAATTGTGACAAAGTGAAAAATTTTTTGGTGATTTGGAAAAGTTGTAAGGACTCAAGAACGTAGGTATTTCATTTAAAAAAAAACATCTTATTCCTTAGACGCTCGGGGCTTATCACTAATAAGAATTGGGCTTAAGTTTACCGTGACTCCCATTGTCCAATGGGAATTAAACAAAACTTTTCTTATGTGATATTTTATTCTAAGCACAAATGTGTAATCAAAAAAAGTCGCTCGGATCTGGTTTCGGATATATAGCCATCGGAAGTTGCGGATATAGCTTTTATAAAAATCCTTATAAGTTGGGAACCCCTGAATGGATATCAAAAATGGAATGGATACATAAAAATCTAGTCATTTTATGTTGAGAATCGTCTTATAATAATTGTTCATATCATATCGTCATATCTCTAAAATTATGGGTTAGATTTCAAAGATTTACTCACCATTATTGTATGCCATTAAATTATCTATATTAAGCCCAATTTCCATGTGATCTTATCTTATCCCATATCAGGGATATCAAATCAAATTTTTTTAAGAAAGAAAAAGCATGTGAACAGAACCTAATGCGCTTGGAGAATGCGAGAGTGAATAGCATACATTTGCCATCTTAATAGCATGTGATGTCCTCCCTGATATTTGATAAAATAAGATAAGATAAGATCACATGGAAATTGGGCTTTATGACACCCATATTTTTGATATCCATTCAGGGGTTCCCAAGGATTTTCATAAAAGCTATATCCGCAACTTCCGATGGCTATACATATATATATATGTATATCCGAAAACAGATCCAAGCGACTTTTTTTGATGCTTAGAATAAAATATTACATAAGAAAAGTTTAGTTTAATTCTCATTCTCGTTCTTGAGTCCTTACAACTTTCCAAGAAGGATAACGTTCCTCGTACATCCTTTTTTCCTCTAGTAGCAGTGCGCCGCTGCCAGAAGCTAGCTCCTCAGTACGTTTACTTTTTTTGTACGTATCGCGTAGCGATTTCCATCGCCGTTTGCAACTGTCTGCTGAAAGTGAATTTTTATGTTAAAGGAATTGGAAACAAATAATGTACTTACAGTTTGAGTTAAAGGTCTTCCCGATTTCTTGCCAAATCTTGTCTTTCTTATGAACATTCCGGTAGTCCTTTGTCAAAAAATCATATAAGCATTTGTACTTGCGGACTTCCTCAATAAGTTCCTCGTTGTTCATCTTAAGATTTTGTAATTTTTTATTTCCTTTTTTTTTAATTAAGTTATTTAAGCAATTTCTTTTATTTTATTCTATTTAATGATTGTGCACAATTCGCATTTCAAACGTAAACAAAAGAATTGACACAAGCTAATTGGAAATGCAACACTGATCGGACGGTGAAATAGAATTAAATCTAAATCGACGGCGAATCGTCGCAGCTCAACAGTCGTACGCCGCAATTCTGTTCAATTTCACATGATCAAGTATGTTATAATTTTTGACAGCGTTTATTCATTGCCGCTTTACCGCCACCGCTCTAATTGTGTTCATGCTATAAGTGCCTGTATATCAGCGAACTTGTTAGTCGGCGTTACGAGTCGACGCTGCGTTGAACAACATGCATTACAGGCGTTCTATGAACTGCGAGATACTGAGTGTGACTCAGGGCGACATCGTAGGTATAAAAAACCGATGAAGTAGACTAGCGTTTTATGTTGCCATCATCGATATGATATCATTGCCAATAGACGTTCATGCGTGCATGATGAATCAAGTGATTGTTCATGTCAACTGACCGTGTAGGTGGCTGATTGACTGATTGGTCATGCGCATGAGCAATATTAAAATATTTTAATATTTTTTTGATTGATCATGCATGCATGATAGTGTGTATTAATTGAAAACAAAAGGCTCAATAAATTGATTTGATTTGAAGGTGACAATGAGTGCAGAAAGAAACTTACGAAATTTCTGGACTGAGTTCATTGAACTTTATAAGTCGTTACCAGAACTCTGGAAAGTGAAAAGTCCAGAGTACTGTAATAGGGTGATGAAGTCAGCAGCATATGACGAGCTCGTGACCAAACTAAAAGAAAAATTTCCTGAAGGAAACAAAGACGCAGTGACGCGCAAAATAAATACATTTCGAAGCAACTACAAGCGCGACCTAAGAAAACTTAAAGCAAGCCTGAAATCGGGTGCCGGTGCAGGCGATGTGTTTCAGTCGTCATTGTGGTACTTCGATCTGTTATCTTTTTTGGAGGACCAACAAGAGTGTCCGCCAGGTCGCAATACTTTGGACGATGAAGAAGAAACGGTTAGTTAAACTTTTTAAGTTTTATTTCAATAGTTTACAAATTAATTTTTATTTTTAGATTCAACAAGAAATGAAAATAGATCCGTTATCTTTTGTGGAGGACCAAGAAGAGTGTCCGCCAGGTCGCAATACTTTTTACGATGAAGAAGAAACGGTTAGTTAAACTTTTTAAGTTTTATTTCAATTGTTTACAAATTTTTATTTTTAGATTCAACCACCAAAAAAAAAGAAAAGAGTATGTGACGAGAATACTCTCATAAAATTAGCATGTGAGCATCTACAGGCACGAAATCATGACTCCATCGCACTATCAAAATCTTGGGAATCCCAATATCAAGAAATGTCTGCAAAGCAAAAAATTATATCGCGAAAAATGATTTCGGACATATTATACTACGGTTGCTTGGGACTGCTGCAAGAGAACCATGCAGTAGAATTACAGGAAGTGATAAGCCAACCATATTCATATTCAACGACTATGAATTCACCAGACTTAGATCAGTCTTAGACAGTTCATCACACTGAGGACCCAAATGTCGTATATTTAGACAGCTCTAGTAATTCGCCAAACCAAAATGATCTACAAGGCTTTTATCAGTCATACGACGACATATGAAAATACACATATGTAAATTAAAGTGTAAATTAAGTACAGTGAAAGCTCCCGTCGCGGACAGCTCCCGCAGGCGGCCATCTCTCGTAGCCGGACGAATTTCTTGGTCCCAAGTTTTTCGTTATGTTTTTAGAACAAAATACATTCCGGTGGGCGGACGCTCCCTTAGCTGGACGCGGACACTACATTTACACACATTTCATACAATTCATCTCTGCTGGCGGACAAAAAAGACGTTCTAACGAAAAAACTCTTTCTCAACTCTTTCTTTGCTTTGCTGTCATTCAGGTTGTCGATTGTTAGGGGGCGTTCAAGTATTACGTAACGCAATTAGGGGGGGAAGGGGGTCTTGCAAAACGTTACGATGCGTTACGGAGGAGGGGAGGGGGTTCGAACGACGCGTTACATAACATTGTTTTTGAAGTGAAACTACTTTAGCGGGTGGTTATTTGAAATTAGGTGTATATAATGAAACATTTTATTAAAATGATTAAAGTTGACGGGATCTAGATAAGCTACAGCAATAAATGATACATCACATTAAAGCACTCAACGAGCAGAATGTCCTTAAACTATCATCTTCGAGATTGTTTAACCAAAACCTGAGATATAAGCGTGGAAAGATTTCCTATTTTTATCATTATTGCTGTAGCTGTTCTAGATCCCATCAACTTTTATCATTTTAATAAAATATTTTCGTCTAATTTTTCGCCATTTTAACATATTTTAAACTTAAGCAAATGTTTATAACATTTTGTGTGATTTTATATCAAATAACAATATGAACAAGTTAAAGTGTTATCTTCAGCCAGGCCAAAACTCACATACCCTACACTGCACTGAAAGAACATATATTTCAATAAATGTTAAAAAGACGTTGAAGAGGTTGCATAATTCGAAAAAAGTGTGAAGTGTTTAAAGGGTTAACAGAGGTTGAAAAATGTTGAAAAAGTCGTAAATATATGCAAAATGTTAAAAAATGTTGAGAGAGGTTGAAAAAACTCCAATTCGATCAAAAAGTCGAAAAAATAAAGGACAAAGAAATTTCATCACAATATCTTGCAGGGCTTACGAGATATGGTGGAATAAAGGTTAAAACTAAGGGCTATGCCACGGGAATCCTTGGAAATTTGAAACCTAGCTTAATCCTAATTTAGTTCACATGTACACTAAATCACCAAGTTTCATCAAAATCGTTGCATTTTTTTCAAAATGGGATTGTGCAAATATACATAGAGTATGGGCGGTTGGCGTGTCCATAAACCGATTTCATCCATTTTTAATAGCAAGATGCCTGCAAGACGCTGATCAAGAATATATGTACTTTACCATAACTCCCACGCCTCTTTCTATATGTTACAAACGAAATGACAAAATGAATATACCCTCGATGTAGGGTATAATAAAGAAAATAAACATCGCATGTATTTCCGGTACTTTTCGCAACATAATTGTGACTTTTAGGTAAATATGGTCACTTGGGTGTTACGTAACGTTTAAGAGGGGGGGGGAGGGGGGAGGGGGGGTAGAGGAAAACGTTACGGTGCGTTACATGGGGGAGGGGGGTAAAAAATCTTCAAAATTGCGTTGCGTAATACTTGAACGCCCCCTTATTCTGTTGTTGAGAGTAAAGTTTTCTCAAGTGGGCACAGAAAAAACCAACATATTATACTTAAACTTTTTTTTGCATAACTTTAAAGATTTATTGATCAATATTAACGCCTTACAATTTTTTTTTGCAAAATTTGGATTTTCTAAAAAGTTATGAACAAGTGAATTTGAATGTGGGTGTTTTTTTAAATTGCGATTTCTCAGTAAATATTGTGAAAAAGTTAATGAAATTTTCGTGATAGGACAAAAAATGTTTTACAATTTATATAAAATAAAGGTTTTATAAAAACTTTATTTATTATTTATTAAAAATTAAGATTTTAATAAACAAACAGAATTTAAGCCAACTTCTCATATGTTCAAAAACAAAATTTTTCCACAGAATTGTCCTGTAAAGTCAATACAACTTTTTCCTGAAATAAAATTTTAGTACATTTCATAAATAAAAAAGTTACGAATGTGTCGCCACCTTGGCAATTTTACTCCTACAAACCATCCGACAAGAAAAATTTGGATTGTTTTATTTTTTATTTGAATGGTATTTGAATTGTAAAAATGCACTTTCTTCGACAGCTCCCGCAAGCGGACATCTCCCGTAGGCGGACGATTTTGTTGGAACCGTCGGTGTCCGCCTGCGGGAGCTTTCACTGTATTTATAATTAAACATATATAAACATAACATGTAAACATATATATATATATATTTAAGAATTAATTGAATTAGAATTAAAATATTTTTTTAAATCATTTGTTAAGGATTTAGTGAACTTAAATGTAGAAGTACCAGGAGATCGTTTTTCGTTCTGAGGTCGAAAAAGTCGATAAGAATAATGCAATAATAACAATAATGCTGAAAAAAGTTGAATGAGGTTGCAAAAAATTTAAATGAGGATAAAACAGTATAAAAGAAAATGTTGAAGTGTATTAATTTTCTTTTAACGCATATAAATTAATAAACGAAAAAGGAATAATATCTTTTCGGAAGGTCTTTTCAAGTAAAAGTGTGTTGGTGCTATTGGTGCATATCAGAAAGCAGTAGTAAATACCGGCTGTGATAAAATTGCACCAAAATCTAAGACAGTATTGGCTATTGGTCCAGGTAACATTGTAACAGAGCACTTAAAATTGCACAAACTTTATTTCGTGTCGATGGTAACTTGTGAACTGAATATGATTTTAGTCGATGGATATTCTGTTATTTGTCAGCAGACGATAAGTTTTAATTGTAACCAATGTATATTCGATCTCCATTGGATATATCTCGCCGCCTGTGTCTTGCCAATTATGGACTAAATTTTGTTCCCGCACCTATCCCAAAACTTGGTAAAATAGAACGGAAAAATGATAATATTTATTACGGTTAAAAAGGTATTAGCTGGTATCAGAAAATTATGAAAATAATGCAGAGATCTAAATAATTTCGAAATTCGTTGAACTAATATAACAATATAATGTGTTGACAGGTCCTTTAATATTTTATAAAGCATATTCGCAAAGGTTTCAAATTGGTTGTAGGGTTCTTAAGCTTAAACAGAAGTTATTTGCAATAATACAGAGGTTGGAAAGAAAAAAAAAATAGATAATTTGGCAATCCCTATATCGATATACCTAGGTATCAATTGATAGGAAAATGTTAAGTTCACAGAAACTATAAAAGTAAATACTTTGCAGTATAGATTATTAGGAGTTCCCTAGAGTTAATGCAAAACAATTTGAGTTTAAAAGTTATTTATTTTTATTTTATCTTAAGCTCTAATACGTGTTTAAAAAATAAATAATCTAAGTTTGCATGAAAACAAAAAATGTGAAAGAGTATATTACTAAAGTTAATAAATTTTGTCAAATTACGACAATGCCAAAAAAAAAATTAATAGGATTCTCATAGCGCTTGACAAAAAAACAGAGCATTACGAATGTGCTCAGATTAAATTGAAACTATATTGAACCTATATAGAAATCTTAACAAATATTACTTAAATTAAAAGACTAAGCAGAAAACTTTTACTCGGAATCACGATATCATTTTCACGTGCAATCTTTTCATTGTGCAAAAACAGTGATTTTTAACTTTGTTAAAAAACTATTTTAAACTAAACTATTTTATTATCTCTCTTAAAATTTGTTGATATTTCACTCCTTAAAAATACTTCTCGCTTTGGCAGTTATTTTGCGAACACGTTCTCTACTGCTTACGCTTATCAGTTGTTTGTTGTCACTATCAGCCGTGCTCACCATCTTATCTTCATTGTCATGAACTACGTTATGTTCAACTTGCGTATCGCTACGACTATTAGAGGAAGTAGATGGAAGCTGGGATAGCACTACCGTTGCTGTACTGCCGGCAAAGTTTTCTTCTTCAACATCTCTTTTTCTTTGTTTTCGTTTATTCATCAGATCATTGGATGCATCATCTTCACATCATCATTAACGATTGCACCAAATTCAACATGTTGATTTTCATCATTATCATTAGAAAATTGTGAATGTTGTTACTGTAATGCCATATTGGAGTTATTTCCTAAACGATTGTTCATGTTTACAAAATCAGAAGGATCGTAGTTGGAATCCAAGTCCATGGAATCGTCGGTAAATGAAAAAGAAAAGAACACAGCAATAGAATGCAAATTTTGCAACACTTAAATTTGAAAATATTGAAGAATTACAAATAATAATTTCAAATAACCATTCAAAAATTATATAAATGTATATTATCTCAGTTAATTGAATTCTTCTTAAAATTGGTTTACAGGTGTTAATATAATATTTGATTCAACAGTCCACACAGGATCCATGTGTAAATATCGCATATGTGCAATATGCTTACTAACCTGCAATAAGATGTGGTGGCTCAGTTTTCATTTCTATTTTGATATGAGATGTCTACTACACCATCTCCAGCAGCATTTAGCATGCGTTCACCTTGATTCAAAATGCTGGATGCATGGTTTTCATCTTCAAAAACTTCTTGAAATTCCTTATCATCTGTAGAGCATTGTAGATCTAAACGAGCGGAGGATTAAAATACAATTTGATAAGATAATTATTGAATTATACGATGTTGAACAAAAATTACAAACAAATTTCAAGCCAAAAAATTCAATTTTTGAACGAAAAAAAATTTCAAACCAAAAAGGAAAATTCATTTGCAAAAATTTCAGTGTTTGTGTGTTATTGAATTTTAGTGGGTTAGTTTTTTTTTTTGTATATCAATTAGTGTTACCTTCTTCAATTTTGTGTGTTACTTATATTTGAGACTAGGCTGTCCTTGCGGAGACGAGCACGTTTAACTGCATTCGGATTTAATTTGACTAGAAAATAAAATTCAACGTATTGTGTTTGCTTTTACCCATTTTGTAAATTCGGAAGATTAAGATGTAATTTTAGTAGACAAAGATAAGAAAAGATCTGCAAAGAAATTTTAGTGTACGACTTAAAACTTGTAATAAAAATGTTTTGATATAACTTGAAGAAACAAATAGTGCGTTAACATCTTTACAAAGAGCGAAAATTCAATTACCTGTGATGAGGAGTGGTGGGGGAGTGGTGATTTTGCATGGATGATTTTAACGAAACTAACAATTATTTGAGGTTTTTGTTTTTCCTATTTGGTTTTTTAGCACAGTTTTTCGAAAACTTTATCTTGCCATGAAACTGCTCCAACTGAATTAAAAAAATGGGAATATTTATCGCGCACATTTTTGGCAAGCTTTGATGCATTTTTCGCAGTTGATGCTTGAAGCACTTGAAGATTGGGCTCATTGTGCCAGTCTGCATATTCGATTACAGCCGACTCAGTTTCCTCAATGTCTAAGCCACCTTCAAAGTATGTACATATGTTGCTTCATTGTGACGACGTAAATAATTATGTAAATAGCAACAAGCTATTGTAATGACTCAATAGTATTGCGTTTATCTGACTCAGAATATAGTGATCGATTACTGCTATCACTTAATTTATCATGTTTGACATTAAATTCATACCATAATGTTATTACAACCAGAATAATTAATTGAATTAAGTGAATGTAAGATTATCTAAAGTATAAGAAATTTGAAAATGCTTAGAATGAATCTCTATGGAATCGGGGGCATTGAAAATTTCAATGTACAACATGAAAATATGTATTATTGAACCAAAATAAACATAAAAATCATGAATATGTAGCTGTGCCACCGACTTGAATTTTTATTAATTGAGGTTCTAGAGAATTGCCCATATGTATATAAGAGAAGTCAATTTCTGGGTTTAAACAAAAGTTATCTAATTACGAATTGTAATTTAATTCTCCCTGAAAAATAGAAATAATGACACTATGGATTCATGATAAAACGCTACTTCCCCTAAAAAATATCGGAGTGTTGTCCCTTAAGTAAACTTACCGAAACACTACAAAAAAAAAAAATAAATTTATCAAATTTTCTTGAAAACGGGTTCCATACTGTTTTTTATAAAAGCTATATCCGCAACTTCCGATGGCTCTGTCTCCGAAACCAGATCCAAGCGATGCTTTTTTATTACGTATTCATTTTTAAAGACAAAAACTAAGTAAGAAATATTTGGTTTAAAGAAAAAAAGGAGGATTTTCCCTAAGGTAAACACTTAAGCTAAACATATATGTATCTGTTTACCCAATAGAAACGACAATAAATCATATATTTTTGTTAAAATAAGTTTTTATTTTATTACATACCAAATATAGTTAAAAATGCATGTTACAATATGTCAATAATAAATTAATTTGTAAAAGGAATGAACCTTGAATCGAAGCTTTGAGTAATGTATGTGTTTATATTTTAATCATCATTTAAGCTTTTTTTTCTTCTTCGATAACTTCTTTAGTAGGCAATGGATTCTTTTCACAAGTCTCTGTATGTTTCAGCTTAGAGTGTTCAAAATTTTCAATACCGGAAATAAATTGGTTTTGCTCCTTTTCCATATCAATTGCTGAAAGTATATAGTATGTATTTATCTTAGTGTATCTCTCTATAAATGGTTTCTTCATTCGACATCAATTAGAAAGGCATGAATGAATATTAAAATTTATGAAATTATGGTAAAAGTATTTTCAGAATATGGGTTTAGTTGATATCCAAATAAATAATTTCTTGCTTATATTTCTCAGTACACTAAAATAAAAAAAATCAATTTGTCAATATCGCACAATCGTACCGTGATCTCGAGTTTTCGATGAATTGAATTGTGATACAATGTCTCGCTAAGTTTGACGTAAAGATTGATTAAAGTTGATTGTAAAGATAAATTATTGCTGAACGTCTTTATGGTACTAAAATCAACGTTCTTTGCTCTAGCGTTGTTGTTGTTTGTCTTAGAAGTAAAAATAGTATAACTGCTACTTTGGGTAGGATCAGCTTTAAGTTCTATTATCCAAAGTAGGTACGAATATTTAGGGAAATCTATAGTTTTGTGTTGCGTGTTTTACGAGTTGGAGAACAGAAACGTGGGAAAGAGTAATAAAACATTGAATAAAATAGTGCTCCTTGAGGCTTGAAGAAAAACGGTCGAAATGAAGGGACACAAAAAATAAACTTCAGGAGTGGAATCGGTTTAGGTAATAGTTGTCGCTATTCTGATTGTTGTTTTTAGTCAACTATTTATTCTTTGCTGTGTTAAGTGATCGCATAAAAATGTTTGATTATTGGCCACACTGTTTTGAAATGTCATTTGGTTGTCAACGCTGTCATTGTTTAATAATGTGCCTGTTATATTTTCTGTACGGTGATCAGGTGAAACTCATTTGTTTTTATGTTTAAGTTTGTGCTCAACAATGTCCCTCCAATCATAAGATTTGCGTCACTGCAGGACTGGGTTAAAAGTTCACCATTTTCATGTCTGGTGCCGACGCCATTTCGACCTATAAAGTGTTTGAAGGTTATTGTTGTCGATTCTCACTTTAGCTTTTAAGTCGCTTTAATCATAAGTACATATTTCTTTCTTGTATGATGAGTTTGTCGTAGCCATTAGTTGGCTATAAAACGGTTCTTTCGTTGTAATGTCAGCGTCCTCATTTGGAGCATACATATATACATATGCACTATTGCCACCTTCCTAGCTCTAATTTTGAAGCGAGTCCATATTACTCTTCCACTGACAGATTGCCAGGTTCATTAATGATTTTGCGACACGTTTGCAGAGGATCTGGTTAGCCAGAGTATAGAAATTTTTCAGCAGAGCTGCTTCTGAGTTCACCTGAACCATTCAGACATCCCTATTATTCCCATGTTGAGTCTTTTTGATTCGCTTGCCGCTTGTTGCAGCTTTCCAATATCAGTTTATTTAGTGGTTGAACGTTCCATGTGCCAATACGTATGGTGTATTTCATAGAGAAAATGTTGTTTTTGTTTTTGAATTTGAATTTAGAAAATTACTGAGTTTTGTTTCAGTTTCTATTATATTTGATCCTACTTCAGTTAGACATGAACTTTGCACCTTCAAGTTTGATGTGCATGCTGCCAAAGCAGGATATACCGGTATGGTTTTAGCACTTGTAGTTGTTTAATACCATCGTTTTACAATCCATGATAGTTGAGGAAGAAAAGTTTTGCGCTGTTTTATGCAATAGGTCGCAACTACCCTAGGGATGAAACTGGTAAGTGGCACAATCTTTGGTGACCAGATGCACCCTTATGCAGGCCGCCCTCTGCAGGTATGTAATTTATACATTAGCGGACCAATGTGGAACAGACGCTGACCAAGAAGCGGCTCATTCTGCATCATACGCTTTCTGGATTTACTAGGGTCCGTATGTACTCTCTCTCTCTCTTGTAGGCGAAGTGCGGCAAATAAATATTGGTATTTCAATGGCGCTTATATTTATTTACCATATATTTGGCCGAGTTGGTCGCCATTTTGTGTTTAACTTCAGCCAAATCAATGGAACATGAACGATAATTATAAAAACAAAATTAAAAGATACATAAGCTACTTACGAGCAACCTCTGGTCCACAACAAAGAGTTGCCTGTTGCCAAAAAGCGTAAAGTTATGACTAAACGAGCTTCTCCATCAACCGTATCTCTCATTAAAGCATCCTCTTTTTGTATATAACTTTTTACTTTTTGAAGATCGTCAAAAGTAGCTTTAACCATCCGCATGTTTTTATAATAAATTGGTTCGGTTTCACTATTTTTTTTTTTAATAATTTTGTACATACATATTTGAAAATTTATTCTTGTTGTTCAACAACTCCTTTACACATTTTCTTCATCGTCATGTTAATTGCACCACATCAAAATAGGTCGTTCCATAACTTTTGGATCAGAAACTAGCATGTTGCAGAATTTGGGAGAATAAGCAAAAAATTCTCTATGAACATGAAAAATTGCAAAAAGTACGGAAATACGTTTTAGTAAAAATTACAACTTTTGAATAAAACGTCAAAAACACATTCTGAATTGCTTCGCCTTCCGTGCATACTTAAAAAAAGACGGGAAAAAAATACTCGATGCGAGGAGATAAAAAAACACAACCAAAACGAGGCTGATTTCCTTAGTTATAAGCCCATTGGGAGAGACAGCATCGAATCGTACACCACGTACGACGTGGTGTACAGAATTCAAAATTACCTTGGTAACAAAGCCAACCTCAAGGTAGTACACATTGAAAGACGGTTGCCTTATGCAAAATGGCGAAGCATTTAACTATATCTGATGATCGATATTGCCGGAAAGTTGTAGAAGATTCTCCGATCAACTCGAAAGGTTTCTATTTTTGTACAAGATACGACCACTATCCAACAGTTCAATTTAACTGACAACATAGTGTAGAAGTATTAGTGGGAAATTTAGTAAAGCTTATTGTTGTTGGGTAGATTTTAAAATATCTATCGAGGTTAAAATACACAATTATCATAGTCTAAAGTGGAACTCTTAAAAAGCGAAGAATATAATTTGGGAACTTAATTTCATAGTTTTGATATTAACTACTTTTGTTTACCACCAATGAAAAATAATTAAATGATTTGTTTATATGTATGTATTTACCTTTTTTGTCTGGCAAAGGATTTTTCTCTTGTGTCTCGGTATGTTTTAAGTTACATGTTTTGAAAGTAGAAATTCCAGCGAACAGTGACTGTTGTGATTTCTCCGCAGCAACTTCTGTAAAACATTAAAAAAGGTACATGTTATTTTCTGTAGAAATACATGGTCAAATTTTTGTTCATTAGATTCTGCGTTAAAAAAAAATATTGATCGGAATCGATTTCATAAGCTCTCCTTAGAATGTCAAAAATTCCTAACACAGATTTTTTGTGGATATGAGAGTAGGCGACATAAATATTTAGTTTAAATTCCAATGACACTCCATCGGTAAAGATTGTCATAATTTATTTTATTTATTCATTTAGTTACATAACACTAGTTTACAAGAAAAAAGATCTGGTTTCTCATAGACTTTTTTCGATGTATTTTGGGGCGTAGATTCCAAAAATGGCAACCATTTTTTTTTCTTAAGAATCTTTTTCGAGATATCCCCAAAAAAACCCTTTTTTCGGCACTTTTTTCATTTATTTGACTATATCTCCATAAACTTTTTTTTGACTCAAAAACGACTTTCAGCATTCGAAAGATATTTGCATTCCCTTTCTAACGATATGCTCTTTGCTTGAATCGGATAAGATTTAATGGAGTTACAAGCGCTCAAAGTCCAAAAAAACTGACTTTTTTGGTCTTTTTTGAAAATCACTCAATTTCAATTGCTCCATTTGAATGAAAAATTTTTTCTTTTTCATATTTTTAAAATTTTTAATGAAAGACTATTTTTTTGCAAATATTTTAAGTATAATTTTGCGAAAATCGGACAAAAAATGTCGAAGTTATTCGAAAAAACACTAAAAAACTTGCAATAACCCAGCAGATTTTGTTCATCGATAGTAATCTAAACTTTCATCGATCTCATAGACTTTCTATCGCCTCCAGAATACATGATTTTTAACACGGCGATGTCATAGCAAAAGTAGTGTATGATTCTTTGCATTACCGAGTATGTAAACTTTTCATCGATATAAAAAAAAATTTAAAAAATATGTCTGACCGAGTATCGATCTCACGCACATAGAGTTAAGAGCTCACAACCCAAACCATTTGCCCACGCTGTCAGTTGTTTTACAGGTATCTATTTCACAGTATGTTATTCATTATTGTGATTTTGAAAATTTGTTTATGCATTACGTCTTCGCTTACCTCATCATGCATGTTTTCTCCATTGAATTATAATATATGAAATCAATGATTACAAATAGTAAAAATGGTAATGCATGGTCCCAAAAACTGCTGGGAAAATTAAACGAAAATACATACGTTTTTTATTTAAAAAGAAACGGAGAATAAAAGTAAAGAACAATACACAAACACAATCGTATGTATTTTCGTTTAATTTTATTGCAAGTTTTTACTGTTTTTTCGAATAACTTCTACATTTTTTGTAATATTTAAAAATATGAAAAAGAAAAAATTTTTCATTCAAATGGAGCAATTGAAATTGAGTGATTTTTCAAAAAAGACCAAAAAAGTCAGTTTTTTTGGACTTTGAGCGCTTGTAACTCCATCAAATCTTATCCGATTCAAGCAAACAGTATATCGTTAGAAAGGGAATACAAATATATTTTGAATGCTGAAAATCGTTTTTGAATCGAAAAAAAATTTATGGAGATAAAGTCAAATAAATGAAAAAAGTGCCGAAAAAAAGGTTTTTTGAGGATATCTCGAAAAAGATTCTTAAGAAAAAAAAATGGTTACCATTTTTGGAATCTACGCCCCAAAATACATCGAAAAAAGTCTATAAGAAACCAGATCTCGAGATCAACCCCAAATTTGTAGACTAGTGTAATAATTAATAAAATAAAAAACGAATTAATAAATTTCAATTCAGTACTTATATACTGTTATTAATATTTTTAAGACTATATTATAATAATAAAATATGTACATATAAGCATATGTTATCGGCAAAACTCGTTTTTCCGACTTAAAAAAAAAACTTGTTTTTCCTAGGCCAAACTAGTTCACATGAAGCGTGTCAGTATGAAATAGTTTAGCATAGGATGAACTAGGAATATACTATGTATACATAAGGAAAATCGAAAAACAATTTTAAATAAGAAAAAATTCTAATAATATCTTCAGTTTTTTATTCAAATTCCGAATTTTTAGGCCAAATTAGTTTATCCGTGTTAGGGGATGAACTAGTTTAGCCTAAGACGATTTTGGCATGTTCGGGTAAGTGGCTGCGGCTCATTATCTATACTATGTATATCCAATAGGGACTTAGCTAACACAACGGTGTGGAAGATACTATAGTGGTCGCCGCCACGAAGCCGGTGTTGGACATATTAGAGGATGTAAACCCCAAGCCGCGATCGAAGGCCGCGCTTTTACCCTAACATACTAAAATTTCAAGAAAATCAGGAGTGAGGTCGTTAAACTAAATATTAAATAATCTTGGCATTATATGAGTGAACACGTGCATCGAAAATTTATTTGTTATCGAAGATGTTTCCGGTTTCGACGATTTGTTGGAATTTTAGTAAGCTTTCATTTAAAAACGAAAATTGTTCATCTCCAACAAAATTTCCGGTCTCTATTAATTTTAGAACCAAATAATATTTAAAATTTTTTTTTGTCTTTTTCTAAAAAAAAATAATTTTATTACAAAATTAGGGCACCAAAGATTTGTGGGAGTTTTGGTAAGCTTTAATTAAAAGAAAAAATTTTTGATTATTGCCCTTTAACCATTTTTGAACAAAAAAAAAAAAATTAAAAAAAGTTTTTTCTTGGCTTTTAAATTAAAATAATAAAAATCGAATTATTTTTTTCGAAATTCGGGCTCCGACGATTTGTTGGCATTTTGGCTACTTAGCTCTCTAGCGATTTTGAACCATAAACTCGATTTGGGAGCACTGTGTATTGGCGACCAGTACTTTCAGAGATGCTCGGAAGAATTAATTTATTTGGGATAGTAACTATTTTGCAACTATTCGAATGTTTTTTTAAGGAAATTTGACGAGGAATTCAGTGGTATTTTTTTAATTCCGTACCGAAATGCGTTGACTCTATATATCAACTTTAAACAATTATATTAATTTTTCATGACTTTCCATGGACATAAATTTAACAAGCTTAACTTTTTAGCTTTAAAACGATAAAAAAAATTATTTTTCCGTTAAAATTTACCGGAGATATGATAAAACGTTATAAATTTATGCGTCATACTTGTCTTTAAAATGCCTGTAAAAGAAGCTACATATAAAAAAAAAGTTTTTTGTTACTAGGCTTGAGATTCTACTTTTCCGTATTGAAAAAGCTTTCGACAGAATTGGAGCTCACGTCATCTTAAATACTTTACACAAATGGGGAGTTGGGCCCAACATCTTCTATTACATAAAATCATTTCTATTTAACCGCAAATTTCGAATCAGAGTAAACGGGATCCACTCTAAAGTTTACCAACTACACAACGGGATCCCGCAGGGCTCCCCCTTATCTGTTGTGCTATTTCTAATCGCATTTGATGACATCAGCCAAATCGTGAAGAAACACAAATACGTGGATCATTGCTTGTACGCTGACGACTTATACGTGTTCTGCAAGAAAAACAGCAATTACGAAACTAACCTTTCATTACAAAACGTTTTAGTTGATATCAATAATTGGTGTAACAACTCTGGAGCTAAGATCTCCTGGGACAAAACAAAAAAAATGCATACCATATATGCCGTAAACTTAAATGCGACGCACACAACCACACAATTATCCTCAATCAACACACAATAGAAAACGTTGTACAAATGAAGATTCTGGGTATAATTTTTTCAAAAAACTACTTATGGAAAAATCATTTCATTTCTCTTAAAAAAGCTCTTGTAGAAAGAGTTAATCTCATAACTTTTTTCGCCAGTAAAAAATGTCAAATCCATATAAATATTTTAATTTATCTCACAAAAGTATTAGTCCTAAGCAAAATTCACTACGGCCTATTTTTATGTGGAAATGCTTCGAAATCTACACTGAACATTGTAAAAGTAATGTACCATCAAAGCATCAGACATAGCCTATTCGCCTTACGCAGCACACCAACAAAAAACCTACTTGCTGAAGCAGGACTCCCTTCATTCGAAGAATATATTTACGAATGCAAATCAAAACTTTTACCTAAGCTTCTCTATCAAAACAAATCAATCATAGATGATGAAATTCAGAAATTACATGATTCTAAAAGAAATTGGAGATCGTCTCCAGCAATTTTAAATTCATTAAAATTAGCAAAAGAACATAATTTAGAAATCAATTTTCAAAAACCTAGCAACGTAGATCCGCCGGGACGCAATTACGCTAATTTTTGTGACATTTCACTATCCTTATTTAAAAAAACAAACACTCCCGACTTATTATTTAAAAAACTCTTCACTGAAAAATACAACAAACTCAAAAACGCTGGATGGTCATTTTTATATACAGATGGATCAAAAATAAGCAACGTTTGTACGTCATCGGCTGTAACTGATCACAGTGGTAATTCGGTTTCCTTAAAAATACTGCCGTGCTTTTCTTCAATTTTTACATCAGAAGCTCTGGCCATTTATAATGCCATGCTTTATGCAACCCAAACTTATCTTAAAACAATAGTATGCTCCGACAGCCTTTCAACAATTCTAGCTATAATGAACTCCCCAAACAACAAATGGTACACCATAAACCGTATTAGAAATATTCTTTACTGTAACAAATCATCTTTACGAATTCTTTGGATACCAGGACACGTTAATATTGATGGAAACCACCACGCTGACTCAGCCGCCAAGTATGCGTGCAATGCACCTATTACTATGGATAATACAGTGGAAAAACTGGACATATAATATGGACATAAAATAATCTAATAAAATCAAGATCAACATCATGGCTTGGCTACAATCACCATCATTACACATATATAAACAGAGATTACAACCCTCCACAATACCCTCCAAATTTAAGCAAATCCAAAATCAAAATATTTTCAAGACTCAGACTGGGCCACACTTTAGCAACTCATCTCCACATTTTTGAAAAAAAACCGCACCCCACCTGTTCCACATGTGGTACAGACCTCTCTCTAATCCACATACTAAATTATTGCCCAGACCACTTAACTCACAGGAAGAAGATTTTTGGTACCTCCAAACCCATGGACTCGCTGAAACAACCATCAACAGAGAATATTGAGAAAATTTACGAATTCATAAAGTCAATCAAAATAATCATATAACTTCATATTAATATTTATGTAAACTTATAACTGTAAATATTTTGTATCTAGAGCCGATGGTCTTAGCAACCAGTGCTCTCATCTAATGTTAGCTTTTATAATTTTTTGAAGGCTAATAAATTGTAATAATAATAATACTTTTCCGTATAATGGGTTTTGTAAATAAAAGTACTAAAGCCAAATTTTATTTTTTCAAATTTATTCTAGTTGGGGGAACCGCCCGTTAGAACTATTTAAGCAATCGAATTTTGTAGGTATTATGTTTCAATTGTTGACAATATCTTGTACTGGGAGCCTACCCACGAATACTTCAAGCAGAAATTCCCCCAATCCAAAGTTCAACAGCAAATGCAGAGGGATGGATGGCTAATGAATTACCAGTCGTTAGTACGTGGACTCGGGCGTCTGGGCCTTTGCGTCAGATAGTTAAGCATGGTGGTGGCTACATGATGGTCTGGGGTGCTTGTTCGGCAGTTGGTGTTGGTAAATTACACTTTATTAAGAGATTATGGAAAAATTTCAATATTTATCAATTTTGAAAAACAATCTCATACAAAGGGCTGAAACACTTGGCATAAAGGACATCTTTAGTTTTTATCAAGACAATGGTCCAAAACATAATGCTGAAATTGTAAAACAATGGCTGCTGTATCATTGTCCCAGAGTAATCAAAACGCCCCCAAATCACCAGATTTGAGTATTATTGAAAATTTATGGCAGAAACTAGAAATTTAAATTCCAACAGAGAAGACTTGAAAAGACCCTTTTGGGGGAATGGGAAAAAGAAGTCTAGAATACGCCAAAAAGCTAGTGGAATCTATTCCAAATCACATAAAATCAGGATATCCAATAAAATATTAGAAAAAGATTTACCTATACTTCACTGTGACCTGTATTTTTCTTATTTTGCTTAATGTTTATTTTTGTGAAGACTGTAGGTGAATCAATGAACTTTTTTTTTGTATTTATTATTTGAATAAAAAGAACTTGTAATTAACAAAAATTTTTGGTACTTTTATTAATTTCTTTGATTTTATTGGACTTTAAAGTTTTTGTTCACAGGTGGATCATTTTCACTGTGAGCCACTGTAGAAACCATTTAATCGATTTGTGAATTTGCATTAATATCGCATTTGCATATAAATCGTTGCTATCTGTTAGTTTATAGTAATCATTTAATTTTAAAATATTTATGCTCTGAAATCAATATTTTTTCAAAAAAGTTTTAAAAGCGACACTTACCTGCAGCAGTGGGAAGAATTATCTTTTCTTGAGTGCTAGCATTTTTTAAGCATTCAGTATTAAACGTTTCAAGTTGACTCTTTAGGTCTACGGCAACCTTAGGAAGATCTTTAAGAGCAGGAGCGGACATTTTCTATTGATTGCTGCAATTAAAAGAACAAATTCAAATTAATATATAAATTTGTATAAGTATAAATGTTGAAAAGGTTAGGAAAGCAACTGTAGCGCTTTACTCTTGTAAACAAAAACTGTTGGTGGAAGATGCAGGGTTATCACCTTGCAGTATTCACTTGCATTACACAACGGTCATTCGACCGAATCTGTTATATAGCACTATGAAGTGGTCGTCTGTGTTAGGCAAGGTTACCTACTACAAACAATTGCACGAAACGATTTTTTTGAGACACGCCCTTTTCGCTTGTAGGGCCGGAATAGTGTTATTTAATTAAAACTATTAAAAAAAAATCGTACGTTCAGACCTGGTTTCGGAGACATAGCCATCGGAATTTGTGATATAGCTTTTTCTAAAAATTGTTTTAAGTCGGAAACTTCGGTATTGATTTGCAAAATGTGGATGCTATATAAAAGGTAATTTAATAAGCTACAATATTGGGGCATGAATTTTTAATGTCAGTCTTTTTTTTTTTAAAAAAAATTGTTATAATGATAATCTTTTTGTATATAGGTATGTACGTATTCATCCTTTTCATCAGCACCGCATGCTGATGTAATGTTTTAATAGCAGTTGTTGTTCTGATTATCCATAAATTCAAAATTTAAAAAAAATGTATTCAACTATTTTTTTGCTTTCCGATAAGAAAAAGAAAGTCAATACAACAAAACTTAGTACATACAAATAATACTTAATTTTAAAGGGGATGAATTGAGCTTTCTTAATATGCTGATAAAACTATAGGTCAATAAAGCATTTTTTGGAAAAACGATTTAAGAAAAAAAAAAAAAAAAAAATCGGTGAAAGTTTCAGAAATGTCGTAATATCTCGAGAGCTGAGTTAGATTTTAAAAATGTTTACACCAATATTGTAGCTTATCAATTTATTTTTCATATGAAACCTATACGTTTCAGAAAAGTTGACCGTAGTATAGTGAAAAGTCGTATAGTGAAAAGCCGTATGAGTTTTGGTACAAATCCTTACAAACTCAATTTTTGTTCTTGACATCTGTTATTTCTTAAATAACTGCACATTTTGAACTTGAATTTTTTGGAGCCCCAAATACATATCTCAAAAACTATATCATTTTTGTTTAAAAATGCTTTCAGTTTATAAAAAAAAAAATTTTACTCTAAGCAAAAACATTAATTTTTTATAAAAATGTTTCTCAATAAATCTTCAGCATATTTTTTTTTATTTTCTGTTATTCTTCAATGAATCATAAGAATGTATCTGCTTTCAAATTAAAATTCCCGACACAACTTAGAAAAATATGAATTTCTTATTTTAAGAATTGCATGATTCATACAATTAGACAAGTGCGCGACTTCAATTCGATCCACAATTGCGACAAAATCAATTTTTTCCATAGAAATTTAACGTTGAACATCATTCTCTTGCATGTACATAGCGTTAATGAATTCCAAAGGTAGTTTAATTTTCCCACTTATGCCAAGGAATATAATAAAAACTTTTTTCGGCTGTATAATGAATCATTTTGTGCCGTAAAACGAATCTGGCATATTAGAAAATGGCCGTATAACGACGTGAGTGCATTTTGGAAATTAATAAAGGTGTTTCCGACTTTGAGAAAATATATATCCACAACTTACGGTGGATATATTTCCGAAACCAGATCAGAGCGACCGATTTGATTACATATTTATTCTTAGAAATAAAAAGCACATAAGGCAAATTTAGTTTAATAAGCATTTTCGATTGTCAGCTTAAGTACATTTAAGCCTATATTTTTGCTGTTAGCATGGTGCAGAATGAAATTTTTGGTTTTGTCCTCTATTACAAACTAAACTAAAAAACTATGGTCACCCTAACTGTCCATATGTATGTATGTATGAACATAGGTTTATGTTTAAACAAAAAAAAAAAAAAAAAAACAAGTTTACACTTCTGTGACCAAATTTCGTTGCATTTTCATCCAATTTTCTGACAAGAATTTGATTGGGATCAATTTCGAACTTTTATACGTGTTATTTAAGCACTGTTTTTTTACATATTTGTTATATATAATTTACTTTTACGCATAATTATCTGAATCAAAAGAAAATTTAATTTAAAGCATTCGCAATATATAATACAGCTATTTCCAATTCAAAAAATTTAATTTAAAACAACTTACAAAATTATATTCGGCTTATATTAAATAAAATTTAAAAATCACTACACCGTATTTCTTTAATCCAATGAATAACAAAGGATAGTGGCAATTCTCAGTTACTTTTAGTTGTTACTAATTTATAGCGAACAAACCTTCTTATAAGATAACATAACACGACTTATTGGCAGCTCAAATTTAACAAAAACTCTGCCAAGTTTCAATCTTTTATATCCCTAAACAGTCTTTTAGATATAGCATATTAGCGAACAAACCTTCATATAAAATAACATAACACAGCTATTTGGCACATCAAGCTCAAAAAAAACTTTGCCGCATTCAAATTTATTATGAGTACTGGTGCTGAGTTTACTACTGCAAAAACCTATTCTGATTGTACATTCAATTACATTAGAAGTGGAAAAATTAGCAATAAAACTTTTTATGTATCATAAAAGGGCAGTTCACATTATCCGACATGTTGTCCAACGTGGCTTGACAGCATGTGTCAACATCGCTTTGCGTTCACATGATGCAACATGACATCAAACATCAATTGCTGAAAAGTTTATATGAGTCCACACCGAAGTTAACTATATGAAATCTTATTTAAAATGAAAAATTTCCACTAGGCTAGAAAGCCAGTGTTCACACAGGTTGTTTGGTTGGATAAACCAACAGAAAAATCAAAAAATTTTAAATCCGTACGTGAGCGTCATGCGGCTGTATCTAGAGTTCCCATGATCGTGCTGTGACTGTTGGACAGCATGAGAAATATTGAGAATTGCCATATTGCTATGCCCTATTATGTCCTATTTGAAATGAAAAATGTAAGCTAGGGTAGACAGCCATCGTTGACACAAAAGCTTATCAAGAGTAATTTATTTGTTTGTGTTTTTGGAACAGAGCATCATTTAATATAATTTTTTAGCTGAGCTCTTGTTCAATACTTTTTATTACAAAAAATACAATTGTAATAAGCATAAAAAAAATGGCCAAGTGGCTACTTATATTAGTTTCAACCGCTGCTACACGGTATCATCAAAAAACTTTGTAAGCCGACATTTAAGAATTTCCAAGCGTACAATATTTTACTTTTTGCAAAATACAAGCACAGTGCACCAATATTCTACATTCTTATCGTGTATGCATTTGTTTTTGTAATTATTTTGATATTACACATTTCTTGTTGAAAGTATTTATGGCGATATTAAGTTTTTTCTTTTACGCATCTGTAATTCATAAAGAAAACACTATTTACAAATCTTGTTTTTGATCAAACTTATTTTTTTTAATTTAAATCTTATTTTAAAATATATGTGAGTGTAAATAAAAGTAAGTAGCAATGTATAAAATGTGAGTGTGTTAAGAGCGTCGGGCCGCAAAAACAATCTTCAGCGATGACTACATGAAACTCAAAAATATGAAAAAGTTATATCTTAGGCCCGTTTCTACCAAAAACTCTTTCAGCAAATCTCATGATACAAATACGTTTGAAGTCCGAAATAACAGAGATTGCTGTAGAGATTAAACTTGTTCTCTCCAATTACCACCAAGCCAAGCCAATAACCAGTCGCAAAAAAAGATTCACATAATTTAGTGGACAATAGTTTTTGCTTTAATAGAATTTGACAACATTGTACAGGATTATTGTTACCTCATTATTGCTTGAGTTTTTTCTGGGAGAACATTAAGCTGGTTAGTTGAAACACACTACTTCGCAACTAAAGTACCAAATGTATTTTGAATTCGTACACTCGTCTTCGACAAGCTTTTGTTAAGCTTTTTCTTATCAGCCGAATACATTTTTTCCTGGATATGATTGCTTCATACTTGTCCTTAGGGAAAAAGCCGCATCCACAATAAAGTTATGTGGAAATTCAATTGTGCTATCAGTTTTCCGAAGCTGCTAGATTTCAAAACGTCGCCATCGCTGGTACTACCATATCCTATATGTCTACTGCTGTGAAAGTATAGTTACTACCACATGCAGCAAGTTGCACAATACTGGAAAACTGCTTTTAATTATAAAACAGTGATTCAGTCTTTGATGTGTACATCCTTACCACCATTTACGCCAACAACAACGGCATTCCAGTTTCCTCAATAAAATCGTCTGCAATTTTTTCTACTCGTATAAAATCATTTTTTGGTATACGCTTCTCAACTAATTGTGCCAGAAGCTAGAATTCGTCAACTCCCATTCTAGTGGCTTTTCGAAATTGCTCGGCATCCTCATTTTTAATCTGCATAAACAATTTATTAAAATTGCTCTTAGTGCTCCGTATAAATAGACCACCTCCATACCTCATACTATGTAGGTTGCACACTTTCATAAAATTTATATATTTCTTTTGGACCGCCATTGAGAGAATTATTTGCAACGTTCGATTTTCGTGAGAATTAAACTTGAAAACTTCGAGCACAAAATACAGAAATCACTAACGTTTCGGGTCATTCTTTGCAAAATATGAATTCCAACGAGGAGTGTTCGTAAGATTCTCTAGATGTGTTGCATGAGGAATCCGTCGTAGATAAGCTGCGGGACGACGTAAACGAACTCCGACGTACAATAGACGTGCTGTCCCAATAGCTTAATTCGGTCGTTAGTGTGGCTCAAATTAAGATATACTCTCATATACAAGAGATAGTTTCGTTGCTTCCTGATTTTGATTCTTTGTCGAGAAATTTGATAAGCCCACAGCAATTTATTAATCGAGCTACGTTATTGAAAAATGCATATCATTGAAAAGATCAATCGCTAATTTAAGGAAGACAATATTAAATGTTTTGATTGTGTATGAAGTGTCCAGAGCCTCAACGTAAAGACAGGTGCTAGGTTTGCCACCGCACAAATCACCAAAAAACATCAAACTATCCAGGAAGGCACAACAAAAAGAGCATGAAGAAAATCAACGCGGAAATCTTAGGCATTGGTGAAGTAGCCGACCTTATAAAAGAAATCAAAGTTAATAACAAAGGAGCTTCTGCATTCGTCGATACGGGTAGTAATAGTTCCTTGGTGCGAAAATCATTTGCAGACATCGTTCGTACTAACAAACTCAAAGCTAAAACCAAAATTGATGGGAACATCTTCGAAACCGTCGTCGAGTTTACTACCGCTTTCGAGTATACGTCTTGGGGAAACCGTTCAAGTTAGTTACGGATTGTTTTGCTATCGCAAAAGTTAAAACCAACAAGGAATTAATCCCAAAAATTGCTCGCTGGTGGATCGAAATTCCGGACTACCATTGTGAATTTGTTCATAGCTAATTCGACTATTTTGTAATCACCACAAATGTTAATTATTAAAAAATTTACAACGATTGTAGTTTGATGGCTTAGATTCGCACGGACTTTACAGATTGCTCGTACAATTGAATTCGTGTGCCGGTTTAGCGAATAGCGCAAAACGCGTGTCACACGGATCGTAACTCAACATAATTCACCCCATGGGCTCGAAAGCCGAAAAATTAGGGAGCACGTGGCTGGCCCCCTGGCAGAAACACATGGCAAATTGATGTTGCGTCGCCTGGCAGTCCTGCGCTGCTTGATATTCAAGTTCATTCATTATTAATCACTTTGATCTTTTACAAATTGAAATATAAAATAAATATTTTTATATTTTCAAACAAACTAAATGACATACAGAAATATTTATAGAGCTTTTTATTTAATTCGGAAGAAGAATTCAAAGTGTTAGGGAGTCGAATACTTTATACCACGGACAGGTCTTCTACCGGGCCTGCCACGACGTGACTTTAAGGAGTACTACTAACAAACAAGTATCCTTAGAATACACGGTTTAAAGGTTTATTCGTGAATCGGTACAAGTCCACCGCGAATTAAAAATCGTAAGCTTTTTTCTACCATTACGTCAAAAGACAGTACGCTGTCATAAAGACACAGTAACAGGCAACTAAGGGACAAGCAGCCTTGCTGAAGCGTGAAACGATGCTCAGTATCGGAAGGACACATTTGATATTCAAGCAACAGTCTGTTTTTTGCAACAACTTCATTCCCCGGAAAGTATTGACGTCAACAGGAATGATATATTTCTATGTCTTAAGGCTGACTAGCTCAAAGATAGCTGGTCAAGTACCACAAAACTTTACGAAGAAGTTGTGTTCACACCATGTGAAAAAAAGCTTAACCACCCAGACGTCATTTACAACAACTTCCAAAGGTTGGAAGAGATGTTTCAAGATGCAATTCAAGAAGTTCTTGACAAACGCAAGATAGTACGAAGAGTGGACTACATTTTGGCAACTATTCGATCACTTTATTCACCAAAATAGCAGCTAAGAAACGGCAAGAAAAAGCAGTATTTGAATATCAATCTGCGTAGAGAAGCCGCACGTCTGCTAAATCATCTTCCCTCAACTTCGGCTTACTATAAGGCCTCAACCGGTCTACCAATAAAGATCAACAATTATATAGAAAGATTGCTGAATTTGAGGGCAGTAAGGGCAGACAATGCATCTGACCTCAAGCGCATGGAAACTCACCACGGTATACAGAGCTTGACTGTCACATCGTGGAATATCTTAGTAATTTAGCTTCTTTACCAACACTGGGCATCGGGGCCAAGCAAGCCTACCAGCAGCAGCAAGGAACATCCATTGACGTATCTTGACTAAATTTCTCGACATCATCGAAGCCAGATTTCGGAGTCAAGACTTACACATCAGTTGTTTCCACGAATCAAAGGAACAACATATGTAGATTATATAAAGGCAGATCACATTCACTATTTATGTGTCCAACATTTTTCAATTTAATCCAATAGAACGATCTCAATTTGTTCAAATATTTTGAGGTCCGTACATTCAGTACTCCAATTTACGTCGCGTAGTTTCACAAAATGCAGCCACAAACAACACTACTCTTCACTACGAAGCAAGACCAACATCAGAACAAAAAGATAGATCCGAAAATTCGACCGTACGTATTGCTCAGCACATCAGTAATAAGATTCATTTCAACCAGTCAACCACCCAACCAATAGAAAGCAGTCCTATTCCGAATTCAGGATCACAGGTCAACTCGATGAAAGATAGGTCAAAAGGTCCAAAGAAGCATTTGCGTTTCCACACATTATCGTTTTTCTGACATCACATTCATTCGATGCCTCCAATTAAAATATTCTAAAGAAAACAGCTCTAGCAGATCCTGAATTCAACCACCCCGATAAAATGGATGTATCACTCGGAGCAGAAATTTGCTTCCGAGATTATGAAGAATGGATGAAGTTGAACCCACGAAACACTCATCAGAGCAACGTTGTGAGGCACACTTTGATCAACACACCAAACAAGACAAAACTGACCCATTTGTGGTTTAATTACCGTTTACTGATAACGCGGATACATTACTAGAATCCAGAGGAAATGCGACAAATAGATTGCAAGCCCTTGAGCATTAGTTGTGTCTGTTTACTTTCGTAGTTAAATTTGTAGTTAAATCCGTAATCAAATAATTTGAGAGAGAAGAGTACAATTGTTCTCAAAAAGATATTTAACTAAAAAAGGTAACAAAAAAGAATTAGTTAAAAATGTAGTTATATTAGCCAAGTGTCAAAAATGAAAAATTTATTTTATTACTATCATCAAATTTTAAATTTTCAAAACAAACTTTAATTCGCTGCAGAGTTTTTGTTTTGATTTAGTTAAGCAATTTTATATTTCTATTTTAACAATATAGGTATCAGTTGATAGGTTATTTATTGAGCTTTAATTTAGCGTGTAAAAGTTTCAAATCGGTGCATTTATAAACAAGAAAAAATAGGTTTAAAATTAAATTTGCACAAAAGAGAAATCTTAATTTATTTATTATTTTGAACAGCTGTTTTGTTTTTTGACACTTGACAAAATTTAACTACAAAAATTCCTTAGGCGAGTTTTGTTAACTATTTTTCGAAGAGAGAGTGAACATCTGTTTACTTTTCTCATTTTCGTGCTCATATTTAACTACATTTGGAAGTAAACAGACACGAGTTAGGCAGTTTTAGGCAGATTTAGGCAACAAAAGGCGCCTTACGGCCGTCCGCGAGTTTTTCGAAAAATAAAAAGACATTTTTTTAAAATTTTTTTTTGAAGCTGCATTTAATCTTAGACCAAAATTTTTTTACATAATTAAAGTATAGCTATTCAAGATTTATCTCTGAAATTTTGGTCGAAAAATATTCGTCAATAAGTTAGAAAAGTGAAATGCCGTGAACGACCTCAAAATTTGCGGTGAGCAAGATATCTGGAGACTGGTTCATCCGAAAAAAGAAAATTAATTTTTTTTTCGGTTCAGCAAAGGGGCGTTTAATCGTTCGATTTTTTTTTTTTTGGATACATTTTTTGATTTATAGCCTAAAACGGCCTCAACTTTGTGCACAAAAAATGAAAATTTTATTTGTACGCCCATCATTTTGTCAAAAATTAATATTTTTCAAAAACCAACGATCAAACGCCCCTTAACTATTTGCTTAACCGAACAAAATTTAATGTTCTTTTTTCGGATGAGCCAGTCTCCAGATATCTTGCTCACCGCAAGTTTTGAGGTTGCTCACGGCCTTGCACTTTTCTGACTTATTGACAAATATTTCTGGATCAAAATTTCAGAGATGAATCTTGAATAGTTATACTTTAATAATGTTAAAAAAAATTTTGGTCTAAGATAAAATGCAGCAAAAAAAAAATTTAACAAAATGTCTTTTTACGCCCGGACGCCCTTAAGTTAACTTTTGTCGTGTAAAAAGACACACCTATTGACTATTATGAAATGTAAGCCTAAAATCAGCACAAGTATATATTTTTTTTCTTAAAAAAAAAAGATTGGCATGGAACGCAACAGAGGTGGCTGCCCGTGCATTACGCGACACGAAAATATAAAACGCACACGTATAGAGCGTAAGAAAAGAGCAAAGCAAATAAAATGTTAAAATTATTATTGTTGCCAGATAATCTAACCTTTGAAACGGGTACCGAGATTACAATTATTTTATTGAGGTACTCTTTATACGTAAACGTAGTACATGGTATTTATGCATTGACGTATATAAATATACGGATGGCGTAAATGCGTATATATACGCTATTTTTGGTTGAAGCACCCTCATTTAGTTTTCTGTATATGCCGTATATTGATATTGATCAGCTGTTTATTGAAAGAGCTGTCGGTTACTTATAAAATTGTTCTATGTATATAAAATCGCAAAAAAAAGTGAAAAAAGTCATCACCCTTATCATGGATATCTGAAAGAAAACGATTCTTTCGGATTTTTTTATTCCTGAAAGCAAAATTTTGCGATCATAAATAATTGAGGAATGGAAACTTCATATCCAGTCAGTGATGCCAAAATATTTCCAATTACTTCCAATCAGCCAAAAAGCACAGTTATATTTACATATTTGACATTAGCTTATCTGTAATTTTCCAGGGAATTTTTTTTCCCCCAAAAAACTTCTTTCCAACTATTTAATTGGTCGCCAATTATAATATCGGCGAGTAGTTCCAAGCCGACTCAACATATCGATAACTTTTCACATCCAAACTGTTTGTATTATTTCATTATTACAATATAATGAGTGTAGGATCAAGAAATTTTACAAATTTAACGTTATCGTTTTCGTTTTTTTGTCTTACAATAGCTGCAGGATGGGCACTTAAAAATGTTAAAAACATGACCGATTTTTCTTCCGTCATTTTCTCCTATTTGCTTGTGCATGGTATTATTGGAGTTTTTGGATTTATGCATCCGCGTAGTGGAAATTTGTTGCAAGAAATTTCACGTAAAAACACTTTCATAGCTAAAGTTGTTAGTCTACCGTTGGTAACTGCAGATTTTTTCCGAATGCTTCATTTCTCAATATGGTGGACGTTAATGCTTGTAGTCATCGCTACGCTGCCTTTGTTGGCTAAGATTCAAAACCGCAGTCAGCTTCACAAGTTAACACTAGATTTTGCTGTTATTATTAATGTTACACTCATAATCTACATAATTTTCTCACTGCAAACTGGCTATTGGGTTGGAGGGTTGGGTATACTGGTGGTTTTAAATCATTTTGCCTTAAGACGATTGCCGCTGCATTACGATATAACGTGCATGGAGATTACTATAATTGGCTTTGTATTTTTCACGATATTTTCATTGAATTCACTAAAAGAAATAAATCAAATTTCAGAGCTAGTGTCAGAATAAAACTTTTATTTGAAAAATTAATAAGGAAATGGCCTAGGCTTTTTATTTCCACAGAAGAAGGACCGTTTGTCGCTTTCGCTGGCTTGTATGTTTATTTTTTACACTAATTTTTTTTTTAAGTAGCCCATCCCAATCAATCCCTTCCCACCGATATAACAAATGCACACGCAAACCATACCCCAGCTAGCTAAGGTGGCCAATGTGAAGGTCCTTTTTAATTTTGAACACATTGGGATTCGGTTTGAGCCCATTGAAAACAATTTCATAACGGTAAGAGGTCATCGAGGTCCATAATCGGTACATAGATGGGAAGGACATTAGAAGTGACTTTTGACGTCTTGGGTTTTTTCAATTTTCAGGTCAGTTTATATTTTTAAAAAGTGCATAATCTTTCATTTGAAAATGCCCCTAAACCCGGCAATCGTTTAAAAAAATAATGGAGCTATATATGAATTTTTGAATTTTCAGAAATCTGCCATCCCTCTTTTCAAATCTACCAAAGGTGTGCCCAAAAGGTTTTTTTGATTCAAGGGAACAAATATACAAAATATAACGCATATCGTATTTCAAAATACATATGCTGATTTTGGAGGATGTGCTATTTTTTGTATTGTTTGGTGACGAGAATGATCTTAATATAATTTTGTACGAAGTGCCTGCTAGAGGGCTGTTCGAACCGTTCAACCGAACAGGGCGGTTTTTGTGAGGGGCGCCTTTATTTTTTCCTTGTACGTAAGTACAATTAATTAATTTTTTTTTATTTTTGTAGGCCAAAATCTGATGACAGATTCGAGCTCAGCGACCCCAGTCCATGTTATTAGTTTAAATATTAAACATGGTGTATCATTCATTAGAGCGGATCAAAAAAATTTGTTTGTTTTTTTTTCACGACTTGTCAGTGGTTATCTATAGCGTTATACATACATCTAGACAAAGTGTCTCAAAAGATTTTCATTAATATTGATTTCTGGATAAGCGCCACCTGTTTGAAGTTGACTAATTTTGAAAAAAAGATTGATTTAAAAAACTGTGCAAGTTAAAAGGGTTATTGAATTTTCCACCAAAATAGGGGTGGTTTTCGGGCTTATAGTGAAGACGATGTTCGCATTCACTATAGGTACGAATTATCTATTTACATCGCTTAACTTCAGAATTGATGTGATTCCGCCAACAGATAAAGCGCACATTGTAATGGCTTATTATACATATAAACTCATACTCCGTCTGTCAGCTTTCTGGAAGTGTTTGTTAATGGTGTTTGTGAGGAAAATATGTTCTTAACAATTTTTGCCCCACCTTGAAACCATCAATTTCATGGCAACAGCACAGATTTTACAGACCCAACCAACATTTTTTATATTAGGCAAATTACTAGCTCCATCGTGTTCAGCGACTCAAAATAAATTAAAAACAATAGTCGGAGCATATTTTAACTTGACTTTACAAGCATCAAGACAATACACATTTTTGAAAACACTTCAAATTAAACTCGCGACCTCTAATTTATAATACAATAGAATTGACTGAAATTTTACTGAGTTTTACTTGTGTTCTTTAGAACCGCTCCAGACTATGAGACCTAAAAATTTCAAACAATCGATTTTTTTTTGTCGCCCTTATATAGCCGCATCAGACCAGTTTTGGTTAATATATTCCCTACTTTGTATTTGGAAAGCCGTTCTAATAATTGAGCTATTGGGACTCTGACCTTGAGGTATACAAAGTGCGCTTTTGTCATAGCTGTTAAGCCTTTAGCTTAAAGATATGATGATTGATTTTTCGGTTCCATCCCATACTGCTCGTTTCAATGCAAAATAATGCCGCTCAAAAAAAAACTGCTTATCCTCTGCTTCATGATATCGTTCCATAACACTTGCCGCGGCATTTAGAAATATTTTCGAGCTTTTCTTCGATTAATAGTCGTCAAGCGGGCTTCAGAAGCTGGAAATCCACCTCTTATAATGTTATCATTCTCGGTCAGCTGTACAGTTGGCATTTCTTATAAAAGAAAGTGTTGTGACAGTCTGTTCGGACATTAAAGAGACGTGTGACAGTATCAATATACGGCTATTATGTTCCAGACTGAACCTAATATCTCCCAACAAATTCTGTGAACTCATTTATTGCAACTTTCAATTTAAAGATCTTTGCATACAAAACGATGATGCTTTTGTCAAAAGACACTTCTTCACGGCCATACCTCAAGGTTGTTTTTATTCCCAGCTGCTTTAATTTATACATAGTTAGTTCATAAAAATGTTCATATTTTGGGATGTGCCAATGACATTGTCATCTTTAGCTTACACGCGGGCGGATCTATCTAGAGCAAGAGCTGGGATTCAAGCTGCCCTCATTGCTGTTAAAAGTTGTCTCTTGCAGCTACAATTGGAGCTGTCTACAAGCAAAACAAAGGCCATGATTTTTTCCAAGAAACAAAGTAATAAATTTACTGTTGCACCCCTACAAATAGGAGTTAACTTAAAATTTGTTTAAGTCTTCAACTTTCTCGACTTTAAGTTCCATAAGAATTTTATTCTTAGATATCATTACATCAATGTAATCTTACTTATATTTATATTATTTTTCTTATTTAGTGTTAAGAACTCTAACTTATCTCCTATCTGTAATATTTTATTTTAGGCCAACAAGGCTTTTTATACATGTTGAATAAATGAATGAATGTATTGCGTACTCATTGTGATGTGACGTGGAAATTCAATGCTCAATGTCGTATCCGTCTCTAACTAGACCTAATCAGATCGAATTGGAAAATCGGGTCCGTTTTATTCTAGAATGTTGTTAAAAAGATTTTTTTTTAGACTAGAAGCATTTTGTCTTTGAAATATTAAACTTTTCTAATGTTCTTTTGTTTTCGAAAAATTTCTGGAGAAAATTCAGAAATTAACATTTGTTTTCCACAGCAAACATCACATTTTCGCGACTCCATTTGAGGCGATGCTACTCAGACCGATAGCAATTTTTCTTCCAGTGTCTAAATCACTGACTTCAATTGATGAAATCAAGTGTAGATACAATAAGTTCTTAATGCGTCGAAAAAATTTTAAGAGTTTTTACGGATGGTTCAAAAACTTTTATTTCCGTTGGCAATGGATTAGTTATGAATGCTTAACATTGTGGAATATTTTCTCCCAAACCTTGCTTCATCTGTCTACTCAGCGGAAGCGTTAGAAATTATTGCAGCTATTAAATTGATCTCTGTGCAGGACTCTTCCAAATTTATTATCTCTGATAGCAAATCTGTGCTCATGGCAATTACAAGCGCTTTTGTACGAATCTAAGGGTAAGCATATTCATTTCCATTTATAAACACAAAGTTTTTCTTGTAGGGTTTAGCGTTGTAATTAGCATGGAAAGTCTTATGCAAGGTTAACTTGACGTTCTGTCAGGAATTTTTAATAAAATAAGTCTTATTCTATTTCGTTTTTTTTTTAATTATTTGAGTAGATAAAATTTTATTTAAATAACCGACTTTGCACTTCATTATGTGAAGCCGCCATTTTAATATTAGTCTTCTAAAATATTTCTTTTAATTTGAGGTTATGGTGCCTCTGACAATTAATTACCGACGATGTAAAACCACCACTTTATTTATGTATATAGTCTTATTAGAATGTTACTAATTATTTGACTTAGCGCTTTATTAATAAAAATGTCTTATAACGTAACTATTAACTGTAACGTTTTAAATAGTCAAAATAAAAAAAGAAAAAAAAAAAAATCGGTAAAATCAAAAAGATGTCAAAAAAAGGAACTCAATTTGATTATATAAAAATACGGGTTATCCGAACCACGTGAAAGGGAGCAGCTATTAAACATCAACTAAAAAACGGAACTCCCTCAGAATAACTAGTTGTCATGCACGCCATGCGTAATACTGTCAGCACTGAAATTTGGGCTGCTTATGATTACGAGTGTCTTCAACTTTGAATTAATAATTAACTAATAGTTGGTCACGGATATAGAGATTATGACATTGACGGTTGGTTAATCGAGCCACATCTTAAAAAACAACTAAGAACAATTTTTATGTAACATAGTTTATTTTACATATATAACATGTAATAGTTCTCTCATTTAGAAACTTGAAACAAAAATAAATACATCAAATTTTATTACATCATGCCACCCATTCCTCCCATTCCACCCATTCCGCCCATGCCACCCATTCCGGGTAGACCAGGTGCGTCTTCTTTTGGAATATCTGTTACTACAGCTTCGGCTGTGGTTAGAAGTGACGCAACGCCAGCAGCATCTGTGATAGCTGTTCGGACCACCTATAAGAAAAAATAGATTAGTTTTTGTATGAATTGTTTGTTTTAAATCTAAAGCACAATTTTTGAATATAGAAAACTACACTGCTATATAGAAACCGCAGTATGAACTGAAGTATTTTGGATAAAAGTGTAAGTATGAGACCAAGTACCTATACTGGTACTTAAACTTGAGTACGTAGATACTGGTGCTTGTAAACTTGATCTTTTCACTATTTTTCATTTAAATAAAGTTATTTGTTTATATGAAGCCCAATGCTGGCGTTTTATAACTTTAAAAACACCGGGAGTTTTTTAAATTTTTCCAGTGTGCGCTACTTCAACTATAGAAATATTGTTAAAAATAACATTAAAGCTTTAATTCGTTGATTTTATTTATTCAAGCTGAACATTTCTAATTCGACTGAAAGTAAAACTATTTAAACCCAAATTGCCCGAAATTATAAACAAATTAAAATAAGCTTTTAACGACATACGAGTAAGTGCATTTTAAAAGTGAAGTCTGTTATAGTCGACTTAAAACCTGTTTTTACTCTTAAAACGCGTTTAAAATTTAAAAATAGGTGATTGGTTTTAAATATTTAATAGGAGCTGTAAGTGACATTTCGTAAGAAAATTTTGTTGTAAATTATTTTTTGGTAAGAAAAAAATTACAACGCAAGTTAAAAAAAAAGTCAAACTACATATTAGCCGTTAATTACAAAATATAGATTTTCGCCGTAATCGACATAATTAATAAATTTGTTTTTGTGGCAGTTTGAAATTTTTACAAATGATTTAGAGTCATAGCAACAATATGATAATATTGAAACAGGCAAATTAACGCTCTATTTAAACACTGTAGAACCATAAAGCTTTTAAATATCACAATAACGGTATTCACGATCCAGGGCAAGAACTGTGGCAAGTTAGCAATGAACTTTTTTTTAAGGTATGACAGACGTAGATTGTTGTTGTTAAGAGCAAATCGGACTTTTTGGAGTTTTACGCATCTTTTGCATATAACATGAGCGCATATACAAACTTTTTATTAATATTATCAATTTACATATTTACCTTTGTTGGATCGATAATTCCTTTTTCTATCAAGTTTCCGTATTCTCCTTTTAAGGCATCATAACCATAGTCCCCATCTTTTGTCTCAACTCGTGCCACAACTGTTGCTCCATCAACGCCAGCATTTTTGGCAATAGTCAAGCATGGCATACGAAGGGCGCGGCGGACTATATCAACACCCATGCTCTAAAGTTAAATTAAAAAATCAATTAATATTTTAAATTGTAATATTATAGAAGTTTTGGTTATAAAATCCGAGTAAATCTCAAAGATCGATCGTTTTTTGTTATTTGTATCACACAATACTTTTTCAAAAAGCATATACGTTTCAATAACTAAATAAACTGCAATTTATCCGATCATAGGTCAACTTCTGTCGTTTTTTCTACTGAGTTGCTTTAAATATCACACCTTTTAAACAACACCATGGACCAGGTCAGCAATCTCTATTTATTTTAAGCACCCTCATTCCAGGTAAGTTCTTCGCTATTGTTATATGGTTGTGTTGTGATATGTTATAGAATTCTTTCTCAGAAGATAAGAAAAATTGTTGAGGAGTTGACGCAATGGCTGTATCGCAGCGCTCCAATAATGGCAACACATGCTATCTCTCAGATTAATAGTTTCAAGTTTTGTAGTTCACAAGTCGATGAATGGAAACAGTTTCAGTCCGAATCAAGTTTTTGAAATGAAAACGTACAGGGCCTTGTTTTAAAGGTAATTTTAGACGCATTTAAAAAATCACCTATCGAAAAATAGGACGTGTAAACGTAAACTCAAGTTTTCAACTGCTTGTGATACATGGTTTGCTCCCATTTTTTAGCCTTGTAATATTGTCTTTCACTAGGTATCATATGTTAGGCCTTTCAACGATACCAAGAGGGGAAAACGAAAGGGTCGAGTACAGAATTTGTCATACTAGGAAATTCTCTTTCGTGCTGTTTGTTCGCTGATATGCTTTGATTTTACGTTTGTTGTGGGCGGGTTGACGCAGTAATTGCTTTGACATTTATAAGCACAAATAAATTTTAGTTTCCGGTGCAAAAAAAATTCACAAAAGAGAATAGACAAGAATTTCTTTCACAGAATTTCCTAGTGTAAACCATCTCTAAATAGCTTATGTTTCCACGACGACCTCTTAATTTGATGTGAATTTCTTTCTGGAGAATAAAGCGATTCGGCACCAATTCAGAGGAATGAGCGGATGTATTGTCGTGATAGAGCAGCACTTTTTTATAATGCTACATTTCGCCTCTGACCGTTTTTCTTTCGATTGGTCAACAAGACGTCATTGATTTAATTTATAATTTCCTCGTAAGTCACTTCGACGACATCGAAACTCCGTAAGCCACTTATGAATTATTAAATGTGAAAGAGCGATTCTTCGTAATGCTTTTTCAATCCTCTATAGGTTGCATGAATGTTTTCCATTCAAAACGTGATGTTTAATCAACGTAATTTTCAAAGTCTATCAAAACAAAACTGTCAAGCCGGCATGAAGGTAATAGACCATTACTAAAAAGAATGCTACTATTCAGATACATAGTACATATAACATACATTAGGGTGACAAAAAAATCAATTGTTTGAAATGTTACTTCTCCTAGTCTGAAACGATTCTACAACACCTTAAGTATTAATAGAATTCTATTAAGAATTAGAGATCAGGAGTTAGATTTACTCTTAAAATATGCTGACTTTTGTTATTAATATGTTTTGAGTTGCTGAATACGATAGAGCCACTAATTTACCCAAAATATTTACATTTTTTTGTGCTATACACCATTTTTTTATGCAAAAAAGAAAATATGGGAAAAAAATTTTTTTTTTTTTATTCTTTTCTGAGACTACAAAGCGCAAAAAAAAAAAAATTTAAAAAAAAAATTTATAAAAAAATATATAAAAAAAAAAATTATATAGTTGTGTTATTAGCATTTATTTATTGAAAAAAACATAAATAAAAAAAATTCTTTTGGGCGCAAAAAGTTTTTAATTTTTCATAGAATAAAATCTAAAATCGTCCTAAAAGCTAGTAAAAAATAATTTGCCATCTTTGCTATCGCATCGTGATCTTTATAAAAAGTATTTGGATTTTCAATTCACCCTCACTCTTAATCTAAAAAGTAGAAATTTTCATGAAATATTTTTTCGATCTATTTTGAGAAAATATACAAGCATGACGATTCTGGCGGCTGTATTTTTTTTTTAAGTTTTGTTGATTTACGTGTAAATTTAGTGTTTTATTTAATTTCGTCAAAAACACATAGAAGCAAGAATTTTTTACACATTCAAAACCAGGCACATCTGCTTCCTAGTAACTTCATTGCTCCAAAACAATGCTTTGTTTGAAACGGTAACGTAGCAAGAGTAAAGTGGTTATAACAAATATGTATACCGAAACACTTCATTTAAAGCAGATGACGCAGCGAGAGCAAAGTGTTTATTTGTTTGTACTTTAGCGAAGTGCTTTAAAATTTTGATAGGGTTGAAATTGTAAAGTTCACTACTTAAATTTTCTTTTAAAAAATTTATATATCCATTTATAATCAGCTACGAATAATTTACTCTTTTCAAAAATGTTAAATTTTATGCAAAATACAACATACCTGATCTTCATTTAAGCCCTTTAGTTCATCTAACTTTGGTATACACCTTAATAAAGCAGTTCCGCCACCAGGAACAATACCTTCCTCAATTGCTGCTCGTGTTGCATTTAATGCATCATTAACTCGATCTTTCTTTTCATTTACTTCAACTTCACTGGATCCTCCAACTCGTAACAAGGCAACGCCAGATGATAATCGAGCAAGACGTTCTTGAAGTTTTTCTTTCTCATATTCAGATGTTGTATCTTCAATTTGATCCTTTAATTGATCGATACGTTTTTGAATATCATCTTTACTGCCTTTTCCTTTGAGTAAAAGTGTATCGTCTTTTGTTATGACAACTTCACCTACTTTTCCTAAATCGTTCAACTGAATGTCTTCTAGTTTAATTAGGTTAGCGTCATCTCCAAAAACAATTCCACCAGAAGCAATAGCCATATCGGTTAAAGTTGACTTGCGATTGTCTCCAAAACCAGGTGCTTTTACAGCAGCAACCTGCAAGCCTATTTTAAGACGATTTACAACCAATGTGCTAAGTGCTTCTCCATCAACATCCTCTGCTATTATAACTAACGGTTTGCGTTGAGAATTTGCAAGCTCCAGTGCTGGTATAATGCTTTGTACAGATGAAATTTTCTTTTCAGACAGCAATATGAGTGCGTCCTGGAACTCAATCTTAGCACCCTTAGACGAATTAATAAAATAAGGAGAAATGTATCCTCTATCAAATTTCATTCCTTCGATAACTTCTAGTTCATCGTTAAGGGTTTTACCGTCTTTAACAGTTATGACACCATCTCGCCCAACTTTTTTCATAGCTTCGCTAATTAAATCACCTATTCCCTTATCTCCATTCGCAGATATAGTAGCTACTTGAGCAATTTCTTCTGGCGTATTAACAGGTCTAGACATAGCTTTCAAATTATCCTTAACGGTTTCAACAGCTAACATTACTCCACGACGGATTTCAATTGGGTTAGCCCCTTTTGATATTTTTTCAAAACCTTCTTTAGCAATGGCTCTTGCCAATACCGTTGCTGTCGTAGTTCCATCGCCAGCTTCTTCGTTGGTGTTATTTGCGACATCTTGCACCAGTTTTGCCCCAATGTTTTGAAATTTATCTTTTAGCTCTATAGATTTGGCAACCGTAACGCCGTCTTTTGTAATTTTAGGAGAGCCCCAGGATTGTTCAATTATAACATTTCGTCCTTTCGGCCCCATTGTTACAGCAACAGCGTCAGCAAGAATATCGACACCTTGTAGCATTAAGGCTCGGACCTCCGGACCAAATCTGACATCTTTAGCAAAACAACGGACTGCGAGGTGACGATTAATTGCTGATCGAGCAAGTGTAGCTGGTAAACGAAACATCTGTGAAAAAAAAATTTCATGCATTAAGATATAAATGTTTAGTATTTAAAATCTAAATTATGTAAATTAGTTTAAATTTATCACCAAATAAGCAAATACAAAAATTTAATTTAAACCAAAAGTTGCATTGTACCGTGTTTTTTTCTTGATTGCAAAAGTCAATATTACATTCCATTGAGATTATCCAAAAAGTTGAAAGTCGATTTTAATAAAAAATAGTACGCACAATGGTCACTAGAGTTAGTACGCAGTAAGGAGGGAGATATTTGCGTCAACTACACTATTTTTTATGCTATTAAATGTCACTAATATGTAGACATATAAGTTAAAACAAAATCGCAAACTTAACGAGTAAAATTATAGTTGCTATGTATGCATAGCACATGACTGGACTACCCAGCAAACTTGTATTTTCCATTTCGAAATGAAGAGTTATTTCGCGGAAAAACAATTGTTTAAAATATCAGACGGCAAAAAAGAAACAATTTGAAATAGAAAAGGAAAAAGTACAATAAACGATTACTAGCATAAACAACGAGCAGCAAACTTGGTGGATTTCTTCGCACATATGAAGAGCTGAGTTGCAAAACCCGCCAAGTCCATATTTCGCGTTTTTGGGAAAATCGAAAAAACTGTTTTCCACTGAAATTTAACTACAGTAAAAAAGTAGATTGATCCATTGCAATAGTTGTCAAAAGTTATTAAAATTCTGATTTTTCATTACATTTTATGACCTAATCTATAAGGACTATAATAAAAAAACGTTTGGACTTGGCGGGTTTTGAAACAAAAACTGTGGACTTAGCGGGTTTTGAAATTGAAAACGTGGACTTGGCTGGTTTTGAAAGTGAAACCTCGTGACTTAGCGGATTTTGAAAAATAATAATAGTAAAAGGTTCCGAAATCATTTTTTAAGAATGGCTAAGTTTAAATTAATTTCAAAACATTTGAATAAATGTAGACTGAAATTTTAATTACATAATATAATTTCAATGTTAAAATAACATAAGACTATTTGCATTTATGAAAGTCGAATCTTTTTTAATGAAAAATTGGACTTGGCGGGCTTTGATAAAAATAATTTTTCACAAATTATTGCAATCAAAAGTTTGTGAAGGGAAAATTTTTTTTTTACAATTTAGAGTATGTAGGCTTGTAAACAAATATTTTTTTTGTCCCCTCCTACAATATCTCACATTTTCATTTTTTTGGACTTGGTGGGTTTTGCATCTCAGCTCTTCATATGTAGATAGTAACTTGGCGAATAAAACGCAGCTAATATCAATAATTTATTATGATGTACAAAACATAACAGCCGAACGTAAGCGAGACGTACCGAACCGTATTTCGAAGCGTACACGACGAGTACACACACACGCAGCCTCTGCTTGAGCTCTTCCGCAGTTGCCCGCGCGCGGCAGAATGTCTGACACTGCTCTAAATCAATAGTGCAATGATATTAGACAAATTATACAAGGTAGTACCCGAAAGTACAGTTGTCTCAACCACCAAAAATTATGACAGTTTACAATTGGAAACATCGTTTGTCAAAACTTTCGCTGTAAACAGTGCCCGCTTTTGCGCCATAAAAGAGTAATAAACATTTTTCGTAGAAAAATTTTTGACCATTTTTGATTAAGCTATCATATTCTTGGGAAAGTACGCAAAATAGGCAGAGAATACACGAGTACGCATGAAAGCAAGATAATTAGTACACAATTCTTACTCGTACGTGCCTGGGCATCGGTGGTTGCTGTAATTTCTTGTTGAATCAGAACAAAATTAGCTGACAATAAAGTTCTTCCTAAGTAGAGTAGCCGACTTCACGTCATAACGCTCTGTAAAATTGGATATTGTGAATTTGGTTTGCAATTTCACAACGTAAGCGTACACATGATCAAATTTTAGTTTGTTTTGACCATTAAAGAGTAAATATGTGATTGCGGATAAATAATTACGTTTATGGAAATAGGTACGTCGATGAAAAGGAAAATTAATTTTCAAAATAATAAAGGATGCTCTTCCAGGCCAATTCTGTTTGGGTGAAGAGAGAATACTTGCTTTTACAATTTTCGCGCTGAATTTTTCGATCTAAGATTTCCCAAAGGTTCTCTGTAGGATTGAGATTCGGCGATTGGGCGTGCCACTTTAAAACTTCGATCCTATTAGCTGCCATCCATTGTCTTACACATTTAGCCGTTTATTTCAGGTCATTGTCGTGTTGGTAGATCCACTTTAAAGGCACCATAACATTATGAAGAATGTCTTTGTATATGAAATGGTCCATTATGACGTGAATATTATTATGTTCAGATGTTGAACTTTGATTCAGAAGTAAAAAGTACAAATTCAAGCCGCGGCCGTCAAGCTAAGCCGCCTATCACAGCTGTGTGAAATATTCAAGCTCAATTCAGTTTGAATCCTTTTATATCTCGGATATAAAGATATTTTTTTATAGCCCGGACGATTAACTGATCCAATGAACAAGGGGAGCGAAAGTCGGGAAATAACATCACTATTTGCTTCTATTAAATTCACTTATGATTTTTTCTCGGATTAGATCAGAATACTTATTTCGAGTCATTAAACTCAATTGAGGCTTGTTAATAATATTAATCAGGAATCTATTTAAATTGACTAAATACTTTCAAAAAATTTCACTTTTTCTTGGACAGTTCGAAATCCAAGCTAGTTGAAGAACATTATTTTTAAAAACAATTAAAACATTTCAATTTTTTTTTTTTTTTTTGTTTTTTGAAAAACCAAAACTACCAAAGGCAAAAAAGCATAAAAACCTGCAATAATGAAAAAATATATGTTAATATATAAAAATTTCTAATAATTTCAAGAAGTTCATTAGCTTTGGAAATCTAATTTAGTCTGCAGACACGCCTTATTCCACGCCCACCTCAACTGGAGTGTCCAAAAATGAAAGACTGACTATGTTGTTTTCTGACAAATCCAATTATAACTTGAAAGATTCGGATGGGATAAGGAGTGTACGGAGACCAAAAGGAGAAAGATTGAATTGTAAAGCCGCTGTAAGGAACGGAGGTTTAAGTGTCAAGGTTTAGAGTTTCTCCTCTGGTCAAGGGATTGGGTCAATTCATAGGATTGAAGGAATTATGGATCGTTTCATGTACCATGACATGGTAAAAGATGTGATGCTGCCATATGCCGAAGAAGAGATGCCACTTAAATGGAGGTACCAACCAGACAACGATCCAAAATACTCGTCTTAAGTTTTTTAGGCTTGGCTTCAGAGCAATAGGATAGAATTCTTGGTTGGCCTGCCCCGATCTGCACCCTATTGAAAACTTGTGGGCGGTCGGTAACATGCAAATCAATAGAAAAAATTGCAAAGCCACGGCAGATCTGTTTCAATCCTTAAAAATAGCCTGGGAAGGGAAATCGCAGGATATCATTAATAATTCAGTGTCCTGTATGCCTAAAAGATGTGTTTGTGTCGTCCAGAATAAAGGGTTCGCATCTAAGTACTAATTTAAAAGATTTTATTTACCATAAAAAAGGGGGGTGCTTTAGTTTTGTCCGTTAAGTTTTCTGGTTTAATATTCATTTTTTATTTATGAGACGCTGAATTTTTTAAGTTTTTTTTGTGAATAATAAAGGCATAAATAAATAAGTTAAATACACAACATGTTTCAAAAATGTCGATTTCATAAAAAATTTATAATTTGAAAAAGTTTACTAAGGGGGTGCTTAAGTTTTGGCTAATACTGTACATATTAGGGTGATTATATATTTTTTTGATTTCTTTTAAGGTGCTGTTGTGAATAAATTAAGTTTATCACGCAATCGCAGCTCTGTAGCTCAAAGGTGGTGCAGAAGCCTGTAAATTGTATGGAAAAACTATATTTTATTAAAAAAATCTGAGAATAAAGAATTGATTTATTTTGTTGGACTGTTAATGGTCGATTTCCGAAGTAACTTTTTGTGCTGAATTTGACCTCAAAATCGAACCATCACATCAGGATTTTAAAGTATTTGAGTACTTATAAAATGTTTTTTTTTGTTTACTTTCAAATTTATGTATAGGATTAAGAAATTTAAAGCTTATTTTAAAGAGGAAGAATGGTAGTAAAAGTTTTTATTAAAATTTAAACAATCGCTTCAATAAAGCAACACGGTCAGCCAAAAAATCTGAAGACAAAGAGGAACAAAAAATTTTAAGTAAAAGCAAATCCCTGATTGAGTGCTCCAGATCTGGTAATTGGACTCTTCACCGAACAAATGAAATATGTATCAGCACAAGCCGTTGGTCGGATCATCGGAAAGCAAGGGTACAACGGCCGAGTAACCAGAAAGACTTATAAATTTACGCAATCCGAAAGTAAGACTGAATTCTGCATTGAAGCACACCAACAAGGATCAGAGCCATGGATTAGCACAAGTTCTTCTGCAAAATCATACAAATACAATACAAATTTGAGCGCACAACGATTCAGTTCTACTTCAGCAGAAGTATGGTTGTTTTACCACTACATGGAATCAAAGTTTTGCGTGCATGGTGTTGTCCACCATAAATCAAAGTTGATGGAACGATGAGAGTAAATTCAATTTGTCTTGAAGCGGTAGAAGGCAAATGATGTAGCCTAAACTAAATACAGACCTTAGACATCAAAACTAAACAAACTATAAAAAAAGCAGGTGGTCAAGTTATGGTGTGAGGCTGCATTTCATTCAAAAGCGTTGGAAGTTTGTTTATTGATTGTATAATGAAAAAGAGAAAAAAAAACTTATTTAATTCGGAAAAACTTAAAAACTTTTAAACTACACGAGGAATATTATCTAAACATAAAGCGCTTGCTCTAAAGTGCAATCGTTACACTTCAGTTAGATGGATTTTGGAGAGTCTGAAATGGCTTCATATTAGGAAATGGCCACAACTGAACACACTAATTGCCGTTTTCAAAGTCAACAATTGTATTACGCCAAGGTATCTAACTCAACATTCCACGACCGTTGCTGAGGGCAACCATATGGACTAAGGAACGCCAGCAATTTTCGAGAAGAATTTCAGAATACAACAAAAGAGCAAAACACGCAGCTTTGCAAAGATTTCCAGTTATTCAATACATTATCGGAAGATACCAAAATGAATAAAACTTTATTGCAATATAGGTATGTTTTTTTTTTCGTACAAATTTTGGAACAGATTTACTTTAGCTGACATTCTGCAATTTTTTTAGGGGTAATTGGGGGTAAAAAACAATAAAAAAATATCAAAATAAAAGTGTCGCTCGGATCGGAGGTATAGACATCGGAAGTGCGGCCATAGCTTTTGTGAAAATGAGAACCGCTGAATGGAAAATGAAAAATATGAGTGTAATAAGAAAGATAATTTAATGGCCTACCTACAACACTGGTGAGCAAAGTTTAGAAATTTGACCTATTTTGGAGATATTACGATTTTTCTGAAATTTTAACCAATTTTTTTTAAAAAATCGTGATTTTTTCCAAAAAGTGTTAATGACCTATGTATAACTTTTTGAGCTTGTTAAGAAAGCTTAATTTATTCCCTTTAAAATGGTATATAGTTTTCTGTAAATTTTTTTATATTTACACCGTTTTAAAGAAAAACAAAAAAAATTATTTAAATTATTATTGAATTCTTATATTAACTATGTATTTATGGACAAAAATAATGAAAAACAACGACTAGTACAACTACAACAATTACTATAAGACGATTCTCATTATAAAAAAATATGGTCATATAAATTAAAAATTATTTAAAATGTAAGGTTATGGTGAAAGAAAGGAGCGCCGCAGACGAATAATTTTTATTAAAAATTGCGCGAGATTTTTAATAAAAATTATAAGTTTAAGTTTTATAATGAGAATCGTTTTATAATTGTTGTTGTTGCTGTGTCTGGTTTTTTATTGTTTTTGTCGATAAATACAGACTTTTCATAAGAATTCATTGATTTTTTTTTATTTTCCGGCAAAAAAGGGGGTATATATGCCAAAATTTAGAAAAAATTTTATACCATTTTAAAGGGAATAAATTAAGCTTTCTTAACATGCTACAAAAACTATGGGACATTAGCACATTTTTTGGAAAAAATAAATTTTTTAAAAAAAAAAGTTAAATTTCAGAAAAATTATTAATATCTCCAAAATTATTGGTCAAATTTCAAAACTTTGCCTACCATTATAGTAGGCCATTAAACTATCCTTCTAATGACACCATTTTCTATTCAGGGGTTCCAAACTTATAATAATTTTTCAAAAGCTATATCCGCAACTTCCAATGTCTATATCTCCGAAACTAGATAAGAGCGATTTTTTTTTCTTTTTTATGTTTAACACTCTATTACCCATAGAAAAAATTGATTTGGAGAATGTCAGCTGAAGTAAACTTAAGTCATTTTGACTTTTCTTAACATGCTAAAAAAGATTTTAGGTCATTAACACATTTTTTGGAAAAAATAAGGTTTTTTCAAAAAAAAATTGGTCAAAATTCAGAAAAATCGTTCTCCAAAAATATTGATCAAATTTCAAAACTTTGTGTACCCATTAAATTATCCTTCTTATGACACCCATATTTCTACTTCCCATTTAGGGGTTTCCAACTAATCATTTTTCCAAAAGCTATATCCGCAACTTCCGATGTCTATATCTCCGAAACTATATCCGTGCGACTTTTTTTATTTTTAACCCATTTCCCCTAAAACAAAAAAAAATTGGACAATGTCAGTTAAAGTAAACCTGTTCCGCAATTTTTCACGCTTAGAGAGAATTCTTTTGCTTATTATGCAACTTACGAGTTTCTGCTCCAAAAGTTATAGAACAGACTGAAACAAGCTTAATTTTAATTTGCTCTGAAAATTTAATCGTTATAACTACAGTATGTTACAATGAATTGTAAAAAAAAGTATATTATAATAATAAATAAAAAAAAAATCAAAGGTCATAGAAACACCACTCCAATCACTTGCTATGAACCCAATAGATAATTCATAGAGCAAATTGGACAACCGTGTACGGCAAAAGCATGTTCTTAAAGCGCTAAAAGCGCGGCTACAAGAATAGTGAAAGAAAATTGGCAGTGATTAAGCCTCCAAAATTATTTATATGTACCCCAAAAACGTTTAAGAAAGAAAGGATATCATGCAGATATTAATTAAAAGTTTTTATTTTAAAGGTTTTTTTCTATATGGTTTCACAAAAAACCGACTGTAAATTTGCATACATTTTTCTCGCTTGTTCTACTCGTTTTTTGTTTGATTATTCTAAATGAAATATAATTGAATTTGAAGCTGATATAAAGAATTTTGATTTGCCACTATTAGTTTTTAATTTTTTATTAATCTTTATGTTTTTAATACAACTTAAGCAATTTTTTTACTAAAAACCGAATATGAAAGTCACTAACTCTATGATTTTTAAGCCAATGTAAAGTTTCGAAATATGTTTTTGGTTACGCAATTTGAGATTTATGTCATTACAAATAAATTTCATGGTTTTACTTACCTTTCCTTTTATTAAAAGCAACAAGCTTATTTCTTAATTTATTTGATAATTTTTTCTACACTAAAACGTGCAAATCAAAAGTAACCTCTTTTTTCTTTAGCAGAATGATCGCGAAGTATATGAGAACAATTCAATAGCCGCCTGCTTTGTTCGGTAAAACTTTAATAAGGGAACATGTAAGGTAGTTCACATGGTCCAACATGTTAGGTCTCAGTTTTCTATGTTTTTGTTCGCCTGGTCAAACAACATTTTGAAAAATATTATGAGGCTAGGTTCAGACGCTTCAATCTGTTTTACAACGAATTTAAATGCCTTTTTTACACACACTCATCTGTTCACACTCAATGTTCTCCATTATTCATTCTATTAACTACATAGAGGAAAATGAGTGGATTGAATCAAATCGAGAGGAGAAAGACAAAACAGTATTAAACAAAAAACCCTTGGAGGTGGTAGGTGGTATTTGCGTTGACAAAACTTTTCTGATTGAAACATTTTATATCATCGTTTCCAATCGCTATAACTCCAAACACACTCAATGCCTTTTTATGCAACAACAATAGAAGACAACTAACCATTTGAAGTTACATCAACTTTGCTACAAGCATTACAGCACGTTCTAAAATTGCTAACTCCGCCCGCGAGAAATCAAATCATTTTTATTTTCATTCAGTTATTTTACCAAACAAAAAATAAGGTTGTACACGACACTAAAACGCTACAATGCGTTGTGCAACAAATGTTTTTGTCCTTGCTGTCCTTTATCTGAACCTTGCTTAAGACCTTCGCATCATAACAAAATGTTGTTGGACTTACTTAAGCCTGGTGCCTATTGAAGACGCTGCAAAGCAGCATGAGCAAGGCAGTTTTTGTAAACTAAATTTTTCAAGGGAGACGCAGTTATTTCCTGTTTTTTTAAATTTTCATTTTGTATATTTTTGTGCCTTGATACAATTTGAATTAGTTGTAATTAAGGAGTGTGAGCTTGGGAGAAAATTACTGGCGTTTTATGTATGCGATTCAGCCAATCTGCTGCACGAAACTAGATGGCGTCAGCTCTACGCCGTTAGCTTCTCAAATGCGACTGGACAAATACATTTCGCTAAAGTAAAAACTTTGATTGAAATTCTATGTCGTCCTACTACATAATTGCATATCCTGGCCATCGATGGTGAATCTCGAAGCGATTCATAGAAGGAGAAATGATAGAGTTGAATACACTCTGTTAGAAATGCATACCGACTACGATGATAAGTAGACAAACAGCAGCGAACGTGAACGCAAGCAGAAAAACAAATAAAACTCAACGAAACACCAAACCAAGCCAAATAAAGACCAATACAATAATTAATACCTATATTTATAAAGTGAACTTCAGTTAAGTTTCAAATAAAATAAAAACGTTATGTGTTTCTTGTATGCTTTTCTCACATCTAAATAAAATTTAATTTATGCCGTGTCTAAAGCACATACTGTCCAATATGGCTAGACAACATTAATGATCGATAATGTGAGCTTTAGACAAAGCCGCTTGACACACGTGTTGTACGGATTTCAAAATTTTTTGATTTTTCAGCTGGCTTGTCCAACAATAGAACCTGTGTGAACTGACTGTCAGGGCTAGTAAAATTTTTACTTCTATGTGGACGCTTATAAATTGTTCTGTAATTGATGTTTGATGCGATGTTCCATAATGTGAACGCAAAGCAATATTGACAGTCACACATGTTGTCACACCATTTTGGATTGCATGTGTGATAATGTGAACAGCCCTTTTGTCTTAGATTTTGACATTAATGAAGCCACATATCTCTCTCAAATTCGTGGGCTTGTGACTCTCAATTCGACATTTCAAAGTCGTCAAAGAAATGAAAACTAAAGAATTGTATTCCGCTTTTGGAACGTATTGTGTCAAGAGTTTGTGTAGCATAAAGTACTATACAAATTTGTAGAATTGGGTTTTATTCTTTGAAAAGAATTAAAGAAGAGATTTTATAATCATTTATGTTAAAAGAAGTATTTGCATAAATAAAATCGAAATTTTAGCTGCAGAATTACATAAATATATATCGTTGGTTTCATACACAATTCATGATAAAATACGTTCCAAAAGCAGATTACAATTCTTTCATAAATATTTCTTTGTTTGCGAGCTTGGTTAGCTAACCCAATAAATGTAAATTTCTTTGAGCCAACCATTAAAGCATTGTAGTGAATAAAATGATTCATAATTGAGTTCTATTGGAAATGTTTACTAGTGAAATTAAAAGTTTTATATAAATTAAAAAAATATAGAGGAGCATTTGAAAGAATTCAGTTTAATACTAATTTCCAAAACGACAAAGTGTTAAAAAATTTAAGATTAAATGTACATGTGAGTCAATAAAAAGGCTAAGTTTACTTTAGCGACTCCTCATAAATAAATCTGTTTTTGAACGAATTTTTTGATGCATAGAACAAATATGTAAACAAAAATGGTCGCTTAGACCTAGGTTCCATTGGAGTTGTCGAAATAGCTGTAAAGTTGGGAACCGCTAGTCCGATTTTTAAAATATGAATCACAATCGGAACCGCTAGTCCGATTCTTAAAATATGAATCACAATCGGAAAATGATTAAACTTTTCTTATGTGATTTTTAATTTTAAGAATAAATGCGTAATCAAAAAGTGTCGCTTGGATCTGGTTTTGGAGATATAGCCTTCTCCATCTCATTAGATCTTTTTTAAAGATCGCTATAAGTCGGGAGTTTGTTTTCAAAATATTGGTTTTTCATATGAATGGTAATTTAAAAACTCAACATTTCGAGATATTGCAACTTTTCTGAAATCGTCACCGATTTTTTTTTAAAGAAACTTATTTTTTCCAAAAATGCGTATGAAGCACTAACACTTTATTCCGACTGCAAAAAAAAAATATATCAATACGTTTTTTTGAAAACTTTGAATATCTGGATAATAACCACAACAACAAATAATATTAATATTGCAACAACAACATTATTTGAGCATGCGGTGCTATTTTTCATAAAAAAGGCTGAATTTATATAAAAAGATTATCATAAAAATCCGTGCGCGCGGTGCTAGCGAAGTCGGTGTTGGACATACTACAGTGAACCGCGACAGAAGGCCTCCGCGAAGCCAGTGTTGGATATAATAGAGGATGCAAAATCTGAGCCGCGCCCGAATTTCGACAACTTACCCCCACTTTTATGTAGAACTACTGCGGCTAGCAAAGCCGGTGTTGGATATATTGCAGATTTAAATCTTGAGCAGCGGTTGATATATGTTTTAGTATATGTATATTATCTTAACGAATCTGGTGAAAATACTGTCAAGAGAAGACATTATATCAAAAAGATATAAAAAACTTGTCAAAACTCATCAGAATGATTTTTTTTATTTTCCGTAAGAAAGGGTTCATATAAAAAAGTTTTGGTTACATCATTTTAAAGTTAAATAATTGAGTTTTCTTAGTATGTTAATAAAAAAATACTCACCTGCTTAAAATAATAGTTACACTATTGAGATTTAGTTTAAACTCTATTACAAAAGAGTTTGGCAGTCAGGTATTCACTAAAAAAAATCATGTGATTCCCTAAAGTTTTGAGCGTTTCTACTTCCCAGCGGCAAATCGATGAAGTACTCTGAATTTCCATATATGAAAAGCTATACCCTTTGTGTTGTATGTTCCACAAATGAAATTTTTACTGTGATATTTTGTTTATTTGTTTACTGGCTGCCTGCTTTGTATATGGAGCTGTAGGCAGTCCGCTTGCTAGCTGCCTGCTTTGTATATAGAGTTGTAGGCAGTCTGTTTGTTGGCTGCCTGCATTGTATATGGAGTTGTAGGCAGCCTGTCTATTTGCTGTCTGATTTGTATATGGAGATGTAAGGGGTCTTGCCTGTTGGCTGCATACTTTGTATGTGGAGATGTAGGCAACTCGGCAAACTAAACAGGCACTTAGTAAGCGATGTTTTAAGGCAATCTGCTTTTCTCTTGCAACACATTGTATATAGAGAGGTTGGCAAGCTGCCTACAAAGCGGCCATCCCTTTGTAAAAAGCATTTACAGTTGTGGCTGGGGTTGTGAGCATTACTGCGTACAATGAGCTGGGTTACTGTGCATAGTTTGAATGTTTGCCTGCTCAAAATAATAGTTACACCTGCAAATTCATTGAATTTTTTATTTGAAATTTTATTTTTTGAATGCTTTCTTGAGCTTCCCTTAGAAAAATGTTAAGTTTTCTTTAATTTAGCCTTAAAATGCAGTGAATTGACAACAAACATTTTAGTTGAGATGGGTCGTAAGCCACATTGCTCTGCTGAGGAATCCAGACAGGCTTTAACTTGAAAAAAAACGGAAAAAAAATTTTTCGCTGCATTGACAGGTTGCTGGATAGATCTCACAATTTCGTGAGAAATGTATTTAAGGCTAAACCAAAAAAAAAATCTTGTGGTAGACCACCAAAAACCGCTCCAAGAATTGATCGTCATATTGTAACTATCGAAAAAATACATTTAAGTCTTCAAAGGTAATTTTAGCAGAAATTGGGAACGTGGTTAGTGCTGAAATAATTCGACGACGTTAACTAAAGTTTAACAGACCTGGGCGCTTAGCCTAAAAAGTTAATTTGTTGCGGAAAAATATTTGAGCGTGTGCTAAATTTTGCAAGAGATCACGGAAACTGGAAACAAGGTGTCGCTAAAGTAACTTCGACCTCGAATTTACGAATATCTTATTCCAAAAGTATCTCACATTATATTTTATTGAATAAAATTATATATAATGAAAAGGATGAAAGCTTTGAAAATAGATTCTAATGGCACTCTTTGAGCTAACTAGAACATGTTTAAAAAAAATTTTTTCGAAATATAAAAGTTATATTCTTTCTGGATATATTTCAATAAATTTAATATTTAGTAGTTGATAAACTATAAATCCATGTGTAAAAGTACCCCTTGAGACACAAAAAAAAAAACAATCTTCAAGATAATTTGTAATAAGCTTACAATAAACAGAAAGCGTTAAGTTTGGAGAAAAATTCAACAAAACAACAAAGACCCGTACAAAATGTATTGGAAAACGGTTACAAATAATTTAGAGACAATCAAAGATAAGAAACGTTTCAAATGAAATCAAAAGACAGACATTGACACTTTAGAAAGATTTCTGAAATGGAAATGAAAGATTTCTGAAATGTAACTGAAGCTTAGTAAGATTTCATGTGAATGGTTTCTTCTAGGTTTACGAAACATTACATATCGAGTGGGTATGTACAGGGTGTTTTTTTTAGAGGTATAGAGCTTCGAATTGAAATAAAACACAAGAAAATCGTTTTAATGTCCATCAATTTGGCTTTATTGGAAGGATAATTTTATGCCATTAATGTTTAAATATGATTTCGGGCATGTGGCCGCCGCGGCTGGCTCGAATAAAGCCAATTCTACTGGTCCAATTTTGAACCACTTTTTCGAGCATATGCGGCCGTATGTCGGCAATAACGCCACGAATGTTGGCTTCCAAGTCCCCTAACGTTTCTAGTTTGTTGGCGTAGACGAGCGACTTCACATATCCCCAAAGAAAATAATCCAATGGTGTCAAATCACACAATCTTGGTGGCCAATTGACAGGTCCATTCCGCGAAATTATGCGCTCATCGAATGTTTCCTTCAATAAATTGATTGTGACGTGCGCTGTGTGGCATGTAGCGCCGTCTTGTTGGAACCACAACTCATCCACATTCATGCCATCCAATTCGGGAACAAAATAGTCGGTTATCATGGCTCTATACCGGTCTCCATTAACGGTAACTGACTCTCCAGCATTATTTCGGAAGAAGTATGGCCCAATGACTCCACCAGCCCATAAAGCACACCAAACAGTCAGTTTTTGTGGATGTAATGGCGTCTCAAGGGTCTCATGTGGATTTTCTTCACTCCAAATGCGGCAATTTTGCTTGTTGACGTAGCCATTCAACCAAAAATGAGCCTCATCACTGAACAAAATTTTGCGATGAAAATCAGCATCGAGATCAATCTCATTTTCGGCCCATACACCAAAATCACGACGCATTGCATGGTCTCGCGGCTTTAATTCTTGCACAAGCTGGATCTTGTAAGGTCGCAAGCCAAAATCTTCCATAAAGTTGATGGACAAAGCTCCAATTGCTGTGCACGGTGGCGAATCGATTCATTCGGGTCCTCTTCAACATTTTGCTCTACAGCGGCAATTGTTTCTTCGGTGCGCACTGTTCGACGTCTCTGCGGATGCGTATTATCACATAGAGTAAACGTAGTGCGAAAACGACCCATGGTTAACCGAATTAATTGCTCTGATGGACGATTATGTCGACCATGAAATGGACGGAGCTTGCGGTAAGCTTCGCGAACTGAACCATTATTTTCGAAATAAATTTGCACGATTTGCAAGCGTTGTTCTTTTGTCAACCTGTTCATGATGAAATGGCAAACCAAACTGAACATAAATGACATTAGAGTTGCCAGATTTGACCATAAAATGCCAGTTTTATCTCTATTCGAAAAACAAACCTCTAAAAAAAACACCCTGTACTTACTATATTTTTTCTTTAAAATAAACTTCAAACATTATTTCCCTCCGCTAAAATTTCTGATTGCGATTGCTGTATTTTTAAGGTTTCTAGAGCTACTCAATTGTAATCAGTATGTATTCACATGTGCTCGCCACATTAAGTATCTTTAACCTCTTCGTGCAGTCACTCCAGCTTATCGTCAATTTCGCACAGCATAACAGTTTTTACAAGTCGTATGTTGAGGACATAAAATAACAAACGTGCCTGCAATGATTGATTTTCTGATAAAAAATGCTATCTGTTGTTATAATTTATATTCTCTGAATTAAAAAGTTGACGTGAGATTTTCATTGACTCCCGTCCCATTGGTGAAATTTTTGCGGACCCCCTCCCCCTCTATTTTGACTCTCGTAATTTATGGACGTCTACTTATTTAGTAAGTTCTTGATCATCTGAGCTGAACACAATGCCGCCGGTTAGTTGATGAAACAGAGGAACCGATTTTATTGATCGTAAAACACGAATCAGCAGTTTTTCAATTTTTATCAGTTTACTCGGAAAGTAAATTGTATAGATAAGCAAAAAAAAAAAAAAGATTTTTTAGTAAAAAAAATTATGTTAAGATAGAATAATGCCTGAAATGAATTTTTCTCCATAAAAGTAAGCGATTCATTTTTGAAAAAAAAAAAGTTTTGTTATTCGGAATGAATTGTGTTCTTATAGATTTTGGGTGGCTAAAATTACTTCAAAATTTCTTTTTATAAACTACATAGAGGGTGTAATAACTTTGTCATTACGTTTGTAACACATATTAGAGTACGTGACAGGTATAGAAAAGCGAGTGACTGTTTTATTCTTCTAGTCTAATATAATCTTAAGAACAATATCATTTTTATAAAAAAGAAAAAGTGTTACGTGATATAGTAGTAATTTACCCACCCCATATATATATTATATAATAATCTACATCCCTATGTAACGCAATGTAGATTATTGTGGTCACCTTCCTCCCCCCTAAAGCCATTACATATTTTATGGACAGCCCCTGAACCATTTTTACCCTTAATATGTTAAATTTTAAGCAAAACTGCAATCAGTCAATGTTTCTTCCGGAACCAATCATTTTAATTCCATAAAAATTGAGCAGCTGCTGCTATCATAGTGCGTAATTAAGCTTTCCGCTTAACACATTTTATGCTAAAAAGGGAAAAGGGGGGAAACTGCTTTTGAACTGTATGCTGTGGTGTTCCACTGACATAAGATTAATATGATTATTTACATTTTGTTAAGATGCTATGTTTGCTAAATTCTACAAAGAGCATTCTAAAATTGTCTCTTATACTACCATAACAACTATGGCTACTACATATATCAACTTAACATAAAAGACAATGCTAAAATGCAATTTGTAGCATTTAGCAAACATAATATATTTATGTATATATAAAATTTAACTAATAATATCAATGTTATATCAGCGGTACCGCACAATATACAATTTAAAATCAGTTTTCCCCCTCGTTTTAGCATACAATGTGTTAGACGAAAAGCTTAACTACGCATTATGATAGCAGCAGCTGCTCAATTATTGTGGGATTAAATATTTGTTTCCGGAAGAACATTAGCTGATTACAGCTTTGTTTAGCTTATAATAATTTTTAGTTGAAAATGTTGGTCCTATATCTCAGTAAATCATGACGATTGGTGATCGGTTAACATAGTAAAAATTAATCGAAATTGGTAGGTAGTTCCTAATGTGTACAGTCACCAAAGTATTTTTCAGCTTATGTAATCGCTTAAACAATTTTTATCCCACTTTTTTATAAGTTGAATATGAAACATTTTTTGGTATTGCTAACCAATCACTTTACTTACCAAACTGAGTCATGAAATAACTTATAGTACTCACACAAACAAGAAATTTTTGTTCATACAATCCTTCTCCAAATCCTCTATTGTCAATTGTAAAAACCGGATGGCTAAATTTTTGTAGTAAATAGTTTCTTTAACGTTTTTTGTTTTAAATAAACCAACAACTGTCTATTAAATTTTAAATGTAAATATGAAATCTCCTAAACTATCAGAATAAACTTTGAACCAAAGACGCGCCCGTTGTAAGCTCGACATAAAACCATCCTTTTAGTCATCTTCGAAAAAATCAAATGATCGAGCATAACGAAAATAATTTGTTCACGCATACGCTTTCATATCAATTGACAATAGTTGTGTCTGTTTACTCCTCCAAATTTAAATTAAGGCGCCTTTTGTTGCCTTAATCTGCCTAGCTCGTGTCTTTTACTCCAAAATGTAGTTTAATGAGAGCGTGAACATGAGAGAAACATACAGTTGTTGACTCTGTCTTCGAATAATAGCTAACCAAAATCGCCTAAAGAATTTCCGTATTTAAATTCTGTCAAGTGTCAAAAACTAAAATAATTTTTTTAATTAATAATTTTTTACCAATTCTTGTCTGTTTACTTTTTAGTTAAGTCTCTCTTTGAGAGCAATTTTCCTCTTTCTCAAATTATTTAACTAAACATTAAACTAAATTAATTTAACTACAAAAGTAAACATACACAGCTATTATTAAGAAATTATTTTTTTTAAAAATTTCCAAACCTTTAACTAAAATCCATTTCAATAACAACCAAGCTTTTGTTTATAAAGCTACCGATATTATTAATTTACTTGTGACCCATTTTTAGATTTTTAAGAGGCGCAGAACACGAAAAAAAATAATTTTTTCATGTACAATTTATTAAAAAGTTACGAAAAAATATTTGATTATTTAATTTCCAAACGATTAATTAAATTCCAAATCATCCCCTTTACTATGCCAAAGTTTCGTTCAGATTGATTCATTTGCTCAAGAGAAATAGGTTTTCATATAAAATTTTATTTTGCAATAACTTTGCTTAAAAAAAGTATATCGAAAGTTTTTTTTTGGCCACATAGAACCATTTTTTCAACATTTTGATAGAACTTAGTATAGTCATTTTATTTTTGCTGATTACACGTATGTATTCTGACTCATAGATGAATGCCTCACTTGCCGAATTGCTATACCACAAAAGAAAAAGTAGAGAAAAATACAAAAACACATTGCATCGTTCATACCTACATTGTTAATAAGTAATTTCGATTATTTTGTGGTGTCAAGCTTAATTTTTTGGCACATTGATTTTATAATATTTTTTTTGTCTCTTGTACAAATTTGAAAAAAGTTAAAAATGAATTAAAAATATCGGACTTGTGAGTTTTGAACAATTTTCAAATTTAATAAAAGATTACTATCATATAGAAGAGGGTTTCCCAAACTTATTCTGCAAACCCGAAAATTTTATCGGGTAGTCCGATTTCAGGTTAGGTAGTCCCTAGTAAAAACTCACACGTAGCGACTGGTATAAAAGGTGTATTTACAGTGGCTTATAACCGGAAAATATTTTTCCTTTTTGTTTCCTAATTTTCCTCTACTACCTCTACTACTAAGAAAACTTTAGTTAAAAAAATTTAGCTTGCATATTCTTGTTTATTACTGGCCCCAAATTAGTAATTGGACATTTATTTAAAAGACAAAAAGAACATAGTTTTTTAGCACTTTAAAATTATGAACTTCTATATAAATAAAATGATAGCTATGTCCATCGATGTCCGCGCATCACGCAAAAACTACTGCATCTATTTTGATTAAATTTGCTTAGTTTTATTCCTTAGGCGCTTGGTCTCAATCTCCATTAAAAATTATCACGATGTTCCTATTAAATATCAAGTTATAAAAGTCTTAAAATTGCTTAAAAAAATTAATTGCGCAAATAGAAACAAGCATGCAAACATATCAAACCCTTTAGTGACAAGTTAATGCGTGTGCGTTTTGTTTTTTCTATGTGTGCTGTAATTGAAGCCATTTTGAGAGCGTGAGAGTAAGTCGATTTTCAAAACGAAACTCAATAAAACATTAAATTTCAATGCGTATAGAGAAATTACCGATTTATTAGCAATTTTTCTTATAACTTCACCTTCACGATTTTTTCTGAGAATTGAAAAAATCAAAACATAGAAATAAATAAAAATTATTGCTATATAATATGGATTTCGGATTGAAAATTTAAATATGGGAACCTTTGAAAAAGGAAACAAGCTACGCGTACAACTTCGCCGGAAAGAGCTGGTTTAAAATATATTAAGTGATATTTTGTATGGATATTTGTTGTGGAAGATTATTAATATTACTTGAACAATTTTGTTATTAGACCAGTTATGCGATAAGAAAAAAAGGGAAATTAGCTGGAAACATTTATTTCGGCTAAACTTTTGAAATTTGTTTCTTCTTGTTATCAATTTATTTTTATGTACAAACCTACTCTCTTAATAATTTCAGTGAAACCATACGATGCAGTTGAATTCTATTTATCCACATTCCGCCACAGTATTTGCCGCGATTTGTGCCTGTACTTTCGCCGTGCTTGGAATACTAGGTGAGAATTATTAACAGTTTTTTTTTTTGTGAAAAAAGTAAATTTAAAAATATAATTAGTTTCCTTTTTAATTTATAGGAAACGCAATCACAATCCTCGCTCTATTGAAGTGTCCTAAAATGAGAGGGCAGGCAACTACATCCTTTGTACTTTCGCTTAGTGTTTCAGACTTGCTGTTTTGTTCCTTTAGCTTGCCACTGACAGCTGTTCGTTTTTTTCAAGAAGTAAGATTGCAAAACATGTATTACTTACTGAGAATTCCATCTGATCGAATTTTTTTTTAATACCGAAAAATATATAATGTGCAAAGTAATCTCAAATCCTTAAAGTTTGCGTTTGTTACTACCACAGTCTGCTAAGGCAGCTTTTAACTGCAGTAATATTGCTTAACTATGTTTGTATCAGTTTGCGCAAGAAATTTGAAGCAGTTTCGACCTTAAACAACTAAGCATTTTCTTTGATACAAAAGGAAGGATATGCTAGCATGCTCTAATTTACAACATATACTATCTATCCACTAACTCTTATTAAAATCTGTTCAGCCATAAAGACGTGATTAAGGAAGGAACATTAAGGATATTCCTACCAATAAGGCAATAATTATGAAGTTAACACACAAGAAAATCGATGGTCTCATCTGAATTTCGAAATAAAGATATCTTAACCTTAACCATTTACTTCGGGATTTGATATCAATAGTGCCACTGGTTCGAGTACAATAAATTTAGATTTATTATTGAGTGCTTTAAGGGATGCTTGAACTATTATACAGGGTGGTCCGGTTTTGAACAGCCATACTCAAAGGTTAAATTTCCTGGTTTGCTGTGAATAAAAAATTGTATGTGGGGGATTTATGTTGAACGCTTTCAGGGTTCCAGGGTGTCTAAAAAAGTTCCTTTAGAGTAATACTTACAAACAAAAAATTATCTCATAACTTTCTAAGTAATAAAGCTAGAGCAATAAAATGAAAGAGTTTCATTAGGTAAATAACTCACATTTTTTTTGTAGTGCATACTATTATTGCTAGTTGTGTTTTCAGTTCAGAATTGTCGCTCAAGAACTTTTTTTAATTTTAAGTTACAGTAATTTTTTGAAATGATTGTCGCAAAATGTAATTTTTCATCCATACTTTAATGTACTACTAACTACAAGTTTGCTACGCAAAGTTTTGACCTGGGGTGTACGCACAATTAATACCCAAAGTGATTTTTTAGCTACCTACTGCACTCAATGAATTTTTCTTTTGTAACAAAATATTTTTATGAATAATCCCTTATCTGTTAATGCGAATTGCTCTAATTTCAGAGAGAGAAAAAATTAGTCATCAAACATTAAAAAAAGAAAACAAATTAACGACCCAATTTACTGTATATATTAAGTTTTTTTTTCCACTTTATTTCAATATATAAAAAAAAAATACTTTTTTGAAACACTTATTTATAACTTGCTTCTACCGATTATTATTATTGCTTGTCGCAAAAAATCAACTGTTGTTGTCCATTGTTTTGACTCTGTGAAATATTATCAACTCATTGAAAATGGCGCGCTTGATATCCATTTTCCGTTGCTTATTGTTATAATTTTGTGGATATTATCTGTTATCCTTTCTGTGTGGTCTACTATTTTTGTAAGTTAAATTTTCCACTATCAAATTAGTATATCTTGCTTGAAATTGACATCTAGACTCACAAAAATTACACTAGCTTACGAAATTCAAAAAAAAGGTCCGTGATTAATTTTCCCTTAATAAAATTCATATGTGATAGGCCATAGGCCTGATCTCAAAAATCAACGTTAAAAATTATCTCAGGCTTTCGTGATATCGGCCGATGATTTGTTTTTCCATTTCGGACATGGTAAGCTAATATTATTCACAATAAATTCCGTTGGGACTTAGAGATTTTATTTATATTACGTTTAATTGAATGGTAACTAAATTACCTACAACTTTTTCATACATTTTGTCCTTATCGGATAAGTATTTTAGGAAATATAAACAGATTTTTAGAAATTTTCGGTTTTTTTTTTGCGATATCTGTAATCAGAAATTCATTTCACTGCCTGGAAAATTTAGAAAATGTCAGATGACAGGATTCAACAATGGAATCTCAGGTATTATATTTAGGCCTCTTCGAGCTCTATCATTTGGCACACATTTCGAGCTGTTATGTACTACAGAACAACACAATTGGCTAAAATTCGGGCATTTTCGGCTATCGGGAAATGCTTTGGCAAGGCAACTCTAGATATTCTATTTAGGCTCATCGAGCTCTATCATTTGGCCGCTCATCATTGGCCGCTCATCTTTTAGTTACTTTTTGATCTGTGACCCATTAAAACCACTTCCTTGACTTTGGCTTCAGAAAGGTTAGGCAATATAGCTTTCAGATATATGAATGCATCACCAGTTTTGTCTAATGCCTTCACCAAATGTTTAAGGCCCAGTTTAATATGCAATACGGGAAGAATGATGTTAAACTTGTAGGATTAGCCCGGTGTAAATGCTACCCGTTGTGCTGGTTACGTGCTCGGCCCATATACAAAGAAACGCCACTGTATCCGCCTTGCAAACTTAACAATATTACGACTATTTTCAAATCGGCACAAATTTTCCACTTATGTTAGTCGTACCTGATAATTTTTAATACTTCCCTTCCCTTCAACCCCCAAAACCTCCATAGCTCGAAGTCTTACCCCTCTATAAGTCGAAATAATTAGTGGGTTCCTATAAGTAAATTCATATTTACAGTACATATTTTCCCTGTATTTGAGGGAATTTGACCTCTGCATCTCGAACATAGTAATGTTTGATTTTAAAACCTCTACAATTCGATTATTTGAAACGAATTACCTCAATAGCTCGAAGAAAAATAAGATACCAACTTTAAGAATATGCCGACAATGTACATTATTGTTTCTTAGAAATCAATGTAAAAGCCTACTTATGCAATAAACCATTTATATAAAATGACAAAGGAATTTATGACTGACGTTAACACGTGATTTAATTTGAACTTTAGCGAAGATACTTTATTGTTGTCGATTGAAAAATTATCAGAAATCGTTTGGTCCTACTGCAATACCCAATTTTTAATACCTCTAGAATTTATATTTATTTCACCTCTCCTGATAAAATTCGCTCAAGTCAAAGTCCTTCATAGGTCGAAAACTTTATAACTCGAATTTTTTTGGTGTATCCCTTCAAGTTCGACTTACAGAGGTTCTACTGTAATTGGATCTTTTTATTTAAAAGGAATATCACAGCTTAATAAAGCTGCACTTAATTTTATGTATTTAAAAAAATCATTTTTGGGTGGACCTTAAAATTTGCTTAGGTTTATAAAGGTAGGTTGGGATTAGAACATTTTTTTGCAAAATTCTATACAGTGATAAAATTTTTGTAAATTTTTTTTAAAACAATTTTGAGATTTTAGTGTCTTGCGACCCATTCTTGTGCAAGTACAAATTTGTACAGTGAAAGTATAACTAAGTCATCGAACTCACACCACCTCTTCGAACTGCTAGCATCGGAAAATAGCTAATGCATCTTCTGGCCTTGTTGCCCGAGATAAAACACCGATCGCTTATGGCGATTAAAAACTTTGTGGAAAAAAAGTATGGCGAAAAATTGTATTCATAATTTTTTCAACATTTTGATAAAAATCAGAATCATTTTATTCATCAATTTATTTTTAAATATGCTGGCCCATTTACTACTAACATCTTAAAGTTTTATTGTTGCAACCTTAGTCAAGAAGATTGTATTAACAACCATTACGAGCCAAAGTCGAACTTTGGGTGTGAATGGTCTTGCAGGTTAAAATGTGTCCCCATACAACCTTATCACATTTAACTGTACCATCTTTCACTTGTATCTGCATTACATTTCTCGTTCAAACTTATATTCGCTGATAAAAATTATAATCAGATAAATAACCTTTGATTTTTTTTAGGAATGGACATTTGGAGACACACTTTGCAAAATATTTCCTGTAATATTTTATGGAAATGTTGCTGTATCGCTCCTTAGCATGGTGGGAATAACTCTTAATCGGTAAGTAATAAAATATTTTCTTAATATACTAGGCCAAGCGACAGTAAATTATTGACGGAAATGATTAAAACAAAATAATTTTTCTTACTACTTTAGAAAGATTGGTTAAAAAACATATATCCATTTTCAAACGATAGGTCTGTTTGTTCAATTTAGAATAGAAAAGAGCAGAGTAAACTATTGACTTATGTCAATCTTGGTGCCTAAACTTAAATTTTCTGAATATCTATTATTCTTAAGTAGCTATTATTTTTAAGAAAAACAAACAAAAGTTGTTAAATTTTTGCAAAAAAAAATTTATTTTTAATTTTTATCATAAAATTTATTTTTCCGAGCAGATGCTCAGCATACAAAGCTAAAGTAGAAAAAAGTTCGGTAGTCTCAACGAATATATTTCTGAGCAGAATAGAGGAAGTTAGAACAGTGAAAATATATCAACAAACACTAGAGCAGGCAAAAAACAAAAATAATGCACAATGTACAGCCGTACTCAGAGACCATTATTGTTTATAAAAGTCGTTATTTTTATTCTTCATGTTTTTTGCTGCCTTATTGATGATCACTTTTGTAGCCCTCAACTTACCCAACGTCACTCTATTTTTTCTTTTTTGCTTCTTCTGTTTATTTTAGTAATATTAAATGTTTTAATATTTATGTATATAATAAACTTTTCAACACTTACAAATAAAATAATAACACATATGTAAAACACTTAGACCAGTGATGGGCAAAATAGGAAAAATGAGTCAGTTTTAACTCTTTACAACAAACACGTCGTTTTTCTTAAGAAAAACAGCTAAAACAACAAACACTTGCACTCACCACTGCTACGTACATTATACGTGCTATGCACGAGACTTTCATTATTGTTATTGTTGCATCATTCAGAAAAAAAAATCGGATCGCACGTACAGGGAAACAACAATGCACACATTGAGGACAGCTTCTCTCGTTTTGTTAAATCAGTGTACTTTTGTTTCCACATTCATGTTGTTCTTGGTTGATTCTTGGGATTGGCTTTTGGTTTATTGCAGAGTTTTTTTTTTCGCTATCGAGATCGGATTTATGGTGCGATTTTTTTTTGTTGTAATTGTAATTTTTGTTGTAATTGTTATTTGTGTTGATTTTGTTGTAAGTAGCTACTTCTTCCAAAATGTTGCCTTACTATGGCTTAAATCATTGATAACGCCGTGAATTTGTTGATTTCGCCCTGGAACATCAGGAAATTGTGCTGTTGCCAAAAAAACATTTTCCAATAAATATGTAAAATTGTCGTTACTGTCCTCAGACCAATGCACAAACTATTTATGGGGTTGCTGTTACTGTCAATGATAAGCGTATAGATCAATGATAACAGATTTTTCATGGTCTGAATTAGAAGATATTGATTTAGCAACCATGCGATTTCAACAACACGGCACTGTAGTTCATGCTAAAATCAATTTTTATTGCGTGAACAGTCAGGAGGATCAATAATCTCAAGACATCTTCAGATGTCGAATGGCCTCCAAAATGTGAATTAACACCTTTGGACTTCATTTTGTTGAGTTATTCAGGATCATTAGTCTATGACAATAAATCAGCTACAATCAATGTATTTTAATTGAATATTGAATGCTAAATTCATGAAAACTCGAAAACTAAAATCATCGTATTCACCTCTGTAAGAGGAGCAGAACGGCAATTCGAATGATATTATTTTTAGAACATACTTAATTGCATTGAATGTACTTCAAAATGAAATTAATATTGTTGGTCTACCTCATTTTGATTTTGTTTTATATAAAAAAAAAATAACTTAATACTCTTATTCGTAAACTGTTTATAATTTTAAAAAAAACTTATCAAACGTCTATGAATGTGGGACAAAGAGTATAATTTAAAAGAAGTAAAGTTAACCTAAGGGGCCGTTCATAAATTACGTAAGACAATTTCATGACTTTTTGACCCCCCCCCCTCCCCCGAGTAAGATTTAGTAAGATTCTCACTACCCCCCTCCCCCCTCCCCCCTTCCGAAATCTTACGTAAGATTCATAATAAAGGTGAAACTAGTCAAAAAATGTATTTTTCATGTGATGTACTATATTTAATTTTAATATAAGTACATATGTTACATATTAAATAAATATTACGAAATTGCAAACTACACATTTGTTTTTCAATATGAATAAAAAAAGTCATCGTAAGTCATCGTTAGTTCATGCGCTTTTCAACCAGTCTGATAGTGAACCTACAATTGGCACACCCGACTCGTCTGTTGAATTTTCTGATTCACATTCAAACCCTGTAACATCAATATCCTCGTCGTCATGCCACTCTGCAACTTGACAAATCTCCGATTGTTTTAAAATGTAAAGGCTTTTCCCCTGTCCACGTTTCAAAATTGAAACTGGTTTAATCATGTGAGTGCGACTACAGTCTTTTCCATGTAGTTTTTTGTGCATTACAGTAGCTTTTTTCGAGGCAAAGTACTGGTCACAAATATTACAAACTCGATCAGCTAAGACGTTTGCAAGGGAAGGACAAAAAAAAAATCGTAAGGCATGATTTTGAACTGTGGATGTACTTTTGACCAATCGTAATTTAACGCTAAGCGAAGAAATAGAGGACAAAACTGATTGCTGTTTTGGTCTCCTGTTGAAGAAGGAATCGAAAGCGAATCTTCTTGTTGAAGAGGACAAATGCAAGGGGGTGGTAAAGAACCGGGACAACATCAACAAAATTTCAAAGTCGACGTATCTGCGTGTAAATGCCTGAATAATAGCAAACTTGTGAGACGGTGTTACAAGTCGACCCTGCGTGTAAACAACATACATATATTTCATTACAAAAACAGAAGAGAAGTTAGAGTCGATTACTTAAATCGATTGTAATCGATATTTCTGAATCTTTCGTGACTTTCGAAAATTCAAATATATTTCATTACTGCCACAAATGACGATGCGTTAATACAACTTTAATGTATGAATACGCATTTTAAATCTTACGTAAGATGATCATTCACCCCCTCCCCCCCTCTCGTAAGATGTAGTAAGAATCCGCCGACCCCCCCCCCCCCCCCCCCCCCCCCCCCCCCCTAAACGTCTTAAGTAATTTATGAACGGCCCCTAAGTAGTTAGTAGTTTTGGAAAGAAATGTTCAAATTTTATTTGTTTTCGCTTTCTTCAACATCATTGCATTACACGTACAAAAATATATCCAAATCAATACATATTTATTGCAGATATATTCTTATTGCTTGCCACAGACTGTACTCACAAATTTATAAGCCTAATTTTATAATTTTACAATTGCTTTTTGTTTGGGCTGTTTCGTTTCTTCTGCTTGTAAGTATTAACTATGCTTTATGTTGTTCAACTTAGTGTTTTTCATGTAAATAATTTAAATAGGCTAACTAATTTACATACTATTTTCTACTTTCAGCTTCCTCCAATTTTAGGTATTTGGGGGGAAATGGGTCTAGATGAAGTTACCTTCTCGTGTACAATATTGAAGAAGAACGGAAAATCAATTAAGAAAACACTGTTTTTGATTGGATTTTTACTACCTTGTGTAGTGATAATTGTTTCATACACATGCATTTACATAAAAGTGCTCAAACAAAAGAAAAAAATGAAGACTCACAGCACATTCCAGCTACCCTCTAAGGATACGATTTCCAGTGCGCGAAAAAAAAGAGAAGATAATAGACTTACATCAATGATGGTTACAATATTTGTTTGTTTTCTTGTTTGTTTCTTGCCATTGATGTTGGCGAACGTTGTTGGCAATGAACGAAATACATCGTACCCTTGGTTGCATATAATAGCATCAGTAATGGCCTGGGCATCAAGCGTAATAAATCCGTTTATATACGCAGCTAGCAATAGGAACTACAGGTAAGCTAATGTTGAAATGATTGATTCTGAAAAAGAATAATCTACTTAAAATTAAAATCATATGTAAAGAAAAAAATTGAAAGAAATTAAAAAAAAACTACGCCGCCCACTTACCCTAACATATTAAAATTTCATGAAAATCGGGAGTTAAAGTATATAATTAATCGAGATCATCCTAGGCTAAACTGATTAACCCTAACACATTTCGGATGAACTAGTTTGGCTGGTAACATATATTGACAGTATTTACTATTTAATGTAAAAAGTATCCAGAATTTTTGTACTTTTAACACATGCCTCGTCGCCAGACATTATGAAGGTGGGGTCCGTAGAAGACATGCAAACCAGCCAACAACATTCGGAAAGGCGCCTCCGTGCCGAAACACAAAAAAAGCAAAGTTGCTGAAGGTGCTGAATGCTATCCCTCAATCAGCCTACGAAAAATGTGTGGAGGACTGAAGCAAGCGCTGAAGTAGTTGCATTGCAAGCGGTGGGCCTACATTGACGGTGACAAAATAAAGTTATATAATAATTCCGGATACTTTTTACAAAGAATATATGTGCAATTGCAATCCGTATTATATTGTTCTAAAAAGTCTAGTCTAGAGGTTTTTAAAATAAATTGATATTTTTCCCCTTTCAATGCCAAACCATTTATAGTTATTATATTTTAATTTTTGAAGGAAACTTCTCTCTGCATGAATAATGAAATAATGTTTACATATTTTTAGAGTTGCGTACTACAAGGTTTTTGCACTGTTAAAGTTTTGGGGTGAACCCTTATCACCAATGCCAAGTAGAAGTTTTCATCCGAGTAAGAACTCACGAGATATTTCAGGACCAGCACGAAGTACGCCTTTGTTTCACGTTGTTAACAAAAATAATTTAAACCAAATTTGCCAAACTTATTCTATTTAAGTTATATTATTGCCATATTTTTCTTAATAATCTTTAATTTCTTTTTCTTAAACTGTGTGTAATTTAAAATCAACAAATTAAGACATATTATTATTTACTTTTATTATTATTGTTACGTATTAAAAATAATATTTTTAAAATAAGTACGAAACTATCCTCGAATATATGCTCAAATAAAAATTGAATATCTATTTTGACAAAAAATTAAGAAATTTATTTTTTTTTTATATAAGCAAGATGTCAGAAATTCAATACGAAAATTTTGTTGCCAAATTAACGCATATAATTTACTGGTAACTTCAAAAACAAAAGTTGCAAGGAGTTGAATGAGATTACCAAATTGCTCTAGTTTTGCGTTTACGAAGTCGGATAAAACAATTGTAAAAAGTAGTTAGGTTCAAAACCCATCAAATCTAATGTTTTTTTTTTTTTAAGTCAATTCAATATATGTAAATTGCTGCAAGTAAATGGAAATTGAAAAAAAAAAGAAGTATCCAGAATATGCGAATTTAAAGAGTACTATATACATTTTTTACCGAAGATAATCATACAGATGATAATGCACTCATAGCTTCAAACAATTCACTTACAGAAGTTTCAAATCCCTTCAAAACATAATCAGCTTAATAGAAAAGTGAACCATTAAAGTTAACACACAAAAGTCAGTCAGTCAGTCCATGTACCATTTGCACTCAGAATAGGTGAATGTCAAATACTTCAGCTAAACAATATTGAAATCCCTCAAAGCAACAATGTTAAATGTTTTGGAATGCATTTAGATTAACATGGAAAACCCACATGCAAGTAAAAAAAAAAACAGCATATCTTAAAAAAAAACGAAAATGTGTTTAATTGCTTAGACTGTTTAAAGCACCATCTGGTGGCCGATTTTAGAACTTCTAAGTCTTCCATTCTCTTCCTCAACTCATTAACAATGAAATAAAGTTTTCCTCATTCAAATCGGTTCATTAGTTTCGGAGTTATTCAAGATTTAACAAAACTATTAGGCTGCTGCTGTTTCTATTTGCGAGCGCCACCAGATGGCGTTTTAAGCAGTTCAACAGTTTTAACCACTTTAATATTGAAAGAAAAACTTCATAAAGAAATAATTTTAATAAAAGACTCAACTACAGCAACAAACTTTTTTATTATTAAGCATTAAATCATAATTAACAATTTATAAGTTTTGAGTTTTTTCATATTTTTTCGACATTTTCAGTATCTTTCAACATTTTTAGACTCTTTCAACCTTTCTCAACTTGTTCATTATCTTACATATTTTTTAAGTTTTTTCAGCGTTTTCAACTGCTTCAACCCTCTTTCAACTTTTTTCGAGTTATTCAACCTCAATTTTTTTTTTCAAAATTTTCAATACATACATATACTACCTTGATCAAAAAGTTTTAGGACTTTATTTTTAAAATGAAAAATACAAGTTTATTCATCAAAATCGATATTGTCTCCTTCAAAGTACTCCCCATCGACTGCAATGCACTTACGCCAACGCTTGACCCAGTCCTCAAAAGCCTTTTTATACTCGACCGTCGGTATGGCCATCAGGGCCATCTTCGATTTTTCGATGACCTCTTCTCGGCTGCTGTAACGCGATCCGCGGAGCGGTTTCTTCAGGTGGTCGAACAGGAAAAAGTCGCAGGGAGCCAAATCAGGCGAATTCGGTGGATGTTGGACGGTATTCATGGAGTTTTTGGCCAAAAACTCACGAATAATGATCGCATTGTGCGACGGCGCGTTGTTGTGATGCAAAATCCACGAGTTGTTTGCCCACAAATCCGGTCTTTTTTGGCGAACTGCTTCACGCAAACGTCTCAAAACGCCCAAATAATATTCTTTGTTGACGGTCTGACCTTCTGGGAGGAATTCATGATGCACAACACCTCTGTAGTCCATGAAAACCGTGAGCATCGCCTTCTTTTTCGATTGAAAACGACGTGGTTTTTTCGGTCGCGGCTCATTGGGTGAACGCCATTCACTCGCTTGATGTCTGGATTGCGTGTCGTACTCGTAAATCCACGTCTCGTCACCAGTAATGATTCGTTTGATGAATGTTGGGTCGGATTCAGCCTTGGAAAGCATGTCTTTTGCGTCATCAACGCGGTCCCTTTTTTGCATGAAATTCAGGTCTTTCGGCACCAGCTTTGCAGCGACACGTCTGAGGCCCAAATCATTAATTAAAATGTCTTGGACGGATCCGTAAGCAATGCCCAACTCCTCTGCAATCTCTCTAATGGTCAATTTGCGGCTTACGGCCATCCACTCTTTGATTTTGTTGACGTTTTCATCAGTTTTCGCTGTCGACGGCCTGCCACTGCGTTCGTCATCCTCGACCGACTCACGACCATTTCTGAAGCGTCCGTGCCAGCGAAAAACGTTCGATCTCGTTAGAGTATCGTCGCCAAAACACTTTCCCAACATTTCCAACGTCTGCGCACCGTTAAATCCGTTTTTAACACAAAATTTAATGCAAACTCGTTGCTGCAAAGTTGATGACATTTTTTTTTTTGTAAAAAATCGAAACCACACACAAAAGTAGATGCACACAATACGGCGTCACTTCAAGAAATGTCAAGCTGTCAAGCTGAAAATTTGACATAACGTCCATGACACTTCTACCAACACAACAAAAAAAATAGAATTGAAATCGGACGAACGAGAGCGCCACACGGTGACGAGTCCTAAAACTTTTTGATCAAGCTGGTATACTTTTTTGACTTTTCAGCCTTTTCCAACCGTTTTATGTTTTCTAGCAACTCTCTAACTTTCGAAATTTTTCAACTTTATTCGGCTAATTCAAAATTTTTGAAAATATTCCGAATTTTTCTTAATCACATTAATTCATTAATCAAAATGAAAAACTGAACAATGTTCGGTCATCTTGGGCTTTAAAATAATGAAACCAAATTTCGCACAAATACAAAAAATGTTACGGCCAAGTATCAGATCAAAAGTTGGCGAATTTCTAAAAGAAGGCGTGACACCTCTCACACAAGCATAAGTAAATGTTGTCAAATTCAATGTGGATACCTTTAGTCAAACCAGCCAGCATGTAGTGTGGTGGAAAAATCAACCTTTTAATGAAAATTTAAGACTTACTTAAAATTATTAAAAAACAAAACAATTTGTTTCATTTCATTTTCATTCCTTGCACATTGAGATCGATTAAAAATTTTGAAATATGGTTTAATATTAAGAATATATTTGTAATTTTTATCTGAATCATTTATTTAAATTAGAATAATACAAAATACACACAATGGAATGGTATTAAAAAGTGGAAAATTTGCTACATGCACATCATCAAATCAATTATTTTTAATTAATACTATTTGAAGTTACTGTACAGGAAGATATTGTCGAGATGGAATAGATGAAGATGGGATTTCAAACTGCACTCTGTAATTATAAGAAAAATAATTTATTTAATTTAGTTTGTAATGAAAATTACTTATAGTAAAAACTTTTGTGGTTCAGTATAAATTTGTTGTAATATACATATGTAGTTACAGTATTAACACAGTAATTACATTAAATACAATATATATTCAACTCCAATACAATACAATAAATTTACGAGACTACAACCTCAGAAACTAATTCGCGGAAACATTAGACCCCGCTGCCCATCGTCAAATTACATACATTTTTAGAGTGAAATTCCGATTGGGGTCTGATATTTCCACGGAATGAACAATTTTATTGAGATTGCAAAGTTTCCTAAATTTATTGTCTCTGTTTACAACATAGTAATAAATATTATAAAAATAGAATATTCACTCTTTGAAAGTTACATAAATTGAACTTACTGTGGTGGCTGGTAATCATAGCCGTCAGCACCGGCATAACTGTAATCATCACCTATCTGGCTGCTTCCTCTTTCCGGTGCATTGCTTAAATCTAAGCTAAGGTCTTGATTTAAGAATTGAAACCGATTTTTATTGCTTCCAAAAGAATTTCTTCCTTCGTTTTCTTTATTGCTACCGAATCCAAATGAGTCTTTGGCCTCATTTTGGAATCGATCAGCAACTATGGTGTTTGGAACCTGCGGCCTGTTATAAAAATAAAGCAATTAATAAAATAATTAAGAAAAATCAGTTAATAAACTTTATATGATGTATTGACTTAAGCTTTTTATAGAAAAATGTGATGGAAAATCTGCATATCAACCTCAAAATTGAAAATATTTTCTAGTAACCCGTGTAACAATTTTGGTAAATATTTTTGAATTTCGAAAACCCACTGTTCCACCTCAAATATAAAGAAATTTAATGTTTTCCTTCGCCCAATAATGTTGGTCAATTACGCATAATAAACAATTCCCGATCAATAACAACCATAAATAGTTTTAATTTTAAACAATTTTCAGGGTTACAAAGTGACCGGAATTTGTTGTCCAAATTCTAGGAATTCTAAAATTTCTCATTATTTTTAGCATTTAACGAATTGATTTTTTTAACATTGCTAACCAAAAAAAAAAAATCAAAATTTTTTCCCGCAAAAAAAAATGTTGGGAAAAATTATTTTTAAGAAAGTCAGGAATTGCCTTGGTAACCCTGACAATTAAAGAATTGCCAAATGAATAAATGCTCAAAACAATTTCTGGTCTTTTGTTAATTTTTAATTTTGGGTGATTTGTTATTGGGCGATTATAAGTATACAGGTAGTCCCCGACTTACGACCGTTCGACTTACGACTATTCGCACTTACGACCAATTTTTTTTTCAATTTTTTTCATAGAAAATGCTTAAAATAGTTTCGGGGAATCCCTAAAATATGTAAAATATTATTGTTACATATTATTATTTTAAATAAAGTTTGAACTATATGAATTTTGGGTAGTTTCATTTCTCCTGACCCTAAAAGTTAGTAGTACAGTATGTATGTAATATTTTTCTTTAGTTATTTTTTATGAAACTCGACTTACGACTTAATCGACTTACGACCGATGACTAGGAACCTTTCTCGGTCGTAAGTCGGGGACTACCTGTAGTCTCTTTTTTAGAAAGCTAAAATTTCTTTGGGAGGAATTAGACCGAAACGCACGTGGTCAGTGAATGTAGTGGTAAACTCCTAGTTAAGATTTGGAATGAAGCTTGTCAAATTTTAATAGATTCGCAAGGTTAAAATTTAGTTCACGCTCAATTATTGATAAACTTACTCTGGTATATCTAAATCCAGCTCAGTGATGGGGTGATATCCAAATTCATCGGCGGTATATCTTGTCCTATACCGTTTTCCGTCCGCTCCAGTAAAGGAATACGAGCCGCTGACAACGAATGTTTTTTTGTCGTCTCTGAGCTTTCCTACTGATGTTACCTCAATACCATTCTGGGTTTTCAACCTAGAAAAATATAATGTTTCTTGTTAGTATTTATCGTGAATGTATTAAATATTTCATAAATGATCATAGGCATAATTTTCAACTTTTTCTTCTACAGGCCAAAATATGTTTCGTACCATATTCATTAGCATTAGCCTGTCGTTTATATTGCAGACATTTTTTTGGTCTACAACTATTAGCTTAACTAAATTGATCACTGATTCGCAAAAAATTGATTTTCATGACATTTACCTAAATTTATTTTCTGTGCGATGGGAAGTGGAAGGTCCCCTTCTGAGTGAGAATTTTGGACCTACTTTTGAAAAAAAAGTGTATTACACCAATAGATGGGAGGAAATAGGTCAAAAATGCATTTTAGAAGTCATGAGGAGCCCTGACACTCTTAAGGAGTGTATCGGACCAATTTTTCGAAAAAAGTTATGCTGATTATGTGATGAAAAAAAAAATTAAAAAATTATTTTTTGTCAAATTCACTGACTCATATTTTTCACAATGCAAAGGTACTGAAAAAAGTACAAATGTACCGAAATTGCTATCACTGTACAAGATTATCAATCTGAGCAAGAAGCATTCACCACCAAGAAAACTTATTTAACCGGTCCATTTAAAATGACAACAATTTGGTGAGCAGAACTTTACTTGACTTTATTTTGTGATAGCAGTGTGAAGAATAATCTATGCAAGAAATCAATTTAAGTTAAATGGCCATTGGATAAGTTATACAAAAGAATAAATTAGGTGTTTAAAATCTTAAAAGCAAAATTCTTCTTGATCTAAGCTCACAAAATTGTTGTGGAATTTTGAAATGGTCGGCATATATTGAATTTTAGATTTATTGGCAGATAAAATTTATAAGCTGCGCAAGAAAACTGAAATAGCTGAATTCTCTTATTCATCAAGTAACAAATTAATGAAGCAAATTCTATAAAATCTTGTACAATTATCTTCTACAATGTGTGAAAATTTCAACAAACTCTGTTTTGAAGTTGCACAAATAAGTCAACGATCCCGATTCATACAAAGAAACAATTATCATCCTCAACGAGTTTCCAGATCAAGATCTAACCCAAGTTTTTTTTTTTTTTTTTGTATTATTAAAAATTAAAGCAATAATAATTGTATTGCAGGAGTAGTTCTCAGGACACACTAACTCGCGAAACAGCCATATCAATTAGACATCAAGATCGTGCAATTTGATAGCTTTGGAATTCTTTCTTTGGGGTTAACTCAAAAGTAAGGTATATGCCAACTCAAGTGCTAAAGAACGATATTATAATGCATTTTGGTGGAGAGAGGAACAATTATGATGTCATCCTAAATTTTGACAAGCGGATTGATAAATGTCGGCGAATGTCGCATAATTGATATCAATCAATAAAAATTATTCAATAAAGAAATCAAAATCATTCCAAGACCATCATTTTTTTACTATTCTCATTGATGTAACCCTTATTGGCTCACCCTGTATATGATGATATAAAAATATAATACATAAGTCTATTAAATTTTTGTTAAACTTACTCTAATTTATATTTCTTATTTCCATTTATATTTTGTAAATGTTCGGTTTTTGCCTTCATCACATCTCCATTGAAGAATACCGCTGGCTTATCATCATCAATATCTTCTGGTAAAGTATAAACATCGCTTGGATCATATTTAAATAAATCGATATTACGATCGGTAAGATGTTTAACGTCAGCGGCAGCATAAGCTATGAAGCCCAGAAGAATAACCTAAAAGAAGTGTTTATAAAAATTAAAAAGAACAAAAAAAAAAAACAACAAAATTAATTCAAAGAATTTTTATCGAAAAACAAAGTATTTAATTTGAATGTATAATTATAAAACGTGGAAGCAATATGAATAAATACAACGCAAAATATTCTCGTTCCCGCATTGGAAAATATTAGAAAGTCGAATTATTCTGACGCATGTTATGTGTTATTGAAAATATTATTTGTTAAGGTGTGCATGTTTCTATGTAGCTTAATTATGATGTACAAATCAATGTTTAATTCCATCATGTCTGATTTGTTTTTTAAATGTGCGAAAAGCTTCATTTTTTTCCCTCTACAAAAATCTAAGGAAATCAACATTTTCTTATTTTTTTTAATTATAAATAAAAATAAGAGAAGAGATTTAAAAAAGGATATCAAAATAAACTGAATTCGAATCCGATTCCTCTGTTATGACTTGTTTTTGAGATATTCGCGTCGAAAGGTGTATATAATCCTCGACTTTGAGTGCATTTAGAAAAAAGTAACATAATAGAGATAAATATGTTTCGGGTGTGTTTTGTTTGGGTGAAATTTATAATTTATTCTTACTTTGCAAAATTTCTTTTCTGGAGGGTTATTGACTAGTTATTTTCCAAATTTCACTTACATCATAAGAACTGGTAAATAATCCTCCAAAAAATTAATTTTTCAAAATTGTTTCGGATAGTTAAAGTTGTTTTGTTCTAATGTGTAATCCTTAAAATTCAAATTGAGTGTTTGCATTTTTTTATTATTCAACATTTAACAACTTTTCGATTCGACTATGTATTGTTTTTTGCATTTCTACTTAATTCGGTATTTTGGTAACGACTGCAACGATTTTGATAAAACTTGGTGATTTCATATGTTAACAAAATTAAGATTGGGATAAAGTTAAAGTTCATTAAGAATCTAGAAAGGCGTGGCATCGGTATACCGATTTTGTTCCTTGTATTTGTATTTTAAAGACTGAATTACTATTTTTTTTGTTATTGCAATAATTTTCAAATTTATGAAACTTTGACACAAATTAAATTAAGGGGCCGTCCATAAATTACGTGATTCAAAATAGGGGGAGGGGGTTCGGCAAAGTCTCACCAAATCTCACCAATGGGGAGGGGGGGGGGGGGGGTCAACGAAAAGCTCACGTCAAATTTTGAATGCAGAGAGTATACATTATTTAGCAGATTACATCTAAAAATTAGAAAGCAAATCTCAAGAAGGAAGGGGGGAGGGGCTCTGCCAGTACTCACCAAATCTCACCAAGGAGAGGGAGCGGGTCCGAATTTTCAAAAAAAAACACCTCACATAATTTCTGGACGTCCCCTAATACTTCTAGTATTGAAGAATTTTGCAATAAATTTTGTGTGTAGAAAATATTAATAATGAAAATTTTGTAGTCAGTATTAATAACGGAAATAATGGCCAAACATTTAATAATAATTTCCCAGTTTTTTATACATTTATAAAATGAATTAGAAGCAGGCTTAGTCGTACAGAAGCAATTCCTGGCCATCCGAAAAAAATAAAGGTTTTCTTTGGCAAAAAGTTGATGATTTTTTTTTTTGGTCAGAAATGAAAATGGTTATTTGGGTGGAAAAACTTGATTTTTTTTTAACCTCGTCACAAAACTCGCCCAATCAACGAATATTTCAAAAATTTTTGAATTTCAACCAGGCCCACGGACCTGGCCACTACGTAACACCGTTTATTTAGGACACAGGTAATCATTATGATTATAATCATTGTAGAACAAAAAGAAAGGGCTGCAGACATTGCTCAAAGGCATGCTATTAGGCAATCATTCAGAAATGAGTGAAGAGCTCAGTTTTCCAGGATTAGTATACGAATAACTAAAAGTTATTAATACATATTATACTGATATTTTCAACCGTGTAGAACAAATAAATTCAAATAAACTCCCATTCCTTAACATTGCTAAGGATTTGTAGAGAATGACAGCTTTAAAGGCTACAGAACAATTTATTGATATAAGGAATTGAAACAGTGACGTCTAAAATCTGTTAAATTCAGGCCAGCTATCAAAACTGAAAAATTGCTAACACAATATAAAGTATCATAATAGCAGACAAAAATTATGTCTGAAATATATTAACTAATTAAGTTTAACAAATTGATTTCTATTAATTAATGGTTCTGAAAGTAGGATTGTTGGAATATATAAATAATGCAAATTATCATTGTCATTCAAATCCCACAATGCTACACAACAACAAATTTCAAATTTATCACTACATTATCAAATAAAAATAGTTTAGAGAAAGATCAAAAAGATCAGCTGAAAATAAAGATAATACTTTATTAAGACACCTCAAAGCTAGCAATAGCTGCATAGCAAAAAACACTCATCCAAGATAGAACAATAAAATAGATACAAACAAAATAGATGCGGAAACATTCTTAATAAAGAATGCTCAAAAATGAGAAATTAGTCGTAATTGTGATGACAGAAGTGTAATTAAATGAATAATTATACATTTAAAATGAAATATGAAACATTTATTAATCATACATTAATCAAATGATTATAATATGCTAATAGAAAACAATTTTCCAATAAAAAAAATTAATATCACAGAACATTTTGTTTTATGGAATCAATGCAACATTTACATATGTACACATATTTTTATATTAATTACTATATTACTTTATGTTTAGAAGATCGTATTGTTGCCGAAATGTTGTAATATAAATTGTATTAATCAATATGCTACAGGAAGTGTTGCGGTTTTTGTGAGAGAATAACAATGCAATTAATAACGTATCAATTCAAAAGTTCCAATAATATAAAGCTTAAATGTTCAATTAGTGGCCACAGTGGTGGCGTACTAATTAAGAACACGTATAAACTTATTTCTGGTTCTTTAAGTAAACGATATTTTTAATATTCATTTTTTTTACTTAACGAAAACTACTTAAAAACAAAATCCAATATCATCAATAGAAATATGTCTTAGGTCAAAAGTAATTCATCAATTATGTAGAAGGATGGCGATGTAATTAGGAACGATTACAAAAATTATTAATTATTTTTTGTTAAACTTTATTATTAATTGTTAAACTTTTAAACTTAAAATTGTTTTTAATATTTTGTTAGAAAATCTTAATTTGCTATTGCAGCACTGCACAGCTTTGTCATAGAAGCACTTAATTTTTGGAATTTCTCTGGGGTTAGCTTTTTCCAGACCTCTTTTTTTGACTCGGTCTAAATGCTCCAGATATGAAATTATTCCTTTCAAATATTAATTTTTAGTTGGCGCCAGAGATTTTTAATGGTCAATGCAAAAAAAAAAACATTTTAAGAAAATGAAATCAACAAATAACGTCCCCAGACTCCAACGTCTACGGAAATTGGATTGAACCTGAGGATTTATTTGTGAAGTAAAATTAAATTTTTTTTTGACTTTCAAGGAAATACAAAAGATTTACTTAAAGATGAGATCCCAATCCGCTATTACCGCAATCAATTCGAAAGAGATTGTGCGAGTATCAACTTTTTGGAAGATCAGTACGTCAAAAGTAAATTTTTGAGGTTTAAGCGTTCCCGAAAAATTCTAGAACATCAGGTTAATTTGAACATGTCTAGATTTCATGAAATCATACCTCACTGACGACAACTTGTTTTGCTAGGTGATATATGTACATACATATGTAAATCTGCATATTTTACAAAATTCAATGTGAATAAATATTTGATTTTGCTTTCTTCCAACGGAACAACAAGATTATGGCTTCTGCAGCAGATATAGCTTGCATATATTCTAGTAATTCATTGGTTGGTTTTGCTACAAAAATAAACAATAAACATCTTATGACACTGGTTCGCATCTCACAAGTTGGTTTTGAGGGATAAAACGAAAATTATGCTATTTAATGTAGCAAACAATGACCACTCGCTTTGCGATAAATTTTAATTACTAATGATATTTGTAATCATCAAATCAAGTTATATGGTATGATACTAAAAAAAACGTGTTCTATTAAATGTTTTTGGTCTGTATTTATATTGGATATTACTTAAGTTGGGTTGATCATACCTGTGCACTTAAATTGTATGTTTTGGCTGTTATAATACAGATATATCTTTTAAAAATGTTTCTGCTCAATTCAATTGTTAACTTGTATTTATTATTTTATTTCATTCTAAGCTAGAATATGAACTTGTTTGTTGGGGTGGTACTCACAAGAATAAAATTAACCCTCTTTTGATTTTTCAAAAGTAAATCAATCGCATTATGTGCAAATGAAACCGTTTGCATTTGTTTAGATTCTCCTCCTCAAACAATAGATGTTTATTTATAAGGTTTTAAAAGCATATTTTCAAGATTGTAGTTATCTGATAAATAAAAGCTATAGAGTAATAATCCGGGAGGCGCGAGGGCAAAAGTAATAATTTGAGGCCTTTTCGTTTATGTTTTTTTTTCAATGTAGGACCCTTGAAAATAGCGTCCCCAGTGTCAAATACTCGATTTCGGGTGAAGTGACTTCAGGAACGTTGGAAAGTCGCAAAAATTAAGTTAGTAAAAACAAAGTGAACCCGGCTGAATTTTGTTCTGCATAAAATAAATATGACCAATAACCATCAGCCACTTGAATGCGAGTGAAAAGCCCGTCAACCGGATCAGGTGAAAATAGAAAATTTTCAAAAATCATGTGAGGGGGCTCATCCTTGGATATATTGTAGTATTTTACATTATAATTAAAAAATCAACCGTCAGCGGAAAAGCCGTCAACCGGTACCTATAAAGTACCGCTCGACACGCAACCAATGATGCTTTCGGCTGACGATATTCCCACCAACTGATTGCTGACGATTACTATTGCAAAATTGTATATTATTTGCATATTATATTAAAATTTCAACTGCCCTCCCTTTCAGTTTTTAGGTCCTAAAGATTTTTTTTAAATTTATTCGGTTTTTTTTATGAGTATATACAAAAAGAAAAAAAATTTAAAAACACTTTTTATTTTTCTTTGTGGGCTTTGCAGTCAAAGATAATTTTAAAGCCTACAAGAAAACAAAAAAAAAAATTTTTCACTACTTTTTTGGCCAACAAAAAAAAATGTTTTTTTCGTTTTTTTTTCTATGAAAAATAGTGAATAACACAAAGAACGTACATATTTTGGGCAAATTAGTGACTCCATCGTGTTCAACGACTCAAAATAATTGAAAAAAAGAGAATCGTTCCAGACTAGGAGACCGAAGCATTTCAATCAATCGATTTTTCCTGTCGCCCTAATGTGTATACCCGTGTGTAGGCATACATATGTGTGTATGTGTTATCACCTGCCAATATATCAAAGTATCATAACGTTTATGTGACCTGTAGACTTAGCATATACATATGCATCCAGTGGCGTACCGTGCACAATGGGCGCCCGTGGCGAAAAGGTAATTTCCCGCCAATTTTCTACCAATATAAAATATTTTTTTATTTCACAAATCAAATATAAAAAAAATAAAAAAAAGGTCCTCACTTCTTGCCCACAAAAACCATAGCAAATGAGACATATTTCACATTCAATTGCAAAATAATGTGAAAACATTCACTTCAATTCTGTCTCATTTACTTAAAAAAAAAGATCCTCACTTTCGGTTCTCCAAAAACCCTAGCAAAATGAGATATATACGAGGATAGTTTTACTGCCCCCCTAATCGTTGCGCCCAGGACGGCCGCCCCTCGAATCCCCTTAGGTACGCTACTGTCTATATCGACTTTGAATTATATCACAAACCACCCCCACTCGATTTTTGTTGTACCCTGACATTGCAGTTTAATTTGGTTAAATCCTACTGTGTAAGATTAAAATGTTTTTTTGTTTATTTGACCATTTTTGTCTTTTTCCGATTTTACTTTCGATATTGCATTGAAATTGCAACCAAAAGAACGAGTTTGAATATCAGAATTACTAATAAACAATTCGGCGATTTTTTCGCTGATACGAGAGAGATATTTAATTTTCTTATAATTTCTTAATTATATTCATTTGACATGAATGATTTTAGTTTGAACTATTACTTGCAAGAACCCGTTTTGTGTATTTATTTTGGTGCACACTTTAATTTTTTTCTAAAAAGATAGTGATCTTAACAACCAAAAAAAAAGAACACGAAATGAATGCAGAAGAGACGGAGATATAGAGAAAGAAGATGGAAATAAATATCTACGTCAAATGAGAGTTGTTTTTAATGTTGTTGTGCTGACTTCACCAAATCTGGTCTCGGCGATAAATAATACCACCGAAGTGCTAATATAACGCTTATTTCTCAGAAATTATGCATATCGAATAGGTGACAAAAGAAAAAAAAAGTTATGGATATTTTTTGCAAAAAGTGCGGCTATTCAAAAATATAACACTACCGGATTTCGTTAAAATCTGGTTAAGTAATCTCACTTACCGAAGTAATGCACAACGTTGTTTCAGTTATAGAAGTAAATGAAGCAATGAGTTCGTCAAATCGAATCCCAGATATAGAGGTAAAATTTTCGCATTTAAAAAAGGAAGTTTGTACGCAAAAACGACGAGAATGCAGGAATATTACCAGCAATAGAGTTTTTTTCAGTTATTCAGGTCCCATCTATACTGGTTTGACTGTACCATAATACCACCCACATACTCGTATTATAAAATATGCACATAAAATCCGTGTATGAGATATTCTCATTTTCTTTTGAGAACTCATTTCATTCATTTCTCATTTTACCAGTAGAGTAACTTAGGGGGAGGAACGAGAGGGCGGCCGCCCCGTAACAACATATTTAACATATTAAAAACACCGGATATTTCCTCTTTACCCCGGGCGCCCAATGCGCACGGTACGCCACTGCATCTTACTTTGTTAAACGTACAAATCGTAATAATACTGCTAGCACCGTAGAGAATAATTTTGAAAAGTTTTGATTATTAGATACATACATACCTGTGGGCATTTGATAAAACAGCCTCTTTCGATCTACGGTAATATTCCAATATACCGTATGTCTTGCGTTGAAGCAAAGAGCTTATGCTGTATTGTATTATTACCGTAGATTGAAAGAGGTTGTTCTGTCAAATGCCCACAGATATGCATGTATATATTTTGGAAAATATAATGCTGTTCAATTTTTACAAAAAATGTCCATATATCTCAATCTGTTTGGTCTTTCAAATGGAATCACAATTTATGATTTTCGCACATACCAATGCTATCGCAAAAGCGCTGCTCAGGAAAGAGCATAGTGTAAGCCAAATTTGAATGAATTCAGTTTAAAATTTCCAAAAAAATTTTCATTTTCTTGCATCTTTCTTAACAAATTTCGAAAATGTTACTGTATTAAAGAAGCGACGTCGTGATCGAGGTATTTGATATTCTAAAAAGTTATTCAGCTTAAAATTACTTTTTAGAAAATATATATTTTTGTCATAAAAGCACTGTTCTACGGTGCTATATATTTTGATTTAATGAAGTATTTTTTTTAACAAAACGTTAAATTTCACATATAGAACCACACCTTAAAAACAAATTCATTCTGAATAATTTAGTTGTGAAATATTTGAAATTATTCCAGCTCATAGCTAAATTTTTTAAAGACATTTTCTACTTTTGGCTTTAAACTTTTTCATGGCACAAAAACAAAACTTTATTTATTCACAATTTCACACAAACACTGTCCTTTTGTTTTTACATGTCTGGTAATAAGATAACGCCAGAACTCTAAAAATTGTGAAGCAATTTTTTTTATTTCTTTCATTTATTTCAAAAACTTACTAATCTTGTCATAGCTTAATATATGTGAATCCGACACGTAGTTATTGTTGAAATTCTAACTAACAAATACGGGTTAAATCACATCTTGTTTCCTTTTATATTGTTTTCAACATACAATACTTTTCCAATGCCAAAATATGAAAACCTGATACTATTAAAACGCATGAAGAAGTGTGAAGGTACAAAAAAAGAAGATTTACATATACTGGCTGGCATTAGATTTATTTTATTTCCTAATGTTTTTGTTTTTTTACTCCGTGTAATCTCAGCGTTGTCTTATTTACCTAATGAAACACTAGAATTTTAAGAATTCCGGTTTCAAAGGAAAGGAAAGAAATCGATTAGACCACTGAATTAACATACAGGTTTAATGATATTCGGCTTTTCAGTAAACTTCTTCACATTCAAAGCTTGCTGACATGCGCCTTATTCTATGTGGCACTACACACAATATGATTCGTTAGTAAAGTTAAGCTATGTATTTGCTTTTTTTTTCTTAGAAAAACTCTTTTAATAATTTATTTCATCTACTAGATTTCGTTGAATTAATATCGATTGTGTTTAGTGATTCATAAATAGAGAGTATGACCAGGAGCGCTAAGAGACATATAATGCTTACATACATATATGTATACATATTTTACTAACCATCGCATACATTTTCTCAACTCAATCAAAAAGCCCAGATTAGAAATTGAGTATTAGACATGTTCAAAAAATCTCATGTTCTAGAATTCTTTGGAAACACTCGTCCTTATTTAAAAAAAAATACTCCTAGAATTGCTACCTGAGCTGCAAAATTTTCCTTTGTCGGAATTTGAGTTAAAAATTAGATTTTTTTCTTCTATTTCTTTTTTTTTAATTGTTTTTCGATTTTGCTTATGTACACAAAGTATTTTATAAACAAGTAATAACAATATTTTGCATCAATAATTAGTCACTCTAACTAACAGTGCATGTATTACTGAAAAAAAAAATTTAATTTTGATAATTTTTGCACCAAAACTTAAATTTTTTTAGGGAATTTCATGTAGTGGCATTGACAATTTCATATAATAGTGTATTAAGGGGACGTCCATAAATTACGTGAGGTGTTTATTTGAAAATTCGAACCATCCCCCTCCCCTTGTTGAGATTTGGTGAGTTCTGGCGGGAGCCAATTCTGTGAGACTTGTCTCATAACTTTTAAATGTAATCTGCTACAATAATTTACACTCTCTGCATTAAAAATTTGACGTGAGATTTTCGTTGACCCCCCACTCCACTTAGTGAGATTTTGCTGGACCACCTCCCCCTTTTTTGACTCACGTAATTTACATATGAACGACCTCTAAGGTAAATTTTATATTACAATGGACCAACATTTGGTCTAAATGCCTAAGGTGAATATAAAAAAAAAATTTTAAATAAGAAAAAACCTAATTTTCTTCATTTTCTTACTCAATTTCCAAAAATTAAAATTTCCAGCCCTGGTAGCAACCCTAAAAGAATTTTTTTTTTTTTTTCAATGAAGAATAAATTTTCAAATTTTGAGTGTTCCCAAAGAATGAGGGCTATGAGTTCACGGTCCTAACCATTACGCCACGCTGCCTCATAAATTCGATTTTTTTGTTATTCCTTTTGTTCACTGTGTCTACAATATTTTGCATGAATAGCGCAGGGTAATCTATTTTTAAAAAGTTTCTCATAATTTAATGCAAGTTTTTCTTTTTTTTTATGGGGTCAGTCTGTATCTTCGATTTTGGGTAAAAACCAGGTTTTAACTTTATTTTGCGACTATAATTATGGGCCATTGCCTTTACGTTGAATTTATCTAGGCTCATCAGAAAACATACATATGTATGTATACTTAAAAGTCTGATAGTAAATATACTTATTACTCTCTATGAAAAAAAAAAAAACAAATAAGAGTAGAAAATAACTTTTGCGCAAGATGTAATCAGGAAAACGCTAACCAATTGGAAACCACTTTTATTTAATGTGTTACAGATCAGCCAATATCTTATGCTCATAAGCATCCAAATGATAAGAGCTTACAAGCAATAACTATAAAAGAAGTTGAAAAGGAATTAAAATCAAACAAAAAGAGCCCGGCAGAAGTACTGAAGAGCTTTCATTAAATGGCATTAAAAAGCTTACAAATTTATTTAATGCTTTCAAACTAAAAGATTTTTCGAGTTAATGGAAAGTAGCTGAATTTATTATGATCGCCTAGCCTGGCAAAGATCCACACTTAGTAACATATCGAACAAATTCTTTGGAAGCTGTTTGAAAGACTCTTGCTCAAAAGACTTAAGCACATTATTGAACACAGACACATTATTCCATATTATCAGTTCGAATTACTAATAATAATTAAAAACACGATAGAGAAAATAAACAAGTTTGCTCAAGCCTTTGACAAGGTTGATCATGAAGGATTTATTAGCAAATTTACTCTTATTAATGCAATTATGTGATATCGTTGAATAATATCTGACACATCGTTACTTTCGAATAAACCAAAAGGATTGTTATTCAAGCTTGTAGCGAAATATAACTGGTGTTCCTGAAAGAAGTACCAAATTGAACCAAATTTATGTTTCCGATTCTTTCACAGCATTCCTAAACCTCAGAGGAACTAACATAGACTCTCCTAGCCTCTATCAAGCGTATGACAAAATAAGTGGAAAATAAATCTAAATAATACCAAACTAATGCACGTTGCCTTTACTACAAAACAATCACATTATTCCATACTCAAATAATGTAGAATATCTGGGAATGATACCTCGATGCTAAGCTACACTGGAAAGAACACATAAAGAAAAAAGGAAAAGAGCTTGATATTAAGTTAACTTTATTTATTTATTGTTATTTATCAATTCATAATGAAGTTAAAATTTATCAACAAGTAATAAATTTAATATGGGAGTACGGCTGTCAACATTGGGATTGCTCAAAACAAAAAATCGACACAATTCAACCTTATTAAGGATGTATCACCATGGTACGTTAAAAACGAAGCTCTTCACAGAGACCTGCAGATAACTACTGTTAGCAGAGGTATCGAAAAATACGCATTAACCCACAAAATGAGATTCAGTTAGCATGAGAAAACCACTAAGATTTCTAGTGACAGCTGGACAGATTCGACGACTCAAACGTACCAAATTCCTAGATTTGATTAGGACATGAATTAGTCTACGTAATCTATTGAGAGAACTTAGATGAAAGCTTTGAATCAGTAGGACTAAAACTTTTGGAAAATTCTTATAATTCGGAAGCTACGATCTCAAATTCTTATTAATCAATTTTGTAGCTTAATAAATATCTTCCGAATGATGGCAGAGTTGTTAAAATTGTGCAGCAGGAATTTTCATCTGATCACTAATTCTATGAAAGATTACGATTTCTATAAAATTTGTTTGGTTTTTTGATTTAATATTCGTTCTTAGAATAGAAAAAATAAAAACCAAAAGATAATAGGATTTAATAAAAAATAAAATTTTCCATTATTATCATAATTGAAATTTTTACGATATTTTAGCAGTTTTTTACTTATAAAACATTGATTCAATTTCAGCGATACTAAAAAACTCGCTTCCCTAGTTCATTATTTGCGCAGGAGTAGGGGAACGCCCTCTGAGTTATATGGTGTTTAACAAAATTCCTTTAGAGTAGTACATACAAACGAATAATATTCATATCATAATTTTGTAAGTAATACAGTTGGAGCAATAAAATTTGTGAGTTTTACTAGGTAATTAACTCACATATTTTTCCGTAGAACTAGTATTGTTAGCCATGCCATCAATTTAGAATTATCGCTCTTTAAAATTCAATCCATTTTTTTAAATGCACCAAAATACCTACAAGTTTACTATACAAAGTTTTACCCCTGATTGCACAATTTATCCAGATTAGATTTTGCCTATGTTCCTTTTTAGCTACGTGCTTCACTCAATGACCACCCTGTATTTAAAGAAACGTATGAGCCCGAAACAAACTTTCATTTAAAACTTTGCATTACTACTAAAAACTAAAAGAGGTAAAAGAGGCGCCACTCTGTGCGGCAAATGCTCCATGCTTGATCATGGTGCTAGTGATTGTTATAAGACTAACGTTTGCCCTGTGTGTGCAAGCAATCACGTACTGACTGTATTTACCCTTTGCCCGTGCTCTGTAATTTAGAAGTGTTTTAGCTACACTAAAAGAAAGTTTAAGAATATAAAGCAAAGAGCCCTGCAATCCTTGATGTCCATGTCGAAATGATTATTTCAGAGATTATTGGAAATATATTCAATCAAGCAATGCCAAAACAAGTTAAACAAACTGATAATACTGGAATGATACTCATAAAATGCCTTATAGATCATCAGCTATTTCTCAATTGAAATATTTTTACACGAGAAAAAAATTGATTTGTTTTTAATGTATGAAACCTACCTAAGGCTACATTATAAATTTAAACTTGGAGGACATAAAATTTGTAGAGAAGATCGTACAACCCTTGGAGAAGGAGTTCGCACTGCCGTTTTATTTTATATTGAGCATAAATTATTGCCAAAAATAACATACACACTAACAGCATTCATATAAGCGTCTAGTTCTTGGTACACAATAAAATTCATAGAACAAATTAATAAGCTAATAGCTTGTTCTAGAAAATTCTATATTTTTGAAGATTTAAATGCTAAACATTGTCATTCGAATAAACAGTTGAACTATTGTATTTATTACGGTTTTAACTATTCTCGTGTAAAGAAATAACTCAAACTTCTATGATCCACGATTCTACGACTCAAAATTGAGGGACATGATTAATGCTCTACAAAATTACAAAGCCCCTGGGCTTGTTAACATTAAAAGCATTGTATTGAAAAATGTTCCTGATGCCAACTTCGATGTTTTCACTAATACATATATTTAACTTTTGTTTACGAAATGATTACTTTCCTATATTATTTAATCATGCAAAGGTTATATCGGAGTCCAAAAGTGGCAAAGATAATGAGATTCCAAATAAGTAACTACCGACCAATTAGTATGCTAAATACTATGGCCAAATTTTTTGAAAAAGTTTTACTCAAAAGAAGCGAACAATTTAGATTTAGGAAAGAACATTCCACTGTTCTCCAGAATAGTCATATTGAAAAAACCTTTGATTCAGTTTAGCATGACAACTTTGTTTTTAAGCTACATAAATTTGGATATCCTATTTATTAGCAGAACATTCGTGATTTGTATAGAAAATATATTGACTCCGACTCTGCTCTGAATCGAACCTAGGAAATGAGTATTAAAAAGCCTGTTACGCTGTCGATTTGTTACCACATTCTTTCTGAATGAAATTCAAAAATTTCAAATGTAAGGTACAAAAGATTTTCATTGATAAATATTTTTCCTTCCTGTTATATGTTGCCGACAAAACTAGCTTAAGGCCAAACTAGTTACCGTTAAGTCTAAGACTAAGCAATAAAATCTTAATGCCAGTGTAGTGTGGCCAGTGAAGCCGGTATTGGACATACTATAGGATGTAAGTCCAAAGCCCCGCCCGAAGCCACTAGCACACACCAACTTTTATGCAGAAGCAAAGCAAGACAACAATGACATCAATTTCATTGTAGGCTTGGCAAGTGGGGCAGACTACGATCAGAATTTACATCCTTAAGTTTGATTGTATAACTTTGTCTCACTCACAGTATCTAATCCTACATAAAAGTAGTAAAGAGTGGGCCGCCGCTCAGGATTTACATCCTCTAATATGTTCAACGCCGGCTACGCGGCGCCACCATGCAAGATAAAAATGTACAGGGTGCTCCATCTTTTATGTCGGTATGTAAACATTGAATAACTTTGAGAAAAAACAACCGATTTCTATAAGTGATGTATTTTTATTCAGTTTGGTTCTTTACAATTTTTTTGGACTAGTTTTTGAAAACAATATCAATTAAGTGGCCACCTTTATTAGCAATTACAAAATGACTCCTTTTTTCTGCGTTTGCCATTACCTTTCCGAGTCTAGGGCTACCAGATGCGATACTAAAGTAGCAAAAGTGCTACTTTTGCAAGGCTTTGCTACTTTGTTACTTTTGACTCGAAATGTCCTAATTTTGGTTGAAATGCGCTACTTTTCACTACTTTTGACATTTGAAATATTTTTGTAATTTGCTGGGGTTTTCTCGTACAAAGTGAGGACCTTTTTTTTTTTTTTTTTGCTCATCAAAGTTATTGCAAATTATTGTTTTAATTTGCTGGGGTTTTTTGTTAGGAAGTGAGGACCTTTTTTTTTTTTTTTGGTCATCAAAATATTTGTATGAAATTACAAAAAAAATGTGGATTTTATTGCAACACTGCAACGATATTTTTGGTTTTCATTACTAACTTAAAATTTTTTGATATGTGCTACTTTTGTAAGCAGGCCATCTGGTAGCCCTATTTCCGAGCATCTCGGGTGTTATAGCGTCGATTTCAGCACGAATGTTTGCCTTGAGCTCGTCAATAGTTTGAGGCTGGTTGGCGTAAACCTTGCTTTTCAGATAACCCCCTTCTTTTTAGAAGTCCGGGGGGGTTAAATCAGGTGATCTCTGAAATCGTGCCTTTTTGCCGCGATATTTTTTCAGATATGCACGTTGAGTTAACACAATGGAACGACTGTTTTCGATGTAAAGTGTCACTATTTCAGCGCGTTGTTTCGGTGTGAAGCGATCCATGGCAAAAATTGTACTGAATTGACGTTTCCAAAACATATCTGATGCAATCAATCGGTTGGTAAATGTGAAAGTTATTCAGCGTTTACATACCGACATAAAAGATGGAGCACACTGTAGAATTTTGGCGCACTATGTTTATATTTTCCTGTGATTCTTAAATGGTTAATGCAAAAAGTAAAACATAGTGTGCTTGGAAATTCTTTAACGTCGGCCAACGAAGCTTACTGATGATACCGCGTACCAAAGGTTGAAACTAGTACAAGCAGCTAGTTGCCTATTTTTTCCTTTATTGCATATTGCAATTGTATTTTTATTGTGCTTTTGCACTAAAAAGTGCTGAACAGCAAAAAAGTGTATTTTTTTAAAAATTTTTTTTACCATGAAAAATGGAGAATAAAACATTAAAAAAATTATTTTTTTATAGAAGCTTTGAGCCAAAAATACTTTTAAAGCCAATTAAACAAAAATATATAAAATTATTTTTCACTAGTTTTTAGGCCTAAAAGAATTATTATTAAATTTTGTTTCCATAAAAAATGGTGTATATTATGTATATAAAACTTTTTTTTTAATATTTATTTTTTTTGTGGGCTTTCCGCAGTCAAAAATTCTTTTAAATTTCATAAATTAATTTCTACTAGTCTTTAGGCCCAAAAGAATTTTTTTTTTCAATTTTATTCATAAATAATTGCAGCCCAACACATAATTTTGTTTTCATTTTTTCTTTGTGGGCTTTGTAGTGAATGCAAAGAATTAAGATGTTAAAAAACGTAGAACGAGTAGAAAAAAAATTTAGTTGTGCGCAGAGTAGAACCAGCGAACTAACGAAGTAACGAGTCAAGGAAATATGACTTTATGTTTTAATTCTTGACTCGTTACTTCGCTCGTTTTATTCTGCGCACAGCTAAATACTTATTCTACTCGCTCAAAACTGGGAACGTCGTTCTTTAATATCTAATCCTTTGGCTAAGACCAATGCAAAAAGTATATATAATGGAAGAGAGAGATTCGCGCTCACAACAGACTCATGTTGCTGGCTAACTCGTCCGGAGCAAAAAGTATATATAATGGCAAAAAGTATATATAATATTATATATACTTTTTGGACGAGTTAGCCAGCAACATGAGTCTGTTGTGAGCGCGAATCTCTCTCTTCCATTATATATACTTTTTGCAATTTACAGGTTCTCAAAAAACCTGTGAGAACAAAAATGAGAGTAATTTATGTTCTCTCTGGGTACGAAGTTACGGTTTTAGCCAGAAGAATTTTTGCGGGTAAACTCATTAAAAATATAAAACTATCAGCTGTTCTGTGTTGTGTAAGCGGAATTGTAAACATTAAGTTTATTTTGACTGTTTTTATTTTCAATATTATTCTATGCGTTCATATATTGAATTTAAGAGGACTAACAAAATGTTTTTTTCGTTCCTATAATTTTTACATTTTTCTCTTTCACAGAGCGCAGCTTTCTTACTCTCTTGTGTTTGACAGTTTTACAGGATTTAGTCTAAAAAGTTCTGGAACGAACTTATATAAGTTCTCATATGTGTTCAAACTATGAATTAGATAATGTAAATTATATTTTTGATAGAGTTTACCATATTTAAGTACTGAAGATTCGCTTGAATTTGCCCAAACAAAAATCGTATCAAAAAACTATCATTTATATTGTTAGTTCACCTGAAAGAAAAAATAAAAGGAAAATCAAATCAACAATATTGAATACAATTTCATATTACAATGCTCTAATAAAATATGTAGAATATTAGAAAACGTAAAACCTACATATAAGTCATCAACTTATTCTTATGACAACATAATAGATAGAGGTAACACGTCATGAATACCTCACATGATAAATAGCCGCAACTCTTTAAAAAATTATTTTTTTTTTTGGCGAGACCAAACATACTAGTTAGATTAGATTATGATAGGAATATGTACTGCGATCATTCGGTCTATTGTACCCAAAACTAACTAGCATTTTCAAAACTACGTAAATAATGATTATTTGACAGTCAACGTGAAGAATCGCCTTCACATTTTAACCCAAAGGCTAGAAGTAATTTCTTTTGATTTAATTTAAAAAAATCATGGGGATGTCTCGTTTAGAAGCAACACAAACAGTTTTTGTCGTTTTACGCACAGTCCCATTAATATGATAAATGATAGTTTGGATATGTTTTACTCAATCAAGCCTTAATGACTGAACAGATTTGAATGAAACTTTGTGGACAGTCTATGCCCTGAATTAGCATACAGGCTACTTTTATACCGAGGCATGGTTCCTTAGAGAACTGGGCCAACTCTCATATAAAAATACTTAAGACGGAATATCTTGGCACCAATATAGCTATAGTTGCGAAATTTGCTACATGGATTTATATTTTCTATACCCAACACCGTTGCACATGGGCAACGCATATCACTTTTTACATTTATCAAAAGGTTTTTTGGTTTTTGAAAATTTTGTTTTTTTTATTATCTAGATCTTTTGTTTTATATATACCTTAACATATAATTGAAATTTACAATATTTTATACTGAATACATTTCGCTCAAGCATATAAGAAAAACAAATAAGTGTTAAAACTATATAAGTTAGTTTTTTGATATCTGTGTGCAAAACTAAATGCAAAAGAGCGCAATAGCATGTTTTCTTTAAATAATAGTTTACTACTGAAAACACAGAAACAATTTTCGATATTGCAAATTAATTAGCTCATAAAAAAGATGCTTAACAAACTGATTTGTATATTTTTAAATGTTTATTGGATAACACAGCACCCTTTCTTCTTATTTTTCTTTTCACCAATTAAAACATGACTAGCCGATGTTGGTCCAGGTACCACTTTATTTGAGACTTGAGCATGAGTAGTAGTGCCGTTGCTATCAAGCTGTCTTTCCGTTGACGGCACTTGAACTGAAGTTGCACCATTCTGTACCGACTGAGATTGTGTGATCTGAAAGAAAAGATTTGTTTCCATAAAGATAATTTTCCCAAAGTTTTTGTTTGGTATCGTACAAGAGTTGCCAAAAAAATTCAATATATATTTCTATGTTATTAGTGACCATGATGGGGTCCATGATGGTACAACTGTATGTATATAAAAAAATAATAATTGAAAAGTTTATAATTTTTTTAAGCCGCATCAAAACAAAAGCAAAAGGAGCAACTATGATTTGTGTTAGATTTATCATAGTTTTAATTTATTCGTAACTGTAAACAGCAAAGGAGAAAATGTAAAAAATTTTAAAAAAAGTGGCTTAACTTTTATGTAGTATAACAGGGGTCGACAAGGATTTTATTTCAAGAGTGCAACAACAAAAACCAACAACAACAACAAATCGTTGGATACTGTACCATAAGGGTTTATTAACATATAAAAGCAACAACGCGCATGCCGGTAGCGCACACGGCAGCGCACCAGTTCGCAAAATTACCAACAACAAACAAAACTTACCAACAACAAAGCATAGCAAGAACTGTGCGCAGTCGCAAGCGCTACGTATTTACCAACAACGACATGCAAAGCAACAACACGCAAGGGTTGAATTGTTTTGGTGCAGTTGCGCCTGTCAACGATTCGGCGAATTACAACAATACAAAGTTGTTGTAGAAGAGTGCAAAGAGTGGAAAGAGTTAGGCGCTGTCGACCCCTGTAGTATAATTTAATTCAATTATTTAATATAATATATTTAATTTAATTATTTAAACAAATATAACGCGACGGAAAACGCTCTTTTTCGAAACTACAACGCAGAATATGTTGTCTGTTTCTATGTTTGCCACAGTTTTTAGAGTAATCTCTAGGCTAGGAAACTGAAGTGCCGCGATAACTCGGGAGAACCCAATTCGCGACGAAAAATTTACTTTGATTTATATCTGAAATATCGGCTGTTTTCCGCATTTTATGGAAAAATTAATAAATTTTTGCATTCAAAAGCTTCTGTATATAAGGGTGGTTTGGTTTCAGATACGCCTCTGAACTTTTTAAAGGATGTACATTTTTCTTAAGAAAATAATTAATTCTTTATTAAATAAAACAAAAAACACTATTTTTCATTAAAATGCTCAATATTTTGAAAAAATATTTTATTTAAAATGGAGCAAAAAAAAAATTATTCACACCCCTTATTCAATATTTTGTGTGGCCGCCTTTGGCTGAAATTACAGCGGCGCATCTTCTTGGCATTGACTCTACAAGCACTTTAGTTACAGTTGGAATATTTTTTCCATTATTTTTTTAATAACTTTCAAATGATTAGTATTTTAAAGATATTCCTTGGCAATCCGAATCTCGATAATAGACGACAGGGTTATCTTTGTTGAATTTGTTTTCTTTGTCACGTTTGTTTATAAAGCATAAGCCGATTTTCGAAATTTCACATGAATATTGGCTTCTGCAAAATGGCTGTAAGTTCGATTAAATAATTTTTAATTATGTAATTAAAAATACTCAGTCGACTAAAAACAAATAAAAGTTTTTGAGCTATCATTTTTTGAAATCAATTGACCTAAAACTCATATTGTAAAAACATTATTAAAGTATTGAAATAAATAAGTGCTTTTTGATTATCGAATAGTCGGATTAAAAGTGATAGGTTTTACGAATGTTCTACACTATTACATATCTGTATATATGTACATAGTATTATATAGTTGTAAGTAGATGTAAGATTTAAGTACTAATTGTTAGCCTCTAGATTAAGAGAGAAAAACTTACAAAAAACAAAAAAAAAATGTTTGGTAGAGCAGTTTATCCTTATTGATAAATTTGTCATACAATATTCCGCTAGAAGATTTATACTTACACTCTTTTTTATCACACCATCTTCTGCTGTTACTTCTTTTTCGTTTGAGTATTCTCCTTTCTGTGTATTTCCATTCCCTAAGTGTATTTCTTCAGTAGGTGTAATAGGTTTTCCACCTGTTTTAGAATAAAAAGAAGCGTTTTTTAATACATATAATAGAAATAAATTTTCAAAAATAAAGTACAAATTGCGAATGTGTTGTGTGTTTGCAATGCACAAATGTATGGCACGCAGAGGAATTTTGTCGAAGGTCGTTCGATACAAAAATTGTTTGTATTGAAATGTGAAATGGATATCGGCACCCTTAATTTTGTTACGTATATTGACTCTTAAATTTTTCGTATTGAAAAGCCGAAAAACACATTGACTGTTTATTTAAAAAGTTATTAATTAAATTTTGTTTTCATCATGAATAGAAACTGCAAATTATTTGTTAACATTTGTGCAAAAGAGGAGATAATTTTTCAATTAAACTTTCGAAAAATCTTTCGAGACAAAATTTTCTATTGGTAAATACTTTACATTGATGTGTAAAACTCTTAAATCTAAAACATACATTTTTCAAGATGATTTATTTTTTATTTTTGAAAATTTAAATTCGAATCAAATAACTAAATTTTTTAAGTTTAATTCGGGCAAGTGTTTTTATGTATTGTAATTATAAGACTGAAAATGTAGGACACTTATTATTCCCGAATAGACTTAAATTCAAAATTGAAAAAAAGTTTTTAAATCTAGAAATAATTAAATTTTGTAAAAAAATTCGGGCAAGTGTTTTTATGTAGTGTAATTGTAAGAGTGTAAATGTAGGACACTACACATATGTATATGTATTTAAATACAATAAAAATTAATACCTTTTATCATATTAACTATTTCATCAGCCTCTCTTGATAAGTCACCTCCAGGTCTAAAAGGATTATCCCATCCAGAGTCGGTGCTAAAAAATTATAATTTTAATTTAATGATTAATTTTTTAATTTTACAGGCAACATTACATAATCGCTAAGCCGCTTAAAACAAAAAAAAAAAAAACAAGTGAAACAAAATAGTGCAGGAAATAGAAAGGAAACCATTTATTCTAGTCAGTAAAAATAAGATAAAAATATTAACCCCTGATATGAGATCTTTTGGTCAAGTAACAGTTTGCTTCTATTGTAATTAAAAGTGTGGGCATAAGAATTACGCATTGCTTTATTTGGCAAATAGTCCTCATTGGTCAATTTAATGTGATTTCTTGAATTGCACCACTTATGCCCAATCACTGTAAATTATACGCTCATTTGATCAAAGTAATCAAGCCAAAAGACAATTATTTTGTTTGTCTATTGTGATAAACTAGTACAAGATTGTGTAAATTTTTCACCAAACTTTTTCAAACTAAAAAGTTAAAAGCTTAGTTTTTTTTAAAAAGAACTTATGTAATGTGAAAATTGTAGATTGGATAGTTTTATACAAAATAAGTTATAAGCATTTTTCACGTACGGCTAACAATAAAGATGGTTTTACGGCTTAGATTCATGTGCCAGATGGATCTTATACGAATGTAAGCTAAGATCTTCGCGTATAGTTTTCCACGTAGCGTGCGCCGGCGGCGATAAAGTCTTCTGTGTGTACATTTCTGAGGCGTATTGATGAGAACACATTAAGTACCCTACAGAGTATGTTGGACAAAAACATCTACAATTTCAACGATGCCTTGCTCAAATAAAATGTTATGTGGGTAAGAAAAATCACGAAGTCTTCTTATACGATTTCGAGTCGACGACCGATTTTCACAAGCTATTCCATCATGATTTTCCAAATTATATTTTAAATAAAAGAGGGGGCAAATGGCAGTTCTATTCAAATTATCTTGGAAGTTCAGAATTTCTATTTGAATTCAAAAACAATGTTTCCAACTCTAGAAGCACTGACGCTTTGCTGCATATAAAATATGCAGTTACCTTTATTTTCACATGAAAGGTAAATGTAAATTTAAAAGGACGTTCTGTGTTCCTTTTGAATATTTGTATATGTTTATTTTTACTGAATTTGACATACGCGTTTTTTATGTTGCCAAAAAGATTTATAATATAAATAAATAATTATAAAGTAATAGCTTTTATACCTTTGTTGTCTTTCAACAGACATAGTTGCAGGTGTAGTCATATTATCTCTCAAATAACAATGATCAGTGCTGAATGATTCTAATAGTTCGAGGTTCCCCGTATAAGTATTTAAAAATTCTGGGGGACAGACTTGTCGTGGTTGATTGCTTTGATAAATAGATACACGAACTATAGACCGTTGTAACCTAAAAATAAAAAAATAGTATTGAAAAGTTAAAAAATTTTTATTTACAGAATAAAATCTGGCAGAAGATCGAACAAATATTTTCAGTAAAAGTGTATTTCTAATTGTTAATATAATTTTTAGTAATTGAAATAGTTCTAATTCTATTGTATTGTAAAAGGAACATTAAATTTCGAATTGAAATGATTTAGTGATCAAAAGAAATGTAAACATTTTTTAAAGAATAATTACTTTTATTTAGGCGACTTTTCACAATAATTTAAATAAACAGAAATCAATTTCAAAAACGCTTAAGTTCGTTTGTGATTTAATTACTTTATCAAGGTTAATTAAAGTTTATTCAATTAGATCCTTTGTTTTTGTGTTTAAAACGTTTGGCAAAATAAAAAAAGAATCGCAATTGAAATTTATGTATGTAAACATAAAAACAAGCGAGTATTATTCTTATTTGCCTTTTTTGTTGTTGATTCTTGTACTCTGCGGTTAATCACATATATAGTACACTCTCGATTATATTTACACGTAGTTGTATGGACCCTCGATTACAAACACACCTTGAAAGTTTGTATGAACCCTCGATTATATGTACCAAGCAAAATTTTTTGCATTCGATTATATTAACACTAGCAATACTGCCCTCAGCAGCGCAAAAGCGGTATCTCAAAAATATGCATATTCTTGATTCTTATGTCATCGGTTAGCTTAAGAGATTACGCATTTAATGAACTACGCCAAGTGCCGGTATCTCAGTTCAAACCTATAAAAAATCTCATAAGAGAATTTCTTCTATCTCAATTTTAGAGGTATTTCAAGTAAACAAAATTAACAAAACATGAAGATCATTTCCACTGAGCTTTTGTGCTTCTGAGGGCAGTATAGTTCTGTTTATTTTTGCGGGGAAAGAAAAAAAACGAAAAGTCTAGTGGCAGATGAAAATAATGCTATGAAGATATAGTAGAGCTGCAAAGATTATGTGAAAAGGCTATTCTTTCTTATATTTGGGAGTGTATTATACCACGAATTAAGTTTCTCATCAAAATGTGTACCGGCGTGTAAAAGTACTACTACTCTTCCCCACCAAAACTTACGAAACAAACTGTCGGTTTGATCTAGGAAGCTAAAAATTTGGGACAGTTTTCTTCAAACCTGATTCTATAATATAATGCCTATGGGACTGTAAAAAAAATAATATTTTTCGGATGTAGTATATTGTTCGCACTTTCAGCCACACGAGAAATGTAGGCGCGGTTAGACAACAGGGGCTGGGACCTACAACTAAAATACTTAAAACGCTATATCTTGGCACCTAATGCAGATTTTTTCTAATTGATAGAAAGAGTATTTTTCTAAGATGCCTCGAAAATTGTGTAAACAGCGTAAACTGTTTTTTTAGAGCTTCGAAAAAGATTTTTATTAACCCAGCAGATTTTTTCATCGATAGTAACCTAAACTTTCATCGATCTCATAGACTTTCTATCGCCTCCAGAATACATGATTTTTAACACGGCGATGTCATAGCAAAAGTAGTGAATCATTCTTTGCATTACCGAGTATGTAAACTTTTCATCGATATAAAAAAAAATTTAAAAAAATGTCTGACCGAGTATCGAACTCACGCACTTAGAGTTAAGAGCTCACAACCCAAACCATTTGCCCACACTGTCAATTGTTTTACATGTATCTGTTTTACACTATCCCAGCAGTTTTTGGGACCTTGCAATACCATTTTTACGATTTGTAATCATTGGTTTCATATATTATAATTAGATGGAGAAAACATGCATGATGAGGTAAGCGAAGACGTAATGCATAAACAAATTTTCAAAATCTCAATAATGAATAACATAGTGGGAAATAGATACCTGTAAAACAACTGACAGCGTGGGCAAATGGTTTGGGTTGTGAGCTCTTAACTCTAAGTGCGTGAGTTCGATACTCGGTCAGACATTTTTTTTTTATATCGATGAAAAGTTTACATACTCGGTAATGCAAAGAATGATTCACTACTTTTGCTATGACATCGCCGTGTTAAAAATCATGTATTCTGGAGGCGATAGAAAGTCTATGAGATCGATGAAAGTTTAGATTACTATCGATGAACAAAATCTGCTGAGATGTTATTCACTATTGTGATTTTGAAAATTTGTTTATGCATTACGTCTTCGCTTCCCTCATCATGCATGTTTTTTCCATCTAATTATAATATATGAAATCAATGACTATAAATCGTAAAAATTTTAATGCATGGTCCCAAAATCTGATGGGAAGCAAAACTTACGCACACTTCGAAAACTTTCGAGTCAAATTTGATGAGAGTGTTGCCGTTTGTCGAAAAAATTTGCTGCCACTTTAAAATTTATTTTGAAATTTGCACATAAAATTAACATTACCATTGTTAAATATATGAAATGCGCTGTCGTCAGAATTATGGCTTTTTCCAAATTTTGTTTTGATATTTACTTATTTACTTAATTATACCTATTTTGATACATTTTCTCTTCTTGGTGTGATACATTTTTCTTCATGGCTGCGGCTACACTGATAAACTGTCAAATTGCCACTGCTCGTTTTTTCGACGTTTGTATAGATAGAGGTGTTCCCGTAAACAATCTCGAAAACTTTCGAGTTTTATATGTTTTTCGAGTTTAGAGTTAGCTTGTTTGTTAAGTTAGCTAAGTTAAAAAAAAAATTTTTTTTTCTACGAAATATGTAGGTAATGCATTAGTGTGAGAACGAATAGTTTATAACTTTTTTATGATATACATATTAATATATAATCGATATACATATACACGCGTATATAGTATAAATGCGTTTTATTTTAAGTTTAACAATTTGTTCGCGCTTGGACGATATGTCCCATCAAATGGACTTAGACACCAAGAAAATAATATTCCTTTTGGATTTGCCGGAACCCATAATGTATTTGTTTGCATAATTTATCAAAACGTGAAACTTAAATTCGTCAGTCTGAATATTGCTTTAGACAAAGTGCAAATTCATTAAAATATTTGATTGCGGACGTCTTAGACGTAATTATGTGCGAAAATGTATTACACTCGTGTCATTTGCGTGTACGCCAACAATACCTTGGTTCGGAAGTGGCTATAAAAGACAACAAGACAGCTCTAATGGAAAATAACGTTGAAAAAATCAGATATCAGCACAGAGCTATTTCTAAATTAACTATTTTTTTTGTTGTTGCAAATGTAATCTGGAATTTCTGATCGTTGACGTCGATGAATTTTGGACTGATTAGCAGAATGGCTTGAAATATTATCGAAACAGGATTTTATCGCGAAAACTCAAGCAAGCTACTTTGCTACCGTAAAAAAAAAAAATAGATAGGATGATGAATTTTTAGTGGTTTTCGCAGAAAGCTATTCGTTTGCTATACAAGATGCAGTACAATCGTAACACTGGAACATCCATACACCATTTATTACAAAGACATAAATTAAATAAAATATCACAGCCTTGTAGTTGTTTTCGACTGCATCAAACATGATACAGTTACTGTGATCAACACAAAAAATTAGAGCCTTTTCAAAGGAGATACATGCTAGTAGTCAATAAAAAATAAAAATATTTTTTGTAATTTAGTTTATTTCAAAAGTGATTTCAATATCGACGTAGAATGGCATTTATTGCGATATCGCAAGGTAAGGAAGCATGTAACGACTTAGTTGGAACTGTAAGAGCTTGTAACGAGCGACAAATGATGAAACCACGATTCCAAAAGCCTTGTATAAAATGGGGTTAAAGTTTTTTCAAAAACATCAATTTTGTCTTCTGAACAACGTCTGAATACGACGCTGAAATGAAGTATTGAATAAGGATAAAAACAACAACAGCGACTAGTACAACAACAACAATTCTTATAAAATGAATCTCATTATGAAATTTAAAAATTTTTATTAAAAATCGTTTAGTTTCTTTTACAATTAAAATACTGATTGTGTTACATTCATGAAAAATTTGTCAAACAGAGTGTTAGCAAAGCTGTTTTTGGACATAGTATAGCGGAACGCAGCCGAAGGCCGCCGCTAAGCCGGTGTTGGATATATTGGAGGATGTAAGTTTTGAGCAGTGTTACCATATTATAAATTCAAGTTTTTTAGACACGCTTGCAGTTTTTTTTTGCAAATCGCAGTTTTTTTTTATAAAATTATGAACAAAAAAAAAAGAAAAAGATCAAAATTTTCCTAACTTTCATAAATATATTTATTTAGGTGACCAAATATCTGTAGCGCTTACGTCAACTCATCAACTACCTCAATCGGAGGAAATCGGTTTTAGAGAACACTGCTTGAAATTCTATGTTGAGGTATGCAATAGACTGATAATAAAATTTGATTTTGAAAATGAATTTCTGAAAGTTGTGGAACTGTTGGTTCCAACGAAGGTTTTAACTCAATATCAATCATCTTTAACACAAATTTTAATAAATCTAATAAATATTGAAGAATTGCAGGAAGTTGATGATGAATGAGCAATTAAACAAATTAAAATTAACTGTTGACACCGATATTGAAACATATTGCGAGTAAATTTTTAGAATTAAAACAAAATGCAATGGAAGTGAAGCGTTGCCTCTTTTGAGAAAACATGTTTCAGCTGTCCTTTGTATACCAGTAGCTACAGCAAATGTGGAAAGAATATTTTCCCAAATCAATTTAAATAAAACCAAAATTAGAAATAAACTTGAAATTCCAGCAATATGCGGTATTTTAAGAACTAAAGACCTCCTTAAAAAAAAAGCGACAGATTGTACTAAGTTTAATGTATCGAATGAAATGTATAGAAAAATTAACAAATCAGTTTACGATTAACAATGAAATTGATTTTAACTGAAAATAATGTGATTTAAATATTTAATTTTGCAAGAACTGTTTTTGTTTATTTTATTACTTTACTGAGCTTGATGTTAAGTAGATGGTGTTATGTAATTTTGAATGAAATATTATTTTTATGTTTAATGAAAAAAAAAATCCTTTCGAAAATAATGTTATTTTTTCCGCAAATTGGTGTAAGTACATACATACATAATTGTTGAGTAATAGAAGGACCAAAAAAAAAGGTCACCAACTTTTAATAACCACTAAAATTTTATATTTTCCAAAAAATCTGGTTTATTTCGGAAATAGCAGTTTTTTTCCAGAGTTTGCAGTTTTTCCTAAAAAAATCTGGCAATATTGGTTCTGAACCGCATCCGAAAGCCTCCAACTTACCCTAACTGTTATGTGAAATTACTGTGGCCAGCGAAGCCAGTGTTGGGCGTTTCCGCGCCCATTATATGTACATATATTCTTGATTAGCGTACTGAACTGTATAACATACTAAAATTTTAAGAAAATTGGGAGTGAGGCCAAACTAACGTTACTTTTTTCTATAAAAAATAGGTACAATTAAAAAAAAAACTATACAAATGGTACATCATTTTAAAGTAAGAGAATCAAGCTTTCTTGGTATCCTAAAAAAATATAGGATATTAACACATTTTTTAGAAAAATTAACGGTTTTTTTAAAAAAAATTTGTTGAAGTCTCAGAAACGTATGTATCTCCAAAACGACAGGTTAAATTTCAAAGATTTGCTTACCATTATTGAAGGTCATTAAATTATCTTTCTTACGACCATATTTTTGGTATCCATTCAGGGGCTATTATAATTTTTACAAAAGCTATATGCGCAACTTCCTTTGACTATATCTCCGAAACCAGAGCGACACTTTTTTTAATTTTTTTTTCTGCTTTTCGACCTTATTACCCCTAAATTTGACAATTGGAGCTTAAGTCAACATGTTCCGCCTGATTTCATCAGGTTACCAAAATCTTTGGTCTTGCCACATTTTTATTTTTTGAATTCTTCCAATTTTTACTTTTAAACAGAGACAATATGACGTCATGAAAGTTGAATTATACTCCAATGAAAATTTAGAAATGACCTACAGGCAATTAAGTCGTCATAATTGCTCGTAACATGTTTGAGACTTTGAAGAATTGATTATCGTTTAAGTAACATCATTGATTAAAATCAAAACAATGTTCTTACCCGAAACGTGATACACATAAAATTTATTTTCCATTATTTAGTACATATTGAAATATAAAAACATACATATATGTATGTATGTAAGCACTCGATTGCAAAAACAATTTACCTTTGCTATTTTCCTTGTATTCCAGTGTTTACAATCAATAACAATACATTAAACCAAAATTATTTTTAATAAACGTTGCTATCGTAAGTATACATTTTCTTCTTTTCTAACTGGAATATTTTTATTTTATTGTTTAGAGAAGTAACAAAACCAAGGAGTAGCTGCCTGTATTACTTCACAGTGCTTACATAGAAACCAAATCTTCAATGTTTTTCGTCTTCACTTGCGTAAATTTGTCGTTTTATAATGATAGATCACTTGAATGATTTTCATCTTCACACTTTTTCTGATGCGTCAATTAATAAGTTAATTAAAATTGCTCAAAGTTTACCTCACTAATGTTATTACAAATCTCAAAAAAGTAGTTAAAGTAAATTTAACATGAACACCACTCCTAGCGAATAGTACTGCGAACACACTACTAACATAATTAGGAAAGGAATATATGTATACAAAATATTTCTTAAATACACACTGTTTTCGTGCTTTTAAATAGGGTTGCCATTTAACAGACCTGATTTAATATGTTTCTGTCAATATGTTATAGTCAATGAAATATTTAACATATGTATTTTATATATTTTATATATTTACATCCTAGCATAAAGTGTAAATTATATTACAAAATAAAATACGTTATGTTTGCACTGCGTTTAATATTTGTTTTATCGAAATTGTAATAATCATGGCAACTCATTCAATGCATCACTTTGGCAGTACTATTTTATTATTACTACATAGAAGCATTGACACTAAAAAGGCAGCTCTAGAAATGACATCATTTTCTATACACATATGTATGTATAGTTTAATCTGTTATACACACTGGTATACAATTTAGTCTGTATAACACAAGCACCCACGGTTGCATTACATTTCAGTTTTTTTTTTTACTTGAAAAAATAAATGCATTGTTTCACTTTTATTTCAATAAAATAAAATAAATATAGATGACGAAATACACAATAAAAACTTTGATTTTGAATTGAAATAACTTAAAATATTTGGCGTATTTACCAGAAAGTGATCGCTATAGCCGATCTGCACCGGAAGCAACAGATTATCCATGTACAATTAACATGGTAGAATTATCTTGTCAAACTGAAATTAATACAACCGTGAAAGTTACCCCATCGCTGTCAAGAATAAACAAAAGAATATAATTCTGACAAAGTTATGAGTTCACCAAGGCCCCGATTTGCGTTGCTATTCGGTTCCACCAGTAGAGACGCAAACTGAATTTTGACGCAAAGCGAACAACTTAAAATATATTGGTCAGAGAAATTATTACAACATAAATGAATTTCAAAATAAAACATAAAGGTTCTAAGATAAAAGAGATCCATTAAAATTAATTAACAATATAAAAGTATAAATTAAAAATGATTACTTTTTAAAAAATTGGTGCAAAGTTGTTTGTACTTCATGTTCTTTTTTTTTCACACGTTGCTTTATAGCAATTTATGTTATCTAAGTCTGCTCTGTTTACCTTACCACTTTGTTCCTGATTTGGATCATCTTGATCAAAAATCGGCAAAGATTGATCAATTAATTGTATAGCTTGCGCTAAGTGTTTCATCGTAAAGGTTCGTCCTGGAATAATTTCTTCTGCTATTTCTTGGTCAGAATTCCTACATATCTTCATCATGGTGGGAGTTAAATATTTCTTTAATGTCTTCGAATCTGAACTAATTTCAATACCTTTTAAACTAACGTCTAGTTTCATTCAATTATTCACAGTGAATGAAAGAAAACATTATACAATACACAATATAATATTCCCCGAATTATACGGGTTCTATATTTAATAAAATTTTGATCAAAAAAGAAAAATACAACACTATCGCAGGTTAAGTTGTCATGGAAACGAAAAAAAAAAATTACAAAAAATAAAGACGCATAACGAAAAGCCGACGCAAAGTGGGGATTTGGTTTTTTTTAACCGACACAAGAGCGCATAGACGCATAACGAAGAGACGCATAGCGGGGCCTTGGTGTATGTAATTTGGAAATGTCGGCGTTTTACCTTAGCTAAATTTAACAGGATATAACTAAAAGTAAAGAGGAAGAACCATAATTTAAAGTTGCTGCTATCATGATAATTTAACACGGATAGGTATAACTAAAAATAAAGAGGAAGAACCATCATTTAAAATTGCTGCTACTATGATAATTTACCACGGAAATACCTTTCTAAAAACCGATCTTCAACCGATCTTCAACCGATTTAGCAACAATTTTTTTATGACATATAGTACTAGTGAAATAAATAAAGATTGTGTAAAAGAAGTGTTGCTCGGATCTGGTTTTAGAGATATAGCCTTCGAGAGTTACGGATATAGCTTTTCTAAAAATCGATTTAAGTCGGAGACGCCTGTATTGATTTCCAATATATGCGTGTCATATGAAAGGTAGAATATTAGTACACACTTTTTTGAAATTTAACTAGTATTTTTCGAGTTATTACTTTTCTGAAATTTTGACCGATTTTTTCAAAAAACCGTTATTTTTCCAAAAAACATCTATAGTTTTATTAAAATTTTTAAAAAGCTCAATTTATTCTTTTTAAACAGGGGTTTTTGATATTAACCCTTCCTAACCCAAACAAATAAAAATCATTTATATGAATTTTGGCAAGCTTTTTAATTTTGTCTTTTCTTCGACAGTATCCATATCAAAATATACATATTTCAGTCGCTTACTTCCTATACTGACCTTAGAAGCGAAAAGGGCGTATCTCAAAAAATGCGTTTCGAGATAATTGACGTTTTGTTTATGTTAATTTTCAAAATACCTGCAAAATTGAGATAGAGAATATCCTCTTAGGAGATTTTTTATATGTTTGAACTAAGATTCCGGCATCTGGAGTAGTTCATTAGAAGCGTTATTTTTTAGGCTATCCGATACCATATGAATCACGAATATGAATTTTTTTTGAGATACGCCCTTTTCGCTTTCCAGGGCAGCATCAAACACCGGCTTCGCTAGCCACAGTAATCCTATATAAAAGTTTGGGTAAGTGGAGTGGTAAGCTCAGGATTACCATTCTCCAATAGGTCCAACACCAGCTGTGCGGCGACCTTCGGCCGTGGTTCAGTGTTTAAAACATCCAATACTGGCTTAGCTAGCCACAAAAATTCTACTTAAAAGTAAGGGAAAGTGGACGGCCTTCGGCCGCAGCTCCGGACTTACATACTCTAATAAAAATAACGTTTTTTTTAAAAAAAAATCGCTCCAAATTTTATAAAAGTCGTAATATTTCGAAAATTATAACTTAGATTTCAAAAATGTGTAAGCCGATGTTTGATATACTATAAGATATAAACGATTGAAATATTTTTTAATATGCTTATTGTCAAAGAGAAGACAACAAAATTTAGAAAACTTGACAAAATTAATTTTTCGGTTAGAAAGGGTTAATATCAAAAACTTTTCTTTAAGTGTTAATTAATTTTAAGAGGAATAAATTAAGCTTTTGAAATATGTTAATAAAACTGTAGGTCAATAACACATATTTTTGGAAAAATAACGGTTTTTTGGAAAAAATCGGTTAAAATTTCAGAAGAGTCGTAATATCTCGAAAACTATGAGTTAGATTTCAAAAATTTGTGCATTAATATTGTACTTCATTAAACTACACCCATATTTTGGAAATCAATACAGGTGTTTCCGACTTATATCGATTTTTCGAAAAGCTATATCCGCAACTTCTGAAGGCTATAATTCCGAAACCAGATCCGAGCGACACTTTTTGATTCCATATTTAGTCTTAGAATTAAAGAGCACATAAAAGAAGTTTTTTTCATTTTCGATTGTAATTTAAGCCATTATTTTTGCAATTGTTTGTTAAGTATGACTGATAATCGAAATAAACGTCAGTCGGCAGAATAGTGGTTGTGAGAGATCAACCAAAAAAATTTCGCTCAATAACTCGGAATGTAAGCCATATGTAGAAAAATACAGTTCGACCAAGTTTCTAGAGAAGATGAAAGCACATCGACTTTACGCCCAAAAAACTTTTGCATACAAGATCTGACCCACCTTTGATAGTTTTAAAATTTCTAGTGACCATCTTCATTTTAGAAAAATACTTTGTTTTTATAGAAAATTGTTCTTGTTCAGAAAACCGCCACCCAAAATAACTACTTTTGATCAAAATTGGAGTATTTATTGGAAACTTTTAAGCGGTGAAAGGTGGGTCAAATCTTGTCGTATCTTCTCTACAACATTGGTCCTAATATATTTTTCTATTTGTGGCTTACTTTCAGAGTCAGAGCAACGCTTTTTGGACTAAGTCCTGTATAAACCTGTTAATTGTACTAATGGGTTATTGTACTGGAACTCAGCTATTATTGGCTGATTGGATGGAAATTATTGCATTGAAAATATTTTTTTAGCACTGACTGGAAATTATTTTTCCATTCCTCAATTATTCAGGAAAAAAAAATTGAATGAGATTGGTAGCCAAAATGAATTCGAATTCGTCCAATTCTACCAAATTCTCAATATTCATCTCAAGGAATGATTTACAAAGGTTTGTATTGAGATTTGCGTACTTGCGAAATCAATTGAACATTTTTTTTTTATCTACAAAAGATTTTTTTGAATATTTATTCTAAAAAAATATCCGCACATGGGACAAAAATATCTGCTATAAGTTACGTTCGTAATTAAATTGTATTGAATTGTTGATAAAAAACTTTAAAAAAAATTCTCAAAGATTGGTTATTGGTTACAGTTGTATATCGTCGCTCACTTGTACAACGGCCCTAATTGACATTTTTGATTTTGTTCAGGAGACACAAAAAACTGTATAAAAACCGACAATGCAGAATATTGAAATTTTTTTAAATGCAGTTTAGTTACAAAAACAATAACATAATTATTTTTAATGAAAACGCTAATTTTTTTTTATTGATACTTATTTTATTTCAATTAGGGCTTTTTGACATCATTTTTATGTATGCAAAAGTGCATTTAGGGCTTTTTGCAGTTACTTTGTAAACTAAAAGTGTAATTCATTTACAATAAAATTAAAGAAAATATGCAAATATTGTATTATTATTGATGTAATTTTTAGTAAATAATCTTTTCTTTCAAACATAATATTGATAAAAACATTTGACGACATACTTGCAAACGTTGGAAATTGTGTTTTAAGAAATATTCTAGAGACTGAGTACGCGCTGAGTTTTCGGACGAAATTCGTTTTTTGCTTACCGGATCAACAAGGCCTATTACATTTAACTTTTTTTGCTCCCATGTCATTTTCCAAAATGCATCAAAGATGGCTTTCCTTACATTTGTCCTAAAAAGCAAACAGTACCGTTTACGTCTTTTTCGCAATATTTTGATGTACAAGGTAGTCCAAGCCGTCTTTCGGCCCCTTGACACAAACCATTTTCATTCGAAACGCCTATGTATTGAACTCCTCGCATTCGTTTTTTCATATTTAAAATCCGATCACGTTTTAATTGTTCCGGGATTGAATCAGAGGCATAGATCTCACACATAATATTTTCCTTAACACTCATTGCGAAAAATTAAAACGAAGGCCACATACGAGTTCCAACATAAGATAAGAACTAATTGTTACATTTTAAAATTGGTAATTACACATTCTCTAGAAACTTTGAAAACTACTTCACAAAAAAACAGCATTTAGGGCCTTTTAACATATAAAAAATGTTGAATGTAGTTAGGGCTTTTTAATATCACCTAATAAACTTGGTATTTTTTGTGTTACCGTTCCAATTTTTTGGGTGAAGGTGCATTTGAGGTTGGTCTTCAGGAATATGTAATAAACTGGATTTTAAAAAAAATGTCAATTAGGGCCGTTGTACAAGTGGGCGACGATATGTCGTTCATGGCATGAAATTAATTCAGTGGTTCTCAACTTAATGCGATTCTTGGAATAATATTTTAATCTATACCATAACACCACTCTACAAAAAAAAGAAAAAGTTCACTTTCTTGGATGATTTGCATAAAACTCATCAAGTTAAAAGACTTACTCAGAATTTTATAAAAATTGTTACACCGATCTCCTATAGCGACATTTTCGCTTCCTACTGACCTATTGTAAGGTTTTCATATGGAAAAATTAGTTTAAGTAAGAAACGTTTTGTATACGAACAGCTCGATGCTGGAACAAACTCCCAATTAGTTTGCGCTCATTTTCCTTACATTCGAATACTTTTAAAACTAAAATCATTCAATTTGCTCAAAATAATGAACTTTAAATTTGACTTAATCAGTATTGTTGCATTTGAATTTGTTGCTGGTCATGTCAAATAATACTAATTTTAAGATGTATTTTTCTTTTATGTATTAGAGAAAAACTCTTGTGGTATGGTAGCCGTTTATTATTATTATTATTATTATTACTAGGCTCTTACTTATATTTATATTATTTTTCTTATTTAGTGTTAAGAACTCTAACTTATCTCCTATCTGTAATATTTTGTTTTAGGCCAACAAGGCTTTTTATATTACATGTTGAATAAATGAAATGAAATGAAATGAAACTTGGTCGAATTTTATGTAGTGCAAAAAAATAAAACCATCTTGGGCTTTTTCTATAACTGGTAGTTATTGATTGCCGTTTTAAGAGGTCGAAAGAACGTTTTTGGTTATTTATTTCATTGAACCGAAAAATTAATCATGAACAAAGTTGTTGCGGAGAAAAATTCAACGATAGATCTCTCTCTGAACAATATGATTGGACCTAGTTATGCAATTTTTCAATGTCTTTTAAAAAAACAATTTTTCGCTAAAGTCAACATTTTATTTCGTTCTTATGTTTTGTTCGGAAATTTTGCATTAAATTGAAAAATATTTTGAGTAGACTGTTATAGAAAACAAAAATATGTACCGATTTTATTCAACAAAATTTCCAAGCGATAATAATTACATGACCCATGGTTTTTTAATTGAGGTGAGTATGTTTTAGCTATCAAAAACATAGCAATTTCAAAATATCAATCGGGCATGGTGGCAAGCATATCACATGATTCAGCACAATGAATCTTTCGACTCAATGAAATGGTCATCAAAAATAATCCGTGAAGTCTATGCTAAGAAGAATTTCAGTTGTTCAGCTACGAAAGCCACAGAAATAATAGCCGGTGTTTTGAACAGATCAAATTGATGCCATCAATCAGAAAGAAATAAAAATTTTTTCGGTTTTGCTTCGTTATTTTCTTCCACTAGAAAATGTGAAAATCAGATTAATCGAACTGAATAGTTTGCCTGCAGAAACGGGTTAAGAAATTTTCCACATGCTTGAAGCAGCTTGGTTAAAATGGAATGTTTGCGACAATACATTTTGGAAGTCTAGATCGAACTGGCGAATTGAACGTGTTTGCCCAACATTTCACTCCGCCCTATTCATTTCAAAGTTGTTTGCTTACTAAGTATTCATATTGTTAATTTAGTGTAACTTTTATACTACCACATTGCGCTTGAGTCTCGTATCTCCAAGTAGAGCAAAATATTGCTGCGATCGTTTCTGAATTAATCCAAAGGATAGAGATACAACGTTTAAACGTAGCAGGGCAGACACGCATTCGATTACAGCCTTTGATCGATTGGACTCTACAGACAATTAGTCCTCTTCTCTTCTTAATAGCTCTCTAAATTTAATGGTCGAAATATGATATGGACATTTTTCTTAACTGTTATAGTTACGATATTTTGAAAGATTTCCCTTCCCGGATTCAGTTTCCGAAGTAAACCAGAAACAACATAATAGTTTTTTTACGCGTTAACCTTAATTTTAAATAAAAAAAAAACTACTTACTCTTCTTGTAAATCAATCCCACTGTCATCCATTGAAGGGATAGGCATCGACATGTCGTTAGGTAAAATTTCAAAAATATGCTCAACTTGCTCTGATAATGGTGTTGGAGTTTCAAACACTAGAGTTTCTACCATGGAACCTTTTGAAGATCCAAATGATACTCTAAAAATGAAGAAAAATTTAATCATAAATATAAAGTCAGGTACGATTTCTGGTAAAAACCTTTTCTGCTTTAACAAAAAATTACTGACATAGACCTTTTGGTCTTGCTCATTATGAATCTGATTTTAAAATAAATTTAATATTTTAATGCAGACACTGCAAAAAAAAATTAAACCATTAAAACAGCATAAATGATTTTTTTAATTGTTCTTTTGGATCGGCTAATCTAATTATCATTGAACAAGCTGAAATTGAAGACAATTTTCTTCACAATTTTTTTAGGCATTTCAGAGAATTTAAAAAAGAGCAATTTTCCAAATTTTTTGACGAAAAATTAAAATTTTGCAGCATTTTGCATTTATTTTTATTTTTTCTGTTTGAGGATATTCTTAAAAAAGATGTAATTTTTTGAATTTTAAGCGTTTCCGAAGAATTCTAGAACGTGAGATTTTTTGAAAAGGGTTATGTATGTACATAAATTTCTTAATGGAAGAGGTTTACTCTAGCTTCTATTGCCCAGTCTTTTTTTAGGGGTAATAGGGGTTAGAAGTTAAAAAAATTAAAAAGTGTCGCTCGGATCTAGTTTCAAAGATATAGCCATCGGAAGTTGCAGATATAGATTTTTTAAAAGGTCTTATGTTGGAATCCCCTTAATGGATATAAAAAATATGGGTGTCATAAGAAAGATAGCGTAATAGCCTACAATAATGGTTTCATATTTAACCTGTACTTTTGAAGAAATTACGGTTTTGCAGAAATTTGGACCGATTTTTTTTTACACCGGGTTTTTTGCACAAAATGTGTGTCAATAACTATATATTTTTTTATAATGTTAAGAAAGCTTGATTCTCTTGCTTTCAAATTATCTGCCATTTGTACAGATTTTTTCCATTTTACTTATTTTTGATCGAAAAAAGTAAAATCATTTTGGTGAATTTTGGTATTAAAATATATGGTTATTAATAATTTTAACAGCCTCACTCCTGATTTTCTTGAAATTTAAGTGTGTTTACAGTTCAGTTTACTAATCAAGAATATCTATTTGTTAAGCGCGGAAACGTCTCTTTCATATTTTTGAGTTGAAAATAGCTTATATCTTAGAGCGGCCAACCGAAAGTGTCTTAGCGAATTGTATGCGGCTTTTCCTCTGCTTAACAGTCACCAATGGTTTCTTGCGTGAAATTCGCCCATGAAGTTCAGCTTCAACCAATCAACAAGCGAGTTTGTTTGGATATTTGTGCGTCGTATTGATCAATTATTTCGTATTGGATGTCTGCAACAGTCTTACGAGAATCCAATTTTGCCTTGCGCACAATCTGGCGATCCTGTATCCTCACGAGGTCTCTTTTTGCGAGGAACATTTTTTTGTTCTGTCATACTTATCGAAATGATCAACTGCATTGAATACCATCTTTTTGGAGCAATTTAGGTGTGTTGCCATCGCCTGATATCTCATGGCCATCTTTCGAAGCTCAGCAATTTACTTACGTATGGCCGGTGCCATTTTTGGAAAATATTACGGTTTTTGAAAAAAAAATTGGTCGATATTTCAGAAAAATCGTCATATCTCCATATATTCCCAGCTTATAATGATTTAAACAAAAGCTATATCCGCAACTTCTGATGGCTATATTTCCGAAACTACATCCGAGCGATAATTTTTGATTCCATATTAACTCTTAGAATTAAAAAACAAATAAGAAAAGTTTGGTTTAATAATAATTGGCAAATGGAAGCTAAGGTAAACTTAAGCCCCCTTAATCAAATTACTTGCCTTTTTAGACCAACGGTTTTGTTGCCAATTCTGCTTAGCTTTGTTGACTTTGGGAATTTATTACCAACATGCCTTCTACTTGTGTCCGACTCCATACGGTTCATATCGTTGTTGTTAATGTAATAGCCATCGTTGTTATTATGTCCTATAACATTAGCTGACGTGACTGCAGGTTGTGTTTCCAACCCTACAACCATATTAGTACTGCTCTCACTGTAAACATGGACTACATCACTGACCGAAGAATCCATGAGCCGCGACATTGCATCAGTTACTACCGACGCATTTTTTGTTTTTTCACTATTTCTATCACTTATGTTTAGGCTTAAGTTTCCTGTCTTCTGCATCGTGTTCGAGACTTAGATTGTGTGGAATTTTTTGTCAAATTTAAAAAAAAAATCTTTTAAACTATTCACTATCCAGCAAACAGTCAAGCCTCCTTATATGCTCTCCATCAAGAAGGTTATTAAAAGTCTGAAAAGTAACATTGGTATAGATTTTTATATTTTAGAACTTTTTGTATAAGAGATACACGCAATTGAAACGAATTTATTTATATTTTAAAAATTGCAAGATTGGGTCGATACATTAAAATAAAAAATAGCTACACAAATTTTTCAATTCCGTTGCCAACAACATTTTCTGTAAGTGCAATATAGTTGCCAGATTGATAAATAAAGAGTAGAAAAATTTTAGCTCACTAACAAATCACGCCTTATGTCATAAGCACAACTCCGACAGTCGACGGAAAGTCTGTCAACGGTAACATTCATTCGAGTAAACACTATTGTAACGGACGACGGAAAATTCTTCAGAAATTTTGTGAATTGACTTACTGGAATTGCAGGTTCACCGTCGTTTTCTGTAGAAATACTCTCATGCACATACATTTTATATGTAGCATTGCACTAACGCTAGCCTATTCCGTTTTATAATTTTGATATAGAGTTGGCAGCTAACTTTTTACTTGCCGCTACGCTCTTATTTAAGGATGAAGCTCAACACAATTGCGTAGCGCTAGCAAACACAATACCCAATGCTCCAATTAAGGCACCACTTGAAGGGAAATTTTGTTTTATTTGTGAGAACATACTTTTCCTATCAACATGGAATTAAAACTGACATTACAAACTTAAATAAATAAATTGACAAAAGCTGATTAGATATGAAACATAGATCCGTTGTGTGCAGGCGAATAAAAGAGAATTAAATCTAACCTTAAGACTACCATGAGCGATTTTTTTGTCGTCCAAAACAATTCTGTTCCATTTAAAACGATCAAGTCTTCTCTAATTTTGACAGCGGGTAACTATTGGCGGATTTTCCGTCGTCCGTCGGTGTTGTGCTATGCCATTATCATGAAGGGTCTATATACGAAATTACGTTTAATGCATTCGACAGTTCATCAAAATATGTAGGCAGAGGCCAGTAAAAGCAAAGGTGCCGCAAGCAATCTCGTAGAAAAAAGATTTAAGTTCTATTTTGCACGCGCTTATATGTTGTACCTTCGCTTTAACCGGCTTATGCTCCTTTACATATTTTGATGAACTGTCATATGAGATTTGTCGCAGCGTTATTAATGCCACATGTCGCAGTGTGACCCCGTACATTGATGCTCTCCTCTTGTATGAGGGCCAAAGTAAGCGATCGTGGTGGCTTGCAGAAGTTTCAAGACTTCAAAATGGCAACAAATTTACACGCATCCTCTCGAAAAGAAGAATTCTACGCAATAATCTGCGGCACTTCCACTCTACTGGCCTCTGATCTATATGATTATAGAATTCTACTGCGGTCAACTGATTAAGTTTGCCTGTCGCAGAGAGGCCACGTATATTGGCCCTATGGTAACAGCAATTCTAAATGACAGTTCTTTTTCTTCATTTTTAAAGAGTACCTTATCTGTCACAATATGCTTGATTTGTTTAAGATTATTTTGACAAAAGAAAATTAATTAATTTCCAGGAAATACTTCGATCTCTCGTGTTCCTAAGGATGGAATTGGAAGGGAATAATCAGAGTTGCCAAGTTGAAAAAAAGGAATTGCCGACCTTCACAAAAAAATATTCTTTAAAATGGGTAAAAGTAAACTTTTTTGTAAGAAATTACCATTTTTTTTTTTTGTCTAAAATAGTTTTGTTTTTTGTGGGAAAAACTTTTAAAATGAGTAAAAAGTAAACTTTTTTGTGAGAAATTACCATTTTTTGTCCACACAGCTAATCTGTTAATCCATTGGCAATTGGAGTTTTATATATTCTATTTTTGACGAGTGTTTGTTTTGATTTTGATATTGCGAACTAATACATATTGTCTTGTGTTGTAACGAATGTTTTGTATTTTTCATCATTGAGTTTAACAACTGTAGTGATTGTATGTTTTGAATATTGCGTTTTAATTGTTTAATACTGACGTTGGTTTTTGTGATTTCTAAGTTTATTATTTTAGAATGAAATTAATCTAACAATAAGTTCTTGTTGTTGTATTGGAGTGATTCCATACTCTCTGCATGTCAATAGAAATTTAGTGTTGTTGTCATTTTCTCTGGCCTCTCATTTTGCTCACAATAGTCCATTATGCGATTGTATAAGTGTGTTTTAAAGAAAAATAAGTAAGTTATTTCGATTATAAAGATTAAAACCTAAACCAAAATAGACGAGACGAGACGTAACGAGTAAGTTCGAGGGTATGTAAACCAATGTTGATAGCCAAAATGAACCAACGTAATTGATCGAAAGTGAACGAAACATTTTGACGAGACGTAAGAGTTCCGTAAGAACCGAACTTCAAAACGTTGCTACTCGTCATAACAGCTTTTACGGTTCGTTGGCTAGCGTAACATTTTGGGTTAAAGGGCCAACTAAACCATGCACGCTTTGACTGCAGTCAACTTCTGCAAGTGTGCGAATACACACAAATCGTATATCAAAGCTACAACGTACTTAACAAAAAGTTTCGTTCAATTTCCACAAATGTCATTTGCTTAAGGAAGGAGCGAAACTGAACGCACTTTCTGTACGGAATCAGCTGTTTATGCATTGTATACATAAGAAAAATTTTTTGCAATGGAACTTGAAGTGGAAAATACTTTTGTTTTGAAATTATTAGAAAATGTGAAAAAGAAGATAATTAAACAGTAAAATAGACACATTTTATTGAAATCGAAATGTTAAGTAAAGGGCTTGGAGTGAAGTTGCAGAAATATGCATTTTAATGTACACACACAATACATACAACAATTTGATTGACAATTCAGTGATGCCACGCGCTGCATTTGCCAATACTTTTCCCCACAATCTACACGCATAGTACAAAATGAGCAATTTTGTTTTCTTAATTTTTTCTTAAAATAAGTAAAAACAATATCTGGATTACATATTTATTGCTTTAAGTATTTAAATAAATGTCATTGAATAACATTTTGTGAATGAATTCAATTTATTTAGGAAATATAAGAAATAAAATTTATGCAATTGTGGGAATATTTCACACGCTTGCAACTATGGCTACATCGCTTCTTAAGTTCAACGAAGTACAACATAGTCACTAAAAAGTCTTCTCTGAGTTTCTTAAGCATCTGACAGGCTTTTCGTTCAAATTTGACAGTAGGTTACGCTAGGCGATGCATGGTTTAGTTGGGCCTTAAATGTCAAAACAGACGAAACGATTGCAAACGTTCGTTCAATTGCTACTGTCTCGTCACGTCTATTTTGGTTAAGGCTTAAGAGTTTTTGATGTTTGTTTTTGTTGATTACAATAAATTAATTTCTTTTTGGGCTAAAGTCTGCTATGGTTAATTAAATTTACAAATGTTTTGGAAATATCAGCTGTTTTTTAAGTTAACACTATGATAAAAAACAGATTGCGCCATCACGCGCACAAATTTTGATCTGTTCTGCGAATGTACACCGTTGACGTCATTTTGAACGTATTCCTATTGGCTGAATATTGTGAGCAACAGAATGTGTGGAGAGCGTAAAAGTGGGACAAATTGATTTATTTTTGTACATTATTCGATAATAGTGATGTGATATCCTAATTTTGCTTTGGTTAATGTGTCCAACTTCGTAAGAAAATTATAACGATGCAAGAAACGATATTTCCATTGGCTACATTTTCACTTCATTAGTTATGTTAAATAAGAAATTTTGCAGGTAATTGGCTGGGCAATGTCATCTTCCGTCGACGTATACACTAGGAAAGTCTGTGAAACACATTTTTGTTTATCTCTTTTGTGATTTTCGTTTTGCGTTTGCGACATATGACAAATTTTCTATCTCGTCTCTCTCGTTTCTGCCCTCCTCCAACAAACAAGAAGAATTTGCGAAAAGAGTTTTCTCCTGTCAACGTTAACTATGAATATTCCTCAGTGTTTGATTTTCAAGTCGCAATGCCGTGAAGGGTTTAAACTTTTACTTCTTATTTACTTACATTTGAAGATCAAAAGCGTTAAAGTCAAATTGTTCAAGTCTACAAGATTTTTCCATAGGCAAATAACTTCTGAATAGGTCTCAAAAATAAGCTGTTTTCACAATGTACTCTATATTGTCATCTTCAAGGGGCATGTCCACAATTTGTCGTAATTTTTCTCTTTACAAGCAACGCTGCGCTAACGTAAATTTTTATAGACTTTCTTCATCTCAACTTTGTGCTAGTGAAAAAATAAATGTTTTATTAGTAATACGGATTTTGATTTAGTTTATTTCGGGAATATTTTATTTTTTAACTTAGTTCTAACAAAGTAAACGAACACGATTCATAAAAACAAAAGTTTTAAATTTATGAAAGGAATTTGGAAAATTTAGTAATGATTAGAAGTTTATGAAATGCATTGGGAATGTCAAACACTATTATTTACTGCTCATCTTTATCTTTTGCACCATGTTTAAGTATCCTAGTGAATTCGATATAGTCGAAAAGGCCATTTTTTATCGGAGCTTCACGATACATTTCATCTACCTGTAGAAAAATAAATTATAAAATTATAAATTGGCTTAATGGCGATTATATATAATACAATGGAAGAAGAACAAATCAAAATATGACGTTGTCAGTTCAAAAAAACATTCAATTTACTCACAAATAACATGCCTGACCCTGGCAGGCAAAGAAGGTCATTACGTAATACAAGCACTGAAACTCCCAGTAGAGAAGAAATTGCAAAGATAATAAGTTCTCTGAAAAATGGCAAGTACGCAGGTGTTGACAATATAATTGTATTGTTGACCGTTCAAATTTATTATTAAAAGCTAATGATTTCTGTCGTTTGTATGTGATCCCCAGTTACATATGGGCATTTCCAGAGAAAGGTCTACACAGGTCTAGCATTTCCTCTTATGTATATAAGTATGTTTACTTGTTTAAGAGAAATATTAAGAATGGACCTTTTCCACAAAATCTGTCTTTCAACAACTACAACATTAATTTAAAAAATGCAAATAAAGCAAACAAAATTATAGTAATTTTTAATTTGCTGTCAAAAATAGAATTTTCAACGAATTATTATCTAATTAAAATTCGGTATCGATATATTGCTCATCTCTAATTTTCACATGCTTTTTATGCTTCTATAATCACTTAATTTTTTCAAATTTCTTAACAGCATAATAGAAAACTCATTTTTATATTCCGCTGGGATCGTTTAATGCAAAATCTACATTGAATCAGTTGTCTCAAAAAATTTCAACATTGGGAAGTCATAGTCATTTTTATATCCTAAAAATTAGAGAATATGGGCCACTCTATTTACCTAGCAAGGTCAATTTGTTATTAAGTGAAAAAAGTAGTGTTATGGAAAACTATGTACAAGTGAATAAATTACATTAATTATACACTTGATTCAGTCCTGTTCCTGATTACTAATTTTTATATAAGACTTACATAAGACTTAATTTTGTAGTTTTAATTTGAATTTTTAGACACCGCTTAAAATGATCAACTACTTATGTTGTAATTATTCACATAATATAATAAATATCAAAAATAAACTTACATCTTCATCAGTAAATCGTTCGCCCATAGTAGTAAGAAGTTCACGTAAACGATCCTCTGGAAGTACTCCATTGTTTTCCTCATCAAAACAACCAAATGCGTTTTTAATAACATCCTCCGGATCGGTACCTTGTAAACGTTCACCAAATAAAGTTAAAAACATTGTGAAATTTATTGGACCAGGTGCCTCATTCATCATTGCTTCCAAATATTCATCTGTAGGATTTTTTCCAAGTGATGCTAGCATGTCATGAAGATCTTCTTTCTCTACAAAACCATCACGATTTTGATCGATCATATTAAAAGCTTCCTTAAATTCAGCAATTTGAGCCTGATCAAACATAGCAAAGACATTTGATGTAGCTCGCTGCGCGCGTTTTTTCGTTGTAGCACGACGGCCGGCGGTTTTTCGGGAAGACATTATTATCTAAAAACATAAAACGTATAGATAAAAGATTTTTAATACATGCTACTACTTTACATACTGATTTGTAAAAAATGTCGTAGTAAAGCAAGAGGCTAAAAGTTATGGTTTTGTCAACTATATTGTGCACATAAAATAAAACCCTGATCAGTAAACAACACACATTTACCACTACTACTAATATACTAAAATACCATTAGGAACCTTAGGTCTGAAAAAAGATTACATGCATTCTATTTCATTATTTAGCTGGTTTATGCTATGCCGAATTTCGACGTCATTTTGTACCACTTATCACCATAAAGTTCTGTTTCTTCTTCTCCATCTGTTGTCCGGGTGGTTTAATTAAAAATAATAATAATAATAATAATACTATACTAACGGACCATCAATAGTTACATCATTTTTAAAATAAATTCATTAACTGGCGTCACCTAACATTCAACATAAGCAGGTAAAAAAGAAGAAATCAAATAAATAAACCAACTACAGTCAACTTCCGAGTTAGGATTCGACAATACTAATACGCCTTATTCGGAAGCCCAACAAGAAACAAAAATATTATGCCTGGCAATTGTCACATTTAAATATTTATCAATTTTTTTTTTTGTATGTAGGAAATAGGGGATTTGTGAGACACGTTAATTTTTCACCACAGTTGTTGTAAATGGCCGTCATCATTTTGTCTTTGATCAAACACTCGTTCTGTGCGTCATCTACTTGAAAAATTGTATTACATACATTTTCGTACGACAGCGACTCTTGCAATACCACTCTCGTCGTTCAGTACCGTCTCGTCCAAAAACGAACGAAATACAAAAACTGTTATGAAATAAAAAATAAGCAACAGACTAGATCACGAATGCCTAGTAATCATTATATACGAGTTACACACACATTTCTAATAAAAAAAATGTTTGGCCTCCGGTGACGATTTTCATCAAAACTGCTTGGCACTCAATGTTTTAATGCTATTATTAAGTACAAAAAAGGCAATATAATTTTAATAAATTTCTTTGGTATAGTATCCAATTGCATTCGAGTTGACTTTCAGAAGAGCATCCAGGTCTTCGTAGTTAATATTTCCAAATAAAACAATTTCTATTGTCAGGGTGAGCGCAGTCGATTGGTACCTGGTTACTAAGAAACTAATGATCGTATCGTATTTGCATCTACTCCATCCATTTGAACTTTGATGGACTCTTATCATGAAAATATGCTTTAAAGGCGAGGCCACGTAACGACTTTTTAGCGTTTAGTATGCAATTCTTATTTTTTAATGGATGTCTGGTAATATGGACAAAAGTTAGTGCTTGTATTATCAATGAGTTAAGGACTGACAGCTGCTCATCTACATACGTCATTTGTAGAGTAAAATATCCCGAAAATCAAAGTTGTGTTGAAAAAAATGTAGAGTCAAATCCTTTATAGTTACGAAATTCTACAAATTCATTCTCACGAGAAATTGGAAAATTATAGCATGATGGGAAAGTGACACAGATAGAATTTGCCCCGAGCATTTCACTAAAGAAGAATCACACCGAAGACATACGACACACCGAAGGAATGACGAACAGATTTGTTGATGTCAAACAGTTGATGATATTCAAGTTCCCTACAACAACAATATCCGAATACCTTACCAACAAATCTTACATATATTCTTCAGAAAACGAAAGATCACCGAGATAAGTAAACGACATCAATCATGATCTTTTTCATATTATTTCAACAAACAGATTAATAGATTTAATGTAAATTTTATACTCAATTTGTTTTGAAATCTACCTCTACCATTTGGTCGGTCATTCCTACAAAAATTATATCCCGGAACGCCAACAGACTGGCTAGAATTGTGCGGCTTAGGCCAAGTTTCAGAAATGACAACCACATCTAAATAACATTCACTCAGAATGCACCTAATTTCATCTAATTTGGAAAACGGAAAAGTGGCCTACATTAAGAATTTCATACTTAAGTTTGCTTTATCGACAATCCCTCTTTTTGCCTAAAAATTTACAATCGCTGAAGTAAACTTGTGTCAAACTTTTTTGTACCATTTTTATTGCCTTTATATGACACAAATTTTTAGAAAATTCATATACGCAACCTCCGATGACTTTACCTCTGAAGCTATGACTAGATTCGAGCATCACTTTTTGATTACATTTTTTTTTTCTAAGTACATATTAAATAACACGAAAAAATACAAATTGATTTAGCCTAACAATTGGGCACAAATTTTTTTGTGTAGCAAAAAAATTTATACATCCAATGTCATCCATTGAAGAAACAGCCAGCGTAATGTACACCCATATAAGTATGTATTTACACTATTACAATGTAGTATGCGGTGACTCAGAAACAGAAAATATGACGCATTCATAAAATTTCGAGTCCATATAAGGTAAAAGTTTAATGCATTTTAAAATACAAAGTTCACATTCAAACAAAAAATACTTTGTAAAATCGACACACAAATAATAAACATTTTTCTTGTTTAACATTATAAATAAAAGATTAAAATTTTTTTCACTTACTTTCTATTAGTAAGACACCTTTAACTTTATTAACTCCCACCAAACTTCAAACAAATACTAAAGTTTGTAATCACAATTAATTAAACTTGTATTCGTTTCGGTTCGTTCAGAAGAAACAAAACTTGATATCGGTTAATAACGTGTAGCAAATATGCTTTACATCAACAAGTACAAATTTTATTATTGCCATGATGACACTTCGAAAATTCCCCAAAAAAAATTTTTTTTCCAAAATATAGATTTTACCAAAAAATTTTCATGAAACACTTTTTCAAACAACAAAATTTCAGTTTCAACTCGACTGATACTTTTTAAGAATTTTGCTGTGCGTGCGTGCGATTGCGGATTTGACCGCCCTTGTTTAACTTTTATGTTTATTGAATTTCCATTTTCATATATTTGTATTGGGAAAAATTGTTCACAATAATGATTAAGATGTTGCCCGCTGTTAAATCCGCACATTTTGCAATAATAAATAAATAATATCCATTAAAAACTAAAAAAATGTTCCGATTGATGGGTTCAGAAAGAAGTGCGTTTGAGGAACTCGTATTCGTTTCAACCCGAGTAGAAGGAACAAAATTTGATATCGGTTGAATTGCGCATAATAACTATATCGCCCCCTCAGAGTGTAACTGTGATACCGGAACACTATTAGGGCAGCAGTAGCAAAACGCTCTGTAGAACACAGTTGGGGCAGCAACAGCAAAATCTGTCAAAGTTTCAAAAATTGAAAGCAAACAAACTAGTCAAAATAAAAATTTTCGCTATACTGCAGACTCGAAGTTGAGGGAACTCTTGGTTAAGAGAACTACTCGATCGAGGGTACAGCAAACTGCACGATTTTCTATTTGTCTCATTCTCACCTCCATTGTTCTCTATAATGTTCATGTTGACAGATTTTGCTGCTCCAATTGTGTTCGAACTTTAAATTGGAGCGTTGGGCGTAGTATTTGGTACCGTTACGCAATTGTGCTGCGCGCCAACCCTAAATAAGAGCGTAGCGGCAAATGTTTTGTAGAGTTTATATCTGTGGACATTTGACAAACTCTTTCGATCTAAGTCTTGCGTTGAAGCAAAGAGACTTACGCTATATTGAATTATTACCATAGATTGAAAGAGGTTGTTTTGTCAAATGTCCGCAGATGTTTGCTGTTTTTGACAGGGAAAAATTCAACACAATAAAATAAAGAATTAGCTGTCACACTGTCAAAATTTGAAAACCGAATGGGCTGGCGTTAGCGCATTGCTTATTTCCTGTTGTTTCAGATAAAATTTATGTGCATGGTAGAATTTTGACAGACAAACGACGCTGACACTCTAATTAAGGGACCACAGAAAGTGCCTAACTAGCATTCTAAAAAAAAAAAAATTTTTATACCATACTAAAAAAAACAGGGTTTGAAGAAAATTCTTCCAAGATCCATCCAGCTAACGGCGCAAAACAGTTTGTTTCCTATTACAATTCATATGGAAAAAACGAAAAATCAGAAAAACGAATGGTAAATTTTTTCTTCGTTCCATCGGTATTCCTCTTATTGTAAGGCCATGGCTTGCTTGAGATTGTGTTCGTATTATGACCTGATTTAATCATAGGTCATTTAATTGGGTTTTTACATCCAGGGTTGCCAAAAGAACTATTCGCTGTGGTGATTTCCGCTCTGCGCAATCTGCACGCTTTTTACGACATTCGCTATGGCATGTTTGTTTGACAGGCCTCCATAGTTTCTATTGCCTGTGATAAGTGTGGTTTTATAAGCTTTTCTAGGAGTTTCCCTGCTCTATCCAAAATACATAATGAGTGTTATGAGGATGGTGCTTCTGGGTCTTATTTGCCCTTGCTAATTAGAACAAGCTTTTGAGTCTTCTTAGCTTAGCGTCCAGCTTCTGTGTAATTAGTTTGTAGCCAAGGCCTCATATGTCATTGCTGATGTCGCTACGAAGTTCCTCCCATTTTTTGTTTTTCGAGCATTGCGGTCTCGAGAAGTTGCCTTGCCTGATTGCTTAAACACTTGAGCCCGATCGATGGCATCGCCCTATCTTCTTGCTTTTGTGTATCGTCTTCGGCTGGGATGCATGTTGTTCTTAAACGGTTTATTTCGTCCATCCACCAGTAGGCCCATTTTCTTCGAACACTTCCACCAGTCTTCAGCAGAGATGCCTCGCATGCTTGGCTGATGCAAAGCATCGTGGCTTCCTCCGCCTTCCCTATATCACTGAATTCTCGGTACGTAGTAGAAACCGCATTAATGACGGCTACGAATTCATTTTGTCTGAACTTTGATGTTCCTTTTCTTTATCCCTCTTCTTCTGTAATCAGTGTCAGCATTTACGCCTTTCATCTTATTTACAATTCCCTCGGATATGAGTGTAATATCGGGGATCGTGCCCTCGCTGGTTTTCTGAAAGTTCTTGTTGTCTCGTGGTTGCAACTACTAGGATTAGCCGGGAAACCATATAAAGGCCTATCTTCCTCTAGAGTTTATTGTGGGCGTACCACAATCCGCCTTGGTGTTAAAATCCCCGGCAATGAAGAACCAATGCGGCGTGCTGCGTCTTCTATGTTGTCAAGTTTGGCTTGAAATTCTTGACTAGAGTTGCTTGGAGTGAGGTAACAGCTCATAAGGGTGTATTTGCTGCTTCTAATCCAGGCAGGGCTAAGTCACTTATTCTATTCCTTGTGCCTTGAAACTTTGCGCTGTTGTTTACCTATATAGCTGCCGTTTTGGTTGCTTTAGCTTTAAAGAACCGTCGCGATTGTTCGTTCAAATAGGACTGACTTTATTCAAACTCAATGTCAAGTTTACATCTCATTTTGCAATAGTATTATTAATAATATTAAATATAGAACACTCGTTCACCCTTTATTTGAGACAAACAGAATGTTAATTCAAATATGCGTTCAAAAAATTTCACTTGTGATTTAACAAACTTAAATAAACATACACGTAATCAAAAATATACTCAATATTATTCTCGTTGTTTCCGCAAATCTGGAGCGATATATCGATAGACTTCTTGCCGAATACGGATGGCTCTTCGATCAGTTGTTGCGTAGGTTCATCTATAGTACGGTATTGCGTTAATGGTAGCATACAGTTTATATAGTCTTGCGAACAGCTCATGTCGGAACTGTATCTGGATTTCAGTTGATTTGTTTGACACTTAAAATAGCCATGCATTGTGTGGACCACATAAATCATTTTTCCGAGTTGTCGTGTGATGATACCTTTAATCCACTTTTCTCCTCTTACGTAGTTTCCTGCGAAAACTGGTTGATTTAGTTTCAACTTTTCCCTACCATCAGTCGAGTGTGCTTCTTTATTGCTGTTTTAAAAGTTCGAACAAACCGTTCCGCCAAACCATTCGAAGCTGGATGAAACGGCGCTGTTGTCACGTGCTTAATTCCAAGTGGCGCACAATAAACAATGGATCAGCTGTTAATTGTGGACCATTGTCACCTACGAGTGTTTCGGGAATCCTTTCAATGGCAAATATTGCGTTTAAGGCAGATATTTTATTATCGGTTGTGGTAGTTGACAATTGTATGATGAAAGGAAACTGATAGACCACATCATCACCACATAGAGTTGAAAATTGGGCCAGCAAAATCAATGTGTACTCTTTCCCATGAACGATCAGCTTCTGTCTAGCTTTGATAAAGCTTAACAGGAGCAGGGTTAGCTTTTTTACAAAAATAACAGTTTTCTATCAACTGAGCAATGTCTTCGTCGATGTTAACCCACCATACGTGTTGTCTAGTTAGCTGCTTCATTTTTAAAATGTCCCAGTGCCCATCATGCGTCAATTGCAGAACCTTTTGTTTCAGGGGTATAGGAATAATGGCACGGGTATATTCCGTTCGGAGGCAAAGCAGATTATTATTAATCGTTAAAGCATATCAGTGATTAAAAAATTAACGCAAAAAATTTCAAATTAGTGCATTTATAAACAACAGGAATAGGTTCAAAAATTAAATTTGCACAAAAATGAAATTTTTATTTATTTTTTTCAACAGCTGTTTTGTTTTTGTCACTTGACAAAATTTTTCTAAAAAACTTCTTTAGGCGATTTTTGGTTAACTATTTTTCGGAGAAAGACTGAACAGCTGTTTATTTCTCTCATTTTCGCGCTCATATTCAACTGCATTTGGAAGTAAACAGACACGAGTTATGCAGATTTAGGCAACAAAAGGCGCCTTAAGTTAACTTTTGGCGAATAAACAGACACAACTATTGTGTGTCGAAATTTGTACTTCAAATAATTTGATACAAAAGAAATATTTTATTTCATTTATTAAATATAAAATTTTTCATGTCATCACGATATAAAATACTTTGATCTTTTTTATGACATTCCTCTTCAACTTGCTTTGTATTTGTCCATTTCCACTGTAATCGTCTTATAAAACTATTGCGAAAAGATGCGTAAAGTGAGCTCTTTAAGTCATTTGGCATATTGTCAATATAGTGCGAACTGTTTTTTGTTTTATCAAAATAATACAAAGAATTAGTAGATTTTGATATTTTCGAAAAAAAGTTATTACTAATTTCACAGAACAGAAGAATTCCTCCAGGGACAAAGAATTTATTTTCGACAAACTGCGTATCTAATCCAAAACCAAGTCTTGATGAATTATCCTTTAAATTGTACTGACGCATTCCATTAAAAAATGTTTCTATATCTTTTAACTCGTACAGTTTTTTACATCTAATGGGTAAAATTTTTGTCACTACTCCTTCCTTATATGGTTTATTAAGGCTGGATGCAAATTTATTGCAGATTTTAACACGGTCTCTCAGCCTTAATCTGCGAATATCTTTGCCACCAAGCATTATGGCATCTATAATATGCAAACCACAAACGCGAGTTTGCGTTCGACCCTCTCCACAATATTCGTACACAATTTCACCATAAAACAACGACTTTGGAGAAATTTCAAACATAGATTCTACAGGTTCCCATTTTTTGGTTTCAGTCAATCTCAAGAGATTTCCTCGAGATCGACATAAAAACATACTACAAACGTTTACGCTCGTTTCGCCACGGCCAATAGGAATGAAAAACCAATCATAAATACTCTCAATCTTTCTTGATAATAGTTCACACGAATTTAGCTCAAATGGCACAGCACTTAAAAATGTCTTATTATCATACCAGGATTCCAAAATCTCTTCCAAGAGCTTTTCAGTTGATTTTATTTCTGGTGCTTGTCGTATTTTATCAGGCAGGTTCCAAAGCGTAATGCATTGCTTTCGAACATCGGCTTGACGATATTCTTTTAACTGCTGGTTTTGACAAAACGCTGCTATTTTTTTTAAGCCAATTATTTGATTTCGACCAATCTTATTGTTCGATTCAATAATATAACTTAAAAAGGAATCATTTTGCAATAAAACTTCATAGCTAACTATTTCGTTTACATCTTGTCCAGTCGATTCTTTAGTGCTTAAATAATGGTTTATATAATTGAGGTAATTGCAAACCTCATCAGCATTCGATTTTTTCCATTTGCATATTAAGTACCGTTCAGAATTAGCAGGCCTACTAGTGTTGGGTTTGCTAATGCAAATTTCTTTGAAACACATATACATTAAATAAATCAAACCTACACTAAAATGAGTAAATGTGTCAAATAGCTTGCATACAAAATGTCCATTTTTTCTTAAGATAGATAGTGCTGTTAAGCACTGGCACAAATAGAGCTGCTTTGACAATATTTCCTGAATATTTTCTTGACCTTCCACAGAGAAGCCTCCATCGGCCATTACAAAATGTACACCTTTACAATGCTTATATACATATTCTTTTAAAGACCTTTGATTGCTTTCATCAAATATATTTCCATCGTTTTGAATTCCGTAGAATGGATCAAATGACTCAGGTGAAGCAGCAAAAAATTTATCCAATTTAAAATCGTTCGCATCACGCAATGTAAATCCAAATCCTTTAGCTTCCCAAGCTTTTCGATAGAGAATATATTCAGAAAATCCTCCAGGACCTAGTATTAAAAGAAAGTTAAGAATATACATACGTAAGTATTGTAAGATACATAAGCGATGCAATATGGAAAGTAAGGAGTATTAGAGGTGATAGTAATTTTTTCACATATTAGTTACAAGGTGAAAAAAATTATCAATTGAATTATATAAGATGTAAAAAGCAACGAACTGAAGTTGATTCAACAGTGGCAAATCTTATTTCGAAATGCAAAAAAACTAAGCAGTTTCGTTCTATCTAACATAAAGCGAGCATCAAAATTAATAGAACAGAACATTTTAGTTTTCTGTCGCATAGCAACTTCAACAAACTCAAGCGTACACGTTCGCTTCAATATGCGTCTTTGTATATCAGGGGTCTAGAAACAAAAGTAGACAAGTCCTTCAGATGTGATTTTACAAAAACTAAGAAAAACACTTTACGAACTTGTTAACGTGCTATAGCCAAGAAAAAATCAATAAAATAAAAGAAAATCATGTTTTTATTATTTTAAGAACATATTTAGCACGGTATCTTTTAAATAATAAGGGTTATTTTAATAAAATGGATGGACATATCTAACTCTGTTTCCAAATGGCGGACATAGCTAGTTTCATTTGTAAGCAAACGGGACATAACCAAGTTTGTTGCTAACATACAAACCAGGGACGTATTCAGTAAAATAATAATCAGTGAAATAATATTAATCATCTTTATTCATAAAAACACATAGAAATATGACATCACGGAGATATCGGTTTTGATATGCGGTTTTGGCATTCTTTTAAGCAAAAACAATGCATTAACAATAATGTACACGGGACCGAAATAATATGGGACGTGTTGCAACTAGAAAGTGAAAAATCGGTACGTTTTAATTTTTTCCGGTCAATTTTAAATTTTTTTTATAAGAAAGAAAGAAGGAGAAGAAAAACTAATCATGAATTCGGGTACCTCGATCGATAATTGCCCGAAAACCATACCCACTTTGTTGGAAAATTTGATAACTTCTATAACTTGCACCATTTTTCAAATCAATATTTTTGAAAATGGGTAGACAACTTAAAACAGAAGGTGTTAATCCAGTTTTCAATATTAACCTTAACCCTAGTAATGTGCTTTGTCCAGACATATGAGGCTATTGTAATCCGCTGACACAACTCTAAAAATTAAAAAAGTTTTTATTTTTAACCGCTCTAATATACATTTATATAAAGAACTTACCATGACCTTTCTTTTTCATATATAACTTTTTTTTAACTTGTTTTTTTTTTTTTTTTAAGCAAGAATGATATTTTATTAAATTTAATAACCCTAATAAAAACGCGCACGTAGTTGTATTCACAACTCTACTTAGAAAACTAAACTTTTATGGTTTGCTGTTAATCTACAGAGTGAGACAAAAATAGGTTTTGACCAGCTAAATGGTCAGCGAGCCCATCGTGCACTGGTCGCCGTGATATATTTGCTACAACGAATTTATGTCACGAATTTTGAGGGAGGCTGTAGGCAGCCCTTTATTTGAATATCTAAAACAAAACAAAAAGTCACTTGTTTTGCAATGTAAACAAAGATCCGGCCCTGGAATTACCTCTCTTTCTTCGCAACATTTGTTTTCTATTTTTCCGAATGTGCCTGCCTTTTTCTACTTTTATTTGGAAGTACATCTCAAGCATTATAATTCATTTTGCATTTGCAATTAAAATAAGCTTAAATGCTTCAATATTTTCCTAACTTTTTATTAAAATACCGAGCACTGACACTCACAAAAACGTTCGAGCGCAATTGAAAATGGAGCGTTCTTATTGGCTAATGTGGACTTAACCAGCTTTGTAAGTGACATCTGAGGACATATCCAATTCTGTTGCTCAACTGTAATTTCAAAGCAAAATAGCTTTGGAACGTAGCGTATTTAGTCTGATATTTAATTTTAAATTTGAATCTGAATGACCGATGAAAGTGTTACCATAAAAATTTAAAAAATTTACTATGTGTGACTTGTCTACTTTTGTTTGTAAGCCCCTGATATATCAAGCAAAAAAATATATATAAAACAAATGCAATTCCAGATAACTGGCTTAAATTTATACAATATGCTTAGACAGAAAAAAGAAAATTTGTTGTTAAAAAATGGAGACTGAAAATTTCTTTGGAGCAAATCAGTTAGACAACATTGACATAGACTTGAAGCTTTGAACGCGATTATCTCGTAATCGTTTGGAAAGTATTGTCGCGAACACGATTTCTCAAATATCACTTTACTGATCGATACAAAATTTGTATACGTTGTTTGTTACTAGGGGACAGCCGTAAGTGTCGTGAGTCAAAATAGGGGGAAGGGGGTACGGACAAATCTCACCAAACCTCACCAAGGGAAGGATGGATCAATGAAACTTTCAGAAATCATTCACATGAAATTTTACAAGGCTTAAATTTTTTACTACGTCTTCGGACTTTTTTTTATTCTGCGTCACTTGCGCTGTCATTTTATTACGTCATTGTGACTGAAGTATTTTTATCATTTTACCCTCGTCATCACTTGCATTGATACTTAATATGCAGTTATTTTTTTGTGACGTTTCTATTAACACTATCATGAATAAACAATCCCTCGCAATTTTTCTCCAATTCCGATTAGTAATCGTAGAAGACTTGAGGGAAAATTTTTGACTTTTCTTGCAAATGCTTTCCTCCAACTTTGTACCAAGGAACTAACAGAGGATAAAGGATATACTAGCCACGACCTATTATCCAATCCCGTTTACATTTTGGGAGTAACTTGGCACAAGCAATGAACATCCATGTATCAGGTTTCACAACTGTACCTGCCATAGATGTCAAGCTATAGCGTTTGAATGGTTTTTGTTTTAAGAAAGATTCCACGCCTCGTTGTCTATTCGTGCTTAGCAGACAGTATACACCCTAGTACCAAATTTTAAGACACCTGCCGTCATAGTTGTCCAGATATAGCCTTTTAATCATTTTTGTTGTATGAAAGGAACCACGCTCCGTTGTCTAATCCCGTCCAGACTTGCTTAGTATGTGCTTAGCATAAGCTATATACAGCCTAACACTGAATTTCAAAACCATTGCTATCAAAGGAGCCAAGATACAGATGAATGGAAATACTACTACGCCCCTTATTTTATCAAAATAGCATATATCATATAATGACACGTATCATATAATGGCAACACTACACTAATCTAATAATGCAATGCACGTAAGTAATTAATTTTCCGTCCGTGTAAACATAAAGCATATAGTGCTACCGGACGCATATCAGCGATGTCGAGAGGAGAGCCTCAGAGGGTCTCCGAATGGCATCGTCTCCTATTGAGTGTCAATGATAAGTACAAAAATAAAATCAACACCTGTTAGTATCTGTACACACAAAGAGGTTACAAAAGGCGTCTCCACCGCTGGTTAGGGTGGGCCTGTATAAAAGTGCATCTGGTCACTAAAGTTGCGCCACTTACCAGATTAATTTCTTGGGTTACGACAGAGGTAAGGGCCGACCTACTGCATGACACAGCGCTAAAATTACCTACCTAAGCTATCATGTATTCTAAAATATTGGAATTAAATCATTCTACAAGTGAAGTGGAAACGCCACGGTAAACCCACTTGCTGCAGCAATATCGTCATCGGATTTGGAGGTACAAAATTTATGCTTAATCGAAAAGATGCAACCGTGATAGAAAACGATAAAACGAAGAAATTGTACAAATTTGTAGCGTGAAAACAAAATTTTCTAACACTCAACCACGTTGAAAAGCTACAACAAGAGGCAAAAGAATTAAAGATACTTAACATCAGTCCCACACAACAACTAAAATGTTCGACATACACAAAGTCAAGAAAAAAAAGCAACAAAAAAAAAAAACCGCTCAGAAACACTGACCACACTTGGCTTTGTACCACGGCACAAAACACCACAGATGAGTGATGCCGCTACCTAGGATATCGTAGAAAAAAGGGAACTGCAAAGCGCGTGAAAGACGAAGTTCGAACAATAGATCAAAGGTAAGGCGCAGGACAGATCCACAATCCGCAGAAATCAGGCCTTCGCACGATTTATGAAATCAAATAATTAAAAGATAACCAGCTAGTCCGTCGGAAAGAATATTTTTTGTAGTCTCCATGAGGACGGATTATGTCCTTTATTTTTTAATCTATCCCTTAAAACATCAACAAAAGTTTCAATACTTCGACAATTATGTTGTATGAAAAAATCAGTTAAAACAAAAAATTTTAACATAAAATACATTCAAAATTCGTTTTCATCTTTAGTCAAAGTCCTAACGAAAGCTAACAACAATCCTGATCAATTTAAGCAAGTAGGGCCTGCAGTAGTGTTTTTCTTATTATTTTTTAAATTTTAGCTTTATACTTCGTATTTTTTTATAGTTTTTAATATGCTTATGGGAATTTCATGACAATTTCGTTTGCTTGGCAATCAAAAATTTCTGTTAATTACTATATTTGACATTTGATACTGGATGTAAAAAGATCTTTACCCCAAAAAATCCGTCACATCCGTTGTGTTAATGTATATAATAATAGTGTATGTACATGAAAAGAAGCTATCTGTACAAAGAATCTGTGTATAGAATATTCAATATACAGAAAAAAGTTGAAATGACAACATTCTAAACATATTAATTGAGTTCTTACGGTTTTCCAATATTCATCAGTTTTGAGAAGGTATTCTTTTTCAAATTTCACCATATTGATTGTGTTAATTGGGCTCATATATGGCTTTTTTCTTGCAACTCTACCATGAAAATCGTTCCTATGTAACACACTACATAGAGTGTTCAAGCATACATCCTTTCCAAGCCTACTATCCACAGATAATTGATTTTTTTTGCAGTTTTGAGAGGATATTTTTTAATTTCGCTTAAAATGTTGCGTTCTAATCTTCTATTAAACTTTTTTCCTTGCCCATCCTTGGACTTGCAAGTCAATCTAAAGTCTTGACGGTACCTTTTTATGATTCCGTGGGCAGTCGAATGACTTTTTCCGACTAATTCACCAATTTCGTGGACAGTTTTCCTTCTCCATGTGATTTTACAATAAGCTGGCATGCTTGCTTTCCTTTTTGGAGCCATTGCTGGTAATACGCGTTGAAATTAATATAATTTCTAACACTAAATGTAACTAATAGGTGCCAAGTAACGCAACGTAAAACAAAATACTCTTAATAATCCTTTATAGAAAGAAATATCGACAGTTTTTTCACTACTTTGTATGTTGTCCGATTATTCATTGAGCAAGTAAAAATGAGTTATTCATTCTTTATAATTTTTAAAAAATTCATGGTTAGATTTTTTTAAATTTGTTTGTTGTTGTATGAATGGAGGATTAAGGATGAATTGAATGGCATTCCAATTTTTTTGAAGTTCCAATTAGTTCGTAATTTTTCATATAATTTATAAAAAAAAAAGCTTTGTCCGATTATTCGTTGGAGCCACTGTATGTATATGTTTTTGAAATTGAAATTTATAAAATTGCATACGGCTTGCTTTTAAGTTAGCCATGTATAGCTTTACGCTTTGAAATTTATACTTTAGAAATGTTCTAATGAACTTCCTGTGAACTTTTGTTTAGTTTTAATAAGAATTTTTGAATCATTTCGACTTAAATTTTGGAATGACGGTATGATAGTGTTGTGTTTAGTTCTTTGTTTTTACTTAATTAATTTAATTTATATTAATTTTTCAACAGTTATCATAATATATAGCAATACAGCTATATATTTATATAAGTAGCTCAGGATCGTTATTCCTCTGGAACTTAAAAACGGTGATCTAAAGAGCCAATCTAACCACAAAAACTATGGTCGAGCAGAGTTGCTTGATGTCCTACCCCCTGTTGTTCTAAATCGTGCTGGATGATGTGATAAGCCCTTCTTTAAAAATTCACTCTTGAGTACGCCGACAATAGGAGCCAAGAGTAATGCTCTTACAATTCAAGTGCTTGATGAACTTTCAGACGTTCACTACAGGAAAATATGTACATAAAAAAAGATCTCAACCACCTTCGTGACGAATTCAATAAAAAATAAATGAATTGATACTGCTTTTTTATTTCAACATACTTTTGATAACAAAGGAAAAACAACAACTTTTGAACACAAACATATGTTTCGATTCATAAAATCTCATCAGTATATTTTTGGTTGATGTTACGTCGGCACTCAAATTACATTCGCTATTTTAACGTAACCATAACGAAAAGCTAATTTTTAATTCTAAGCAAATATGGTAAATTAAGTGATATATTTTTAGAATTTCACCCTAAACATCATGTGACGACGGAATTCAAAGATCACACCACTGCTTTGAAAATTTCAATTAACTGTTCAAATCTGTTTACACTATTAACGATGATGTCACTTGAGCGCATTAACCGCAACTTCCTTTGTTATCATAGTTTCTTAATTATTTGTTTTTGTTGTAATGCACGGCCGTCGGCTGTGAGAGACTACTAGTTCAAAATTCTGCGATCCTAGCTCATCACAGATTAAAGAAAATTTTAGTTATGTGTTTTGAGACAGTTTTTTTTAATAATAGTCAAATGATAAATGAACTTGCAGTCAGTGGACAGCGATCAATATTCATGTACAATTTTACAGATTGATAGAATGCTTAAAAATTTTCAAAAACTTTTGATAACAAAGGGACAACAACAACTCTTGCATATAGACATATGTTTCGATTCTTTAAATCTCATCAGTATATTTTTGGTTGATGCTACGTCAGCACTCAAATTACATTATTTTAACGTAAACATATCGAAAAGCTAATTTTTCATTCATCCAATAACATTACAATAATAACAAATTTTAAGTAAATTATGGTTCATGATGAGCCATAAAAGTGAAACATACTTTCGGGCTATTGGTGTTTTGCTGATCAGTTTGCAATTCTGTATGTTAAAGCCTAAATTCCATGTGATCTTATCTTATCCCATATCAGGGATATCAAATCAAATTTTTGTAAGAAAGAAAAAGCATGCGAACGGAACCTAATGCGCTTGGAGAATGCTAGAGTGAATAGCATACATTTGCTTTCTTCATAGCATGTGATGTCCTCCCTGATATTTGATAAGATAAGATCACATGGAAAAAAACTTCAAAAACTATTTAAAGTGAAAAAATAAGCAAATTAAATAAGTTTTTTTTTGCACCCACTTTAAGCGGCTACCACACACTTTTTAATTTAGGGCCTCAGACAGGGTTGCCAAGCCCGGAATTTCATGTCAAAGCAGGGGGCCCGGTAGAAATTGAACATTTCTGAAAAAGCCGCGAATTGGATGAATTTTGTTCCATATACTTCAAAGGTCAAGTTTTTCCCAGGCAAAAATTTCTTTTTTAATATTGGTGACCAAAAAAAAAAATTACTTCTTCCCACAAAAAAATTTACTTATAACCATTTAAGGAAAAATTTTTTTTATCTTGGAAAGGCTAGGAACTTCTTCTTTTCAACTTGGCAGCCCTTGTCTCAGGTATACGAATAAATCATTTAATATCACCCCAAATTTTGCACAGTCGAATTCCTGCAGCGCCTGTACTGTAAACTGTGAATTAAAATTTGATAAAGTATATCAAATAAAATAAATTTGATTATTGAAAACTGAGAAAGGATAACCAAAATATATACAATTTAAAGGGAAATAGGGTGTGATGATTAAATATAGAATTTAAAAAATTTTAATATCTTAATTTTAAATAACTGATTCATTCAAACTAATTAAAGTTTGTTATACTGCGAAACTGTCAGGCTGATTTCAAACATTTACAAAATAAATTAAGATTCTGTTGAACCATTAAACCATTTGTTTGAACCGAGTACTTAACTTCCGATTTTTAAATAAATACAATTTACGTTTCTTATATCAAAAAATGGACATTTAACAACAATAGTGTACCTAATGTAAGCATAGGTCATATCGATTAAACTGCAAAACCGCGTATCATTTGCCGATTTCATCCGCGAAATATTTGGTTCGAAGGAATTTGTTTTTCGAGTTATTTTACTAAATAAATATTTGCATAGCTTGCCTCGCTCCGATTTTGTTCTCTTGATCAAGGCTGCGCTATATTTCGTCCAAGTTCCTTAGATATAAATTAAAGTTTTTGCTTCAATAGGACGTACCACGCCCATTTACCTTATTGCAACCAAATGCACGCCCAGCGCATGCATACATCACCTGACGACCACATATCAATTTCACTGCAATCTGTTAAGATTCGACTTTCAAAATATCCTTTATTAAATGACACCAACATTTCTTCAGGATTCGAAGTGTCATGTTTTTGCAGCTTACGGTTTAGTCTCGGTAATTGTACAAAATTCAACGTAAAACGTAAAACGAATTTGAATTTGTGGGTGGTATATCAACTTATCGAAATATTGCTTTCTTAAATTGAAAAAAGTTAAGCATTCAAAAAAAAGATTTTCTTTGTATGGAATTTGGAACTTCTCATATGGCATAGCCTTTTTATATCGTCAATCATGTGCTTAAAGTAACATATTTCTACGATAGTCAATTTAGTCTAGGCGATTGCACAAACTTAACTAATTTGGCTGTAGAAAAGTGGCGTGTATAAGATTAAAGGATTAAATTTCGGGAGATATACATCAAAATTAAATAGGAAGGGTTACTTTACAAAAACCTGTCTTTATACTATATATTTAATACAAGTAAGCAACATTACCCTATTACTTCCTGACCCACCCATCAACCGGACGGTCTGATTTATTGAAACTTACAGATAAGATAATTAATTTCTCATCCATTGAGCTTGGCGGCATTCAAGCTAAAAAAATTTTTTTGTTTCCTATTTGTCTATAGTACGTTCCAAAATCGGAATACCGACAAAGAATGATATGTATAATAAACAGGTAAGGAAATGTATTTCTTTGCTTGTGCCACATATGAATAAGCGGATTTGTATTAGACCTAGACGCGGTTTTGCCTTAGACATAGGCAATATATATAGACAAAATATCCCTAATCGACTCCAAACATTTTTTAACCATCAACGTATTTTCTAGTACCTGAGCATAGTAAATGCATGTTGGGAAAAGATATCTAAAAAAAATTCATTTAATTTCTCTCGCCAAGGTAAATTTTAATAGCATGAAATTTTAATGCATAATCGTCAAGGTAAATTTATAAACATATGCTATTTTAATGCAAAAGCACTGTGTGTAGCAAAGCCGGGGTTGGATACACTGTAAGATGTAAGCCATGAATTGCTGCAGAAAGCCGTCCACTTAATCTAACCTTTATGTATATGACACCAAAAATACGCTGCGTATGCCGCATCGATATTCGATTTTCCAATTTTGACAAGTGTACAGAAAGAAAAATAACGAGTAGCGTTTACAACCAATCAGAAAAAAGCAAAAATTTATTTTAAACAAGCCGCAGCCTTGGCTTAAACTCGTAACTTTCAATTCAATTATGTATTTATTTCTTCGAATAATATTTATATAATATATACAGATAAATCTTTAAATTTTAGAACAACATTATACAACGAGAAGCAAAAATGTTCAAAAACCTATGTAAATATTTTATAGTATATAAAAATGCACACTAAGCTTATTAATACGCCACTTCTTGATATTAACCTTTACATGTAATTGTTGGGTTGAAAAGTACCAAGGAAGGTTATAGATCAGTTTGAATAGCATATTTTCTGAGATCTGCAGCTTTTTCGTCCTTCCAAGATTTTGGAAATTAGCACAATTTGATACAAGCATTGGTAATATTTGTCAGCTATATCACTGCTTTTTTTGGTAATGTCTTCAGATATTTGTTTTTTATTTAATACCGGAACCTTTTTTATTTTTAAAATTCTTAATAAAGCCAGATATTTTATGTTCAGATATTTAATATTTATTATTGATGCTGATGATTTTCGATTGAAATGTGCGTAAGAAATTATTCACTAGTTGGGTGGTTCTTGAGTCACTAAGATTTGCTGAGCAAGAGTGGTTTAACTGAAACTTTTGAGGTAGTATTTCACACTTTTACTGGAAAGCAGTATAACTCAAACCAAAATGGGCTTTATTTTTTTCACTTCATTTACAGGCGCAACAGCAAAACCAAAGCAATAATAAAAAAGGTGAAGTTGAACTGTCGCTGAGCTGCGAAAATTGTAGCAGCACGACAGCAAAGCGAAAAGCCACAACTCGATTTTTGCTGTGCTGCGAAGATCTCCTCATTACTATTGCTTTGTTTTCTTACCAAATAGTGTTTGATATATTTTTCGGAGGAGAGACGGTCAAAATAAGCGAAAAAAATATATAACAGAAGTTCCTGTGCTACTTTCATAACTGTCGTTCTTCAGTAATGAAAACAACAGAACATCTGAACGAACAAAAAATGTCAGCTATACTGCAGCGCAGTACCTAAAGCAAAGCCAAAAATGTTTTAAATAGAAAATAGCTTTCACAGCAGAGCGGCAGCATATTTGTTATTAGCTTACTTTCTATAGGATCAGTGCAAAAGTCAAGATATATTAAATTATATGTTTTCCTTTTCAGGTACCTCTGAACAGATGTTTCATGCCTCTTGTGCAAACTTAACAAAATTCTGAACGTTCCGGTACTGATTTCTACTTTACCTAAGCAAGATATTTTCTTGAAAAAAGAAAGAAAATCTAAAAGGAAACTAAACAAGAATCTGGGTGATGTGGGAAGAGCGAGTAGCACGGCCGTTAATCGTGACAAAGCTTCCGTGGATTCCTCTCTAAATAACTCTCCACACATTTTAAATTTTTCTGCTAACATTCATGGAAACAACCCTCCATCCTCTTCCTCCACTAAAAATAATCCTCTATACATTTCTGTTATGCCCAATGGATGATGGTTAAAGCGATTGGTGGCTCTGTGCCACTTCTGAGTGTTGTGTGCCAATCTAACAACGAAACCTTGAATATGTTGATCGATTAATGTTTACGAATTCAATTTTAGAAAAGCTGAATTTTTGGTTTTTTCGAAAGAAAATTACGTATTTGTTTTAAAAGGCCACAAGTGGAACATTGCTTTTTCTTTTCGTTGTTTTGGACACACAGTAATAAAAACCACTCGCCACCTTAAATTAACTATACCTATGGCTAACAAAATTTAATTTTTGGAGTCGATTAGAGCTGGAGCCCCACTATTATAATGAATATGGTTGATATAGGTTAAATATCAAAGATTTATTTATTGTAACTTATGAAATCAACTTTCACGACACCCATATTTTGGATATTAATTTAGGGTAGTCAACTTATGAGGAATTTTTAGAAAATCTACATATATGCGAATCTTCCGATGGCATAATTTTCAAAACTAGATCCGAACATTAACGCTACTTCCCATAAAAAAATATAGGGCCATTGTCGCATTGTGAACAGCTAAATATGGATTGACACAAGGCGTATACGCGGTTTTGCAGTTCAAACGACGATATATATACTAGTATTATATCTGTATCGCATGAAAGTAAAGCGTTTTCGACTGTACCTGCACATATATCAGCGAAATACAGAAGTTCGTCATCCGCCACTATTGAGTTTCCGTATTCATCTCGTGGGTTAGTAAACATATAATCACACAAGTAGTCAATGTTAGCCATTTTCACAGCGGCTCTGTTAAGAAATATCGAGCTTCTTATTGTTTCAAATGGATTTGATCGGGAACGGGCCCTTCTCATGTCACTCCCATTCAGTTCGTTGAATACTGATTTCGATTCTAGAATATTACTTAAAATTTCTGGGTCACAGAATGTGGTCTCATCATCCAAAGATTCTTTTTTCGGTCCTTGAAGGAACCATTCGCACATTTCTTCATATTTGAACGTACACTCAGTGCATTTTAGCCAAGATATAGGTTCTGGAATTAATATTTCTTCACACTCTGGATCCCATATCTGAGATGAGTTTAATAGGTTTAATTTTAAACCAAAACCTCTTCTACCGTCTTGATGGAACGCTTCAACAGGTTCCAACCGACCTTGACCCTGCTTTCCGAGTCCCTTATCAGCTTTATATCCCATTTTGCACATCATTTGCATTGCTTTATTGGAATAGCTTTTGCACCATTCCGATTTAATTTTTTTCGGAGGTACTTCGCAAAATTCTCCATCAGAAGCTGAAGACATCTTATACTTTTTTAAAAGAAACCAACACTATTCACCTTAATTTATTACGGCTGAGAGTTTAAATAATTAACAAAATTTTGCAATGGGCCCGTTTAGCCAAGTAAAGCGCTTTGGCGAATTGCAGTTCATTGTGCGACAAGATTTCAAATGCAGATCTGACGCTTTGCCTTTCATGTTTAAACAGAAACAATAATATATATTACTGTTAACAGCATATAATGGATACGGATGTGTAGCTCTTTTTATAAAAAAAAAGCATTTTATTCGTATAGTTTTGGTTTTGGCTTAAGTTTACGTAAGGGAGAATCTTTCTGTTTCCATTTTTTGTTTCGAGTTCTCCAATAGATTAGCTGTCAATAATATATAAATATACTTGGTAGAGTTATAATTTCTCAAAATGCCTATTTGTCCTTCTCTTCTCTGTGTGATTATAATTCTTGTGAATTATAATTAAGTCAAAAATAGATTCAAAACAGGTTGAACGATAGTTGCTCAATTCAGGAACAACAAAGCTGAATTTCTTTTGCTATGAATCTAGAAGTACTAGAATGATTTCATAAGTCATAATTATGTAATTATTAAACAAAAATAGGTAGCTTCACCAAGAGCTCGGTTGATGTCTGATCGAAGAGACTTAACTTTTTTGTTATTAAATAGGTAAACTAAAATAAAAAAAAAACTACACAACTTAAACGTCGGCGTGCAAGTTTGGACTGTGTAAGCAACGTTGCAGTAAATAGCTTTGTACGATACACGTATAAACAATAACTTCTGAATGGAACCGCAAACGATTTTGTAAACAAGTTTTATCATATTATTTGTAAAAATGCATATCAAGCAGGTAAATTAAAATATTAAAAACAAATTTTTGGTCTTGAAAATATGTAAACATCAGTTTGAGTTTTGGTATAAATTTTAGCCTGTTCATTGATAAAAGTGCTATAGACGATGATGCTTCCTGGTCTAATTAATCTTAATTCTTATTCATTTTTAGATAATTATACTAATTATTTATTTTTAGATAATTATACAAGGCTTCAAAAGTTACAAAGATCAAACTGTTGTTGAGCCTTTTGACAAACGACACAATGTTGTAGTCGGCCGGAATGGATCGGGAAAAAGTAACTTTTTCTATGGTAAGTCTAGAAATTTTGGTATGTTTAATTAAGGAGCCCCTTGTTTAACTTCTCTCTATTTTTCTAAGAGGTTTGTAATACCAGCGCCCGAATACAAATTTTGTACTATTCGCATTCAAGCGTACTCGTGTACTTTGCTTATATTGTGTACTTTTCCAAGAATATGATTAAAAAAAGGCTTAAATTCACTTACAAACGAAATGATTTTAGTGAAAATTACTTTTAAAGCTTACCAAAAGAAAAAAAAAAAAAATTGTGGTACTGGTTTTTAGAAAAAAAAAATGTTCTCTTTGCCTTAGGTTTTCTTATTGCCGTTCATGGTTAGATCTTTTGTCTTATTTTCGTTTCTTTTATTTATTTTTGCAATCCTTACCCAGCTTTGATATAGTATAAGTAAACTAATTTTACAACCGATTTAAGTTTTTTATCATTCATCCCAGCTTCATTTACTGTTTTTCGTTTTTGTTAAAATAACTGTGTTCAGAAACTCTAATAATTTGTATAATTTATTTTGTACAACGAATATTTTTTTCTCAGTTAGAAAAAGAAATAAAAACGAGCAGAAGCTTATTTTAAATTGCTAAACATCTATATTACAAGAGTTTTTTTTATTGCATTATACAAAATAAAACAATGCATTACAACTCATTAACACAAAGCTGAGCTCGGGTTTCATTTGCTTTTTATTTTTACTACTATCTTAGAAGAATATGGAAACCATTGAAAAATTTAATAAGTCGAACAATTTTGGAAAATGTTAATAAAAGTTGAAAGAGGTTGAAAAAATCGAAAAAGTTGAAAGAGGTTGAAAAATGTTGAAATAATTTAAAATCGCTGAAAAGTCGAAAAAAATAATGAAGAAAGTTGAACAAATACATATGAGATATAGATATTAGAAAAAGTTAAAAGGTTGAAAAAGTCAAAAGATTGTGGAAAATGTTGATAAAAATTCAATAGAAGTGAAAAGTTGAGATATGCCACGCCCACTTCTCCAATTCCGTCCACCATTGAATCAATAAATTATATTCGTGACCAACATCCGCATACCAAATTCCAGCACAATAGCTTGTATAGATTGTGATATATGCCTTAATTAGTCTTAAAATTTAGGGCACTGGCACACCCACTGGTACAATCCAATGTAAATGTAAAGTAAAAATAAAAGCTGTTATTTCCATAAAAAGAGAAAAAATTTCGTGATACATTTTTACTTATTTTACCTACAAAAAAAATGTGAATAATACTAATGAATATCAGTGGAAATTCAATTTCAATCCTTATTTTATTGGCTCAACTGTTTTTTCTTTAAGTAACTCGTACTAAATATGTAAATAATTTGTTTTTAAGCATATCAACCATGTTTTAATATTTTTAATTGCAGCTATACAGTTTGTTCTTAGTGATGAATTCACTCACTTGCGGCCAGAGCAGAGGCAAGCACTACTTCATGAAGGAACTGGAGCTCGAGTTATATCAGCGTATGTGGAAATTATATTTGATAATTCGGATAACAGAGTGCCTGTAAGTTTCAAAAATCTGCATGTACCATATAGTTATTTAAATCTTAAATTGATTTAATAAAGACTAATCTAAAACACCAATTTAGTCGTTCTTCAAGTGAAACATAAAGAACATAGTTGTTAATAAAGTTAAATTGCATGGATTTGTTGTTTGAAACAAATCATTAAATCATGGTTGTATTTGAGAAAAAATGATTTATTCATTAACCCTTCAAACAAAAATGATGCCTTCACAGTCAAAATTTTTACCGAATAACCAACTAACGATTTACTAAATTAACGAGACCGGTGTGAATACCACTATTGTATTGGCAGTATTGTTATACATTGATGTATGCATTTTTTCAAAATTTTCATCTTCATAATTTTAAATAAAAATCTGAGTTTTTTTTTGCACGTCAAAATACTTATGCGGACTATTTGACCATAAGTTTTTCATGCAAATCATCATTACCTAGTATGTCTATGTGAAGCTTTTGCTTTCTGCTATTGTCGTCACCTCAACCTAATATATTAGTAAACACGAGTAAGTTCCATCGTTTATCTTTTCAGATTGACAAAGATGAAATATATTTGCGCAGAGTCATTGGTGCAAAAAAGGATCAATATTTTCTAAACAAAAAGGTTGTTCCTAGGACAGAAGTAGTTAATTTATTGGAGTCTGCGGGGTTTTCTAATTCAAACCCCTACTACATTGTCAAACAAGGCAAAATAAACCAAATGGCAACCGCAGCAGATGCATATAGACTTAAATTGTTGCGTGAAGTTGCTGGAACACGTGTGTATGATGAGAGAAAGGAAGAGTCTTTGAATATACTTCGTGAAACTGAAGGAAAATTAGAAAAAATTGCAGAATATTTAAAAACTATAGAAGATCGACTTCAAACACTAGAGGAGGAGAAGGAGGAATTGAAAGAGTACCAAAAATGGGATAAAGCACGTCGCTCTTTAGAATATATAATACATGAAACTGAACTAAAAGAAACAAGAAGAGCATTAGGGGAACTTCAACAACAAAGAAAAACGTCTGGAGATAAGAAGAAAGTATACAATTTAGAAATTCAAAAAGCGCAAGAGAAAATAAAAAGCACACAAAAAAGTTTAAAAGATGCAAAAAAAGACGTTTTAACCACAAAAGAAGAGCGTTCAGTACTTTTAACTGAACAACAACAACTACTACGGGAAAAAACTAAGCTTGATTTGACCATCTTAGATCTTAATGATGAAGTGCAAGGAGATAATAAGTCAAAAGAACGAGCAGACCAGGAATTGAAAAAGCTAAAAATTACGATTGCTGAAAAAGAAAAAGAACTTGATGAAGTCAAACCAAAATATGAATCAATGAAACGGAAAGAGGAAGAATGTTCTCGAGACCTTGCACTTAAGGAACAAAAAAGAAAAGAACTATACGCTAAACAAGGAAGAGGTTCACAATTTTCAACCCGCGAAGAAAGAGACAAATGGATAATGAGTGAATTAAAATCCCTAAGCAAACAAATAAAAGATAAAATAAATCATAATGCTAAACTTGTAGAAGACCTCAAAAAGGATGCGAATGCTGAAACAGAACTGGGTAAAAAAATTGAAGAACACTCTGCTGAGCTGGAACACCTAAGACTTCAAATTGACGAGCATAACAAAAAATACTACGATTTAAAAAAAACAAAGGATCTTTATCAAGCAACAAGAAATGAACTTTGGCGAAAAGAAACACAGATGACTCAACAACTTCAGACACACAAGGAAGAACTTTCAAGGGCAGATCAAGCTCTTCGAAGTATGGCGGGAAAACCAATTTTAAATGGACGCGACTCTGTTCGCAAAGTTCTTGATTCCTTTGTGGAGAGAGGTAGCCAGTTTGCAGAAATAGCGAAATTTTATTATGGGCCAGTAATTGAAAATTTTAGTTGTGACAAAACAATTTATACTGCTGTAGAAGTAACGGCTGGTAACAGATTATTCCATCATATTGTTGAATCTGACCGTGTCGGTACTCAAATACTTAAAGAAATGAATAAATTGAAACTTCCTGGAGAAGTGACATTTATGCCTCTTAATCGCCTTCAAGTAAAAATACATGATTATCCAGATGACCCAGATTCCATACCAATGATATCTAAACTGAAATATGATGAGCAGCATGATAAAGCTTTACGATATATCTTTGGAAAAACACTAATCTGCCGAAATTTGGAAAGAGCAACTGAACTTGCAAAAAGTACTGGGTTGGATTGTGTTACATTAGATGGTGATCAGGTTTCCTCTAAAGGTTCACTTACCGGTGGGTATTTTAATACATCAAGGTCTCGTCTGGAAATGCAAAAGAAACGTTCCGAATATTCACAACAAATCAAAGATTTTGAAAAAGAACTTAATACCCTTCGGAATGAATTAAAACAAACTGAAAATAACATTAATGCTGTAGTTTCTGAAATGCAAAAAACTGAAACTAAGCAGGGAAAAGCTAAAGATGTTTTTGAGAAAGTTCAAGGTGAAATTCGTCTTATGAAGGAAGAGTTAGTAAGAATTGAAAAATATCGTGCACCTAAAGAAAGATCAGCAGCACAGTGCAAATCTAGTTTAGAAGCTATGAATAGCACAAAAGCTGGTTTAGAAGCAGAACTAAACCAAGAGCTTATGTCCATACTCTCGGCTCAAGATCAACGTGAAATTGATCAACTTAATGACGATATTCGACGTTTAAATCAAGAAAATAAAGAAGCTTTTACGCAAAGAATGCAACTTGAAGTTGTTAAAAACAAACTTGATAATTTGCTCACAAACAATTTATTTAGACGTAGAGATGAGTTAATTCAAGCACTTCAAGAAATTTCTGTGGAGGATAGAAAACGAAAGCTTCTTAACTGCAAGAACGAGCTTATATCAACTGAAAAACGTATTAAAAAAGTCAATCAAGATCTAGAAGAAATAGAGAAGAGGTAAGACAATGTGTTCGTATAAAATTTAAATTAAGTTCAGTCGATAGAGTAAAAGGTGGGAGAATTGAGTATTTTCCCCGTATCTGAAATTATGCATTTCGGGTGGTCGTAACGTTTTTTTTTGTTTTTTTTTGCGCTATGAGAACAATTCATCTAAAATGCTTGAATCATAGAGAATTTAATTTTCTTTAAAATTGATACTCAATTTTCTTTTGTTTTATTTTTTTACCAAAAAATTTATATTAAAGACCTGTAAATTTGAAAATTATTATTTGTAAGTTCACATGAATTGCTGTTTTCTAATGACGAAGTTCAAAATATTCCAAAATGCACGATACGTTTTTTTTATATAGTGCTAATGGTGGGCTTTTGAAGAAACAAGTTTTTCATAAAGTTCACTCAAGCATTTAAAAATAAATTTTTTATTTTATTTTAACAGAGTTCAAGAAGCCGTTAAACTTCAGAAGTCACTACAGCTCGAAGTAGAGTCATGGATTCAAAAAGAGAAAGAAGCTGAAGAAAAAATAAACGAAGATTCAAAAAAAATTGAAAAATGGACAGCAAAAGAAAATTTGCTCAACCAAAAAGTTGACGAATGTACCGAAAAAATTGCGAGTCTTGGAGCTTTGCCACAAGTTGATTCTTTTTATAACAAAATGTCACTTAAAAATTTATTTAAAGAACTTGAAAAAGCTAATCAACATTTAAAGAAGTACAATCATGTAAATAAAAAAGCTCTTGATCAGTTTCTTAGTTTTTCCGAGCAAAAAGAAAAGCTTTATAAAAGAAAGGAAGAATTAGATGTTGGTGATCAAAAAATTAGAGAATTGATGCAGTCTCTTGAAATGCAGAAAGTAGAAGCTATACAGTTTACTTTTAAGCAAGTTGCGCAAAATTTTACAAAAGTATTCAAAAAGCTTGTTCCACAAGGAGCTGGTTATCTAATATTAAAAACTAAAGACAGTAATGATGATGAAATTGAAAGGGAAGTAGCCAACTCAGATGCATTTACTGGAATTGGTATTAGAGTTTCATTTACTGGTATTGACGCCGAAATGAGAGAAATGAACCAACTGTCAGGAGGACAAAAATCATTAGTCGCTCTTGCTTTAATATTTTCTATACAAAAATGTGATCCTGCTCCATTTTACCTCTTTGACGAAATTGATCAGGTACGTAGCCTCACTAAATCAAGCTAATTTTTAGTTATTTTGAATCTTATATACATACAAAGCAAAATTAAAACGTCTCGCAAATCGCTAAAAACTATTGAAGGAAACCTGTATGAAAGTTTTTTTCAAGAACTTGGTTCTTTAAAGTTCGATAACACAAAATTTGTATTTTAAAGTTCTATCCCGGGCGAATTTTATCCATTTTTGTAGCTCGCGTGACCTTGTATCGGTAATCATCTCGTCTCTGAAAATCTCGTCGGAAATCTGGTTGTAATTAAAGTAATCGGCTTAAAAGTCAGTCACTTAGCAACGTCCGTTTTCGTTAAATAAATCTTCATTTTGTGTATTTTTTTTTTTTCGGTTTTGACGCACAAAATACTGATCAGTGAGTTCAATAAAATAATTATAAATTCCGATGCACCTTAACATAAATTCGCTTAAGATCATCTTTGTTTATCGTTATGTTGGATACAATTTATGGTAGCAAATTACCTTTTCGCTGCAAAATGCCTTTTCGAGCCGGGCACGAAATGTCGTTCACATCGGTCAATGACAGCAAGTTCAACTCATTTTAAATTGTAATTACAAAAATTCAGTTTAGGGCACATAGTCATTGTTAAATCCGAGTCTAAATTTGCTTTCAGACAGGCATTGAAAGCTTTGCTGTTGATTTTATACCCAGTTCTAAAAATTACTATAAGTATGCGGGCAGTAGTTTTCGTAAGAATATCATAAGCTTAATTGTCGATAGTTCTAGTGTTAGAAACTTATTTTTTTCTCATCATGTGTACTTTTATGCTTGAATTTTATTTTCAGGCTCTTGATGCTCAGCATAGAAAAGCTGTAGCTGATATGATTCATGAGTTGAGTGACAAAGCACAGTTTATTACAACCACTTTTCGTCCGGAACTACTGGAAAACGCACACAAGTTTTATGGAGTTCGTTTTAGAAACAAAGTTAGCCATATTGATTGCGTAACAAAAGAACAAGCAAAGGATTTTGTTGAAGATGATACAACACATTCGTAAATAAAATTAAATTTTTGTTCTAAGGAAAACAGGACAATATTTGCATATTGAATGCAAGAATTGCTAACTTTCAAAATCGATTTTCTTACTATCTGGATATGTTGGGCTTTTATTCGCAATGTAATTGATGAACACCTGGCTTTTCTGTCTTAAAGAAATATCTTAATATAAGTATAAACATAACACACCAATATATGTAGTACAAGAAAAAGGCTTAAATCCAACAAAGCTGATAAGCTTTTGATGTGTTGCCAAAAAAGCGTTTTGTCAATATACTGGATAGAGCAAAAATATTTATAATAATCTTTAATAAACTATATTATGACAATCTCTATTTGGGTTTGTTGGTCGCGATTACATGTGTATAATTCTTCACTTCATCAGGAATAATTTTATTCATTAAAACATTTGATTATTGCCTGGCCGCGGCAGTAAAAATACACATTTTCATTGCCAGTAGATTTATCTGCATCAAGAGTTGACCGAGTTAAGTTTAATTCACACTGGACTGCATGGAACGACACGGCAAAATACTTTAATATGTATATGAGAAGGTACGAGTATGTAATAACGTTTCTCTGAAACTTAATACTTTTTTGTTTGTGTATCATTTTTAGTTAAAAAAAGATGATTAGTAAAAATAATTTTTGATAACACATTTAAAACAGTCTACAAAGTCTACCTTTGTGACTGACTTGAAGATATGTCCGTGTTTATAACTAACTTTTTGGCATATGTACTTTCATTTGTATTGCAGTCCTACCTGAGATATGTGACTTAAGTGTCCAAATTGCAATTTTTAAATAAAAACAGCAAATCAATCCTTTGACAATATGATTGAAAGATATAATTTTTCATAGATTTTTCAATGCTGAATCCAAATCTATTTTTCTATCACTTCAGGACTTCTAGATACTTAGCTCATATACATATATAAAAAACTGCAATTTGGCAAGTTTGGGATAGAATACCTGAAATCTCTGACGCGCTGGAAATACTCTACAGCCAGATTAGGATTAACATTGAAAAATTGCTTGTAGTTTTTATCAATTGAAATTAATATTTATTTTGAATGATTATGACAAAATGTTAGGATATCCATCACTTATTATATGATGTGAAACAATGAGTGAACTTGGCATTCTTCACACATTATTTCAGTGCATTTTTCAACTTTGTTTGGGCGACATCTTGCGCATCGTCGTCTTGCGGTGCTTTCGACTGGCATGTGAGTAGCTGTGTTGCTTCTGATTTGTAGCTGCTTCCCTTGCTTGGTCGTGGACCAAATGGTGGTTCTGCGTCAGAATTCTCACGTTATCAGTAGATTATACTGGAGTTGGTGCTACCTCATATGCTTTGGCTATTTGTTCTTAAAAAAAAACAAAGTTTACCAGCAACCTGACACAATTTCTATTCCTCCTTGCATACATTTATATTGAAGGTCTTAGCAGCTTTGGCTCCAAAACCTGATACTTCTTTGAAGTACTGATTTTCCAAATCTTCAGTAGCATCTTCCACTTGTAGCTAAAAAAAAACTAATTGAACCATTTTTTTGCATCTACTGCTATGGTTGAATTTTATTTTACCAAATGATATTTTTCATCGATACTTTTTGATACATATTAGGTTTGTTCGAACCAGAAAAAATAGGTAAATATTTATAAATATTTATAAAGTTTTACCACAAAAAGCGTTCGAGCCTGAAAAAATGTGGTGTTTGAGAGAGAAAAAATGAGAGTAAGAAACAGCTGATCACTTCCCCTCCCAAAAATAAGTTAAATTTTCACCCAGACAAATTTCTTGTGGCTAAAAATTGAAGACTGTCAAAATCGTAGGCAACGAGACTGGTGACTCACTTTTTGCATGCGAGGAAAATTAAATTTCCTGTCTGAATTATACCTGTCAATTACTTTTCATATAAAATAATTTACAGCGTTGATTTTTTTTCACTTCTTATAAGGTTGTGTTAAGAATGAGCAACATAACAAAAAGCTTGAAATCAAAACATTTCTTGGTAAATGCTCAATTATTTAATTAAATAGCTGATCGATTTTTTATTGAAAAGGAATCGTAAAGCTGAATGTCACCTAAATGGTTGTACGGTAATCAACCAGATAATTATTTCTAAAATATTGTTTTTAGAAGCGCGCAGTTTTAACATAAGGAATTGGAAGTGTTGCTAAATCAAAGTTGTTCCAATTTTTGTTTTTACAATTCCATCGAACATAACTCTTTGTTTGAGCAAAAAAACTTGGTGCAGAACTTTTCAGGACTGACTAGCTGATAAAAATAACGTGAATTCCGTAATAATGTATGCGAAATGTAAAATTTTTGCCTAGCTTAACATTTTAAGCAGTCTCGAAAGTGTTTTTTTTTTTATATTGAATTCAAAATTATATTAACTCAAAATGTAAAATAATTTTGGCTAAGATTTACTTCATGCCAAACCTCTTATTCTTATACTAAGCATTTTTTTAAAATGCACTTTATGTATTTAAAATAAATCAAAGTTCAAGATAATTTATGAATCTATAAAAATCAGGTAGAAAACTTTAAAATCGGTCATTTACTTTTTGAGTTATTTCAATAATATTCTCGAAAATGTTTCACTCGCCTTGCATTCAGAATGTCTTAACCAAACGGTTATGCAACTATGGTGCAGTTTTAGCTTCTAAACTCTGCCATTGTTTATTTACTAAAATACGCGCAAATTTTTGACAGTCTTCAATTTTTACCTATTATTCCGTTCGAGCCAGAATTGTGGTGATTCCAGTAGTCAGAGAAATTTTAGATTTTACTCTCTCGAAAATCGCGATTTGACACTTTTCAATTTTTACCACAAAATCAGGTTCGAACAAACCTATTAAGTGCTATAACTTGTCTATTAATTCACATTAATTTAATTTTATTTTACCATTTAACCGATTTTTTGAAAGTCCATTTGACAGTTGAATACCGACGAACAAATCACTATTCCTACGAGAACGAAACTATATATCGACTCACTACGCCGACGTAGAAAGATCGCACTACAACGTCGAACTAAAAAGTAACGACGCCGCTAAACTTCGGTGGTCAAATGTACTGGTAAACGTAAAGTTTGCTTCACTGAATTTTCAACCAAATTGAAACTTTGCTTTGATTGTGTGTATTTTTCCACTTCAGGTCCATTGCAAATATTTTTGATGTATGCAATGCACAACCAGCTGATTCCGTATAGGAAGTGCGACCAGCTTCGCTCTTTGTATGTATAAGCAAATGACGTTTATCTAAACTCGGCGAAACTTTTTGTTAGCTTTAATACACTATTTATGTGTATTCGCAAAGTTACATAAGCTGTCTTCAGTCAAGGCATGCATAGTTTAGTTAGGCCTGTATCAATTTTTCTGCAATTGATGTTTGATGGTATGCTGAATCATGTGAGCGCAAAGCGATATTGACAGGTACGTATGTTGTTAAGTAAGACATGATGCACAACATGATGGATCATGTGAACTGCCTTAATAAATTGTTATTCAAATAGTTGCTTAGAATCTTGGGAAGGCAAATTTCGCGTTTGTTCTAATGTAATATAGTTATTATGTTTGCTTTGTTGCCGTAATAAGAAAGGAACTTGGAAAATATAACATTTTGTGTTCTCCAAACAAATATTGTATGTAGTTTGATTGTTAACTTAGTGTTAATTTTGTAATTCCAAGTTGGACTAATATGCCTATCGGCAAAGAAGTAGGGTATTTAGATCTGGTTTAACGAGCTTATTAAGATCGTAGTTTTTACCTGTAAATAAGTGAACTTCATCAAAGATATTTTAATTGAAAATTTCTTGCTACATCAAAAGAAGTATATTTCATTATTCCCGTGGCCGAAAGCCTTTGCTCAGATCAATTTTTATATGTTGCACAGGAGCAATCGCAGTTTCGGAAAGTAGAATGATCAAGTGATCCATTGCTTTAATTAACATTACATCATGGAAATTTTAAAGCACTTATGTTTATGGGCTTGCCTTGTTTTGGTTGGAGTTATTTTTCTCTGCAGTTATGTTGAGTCGTGCAATGAAGTGGTGTGCGCATCAATCGTATCGAAGTGCATGTTGACACAAAGCTGTAAATGCGATCTGAAAAACTGTTCTTGCTGTAAAGAGTGCCTCAATTGCTTAGGAAAGAAATACTACGAGGAGTGCTGTAGCTGTGTAGGTGAGTGGGACGTCATTAATTTAATTTTAGTTTTATTTAATTCATTGAATTGAATTCAATGAAAGGTTTAAGATTAGATCCAAATCGTTTTGTTTTATTAAATCAAATTTTATGTGCTTTATAATTTTTAGTATGAATAGGTATATTGTCAAAATGTGTTGGTCGAATCTAATTTCGGCGATTTTGCCATGGGAAGTTGTGGGTATAGCTTTTTCATAAAATCGGTATAAGTTGGGAACTCTTGAATTGATTACCATAATATGGGTGTCACATGAAAAAAAAAAATTAAATCAGCTTCAATATTGGTATGTGAAAGATTGAAATAAATCAAAAACTTTTCGAGAGTTTTCATTCCAAAGTCATTTTTCCAAAAATATTGCCATAACTATAGTCAAATTACATATTGGCATTTCCACGAAAACGGAAGTTTTTGTCCCGTGCGACACCTTGGTTTTTTGCAATTATCTTTAAAACGAAAAATTGCCCAAATACAACCTTAGCACCAATTATAATCCCAATTAGGAGCTATAAGTTAAATCCATTGTCACAATAAAAATCCGTTTTATTTAGACTTTTTTTTTACTTTAAATGTATTCCGACGGTCGAACGGGACCCATGGAATTGCCCATATGTATGTCCGTTAGATTTGTCCCTGATTTTCCTTCATTAAACCTTATTTACAAAAAAAAACTTGCTGAATATCTTTTTTTTCGATTTGTGAACAACGCTTTATATACTTTGAAGTCATATGGTATGAAAAGTTTAAAAATTTTATTAAAATGCGTGCGTGTCCACAAAAATAATATTTTATATAAACAGTATTAGAAAATTAAAATTTGTTCATATGCGGTGCTTCTTTTTAATTTAGGTTTGAAGCATTTAAACCTTTGCGCCTGTGCCAATTTTTTTTTTTTTTGTACATTTCGTATATGACGTAAAATTGGCGAAATTTTTTTTTTATTTCGATCCTAATAGTGCCAAAAATCGATCAAAGGTATTTTTAAAAGTTTTTTTTTTAACGTATATCGTAATGTTTGCATTTCTCCAATTAAGTTCCAATATCAAATAAAAGTTAATAAATTGTCTCATGCTTTTATTCCATAAAAGTCGCGCGCTGCCAAATCATTAAATAAAAATATATCATAAGGTGCAACGCTGGTCGTAGAAAATCTATTGAAGGTCTGGAATGATTTGGCTCGCGACTCTGTGATCTTATGGAATAATCGCAGGGGACAAGATCTGTAGAGAAATTTATAATCTTTCATTTGTTACGCCTTTAATACATAGGTTGTCAAGTCCCGAATATATAAATTGTTCCTCAATATGCTTAAAAGGCTTTAATTCGAGAATAGTCTGATGAAAACGGTCGTAGGGCTTGAGCGTTCCAATATCCCATTCGTAGAGCCGTTTTTGTTGCAAAAGTTGTCATCAATTTTCGGGTTCGTTCGATATTTTCGTTTGTCCTTGTTTCTGTAATATATTAATATATAATTAATTCAAGAAAATGGTAATTGGTTCATACTATCTAGATATTAGGGCTACTACTTTTTAAGTACATATGTATATATTAATTTTTGGATTTTCATTCCATAACGAAATTCCAACTAGAAAACATTTGATTTATCAAAAACTAGTTATTCCTAGACCAAACTAGTTGGCCTGAAATAATTTTTTTATAAGGACACAATAGTTTAGCCTAGGCTAAACTACGTCTTCCTAATATGCATCGGTTGAAATAGTTTGGCCTAGGAAAAACTAGTTTAGCCGGTAACATATGTAAATCAATGCCATTCTGTTAAGGGAATATGATTTAATAGCATATCGGGCATATCACGTGAAGCGGACAGTAAAAAAAAATCAAATATGTTCATATTCGGGCTAATTGTACTTATAGAACAATGTAAGGCTTCCTGCCTTCCGCGGACAACTGCAGCAGAACTCAAGCAGAGACTGCGTGTATATATACTCGTCGTGTGCGCTGCGAAATATGATTCGGAATGACTCGATTACATTCCGCGCACGCATTGACATGCATCTGTATAGATGCTTAGTATGAGGCTTAGTTGTCAAGTTATGGAGTTCTAAAATTAAATTTACAACAAAATATTAATCATATTGGGTTTTTATAAGAAATTTATTATTCTTTTCAATTATGAAACTGCCCTTGCTTACTTACTTATATTATCTATCCCCAAAACTGATGTAGATCCCATTTTATAATTTTTTAGTATATTATCTAAATACTTGAGGCTTTATTTTAAAATTAAAATAAAAAATCTAAAAAATGCTGAAATTGTTGAAGTTCTGATTTGAAATGCTTACTTCCGGTTTTCTACAAGAAAAAAAAAATTCAAATTTCGAACCTAAACAGAACATTAAATTTCCTATAATAATCAATATTTTATTGTAAATTTGTTAAATTCGAAAAGTTCGAATTTTGCTTCCGAAAAATTCGTATTTCATTTATTTCAATCCTATAGAAGTTCATAACTTGACAACTAAGCCTCATACAAAATAAAAATTGTGTCATTCACACCTTCTAAATAGTAGTACAATTAGGGCAAGCGAATTTCAGAATGTCACAATTTTTTCCTTGTCCACAGCACATGAAATGCCCGATATTTTAAATTACCAAGTTCGGATTTAGCTTTCAAAATACTTCTGAAAAAGTAATTCAGAAGCTTTGGACATAATTTTTTTTTTTGTAAACCTATCTAATTAAAAAATACTTTTTATTTCTGCTCAAGTATTTATTTTTATTTTTTTTTTTTTTAAATTTTTTTTTTCCTGTTTTGAGAGATAATGGTGTAATTAAAGATACATCTTTTATTTAATTTGTAATAATTATTCTTGTATTCGTGTTTTTCAGAACTATGTCCGAAGCCAAATGATACGGGAAACACCCTATCCAAAAAATCTCATGTTGAAGATTTCGATGGAGTGCCAGAACTCTTTAATGCTCTAATTTCATCACAACCTGATCAGTATGATTGGGAAATTTTTACTTTTCAGGTCGATTTTGATACAGTTTTATCAGGGCCAAAGCTAGAAAAGGATGTAAAATACTATTTAAGTAAGTACAAGAAAATATGAATAATTATATGGCTAGTAGCATCTGTTATACCGGAGGGTATTTTTTAGAGTGTCGTAGCTTAGAATTTAAATAAGACCAAAAAATAGTCCAAATTAACTTTTTTTTTTTCTTTGAGTAGATATTTTGTACCATTTAGTATTTGAATATGATTTCAGGCATATGTGCACCGTGACGGGCTCGAACATAGCGTAGTCTGGTGGTTCGATTTTCGATCATATTTGATCTGGGGCAGTTATCCTGCATGAAGTAATGGAAAATTTAACTGAGCATAAATGACACCAGCATTGCCAGACTTGATTAAGTGCCTTTGATCCAATAATCACAAAACAAACAAAAAAAATCTGCTATAGTAAATTTGCGAGTAGCTGGCTCTAGCGTATTTTCGGCCCGTGGAATTTCGCAAAGTACTAAAAATGTGTAGTCTGATCTGATGAATAGTCTACAAATAAAGACGTTATTTAGTCATATATCGGAAAATTTTTCCCAAAGTATGGAATTTGGTAAAAATGTTTGAACTTATGCCAGGATGTAAAATTCGAAGAGAATAACTCTGTATTTGATGGTATTTTTCTGTTGTCGTTTCTATAAGTCTGATGAACGATAATATTTGACGATGACACTGTTTTGAAAATTCATCTCTGTGAGAAGTGCTAATAGAAGTTCCAAATAGCTACTTAGTGGTCAAATATATGTCCTATATCTGTCATTCTACACCCAACCCTTAATGCTGTCAAAGAAGTAGTTTTTGCTCCTCCTTCCGAAAACAGAAGATCTTTTGGGAGGTCTTAAAGGACAGAGCGTTATTGACTGCAAAAAAATAACGAAATTTATCCAAAATTTATGCCAAAGTAATAAACACATTTTTGAAAATTATTTTATTTAATCTATGAAATTCCAAGCGAATTGAAATTTGAACGATCTCCATAATAACTTATACGAACTACAGATTTTGATAAAGATGCATTCATCTGACATCATTGCACTGCAAGAAATCCGATTAAATTGAAATCAATTAAAAATCAGAAATTACGAATACTTGTCAAAAATTCTATTCAGCATACCTTCCTATCTGTACCTGTTAATATGCAGGCGGCAGTGGTAGAAATATCAAGCAGAAAAAATTAACTTTTGTTTTAATTTACGTACAACCATCGGAATAAATTACACATTTTAATACTTTTTCATGGGCGACTTCAAAGCACATAGCACCCTTTGGGGGTCTCCACACACCAATCCCAGTGGTAAATAATCGAAACTTTTCTTCAAACAAATCTCTCAATCTTAAACTACTGACTATTAACTAACTCATTCCACTTTCACACATGTAGACCTTTCCCTGGCCTTTTTAAATCTCATTCCCTCTGAACTGGACTATAGACTCAAATCTTTATGTCAGTGACCATTACACCATCTTCATTTCTTTCAATAACTTTCTCCAAAACCACAACAATAACTCAACAAACAAACATCTTTCTCGGTTCAAACTGGAAGAAGCCAATTGGTTGAAATTTCAAAAATATTCTAACAATAAAACTAAAGACACGTAGACAGTGAGTCATAAAAGTTTAGAAACATCAAGATTTATTTTTAATAATTAACAAAAACATAACTACTAATCTAGACCAGTGTAGTTGTAAATCCCCAAAATATGCGAAATGTGGTTCATAGGGGCTGGACATAAAGGAAGAGTGACGGGTAAAAAACCATTGATCGTCAAAAGAAACGCTAATCTCGCTGTAATAATCACTCTTTAACATAAAATGAAGTTGAAATTAAACTGAGCAGTGTTGCTTATGAAAAACCATCGAACATATACAATTTTTTTTTTGTTTTTGCTTACAGAATCTAGCCAGCAAAATCTAGACGAAGTTGTGAGTGAAAAAGACAATCTCTTAACAGTTAATTGTACTGTTATATATTTGGACCAATGTACTTCGTGGAATAAATGTAGACAAACTTGTAGGAGTACTGGTGCTAGTAGTTATAGGTGAGTTAAGTAAAACTTATAGAATAAGTTAATATCATTAGCTACTATAAAATATTTATTTAGAATCATTTTATGGAAAAAATTCAAAATTCTAATGTCTTACAAACTTATGGACCTTAATTAACGTTTTTTTTCTTTAATTTTCGTGATTCTTTATTATGCTCCAGTAAATCCCACGTTTAATATATTATGCTCGTATTTTAAACTTTATTTCTTAACATATTTAAATTTTTTGATTCCATGATTTTTGATTTGAATTCTAAGATAATTTCTTTTCAAAAGAAAACCAGCTTTGTGACGTACCTCAATCTGTACTCATTTATAACCTCAAGTGTGTCAATGAGGATCGAATCAATTATGCAATCTTGAATCCTAGGTAAAGCAGCGTAATAAAATTCAGACCTTATAGGCAGGACACTTCGCCTGTACGCGTTCATAATGATCAAATTGAGTTTGTTTTAAAAGTCTAGTGATTGAAAACGTTAGCCAACTTTTGATAAATTTTGATTTAATTATAAAAATTATCGAATTCAAAAATCACTATTTATATTAATATGTATTTAATTTCTAAAACGCGTAGAACTATTTTATGCGTTCGCTTGTATCAAAAATCTGATATTAAAAACGTTAACTTGGTAACGGTGGTGCAGTTATTCTGCATGCGAACCATTGTGTTAGACAACTGTATGTACGTCAGTATGTACTATAGGTCGGCATTAAGGCACTCGAAACGATGATCATATAAACTTCGAGTACTTGAACTTGTAGAACATCTTACATGAGATATATTTGCAAGTGCAGCACTCACCTCTCCTGCTTGGTGTTTTGATTTGTTTTTTTTTTATGAACAAGGGCTCGATGAACTCGCAACGTGGCGAGTGGTCGTTTCGAGTGCATTCATGCAGACCTCCAGTATGTACAATACATTTTCTTAAAATAAGTGTTGTCACTGAAAAATGCAATGCACCGTGATATCACAGCTGCCGGCGAAGACAATCGTAGACTGTTCTACTACTTAATCGTGCGGCTAAAGAACGAAGTATCACCGAAAGTGTGATTTCCTGTTGAGCACCAGCCTGACGCAAAAGTAGTGGGGCTGATGAGACTCCCGAGTGCTGCGTGAAGAAACCTGGACTGATGGACCAGAACACATCCCGCGTTGTACCAATAGAAAAAGGAAATAGATAGAAGATGCGACATCTTCATCGCCTATTATTTTTATCACTAGCAGCTCCAAAGTGGTTTTTGGAGCCCCGCCCCAAATATGAATTGTAATCTAGTTTGGGTTAAATATAGGTGAAATAGATAGTCCGAAGGTCAACTGGAGTTAGTGAAGTACTTTCTACACCGTTTCAAAAAACCATTGCACTTAGCTGTTTCTTTCGACACACCGAATACATGATATATCCACCTCAGGTCCGGGTTAACCGATATACCTAGAACGTCTAGAGTTTTCGACCTCGTAATATCTTAGCCAGCCAGATAAGGAAAGTAATCTATTCGTCTGTGAGACAACACAACACTGGGTCTTACTTGTATTAAAATTGTTTTCATATACCGCCTTTTACTGTCAACCTCCACAGAGCTTAAGTGCTTTTTATAGCAATAAGATTGACAAATGTTGGTAGTCGATGACAGAAGGCCATCGATAAAAACTGGGAAGAGGGTCGAAAGTGCCGGTCAAAAACAAAAATTTTAAATATTTTTTGGTTAAAAAATAGCCGGAGGGCGCAAGTCTTGCCAGAAATAAATATTTTTCTTTTAAATGAAAATCACCAAAATTCCAACAAATAACAAAAAAGGTTTTTCTAACTTAACATAATAACATACGAATTTTTTTTAAAATTTGGGCTCCAACTATTTGTTAGCATACCAGTTAGATTTAATTTAAAAAAAATGTTGATTTCTTACGAGATTCATTTTCTCTCGGTAAAAATTTTGAATTTGAATTTAATTAAAATAAAAGATATTTCGTAAATAAAATCTGTGGTGAAATAAGTAGTTGCTAGCGGCTTATCAAAAAAATTAGATATAATAAATAAAAAAATAAACTCATAAGCTTGTTAAATATTCCCAAAAATTCATTTGCTATTTGATTAATAGCGATAAAGCTGAAATGAGCAGCTTAAAACAATAATCAAACCTGCATTAATAAATGAAACGTACATTTTCAAAATGATGCTTTTTCAGATGGTTTCATGACGGATGTTGCGAATGCGTAGGATCTACTTGTATAAATTATGGAGTAAATGAAAGCCGCTGTAGTTTTTGTCCTGATACAAAAGATATGGCAGATGAATCTGAAGAAAATTTTGATGAAGATTTACACGACTATGGAGAAAGAATGGGTCCTTTTGATGGATCTGTTAACACGAATTATTAACTTTTATGCAATCAATTCCCTTGCAAGTTAATATAAACTTATTTTAATAATATTTATTCAAATTAAGTTGTGAAATGTAATAAACAATATTTTTTTAATATAATGAAAGAGTTACCGACATAAATTTGCCTTCAAATTAAAATTTATTTTTATATAATACAAATATGGGTTCAGTAATCGTACATTATTTATTAACAAGGTATTACATAACAAATCGTAGCTTTAAAGAGTAAGCTCTTATGAAAACACCTGTTTAATGAACTATCAATTGCTTTTTCCTTTCTGCATTTATTTTTTTCTAGTTATTAAAAACAAAACTAATTTTTAACCAAAATGATTTAGCTTCGGTACTTACATTTTAAAACGTTCACAAATGGTTTTAAAGTTATTTAATTTATTTATAAATATTTGAGGTTGCATTTAATCATCCCTGCTTAAGCTTTTTAATGTTTCTTCAAAAAAAACTGGTTCCACACCGCGTTTATTGTTAACATTTAGGGGTAGACCAATCAACTCCACGATTTCATTGTAATTTAGCGTCTCTTTTTTCAATAATGCCTCCGCCAGCTGTGTTCAAAAAAAGAATCTCATATAAATATTGTAATAAAAAATTTAAGACATTATATTTAATCATTAGATATGTTGAAATATGTTGTATTTTATCTTATTCCTCAAAAGCATGTGTTGAAAAATGTTGGGTTCACCTCAAGGTTACCAAGTGACCGGGATTAACCCGCAATTTGATGTCAAAGCCGAGGGTCTGGTAAAAAATTATACATGGCTAATCAGGACGGTTCGTATATTTTAAGTTTTTCGCATGAGGTAAGTATTTTCAGCGAAAAAACAGGATATATTAACGACAATTTTCACTCGCATCTTTTTTGTGAACTATCGGAAGTTGCGGATGAACTATGATATGCACGACCAATCAGGACGCTTCGAATTTTTTATGTTTCTCCCAAAATGAGGCATTTTCAATGATAAAACAGGAAATGTTAACGACAATTTTCGCTCGGATCTTTTTTGTGATTTATAGAAAGTTGCGGACGAACTTTTTTAAAAATGACTATCTTTAAACTGATTTCAACAAAAAAAGGTATCATTTGAAAAGTATAAATGTAAACCTTTTGGTGTATCAATTATTATACTTTTTTAATTATTATACCAATTTTTACAAATGAGTTTTTTTATAGATCACCCACACGAAAAAAAAATGCTAAGGGATCCGTTGAAATTTCCGGGGTTGCGGAATGTTCTATTGCAGAAGAAGTTTGGGAAACCCTACCCTAAAGTGTAAGCTTAAAAAACCTTCTACCACGTTTAAGAAAAATTTTTTTATCTGGAGTCATAACTAAAAACATCGGCGAGAACGATATTTTGAAAACTCATCAAATATGTTAAAATGATGTTTTAATGCACCTCTACCAAAGTTTTTTCCAACCTTATTTTTCGTACTACTGACACTGCACAAAAAGTTAATAGGAATGGTTAAAAGAAATGGGTGTCATACAATGTAGCTTCCTTGAAATTTATCTTAAATTCAAGATCTTATTTGTTATGTTCATATTATTTTTTTTTTACTAACCTTTTTTAATTTGTCCTGATTGCTTTTTAAAAGTTCCTCTGCCTTGCGATAAGCAGATTCAACAGTTTTCCTTGCTTCAATATCAATAATGCTTTCCAATGCTTTTGAAAATGGTTTCTCAAACGAATTGTCATTAGAATCAGCAAAGTGCAGCGGCCCAACAACGCTATTCATCCCGAATTTTTTTATCTGTGAAGGACACATAAAAATATTGAAATACAAAAATTATTTAGTAAATTACCTGAGAATAAGCAATTTTTGTAACTTTTTCTAAATCGTTTTGAGCACCTGTAGTGATTTGATCAAAAGTTATGCTTTCCGCAGCTCTTCCGCCAAGTGCCATGCACATTTTATCGAAGAGTTCATCTTTGCTATAAAGTTGTTGCTCGCTAGGTGTGTATTGTGCAAATCCCAGTGCAAGACTTGTTCGTGGAACAATTGTTACCTTTAATAAGATATCGGAGTTCGGTAATAGCCAACCAATTAAAGCGTGCCCTGATTCATGATAAGCGATTACTTTTCTTTCGACAGGTGACAAAGCATGCGATCGCTTTTCAGTACCCCCTGAAATATTAAAAACAACAAAGTTTAATCTGCTTAAAGAAGTTTCTCGATTTTATCGGCTAATAAATAATCATTTGATTATTCTCTACTGCTCTGCACAATAATACAATTTTCACAAAGTCTGGAACTAAAATAAATTTTGAGCATTGTTAGGGGCGCAAATGGGATGTTTTGGGCCCTTTTTAATTTGGCTTTTCCTCAAACGATTGGGAAAGGTTCAAAATGGATTTTTAAGACTCCAACCTTATGCCAGGTCAGAATATGGAGACACTGGCAACGTTTAAATTTAATTTTTAGCTTTTTCTTATCCATTAAGGGAAAATACTTTTCTAAAGAGATAAAAATGTTCCATTAGGAGATTGGTATAGCTATCATACTTTAAGAAAAGATTCTTGAAAGTAATATAGAGTGAGTTGAGATTATGATTTTTAACCGTTGCATTCGTTTTTCTATTTTGCGAATCGTATAGGGAAAAGAATGTGAAAAAATAAAGAAATTTGTAAGCAACTAATTTTTGTTGAGAGAGTCATATTTTTTTCAAAATTATAGACTAGTTTTTCAATTTGAAATATTCATGTTCACCCCCACATCTAACATTTAACACAATTTTTTTATAAAATTAATTTTATTAAATACTGAAAAGGGTGTAAATTCCTTTATGATATTTGAACTAAAAAATGCATTCAATTAGTTAATTATTTATAAATTTTTTTACAGAATTGCTTATAATCTTTTAGGTATTCAGATTTTAGAAAGTACCGTTATTTTTTTGGAACAAAATGTCATGTGCTTATCTTGTGTACTTATCAAGTAACTATACTTTAAAATATTAGAAGAAAAAAAACATCATTTGTTCGAAATATTTTCTTTCAATTCATAAATGACACCGCGGTGCTATTCTTTTTACCGCAACTGTACATATCTCCTGCACAAACTAACTCGCATGGTGAACCGCAGACATATGTATGTACTTCACTTGTTTCAAGAAAAAAAATCTGAGCACTTCTACCAAATTAATTAGTTTTGATACGAAGTCCAACATACGTCAACACCTGCTGCGAACAAAGAACGCTGGATAAATAAAATATGGACAAAATTGTACGTTGGTATTAATTCATGGCCTACAAAGGCTGTCTTACGAAAATGGTAACTAAAGATAAGTATTTGACTTAAATAAAGATTTAATAAGTTGAATTTTGACCAATATTTTTTTATACGAATTGTAAATATACTTTTTTCCGTGTAAATCAGCTGGGTGAAAGCAATGAATATTCTGTAGTTTTATTCGTTTTAAGAAAAAGTGACCATAATAAAGTCGAGTTTAAATAACGATTGTAAAACTTACCAACCAATCTTTCGACTGCATATTCTAAGTTTTTCGTTAGAACTTTTTCTTGCAAATTTCGAGCTGAGTGCAATGCGGCTTCGTTGCATACATTAGCAATATCAGCTCCAGAAAATCCAGGTGTAAGCCACGCAAGCCTTTCTGAATATTTAGAAGGTTCTGCATCCAATTTGATTGATGACAAGTGGCTCTCAAAAATTTCTCTACGTTCTTGTATATTTGGTAAATCTATTAATATGTGTCTGTCAAATCTTCCAGGACGTAAAAGAGCCTTCAAATAAAAAAAAAAATAAGATATTTTTATTATGTTCATTAAATTGCACACGAAAAAGTCTGTTGGACATTTCTATATGTGACGTACTTTCCGCAAATGAAATTTCCAGCAATAAAAAACTTATCGAAACCCTGCTGGCATAAAAAAACTTCTGTAAAAGCGATATTAGATTTAGAGCGCACACGTGAACAAGGTCTGTACTACATTTAGCAATATGAAAGCGGAATTCAGCGGAAGCTGGAAGTTTTTAACAGCTTAAGTGGAAATTTTTTAAACTTTGCCGCACATAAATCTTGTTAAAAATCTAATTTTCTTTTTTTTTTTTTATAAAAACTAAAAAAAATAATTGCTTTAATACTTTCAAAAATGTGTTAACAGAAATATTTTTTCCTAGACACTCAACAACGAAAAAATTGCATACCTTATCCAAAATGTCAGCTCTATTTGTACTAGCGAGCATAAGAACACCTTCCCTCGATGCCATGCCATCCATTTCAACAAGAAGCTGGTTTAAAGTTTGTTCAGACTCTCCTGAACTTGATTGATTCATGCTTTCAGTACCACTCCTTTGCCTCCCAATAGCATCAATTTCGTCAATATAAATAATACATGGTGCTCTTTTATTTCCTTCTTGAAATAAATCTCGTACTCTTGCAGCTCCTAGGCCACCAATCATTTCGATAAATTCTGAACCATTCATACTTAAAAATGGTACTTGCGCTTCAGTTGCGACAGCTTTAGCAAGAAGTGTTTTTCCGCAACCAGGGGGTCCCAACAGCAAAGCTCCTTTAGGAACTTTTGCTCCAAGCCTTTGATATTTTTCGGGGGTCTTTAAATAATCTACAAATTCTCGAACTTCTTGTTTAGCTTCCTGCAAACCGGCCACATCTTTAAACAAAACTCCTCGACCTCCATCATAAGGATCAACAAGTGTGAATTTAGCACGTCCCATTTGAGTCTAAATAATTTACAATTTAATTTATGCTAAGCCTTTAATAGATCTAACGTACAAATGTATCCATGCCAATTGGGCTTTTGAAACCTTTCATTCGTGAAGCTATTGAGGCAAATACAGCAAATAACACAAGTAATGCGAGAATTCTTCCAGTCACATCACTCTGTCGGTCATAAGTTACAGCCACACCTAAACGATATATAGAACAAAATAATATTAGATTTTAATACAGTTAAATTTCATTATTAAAATCAGTCAAACAAACAGTGACACAAACAAAAGATATTTTTAGCCAAGGAAAATAAGCATTTTTGTACCAAAAAATTTTAAATCAGTTTAGATTTGCACACAGCTTTGTTGTATCATAAGTGACATGCAAAAGTTTCTACTGATCCTGTGTATACGTCACATTTTTTTTTTTTGTTTTTTTATAGAACAAAAGTTACGCGTAGACAGGTGCATGGTATATCACAGATTTTCCCACAGAAAAACTGTATTGATTGTGATATTCAAGATCAAAGACAAAGGAAGTTTTTCATAAATACTTAATTTTTAGAGGGCGAAAACTTATACAATTTAAGACAAAAATTATGTCCCGTAAACCGGGACAAAGTATTTTTTTATTGAAAGCAGAAAACGGGAATTCATACATACATTCATACATACAGTGAACCAAAAAAGTTAGACGAAAGATTGGCCTGATTTTGTTATTAGGTAGCTTTGATACTTTTTTGTGAACATGTAAACAAGACATTGTTTTATTCAGTAAACCAGAAGTGACCAAATAGGCCGGTTTTCATAAAGAAAATTTAAAAAAAAAAAACATGTTGGTCAAATATTATTTACAGTGTCGGCCAAAACTTAAGCACCCCCTTAGTACATTCAAATCATGATTTTTTTTATGAAAACTACGTTCTTAAAACATATTACGTATTTATTTTATTTATTTATACCTTTATTATTGACAAGCAAAAATTAAAAAAAATCTGCGTCTCATAAATAGATCCCAGACCATTACACTGCCACCTCAATTCATTACAGTGGCTTTTCAATACTTAGAATTCATTCTTTCTTCTTTTGGTTTGCGTATACGCCTTATTCCACGCCCACCTCAACTGGAGTGTCTAAAAATGGAAGACTATATTGTTTTCTAACAAATTCAATTATAACTTGGAAGATTCGGATGAAATAAGGCGTATACACAGGCCAAAAGGTGAAAGGTTGAATTCTAAGTATTGCAAAACCACTGTAAAAATGGAGGTGGCAGAGTAATGGTCTGAAATTTTTTTTCTGGTCAAGGGATTGGGCCAATTCGAGGGATTTAAGAAACTTTGGATCGCTTCGTGTACGTTGACATACTAAAAGATGTGATGTTGCCATATGAAGATGTAGAGAAGCCACTTGAATGAAGGTTGCATCAGGACAATGATCCAAATATGTCTCTAATGCTTGTAAGGGCTGGCTTCAGAGCAATAGGGTAGAAGTTTTTGGTTGGCCTGCCTCGACCTGAATCCTCTTGAGACCTTGTGGGATATTTTCAACATGAATATCATCAGAAAAAATTGCGAAACCACGGAAGATCCATTCAGTCCTTAAAAATATCTTGGGGAAGGATATCGCAGGATATCATTAATAATTTAATTTTTTCTATGCCTTAAAGAGGTGCGCGAGTCGTCAAGAATAAAGGGTTCGCAACTACTAAGTAAGTACTAATTTTAAAAGTTTTTATTTACCATAAAAATGGTGGTGCTTTAGTTTTGTCCGTTAAGGTTTTGGGTTTAAAATGTTCCTTCGATGTTAACTTTTTATTTATGAGACGCAGATTTTTTTTTAATTTTTGCTTGTCAATAATAAAGGTATAAATAAATAAAATAAATATGTAATATGTTTTAAGAACGCAGTTTTCATAAAAAAATCATGATTTGAAAAAAATGTACTAAGGGGGTGCTTAAGTTTTGGCCGACACTGTATATATAAGATATGTACCTTTTGTTTCATCAAAACCAAACAAAATGTATGTGAAATACAATTTTCTAAGTATTTTAATACATTTTATTAATTCTTATTGAAATAATGTTTCATATTAAAAAAAAAATTTTTGTGGGCTAAAACTGTTATCAATAAAAACTTATTTCTAATTATTATTTAATTATTTAAATTAATTATTTATTGAAACGTGACTCCTTAGCTTTGGTAGGGGGAAGCCGTTTTTTTTTGTTTTTTTTTTTTGTTTCCTTTATCAAGTGGCTTTGCTAGCATATTATCCTCTTAATCGTTCGTGTATGTTATTTTTTAAAAAAATTGTATAATTGGTTATAACAAAAAATAAAATCATATATGGAAATGTTAGCTTTACAACGTAATCCGTTTATTAAGCTTACCTTCAGTAATCCCCAAACGTTTTTCAACCTCTCGCAGTTTTTCTTCAAATCTGGAGGCATCAGCCACTGCCATATGAAACACGGTAGATGTAACCTGCCTGCCCTTTACAATGGCACCTTCATGCAGAATTATTGTAACCATTTCCATATCAGGACGTATAATAAGCTCTTTTACTTCTCCTGCAGCTAGCATATGATGAACAAATTCATTCCATGATACGTATCTAGTTGAACCCTTTAAATGATTGGTTTTTAAAATATTTTTTTCGTTAACATTACATAGGTACATAGTTTTGAATTGTTAGTAAACAGAGTAATCAGCTACTGTATAGTAAGAACACAACACTGACATTGGTACATGATGGTATGAAATCTTATAAGTTTCTAGCTTAATAAATTGCCTTTAATTATTACCATCACAATACGGTGTCAGAAGTCAAACTCGGAAAAATTTTGTGCCGAAAAATTAAAGTGAAGTACATAGTTCATTTGTATAAAAATATATATGAAAAAACGTTATAAAATCGAAACTACACAATACCGAATAGTGGTAAAACCTAAAAAAAAAGTAGTAAGATGTTAACTTTGGTCTCGTCAGTATCGCAATAAAAGTAAAAGTGTCCGTTAGTCTTCAATTTTTATTAAAAGGGTATTTCTTTCACCACACTACGTGCTGTATAGTTTGACTAAACGTACCCACATTGAATTTGACCAAAAACAAAATCACAAACTTAACGAGTAAAATTATTGTTGCTATGCATACATAGCAAGTTGCTTAAATGCCAGGGCTACCCAGCAGATTTCTATATTGCCTATTCTACCGTACTAAGCGAAAAAGACGTATCTCAAAAAAAATATATATCCGAGATTCTTATGGCATCGGATAGCTTAAGAAATAACGCGTCTAATGAAATACTCCAAATGTCGGCATCTTAGTTCAATCATATTAAAAATCTACTAAGAAAATTTCCTCTATCTCAATTTTACAGGTATTTCAACAAATTGACATAAACAAAACATCAATTATCTCGAAATAAATTTTTTTGAGATACATACGTCTTTTTCGCTTAGTACGGCAGTATTGTGCATTTTGAAATGAAAAGAAGAAACGCTGTTTCGCGGAAAACTCATTGTTTAAAACGTTAGGCGGCAAAAATGAGCAATTTGAAATTAAACAAATTAACATGTTATCTTCGGCCAGGCCGAAACTCACATACCCTACACTGCACTGAAAGTACCTTTTCATCAAATGTTAAAAAGACGTTGAAGAGGTTGAATAAGTCGAAAAAAATGTGAAATGTTAGAAAGGTTGACAGAGGTTGAAAAATGTTGAAAAAGTCATATGCAAAATAGTGAAAAAAGTTCAGAGGTTGAAAAACACTAACAAAATGAAAGAGCTTGAAAAAATTTTAAACTATTCAAAATTGATGAAAAAGTCGAAAAAACATAGAAACTTATGAAGAAAGCTGAAAGAGGTTGAAAAAGTCGAACAAATACATGATATATTGGAAAAAGTCAAAGGGTTGAAAAAGTCGAAAGAATATGGAAAATGTTGAAAAAATCGAATAGAAATGAAAAATTTTAAATATGCCACGCCCACTTCTTCAATTCCGCCCACTTTTGGTTCAACAAATTATATTCATGATCGACATCCTCATATTAAATTTCAGCACAATAGCTTGTATAGTTTGCGATATATGCTGCAGCTAAATTTAAAATTTAGGGCGGTGACACACCCACTGGTACAATCCAGCCCGGTTTTGATCCAGAAATAGCTTTTCATAAGCAAACCCTTAACACCAAATTTTAGTAAGATTGCTCACATATTTCACTAAATATGCCACTTACCGTATTTTATTTGTATGGGAGGTGCCACGCCCACTGGTGCTATTTCAGCCACTTTTAATTCAGATATACTCTATAGCAACTGAACCACTTTCATTAAATTTCATAGCAATTGCTGCAATAGTTCACTTAAAACAGCGCTTACAAATTTATGTTAATATGGGAGGTGCCACGCCCACTGATGCAATCGCATCAAAATCAATTTATTTTTAAAGCCTATAGCATCTATGCACCAAATTTTATGAAGATTACTCTATAGCACACTATCAATAACAATAAACATTTTTTGCTTATATGGGAGGTGCCCCGCCCACAGGTACTATTGGACCAAATTTTTGTAATAAGAGACCTTATAGCAAGTTTATCTACGTCATTAAATTTCATAACGATTACGTTGTAAGTTCTCTTAATATGACGTTTATAAATACTGTGGACGGTGCCACGCCCTTCATTGAGTTTTTTATGTAAAGTGGCTGAGCTTGTATTGATGACTGCTTTCAGCGGCATCATCTCCAAAATTTTTATGAAAATCGTTTGTGCCAATTTTGAGATATATGGAATCAAAAATTTTAGCAGTTGAAAAGTGTCACGCCCACTTTTTCAATTCCGCCCACTTTTTTCTCAATTCAAGATATATTTGCTATGTATCCGTTTACCAAATTTCATTGCAATATCTTGAGCGGCTTACAAGATATGGTGGTATAAATGATAAAATTTAGGGTTGTGCCACGCCCCTGTACCACCCTTTGGAACTTGAAACCCAGCCTAATCCTAAGTTGGTTCATACGTATATGTGCACCAAATCACCAAGTTTCATCAAAACCGCTGCAACTTTTTTCAACCGCGGTAGGCGTGTCCGTCAACCGATTTCGCCCATTTTCAATAGCAAGATGCCTGCAAGAAGATGTGACCTGTGTGTGAAAGTTTCATTCAATTAGCTTTCTTGGTTTTCCCGTAAACCTGATTTCAACAGACAGACAGACGGACATCGCTAAATCGACTCAGGTGGTGACGCTGATCAAGAATATATTTACTTTTTCATACCTGCCACGCGCCCTTCGATGTGTTACAAACGAAGAGACAAAGTGAATATACCCTCGGTGTAGGGTATAAAAAGTAGAAAATCAACAAACGAATACTCGTACATAGCTAGCAACTTGGAGAATGAATTATAGCAAATGTTTAATTATAAGAAAGTAAAAATTGTTGGCTTTATTTTTATACCGCGATGCAGCAAAAAATTTTCATTCAGCTTTCATATAAATTAAATCAAAAACAGAATTTTTGGCTTTAGCAAAATTTAAAAAATTTGTACGTACACATGATGTTCTCATTTTTAATTGCATCTTCCGAAACAATACAGAAATAGATAAGCTAGCATCGATACCAAATTTGTTAAAAGAAGTAGCGATACGTAATAATTTAACGACCCTTTACAGCAAAATGAGACAAACATAAAGTGCTATCACAAAGATAACTCTCATACCGGTTGATTATTTGTGTACTTAGAAATATAAGTAATGGCAGTCCATAACGTGAGTATTATTGAAAGTTAAAATAGCCAAGAAATTTTTAGACTTTGTAATCTCATACATGTATCGCTAATTTTGTTAATTTGGCGGAAAGATTATATCCCATATAAATTGTATGTGATTTTATGGTTTGGAACAGAGTGTCCATTCATTTACCCAATTAAGATTGCAAAGTCAAAGAAAATTTTTTAGTATTTACAAGAAAAGAGGTTTAATAAATACAATATATAAAATTACCTCAGGTCGTTCAGATTTTGGAGATAGCATTAGTGAAATAAAAGTGCCAAACATATAAATTGTAAATATCCAGAGGAGAGCTTTTGTTAAGACAGATTTAATTTTGTCATTATTTTCTTTGTCATCTGGAGGCTCATCGGGTTTTTGGGAGTTGTCACTAGAATTTTTGCCATCGGAACTCTTGTTCTTATTGTTGGAGCACAAACTGTTGTGAAATTGTCGAACATCATTTTGACTTATGTTCAGTGATCTACTTAAAGCACCCACGATAGCTTTATATTCCAAACGTAATAGCTCTACCTGAAATTTTTGAAAATTTAATATGTATACACGATTAATTTTTATAATTCCCAGCAATCCATATGTTTCGACTTTGTCGATAGAAACTGTTCCAACATATGATGAGTTCGTAAGGATTTTGAATTATTATTTATTTTATTTTCAACTATTCGGAACAAAATTGGAACTGTTACGAGTTTTCTTAACCATTCGTTTTTTTTTTATTTATATGATTTAAGCGGAAACATTTTATTTTTAAATTATTTTTTTTGCTAAGCTTATTTCATGTACATATGTATGTAAAAAGTTTATTTATATGTACCAGACATGGGGGCAATGCATTACTTTCAATTTTCCATTAAACTTTAATGATAATTGAAAAGTTTCCATTACCATTAAATCATTTTAATGGTAATTGAAAATTTTCCATTACCATTAAATATTTAATTGAATGATTAATTTTTAATGGTAATGGAAATTTTTCCATTACCATTAAACTAAATTTAATGGAAATGAAGATGTACATTAGGGTGATTGAAATTTTTTTTTTGTTTTTTTTAAGGTGCTGTTGCTTAAAAAGTAAGTTTATGATATGAAGAAAAAGTTCACGAAATTTCAGCTCTGTAACTCAATTTTATAAGGTGGCGCCGGAGCCTGTTAGTTTTACATGTAAATTGTATGGAAAAATTATTTTTTACAAAAAAGGTATCTTGATGAATAGGTGATTAGTGTTGTTGAGCTGAAAAGGGTCGTTTTTCGACGTAATTTTTTACGCTGAATCCGAATCTGGCCTCAGAATTGACCCATCATGTCGGAATCCTGAAATATTTGAGGTTAATTACCTGAAACATGATGTTTTTTGTCTACTTTCGAGGTCATGTATAGGATTCAAAGAAAGTTGATCAGCTTATTTTTAACAAAAGCATCATTTAGTACCATCCCTGCCCTTTAAAATGAGCTTTTAAGTGGTGATCTGTGATGTTTCCTTGCAAAGTTATAGCCATATCAAGGTACATGAATTTGAAACCCGTTGGTTAATATTGTTGGGTTACAACCCTTTGTAGGGGATCCAATTCATGTCACTTTAAAATACAGATACCAGCCGCATATTTGATGTGGCCAGGCGCTAGACTGATATACAGTCTGATTTTGAGTCAGTAGTGTAACCTGAGTGACTTTGAATTCTTCCATATTCGAAATGTATAGAGTTTCTCGAGAAAATGATATTGATATGTATGTATGTCAGATTATCAGACACTGTTCATTAAATAATATTTTACGAACTTTTTCTAATTACCAATAAAACTTGAAACTTCTGCTCCAAAAATACACACACCTAATTTTTGGCCAGCTTAAATTTTCAACTTGAAGAAAGTGGTGATCTATGCAATTAAAATGTGTGCAATCAATATCAGACAAGACTGAGTGCTCAAAATTTGATGAAGGAGTGGCTGCAAAAAGGTTTAAAGATTCTGGAGTGAAGTAATTCATATCAGCTACATATTGACTAGCTTCAAATTCTCGGAAAAACTATGAAAATGTGTCACAACTTTGGTATGAATTGAATATTACCTCCTCGTTTCCATGCACTTGGTGTTGTGCGAAGAAAGATGAGCTTCACGTCTGTTGCCATCTAAAAGCAAACTATGAGAATTGGAGTGCTGCAAGAGCCTTGAAAGAGTGGGCAAAAGACTATTTTAATTGCATCCATCCCACACTAATTACAACTGCTGAAGATAAACAAAATTATAAATTGCTCGTGTTAACAGTTTTAATTAGTATTATACTAAGAAATTATTACCTCGACTTTTTTAAGAGCACTAAGAAAACGTTAGTTTATTTTATTAGCGTTATAAGCTCTACGAGTTTGGCCAAATAAATCTATAATCCTATCTACAATTGTGGCTAGCAGACAGCGTAACATTCAAATCCTTAACAAATTAATGTGCGGCGTATTGATTTCGGAACGTTTATATTGCTGGTTATTTACATTATTTACCTGTGTACGACTTGTAACAGTTGAGTATGATGTTTCACGTGAAAGGTATATCGAGTTGATTGAACCCGCAACTCGTTTGATTTGATTCAGTTTTTGAAACTGCTTCCACATTATTAAGTTTTATGTAATAACATTTAATTTGGAGAGAAATACCAAAACACAAAACAAAAATTATCAGCTGATTAAAATTCATTCAAAATTTCACAATTCAGAGACAATTCAGCAACGTATAGCGTTTTAATGCTAGTTCACACATCAATACAGTGCCAGTTATCTCATAGTTTATGCACAGTTCTGACAGACGACGGAAAATCCGTCAACGCTTAAATCGACACTAATTCGTTTTCCGTGGTGCCGCAATCTGACAGCGGTTTTCGATATAACACGTCAAAATAAATCGAAAACCTTAAATAAAAAAATTGTTATCTCAATTGATTTTGGATGAATTAATACTTAAAAAATTTTGATTTTAATGGTACATTCAGAATTATGATTTCCGTAACACAACAACGGAGCAGCTAGCCACAGTAACTCTATATAAAAGTTTGACTCAGGATCTATGTCCTCCAGTATGTCCAATACGGGTCTTGCGGCTGACTTCGGATGCGATTTAGGTTCTAAAGGGTTTTTCAATAGGGAAGCTACGAAAGTAGACCAATAGGGACAGCAAACGACGCCATATTTTTTCCCGCTCTTTTGACATTTCTCTTCAGTAAGGTTTGCCATTTCATCATGGAAAGATATACGATCCAACAACGAGTCGAAATTATTACAATTTACTACTGAAATTCGGAGTCAGTGACCTCAACTTTAAGAGCGCTACGTCCAATTTATGGTCGTCATAATCGTCCTGTCAGATCAACAATTGAGCGTCTAGTGGAAAAATTTGAATCCACAGGCACAAAACAAATTGTTCCCGTGCCAGTGAGACAAAGAAGTGCCCGTAGTGTCGAGAATATTGCTGCCGCTAGCGCATCAATTGAGGAAGACCCAAATCAGTCTCTAACACGTCGTTCTCAAGCGTTGGGCATCTCTGTGACGTCGTTGTGGCGAATTTTGCGAAAAGATCTTGGCCTTCATCCTTACAAGATCAAATTGATGCAAGAACTGAAGCCGATTGACCACCAGAATCGTCGTATGTTCGTGAATTGGGCTGAGCAACAACTTGAAATGATCCGGATTTTCATCGAAAAATCATTTTCAGCGATGAAGCTCATTTCTGGCTGAATAACTTCGTCAATAAGCAAAATATGCGTTATTGGTCCGGCAGCAATCTACACGTACTCCATGAGTCAACATTGCATCCCGAAAAAATTACGTTTTGGTGCGGTTTATAGGCCGGCGGCGTCATTGGGCAGTACTTCTTCCGTGATGATCAAGACCGGCACGTTACTGTGAATGGGAATCGCTACCGCTCAATGATAACCGAATATTTTTGGCCCAACTTGGATGATATGAACTTGGACAATATGTGGTTCCAACAGGACGGCGCCACAAGACACACAGCGAATGTCACAATCGATTTATTGAAAACCAAGTTTGGTAAACGTGTTATCTCACGAAATGACCCAGTCAATTGGCCGCCTCGGTCGTGCGATTTGACGCCGTTAGACTATTTCCTGTGGGGCTACGTCAAAAGTAGCACATATCAAAAAATTGGAATTTTGTAAATGAAAACCTTCATTTTCATTTTTTCATACAAATATTTTTGATGAACAAAAAAAAAAAAAAAAAAAAGGTCATCACTTCCTAACAAAAAACCCCAGCAAATTAAAACAATAATTTCAAATAACTTTGATGAGAAAAAAAAAAAAAAAAAAAAGGTCCTCACTTTGTACGAGAAAACTCCAGCAAATTACAAGAATATTTCAAATGCAAAAGTAGTGAAGAGTAGCGCATTTCAACCAAAAGTAGTACATTTCGAGTCAAAAGTAACAAAGTAGCAAAGCCTTGCAAAAGTAGCACTTTTGCTACTTTAGTATCGCATCTGGTAGCCCTATCTATGCCAACAAGCCAGCGACGATTGATGAACTTCGTACGAATATCGAACGTGAAATTGCAGCAGTATCGCCCGATCTATGCTTGAAACCCGTCGAAAATTGGGTTCAACGTATGAACTTCTGCAGGCGTGCCCGTGGTGGCATGCAAAAGAAATTGAGTTTCATACATAATGGCATCGAATGTTCTTTTACAAGAATAAAGAATTTCATTGATATCCCAAACCGTTTTTGCTTTATTTAAAAAAAACTTTTGTAGCGCTCTTATTGAAAAACCCTTTAGTATATCCAACACTGGCTTGGCCAGTCATCGTAGCTCTTTAAAAGTTATCTAGAAATCAAACAAGTCTTCTATCGAAATTAACTGTCCAATTGCGGTGCCACGAAAATCGTAAATCTAATGGTATCATCAAAATCATGTTTTCAAACATTAAAATCTCGAAAACCAGACGAGATAACTATTTTTAGCGTATTGGATTTATTTTGACATTTTCTATTGAAAATCATCGTCAGTTCGCGGAGTCACAGAAATCGTTTTTCTGATGGTACCATCAAAATCAAACTTTTAAGTGTCGATACTTTAAAAATCAAATGAGCTTTTGTATTTAATATTTTCGATTTGTTTTGATGTTTTCTATCGAAAAACATTGTCAAATTACGGCGTCACAAGTAATGTAAGCATCCGAGCAACAAACTACTGAGTCGGCGTTATAACTCGACGCTACGTGTAGACAATATACAATTATAATGGCTTATGCAAACTGATTAGCTCATCCCTGAAAGTTGAAAAAATGTCAAAATAATTGTTGTGTTTATTGAGTTTCATACATAATGGCATCGAATGTTCTTTTACAAGAATAAAGAATTTCATTGATATCCCAAACCGTTTTTGCTTTATTTAAAAAACGAAAAATTAAGAGATAGAACAACTTATAATTTACCATGCACAGATGTGAAGATTTTTAAGTTTCTGCAATTGTTGCTGTCTTACCGTTTTGCACCAGGTGGCGATTCTTTAATACCTTTAATGGATCTTGCTGTTGAAATGGAAAATTGTCCGAAAGTACAAATGAATATTTACAACGCTAAGCGCGAGAAATTGATCGATTTATTAAAAAGCCTTGACATATCAAGTGATGCGAAAATAAAATTATTCACTGCATCAAAAGTAGAACTCTTTTATTGGATTATGTCGCAACCATCAAGTGAGGTAGCCACTAAAAAGGCCTGCTCCTTAATTACATTGCTGTTGACTCAACAAGATCAGTCAACTTATGAATATGGAATATTCAAGTCTTTAATGAATTGGCTGAAAGAAAATTTAAAAAATAAAAAATCAACAGGCTGCGTTTTGTCAACATTAAACGTCCTAATAGTAACTCAACCACATATTATTCCACAGATTATTGAGACATTTCTCTTCTCAAGTAACTCTGTTTTGCTGAATCACATGGATTATTTGTGTCAACAATCTCGAAATGCAGAATATATCGATGAAATTATTTCAATAGTTGAAATTTTTGATAAGCTTCTGGGTAATGTAGAGGCCACTTTGACCGCGAAAACAAATCCGTATAGTTTGAAGATAACTATATTTGAATCGATTGCCGATTTCATCTTACGCATTCACTTTACAAACCATACCCAGTTACATAAAACTTTAAACTTTTTTCAGCTGTCAATCTCTAGCCTGTCTGTGCTTTCGAAGGTGGTCACTCTGTGCGCAGAATTTGCAAAAGCTCGAGTTGGTGAACTGTTGGGAATAATCAAGTTGTATATGTACTTGGGTCTGGGTGGCTTAAATGAGAGCATTTCCTCATATAATCCTACTAAACTACAAGTCTCACAACAATGTGTCTATAATTTACCAGAGGAGGCTGTTGACAGTGCAAAACAATCGGTTGGAGGAAAAATTTCAAAAACACGAAAACTACGCTGTGCAGTGAAAAATACAAGAGTCTCAGATCAGAATTATAACGCAGGACCACAATCTCTTGATTACGAAATTGCAATTGATTTGCGCGTAAGTGAATCCGAATCAGAAAATGAGGCAAACCGTCAGATTATCAAACTGTCCAAAATAAGATTGACTGCATTATCTATACTAGGCCATTTGGTTAAAAATGTTAGCAAACATGTGCTTTATGGATATTGGTACGCGTTTTTCACCAATACAGAAGACGCGACCGAAGGCCTTCTATATATAGCCATTCACGATCCAAATACGCGCTGCCGCATTGCTGCCCTTCAGATATCCACTCACCTAATAGAAGGAGCAAAACGATTTTTGGAACAAGCGGAGACAAGTGACAAGGAGCCCAATTCTTTTTTACCCTTTTCTTTATACTTAGGACAAACTGTTCTAAATATGTACAGTGCACTTTCGCAAGCAATAGATAATGAACCTTCGACATCCGTGTTGATGCAGGTACTCAAATGCCTAGCCGTCCTTGTGCAATCTACGCCTTTCCAGCGCATAAGCGGAGAATTTGTTTCAAAATTCATTCAACAAATGCGAAATCTTGTGCATCACAAGGATGCTTCAGTTCAAGTTTCTGCGCTAACAGTTATGGAAATTTTGATATCAACACCAAAGTTAACTAGAGAAATATTTGAAGCTATGGGGATTCCAGTACCACAACGCAACAACCATGATATAAATCCGAATAAACTTAATGAGTCTGCTGACGCCTGCGAAGTTAGCTGTTTCGAAGAGTTTGTGGAATCAGATGATGAAGGAAATATGACCGTACATCAAGGAGCTGGCTGTCAACAATCTGAAAAAACAACACAAAATGATGTATTTTGGCTTTTAAATATTGTTTTGCAAAACCTCACCGTTTGCCAAGAGCTAGACGTCAAAATATCTGCTGCAGTTAGAATTGAAAGTCTACAAGTCTTAAGCGCAATGTCCAGCCACTTTTCATTGTTGATTTGTAAGCTTGATATGATAGCTATTGCCTTACAGCAGTCATTGCTGGATAGCCTACCAGATGTGCGTTTGTATGGTGCACGTTGCTTGGACTGTGTTGGTTATAAAATGAACGAGTATTTAGTCGTCGCAGGTGTCCGGTTTCCGAATGAGGAATTGATAATTTGTGAACGGTTTTGGTCTAGTATGTGGCCTACAGTCGTTAGCAAAATTTCTGAAAGGGAGCAAGTAAACACGTTCAAAGTGTCTCTGTGCGATTTTTTGTCGAATATTGGCGTTCATATTTTTAATATTTTGCCTCATGCGGCTCAAATGAATTTGTTAAGTTTTTTATCATGTGTTGGGAGTGACATTGATGAGAACACGATTGTGCGCGCCGCTGCGATAAGAGCATTGGCAGTTTTTACACTGTTTCCTTCGTTGAGGGAGAATTTAGTTTTTGTAGAAAACACCGCTGAATTGACGATTCCATTGGTGAGCGACTCAAATTTACTTGTACGCATTAAGTCTCTTTGGTCCATTGGTAATGTAAGCGATGCTTTGATTGCAAACTCTGATTCTGCATACACTGAGCGTTTATCAAATAACTTGTTGGTACGTTTGATAAAAGTTGCCACCGATGCTTGCTCTGATAATGACAAAGTGCGTTGTAATGCAGTACGTGCCTTAGGGAATCTGTTACGCCTTTTAACTAAGGAGATGCTAGATAATAAAAATTATAGGCAAATGTTTCAATTGGCCGTGGAAAAACTTGTTGAATGCATCAAATCATCAGGAAATGCAAAAACAAAGTGGAATTCCTGCTATGCTATCGGATGTTTATTGAAAAATAACGCGCTATTTGCTGCAACTGTTTCGTATGAAGACTTTACGTGGCGTAAGCTAATTTTTCCGTCTCTTTGTCATTTAATTATACAGCATTCGAATTTTAAAGTTAGAATAAATGCAGCTTCTGCTATTACAAATGTTCAAAAAAGATCATTTTTTGGTGAATATTTTGTGTTATGTTGGAGTTCGTTACTGACAGCATTGGAAAAATCTTATGACCTTGAAAATTTCTTGGAATATAATCATCGGGATTGTCTGCAAGAACGTTTATGCATCGCCTTGAGTCATATCACCCAGTTGGCTTTAGATGAAGAATTTTTGATTTTGAAAAAAGATCTTGTGGATAAAATTGAAACTGTCAAAGAAACTTGGTTTCGTGTAGTGAATCGCATGGCACCAGAGAGCGCTGCACCACTCTTATCATGCCCAGTTTTGCTAAAAGAGCGGATTAAATTAAATAAAAAATTGACAATGGAAGACAAAAACGCCATCCTTTTGATTGCAAACACATTTTCACTTTCAAAATGATAATATAGTACTATACATATTTTTTCCCCAATTTATATTTTATTTATTGATTTCTTTTTTTTTTTTTTGTAAATACAAATACGAGTGTTAAAGTTCGAGTTGGAAATTTTATATGTAATAAAAAAAAATAAAAAATTATTTCAAACAAAATCAAAGCTGTAAAATAAACAAAGCAAATGCACAAACGTAACTTGTTTTAGTTAGGAGAACGAAATTCTTATTTCCAGCTGGAACCGAGTTATCGAACCCAGCAGTTGGTCTACACTCCTGGTGTAGGTGTGGATTTGTAGATACATATAAAGAAATTGTAACTTCAAGGGACCATATAAGAAGTCCAATGGTTAAACCGCATGGTTTTGGTGGCCAATTAACGTCTGCTCTTCAAAAAATTATTCGATTATTAAACTTTTCTTTCACAAGATCGATTGATTCCGTTGCTGTGTGACATGTTGTACCGTCCTGTTAAAACCACATATTCTGCACATCAATATCTTCCAATTGACTCTACAAAAAGTTTCTAGACATCTCTCGATATCGAGCATTGATAGTAACTGCATAGCAATTTTGATTATCGAAAAAATATGGACCAATTACGCCACCACACCATACATCAACTTTTTTTTGGTTTCATTGGTTTTTCAAACTATTCTCTAGGATTTTCTTCAGCCCAAATGCGACAGTTTTGTGTGGTGATGCTCGACTAAGTTTAAAATTATGTTGTGAATTTGAAATTGTAGGTTATTTAGACAGTTTTGTTTGTTGACATAGCCACCAATTTCAAAATGAGCTTCATCAGTGAAGATAGTTTCCTGGAAAAATTCTCATTTTCTTCTTATTTTTCTATGGCCCAATTAACGACGTAATGCTTGGTCATTGGCTTTAAGTCTTATGTTAACTTTATTTTGTAAGCCTTTAACAAAGTTGTTGTTTTGAAGTTTAATTACTATGAACGACGATGAATTGATGTCCTTAGCTCTTCAGCAACACTTGTGCTAATGGCTGCAATAGCTTACGATGATAAATTGTTCTTCTCTGATCTTGAACTGAAGCAGTTTCTTAAAACTTATCAATGATAAGTTTAATAGCACGGTTTGTCGGAATGAAAGAAATTTTCTTCCAACTTCTGAATAACTTTCACCATATTTAAAATAAGTTTTAATAATGAAAACACGTTGTTCACTCGTGTAGCGATCCATTTTAACTATTCGGAATAAATTTTCTTCATACTTGAAAAAATATCGGTTTAATCTAGTAATTGTAAAGAAAAAATGGCGACTAATTTAGAAAGATGCCTCAAATTTGAACACCCTTTATTTTTTAAGTTTCATTCATATTTTGATTTTTTTTGATAAGCTATAGTAAAACAAATAAAAATCAATTACGTAAAAGAACAATGACAAATCAGAAAAAATGCTCAATTATTGAAAAAACTCCATTCTTTCAACCCATATCTTTTAAATTTAAGAAGAAAATTGTTACCATAAGTAATGGAAAAATATTTTATTTGGCTTAAGCATCATTCATTTAAATAAATTAAGATTAAATTACTAATTATTGGTAAACAAAATTGACTCTTTTGGATATAAGTTTACAAGAATTGCATAGTAATGGAGACCGGCAGCCAAAACAACAAAAAGGTGCCATATAGCATGAGCCATTGGTATAATTCCATCTGATTTAAAAAAACAAATGCCTACTATGTAAAAAAAACCTCCTAATTTTAACTCGGTCATTCCTTGAAATTCAATGCCAGACGATATCACTACTAAAGCTGGACCTAGTCCCATTAGAATATAAAAACATGTTTCCAAACATTTAAAACGTTCGTGGAATATCTGAAAGAGAAATTTTACGTTTAAATAAATTTTATTAATGAATGTAAGATATCATACCTGCTGGTATGCAATGCCAAGTGCAGCAAGAATCCATATAAACCACTCTAAACACAGTAATACAGGTGAATGAGATGTATTTTCTAACTGAAGCCATGGAAAGTATGATCCTGCTATAAAAACATATATCATAGCTCGATCACATCTGTGTAGAACATTTTTAAGTCCGCTTAAAATAGAAAGTAGATTTATAAAAAATTCGATAGCATTTCAGTATTAAAATTTACTTTGGGTGAATTTTTCAAGTGTTTACGCCACAATTTTTTCAAATTTACTTATGCAATAGTACTATTAACACCTACTTAATCAAAAGGAAACCTCTGGCAAAATAAGATGCATAAACAGAAAAAAAACGTACCGAAAAAATTGTTACGACATATAGTATTTAGTTCAATGCATTGTAATATATACATTAGGGTGATTCAAAATTTTTTTTTTTTGTTTTTTTTTAAGGTGCTGTTGCTTAAAAAGTAAGCTTATGATATGAAGAAAAAGTTCACCAAAATTCAGCTCTTTAACTCAATTTTATAAGGTGGCGCCGGAGCCTGTTAGTTTTACAGGTAAATTGTATGGAAAAATTATTTTTTACAAAAAAGGTATCTAAATGAATAGGTGATTAGTGTTGTTGAGCTGAAAAGGGTCGTTTTTAACGTAATTTTTTACGCTGAATCCGAATATGGCCTCAGAATTGACCCATCATGTCAGACTCCCGAAATATTTGAGGTTAATTACCTGAAACATGATGTTTTTTGTCTACTTTCGAGGCCATGTATGGGAGTCAAAGAAAGTTGATCAGCTTATTTTTAACAAAAGCATCATTTAGTACCATCCTTGTCCTTTAAAATGAGCTTTCAAGTGGTGATCTGTGATGTTTCCTTGCAAAGTTACAGCCATTTCAATGTGACATGAATTTGAAACCCTTTGGTTAATATTGTTGGGTTGCAACCCTTTGTAGGGTTTCAAATTCATGTCACATTGAAATGGCTGTAACTTTGCAAGGAAACATCACAGATCACCACTTGAAAGCTCATTTTAAAGGACAAGGATGGTACTAAATGATGCTTTTGTTAAAAATAAGCTGATCAACTTTCTTTGACTCCCATACATGGCCTCGAAAGTAGACAAAAAACATCATGTTTCAGGTAATTAACCTCAAATATTTCAGGAGTCTGACATGATGAGTCAATTCTGGGGCCATATTCGGATTCAGCGTAAAAAATTACGTTAAAAACGACCCTTTTCAGCTCAACAACACTAATCACCTATTCATTTAGATACCTTTTTTGTAAATAATAATTTTTCCATACAATTTACCTGTAAAACTAACAGGCTCCGGCGCCACCTTATAAAATTGGGTTAACGAGCTGAATTTTCGTGAACTTTTTCTTCATATCATAAGCTTACTTTTTAAGCAACAGCACCTTAAAAAAAACAAAAAAAAAAATTTTGAATCACCCTAATATACATATGTAAACAATCATTAGTTCAGGTCAAATTTGTTTGCCAGTCTAGCTCAGTGAAAATCGTGAAGTTTGGATGATTTAAAAAAAATGTTTCAAAGAAAGCATATATTTTTAGTCCAGCTTACGCCTCCGAAAATTTTAAAATAAGCTTATCTACATTTATATATAAATTGGAAGTGACAAAACGGTACCATCCCTTTTTACCTGTCATAACATAACATAATCGCTTGATGTTATTTTTGGTGTGAAGGCTGTGAAGATGAGCGTGCAATAGTAGGCGGTTGATGAAATTTGATATGTAGATAGATTGAGCCATATGAAAGAATATTAAAGACTCTGTAATCTTTTAGTGAGCGTGGCAGTGATCTCCCCTCCCCCAATGGGAAAACCCGTTTTACGTCACTGCTTACAAATCGACTGAATTTAATGAAATTTAGTACAGAAATAGATTGAACCCTGAGAAAAGCTTTGTTAGTAGGCGGTGTCAAGCACAACAAATATTTTCACAGCAAAACTTATAGACCGAATTTTATGAAATTTGGTATGAACATAGATTGAAACCGGAGGGTATTTGTTCTTGGGTGGACGATGCCACACCCCTTACAGGAAAATATGTTTTCACTGCTAAGCTAACGGACCGATACGCAAAGCAAATCATATTAATTGTATGAATAAAAAAAATTACTTCTTGTACATACTAAGGCTAAGGTTACACTGGATGCGGAAATTTGTTCGTACGAATTCTTAATAATTTGTTCGTGCGAATATATTTGAACAGAGTGGTTACATTAGACGCGACTTCGTTCATACTTTCAGTTGAAGTGCAATCCATCAGCTGTTTTTCTCCTTGTTTTCGTGCGACTGTTCTGATGAAAAACAAAATTTTTTGTTCGCATCAAAGCAGTCGTACAGATTCGTACGAATACGCACGAAGCATGCGTAGCCACTGTAACCGCATTCATATACACACATGCATTTGTTCAATTTTTGCAATTCTTACGAATACGTACGAATTCGTACGAACAAAAATCCGCATCCAGTGTAACCTTAGCCTAACATAGTATGTGTAATCGCACTAGCGATCGGTACGTTGTCTCGGACAACATGCGCAGCGAAAGCACGAGCTGGTTTGCCTGCTAGCAGTTTCGGGACAATGGTGTGGGATCGCTGCTGCACATGCTGTGCCAGCATCATACAAAAATAAATTTTCTCGTGCTTATTGGGGTTGCTGCAATTTGCCGGTGGCGACGACAATGATTTGCTTTTTATTCGCACTTTTCTGTTTACATTTTTTTTTATTGTTATGATGTTTCAATTCAATTTTTATAGATGTCAAGAATTTAAATTTTTTTTTCACTGTCAAATGTCTTTTTCTATGTCACTGTGTGATTTCCGAATGTAATTTTTGTGATTGCGTTTCAATTTGTCTCTGGTGTGTATGCTTGCATGTGCATCTGTTCCGGTCCCACTTTCTGTATTGTTCAGTAACACTTTTTTTTTTTGTTTAATGTAGCGGAGCATTAGCGCTTCTGCGAATGCTGCGATGACGTATTTGTTATATCAAAAAAATATAGAGTTGCTGTCAGGTTTCAATAGGTTCTTTTACTAATGGTATTTATTAATGATTTTTATTTTCTTTTTTTTCTTTCTTTTTAATTTTTAATGGCTATTGATTAAATTTATTGGTTTCAAATTTTTGTCGAAGCTTATAGGCACGGTTTACAAAATATGCGCTATTTTCGTTTGATCCGTTTTTTTTTTTATGTAAATGCAATCTTTTCCGTACCGAAATAAAAAATTTTTAAAAGAAATAGAAGAACAACGCATGAATAAAGAAAATGGTGACGAACGAAAACCAACAAGGCGACGAATTCCGGCAAACTCAACGACTGCACTATCCCGTGTCCAAAATCCAACTCCCCTCATTTGAGTTAGATCTCTTTCTGTTTCCCTCGTTTGGCTAGATCTCGCGCAAATGAGCGATCTGATTGGCTGATTCTGCGCGCGCAAGGAAAAGTCTAGAACGATCCTACGCGATAAAGCGATTTTTGAAACTAATATTTCATTTTGACATTGTTGGCCAGAACTTCTCCTTGCAACGCCTGTGACCACCAGATGGCCAATTGCCAAAGGGATTGTTTTTTAACGCCAATTCGCACTCGTCGGAACTGGTGCCGTTAAATATGCTTGCAGTTTCTTAAATGTCGGCTTACAAAGCTTAAATAAGTATAAGCAGCTTGTTCCTCATTTATCGGTTCCTTTAATGCATTTCGCGCTTATAATTTTTTTTGTTTTTTCCACTAAAAGTACTGAACAAAAAAGCTCAGTAAAAATTAAATTATGTTTCAAAAACACATACGGAAATTTCTCTCGGTGAGCTCGCCGATATTTACATATAGCACTTGCAACTTCGTTAGAATCGCCAGAAAAGCTTTCAACGGAGTGCTCGTCATGAAATGTGTATTATTGCACATAAAGGGAGTAAAAATGTAGAATTTCGGCGGACAATGGACGGAAATGCTAACTACTAAGGTCACATCCGTTCGTTATATAATAACCTGAGATAAAGTTCATATAAAAATTGGTTTACTTACTTTTGATAAGAACAATAATGAGTGCAGTGAAAAAATGTTGATACAGTAAATAACATTGTCAAAGCGCCTCCATATACCCAGGATACAAGAAATTGACCGGAGGTTTTCGACCTTTCATATAGTTTCATTGTAGCTATAATTGATGGAAATATCCATATGCCGTGTGTTATGACATTAGCTATTTGCTCTATCTGTAAGATTTACAAAAACTAAATTTCTAAAATATTTCTGACAAAACAAATTAAATGAAAATTACTTCAGTTGGTTTGTACGCGCATCCTGGTTTTGCTTTACTATTTTTCCATTTGATGTTTTGTAATTGCCACTTTAAGGTATTACTCGATCTTAGCCATGATTTCCAGAAATTTGTAAGTATATTGTTCAAAAATGAGTACTTATTTTGTACTTCTTGAACAATATTTCTCATTTTTATTATGTTTCAGCTTAACTGTAAATATAATTTATTAAACAACATAATGTAAAAGTTCCAAGTACATATTCTAAAGACTAAAAGGGTACAAAGGTTATGTACAAAATTCTTATGCCTATGATATACACATGTGAACAAAGTAATAAATATTAACACTTCTTGAAATCTGCTTTGTACTTTACAGTGTTTATATACATATATATATTTTTTTTTTTTTTGTGAAATTTGATAATTTTTATTCGTTTCTAGGGGATTATTTGGTTTCTTAAAAGCAAATTAAAAAATTTTTAATTTTTTTTTTTAAAAACATAAAATTAGACAGCATTGTAAACACGGAAAATCATCAATCCTCATCTATTTTTTATATTGAATCCATTATGGCAGGCAGCAATTTCGTGGAAGTAACCGCAGGCCAGCTAAAATTTTTAGAGTCCCGCAGAACTCGTAAGTACTTATTATAATACATATGTATAACAATTTGTATATAATTTATAATAGTTTTAATTAGAAGTATGATTGTAATCAAGAAAAAAAAAAACAAATTTTCTTAATTTTTTTACTCAATTTCCGAAAAATTTAAATTTTGCAGCAGCCCTAGCCTAGCAGAATTTTTTTTTTAATTTTTTTAAATGAGGATATACTCGAATATGAATAAGTTTTCGAATTTCGAGTGTTTCCGAAGAATTCTAGAACATGAAATTTTTTTAAACATGTCTAATGTACATACATATATAAATATTAGTATTTGTTAGTTATATTAAATAAACAACTAAAATATACAAATTGTCATTAGAAATAATTCAGTGGTGTCAAATCACGCGATCTTCGTTTCCAATTTACTTCATAATATCAAAAAATCCTGTGAATTTAAAATAAATTTTAGTCAACTCAGTAAATTTTCACAATTTATAAGCGTTGTTCTGGCGTAAGTCTATTCTTGGTAAAATGGCAAAACTTACTGAGAACAAATGATCTTCTTCCGTGAAATCGGTTCACGGAAACGCCTGCCACCCATATAAATAAAATATCTATAACGCTATATTGAGAGGGTTATTTGATGTAGTGTAACCAAATATTAAGAATAGCTTGGAAAAATTCTAGAAAAAAAAGGTTGCGAGCTTCGACATGACGCTATACTAAGACAATTACATAAGGAAATGAAACCATATTTCACTCAAACAGTAGAAATTATTTGGAAAAGCTATGGACAAAAACAATGAGAATTCAACAAGTGGGCGTGGCCACCCAAACAACAATACTTTTATAACGCTATACTGAGAGAGTTATTTAAAGCAATGAAACAAAATATCACACAAATACTAGAAATGCTTCGACCTAGCACCAGCCTATCACATACAAGTTATGAAACGAATTTGCACACAAGTATAACATATGCATCATACAAATTCTTCAACAAATTGATAAATTCAATGTGGACACGTTAAGTCAAACCAGCTAGCACGTAGTGTTTTAGAAGAAATACCCTTTTGATAAAAATCTAAGGCGCACTTAACCGTTAGTGCGATGTGGGTATTTAATTTTTAGCGATACCAAAGATAATCTTCTTACTAGTTTCTAATTAACAGTCTAAGAAAGTATTCGTATATTATTTTGTAATGTGTGTATATAAGATTAAGAACAGTTGAGCACTTGATAAATAAACATTGAAGACTGATAAAAATTACAGAAAAAAATATGAAGTGGTCTTGGCCTATCTCAACAATTTCATTTGAATATGAAAAATATAAATTATAATCTACATACACTATCCAAGCATTGCCCGTGACTTGTAATAGGCCATGAGGTAAAGAAATTTTAAAGTACATCACAAATCGATAACTGTTTGAGTATTTATTGCAGACTAATTGCTTGAATATAAAAGGAGTTGGTAATTTAGTTTAAAGTATTTGTATATATTATTTAAAGAAAAGGAGCTATAAAATGAAATGAAAAATAGAACAACATTAAATATAAAAATTACGTTTGTAAACCGAAACCAGCGAATGCTTTCTATCGTATTCGCGACGAAACTGAACTCTTCGCTTTTACTCTTTCCCTACTACTCACTATTGAATGGGCAGTCGACCATGCCTGTCAATTTGGAAAAGCCCTTGCCTTGTAGGTCAAGTTCGTATTCTTCATCAGGTAGTAATTGGTACCACGGTGTGATGCGATCGGTAGAGTACACTGATAAATACTTTCGCTGCTGTTGTACTTCTGGCACGATTGAAACAACGTACACCTAATTCTGTTTTTACACGGTCTTTTTTTACACGGTTTTGATTTAACACGGTCTAGATTCTTCGATTTAGCACAACTAAAAAAAATTATTTGATTGAAAATTTAAAGAAAAATATTTTTATCAACCGTAATCTTTTAGAAATTTAGTTAGGGAATTGGGTTAGAAGGTTAATAGGGATATGGAACGATATGCAACTAGTCGCCTTTTTTCATTGTATGTACATACATATTCCATGACTTTTTTTATACGGTTTTTTCTGGAACGTATCTACCGTGTAAAAACAGAATTAGGTGTATATGTCTTTATCAAGTTTTTTATTGCAGTGATAATAAATGGACCCTTCGAGTTTGAATATATTTTCTGCAGCTTGCTAACGCATTTCGTTTATCTTTGATTCGTCAACCATTTCGGTACGTTGTAACGCTAATATAAACTAGTTCTCTAAAATATCTCGCGGTTGGAAACGGAAAAGTAGTCCTTGAGGCGTTTTTCCAGTTGGTTTTTTTTTTTTTGAATTTATAACCGATTGAATTCGTCGTAGTTGCGTATCCCAATGCTTATCGTGGATCGTTGATGGTAGCAGCATGCTCATAGTTTTATTCATGCGCTCTACTTGACCGCGCGGTGTATGTGCCACTGTCAATGTATTTTTAGAGTCATAGTTGTCGCAATGTTTCAATAATATAAAATCTTCTTCAAACATCTTTTTTATATATATTTTCGAGAAGCGCATCTATGACTACATTTTCCTTACCGGGCTTGGAGATGATTTGTGCAGCATATTCTTCGATAAATAATCTCCATCTTCTTAGTTTCGAATAAGGATACTTGTCGCTGAGTGCAAAACTCAGTGGTTGATGATTAGCAAACATTTTGATGTTTTTTACTCCATATAAGTAGTTTCTTAATCACTGAAGTGCCCAGACTATTGATAGCATTTCATTTTCATTTGTGGTATTTTTTTTCAGTCTGGGTATAATGTTATCAGTTTTTTGTCTTGACTAAGTACTGCTCATATTGTTTCGATACTTGCGTTCATTATTGGGTCAAAAGTTTTGCTGTTGTTTGGTTGATTAAGTTCATTTTTTAACCCTTTACATGCTGCTTTTGCCAAACAGTTAAATTCAATTTAAGTATTTTTTGCTGCTAGCTTATTTTACGTGCCCCAGAAAAGATCTCAACTGATGCAAAGTGGTACATAGGTTCTGGGTATTCTTTAATTGCCACTAATTTTCGTGGGTCTAATTTTAAAACGTTGTGCGAAACAATATATCCCGAGAACTCTGTTTTCTTATGGTTTTCCTGCCGATATCTTTATATGGGCTTCTAATAGAACCTTGATAAATGTTTCCAAATTTTCTAGTTTCACTTTCATTAAGAACTAGAACGTCGTCGATGTGAAAAAATTGTAAATTGAATTGTGCTTAACAAGTGCAAATTCAAAGAAAGTCATTTCCCCTGTTGTCTATTCACGTCTACATTTTTCGAGTGGCTGAAAATGCGGACAAAATACACCCCAAGGTCTTTTTTTAAATTTGATGTCCTATATGCCTATATTATAGAATCGGGTTTGGAGAAAATTCTCCCAAAGTTTCAGTTTCAGTTTGTTTCCTATTACAATTACAAATCTTTAGTAGTTTTGTTGTAGTTGCTGTGGTTATTATCCATAAATTCAAAATTTTCAAAAAAATGTTTTGAACCATTGTTTTGCTTTCCGGCAAAAAAAAAAGGTTAATACAAAAAAAACTAAGTACACATGTTACTTATTTTTAAAGTGAATGAATTGAGCTTTTTTAATATGTTAATATAACTATAGATCAAAACAAAATTTTTTGGAAAAAACGGTTTAAAAAAAAAATAGTGGAAAATTTTAGTTTCGAAGACTGTTATACCTATTTCAAAAAATTTTATACAGGTATTGTAGCTTTTTAAATTACACTTAATATGAAATACATATTTTGGAAATCAATACAGGGTAACCGTCTTATAGCGATATTTAGAAAAGACATATCCGCAACGTACGATGGCTATATCTCCGAAACCAGATTCGAGCGATTTTATTACATATTTATTCATAGAATTAAAACGACCACACAAAAGTTAATTTCATAATCATTTTTGATTGTGGAGTACATTTAAGCCTTAAGCTTTCTTGAGATGCTAAAAATATTATAGCTACGTCAATAAATACATAATTTTTTTTGGGAAAAATAACGGTTTTTTTTTTAAAAAAAGGTAAAATAATTGAAAAATCGTCATATCTCGAAAACTAAGCAACGAATTTAAATTATTTGTGTCGACTTACTAGATTATTTTTCATATGCTACAATTATTTTGGTAATCTGTCCTGACGTCCCCAGTTACCCGTTGTTGAAAAAGCTTATCCACAACCATCCGATGGCTATAACTCCGAAATTAGATCCGAGCGACACTTTTTAATTACGCATTATTTTTTAGAACCAAGAATTATGTAAGAAAAAGTTGATTTAAGGAAAAAAAAGGACTATCCCAAAGTAAACTTAAGCCATGTTTTAAAATTCAATAGCACAATTTTCCAAAAAAAATTATATTGATTTGGCGAATGTGAACTCAAGTAAATCTGTTGCGATTTTGATTCATTGTTGTAATATGTATTGATTTAACTTCTTGAGATAAGCAGATTGTAAATTTCTTACCTTAAACAATGCTATAAAGATTTGAGCTATTGGAATGCTCGTACGTAAATAAAGCTATTTTCCTTTTTCCTATTCGAAAAAATTAAGTTATTTGAAATTTCATTAATTGTATTGTGCGTTGTATTACCATTGTCAACATAAGCGCTACAAACGACAAGATTTTACTTCATATCTCTCAGCAGTATTTATTGAAAGATCCTGTGTTTTCTTCAGTAAAAAGGTTTATTTATTTCAACAGAAATTTGCCTTGAACTGGTGAAGATAGGGACCAGCGATTAACACGAACGATGATAACAAACATAACAACTGAAGAATGATTTAGCATGCGAAGTGTTATATAACAACAATCAATTATTACTCCAGCTCTTGATTTGACTGAACGATTTTTTAACCCAACTGTTGGAAACAGTTTAAACTAAGAAAAAATTTGCTCAATATTTTGGTTCACAGCCCTAACTCAAGGTTTACACTAGGAAGTTCTTTGAAAGAAGCTCTTGCCTATTCTTTTTTATGATTTATGTTTTACGTTTGTGACAAACGACCAATTCTATATCTACAAGACAAATTTTCTTAAAGATTTTCCTAGTGTAAAAGATCACTAAGCGCTTTGATAAATTAATGTCCCCTTACACGATTATTATGTCATGTGTAAACGTCACTTGTTCACATGGTTGAATTATATTTTTAAATTCAAATTATGTACTCATCAAGAGTTACATCTTCACTGTCAAGAATATTTAACACAAAAGACGACGAAAATTCTGACGACGCGCGGTTTTAGCTATCAGTTCATAATTTGGACATGCTAATGCCTTATCTTAGCTGACTTCGACAGATAAGGTCAGCACTTAAAGAAGAACTGCCAATAGGGCGGTTCACATTATCACACATGTTGTCCTTCATTGCTTGACAACATGTGTGACTGCTTTGCGTTCACATTATCGAGCATGCCATCAATTGCAGAACAATTTATTAGCGTCCACATCGAAGTAAACTGCCTGAAATCTTATTTAAAATGAAAAATGTTCACTAGGCTTCACAGTCAGTTCACACAGGTTGTATAGTTCGACAAGCTAGCAGAAAAATCAAAAATTTTTGAAATCCATCCAACATGTGTGTCAAGCGGTCCATCCTACCGTTCACATTATCGAACATTGATGTTGTCACACCATGTTGGACAGCATGTGTGATAATGTGAACTGGGCTAATAAGAATTGCTGCTACCGTGATAATTGTACCATCACTTTTTTGTTCTGTCTGTTTCGTTTCTTATTAATTTTAATCACATGTGTGTCGTTTGTCACTTTTAATACAGGGTAGTTTTTTTTCCTGTACGCCACCAGATTCACTATTTTATAAAGGACTTTCCGCACGCCGCCGCGTTGGCGTTCCCCTCAACTATTATAGTGATGAATACATAAATTCTACTTTCATGTATTTCTACAAATCCTTCTTATTTTTTTTATTTACAGAATTAAGTTTTGTGAACAATTTTCGATATCTTTTTATACGCGATAAGTCGCGGGGAGCAATGGACAGCCCAGTAAATTTTCGGATTTTTTTCATTTTAACGACATGAGCAAAACTAAAGAGCGTGCGTCAAGTTATCTAACGGTTCAGTACAATCAGTTATATCAAAATATTTTGATATTCTGTCGATTTATGTTCAGGATGTCTGATAAATTTCGCTTGGTTAGTCATGTACTGACCGCTGTGAGAGGTGGACATAAGAGGATATTTAAGGAATGTATACCCAGAAATATACCAGAATTATGGTATACAAAAAACGAAAATTATAAAAATAAAAATTGTGCGACGCAAAAGTTACGAGAAACTCCTAGTCGAGCTTAAAAAAATTCAAGAAAATGCATCAGCAAAATCGTAGAAAGCGTCTCTCATCATATTTTTAACTTTTTTGTTGTGGGTTTCCATTTGTTGTGAAAAAACTTCAAATGTAGCCACGCACATTCCCATACAATTTTTATATAGTAAATGGCAAATCGTATAACAAATCGGTGAATTCACCGATTGAATTTCATTTGAATTTGTTTTTATTTCATTCGCTCTCATTGGGCCTATTTCATTCAATACCTTTTGGAAGATTTTTTGTTTTATTTGGCTGTTATTTCTTTGACTATAAATGCAGTTTTTGAAAAATTTATTTTTTAAGTAGATGCTTTCTTAACGGTGTAGTTATTTCTAAATTTGTGGTGTTTGCACCAAACGTTAGAGTAAATGGGCGGCTTTCGGCTGTGGCTCCAATATGTCCAACACCGGCTTCGCAAGCCACAGTTATTCTACATAATAGATAGGGTAAGTGGGTGGCATTCGGTTACGGCTCAGGATTTACATCCTACATAACAAACACCGTCTTCGAGGCGATGATCGGCTGCAGATCAGGCTATATCATAACCGACACCGGCTTCGCTAACCATATTAACTCTACATAAAAGTCAGGGTAAGTAGGCAGTTTTCGACCGTGGCTCAGGATTTACAACAGGATACGGTAAATCCAACACCGGCTGCGCTAGCTACGGTATAACAGTGGCAGTAAATTTGGAATTAGTGCTAACCTGACCCACGCTGCTCACTGCCTACGCGTTGTTAGGCTTCACCCCATACCTAGCATTGTGTTCCAAAAACACCTAAATTCGAATGCCACTGCTGATGTGTTATTAGTAAGGGTGTGCAAAGAGCAGTTCGAACTTGCTCGGGCATTCCATCAAAGATTCGAACCTAAAACGAGAAGATCGAGCGATCGAACAGTCCGAATGTTCGAGTGCTCGTAGCTTGCAACGTGTTTGCCGCCTGCTTCGCGCTGTCGAACCGCGATTCAATTCATGTAATCAGTTGTGCTTTGTATTCTGTGTTTGGTGCAAGTGAAAGTGTGAGAAAGAGAGAAAATGTCTAACATAGCCAAGCGAAGCGTTGTGTGGGAACATTTTGAGGATACCGCGGAACCAAACAGAAAAAAATGTAAGAAATGTTTTAAGTCAATATTGTACAGTGGTTCCACGACGACTTCACTTTTGTGACATGCCAAATTGCATGATCCAAACATAAACCCTGCAAGTAAGTTAATTTATTAATTTAAATTCATGTATTTATTATTATATTTAACAAATTTTTTGGTCATTTTATTGTTACTTAAAGGCTTTTCCAATTTTAAATATAAAAATGACTACAAAACAGCACGGAAGTATCTAAGTATAAACAAATTTTTATATATTTATATATATATATTATATATTTTGCTTTGTGCACAAAATATAAGTCTATACGAGTATGTATATATGTATGTTTACTGGGCGCAGCCAAACCATTCGATCGCTTTGACTTTTTGAAATATCAAAACGAACAGCGACAGGACAGTGAACACAAGACACATCAATTTCTGTTGAAATTGGTCGTGCTTCGGGTTGGATCGAGCAAGCTGCGGTCGTTTCACAACCTTAGGTTGCGATCAGAGTATGCGTGCTGTTGCTCTTTTTGCATGTTGTTGTATATTGTTACACAGTCTACTCTGAACGCAACCTTACAATCAACACATTATTTGGTTATATCATACAAGTTGTTTGCAGGGCCGGATTAAGGCTTCTTGCTGCCTTTAGGAGAATGGTGCCGCCGATTTCTTGTTTCTCAGATATCAATTTAAAACGTCATATACAATTCATAGCCTTACAAGGTCTCTAAACCCTTTTTACAATTACATGCAATTCTAATTACTTTTGTAATTGGACAAGTAATCCATGAAAATTTAATCCTTTAGAGAATTGTAATCCATTACTTTTGTCAAGTAATTTGAAAGAAAAATGTAATTAACTACTCATTTTTCTACAATTACATTTATTAAAATTTGAAACAATATTTTTTTGAAGCGATAAAGTTTTACAAAATTCACAAAAAATATTTATGTTATTGCAAATAACAAATGTAATTGATTACGCCCGAACTGGTTGTAACACATTAAAAGCTTATTTTTTTTTAAGTCAAAAAAAAAACTTTTAAACAATACCTTTAAGAAAAAATCTTAAGTTTCTTTAAAAGTAAACTCAAAAAATCAATTTGTAATTTTTTATATTTTTTGAGTTTACTTTGAAAAAAAAAACTATTAAAGCTTATATAAGCTTAAAATAAATTATTTCTTCTTGTGGTGCCCCCTTTTCACTGATGCCTCAAACCGATTTGGCATATCTGTAAATCCGCCCTGTTTGTATGCAACGATTTGGTATGGAGCAGTTCGAACGCTTCATACCGTTCGAGTGCTCGAACGTTCGAAGCACAGTTCGAACAGCAATTTCTGTTGAAATTGATTCGAGCCTCGAGTTGGATCGAGCAAACTGTGCTCGTTGCACAGCCTTAGTTATTAGGTTTTGATTTTTTAGCGTTTTTAAATGGTCTCAGCTGTAAATCAGTAATTAAACACGAATGTTAAAGCGATTTGTATTGTGTAATTGTAGGTAATGTTGCATCAAAAGGAGCTTGAAGCCCCGAACAATGGTTAATTTTAACAAAATTGTAGTCAGAAGAATATAAGTCTTTTGGGATATGTGAATTGTCTTTACTATGAATTGTCATCTTCAATCGTAAGTACATACATATGTTATGTAAGTGAAACGTCAAACATAATTTTGTACAAATATGATTAATATTGGATAAACCAATATCCATAAGTACCATTGACTATATCTATTGTTCATTGTTAAAAGGTATCGAAAACCATTTAAGTTTGGCAAGGGTCCTACCAAATTTCATAATATCCGATTTCTCTTTTACCGATTTTGGTGCACTTTTTATGAAAGTGTTGAGTTTTTCTCCATATACTCGCATGTATTATATAAATATAACTAAGTCACTTGCCCGGACTCCTCCGATATATATGTATTGTTTGTACCAAAGCACCTTGCAAAAGCTGTGCAGTATTAGATAACAAGTCATGACAGCTCTCATACAAAAAATGCTCATATTTGGTACTTAGTTATTTATACTTCTGTATGCTAAGGGGACGTCCATAAATTACGTGGTGTTTTTTTTTTGAAAATTCGGACCTCCCCTCCCCTTGGTGAGTTCTGGCGGGACTCCCCTCTCCCTTCCGTGAGACTTTCCTTATAATTTTTAGATGTAATCTGCTATAATAATGTATACTCTCTGCATTAAAAACTCGACGTGAGATTTTCGTTGAGCCCCCTCCCCCTTGGTGAGATTTTGCCGGACCCCCTCCCACCCCTCTATTTTGACTCACGTAATTTATGGACGGCCCCTAAGCACCGAGGCAGCTTTTTATAATGGGGCGTGAGTGAGCAGAGTCGTAGGTAATTAATAATAATTAAAGAACTTTTTTTAATATGTTGGAACTTTATTTAATACTCTGGCTTCAAAAATAATAACAACAGCTGCTTTTTATTTTATTTAAACTTAAAATTTAACGAATATTGCTTTAATAACTTAGTGTCAACCTGAAAATAAAAAAGAAACATATTTTGTATTATTTCGTGATTATTCGTTAATATAATTAATAAGACATAAGAGATAAATACATTTATATTTTAGTATCTGAACTTGAAATTAGCCCAATGCTATTTCAGGTTATGATTTATTTGAATTTTAGCGCTAACAAGATTTCTCTTATGACCAGCACTAACAATTATGGGCATCAGTCGTACTCGTCCTTGTGCAAGGTTGATCATTAGTATCACCATTATAATTATACCCTGTAAATTTGTACGGTAATTTAATATTTACTCTATGAACATTTTCTAAAGGATATTTCTTAAAGTAAGGTTGATCTGGATGGATTGGCTTTTGGTTGATCAGAGTAAAGTTTCTGATTGCTTTCCACTGGGGATTGCCAGAGCGATCTCTGAGCCAACCATTAGCAAGTTGACACACAGCCTCCCCGCGGCTCCATCTGGGTAGCTATCTCCGCATCCGCTGAGATAGTGAGCGAATGTGTGCAGCGTGTCCTCCCTGGAAGTAAACTGGGTTGTGCGCAGGGTTTGGTACCCGCCACGTAAAAAAAACACTCCAATGAAGACTAAAAAAGCCTCGGATAATGAACCCCTCAACGTTGACGACCACTGCAAACGAAAAAAGGACTATGATTTAAGGATATGCACCTGGAATATCCGGACCCTCAATAGGGAAGGTGCCTCTATCGAATTGGCGGATGCCCTCGGAAAAATTAAGGCTGACATCACCGCCATCCAGGAAATAAGATGGATAGGACAAGGTTGCTCTAAACAAGCAAGTTGCGATATCTACTACAGCTGCCATGCGGAGAGGCGCGAATTGGGATGCGGATTCGTAGTAAGTAAGAGGCTTCGCCACCATATCTCCAGGTTCACACCTGTGAGCGAAAGGTTGGCTACGATCCGCGTCAAGGCTCGATTTTTCAACATCAGCTTGATTTGCGCGCACGCCCCGACGGAGGAAAAGGACGATGCTGTCAAAGATGCCTTCTATGCGAGACTCGAGGAAGTATACGACCGCTGCCCGGCCCATGACGTTAAAATTGTACTCGGGGATTTCAACGGAAAGGTCGGAAGAGAAGGTATATTTGGCCCCACTGTCGGTCAGTTCAGCCTTCACGAGACCACCTCAAACAACGGTCTACGGCTGATCGACTTCGCCGCGGCGCGAAACATGGTAGTAAGTAGCACCAGATTTCAACACCTCGATATCCACAAGGCCACCTGGCTGTCCCCTGATCAGAAAACACGCAACCAAATCGATCATGTTGTGATCGACGGAAGGCATGCTTCGAGCGTGCTAGATGTTCGTACGTTCCGGGGAGTCAATATTGACTCCGATCATTATCTTGTTGCAGCCAAGATACGCATGCGGCTGTGCAATGCAAAGGATGTACGCTCTGGTACGCAACGAAAGCTGGACGTCGCTAAGCTGCAATCACATCGGACGGCCGAAGCCTATTCCGCTCGCCTCTCAGAACTGCTCCTTTAACCTGACTCTCTACCCGATGATGCCGGTGGACTTTGGGCGCATATATCCCGCTCCATGCGCTCTGCCGCTGAGGAAGTCATTGGTTTCCGACGCCCACTTCCGCGAAATCAATGGTATGACCAGGAGTGTCGCGAAGCTACTGCAGTGAAAAACGCCGCCTACAAAAGAACCCTGCAGTCAGCAGCAACGCGAGCCGTGCACGAAAACTACCGGGAAAAGAGAAAGGATGAGAGGCGCCTTTTCAGACGCAAGAAACGAGAGCAGGAAAAGCACGAGCGTGAGAAACTCGAAGTGTTACGGGGCAGGAATGATGCTCGAAAATTTTACCAACAAGTCAAGCGTCTGACCCAAGGTTTCAAGCCCGGAGCATCAACCTGTAAAGATGAACATGGAAATCTGGTTACGGATACGCAGGGTGCACTGAGATTATGGAGGGAACACTTTTCCAAGCTGCTTGCTGGCGATGACTCCACCAATCCCGCCTTTGGAGAAATTAACCCGATGCCACCAATCAACGACGATGGTGTGGACGTACCACCACCTAGCCATGACGCGGTACGAGTTGTGATCCAACTACTTAAGAACAACAAAGCGGCTGGTGCCGATGGCCTGCCTGCTGAATTGTTCAAGACCGGCGGCGATGAGCTGATAGGGTGTATGCATCAACTCATCTGCAAAATATGGCTAGTAGAAAGCATGCCCGACGATTGGAATCTCAGTGTCCTTTGTCCTGTACTGAAGAAAGGTGACCCGACAATCTGCGCTAACTACCGGGGAATCAGTCTTCTTGCCATCTCTTACAAGGTCCTGTCGACTGTACTGTGTGAAAGACTTAAGCCGTTTGCCAACACACTGATTGGGCCTTATCAGTGCGGCTTTAGACCTGGTAAGTCCACCATAGACCAGATCTTCACACTACGTCAAATCCTGGAAAAAACCCACGAAAAACAGATCGATACCCATCATCTCTTTATCGATTTTAAAGCAGCTTTCGATAGCCCGATACGGGATTGCCTGTATGCCACCATGTCTGAGTTCGGTATACCTGCGAAGCTGGTGCGGCTTTGCAGAATGACGTTGAGCAACACAGCCAGCTCCGTCAGAGTAGGAAGGGACCTCTCCGAACCATTTGATACCGAACGAGGTTTCAGACAGGGCGATCCATTATCCTGCAACCTCTTCAACTTTGTGATGGAAGGGGTGTTGCGAAGAGCCAGTGTACATCGTAATGGCACTATTTTCTACAAAAGTGTCCAGCTCCTTGCATATGCCGATGATATTGATATCATTGGACGTTGTAAGCGAGATGTTACTGCTGCGTTCTCTGCTATCGAAAAAGAGTCAGCGAAAGTGGGTTTGACGGTGAACGAGGGCAAAACAAAGTATATGCTGTCCACAAACAGGGAGACGCGGCGTATTGGATCCTTTGTTACTGCGAACAACTATACTTTCGAAGTTGTCAAGGAATTCACCTATCTTGGCACCGCCGTGAACACTCAAAACGATGTCAGCCTGGAGATAAAGCGAAGACTAACTCTTGCTAATAGGTGTTACTATGGTCTCAGTAAGCAATTGAGTAGTAGAGACCTCTCTCGCCCGACAAAACTGACACTCTACAAGACGCTCATCTTACCCGTGCTACTTTACGGCGCAGAAGCATGGGTTGTGTCGCAGACTGATGCAGCCACGCTTGGGGTGTTTGAGAGAAAAATTCTTCGCAAAATCTTCGGTCCTGTTCACGTCGGCGACGACTACCGTATTCGAATGAACCACGAACTGTACGAGCTCTACGCTGACATTGACATAGTCAAGCGCATCACTATTCAACGTCTGCGCTGGCTGGGACATGTTGTGCGTATGGACGAAGAAGCTCCGGCGAAAAAGGTGTTTGATGCGGAAGCCGCTGGGCGACGACGAAGAGGAAGACCATGCCTCCGATGGAAAGACCAAGCCGAGGAAACCCTATCCACGCTTGGTGTGAATGATTGGAGAAGGCGTGCGCAAAGCAGAGGCGCCTGGAGAGAGCTTTTGAGGTCGGCCGTAACCCGGTAACGGGTTGTTATGGCCACCCAAGTAAGTAAGTAAGGTTGATCTTTGTGCCTTATTTTCCTATAATTTTCGATGTTACCTTCTCTCTTGTATGTATGTATATTTTTTCCACTATAGTTTCTTATGGTTTATGACTATACAATATTTTTGTTCTCCGCACTTATCTTTCTTTATATAAGAAAAATCCGAGGAAAAAAAAATGTTAAAAATCCTTTATAGCTCGACATTTTCTTTTTTCGCTAAGCTGTGTAATCACAGATAGGATACCAATACCTTTAAATAAGGTAGTGTTCAAAATTCAATCAAATATTTTGCCGTTTGTCCAATAAATTGGATCCAATATGATATTTTAATTATATTTGATTTTTGTACGGAATATTTTTTTCTTTTAATTCCTAATTAACTTTTTGCAGCGTCTCAAAATAGTATTTTTTTGAAGCAAAATTTCGAAAATAGTTAATGATTTTCAGATTGATGTTTGATGAAGAGGTGATTACTTACATATTTAATATATAGAGTGAACTATTGTTTCTTTCTCTATTAGTTGACGAACTTTCATGCATCCATCCGAGCCACAGGAAAATAAACGTCCAAATGAGTCCAAATAAAGTTGACTAACTCCTTGTCCCATGTGTTTAAAGAAGCTATTTTTTGCATGCTCTCCAGAAAAAACGTACAGTAAGGTAAAGTTATTTAAGCTCCACATCTAGAAAAAGCGCAAATAATTATACATTTATGTAAGTATATCGTCAGTTGACAAGCAAAATTTTTTCAAAACTAAATACACCAAGTTTCACGTTAAAATAGCCTCACGACATATATGGGACATTCCATGTCAACCGGGACAGTGGTCTACCCAAAATTGAGCGCAGCGGAAAAACGTTTTTAAGGTGTCAAAATGTTTGTGAGCTCAAGAGCTTTCATATGAGAACGGGTGTTTTCGATTTTTTTTTTAACCCGAATCAACCTGGCGTTGCCATATGGCAACACAAAGTCGTCACTTTCAAACGATCACAAAATGGAAACAAATTCAAGAACTGATATTTTCCAGTTAATTTTGAACTCGCAATTGTTCGTCTCTTAGAAAAAAATCGTTTCGGGGTAAGTGAGTTATTGTTTGTTGAAGCTGGAGTGTCACAAAGTGAGAAAAGTAAAAGTTTACTCAGGTTGATTCGGGTTAAGGAAATGGCGACCATAAAACGGCCGGCGCCTACATATAGATATCTATGTGTAAATAGGCAGTTGGTAAACAGCCATAGTCATAATCGCTTAATTTTTTTATTTTGTAGGTGGGCTGTGAGAGAGGGAGTGCAGTGTATACTTTTTTTTCAATAGTAGGTGCTGCCACGCCCCAACGGAAAATACGTTGCCACGGCTAAACTAATGAACCGATTTTAATAAAATTTGGTTTGGAGATAGGTTGAACCATAAGAAAAGTAATTAAAAGCTCAGAGTTCTTAAATGAGGCGTGGCATCACCCTTAATAGGAAAAAACGCTGTTTCGGCTGAACCGCGTAATCGATTTTGATAAAATTTGGTATGGTGCTAGATTGAATCCTGAGTAAAGATATTCTTTTTGAGTGGGCGGTGCCACGCCTCTAATAAGAAAAAACGTTATTACTTTTCATATTTTCGAAAGAATTTCGATATGAAAGAAGATACATCCTTAGGATTGATTAAAAAATAACATAAACAAATCCAAGAAAAAAAGAGAAGGTGTATTGAAGATGTTTTGAGAAAAGTTTTATGTTTAAACAAATTTTTTTTTTCTTAACAAACTAAATCATTTTCAAACAATGAGTTTTAATAAATGTTTTGTGTTGATTGGATTAATATTTTGACCATGTTAACATACTTGTATTTAAGTATGGGAAACTATTTTTAAAATTAAAAGTACAAACTTTATTCTGTCCCATGACATTGATCAAATCAAATTCATCGCGCCATCTGCCGTAAAAAACAGACGTCTGCCGGGACAGCTAGTTCAATTTATAGAAATTCCTTAATAACTGACGAAACACTAACATTTTTCAAAAAAAAAAAAAAATATCCTTATGCTTATTCGAAATGTAAGTCCTCAGACACTAAAAATGTCTCAAGCACGTTTTTTTACTGGGGTCTTAGTTTGTATGAGTGTTTTCCTGAGGAGTTCTAAAAGGAGCTAATATAAGCCCAGACAAAATTTCGAATATAGAGGGGCCTAAAATGGTAAATAGGTGTAGAGCATAAACAATTGTAGTCGTATAAGCGGTCAGCTTTGGGTCACAAAGTTTAATTATAACTTAACTTAAGCCTAATACGTTTTTTTTTTAAGAGGCACATTATTTTTACTAAAGAAAAATAAAATATTTTACCTTTATATCACCTTCTGCTGATCCCGTTACAAAAAATTCTTCATGAGGATCTAAGGCCACACATTTTATTGCACTATCATGCGCCTAAAATGAAAAAAGGTTATATATATTAGTATACATTAATTAGTTAATATTTTGAATAAGATGTTAAAATATTAAATAAGTACAAGGAAAATGTTGTTTGACTTATTACTATGATTAATGTCAAAAAATTTTGTTCGCACACATATACATACATGGTGGTCCGAAAGTTTCTTTACACCATATAAGTATCTGTAATATACAATTTGAAATAGTTTAGCTTTTAAAAATTGTGCTTTAAGATTTGGTGTGAAGTACTTCAATTGTGTGACAAGCAATTATTCTGCACCTAAAGCTTTCGAACAAAACACGTACATCGTCGCTCATGATAGATTTCCAGTTCAGCTTAACTTAGGCAATTAGCTGGTCTCTATTTTATGATTTTGGGAGTTAAAAGACTAACTGCTGAGTCATAGCCTAAAGATTTTCTATTAGCCATAACGATTACATCTGCGGTGAGACATTTTGCTTCATCTTGCATTAAAATGGCTGTCAATCGTCATGGAAATTGTTGTTTGTTTTTGTAGCATTTTGCATAAACTGGCAATTTTTTCCCTATAGTAATCTCCGTTTACAATACGCCAATCATCAATGGTTATGAGATCTGATTTTCCATGCGTGCTTATTTCTCCCGTAACCATTATTTTTAAGCCTTGCTTATTGCTCTTGGGTAACTTTTTCTGAATTGCATATTCTGTCGATTAGGTTTAGGAAACAGTTAGACTGGGGGTTCGTCGGTGAGCAATATACAACCGCATTACTTACTGTCAATGAATATAAGAAAGGGTAAAACATCCACAGAATTTTTTCTTCGTAGCTATAGCTTACCGTGGCAAATTTTTTTCCACAACTATTATACAACAGCGAAATCGTTTGTAAATTAGTTGTAAAATCAATATTACACTTGTTTTAACTTACTTGATATCGATGTCTTATCATCCTTTGTCTTACGTCAAATATACACACATCACCTTTTTTCCCACATGATATAAGTATTTGATGCTGAGGTGCGAAAACAAGGCTAGATGAACCTTGATCGTGACACGTAAACGCTGGTAGAAAGTAAAAAAACATAAATAAACAAGAAAATTAGTGAAATAATTTACGGAAACGCAAAACATAGTTTTCTTGAATCAGGTTTTTTTCAAATTTTTTTCCAAACAGAGGATTGTGAAATTCCTATGAAGTTGTTTGCAGTGAAGTCTTACATTAATTTTGTTATCCTTACGCTTTAAGATTTAATATTTTATATGGCGTAAGGGATGAAAAGAATGTAAGCTCAGGATTAGTACGATGAATGTGTTTTGGGCGCATCCGCCTTTTGACAAAGCTACAGGCTTTTTAGTACAAAATTCAGCCACCAGTTAGAACTTAGCCACCGGACTGTTATACAAAATTGTTTCACAAATCAAAATGATTAATTTGAATAATAAATCAGACTTTTACGCAAAGATTTTTCGAATCGTTCGGGGTCACCAAAGCCTCAATATACCTCTCAAGCATAGGTTTGTAGTTATTGCGCTCGTTTGGATAATAATTCACAGGCATAAATCAACTTTCATTAGACTTTGGTTAACTGTCTCTCAGTTGATATGCAAGTCCTCAGAAGCCATCGTCACACTTGCGTTCTCATCCTCAGAAAGGTAATCACTCTTTTGATTGCATCGGCGGTACGACGCTTCGGTGCTCGGTCATCGTCTTCAATTGACTGGCGACGTTCGCGAAAACGTTTATGACAGTCGAAAACTGTTGTTGGGCTTAAGCATTTAGGCTTGATTTGATTTGGAATTTAATGATAGTACGTTGCTCCATTTTGATTTACTGACACAATTTTTTTGGGCTGTCAGCCAAGCTGGCTGGTGAAAGTAACATGTGGCTCATCGCTTAGCTAATCACTTGTGGACATTGGAGTAAAGGCATCATGACAAGACTTTACCATGACCACAATAGACACATCACTGTGTATGAAATACGCATTGCAGCATCAATTTATCGACTTTCATGTCAGTAAATTGCTTTTTTTAGCACAATAATTTTATTTTTGAAAAAATTATAACAATCATTTTATGGAACTATTCGTAATAAATTGTTTATTTTTAATTGCAATGAATGTAATTTGATATACTTACATGAAACGCATGACTTTTTTATTGGAAGTAAAGAGTCCCAAATGCCAACATTCTTATTCTCTGAACTATGCCCAGCTATAAGAAAATATATTAGTAAACTAACAAGAAACGGGGTTTTTCAACATACCTGTCGCAATAAGACTGCAAGATCCCAAAAAAACGAAATCGGAAATAACTTTATTATGACATTGGTAAGTCTAAAAAGTAAAGATTGTTAAGAAGAGGTAGCAGCACTAGAGACCATTGGTTCATTATGTAAATATTTGAAAATATTTCGGAACATTGTAATAGATTTCAATTTCATTTATATTGCAACAAAATCGCGGATTTCAGGAAGCAACTGATCCCAAGTGGATGGCTTTTTGATCATCTTGTATCAGTTGACTCAAGAGATGCACGGAGCCCTCCCTAAGTACCGAATCGCAGTCCACTTTTCCTATACTGTTCATGACTGCACAAGCCAAAAAAAAAAAAAAAAAACAACAAAACACTTGAAATTCATTGAGTTTTTGTTATGAAGTATGTTGCACGAATAGGATACTGAAACGCTCAACTCCTATTCTAATTCGGCCGCCTTCATCAGACCAACCTTAAATTTCAGCACTCAAAGCTTGACATCTTGCCACAGGACGGCAACAGGAGAGCACATTCGACCCTCATGTAATAAATGTATATACTCGATATAAGACAGCTTCCACGGTATCAGAATCGCGCAGAGTGGCAGCCGATCGGTTCTAGAATTATCACAGCTCGGTTAAGTTCTACAGCATTACGAAAATGCTTTCGCGAGAATTCAACATCATATCCAATCAAAAGGAAGAACAGCACACTGCTAACATGTGAACCAAGAAATTAGAATAGAATATGCCATAACAACACCAGAAAACACTCCTAGCAACATATCGCCTATATCTATCCTGCATCCTGTTCTTGAACAGATAGCTCTAGCCATTCCACAAACCAAGCTAAATAAAGCACCAGGTCAACATCTCAGGCGAAGCATTAAGAAAAAGTTCACCTTAAAACCTTTTTCTCTATTTAAAACTATTTGGAATGACAAGGCCTTCCTGGAAAGATTACTTATTAAAATTCGTGACAATAACTTTTGTAAAAATTATAGGAAAATACGATGCTGGGCTTGTGCTATAAGGTACTAATTGTAAGTGCAAAAACAGAAAGAATGCTTGTTACTCTTACAATTACGGACTGCGAGTTATAAGGCAGCATCAGGCAGAACTCATTCTCTTTGGCAGAAAATACCAAGCTTCTACTTACCATCGAGCCTCCTATACTTATTGGAGTTAGACTTGTGTTAAATATTTTATTAATAATGTCAGATACATAGGTTTAATTATCGATAGGAAGTTAGACTGGGGACTAAATATCAAACAGAGATCAAAGAAAGCTACTACTACTTCTGCCACGAATGTATTACTGCACTTAATACCTGCCTATATTTATGTAAGAGAGGAAGACAGCAGAAAGTTCAGCTGTCAGATTAAGAGCTGAATTGGAATGATTAACTCCAATCTAAAGGCCTGATACTACTAGGTGTACAAATATGAAACCGGTAATGACATCTAGCGGTCGATAGCCGTATATGTATGAGCTTCCGAACCGCACCAAATGTCTTAATTGTTCATTCAGTCATCTATCAACAATATTCAGTTCACAATTTGTCAAGTTTCATACAACAACGCATTTTTTCCGCTCGTAAAGATGTCGAATTTTGTGCCTGAAAACTCTCATTTGCGGGAAGCATTGATTTTCTGTTTCCATTTGAAGAAAAACGCTTCTGAATCGCATCGAATGCTTGTTGAAGCTTACGGCGAGCATGCTCTTGGTCATACACAGTGCAATGAGTGGTTCAATAAATTTAAAAGTGGTGATTTTGATGTGATAAATGAGGAGCGAGGCCGGCCACCGAAAAAGTTTGAAGACACCGAATTGCAAACATTATTGGACGAAGATGATGGTCAAACGCAACAACAGCTCGCTGAACAACTTAATGTGACACAACAAACCGTTTCCTTGCATTTGAAGGCCATGGAAAAGATTTTAAAGGTCGGTAGATGGGTGCCACATGAACTGACCGAACATGGCAGCAAGAAAACCGAAAAACCACTTGTGAATTGCTGCTCGCCAGGCAAAACAGAAAAGGTTTTCTCCATCGAATCATCACTGGCGATGAAAAGTGGATTTATTTCAACAATCCCAAACGAAAAAAATCATATTTGAGCCCCGGCCAACGACCCAAATCAACGCCAACGCTTCCCGCAAATGAGAGTTTTCAGGCACAAAATTCGACATCTTTACGAGCGGAAAAAATGCGTTGTTGTATGAAACTTGACAAATTGTGAACTGAATATTGTTGACAGATGACAGAATGAACAATTAAGACATTTGGTGAGGTTCGGAAGCTCATACATATACGGCTATCGACCGCTAGATGTCATTACCGGTTTCATATTTGTACACCTAGTAAAGGAGTTAGGAATCATTTCCTCTAAAATTGACTACTGTATGCCTAGTTTGGGTTTTAATAAAAACTTCCACTTCTCCTTTTTGGATTTTCAAGAATGGGATCAATGCCTGTCTTTAAAGAAAAACGTTTTCATTTTTTTAGCAAGGTAAGACACCATGAAATTTATGCCTGGTCAAGATTTATAACCTTTACCTAATTCATTCTTATTTTTTGATGAACTTAATTCTGCTTGTCCGGAACTCTAAAACTTACTACAATAAGTCTTTTTTTTTTAAACTTACTCAGCTACAAGACATATCAAATTGAAAAAATTAATTACAATGTTTCGAAAGTTTTTCAATTTTTTATAGAGTAAGGAATTACTTACGAAAAATGACCTATTGTTCTGCGTAGCAATACCCGCTTGCCATAAACTCAAATTACCATCACCATCGGCCACTCCAAATTTGTTACCCTGTTCTGAAAACCTGCATCTTGTAACTTTTGCAAACGTTCCAGATGGGCGTGGAGTACAAACTACTTGCTGATGACCCCATTCCCAAATTTGCACGGATCCATCTTGACCACCAGTTAAATACAATGGCATAAGAGGATGAGCGCTCATTCGTTTCACGTTATCTACTTTGTGCTTTAATACCTTTGAGAAAATAAATAAGAATTGCATTAAGAATAAAATTAGTGTCAAGTAAATAGATATTCATCTTCAGGTAAGTACTGTAGTTGAGTGGTTAAGTTCATGGCAGCATAATTTAGCATGTGTTAGTTCGATACTCGATTGAAACAAATGTTCGCTCAATGAATCTGACAGTAGTCGCCCCTTCTATTTTTTTAATGCTGAATTTAATTTGTACATTAATTTTTGTACTAAAAAAATTACAGTTGTTTGCAGCTGTATCGAACTCAGGTCAATTAGCTTTGAATACCACAAACTTTAGCTAACATAACTGCCTAAAATAGCCAACGTCACGAAGAGTTAAAATATTTTTCGCACACGGTTTCTTCCTCAAGGTTCTGTATAAAATTATATATATATTTATATGTATGCGCTTCTTTCCATTCGTATAAGACCTTTTTTTAAGAGATATAGATGAAACTGTCTAATAAAGCATTCTTTCTCACATAAACCGTATGGAAAACTAAAAAGCTCGATAGCCCAACAGTTGATGTTACTATTATGAGATCTCCTTGCCCCAGTATTTTTCTCTCATGTACCTATAACTATTAAACCTGTTCGAGAAAAAATTAATCACCCTAGTATACGTATTAGGGTGTTTATTTTGAAAATTTTGTAGATGGATTTTATTTATTTTTGTTTGCCTATATTTTAGCTTGAGGAACAAAAACAATGGTTCCAATATTTGAGCCTTCTAGCACAAACTTGTAAGCAGCGCAGACAGAGTTTATGTCCGATTTCGTTAAAATCTAACGAAAAAACCGAGTTACTAAAACGAAGAAAAAGTCTGTCTTAGGTGCCAAGGTATAGCGTTTTATATATGAAATACTGAAAATATTTTTTCGGTACTTTCGTATATGTACAACGGAAAAATGGAAACAAAATTAAAAAAATAAATTTTAGTAAAGAAAAAGTGCAATTTTTTTAATTTTTAACGAAAAATTCGAATTTTGTAAAACTGGTACCAACATGAGTTCTAGTGCACGTGTTATGTGTATTAAATTAAATTGTAAAAAAAAACTGTATTCGGACGAATTAGCTATGATAGCTTTGTCTTTTGATAAAAATTGCACATTGCAGTAAGTCACAAACTAATAAAATTCATTAGATACATTTAAATTCTTACCAAAGAAGTTCCGCGACCTGACTGAGAGCCTGGTGACGTCTGATAACTCAATGACTCCGCATTATTGCTGTTTTGGGATGTATTTCTGAAAGAAAATACAAATTGACATTATATTTTTATTTAAAGGAATAAAAGTGAAATCAAAAATAAATGTTGGAATGGGTGATCTTATAAATATTCTAACTACCCCGACACGACATATTCCGATATGGATCACATTAAGCATGTGTATGCTTCAGAACAAAATATAAAATTAAGTATAAAAGGAAGTTCCTCTCTTTACGACTTCATCAGATTTAGTATTTTAACATCTTTCAATCTGCGAAAAACTTCTGGGCAATGACAAAAAAATTGATTTTAAGGATACTTGGTCCAAAACTGTAGTATGCAGCTGCCGAAGAAGAAAGAGGAAGAGGTTAAAAGTAGGTACCTCCAAATCCATCAATATAAAATGGGTGAAAGTTAAATTAAGCTTAAATAAAACTGAGGTTTGAATTTAAAAAAATATTAGTTTTATTTGCTACTACTTGCATCACGAACAAATTTACCTCAAATATAAATAGCTACTGGTTGCCAATTGTCGATCAAATAACATGATTTTCTTTTATATGAAAGTTTTATAAACAAACACCTTAAATACTTTCTAATTTAAATATTATGAATTTGAAAATTATCAAATCAGGAGCTCTGCCAGAGGTTTTGTCCGAAATAACGTCCGCAGCTGTTATTTTCACTTCAGAAGTTATTTCCGCGGTTGACTTAAGTTAACTTAACTTAGTTTTTTTACTTAAAATACGTTCATTCACTTTTGTACATCATTACATTAATGTAATTGTCGCCGAGAAATCGCACCTAGTATGCAAAAACGAGTATTTGATAACGAGGCGTTCAAAGTTCTGAACTGCATTTTGTCAAGGTGCACTCAAACTGATGACACTTTCTGCCGCTAAATGCAGTTTACGATTGTGAACTAAGCTGAGAAGGTATGATTTCGTTAATTGGCATTACCAATTTTTTGGTGACGTACTGAGACGATATGTTCGTTGATTTTAAATTTTGGTCACTCCAGAGCTGATTTTTGTATTTTAAACATTCGGACATTGGATAAAACTTTTTTTGTTTTTTATAACATAAGGAGGTTTGACTAAATAATTTTAGAAAGGAGGTTTGGTTTAAAGTAATTTTTGTAAAATTCAATTATTTCACTGAGCTTACTAATCAGTACTGTGTATTTTAGTTTAGTTTTATTCAACACCTAAAAAATTAAACTAAACAAAAAAAGGGACCAAAGCTAGTCATACTATTTCAGCCATTGCTAAATGGAATTATCAGAGATCTTTAAGCTAATTAGTCATAATCTAAGCCTTATGGTATATGTTCTATTTTTATATAGGTCTATTGAGAATCCAAGCAAAAATTATTTTTTCTGTTGTAAGTCTTCGTTCTTGTAACTTATTTGATATTACACTTTTTTGTAGGCGTTGCAACCTTTCTTGGCAAGTCAAGCGAAGTAGCAAGCGCAAATTATACAAAAAAATCGGTGTGCTCACCGAAAGGAGAAGCCAAAAAAGCTCAAAAGTACATGCATTGGGAGAATAAATCAATCTATGCGTCTGGTACTGATGACCCATTGGTTCTAAAAAAGGTTATAAATATAGGAAACAACTTGTACAAAAAAGCCGTAAAGTTCTCTATGCGATATTATTAAATCAAAAAATGTTTTACTTACTTTTCATGTGATTGAATTACCAGAAATCCAGAGCTTGGAGCAGATTCTACGTCTTTTGATAAGTTAAGTATGTCGTAGTCATACTCGTCTTCATACCAATTTGGTGATTCCAGTAGAAGCGAAATGTCCAACTCTTGTACTTCTCTTGGGTTGGCAATAGCCATGTGACCAGGAGTATTGTTATTTACACAAAATGCAAGAATTGTTTCGTGATCCTTATGTATAATCCGTATTGGGTCGTTTTGATAGTTTATATTTTCAGAACCTGAAATAATGAAGGAAAGTTCCGAGATATAACTAAATCATCATTCAGAAAAACACTTGAGGTTCAGTTCATAAACCATAGTTAGATCGGATATTTTTTTACATGGGATGGTTTAACTGGCAGTTAATATTATATCGATGTGTTATATCAAGATAGTTTTATTTAGAACAAAGGAACATGGTTTTAATTAAAGATTTTTTTATTGAAATCAAGAAAGTAAGTTTGATGAGTAAAAACCTTTTTCATTGACGGAATTGAAATTAACTTCAAAAATTGTGTAACAGAAATTTATTCGTGGAGTGCATAAGAATTGGCTTCTTAAGGAAAAATAATTTAATAACTTACCATTGTCTACTCCGTCTTCATACGTATGCGAAACTTTTAATCTTTTATCTCTGGATGATTTCTTTCCAAATACAAATTTTATAAACACATCTTGCACTTGTTCTTGCCGTACTAAATAGTTCCACAAACGTTTAGCGGGTCCCGCAGAAGAACTTGAGATAAACGGTGTATTTTGTTTTTCTAATAGTTGTCTGTACTTGTGAACAGCTGGACCTTCCATATCGCTGTCGATATAGCAACCTTAAAAAGGGGTAAATTATTCTAATAATTAACGTTCTTTTATAGTGAAATAAGTAGTTGTTAGTAAGGAAATTTTGATTTAAACGTATAATGTATAGTAACTGGTATATTGTCCTCATTATGGATAAACTAAGATACTAACTCCAAAACCATTTAACAGCATTTAAAAATAATAATGATAAGGGCGTTCAAATACCAGTCGCTTTCGCTTCAATGTCTTTCATCGAAAGTGAAAGTAATAAGTCCGTGATTGAGCAAGAGTAATTAATTTTGTTTGGCTTTAGGTATTTGGAAAAAAAAAATTCAAATCAAAATCGACCATAAATCAGAAAATATATTTTCAAGTTCAATCGAGAGAATTTACAGGTTGAACAGCCTCTAACTTAGAACTAACTATTTTTTTTCTGTGAAAAGCCATCATATAAGTAACTTCAAATGGCATACATATTATTATTGTTACTTGCGGGTACCAATATGTCCATTCACCTTTCCCATTTTTAATGTCTTTGTTTTTTTCTTCCTTTTTGAGTTTCTCAATCCTCTTTCAAATGAATACCGTTTCATTGCGCATATTACGATTCTTCTCTTCACTTTCGCCAAACTTAGTTCCATTTAACACTGAATCCTAAATACGAATTTGCTTTTACTGTTATTCGATTTTTAATAGAACTTATTTCACAAAAATTCATCCTCTCAAAAAGTATACACCTTCCTAATGTATGTTTTATACAGTCATTAGAACGCATTCCTTTACTAAAGCAGCCACCCTAGTTTGTAATCCCAGGTTTAAAAAACTTAAGGATAGGAACTTCAGTTTATTAAAATGTTATATTTAGTACTTTACCAGGTATAAAATCAGAATCAGATGGACCTTTAGCACACAAATCTTCAAGTACAATATCCTGCCATCGATTGAGAGTTCGTAGGACTTCATGAATTAATGGACTGAGCACTGGTAAGTCTAAAGGAAATATCAAATTATTATTAATTTTTAAAACCGTTTTCACATCCTGTTTACCTTGCATTTCAATCCCCGCAATGTTCACAAATTCACGTAGCTTTAGTGATGTTAACTTAATTAAAGCCAAACGTAAAATGGACCAAGCCCGTGATAAAGGATTTGAATGCTCAGTATTTTCTTTTCTATGTTTCGTATGTGATCTATTTTGACTAGAATTGTCAGCAAAAGCATCATCATCATTTAATTCCTCATCTTCTTCGGATTCATAAGGATCATCAGTATCATAATCATTTTCATCGGGATCACCTAGAAGATAAAAAAAAATTGATTAAATAAAATTCCAGAACGATTCCGGGTTTGATTTAAATGTTAGAAATTTATTGTGCAAGTTTTAAATTTGTTTGGGCCAAGGCCTATACCGTGGAAGCTTATATACCACTTGAGAAAGGAATGTGGCTATGACAATTTGACAATACGTTAGACTTGAATGCATTAAAGCAAGTTGCAGTATTTATTCCATTGAATATGTGTAACCAGCTAAAAGTTATATAATTTAGCTCCAACAGCTTGATGTCATATTTAGTTATCTGACCCTCAAACGCTCACGTTGAAGTACTTTTCGAAAGTATCCAATGCACGGTAAAATTTGCATTTCATCACTAGCAAAACTCCTGTTTCATTTACCACAAAAGCCATCCATTGGGCTGGGACAAATGACACCAGTGTCATCAAACAAATAAAGTAACAAAGAACATCAAACAACAAACAAAATATTGTAGCGAAATTTGGTTTATGCTAGAAAACTCTTGAAATAAATACCAACGAAAGAAAACTAAACGATACTAGCTAGCATAAACATACTAGCACCATCTAGCGGCAAAATAATAAACTTGACAGACGCTGCAGTACACTATAAATAAAAAGTCAACAACCGAGAGAAATTATCGCCGTCGTACAACGTACAACGCCATCTAACATCTAGCATAATAGCTAGTTTAACGTCAGTGCGCAATGCTGGTGTATTGTGGTGAAATGTGGATAGTAGTAGAATGCACGCTACAAAGTAGCACTGGTGGGTTGTAGATAATGGTAGAATATACGCCACTTAGAAGGTACTGGATTATTCGAGAGAGTGATGACTGCAGTATAAAAAGGGTTGTCATCTGAGCTGAGCACACAGTAGAATTAAACCAGCGAAGCAATAAGCAATAAAGTGAATACAGTGTGATCCGTAGTAGAACAAAACAGTTTTCTATACAGTGTTAAATTAATATTAGAATTTGAACGTTAATAAAATAAACCATTTTATAACTAAATAAGTTTGTGTGTTTTTAATTGTTACACAATCCAGTGATCGAACTCAGAAAAGTGTGAGAGATCGAAATTATCGTCAAAGAGACAGAAATTTCGTAACAATTGGTGTCAGAAGTGGGATTGTGTAAAAGAATTAACAATCAATTTAAAAAAAAAAAAATAAATAAAAATGGTTAAGTTTGAAGATCTGAAAGTGGATCAACTGAGGAAGGAGTTGCAGCAGCTGAATCTGCAATCTACTGGCGGAAAGGTGGAGTTACAGAAACGCTTACGGCAGGCTCTTGAGGCTCAAGGTGTAAACCTGGAAGAGCATGAATTTTATAGTGATGTATCAGAATCAGCAGCGAAAGTGGAAGAAACTTCTGGACCAGCAGCAAGTGGTGAAGTTGTAGATATGTCAAAGTTCGAGAAAATGTTAATGGCGATGACGCAGGCAATGAGTCAAAATGCACTACAGATGAATAGCAATATCCAGGCCGTTCGAGAAGAAATTGGTCAGAACGCGCTGCAGATCCAGACGGTTCGGGAGGAAATCGGTCAGAGCTTAAGTCAAAATGCACTGCAAATGGACCAGAAGCTAAATCAGAACGCGCTGCAGATCCAGGCGGTTCGGGAAGAAATTGATCAGAGCTTAAGTCAAAATGCACTGCAAATAGACGAGAAGTTAAGTCAAAATGCACTGCAAATAGACCAAAAGTTAAGTCTGAACGCGACGCAGATCCACGAGGCTGTTCGAACGGAGGTTGCCAAAATGGTAGATGGCCTCGATGAAAAAGTGACTGAATTACGAGATGACGTTGAATCATTCAAAGGAGAAGTTCAAAATAATTTTGAGTACGTTAATAAAAGGATTCAACAGTTGGAAATAAGTGAACCAACCACTCAAGCTATAAGAGAAATCAGCGCAGAGAGGCTTAAGGCACCCTCATTCGATGGAACAACGCCATTTAGTGTTTTCAAGCTCCAGTTCGAAACAACATCTGGTCACAACCGTTGGGATAACGAAAGCGCAGCTGCAGCGCTAATTGTGGCATTAAAAGGCGCAGCTGCAGAAGTATTGCAAACGGTTCCAGTGGCGGAGCAGAAAAACTACAAGGCGGTGATGGATGCCTTACAGCGAAAATATGGCAGTGACCACATGAAGCAGATTCACAGGTTGGAGTTAAAAAGTCGTATCCAGAAATCTGGTGAGTCCTTGCAGGAGTATGCTGTGGATATTGAGCGATTGGCACACCTTTCCTATCCTGACAAGTTAAGTGTCGTAGCTGAAAAATTCAAAATAGAGGCGTTTATTGACGGCATACGTGACTTAGATACAAAACGCGAAACAATGCGGAGCCCGAAGACAACATTTAACGAAACAGTAATGGTTGCCCTCACTGAAGAGATGATTGCGTTGACATGCCGCCCATCACTGAAAACTCGTCGGATAGAGGTGGAGGCTGAAAAGAAAAATTCATCGTTCGCCAGCGGTAGCTTCAGCAGAAAATGCTACAACTGTGGTAAGCAGGGACACATGGCACGTGACTGCAAATCACGATCTGCATCACGTTCACCAAGAAGAAAAATTGAAAATCGGAAGGAGGTGGATTCTGAAAAGAAAAGTTCATCGTTCGCCAGCAGTAGTTTCAGCGGAAAATGCTACAACTGTGGTAAGCACGGACACATGGCACGTGACTGCGAATCACGTCGTAAACGATCTGCATCACATTCACCAAAAAGAAGAATTGAAAATAGGGTGGACGATGGCGAAAATGGTAGCGGGCAGCAGGCGCGTACGTGGAATCAGGGTTCGATTCCGGAGAGGGAGCCTGAGAAACGACTACCACATCGCAAAGAAAGCCAGCATGAAAATGCGGATGCATTTTTCCGTCGTCTATGTAAAATTGAATGTTCACGAACGGAAAATAAAGCTGGAACAATTGATGTGCGCCGTTTGAACGTTTTGCCTGAAGAGGAGGTAAGATGGGACCAGCGCAGTGATCGGGATCGTGGTGATCGTGAACGAGAGCGTGAAATGGAACGCGAACGAGAGCGGGAGAGAGAACGTGAAAGAGATCGCGAACGGCGTGAAGAACGCGACAGAGAACGAAAGCGGGAACGTGAAAGAGAACGTGAACGAGAGGAGGTTAGAGAGCGCGCTGAAAGAGATAAAGTTGAAAGGAAGGATCCAGAACGGCCAGATAAAGATCGTGAGCGCAGAAGAAGAGAAAGGGAACGCGAACATGAGAAAGAGCGAGAACGAGAGCAGTCACGCCGAGAACGTTCTCGAAGTCGGGAGAAATCTTCTAGACGTCGTTCTAAATCGCGTAAAAAGGAACGTGAGAAAGAGCGTGATAAAGATCGCGACAAGATGGAAGCTCGGTGTGACCTGCGAGCAAATACTGAAAGGTTCAAGAAAGGTCAACTAGTGCTGCTACACAACCCACAACGGAAACGAGGCTTGTCTCCTAAGTTTCGGACTCACTGGGATGGACCTTACCGGATCGTCACAAGGATTAATGATGTTGTGTATCGAATTCAAAAATACCCCGGGAACAAAAATAAATTTAAGGTAGTCCACACCGAAAGGCTGGCACCTTATACTAGAAACGGAGAGACTCTTGTTCGGGACGAACAAGTTTAAGCGGAGGGCAGTGTAGCGAAATTTGGTTTATGCTAGAAAACTCTTGAAATAAATACCAACGAAAGAAAACTAAACGATACTAGCTAGCATAAACATACTAGCACCATCTAGCGGCAAAATAATAAACTTGACAGACGCTGCAGTACACTATAAATAAAAAGTCAACAACCGAGAGAAATTATCGCCGTCGTACAACGTACAACGCCATCTAACATCTAGCATAATAGCTAGTTTAACGTCAGTGCGCAATGCTGGTGTATTGTGGTGAAATGTGGATAGTAGTAGAATGCACGCTACAAAGTAGCACTGGTGGGTTGTAGATAATGGTAGAATATACGCCACTTAGAAGGTACTGGATTATTCGAGAGAGTGATGACTGCAGTATAAAAAGGGTTGTCATCTGAGCTGAGCACACAGTAGAATTAAACCAGCGAAGCAATAAGCAATAAAGTGAATACAGTGTGATCCGTAGTAGAACAAAACAGTTTTCTATACAGTGTTAAATTAATATTAGAATTTGAACGTTAATAAAATAAACCATTTTATAACTAAATAAGTTTGTGTGTTTTTAATTGTTACACAATCCAGTGATCGAACTCAGAAAAGTGTGAGAGATCGAAATTATCGTCAAAGAGACAGAAATTTCGTAACAATATGAACCAAAAGGGAGGAAATGACTGTCATTTCCCGACTAGTCGACACATTACAATTAAAACTACAACAAAAAGTTTTTGGTAGTAAGTGCAGCCTTCTTAAAGTAAAAGCGAATAATTCTTTACTTTTTTACTTACCTAAAGGTTGTGGCTTGGAAAGAAAGTAAGATATCATTGACATTTCTGGTGGCACAAACTGCTCCCTGTAAGTTGGTTTATCTTCTTTCATGCTACATGATGTAGTAGAGCTATTGAACGGTCCTAGAAGTTTCATATTAAGCTTTACTCGTTGTTTAGTGATGGAAGTTACAGTATTCCATACACTGTTATCATCATTTATCTCCTCAGAAGGTAGCATTTGAATGTCTTGAACTGTTGCTTTTCGTAGAAGCTTACGTATTCCTCCTCCGAAAAGAGTTGACCATGTTTCATTAGAAAAAGTTTGGCCAGTTAGTCTATACAAGATTCGACTGTCGCATGTGGCTAATGCAAAAATGAAAAGTGACATAAATGTAGCTATAAACGACTCTAGAAGTAAAACGTTTAGCCTTGGTAAGTCCTCATCCTTTTCTCTTGCTAGCAATGCTCTCAAATTTGTTACTCCAGGCCATTTAGAAGGCAAAGTACATATTGAAGTCGGTTCATCTGTTGAATATTTTCTTTTGCGATGATACACATTAGCGTTACCCATAAGGTGTGAGCACTGATATGAGGAGTTTAGCTTTGCAATGTTCTCAATTCCAGGGCTCTGATATCCATTCGAATTGGATTTACAAACTACAAAACTTTCCGAATCACAAAGTGATTGGTATATGCACGATGATAGGGCAATTGAAAGATCTCTCAGCACAAAAATCTCACACAAATTGTTGGATTTAATTCCAGGTAACGGAAAGGTATCTACTATACACTGCAGCATGTCTTGCGTCTGAGACTGAAAAATAAATAGAAAATATTTAATAAAGACCAAATTTCACATTGAAATAGGGTCAGTATGGGTTACAGATAAATATTTTAATAAATTCCTAAGATTTGTCTATCCTATTTCGATCCAATTGAGGGCGTCGCATATGATTTTCGCAAAAACTTCAAATAAGAAATCTTCAAAGTAAGTGATTCAAATTTTTTAGTTTTGTTTTTTTTAAGGTGCTGTTGCGGAAAAAAAATTTTATGATATGAAGAAAATGTTCATGCGAACGCAGCTCTATAGCTCCATTTTAAAAGGTGGCGCCGAAGCCAGTTAGGTTTACATGTAAATTGTATGAAAAAACTGTATTTTATTTAAAAGGTCTGTGAATGAAGAGGTGATAAATGTTGTTGAATCTGAATCTGACATCAGAACCAATTCATCGCGTCAGGATTTTCAAATATTTCAGGTTTAGTAGGTACTTAAAAAACTTTTTTTCGTCCATTTTTGAGGTTATGTCTAGGACTCAAAAAAAAATTGTTCAGCTTAGTTTTAGTACCAATCTTCTTTTTTAAAATAATTTTTTTTTGGGAATGCCAAAAAGCACTTGAATTATTCTCATCGAATTTTTGCCAATTTCTCTTGAATCATTTGTTTGGCGGAAAAATTGTCTTGTACTTTAAAAAGTTTCATATAAAACAGTCGCAAAGTTTCTTTTTGTTGTAGGTGCTACCATGTTCACGTAGTATTTTCCAACTTTGTACTATTTGTATGAATATGGAATGTAAGACTTTTGTCAATAAAATACGTTTGTAAAATCCGAAGTATAATTGTTGATAGATGTTGCATAAGAGGTCATTTTGAGTCAAAGATAGTCTCCTAAGCAGTTTTCATAGTCTATTTTTCAATAGAAATTAAAAAATGGGTTCAGTATTTTTAAATTATGGGTTCTGACTTAAGTATACTATTTGATGATGTATCATTATCAAATATTAAAACTTTTAGACATATTTAAAGCTTATATACCCAAAAACACCAACTGATTGGGCAAAATTAAGGCCGTTTTTAAAATCACCTATCCCAAGGCACTGTAAAGTCCTGCAAATAATTTAATTTCTTTCTTATTTTGTAGAACCCTATGTGTATTTTCTTCTCTCTAATATCAACAAAGACACTTGGTTTTGGTGATGAAGATAAAATTAACCATTGAAATTTTTATTAAAAACATAACTTATAAGCTAGCAAACTAACCTGCAAATATTTAATAGGATCCGCTATAACAGTTTTATTTCCTGCTACACATGCACTCAGAAGTGGAAGTGTTGTTGGGAACGGAAGAGGACTTAATAACTGTTGTTGTGATTTTTCTTGTTGTAATTCTTGCAGGAGAAGCACCAATTCCATTCTTACTGATGCAAGTCCACCGCCACTAGCCCCATGTAATGAACAATAACTTAGTAAAGTTCGTAAAAGAGTTTCATTGGCTGTAAATATAGAAACAATTCAATTAAATAAATTTAGAAGCAAAACCTATTCCATTTAAATATACAAATTTCATAATCATAAAATAAAACTAGTTAGGGCGATATCTCACCAAAAATTAATACATATACCTACAAATAGAATAGAAATTAAAATTAAATAACCTACACCGCGTTAACGACAGTAAAAGTGAGCAGAAGTTTTAAATTTATATTAAAACCACATTTCTTTCCCCAAGCCACGTTTTGGCTGGTTTGACCAATCGTTTCAGAGCTTTGAGAATAGCGTTTTGAAGCTTATGCTTGAGTGGGAGTCAAAATTCGTTCACTTCTTGTCTGGTGCTAGAATTGTGGTTCCTATTTATTTTATAATAAAAACACAATTTATGCATCTTGAGTTTAACTGGCAACTGATTTTATGTTACTGTAGAAGAATATTTTGTTGTGTCGCACGCAGCGGCGCAGCTACTGGCCGAAATCGGTCAACGATGAAAGACGCTGACTTGTACAAATATCAAATTTAATAAGAATGATATTTGTACAGGTGCCTCACAGTGAGCTGTTAGTCACTACACTGGACTAAACTATTTTATATTTCTGTGAAATTAGCTTATAATACCTTAAATAATTATCTTCGTATTTCTTTTCGAATTTTATCTTGTATTACGAATATTTTTAAAATTATCATCTTAAACTTACTTATGATTTGCATGCTCATATATGCATGCCATGGTAAGAGTATTTTATATAAAATTTACTTTCAAACCTGTGAACGGTGCAAACAATCCGTTTTCAATTACAATTCATATGGAACATAGAAAAAAATCTGTCATTCGCGTAACTATTTTTCGATTTTTACATATAAATTGTAATAGCTGTTTACGCCGTTCGCAGGTTTGATCTAGAAAGTTGAAGTTCTGGGAGTTTCATTCAAACCCGATTCAGTAATATATGTAGGTCTATGGGACCGCAAAAAAAATCCTTTCGGGGCCCGCATTTTCAGCCACACAAAACATGTGGGCGTGCTTTGACAACAGTGGGTGGCACCTCCCATACAAAACAACCTAAAACGCTATATCTAGAAATCGGACACAAACTCTGTCCGCGCCGTTTACAGGTTTGAACTGGGAAGCTCAAATTTTGAGACAATTATTTTTAAGCCTAAAGCTTAATGGAGTAATTACATATAACTCAGAAATTGCCTTAAGTCATTTATAGCTTAATTCTTTGTTGGTATAGACTTGTTCCCCTACTCCTTCGATTTTTGTGGGGTTGGATACATTTCTTAGCACATAATCTGTATTTGTTTCTTAATATATCTTACCTTTTAGCCATCGTTTTCTGCGGGCTGCACGCATAACCTTTGCTTCAAATTCGTATTTCTCTTGCATTAATATTTCATGAAGACTAGGCTTATCTGATGGTTTGAAGGATGTATTAGCAATATCTCTTTCCTACAAATAGAAAAGTGGGTACCTTATTAAATAGTAATAAAAAACAGAGCTTAAAAAATTCGCTGTGATTAACTTGCAAAGGTAACTTGTGACGGCTCAAAATAATCGAATGTTTTATTTTAAGTACTAGCAGATGCTCGCGAATTTGTACGCGTACATGTTTTTAGTTTTTTTTTGCGAAGGCAAACAATTCAAATTTTTTTAGTAGGTCTACTGTAATTTTTATTTATTCTTCACAAATCCCGCGTTGTTGTTGTTTGCGATGTAAATTGAGAATGAGAGCGAGAGCAAAATTTGAATATTCCATTGTTTCTCTTCAATAAATATTACATTGTATTGCAATGGGAAAGACAAAAACAAAACACACACAGACACATTAACTTTCCATTAAACGATTTGTTGTTTTTGCATGCTTATTTCTTTGCGTGTAATTAATTTTATTTTAGCAATTGTAAGGCTTTAATATTTTGATATTCAACAGGAATATCGTGATAATTTTAATTGGAGATTGAGACCAAGCGACTAAGGAACAAAGCTAAACAAATTTAAAAATTTTTAATTTGTTTTAGTCGACTGAATGTTATTAATTAATTTGAAATTTTTAATCGAACTTTACAGTCAATTGCAGTAACCAATGTTCTTGTGAAATTTCACAAATCGGTTAATGCTTTATAAACAAACATGACAAAGACAACAAATGGAACAATTTAACCAAATTTAATCAAAGTTGGTCCAGTAATTTTTACGTGATGCGCGAACATCGAAAATGGCTATCATTTTATTTATATAAATTTAGCATTTATTGAGTCTATGAAAAACCTTGCAAGCTAGCCATTTAAGAAAAATTGGCTTGTTTAAGACTGGATTCTACAAGGCAACCCTATATATTATATTTAGGCTCATTAGCTATTTATATAGGGTGCTCTATATAGAACCCTCCTCAACTAATCAATTTTAAGTTTTTTCTCATAATGAAACAAGGGTATCGAATTTTTCAGTATTGCTGTTCAGAACCAGACCCGTATAATTAAAATAAAACATAATTAATTACGTGTTAAAAATAACTTACCCTCATAGCTTCCAAATTTTGTGTGTCATCAATGGTGTTTTTATCCGCACTGCAATAATTACATAATTGTTTTAGGGCATCAACTTCCTTTTCTAACCAAATGTACAGTTGGTAACGTAATTGTCCTCCATCTACTTCAAACCCTGTAGCTAAGGTTGAAAGTTCCTCCATTAAAATTTTTAAGCATGCAACAAATTTAAGTTGTTGAGACATTATGTCTATTTTTGCCTCGCTGTTTTTCTTTGGAACATCAATATTAAATTCTTCTTTTATGTCTAATTTAAACTGGTGGTTTGATTTATTATCGTCACTATTATTTTCACTATCATCTTCATCCCATTTGACACAAAATTCTTCATCTTCTTTCTTTTGAATACTTACGGGAGTATCCCATTCAAATTCTTGGCTTTTATCACCAGTTTTACTCGCTACCCAATCTAAGATTCCAGTATTTATTAACTTGTCTTTGTTGTTATCAATTGGTGTTGTTTCAGTGCTTACGCTTGATTCAATTACTTTCGTAGGTAGCTTGTTCAATACCTCTAAAGCTAAAGCGGGGCATCCAGCTTTAAAATGACCATGTGCTGTTGTGAAATACAATTGTCTTTCCAACGGCGTTATTGTGTCTTCTATTTGAAGTTGCTTGTCACTAATGGCTGTTACAGTTATATCTTCAGAGTAACTAAATCCTGACAGAACAACTTGGGTAATTTTCTTTTCCTGGGCAGACATTGCAATGTGTTGACGAATTAAAAGCGGTTGAGTGCGTAGATATATATAAAAATTAAAAACATTTGGATTTGTTCCATGACTTTCACTCTTAAAAATATCCTCTTCTTTAAAATCATTGTGATTATGGCCAATACCGTTCAAAAGCAATGTATTAAGACTTTCAGAATATTTTTTCAATATCCAATAAGCCATCGAACGTAAAAATGGATCGGGATGAGCTTTGCTGTTATCACTGATATTACAATCAATGCTACAGCCTAAAACATTCTCACAAAGAAGCTTTCGATATGTAGAGGGTGAATTTATATCCACTTCACCTTCATATAGCCGAGATATAATTAAAGCTAGCTGAAAGTCATCTAACTTGTTAATGCAAACCTCAATTGCATCATTCAAGGAGTTTGCTAATAAGAAAAATGCTACTGCATGTTCAAATCGTTGTTTCCCTAAGAGAACAAATGCATTTTTCAGAGCCGCTTTCCTCCATCTATCTTCTGTAAAGTTGTTTGCAAAAAATGTTGTCATTTTTTCATCACGTTTCGATCTAAAAAGACCCCAAACTATGGACTTCTTTTTCATAGCCAAGTAGTATATAGCTGCATCTAGAGGATCTTGCCGTGCCTGGTACGCAGATTTTGCTAGCTTATCTATGCATTGCTTTAAAATTGTTGCATTTCTTAACCAATATCCCACTCCAAGCTCCTTTAGTGTAACCCATTTTAGTTCACCTTTTGTATACGACGGAATAAGATTTAAAAGCTCTTCCTCACTTTCAGAATGAAAAGCCCATACTATATTTGAAGTACCCACACCTTGCTTCTGAAATTGTGTTCGCTTATTTAAAGGCAAACAACGCAACAAGTAAGTAAAATGTTTCATTGCAAGTAAAAACCGCAGGCCACAATCATCTAACGAATCTGTTGAAGTAGTATTTGTTGCAGCTTCTTTGTTAACTACGTTTTTAGAAGAATCATTTGCAAATTTTTCCGAAAAGTCTGTATTACAATTGGCGACTGTATCTGCCAAAGCTAAAAGATGCATTTGGTCTAAAGATGATAATCCCGGCAGATGAGTGTGTGTTAACAGCCGTGACAGAATTTGACCCTGGCGGGGACCGAAATGGGATAAGCTTTGCTTTTCGGGAAGCGATTGTCTACGATCGTTTCGACGTTGGTCAGATTCTTCGTCAAGCAACTCATCTAAATTATCTTCAGAAGCATTCATGTCGAAAAGCTCATCGTAGTCTTTCATATCTTCTTTAAGCAAACTTCCTTGACCAGGAACCTCCTTATCTGCATTTAAGAGAACCCATAGTGGCAAAGGTGGAATTGATGTAATTTCTGTGTAATCTAACATTAACTCTTCAGGTATCTAGAAGAAAAAACAAAAAACAATATAGTGGCTATGTATTAAAATTTTTGAAGGATGTTGGTTTTTTTGTTACTAAAGTTGGGAAGTTCTTTGTTTAATTCTATTCCAGGAAATTCGAATAAGGAGGAACGGTTTTTTTCAATTCCATGCCAACTTATAAATATTAAAGTACCTGAGTTGTTGAGCCTCTGTGTTCATTAGGAGTATTTACACCGCCAGCAAAACTGATTGATAAAGTTCGAGATCTGGACCATGAGCGCTTTATGAAAATATAGAAATATATATATAGATACATATATAGAAACTCGCTGCGGTATACATTGGGATTATTAAAAATTTTTTTTCGAAACATGAAAGAAAAATGATGGTGCAAGGAGAGCTCATTATATTAATATTTACTGATGGCTCATTACACTTTTTTAGTTTTCCATAGTAATTATATGGGAAGGAATGGTTTACTAGAGAGTTTCGTCTATATCTCGGGAAAGAAAAATCTTATACGAACGGGACCAAGCATATTGTTAACAGTCGCGTTTGTGTAAGATTTTTCTTCCATGAGATATAAACGAAACTGCCTAGTAAAGTATTCTTTACCATGGAAGTCATATGGAAAACCAATCAATGAGCCACTAGTAAATATTGATATTTTGAGCTCTCCTTGCACCAGAATTTTCTTTTATGTACTTGTGACTATTAAACTTATTTGAATCACCCTAGTATACATAAATTTATATTTATTACCTGTCGGGTAGTATCATCATCGTTATTGTGTCCATATAGTTGGGGACCACTCATGCAACGTACCAAGTGAGCTAAAATTGCTTTGACCCAACGGATTTTGCCACAGTTTAATAGCTCCATTAACTGCTTTGGATGATACTGTGGCAAAACGGGACATGCAATTCTTGAGGCTTGAAAGAGCCCAAAATCGTTCATATAATCATGAATTTGCGATGGCTCGGTACCTGTCTGTACACTTCCAAAGCTGGCAACCGTTCCACCTTTTTTCTTCTTGTCAGAGGATAAAATTTGTAAGTTGGCTGCACTTACTTTACTGATCAACGGCATCGATGAAATATTTTTTAGCCTCAGCTGAGTTGATTCGTTTACCAATGAACGTAAGTCTTCATCCCGAAGATTTCTATTATCAAGCATATCTTCCACACTATATTTTTGTGCATAACGAGGTTTCCATTGAGAATAAACATGCATTTCGGAATCCATGCCTACTACTAAAATACCATCACGAACCCAAGATATTTGCATTGGTAAGGGTGGTAGCCCATCCGCCGTTTGCAAATCGATTTGGCGAAATTTCATCCAACGGATTTCATCATTAAAATGCGGTTGCGCTAAGGAGCTTGCTTTGCGCAGCATCGGTCGATTTCCAGGGCGTGATTCCTTCATGGCTTTAATATTTGCTTGAGCAATATCTGAAGACACTGGTGTATACAGCAATATTTTACTTCCAACAGCGACGGTAAGAATATGAGAACCATCCTCTTTTGAAACCCAGTCTAGTTGAACCAGATGTTTTTGTGTAAGTGGACATGTGTTTCCATTTTCAGCAATACTTTTTCTTAACGACTGAAGTGTACTGAAACTCGGTACAGCTAATAGTCCAGATGCGGTTTTTACACCTAGTTCTGGTGTGTTTTCTCCACTACGTGATCCTCTCTCATCATGCGAAAAGGTTTGTAAAACTTGATTAAGACGTTGTTTTTTCTGTAAAACGCGATTGTCGTGTAAATAGCTTAAGTCAATTCCATGATCAACGTTAATACGAGGTAAGTATATATTTTTTAAATTGATCGTGTCTTCTAAAACCCATTCGCTTCCTCCTGTGCTTTCACACTCGTAAATAGCTACACACAAATTAATATATCTGGACTCAGGGTTGCCTTTGTTTGGACGAGTAAAACTTTTCCCGTATTTGTAGGCACATGCAATACGACCAGAATATGCTGCACTTATATTTAAAGGCTGTCCGGGAACTTCAATTTGAGAATCTTGCTGACGGCTAAGCATTTTCCACTCAGACCATTTAAATGAGTTACAATCTTCGTTAGTATCAACTTGCGAAATAGGTTCACATTTCCAAAATCTAGACACAGAGTCAGAGCATGCCGTTACAATTATATACGGTGCAAAACATGCAGGATATATAGAAGAAGAGCTAAGATGGCCAGCAGCTGGTGATGCATGAATGACATCGACACCATCAGGCATCGGCAATTCTTGTGTGCTTACTTTTTTGGTACTTATAGTTATATGAGGTGCTTCGATATTACTTTGGGTCTGACCTTTTAGAGTAGCATTTCCTTCCGACATTCGTCTAGCACCAATATCTATATCGTCCAGCTCTTGAGTGATATTGCTGTCGGGTACATACATAGCGGACTCAGATAGAAATGATGCTTGAGGTTTCGAGGAAATAACTATACGCCACATATGTAGCGTGCTTCCTTTAACTGTCTTTTCTATTATTACAATGTAAAATGGTTCCTCAAACTCTGCATTTTGTTGTAAATCGACCATAGCATCAATTTCAGACTCAAATAAGCCAGTAAATTCTACTTCATTAGTATTTGAGACTGGAGTTGCTTTTGTTTTATTTCCACCTGTTATAAGTTGAGCTTGAAAAACATGCAAAAATTGTGTGTTTTGCCAATCGTGCTTCGCATCACATATAGCATCTAACTGAATAATACACCCAGGTCGAGCTGTCGATTGTTGAGAAACTACTTTTATTTTTTCATGAAGAGCAGATCTCTGATTTTTATTTAAAGATGACTCATTAGAATACAGGGACGCCAACGAAGAAGTTTTAGGTAAAGTATTTACAGTTTCTGATTCAGAGATTTCTGCAAGCAATGTTCGTGCGTCTATAACTGCTTGATAAACTCGTAAATTTTCACCATCACTTGCAACAAAACAAGCTGATGGGGAGTTGCTATAACTGCCTAATGTTGTGCTTGGTAATAAAGTTGGTATCCATGCAACATTACTAAATGCTGATATTTCTGGCGAATTGATGCGGGCCAATTCATTTACACCGCCTGAATGACTTAATGGTCCAACTGCATCCACTCTCCACAAAATAAGTTCCGAACAAAATCCAGACGGTGAAAAAATATCTTTGTTTAAATGCATGTGCTTTTCTTGCGGACTTGTAATATTACTTACAGTTTCCGGCAAATTATGGTGTGAAGTTGATACTAACAGTGGTAGCACTGGATGACATGTTATGTCGTTAACTCTAAAACGATGACCAGATGCACGACTCACATGACCAATGCTCAACACCTGAGTAAATTTCGTTTTATACGCGAATGTAAGTTGCCACAAATTTAACGTTCCGTTCGAATGCTTCGTAACCATTGAAACTGTTGGAGATGTATTTGTTGATATCATATTAGCTGAAGATAGTGCAGCGCTATCGTTGCTGCCTTCATTTCGCTCAGATTCAGTATTTAACTGCTGTTCATCTGTATCCTGCTCACCATCTTTGCTTTCCGTAGTCTGCGTTTTTGTTGTGTTTTGCTCCTCACTGTTTTTATTTTTCACAGTGTTAACTATATCCCGAAAAATTAAAGGATGTGAACCTGTGTTGTAAAGGCTTACCATGGTTGACATTGACATTGCATCACCAAGTGGGAATGCAGATGGAATTCTTGTTGAAAACGAAACTTGTGCTTGTCTAAAAGAACCAGGATAGTAATCTTCTAACCATTCAACCACCCAAATCAAATAACTACCATCTACTGGGTGGATGGAAAATAGTAAGTCTGGGCTATGATGCCAATCTCTAAGAAGACAATCTATCTTCATGTCTAAGGAATCTGCCAAATGATGTACGGGCTGATTTTCATTTATTAGCGAATTAAGTGAAGTAGTATTTGACATTGAATTAATGTTTTGGAGATGATGTATATTATGACTGGAATGCTTGCCACTAGAATACTCATCGCTGTTACTTTCATCAACAGACATTGATTTGAAGGATGATTTTGCCAATTTGCTTTTTGGCTCTTCACGCCCTTCGTGACCAGGGTTTAGATCATTTTTTTCAATTTCATTCTGGTTTCCATTATCCTTCGAGTTTTCTTCATCTATTACTTTTTTTGTCAACTCTTGCAAAACACTCTCTGCTTGGATGGTAAAGTGCATCTCTTTATTATTCAACCAGTGTAGTATGAAATTATTTTGATTAGATGGATCTGAGGACTGCATGGACGGTACAAGCGGAATATCTGTTTCCGCATTTATCGAAGCAGCAAGATGAAAATGCATACCCGGGGTGACGCCTGTTCCATGGAAACCATAAGTATGAAAGTCATGTACACTACAGGACGAAGGAAGAGATGGTATAGGACTAGGATAACTACTTCCATCTAAAGTGACCGGCAAATTGTTTATAAAAGCTCCATTTTTTACATGTCTTCTAATATGAAAGCATGTTTTCATATGCTTTAGTCTCTGCATAAATCTGTGCTTGTGACGATGTGTGCGAAACTTTGGATTTTGTGAAACAAGGGGGTCAAATTGTGTCATGTTAACCAATCCATCATCAGGTAACACTGTTTCTATCCATACACGACAAATATTGTCCAAGCACGATGTAACAATCATATTTGAAACAGATCCTTTGGGCATATATTTACTAGTTTTACGCCACGACAAATTTGTAACTGCACGTGGATGAGCGATGTATATATACGTAAAATTCAAATTTGTATCATCGGATAAAATACTTTGAGAGTTTGCGGTGCTCTTTGTCGGAAAAAGCACTAAAGAATTCACAATTAATATAATGAAATGCTACTTGAAAATTATATGCTATTTACCTTGATTATTTTCATACCAAATTTTGACTAGTCTGTCATTGCGTCCGCAAGTTGCAAATAGTGTTCCATCTGGACTAAAAGCCATATGGTAAATAGGAATGGCGGTTTGGCAGGACCATATATTATCCCAGGTAATTGAATCATCATTATTTTCATTCGTGGGTGTTTTAGCTTCTCGTTCACCAATAACAAACTTTACACCTGCAATTAAAAAAGAAAAATGTGCACTAAATAAATAACAACGCTAGATTTTTCGAAGCCATGCTGAACAATTAGTGAAAAATTTGACAAAACGGTGTTAAATCACGGGGCTGGTTTATTTTTAAATTTTTATGAAAGGTTTTACCCAAAGGATAAAAAAAAAAACACCGATAGTAATTTGACTTTTCAGAAAATTGATTATCGCAAGCCGAAATATGAATTTTACTACTATTCTTTTTATTTATATTTATTTGTTTATTTATTCTAAAACTGTTAATATCGATAAAAAGTAATTTCTACCCCCTAATCACCCCCAAACCCACACCAGTACCTTATTACACCTCCCAAAGGTTTTTATCGGCACTCTGAGTTTTCTTGCACCAAATTACTTACCTTCTTCATGATTTGGTTTTTCTGAAACTTTTTCTTTCCATAACTGTAAGGAGGAACCACCAGTCAGAAGTCGAGTTCCCTCTAAATTCCATGATAAAGTAATAACGTAGGAATTGCTCATAAAAGATCCAGTCTGAACCCACCTTATTTTTGAATACAAGAAGGAAACAAATATAAGTATGTAAAGTCAATATTAAGATGATTTATATATACAATGTTTGTATTGTGTACAAGAAAATAGCAGAAAATTCAAAAAACTAAACTCGTATCTAAGTCAACCTTAGCTTCTTTAACTTAATAAAACTAACAACTTAACTAAACTAGTGAACTAACTTTCATTTCTAAGCGAGGAGAGTTTTTCAAAACCTGCTACTATATTTGTATTATTTTTAGATCAGTTTTTTTTTTTCTAATCTGGTTTGAAATATTTACAGCCAGATTATGTAAAGCTCAACGCGGCGCGGCGTGTCACATTTACGCGAGTTAAACGCGGCGCGGCAAGTCACATTTACGCGAGTTAGATATATTGTGATCTTAAACATTTATTGTCGAACTAGCTAACGCACTAACTTGCCATTAAACGATTTGTTATGCTTACATGCTTCTTTCTATGTGTGAAATTAATTTTTTTAGCAATTTTAAAACTTTAATATTTTGATATTTAACAGGAATATCGTGATAATTTTAATTCTATGTTGGGACCAAGCGTCTAAGAAAGATGACTAAAAAAATTTGATCAGAATTGATTCAGTAGATTTCGCGTAAATCCCGTTCATCGAAAACGGCTATCATTTTATTTATATAGATATTGATCTTAAACTAAACTTTGGTATATTGATAAGTCTCTTAGAAACAACTTGTTTTGCTTATGCTTGGTATGTTGGAATTTTAACACCGTTAGCTGTATTGGAATCAAAACAAGTTGTTTGTTTCATGTTTTATTATACTATGTACGTATATAGCGGTATCATTATAAGTATGAAGTACATAAGACTGCATTTAAAACAATAGGAATATGCAGTATTTGCTGCAATTGTGGCTAGAGATATACATAGTACATTCATAACTCGCGTGACCAGTCAGTTTCGTATTATATAAGCTCACTCAATCACATCTGCGTCGAAATATGATTTCTCAAAAGCTTTAGATAAATACCGGAAGCTGGCCTTTAGCGTTGTAGTAGTTCCGAATTCCGGGGCCCATATACGTATAAGCTCTTATTTATAGCATTTATAAGTCCCATATTGGAATATGATGCATTTATTGGAACCTTTCTTATGCTATTCATATTAATCGCCTTGAAAGAGTCCAAAAGAAGTTTCCGAAATTTGCTCTTTTTTCGTTAAGTTTCAGGGAACGTATTCTTTCGTATATAAGTCCCAATATCTGCTTATCGATTTGAAATCACTCGAAAGTAGACGTCTCATAAATTCGTTAGTGTTTTTTTTCGTTGTAAATTTTAAGTTAAAATTAGCAATATTTCATGTTGTAGTGTAAAGATATGTATGTATGTACATTAGGGTGATTCAAATTTTTTGTTTTTTTTTAGGTGCTTTTGCTTAAAAAGTAAGCTTATGATATCAAGAAAAAGTTCACGAAAACTCAGCTCTGTACCTCAAGTTTATAAGGTGGCGTCGAAGCCTGTTAGTTTTGCATGAAAATTGTATGGAAAAATTATTTTTTACTAAAAAGGTATCTGAACGAATAGGTGATTAATGTTGTTGGGCTGAAGAGGGTCGTTTTTCGAAGTAATTTTATACGCTTCGTGCTTGCAATTTAAAAATGCCTACATCTACATATATAGCAGAATTTTTAAAAATATTGACAGAGCAACTTTTATACCTTATACACTATAAGGGTTAACAACGTAAACATTTTATACTTTTTAATGAAAATGCGTACAGAACTAAATAGTTCATATGACAGCTAATATCTGAAAGTGGTCACTTTAAAATGCAATGACAAATTTATGGTTTTTTTTTACTTGAACTCAGACTCATCACAAATTTTATTAAATTTGGCCTTAGATAATTTTTTGCAAATACCATTTGTTGGAATACTCCTTAGTTACTCATGCCAAGGTCTTACTGACAACCTTTTATACAAGCGTCATCTATATCATCTTACATCGTTTGAAAGATCTTTATTGAGTTTAAACTTTACGTTGCTAGCCTTCGATCTATATTTTACCTGTAATCTAAGCAATGTGAATAGCGTTTGTCCGAAGGTATTATTGGAGTTGGTTCAAATATACATATTTTATTTTCATACGCAGCTGCAATTTTTCCAGTATCAGTGCTGCAGTCCAGTGCTGATATTTTAATGTAGCCATGAGTTGCACCAGGAATTATCTGAACTCTTTCAAAAGTACTTGCCAATATAACGATATTGCAACCTGCAGCGTAAGCCTATAAAAAATAAATTATTATTTGAGAGAAAACGCATAAGGTAAAATATAAAATATCTTAAAATACAATTTTTATTAACGTGATATTACTACGAATCTTTGCAGATGAAACAAAACCTGGTATTTCATTATGACAAGTTATTATCATAGTCAAAATGCAAAAGTTTTTACAAAATAATATATATTATCGAGAATTTTATTTTATTTTAATAACTCTTCTGTAGCAATTAATTCTTGAAAATCTGGCATTAGAAAAGTTGCCAAAATATATATGTAGTTGTGTTCTTACATTAAGCCACTGGATGAACAAAGACCGTTCCTCTTCTGCAACTTTTGATTTCTTGATAAGAGTCTCGTTACGAAAAACTTGGGTATAAGAGGCAACTTTTTGAATTCACATAATTAAGCCATTCAACGTTTTTCATGACAAAACTACAATTGTAAGGAATTTAAAAAAAGCCTACTTTAAAAATGCATTTAATGATATTAATAAATAAATCTCTATGGCTTTTATTGATTACAATTTTACAGCTCCTTGGCTACTGATTTTTATCTTTGAGACTATACAATATGGTGATAGTTTCATTTTTCGATTTCGTGGTTGGCTACAGTTTATTGTCTCCATAGAATTAAGTTTCCGACTTTGTGGATGACAAAAATATTGACATTTCTAAATATATTTGTCAATAAAACAATTTGCTTGAATCAAATCTTAAGCATCGGATAAGTTTGTAAAACATTTTTATTCAGTCAATAAAGTGTTTGCAGGAAGCATAAAAATATTTTACCCGCATGCATTGAGTACATTTACCGCTATTTTTGTATGCGAATGCTTTAAAAAGAAGAAGACCGTGTAAATCAAAATTGAAGATTTTTTTATGAAAAACCGTGTGAAACGAAAACAACCTCAAATGTAATTATTCAGTTATTTATTGGGCATAAAATATAAGTAACACACTTAAAAAATATAAGAATAATTATTTAATTCATAGAAAAACAACATATTTAAAAATAGCATAACTTAAAAAAAATAGAATTTAAAACAGACCGTTCTGTTGTTTGTAATTGACTGTATGTACTTATTTATATTTACAGATACACATGTAATATTATTATGAAAATAGGATGGGAATCCGCTTTTTTTAAATTTATGACAAGTGTTTCAGTGTTTTTTTTTTTTTTTTGTAACAAATTCATAGTATATCATAATTGTTGACAAAAGAGTAGATAACAATTGACTAGTAATATGCATGCATGTATGTGTGAAGCCAAAATGTTCATTTTGACCAATATTTTTTGATTGATAAATTATTGATTTTAATAACCGTGTGTGGTCGAAAACGTAAAAAACGGAAGATGAGTGTTTTTGCAATGTAATTATTTTTGTTTGTTTATTTTAAGTTTACCCTGCGAATGAACTAAAAATTTATTAAGTGCATTATATATGTTGATGTAAGCAAATATTTGATATTAAAGAACGATATCGCCGGACTTGGAACTTATTGGATCATTAAGATCCTGTGCCGAAAAGGAAACCCTACGCGAAGAAGTAGATAAGCTCCAAAGGATTTTTTTTTATTAAACTTCCCAAAGGGTATAAAACGTACCGCATCAAAAAATAAAAACCGATTTTACTAATTCGAATGACCGTAGGTTTTACTTTTTGGCACAGGGGGCTTTACGATCCAAAGTAGGATGCGTTCTTTATGTCTAAAAAAATTGAATGCGGTGGTAGCTTTCCCTCAGAAGTTTTCCGCAGGATAAATTTTTCTTATGCCAATTGTCATATAACACTAGACCTAAGCGGTATAGTTTTGTGAATAGCAAATATTATGCATTCATGGGTTAAGTTTTAATTGAGATACCCTTTCTATAGGTTACTCAAACAGTAACAGACCACGCAACTATCGCATTATCGAGTCATGCGCCTGTCAGAAAAAGTTGAAACCGTGCATTTGAATGCATTTTACCATAGCACGGATCGTACCGCGTGAAAAGTTGAGCATCTTTCAACTTTTCTACGCTTTCTCGTGTCTTCATGGTTGATCAGCAGATCACTTAACTAATTGACTTCTTAAAATAATATGACACTAAGTCCGACACGTAACTTGAGCAATGTGAAACGTAGAAAGTCGCGATGCGTAACTCCAATTTAAGTTCGGTGGCCAAGATTCTAAAATATAACTGGGAACATATTTCAAGATCCTGTACCATTTGTTTGTACAAATAGATGAGACCCTAAATTCCCATTTGTAAAACACAAGATTTTTCAATTCTATTTACTTTGTATTCCTATAGTCAACGTCACGTAAAGTGAGAACATACTTATACAACTGGGAATAAATTTCAAGATCCTGTACCATTTGTTTGTACAAATAGATGAGACCCTAAATTCCCACCTGTAAAACACAAGATTTTTCAATTCTATTCGCTTTGTATTCAATAGTCAACGTCACGTGAAGTGAGAACATACTTATGCTTAAATTATTTCTACAATCCTTGAAATTTTCAGAACCATTTACAAGAACGATTACATAAAAATTGAGTCCTTACAGTAAATGGGATTCCTTCAACAGATCCAACTGCAAAACACCTGTCGCCTGCATTGCAAGCTCCACTTAATACTTGGTGGCAATTCATAATATTTATAAATTAATAAAACGACATAGCAGACACTTAATGAAGATCTTGTACTTTTGCTTAACGAGAAATTATCAGATAGTAAATTTCACAATCCAAAGACGTCAAAATAATACAGTGCTGCCAGACCAAGACCAAAATACACCACGAAAGAAATATTCCCAAATATTGGTGGTTTTTCATATGATTTTAAGGATTTTCATGCGTTTTGACGTAGATCGTACGATATGAAATCAAAGCAAACACTAATACGATTCGTCAATACGGTTTTAATAATGCCGTTATTCAAATTTTCGAACAATGCACATTCATGCGATTAATAGCTGTGCACCATTTTAGCTCCGGCTTATTTGCGTGTAAGTGCCTAAATACCAGCGAACTTGTGTGTCGGTGTTACAAGCTGACGCTGCGTGTAGGCAACATGCATATAAGCTATTTGTGCAGCTCACATGATCAAACATTACAAACTGTGTGCACTAACTGTCATGCCTAGTGCATATTTTGCATTTTTAACAACATTCATTGTACGTAGATTTACATATTGCTGCAATTACATGTTGCCAATGTGAGATCTCGCCCGGAACTTTTTTCAAAAAATTTAAAAAAACTGACTTGCGATAGCTACAAAATAATGAGAAGTAAGTTCACAGCTACTCAGTTTTTTTTTTCGTACTTTGGCAGTCACGACACAGCACGTAAGATTAAACCCGGCCACTTGACAGCCCTAAGACAAGGGCTCTACTAAGAGTATCGCCATGTAATATCAGAAACAAGATTGGAGAAAATATTCGCTAATAAGGCGAACGTCTTTATGAGTGTTCAATGGGTGGCTATAGTGACACATCGTCTCACGACTGTGGTTAAGACTTGAGATAATCGTACAATACTGAGAGTACAAGATGTGAGTGTACGCGCGAGTTTGGCTTGTGTTAACGTATTGCGGGTCAATATACAATAACGCGAGACAGCGTAGTTACAGCTGTCAAATTACAAACGGAAAAAAGTGTGTATGAGTCAGCTATATATTTGCTTTGCATTGTTTTATTTCTCTCGCAAGTCAGATTTCGAAAAGTTTTGCGAGCGATATGCGTGCGAGACCTCGCAAACGCAGTATTGTACAATATTATCGCACATAGCTGACGCACAATCAATATTTTTTGACAGCTAGAGCCTATCGCCCGCACGCAATTGTGCAGTAGTGTAATTACAGCTTTATGAAGTATGCGAATGGCGAAAGGAGGAGAAAACTTGACACCAATAACAGTGGTTGAGTAATTATACTTGCTGAATGGATCCCTTTATCGCGTGTGGTTTTTGGTCGTGAATATATTGCTAAACATAAGAAATGGTTTTTGAAAGTTATATAGATGGACAGATTGCGCATCAAATGTAAATAATCTTTTTAAACTGAATTCGTGTTATAGTGAAAAGTGCAAAATTCAGTTTATTTCGGGTGAATATATTTATTTTCTGCAATGGCGGATTTTCTTGATTCTGAAGCGGAGGAGTCGGAGGTAAGAAATTGCAAATAATAGTGTAACACTTTTAACGAATTCTTTATGCTAGGAGGAAGAAGGACTCGATTCCCATGAAATTAAAAAGCTTAAAAAAATCAAGGCAATGGCTGACAGTAGTGAAGAAGAAGAAGAAGGTATGATATTAAATTTATAAGATAGCATCTGTCTTAAAATTACAATTAAATTTGTTTCGGAGATTTTTATAGAAAAAAAAATGTCATATATGTATATGTGCTTATGTAGAATTTAAGATTTTACAAATGAAAACTCAAATTCAGATGATAATTTACTTGAATTAACAGAACTTAAAGTATGTAAGGTAGAAGCAATCGCTGTTCCTGTACTCAAAATAGTTAAAAAAATGTTTTCTGTATACAAAAAATGGCTTAAGTTTACTTTTGCTGACATTCTCCAATTAAGTTATTTTTTTAGGGTTAATAGGGGGTTCAAAGTAAAAAAAGATTCGAAAAAAAGTGTCGCTCGGATCTAGTTTCGGATATATAGACATCGGAAGTTGCGGATATAGCTTTTCTAAAAATGATTATAAGTTGGGAAGTCTTGATTGGATATGGGTGTCATAAGATAATTTAATAGCCACTAATAATAGTTTTGATATTTAGCCTATAATTTTGGAGACGACGAAATTTTGACCAACTTTTTTTAAAAAGTTTTTTTTTTTTCAAAAATTGTGTTAATCTATAGCATGTTAAGAAAATTCCCTTTAAAATGGTATATAGATAGCTCTAAATTTTTCCCCCTTTTTTTTACTGGAAAACAATAAAATTTATTCAATAAATTTGTAAATAATGGTAAAAAAACTTGAGAAATTCCAAATATATTTTAGCTAAGGGATCTTTGAACCATTCGCATATGTCCAATGCAGAGCCGACGAAATTAATGGAAACTTTTACCCCAAAAAACACTTCTGATGCTGAGAAATACTTCAAAAAACAATTCACACAGTCAATAATAGAAAGCCAGCGAGTAGTACAAGGATATAGCATTTTTTGTGGTTTTATATTTCATAATTCTTGAAAAGCCGATATCTCTTAAAGATCATTTTTGACTAAAACTAATGTACATAATTACATATAAATATTTCCAAGAACTTTTTCAAAAATTACTGTACATCTCGCGTACATTTCTGTTTCTGTACTGTTGCCTAAAGAATATCTTTAGGTGGATTTTCAAATTTAAACATTTCAAACAGCCCAAGAACCCGCTGTAGAAAAGTCGAGTGCATATGATTACAAGATGGGATGTATAGGAAAGATGAATTTCGGTGAAACTAACCAACCAGGGTTAGGATTGCCGAAGCCCATCCCGATGCCCAAATTTTGGTAAATTTTGTTACTTTAATTAAAAGATTACAGCTTCAAATGTATACCAAATGATAGAACTCGAAGAGTCTAAATAAAAACTGTATTCATTTATTTGTAATATTTTACAAATCAATTTGGTTAGAGGTGTAGGACAGCTAGGTCATTACACTCCGGTGGATGGAATACAAGAACATTATTTTACATATAGTTGATGTCTTAGCTCTCATTAGGTAATTCATTTTTGTTTAGTGCTTCGATTATCAGTTTAATTGAGCTCAATTTGCGGCAGTCAAGAACATTTACTAACGGCAGGTTTGTTTTTGATGCAGGACATCCCCTAACAGTCCAGAAAATAAGGACATTGATTTCGAAAAAAATAGGGTTAGTAGTTCTAAACAAAATCCCAAAAGTGCTCACCGCTATATGTGCCACTAAAAATGTTACACGGGGTCAAAGGTTGCCAAAAATTTTCGTGAAAATCTCGTTATCGGTCACTTACATCGAAAAATAGTGCATATCACATTTGTAGCTTAGAAAATTGCCGACAAAAAACATTTTACTTTTTTTCGATAGACTAACGGTTTTCGAAAAAATTCGCCAATTCTTACTCAACGACTAAAAAGCGAGATAGTAGCCACCCATGAAAGAGCTGTAAAGCACTCCCTTTTTTACAATAAATTATAATTAGTACTAATTTGCGAACCCTTTACTCTGGACGACACATGCACATTTTTTAGGGAATAGAGGATACTAAATTATTAATGATATCCTGCGATATCCCTTCCCAGGCTATTTTTAAGGGTTGAAACAGATCTGCCGTGGTTTTGCATCTTTCTCTGTTGATTTTCATGTTAACGTTCTACAAGTTTTCAGTAAGATTCAGATCGGGGCAGGCCAACTAAGAACTTCTATCCTATTGCTCTGAAGCCAGGCCTTAAGGAATTAAGAGATGTATTTTGGATCGTTGTCCTGTTGGAACCTCCATTTATTCGGTATCTCTTCATCGGCATATGTCAGCATCACATCTTATAGTATGTCAACGTATATGAAGCGATCCATAATTCCAACAATCCTATGAATTGATAATATCATAAAAGTAACAAAAGCAATTGCACATAATTATTATATTTATAGTATTTTTATAGTTATAGTTTTTGCTATGATTCTTAACTGGTCAATGCAAAAAGTAAAATATAGCATTGCTTGCAGACTCTTAAACGTCGGCTAATAAAGTCTACTAATGATACCATGTACGGGTGGATGAAACTAGTTGCCCATATTTGTTTCGTTTAATGCATTTTGCGCTGTAATTTTTTTATGTTTTTTGCACTTAAAGTACTGAAAAAGGAGGCTCAGTCAAAAATAACTATTAAATTATGATCTGTTCCAAAAACGTAAACAAAGAAACTTAATACTTTTGTTACAAAATCCAACCAATGCATATATTTTGAAAGTATTGACATTTCACTATCCAAACACGTTTTAAAATTCGAAATCGGTTGAAAAATTTCAAAGTTAGAAATTTTTGAGTGCGAAAAGTCACCAAAAAACGTTTTTTTGACCATAAATTACAAGGTTGGGAGTGTTACAAAATTTTCAAACACGGTTTCTTGCACCAGCTCATTTGTAAAATTCAGATTCACCGTAGCACCGTGTAATCCTTCTGAAATGTCCTGATGCTGACTTCTCCTTTATTCCTGTACCGAAAATCTAATAATTACTTTTCCTTTTAGACAAATTAATTTTTTTTTTAATTTCAAAAATTAGAAAAACCATGTTATTGTTTGGTATCATTATTATAAGGTGCTTATCAGAATTATAAGACACTTGTATAACTTAACTTCACGAGCTAGTCATTTTTGAGCTCGTGAATTATAACTCGAGTGCACCACTTATGTTGATTGCGCCCCAGACCATTACTAAGCCGCGGCCAAAGTTTCCCTTAAAGAAAATAAGAGGTTCCATTCTCATATCACCGCAATGATGGCAAAATCTATATGGTCCTTCTAAATTATTTTTTTTTTCATCGAAAGAAATGACCTACTTAGAGAATTCTCATTGTCATTGCTCAGTAAAGGGCGAAACACATAAAAAGCATGCATGCATCGATGCCTGCGTCGTATGCTTTTCAACACACATAGAAAGCATTGAAGTTTAAAAAAAAATTGATATCTGTCAAAATACTCACCTGAAGCATTAGTAGCTGCAGCAACTGCAGCCCATGATTTTTCCCTTTTTATTTTATTTTTATAACCCCAATCTTTTTTATTGTACATTTCAGTTATTAAAGTTTCTTCAAACATGGAAATTTTTAAAAATTGAAACAAATAATTAAAATCAAAACAAGATCAAATGTCAAAAAAATCTGTCAATGCCTCGATGCTTACAAAAAGTTGAAAATTTTCCAACTTCAGGCATGCTTATTGAAGCATGCATGCATGCTCACTTTTTATGTGCGTTACTTCATTAGCACATGTGTATTTAAATGATATGTCAAATGCTTTGATGCATGCATGCTTTTTATGTGTTTCGCCCTTAATGGTCTGGGGCGCAATCATCAAAATTGGTGCGCTCGAGTTACAATTCGCGAGCTCAAGAACTAATAGTGAATTGTACATTGATGTGTTGAAAGGTAGTCTGTAGCCTTCTTGGCTGGAAATTAGAGAAAACTCTATATTTCCATGCAGGACAATGCATGAATTCATACAAAATGCACGACAATGGCCTTTATACAAGTCTGTTCCGCTTAGATCATGGCCTGGCCCTTATGCGCGCCGGTCTTAATTCACATAAAAAAAGTTTTGGGGAGTCTTGGCACGGCGAGTATATGCTGAAAAAAAGATATATGAGAATGTTTCCGATCTTAAAAAAGTAATTTTAAGTGAATGGGCCAAACTCGAACTAAACTTGGCCAGAGTGTCGTAATATCCCTCCAGATACCACTAAAAAACTTGCAGATTCGATGCCAAACCGCCTTTAAGCCGTAGTTGACCAAATAGGCTACCACACTTATTATTAAAAATCAATATTTCTGACAATGTTTTCACAGTTTATACATATCTGCATAAATAAACTGTGACTTGAAATTTAGTAGTATGATTTGATTTTCTCTTTTTAAAATAATATTTTTAAACAATAATAAAATTTAATTTATTTTTTTTTCATATTCCATTTAGTTTCAGAATTGTAGAGCGTTAAAGTTGAAAATATGAACTGCATAAAATAAGCTATGAGCCTTATTCAGAAGTCCTACATTAAAAGCGGTTTTTTAATTTATGAAATTTAAAAAAAAATAATTTTTCTTAAAGTTAAAGAGGGTATTCCTCTAAACGCGAAAACTCGAAAAGCGCGAAAACTCGAAAGTTTTCGAGCTTGCTTTCAGGAACACCCCTATCAATACAAACTCGTAAACGATTGAGCAATTGCAATTTGACAGTTTGATCAGTGTTACCGCTGCCATGAAAAAAAATGTATCACACCAAAACGAAAAAATATGTAGAATTAAGTTAATAAATAACAAAACACAAATAGGTAAACAAACAAAAATTCTGAGAATTGCGCTTTTATATATTTAAAAATCATTCTGTTAAGTTTATGTGCCAATTTCTAAAGAAACTTCAAACTGGTAGCAAATTATTTCGACATACGGCAACACTGATTTATTTTCCAACTTTTCGAGGCCACTTGCTCAACTAATTAGCCTCGAAAGTTGAGCAAACTTTTCTTCATACAAATTATTTTCGAGACTCGAAAATGTGCTCAGTTTTCGCAGTTTACGCAGTTTTCGAGGCTTTTTCGCGTTTTCAGGAATACCCTCAAAGTAAATGTAAAAGTGCTTTAAAATACCCATATTTCAATATTAATTGCTCTATCAAAGTGGTAGCTGTCGTCTTTGCGTCTTTTCATGGCATTAGGTATGCCACGACAATTTTTTTTAAAACGCGCTATATAGTCAGAATGTACTTAAATCCGTTCAACTTCAATTGTTCCAAAACTCGTACTGATCGGTTATAATCATCTGTTCTTTTGAATGCTTAGTTTTTTTTTTATCGCTTGCACACGTTTTGCAATTTCTAGTAAACTTGTTTGCCATCCTATGCAAATTCTTCCACTCATAACGATGTTTTCATTTCAATTCCGTTTTCCTCCACGGAGAGAATTATGATACTCGTCGCTTACTTTATATTTCAATACATCTTTTATTCTTCTGCTGCAGCTCATTAAATATTTTCTTAAAATCATCGACCCTTCCATCAACGTTCTAAGTTTTCAAAAGTGTTTGAAATCTGATCTAGTCATACTGCGTCTGCTGTCCTTTTTTCATTATTTCATAACTTTTGAATCGTTCAACATCTACACTTAATTCATATAAAATTATTTCTTATTCTGTTGCATTCAATATCCTCGGGTGACAAATTCTATCATGTGGTAAATTATAGCTTCCAAAAAACACTCTATCTCTAAACATTAGTTGACACCCGTTTTTGGGGTCAACTTTCCTTAAATGAGTGGCTCCATGTTTGGGACAGGATTCAACAATGCAATCCCAGGTATTATAATTAGGCCTCTTCGAGTACTATCATTAGGCATACATTTCGAGCTGTTATGTACTATAGTTTTAAGTACAACAACAAAATTGGCTAAAATTCGGGCATTTTCGGCCATCGGGACAGGCTTTGGCAAGGCAACCCCAGATATTCTCGGGCTCGTCGAGCTCTATCATTTGGCATGCATCCCATCCTGTAATCTTATGCACTCGACTTTTCTACAGCCGGCTCTTGAACTGTGGTAGGTGGTGCGGAAATGTGTACATATCATGCAAAATACAACCGTTTTAATTTTTGAAATCGTAATATCTCAGGAAAGGTGGCTCGTAAGAAAAAGTATCTAAAAAATTTTGTAGACAATTTGCAACTCTATCCAACCGAATTTTCCAATAACTCTTACCGTTTATGCGAAAAGTGCTAAAAACGATATTTCCAACCTTTGACCTTGAATAAAATTTTTCGCACAAGTAGAATTAATAGGGACTTGATATTTTATTTGAAACATTGTACTAAAGATCTGTATCAATTTTCAGCTCTATGCGAATTATTGCAAAATTTCAATTTTTTTTTGTTTAATTTGACTGAATTATTTATTTAAAATTCTTATGTATTTTCAAAAAATTTCTAATTTTTTCTAGTTCCCACTAAACAAAGGAATCGATTTCATTGCACTATATAAATTAAATTTAGAGATTCTGTTTAAACATTCTAGATCCTGTTTTGATGATTCTGATATCTTACTATAGGTTTCCCGAAAACCTAGTTTCAAATGCTCCACCTCCATTTGATCTAGATGTTGATAAATGGTTTATTTAATGTTGCCAAATGTATGGACTAAATTATCCGTTGATACATTCAACCCAGTATTTCATTTATTTAATCACGAATATGTGTTCACTTGGTTGCCTTCGTTTTTCTGGCAAACCAACCCATTTCATCTTTGACAATTCTCCTTTAGTTATATGAATTTGTTCCCAAATATTTACGGATCTGATCTGTGGGACTTTTCAATTTGACAGGATATGATCTGTTGGCCCTTAAAATTTGGTAGGATCGCCATTTGGACACTAACTAGTGACCGAGGCTGCCGCACATGTATGTAAGTTTCGGTTGAATCCGAATATTGTAAATAAAAATGCCAGTTTTAGTCATAGCCGTTACAATTCTAAGATTGATATTTTATTTTACATAATTTTGAGTTACATTAGACTAAAAGAGAAATATATATTCTTAACAAAATTTCTTACCTACATTATTTTCCCATTAGTCTACATTCCTCTATGTACATAAAGCATTACCCCAATCAACGGCAATATGTCATGGCACAGGATCGTTTTATGTTTGTTAACATTTCAATTAGCAATTGAATTTATTAGTTGCTGCACCATCCAAATGCAAACCCGTCATGCTTTAAAATACGTAAATTGCTGATTAAAGAAAAGATTTAGAAAATGAATCGAAAAAATGTTACTTAACAAACAAACACCGTGAAAATCCAAAAATAAACAACTTTTGACTTCTTCTTGTTGTCCTTGAAGATTGATAATGCCATTTCGACGTTTTGTCTGTTACCTGAAAAAATTTAGATTTTTAATTTACCACAACAGACGATTTAGTCCAAAAAGAAATTCATTTACTATAATCAACTATCCTTCATAAGCGAAAAGGACGTAAATCAAAAAAATTCATATTCGTGATTTTTATGACATCGGATATCTTAAGAAATTACACGTCTAATGAACTACATACTCCAAATGCCATTATCTTAGTTCAAGCATATAAAAAATCTTCTAAGAGAATTTTCTCTATCTCAATTTTACAGGTAGTATGTATTTCAAAAAATTATCATAAACAAAACATCGATTATCTGAAACACATTGTTTTGAGATACACCCTTTTCGCTTCTGAGGGCAGTATTGGCCAAGCATAAAAAAAAATTTAATCTGAATGTTTAATATTTAAGTCTGGTTAACTAATAAATTTGTAAAAATAGTTGTATGCGAAAGCAAAAACAAAATCTCAAACTTTACTAGTACAATTATAATTGCTATGCATACATAGCAAATTGCTTAAACGCCAGAGCTACCCATCAAATTTGTATTTTGTCTATTGTGAATTTTAGCATGAAAAGAAGAGGAGCTATTTCGAAAATATTTTAGAAAATCCATTGTTTTAAATGTTAGGTGGCAAAAAGAAGCAATTTTAAATAAAAAAAGTAGAAAGAACAACAAACGAGTACTCGCATAAACAACGAGTACCAAACTTAGCAACTTGTTTGTTTTTTTTCACTCATAGATAGCGACTTGGCGAATAAAGCACAGCTAATGACTGAGAGACATTCAATTTTCTGTTGTTTCAAAGAACATTGTAACTGCATTAACACGAAACATAAACGGATCGGACTGTTAACTTATATGTTTTTATTTTATTTTACATGACTTTGCAAACCATAAAGGACAATTTTTTTTGTATCGAAAGCCGTATCGAAGAATTCACGTCCCCGGGGGACCTGGAAGGCATTCGGCCTCGTGTTTTTCGTTTATTTGCTTAAGTTATCGTATTTGAAACCATTTTCGCAGAACATCTGATAAAATTTTAAACTTCCTTAAAAGTTTTACCTTGCGAAATGGAATTTTTAATAATTTTACTTTGCTCTGTCGTAGAATGCTTTCCACGACCCACTAAAATGCAAAAACTTGAAAAAATCATTGGAGAATTGCACAAAAATAATGGAACTTGTTACGATCAAATTTTTTTAATAAGAGTAAATACCTTATCTTGAGAAGTAAAGGAGTGGAACACTGCTATTATTTTGACCGCCTGAAAGTACAAATTACTCAATATAATTGAAAACTTAGAAAGTACCATTATTTCTTTTAGAACAAAATGTTATGTGCTTACTTTGTGCACTTATCAAGCAACTATATTTTAAAAGATAAGAAGAAATACAACGTCATTTGTTCGAAATATTTTCTTTCAATTCATAAATGGCACCGCACTGCTATTATTTTGACCGCTGCTGTATATCTGATTTCAGGAACCAGTTAGTTGATCTTTTTTGCAAATCATATTTTAATGAAAAGAGCTTTCAACTTAAACTTTTAGCGGATCAAAAAATTAATATTTTAAAAATCTCAAAAATATTTTTTGGTTAGTATATCTCGAAATCCTTATGTGATGGTCTATAATTTTGTTCGGCAAAATTGATTAAGAACGTCCTCTTTTAGTATTATATCGTGGGTACTCTCTCAGAAAAACACTCACACAATACTAAGTATGTATTTTGAAAAAGTGCCTAAAAAACAAACAAACTAAGAAAATTTATTTTGGGGAATTCGTATTTGGACTGCAAATTCTTTGTTATAATGCAAAATACTGCTGCAAATATTTTTTTGGAATGCTAATCTCTTTTCATTATGCCGATTATTTGTTTAACGCCCTCTTTTATGAAAGGCAAAAGCAACATGCATTAAATTTTGGAGAGGAAGTGGAATGAATACTGTTAAAATTTCTTTTAAAAATCTTTTTTCAATTGGAATTCATAAAGAGTGTCCATTTCTGGAATGGTTATACCCTTTCCCTTAGTACTGGATCAAAAACATTCCCATCTTATGGAATAAAGAATTAGATTAAAATCCTTCCAAAAAGCATCAATAATTTACAGCTTTGGCGGAAAACTGCGTAAGTTTTAATTTTATAGGGAAAATAAATATGTGAATAGTTTCCATAATAATATGTTCATGAAAAATGTCATAAAAAACATGGTAATGTGAATATTTATTTATTTTGAAATTTTTGTAGATGATGAAGAGAGGTTACGAGAAGAACTTAAAGATCTGATAGATGATAACCCTATTGACGAAGCAAGTGACGGCGATGACTCTGATGAGTCTTCGAATTCAAAAAAACGCAAAAAACATGATGACGATGATGAATTAGATGATCGTTTAGAAGATGATGATTATGATCTGATTGAAGAAAATTTAGGAGTCAAAGTGGAAAGAAGGGTACAACAATATTGATTCATATTAATAAAAATAATGTAAATGTTAAATTTTAGAAACGTTTTAAACGTCTTCGTCGAATACAAGATGAAGAAAGCGACGGAGAAGAGGATCACGTTGATGAAGGGCTAGCAAGAGAAGCAATTGCAGAGCAATTGTTTGATGAGGAAGATGACGTAAGTTTGTTTAATAATTTTTCTTATACTTATTCTTATACTCATATATAATATTTTATACCCTACACGCAAGGTATATTCCTTCGGTTCTTCCATTTGTAACACATAGAATGGTGCTTGGAAGGCATAGAAAAATTTATACATGTAGCCTTGATGAACGTTGGTTCATGTAGGGTTTTTCCATTGGGACGGGTAGATGAAAATTTAAAATTGATTAAAATAAGTTGTATGTGAGTTATCAGGATTTTTTTGTTTTATTTGAAAGGCATATTGATGACATTATGTGTGGAATATAACATCGTTCAAATGGCCGCCGCGGCTTCGGTGGATGGCGCGCAGCCTAGAGGTCCAATTTTCGATGACTCTGGCGCATAGATCAGGTTAAATTTGAGCGATTGGGGGTTATGTTGACTTTGAGGGCACTAGTCGTTATCGGCTTATTGGTATGGACCTGTTACTTAAGGAAACCCTATAAGCAACAATCTAACGGGGTCAAATCGCACAAAGAACACCAATTTTCAGAAAAAAAAAACTTATCATTTCCTAGAATTGCTCGAAGCTGTAACTTCTTGCCATGGTGATTTGTCTTTAGTGACTGAAAAAACAAGTAAACAACATGGCAACATGGACTTAAACTGCCAACGTCTACTCGTCCTTATTGAAAAACCCTATACTTCGTATGAGCTCAAAAATGTTTTCAGCTTATTTCTAATAACCATCCATTCTCTTCAATTCAAACATACGGTTGTTTGAAAAAAAAACTTAGTGGTAACTTGTATTTTGCAAGCGGCCATACCAAGTATGTGTTTTTTTTTTTTAACAATGGAACTCGTCGTTTCATTGTTCCAAGTGCTATATTAAGCACTTTCATTATTTCCGTAGCAGGCAAAAACGGATTATGTTGCGAACATGGAAAGCTTTTGTCCTCGTGTTTTTCGTTTATTTGTGTACTTCATCGTATTCGAAACCATTTTCGCAGAACATACGATAAAATTTTAAATTTCTTCAAAAGTCGAAATGCGAAATGGAATTTTTAATAATTTTACATTACACTGGCGTAGAATACTTTCCACGGCCCACTAAAATCTAAAAACTTGAAAAAATCATTGCAGTATTATACACAAATAATATAACTTACTTTTTACGAACAAATTTTTTTAATTAGAGTATAAATCTAATCTTCAAAAATTACAAATTACTCCATATAATAGCAAACTGAGACAGTACCATTATTTTTTTGGAACAAAATGTCATATGCTTATTTTGTGTACTTGTTAAGAACTATATTTTAAAAGATAAGGAAAAAACGCGTTCTTTCAATTCATAAATGACGCCGCACTACTATTATTTTGACCGTAACTGTATACGTATATTTCGAAGAGAAATATTTTCAAAATTTAAAATTCTTTTCTGTTTCATAACGGTATCTGTATCAATATATATTTTCAGAATGTGGAAAGACGCTCAGAACGCAGTCATAGAGAAAACGAAGCATTCGAAGAAGATGAAGAATCTGACTCTGACGATGACTTCATCGTTGATGATGATGGTCGCCCAATCGCAGAAAAAAAGAGAAAACGACGTCTAGTCTTCAAAGATGCGTAAGTAAAAATTATACAAAAAAAAACTAATGAGACGTTAACTAAGTTTTTCACTTACAAAAACTAACCGTTGTTGAGTTGTTCCATGGTTGCCAAAGCGATGAACAAGTGGATGATGACTTCTAATATTTTAAAACCCAAAAAAATCAAGTCAATACTAAGCCAAATACAAATACAAGATTGATAATACTCTTATTGATTTCGTTGAAGTTCTTAAATGTTTAAGAGCAGAGCTGGACAGTAAAAAATATTTTTTGATGAAATCGATTTTTTTTAAAATTTTATGGCGAAATTCTTTTGTCGATACCATTACCATTTAAGGGGACATGACACCTTCAAACATTTTTTTTCAAATGTATAAATTTAATAACAAACAAGATATAATTTTGAAACTTTACACATCGGTCATTCTTTTAACAACTGCACACGTGTTTTTTGACGTTTTTGAACATTTTTTTAAACGAAATATCTCAAAAACTATAGTATTTGTATTTCAGTTTTTAACAGAATGCTACAAGATCGTGTATCTTATGATAAGCATAAAAGCATTTAACAAATCAAAAATATTTTACAATACTAAAAAAGAAGAACTTAAAATTAATAAGTTTAATTCAAAAATTGCAAGTTGAGGGATCCATTAAATTAAGTTACAAATATATTCAAGAAGTCTCTTCTGAAATTGTGTCGATGATCTTATCAGTTGCAATTCAGACGGGAGATTATTCACCAACCGAATTGCAGATACTAAAAAAGAGCGTTCCAAAATTAAACAACTGTATCGCGGTATTATTAGTCTCAGGCCTCTACGAGATTGCGCGAATCGCAACATCTCGAAAAGGTAATCGGGACACTTGTTGTAGATAATATTATGTAATTTAATAATGTCCTATAGCTGTAATATTGCTCTAAGTCCATTCCGAGCATAGATGTTTTCAAGTGTCACACTTCTGATTCGAGGTACGCTATAAATAAATCTAATGCAATCGTTAAATGCTACATTAAGCCTGCGTTTACATTCAAAATCTGGACATGGGCAAACCGAACAATTAAAAGTAAAAAAAGGCAATAACATGTGTCCGATTTCGTTTAAATTTTACGAAAAAAGTGAGTTACTAAAACGTGAAAAAAAACCTGCCTAAGGTACTAAGGTATGCCATTTTAGGGGTTGTAGTTGTATAGGTGTCATCCTCTGTTGTTAAACCACGACCACATTTTTCGTGTAGTTAATAAAAATAAAAACTAAACATATTCATTAACTTAGTTATTTTTATACTTATTTTTTAGTGAACAGTTTTGTGACCTAAGCCAATAAAAACATTTTAAAAATTTTTTAATATTTTATATAGACTCTTTTGGATCTAATGCAGAGCTGTATTATTTTAGGCATACTCGCTATCAGTTTGTCTAGTATTTGATTACTGATCTCAAGTTTTTCTTTTTTTTAGCTAGCGTAACACAATATACATAAAACTAAAAATATTTTTTTTATGAACAATTTATCATTTCCAAACAAAAACATGAAGCCTAAAAACGGAAGCCTAATATTAAAACAAATAGTTTTAAGGTTAGCAACAAGCACATGATATTAAATTCGATATTTTTGTATCTTTTTTAGATCTCTCCAGGAAGGACAAGATATATTTGGAGTTGATTTTGATTATGACGACTTTGCGAGATATGAGGAAGATGAATACGAGGAAGAATCAGAAGGTGATGACGAGTATGATGAAGATGTAGAAGACGATCGTGGAAGAAACAAAAAAAAATCTGCAAAAAAGAAAAAAGTTGCTAAGAAGACGATTTTTGATATATATGAGCCTAGTGAGCTAAAACGTGGTCATTTTACTGATCTTGATAATGAAATACGAAAAACTGATATTCCTGAGCGTATGCAATTGCGCCAAGTTCCAGTAACACCAGTTGCTGAAGGATCCAACGAATTAGAAGAAGAATCTGAGTGGATTTACAAGCAAGTATTTTGCAAACCTCCAGTTTCACAACAAGATAAAACTGATGGAACTCGAGAGCGATACAAAAAACCACTAAGTGCAGTAGGAAAAATCAAACAAGCTTTGGAATTCATTCGGAACCAGCAACTAGAAATACCATTCATTGCTTTTTACCGTAAAGAATATGTTAAGCCAGAGTTAACTTGTGAAGATTTGTGGAAAATTTATTATTATGATGAACGCTGGTGTCAATTGCTAGCTAGAAAAAATAAACTTCTTGTATTATTTGAGAAAATGAGGGATTATCAGTTAAACGTTTTAATGAGCAATACTGATTCCCCAATTCCAGATGATGTGAGGATTTTAAAAGACGAAGACTTTGAAAGACTGCGTGAAGTTCAAACAGTCGAAGAATTAAAGGATATTCACATGTTTTTTCTCTTGTATTACTCCCATGAATTGCCTAAGATGCAAGAAGAAAACAGAAAAAAAGATAGAGAGCGCAGAAAGCTCCTTCGACAAGAAGAAAAACTTCAAAATAGTCAGAATGGTGAAAACGATGTTGAGGATGAAGCGATTGTAACCATTGACAATGACGAACCAGAGGAACAATTAAAACAAGCTAAGGATACTGGTCCATATGCTATGTGCCGGAAAGCTGGGATATGCGGTTTCGCGAAACGATTTGGTCTTTTGCCAGAACATTTTGCTGAAAATCTTCGTGATGGTTATCAACGTCATGAAGTTGAACAAGAATCCGTTGGACCGACTGATATAGCGAAATCATATCTTTGTCCAAAATTTATGACAGTAGATGAAATAATTCATGCGACTAAATTTGTTGTTGCTAGACAAATATCTAGAGAGCCTTTGTTGCGAAAATGCTTTCGAGAGATATACTTCGAAAGGGCAAAAATAAATGTTCGCCCGACAAAGAAAGGAACAAAAGAAATTGATGAAAATCATGCATGTTATGGAATGAAATACCTTTCTAATAAACCAGTTCGTGATTTGATAGGAGAACAGTTCTTAAGGCTTGTCATGGCTGAAGAAGATAATTTATTGGAAATAACAATTTCAGACCAGGTTGAGGGAAATACATCCAATTCTTATTTAGACGAAATTAAACAACTTTATCAACGTGATGAGTTTTCAAAAACTGTGCAAGAATGGAATACTCTTCGCGCAGAATGTGTTGAACTTGCTCTTAAAAAGATGGTTGTGCCTGACCTTCGCAAAGAATTAAAATCTATTTTAATTTCAGAAGCAAAGGGATCAGTTTTAAAATCTTGTTGCCTTAAATTATCGAATTGGCTGAAAATTGCTTCTTATAAACCAGACTTTTCAGAGGAATATGGTTACGATGACTGGAGTTCTTGGAAAGGCATAAGATCAATGGGCATAGCCTATGTACCAGATTACACACAGGCAGCATTTTGCGCTATCACTTCTATGGAAGGTGATGTAAGCGACTATCTGCGAATGCCTCATATCCTTAAAAGGAAAACTTCATACCGGCAAGATGAACAAGCACTAAAAATTTCTGATTTAAAAAATCTTAAAGATTTTATCCGAAGTAAAAAACCTCATGTAATAGTTATTGGCGGAGAATCTCGAGAGGCACAAATGATTCAACAGGATGTTCAAGAAATTATTAAAGAATTAGTTGAAGAAGATCAATTTCCTCCAATTGCTGTTGAAATAATAGATAACGAATTGGCAAAAATATATGCAAACTCAAACAAAGGAGCTGTTGACTTTCGAGAATATCCAACATTACTAAAGCAAGCAGTTTCATTGGCTAGGAAAATGCAAGATCCTCTTGTAGAATATTCTCAGTTGTGTGGTGCAGATGATGAAATTTTATGCCTAAGGTATCACTCATTACAAGATCAGCTTCCTAAAGAGGAATTATTAGAACATCTTTATACAGAATTTATTAATCGTACGAATGAAGTTGGCTTAGATATCAATTTAGCAGTTCAAAATTCATATACACTGAACTTAGTTCAGTTTATATGTGGCTTAGGGCCACGAAAAGGACAAGCACTTATTAAAATTTTAAAGCAGTCCAACCAAAGATTGGAAAATAGAACGCAGTTGGTGACATTGTGCCATTTAGGTCCGAAAGTTTTTATAAACTGTTCAGGATTCATAAAGATTGACACTAGTTCTCTTGGAGATAGTACTGAAGCATATGTTGAAGTTTTAGATGGCTCTCGTGTGCATCCTGAAACTTATGAGTGGGCTCGAAAAATGGCCATAGATGCTATGGAATATGATGACGAAGAAACGAATCCTGCTGGTGCACTAGAAGAAATTTTAGAGTCACCTGAGCGATTAAAAGACCTAGATCTTGATGCGTTTGCAGTTGAACTGGAGAGGCAGGGCTTCGGAAATAAGAGCATTACGCTTTACGACATAAGGACAGAACTAAATTCTCTTTATAAAGACTTAAGAATTTCTTATCGTTCGCCAAGTGCAGAGGAACTGTTTGATATGTTAACAAAAGAGACGCCTGAATCTTTTTATGTAGGAAAAATGGTATTAGCTACTGTCATTGGTATATCACATAGAAAACCTCAAGGTGAACAACTTGATCAAGCAAACCCTGTTCGAAATGACGAAACTGGGCATTGGCAGTGTCCATTTTGTCTGAAAGATGACTTTCCCGAATTATCTGAAGTTTGGAATCATTTTGATGCTAGTGCCTGCCCTGGTCAAGCGACAGGAATTAAGGTACGATTGGATAACGGTTTATCTGGTTTTATTCATATAAAAAACTTATCAGACAAACATGTCAAAAATCCTGAAGATCGTGTTCAAAATGGTCAAACAATTCATGTCAGAATAATAAAAATAGATGTAGACCGTTTTTCAGTAGATTGCTCTTCTAAAAGTTCTGACTTAATGGATAAAAATCATGAATGGCGACCACGAAAAGATAACTTCTATGATTACCAATCTGAAGAAAAAGATAACCGAAAGGAAGATGAACATAAACAAGTACGAGCTAAACAACAATATGTTAAACGCATTATTATACATCCGTCTTTTCATAATAAATCTTATGCAGAAGTTGTTAAAATTATGGAAGGTATGGATCAGGGAGAAGTTGTCGTTCGCCCATCAAGTAAAGGTTCAGACCATTTAACTGTAACATGGAAAGTAACATCTGACATTTACCAGCACATTGATGTACGAGAAGAAGGAAAGGAAAATGCATTTACCTTAGGCCAGAGCTTATGGATTGGCAACGAAGAGTTTGAAGACTTAGATGAAATAATTGCTAGACATGTTAATCCAATGGCGGCATGCGCAAGAGAATTACTTAGTTATAAGTACTATCGAGAAACAAGTGGTGGATCAAAGGAAAAAATGGAAGAAATACTTAAGGAGGAAAAACTTAAAGATTCGAAGAAAATTCATTACTTTGTGTCTGCATCAAAAACTTATCCTGGTAAATTTTTACTCTCATATTTACCTAAGACAAAGTGCAGACACGAGTATGTTACTGTTATTCCTGAAGGTTTTCGCTTTCGAGGACACATATTCGACTCAATGAATTCATTTTTGAAATGGTTCAAAGATCATTATTCTGATCCCATAGCTTCAAATACTCCAACTTCAACTTCGGCAATGCAAGCTAGTACAACTTCTAACTACGATACCCCAAGAATAAATGCTAGGGATACAGTTGGAAAAAATTCAACTGCACCACAACACTTATCGCAGTCTGTTTCAACTCATACTCCTCACTATCCGAACACTCCAGGCTATCAAGGAGGATACGTTAACACACCATATACACCTAGTGGTCAAACGCCGTTTATGACGCCTTATAGTACACCCCATTCTTCGCAAACACCACGAAACATTATTCAGAACACTCCAAGTCCAAGTTCTTCTTCTTCAAAAATACATTTTGCCCGGCCATCCCTACCAACGTTTAAACAAGGACGAGAAAGTGGAATTGGTCATGGGGTATCTCCAAGGTATGAAATGGAACGCGGCTCAGCAGCGCACCAACGATCTTATCCAAACTCTCATAAAGAGGGAGTTGCATGGCAAATGGCTGCAGACTCTTGGGCTAGACGAAAACCAACAACATCAGCAACAAACCGTTCAGTAACAAATGATTTCTTTAGTGGGGGAAAAAGTAGCAGCTATGCAATGCAAAATATGGAATACTCTCGGAAAACACCTCAATTTTCAGACGATGCTATACGATCCACAGATTTGCAAAAAAGCCCAAAATCATTGCGCAGTACACCTCGTACTAATACGTCACCACATTCGATGAACCTGGGGGATGCAACTCCACTTTATGACGAAAATTAGTTCTGCAATATTATTTACTACTTTTAATTAATCTTTTATTATTATAACGCAAAAATTTATAAATGCTTTATATAATCGAAACATTGTGAATAGTCAAAAGAAATATATTCACCTAAAACTATAATAGAATCAATTAATATTTGCAAGTAAACAAATAAAATTCTTCTAAATTATTCCAACATCATTGTGACTTCATAATTTATTTCATGTGTGCGTAGGAAAGCCTAACCTAATAAGTAACAAAGAGACTAGGCATGTTGACCATTAAAGGCTTAGTCTCTTATTAATTTTTTGAATGCCCTCACGCAATTATTTGATGTCAATATTAATTACACATTGAAATTACTTTTTTTTTCATTTGAATCCGAATTCGGCGTCGAAGTTTTTATAGCACGTGGCAGAGTTTTGAACCATTACTAGTATTTTAACGTATGCGATCTTGAGACTGGGACGTGACAGAACTATTCTTAGAGAATGAAAGACTTAAAAGTTTTGAAATCTGCGCTGCGGCCGGTCGGAGAAACTGATGCCATTTGAACATCAATTGAGTGCCGGAAGAAAATTTTTTTTAATCTTACACAGAATACATCTGCGCACTTATGATCATATATAGAAAGTGCCCTTTGTCACCAAGGAGCCACCGTTAACTTTAAGGTCTCCGGTGTAATGCGTGCAGTAATGCCAACTTTACCATGAGCGTTAATCCGATCAATGATACTAGCATTCACTGATCAGATGCGTCCAAAATAGATCACTTGGGATTAGATGGACGCGCGCAGGGTTGATTTGATTAAAAAATGGCATTAATGCACGCATTATATAAGAAACCTCAAAGTTTGGCGGTGGCTCCTTTACGATATAGGGCTATTTTCATCGTAATAAACAGGGAGTTGATCGTAAAATTAATGGAATAATGGAAGCAAGAGATTATTTTGATATTCAAGTGGCCTTATACCCACCTAGTCTGAAATAATTCGGCTACGAACTAGGCGATACCATCCCTTTGCAGGATAATGACCCGAAGTATATGGTTAAAATTGCAATGAAATGGCTTCGAGACCAAAATATTACATGCTTGGATTGGCCAGCACAGTCACCAGAAATTATCCCCATTGAAACTTTGTGGAATATTTTTGAAAAAAGTACCTATGAGTCAAACAATGTCGCCAATGGACAATGGTCCGTGATCAGTACTCAAATACTGGACAAATTGAAAACGAACGAAAATACACTTCACGAATTAAGCCAAAAGCGGCCACATAAAATATTAAAAAATAATTTAAAATGTTTTTATTACTTTTAAGTCACAAAACTGTTCACAAAAGACTAAGTATAAAAATAACTACCCAAGTTGAAAAAAATGTGAAATATTTTAGTTTTGATTTTTTTTTAGCTAGAAGAAAAAAATTGCAAGTTTTCTGTATACTTTTTGTTTAAAACCATTTTTCCAAAAAAAAAAATACAGCCTTAAAATTAGAAATATGCTTTTTTGTGAACAGTTTCGTGGCTCACTGTATATTAGGTTCGCTCCAGACATTTTTGGAATAAGTTCTGTAACACTGTCAAACACGAGAGAGCGTAAGAAGTTTACGCTCTGTGAAAGAATGTAAAAAGTGCAGTAATAAACCGAGAAGAGGGTATTTTTTCCCCAGACTACATGCTGGCTGGTTTAACTAAACGTACCCTCACTGAATCTGACATTTACTTAAATAGTTTCTGTGTAGCGTTTTGAAACTTATGCTTGTATGGGAGACGACACGCACTCTTTTCGAAATTCGACAACTTTTTGTCTGATGATTGGTCAACCATTTTTTGTATTTGTGTTGGTTTCATTACTTGAAAGTACCAGAAGACCGACCATTGTTCGGTTTTTAGTTTTATTCCTTTGGTTAAGAAAAAGCTCGGAAATATCTGAAAGAGGTTGAATAAGTCGAAAAATATTAAGTAAAATTAAAAAAAAAAATACGAAGTCGAAAGAAGTTGGAAGGAAATAGAGAAAAGTTAGAAGACAAAAGAGTTTGAAAAAGTTTAAAAAGTATGAAAAAGCGGTTGAAAAATGTTAAATTCTGAAAATTTTGAAAAAAATGAGAGGTTGAAAAATGTTTTAGCAGTTGAAAGAGGCCGAGAAATCAAAAAATAAGAAAAATCATGTGTGCAGTTCACACGAGGTAGAAGTGAAACCTTTAGAAAACTAAACTGCAATAAAATGAGAAGAAAATGTTTTATTAAAATGACAAAAGTTGACGAGATCTAGAATAGCTACAGCACTAAATGATGTTTCAAATTAAAGTACCCATCGAGCAGAGTGCCCGAAATTTATCAGTTTCGAGATCGGTTAAACAAAATCTGATGTATAAGCGTGGAAAGATCTGATATATTATTAATTGCTGTAGCTATTCTTTAACCAAGCCTTACCTTCGAGAAAAAAACCATACTAAGCGACACTAAGGCTAAAATAAATAGTGTCGCCTTTTGCGTTTCAGTATACACACCTAATTTCAAATCACAGAAGTTTCGCTTCAAAACTGTTTTTTACCTTTATTATATCTTAAAGAAACATCGCTGTACATTCGGCTATATGAATACGATGACAGTATTGTTTTGCCAAAAAGTTCGCATGTTTCAAGTAAACATTAGGTAGTGTACACATTTTGGTAAAAGAAAAATATCCACTAAAGTACAATTTGAAATAGATTTATGTGCACGTTTATTTAAAATGTTCATCTTACAGTAATAATAATAATAAGGCGCAAAAGCCCATAAAAGGCCTCGGCAAGCTAATCTCTCCTTACCAATCTGTTGTGTCCATTTCAATTATGAATGGTGTTCAAATTTGAAGCATCTTTTTAAATTTTAAATAAAAGACATACATTGTGTGAAATAATTATTTAGTTTTATTAGAAATTAAAGTACATTCCGTTCCGGTTAATAATCAAAAAGAATGTCGTTCAGGTGATCTTTGCTAGCCCGGCAGGCTGTCAATCTTTTAAAAAAATTTTAAATATCTTTTTCGCAGAATAATCTTTCAATATCTTCCAATTGACTCCACAAAATGTTTCTAATCAGATGATTGTTACTGTGAACAACGACGAATTTGATGCCATTGGCTCTTCAGCAACACTTGTGCTAACAGCTGAAATATATTCACTTGAGCGGCGGCCACTACGTGATAAATTCTGCTTTTTTATCTTGAACTTAATCAGTTTCTTCAAATTTATCAATAAGTTTATTGTTACGGTTTATCGGAGCATTTTCCCAACCGTATTTTGAACGAAATTTTTTCCAACTTCACCATATTTAACATAAGTTTTAATAATGAAAACACGTTGTTCACCCGTTCACTTCATACCTGAAAAAACATCGGTGTAATCTAGTCCCTGTAAAAAAAAAAAAATGGCAGCAAATTTTAAAAGATAGCTATGTTACAGTTTATTTTATCTACGTTGAGGAGAATTCAGTCCTAGTTATCCAACTGGGATTCCTGGTCGGAACGGCGATTATTGCGAAAATCTTTTAATGGAAAATTTTACTCTCGAGTCATTGCCAATATACCAATTTTAATTTTTTAGCGGCTAATTAACCGTGTAAATTAGTTCTGCATATTTGGAATTTTTATGTTATGTGAAATATCCAGGAGAAATAGGGTTTGAACAAAAAAATAATTCGTTACAGCAATCTGACCGCGGAATATTGTTGGACAAGCTCTTGTAAAAGCGGACAAAAAAATCGAACCGACAGCAGCTATCCGGGGTGGAGTGGGGTGCATTTTTAGGGGTCGAACACAGTTTTTCACGATTTCTGGCTAAACTGTGCATCATATCAAATAAAGTTCAATGCAAAAGTTGTAGGAAATAATAAGATCTACAACTTTTGCACTGATAATTTTCACATTAACCTCAAAATTTTTCGAAAAAATGGTTGAAAACCAGGTTTTTGGTTTTTAATTTTTTTCTTTGACAAAAAAGTTTCTATGGAGCTGAAACTTTGACAAAAGATACTTTTTAGTGTTACACAAAGGCAGTAATTCGCGGAGAGATCACAGATTTTCAATTTTTCGGTAATTTTTTCCATTGCAGTATACCTTTTTTTACCATTTATCTAAAGAAGACATACCAACGAGTAAATGAGCCAAAACAGAACTCCTTAAGAGGTGTAGTTTTAAGAGAAATCGCAGTTAAAAAATTCAGTTTTCTTAGCTTAAAAATTATATTTAACAACAACCTCTAAATATTTCCGCCTGAAAAAATTACTGCTTTTGTGTAACACTGAAAAGTATCTTTTGCCCAAGTTTCAGCTTCATAGATACTTTTTTGTCAAAGAAAACAATTAAAAACCAAAAAACCGGTTTTCAGCCATTTTTACGAAAATTTTTGAGGTTAAGGTGAAAATGATCAGTACAAAAGTTGTAGATCTTATTATTTCCTACAACTTTTGCATTAAACTTTTTTTGATATGATGCACAGTTTAGTCAGAGATCGGGAAAAACTGTGTTCGACCTCTAAAGATGCACCCCATTCCACCCCGGATAGCTGCTGTCGGTTCGATTTTTTTGTCCGCTTTTACAAGAGCTTGTCCAACAATATTCCGCTGTCAGATTGCTGTAATGAATTATTTTTTCTTTCTCATTATTTCGACTAATTCTACTGGACTAATTGTGGAAAGTTTTTATGTGGCGTGTACGTTTTCAAAATAAAAATAGATAAAAGTTTCAAAATTGATTAATTTCATAACGAAACAAACGTTCTACAAACTGAAAACGACTTCAATATGAGGTATTAATATTATATTAAATATCATTTTTAAAACATAAACTAAAATAATAAAGTTATGGAAATACCTACATCTATTATATAAAATTCATTTTTTGTCTGTCTGTCTGTCTGTCTGTCTGTCTGTCTGTATTGTATAAAACACATACAATAATGAAGAAATTTAAAAAAAAAAAATTATGAAAATCCATTACGTATTGAGGAAATAACGACAATTTAAAAAAAGTCCTTTCAGAATTTTGTAATTTTAACATACAAAGTTAAAAGTGCATTTTTTTGCGTTTTGCCATTTATATGGAAAATTGGGGCCAATCGAAAAAAACCATTGCGATATTCGGATTCTACGGAAAATTTCACTATAGAAAATATTATCGCCATTTGTTGTGGTGTAAGTTGTTGTGAATTTGTAGAGTAATGTAATTATGGTGATAATATAAAGGCTAAATTCGAACACTTTTATAAAATTAAACCGGAAGGGTCTTACAAATTCAGTAGAGATTTCGGGTTAGCCAGCATGAATCAAATAAATTGAACCAAGGTGTTTAAAGTTCAGTTCCCCATTTATGTAAAAAAAATATACATTCCACAAAAATATTTTTAAAGCGATATTCGATGCGTCAAATTCCCGGCAAATTCAGAGGCTTATGAGTTCCTAACAGGCCAACGGAAAGACTCATTCCCGGTTACTTAGTAACCCTATTATGTTGGGTTCATAGATGGGAACAGAATTTTCTCAAACTATCGATTATAAAAAAAAATTACCATAAATTCGGAACCATAGGATGAATTCCAATAAAATGAGTGCCATTTGAAAAAAAAATTAAATAATCATATAGAATCTTTGAAATTTGGTCTAATAGTTTTCATGTTACAGTTAAGTGTGTCTCTTTTTTGGGAATTTATGCACAATTTTTTCATATTTTTTATATGGAAAAATCGAATTTAGGAACTAAAAATTATCTATAACAGAAAAAAAAATGTAAAATTTTTTAATGACAAATTTTTTGCAAGAACACAATCTTTATTTTGCAACTTAATTCGGGTATCCATTCTGTGAAGGAATAAAAGTTACGAGCAAAAAACATGTTATTTTTTAGCTAAAAGGACCTTCAGGAGAATCAAAAGTGCTCCATTGGTTTTTCTCGGAACGAAAAAAAAGACGCAGATATCTTTTTTAAGGGTCCTTCTAACTTTTGAGTCGGTGTCTGGCTGACTTTATTTTGCTTCATACAAATAGGAATATTCCCCAAAATAAAATATCAAATGGTTTACCATTCATACTTTTTGTTTTATGTCAATTTAACATTGTTTTATGCTTAATGAAACACCCAAATAAATTGACAAATAAATTAATAAAATAAATAAGTAAGTAAATAACTCCAAATTAAAATCTTTTTCGAGCAATATTAAATAAAATTATTTGATTGTTGAAAAGTGCCACGCCTAGTTTTTTAATTCTGTCCAATTTAAGTCGGGCATGTGGCGTTTCTTTTCGTCATTTGCCTGCCAAATTTCATAGCAATATTTTGCATGGCATACAAGATTTTGTGTTATAAAGTTCAAAATCAAAAGAAGTGCCGCGCCCCTCTTATAGTCTCAATAAACTTGAAGCCCAGCTACATTTTAATGTTATGCTCTTAGCAACTACACAAGTTACATCAAAGTCGCTAGAAGCGATTTCAAAATATTCTTGAGCTATATTTATTTTTATACAATTTTTGCACGTTTAAGAAGAGTATTTATATTTATAATATATTTTTATATATTATATTTGTATGTACAGTTTTAGCTCATTGAAAAAAAGAGAATATGCATGTATGTATTGCAAAACAAATGGTTTTTTAAACAATTGAAATGAACAAAACCTAAGAGAAATCTGAACAGAACATGCGCTGTATGCATTAAATATTTTTCTCTTAATGCAGCTTAGAAATGTGTAACTCCCTTTAGCGGAGAGCATATGCATTATCATCCTTGTATGTACTATAAATAATAAACAGGTACAAAAATCACCATGTTCTTTCATCAAGCGACAGACCAATCAGAACCGATATTAAGACTCAAGAAAATCTAAAATGTCCAGAGGGTGGGTTTACTTTCTGGTACGCCTTTTATTAATAATGAAAACATGTCTTTTTACAAACAAAACTGGAGTTAGTGATACTCATCATAGAATTCTTTATCACATCATTGTCTAGTTGTAAAATCTGTCCGGGTCTGTTTAGTTTAAATAATTCGAGGAATTCGTCAATAGATTAATTGTGTCATAATTAATGCAAATACTGTAGAGGAAGTGATTGACTTAACGTGGTACCTAGCTAATGTGCAATAATTATTTGTGTTACATTATAAATACAAAAAAATGATATGTTATGATGAAATAGTTCTATGATAGTGTGTTTCTTGCAATATTAGTGAGTTGAGATTTTATATTCGTATTGAATATTGTCCTGCATATGCAGGATATATAATAAATAACAAATAAGTGCATCAAAATTTATTCACCGACGACTTTTGACGCCTCAAGGGCGTTTAAATTAGAGGAAGATTTTGTGGGGAACTGTATGACAATGTCGATGTACTCGACTTCGGATAAAATGAAAATGACAGCTCCAAGCTGTTTTCCTGGAAGATATAGTCCCTCATATCGAAGTTCTGAACAAATGCGAAGATGTATGCCGAATCCATCGGTAAGGATACTTTATACATTTCTATCAAAAATAAAAAATCAATACACACCTGGTTTGTTAAAGCGAATATTTCTATACGCATATACGATACTTTTTTTTTGTCAAATTGTTCATTTCGAGTTTGTATTGGGTGGCTCTGTTCAGATAATCGTAATTCAGATACATATTATAAATTTGAAAATTTCAGAAAATTTAAAATTCAGACAAATTTAAATTTGAATGTTTCAAAATTCTGATATGTTAGAATGCAGACAAAAAATGCAGATAAAATTCAGAACTAAATTTTTTCGCGCTAAAACCATATGAATTGTAAAAAAATTGGAATATGAATTTTACGCGAAAAAATTTAAATCTGAATTTAATTTTTGTACTTTATTATTTTTAAATAAAAAAAAGTGTGAATTTTTCAACACATGAATTTTCTGTATAACATCATCTGTATTTCGAATTGTCTGCATTTTATTTTGAGTTGTCTGAATTCTGAATTATCTACCATTTTTTTATTATCTGAATTTTAAATCACATGAACTATGAATGGAATTTCGTAAGCCAACCGTTTTGGGAATGTTGCTTATTCAATTTGAGTAAAATGGAGGGAAAATTGATTTCACTATACAAAATGGAAAGGATAAATAAACAACCTGACAATCTTACCTCACTTTGCATTCTTTGTTTGCAATAAGTATTTATTGTTTGAATAATTAAAGCTTATTTTTGTTTGTTTTTATTTTATGAAAATGGATAGAAAACTAGAATGAAACAAAATTGTGATAGCTGAAATATTTCATATGTCCAGAGTGAATGCAGAAACACCTTCATAATACTTAAAAACTTGACATTAAAATTGTTGTAAAAATTTAAATCACGACTGTGAGCTACAAAAGTTTACGACCGGTTCGGTTTTGTGGTTAAAAAAGATTCATTCCGAGCCTTAAACATATCGACAGCCAGAGGCGGCCTAAGCCATTACGAGGCTCCGGGCAGGTAGAACTTTGCGAGGACCTTCTCTTTGTGGAATTAGTTTTAATTATGATACTTGACGAAAAATGCAAAGTTATTAATAAATCCCTGCATTCGCATCTAGTTTCGAAAAGTGGTTTTAGCGATAAAGATTTTAAATGTGATTTTAAAATAGCCCACCTCTGACTCGAGCCGGCAAACAGAGTGTACAAACTTTGTAATAAACCAAATAAAGATTTTGCTTGAAAACAAGACGATGCTGCGTCTCCTAAGGTGAGATTCCAGCAGTGACTTCCACAGGGCAAAAACTAATCAAGTAGACTTAAGTAGTTGTAGTTTTATCGACGGCTAAAAAGCCAATCAAGAATAATCGAATAACATTTATTCTTTATTATTTTGTCAACAATTTTATTCTTCACGTGACTTGCATGACCTCATTTTGTATATTTTTTCCGCGATATTGATCATTAATCGTCTTGTCTGCTACTTCTTTTAGATGAAGCCGTAAAATTGAATCAAATCAGGCTATTAACTTTACTAAATCTATAAAGTTGCCGATAGTGTGTCATTTGAATCTGTGTGATCTCGAGTCACATATTATTTTCTCTCTATAACCTCGAAAAGCTTAATTTTGAGATGCTTAAAAAAATTACAATTGCAAGCAGTCTTTCTGAAATATCTCTCCTATCAATCGTTGTACAACTTTTTAATCTGTTCTCTAAATTTAACCATTTCTACAAACAATCTTTGTCAATGACATGCAAAACGAAACACGGGAAATCCCCGAACGTAAATCGTAAATACCACGATAACTACCACGCAAAAGAGCCCGAGTGCCGTAGCGTAACATTAGTACCATTTAGAGGTCTGCATGAGTGCACTTGAAATGATCACCATATAAATTTTGGAATGCAATACGCTTCGAGCTCTTGAACTTGCATAACATTTTATTTGCGATTTTATTTACCTCTCCTGCTTAGTGTTTTGATTTGATTTGTGATTTTTGGTGCACAAGGGCTCGATGGACTCGCAACGAGCGTGTGGCTTGATGGTCATTTTGAGTGTACTCAGACCTCTAGTACCTAAACTTTTTCAGCTTGGGTTATTGCACGAGTGCGCGAGGCCCCGAGCGGTTGCCCTGCTCACCACTCACAAAGGCCACCCTTGTCGACAGTATTCAATAGGTACACAGCGCAGAACACTGTCAATAGGTTCCAGGAATGTGTATGACGAGGGATACAAAAATGAGGCGTCCTGTGGCCTTGAAACCGAAAAAAATGTACATACGCTGACAAAAGATTCAACTTATGGGGATCGTAACCTGAATGCTCTGAAACTAAAAACACGGCGAGAACGAAATCCTAGCTGATCGTCTGATTTTTTTTTAGTGATATTCACTATTTTTCAAGTAAGAAAAATTTTTTTTCCGGCCTAAGGTGAAAAACAATTTTTTTTTCTTTTGTGTGGTTTAAAATAACAAAAGATAAAAAACAATTTTTATTTTTATTATGTTATTCATCATTTTTTAAAATCAAAAACGAAGTTCTTTTTAGCCTAAAAACTATTGCAAACTATTTTTTTTTTGGGCTTTTTAAGTATTTTTGACAAGACAGAGCGAAAAAAAAAAAATAATTTTTCACCAGTTTCAAGGCCGAAAAGAATTTTTTTCTATATTTTTCATGAAAAATGGTAAAATAAATTTTTTTGTTTTTGGGTTTTGTAGTTAAAACACAAACACAACCTCTTGGTAACTCGGACTATTGTTCTATTTCCGCTGCCTTTCCATATACATAATAGTTTACGCACTGTTTCGCCGAAAGTCCCGTAATTTCAATTGGAAATTGTGTTTCGCTTATAGGAACATAAATGCCGCAGCCTCAATGGTACAAGAAATAATTTAATTAGGTATGCGGTCTTTCATACCTTTTAAAAAAGTTAACGCTAAACTTAAAGACCACTCTTGGTTTAATGAAACTAGCAGGTCTGAAGTCAGGTCCAAAGAGGAAACGTTTCGGAATTGGCGGCTCATTAGGAATGCTGATACCGAAAGGCTTTGCATCGAGGCTGTAATGTCACGATTCAGCGCGAAATGTTTCTTCACGAACAAAACCTGCGCAAAAGAATTCTTTCGCTACCGAAAGATAGCAAAAGTTTTTGGTCATTTGCTAAGAGAGTGAAGAATCAGTCCTCATCGACTATTCCTACTCTCTTAATGAATGACCAAATATTCACTGAACTTGCTGATAAAGCCAATCTGTTGGCTAGCATCTTTACAAAAAATGATACTCCGATAGCTGTCAACCCTTACTCTCTGCCCAGAGTAGGTCTTCGGCAATGACAACTATTTACATTATAATAAGGGCAGTAAAAAGAGTCATTGCAAGCCTCAACATAAGCAAAGCCTCAGAGCCGATAGCATTTCACCCCATGTTGTTGAGAAAGTGTGCCTCAACACTGGCTCGTCCATTACGCAACCTTTTTTTCATATCCTACACTAGTGGGATATTTCCATCATGTTGAAAGGTTGCTAATGTCCAACCAGTCTCCAAAAAAGGCGAGGTTTCTAACCCTTATAATTACCGATCCATTGCGATATGCTCTGCGCTCTCCAAAGTTATGGAGAGCGTAATAAATTTTCACCTAGTGAACTATCTGGAGCGCAACGGATTACTTAGTGATCGCCAATATGGTTTCCGTAGATCTCTCGACCTTATGTCGTTCCTCACTGAGAAATGGATCCAATGTGTTCACCTTTTCGGTGAAAAAATGGTTGTTGTTCTGGAAATTTCTAAGGCGTTTGATCGAGTGTGGCATCGCACCCTCGTATCAAAACTAATTGCTTTTGGTGTTGGAAATTCATTTGCGCGTTGGATTACGAGCTTCTGCAGTGATCGCTCTATCCGTGTTGTGGTAGATGGTTTTACCTCTAACGAACACTTCATTAATGCTGGAGTTTCCCAGGGTTCTGTCCTATCTCTGACTTTTTTCCTGGTTTTTATCGATGATCTTCTGCCATCCACCAACTCAATCCATTCATTTGCAACGACAGCAACATTTTTCATTCCCATTGCTTCAAAAAGCGCTCAATCACTGTGGAGGTTGAGAGTAAACGGTGGCATATGAATGACACACTCGCCTATGACCTCAACACAATTACCGAGTGGGGTCGTTTTAACCGAGTCAATTTTAATGCAGTGCTGTATGTTATCTCACAGATTAATGGATTTCTCCTTTTCTTCACTTAGTATGGCTGGCTTAGATATTACGAGGTCAACAACTCTTGACGTTCTGGGCAAATCAGTCCAAACGAACATGAGGTGGACAGATCATGTATTCGATGTGTCGAAAGAAGCGGCAAAGTAGATTGGTTTTTCAGAACGGTGCAAGAAATACTTTACTCCAGTTGACCTTCGTACTGTCTATTTTAATTATATTAGACCCAAGCTAGAGTACAACTCACACATTTGCACTGGGGCTTCAAAAACCACTTTGGAGCTGCTAGATCGTGTTCAGCGACCTGTGATGAAACTAATAGGCGATGAATCTGTCATCGCCTCTATCGATTCCCTTCACCACCGACATAACGTAGGATCTTTAACCCTTTTCTACAGGTATTATAACGGGATATGATCTAGAGAGATACGTGAACTGATTCCATCAGTCCAGATTTTTTCTCATAGCACTCGGGCGTCTCATCAGGCCCATATCTTTTGCGTCCGCCGGTGTTCAGCAGGACATCACACCTTCGCGATAGTTCTTTTTTTGGCCGCACGAATAAGTTGTGGAACAGCCTGCTTGCGTCTGTCTTCCCCGGCAATTGTGACATCGGCAAATTCAAGATGAATGTTCACAGTCACTACTCAATCGATCCCTCTTCCTTATAACTTTCTCCTTTTCTTAAAACCAACACGGTAAATTGCATTTATAGGGGGCATCCCCTCAGCAATGGCTTATGCTTAAAAAAAATACATTGGTTGATAATTTCACGGCCTATTATAATATCAAATTGCAAATATTGGCTCAGGGAAAAAAATTTTTTTTCTCTATTAATCGCATATTTTCTTTCGATTCTTTCAAAATCGAGAAAAATAAAGAGACAAACTAGCCTTAGCCATCGAATATTTTTTCTGAGTAACGCTTAAGATAAATGTGGTTTATTTTCCCTCCAAACATATATTTTATCAATGTAAATTTAAGCTTAAACGGAAAATTATTGTTTTACATTTTGGTATTATTAAAATAAAATTTATGTAAAATGTCCTTTTCGTGGGAAATATCATGAATTACATTGTTTTTTCTTAAATGGAGGTATTTTATTTTTTGCCTACATTTTAGCATGAAGTCGTGTTCGATATAATAAGAACAACTTAGTATAAAATCGAATTCGTTGTACAAAATTTTTATAAAAATATGTTATAATATCGATTTTTATTGTAATAACTTATTACGTATTAAGGTTTTAAAAAATGGAAAAGGTGGTGACCAAATGCATCTACATTTTTTTGTTCCGGTAATATTGTTGCATTAAGTCTAAAATGAACTGTTCGAAAAAAATAAGGACATAATTATGTAGACAGCACTTTTACTCGGCACAAGCGGGGGATTTTCAAAATTTAGGTGCAGATATATCATGTGTATTTGTATGACCTATTTTGAGTGCATTTTAAAATATTCAGTGTGCAAAAAATTGCAGAAAATCTCATAAAAATGGGATGAAGACAGCATTGTTTTCCTAGAGAAAGAATATTAATAAAAAAAATTGCTCAGCGAAGGCAAAACCTTTGTATTCATAAGGGAACTTCTTGGTGTTGCAACCGGCATGATAACAATGTTAAAAATTGGTCAACATATGCCGAAAGTAGAGATAGACGTTAAAAACCAACGAGAGACAGCATAAATTTATCGCGAAGATTGTTAAACAGCGTCCGTTTATAACCTCTACGCAAATTAGAAATAAATTGAAACTTCCAATAACATTTCTACAATACGAAAACGATGAATCGCCTTTAATCTGAAACCATGAAGCCCAAGGAAGTACCTTTGTTGATAGGTGTGCATTTGAAACGGACACTTCAGCTCGCCAGAATATTTTTGAAGGAAACTCAGACCGTTTGGCGCAACATATTATGGACGGTTGAGACTAAAGTTCTACAATTCCACCACGGTAGAGAAAAACAATACGTAAAACGTCCTCCTAAGCAAGAATTCAATGTGAAGTTCACTAATAAGACTATTAAGAATGAAGGCCTCAAACTGATGATGTGTGAGTGTTTTACCTGGAATGGCGTTGGACCTCTAACTATGATAAGGAGTGAGATTGAAAAAATCTTAACACACTTTTTACCTAATAATTTTTTTTGGGTGTAAAATTTAAAAATTTCTTTGATATAGTTATCTTTGAAAAATATGTCAGTTATTATTTTTAATGACAAACATGTTGATTTGTCGTGAGTTTGATCAAAACGAGTGAAGAAAAAGAAGTACGTCTTAAAATTATTAAAAATTTTCAAAAAAATCCAAATTGGTCCTACAAAAAATTGGCTAAAGATTTGAAGGTCTGCCATCAAACTGTTTCCAATATTATTAAACAGTTTCAGGAGAATTTGACCATCGATAGGAAACCTGATTCGGGAAGAGAACAAGGACCACATGATTTTGGGAAAGCCAAGAAAATTGAAAGCATATTGAAAAGATCTCCAAACACATCTGCTAGAAAATCTGCCCGGTTAGCCCAGTGCTCTGACTATTTGGTGTGAAAAGTTAAAGCCAATGCAGGTTTGAAAACATACAAAGTCCAAAAAGTTCCAGACAGGAATGCTGCAAAGAATATATACGCCAAAAATAGGGCTCGGAAATTAAAATCTAATTTCATACAAAAATATTCGTGTTGTATAATGGACGACGAAACATATGTGCTGGCAGATTTTAAGCAGCTTCCGGGTCAACATTTTTATATTGCTGATGCTCGAGGAAATGTCGAAGAACAATTTAGAATCCAAAAGCAGACAAAATTTCCTAAAAAATTCCTGGTATGGCAAGCTATATGCAGTTGCGGCAAAAGAAGCAAGTCATTTGTTATAGTTGGCTCTATAAATACCGAAATATGCATCAAAGAATGTTTGAAAAAAAGACTTCTTCCTTTCATAAGAGAGCACAATGTGTCCACATGTTTTTGGCCCGATTTGGCATCATATCACTACGGCAAGAAAGCTCTGGAGTGGTACCAAAGTAATAACATAGTTTGTGTACCAAGATAGGCCAATCCTCCAAATTGTTCGGAGCTAAGGCCAGTGGAGATATATTGGGCTCGTGTGAAAAGAAACTTAAAGAACACAAAAAAGGTGTCCCAAAATATCGAAGATTTTAAAAGAAGATGGGCAAACTGTTCCAAAAAGGTGTCTGAAACAACTATCAAATCTCTAATGGAAGGCTTACCAAAAAAGGTCCACGAGTTCATAAATAATGGTTAGAACTATAAAAATTATATTTTTCTGTAATTTGTAAAATATAATAAATTAATTAAAAAAAAATTCAAAACTCTAAGATCAACCGTTTAAAAATTATTGAATTTTATATATGTAAGATTTTTTCGATCTCACTCCTTAGTTGGAACTTTGGATGCCAGTTACTATGTTGAAGAGTTACTAGAAGCCGTAATGTTGCCTTATGCTGAAGAGGAAATGCCGATCGGGGGATCTTTAAGCAAGATGATGACCTCAAGATTACCTCAAAGAAAGCAAAGACCCTAGACGCTAGACTCAAAAATTCTGATGAGTTGTGGCAAACAACGAAAAAAACTTGGGAAAATATATCACTCTCCAGATGCCAAGCCCTTATGTATTCAATGAAGTCCAAAACTGCCGAAGTAGTCAAAAATCATGGGGGAGCCACTTCCAATTGAATATAATGCCATGAGAGGGCATTTGATAAATATAAAATTGAGTATTGTATATTTTTTATCCTTGTTCTTGTTTTTTCGAACAGCTAGGGGATTGATTTTTTCAACAATTTTTCCATTTTTTTAAACCTTAATATGTGTTAAGTTATTACAATAAAAATCAATGTTATAAAATATTATTGTAAACTTTTTGTACGACGATTCCAATTTTTCACTAAGTTGTTCTTATTATTTCGACGACTGTAAGTAGGTTTTTCGAAAAATTTCAATAAAATCGAACACATATTCTGTCCTCACGCCGTTTACAGGTTTCAGCTAGCTCAAATTTTGCGCCAATTATTTTTAAGCCCCATGGTAAAATAAAGGCAAAAAATAAAATACAAATACAACTACAAAATTTTCTAAATAAACATCCGAGTATATGTGTTACCGTGCAAATTAATTTAAGGCCAAACTAGTTACCGTTAAGCCTACAAATATGCAATGAAATTTTAATGCAAAATCTTTGTGGCTGTCGAAGCTGGAGTTGGATAATACTATAGGATGTAAATCCTGAACAGCGGCCGAAGCCTTTAGCACGCACCAACTTTTATGCAGAAGTTCTTTGGTATGCAAGGCAAGGCATTAAAGATTTACCAATTTCATTGTATGCTTGATAAGTGGGCAGCCATCCGTCAGGATTTACAGCCTTAAGTTTGCCTAACTTTGATTTCACTAGCTACAGTAATTCTACAGAAAAGTTATAGTAAGTGGGAGGCCTTCGGCCGCGGCTCAGAATTTACATTATCCAATATGTTCAACATAAGGCTTGCAAACACCTAGTTTAGGATAGAAAAAACTAGTTTGTACTAAAAACAAGTTTGGCCGGTAACATACAGCTGCTGACAACTAATTGAAAACGAAGGCATTCGTTTTGCTCATATATTTTTCTATATAATTTCATTCAAATTCATAACATAAATAAGTCTTATGAGTGATTTTATGCTCAAACCTCAGGTTTGACCAAGTCAACTAATTGGAAACAAAAAAATTATTTGCAAAAAATAAAAGAAAAACTTGATAAAAGATTTCAGAAACGATATTGTGATATTGTCAGTACTTGTAAAAAGACTTTTCGACCAATTTTGCATATCCTTAATCGTGGGTAGTGGCAAAAGTTGTACACTGGCCATGCGTATGCCAATTGTTGAGCTTCGAAAGACGGCCATAAGATATCTCGCGATATCACTACCAAATTGCTTCAAAAAGATGGTATTCAATGCACTTGATCATTTCGATACGTATGACACAACAAAAAATGATCTTCGCAAAAAGAGACCTCGTAAGACTTCTGGGTACAAGGATCGCAAAGGCAAAATTGGATCCTCGTAAGACTGCTGCAGACATCCAACACGAAATAACTGCTCAATACGATGCACAAAAATCCAAATGAACTGTCGCTCGTCCATTGGTTGAGGAAGGACTCCATAGACGAATCTCACGCAAGAACCCATTGGTGACAGTTAAGCAGAAGAAAAGCCTCATACAATTCGCTTGTAGCCGTTTTACATATATTCTACCATCTGGTCCAAGGCGTTTGATCTTCGATTAGTTGACTTTGTCAAATCTGAGGTTTGAGCAGAAAATCACTCATAAGACTTATTAATGTTATGAATTTTCAATAACAAAAAAATTAGGAAAACTATCAATACCACAACGAATGCCTTTGTTTCCAATTAGTTGTCAACACCTGTATATAAGGGGGCGTTCAAGTATTACTTAACGCAATTTTTGAACATTTTTGACCCTCCCTCCCCCCATGTAACGCGCCGTAACGTTTTTCAGTATACCCCTTCCCCCTCCTTAAACGTTACGTAACACCCAAATGACCATATTTGCCTAAAAGTCACAATTATGTTGCGCAAAGTACCGGAAAGTCGCTAAAATACCTTTGTTAGAGTTTTAATCGCGTTTGTGATTTCTAACTCGCAATACATGCGTATGTATGTTGTTTATTTTATTTATTCATATTAAGGGTATTTCTCTCAACGCGAAAACTCGAAAAGCGCGAAAACTCGAAAGTTTTCGAGCTTGCTTTCTTGCCCTATCAATGCAAACGCGTAAATGATTGAACAATGACAATTTAACAGTTTGATCAGTAATGCCGTGTTGCAGTGTTTTAATCAAAACATCAACTATTTCAGTTATTGCTGATTTTGTTGGAAAATAATCAAATTTTTTATCAATTTCTTTGTTAAATAAAATAGAATCCTTAAAATGCCGCAAAATAGTGAAAAAATTAAATTGATTCATTCATTCAAAATAAGAATTTCAAATTAGCAGGAAATTATTTCGACAAACGGCAACACTGATTCACTTTCCGACTTTTCGAGGCTACTTGCTCAACTAATTTGCTTTGAAAGTTTTCGAGGGTTGCGCAAACTTTTCTTCATACAAATTATTTTCGAGGCTCGAAAATGTGCTCAGTTTTCGAGGCTTTTTCGCGTTTTTAGGAATACCCTCATTGTTATTTAATAAACAGTCACACATAATGTGATAAACATTTCCTTTAGCTTAAAATGGTGAAAAATGTGACGAAAATATTTTATTAGAATGACAAATGTTGGCAGGATCTAAAACAGCTACAGCAATTAATGATACGATATGCCGCGATATGCTTTTTTTTGTGAGAACATACATACATATGTACTTCTTCCATCAAGCCCGGCGGAAGACCTGTCCGCGGAGTACAATACTCGAAATCCGAAAATCTTGCGGGTGTAGAATTCCCCACCCAAACTTTATATAAGGCTCTATCAATATTTCTGTATGCCATTTAGTAGACAGCGGCTAACCACTGGCGGTTTTTTCGTCGGCCGTCGGCATTGTGTTTAAGTGTTTATCGTCTTACAATTTGATTTGAATTTGCCGCATATTTGACAAACGCAAAATTTGGGAAATTTTCTTTGCTGACAAGTCGAAATTAGACATTTCGCTTGCAAATGTGCTAGGAAAATGCTAAAAAATAGTAGTGACCCATTTCCTCGCAAAATGTTCCACCTAAATGAAAGTTTTGCATATTATTTGTGAATTTTTGTAACCATTTGTTGTGACGTTGTTATGCCCTTACCGATAAGTGGAGCGATTAGCTTAGTTTGGTTATATTCCTTATATAAGAAAGTCTGGACAGAAAAGGATGATAGGCAAGGGGACCGAAACGACCTACGGTCGTAACCGTAAATGTCGCAAACGTCGCGCTAATTTGTGACATGCCAACACTGATAACTACATATTTCATTGCTTATCCAATGTTCAAAAGATAACGATGAAAACAGTCTAGATCTTAAAAAAATCTAATTCTAAGTACATTTGATTCTCAGGCCACGAAAAAATATAAATAAAATAAAAAAAAAAAAAAATTACTCCTTACACATAGAGCTGATATTTTAACGCAAAAATTAAGACAACCAAACAAAATGACAAAGTTAGGAGCGATTAAATGAATGAATCCAAATCCGACATTTTCTAAATACATTAATTTTTTCTACAGTTTGTTGAGTCTAATCGTTACAAAAAAATTTTTTGTTTTGTTCCTAAGAGGCTTTTTTTCTTATGTACTTTTTCCCGCTGAATTTGGATATAAAATTTAAAATTTTTTTTTTATGATACAGTTATTGAGATATTGTTTTTTTTTTATTTTATTATTTTTATTTAATCGTTCTTGGTACCAAATTAAAAGTATTAAAATGAAAAACCAACGTGTATGATTGTGTTTTCCATTGGATAAGCAGTTCAAAAGATGTTGAAAAATTACCAAACTTTTTAAGAAAATCAAGTTTTACAGTTGATTCTGTGGCCGAGAAAAAATAGAAATGTGGATTTTTGGAACTAGTTCCTTTCAACAGTAACAGGTGTATTCTAAGTTATTAGATGTTTTGAAAAAACTTATTCTGATAATATTAAAACACCAAAAAACATAAAGAATTGCAAGTGATTAAACTCAAGAAATTGTCGAAACAGTTAATTTATTGAGAAAATGTGGGACTTGGAATTATTCATTCAATAGATCCCAACTTGGTCATTTTACGGCCGATTTTCTTCTAGTTATTCTAATTTTTTAACTAAACACTTTACGCAAATGAAGTAAAATTGGAAGTTTTTCACCGATTTCTAGAATTTTGTGGCCACAGAATAAACTGTAAAACTTGATTTTTTTTAAAAATGTGGGAATTTTTCGTCGATATCTTTTGAACTGCTTATCCAATGAAAAATCCAATCATACACGTTTGTTTTTCATTTTAATACTTTCAATTTGGTACCAAGAACGATTAAATTGCGCATTTTTAGCTCGGGATATGAATTTTGAAGTGAAAGACGTAAAAAAAATGAAGAGACCAAAATAAGGTGCTGACAATAATTATAAGACACTTCCAAAACTTATCTTTAACCCTCGGTAAGGCTGCGTTGTTTATGTTTTTGCAAAAACTAAAAATAGTGAATGAATGTACAAATAATAAGCTTTAAAAAAATATATATTTGATATATTTTAAGAACAGCATTGGAAAAAGCCGATAATTTTGATGAGAATGCACACATTTTTGTTTACTGGCAACTGTATCAAAATTATAAGACACCTTCTTAATTTTACGGTCAAAACAAAGAAACAAGTAATGGAATGTAATTATTCTTTAACTTAATGAAAGTTAGTAGCCAATATAGCGATCTAGGTTTTTCCCAACATCAAAAATGCGTTTTTCCACCGAATTTATTAGGTTGAAGAACAAGTTTGGTTCGAGTTTGTTCCAATCACTTAAAATTACTCTTTTAAGATCGGTAACATTTTGATATATTTTTTTTTTTCAGCATATACTCACCGTGCCAAGACTATCTAAACATTTTTATGGGGTTTAAGCCCGGAACGCATGCAGGCCAGTCCATAATCTCAACGGAATTGACTTGTAAAAAGGTCATTGTCCTGTGACTTGTATGAATACGAGCATTATCCTGCATGAAAATGTAGTTTTTCTTTATTTTCAAGCAAAAGAGGTGGCAAGCTACTTTTCCAGCACATAAAAGTACTCTTTCACTACTCAACTTTTGCTGAATACGCTCGAGACCATAACTGTAAAACTTGCTCTTAGAGAAAATAAGAGATTCCTTCCTCAGATCACGCCAATAATGACGAAATCTATCTGGTCCTTCCAAATGAAATTTGTTTTCATCAGAAAGAATAACTTACTTTGAGAATTCACATTGCCATTGCTCAGTTCTGGTCTGGAGCGAATTCAACAAAAGTTATGTGCTCGATTTACAACTTGCGAGGTCAAGAATGAATAGTGAAAGAGTACTTTAATGTGCTGGAAAAGTAGCCTACCACCTCCTTTGCTTAAAACTAGAAAAAAACTCTACATTTTCATGCAGGATAATGCTCGTATTTATACAAGTCACAGGACAATGACCTTTTTACAAGTCAATTCCGTTGAGATTATGGACTGGCCTGCATGCGTTCCGGGCTTAAGCCCCATAAAAATGTTTAGAGAGTCTTGGCACGGTGAGTATATGCTGAAAAAAAATATATATCAAAATGTTACCGATCTTAAAAGAGTAATTTTAAGTGATTGGAACAAACTCGAACCAAACTTGTTCTTCAACCTAATAAATTCGGTTGAAAAACGCATCTTTGATGTTGGGAAAAACCTAGATCGCTATATTGGCTACTAACTTTCATTAAGTTAAAGAATAATTACATTCCATTACTTGTTTCTTTGTTTTGACCGTAAAATTAAGAAGGTGTCTTATAATTTTGATACAGTTGCCAGTAAACAAAAATGTGTGCATTCTAATCAAAATTATCGGCTTTTTCCAATGCTGTGCTTAAAATATATATTTTTTTAAAGCTTATTATTTGTGCATTCATTCACTATTTTTAGTTTTTGCAAAAACATAAACAACGCAGCTTTACCGAGGGTTAAAGATAAGTTTTTGAAGTGTCTTATAATTATGGTCAGCACCTTATCTCAAAAACTGTACCATAAAAAAAAATAAATTTTTATTTCCGAATTCTGCAGGAAAAAGTATACTCGTATAAGAAAAAATAACCTCTCATCAAAGGAACAAACAAAAAAAAAAGTAATTTTGTAAACTGATGTTTCTTATGGGAGTTATAAAAATATCAATGGTAAATAATATATGCGATTAAATATTATGTAGGAATTTATAAACACATAGTTATGCTCGAGCAACTATGTGTGTGCCAGTGATATGTTGCAGTTATTAAATTTAACTTTTTTCAATATATATATTTTGTGTATATATCAGTAGACTTCAAAATTTTTATTTTATTTTCTAAATTATACTATATGTACCTATAACTTTATTTTAACTTTTTTGAATTTTCTAAAAAGTATTTATTTTATCACAGCTTTGGAATTCATAAAAATGTCTTTTATGTATTCCATTATTTCCTTGCAATTAACGTAAAGTTAAAGTTCAACCAACTTCAACATTAGTAGAAAAATGTTATTTATTTTGTGTATTTATTTATTTTATTTATATTGAGTACAATTTATTAACATTACTTATGTGAACAGAAAGCCTTTGCGAAATGTTAACAGCGAACTGCAATGTTGACAGTCGCTCGATCAGTTGCACTGTGCTATGCGTTTAACAGAATATTGACGGGAAATTGTCAACTATTATCCGCTGTCAAAATAAAAACACACATGAACGTGATTGAAATGGTACAGAATTGTGGCGGACTACTGCAAACCTGCCGACGGGTACTCGATAGAATCTAATATAAATAAAATTAATTTTTAACCAAAACAAAAAATAATTTCTTGTCAACTGAATTTTCGGTCGCCCGTCGTGATTGTGTTACTCGAACGATTTTCCGACGGGTTTTACTTTGAATACGGGCAATCGTTGCCGATTTCTCATCCGTCTGTTTAACGCATTAGTATTATTGCAATATTTGATTAAAATGTTCATGTTACAGAGGAATGTTATCGACAGAAAGAATAAGCAACTGTTAAATTCAGACTTTATAAATGTTTAATAAGCCGCGCGATGCGATCATTTTAAGGATGAATGATAACTTTAATCAATAATCTCAATTAAATCGTAGATTAAACTGCAATTTGTTCTTAATCGCTAATTAGTCACAAAAACGTCGATAACTTATTTCGTGCAATCGGCTGTTAAATTGCAGTTCCACGACAAAAGTTAATATGAGAAATTTCTCCGATTAACGATGTAAACTCGACAACGTTTGACATTTGTTTTATTCAAATAATTCAAAAATTTTCTGAAATTGAGGAAATGCTAAAATATAGCATTTATTTTTTTTATGGGGGGCGTCCATACGTGAAACTCAGTATTTAGTTCAAATTGTTAAATGTACTGACACACCAATTTAATCATTACAGTAATCGAATACTTTTGAAAATATTTTTCGCAACTGTCAAATGTACTGTTCTCAATTAACTTCAACTGTCGATAAGAACAATTCACAATTTGGTAACTTATCTCTCAACTTATTTAATATTAAGAAATCTCAGTTCATATAGACAGTGAAGTTAATTGAGAATAGTAAATTTGACAGCTGAGAAAAATATTTTCAGTTGCAATTCGTTTCTGTAATGATGGGAGAGATTGTAGATTCAACTTGTTGTCCATAACTCTCTTCATCTTCACAATGGCACTCTGCTGCGCTTACTCCTACTTTTAGGATTTTAATTTATAAATGTACACGTTCTTGCAAAAATCTGTAAGGACAGACTTTGCCAGAAGAGATTATAAGGCAATTGGCACTCTATTTGTAAAGGTGCGATCTAAGCAGAAATGCAGCAAACATATTTCAATTATGCTCATCAGGCTTTGGAACGTTCAAGCCGCAGGAATTTTGGTAAAATAGACATGGAATGGATAGAAAGCGCTAAGGTTAAATCGGCAGTTTATCTCACCAAGTTGAGTCATTGCATTTTACAGTTTGAATCAGTTACTGCCTCACGTATGTATGTACGCCCCCTTAAAAAAAAAAAATAAATGCAAAATATTTTAGCATTTCCTCAATTCCAATATAATTTTGATTGAATTATTTAAATAAAACAAACGTCAAACGTAGTCAAGTTTACATAGTTAATCGGAACAATTTCACATATTAACTTTAATCGACAATTTGCACGATAATAGCCGATTACACGACATAAATTATCGATGTTTGTGACTAATCGGCGATAAAGACCAAATCGCAGGTTAATCTACGATTTTATTGAGATAAGTTAACAGGCTTTAAAATGTTAAAGCTGCTACTGATATTAACTCCCTGTCAAATATTTAAACAAGCTCTACTAAATGAAAAGTAAAGTTTTTGATAAATGACTGCAATTTTTTTTTTTGCTAGATAAATATTTTCCTTCATTTCATGCCCTTGCCTCAACTTCTAGTTGATCAACATGGTTAGTAGTATCAGGATGATAAGGATTTGGGCGAACAGCGACTGAGCTGGGTAAAAAGTTTATGTCTGTAAAACTTTGCGGTCAAATGGAAATATTCGAGTTAATTGAAATCATTTGTGATTGAAGTGGGTTAAAACTTTTCGAAATGCTTCACCAATAAAAAAATCTAGATCATAGATTGTAATAGGCTGGCTAGGATACCTCATCATTCAGAAATCTATGGTTGAACTACTACATGCTTCAAAAAGTCCCGGCAAAAATGATGAAAAAATAAACTTTTTGATAAAAATCGATTTTGTTCTTCAACATAGTTCCCTTCGAGGAAGATACACTTCATCCAATGATCCTCCAACATTTCGATACCTTTTTTATAGTAGTCGACGTCGAGGATCTCAAAATAGGCATCAGTTTCGACCTCGACCTCCTCATTTGAGTAAAATCTCTTTCCCTGGAGCCATCTTTTCAAGTTTGGAAACATATAATAGTCGCTGGGAGCCAAGTCTGGAGAATATGGTGGGTGGGGCAGCAATTCGTTCAATTTTGCCATTGCTTTGAGCGATGAATGAGCCTATGCATTGTCGTGGTGAAACATCACTTCTTTTTTGCCATATGCTGCCGTTTTGCTTTCATTTCATTGTTTAAACGGTCCAATAACGCTACGTAATAATGGTTCTTGATGGTTCTGCCTTTCTCATAATAGTCGATGAGGAATATGCTGGCCATCACCTTCCCAGCCGACGTTTGCGTTCGAACGATTCTCACCCGGTTCTAATAATGTTGCCGACTGTTTATTGGACTCCGGTGTGAAGTGCTGGATCCATGTTTTGCCCATTGTTACGAATCGACGCAAAAACTCTTTCGGATTATGCCGAAACTTCTCCAAATTGGCCTCCGAATCACCGACACGATGTTGCTTTTGATTAATCGTCAGAAAACGCGGCACCCATCGCGCGCACAGCTTTTTCATTTCCAAATGCTCATGCAAAATATTGAGAACACTGCCGATCGACAACTTCATTATGTCTGCTAGCTCTCTTTTTCACTTTGCGGTCTCTCAAAAAGATCAGATGGATTTTCTTTGATGTTTTCTGATGTGGTAGCCTTAATTGCGAATTGTCAAAATAATTTCCAATGCTTAAAACCTGTATATTTCTGGTGTTCTTATCATACCATGCCTTGGGAACATTTATTTCTATATAAATAAAATGATAGTCCATCGATGTCTGCGCATCACGCATGATTTTGATCAAATTTTTTTAGTTTTGTTCATTTTGACACTTGGTAACTTATTAAAGTTATAAATTGCCTCAAAAAGTTAATTGCGCAAATATAAACAAGCATGCAAGCATAACAAATCGTATAATGGCAATTTAATGTGTTTGTTGTGTGTGCGTTCCGTTTTTTTCATGGCAATGCAATGGAATATTTATGGAAGAGAAAAAACAAAATATTCAAATTTTACTCTCTCGCTCTCAGTATCAATTTTTCAATTTACATTGCAAACAACAACAACACGGGATTTGTGAAGAATAATCAAAAATGACAGTAGGTCTACTAAGAAAATTTAAATTGTTTGTCTTCGCAGGAGAAACTAATAAACAGGCTACGCGTACAAAATCGCTGGCATTAGCTATTTGTTCATAAAGTTGTTTCATATGCTAACTTTTGACAGTAAGTATTTGATAAGCTGTAAAATAGATAAATGGCCAAAGTCTTTGAGCTTCATTAAAAATGTTACTAACCGAACAGTTTGAAACAAGTCTGACATTGTTTTGTTTTGGATTATTTGGAATTTTCTGGTGATACCGTTAAATTTTTAAGCTTGACAGCTAGTTTGATGCATTTCCCTTCTTTTAATTTTGAAGTAAAACAAAATTTTCAAAACTTTTAACAATGGCTAAGGAGCTCAACTACTAAAAAACAAAAATAACTTAGTCTTCTATTTTGATAGCGATTTTTCCATGAACTATTTGACCAACAGATTTATTTCGATTTGCTATCTTTAATGTTATAAAATTTATAATTTACGAGAAAAACAAAACGTTTAATAGAAATTGGCTCAAATGTGAAAGGTTTATAATATGTATAAAATTTCTTAAAATACGAATTTTCGCTTGCATGGCAAATTTCTCCCCAAGTCAAATGTTTCATAAACATCATTAATTATAATAATATCATAAATTTTGTTAATCGAATGTGGTCGTCTTAAGACGGTATTTTTCATTAATTTTCTTAAGCAACACAATAACAACGTTAAGAAAAAGGCTTAAGCTCATAAATTAAAAACAAAAATATGGTGTTTTTATTTCTTTTTGGCCCAGTCTAATATGTATACACTTTATTTCGAAAACGGATCCAGCGATTTTGATGAAACTTGTGGAGGTGGAGTGCCTAAAAGCAAAATTAAATTTGGGGTAAGTTTTGACTTCTTAATAAAAACTCTTTAAAAGCTGTTAACCTTTCTGATTAATACTAAAAGTAGTCGAAAGTAGATTATATAGATATTTGAATCCAATGCCGTTCTTGGTCCTTGTGATGCCTTTGGCGAGATAATAGGGCACCAATTTAAAGGCAAGAACTTCGTTTAACCAAAATTTAGCCGACGCACGCTGGTATATTTTGCTGAATGTAGGTACAAAAATCTGTCACGTAGCCAATTTATAATGGATTTCAATGAAATTAGGCATGTTATTATTATTATTTGCCACGGTAAGGGCATTTTATATAAAATTCACTTTAAGAATACCTACAAGTAGAACAATATTTTTTCCGTTTAAGCTTAAATTTACATTGATAAAATATATGTTTTAAGGGAAAACAAATCACATTTATCTTAAACGTTACCAGCAAAAATATTCCATAGTGATGGCTAGCCAATTTGTCCCTTTATTTTTCTCTTTATTTTTTCCTGCGCCAAGTTGTTTTTTACCGAATTAATCAAACAGTTAACATAGTCTCTCTCCTCAAACACAATTATACAATTTTTGTGAGCCATTAATCCATGGGACAATTTTATGTGCCCTACAATCGAATGATTTAGATATTTAAGTCTTGTTGCTGCCTCATAAATTTATAGTTTTATACTCAATCTTTAAAATTTCCTAATTCATTTTAATCAGATATTCAGTTTGAAAAATTTTATGTGGACTTTTCTTTAAGTTTTATCGTTTTAGACATGCCACGTTTTATTTTTTTTTTTTTCATAATTCAGCTTTATTTCAAATAAAAGATCTTATTAAATTCATGTTAAATAAAACTTAAAAATATGTACATATTTACTTTTAAATTGAAATAGTAAGTTACATTCTGTTGTTCAAGTAACAAGTGACGAATGCAACGAATGAACTTGACAAAATTGCAAAAAATTTTATTGATGGGGAATATACATAAGTAACATAATTTTTGTAAGCAAGAAAATAAAAATTAAGATTTATAATTAAATAGAAATATAAAGTAAATTGAAAATAAAAGCAATAAAAAATTAAACAGAAGATAAAGTGATAAACAATATACAAGTTAGACCAACGGACATAATAAATTTTCTAAAGAGGAGTAGCTAAACGAAAGCAACCATTGTTGAACATTTCTCAAAAATAAAGTCCTTACCCTTTCACATCCAATATCATAAGACAAAGCATTAAATAAACGAGGTGCAGTTGTGTAGTAAAAACGTGAAAAGAGCGTTTTATGTACTGTAGGAATAGTTACGAAATTACCTGAATTTACTCGTAAATTGTAATTATCTTGAAATCTTACAGAATAAAAACCAGAATTATAAAAAAATATTTTCAAGACTTTGTAACAATACAAATGTCTTACGGAAAGAATCCTTTGATGTGCGAACAAGCTCAAACTGGGGGTCCTACGATTAACACCACATAAAATGCGTAATGCATGTTTTTGTTTGACAAGTATTGGCTCTATTTTATTACTATAGGTACCACCCCAGCAAGAAATACCATACTGTAGTTTAGACTTAAACAAACCGTTATAAACCAATTTTAAGATTGGCTTATGACAGTATAAACTAAGATTGTAAAGTTGCCTTACTACAGTATTAAGATATTTTTTTAGATAAGAAGTGTGGTTTTTCCAACTCAGTTGACTATCCAAAATTATACCCAAGTATTTAAAACTATCTACACACTCGATTTCGAAACAGCCGTGGCTACAACTTTCATTGTAGTTGAAAGTAATAGCATCCTTACAATTGTTTGCAAAACAGAACCTTAAACAATTTGGAGAATGGTAATATAAAGGCCAGTCACCACTTTTTGCAGAATTTTTTAAATTGAAAATCATGAATTTTGTTTTCTCACTGATTAATAATTTATGTTCACTAAACCACTTTCTTAATAGATTAAGATCAAAATTCACATCCGAATATAAATTAAAAAAGTTTTTGCTAAAATACGTAAGAGCTGTATCGTCCGCAAACGCTGTTATTTTGCCTCTAAAAGGTTGTTTAAATAAGGAATTAACATAAATTAAAAATAGTAATGGGCCCAATACAGAGCCTTGAGGAACTCTTAGTTTAATAATGGTCTGCATACAATTTTTAATTTTAACCATTTGTTTTCTTTTGGTCAAATAAGACACAAACCAATCAAACATAAAACCTCTAAAACCAGCATTATATAATTTATGAAGCAAAAATGGATGGTTAACCATATAAAATGCTTTTTTTATGTCGATAAAAAGAGAAGCTGGAACTTCAGAAGAATTCAGACTTTTATAAATTTCACCGGTTAGTTTTAAAAGGGCTTCTTCAGTGGATCTGCCACTTCTGAAGCAAAATTGAGCAGCATTAAAAAAATTTGTTTTATCTAGGAATGATAAAATTCTAGATTTGATTCCTTTCTCAAAAACCTTGGAGAAAACAGATAAGATCGAAATAGGACGATAATTATTTAAAAGTGTGGTATCACCCTTTTTATGCAGGGGAAGAACGACTGCAGTCTTCAAAGCTTCTGGAAATATACCTTACCAAACTCTCCAATTAAAGATGAAACATAAAATGTCAGAAACGTGAAAAGAAATGTATTTCAAATCATAGCTAGAGATATGATCGAAAGATGTAGATTTTGATGTCTTTAAAGATTTTATTATGTTGATAATTTCTATAGCAGAAAATGGTTCAAAGAAAAAACTCTTTGATTGTGGAAAACTACTTAACATAAAATCTCCAAAACATGCTGAATCTATGTAACGGTCCTCACCAGAACTTAAGTTTGCAAAAAAATTATTAAATAGATTGGCTACTTCTTGAGGTTCAGAGACAGTTGTGTTATTTAAACTTAAAATAACATCAGCACAAGCAGTAATACGACCTAGAATATCGTTGACAATTCGCCATTCCTTCTTCCAAATTACCTACATTTTCAGAAAGCCTATTTCGAAAATATCTTTCCCTGATGAGTGGAATTTCCGTTTGAGTCTCGAGGCATAACTTATCATAATAGCTTTTTAATCTCATATTATTTGGGTGTTTTTTAATGCGCATACAATGTCGTTGCTTTGTTTTAATTTTATTTAACAACAACACATTCATCCATGGTTTAAGGCTATTAAATTTGTTTTTGTATTTATTTATAGGCTCTTTGCAATTAGAGATATGAAACTGTAATTTGTCAAGAAATAAGTCAAAAGCAATAGAAGGATCTTGTGCACAATAGACATCATCCCAAAATTCAACATTAAGGCAAGATCTGAGAGCGTAGAAATTGATTTTATTTTGTAAAATAATTTCAGCTTTGTGAAATCTTCTAAATTTATAATCGAATTGAATGGTAGTAAGACTGTGATCAGTTACCTTTAAAGGCATTTAAAGTAAGATGGGGTAGTCAGAACATTCAAGAACAGATATAAGAACATTGGTTTCAAGCTTAATTTACTTTTAGTTGATAGTAATGACTCCGCACATAAAAAGCGGGAATTTTCATACAATCATCCATCTAAAGGGTGTTCAAATTTGAAGATATTGACGTGCAGAATATGTGGTTTCAAGACGGTACAACATGCCACACAGCAACGGAATCAATCGACCTTTGAAAGTGAAGTTTAATAATCGAATAATTTATCGAAAAACAGAAGTGATTTGGTCACCAAGATCATGCGATTGAACACCATTGGATTTCTTGTTGTGGGGTTTCTTGAATAATAAAGTTTATACGGATAATCACATCAATATCGAGCAACTATCACTAATTGAACCATCATTATGTGAAAAAGTTATTAAAAACTTTGGTAAAAGATTGACAGCCTGCCGAGCTAGCAGGGAAGGTTACTTAAATGACATTCTTTTTCATTACTTACTGGAACCAATGCAAACAATTTATTTAAAATTTAAAAAGATATCTCATTTTTGAACACCCTTTACAAGCTTAAAAATTTTACAAAATCTATTTAGTTTTACTTCTTTGATACCACAAAACATTGTGAAGATTTGGCTTCATTTTCTAAAACTATAAAGCTTTATCTTTCAAATTGTGCTGAACTTAATGATATACGGGGGTCGTTTGATAATTCCGTGAAAAATGAAACAAGGCATGATTTTTACGGCACAAAAATGTTTTATTTCTCAATATAGTCTACTTTTAGGTCGATACACTTCGTCCAACGTTTCTCTAATTTGTTGATCCCATCCGAAAAATACGTTTTCGGAAGGTCCTCAAAATAGGCCTCTGTATCGGTGATGAGCTCCTCTCTGGTGGTGAATCTCTTTCCGCCGAACCATTTCTTCAGGTTTGGAAACAGAAAATAGTCGCTGGTAGACAAATCTGGAGAATATGCTGGATGAGGAAGCAATTCGTACTTCAATTCATGGAATTTTGCCACGCCTTTGAATCAGTCACACGATTGCGTTTATGGTCGAGAGTGAGGAAACGCGGCACCCATCTTGCGGATAATTTTTTCATATCTAATGATTTCGCAAAATGTTCCACACCCTACGGCCTCAACAATCTCGAGCACTTTAACTCTGCGATCGGCCAACACGAATTTTAGTGACCATTTTTGGTGTGGTGACCTCATTTGGGCGTCCAGAACGTTCGGCGTCACTTGTGCTTGTACGACCACATCGGAATTCAGTAAACCCCTTGTGAATCATTCCAATCGATGGTGCAGAGTCTCCATAATATTTATCAAGCCTTTCCATGGTTTGGCTGATGGTTTTTTTGCTCAAAAAATAATGCTTGATGAGCACACGATACTCACTTTTTTCCATTTTCGCAAAAATTCACAAGATCGTCTGTTGTCAATGGCTGCCAAACACAAACTAAGCGTCGCAGCAAGCTGAAATTTTGACAGTAGTCTATTAACAGATGGTAGTTGACAGAATCAGTGTTGCATTTAAGATTACTACGCGGGAAATTAAAAAATTCACTAACTTCTCAAATTGCCTTCGTATCATTATATTCACAAAAGTTATAGCCACCAATAAATTGTTTCTAACACGGTTTGCTCAATAAAGTATGTGGTTTTTGGGGCGCGCATGCTTTTGTTGGAAAATATGCCACCGGCTCATCGGTATGTTGTGTAAAGCATGCCAAGTTCGCTACCCTCGTTTTATATTTAACTTTATTTTTTTGCTTGGGGTTTTATCAGGGTTGAAAAACGAAGAACAAAATTTAGACGAAACATCTCAAAAGCTAAGCGGATTAAGATAAGAAATATGTTTTTAAGTTTCATAATGCTTTCCCATAGTTTTTGAGATATTTCTTTTCGAAAAATGTTTAAAAAAAAAGAGTATGCAGATTAGGCTGGGTCAAATTGTTCGGGTGGAAAAAACATGACCAAGCGTCTAGTGGAAACGTAATCTACGGTAAGTTCTAAGAAAATTTGACCAAGAAACCATGGGTATAAAATCAATATCGAGCCCCCGATTTTTAACAAGAAGATTTTAATATGAAATTTTTATAAAAAATAAGCAACTTCTTTAGAAACACTGCTTTATCATCTAAAAAAAACACAACATGTATCATTGGTTTTGTCAGCTTTCTGAATCTGTTTTTATCATAAAAACCATTTTTATAACCAGGCCGAATTTTGAGAAGGTTTTGTGAAAAATGGCCATAAGTGCTGAAAATCTTACAAGTTGTCATCATTTCATCTGCAGAAAATAAAATGTTCTTTATAATATTTATTACAGGGACGTGAACCGGTTCTGAACCGGAAAACCACTTTTTTTACTAACTAACTGAACCATTAACCGAACCGAAATTTTCCACAAATGTTTGATCCGAACCGAAAACTGAACCACTTTTTATAATGGTTTGAGGATTCATTCTGACCAATTTTCAATATATATATTTTGGTAAATATGGAAATTGATGAAATTTTCAAAAAAATAGGGAAGCATGAAATGAGTTCATATATTAATCATTAATAGATAAAATCAAATCTTTTGATAATACAAGGCGGCTTTCAAATAAGTAATGTTGATGTTTTGAACTTTTGAAATCACTACCCCGACAAAGAATTATCTGAATTACTCAAATGATTTTTGGTGTTCCAGCAACCCAGGTTTCGGTAGAGGGTATTTTCCACCCTGAAATTTATTCTCGGAGACTTGCGGGGAAATATTGACGAGGACTTGTTAGAAGATATTCTTCTCATCAATCTCAACTGATTATTGTAAATCAAATTTTTGTCAAATAATAATTTTTTACTATTTAATTATAGCGTAAGATATAAATTAAGTCTACATAAATGTTTCTATATTCTTTTAGATTGCTATTGAATAAAAATAATACAAATGTGCAAAGTCTTTTTTTGATTCCCTAACCGATGAACCGACCCGAAAACCCGATTCAAAAAAAAAACCGTTTTGACAAACTAATCCAAAAGTGCAAAAACGGTTCGAACCGACCAAATTTTTCACCCGGTTCATGTCTCTGATATATTAAGCAATTTTGTTAGTTTTTTCGTAACACTTTTCTTATTAATTACACCAATATTCAATTTCTTTCAAATTTCAAATAATATATCAGCTACTTGCGGAGTGAAAATTGAGTACGAGAACATCAAGCTTACATTTCTGGAACTCTCACTCAAAAAAAAAATAGTATATTAAAATATGGCGACCACTTGGCAAATTGAGTTTGCTCAAAAATAAGCCAAAAGTAGTATAGTTTTGATACAGCATTTGTAGCAAACTTAATCCAGTGACAATTGATGATGACACGTCCATCTCCGAGAAATGATTTTAAAAGTTGCAATAGCAAAACAATATTAACACACGCAATACACGATAATTTCCAACTGCACAACTTAATCAAAACAGCAATTTGAAACCAAAAGCAATGATATGATTTTTTGTTTTAAATGTACATATGTATATAAAAATGTTCTCGGCAAAAATCGGGGGCTCGATATTGATTTTAGATCCATTGTTTCTTTTGCAAGTTTTCTTAGAATTTTCCGTAGATTACGTTTTTGGTAGACGCTTTGTCGCGAAAAAATTTGACCCACCCTAATGCAGATATTTAAAGAATGACCGATATGTACATTATGTGTAGACAGTGAAATAAAACGGCGCAAAATAATATATTCATCAAAATTAATTTCGGCACCTTCAAAAAAAAGGCCCCACCACTTGCAATACAACTGAGATTTTCAAAAAATCCAATTAGTTTTTTTGCTAGATAAGTTAAGTCTGTTCGAGCCGAAAAAAGTAGGTAAATATTTATACAGTTTTATCACAAAAAGTGTTTCAGCCGGAAGAAATGTGGTGGTTGAGAGAAAAAATGAGAGTAAAAAACAACTGATCACTTCCCCTCCAAAAAAAGTTTAATTTTTCACCCAGACAAATTTCTGAAGACTCAAGGCTGTCAAAATCGTAGAAAACGAGACTCATTTTTTACAACCGACGGAAAAAAGTTTCTTGTCTTAATAGTATCTGTAGCACTTAATTTTTTTCACTTCATACAAGGTTGTCTTAAGAAACATAACAAAAAGTTTAAATTAAAACATTTTTGGTAAATGCTCGTTCTTCAATGAAATAGTTGACCGATTTTTAATGGAAAAGGAAGCGTAAAATTGGTATCACCTAAGGGGACGTCCATAAATTACGAGAGTCAAAATTGGGGGCGGAGGAAAAATCTCACCAAGGGGGAGGGGGCAATAAAAATCTCACGTCAACTTTTTAATGCAGAGACTGTACTTTATTATAGCAGATTACATTTAAAAACTATAAAGCAAGTCTCACGGAAGGGAGGAGGTGGTCTCGTCAGAACTCACCAAGATTTGTCTCACCATAGGAGGGGAGGAGGGTCAGAATTTTCAAAAACAAAACACCTCTCGTAATTAATGGACCTAAATAGTTCCACGGTAGTCGACCAGATAATAATTTTTAAGATATTGTCTTTGAATGCGCACAGCATTAGTTTGAAAAATTGGAAGTGTTGCGAAATGTAACCCCAAATTTTGACCTTCTGTCAAATAACGACAATACTTATTCTTAATTTTTGTTTGTACAATTCCTGCGAAAATAGTTTTTTATTTGAACGTAAAATATTATTTTTATACTAAGCAATATTGTTTTAAAATGTATAAAACACTTAGAATAAATCTGCAAACAAAAATCTGCAATCTGCAATCTACTTACTTTCGGATATATAGGCCATAGGAAACTACTAATATAGCTTTTTAAAATTCACTACGAGTTGAAGGTCCCTGCACACGTTTTAATTTTCAAGGAAAACATATCAATAGTTGCGTTCCCGTACAATAATGCACTAGTACAATTTGCAGGTTTTTACCCAAAAAGCGTTCCCGTACACGAAAAACCTGTAAGTGAGAACGAAAATGAGAGAGTAATTTATGTTCTCTCTTTGTAAGAAGTTACAGGTTTTTACCCGAAGAATTTTTGCGTGTAAACTCATTAAAAGTGTCAAACTATCAGCTGTTCTATGTTGTGCAAGCTGAATTGTAAACATTGAGTTTATTTTGACTATTTTTATTTTCCATTTTGTTCTTTGCGTTCATAGAATTGAATTTATTGCTCAACTACATTCAATTTGAGATGTTTATTTATTGTCTGAACTTAGAAAATTAACTTTTTGCACTAACTACATTCAAAATTTTTGACGTTTATTCTTGTGCTAAAAAAATGGTTTTTTCCGTTCCTGTACTTTTTACATTATTTCTCTTTCGCAGAGCGCAATTTTCTTATTCTCTCGTGTTTGACAGTTTTACAGGATTTTACCCAAAAAGTTTTGAAACGAACCTAATATTGGTAATTATTCGGAAAATCCTACAAGTTAAATAACCTTCCGTATGACACCTTTATTTTCAAAATCGATCAGGAGATTCTCAACGTATAACGATTTTTTGAAAAGCTATATTCCCGATTTCCGATGTCTATATCTCCGAAACTTCTGATTCTATATGCTTTGTCAGTATTAAAAGGCTAGTAAGAAATACAATATACAATTGTGATAATATTCGGTTTTGTACAAGAGTTCGAACACGAGTCGTCGTAACGTACACCGAGCGTTTTCTGCGCGCAGTACGAGAGCCTGCCGTGCGCACACAAGTCGCAAGAAGTTCACATACGAGTCGTCATCTTCGCTTCATCGTCACTGTGCGTACTCGGCATGACGACAAGCGTACAGCCGTGGCGGTTTTGAAGCAGCAAGCACTCGTATAATTTTATACCTACAAGTGATGGCATTTTAGGTGTATTTGTACTTTTCCAGTAAATTTGCATTAAGAAAAATATGCGTCAGTACATTCGATAAATTTTTACAACATTGGACGAATTTTCAGTACATTTAGACTATTACTTATAATAAAGTTTCTTTGTTTTTTTAGTAAATTTTTTGTCCTTTGAAAGAATCATATCAATGTTAATTTATGGGGCTTTAGTAATTGGACTTGATGGAGAGTCATATTTTTCAGTTCAACATTATATCAATTGAATAATCAGTCGATAAGAATTTTTTTTTTTTTGACCTGTATTTTGCGAATCTATAATTTCCCATTAATGATTCGGCTTAAGTTCGATTTTGCTCAAATTTTGGCACGTCAGAGTAACTTGAAAGATATCACCACAGGTCGGCGGGGTCCTGAGAACAAGTCATGCTTTGGTCTGTAACTATCAATTAGTCCATTTTAAAAACTTTAGTTCTTAAAGCCCATAAATACAAATTTATAGTTATGAACATCACTTTATTTGCTATGTCATCTACTATGTATAAAAAAATTGTTAAACCCTTCAACGACCCGATTAAGTGAAGTAGGCCTTACTAAAATATAACATCTTTGAAAATGGTGTCTCAAATCGAGTTTTTATTCATAATACTTTAAAAAGGTTTCATTTTGTTTGTCTTTTAATACTTTTTAAAATGAGCCACAACGCAGTAAAAGTAGTTCACTAGGACCGGAGACATTAGAAATCGAATTCGGTTGTTTTCGCAAGCTATGACCTAACAGTGCTCATGTCTTTCTACTTCAAATCTCACAAAAAGGTGGACGTAATTTTATATATGTGTGTAACCATTTTCTTGTAGGATATATTGGCCCAAGCCTTAGTCAATCTCTGTAGCCCACTAAAAGTTTATGATTTTCACAGATTTGAATAAAAAAGTTTTTGTACAATACAACATGTGTACTAGGGTGTTTATTTTGTAAATTTTGTAGATGGATTTTATTTTTTTTTTTTTGCCTATATTTTAGCTTGAGTAATAAAAATAATTGTCCCTGTAAGCGGCGCGGACAGTGCTTGTGTCCGAGAAAGCAAAAAAACGAAAGACAGATTTTTTTTTTTGCGTTTTAGTAAAAAAAATTTTATTTTTTTATATATAAATTGCAATAGGAAACACCCTTCGGGTGTATTTTGTCCGCATTTTTAGCCTGACGAAAACTGTGGGCGTGGTTTGACAACAGCGGGTGGCACCTCCCTTTTTCTAAGTTTTAGTAAGTCAGTTTTTTCGTAAAGTTTCAACAAAATCGGACATTCAATCGAAACTTTGGTTCTATAATGAATAAAAAACCAAAATTTAAATTCAAATTTTTCACCGATTAAAGATCGATCTCCAGGTACTGCGTAAGTTATATGCTTATAACGGGTGATTTTTTTGCTATTTGATTTTTCAGTATACATTTTTTGACACCTCACGCGTAATTCGTAACATGTCTCAACTCCACAAATAGACTAACAAGCGAACAGCACTTGAAAATCATTGAATTTTATTATCAAGAGGCAGTTCAAGAGCTGCCAATGCACCTTTAAAAATGCACTCTTTAGCGCGGTTTGTGGGCCGGCGGCATCAACGACTTTTTTTGCCCACAATGGAAGAATTGGGCTTCGTTGACATATGATTTCAACGAGCTTCACGAGCTTCATGGACTTATTGAGAGGCGAGTTTGGTGAGCAATTAATCTCTGGTTTTGGAGCACTGCATTGCCCGCCAAGATCATGCAATTTGACTCACTAGAGTATTTTTTGTGGGGCTACGTGAAGTCTTTCGTGTACAGAGACAAGCTAGCCACAATTGCAGCTCTGGCAGACAACATAACAGCTGCCATTGGTGAGATACCGGCCGAAATTCTGGAAAAAGTATGCCAAAATTGAAGCTTACGGATGAACCATCTCAAGCGTAGCCACGAAAAACATTTACATGAAATTATCTTTAAAAAGTAAATGGCAGGAATCGGATGTATCGCTCCAAATAAATATTTTATTCACTACTGCATATTTTCTATTTTTTTCTTAATTTTCAAAAACCAAACGCTGAAAAAATCACCCTTTATATTAATATGAAGCTGGTTTTACATTTCCTCACTTTGGATTTACAGTTAGAGATTAAATAATTAGCTTCCACAAAATATCGACCTGGCCTTATTTGCTTTGGTTCTTGATTTGTGGTTCTTTATTTATTTCGCACGATATAAATACGCATTAATTCCTTTGATAAAATTTATTCCGCGCTTAATAAGTAAAGAGACATATGAAATTGGAAATTCTCCACTGCAGAGACAAGGTCGCTGAGGATGGATCTGTAGTGAAAAATTAAACTGACAGTCCGTCGCAGATTAAGATGGGGTTATAGCCCCGAGTTCCTGGGGGCCCCATTATAAGATATTTGCTAGGAGTATAAGAAATAATAAGGGCTTTGTGGTATTTTTAGAAGAAAGGCAACGGAAGACCTAAGCATTGATTTATTATATTAAAAAAAAAAAGCGCACTATGTAGCTTTTCACTAAAAAAGTATTATAAAATATAAACTTGCTTAAGTTATTTGGAAACCAAAACAACTTCTTTATACTATCGATACACTTATTTCGGAGGGAAAAATTAGGTATTTTTAACATAAACGTTTATAAAAATTTTGTTATAATTCACTAATATTTTAATAATATAATTTCGAAATTTAATGCTATGATTTTAACATTTCAGACTCGTTTGTTGGAAGATGCTTCCCTGTTATGTAATTCATGGTCTGCTAGGCAAAATGTAAGTATAATTATAAATTAAATTATAGTAATAAACTAAACTTTCAACCCAAAAAATTCATATCCTATTCCGGTCACTACTATCTTATGTTGATATTTTAATGTTTTTCTTGAGACTCTTAAAGTAGACGAATTTTTTTAATTATGGGTAATTAATGTAATATATTTTAGAACTATGACATTACACATAAGACTAGTTTTGTTATTTAACAAAATTAAGAAAACCCAATATTTATTTGAAATAATATTTATCAATTTATTGTCTTTGACTGAGAAACTTTTTAATTTCAATAAAAAAGAAGTGTTGAAAAACCAAAACCAAAAAAACAGAAAACCAAACCTCCTGATTCTTGTATAAAATATTTGTTGAGCCAATTCCCCTTACTCCCCCACTATTCTCACCAAAATATTTAAAAAATCCAATTCTTGTCTCTTGTCCTTTGTAAAATTCTTCACTGAACTTTAAAAAAAAAATAAAAAAAATGTTGTCCAAACAATTCCTTCACTCCCCCATTTACCCCACGCCAAGACATTCAAAACACATTTAGTTTCTAAATACACCTTCCTTTTCAAAATTCTTCGCTGACTTTAAATTCTTCCCAGTAGTAGTCAAAGTAAAAATATTTTATTTTGGTGGAAATGGGAGGAGTGGGGGGAATCGCCTCGACGAAGTTTTTTTTTTTTTTTTTTGAATTTAGAGAAGAATTTTATACAAGAATTAGTGGGTTTGATTTTCGGACCTGTGTAATTAGGGGGTGCTCAATTATTACGTAACGCAATTTTTGAAGATTATTTATTGATGTAGCTTATCTAGAAAGCGTTTCATTATACACACCTAATTTCAAATCACCCTCCGCTAAAGAAGATTCACTTCAAAAACAATGTTGCGTAACGCGTTGTGCGAAACCCGCTCCATAATGTTTTACAAGACTCCACCTCCCCCCAAATGCGTTACGTAATACTTGAACGCACCCTTAGTCACTCTAGGTAACAATGCATGTAATCCATAAAAAAAGTCGAAAAAAAAAGTATTTAATTTTCATAATTTTTGGACCAAAACTTAATTTTTTTTTCTCAAATATTTTTTCTTAAAAGATATTCATGTAGTGGCGTTGACAGTTTCAAATTATAGTGTATTAAGGTGAATATAGTAAAAATAGCAAATTTTCTCCTTATAGTTATTATTTTTTTCGATACTTCCTTATGTGTAGAACAGAAAAATGGGAAACAAATTTAAAAAATATAATTTCGAAACATAAAAATTTTGCAGCTCTGGCAGCAACCCGTTTTTTTTTGTGAGGATAAACACGAAAATAAGTAAATTATCGGACCTTAGACGTTCCCGAAGACTTCAAGGACATGAAGTTATTTTGAGCATGCCTCATTGACCATTGTCAAGGTAATTAAAGTTCACGCGACAGACTCCGTTGATGTGTGTCGGGTAGTTTTCTATAAATAACCGTGTTGTTGCCTTTTTTTATAGAAATTGACAGTTTTGCGACTTTTCAGTGCACGTTCAACTTTTTAACGCTAGAAACTGAGTATATAGGCAATTGATTTAAATAACTTGATATGAAGAAATCATCTGATTTCTTTTGTGATTTTAATCATCTCAAACCTTTTGAGGCAGTTAGGGAAATTAATTTATTTTTTTGAATTAATTAATGACCATTGAAATTTACTGTAGGTTTTTCAGACACTATGCGAATTTTATCATAACTATTTTTTTAACCAAGGAATTAATCGAAACCGATTTTAAAAAGCTTCAAAATTATACCTTTGCTGCACAGTGTTTAAGTTGTTTTTCAGTAACCGTCCTGTTTTTCACGAGGAAATCATCAACACTGCCGTTCGTTCATGTACCCACATATAAGAAATGTTTTACACATTAGATCACATTATTGCAGTACATAACATACATAAGTTTTTTTTTGATTTGTGCAGTAATGATAAAAAAATACCCTTCTGTTACAATTGTACATTGTGGTTTTATCACCCTCATTGAAAACACTTACATCGTGACCGGAAACAATTTGTGGCTGTACAAATATAAATTTCCTTTAATTAGGCAAGTGTAAATGCAAACTCTTATACATATTATTATATTGAAGTACTTCCATAAAAGTTTTGTCCATATGTTAATAATTAATATATTACCCATAGAAAAAAGATTATAAAAATAACGCAAAAGAATAAAAATAATCAAAGCTGAATAGGAATAATTTTGTTTTTAAGCTCCGCACAGCATTACAAGAGATCGTTGTACCATATTCGTCCAAGCTTAAATAAATCAAATATTTAATTCTTACTATGGTTAAAATTATCAGGCTGATTATCTATACTATTATATAAAGAGGTAAGGTTTGTTTGTTTGTTTGTTTGTATGTTCCGGGTAATCTCTGGAACTACAGAGCCGATTCAAAAAATTTTTCTACTAATAGAAAGCTACACTATTCCTGAGTAACATGGGCTATATTTTATTTTGATTAAAGCAAGGGGCGTGGCACTTTACGTGCAATTAAAACCTTTAACTCGCTATATCTTGGTTCACATGATAGCAAGAGTCTTAAAATTCGGTGTCAGGATGCACATAGCCTATGTTAAGCACTTCACAAAATATGAACGGGACTCATACGCAATTCTTTTTAAAATAGCATTTTTACAAAGACCACTTAATCGATTCACATGGAATTAACACCACATGTCTTTTATATTAAGACGCATAGCTAAGACGATGAAACTTTTATTTAGAGTGGCCCTCATACACAAATATTTTAAAAATACCGATTTCTCAAAGACAGGTAAATCGATTCTCATGAAACTTACACAGTATGACTTTTATATTAAAGGACATAGATTAAATTGTAAAAATTTTATTTAGGGTGCATACTTAGGGTGGCCCTCATACAAATATATTTTTAAGTATCATTTTCACGAAGACAGGTGAATCAATTCAAACTGAATTTACACCACGTATTTTTTATGTTAAGAAGCATAGCTTAGGCTACAAAACTTCAATTTAGGGTGGCCTTCACGCTAAAATATTTTTTAAATATCATTTTCTCGATACCGCTAAATAGATTCTTATGTAATTTACACCACACGACTTTTATATTAAAAAGCACAGATTAGTTAGTAAAAATTTTACTTACGGTTCATACTTAGGGTGGTCCTGATACAAAAATATTTATAAATATCATTTTCTCGAAGACCGCTCAATCGATTCTCATGGAATTTACTCCACGTGGCTTTTATATTAAGAGGCACAGATAAGGTAGTAAACCTTTTATTTACGGTGCATACTTAGGGTGACCCTCATACAAAACTATTTTTAAAAATAATTTTCACGAAGACAGGTTAGACGATTCACACCGAACTTACGCCACGTATCTCTTATGTTAAGAAGCATAGCTTAGGCTACACAACTTTTATTTAGGGTGGCCTTCATACAAAAATATTTTTAAATATCATTTTCTCAAAGACCGATTAAACGATTCTCATGGTCTTAACACCACATGACTTTTATATGAAGGGGCACAGATTAGATAGTAAAAATTTTACTTAGGGTTCACACTTTGGGTGGTCCTCACACAAAAATATTCTTAACCCTTTAACGGGCAAAATAAAAATAGCTACATTTTTGTCTCGGAAGTTTTGGTTTCCGAATGATATTGGTACAAGGAACTCAAATTTGAAGTCCGATTTTCAAAATTTTTAGTAGTTCGGCAGCCAGGTGCAAGACTGTCAAAAAACGGTCTTTACAAAATATACAAAAACACCGGTGAATTTTTATCCAATAACAAACGAGGCGTAAATTATGAAATCAATAATATATTATATATATACTTTCCAACAAAATTCTCGACTCGATCTAGCTACTAAACACAATTTATTTTTATTTTTGAATTTTTGTTATTTTTCAAAATAATTTAAGCGTCTGTTTTCACAATTGTTTCTCACTTCAATGCTTGTAGCTACCAAACCAAATAAGCTTATTGTTCAAAACTTCGTCGTGTAAGCCGTTAAGTGAATTCAATTAATAAAAAATTAGTGCATGCCCGATCGTGCGACAAATATGTGATTTACAAAAGCATAAGCAAAGACCTTCTGTAGAGCGTCTTGCCCGTTAAAGGGTTAAATATCTTTTTCACGAAGACAGGTTAATCGATTCATACCGAATTTACACCAAGTAACTTTTATATTAAGAGGCGTAGCTAAGGCTTCAATACTTTTATTTAGGGAGCATATTTAGGGTGGCTTTCATACAAATATATTTTTTGAACATAATTTTCTCGAAGATCGCTTAATCGGTTCTCATGGAATTCACGCTACGAGGCTTATATATAAACAGGCACAGCTTAGAATAGAATGGGTGATGCCACGCCCCCTTATCTAAAAGAAAATAAGATTCATCATATCTTATCAACTATTTGATGCAGATAAATGAAACTTGGTACATATATAAAGAGTAGAGAAAGAAGTAAGATTCCATGCAAAAATTGGCGGTACCACGCTTCCATATGAGAAAAAATCAACTTTTTATGTATCAACAACTATTTGACGCAGATGGATAAGATTTGATACATATATTTCTTATAGTTTGTAAAAATTTCTTAACATAGTTTGGTTTGGAAAAAATGAGCCAAAAAGAAAGAAAGTAAGATTAAATGAAAAAATGGGTAGTGCCATGCCTCCAAAATAAGAAAAAACTATGACTATGAGACTCGGTACATATATAGAAGGCAAGGACTGTAACCAAATTAAACTCATGCAAAGGTGCTGATTCTACGTATTCCAATCATTCCCGCCAATTCAATTGTTCATTTATGAGACAAATAGAAAAACCACTCTTTATCCACTGTTTATCACTCGCAATAAGATAAATATCAATAAAAATAGTTTTTACTTATTTAATCCAACTAAAATAAAAACACAGTATGTTTTATTTGTTTAAGCGTAGCAATGCGCGCCGGGTTTTGCTAGTGTTTTATACGCAAGGACGCGTCAGTAGTTAGTCTACTTGCAAGATCTGTATAAAAAGCTTCCACAATATAACGTTTAAGCTTTTACGTTTGACCTTTTGTTTTACCTAACATTTCAAATTAAATTTTATGAGATTTCCTTAAATTGCTCAGCATAGGATTTAAAAAAAATTTGCTTCCATTGAAAGTGCTGCGCTCATTTATTCCAAGGGGCACTAGGGTTGCTACCAGAGCTGCAAAATTTTTATTTTTCAAAATTTGAGTAAAAAAAGTGTCTGTTTTTTCGTGACTAAAAAAAATAATACTTCATTCAGTAGAAAAAATAAATGTGTTTGTCTTGCAGAAGGTGGAATAAGCTAATTCGTTATAAGAAAGTAAGCCTTCGACCTTGAGTAAGGTCTGAATTTTTATCCAATTCGGTTCAAAGGTATCTAAAACTGGTCTTTTCCATAAACCTTAGGCATCAAATAAAGAACAAAAATGTCTCAGCAAAATATGTGAAAACTTTTGTCTTTTTCAAGTTTGCTATAGCCATTACAGTGGTGTGCCATATTATTAGAACCATTGCGAAAATTACCATATAACAACATTTATATTGCTATGAATTATGATATGGCTACATATGTAAGTGGTATTTAATAATTTTGTTATTATTTACGGAACCATGACGTATAAAATGAAACACATTTACTTGATCTAAAGAATTTTATTTTAAAAAAATAAAAAAATTTTGAAAAATAGTCTATTGTTTACGAAAAATCGATATTTTGTGTTACGTCCTTCTGCTGCAATGAGAGCTGCTATCCTCTGCGGCATGTTAACTACGCAACTTTTTACCACTTTCTGAAGGTGTGTAATTACGTTTCCAGACGTTAATCAGCTTCTCTATGGGATATTGTTTTATCGTTATTGCTGTTTTACTGATCTCGCGTGTCATGAGCTCCCATATTGGGCAGAGGTCTAGCGAATCGTCAGACCAGTCCAACACATTTTTTTTTACGTTCTATTGGAAAATTTTTTAGTATTGGGCTTAAAAAAATTCTCCCAAAAAATGTTCGATATAAACACCCTACACGGAGGGAATTAATTTCTAAAATAGAAGTAGAATTTACGTTGAATCAAGAAATCGTAGTACGATTCTCGTCCAAACAGATTATTATTTAATTCAAACATTTGCTTTTCTTGATTCAAGAATCACTTAAAAAAAATAAAATTACGAAATACTTCTTAAATCAAAGCATAATTATTAGAACTTCTGAGAATCAATCAGAATTTTTTTCTAGAATCCAGAAACAACAACTAGACCTTTACAAAATGAATAAGAAATTTTTTCTGGCGTCTAGAAAAAGTTACTAGAACTTTCAAAAATAAATAACTCTTTTCTGGAGTCGAGAAATCATTACTAGGGGTTCCAATATAGAACAAGAAATTATTTCTTGAATTGAGAAATTTGCAAAATAAGAACAACCACTTCTTTCTTGAATCAGAAAAATAATGTTCGATAGCAGAAAATACAGCTCAATCCCAGAAAAAAATTAATAAATCATAGAAAATTGGTTAACATCAACCGAAATGTTTTTTTTTCTGGTATCGTGAAAAGGTTATTTGGTTGTACGAGTAATTTATATATATTATGTATGTATCTATGTATGTATGTAAGTATGTATATGTTTTGTATATGATAAGCATATATATATGTATTAAATACATTATAGGCATAGGTATATACAGATATGTATTATAATTACACAAATATGGATTTTACACACAGCTTAACATACAATATTCAAGGAGCAAAGTACCTGAAATAAAAATAATTTTAAGTACCAAAAATAAAGATTAATGTTTGTAAATAATTTTTTTATTTTCATGGATAGATCACAAATTATCAAAATGAATCACAATGTGCTGCAGTTTCACCAAAAAATGCACTATCAAAATCATTATCGAGTATCAATTGAAATTGTGGTGTTCCTGTATTGTTCAGAATCTTACAGGTATAAACACATTTTGGATGTGCGTAAATCCGCGTTGCTACATATCCAACTGGATAAATTTAACTTTGACAATGGAAATTATGATTTACGGAAACTATCTATCCTGACGTATGCAAAATAAGAGTGCCGCCTAAATTAATTGGGTAAATTTGTTTGCCAGCTGCATCAAGGGAGAATTTTTCACGTGGACGAGTGGTTCTCATTTGTTTTTCATGTTTTGTGATGGATGTAGATTTTGCTGGTGTAGTTGTAGTTATTCCTGGCTGTACACGCTTCTTAGGCCCACGTTTTTTTGGCACATGTTGCTGTACATTCTCAATTTCTGTTGCCATTGTTATTGACGCCTGTTCTTTATCTTGTTGCTGCTGTTCTTGAATTGCCTCCAATCCCTCATGACGCATAAGTCTCCTGATCAAAAAACGGCGTTCCTCACGTGCAATAGTCAATTCAGCCTGTACTTGTTATACATCATCGCAGAGTGCTGGATTTTCCTGTACAAAATTAAATCGCTTTTAGAAAATAGTTTACATCTCCCTACAAATTTTTTCCTTTCTTACAAAAACTACATTCTTGATTCTCCTTTTTATTATTTATACTTTGATTTGTATTTCAGGTTCTTCACTCTTGTATATTGACTACTTTGATACAGCATCAATTGCGGCTTTGACATCTTATAAATTAATTACTTTCTATTAAGCGCCAAAAACTAAAATATAAGCGTAGTGTTGTTTTAAATAAATGACAGTACGATGTATAATAATGAAAAATATTATTTTCATTCATTTCAAAATGACATAATCACCCCTATCATCATTGTCGAAGTCGACTCTAAAATGCTCGACAGCAGTATTGTCGCATCACCAATGTCGAACTCGACATTTCAAATGACAAACATAGAACAATTTATTACAATTGTCGAATTTCAAATGTCGATGTGAAAACTGAGCGTCGACGAAAGTAGCAATTTTTTGTCGAGTTCGTTTCTTTAGTCGACACTTGAAAAATTAAAGTAAAACAGTCGAATAAGTTAAGTAAAATACCCGGAAAAAAATTTAGATAACCAATTCAAATCAATTTGAAGTTTTAGTATACCACGTGGAGAGAAGTCTAGAATTTGCAAGAAACTTTAACAAAGACTTAACAAAACTGGACGCTAAGCAAGAGTGCAAACTCGGTTGCTGGGAAGCTAACTAGCTTGGGTCCGCCAATGCGTGAAGCGATGGCTGGCAAAAACTAAGAAAAAATTTGTCAAAGTTCTTTATTGTTAGTAAGGTGAAACGCATAATTATAGGTTTCGATACACTCAAAAGGAAAGGTAAAAAAACTCCACATAATAAACGTTAATTGCACGAGGTACCCGGTCATAGCCCCAATGGTCAAAATTCCCAACACAATTTTGGGCCTTATGTCCGTTTTTTTTCGGTCATAATTTCCATTTTTTTTTGGGCTTATGACCACTTCTAAAAACGGACACAATCCCCAAAAACGCCAAATGTCTTGAGCGTTACGTTCACTATAGATGGCCGAAAGCCGCTACGAAGCCGGTGTTGGACATATTGGAGGATGCAAGTCCTGAGTAGAGACAAAAAGCCATCCACTTATTTTTACTTTTATATATAATTCATGTAGCTAGCGAAGCCAGCATTGGATACGCATACGATAGAATTTAATGCGATTTTCAAGCTAAACCAAAAATTTGAAGGCGCCCTATGCACTTGCTATGAAAAACCCCAAAAATATTTGAGGTTCAAGGTCATCGGTGACGTGTATCGCTTTTCGATTAGTTAGACTATTTTAATTTATTGCATATAACAAAACAAAGTGAACGTTTAGAAAAATATGAAATTTCTCTTGTATTTACAAGCAAAACGAAAATGGTCATAACACCCATGGGAGTTATGTCCATTGTTATGAGTGATCATAATTCCCAAAATACTTTTGGGGACTATGACCATTTTTGAGGTGGACATAAGGTACAAATATTTTTGGCTATTATAGCCAATGACATGGTACCGTTGTACGCTACTGAAGACGGAATATTAAAACAAAAAAGCTGGAAGCAACCGTCGCCAATATCATCTGCTTCAAGGAAACGATTTACCCAGTCGGCATGGCCTTAAGCACTTATTTCTGTTTTTGAACTTCGTCCTCTTCATCACTGGTTAAAAAAAATGTGTATTTTAAAAATTCTTTGCTAAATGTATGACAATTGACAGCAAATTTAAAAATATTTTTGAATTTCATTCACTCAGATTGTATAAGTCACCTGTCGCACAAATTATTGTCGGAAAAATAATCTATTACAAACATCGTCGAGTCGAGTTAGTTCGATGATAGCTTTTTTAGGTCGACTCGAAAGAAAAGTCGACAGTCACTAATGTCGACGCTCGACAGCGGTGATAGGGGTGAATAATATACATATGATAGTTTCGTATTTGTACAGTAGGTGACATAGGTTTTGTTTTACAAGAAAAAAATATTTGAATCAAGAAAGTTTTAAGTTTGTTTAGATCAAAACATAGTTCAACTAAAATTTGATTGAATCGATTCTCGTTGCTTTGAATAAATTTTGTAAAAATTGTAGAAAACGCAAGAAACTTTTACTTGTTTCAAGAACCTCACTACTGATTCAAACTCAAGCAGATAATACTTGTTATTAAATAAAAAGTTCTTAATATTAGAAATTTCGAATATTTCGAGTACAAAAAGTATCCAACAATATACTTCTTAATATAAGAAATTATAGCTTGTGTAGCTGGAAAGTGTAATTTATGTGTATCAAGAAAGCGTTTCTGAATCTGAGTAAAAATTAATCAATACGAATAAAACAAGATTAAATTAAAAACAATTTGTTTGTTTTTGGATTTTCTTAGTTTGAGAAACGAAATGGATTGATTTAGAAAATATCATTCTCTCCGTGTAGTTTTCCATCTATACTATTTATATAAAACTGCTTATGTGGAAATAGTTTGTAACGCTTTAGTGCAAAATATTCTGAACCGATTTTAATAATTTGTTTTTTAAAACAACATATTTGTGCTAAAGAAGATTATTGTTTACTTATTTTTTTAAGTTAAGTTTTGCAAAACCTCACACAAAAACTGTGGCTTGATTTTTCGTAAACTATGATTGCTTCTTGAATTCTGTGTTGTTGTTTTTGTTTTTCTTCCTCATTTGTACCGTTTGTATTTGGCTTCGAAGTTCAAGCTCTGCATCCCATGTTTTTTGAGTGCTGTATTCGTTTTTCTATTTTGATGAGGGAATCGTTTAGGAAAAAGAGATTGACAAAAATAAATTGTAAATAATAAATTTTTGCAAAGAGATTCCTATCATATATGTAGTATGTCATATTTTTTTCAAAATAGGACTTATGTCTTTATGACACCTTGCCAATTCAGTAGGTATATATTTGTTGATTTGTTGTAATTATATTTTATCAAATTTATTATATCTCTACCTGACCCAAGCCCGACAAGCATGCATCGTAGTATGTATTCTAGATCAGCGATGGGCAAAATACGAAAAATGAGCCATTTGTGGCTCAGTACAACTAAGAAAATAACAAAAACAACAAACACATGCACTCATCGCTGCTATGCACCTATTTTACGCTGTGGATTTTAGTTATGCGAGATTTGCACGGGATTTGTATTATTGCTATTGTTGCATCATTCAGTGAGCGAACAAGGAAACAACAATGAGCATATTGAGGACAGCTTCTCTCGTTTCGTTTGATCAGTGTACTTTTATTTCTACACTCATGTTGTTTTTGTTTTATTTTTAGAATTGGCTTTTGGTTTATTGCTGAATCTTTTTTGTTTTGCTATCAAGATCAAAGTTATGGTAGGGTGTTTTTTTGTTGTTGTTTTTGTTTCTTGCTTTGAAAATGTTGCCCATCTATGTTCTTGATTTTAAAATTTTTTGAAATTATTAACACGCTACCACCAAAGCCAGTTTCCGCGTACAAGTGTTTGCTGTATTTCTATTTATAATTTCAAAGTCAAGAAGTAAATAGATGCTGTGAGCTTGTTAAAATTATTTCTTTACTAAACTTAAGTAGGTAAGCAGTCAAATGACAAAAATAAAATTACAACTATTATGCGTATCTATCCTTTACGCTGTTTGAAAAACCTATTATTGGCGGAAATAACTTTCATTTAGGGTTCAATATAGCACCCTAAATGCTATAGTGTTATGCTAAAGTGGCGCTAGAGCCCCTTACATTGGATTTGACATGGTGATTAGGCTGGACAACATTTCGCTCACTTACTTCAAGACTGGCATAACTCAAAAAACCTAAAGTGGGGAAAAAACGCATTTATCAAGTTTATGACATACTTTTCTGATTTTTTCACACAAAATAAAAAATAAAATGGCGGATATTTCTGCATCATTAACTCAGGATAGGTCAGTTATTTAGTTTCATTACGAAATCTGGATGGTTCAATGAGAGGGTATAGTCAAGTACCCTGTGGTATCACAATGGACCCAACTTGGTCTAAGTGAGTCGGTTTTGTAACTGACTGCCACTCCTACCTAAGCTAACCTAACTCAGGAATCGCGTTTTTTGAGTTATACCAGTCTTGAAGTAAGTGAGTCCATTTTATGATGGACTGGCCGCTAGTTGGTGAACTTCCTGCTATTTACCGTCAATGAAAAGATATCAATGTAAGAATGCATATTTAATATTTTGGCTCGTCCCGAAAAATAACAATCACAAATTAAGCTATCTAATGTACATAATATATTCGACTTCTCTTACAAAAATTTGAAAATACATAAATGTAACCATTTTTATTTGTTCAGGGTGATATATTTGCTGGTATTAATGACGGAATTCTTAGTAGAGCAGAAGCATTGGCTGCAGTTGATATGGGAAAGCATCAAACAACACATGTACATTCACAGATGCCCTCTCAAATCAAACATGACGTTATGTATCATCACGGCATGGGCGGACCCCCACAGCGGCCAATACAGGTAAACATAAAAAACATTATCTAAAAACATTTGCACAGTAAGAATTAATGAGCTAACATTTAAATTAGTTAGCGACAGCAGATCAAATTTAAAAGAGCGCAAAATTGTGACCAAACTCTTATGAAATACAGAAATTTGTACGGACATAATTGCATATATTAGTAAAAGAAACTGGCGTTGGGAATAATCGCAAAAAACCAAAAAATTAACATTCACTTATTCATTGATTTTCAAAAAAAAAAAAAGAGACCCAAAAACAAGATAACCTTAAAGGACAATGTTTATTAAGAACATGTACCTGAAAATTAGATGAATAAGAGCCTTAAATTTGTAGCCCAACCCTAGATTTCCGGTCAAAGCAAACAAAGTCTGTCGCCACAAATTGGGGTGGAACTGTCAGGACAACAGAAAATAGAGTGGTTTTCAATCAGCGTGGAATCGATCGCTAGATCATGAAATATATAAAACGGAGGAATAATGGATAGAATTGAAGCCGTGATACGTGAGGTCACAAAATAGAGTAAGCCAAATTTCACAAGAATACGATAAATTGATTGGGGATAGGCTCTTTCTTCAAATTTCAATCAAAATGAAAATTGATGTCGATTAAGCTTAAATTAAAGCAAAGAGCAATGTTCTCAAGTTCATATGAACCGACTGGAACTAAAATAATGGCTTCCTGGATAAAAAAAAAGATTGTGATTAACATCTACGTTTACACACAGAAATTCTTTTCGGAAATTTTTCTCGTTTGTTGGTAAGAGTGGGAAAACGAAAGTGTCGAGTACAGAATTTATCTTACTCGGAGATTTTCTTTTGTTTTGTTCGATCGCTGATATTATGCTTTCACTTTACTTTTGTAATGGCGAGTTGACGGTGTAATTGTTTTAACATTTACAAGCACAAAACAAGTTTAATTTTCGTGTGTAAACGCAAAAGAGAATAGACGAGAATTTCTTCCACAGAATTTTCTAGTTTAAGCCAACACTATCAGATTAAATTCTACAAAGTTAATTATACCACAAATAAATTTTGCTCGATTGGAGTAAAAGAATTTCAATTAGAGTTTATATGTTTTAAAGAGTTTGTCATAGACATCACAAGTATTAGATATTGAATGAAAATTTATTTATAATTTACATGATTTAAGTACGAGATATCAGTGATTTTTTCACAGTCCCTAAGCTAGGATATGCAATTTTTGTCTGAAATCGTTGCCCGCCATCTTACGTGTTATTTCATAAACTGTACGACTGTCTTATGGAACTTTGGTTCTAAGGTTGTTGTACATTTTTTGTTTATTCTTTTTGCAAGAGGCTTTTACTTCCTTATTAAGGGCGCTACATACATATCTGCGTGGCATCTTACCTCTGGTTTCTTGTTCGCACTTCAGGTCTTTTGTAGCTCTCCTGCTTTCACTCATTCAAAATTTTTAGTTTCGTGGGGTATTGTCAAGTCTCGTTATATTTTGTAAATAAAGGCTTGATGTTTTACCACAAAGTGTTAAGCTTTGGATGTTGTGTCGCTGAGCCCTTTTACTTTAACGATTAAGTTTTTACGAAGACAAGAAGAGTCCTTGCGTTAATATGAAGCAATATTTTTGATTGCTTTGCGAATCTATTATATGTATACCATAATAAGACCAAAAATTAAATTTTATTTTTTCAAGCGATCTTCATGTAGTGGCGTTGACAATTTCATATAAGTGTATTAAGGTGAATAATGTGAAATTAGCAAAGGATTTGCGCAAAGATCATGGATATTTTTCTTATATATAGGCTTAAAAAATAGCGGTAGAATTTTTTTTCGATACTGCCATATATGCACATAAGGAAAATCGAAAAAAAATGAGCAAAAAAAAAGTTTTAAATAAGAAAAAAATCTAATCTTCTTAATTGTTTACTCAAATTCCGAAAAATTATAATTTTGCAGCTCTGGTAGCAACCCTAGGAGTAACCCTGGAATATGAATAAATTTTCGAATTTCAAGTGTTCCCGAAGAGTTCTAAAACATGAGATTTTTTTGAACATGTCTAGTGGTCTAGTGGGCACTATGACTGTATTTCAGGTGAACATAAGGCCCACATTTTTTGAGCATTATGTACATAGTGGTTATGACATGGCATTCAGTACAGTGGTTATATAGTTCATTGAAATTGAGCACACGATTTCACCAAATTGAAAGTTGGCGCACTTACCTCCCATGTATAAAACAATTGCTAACTGTATGTCGATGGAGAATTGGTTGTATTAGTGCGGTTTTGCAAACTCCGAATAATTTTTTAGAACAGAGTTTAAGTGCGAAACTGCATTCTATTTATGCATAGAATCTGCAAAAACTGGCTACAATCTATGTATATTCCATAACATCTCATAAAGCCACTCATGTGATTTTGGGGAAGCTAGCGTCAAGACCTTTAATGACTCATTCACTTGTGTTGCATCTTTATATTATACTATTAGGAAACTATATTTTTGAAAATCTGTCCTATGGGCTTAGGCAATTTGACACAATTTGATCTGAGTGACACATATCGTTTGTAGATTTTTAGTAGTCCGTATGGTCTAGGGGCCGCTGCAAAATGGTAAACTAATTGTTATTTTAATTGTCTTCTGTTTGTATGTACAATTCGGTGACAATTTTATCATTTTCTTTTTGTCGTTGGGTTAACTCTCTATAATGTGTTGCATCGTGAGATTTTGCATAAAATCAGTTTTTTCTTCCTTTCATATTCCGCTGTGGTAATTATAATGTGGTTTCTGTATTTATGTAATAACTTTTGTGTGTCATTGTTGGCTTTTGGGTTGTATGTTGCTTTCTCATTTATGGTGTTTGCTCTCTTGTAGTTTGCTATTTGGTTAGCAAATTTGCAACTAGCTATCTCACTTTTCCCTTCAACTACCTACTGCCATTTGCATGCATTCTTCCACTTGTGCAATCAAGTGTGCGTTAGAAAATAATTTTTGCACATAGACAAGTCTTTACTGTACCTAAAATATTCCCTAAAATGGAAACACCAATTGACAAACAACAACAATCAGATGTAATTTACAAAATAAAATGTAAAGGAAAAGAGGAGAAGTGGTGCAATGAAATACATATATTGGAACAGCAAAAATATCGCTGGGGACTCGTGTAAAGGAACATGAAATATACATGCATAAGAAGAAAGTAAAGTGCTCGCTCAACACGTAAAAACACTGGACACACAGCTAATTTTTACATGTCGAAGTCATGGACAGGGAGAAAAATTACAACATAAGGATAATGCTGAAAACACAATTGGTGCAGCAGCAGCAAAGCAGCAAAACGTGCTGTGGAACAGAATAAAAGCAGCAAAATTTGTCAAAACTTCAAAAAACTGTAAACAAACAAACTAGTAAAAATGCAAAATTTGCGCTTTATTCCAAATAAAAACTTCATAATTAATTTAAAATATTAACAAAAGGCAAATATTTTCATTATCTGACGGTAAGCTTGAATACAGCAGTGATATCTTGCTGCTATGCTGCCTCGGTCAAAACAGAACCATTTCTATATTGGCAGCAAACTGTACGGCAGCAAACCGCACGATTTACTATCTGTCTCTTTCTCACTTCCATTGTTCTCTATAATCTTTATGTTGACAGATTTTGCTGCTGCTGCTCCAATTGTGTTTCGAGCCTGACACTGGAGAATCTCTACATGCAACAACACATTAAGCGCATTGTAAGCAGAAAAGAGGACGACAATATGGACCACGTTAACTTAGTATAATAAATGATATAATTTTACTTCACATATTCAGAAATTTGTAACTCTTGGCTCATGCATTAAAATGCTAAAATTATGTTATGTATCATATATTACGATTTGTTTGCACATACATATATTAGTTTTAAATAATCTTCTGATATAAATTTCATTTTAGTTTAAAAACAAAGCCCTGAGAAAGCAGTCAAATAAATGCGAACCGTCGGCGAAGTTAAATTAAACTCGTCAAAATTTTATTCTTTTTAATTTTTAGAAGTTTGTAAATAAAATAAAAGTTCGAGACAAACAAAACTTGAACTCGGGACTATTTGGGATGTAATTTAGAGTCGATACATACCAAAAGAAAATAAATTCCCTGGGTCTTTTTTTAATTCCATATTTACTATTTTTTAATATTACATATGAGTCGCTTATTTCAAAAACGCGACCAGAACGTTTAGGGTAATTTGTCAGAAAAAGCGAACAACAAAAAAACGGGTGCGTTATGGGAAGAAGTTCACTTTTTAAACCACTTCTTTGTGCTGAGGTTTGCACAAAATAACCTGCACCGTTTTCATGGAGTAAGCCACTATACCAATTCTACTATATTATATAGTCTATATACCACATTTGGAAAGTAAAGTTGATTAATGACTGCGTTAAATGTATAATTCACAACGAAAAATTGGGTAAAAACAGGATTGTTCACTTACACCATATTAATCTATTTTGTCAATTGTTGTAAAGGTATCATTGGAAGATTTATCAAAGTAGTACAATATTGTTGGCAAATACAAAAAGCCATCAGCTCTCGCGCAAGAAGAAAATGTGCGGTGTCAAAATGGAAAACGACTACAACATCAAGATAATAGAGGTATTGCAGGATGAGTTCGCGTCTGCGTTTAACGATGAGAGTCAGAAGGATGCTAAGTGCCTAAATGAAAAAGCTCAGCAAACTTATAAGACGAATTGCATCAAAAACCGAAAGAAAGAGTATCATTATCGGTGCTGTCCAGAGAACGAGCAGGCGCTTAAAGAGCATGCACGTATACAGAATTGATAGGCAAATCATCAACTGATCATTACACGATCTCGTTGCAATAAAGAGAACACAGTTTGTTGCTGGCAGAAAACTTACACGTGAATATTTGGGTCTTTATGAAATAACCAAAATAAAGCACAATAGTTTCTACGATATTAAGAAAGCAGCGTGCGTTGAAGGTCCGTTAACAGCAGTAGATTTTATGAAACGTGATTACAGCGATGATGGTTCAGATGAAAATGAAATTGTCCTTGAAGGAAAAATTTTCCGACCGATTAGGTTTGATGCATCGAAAGTGTGCGAAACTGCGATGTGTGTTCCATTTTAATTACCCTAGGCCAATATCTCGAGAACTAATTAGGATAGTGATAAGTGTTTTGGCCAAAATTTTACCTTTCTTAAGGTTCTTAAAATTGTTAAAAATATTCAGAAAATATTTTTATTGTTATTTTGGAGATATTGTATAAATTTTTACATATAAGTATTTAGTGAAAATAAATGCTTCTTCCAGAAGCACGGAAATTATCTTATCAAGTCATGATTTTTTTTTTTTTTAAATTAGCAAATCCAGATCACTATTTGGTCTATAAACAGAAGAAACATGTAGCTTTTTGGGCCAAATATCAAATAATCAAGCTCCGCGCATATGACAATTTTAATGCAACCTGTAAGTTTACTCAAGATCGTGGCTGGGCAAAACGTACCGCGCGCGGGACTGCGGCAGAATGAGAATATTTTTTCATATACGTATATAAAGCAGAGAGCGTAAAATTTAATTCAGTTTGCTTTGAAAAGCGAACAAAGCACAACTACACATGCATTGAAGAACATTTAAGAGAAACACACGTGTAGTGGTGCCCAGCTCTGCTCAAGACCATAGATGGGCACAAGTTCTTCTGCAAGTTCTAACGAAAGCGCAATTGACAGTAACGAGAGAGCATTTGTGTATACGTATACAAATGTGAGCGCACAACAATGATTCAGTTCTACTTCAGAAAAAGTAGAACTTAATATGGTTGTTGTACTACTACAAGGAAATGAAACTTGACTGCATGTTGGTGCCCATCATTGCTCAAGACCAATGTTGCCAGATTTTTTTTAGGAAAAACTGCAATTTCTGAAAAAAAAACTGTTACCTCCAAAATAAACCAGATTTTTTGGAAAATATATATAAAATTTTAGTGGTTATTAAAAGCTGATGACCTTTTTTTTTGTCATAATTTCATAAAAAAAAACTGCAGTTACAACTGCTAATATGGTAACACTGCTCAAGACTCATAATCGGTGCTGCCCAGAGGACTGGCAGGCGCTCAAAGAGCGTAAAAATGAGAATAAGAAGGTGCTTAAAGAGCGTACAAAAGCGTGCACGTAGTGGGCAGCACCACTCATAATAAACTGTAACTCCATTGTCTTTGAGACTGCTGCTATATGATTTAATGAGTTCTTTCAGTAAACTTCAGCATATCATAGTCAGTGCTGCATTGCTTACCATTTATGGAAGTTCTAAATATTCAAATTCAGATAACTCTTTTGCTTTGAGGCAACTTATCAAAATGCACCTGCAAATATATGCAACTAAAATAGATCTCTTTTGAAAATACACATGTTTGTTTTTCTTTCATAAGATATAAAAAAACTAAGGAAGAAACTATTCAAAAATTTTAATAAAGCAAATTGTTAACGTGTGATTCTTTTGGGAAATGGGCACGTGGCGGTCGTTTGCCAGGTACCAAAAATCGTGCACTTAATTGTGTTGGTTTAATATTTATTCAAGGGTTTAAAAACAACAACAAGTTCGCTCAATGTAATCAAGTTATACAACCTGTTTCACTCTGTACAGCGCATGTCATTAAAAGTTTGTATACAGAATCAAGTGAAAAGGGGAAAATTAATCTTGATATTAGGGTTTAGGAATGTCTCTTTTTTATTTTTTAAACTTAAAGTAATTATTTTAATTCCTAATATATTCATTAAGTTTGGGAGTTTAAGCGAAGTATATGGAAAAATCTCGCAAGAGCTTTAACTTTTATGTTTTAAATTTTACTTGTTAATAACTTCCAATTACTCTTCCAAATTATTTTTCCATCATTGGCTAAGCAATGAGAACCTGAAGGGCAAAATTAAAAATATACATTTACCTGTCTAATTTATTAATTAATCTAAATTTTCAATATGCAAATTGTAAAAACTTTTCTGCTTTGATGATATAGAACCGGCGCTCTATTTATATATAACACTTGCTCAGAATAACGCCAAAAATAACATATTTTAAGGTCAAGATCATTGGTGAGGTGTTCCGTTTTCCTATTTATCACCGATGATCTTAATTTGCTGCATATAAAAAAATAAATGAACTTTTAAAATTATAAAAAACTTGTTTTGTATTTTCAAGCAAAACAAAAGTGATCATAACATCTATGGGAGTTCAACATTTTTGGGAATTATGGCCATGGGGGTTATGATATGGCATCGTCTTCGACTATCACTCGTAGGGTGCGGGCGTCAGTGCAATATTCAAGTCTTTTCTCAGTATTGTCAATTTTGCGTCTCTTTATTGTCGGCTATGAACGTAATAGTAACGTCCGAATCCGAGTAATAGTCCGAAAGCAAGATAAAATCATATTTCAAAACTATGAACCGATTTTCCTGAATTACCAAAATTTATAATTCCTGCTTCTTAGCACGAACAAAAACAAGCATTTGGCAGATTTTTCGTTTTTTGCTGTAGACAGAGCGCTTAATTTCATCTCGATTTCAAACTTGAGAGATGGACAACTCTTATTGTTAATAAAAAACAGATTAGTTAATGAACAATTTCTAAAGACCCAAGAATTGCATGAAATGTTAAAGTACAATGTTTGAATGAAAAAAATTTTCATTCAAATGGAGCAATTGAAATTCAGTGATTTTTAAAAAAGACCAAAAAAGTCAGTTCTTTTGGACTTTGAGCGCTTGTAACTCCATCAAATCTTATTCGATTCAAGGAAACAGCATACCGTTAGAAAGGAAATAAAAATATCTTTGGAGTGCTGAAAAGCGTTTTTGAGTCGAAAAAAAAATTATTCGAGATATAGCTAAATAAATGAAAAAAGTGCCGAAAAAAAGGGTTTTTAGGGGATATCTCGAAAACTATTTTTAAGAAAAAAAAATGGTTGCCATTTTCGGAAACTAAGCCCCAAAATACATGGAAAAAAGTCTGTGAGAAACCCGAGAAAACCTTTTTCTTGTAAACTAGTGTTATTGATTTTTTTGAAAAATAACAAAAATTTTATGTATTTCTCGTCTGCCTGGTACCACTATAATATATATACCGTCAAAACTAATTGAGGCTCCACGATTTTTTTTTGACGAATTATAATTTGGAAGGGTTCAATGCATCTCTGTAATTTTTTTTCAGATTTTTTCGAGGCGGCGCATATTATTAAAACTCAATTGTTGATAAAAAAAAATTGCTAATTAACAACAAAAATGCAAAATTTTTCAACATAAGTTCAACTTATTATCTACAGAAATTAAAAATTTTTGTCACGATTAGTCAAGCAGTTCAAAACTTATAGCATTTTGAAAAAAAAGTTAATGAAAACTTTGATTGGCAATAATTATTACAAAAACAATTTTTTTTAAAAAATTTTCCGTACACTAATTTCTACCACTTGCAGCTACTGATTTATATAAAAAAAACTTTGAAAAACATTTCAGACATGTCGGTTTCACGTATTCTGACCCATGAGAATATCTCAAAAAAAAAATTTTTTTGACGTGGCCGGTTATGCAATTGGACGACTCAAATAGTCGAAGAATTAAAGTCTCTAAATGTAACATCGGTCTACAAATTCATAAAACTACTCGAAGGGGTAACATAGCCTAGCGGTATAGCCGTGTCAACATTTGATTTGTCAGTTACTCAGTCATACTACAAAATGATGCAAAAGCTCACCTAACTGTGTTATTGTAACCTCCCTTCACACTCCCTTGCTGTTCGCATATGTACAAAGTGTGGCAACTGTCTTGTCTAGGCAATGCAAAAATAAATACGCACTTAAAACTCAACAAGATTTTGTGCGGTTGTTGTGTTGTGTTGTGTTAGTCATATGTATTTTTTTTTTTTTTTAAATTCCACAAATTTTCAATGAAGATAATATCTGGTGACTCTGCTGGCCAATCCAAGCATGTAATATTTTGGTCTCGAAGCCATTTCATTGTAATTTTAGCCATATACTTCGGGTCATTTTCCTTCAAAGAGATTGTATCGCCTGGTTCGTAGCCGAATTATTTCAAACTGGGTGGGTATAAGGCCACTCGAATATTAAAATAATCTCTTGCTTCCATTATTCCATTACTACAGATCATTTCCAAAATTGTTTAGTTATGCTAAAAACAAAATTTTAATTTCATATTACGAGGACCATTTTGCCGTCCACAAGTGGTTGCGGCCGGGGCGCCCGGCTCTTCCCTCCCTAGGTACGCTACTGCATAGTAGTATGTACTAGGAAGGACTTTTGAAATGAAACAAATATTGTTGGAAAAGAAAATTTAATTTTCATGTAACTTTGATTACAGTTTAGCGCCAAATAATATTCGAGAAGGGGACAAATTGAACGAAATATACAAAGCGACCAAGCTGTTTAAGTTGTTTAGCTAACATTGCTACCATTGTGGGCAGAATTTTTTTTTTTTTTAATTTTTTTAAAAATGCACATAATTTAAATAAGCTCAGCAAAAGCAATTTAAGATACGAGTAAATAAAGCCTGTGAAATCGCTCAATTTTTCCAGCAAATAGAAAGTTCCTTATCAGATTATACGATTAAAAATCAAAAGTCTTAAAGTGAGTTAATTGTGGACTATGAATAAAAGTAAATGTTTCGAGACAGACATGAAGAAGAACTTCAATCTAAAATAACAAAAAACCATATTTTCAAACAGCACTTTTGCGTCACTTAACTATGAGGTCAAAAGTTCATGCAAGTATAAATCAAATAGTTTTTGGACTGTCGGAACACACCCTCCTGAATACGTATCTGTAGCGCATACTATATTTTCAGTTCCTGCATAGTAAATTAAACTTTAACAAAAACACCAACTATTGCAAGTTTCGCCAATGTTATCTTAACGAATACTTTGTGTACATTGAACAAGATTATTACTTACACAAAAGCACAGCAAATTGATCGTATTAGAGGCAATAACTAGTTCATCCCGCCTCCGTAATCAATTCACGGATTATTCTCAGATTTCCATTACCAAAAAGTGAGTGCAGTATTAATGCTATTGGATTGCATTAAAAACTCCTTTTCGATTTACACAGCGTCTAACATTCTTTTTTTTTTACTTAATGGCGATATGTATACAATTTGTTATAAGTCCCAAAGGAATTCTCGGTAATATAACAAAGAACAAAAATGAAGATAGCAAGTGCAAATCTACCCGTCCATTTAACAACTTGTACGAGTAGTCTGTCGGAAAAACCGCTTTACCAGCTTTAATAAAAATAAATCATAATATATTTTGAACCCTTAAGGTTATAACCCCGAATAATGTGCTTAATGCATCTACATATTAATGTTGTTGGAACCTGTTTTCTACTTTTGTACGTAACAAGTTATTTCCCATTTCTATTATTTGCCCCTTATGTTACAGTTGTTCTTTTATTGCAGTAAACTTATGCTTGTGCTTAGTACGGGAGTACGGTCATGTAAATGTTGATATGTTCCCAAAAGAGTAAGTAAACCGGTGGCAGCGGTGAGCAACGTCTAGCAAGAGTGGCAGGGGCGATATTGCTGATTTTTGCTGTTCATCTAGTGCACTGCATTAAAAACATGTTAACCCCAAACACGGACTGCGTACTCAAAAAGTACGAGTACTTCAACGTGATAAAAGCAAAAAAGCGACGAAAATGAAAAAAAGCAAATAAAATCTATTACGTGGCAAACCACCCTATATTTATGTGGCAATTTGTTGTTTTTTTATTGCGTACCGCGTAAAATAAAGTGTATCATTTTCTCATTTGCACCCTTCCTTCCTTCCTTCCTACCATTTCAATTTATGAAGATTTGTGAGAAGCAATTGCTGCCCTACTGCACTTGTTTTGATTTGTTTGGAATAATAACAGATGCTACAGAAAACATTATTCATTGTTCAAATTATAAACGGTTGACAAGAATATTTACTTTACTTTTCGTTCCTTAGAGTAGTGTTTCCTTTTTTTGTAAATATTTGCAAAATTCGCAACAAAATTCCAATTAAAATTACAATTAGGAGATGAAATGAAATAATTATTGTTTGCAAAGGAAACGATTAAAACAACAGTTTTGTCGCAACTGTTATATTGTAAAAGTGACCACTTTAGTATGAGTATGGGAACGACATTTGGTTCGCCATTGAAACGTTTTACTTAAGTTTTCTAGCAACAACTGGAGTTTCTTTATGCACCAACGTCTTGTGCGGAAAGGAATGTTATACTAAACAATTGAATCAATACAAAATACAAAATAATACATAAAACACTCAGGCAATGGTTCGTTTTGTTGATAACAATGTATAATTTATTGCCGATTTGTTGTTTTTTGACCAGAACAACTAAAGCAAAAATTCGTTAATGCATAGCCCATACGATGATAACAAATGAAACGACGGCGCACATTGAAGACGCAGCAACGCAGTGTAGGCAGGGCAGTTTTTGTGAACTACGTTTAACAAGGAAGCCGCGCTCATTGAGACGCAGCACAGTACTGTCTCACGTTTCGACTGCGTCCACTTGTGGAGACGGCACAGAAAACATGTCACACAGAACGCATTTTAGGCATGTGTTTTTAAATTTGCATTTTGTTTATTTGTTGTGCTTTGATACAATTTAAATCAGTTGACATAATGAAGTTAGAAGAATAAAGAAGTAAAGAAGAATTGATCGAGCTTGAGAGGAAATACCTGGCGTTGTAATTGCATTCGCCAACCTGCTGCACGATACTGCTTCTCAATATGCGAGTACGAATGTGCGACACAGGGATTTTTCCTGTGCTGCCGGTTCTGCGCAGTCTACGTGACATAGCTCAATGTGCGCCTTAGCTTAGGCCTTGGTCACGCAATGAGCGGTAAGCGGTAGCGTCAGAGCGATAAGCGGTAGAGCGGCAACAAAAAAAAATTAAAACATATGAAACACTATTGAAGCGGCCACACACTTACCGCCTGCCGCTCATTACGTGGCCAAAGACTGCTACTGCGTTAAGAGAGTGCACTTACACACAATTGATAGCTTGCAACTGTTTGAGCTCTTGTCGTGTACGGTTTTTCGATCGCAAAATCAAAATTAAATTTTCTTTTTTAGTTTTTGAAGTGAAAACTTCTTATGGCACGTTGTGCGGCTGAGGAAAAAAGTATAAACTTGCGACACCGACCGTCATCGGGATTCCCCGACATGAATGCGGTAGTAAAATTTGAATGTTCTATTGTTTCTTTTAAATAAATACTCCTAGTGGAAGACAAAAAGCAAAGCAGACACACTAACTGACACATTCCATTCTTATTCAACGATTGTTATGCTTACATGTTTGTTTCTTTCAAATTTCGCTTTGTTGCGTTGACAAATTGAGAATGAGAGTGAGAGTAAAATTTGAATACATATTCCGTTTTTGTCTTCCATTGCATTGCCATATAAAAAGAAAACGCACACATACCAACTAACACACTAACTTGCCATTAAACGATTTGTTTTCACTTCTGTCGGCACTCCCGGAGTGCAACCCGCCGTTTTTTTATTTTCTTTTACTCCTTATTTATTTTCAGTCCCACAATCTATGTACTTACTTGGTCCAGTGCAATTTTATTTAACCTTGGTGTTAACACAAGCATTACAATTACTCACATCATTTCCCTAATAGGATGTAAGCATTAGGGTGATTCAAATTTTTTTTTTTCATACAGATTCAATAGTTGCAGGTACATGAAAGAAAAATATTATCTTCACGTCTTGGTCTCGTTTGTGTAAGCTCTCCTTGGACCTGAGTTTTCGTCCATGTACCTGTAACTATTAAAGTTGTTTGAAACAAAAAACTCTGAAAAAAAAATTTTTAATGGCCCTAGTAACCATATTTGAAAATGGGTGAGAAGAGCAATGACCACTATCATAAATTTGCCCAGGTTTACTCTAAAAAACGGTTTTAATAACAGAAATCTTCTCATTTTATTATTTTCATATTTCAATCAATATAACTTTTGAGGTATTTTACTTTTACTAAAGGTACCTCCCAGTTATTTCCGGTGAAAGCTTAGAACACAAAAATCCTTAGTTTACTTAAATAAACGTTTAAAATGTGTATGTCTTTGATAGGCGACAGACCCACTAGTGCTAGCCCTTCATAATTTTATTTAGTAAAAGTTTGCAACAACATCAATCCTCGCACCAAATTTCAAGAAATATTGCACATATACTTTTTTTTGAATAGGAGGTACCACGCCTACTGGCACTATCCTACTTAGTTTTGTTCCATTAAAAGCTTATTTGTAAAAAATTATTTCAAACAACATCGGAAAGTTGATGAGGTGGGGAAGTATCAAAAGAATATCGATAAATGTCAAAATTACCATAATTTTTTTTAAAAATCACTAAGAGTCGAAGAGTATCGAAATTAATAGAAAAAGTCGGATAGTACCGAAAGATATTGAGAAACATTGAAAAACGATTCAAATAAGAGAGTATTACATAATTGGAAATTTTTAAAAAATATCGAAATTCATCCAAAAAATTGTTTAATGTCATAAAGTATCGAAAAAATCATAAATGTTGCAGAGTACTGTCGAAAAATAATGCAAAACATGAAGTCTGTGAGAGTTGGAAAGAATCGAAAAATATAAAATATATTGGAATTTATCGATTAAGAGACAGAAAGTATTAAAAGATTAAAACATAGGAAATGTAAAGTAACGAAAAAGTATTTAAAAACATTGAAAAAATTCTATAAAGAACGAAAAGCACCAAAATTCAACGAAAAAACTTATGACATAAAAAACGTAAATCTTTTTGACTAAAAAGTTTTCATATACATAGTAAGATTTGATCAGAAATGGCAAATGGAAAATATTTTTTGAAAATTTAAATACAAAATGATTTAAAGTGGTTTTGAGGAGTTAATTCATTGTGTTTTGTTATAAACATAGGCACGTATACTATAGTGAAAAAACTTTAGAAAATGCATAATTTTAAGGAAATTGACAGCTACACCGACTTTGTTGTAATGTATTCATGTTTGTGATGATACTTCAGCATATACAGATTTGTTTCATACATTTGTGATAAATTTTTTATTTTTTTATTTATGTTTACATAAATGAATTAGTCTATGCGTCTGATTGCAAAAATAATATATTTTACGTATCGTTGGAAAGTTAATAAAGGGGTATCTGACGCCACCAATTATGACACCCAACACAACTTAAAGCGAATGCCAACACCATCGTTGTGGAAAAAGGGAATGACGTCACATTCCAATAACCCTGCATTCTGTACAACTATAATAAGGGAATGAACGGGGTTGACCTGCATGCAGTGGTGCAGAAAACTATAGAATAAATATTTTATAAAGGTCATAATAAATTATACTTTAACGTCAGTAAAGTATACTTTTAAATAACAATAAACACATCTTCATTCACAGACCTTTTTAATAATAAATAGTTTTTCCATACTATTTACATGCAAAACTAACAGGCTTCGGCGGCGCCACCTTTCAAAATTGAGCTACAGAGGTTCCCTTATATTGAAAATTTTCTTCAAATCATAAACTTAATTTTACGCAACAGCACTTAAAAAAAATAAAATTTGAATCATTAGATACACTCAGAAAATAAATTTGGTTAATGTAACCAAATCTCAGGTTAGAATTTTCTCAAAAAATGAATCCAAATTTTTTTCTTTTTTCCTTTCTTATTATTACTGATTAAGTATTAACTGGAACTTAATTTATGCTGCATTTTAAGAACTTCAAAGAGAACTTAAATTTTTTTTTTTTTCAACCGACCAGATTTGAACCTAGGTCCTCTACGTTATACCACTGTTTAGAGATGCGCACATTTTAACCAACTGAGCTACTCTTATAATTATTTTGCGTTAAAGTTAAATTATATTACTACAGCTAATGTAACAACACGGAATGGCCAGGTTCAAACCCCATTGGATGCAAGAGCAATTGATTTTTTATCAGGTTAATGTGTTACCTGATGCAGGTTAGCCAATTTAGTCTGAGTGTACAATGTACATAATATGAACATCGTCTACGATTTGGTTGTGTCTTGGATTAATGGAATGTCAAACGATGGGCGAAAAATCTAAAATTCGATGGATTGGTTTTGGTTAGCTGTGTTGTGTTGTGTCCGTACGGCTGTTGCTTTGGGAAAATAGGACAAATCTGTTATTAGAAAACATAAGTGTATATCAATATATCCTCCATCTGCAAAAATCTCAGGAGAGAAAAATTAATATCTCAAAACTAACGTATTTTGCCATTGGACAATATAGCGTAACAAGTGACTGAATTTCATATAGCAAATAGACGTAACATTATACTTTTATGAAAAAAAAACACACAATATTTGAATCATTCAGATAACTAACAATAAGTAAACTTCTATTCTTTTCTTATTTTGTATGAGTGATTTTTTCGTTTGACGTTAACAAGAGCTTAGTGGCAGAATCATGCCACAAAATAGACGGATTAAATAAAATGTGAACTGAAAATACATAAAATGAGTTCTTATATAAATATTAAAAATAATAGTAAAAAAAAGTCGTATGAATGGCAAAAAATACGAAAGTGTATCGTAGTTACATGTTTGCAAAGGAATGCGAAGAGAAATAAAATTTGGATGCACTTCGAAGTATTGACATATTACAGCAATGCTTTTTTTTCAAAAAATGGGATAAAAAATTGCCAAATTGAATTCCCAATACGAAGAATATTTAAATTTCTTGAAAAATTAATTAGAAGATGTTCCAAAACTAGAGTCAATATACAAGATAACTATAATTCTAGACAGTCTTTTAAACACACAAATTTAAGAAGTTTATTCCCAGGAATGCAAGTCACTTAAAGAAAAATTTAAGCTCCCTTACATGTTTTTCTAATTTTATGGCAGTTTATGAAAACATAATAAATATTTCTTCAAACTAAGGGATGATAGGTGTCACATTACCATATCATATGAAGAAAGAAGCGTATCACAGGACCCATATGACAGCCACAGGAAATAGTGGTAATCCTACGTCGGGCTTATGCTTACTGTTATGTACAAAAAGACATGCAAGTATTCAAACAGATTTCACAGTCGAATTTTACTATTTATAATTTTATCACGTATGAATCTGACAACTATGCCTGGGATGAAACTGAAGAGAATCTTGTAGCGGTATACGTCAACTTATATCAGACCCAGATTAAGGTTGGTGGGGGCCCTGAGGCCGTTGATGGTGGGGGCCCCTAACAATGAACGTAAAAAGTTGATTGCACAAAAATGTATACAGAGTCATTATTATACCTTTAATTTGATAGTTTTTATTATGTCCAAAAAAGCATTAAAAAAAAAAACATCGTTGCTTGTAGAATGAATATCATTAATGACAATCATCAGAGTCGTATGTGTGGTTAAAATACAGAAGTTTTACGAGACTTAAGTGAAGAGAACACTTCGATAACATTTTCGAAAGATAAATCACGAACAATGTCAATTTCTGTGCTCAGAATCATGAGCTGTAATGTTGTCTTCCAGGGCCGCAATTGTAGCTTACTTGTCCGTGTACACAAGAGAGCCCCACAAAAAATAGTCTAGTGGGGTCAAATCACATGATCTTGGCGGCCTCTCAATAGGTCCATGATATCGCTCGCCGAGTGGCATCTGGCAGACATATTGAAACCACATGTCCAATTCTTCTATTTTGGGTAAAAAAAAAGTCGGTAATCATCGCACAGTGCATTGCTCCATTGACTGTAACGCTGTGATTTTCATTGTTTTTGAAAAAGTTCGGTCCAATGATGCCGCCGGCCCAAAAACCGCACCAAACTGTGTATTTTTCAAGGTGCATTGGCAGCTCTTGAACTGTCTCTGGCAGCTCTTCAGACCAAATTCGGCAAGTATATTTGTTGACTTACCCATTGAGCCAAAAATGAGCTTCTTCGTTGAATAAAATTGAAGAAAAAACACATTTCTCACAGAGCACGAATTTTGATAATAAAATTAAATAAGTTGCAAGCGCTATTCGTTTGTTAGTCATGGTGAAATGGCAAATTTTATTGAGGATTTTTGGCGTTGAAACATGTTACGAATCACGCGTGAGATGTCAAAAAATTTATACTAAAAAACATATAGCAAAAAAATCAGCCGTTAGTATCGATTTCCACAGAAGAACCGATTAGTATCGAAAATGTCTATAATTATTTTATTGAGAACGCGATTCGATATTGGGATTTTATTTGGATTTTTTTTTTTTTTCATTTTCTATACGAATGGTGGGGGCCCTAGGTCAGTAGCCTCACTGGCCTCATGGCCATATGTATGTATATTATTTAAGAAATGTAATTCTTGAGTCGCCAAATCGAAATGTAGTGTTATCTAATGCATTGGTTTCTTTTTGTGTTGAAACAAACATAGCAATTGAACATAAATATTTAATATTTAGCCATACACAAATGATATGTGATTCAACCCACACCCTTATCAGAACAGTCCGCATATAAGGAACTTCGCAAATGCCGACAGGTTGTTCCTTATATCTGGTTTTTTTTATATCCGAGTATTTAATATAAGAAACTTGATTCTTATAAGCATAGTCTGTGTATAAGAAATTTTCGGACTTATAAAAGTTTTCTTGTAGAAAAAAATTTATAATTTCAAAAAAAAATTAATTTCACTCATATTTTTAAATTTTACAAAATTACAAAAGAAAACATTGAAAAATCTTCAAAGTTATACGCTCATAAACATAAACAAAGCATAACTAAAACAAAAAAAGTAAAAATGTCAGAGGTAAAACACAAAAATGTAATACTTCCAAAAAAAATCACTGTCAGCACAACTTTTTTAAATAATTCCATTTAAGGTTTTTTTTTTTATATGAACGTACAGATTTAGGTGATTGAAAAATTTTCTTATGTGCGGATTTCTTATAAGCGGTTTTTTTTATGAAAATTCTTAATTTCTTGTGAGCGATAATTTCTTATTAGCAGGTTTCTTATATGCAAACTGCACCGTGCAAAGAAAAATTAATGATGAGCAAATAAATTTATCATCACAACTTGTTGAATTAATTAAGGGTTCATGATGGATTCCACCTCACATCATCAGCCATTGGCATTCTTTCGCTCGGGAGCGGCATACAACAAAAGAGAATAATAAATATGAGATCAGGACCATGATTCATAATAAAATACAAAGTAATACTATTAGTCTTGTAGCTTGTACTTAGTACAATTCGTTTAATAAATAAAAAGTACAAAAGTACAAGCTACAAGTTGTAAAATCGAAAGTACAAAAGAATTTATTAAAGGTACAACTGATTTTGTTTAATAAACAGTCGTCAATAATACAAATACTTCAAATGTACAAGTAATTGTTGGCATTATTAATACAAATGTCGGTTTACTTGTAAAATCGAAATTTAGGGAAAACGCCGTTAGTTTATATTACAATATTTCTCGTAAAATGTTGGACGATTTACTATTTAGTAGTGATGATGAACAATTGGATAATCATGTGATTCGGCAGACCTTGACTCGACGAAGAAAAATATATCGAATCAGAAATAACTTTTATTTCGAAAGTGAGTTTGCGTCCAAGCAACGGTTCCGAATGTCGTCGGTTAAACTCGAGACGCTGCTGTTGAAGATCGGACTGCTACTTGCTGATCCTGCTGCTAGAAAAGGAGGTGCACCTTCAGGACTTTTCCGATTATACCAATTGTATGGTCACACAAATTATAATGCTAATTTTTGGCCAACTTTAACTTTAATAATAATCTCTTAACTTCCCTGGGGGGTTTCATTTCATATACATATATGTACTACAATTGACTTAGAAAATCGAGTAATTGTATAAGTGCTTGAAAAAATTTGCCACTTGATTGGGTACATTGATCAATAGCAACGTGTAAATCGTGGAAAGTATTGATATGCAAAAGGTTTTGCTACTATTTCGGGCTAAAATATTTCTCAATGGCAAAGTCTGCCTGTCAATAATTGTTAGGATATACAAATGTACATACCAATAACCATAATAAGTTGAACTAGTTATTTAAGTCTTCGTATCCTTGGTCAGAAATTCTTTGCAGCAGTTTTCCACTTTGTCTAGTTCCTGTGTGAATGAATGCTTTGTTTTTCTCGTGAAAATTGGTACGTATGGACTTAGAGGATGATGTCATATTTTGCCCCAAGTTTTAAATCTGAAAATAAGAAGGGTTCTTTTCTATAAATTAAATTTATTATGAGCGATCGAAACAAGTGCCTTAAATATATCGTCTAAATTTTGTACCAAGTAAATATTTTTCGAAATTTATATCATTAGATTATTTATTACATTACATTTGTTTAAGCTTGCTTGATTTGCATATTTCTTATTACTATATATTGTAATTTACGGAAAATTAGCATATTTGCTCTCTTTTTTTTTGCGTTTAACAACATTTCTTTGATGCATGCCATCATGGCGGTATCTACATATCATATGTTAGTTCCGCAAACATCACTAGTGAAATTTTAACGCAACAAAGGTTTTGAAAACCTAGTACAAATTAACATTATTTTGCAAAATTTAAACACATACATAAGGTACGATTCAAAATGATAAGACACTAAAATTTTTTGAAATATTTTTTTTAGTATATTAAGCAGGAAATTAATATTTGGTAACATTATTTCTGGTAGCAAAATAAACAAGTTTTAATGATAATAGCAATGGTGTGTTTATTAATAAAAACAAAAAGGTTTTTTCAGGCGTTTCAAAACCACAAGACACTTATTATTGTCATTTAAAGTAATTGATTAGACACGAATTCTGCAATAATTTTTTTAAATATTTTTGAACCTTTAGCAATTAATAGGACCACCATTGGCAATAATTGCAACGCAACATCGAAATTGGCTCACTCAGCAATAATTGCAGTCTTAAGTCCTCGGTGCTGTCAAACTGGCGATTATTTACATTGACCCGTCTCACTAATATTCCCCACACATTTTCTATTGGGTTTAAATCAGGAAAACAGGCCGGCCAGTATATAGATTGGGTAGAGCAAAAACTCAAATAGCGTTTAGTCTCGTTGCTCACGTGAATCCATGCGTTATCCTGATCCAGATCATCCACCAAAGTTGCACTTCGAAAAATAGAGAGGTTCTTTCCGCAAATCTCTCCAGTAGTACTTGAAACCATCGGGGCCATCAAGATTCTTTTTTTCTCGTCACTAAAAATAACTTTTTCAACAAAAATTTCAAGCAGATGAGATTTATTTCCAATTAAATAAAACTTACTGTGTTCCAATCAGTTGATAAGTTTCGTTCTGCGAATTGAAAGCGCGCCTGCTTGCGTCGTGGCAAAAGATGGGGTGCTTTCATCATTTTTGAGAGCTTGATGTATTTGCACCTCTGTAAGGTGCCCTAAATTGTTGTTTTGGACACTATATTATGCACTAAAGAGGCAAAGTTGATGCAAGATCTGGTCGATTTTGAACTTTTTCTGATGACAGCTCGTTGATCCAGACCAGATAGCGCCATTTTTCTTTCTGTTGGCTTTATAGCGTTATAATTATCAGGATCGCATAAAAATTTCGAATCATGCATAGACTAAGCCAATATCTTTTTTGTTGAAAATTTTTGCAATGATAGTTATATGCTCTTCCTCGTAGTAGTTACGATTTTTCTTCGTGTTTAGGTTAGTTACTTAAAATTGTTTTTTGTACACTTTTGAGTCTATATATGGGTTTAAAATTTGTTTAGCTTATTTCTAATACACACATCATTTAATAACATCTTCTTCTTTCAAATGATCACCTTAAAACAACTAAAACTTTGCGAGGGAACATCATAGATAAAACGCACAAAATTTCAACTTTAATAATTTGACGTATAATTTCTAGTAGGTATACCCTTTTATGATTCAAATTTTAAGAAATCCGTGTCAGAATATTGCAAGTTTTATGTTTTTACGATTTTTTTTTTGCCCAGGACGAAAATTCCTAGATATTATGTCAGAAAAAAAAGAATTTAAAGTTTTTAGGAAGTGGCATGCTCCATGGCATAGGGTTCGAGTTTCGCAAAAATACTTTCTCAACATGCATTTTAAATTTGTTGCTTGTATTTTTGGATTACATCTTTTACAATTACAATAACAAGTTTTCCTTAACATTAATTTCAATTACATGTAATTTAAAAATACAATTACATGCAATTCTAATTACTTTTTAATTGGACTAGTGATCCATGAAAATGTAATCCTTTAGAAAGTAGCAATCCATTACTTTTGTCAAGTAATTTTAAACGAAAATGTAATTAATTACACATTTTTCTGCAATTACATTTATTAAAATTTGACACAAAATTTTTTTGAAGCCATAAAATTTTCTAAGATTCATAAAAAGTTTTTATGTTATTGAATATGATTTATATGGGAATGTAAAAAAATAACTTTCGCGTGACTGACTCATTGAGTCAATGACGTCGACCACAGATTCCTTAAGCTATCGTAAAGAAGATTTGATTTGTGGGCTCATCTTATAACGTAGAGGTACATACAAACAATAATATGTATTTATATGTATGCATTTGTATTTAGTATTAATTGATTATATCTTGTTATTGATTACTTGAAATATTGGAAATTACAAGTATACATTACAAATTTAGTTCAATTACTTTACTTTTCAATTACATATTTTGGATGACAGTAATTTCCGTCAAAAATATTTCAATTACAATTACAAGTAATTGTAATTGTATTTTTCAATTACATTAACATTAACACGTAATTGTAATTGAAACATTTTAACTAAAAAATCACAAGTAATTGTAATTGCATGTGTATTTAATTATCAAATGTAATTGATTACGCCCAAGTCTGATTGAAAGTCAGTCGGACAATAAGTCTTACATACTATATGTATGGTTGACTGAAATTAACTTTTTCAGAATCAGCGCATTGTTTTACATAAAAAACCTTGGTTTATTTACCCGGAATGTTTTGGCTCTAAACTTTACTTTATTATTTGACACTCTGTGTTGAAAATTATTTCAAAAAAATTTCAATTCAGTCTAGCTCTCAGTATTGCAAAAGATCACACTGAATACAGAACTTAATGATTTGGTAATCCAGTTTTTTTATTTTTTTTACTGGGTTATAGCCACTACCAACCAGTACAAAACAAAAAAATGCCAAAAACAAAAGATAGTTCGTAAATTTATATTGTTCTATTTAGGTCATGACTTTGCTGGGAAAAACTTTCAAGTCAACTTCAATTCCAACTCCAATTTCGCATTAAGCAATTAAGTACCATACAATGCAAGATTAAAGCGCAATAAAATTTTCTTCGCACTCTCCTTTGTTTGGCATTTCTTTGATATTGTACTTTTTCTTGCAGGAGCTCCTTGCTTCCGGATTTGCTTTGGCTTGCACGGCTTGAGTTGGACATACGATTGGATGTGAGTCCGCGGGAAAGGTTCTTTGGAATGCGGCTTAGTTATCCAGACTATATGGCAGAAAAGACACTAGAGCGACCGATGTTGGATATACTTTTAGACGAAAAGTTTAAGTTACACGCTAGAGCCGACGTCTTAGCCGGGTTTTAAGGTAGAAAACAAAATAGTTTTAGGGTTGAGATTCTCTATATTTATAGCTGTTTTTCAAAGTTCAATTTATCACACTAGTTAACACTAAGCAACCGTTCCGTATGTAAAATAATGCGCTGTTTACGAAAAAAAAACTATTTCTATTGTCAAATAACGTCGTTTTAAAAAATTATAATACCGCTAACTTGTAAATTAACCGAGTTTTAATCAACTGATTTTTTAAAATTATATACATATAAACTTAAAGGTAATAAATTTTTTTTGTCTTTATTGTATGCAAACCCTTCTTAGCCGACTTAGCATAGTAGCCGCAAATATTCAGATAACATAAAATTTTGATGATTTTTTTTTTTTGTAAATTTAAGAAAATTATGAATTTAGGTTAAACATTCATTATTCTGCATATATTTCATTTAATATAATGGGTATGACAAAATGTATAATATGGTAATGATATAGATAAGATATAGGTAAGATATAGAAGTTATGACAGTATCTAGATTAGAAAAAAATTTAAATTTAGAAATATGTTGGGCTCTTCCTCGATAAAGTTTAAAATGCATTAAAATCATAGAGCCGTATTTAGGGTACTCCGAAAAGACCCGGGTCTACAGTGCCATATTAAAAAGGTTGACAAATCTCAGCAAGCAAAAAATAAAATAAAAATCAAAGCTCAGATCTACGATCTAAATGTAGCCTCTCGATGAAATTTCATTGATTTTGGTTCAGTAGATTAGGCTTGGGTCTTAATGGGTTAATGCGACCTATTTTGGAATGTGCATCCGTGGTTTGATGCCCTCAGTATCTATGCTACCAGATGCCGTAGTCAGTACAAGAAAATGTTTGCTTTTTTGTCTCCGTAAATTCACTTGGGATCCAACGTTCATATACCAAGGTAATGATAAACACTTTAATATTCAAATGACTTATTAATGGAAACGTTAACACATAACATTATTCTCTTTAGAATAGTTGATCTTGACGCTTATGAAATGTGGATAGATGAACGCTTCTTTAACCAAATGTTAGCCGCTGGCGCTGTTGGTTCAACGCTACAACATTAAATTTTCACTGCTGTTGGTAGGCATCGACCCGACCGGATGAGGTCTGCCATTAGCGCTGTTGTTAGCCGCTTGCGATGTCGTTAGCCGCTTGCGATGTCGTCAGTCGATTACGATGTCGTTGAATTGCTGTTTCGCAACCTACAACTTTAATTTTTCGCTGCTGCTTGTATGCATCTACGCGACCGGTCTATCAATAACGCGTGCATTTTTTGTTTTTCACTTCTGCTGGTAGGCGTCATCAGATGTGCTCAGATACTAGCTCAGCTTCAAATCTCGTATAAATTTTCCCCTACTGCTGATAGGCATTTACCTGACCAGATGAGGTCAGCCACTGGCGTTTTCATTGCTGCTTTCAGGCATCTACCCAACCAGAAAAGGTCAGCCGTTACCGCGAAAATTACTTATACGAGTACTTTACTTATACACAATATTTCAATTTATGAGAATCTATAAGCTCAATAGATTAAGTTTAATAAATAAAATATAAATAAGTAAATATGTGTACATATTATATACTAAAACCCGGGATATAGATACTTTAAGCTTTCCTCAAAGATTTATTTGTCAGAACACGAATTTTTTCGTGTGCTTGTAATTAGAAACAACTTTTGAAATCGATTGAAAACAAGTGATATATGGGTGTAAGTTTTAGCAATAAAATCAGGCCCAAGATTTCACAGCTTATGAAAGAGATGTAAGCTCAAAAATTATACTGAAGGTTTACCAATTTTGTGACAAAACTGTATTTTTTTTTAATTCTAATATTTAGTTAAGTACATGGTACATGGATTGGACACTGGACTATGCGAATGGACAAAGATAATTGGCTACCAAAAATTTCTTTTGAATTTCTAGGAGGTGTCAAAACTTTTTAAGGATTTAAATTCCCAAAAATACTCGCAAGAGATATTTTGGACATGAAACACATATGTATTTTAAAATTTTAGTTTCTCGGACGAACGGTTTGATTTGAGCGATAATTGTTAGTTAGTCGGACCATAAGTCTTATATATGTATGTACTACATATGTTGATGACGGAAATCACATTTGTTAAATACTCGAATTTCCTTTCATGGCGTTAAAAGTCCATGTACACACAATTCTGTTTTTTCACGGTCTTTTTTAACACGGTTTTGATTTAACACGGTCTTGAAAAAAAATTGATTCCGTTTTTACACGATTTTCCTCGATTTAATTGAAAATTTAATGAAAAATATTTTTACTAACCGTAATCTTTTAGAAATTTAGTTAGGGAATTGGGATAGAAAATTGAAGGGTTAAATGATATGAAACTAATCCCCTTTTTTCTATGTACATACATACTTCGTGTCTTTTTTGACACGGTTCTATCTGGAACGTATCTACCGTGTAAAAACAGAATTGGGTGTAGTCTTAATTTTCTCTATCTTATTTACTCAAAGTTCGAAAAATTAAAGTTTTGCAACTCTGGTAGCAACCCCAGAAGTTTGTTTGTAGATACGGTAGATACGTTCCAGACAAAACCGTGCAAAAAAAGACATGAAGTATGTTTGTATATACATAGGAAAAAAGGGGATAAGTTCCATATGCTTCAACCCTATTAACCTTCTAACCCAAAATTTAGTTAATAATTTCTTTAAATTTTCAATCAAATAGCTTTTTTTAATCGTGCTAAATCGACGAATTTGGTCCGTGTTAAATCAAAACCGTGTAAAAAAAGACCGTGTAAAAACAGAATTGGGTGTATTCGAAATGTGTAAATTTTTGAATTTTAAGCGTTCCCGATGAATTCTAGAACATGAGGTTATTTGGAAAATGTCTAGTGTACAACGATTCCTTTTCAACGGAATTAAAAATGAGGACATTCTTCTTGCTCATGCTGTTCACAGGTTTGATCTGTTCGTCCTGTTTACAGATTTGAGCTAGGGAGCTTACATTTTGTGACATCTATTTTTAAGCCCCATTCTAAAATACAGGCAAAAAAGAATAAAAACAATCTACAAAAATTTTCAAAATAAAATCTCTAAAAAATACGCTTGCTAACGTTTTATTTTAATTTACAAGTAGTTTTTGTCATTGTACTATATCATAATACTACCACTATTGCAATATGTAACAATACATTTGTTTTCCTAAATATTTTTAATATTACATTGCATTTCATACTGTTGCTTACAGTTTTTCGTCTAAAAAATTCAATTTGCTTATCGTAAATAAAGTTATCCACTTTTTTAACATAATTTAATAATTTACAGCAACCCCACGCAATCTCGTGATCTTAATACGCCTCTAGTTTTTTTGAACTACACACTGTAGATTTGTTATTATTTTTGTTACAAATACGAATTGAAAGGATTTGTGATAGTCACATAAAATGTACTGAAGCGGTATACATAAATAATTAAATTTGAAAAAAAAAAAAAAAATGCACTACGATTTTGTATCATTTGATTTATAATAAAGGATATCGGACATGGTGTCGATTGCTCATCACTTTATTAAAAACTTTCAGGTGTGAATATATGTATTTAGTGTTAAAAAATGTCTGAATTGAAAATTTTTGAAATACCAAACTTCAACATTTAAAAATTTTCATCTGGAAATGTAAATCTTTCGTGAATACTTTGAGGACAACGGACAAGGGTTGGCTTTAAAAAAAAAACATTATTTACATTTACCTTTTGCATATACACTGCATCAGCCAACCAAACAAGAGATTTATTTCTTCCATTCAAAAATTAGGAAATAGGGTTGCGTCATTGCGGCGGCGTTGATTTTGTTTCTGTAAAAAACACAGTCATTGATTGCAAAGAGTATATTTTGTAAATTACGCATAAGGGTAGCATTTGCCTTAATACGCTCCGTGGTAGCTTTGGTCTTTCATTGTTCTCTAGATCGTCCCACTTGAGATTTATTTTAAATACCCAGCAATCGCAAAATATATTTATTTAATAAACACTTAAGAACAGAAAATTTTATAGGCATTCATTTCAACAATCAACTTCTGACATTTCATTCCAGTATTCGAGTATAACAAAGATTTTCGTTAATAGTTTCATGTTTCTATGATGTATGGATTTAATAAACTCTATTCAATTGTTTCCCGATTACTTCAAAATATTCATTTTCTCATAGTCCATATATTTAAAGCCGGCTTTAAACGACTTGGCGTTCTAGGCATTAGAGTGGAGAGTGCATCAAGCACGTATACAAGGGTGGGTTCTTGGGGCTAAGGACATTTGCAAAAATAATTTACCGGTAGCATCCACATACAAAAAAAAAGAAAAAGAAAATACTCCTAGGGTTGCTACCAGAGCTGCAAAATTTTCATTTTTCGGGATTTGATTTTTTTCGATCATGTATACATAAGGAAGTATCCAAAAAAAATGTACCGCTATGTATAAGAAAAAATCCATGATATCTGCGCAAGTAGAGCTTTGATGTTTCTTGTGTAGTAACTTAAATTCTTTGCTAATTTCACTATATTCACCTTAATACAGAAAATTTCAATTCTGGAGTTTTTTCAATATTTTATAGTTATTTTTAAAAATTTTCTTATTTTTGGAAATTTTTTAATTTTTTCAACTTTTGAAAATTATTTGAAATTTTAACAATTTTTATACATTTTTTGAAATTTTGAGTTCTAGAGATTTTTAAAGTTTTTAATTTTTGGAAATTCCACATGAATATCGCTAAGAGAAATATGTACATACGCGAAAAAAAAAAATTATTTAATTTTCGGTCAAAAAATTATTGAAGTATTTTATAAACAAGTAATTACAATATTTTTATTTAAAAATAAATAAAAATAATTTGCATAATTTTTAACCAAAAATTAAATTTTTTTTTTCTCATTTTTTTTATTAAAGACATTGACAATTTCAAATAGTAGTGTGTTTAGGTGAATATAGTAAAAACACCAAAGGATTGGAGCTATTAAACAAGAAAAACATAAGCTCTACTTGCGTTGAGATCGCGGATGTTTGACTCATATATAGGCCATTTACTCAAATTACGAAAAATTTAAATTTTGAGCTCTGATAGCAACCCTAGAAGTTTTTGATTTTTTTTTTTTTTTTGATTGAGGATATACTCGAAAAGGAGTAACTTTTCCATCCGTTCGATTGGCGATAATATGTCTTCAATTTGTAGACCAGCGTTATTAATAGCTAAAGAAAATATCAATGGAGCTGTGGTCATTTTTAGCTGCATAAATAAATGCTACTTAAGCAGATATAGCAAATATTTTGAATCAGTGCCAATATAAAACTAGAAACAAGCTGTAAAAGCGTTATCAAAGGATAAATATTTGCTTTTAAATAAAACCTTAAAAAATCTAATAAATGACTTGCCAATTAAATTAAAACTACTTTTACAGCACACTCTAAGGCTACGCACACGCAATGAGCGGGAAGCGGTAGCGTCAGAGCGACAAGCGGTCGAGCGGCAACAAAAAAAAAAATTAAAACATATGAAACACTATTGAAGATGCCACACACTTACCGCTCTAAAAAAGTGTTTACCGCTCAGTAAGTGTGGGGCCGCTTCAATAGTGTTTCATATGTTTTAATTTTTTATAATCTGAACATATGTATGTCACCAATTACCAAGTTAAATAGATCCATCTGTTGCCTTGTAATATTTCTTAAGAAATCGTATCGATCAATTTGTTAATTTTTTATATTTAAATTGATCTTTTTTTATTTTTATTTTAATTTTTGAAGTGAAAACTTCTTATGGCACGTTGTGCACCTCCGTAAGAAAGCATTCGCGGCTGAGGAAGAAAGTATAAACTCGCGACACCGACCGTCATCGGGATTCCCCGTCATGAATGAGAGCGATAGTAAAATTTGAATGTTCTATTGTTTCTCTTAAGGAGGGGGTAGGGTTTTGACGCTACATTTTAGGCATAAGTTAAAAAATGTTTTTTAGCGATACGGTAAAAGTAAATTTATATATTTAAAAAGCATATAAAAGTACAATATTTAAAGAGTATTCTGTAAAAATTTAATTAAAAAATATTGGAAAATAAGCCATTGGCAGCAAGTTTCCGCGGACGTCTAAAAAAAAAGGTGGTTTGCGGTGGACAAGATATCTCATCACGTTATCATTTGAAATCAAAAAAAAAAAAACTTTCTTTAGCTTATAAGTTTTTTAAGGTATTGACGAAGGGTTTTTTTCCTTTGACGATTTTTAAAATTTTGGCATAATTTTAAAGTCAAAAAACGAATTTTTTTGGAAAAAAAAGGCAAAAATCAGCACGTTTATTATTGTAGAACTGGTCGTAATGAAAAAAAGAAAAAAAGCCCTCGTCATTACCTTGTTTTATATGTATTAAAGAAGTGTGTCAAATTTCAAGAAAATCGGTCTCGTAGTTTTCGAGAAAAAGTGTCCACCGACTTTGAAAAGTTAGTTTCGAGAAAATCACGTTTAAAGTTTTAGCACTGTCTTTTTTTTCATATACTTACACAGAATCATCGAGAGTCAAGACACTGTATCTTCGTCAGTTTTACTCCAATCGACCTCAAATTTCAACAGGATACTTTTGAAGAGTTATACTATTAAATAAAACAACAAAAATGGAAAAACAAAATTTGGCAAAACCCTACCCCCCCCCCCCTTAAGTAAATATTCCAAGTGGAAGACAAAAAGCAAAGCAGACACACAACTGACACATTCCATTCTCATTCAACGATTTTTATGCTTCCATGTTAGTTCTTTCAAATTCCGCGTTGTTGCGTTGACAAATTGAGAATAAGAGCGAGAGTAAAATTTGAATACATATTCCGTTTTTGTCTTCCATTGCATTGCCATATAAAAAGAAAACGCACACATACCAACTAACACACTAACTTCCCAGTAGGCAAGGGCAGGAGCTAACAGTGCTTCTAAAAGGCCTTCCTTGGTAAGTATAAGGCCTTCCACCCTCCTTTCAAACGTACTTTCTTTTTTATATGAAATGGCCGCAGAAAACGGGCCTTCCTAAGCAGGCTTTCTAAGACCGCTTACCGTAGAAGGACTCTCAGAAGTACTTGACAAAAATTTAATTTTAATAAATTTAAAGGCTCTAAATATTAATTGTTTTTTTTTTATCCGCGCCATCTCACTTGCGTTGATATTTTTTTAATGACTACAATTTGACAAAGAATACACAAAACTCTAGCTCCTTAACATAACATGAAACAACAGAAGACTAGCCTGCACACCTCTCTTAATTTCTAACCATGTGTATACTTTTCATGTCGTATATGTACAATGCATATGACAAAAAAGTTATGCCGAATCATAAAACATTGCAATACATGAAATAAAAAAGAAACAGAAAAGCGCTAAAGTAAATGGAGTCCTTCTTCTTTGCCTTCTAATATCAGGCCTGATAGCACGTCTGTTGTAGCAAGGCATATTATGCCTTCTGTGATTGTATTTTTATTTGCATGAAAATCTAGTTTTGAGAAGTCCTTATATAATCGCAGCAGTGCTAGCAGGCCTTCTCCGAGTAAGGCCTTGCTCATTTGCCTGCTGGGTTGCCATAAACGATTTTTTATGCTTGCATACTTCTTTCTACGTGTGAAATTAATTTTTTGTTTCAAGTTTTCACTTCTGTTGGCACTCCCGGAGTGCAACCCGCCGGTTTTTTTATTTCTTTTTTAGAAGCTTTAGGTTGACTCAAACTTGAAAATGAAATTATACGCTGTATGTATACGATGTAAAGATACATCGAAAATCTGTAAAAGTCCAATCAATGAGAATTTTTTTAAGTCCAATAGGGACAGTTTAAGTTTTTCTCAACATCCTCGATATGTACCGCCCGGACGAAAACGGATAAGGTTGCTAGTTGAAGAATAAATCACAAGTGTGCTCCAATTTGCGTATACTACTTACTTACCATTCACTAATGTTTGTCTAAAATTTTTTCATTAATTTTTAATAACTTGTTACAGATGCATCATTCAATGGACCAACTGGATATGATTGATCCCACAGGTGCCATGACCTCGCTCGCTCCGATGTCAGACACGGCCATAACTCCTACACACCAGCATATACATTCTTCATATCATAGCATGAACCACATGATGGGTCACCATCATCCGGGTCCATTAAGTGGTCATACTGCTGGTAAGTAGTTCTAATTTTCAACTCTTTAAAATCTAACAGCGCGATGCTTTGGAGGAAAAAAATTAATACTTATACTAAAGTCTATAAGAATGGTTCTGTATGAGTTTAACGAATCAAGACTTTTTTTCAGTCATAGGTCAGCAAAGCTCTTTCAGGACTTATTATAAGAAAGTGTCAGGGTTGCCAAGTGGCAGGTTTTGACAGGCCCGAACTTGAATTTCAAAGCCGGGGCCTTGTAGGAATCAAACATTTTCTGAAAAAGCCGGGATTTGGATGATTTTTGTTACATGCCAAAAAAAAAGGTTATCAAGATTTTCCCGACAAAAAATATTAATTTTGAACGAATATATTAACTACAAAGGCGAACAAAAAAAAAAGTTTTGGTCGGAAAACCAAATCCACTTTTTCTCTACTCAGTTTGAAAAAAAAATTTATCGAAGCAATTCCCCTCAATCCCCCCATTTCCCACACTCTGCTCATCAAAATATTTAGAAAATCTAAATTTTGTTCTCATATGTAAAATTGTAAAATTCTTAAGGGGAAAAAATTTTTTTTTTTGGTGGTGGTAGACAGCGGTCAAACGGAATATTCTATAGGAAACAACAACATACCTTGTTTGGGTGCTGAGAGATCACCACTGTGTGACACCACACCATGCTTCTTTTAAAATTTTCTTTTTATCATGATGCAATATTCCCTGGGGAACACCTAAATTTAAGTCTACAGAATGACTTCGATTTTGGAGAATTTTCACTCTCTGAGCTCGATTTATCAAGTAAGAATCAAACCACGAATACCCACACTATAAAAACAATCATAATCAACCATATCAAATGCTTTGGTTATGAGCGGTGCTACCCAGAGAACGAAGAGGCGCTAAAAGAGCGTAAAAATGTGAACAAGAAGGCGTTTAAAGAGCGTAAAAAAGTGTGTACGTATTCAAAATCACCAACACGTGCTTATCGATGCTTGCGATAGTGGGTAACACTAGTTATGAGTACGTAACAACCAAACAAAATGTATATAGTTATAAAAGATCTATGGAATATAGAGGGAAACACAGAATTGCGTATAAACATCGTAGCGCATCAATATTTTAAAAAATAGACCTAATGTTTGGTATGTCTTCTGCAAGCCTGTTAAATACAATAGTTTACGTGATAAACAGAGAAGAAGTTTCTGAATAGTGTAGTGCGAAATGGAGGGAAGTGTACAATAGACCATAAGTTGCGACGCAAGATGTAAAAATCTTGTATAGGACTTTGCAAATAGCTGGCTCTTTAATACTTAAAAATAACAAAGATGTCGAACTGGCAATATTGTCTTAGCTCTCAACAAATTCATGGAAGGAATTATCCGTGAACAGTAGACATGTTCAAATAAATGGTATGTTCTAGAATACTTCAAGAGCACTCGATTTTCGAAAATTTGTTCACATTCAAGTATATATTTCGATTTTCCTTATGTTCACATAAGGAAGTATCGAAACAAAATTTGTCACTATTTTTTAAGCCTATATATAAGGAAAAACATTGTGGTCTATCCGCGAGTAGAGCTTTGGTGTTTCTTATGTAACAGCTCAAATCCTTTGTTTTCACTGCCTCGAATATGAATAAGTTTTCGAAAATCGAGTGTTTTTGAACATGCCATTTATTCGAACATGTCTAGTGAACAGCTACAAGCTTTTCGAATTATACATTTTGACAGCATAGTTAATCGTTGTATTTTATTCAGGTAGCACCTCCCCAACAACTTATACCATAACAAATAAATTTCAATGTATGGTTAGAGACAAGTTTTCTATGGCGATAAAAACTTCGGATTGAAGAGTTAAAATATTTTCTTAAGCTAGAGATTTCCTAATTCAAACAAAGCTTACTGTCTATTATTATGTTAAGTATTTAAAGTAATTTACTCTTTCAATATTAAAGCAATTAGGATCACATACGATTTTGTCAATAAGAGAGTTAAGCCTAATTTCCATGCTATCTTTCTTGATTCCATATCAGGGATATCAAATCAAATTTTTGTAAGAAAGAAAAAGCATGCAAACAGAACCTAATGCGCTTGGAGAATGCGAGAGTGAATAGCATACATTTGCTATCTTTATAGCATGTGATGTCCTCCCTGACATTTGATAAGATAAGTTCAAGAAAGATCATATGGAAATTAGGCATTATACGACCACCTATTAGCACAAGCATTGCTAAATAAAATGTGACGTTTGCATTTTGTTGCATTAAATATGATATCTAGGCAGTAGCGCACCTAGGAAGGCGCCCCGCTTCAGGCACGACCATTTGAATGGCGGCAAAATGGTCCTCGTAATATGAAATTAAAATTGTGTTTTTAGCGCAGTTACGATATTTTGTAAATGTTGCGTAACATTTTTTTTTTTTTGAAGTAATTGGAAAATAATTCGAGAGAATGTGGCAGGTGATTGTGCAATTCAATCAAAAATATCTCATTTTTTTTTTTTTTTTTTAACAACAAAATTTGTAGGTACACTTTTAAAAACAGAGACTATTTTCTGTTGTGAGGTATTAGTATTAGTTTTATTATTGACGACTAATTTATGCTCAGCAAACCAATATCGCAGTAGGTGGATATCAAGGTTTATAATGATGAGTAAACTAATTGTAAGATGATCTTAATAGAATCAATTTTTTTCAATATATTTCGGCTTGCTAACATGTTTCGGATGTTTTTTCGACTTCTGCAACGTTACTTGCGTTTCCAACATAACAGTCTTTTTCGATATTTTTCGACTTTTTCAAAATATCTCGATTTTTTTAATATTAATCGTCATTTTCAAAGTTCTTAATAGTTCTTGCACTTTTCAGTATTAATGTCATGCCACATAAATAGAGTTTACTTAGTTTTACAAAAGTAGAAGATCGTTTTATATTTTTATGAAAAAGTTTATTTATTTTTAGAAAAACTATACTTTCAAAGTAAACTGAATAAGATGGACAAAAATTGAGATGAATTTCAGTCAAAATTTTCAAACTCGACAGAAAAATTATATGAATGCAGTTTAAAAACGAAACATTGAATTATTCAAAATCAATGTGAAATTCTCAAAAATCTTTTTCCATTGTTGGTCTGTTAAGTTTTCAGACTTAGGTTTTTTTATGCCCCAAAAACAAAATCAGGCATATTCTACATTTCACTTCAGTGAAAGTGAAACGAAATCACATGAATTTATATAAAATTCACTTTGTAACTGCATTCAGAAAACGAAAACTCATTTCTTTAAGGCCATCATGGACATTCTGCTGTACACCATCCTGTGATAACTGCAGCTGTTGCTGCCGGACTACATCCTGATACTGATACGGATCCAAGAGAACTGGAAGCATTTGCGGAACGTTTTAAGCAAAGGCGAATAAAGTTAGGTAAATTCAAAAACTAAATATGTACTTTAATCATTTAAAATTTTTCAACATAAATTTATTTTGTCGCCTACAAGAGGTATATACTTGTAAGTAATATTGTATATGCGTCATAAAGCGCTTGTGTGAGAATGTCTGCGGAAATGGCTAGATCTGTGAAATTCATAGATTTTGCACCACGACAATGCACCATCGCATATAACCATAATGTTCAAGAACTTCTAGCTAAAAATTCAACAAATGTCATGGACCAAGCGTTATATTCACCTGATATGGCATCTAATTTTTACCTGTGCCCGAAGTCAAAATTACCACTTCGAATAAGGCGTTTTGAGTCGGTTGAAGCTATAAGGCAAAAAAAGGAGCTCAAGGCTATTTCTCAATCAGCATACGATAAATGTATGGAGAACTGGATCAAGCGCTGACATAATTGTATTGCCAGCAGTGGGGCCTACTTTAAGGCAGACAAAATAAATTTTGGTGAATAAATAATTTTGTTTCGTTTCATTCAACATTTCCAGATACTTTTTGCACAGTAAAGTATATCGTGAATGTAGTACTTTTTCGCTTTAAGGTGAAAATTCCTTGTTTTCAAAAAAACTTATTTGAAGTCTAAAGTATTTTTAATGTATCCAACAAAATATTCCAATTGATTCATTATTTAATCTAGTTAGAAAACAAAATACTTTTAAAAAAGTTCTGCCTTGATAACGCACAAATATTTAAGGTTAAGATGAAATCCGTAAGATAAAGGAAGATATACTGAAAATGTATTTGAACAAATAGTATACACTTTTCGACTTTCAGCGATATTTCATTTTTTTCAATACCATCCGACGTTCGTTGCTCAATACCACTCAACTTTTTCTGTTTTTCGATATTATTTAATGAATATTTCTCGACTCTTTCGATACCTTTGGCATTTTCCAATATTTTATGATAGTACTTTCCTACTTTAATCGATTTTTCGATGTTTTTCGTACTCTTCGTATGTCAACAATTTCATCGATGAGACTGCGCGTTATTTTTTGGGTATTATTCTATACCAGTGATGGGCACGTAGTGGCTCTATCTGCCCTCATTGCCCTCACCGTTATTCGACGCACAAGCAAGCGAAAAAAAATTCGCTATCGATTCACAGCGTTGACTTGAATTCAAATGACAAACACAAAGGCATAAGCGACGGCGCCGCATTGTGTTTTGACGAATAGAGCAATTGTTTTTGTTTGTAGTGCAATTTGGTTTTTTTTTGTGCTGTTGGTGAATTTTGAAATGACAGCAAAAAGACTTTAAAATTTTGTTTGTTGTTGCTTGGTGTTGTTGTTTAGCCCTTTTGTTAGATTTCGATGCCCACCACTGTTCTATACCATTCGACGTTTACCGCCTTCCTCTACTTTTTCCGATATTATTCGACAGTTTAAGTGCTATTCGACTATTTGACTTTTTCGAAGCAGTACCACTTATTAATTTATATTTTTCGATATTTTTTAAGCACCCTTAGGCTACGTTTATAGCCTCGCGTTTTTTGTAGCGCTACACGACAGCTTGTCACTTTTGACGTTGAAATGGATGCGTGCGTATGGAAGTGTTCACAGCTACGAAACTCCGTCCAACCAAAACATTTTGACCTTTTGGAGCGACGAAATAAAAATACGAGTGGCAAATGAAAATCAATATTGGTGGCAATATTCCGATGAGAAAAGGTCCAAAATGGATTTTCGACATAATTTAGGACCACCCCCCCAGGAGAGACCGTTTTTAACCAAGTCGCGATGCACCAATCGATGAGGAAAGGTCGAAAAGCCCCGGAAGAGACTGTTTTAGACCCATTACTAAAAAAAAATTCTATCAGTCGATGCGGAAATGTCCTAATTTTCTGTGACATACTGATATTCAAGGACAAATTAAATCTGTGCAAAAGTTAAAGATAAGATAATTTTTATTAATTGGATGCAATTAATTCTTTATATGACACTAAACACGAATGAAACCAATCGCTACAAAAAAACGTTTGGCTATAAACGCACCCTTCAAATAAACTCAGTTTTTACTGAACGCTATTTTTATTAAGCGTTTCAAAATTTTGATGGTAACAGAAAATTAAGCTAAAAAGTGGTGCGGGTTCAATCTGACAGTGATGTGTCTTTTTTGTTATTACAATAACAACAACAGAAACTAAATTTTTCAAAACTTAAGTATTTAGCGCCATTTTGAGTTCTCTGCAAGTACTATTTTCAGCGCGAAATTGTGTAAATTTTTTGGACTGAGACGCCAACCGGTTGATGTGAAACGACCTGTATACGTTCATAAAACTAATATATAATTTAATTATTTTTTAAAACATTATAGGTGTAACTCAAGCAGATGTGGGGAAGGCGTTAGCGAATTTAAAATTACCAGGAGTTGGAGCATTATCTCAGAGTACAATTTGTCGATTTGAAAGTTTGACTCTTTCACACAACAACATGATAGCACTTAAGCCAATTTTACAAGCATGGCTGGAGGAAGCAGAAGCTCAAGCCAAAAATAAAAGACGAGATCCTGATGCTCCAAGCGTACTTCCTGCTGGTGAAAAAAAAAGGTAAACAACATTTCAATCCGCAGGGAAACTAAAAATATCTTACTGCATTTTTATTTATGTTCTGGAAAATATTTAGATAATACATGAGTATTTTTTCGAAAAATTATAAATTTTGAGCCACATCTACATAGTTCTTAGACAGACTTTATGTGCCAAACCTTCAATCCTGATTAAAAATCAATCAAACGCTGATTATTTTTAGCTGCTAATCTGTCATTATTTTAGGGTTCTTTCCAAACGAAAATGAAAATGTTAGCCCGTTTTCGAGAAATCCCGATTTCTCAGTTTTTCGTTTAAGATCAACACATGACAATAAAGTACACTCTATTATATTAAACTATGTGATATTTATTACAAACTGTGTTAAATTTTATACAATTTACTTGTAAAAGCGAAACCACACAGTATAGTGCAGAGTTTAACTAGTAACATGAGTGAAATTTTCACATATTACAGCGTAATATATAAAATTTTTGTGTAAAGCTACAAATTTAACTGCGAAATTAATTCCTCTGCCAAGCAGATATGTACAACGTGACATGATGTATGTTGTAGGTTTAGGCGAACTATAACAACTGGTATATACGTAATTTTCGAAGCAATTCAAAAATCTAATTTTAAAGGGCAAACACCGCTTCTGGGTAGATATGTGCATATCGTAACTCATAGCACCGCCACTTCTCAATTTATTTTCAACATTTTCTTTTGATTTCAAGGTGTAAAAAATACCTTTACAACCAAATATATATACCACATTATATAGTATATAGACTCGAAACAATTAAGAAATTACAGTCAAAAACATGTTTAGAAATTCAAATTTTTCACGATTTTATCAACTTTATTAACAAGTACCAGGAGACAGATCATAGTTCAGTTTTGAGGTTGATAAATTATGGAAAGTTGAATGAAGCTGAGAAAAAAAATTGGAAAAAAGTAGAAAGAGGTTGAAAAATGGTGAAAAAGGCTAAAAAAAAAAGTCGATAAACATGGAAAATGTGCCCTGTAGTGTGGACACACAATGTTGCAAGTGCCTTAAAAATGTATGTCATGATTCTGAAATATCCTAAGTAGAAATACAGCAATTTCCGAACCTTATTGTGTGCATTTTTGTTTTTGTTGGGCGTACCAGTTAAGGGAGACCGCTACACGATTATGATAAATTGAAAGGGATCTATCTCTTTTTGAGCGGCCCATTCAAAGAGAAGTTGTGTAGTCGCGTCGAAAGCGCCGCACACTGTTGTATTTTGGGAAAAAATGGACAAAATCAAATTCCCGTCGATAGGAATGCCCAAAAAAAACGAGGTCGGTCTCATTCGAAAGGTGATTTCATGCTTTTTTTAGAAAAATTGTCCCGAATCGAAATCCCTGCTTTGGGCGTTTCTCAGAAATGCCCAAAATATGGTCTTTTTCAATTTTAGACAGTTTTTCCCAATTTTAGTACAATTCTGACTCGTATACATATCCGATGATAATTTATTTTGAAAGTCGAGAAAAATACCTTTAATTTGGTATTTTAAAAATTTTTCTAGGTGCTTGGTATCGAAAAATACATCTATATTTAATTAGGGGTAAATTAACGTTAATCTATTATATAAAACTCATTTTTTGTCTGTCCGTCTGTCTGTCTGTCTCTTTTGCACGCGGAAACTATCCAGCCGATTTTGATGAAATTTTTACAGTATGTTCGCATCGATCGGGCGGGTGTCATAGGCTATAAAACTTTTATTTAGGGTACATATTTAGGGTGGCCCTCATACACAAATATTTTAAAAATAGCGATTTCTCCAAGACTGGCAAATCGATTCTCATGAAATTTACACAGTATGGCTTTTATGTTAAGGGGCACAGATTGAATGGTAAAAATTTTATTTAGGGTGCATACTTAGGGTGGCCCCCATACAAATATATTTTTAAATATCATTTTCACGAAGACAAACAAATCGATTCACACCAAATTTACACTACATATCTCTTATGTTAAGAAGCATAGCTTAGTCCACAAACCTTTTGTTTAGGGTGGCCCTCATACACAAATATTTTAAAAATAGCGATTTCTCCAAGACTGGCAAATCGATTCTCATGAAATTTACACAGTATGGCTTTTATGTTAAGGGGCACAGATTGAATGGTAAAAATTTTATTTAAGGTGCATACTTAGGGTGGCCCCCATACAAATATATTTTTAAATATCATTTTCACGAAGGCAAATAAATCAATTCACATCGAATTCACACTACGTATCTCTAATGTTAAGAAGCATAGCTTAGACCACAAAACTTTTATTTAGGGTGGCCCTCATACACAAATATTTTAAAAATAGTAATCTTCAAACGAAAAAATAAACGATACTTGGCCAATACTTGGTTTATTTTTTCGTTTGAAGATTACTATTTTTAAAATATTTGTGTATGAGGGCCACCCTAAATAAAAGTTTTGTGGTCTAAGCTATGCTTCTTAACATTAGAGATACGTAGTGTGAATTCGATGTGAATTGATTTATTTGCCTTCGTGAAAATGATATTTAAAAATATATTTGTATGGGGGCCACCCTAAGTATGCACCTTAAATAAAATTTTTTCCATTCAATCTGTGCCCCTTAACATAAAAGCCATACTGTGTAAATTTCATGAGAATCGATTTGCCAGTCTTGGAGAAATCGCTATTTTTAAAATATTTGTGTATGAGGGCCACCCTAAACAAAAGGTTTGTGGACTAAGCTATGCTTCTTAACATAAGAGATATGTAGTGTAAATTTGGTGTGAATCGATTTGTTTGTCTTCGTGAAAATGATATTTAAAAATATATTTGTATGGGGGCCACCCTAAGTATGCACCCTAAATAAAATTTTTACCATTCAATCTGTGCCCCTTAACATAAAAGCCATACTGTGTAAATTTCATGAGAATCGATTTGCCAGTCTTGGAGAAATCGCTATTTTTAAAATATTTGTGTATGAGGGCCACCCTAAATATGTACCCTAAATAAAAGTTTTATAGCCTATGACACCCGCCCGATCGATGCGAACATACTGTAAAAATTTCATCAAAATCGGCTGGATAGTTTCCGCGTGCAAAAGAGACAGACAGACAGACGGACAGACAAAAAATGAGTTTTATATAATAGATTAACGTTAATTTACCCCTAATTAAATATAGATGTATTTTTCGATACCAAGCACCTAGAAAAATTTTTAAAATACCAAATTAAAGGTATTTTTCTCGACTTTCAAAATAAATTATCATCGGATATGTATACGAGTCAGAATTGTACTAAAATTGGGAAAAACTGTCTAAAATTGAAAAAGACCATATTTTGGGCATTTCTGAGAAACGCCCAAAGCTGGGATTTCGATTCGGGACAATTTTTCTAAAAAAAGCATGAAATCACCTTTCGAATGAGACCGACCTCGTTTTTTTTGGGCATTCCTATCGACGGGAATTTGATTTTGTCCATTTTTTCCCAAAATACAACAGTGTGCGCCGTTAGCCAAATTCTCCAGCAAAGATATGAGCATGACGCTAAAAAGATCATTTATAAGAATATGTAAGGGTAGGTGGCCAGCAGTTTGAGCACTTAATATAATAATTTGAAATAAAAGTGATTAATATAAGTATTGCTTTATTATAATCATAACGTCATAACTGGAATACAATAAAACACTTATTATAATCATTAAAAATAAATGTGATGAATAATATTTTTCGTCGTTTTTGATTTTACCAGCACCCAAGTTTTAGATAACTGAGGGTTCAATATTTCTACCTATGATATTCCGGAATAATTAATTAAGCTGTTTAGGGCTTGACAATGCAAGTTGGCCACCCAGCTTGTCATGGCAGCCGAAAGTTTGAAGAAAAAATGAGCTTTTATAATAATAGTTAGCTTTTTTAATAATAGTACATTTAATGAAATCTTTCGATTCAAATATTCTTTTTTGGCGTCGATATGGAAACCTTATTGTAATTCGCGATTAAAGTCTTCTTAAAATAAAATTTGTTAAAAATTTACTGAGATATTGAAATTTATTTACATCTATTAGATTTAAATTTTATAAAACAAAACAAAAAAAAAAAACTGCAACATACACTATGACTCGTAAAAACTATATTTACACTGCAACACAGTGTTATTTAAGTAATAGAGAATATATTCGTTACTGGCCAAACTAGTTTTAAGGAAAAACTAGTTAAAGTAAATAATAACCCTAGTTCATCCTAACACGCTTCGGATGGACTAGTTTGGACAGGAAAACCTAGTTTTACCTAAAAACTAGTTAAGCAAGTGAGCATGACACCTCCCATACATGTATAAAAATTTATGACGCTTTGCTAGGAAAACTATTTGAGAAAATTCCACCGAACTTTGTAAGGGAACAGTTGTGACATAGGCACGCTTTGAACAGAATGTATGGTTTTGAATTGTTCTTTTTATATAAATAGTTGGTAAGGTCTTTCATATATGTTGTTCCGCTTTTTCTATCCGTGTTTTCAATTCATCTAATGTTACAAATTCAGAAGAATATACCAACAATTTCATCGTTCATACGTAGAAGTCCGAAATTGATATATATAGGTCTGGTTCTTTCTAATCCATCTATTGGCAATTTCGACTCCAATGGTTTGTTAAAAAAACCTCTTTTTATGCAAGGGCAGTTCATCTCGCAAGAACTCTTAATAATTTGCAATGTTTAATCTTAATTGAACTGTAAAAGGTTCAATTAACATGTCGCCAATTACACCAGCCCACACGTTTACGCTGAATCAATGTTGAAATGCTGTCCCTTTTTTTTGCAATGTGAATTTTCAGATGCTCATGTGAGAATTATAGACCGGTCCAAAAATGTATGAGTTTTTCAAAATATGACTTTTTTAATGTATTGAAAGTTTAACTGAAAGCTTCTTGCATCAAAATAGGATTTTTAAAAATAATGTAAAAAAGTTTTTCTATAGACATTCCGCTACTCGCCAGAAGGTCGAATTCGAGTGTTAGTTCGTATGTTAGAGGTTCTATCAGAAACTTACAAATATTTTTTATTTTAGGAAATATCACAAAGTAATAATAGTGCAGTTTTTTTATGTCTAGTCTATCTAACCAATTCCTGAAATAAGAAACTTAAAAAGTTGTTTACATTTTTTTTTACATCACTAAGAAAGAAAAAGCAATTTCATATTTTTTTTTTCTTAAATTCTAACTATGGTTTAAGAAAGTTGATTTTTGCGACTGATTATTTTTATTATAATTAAACATTATGAACTTACAGTTATTTTAGCAAAGACCAATATTGTAAATTTTTACTTATTGATCAATGCTATTTTTTATTCAACAAACATGACGAAGATAGCAAATGGAACAATTTAACCTGGTAATTGGTGACATATGTATGTTTCGGCTATTACCACATAGCCTCATCAGACCAGTTTTTGGTTAATGTTGTACATGGAGTCGATCCCCTGACCGTACATGCATTTCAATTGCATATCTGTCGACGGCCGCTCTAACAGCTGAGCTACTGAGGAACTGACCTTGAACTGTACAAATTGCGTATATCCATTTATTATCTCTTGTCACTTTCTCGCTTGTTGTCATAGCTGCTAAGCCATTGGCTTAGAGACTTGCTATGATTTTATTTTTCGAAAATTGTGGTGTTGCCAGCCACATATTTTTTGAAATTGGCGTGTTCTCCGTATGGTTTAAGCATTGATCAATAAGTAAAAATTTACAATATTGGTCTTTGCTAAAATGACTGTAAGTTCATAATGTTTAATTATAATAAATTCTAACTCTAACTTCAAATATTTTCAAGATAGAATTTTTAATAATTTTCAATTTATTTTTTTATTGTTATCTAGCCTACTAGCTTTGTGCAAAACTAATTATCTTTATCGTTTTTTAATTGCTTGAGTCAGTTCAGAAGAAAAAGTACAAATCGTTGGTGTTCAATATTTTCGATTTTATTACTACTAACCTTTTGAAACATAATTTGAATTTTGTCAACAAAGATTAAAACAAGAGCAACGGAAAAAAGTGTTTTTGATCCTTGAAGAGGTCCGTAATTGGAACAGTAGTGTTATACCAGCGAATCTTAATTTTCTCGGTTATTGTTTATATACTTGTGTAAATGTGATAAAAAAAAAGTGCAAGAATCTTTAACCGCAGAAACGGAATTCTATATTAAAACTACAGCAGCTAATAAGAACGTTTGAAGGCTTACAGAGGAACAACAATAGAAAGACCGCATGTCATATTATGAAGACTAAGAAATTGGGTTTGTTCTGTCAACTAGATATTGCGCATGTTTAGCAGCTTCCCTCTCTGCTTTTTTGCACTGCTTATGCAACGTGCAGTTGCTGCCTTTAGTGCATTAAAAAAAAGTTGAAAAATTAATAAGTTTGTAGTCAATTTAATTATTGATGAGTGTGGTCGATAGGAGCAATAAATTTGAGCTTTAACATTGATATTATAAAGTCCAAGTACTAACCTCGTGTCTACCATTAAGCAGCAAAAATTTATATGCTGCTTATTCTGCACGCAAACTTCCCAATAATGACGCTAACAGAACATTTGACGTTTACAGCATTGTTGCATTATTTTTTATAGAACACCGCGTTTGACGAATTTTGCAGTACTGCCGTATTTTTTGCAAACCCAATCTGTAACACTTTAAACAGGGTTTTTGATATACAAAAAAGAAGGTAGAAACCATAGCAGCTTATGAAACTACGACTCTCTCTAGCCAAAATACATCTGAATGTAACATGGACGAGTTTAAATTGAGCCAAACATAAAAGCATTGCCTAGTTTAAATATAATTACAACAGCAACTGCTGCAGCTTTAGATCGTGCAAATATATCCGACACTAGTGCCGCGTTGATAATTGGTCCGTTGATTCAGGAGTTGGATTTACATCAAAGGACACTTCATTAAGCCAATCTACAGTTCGGAGGATAAGAATGAGGTTTAGAGAATTAAGAGGCGAAAAATAAAAATCTGAGTTTTCAGCGAAAGATTCTTATTGGGATGTAAAGCTACTGCCAGGTATAATGCGCCACGAAAAAATTCACAGATTGCCTGTTATTGTTACAGATGAAGGAAACACTAAACCAATTGGAGCTCTTTCTTTAACTTCGGGAACTGACGAAAATCAGGCTGCTTTTAAGCATAAATTGGTTAACATATGTTATATTGAACACTAAATACGTGTTTTGAACTTTGATACAACTGCATCGAATACAGGTTGGTCTTATTTATAATATACCAACATTTTGGAAATTATTCGGAAAACGCTACACGTCACCGATGATCTTGATATGTATAAATTATTATTGAGGATATTCTGACAGCGCTCGAACCTCCTTCATATTTCTTTTGAGATTGAAAGTCGCATTAAGTTTGATACATTCGTAAATTGATTAAGTAAACGATGACCTTGGCCTCGAAATATGTTATTCTTGTGGTTATTTTAACCTAGGTGGCAAGATATAGCGCTTTAGGTATTTTAGTTGTATGGCAGACGAAAAAGCAGAAAAACGAAAGACAGATATTTTTTGCGTTATAGTAAAAAATTCGTTGCTTCCATATGAATTGTAATAGGAAACAAACTGATTGCGCCGTTCGCAGTTTTGATCCAGGATGTTGAAATTTTAGGAGGATTTTCTTCAAACCCCATTCTATAATGTCCACGCTTCGGATGAGCTTGTTTGGCCTAGAACAAACTAGTTCATCCCAAAAACTAGTTTGGCCGGTAACATATACTTATGTATGTATATGTACAAGCTGCGCTCGGATCTACTTAAATATTTTTTTCTTGAGCTTTTAAATCTAATTCTTCACTAACTTTTATTTAGAATTACTGTGGCTAGCGAAGCCGATGTTAGACATATTGGAGGATATGTACCCTGAGCCAAGGCCGATGGCAGCCCACTTACCCTAACTTTTATGTTAAAATTACCGCGAAGCCAGTGTTGGATATATATTTATCTATACCTACGGTTTTCAAACTCAGAAAAAAAAATGATATATAATACTTGCTCAGAATAACCTCAAACATATATCGGTGACGTGTAGAATGTTCCGAATAATTACCAAAGTTTTTATTTAACTCTAACTTCATATTTTCTTTAGGTATAAATAAAGGCGCATGTCACTTAACTGAAACTAAATTTGTGCAAAATAGTCAAGTGCCAGCATCATATTTTTGAAATAATTCTATCGGCTATTCATGCACTGCAAATAATCAATCTTCAGTCCAGATATACCAGAGTTTGGAAATTTTCAATAAAAATGGAGTAATTTTTATTTTGGATGTAGTACAAGAAACAAAGGGTCAAATAATAACCTTTCTCAAAAATCTGCTTACGGTAATTCAAAATCTATGCTTTAATAAGAGTTCCAATACCTAATACCTTAAATTTATTTATTAAATCCAGGTTGAACAGTATAGAAAAAATGTCTCCTTCAGCTAATTTTGAGTTTTTTGAGTGATGATGAACTGCACCAAATTAAATTTAAACATCCCTGGTCAGCTAGATGGATGAGAAATGCTATCAACTACTTAAAAATTTGAATGTTTCGAAAACAATTTAAGTCAGTGGTCGGGGCGCCATATGCTCGCGAGCAAAGGAAGAGCTTAAGCGAGAGTAAGCAAACTATTTTTGGCAACGCACAATGCTTAATCTGCAAGAGAGTTTTAGGGATAGTTAGTAAAATTCATAAAGAAAATCATTTTATAACTAAAATTCAACCCCTGCAATAAAAATTCTTTGGAGCGTGAACAGCATAACGAGCAACCATTTTTATCAGTGCTTTTAGCTTTTTCATTTCCCTCTCTTTTGAGCGTACGAAAATATTTGCTATTTGCGCTGTGCCGATCACTGATTTAAATTAACAAGAGAGGAAGATAAAATGATTCGAAATGTTTGCGTTTGATTGTTGTTAGAGTGTACGCCAAATTTTGGTGTTTACCACCAGCTCCGAAAACACTACCTGATAATGACCCTATGTTACTTAAGAATCTTGAAAAGTAAGTTGATATCTGCAATTATTAGGTATTCTCAACGCATTATATAAAATGTGTTTTCTTACATTTTCAGGTACATCACCATTGATAAGAGTACTTCCATAACTGCAATAAAAAAGTGCAGCAATCATATCTGGTTACCTTGGCGAATAAATGGTTAGCCTTGCATTTTTTGAAGTGAAAGTTGAAGTTTTCTGTGAGCGATTTCAACTGTCAACGGCATTCATGGATGTGGACGTGGAATATTGATAATCGCACAAGGAGTTTTTACATTCATCGTAAAAAATTAGCAAATTGTGAAAGATGTAGTGGAAAGAGGTTTTGCACTAATTACAGAATATAACTCTAGTGAGCACCGAAAAAATATGCTGGCAATTAATAAATTTAATATACTCTAAATATGAAGAGCTAAGACTAAATATAAAAATTAAAAATCAAATAATCAAAAATTTGTGTTTTCTTCTCACTTAAGTAGTTTAAAAAGGATAAAATATAAATAGCATGCATTGGTTTTGCTCTAGTAGATTAGATAACAATAAAAAAAATTTGAATATTATGGAAAATTATTCACGGAAATATTTGATGTCAAAGTTGGAATTTCAGAAAAAAGAAATGTGAAATTGCATGTTTCAAAAGAAACTGAATTATGTATTTATGTTTTGCAATCTTTCCTAAAATAAAAGTTATTTATGACTTTCTGAGAGGAATCCCTAAAGTAGCGCAAGTACCCGTGCGCAAAGTTCGATCTCTTTGTGATATGTATTTTTTTTAGCAATGCAACCCGCCGTGGAGTCTGGGCACTAAAATTTCCCTAAGTTTTCTTAAGTTTCATTAGGCACTTTCTTTATTTCCGTAGCAGGCAAAACGGATTATTTTTCGAAAACGGTATTGAACAATTCACGTTCCGGTGGCACATGGAAGACTTTCGTCCTCGTGTTTCTCGATTATTTATGTATTTCATCGTATTCGAAACCATTTTCGCAGAACATTCGATAAAGTATTGAATTTCCCTATAAGTCTTACCTTGCGAAATGGAATTTTTTAATAATTTTACATTATTTTTTTTGAACAAAATGTCATGTGCTTATTTTGTGTACTTGTCAACTAACTTTATTTTAAAAGAGAAGAAAAAAACGTAATTTGTTCGAAATATTTTATTTGAATTCTTAAATGACACAGCACTGCTATTATTTTGACCGCAGCTGTAAATGAATTTTAGATAATCGAAATTTCGTTCTCCAGTTGTACTGATCGTTTTTTTTTATTTAATGCGTTGTTACGTTAACTTAGTACTAATTTTAAAAAAACCGACATTGATCCGGTTAGTTCAACTGGAGAAATTAAACTTCAAGTATGAGAAGATTTTAGAAAATCCAGCAATCATCGAAAATTGATGTGGATATTTTCGAAAAAAAAAATGTTTCAGAAAAATCCTGATATACGTGCAGGGTTAACAAGTGGCCGGTTTTGAGCCAGAATTGCAGATAAAAACCGGAGGCCCTGTAGGAATTGAAAAATTTCTGAAAAGTCGGTAATTTGATGATTGCTTTTGAGCAAAAATAAAAATGATCAAGAATTTCCACACAAAAATATAATAATAAAAAATAAGTTTTTGAATATTTCCAACTAAAAAAAAAGAAGTTTTTTCTCAAAAAAAAAATTGTACTTTTCACCATTTCAAAGAAAAATTATTTTATTTCCGGAGAAGGCCGGGGATTTCTTCTTTCCAACTTATAGAGATTTTTATAAAAGATATATCCGATAGCTTCCGATAGCTATATCTCCTAAACCAGATCCGAGCGACACTTGTTTAAGATTATGGAAAGAACATAAGAAAGCATTTTTTTTTAAGAAAACATTTCGGCAGTTTATTAGCTCGTAGAGTTTGGGAAAATTTTTTAGATAAGGAAAAAATTATTTTTTTTTTTGATTGTTAAAAACTTACGCTCTTTCCGATGGGTTTGGTTCCGTTAGTATAATATTTTTCAGTAGTAGTAGGTTGTTGTTGTTGCTGTTTTTATTGTTGTAGTCCTGAAGTTTTCATAAGAGCTCTTGAATAAATTTTTTCGTTTCCCGGTAAAAAATGGTTTTATGATTTTTAAGTGAACAAATTCTTAACATAGTAAAAAAGTTATAAGCCATTAACACTTTTTTGGAAAAAATAATGTTTTTTTGGAAAAAATTGGACAAAATTTCAGAAAAATCGTCATATCTCGAAAAATAAATCGTTAATTTCTCCAAAATATGTATTATATATATGTATGTATTATGCATAATTTTTATAAAATGATTGTGGCTAGCGAATCAGGTGTTGTATATATTACACACTGAACCGCGGCCGAAGGCCTTCGCGAAGTTGGTATTGAATTTTGAGGAATTGTAAGCCCTGAGCTGCAGCCGAAGGCCGTTCACTTACTTTAACTCTTATGTAAAATTACTGTGGCTAGCAAACTAGGTGTTGGGTATATTACAGACTCTTGTAATAGTTGTTGTAGATATTGTTGTTATTATTGTTGTTGTTTAAGTCACTGTTGTTGTAGTTGTCCATAAGTAGTTTTCAAAAATATTTTATGAATTAATTTTTTTGAAGAAAATAAAAATGAGTTAATATAAAAATATCAAGTACAAGTGATAAATCATTTTGAAGCAAATTAATTGAGCTTTTATGTGGTGATACATTAATACATAATACATGTTTTGGAAATCATAAAGCGCTAGTCAAGAAATGTGTAATATCAAAAAAGCTACAAAAGCAATTGCATAGGTATAAAGGACTATCATCATGAGAATCGTCTTATAATAATTGTTGTTGTTGTACTAATCGTTGTTGTTGTTATTCATTGTTTTTAAGAATTCATAAGAATTAATAAATTTTTTCGTTTTTTGGTCAAAAGGGGGTAAATATTGAAAAATTTACAACAAGCTATATACCATTTCTAAGGGAATAAATTAACCTTTTTTACCATTCTAAAAAAAAATATGAGTTATTAACACATTTTTTGGAAAAAATAACCATTTTTTAAAACAAAATTGGTCAGAATTTCAGAAAAATCGTAATATTCCTTGTGACACCCATATTTTTGATATCCATTCAGTGGTTCCCAACTTATAACGATTTTTACAATAGCTACAGCTGCAACTTCCGATTGCTTTATCTCCAAAACCAGATCCGAGCGGCACTTTTCTTTTCACTATTTTTTTTTGTGTTTTACCCTCTATTACCTAAAAAAAAGGGATTGGAGGATAGGAGCTAAAGTAAGCCTGTTCCAAGAAAAGTTTAGTTTTATAATTATTTTTGATTGTAGCTGCATTTAAGCCTTATTGGCAAATGGAAGCTTAAGTAAACTTCAGCCGTAATAAATGTGACGCGATATGCAAAAAGTGACCTCATCCTACTTATCCAAAGCAACCCAAATTTTAAGTTCTAAATTTTTTAAATTTGGGAATAAACATATATTTTAAATTTGATTTACCATGTTGATTTAAATCGATGGTATGACGCCCTTGACTGTATAACTAAACACTTCATTTAGCTGAAAACAAAAAAGATTTGACTTACCAACTGAGAGCTTTGTAGCAGTGAAATTTCCAATGGAGGGTTTCAAACGACTGATAAAACAAAGCACTAAATGCTAGCTTTTTATTAAAAGTAAAGTAAAAGAAAATCACTAAATTTCACGAACTTTAAAAAGATTTTGTGACGAAAACTGTCCCGAATATTTGCAAAAAACAAACACAAAATACACACTCAACAATACAACAGCAATAGGGACACGAACTAGCCTTGAGCAAAATATATCGATATATCGAAATCACGTTATTTTTCGTTGAATAATCGATAGTCAATTCTTTTATTTCGAATTACCATAAATCAAAATTTTTATATTTTTCGTTTGAAGGCAGTTCTGTATCTAATGAATGCGTCGCATATATTGGATCTTCTTTTCACTTTGTGCAATGCGTTAAACAGAATTCGGACGGGGACAAAAACTCGGGAACGATTAACCACTGCCAAAAAATATTCCGTCGGTAAATCGTTGGAGTAAACACAATTACGTCGCATGACGCGCAACGAAAAATTTAGCAGCCATTTTGTTTTCATTGACATTGCAAACGTAAATATAACAATTGACACAAGCTGATTCGAAATGCAACTAACCTGGTTATGGCACTGCCTCTTTATCTGAATCGAGCAAAACTGAAGGTGGTAAATTGGTTAAGAAGAAAACTATTTTTCGAAATTTTCTTAAGACTTTAATTTCATTATATTACTGCGCCGAATTTTTGTGCATTTTGCCGCGTGGTTGTATGAAATATTTCATTTTTTTGCCGCTATGCATTATTATCCCAATGCAATTTTTTTTAGTGATTATGATTTTGACATTTACTGGTGAAGATCTCTTAGTGTTACATTTTAATATTTGGGGGAAAATATCGATTTTCGATACATTAAAACTTTTTTGATACTGTTTTTTTTTTTCATTTTCCCGAACTTATTGCAGAAAAAACTTGTTCCACCGATGCAAGCATAAAATATATTCAGCGATCGTAGCTATTTCTGAGTAATCGGAATTAGCGTTATTGAGTTGGTTGAATATTTCCACCTAGCGATTCACAATCGAAACATAGCTACCCTTACATTGATTGTTCTTAACGCAAATGAATTGCATATGCAAATTTGACCCATTTTTACTGGCATTGTACAAATTCGAGGCATAAGAAAAAGCCGTACGCAATTTTGGAGCCTAAGAAACAGTATAATGCTGCAAAAAAAGTATATGTACATATGTAAATAGATACGAGCATTACTGATCTCTGATATCTATACTGCTTTTCGCAGTATTATACTTTTTTTAGACTTTAGAGCTCCATACTGCTTTTTTCAAGTTGAATCTTTTCATTTCGACCAACTTACGATTTCCGCGCGAATTTTTTGACCAAATGAATTCCCGACAGAATTTCAATTCCATAAAATGCCATAAGAGCATAAGTACAGTAGTTGTTTGTAACGGGGGATTCAATTAGAACTTTTTTTTAATTTTAAATAAAACGGTTACAATAGAATTGGATGTCGGAATCTTTATTATGACCCATTTTTTACTTTTTAAAGATAATTTCATTAAAATGATGGCCGTAACTAAGCCGTAGGTGTTCCATTCCGAAGGTCCAATTTTCAATCACTCTTACCAGCATTGCTACCGGTATATCGCGAATTACGCAAGTAATGTTGGCTTCCAAGTGTTGAAGTCAGAAAAGAAAAAAATCCAAATCTCACACGATCTAAGCGACCAGTTGACAGGTCCGAAACGCGAAATTATGTGCTCACAAAAGTGATTTCTTAATAAAGCAATTATTTCGAGCGCTGTGTGTGCAGTGTGCATGTCACCGATATCACGATTTCAGTTTCTGCCAACAAAAAGTCCGTTATCATGGTGCAGTAGCGCTCGTCATTAACGGTTATGTTCTGTCCGGCCTCATTTTTAAAAAATATAAACCGATGATTCCATCAGCCCATAAACCACACCAAACAGTGGATTCTTGTGGATGTAACGGTAGTTCGAGAATTTCTTCGGGTTTCTCATCAGCCCAAATACGGCAGTTTTGTTAAGACATGTGCCTCGTCACTGAGGCAGAGCCTATTGACTGAAATTAAAACGTGAATTCAATCAATATTCTCATTACGGCCTGGATGTGGTCTATTCGATCGCGTATCATCCAATTACGTACACTGAGACTAAGTCGATGATGCCCACCATATGTTGCTCGAACTGAATGAAAAATATTTCTCACTGAACTCTGATTTTCGTAGTAAAGATGAATAATTTGGAGACGTTGTTGCGGTGTGAGTCTTTCCATGATGTATTGTCATTCGATACTGAATAAAAATAAGATGACAGCATGGCACCAGTCACGCGTGATCTTTTAAAAAACAAAAAAAAAAAAAACTCTAAATGAATCACCCGTTACAAGCTAATTGTGCTAACATGACAAGGGGTCATAATCAGTTGTGCCCACTACCACAAGCAACGATAAGCATATGTTGATGATTCTGTATGCGAGCAAGCATTTTTGCGCTCTTTAAGCGCATTCTCCTTCTCATTTTTTTGCTCGTTCTCTGTGCAGCACCGGTCATCATGTCATAATAATTTAACAAAAGTTTTGAAATTAAAAGAATAGGAAATATGCACAATAATGAAATGAAAAAATTGATTTTAAATATTTATTCCTTTGATATAAGCTACTTCACTAGTTTTGATTTATAATATCCAAAACTGAGTTTATAAAACACAAATAGTTTGTAAGGAATTTAGTACTTCACTAAATTTATCTACTGAACAGTTTAAAATCACACAATGTCGTTAGTATATTTTCGGCAATAATTTAGGATTTATTTATTTTTTTATTGTCTACGAGAAAAACAAACGTAGACTGGAACAATTCGACTTACAAATAAAGGAACTCGTGAAAACTTTAATTAAGTACATTGATAAGTTAATATTTACAAAGCTTTAACAATATCGATTTAAATACTTAAGGTATATAGAAATTAATTAAAAAAGTGAAAACATTCTCATATGTACAAAGCTTTAACAATTTCGATTTGAATACTTCTTAAGGAACATAGAAATTAATTAAAAAGGTGACAACACTCTCATCTGGTTTTACTTAGAAATTGTAGCATATTTTCCTTACTCATTGTTACTCGAAAGTATTATTTATTATAATGTATATAAAATAATGGATTTCGCGCTTTGTTAATAGCAATTGTTATAAAGTAATCTATATCGAGTCTTTTTTCAAGAAAAAGGACTTCCATTGCGGCACCAGAAAAACGATCTCTAGAAGCCTACTTTGCTGTTCAGCCAAGACCATCGGGAGAAAAGATTGCTGCTATTGCTGAAAAGTTGGATCTAAAGAAAAATGTAGTTCGAGTATGGTTCTGCAACCAGAGGCAAAAACAAAAACGTATGAAATTTGCTGCACAACACTGACAAACAAATAATACAGCCACACAATTAGGTATAGTTAGTAGTGTCACTCAATCGATGACTGGCCCGGGATCAACAGGATTTGGATACTGATAGCCAACACAACTAAATAGTCTGATGTTCAGAAAATTTACGTAACCTCTTAATATCCATTTGAGTTTTTACATCTATAAGACCTTTGGAATAAAAAACGTCAACCGGAGGACCAACTAATTTACAGAAGGTATGCTTCATAGCTTCATAAACTATATATCATTCTCTTATGTTTATATATTCTGTATAAAATTTTTATTATTATAAGATTTTGATTTAATTCTCTATGTGACCTTATTAATTTTGTATTATATTCATAATATTCAAGATTAAAATTTAATGTTTTAACTATCATAATTAGTCCTATTTTGTGAAATATGATGTTGGATAATGAATTTCCATTTACGCATCACACAAGATGTTCTATGATGTTATACTTTTATTGATATCTATTGTGCATGTTCGAAAACGTAAGTCAATTACGAATTGTCAAAAGAAATACAGCCTCTTGATGGTAAGCTACTAATTTTTATCTCTGAAACGATACAGTAAGGGGATAGTTTCATTTTTCGTTTTTATGGTTGGCTACAGTTTACTGTCTCCATTGTATTAAGTTACACACTTTGTGGATGTAATGACATTTTTCGATTTACTTGGCATTTGTGGCGAAATTTAAGATTTCTGCTCAACATTTGTTAACATAAATTTTGCCATCAAACTTTTGTTGGTTCATTTTCAATTTTCGCCTCTACAAAGAAGATTTATGTACGATATTAACGATATAAAGGACTCTTTTAGAAAGCCAATACATGCAACAACCATGCCACCCATTTTATAATTCTGGATTTTTTGGTGGAGAATTTTGTACTGAAAAAATATTTTTAAACACATTTTTTGATATAAATTGTAAATGTTTCTTTATTTACGTGCACTTTTCCATTTTGGCGATATCAAAATGGCTGTCATCGAATTTTGGCATGCCTGGATACAACTATAAGAGACTGTCGCCAACCATGTAAAGACAAAAAGTGTGGAAGAAATTTCCGTGGAGATACTTCGCCAATGTCACCAACCAAAAAGGGAACTCTTTTTGTGTCGACTACAACAGCGAGATTATAGCAAACCATGAAAGAGCTGTTAATTACTTTAAGTACTATCTTAAGTTAATTTATCAATTTATTTTTTTTATATTTCCCGGACAAACAAACGGTTTCTTGATTGAGCACCACGGTTTCCACTTTGTTTTTTAATTTTTTATTTAAGTTTAAGTATACCTTCTGATCAAAAAGTACACGAAATCTTCAATTTAAAATAACCGCGCTTAAGATATTGCCAAAATCATTTTTTTCTAGTTTGGTACATCTGTCAGTTTAAGTACAACTTCCAAGCGAAATTTGTCAGTTTGTGAGTAATAGGTTTGTAAACAAGTTAAAGGCTGTGTATGTTTACTTTTGTAGCTAAATGTTTAGTTGAGTCAATGAAAAGACAAAAAATGCGGAGATACTTCGCCAATGCTGCCAACCATAATGCTAATTTTTGCTCGGCAACTAAAACTGGGAGATAGTAGCCAACCTTGAAAGAGGTGATAATAAAAAGCGAGTACGAAAGTAAGTGGACGTATACGAGTATAAGTATGCAGATAAAATAGTTATTGATATAAAACAAAATTCATGGAATAATAGCCGTGTTTTATTGGGTTTGGTTAAACCTAAAACTGAATAAAACGCATAAGTTTAACCTTTTATAATTCTGCATTTGGCCAACAGGTGGCATGACAGTGTTTGAAAGAAACTCTATTTTCAAATCAGAGCCAGCTTTATGGTCGTGTGGTTGAACGGGGCCTAGCGCGGTAAGGGGCCTCACGTATCAGTACATAATTTTTTTTTTCAAATTATTGCTATCAAATGATTTCAAACTGTTTTTATAGTGTCGCAAACGCTAAAACAAAAGTTTTCTGTTGTTTCATCACAGTTTTTATTTTTACTATGTGTTTCTATTTTAATATTTGAGCCTAGCACTGACTCGGTGCACAAGGCCTCGCGTGACCTAAGAACGCTTCTTCAAAATTCCGGCAAAGTTGCCATATATTTTTGATTATTTTAGGTTTGGGGCCACGTCTTCTTGCGAAAAAGTTCAATCGATTGAACTAGAAACTGAGCTGGTTCACGAATTCGTATGAAATTTTGGTTTAACCAAACCCAATAAAACACGCCTAATATTATACATGTTCGTTTTTATTAGTTAATGATTAATGATACGACCCTGTAGCTCAAACGACTGTTAATGAACTCGCGGATTCTCTCAAATTTTCGGTATAGTTGCTTTAAAAAATCTGTGACTAAAAATTAGCACAAAAAATGGTGTATGTCAGTATGCGGAAGGACATACTGTACGCTCGGAGAGAGAGTTTATCACAATGTCGTTTTTGTTGATAATGTGATCCTTCTTAACGGTGGGTTCTAACCAAATTTAGTTAGAAAGATTCATAGCTCAAGATATTCGACTTGGTGGTGGATTCAGACATTATATGAGAACAACATCTACAAAAAAAAGCGCTTGGTACTTTTTGCATATAAAGAGTTTGATAGGGAAAGGTAGATTTTTACAGTTCATGGCGGCCTTCTTGTTTTATCTGTTGTGCAAATGATAAAACCTTATTAGTTTTTATTAATTTATTAATAATTATTTTAATTATTTATGATATAAAAAATTGTCTTCAGGTCCATTTTTGGATTAACGGGTACGCCCACCATGTGGTAATGCATTCGCATAATGTCACTGTTTGGTATGGATTGTGGGCTGGCGGCATCATTGGTTCGTACTTTTTCAAAAGTGACAATGACATTGTCATCACCATCAACGGAGAGGCTAACAATAAGTTTTAAAAACCTTGAACTAAATAACATTATTACAGATTATTATTTTGTATAATTAAGACATAATTTTATAATGAACTTGTCTCCAGAAACAAAAAATTAGCAGGGACTTATACTTCATATGTAATCGTGCAGCTTGTGTGTGGCTCACGAGCAGGAGAGTACGGCAAGTGTACATGGCAGCTTTCATAGCTCGCGCGCAGGAAAGCTCGAAATTGATTAGCATGTGCACAGTCCCGCGTAGTAAGAGCATCTTGAGTGTAGATGCAGTTTGTGTATGACTCGCGCGCAGAAGAGCGCAGCAAGTACTCAAGAGTGAATAACCCGTTGGTGCAGTGGCACGGTGACAACGCCGTAAACACAGTTGACGGTTGTGTGTCCCCAATTCTTCAATAGAACTCGAAGAGCGTAAATATCATATATAAGGTTGCATTGTTGAATCCTGCCCCAAACATGGGTTACCACCGGTTTTTTTGGGTTAATTTTTGTTAATCAAGATTACAGCTTGAAATGTATGCCGATTGATAGAACTCGAAGAGCCTTAAGGATTGTCTTGTTAAATTCTGTCCCAAACATGGGTTCCCATCCGTTTTTTCGGCCAATTTTTTTTTAAATTGCGTTGAAATCATAAATTGATTCAAGGTTTGAGTTAAGCCTGTGATTTGTTTAACCAAGCTATTTTGTTGAGGATTTGTTACTCCTGATTTGAGTGCATTTGCATATGAAATTGTTGGATTTACTGGGGACGCATTGCTTTGTTGATAAACAAAGTTATGGATAGTAAATATATTTTGATTATAATTTTGGAATAAGCGATTTAGCGGCACTATCAATTTTGTATGTTTCTTTCACACGAAAAATATAAGCGACGATTGCCACGGGTCTGGTTTCGAGATATAACAGTCGGAAGTTGCGTGACTTCCTGTTTGTTTTATCGTTTGAAAGCCTTATAACAAAGCAGGTTTATTATGGATTTATTTTAATTAAAAAAAAAACGTCAGTTAACAAAATCGGGAACATACCTCATAAGCTTAATTCAAGTTAAAATTTCAGTTTACCTTACAGCCAAATATTGGCTGCGGAAGAAAATTTTGTAAAAGAGCTTCAAAAATGGTTAGAATAAGCCTTTTGTTGAACCGGTAGACAGTTCAATCTTTAACACTTAAATTCCTGTTTTTGTTAATTCTTTTTTTTTTTTTTGACTATAAACTAACTAAAACTAAATTGGCTGAAACTCAATGGTTTATAATCCCAGGTCTATATCAAATTGAAGTTTGTACTGATTACGATTCACCTCTTTGAAAAAAGCATATGAAAAGGCTCTAACGCTAAGACACACGCGAACGACTACACCCGAAAATACGTCTGTACTCGTCAACGTACAAAACGAAAGAGGTTTGTTAATTCTTAAAAGATTTTTCTTAGTATTTTATTTAAATCAAAATTACTACGATTACCTGGTATACAAACTAAAAGGAAAAGAAGAAAAAGTCAGTCTTAAGTTATGATAAACTCAAAAAAAAAATTATTAAAAAATTAATTTTATTCAAAGCTGTCAAGGCAAAACTGTGATATTATGTAAGTCTTTAAAATTTGGTATTAAAGGGCCGACACTTGACAACCGTCAGTAGCGGAAAAATACTCAAGCCGTGCGGCAGTCAACGACGGTGCAAGTTAATTGATTTTTAATTGTAAAAAAAGCGTTAATAATAAAATACTCTAGTAGCATAAAGGAAAGTTATTAAGACAAAAATCCAGCTTACAAAACAGAGATGTCTTTAAAATAGCTGTGCATTTTTAAAGCTCATAATAGACTGATTATAAAGACATCAGGTGGTTTTGTTTGCACATAATAAAATCCATATAAAAACATGAGTAGGCATGTCTTTCAAGTGACTGCATGCCATATAGTATATATGTAGTTATGCCATATGCCTCATGTGTCTTTATATTGTACATAGTAATAAAATGCTTAAGACTTGAGAACTTACTTACTTACTTAGATGGCCATAACAACCCGTTGTCAGGTTACGGCCGACCTCATTAGCTCTCGCCAGGCGCCTTTGTTTTGCGCGCGCCTTCTCCAATCGTTAATGCCAAGCGCGGTTAGGGCTTCCTCAGCTTGGTCTATCCACCGGAGGCATGGTCTCCCTCTTCGTCGTTGACCTTCCCTTCGATTTTTTTTTCGCTGGAGCTTCTTTATCCATACGATGGACATGATCCAGCCAGCGTAGTCGCTGTATTGTTATACGCTTAACTATGTCAATGTCGGCGTAGAGCTCATACAGCTCGTGGTTCATTCGAATGCGATAGTCGTCGCCAACTCGAACAGGACCAAAGATTTTGCGGAGAACTTTCCTCTCGAACACCCCAAGAGCGGCTGCGTCTGTTGTCGAAACCACCCATGCCTCAGCGCTTTAAAGAAGCACAGGTAGAATGAGCGTCTTGTAGAGTGTTAGCTTTGTCGATCGAGAGAGAGCTCTGCAACGTAATTGCTTACTGAGACCGTAGTAGCACCTATTAGCAATTGTTATTGACTGACATCATTGTTGCTGGTTACGGCAGTGCCAAGGTAAATGAATTCCTTGACAACTTCTAATTTACAGTTGCCCGCTGTAACATGAGAGTCTAGATCCCGTGCTCTCTTGTTGTTGTTAGTAGACATCATGTATTTCGTCTTGCCCTCGTTAATCGTCAAACCGTTCCTTTTCAATAGCAGTCAAAGCAGCAGTTACATCTCTCTTACTTAGTGTTTCACCGAGGCCGAGGCGAGGCGAGGTTCTAGTTGATCTCGGTCTCGCCTCGTTTTATAAATTTAAGTCTCGCCTCGCCTCGGCCTCGGACGAGATCTTGCCATCACATGCCTCGCCTCGCCTCGCTTCGCCTCGTTCTCGGCCGAGGCACCTCGGTAAAAAAGCGAGGTTTTTATTAAAATAAATAAAAAATTATACATGTATCCGGGCTGATAGGCTGATCAAGCCTCAAGAAATAAAATAAAATATCAATTTTTATTTATGGTGAATTGGATGAGATATGATGAATTTAAATCTTTTCTTATATGGGAAGGAGAGGCATTGCCTATTTTTCCAAACCAAACTAAGCTATGAACCTTTTACAAACTATAAGAAAGATATGTACCAAATCTTATTTATCTACGTCAAATAGATATTGAGATATGATAAAGTTAATTTTTTTCTTATATTGAAGACATGGTACCGCCCATTTTATTAATTGAATCTTAGTTATGCCTCTACCTTTTATAAATATAACAAGTTTTATTAATCTGCACCAAGTAGTTGATAATAAATATATGATGAATTCTGCTTTTCTCTTATGTGGGGGTGGCATCACCCATTTATCGTAAACTATGTTACGGAGCATCCCAAGTCATAAGAAACATAAATGTATGTCAAGTCTTTCGTCGGTCGGTTGAACGGTTTAGGAGTCCATTAGCAACGAACATACATATATTAATCTTTATTTATATACTAGCATTACGCTATACGTTTCGCTTCACCTTACCGGTTCTTAGAAAGACTATTAGAATAAATAAATTTCAATGCAGTGTTGTCAATCATGCAGTTTTGCTTATAGCCTTACATAGCCCTACATGCTTCCCTAATCGATCAATCGAGGCGTAGTCGCATAGAGGCTGATGCGATCCAAGCACTTCTGTGCATTAGCGCTTGGACCAAATCTGAACTCGCAAGAAGCACATGCGGGTTAAAAATAAAACAATGTAGTTTACTCAAAATAAAATACTAAAATATTAAGTAGTTAAATATAGATTTTAATATAAAAATTACATTCATATTTTGAATCTGCATATGGGTCTTACGAGTTCAGATTTGGTCAAAACGCGCCTCGCTCTTGGTTTCGAAAACGAGGCTAGGACGAGGCGAGGCCGAGGCGAGGACGATGCGAGGTGCCGTGTGATCTCGCCTCGCCTCGGTCAAGCGAGGAAAATTTATTTTTCCATCTCGCCTCGTTCTCGCTTCGGTCTCGCCTCGTTCTCGTAGTCAAAAACGAGGCTGCCTCGTAGCCTCGGTGAAACACTACTCTTACTCCGACCGATAATATCAATATCATCAGCGTACGCAAGGAGCTGAACACCTTTGAAGAAAATGGTGCCATTATGATGCACACCGGCTTTTCGTACGATCCTCTCCATAATGAAATTGAAGAGATCGCACGAGAGCGGGTCGCCTTGTCTGAAACCTCGCTCGGTATTAAAAGTTCCGGAGAGGTCATTCCCTACCTTGACGGAGCTACACGTATTGCTCAACGTCATCCTGCAGAGCCTTATCAACTTTGCAGGTATATCGAACTCAGACATTGTTGCGTATAGGCAATCCCGCACTGGGATATCGAACGCAGCTTTATAATCGACGAAGAGATGGTGAGTGTCGATTTGATATTCATGGGTTTTCTCCAGGACTTGGCGTAGTGTAAAAATCTGGTCTATGGTGGACTTACCAGGTCTAAAGCCACACTGATAGGATCCAATCAGCGTTTCTGTATACGGCTTCTTCTTATATGCGATGGAAATAAGACTGATACCCCTGTAGTTGGCGCAGATTTTCGGGTCTCCTTTCTTTATTACAGGACAAAGCACGCTGAGATTCCAATCGTCGGGCACGCTTTCCGCTAGCCATATTTTGCTGATGAGTTTATGCATGCACCTTATCAATTCAGCGCCACCAGCTTTAAACAACTCAGCTGGCAGGCCGTCAGCACCCGCTGCTTTGTTGTTTTTAAGTCGCTGGATAGCAACTCGAACCTCTTCATGGCTAGGTGATGGTACTTCCACTGCGTTATCATCGATTGGTGGTATCGTACTGCATTCTCTCTGGGCGGAATTGGTGGGATCATCGCCCGTAAGCAAGTTGGAGAAATGCTGCCTCCATAACCTCAGTACACTCTGTGTATCTGTAACCAGATTTCCATTTTCGTCTCTACAAGTGGATGCTCCGGGCTTGAAACCTTGAGTTAGACGCTTAACTTGTTGATAGAATTTTCGTGCATCCTTCTTGCCCTGGTACACCTCAAGTTCCTCACGCTCACGCTTTTCCTGCTCCCTTTTTTTACGTCTGAAAATGCGCCTCTCTTCCTTCCTAGTTTTCTCGCACGGCTCGCGTTGCGGCTGGCTGCAGCGTCTTCTTGTATGCGGCGTTTTTTTCAGCAGTCGCATCGCGAAAACGCATGTCTTTTAAGTCTTAATACTGTAGACATGTAAGTCACTTGAAATACATGCGGTTTCATGTTTTCAGAGACACACGAGATTGGGCACCCAAGTCCATTTATTGTCGTTTTGAGGCGCTTTACCAAAACAAATGTAAATAAATAAATGTGACATATAGCCGAGTGGGTAGCGCGCAGGAAAATGGATCGCTGGGACATGGGTTTGACCGACGTACAAAACGTAAGTAAAAATTAAATTTGATAACAAAATTCTATAATTTGCTCATAAAGTCAAAGTCTATAATATTTTTAAAGTCTCTAAGCAAGGCACGAAAGATTTTTTTGTTTTTTAGATGTCTTTTAAACACCTCAGAAAGATATTTTACTGAGTCTCTAAAAAGATAATAAAGAGGGAAAATATCTTTATACATCATACGCCAAATGGCTCTTATAAACTTCTATAAAGAAGTTATAAACATACATAATATGTTGTCTTTCTACTTGTCTTTAAGAGGCCTGTCAGAGAAGCTATAAAGCAAGCCTTTTTTTTGCTACTAGGGTAAATTCTAACAATAACAGAGTTAAAGTTCTTAAAATATTTTAAAATCAAAGTAAACAACGTAAAATCACAAAATTTTAGCCGCAAGATTAACTGTTTTGCGTACGGTAATTGCTAACGTGCGGAAAGTTAAAGAAAAAATAAGCATTTAATTATAACTGGGAACTAAAAAATCTATATCCAATTTCCGAACAGATTTAAGCATTTTTCCATATACTACGTTCAATACGTTGAATAAGCTACTTATTTTTAGTTTTGCGCCAATCATCCCACTCAACAGGATGCACTTTTTCTTATGAGAGTGTATATTTTCATTCAAGTTAAAATTTCGCGTACAAAATGGACGTTGTAAAAAGTTATGTGAAGGTAAAGTCAAAAAATTTCGCGAGGGTCTAAGGACATGCAGCTAAAGAGCAAAGTTTAAGTTAAATAAAAATTGCAGCAAATGTAAAAATCAAACGCCGCTTTAAAAATATAAACAAATACGCAAATGTGTGTAAAAATAAAGAAATAAATAAAATGAATAGAAAAGTGTTGATAAACTAAATTCAGTGACAGTGACAAAAAAATCTTGAATGCAACAAGAAGCAAAGAAAAAAAAAACAATAAAAATTGCATAAAAACAAAAAAAAAAGTTATAAGAACAAACAATGGAGAAATTGCATAAAAATAAATATCAAACGAAAAGTTACAATTATAACAAAAAACTAGCACCAGATACTACAATAACTTCTGCAGTAGCCAGCGTCAACAACAACACCAGCTAAGGCTTCAACAATACCAGCTACAACTAAAAATTAAAGTATCACAGCACTACACCCAACTCTCTTTTTACACGGTAGATACGTTCCTTAGAAAACCGTGAAAAAAAATCGTGTAAAAAAATACATGCGATATATGGTAAATTTGGGGATATGTTCCACAACCTTAAAATATCGTGTAAGACGAAAAAACTTTCCCAAAAACCGTGCAAAAAAGTAATGAATGAAATCCATATTTCTTAGAAGACTTAAAACAATTAATTTTTGTGCTTTCTCTTTTAAAGTTTTTCCATCAATAGGTATTCTTTTTTTCATTAAATTTTCCATTCGTTTTCCGTTTACTCTAAGACACAATTTCGACTATAAGAAGATGTTTTGAAACTGAGTTTCGATGCAGAATCTATTGGTTGTCGAATAGAATTCTCATTTTTTCTTATTGTTCTTATAGTCGCTTTGCTTAAACCAAAAGCTTTACCAGCAGATGTGGGACCTTCGCCTCTCTTTAGACAGTCTAAGATTTTTATTTTATTTTCTAACGAAATTGCTCTTCTCTTCGGTATATTTTGTTGCTGTTTATGCATTTTATTAATTGGGTGTGTACTAAAACAAAGATATAAAATAAAATTATATATTTATAGAACTTATCTAAGCTGGATACTTAAACATTACCTTTATTAGTAGTAAAATATTAACATGAATGCAAATTATACTTTAAATTTCACCATCGAATTAAAAAAAAAAACTTTAAATTGAACATCAACATTAAAACTAGGGACTAAACGTTTTAACACAAAATAAATACTCAATAGCCTAATGTTCAAGTTGAAGTGCAATGAAATACAAAAAAAAACTGATTATAACATTCGGGTATTCCCCCAATTGTGTTTTTGTTGCTGTATACATGACTTTGCTGTACAACTTAGAAAAAAAATCTTTTTTTGAGATTCGTGCTAGAACAAAAAATTCGTGTAAAAAAGTTTATTTGCTCTTATTTTTGAACCGTGTTATTTCAAAATCGTGTAAAAAAGTACCGTGTAAAAAGAGAGTTGGGTGTATTTTCAAAAAACTCTTAGTTTCCCAAATTAGCTATTTAGTTTGAGAGCTATGATTTTATAGCAGCTGCTTTTGTTTTTACTCAAAAACTGACTACTTCAATCAGTACTACTCATATTAGTTGCGTTCCAGCTTTAGCTCCTGAACTCTGCCATTGTTTGTTTACTGAAATACGCGAAACTTTTTGACAGTCTTGAATTTTTACCCATTTTTCCGTTCCAGCCAGAATTGTGGTGATCCGAGTAGTGAGAGGAGTTTCAACTTTTACTCTCTCGAAAATCGCGATTTGACACTTTTCAATTTTTACCACAAAATCTGGCTGGAACGCAACTATTGATTGACGTACTTACTAGTGCTAATCATATTGATTTGTTATCTCACTAGTTCAACTAAGGGGCCGTTCAAGTATTACGTAACGCAATTAGGGGGGAGGGGGGGTCTTGTGAAACGTTACGATGCGTTACAGGGGAGGGGGGGGGGGGGGGGTTCGAACAACGCGTTACGTAACATTGTTTTAGAAGTGAAACTACTTTAGCGGGTGGTGATTTGAAATGAGGTATGTATAATGAAACGCTTTTTTTTATGTGTATGCTTATTGAATAGCTACAGCCAAAAAATTTTATTATAATGATAAAAGTTGATGGGATCTAGATAATTTACAGCAATAAATGATATGTTAAATTAAAGCACTTATCAAGCAGAATGTCCTAAAACTATCATCTTCGAGAGTGGTTAACCAAAACCAGAGATGTAAGCGTGGAAAGATTTCCTATTTTTCTCATTTATTGCTGTAGCTGTTCTAGATCCCATCAACTTTTATCATTTTAATAAAATATGTTCGTCTCATTTTTCGCCATTTTAACATATTTTAAGCTTAAGCAAATGTTTATTACATTATGTGTGATTTTTATTAAATAACAATATGAACAAGTTAAGGTGTTATCTTCAGTCAGGCCGAAACTCACATACCCTACACTGCACTCAAAAGTAGGTACATATATTTCAGTAAAAAAAGACGTTGAAGAGGTTAAATAATTCGAAAAAAGTGTGAAATGCTTAAGAGGTTGAAAACTGTTGAAAAAGTCGTAAATATATGCAAAATGTTAATGTTGAGAGAGGTTGAAAAAGTCTAAACAATTTAAAATCGATGAAAAAGTCGAAAAAATAAAGAAATTTCATTACAATATCTTGCACGGTTTACGAGATATGGTGGTATAGAGGTTAAAATTTAGGACCGTGCCACGCGAATCTTTGGAAACTTGAAACCTAGCCTAATCTTAATTTAGTTCAAATGTACACCTAATCACCAAGTTTCATCAAAATCGCTGCATTTTTTTTCGAAATGGGATTGGGCAAATATACATAGAGTATGGGCGGTAGGCGTGTCCATGAACCGATTACGTCCATTTTCAATAGCAAGATGCCTGCAAGAAGGTCTGACCTGAGTGTGCTAATTTCATTCAATTAGCTTTCTTGGTTTTTCCGTAAACCTGATTTGAACAGACAGACAGACGGACATAGCTAAATCAACTCAGGTGGTGACGCTGATCAAGAATATATCTAAGTATATACTTTTTCATACCTACCACCGCCCTCTTCTATGCGTTACAAACAAAATGACAAAGTGAATATACCCTCGGTGTAGGGTATAATAAAGAAAATAAACAACATACGCATGTATTTCTGGTACTTTTCGCAACATAATTGTGACTTTTAGGTAAATATGGTCACTTGGGTGTTACGTAACGTTTAAGGGGGGGGGGGGGGGGGTAGAGGAAAACGTTACGGCGCGTTACATAGGGGGGAGGGGGGGTCAAAAATCTTCGAAAATTGCGTTACGTAATACTTGAACGGCCCCTAATATAAATTTGCTATACTCTTCTTTCAACCCGTTTTCTCTTTTGAATTTTTCTACCTATGTATATTCTACTTGTATTTTAAGTAGGTAAATTAAATAGCACGAATAGTACAAGGATAGGAAAAATACGAAATGAGAAGTATGAGTAGGTAGTCGTTTTTTATTATTAATCTTTAACTCATAAGAATCTCGTGTTATCAATTCTTATGCAATGCTTAAGATGCAAACAGTTAACAATAATTTCCTGGCAAAAAAAAAATGCTTTGGTGCCTCTCTATCATATTTTAAAGGACTCTTCTATAACGCATTTCTTGAATGCTTGAGGTATAAACAATCAAATTCTTTTATACTCGTACTACGCGTAATATGTTAATCGATTCTATTCTACATCGCATTATGTTTTGCCCAGAATTAGAGCGGTGGCGGTAAAGCGGCGACGAATATACGCTGTCAAAAAAAAAACGACGAAAAATCGTTTGAATAAACACAATTGCGGCGTACGACGAACGACGGAAAATTCAGCTGTTATTTAGTTTACATGAAAAAAAATTTTGAATTGAAATATTTTTACTGTGACAAAGTGAAACATGAATGAATACTAGTATGCAAACAATAGTGGGAATTATAAAAATTGTGGCCGTAATGGACGCTATGTACAAGATTTATGTTGAGGCGTGTAATCGCATAGAAAGGAGGTGGTAGGTGCGTCCTAAATTTGTGAAACAACCTGTTACTCATAGGGCGTTCAAGATAGACCTCTCTCTCATACAATTTTTTACTCTTAATAAGTCAGGGAGTCTAATTTTTCCGGATGGTGCTTTGAATCCGGACTACTCTACATAGATAGATTCTAAATCGATTAGAAACTATGAAAAATTATTTTTATCAAATACAGTTTCAATTAGAACCTTTCTTTTCATTTACCATTTAAAAATATTTTGATTTCGATATTATAGGTAGCAAATACAATTTTTATGTTTGAAAATAACTCAAAGTAAAAAGCTTAGCTGTACGATTTATGAAAAATTAAATAGTTTCTCTAAGATATTACAAAAAGCAACGTTTTTTGAAAAAATGCAAGCCCGTTCGATATATCTGATGCATATTAATTTAAAAAAAAATAGTTTGCAGCCTCAATTGCTATTGCAAATCAAATCTAAAAAGTGATTCCGTCTCATGCTTCGTCCGTCGTAACAAACAACTTTTTAGAATTTTTATTATTACCTTCGAAACACTTTTTAAATAATTTAGCAAAACAGGTTACTAAGTTTTTAAAAAATTAGGAAAATTTGTATGACATATAAATATTTCAATAAAAATAGTTGTATTTACCTTACGTAGTGTATTGTAATGCAAAACAAAAATATTTCTATATTTACAGATATTAAAATTGCTAGACTTTCGTCAGAGGAAATTACAAATATTTGCATTCGCCAAATACGCTGATATAAGAAGTTATCACATCTGCCTTGCTCTGATGCTTCCTTCAAAAGATCCTAACGCTATCTGAAAGAAACGTTTTGCAACATATGTAAAATAATGTCAATAAATTCAATCATGATGGAACAAAATTTTTTTAATCAAAAACATATTTGTTACCTTATTAAAAAAAAATTGTAAATATTTTGGCTTTTATTGTAAATAGAAAAATAAATTTAAGTTAAAATTTCGTCTTAAGTCCATACATGTAACATTGAATAAAATATTGATTAGTTTTATATTATTAAAAAAATTAATGGTGCCATAATATCCTTTAAAACATAAAAAGCATGAAAATGGAAGTTGAATATTTTACATTGTAGGTACATATGTACATTATTATATGCATTAGAATGTGCTGGACAAACTTTTTTTATTCCAATATACAATAGCGACAGAAAGTTCTTAAAACTACGGCGATGAAATATAGTAGTCCAAGAAGTTTTGAGTTTCCAGTAAGCTAAAAAAAGTGTTCGATGACTGATCTGCAGAGCTCATTGCACTGTTTTTCTGGGATTTAAGCAATTGGTCTTAATAGTTAGGTCGAATAAAAAATTTATTTCTTTGCCTGGACTTGAAATTATTGATTAACTATTGTAGATAATAAATAATATATGCTTTACATATTTTAATTTTATAGTGCACTGTTTTTTCGCCATAGTCAGATAAACACGCTTTGTTGATAAATATAGGCTTTAGGACTATTTTGTACTACTCTAATACGGAAATTCTCAAACTGGTCTAAAAAATATTTCTGCCGAATTGGCAAACTGTTTTGTTTATTTTGTTTTTATTTCTTAAAAAATATGTGGAATAAATATTTTTTTTACTGGTTAGAAACCCAAAAGAAAACGTTAGTCTAAATTACTACTACAGAAAAATAGCCTATTTTTCCCAGCGATGGGCAAAATAAGCCAATTTAGCTCTTTACAACAAACACGTCGTTTTTTTTAAGAAATATAACCAAAACAAACACATGCACTCACCACTGCTACGCACATTTTTATCGTTGTGGCAATTTTTTTTATACGCGCAATGCACGGTATTTGTATTTATTATTGTTATTGTTGTATCATTTTGAAATAAACAAAAAACCTGACGCGAGTGAACAAGCAAACAACAATGCGCACATTGAGGACAGTTTCTTTCGATATACTTTAATTTCTACACTATTGCAGAATTTTTTTATTTGCTATCGAGATGGAATTTATGCTGGGGTTTTTATTTTGTAATTGTTGTTTTTGTTGTAAGTTCCTAGCTCAAACCTGTAAACGGCAGAGTTTGAGTTCGATTTCGTTTAAATTTTTAGAAAAAAACAAACGAAAATTTGTGTGGTTTTGCAAAAATTTAATCCTTAAAAAAAAATGTAAAAAATCAAAACAATAAGTATAACATAAATTCCTCTAGCATAAATATGTTGTTTTAAAAAAATAAGTATTTTGGGCAAAAGTTTTAAGGTTTCGAAAGGTTCATATAACAACCTTACTTTTGACCTTGAAACCAACTTTCGAGAACAATTAGGGCTTTTTCACGCACACGTCTCACAAATTGGATCTGGTTGGAATCTGCAACGTCATTTTCTTACAGTTTCGGTAGAACCTTCACCATATTGCATGTTAATTTTTTTTTGTTTCCCAACGTTGTTCCAGCGAATATCGACCCAACTCGTGGACTGGAGTCACAATGCGAATGACATTAGTCATTCAAAAAAAAAAATAGTATTTTTTACTGTGTTTCCGGTAAGTATTTATAGAATAAAATGTTTCGCTTTTATTAAATTAAGTTTGTGCCATTTCAGTTAGACAAACGAAAATCTATACTATTATATAAAGAGGTAAGGTTTGTTTGTTTGTTTGTTTGTTTGTATGTTCCGGGTAATCTCTGGAACTACAAAACCGATTTCAAAAATTCTTCTACTAATAGAAAGCTACACTATTCCTGAGTAACATGGGCTATATTTTATTTTGATGAAAGCAAGGGGCGTGGCACTTTACATGCAATTAAAACCTTTAACTCGCTATATCTTGGTTCATATGATAGCAAAAGTCTTGAAATTCGGTGTCAGGATGCACATAGCCTATGTTAAGCACTTCACAAAATATGAACGGGATTAGACACCAGGGGCGTGGTGGCTATAAAACTTTATTTTAGGGTGGCCCTCATACGCAAATATTTTTAAAATAGCATTTTTACAAAGACCACTTAATCGATTCACACGGAATTAACACCACATGTCTCTTATATTAAGACGCATAGCTAAGACGATGAAACTTTTATTTAGGGTGGCCCTCATACACAAATATTTTAAAAATATCGATTTCTCAAGGACAGGTTAATCGATTCTCATGAAACTTACACAGTATGGTTTTTATATTAAGGGGCACAAATAAGATTGTAAAAATTTTATTTGGAGTGCATACTTAGGGTGACCCTCATACAAATATATTGTTAAACATAATTTTAACGAAGACAGGTTAATCGATTCACGCTGAATTTACACCACGTATTTCTTTTGTTAAGAAGCATAGCTTAGGCTACAAAACTTTTATTTAGGGTGGTCCTCACACAAAAAAATGTTTTAAATATCATTTTCTCGAACACCGCTAAATCGAAACCACATGACTTTTATATTAAAAAGCACAGATAAGATAGTAAAAGTTTTATTTACGGTTCATACTTAGGGTGGTCCTGATACAAAAATATTTATAAATATCATTTTCTCGAAGACCGCTCAATCGATTCTCATGGAATTAACTCCACATGGCTTTTATATTAAGAGGCACAGATAAGGCTGTAAAAATTTTATTTAGGGTGCATACTTAGGGTGACCTTCATATAAAAATATTTTTAAAAATAATTTTCACGAAGACAGGTTAGACGATTCACACCGAATTTACACCACGTATCTCTTATGTTAAGAAGCATAGCTTAGGCTACACAACTTTTATTTAGGGTGGCCTTCATACAAAAGTATTTTTTAAATATCATTTTCTCAAATACCGTTTAATCGATTCTCATGGTCTTAATACCACATGGCTTTTATAAGAAGGGGCACATATTAGAAAGTAAAAATTTTACTTAGGGTTCACACTTTGGGTGGTCCTCATACAAACATATTTTTAAATATCTTTTTCACGAAGACAGGTTAATCGATTCATACCGAATTTACACCAAGTAACTTTTATATTAAGAGGCGTAGATAAAGCTTCAATACTTTTATTTAGGGAGCATATTTAGGGTGGCCTAATCGCTTCTCATGGAATTCACACCACGTGGCTTTTATATAAACAGGCACAGCTTAGAATAGAATGGGTGATGCCACGCCTCCTTATCTAAAAGAAAATAAGATTCGTCATATCTTATCAACTATTTGATGCAGATAAATGAAACTTGGTACATATAGAAAGAGTAGAGAAAGAAGTTAGAGTCAATGCAAAAATGGGCGGTACCACGCTTCCATATGCGAAAAAATCAACTTTTTTATGTATCAACAACTATTTAACGCAGATGGATAAGATTTGGTGCACATGTTTCTTATTGTTTGTAAAAATTTCTTAACATAGTTTGGTTTGGAAAAAATGAGCCGTAAAGAAAGAAAGTAAGATTCAATAAAAAAATGCCATGCCTCCAAAATAAGAAAAGACTATGACTATGAGACTCGGTACATATATAGAAGACAAGGACTTTTACCAAATTAAACTCATTCAAAGGTGCTGATTCTAGGCATTCCATTGATTCCCGCCAAATCAATTGTTCATTTATGAGCCAAATAGAAAAACATACAACGTTGTTTATCCACTCGCAATAAGATAAATATCAACAAAAATAATTTTTACTTATTTAATCCAACTAAAATAAAAACACTTTATATGTTATTTGTTGAGGCGTAGCAACGCCCGCCGGGTTTCGCTAGTATCAAATAAAACGACAAATTCTTGTTGGTGTAGGTGTTGAAAAAGTTGTCTTGACAAAATGACATTTATGTTGTGTTCATTAGATATTTTGATGGCAAGACTTTCACATGAATGACATCTAATCAACCTGCAAAATTAGTTCTCGAGATATAGGCTTTATTTTAAGGGAAATCAAATGAACTATCTCTAAAAATTTTCTCGAAATATTATTAGATCTCGTTCATTTGTTTTCCTTAAAAAATTAGGTTGCCAAAAAAAAGCCAACACTGATTAGAACATCATTTGAAAGTGATTTTTTTTATGTTTATTAATAATAATAATTTATTTTACAATAAATAAATTAAAAATTAATTTTCATATCTTGAAAATTAAAGCATAAATTTAAGACTTTAGTAGACCAATATTATAGCTTATTAAATTATCCTTCAAATGGCATCCATATATTGAAAATTGATCTAGGGATTTCCAACATAACATGTACATATATATAAATAAATATCCCCGGCTTCCGATTTCTATATCTCCGAAACAAAATGCGTCCCACAACTTATGGTTCTATGTTTGTAGTCAGTATTAAAAGCCTCGTAAGAAAGTAATAGTTTAAAAAAAAAAGTAAACTTATGCCTGTCACCTACTTCGAATAGGTATGATAGAAATTTTCGGCAAAGTATAGGTTGGCATAATAGATTTTTTTGAAAGAACATGAAATTTCCTAAAAATGCTCTGATTGGAATCAATTTCTGAGATAACGTCAAAACATTATTTTTTAATAATTTAACTAAAAATACATCCGGCTAGAAAAACTTATCATACCAGGCTCATTTTGTTCGTATAGTTTTCACTAGCATTTTTCAAATCCGCGATGCGAACTTTTGATGTCACTGGCTCTTTGAATATCAAGAAAATTAGGACAAGACTTTATAAAGACTGGTTGAAAGTAAAATAATACCGACAAATCCTTACGAATTAGTAACAAATTCGTTACGAAATGGTGAAATAGCTTATACATAAACTGTGTTCCGACTAAGTTTCGAAAAAGACGGAACATTTAAAAAAAGTTGAAATTGCATAAAAAATTAGTCTAAAACCAGGCACAGCATCGTATCGGTGTTCTCAAAAAAAATTTACATTCAGGTGGCTAAGCGAATGGGGTAAAAGTCTGCTCTGCTTGTCCATCAATTATATGAGAAAATTTCTTGCTCATCAATTTGCAATTTTTATCTAGATGAGTAGATACAAAGGACTTAAAAATTGAGAATCCAAAATATTTATGGACATATTCTTTAATTTTCCAATTTTCTTATGGAAACACGCCTGCTTATGTGGTATAATTCATGTTGAAATATAAAGCGAAAAATTTGTAACACAATTTTTTATTTTTTTAAAAAATAATTATAATTAAAGTTCTCTTACATATGCAATACACTGCCTCGAAAATAACCGGAATGCCTTATTTAAGAATAATTTAGTTTTAAATCAGAGTTGATTGGATTTATGAAATAATGATTACTTTCATGTTATTTCATTCATATATCCAAGTTACCCAATTGTGGATTTTCCTTACATATAATATACTGGATTTGAGATCTCCTGCATAACGAACTTATTGGCATTTAGCGATTATAGAAAGCATTTTGCATTAATTGAAGATTCATCAATCAATCAGATTCGTTATATTTGAGACTTTACATTTGTAGCAAGGCAGTTCGACGGTGATTTGACGCATGGCTCGATTATGGTTTATGCAAGTCCTCAAGCATATACCGGAAGGTAAATTTAATCTTGTAATGAAAAAATTAATGTCTGTATTTTCCACACATATTTTACACTAAAAGCTACCACTTATGATAGTGACGTAATCTCCTGCATAACGGCCTATACTGCATTTTGTATCTATCATTTGAAGATTCATCAGTCAATCTGAGTCGTTCTACTTAAGAGATTGAATTGTTAACAAATGTTGACCTTAGACGTCCAAATTTATTGGATAGAAGCATTTTTGCATCGCATCAACCATTATAATCGAACCATGATTTTAGAAAGAACGGGGTCCAATCATTCCGCCACTACGCTCTTAAGATTTAAACTCTCTTTATATTTATCAACACATTCCGGAAATTTTTTGAACAGAGGGTGTAAAGCAATCTCTAGTTTATTAATTATAATTTCTTTATTTTATGATTAGCATTTGATATCTGCTGTCCTTCGTAGATACCTGTGTAATATCCACTCATATACCAAGACATTAACATTGCTGAAAGATGTTCAGCGTTATCTAAATTTTGGGTTTTCAACATCAATGGGGGCATTGGCGGAGTTGGTGGCAAAGAACCCAATATAAATTCAGATTTGCAGCTTTTGTTTTTGATCGATTCATCATCTTGTTTTCTTAGCTGGATATGATTTTTAGCTTTAACAAATTGTGCACGACGAGCCTTCTTTCCCCACGATACAATAAGATCACATAAACATACTTCCTGCTCGTTATCATAGCCGATATACTTAAGGATGCATGTTCCCTTTTCTTTATCAATTGATAGTATTTTTGCTTCATAGTCGATTCCATCATCATAAGTCGCTCGGGCGTAGTCACCTACTCTTAAATTTTGATCCGAATTGATAGTTTTTTTAGAGTTGGTATTAGTAGAAAGAGAGATACGTCGTGCTAATTCTTCTTTAGCCATCTTTACCGAATTTTTATACGCTTTAACCAATAAAGAGTCATCCCAAACATCATCACATGGCGGAGCACAGTTTTCTGTCTTAAAAGAAAATTTTATTTGGTTTAGAAAAAATAATAAATACAACTTACCATTAAACTCATATTGTCAATTAGTGATGACACAATCGACTTTTAAACAATCAACTGCATCGGCGTTCAGATCATCAAATTTTTTATCCACCTGTTTACTAAACACCTTTACAACACAAGATACACATGATAAGTTTTTGTTAGACAAAAACTAACAATGAGGTCATAAATTTTTTTATCTCGTAGAATTCATGACTTTGTGATGGCTTGAAAGGAAAACGTTCCACCATCATACTTGGCTACGTTCTTAATTTGTTCGATTCGACGTGAATATCACATACAAAAAGTTTGAGCAGTGTGGTCATGAATAATTTTTTTACTCCTGGGCCCAAGGACTATAAGCTTAAATTATATTTTTATTTTTTGTTCGAGTCTTAATTTGATTCAGATCCAAACCAATTAAATTTGAATTTAAATTTTAACGCAAATTTAATTTTTTATTTTAATTTGAATCTTAACATAAATTTTAATTTGATTTAAATTTCGTTTAAGTTTGATTTCTGATTTTACTTTAAAGTTAATTTGAATTTTAACTTAATTCAAATTTAAACTCAAAATTTTTTTCTCAAATACAGTTTTTATTTTACGGCTCAAAAGGGGATAATAAGTGGAACCACTATTCAAATAAACAAATAGATAAGTATGAAACTATTTGAAAATAACTTAGATATATCCTACACATAAACATATACTATTTATAAATTTTATATTTAAACTAACATTTTCATTTTAATAATTCTATCTTTTTGCAGCTTTTTCTTTTTATTTTCATTCATTTCTTCAGATCTTTCCTTTTCACAAAGGTTTTTTTAATTCTTTATTTTTTTTTTAATAAATTTTATTTTGCAATGCTTTTCAAATTGCATTAAGGCCCCTTCAGACTATGTGAGAAGTCATATAAAAAGTCATATGAGTTGTCAAATATGACAACTTTCATAGTGTGAATATGTTTATAAGTATTACACACATGAGTTTTCATATGAGAAAGCATATGACTATTTTGACATTCGATTCAAGTCTATTTGAAAAGAGAAGTCATATAAGTTTTGTGTTAAAAAAATGAGATCTGGTCAAGTTTTTTCGTTATTAAAATACTGGATGGTCATTAATACCCTTACAACGTTTATTCTTTAAAGAAAAACAATTATTTTGAATTAAATAAATACAAAAACTTACCTGCAGTCTTAATATCAGCCATATAGTATGAACACAATAAAATAAATCTTATGCGATTTGACATATCATATCTAAAATCATACAAAAAAACATACCAAAAAGCATATGACTTCTCACTTAGTCCGAAGGAGCCTTCGCGTTGTGCGTACTTGAGCTCTACCCTGCTCAGTTATCTGAGTTAAAAAGGAAAACAGCTAATTTCAATTTGACAGTAATGGCTTGCAATATGACAAAAAGGGTTAAAAATTCGCATCTTTAATAGTGTTGATTTTGTGTTCTTGGTCGTGTTGTAAATTTTCTAAAAACAAATATTCGATTTCTGCGCATTTGGATAAATTAAAGGTTTGATTTGTTCTTTATGTTGTTTTTAATTGTTATCGGGTATTGAAAGTTTGCAATTGATAGCTAATTTAGCAAATTTGTTATGTACATAAATGTTTCACATCTGAGTATATTAAAGGTTTGATTTACATATTTTCATGGAAAAGTTAAATATTTTTTTATAATAGAGACTAACATTGAAAAAATCGGCTTAAGCTTAGTTTTGTTCTCATTGTTGTTGTTTGCATTAGTCCAAAGTTGTACTTTGCTTTTTAATTCTAAGGACTAATATGCAGCCAAAAAGTGTCGGATGAATTTCGGAGATGTAACCATCGAAAGTTGTGAATATAAGAGCCCTCTTTTTTTTTTAACAAACCCTAAGAGGCTTTTAATGATGACAATGAATAAGGAATCAAAAGTTGGTTGCATCTAGTTCCGAAAATCTAGACATCGAAAATCGTGGATCTAGATGGGAACCCCTTTTCGATTTCCAAAATATGGGCATTATATGAAAGGTAATTTAATAAGCTATTGTATATTATAAAAGTTAGACATATTCGTTTTCGTTTCGATATATGATATTTTGGCTTGGGTTTACTTCAGCTCCCATCCTCCAATTTTGATTAGACTAAGCTTTTCTTAAGGGATTTTTAATTCTAATCATAAATATGTAATCAAAAAGTGCCGTTTGGATTTAGTTTCGGAGATGTAGCCATCGGAAGTTGCGGATATAGCTTTTGTAAAAATCCTTATAAGTTGGAAACACCTCAATAGATATCAAAAATATGGGTGACCAAATCCATCTCAAACCATGCACGCGGATTATTTCATATTACGGAATTGGTTGCCGACTAAATATGTTGTTTTTCAAAGGATATAAGTGTACCCATATTTCCCCGATTTGATTAAAAAAAATTTTTTACGAAGTTATGACCATTTTAAGTTATGCCCATTTTAGGCTGAAAATTGTTTCAAAAAAACGGCATTTCCATCCAAATCAAAATAATTAACTTTTGTCTTTTGATTCTTATAGAACTTCTTATTTTCTGTTAGAATCTTTAAAAAAATTTTAAAATGGTCGTCATACATGCATTATATGTATATCAATATCTTATATTACATAACCGTATGCATTTAACATCCTAATATTTGTGTAGCTATCCTGGCTCGACAAGAATCGGACTTCACCTAGGACCTCCTTGTATGGATCAATTGCGTTCAGTAACGCTTCAATTTGTTAATACGAGGTGACCGACCACACGCGATCACACTAGCATGTGTTTGAGGTAGGTGCCACACCCAATGTTATTGTTTCGGCAACTTTTGGGGTGGAGATACCATGTAGTATGTAGATCAGCCATGTTAAATTTCATAACTATTATTTCATTAGTTCTCTTATTACAACGGATCAACGGTGCCACGCCTTTAAGCGAGTTTTGTCAGTAAAGTAAATTGGCTTGTTAATAAATTACTGTTTTTTATTCTTATTGAATTTCCTACAAAATTTCATCACAATATCTTGCAGGGCTTGCAAGCTACGAGAAAATCATCTCTTCAATTTTATACGTAGAAAGATATTTGATAAATTCTAATGTCTTGTTTACGGTATAGGGCGGTATTTAATTAGTACAAATGAGATTTTTGAAATTTCCAAAAACGAGATGTTAGTATGTCGTGCAAAATTTTCTGTTTCAACTTCTTGAATACCGTGTAAAATAAGTAAAAATATATTTAATTGCATGCATACTTATATAAAGTTTTCTTTAAATCTTTTTAGTTCAAAGAAAGAGGTGACAAAACATTTGACTCTGGATAGAACAGCAAATATTTTGATGCATATGCTTAACCAATGCTGAAGCTGGATATATGTTTAAATTATGGTTATTTCATTTAAAAATTAATGTGTTTATTTTCTATAAACATTACAATTTTAGTCTGTTGGCGAGTTTTTGAATAGCAATATGGCAAAAGATTATGATTACCTTCTGAAAGTACTTCTTGTTGGTGATAGTGATGTTGGTAAACACGAAATATTATCTGGACTTGAAGATGCATCATCGGAAAGCCCTTTTTGCAGTGGGAATGGTAAATTCTTGTATATATTTAATTATTTTTTTTTTCTCAAAATAAAGAACCGAAGTACACGACGTATATTGGTGCAATGTTTATAAATGCTTGCCATAATAAGTAACTAGTAGAAGTGTTATTTCTTACCTTAGAAATAATGATATATCCTATGACGCATTAACAGTAGAAAGGCCAATTAAAACCTTAAATTTTTCATCCATTACTTGTTCTTGTAGTATTTTATTAAATATTTGAAAAATATTTTTTCTGTTGGTGGAGGCGTCTTAGTAGCTATAAAAAAATCATTTAACCAGTTCATTATTCGAAATTAACACATTGTAACTCAAATACGTTTGTAGCCAGGACCAAAATAACCTTGTTGCTTATCAGTGACAGTTTCTTGAATTTAAAGATATGTCAGCTTTAGTTTATTCTGAATATTTGAATAAAATTAGGCTGAATATTCTTCATGACCCCAAGGATTTTTGGGATTTCATCAATTCTAAAAAAAAATCTGAGAGGTTTCCATCTGAGCTTAAAACAGTTGATAGGCGACACACATATTATAGCCGGGTTATTTGCTAATTTGTTTAATGAATCATTTTCTACGGATTTATTTAGCCATGAAATCCACTATTTTGAATTTTTGAATATGTGGATAACGACCCTTTAGTTTCGGTTAATGATATATCTTTCTCACCTGACCTCATACAGAAATATATTTCATCTGCTGATGATGACTTCAACTCCGGTCCTGATGGTATTCCTGCGACAGTTTTAGTTAACTGCAGCTCTGTGCTGAATCAGCCCCTCAGTTTTTTATTTAATAGATCAATTAGAGAAAGCTATTTTCCTAAATTTTGGATAAATGCATACATTAGCCCCATATTCAAGAAAGGGTGTAAAAATGATGTTTCAAATTACAGCTCTGTGGCTAAGTTATCATCAATACCGAAAATTTTTGACCATATATACAATCAGGTTAAGGTGCGCTGTTAATGGCAGATCTACAGTTTCTAACCTCCTTGATTTCACTTCTTTTGCATTAAGCTCTTTAGACTCTGGTGGGCAAGTTGACTGCATCTACACTGACTTCAGTAAAGCATTTGACAAATTACCACATAATTTGATTTTGTTTAAGTTAAAGAAGCTTGGATTTCCTTTAAGTTATGCCAGCTGGATTGAATCTTATTTACATGATCGTTCATATCAAATTAAATTTTGGAGGGTATTTTCCTCTCCATTTAGCACGACATCAGGTGTTCCATTAGGAAGCCACCTGGGACCGCTCCTGTTCATTTTAGCAATTAATGACGTTACACATGTTATTAAAAACTCTCATCTGTTAATATATGCAGATGACATGAAAATATACAGGAACGTGAAGGGGGTTGTTGATACTTTTCCACTTCAGTCTGACTTGAAATCTTTTGAAGTTTGGTATTCTAATAATAACTTACATAAATGCCAAACAATGATTCTTATCAGGAAGAAAAATATTGTGGAGTTTGATTATGAATTTAAAGATAAGGAAATTTGTCGTGTCGATTTAGTCAAAGACCTAGGTATACATTTTGATGATAAATTGACTTTTAATGTGCATATTAATTAAATTTGTAAAAAATCCTCATCTCTGCTTGGCTTTATCAAGAAGTGGGCAAAAGAACTTAATAGCCCTTTAGTAACGGGGACTTTATATAATACAATAGTGGTCCTCACTTAGAGTACGCCAGCCAAGTATGGATTCAAAATAACTATTCGTTTTGCTCTCAATGGCTTAAATTGGATTGAGTCTTTAAACATTCCTCCTTAAGAGGATAGTTTGAAGTTATTACATATGTAGTCTTTTAGCTTCCGTAGAAATATTGCGGGTATACTTTATCTGCATCAACTTGTAACTGGGTCTCTTGCTACACCAGAGCTTTGTAACTACATACATTTTAATAGTAATCGGAAGAGTACTCGTAACTCTTATAAATTATTTTATCATTCGGTTAATAGAACTAATTATATGGCTGCATCTCCTTTTAATAGCATGCCAACTCTTATTGACAATTGCGAAGTTTATAACATTAACGTGTCAACTAAAGCTTAGATTGATAACTAACTGTAGCTAAATTTGTTGCTTATTGGTGGTCTGTATGTTTATGTTTGTGTTGTCCAAGCCCCACAGCATGCTGGCTAAATTTTTTCTGACATTTATGGCTTGGACCATGTACATTTATTCATATTAATATTTTAATATCGATATGTTTATGTTCACATGCATATGATTAGATTTTATCAAAAAAAAAAAAAAATTATAAAAAAGGGCGGAAAGCGATGGGGTATAACACCCCATACATAAGTCTCGTTGCTTGAGAGAGCTTTTATAAATTAAAATCATTTCTTAACTCTTTAACCTACAATCTTTTTTTGAACCTACTTCATGATTTCAATAATAATTTTTTATTTTATATTAAAGCCTATAAAACAACAACAATATTACTTGATGGAAAACGAGTAAAATTGCAGTTATGGGACACATCTGGGCAAGGACGATTCTGCACAATAATTAGATCTTATTCGAGAGGCGCTCAAGGAGTTATATTAGTATATGATATTACCAACAAATGGAGCTTCGATGGAATTGATCGATGGTTAAAAGAAGTTGAGGAGGTAAATTTGCTAAATGTTTGTCATGGAAAACTATATTTTTTTTTTCTTTTTTTTGACTTTTACCTGGAACTACCGTTAAACAAAAACCTATCGATAAAATGAGAGCAATAAGAACAATGCATACAGAGGCAGCTCTGATGTTTTTATTTTTAGAATATTGTAAATGATATACAGATTTGAAGATGGGAATATTTGAGATGTAAATTGGAGTCGATATATGCTAAAACAAAGGAAATCCTTAGAGCTCTTTTTTGTATTCCATATTTACTGTTTTTGAATGATATTGCATACATATGTATACGTATGAAATTTTAAAAACATCCGATTTTGCTCGAATTTTGGCGACGTTAAATTATCCGATAAAATTTTAAATTTCCTGAAAAATTTTACCTTGCGAAATGGAGTTTTTAATAATTTTACTTTGCTCTGTCGTAGAATGCTTTCCACGGCCCACTAAAATGCAAAAACTCGAAAAAATCATTGAAGTATTATACCAAAATAATGGAACTTACATGTTACGATCAAATTTGTTTAATAAGAGTAAATACCTAATCTTGAGAAGTAAAGGAGTTGAACAGTACTATTATTTTTACCGCTCGAAATTACAAATTACTCAATATAATAGCAAACCTAGAAAGTACCGTTATTTTTTTGGAACAAAATGTCATGTGCTTATCTTGTGTACTTATCAAGTAACTATACTTTAAAATATTAGAACAAAAAAAAAAACGTCGTTTGTTAGAAATATTTTCTTTCAATTCATAAATAACACCGCTGTGCTATTCTTTTTACCGCAGCTGTATATACGTAAGAAGAAAAAAACTGAAGTCCCTAGAACTTTAGACCTCAACTTAGGAGTAAATAACGCGAGTACGAAATATAGGCGGGTGGACATATAATTCTTTGACATCAATAAGTGCAGTGAACTTGGACTGTAAGACAAAAACAATGCTTAAGCGTAACTGAACGAAAATAATGACATACCGGTACTCAAGTGCAGCAGCGAATATTACGGCGACGAATTGCATTTTCTTATCGATGCGATTGATATGTAAATGTAGAAATTTTAATGTATGGTCAGTATCATGATCCACTTCGTAGGTAAATTCCGGGTATTAATTATGAATATCTGCATTGCATTTCTGCAGATATTCTTTAATAGTGTCGATCGCCACATCTACTGGTAAATTAGGAAAAAGTGCCACAACATCAAAAGAGATCATGATTTCGTGATGTTCTATTTAAATTTCATTAACTTTTTATAAAAATCGCAAGACTTTATTATTGCAAATATTTTGAAAACACTATACTGCTCCAATTGTGTTACAATTCGTTTCGTTATTTTACCAAAAAGTGAACCAACGCACGAAACAATTTTCCTCATCTTTTAGCTTATGCACTTTCTGCATTCCGTCGTACAAAAGCGTAATTTAAAGGTTTGACACTCTTAGCATATGACGGAAGTAGCATCTTTCCATTTTATTCAACGACTATCCATATTCATTATGCACTCCACAAAGCAATCCTGATAGTCCGCAATCACCGCTCGCATCGAATTTTTCTAATATTTACTCAGTTGGTCACCTATTTCAAATTGATTTATATATTTTGTTTTTACTTGGAGCACATCCGATTCATTGATCTCTGCAACAGAGAACAGAGATCCCGGCGTTTTTGTGCCAAAACCGCATTTGACACCACCTGCATTGATTTTCAGAAAGTCAATTTCCAACAATCGATGAATTCAGACTCCAATCTACCGAAACCGTTGAACAGCTTATAACCATTTCGCATACCGGCATAAAACGGTCACTTCCAGTGTCATTGTCAGTGACATTCGTATCTAAAATAACATAAATAGTGTTGAATACCATATCGTGTTTATATAAATTCAATTTATTAATTAGTTGTGGGGTGGACACTACACAATAAAAATAAATAAAAAACATATGAAATAAACAAGATAGAAAGCAAAGCAAGTTAACAACATTACTAATATTAAATAATTCAAATTATACTATGTAGCGCAATAGAATTTCGACTTGGTTGGTATCAAATCCCGCGTCAAATCTTTATTTTGTTTAAAAAACACGACGAGACTTAATACTTACTTACTTACTTACTTGGGTGGCCATAACAACCCGTTACCGGGTTACGGCCGACCTCAAAAGCTCTCTCCAGGCGCCTCTGCTTTGCGCACGCCTTCTCCAATCATTCACACCAAGCGTGGATAGGGTTTCCTCGGCTTGGTCTTTCCATCGGAGGCATGGTCTTCCTCTTCGTCGTCGCCCAGCGGCTTCCGCATCAAACACCTTTTTCGCCGGAGCTTCTTCGTCCATACGCACAACATGTCCCAGCCAGCGCAGACGTTGAATAGTGATGCGCTTGACTATGTCAATGTCAGCGTAGAGCTCGTACAGTTCGTGGTTCATTCGAATACGGTAGTCGTCGCCGACGTGAACAGGACCGAAGATTTTGCGAAGAATTTTTCTCTCAAACACCCCAAGCGTGGCTGCATCAGTCTGCGACACAACCCATGCTTCTGCGCCGTAAAGTAGCACGGGTAAGATGAGCGTCTTGTAGAGTGTCAGTTTTGTCGGGCGAGAGAGGTCTCTACTACTCAATTGCTTACTGAGACCATAGTAACACCTATTAGCAAGAGTTAGTCTTCGCTTTATCTCCAGGCTGACATCGTTTTGAGTGTTCACGGCGGTGCCAAGATAGGTGAATTCCTTGACAACTTCGAAAGTATAGTTGTTCGCAGTAACAAAGGATCCAATACGCCGCGTCTCCCTGTTTGTGGACAGCATATACTTTGTTTTGCCCTCGTTCACCGTCAAACCCACTTTCGCTGACTCTTTTTCGATAGCAGAGAACGCAGCAGTAACATCTCGCTTACAACGTCCAATGATATCAATATCATCGGCATATGCAAGGAGCTGGACACTTTTGTAGAAAATAGTGCCATTACGATGTACACTGGCTCTTCGCAACACCCCTTCCATCACAAAGTTGAAGAGGTTGCAGGATAATGGATCGCCCTGTCTGAAACCTCGTTCGGTATCAAATGGTTCGGAGAGGTCCCTTCCTACTCTGACGGAGCTGGCTGTGTTGCTCAACGTCATTCTGCAAAGCCGCACCAGCTTCGCAGGTATACCGAACTCAGACATGGTGGCATACAGGCAATCCCGTATCGGGCTATCGAAAGCTGCTTTAAAATCGGTAAAGAGATGATGGGTATCGATCTGTTTTTTGTGGGTTTTTTCCAGGATTTGACGTAGTGTGAAGATCTGGTCTATGGTGGACTTACCAGGTCTAAAGCCGCACTGATAAGGCCCAATCAGTGTGTTGGCAAACGGCTTAAGTCTTTCACACAGTACAGTCGACAGGACCTTGTAAGAGATGGCAAGAAGACTGATTCCCCGGTAGTTAGCGCAGATTGTCGGGTCACCTTTCTTCAGTACAGGACAAAGGACACTGAGATTCCAATCGTCGGGCATGCTTTCTACTAGCCATATTTTGCAGATGAGTTGATGCATACACCCTATCAGCTCATCGCCGCCGGTCTTGAACAATTCTGCAGGCAGGCCATCGGCACCAGCCGCTTTGTTGTTCTTAAGTCGTTGGATCACAACTCGTACCGCGTCATGGCTAGGTGGTGGTACATCGTCGTTGATTGGTGGCATCGGGTTAATTTCTCCAAAGGCGGGATTGGTGGAGTCATCGCCAGCAAGCAGCTTGGAAAAGTGTTCCCTCCATAATCTCAGTGCACCCTGCGTATCCGTAACCAGATTTCCATGTTCATCTTTACAGGTTGATGCTCCGGGCTTGAAACCTTGGGTTAGACGCTTGACTTGTTGGTAAAATTTTCGAGCATCATTCCTGCCCCGTAACACTTCGAGTTTCTCACGCTCGTGCCTTTCCTGCTCTCGTTTCTTGCGTCTGAAAAGGCGCCTCTCATCCTTTCTCTTTTCCCGGTAGTTTTCGTGCACGGTTCGCGTTGCTGCTGACTGCAGGGTTCTTTTGTAGGCGGCGTTTTTCACTGCAGTAGCTTCGCGACACTCCTGGTCATACCATTGATTTCGCGAAAGTGGGCGTCGGAAACCAATGACTTCCTCAGCGGCAGAGCGCATGGAGCGGGATATATGCGCCCAAAGTCCACCGGCATCATCGGGTAGAGAGTCAGCTTGAAGGAGCAGTTCTGAGAGGCGAGCGGAATAGGCTTCGGCCGTCCGATGTGATTGCAGCTTAGCGACGTCCAGCTTTCGTTGCGTACCAGAGCGTACATCCTTTGCATTGCACAGCCGCATGCGTATCTTGGCTGCAACAAGATAATGATCGGAGTCAATATTGACTCCCCGGAACGTACGAACATCTAGCACGCTCGAAGCATACCTTCCGTCGATCACAACATGATCGATTTGGTTGCGTGTTTTCTGATCAGGGGACAGCCAGGTGGCCTTGTGGATATCGAGGTGTTGAAATCTGGTGCTACTTACTACCATGTTTCGCGCCGCGGCGAAGTCGATCAGCCGTAGACCGTTGTTTGAGGTGGTCTCGTGAAGGCTGAACTGACCGACAGTGGGGCCAAATATACCTTCTCTTCCGACCTTTCCGTTGAAATCCCCGAGTACAATTTTAACGTCATGGGCCGGGCAGCGGTCGTATACTTCCTCGAGTCTCGCATAGAAGGCATCTTTGACAGCATCGTCCTTTTCCTCCGTCGGGGCGTGCGCGCAAATCAAGCTGATGTTGAAAAATCGAGCCTTGACGCGGATCGTAGCCAACCTTTCGCTCACAGGTGTGAACCTGGAGATATGGTGGCGAAGCCTCTTGCTTACTACGAATCCGCATCCCAATTCGCGCCTCTCCGCATGGCAGCTGTAGTAGATATCGCAACTTGCTTGTTTAGAGCAACCTTGTCTTATCCATCTTATTTCCTGGATGGCGGTGATGTCAGCCTTAATTTTTCCGAGGGCATCCGCCAATTCGATAGAGGCACCTTCCCTATTGAGGGTCCGGATATTCCAGGTGCATATCCTTAAATCATAGTCCTTTTTTCGTTTGCAGTGGTCGTCAACGTTGAGGGGTTCATTATCCGAGGCTTTTTTAGTCTTCATTGGAGTGTTTTTTTTACGTGGCGGGTACCAAACCCTGCGCACAACCCAGTTTACTTCCAGGGAGGACATGCTGCACACATTCGCTCACTATCTCAGCGGATGCGGAGATAGCTACGACGAGACTTAATAAAAAAGTATATCAGGGGTCTAGAAACAAAAGTAGACAAGTCCTTCAGATGTGATTTTACAAAAACTGAGAAAAACACTTTACGAACTTGTTAACGTGCTATAGCCAAGAAAAAATCAATAAAATAAAAGAAAATCATGTTTTTATTATTCTAAGAACATATTTAGCACGGTATCTTTTAAATAATAAGGGTTATTTTAATAAAATGGATGGACATATCTAACTCTGTTTCCAAATGGCGGACATAGCTAGTTTCATTTGTAAGCAAACGGGACATAACCAAGTTTGTTGCTAACATACAAACCAGGGACGTATTCAGTAAAATAATAATCAGTGAAATAATATTAATCATCTTTATTCATAAAAACACATAGAAATATGACATCACGGAGATATCGGTTTTGATATGCGGTTTTGGCATTCTTTTAAGCAAAAACAATACATTAACAATAATGTACACAGGACCGAAATAATATGGGACGTGTTGCAACTAGAAAGTGAAAAATCGGTACGTTTTAATTTTTTCCGGTCAATTTTAAATTTTTTTTATAAGAAAGAAAGAAGGAGAAGAAAAACTAATCATGAATTCGGGTTCCTCGATCGATAATTGCCCGAAAACCATACCCACTTTGTTGGAAAATTTGATAACTTCTATAACTTGCATCATTTTTCAAATCAATATTTTTGAAAATGGGTAGACAACTTAAAACAGAAGGTGCAAATCTAGTTTTCAATATTAACCTTAACCCTAGTAATGTGCTTTGTCCAGATATATGAGGCTATTGTAATCCGCTGACACAACTCTAAAAATTAAAAAAGTTTTTATTTTGAACCGCTCTAATATACATTTATATAAAGAACTTACCATGACCTTTTTTTTTCATATATAACTTTTTTTTAACTTGTTTTTTTTTTTTTTTAAGCAGGAATGATATTTTATTAAATTTAATAACCCTAATAAAAACGCGCACGTAGTTGTATTCACAACTCTACTTAGAAAACTAAACTTTTATGGTTTGCTGTTAATCTGTAAATTAGTATTTACAAAAACAAAGTGCATTTTTGTTTGCTTTGAAGTATTTTCTATTATATTGCAACAACAACAAAACAATACAGAGTGTGACAAAAATAGGTTTGACCAGCAAAATGGTCAGCGAGCCCATCGTGCACTGGTCGCCGTGATATATTTGCTACAACGATTTTATGTCACGAATTTTGAGGGAGTTTACAGGCAGCCTTTTATTTGAATATCTAAAACAAAACAAAAAGTCACTTGTTTTGCAATGTAAACAAAGATCCGGCCCTGGAATTACCTCTCTTTCTTCGCAACATTTGTCTTCTATTTTTCCGAATGTGCCTGCCTTTTTCTACTTTTATTTGGAAGTACATCTCAAGCATTATAATTCATTTTGCATTTGCAATTAAAATAAGCTTAAATGCTTCAATATTTTCCCAACTTTTTATTAAAATACCGAGCACTGACACTCACAAAAACGTTCGAGCGCAATTGAAAATGGAGCGTTCTTATTGGCTAATGTGGACTTAACCAGCTTTGTAAGTGACATCTGAGGACATATCCAATTTTGTTGCTCAACTGTAATTTCAAAGCAAAATAGCTTTGGAACGTAGCGTATTTAGTCTGATATTTAATTTAAAATTTGAATCTGAATGACCGATGAAAGTGTTACCATAAAAATTTCAAAAATTTACCATGTGTGACTTTTCTACTTTTGTTTGTAAGCCCCTGATATCTTCTAGAAGGAAATTAAAAAGTTTACAAGATAAAACAGAGTAGATGTTTTTAAACAATGATGTTCGAAAAACAGGCAAAGAAACAAATGAGCATTGATAACTACGCAGACTAGATACCTATATCGAGTATAGAATTATAAGACTTTAAAATAGTTCAAATGTCTAACTGCAAGATTAGATTTTCTAAGCAGCTCAATGGAATGGGCAAAGCGTGAACAGTAAAGATTTTGCTTACTGTTTATTTTTGAAGTACAATTAATTGGTTTATTTTATTGAAATGAGCACCGCCCAAGCAGCTTATGGCATATTCGAATTTCGAATGAAAAATTCCATAGTATATCGTTTTAAGTGTATTGTTGGAAACGTATTTTTTGAGACAGTAGAATATTCGATTTGAGGAAAGTAAGGATATTCTTAAATTAGAGACATGTTCATCCCAATTTAAATTGCTGTCAATTGTGATCCCCAGGTATTTAATATAGTGAACTTTTTCAATTGCGAAACAGTTAGAGTCGCATGCTATACTAGAGATAAAATAACAATAAAACACTTAACACAAAAACACATATGTACATGTATGCCTTTGCGGTTAAATTAAATCGTAATTTTAAAATAAAAGGGGGCGACACATATACACGCTACGTCACTGGGTGAAGTTTGCTGTGTCCCAAATAATTACCACACTTTTTTTTGGACTTGGGCAATATGCCCTCTTATTTGGGTGCTATGAAATTTTTTCCCAAAGTCTTAGGCAATATGACTACAGTTGGGCATAATGACACTCAAAAATGTCATAACGCGGAAAATTTAAGTCGAAAATGTCACAACGCCCACTTAATTCCGTAACAGCAATTTATACGGACAATTTTTGGGAGATAAATACACCGCCGTTTTCCCCTTTATGCGACATGGTTAAGCAAAAGCAATAAGAATTCACTAAGAGTGTTGCTCTGATTTCTTGCCTACAATGCTTTAATTTTTCTGGAGATTTTTGTTTTTAATTAATTAAGCTAACGTTTTATTTATACATATAAACAATATTCGTAATAAATTTGTTATACTTACAGCATGCACCAGGAATTCCTAAAGTATTGGTTGGCAATCGTCTGCATCTAGCTTTTAAAAGACAAGTAGCTGCAAAGCAAGCAGAAATATATGCGTCTCGTAATAACATGACTTGCTTTGAAATATCTTCGCTTTGCGATTTCAATATAAGAGAATCTTTTTGTGAACTTGCTAGACTTGCACTACACAGGAATGGCATGGAAAGAATTTGGCGTGGTAACAAAGGTAATTTCAACAAAAATGTAATGTCCTTAGTTTTCGTCAATGAATTAAACTTGCATTCAAAGAAATAGCTTCATGAAAAATTTTCGTCGAAAAGTATGTATGTATGTACAGTGGAACCTCTAAGTCGAACCTCGATAAGTCGAAAACCTCCCAAACTCGAAGAAATGTTGCGTTCCCTTCCTTTCAATCCCCAAAACCTTCATTGCTCGAAATCTGACCCCTCTATAAGTCGAAATAATAAGTGAGTCCCTACAAGTAAATTCAGTACATATTTTCCCTCTATTACTCGAAAAAAAAACGGCGGGTTGCACTCCGGGAGTGCCGACAGAAGTGAAAACAAATCGTTTAATGGCAAGTTAGTGCGTTAATTGGTATGTGTGCGTTTTCTTTTTATATGGCAATGCAATGGAAGACAAAAACGGAATATGTATTCAAATTTTACTCTCGCTCTCATTCTCAATTTGTCAACGCAACAACGCGGACATTGAAAGAAACAAACATGTAAGCATAACAATCGTTGAATGAGAATTAAATGTGTCAGTTAGTGTGTATGCTTTGCTTTTTGTCTTCCACTTGGAATATTTTTTATTTAAAAGAAACAATAGAACATTAAAATTTTACCATCGCATTCATGACGGGGAATCCCGATGACGGTCGGTGTCACGAGTTTATACTTTTTTACTCAGCCGCACAACGTGCCATAAATCTTTGCCAACGTGTCAAAAATTGCTGGAAGAAGTATATTCGGCTCAGAAGCCTCAACTGTGAATAATTAAATTTGAGCTAAGTACTCCTTATGTTTAAAAACAAAAATTTATTCTGATTGCAGTAAGACACATCATTGCGAATTATGTAAGTATAAGAAAAAATCAGGTAAAAAAAGTACCTGGACCTGTGACTAAATAGCTTAAACATAATTTTTTTAAACTTAAGATAAAAATCTGCTTCTTCTAACAGACACTATGACACCACATTTATCAAAATCGGCTTATTCGTTGCCGAGTTCTGGCTGTCTTGTGACAGTTAATCATAATACAAATGACTTCAAAAAAATCTGCTTGTTCTTAAAAAAAACTATAACACCTCATTTGTCTAAATCGGTTTAGTAATAGCCGAGATATAACGTTTTAAAGTTTTTCAAAAAACCAAATTTGCTTGCTGCTGGTTCAAGGTGGCCTGGTATTTCAGATTTTTCTCTGCTTTGGGCTGCTGGCTCTGCTTTCGGCTGCGCTAGCAGAGAAAAATTTGCTTACTGAGCAACAACTAACCGGAAGTCAACATATGTATGCAACAAATTTAAAAATTTTTTCCACAAAATTACATACTTTCATGGGCCAATTTTTTCAAAAAACGTTGCCTACTTTTAGGCGCTATTAATAATTTACCCTTAAGCGGCCCTCACACGATCAGTATTACTGACAGGATTTTGCATACTGACAGTATTACTGATCGTATGAGGTGAGTACTGATGTACTGTCAGTATAGAAAAACGATACTGATGACTGATGAAAAAATCGGATATTACTGACGAAGTTTTTAAATACTGACAGTAAAGCGGCCCTCACACGATCAATATTACTGACAGTATAATTACTGACAGTATTTACATTACTGTCAGTGTACCACTCACACGGTCAGTATTGTTTATTGTCAGTAATCAGTTTTTTTGGCATTCGACTGGTGAAGGTGCGAACTATGCTCCGGCTCTGTCACTTTTTGGGGCAGATCCGGCTGAAAGTTGGTCAGAGGGTGCAAGTAGGCACGGGACGGCAAAATCCTGGGAGGGGGCGTGGCATGCCCCATTTTGTGGCAGATAGACGATGAGGCAGCGAAACTTGAAAGAAACTTGAAAAAGTTCCTCATTCAGTGGCATGGAACATTGCGTCCAAGGGTATGGTCGTCCGATGCCTAGCTGGAGGCGTGGTGCAAGTTTGGATGGAATCTGCCCCAAAAAGTGGCATGCCATTTTCGGCTGTCGGTCACGTAGCCGGAGCATAGTTCGCACCTTCACCAGTCGAATGTCAAAAAAACTGATTACTGACAATAAACAATACTGACCGTGTGAGTGGTACACTGACAGTAATGTAAATACTGTCAGTAATATTGATCGTGTGAGAGCCGCTTTAAAAGTATGCAACACTTTCCGACGAATTTCAAAAATAGCACCTAAAATTAGGACACATTATCTGAAATTTTTAAAATCGTTACCTACTTTTAGGCGTTCTTTTTGAAATTTGTCAGAAAGTGTTGCCTACTTTTAGGGGCAAATTATTAATAGCACCTAAAAGTAGGCAACGTTTTATAAATTTTTTGAAATCGAGTTCATTTTCCAAGTCTTCAAAATTTTAAAATCGAGTTCGTTTCCCAAGTCTTCCAAATTTGAAATCGAGTTCGTTTCCCAAGTCTTCAAATTTCTGAAATCGAATTCGTTTCCAAAGTCTTCGAAATTCTAAAATCGAGTTCGTTTCCCAAGTCTTCAAAATTCCAAAATCAAGTTCGTTTCCCAAGTCTTCCAAATTTGAAATCGAGTTCGTTTCCCAAGTCTTCAAATTTCTGAAATCGAGTTCGTTTCAAAAGTCTTCAAAATTCCAATATCGAGTTCGTTTCCCAAGTCTTCAAAATTCCAAAATCGAGTTCGTTTCCCAAGTCTTCCCGATGACGGTCGGTGTCGCGAAATTATACTTTTTTCCTCAGCCGCACAACGTGCCATAAGAAATTTTCACTTCAATAATTTGACATCTGCATCTCGAACATTGCAATGTTTGATTTTACAACCTTTATAACTCGATTATTTGTAACGAATTACCTCTATAGCTCGAAAAAAAATAAGATACCGACCTTAAGAATATGCCTACAATGTACATTATTGTTTCTTAGAAATCAATGTTAAAGCCTACTTATACAATAACCCAATTCTATGAAATGATGAAGGAACTTATCGAAGTTACTTTATTGCTGTCGATTGAAAAATTATCAAAAATAGTTTGGTCCTACTGCAATTCACACCAATGTTTAATACCTCTATAACTAGGATTTTTATTTATTTCACCTCTCTAACTCGAAATTAGTTGGAACAAATCTTAACCTCTACAAGCCGAACATTTCCTGACAAAATTCGCTTCAGTCGAAGCCCTCCATAAGTTGAAAACTCTATAACTTGAATTTTTCGGCGTCTCCCTTCAACTTCGACTTACAGAGGTTCTACTGTATAACATATCCAAAAAAAAACCTTTATCCAAAAAACTTTCTCTTTGTTCTTAACAACTGAATTATAGTTAACTTAAATTTACCCTCGTATAATGTGAGGCGAAACAACAGGCGACTTTTAAATTCAATTAAACTTAAATAACTTAATTTGAAAAAAAAAAGAAAAAAGTTTCTATTTAGGCTTACACTTTCAAGATATAGCCAGACGAAAATCAGTCACTCACTTGTTTCGCCTTACATAATACGGGGATTAGATTCAGCTCGATGGGTTCAGAAAATTAAATAATAAAGACTAACTTCTTAAATACATTCTGGCCATACAAATTATAAATTATTAATCATCATAATTAATATATGACCACAAAAACCCTTTTTTTTTTGCATTTTTACATACATTTCTTGTTCAAACCACTATGAAAGATGCACTTTTCATTGAACTTACATCAATTTGGAAAAGTATTGAGTTCTTCTTTTTTTAAAATATATAGTGTGGAGTGATCTGGTTAAAACTGAATACGAAATACATCAAATCGTGTGACATTGACTCATTATAGTTCGTTCTAATTAATATTTGAATTGCCACAAATTATATTCTTTTTGGATAAAACTTGTCTGAATTCATATCAGGCAACCGTATTTTACAAGAGTGTACGTCAGATGGTGCTCCAGTACAAATTCAAAGATTTTTGTACAAAGCGGTCTCTGGCGTGAAAATTTACACACAAACACACCATACGATATCTTAATAAAAAGAAGACAACGTTTGCATATAACATATTAACTCCATTTGCGCGATTATCGGGGTAATCTCTTTTAAAAATGCGCCATTGTTCATACAAAGTTAATCTACAAATGTGCGACTATAAATTAATCTCGAAAATTTTGTGTTAATCGATTGATTTCGCCAACACTGAAAAAGAAAAGTCTGTTTTATTTGAAAGGAGCAAAACAAATAAGGAAATAAAATGTCAAAATTAGTCTAGTTGGCAGTTAATCTCACTGTTAAGATAATCTCCATACGTAAACGTATTAATCTTTCTCTAGATGAAGTAGTTTCTTCCCTTTTGTCATTGACTTCTTCAATAGATTCCATTGGACCAGAGGATTCTTTGAAAAGTGAATTCCTTCTAGTAGTACATACTGGGCACATTATTCACCAATTCCCCTTTGCTTGATACGAGTTCCCTTCCGTGTCGAGATTATTCCGAAAATCTTTCTTAATAAACCTGTGCACCGCCATTAGATTGGATTCGATTTTGCCGACTTTCTTCCATTTTTATAAACTCATACTCATTAGTAAGTGCTACGAGTCCATCCACTGATGAAGCGGCGTCGTACGGTGTTTTTTTTTTGTTGTGCTTTTTTATTTCAAATTGGAATGCAATTTCATTGAAGTATTTTCATTTGGTAAAAAAAGTTATAAAGTCTTTAAAATTGAATTTCATTTTCAAAAATTTTGCGAGTGCTTGTTTTAGTTGTTAAAAAGAGTTCGTGAAAATAATTTAACTGTATAAGTGTGTTACTGTCAGCGTTGCCATTGTAGCAATTTTAACTGCAAAATCAAGTTTTTTGGACACGCTGGCAGTTTTATTTTGCAAACCGCAGTTTTTTTTATGAAATTATGACTAAAAAAAAAGGTCATCAACTTTTAATAACCACTAAAATTTTATATTTTCCAAAAAATCTGGTATATTTCGGAGGCAGCAGTTTTTTACAGTTTCTTTTTTCAGAATTTGCAATTTTCCCTAAAAAAAATTTTGCAACATTGTTGTTGCCAAAGTGAACAGCATTCGTTATTGTTGTTCTTGTCGCGCTTTAGTGTTGCCAAATATTTTTCTCGGGATTTTTGGAAAGCGTATTGTTATCACTTGAGGAAATTGGTGGTAATAATGGCTATTTGGACCATCATATCAAAGGTCCAGGGATGTCGGACGAAGGGGTCAAGCCCCAAAATTTAATCGAGCCTGATATACCGGGCTTTTCATCAGAGGATGAACGGCTAGCCGTTCATCCAAAAGGTTATTCGCAGGACATGGCGAATCCAAAACAAAAGCGAAAAAAGTCAAGCCCGTGATGGTCTGGAAATGGCTCTCATTGACGAGACCTCTCGCAATGGCAAAAAAGCTCTCGACAAGTGGGTCGAGTTCGAAGCCAAACTGTCAGAATTGGTTATAGAGTACATCTTCTGCAACGAAAAAGGACCCATACTCTGCTTCGACTGCTCTGCAGTTCTCCATGGGTGTAGGCTTATCAGGTGCGAGGACGATTTCTCGAAAAAATTCATGAGCGAGTGCGTCGAAAAGATTAGTGACGCATGGGATGGTTTGAAGATTAAACTAACTCATGCAAAGGAGATTCCGAGGAGACCTCGGGCTCGTATTTGGTTGCCTCAAATGACGCTTGACAATGCAAAGCTGTTGCAATATCTGCGTCTTCAGAACCCTGAGGTTTCAATGAGTGACTGGTCAGTCATAAAAGCGGAAGAGCCACAGGGAAATAGCACGTTCGCGTTGCTCTTAATTAACGACTTGACAACAGGTTTCGCTTTGGCGTCAGATTCGCTAAACTGAAAACTTTTCGCCCTTCGAGCATCGATAATTAATCTGAGGCACTCGAAGTGTGCCTCGGATAATTTTTTCATCTTCCTCAGAGAGGAAAAGGTCGACATCGGCATCATCCAAGAACCTTTGGTCCATGGCTCGGACATAAGGTGACTGGGCGATAAAAATGACACACTATTTTACAAGCGAATTAACGGTAAGCCAAGATCATGTATACTAGCTTAAAAAACACATTAGAGCGTTTCTTTGCCTTAACCTTAGTTCGTCGGACCTGACAGTTGTCAAGGTCAAAATCGCAGAAAGCGTGGACATTCACATAGCATCTGCTTACTGCGCACATGACCGCAATGCGCCATTAAAGGAGGTGCAGCAGCTAGCTTAATACTTTTTAGTAAAAATGTCAGAATAGAGAATCTTCCACCTTTTAAAAATGCCAAAAACACAAACTGGATTTTATTTGACAAGATAATGAAATCAAAACTCAGAAAAGTATCTGTCACTAAACAGCATTACAACTGTTGTTGATTTAGAGTCACAGGTTGATTCCCTTGAAAGCGCCATGCAAGTTGCATTCGAGACCTCTTGTTCAATAACCCATTCTAGTGAAAAATATCTGTACTGGTGGAATAAAGATTTAAGTGAGCTAAGAAAGGCCACAAGAAAGTTGTTAAACCAATGCCACCAACAGAAATCATGGCAACCCTATAGGAATGGCCTAAAAGCATTCTTGGGAAAAATTTTGTCAGCCTATAGACAACATTAACGATTCGGCGGGGCTTGGGAAAATTCTCTCCAAAGAACAAAAATTAAAAATCATTTTTCTGGTAGCAAAAATGTTCAAGAAATACCCAGAGTTACGTAAATATATATATTTGAGAAAATTCCACCAGAAATGATCGATTCGTGAATAACTAAGGATAGAATAATATGGTCATTTAACACTACACCTTTTAAGTCGCCAGGGCAGATGGCATTTTGCCAATGATGCTGCAAAAGCGACAATGCACGGTGACTCCATACCTCTATCAAATCTTTAAAGCAAGTATTACCTTGAACCGCATTCTAACTGGAGGAAAGTCAAAGTAAATTTTATACCGAAGGTGAGCAGAAGTGGTCATGAATCTGTTAAAGACTTCAGACCAATTAGTTTGTCCTCCTTTATACTAAAAACACTGGAATGAATTATAGACATTTATGTCAGAGAATTACTAAACAGTACCTCCCTATTCACTTCACAACATGCCTACCTCAAAGGAAGGTCAACAGAAACGGCTCTCCATGAGGTTGTTGGCACGATTGAGAGGTCAGTACACACTTTTAGCCTGTTTTGATATTGATGGAGCTTTTAACAATTTAAACACTGAAGCTATGAAGATTTTATCATCACCTAGATTGCAACCATGCTGAAAACTAGAATAATTATTGCCAACATGAGCAACAGCCATGTAGTAAAGCAGGTAAATAGAGGTACATCTCAGGGCGGAGTACTCTAGCCTCTGCTATGGCTGACTGTAATAAATACATTTCTCAAACAGATTAATCAAAATGGGGTGAAGGTCGTTGGGTATGCGGATGATGTGGTCATTCCCCAACGTGAAAAGTAATATCATGGAGGAAGCTTTGACTAGACTTTGCTCTTGGGCCACTAGGAGTGGCCTGGGGGTAAACCCAGCAAAAACCGACCTGATGCTGTTCACTACAAAAACCAAAATACCGCGATTTGACCTTCCCCGGCTTGAAGGACAAACTCTTTCATTTTCTAAAAATAAATACCTGGGAGTCATTCTAGAGCCAAAACTCAATTGGAAAGACAACATCGAACAGCGAGCAAAGAAAGCGTGTGTAGCTTTCTATGCCTGTAAAAATCTTTAAGCAAAAAATGAGGGCTTCAATCAAGAATGGTATTTTGGATGTGTACAGCCGTGATGAGCCCAATCCTCACCTACGGCTGTTTAGTATGGTGGCCGGCCATTAGCAAGAGCTACAACCAGAAAAAAATAGTAAGAGTACAAAGAACTGTTTGCGGCTGCTATGAGATCTTGCCCTACAGAAGCCCTAAATATCCTCTTACACCTTGTGCCTCCTAATATATTGATTAAAGCGATCGCGTCCTGTAGTGCGCTCCGACTCAGAGAAGCCGGCTATTGCGTAGCGAAGTAATACGGGCATTGCTTCATCCTCAGCTCACCGCCTAACGAACTGGCTAACCTTTCAACCGATCACATCTGCCCCTCACTCAACTTCGAGAAAAACTTTCAGGTGAAGTTTCCGGAGAGGGTTAAATGGGATGAAGGCACTATCAATTTAAATTTTGAAACCACCATTTACATCGATGGGTCAAAGATGTGGGGTAGGTCAACTCAAAAGACAGCAATTTTTCAATCTTTTCGTTTACCTAACTCACCAAGCAGGAGTCTTTACTATTCTAGAAGCCTGCAGGTTAGTGGGCAATTCTAATATGGGAAAGTTAGCAATCTTCTCCGACAGCCATGCAGCCAACAATGCTCTGAACTCGGAGACGATAAAATCTAAATTAGTAGAGCAATGCAGGAAGGAACTAGCTGGGTTGGGGCGCCAGCTTGACGTTACTCTCATATGGGTTCAAGACCACAGGAAGATTGAGGGTAATGAAAGGGCGGATAAATTAGCAAGGCATGGTTCCTCTCTTGACGAAACTGAAGCTTCCGAGCGCGTGCACATTCCGTTAGGTATAGTTAAGAGAAAAGTCTTCTCGCTTTTCTTTCCGAGGCAGCAAAGAACTGGAGTGCCCTTAAAACCTGTAAAACATCCAGAGCAATATGGCCAACCTATAACAATTTAAAAACCACTGACCTACTTTCCAAGAGCCGCAGTGACATCGCGAGAATCACTGCGACTTGCGCTGGACACTGGACTATCGGCAAGCATGCTGAAAAATTAGGTATTCCATTCAACCCTTTTTTGCTGCAGTTGTCTGAATGTAAACGAGAAAGATTCAATTGAACATTTCCTCTGTTACTGCCCGGCCCTTGCCAGAACCAGGCTCAGATATCTAGGACGAGCTTTCTTCAACAACCTCAGCGAATTGGCAGAAAATGAAATCGGATCGCTGCTGGTGGTATTAAAACAGCACAACTAGTGCTACCTAATTTTACAGCTTGCTTGCTAAGCCGCCACTCTAACCTAACCTCATCCACTGAATTAAACCCATTTCTGAAATAAAAAGGCGTTATTCCAGACGGAGACCGTCGTATATTCGGTCGATAAAGCTTCTCGAGCGTAACTGCGGAACCGTGTCATTTCTTCTACTTCCTCGATAAAATAGAGAGAGATGTCTTCAGACCCCTCGTATCTAAGATTCTACCTTCTGGCTGTGTCCATCACATTAGCTTTCCTCGGACTGGGTCTGCTCTATTGATTCTCTGGTTCATCTTTGGCTTCTTCGGTTTGTAATTTATCGAAATTATCGGTAAGATTTCGACCACGCCTTGCTTTCAAAATTGTGCTAAATCTTTTTCTAACGGAATCCAGTGTTCCTTCAATTTCTAATCCTTGTTTCGACATCTCTTCAATTAATCGATCTTTGCTTAAGTGATAGATCCAGCCTAATGAGCCTGTGTCCATAAGTAATGGATATGTTTCTGGTGGTTGATTCATGTTATCGTCTAAAATTACTTGTGGGATGACCGTCGGATCAGACGTAGCTCCATCATCCTCTGCGTCATGTCTCTGCTCGGGCGCCATTTGCAACGGTTGTTTTAGTCAAGGGCTGAGGTGAGATCAGTGGTGTTCTGCGTCAGACTAAAAGACAACCAATAACTTTAAGTTACAAAAATATTTGTTTTATTTGCATATAAATTTCAATTCATAAATCTTATTCTTAGTTTAAATACAGTATGTTTCCTTAATACAATTATATTTCCTTAATACAATTATGTGACGATGTTTTCTTCACATTTTCTTCCGCTTTGCTGTGTTGATTAATCTAAAAATTTTCTGTAAAAGTGTATTTAAAATAATTTTAATTTAATGAATGAGTACTCTAATACTACCACGCTTGGCACTATAGGAAGCGTCAGCGATAATACACTTCACATTGGGGTTTTTGGCCACCAGTGAAGTCGTGCGGAATATTATATGAAGTATTCCTGACTTCCTAATAAACTAACGTACCTCACCGTTGACACTATATGGAACGTCGATCAATGTAAAGACCAGTGAAGCCGTGCGGAATACTATATAAAGTATTCCTGAATTCTTATAAAAACTACCGTACCTCACCAATGACGGTATATTGAGCGTCGGCGGATGTACACTACTACTTTTGGTGCCCAATTTACTATATGAAGTATTGCTGACTTTCTAATAAAACTATCGTACCTCACCGTTGACACCTTATGGTTCGTTGGTGAATGTAGACTACACACTTTTGGTGACCAGAGAATCCGTGCGGAAAACTATAAGAACTCTTCTAAAGTCCTCTGATGGAGACATTCACGATTCTTGAGCTTTAGAGAGAACTAATAACCATGTGATGCTCTTATAGTCGCGCGCATCAACGTTCTGCCGCTATGCGTGTGTAGTGTGTGTATTCGTTATAATTTGTGACGTCACTAGGGACATAACAAACCTTAGAATTAAAAAGCACGTAAGGAAGCACTTTTTGATTGTGAGCTAAAGCACATTTAAACCAAAAGATAAAAAGGTTTTAAACCAATTGTTTACATTGACAGAAAATTTTGGCTTTAAAACTAATTTATTGATCGCATCTTCAATAAATGTATATTTTTAATAAATATTAAATACAAATTGGTAAAAAATACATGGATAACAAAATAAAAATCAACAAAACAAATTAAAAATTAACAAATAAAACTTCAAGTTAAGCACTTACAAGAAATAATATGTTCAATTAAGTAAGTAAAACGCATAAGCAGACATTGATATCCATTGATAATATACAAAATATGCAAGTCAAGCAAAAACCGTACAGTGACTTATGCTCTTTATGGATGTTATGTGTATGTATGCTTGTGCAATTTTCTAGGATCTTACACTCTACATCTACACCATATTTACATACATAAGTGCAATTTCGGACAGTTAAAAATGTATCTGCAGAGTGTAATTTTCTTGTGGTAATAATTTCCGAAATAAAATATTTTCATGTATACATTAAAGCTTTAAAATCTATTCGTAAAAAAAATCCACTTATTGGAGCATTTTCATATCAAGAAAAAAAAGGCTTAAGTCACAAGTTAGTAAAATTTATTTCCTTTTTAATTTCAGTTCTTTCTCTTCAAGAACTTTGCTGCCGGACGATTGTTAGGCGAACAAGTGTCTATGCTATTGAAGCCTTGCCGTTACCTCCATCCATTAAGTCTTACCTGAAATCGTATGCCCTGACTACATCACAATGTTTTAATACTTTGTATCATTGCTCAAAAAGAAAAAACCGATGTAAGACACCTACGAGTAATAACAGTCGAAATAGTTGCAGCATAACGTGATTTTTCCTTGAAATAATTATTTACTCTAAATTACTTTGTGTATTTTCTTAACATAAACTTAAAATAGGTTTTACAGTACTGAACAATAAAAATGAATTTTAGATAAGCAGGATGATGTTATCTTTTTGTAAGTCGAAAAATAATAAAAACATATACCAAACATAAGTATGTACTTAATAAAAAATAAATTTTAGCCGTAAGTCGCTTCTACAATTTTTGAATTAAATATTGTATTGTATCCCTAATCTATATTTTGGGAAATTTGTTTTAGTCAAGGCCTTAATTCAATGCTTCTTTCCATTTCAATTTCGATGCCCCAGTGTCAAGTTACAACAACTGTTCTGATTCCGTTTCGCATTTGCTTCGAAAACGGAATTGAAATTCGAAGTTTATTTCAGGTTCATAAAAAAATGGAAATTCGTCAGATTATCGAAACTAAATATAACAGCTCAACTTCGAAGTTGAAAAAAATCTATGGCAAATTCTACCATTAGATTTAGAAGAGCTATTTACATTCAACTTCAGACTTTAATTCCACTTCTGAACTAAATCGAAATCAGTGCAGACTTTGCTTGTGAAAGTTCTTTGTACATGTTTAATTTTATCATACATTTGCTCGTTTGTTTGCGTTTACATAACGTCACGTGATTCTCGTTTTGTCCTAAGCGCCAAAAATGTAACTTTACAGGAGAGAAAGTTTAATTTGTTTACCGGCCTAACTAGTTCTTAGGATGAACTAGTTTTTCCTAGGCCAAACTAGTTCATCCGAAGCATTTTAGGATGAACCAGTTTAACTCAGAATGAACTAGAGTTATTATTTACTTTAACGGGTAGGCGGGAGGCCTTCGGCCGCGGCTTAGGGCTTACATTCTCCAATGTGTCCAATACAAGCTTCGTGGCAGTTCACTGTGGTACATCCGACGCTGGTGTGTTAGCGAAGCCTGTGTTGGACATAGTATAGTGAACCAAGTATTCCTGCCTTCGAGAATTTTATACAGCGAGTGAGACCATACTTGGCTTTACCCCACGGAGCAGAAAACTCTTGATGAGCGACGCTACCTGGGATATCATAACAAAAAGAGAGCTGTGAAACCCGAAAAAGATAAAGCGCGAACAAGAGACCAAAGACAAAACGTCGCACATATCTATAACCACCTTAATAAGGATGTAAAAGCCTCCTGCAAAAAGGTTAAACGAGAACTATTTAATGTTCTCGCAGCCAAAGCTCGCTTATGCCGAGACATACGTCTCCTCGCCCTAAGCAGTCAGACATGTAACAAAAACTCATTGCCGTCAGATCTTCTTCGGAAAACGTATAAGAGCCTCAAAGTCAACATAAATAATACAAAAGCATGTCTATTCGCCCAACCAGTGGCAGCAATAGCCTTGAATGGCCGGGAAATTCAACGAATCTTAATCCAATTGCAAATCTTAAGGCGATTATAAGGGCTAGACTTCGTAAAATAGACTGCACAACAAAAATTATTCAGACTGTAATTCAGATATGGTTTCGAGACCTGCAAGTATCGGAAATGTGCACAAAACTTGTAGACTCAATGCCAAAATGTGATAAGGAAGTTATAAAATCCAAGGAGGGGCATAGTCCTTATTAAAACTATTTAAATTGTATTCTTTTTTCTTCGTCTTTAATAAATGTTGTTTTTTGCAAATTATCACTCGTGTTCACATTAATTCGAACAATACTGTATTATTTTATCCCGTAATTTGATGTGATCCTAAAAAAAACGATTTTCATTGTTATCTTGAGAATGATTAATTTATAAACATATATAATTTTCTGCGTTTGCGATGCATTCAATTGGTGTGACAAGAAAATAAATAAAATTTGAACAAACACTTGACCATGTGAACGCTTAACGAAAAACTTTGTCGTCTGTACTTTTGGTATGAGATTTTTCAACGAGTCAGCACTGGCACTGTAAAAATTTAACTTCTTTAGATTTACTAAACAGACTAAAATACATTGTATTAAACCTACTTTTATAAAATGGCTTCTGTAGCATATTTACATTAACAAGTGTAGGATTGGATTTCTTCTGAAAAATATAAAATAGGAATACGATTCAGAATATATATGTACTTTTGTTTGAAGTGAGACATATCTTTCTGATAGTGTGTCAGCAGCTCGTATTTGTGGTATAACTTCTTAAATCGTGTACTGAATGATTTCTTTCGTATACTTAAATAGAATTATTTAGAATTTTCCGTTCGAAAAAAATTTTAATTTCATTAAAATACCTTAGCTTTGACTTTTTGTATATGCTCTAAGATTTATTGTTTGTGGCAGAAACACGTTTAAATGCGCTGTTTTTTTATTATATGTTAAATACTGTGACGTTCAAAAAAAAGTTATAAAATTATAAAATTTATATATTATATGTAGACTAAACTGGATCAGAGGAAAATACTTTTACTCCTGCTAATATAAATTTACATATTGAATACGGCAGAAAAAGGCAAACATGGAGAAACTGAGACTTACGAAGGACAATCGATCGGAGATTATTGTTGGTGGAAAGTATAGAATTATTCGTAAAATTGGTAAGTACTTCCGAGACTACTTAAATATTTCAAATAGTGAAAAACTGATTTGGGAGAGGCGTCTATATATAAAAATATATTAATAAATGGCAACAGTCTCTCCTAGCCCCTATTTGCCATTTTTTCTCTTAGGTTGACGTCTTGCGAATTTAGTTTCGAACATACATTTAACCATCCGAAGTTGCTGATATATCTTTAAAAATCGGTATAAGCAATGACCAGTAGATTGATACTCAAAATAAAATAGATGTCATATGAATGATAATTTAATAATCTGTAATATTAGATCGTGAAAGTTGGTATCTGATTTTTAAACTTTGATTTTATTGAGAAATGTACTGCATCTTTAGTTTTATTTATGGGCGGAGAGTCCGCCGTAGAAATGTCAAGTGTATAAGATTACAGGGATGCCTTGTCAAAGCCCGTCCCATTGCCCGAATTTGGCCAATATTGTTGTTTTAATCAAAACTGTATAAGATTTAAGCTTGAAACATATACCAAATAATAGAACTTGAAGAGCCTAACAGAATATATAAGATAGCATTGTTCAATACTGTTTGTTTTTACCGTAGAATAAATAAAATTAGTTGAAATTTTTTTTTTAAATAAAAACAATGACATCACTAAGGGAGAGGTGGGACCTAAGCTTCCCAGGGTTGACCATATAATTTCTGGCAGTCTAGGCTTAAGCCCGGAACAAATCGCTATTGTGCTAATAATAACTATACTATTGTAGTTGTCTACGGCGATTTTCAGAATGTTAAACTGTTAAATTAAAAATCGCTTCTGTGATTTTGACTGCAATGTTAGAAGAAAAAAAAATGTTAACATGATCAATGCTTTACTACAAGAAAAAAGGCGCAGGCGTTGAATATTTTAACATTTTTTAGTGACAGTCTTTAATTTACAGTGTTGGAAAAAATAATAGGGACAAACGCAGCAAAAAAAATGTATTATTGAATAATTTTTTATGCTACAATCTTTTTTTAATGGAATTGACTGTAAAGTTACGTTATCTAACGGGTCTCAATTTAGCAAAGGTTGTGCGAGGGTTTTTTTTTAATACGTTAAAAATTCACTTTATTCAGTAAAAAAATATATCGCCTATGTAGAACAAAAACACATTTTCAGTCTTTGCATGCACTTTAACAGATTATAATAAATAACTTGCATTATTCAAAAGATTTGTTTCGGTTATATTAAAATTTGAATGATAAAATGTATATTGAAAGCACCATTGCTCGAAAACATGAAAATGTAGATAGTGACTTTTTGCTCTACATAGACAATATATATGTTCATGCATTTGTAATTAGTATGGCAAAGAATATAAGAAATATAGTATATCTCGAACGTTTTGTCTTTTTCCGTCGACTTCGCCGAAATCGGCTTATCGCTCCTGCTTCGTCGCACCCTGGAACCCTACGCTTCAACAACTTTTTTCTCGTGTGTCCTAATCTTATGCACTTGACTGTCTGTCTAACCTACGCCAATATGTTACTATCGTTTCGTTCTAGCACCCGAGTATAACGTTAGTAGCTTACAGCTAACAACTCGTGTGTTCGAACTTAACGAACGAACATATTTCTCAATTGTTTTATTGTTGCAAAAGTGACTTCGCACTTCTATGTTCTAATTTGTAGATTTAAAGTACGAAATCGAAATGACAGATCATAAAGTTAGACAAGTAACAGAGGTGAAAAATAACATATCTAAAGAGCCACTTGATATGTTCTTTCATATTTATGAAATAAAATACATATATCATTAAAATTGAACCACCGAGAAAAACATGTGCAGTGACACTGAAGTCAACAATTCGTGCATACAAAGTCTTATTGCCCAAAGCCCAACATACGTAAAATACGGTATGAGCCACCCGTCAACGGAATGCACAAATATAATGGCCTACCTGCTCAATGCGTTCACTGTTTGCAACTCATCCTGCAAGCTACAAAGGCTGTATTGTCTGCCAAAAACTTGTACAACGAAAAAGAAAATAAAAAAAAAATGTTTCAACATTAAATACATATTCAGTTTTCGTATAATAATCAAAGTTTTCACAATTTAGGCTCAATGAAAAACGTTATAATTTCAATGATAATATCTCATACGCGACAGTGCTTATAAGAAAACGCTAACTAAAAAGATAACAGCAACGGGTGCAAAAGAATAGAATACATATTTACTTAGTTCTTGCCTCCTACAACATTGATATACTTTTAGTTTCTGAAACATACTTTTCAAGCAGAACGTATTTTAAAATAAATGGCTGCGATTTATACCATGTTTTGATGTTCTTTTTTGACCATTTCTCGAAATGGATGAGCTGATCCCACTACGAGAGCCACCGCGGAGGGTGGTAAAGGCGTTTCGAGAAATAATACAGGCACAGTCAAAGACCCTTGAAAGTTTTGCAGCCAAACTCGCTCCCTTATAAGGTAGTTGGGTTTCTATCCCCAGTTATAGTCTAACTAAAGAAAGATGGTAAAAAGAGGTCAAAACTTAAAAGTTATCTTTTTACACGAAAATTATATTTTTACTTTTAAGAGCAAAAAAAAATATGGCGTGTATTGGGTCAAACATGAATGTATATTAGTTTTACTGTTTTGCTAAAAAAAGACATTTTGACTAAACTAAATATTTTCGATTTTCAGGTAGTGGATCTTTTGGTGATATCTATCTTGGTATGAGTATACAAAGTGGCGAGGAGGTTGCAATTAAAATGGAAAGTGCAAACGCACGTCATCCACAATTACTTTATGAATATAAATTATATCGTGTTCTAAGTGGAGGCGTTGGAATTCCTCGCATTCGACATTATGGAAATGAAAAAAATTTCAACACGTTAGTTATGGATCTTCTTGGACCTTCTTTAGAGGATCTCTTTAATTTTTGCTCGCGCCATTTTACTATTAAAACAGTTTTGATGTTAGTAGACCAAATGATTGGACGACTTGAATATATTCACTTGAAATGCTTTATTCATCGTGATATAAAACCCGATAATTTTCTTATGGGAATCGGCCGACATTGCAATAAACTTTTCTTAATTGATTTTGGATTAGCAAAAAAATACCGAGATCCACGTAATCGTACGCATATACAATATCGTGAAGACAAGAATTTAACAGGAACAGCAAGGTATGCTTCAATCAATGCCCATTTAGGTATCGAGCAATCACGACGAGATGACATGGAATCGCTTGGATATGTAATGATGTACTTCAATAGAGGAGTGCTTCCGTGGCAGGGAATGAAAGCAACAAATAAAAAACAAAAGTATGAAAAAATATCAGAAAAAAAAATGTCAACTCCTATTGAAGTGTTATGTAAAGGATTTCCAGCTGAGTTTTCAATGTATTTAAATTACTGTCGTAGTTTGCGGTTTGAAGAACAACCGGATTACATGTATCTTCGGCAACTTTTCAGGTATTTATTATTAAATTTTTTTTTTCTACATCATACATATGGGGCTAATTGGTCAACAGTGGCGCGTTTTTTTTTTCAAAAGCTGATTATACAAAATTCAAGTCTTCTTATTTTAGTCAATTCAGATTAACATATTTTGTTGTTTTGATCTTGTCTTTGACCTTGAAACCAATTTCTCAAGTTCATTTTGAGGGTTACTTTGATTTTTGAAATACAAACCTATATTTTCAATTGCAGATTTGTATTATATTTGAAAAATAGATATGTTTTGTTTCAAACTTTATTTTTTAGATTTTTAGCTTTTGCGCCAGTTTGCCATTATTAAGAAATTTTTAGCCAGCTGTTTTCAGTTGCATTTTAATTTGTGTTTTACGCGATAATTATAAGTGTGGAAAAACTATGTGAGTCTCATTTATGATGCTGAATTCTCGGTTCTGAATTTGTTCGGCAAGGAATATGTCGTGCTGGTTCATGTTAGAGCACCATGTGTCGTATTGAGCGTTGATGTCGAAATGTTCGCCTGTAAGTATGTGCGCTATTGATGGTAGGGGAATATATATATTTACGACCACGGTTGTTCCTGATTTGACGGCGATGCATCAGTCAAAAGCTATGCTTTGAAATTTTGCTACTAACTACTGAGCCCTGTTTCATAATAAAGTACAAAGTAATACTATTAGTCCTGTAGCTTGTACTTAGTAAAATTTATCGAATTCGACTGTTCATGAATCGTCTTGGTTTAATTTCAAAGCTCGACATATGGCTTCCTCATGTTCTTACAGAAAGAAATTTGCTTCGTTGCATGGACGTCTGTGATTTGCTTCTCAAACGTCAAGAAAATTATCCAATTTTGAAACAAATCATCACTGGGTATGAGAAATAGGTTGCCTACAATAGTGTTAAACGTAACAGATCATGGAGTAAAGCACTTCAAAGCACTTCGAATGTTGATATTCATCAAAAAATTGTGATGCTGTCTGTTTGGTGGGACTTTAAGGGAATTGTTTTTTTGAGCTTCTACCGCACAATATGACGATCAATTCTGAAGTTTACTGTCATCAACTGTACAAATTGAATGATTCAATCAAACAGAAAAGGACAGAATTGATCATTAGAAAAGGTATCGCGTTCAACCAAGTAATGTGAGATAGCTTTAAGTTGTTTGAACTGGATCACTTATGTAGGTTTGAACCTAAGTTTATACATATAATTTTTCAACATTAATGAAATAACTCTTGTAATAATTACCTTTTAATTTTAGAATTCTTTTCCGAACCCTAAATCATCATTATGATTACATATACGACTGGACAATGCTGAAGCAAAAAACTCATCAAGGACAGCCAAACCCAGCTATAATTCTTGGACAAGCTGAGCCTCGCAATGAACGTGATAAAGAGAAGGAAAAGCAAAGCGGCAAAACTATGCTTTCAGATTAATTGTCTTCCGTGAAATTATTTGCTTTTAAAATAGTTTGAATACATTATTAACACTTAAAAATTTAACCTATTGTTTTGAACTAAAATATTGCTGCAAATCCATTTTGCACATATAATTTTTTTTTTATTTTCTTGAGAGAAAATTTAATAAAAATTATTTATTTAATTAATTTGTTTCTATAAAAATCTTAGAAGTAAATTCGCTAATGTACTTTAAAATAAAAAAAAAATTAAGTAACTATGTATTTGCTTCTCATGGACGACCTTAATAAATATTTTGTTGAACGACAAAAAAAAAACATTTCCTAAGGAGAGAAATCGTTCAATATTTACTGGAATCTATTTTTTTTTAATAACGACGATGTATTTAAGGAAATTCTTTAATTTAGCCAACAAAACTAGGATACCATATAGAATGCCCATAAAAGTAAAGTTGGTGTATGAATAATCCAGTGAGAAGTCTGAGGTTCTCTTGCGCTAGGGTTGAGAAAGACAGAAGTCTCTAGATAAAGGAAAATTCTGGCAATGAGCCTCACTACTACTAGCTTTCTGGTGAAGCCTGATGAGGGATTAGATGTAATGCGTACTCACTTTGTGTGGAGTTAAAAACTATTCTCAAATACGGCAAACGATACCGAGCCGTTTCCCCCTTTCTTCATGTAGATAATTTAATAGATGACACCTTTGATAGGTGACTGAGGGATGATATTAATGACAATATTTTCAGTATTTCAATTTCAATTTTCAATATTACAGATTCATTTTTATTTCATTCAGAGCGCTAATTTCGCCATAGGAAAAGTACGTAAGAACAACGAAGCGATTGTTGTTAGTACTATGCAGTGACCTGTTTATGAAAATAAATTCTTACAGGCGAGCTTAAAACGGAACAAAAGATTAAAGAAATTTGTAAGTATGTACTTAAAAAGTACGATTTAATAATGACCGATCGATTAGTACAGTAATTTTTTTTTTTCCAAAAATGGGTCAAAACACCCCTTTAGAAGGGTCGAGGACCACCCCTGTCACTTTTAAAATCCATTTTCGGCCTTTTCCCATCGATTCGTGCAATAAATTACCTTTTACCTAAAATAAAAACTTTTTGAAAAGTTTATTTCAAGCTCTGATTTACAGATATAGCTCACTATTTTACCAAACGCTAAGAATTTTCGGTTTGTTTCTTGACAAGTAGGATTGTTTAAAAAAAATTAGAATTGGAAAACAAAAAATCATCCCTCATCATCTCGCATCATACACGTTTATTTATTAACGAAGCCTAACATGCAGAGTTCATGTAAAGATCGATAAAAAAATGTTTCTTCTACTCGTTCATGAATATAGGCTAGTGAAAAGAAAGTATATGAAAGATGACAAAAAAAATTTCCAACAGTTTGTGTGCGTTCGAATGCAAATGTTTGCATCTTATCATACATGAATATGAACGATTCAGCAAAAATTAAAACGTACACGTTCATGTACGCGAACGATCATGAATTAATATTTCCGAACTCTGATTGCGCCTAATAAAAGCCCGCACTGCAAAGACCTTAGGTCTAATGAAGTCAAAATGATAAAGAAAAGTATATTTTTAGTCAAAGACAACTCCCAGATCTTTACTGACAGATAAAAGAGCACATAACGGAACTAACAGACTTTGAAAATGACATGAAGACACATTTATTAATGTTAAGAAAAAAATATTTCTTTGCAGACCAATTATAAAGCTTATTGAGATCATTCTGAAGAAGAACAATATCCGATTCATTTCTAATTTTAAGATATACAGTGTATAGCAGACGTTGCAATATCATTTATGAAAATAACGAACAACAAAGAACCCAAAATACTACCTGCAGAACACCAGATGGAATATACTTGATATTTTCATAAGCCACAACATGTTGACGATTATGTAAATATAATTCAACCCAAGAATGAAGTGATAGGATATTTTATTGAAGTGTTTTGATAAGTCTGTATAAGATGATATCTACCTGACAGTCGTACTTAAACGCTCATAAACAGTATTCAATAAATAGTTGAAACCATGCTGGAACGAATTATTTAAAATTATCTTTAGTGGATAAGCTAAGTTTTCTGCACATTTCTTAATGCAAAAAAACAAAAACCATCGTCATCATAATTTGATATGAAAAATCTGCAAAAAGGTTTGCTGTAATTATTGCATTATTTGAAAACTTTTCACGCAAATACATCGATGTGGGAATATTAGAACATTTATTTTGACTTTATATTTGTTTCGAACTTAATCACTTTATTTAGAAAATTGAATTCTCACATATGAAATCTGTGTTTCAAAAATAAATCCTTTGAGTAAACTTTAGAGATTAATTTTTTGAAAGCATTTAAACAAGCAAAAGTGTTTGACCCAGATATGCCGACGGGCGCGTTAGTGCAACAACCATCACAGTTTTTCTAAATTCCTTTGTTCCGACAGAATAATTTACAAAACTGAAGAAAAAATTAAAATGATTTTAACATGGATTTTGAGTTCGTACTACATGTACGCTCGGCACATATGGGTAGTAACTGCAGTATTTTTTTAAATTCAAATCGCTTATTATTCAGCAACGTTTATGTACTTAAGTAAAGAAAAACAAATTACTAAGAACGTATACTTCACCAAAATTTACTAAAAAACAATGAAGAAATGAACTTATTACAATTTGTCCATTGTACCGAATATACTAAAAATTTATCGAATGTACTGGCGCAATTTTTTCACATCGCAAATGTACTGAACAAATACAAATGTACCGAAAATGCCATCACTGGCTTAGATAATCATTAATTTGCCTAAGAACAAAATATTATTTGAAAATATTTTATTACTTGAAGGTTTACATTTATTCAATGGCTTATCAAACTGTATAAAAAAAGAAGTAAATTTTTATTCTTTTCAAAAGATATTTATTACATACAAATATAAAATTAAATTAAACTAGTTTTTATAATTTTTATACAATTAATGTGTAAAATTAGTTGAACTAAATAAAGATGCTTAACTAACACAGGTTTAGGTTAGGTGCTCCTATCCGAAATTTATAGATTTTTTGGATGAGATATAATATTATATTCAGGAAAAACTAATAAAATTTCAATCAAAAGTTGGGGGAGGATCTTCGTCTCGGAAATATAGCAATCGGAAGTTGTGAATATAGCTTTTCTAAAAATCATAAGTTGGAACGCTGACATTTTGTTATAATTTATAACAAAGTTCAATTTATATTCTTTCAATCGGAAACAAATATTGAAAATTTTTAAGTCTGTGTAATTATTTAGAAACATTTTTAAGCATATTTATGAAAATCTAAAGAAACATAATATAAAGATTATGCATTTTTAGAAGAAAAACAAACAGTTTTCAAAATTGCCAAAATTTTACAAAAATTAGAATTTATCTAAATTTGTGCAGATTTTAAACATATACTATTATTATAGCTCTAGAAATTATCTTTCGCATGAGGTCCATGTATTGAAAATCGATGTAGGGGTTCTCAAATTATATCAATTTTTAAAAAGCTATACCCACGACATTCGATGGCTATATCTCCATAGCTTGATATGCCCCCCAACTTTTGGTACATATCATTATCAGTACACCTCCATAAGAAAATTAAGGCTTAAAATAATAAGAGGGCAGCAACTAAAGTAAGCTTATGTCTTAATTCTTAACAGCTTTTCCAATATCCACCACAGCGACAATTTATCCATCGTTGGCACCATGCCTTTATAGCAGAAGTTTTCGCAAAACTATTAAGTTCATTGAAAAATCCGCATCTAACGCATTCCTTCAATCTTTTCGGATTACACCCAAGCAATATGTTGCTTACTCCATCTTTAGTTCCATTATTGTGAATAACTCCCTCCATAGAAGTTTCAGAAAACTGTGCGGATGGTTCGACGCCAGACGAAAATACCATTGGAAATGATTTCGCAATCATATGTCCACCAACTAACGTAGCATGGCTAAAAAAATTGTAGTTTGGAATTAACACCTGCGTTGAAAGGACTAAGCATTCATCAAGTAGGACATCATCGGGTTCTAAGGGATTTTGTGCAAGTCTTGTAAGCAGTCGAAAAAGAACAGCTAGTACATCAACATTATCAATTGATTTTGTATAAATCGGCAAGCACTGAGAATTAAGAAGTCCCCATATTCTAATCATAGCTAACAGCTCCCTTAAATTTGTTAGTGCCGCGGAATCTTTGCTTAGCTCGTAGCACTGCTTTTTGTAACACTTATTTTTGACTATATCCTCGGGAAGCCTCTTAAAAATGTTAAGCGTCAAGTCCGCTACCCATTGAATAAGTTGTTGTAAACTTTGCAACGTCATTGGTTCAACAGTAAAGTCTTTAGCATCAAGATTAAATAAAACCTTGTCAACATCTGGCAGAGCATCAGACAAAACTATTGATAAATTGTCCGCTGGCCCTTTATCATGACAAGCTAAATCGGATGGTCTTAGTAAACCTTTGAAAGCTATAGAAATTGAATGAAGAATAATCAAATTGTCAAAATCGTTTTGTTTCGAGTGCATTCTGCACATGTTGCTTTTTAAAGCCAGAAAGTTTGAATAATAATACTGCCGGACAAACGGTGGCTGACGCATAAAATTTTCTGTAAGTTTCTCAATTAAGCTATCTAAATTATTCAAATTTAGTAAAAGTATGTCGCTTGCATCAAATCCAGATATAATGCAGTACTCAAGTAATGATACTTGCATATGCAATAGCTCATTTTGCTTTAAGTCAATATATCGGTTGGATACTTGCAGTGCGTACATTTGCCCGTAGTTGTCGAGCAAAATAAGCACATGATTCATAAACGAAACATCAATTGCGACAAATACAATATCGCCCTTTGTGTCTTCCATAAACTTTGACATATTCAGAGATCCGACTTTTTTCAAACCTGTTTCCAGAATCTGCACATTGTTTTCCTTAAGCAATACGTGAATAAATTGATTATCTAAGGAGTTTTTAGATAGACAAATATCATTTAATGTAGTGGGCAAATGATACCTGGCCATATTTTCCCAGTACTCGCTTTGAAATACTTCGGCTTTATTCTTTTGCAAAAATTTGTGAACGGATTGATGTTTTGTTATTAGATTCCACTGCTCCAAGATGCTGCTGTGTTCATAATTGTATGCAATTAAAATGAGCTCTTCATTATCTATGACTGCCCACCTTATATGAGTTATAAGAAATTTACTGTCCTTAACCGCTCCACCGTAGCCTCCACATAGAAAAATGTTAGGGAGTGCTTCCGAGCTTATAAGTAGATTTCCATTGTTATATTTTACCATTATGTTGAAACAGTGCACCAGTTTTTTCTGTGATGCACTGGTCGTGGCGAGTCTAAAGTTACCATCGCTGCTATGGGAAATTGCTGAGCATGCTACATAATGCCTGACTAGGCCCAAGCTGTGTGTTACTGCAGGGAGTTCCATACTTAAGGCACTAAATGATGAGTCGTCTTGCGCATTTCTTTGATGTACTTGGGGAATACAAAATGCCGCTAGCAATCCAGAAGCAGTCAATGCGATGCACCCTTCTTCTGACACTTTTCCAAACTTTTGTAGAGTGGGAGTAAATGATATTTTTTCAAATTTTTCGGAAAAAAGAAAGCTATCCTTTTTTTGTGTATTAAAATGAATCTTTTTCCCATTGTGAAAGAAACTACAATTTATTATTTTTTCACTCTCAAGATTCACTGTGAATGCAAGGTACCAAGAGTTTAATATTTGGTTTTGGCACTTCCAAAGGTTTACGGAACTGCCTTCCGCAACTAACAATAGCTCCCCTGTGAAATTCCATTCCAATACACTAACAAAATCCTTCGTTGCACAAACTTTATAAATTTGCCAAGGACTAAGCAAGTCGCACACGTATATGCTGTTTTGGAGCAGAAAATTCTCTTGTGAAAGTTTCTCATTTACTGTACAATACGCCACGACATTTCTTGACGATATTTTACATATTTTGGACTCGTTATGAAGCGGGATATTATCCGTGACGCCATCCTTTCTTACTTTGTATATAATATTCATTATATGAATCAAAGACTGACAGGCTTTTAAGGAATAAAGATGGAAGCCTAAAATTTATCGGAACCTGCAAAACAAGGTGAGGTTAAGCGTCTTAAGTGCTCACTTATATGCGTTAAAAAGAATGCGGACGGGTGACGTTTACGTTTTAGGCTAAGTTCACACGGACGTTTTTTCAACGCGAGTTAGCTATTGCGTTTTTTCAACGCAGGTATTGGTACTTTTCACAAGTGAAGTCTACGCGCGTTAGCTATACGTAGAATAATCGTGGCCAAAATTATTGGTTAAGTTTCAAAATTTTGCACCCCATTGTTGTACACCATTAAATTATCTAATTTAAGACACACATATTATTGATATCTATTCAGGGGCTTGCAAATAAAACAAATCGTTATTCGCTGTCGAAATAATACCCATCAGAAATTTGTTCGAGTAAACAACATTACAGTGGACTACGGGCAACGGAAAACTCACCTGCCATCGTGTTTATATTAACATTTCAAAAGTATATAAAAATATTGACCCATGCTGAGAAATCCAACACAGTCGCCCGCTGACGATAAAAATAGAATTAAGGCTAATGCGTTGATCAGAACTGGGACGGGGTCGGGAAAGCGGCAACAATTACTCGCTCTCAAAACAAAAACCGTCGGAAAATCGTTTGAGTAAACACAATTGCGTCTGACGACGGGTTACGTAAAATTTAGCAGCCATTTTATTTCAATTGACATATCAAACGTAAATAAAAAAAAATTGACACAAGCTGATTTGAAAGGCAACACTCATCCGACGGTGAAAATAGAATTAAATCTAAATCGATGGGTCCCGTTGGCAGGGTACCAGTGTACGCCGCAATTCTGCTGTATTTCACACGATCAAGTGTGTTATAATTTTTAAAAGCGAGTAATTGTTGCCACTTTTCTGACCTCGTTCTAGTTCTGTTCAACGCATAATGCCTAATTTCCATGCTATCTTTCTTGATCCCATATCAGGGATATCAAATCAAATTTTTGTAAGAAAGAAAAAGCATGCCAACAGAACCTAATGCGCTTGGAGAATGCGAGAGTGAATAGCATACATTTGCTTTCTTAATAGCATGTGATGTTCTCCCTGATATTTGATAAGAAAGTGCAAGAAAGGCTTAAAGCCCAATTTCCATGTGATCTTATCTTATCTTATCAAATATCAGGGAGGACATCACATGCTATTAAGAAAGCAAATGTATGCTATTCACTCTCGCATTCTCCAAGCGCATTAGGTTCTGTTGGCATGCTTTTTCTTTCTAACAAAAATTTGATTTGATATCCCTGATATGGGATAAGATAAGATAAGATCACATTGAAATTGGGCTTTATTCTACGTATAAGTACAACGTTAGTATAGTCAAGCCATTTTTTTAAAAACATGAGGAATAATGTGAACAGTCCTAGCGATTCAGTTGAAGTTTTTGTGGAACTCAGCTTTTAAGCATTTAAAAGAATTACTTGTCAAAAAGCTAAACTTGTTGTTGGCCTTTTTAATATCAATATCTGGGGAACATGGTTGGTACAAATTTTTTGTGAAAACAATTTTTATATTTTAAGGCCATCTTTCGAGATAAGTTTTTTTTTAACAGTTGTACTTTTAAAATGATTTATTTACGTTACTTTAAAACCAAACTTTTTTCTATTAATTATCATTATAAAGGTGAAAGTAAAGTGTTCGGATTTGCGGACTAAGGACAAGAAGGAGCTCACAAAGCAGCTGGAGGAGTTAAAAAATGAACTCCTTAATCTGCGAGTGGCTAAAGTAACTGGTGGAGCGCCTTCAAAGTTATCTAAAATGTATGTATAACTTATTTATAAATCAAGGTTTATTATTAAATTTTTATCATTTTCAGCCGAGTTGTTCGCAAAGCCATTGCTCGCGTTTTTATTGTTATGCATCAGAAGCAGAAGGAAAATCTGCGCAAAGTGTTCAAGAATAAAAAGTATATGCCACTGGACTTGAGGAAGAAAAAAACTCGTGCCATACGCAAGGCTTTATCTCCAAGAGATGCAAACAGAAAAACTTTGAAAGAAATACGCAAACGGTCTATTTATCCACAAAGAAAATTTGCCGTAAAAGCATAAGCTGTAATAACATAATAAAGGCGTGAAAACAACCAAATCGTTTTCCTTAAAAAACAAAAACTGGTTAAGATATTGCTAAATGTTTTCTCGAAAAAAAAGTCGTGGTTCGCTGCCAAACAGATTTACCGTCCAACTATAGGTTTGACTCGCCATACATTTTGAAACAAACATACGATATGTAGCCTAACATAATTTCTTGTGAAGACTTGGTAATGAAAGCGGATGTGCCAGCTCTTTTTGTCAAGAATTAAATACCCTGCACTGCCTCACCAGTAAAGACCGCAGTGTCACTATAGTGGGGTACTTATACCGCTTTTTGAAAAAGTTTTATCCGCAACATTTTTTTGTTCGAATTAAAAGCCAATTGAGAAAAAGTTGGATGTAAAAAAATCGATTGTCACTAAACTGACTTGAGCCAAAAATGTTTATACCAACAAAACGATACATACAATCATCTTTTTTATGTGACTGAAAGCAATAGCTTAAACCAACTTAAGAAAAAGTGAATTTAGGCCTATTTTCTATTTGTTCATGTTAAAATCTGCTTTCCGTTTTGACCATTAAAACCTTGATAAGTACCTACTCTAAAATTGCCCAAATTGTGTTCGACTTTGATGAAGATTATGTTGAGGCTCGAGCAGAAAGTTTTAAATAATTTATTTAATTATAATTTGATCAATGATTCGTGAGTCGGTTCTCACTTCATCAGGGTCCTTCATTAACACGACGAAAATGTTAACATTTATAAAAAACAAGATTAAAATAAAAGCGTTACTACATTCACTAACTTTAAACAATTACTGGCCTTACTGAACTAGGCCTTTGTCCTGTTTCGTGTTTTAATTTTCTGGGCAATCCGAAGGCTCTCTACAGTATACTTTTTCTACTTTCCTATGATCCTGCCAAAGTCTATAAAGTGATTTCTCTCAAAAATTTTGCGCCAAAGCAGTTGTTTATTCTTTTCCAACGTTGATCATGTTCTGTGATTCTTTTATGCAGTGTTCGTTTTGTTCATATATAAATTAAAAAGATTTTACTCTGCCTTTTCCGCAGATATGCATCTGCATGTACATACTTATATAAAATGGTATAGTAATCTTATTGACATAAAAATAGGACTACTTATTTTTCTAAAGACAAGATTAAACTAAATAGGCGTAGAGCCCGCTGTAGAAAAATCGAGTGTATAAGAAAGGATAGGATCCACGGGAAAGATGGTGAGCCATTTTGGTCAAACTAACGAACCGGGGTTGCCTTGTTTTTGTTTTAATTGAAACTATACCTCACATATATGCCAAATGATAGAACTCGAAGAGGCCTAAATATAATATTAAGGGTTGCATTGCTGAGTCCTGTCCTCAACATGGGTTGCTGCCGGTTTATTGAGTTAATTTTTAATAATATATATTAATGTTTGAAATGTGTTCCAAACGATAGAACTCGAAGAGCCTAAATAGAATATACAGTAGAAGCTTTGTAAGTCGAACTTGAAGGGAGACGCCAAAAAAATTGGAGTTTTAGAGTTTTCGACCTAAGCGAATTTTGTCAGGAAATGTTCGACTTGTAGAGGTTAAGATTTATTCCATCTAATTTTCAGTTGGAGATAGGAAATAAATAAAAATCTTAGTTATAGAGGTATTAAACTATTTCTGATAATATTTTTCAATCGACAACAATAAAGTAACTTCGCTAAAGTTCAAATGAAATCACGTGTTAACGTCAATCATAAACTCCTTTATCATTTCATAGGCTTTTACATTGATTTCTAAGAAACAATGATGTACATTGTCGGCATGTTCTTAAAGTCGGTATCTTATTTTTCTTCGAGCTATAGAGGTAATTCGTTTCAAATAATCGAGTTGTAAAGGTTGTAAAATCAAACATTGCTATGTACGAGATGCAGAGGTCAAATTTATTTCTTCGAGTTACAGAAGGAAAATATGTATGTACTGAATTTACTTGTAGGGACTTACTAATTATTTCGTCTTATAGAGGGGTCAGATTTCGAGCAATGGAGGTTTTAAGGCTTGAAGGGAAGTGAACACAAAATTTTTTCGAGTTTGGGAGGTTTTCGACCTATCGTGTTGCCTTGTAAATTCCGGTCTTAAGGGGGAGGGGGGGTAAGGTTTAGAAGTGAGATTTTAAGCGAATATTTGTTAATTTTTTTTGGCGATATGGCTACAGTATTTTATTTTTAAATTACATTTTATAGTATAATTATAAAAATTTTTAAGTAAAAATATTAAAAATTGAGGCATTGGTGGCTATTTTCCCCAGACACGTTCAAAAAAAAAAAAGAATTTGCGGTGGACATTAGAAGTCGTCACTGGATTATCTGAAACAAAAAATTATATTAGTCTATGAGATTCTCGATTGAATTAGGAAGAGTTTTTCCATTTTTATTGACTTTTGAGTTTTTGGCATCATTTAGAAAAAAAACAACGAAATTTTGTTTAAAAAAAGTGCGAAAATCAACATATTATTGTTTATAAAAAAGTATAAATAAAAAAAAAATTATCTCGACGTAATTCAATCACAAAATGTTTAGAGAAAGTCTGTGCAAAATTTCACGAGGATCGGTCAATTAGTTTTTGAGTTACAATGGCCACCGCCTTGAAAAAAGTAGTTTCGAGAAATACGCGTTTAAAGTTTTGAATACATTATTTTCGCTACAAAGCGAGTCAGAGGTAGGGATATTCTTAATGCTGTATCTCCGTTAATTCGGCTCCGATCGATTTTTTGAAAGTTCCGAACCTTACCCCACCCCCCCTTAAGCATTGGTTGCCACTCGTTTTAGACCCAATTTTTCTTAAATTGAAGGTATCGTATAAGTATATCGTAATCGACAAGATGGATTGTCAAAATTTTATGCTGTCAAAATTTCATATGGGGTCGCAGAAGTCGCATGTACCTTATATCAATTTCTGAAAATATTTGACACTTATGCCATTCCTATTTCAAAGTCAACGTATACACGAGGAAAGTCTTAACGCAAAGTTTCCTTGTTTGTAGGCAAGAGGGGAAAAGCGAAAAGGACGAGGTAAAATATTTGTCATATGTTGCAAACGCGAAACGAAAATCACAAAGGAGAATGGACAAGAATTTGTCTCTCAGACTTTCCTTGTGTAAAAGCTGACATACTGAAATTTCATTAAATACTGGTTCAATTAAAATAGTTAATGCAAGTAGTAAATTATCACAGAAAGTGAAATTTTTAACATAAAAAGGTCAAATTTATTGGATTTATTTTGTTTAATCCATGCTTTTGTAATGGTTATTGCGATAATAGATTTTTAGTCAAATAAACATCAAAATTAGTTTATGAAAACATACGCAATGCGATTGTTTTGACATATCAATACTAAAAATTTTTAATTTCAGGAATGAGTTTCACAGCTTGCATTAATCTCATGTTTTAGCAACTACATTGACATTAGATGGTCAAAAAAAGTATGATAAAGAAGAACTAATTTGGCAACGCATTAACCATTATCATAGAAGCATGATAAAATGCATTTACTATTTCCAAAATTGCTTCATGTATTATTAAAAAAAGAAAGTCGAATAAGATTTGTGTTTGCCGAGGATTAAATATTTTGCTATGTTTTAATGTCAATGATTTGTGTTTTGATCCGTTTTAATTGGCTATGAAATATAACAAACTTAACATATAAACATTTTAGTTAGAATGCCAGTACGTTACGAGACTGCTCCGTTGCCGCCAGTTAATTCCAAACAAGAGGGCATAGCAATAACAAAACTGTACAATGGGTCAAAATTTCAAGGTTTTCAGAAATCACAAGGAAATTCATATGATGTGGAAGTTGTTCTGCAGGTATGTATGTTCAATTTAGAAACAGGCAGCGAAATGGCAGGTTGACAAGTTTACTTGACAATTCTGTGACCACAAGGAATAACAGCTAAAGTTGATTTGTGATCACAAGCCAACAGAAGTTCTGTCAATGAGTTTGTAACTTATATTTAGTTAGGGAGTTGGTGATTTTATTTTCCTTGGTATTGATATGCAATGTAGTTAACATTTATGCAAATTAGAATAACTAAGAGTAAGGTGAAGATAGCGCCCTTTTTTATACTCTACCCCGATGGTATATTGGCTTTAGCTCTCATTGTCCAATGGTAATTAAACTAAACTTTGCTTACGTGCTTTTTTATTCTAAGCACAAATATGTAATCAAAAAAGTCGCTCGGATCTGGTTTTGGATATATAGCCATCGGAAGTTACGGATATAGCTTTTTCCCCTATAAGTTGGTAACCTCTGAATGGATATCAAAAATATTGGTGTCATAAGATAGATAAGTTAATGGCCTACAATAATGGTGAGCAAATCTTTGAAATCTAACCAATAGTTTTGGAGATATGACAATTTTTCTGAAATTTTGACCAATTTTTTTTTAAAAAACCATAACTTTTTCCAAAAAATCTGTTATTACCCAGCAGATTTTGTTCATCGATAGTAATCTAAACTTTCATCGATCTCATAGACTTTCTATCGCCTCCAGAATACATGATTTTTAACACGGCGATGTCATAGCAAAAGTAGTGTATGATTCTTTGCATTACCGAGTGTGTAAACTTTTCATCGATATAAAAAAAAATATAAAAAAATTGTCTGACCGAATATCGAACTCACGCACTTAGAGTTAAGAGCTCACAACCCAAACCATTTGCCCACGCTGTCAGTTGTTTTTCAGGTATCTATTTCACAGTATGTTGTTCATTATTGTGATTTTGAAAATTTGCTTATGCATTACGTCTTCGCTTACCTCATCACGTATGTTTTCTCCATCTAATTATAATATATGAAATCAATGATTACAAATCGTAAAAATGGTAATGCATGGTCCCAAAAACTGCTGGGTAACCTATAATTTTTGTATTTGTATTTATTTATTTGTACTAAAAGAAAAAAAAAAACTTACACAAAAATCAAAGATACAAAAAATGGAGTCCGATATGGCGTGGAATGCCCCATGTACACAGCCAGAGAAATAAAAGAATAATACAAATTACCGAAAAAATAGAATAGTAAATTTGGATTATTTAAATTTTAAAAATAAAACTATTTTTATTTTCTATTTTTAAGCATATCGATATGGAAAGTGCATTCTTATGCGGATACCTAAAAATAAATGGCTTAACTTTCGAGTTTCCAACCCTTACTACATTTTTTGATGGTGAAATCATATCTAAAAAGTATCCTTTTCTTACCAGAAAATGGGAAGCGGACGAAGATGTTGATAGAGGTCACTGGGTAATATTATATTTTATCAAATTCAAAGCAGCTGTTCAATTGTGTCAAATCACCATTTTTGAAAATCCCACCATTTTGGGTTTGAAACCGCAGCATGATACTGACATTTGGTAGATATTTTTTTATTATTTCTAGAATCTAATTCCAAACTAATTAACTTCACTTCACTCGAATAAAGGTATATTCGTGTCCCAATAGTATAATAAAATAACGTTTTTAAAAATATTCAGTTTGTTTATTAACTTCCTTTGAGCTGGATAGAAAAGAATTAAACTTTCGAAAACGGCGGACCGTACGGATAAATAAAAAATTAAGAACATATTTTAAAGAGTAGAGTTCTGTATAAACTTCGTTTCGAACTGAATAAAATTTTTTATTAATATATGCAAATACAAAGGTAGCTTAAGATTTTATATGAAATATGTTATGTATATCATTATTTTCATTATTTAACCCTCGCTTTCCTCATCAGCTTTTTTTATGTAAAAAAACGTTCTATAATTTTGTCTATTACTGTCGGATCGAAAATTGGACTAGTTAAACCTAACTTTACTGCATCTATAAGATATCCAAAGCTTATTTCCAGTTACATGAAATAAGATATTAAATGTTCTTAGCTGACAGACTCATTCTCTTGAGTAACCAAATAATATCCTCATTGGCCAAAACTTCTTGGATCATTTCTGTATCATATATCAAATCTGAACCAGGAATTCCATGCAAGTGCTTTTCGTTTAACTCAAAATTATTTTTACCAGACACGCATTACTGGTACCTAATAGGCGGTAACAACCAGAAAATATGACATTTATTCCAGTAAAATGGTGCTGAACTGTATAGTCCCTATAATGATTGAATTTCAACTCTAGCCCATCTCTAAATAAATTTGCAGTGATGTGGTTGCGGCGACTTTCTCTTATTTTTATATTGGTTACAATGAGAAAATTTTTATGGGAGTCGTCAGATAGACGAATACGGCTGCTTGAGGATAGAGTTTATAATTGGTAAAACAATTGAAATTTTCGATTTGAAACGGAATAATCGGCAAGGGGGTATTTTGTCGTCGTGGTTAATAACTTCGTTTAACTCAAAGTAAGTAATTCATTGCCATCTATAGTGTTTTCTACATAAACATGATAATCACAAAAAAACGAACATTTTTTTTTCAAGTATCGTTAGGAGAGCAAATAAAACCGTATGTTTCAAGTATGCTATAATATAGAATCAGTTACTATTTCTGATTGTTTACTGTGTTCTGTTAGTTTTCCAGATAAAGTGAACCCTGGTAGCACGGTAGAACCGACTTAGATAACGTTAAATATAGAATATATACATGTATATATAGCGTTCAATCAGTTATAAATCTCGCACATAATTTTGATTTCGACAGGCCGATAAACTGACTACGCCGAGATAAAGTTAAACCACTGTTTAAATTTGGTCCAGTAGCTTCTTCATTTACATATCTTACAGGATCATGAATACCTTAAGTGTGGGGTACAAAAATAGACCATATGCCAGTTCTGCAAACATAAAAAGACTCTTCTTCAATCTGAACAGCCGCTTTAAGTAAATACTTATATGCATTCAACATTAACACAATTTTTTTCGATCTAGAGCAAATTTTTGGCGTTTTCTGAATACGAGAGCACATTCAATTCAGATAATTTTGATTACAACAAACTTGAACAAAGTGACTACATATTTATGCGTTGGAAGGAACACTTCTTAGTACCAGATCATACAATAAAAGACATTAACGGAGCATCATTTGCTGGATTCTATTACATCTGTTTCACAAAGTCAACTGGAAAAGTGGAAGGATATTACTATCATCGCTCATCCGAATTATATCAATCTATTGAGCTGAATCATGTACCAGAAAACTGTATTGAAATATATGAATTTAGGTGAATAAAACTAAAGTAATTAAAAAAGAATATAGCAAAAATTCCCTCTGCACAGTCATTTTATATTTGTATTTTCTAATTTATTCATTCTTAAATTGAAAATGTAAATGATTGCAATATAAATTGAAAATTAAAAAGATGGTAGAAGATTAAGAAAGGTAACATGAAAACGCGTCATAAGGTTTTGCAAATTCAGAAATGCTTATGTTTGGTGCTAAGTACCCTTGATTCCTTGATCGACTACATGCGTTTTTCAGTTCAAGCTGAAAAATAAAAATTATATTCATTAAGCGCCTGCTTCCAGTAAAAGTTCTTCTGTATGTACAGTTTAAATTGAAATTATTTAACAATCGAATTTATAATCTTTAATTTCAATATTTTCATTTTTGTTGAACGGGCCTATTGCTGACGGAAAGTGGGAACACAATTTGTGCAAGATGCGAGTGCGAGAAATAACAAAACGAGATGACATGACTTTTTCTACACGTTAGGCAATCAGAGAACATTTTTTTTAAAATTGATTCCCATTGATTTATGTCTATAATATTTTGTGTCAATAACGCAGGGTAATCTAATTTTTAAATTTTTCTCATAATTTAATGAAAATTTTTCTTTTCAGGTTTTAACTTAATTTTGCGACTGTAATTATAGGCCAATGAATACGAGATGCGAGAAACAAAACGAGATAGCATGATTTTCCATATACGTTAGGGCAAGATATTCAGTAGAGCTTCCATTGCGTATCTTGCTTTATCATAAAGCCCAATTTCCATGTGATCTTATCTTATCTTATTTTATCAAATATCAGGGAGGACATCACATGCTATTAAGATAGCAAATGTATGCTATTCACTCTCGCATTCTCCAAGCGCATTAGGTTCTGTTCGCATGCTTTTTCTTTCTTACAAAAATTTGATTTGATATCCCTGATATGGGATGAAATAAGATAAAATAAGATCACATGGAAATTGGGCTTAAAGAAAGTATCATGTTTTCTCGTTTTGTTTTTTTCTCGCACTCGCAATCCTGTCTAGAACTTATTACAAGCTGTCAAACTCACCCCTGATAGTGAAATTTTTTAATCTCATATATCAGCACTATCATTTTTCTTTGGTTTGTAAAAAACTTTGACATTAGTCGCAGAAAGAAGAAGATCTTAGCATTGCATCAGCTTTTGTAATTGAATCACGTTACATAAACATCAAATGTCAAAAAATTGCTCAAAACAAATGTCATCAGCCGTGAACAATTACAACGTTTGCAAAAGTTTACATTGCTCGCGATATCAACGAAAAGTGTAAAATTAAAAAATGTAGCACAACAGTCTATTTTCCAAACTTAAAAATGGTTACTCGATGGAACTTTTAAATCAAAAGAAAGCCAATATCACAAGTACGTGCTATGCACTATTTTCTGCTGTTGCTGACTTAAGAGACTGCTGCATTTAATGTCGGACGAAGTACCCTCAAGGCGCTTGTCTCAAATTTTCGATTCTTTAACAAATTTGCAATTGAAAAAAGAGCACAGTCACACCGCCTCTTCATCTCATGGTGCTTCAGGGCGCGTAACTCCTGCTGGCGCACAAGCGCAACACAGGAACCAAAACCAGCAATTGACTTCTCATCAGTACGTGCAAAATCGTTATTCTCGTCAGCTAGATGGCACAGCAAACTTTTTTCAAAGTGGTACTCAAACATTTCCATCGGCCGGGTCACAAGCGTATTATAATTTGATGCCATTGCACTTTTATCATCATCAAAACCAACATCAACAGCACTTTATTTACAACCAGCCCCAGGAACAGTACGCTTCGCAATCGATAAATACATCTCCACTATTAGCTAAACGAGCTACATCATTCAGCGGAAATATTCCACTTACACGTTTAGATGATCAGACCTCTACCACTAGCGGACACGCGCGGTTTCCACAAGTAAGCGCTACACTAACATCTCAGTCAACTCCGAATAGCCCACGCATGATATCGCGCCGTCCACAACGAGTTTCCTCTACTAAAACCAATACTGCGCCATTGACAAGAGCAGCTTCCTCAGCACAAGGTAGCTCTTTAGCTTCATCTTCCATAAGTGCGACACCTGCAGTTATATTCAAGTCCTTTCATTCCAATGTGGCGGCACCTGTGAACACTGCGTTGGCAGCTTTGGATGCAGATGCTCCGTGGCCTCCTTTTTCTACACTAACTGATAGCTTAGATGTTCATCAAGTTAACAACTACAAACAGAATGTGCCAGAAGTACATACAAATGAATTTTTATTGAAACATAGCAAATAACAGTTCCATTTTTTTAGATTAACTGGCAGGAACGGTGCTTGGAACTTCAGTTGGAATTACATCGTTCAAAAAATCAAGCTGGAAGAATCCGTGATATACTTCGGGAAAAGGTAAGTGGAAAAAGCAATTCTATGAGTTCAATGTTAAACTTTCAGAAAAACCAAATTTTTTGTTTTAACTGCATAGTAGCGGCAAATGGAACCTCCCCATACTATGATTTTTTCATTATAATATTCACAAAATATTTAAAGAGTATTGTACTAGTAAAAATTTTGATCTGAAATGAATTTGAGGTCAGAAATGGAAGGTCCTCAGGAAATTCTTAAAGAAAAAATATGACGTAATATACCAAACAGGTACCAGAATCGAAATCAATGATCCAAAAATTTTAAAAGGGTCTACTTCGAGTAAATAACTAAACAAAAAACAAATAGTACACGGTGGGCTTTAACCAACTTTTAATAAAAGTGTGAGTTCCAACAAAAACTTTAATTGGGGATTATTTGGGATGTAATTCAGAGTATGATTTGTGAGGCGCCCGGTTTTAAAACCGGCCAAGTCCATTTTTCATACTTTTGGACAAATAACGAAAAACGTTTATCTTCATCAATGTTAATTGAAAAAATTAAAAAGTATTTCCCACATGATAGCTTATAAAATTTCTTACTCAAAGCACGTCAGATCAGACTTTTCAAGTTTTCTTTGCGTAGGTTTTTGAGAAAATAATTTTGAACTTGGCCGGTTTTGATATCAATGAACTGGACTTGGCCGGTTTTGATTCCAAGGCGTTGGAAAAAACTGAACTTGGCCGGTTTTGATACCAATGTACTGGACTTGGCCGGTTTTGATTCCAAGGCGTTGGGCTGGTTTCGAAATCAAGTTCATGGACTTGGCCGGTTTTGAAATCCATTCGTCAAAATATCTTTAAAAAATGTAATAATTCTTGTTAAAAAATTTTTTTTTTAAATCTAAAACCATTGTAGAAAGATAAAGCATGATTTTTATAAATGAGAATATGTCAAAATTTTATTTATTTGGACTTGGCCGGTTTTGCAACTGGGCGCCTCATATGATAAAACAGAAGAAATTCTTAGAGCTTTTTTTTTTAATTTCATATTTACTGTTTTTTAATGAAATGTATTACTTACATATCTATATCATACGTATGAAATTTTGTTTAACTTTTGACACGTCAAATTTCTCTAATAGATAGCACCACAGCCCAAATTTCGGCTCCTTAGAGGTCAGAGTCGTCCTCAGCAAAAGCCATATTTTGGCCTGAAAATTTCCGTTTTTAGTCCGAATATTGATTGCGGGTAAAATATTGTTTGCCACACTTGGACAAATTTTGAACTGGTGTGTCTAGGTGTGTGCGGTCTTCTAGGCTGAACAATTGATGAGGCCCTACCGGGAGAGGTTGTTGCCTGAAGATGCAAGAACATTTTTTGAACGAATGATAAATGCAATTTTTACGATGACTATATTAAATATGAGATTCCTGACTAAAAAAAAGGTCATCAATTTTGTAGTGCAGGCCACTAGGCTGCAGCCTATGCTTAAACACGGTCCTATCAGGCGCGGATCCAGGAAAAAATATTGGAGGGGGAAATTGGTTATGTTAAATTTATGTCCAAAAAAGTTTACTGTAGATATATACATGGAATAAATATTCTTTTGCTATAATGTTCGTTCACGTTTACATTATAAGCCATATAGCTTCATCTTCTTATAGTGGAATTATAGCTCTGTTCGCTTCAAACAGGGTTGCCAAGAGGCCAAGGCATTGATTGCATGTCAAAGCCTTGTAGGATTTCAAAATTTTCAGAAGAAACCGTTAATTGGATGATTTTTGTTAGTTAAAAAAAGATGATCAGGTATTCTATGTTAACTTTTAAACCCTGCATCTCAGACGCCTTTTTCGTAACGCCATTACTGACGTGAATGTAATCCACCCATACTTTAAAATGAGTATATTTCTAAGACTTGTTTCTTAAATCAAAAAATTTTATTTTTACAAGTAAAATCACGTATTTTACTATGTAACTCAAAAGTTAATTTTTTTAATTTAAAATTGGATAGTTTCAGTTGAAAGAAAAAATTAAATTATATAATTGAAAGTTCACGTTTCGATTTTTCTTGAAAAATTTCACCGAAAGATGCCCAGACACATTTTTTAAATTAGGAGATTTTCAACTTTAATTAATTAAATACTTCTAAGACTAGTCTTAAAATATGTGGAAATATATAAATTTAGAATAAATTTGGGGAACAGGTTCATTGCACTTGGATACTATACAAATTTTGCCTGATTTTTTAACGTGTGGGCACATTCCATCCTGTAGGGTTATTATTGCTAACAAAAAGAAAAAACAAATTTAACTTTCTACTATTTTATTTTGGGAAGCTCTCCTCATTTTTACAAGTGAATTTTCGTCTACTCAGTATCAAATGAGTATTTCTAAGTGAATAAATCCTTTGATTGTGTAAAATGAATTTTGAAATTTTTATAGGTAAAGTTTATTCTCGACTTGCTCTGAAGGGCCACAAAAATAAGTGCTACTACCACAATAGATTTTTGGTAGAAAAATTATTTTAATTATTGAATTACGAGACTGAATAATCTTTATACATAGCTTCAACGCAAGACGTCCACAGATATGTAACATATATGTACGAACGACAATCAGAATTTCAGCGCCGTTTCTCGCGTTCACTATGGCCACCCCTAATTCCGCTTCTCGCATGGAAAATCAACTTTGCACTCGGTTTTGCTTTTAGTGTGCAGTGTGGATGCATCTGAATATCGTGATAGTAACATATATTCCGATTAGCCCCAATTTTCTATATACACACATAGACGGCAAAATTCAAAAAAATGCAGTGTTGAGAGCGCATACTTCACATAAATGCTTGTAAGAACTTTAATTGTCAGCAAATCAATTTAAAATTTTTTTAACTGTAGAGAAGAGTCCTACAAATATTTAAAGGTATAAAATGTGCCAATAGTATTAGTGATATGGCTATTATGATCGAAATTAGGTAAAAAAATATTTTTTGTTTTCGTTTTTTTTTTTTTAACAAATTCCAACTTTGATGCCCTCTTTCCAGAATTAATTATGTGAGTTACTAAAAGTTAGTTCTTCTATTTCATAGAGATTTTCATTATAAAAATTTTAAACATAGTACCTACACATTTTTATAGAAAAGTCATAACTACTATGGAGCATTTTATTAACATCAACGCAAAAATATTTTTTCTTATATAATTTGAACATTGTACTCGTATGTTAAAATGCATATACGAAAAAAATTCTGAAAGGACCTTTTTTCAAATCGTAAGTATTTCCTTGATACATAATGGGTTTTCATAATTGTTTTTTACTTAGCACTAAACGTCACTTTTTCATAAAACCCATAAAATAATGAAGAAATTTAAAAAAAATATATATAAGAAGCCATTATGTACTAACGAAATACCGACAATTTGAAAAAAAGTCCTTTAAAAATTTGTTTCGTATTTGTAATCTTAACATACAAAGTTTAAATGACGATAACTTCGAAAAATGTGGCTCTTCAGCAAAATAAAAAAATATGAGTCTCTTAAATTGAATATCATAACACTATTGGCACAATTAAAATTGTTGTAGAACTCTTCTCTATACTAAAAAAAAATTAAAATTCATTTGCTGACAATCAAAGTTTTTACAAGCATTTATTTTTGAATTTTACCATTTATGTGGAAAATTGTTGCCAATCGAAAAAAATCATTAGGATATTCGAATTCTACGGAAATTTTCACTACATTAAATATCATCGCCATTCGATGTGATGTAAGTTTTTGCAAATTTGTAGAGTAATATGATTTGTTAATTTTTAAGTTTATATGAATAAGTTAATAAATTGAAAAACTACACATCTCCGGCGTTACTAGAAACTTCAAAAATTTTCAGTTTGTTTCTCAGATGCTGCATGATTTTTTAAAACTTTAAAGCTCTCTAGTGTATTTTTGAAGCCGTTGGAGGGGGAAATTTCCCCCATTTCCCCTCCCGTGAATCCGCCCTTGGGTCCTATAGTACCTAAACGCCCAATAATTTTGAACGTATTTTTATATTGAACAAGAATCGGATCTCCTTCATATTATTTTGAGCTTGAGAATCGCTTACAATCAATAATATATCCAACATCAGCTTCGCTAGCCACAGTAATTCTACTTTAAAGTTAAGGTACATAAGTGGCCGGCCTTCGGCTACGACTCAGGGTTTATGTCCTCTATTGGCTATAATTTAATTTTCATATATTTTATTTATTACTTACTATTTTATTTCAGAGGAAACTAGGCCTTTGTTATTCAAAAAGCCGCATCTGAATATTTTTATTAAAAAAAAAAAAAAAAAAAAAATTTTAGGAGATCCGATTATTGGGCGATTATGGCCCAAAAAAAAACAACAAATCTCTTTGATATCGCCCAATAATTTTGAGCGATAGTTCATAATAAACAATCTCCCAATCAATAATAACCCACTTACCTTTTTTTTTTGGGTAATCAACCACTGTCGAAAATTGCCCTAATAAGTCCAAGCAAACAATTTTAGAGCGATTGTTCATTTTATGCGTTTGGGCGATTATGGGTACAGCCATTCTGCACCACTTCCTAAGGATTGGGAGTTGATTAAAAACAATTTGAAATTGTAGATAAATGTAGTTGTGACTGCTTACTCGCCTAATGTTAACTAAAGACAGTGTTTAAATTGCTGTGCAAGAATTAGTAACAGCACCAAAAATTGTGCTATGACTGCGCAGTAATAGTAAACGCAATAAATAGCTATAGCAGTAGCATATACTCAGCTATCGTAGTTGGCAGTCTTTTATTGTAGTCTGCTGCGTTAAATACTAGGGGTGGAAATCCCGGGATCCCGGGATTTGCTCTAAATATAGGCTAAAGTAATCCCGGGATTACAAAGAGTCAATCCCGGGATTTTCGGGATTAGAAAAAAATTTTATATTATATAGTATATATTCTTTTATATGACATATTTAAGTACAAAATCTGCAAAATAATTGTTTTCAATACATTTGATGTGCAAGAAACATTATCGCACCATCCAGCAAAATGCACTTCAATTGTATCTGAACCTTAAATTGAGTAAAAATATTTTTTTTATTGTAGCAATTTTTTGTTTAAGATTTTCTTAAAAAAAATGTCACATAGCAAAAAAAATATTTTTTTTTAATACTTTGACTAACTTTAACAATTTTTTACTAAGTGCGATTTGTATTGAAAATTGATAGTTCATGAGAAAAATGATAAAATGTGAAATTTAGACTAAAATTATTTTTATCACTAACGGAAATACTAAAAATGCAATAGGAAAACAACATAAGCAAAACATATCTATTTCTTATAATAAAATACAAATCTGCAACAAAAAATATAAGTTTGTCTTCAAAAAAAAAACCACAGCCGACCTTGATTTGACATTGAAATTTTGACCCATACCTAGACCTACCAAAACTTAAGTTCTAAGGTATAATTAAACTTTTGTCTGAAACTTTTTTTCTGAAATCAGTATCTAAAGATTTGGACAACTTAAATGAATCACACTTATGGGTGCGTCTACTGAGAGCGAGCCATTCGGTGCCACTAAATGCCATCACTGTCACATTTGAAGAAGGTGATAAAGTATTAATTAAGTACAAAATGTGGTACACGAATTTTTAAATGTAAAAATAAAATTGATAGTTTGGTCATAAATGCTTGATTATCCTCTATCATCTCCTTTTAATAGTGTCTATCTTCTACTAGTTAAACTTAGTATATGTGATTAACACTCGAAGTGTTCTAAGTCAATTTTTAAGCTATTTTTTTTCTATTATTTTGCGTTCTAATTCTTCATTGTTACGCTGTGAAATAAAGCAATTTTAATTTTATATATATAGGGTGTTTTTTTTAGAGGTATAGAGCTTCGAATTGAAATAAAACACAAGAAAATCGTTTCAATGTCCATCAATTTGGCTTTATTGGAAGGATAATTTTATGCCATTAATGTTTAAATATGATTTCGGGCATGTGGCCGCCGCGGCTGGCTCGAATAAAGCCAATTCTACAGGTCCAATTTTGAACCACTTTTTCGAGCATATGGGGCCGTATGTCGGCAATAACGCCACGAATGTTGGCTTCCAAGTCCCCTAACGTTTCTGGTTTGTTGGCGTAGACGAGCAACTTCACATATCCCCAAAGAAAATAATCCAATGGTGTCAAATCACACGATCTTGGTGGCCAATTGACAGGTCCATTCCGCGAAATTATGCGCTCATCGAATGTTTCCTTCAATAAATTGATTGTGACGTGCGCTGTGTGGCATGTAGCGCCGTCTTGTTGGAACCACAACTCATCCACATTCATGCCATCCAATTCGGGAACAAAATAGTCGGTTATCATGGCTCTATACCGGTCTCCATTAACGGTAACTGACTCTCCAGCATTATTTCGGAAGAAGTATGGCCCAATGACTCCACCAGCCCATAGAGCACACCAAACAGTCAGTTTTTGTGGATGTAATGGCGTCTCAAGGGTCTCATGTGGATTCTCTTCACTCCAAATGCGGCAATTTTGCTTGTTGACGTAGCCATTCAACCAAAAATGAGCCTCATCACTGAACAAAATTTTGCGATGAAAATCAGCATCGAGATCAATCTCATTTTCGGCCCATACACCAAAATCACGACGCATTGCATGGTCTCGCGGCTTTAATTCTTGCACAAGCTGGATCTTGTAAGGTCGCAAGCCAAGATCTTTGCGCAAAATCTTCCATAAAGTTGATGGACAAAGCTCCAATTGCTGTGCACGGTGGCGAATCGATTCATTCGGGTCCTCTTCAACATTTTGCTCTACAGCGGCAATTGTTTCTTCGGTGCGCACTGTTCGACGTCTCTGCGGATGCGTATTATCACATAGAGTAAACGTAGTGCGAAAATTACCCATGGTTAACCGAATTAATTGCTCTGATGGACGATTATGTCGACCATAAAATGGACGGAGCTTGCGGTAAACTTCGCGAACTGAACCATTATTTTCGAAATAAATTTGCACGATTTGCAAGCGTTGTTCTTTTGTCAACCTGTTCATGATGAAATGGCAAACCAAACTGAACATAAATGACATTAGAGTTGCCAGATTTGACCATAAAATGCCAGTTTTATCTCTATTCGAAAAACAAACCTCTAAAAAAAAACACCCTGTACAATAGTATAAACTTCTCGTTTTTTGTTTGTAGTTCTGTATGCATTTACTAGAACTATCGTAGCAACAGCTACGACTACTATATTATTATTACGACTATATTATTTTACTCAGCAGACTACAGTAAACGACTGTCAACTACGATAGCTCGTCGTCAACTATTGCAGCGACTATTGTATTTAACGCAGCAGACAGCAATGGCTGACTATCAATAGCAACAGTTTTTTAGCAATTTGAAACGCTGACTAAAGACGCCTTTTGTTGCCTAAATCTGCCTAACTCATGTTGTTTGCTACAAAATGTAGTTAAGTAAGAGAAAGAACTCTCGTTTTCACCCTCTCATATAACTACATTTTGGAGTAAACAGACACGAGTTAGGCAGATTTAGGCAACAAAAAGCGCCTTAAGTTAACTTTAAGCGAGTAAACAGACACAACTATATTGTGGCACCAAAGTAAAATTTGTTTCATTGAATTGTGAATTTTTTCTTTCAACATCACTTAATGTAGCAGAAAAAATACATGACAGAAAGGCCTTCATGTGTCAGTACCTCAAGTTAGACTTTTTAGCTAGTTTCTTTTCAAGAGCTTTTCGTTCTAAGGACATTATTTTTATTTAATTTAACGGAACATTGCAAAGATTGCCCTTAAAATTCAAATATTTATCTGACATGTGTACATAGCTTCTCTTAGTTCATATTCGAAGCATAATGTATCAACGCCTTCCATCGTGCATTCAAGATCCAAATAAAAATTACGCATCCCTTAGCCGTGTGGTATAAAAATAACCAACAGCTGCTTTATCAAAATATATTTTTGCACAAATTTATAAGGAAGCAAATACGCAAACGGTTACCAAAGAGAGATAATAATAACAAATTCGAGAGAAAATAATGGGATAAGCCACATACAATAACAATGTGGTGAGACTATTTCAGCGGTGGTGAAAATGTATACTCTCAAAGCAAAATGCTTTGTTGAACAACTATAATTCGCATTACTTACAATTTGCATAAAATTATAAAAATTACGAATATATTTAATTGTAAACATTTGCATTAGCATTGCTTACATTTTCATTGAATATAAAAAAGTAAAATATTTTTGTTTCCTCGCATTTTGTTTGTCCTTCTTTTTTTGTTACTCTCCGAAACTCTATAGAATACGTACAAAATCATATTGGTGATCCGAATTTTAAAATAAATGAAATTCGTATTGTTTGTTCATAGCTACACGGAAGTTCCGTCGGGATGAGGAATAATGTTATATTAGAATGCACAATGCATTTGAAAATGTTTACTGTTTTGAGAGATAAAAATAAATTTCACAGTGTACCATGCATTTGCAGTTGCTTACTTTTTCGCGACGATGAAAGATAATAAATTGTACAATTAATTAATTTGTCGTTGTTTACTTTTTTGCGACAAAAGAATACAACGATGATCTGTAGTATGATATATTTTAAGATGACGCGAATATACAAGCGATGACTGAGTAGATTAGTGTGCCGTTTAAGAACTCACAGCCCGCCTAGCAACGCAGGCGAGCAATTTGAATTTTTTACATATAGAAGAAATTTCGGAAACTTTAATTTTCAATGCTTTTATTTTATTTAAGTTTGGAGAGAGGGAGCTTACCTCTAAATACGATTTTGAATAGGTCTCTGATTGTTTATAAATATAACACTGCTACAGTCATTTCATTTGCTAATGTAGCGTACTGGCCCAGACTCATATAATATTCTTAGTATTTAATTAAAAAAAAAGTAATTGAAATTAAGGAATGCCTACAAAATGATGTGCCATCCTAATGGATGTTAATCTCCTGCAGTCGTAACCTATCACAAATATCCCATTATTTATTGAAATGTCCTTTTTTCATTTTTGTTTCATCCTTGCCTTCTTTCTGCTTTTGACAGTATGAAAACTGCGCTGCTGAGGTTAGTTGTATTTTAGCTGCAAAACGTGTTTGCATGATTTTAGGCGCGCTTATGTTTTTTTTTTTTTTTTGCAAGCAATATCGAACAGTCTATATATGCTCGCATTAAAGAAGTGATTAATATAAAAAATATCAAAAATTTTGTCATAATACACATCATAATCAAATTTAAAAATGAAAAAGAATAGCGAATTGAATTGTATAAATTCATAAATAAAATGTAAAAAAATATTATTTACGTTGTGAAGATGCACATGCATATACATATTTTAAGAAATCCAATTTGTGATAACTAAGAAATTTTTGTACATACATATACTTAAAAGTGAAGTGAATACATTTAAATTTAATTCATTGTATTTCAGACCGTGTGTGATTTTTTACCAAAAAAACCCATTTCTTAATTGTGCAGAGTGAAAATATTGCATATAATTAATTTACTTGAAGAATACTACTTTGTTTGTTACAATTTTTTTTTGTAATTTTTTAACAAAAAAACATCGCTTTTGTGCAATTAAAGGGTGCTGATTTTAACTGTGCGCAATGAATTTGCAAGCCAATCATTTTAACTAAACTATCCAAATAAATAAGTGATTTTCGATGTCATTTTTGACATAATAATTAAAAAACCTCTTCCTCCGATCAGTTGGAAGTAAAAGCTTTACTGGTCGATTGAAGATTGAATTCGCTGACGCTAACAATAAAATTATCTTCAAATGTAGCAAAATTCAACATTCAAATATCAAGTATTTTGCATGGAAACATAATGATCAAAAAATGTCCCAAGAGGCACCAGATTCATCACAGTCAGTCTGCAGTAATAAATTGATGTCAGTTCCAGTGAGGTCTCCCAATGGGTCTCCTTCAAAGTTGCCATCGCCATCAAAAGCTTATACAGCTGCCGTTGTGTGCGAATATCATCATAATCAACAACAGCAACAACATTCATCACATGATCACACTCAGCATACGACACATCTGCAGCAGCACCCAGCGATCATCAACTTAAAGCAGTGTCCGGCTGCTTCTGGCACTTCAAAAGTATGTAGCAGCGGCTCAGCAACCCTACCAACTGGTTCACTATATCATGGCGTGGGACACCATCAATTGTTTGGGCATTGTTATAGCAGCGGTCCAAGCTCGCTAGCAAGCTCGCCAGCTCTAGGACGGCGAAAGCGTCATGCGAGTGTATCTTCAAATTGCTCAAGTCAGTTTAATAATAATTATGCTGGCCTGGATATGGATACGTTAGATGAAATGTTGAGGAAGGTAAGCGTAACGATAGCTGAAACAATTAAGAACGCATAAGCAATATTGTATTTCAACTGACTATGATGCGGAAAAATACTCGTGCGAATGCTTTGGATAAATTATGCTATGTGATCTTTAGGACACCACGGTTTTTTTGACACCTAAGGGGGCTCTCTCATGTACTTACCAAAATGTTTCTCTAATTAATATTGAAGTAAGATTTTACCGAAAAACTTATCGAAAATTATTTTTAATTTAATAATATAAAAAAAGGATTTCCTGATTTCGAAGGGTGGAGAAGTTTAAAGTTGGAGCTCTTGCAAATATTAGTAACTTTTACATCAAACTGAACTGCATTTTCCTCCAAGTATGCAAAATACGTATGTAGCCACATCTCTTGAATGCATTTAAATCGCAAAAGCAACTAAGGACTGTAATTAAAAAAAAAACAGAAATAGAATGTTTTCAAGTTTTAAAAGATTACATATGCGGATAAACTAAAACCAGAGCAGAGTAAATAATCTTCTCTAACACTTTGTAGAAAATATCTACATAAACAATATTTTTGTGCTTCTACTTTCCAAAAGCTTTTCGTTCATATAAACACAGTGTCACATTTAATTAGACATGTTTTTAGAAGAAAAGCAATTGAGGAATGCAAACATTTCGGGCAAATGTTTGCATAAAAACACTCTTTAGAAACTTCTACCGAAGCGTCTTTTTACTCTGCTGATGCTTTTTGTGTGCTCTACAGCATACGAAATTAAATGTACACACTACGTTTTTATATTTTATTCCAAGTAATTATTTTATGATGAGAAGATGAAAGAAGCAACAAAGCTAATAAAAGTTTTTGGGACAAACTAGTTTTTCCTAGCCAAGCTAGTTGATTTGTATGCCTAAAAGTATGTAATTTAATTTTAATGCAAACGCACGAATCCGGTGTTAGACATACTATAGACTGAACCACGGCCTAAGACCGCCACGAAGCCAGTGTTAGACATATTGGAGGATGTAAATCCCTTTTACCATAACTTACCACTTGCCAAAGCATACAATAAAATTGATAAGTTTTATTGTATTACTTTTTGCTACTGTCTTAGTTTTCGCTAGCCACAGTGTTTTTGCATTTAAGCTTCATTGCCTATTTTTAGGCATAACGGCAACTAGTTTGGCCTAAAACTAGTTTAGTCTGTAACATATACTTACAATGCAAAATTTGTCCCCTCGGAAACGATGCTTATGTGGATAATTACTGTTAAAGACACATTTCCCAGTGAACTTCCACTCAATTGGGACATTCTTATTTTTATACATAAGGCAACGCATATTAAGAGAGAGATAACTTTTAATCAGGGACGTAGCTATAGTATTATAAGTTTTTTAGTTAAAATGAGACCTTAATGCTAGAGGAACATCGACTGATATTGACCAAGGGTAATTTGGAGTCGCTGACCTCGCAACTTTTCGAAATAAAGGTAAATTAACCTTCCACGACATTTTATTCCAAGTTTGAGGAGTTTATTGTCTGAGGCAAAAGATAACATTTTTTTCCATTTACACTACTCATTTTAGCAAAATTTTTTGAAAAAATTTACATATCTACGCTACAAACAATTGATAACTTTTTCATACGGTCTCAGGCAAAAATTAGACTAAAATGCTCCAAATGCACAGAAAAAATTCTAATTTTAACAAATTCAAAAATTGAAATAGAACTTATATTTAATTTTGACGATAGCAAAAAAATGTAAATTTATGTCGGTTGTTAGAACGTTTGCTTGGGACACAGAACGCGCGGGTTGAAATCCTGGAACAGATAACACAGGTCAACACTAGTTTTGGTGCCGAGAAGCTGTACTTTTTTTTTAACTAAGGACCTTATACTGATTACATTATTATCAAAAATGTTGATATCCTACGTGTAGTTTTCTAGATTTTGCCTTGTAAAAAAAAGGCTTACATGAAAAACACTTTACATTATTTAAAAAAAACTTTCTTTTTCGCGACTTTTTCGCGAATTAGGAGTAGTCGGACTATCACGTTGCATCCCCCAGCAATAGTCAGCCATCATATGGCGATCCCATCGGCCTTGGTATCTTTCTTCCATAGTCTTTAGGTCCTGGTGAAACCGCTTCCCTTGTTCTTCGCTATAGGATCCAAGAATGTCTGGGAATTGGTCAAGATGACTGTGAAGGTATTGCACTTTGATTGACATATTACATCCGAAGTTATTAAAGTGTTCTGGCATGTCATTTACAATTTCAGAGTAATTTTCTGACTTTTGTTGAGTGAGCAATAGCAATTGAACCAAATTTGTTGCCATTGTGTAGAAGGACACACTTAAGACTTCGTTTAGAGCTGTCTATAACGAGACGCCATTCATTTGAATGGTATTTTGAAAGGCCCATTTCGAGAATAAGGCCTTGCACATCCGAACAAAAAACAATATCATTTTCCGATTGAAAAAAAGGTAGCAAGTCTTGCTCTCTTGTTTGATAGAACGTCACTTCTGTACCTGACGACAACAAGTTTTTTTCTTTTAATCTAGAAGTCAAAACCTCTACAGATTATTTAGGGAGTTCAAGATCCCTTATCAAATCATTTAATTCTTCTTGGGAAAAAGATTTTGGCTCTGTAGATGGTATTACTTCGAAATCGCTGTCGCTACTCACTTCATAAATGACTTCTTCAAATGATGATTCACGAATGGAGCAAAATGCTGGAATAGGTACTTCCTCTGAATGTGGTAAGGGTCTTCTAGCAGAGTTTAAGTCTGGATAAATCATTTTTTAACGTTTACACCATACAAATTAATACAGCAGAAGTAACAGTCAACAAAGTGATTTTTTTGTTCTTATCATTGCATAGGCATTCCGAACCTCACATGGTTTCTTTTACCACTAATACACTGTCTTAAATGTTCATAGCACATTTTACAAACAGTTTGGGGTATCCACGGCTTGTATTCATCCACAATTTTCGACTTAAAGTAAGCATAATAAGCACTTTTTATAAAATCTGTTATAGGTTTTCTGAAATTTTTCACCGTGCATTCACGACAGCGGTAACAAAACACATTTGGATCAATGAGACAACTCCTTCGCGATGAAGACATGATATAAAAATCAATTTATTTTTAGAAATTTATCGATAAAATAGCAAATCATGCACACGGAAGTACTTATTGCAGCGAATATTCAAAAGTGACCGTTTATCAAAAATGGCACGTAGGAAAAAAAAAATTAAAAATATTTTTAATGTTGCCAGTACATACTTAATACAAAACCACTAACTACATCTCGGCACCAATTTTTTTTTTTCGATTTGTTGACCTGTGTAATTCTTTTTAATTGAATCTTACTAACAATTTTTATTTATAAAATGATTTGAATAATACAATTTGATTCGACTGAGATTTGAACCTGCTTCGTTCTAATAATATATAGTTCCAGTGCGACCCCGTTCCTTAGCTAACTCGGCTACAGAATGTTGATGTTTAATTAGACAAAATTGAACAGTTAAAATGAAATCGGGAAATAAATGAAAATAAAAATAAATCGCATCGATGAAACGCACCAAATAAATAAGATCCTTTCATTGATGAATTTTCGGTGTACTCTGCTTATTTGTCGCTGGGGATTAAGAAAAAAAATATAATTTTTCTGAGTACAATTTTAATTTTTTTCAGCTCTGATTTGTGCTCTCTCAATCCTGAAATTTTGGTTTTAGATACGAGTAAAAAACAATATTTATGGCAAAATTTTATAACCCAGACTTTATGTAAGAAACATAACAACTTAAATCTTTAGTTTTATTAAACTTTTATTTGCCAAAAAAATAGTTTTGTATTGTACGAAAAAAAATGTTACCGTTCTGCGTTATTTAACGTGCGTGAAAAAGCTTTGTTTTAATTTGTTTTTCCTTTAAGTTTACATTTTTCAATCTAGATTTTTAATATTAAGAGCTATTTAACGTTATAAGCATCGTTTGTAGTTTTCACTTATCTACTACTTTTTACTTCAAATCTAGTAAATGCAACTTAAGAAGCTCTGTAATATGCCTTGTCTACATATCAGTTTCATTTATCATCCACATCCTGCCTCTCACGTACTCTCATCTCATACGAGTTTACTGCTATTTGCTTGTGCTATTTTGTGATACATTTGAGAACATTTGTGCAGTGATTGTTTTTCAGTAGTTAATGCCCTTGGCTCCTACACTACGAGTAAACGATTTAAAGTTGATGTAGGCAGGGCCGCATTACGGCAACTACAATATTGCCGCCCCATGTATGTGATGCACCGGAAAAATGCGTTAATAAAACTGCCGCCCCTACGCCATGCCGTTGCTGATGTGTCGATTATACGGCCCTGGCGGTGGGGTTGTAGTGGGAATCCAGAAATAAGCGATGTCGGAATCAAATTGAATCTGGGAATTGACATTGGCAGCACACCGTGCTTGGCAAGGTTTTTTTATGCTGTCTCAAATATTTTAATTTTTCACGTCGATTCTCTTGTTCAAGTTACCTTTGCTATTCCATGTTTTTACTCGTATTTTTATTCTATGGGTTCGCGTGCTGTCTGTTTAAAAGCGTACAAGAATTGAACTCTTTTTATTTGCTATTTTTGTATAGTTCTGCTACACTGCACATTCAAAGAGTAATAATTTTTTTAAATTTGGTTGAATAGCTTGTGAGATAACTCCGATTTCAATCATATTCATATTTTTTAAAATGTTAGTCTCAAGATCTCTTAAAAAGTTTTTAAGAAAACTTTCTTTCAGATATCTTTTCTTCTTTTTTTTAGATTAAGCTCAATCAAACTTAATTTAATTGTTCCCCCATTTCATATCAAAATAAAAGTCGGCCCGGCTCACCATTTTTGTGTAATTGCTTTAATTTTATTTACTTACATACATATGTGTAGGCTTATCTTGGGGAAAGATAGATAAAAGCCTTAACCAAAATAGACGTGACGAGACGATAGCAATTGAACGAACGTTTGCAGTCGTCACGTCTGTTTTGACATTTAACCCAAAACTTTACGCTAGCCAACGAATCGAAGCAGCTGTTATGACGAGTAGCGACGGTTTGAAGTTCAGTTCTTACGGAATATCACGTCTCGTCTAAATGTTTCGTTCACTTTCGATCAATTACGTTAGTTCATTTCGGCTCCTAAAACCTAAACGAAAATAGACGAGACATAACGTGTAAGTTCGAGTGTATGTAAACCAATGTTGATAGCCAAAATGAACCTACGTAATTGATCGAAAGTGAACGAAACATTTTGACGAGACGTAAGAGTTCCGTAAGAACCGAACTTCAAAACGTTGCTACTCGTCATAACAGCTTCTTCGGTTCGTTGGCTAGCGTAACATTTTGGGTTGAATGTCAAAACAGACGAAACGAGTGCAAACGTTCGTTCAGTTGCTATCGTCTCTATTTTGGTTAAGGCTTAAGCCGAGTAAATTAGAGTATACATATATAAGTTGGTACCCAACGATTGTGAAGGCTTATATGGGCTCAAGCCTTCATAAATTTTTTTTTTCTAAAATCTCTATTCCCTCAAAGAAAATAATTAAGAGATACAATTTTTGCATGTAGAAGCTGTCATGTGTTTTCCACAGAACATTGCAACGAATTGATAAAAGCTATGATAAAAAAAATGATATGTATTCATAAGAGCAATAAACTTTTTTGTAATGAATACAAAGTTGCTCCCATTAGAACAAAATATTCTACACATAATACAACATTTCAGTTATGCTCCTTTTTGACATGGTTATCTTTTACACATGTTTAGACTTTGCTGTGCCATTCCCTACCCTTTTTGTATGAATCATTTTTTTTATCAATTACCGGCCATTCATTTTTGTTCCGGAATACATTTGAAGTGGGTTTCCTTAATACTTCAAACGTGTTTGAAATGTCATGTAAGGATATGTACATCCACATCATTGAATTGGACAGGGTTGAGACATATCAACAAGTAAAAGATACAAACAAATGTAATAAGACTATTATCAATTGGTTCAAGGGCATATAACATATAAATTAGATTTTTGATAAAGCAATGTAAGAACTTATCACCACAGTTTACTTGTTAAAAAGTATTGTAAATAGTTGGAAAAGTATTCTCAAACAGAGCTATCTAACGGCGCAGAGTAGATGGATTTGTATGGAACGGCGGCCATAAATGGTAATAATAGTGCTAGACTCTTGAATTCGGTACAGATGTTTTTTTAGATTAAAGCAGCAAAAAAATTGGCCCCGGACCCGCCTACCTCCCATATAAAGGTTGAATGTGACTGAAACAGTTTCTTTAAAATGAGTATCAATTTCCATTGATTTGACAATTATTTTGAAAATGCTAAAAATTGTGCGATATCTTTTATAGTTTTCAAGTTATTTTGGAGAAAAACCAAGGAACGGTGGCAATAAATAGTAATAATAGCGCCGGACTCCTGAAATTTGGTACAGATATTTTTTAGGTTAAAAAAAAACTAGTGAATATGAAAAAAGTTTTCGCTAACGTACACGCCTTCCTCCCATACAAAGGTGGGATTTCTATTAATTTGACAATGCTGATTTCTGCTGATATGATACTGATTTCCGTACTAGCAAAAACTTCAAAACGCGATTTCCCAAAAATACTGGGAATGGCTCGGAAGCAAAGCTAAACTGAAATAGTTTTTAAATATAATGCACCCAAATTTCACACGAATACTTTATATAGTTCATATAGTACAACCACTAGGCAAAAAAAAGCCTAGCGCAGGACGAGAGGGGGCTCAGATTTTACGCGCTCTTTTTTTTGTTAATGCGTTGTGGGGAATTAAATTCTTCTTCGAAGCAGAGGTTAATGACTTGAAACTTTAAAAGTCAAATAAGCAACGGCAAACAACAACGTGCAAATAAATGTAGAAACTTTAAGCGACTGGTTGGGATTAGTAAAAGGAGACAATACATGAAGAGTTTACTTACCACCAATAACTTTCTAACTATGAAGTAAGGAAACAAAAGCAAATAATGCATTTACCTAAGGAAAGTAGCAAAAAAGTCTTAACATAATTCGTCCGACGACATTTGCACGGGTCATTCCATACATATGTAAATGCAAACTTTGATCGATTTTTTCATACGACTTAAACAAATTCTTATTTGATTCTATTCTAACCAAAAATATTTCACTAAAGCTTTGGGTCACTGAGCCCAAATCAAATGTCCATAGAGAAAAACAAAATCAAGTGTGCCGTTCACACGTGAAACCTTTAAACACTAAGCTGCAATAGAATGAGACGAAAATGTTATATTAAAATAATAAAAGTTGACGGGATCTAGAATAGCTATAACAAATTAAAGTACTCATCAAGTAGAGTGCCTGAAAATTATCAGCTTCGAGATCGGTTGAGCAAAAGTTGACTTATAAGCGTGGAAAGATTTCCTATTTTTTTTAATTTTTTTTTTCCAGAACCTTGTCATAGCGAGGAGAAAAAAATCTACTACTCTCTCTCATTGTAATTTTCTATTGCTTTTGGTATTTTCATAACAATAACGCTTAATTGGGAAACAATTCGCGGAAAAAAACTAACATATATGAAGTAAAAGTACGACTTAAAAAAAATAGTGTCGGTTTTTGCGTTTCATTACACACAACTAATTTCAAATCACGCCCGTGCTAAAGAAGTTTCACTTCAAAAATATTAACTTTAATTATGTTAAACAATTTTCTAACACTTAAACTACAAAATATTAAATCAAATAAAAAATATCGATTTAACTGTGTAGGTATTTATGGAATTAATGATATGCAAGAAATTAAAGAAAATGTACAAAAAGGCAGTTTTCATCAGGACTTTTGAAGTTGGTATGCGACACTCGATGCTTTTTGCTTTTTTGCATTCCATTGTAAAAACATCAGCTACTTCTTCTTAAACACTTGCAGCTAAAAATCAGTACAAGACACTTGTTAAATAAAGTTCCGGATTGAATTTCCTTGGATTGCCGACTCCGATTCCATTGCTTGAAGTTTTCTTCGCATTTCAAAGGCTAAAAAATATAATTCTTGTTTCGCTTTGCACAATTGTGTCGCACTAACCACAGACAATAATGCTGCAAATAGAAGGTTTATTTGTGAGTGTGCATTATCATGTGAATGAACTAAAAGCTGGAAGTTGCAAAAGAATACAAAGGATATCTTGCCTACCTGAGAATGGCGTTTATATTTTTATTTTTTCTTGTGTCGTACTTTTGAGTTTTTTCTTTTTACATAAAGTAAGAAAATCAAATGAGACATACCAGTACATGAGTAAGCTTAAAAGCTGCCCATCTGTGGAAATCCCAATAACGCAAAATTAAATCGAGGTAGATGTGCATGTCAGAGATGTTTTACCTTTAAGTTGCCATTGGGAAAAAAACAAAAATCAAAATCAGCATTTTTGGTACAAAGGGGTTTAATATTTGATAATCCTAACGTGAAAGGAAAAAACTTATAAGAAAGGGCTTTTTGATCTAATGCGTTAAACTATAGTAAAAATGGGGTTAAACTACTGTAAGCGAAAAAATCGACGTGTTCAGTTATATAAAGGGGTATAAGAAAAAAATTTGATAAGTATTGCTAAGCAACTTTTTAAGTGTTAAACCTTTTTTTTATTAAAAAATATTACAAAATTTCCGCGCTAAAAGTCTTCTCCCGAACCATATTTTCGCAGTAGGGTTCCGCGGCACCCACTCTAACGACCATAATTTTTTTTTCTCTTATATAAAATAGTTTTCAGTGTCAGAAAATATGCGTATGTACGTATAATGAAAGAAAAAAATAAAAAACAAATCGATTATAAAAAAAAATAAAATAAAAATTTCATTGCATACTTAGTGGCTCAAGTCAAGAATAAGCAAATATAGAGTAACTTCGGGTGTTGTGATATAGGCATTTTTGTATTTTAAATTACACGTAACTTTTGTAGCATAGTTTCTACTTCTTTATGTATTATGGTTTGTTGATGCATTGTACAATATATTACGACAATCTGAAACTATTTCAATAAAATGGAAAAAAAGCCAGGTGAAACCTCTTAATGAAATTGGCGGGTAATGTGATTATAGTGTTTGGATAATGTGACATACCGTAATGAAAAGTATAACAAGTATAAAACAGTAGGAACTAAAAATACAATAACATTACAATAGAATTTCAACTGAATCAATAAACGAAAAGCAGAACATATTAAAGTCAGATAGATGACTCACATACAAAAATTGTTTGCCATCTTGGAAGACAATCATTGTGAGCCCAAATTAAATCGCATTGCAGGCAATGAACTCAGGTCTGAATCTTTGTATCCCTCTGGAAGGATTTATTGCAAAAAGCACAGGTAATGTCCTTGCTGGGTGGAGCAAATTGGACTATATCACATTACCCGAATTTCAGTTTTAATACACTCAGGTTATTTTATTTAAACACACATCACCAAATTAAGAACTCACATCATTTATGACAAAGTATATGCACCCACTAGCAAATTTTAGTACTTCGGCTATAATACTTACTTTATTTTGGGCTTAATTTACACATGAAATACACTCAAATAAAATTTCGACTGCACCGCTAAGTCAATTTCACCACACTGAGACAAAAAACAGTGAATGCAAACGCACAAAACCTTGCAGCACGTATATTTTTCCGTTACTGCTATGTTGAGAAAAAAAATTTTGTTGAGAGTTGTTTATTTAAGGAAATATGATGGCATATCACAATATCCGAAATTACTCTATGAAAAAACACAAAAATTTCATTGCATACTTTGAAAGTGATCCGAGTCAAGATAAATAAAACAAAACAAATATGAGAAAACAAAAATTTAATTGCATATTTAGTTGAAAGTGGTCAAGTGGAAGTCAAGAATAAATAAAATAACACAAACAAATATAAGAAGTTAACAAAAATTTTGAGAAACGCGTGTTCAATTTATTTACATACAGAAGCAGAAAAGGAATAAAAAGCAATTTACAGTGCTTCACTTTGAATGAACTTCCGAATGATGAATGAATTCATCCCGATCAATCAACCTTGTTTAAATATTTTCTTCCATTTCGGTGGTTAGCCTTTTAGCTGGCCTCGTTTTTTTTTTGGAGCACACTCTTCAACCATAGTTTTTCTTGAAGCTAAGGCTGTCTTGAATTAATATTCAAGGTTGTTCAATTAAAATTCAGATAGCTATTTTTTTTATTTGACTTTATATGTAACTTTTCATGTTTTTTTTTTAACTTAAATGCAATTTTAACTATTTGTTTGAAGAGTCTGCCCCAAAAAAAATTAAAAAAAAAAATCGAAATTGTCATCTTAGCTCGACCATGGTTTCGTTTTTTTTTTTTTTTAGAGCACTCTCTTCAATTATGGTTTTTCTTGAAGTTAAGACTGTCTTTAATTAATATTCAAGGAGGAACAATTAAAATTCAAAGGGAGACATACAGTTGCGGTCAAAATAATAGAAACAGGGTGACATTCATGAACTGAAAGAAGATATTTCGAACAACTGACGTTTTTTTACTTCTAATATTTTACAGTATAGTTACTTGATAAGTACACAAGATAAGCACATGACATTTTGTTCCAAAAACTTTCTACTTTCTTCTCAAGACTAGGTATTTACTTTTATTAAAAAAATTTGATCGTAACAAGTAAGTTCCATTATTTTTGTATAATAATCCAATGATTTTTTTAAGATTTTGCCTTTTAGTGGGCCGTGGAAAGCATTTTACGACAGAGCAAAGTAAAATTATTAAAAATTCCATTTCGCAAAGTAAAAATTTTAAGGAAATATAAAATTTTATCGGATGTTCTGCGAAAATGGTTTGGAATACGATAAAATACACAAATAAACGAAAAACACGAGGCCGACTGTCGTCCCTCCGGGATGTGAATTGTTCGATATGGCTTTCGATACATAGTCCGTTTTTGCCTACTGCGGAAATAAAGAAAGTGCTTAATATAGCAGCGAGTGTAGAAAACGTTAAAAGAAAACTCAGGAAAACTAATTTGAGTGCCCAGAGTCCACAACCACTTCCATTATTTAAAAGAATTTATGTTTTGGAAAAACCCTGGCTCTCTATAAAATTTTAAATTGTATGTTCAATTAATGAAGACGAATACTGAGCGCTATGTGTTCTCAGTTTGAATCTTTGAAAAAACTCTACTCTCTTTCAATATTCTTCATTTTCTTGACGTTAGATCATTGTACATTTCCTCTTCTTCCTCAATAAATAAATCATCGAATATATTAAATGAATTCATAATATTTAATATAATCCACAAAAAAAAATCTTTGACAAGAAAGGAAAACTGCTTAAGTCCTATGCTTATACATACAGTCGTGGTCAAAAGTATTAGGCACCTTGTGTATTTTCATATACTTAGACCTATTTCCGATTGTAAATTTGTATAAAATACTAAAAGTAAAGGTGCACAGACGGTTATATTCAAACCAGGAGCAATTGGTTGAATGTATAAAAGGAGAGGTGAGTAAAATTTCCCACTCTATAAGGTATGAAAGTACGAGTGTGGTTTGTAGAATGAAAATTCTTACAAGGACTAAGGGGGAGTCAACTATAAGTTAATTTTTTTTAAAGAAAATAGCTTATTTAAAAATTGTAAATAACAAATTTTTAAATATTCTGAGTGGAATTGAAAAAATTAAGGGGTGCCTAATACTTTTGACCACTGCTGTACATAGGACTTAAGCACAGAAATTGTGAACTGAAATATTCAAAAACTTCAGAACTATGTTTTTTGAATTAAAATTTTCAATATTATCGATCTTAAGCCCACTTGTGCTCATTTACGAGCATATCCCCAAAAAAAACAGAAATTTTTTTGTGCAAAAAATCAAAAAAAAATTTTCCTGGGCTCTGCAGTTTTAAAATAGTACAACATAAATTTCGATGCGGGTTGCCATTGTTTTCTTTTCTATTGGCTTGGCAAATGCACCGCATTCAATTTCTATGAAAAAACTAAAGTCAACATACTCTCTATGAATATCATTTGGTAATAAACCTTCTTGCTAAAACATAATTTGGGAAGTTTGTAAGCTTGACGCATTTTGTAAGTTAGTTTAATAGTATGTTTGTATGTGGGAAACATCAATGCAGATGCGATACTTGACAAGAGCAAACCTATGAATAATTCAAGAGTCAAATACGTAGGGTATGTAGTATGTCTGTAGACAGTTTCAGCGGCGCATTCATACTTTGAGAACACAGAGGAAGGTATTTGATTTAATTTCAGTTATGGAAATTATGTTATCGCAAAGTTACTTATGTTTGGAGCTATGATAGATTTCTTTTATAAAACTTTGCAGCTAAAAGTGAAAGGATTTCCATATTCAGCTCAAAAATTACATTTAAAAGCTCTTTGATATCAGTGACAGACATTTCCACGAAGTGACGAAATATCATGCGTGTCATCAAATACTATATTTATAAGGGGTATTACCGTGAAATAATTTTAGCATTTAGTTGTTCAAAATATAATGAATCTTGATATTTTACTGAACATATAAGTTAATTTTAAAACTATTTGAAAGCGTCTTAATAAATATTCTTTAATGAATTATTAAACTAGTCACACGAAATTTTTGAATTAGTGAACTTTGCTCCAAAATAAATTTTTTTTTTTAATTAAAAAAAAAAAAACACAAAGATATCGTACTGAAACCATCAAAGGTATAATTTATCGATTGTATATTCAAAAATATTTGGAAATATTGGTCTCTGCTATAAATGCAAGGAGTTGGCCAAAATCAACGTTTTCGACATATTCCACTCCATATATCTTAAAAAGAAAAGTTAACTTTTAAGCTTAGCTTATCTATCCGTGTTCATAGCAAAAGATACATAAGGGGCATTCCATGTGAAGCGGACAATCACAAAAATGTCACATTCAGCCATGCATTCACATTCGGCCTAATTGTACTTCTAAAAGGTGTGATTGTAAACACATAATTTTTATTTTGTGTAAGGTTTAGTTGTGAAGTTATGGCCTTCTAAAACATTAGTTTATCTGTAGTTTTGCATATTTGACATTAGCTTAACTGTCAGCTGAACAATTTTATAAATAAAAATGAAGTGCATTTATCTATATTACAAAAACAATCACCTAAAATAGAGTATAGCATAGCTTGCCATCTACTCCTTTTCATGAAGTCTTTTACTGTACCCGAATTGGATTCTCATATCAGTAATTGGTCTTTATTTGTGTTGCTAGATCTTGTAAATATGTTAAAAAATCTTTTTATTAAATAAAATAACAAAATATTCTTTCCTCATTAAATTCCTTTCTACAAAATTAGGGAAAAAAATGTGCGTGAAACGTCAAAAAATGTTCCCCAAAGAAGTATTGCCGATAACCTCATTTTCCAGGGAGTTTTTTCTCATTCCCCAAAAATCTTTCACGATCGCAAAACAGGGGATTGGAGAAAAATTATTCATGATTATATCCTCGTAATTCTGTGGCATGTTAATTGGAAATCTGTTATGATAAGAGTTGAAATTGACATTAACGAGTGTGTGTATCTTGTCGGATTTCGTTGTCCGAAAACAATTTTCTTGCTACGTTTTAGAGGAGCTTTCCTCATATGCGATATGCTAAACGTTTTATTTCAAACAAAGGATCTTTTATGATTTCAGAATTTTAAAATTTTAAAAAGACATCAATAAACGAAGCAATCCACATACTCAGAATGCATATCCAATTTAGTAGAACTTTCCGGTCTTTGTGGTCCGGTGAGCACAGCAAACTCGCAGTGAAAGATATCGTTGTAGGATTTCTTCTGTTCGTTTTGTTTCACCAAAACGTATCGATATAAGCTTGAATCACAAAAATTTTTTTTTTAAGAATCCCAGACCAGCTTTACGTGTCCACCACATAGATTTGTCAAAGAAACCAAATGAATGAATAAACTTTAAAATTTTTATACTGAAGTATATTAAAAATGTACTAAATGTACAAAATAAAGTTAGTCCGTTTTAACTGCGTTATTTTCCTATAACTGAAATTAGCGAGCTGATTGTACTAAAAATGAGTCCATTGAACTTGCGTACTTTTCAAAGCACGAATCTACTTGAAAAGTACAAAGGTTGACATCCTTTTACTGTTTACATCGTAATAGTTTATATTAGTAAAGCAATTAAAATCAATTCATTTGGAAATTTACCTTTTTTGTTTCATAGATTCCTGGTCGAATTTGTTAGCGCATACGTGAAAAAGTATACAACGAAACCTCCCTCCCATCTCCTTTCATCCAACAGTTTACACATTAAGCTGCCAAGCTGCCTAGCTCGTAAAGCAAATATTTTTTAAAGCAAAAACGATGCTATCAGGAAAATGATGCAAAAGAGGGATGGAAAAATTCATGGGATCAGATGCAAACAATTTGGCATTAAAAACGACAACAAAAAGTTTCTTTCTGAAATGTGTTTCGTTTTTATTATATTTTAACGAAATTGCCAAGCTCTCTTTTTCTATTGTTTACGTTCACGTGAGTTTCCGTAACATGAAAAGCTTCACTTCCGTTGTTTTTTGTCGGATTACAGATGTTTTTGTCTCAGGTTGTTTTTTGTGTGCAGCTACACTTCGTGTGAAGTCAAAACTCGCATTTTATCGATTTTTCTATTATTATTAAAGTTGTTTTTCTTTTTCTGTTTTGAATGATTCTGTGACCTGAATGAAGCTGAAGTTGGAAAATCTTTTAGTAAATTGATGATAAATGTCTGGTTCTCTAAAGAACCAGTTTCAAGTGTATGGAAAAAAGTGGTTAATGAAGCAAAAAGTTGTTGGTTTTGGTGGTACATCAGTTCAAGCTCTTCAGTTAAAAAAACAGATGGGTACAAGCACTCAAGTAAAAAGAAGGTGAATATACTGAAATAAGCAAAGTATTTGAGCAATTAAACAGGAAAAACAAAAGATCTACTTGAGTAAAGATCACGACATTTTTCCTTACATATAAACTTAAAAAAATAGCTGCAACATTTTGTTCGATACTTCCTTATGTGTAGAACAGAAAAATGGGAAAAAATTTAAATGAAAATAAGAAAAAATGCAATTTTCGTAATTTTTTTACTCAAATTTCGAAAAATGTAAATTTTGCAGCTCTGGTAGCAACCCTAAAAGTTTTTTTTTTGATTAAGTATATATATATTTTTTTTTAAAAAAAAAAAGCTAACACTTTTAGCTTTAAGGAATAACCCCTTGACCCTCGAAAAAACCTCCAGAAAATTAAGGAGAGGAGAAGGAAATAATTGGAAAGATAAGAAAATTAGGAAATATGGAAAGTGTATTACTATGCCTGAACCAAAAATCGAACCCGGGACCTCTGGGTTGTGAGCGCTATTCCACAAGGCCGAAAATGAGGAAATTATCGGATTTAAAGCATTCCCGAAAAATTCTAGAACATTAAGTTATTTTGAACATATCTAATGTACACTCTTCCACAAAATTTCGTATGCATATCTGTACCATACCGCACTTTACCTAACCTAACGTTACCGTACCGTACCGTACCTTACCGTTCCGTATCGTACCATTATATAATATATCAGCTTAAAAATATTTCAATTAATTTCTGGCGTCAGTGGGGGTTGTGGCACAGTCGTAGTGTACTGCGCTTACATCTCAGATGTCTTTGGATTCGATTCTGTCTCAGGTAGTATACTTTTGCAAGTTTCCCAAATATTTAATTCACCTCACTTAATTTTTTTTTTGGCTTCAACCGATAGTGTTCTGCGCTTACAACCTAGAGGTCCCCAGATTCGAGGCACTTTGACTATTTCCAAATTATTTTCTGCTATTCTCTTTAATATGTTCTGAAAGTTTTTTTCAAGCTTTATCAACATTTTCACAACAGGAAACTTTCTAGCGGTGGTAAGAAACTACAATGCATCGGCAAAATATGATTAATTAAAACGCTATACACTTTCTTCTGAACTCTATAATTTTCATTGCTGCGACAAAATAATTTAAAATGACTTTCATAAAAACGCTCTGTATAGGTCAAACTCATTTTCACTCTTCTGTCTCCCCTTTCGAATCTAACACGCCAGGCTTATGTCAAAGGGTTGTCCCCTATAGTGTTAGCTTAAAAAAAAAAGTCTCTAAAGGACTATTAACTAGGCTTTTGCTAAGAAGAACATACAGACTATAAACTTCGTTTTTATGCTTTTTACATTCAAATGACAAATGTTGATTCCATTCGTTATTTGCATAAAATGCTGAGCACGGTTCTTCTTTCTAATTCTCAACCATACAAATACTTTTATTTATAAATGACTATCTGTACCTGCGGCTTCATCCGTGCGTTATGTACATTAAAGTGATTTAATTCTATGCATGTATGCTAAAGTTCTCCCGATTTTTCTCAACGGACTAATTACGAAAGGTTTGAACCCAAATTGAATTTTCTAAAAGATAGCAGAAGAAAAGTTGCCGGAACTAGACAAGCTGACATTCCACCACGTAGTTATCATATATGGGGTAAAACACGCGAAAACGCCAGCGAAAAAATTTTTTGGCTCCGATTTGGCTGAAATTTGGCATTATTGTTATATCGATGTCCAGCAATAAAACTGCGTTCAGGAATTTGCCCTAGTATTATTTGTTGCTGAGATACGCGGGTATGAAATTCACGATTTTTGTACTTTTTCAGAATAAGTGTTTTTTTCGAAAATTCATAGCTTACAGCAAACTCAATCAATTAATAATTGGTATACCTACGATTTTAGATTTTTCCTTGTACTTTTCGAAAAAAAATATTGTTTTTGAAAAAAAAAATTTTTTCGCAAAAATTTTTCGAATTTAAAATTATTTTTGCATTTTTTTTAAAAAACCATTTTTTAAAAATTTTTTTTTTATTTTAAAAAAAAACTTTGATTTATTCTGCGCTTAATGCCGTAAAAATTTTTATGGGGAAAAAATTATTTATATTTTTTTTTTAATTTTAAAAAAAATTAAAGAGCTAAGATTTTGAAAATTGAAATGAATTTTTGAATTTTTTTTGAAAAATGCATTTCTGAATATTTTTTTGTTTTTACATTTTTAGGTTTTTACTTGTACTTTTCGAAAAAAAATACTGTTTTTGAAAAAAAAAAATTTTTCTCAAAAATTTTGCGAATTGAAAAATATTTTTGCATTTTTTTTTAAAAACCCATATTTAAAATTTTTGTTTTTTTTTTTAAAAAAAACTTTGATTTATTCTGCGTTGAATAACGTAAAAATTTTTGCGGGGAAAAAAGTATTTATATTTTTTTTTTAATTTTAACAAAAATTAAACAGCTAAAATTTTGTAAATTGAAATGAATTTTTGAATTTTTTTTGAAAAATCCATTTCTGAATATCTTTTTGATGAACTTCAGATTACAGCTTGATCTGCAAGCTTCAAAATGATATGCCATAACATGAGTGCAAGTAATTAATTAAAATGATTAAGCCACTAAACGCGCGCTGTACTACGCGTTGAAAGACTACTGCACTCATTTTAAATTTCAGTTTTAGTTTTCAGGTTAACGGCTCAAACATTTTAATTAATTACTTGCACTCATGTTATGGCATATCATTTTGAAGCTTGCAGATCAAGCTGTAATCTGAAGTTCATCAAAAAGATATTCAGAAATGGATTTTTCAAAAAAAATTCAAAAATTCATTTCAATTTACAAAATTTTAGCTGTTTAATTTTTGTTAAAATTAAAAAAAAAATATAAATACTTTTTTCCCCGCAAAAATTTTTACGTTATTCAACGCAGAATAAATCAAAGTTTTTTTTAAAAAAAAAAAAAAAAATTTAAATATGGGTTTTTAAAAAAAAATGCAAAAATATTTTTCAATTCGCAAAATTTTTGAGAAAAAATTTTTTTTTTCAAAAACAGTATTTTTTTTTCGAAAAGTACAAGTAAAAACCTAAAAATGTAAAAACAAAAAAATATTCAGAAATGCATTTTTCAAAAAAAATTCAAAAATTCATTTCAATTTTCAAAATCTTAGCTCTTTAATTTTTTTTAAAATTAAAAAAAAAATATAAATAATTTTTTCCCCATAAAAATTTTTACGGCATTAAGCGCAGAATAAATCAAAGTTTTTTTTTAAAATAAAAAAAAAATTTTTAAAAAATGGTTTTTTTAAAAAAAATGCAAAAATAATTTTAAATTCGAAAAATTTTTGCAAAAATTTTTTTTTTTCAAAAACAATATTTTTTTTTCGAAAAGTACAAGGAAAAACCTAAAATCGTAGGTATACCAATTATTAATTGATAGAGTTTGCTGTAAGCTATGAATTTTCGAAAAAAACACTTATTCTGAAAAAGTACAAAAATCGTGAATTTCATACCCGCGTATCTCATCAACAAATAATACTAGGGCAAATTCCTGAACGCAGTTTTATTGCTGGACATCGATATAACAATAATGCCAAATTTCAGCCAAATCGGAGCCAAAAAATTTTTTCGCTGGCGTTTTCGCGTATTTTACCCCATATATCATATGGTATATTCCAAAAGAATGTTACAAAACTTTGTAAGAAAAAAGTAACAAAGGCATTGTTTTGACAAAAAATAAACGGGATTGTACAAATGGGTGTGTCACCACCCACTGAAGCAAAAGCTTTAAGTTATGATATCTAGATCAGGGTTCCCAAGTGTCCTGTTTTGACCCGGACAAGCCCAAAATTGCAGGTCAAAGTCGGTGGCCCTGTTAAAATGTCGGGATGATTTTTGTTTTTAATGAGCAAAAAATATAAAGAAGGGTCATCAAAATTTTTCCACATAAAACTATTCATGAAGTTTTTTTCTCAAAAAAAGTTTTTCTCTTTATTTTATTTTGTAATGGTCGGGAATTCCTTCATTTCAATTTTGGTACTGGGGTTTTTATTTCAATGCTTTTCCTTACTATACCATAGACATATGTATGTATTTTGACTTTTATCGACACTGTTGTTGGAGTTTTATCGACCTTTTCAATGTTCGATTATTTTCCGCTTCTACCGACTTCTTCCAGGTTTTCGGATACTATTTGATACTTTTCGACTTATATTGACTTTTTCGTTGTTTTCAATACTTTTCTGAATGTCTCGATGTTTTTCCACATTTTTCTGCTCCTAATTTGTAGATGTTTTTCGATACATTTCTACTATTATCCGAGGCTTTTTGAAACTATTTGATACTCCTCAACGTTTTTTTTTTTAACAATTATCTACTTTATTGATGTCTCTCGATACTGTTCGGTTTGCCCGATGTTTTCTGATATTTTTCGATACCTTTTTTTAAAGGTTTTTGAACTTTTTCGATTCAATTCGCAGTAGCGTACCTAGGGCGGGGCGAGGGAACGGCAAAATGATCCTCTTATATATATGTTATTTTGGTTAGGCTTTTGTTGAATTAAAAGTGGGAATATTTTTTTTTTATTTTAGCAAATGTTTATAACTTGAGAGGGCGTGTGTACGTGATTTTGTAATTTAATGTAAAATATATCTCATTTTGCTAGCGTTTTTGGAGAAGCAAGAGTGAGGACCTTTTTTTTAGTCAGTAAAAACAACGGCAACTCAACTATTCGCCCCGGGCGCCAAATATGCACGGTACGCCACACATGATATAATGTTTGTTTATATGTAATAGACTATTTAATGAAAATAACTAAAAATATATATAAAATGTTCATCAAATAACTCAAAAAACAAGTTTCTTTCCACCAAATAATACGCGGAAGAAACCGCAGGCAACATACATTCTACACACTCAGCAACTTTGTTAAGACTTTGAAAATGCTACACACAAGGGAATGTTTGTATCTTGCACACCATATACATATGTAAATATGAATATGTTCAACAACTATAAAAAATATTTTACCCTATATTTGACAACACACTTCTACAATCAATTAAATTTCCCATTTGAGTGAAGTTAGAAGAGCTGCTACACAAACTAAGGAAGCAGCTCTCAAACAAAAAAAAAAAAAAAATAATGGGAAAATTGTGAAAAAGTTTATTGTGTTTTCGGAGAAAATATGTTTTATGGTAATGTGGTTTATCATATAAAAAATGCATTTTACTCCGAGAATTGTGTTGTTTTATATAACACAAAATATTTTAAGCAAAGCAAGTTATAGTTGTATATTAGCCAAGTTTCTTGCTCTGAGTACATGGTAATTTATGAAAAAGATATTAATCTCTTTGTTGGTGCTAGTTGCAACTATTCAGGATACAATGCTTTTAAAAACCACGAGTAAATAGTAGTTTTTTTTTACAAATATTCTTTCTTTTTTAGCTTTCCGATTTGGAACAAAGAGTCGTTGAAGCAGAAGAGCGAGCTGAAGAAGCTGAAGATAAGGTAAGCATGTGACTACTTCTTATAACTTAAATTTAAAATATAAAAAATATTTAACGCGCTGCGTTGCACGCGTAGCCTATTTTTTCTGCGAAGACAAACAATTTAAATTTAAGTAGACTGTTATTTTTGATTATTCTTTACAAACTCCGGGTTGTTGTCGTTTGCAATGTAAATTGAAAATTTTAGAATGAGAGCGAGAGAGTAAAATTTGAATATTTCGTTGTTTCTCTTCTTATTCCATTGCAATGGAAAAAACATAAACGAAAAACACACACAAACACATTGACTTGCCATTAAACGCATTTAATTTTTTTTTAAAAATTTTAAAACTTTAATAATTTGATATTTAATAGTAATATAATGATAATTTTTATTGAAGATTATGATCAAGCGTCATATAATATGACTCATATTAGGCTTAGTAGTTTTTCCGTGATGCGCTAACATCGAAATGCAGCAATTGGATGTCCATTAATTACGTCATGTTTTTTTTTTTTGAAAATACGGACCTCCCCCCTCCCCTTGGTGAGATTTAGTGAGTTCTGGCGGGACCTCAGCCTCCCTTCCATGAAACTAACGGCTGTTTTTTTGCTATTTGTTTTTTCAGTGTAAGTTTTTTGACACCTCACGCATGATTCGTAACATGTGTCAACGCCAAAAATGCTCAGTAAGGTTTGCCATTCTACCATGAAAAGACTAACAAACGAAAAGCGCTTGCAAATCATTGAATTTTATTATTAAAATTCGTGCTCTGGGAGAAATGTGAAAATGAGAAAAATTTTCTTCAGCGACTAAGCTCTTTTTTGGCTCAATGGGTACGTCAACAAACAGAATTGCCAAATTCGGTGTGAAGAGCAGCCAGAGGCAGTTCAAGAGCTGTCAATGCACCCTGAAAAATGCACTGTTTGTGGGCCGGTGGTATCATTGGACCGTACTTTTTCAAAAATAATAAAAATCGAAACGTTATAGTCAATGGAGCAAGGTACCGTGCGGTGATCACCGACTTTTTTTTGTTGCCTAAAATGGAAGAATTGAACTTGGTTAACATGAGGTTTCAACAAGACAGCGCCACATGCTTCACGGCACGCGATACCATGAACCTATTGAGAAGCGAGTTTGGTGAGCAATTAATCTCACGTTTTGGAGCAGTCCATTGGCCGCCAAGATCATGCGATTTGACCCCACTAGACTAATTTTTGTGGGGCTACGTGAAGTCTCTCAAGCTACAGTTGCAACCCTGGAGGACAACATTACAGCGGCCATTGGTGATATACCGACTGAAATGCTGGAAAATGTATGTCAAAATTGGAGCTTACGGATGAACCAACTCAGGCGTAGCCGCGGGCAAATTTACATGAAATAATCTTTGAAAAGTAAATGGCAGGAATTGATGTATCGCTCCAAATAAATATTTCATTCACTATTGAAAATTTTCTGTCCTTTTTAGAATTTTCAAAAACCAAATGCCGATTGTAAAGTATACTCTCCGCATTAAAAAGTTGACGTGAGATTTTCATTGACCTCCCCTCCCCCTTGGTGAGACTTTTTTTTCGATTTGTTGATCCACCCTAATTTATATATCATACATATCTTTACAAGTATAAATTATTTTAAAGAGTTTCCAAAAATAATATTTATATGTGATATATACTCTTACCTGCTCATTTTTTTGACGCCTTCAAATTCATGTATGATCCACAAGTTTTCTTTGTATATTGATTCAATAAAATGTTTCTTCAAAATATTATTTAAGGCTGGCAACTGCGGCAGCATAATCTGCGAATTTATGATCCACAACTTTTGTTTGTGCATTCATTCAGTAAAATGTTGACTTAAAAGAGGGTTGGTCAGTTTGCTGTCGAACCATATGTCTGTGTCAAAGCTTGCACGAAACTTATTTCACTCTCTTGTTGGAATATAGTGGCTGCAAGTGAAATATTTTGGAAAATTTAAAAATGCTTAAAATAAAAGAAACATTGAAGTAAAAAAGCATTTCAAAATAAAAATCTCGTTAGAAGTCATAATTGATAATAAAAATTTAAGATTATAGCAAAAAGTTTTAAATTGGAAATTTGTGCCAGCAACAGAATAAGTACTTTCTATGAATGCAGACGTTACAGAAACCATAAAAGAGGAAATGAAAGGTAGATTTAGTGGAAAAAATTCGAAGACAGCGCGACATGTTCTTGGGAAAATAACAATTTAAAATTATAATACTTCTTAAGGACTCAATTGCGACGAATTGGCATATGTATAATGAGCATTAATAGGATTTACAAAATGCCAACAATAAAATAAATAATTCATATCAGTGTTTGAAGCGCCAGTGCTTAATTTAATAAGAGCAGTCAATATTTGGACAACCTGCAACAACGAATTTAAAAGATCCTCATTTTTAAAATTGCAAATTTTAAATTATGCAAACATAACGTAGATATTAATAGCAAAGTTTTATAATATCAAAATAAGTTAAAAATATATATATATATAAATATAAATGGATTACTATTCACACACTTTTGCCAGCCATTCAGTGCGCATGTCACGACTGTAATGGAATATGGCTACCGCTATCGTGCAAATGCAGAAATCCTATAAATTGACTGTCAAAAAACTTAAACGTCAGAAACAACTGACACAAAATTTATGACAAAATCAAAGCATTTTAGTAATAATCGACAAAAAATAAAAAAAAACCTAATGAAATAGTTTATGTAAATAAAAAAAAACATTAAAATGCACAAGAGAACAGATAAGCTTAAGTTTTCAATAATTTAGCAAAAATATGTTTCCAGCTATAACAAAAAAAAAAAAAAAAAATATTTTGATATCATGAAGATCAAATTAAAAAGCAACATTGTGAATATCCTTCGGCTGTGAGTTTTAAAAACAAGGATTTGTAAAAAAAAGATTCTTCATGTGTGACATATTTTCAATACATTTTCCTTGTGATACGTTGATACGCTGCTGTATTTGGCTCTCTTTAGTTTTGAATGGAAAATTATCGCAGAAAGGTAGGTAAATAAAACTAAAATTATATACCCTTGCTTGAGTTCACACTTGTACACTTGTAGAAGCATAAGGCTTAGCTAATTGTCTGAGGTTGCACTGGAAACTATTCACTTGCGTCTTTAGTATTTGGTCTTCGGCTTCACTAACAGTTGACATCAGTCTTGTCTTGGGTCTATAGGGTGTTGCAAATGTCGGCTACGCTGAGAAAACGATTTGTTTGAATAAACCAAATGTATATTTCATATAGAGCAATCAAATATTTATTTGAGTCAAACATATTGTATTTGGATCAAATAGTAGTATATGTTGGTTGAAGTATTTTATGTTTGACTCAATCAAATATTCAATTTCTTTACATAGAATATAATTTGTTATATGCAAAGAAATCATTTTCTCAGTGTGCATGGATTTTTTTGCAATATTTATGGCTTTAGGTCGATTTTCGGCTTATACTGAAATTTCTAGGTTCCATGCTTAAGAAATGGCACTTTACAAAACTGAGATATGCGAGAGTGCAGATAAACCGGATCTTTATAAATTTCTAGGAGACCGGACAGACGTTGTTCTACCCGTACCGGTAGGTGGTGCGATGACCTTAACTTTTTATAGTCTTTGTCTTTTAGGGCCGGTTTCACAGTGTTTAGTTAACCAATTAGTTAGCTTGACTAATGTCTGTTAGTTAACTACCGAATTTAAGTTGTTCAGTTTCACAGTCCATTGGTTAACTATTAATAATTTTTGTACAAAATTTGGCATCACTTCACAAAACATTGTTTTTTATTTGACATTTTATAGTTTGCGAAATGGAATCAACAACAAGAACTTCTAAATTTTCGGCAGACGAAATAAATTGCTAATTGCAGCTGATCTGCAACTTTGAAAACATCATCGAATGCAAAAAAACCGATAAACTTTGTTTTTTTATTTTTATGTTCGTTATGACAGCAATCAGCTGTTAGTTAACTATTAGTTAACCTGCCAAATTTGGTTGGTTAACTAATTGCTATGAAACTGAAATTGAATAGTTAACCTCAAATCTCTAGTTAACTAAACACTGTGAAACCGACCCTTGTACATACATATCGGTCATTCTTATAATAAGTGCACACTTTGTTTTTTTGTGACGTTCTTGAACATTTTTTGAAACGAAATATCTCAAAAACTATAGTAGATAGGATAAAAAACTATTCAATCATATTTGTTAAGAAAGACTATAACTTTATAAAAAAAGTTGAAAAAATTTAAATAATTTTGTTAAAACACTAATTTTTTTAATTAAAAAAATTTTTCTCAAAATGTTTTCAATGTAACATCCTCTGTTTTTTTTTATTTTTTTATATGTTATTTCTCAATCAATCCTAAGAATGCATGTGCTCTCATATCGAAATTCCCGCCACAACTTTGGAAACTACGAATTTTTTACTGATGATGCGCTCCTTGTTTTTTCAACATAAAATTCGACATAAAATTTTTTATTTAATTTTTTTTTTGTAATGTTATTTTCAATCAATGCTAAGAATGTATCTGCATTCAAATCGAAATTCCCGACATAACTTTGGAAAATATTAGTTTTTATAAAGGCGCTCATTAGTCTAATTGTATGAATTGCATGATATTTTCCATTATATGCTGAAAAAACATAAATCGGTCAAGTCGTTCAGAAGTTACAAAGATATAATATTTTAAAAATTAATTTTTTTCAAAAATTTTGCAAACTTGTGGCGCAATAATTGTCCGTTTATGACAAAAAGATTTATGATTCATTATCATTATCACTTGGGGGAGGGGGAGGGGAATCAATGATATTTTGAATTGAATCGATGTTATTAGTAACAATATCAGATCCTTGGGGGGGGGGGCAATTACCTCCCTAGCCCTACCCAATTGACGCCTCTAATTCAAATAAAACTTACAAAAAAAGATAATTCATAAAAATCAGAGACTTCATGATTCAGCTCCTTTTGTTTTGAATTGCACTGTTCCATATACATAGCATTTGAGTTCTCTCAATGGATTCGCTTGGAGTAGCTGCGAGTGTGTTCATTTATGTAAGTTGAAGACTAGGATTAATAAAGGACTAGTTTAAAATTAGAACATTTATATGAAGTGACTCACTCTTTCCTATTTGCAATGAATAGCAAAGCCAATTAACCTGTAATTTATTCAAGGAACTAAATGAATAGGATTTTTAATTAAAAAAGTTTTTTCTTTTACCTTTTGTATAGAAATATAGAAATTGATTTGCTTACATTTTGATTTGAACTTTTCATGTCATTTACTGCTGTGCAAGCCCAATCAATTAGTAATGTTGACCCTGTTGGAAATCGAGTAAATACACCCAACGAGAAACAATAGAGCAAAGATTTACAATTGACCATTATCTTAGCCAACCAAAATTTGTTTAGTACTATGTACTTGAATAATTTGGCTGCGTAATTTAAATTACGCGCGGAAGCCTTACATTGTTTTAAATAGAACTGTACACATGTATTAAACGATAATGCTTGGTGAAGCATAGGTCGGTGGCACCCCAATATTATTATTTTTTTGGTTAATTTAATTTTAGCTGTGTTTTATTCGCCAAGTCGCTATCTATATGCGAGTAAAACGATCTAAGTTTCCTACTCGTTGCTTATAGGAGAACTCGTTGTTCTTCTTTCTATGTTTTTGATTTCAAATTACTTTTTTTTGCAGCCTGACGTTTTAAAAATTTAAAAATTCCACATTCCAATTCTTCTTCTTTTCATTTCAAAATGCACGAAATAAATGGAATTTACGACCCAAAATACATAAAAAAGTATGTGAAAAACCAGATCTTTTTTGTGTAACCTAGTAATATAGATCATTCAATCATAAAAATAAAGATAAAAGTTTCAAAATTCCAAAAAAAAAACTAGAAAAAATTGTGATTACATCTCGAACTGCAGCTTAAAAGTTGCGTAATATAAAGTAGAATTTTAGGAAAATTTTTAAAGAAAATCGAAGGGGTCGAACTTTTCGAAAATGTCGATTTTAATCTTTAAACGTTAATAGCTAACTGATAATTACTCCGAATAATTTTTTTTTTATTTTTTTTTGTTTAGAAACAACATTCAAATAAAAAAATGATACCCCACTTTTTATTGATATCGATATTTATTTCTTGTCTATCGTTAATTGAACATTTTTTGCCCTAAAATTTGAAAAACCGATTACTCAATAACGGTTTCGAATACAAGACTAGAAATTGATGTGCTTGTTGCTTTTAATACGCACTAAAATATATCAAAAAATAAGCGAAATCGAAGAGGGTCGGGCTAAAACCTCGGTGATTTGGCATGGAATGCGCCATATATCTATATAGGGGTTGTGAGAGAGTTGTGTGCGAATAGCTGCAGTTTTTTTTTATCCTTTGTACTCCTGATTTGAAATAGTACGATCACTGAGTTAACCTTTTTTACCTAGTTAACCAAATATTATAAATAAAAATTTCTCTTGCCATCATCAATGAGTTTTCGTAATGGTAATGGCTGTTTATGTTCTGTCAAACAATGCAGCAGACGAAATACTCACTCTGCAAAGTGGAAAACATAATTTTTTTTTTTGGAAAAATAAAATTATTCTATAAACTTAAAATAAAAAAGTCGCAGCTTCTTGGCTGCGGTTTTTACTGCGGCTGCCTCGCTTTTTGCTTAACTAATGGTGCGTGCATCCGTCATCAGTTTCGAAGCGTCTCCATTGTAGCTGCATCTTTCTGCTTTGTATTTCTATTTTTTCTGTAAGACTCTGGCGCTCCAAGTTAATATTCATCAAGAAGGCTAAAATTCACTGTATGGTTATGGTGTGTGTCGCTACATGCACTCAATTGTAAATTATAAATTTGCTTAAAATAGATCTTTTTGAAACATAGGGTGGATATGGTTTGTTTTTAGGAATGCTTTTTCGTTTAACATTGGGAGCAAATTTTAGTCTGCGACTATAGTGAAGCTGCTAGCTGTACTATGTGCTGAGCAGTGAGCGATACGAAAATCAGTTACACGTGTTCTTATGGGACCAAACATAGTGAAGCTGTTCTGTCCAATGCTTTTTTTTTTTTGCGGTAGATACGTTCCTTAGAAAAGCGTGCAAAAACAAAAAAAAATCGTCTAAAAAAATGCAGGCGAAATATGGTAAATTTGGGATAAGTTCCATAACTTTAAAAAATCGTGTGAGATTCAAAAACTAAATATTTTCCCAAAACCCGTGCAAAAAATTCTGAAATTTTAATCTGAAAATTTCATCATGGAATTAAAAAAAAAATTCAATTTGAGCATCAACTTTAAGATTTTATTGAAATTATTTATTGCATCCTTCAAATTGGAACGCTTTAACTCAAAATAAATACTGAATAACAAAATGCTGTATTTAAGTTGAAGAACAACAATATAAAGAAAAAATTGATAATAAAATTTGGGTATTCCCCCAATTGCAATATGTAGCTATATAAATAAGTTTACTGTAAGACACTGTAAAAATTAGAATTACAAAAAGTTTTTTTGGGATTCGTGCTAGAACAAAAAATTCGTGTAAAAAAAGTATTTGTTCTTATTTGTGAACCGTGTTATTTCAAAATCGTGTAAAAAACCGTGTAAAAAATAAAGTTGGGTTGAGTTGGCAAATCACACATATTTACTATAATCGTAGCTTTAAAGGGTAGAAAATTTATTTTCTCTAATTAAGACGCATATTTGAGTCAAAAATAGTTGAGCAAGGTCGATTTTAACATATGTATATGTTACCGGCCAAACTAGTTTTAGGCCAAACTAGTTACTGCTAAGCCTTAATATATGCAATGAAATCTTGGTTAAAGCCCAAGGTGCCACTGTATGTCTATTTGGATTTTTTTTATTTAAAATTATTTAGGTGAGGCGAAGCGCGGATAGATAAAAATGAAATTTTAGTGTGTAAATGTGATATTCCAATGGTGCTATTTTTAGGCTCAGTTGATTTTTTTTTAAATTTACATTTATTTTCCATAATTTTGCATTACGGTACCCTACGCATGGGATATTTTAATTGTTTCATTCATAGCATGTAGCAATGCAGATGTAGCAAAACCTATGTACATACTTAGTTTTTAGTCAACTTTACTGTTGGGTCGACTGATCTTACCATTTCCATTTGGAAGACAAATCTAAAATTGAAATCGCCTTAAATTTTCAATAAAAAGGGTGCCGGTAATTAAGTGAAAATTCTAATAGGGGAAGGAAAGACAGCCATGGCGATTTCTGTTGTGTGTACAACAGTTGAGTCTTGGCCAAATATACAAAATATGAATTCAAAATTGTTCGTCGGTATGAAACTGAACAAAAAATCTTAAAACGTTATAGAGTTCTCTCAGAGGCTTTCAAAGGAACACCTAAGGTTTTAGGCAGCAGTGCATACCTACATACTTAGTAGTTTATTTTATAATTAATATAATTTTCTATTCACTCCTAAATTTAGTATACCAGATTTTTCCCCATCATGTCTAATCGGTACCTACTTATCAAATCACACCTTGTTAAATTTAAGGACTGTCCCAGAAAAAACTTTCGGTTTTTATTTTCAATTATAAACAAATACTCAATAGACTGTTTGGTCATTTTTCTTTTTTTTTATTAATAATGACTAGTGTTCGAAATATAAATAACTAAGAATTAATTAAAATTTTTTTTTTTTAATTAAAATTTCTTACTTTTTTCTTAAGGCCCTTCATTAAATTTTGTCCAGTTGTTTCATCGACAGTACGAACCGTCTTTTCCACTTAAATCTGAAGTCTTGTAAGTTTTTTGTAGTCTTACCACTCTTTCGAAGATCTCTTTTCATTAGAGCCCAATATCTCTAAATCGGGCGAAGCTCTGGGCAGTTGGGCAGATTTGCTAATTTTGGTACAAAATTGATCTTTTTTACTTTTATACCATTCCATCGTAGCTTTAGAGTAATGAGAGGTTGCCAAATCGGGTCAGAACATCACTGTACGCTCATGTGCACGAATAAATGGTAGAACACGTTTTTCGAGGCACTCGTCTATAGAAACTTTTGAATTGATTGTGCGTTGCGTAACAAAGAAGCTTCTTCTGAGGCCACAGGTACATATGACTTGCCAAACCATATATTGCTTCGAAAATTTCGAAATTTTTGCCGCTTTGAATTTACTAAGCATATGCCCCTTTTTCGGTGACGTATAATATTTGTGCGCACGTAGCGACTTAAAATCTGATTTGACGTAAGTTCCGTCGTCCATAACGTGGAAATCAAATTTAGTCTGATACCTCTCATACAATTTTCGGGCTCGTATCTGAGCCATCAACTTTTTTTCATCAGAACAGTCTAGTACTTTTTGAACACTATATGTCTTCAGCTTACTTTTTTCCTTAGTTCTTTGTACAGTAGATTTTGATGTTCTTGATCTATCCGCCATATCTCGCACTGAGGTGCTGGGATTCTACTCAAAAAGACCCTTCACCTTCACCACTACCCTTGAGTTAGAAAATGCTGGTTTTCTGCCAGAACCCTTTTTTCGTAAAACAGGTAGACCCTTCTTATAATTAGAAATAACTATCAAAACAGTTCTATCTGATGCATCAAACATTTTTGCTATAGCTGAATATTTTAACTCTGGGTTTTGCAGATATGTGGGCAAAAAGAGTTCGCGGACTTTTTGTTGTTTGCTAAACATCTTTGTCGGTAAAAGTGCTATCACCAAGTGTTATACATCATATTAAACATCACTTTATATTGAACAAATATTGTGTCTTTTTAGACCTATAAGATTGTCAGGTAGAGTATAATCAAACAAAATAATGCCGAAAGTTTTTTCTGAGACAGTCCTTAGTTACATTGCCTTAAATAATTCTCTCTCTGTGCCGTTTTGAAGTTTTTGGTTCTACGGAAGACACCACGTCCTCTTATTTACATTACCTTAAATAACTCTCTCAATATGGCGTTTTAAATGTTCTATATATATCAACGGTAGGCGCGTTCGCAAACCACTTTAAGCCATTTTCCTTAAACAAACAGACTGACAGACGATAATGGCTAAAACGACTCAGGAGGTGTTGCTGATCAAGAATATATGCATACATACTTTTCTATGGCAAAATGAATATACTCCGTGTGTTGGCTTTTAAAAAACCTGGTTGCTAGTAAATGATGTCTACGATCCGCTGTAGAATAATTTAGCGAAATTTTAACGATACGCCGCTATCCGATACTTTAAGTCACAATACGTTACGAGCCACCAATCTTCCACTTCTCTTTGTCTGCACAAAAGTATTAATACTTTTCTTGCGAGGTAATGTCAATGCAGCTATAGTTTTTCGTGCTCTCTCATTAATTGGAACAAAAGTTTTTGGCACCCTTTTTTCTCTCTATCTCTCTTATATTTGATTGCTTCTATTCTATGGAATCTATTGTATGGCATCTAAACACATTCATTTGAGAGAGTGTCTGCCGTTTAACGTTAAGTTCCCCCGAGTAAGGAACTCAGCTGCAAGGAGTACCACTTTAGTTTCTTCGTGAAGCCCAGCGTGTGCGCTTGCCAATTTTTTACCGGTGTTTTTGATGTTCAATATACCTATGTAAATCAATTGAAATTCATAAGCTCATAGGGGGTTCAGTTGTTAAAATATATGAGTAAAAAACTTAAATTTTGAAACACTATAGATGCAAAAATTTAACAAATAATATCGCAATTATTTTATGTGTTAACATTTAAGAAAAAAAAAATAATATGAAAGTTATTTTGTGATTTAGATTTAATCTAAAAACTTTGATAAATATTGCAAACCGTTGCAGAAAATAATAACAATTTGCCGTATTTTATAATAATACATTAAGGTGTATTCATATAAAACATATTCCATACGTAAAATATTAGTCACAAAATATAAACGAAAACCTACCCTCAAATTTCCTTTTGCTGAAGTTTTGCCTAAGCCTGGGATGTATTTCTGTAACGTGAATTTAAGGGTTACTTACTGGTTGAAAACTCCCTATATATTTTTATTTCCTGACTCACTTGAATTTTTTTTGATAGACTAATATTTTAGAAAATTGTATTGTTAAGGTGCTATGCATTGAGAATAGAAAACATGTAAAAAATAAAACAAACACTTTTAAATTTTAATTGTGATATAAAAAGAGCTCACATTGGAGGTTCAAATTCGAGTGGTTTACATGTAAACGAAATGGAGTATATTGAACCAATTTGCCCAACAAGGATTCGCACACGAATTTTGTTGAAATGTAAGTTATTTATAAAATTGTTTTTATTTTTTTATGTTTCAAAATTAACCCAACGGAAAACAACTGAAAAGCGTACAAAGCGCTTCCGATGTGCTTCAAGAGAAGCAGGAAGCTGCTTTCAATGTCACCTCTCACTGCATATATTTTGTAACATATGATGTCATTGTGGAATCATATAAAATGCAAAGAAGCTCATCTGAACTGCTCTCCTTGGATGCAGCAACTCCAAGGCACTAAACTTCATATACATATACGAGTATATCTGTAGCATTTTGGTAGATCCGACCTAAGTGAATCCATGACATTTTCCTTTTTCAAATCACACTTAAGATTGTTTCTTTTTAATTTATTTATTTATAAGATTTTTGCTTAAACATAAATTTTTTAAGACTTAACATATCAATTGAAGGGAATGACAGAATTAAAGAATTTCTTTTGACCACCATAACGATACCAGCTTTAATATTTTTTTTGCACATTTTCCGCTGACAAAATTATTTTTTTTTGATGTTACGAATCCAGATATAAATGCTATAAAATATACAATCTCATGCGACGCGACACTTGTCTGAGCGGAAACAAATGCTGGCGACAAAAGGGCATTCATCCTATGGCTGCATTTGCCGAAAAGAAAATAGTTGTGTACGAATTAAAAAAAAAAAAACCATAAGAAATCCTTTTCCGCATGCTGCAGCAGCTGAATTGTGAAGAAAAATTGCTTGTCTAGTTTTTTCTGTCGAGCATTTTCATGCCAAGAGAGTTTAACATGGAGTATAAGTCTTAAGTATACGTACAAAGTTTTGGACAAAGTTTGTCTCTAGTAAAAAACGATGTGGCTATTAAATCTTGCAGACAGATTTGCTGCTCTCTAGCACTGACGAAATTGAGATTATTTTAAAAACCAAACTAAGTACTATAATTTTAATTTAACTGCATGTGATTTCCACTTCAAGAAATTTTATATTCAGACATTTGTTAATTAAAACATGAAATGACCAATCTACGAAGTTTAAGGATATAGTCGTATAAGTGTATTTAAAGAAAAATTACTATGGAATACGTTTTTGTGTTTGAAATGAGAATTTTGAAATCTACTTCTTATAACTATTTTTAATAGGACAACCCAGGGCACACGGGGTTTGTAGTACCCCCATATTATTTTTATAAGGACTCATTTCTGACATTTTTGGCATTTACTATATCTTTCCTAGTCTGCTGAGAAATATTAATATGATTTTAATATGCCTTTAGGCTGCGATTAATAACCGTTCAACTTAGATAAATTTTGCAACTCAGGTGTGTCCTAAAATAATTTTCGTCATGCGATTTCAAAATTTAGTTCTGGGGCGTAATGTTCCACCTATTTTAATAGGCTAATTTAAAAAAAAAACATTTTTGATACACCGGATTAAATGTAAGGCAGCTGACTAGTGGCATCTAAGTAAATATAAAATATAATGGAAGAAGTGAAAGAAACAAGTTACGATTCCTAAGGACCTTTTAAATATTGCGCATAGTAGAATTCAAACTCCAGAGTGTAGGAGATGACGAATGGGATTATTATTAATGTAATATAGAAAATTAATAACAAAAATTGAATACACAGAATCTTAAAAAACACTATACTGAGAAAGATATTAAAAAAAAAATTCAGCAATCTACAAAAAATTGGTAGCTTTAGACTAGAGGCTGTCGCATCTTTGTAATGGGGGTGTTATTTAATAAATGTTTACAAAGACGATATATAAAAAAGTGGATACCATGACCAAATAATTAAATATATGGCAAAGAAAAAAAAAAAAAAAAACTACAAAAATATTTTTCATAGTCATGTTTCAAGTAACACAAGCAATTTTCCATAAAAAATTTTGTTATAAGACATGATACGATATTTCTGATACTGATCCTGGACAGTTTTTGAAAATAAATAAAAATATGGTAATCGATTTTCCAGTTAAATCCACAATTATATCGCAGCACAGGGGAAATAATAGCGCTAGACCCTTGATATTCGGTACAAATGTTTTTTTTTAAGTTAAAACAAAACAAAAAATTTGAAAAATTTGCCTGACGGACACCCCTACTTCCCATACTAAAGTGGGATGTGGTTGAAGCATTTTACTCAAAATAGGTAACAATTTCCATTAATTTGGCAATGCTGATTTCAAAAATGTTAAAAATTGTGCACTATCATTCATAGTTTTCAAGTTAGTAGAAAAAACTCGTTTTGAAGTATCGTGTCTTCTGTTTTTGAAAACCACTCGAACTTATATCTTTTATTCCATTGTTCATCCTATGCTAAAAACTGCTTCGGATGAACTAGTTTGGTCTAGGAAAAACTAGCTTATCCTACGAGTAAAAACTAGTTGGGCCGGTGACATATATTAATTGGATAGAGCACTCTAGTTAAATTGTTTGAAACAAAATGTGCTAGTGCAGCATATTGGCGGAAAGTACATTGTTTTGTTAGGTGACGTCCATAAATAACGTGAGGTGTTTTTTTGAAAATCGGACCCCCCTCCCCATGGTGAGTTCTGGCGAGACTCCCCCCTCCCCTCCGTGAGACTTTCTTTATAAATTTTAGATGTAATCTGCTATAATAATGTATACTCTCTGCATTAAAAAGTCGACGTGAGATTTTCGATCCCCCTTGGTGAAATTTGGTGAGATTTTTCCGGACCCCCTCCCCCCTATTTTGACTCACGTAATTTATGGACGACCCCTTATGTGGTTAGTGGATGCGAATTTTGATTTTAACTAAATGCTACCACCTGACTTAGTTTCCTTAACATGTAATTTATGCCAGTGTTAAGTGGTACAAAAATGTTTTGAAGATTAAAAATATGATTTCATTTCACTAATTTTAAATAGTTCCAGTACCACTAAACATTTTTAGTGGTAATGAGTTTTGACTTCTTCTATTCATTACATCAGTACTAAGTCTTCACGGAACGTTTGTGGTCTAATGCCTCAATTTACAGTAAGAAAAACTATTTAAACTTTACGCTTAACTGTTAATTTAAAGGATGCGGACTTAAACTGCTAAATAAAGGAGGAGTTACAAACTTTTCAGACGCAGAGATGAAAGAAAAACATAAAAGTTTTGTGGCAACTAATCCAGCACGAATGCAATTTATGCTTGTTGCCGTCTTTCCGGACAGACAAAAAGACAGTTAAACTGATACTCAAGTATGGCATGCCAGATGTGCCAGATTCCAGTTGTACTCGTAAGAAGCCATCAGAAACACGAAGTGTAAAGAAGAGCGTACGTTTTATTTTAACACCATTTTATTAAAGTTGACGTTGAGTACAACTTCCGTGGGGATAACAGTGTTGAAAACATAAAAGCTTAATTTAGTACATGTTAGGTATTTGTATGCTAGGGTGTTTACTTTGAAAATTTTGTAGATTTTTTTTTATTTTTTATATATTTTATTACTGAGCAAGAATGTTCAGTACATTTTAGTGCAAAAATTACAATTGCAATATGCATAAGAGGACAAAAATAGGCAACAAGATACTAGTTTTAACCGCTGCTACGAGGTATCATCTGTAAGTTTTAGTAGCCAACGTTTAAGAATTTCGAAGCATGCTAAGTTTTACTTTTTACATTGACCAGTTAAGAATCATAGCAAAATGTAAACACACTGCGCGAAACAACCTAAATTTTTCCCAAAATGTGACGTTTAGGCTAGTTCTTTTGCTAGGGCACGCCAAAGTAGTTCACAAAGTGTAAAGTTTAGCAATTTTGAATCGAACTAAGCGGGTAACTATAAGCATTGTTTTGTGAATACATTCTAGAATTTTTTCTCTAAAATTGAGGGATATTACTTAATATTAATCATTTTTTTGTTTCTTGTATTTTAGGTTCGGGCTATGGAACAAAGGTTGAGTGAATGGCCAAAATTACCGCAAACTACTAACTCACCGATTCACCAAACCCAACATCAACAAACCTTAGTTACACTATCTGCTGTCACCACCCAACAATCTACGGGACTTCCAACAACAGATGCTGTGAAAACCATATCTTCACTCGAAATTCAAGTAGAGGAACAGCGTCAGTTACGTTTACACGACGCTCAACAAGTCGAAGCAAAAGCAGCAAAGATCAAAGAGTGGGTTACTAATAAGCTACGTGAATTAGAAGAACAAAATCAGGTGTTGCGTGAACAGAATCTCAAGTGCAATCAACAGTTGGAGCTTTTAAAGAATCATATAGCCAATCAGCCAAATCGACATAGCAGCATTGGCCCTCATCAAGTTCGCAACAGTTTAAGTTTAGATGTTCAGGATTTTTCAGAGAACAGCGAAGCACGACGTCGTAGTGAAAGCTTAGATCCTCAAGAAGTCATAAATCGACCACTTACCTCCTCATTTCCACATCATCAACATAGACGAAATCTTTCAATGGAGCCTCACGAAATGGAGCGCAACGTTGCTGCGGCTGTTGATGGACTGACATTGCTGCCTTTAACCAGCATATCACAGACAACGATTGCCGATCGCCCAGATAGTTCGGACACAGATACGGCGCATGATTATGCAGAAATTTATACACCGTCATGTGAAAAAATTCCTAGTTGGTTAAAAAATAGTTCAGTACTGGCAATAAGTGGAGGTAACTCCAGTACAACAACATGTGAATTAGGTGTGCCGCGTCCACCAACGCCACCGCTGCATCGTTTCCCCAGCTGGGAGGCAAAGATATATCAGGTTGCAAACGATGGCTTAGTGGCAACTGGGGAGTTGCGCCCTATGCTTAGTACCCAAGAGGCATGCACTTCAATTGGTCGCACAAATGCAGCTCACTCTTTAGATCGCGGTACTCATGGACGTAGTGTAGTAGAAACGAATAGTGTAAGTGGCACTATGGAAAGAGCTTGCACTAGTGCTAATGTTGGGGGAGCAATAGTTGCACCGGGGACACCACAACTGCCAACTCGTGCTCAACAAACTGCCAGCGGGGGATATTGTGATACTCCAGTGCCCGTTTATGCGACTGTAAAAGGCGTAGGTTTTATGAAAAAATAAATTCTTATTATATTTTTTTATAAATTAAAATTTTGAATTATATATTCAGTTGTTCGCATGTGAAATAAATAATTTATCCGTTTCTTTATACAGCGCGCCTCACAAATTCGTTCCATGCCTTTTACCGGCGATTCAACTGATGATTCTAGTGACGGCGAGGATCACGCCGTTATGTTGACACACAATTCACATAACTCATCGAGTACAGACAATACGGAAACATCAACGTCGGGTACAGCGTCAAGTCCATCAAAAAGTTTAAAAACTTCGTCAAGTTTAAGTCCTGCTAAACGTAGCGGATCCGAGAGTCCAAAAAATACTAGAGCAAGGGGTATGTTACACATGAGCAATTAAATTGTTTTACTGTTTCCCTATGTACGTAGTTGGTTGAAGTTGTTTTGAAGTGTTAAGTTTTACAGATTGAGTCCAAAAATTCTAAGTTATTAGAATGTATAATCTTAAAAACACATGTAAACTATTTTTGTGTACCTAATTTTTGTTTGTTTTCCTCCAAAAATAAATTATGATGCCTGAGAGATATTTTGACGTAAACGCCATTTGGTCATTGTTTGAGTAAGTATAAGGACAAATAGATCATGCCAATTCAGACTAAGATTTTGCGTAGTTTTCTATGCTAAAATATACTAATTTAATTCTTTTCAGACCCTTTACGTCCCATATATATGTAAATCAATATCCATTGCAATCAGATCTGTGAAAGAGTGCATTAATTTCCAATTTGAATTCATGAGAAACTCCGCATTCAAAGTGCAGCTTTTTAAAAATGAAGTCGCCTGCAGACTTCAATGCCATAAGTCTGCAGTCTTTTCTATCGCAAAGAATGCAATTATTTTGGTGACATTACATTTTGGATTGAAAGAATCGTGATTGCATTGAAGTCACCTCAAATCACTTTAAAGCCACTTGAAGCCGCTGAAGTCACTTGAAGTAGCTGAAGTCACTTGAAATCGCACGCTTTTTGCTCTTTAGATACGTAAATTATTTTTAATTAAACTCGTACAAGCTAAATTGCCTGGTGTTACTTGGGCTTAAACGAAAGAAATGCAATGTATTCCCAATTTATTCATTGAGTTTATCACTTTGAAGTCACCTAAAATCACTTTGAAGACACTTGAAATCGTTAAAGTCACTTGAAGTCGCTGAAGACACTTGAAGTCAGCTGTTCTGAATTAATTCCAAAATTTATATATCTTCTATACATATGTATAGAACCTGAGAGCGATTTGAGGTGACTTCAATGCAATCACAATTCTTCCAATCATGATTCCAGTCCAAAATGTGATGTCACCAGAATAATTGCATTCTTTACAATAGAAAAGGCTGCAGACTTATGGCATTGAAGTTTTCAGACGACTAAATTTTTTAAATAGCTGCCCACTGAATGCTGCATTTTTGGCAGTGACTTCAATGGATTTCAATTGAAAATGAATGCGCTTTTGCAGCTCTGATTACAATTTATTTATTTTTCCAAAAATATCATGACATATGACAAACAGTATTGCATGTAAGAAAAAAAAAAAAAAAATTGAGAAATAAGCACAGACTGTATACGAACTCTAAATGATTCTATTCATAACTTTACAACAAAGAATGTGGAGTTTGTAAAATATTTCTCAAACCACTTACTAATTTTTTCAGGTAAAACTAAAATTTAAAATTCTATTAGCACTCGATTTCTTGAAATTGCTTGCTTTGGCATATACTTTAAAATACCTCTCAGGCGATGATTTCCCTTGTCCAACAATATTTATAGTACGATAAAAACAAAGTGGTTAGTTTCATGCTCTCTGAGTATGATATAAAGCGTTTGAAAACAAATTTACTAATCATTTTACTTTTATTTTTGCCTCAATTCATTTCATTGGTTATTTTCATTTCAACCTTCAAAATTACATTTTACACACTTAACAGTTTCACTTTCCTACATCACCACTACCTATACACACCGCAGTAAATTCCCTTCAAACAACAATCATCTACGTATCCCCCACGTATGTGGATCAGTAATTTCAGATCTTTCATTTGAATCAGGCTTGTCGGATGATTATGCGATACCACCAGATGCTATTTCCGAATCTACCTGTATGGACGCCTCTATGCCATCACTTTTAATGCGTCAATCTTATGTTGATTCACCAAATCGAAAAATTGAATCCCTCGAAAAGGTAATTTAGCAATAAATCTATATGCATATATTTAATGTTCGGTCACTGACTAGAAAGTAAAATATTAGAAGCACCCATAAAAAATTTGAAGTTAAAAATTTATAATTATCAAATTTTAATTTTCACTGCAGATGGGCCACTTGGCCAAGCTCGGCGGTAAATTAAAAACATGGCGTAAGCGTTGGTTTGTACTTAAGAATGGCATGCTTACTTATTGGAAAACGCAACACGATACCAATCGTAAGCCACAAGGTCTGATTTTACTTGACGAAGTATGTCGAATTAGTCGTGCTGATGGTGCTTCCACTTTTGAAATTGACACTGGCAAGAAAGTGTATTATCTAACGGCGGACTCAAATGCAACGATGGATGATTGGATACGCGTACTTCAAAATGTTCAGCGTCGAAATGCTACGAAATTGCTGCTCAGTCGTGATGATCAAAAACCAACAGTGCAAGGATGGGTGACGAAGGTAAAAAACGGTCACGCTAAAAAAAGTTGGTGTGTTCTCTTGGGCAAGATGTTTCTATATTTTAAAGCTCCCGGCGAAGTAGTAAGTTGCTTAGAAACATTATTATATATTTTAATATAAATTATTAATTTATTTAAAGAATCCATTGGGACAAATAAATATGCGAGATGCTCGCGTTGAAGAGGTTGAACACGTGTCGGACTCTGACTCAGAAGAGCGCGAGGATCCATCACAAAGTCAGGCACGATTAACAGTCGCTATCTATCCTGCACATCAAGGACCGACTTATTTAATACTGCCAGGCAAACAAGAACGTGATAATTGGATTTACCACTTGACAGTGGTATCAGGAGGTGGTCTTCATGCAGGCACACAGTATGAACAACTTGTGCAAAAGCTTATGGAAACGGATGGTGATCCAAGTACGTTTTATAACAAAACAAACTTCAGGACTTATTACAAAAAAAAATGGAAAAATAAATACTCAAAAAAAAAAGAAAGAGAGAAAAAAGAAAGAGAAAAAAAAGAAAGAGAAAAAAAAGAAAGAGAAAAAAAAAAAGAAAAAACAGAGAAAAGGCACCGGGAACTTAGTTCAAAAAATTTTTGTTTAATATTTTAGAGGATGTAAATTCTCCGATAGTAGCCGAAGGCCGCCCACTTACCCTAACGTACTAAAATTTCAAGAAAATTGGAAGTGCGGCCGTTAAAGTAAATAATAACCCTAGTTTATCCTAGGCTAAGCTGGTTCATCCTAACACGCTTCGGATGAACTAGTTTGACCTAGGAGAAACTATCAAACATATACTTTAGATTTGTTGGTGCATTCTATGAAACACTTTTATGCCATTGAAGATTTTTTGAGGAACTATACAATATATATAATTGTTTATAGATTGCGTACTTTGGCGGCATCCTATACTTCTACACACCAAAGACGTCATAACTGCTCCACTTTCATCTTTACATTCAGAGGCTGTGCAGCCGGAAGCTATTAAACTGTTTAAGGTAATCATTTTTTTTAATCTTAAAATCAAAGTAAATAATTTTGATTTTATTTCTAACAGAGTTGCCAACTTTTTATGTCAGTTGCTGTCAATCAACCTGGCATCGATTATCATGTGGTACTTGCTCAAAATGCTCTGCAGCACAGTCTAGATATGCCTGAGTTACAAACGGAAATGATGTGCATTTTAATAAAACAGACCTCCCGACATACAGGTCAAAAATTAAGTGTCGGCGTCCAGGTAAACAAGAAACTGGGCAAACAAACGCGTGTAAGTTTTTTAGTTGCAAAGAGCTTTTTTTTGTTTTTTGTTCTGAATTTTGGTTTAGATGCTATACGCTTCCCTAATGCTTTAAATTTTAGTACTGCTCCTCAGACGTAAATAATCGTTAGTTATCAATCTTTTATTTATACATATATCTCATGGTTCAAAAATTTAGACACATATGTACATACATACATCTATACACATGTACATTAGAGATGTTGAAAACAACCTTATGTTTTTGAATTCTTCGGGAATGCCTAATATTCGAAAATTTACTCCTTTTCGAGTATATCCTCAATAAAAAAAAAAATTCTGCTACCAGAGCTGCAAAACTTTCAGTTTTCCAGATTCGGGTAATAAAATCTTTTTTTGATTGAGGATATACCCGAAAAGGCGTACATTTTGGAAATTTAAGCGTTCCCGAAAAATTCTAGAGCATGTGGCTATTTTGAACATGTCTAATGCACATAAGTAAATACCGCAGATAGAAAATTTATATATACATACATAAATCATTTTTAAAGAAGATCGGGTATTTAAAGCTTAATGCCCGCCAGATTTGAATGGCGAGTTAAGAAGCCTTCAACGGAAAATTAGAACATTTTAGCATTGCCTGAAACATATGAAACGGGATGCTATTGAATAAAAATAGTCTTGCATGTAGGAGCCGGAAACCTCCAAGCCACAGTCAATTATATTGACTCAATATAAACAGCATTTTACTGACATTTCCATAAGAGTCTTATTTTATTACAGTAGTTTACTTAACATTATTTGTTGTAATTAACATAAGGAAAGTTCCAAAGTTTAATTAATTCTTCAAAATAGGACAACAAAATATGTATCACTTTTGGCCTAAAGTTCTCAGTTTCGGAGATACTGCCATGCAAATTTTCACAAATAAACTTGTTTATGAAATCCACAAAAAATTGGAAAGAAAATATAGAGAAACAGTTTTCATGAAATCAAAAGTATATAATATACAAACTAGAAAAAACTAGGCCACATCAAAATAAAACTTCCGAGAACATCAAGTAAAGTAATTCTTTTCAACAATCCGTGTTATCTCAGAAGCCATATTAATTTTATTTTTAATTCTATGTTATAGAAAATTAATCGCTGATCCGTTACCTGCAATTTCACTGGGATTTTGTGAACACTTTTCTTCAGAATTTTTGAGATACAAATTGTGGCCTCTATTGCGATTGTCGATTTGCGATAAAATCGATAGCCATCGATTTAATAGAAACGATGCCATTTTGGTATTACGAAACTCAATAGAAAAATTGCGTCATTGTGACTTGAAATATTATTATTTTCCTTGAGACAGCCGATTAGTTTCATTCAGTTTGAAATATTTTGTGTGAAAAATTTATAAAATAAAGAAATATCTACTTAAATAAAAAAAAAATCTTTTCTATCAAAACAAAATGATAGAACAGCCAGCGATTGTGATCAATAAACACAATACCAAACAAAATAGCTAATAGGAAAAAAGCGTTTATCTATTGTAAATCGACAACCGCAATAGGGGCCTGTGTTTCATTTCTTTTTGATATGTAAATTTTCACTCTGCAGATATGTGACAAGCAAATAATATACATACATTTTTTAAAATACAAAAATAACTGAACAAAGATAACTGAAAATAATTACTTTCCTTGATGTTATCGAATGTATTCGATGCTGGCTATTTTTTTTTCAACTTTTTTGGCTATTTAAAATTACCGATAAAATTTTTCTTGAGTCTAATATTTTCTGCTTTTATATACATGAGCATTTATTTCTACATTCTGTTCTTGATTTTTTGTGTATTTCATAAAAATATGGTCTATATGTTGAAACTTTTGTTTTTGCTTGGCAATATCTCCAGAATTAGAACTTTACGATAAAAAAGAAATGTGTACTATTTTCTTGCGGTAAATCTGAAAAGGCTTCGTTCGAGTATTTTGGAACTATCCATTTGTATTAAAGTTTTTATATTCCTTTGGCATGTGATTTTAAAATTTGAATATTTAAGTTTTCAATATATACGTATATATAGATTCAACAAAAAGTGTCAATTAGGGTATCTTAGTAGATACCAACACATTTCCTAAAACTGCTAAAATCAGTTACATAATGTGTTAAGTCATTGCATTTGTCAACTACGAAGTTATTTATTCGTAGTATTGGCATTGTTAGACTAAAACTTCTTATTGACATCTCTTTTTAAAGCTATAATTAATCTATTTAAAATTATTAAATATATAGATGTTTTTATTGACTACTTATGTACTCATATAATTATAAAACTGAACTATCGTTATGAAATAAAAAAGAAAATAATTTTAACAAATTTTTACTATACATACATATATGTGACTGGGAAAGTTAAAATGGACCTACGTTACGAAAATAAATTTTCGAGAAAAACGACTTTGAAGTTAATAAGTGTTTTTTTATGCGCATGAACGTTTTTATAGCTTGAAACTTATTACCCGGGAGTTTTTGGGGTCGATGATTACGAATCTGGTGTAATTTTCTCCAAATTTAAAATGGCGGATCCAATATGGCATACAAGGTTTTGAAAAACTGATGGGATTCGCTTCAAACTAGTTAATCGGAGGTTTTCGAGGTCGCTAATTACAATTTCAGTTATTCAAAATGGCGGATCCAATATGACGGACCACTTATTTAATTATTGATCAGATTCGCTTTTCAAAATTCAAAATGGAGGAATTTAATAGATATATGAACGATTTTTCTATAGAAACAAACAGCAGATTTACAACTTCATTATTTGTTTTACAAATATACTTTAGTAAAGAACACAACAACTTAAAAAACGTGAAACAGAGAAGAACACAATGCATTAAAAACGTATAAAATGCATACATTAAAAGTGTTTTCTTGGATTTATAATTTATTTTAACAAAGTAAAAATCTGTGTAGTGTTTAAGTACGCTACATATTAAATCCGCCATTTTGAATTTTGAAAATCTGATACCAGATTCGTAATCAGCGATTCCAAAAACCTCCGAGTAAGGAGTTTCAAGCAAATCCGATCAGTTTTTAAAAAATTTGTCCGCCATTTTGAATCCACCATTTTGAATTTTTGAAATCTGATACGAGATTCGTAATCAGCGACCCTGAAAACCCCCAAGTAACAAGTTTCAAGCGAATTTTATCAATTTCAGAGAAGTTTGTCAGAATGGATTTTTTCGTACGTTTTTATTTTGTCAATGTGTCCATGTTTGGAGTGAATTTGTGAAAAAACTATTGCAGCTAGAAAGCTGCGGTTTGTTGCATTGAAAAGAGCGTAGCCTCTTCTATAAGAATCGCTAAAAAAGTGAAAATCGATTTTTTCGAACCGTAGGTCCCTTTTAAGTTTCCCGGTCACATATGCTTAATAACGCAGGAACATGCTTAAAAACATTTTTTTTTTGTTTATTTGGACAAAAATTTGTGCTTTTTTTTGTAGACTTTCAGCTGCATATTCTGAATCCAGCACCAATTTTACTTCATCACAACTGGTATTTGAGATAACAGCCAAATATTTCAGAAATTTAATTTTTAGTTATTTGACCAATATTTCAGAAATTATCGATTTCGACCACTTTTGCCATCAATATTCGACTACATAATAATAAAGCAATTGGCTTTCTCTTTAAAATCCACTTTGAATCGTTCCCGTACGATATTTTATAGTACGAATATGTTTTCTATAATGATCAAAACCACATTTTGGATATTTTGATGTAATTTCAATTCAATTTAATTGCACTGTAAATGTTTTATTGGTATGTAGTATACATAAATTCAAAACAAAGTTTTTGAATATCATATGACATTTTTGCCATTATAAAAATATAACTATGTATTACTTCGTATATTATTTTGATAAAATATATATTATCAAAAGCACAAATGACAAAAGGGTTCACGCAGTACTACGTTGCGCCTATTACAGACTCTAAATGACACATTAATTTTTTGATTGCGCTTGTATAGTTACTTATAATAGGTTTTTATATTGATGTATGTATTTATAATCCTATCTAAAAAAGAAAGCACTTACATTTATACCAACACAAATTTGTTTAATCTTAAAAACTATATACAAATAGCCTTTTTAGTAATTGCTGTAAATTTCATTCATACACGTCTATAATCGTCTTTGTTGCCTAATTCATGTTTTTTTTAGTATTTAATCTTTAAAAATATATTCTATATATGTATATGTGGTAGTAAGCATGAAAAGAACCCATAGCTCGGAAGATTCCGTGATACTTGAGGTTTTGTATACTTTTGGCATAATTAATTATTATGAGGGAAGTCTCCTCTAACTAGGAGTAGAAATTTCGAAATTTAGTTTTGAATATATTGATAGTAATTTCATTTAATAAATTTTCTCAAAATATAGGGTTTTCGCTATATTTCCTTTAACGTTTTGTTAACAATTTTGAATAAATTGTCGATCTTATTGTTTTATTTGATAAAATAAATAATTGAGTTTAAGATGCTTCACATATGTTAATTCATTACAAAAATATAATCCTTTTTCATGAACACTGCCACATATATTCTTTTATTTTCTTAGTATCAAGTTATAGTTCCTTGGAATAAAAAAGCTTTATTAAAAAACTTTTTGATATTGGCCGCTGTAGTGTTTAGTTCTGAGATTAAAAAAATAAATTGAAAAGTTCACTATAAAAAATATTACTCCAGAACAAATTTAGTTTTATGCAAACGAATAGAAGAGTTAATTACCAACGTCATAGGGAAAAGCAAAGATGTATATGAACGACAGACTTAATACATTTTGAAAAATCAAATTTTGATTTCTCTCACATAACTACTGTAAATGATTTTTACAAAGGGATGACCGCTTTGTAGGCAGCTTGCCTACATCTCTATATAGAATGTGTAACATGGGAAAGGCAGATTGCCTTAAAACATCGCTTACTAAGTGTCTGTATAGTTTACCGAGTTGCTTACATCTCCACATACAAAGTTTACAGCCAACAGGCAAGACCCCTTACATCCCCATATACAAATTAGACAGCAAACAGACAGACTGCCTACAACTCCATATACAATGCAGTCAGCCAACAAACAGACTTCATACAATTCTATATACAAGACAAAAGTAGTTTTTTTTTGTATACTTATATTAGTGTTATTGTACTACACAATTTAGCAATTTTTTTAGTAAATATATCAAAAAGAAATCTATATAAAATATTAACTTGACGTTGAACTCTTCTTTGTTCTAAAATATAATTTTTGTATTAAATACAACATTGAATTGGTAGGGTATATGACATAGATTCAATTCGTGATAAGTGCAACATACACATGCCTCATTTACAACAGACTTAAATCAATATATGTAGATATTTACACTAAAAACTATTTTGTAAATCACAGAAAATGAATTTGAATCATTTTTTCTGAAATTTGTGCTAAATTTTGCCATTATCTTTTTCGCCTCCCATGAATGATATTTACAGCAACTACTGTTGTGTGCTACGCAGAGTCTTTTTACCTGTGATACCCAACAAGGTGGGACAGCTCAAGCCAACGGCAGTTCTCCCACATCGTTACAGGTATGGGGAGAAATTACACTGAAAGAACGAAAAATAAAAAAAATTTTATTATTAATTAGCTGAATTCTATTCAAATTGAGCATATATTCAATATTTGCAATTATTATTAATCAATTGATTTACTTTTTAATATTCTAGGCTCCAGCTCCACCACCCATTATCGATTGCAAATCGAATCCACCCACATACTCATTTGTACAAGGCTGGCAACTATTATCATTGGCTGTTTCACTTTTTGTGCCCAAATCAAGTCGTTTGCTATGGTATTTGAAATTGCATTTATCGAGGAATGCCGACTCAAAAACCGAAACTGGAAAGTATGCAGCATATTGCGAACGAGCCTTAGAACGAACCCTAAAAAATAGCGGAAGGGAGACAAAGCCTTCGCGAATGGAAGTATTGTCAATATTAATGAAGAATCCGTATCACCATTCACTACCTCATGCAATTCCCGTTCATATGATGAATGGAACTTATCAGGTTAGTAATCAAAATGAAAATGTAATCAGAGCATAGAAAAGTTGCAATCAGACTTTTACACTGTTGTATGTTCAATATGTATCGTTCTTTCAGTACCGGCATTTTGTACTTAAAAAAAAGACTATATTCATCAACCACACAGATTTCTCGATTCTCAATTTTTCAAATAGGAATATTACTTGCATTTCTGTTCAGACTCAAAAGAGAAAAGTATAATACAAATCACAAGAATTATGAAATTATTAGAGTTAGATTATAACATAAAAAAATTAAAAATGAAAATCACTGAAAATCATTCGCACTCAATAGCAATAGGGTACTGAAATTTGAGTCCCAATTTTAAATGTCGCACTTTCTATTATATCTTTTAGGTAATTTCTTTTGATGGCTCCTCTAACATCGAAGAATTTCAGTCAACATTAGCACAGGAGATTGGTGCGCGTGACGCAACAAATGGTTTTTGCCTCTTCAGCGATGATCCAATCGAAAAGGATCTCGAACATTACTTAGATCCATTGGCTAAACTTTGTGATGTTATTTCAAAATGGGAAACAGCTTTACGTGAGAAAGGATCTGGTAAATTTGAGAATTCTCGTGTGATACAACTCACCTATAAGAATCGCCTTTACTGGAAACATACGGTTAAGTTTGAAACGGAAAAAGAACGATTGTTGCTTTGCTACCAAACAAATCATCAAATCGTACAAGGACGCTTTCCATTATCACGCGATCTTGCCTTGGAGTTGGCCTCATTGATGGCACAAATAGACATGGGGGATTATTCGCATGAAAAGTCACGTGGTTCCGGTAATATGAAGGTCGGCTTGAAAGCACTTGATAAATTTTACCCCTATCGCTATAGAAATGCACTGTCAGCAGAACAGTTGAAAGATATACAAGAGTTACTTATTTCTAAGTGGATGTTATTAAAAGGTCGTTCTACGCTCGACTGTGTGAGAATTTTCCTTACCTGCTGTCGAAAATGGCCATTCTTCGGTGCTGCATTATTTCAAGCAAAGCCACGACATTCGAATCAAGCTATGGCTTGGCTTGCAGTCTCGGAAGATGCACTCAATGTTTTGGAATTGTCTTCAATGGCGCTTGTTGCTCGTTACCCTTACACATCGGTGATGACTTTTGGTGGTTGCCAAGATGATTTTATGCTTGTTGTCACCGGTGACGATACTTTAATGACAACAGGGGTGCAGGAGCAAAAACTGCTCTTTGCTATGAGCAAGCCGAAGATTTTAGAGATTACACTTCTTATTGCAGACTACATGAATGCATTGGGCCATACGGTGCCAGGCACACCGCACATGAATAGTTTGACTCGAAATGGTTCACACCGTTCGCTTCGATCAAGACCTGGAACTATGGGACGTGATGGAATGGGAACTTTAGGAATTTCTACAAACGCGACAACCACTGCGCATAACACGCTTAACTCTCATGCAACACACACACTTAACTCAATGCATTCGCATACGCTGAACTCATCGCACTACAGCACTGGTGCGGGGACCAATAGCGTGGGAGGCGGAAGCCAGCATGGCACGATGAACTCAACACATGGAATACATCAGCCTGACATACTGAAAAGCACGCCAGATCATCAGCGCATTAAATGAGTGGCTTATCAAATTACAACAAAACATATTTTGTGAATATGATACAAATGGGAACTTTATTTGAATATCCCTCATAAGACATATATAATTTTGTAGATATTTTAGTATTTATTTTGCATTAACTATATATGCTCAGACAGTGAGTCTGAATGCCGGAACTTCGACAGAGATTCTTAGAACATTTTTATTGAACTTTTACCTGGAAGTGTAGATGGTACACATATATTTTAAGTTATGACATTTTGATTAATGGTCCTTTTTGATATTTGCCTAATCAGATCCTTCTTCGGGTAGTAATAAAATGATCTAAGCGTCAGCTGCTGTAGTAGCGCTGGTTGTGAGAGGTCGAAAAAAGAAAGAAAAATGAATTATTAGCATTGAAACCAATCAGAAAAAAGGTTCATTTCGAGAGACGCATTGGTTGAACTCGTTATTTTCTGCTTGTATACACAAAATGCAGTCAGCATTGATGAGTCACATTTTATTTTTTCACTTAGAGGGTCTTCGCTGGATTCAAATCCCACAAAGCTGGTCAAAATTACAAATTTTGGGAAAGTGCGGAAGGTGTTCATACCTGATTTTGTGATTTATTTTTAAGCTAGGCGTCTTTCGAGTCACATTCTGTAATGGAAATTTTGCCGTTGCAAATGTGCAGCAAATTTGCCGTCGGGTGAATGTCATATTTCGTTTGCAAAGCGTGACATTTATTATATTTTCAAAAGTGTTCATTACGCTTAAGTGTTTAATTTACACATAAAAATTCAAGTATTTGTGCTTAATAATTTTCAATGAAAATATTCTTTGTTGTTTTCTTATCGTGTTGCCTTTGTTGCCCTTATATTGGTTACAAATGGTATGACGTAGTAAATATACCCTGTGTGGTATACGGTATAAAAATGGAAGTAAGTTCAACAATTTCCGAACTAAATTTAAAAAATTGTAAAATTGTGAAACTGTATAAAATTCGCTGATCCACCACCCCTGGAATCTACAATTAAATGACAGCTCCAAATGACAATAGTTGAGAAGAAGATTTATATAGCAAATCGAAGTTTTTCAAGAATCTAATTAGCGGACTCAAGAATACATCAATACCGGTCTTCAATAAACACCATTTCAGTCGGTTATAATTTGTAATCACTTTACAAAATTTATAAGGATTTGTGCCTAAAATCGTGAGCCTTCTTGCATTTTTTCTTCTGCCCGAATCGTTTCACCCAATAAATCAAGTCACTCAGATGAGAAAGTTGAGCTTAAAAGTTACTCTTATAATCTTGCAAATGATTACAGTCCCAGTTCTTGTTTTTTCAGCACCTCTTTTATAGTTCGTAGTATTTATATATTTGTATTCTAAAGAAGTTTTTGAATCTCTTAAAGAATAAAACACCAAAGATTGAAGAAATACTCGTTATTTATTTTAAAGATTGTAAATATTATTTTCTTAAGAACTTTTGAATATAAACATGATTATTTTAAATTTTATATGATATTGTTATCATTTCGAATAGAGGCCCGAATACGTATAAATTGCGATAGTAAAAAAACCGTCCTGATTTTTATTGAAAGCCAACGATTCTATGTGACCAAAAAATTTTCGACACATAAGAATTAAAAAAAAAAAAAAAAAAATACTATGCCGCACAGCATTGTTTTCATTATGATTTCTAACATATTTGCGGCCCCAAAATAGTTAGTGGTTCCGCTGCTCTTTGCAATGCATTTTCAAGATGAACTACTAAATGAACAACTGTTGAATGTCTTTCTTGCATTGGAAATGAAAAAATCCGATATATTGCTTCATGCTAAGAACCTTCCGCAGACCATCGAAAACATTTAAAAAAAAAAATTATGAAAATCCGAAGAGTGTTTCGCGATTTAATATGTGTCAAGTGAATGGCATTTCGTTTTCCCATATGGAAGGCGTGGAACCGCCCATTTTTTAATTGAAACTTACTTTTGCGCGTACCTTTTCTAGTTAGAGAGATGGCGACAGAAATGCCTTGGAACTTCGTAACGGAGGAAACGCATGTTTTGTATAGTTCGATCTCGTTCTCGAAATCCAATATGTCGAGTAGGGATCTGACGCTCGGCGGTGAGCGGCTATAGCATTTTTTCCAGATTTGCCCAAGCGATTTCAAAAAAACTTCCCAAACAGATGCAAATTACTCAAGGGCATCTAGGCAACCCCCCAATTACCGGAAAAATATTTTCATCGAAGAGCTCTTCAGTCTATAACATATAGTTGTTCCCCAACCGTTTTTCAACATTTCGAGAAAAATCAGTAAAGTCATTTTATTTTTGCAATTTACACATATTCTGGCCCATAGTAGTAAGTAAAATATGTACTTATTTATATATTTATTAATTGTTTGCATTCATCTACAGAGAGAAGCAACAAAATCACAAAACGCACAAATTATCCAAAAATAAATGTGGAAAGAATTAAAAGATGATGATATACATGGAACATTCCACACCAAATCGGATACCATTTTGCTTTTGCATCTTTTTTTTTGAAAATTTTATTTATTACTGGTTGAGAGTATTCTCTATAATTTTTTTCAATGTTTATTATATTTACGAGATATATGTTTTTGAAAACTAATGTTTTTTGTTTTGTTGAAATGCTCATTATAGTTTTCTTGTTTCAAAATTACTTTTCTCAATAAATATCGAATATTTTTTAAAACTATAGCGGTATTCACGATCTGTTGTATTTTTAGTATTTTTTGTAAATGTTTACAATTTTTGCTACACTTTCTGGGCGCTCTAAAATGTTTTTTTATTTATTAATTATTGCTTTGTTTATTTTTTGTTGTTATGACAACTTTACTCAACAAATGAACAAATTGTTTTTTTGTTGTTATGACAACTTTGCTCAACAATTGTACAAATACTATACAAAAGTTACAATAGGAATTTTTCATTGTATTTTTGATATTTAGAGTATTTGAAAAAAGCAATTGTTTTGTTTTTGTTAAGATATCAAACTTACTACAAATATCAAATTTATCAAAAATACACAATACAAGACCAAATGCTACAGATTGTGAATACCGCTTATATTATTATGAGATTTTCAAGTTTTAAAAATAAACCGTGAGTTTGTACTGTTCAATTTTCTTCAATATTTTTTGTATTCATGTACGAAATTTTAAGTCTTGTCAGATAATGTGCAAACGATGGGATCTATTTTTTTCGAATTTTCAATCTTCATGGTATTACTCGTAGTTATCTGTGTCGAAAAATATTCAGAGACGAAAGTTTAAAAACATTGAAAATCCACAAAAAATATTGCATAGTATATCTTAAATAGCTTGATAAAAAACATTGAAAAATGATAGAGAATGCATAAAAATAATTTAAAAGCAAAAGCAAACGGTAAACGATTTGGCGTGGAATGCCGCACATATGTATATCCTTAATATATTAACAATATTTGTTTTTTTATTTTGAAAAGAGCCTTTATTTAGAGATTCGTATATATTTCATGTTTCTGTTTCTGACTGTCAAGTTGAGTTTTTTTCTCTCTATATAAAAAAATTCGGATAATTAACACGTATACCTGACGTGATAGATAAAAACCGACTCCAAATTAGGAATAACGCTAAACGACATTTAAAAGAACAATATGAAAAACAAAATGTAAGAAAAATGTGACTATAAGTCTGGAAGCCAGTGAGTTTTTAACTTAGAGCTGCAGTTAAAAAAAATGGGTACTAGTGGTGCAATACCAACTTATGGTCTTATATATTTTTGTTTATGTATTAATCAATTATTGACCGAAAATCTTTTTTCGAACCCTTTAAGCAGCCATATTTTGAAATTTTGACCACCTGCATACCAACAGGCGCCTATTTTCATTATCTATAGTACTAACATTGTCGAATGAAACACAATTCATCTGTGGCCTTTATTACTTTAAAAGCTCACTGGCTTTCCCCTATATGTACATTTTTAGTTTTGTAATAACGAATAAAAAAAAAAATGTTTACAAAAACTTTTGTGCTTAATCCTTTCCACTATTAATTGGAATATATATAATATTTATGTATAGTACGAAAAATACTTAAGTCTTCATTCCTAAAATGTCCATATTAAATTTGTATAAACATTGAACTATATAAGTCAGTAGTTGTTGTACTAAAATTTTATATATATATAGTATTGGGCTATTGATATATGCCAGCAGTAAGCATTATTTATTACATTCGCGACACACAATTTGTACGCAATAAATATATGTATTACTTATACAGATATTGTAAAATATTCATTAAGTAATAGGCCATTGCATTTATTCCACATACTCGTATAAACATTAAATTGATAAAATTTGTAACCGTTATATTTGACTTCATAAACATTAAATCATTCTTAATAAAATATTTAAATTTTTAGTAAAAAACAAATTTTTGTGTTCTATTTTTGTTTGTTTAAAAAAAGGGAACATGAATTTTTAATCAAAAATATAGGTGTCTGGTTCTGAATACCTTTGAAGATTTTGACGACTGTTCGTATACATGATCAAGATAAGCTAAAGGTTTATTTAAGCATTATTGCCGAATTAGTAATATATTTTAAAAATTAAATAGTTTGTTTTCATTAAATTTTGAAAAACTGTATCGCAACAGTTCATAGTGGTCCCAAATCGGTTTAATTTTTGTTAAAAAAATGGCTAGAAAGCTAAGATCTTGTTAGAAATTGAGCTGCTTTTTTTTAAGTTGAGTCCAACCGAAAGTCCTCGGAGCTCGAATTTGAAAACAAATTTTAATTTTTTATTATTATCTGTAAAATATTGAAAAAAAAAGAATTTACATAAGTTAAAAAACATTTCATGGTTTGGGATGACTTAAAATATTTTTGAATTGTTAAAAACTTCTGTAAATTTTTAGTTTTTGCGTTAGTGATAACAGTTTTGGCCAAAGTTCCACTATTATTTTATAATTTTTTCCTTTTAATCATTGTTTTCTCTTAAACTATCGATAGAAAAAGAAAAATATTTTTATTTGATTTTAACAATTTTTTTCCCATGAATTTCATCTAAATTTCGGACAAGATTTGCGCCCTCCAACCATTTTTGTACCAAAAAAATATTGGAAAAACTTTTTTTTGGAACTAAAACCGAACTAAAAAATTATTAAACATTATTGAATTTTTCAAAATTCAAGCCCCGAAGACTTATTAGCATTTTTAGATGGTTTTTATTCAAAAAATAAATTGTTCATTTCCGACAAGATTTGCATCCTCTAGCATTTTTGGACCGAAAAATATTTGAAAAAAAATTTTGTTTAGGCATTTAACTTAAGATAATAAAAACCGAATATTTTGTTTCGAAATTCGGGGTCCGCTGATTTGTTGGCAATTAAGTTAGCTCTCATTTAAAAAAAGAAACTGTTATTTTTGGACAAAATTTTCAGTTCCTAGCAATTTTTGAACCAAAAAATATTTTAAATATTTTTTTTCGGCCTTTTCAAAAAACAGTATTTGGTTTTCTAAATTTGGGCTTCAAAGGCTTGTTGGAATTTCAGTAAGCTTTAATTAAAGGAAAAATTATTAATTTTTGACAAGATTTGCGCTTTCTAGCTATTTTTGAAAAAAAAAAAATGCCAAAATTTTTTTTTTCGAAATTCAAAATTAAAAAAAAAAAAAAAAAAAATGCTAACTTTTTTTCAAATTTCGGGCTCCGACGATTTATTGGCATTTTAGTCAGTTTTCATTTAAAAAAATTCTTCATTTTCGACAAGACTTGCGCTCACTAGCGATTTTTGAACCAACAACAACACGATTTGGGAACACTGTGCGACGATTGTGTCGAATCTATTTTGAAAATTTTTTAATTTAATTTTTTATATTTAGGTACCAATATTGCAGAAATCACTGTTGAGCTAACGAATTAATTTTTTAAGGTATGTTATATTTTTTTCAAATCTTTTGTCTCAGAAATAATAAATGTATTGAGTAATTGCTTTTGACCCATTTTGCACCGTTTTGTAAATCTGAGTAGTAAATCAATCTTTTTATAAGTAAGGGCATTATCAGATGTGTCATAGGCCTTCGATTAAAAGTTTTAGAAAATTTATCTTTGACCATTTTTCGTTCATATTTCTTAAGGTGCTTAGCATTATCCCTTCTTAACATAAAATTTCAAAACTCGTTTTAAGTGTGTTTTTGTTGTTGTATGGTGTGTTTTTGTTGTTGTATGGAATATGCCACTTTCGTCCATATTTCGTTAGGTGCTTAGCATAGACAATATACATCCTAACACCAAATAAGTTTCCAAGATATAGCGTTTTAAGTGTTTTTGCTGTATGAAAGGTGCCACGCCCCTTACTTTTATTAAAATAAAATATAGCCTATGTTACTCAGGGATTGTGAAGCTAAGTAGAATAATTTTTAGATTCGGTTCTGCAGAAGTTCCAGAGATTACCCTTTTCATACAAACAAAAAAAAAAATTTGCCTATTTATATGCATATATGTAGATATGTATATTTTATTTTTTGAAAATTTTGCAAAATATGAGCTCTCAAATTATTGTCCTTTTTTACACTAATTCAGAAATTCTGCCCTAAAATAAACTTTAATACATAATTGTTTTTATGTTTCCATCCCACTGTACTTCTAACCAAAAGCCAAATCATGCGGAATTTATTTCGGAGGCATTGACTAACAAAAAACTTGGCATATTGCATTTGTTAAATTCTGAAAATATATGGCAAGCCTAGGGTACGATAACAATTTCGGCTTGCTCTCTTTTTGGCTCTGCTTATTTCTCTCTTTGAAATACGTTGCTTTCGTTGCTCAAATCCTTTGTACTCTTTTTGAAAAGCTTTTCTCACCTAACTGTTTTTTATATTTAACGTAGGTTCTCATTCGTGGCCTAATTTCTTCTCCTCGGTGTTGACATTTTGCTAGGGATGTCCTTTGCTCAGTACGAGTCAAGCGGTCTTCAGATTTAGCCAGACGCGATTCTTTAAGCGCGTTTTATTCTACTCATATGATTTATTTGCGTCGCTATATAATTTTTTCTTATTTCGTAAACACATACACACACATCATAGCAGAATTCAATTGACAAAAGACGAACAATATTGTTCCAGAGGAAATAAATAAAATTTGGAAACGCGGTATAATTTCGACTTTTAAAGTACCGTCAGCAAAATCGGTGCGTGTGAAACTGCAGCAGCAGAAGTAGATGCCGGAGACAGGGTATGTACAAATTACTCGTATTTTTACTCTTGATATTCTGTAATTTAGATTGCCTTAAACGCCAAGCAAAATATATCACAAGTTTAAAAAAATTTCATAAAATCATGCACCACTCTTTTCTGCAATGGAAAAAAAATTAATTTTCGTAATGTTTTCTATTTTGCCGAAAAATTTATTTTCATTTTTTAACTACCCTCATATTTTATTTAAGGGTGTATTCATTTTATTCTTCAGACTACCATATGAAAACCGATGCGGAATAAGTAGATTAAACTCGATATGCAGGTCAACTTTGCTGCTACGATGCTTATGCTAAATCGGTTCACAGGCACGCCTACTGCCCACAAAATTTAAGTGTATTGAATGAGTAACCTTAAAACAGTTGACTTTAAGGCGTAGTTTTCAGCAATATATAGCAAGTTAAATAATGCAAATATTTCTAAAATACAACCAAATACTTTGATAAACAAAGTTAAGTTACAAAAGGATTTCCTTTTATATCTTTTCGTATTTTTTAGTGTGAGGAGAAAAATTGTTATTGTAAATTTGTTACTTTCTTCCCAAGATTCAGAATTGACAGAAATATTGAAAAAAAATTAAGGTTGTCGATTCTTGAATCGATATTTAAAGTAATTATTTTCTTATATTTTTAGAATGACCAATGGCACAGGTAAATGTACCATGGGTATTTTTTCTCTTTGTTTACTTGCAGAAATAAAGATATCGAAATATAGAAAGGATTATGACTATAAAGAGAAGTAAAAGTCAAATGGAAATAGAAAATTAAATATGAGCAAGCATAGGAAGAGCAAGAAAAATACATAATCACCAACAAAAAGATACAAATTTTTTTGGAATATAAGCTTAAATTATATCCAAGTTTGATGTAAAAGTTATTAAAAAATGATTTTTTTTCTCAAAAATACGAAGTACATAAACAAATTTTTCATGTATTTCTTGAGACATTAAAAGTATTCGATTCAAGCCATAAATTGTATACAAACGGTATATTTTGCAGGAACATGCATATCATGTCAGGCCAATATCTCGAGAACTTTGTAAGATAGTGATAAATGTTTTAGGCAAAAGTTATAGGGTTACTAGGGGGTCAAAGGACAGCGGCACTGCCTTTGACATTGGATCAAAATTTCAAGATCAATTCGAGGTCAACTGTGACTTTTTAAATAGACATTATCATTAATAAATTAAAATCCTAGCGAAAAATTCTTCATACAGAACATATCTATTTTTTCCTATATAATACGAGTACAAATCTGCAATAGAAAATATATGAGGCTGTCTATTTACCCTTAGAGTTTTGAACGACCTCAAAGAAATTTTAATGTAATTTTTCGAATTAATATATTTCGAAAAATGGTACAGATGGCGCTACCCAAAATGCGTCTATTAACTCAACTATCGCTCCACACACTCTTGAAAGTCATACGCATTTCAATGCGCAGCTGACAGTCATTGAAAGTTCTTTGGGGTCGTCGGATACCCCACTTGTGCAGCAACTTATTTTTTTTTTATCAATAAGAAATGAAAAGGTATGTGCATTAGATATAGATTGAAAAAAAAAACTCATGTTCTAGAATTATTCGGGAGTAAGTTATGGAATTTTAAGCGTTTCCAAAAAATTCTAGTAGCCCTAGAAAAATAACCCTAATAATAACTTAATTTCATTAAGTGGAGTGATTTTAACACTCCTTCATATTTATGATGTTTTAAATTGAAAATAGCTTTTTTGTTACTTTTTTTCCAACGTGGGGTCGTGAAGACCCCAATGCGTCAGGTTGTTATAAAATTGAAGTTGTGCAGCGTAGGGTTAAAGTATCACAGGTATAATAAAAACGAATATTCACTGCACTGAGAAACTGTCGGCTTAAAAAATTAATATAAAGATAAATGAAAATGAAATGAGAAAGTCTTAAAAAAATTATTTGAATCATTTTTTCTATTTTAAATAACAATATTTTGTACTGTGTTTGTCAACAACAAAATAATTACACAAAACTAAAATTTATTCAACAAAAAAAGGGCTAAATCTAGACATACCAGTTTCAGCCGTTGCTAAGCGGACTCATCAGTGACTCTTAAGCTGATTAAGCAGAAAAGTGTTTAAGCCTGATATGTTTTCTCTTTTGCATAGATCTGTTGAGAACCGCAGCTAAAAGTGAAACGAAGCAAAGCAAACATTATTTCTTACGTTGTTTATCGTTTGTTTTTGTAACCCTTTTGGTATTTGAATTTTCATGAGTAATTTGACTGATATTGTGATATTAAAAATTATTTTGCTTGTGAATTATATATTTTATATATATATATTGCATCTTATATGATAATATATGTACAAGGACTACCTTTTTTCATAGACTTATAGGAAGCTTCTCAATGTCCAGTTAAATTTTAACTGGCACTTAAACTGGCAATTCGGAATGAAATTAATGCAATCGACTGTTTAAGGTTTAACTTTACATTGAGAAAATATCGCTTTGCAATTTAACTGTCTAGGAAACTTTTTTAAATTAAAATTTTTATTACTTTTATTTTCAGCTGCCTTTTGAAGAACATTATTGTGAAAAAAGTGAACGTTTTTTTAAAGTCATCTGAATAATTGTGTTTCTAATTTGAAGTGTATTTGGTTTAAAGTATTTTAAATACTCTTAAAAGCTCAAACTTTAATTAGATTGTTTCTTTAAAACTGTTTTTAAGTAAAAATACAAAAGAAAACTAAAAATTTACTATAACAAAGCTTGAAGGCTTGAATGGAGTACGAAGTCCTATGTGCAATGATATACTATGTAGTTATTTTAATAAATTCAAACTGAAGTACCAGTAATAATCAACACGCAATAAAAGCAATTTTGTGAATTTTAAAAGGACTTTCCAGAATAAAAAGTTAAAAAAAAAATAAATTTTATTGACTTAAACTTAAGTTAGTTGTAAAGCTGTGAAGAATTTACTTAACAAGGCGTAATTTAAAATAACTGAACATTTGTCTACGGTTTTTATATGTAAAACATACCATAAATTAAAAAAAGAACACACCAAAACAAGACTTTAAACGTAAGGACTTCCAACGATTTAAGAATACGACGAAGTTGATATTTTAAACTGCTTATTATAACAACTAAGAAGGCCAAATTTAATAAAAAATAAAAAACAAAAAAATAAATAAGACTCTGGATAGCAAGTGACAAATAGCAAAATAAATTGTGTAATTTGAGCAGCTAAAAATATACAACATAAAAATATCAAGGGACGCATTTCAGGTAAGTCAATTTTTATAACTTAAATACTAAAAAAACTATAATTTTCCCAACATAAGATCTCTCGATAAAACAAACTTATGTACATATTGGTCATTCTTTGAAGAACTGAACGAAATATCTCAAAAACTGTATGGAATAGGATAAAAAAACACGATATAATTTTTGTTTAAAAATGCTTTAATCTTAATAAACAAAAATAAGAAACTTTAAATGAATTAGTTGAATTAGGTTTCTCAAAATATGTTCGACATAATATTTTTTTTTTTGATTTTTCGTAGTATATTTTTTCTTCAGTCAATCCTTAGATTGTGTCAGCTTTTAAGTCGAAATTCCCGACATATGTAACTTTGGAAAATTTCATGCAATCAATACAATAAGACAAATTAAAAATTCATAATTTTAAGTTATGTTGGGCACTTCGATTTGAAAGCAGACCATTCTTTGGATTGATTTGAAAATAACATTTAAGAAAATCAAAAAAAAAAAAAAAAAAAAATTTACAAATACATAGATGATATCTCGAAAACATTTTGAGAAATATTTTTATAATAAAAAAAAAATAATATATAAACTTTAAACACTTTTGTGAATATTTTTATTTAAAAAAAAAGTTAATATATAAACATATTTATTTAAAACTTTTTATTTTTTTAAAATATTATTAAAGGACTTATAAGCAAAAACACCTTGCGGTTTTTTATCCTATTCACCATAGTTTTTGAGATATTTCTCTTCAAAAAGTTTTCAGAAAAGTGAAAAAAAAAACAATGTGTGAAATAAATAAATATTTAAGTGCTCATTATCACATACATACTTGAGTTCATCTAGTGGTTTAAATTCAAACATTATAGTGACATAACACAAACTGATTTAAAAAGAGCTATTTTTTGTCATCACTTCCAAAAATAAAAATCATAGTACCATGTTGCCCTATCCCTATCTCTATCCCTTCCTTAGAGTTCAATTTACATATCTGCATACCAAATTTCATCAACTTATCAGTCGATAAGTTTAGCTAAGAAAACATATTTTGCTATAAGAGGCGTGTTACCACCCACTTAAAAACAAATACCTTTTCCCGAGGTTCAATCTATCTCCATACCATGAACCGTACTCTGTAATGCGATGCGAAAGCAATGCGATTCAAAAACCGATGCGATCGATCAATACATTTTAAAGGTAAATTAATTCAATTGTGATACGATCGGCCCATTAGTTTAGCAGTGAAAACGTTTTTTCCTGATGATGGCGTGGCACCGCCCATTCAAAACAAATATCTTTGCTCAGGAGTCAATCTATCTCCATACCAAATTTCACCAAAATCGGTGAAGCCTCAGCCGTGGCAGCGTTTTTTTTCCCATTAAAGGCGGTACCACGCCCCCTTAAAGAACTTTAAGTTTTTAATAGGCTTTCTTAGGGTTCAATCTAGTCTAGTCTTCAGTCAATTAGTTTCGAAATGGGATATCCCTTTGAATTGTGAAAACAGCACTAATGACTCAGTGGACCCCAGTTCATTCAGGTAACGTTTGGTCAAGACAAAGTGGGTCTTTGATTAACGTCTGTCTCACAATAAGCGGCTGTGAAATTAAATTCAGTTCTTAGAGGTAAGGGGCGTTTTTGTTGTTTGTTTTGGATCTCGGAAAATTAACTGTTACTTAGCGAGATATTAACATTTTTACTGCACGCCATAAAAAAAGCAAAAAAAAAAAAAAAGAATTGAGAGTAAGAAAACTGAAAAACCCGGAGCAAAAATTTAAGCAAATAAGGGAGATAGAATATATATTAAAATTAAATTACTTGAATTACTTGTTTTTTTATTTGAAAATTTCAGAGAAACATACATTTTTTTTCCCTATATACCATGAAACTTTTTTTTGCTTTAGTGATAGTAGGTGGGGTTTCAGTTGTGGTACATAAAGAAAGTGCTTATAAATAAGTATATAGTTTGAACTGAGGTAAATAATGTCAAAGTGCAACACTTTTTGCATCAAGTAGATAGAAGCTTAGAGCCAAAAAGGGAGCAAAAGAGTGTCATTTATGAAGAGAGAGTGTAGTGGGAGAGAGAGTAAACGAGAGATGAACAGTGCGCCTGTTCCGCATAAATCCTTGGCAGCAATACCACACCCTTGATATTGGCTATGTGGCTATATGAACGCTGACAGCTGACGTTGCAGTGCTTTATCTTCCCGGCAACGGCTGCCATATTGGAAAAATTGCAGCTTCCGGCAATCCAAAAAAAAAAAAAAAAGAAATATAAACTTTAATGGTCAAATTCAATTTGTGTTTGTGTTTGTGAAGTAAATGCTGGTTGTTTATGTGAGCGCTCGTGTAAACGGACTGTACTGAAAATAACCCATACATACAAAAACTCGATACTCTTTCCGGAGACTTAGAGATAGGGTTAGTGGGAGCTGTAGAAATAACATATTTAGCTCCTGTCGTTTTCGGTTGTTTAAAATTATTGCATTGCCGGTTTGAGTATCCTTTATGGAAAACACCACGTCACATACCCAACACATTTTGTTGTTCAATACAGCTATAGTTAATACATAAACAGAGCTGAGTGCACAAATATCTTTAATACAATTAATACTTGCTTTGTATTCTTAAATGATATTAACTTAAAAATAATTGGCCACAAGAACAATTGTCCTTTTGCTCAAAGGACTTATAACACGAGTAACTCTTGGTTAATTTTTCTTTAACATATTTACCTAAACTTTCCGACAAATGATGTTTAAATTCAGTCATGAGGCGAATAGATAATATAAAAACAAAGTTATAACTTCGCTTTAAAATTTGCAAAAATTTTTTTATAAAATCAAAATGTTTCAAAATATTCAAAAAATGTATTCATTTACGCCATAAATTCGCTTTGTTGTACATTTTACGTTTATTTCAAAACAGTCCTTAGTTTTGCCTTCTATTCCCTGTTTTGGCTTTCCTGTTATGTTTTCTTAAAAAACACCGACCAGAAACCGTAAATAATCGTTATTTTCAAAAAATGGGCCTCTAAAAAATCACAATTATGGAAAAGGCAAAATTTGTTTATAAATATATATATTTCTTTTTTAACGAGAAGCGTGACATAACATGATTTTTCATTTTGTGATTTTTATTTTCAAAATCAAAAATAATCATAATTTTGGAATTTTTTTTTTCGATCAAAAATAATTGTAATTTTGAATTTTTATTATTATATTTTATTTTTTATTTTTTTAAATAATCGTAATTTTGTTTTTTGTATTTTTTTCGATAAAAAATAGTCGTAATTTTGGATTATTGTTTTTTCAATCAAAAATTATCGTAATGTTGGATTTAAATTTTTTTTTTTCGATCAAAAATAGTCCACATATTGAATTTTTAATTTTTTAGATCCAAAAAATCGTAATATGGATTTTCATATCTACAGATCAAAAACAATTATAATTATGGATTTTTATATATGTATTTAGATCAAATCCATCCGTCATTATATTTTTTCACCGATCTATGAAACTCGCAAATAGATAGTCCTTAGATACTGTGATGCTCTTCGACTTTTCCATTGTTTTTTGAAAAAAGAAATTTTGAACTTTTTGAATTTTGAATAAATTAATGAACATGGTTTTAACCAGTATAGCGTGCCACCGCGAACCTAATGTTGTGGTTTTTGTTTTTATATTTTATTACTCGAAAACTTCTACACTTATAAAACATTTTCAAAAAATAGTCTAAAAATGCAAAAAAGTTGAAATATGCAGAAATGTCGAAAAATTTTCATAAGCCGAAGTATGCGGAGATATGTTGAGAAGGCCAATTAGCTGTCGGAAATCATCGAAAAACTGAAAAACTATCGCTTATTGTCGAAAACTATCGAACAAATCTAAACTTATCGAAAAAGACGATATTTGTTCAAAATGGTCGGAAAACATCGAAACTTACCAAAAAACTTAACTTTATCGAATTACATTTACATTGCGATCGGTAGTAAAAACAACTGGAAAATAATTAAAGAAATAGGTATAGATAAAAAAGAAAAAAGTCCTCTCTCCCCTGACCCAGCTGAAGCCGACGAGCTCAATGAAAAGTTCGCCCACATACCAATACCTCCGGCTGACTCCACCTCATACTGTAATTACACTCCTGCTATAGATACCCCAATTTTTAGTTTCAATTGTGTGGATCAGTTAGAAGTCTTAAGCTGTTTCATTTCAGTCAAGTCGAACGCGGTTGGTCTTGATTGAATACACCAAACTTTTTTTGGAAGCCTTATTGCCGAAGTTATTACCATCTGACTCATATTTTAAACTGTGCTCTCACTTCTTCTTTTTTTCCTGACTGCTGGAAGTCTTCCAAAATTATACCTCTACCAAAGGATAGAGAAGAGTATCGACCAATTACCATTCTGCCATTTGTCTCTAAAGTTTTTTGAACGAATTCTGTATAATCAAATTAATAATTACATCTCCCGGTATTCGCTGATTAGTGAAGAGCAATCTGGATTCAGATCAAAAATAAGTTGTGTAACTGCTCTTATAGAAGTTTCTGAAGATATCCGTTTAGTCCTTGACAAGAACGATGTTACGTTCCTAACACTGTCAGACCACTCCAAGGCCTTCGACAGCGTTGATCACAACTTACTGTGTTGGAAGCTAAAACATCTATTTAATTTTTCTAATGGCGCCGTAAAACTGATAAGTTCTTACTTATCGGATCGTAAGCAGGCAGTTTACATCGGAGCAGCTCTTTCAAGTCTCCTTCCCACTTTAAGAGGTGTTCCTCATGGCTCTATTTTGGGACCTTTACTCTTCTCACTTTACATTAACGATTTAACTAAAATCCCGGTACAATGTAAATAGCATTTGTATGCGGATGATGTACAGAGTCCTTTGTTTTTATGTGATCACCTGCCTTGACGGCTTAATACATACGGATGATGTACAGGTATACATTAGCACAAAACCTATTGCCTTGTCTGAAGTTATTTCGAACCTTTGTGCAGATCTCACCCTCATTGATAATTAAGCCGCTAAAAATGGACTCAGTCTTAATCCTGCCAAGTCTAAATGTCTAGTTATACTTAAGAAGAAACTTGACATTGGTTTGTTTCAACGTATTAATGTTAATGGTTCCGAAATTAATTATGTTGAGACTGCAAAAAACTTGGGGATCACTTTTAACAGGACTTTGTCGTGGAATAATCACATCAATGTCACGATAGGCAAAGTGTATGGCATGTTGCGTATTTTATGGGCAGTACATTCCTTCACGCCACTTAATACAAGATTGCTTTTAGTAAAAACGTATTTGATTCACACACTACTATATGGCAGTGAAATTTTTGCTAACTGCGACAACGTCGCTAGATATATATTCGAACTCAGACGTTCCGACCATATTTCGCGATATTCCCATCAAATATTTCATATGTCACTTAATGCGCTATTATGTTACAAAACTACTTTGCTTCTGTATAAAATCATAACCAGTAAAACACCAGTGAAACTGTACAACAGGCTTAATTTCTCACGCTCTGTTCGAAATAACCATATAATTCCAGTTCGACATTTAACCTTAACTTCAGAACGTTAGTTTTTTACTCATGCCATAAGGCTTTGGAACTCTCTCCCCACAGATCTCCAAATAATTAGCAATACATCGCTTTTTAAAATCAAGCTTTCCGCTCATCTTAGCTGAATAATATTTATTTATTATGTCTGGAAAACATGTTCAATGTGAAAAGTTTCCCCAAACATATCTGAATAAACATAATGTGATTTTTATCTATTTACTTTATTTATTTTATTTATTATAATCTTAATATTAGTTTAAATCTGCTTTAATATATTATTTACCTTCTGTCAGTAGTACATTAGCAATAAGACTTATTATCTTTTTGTACTATTTTAACAAATAAATAATACAATAATACAAATACAAATACATTGGAAAAATCAAAAATAATCAAAAACTTTCGAAAATTCCCGAAAAAGTCGCAACTCATGAATAAATATTAAAAAAATTTTAAGTTTATAGAAAAACACCAAAGAAATTCTAGTAGGGGAGGGTGGGGCTAAACCGGACGCGGGGCTAAACCGGACAGTCGCGATTATTCAAAAACTACTTTGAATATCGGAACGGCCATATCCGCGATGAACGCACCCTGTCGTAAGCTACTAACTTCCCAAGTGTCGATGATATTTCATCATTCAGTTTAGCGTCAGTCGTCGAAGAGTGCAGACACATGTATTTTTTCGCTTAAAGTAAAATTTTTTTTTTCAAAATTTTTGGATTGTGAAATTAATATACAAGTGCGCAGAATATTCGGTGAGTGTTTTTAGTTAATTAAGATGTGCTGAATCGAATGGTATTAGTGGTTCTTATGATAAAGTATTTTTCATCAACGTTTTTCGATCGAGTTAAAAAAATGACACGATGGGGCTAAACCGGACACTTTTTGGTGGGGCTAAACCGGACACCTTATTTGTCTCTCGTGTTTGTTATTCATAAACACTTCTGAAGCACATTGAATGTTTCTACAACATAACTAAAGCACAATAAACATTGATATTAATTATTTTAAGTTATTCACAGCAAATGATGCGTAATTACAAACGTAAAATGCCTGCAGTCGATAAGGAAAAAATGAAATTAGCTGTTATTTCGGTGATTCGTGATAAAACGTCGATTCGAGATGCATCAGAATTGCATGGTGTCAAGCGAGCAACATTGGCAGATTGGATCAAGAAAACCAGATGAAGATTTTGAATGAATTTCAATATTTTCCGATTTTCCGTTAAGCTTTCGTTGAAAAAAAATATTTTCATTTTTCTATCCAAAATTTTTTTCATCATCATTTTGCGTTTAGCACTTAAAATCAACATTTTTTCAATCAAATACAATCTTTTCTTGTACGAAACACATCGAAATACATCAATAAAGATTCAAAATAACATTTAAACATAATGTGCCTTCATGTTTGTTATTCATTTTGGTTTTGGCGCGACTGTCTGGATTAGCCCCACCTCCTGTCCGGTTAAGCCCCACCATTTTTGGCTTTTTCGATTTCGAGGTTGGTATAGTCTGAATGAGCTCACGCCAAACTGAATACATATTAAACCATCAAACGATATGCGTCTTGTAGCTAAAGGATGTAGCTTTCAAATGATATATAACACCCCAGGTTTTAAATAATTTTTTTACATTATTTTGGCAAAAAGACAAAAAGTGTCCGGTTTAGCCCCACCTTCCCCTATTTGCAAACTATTCAAAAGTTAAAAGCTATCGACATTCAACGCTAAAAGTCAAAAGTCGTCAAAAAAAAAACCTCAAAAATATATGGCATGTGATAGAAAATAATAATATTAATCCTAAATGTCGACTGTTTTGGATCTGAAAGAATAGAAATACAAAAAAAAAAAAACGCCATTAATTTTGATCCAAAAATATAAAAATCCATAATTACAGTTATTTTTGATCGAAAAAAAAAAAATTGGATATCGAAAATAACAATTATTTTGGATCAAAACAAATAAAATTCCAAGGTAACGATTGTTTGTGATCGAAAAATTTAAAAATCGAAAATTACGATTATTTTTGATAGCAAAAAAAAAAAAAAAAAATTCAAATCCAAAATAACGATAATTTTTGATGGTAAAACATAAAAATTTAAAATCAATATTGTTTTGATAAAAAAAAACCTATTCGTTCATAACGATTATGCAATGATTTCTATCATAAAATTCATAGCCGCTATGCTCGTTATCGACAATTACCTTTAATTTTATTAAATTAAAATATTAGTCCAAGAGCCGGCTGTAGAAAAGTCGAGTGTATAAGATAACAGGATGGGATGCATGCCAAATGATAGAGCTCGACGAGCCTAAATAGAATATCTAGGGTTGCCTTGCCAAAGCCTGTCCCGATGGCCGAAAATGCCCGAATTTTAGCCAATTTTATTGTTCTAATTAAAGCTGTAGTACATAACAGCTCGAAATGAATGCCAAATGATAGAACTCGAAGAGGCCTAATTATAATACCTGGAATTGCATTGTTGAATCCTGTCCCAAACATGGGTTTTCACCGGTTTTTTAGGTCAATTTTCATTAATGAAGATAACAGCTTGAAATTTGTGCCAAATGATAGATATCGAAGAGCCTTAATAGAATATATAGGGTTGCCTTGTAGAATCCTGTCCCAAACATGAGTTGCCACTCATTTAAGAAAAGTTGACCCCAAAAACGGGTGTCAAATAATGTTTGGGACATGATTCGACAAGGCAACCCTATGTATTCTATTTAGGCTCTTCGATATCTATCATTTGGCACGAATTTTAAGCTGCTATCTTCATTAATGAAAATTGACCCAAAAAACCGGTGAAAACCCATGTTTGGGACAGGATTCAACAATACAATCCAAGGTGCTATATTTAGGCCTCTTCGAGTTCTATGATTTGGCATACATTTCAAGCTGTTATGTACTACAGTTTTAATTAGAACAACAAAATTGCCTAAAATTCGGGCATTTTCGGCCATCGGGACTGGCTTTGGCAAGGCAACCCTAGATATTCTATTTAGGCTCATTGAGCTCTATTATTTGGCATACATCTCATCCTGTAATCTTATACACTCGACTTTTCTACAGCAGGCTCTCCGCCTATATGTTTAAAGGCTCTCAATTTCAAGCAGAGAAAGGGCTTGGTCGAATTGACAGTTAATGACCCTATAATGAAACTCTATTCTGATAAGATTAAATGGATATGCAGAAAAAAAAAACAAAGATTTTCAATCAGTATTTGTAATAGTATATATAATGAGTATAAAATAATGTTGTATGTAGTTTTTTCCAGCATTAAATCCAGTCCGTTGCTCTATGACTTGTTCGTGCCGCTTGCAAGTTCTTTGTTGCAAACTATGGCCATACAGCATAGGATGATACTGAAACAAAAGCACATAGTAAAATTTATCTTTCTCAATACGTATGTATGTGTGTGTCCCAGTCTAAAATGCCGGATAAACTACATTTTATTCAAGTAGATCGAAAAATTTTAATTTGTTTAGTAAAACAACAATAATTTAAACTATTATTTTTCATTGTGGCTGCTGGATTTAATTATTATCTTAAAATAATTCAAAGGTTCAATTTGTAGCATGTTATATACATATTTAATTTGATTTAATCATACATATTCGCTTGTGACTACAGAACAATACGATGCATCAGATAAATTTGTAACTTGCATCCCTGTCTAAGAGAGCAGGCAATTTTTTTATGTGATGTATTTTATGAATCTGCATATCGATTTATATACTGCAATTCGGACTGATTTTAGGGGAGATTTTTGCGAACATTAAAAAAGGTAAAAGTGGGTGGTTGGCAATAGTGGGTGATTGAGAGTGCTTAGAGTGCATTAATTAAATTTTGGAAATGATACTTCCGAAAAATGCTTTTCACTGTGAAAAGGGTTGCATAGTCCTTGATGGACGCAAAATATTAAGTTACGTGAGAGATATGAAGTTTGAGGAATAAACAAAAATTTTTTTTCGAAGATAACTCTAGTTTTGGTCAGAGCTTTGTAGTAATGTCCATGAATATTAAAGCTAGGGTGCCGGTGAAAATCTTAGGTACATGATTTTATCGTCGTTGGTATTGTTATGCAATGTATGTTAGTTCTCATTTATGAGAATTAGAAAAGTATGAGTAAATTATTTTATCGCGTCTGCCTCTGATATATTGTGTTAAGCGCATTATATAGGTAACGAAAATATAAAGGGCAAACGTCCACACTACAGCGTTTTTAATAACAGCAATTGTGAATATGTGTAAATAAAATAACTCATTTTGTTGTCCCTAGAAGCCGGAAATACAAGGTCTTTGCTTTTTCAAAATATATGGGTTTGTTTATGTCAAAATCGTCGATTTTGGTCATATTCATATATTAACTTAAGGTACACCAGATGTATCCGTACATATTTAATTATATACATAGTTGAAAAAATATCTAGTACTAGCACCTCAAGTGCTCAAAAACGTCTGCCAACGAAAACGTAGCGCTGAAATCGTCTACCTTCTCTATTTTTATGTTTTTTATAAGTAAATGCACCCGTTGGCCAAGAGGCAGACGCGATAAAATGAATTAGTATTCAATTTTTTTACATGTTTTTAGTATTGCCATTTTTAAAGGCAGCAATAACTAAGTGGCAGAGGTTGTTTCTCTTGCTCTTTATGACATAATCCTTATAATAATCGCAATCTTCCTGACGATGAAATCAAATAAGTTTGTGAATGATATATCATACAATTTTGAAACGTCTGCCTCTTTAATTTTTCTATTTTTGTGTAAAGACACATTTTTTAATATAAAAGGCAGACGCGATAAAATTGTTTATGGCAACATTTTTTTACAATTTCAAAGAGCTCTCAATTAACTAACGCAGAAACAACGCAATGGCAGAGATTGTTCATTTTATTTATACTACTTAGAACTTCGTGATTTTCAACCTCTGCCGCACGATAAAATCATATAAAAACTTAGGCCACCGGCTATCTATTGAGTAACATCTTTTGAAAAAAAAATTTTGACATAATTTTGCAAAATATTAAATGACATCCTTGGGCCAGAGAAAAATGTCGACTATGTACTTTGACTGTGGTTTCAATGCAAGTAAAACACTGTTTATCCACAAATATTCTGCCAAAATGCATATGAATCGTTTTATATTGAAATTCTCAATGACACATTAATTTTTAATAATTTAAAAACAGATTTGTGACAAAACTTAATTTTTAATGAATTCATGATTTCTATATAGCGATTTAAATTCCAGAGAATTGAAATTTGCAATCAAATTTTTTGGCTAAAGAAATTGATCATTTATCGCAATCATTCCAGGAAATCGGAACTATGAATCGATTTTTTCAATTTGACTGTAAAAAAAATAATTTATTTTCGATACCATTTAATAAATCAAAATAACAACTGAGTTATTTTTGCTTCCATTCCAAAGAATCGTAATAACGATTGGAGTGAAATCTTTCTTTTCTCCTGGCAACCAGAACGAGAATTAACCATCATTTGTTGGTTTCGTGATTTTTTTTTTCAATTTAAAAGACTTAGTAAATGCAATTCTAAAATATTTATAATAAAAATATCGCAACTTTTTGCTGTGAACGACTATTTTATAATTTTACATATTTTGCATTACATATACTAAGTAAAATTTTATCCCTAAATAAATTTCATCGGAATGTATGCGCTGAATCTTCAAAATTTTCTCTCATCCATTTTCCGAGTGCAAACAACCAACAAAACTATTAAAGTTGTCGCTCGTTCTCACTTCAGTTATCCTTTTTTAAATTTTTTTTCTTACACAAAAAATTTTCTTTCCTTATCAGCAGTTAAGGTGTAGTGCGCAGGACTGTATTGATTTTTTCATAAAACTTTAAACAATAATTCAGTGCATAACCGGTTTTGCGAGGATTTTGCGGAATTGCAGATGAAAAGTAAATACACATTATATATGAATCAAAATGATTAGGGTGGATCAAAAAATCGCTCAAGACATCGAAAATTTTTGTACTTAAAATGTTGAAAAGTGTTAAATAGATTTTTTTTTTAAATAAGACCGGATTTGGACTCAGTGGTGTCAAATTTATAAAAAAAAATTAGCTAAAAAGGTAAATAACATCTTTTGAAAAAGCCAATTAGGTTTTTATGTTTTAGGTTATCACTTAGTGCCTCTTTATGTATTACGATTCTTCTCGTTTCGTCTCTAATTTTCAATAAAAGCAAAAATATCTAGGCTGTTTTTAATGAATAATTAATAACAAATATAAGAATTGTGCTATCATATTTTTAGGCATGCAAATTAGAGACGAAACGAGACGAATCGAGATATATTAAGAGGCCTTTAATCATGATAAATTTCTTTTTTAAAAATTTTTTTATATGTGTTTTCTATATATGTAGTTCAATTCTAAAGTTGAAGAAGTTGCTTTTGAGCTGTCGTCAAGTGTTTTTTAGCGAGTGAGCTAATTTATTCGGAATATTTGTTTTTGAGCTTAAGCTAACTATTTATGTGTTAAGATCAGCATGAAAAAAAAAACATATTCGATTTTTTTGAACCACCCTAAAATACATATGTTCTGCTGTTTCCTATGCTTCGTTGCATATTCAGCATATATCATTAATTAGCAATCTCGTTGCAAGTTAGAGTTTTTATCCTGCAGTGTCCGGCTAGAAATATATAGTTGTAAACATGACTTTCGTTTCAAAAAACAAATGGCTTCTTATGTTTACGTTGATTTCATTAAAAATATAATTGAAATGCATCGGAAAGTTTAAGGTATCATCTAATAAAAACTTGTAGTGACATTTTCTACTACATAGAACTGCAACATTTTTTTATGTTCATTTTTATGATATATTCGAGAATAATGAAATTAAAAAATATAAAGAAATATTTTTAATGCCCTATTGAACTTTAAATTGTTAGAACCTAAGCACATATGTATGTATATATAACATGTATGCATGTATGCGTTTCCTTTAAAAAAAAAGAAAGAAAGCGCAAAAGAGAAACAAACACTTGAATCACGTAATGTAGCATAAGTGTTCAATATTTTGCATACACTTAGGGGCATAAGTAAAAGCATCTGGGTAAATTCTATTAAGTGAATTTTTGAACTTGAACTGATGTGTACGATTTTTAGTAGATATTGTAATGAAATAGAGACTTGAAGGAAATACTTGAGCAATGAACTGCTGCAGAAATCAGCGATGAAGGCGATTAGAGTCATAAAACGATAATCCGAGGACATATTGCAAGTGAGAACAGTCGCAAAAAATTCATTAAGCACTTCAGATAAATTATGGACGAATTTCAAATAATTTTATTTTGAACATATACTTCATTGACATACATTTTTATTAAACGGCTATTTGCTTCGAGGTTTCATGGGATAGTGCATCACCGATCCATTCCTATTACTTTCTCGAATTTTGTTCGCATTATCTAAAATACCTCTTTGATTCTCTCCAAAACTTTGCCGATTCAAGTATATATTTTTTGCTCCAGCGATTATTTCTGCGATGAATAATAACGGCCGCATTTTTTGTTACCTTACGGGTCTCACTCCAATACTTGCCGACAGACTTCAGTTGATGATTTCCGCAACGTGTGCCCAATTCATTACCATTTTCACCGTTTGATTTGAATGAAAATCGCAGCTTGACGGCATCTGGTGAGCAATTCCACATTGAGATTGGTCCTAGGTTGGTTGTTAACCAGTTTTGACTTCCGTAAAAACAACTGGTTTCAAGTTTAACTCAAAGGTGCTCTCCGAATGTCCATTGAATTCTATGATTTGTAGACTCCCGAGCTCTGCTAAGAACATCATCCAGTAGCATCAGAAATAATATTGGTAACAGCAAGCATCCTTGGCACACACATGAGTTTGACTCAAAGTATTAGCGTACTTAGGGTGCGCATGGGTCGGTTGCCCCGGCAGTTTTTCGCATTTATAATTAATTTTGTGGACTTTTATAGCAAAAAAAAAAAACTTTTTCAATTAGGGGGCGTTAAACTGCATCTTCGCCTCAGGCGCCAAATGTCCACGAAACGCCACTGACTCAAAAGGATCAAAAAGTTTCCGCTTCATTTGAAACCTTCGTATAGAGCAGTGAAGGGCACTTAGTGCCTCAATTTCCTCACATTGCTCTAACCGTTATTCGACGCACAACCAAGCGAAAAAAATTCCCAGAATTTCAACGCTATCGAGGCACAAAATTCGCAGAATTTCAACGCTATCGAGGCACAAAATTCGCAGAATTTCAACGCTATCGAGGCTTGACTTGAATTCAAATGAAAACAAAACACAAAGGCATAAATGACTGCGCCGCATTGTGTCTTGACGAATGTAGCAATTGTTTTTGTTTGTAGTGTAATTTGTTTTTTTTTGTGCTAATGGCAATTTTTTAAATGAAAGTAAAAAAACTTTAAAATTTCGTTTGTTGTTGCTTGATGTTGTTGTTTTCCTCTTTTGTTATATTTTTGTGCCCACCGCTGGTATAGAGCCTTGATGAGATACAATTTTAGTGGATGCTATCAAAAGCGGTACTGTAGTCGATGAAAATTAAATGTTACCAAGACCCCACTCATTTAACTGCTTCACTACAATGCGTAGGGTATTAATTCGATCAATACACGATCTGTTTTGCGCAAGCTCCTGCCTGTTGTTTCCGGATAAGTTGTTGTATTTTTTCACTGATTTTGATGAAGAGTATTTTTTGTGAAGACCATGGACATTATTAATAGAATCATGATGCCCCTATGGTTCTGGCATAGCGATAAGTCTTCTTTTTTTTTGGGATTTTTGCAAAAGGGCTTATAACTCAGTCTTCAGATTTTCGTTCTTCTTCCCAAACTCGAATAGGAATAACTGCTACGGTGAACTCCGGGGAAGCTTACGAAATTTCGACAACAGACATATAATAACTAAATCAACTCCGGTAGTGACGCTGATCAAGATAGGGCCCCTCACAATGGACCAAATATATTCTTTTATCAGCAAAAATAAAATTAACAAATGGAAATTATTCGGGCTTTTGTTCAACAGTGGGATTAAAACTTTTTCAAAAATTCACTGGCATTTTACTGGCTAAAGTAAAATATCATACCAAATCGTATAATTAACACACATTTTATAAAAATGTCAATCCATTGAAGAAGAAAAATAGCAATGTGTATAACTAAACGTAGATAAGGAAAAAAAAAAAAACAACATAATTTGGGTGTGACTTTGTTTCACGTAGAATAAGAGGACTTTCGTAAAGCACAAAAAACACAAGCCAAGTGCTGGCATCACAAAATTAAGGAAATAGACGGTGATGAAGAGAAATTCGCGTGATGAAAAGAGAACATATTTTCTTTATGAATTTCCTTGAATTAATTACAACTTCGGAAAACCGGTCGAAATGCTTTTAAGTTCTTTTACGCTCTCGTACATATTTCTCTCTTTACATTCGAGCTGTGTGTTGTTAGCCGCAACAAGCTCCCACCTAAGAGCGCATTTTTCAGTATCCTGATGTGAAATTCCCAGGATAGCTGTGTCTGTGTTTGTGTGTTGTATTAAGTTTTGAAAGGAGAAGGAAACCAAAACAAAAAATAATTCCAAGCCTAGAAAATTTATTGCGCAACGTTACTAAAACGCCCCGGACTGCAGCAAGAACAATACACGTAATAATCGAATTAAGAAAACAATGCAATAATTTTTTGTTTTTACCCTAAATGAAACGCGTTAAAAAACAAGCGCGCACACACACAAATAGAGGAACAGCAACAACGTAGTCCTTAGCCTATGTACTTCGCGAGCTAACGCAGATACGCGCATACACATGCAGGATGTAAGTAGATGTAATCGCAAACAAACTGCACGGGCACTTGGAAGAGAGTTCAATATCCTCGAGTACGCTGCTCGAGTTACGTAAAACCAGGTGACTGTGAGTTTTCTTGATTTTCTTCTTTGGCTGCATTTTTGCAAAACCGGGTAAACGAAGAGTAGTAGGCCAGACGACGCGAAGGAAAAAAAGTGTCATACCAGTGAAGTCAATAAAGAATTTGTTTTTGTTTTTTTTTTTTTTTCATTTGGATGCAGGTTACATAAGATGTAACATCTTAGGTGTATATATGTACCTAAATCAGGGTGGTTTTCATTTAAAAAATGTTCCTTTGACAAGGATAACACTTTCGCGCTCAGTCAGTTACAGGCGTGAAGCTAAATATGAGCACAATTTCATTTTCTTTTGTATTAAATCGAAAATTTGCTCCTGATACTGTAGTAAAACTTTATTCATTTGCTGATCCGCCTTCTCAGTTATGATATTTTGAAAATTTTCAAAACGAAACTTAAAATGGCAAAAACTAATATATGCGTTACTTATTCAATAATATTTTTATTTTTAGTTATAAGTAATTATTTTATTCCAGGTGGAACAAATTCAAGTGCTTCATGTGCTATTTAGGTGTCCAACATTTTTTTGAGATTGATGTGTCATAACTTTGGTTACATTTTTCGATTGTATTGCTATTGATATATGTTGTTAGGTCATTATTATCCAAAAATTGATATGTGTGCTTGGCAGTCTGATGAAAGATTCATGAGCTATTGCGTGCCACAGACTTAAAACAATCTCAAAATCGCCAATTTTGACACTGAAGACATTTTCCGTTTTCATGAAAACTTTACTCTTGGATCGAGCGTTTTTTTAAGTCAAAGATCTGCAGTTAGTTCGTATTCAGCGATCATGAAAGATTTATTATACCAAGCTTCAGCTTGATACATTCCATATTGAGCAGAGAAATGCATTTTCTCCAAGCAACTCAATTTGGCACCATTGTCCGGTGTGCCGGAACGTTGTTATTTTTTGACAATTTTTGTGGGTTTGTGTGCTTTTCTATTTTCCTAAGAATTTCTTGGGATATATCAAAATTCTATGCTAAAATTCATTAACTTCACTAAAATCTCGTCAATATTTCCTTTGCACAGGTTAGAAAAATCTCAAAATATTTCAGTTAGCTATAGCTTTTGGGCTTATGGATCTCCCATTAAACTAATGCACAAATGAGGTAAAAGTTGAAAAATCGGTTGAGTTTATATATAAAAATCGTATGTTGCTAAAATCTCATAAGGATTGGGTACCTTTTTAGTTTTCCAGTATTAAAGTGAAACCCGAAATTGTTGTTGACCAATGTAGTCAAGTGCATAATTTGAATATGAACTGCTTTAATATTTTTTTTTTAATTAAATTTCTTCTGCCTACACCATTCTGAATATTATGCTTTAAGGAGAGAAGAAGGCATGCCTTCAAACAGCTTTCCATCATCATGCACTCTTTAATAAGCAGTCTCTCTCTTAGGTTGTATCATTTATTGGGGTTGTCCATCACAGTACTTTGTTTTAGGGGTTGCTTTTTTTTTTTGTTCTCCAGGACAACCAGGACGACAACAACGCTTACATTTGAATGTAGAGCTTCCGCCATCGGCATATCGAATTATATCGGCAGACCAAGAGGATCGTTAGTTTGTTCGTTGCTTTTGTTCGTTTTCGAGAACATTCATTATTTTCCTCTGCACCGTTTAAATTAATTTTTTGTGTTCAATCTCATCTCAGTTGTTCTCAAACTTTGTTAAATTTTATTTGTATCAGAGAAAAAATAAATTTTATTTGCCTTGCCACAAATGAACTCTTGCGAAATAGCATTTGTATAAAAAGGCCTGAAAAAATCAAAGGAAAAAAAGGTGAACATTAAGAAAGACAATTCGTCTGAATTTGCGAATGAAGCAGAGCAAATTGTGTTCAACTAAATCGTTTCGAGATTAATTTGTTTTTTAATGGAAATAGTGTAATTACTTTGCTTCCTAAATATACTCGAGTATTGGCTGTTTTTGTGGATGCACACACACCAACGCTCCAGAGGAGAATAATTGCAAATATCAAAAAGGAATAAAACTGTGTGTAACAAATTAGTGTTCGTAGAACAGAAATTTTTAAAAAAGAAATTCTTTTCGGAGGCATATGTAAGTTCCTAATTTAAGGAAAAGCAGATTGATTCCAAATTAATGTATATTTTCGTTTATTTTAAACAATAAACTTAGGTTGATTTATTTGTTATATTTAAAGAAACTTTAAAATATGTTAAGGTTCTTTTTATAATATCTTTTCCTATCATAGGGAAAAATCAATATATGTTGTTGGTTTCGCCAAACGCCACCCACCCTGACACTGTTTGACTGGTAATTTTTTACTCTCTTTCTCCCAAGCATTCGGCTTTTTGTTGTGTATCTATCTATCTAGTTTCCAAAATTAACATAAACCAAGCCTATTTTTGTCATTTCAGAAGTAAACAGTTTATTGGGGAAAACGTATTATGTATGAATATTAATCTGTCACTCACAACTTGTGACAATGGCACAAAGAGTGTCGTCACAAGTACAAAAAGTTCTCATGTGCTCAGATTAATTTATTCTTTCCATCGAAACCAAGAAAATACGAAAATCGCTAAAATGATTAGTCGGCTGAAAAGAGCCTTCTCATATTTCTTTGACAACAATATAAATAAAAGGTAGAAAAATCAACTGGGCCGCAAAAAATCAGTTGTACGACATTTCGTGGGCGGTGAGAAATACATACTTAATTCATTTGATCGCTGAAAAATAGAGCGTTGGAAAATTTTAATGTTGATGTACTTAATGTAACATATAATTTTACTCGTTAGTTCAGTTCTGCTGGATGAAACATAATTTGAATTTTGACGCTAGAAATGTGTTTACTGCCAGCGTAACCTGCATAAAGCTTATGTACTATTTACACCAAAAAAATTGTTTAAAGAAATTTCCCAATTCTTTCCCTAAGTGCCTTCATGATGAAAATCGACTTATTTCCATTTGCCAATGACGGATGCCAATGTTCTATTTCTGCTTTCAAAAGCTCAGTTTTGTAACGGTTAGCACTAACGGTTAGAACTAATGGTTAGCACTAATGGTTTGAACTAATGGTTAGCACTAACGGTTAGCACTAATGGTTAGCACTAACGGTTACTTAACAAGCTACTTGTAACAATTTATGATGAACTGCCGCTTCTGTCGTAGAAGACGAGTATCCGTACAGTGCACATACCATAAAGGCTTTTTTCTCATGACGTCCTTGTACACTATCCACTTTTCATTTTCAGTTACGAGCTAGTATAGAATGTCTCCTGACAAGTGCGATTTGAAGTACATACCGCACTATTAAAATTTTAAGTTTCCAGAAAATTGAGATTATAAATGTCGGAAATTTTTCACTTAAATTGCAGACAGCCGTATTAATAGCTATGACAGTCAGGAACTGAAGTATTTCAAATTTATCGCAGATATCTATAGAGTAATAGTGACATATTTTGAAATGAGGCAATTACTTCAATTTAAAACGTTCTTCGTCTTTAAGAGTTTTATTGCCTTTTTTTGACTTACTACTGTAAAAACTGAAAAGAAAAAGGTTTAAAACGCATTTTTCGAGTCAAGGTTGTGTTGTTTTAATTATTTCTTTTTTTTTTTTTATTTTAACAGCAAAATATTCTTTTGAGAGTAGGCGGTGTTGCTCTGTTAAGAAAAAAATATACAAAAAAATATCCGTGAACCAACAATTAATTTTAGATCAAAAATATGATGACAGGACTAAAATTAATAATAGGTTTAATAGTTAGGTTTTTCGTTTTAAGGATGGAAAAGTCAAAAAAATATGCAAAGTGTTGAAAAAGGTTAATTAACTCGAATAAATATGAAAAATATTTAACAAAGTTGGAAATATCGAATATGTTGAAAACTGTGAGAAAGGCTGAACAAATATGGAAAATTTTAAAAAACGTCGAAAAAGGTTACAAAAATCAAAAAAAGTATGCAAAATGTTGAAGGGTACAAAAACCCGAAAAATTTCGGACAATTAATAAAAATGGAAAAGGTTGAAAAAAGTTGAGAGGTTGAAAAAAATCTCGAAGCAGGTGAAAAAGGCTGACGTGGTCGAAAAAAATGTAAAATGTTAAAAAAGCTAAAAGAGGTTGAAAAATGTTGAAAGAAGTTGAAAAAGTCGAAAAACGTTGCTTGAAGTTGAAAAAGTCGAAAAACATTGAAAGATGTTGAATAAGTTGAAAAAAAAAAAGATGTGGAACATATTGGAAAAAATTGAAATTGGTTGAAAAACTCGAAAAAAATTGAATGAATTTGAATAAGTTGAAACGTTTTAAAGAGGACGGGGCCACGCCCCCAATATGAAAACATGTTTTCACAGCTAAACTAAGGGACCGATTAGATCCTTACGAAATTTTATCAAAATCAGTCCATTAGTTTAGCAATGAAAACATATTTTCCTTTTTAAGGTGTGGCACCGCCTACTCAAAATAAATACTTTTACTCAGAATTCAGTCTATCTCCATACCAAATTTGAGCAAAATCGATGATGCGGCTCATTCGAGACAGCGTTTTTTTTCTTTTAAGGGAGGTCCCACGCCCCATTAAAGAGCTCAGAGCTTATAATCACTTTTCTTGTGATTCAGTCTATCTCCAAACCAAATTTTTTTAAAGTCGGTTCATTAGTTTTGCTGTGGTAGCGTATTTTTTCCGTTAGGGGCGTGGCACCGCCTACTATTGAAAAAAAAGTATACACTGCACTTGCTCTCTTCACAACCTTTCAAAAAAAAAAAAATTAAGAGATTATGTTTGCGGCTATTTTTACCAACTAACTTTTTATACATACATACATACATATATATCTATGTGTAGGCTCCGTTTTATGGTTCCCATTTTGTTAAAAAAAAAAAATTCGGAAACATCCGTTCTCACATGAAAGCTCTTGAGCACATGAACATTTTGAGACCTCAAGAAGGTTTTCCCGCTGCGCTCAATTTTGGGCAGACCTTTGTCGCGGTTGACCTGGAGTATCCCATATATTTTTTTCAAAATAAAATTACAAATAATTTTCCGCGTCGGCTGGCGTACATGAACCTTGAATCTTTTGATAGTATTTAAGTTATTAGCGTTTATAAAATGTAAATGTTACCTTGTGAGATGAGCCTGGTTGAAAATGTTCCGTTTTAATGGATATGTTTTGTTCCAATTTATTTTCTCAGGAATATAACTATGTACTTGGCTTTCGATTCTGATTTTGAGGGCTTCAAGTTATTCCAGTTGAAAATACTTAAGTTGCAAAAGAGAAATATTTTACTCTGATCGCCCACTCTGCACCCATTCCATGTAAAATATACTCGCAATTGCTATTTTTTCTCATATTCTTGCATGGGAGGTTCAAATGAATACAGTGATTTTATGCTTACTTGCTATTTATTACTTTACTTAAAAAAAGGTTATAAATTTTCACCCCCCGCACAAACACGAATTAAACATTTCATCCCTTTAAAACCAACCTTTTGAAATGGGGTCAAATATTAGAAGAAAAGATGTCACATGTTTTATTTTGCTCATACCATACTCATTGTTAAGGTTTTTGCCCCTTGTTCTTTTTTTCTTTTACACAAACTTGAAGTGTTAACAATACTCGTACACATGCACGCACACACATACATACATATGCATAAGCATGTATGCTTGTGTGTTAATGTAAACGCGTATTATTTTATTATGTCGGCGTTATTATAATTTTGTTTGACTTCTTTCAAACATAAAGCGCTGTTTTTTGTTTTCCTGGGTTATTCCAGGTTTATCTTTATAATTATTATTTTTTTTTTAAAAATAATTATTAAAGTTTAAACCAATTCTTAAGACGTATAATAAATAATCGGAGTTATTAAAAAAAAAACTTCAAACGAAATTTCATTGTTAAATTCAAATTTAATTTAATATTCCCGTACTTTTTAGCTCAATTTTTGGTTAAGTCCTTATTCCTTAGTAGTAGTTAAATAAAGCGTTGAACATACGGTGCACAGTGAATGGGTTTGTATGGGACTGCGGCCATAAACAGCGTTAGACTCTTGAAATTCGGTACAGATGTTTTTTAGGTTGAAAAAAACAAAAATTTGTGAACATAAAAAAAAAAATCGGTTCACGGACACGCCTACTTCCCATACAAAGGTGGGATGGGGTTGAAAAATTTTCTTTAAAATGGGTATCAACTTCCATTAATTTGGCAATGCTGATTTCAATAATGCTAAAAATTTTATAGGCATTTCGGAAGGCTTATCTCTTCTGTTTTTAAAAATCATTCACATTTATATCTTCTCTCTAATTGATACAATTATTGTAAAGAATTGCAATATGCAATAGAAAAGAGTTTATAAAAAAAAAGTTGTGGATAAACTGTAGCAGGAACTTTGGATTTTGTTTAACCATACTTTCCCACATAATATATAAAACTTTTCCAAATCCGGGAATATATGGTTTTTTTTTCTGTCCAAGTTTGCAAATTTGCCACATTTTCACCATTTATCATTCTTATTTTTGAAAAATCCGTAGAATTTATAAAAAGGCTATCATCGCCTTTTTTAATAAATTGGGTTTTATGAAGTGGAAACAGTAGTGGAATTCATCTAAATGCGCAAGTCTCCTATTTGTGCAAATAAGCAATTTTGCGCGATGTGTTTTATGAACGTCCCTTCGAATGTTTTGTGCAATTTGTGACAGTTGATGAGCATGTCAAACTGTAATTGTCAAAATATTAAAATGCCGAGAGAAAGCAAGAAAATATGATTAAATTGTTTGAAGAAATCGCTGTAGCCGATTTATCAATACTGCAATTCGTCGGCAAACAAGTTGGTAAGAGCTTTATTGAGTTGCACAATTAGCAGCGCAAGTTTGCGCGACCAAATTTGTTCAAAAAATTTTCCATGCGATTTTTGACAGTTCGTTTGCGACGATTCACAAATGCACAGTTGGCGAGGGTTTTGCGCGTTTAGATGAATACTCATAATATACTTTCCGTCAATATACCATATTAGCACATTTTGTTTCAAACCAGTTAGCTAGAGCGCTCTATTCAACAGTTACTTATATAAAAATTTCCATAGAATATTTTTCATGTTCAAAGTTCAATTTTGAGCACACTGCGGTCATTAAACCCAAAAAAAAAAAATGTAATTCTTTATTCTTTTTCCCTAAGTATTATCTGACGATTGTTTTAAAAAATTTTTAATTCCCTTGCACCCTTACTTTTAATATTTATGGCCACGATATCCCACTGTGCGGTGGTAATTAATGCAACTAAATGTTGGTGTCGTTGATCTTATAGTTTTTGTTTTGGATAGTATTTTTTTGATTTAATTTTTTACAAGACGTATGATCCAATCAGGTTATTTCTGTAGCTGGTGGCAATTCCAATAAGGTATAAGGAACAAGTGGTAAAAATTTCACGAAAATTGTTGGGGTGGCTTTTCTGAAAAAACGCATTGACGAGTTTTAAGGTACCCGCACCAAAAGTGAGTGTGCTTTACTAAAATTGAAAAAAAAAAAAATATTTTGGAAAGTTGATCAGCACCAAATTAATTTTCCAAAAATATATATTTCTTCATCGTGTAATTAGACATGTTTAAGTACTTCAATTTGTTCATATTTCATTACAGATTGATATCTCGAAAGCAAGCAAGCAGCTATTTTGTCAAAATCTTAGAGCGAAAAAATTGAAAATCAACACCACCAAAGAAACCAACTACTTAAAAAAGTAACGAATAATCATATTAACATATATATACATGAATAAAAATATATAGATATATATATATACAGACACATGTATATTGAAGCAAAACTAATGTTCCATAAAAAGTAAAAAAAAATTAATGAAAAATAAATAAATTTTTAAATGAAAACCTTAAACGTAATGAAAAAAGATTAAGTCAAAAAATATGGTATTGCTGTCTTTTTGCATTTTTGCAATTTTATAATAAAAAACTAAAACACACATATACTTAAACAAATAAACAAAAAAGATAGAAAAAAAACAAAAATAAATCATTAAAACATTTCTTTAAAACACTACGAAAAAAATTAGCAAAATTTACTCTTTTAACTCAATATGAAAATAATACTAAAAAATAATTAAATTTTAACATTTTTTAGGAAACATTTAAACTAAAGAATAATTTCATAGGTTTTTATTTCAAAACTCCATCATATTTCCAAAACAAGATAAATACGATCTGAATTGATCTAAAAAAATTCTGAAAAATACAACTGATGACATCACTAAAATTTGACTAATAAGACAAAACTAACGAATTCATAAAACTATTTAAAACAAAAAAAAAAAAACTATTTTCAAATTTTAAAATATAAATAAAAATCTATTTTAACGGGACTTGTGCAAAGCGCAATCAAAGCTCTATTTATTATAAGAATAAGTTAATCGCATCCCCGCAGCAAGTGAGATAAATTTAAGCGAGATCACATCCGAGAGACAAAAAGCAAACCAACGTAATCCAACATTAAACCAAACTATATAGAAGGAACCCTCTAAAGGTACACATTTTTCATCTCGCAAACGTCTACGAAAAACAGCTTCAAAATTACTCTACAACAAAGAATACAGAGCAAAATGACCAACGCCATGGACATTGTCAAGAATGGCAGCACCAATGGCTCCGTTGACGGCAGCCAAGACGAGTCGCGCACCAATTTGATTGTCAACTATCTGCCGCAAACAATGACGCAGGAGGAGATGCGTTCGCTCTTCTCCAGCATCGGTGAGCTAGAAAGTTGCAAGTTGGTGCGAGACAAAGTTTCAGGTAATTTGGGTAAATATTCCACATTTTATAAATTTTAGTATTTATTACTGTCACTTAAGACAGCAATTTTTTTTTGCATTTAAGTCAAACAAAAAATGTGAACATATTGGCAGAATATCGTCAGAATCGAAATTTTGACCAAAAATGTAGCTAATTACGAATAGTTCGCTACAAAAGTATATGACTAACAGGTTGTTCAATAAGTTCGCGGACCACCATCTATTCGTTAATACCAGAATTAAAACTTCAACGTCATTTTAATATTTCATCTTTCATAAGAACATAACCAAAATTTTATATCAATCTGTCAATTAATTCTTTGTTTATAATGGAGGTCTACATGAGTGCGCTCTAAACGACCTCCAAGCCAATCGCCACGTTGCGAGTACATCAAGCTCTCCACAAATCAAATCAAAACAAATCGATACACCAAGCAGGAGCTAAAATGTTCTGCAAGTTCAAGCACTCGAAGTTTATTGCATTCGAAAGTTGATCGTTTCGAGTGCACTCATGCAGAGGTCTAGACTACAAGCGTGGATGGGCACAAGTTTTTCGGTAAGTTCTAACGAGAGCGCATTTGAGAGAAGGAGAGAGCATTTGTGTATACGTACAAAAATGCGAAAGCACAGCAACGATTCAGTTCTACTTCTGCTGGTGCTTGTACCACTACATAGAAACGAAGTTTTGAGTGCATGTTGGAGCCCACGAATGGAATGGAAAAAAATTGTACATAATGCAGTAATAAGATTCTTTAAAAAAAGAAGATTCAAAGGCAATGAAAATTCATACCGAAATGATAAATGTGTTGGAGATGAATCAGCTCCTTCAAACACAATGGTTTGTTTAAAAGCAGTCAAACAAGCCTTGAAGACGATCCACGTGAAGTACGTCCAAAAACTGCATCAGCACCAGAAATCATCAAAAACATGCAGGATATGATTTTTCGGAAGATTGTCGATTGACCGAAAGAGATTTTGTAGAGACTCCAGAGATTTCAATAGGCACAGTGAGCAATATTTTAAGTTTTGAGTTTGAAAAAGTGCTGATCACAATGGGAATTAGCTAATAATGCGAAAAAAACACAAGCGAATGCAATTCGAAAAATCATTGGTAAAGTCTGTGAATTAAAGTACGAGTTGTTACAACATCCATTCCATACGCCAGACTTAGCTCCCTCTGACTTCTTGCTCTTATCATGCCTCAAAAAAATTCTTTCGTGGAACACGAATTTTATCAAATCAAGAGGAGAGCTGCCGCAGAAGAGTATTTTGCTGATCTTCTGGAAAACCACTACAGTGATAAGATCCATAAATTGAACGATCGTTGGAATAAGTGTATTGAATTTGAGGAAAATTATACGAAAACAAAAAAATTGTTCCGCAAACTTTTTGAACAACCTGATAGCGTACTTTCCGAAACAAAGGATTAAATAATGTACCACTGTTTTTGAATAAGACTCGACGTGAGATTTGTTTGGCTTAATGCAATGGAACAAATAAAATTTTCCTCCTAATTGAAGAGCTCCAATATTTACTTGCAGTTTTGCCAGCATCATTAACGGCATTGAACCCAGCTTTGCAACAAGGTACGAGTAAGTTTTAGCTTCGCTGCCATATTTTAGTATTACAGCTCAAGTTCTAAGCACAATGAATGCGAGTGCGAGAAAAAACAAAACGAGATAACATGATTTTTTCTAGAGAGTTAAAGCAAGATGCGCAAAGGAAGCCCAAAAAAGGCTCTATTGCGTATATTGTTCCGTTTTTTCTCGCACTCGCATTCATTTTGCTTAAAACTTTCGACTCTCAATGTCATTTCTAAAATGGCGAATTCGTGAATTGTTTTTTTGTGTCAAGTATTTTAACAGATTCATGATGTTGCTATTGCTAAAGCTCGGTTCCGGTTTTGTGAAAAGTTTATTCATAACTTGACCATACAAAGTGCTTATGAAAAACAAAAAAAATTAAAAGTTTTCACAGAACCGAAATTGATCCTCTGATAATGATGTTTTGACATTTTCAATATCATTTCTGAAATGTATCTTTCTCTTTCGTAACAGGTCAAAGCTTGGGCTACGGCTTCGTCAATTATGTACGCGCCGAAGATGCTGAAAAGGCCGTCAACACTTTAAATGGTTTACGTTTGCAAAATAAAGTGATCAAAGTATCGTACGCCCGTCCAAGCTCGGAATCAATAAAGGGTGCTAATTTGTATGTATCGGGTCTTCCCAAAAACCTATCACAACCAGACTTGGAGGCGATGTTTTCATCATTTGGCAAGATAATTACATCTCGTATACTCTGTGATAATATTTCTGGTGAGTCCCACTATGATGCTCTCACGCTGCCACTGTTGGTGGTATTTGTAGGGAATTGAATTTTTTAGTATATTGAGACCAATTATTTGATTTATATATTTTGTCTTCGATAACGTTATTTTCTTACTGAATTTAATTCCATTATATCCATAATTTGTTTCTATTCCAGGTCTATCAAAAGGTGTCGGTTTTATACGCTTCGATCAACGCAACGAGGCCGAACGTGCTATACAAGAGTTAAATGGCAAAACACCAAAGGGCTATGCCGAACCAATTACCGTTAAATTCGCTAACAATCCAAGCAACAGCGCCAAGGCTCAAATCCCACCACCATTGGCTGCTTATTTGACACCACAAGCAGCTGCTGCAACTCGCCGTTTGGCTGGAGCGCTGCCGTCGGCTGGTCGCATAAGGTGAGTTTTGTTTTAAAAATAGTAAGTGCTATATTTTAAAAAATAAAAACTTTATTCGAATGTACAATAGAGGTAGAGTTTTTGCTATAATATTAAATTTTTGATAGAATATAGTTGTTTACCCATGCACGTATATATAATAAATAAAACTGCAGTCGAACCTCGATTATCCGTGTTTCGATTAATCGGGAACATCATTAATCTGGGATCGGTTAAGAAAAGAATAACTCAAAATTTTTCATTTATTTTCATATATTACATCATATATTTTTGAGAACTTTTTTCTAAGAATCATTATCTTAGTTTTTCAAAGTAGTCCTTTCTTTTGACTAGATGAAGCACTTTTGAAAATGTAGTGTGACCAAGGACATGGTCTTAAGATGCTTAATGGTCGACTCTGACAGAACTTCAAGTTCTCTCAAAGAAAATAAAGTTATGTTCAGACTTGCCAAGTTGCCGGGGTTGACCTGACCAAGTTCGACAAAATCGGGGGCCTGGTAAGAATTATAATATTTCTGAAATAGCTGGGAATTGGTTAAGGGAAAAGGGTTTAAAAAGGCTGAAAATCGTTTGGTAACCCTGGTTCTGTTGGTAAAGACTAAGCGCCGAAAAGATGTTTGTAATACTTGCAAAGCCAACATAGAATATATATCATTATGAAAATATAGTATGGTATGTTTACGAATTCCTAAGAAAATACGAAATTTCTCCGATTCCCCACACGAACCGCAATTCCCTACAAGTTGACATCGCAAGTTGCAATGAAATTTTCAATTCTAGCCGTTGAGGTTCGATTGATGAGTTGATACATTTTCATGGCTGTTCCTGACGAAAGTCTTATCGAGTATAGGCGAATAAAAGAACATTCACATTTTATGTTTATTTGTTTCATTTTCACAACGAAGCTGCAGTATTTTAATTTTAATTTTTTGTTTATATTTTCATTCTTTGTCAAAGGAATTTTACTATACATACATACCGTATTTTTTAACTAATTATTTAACCATTTTTAATTTTTATTAAATTTCCTTTTTTTCTTTCTTTTTTTGACCAAAAATACTTAAATATATTTTTAGCATTGGAAAATTCCCGATGTTAGCCATTAACAGGGGTTTGCAAAGGTGAATTTTTTGTAATATATTTTATTTATTGTTTAATAAAAAAACCGAAATCAAAATCGTTAAGTGTGAAATTATTTTAAATGTATTTCTTTGTATTGATTTATGTTTATTTGTTTGGTATTATGAAGAATTATTTTGGTTGACAAGTATTTTTTAGAATTTTTGTACATTAAAAGTTGTATGGATTGCAATGTTCTTTTGTGTTTGTTTTTCTTTTCATTTGTTTATATTGATGTTGGTTAATTTTTCGCAGCGAAATTGGTAAAAAAACAAGAAATTGTGTGAAGTTCTGCCTCATTTATCATTACAAAGAAAACGGAATAATTTGACTCTCATAAATATGATTCTATAAAAATGTTTTTCTTCATTTACATATCTAAGTATCTAAAGACCTTATTTTCATAATTTATTTATTTCGTCAAATGCGGTTTTTTCACATTGAAAGATATATACACAGAAAAATAAAAAATGAAAAAGTTATTTTAGTTGCATCTTAAGTGTCGCTCAAAGTAAGCAGCAAAGCAAAACTAATACCTACTAAGGGTATTATTTTTGACCAGGCCATAAACTGTATGCACAGAGACGGCAAAAACGAATAATAATCTTATTTAACTTAAACTTTTCCTAGTTTTTTTGTACTAATTCACCTTTAACTATTAAATTGGATGTTGTATTGTTTCAAAACTTAATTAAAATGTCGGTGGCCCTCAAGAAATTGCCTTATATTAGTAAAAGGAACGATTGAATTAGATGTACCGTTCACGAGTTACGTTGATCAACACGTACAAATCTTAAGTTTTCTTCAATTTATGTATTCTATAGCCTAGCTGAATATGTGAGTAATTTTACTTAATCTCCGATTTCACATGATTGTGATTTTAACGTACAGTTTGACAGACAAAAAGGTGGGTGATCATGACCAGCTCAGCTCAGAAGATATCGGTAATATGCATGTACATACATTAGAGTGATTCAATTTTTTTTTGCTTGAAACAGGTTCAACAGTTGCAGGCGCACGAAAGGAAAATTCTGGTGAAATTATAGCTCATAATATTAATATTTACTGGTGGCTCATAGAGCTTTTTTGTTTTCAATACGATTTGTATGGCAAAAAATGTTTGACAAGACATTTATCTCTTTATCTCGTGAAAAAAAAGAATGTTACATAAACGGGACCTAGCCTATTGGAAAGATCATAAAATTTTCTATTAAAAAGCTCCTTGAATTTTTTTCCTGAAGCAAGCACTTCGTCAGTTTATTAGCAACATAATTTCATAAAAAACTGAAAAATACAGCACGTATACTCTTAAATACTCTTAAGCAAAGCTTAAAATCAACATAGTTGCCTATTTGCTCACCTTATTGTCTGTCGACTGCCGAGCTTGAACCTAATTAACTGACGAAGTGCTTGCTTTACGAAAAAAGTTCAAGGAGCTTTTTTAAAAAAATTAATATTTAAACAAATTTGCTTGAAGCAAATTATTATTTTTTATTAAAAGCTTTTTTATTCTATTCCCTGTAGTTTTTGAGATATTTGGTTTCAAAAAAATTGTATTTAGTAAAAAAAAAGCAAAGTGTGTAAAGAATGACCACTATGGAAGTCAAAAGATCAGAAGTACATAGTTACTTATATATTTATTCATCAAAGTTTATTATGTTGTCCTCAAAATTGGCCTCACCGCATGCGAAATAACTGCGCCAGCGCTTGTTCCAGTCATCCACACACTTTTTTTATGGCTTCAACCGACTCAAAGCACTTTCCTCGAAGTGGTAGTTTTTGCTTTGAAAAAAGATAAAAGTTAGACGGGTTCATTTCAGTTAAATAAGGTGCTTGGTTGTTGACATTCGTTGAATTTTTGGCTAAAAATCTTGCACAATGATGGTTTTATGCGATAGTGCCTTGTCGTAGTGCAAATTCCAAGAGTTGTTCTCCCAAAAGTACGGCTGTTTTCGGCCAGACCGTGGTAATCGAAGAAAACTCAATTCTGAATACTTTTGACACAGATAGTAAGTATGTTTATCGAATTATATTGAACTACATGGAAAAAATCGATGGAATTTGGAAAGTATTGAATAGTATAGAAGAACATCGATTAAGCAAAAAGAAGCGGAAAACATCGATAAAAGTTGGATAGTATCGAAAAGGATACCCTTGTAAAAAATATCATTAAAACTTAATAAATAATTCCAGAAATATTTGCATCAATTTTGTTTTTTCCCACAACTCCACTTTTGATCAAATTTTTTGAAAACTTAATGTTGCCATTATTATCAATTGTATTACAAAAAGAATGACATTTCACTTGTCACAGTCGACTTAATAGCTATGACTTAGGGAATTATAATTGTTGCATTTCAATGAATAGATTATATTCACCCTCTAATCTTCTTAGTAATTCAATTGCAACGACGCTGCATTTGTTAAAATTATTGCCGTAATTTACGAGCTTCGAGCCTTTCCTTAGTTATAAGTGTAGAAAAAGAAGAAATTTTTCTATAAAAAACCTCATAAAACAATTTTCATTCAATATAAAAAAATTGCATTAAGAAATCTCTAAAAATAAATATCCTTTTACTCGCATAAAGTTTTTTTTCCCTCAAAACATTTTGTAAAAATCTCATGCGACAAACTCGAGTCACCAAATTTTTATAATTTCAATTTTTCAAAATCACTAATGTACCAGGCGACCATAAACAAGCAGCAGCACACTGTTTTTTAATTAAGCGCTCAAAATCATACAACAGTTTTTTTGCAAAAAAAATATTGCCGTAAATAAATATTTAAAAAAAAGTGTGGCATCTTTTGGGGGCTGCGCTTAGGCAGTGGAAGAAAGTAAGTATGAATGTTTGTTAAATCATAGCTTTTAAACTACTGAACCGATTTCAACAAATGAGATCTCATTTTTTTCGTTGTAATTACAAGATTATAATTGATATATTGGAAATCAAAAATATTGCTCATAGAGAGCGTTATGAACAAAACAGGTATTCGTTGGAAAATATTTTGAAAACTAATAATTCGATTTTGATGAACTTTTCTTTGCGGGGAGTTTTAGGTATGTAATATGGAAACATTGCAATAAGCGTCTATAGTCAACCTGCAGATGATATCAAATTCAACATAAATTTAGCTAAGCCTTGTTTATGGGAAGCTCAATTTGAAGATTTTTCGCTGGTTTGTTTTGATAGAGTAGATGAGAACCGAAATTAGCAGTTTTAAGAATATTAAACCAATCTATTAATCTATCTAGTATCGTTGCAACAGCACTGATGTCTGATATAAACTGCTCTGTCTATTTAAATATGTACCTTATTTGCGTTTATATTCAAAATGGCACCTTACTCAATGGAGATTGGCGTGAATTAAATTAAAATTCGAATACAGTACCTTTTTCGTTAAACTTTGCGATATTTGATATGTTATTGTTTATGTATGTTCGTAACAGAATCAAGACTTACCTGTAAGTTGGAAGTAATCACCCAAAATCACAGTTGCGAGTAGTTTTATTTTTGAACTACATTTTTCTACAGTATGGCTCTCAACAAAAAGCTTTGATTTATTTCTATTTGTTGTAAATTAATCGAGATAGTCGTTGTTCCAAAAAAAAAAATCCAGTTCAAATTGGTATTCAGAGTATTTTATTTGCTGACTTTAATTTTTTTCTTATAACTATTTAAATAAATAAAATTATTTAATACTTTATTCATTGCTTATGTGATATGAACAGTTTAATGCGGCGTATTGGTGCCGCAGAGTATTTTATTTCATAATTTTTCCAACTTTATACAAATGTTATTCATTTAAGTTTTATATTTTACTTTGTAAAATTATACATTTTATTTTTCTAAATTTACAAAAATCTCATATTATAACATTTGACCATAAAAAGATTAATGTAGTGTTTCATAAGTGACGCTTTCCAAATCGGACATTTTTATTACTTATGCCACTTTTTGGGATGGATAAACTATTCAAACTGGGATTTCTATAAAATAATTTAAAAATCTTGAAATAAATTACATACTTTCAAAAAACAACTCTTCAATCACATTATAAGCATATTAGGGTTGGCTAAATTTTTGTAAGGACCACAGCTCTGTTAAAAATAACTAAGTTTATTCAATTCGAAGAAAATATCACCAAAGTCTACAGCTGTAAGTGGAAATCTGACCGCCATTAATTTCAATATTAAAATTAAAATTCGTATTTGCAATTTTTTCAATCATCGAACAATATCTGGTGTATTCGTATCATCGTGTCAATGTTGCAGCAATCCTTTGCATTCATCTGGCGCAGTGCTAACATCTTCCGCAATAGCATCATTCATAGGCGCGACTAGCAAAGTTACCCTGAAAAAAGAATTTAAACATGAGTGCTATGTTGGAAACATTTTGTATCAAATGAGTGCCTATGCAATGAAAATAAGTCTACAGTTTATTTGCATTGCGTAGTTTTGGCAACTGTTCGATTATATAGGATGTTCAACTTTGTGGTGTCTTTTTAAATTTTAAATAAAAGACATAAATTGTGTGAAATCTCTATTTATGAAAATGTCATCCAAGTGACTTCCTCTGATAGCTCGGCAGGCCGGTCAAAATTTTAAATAACTTTTACGCATAATGATTGTTCAATTAGTGTTGTCTTCGATATGCTGAACAGTTTTAGCACTATTAGCATAAGCTTTACACTTCAAACGCATGAACTTGGCCAATTAACTTCATACTGCAAAAAAAAAAAAAAAAAAAAAATGTGAATTTTGAGTGAATTTTATGTTGAAATTTTAGCGAATTTAGTTAATTTTTCAACTCGTGTAGCGATCCTTTTAATGTTTACTTCATATCTGAAAAACATTGGTGTAATCTAGTAGCTGTAGAAAAAATCGCTGGAAAATTTAAAAAGATGCCTCAATTATGAAAACTAGGGTGATTCAAACTTTTTTGAAATGTTTGTTTTTAAGGTGCATAGGTGATGAATATTGTTGCGCTGCTGAAAGTCGTTTTTGGAAAAATTTTTTTACGCTGATTCCGAAGCTGGCCTAAGAATTGACCAGATTGATTATTATTAGAGATATTTTTCAAAAAATGTTTCCGGTGGGGTTGTTCACGACCCCATGGTGCCGCTAAGGGTTAATGACAACAAATAGTGATTTATTACTTGCTTCAATACTAAAAATACTTTTTGAAAACAAAATACACTTTATAGTACAGTCATTTGGTTATAAAAAAAACGACGTTACCTGGAAAGTTTTTCGGTAGTTTTGAAAACGAGGAATTTTATAGATTTCGATATTGCCGCTCGCGCCATCATATTGGAAAAATGGCGCCTAAAGACAATATCTCCTTTCTGACTCATTTTACGATAAAAACTTGTGTATACAAAATTAAACTAGAGAAAATTGCATACAATTTATGTCATAACCTTTTTTTTTGTAAAATCAATAGTTTTGGCGTACGAATGCTTTTATTATATAATTTTTATCACTAATTTTTCAATCTTTTTTTATTTTTTAACAAGAAAAAAATATCCAATGGCATTATCGTATTTGACGCAAGTACACTTTGCGGCGCTCGTACGCCAAAACTATTGATTTTACGAAAAAAAAGATTATAACATAAATTGTAGGCAATTTCTTCTAGCTTCATTTTGTACATCAATATTTTCATCGTAAAATGAGTCAGAAAGGAGATATTGTGGAAAAACTGCTTTTAGGCGCCATTTTTCCAATATAGCGGAATGAGCGGCAACAATACGAGGTGGCAAAGTTGAAACTCGGAAAGACCACATCGAAATCTATAAAATAACTCATTTTCAAAACTACCGGAAAACTTTCCAGGCAAAACTACCAAATGATTGTACTATTAGTTTTTCAATTAAGTTGAACAATTATCACTGATTTCCTGACACAAATTTTGTGCTCACGCATGAATTTCTTTACCTTCTAAGGCAGGAATGGCTGTCTGTTTCATTCATTCGCAAGTCAGAAACACCAATTTCGGAAAATATAAAATGTAACAAAGTGACGGTGAATCTCCTATAGCCTTTGCACTTTCTTCAGAATATTATTTTTATTTCTTCTTCAAAATTTTAATCACAGGCAATTTAAAAAAAAAAAAAAAATGGGAAATTAGTTCAGACCCTAAAATTTACCCGTTATTTACGAATATACTACAAGTCTACTGAATAATTTCTCCTGTTATCATCGGGCTCCTTACCAAAAAGTGAACTTTTTTTTTTTATCAAAAAACTTGCAGTTACCAGTTATATGTATTTCACTTTAAGCTGGGTAATGGATTTTATTACGATATTGTTGGTGCATTACTTTTTGAAGTTTATTTTAGCGCATCGCCAGAAAGTCTGAAAAAAATAGTTGAACGACAAAAAAGTTGGACATCAAACATCTTGACGACATAAAAGTTGGATGACAAAAAAATAGACAGCAAAACTTGGACCGAGAGTTGGACTACAAATATTTATACTTAGAACAAAAAATTGGACGAAAAAAAAAAATACTTTTTTATCCAAGTCTTCGCTGCTCAGATTTTTCGTCGTTCATCTATTTTATCGTCCGACCTTTTGTCATCCAACTTCTCAACCTTTAATGAATTTTTAATATCATAAGAAATTACGTAGTACTCGTGAGACATGTTGGTAACTGAGGAAGGGAGGCAATTGCGCAAGAAAGCTCGGAATATCATGTCAAAGGAGGAGTCCCGGTAGGGATTGAAAAATTTCTGAAAAAGCCGGGAATTGTAAAATTTTTGTTACATAGACCATAATTTTTTTAAACTGAATTTTTGCAATTTGCTGACCAAGAAAAAAAAATATCATCACTTTTCCCACAAAAAATTGTACTTTTTACCATTTTATGAAAAAAATATTTCATTTTGGGAAGGCCGTGAATTCCTTCTTTTCAACTTATACCTTATACCTAGCCTTTCCTAGATTACAACAAATGGTCAGCATTTTCAAAGGTCAAAGGCAAAATCTATAGTTCCTCTGTCATCTAACTCAAAAATCTGTTTACAATACAATAATGTCTAGTATACTTAAAAGTCTCCCAGCATTTTAACTTTAAAGCATTCAGATGTAGCAAAATATTTCACTTTTCAAAACCATGACCGACATTAATGCAAGCAAAAGTATTTTTGATGTTATACTTATAATTTCATAATATACTCACAGTACCTTAGCTAAAAATTTGCATTTATCAATTAACACGAAATTCGTTTGTTTTCTTTCTTTTATTGATAAAATAATTCAGGTACTCTCCTCTGGCTGGTGATCTATTGGCCAATTCGATTCTGCCTGGAAATGCAATGACCGGTTCCGGCTGGTGTATATTCGTTTATAACTTGGCTCCCGAAACGGAGGAGAACGTGTTGTGGCAACTATTCGGACCATTTGGTGCTGTACAGTCGGTTAAAGTCATACGGGATCTGCAGACAAGCAAATGCAAGGGATTCGGCTTCGTGACCATGACAAACTACGACGAGGCTGTAGTGGCAATACAATCACTTAACGGCTACACACTCGGAAACAGGGTGTTGCAAGTCAGCTTTAAGACTAATAAAACCAAAACTGCTTAAATACGAAACTGAATGAAGAACAAAATTTAAAAATAACTAAACCAAAACCCCTCTCCCCACAAAATAAAACAAATTAAATGAAATAATAAAATTATTCTAAGAAAATTTTTAAATAAATATTTACAAAAACCAAATTTCAACTAAATTAAAAAAAAAAAAAATTGAAGAAATTAGGGCAGGCGTTTGTAAGGAAAATGCATGCTGGCACAAATTGCAAACGCAACAATTTTTATTCTTTTCTGTTGCGCTCCGGCAACAACGACAGGATAATAACTCTACACTTAAAAAAAAAAAATTGTCGCAAGCATATAGACAAATCAAGTCTTTAAAGAACAGCACAAACTAGTGAAATCATTTGATTGTTAAAAGCATAGCAAGGAGATCGGACAATGAAAACAACCAGAAAAATAAACACAAAAAAAATTTATATATTCAATGTAATTCTTAAAATAATTTATTACTTAATTTACTGATTTCATAACAAAAACAAATTTAACAATACACTATAAAAATAATGGATAATGTATTTAAATCAATTTAATTATTAACTAAATATCTACATTAACTTTGATAGCATATAGATATTTTTTTAATCTTTCGTTAGTATAAAAAAACTCAGTACTGCAATGTGTAGTGAAAGTTCCAAGATTAATGGTAAATTCCAATTTTTGGTTACTCAACATTTTTTCAAACAAAAGTATGTACCCCTATTTAAAAACAAAAAAAAAAAAAATCAGATCAATAGCTTCTTGTGTAAAATTTAGTTTTCGTGTATTTTTAAATTATACAAAAATTTAATTGTTTTATTCAAAAAAGTACATACAAACTAGAGAATGTGAATGAATTTAGTGTTGGCGGCATACAATGTATGATGGAACAACATTATTGAAACAACCAAATATTATATTATATAAAAACAAACACCAAATTTAAAAATATATATAATAAAATTTTTTAATAAATTATATATGTAACACATATATATATGTATATATATATATATATAGAAAAATTAAACTTAAAAGTAAATTTTTTAAATGTGAAAAACATTAAAAACACAACTAATTCAATTTGAAGTTGCGTTGTTTTTTTTTTTTAATTATTTGTTTTTGACAAAAATTGCAATAACAATTTATATAAGAAAAATAAACAAAAAAAAAAAAAAACAAAATAATAAAACTATGGCAATATTTTTGGAGGTTGAAGAATTATAGAAAACAAAAAAAAAAAAAAAAAAACAAATGATTACACACTCAAAATTACTTAACTTTTACATATTCAAAAAAAAAAAAAATAAAATCGGCGTAAAAGGCAAAAATGTACAATTCAAAATCACACTAGGAGTGTTTTCCGTATACGATAAAAAATGAACAAAATATATAGACAAAAATAGGTGCGTTCCAGAATTTTTTGAATTAAGCTCTGTAAGACTGTCAAACACGAGAGAGTACGAAAATTGCGCTTTGTGAGAGAGAAAAAATGTAAAAGTACAGAAACGAAAAAACCACTTTTTTTAGACTGAGAATAAACGTCATAATTTTCTCAATTTAGTGAGAAAAAAATTTTACTAAACATAATCAATAAATAAACGTCTAAAATTGCATGCATTTGAAAAATAAAATGAATTCTCTCAACGCAAAGAATAAAATGGAAAATAAATATAATAGTTAAAACAGAACAGCTGATAGTTTGACACTTCTCATTAGTTTACCAGCAAAAACTCTTCTGACTCAAATCTGTAACTTCGTACAAAAAGAGAACTTTGTCTTATTTCTGTTCTCACTTACAGTTTTTTCGAAACTGGCTTTGCTTGGGCTGAAATCTATAAAAACCTGTAAAATGTATTACGGGAACGCAGCTAATGTCAAACGCGAAATACTGCTACCAGACTAAAAATGAAATCCGAAAATTCTTAGAATATATTAATACCATTACTCCTTGAACAGTGCTAGTCAAACGCATTTGTGTTGTGTCACTCTATGTGGCTATGGAGAGTATTGGATGATTATTCCTTACTCCGTTTCAGTCTGTTTGCTTTACTGGTATACATAAATTCATTTTGAAGTCCCTTTCTTGAGTGGGTTACACCGCCAACTACGCTTCTTTGTTCCTCATACTGTTGTTTTAATATTAGAAGCAAGAAATATCTATAAAGACTGAACCACCGCAGTGGCGAGTGGGTGCTTCGTTAGAGGGTGTTTTTCCTTCAAACCACAGTGGTATCGAAATAGTGAAGTTTTCATATCGAATATCACTACTATGGTTTGCATAAGTCATAATGGCAGATTAAGGAAGCAATGGGTCTATTTCTAAAAATGATTATTATTAATATTACATTCCTCTTCGTATAAATTTTTTATGTATTCCACTCAAATTAAATACCTCGTTTGATGTTTGATCTACAAAAATTATTCAAAAAACCTTTAAGAATTCTTTGAATTCTTATAAGATAAAGCGGCTATATTAAATACGCCAAACTTGAATAACTTTGCGGACAACTTTCCCGACTTCTTGAAAATGATTTTCCAAGTGCTGCTATTTTTTGTCACATTCAATCATACTTATGACTTAGGGAATATAACATTTAAAGTAACGTGACCATGTGATCCACATTTTTCATTTTCTATTCCTCGTGGTCTGCGTTTTCATTTCATGAAATATATCTCATTTCCTAGGGTTTTCTGAATATGAATGTGAGGACCTTTTTTTTTTGAAAATATTTTTATATATTACTAAAATGTACAATATATGAAAAATATCTCATTTTTGTAAAATATGTATGTCATGTTGCTAGGGTTTTGTGAATGTAAAAGTGAACAAAAAAAAAAAGGTCATCAACAGATTTTAGGGCTTTTTCGCTGTTTCGCGTTCTGCCGAAAAATATCAGGTCACGTTAATCTAAAGTCTATATTTCTTTTGTTCAAAACAACAGTGTGTTTCTTTATATTTTTGAAAGTAAAACTCAGACTTGTGTGAATCTGTTTAACAAGCAAAAATTAGACTTAAATGAAAATTTATATTTAAAAATTTCAGCATTTCGTGAAAAGCTACTAAATGAATCTATATGAACATTTTTTCAAACAAAAGTTCTAAAAATTAGCGCAAGTCGAGTGCGTATTGATTGCAAAAACCATATATTCACTAACAATTATCAAATGCAAATGTAAAAAGTTATTTTGAAAACTGTAAGAACAATTTTTTGATGAAATAAAGAAAAAAAAAAAAATAAAATGAATTCAGCTTCCAAAATTTTTAAGATAATAGAAAAGTAAGTGTTAATATTAGATGAAGAATTTTTTTCAGAAAATTTGTTTTAAATATTTAATTTCTCCATTTATAGCAAATTTTAAATTTAAACAAAATTAAGAAAAAGAGAAAAAAAAAAAAATTTGATACGCAAGTTTTGAAATCAAGGAAAACTGAAAAAATCTGCTGTTTTGTCTTGAAGCATAGGACAGCAAAAATTAAATCCTAAATAACTGAGGCATTTCAATGTTTAGTTAAATACGAAAATCTCTTATATATACATACATACATACTATTAAAATGAATCGTTAAAATGTTTTATGGTTAAATTCATCTCAATAAGAATCATAATTTTCAAAGTATTTCACTTCATTTCGCAATATTTGTTTTCAATGATTTTCATCAATCTTAATATCTATTAGGAAATTGTGTATGAAAAACTATGAATTGAAATTTAATTTTTGCAAAAATTTCAATATTCCAATTATTTTTAGGTACTATGTTTATGAGTGCATTATTTCAAATTCTTTGCTTCGCGCCTTTACTAAATTCTACAGCTTTTAACAAAATTTTGAGAAAAAAGAACGAGTATAATCTAATTGATATTAATAGATTGCCCTTAGTTATTATCATTAAATTTTTGCTATTTGTATAAAAATATATATTATATTATATTCTAATCCTATAAGCATATGTACTTATAATTTAAATTTATGTATTTACAATTAATATGCATTATTAAAATATATTATTAAAATTACATTTAACTTAATTAATTACAAATGTTTAATTACTCTAATTAAAATTATTGTCCCTGTATTTGTATTTGTGTATTAAATTTATTCAACATTTATTGCCATTTATATTAATAAACTAATTATGTAGCTATGTTCTCAGTGCAATATACTTAAATAACAAAACAAAAAAAAACATTAATAATGTAATGTAATAAAACAAGCAAAATTGTAATGATCATTCATACATTTACACATATACATATATATATTAATGTAATTTTTAATGTATTTATATTTGTCTTAGTTTTGTTCTTCTTTATGCTCTCTTTTATGCTGTTTCATAATTCAAAAATAAAAAAAAAAGTTTAAAAAAAGTATGAAAAATAAAAAATACATATTTACTTAATATATTAATGTTTGTATTTTTCAATGTATTAGTTCTTATGCGAAACAACCGTACATAACAAAAACAAATATATATTTTATTAGATGTCAAGCATACAAGCATACGTATAGATATATAGAAAGATATGTATATATATTAAAAGTATATATACTATATATATAATTGAGAACCAAAAACCCTTGTAGATTCATTCTTTAACTATAGTAAATGAAATTAATTTTCACTGAGAAAGCACATCGCCTGTTCAATAAAAGTTACGAGCACAATGTGGGTGTATGGAAATCTTTGAATAAAAATCAATTTCTCTGCCGACCGTCATAAACTCATATCCTCAGCCTTAGAATAGCATTTTTCTTACTGGTTCATTTCGATTTTACAGAGCAGCGGAATTTTGGATTTCACCAACAATCAATCTCGAAGCATTGCCAGTAACCACTATATAATCCTCAAAGACCAAGTTTTTCTGATCAGATTTGCCGAACAAAGTTATAGTCTAGTACGTCAAGTTTTTAAGTAACAGTGCATTATACAGATATGTAAATAAGTTTCTCTACTAGTTACAGGAAATCTAGAAAATTTCAATTAACGATATTTTGAAGAGACGAAAAAAAAGGCGATATAATTCAAGTTGAGCTTTGAAGAGTAGTACTTTTTCATGCTGAAACAAATTTGAATGAGAAAAATTTATTCCCAGTGTAATATACTCCCGAATGTAGCAGAAAAAACGTGCCCTCGCATTTTTGGATATATATATTTGTACCTAAAAAACGGTTCATGTTAGAACAAAATATATATATGTAGAGAAATAATCACCAAAATTTCAGGAGGGTACTTAATTTCTTATTACGCAGTGTAATTTGCGAGAGATAAAGTCGGAAATGAAAACCGTGTGCTTTTAACCGCGAGCCAACAGCATAATAAGCGAACACGATAAGCACTGTGCTACTGAGTTACTCAGTACTAATATTTTTTTTATTTCTTGAAACCAGGATTGCTTAGTGCCCTAGATTGACAAGGTCGAATCCGGAATTTAATTTCAAATCCGGGGGCCTGATAGGAATTCAAAAGTTTCTGAAATAGCGGGGAATTGAATTTGAGTTTTTATAATTTGTGGAAAAAAACATTATCAACTTGGCAACTCTGATTCAAAAAGTTTTTGTAACTAAAAACAAGTTTGAAATGGTTAGCATTTCGAATTCACATCTTAATAAAGAAGAGTTTGACTTCAGAATGGATATAGTAAATATGTGTATATATCGATTTCATGGAAAAAATCAGCCCCTTGCATAGAGAAAACAATTAAATTGTGTTTTCTACAATACATCAATGTTGAGGAAAATAATGCTTTTTATAAAGAGGGTTTGTCTAACGTTTTTAATTTTATTAAGATTATCGTTAGAATAATATTTGGTGGCAGTATTTAGATTGTACAAATATTCTGAAGTTGTTGTATAGTTTTTAAAACTTATCTTGCGAGACATCAGATTCCCGGTCTAAGATTATTTTTCAGAAAAGGTATTTCGAGAGAGTACTACAGTCACTGTATCAGCGAGTTGTTGTCACTGTATTAGTCAATACAAATTTTCTTTGAATTCAGTAACATTCTTAAATATTTAAAAGTTTTTGAAGTATATATATATAGGAGTATATGGGATTTGTTGTTAGTATTTGACTAGTTAATGATTTATCATAAAGCGTTTCAGATTTTCAAAACTTATAATAAATAAGAGAAATAATTCTCATAATATTTTATTATATCTGCAAATATCAATTAAATAGTAGCAATTAGTTGATATTTCTTAAATAATTTTAAATATATAATAATTTTTAAGTTTTGAAAAATTGGAGCACGAAAACGGCTTAACTTATGACGAAGTGATTAGTGATTCATCAACTAATAAAAAGAACCGACGAAAATCAGAAAATACGTAGACCTCAAGCTCAAGTGTAGTTTTATGTAGTCTATGTATCTTAGGTTAAGAAATATTTATACTGAAAGTTGAATCTGATTATATAATCTGAACGTATGATTGGAATATTGAATTCGATTTCTGGACTAAATACACCTTTTTTCGATACGACTTAGACTAGAAAAGAGGAAATAAATGCGATTAAATGATATTTCTTATAAATCTTAGTCTCTTGGTTTGGTCACCGACTTAACCGAAAACTAACCTTGTCACTTGGTTCGAAACAGACTTTCCAAATAACATCTAGAAACAACGCCATATTAAAAATTTGCAACTTAAATATAAATATTTTGAGAAATCTAGCAATTTGGTTCTATAAAAGATGGTCAAAAAAGCTTTCACTTAGTAGGGGTAAAAGACAGAAGGGAATCTGCCAGAAAGTGTGGTTCACAATATATTTGCAAGATATATCGCTGAGTAATCTGGAATCATAGAGATAGTAATGATTAAGAATAAATCATGTAATCATGGGCCTTCCAATGAATTTCAAATAATGTTTCAAAGCTAAGATAAGAGTTAGGAGTGTATTCTTATATACCATGTTTTTAAAGATTCAATACGAAGAGGACTACAAATTCAGCTAATGTTGCGTGGATATCAAAATAACAAGGAAATCTTCAGTAAAAAAATCAAAAGATTCTTCTTAAAGAGAACATTTGTTGAAAAATAAACTTTTTGAATAATTTTGAGGATATGTTGTTAAATGAAGCACGTTTGAAACTGATTTTTAACAAAGCTTTTCATAGAGCTGCTGTTGTGTATCATTCACAACTTAGCTAACGCATCAAGCCATTAAATTTTAAATAGCATACTAAAAACCATAGAATAGTTAAAAGTATTACATACACATACATAGTACATACATACATATGTACTATATCAATTTAATTATTGCATTCATAAATTACTTTTAACACACAGTCTAATTATGCATACGTATTAATTATTCTATTATCGTTTTTTATTTGTTCGAAGGGATATAATGTATTTTATGGAAATTAAATAATTTTTTTTTTTTTTAGTTTAATACTTAACTAAACTGTAGAAATTTTCAATTCTACTTAAAAAGAGGACAAATTAAATCAAACTACTATGCTTAAAAAAAGGCGTTAAAAGGTTGCACACGAGTGTTTTTTGCAACATCTATAACAAAATGGAATATTAATAAAATTATAAAAAAACAAAAAATTAAATAAATTTGCACTTATATCATTGCAGAAAACACTTGAATACTAAATTACTAAATTATATTCAAATTACATACGAGTAAATGTTTCTTAGTTTTCAATTACATATATACAAAATATATATTTAAATAAGATAATAATTCTATATTGTTTAAATATCTATTTTTACGTTGAAATTGTCAATGATATTATTTTTAGCTATTTTTCTCGTACCTACTAATCATAACGAATAAATTAACTGAATAAAATCCATACTGATTTAATTATTTTAAAAATTTTGTATAAAAAAACAAAGACAGTCGCACAATTCAAAATTGTACTAAACGAACGAAATAAAAAAGTTATAATAATAATAATAATAATATCAAATAACTGATTAGTATAACAAAAAAAAAAAGAAAACAAAACAAAACATTAGTATAACAAAAACAATAACATGAAGAACTAAAACAAAGTTTACATAAAATTATTATTATAATTAAATAAATTATTATGTGTATTAATTAATGAAACAAAAGAAAAAATTCTCACAAAAAAATCCAATAAAATTCATTTGCGAAAAACGGAAAAAATGTCTCATTATCATTTGGGATTATTGTGAAAGTTTGTGATACTTTCGTCTTGAAACCGGCGCACTGTGGATGGGTTTGTATGGAACGGCATCTATAAATAGTATTAATAGCGTTAGACTCTTGAAATTTGGTACATATGTTTCTTAAGTTAGAACAATAAGAAATTCGAACATGAACAAAATTGGCTTATAGACACGCCTACCTCCCAAACAATTGTTGAATGTGGTTGTGGAATATTTATATGAGTATCAATTTCTATTAAAAATGTTCAAAATTATGCGATATCTTTCATAGTTTTCAAGTTATCAGAGAAAAGCTAAGAATGGTGGCCATATATAGTAGCAATATCGCTAGACTCTTAACGTTTGATACAGATGTTTTGTAAGTTACAATAGCAAAAATTTATGAATCTGAACAAATTCGGCTCACGAACATGCCTACTCCACATACAAAGGTGTGATGTTTTTGAGGATTTTTCTTCAAAATCAGTATCAAATTTGGCAATGCTGATTTCAAAAATATTACGAATTGTAGGATATCGTTGATAGTTTTCAAGTTATTAGAGCGTAACCGTTCTGATCTCTTGTTTTTGAAAAGCATTCAATTTCATATTTCTTATACGAAGGGGAATGAAAAGGGTACGATTACCTCGCCTCCGTTTAAGGGAACTCCTTTCTTTTAAAATTGATAAAACTATTGGAAAGTATAGCAAAATGTGCAGAAATAAAATTATTTTTTTCTTCAAATATTGCAATAGCGAAAAAATCATAAAAATTAAAGTTTTAAAAAGCTATAGATGAAATTTCGGATTTATTTTACCATACTTTTTCACATAATATACAGTACCGTTCAAATGCTTTGCAACAGAGATTACTTTTGAAGACACTTCAAATTATTCAGAGAAAGAATAATTTTAAGGTTTGTTTTATGTTACACTTATTAGCTTCATTTATGGTTGATTTTTTAACAAAAACAAAAAATAATTCTCTAAGCTAACAACAACAAAAACTTAAGGTAAACGAAAAAAGAGAAAATTTAAGAGCTCAAGACATGTGCAACTCGCATTTTTTTCGAGTCTCCTGTACTTTAACGCTAAAACCGTTATCTTCTTATAACGGTTATCACGTCATTCTGAACTTTCAGGCGATAAATTATCGTTTTCATAGATTTTGAACCAGTTTAATAAATTAGTCTAAAGTGAGCAGTTTTTTCTTTTTAAAATGGGCGGATACAAATACAACTCTTCAATATGATCAATGATATTGGGTGATTTCTCTAATGGATTATCTCAGAAAGAAATATCGTGCAAATATTTAATCCACAAGTCAACAATTTCCAGAATAATAAAAAGTGAAAGTGTTGAATGGTGTCATAGGGGAGGAAGATCTCGTGCGACAACCTCCGTTGATGATCGTCAAATAGAGGTTTATATTAAAAAAAACTGGATGTTAGTCTGAGCACCATAAAAAAAAGAGCTATAGAGGCTGGCTTAAATACTTACAGAGCTACTAAAAAACCATATGTATCTGAAAAAAATCGAAAACTTCGCCTCAGCTTCGATCATAGTCATAAAAATTCGAGCCAACAGCAATGGAAGACAGTATTGTGGTCGGACGAGTTCAAATTTAACATTCGAGTATCAGATTGTAAGTTCTACGTACGTAGACCTCAGGGTACAAAGTTCAATCACAAATACACAACACCTACAGTTAAGCACGGAGGTGGAAACGTGATGGTGTGTGATTGTTTCGCGGGGGATGGAGTTGGACCAATTAAACGCATTGAAGGGACAATGACAGGGGCTGTCTACAATGATATTTTAAAAGATCTTATTTTGCCATTTACTGAGTGAAACATGCCAACTGTTTGAACATTTCAACATGGCAATGATCCGAAGCATAGTTCTCGGCTTGTAAAATTATGGTTGGCAGAAAAGGGAATTAATGTCATGTCATGGCCGGCGCAGTCTCCCGATCGAGAAAATGTGGATGATGGTAAAACGCGAAATCGGGAATAAAAATCTTCAAAAATGGTAATGCTCTATTCGCTGAAATAGAAAAAGAATAGAACGCTATTTCACCTGAATATATAAACAAACTTATTGAGTCAATGACCAGAAGATGTCAATCAGTCATCAGAAGCAACGGTTACGGAACCAAATATTAGACTACTTTTGTACACCCAATTTTGTTTTACACGGTTTTGATTTAACACGGTCTAGAAAAAAAATTAATTCCGTTTTTAAACGATTTCTTTAATAATAATAGAGTTTAGCTACTACAGCTATTATAGCCTTCTTAGCTATTTGCCAATTTAGCACGATTAAAAAAAGCTATTTGATTGAAAATTTAAGAAAAATATTTTTAATAACCATAATCTTTTAGTAATTAAGTTACAGGGTTGAAGGATATGGAACTAATCACCTTTTTTCCTGTGTATATAAATACATACTTCATGTCGTTTTTTGCACGGTTTTTTTTTTACACGGTTTTTTCTGGAACAGGTGTATTTAGGTGTATTTTTATTTTTTTTTATAGATTTTATCTTCGTACTGTGATGAGTTGCACATGTTTTGAGCTCTCAAATTTTCGCTTCTTTCGTTTATCTTAAGTTTTTGTAATTGTTAGCTAGTGAAACAATATTTTTGTTTTAGTTAAATAATCAGTAATAAATGAAGTTAATAAAAGCTGCATAAGACTTAATTCAAAATTATTGTTTCACAAAAATAATTTGATGTTTCTTAAAAATAAATTCAGTTGCAAAGCATTTGAGCGGCACTGTCTAAAAAATTTTGGCAATCCGTGGATATATATTTCATTTTTTCTGTTAAAACTCTCAAGTTTGCCACTTTTACCATTTTTCATTCTAATTTCTTGAAAAAATCCGTATCATTCATATAAAAGCGATAGAAGAAAAATAAATTGATTTTTCAATAAAGTGAATACAATGTACTTTCCATCAATATTGATAATATTAAAAGTTCAATAAACACAAAAAACGTTCAAAGCTTTTATGTTTTCTTTCCCTGAGTATTATCTGATGACTGTCGCAATTTTTTATAAATCTCTAGCACTGGCCACATTCTACCATTGTGCGGCGCAAGATCTGGTGTTGTGCTGATTTTTAAACTTTTTTTAACGATTTTTCTGAAAACATACTTAAAATATAAGTCTTAAGGGGTTATATCTCCCTTATGCTATAAAAAACAAGGCTGTTTTAATTATCTTTTTTTTAAAGGACATATTAAACATTAATATTTGATTAAAGGTATACAAATAACATAACATTGTATTAAGCAAACTTTTGAAGAAGAGAAAAAAATTTGTTATTGTTATTTTTATTTACAAAAGGGCGACTGTGCAGTGATTACCGTGAACCGCTTTTTCAAAAAGATCTTCCGTGGCGGGCAGTAGAAGTCTCGTCCAACTCCACCTATTACAAAAAACAAATTTTTTTCATTATCTACATGAGTTTTGTTGTTGAAGTACACATGATTATATTTTTAGATTTTTTTTTTCGCGAAATTACAAATGTTTTAAAAAACATCGTGTTTTCGACGAAAAAAATCGAATTAAATTGCTTATAACTTTTTTTCTTGTTAATTAATCGCTAAAATTGTGTGTAATCAAACAATGAAGCTACTATTAAAATTTCAAGTCAATCGAATGTAAAGTTTTTGAGCTCTACTGCCCGCCGATTTTGAAAACATGGTTTCGAGAAAAACGCGTTTGAAGTTTCAAAATGCTATACATCTTCATCAAAGTTTCTTGGAAAAAATTGAATTAAAAAAATTTTGAGTTTAAATCGATACTTGGGCGCTGTAGATTTTGATTCTAGGATTGTTTTGGCATAATTTAAGCCAATTAAAAAAAAAAATGGAAAAATAAAAAAAAAATTAGGGAGATCAATTTTAGGGTATCATCCGGTTTAGGTCTCTGTAGCTTGTTTTTAGTAATATCCAGCTTTAAATGCCTTCAACATTAAAGGGTTCTCTTTATTTTCGCTTAAATTAAAGTTTTTGAAGGTGAAAGATTTCGACGATCTACAGCAAACTACCTACAGAAGCTTATAAAAAAAGATTTATATACTCACAGAAAATTCGATTATTTTGCTTTGATTGCATTCAATGCGTTTTTATTTAAATAAATTCCACTACATTCCATAATATTCACTGAATTAATTCTATAATCAATAACATTGCAATTTATTTGCGAATGTCGCTGATTTTAAGTATTTGATAAGTAAATATTTGTACCATTTTTACACATTTGTATTTTTGGCTTTAAGAATCTTAAAGATCTTAAACATCTAATCATTTTATATCACAACAAAGAAAATAAATGCATATGAAACATTATTTTTCAAAATAAAAGGTTCTGTGCCTTGAGGCTTAAATATTGATGTTATGCTGTACGGAAATACAATTTTTGATCAAATTTGATCGATTTTGATAGTTTTTCAAAACTATGAAAACTAGTTGACTTATAGAAAAAATTGTTGATTTTATATGAAATTTCAAAATAAAACTTGAATCGATTTGTAAATTTTAAAGCATCCCGAAATTTGGTAAAAATAATTTCTATTAAAAATAATTTCTATAGTAAAAATGTTTTTTTTTTAATCAGTTAATTATTTTTTTCCTGAAAACCAATTTCCCAATTTCCCTGTAAGTCAAATAGTTCTTGAGTAAATAGCGTTTAAGGCTTTCGAAAAATGTAAAAACTGATAAAAATAACCTTTCAAAAATACTCATATTTTTTTTTTGTACAGAGTAACATATTGAAATTTCAATATAAACGTAAACCTCAAGGTCCAGCTCCATTCATTTTCACAAATAATACTCTATACATAATACATGTATGTATGTATGTGGAGCATTAATTAGTTGACCACACATTTTGTTCTTAAAGAGCATATAGGTACATATATTTTTTGTTTAAAATCTGTTACTTTTCAAGTATCCATTGCTTCAGCAAACTTCTGTTTCTTCTGTAATTCATACGCCCATTTCACGACTGGGCGTCGTTGTGGCCATTTGCCCAGTATTACTCCCAACTGGTGGTGGTGATATCAGCCACGGAATCATACGGTTAAGAAAACTTTGCGTAGCAAATATTACATCGTTATTAGCAAAGCAGAAGAGAAACGATACCACAAATCCTTGTAAGCTCACAAGGATGACAGACAGAATTTGATAAAATCGTTCCAACTGAGTACCACTATCCGGCCGATATGGCAAGAGAAAATGTTGTAAGCCAAATAAGGGTATCTAGATATATGAAAAAATTGAAAACAGAACATGTGAAGTTTTTAAAGATTTTAAGTTCAACAATCTGATCAAAAGTTGTTTCCTCGCACTTACCAAAATAATTGTGGCACGTACGGCCTTGCGTATAGCCAATGGCGCAGGTTGAGCTGATTGTGGATGAAGTTTTCGAACAATCACACGAAGGACATTGATAAGAAAAACTGTGTTGTTTAAATGTTTTAAATACGTTTTTTTATTATAAGTAATTAAGAAAACATATAAAAGGAGGCTCTGTTAACATTTTCTGTCTTTGAATTTATTACTTACCGAAAGAAGACATCAACGATACGCAAATTGGTAGAGACAAAATCCAAAGCAATTCACTGTCTTCCATCCAGCATCTTTATATTGATGATCAAATGAAATTAAAAAAAAAGTTGTATTATTAATTTTACTTAATGTGCAAAATTCAAACTTCAGAGTGGGAATTAATACACTAAATTTTACTCTCAAAATTAAAAATTCACTACCACAAGAAACTTTTCATTCATGAAATTTATTAATGAAAATTTTAAAATTTTTGACTTCAATAGAAAAATTTTTAAAAATGAATTGGAAATATGAAAAATACTTCTTGAAATATTTTAATGGAAGTTTTTAATTTATGTTGGATTTGGATTTTACCACGAAAAATTTTTCCTAAAATTTTTAAGTCGAAATTTTAAAAATTTTTCTTGAAAAATTTATTGGAAATATGAAAAATTTTAATGTCCATTCAAAAATTTTATGAAAGAAAAATTTCATTTGAATTGCAAAATATCACTACTAAGTTTGTTTTAGTGGTAAAGGAGTATGAATTCTGCTACCATCAAACATCAAATTTGTTTGGGTCAAAAATCGAGAAGATTTTCAAAAAGTTTCGATTGAATAAGCCTTATAAGAGTAGCTTCCAAGTTACTATACACAAATGGTTTTATTCGTACCTAACAAAAAGATTTTGAATCAATCTCAAGATTCAGTCTTAGGGCAAATTTTGTTTCAATATACGTTAATTCGATTTTTACACAAAACTTTTAAGACAAAACTTTTTCTGACGATAGGGCGTATATATTTTCTTGTGCTTCTATTGGTGATGCAATGCTTGAAATCAGTCAATGGAAGTTTCAAAAGAAAAACGACTTAAAAGCATAAATAGGTTCTATGCGAAAAAACTAAGATAATGGTAATAATCAATTAACAACAATATACATATGTATGTATATAATTCATTTGAAAAATAAAAAAAACTCAACTAGCACTAACTGTAAGAAATATTTTAGTTATAGAGACATCTAAAGTTCATGTTATTTTTTGTAAAATTCTGTTGATTTCCGTTTCTATAACTCATTTCCTGACTGAAAATTAAATTTGATAGAAAAAGAAAAATACTTGATGGTATCCACAAGACAACTTTATCATTTAAGGCAGTGATGGGCACATAGTGGCTCTATTTGCTCTCATTGCTCTTACCGTTATTTGACGCACAAGCAAGCGGAAAAAAATTCGCAGAATTTCAACGCTATCGAGGCACAGCGTTGACTTGAATTCAAATTAAAACAAAAACAAAACACAAAGACATAAACGACGGCGCCGCATTGTGTCTTGACGAATGTAGCCTTTCCTTGTTGGCTCGCTGCGGTTTTTTTTTTGAATGATGCAACAAATACAATAACGGAAATCCCTTGCATAGCACGTTTGAAAAAAAAATCACAACGAAAAAAATGTGTGTAGCTGTGGTGAGTGCACGTGTTTGTTGTTTTGGTTATTTTTCTTAAGAAAAACGACGAGATAAAATTAGCTCGATTTTCCTATTTTGCCCACCTATGATTTAAGGTAAGTTACGAGTTGTTTTTCGTTGATTGTCTCAATACCAATCAGGCATATGAAGTTAAAATACTGAAACTTTTTTTGTTTATAGTCTATCTTCAGTTTAATAAAACGAAAATGGTTACAATATCATTCTTGTATGTATTTTTGATAATTTTTTTAAATATACAAAAAAGTACAGCAGAAATTTCATCATTAGATTGGAATTTTTAATATTATTTCAGCTTTTTTTTAAACCTTTTAGGCATTCGATTAGTTCAGTTTTGTCAGAATTTTGTTTGTCGGACCCATAAGCTTTTCGTACTGCCATCTTCATACGTTTTCGACAGTATTAAAGTCGGGGGAGTACTTTAAAATATTAACATTTTGACGCTCAAATCATAATTTTACCATCCGGGCAGTGTGAATAGGCCGAAAATTGCATGGCAAATTACCGAACACATGTTGAAAATTTCTCGCATCCATAGTTGTGAACAAAACTTGCAACTCGCATGCCCCATAATAGGAGTTGGCTCACCACACCTCCCACCAGACTGTGATGGCGATTCAATTGATGTTGTTTCTTGCGTAGGTCGTGCAAGTAAAAGTTTTATCCATTCGGACTTTCTAAATTGAATTTCTTTTCATCCGAAAACACAACATAGCGCCACTCTATATTCGATGCCAAGTGCGAGCGACCAAAACTCAAGCGCATTTCTTTTCGAGCCATGTTGAGTAGGGGATTCTTTTTTAATTTCAATCTTTTGAAATGTGAAGCTTTCCTTATCACTTGTCTTACGGTGTATGGATTTGAGATTATCAACTTATACGATAATCTCAAATCCTTGTAATCTTCAAAACAAAACATCTAAGGGGACGTCCATAAATTACGTGAGGTTTTTTTTTGAAAATTTGAACCACCCCCCTCCCCTTGGAGAGATTTGGTGAGTTCTGGCGGGATTCCTCCCTCCCTTCCGTGAAACTTTCCTTATAATTTTTAGGTGTAATCTGCTATAATAATATATGGGGCATTCCATGCCAAATCACCGAGGTTTTAGCCCGACCCTCTTCGATTTCGCTAATTTTTTGATATGTTTTAGTGCGTATTTAAAGAAACAAGCACACCAATTTCCAGTCTAGTATTCGAAACCGTTATTGAGTAATCGGTTTTTTAAATTTTAAAAAAATTTTAAATTAACGATAGATAGTAATAAATATTGATATCAATTAAATGTAGGGTATCATTTTTATTGTATTTGAATGTAGTTTCTGGAAAAAAATAAAAAAAATTTATTCGAAGTAATAATCAGTTAGTTATTAACGTTTAAAGATTAAAATCGACATTTTCGAAAAGTGCGACACCTTTGATTTTTCTTAAAAATTTTCTTCCGTTCTATGTCCTAAAAATATGAAAAAAAAGGTTTTTGGATTTAAACGGAGCAATTGAAACTTAGTGACTTTTCAAAATGAGCAAAAAAATACTTTTTTCGGACTTTGGTCACTTGTAACTCCATCAAATCTTATTCGATTCTCAATAGCTCCAAACTAAGTACTAGTAAGAAAAAATAATACCTTTTGAATGGTGTGCAACTGTTTTACTTCGAAAAAGTCGACAAAAGATTTTCGTTGACCCCCCTTCCCCTTGGTAAGATTTGGTGAGATTTTGCCGGACCCTTATTTATGGACAGCCGCTAATGCCGTTTTATTTTCGTTATCATAATAATACTAATAACAGAGTTTAACTACTACAGGTATTAGCCTTCTTAGCTATTAAGCTTGAAGCCTTAAGTCAAGAAAAAAGTTTATAAAAAATAAATGAAAGTGAAAAAATTATAAATATTTTTTTCTTATGATTTTTCACATTTCCTCAACATTACTCAAGTCACTTATGCACGGAATGCAGTTTTTTCATGTAAATAAATACTCTATTTATTATGCGGAAACTCAGGATTATCAAAATTCATTAAAACTTCACAAATACTTACTGTGTGCTGTCTGTGGGGTGGTAATATCTGGCCAGTGCATAGCCGCTAAGAAACAAGATGGGAGAAACCCAAGCAAGCAACATGAACCAGCGCATAACGATAGTGTCCTTAACAAAAACCTGTGCAAAGCAGAAGGAAACGAAAGAGAAAGTTATTTCCAAGCTAAAGCAAGAAAGTTTTGCCTTTGAGGAGTTTTTAAATTAATTAATTTCAAAGTCAACATGCTTAGAACGAATTAATTTGAAAATGTCTGTGAATATTTTGTAATTCAACTCACCACCACCAAAACCAAGTGCAAATGCAAGCCCTCACAAAACATCCAGAAGTAATTGACCAACATAAAGTAGTGTACCACGAGATGCAAAGAGATGCACCAGAGCTGTAATGTGTATATCATACTATTAACAAATGATGCTACAAATCAACAAAGACGTAAACTTACTGGATTATCTCGCAAATGTTCTGGCTTTTCAACTACTAATTTGTACCAAAAAATCCAAGAAATACAAGTGAATGCCAGAGAGGCAAATAAATGCACATGTATGCGTATACGAGTGCAACGAAGTGATCTGAATTGCAATGGAGAAAGTTTTAGAAAAAGTGGTGTTTTTAAAATTTACTTAACAGTACTTAAATCCAAGAAAAATTGCCAGCGACAGCAGCAAGGCCGTTAAAGATAACGCATATCCTGTCACATACAGCTCATTTACAAAAGTACGGAACTATGGGAAATGAAAAGGAGAATAAAGTTTTTAAAGAAATGTATTTTAAATGATGTTTAAATTGTTTAATAGGAAAAACAGCAAAAGAAAAAATCTATGCTTGTTGTTAGTTTAAATTCAGAGGGTTGCGATTTGACCCGACAAGTGTCAAATGTGTTTTTTTTTAAGCCAGTACTTACTTTGAAGAAAACTCATGTAATTTTCATTAAATAGCCATTTATTTGAGTTCAATCGAGAGAATACATTCTGCAATAAGTTGTTAAACATAACTTCGGGCATATGCCCACCACGTTTTCGACTAATTTTTGAAGCATTTGTGGCCGTTAGCTTCCTATGGGTCGATTGTTGTTGGTTTGTCAGCGTCGACTGGTGACTTAACGTATCCCCAAAGATAATTATCAAGAGGCATTAAAATACAAGATATTGAAGGCCAACTCATAGATAAATTATGCAAAATTATGCGCATATCGGATCTTTGCTTCAATATGTTGATTGTTTCGTTTGCTGTATGACACTTAGCCCCTTTCTGCTGGAACCAAATTTCCTCCAAATTCATGCCATTCAAACGGGGAATGAAAAAGTCATTAATTATGACCAGTGCTACACACTACCACAAGCAATGATCAGCATATGTTGATCAATGATGGGCACCAACATGCTTGCACATTTTGTTTCCATGTAGTGGTACAACAACCATATGAAGTTCTACTCCACTGAAGTAGAATTGAATCGTTGTTGTGTGCTCACATTTGTATACGTATACACAAATGCTCTCCCGTTACTCTCAATTACGCTCTCGTTAGAACTTGCAGAAGAACTTGTGCCCATCTATGGTGTTGATAAATCGGTTTATTACGCTCTTTAACGCTCTTAAAGCACCTTCTCGTTCCCATTTACGCTATTTGAGCGCCTGCTCGTTCTCTGAGCAACACCGGTCATGATTCTACAGCGAATACCGTTGACTGTAATATACTGTGCATTTTCCGGGATCTAACGGCTTTTCGAAAATCTCATGTGGTTTATCTTCGCTCCAAAAGCGACAATTTTGTTTATTGACATACCCGAAGAGCCAAAAATGAGCTGAACAAAAATGTTCGATAAAACTGCGAATCCAATGCCAGTTGATTTTGGGTCCATTCACTGAAATTTTGATGCAAAAGCTGGTCATTCAATTCAATTCTTGCACGAACTGGATCTTGCAAACCTTCAAACCAAGATGTTTGCGCGAAATTTTCCATAAGCTGGATGATCAAAGACCAAACTGAACGACGTCGAATCGTTACACTTGGAACATCTTCGACACTCTCTTGAACAGAGGCAATATTCTCTTCAGTATGTACTCTTCTTATGCATCTTCGGTGCCATAGCATATTGCAAAAGATAATGCTGTGCGAAAACGGCCAACAATACAGCGAATAGCAGTCTTCAGTTGGTCAGTTATGTCGGGTGTAATGTGTTGCAAGATTGGCGCACAGTAACATAATTTTGGAACAAAATTTCACGTTGTTCAAGCGTGTCTGTCATCACGATAAAATTTCAAAGACTACTGAATAAAAATTACACTGACAGCTTGCAATCTGACAATTGGCTTGACAGATATAATGGTCTGAAGTTAGTACTGGCTTAAAAAAAAAAAACCATTATTAGGTTAGGTCTATGATACGTTTGATACCGAATCTCACAAATTCGAGAGCATACCATGCTGTATTTTTGATATTATACATAAATTTACATATGTTAGACTCAAATTATAACGGTTAAGTTTTTTGAAATCATATTAAATATTCAAAAACCAATATTTATACCTCAAAATCATGGTAATCAATGCAGTTTGTGTAGTTCGACCATACTATTCCACTCTCCGGATGTCGATACCAACTACCGTTTTCCAAGCAGCTGCAATATAATAGAATAGTTTTATTAAAACTTTAAGCTTTATCTGGATCCCTATATTTTTTTCTTTGATATAATGTAACGCTTATCGTATATTAAAAACTTGTGTGCCTTCCACTGACCAAGCTGACATACTCGACGAAGCAAAAAGTTGAGAAAAGTTAAGGAATAATTTGCCATAAAAAAAACAACCTTTTTATAAAATAAAATTAAGTTCTTATGTGAATTTTCTTAAGCAAATTCAACAATTAGGGTACACTTTACATTAAATGCTACGACATAAAAACATTAGGAAAGTAGAGATCTGATCAGTTTGTCCAGTGAGAGCCCCACACAAAAATTTTCATTATCTTACGTTTTGTGCGCTAAAAGTTTGCTGTCAAAACCTTCAATAAAATCAGGACAATGCTGACTTAACACTGTGCCAGCAGATGCAGGTGGCCAGCAGAGGTAACCATCAAATTCAAATGGACAATAAACGATATCACTAATATTGAGTTCATTTTCAGCGTCGTGCACGGAAGAGACTGTTGCCAGTAGCTCCTCACGCTCTGCGGCAGCTTGATCGATCTCTGCAATATTAATACCAATGCCAATTTCTTCTGAAATTTCTGGTATATCGCTGACAAATACTAAATACAAGATGGTTGACATTAAATTAAGAAATGATTTATTTCACACATTTTGCTGACATTTATTATACTCAGATTGATTTGTCAATGCTAGGGATACGTTTTTGTATCGTCGATTGCATTCCATGTACATGTGCTTGAGGAACCCAAACAAACGGTCATTACGTTGCTCATTGTTGTGGCGCGAATTGTCCTGACTTTGCTCAAATATAGTTGTGTTTTCCATCGTTTTCAAATGTAAAAAGATGCTTATGACATTGGGCGGAAAATCAGTGCTAAGTAAGCAAAAAAAGTTGAGCTAAAAATATATAGAAAATGATAGAAAAAAAAAAATAAAATCGATTTTGAAATCACAAGACATTTCGCACGGGTTATAAGTGAAAATGTTGACGGTCAATGAAGTGTGAACGAGCTGATGCTGATGAAAATGTTTGGCATATGGCCTGATGGTAACAAATATTGGATGGTCTTATGGTAACAGTTATTATATGGTATATTTAACATAGTTGGTTGCAATCATTTGAAAAATCATTGAACCATATAAAATGGAAATGTTGTTCTCTATTTGGATAAGTAAGAATGTAATGAGTAGTTTTGTGTGAAAATGAAGTTGTGACATTAACTGAATGAATTGCTTGAGTAAGACATTAATAAGAAAGATGCTTAAGCGAAAAAAATTATTAAAAATTTTTAAGGAAATAAATATGATAATCAATAGTATACTTTGTTGCTCTTTTAAAGTTGTGCATTTTTTTTTACATCTCATTGGCTTTGAACTTCATTTTTGTGCTGAAATGGTATTGAAATTGAGTTGGTACTTTGTGATATGGTGGGGCAAGGAAAATTGCTAAAAATTTGGCAACATAATATTTAATAAATTCCTTAGCACAAAAAGAAACACATTCAAAGCTATTCTTGGATAGGACCTTAACATGTTGCTTCAAAATTAAATACTTAGATCACTCAATTACGTTATAATCAAAATCAAATTTTTCAATGTTTACAAAACTACAGCGTTGCTTATTATTTACAATAATTCACAAGCCTCAACAACACTGTTCACACACATTGATTGTGTGTGCACAAGATAACCGAACGGGTATAAGTAAAAATACTGATAGAAGTTTCTGTAATATGCCAGTAGAGCTAGCAACTGAAAATGGGCTACCTGGTGCCCACTATCAGTTTCCACAAAACGTGCTGTGTTCAACTTGCTCGTAGTCACAGAAAAGTGGATAGATAAATTAGGAAAAAAACATAATAAATAAATAAGTAGATTTTGATCGGCATTTTGCGATGGCATCAGTCTTTGCTCAACACTTTTTTTTTCGTATTCAAAGTTCGGGACATTTCTGCAAAATTCGCCACAGTTTTTTTCAAATAAAACTTGCACGAATTAAAACAACAACTTCTCTGTAACACCTCCATAAATTTTCAGAGTAGAATACAGGAAATGCGTAAGTGGCAAGCAAATAAGATTTTTATTAATAACACCGAGCACCGGCTGCAAGACCCAGAGCGGGCAATATTATTTTCAGATGCTGCAAGGCTGTAGCACTTAGTACTTAGTCAGACAAACTTCTCGAACTGACGTATAAAAATTCTCCCAACAAAAAATCGTAATTTCTCGTAGTCAAAAAAAGTTTTTCTCAAATCTCACATGTCAAAAAAAACGTACTCTACATTAAGGTGGTGTGGAGAGAATTAAATTTCGACACTTTCAGGTTTCAAAATTGGTCAGTCTGAAGTTATGACCTTTGAGCTCGATCATTTTCATAGAATATTGGTTTGAGAATTGAGCCAACTCGGCCATTCTTTACTGAAAGCAATATGAAATTCAAGATATCACGTCAACCTTTAAAATCAACGTGGTACCGAAACTCGTTTTGAAAAACTTATAATATTATATCACGAATTATGGCAAAGATTAATAGCCTTCTTACCGATGGCGATTCGCCTGAATTTGGCGATTCTCCTTCAGTGGCGAATCGCCTATGTCTTTATATTATGGTTGGCGTGACTTCAGTCAGACGTCAATTTCAGTTTTGCGAACGTAATGTACACGTTCGCCTGCAAAACAATGCTGCCAAATTACAAAACTGAAATTGACGTCTAAAAAATTTCAAATTTATAATCGTCAAAATATTGAACTTCTAATTTTTAGAAGTGAAAAAAAAAAAAAAATTAAAATAAGCAATGTGGACTTATTTTTTGAAGATAGTTATGAGGTTGTGGATAGCAATATTCAAAGAATGCGGCGGAGCATTAGGGACAGCTCGAACCCACTCGAACTGCCTAGCCGGCTGTAAGCAAATTCATTTCTTAAATATTGACAAGAAATATATTGAGGCGCCCAGTTGCAAAACCGGCCAAGTCCAAAAAAATAAAATTTTGAAAAATCGAATTTTGAGATATTCTCATATATCAAAATCGAGACCATGCTTTATCTTTCTTTGAGCAGAATTACTAGATTTTTAATGTGGCAAATTTTATAAACCACAATTTATATATAGACCATTCTTACAAAAAACCCAAAAAAATTTAAGAATAATACAAATGATTGATTTTTTGTCGTCTCTGTATGGCTCTGCAAAAAGATTTGCTCAAATGTTTCAAGCGGAGTTTTTTGAGGAGTTATTCTAGACATTAAGGCAAAACATCGTTCAGAAAATCAGCTGGATGATAATCTTTCAGAAATATTACTGAAATAGGTATAATTAATTTAATTTTTGGGCGTTGCAGAATAGAATTGTTTTGATCCTAAGTATATTATAATTGTTAAAGTTTCAGAAATAACATTTATCGAGCTTCGAAAGCAAGTACAAAAAAAAATCGGAAAATTTTATTAAATAGAAATAGAGCGGTTATGTGAAGGCAATGATTATTATCTATTACTTATATTCAAATTTTGCCGCGAACCGCACAAACCCCTCTGAGCACTGCATTGGACAGCCCTGGTTTAAACCGTAAATGAAGCGCATACAAAAGTTAGTTTTCTTCGTTCATATCTTCCATACGTACACATAACGTCATTAAAGGGCTAATTAAATTTGTGTTTTTCTCAAATGTCTTTTCTTGCTCTATTTTTTTTTTATCTTCATTGTAATGTGACCTTTTAACTTGGATTTTTTACAATTCCCAATTGAATGGTTGTTTGTAGTTGCAGTTGCAATTAACTAGGGCAGGGCAGTGTTCATATGCTTTATGTGTGTCAATGGGGGTCGCACATAAGTTCAAATGGTCGTTGTAAAAAGAGGTAGAATTTAAGACATTCCACTCGGCACAAAGTTCGTAAGAACCAAAGGCTCAATTTTAACGATAGCTTCGAGCTAAATCAGGCGAATCGAAGTTTTGTGAATATTCAAATTAACATTAAAAAAAAAAAAATATTTTTGCGATAGCATAGTCTGAGGCAGTTTAACTTTTAACCATTTTTATAATTGAGTTTCTGTGCTTCATAAAATTGCATTATCGAGATGGCCATAACCTATAGAATCCTCACCCAAAGAAATAATTTTTTAATTTACTATTTTATTGTTAATTTTGTTTAAAAGCCATAAGTAAAAATAAATAAACTGTCTCTTCAATGTTCACATATGTTATGTAATTAAGTGTTCTGAGAAATTTTGATTTATCGCATGCCGAGCAATTATTGCAAATATTTTACATAATATTTATAAGTAATAACTATTCAATGAAGCAGAACATTGTTTTACCTTTCAAAGAAACTATTTTTGTGTGAAGGTCAAAATACTATTGATTTGAAATCTGTTCATTAGAGTGGTATTTAAATTCATGTTTCATTAATTTAAATTAAATTTTTTTACGATAAAAATATCATAAAGTTGAGCTGCTTAGTTTAAATCGTAGATTTTACATTTTCAACAAACATAAATGGTAATTTCAGTTAAGATTTTGAACAAACATTGTTTTTTGCTTATAAATTTGTGCATTTACATTTTTATTATTTTATTATAATTTATTTTAATAAATGGTCTGTTCCGGTGCACAATATCTTAAGTGTGCTACACTTTTTTTTGCAAAAGTCAATTTATTAAAAAGGAATCAATTACAAATTATTTAAAGTCACCATTGTTTCTCCACCCGACCACTGAAAAGAATAAAAACCATTAATTTTGTTTGGTTTTCATCAGGAAAAACGCGCACGTATCATCCATCAATCAGAAAAAGTTTAAAAGACATTGTTTCCCGCTGCTTTATTATTGAAATTTGTTTACAATGACCACAACAGATCATTTTTATGTACAGAACTTGAAAAAAAAAAACAAAGGCTATGTGGACTCGTACTGCATTAAAGTGAAATATAAAGAAAAATAAAAAATCAATGACAAAAGCATTCATCTTTTTGAAACAGTAGACTTGGTAGGAAATTAAGCGTAATCCGTTTATATTTGTAAACATCATAAACCAATTTGGTTACTTAACTACGTGAGCAGCTTAGTTTATACCCTACACACGGTCCGTCTGGCTGTGTGTCTGTCAAAATAATGATTACGGCGAAATAAAGCAATATAATTGAATGAAATTCGTTACACTGGCTACAGTTTCAGACAAAGGTTTTTTTTTTGCAATCAAAAAAGAGTGAAATCGGTTCACGAACACGTCCACCGCCCAGATAAATAAAACTTTTTAAGCGCGATAGGGTAAGAATACGCATAATTTTTATTGAAATGTTGAAGAATCAGTTCTATGTATGTGACCAAAAAAAACTTTCGACTCACTTTTTATTTAACAAAAATAATTTAACTTTAGTTAACTTTATAAAGAAAAGCACCGATTTGAACGAAACTTTGTCATTTTACTTACATTCGACAAATTATCAATACATTTGGTACAATGAACTATTTCTCATAATAACTTCTATTTATACCCTACATAATTTTGAAAAAAGTTGCAGCGATTTTGATGAAATTTGGTGATTTGATGCACATGTGAACCGGATTAGGATTAGGTCAGGTTTCAAATTTTCAAATCTTTCTACAGGGGCGTGGCACATGCCTAAACTTTAACCTTTATACTACCATATCTCGTAAGCCGTGCAATATATTGTGATGAAATTTGGTAAACGAATACATTTCAAATATATCTTCAATTGTGATAAAACTGGGCAGAATCGTAAAAGTGGGCGGGGAACAGGTAAATGGTATTTATTTTCAAATTCACAAACGCATTTGTACCAAATTTTAGTAGTCCAGCGTTATTATAACTATTTATGGCCACCGTTCCAGACGAACCCATCCACTGTGAAACGATATGAATGATACGAAAAAGCTCTGGGCAAGAACTAGGCGAATTTCTACAAATGGACGCGGCACCACCCAAAGGAATAAAACCTTTAAAATCATTTAAAAAATAATAATATAATATTGCACACAAATACTTATAAAAAAATGTTCGGTTTTACAGTAGGCAAAAAGTTAGCACATTCTAACGAGAGGGCGAGGTATCTCCCATAAGCATCAAGACGGTGTACAGAGCCGAGATGTGCAATGAGTGGCTCGTTTTTATTTACCATTCGCTTATGCATTGCTATTGCGTGCTTTTTTTCGACAACATATGAAACGAATGCTGCAGTGCATTGCCTTTTAATTTCATTGCCATTGCTTGCCTCTGCTTTCTTTGAACAAACTCAAAAGACAAGCACTATTCACTCAAAGCTCATTCATTCGTTTCTATTTTTATGCAACGAATGCTATGGCTATGCAACGAATGCTATTGCACAGCATCGAATACCTCATACGATTTGAGCTCATGCTATTGTAGAGTAGTATTTTGCTTGCCATTGTTTGTGATTGTTGAGATTCTTCTAAAAGACAAAATAATTTCTTATTTTAAAGCATGATAAATACACAAATCAAAGAAAATTTAATTTTTAAAAAAAGTTAATGCTGCGTAATGACATTCGTTGCATAGCCGTAGCATTCGTTGCATAGCCGTAGCATTCGTTGCATAGCCATAGAATTCGTTGCATAAAAATAGAAACGAATGAATGCGCTTTAAGTGAATAGTGCTTGTCTTTTGTAGTGTGTTCGTTGCCTTCAAAGAAAACAAAGGCAAGCAACGGCAATGCGATAAAAAGTACTGCACGTCAGCATTCGCATTCGCTTTGAGTGAACAGTGCTTTCATTCGTTTCACACGTTTGATGCATAGTGTTGATTCACAATTCGTTTTTTGTGAGTGTTTCACAACTGCGTATGAATGCATTCGTGCACATCTCTGGTACAGAGAGCTATGTAAGTGAATGTTAAGAAATTTAATGTGGGTACGTTTGGTCAAACCAGCTAGTAGAGAAATACGAAGCGTGGTGGAAGAAATATCCTTTTAATAAAAGCGCACTTTTACTGTTTATGCGGAGTAGGGTATTTAAATTTATGGCGATGTCTTACTAGTTATTATTTAACAAAGTTTGTATCGATAAAAAATATTTGATTGTATTAAATTTTTCAGCAAATTTATAGCCAGCATTAAAATTTTGCGAATTCTATTTTTGATATAAAAAACAGCAAAGTGCAATTGAATGAACTTTAAAAAATTGGCAAAATCACTTAAAGCGTTCGACTATTTCGTGTTCTTAACATTACAAGGAATTTCAATTCAATTCAATTTATGCAAATTAACATTTGAATAAATCAGTGTCACTTTCACTGGAATATTCATTTTCTAATAAAATTTAAGTAAATTTCAATGTTAATCGTAATGTGTTTCACTCCTTCTCATTGAATTGCAGTTTTAATGTATCCTCTCAAAATGTGATATGACATTGATTGTGCTGCTTTAATGTGTTTTGATTTTTGCGACGAACCAAAAATAACAAAATCATAATAATCGAAATATTTTTTATTGCAATACAAAAGCAAAGTTGAAAATCATAATGCTAACAAGAACCAACAATGTATGGGTTGGTAACAAAAAACAAATAACACATACGACGACGCACTTGTGGAAATAAATCACAGCATATTTTCAGGGACCAAATATGATGAATTTTAAAATTGATATTCATTTTATTGGCTTTTTTTTTTGTTTACAGCTGCGTCAACAAAGCAAAAAAACAGGAACCCTCATAATTCATTTATACTGATACCATATCAAGTGTTTTTGTACCATCGCACTACTGTGCCTCCTCTCTCTTAAAAGAAAGGTCCTCTAACAAAAAAAAAGCAGTAAGCACGTGCGCAAGCTCCATTAATTAATGATGATTATTTTTCATGGGATTTATGATCTGTTTGCAATGTAAAAAGTTAAAGTCAAAATGAGGAAAAAAAAAACACGTTCACAATAGCCGGGAAATATAAATAATAACAAAAACTCAAAAAAGCTTTAGAATACTTTTCAGATACTAACACGCAAACTTATGAGAAACAGGCCCTATTTTTAGTTGCAACTTAAGCTATAAAAAAACCATATATACCATAAAGTAAGGAAGTCCAGAGCGCACATTTTCTTGATGTTTACGTTATTAATTTTTGTTTTTTTTTTGTTGATATTTTATTGGATCAGTTGCAAGCGAGAAGCCACAGCGCAACTAAATACAACAATAATAAACAAATAGTCGTAAATTTGCTAATTTTCAAAGATTTGATTGCTGAATTCCCATCAGGAAGCGTCCTTGAGAGATTTATGTTTAATTTATTCTGCTAAATGATGAAGCCAAACTGCTGTGTTGAAAATTAAGTGAAATATGAAATGTAAGCAACGAATTTATGAGTACTTTCTAAACGTGATGAAACCAGAAAATTTTATTTTAAAAATTTCTGCCCACTTGGAGATAAAATATTTAAAATATTGCATTTTTATATGATATTAGCTATACCCGCGGCTCTGCTGAGTATGATTATAAGTACAAATAATAGAAGTTTTAATGGGTTTATTGTATGGGAGGAGCCACGCCGCATTGCCCAATCCCGTGAACATTTTGCCGAGTAACTTGGCACAAATAATGTTAATTTATATACGAAGTTATACAACTATAGCTACCATAGATGCCAAGATACAGTGTTAAAAGTGTTAAAAGAGGTGCCACGCCCCGTTTCACAATGCCGTCCATATCTCGTGAGTTGTTTAGCCGAAATAATATACACCTTAGCATCAAATTTAAAAACTTCTGCTATCATATGCACCATGATATAGCACTTTAAGTATTTTTGTTGTATGGTGGGTGCCACGCTCTTTATTTTTATCAAAATAAAGTTTAACCTATGTCAGGTATAGTGTAGCTTTCTATTAATAGAATAATTTTTAGAATCGGTTCAGTAGTTCCAGAGTTTACCCCCAACATACAAACAAACTTTACCCCTTGATTTGTTAGTCACAGAATTTCTAAATAAAAAATGTGTTCAATATATAACATTTCTGAGAAAAAATTAGTAATTCTGATAACTTCACTCGCAAGGTTTAATCCTCTAACGATTAAATTCATGTTGATCGATGGCTTGAAATAAAAAAATTAAAAATTTGATGAAATGAAGACTTATAAAAATTTGTTTTGACCATAACGATGCTGGTTCCTGATTTTGTTTCCGATGTGCTTAGATTAATGATTGCATAAAAAGGTTCTCACTTTCGAAAAACCTCAATAAAGTCTTGCTGACACCTTGGTGCCCCGAGTCATTAGCCCACCCTAGCGCCCCTACTTTAGGCCGTTGCTGCTTCTCTTTCGTAATATTATTATGCCATTCCTTGTTACACAAAATTATTGCCTAGAAACCGCAAGTAAATTAACTTCTAATTAAACCACTGCAAGCAACATTATCAGATTTTATTTCAGTTATTGATGGCAATAAACGTGCTTAGCATACAAACATTTCTAACATATAAATACCAGAGCTGTAAAGTAAAACATGTAAAAAGTTGGGCACATTAAAATAGAAGTCCGACAAATAACCAATTTATTGCTTGGTTGTAGTAAAAACTAAAGAATACAAAACATCGAAAGATATTATAAATATTTTGTATATGATTTGATGGAGGTGAGCGAGGTTCAATCTTTCCACCGGACTGCGTCTGCGGCAGGAAAAATAATGTATATTGTATGCAAATAGAAACCAAACGGTCTTGTTGCGTTTGTTAGTACTCGTGTTAGTTCTGAACGACTTGACCGATTGAGATCATATTTTTTTTAAAAATGTTTCTTATAGTCTGCGAAAGATTCTTAGCATAGTTAAGTTTGGAATAAAATGGACGATGACACGGCCTCCATATAAGAAAATATCAAATTCATCATATCTCATCAACTTTTTGACGCAAATGAGACTTGGTATATAGTACATATGTTAAAGGTGCGGGCAAAAATATGTTAAAATGAAAAAAATTGACAGTGCCACGCCTCCGGTAAGAGAATAGAACAACTTTTTTTTATACTTTAGCACCTACTTGACGCAGATGTTTAAAATTTTGTATGCATATTTTGTATCAATTTCATGGTTTTTTGGAGGTTCTTAGTTTGGCAAAAATGAGCGTTGTCGCGCCCCCTATATGCAATAAAAATCAAATTCATCATATCTCATGCTAAGTGACCAAGATGAAGCCCGGGACTGGTAAGTATTAAAAAATTCCTAAAATAGCTAGAAATTGGACAATGTTTGTGTCATAGACTTCAAAGTTTTGTTAAGGTCCTCTAATTTTTCCACACCAAAATTTAAGTTTTTATCATTTTTTGAATCAATTTTTTAATATTGCTGACGAAAAAATAGGTCAACTTCTTCCCAAAAAAAAAGCTTTTATCATTGTTTCTTTTCAACTTGGCAATCATCCACATGAACTATTTGACGCAGATGAATGAGACTTGGAACATATTTAAAAAACGAAGACCATAGCCAAGTTAAACTCATCCACCCACTTATTGCTGAGGGCAAAGCAACGTCTGCCAGGTTTGCTAGTAAATTAATAAATTATGAAATATTAAAACACAAAAACCTTAAACTATAAACTTATACACTTGGTCTTGGACAATTTTTAGTTGTTTCATCGGCTTCAGCAGTGATAAAGATGAATTAAGTATCGAAAACGATTTTTTTACTGTACGATAAAATTTCATATAACAATACAAGTGCAATATTGCCATAGGCTTATAACTTTTAAGAGGACTTTTCCATATTGTTACATAACTACCTTAAACCTTAAATGTAAAAAGGCTTACTAGTTACTTAGCATTTTGACATATTTGAAAGGCTTTTATTAAGGCACTTAAGTTATAAATTTGTAACAGAGAGAGCAACAGGGTCAAAAAACTTCTCTTTACGTTTCTTTCAAAAAACACAGTTGGTTCTTTTACAAATGGCTTATGACATTAATCCCTTGATAATAGTCACAGCGCTTAAAAATAAAAACTTTCAAATAAACGAACGTTCAGGGGATACCCTCTATCAATGCAATGCACCGTGTTGGTTTCAGGAAAAAGGTCTTAGTCGATAAATGAAAATACGCCGGTGAACATTTTACTTGAATTTACCGATGTCACAACTGTCAAAAGGGGTGGGCGCTTATCACGAATTCGTTGTTGGCAGAATTACACTCTATAAAGTGTAGAATAGTGTATTTATGAATTTAAGAAAACAGTTTTAATATAACTTAAAGTTAATGTACTAAAATAAAAGCAGTCATTTGATCATTTAGATTGAGAGCTATTTTTGTGTATCCCAGCGGCAAATTGATGAAGTACTCTGATTTTTCATGTATGAAAAGCTATACCATTTGAGTTGTAATATGTCTCACAAATGAAATTGTTACAGCTTGCTGGCTGCCTGCATTGTGTATGGAGCTGTAAGCAGTATGCCTGCTTTGTATATGGAGATGTAAGGGGTCTTGCCTGTTAGATGTTTGCTTTGTATGTGGAGATGTAAGGCGTCTTGCCTGTTGGCTGCATGCTTTATATGTGGAGATATAGGCAACTCGTTAAACTATACAGACACTTAGTAAGCAATGTTTTAAGGCAATCTGTCTTTCGTCTGTTCCACATTGTATATAGAGATGTAGGCAAGCTGCCTACAAAACGGTCATCACTTTGCAAAAAGAATTTACAGTTGTGGCTGGAGTTGTGAGCATTATTGCCTACAATGAGTATAACTATTCATCGATGTTGTTTAAAAGTTTTAAAGTTTCTTTGAAAAATTAATTATATAACGCGACTTTTTACAGCTCTGAATCATAAAGATTTGAATTGTTTCATTAATGCTTATGTTTGCATTTCTATTGTTAGGTGTTAAAAATATCTCTAATGCTTGTTGAAGTTGAAATTTTTATTATTTTTAGGCAACAATTGAGTGATTAAGTACAGCAGCGGCAATTGTGATGAGAGCATCAACATGGAACCCAAATTATTTTGGTTTCGTTAGATGAAATAATTCATGTTGCGTGGGACAAAAAAAAAAAAAAAAAAAGAAAAACCATTACCTAGTGTGCCTTCAGTAAAATTAATCTTTGAGGTTGCAATAAGAAAACCGCAAATGGTTACCACATTCTCTTTTAAGTCGTAAACTTAACTTTACAAGTGACGTTTAACACAAAATATTAGTTTTATGCTACCAAACGTTGTATGCTCAACATTTTTAGACCCTTGATATGACTTTTATGCCATCTTGTGATGCTTAGTTAGGTCTATAAAATTTAAATGGACACTTGCAAAAGGTGTCTCCCTATGGGATTCATTAAAGCTATGATATTTGTTAATTAGGTGCATGCAACATGCGTACGTTAGACGGGAGATCCAATGTGGATTATTTGAAATTATGTTGCATAAGGGTGTAAGGGTGTTATCTTTGACCTTGCCAAAAATTAAATGCCCTACATTGCTTTGACAGTAATAGTGCGTTCAGAAGTCAAAATGTGTCTCCTTTTTGTATAGTGAAAGTCCAAACCATACCTAGTGTTTGTGTGAAATTTTATTGCATTAAATAATGCTTTCGGCATATCATTTTAAAGTTTTTGCTTGTATAGGAGGTGCAAGGCCCTCATATCAAAATCAGACTTTTTTTTGTGTAAAATTTTTCCGAACCATTTCTATAATTTAAGTGTAATTTGGTCGCATTACCTTAAATTTGGTTGCTTATATGAATGGTGTTATGCCTACTCTTCTATGAGCTATGTACAATTGAAGATTTCGCTAGTGCACTGATTTTCATCAGACAATTTCTATTGGCTTCTTACGATTTTGACAGAAGGACAGATAGACTTGTCTAAATCGACTCTGAAGGAAACGGTGATCAAGAATGTATATACTTTTCTATTCGTTTAATTGGAATAAAAACAAGTTAAGGTGTTATCTTCGGTCAGGTCGAAGCTCACATACCATACACTGCACTGAAATTTCCTTTTAAGGAAATGTTTAAAGGCGTTGAAGAGGCTGAATATGTCGAAAAAAATGTGAAATGTAAAAAAGATTGAAAGAGGTTGAAAAATGTTGCAACAATGTTGCAAATATGGAAACCATTGAAGAAATTCAAAATGTCGAAAATACATGAAAAATGTCCAAAAAAGTTGAAAGATGTTAAGAAATGATAAAACAATTCAAAATCGCTGAAAAAGTCTTAAAAATAAAGAAAATAATGAAGAAAAATGAAAGAGGTTGAAAAAGTCAAACGAATACATATGGGATATACTGGAAAAAGTTAAAAGGTTGATAAAGTCAAAAGAATATGGAAAATACTGAAACAAATCGAATAAAAATTAAGAAATGTATATGTGCCACGCACACTTCTCCGATTCCGTCTACTTTTGGATTACTAAATTATGTTCGTCATTGACATCCACATACCGAATCTTAACCCAATAGGTTGTATAGTTTGTGATATATGCCGTAAATAGTCTTAAAATTTAGGGCGATAACACACCAACTGGTGTAATATAGTCCGATTTTTGTCCAGAAACAGTTTTTTATAAGCAACACTCTTTCACCAAATTTCAGTCTGATTGATTACATATTTCGAAAGATATGCCACTTAAAGCCACACCCTTCATCAAGTTTTTTCAGTAAAGTGGCAGAGCTTGTGTTGATGACTGCTTTCAGTGGCATCATCTCTAAAATTTTTATGAAAATCGTTTGAGCCACTTTTGAGATATTTGAAAAGAGCCACGCCCACTTTTACGATTCCACACACTTTTTTTTATCACAATTCAAGATATATTTGAAATGTACCCGTTTATCAAATTTCATCACAATATCTTGCACGGCTTACGAGATATGGTAGTATAAAAGTTGAAATTTAGGGCTGTGCCATGCCCCTGTAGGAAGCTCTGAAAACTTGAAACCTAGCCTAATCCTAATCTTGTTCACATGTTCATCAAATCACCGATTTTCATTAAAATCGCTGCAACTTTTTTCAAAATGGGCCTGGGTAAATATACATGGAGTATGGGCGATAGGCGTGTCTGTGAACCGGATTCGGCCATTTTCAATAGCAAGATGCCTGCAAGAAGATGTGACCTGTGTGTGAAAGTTTCATTCATTCTTAAAATATTTTATTTTTATATAAAAGTCAGGAATAAAAAGTTGTAATTCCATTTCCAGGAGTTGGATTGACTTTTTAAAATTGATGGCAAAAGGACTTGAGTCTTTTGACGATTCGATTGCAAGTGCATAAATATTTGTAATAAATGATATTTTGCCGTTAAAACTAGTTTTAAGGATAAACTAGTTTTTCCTAGGCCAAACTAGTTCATCCAAAGCCTTTTAGGATGAAGGAAATCCTAGGAAAATTTTAGAATGTTAGGGCAAGAGAGAGGCCTTCGGATGAATTAGTTTGGCCTAGGAAAAACTAGCTTATACTAAACACTAGTTTGACCAGCGATATACATATACATACATACATATGTAAACATCTTTCACTTATAAGAAGCTAGTTGGGGTATTTTTTTTTTATGAAATCGGTTAGCAAAAATTTTTCTCTAAAAGTGTTTGAATGGTATCGATAAGTTAGAAAAGCGTTGGACCGATTGTATTGACTTAGATGAAAATTGTGTTGATGAATAAAGTGGAATTTTGAAAATAAAAATAATGATTTTATTAGATAATCCGGAAAGAGAGCGGAGTCAATAACACTTAATTTTGGCTAGAAAAGATAAAGTTGGAGATCAATCGTGGTCGTCCAACTATTCCTGAAAATTATTACGTTTCACTAAGAATATGAACGTACATAGCTGAATAAAGATTTTTTATTTAATTTATTTGTCCAATCTACAATTTAAATAACAAAAGTAAATACTTATTAAAAAATCATATATAAAAGTAAAAATAAAAAATTATTTTTAGAACTTTAATAAGCCATTTGATCTGCTGTTGCGAATTTTGTTACCTTGTTGTTATTACCCAGAAATATTCCAACTAATTGAATTTTCTTACCTTTTTTGTTGGCTTTAATTTAGAAATACGAATATACTTATGTTTCGTTTTTGTAAATCAATATGAAAACATGTGTGTAATACGAATTTAATTAATTTTTTTTTTTTCATTTTATACCCTAGAAAAATGTTTATTCATACGCAAGCAGCTACGCGTCTGCCTGTTAGGGAATCTACTGCATGCGTTCATTTTTGGCAAATATTTATTTTTACAGCTCGGAGGCGTGTGAAACTGAAAAATGTAAAAATGGGAATTCAAGCGCATTTGGTTGAAAATTGATTAAAATTTATTGGTTATGTGTATAAACACAAACTGGGATTTTTACAGGTAACGTTAACTTTAAAGTGGAGGAGAAAAAATAAAAGTTGAAAAATACACATATACCAGGGAGTTTAATCCAGATATTCTTAAGAATGACAACCCGGGATCACACTGCTGATCATATCATTACAATAGATCTCAAGCTGAAATTTTGTTTTAAAAATAAGACAAGCCCATGATAATTATGACAAACATTAAGGGAAACTACTTTATTCAATCCCACTACTCGGGAAATAGAATTGTGAGCGAGAGATTATTTGATGAGATTTTCTACCACAAGTGTTGAGTGAGAGTGCTACTTTTCATTAATTGGCTTAAGTCAGCGCAAACTCGCGACTAAATAGTTGGCCAACAATTATACTTCAATTAAGTATGTAGTCAGTCTGCAGTTGGACGATGAAGTTATTTTAATCAAAATAATGAATGAGTTTGGTTTGTACTTGAAGACACATCTATTTTATAGCATCAAATAATATTTTTATTTGAAAAAGTGCAGTGTTGTTTCAAAAAAAAAAAAACAATTAAAAACTTGGATATTTTTTTTGTTATGCATTAATTTTCAATGCACATTTTATAACAAGAAACTTGTATAAATCGGATTCAGTTTTTTAATCCCGGGACTAAAATGGGTTCGGAATTAAACCCCCTAATACAAACATATACATATGTAAGTACATACTTATGCACATACAATTTTGTGCTTTTTTAAATTAATTCCTTCACATTGCGAAGGAGATTTTAATAGGGTTCATGTACTTTGCATAAGAAATTTGACATTTACATTAAGAATTTGATATTTTCACATGTGACGTTGTGATTTTATCCTTTTTAGATTTTCAAAAAATATAGTTAATAATACTTAATTTAAAAAAAATGTGTACGTCGTATAAACTTATTTCTCAAGGTTTTGCACAGTTTTGATTTAAATGAAGTTGAAGAATTTTTATACTTCAACGGACGCAATGGCCTATATCAGGTTTTATTGTGATATAGTAAAATAAGTTTGAATTTTCTGCAAATCCCAACTGAAAATGCTTAAAATGGTTTGCTGACAACTTATTGTTGTTGTATAGAGCCTAGTTTTCTATCGCCCAAATTTATAATACCATAAAGAAAGAACGTTTATGGTAACTTAGTTCATATGCAAATTTTACACATTAAGGACTTAAGTTATGGTAGAAATTTTAAATCCCAATATTGAACTTAAATGCAAAATTCTTATGCACATTTTTTTAAATCAATTGCAAATACAGCAACAATAATGAAAAGTACACACAACATTTGAAAACAAAAGAGTGACAAAGTGTTCAATGCTGCAGAACATGCGATAATAAAAGTTAAAATACGGCTTTGTAAACGATTCTATAGAAATGCAATATACAATATTTATATACATAGGTGTATTAGGGTGTCTCATAAAATAAATTCATATGACTAGAGATATTGCAAAAAATATCACGCCAAATATAAGCGTGACATCTTAATGTTGGCACATGCCGATTGAATTTGTTCATGGGAATCAGTTTTCTCGGAAATAATCTAATACACATGATATATATATTAGGGTGATCAAATTTTTTTTTTTTTTGTTTTTTTTTAAAGTGCTGTTGCTTAAAAAGTAAGTTTATGATATGAAGAAAAAGTTCACGAAAATTCAGCTCTGTAACTCAATTTTATAAGGTGGCGCCGGAGCCTGTTAGTTTTACATGTAAATTGTATGGAAAAATTATTTTTTACAAAAAAGGTATCTAAATGAATAAGTGATTAGTGTTGTTGAGCTAAAAAGGGTAGTTTTTCGACGTAATTTCTTACGCTGAATCCGAATCTGGCCTCAGAATTGACCCATCATGTCGGAATCCTGAAATATTTGATTACCTGAAACATGATGTTTTTTGTCTACTTTCGAGGCCATGTATAGGATTCAAAGAAAGTTGATCAGCTTATTTTTAACAAAAGTATCATTTAGTACAATCCTTGTCCTTTAAAATGAGCTTTCAAGTGGTGATTTGTGATGTTTCCTTGCAAAAATATAGCCATTTTTAAGTGACATGAATTGGATCCCCTACAAAGGGTTGACACTTGGCTAGCTATGCGCTATTTCAATATAATTTCAATCTTTTTTTATTTATTTTTTAAATAGTTATAGTTTACTGAAACTAACAAAAAACACTATTGAAAAAATTTGAGATGAAAATTACAAACGTTTGAAAATAAACCTCAGTCCAAAATTGTCCAAATGAATTAATTTTTGGTGTGAGAAGTACTATCGAATAGGATAACAATTAGCCCTTTTTTCAGCCTCATTAGACAATTGAAGCTCCCGGTTTCAAAACCGGCCAAGTCCAAAAAAATAAAATTTTGAGATATTCTTATATATAAAAATCTAGACCATGCTTTATCTTTCTACAATGGTTTTAGATTAAAACAAAATTTTTTTGATACAAATATTACACATTTTAATTTATTATTGATTCATGGGTTTCAAAACCGGCCAAGTCCATGAACTTGCATTCAAAACCAATCCAACGCCTTGGAATCAAAACCAGCCAAGTCCAGTACATTGGTATCAAAACCGGCCAAGTCCACTTTTTTTCCAACGCCTTGGAATCAAAACCGGCCAAGTCCAGTACATTGGTATCAAAACCGGCCAAGTCCATTTTTTTTCCAACGCCTTGGAATCAAAACCGGCCAAGTCCAGTTCATTGGAATCAAAACCGGCCAAGTCCAAAATTGTTTTCTCAAAAACATTCGCAAATAAAACTTTAAATATCTGATAAGACGTACTTTGAGTAAGAAATTTTATTAGCTATCATGTGGGGAATACTTTTTAATTTTTCAATTAACATAGATGAAAACAAACGTTTTTCGTTGTTTTCCCAAAAGTATGAAATATGGACTTGGCCAGTTTTGAAACCGGGCGCCTCAATTTTTGGAGTGGAACACTTGTCCACAGAAGATTTTCACAGAAATTTTCATTTTAGCCGGCCACGTTTAAGACGTTTTTTAGAGCACACTTTTTAACCATGGTTTTTTTTGAAGCTAAGACTATCTTAAGTTAATATTCAAGGTGGTATATACAATTAACATTCAAAGGGTGGCATAGTTAAAATTACATTTACAGTAAAAAAGAAATGAAAAGTCACATCTAGAGTTACAAAAAAATTAAAAGCCTGTGAATTTTAATTGTTCCTCCTTGAATTTTAATTCAAGATAGTCTTAACTTCAAAAAAAACCATAGTTGAAGAGTGTACTCCATAAAAAAAAAATCTTAAATGTGGCGGGCTAAAATGACAATTTCTGTGGAAATGCACATATAAGAATGAGGATATTATGAAAGTCTGCACATTTTTTTTAGTTTGAGAATCACTAAAATTTTTGAACCAATCATTGGCACTATTTAAAACAAACACTACTTTTGTCCTTTAAAAATCATTTGGAGCAAATCAATGCCGTAAGTTTTGGAAAAGTTACAGCGGTTTGAAGAACTGCATCCCTTTTAGTATATAAGGATATAGAAAAATTACAGATACTTTTCAGATAAATTCCTTTTTTATACCCTACGCAGTGGACATATTTACTTTATTATTCCATATGCAGAAAAGGGGTTGTGTCAGATATAGAAAATATGTATGTTTTTTCTTGATCAGCATCACTACCTGGATCGATTTAGCTAAGTCCGCAGTCTGTCGGTAAAAATCTCGATTACGGGAAAACTAAGCAAACGAAATGGATGAAAGGTAACATCTTCAAAATGGGCGAAAATGGTCCACGGACACGCCTAACGCCATTACAAGTAAAACATTTAAAACTCTATATTGAGAGTGATATGGAATGTATTTTAGTGTAAGCAAATTTCTCAAAAATACTAAGAGTAGTTTAGACCAGCTCTGGTAAAAATGTTGACTAATTTTCGTGATATTTTCCATGCAAATGAAAATTTCAAAATGCTATATTGAGAGAGATTTCATACAAATAGTAAGAATGGTGCAGAAAAGGTCTGGAGAAGAACTGGTGCGCATGTCATCCTCCATAAAAACAAAAACTTTAAAATGCTACACAGAATTATTTAAAGTAATGAAATCAATTTTGAAATAAATGCAAAAAAAAAAAAAAATAAATTCTTCGGTCAAGCATCAGACAAAAAGTTGGCGTGGCACCTTACATAGAAGCATGTGCTTTAAAACGCTATACAGAGAGAGCTATTTAAGTAAATGCTGTCAAGTTCAATGTGCGTACGTTTAGTTAAACCAGCCGGCATTTAGTGTGGTGGAAATATTTCATCTTAATAAAAAATTTAGGACTTACGCGCACTTTTACTGTTAACGCGGTGTAGGGTATTTTATTGTTGGCGTAGCCGAAGCTGAGACCTTTTTTATCATTTTTAATTATTTCTCAGCAAAATCGCCTTTATAGAGATAATATCTCAAAACCACTGACTATTTTTGTAATGTTGCAATCTTATTCCAAGTTCATTTTATATCTTAATCGTTTCGACACAAAATTTAAATATAAAGAGTCCTAAAAAGACCCGGCTCGAAGCATTTTCTTAAATGACTTAAAATGATTTGACCTTTAAATGTGACAACTTGTTTAGTTACTCCACAGATAACCGTGAAAGTCTTTGGAAAAAAATTCTTATAAAATTGATATTTGCTTTGTAGCGGAGTCATTGATTTGGAAAGGTTTTTTTGTTTCATTCAGAACAGTTTTGGATATACGACATACATATGAGTTTCATAATCAAAAGAACTTCACAAAATATTTACCGTGTTTACACTTTTACAATTAAAAAATGCATCGGAGATCTTACACACCGCGTAGATGCAACTGTTTTTTTATATAAAACAACTGCCCCCCCCCCCCCCCGCAATCTTGACAACTTTAAAAGTGCAACAACTTAAAGAACAAAGAAAACCAAATGACCGCAAATTAAAAGACAACAACCGCGAAACAAAAATTAACGCTGTGAATTACTCAATTGGAGACGTCGAAGCAGCGCAGTACAGAATATGGAAATAGTACGCGCTCATTCAACTGCATCAATCACACTTACAAGCCCAAGTACGACAACAGCGATAGCAGCAGGAACTGTGGCGATGACAGCGACAGCGACAGCAATAACAATTTTATTTCATTAAATAGAGAGTGCAATAAAACCGACAGACATTGTGTACACTGCGACAGTTGTGGAGTTATGACGCGACGTCACTTCCGCCCGCGTAGTCAATGATGATGCTCAATGACTTAATGCAAAACAAAGTTGAAACAAAGTTTCAAGTTGTTGTTTCTTTTCGACTTCGCGGTTTCAACACGTCAAATCAGTTAAGAATTTGTTGATTCTTAACTTTAGTTGTTAGAGCGCGCGTCAATCAACCGAACGATTCCACGTCGAGATGGCAAATGTTGCAGTGGCACGGACATTCTGCAGCATCTGCTATGGGAGGCATTAGCATCAAACGTTCGAAGTACGAAATTCGGAAAGCAACATTTGTTGCAAAATTTTGTGTAGACGAGCAGGTTGAAACAACAGGCTGATGTTGTTGCTGCAAGAACAAAAAGCAAACTGGAAACTTTGAAAGTTTCAACATTTCACACGGATTACTTAAGCAAGACACAAACCATTAAGAAGCTTTTCATGTTAACTTTCAAAGCTTATTTGCAAAAGCTCTTCAAAAAACTTAACTGTAACGAGTTTACACACGGAAAGATTACCTTCTCGAATTCCTGCATTGCGAGAGTTCGGATCGGAGTATATTAATAAACGAAAGAGTTTTCCTTGTAAAAACAATATATCAATGAAAATAAAAATAATTTCGTAAAGAAAATGGTTCCTTCCTGGTATTAAATATTTGGGTGTAGTGAAACTTCTTTAGCACGGGTGTGTTTTGAAATTAGGTGTGTATACTGAAACACAAAAAGCGACACTATTTTTTTAACCATGCTGCCACTTTGTATAGTTTTTTACTCGATGGTAAGGCTTGGTTGAAGGGATCGAGAATTGCCACAGCAATATCCAATTAAAGTACTCATCGAGCAGAGTGTCAGAAAACTATCAGCTTCGAGATCGGTTAAACAAAAGCTGAGATATAAGCGTGGAAAGATTTCCTATTTTTCAATTTGTTCAAGCATTGCACTGGCTAACAACCAAAGCCTTGCCATAGCGAGGAGAAAAAAACCTACTAACCTCTCTCATTGTAATTTGTTATTATTTTAATATCAGCAACGTTTCGCGGGAAAATGATAACAATTACAATGAGAGAGATTAATAGATTTTATAAACCTCGTTATAGCAAGGCTTTGGTAGTTAATCAGTGCATTGCTTGAAAAAATAGAAAATCTTTCCACGCTTATATCTCAGCTTTTGTTTAAGCGATCTTGAAGCTGATAGTTTTCGGATATACTGCTTGATGAGTATTTGACTACTCCCGTTAACTTTTATCTTTTTATTAAAACTCTATCGCGTTTTAGTTTTCTAAAGGTTTGTTTGGTCCAACTAGTATTACGACTTGACGTTGAATATGAATTCGTACTGCTGGATCAAAAGCACTTCTTTTTCAATTCGTTCCCTCATACATTTATAATCCATTTTATATTTTGATTTCCCATAAAATTAATTTTTTCTTCAGTTTCATACTCTCGTTTGTATAGTTTGGCTTTGAGACACATTGTTTTAATTTTTGTGTTAACACAATAAATAAAGAAAATTTTCCGTGTGTAAGTCGAGAACAAGCAAAATTTTTATTTTTCATAAACACTATAATCAACTAAGCACTGCGTTTGAAAAAATTGTTCACCAAAAGTTTCGTATAACTTTTTTAAAAATCACTCAAATTTTAAAATTTAAACGCAATTTACTTAAAAATGTTTGAAATTAGCGTCTAGATTTTTTTCCAATAAAATTTATTTATTAGTCTAAAAATTGCAGGCAAATTAGTGACCACATTCATGGTGAAGACTTCACGAGGTCACTCACATTGAAGGTGTGAAAAAAATGCTCGGGAATTACAAACTATACCAAAAACTGTTTAAAGAGTGCTGAAGAAGTTCATGGAGGAATCGGTCATCACTCGAGAAGCAGATTCAAGGAGATAACATAGGATTTATGACCATGCAAAAGCAAATAAAAATTTATGTCATGCTAAAGAAGAATACCGATATTTCAGGCAGAAAAATTGCTATAAAGATAAATTGTTCCGAGTTTTTTTGTACGCAAAGCCAAAAAGGAAGCTGGTCTTAAGACTTTCAGGAGAAAATGAGCGGAAGCAACCCAGAAGGTTTTTGAAAATACCATAAAATCACTGATGAAAGAAATACCGGAAAAAAACAATAAAGAGTAATAAAATATATATAAATAAAGGATATTAATACTGTTATAAAATGCGTTTAACTTTTAAAATCGAATCATTCAGCATATTCTTAGTCTGTTGGTACTTTCTTTGACGACCCATAGGGAAATTAACTGGAAAATATTTTATGGAACATATTAATCAGTAAACACCTTCTTTCTAAGAAAAATTTCAGGGACCCAAAATAACTGTTATTTTCTTTTTTCAGATTGAAAAAGTTGCCCAATTTTAATACTTATTTTTAAAAATTGGTTTATAACTGTTATGAATAAGAGATATTTTATTAGTTGTCAATAACTATTATTTTTCAATGGATTTTTTTTACGTTGAGTCATAACTGTTATGCATAAGAGATATTTTATTAGTTGTCAATAACTATTATTTTTCAATGGATTTTTTTTACGTTGAGTCATAACTATTATGCATAAGAGATATTTTATTAGTTGTCAATAACTATTATTTTTCAATGGATTTTTTTTACGTTGAGTCATAACTATTATGCATAAGAGATATTTTATTAGTTGTCAATAACTATTAATTTGGAAAAAATATTTTTTTACGTTGTTTTGAAAAAAGTGTTCAACAGATTTTCATTTTTGTGAATCTTTTTGCACCAATCGATGGGGAGGTGGTTTTTATGACATCACCAGAGGTGGTCATAAAAACTTTGCTTCAATCAATGAAAAGAGGTCTAAAAAGGATATTGGCCATCACTAGAAGTGGTACCGATCCTTAAAAGTGCAATATTTAGGTCCATTTTCAAATTTTTTTTTGCAAAAAATCGATGGAAAGAGGTTGACAATGGGCTTCGGCCATCACCAGAGTTGGTCCCAACTAAAAAAGTGGTCGATTTTAGTCTATTTTGAAAAAAAAATTTTGTACCAATCGTTGGAAAGAGGTCGAAGTCGAAAAAAAGTACCAGAAAGTGCCCGATTTCGGTCCATTTTCGAAATTTTGTTTGCACCAATCTTTGGAAAGAGGTCGAAGTCGAAAAAAAAAGGTCCCAAAACGTGCCCAATTTTGGTCCATTTTCGTAATTTTGTTTGCACCAATCTTTGGAAACAGGTCGAAGTCGAAAAAAAGGGTACCAAAAAGTGCCTGATTTTGGTCCATTTTCGAAATTTTGTTTGCACCAATCTTTGGAAAGAGGCCGAAAATAGATTTTGGTCATCATCAAAGGTGGTTCCGAGTCCCAAAATGTGCCCGATTTTGATCCATTTTCGAAATTTTGTTTGCACCAGTCGTTAAATAGAGGTCGAATATGAATTTTGGACCTCATTTGAGGCGGCTCCGGACCCTGGAAAGGACCGTTTTTGACCCATTTTCGAAAAAAAACTTCTTTTTTCTGTAATAAATGGGAAAAGGTCGAAAATGGATTTTGGACATCACTTAGAGTGGCTTCTGAGTCCGGCCCCGAGAAAGAACCATTTTTGACCCATTTTCGAAAAATTTTTTTTTTCTGTAATTAATGTGAAAACGTCGAATATAAATATTTGACATCATTTAGGGTGGCTCCGGGCCCTGGAAAGGACCGCTTTCAATAATTTTGGTAGTTTTCAAGTTCCGGAGCTACTGTAAAAGATATCCAAAACGCATTTTCAACCTTTCATAATCGATTGGAGCAATAAAAAATTTTAGGGTGGTTCATAAAATTTTTTTTTTTTATTCGAATCGATAGGGAAATGTCGACAATAGTCATTTTCGAGCTTTATCTATGCATTGGAGCAAAAAAAAAATTTTTTATGAACCACCCTAAAATTTTTTATTGCTCCAATCGATTATGAAAGGTTGAAAATGCGTTTTGGATATCTTTTACAGTAGCTCCGGAACTTGAAAACTACCAAAATTATCGAAAGCGGTCCTTTCCAGGGCCCGGAGCCACCCTAAATTATGTCAAATATTTATATTCGACGTTTTCACATTAATTACAGAAAAAAAAAATTTTTCCGAAAATGGGTCAAAAACGGTTCTTTCTCGGGGCCGGACTCAGAAGCCACTCTAAGTGATGTCCAAAATCCATTTTCGACCTTTTCCCATTTATTACAGAAAAAAGAAGTTTTTTTTCGAAAATGGGTCAAAAACGGTCCTTTCCAGGGTCCGGAGCCGCCTCAAATGAGGTCCAAAATTCATATTCGACCTCTATTTAACGACTGGTGCAAACAAAATTTCGAAAATGGATCAAAATCGGGCACATTTTGGGACTCGGAACCACCTTTGATGATGACCAAAATCTATTTTCGGCCTCTTTCCAAAGATTGGTGCAAACAAAATTTCGAAAATGGACCAAAATCAGGCACTTTTTGGTACCCTTTTTTTCGACTTCGACCTGTTTCCAAAGATTGGTGCAAACAAAATTACGAAAATGGACCAAAATTGGGCACGTTTTGGGACCTTTTTTTTTCGACTTCGACCTCTTTCCAAAGATTGGTGCAAACAAAATTTCGAAAATGGACCGAAATCGGGCACTTTCTGGTACTTTTTTTCGACTTCGACCTCTTTCCAACGATTGGTACAACATTTTTTTTTCAAAATAGACTAAAATCGACCACTTTTTTAGTTGGGACCAACTCTGGTGATGGCCGAAGCCCATTGTCAACCTCTTTCCATCGATTTTTTGCAAAAAAAAATTTGAAAATGGACCTAAATATTGCACTTTTAAGGATCGGTACCACTTCTAGTGATGGCCAATATCCTTTTTAGACCTCTTTTCATTGATTGAAGCAAAGTTTTTATGACCACCTCTGGTGATGTCATAAAAACCACCTCCCCATCGATTGGTGCAAAAAGATTCACAAAAATGAAAATCTGTTGAACACTTTTTTCAAAACAACGTAAAAAAATATTTTTTCCAAATTAATAGTTATTGACAACTAATAAAATATCTCTTATGCATAATAGTTATGACTCAACGTAAAAAAAATCCATTGAAAAATAATAGTTATTGACAACTAATAAAATATCTCTTATGCATAATAGTTATGACTCAACGTAAAAAAAATCCATTGAAAAATAATAGTTATTGACAACTAATAAAATATCTCTTATGCATAATAGTTATGACTCAACGTAAAAAAAATCCATTGAAAAATAATAGTTATTGACAACTAATAAAATATCTCTTATGCATAATAGTTATGACTCAACGTAAAAAAAATCCATTGAAAAATAATAGTTATTGACAACTAATAAAATATCTCTTATGCATAACAGTTATGACTCAACGTAAAAAAGAATCCATTGAAAAATAATAGTTATTGACAACTAATAAAATATCTCTTATTCATAATAGTTATAAACCAATTTTTTGACATAAATCTTATAATAGTTATGTCCCTGAAAAATTTTATGTAATTTCTCAAAAAAAAAAAAAACCAGATAACCAAAGTCCCATAAAGATAGGAGTTAACGGTTAGAGTAACCATAGAATACTTAAGATGACTACTACTGTCAATATCCAAATAACTCAATTGAGAGCGTAGGGCCAGGACAAAATTACTTTAGTTATTTCGTTTCTTGGCTCATTGTTTTATACTGTGCCAGTTTTTGACATATTTTTTTCTATCATCCAGTGCCACGATATTTTGGAACTTCCACTGCGTCTTTCGTGATCTATAATCTCAGTTGTGACATGGGTCTGGTTGGAGGCGTAATTAAGTTTGTGATTCAAGATAGTGTGTGGCCAACAAATCCTAAGTGTCCATTTCAAGCAGCAATTTTACAATAGTTTGTATTCATCTCGCTAGAGTGCTTGTTAGGGACGATCATTGGCGCTTTTACATCAACACTGATTATGTTTGAATTCCACTTCTATAGGACAATATTTGTCTCATATACAGATTAACACTTGGTTTGATTTTTGATAAAAATATAAAGGTTTTAAGAAGCAAATTTTAAAAAAGTTAAGTGTCAACACATCGTTATGTTGTGAAAAGTAAGTATTTGCCGTACAGTGTGCATGTTCTATGTGATTTTTTTTGGGCAATTTACTTTCACTTAAAAATTCATTTCAGCACCACAAACTCACTATTGAAAATTACCTATCCAAAGTGTTGAAGTTTTCCATTGATTTGGTTTCTTTTTGTTTCCAAAAATTCCATGATGTAATCCCTTTTATGTTTTTGTAGGAAAATTGCAGATGTGAATTCAACTTTACACAAAACTTGTACTAAGAAAGTGTGCTCCATTGTCTTGTGGTAACAATCCAAACATTGCTAGTTTAATTAAAATACCGAAATAACTAAGTAAAATTGATTTTACTTAGTAGGTACAATAACAAATAATAGGGCAAAGAAAAAAAAAAAAAAAATTCACAAGGAGTGCAGAGACTATAACAAGGACACAATTCGATGATCAGCAATGGTTGCACTGGAAGAAAGAATCAATTTAAAGTACATAGGGTGGCGGAAAATTACCACTAAAGTCTTAAGCTTAGTTTCATATAGAATAGAATAAAAGGATTTTAGAAAAAAATAAAAGGATTTTATATAGAATAGAATAAAAGGATTTTAGAATATAAAAAAAGGATTTTCGGACTTTTTGATTTCAGAAACACAAATAGGTAAAGTGACCTTAAAGTGAACGATTCAGTATCACAGATGGTGGTCATTTTCATCATTCTCTAGAACTGCAGCGTCGGCTTCATTATTGATGTTATAAGGCCCAATAATCCTTTCGGACGATACACCAAACCAAAAAGTAAACTTAAGTTGATGTAATTGGCAGTAATGAACTGTCCTTGTATTCTTTGAAGTTCATGTCCTGCTGTTGTGCTTGTTGACAAAGCAACTCAATTGAAAATGAGCTACACCGCTCATTATAAAATTGTGAATGAAATGCATGTTGCGTTAAAAGAATTGACCATTATTTTTTAATAAAACTCTCTATGTTTTTTTGTTCGTTGTTTTCTTGTTAAATTGTGAATTAAAAGTTGAAACGAATTCAAACGAAAAAAAAGCAAAAGAGCAAAAACGCCAAGTAAACGAGACCAAAGAGAAATTAATAAGAAAGAAACGCTGTCTTAATATAAATTTACATGACATGACGGTGCATAACATGACAGAGAACAACAAGTAAATTCTAAAATTTTTATTTTAATTAGCCGTTACAAAGTGACAGCGAAAGTTTCGCAGCGATAGGGGAAGCACGACAAGGGCAAGTCCTGACCAATCTACAGGTAAATTCTCATATTTCTTTATTTTATTTTTTTTTTCTTAAAGAGCGAATGAAGTGTAAAAAGTGCGATTGCGGCATGAACTCAACTTAGGGATACTTAAAAATGTGTTCCACGGACTTCAGAATTTTATTTTGTTTTTTTTTTTTTTTTTTTTGATGGTAAAAGGAGTCAAAAAAGTCAACACCAAAAATAAAACATGAAATAAATAAAGATAAAAAAATAGAAAAACCAACATGAAAAGGCGCAACAGGGATCTTAATTAAGTGCAAGTAGTGGGGGAGGAAGCGTTGACGAAGGTTGCAGGTATCTTTTTGGGATTTTTTGTGAAAAATATGCAAAGCTACGTTTTAGAAAGTTATGATACTCAACAGGGTGAAACGAAATTTGATATTTCAATGATATTTTCTTTTTTGTAGAAAATTTTAAGCATATTTTATTTGTATTTTACATATATGGAGTATGATATTACGAACACAAAACATGTAATCTGTTTCAAACTTTATTACCATTATGACATAAAAAAAAAAAATTTGGTTTTCTTGGTATTTTTTCGGTGAAATTATTTTTTTTTGTTTCATAAGTTTCTTATTTTAAAATTTATATACATTTCGCTCCACTCTAATATCCAATGTTAGCGTAAATAATTGGGACTAAAGACGGATGAAAGTATTTGTAAAGACAAATTTGCATAGTGGTGGGTTTCTTTGAACCCAAATTCCAATATTAAGATAATTTAAATTATAAGCATATCCTTGCGTAAAATGTTTTTTAAGCAAGTTGTAAAAAAAATAAAATAGCGTTTTATATAAAGAGAAAACATAGAAGTTAAAACAGCGACAATTATTTACTAACAAAAACTTCACAAAACAATACAGAAAGTTGATTAATTTGAGGATTTTTTTTATGCAAATATTGAAATAATATTTTAACAAATTTATGATAAGTTTTCAAAGTCACGTTTTTTTTCAGGGCAACAATATGACTCTTTCAATTATATGAATGATATGATTTTGTAAGCGTTTGGTTTTTAAAAATTATAAAAAGAACAGAAAATTTGCAAAAGTGAATAAAATATATGTTTGAGGTGGTACATCAATTCCTGCCATTTACTTTTTAATGATTATTTTATGTAAATGTTGCCCGCGGCTACGCCTCAGGTGGTCTATCCGGAAGCTTTAATATTGGCATGCTTTTTCCAGAATTTCGGGCGGAATCTCACCATTGGCAGCTGTAATGTTATCTTCAGGGCTGCAATTGTGGCTGGCTTGTTCCTGTACACGATAAAATTCACTTATCCCCACAAAAAATAATCTAGTGGGGTCAAATCTCATGCTCTTGGCGACCAATGGACTGCTCCAAAATGTGAGATTAATTGCTCACAAAACTCGCATCTCAATAGGTTCATAGTTTTGCTTGCCGTCTTGTTGAAACCACATGTCAACCAAGTCCAATTATTTCATTTTGGGCAAAAAAAAATCGGTAGTTATCGCACGCTACCTAGTTCCATTGACTGTAACGCAGCGATTTTCATTACTGTTGAAAAAGTATGGTCCAATGATGCTCCAAAATGACGTGCCAAAAATGAGGTGCGTCGCTGAAGAAAATTTTTCGATAAGAAATTGGATCTCATATTTCTCACAGATCACGAATTTTGATAGTAAAGTTCTAAATTTGCAAGTGCTTGTTCGTTTGTTGGTCTTTTTATGGTGAAATGGCAAGCCTTATTGAACATTTTTGGCGTTGAAACATGTTACAAATCATGCGTGAGGTGTCAAAAAACTTACACTGAAAAAACAAACAGCAAAAAATCACTCGTTATAAAACCAGTGATTAAATTGCTGCTGTCAAAGTAGCGAAAGTCGCAAATTTTTTACTAATTAAATATAGCTCTAATTTGGTTAGTTGTGCATTGCAAAATGATTTGAATAAAGTTGTGTGTTGGTGCAAAAGTAATCATTTACCATTTCCCAGTGTGCCAAACGGATCCGTTTTGAATGCGAAATAAGAAATGAAGTATCACGTAAATTTTGTAGAAAACCCAGATCAATTGCTGAAATAGATAGGTGGAAGACTACAGAGCTCAGCTTTATAAACAAACATGACAAAGACAACACATGGAACAATTTAACACATGGTAATTGGTAACATATGTTACGGCTTTTACCACATCTATATACATATTCATATAGATAGCCTCATCAGACCAGTTTTGGTTGATTTGTACTGGGATTTGAACCCCGACCATTCCATGAATGTGGCGCTCTCAAGACTTGTGCCATGAATTCAAAATATCAAATACACAATTGCAATGTTGGTGTAATCAAGGACGACTCCCACTTATTCCTTTAAACAAATCATTATTATTTCTGGAATATATTTTGTATACGGCTAGACTATAGTCACATGTAATTTGTTCACTAATCAGAATTATTTGAAAATTCTGACAAGCTTCTGCTTATGATGAGCTTCAGGAGTCGTGGCTAATGATACAACAAGGTATTTAAACTAAAAATAAGCAGAATCCGTATTCCGGATGCATTGAAAATAAAATAAAAGTTTTGATGACAGCTTGGAAACTGCATTTCATGGGAATGATCTGTGGCGCCAGTTTAAAATGGGAACTAAGCGAATTACAATCCGTATTATTTAAAAAAAAAAAACGAGTCCGTCTCGAATCCGTTTTATTTATAAAAATCGATTCCGTAACGGATCCGCATATGAAGTCCGTTTCGAGTTTGAGACGGATCCGTCGAGGCGGAATCCACACTGACGGGTATTGGATTCGAAACGGATCCGCATCCGTTTTTGTGGTCATTGGGTTGGTATTAACAAATGCTCAAATGCATTCTTTTTCAAATCAATTACTAAGTAGCCTATTGTCTGCATATCAACTCGAAGTTGCTAATTTAGTTAGTGTTAAACAAATTTTGGACTTGGACTTAGGAGTTATGTTTGATTCATGTTTCTCCTTTGTTGAACCTTTGAGTTTTATTGTCCCGAAAGTGTATGCTGTTTTAGCTTTTGTTAGATGAAATTTTTTCTACACATTGAAAGCTTTGTATACCTCTTTCGTCCGATTTAGGCAGGAATATGCTTGTTATCTGGAATCCTTTCTACTCTGTTCATTCTATTCAAATTGAACACATTTAGAAGAAACTAGCAGATGCCCGCGACTTTGTACGCGTATCCTGTTTTTCTGCGAAGGCAAACAATTTAATTTTTTTTAACAGTCAATTTTGATTCTTCTTCACAGATCCAGAGTTGTTGTTGTTTTCTCTTCCATAAATATACTATTGCATTGCCATGTGAAGGACAAACAACAAAGCCTAACTAACACATTCAATTAGCCCAGTTCACATTATCACACATGCTGTCCAACATGGCTTGACAACATCAATGTTCGATAAAGTAAACTCTACGAACGACCGCTTGACACACATGATGGATGGATTTCAAAAATTTTTGATTTTTCTGCAGGCAGTGTCCAACCATACAACCTGTGTGAACTATCAAGCCTAGTGAACATTTTTCATTTTAAATAGGATTTCAAGCAGTTTACTTCGATGTGCAATATTGACAGTTACACATGTTGTCAAGCCATGTAGGACAGCATGTGTGTTTTCTTTGTGTGAACTTCTGTAATTTTTTTTTCATTCTTCATTGTTCACAAATTCCGCGTTGTTGTGTTGACAAATTGAGAATGAGAGTGAGTGTCTTCCATTGCATTGCCATATAAAAATAAAACGCACACACCCTTATTAACCCACTAACTTGCTGTTAAACGATTTCTTATGCTTACATGCTTCTTTCCATGTGTGAAATTAATTTTTTTTTGCAATTTTAAGACTTTAATATTTTGATATTTAAGAGCGATATCGTGATAACTTTAATTCTATGTTAAGACCAAGCGCCTAAGAAAGATAACTAAAAAGTTTGATCGAAATTGATTCAATAGATTTTGCGTGAATCCCGTTCATCGAAAACCGCTATCATTTTATTTATATAGATTAAATTTTTCTTGCGGATTCGAATTAGAAGTGTCTTATTTTAGTTTGATATAAGATTATTCATGTAGTATTGGGAAATAATTTTCATATAAATCGGACTTCCTTCAGGCTCATAGGGACACACATGTATGTCCTATAAAATTTCTCGAAATCTAAAATCATATATTATAATATTCGTATATTTGTGGCTTAGTAACAGCCCAATACTTTGATTTCATTGGATCAAATTTCAAAATGGTCGTCAGTTTAGGACGGAAAAGAATTATTTTGGAAGAGTGTCCCTCAATATTTAGAGCTGTACGTACTTTACACAAGAATCCGTCGGTTTAGTTTTTGGACCAACATTTTTTTTTTTTTTTTGGTTTGTGTAATTAATTTCAAGCTCTTTGTCTTTATGACGGTTCAGTAATAATTTTAAGTGATTACTTACACACTATACTTAAACTAAAATGAAAACAAATGACCAGACTGTACTCAGGAAAAAACAATAGAAAATCGATGTCCTTGTCTCAATTTGATAATTTTTCCTAAACAAAATCGAAAAAACTTTTTCATTTTCGTTATTAGCAGAAATCAAAGTTGGAGTCTTTGCAAATTTACGAAATTCAAGCAATTTACCTAAAATGTCAATTTAACTTAGAAGGAGTTATAAAGTCATTGCCTGAAAGATGCAAAATTCAATAATACACGGAACAAATCATAGGATATAAAGAAATATATTGTAGATCAAGGAGCCGGTCAAATAATTCTTTTCACTGTAGGCTTTGTTAACTCAAAGTTTTTTTTTTCCGTTGAAAAGTTGCTAATGATTTACGCCACAATCAGTGGCATCACAATTGGTCATCCATTTAAATGTTTTTTTTTTGCGGCATTAACATCAAAGCGAATGCAATGTCTCTCTCCTCGAAATGACAGGATAAACTGCGTTGCTAAACTGCTATGATAACTAAGTATTAATGCTTAAGTCATTGTTGCTGTTGTTGTTTTTGCTTAAATCCTTTTGTTTTTGTTTTGTTTCGCGGGCTTACTTTATTACACGATTTAAAAGTTTCATTCCAACTTTTAGATTAATTTCGCTTCATTTTTTTTAAAATCAACCATGCCATCAGGACACGCTGTGTTGCTGCTTTTTTGCTTTTCGCTTTACGCTTTTCTCTTTAAATCTGTGTCACTTGTTGCTTTAAGGATATAAAGTGTAAAAATATGTTTTTTTTTCTTGTGTTGTTTTTTATGCCGCCAACTTAACGTCCGCTTATTCTTGGTACACTTTATCCTTTTTAATTTTTCTTTTCCTTTTTTTGTGTGTTGTTGTCAGCCATTCTCTGTAATAATATGCACGTCACAGGTTTGCAAACTCATGCACACACACATGAAAGTGTATTTAGGAAGCTTTGTCTCCAGTTATTGTTGTGTAAAATCTAAGCAGTGACGTAGTCCGAAAAAAAATTAAATTAAGGGTTTGGTTAATTTTTATGTCTGCCTCTCTCTGAGTTCATTAAAATTTTAAATGCACGAAACAGTAAAACCAATTTGAAATTTAAATCCTGATGCTCCCTTTTCTACGCCACTGAAAAATATAAAAAATATAATACAAAAGCTGCTACATTTTAACCGACTCTAGTTATCCTTTGCCACTCACACAAATGGTTGTTTAGTCATTTTTGCTGTTGTTATTGTAAGTGTACTCTGCAAGTGCAATTTTATATTATGTGTACACTGTACACTGTACATTATATATATTATATATTTTTTTCATATTTTTTTTTATGAAATTTATTTGAACAACAAGTGGTTGAAAATTGCTTCTGGTGTCGCGTTTTGTAGGTGTTGTTCCTGCTAACTGTTTGTGTGTATGTGATTGTGGCTATGGTATATGTGTGTATATGCATTATGAGTAGATGTGTGCGTGTGTGCGCTGATATTTGTCCTTGTTGTTGTTTATATTAGATAGGCATTTTTGATACAACTTCGTTTTGTTGTGTTGACTTTAGTTGTATGTTTTTTGTTTTTTTTTGTATTGTTGTTTTTTGGCTGTTCATGTGCCACACAAAGGAAACGTAAACAACAATTTGCGGCTGTTGATGCTGCAACTGATGCTTATCCTTAGTGCGCAATGAGATTTTAAAAGGATTTCAAAGTGAATCGCGAATGTAAGATAATATGGAATCAAATTAAATAAGAGATAACAAATGAATCAAATGCGAGTATATTGAATCTTATGATCTGGGAAATTTAAAATAGCTCTAAAGCAATTTTTAATAGGTCACGAGTGAATTTAAAACGCAAAGGCTCCTTAGTTGTTTATTTTATATTTGCTGAAATAAAATGATAAAAAATTTTCTTCACTTGAATTAAAAGGAAAAAATATAGTTTCCAGTAAAAAATAATCGAGTTTAGTGGTAATTTAAAACCATTCCACTCAAATTCACATAGTGAAAAATATTTAAATTCTTTTATCCAAATCAGCGAAGGGCGAAAAAGTATAATTGAGCTTATTTTAGCTCTTTAAAACAAATGTGTACGTCGTTTTTCTTAAGAAAAATAACCAAAACAACAAACACATGCACTCATCACTGCTATGCACATTGTTATCATTATTGTTGTATCATTCAATAAAAAAAAACCAAAACGAGCGAACAAAGAAACAACAATGCACACATTGAGGACAACTTCTCTCGTTTCGTTTGATCTTGGTGTACTTTTATTCCTACACTCATGTTGTTCTTGCTTGATTCTTGGAATTGGCTTTTAGTTTATTTCTGAATTTTCTATTTCTATCAAGATCAAAGTTATGGTGCGTTTTTTTTCTGTTGTTCTAATTATTGTTTTTGTTACTTTTGTTGTAAGTAGCTCCAGCTTCCAAAATTTTAACCATCTTAGTAGAATCAGAAATCAAGCAAAAACAACATCAACATCTCGACAAAAAAAACCTCATTTTTAGGTACTTAACCTCAAATATTTCAGAATTCTGATGTGATGGGTCAATTTTGTGGCCAAATTCGGATTCAGCGCAAAAAATTACTTCGGAAACTATCTTTAAAAGATATATTACTCGAATTTACTTCATTTAAGCTTGAATTTTGGCCTGTTTTCGAGGGTTTTTTACATTTTTCTATTACTCTGGTTTATTGATAAAAAATACTGGAACATCGGGACTAATCAGAATTTCTTTGTCTGTTTTTGCTTTACAATGCTAAAGAATATTAGACCAAGAAAAAAAATTTATTTCTCGACTTTACCTAGCTTAAGCCCAAATTTGCACTGTTTTTTCGCTGTTTTCTGGGAGTTTTTCGATGCTACCAAGATACCCAGCCACTTTATAGCAAAACAACTATCACAATTAATTCATAAATCGAACATTAGTGACCTTAATATTTTAATAAAATTTTCAGTGACTTATTTTTTTACATAACACTAACTACTTTTCATATAAGCAACATCAAAATCGAAAACTCGATTTTTTTTTGGACACTCTAATGTACAGTGTGGCCAATGTTAACTGTCCGTAAATTTCACTGTTCTAAAAATATTTGAAAATCTGAATTTTTTTATAATCCAAGGATGGATTGCTTTTCAAAATTTAGTTGTACACAAAGAAAGTACACGGGAAAAAATATTCTTTATTTCAAATTCAGAAACGCCATGGAAGGAAAACGTGACTTGGTTATAAATTTTTTTTAAAAAAAAATTATTGAAATTGTGACATCATAAAAACGCTAAGATGACATGGCACAGCAGAAAAATGCATACATTAGACAATAAATCGATATAAGGAAACGGAAGGCTTGAAGATTATTGATAAATTGGACGCAGTTGGACTGTGGGAACAAATGACGTCATAAAACAAGTAAGAGGACGATATCTTGCTCAATCAGCCTGTTCTGTAGCAAAGGATATCAAAATATCCAAAACTTCCAAGCAGCTTCTTATCAGGAATTAGCTCCGAATCAAGGCGTTCATCGGCTAACAAATAGGCAAAACGCAATTTTCCTGTTTCAAAAAGTAAGTATCTACTTGACTGACACGTTGAAGATGAAATAATCTTTTCTGATGAAAAACTATTCTTCCTGCAAGACAGCCACAACCAGCAGAATAAACGTGTGTCCGCAAAAAGTTTAACGAATGCTCCAAAAGATGAATTGACTGCTGAGGGATATCAAAACGTGACCAAAATCAAAGTGTGTAGAGTAGTATCTTAAATAGGAAAAGGGCCGAAAAATTTGCCGGATTTTATCTCAGCAGAAGATTGGATCTCAAGACATTGGATTTTTGCGTATGGAGCCATATGCTAGGTTAAGCAAGGTCAACAAAAGGCTTAACAATTGATGGGTTCAAGCAGCGTTTGACAAGGATTTGGGACGAAATGGATCAGAAAATGGCGCGTGCCGTCTATGAATCGTTTTTCAAACTTTTTACGCATTGTAATCAAAGAAAAGATTGACAGTTTTGAATTTCATCATTAACTTAAGAAATTTTGAAATTTTGTTAAACGTTTGGAATAAATAAATGAAATATTGCAGACGACTTTGAATTTTATAACACTTTTTTTTACGGACAATTATTATTATGCACACTGTAGATCTATGTACTCAAAATTAATATCTATAAGATTGGTTCCATGAAAACTTCAAGATTTATTGGTAGTGAAAACGAGTTTACCTTGAAAATTAAATTCACCACACACTCTGAATTTTCTCCAATGATTTTGAATTTGAATTCTTTGGAAATACCAATGATCACTCAACTTAATTTAATATTTATAGAAAATTGTTTCTTCAACATTTTAGTGGGTTAAACATAAGAATGGCTTACTTTTCAGTGGGAACTCAACTAAGGAATCTTCAATATATTTGTGAAAAGAACGAAATCAAATACTTGAAATCATTCAAATCGTACAATAGAAAATCAAACTCTTTTAGTACTTAGTATGTGCCTTGAAGTCAATATCAGCTTTGCGTCATTTTAGAAGACTGGTCTGACAACGTTCCTCGAGAACATGTTTTCACATTTTGTGCTTTTTTTTGAGAGCGCACTCTATATAGAGCCACAAGTTATCGATCTGTTGATATTGAATTCTGATCCGAGCTTTAGGCAGGCCAAGCTAGAACATTGCCATTTGTCTTGAGAAACTATGTACTGGCTTACACTTTAAAACTGTGTTTCAAAGAAAGCAGTGAGACATCTGTCTTTGTTATGAATGTCCTGAATAATTATTTCATATCTATGGTATGTTCATATAGTAGCTCATATCAAAAAAAAGTTAATAGATCATCTGCACTTTTACTTAAAAGTGCTATGTTAAAGCGACTTTGTCGAAATGCCACAGATGTTTTTCTTAGCTACAAAAAAAAAAAAAAAAAAAAAAAAATTACTCCGTTTGAGGAAAAATTCCTCAGTTTAAGGAAAAGTGACCTTCAATATGCATTAAAGCCATGCCATCCTTATAATGAGTTAAGTAAGTGATTTCCTCAGTACGAGAAAGAGAAATTTCTTTCATCTAATGACAAAGTATCATAGCTAAAAGTATAAATTTACTTGACTTGAGGAAAAATGTACCAAAATTTTTCCTCAAAAATAAAAAAAGTAAAATGTTTAATTTTTTAAAATGCGCTTTTTTACTTAATTTACTATAACCTATTAAGTTTTTTCATCGTTTTTAGTAAGAGATGTACTCATTACAAGGACTTTTTTTTCTGACTATTAGTTTGCCAGTACTTTACACAGAGGATAAGTTTTACTTGCTTAAAGACAGAAATTTACTATAAAATAGCAAGTTTTTTATCAATATTTAATAAAAAATATACTCCCATCGAGAATTTTTTTTCTCAGTAGTAGCTTAGCAATACTTTTACTAGTTTTGAGGCAGAATTGTAATAGAACATAGAATAGTTTTTCTACGTTTTAAGTTTAAAATGTACTCATTTAAAGAATTTTTTCAAAAGTGCTTAGCGCTGATATTTTCAACTGTTTTAAAATAGAAAAATACTTAATCCCATAACCAAATAAAAGCATCCTTTGTTTCAGTAAAGTTTTCTTTATATACCATACTACTTTTGAGGAATTTAAATTTGTTGAGTAAAATTCTTTTTTAACAAACTATAACCTTAATTTAAAGATTTATTTACTTGAATTAAAAAGAAAAATTGTCTTCCTTCTTGAAACTCTAAACTTACTATATGATGGGAAAATTTTACTAAAAACACTTAACCTACATGTGAGGAAGAGCTTGTACTTCTTTAAATGGAACATGAACTCATTCCAAAGGACTTATTGACTTAAAGCAAGGAAGTTTTCCTTAGTATGATAAGAAAATAACTAAAATTAATGAACATTTTTATACTAAAACAAAGATAAAAATTTTCTTGAATTTAGTAGTTTTTTTTTCGCTAAGGCCGTTAAAAGTTTTTCAAAGAAATATCAATAGAAATTGATACAAAACGATGTTGCTGGAATAATAATATTGCAATAAAATCCTCATCATACTAAGCGAAATTTTCAAATAAAAAAATTCCATACACAATATTGTTCAATAAAAATTTTTGCAGTTTGCAATTGAACACAAAAAAAAAAAAAAAGAAAAAACCCGTGCCCACATTTCATAAGAAATCAAAATCAAATGAAAATTTTCCGCATACTTCAATCAGTGCAGTCATGACAGCATGAGGTAACTACGATTTCATTGTAAAAAGTAAAATTGCAACTGCATCCAGCAGCATTAGCTATTGGCCTTCAATTTTGCACAAATCGCTTATAAATAGACCCCGGGTGCAGGCAGGGCTGCTGAACGAATCGTTCCACAGCAGCTGACTGTCTGTTTGTTGCAGCATGTCCGTCCGTCTGTCTGTCTGTCTATCAAAACACCAAAAACTAAAAGAATCAACAAATAACAACAAAACATAATTTCGCTGTAATGGTAAAATAAACACCTGCGCCTAAAAGCATGCTATGGGATTCGTGAAATCATATTAAGAGCGCGTGTTAAATTTTAAACTTTGGGAGATAGCGAAGCCATCGAAATTCGAAATTTCATTTTCGAAAATAGAATTTGTTGCTCTCATTTGTGCACTCTCTTCTCTTCTTGTTGCTTTGCCGGGTTTTTGTTATCTCAACATACGAGCGTATGTAGGTCCTTACAGGCGCATTATCCTATCTTTTCAATGGAAAAAGCAACAGCATCAGGTTGTAGGTGGCATTGGGTTGTTCGCTTTTGTCTTCTCTTCCTGAACCCACTGTTTTAGTTTTGGCATCCTTTTCGTCGTTATTTCGCCCTTCCATTCATATCTGCACGCAATGCTGTTGTACGAAGTAAGCAACAGTTTGCCAATTACACTGCTTTATGTTGCCGTCAGTATCATCAGGAATTATGTACGTTGAGGCTGCTGCTCTTTGTTAAAGTTTCAGTTCTGTTCAATTCGTGTTTTTTTTTATTTTTTTTTTCTTATTTATGTGTGTTTTGCACAAACTCTCCCCCTCCCCCCCGTCTAAGCCCACAGTGAAATTGTTGGGTGTTTGTTTGGCCATGTCGCATATGGTAGGCGAAATGGTAATGCCTTTGGTTTTATTATCTGTATATTCTGTAATTTATGACTTTACTCGTAGTTTTCTGTGATTTTCACAATGACAGTGTATTTTTTATTGAAGTAAACACACATTCATGCAAGTTCACGTGAAATGATTAAATGAAATCCAAATATAAAACATTGAGAGCAAAGTCATGAAAAAGAATGTTAGCCTTAAAAAAAAGAAGAAAAATATACTAAAAATGCTGAAAACCAAAATAGAAAATTGTCTTGAAAAGATTTTTAATCCAATCAGCTATTGAATGCTTAAGCGTAAGCGAAGATTTAAATCAGATATTTTATTTTTGTTGGGAATTTGAGGACCTTGGCTTCTACGAAAACAAGTTCCTAATGAATTTTCGGTCATTTATTCCGTATACGGTGTGGGTTTTTGGCTCTTAATACTATAGTCTTTTTTTTTGTTCAAAAAGCATTTGATATGATTGCAAAATCAAAGAATTCGTCACATGAATTTCTGGAATGAAAGTGACGTAAATGGTACTAGTTTAGTTCAAATATCTTACAGTAAAGAAATAATCTCCGGCGTTGAAATTAACAGACATGGGGTGAGTCTTAACATGACGTACACTTTTCAATACCACTGCAAATTGAAAGCAAAAGTTTTGAACAAGAACGCAATTAAATTTTTTTGTATTATTCTGAAATGGACCGAAATCGGGAGCTTTAAGGTCCTGGGACCATCTCTGGTGATGTCCAAAGTACATTTTCGAGCTGTTTTCATTGTATAGAACATAAAGATTTTTTTTTGAGAATGTACCAAATTCGCGCACTTTTGGTTATAGACAGAATCCATTTTCGACTTCTTTTCAGTGATTGGTAGAAAAATCTTTTCAAAAATTTACCATTAGTGATTGAAACCATCTTTGTCTCATCAATTGATACAAAGAAAATTTAAAAAAATTAAAGACGCTTTGAAATTTTTCCAAAACAACATAAAAAAATAATTTTCCCAATATTTGAGCTTCATGGGTCAAACCTGTAAACGGCGGGGATAGATTTCATGTGAGAAATGTGGGTGTGGTCGACAACAGTGTGTGCCAGCTCCCATGCAACTAAAATACCAATTTTTTTTTCATGTATTTTGAGTTGCTGAACATTATGGAATGATTAATTTACCGTAAATATGTAAAAATAGTAAAAAAAATGTATTTGGTTCTTTTGTGGGTTGTAAAAGCATCTTTGACAACATAGTCAACAAAGAAAAAAAAGATATATGTTTTGTTATTGGCAATTATTAAAGGAAAAAGATCAAAAAAAAAAATAAAAAAAATTGTTTTCGGCCTAAAAATTAGTAAAAAATAATTTCATTATTTATAATTTTATTAAAATTTAAATTAAAAAAAAAGAAAAATATAAATATTATAATTAAACATTATGAACTTACAGTCATTTTAGCAAAGACCAATATTGTAAATTTTACTTATTGATCAATGCTATTTTTTATTCAACAAACATGACAAAGATAACAAAATGGAACAATTTAACCTGGTAATTGGTGACATATGTTTCGGCTATTACCACATAGCCTCATCAGACCAGTTTTTGGTTAATGTTGTACATGGAGTCGATCCCCTGACCGTACATGCATTTCAATTGCATATCTGTCGACGGCCGCTCTAACAACTGAGCTACTGAGGAACTGACCTTGAACTGTACAAATTGCGTATATCCATTTATTATCTCTTGTCACTTTCTCGCTTGTTGTCACAGCTGCTAAGCCATTGGCTTAGAGACTTGCTATGATTTTATTTTTCGAAAATTGTGGTGTTGCCAGCCACATATTTTTTGAAATTGGCGTGTTCTTCCGTATGGTTTAAGAAAGTTGATTTTTGCGACTGATTATTTTTATTATAATTAAACATTATGAACTTACAGTCATTTTAGCAAAGACCAATATTGTAAATTTTACTTATTGATCAATGCTATTTTTTATTCAACAAACATGACAAAGATAACAAAATGGAACAATTTAACCTGGTAATTGGTGACATATGTTTCGGCTATTACCACATAGCCTCATCAGACCAGTTTTTGGTTAATGTTGTACATGGAGTCGATCCCCTGACCGTACATGCATTTCAATTGCATATCTGTCGACGGCCGCTCTAACAACTGAGCTACTGAGGAACTGACCTTGAACTGTACAAATTGCGTATATCCATTTATTATCTCTTGTCACTTTCTCGCTTGTTGTCACAGCTGCTAAGCCATTGGCTTAGAGACTTGCTATGATTTTATTTTTCGAAAATTGTGGTGTTGCCAGCCACATATTTTTTGAAATTGGCGTGTTCTTCCGTATGGTTTAAGAAAGTTGATTTTTGCGACTGATTATTTTTATTATAATTAAACATTATGAACTTACAGTCATTTTAGCAAAGACCAATATTGTAAATTTTACTTATTGATCAATGCTATTTTTTATTCAACAAACATGACAAAGATAACAAAATGGAACAATTTAACCTGGTAATTGGTGACATATGTTTCGGCTATTACCACATAGCCTCATCAGACCAGTTTTTGGTTAATGTTGTACATGGAGTCGATCCCCTGACCGTACATGCATTTCAATTGCATATCTGTCGACGGCCGCTCTAACAACTGAGCTACTGAGGAACTGACCTTGAACTGTACAAATTGCGTATATCCATTTATTATCTCTTGTCACTTTCTCGCTTGTTGTCACAGCTGCTAAGCCATTGGCTTAGAGACTTGCTATGATTTTATTTTTCGAAAATTGTGGTGTTGCCAGCCACATATTTTTTGAAATTGGCGTGTTCTTCCGTATGGTTTAAGAAAGTTGATTTTTGCGACTGATTATTTTTATTATAATTAAACATTATGAACTTACAGTCATTTTAGCAAAGACCAATATTGTAAATTTTACTTATTGATCAATGCTATTTTTTATTCAACAAACATGACAAAGATAACAAAATGGAACAATTTAACCTGGTAATTGGTGACATATGTTTCGGCTATTACCACATAGCCTCATCAGACCAGTTTTTGGTTAATGTTGTACATGGAGTCGATCCCCTGACCGTACATGCATTTCAATTGCATATCTGTCGACGGCCGCTCTAACAACTGAGCTACTGAGGAACTGACCTTGAACTGTACAAATTGCGTATATCCATTTATTATCTCTTGTCACTTTCTCGCTTGTTGTCACAGCTGCTAAGCCATTGGCTTAGAGACTTGCTATGATTTTATTTTTCGAAAATTGTGGTGTTGCCAGCCACATATTTTTTGAAATTGGCGTGTTCTTCCGTATGGTTTAAGAAAGTTGATTTTTGCGACTGATTATTTTTATTATAATTAAACATTATGAACTTACAGTCATTTTAGCAAAGACCAATATTGTAAATTTTACTTATTGATCAATGCTATTTTTTATTCAACAAACATGACAAAGATAACAAAATGGAACAATTTAACCTGGTAATTGGTGACATATGTTTCGGCTATTACCACATAGCCTCATCAGACCAGTTTTTGGTTAATGTTGTACATGGAGTCGATCCCCTGACCGTACATGCATTTCAATTGCATATCTGTCGACGGCCGCTCTAACAACTGAGCTACTGAGGAACTGACCTTGAACTGTACAAATTGCGTATATCCATTTATTATCTCTTGTCACTTTCTCGCTTGTTGTCACAGCTGCTAAGCCATTGGCTTAGAGACTTGCTATGATTTTATTTTTCGAAAATTGTGGTGTTGCCAGCCACATATTTTTTGAAATTGGCGTGTTCTTCCGTATGGTTTAAGAAAGTTGATTTTTGCGACTGATTATTTTTATTATAATTAAACATTATGAACTTACAGTCATTTTAGCAAAGACCAATATTGTAAATTTTACTTATTGATCAATGCTATTTTTTATTCAACAAACATGACAAAGATAACAAAATGGAACAATTTAACCTGGTAATTGGTGACATATGTTTCGGCTATTACCACATAGCCTCATCAGACCAGTTTTTGGTTAATGTTGTACATGGAGTCGATCCCCTGACCGTACATGCATTTCAATTGCATATCTGTCGACGGCCGCTCTAACAACTGAGCTACTGAGGAACTGACCTTGAACTGTACAAATTGCGTATATCCATTTATTATCTCTTGTCACTTTCTCGCTTGTTGTCACAGCTGCTAAGCCATTGGCTTAGAGACTTGCTATGATTTTATTTTTCGAAAATTGTGGTGTTGCCAGCCACATATTTTTTGAAATTGGCGTGTTCTTCCGTATGGTTTAAGAAAGTTGATTTTTGCGACTGATTATTTTTATTATAATTAAACATTATGAACTTACAGTCATTTTAGCAAAGACCAATATTGTAAATTTTACTTATTGATCAATGCTATTTTTTATTCAACAAACATGACAAAGATAACAAAATGGAACAATTTAACCTGGTAATTGGTGACATATGTTTCGGCTATTACCACATAGCCTCATCAGACCAGTTTTTGGTTAATGTTGTACATGGAGTCGATCCCCTGACCGTACATGCATTTCAATTGCATATCTGTCGACGGCCGCTCTAACAACTGAGCTACTGAGGAACTGACCTTGAACTGTACAAATTGCGTATATCCATTTATTATCTCTTGTCACTTTCTCGCTTGTTGTCACAGCTGCTAAGCCATTGGCTTAGAGACTTGCTATGATTTTATTTTTCGAAAATTGTGGTGTTGCCAGCCACATATTTTTTGAAATTGGCGTGTTCTTCCGTATGGTTTAAGAAAGTTGATTTTTGCGACTGATTATTTTTATTATAATTAAACATTATGAACTTACAGTCATTTTAGCAAAGACCAATATTGTAAATTTTACTTATTGATCAATGCTATTTTTTATTCAACAAACATGACAAAGATAACAAAATGGAACAATTTAACCTGGTAATTGGTGACATATGTTTCGGCTATTACCACATAGCCTCATCAGACCAGTTTTTGGTTAATGTTGTACATGGAGTCGATCCCCTGACCGTACATGCATTTCAATTGCATATCTGTCGACGGCCGCTCTAACAACTGAGCTACTGAGGAACTGACCTTGAACTGTACAAATTGCGTATATCCATTTATTATCTCTTGTCACTTTCTCGCTTGTTGTCACAGCTGCTAAGCCATTGGCTTAGAGACTTGCTATGATTTTATTTTTCGAAAATTGTGGTGTTGCCAGCCACATATTTTTTGAAATTGGCGTGTTCTTCCGTATGGTTTAAGAAAGTTGATTTTTGCGACTGATTATTTTTATTATAATTAAACATTATGAACTTACAGTCATTTTAGCAAAGACCAATATTGTAAATTTTACTTATTGATCAATGCTATTTTTTATTCAACAAACATGACAAAGATAACAAAATGGAACAATTTAACCTGGTAATTGGTGACATATGTTTCGGCTATTACCACATAGCCTCATCAGACCAGTTTTTGGTTAATGTTGTACATGGAGTCGATCCCCTGACCGTACATGCATTTCAATTGCATATCTGTCGACGGCCGCTCTAACAACTGAGCTACTGAGGAACTGACCTTGAACTGTACAAATTGCGTATATCCATTTATTATCTCTTGTCACTTTCTCGCTTGTTGTCACAGCTGCTAAGCCATTGGCTTAGAGACTTGCTATGATTTTATTTTTCGAAAATTGTGGTGTTGCCAGCCACATATTTTTTGAAATTGGCGTGTTCTTCCGTATGGTTTAAGAAAGTTGATTTTTGCGACTGATTATTTTTATTATAATTAAACATTATGAACTTACAGTCATTTTAGCAAAGACCAATATTGTAAATTTTACTTATTGATCAATGCTATTTTTTATTCAACAAACATGACAAAGATAACAAAATGGAACAATTTAACCTGGTAATTGGTGACATATGTTTCGGCTATTACCACATAGCCTCATCAGACCAGTTTTTGGTTAATGTTGTACATGGAGTCGATCCCCTGACCGTACATGCATTTCAATTGCATATCTGTCGACGGCCGCTCTAACAACTGAGCTACTGAGGAACTGACCTTGAACTGTACAAATTGCGTATATCCATTTATTATCTCTTGTCACTTTCTCGCTTGTTGTCACAGCTGCTAAGCCATTGGCTTAGAGACTTGCTATGATTTTATTTTTCGAAAATTGTGGTGTTGCCAGCCACATATTTTTTGAAATTGGCGTGTTCTTCCGTATGGTTTAAGAAAGTTGATTTTTGCGACTGATTATTTTTATTATAATTAAACATTATGAACTTACAGTCATTTTAGCAAAGACCAATATTGTAAATTTTACTTATTGATCAATGCTATTTTTTATTCAACAAACATGACAAAGATAACAAAATGGAACAATTTAACCTGGTAATTGGTGACATATGTTTCGGCTATTACCACATAGCCTCATCAGACCAGTTTTTGGTTAATGTTGTACATGGAGTCGATCCCCTGACCGTACATGCATTTCAATTTGTTATCTTTGTCATGTTTGTTGAATAAAAAATAGCATTGATCAATAAGTAAAATTTACAATATTGGTCTTTGCTAAAATGACTGTAAGTTCATAATGTTTAATTATAATAAAAATAATCAGTCGCAAAAATCAACTTTCTTAAACCATACGGAAGAACACGCCAATTTCAAAAAATATGTGGCTGGCAACACCACAATTTTCGAAAAATAAAATCATAGCAAGTCTCTAAGCCAATGGCTTAGCAGCTGTGACAACAAGCGAGAAAGTGACAAGAGATAATAAATGGATATACGCAATTTGTACAGTTCAAGGTCAGTTCCTCAGTAGCTCAGTTGTTAGAGCGGCCGTCGACAGATATGCAATTGAAATGCATGTACGGTCAGGGGATCGACTCCATGTACAACATTAACCAAAAACTGGTCTGATGAGGCTATGTGGTAATAGCCGAAACATATGTCACCAATTACCAGGTTAAATTGTTCCATTTTGTTATCTTTGTCATGTTTGTTGAATAAAAAATAGCATTGATCAATAAGTAAAATTTACAATATTGGTCTTTGCTAAAATGACTGTAAGTTCATAATGTTTAATTATAATAAAAATAATCAGTCGCAAAAATCAACTTTCTTAAACCATACGGAAGAACACGCCAATTTCAAAAAATATGTGGCTGGCAACACCACAATTTTCGAAAAATAAAATCATAGCAAGTCTCTAAGCCAATGGCTTAGCAGCTGTGACAACAAGCGAGAAAGTGACAAGAGATAATAAATGGATATACGCAATTTGTACAGTTCAAGGTCAGTTCCTCAGTAGCTCAGTTGTTAGAGCGGCCGTCGACAGATATGCAATTGAAATGCATGTACGGTCAGGGGATCGACTCCATGTACAACATTAACCAAAAACTGGTCTGATGAGGCTATGTGGTAATAGCCGAAACATATGTCACCAATTACCAGGTTAAATTGTTCCATTTTGTTATCTTTGTCATGTTTGTTGAATAAAAAATAGCATTGATCAATAAGTAAAATTTACAATATTGGTCTTTGCTAAAATGACTGTAAGTTCATAATGTTTAATTATAATAAAAATAATCAGTCGCAAAAATCAACTTTCTTAAACCATACGGAAGAACACGCCAATTTCAAAAAATATGTGGCTGGCAACACCACAATTTTCGAAAAATAAAATCATAGCAAGTCTCTAAGCCAATGGCTTAGCAGCTGTGACAACAAGCGAGAAAGTGACAAGAGATAATAAATGGATATACGCAATTTGTACAGTTCAAGGTCAGTTCCTCAGTAGCTCAGTTGTTAGAGCGGCCGTCGACAGATATGCAATTGAAATGCATGTACGGTCAGGGGATCGACTCCATGTACAACATTAACCAAAAACTGGTCTGATGAGGCTATGTGGTAATAGCCGAAACATATGTCACCAATTACCAGGTTAAATTGTTCCATTTTGTTATCTTTGTCATGTTTGTTGAATAAAAAATAGCATTGATCAATAAGTAAAATTTACAATATTGGTCTTTGCTAAAATGACTGTAAGTTCATAATGTTTAATTATAATAAAAATAATCAGTCGCAAAAATCAACTTTCTTAAACCATACGGAAGAACACGCCAATTTCAAAAAATATGTGGCTGGCAACACCACAATTTTCGAAAAATAAAATCATAGCAAGTCTCTAAGCCAATGGCTTAGCAGCTGTGACAACAAGCGAGAAAGTGACAAGAGATAATAAATGGATATACGCAATTTGTACAGTTCAAGGTCAGTTCCTCAGTAGCTCAGTTGTTAGAGCGGCCGTCGACAGATATGCAATTGAAATGCATGTACGGTCAGGGGATCGACTCCATGTACAACATTAACCAAAAACTGGTCTGATGAGGCTATGTGGTAATAGCCGAAACATATGTCACCAATTACCAGGTTAAATTGTTCCATTTTGTTATCTTTGTCATGTTTGTTGAATAAAAAATAGCATTGATCAATAAGTAAAATTTACAATATTGGTCTTTGCTAAAATGACTGTAAGTTCATAATGTTTAATTATAATAAAAATAATCAGTCGCAAAAATCAACTTTCTTAAACCATACGGAAGAACACGCCAATTTCAAAAAATATGTGGCTGGCAACACCACAATTTTCGAAAAATAAAATCATAGCAAGTCTCTAAGCCAATGGCTTAGCAGCTGTGACAACAAGCGAGAAAGTGACAAGAGATAATAAATGGATATACGCAATTTGTACAGTTCAAGGTCAGTTCCTCAGTAGCTCAGTTGTTAGAGCGGCCGTCGACAGATATGCAATTGAAATGCATGTACGGTCAGGGGATCGACTCCATGTACAACATTAACCAAAAACTGGTCTGATGAGGCTATGTGGTAATAGCCGAAACATATGTCACCAATTACCAGGTTAAATTGTTCCATTTTGTTATCTTTGTCATGTTTGTTGAATAAAAAATAGCATTGATCAATAAGTAAAATTTACAATATTGGTCTTTGCTAAAATGACTGTAAGTTCATAATGTTTAATTATAATAAAAATAATCAGTCGCAAAAATCAACTTTCTTAAACCATACGGAAGAACACGCCAATTTCAAAAAATATGTGGCTGGCAACACCACAATTTTCGAAAAATAAAATCATAGCAAGTCTCTAAGCCAATGGCTTAGCAGCTGTGACAACAAGCGAGAAAGTGACAAGAGATAATAAATGGATATACGCAATTTGTACAGTTCAAGGTCAGTTCCTCAGTAGCTCAGTTGTTAGAGCGGCCGTCGACAGATATGCAATTGAAATGCATGTACGGTCAGGGGATCGACTCCATGTACAACATTAACCAAAAACTGGTCTGATGAGGCTATGTGGTAATAGCCGAAACATATGTCACCAATTACCAGGTTAAATTGTTCCATTTTGTTATCTTTGTCATGTTTGTTGAATAAAAAATAGCATTGATCAATAAGTAAAATTTACAATATTGGTCTTTGCTAAAATGACTGTAAGTTCATAATGTTTAATTATAATAAAAATAATCAGTCGCAAAAATCAACTTTCTTAAAAATATAAATATTTTTTTCAACATAACACATGTTGTGTATCACCATTTTTTCATAAGAAACAATCAAAAAAAAAAAATCTGAATAAGACAGTAATAATAAATTTTTTTTTTACTTTTAAAGCTATTTAGCTTAGATAAGTAAATGCATATGGGCATTTCCGCCAAAAAGCCAACCGTGACAGGAAAATTAAAAGTAATTATAAAAGCGTTATTATCTGATATTATCTAAGGAAAATATTAAAATTTTGTTAATTTAAGCAATTTACAGCAGAATTCATTTATCACATTGAGCAAACCACCTGCAAACTTGCATAAATGCAGTTTCTCTTTTTTTGTAATATTGAGCAGTATTTTGCCTTAAATATTTAAGTGTGTAAGAGAGGTGATACATGATGATAGTCTTTGCGAAAAATCTCCCTTCCAACGTCAATTAGCTAAAAACAAAGCAAAAACATCAAACCAATCCCTATTAACTCTAAAATTTTAATTTGCTTAAGTTCATGTTCCAAAGTCACATATAACATAGAAAAACATCATTTGTTCTCATTTCGAAATTGATAACAACAGCAAGTGTGTCAAAATTTTTGCACGAACAGAGTTTCATGTACATAATTAAAACAAAAAAGCGAGTGCAAAATAAATTAAGTTTTAAATTTTTGGAGCTGTTTGAAGTTGGTCATGTTCGCAAACATAAGTGTAATAAATAGGCAGTTGAAAAAGGTTTAAGTATAACACAACACAATTGCATAATTTTTTTTGTTGGAAAGGTTGTGGAATGAAGGAGGAACATGTATATATTTTTTTTCAATAGTAGGCGGTACCACGCCCCTAACGGGAAAAAAAGTTTCCACGGCTAAAGTTATGGACCGATGTTGATGAAATTTTGTTTAAAGATAAATTTAATCCTAAGAAAGAAGTTCTGATTCTTTGAAGGGGGCGTGGCATCGCTTCAAATTTGAAAAAACGGTATCACGGCTGTGTCACTACACCGATTTTGATGAAATGTGGTATGTAGATAGATTGCAATTTGAGTAAAAATATATTATTTTAGTGGGCGGTGCCACGCTTCTTACAGGAAAAACGTTTTAGCAGCAAAAAGACAAGTTTTATATTATTTTAAGAAAAATATCTACGCCTTCCTCTTTTCTTTGTTAAAATTGATCTCACTAATTAATTTGATAAATACTATAAACATTAAATTTGTTTTTTTTACTTACTGTATATATCTTAATTATTAGTTATATAAATATTAAAGTCGTTTTAAAAATTGCCCAAGTGAACCGAAATGGAAAAATATGTTCCGTTCGAAAGGATTATTATGCCTTGTAAGAAAAAAAGTAAATAAGATTTTTCAATCAAACGAAATCTATGAAAAGGTTGCATTATTCCATAACATTTTAAAATTATTCGCATGAAAAAATGTTGCCAGGTTTCGCTGACTTGTGCTTTTCTATAGATGTCCATGAAAATCTCTTTCGTTTTTTGTCCAGTACGAATGGCTTTTTAATTGCCTCTATCTTGGAACTATCAAAGGGCTATCCCTTAAAGTAACAGAAAAAAATAAAAGTGTTTTACTTTGACTTTTATATCGCTTTAAAAGTGTACTTCCGTCCCGTTCAACATGAGAGAAATGGCTATATGAGCTTTTACTCCTCAACTTCATATCGTATAGTAAATAATGCAAGGAATGTCGTTTAGAAAAGATCAATAACAAAGAAAATAGTGTTCTTTTTAAATTTACCGCCCTTTTTTTTAAGATCAAAAATACACCGATGTTTTTTCTAGTTTTTTAAGGCAGTTTATTTTAAAACTATTTTGCATGTAGTTTAAGCATACGGTGACGTATGAGTAACATTTATTACTTAACAGCCATATGTGATATAGATTGCTCAAAAGCTTTTCATTGTTCATTAATTTCATGGGAATTAATTTTTAAATGACCATAACTTTTGAGACAATAATATAATATAATAAAACGGTGAGGCAAAAACTTCAATATTAACTACCTACGGTGAATAAAAAGCATTTTAATATTCTTGCAAATTTTGTTTGTTTAATTCGATTTCACTTACAATATCTTGAATGAAAACTTTTATAAAATTTAATGCTTTGTACTTGTGCTTGTACTTTTAAATTGAAAAACGAGAAGTTCCTAATGAGAAAATGGCAAGACACATGACAAATGTGCTAATTTTTGTTTCTTGGCTTTCCAAAAAGTTCCTTTTTTTTTGGAATACATAATTTAATTCTTTCCCATAATATATGTTTGCTTGGTTTAATTAAAATTTTTGAACTCTCTGCAAAGTTTGTGTTAATAATGCAAAACTCAAATAAACTTAAAAAGAAACATAAAATAAAATGGCTGTTAATTTTTAACGCATTATAATTCGAGTGAGGATGATAAAATTTAATAGCAGATATAACTCACACACACACACATTTGCACACACGCACAAATTTTAGGCGTAAGTAAAACAAAAAAAAATTGTGGGCCTTTCTGCAAAATTTTTTTAAGCTGACCGTGTGTCCTATGTAAAATGTATTAATAATGACAGTTACTTCAAAGAACAGGAGATAGCTCCTCGAAATGTATTGCATTTGGGAACTTTTCTAATGTTGCTATTTTGTTACTTAGTTTAAGATTGACTGAACACAATGTTATTGGTTTGCCGCACAGTCAATTGAACGAGTGCACGAGTGCCAAAGTGAGAGTCTTTGAGATCAAAGTTAGATCAAAATTAATCGTAATTTTGAATTTCTATTCTTTTTTTTAGATCCAAAATAACCGACATTTTGGGTTTTAATTTTTCTATCACATGCCACATCTTTGATGTTTTTTTGATAACTTTTGAGTTTTATCGATGTTTTTCGAAACCTATTGGTTCATAGATCGGAAAGAAAAAGTTTCTTTGGCCGATACGACAGCTGATAGAAATAGAAAATGACGGAATAATTTGATCTAAAAATATAAAAGTCCATAATCACAGTAATTTTTTGACTATAATTACGATTATTTTGAATGAAAAAAAAAAAATTTATCTAAAATAATGATTATTTTGAATCGAAAAAAATTAGTATCGAAGATAACAATTATTTTTGATCGAAAAAAATTAAAAATCAAAGTTACTATTAGTTATTTTGAATTTTTATAATAAAAATGATGAAATTAAAAATCATGTCATATAGCTCGCTTAAAGAAAGTTATTGGTATGCTTAGATTCAAATTTAGTCTTTTCCATTATTGTGATTTTTTTAACGTTAATTCCTGAAAATAACGATTATTTATGGTCCCTGATTCTTTCTCCTCTACAATAATTTCCGAGAAAATTGACAAAAACTGCAAAAATTAAAGTTATGAGTTATATTTAAATTTTTATACCCTACACTATATTCACTTTGTTTCTCCGTTTGTAACACATAGAAGGGAGCGTGGCCGGTATGGAAAAGTATATATATTCTTGATCAACGTCACCACCTGAGTCGACTTAGCGATGTCCGTCTGTCTGTCTGTCCGTCTGTTGAAATCAGGTTTGCTGGAAAACCAAGAAAGATAATTGATTGAAACTTTCACACACAGGTCACACTTTCTTGCAGGCATCCTGCTATTGAAAATGGGTGAAATTGGTTCACGGACACGATAGAATATGGGCGGTAGGCGTCTACCGCCCATATTCTATGTATATTTACCCAACCCAATTTTAAAATAAAGTTGCAGCGATTTTGATGAAAATTGGATATTTGATGAACATGTGAACAAGATTAGGATTAGGCGATTTTCGTAAAAATTTTGGAGATGATGCCGTTGAAAGCAGTCATTAATACAAGCTCAGCCACTTTACTGAAGGGCGTGGCACCGCCCACAATATTTATGAACGTAATATTAAGAGAACTAACAACGTAATCGTTATGAAATTTAATGAGGTAGATATGTATACTTGCTATAAGGTCTCTTATTACAAAAATTTGGTTCAATAGTGGCACCTCCCATGTAAGCAAAAACCGTTTATTGTTATAGATAGTGTGTTATCTGAGTAATATTCATAAAATTTGGTGTACAGATGTCAGTTACTATAAGCTTTAAAACAAATAAATTTTGACGGGATTGCATCAGTGGGCGTGGCGCTTCCCATATAAACATAAATTTGTAAGCGCTGTTTTAAGTGAACTATTGCAGCAATTGCTATGAAATTTAATGTAAGTGGTTCAGTTGCTATAGAGTATATTTGAATCAGAAGTGACTGAAATAGCACCAGTGGGCGTGGTACCTCCCATACAAGTAAAATACGGTAAGTGGCATATTTAACGAAATAAGTGAGCAATCATACTAAAATTTGGTGTGAGGAGCCCCTCACTTATGGAAAGCTATTTTTGGATCAAAACCGGGCTGGATTTTACCAGTGGGTGTGTCACCGCCCTAAATTTTAAATTTAACTGCGGCATATATCGCAAACTATACAAGCTATTGTGCTAAAATTTAATATGAGGATGTCGATCACGAATATAATTTACTGAACCAAAAGTGGGCGGAATTGGAGAAGTGAGCGTGGCATACTTAAAATTTTTCATTTCTATACGATTGTTTTCAACATTTTCCACATTCTTTCGTCTTTTGCAACATTTTTCAACCTCTGTCAACCTTTCTAACATTTCACCTTTTTTTTCGACTTATTCAATCTCTTCAATGTCTTTTTAACATTTATTTAAAAGGTACTTTCAATGCAGTGTAGGGTATGTGAGTTTCGGCCTGGCCGAAGATAACACCTTAACTTATTTTCTATTATTTTTATGATACATTGAAAAACTTTTATACTTAGCGTTAAATTTTTGGCACATTAGTGCTGTCAATTTTGGATTTTTTTTTGCGTAAAAACATTTTGAGTTCCAGTCAATTAGTATATCTAAATATAACTTTGAAAATAGTACCGTTGTGATTTAATTTGGCTTAGGAAACAAAGAATTTACTAGTGCACACATTAACGCATTTAAAATATAGAATTCAAAATAAACCATGTACTTTTACTATACAAATTGCAGGCTACAGGAAAATCGCATAAAGGTGCAACTACTCTAATGGAATGTAAGACTACTCGATTCGTTTCTACTGCATAATTTTCAAAGTAATATTTATTCAAATTTTCATATGTTGTAAAAATCCAACAGCTAAAATTTAAAAATATTTTCATATTTATTTTATACTCCACATACGACGGATTTCATGTCAAATGCAAAAAATCGAAAATAATCAAATAGCTTCAAATGAAGTGGGCAAATTATTATTGGATGGTAATTATATCCCAACAAATGTTTCTATTCTTCAAAAACTGGTTAGTACCTCAAGGCTTTTGGTTGACACCCTTTGCTTCGTTAAGTTTATTTTTAATTATGAAAATTCAAAGTCACATTTTAAAATTTTCAAAACATAGTTAGAACCATTCAAAAGGTCATTAAAAAAATCTATCGAAAGCACTTTAAGTTAAGCAAAGGTTGTTAAGCAAAATTCTCCAATTATTGATTTTTAGGTAAGGACATTTGACATGAAATCCGTCGTATGTACAACGTATTTCTTTCTGGCGTAGCATATATAGAAAAAAATTGGCTATAGTAAGGGGGATGATTTCCAAAAAGCTTAAATGTTTCCAGTATACCTCAGACAAAAAAAATGCCTCACTGTAGTTCCATTGCCATCACATTGCCATTTCTTGCTGTTAAACTTTTCTGAGAAAAAAGTCTGGTTACCTTACTCCGCGTTTATTGTTAAGGTTGCGTGTATGGAAAATTTTATTACAATGAAGAAAAACTTTGTCTCGCCTGTACAAACATTTCCGTGTGTATATTCCCTTTTGCTGTGTGAGTTTTGGTGGTGAAATTAAATGTTGAGGTTGCAAAAGCAGACAAAAAGCCATTGGCACTAATTTAAGGCAGTTTAATTTTTGAATTTTTATGAATTTCAGCAAAAGTTTTTAGGAAAAGTCTGCTTTATATATAGCTATGGCAGTTTTTAGATTTTTGTTTTCTTTAGCAGAATACAGCTCACAAGTGCGGTCTTAAATGTGTGAGTTACTTAAATTTTCAATATTATCGAAAAACCAATTATGTACCAATCAATTAGGTGACACAACTTTAAATAAAGCCTGAGCTTGCGTTGAGGACACCTACAGGCACATAACTTATATTCTTTTGTTTTTTTTTACTTCTCATCATTAAATAGCAAAAAATGAAAAAATAAAATGAAAGGTAGGTAATCAAATTTGATTTTTGTCTGCCTTAAGATGTTGAAATACAATTTAAAAAGAAAAAAGTACTTTATTTTAAGAAATTTAATAGGCATTTATATGAAAATGGTTGACTAAGTAGAAGAGGAAAAAAAAAAATACCAAAAATAGGCTTTTTATGAAATCCAATTTGCTAAATGGATATCCTCAACCAATGTTGAAAGTTCTTTTTCACAATTTTCTTCATTGTTCGACACATTGATATGCCATGCTTGGGTTTCACTACTGCAAACGACTGTGACAGGATATGCTAAGCACCTTATTAGGAAATGTCGCGTGACAAGTTTACAGTGTTGTTGTTGTTGTTGTTGTTAGCTAGAGCTTTCGAGGGAGTACGTGTTACCAGGAAGTAATTAATTGGTTTTAATTATGGTGATGAAAATCTGCATGACGCCAATGTGGCTATTTGCGATAGCATTTTCAAGGTCATTTAAAGATATAAAAAATTATGCTTTATGTTTCCAACATGAAAATATTGGAGATATCAATGTAAATGTCGTCTAAAAGGATTTTTTTTTAGCAAGAAATCATTGTTTCCATTCAACTGTTGCTTAAGAGAGCGCATAAAGGTAAAAAAATATGTCACTTTTTGCGTTGTGCGAATATATTGTATTACTGTGCCAGTAACCACAGCCCACTCTTTTGCTAAGCGTCCTTCAGTGAACGTTGCCGCCTTGTTGCACCTTGATGTATATTGGTAAAGAATGAGCAAAAAATCATCATGTTATGGCTAAGACCATGACTGAAACTATTTTTAAACAAGCAACAATTTAAAGAGAGCGTAGAATGCGCTCTTCAGTTTATTGTTCTTCCTCTTTATGGCAATGTCAAAAAAAAAAAAAACAAAAAATGCTTCTCTTAATATTGCAGCAGTCAGCTTTCGGTCTTTTTGTTTGAAATTTCAATAACAAATTGAAATCGTCCTCTTTGTGGCTTATAATTTCATTAATTCACAATAACTTAATATTAATTTTAATAAATGTCCTTGCATAAAGTCCTTGCAAACAATTAACTATACTAGCAGCACTTCATCTAATTACGAAATGACGCTTCTGAATTTGTGGTCCTGTGAACTTGAACAAAACATTTAGTTATTTCTTAAGAAAATACTTATTCAAAGGCTAAAGTTTGGTTTTTAAATGGCCTTAACATAAATTAGTTGCTTTCAACTTTGGCACAACTCAGAGCAGCATAGCTAAAGATTTAGTTAAATTTAAGCATTTTGTTTTTAGTTTTTAAAATTATTTTTAACGGACATCTCCGTTCCATATTATACCATAGTATTATTATATGAGACATTTTTCTTTGATTTGGTTAAAATTTTGCATAAGTATACCTTATAGTTAGAGAGACGATGACAAAAATGCCTTGGAAATCCCAAACGGCTAAGATGCAAGTTTTTGCATAGTTCGAGTCTGGTTCTCAAAATCCGACTTGTCGAATAGGGGTCTGGCGCTCGGCGGTGAGCGGCTATAGCGTTTTGTTCAGATTTGACCGTGAGATTTCAAAAAACATTTCTCAAACGGATTAAAACTACTGAAATTAATTAAAGGTATCGAAAAATTAGTTTCATCCAAATTTATTGCGGCCAAGACCAGATCTCCAGAATAATACTCCGATATAGTCATTATCATTTTCTTGGAGCTCCTGGAAGAGCTCTTTGCAAGGATTAATTCGGTTGAAAATATTTTTCCGGTAATTGGGGAGTTGCTTAGATACCCTTTAGCATTTTTCATCCTTTTTTTTAAAATTGTTCTTGCAAATACGGACAAAACGCTATAGCCGCTCACCTCTCACCCCTACTCGACAATTCGGATTTTGAGAATCAGACTCGAACTATACAAAAACACGCGTCTCATCCGTTTGGGAGTTCCAACGCATGTTTGTCGTCGTCTCTCTTACTATTCGGATACAACTTAGAAAACAGTTTTACAGTACTTATTACCTAATGAGCCTTGATTAACGAGATATCGAAGCTCAAAAACTAAAATTTCACCGACTGGAGAGTTTTTCCACATTTAACACAAATATCACAGAACAACCAATTTAAAGTCATTCAAAAGAAAGAAACCTCAAATTTATATAAAACATTTAAAAAGATACGCAAGGACATGAGGGACAGCCAATACTTTTTATTATCATTTTATTTCAAAATACTTCCTCTTTCATTCATCTTTATTTTTTATTATGATAATTATTGATAAATTAACTATCTTGTGTAAAAATTTCAGCCTGTGACTACAACGTCTACTATTTTTAAATAATTTTTGAAAGTTACTATAGCAAATTTTCCAATTATATTTTGAGATAAAATGAAGTTTCGAAAAAATTTCTGTATTGAGTAGAAACTACTGAATATGAGTACATCAAAATTTACAAGACATTTTAAAGTCTTTTTATTAAGCTCAGAAGCTTGCAATTTGCGCCTAGAGTGATTTTTTTTAAGTCAGTGAAAGCGATATCCTAGAGCAAACGGTTAAGTTATTAAGACGAAAATACAGCCAACTGAGCAGTGATGTCTTTAAGATGGTTTGATATCGTAATTAAAAAGATACTTTGCGTTTGTATTGAAATTTTGTTTCATAATATCGTGCTAGAGCAGGATATAAAACCATAATAAAGAGTGCCGCAAAAATGTCTTTAATATGCATTTTTAAAATATATAATTGGCTGATTATAAAGACAAAGGTAGTTTGTCACGTATGTGTCACTATATGCTACAGTATAAAGACACTTACAAGAAACACCGCGTCATGTCTTTATAAATATTTTTATGTACAGTTTAAAGACACACACGAGATATGCCACCTCATGCCTCGTATATTTCTTTATACTGTACATAGCAAATTGAAACAATTATTTCAACAAATTCAAGTATTTCTTCGATCAATACATTTATAAATCTTTTCTTAAAAATAAATGTTAAAATCGAATGTAAAATAGATATTTCGCGAGTTTTAATTAGTTTGAGCTTTTAAGACCTCTACATAGAAATGACATTCTTAATCTTTCCAGTCGACGAAAATAGAGTTAACACATGCTCACTTAGCACATTTTCTTTTTTAGATACTGCGCAAATTATATATAAAGGAAAGCGCTACTTGCACGTGGATATATCAATCTAAAATAATTGCAGTTTAGCTTTTAGAAAATGGCATGTCATGTATCCTATCTATTTTCCTGTGTTTCAACGTTTTTATTTTCGTTTCTCATGTCTGCTGCTGCTGTGTACCATTGGTATCCTGTTGCGACCTTCGTTTTCATGGTTACCAACCTTGAGACACAATGATATAAAAATGTGTAAAATGCTGCCTTTGATGAGCATAAACCTGAGGACGAATCCAGATATGAGCGACGCGCTCGTACTTCATTATTATTCATGCTTTGGCATCACATGTAGCACACACACACACACAAAGACATAAACGGGCACACATTAAATAGCTCACCAGGACACTGTGGTAGCATAAGGAACCCACTGACATAGCTGCAACTTTTCAGATTTACTTTTGTTGTTATTTCTGCTGCGAAGTAAAAAACGCTTTTCATTTTCTTGCGATTTATCAACGATGCGATGCGCATCTTTTTTAATTTTTTTGAATTAAATTTCATTTTGTTTTATTTTCGCTTTGAGTGACAAGCGTACAAAGGCAAAACGCACACACATAAATGCCATGCCAGCAAAAACAGCTTTATAGGAATTATTTCAGTCATTTTTAATCGTGGAGAACTCATATTTCATTCGCTGCTATGAAGGTCTCTTAATGCGGGTGCGCTATTTTATATTTTAAAGTCCACTGAAATTTTTTTTCGTCAAAAAAATGTGCGACTGTTTCGACTGGCCAAAGCGATTTTTGTATGAATCATAAGGGGAGACCAAAACGATTATTGTTGAAGGCAAAATTATGTTTTTTTTGTATACGTCACCGGGCTCGGAAATATTGTTTCATTATCCATGAAAATTTTTTGGACATATAATTAAAGTCGTTTCTTCCTTATGATGTTTTAATTGTAAGTATTATAACTGCAATTTATAATATAAAATGGACGAATACAGAGGAAGATCTTGGAAATGTCGACTTCGTGATTTTTTTTCAAACCAGAAATTAATTTTTGATGTAGTAATTGTCTATTAAAGGTGTAATTCTCCCATCTAAGGTGGGGAGTTTCTCGACGGCCTCGGGGAGTTTTTCGAGAAAAAAAAGACACTTTCTTAAAATCTATATTTTGAAGCTGGATTTTATTTTAGACCAAAATGTTTCTTAATCAAGTATAATTATTCAAAATTTATTCCTGACATTTTGGTTCAAAAATATTCGTCGATAAGATAGAAATGTGCCGTGAAAGGCCTTAAAGCTTGCGGTGAGCAAGATATCTGAAGACTGGTTCTTCAGAAAAAAAAAACTTTTTGGTAAAAATTTCTTGGGGGTTTAATCGTTCGATTTTTAACCTAAAATTACCTCAATTTTTGTGCATAAAAAATTAAAATTTTCTTTCTACGCCCACCATTTTGTCAAAAATTAATATTTTTCAAAAATCTACATATATATATTATACTTTAATAATGTAAAAAAAATCTTGCTCCAAAATGAGATTCAGCTCCAAAAAAAAAAAAAAGATTAAATTTTACTCTCGAAAATCTCCTGTAGGTCCTTAAAGACACACAGCTGAAGCGTAAGTTCCTTACCTTGATATCTATATTATCGGAAAGGTCTTTTAAGTACTACATTTTTAATTAAGCGATATTGTCAAATTATGATATTTTGTAAGACTCTAATTACTAAAGTCAGGGTCATGATTTCTTTACCAATGATATGTTAATCATAGCCAAAAATATTTTTACTGCTTTAATATTTAGTAAGAAACCGATTGTGGTCAGTTTGTAGATATATATATATATCTACCTTATGAAATATCGCGTTTACCACAACAAATCACAAACCTTGCGAGTCTAGAGAGAGGAAGAGAAACAATTTATAATGTTTTAAACCGACCACAAATGTGCAAGAATTTTGGAGGTGGTCGACCGATATTATATTTTCAACTTAAGTGGGCAGTGGTAGTCAGACGCAGTGTATTTTCAATAATTTTTTCTTGGTTTTAATTTAATTTATTTAATGAAAGTGATAATATGGCATCATTATATTAAGTTTCAACTTGACGAAAGTTTTTTTTAAAAAAAAATTAAAAAAAAGTAGCTGGCTGTGTTGGACCCAGCCCCATACAGAGTATCTTGCGGTGACCATCACAAATCCTTGAAAAATCATCTAAAATCAATCGGATAAGAAAAATTAGTTATTTAAATAAATAATCTAGTGCCTGATCGATGGTTGTTTTTTTTTTAAAATCAAAAAAATGGCGGCTTCAGGAAATTTACATCCAGATTTTTGGGGAAAATACCAACAATTAATTATCCATAAAAAATTCATATTTAAAAAAAAAATCATTTAATCAGTCACTAGCTTTTTATGTTTTTCAAAAACTTTGTAAATTTCATTGAAATCTATCGAGCGGTTTTTGAGTTACAGTGGTCACCATTTCCGAAAACATAGTTTTGAGAAAAACGCATTTAAAGTTCAACTACCGCACACAGACTGAAGAGAAAGACATGAATGAGAGAAAGACAGAGAGAGCCTTTTGGTTATTGCCGAATAACTCTAAAAGAAATTGTCGGATTGACTTTAAATTTTCAGGATATATTTTTGAGATCTTATACTTTGAGAAAATGCAATCGATTTCTTGAAAATTTTGACTACCCATGCCCCCTTAATGTCATTAATTTTACAACTTTAAATAAATTTTTCGTGAAAACAGAGCCCATCACATAATGATATGACATTACATTTGCCTATCTTGTATTAAAAATTTTAAAATAACAATTTTTGCAGTATTTCGCTCAAAACTCTTGGACAATTTTTATATAGTATTAAAAACTAGTTGCCGGCAATTGTAAATTGTAATATATATTACAACTACAAGACTCAAAAATTACATAAGCCTTTACGTGTACCCAACCAACGTATGGTGTAAATATGGCTATCATTTCGGGGAACTCCCTAAAAAAAAAATTTGGAAGAGGGATGTATTTTAAAAACTAAATCCAAGAGATTCATATTAATTCCAGTGCAATGGGTTTGCACTTTATTTTGTCCGACAGTGTATATAAATGTATTTTAATAGGCTTTTCGACAAAAAATATTAAACTCAGAGATAAACAGAGAATATCTAATGTATGAAAATCCCGTGTCAGTTTTTGTTACCGAACTCCTACGAAACGGCTAAACCGATATTTATGAAAGTTTTTGTGTATATTTGGTAGGTCTGAGAATAGGTTGTAGGCTATAAAATTTTCATTTAGGGTGTATATATAGGGTGGTCCTCATGCAAAATTAATTCTGAATTAGCATTTTCCCAAAGGCCACTATATCGATTCACATGGAATTTACACAACGTGTCTTTTATATTAAGAGGCACAGGTACAACTGTAGGGTGGGCAACATGCAAAGTATTGTCTTAAATTGAATTTTCTCGAAGACCGATCATATCTCATCGACTATTTGAAACCTGTCACACATAAATTCGCATTTTTGTAATTGTTTTTTAAATGCTTCTAATGGTCTATGGAAGGATTTTGAAAAGTTTGGTTTAGAAAAATGGGCAATGACACGCTTTCCAATGTCAAATTTATCATATGTATATCATAAACTATTTGAGGCAGATGAGTAAAACTTGGTACATTTATTAAAGGTACGAGCAAAAGAAAGCTTCAATATGCGAATAAAACAACATTTTGTATATATCAGCAATTACTTGATACAGATGAATGAGACTTGAAAAATGGACTGATTCTGGAATGGGCAGATCAACGTGTGCCACGGCAACTAGTTTTTATATAGTAATTTTAAGAAATTTGATTTGAGGCAAATATCAGAGAAATTTCACCACGTTTATTTTCAATGATTTCAGACAAATTTCAAAAATTACACAGTGTTAGCGGTATCATATTTCGATAATGAGTTTTTTTTACAAGCATTAGTTTTTTTATCAATACAAATCATCTTATTCAATATGAAGCAATTCCGTAACTTCACCAGAAATGGCGGAGTGCACTGAAACATGAAATTCCTGAAAGGCCAAAAATATGCAATTTAAAGACTAAGGCAGAGATTTGCGATTCAACAGTCAAAATACTCGTAAAACACGCAATGTTTCATTTAATGCAAATGGCACTTCATAGTTGCCCAGTAAAGAGATTGCAGCTGGAATTAAAGGGATTGCTTTAAAAATATTGTATACGCAAATGTGGTACTCCATTCCAAAAATAAGCAAATAAATAAATTATGTAACCAACAACAAAAAAAAAAACCTAAGCAACATGTGTTCAAATTAATAAGACATAAAGATAGATGTATGCTTTCAGTACCACGACTTCTTTTCTTGTTACATAAGAAAAACTTAATCTTACATAATCAGCTAACAATAATAAAGTATCTAATGATTATTTCATGCTCTGCTCGGCAGCGGCTGTATGAGTGCCTTTATATCCACGCATTAACTGACAATTGTCTGTCCGTGCACAGAGCATCATAACTTTGGGTCCTCATCGTCTGTGTATCGCTACCTCTGCATTTGTTATGATTTGCAATCAATAAGAAGAACAGATGCTATCGCACCCTTCAGCTTTTGTTTTGTTGCTTTGGTAACGTTTCAGTTTTTATTACACGCAGCAGGACCTTCGATTTGATTGTGTGCGCCATTACAGCAGGTAATGGAAGTTTTTCCAGACATTGCAACAAAAGCCGTTAGATTCTGTGTCCACGTTGACTGAAAACATACATGTCCTATTGTCTGAATGTATTTTTATTTTTACATAATCTTGGGGCGTTTCAGATAAATAGAACGTGGTGTAACCCTAGAAAAGTTAGTGTATGACAAAAGCAGATTTTTGATTAGTCTTAATAAAAATGTTAGTTTCAAGCTTAAATTGGTCAGACCTTGGACAGAGAGTGGTGGAGCTCCACAAAAATGCACTCAAAAGAGTAAAAAATGAAATATCTACTTTAAAATGCTTCAAAAATTGCAACCCATCGGCAAATATGTTATAAACAACATCGATGAATAGTTATACTCATTGTAGGCAGTAATGCTCACAACCCCAGCCACAACTGTAAATGCTTTTTACAAAGGGAGGGCCGCTTTGTAGGCAGCTTGCCTAAATCTTTATATACAATGTGTAACAAACGAAAGGCAGATTGTCTCAAAACATCGCTTACTAAGTGCCTGTATAGTTTAGTGAGTTGCCTACGTCTCCACATACAAAGCATGCATCCAACAGGCAAGACCTCTTACATCCATATACAAAGCAGGCAGTTAGCAAGCAAACTGCCTACAGCTCCATATAAAAAGCATTTGTGTGTTTTTTTCTGTTATGCGCTTATTTTTTGCTGGACTAATAAATTGAAAAGAATGAATTCCTGGCCTTCACAAAAATTAAAAAAAATTACCCCTGGAAATATGCAAAAAAAAAATAGGGTGTTATCTTTAGCCTCGCCAAAAATTAAACACCTTACACCGCGTCAACAGTAAAAGTACGCGTAAGTCCTAAACTTGTATAAAAAGGGTATTTTTTCCACCACACTACATGGGGGCTGGTATGACCCACATCAAATTTGACTTTTACTTGTGTGGGAGGTGCCACGCCCTCTTTTCGAAATTTGCCATTTTCTTGCCTGATTTTTGTTTTGAATTAATTTCTTTTAAATAATTCCCTCAGGTATAATGTCTTAAAGTATTTGTTTCTATGGGGAGTACCACGAACACATTTACAACTTTTTGCCCAGATCGTTTTCGTTCATTTTCAATTCCGAGAATATTGATGAAACCTGTTGTCTATGAACGATTTGCATTAAATTATCTCAAAATATCTTCATTATAGATCCAAAGCTCAATTGGAAAGTTAACATTGAAAAGAGATTCATAAAAGCCTGTATAGTTTTCTTTGTTTGTAAGAAAACTTTTTGTAAAAAATGAGGTCTGCAATCAAAAATCATACTTTGGATGTACACAACTGTAGTTCGTCCAGCTACTAGAAAAGGCTGTAACTTGAAAGATTGCAGGGGATATCTTGTATCGGTGCTAGAGAGGCTATGAGATCATGTCCCACGGTAGTTAGGCAATTAGTTTTCAAAGCAATATCAACATAGCTCCTACACTCGAAAACCTGCAAATCAAAGTTTGAATTTCAACACCGAACTACATCTGTCGTACACCCAGCTTTGAAAAAAGTTTTCAGGTGAAGTTTCCGGAGCGAGTTAAGTGAAAAGAGAGCTATCTCAACTTGAGTGTGGAGTAGGCACAGGAGTCTACTCAAAAGTCCCATCAATTTCTCAATATATCTGTTTACATCAGTGGTGGGCATGTAAATCTAACAAAAGGGCTAAGCAGCAACATCAAGCAACAACAAACAAAATTTCAGAGTTTTTTTGCTGTCATTTCCAAATTCACCAACAGCACAAAAAAAACCCAAATTGCATTACAAACAAAAACAATTGCTACATTCGTCAATACACAATGCAGCGCCGTCGCTTATGCCTTTGTGTTTTGTTTTCATTTGAATTTAAGTCAACGTTGTGTCTCGATAGCGTTGAAATTCTACGACTTTTTTTTTTGCTTGCTTGTGCGTCGAATAATGGTGCGGGCAATGAGGGCGGATAGGAGCACTACGTGCCCACCACTGGTTGACATGATTCAGTTGACGTTTACCAGGCCAAAGTTTTTACCATTCTCGAAGCCTACAGGCCAGTGGGTAGTTTTAACTCTGAGAAGATAGCAATTCTCTCTGATAACCGCTATCAAAGCTATGAGCTCGGCACATCAATTCATCGAATCTAAAACAATGCAGGAAGGCACTAGTCAGGCTAGGGCATCAATTGGATTTACTGTCACAGGCCACAGAAACATTGCGGGAAATAAAAGCGCTGATGAACTAGCAAGAGAAGATTTCTCTCTTAGTCACATCGCTCCGGGTCGTGTTCCCACTCCTCTCGCATTTTTTATCTGAAGCCAAAAAGCATTGGAAGTTCTTAAAAAACTTGGAAGATAGCCAGATCAATCCAGCCATCTTATATTAAACTGAGACCTGCACTGTACACTGGAAATCAGTGTTGGCATGTCACAAGGATTTTTAGGTTTGCGACGGTCACACGTCATAAATGTCACAAAAGTCGCAAACTCCAGATTAACCTCGTTTTCACAACTACTAAAATTGTTTGTCAAAAAATTTGATGAACAAAAAATTATATTTAATTTGATAAGAATTTGAATAGGTTCGACAGACAATTTGATGATCTGAATTAAGTTATGAATAAATAATTTTCTTTAGTATGAACTCAAGACTTCGTCTTTGTCACAAACTCAAGTTGAGTCAAAAAGGGTCAAAGGTTTATGACGTTTATGACTAACGGTCGTAAACGTCGTAAATGTCGCAAATGTCGCGTGACATTTGTAACATGCAAACACTTCTGGCAATCGGTAAGCATGCTGAAAGATTAGACATCACATTCAATTCTTCCTGTTGAGCTCTTGCTTTGCAACTGTCTAGTCTTAGCCTGAATCAGGATACGATGTCTTGGAAAACTTTTCTTCAATGACTTCAGCGAATTTGGCGAAATTGAAACCGCTGCGCTGCGCTACTATCTAATAAAACTAGCTGTCTTAGCTTCCATCAATTCGTCCGCTCATGTGAGGTCGTTTTAAAATGGCACAATTAGTGCTACTTAGGGCTTCAAGCCTGTTTACATTTGAGTTTTGGTCAATTTTCTAGTTTAATTCAAAATAGCATTTATGATTTCACAAACAAATTAAAAATACCTATTACATTACCACCAGCATAATTCAACAATTTCATTTATATGCAAAGTGCTTATACGACTGCACTGATTTATATGTATTTTATATATTTTTTTTTTTTAAAAAAGTTGTAATTTAAAACATGAAATAAAGACATTAAATGAATAAAGCCAAGGGTTCAACGTAAAAATTCCAAACGCTGACAAAACAAGGCCTGCAGCATAAACAAAGGATTCATGCGCATGTAGCAAAAATGATGGCCATGCTGTACCAGGTAACTTTCAAGCACATATGTATATCATTTAAAAAAAAATAATAAAAATAAAAGAATAAAAGTTTTGCCCACCCACATTCAACACTATTTTGTATCAGCTTTGCACATGAAACTTTGCTTCAATTAAATGTTGTGCAGAACGCACAATAGTTTTCGCCAACTCATGCAACTTTAAAGCCTAAGCTTATGGTAGCATCAGGTCTTTTTGTTTTTTTGTTGCTCTCATTAAAAACATACAAAGCTTTTTGGACCCTTTTTTTTACATATGAATACTTTTGGCTTTTTAACTGTCGACTGTCGACTGCCGACTGCCCCCCGCACAGTCAATAATTCTTTTCGGAGTATTGCCGTCAACATCTGTTGTGTTGTTCATGCACCCCCATGCCTCGGTATTGTCCGAATTGAGCACCTTGACAAGTACCCATATTTTCTGTCTGTCTACAGGGCAAGTTACAAATACAAGGCTACGGTACACGTCACTGCTTTTGGATATTCCATGCTACCGTTAATACCCGACCACCTCGTTACGAATTGGTGCCACGATGTCTGCTACGGCCAGATAGCTCGTGCCTCGTGCACAAAGCAAAGCGCTCGTGTATTTGCATCTCAATTATTGTCAGATTCGCTCTCATTCGAAGTTCGAAATGTGTGCTGTCCAAATTTGTTGTTGCTGTCGCCGTCAAGGTTAAGGGGAATGGAAGTGTTCGTATCGGCCGAGAGTCAAATATTGGTTCAATATGTCTAATGAGTCCAACAGGTAGATATTAATTTTAAAAGCAACAGTTTACCAGCGGAGAGATAGTGAAGGTTATGTGAAATACGATTGAATTCGTAACTGAATTTTCTCATTCGCTTATGGTGATATCGCTGTTAAACTGTTAAAAATTTGCAACCTTTAGTAAAAACAAATGTTTTGGTTTACAATGGTCTTTTCTAAAGGGTGTCCCAATAAGTGGGTCGGATTTAGTCTTTTTGATTAATTCAAAAAATAACATTATTTATATTACATTGCACCGTACATATGTTGTGTTTTTGACTATGGAACAAAATTCCAGACTATACTCCTCACGGTGCTGCTGGAAAATTTTTGATCTTTTTGCTGAAATTTTCCATGACAAAGTTGAATAGTTTTGACTTGATTGTATGAAAATTGCACGTTTCAGATTTGACCTCCTAAATTTTATCAAAATTGTACGGGCCCTTCTGGTACCAGTCTGGAAAGGGTTAAACGGTCTGCTGGTTCGAGTTCTTGGGTCAGTTGGATCTTGTAAGCATGTAAATGCAGATCTTTGCTAACCGATGATGAATTGATGGGTTTCCAGTAGCTGTGTTTTATTCGCCAAGTCGTTATCTATTTGCAAAAAAAGACCAAATTGCTAAGTATCCCACTCGTTCTTTATATGAGCACTCGTTACATCATTACTCGTTCGCACTACATACATACTATATTACTTTTTTCTTTTCTTTTCTTTTCTTTTCTTTTCTTTTCTTTTCTTTTCTTTTCTTTTCTTTTCTTTTCTTTTCTTTTCTTTTCTTTTCTTTTCTTTTCTTTTCTTTTCTTTTCTTTTCTTTTCTTTTCTTTTCTTTTCTTTTCTTTTCTTTTCTTTTCTTTTCTTTTCTTTTCTTTTCTTTTCTTTTCTTACCTTTTCATTTCTTTTTATTTTTCTTTTTCACAATAAACGAAATACAAATTTGCTAGGTAACAACTTGCTATTAAGTTTTACTCGTTATTTTGTTTTTACTTTCCCTTAAACTTTTAGCTGCTAGATATAGATAACTAGCAGCGGATGGCGTATAAAACGCAGCTAGTATTACTTTGATACACTGTGGCTATGTTTTTGTTTGAGCGTTCGCTTTGAGGAAGCATGGGTGACCTACTGTCCGCAATTGAACTAGTTTATTCAAGCTTTTAGATAATTCTTCGAACTGATGACTAACTTGGGGCATTATTTCGGCGGAAAATTCCATGAAGTTTGCGAAGTTTGTTTCAGTAAAACCTTTTTATTTTTGTAGTGAATCTTCATATCATCGCGAGTAAACAATGCCTCGCGAAAATATAATGCAGCGGTCTTACTGAGGCACTTTTAATTACAAAATGTTAGTCCTTTGCAATTTTATTCCTTTGAAAAAGGAAGTGGCGTAAATAGGTAAGGGAGCAAAGGGACAGTTGTCCCGTGAGGTTGGGTGCCAGCACAGTTTTCCTTGTTTTTTAAGCAATATGTAACTAATTTTGTGAACCTTTCTTTTGTAGTAAATGCAAATAGTAAATTGGAATGTGCAGGAGCCTCATGAGGTTTGGTAATGTGAAAAATATCTCAATTTCGTAGAATTTTCGGAATATGAAATCTACTGACCGTTTTGTTTTTACTAAATAAACATTTGTCACGGAGAAAATTTCTTCATTAGAATGAGAGGGGGGGGGGGGGGGGGAGGCAATTACATTTTCACCCCAGTCGCCGAATGTGCACGGTACGGAACTGTCTCCTAAAGTTTGACAATCATTGTTTGGAACTTGCGGTAGCCAAGTAGTTAGCGTGACCGACTAATACGCTGACAGATTGGATTCGAAACTCAGATTTGAGAAAACAATTTGTAGAGCAACAAGACTTCAATTTGATATGAAAAGCTTCTCAACCTTTGTGAATTTTACATGGCGTTTTTGGAGTTAAGAACTAGGAAATTAGCTCAGCTATCAAAGAAGAGATAATTTTGAAAACAATAGCATACAGGTAGTCCCCAACTTACGACCGAGATAGGTTCCTAGTCATCGGTCGTAAGTCGATTAAGTCGTAAGTCGAGTCTAGTCTAGTTCCAGCCATTTTTGGGATGATATAAAATTATTCACTTAAACAAACGTATTATTTGTACTGAAATAAATCGAATCCTTGTACATACTACAGTTTTTTTAAATTTTTTCTCATATACATACATATTTTAGGGATTCCCCGAAACTATTTTAAGCATTTTGTATGAAAACAATTGAAAAAAAAATTGGTCGTAAGTGCAAATAGTCGTAAGTCGGGGACTACCTGTATATTAAAAAATTTTAATATGCCTAATAACATTTTTTTTTGTAAGGAATTGAGGGATTCAGATGATTTTATTCTTCAATATGACATATGGCCCAAAAATGGGTTTCCAAGCTAAGATTTCACATATATCGGGTATGTTTTTTCAACTTCTCAGTAATGCTAAGAAAATATTTTACACTTTTACAAAAATCATGTTTCACAAGGTTTTTTGAAAACTTTCTTTGTCTTCAAATAAAGGATTTCACGGATAGACTTTGGCAAATTTTTATTCCCTGTGCAGCATCCATTCCCAAAATGTTCATAATCGTGTTTTTCTCTGACTCAACGTTTCTCTTTCTTTTATACGATTTCATAATATTTAGAACTCTCTCTTAAGTGAATGCAAAAAACTGAAGATTTTTTTCGAACATTCGTCAGGATATAAATAACTGAGCAACACGTTGCTCCTATTCAGTCAACTTTTGGCCATTAGAGGTAATTTTTGCACTTGTAGCTTGTAACCCAGTTGTGTCAAGCAGCAGCGGGTGGAGCAGGAAAATAATTTGACACGCTGAGAGTTCACTTGAAAGGATAAAAAGACAAGTGTTGCTTATATCCTGTTGCTGTGGCACAGACAGTGTGCAGAAGTGTTGCAACCGTGGACAAGTGAGGTCGTTAAAAGCGGAAACACAACAACAAACAACAGAAAAAAAGACAATAAGAGATAAATAAACAAAAAAAAAAAATAAAAAAGAGCAACAAGTGCACACTAGCAAATTTAATTTAATTGAAAGTTAGAAAATAAAAGTAAAATAATTCAAGGATTCAAAAACGAAAAGGCTGTGCAAAAATGACGTTCAACACTTTGGGTTTGTTTGCGTCAAGAAGAGTTTTCAATTTATAAATTTAATAAAAATACAAATAATTCAATTCTTACTTTCAACAAAAAAATATTAATTAATTGCAAGAAACGGTTTAAGAAAAATAATAAAAAATTTTATTAAAAACATTTAATTTTTAAATTAATAACTAAACACCAGTGCAAATATAGAACTTCATAGATTGTTGCGTTTCTCATGTTCCAGTAAATTTTTGAAAATTAAGCACAAATGTAATTAATAAATAGTGTTTTAACAGAGTTTACAGAAAGTATCAACACAACAAATAACTTGTTTTTATCTGTTGGCAAGTGTTAAGTTGAGAAGAAAATCGCCAGCAAAAAAGATAACACGAAGTAAACTCATAATCAATAGCCAACAAATTCAAAGAAATACCAACAAAATGTGAGTTTTTTTTATTTCAATTATGCAAATGTTAGTTATTATGCGTATTAGCGTTATTTTTATAAAAAAATTATTATATTAGTTTTCCCCAGATTTGGTATTTTTTAAACACACTACAAGTTTCTTTAAAACTAAGTTTAGTCTAATTATAAAAATGCATAATATTTACACAAAGCATAAGAAGTTCTTCGATAAACTATTTATAATCATTATGGTCGAATAATGTTTTCTGAAACAAAATATTGACATTTTGCAAAAATGTTAAATTAATTTTGATAATATATGTTTGTGCTATCACAAAATTTTACTTTTAATACTTTTTAGTCTTAGTTGAATAAAAAATCACAGAACGCAGTCAGTTTTATATTGAAATTTCAAAAAAATTTCGTGGTACTGGAAAGTAAGGTACACTACCATTAAAAACTAATAAAAAACTTTCTCGTCATTACCCTTAAGCATTTACTACCAATGAAACTTAAGCTACGCTGCCACGAAAAATGATTGGATATTAAAACATAGCATTTAAGGATAATGAAATTCGAACATCAATTTTTTAACTGTTTAATGGTACTGCAGTTTTGATTTCCACCATCACCTAACATTTGCTGGTAGGGGAAACGATATTGAAACGAAAATTCAATGTACCAATCCCCACATACTCTTAAAGCTTTCTTTTAACAGGTAAAGCTTTAAGCTCCATAAACTCGAAGGAAGGCTTCTGAGATATCAGCACCTATTACAACTCTAAGTCCTTGAATATTACAAAATTTCGCTCATATATTTGTATGTGAAGAAAAATTTCAATTGCAGTATTCCAGAGTCTTTTTCGAGAATAATTTTAGCTCACTGTATCCAAAAATAATATATATATTTTTCACCATAAGTTTTTGTTTTCTAAAAGGTGTTCAAATTTGATGTATAATTGTGAGAAATCTTTATTTATTTTTATTTGAAATTAAAGTTGGTTTCGGTTAATAATAGTAAAAATAATATTGTTCAAGTGACCTCTTTTGCTAGCTCGACAGGCTTTCAATCTTTTTCCATAATTCTGAATTTAATTTGTGATATTTGCTCGATAATGTTGTCTTTGAGGTCTTGATTATCCGTATAAACTTTACACTTCAAAAAACCGTATAAGCGAAAATCCAATGGTGTTAGGTTAGGTTAGGTTAGGTTAGGTTAGGTTAGGTTAGGTTAGGTTAGGTTAGGTTAGGTTAGGTTAGGTTAGGTTAGGTTAGGTTAGGTTAGGTTAGGTTAGGTTAGGTTAGGTTAGGTCAGGTTAGGTTAGGTTAGGTTAAAAGTGTCACTTCCACACATAAAATTTCACTCGGAGGCAGTTTACCCATTAAGATACCCTACACATAAATATATAGCCCTCTTCTTTCTACTTTAAGATCTCATTGACTGCGCGCAAACCAACCAGAAGCCTTGCTGAAAGTTGACTATGCTGGTAAGCTCCAACTCAGCTAATTCCTCAAGACCAACAAGGAACACTGAACCAAAACATTTGGCTTGTTTCCTCATTAGCCACAATTGAGTTAGATCGCATGATTTTGGTGGTCAATTCACGTCTGTTTTTCGAGAAATTATTCGATTATAAAACTTCTCTTTCAAAAGATCAATTGATTCCGTTGCTGTGTGCCAAGTTGCACCGTCCTGTTGAAACCACACATCAATATCTTAATGTTGACTCTACAAAAAGTTTCTAATCATCTCTGGTTATCGAGTTCGATTTTCGAAAAAAAGGAGCAATAACGCCACCACATAAAAATCCACACCGTATGGTATGATAACTATTTGTACCTAGTTTCATTGTCTTTTCAAACAATTCTCCAGGATTTTCGTCAGCCGAAATGTGACAGCTCTGTTTGTTGACATAGCCGCCAACTTCAAAATGAGCTTAATCGGTAAAGATAATTTTCTTGAAAGAATTCTCTTTTTCTTCGGCCCAATTAACGAATTGCCAACGTTATACGTGATCAGCTGGCTTTATTTCTTGTGCTAACTATATTTTATAAGCCTTATCATGAAGATCGCTGTGTAAAATATTGAATAAAGTTCTTGGCTTAAGGTTTAGTTGCTGTTAACGATGAGAATTGGTGTCCTTGACTCTTCAGCAACACTTGTGCTAACAGCTGCAATATTTTTACTTGAATCACCATAACGATGATAAACCCTGCTTCTTTGATCTTAAATTGAACCAGTTTCTTCAAAGTTAACAATGGTCAGTTGAATAGCACAGTTTCTCAGAGCATAATCTCTACCGTATTTTGAATGAAATTTTTTTTCCAACTTCTGAATAGCTTTGACAATACTTAAAATAAAAAGTTTTAATAATGAAAAAAACGCTGCTCACTTGTTAATTAACAGGAATGTTCTAACTTCATAGCAGAAAAAACATAGGTGTAATCTAGTACTTGTAAAAAATGGCGGCAAATTCAAAAAGATACCTCACATAAGAACACTCTTTATACATGTGTGATGGTTTCCTTGAGAAGAACCCACATGTCGGCTTAGAATTATCGAGATATATGAGGTCTTATAAGTTATGGTAAAAAATTTTGTTTGTTTTGCATTAAAGGAGACTTTATGCTACCAAAATATATTCTTATAGTTTCTAAGCATTCATTTAAGAGAAAAGAAATAAATAGTTTTGATTTAAAAGTGAAGTTAAACTTCAATTTGAATTTTAACTAAAGCTAAAACTCTAAAATTTCCTTTAAAAAGTAAATTTTAAGGAAATCTTTTCTAATATTGTCATGAAAAACTCCAACTATGGCCAACTTTATGCATTTATTTCAAGGTCAGAAACTTTTTTAGAAAATTTCCGCACTTCCTTTTTATATATTATTTTAAAATCATGTGCATTCGATTCAGTACAGTGTGTTTTAAAAAACCCAAAAAAAAAAAATTACAAAAACAAAACATTAACGGCTAAAGCCAGCCATACTAGTTTCATTAATTGCTAAATGGAATCATCAGTGACCTTTGAGTCAATTATTGAAAGTCCTTTCCTTTTTGCATAGATCTGTTGAGAACCCAAACCACAAGTGAAACAAAACAAAGCAAAAATTATTTTTTCTATTGAGTGTCTTTGTCTTTGTAAATATTTTTTTTTGCTGGCGCTTCATTGCAAGCTTTCTTGGCGCGACAAAATGAAGTAGCATCGTATAATAATAAATCGGCGAGCTTACCGAAATGTATTTTTTTTGTAATGTAAATATGTTTCACTTTTTGTTTGAGTTCTCAATAAAGCTATGCAAAAAGGGAACATATCAGGCCTAGAAATTCTCACTTATCTACTCAAAGGTCACTGATGATTCCCTTTAGCAATGGATGAAACTATTATGACTAGCTTTAGCCGTTTTTGTGTCTTATTTTTGTAGTTTTTTTGATGCCATCACACACTGTTTTGAACAGAAAACTCAATAAAATAATTGTTTAATATTATAAAAAGTATATGGTACAGAATTTGGTATTTCAAATAAATATTCAATTGAGTTAATTTAATCCTCTTCTCGGCTTGTCAGTATAAGATCATATAAGTTTTGATTTCATAAGCAATTTTCCAGCAAACAAAAAAAAGTTTACATTAAGTATATCTGCAGAAAAATTCCAATTTCTAGTTAAAAAATTTAAATTTCATTACAGTATTTAAAATAGAACTTAATGAACTACCATTTTTTCATCCCAGTTTCCCATACCTGATCATTGGCTAAAGGTCGATTTCAACGACCACAGTCTCTATACCCAGGCAACCATGCAAAAGCTTCTGCTTGCTGCGTCTCAAATCGCATTACAATTTATTAGGCGTAAATGCAAATAAATCTACACTTGCACATTCACACACATGCACACACATGTGAAGTACACATTTAAGCGACAACGCCAACCAGCACGCACACACGTAATTTCATTGCTAATGGGTGTAGCAGACAATGCAACATAATGGCACCGTATCGCACAGGACATCAACTAGGACATGGACTAGGACAACAACAATGACACTGACACATACACATACGGTGGCTTAAGGGAATGCAACATCATGTAGCGTGGTTGTTGCGTTTATGCGTGGTGTATGGCATGTTAGGGTGATGCAAAAAATTATGATTTTGTTGTTAAATGGGATGTTATCTCTTTCTTGCAATCTTGGAGTGTCAAAAATATTTTCTGGAATTTTTGGGAACTTAATTAAATAATGACTTTGTACCAAATCTTAAATTTTAACGGATTTTTTTTTAAATTTTTTTACAAAAATTGTATTGAAAATATAAAAAAAAACAACTGGTTTTAATTATTTAAAGTATTATATATTAATAAAATAAATAAGGGTTTCTTGAAGAAAAAATAGTTGGTCAAAATTTCAGAAAAATCATCATGCCTCAATAACTATGAAACGGGGGCTTAAAAGGTCACTTTTTAAGATCGGAAAAGAGATTTAAATATCCGCCTGAAAAAAAAGTAACATATTTTTTGCGTCACCCTAATGAGATATGATATATATGCATGTCCAGCACTTGATGTTGACAACGTGATCAGTGCAACATTTGCAATGAATACGAAATTGAAAGAGTTTTTGATAATTATCTTTTTGTCTAATTAAATTCAACTAAACTATTGACGCTTTGAAAAGGGACGGCAACATCAGGCATTTCACATTTGAATTAGATTTAATTTTACAAAGTATATGCTGATGTACATATATCCAAAAAATGATGAAGTGCGAACTTGAAATGAATGGATTGTGGATGATCAAATTCCAACAAAGAAACATGATTTTCATCTTTTTTGCATACAGATCTCTAAAAAGAAAACATTCTTTACTTCAATTTTCAATTTAAATATAACATTTTTGTTTCGAATTACATGTTGTTTCTCATGACACTTTTTAATGTTTGCACTAAAACCAAAGTGCTTGCACTCATTCTTCAAAAACTTACAACATGGTAAGCGGTTTTGCTTTCAAAAATAGAAATGGGGAGTCGTTTCAGTGAATTGGGAAATTATTCGGAATGGTTTAAAAATAGCACATAGAGCTCGTCAGCCTGTTTTTTTATTTAGAAATTGTGATAGTTTTTAGGCGCACACATTTTGGCATACAAATTCACATAACCTCATGAGCAAAAAACATAAATATTCAACACAAGAAAAATAAATTTGCAATTTATGAGAATACAGGAACCGCGAAAACATCAAATATCGAGTACGTGCTCAATCCTTTTTTCAATTACCATGTTAAGTCCCAACAGGAAAATAGATGCACAAAAATACAGAATAGAGTGATACAAATTTAAGCAACTTTTTCAAATTAAGCTTGAAGCATATTAAGGTAAAAAAATTGTAAATTCGTAATTTTAGAAATTTTCCATAAGTTTTAAGAATTTTTAACTTTTTGTAGATTGATTAAGTTCAAGGACTAAATCCATGATAAATCATGCATATTGAATTGACTTTAAATTGCGGAATTGGTTGCCGATTAAATATGTTGTTTTTAAGAAGAAATAAAAATACATGTATTGTTTTGATTTGAATGGAAAACAATTTTTAAGGAAGGTCTAACCAATATATTTAATTTTTCTCTCATAATTCTAAAAAAATTTCTTTATAATATATTTGTCAAAGTCTTTAAGAAATTCGGAAATAGTTGAAAATCGAAGGAGTTATGACTATTTTGGCAGAGTAGAAACTTTGAAATCCAAATGAAACATGACTGTTTTGCACATACCTACACATGTACACTGTGCATATGTACCTATGTTTATTGTTAGAACGACAAATGAAACCTCACATGAAGATTATGCAGTAGCAGCCAGTATAAAGACCACTGGCCGTTGGTTATTTTTAAATCCACAAAGGTAATAACTTAAAAAGCAACTTAAAGAATAAGAAAATAACTCAACAGACACAGTTAAGTATGCACAGACATTTACAGAATTGTTAACTTATGGCAATATACCCATTAGAAAATTTAAAAAAAAAACAAATGTCATCAATGAAAGTCATAATATTTAATAGAGCGCACGCAATAGAAAGGAATGTGCAGCCACATTCATTTGCAAATTAATGAGAAAAAGGCGAAAAAAAATTTCTGTATCATTTTTAAAATTTGAAACAAAGCCTCGTTTTAGTATTTTGATGCAATTCATTGTTAAGCTAAAAAAAAATGTTAGTTAAGTAGAAAAAAATTTTGTAAATAAGTATGTATCTGAAAAAATTAGTGCTAAGTTGAAACTTTTCATGACTAGAATATATTTTCAAAATTTATCTGCGATTTTTTTTTTTGATAATTTTAAATCGAAAGATTTTTTTCTTTCTTTTATATAACTATTTTATAGTTACATGGCCAAATCAAAATTTCGTACACCATGACGTATGATTAATATTATTTAATTGCATGTAAGTTTGTAGTTTGCAGTTGGAATAAAGCATGCAAACTATTGTAAAAATTCAAAAAACATAGCCAAAATAATAAAATAATTTTTTAATTTATGAACATCATTAGTGGCGGGCATGAAAGAATATCTATACTGGAGTGAATTGGCTAAAATGTAGCATGTAACGCTGACGCTAATACCAAGTGGCACAAGAGGCCTTGAGGAATTAACAAGATATATATGTAGTGACCCACATTTACACTCCTACATTTACACTTCCGCATTTACACCACATATAACACGTGTCCCAATTTACTTTGAAAATTATTTAACATCTTTTTAAAATACAAGTGTTTTATGTGGTGTAAATGAAGAAGTGTAAATGTAGGAGTGTAAATGTGGGTCACTACATATATATAGTATATAATACATACGATTATGTAGGTACATTATATACAAAGATTTAAACTCTTTGAATGTTTCATTTTTCGATTCTTTTTTACGTTTTTCGACACTTATCGAAGTTTTCCGCATTTAGCGGCCTATAAAAACATGCAGAAACTTTTTTGACTTTTTCAAATACTGAGGTATTTAATATTGTGCAACATTTCGACAAGGCTTTATTCTTTTCTATATTCACATATTGAAACATTTTTAAGTTCACACATCCTACCGTCGCACAGTGGGAGATCATGCCAGAAATAAAAAAAAAAAAATATTTATTATTGATAAAACTTAGGTAAGGGGAAAAAAAACTATAAAGTTCTAAATTTTTTTGGGCTTATCGACACACCAGACTTAAAATTGAACTTTGACCACCAAGAATGTGCCATGAATCTTTTTATATAAGCTATTGGATTGAGTGCTGTAATTAACTTCTTTGAAGTAAAACGCGCTAGTGTAGCGTATTGACGGAAAGTACGTTATTTCCACTTTATGAAATCAACTTTTTATTCTTCTATCGTCTTTATATGAATTGTAGGAATTTTTCGAAAATTTGTATGAAAAATGGTAAAAGTGACAAATTTTCAAGCGTTGACAGAAAAAAAATTAAATAAATATTCCCGGATTTCGAACATTTTTTTATATATTATGTCGAAAAGTATGACTAACCGAAATCCAAAGTTCGCGCTGTAGTTCTTTTTCGAGTTTTATGGATATTTTTTCTATTGCAATATTTGAGGAAAAAAATATTTTTATTTCTTTTTGTTTTTGCAATCCTTTGTATGGTTTTTCTCCTATAATGAAAAAACTATAAAAGATATCGAAGAATTTTCACAATATTTTGAAATTTTTCAGCATTGCCAAATTAATGAAAATTCAAATTAATTTTGAAGAAAAAGCCTCAACCACATTCCAGCTATGTATGGGAGATAGGCGTGTACGTTGGCGAATACGTTTTGCATAATTACAATTTTTTGTTGCTTTGACCAAAAAAAAAAAAAAACATCTGTACAAAACTTCAAATTATTATTATTAATATTTATTACCATTATTTTCTTCAATAACTTGATAACTAGAAAAGAGTTCGCAAAATTTTTAACATTTTTAAAGTAGGCATTGCTAAGTTAATTGAAAATGATTCCAATTTGGGGAAAATGCTTTAACCACATTCCACTTTTGTATTGAAGGTAGGCGTGTGTGTGGTAGTTTTTTTTTTCATATTCCCAAATTTGTTGTTTTTTTTTTCACTTAAAAAATATCTACACCAAATTTCAAGAGCCTAGCGCCATTGTTACTCTTTATGGCAATCGTTCCAAGCATCACATTTTTTGTTTTTGATTTTTCTTTTAAATTTTAATATTTCACTCATTTTTATTTTATTATATAAAAAGAATTTGTATTGATTCTTAAATTTTTAAGTGCCAGACGAAAGCTCAATATTTTACTGTGACACTAGTACGTGAGCCTAGTTTTGTCTTTTTCATAGAACTACTTTAAAAATTGGTAGTAGAAAAGGGAGTGTTTCACATTTTTTTGGATTGAGAAAAACAAATTTATCATTTTTTCCATTGAATTTTAAAAAATAAACTTTCAAACTTATATTGATTCAATAATATTTTTAAGCAAATATCACATTTGAGTTTTGAGGCGAATCAGTTAAATTTGTTAAAAAATTAAATAATAATACTAAAAAGGATACCACCACCCTGTGACGTCGCCGATTTGGCTCAAACTTTTCCAGATGGTAGTTCACGTGAAATAAGAAAACCCATATTTTACCGTTTTTCTCAATTCTCAAGGAAAAGCGAGAAAATCGCGTTTAAAGTTTTCCAATAGTTGTTTTATACAAAAAAAAAGTTTACCTTCCATACCTACCATAGTGGTTAACGAGTTAGCGTATGATCCTGGGGGTCACTAGTTCGATTCTCCGCTCATGCAATTTTTTTTTTTTTTAACTTTTTTTAATTTTTTTTTTTTACTTTTTGAATAAGGAAAAAGTTCAGAATTATGGAATACTCCTTATTTCAAAAACTTATAAGCTATTTTACACTATACATTTTTATTACAATGTTCTGGATTTTTATTACAATGCCAAATCGGTGACGTCACAGGGTGGTGGTCTTCTTTTAAGTTCAATTTCATTTCTCTTAAAAATCAGGCATAAAATGTAAAGGTTTATGACAAGTTTGTATAAAGCATAAAAAATTACAAAAATTTTGAAAAAAAAATAATTCATAAATATAATTTTTAAAAATTTATTTTCTGCTATTGTATTTGAACGGAAAATTTAAGTCAAGTATTTAAAAAAAAAAAAAACCCGGGTTGCACTCCGGGAGTGCCGACAGAAATGAAAACTTGAAACAAAAAATTAATTTCACACGTAGAAAGAAGTATGCAAGCATAACAAATCGTTTAATGGCAAGTTAGTGTGTTAGTTGGTACATATGTGTGCGTTTTCTTTTTATATGGCAATGCAATGGAAGACAAAAACGGAATATGTATTCAAATTTTACTCTCGCTCTCATTCTCAATTTGTCAACGCAACAACGCGGAATTTGAAAGAAACAAACATGTAAGCATAACAATCGTTGAATGAGAATGAAATGTGTCAGTTAGTGTGTCTGCTTTGCTTTTTGTCTTCCACTTGGAATATTTATTTAAGAGGAACAATAGAACATTCAAATTTTAATATCGCTCTCATTCATGACGGGGAATCCCGATGACGGTCGGTGTCGCGAGTTTATACTTTTTTCCTCAGCCGCGAATGCTTTCTTACGGAGGTGCACAACGTGCCATAAGAAGTTTTCACTTCAAAAATGGGATTCCCCGATTTTGTGTTATTGAAATTATAATTCAAAAATTTTTTTTTTAGATTATGCGGTAAGAAAAACTAAAAAAGAAAATTTTTTTGAATTCCATAATTTTTGAGTTAAGATTTTTGTAAAATAAAAGACCATTTATACGATGTATAAGCACAATATTTCTTATGCGCTTACCTCCCATTCAAACATAAGAAGGTGAAATTCTTTCTATCAAGCTGCAACTCTGGTGTTGGTGTTATTCGCCTTTTATGGCGAAGAAATTTTAACATTATTTTGTAAACACCATGATAATCAATTGAATATATTTCTTCAGTAAGAGCAATTCTTTTGATTCTAATTGAAATACATAGTAAGCGTTTAGTAAGAATCAAATTTTTAAAAGAATTTTTAATTGAAAAAAAGGTAACATAGAAACTTTCAGTATATTTTACGAAATATTTTTGAGCTCATACTTAGAAAATGTCTAAGTCAAGCATTAAGTAGGAGATACCCCAAGCATTGATATTATTTTCTTTTTGTTGTGAAGATTTTTTTAATTAATTTTTTCAAATATTTTTGACTTACCGCCACCATCGTTACTTCATGAGTCAGAAATATGATGTTTTTTGTTGTCATTGTGGCATAGTTTCCAATTGAGCATACGTACGCACAGATATGCGAGACACGCTGATCAGATACACCAATATGTAAGTCATAGAGCCGGAAATGACGAAAACTCGACAACAACAACAACAACTGCTATGATGACCACACGACAACGTTGAGGATGAACCAGCAGTCCATGTGTCTGGTGAACATATCCTGGTCATATTTACGCAATCTAACGCCACGTCTCTATCGGAAATCGTCCCTTATGCTCGAATGAAAGTTTTCACTCAATTACGCTTTAAGACTTAATTCAGAAATGGAAGACCACACACACACACGCACGCACGCAGTTGATAGACCCATTGCGAAAAACAGAAAAAAATAATAACAACAATAAAGCCACGACTCATACATAGTATAGTAAATACGCGCACATGTTTGTATTGGTGCTGCACAACGACAACGACAAAGTAACAAATTTTTATTGAAAAAGGAAAAAAAAAACGAAATTCCTATCGAGTGTCAGTGTAATGTTTGCCTTCTTTTAATGGGGTCTGTGCGGCCAAGAAATGGAAAATGGGTGGGCAAAAGTAAAGCGGGTCACTATGTTTATTTAGGATGCTTCTTTACAAGGTGTATTCGTATGTTGGTATGTCATGACGGAAGCTCACAGGATGCTGTCTCGATGAGTTAAGTTTATGGCCGTTGGGGAATATAGCGCCGGGAGTTGTGTTAGTTGAAATAAAAACGAACAAGCCAAGTAGACAGGACAGAACAAGACAATAGTAGCGCAAAGGTAATCGATTTTCTAAAAAAGTGGAAGTTATGGGTTTTCAATTGGAGCAAGTGGGCGGCAGGGAGTGAGCAAGGCGGGAGCTCTGCTGGAATTGTGACATATGAATGAAGTCTAAATATTGTTATTGGCTTCACAGTAGAGTAATAATTTAACAGATTCTATTTAAGATTGACATGACACATTTTAACCCTCAAATGTTTTTACAGTAAAAAAATGTTCCATTGGTAATTTTTGTTAAAAGGTTGAAAAAAGTAATTTACACGCAAAGATTTAATAAATGGAGTGTACTGAAAAAATAATTCGGAATTTTCTTTTGAATATACATATTTTTATGTTGCATTTTAAACATTTTCTGTCATATTATTTTTGCACAGTTTAGATGGCTTTATGCATGTAAAGGAAGTAATTTTTAATTTTAAGCAAAAATTGGTTTGATTTTAAGCAAATGGCGCAAGACTAAACAAACGTTAACTACCCAAGTAGATTTAAATACTACGGTGCAATAATTGCTAGGAGTATGTTGTAAAAACGCTTTTAATGCTATTGGCAACTCATTTACTAGCTTTTTTTGAAGTTTCATTCAAAAGAAAAACGCTTTTACAGCTTGTGTCTAGCATTGCTTTAAAATATTTTCTTAATCTGCTTTAGAAGCGCCTATGCAGCCAAAATAGATGTTGAGAACTAGCTTAACTTCGTTTTTATTTTCTTTAGCTATGAACTTTAATGAAAAGATTACAGCTAAAAAAAAGCAACTATATTTATTGTTTTGATTTGGCATTTACAGCTAAGAGAGATCACAGAGCATAGCATATATTCATGGCTCTTATTAAAGCGCATTTAAAGTTAATTTACAGTAAAAGCAATGGCTATGTTGCTTATAGCTTTTATTTAGCACGCATACCTCAAATTATTGCTAAAAAAAATCCACACAAATTTCTTTTCTCCATACTGATGCAAACTGCACAAGAAAACGCTGAGAGCACCAGCTATAAATCAGCTTTTAAAATCAAAAATTTTGCTGAAAAATACCAATGCAGCAAAAAATAATTTTTCTGCAATTTATTAGCTATTTTTTGAAATATTTAGGCCAATTAAACTCCAAAAAAAAAGCTGCAGGGCTCTCGCTGTTAAATTCATATTTTTTGGTTAACTTTAAGCTATTGATGCTTCCATGCAATTCACTTATCGAACTCTGAAGACGCCATTACATGAGTGTTGTGCAAAAATTATTCGAATAAGGAAATTTCTTCGAACAATCAAAAACGCTCAACACTGACTATATTTCAATGCATGGAAAATAATTTTGCCAAATGACCGAGTACTATTAAAGCTCATAATATAAATTACCATGGAAACCATATTTTGTATCACTTTAGAAAATGTTGGATTTTTGCAATAGGGGAAAATATGCATTTCAATAGATTTTTTAATATTAATTTTTTTTATTGTTTTAAAAATGTATAAATAAATATAAAGAAATTTTGAGTCGAAAAATGCTGATTCCCAAAGGCGCTTTAAAAGCTTTATGACAGTGCATGCCCGATCAATTCCTAGTAGCAAGAAAAGCAATGCAGCAATGATTTTTGCTTGAAATGCCAAAAACTTGCAACTTGTGATACTGGGGTACTCTTTTCGGATTAAAATAAAACGCTATTTTTACCGTGTATATAAATTTCATGGAATTTTGAAGACCTAAAAGTAATTTTTCATGATGGTCTTATTTAGATCTATTGAGATGCACAATTTATTTTTACTATCGTTAGTAAAAAAATAAAAACAATTAGCGAAATCTCCATCTTTGAAATATTTCAATCAATGAAAGATTTGAAGGTTAATTTTGTTGCTGTTAACGTAGGTTAAGCTAACGCTCAATAGGTGTTGTTTAATAAAAGTATGTGGTTATTTTTATAGGATATATTGATTAATTGTCTATAAATAAATGACAGCAGAAAAGTATTTTAGAAACTTGTGATAAATTTATTAAATGTTTTAATTTTATCGCTAGCCACATCAAAGATAATTATTACACTTTTTACACTGTTGGCATTAAATTACAATGAATGGGTTGAAATTTAAGTTTTGTAACTTTTAAAACACAACTGCTCTAATTAACACTATATAAAAATACTTTGCTTAGATTTTTTAGATTAAGCCCACATGAGACTTACCACTTATTTCGAAGCGCTGCACAGTGTATGGGTTTGTATAGAATGACGGTCATAAATAGTAATAATAGCGCTAAATTCTTGAAATTCGGTACAGATGCTTTTTAGGTTAAACTAACAGAAATATTTGATTAAGAAAAAAATCGGTTTTCGGCCACGCCTATCTAACATACAAAAGTGGAATGGGGTTGAAGCATTTTTTGAAGTATTAATTTCCATTAACTGGGCAATGTTCATTTCAAAAATATTAAAAACTGTGCGATATCTTTTATAGTTTTCAAGTTATTAAGGATAAACCGTTTTGAAGGCTAGTCTCTTCTGTTTTTGAAAATCATTCGAACTTAAGTTTTTTTATCCCAAAAGGATGAAAAGGCGAAAAATACACCTTAACTACTCCCCTCTCTTTAAAGAGATATCCTTTTGAATTTAAGTGCCTCCACTTACACTGTAAGCTTTTACACTTGACAAAATTATTGCAAAGCATTGCAAAATTTGAAGAAAACAAAAAATGTTGTCATTCAAATATTGCAAAAAAAATTCCAATAAAAAAGTTGTAAGATCTGAGCGCTAAGATTTTGAAGATTGGTTAGCCATACTTTCTTCCTTAACATATAAAGGAAATCCGGGAATATACAGCTGTTGACAACTAATTAGAAACGAAATCATTCGTTGTGTTATTGGTAGTTTTTCTCATTTATTTTTCTATGTGTACAAAAAAATTTATACATAATATAAATGTGGGACATATAACGTTAAAAAAAGAACATAATTGAAATCAATTTCATAGCATAAAAAAGTTTTATGAGAGATTTTCTGCTCAAATCTTAGTTTTGACTGAGTCAACTAATTGGAAACAAAAAAATAATTTGCAAAAAAATAAAAGAAAAACTTGATAAAAGATTTCAAAAACAATATTGTGATGTTGTCATTGCTTGTAGGAACACTTTATGACCGATTTGCTTATAAGCATATCCTTAATCATAGATAGTGGCCAAAAGTTGTACACCGGCCATGCGTAAGTCAATTAATTGTTGAATTTCGAAAGACGGGCCATGAGATATCAGTAGATGACAACACAGTTAAATTTTTCCAAAAAGATGGTATTCAGTGCACTTGATTATTTCGATAAGTATGACACAAAATAAAAAAAAATGTTTCTCACAAAAAGAGACCACGTAGGACTTCTGAGTACAAGGATCGCCAAATTGCGCGCACGGCGAAATTGGACCCTCGTGAGATTGCTGCAGACATCCAACGCAAATTAATTGAGCAATACGATGCACAAATATCCAAATGAACTGTCGTTTGTCAATTGGTAGAGGGCGGACTCGATGGACGAATGCCACGCAAGAACCCATTGGTGACAGTTAAGCAGAGGACAATCCGCAAACAATTCGCAAGGATTTTTTATGAAAATCAACTGACTCGACTCGGGTTTCGGCATTGCAATGCATATAGCTCCAAAACGGCTGGGCGGACCATTGTCAAACTTGGCAGGAAGTATAAGTTTGTTAGGCGAACATTGTAAAAATTATAAAGAAAAATATTTTTGATTTTTTTCAGTGTATTTTTTATTTATTTTTAAAATTCAATTATGAGGTTAAAAAGGCCAATAAATGAAGTATAAAATCCAGTAGTTAATTCATTTTATCAGACTTTTTTAAAGCTGAATAATGGCATTTGAAGTAGTATACGATTTCTTTAATTTTTAAAGACCGATATTTTGCAAACCAGTGATGCCATTCTAAAAATATTTTATTTCTGTGTCGAAGTCATATGCAGGTACAACATATTCAAATATATCTTAAATTGGAAACATGAACCTCATTTCCCCTGTCCGCTTCGCGTGAAATGCCCGATATTTAAAATGCTCCTGTATCGCTTAGCTGAAAAAGTTTAAGCATATTTATTCGCTCAAAAGATTTTCAAATGGATGTCCCATAATTAGTTTTACAGCATACTTTTTGGCTCTTTTCATATATGACTGCACTCTTTAGGCCTGAAAATTGACGTGTGTTACAAAAAAAGAGTTCAGTTTTAAATGAAAACTTGATAAAATTGCATAAGCTACCAAATTAAGACTAAACACATCGTTGGTCAATACCAGTCTATATATAAGAAAAAGCAAAAAAAAAAAAAAATACCAAATAAGTATCACACAACCTTTATGCAAATTTAGCAGACTGGAGTCATACAAACTCTTTGAAAAACATTTTGACCAACTGTTGCGAATACGGCTAGCAAACAAATTGGTGCATAATGTGAAGCAATAACATTAAGTCGAAGTGCCTACTTCCTTTCATCGAATTTTCTTTAATTAAAAGTTAAATAAAAAGGCGCAGAGCATCAGCTGTCCTTGACAGTGCTGCAAGTTGTAACTAACTTTTAAATGAAAATTTCAAATTATTGTACTGTAATTGGTTGGTAATTTTATATTTGACTTTATTTATAGTGACAAATTTACAAAAACTTTTCGATTTCATAAAATGCCAAACAATTTTGTTCTTCACCAGTAATTTTTCTTTGTTCATCCTTCAAGAGTAAACGTTAAAAAATTTAAGGATTTGAAATAAAATGTTATGGATGTTCCAGAAAGAGTTCAAAAGTATTTGTACAGAATTTATTTATTTAATCAAGAAAATCACGATTTTTTTTAATGTTTAATTACACTGTGTGCAAAAATGAGAAATAAATGCTGGAGGAACATCGACTGATATCAAATAAGGATAGCTCAATTTTGAAGGAAATACTCCATCGGAAGTCAAAGCGCGATGCAGGAGCGGTAGTGTAAATAAAAAAAAAGATTTTGTCCTTTTGGGAGAAAAACTTTGCTTCAGACTTCAAACCTCTCAGACTTTAAATAAAAAATAAAAAAAGTTATAGAAGAGCGTTTGTAACCATGTCAAAATCAGGTTATATATTCATGGTTACCTCTCTGGTGTGTAACCCAAAATTCAGCAACCCGAGTTTTACCTATGTTGACATTAGTCGATAATCGTAAATAAACGTAAAATCGAGAAATTCAATAGAGTCTTTACATAAATCGAGAGGAGTAACTGAGCTACTGATTACCGCCGTATTACTAGTATTAAATACTTCAAAAATTATATTTAAATTAATACAAAACTGGCAAAGCTGTCATCATCACTACACTAACAGTTGATGCCTTAGATTTTCACTTAAAGGATCCCCTGTTTGCTTTTTGTTTGCTTTCTGTTTGCTTTCTGTTTGCTTTCTGTTTGCTTTTTGTTTGCTTTCTGTTTATTTTCATTACTAGCTGAAGGTAACGACGTCGCTGCAATCTTGTTAGTTAGGCAATAAGTTGATTTTTAGCATCATCAGACTTTGGGTCATAAGTGAGGTGTTAGGGGTCATTATTCTCAATGTACTTGTATAATCAAAAGTAAAGATGAGTTCGAAGGCATTCTTTTGAAAGGATTTCTAAAATCTAGCTCAAATTATCAGGATATTTTGTGTAGTCATTATTTATATAAATCATGCACGATTTCCAAGGTTTTAAACATTTGAATCTAGCTTATTAGTTACTGAAATATTTCCGAACAGATGATATGAAAATATGGAGATGATATCTCCAAAAAGATGAATTTTGTGGTGAGCTTAAATTTGTGATAATGGTAGGCGTGTAAGTGTACAGATTCCGCCTCATTTTCAATCTACGAGCTAAAATTGAAGATGTGACTAGAGTTTAAAATTTCACCAAACTATCATTGTTTTGATTTTTTAGCCATACGTTTTTCAGAAAACCTGGAATGAATCGTTTATAGATATTTCGTCATATTAGAAAATATTAAAAAGCCAAAAAAAAAAAAAAAATAGTTTTGTTGAAACCAAAATTCACAAGAACCCCTTTATCGTGATTCCCACACGCAGAGAGGCAAACAAACCAAGGGATTGGCAATGATCAAGGATAAATCCATATTTCTGCAACTCCCACGCCCTTTTGTATGCGTTACAAAAGGAAAGACAAAGTGAATACACTTTTTCTGTAGGGTACATTTATATATGTATAAACAAAATACAAAATACAAAAACATTTAATATCTCTTTTGAGATAGTCATCATAAAGTAAATACTTTCTTCACTTAAAAGTGGATAGTAGAAAAACAATAAATAAGCTTATAATTCTACATAAGCCTCTGCACTAAAAGCAGCCCCTTATACGATATGTGTAAATTAGACTGACACAAAAAATTTACCTTATGGCTGTTTTTTCGCTCACTAGCTATATACATATATAATAAGTATACACAGTGGAATCGCGATAATTCGTAATCGCAAGGGACTAGCAATTTTTTACGAATTACAGGGGTTTTCGATTTAACGAGGTTTCGATTTTTTCGATAATTTTTTTTTTGGTTCCATTATCAATGTCTGAAATGATATTTTGCTTTTGCAACACTGATAAAGTCTTATGAGTACGTTTATTTGCCATTTTCACGCCACACTCTCTTTTTCACACACCTCTGGTAAAGCAACGAACAAACTGACCACGAAATCACAAAAAATTCCACCAAAAAATATGAACGATGAACGTAGCCTACTATGATTGATATTGTTTTCAAACTATAGTTCCATAGAATTTTGTTTTGCATTACGAATTATAACAGGTTGTCAAATCAAATTACGATTTATAAGAGGTTAAACAGACTATTGCACAAAAAAAAAATACGAATTATCGAGGGGACCAAAATGTATGGAATTTTTACGAATTAAAGCGATTTTTTCAAGGGACCAACATTTTGCTACGAATTATTGAGATTTTCGAATTAACGGGGTATGAATTATCGCGATTCCACTGTATCATATAAGTACGTTAGTAGAACGCAGTAAAGATTTTGAGTAATAGGGTGGCCTTTTATTTAAATTAATTATGTTTCAATTGTTACTAATAGAAAGGAACTTCATAAGAAAAACTTTCAAGAAAACCGTTTTAATATTTAGTTTTAAAAGAATGCAGTCTTCGTCTTACTGCCGGAGTTCAAAATTGTTCGGAAATATAACAATAAAAAAATAAGTTGCTATAGTTATAATACGATTTTAATATATGTATTATGGTGCTTAACATACCAAGCATATTTGTGGCCATTTCGCCGGTCTTGGGATTTTTAGGGATATAAAATGCAATCCCGCGATCAATTATTTGCATTTAAGTGTTCGGGTTCAATCCAGAGTTAAAAAAAGGTGATTCCCGGACTTCTAAAAAAAAAAAATATTAAAAATTAAAAAGTTTTTTTTTTTCTAAATGATAAAAAGTAAAACTTTTTTTTTTGTGGTATTATTAAAAAATGATTTCATAGTAAAAAAAAAAATGTTTTGCTCGTTCAACAAAGTTCAAAGTTCATGTCACAAAAATCATCCAATTCCCGGCTATTTCAGAAGCTTTTGAAATTCTAAAAGGCCCGGATTTGGTATGAAATTCCCAATCTGGCCACCTGGCAACCCTGGTTCCAAAACTTTTTAAGTGGCATAAAACAACATAATCGCCCAAGGGAAAGATATTCAACACATTGTTCTTTAAGTGGGCGTGACACTGCCACTAATATGAAAAAACGCTGTGTCGGCTGAGCCACTACACCGTTTTTGATGAAATTTGGTGTGGGAAGGAATATATTGATTTCTGAGCTAAGATATTTGTTTTAGTGTGCGGTGACACGACTCCAATCACTGAGGACAGGTTATTGTTTTGATTGCGCGATGCATTGCCCCTAACAGAAAAATATATTTTCACAGCTAAACTAAAGGACTGATTTTGTTGAAATTGGAGCTAGATTCAACCATGATATCATAATTTATTTTTTTTTTGGGAGCGATAACGTTTAATTAGTTAAAATGTTGATGATATAATAAATGGTTTTGTATTGTCATTGTAATGGTTTAATTACAACAAGTGGTTGAACTCAAGTTTTCTTAAAATAGCTGTTTATTAAAAGAAAAAGGTTACAATTTAAGAAAATGCATTATTACTTTTGATATAGCGAAAGAATTTCTGATGATTCTGATTAAACTTTAAATCATAATTTTATAGTTTAATAAATTATTTTTCATATAAAAACCCCTTTTTTCACATTCAGCTTAGAGGCTGCCAACTTTAAGAAAAGCTATATCCACAACTTGCGATTTCTATGTGTGACCAAAAAAGTTAAAAGGGACCTACGGTTCGAAAAAATCAATTTTCAGTTTTTTAGTGATTCTTATAGAAGAAACTACGCTCTTTTTAATGCAATAAACCGCAGCTTTCTAGCTGCATTAGTTTTTTCACAAATTCACTTCAAACATGAATACATTGACAAAAAAAAAAAAAAAAAAAAAACGTACGAAAAAATCCAATCCAACAAACCTCTCTGAAATTGATCGAATTCGCTAGAAACTTGTTACTCGGGGGTTTTCAGTGTCGCTGATAATGAATCTGGTATCAAATTTCAAAAATTCAAAATGGCGGATTCAATGTGGCGGACAAATCTGATACCAGATTCGTAATCAGCAACCCCAAAAATCACCGAGTAAGGAGTTTCAAGCAAATCCGATCAGTTTTTAAAAAAATCGTCTACCATATTGAGTCCGTCATTTTGAATTTTGAAAATCTGATACAAGATTCGTAATCAGCGACCCCAAAAACCCCTGAGTAACAAGTTTCAAACAAAACCGACCAGTTTTTAAAAGATTTGTCCGCCATATTTAATCCGCCATTTCGAAAATCTGATACCAGATTCGTAATCAGCGATACCAAAAATCCCCGAGTAAGGAGTTTCAAGCAAATCCGACCAGTTTTTAAAAGATTTGTCCGCCATATTGAATCCGCCACATTGAATCCACCATTGTGAATTTTGAAAATCTGATACCAGATTCGTAATCAGCAACCCTGAAAACCCACGAGTAACAAGTTTCAAGCGAATCCGATCAGTTTTTAGAAGCTTTTTCCGCCATATTGAATCCAACATTTTGAATTTTTGAAATCTAATACCAGATTCGTATCGAATTTTTCTCTTATTTTCTTTTTCTTTTTAACTTCTGTCTTTATTTCCTGCTACATTTGTCACCTCAAAGCAAACTTCAAACGTTAATTCACCTATAATACGCAATGTAAGTAATTGGACTTGGCTTTATTACTCGCACGCTTGTGACTTTCCTTATGCCGTTCATTTATGGTACCCGATAGTGAACATGATTAATGTGCATCTGTGCTGCTGTTGGTGTGCTGGGATTATTTTTTTTTTTGGGAATCTTAGCGCCTTTAAGAATAAATTCATATATCCAAGTAAATCCTTTGTAATTTTAGCAATTGCTTTAGTTGTGAGTGCAAAACATGTAAAGGATACTAAAAGAAAATTGTTATGTTAGGTAGCAAACATGTGTTTTTATCGTAGCTACATAAGCTGGGAACATATTGAAAAAATGTTTCTAGTTTAAAAGATATTTTCTTATTAAACATATACGTTCCCTTGGAGCATATAAACTTGCGGGCTTTTCTGTTTCAAAAACATAGGATTTTCTTTAAGGAAAATTTTGCGTAAAAAAAATATTTTTTTTTCAAACAAAATAGCTGGTTATATTACTTGTTATTTGCTGACATAATTTTGATTTTTAATTTAATTTTTTCTTATTCAAATGATTGGGGTATCTTCGTAAAGTACAAGGTTGGCGATTTTCTTTTATTTTAAGCGCAATTTTCCAACATTTTAGGCAACTTTTTGTAATAAAGATCCTTCAATAAAGGCGTCATTTGTTATTAATCAAACAGGTTAATCCAGAGACTTAACTTTCTTTAACCACAAATTATCTTCAATAATTCCATATGAGAATAACATTATGAACATATGAAAAAGAATATCAAAATATTATTGTTAGGCTTCAAACGCTTGTGAAATGTTATTTTTAATTTACGAAACTTCAAAAGCATTAATTGAGAAAAATAAAGGACATGAATTAATTGTTGCCGTATGAATGTGGTGAGGCATTCCATTGCGCCAACCAGAAAAAAAGGAACTCTGAAAGCGAAAAAAAAAACTTCTCTAAAGCAACACAAGTGAATATACACACATACACACACAAACTCCTTTATAAATATACCAGCACGCAGATGCACTGAGAAGCATAAACAAAAGCACATATGTTGCTGATGTTGCTGCCACTGTTTCTGTTGCTGACACTTGAAATAATTACACGAACATCAAATAACATCCAAGTGAAAATGTGTAGTAATTTTTCAACGCAACACTGTGTTTGCTTTTCAAAATTGAGTACCAAATGAACGTAGGTTGGGGAGTAATTAGGTTACGGAAATATCAACAAAGTATGTTAGGTTAGGTTAGACAGACTCTGCCTCTTACGAACACACATGGACCAGAGTTTTTCCATTGCAAAAAGCCACGTACGGCTTCATTTCTCCCAATAAAAAGGAGAATATTTGATATTCTAGTGTTGACTAAGTCAACAAGTTTTTTGAAAAAGTAACCCTCGAACCCATAAGGCCTACTTCTACAAAGAATAGGACAATTACAAGCGACCTCTAATTATGTTCAATACTTTCCTCCTCTTAGTAGTCTAAAGAAGTTATTGCAGGGAAAAGGCAAATGTGTAGCGTGTTTGCCAAAACGATAGTGGCCAGTAAGTTTAACAACCATCCAATTTTTAGCCACCTACTTTAGAGCTGTGAGGTTTTTTGGTCGCTTATAATTCAGTGTCGTTCAGATATGATGCGTGATGATATATATCGCGTTGTCCATCCACCCAGCAATAGTTAAATAGCTCCTACTATGAAATTTTTAAAGCGTTTGCCCATGCTTTTGCAGTATTCCCAACCATATATTAGAAAATGATTTGAGGCCAATGTTTGGATTCATTTAATGAAGATTCACTAGTGCCCAATATTCGAAACTACCGCACATTATGAAATGTTGTAAGTACTCATTAATAATTATGAGTTTTGCCTTTTTTGCGGGGGCAATACGTGTGCTTTGCTTTCTTTATTCATATACAAACACGCATGTTTGAGTGTGTGTGTGTATTATGGCCTTTACATTAAAACCGAAATTTTTCTCTTTTGTGATATATGTACATGCAAATATTTAGTAGATAATTAACTTACATTAAATTGAAGTTAAAACCATACTCATTTATTACAATAATTCATACTAAGAGATTCAAAACTATTTCAGTTACATGCTTTAGATAACATAAAACATATGTATATCATTTCCAAAATTATTTGTTACAGTTTTACACAAAATATCAAGAAGTATTTATTGAATGCTGGGTGACTTTTCATAAGGTTAACGATACTCTACGTAAAGAAATTTTTTCAACAAAAGTTCTGATTTAAGATTTTTATTTCAAAAAATTTTGTGAAAATATTAACCATTTTGAGTAAAAAGAAATGTACATACTTGCTCTATCAGCAAAAAAGTAATCTAAATATTGGAACACAAAAATAAATTTGTACGATACAACGCGTTGCAACGCTAGCAAAAGTACTCTGGATAGGAAGATATTTTAGACTGTTTCACAGGTCGAAAATGAACCCTCATTTCTTCATGGCTAGGGAGCCGGTAGTTCAAATTTTTATATGATTTTGTCATGCGGCAGAGGTGGAAAATCATTAAGTTCTAAGTAATATAAGTCACACGAACTATCTCTGCCATTGCGTTGGCTCTGCGTCATTTTGTAAGACAAAAAAAGGTACTATAAACAATTTTATCACGTCTGCCTTTTATAAGAAAAATGCGTCTATACGCAAAAATAGATAAATGTAAGAGGCAGACGTTTTTGTCACTGCAATTAAGAGTTATTATATGTCTTAAAAAATTTTATGATATATACAAGCTTAAGAGATTTCATTGTCAAGCAGATTGCGATTATTATAAAGATTATGCTATCAGAAACAACCTCTGCCAGTTAGTTTTTGCCGCATTTAAAAATTACATATGTACATGTAAAAAAAATTGAGCTCTAAGCAATTTTATCGCGTCTGCCACTTGGCTAATTGGTGCCTTTACTTACAAAAAACGTTAAAATAGAGAAGATAGACGATTCCAGCGCAGGAGTTTTGGTGCATATTATTAAGGATATATCTTTTTAAATTGAAATTTACGATATTTCAAAGAGAGAGAAAGAGAAATAAAAATATATCGATTAATTCAAAGTGAGTTTTTAAATATAAAGCTTGAGCTTTTCAACTATATTATTAAGTATATTAGGAAAGATCTGCTGTCGCTAAAATTAATATACGAATTTGAACAAGTTCGACGATTTTAAATTATTAATCGCGTATATTTTAAAAAAGCGGCGACCTACACGTCTGCCGCTTACATTTTCAACTTCCAGAGGCAATACTGAAGCCAATGAAATACTGAAAGAAAACGATAAAATATTTTAATAGAGTTTTTCTTTTACATATTAATAATTGCTGCTATTAAAAATGCGGCAGTCTGGACGTCTGCATACGCACAGAAGTTGAAGTATTCCCACTTGGCAGAGATGTAAAAAATGCATGCTCTTGAATATATTTTATACGTTTTTTTTTGTACTCAACTCATATTATTTACTGATTTAATGAAGCTTTAAGATGAATTCAACTTATATTGAATTTAGAAAAATTTACTTAAAAAGCTCTCCATGTAACTTTTTGAAACTCGTGCTTGTATACGACTTTTTGCCGAAATCCGCCCACTTTTTGTCTGATGCTATTCCTAAGCATTTCTTGTATTTGCGTGAAATTCAGTTTCATTACTTTAAGCCAGTGATGGGCATGGAAATCTAACAAAAGGGCTAAACAACAACATCAAGCAACAACAAACAACATTTTAAAGTTTTTTTGTTGTCATTTCCAAATTCGCCAACAGCACAAAAAAAAAACCAAATTTCACCACAAACAAAAACAATTGCTACATTCGTCAAGACACAATGCGGCGCCGTCGCTTATGCCGTTGTGTTTTGTTTTTGTTTTCATTTGAATTCAAGTCAACGCTGTGCCTCGATAGCGTTGAAATTCTTCGAACAACGGTGCGGGCAATGAGGGCGAATAGCGACACTACGTGCCCTCCACGTAGTAGTGTCACTTGTAGAAATTGTAGCACAAGTGCCGCCGAACGTTCTGAACGCCCAAATATGGTCACCACACCAGAAATGGTCACTAAAATCCACGATATCGTGTTGGCCGATCGCAGAGTCAAAGTGCTCGAGATTATTGAAGCCATGGCATCTCAGACGAACGGGTGTGGAACATTTTGCGAAATCATTTGGATATGAAAAAATTATCCGCAAGATGGGTGCCGCGTTTGTTTATTTTCCATAAACGCGATCGTGTGACTGATTCAAAGGCGTGTTTGGCGATGTTAAACAAAGATAAGAAGGATTTTTCCATCGATTAGTTACCGTGAACGAAACATGGATCCATCACTACACACCAGAGACAAAGGAACAGTCGAAACAGTGGACTTTACGGACCGAACGTGCTCCGAAGAAGGCGAAGACGGTGCTATCGGTCGGAAAGGTAATGGCGACAGTATTCGATGATTTTGGAATGAACGTGGTATAATCTACTTTGTATATCGTCCACCGAAAAGAACGATCAATGGCGAATAATCTGCAGCTGAATTGGACTGTCTTAACGACGCTTTGAAAGAGAAACGTCTTTATTTGTCGAAGTAAAAAGTGCTCTTCCAGCAAGGTGATTCGCGCGTTTACACATGCCCAGCTTCAATGGCAAAATTCAATGAATTGGTTCCTCATCCAGCATATGCTCCAAATTTGGACCCCAGTGACTATTTTCTGTTTCCAAACCTGAAGAAATAGTTCGGTAGAAAGAGATTCACCAGCAGAAAAGAGCACATCACTGAAACAGAGGCCTATTTTGAGGACCTTCCGAAAACGTATTTTTTGGATGGGATCAAAAATTTGGAGGAACATTGCACGAAGTGTATCGAGCTAAAAGGAGACTATATCGAGAAATAAAACTTTTTTTTTGCCATTTATTTTTTCACGGAATTATCAAATTATCGCATTATCCAGAGCTTTCCCAAATGACTCCTACGAATTGTGTTAAATTTCGTTATATTACCTTAATAACTTTCTCAGTCTTGAAATGTTTGCTTGTATTGGATGTACCATGCCCTCTTTTCGGAATTCGGTAACTTTTTCTCCAGAGTTTGTGGAAATTATTTTTGTAAATATGAGAAATTTGGTTGCTTTACATCAAATAACTCTCAATATAGAGATTTAAATGTGATATTTGTATAGGAGGTAGGCGTGTCCGTGTCTGTGTACCAAATATCATTCAATTATCATGCTTAGTCTTTCCATAATCATAATTTCCACTGACGGACATAGCTTAATCGACACAGGTGTTAACACTGTTGAAGAATATGCATACTTTTCCATACCATGCCACGCCCATTTCTATGATAAAGTGAATATATACAGAGTGTACGGTATGCAATTAATAATGTTGGTTCCAACTACGTTATTTCACTTTACGTCACTATTTTCCAGAACACTCCAATGGCATTGATTGCCTTGTTCTTAAATTTTAAAAGTTTAATAATAAAAACAAATTATTTTCATTGATATTAACTATTTTCCAATTCTGTTATCTATAGTACAGCTTATCGACTTTGTAAATTCACTTGTAAATTTAAACAAAAATTTTTGCTGGATTTTTCCCTTTTTTTCTTATCTACTGCGCTTGGTTTGGTTTGAGTTGGGACGACTACGATGGGTTTGCATTTGGCTTATTCTTCTATTTGACAAGCGCTGACATATTCAATGTATTCATCGGATTCATCATCGTCATCGTCAATGGCAGCAAAAAACATCAGTAGAAGCTAAAACATATGCGCTACTCAATCATACGAGTTACTGTTTGCATATCCATAGCGCAGTGTTTGTATTTGTTTGTGTGTGTGTGTGTGTGCCTGTGTGTTTGCGTATGTTTGTGCTGTATACTGACAGTTGAGTTGCAGCAACAACGAATTGCCGCAAGTAAGTACCTATGGTAACCATAAATGAGCAGAATTTTGATGTTTTCCTCTTATTTTCCTATGACTATGTTACATCAGGAAGGAAGGAAGGAAGGTCCTTGTTAGTGACCACTGACTTGAAAGCATAGGGAAAAGTTTTCGATGTAACCAATATTTTTTGTGTCAATTTGTGTTTGTTTTTTTTTGATACGATATTCTAAAAAAACTTCTCAGCGGTGCGTTAATTTGCAGCAAAGCGTATGAAAAGTTGTCAGTTTGATGCTCCAGGGTATGAAATTTCGCATCGGTTTTAAGCTCTAAATATTTTTTCTCAAATGCATTGCGAATATAGATTGTATGTTATATATGTTACCCGACGACCGACCAAACTAGTTTTTAGGATAAACTAGTTTTTCCTATGCCAAACTAGTTGATTTGCATGGCTAAAAGTATGCAATTTAATTTTGATGCAAAAGAACTGGATAGCGAAGCCGATGTTGAACACGTTATAGACTGAAACGCGAAGCCGGTATTGGACATATTGGAGGATGCAAGTCCTGAGTCCTTGCCACTTAATAAGCATAAAATGAAATTGATATTTTTATTGTTTTACTTTGCTACTATCTTATTCTTCACTAGCCACAGTGCTTTTTCATTAAAATTTGATTGCATACCTTTAGGCTTAGCAATATCTAGTTTGGCCTAAAACTAGTTTAGCCGGTAGCATATACACATAGTAAATAGTCAACGATATATACACAGTCAAAAATAACTCAGTTTGATGAAAAAAGGTAGACTTTGAGAAAAATTTTCCAAATAATCTGTAATCTTGTAATTTGTTATTCCTTTAAATTCTGTCCTGAATTCAGTTTTCAATAAATCCTTGATTTTATTATTTTATTTGATAACTCTTTTCCCTTCTTTCCTGGACATCTCCACATACATACTATAGTTGAATAAATTATTTACAATATTAATGCAATCAATTCAGTATCGATACTTCATTTATCATCTCTATCAAAAAAATATTTACTCTACTGGGAACTGTTATCGGTATTAATTATGTGAAATGAAATATAATACATATTTTGCTATTTTTCGGAACTAAGCAACATAGTTTTTAATTATGGTATTTTTTGAGGAGAAACAATTTTTTTTTGGATGCATTGACTAATGATCAGGTTATCAAAAGAAGAGAAGCTCATTTTTTATTCTGCGAACTTCATAAATTTTTGCTGCTATTGGTAATTAAAAATTTTTCTCATCGTTTGGTGTACCGTCAAGGGTCGGTGCACATTTTATTGGATATTCCAAAATTTTACCAATTTTGTTTGATTTTTTGCTTTTTACATTTCAGTGCACCCAACATGGTTTAACATCATTTGATGTTGCTGACAGCTCAATGGTTGAATTTAATTACAGTCGTTTTTTTCATATAATTTCATTTTTAGTGTTTGAATAATTTTTATGTTATTAAATTTCAATATCAGTTTTGGTAAAAACCGCAAAAGTTATTAATTTGCATTTCACTTTTAGCATTTTTTTGCATTTTAATTTGCTATAAAATAGCGCAACTTTGCTCTTTATTGATATCACAGGATAAGTTTATAGCTCCGGAGCTCAACAATAACGTACCAATTTTCATGAGAACTAGTTTTGCTGTTCACCATCATATTTGCAGGAAACATTTTTGTCAGTGTCAGAGGTTCGCACAAAAATCTGCCTCGATAGCTGGTTACAACAAAAGTTCAGTTTGGGCAAGAAATTCAAAAATGTTTTGCGTAAAAACCAGTGCTGACGAACATTTTTTAATTAGTTGCAAGCAAAACAAAAGGCAAAAGCTCAAAGAGCAAATGACTTGAAAGAAAATCACACAAACAAAAAGCACACAGCGATTGCGAAACGAAATGATTTAGCTCGAATAATGGAAAGTGCTGAACGAGCCAGCACGCCTTGAAAAAAAATTACACAAACAAAAAGCATGTGGCGACAGCAAAACGAAACTTGAGTAAGTGCGTTGAAGACAAAAATTACACTAACAAAAACCATGCGGTGGTTTAGAACCGAAATGATTTAGCTCGAATAACAGAAATAGCTCAAGATGAGCTCGATATTTGTTGTCATTCTGTTGAGAGCTAAGCGAACTTCGAGCTGTGCATCCTTGTCCTATGTCACTGAGTGCCAAAAGCATACGCTCCTTTATGCAAATTTTAGTTGCTCTAAAAAATTATATGGAACAGCTATTATGTTTGTGTTTTTTTTTTCTTCCATTTATTACACTGCACAACAAATTTGCAACTTTTGTCTGATAATGACTTATATCACATGATGTTTACTAATTTGACGTTGCTGATTCTGAACATACCCTCCTTTTTTTTGTAACTGCTCTGGTTTATGAGTTATAGCTTTCACTAAAAATTCGCTGTGTTACCGGGTTAATTTGACAATAATTACAAAAATATTCAGTTGTGCAGTGTAATTTGATGCGAAATCGTCAGGACAAATTTGTGTGAATGATCCAATTAATTTTTGTTTCATTTGCGGAGAGTATATGATTAATGGAAACCGTTTGAATATGACAGCGTTCGTAAAAGCGGCTTACAAGAATAACTTTGGTCACCTACTGGAAATGAAAGATAAGCTTTGGATTCTGCAAAATGATCTGGAAGGAACTCGTGAACCACCACGACTCTTATTTTTATTTGATAAACATTAATGGCATTAATCCAAAAAATAGAGCCAAATGGGAATATCTTTGCATACGGTCGGCATAAAGACGTGTTTTCTGCCCTTAGAAATCACCTGAACCTCAAGCTGATGCTTCACAGGATTAACCTATGGATTTTGAGACGAAATCTGACAGTAGTGATAGCGACTTTAAATGTGACCTGAAAACTCCAAAACCATTCAGCCAAGATGATTTACATAACCTTATCAGAGATCTGGGATTGTCAAAGTCTGCTTTAGAAATTTTGGTGTCCAGGCTACAAGAAAGAGACTTAGTAACAAAAGAAAACAAAATTTCTTATTACCGAACAAGAGAAAAAAATCTCCTCGAATATTTTGCTGAAGAGGATTTCGTATTTTGTAAAGATGTACCTGGTTTAATAGCTGCAATGTGATTACAAAATTACGTTTCTAGTGAGTGGAGCATTCATAAGCTCATCAAAGTCTAAATGTGGCTCTCTTGCACAATCGGAATAGATTAGGGTCGTTACCTATTACACATTCTACAAAAGTAAAGGAAGAATATACAACTATTGCTCTGGTCTTTGACAAAATTTAATATGTGGAACACAACTGGCTCATATGTGTTCATTTGAAAACTTTCTTTAAGGTCAACAAGGAGGTTACATAAAGTATCCCTGGAATGAGTTTGTTTGGCTAGTTCAAAGTTTTTTGAGAAATAAGAAAAACTATTGACTATTCTCAGCACGTCGAACAACTAATGAATCACTTTCAAAGGGTTGGATGTAACATTAGCATCAAGTTATACTTTCTTCACAACCGTCTGAACTATTTATCCCCAATCTCGGAGATTTAAGTGAAGAACAGGGCGAGCGATTCCACCAGGACCTTCGTAGGATGGAGGAACGCTATCAAGGCTACTGGAACGTACACATGATGGCTGACTATTGTTGGAGCATATTTTTTAAAAAGCTTTTACACTTTTTTTAAAAAAAACTAATAATATGAAATTAACTCAGAAAATATCTGTATTTACATAAAAGCTACAAAACAAAACCAATTAATAACGTGTTAGGTATCCCTGACACTTGAGGATTCCTCTTAGCATATTTGATATGGAATTAACTAGGTTAGTTGCCATCTTGACGCAAACTATCGCCCTAGTTTTCTTGATGACATCTTTCAAACGTTCTTTAGTTTTGATATCGTGTTATCTTATCTTTCGCTTCAATAATTCCCAAAGATGTTCAATTGATTGATCAAATAACTTGAAAGTTTTAGGCGAGTGCTTGAGATCGTTGTCTTGTTGAGATTAATATATTTTTGTCACCCGCAAATTTACAGCATTTTCCTTTAAATTACTTTTTAAAATGTTTAAGTAAGCGAATCTATTCATAGTTTACTCAATGAATTAAAAATTATCAACTCTACATCGTTGATAACAAATTCTTCTTGTTGAGCGCTGTTCCTTCACAATTGTCCGCCTTCTGATTTCGAATATGCAGAATTTGCTCTCCTCTGAGAACAATTCATGTTCCCAGAAATCTGCCGGTTTGTTTAAGTATTCGTTTGCAAATCGATACGCTTCTGGCGGTTGGTTCAGGAAATATAAGTTTTTGTTCGGGCATTTCGGCCGTGATATCCTGCTTTTCTCAAAATTCTTCTAGCGGTAGAAATACTTTTTTTTAACTTTGTGTTGATGTCTTGGATATCTGAGATGAATATTATTTAATCATACAATACATGGCACTTTCTGTCTGCCCACCGGCCAGATCTTGTCTTCGAAGTTAATATTGTGGTTAGCTCAAAGTTTTTAATTACTGTTTGCACCGATGTCCATGCTCTACTTTCGGTTATTTCGATTTTGTCGAACAAACACCTCACACTTCCCCCATTTCCCCCACTATTTTTTTTTATTTGACAACTACAGGGAAGAATTCAAACTCAGCAAACAATTTCGAAAAGGATAGGTACATTTAGAAATAAAAATTGGATTTTTTAAATGTTTTGGTGAGATAAGGGGGAGTGAGGTGAATTGGCTCGACCTTTTTTTTTTTATTTTTTTTGCGAACTCAGTGAACATTTTTACACAGGAATCAGTGAGTTTGATTTTCGATTACCGTACACTTTCCGGAATGGACATTTTCCGGAACGACCAAAAACCCGAAATTTTCCGGAATGTACATTTTCCGGAACGACTGTTTTCTCGCTCTAGCGACACATTCCAGTGCTCAATATCACACAAATTCCCAGTAAATTTTGCCATTTTCACTTTTGCCCCATTTATAAAAAGTTTTGTGCTCACTATTTTCGCGTCCATTTTTGCGTAGAATTTTGGAAAATAAAAGACGTTACAATATTAAATAGAAATAGAAAAGTAAACAGATTGCGTTACTATAGCAAGATGAGTTGTGGCTTTTATGTATACGAATAATTATCATTCCGGAAAATGTTCATTCCAGAAAACGGATTCCGGAAAGTGGGTGGGAACTTTAGTTTTCGGACCAAAACTTTTTTTTTTTTTGTTGGCTTCTGTAATCAACGCAAAAAAGGGAAAAAAATTTTGCTGGAACCCAAAAACTATTGTGAGTACTTGTACCAGGTATCATGCCATGATATATAAGAAAAAAAAAATCATAAAAAATAAAGTAACAAGCATAAATTTTTCATTTCTAAAATGTGCTTTTAATAAGCTTTTTACTTGATTTAAAGCTTTAAGCGAAATAGCTAAGAAGGCCTTTAGTTGTAGTAGCTAAAGTCTATTACTATTATTTTATTGTATGGAAATGCCTGCAACTCACACTGAAGACAGTTTTACAGTTCGGAGAGAGCCATTGAACGATTCCATGACAATTTCTTTGAAAAATTTTATATGTTGGTATGCTCATTGGTACATAAGCATCGAATAGGTTTATTTTTATTTTCCTAGAATTGCAATTATTTGAAAGTCTATTTTTATCACAGCAATTCAGAAATGTGAAACAAAATTCAATGATTTGTGAACATATTTAAATTTGCGCTTATATGGTTGCCAGTCAGCAGTGCCTTGGGTGGTAACAGGAAATATTGAAAATATTGCACAAAAATCACACATTCCTCTGGGCACTTCTTGCTTGCAAAAAATGTAAGAAGAAAAAAGTCTTTGGCAACAATTTGTGTGTATGCGCGTTGCATGCATAGAATTTTAAACACAACGCAACACAGCACTTGGTAACACTGGTGGCGTAAAAGACATCACGTAGGCAGCAGCAACATGGAGATGTGTGTCAAAGGCTCTAAAAAAAACATCAACCAGAAAAATGCAATTTAATGTGCGATTTGTGCTGTGTCTTACTTAAGGTAAAGAAGGCATAAAGCTTGAGCGAATGTAAATTTCATTCGCCATATAAAGTTTTATTTTATATATTTTATTATATACTTTAAATTGCAGTAAATTCGTGTACACAATGTTCGCTTTACTTTTTCTCCACCTTTGATTTGCTTGAGACTCAAAGTCTCTACTTTAATGTTTTAAGTCTTCGACAAACTTTATACCATCTTACTTTGAAGTTTATTTGAAATTGAATTGAAAATGCCAGTTACACTCAATTGTAATTTATTTGTTTACAACAACAAATAAAAATTATTCACAAAACCACGTCGTTGAAATCAGCGTCATGCAAAACATTTAATTCGGCACGAATCCTTACTTTTTTTGAGCAACTGCACGGGAATAAAATGACACTTTTTGGAAAATCTTTTGCCGTAAGTGATATATTTAAAAATATACTAAAAATCTGAAATTATTAAATAAAAAGTCTTTAAACAAAAAGGGAAGCATAAAATATGAAATAATAAACCTTAGGGCTTATTTGTCTGCATAAACTTTTCATAAGATTTTCTAAAAGTTTTAAGTCCTTTAAACGTGTATTCTACTCAAAGCAATATTGGAGTGAGAGCAAAAAAAAAACCTTTATGTAAACTACATTTTTACATATTGACACCAAAGCTTTTGCTACTATCTTATCATTCTGTATTGCTACCTTTCAAGTTCATTTTTTTAGGAATACATTGCGGTTGAAAAACCGCCAGAGTAGCGATTTAATATGCAAGCCAAACACGGACCATGCAAACTTAAAATGTATTTAGGACCACATCAATAAAATCTATTGAAAAACACACAAAGTCAAACCGCTGCAAAGCAGCAGATACAAGGATGAAGGAAGCTTACATTATACGAAAAAAATGTAGCAAAAAAAAAAAATATTTAGGGTTTTATAGTTGGCTTCGCTAAGAATGAGATACCCTACAATGTATGAATATTAAAATAGAGTGTAATTTTTGTATTATCTTAAATGTTTGCATGAACGGTAAGAGTTTCCGAGAACCGCCTTGACCATTTTGAGTCCCACGGCCTTTATTTGAAGATATAACTAGAGTTCAAGTATCGACTCAAGAGATGACGCTGATTAAGAATGTATGGAACATAACACTTCAAGTGAAACAACAAAAAAATTGATTTGTCTAAAGCTTTCTATGTATCGTGTTGGACAATTGATATGATATATTTTTGAAACGAAAAAAATCGGTTAATTTCCAACTTTTTTTATTATAATTTTTTTTTATGTAAAAGTAAAACATCCAAAATTTTTTTTACTGATTATTTATCTGGATCATACGCGCCCTTGACATTGTTCAAATCTTTGAGATTTTTATCGTCCCACTCAGCATGAAACGTTTCTGAAACCTTTCAGAAACACTTCAGCATGATTGCAGGTGAATCATTACATTTGAAATATATCAGAAAGATTTCTGTAACGTTCCATTTGCAACATTTCAAATGAAGCACTTCAGCATGATTGCAGGTGAATCATTACATTTGAAATATATCAGAAAGATTTCTGTAACGTTCCATTTGCAACATTTCAAATGAAGCATTTCTGCAACGTTACGTTATACTTCTTAAGCTTTCTGAAACGTTACATGCCGAGCGGAATATGAATGACATGATGCCCGTATGATATTTTGGTCAATTTTGTTCCATGCTTGGGTTAAATCCAATTTAAGTTACTCCATACTTGTGTGTTTTCAGTACAGTAAACTTAGATCGAGAGAGAATGTTGGGTCAAAGTTCGTGCTTTACGAACGATCATAAATTTTCTTCAAGTAATTTTTACATTCCTCTGGCTTTATGCGAGAGCGTCGAGTCTTGATTGTACCGTACCGAAATGTTTGCAAGCTAGGCTCCAACACTTTGAGGTTAAAGCTAAATTTTAAATTTTTTGACCGTTTGCGACTGTTCGTGACACTAGTGTAATGCGATTTGGGCTCTAAAATTTTAGAGATCAAATTGTCTCAACATGAGCTACTTATATGCAAAGTTTTAGACATATCAATTTTTTTTTTGTTTACACCTGGCATAAGTATGTACACTCTGCGTGTAGGGTACTAAAAACAAAGTGTGGTTTTAGGTGGCATTGCTAATATGTGTGCAAATTAAGATCCTTTTGAAAAGCATAAAACAATAAAACAGAGTTGCTACGCTATGCTAAAATAAAGTAATTAAGACTGACATTTTATGCTGTGCTCTGCGGCCTCCTCATCGATAAATCATTATTATATGAAATAAAAACAAAACTCAAGAAATCTAAGCACAATACAACAACAACAACAGCAGCAAACAAAAAATTCAAATTTCCTTCAAGAGGGAAAACTTTTAAAATATTCATTATCCAAAAAAAAAACAGAAAAAAAAGACAACAAGCAACAATAGCCACAAAAAAAAACTGAAAATAAATTGTAGCATAAGCTTAGGCTTTTTGGGGGCTATATTGTTTCTACATTAAAATATCATTAACTAATATATGAAAATGTTTTAAATAATTTATGCGGCTTTTTAAAAGGCAATGGCACGAATACGTTGAGAATTGTGGGGTGACAAAGGAAATTGATTGTTGAAGTATATGAAGACATGAAAACAATTCGGGACATGGTACATTACCATTGGAGTAAATAACAACAAAAAAAAATTAAGAGTACAAAATAAGTGGAATTAAGAACAAACTCAAGAATTTTAAAGTCTCTGAACTTGTTGTTTTTTTTCTTTTTGGATACATGTTATTCCCTTGGGTAATTTTGCCTGTATGCTTACGTCTTAGTAATGACAGCTATCATGAAATTTTGTAATGAAAGCTTAAGCTGCGTTTCCCTGAAGTTCAAATGAAATTCTTTAATTATTAAAATAAATCTTTTATGTTGGAATAATATTAAAAAAATACACATGATGAGCAAAATATTTCATTAGCTCAATATATTTTATGCTTGCAGGCATAATTTTCTAGTATAAGTCAACAAAAAATATGAAAAAATTAAGATTTTCGCAAAAAAGTAAGTTTTTTTTTCGATTCTACAGCTTTGTTTATGTCATTCTTTCAGAGCTGCCAAGACACTCAAATTGAACCAGCCAAGCCTGGAATTTCATGTCAAAGCTGGAGGCCGAGTAGGACTACAAAAATGTTTGTTATTACGGGGAATCGAACGATTTTTGTACCATGGACTTGATAGTTTTGTTGAAAGGTCATTAAGTTTTTTTTTTTTTTCTTAAAAAAAATTATAATTTTTTCTAATAGAAGCTCTTAGTAAGAATCAAATCATAGCATTAAAAAGTCATTAAAAATGGCCTTTTTTAAAGTAGTGCTTAAATTATTAATTCTTCACTATTTTTACAGCCGCTATTTGAATATATTTTGTTGCTAAGTAATTTTAGCACACCATGACGTATGCGCAACATTATTTCATTATGCAAATGCCAACTTATGTAGCAGAGCTGCAAACCATTTAAAAACTTAATAATTTAAAATAAAATAATGTTCATAAGGAACTGCATAACACATCGCAACTCTAGTGCTTATATTCTTAATTCAGTACAATTTTAATAAAATTATACAATTAAACATTTATTAAAATAAATAACGCATGGCATGGTCATTATTTACTTATTTTGTTGGGTGCGTTTTTACTTTGCTTCTGTTTCATTTGACTAACCCTACAGTTCAATTGCTGCTTTGCTGTTTCTGCATTTTATTTTATTTACCTTTAAATTATTTTCAACTTTTCGCTGCTGACTTTGTAAATCTTACCGCAATTTTAGTATACCTACCTAGCAGGCACCCCCATTTTTTGTGGCCTTTGCATTTTTAACCACTTTAAAATTTTATTAAGCGGTTAGTGGTAAATGAATTTATACTTGGCTGTTATACCGCTTAATAAAATTTCAAAGCGGTTAAAAATGCACCGGCCACAAAAAATGGGTTTGCCTGTTGTGCGCATAAATGTATTTATAACCCAGTAGAAACTTCTAGAATCGCTTATTTTTAAAAATATAAAATTATTTTCGGAATAAGAAACTGATATTCATTGCTTCACAAATAAAGAAAGAACAAAAATAACCAAGATATTGATTTAAGTGATCGACAAATGATACACAAGTACCTATTAAAGCACACCGAATAAAAGATGTAAGTTCGTCATTTTAGGTAATATTCTGAAGATGCTGCTTGAAGCTTTCCTAGTAGCAGATAAAGTTTTTATAGCTTCTTGTAAAGGGCTTCTTTTAAACAACATATTATATTAAAAAAATCTTTATAGAGGCTCCTAAAAGCCATTATGTCTTAACATATTCCCCTCTATATTATCTCTGAATCGGTACAGTATCATTCTGAGGTGTTTAAAAGACACCTTACAAAGGTTTAAAAAAGACTTGCGCAAAAAAAGGACTTGAACCCATGTCCCAGTAATTCATAGTACTGCGAGCTTATTCACTAGGCTACATGTGATATACACTCAAATAGAGACTGCTCTGGTTCTTTTTTTTTCTCTCCTATTCGCAGGTTTTCTCTTATTCGCAGTGACAGGCAAGATTGAAAATTTGGTATGTACATATTATTTGTTTATTTTAAATTTAATTTAAATTGTATAATTGTTCGTCTCTCTTGTCGTCTTCTCTGACTGTAAACGAAAAAAAAAAATAATAAAAAGTCATTTCATTGATCAGTAATCACACTAAATTTTCTTGAAGAATTGTTCCATAGTGGTTTGCTTTATCATTTTTTTCGTCATTTCTTCTTCCATTAAAATTATGCATTCTGAGACCTTATTGAAAATTACCGTTTCTCCTCTGGTCAGTGAAGTTTGTTTCAAACGTTCAAACAATGAAAGCATTTCGGCTGAAGTCAACAATTCCATTTCAGGCGATTGTGACTCGCTCGCTTCTTCCGATTCGGATTCTTCCAATTCTGTAATCATTGTGCTTGTAATCGCAGCTACATCAATCCAATCATTTTCCGTGTGCACATCATAATCGATTGCAATGAATACATCTACTGTCATTTGGGTCGCATGTATTCGGTGCATTAGTGACATCAATTCACTTGAACCGCTTTCGTTTGTATTTAAGACAATGTTTTGATCGTAGACGTCAAAATTGAATCCGCCACGTTTAAAAGCACTTTCAACACAATGTGGTGTGACAGCATTTGTCGAGCTTACGCGCACATCTACTTTTTTTCACTGCGAATCAATTAGGACGAAATGTAAATGACCATCATTCACTGTCACCCACGATTTCAACAACAACAAACAAAACAGTTAACCGTTAGCCGATCGATTTCGAAGAAAATAATGAGCATCAACAAAAAAAAAAAAAAAACAAATCAACGTTTTTTGCTAAAACACAATTTCGAATGAGTCTCATCTCATTTTCTTATTGGGAGGTTCCCTTACGTTCTCTTATTGGCAGAATAATTCGTATGAAAGTTCAAACTACGGTTCTCTCAATTTCTCTTATTAGCAGGATTCTCTTATCTGTGGTTATCTTATTGACAGGTTTAAGTGTATTATGTTACACGTTAAATGCGAATCATATTTTTCCAACATTTGTCTTAATAAAGTGTATTAAGAAGACAAAAAATGGACAGTAATCCCACATGTTCTTTTAAGTGGCTTTTGTATCAACGGTTTAATGACATACACTTGGAAGCCAGTCTTATGACTTTATAATTAATTTATTATGTACGTTATAAAAATACTCAAAAGACATGCCACTTAATGTCTTTATAATGAGCATTTAAAGTGCATATTAAAGGATTTTTTACGTTTCTCATTATTATGGCTTTAAATGTTGCTCTAGCAAGATATTTTAAATAACGACGCCAAGTTATTTTGATGCCATCACTGCTTTGTAAGCTGGATTTTTTGTCTTGATAACTTCCCCGTATGTTACTAGGGATTGGCAAGGAAATATTTGAAACAAGACTGTTGGCCTTTCTAAAAGACTTGGTACGGTCAAATAAAGAATTTTTGAACTTAAAATTCTTGACCAGCAACATTTTCTATGGCTCATCTTTTTAAAAATCAATGTTAAAGTTTCTAGACTGGTAATACTACATAACTGCATTTGGCATTAATTTGTGAACTTAATTTTTGGGAATTGTTTGTGTACTGCATCCCTAGTAAGAATAATAAGACCTTATCAACCCATCACATAGCGTGTTTATTTTTTTCTTTATAAAATTGCGCGGTGAATAAACCTTTAAGTGGAAAAAAGAAACATAAGCCTTCACCACTAGCTTCCAAGTGGAGGCGCGAAAAGTAATCCTGTAGTGTTCGTTCGAGGGCAAAACATGGTATGTTTTTCAAAAGAAAACAGAAGAAATACGAGTTTTTATGAAAAATAGATTTGATTAAAAACATCAATTCATTACATATTTTTCGATATCTTACATCCTATATCAGATTAAGGATAAACTAAATATTAATAATTTATTTGCCATAGAATAGTTGAGAGCTTAAAAAATTAGAGCAGATTTTGGTAAGGTAAAATAGCATGTGCAAAAAAGTCCAATAAAGAATATGTTGACGTGCTAACAGGCCTGCTGTAGGAAAGTATATTTGTATTTTTCACTGACTTTGAGTAAAACTTTTGTAAGCATTAGCGTATGCATATAAAAATTTATTTTCAAAGTATATGAGATAATGTAAAATTTTAAATGGTCAATAACAAAGCTACATACGAGTATTTTTAGGCACTTGTGAGCACTTATAATATTTTTGGAAAAAATTACGATGCCAAGCAAATTTAAATGTCTGTTTGTGTTTTGACATAATAGCTTAATTAGTTTTTAGAAATATTTTAAAAAAGAATAATAACAACACAGAATTCAATAAGCAGCATTACTATAAGCAACGAAATTTTTGTGTGAGGTTTTGCATAATCCTAAAAAAAGGATATTTAACTTCAAAAAATTAAGAAACTAAGTATGCTGGAACCTTCTTTAGCACAAATATGTTGTTTCAAAAAAGTAATTATTAAAATCGGCGAAGTATAGCTTGCGCCAAACCGTTACAAGCCATTTCCTTATAAGCAATTTTATACAAAAATATATGTATAAGAAAATTGAATAAAACTGTTTACGTTTAGAAAATATTTTTTAAATTTTGCCAAAAGCTAAGCACTTTTCTTTATATATCTGTGTTTTTATCGGTAGAGCTTGTTTTTCCGTTGATAAATATAAAATCAGGCTGGATATGCCAACACAAGTAAACCAAGAAATAGAAAAACAAAATCTTCTGCGCCCCTAAAGTTATGCTTCTGTAAACATAAAATGACCTGTGACTTTTTTTTGTGTACTATATATATGTGCAAAAGTGTTTGTGTGTGTGTGTACAATTGTATTTCCGCTTTAATTTATACGCTACGTTTTAATCAAATGGAATCATATCGCGGAACAATTTTGCCACTGGCAACACTTGGAGCTTGACACCAAAATGCAATTACGAAAAATCGGTAATCGCTTTACCGCAACCAATACTTAAACAGAACATACAAAACTTTACCATTCGATGTGTGATTGTGTGTGTGTGTGTCTGAATTTCGATAGGAGCGTAGAAATTAAGTTGATTAATATTTTTGCCACAGATGAAATACCTACATACGTGTGGCAAAAAAGGGAAAACTTTCATTGATTTCATTGATTGATGGGGTGCGAAAGATCCTTGAAGTTTAGTGTTGAATTGTAGTTACAAACTCACTTCGATTAATGACGAAAGTAAAATTATGGCTTGGAAAATTGTCGGAAAACTCAAACAAAAATAGTAATCAACAACTGCTGAAACAGTTGGGGCAAATTGGAACTAAGAAGCAGACCGATAGTGAAAATTTACTGCTAAAGGAATGGTAGTCAGAACTTAACTTTTTTGTCTCAAAACTGTTTTTGGTGTAAAATATATTTTATTTTGAAATATTCGAAATTGCCAAGGAAAACTTGAAAACTCTTAGATAGGAGACGTCAAACCCACTGTTTGTAATATTTTCAAATACTCATATTCATAGCCGTCAGCCCCTTAAGCAGGGGAGGTTTGGCCCCCGGACCTTAATACAGCATTAAACGGGGTTCCAGTCCCTGGACAACTGAGAGTAAGCCAGCTATTCACAAGCAAAAATAGCAACTAGCCGTTCCGCCATCATATTAAATGGTGTTAATCATTGGCTACGGCTTGAGGTTAGCAATGGCCAAATGTAAACCCCGATGTGCTGAGTTGTGCACCCACATCAATCAAGTAAAAAGAATAATAAAACGAGCATTCATCGCTAATAAAATAACAATTTAAGTTTCTAAACTCTGATTCTCTAATTCTCATAGCACCATTATTCCGCACAGAAAAGCTCAATGTACTCGTACTATGTAGATACATGTATGTTTAAGAAAATACAAAAACAAAAAATAACTTTTTTGAAAAAATCACTATGCCTGAATTGGGAATTGAACTCGGTTTCTTTGGACAAAATAAAAATTAGAGGTCAGCACGAGTGCACTTGAAGCGATCATCAAGCCACTCGCAACGATTGCGAGTTCATCGAAAATCAAAACAAATCGAAACACCAAGCAAGAGAGGTGAGTGCTCGCACTTGCAATTGCAATCGGCATCGAGTAGCTCGTTGTCTCTTAGTGCTCTAGCTCAGACAGCAGATTTGCAGAAAGTCAATAGAACTATTATAATCGATAGCGAGTACAATAATCTGATGACTCAGTAAGCGAGCGTGTGAGAGCTGGAAGAGCTAAACAAACTTCGAGCTGTGTGCTGTTTTTCAAATACTTAGTGGAATTTTCTAGATTTTGTTGCACAACTCTTAAAGTTATTTCCCATCAAATTCATATGAGTAAATAAGAAGGTACACGATTATGGAACTTCATTAATTTGATGAGGTTTTCAAATATTAAGTTTTTTTGTGCACCAGTGCAAATTGCTGCGCATTCAGGTTACACTTCTAATCAACGCGACTATGAAATTTCTCTTGAACTTGGAATAGGGATAGGCTGCTGCAGTAAATGAAAAAAAAAATCGATGAAAATGCAATTTGCGCTCGAGCTTCACGCTGATGTTAGGAAATAGTGCGGGGCAAGAGATTGGCGCCTGTATGACAATTGCTGGCTTAAGATATTCGCTGTAACTGTGGATTTTCAGTTTTTTTTTTCCCTGATTTTTTTTTCATGCTGCTAGGTATCGCTCGTTCTTTGTTTCAAGTTAAGGCTTTATGAACCAAACAACTAAAATGGTTTTTAAAATACTTCAAAGTCAGCAACAAATATGTTGCAAAACACACACCCATTCATTGAGCAGAAAAACACAAAAATCATTTATGAAAATGGGAAAGTTTTTCTGAAGGCATTCGTTTACGGTTTGTGTGTTTTATTTCCACTTTCATTTGTAAAACTTCATCAGTGTGAATGCGGCGCATTCGAGCGCAACAGCTTTTCCAAATGCAACAGCGCATTTACGATAGGGAAGGGAGACAAATTGAAATGCTGTAGCAGTAAGGCAACTCGGCAGCATGTTCGAGAAATTCAAGATGCAGTGGCAAAAATTGAAAAAAAATGAGTTGAAAACAAACTCTGGTTCTGCAATTTTCAGAAGCAAATAAAAACTGCACAGCAAAAGTGCGAAAAGTAAAAAGACGGCCAAGTTATTTGTACTGCTTGTTGTCTGTTTTCTTGCATAGTTTTAGGTAATCGATTGTTGTATTGGAAATATAGGTGATTTTTGAAAGAAAAATTGAAGGAGCTTTTGATTAAATTTTTTTTTAGGTTGAATTTTCTTCTCTGTTTAAAATTGTTGTTCTGAAAACAAGAAGTGCAGATTATTAAGTTCAACTCAGTTACAAGTTTTACAACAAACTCTGAATGATGCACCTCGTTTAATCCCCCGCACTCTATGTTATATTATGGTCCACACAAAACCTAGCAACCGCATAAAATTTATTAAAATTCGTTGAACCAAAAATAAGCACCACTCGCCATCTTCGTTGGCTTCGAGTAACCGTGGTTTCCAACACAATGGCAAACAAAATAAATTTCATTTAAATGCGAATTAAATGAAATAAAGAATGTTTCTGTCAAAAATAATATAGAAATTGTACACACATACAAGACATACAGACACACACACTCATTCCTGTAACTGTTACTAACAAAATTTCTCAAAATTTATAAAATAGTACATAAGTAGTGGAAACAAGTTTGCGTTTGTATTTTGCTGTTTGTTGGTTTTATTACTTCAAAGTTTTAAATCAAAAAAACTTGCTCAATGTCCCCCCCATACTGCCAACAGTTTTCAGTTAGCTCGGTAGAAAAACCACAGAAAAATCTGTTCCGTTCCCCATTGCACGTGGCACATAAAATTCAGAGTTACCATATTTTGATGTTTCAGGTTTTTTGGTTATATACTAAACTAGCTAAAATTGTACATATATAAATGTATAAATATCTAGATATAAGACTGGGCTATGGTTTTAAAGTTTTAAAAAGACAGGGCCGTATGGAGTCGTCCATAAATTACGTGAGTCAAAACAGAGGGAGAGGGGGTCCGGCAAAATCTCACCAAGGGGGAGATGAAATGATGAAATTTTGTTAGGTCGATCCAGACTATAAGCTTCTTGAACCTTACCAAAAATAATTGAAAAAGTGGGTGTGACACTCTTATGCAGTCAAAAAATTGGAATCAATTTTACTTAAAAACGACACTTACGATTTTCATAAAAGTTTTCAAGATAATACTAACAGAGCTGTCATCAATACAAGTTGAATAACTATGCTGGCAAAGTTTTGAAAATAAATGGGATTCGACGGGATTGCATCAGTGGGTGTGGCACCTCTCTTATTATCAAAAATATGTATACGTTACTTTAAGTGATTTATTCCCGCAATTGGTATGAAATTTGATGTAGATGGGTTACTTGCTGTAAGGCAGCAGTGGGCAATATAGAAAAAATGAGCTCATTTTAGCTCATAACATTAAACACGTCGTTTTTTCATAAGAAAAATAACCAAAACAACAAAAACTTCACTCACAACTGCTACCCACATTTTTATAGTTATTGTTGCATCATTCAGAAAATAAGAAATAAAACAAAAAAAACCGAAGCGAGCGAGCAAAGAAACAACAATACGCAAATTGAGGATAGCTTCTCTCATTTCGTTTGTACAGTGTACTTTTTTTTCTACACTTATGTATATAGTTTTTGCTTGATTCTTGGAATTGGTTTTAGATTTATTACAGATTTTTTTTTCGCTATCGAGATCGAATTTTGGGTGGGGTTTTTCTGTTGTGGAAATTGTTGCTTTTGCTGTAAATAGCTACTGCTTACAAAAACTTTGCCCATCTATGGTGTAAGGTATATCGGAATTAAGAGCGGGCGAATTAGCGTGGCACCGCCTGTGCAAGTAAAATACCCTAAATGACATATCTACTACATATCAAACTAAAATTTGTTGTAAGAAAGTTGTTTTATGGAACAGCTATTTATGAATCAAAATCGGTCTGGATTGCACTAGTAGGTGTGTCACCGCACCAAATTTCAAGGCTTATTACGGCATATCTCGCAAATTATTCAAGCTATTAGGATAAAATTTCAACCTCTTTCAACTTTTTCCTTAAATTTTTTAATTTTTTTTCGACTTTTTCAAGATCTTTCAATTTTATTCGACTTATTCAACTTTTTTCGAGTTTTTCAACCTCTTTCATTTTATTATATTGTTGATTTTTTCAGCCTTCTCAGCTGCTTCAATATTTTTAAACCTCTTTCAGAAGTTTCCGGTGTTTTTACTTTTCCAAAACTTTTCGAGTTTTTCAACATTTTTCAACTGTTTCCATATTTTTACTTTTTCAGCAATTTTTTACTTTATACAACTTTTTCAGAGTTTTCCAACCTTATAAAAAATGTTTCAACTATTTCAATCTCTTTCAATTTTTTGCAACATTTTGCACATTTTCTCGATTTTTTCAACCTCAAAACAAAAAACCGAACTATGGTCAGTCTCCTGGTATCTACTTGTGTTTTTACCTCCAAAGGAGTCGTTTGTGGTTAGCCACGGCTCGGTACTTTTGATATTAAGGTTTTACATTTACACATTTTGAAAGATTGTGTCATATAATATATGTGATGAGTTACGCGTAAATGAAACTGTTTGCAGAGTTACTTCAAAGTCGTATGTGCAACCCTCTGAGAAGGTCAGTGAGACATGCACCATATTTTCCATTCATAATTGTGTTAAATCTTTTAACAGATTCAGACAGATTCACTACTCACAAAAAATTTAGTGAATCTAGCAACCATTCCGTCTCACGGCGAAGTCTATGAATCTAAGTGTGTTTCAGAATCATTTCTAGTGAAGCCTGATTCATTTCGTTTCATTCCGTATGAGTGTTTCATGAGCTACTCATGAATCAAAGGCACGGATCGTATCAAAAAAGTTTGTGATACTTGCGTGGAACATTTTGTGAAGTTTTTCAAAAAGTGGGGAAAGGTCGAAGATTGTTTTTTGGCATAGTTTAGAGTAGCTCCGTATCCTGGAAAGGACCGCTTTGACCCATTTTTGGACATGTTTTTTTTTGCTAAAATCGATAAAAAATGGCCGTAAATGGATTTTAGACATCACTTAGGGTGGTTCGGTATCCCGGAAAGGACCGTTTTTGACCCATTCTAGGGATATGTCGAAAATGGATTTTGGACATCACTCAGGGTGACACCGGTCTCTGGAATGACCATTTTTGACCTGTTTTCAGATTTATTTTTTTTCTTTAACAAATGGAGAATTTTGGACAACAGTTATGGTGGCTCCGGACCCTGGAAAGGACCATTTTCAAGCATTTTGGTCTTTTTTTTTGTTCCAATCGATAGATAAAGCTCGAAGATGGCTATTTTCGACATTTCCCCATCGATTGGAACAAAAAAAAATTTAATTTTGTTCCACCCTAAAATTTTTTTTTGCTCCAATCGATTATGAAAGGTTAAAAATGGCTTTTGGACATCACTTCTTAGAGTGGCTACGGAACTTGAAAAGAACCAAACTGGTCGAAAACGGTCTGGAGCCACCCTAAATGATGTCCAAAATATATTTTCGACCTTTCCCCATTTATTACAAAAAAAAAATTTTCCGAAAATGGGTCAAAAATGGTCCTTTCCAGGGTCCTGAATCCGGAGCCATCTTAAATTATGTCCAAAATCCAGTTACGACCTTTCCCCATTAATTACAAGAAAAACAAATTTTTCGAATATGTCCAAAATCCATTTTCGAGATTTCCCTATCGATTGGAACAAAAAAAAAATTTTCGAAAATAGGTCAAAAACGGTCCTTTCCAAGGTTCGGAGTTACCACAAGTGATGTCCAAAACCCATTTTCGATCTTTTCCCATCGAAAAAAACAGTCTTTCTGTACTACAGTTCAACATAAGTGGCTCAAGATATTCACTGCTTCATGAATCTGAATCCATGTGAGTGCGAGCTTCACACGCATTCACATTCACATTCGTCACATGATTTAAGTTCATCATAGCTTACCACACTATGTCATTTGCGGCGATATATCTCTATATATTTTCATGGCAGCTAACCAAAGTGGCAACCCTGTCACCGTTATTAAATTTTCTGTAACTAATTATTCGTTTTCTCTCTTATGGCAACAACTAATATTTTTTTAAATATTTTTTGTTACCTTATGAACCAATTGTTTTTGCTAATGCTACCATTATGGTTGCGCATACTTTTGCAGTTTGCCCTAGGGGCGTGGCAGTTTGAATATTCATTTGTTTTCATGTTGATATCAAATGAATAATTTTGTTAACTGAAAAATTTGCAAAAAACATTTTACATTTTAAAATAAAAGCTAAGTTGCCATCTGGTATCGCACTCTAACACTAATTTTAGTAATCAGTGCTACATATATTGCTATCTTTGTCGCGCATGAGTTGGCAGCTGGAACAAGCAGCACGTGTTTGTTTTGCTTAATTCCTTAGCTTTAGTCTTTTGCCTGGGGATGCGTTGATGCCGGAGTGAGTGTGATAGGGTTTTGCATCTATTAAGTTCTGGTGTCTGCTTCAAATTTCAATTAAAATATGTTTAAATTTACCTTTACCCACTGTTGCTTTTAAGTCCCCCCATCCTTTTTATCTCTCGCTCTCTCTCTCTAACTGACACAAGCTTACACATTCATCTATCTTGCTCCATTTTAGTGTATTCATAGTAATTTACTTTTTTTTTCTTATATCGAAATTGTTGTTGCTATTATTTTTGTTGTTACTGTACAAGTGAATTAATATTTATGTACCTGTAACCCATCTCTTTCTCCTGGTTTCATCCTTGTGATTCTTATAGATAGACACACTTGTTCCTGCGGTTAAAGTCGAATTTTTGAGGTTTATCTAGCGCTTTTTTTTTTTTGTTTTGGAAATATGTGAGAGTTTAATTTCAAAATGATTAACTGAGATGAAAGGAAATGGAATTTTTTTTTTTGCTCTGTTGCGAAGCAAATAATTAATTAGAATGCGTGAAACGCTGGCAGTAAGGTGCCGGGAAGCGTGCGATGCAAATAAGATGAATAAATCAGACAGTGAGGTGTTTGAATGCTAATTATAGTTTAATGGAGCGCAATCAGCAATGCGGTATTGTGTTTATTGAAAACAACAAAGCAGTGAAATAAATTTGAGGTTTTAAATAGTGGGTAATTTGTTTCGATTTTGAAATAACAGTGAACTCAAAGCAGAACTTATTTTCCACGTTTTTAGACGAAGCAATTTAGACCGCTCAATCTTATTCTCAAAAGTACAAAAATAAATAATATTTGCACTTACATTTAAATATCTTACTATTACATCCAATAACAGCACTTTAAGCTGACTGAGTAAAAATAAATTCAAGGACCTTTTTTTTGCTTCAATTAGCGCTTACCAGGCCACAACCCTTGCAGATATTCGCTCATGTTTAACAAGACCGAGAACACGAAACTTTCAACCGCACATTCTATCCAAACGAAATAGCTGAGTGAGTGCATGTTTGGCTTCTAAAATTGAAAATTCTCATGACAGTGAATTTAGAGTTCCTCCACCTGCTTGTATCCCCGTAATTTATGCACTTAGCTGAATAACACACGCAAGGATGCAACGCATACTTTTGCAACTTAAATTAGACACATTTTTGTGGTACGATAGTGGATTTTGAGCAGCCAATAGTTGCAGTTGAATGAAATTCGCAACAAAAGTAATTAAGCGGGAAAAATGTGTTACACAAATCGATGACATAGAAATTCGAAAGTGTTACGGAAAGTTTCGCATTTTTGTGTTTTTGTCACATTACTAATCTGTCTTGTGCTGAACGCTAATGGAAAACATTTAGAAATCTACTTAAAACAAATACTGTACTCGTAACATTAACTGCCATCAAATAGGAATGAAGTGCTTAGAGCCACCTTGTAGGGAAATATATCACCAGTAGCAAGAAGTCATTTAAGTGTATTGAATCTCAGAGCCTCTTTACGTATCACGATTCGTTTCGTTTCCTATCTTATTTGTAAGCCTAAAAATATGCTAGTTATTCATTCATTAACCACAAGCTGCTAGATATTTTTGTTTTCATTTAAAATAAATAGCATATTTTCAGGCTTGAAAATTAGAGACGAAACGAGACAAATCGTGATACATAAAGAGGCGCTTAAGTTGCATTTAATTTTATTATGAGTGGCAATTTATTTATCAAATTTTTGTCGTCAACATGGGGTGAAAAAGGTATTAAGTGTAAAAAAAAAATCAATTTGCGAATTGAGCGAACATGAAAAATAAAATGGGACTTAGTAAGATTTAGATGAAGGCACTGCTATTTTCATGTTCGCAGATGTAATTGTGAATGAGTGAAGGCGCTTGGCTCAGGAAAACCATAATTTGGCTTTGCCAGCCACATTGCTTTAACACTACAGTCTGAACGTAATTTTATCATCGGTCAAATCATGAATGGGCAAAGTTTTAGAAGCAAGAGCCATACAAAAGCAACAATTACAACAACAGAAGAAATCCCACCGTAAATTCGATCTCGATAGAAAAAAAAAAATCAAAAGAAAAAATAGACCAAAAGCCAATTCCAAGAATCAAGTATAGAAATAAATGAAACAAACGAAATGAGAAAAGCTGCCCTCAATGTGCGCATTGTTGTTTCCTTGTTTGCTCGCTTAGGTTTTTTTTCGTTTTTTTTTCTGAATGATGTAACAGTAAGAATAATGCAAATCCCAACAACAAAAATATGCGTAACATTGGTGAGTTTATGTGTTTGTTGTTTTGGTTACTTTTCTTCAATTAATGACGTGTTTGTTGTAGAGCCACAACTGGCTCGTTTTTCCTATTTTGCCCATCGCTGGCTGAAATTTAACATTTCGCCAATGAAGTAAATTTTTTCGCTACTTAAAAACCTTTTGCTCACCGCTCAATACAATTAAATTTTTACAGCACAATTTACATTTTCACCGCCCTAAACAATATTTCACGTTCAAAGTTATTTTTTCCTCCACTCACGAAACACTGCTTGGTTAACTTTTCATTACTCGTTTATAATTCAAGCTTTACAACAAACTTTTTCATCAGAGCATAACGCCAAAATTTGATCTATCCCTTGGCTCTGAATACCGGATGTACTCTTCCAAAGGTTTTTAACACGCTAAAGTTGATTCCAAGGTCAGGATTTTTCTAAAAGATCCGATTACTCTATACCAAAATTGCGAAGAACACGAATTTTTTGAGACATTTGACGGAAAGTTACATCGAAAGGTAATATTTTTATATGAAACCGCTCCCCTTCCCCTTGAAAACCAAGGTTAAATTTTATCGATATCTTTTTTCTTCTCCGAAGTATCGTAAATTTTATATAAAAAAATTTTTTTCTTTCATAAGTTATGTAAAAGAAATCAAAATTCGACATCGTGAATCCAGACGCGAAAATCGAGTTGACCGTTGTAATCTTTATAAAAAATAATATAAATTAATTTGATTTAATATGAAGTTATAAAGTTTTTTCCTCGGGGTTCCATTAGGGTTCTGGTACTTAAAAGCTTTCATTTAATTAGCTATTTTTAAAAGTTGGCAACTTGACTGATTTTTCTTCATAAATTCCGCAAAATCTACTATCGGTGGACACCTAGCCTGACACATATTTTTAAAGACCCTAGAATCCTTTTTACAGCAATTCCTATTTGGGTTTTCCCACTCATAACTCATACAAATATTTAGTTATCATTAATCTAATGAAAATTTCGTCACTCTACGCGGTAGCATCATCAATCTTGCTCCATCATTGTCAACCGAATCATGATACTCTTAATATCATATTTGATCCAAAGTCCTGTTTCGTGTGTTTAGTTTTTGTGTGCGTGCGTGCGTGCTTGTTTGTGTCATCATGATATACTTATGTGCTTATGTGTGTGTGCGTAATTTTGCTGACTCTACACTTTTTCTCAAAATTGATTACTTTTTGTGCGCATTCATCTTTAATGCAAATAATAAGTAATAAAAATTATTACAGGTGTACACACTTCCATCCTTTGCTTACGCTTCTATCTTTTTTTTTCATGTTCCTTTCGTTTTCACTATATTGGCCAATATGCATTTTATTACATTCCACTTGAACAGACCTGAAAAATTTATGGGCTATCTGACCCCATATACCTACACATAATTTATGGCATCATCGACGTCCTTTTACCATTTATTATCCTGTGTCAATAATTTTACGCTTGAGCATTTTTTGATTTACTTATCCTGTGTCAAAGTTTATACAGATAACGTTACAGTCCATCGAATCCACCTTTTCTAGAGAGCGCCACACTTATTGCTGTCTCTCTCTCTCTTTCTTTCTTTTATATCCGTTTTGCTACGCATATGTCAGCAAGTTTTATCAATTTTATCACTCAATTCATAGAGAAAAACGTGCCCGCTAATTTTACTTTGCGATGAAAACTTAATGAGGGACATTGTTCTTGTGCATCGCATTTATTTGAAATATTTATCGGGATTGTTGTAATTTAATTAATGGATGGTCAAACAAAAATAAAAGAATTATCGTAAGGAAGGAATATTATTAAATGATTATGAGAATTATTAATGCATTTTAATTAAACAAAAAACTACCAAATTTATACCGAATTCTTTTGAGTCTTACAACCAATTGTTCTTTTTTTTTTTTAACAAAAACATCATAAGAAATTTACTTGTTCAACAGACAAAAACTTTTAATGAATGAATTTGATGTGAGTCACCAATTTTCTTAAACGACTCCTGCACGTTCCTCTTCAATGTATTCACATTTGAGTCTTCCACGTTGATAAAGTGCGCACTTAAAATGTGGCAAGAGAAAAAACTAAAGTTTTAGCTGAGCATCGTTGGAATGGTTACTTGGTCAAACGTTTTATTCGCGCTACAATTTAAGTGGTCCATGTTCTGTCATTCACTTCACTTTCATTACATCACAATTGAGTTACTTTTTCCACGTAGTAGTGGTAAAATGTGACTTTTTTTTAGTAGCAAAATTTGGAGCACTTGTTTGAAGAAAGAAAGAGATACACTTCAGTTTACACTGTGCTATAAAAATTTAGCTGTAGCTAACTAAGAATATATATAAAACAAGCAGATGCCCGCGACTTTGTACGCGTAGCCTGTTTTTCTGCGAAGGCAAACAATTTACTTTTTTTTAAATAGAACAACAGTCAATTTTGGATACTTCTTCACAGATCTAGAGTTCTTGTTGTTTTCTCTTCCATAAATATTCCATTGCATTGCCATGTGAAAGACAAAAGCAAAGCACACACACAAACTAACACATTCAATTAGCTTAAGTAGTACACATTATCACACATGTTGTCCAACATCAATGTTCGATAATGTGAACTCTAGGACCGACCGCTTGACACACATGTTGGATGGATTTCAAAAATTGTTGATTTTCCTGCTGGCTTGTCCAACCATACAACCTGTGTGAGCTGACTGTCAAGCCTAGTGAACATTTTTCATTTTAAATAAGATTTCATGGACGCTCATAAATTGTTCTGCAATAGATGTTTGATGGCATGCACGAAAATGTGAACTTAAAGCAATATTGACATGTTGTCAAGCCATGTAGGACAGCATGTGTGTTTTTTATGTGTGAACCTACTGTAATTTTTTCTAATTCTTCATTGTTCAAAAATTCCGCGTTGTTGTGTTGACAAATTGAGAATGAGAGCGAGAGCGAAAGTAAAATTCCGTTTTTTGTCTTCCATTGCATTGCCATATAAAAATAAAACGCACACACCCTTGCTAACCCACTAACTTGCTATTAAACGATTTGTTATGCTTACATGCTTCTTTCTATGTGTGAAATTCATTTTTTTTAGCAATTTTAAAACTTAAATATTTTGATATTTAAGAGGAATATCGTGATAATTTTAATTCTATGTTAAGATCAAGCGCCTAAGAAAGATAATTAAAAAAATTTGATCGAAATTGATTCAGTAGATTTTGCGTGAGTCCCGTTCATCGAAAACGGCTATCATTTTATTTATATAGATTTAGTATCAATCATTGAAGAAAAGTAATAATTTTTATTAATTATTAATCAATTAATTGTGCAGCGGCAATGCAAATGATACTTCCTTTAAACGCCACGTCAGTAGCTGCTATTCAGTATAATTAAAGCAAATTAATTTTATGTTCAGTTTGAGAGGGTTCGTTCGCTTTTGTATGGCCTAATTTAATAAATTAAAATTAAGCATATTATTCTACTAATTAGTGTTTTCTAAAGAAAATGCCAAAGGTAAATTTCGTACTTTTGTTTAACTGGAAGCTTTATGAATTGTAATGTAATTGAACAGCTAAGGAGAACTATGTAACTTTAATGAGGCGAATTCTATAGAAACATTTTATTCTTACTTACGAAATTGTTCAATGTTTCTTTTGTTTTATTCTTAAATTTCTAAATTTAAATTTTCAAGGAAATTTATGGTTTTGCATTTTCTATTGTCATGTTCATGCTGTAATTTTGCATGGCAACAATTCATGGTATACAATTCAATTCCTAAGTCTGTCCAAACTTAGTTCTTGTAATACTGAAAGGTTACAGCTTTCTCATTGTCGAAAGCAAATAATTTTGTGTCAATGTTTTGTAGCCAATGAAATGAAAGCTTCTTATGCAAGGAAAGTTAGGTGTTTAATTTTAGAAAAAAATTTTTTGGTAAAATTTCTTCTCCATTCTTTGCATAAAATATAGTCCTTTCAAAAAACTTTTTACTCAATATATGTTTAGTAATTTGTTTATTTATTTATTAAGATGCTAGTGGTACCGCGGTTTTGAACGCTTAACTTCCGATGTGTTTTTTTTTTCATAATGAAATTACTCCCTTAACATCTCGATCTATGTATATTCTCTCTTCAAAATTAACAAAGAAAAACAATCGAAAGAGAGTTTGACCTTTGAACATCGATTCGGTAGAAAAGAGAAAAAAAAAACAACAATAACAACACTGAACAGCAATGCAAAATCAAATGACCATTTTTGTGTGAGGTCGCACAAAATCTTAATCCTAAAAATAGGATATTTAATTTTAAAAAATAAAAAAAGTATGCAATATCCTTTTTTAGCACAAATACGTCGTTTTAAAAAATAAATTATTAAAATCGGTTCTGTATATTTTACGCCAAAGCGTTACAAATCATTTTCATGATTTCATCATGCTTCATATGTACTTTTTAGGAAATCTCATAATAATGCTGTTCGCTATTCCCGCCAGTACTTAATGGAAAGAAAGTGAGGTTTATTAGGAAAACCTCTGAAGTTATTTCGAATCAAAGTTTTGCTGCTCTAATGGAAAATAGAATCTTAAAAATATAAAGAGTTTCAATAAGCAATTCATTCGTTTTAATTCCTAATGAAGTCATAATTGTACAAAACAATTCATAATTCTACACTCAGAAAATAAATTTGGTAAATGTAACCAAATCGCAGGTAAGAATTTGCTAACCTTACTAACCTGGGATTCAGTTAGCCACAAAATTTTCTCAAAAAACGAAAAAGATTTTTTTTTATCGTATTCCCCTTTCCCTCCTTGCTACTTTGCTTATTAATTGGAACTTAATTGTTGCATTTTAAAAACTTCAAAGAGAATTCAAATTTTTATTTGTCACCGATGAGATTCGAACTTAGTTAGGTCTCCTGCGTTATGTCACTGTTCAGAGGTGCGCACATCTTAGCCAACTGAACTACTCATATATTGCGTGAAACTAAAAGCATATAAGTACTGCGCATGTAAAAACACAGAATGCCTAGGTTCGAATCCCACTGGATGCAACAAAGAAATGTTTTTAGAACAATTTATCAGTTTAATGTGTTAGCTGACGCAGGTTAGACATTTTTTTCTGAGTGTACTGTAAAAAACCTTTCATATAACATTGAGATTAAAATACAATACAAAGCTATTTTCCAAATTTGTAAAATGTAATTAATATCGAACAAATTGGTAATTACGTCCATAAACGTGTACGAAATATATAAATAATATCAACAATTAATTTCCTGTATTAAAAACAACATATTGACCATAACAAAGGATTCAACTGAAGGATGCTCGCATAATTTTGGCATGCGATATAATTAATAAATATTTATCTGGCTGCACTTTATTAAATTAATACCTTAGGACATGTACAAACATGTACAGAAAATTATCATAAATGTGTAGCTACACTAACAACAAAAACAACATTTGTACGTACATAAGTGTGGTATTAGGGTGAAACAAACCAAAAAAAAAAAAAATGTGAATAAATTACAAATATGAGCTTATAAAAATATCATATGCTCCTGCACAATGCTGGGTTTTTCGGATGTATTTTGAGTTTTGATTCAAAACAGAAAAGAGTTGGAATTTTTTTTTTTCTTTTTAAAATAAATTGTTTTTTATATAGCTTGTTAGTGATTACAATTTTTGCAATGAAAGCTTAAGTTAATATATAAGGCTATGCTTTCAAATGGAAATGAGTGATTTTCGCCTGTAAGTTATTATAGCAAATCAATTTCTTAAAAACTTTCTTAATTGTTTCGTTTGCCCTTTAAGCTTTGTCAGCTGGATTGAATCTTATTCATCCGATCGTTCACTTATACTATTTATATGAGATTACCATGAAAATGGCTTGTAACGCTTTGGCGCAAAATATACTGAACCGATTTTAATAATTTCTTTTTAAAAACAACATTTATGTGCTTAAGAAGGTTATTGAATACTTATTTTTTAGAATTAAATATCCGTTTTTGATTCAGTTTTACCAAAACCTCACACAAAAATTGTCGTTTTGCTATTTTGTTGCTTATGCTGCTTCTTGAATTTTGTGTTGTTATTGTTGTTTTTTTTTGTACTCATTTGTTCAGTTTGTATTTGGTTTCGAAGTTCAAAGGACAAGCTCTCTTTCAATTGCTTTTTTGTTGGTAATTTTGAATAAAGAATATAGACTGTAATGTTTAGAGAATAATTTCATTATGAAAAATGCGAGTACGAAACCGCGGGTACCACTAGCATCAAATAAAATTTCGGAGTATGTTTTTCCTCTCCCTTAAGCGCGCAACAGGTGTTCCACAAGAAAGTTACCTGGGTCCGCTCCAATTTATTTTGGGCAATAGATGATGTTACCACATGTTATTTAAAACTCTCATCTATTAGTGTACGAAGACGACGTGTAACAATATAGGAACGTGGAGGGGATTGGTGATAGTTTTCCACTTCAGTCCGACTCTAAATCTTTTGATGTTTGGTGTTCTGCGAATAACTTATGTACAACTTAATCTTGATAAATGACAAACCATTTAATGAACATATTTATCAAATTTCGATTTGCTCCACCCTAATAATAAACGCTTGTATTGTGTCAGTAGACGTACATATATTAATTTATCGCTAACTTAATTCGTAATTTTGTTTTTATTTGAAAATACGATTACATAACGAGTTTATTGGGCCTCTTAATGATATCTTTTAGTTTTCTATATGCTTAATAATACACTCAATGTGATGTGAAATAATTTATAATTATTATTTTATTGAGCTTACTGTTCAGTATAGTGTGCTTAAACACAAAAAAAAATTGCATAAAACAAAGACAAAACAACAAAAAAGGACAATAGCTTGTCATACTAGTGTGTCATCAATTGCTAAATGAAATCATCAGTGACCTCTCAGTCGAGGCAGTAAGCCTGACATGCTTTATTTTTTTCATAGATTTGTTGAGGATCCAAACAAAAAGTGCAACAAAGCAAAGCAAATACTCTTTTTTTTGTTTATTTATCTTTGTTTTTGTATAGAACACAATTATTCATAATTTTTTTAATTCTTTCGCAGCTAAGCAAACATTAAAATACAGGATTTTTTTCATAATTTCCAAAGTTCTTGAAGCAAGGAGCTCTGTATGTCTATATTTTTGTGAAAAGGCAACAGATAGACCGAGCTTTTCAAGGAAACTTCGGGGAGAATAGACACTTTAGTGTACATGAATGCAAACTACATGCATGCGTCTTATTTTTAGTTTAAGAAAGCAAAAGAAAACTTAGAAAACAAAAATCTACAGATACAGTAAAGAAAGCAAAAATGCATATTGTGTGGTTCACGATCTTTTTATCTACAAAAAAAAAATTTGAAATTTATGAGTTACGAAATTACCATCCTGATATTGCTCATCCTGTTTTTTTGGACGGGTAATGTCCTCTTTTAATAAGTTGTAATTTATTATCCAGCTATATAAGAATAATTTTGTAATAATTTGTTCTAATTTGTTCTGTTTAAAGTTAAAGATGCAGCAATTTTAGAGTAAATTTATAACATTTTCCATAAGCTTTTGATTGGAGTTGTCCATTTTCATTTTTTTCTTAACTTAACTTTAATTTTAAAAAATTTATATATATGTGTCCTTTGCAATGATGAATATTTTAAATTTTATTTTTAATATTTTTTTTTATAAACTTGGTTTTAAAACAATGTTTTTTTTTTAAATTACATAGTGCTTAATGTTAAAGACAGCGCGAGCTCATAGCAAATCGCTGTGCTGCGTTGTTTCAACCGAAGCACTCCCATTACGAAAAATTTTATTTAATAAATATTTTTGTTTCAACTCACATTTTTGAATGAAGTTATGTTACTCATACCATATTTTACAAAAATAAAGGGATTCCGGAAAAATAGTGTCAAATTAATAATTTAAATAGTTTTCCAAAGATATAATCTATAAATCTAAGAAGAGGAAAATGAATTCGAATTCGTTCCATTCCAATGCTTTTAGCATTTTAGTTAACTTCACTGTAGCACAATTGTTTTTTATTGTTATTTTTTTGTTTTTGCTAAAGAAATATAACACACACATTGGCCCACTTGAACGGAGACGTTAACATGACAAAACTATTTAACTACACTCTTGTGGTTTCAGTGTCGTTAAGATGAACTTCAAGACACTCAGACTGTTTGGGGACACTTAAACGAGTCAATTCTGCATTGCAACTGTATAAATTAGCTTTGGAATACATACGTTGAGATACAGTAAGAAGTTTCTCAGCACATTAACTAGCTATTGAAGCTTTAAATTATTTTATAATGTGTTGGATTAAGTGAAATGCAAGTAGGAAGTGAAGAATTCGAATTTATTATGGGTTATTTAAGAGATTTAATTTTGCATTTTAATTCATATTATTGTACTGATCATCATCTTTTGCCACATACACAGATGCATTTCTACACTTATACTTTAGAGGAGCTCAAAATTGCAGGGAAAGCTCGTTAAAAATCATGAGGCTAAATATGTGCGAACAAGTTTTTAATATGGGCATTTCTCTCATGTTGAACGGGACGGAAGTACACTTTGAAAGTGAAATAAAAGTCAAAGTAAAACACTTTTATTTTTTCTGTTACTTTAAGGAATAACCCTTTGGTAGCACTATATTGAGTGGAAAAGTTGATGCCAGACGTAATACTGGTTCCAAGATAGAGGCAATAAAAAAGCCATTCGAACTGGATAAAAAACGGAAATGTTTTTCATGGCTATCTATAGAAAAGCAGAAGTCAGCGAAACCTGCAACATTTTTTAGTGCGACTAACTTTAAAATGTTATGGAATAATGTAACTTTTTAATAGATTTCGTTTGATTGAAAAATCTCATTTAGATTTTTTCTTACAAGGCATAATATTCCATTCGATAGGGACATATTTTTCCATTTTGGTTCACTTGGGCAATTTTCTAAACAACTTTAATATTTATATAAATAAAATATTTAAGATGCAAGCAGTTATTAAAAAAACAAATTTAATGTTTATATTTATCAAATTAATTAGTGAGTTCAATTTTGACAAAGAAAAGAGGAAGGAGTAGATATTTTTCATAAAAGAATATAAAACTTGTCTTTTTGCTGTTAAAACATTTTTTCTGATATAGGCGTGGCACCGCCCACTAAAAAAATATATTTTTACTCAAGTTTCAATCTATCTACATACCAAATTTCATCAAAATCGGTGTAGTGGCACAGCCGTGATACCGTTTTTCCCCATTTGGAGCGATGCCACGCCCCCTTTGAAGAAATCAGAGTTTCTAATAACCTTCTTAGGATTCAATCTATCTTTGAACAAAATTTCATCAAAATTGTTTCATTAGCTTAGCCGTGGAAACGTTTTTTCCCGTTGGGGGCGTGGCACCGCCTGCTGTTGAAAAAAAGTATACGTGTTCCTCCTTCACTTCACAAAACTTCCAACAAAACAAAAATTATGCGATTATGTTGTGTTATAGTTAAACCGTTTTCAACTGCTTATTTATTACACTTATGTTTGCGAACATGACCAACTTCAAACAGCTCCAAAAATTTAAAATTTTAATTTTTATCCACTCGCTTTTTTTTTTTTGATTATGTACATGAAACTCTTTTAGTGCAAATATTTTGACACATTTGCCGCTGTTATCAATTTCGAAATGAGAACAAATGATGTTTTTCTACGTTATTTGTGACTTTAGAACATGAACTTAAGCAAATTAAAGTTCTACAATTAATAGAGATTGGTTTGATATTTTTGCATTGGTTTTAGCTAATTGACGTTGGGAGAGAGATTTTTTGGAAAGACTATCATCATGTATCACCTCTCTTACACATTTAAATATTTAAAATAAAATGTTATTTTTCCGCATGGGTTATTCCTTTGCATAGCTTTTGCCCACATGTGTAAAAATTGAAAGATACTTACAATGTTCTTCTTTGTTTTTAAAATTTTTTTTTTAGCTGCATTCAATTATGAACCCGCGGACAGGAATGAAAACATTTTATCGTTATTTATTTTACAATATTGTATTTTATTTTTTTTTGATTATAATAAAGTTTAACAATGCTTTGAGCAGAAATTTCCTGCTATTTTCAGAACAGTGCGTAAAAACTTTGAATGCTTGCAACATTTTGTATTATTTTATGAAAATATAAAAGCATGGATTGCCATTTGTATTAAAAGGTTCCAAGAAGAGTAGCAGCTTAGTTTTTCATCAACTTTTAATGTAATATCTTTGACTGACGCATAAGTCACAGGAATCAATTGCGCCGTAATTTATTTATGAATGACTTTTTTATTTTAAAAATAAAATTTATATCAATGAAAGCTAATAGTTTCTGGTATTTTTGTTTTTTTTTTTACGATTGGAAAAGCATAATTATTTTGATAACTGCAAGAAAAAAATGGCATACTCTAATTCCCTTACATGCAACTATTTTTTTTATAATAGAATTTAGCTACTACAGCTCTTAGCCTACTTAGCTATTAAGCTTGAAACATTAAATCAAGTAAAAAGCTTATTAAAATAATGATGAAAGTGATAAAATTATACTTTGATTTTGAATATGCATTCTGTGAAATGGTACTACTTATATTGTATATTATCGACCAGATGCCATTCGAATAAAAGTAAAAATTAATATAGTCAGAAATCGATTTTCAATGGATAAACAATACTCGGTGGAATTCCATGAACTGTAGTGAAAATTGCCATCACACAGACAACATTAAGTTTAAGGCAATGATTTTGAAATAAATACTAAAAAATGGTGTATCAATGATGAATATAGTTTGTAGGGCAAAAATATTGGAGCCATGGTTGAGAAGAGATTGTTCTCGAAAATTGGCTATACGAGGAGTATACAACGAAATAACAGGTAAAATATCTTAGCTTTATGAAAATAAGGTCAGGAAAAACAGTGAACACTGGAATTTCGAGGTTTTTTTTTATTATATTCGAGAGTATTTGGGAGGCTTTTTAAAAATGTTCCCTTTTCCGGAAAATTGTGTAAAACCTTATACAGCTATAAAAAGCTTCACATACTATATACCTAGCTACATATCAGTATGCAGCGTATCAACTTGCTAAAAAACTGTAACTGTCGATTGTCAGCTGAGTTCAAAAGCCGAAGCAACAGTTCACGAAGAGCTGTCGCAGTCGACTGTGAGCTATTGTCACATTAGTCGCAGCAGTTGCTGTCGCAGTCGTTGATTTTTATGTCATATTTAAAATTTTTCAGATGAATTGAATTTTTATGTTTTGCATGATTAAACTGCTATTTTTATTTTACTGAGTGTGTTACTCTTATTCTATTTATAAAAATAAGACATGCTAACGTGCTCCCTTTGGAAGCTGCTTTCAGATTTTCAACTGGGTAGGTATGAAAAACGTTTTCTATTGAATTAAAATTTTCGAAAATCAAGAAAATCGCTCGAAATTCGCGTGATGAATGATTTTTTCTGAAGCGTTTGATTTCGGTTGCTTTAAGCTAAGATATATTCCTTCTTAAATTTTTTTTTTTTTTTTTTTTTAAACTCGAAAATTGCTGGAAATTAATGTAATGAAATATTTTGCCTGAATCTCATCCTTTGGTTACTTCCCGTATAGAAATATTTCATCAGATTAAATTCGCATTTTATCGAAAAATCAAAGGTTTTCTGAAAAATTTACCCCTCAGAAAAGTGCTCGAAATTCCCATGGTTAAGCGACACTTTATGCATCATGATTCGTCTCGTTTCCTGTCTAATTTTCAAGCCTGAAAGTATGCTATTATATTTTAAATGATAACAGTTTTATCTGGACTGTGCTTTATGAATAATTAATCACAAATATATTTATAGGCTTACAAATTAGAGACGAAACGAAACGCATCGAGTTGCTTAAAAAGGTTCTAAGCGAGTTTGCTGCAGCTCTTAGTTTTCGTTGCTTCCTGTTGAATATATATTCTCTCAGCTCTAGAAAACATTTCTTGCAATTTTCCGCTAAAAAAAAGCTTCTTAAAACAGCACGAAAATATTATCGAATAGCACGAAATTCCATTCTCAGCAGTTTTTCATAATATCACTTTTGTATAGCTAAGCTATATTACCTTGAAACAACTTTATTTTTGCATTAATGAATTTATTATTTGACTATTAAGTCAATTGCATCAGTAAAACTTTATTTATTTGATAATGACTCCATAAAGTGGACACACACACACATTAACAGCAGAGAAAAGCTAATGACGAACAAAATTACGCTGGACATTAAGATGTCCATAAAATGTTTATGTTGGCTTAAATAAATGTGATTGTTACATTTACAGATTGTTAAAAACTTTACCATTTGAATCCGTTTGCTTTGAAATTTACAATTGAAAGGATATAAAGGATTCTTAAATGAAATATAAAAGAACCTAAAATGAAATTAAAATCGGATGTTGAAAGGTCACGGAAATAAGGGTTGCTTTTGTCGAACGGTGATAAAAAAATGTGCTTAAATTATAATCGTCATTTAAAGAGAAAACAATTGCATTTCATGGGCAAAACCTTTAACTACTAAAGTATTATAAGGAGCCTGGTCGTAGGAGTCGCACAATTTTTGGAGATAGAACCTTTGCTGGAAAAGAATCGCACAACAACGTAACGTATTAAAATAAAGTGCAAATGTCTTGGAGTTTTTAATGATCTGATGAATATTTCTCATGATATTTTCTCTTTACACATAACAACAAATTCTTACTTGTCTATAAAAACACAAAGATATTATCAAATCAGTTTGATTAAATCGAGATTAAATGGAGATTTCAACCCTAGACATTCATTATATGAGGCGAACACTCTAACCACAGCGTCATTGGGAGTCTCATGCGAATGGCTTTTTTTTTTGTCGACTTCTTAGCTTAAGTGGTCAAACTTTTTGTTTGATGATATTTATTATTTCACATCATTTAAGGCTTAAGGCGTAACGTTCTCCCAGTTTTAGAAATATTATTTTTTTATTTTGAGTAATTTGAAGATAATTAAATTGGCATCCTTAGCAGTAGATGAGTCTTCTTTGACATGTCAAATTGGTTCTCTGTTGCCATGTTTATTATTTTATTAATTGATTTGTAAATTTACAGTAAAATCAATCCATGCTAATGATTGTTAGTTAAATTAAGAATCAATTTTACTAAGAATATCATTGAGTTAAAATGAAATTATTGGTTTTTAACATAAGACTCTGTGGCCAAAACAAATAACTGCAACACAAGGCGAAAAAGCAAAAGTGCTTTGTATGAGAATGCTGTATTGCTTTTTGATTAGAGATCGAGTTTAGCAGTAGTTCCTTGTGAAGACAAAATTTCTAATAAATTTGCTTTCCAACTAAATTTTACTTTCAAGAAATAAATCCTAAAAAATTTATATCGTATAGGAATACATTCGGCGTAGCTTTTGCTTAATATACATACTGGGTGACGTATTGAAATAAGGTAATTTTCTCACTGCCTTAATAAATGTCATTATTTTTTTATTTTTTCTTATTTGTTTTTCTTATTATTATCGAAGTTGAGGTTTTCTTCATTTTTTTTTTTTTTTGTTAGCAGCAATTTTGACACGTATGACGAGTTTACTGCATGACAAAATAAATAAGGCAACACGCTTGTATAGACACATACATACGTACACATACCCAATAGAGATTAAGTTCATAAGTGACAAGGCATTCAAGCTCAGAGAGAATAATTATGCAACATTATCACCAACATCATCAATAATGCATGAATATTTAGTGTTTAAATTAATCCGCAAGAATTAGAAACATCAGCAAAAATTGTGCTGTGGCTGCGCAGCAATAGGTAAAAGCGATAAACAGCTAAAACAGCAGATTAAGCTCAATTGTCACATTATTTAAAGTAAGAGTAACACTTTCGTTGAAATAGCCGACAGCAACTGCTATAGCAATATGCGACAGTCGACTGCGACAGCTCTCAGTCAATTTGCTTTGCCCATTGTATTGCAACAGCTCTTCGTAAGCTATTGCTTCGGCTTTTGACAGCAATTGCTGACGGTCGACTGCAACAGCTTTTTGTGAACTGCTGCTTTGGCTTTTGAATTTTACGAAGCAGATTGCAATAGCTGACAGCCGATTGCGACAGCTCTCATTCAACTGTTGCTTTGTCCATTGTATTTTACGCAGTAGACAGCAATATGCGACAGTTAACTGCGACAGCTCTTCGTGAACTGTTGATGCGGCTTTTGAACTTTATGCAGCAGACGACAATAGCTAACTATCGACTGTGACAGCTCTTCGTGAACCGTTGCTTTGCCTAATGTATTTTACGCAGCAGACATCAATAGTTGACAGTCGGCTGCGACAGCTTTTGTGAACTGTTGCTTTGGCTTCTGAACTTTACGAAGCAGTTAGCAATAGCTGACATTCGATTGCGACAGCTCGCAGTAAACTGTTGCTTTGCCTATTGTATTTTACGCAGCAGACAGCAATGGGCAACAGTCGACTGCGACAGCTCTTTGTGAACTGTTGCTTTGCCCATTGTATTGCAACAGCTCTTCGTAAGCTATTGCTTCGGCTTTTGACAGCAATTGCTGACAGTCGGCTGCGACAGCTTTTGTGAACTGTTGCTTTGGCTTCTGAACTTTACGAAGCAGTTAGCAATAGCTGACATTCGATTGCGACAGCTCGCAGTAAACTGTTGCTTTGCCTATTGTATTTTACGCAGCAGACAGCAATGGTCAACAGTCGACTGCGACAGCTCTTTGTGAACTGTTGCTGCGGCTTTTGAACTTCATGCAACATGCAGCAATTGCTGACTATCCACAGTAACAGTTTCTTAGTTATAGGTAGAGATCATTCCCATTCTACTGTCTACCTATTCGACTTTCAAACTAAGTACGTGTCAAAGGGACTAGTCTACATTGAATAAGATTAATCCGATTTCGATCAGTAGACAGAGACCTATCTTCACCATACTTTAAATATATGGTAATCGTGTTCCTACTGAACACAAATCGTTCTCATGGGAACTCATGCAGTTTCCGAATGAATTACGTGTTACGCACTTAGTTACCTAATATTGTAACGTAATAAAATTAAATTCGTTAATGATTTTCTTGACACTTCCTTCACTTTTAAGTAGGCGACAGGAGATGCTGTCATATTAAGGTTTGTTGGCTTTGTTGTTGCTATGAATACATAAGGATATTCGTATGTGTAAGTATGTGTATGGAATGTATATTGCGTCTAAAATAAGCCACAAAAAAAAAAACAAATAAAAGCTTTTTGATGCTATATGTTCAGAAGGTGTATTTTGTTTTCGGCTTTAGATTTAACCATTTCATATATTTTTTTAAATTAACCTACAGCAAAAAATTTGCTGAGCTCACATTAAAAAATACAGTCAATTTATAACTTAAAGCAATTTTTGGCTTAAGAAAGGGATAAGTCAATTTAAAAACTTTTGTCGTTTTTAAATTCAATTGAATGTTTTGAGTCCTCTAAAATGAAGAACTTTAAGAGAATTTTCCGTAGTCGATTGTTGATGCGGAACTTTTTTGGTCTCCTTACTTATCGACCAACCACCTGAACGCTCTTTTCTGTGCAGACTTTCTTACAAAGGACTATAACTAAATTAAAATCATCGGGCCACCTATCGGTAAGAGCAGAACAACATCTGCTACACCAGCTAGTATTTTAAAAAATTCATGTAGATTTCATTTTCTGCCTCTATTTATTAAAATTGACTTTATGAAAATGGTTTGTAACGCTTTGGTGCAAAATATTCTGAACCGATATTAATAATTTTTTTTCAAAACAATATATTTGTGCTAGAGAAGGTTATTGTTTACTTATTTTTTATTTTTTTAAAGTTAAATATTATTTTTTTAGGATTAAGTTTTTTTATGCTGCTTCTTGAATTCTGTGTTGTTTCTTTCTCTTCTCATTTGCGCCGTTTTTATTTGGCTATAAAGAACAAACTCACTTTCAATTGTTTTATTTTTTTAATACTTTTGAAGAGAGAAGATAGAATGAGATGTTAAGAGAGTAATTTCATTATGAAAAATATAGCGAAACGTGCGCGTGCGAATTCGCGGGTGCCACATATTTTATATAAAAAAATATTGATTTCATATACCCAAGGAAACCTTCCTTAAAGTTTTTTTTTTGCCTACCGGGTTTGTTTGTAATTCAAAACGTTTGTTAAACAATATAATAACTGATGGTTAGGGAAGGCATTATATTAATAGTCAGTTCGTCAATTCGTCGAATGTTCAGTCCGTCATTTAGTCAATCAATTTACGGTAATAAAATTTCATTTTTATGAGCGTTTGGCTTTTTTTGTAATCATGGCTGAACTAATTATTAAAATTAATAATGTAGTGTTTTTTTTTTTTTTTGGTTATTTGAGTTCGGTAATTAATTTCATATTTTAAACACAAACAAATTTAATTAGCACATTTAAATTAATTTTAAAAAAATTCTTAATTTATTTGCATTTATTGACCGATTTCTAATTAGAATTTAAATAATTTTTGAATGAACTAACAGTCGTTTTTTTTTTAAGAATAAATTCTTAAAAATATTTTTTACTAACCAAAATACCTACACAATGCAGTCAGCTCAAACTAAGTGCCTTGTAATTTTTTTTAAAGAACTCCCATTTCTTGACACATCATGACAACTAAATTTCAATAAAATTTAAAAGCGAAGCGCATTACTTTGGTCCTTTTTCCCTTTCTCTGTAATATTTTTATTTTATTTTATGTCAGTACTTTACTACAGTCTGATATATTTTTTTTTTACAAACTCATCTGCATTAAACTAAGCTTTCCTAATTAATTTTCATTTCATACTCCATTATTAATCCTTCGCACACTTAATTTCGCATTCATACAACTTGCCCCAATTTTCTGGATCATTAGCCCATGTGGCAAAAACAATGGCATATCCTGTTACTGAACTTGATGTTATTTAATCCTTACTGCTACTGCATTATGTTTTATTCCTCTTCCTTTTTTTTTTTTTTTTGTTTTACTTAAAATTTCTGTTCGATTTATTACGAAACAAACAAATAAGCCAACAACAATCCACAGATCTTACCTTCACTGCTATTCTTTACAGGTCCTATTGTCATTGCCATCCAGCCAGATTTGAAATGCCGCTCTCTTACTCACTCGCATAAATTAAAATAATTCATTCGCTGCGCAGTGAAATCAATTTGTTTCAATAAATCCCCGTTTAATTCGATTCATTATGGGGTGAGCAACGCCCTGGCATTATCCTGGCGATTTCCGCTTTCGCTTGACTGTATTGGTTAATGTTGTGGCAACGAGCCGACATCTTTTTTTCATTTTGCACTTTTTCTCCCCACATTCGTATTCGCATTTCTTTATGGCTTTGCTGTCGAATTGGAATACATAATGAAGTTGATATTAAGACCAGAGAGTGGTCGCTGTCGCACGGTGGTAGATTTTGCAAAAAATAATAAATGTGAAACATTGAAATTTTTCACATCTAAGGTTTTAATAAAAAAAAAAGATTGCTATCATGCCCACTTCCTATATAAACGACATCAAAAAACCACGAAATTTAATATAGAAATAATAGAAAATTAAGAAGAACCTTTTATTATTACATCTCTTCTACTGGGCATCCACCGACATATTCCCAATTGATTTTCCGTGATGAAACACTTAATGAATTGTAACTGCACTGTATGATACCAAGAATGAAACTTTACTCCTAGATAGCTAACCTTATTTAATACCTCTTAAAAGCTAACCATTCGTCATTTTGACGAACATTTATATTTTTGTTGTTTTAAATGTAAAGTGGTATATTATTTAAAATTAAATGGTTTTATAACTAGCTGCTGACATATAACTTAAGAGATATTGACAAAATTTGCTTAAAATTTTAGAAAATAAAAGAAACTTATTATTGGAGCTTGGACATTTTTTTTTTATTTTCGTCACAAAAATAAAAAACATTTTTTGACATTTTTTTAAAAAATAGATCATTATCACTTAAAATAAAATATAAAGAACCATTAAACTTATAATATATACGTTTTTAATGTTTAACAAAAAAAAACTGACACAAAAGCTAACCATTCGTCAAAATGACGAATAACTAGATAGCCTAAATATCAAAATTCAAAAAACTTACCAAGTGTATACTACCACCAGAAGCAAGCTGTTGGTGACTACTGAGTTGGTGTGAGAGCACTAGTAGCTAGGCGCTTTAGTCAGAGTGAAAGAGATGTATATCTGACTGATGCTCGTCAAAATGACGACGGTTAGCTATATAGGGTTAAGTAAAGTTCTAATACATTCTAATGGTGTGTTCAGTTGGCAACTGTAGATGGAACTACAGTAAAAAGCGCTAAATAAAAAATGTCGGCCGCAAAAGAAACATATCGGGCTTTACAACATTCATAGGGAGAGGGCACCAACATTTATAGAACTTTCAATGTAAATAAATTCTTCTTTTTGTAATCAAATTGTAAATTCGTTTTATCTAAATAAATATTGGGAATTTAATTTAGTAAGCCAACCGATTAATTTTTTCTTTTGGTTTTCATGCAGTTATTGTTGCAAAATCCGACACTGTGCGCTGGTCTAAAAGAAAACTTACAATATGAAACAAAAACAAAATCATAAAAAAAATGTGCAGACACTACATTTTTTTCGTTTTCATTTTAATTTTCTTTTTTCACATTTACTGTTCTGGCCTTAAAAGAAAATATATACAAAAAAAAAAAAGAAACGTTTGTTTACTACCTAGTCATGTCAACCAAGCGTTTGAGCGTTGGAATTGAGCATTGACATAAATAAAATTGTTGCAACCTACTTGGTCGACAGCCCATCACAGAGAGATGTTGATGTTTATTTTTAAAAAACGCTTTCACTTTGACCTCTATTTTTTTTTTTTATTATTATTTTGCACTTATGTAGATGAGAGGCTTTTACCCGTCCTACCCGACCTCAGACTTTAAGTAAATATTTACTGCCTAACAGATTCTTTTTTTTTCGCTATGATGTGTTTTCAGTTCAGTGTAACATTTAAATTACTCACCTACCGACGGAAGTTCGCCCGCCTACACTTAATCAAAATTCATTTGAATTATTTAATGTTTCATGTAATTTTAAGGACATCTGCACCCTGTGTGAGTTTACCTTTGAAATCACTGAATTTTGATGCTCAAAAGAAACAAATTATCATTCGAGCATAAGCATCTAAGTTTTGATTTAGGCATAAGAGTGTGCGTACGGTCAAAGATTTTTGTAAACTTTAAACTGCGCTGCTAATTTAGATTTTAAGCCAAACGCGGTGTCCCAGGACAAAAGGCAGTTACTTTCAAATTTGAAGGAAAAATATTGCAGAACTTTCAAATTTCCAAATGTAGTCATAAAGGTTATGTTGGTACTCAAATTATTCATTGAGCTGGAAATAATTCTTAGATTACGTACGTGTAGATAAACGTATTGGAGCATTACGAGTAGCTTTAGACTGATTTCATATGATGGAAATTTTAATTAACTAAACTAAAGTTTAAAGCCGCAGTTCTTCGATGGTACAAACTCCACATAAAATTTTGACAAATAAGTCATATTTAGCATGCCTTTCCTTTATAATGCTTACGAACTGTTTCCGCGACTTTTTATGCGTAGATTGTTTCTCTCTGCTCTCTCATCAAAAACTTTATTTATTTTATTGAGTTTCGTTTTGAAAGATAATTTACTCTCACGCTCTCAAAATGGCTTCAATGTCAGCACGCATGGCTCTCCCTAATAAATTCTACACCTTGTATAAATACACAATCGAAAAAACAATAACAAAAAGCACACACACAAACACATTAACTTGCCATTGAACTGTTTGTAGGCTGTGGCACTCCTCTAACGGGAAAATAATTTTCCACGGCCAAGCTAATAGACTGATTTTGATGTGATTTGTTTTGCAAATAAATTAATCTTTTAGAAAGGTTATTAAACTCTTTAAGAGGGTGTGGCACCGCCCTTAATGAGAAAAAAGACTGTCACGGCTGAGCTGCTAAATCGAAGATGAGATAAGATTAAGTATGAGGATAGATTGAATCCTGAGTGAAGATATTTGTTTTTAGAGGGCGTTGCCACGCCCCAAGCAAAACAAGAAAAAAACTTTTTCACTGTTAAACTAACTATGCGATTTTGAAAAAATTTGGTATAGCAATAGATTGATCTCTAAACAGAGGTATTTATATTAATCTGGACGGTGCCACGCCCACAATAGGAAAATATGTTTCCTCAGCTTAACTAACTAAACGATTGTAGTGAAATTTGGTATGGAGATAGATTGAACTAACATAACAAAAAAATGTTTTCTTAGCTAAGCTAATCAACTGATTTTGATGAAATTTGGTATAAAGATATGTATATTGAACTCTAGGGAATGTATAGAGATAGGGATAGGGCAAAATGATACCATGATTTTTATTTTCGGAAGCGATAACAGAAAATAGCTACTTATTATATCAATTTTTTAATACCGAAAACCAGTTTTTTTTTGTTTTGAATTTCAACCACTGGGTGAACACTGGTTTATATAAATTTGTAGATAGGTTTTCTGTCTTCGGACGGTTCAAAAAGAGACTAAAGCTTTAAACTTTGCAAATTTGATGGGTTTCCCGGATTTTTAAGGTTGCTGAACCTGAAAATCAAGTACTTTTTTATGGAGCGTAATTTTTACCCTTCGACATTTCTTCATAAAATTTTGGGACATATAGTTTTTGCAAATATCGGTATAACTCAGATGATTTACTGGGATTAACAAATGATTAATGATTCTCTGAACTTCTATGTATAAGCTAAATAAACCTTTTCAGTCCAATAACATTCCATTCCAAATTCTAATAAAGTCATATTTTATACTCTGATGATTGTGGCGCAAATTTTAGTTCTTGATCGTTAAGTAAAAGTCGTAGCTGTAAAAATTCGTAGTTTTGGGACAATTCTGGATTTTAAATTTTGACATTTTTTTAAGAAAACTTATAATATTTCCTGTACATGAGGAAAATTTCATAAGCCTTAAAATTAAAAAAGTATCCTAATATTATGCACCAAAACAGCTTAATTATATTATTATGTAGGTGTGCGTCTATTCGAAAACATTTATTTCAACAACATAAAAGACGGCATTAAACTGAACAAAAAAGAAAACATCACTGCCCCACCTACTTTAATGTAAGGAAAAACAAAATTATAAAAGACTTTTATTGGAAAGTATGTCTTGAGGTGAGCAAATAAGAAAAAGTTCTTATAAATCAATATTTTCAGATTGTTAAAATTAAGAAAAGTGATTTCTTTTTTAATGTTATGCTAATTAGAAATTGTACTTTTTAATGATAAATGAACAAATAACAATATGTTTGTATTTTTGTGAATTTATTATGAAAAGCAAATTTCGTGGCAAAAAAACAAAAATCTTTTTAAATGTTAACAAATTTAAAGAAAAATACCTACAAAGATATGGATTTTTAAAAGTAAAACACAGCGCAAAAATATAACAAAAGGGAAAGTTATTTTCCTCTGCACAAGAATTTAGTATTGACATGACTTCAATATGCTCTTTTTGTTTCGCAATTTACATCAATGACAGCAGGACAAACGCCAAAGTTTACATAACAACAAAACGCTCAGCTTGTTGCAAACATATTTCATATACATAATAACTCTTCACTTAACCCAGCAGGCATGCGTGAGCGTTTACATAAGGTCTTCTTAAAATCAGATGATTTTCATGCAGATATATATACCTCCGGTTAGGCTGTTAGCATGGTCAAAACTCTTGCCTTATTTGAAATATTTTACAAATGCACTTGTAACTTTCAAAAGAAGGCATGCTAGAAGGACCTTAACTAAAAGCAACTAAGTCTGAAGTCAAGACTTCTTTCTGTGATTCATTTTCTTTACCAGCTTTCAATTTGCTTAGGAAAATTCTGTAGCAAAAAGAAATTACTATGTAACTACGTTATCCTTCATCTGATACAGTATGCCACGCCTCTAATAAGAAAAAACGTTTTCACTGCTAAATAGACCGATTTTGATGAAATTTGGTTAGGATCTAATCGATCCATTAATCAAAATATTTTTCAATTGGGGGCGTGTCATCGTCCCAATTAGAATAGATACCTCATATCAAGACATAAAGTAACATAATAAATCTACATAAATAACTAGTCTAAATATAGTTTACTGTAGTGAAAAAAGGTTTTTGCGTTTTACAGTGTTGAGACTCCATTAGTTTAGCAGTCAAAACATTTTCCTATTAAAGGCGTCGCACCGCCCACTCAAAACAAATATCTTTACTCAGGATTCAATCTAGCTCCATAGCAAATTTCATCAAAATCAAAAAGCGGCTCTGCCGAGAAGGCGTTTTTTCCTATTAAGGTAGTGCCACGCCTTATTTAAGAACTCAGAGCTTCTAATTACCTTTCTTATGGTTTAGTCCTTAATTTAAGAAACGGGACTCTAGAACCATGAGAAAACGCCCAAATGGTGCGCATAACTGTACGAGTGTGCTTGAATGTATATATTTGTGTGTGTAGATGTACCTCTGAATGTCTGCATGTATGTTGGTGTGCATCAGAGAACGTAAAGACAATTTTGGGCTCGAAATACGCGGTAGAAATTTGCAAAAGAGGCACTTTTGGGTGCTCGATAGCGCAGCCGAAGAGTTTTTTCCAAACTCCATACTTCTGGACCCACTTAACGGTTATAAAATACAAATTCTTAGCTGGGTTGCGTCACAAAAAAAATTTAGGTAGAACGGAGAAAAACTCGAATTTCAAAACAAATTGCCATTTTAAAAGTGTTGTACCTCGGGTTTTTTTTGACGAATTTTTTAACTTAATAGGTTGCATTTTGAAAGGCTGAAAAAGACAAAAAAAAAATGAGCTCAAGTAAAAGCGATTTTATTAAAATTTGACTACTTGGCGTTACTTTCAAAAAGGGATGTTTTTCTGTTTCGATGATTTTGAGAAATGAGATGGCAAACAATTTTCCAAACGCGGGAGTATTCTGAACTTTTTTATCAAAAAGATAAATAAATACAAAATAAAATGAGACCTATAAGGTTGAATTCGAAGCTAAAGTTCCTGAGATACAGATATTCGAATATGGGGCAAAAAACGTCAGTTTTTGAGTTTAAAAAATTCATATTTTTGCACCAGGGGCAATTGAAGGGCCAACAATTTAGGAATCGTAGTTTTATATAATGTACTTCAATATCCCAAAATTTGAACAAAATCGGAGAACCCACTGCGAACGATTTTGCCGAAAAGTAATGGAACTGCTCACATGTATATTAATTTGGAATTTTTTGATATTTCCACACAACGATTTTTCAGAAAAATTCATGCGAATACCAGTTTTCATTTTTTCCTCTGAAAAATCATCAAAATATGCCAACTTTTTTCCTTCCACAGAAGGCCTACTTTTATCCTTTGGAAGACCTATTTTGATCCTTTGCCCGGTATGTCAAATTTTTGCCTTCCACTGAAGGCTTTATTTCTCTTTGATTTTACATAAAAGAAAAAAACGTTTGAAAGGAGTTATTATGAATCATAACTTCCCAAAAGTGACCTTCATATATTGCCCTTTGATTTTTCTTTTTACGCTAAGGGCCTACTTTTGTTCCTTCTACGGAGAACAAAGTCATCTCTCTTCAAAGGAAGGCCCCTTTTAACCTTTGTTCGGTAGATCTAAGCTTTCCTTTCACCTGTAGACCTACAGATTTTTCGGTTATTTCATATAAAAAGAAAATACTTTTTAAAGGAGCTCTTATGACCTATAACTTCCCAAAAGCGGTCTTCTGGTTTTGTTCCATAGCTTTGTCTACTGGGAATTTTAAGCACGCGCTTGTACTTTCACGAGCACACAAAAGAACATTTGGTCATATATAATATATACAAACATAAAATATGTGTGTATGTAAATCGCATTTACCCAGCAAACATTTTGAATTGCAAAAGAATTCATATTCGCGAACTTATAGTCTGATGTAAAGCGATAGTTTGTTCGGGATGAACTTTCCGTGGGAATTTGCGTTCCAATCATATTAAGTCAGAGATGAAACAACAAAAAAATTTAAATATGTATATATGTTACCGGCCAAACTAGTTTTTAGGCCAAATTAGTTAGCTCAAGCCTAAAGATGTGCAATGATATTTTAATGCAAAAGCACTGCAGTTAGTGAAGACTACGATAGTAGCAAAGTAAGAAAACAAAATTTGGCAATTTCATTATATACTTGGCAAGTTGTAAGTGGGAATAATTAGGAGGCCTTCGGCCACGGCTCAGGATTTACATCCTCCAATACGTTTAATTTCGGCTTCGCGGAGGCCTTCGGCCGCGGTTCAGTCTATGATATGTGCAACTCTGACTTCGCTATTCACAGTGCTTTTGCATTAAAATTAAATTGCATACATTTAGGGCTTCAAATTAACTAGTTTGGCCTAGGATAAGCTAGTTTGTTCGAAAAACTAGTTTGGCTGGTGACATATATAAAGATAAAACATTCGCCAAACTTTCAAATGTTAACTGGGCACAATAGCATAGGGTGAAATATTTCCTTTGCATATTTCTTGGCGTTTCGTTTTAGCTGATGTAAAATGAACAATACTGATGGAATACAAATAAAATACATACAAACATGCACACATATTCAAATGAAAAATGAAAAAATAAAATGAGTGAAATAACAACAACAGTTTCAATAATAATAATAATAACGAAGAAAAACAACAGAAACAACAACATTTATGATAATGCAATATGCCGGAAGTTGTGAAAAATATTACAAGTAAAAAAAATATTTTTCCGCAGCTAAGCTCATGCCTGAGCTAAAATCCTTTAAAGTATTTTCTGGTGTAGCTATTTTTTTTCATGTTTCTTACATTATTGTGGGTATTGTTTGCTGAAATTGATTTCTGCTAACAATTTGCGAGATTAAAAAATAGCATTGTCAATAAATTAAATCGAAACGCGAAGAAAATTTAAATATTCTAGATATGTGTTTTTGAGCAATGACGTATTAAGAAAAACATACTGAAATTCGAGTAAAAAAAGAACCTCAAGTCTCGAACATAATCGAACAGACTTCTAAAATTTTGTATTGCTACATTTAAGGTGAAATTATTTAGCATCGAATTTAAATTTTTTAGCTGCTGCCGGAGCATAACGTTAGTAGTGAGTACTTAATCCACCATTTCTCCATTTTACAAATTTAGTTTTCAACTTGCAAGTTTCGAAGGTAATTAAGAACTAACCGCCGTGTTTTCTGCTTGTCTCTGGGTTCCACTCCAATTAAGTAGTTCCTTCAGAGCAGGCATGGACAGAAGAGCTGAGTAAGGGAGCTGGCAACCGCTAATCACTTGATTAAAGGGGTCGATGCGTAAGTTTACAAAATCAATCAAGGCGATAAGCCATACGTACCACTACGAGTTTAAAATCAAATAATAATCGTTCAAATTTTATTCGAAGTCTATTTTTGTTCCACGAGTCATGGCCTACTACCTTAAAATACATCTCAGTTGACTCAATGCATCGATTTCAAGAAAGTCATAGCACCGTTTGCCAAAATATTTTCAAAAAAAAAAGTTATGACACAAAAAGTTTCAAATGGTCTGACAGACCACAACGCTAAATGGAGGGTTAATTATTATTATTATTTGCTTGTGTCAAGTATTTTTTACTTTTTTTGGTATCAAAAATGCTATTCATCATCAAATTTATATAGGAGCTTATCTTATTTGTAAAGGAACTGAAGTTAAAATTTCATTTGACTTGGCCATCTCTGCTTTAGATGATGATTTGCTTAAGCTGTGTGCAAAAGTATCATTTTCAACGTTTGATTTAGAAAGAAACCTCACTAATCGGCAATTCTCACCTGAGGGCCCAAACTGGTGTCTAGACACTATTTTATTGGCAAACACTTCACCAAGCTCGCCCTGCCCAACTTCGGAAATCTTTGCAGGGGCTGTAAGGACCCGGATATTGAAGAGACTGTTTTTCATTTTCACTGCGAATGCCCTTCGTTAGCGCAATGGCGCTTTAAGGCTCTTAGCACTTACTCCTTCGACTCTTAAGATAAACTTGCGTCAACAGATCTCACATCCTTATTGCAATTTATGAAAAAATCGAAATGGTTCATTATAGGTTGAATGTATATATATTAATAGGATATACAATGGGCCTATTCGTTGCCTAAGTTATGATGACATAGTGACCTAGTCGGCGATTGTTGAGTAATTGAACATTGAAAATGGTCAATTTTCAAGATTTACCGAGGGCAATTGTTTGTAAATATTTGTGGATTGTCAATAAAAGCTCTGTTATTCAATTACGTTTAAAAAATTTGGAGTACGTTATTGTTAACAGGAGCAAAGAGCACCAGCTATGCTTAGTCGCTTTCTGGTTTGTATTCTAGCTTTGAAGTCTTAATTGACAGACTTAAATCCAAAGTAAGTACTTCTCATTAAATTAAGGTTAAAGATTTTTTCTTGGTAGTAGTAATAGTAAGTTCGTTTTTTTTTACAGGAATAGCAGCAATAGCAAAGGACATAAACTGTGTGAAATCTTTATTTACTTTTATTGGAAATCAAAGTAATGAAAAAGAACCTCGATAAAGTGACCTCTGCTACTAGCTCAGCAAATTGTCAACCTTTTACGAAAATTTTGAATAACTTCTTCGCATATATTGATGGTTCAATTGGTGACATTTACTCGATGATATTGTCTTTGAGGTATTGAACACCTTGAGGAATATTCGAATAAGATTTACTCTTCAAGAAACCACACAGGAGGAAATGCAATAAAGTTAAATGGCAATGATGGTGGTGGCCAATACACGTCTGTTCTTCGATCATTGAACTTTTCTTTCAAAAGATAGAATGATTCCATTGTAGTGTGCCACATTCTCACATACTCCATCCATTTGCCATTATATGTTTAAATCATATTCTCCATTAATTGTGATTGCACACAAGATCAAATATTCCATTAAAACAATGTTGCTCGAAATTACTAAAAAAAGGATTCCATATCTTTCTTAACAAACAACATATGTAGCTTGCACACTTAGTGACTTAAATTGTTATAAGTATCTTAACGTATTATTTTAGTAATACAGAAATAGATAGTTCCCATGATTGGCATTCAACAATCTGTTCACACTTGCACATTCATTGTCGTTTCCGTTTCTAGTTGGCAGCACGCCAGTACGCTCAAACGTTTACACAACATATAGTTGGGTTGTCTGCTGAACTTAATTTTGTGTACTCATGTGAATGAATGTATGAATTGCCATGTATGTTAAGGATATCCCAACGCAAAAAAAATATTTGATGATATATATATAGCAAATACATAGATATAAAATCTAAAATGCAAACGATTTTTGAGCGCAGTCAATGAGATTCGGAAATGTAGCACAGCCTATGACGTGGGGTGTGAAATACCCCAAACTTTTTTTAAAATGTTATGTCAAATATTATATTATGCACTGAACTAATTAAGATAAATAACCAACAACAAAATAAATTGTTAGATAAATTTAATTTAGATTAATCTTATTTTGCCAAAATTTTGGCAAAATTCAGATTTACTTCTTATATATAAAAAAAAATACAAAATAATTATTTTATAAGTATATTTTTAAGTGAGGATATATATATGAAAGTTAATTTAACTTCTCATAATACAGTGGTGTGCAAAATAACAGGTGCGTGCTAAAAAATCAACCCCAAACCATTACGCTTCCGCCACCATGTTTGATATTCTTGACTATGTACTATGGTGATAATTTTTTACATTTTGGTCTTACATGTTTTATCCTTCTATCTGGCCCAAATAAATTAAATTTAGACTTGTTAGACCATAAAATATTTCTCGACTTTTTCTTAGACCAAAGAAGATGCTTCTCCGCAAACTGTTTTAGTCTTTGCCTATGCCGAGTAGTCAATAATGAGCATTTCCTCGGCATTCTGGCGGGCAGACCATATTCCAGGAGCTTTCTCCTTATTGTTGAGCTGTTTAAATCCAAGTCTAGGTGGTTTTTTTTTTTTGGGTAGAAGTGACAAGTGGATTCTTTTTAGCCATCCTAGCGATTTGGCGATCTGTGGCCTCAGCTGTCTTCTTTGGTCTTCCTCGTGTTTCTTGACATTCGGTCCATTTTAAGACATTTGCAAGCTTGTTTTGCGAACAGCCAACCACTTAAGTTTTAACCATTTTTAAAGGAAAATGAAGCTTTTTCAAAAAAAAAAAAAAATATATGTACTGCACACCTATTATATTGCACACCACTGTATAAATATAATATATAGATAATATTTTTGCAGCACAATTTTCACATTCCATGCAAATGGACCAATAGTATTATGTGCAGCTATATTTTTTTTCTCGTCTTTGACCCGTGAACACTCAAAATATCATCTTCCTTGCCATATTTTGTAGTTCCTCAAACGTTTCTTCAGAGCTTCTACCTATTCCGTTTCCTAGTAACACAGTCGTTGAGGTGGGGTGTAAAATACCCCAGCAGAGTTTGCCTGTGTGTTTTTCCATCAATGTGGTATGCTTGACTAAGTATGCCAGCTGCAGGATGTTTTATTTTCAGTTACTGAGAGCACGGGGGCAGCGATACGTTTGAGGAGAAAATTATCTCTGTTTGTAATCACATGGGGTTTGTCACACCCCACCTCATTGATGACGGGTTAAGAAAGGAAATATTACCCCTGATGCTGTTAAGTGCTTTTATTAAGCCTATAATATTGCCAAGTTAGAGCTCTAAGAAAATGCCTAAGTTCATAACTTTTTGGAACATATTTTGATTTGTTCAGGAAAATACTGGAATCAAGCCTATGTTGTTTTCAAAGTTTTTCAATCAACTTAATTCTGTTGTGTATTAAGATGGCTTTATCTTTGCCAACCCCGTTTTGAATGCGGCTATGCAATAAATCTCTCATAGAGTACCAATTCTCAATTAAAATTTTTAGAGAGCCATCATTTTCTCGTTGGGTACCACTTAGACCGAATCTTTCTCTATTCTCATTGGGTATGTTTCACACGTGTGCATATGCATGAATGAAAAACACACACACTTGCAGATCCAGAGTACATCGTTTTAGATGCTACTTAGCTCGTGTGAACAAGAACGTTAAACACAAACAAAACGTAAAAAAATGTATGCACAGTGGGCATATAAGAAAAAGAATTAAAAACTTAAAAAATAGAAATACAACGATACAAAAAGAATGCAAACAGAATCAACGAAACTTCTAAAATTTTCTAGGTGCGATAATTTTTAAGGATGTGTTTGTTTAGGCCATAACGTGCTCTTAGTTCACAGGAGCGCTACTAGGCTTTGTTATGAATAATTTAAGAAAAAAAAAATGTAAATTAAGTTTTAATGACGTTTACTTAAGTTTCATTCTGACACATGCTTTGCATGGAACTCCATGTGTGCGTTCGAAAATTTTCGTCACGTTTGGCAATCAGTTAAGGACCTGTGCTCGTCACATTAATGTGACTCTGAGCAAACTGTTTGTATGTGCGTTTGGCTAGAGAGAGAGACGGAACAAATTTGATGTAAATTTGTCAAAATTTTTTGCCAAATAAAAAGGTAAAAATATACGAGAACCGCAAAAAAATTCTTTCACGTTTTAGCAACGATTTTCTTTTTTTCTTAGTGGTTTTTTCTTTGGTATATTCTCCAATACATGACGTCATTTTGGTTTAACCACCTGTGTGAAAGATGTGCACTGCAAGTGATGAAGTGTTACACACATGTCATATGTAACATCAAAGGAAATCTAAAAAAAAGCACAAACAGTTGAAGTAAAACGATTTTTTCCTGCAACCCAATTTCCTTCAGATTGGCATGCGACTAAATGCTGCGTTCGTTCAAGTGGTTTGCTTGCGATTCCGGAAAGTGAATTTGAAACGTGCTCTCACAGGATTAACTGGAAAAAGAAGCAGAGTGTTTACTTTGTAATCGTAGTATTGACATTGCATTTCTAACGTTATTGCAAGTGGCACCTAAGGCAGCTGCCTTTTTAAACACAAAAGGATAAGCAACACACAAACACGAGTCACTGGGAAATCGTTTAAAAAGACAACTTCTTAATTGCTTTCCAGGTATATTCTTTATGGAATCTTACCCATAGCTGCTACTCATATACTTATGAAGTGTACGCAACATTTTGAATCAGATTTTCTAAGTAAATACCTTCGTTTGTCTTCAGCATGCCTACATGAAAGCTAGATTCATAGAAACTACTAGTGGGTGGTATTGAGAAATCCTTTATATACAAGAAATTTTTTTTGACAGAGTTCCTGGATATTGAAAGATCATTTAATAACGTTGACTCAGGTATGATTATCTCAGAACTGTAGCAACTCGGCATTAATAGTTCCATAGTTAGGCTGATTGAAAAGCTACTGACAAACAGAACCATTATCAAAATCTTGGTAACTTCAAGGTTTATGGGTTTGTTTGTTGAGGAACGCCACAGGATAGAGTGCTATCCACTCTATTGTGGAATATGGCAATAAATAAGATGCTTAAAATGGCACTAATTGCATGTGGAAAATTCCCAGAATTCTTATTGGCAGATGAGGCTGATTTAGGTGTCAGTCCTAACAAAACGAATCTTATTCTCTTTACTAGGAGTAACAAACTTTCAATTATTGAACCAACTTCGCTTAAAGACACTAGACTTGTCATAAAGTACTGTGCAAGGTATTTCGGTCTGGTATTGGATAGGAAACTAAGTTGGAAAATTAATGTTGAAGAATAAGTTAGGAAAGTCACTATTCTGGCTACGTGGTATAATGGTGTAGTGGGCTGTGTTAGAAAAGAACACCAATTACAAACAATTGCAAAAGGTTCAAAGGGCCGCTTCCATGTACATCCGTGGTGCTCTCAGGACTACACCGACTGATGCTCCTCTTTCACTTCGTTCCCTTTGACCCATTAGGAAAGCTAATGACAGCTCGCTTAGCCACTTAACTTTAAGAAACTTTTTGTTGATCCAAGGGAAGAACAAGGCACTCGACTATCCTTCACTTGAGTTCGGTACTCTCCAACTTGGACAAGTAATCGCATTCATGCTGTACAACGTAGCGCACATTCCTTCTAGTAATGATTGGAAGACAGGACTCTCGACTCCCATATTAATCTTAACACGGATGGCTACAAGCAAAATAGCCAACTGGGTTATGGTATTTACTCAAAAGAACTGAAGTTAAAAGAATTGCTGCGCGATTACCAGACTACTGCAGGATTTATCAGGGAGAGGCTATAGCTATGAAGAGATAACATTGTGGATGAGAAAAAATATCGTATCCGAAAGGGACATAAACATTAATTCAGCTTGGCCGCTATCTTATCTCTGGAATCAGTCTTCCCAAACTCACTAGTTGCATAGAAATGCCAATAGCCTCTTAATGAAATGGCTTAGTACTTTAACATTCAACTCATCTGGTTGAGTGGGCAAAGGACTATTGATGGCAATTGCAAAGCTGATGAACTTGCTAGGCAGGGACTGGCAGGACTACTACAGAAATTCCTCAGGACGAGGAAGGAGTTGAGATGCCACTTGCAAACGGCAAGAAGATATGCTAAAAAAGGCTAATACCAGATGGAATCAAGGGCCAACTTCCATTACAACAAGCTAAATCTGGTAGAAATGGGATGCTAAGCGCTCTCTGAGAACTGATATCTCGCATTGGACATAATCACCCCTATCATGAATAAACATTCCTTCGGACTTTTTCACCAATCCCCTGTTTTGCGATCGTGTAAGATTTTTGGAGAATGGGAACAAATTCCGTGGAAAATGAGGTTACCGGCAATACTTTTTGGGGAACAATTTTTGACGTTTCATGCAAATTTTGTGCCCTAACTTTTTGTCGAGGAATTTAATGAGAAAGAGTCAATGCTAGCAATATTTTGTAATTTTATTTGATAAAAAGATTTTTTTTTAACATATTTACAAGATCTAGCAACACAAACAAAGAGCAATTACTGATATTGGTCCAGTACATGGAATCCAATTCGGATACTGTAAAACTCTTCATGAAAAGTAGTAGATGGCAAACTATCAACCTATGCTATACCATATTTAAGGTGATTTTTTTTTGTGATATAGATAAATCCACTTCATTTTTATTTATAAGATTGTTCAGCTGACAGATAAGCTAATGTCAAATATGCAAAATTACTGATAAGCTAATGTCAAATATGAAAAATGCAACTGTGATTTTGGACTGAATGGAAGTAATTGGAAATATTTTGGCAGCACTGACTGGATATGAAGTTTTTCAATCCGCAATTATTAATGATCGCAAAATACTCCTCTCGAGAAACAAAAAAAATCAAAAAGAATCGTTTTCCTTCGGATATTCATGATAGGGGTGAATGTTTCTGTCTCATCGCCAGACATGCGGAGAAATTAAGCTTTCGGTCTTCTGACTTCTGTAGATGTTGTGAGGATGTGGAGGAGGAGGAAAACATAAAATATATTTTTTGCTACTATCCAGCGTTTTAGCATGACTTCATACACCTTTAAGAACAAAAGGAAAATAGTTCTGTAATAATTCTTCTTAATTTTTTACCTTGAAAATACTTTTAAAATGTCAAAATTTCTCCAGTTTTCATATTTCCAAAGTCAACTTTATTTACAGAACTTTGCTGCTGCTTCCTGAACTATTGTAACAAAATCATAAAATTCAAATTAAGTGACTTGAAAAACCTAAAACTTTTACTTTTTCTTGTTTGTCCCGTAAGTCCTTTTTATCCCTATTTGCTGAACCTTTTGCACTTTGTGAATCCTGAACGTGTCTATGTTATACAAAAAAAAAAAAAAAAAAGTTGTTGCTACTCTCATAAAATGTGCCATAAACATGTCTGCTTACATTTGTCTAACTTTCACCGCTTACCTCCTTGCCTACTCAGCTCATGGCTCCCGCATACGACCTTTTAGGACGCCCCCACCTCCTTTACTTTTTCATCCCGCATGTCAGAGTTCATAAGAAATGGAATCAAAACAACTCGAGTTGTTTTTTCGCCTTTTAATTTTGGGGCATCTCTGCTTCAGCCTGCATAAGAATCTCACCCGAGGCCATCGAAAATGAAGCATTTTCAAAAGCAAAAGCAAAACCAAAACAACTCAAAGCAAAACAGAAAAGAAACACAAAACATAAATGGAATTTTATTAAATTTTATATTTTTCACAAATTCACGCAAGAATGCAATCAGCATAAAAAAAAACACCAACCGAATCCTGCTCCACATTAAAGACGAATCAGTGCGTGCAACGAGGCAAGGCCAAAATCGGAACAAAAAAAAAAAGCCAACAAAGTTTGAGGCGAAATGTAGAAAATGAAAAAAAATGTAGCAGAAAACCCAAAATACTCGAAACTTTTATGCCTTCAAGGAGAGGAGCAACCGTAGCGCGTTAGGGAAAAATTTCTCAAGAGATCAAAACAACAACGAGAAGAAAAAAAAAAACAGTAAAACATAAAAAACCTTCGAGCGTGTGATTTTTAAGAAGTAAAGGAAAATCGTAAACATCAATGTTTGCTCTCCATGTAAAAGTGTATTGACAGTGTGTGTGTAAATTCGTGCGTGTGTGCGTGTAAATCTGGTTTTTGTATTTATATTTGAATTGTCAATCAATGTGGCTTATTCAACAACGTACAATGACAAATGAACACATTTTCAAAATCTACCGAAATAGGGGAAAAAACTTTCAAACATTTTACCCAAGATTAAAGCGCCCAAGTCCCAAATGTTATACCACCCGAATCGCCTCAGAACTTTATTGAATTAATAGCCATAAAGCCCAAGGTGTATTGACATAACACCAAAATTAAGAAAAATGGTATTTTATTTTTCTTAAATTGAAATTCAAGTTTTATCGTTGTGACAGAAAATTTTGTGCATTATGTGTCGAAAAATTTATACAAAGGAAATCATTATTACTTTCTATAGCACAAAATATTTTAAGAGAGTAAGTGTCTGATTCAGAGAGAGCGGCTTAATAATCAATGTCGGACGCGCATTAAGCAGCTATGTCCAGAAATCTGCAACTGTAACATCTATAATTCTCCGTTTACACACAGAAATTCTTTTTGAAAATTTTCTTGTTTGTAGGCAAGAGAGGAAAAACGGAAGAGTCGAGTACAGAATTTGACATATGCTTTGAACACAATTACAGCGGTGGCGGTAAAGCGGCGACGAATATTCGCTGTCAAAAATTATAACATACTTGATCATGTGAAATTGAACTTAATTGCGGCGTACGACTGTTGAGCTGCGACGATTCGCCGTCGATTTAGATTTAATTCTATTTCACCGTCCGATCAGTGTTGCATTTCTTTGTCATTCTCTTTGCCAGTACGATTTTCTCAGCAAAATTTATTGTTTACAAATTTTGTTTTTCTCACTCTCTTTTCCCTATAGGATTCTCTCACAAGAAATCAGACGTGAAAAGCAGTCGCCGCCGCAATTGTGTTTGTTCAAACGATTTTTCTTCGCGTTTTTTTTTTTTTGACAGCGTTTATTCGTCGCCGCTTTACCGCCACCGCTCTAATTGTGTTCAGGCTAATACTCGGAACTTCTCTTTCGTTCTGTTCGTGTGTTCTGCAGTGTTATAAGAAAAAGATACATTCTACAATATTTTTAAAATCACATGAAAAAAAAAAACACTTTTTCGGTACATTTTTAATAAAATGTAATCAATAGTTAAAATTAAACAAATAACATTGTCATTTGTGCCTTCATGGCATAAATCAAAACATTTTATAAAAAAAAAGATAATATTAAAAGCTTATATATTCTATGTACTGTGTACATCAAAATAAACTAAAAAAAATTAGCGACCAAGTATTCCATAGGGACAACATAAAAAGAATTGAGAAAATCTTAGAGATAAACAGTTTTCCAAAACACACAACAAAAAGATTAAAAGATAATTTTTATAAGGATAAAGGACCAAGACAGGAAAGGGGTACAGTCATATATAAATCGATGACATATATTCCAGGTTTGACAGAGAGATTCGCGAAATTAAGTGCGTTTAAGGACATAAAAATTGCTAATAAGACAGATAATAAAGTTGGAAAATTTTACAGCAATAACAAAACTTGACAAATCCTGCCTTATTTACAAAATTCTTTGTGACGGAGACGGGTCCAATGTATGCCAGAAGGTATATGTTGGTACTACAAAAACAAATTAAGGACAAGACTCTCAAGACACAGATCGGACCAAAAAAACAGAAATGGACAAGCCCCTAAGACAGCCCTTTGAGCCCACTGTGCTGAGCTTGGACATTTTCCTAATTTTGACGCTGTGGAGATCTTACAAGAAGAAAATATTCATGAGAAGAGATTCATATTAGAGATGCTCCACATTATTAACACCCCCACTGACAAGAGAATAAATTTCAAGAGCGACACAGAAAATCGTGCTCATATATACAGACATTTAGTTGACAATTAGGTTAGTTAGAAAAGCTAAACTTAGCTTTTCTATAATTTTAACGTAAGTTTTGTTTTGTTAATTTATTCAATTGCGTATTGTTTTAATTATTATTTCTTAGTCACCCCAGAAGATAAGGAAGGATCTTCCTCGAAATATTGGGAAAAATTATAAGTAAAACACTGACCTAAAGCCAGAAAAAGTGTTTTTATTTTAAAAAAAATTTAAAAATACGATTTATGTACGACTATTTTCTGTAATTTGCTAGTAATTGTTTTGATGGCACCCAATTTTTAAAATCTTCATTAGGAAACGTTCCTTTAATGAGCACGATCGAATTAACCGTCTCCACTTTTAAACCATTCCAAGTTGAATTTTTTATTTGATTTGTAAGTGAAAAAATGCGGGCTTTGGATGCGCTACTGTGAGGTAGGCATAATAGTGCGCCAAAAAATTTCTATAAACCAGGATACATACAGTAGTTTCGCCTAAGGCTTTTTTTAATGAAATATAGCGAGCCAAAATTCTTCCAAATTTTTTTCTTCTGGCTTCGACATCATCTATGTCATCATGATTTATCAGATTAGGAAAAAGCAGAATCAATGTCAACAAGCTTACGAAACCGGACTTTCAGATTGAAACGCTTTTAAAGCAGGATCTTTAAAATTAACTATTTTTAGCACTTGTTTGCATAAAATCATATAATATTGTTAACATTTCTTTTTGATTTCTGTAGCTTCTTTCTCACTTAACAAACCATCGTGAATGAATGAATTAGCTCTCGGGCCAAGGTATACATCCCTCAAAAAGTGCAGTGTTTTCAAAAAAGATGCAGTGTCGCAGTGTCATACTTTAAATCGCAGTGAAAAACTGCGATTGAAGTGACAGCGACAGCCCTGGTTATGCCGCATAACTTATGCGCAAAGCTGGGCACTACTACTCCCGTAGTTTCTCTTCAACTCATGAATAGTTGTGTTTTAAGATTTGTGCAACAGCAGGCTTGCTTTGTTCACTTTTCAAAACAAACTGAATTGATTTGAACGCTTTCCGCTTTTTGTACGTATATGATAAGTTATTCTCGTTCTGCCGCAGTCACTCGCGTGCTACGTTTTGCCCAGGTGCGGTTATGCGGAAGAATGTTATTTGAGAGTTATTTGCAAATTCCATTCAAACTTTATTCAACTCAAAATTTCATTCAAAAAATGTATGTGATTCAAAAGAGAGAGAAACAGCATCAAATTTTTCGGAAAAATAAATTTTTGAGTTTGTAAAAGTTATGAAATTGTATATACTTAGTATCAAATTTTACATCACGGCTAGTCCACAAGCAAAAAAATTACCGAAAAGTTGAGAAATCGATGAAAGTTATTATGATACTTTGTTCGAATTAGTATGAAGTGAATCATAAAGTGTTTTCCACAGACGGATATCTCCATAGTTTTTCTCGAAACAAAAATTAATTTATAATTATTTCACTGAGCTTAGTGTGTACATAAAACAAGGACAAAACAACACAATAAAATTATCTTTCAATGAGCTCACTTATTTATTATAAGATTAGCGCTTGATACTTTGCTTTGAGCAGCCAAAAAAGCTTGCAACAAAGCTTCAAATGAGTTACAAAAACAAAGACACACAACAAAAAAGAGATTTTTTGCTTTGATTTTTCCCTTTGCAATTCTCAGTGCATCGGCTCAAAGGTCACTGATGATTTTATTAAGCAATCGATGACTCTTTTATAACTAACTAGAGCCGCTGTTTTTTGTTGCTTAGTTTTTGAATTAGGTATTTTTTTTTTGGTATTTTCAAATCTATGCTAAAAAAAAAAACATTTCAGGTTTGGAAATTCTTACTACAGTGGCTCAAAAGGTCACTGATGATTTAATTTAGCAATGGATGACACAAGTATGACTAGATGTTGCCGCTGTTTTCTGTTGCTCAGATTTTGATTTTTGTATTTTTTTTGGTATTATCAAATCTATGCTAAAAGGGAAACATTTCAGGTTTGGAAATTCTTACTGCAATGGCTTAAAGGTCACTGATGATTTCATTTGGCAATGAATGACACTAGTATGACAAGCCGTTTTTTTGTTGTTTTGTTAATGTTTTACATATGTAATTATTTTGGTGTTATCGCACACAGTACTAGACAGTAATTTCTGTAAAATGATTATTAATTTTGTTTTTCAGTCAATACTTAATTCAAATTATTAAAAAACTAATTTGATATTACTTTTTGCATTTATCCATCTATCGCTACCAGAGCCTACATTCATTTCAAATGTAAAATTTTATCGTATGATGTTTTTTTTTTGGATTTTTTTACATCAAAAGCAGACGGCAGCAGCAGCAGTGAAGCGCACTTCAAATACAAAAGGACGAAGATTTGAAAATTGCGCATTTGTATCGACGAACTTTCACAAATGTGAATGGTACTTGATCACTTAGGCAGCGTAGGAAGCCGATGTTGCCGGGATGACAAGAAGCAGGATTAGGATTTACTGCTGGGATCAATCGATACAAAAGCATTTCGACCCACTCCATATGTATTTATAGCTTCAGTCACATACATATGTTCATGTATTGCTGTGGCTTCTAAAATTAACTTGCATTCGTTTCTTAGTGTTTGTATTTATGAAAACGACATAAGAAGTCACTTAAAATACACAGCAGGTGGGTGTAGATTTTCTTCATTATATTTTTGCATTTGCTGCGAATGCTAAATATTGAGTTTAAGCTTAAGAAGTCTAAAGGCACTTCAAGTCGAAATTACTTTAATCATTAAAATTTTTATATTTATAAGTTTTTCATTTAAAAATTTAAGTAAAAACTTTTTAGTGTATTTTATTTGAAAACGATTGCTGAAAGCGAAAAGTACGCAATTAAATTGCGTTACGTTTTACAGACAAATGGATAGTTCAAGCTGAAATTCACACCTTTTCGGTAAGTTTCAGTCATAATATAACCCACAATTTGTCTAATTTTCAATATACAAATTTTTGCTCCAGAAAAAATCGAAAAATAAAAAGGTATAAGTTATAGCACGGTTAAGCAAACATAACCATAAAAATGGTTTTTGGTGTGCTGAATTCAATTGATATTTCTCGTCACGATTTTTAGATAGTTCACACATAACTCTGGTAGCAAAAAATGGTATTATAGCTTTATGGTCATTTAAAGACAAGTGTTAAGGAAACACATGTGTTGTTTTTATAAATAAAGTATTTATAAGGACTTGAAAGAGTCATTTGGCGTATGAAGTATAAAGACAGAGAGAGGAAGAGAGTTGGAAAAGTTTATTTTTGAGGTCTTTAGAAGACACCTCAAACAGACTCAAAAAGAGTGCGTTCCCAGACAAGTGCCTTCGGAAAAGTATATTTTCGAGGTCTTTAGAAGACACCTCACACAGACTCAAAAAGAATGCGTTCTTAGGAAAATGCCTTATGTAGATTTCTTTCATAGAAAATGAAAGATGTCTTTTAAATATTTATGAAAGCATAAAAGAATAAGGGATATTTAATTTTATTCCCTTATCAAGTTAAATTTTTTTTACGTTTTGTACGTCAGTTTCGAACCCATGTTCCAACGATCCATAGTCCTGCAAGCTATCTATTAGATTATTTGTGATATATTATATTATACTTTAAGGGCGAAACATATTTTCCTCATATTTGTCTTGGTAAGGCTCCTTCAAAACTTGGACAGTAAGAAGACATGAGGCGGCATGTAGTTTTTGAATTTTATGTCTACAGAAACAATCCGCTTCTTGCCTTTATGAGGACTTTATTATGTACACTATAAAGACATGCTCGAGACATGGCATGAAATGTCTTTATAAACTCTTTGTTATGTACACTATAAAGACATACTCGAGACATGACATCTAATGTCTTTATAAGCTCTTTCTTATGTACGTTATAAAGATATATACGAGCCATGAGGTGACACGTCTCGTGTGTATTTTCATACGCGTAATAATTACTGACAATGGGTGGCATGACTGATCTATATCAGAAAAAAGTTGTTGTTTTAAATAGCTGTATTGACAAAAATCGTTTTCAAAGCCAAGAATATCCATTCTATGACATTTTTTTGTCTCAAAACTGTTAAACTATTTTCATGCGAGTTTACGCTAAAAGTTAAATTTTTCCATACAAAACTTCAATCTCCTTGGGTTACGTGTTAACATTGAGATATCAAGCTTAAGTTTAAAGAACATTTTTTTGTTTTTTTTACAAGATTTTAAGCCTTTATAAAGTTTTTTCCATTTTAAGCGATGGCTCAGTATCCAAACCAACCTCACGTATCGACTCGCAAAGTTATAGAAAATACTTAGTTTTCAAATGAGAACAGTTCATGTACGGAATAGTTTTAAGCTTTAGTTTCTTGTAATTTCTTTTATCCCACAAGCCTTGTAACTGATATTTTTCATACAACACTGAAAGCAATGTATTGCCCAAAGCCCTTGTCTAGCTAAATTTTTTTTTCATTTTAAAAAAAAAAAAGTTCTTGTTAGTAACTTTCTACATGATGATGACTTCAGCACATTGAAAAAACATCAAAATGCATAAATTGAGATTCCACACCTTAATTGAGTCAGCCTTTGATTCTATTTTAAAACCTTAATTTCGCTGTAGCTCTAGTTGGTATTGTACGCTTCAACAATGTTGCCATGTCGCAACAATTTTTAGTTCATATTGTCGAATTTAATTAATCAACATTTTTGCATTAAGTTCGCTACTATGGTTATAAAAAGTATGTACTATCTCTATCAAACAAAAATAGCAACAAAAACAACAGTGGTTTAAAAAAAAAATAATAAAATACACAATTTCAACAGCAGCAACAGTTGCTCAAAAATCTGATATCGGTAGTGTTGACAACAACTTTGTCAGAATTTCATACTTTGTTGGCTGTTGTCGGTGTTGTTGTTGCTGCTGCTACTTTAGCAACGGAAATCAGATTTATTTAACATTTTAACTTGATAAACCGCATCCAAACCACCAGCAGCACCACCACCACCACCACTGCCAACAAAAACAACGAATTGTGTGCAACAAGGGCAATTTTTGTTTTAAAATATAAAACTTTCAATAAAAAATCAGAAAAAAATAAAATTTATTGCAAATTAATTTGCCACTTGTGCGTTTTCAGTAAATTTTGTTATGCAAATTAATGCAGCGACCATTGCGAAACTTTATAAAAATCATTCAGCTGTTTTATTACAGCTGACAAAAATGAAAATATTCATGAATTTGATTTTAAGAATAACTTTCTGAATTTAAAAAACCAAATAATGAATTATGCCACACTTTGTAGATTTTTCAAGCATAATGAAGTCTACACCAAAAGTTTACACTTAGATCTGTTAGTAAACTGATGGAATAGTTTGCATCAAAAATATTTAAAGTTAAATTATATTTATAAGGAAAGTAGGCGTACATCTAAACCTACAAGTGGTAGTAAAATCCAAAAACGCTTTACCAACTTTTAGTTAAGTGTGTTGCGGACTTTCCGTTGCGGAGTTTTTATTTTTAAGCACTATCCGAAAAATGTACAATTTGTTTTTAAGCAAAACCAATAGATTACACAAGCCAACAAAAAAAAAGTTTCGGCCGGAAAACCAAACCCACTTATTCTTGTGTAAAATTCTTCGCTGAGTTCAAAAACAAAAAACTTTGTCGAGGCAATCCCCTCGAGAATTTTACAAAGGATAGGCATATTTAGAAACAAGAAATGGATTTTTTATGTATTTTGATGAGAATAGTGGGGAAATGGGGGGGAGCCAACTACCCCAGGCTCGACAATTTTTTTTTTTTTTTTTCGAATTCAGCGAAGAATTTTACAAAGTATAGGTTTATTTAGAAATAAAAATTGGATTTTTAAATATTTTCGTGAGAAGAGTGTGGGAAATGGGGGATCGAAGGGAATTGGTTCGATACATTTTTTTTTTCGAAGAATAAGTGAGTTTGGTTTTCCATCCAGAACTTTTTTTTTTGTTTGTTGGGCTGTGATATTTTTATTTTTTTTTTTTTTTCAATTTTACATTTTCAACTAATGCTTACGGTGGCGGCTGCGATGCGTGCTATTTCAATCAAATTTTCGTCAAACGAAGCAAAATGATGACAAGATTTCACGCCAGTAATATTTTTTAAATTTAGCCATTTAATAAAATGACGATGGGTGGTACTATATCGTATGCTGCGACGTACATATGTATGTACATAAACTAAGTTAATGCCATCAAAAGACAAACTTATTTCAGAGATTAAATGTTATTTTTTTATTCTTCGAATAACTTTTGTGAGAAAGCAATAAACATCGTATTTATTTGTGATTTAGCTGATCATTTATAATGGCAAATGACTTAGTGCAGCCATGTTTCGCAAGTAAATATAGTAATTTGAGCAAATCTGAAATTTCAGTTTGAGTAATGAAACTGTAATTTTCGGCTAAATCATCCTGAAAATTTTTTTGATTTGGTTGTAATGATATTTTTCGTTTCCTTCCAAATAGTCTCCAATGCAGTACTTACCCACCTATAATTTGTATGCGTTTATAATTGTTGAAATGCTGTTAAAACGTTTTTCCTATAGGGGGCATAACACCGCCCACTAAAAACAAAATTTTTTTTTCAGGAATCAGTTTGTCCCCATACCAAATTTAATCAACGACTGGTATAACGACTCAGTCGTGGCTGCGTTTTTTTCCATTAGGGGGGCGGTGGCACGCCCACTTAAAGGACTAAGAGTCTACTAACTTTTTTTATGGTACAATCTATCTGCTAAAGAAATTTAATTAAACTGGATTTATGGATTGTTAGGGGCATGGCACCTATGCCATGGCACATGCTCATTTATTACACTTATGTTTGCGAACGTGACCAACTTCAAGCAGCTCCAAAAATTTATAATTTTTGTTTTTTGCACTCGTAATTTTTTTTTTTAATTATGTACATGAAACTCTGTTTAAAAAAAATTTTTGAATCACTTACCGCTGTTATCAATCACGAAATGAGAACAAATGTTGTTTTTCTATGTTATTTGTGACATTATAACATAAACTCAAGCAAATTAAAAATTTACAGTTAATAATGATGTTGATGTTGGAAGAGATATTTTGCGGAATGACTATCATCATGTATCACCTCTCTTTCAGAGTTAACCCTTAGCGGCACCATGGGGTCGTGAATGATCTCAAGAAAATGTTGAAATCATTCTTCGAACTAATTCAAACGTAAGTTTTTTAGCCTCATGTAGCGCAAACATTCTTTGTAAAATATCCCTTATAATCATTAAATTTTATGAATTAGAGTCATCTCAGCACTCGTTCAAAGCCTCGAAGCATGGAATTGAAAATTCACTTTTTTTATACATTTTTTTCAACGTGGGGTCGTGAAAGACCCCAATGTGCCGGATTGTTACAAAATTGAAGTGATGGCGCTTAGGGTTGAATATTTAAGGCGACATGCTATTTAATATTACAAAAAAAGAGAAACTGCATTTATGCAAGTTTGCAGGTAGTTTGCTCACCGTAGTAAATGAATTCTGGTGTAAATTGTTTAAATTAACAAAATTAACCAAAAAATTGCCTAACTTGTTTTTGGTCACAATTTTATGAACGTTTAAGAAAATAATAAAAAAAACGGCGGGTTGCACTCCGGGAGTGCCGACAGAAGTGAAAACAAATCGTTTAATGGCAAGTTAGTGTGTTAGTTGGTATGTGTGCGTTTTCTTTTTATATGGCAATGCAATGGAAGACAAAAACGGAATATGTATTCAAATTTTACTCTCGCTCTCATTCTCAATTTGTCAACGCAACAACGCGAAATTTGAAAGAAACAAACATGTAAGCATAACAATTGTTGAATGAGAATGGAATGTGTCAGTTAGTGTGTCTGCTTTGCTTTTTGTCTTCCACTTGGAATATTTATTTAAAAGAAACAATAGAACATTCAAATTTTACTATCGCATTCATGACGGGGAATCCCGATGACGGTCGGTGTCGCTAGTTTATACTTTTTTCCTCAGCCGCACAACGTGTCATAAGAAGTTTTCACTTCAAAAATTGCTGGATGAAATATATTCGGCTCAGTAGCCTCAACTGTGAATAATTAAATTTGAGCTAAGTATTCCTAATGTTTGAGAACAAAAATTAATGCTGATTGCAGTAAGAAACATCATTGCGAATTATGTAAGTATAAGAAAAAATCAGGTAAGGAAAGTTCCTGGACCTGTGACTAAATAGTTTAAACACAATATTTCTAAAACTTAACTTAAAAATCTGCTTCTTGCTACAGACGCTATGACACCACATTTATCAAAATCGGCTTATTCGTTGCCGAGTTATGGCTGTTAGAATATTCAAACTGCTTAAAACGCCATCTAGTGACAGTTCATTAAAACACAAATTACTTCAAAAAAATCTGCTTGTCCATAAAAAAACTATTACACCTCATTTGTCTAAATCGGTTTAGTAATAGCCGAGATATAACGTTTTAAAGTTTTTCAAAAAACCAAATTTGCTTGCTGCTGGTTCATGGTGGCCTGGTATTTCAGATTTTTCTCTGCTTTGGGCTGCTGGCTCTGCTTTCGGTTGCGTTTGCAGAGAAAAATTTGCTGACTGAGCAACAGCTAACCGAAAGTCAACATATGTATGCTACAAATTTAAAAATTTTTTCCAAAAAATTCCATACTTTCATGGGCAAATTTTTCCAAAAAACGTTGCCTACTTTTAGGCGCTTTTGATAATTTACCCCTAAAAGTATGCAACACTTTTCAAAAATTTCAAAAATAGCGCCTAAAAGTAGACAACATTATCTGAAATTTTTCAAATCATTGCCTACTTTTAGGCGCTATTTTGAAATTTGCCAGAAAGTGTTGCCTACTTTTAGGGGCAAATTATTAATGGCGCCTAAAAGTAGGCAACGTGTTTTAAATTTTTTGAAATCGAGTTCGTTTTCCAAGTCTTCAAAATTCTAAAATCGAGTTCGTTTCCCAAGTCTTCAAAATTCCAAAATCAAGTTCGTTTCCCAAGTCTTCAAAATTTGAAATCGAGTTCGTTTCCCAAGTATTCAAATTTCTGAAATCGAGTTCGTTTCCCAAGTCTTCAAAATTGTAAAATCGAGCTCGTTTCCCAAGTCTTCAAAATTCCAAAACCGAGTTCGTTTCCCAAGTCTTCAAAATTCCAAAATCGAGTTCGTTTCCCAAGTCTTCAAAGAACATTCAAATTTTACTATCGCATTCATGACGGGGAATCCCGATGACGGTCGGTGTCGCGAGTTTATACTTTTTTCCTCAGCCGCACAACGTGCCATAAGAAGTTTTCACTTCAAAAAAAAAAACCAATTCTTTGTGGAAAAATCATGCAAAGTCTTTGTTTCAGTGTATTTTAATTTTTTCTTTAAGTATCGTGCAATAATCAACATAAATCTTTCACCATTCTTTCTGTCCGTCTACTAATTTTCGAGTAAAAAAGAAAATAATTTAAGAAAAGCAACGTTAAGTGTATGGTAACATGCTATACTATGCAAAAAATAAATGTTTTATGTTAAAGATTTGACTTCTTTCTAACGAAAACATGGATATACCGCACTTCTCGATTAAAGAGGTTTAGGAAATAGCGTACAGTCTAATAAATATATACATACACACATACACATGTACGCGTAAATTTCTACTCTGCTACTGAAGTTCATATTTCATGATGATGACTCTAATAAATTTAATTAATATCAATAAATTTGACATGAGCAAGCAGCTTTCTACTACAGACTCTCAACATTATGAGCAGCGGAAAAATACAACAAAGGACCAGCAACAAATTAATTAAAAATTGGCATTCATTAACGTTGTAACCCAATACAAGAAATGAATTCAAAGCCGCTCCTAACAACAAATACAAATATTTCATTACAATTAAATTCGTTATTATTAAAATATGATTTGCATAATTTTGTGGATGCAGCGCAGCGTCCGCAGCAGGAGCCACCTCATCAATAAACAATCCGAGTATCTGTAGCATTAATTTTTGGCTTTATAAAATTCCAGCCACTTTGGCATAATTAAATTGCTGTCAAAACGGCCTCAAATTGACAATTGGCAACAGACTTTGGCAGCACTCGACTGACGATGTGATGGCGCAAAAGTGATGTTAAAATAAAGATAGACAGACAGTGAGTGAGTAAACGCACGCGAGAGAGAGAGAGAGAGGCAGGCACTTGCATGAAATGTAATTTCCGCTGACAACGTTGTCAACAATAGGAAGCGCAACAGTGGAAGAAATGGACGACGAAGCTTAGGAAGTGGATAAAAAGAAATCATCGAAATAAATGTCAACCTACAGTCAAAGACCTCAAGCTTAACGGAAGTTAGGGAAAAGAAAGAGATGGCATATAGATTCACAACGATAGCAACACAATCAAAAAAACGAAGCAGATGACTTACGCAAAAAACTATGGCACGTGGTTGAAAGCGAACAAAAGATATCGTATTAAAATGCAAAGCGTCAACAAAGCGAAGAGGTCCGAATACGCGCTGGCGTCAAGTAGAAATATGTGATATGGCAAAGCGTTTATTTGAGTGAAACAAACAAAACAAAGATATTTGTGAAATAAAAACTAATGAAAAATAATTTAAAAATAAAAGTTTTCAGCAGAATAATTCCACAGAAGTTTCCACTACGCGATACGAACCCATAATTAGGAGTTAAGTCAACGGCTTCAGCAAGCGATGGCATATCAAAAATATGGGGAATAGCTGTCAGTTAACTGCCACAGCCTTAAGTGTTGCTTCGACTATTGAATTTTAAGCAGCAGACAGCAATAGGCGACTATCGACTGCGACAGCTTTTCGTGAACTGTTGCCTTGGCTATTGAGCTCTAAGCAGGACACAGCAATTGCTGACAGTTGACTGCCACAGGCTTGCGTGTTGCTTCGACTTTTGATTTTTAGGCAGCAGACAGCAATAGGCGACTATCGACTGCAACAGCTCTTCGTGAAATGTTGCTTTGGCTATTGAGCTTTAAGCAGGACACAGCAATTACTGATTGCAACTGCTGATTAAAAATGTTGGTAATTTTTGATCGAAAAGAAATTACAATATTTAAAACTGACCAAAAATTAATTTCTTTTTGAGGAGTCCAAGAAGACTTGGTAACCCTGACTGTTAATAACACTTGTAACTTGAATTTTTGAAATGCAGAGCTAAGCAACTTAAGTACATTGTCGAAAGCAGCTCTTTTTCGTTAAGAAATTCTTCTCTGCTTCACTGTGAAAGATTCACAATAGATTGCAACCGTTGTCCCAGCAACAGGAAGTCTCCACTTTAGAATTTAAAACTAATTTCCGATTTTGCCAGCCATCGGAACGTAAACTGATTGAGATCGATGGACATTGAGTGGCAAATAAAATTAAAATGAGTTTAAAAGGAAGAGAAGAGATGGTATCAATAGCATGCAGAATGAGTTTTAAAAATGACAGGCGGCAAAATAGAACCATTTGAAATAAAAAAAAAAGGAAAGAGAACAGCAACGAGTACTCGTATAAGCAGCGAGTAGGAAACTTAGCTGCTCGTATTTGGTCACCATATTAGCACAGAAATAATAAATTGGAGTAAGACAGCTTTCCTATGATATTTTAGGTGTTGTTGTAAAAATTTCCCTTTATCATGAAGTCATGTGATGACATTGGCCATCTTCCAACAATGTCCTTAATGGACCTTAAGGTTAATGTCGCTGATGATTTGAACGTTAAGTGAAAAGGGAAATTTTTCTCTTCGAAAGAAATCAGTGCAGATTTTGCTTTAATCTACTGCTGTTCTTGGAGATTTAATAAACTGTGTACGAAGATGTGCTATTGCGATTGAAACTTTTGTTAGAACACGAGATGCACATGGGAGAAAAGCTAACAAAGTCCCCAGCGTGGATTGCAAAATGCTGCTAATAGCATAAAATCTCAACATCATAAGAAGCTTATACCGAGCTGTTAAATTGTGGGCACTAGTATTTGCATAAAGGTTAATAAATGCAAGAAAATAAGCGTTATTTACCTCCCCATACCATAGTTACTCAATTCTTGGTTTAATTTCCTCGTAAATCTTCCTTTACTTTGTCCAATTATTGGAAAGTATTCATTTCGCTTCCATGCGCGATTTTATATAGTTTCAACTTCATAAGAGTATCCGCAATGGTCCATTTGAGAGAATATTTTTTTTGATTTAATTATTTGAATCAAAACAAACGCAGTTGAGTTTACCTCGTTAAATGAAGAAATTTCTCCTATTGACTTTAATCGACATAAGTTGTTGATGTTTGCGACTAATCGGCGATTAAGAACAAATCGCAGTTTAATCTACGATTAAATTGAGATAAGTTAACGAGCCTCACTTTTATACAGAAAGGTTTCTGTTATTTAACTATTTTACATGTGACAACAAATGTCTTCGACTTTTTCTGTCATCAATTAGATGCAGGCATATTTTTTATTTGGAATTTTATTACATTATGAAGCATTTGCTATTTGTCTTTACGGAATAAAATTAATTATTTTTAAGACTTTTGACTATTGCAATAGATTCATTGCTTATCTAAGTAATGAGATATTAAAATTAAAACCGCCTTTTACGTTGAGATAAAATCAGTTTTCTCTTAAATAAATACACTGAATTGAAATTAAAGGCATTGTGCATTGGTTTAAACGTAATATTTGTTTGCTAGAATTGAAGGATTTGTGGTGGGTTAAGGAATCATGTTTTAAATTTGTGTTTGCTTTAACTTAGCTGGAATATACAAATTTTTCAACATATTTAAGCTTATATTATTTAAATGCCATCCGCTTGGTACACTATTTAGGCACTTAGGATATTGAGAACACCAACAACATCCAATGCATACATTATATATACATATATTCGATAAAACCGGCTATCAATTTATCGATTTCTCCAAACATCGATCTTCATGAATTTAAGGGAGCATAAATACATACAGAAAAAAAATTACATACCCACACGACATGCAACGTTTCAGAAATCTTTCAAATTAAATTCAGTTATGTTTCAGAAATCTTTCAATTCCGCATGTTCGGCTTTTGATTTCATTTGAAACGTTTCTGAAACGGTACAGAAATCTTGTAAGATTTTTTTTTTCAAACTCTTCTCTAGTTTTTTGTATCTCTTTAAGTTGTAAAGACTAACAATAAGTTATGAACTCTTGTTTCTTATTAAAAACTATTACAAATTATAAATTTTATACAAATTGGTATATGTACTATAATAAGTAATTCAAAGCTATGCGGGACTCATAGACTTTAGCTGGTCTGAAAATAAATATTACTTTCTGCAATTGCGGTTGGTGCGAATAGGATAACCCGTTGGAGTGATGTCGCGTTGATATGTTTATGGCAACCCATCTATAGTTGCAGCTGTTGACTATTACGAATCCACTGATAAACTTTCAGCCGAGACGAGCGTGGTCCCGGTCTGAGTTGGCGTGATAGACGAGACGAGCTAGGTCCCTGTGCACCATCATAGAGATAACTAGTACCTCGATATGATTGTGACATGGTAGCCGAGACGAGCTAGATCCCAGTTTATCATGTTGGGTAGAGCTAGTGCAACGAGGATAACTTTAAAGCGGTAGCCAAGATGAGCTAGATCCCGGTCTAGCACCCAAAAGCGTCATAAGACCACACTGCTCCAACACTTCTGCTGCCGCACTCTCCACTCATCAAGCAGCAGCCAAGACGGGCTAGGTCCCGGTCCAGTGCCCTCATACGGAGATGAGCTGGATGGCGATTTTTTATTTATTTTATTATTATTAGGGATAAATTATTGTAAGATTAAGGGGAAAACAAATATCGGACAGTTTTACTATTTGCATTATCACCTTCGTTAATACTTAATATGCAGTTATCTTTCGTGACATTTCTTAATTAACAATTGACAACAAACTATACTCAACATAGCATCTGACAGAGGTTCATAAAACGTTATTTTAATATGTTTAGAAAAATTCAGTAAACACAAATCTGGAACCTTTCAGAAACACTTCAGAATGATTGCATGTAAAAGATTTCGTATGTAACGTGTCAGAAAGATTTAATTTGAACAATTCAGAAAAAATTAATTCTGTAACCTTTCAGAAACACTTCAGAATCATTGCATGTAATATGTTACATTTGAAATACATAAGAATGATTTCTGTAACGTTCTGTTAGCAAAATTTTAAATGAACAATTTATAGTACGTTTTGTACTGTTGCTGAAATATGACAGCCGAGTCGGTATTAAACGATCTTTATCTATTTATTTAAAAGCAACAAAACTCAATCAAGTCTTTTCGTACAGAGAACTTTCAGTAAATAAGTCGTCTAAAATATTGTTTTTTTTTTATATATTATTCAAATAATGACTTATTGAATAAAACCACAAATTCGGTTACTTTAATCATCCATTCGCTGGAATACCAGAGACAAGGATAGCTTCTTTGAATCTCATTTTTTGGGACTTAATAATTGAAAATTTTCGCCAAGTTTTAAGTTTGCACTAATTTTCTCCACAAAAACGTTTTATTTTACCTCAAATAGAATTTAGTCCTCAGCTCTCACGCAAAATGATTCTTGTCGTTTAAATTTCAAAAAGTTTCAAGTTCTTACAACTTTTTACTTTGTTTATTTTTTCACTGCATCAAAAGTGTCCATCAACTTTTAACAACTAATAAACACGATATTCTGGATAAACTCTTAAAATTTTCTTCTTAAAACATTTGCAGCAACAAAGTTTATCCGTAAAATGCATGGCAACTTTAACTATTTGTACGAACAGAAAGATATAAAAACTGGAGCAACAAATGGACGAAAGTGTCAGGCAGGCGGATGAGGTTAAATTTCTTCCAAAGAAACTGCTCTGCTTCTTGCATTGAGTGCTCACTTGTTGTCTAAGTTGGCGCCAGAATATTTTCAATGTGCAACTTATTTTGCCCAGCTGTCTCATTTTGCTGCCATCTTACGTATGGTATGCGAGCAGTTTGTCCGTCTGATCGTTTGCCTGCCTGTTAGGATGTTTGAATGTCAGCTGCTTCTTTCTATGTCCTGTCGGTCTGTCTGTTTGTTCGTTGCTGCTGCTGCACTGACATTGAAGTGAAGTGCTTCCGTTGGCGGGTAATGAAGTTGAGGAAGTGAAGGCAGCCCGCGTCAATATGGTTATGGTTGTGGTTGTTGTCGTTTTTTTTTGTTGTATTTCTTGTTCTTGCGTTTTTATTTACCACTAAAGTAAAATTGAATTACAAGCATTGTTTGCTGAGAGTTTTGAGGACAACAACTAGTTAGTTTTCATTTATTGTTTTTAACATACTTTTTGGCTCTTATAATAATTGGATAAATGCGGTAAGGAAATTAAGTGACTGTATAAGTGCGGCTTCGCTAGAGGTAGCAGAAGAAATGTAAAATTGTTGATTGCGTGGAAAGATTTTTTGAAAATTCTTATTATGAAATTGCATTATATACATCAAGAATATATGGAACCAAAAAAATAATAGTAAAAAATGAGACTTAAATTGAAAGGAGAAAAACTGCAGTTTAAAGGATTTCTGATGAGTTACGAGCTTTAATCTGCATTTTAAAATTATTGATCATCAATAGAAACTACATACATATATGAAGAGGTAACTGCTCCTGTTACTTTCTTGGATGGCTATAACAACCCGTTACCGAGTTACGGCTGCCCTCAACAGCTCTTTCCAGGCGCCTCTGCTTCGCGCGTGCCTTTTCCAAACAGTCACACCTTGCGTGGATAGAGTTTCCTTTTATGCTTCTTCGTCCATACGCATAATATGTAACAGCCAGCGCAGTTCATTCGTATACGGCAGTCGTCGCCGACGCGAACAGGACCGAAGTTTTTGCAAAGAATTTTTCTCTCAATCATCCAAGGCGCGGCTGCATCAGTCTGCGATACAACCCTTGCTTCTGTGGGTAATATGAGCCTCTTGTAGAGTGTCAGTTTTATCGGGCAAGAGAGGTCTCTTCTACTCTTTTGCTTACTAAGACCATAGTGACATCTTTTATCAAGAGTGAGTCTTCGATTTATCTCCAGGCTGACATCGTTTTGAGTAATCACGGCGTTGCCTAGATATGTAGATTCCTTGAGAACTTCGAAAGTATAGTTGTCCGCGGTAACATAGGATCTTATACGCCGCGTCTGCCTGTTTATGGATAGCATATATTTTGTTTTGCTCGCACTCACCGTTAAACCCTCCTTCGGTGACTTCTTTTCAATAGCACAAAACGTAACAGTAACATCTCGCTAGTAACACCCAATAATATCAATATCATCGACAAATGCAAAAAGCTGAAAATTTTTGAAGAAAATAGTGCCATTACGATGTACATCAGCTTTTCGCCACACCTCTTCCATCACAAAGTTAAAGAGGTTGCAGGATAGTACTTAGATCGCCATGTCTGAAACTTCGTACTGTTTCAAATGGTAGATCCTTTCCTACCCTGACAAAGCTGAATAATCGATAAAGAAATTATGAGTATCGATTTGCTTTCGTGGTGTTTTTTCCAGGGACTTAACTTAGTTCGAAGATCTGGTCCATGGTGGACTTACCAGGTCTAATGCCGCACTGATAAGATCCAATCAGTGTGTCGGTGAACAGCTAAATTCTTTCACACAGTACGGTTTACAGAACCTTGTATGAGATGTCAAGACGACTGACCCTCCGGTAGTTGGCGCAGATTGTCGGGTCAGCTATCTGCTGTACAGAGCAATGGACATTGAGATTTCAATCGTTGGGCATATGAGTTGATGAATACACCCTATTAGCTCATTGCCGCCGGTCTTGAATAATTCAGCAGGCAGGCCATCGGCACCGGCCGCTTTGTTGTTCTTAAGTCTTCTCCTCTTTTTTCTTATATTATGCGATTCATGTCGATAGGATAGTATACTGCTGGAAAATTTATGTTGGCGGAATAATCATTGATTTTATCTGTTATCAAATATTTTAAATTCGCTTTTATAAGGGAAAATGATTGACAGCACTGTACAATAAAATCAGAGTTCAGAAAAACTTCCTGGTGCTGTTAAAGAATGTGCTAAAGTATTTTCGGTCGCTAAACACTGTGCTGCCTCTAGATTTTTTTTAACTCCGATTTTAAAATCTCACAACTTTAAAACAAGAGGTTATTCTATTACTTTTTGGTTTCCAACCATCATATACTTTTTGTTTGTGTAATTTTGTCTTCAAGATACTTACTCATCTTAACCCTCCGTTAAGCGGTGACCCAAAAGGCGGTAAACCATACGTTGTGGTCTGACAGACCATATAATCTATTTTGCAGGTATAAACTATCAAATCGCGTTGTGGTCTATCCAGGAGTTATATAATGTGTGGAAACAGTGTATGGTATTGCTTAAGTGCATATATGTATGCATCTGTAAACTCTTACCTTTATTTGATAAAGCAGAAGAAGCAGTTGACTAAAAGACAGATTTTGCACCATAGTGGTTGAATTTATCTTTTTTATTCATTATTCTATAAATTAAATATTTATTGACATACGTACACACATACTGTATACAAGTACATATATTATTTAGATTTGCTGACACACATGTACTATGTATAGCACATAGTTCTTGAGTGCGAGTCGCAAATTGGAGCTTTACATCTCAGGCAATAGAATCGAGATTTCGAGATTGTCATGTGGGCATGTAGAGGATGCCAACAATTGTGGCGGAGAAAATTTTTTTATTCTTATGAACTGTTCCGACGTAAGCCAGGTTCTTGTACATCAATTCACTGGCTAATTCAAATGACGAAAAGAAATTGTCCTCATATACATATTGTTCGCCCTATTCCAAAGGACTTTTTAACCATATCCATTACCACTTTTTGGCCTTGATTTACCTCTCTATGTTATATTTACTGGAGTAAGGAGATGTTTTTGTATCAAGACAACACTCGAAACTCCTAGTGATGATGCTACAAGTTCCCACTGTGTCTCTAAAATCGAAAATTAATCGATTTTATTGTTGTGGTCTGACAGACTCAATTTTTGATCCACGAATCATGGCCTACTATCTTAAAATATATCGCAGTTGACTCGCTGCATCGAGTTTAAAAAAGTCATGGCACCGTTTGACGAAATATTTTCAAAAAAAAAAAGCTATGACTCAAAAAGTTTCAAAATTATCTGACAGACCACAACTCTAAACTGAGGGTTAATTAATTTCGGTTCGCTTTCGCCACATGCTTTTTGTTTGTGTAATTTTTTCTTCGCGCCGGCTCGTTTAACTCACTTCGTTATGCGAGGTAAACAATTTCGGTTCACAATTGCTGCATGCTTTTTGTTTGTGTAATACAGTTTTCAAGTCACTTGTTGCTTCGGCTATTGTTTTCTTTTTTTTTTATTTTGTTTTGTGCTCGCAAAATATTTTTGAGTTTTTACCCAAACTGAACTATTCGTAAGCAGCTCCTGATGCAGACTTACAGCCCTATTCTGCTTGTTGACTTAACAAGAAATAATAAAGGTGCTCGTGTTAATCTAATTGTTATGAAGTGCAAATATTGGTATTCTAAAAAATCATTAACAACATAAAAGCTTTTGAATTCCCCACACAAAAGCTTTCGTGGTAAACTTGTCAAATTTTGACTTTTTAAATTTAAATTAATAAAATAACAAATAGAGTAATAAAAAACTTGAATATGCAAGGCAACGTGGCGAAGAATTTAGGACTTTGAACTCATAGCTCGCGATACTCGTAAATCCAAAATTTTTTTTTATAGGTATATATCAATGAAAATAAATGTTTTTTTAAGACATGGTTGTAAATATTTAAAACCACGTTGTCCTGCCTCTTAAATTTTATAAAAAAAAAATAATTTTACTTAGCTCAATACTGAAATATCACTCGTTGTTAAGACACTTTCTGACCTTAACAAAATAGTAAAGAAAAGAGCTTTTAAATTTTTGCCAGAATACGGAATATTAACAACGTGTTAATATTAAATATTTTGTTAATGTGGTGAGCTTTGTTAAGCTACCAGAATAGGACTGTTAGTGTGCTTTAATGATATGGCAAAGTTTTAAAATTCATCTCCCAATATGATGAAATGGCTACGATTTCTTAAAAATTTTTTGATAATTTGATTTAGAAACGTGCATGCTAATTTAAAGAAATACAAATGTTTTAAGAGTATACTGACTAATTTTAATTTTTTTTTTTTATTTTTGTTTTTTTTTATGTACCTACTTTAGTTCTAAGAACTGTAGCCAGCAGCAACATTTTAATTAAACTCCCTCTCTTCGATTTCGTTAGATATTGTGAGTACGAATACTTAAAACAAATAATATGGTATTAAACATATTACTAAAATTTAAGTTTTTCATATTCCAAATATAGAATCCGCGTGTTTTTAATTCCCTGCAGAAAAAGTTTTGATTATTTAGGTACTCTTAAAACCTAACTTTTCACCGTCATTTACTTGCTGTCTCTGACATACAGCACCACTCAGCATTTATCAAGAATTTTCCCACTCTTGTATTACGTAAACTACTGAATAAAATTTTTATTTAATAACGAAATAATTAGCTTTATCTTCTATCTGTGTGCTGCAGTGTAGTAACGCAAATACTGCTACAATTTGTTGCAAACTGTTGCTGACATATTTTTAGATGGAAATAAACCAAAAGATATTGTCGATGATGAACTTAATGATAATGTTGATGATGATATTAATGATGATGTTTATTATGCTGCTGCTCCTACTGCTACTGCTTCTGCTGATGATGATGGCGATAAGCACTAAGTTGGGGCTTAGCCTCTTGAAGGGAAACATTGTGATTAGAAACGCAATGAACTTGAAGATAACATCGCTGACATTAAGGCAACCAACAAACGTCGTCTGTCTGCCTGCCTTTTTCTTCCTTCAAATGTAGTTCTACTTTTATCAAAGAATTCTCTTCTAAATCATATCATCAACATTTTGTTGGGCTCTACTTGGTGGGGGAAGAGGGGAGGGATGGGAAGATGAGACGACGTTAAGAAAGATGAATTTCTTAGAAGTTTCTCGTGTTTTTTTGCTTTGATTTCGTTTAAATAAGATTTGTTTGTGTGTTTTGGATGAAAGCAAAAAATTGTATTTATTATTACAACTGGAAAAACAACAACAAAAACAGCTGCTAGTTATAAAGAACTTCTTATGCACAGTGTACATTTAATTATGAGAGTACACTCGTACACTACGTCAAGGCAAAGTTACATTACTTAAGTAAGAGTATTTACAGAAATATGAAAGGAAATTGCAAAATTTATATTGATAGTGACACAGCAGACACAGAAAATAAAAATCATATTCATGTGATTCCTGAGAAATTGATTAGAAATTTCCAAAAAAAACACTAAAAGCCATAATTGATTGTAATTCGAGTTTGTGTTTGTCAAAAGTAAATTGTTGTAAGAAAGCTGTTGCTACTCTTATCACAAACATAATTTAACGCATGCACTTGTAGTAGTGTTTTTAAAAAAAAAAAAAAAAAAAAAAAAAAAAATTGATTGATTTTATATTAAGCTATATACAATATGAATATTGTTCAATGTTCCCCTTAGAGTAAACACTAAACAACAAGAGCCTCCCTTCCATAAGTGTTACCCATTTTTATCTTAAATCTTAATATCCATTGGTTTTTTTTTTCAGTGTCTCAATGTGTAAACTTAACCATAGCCATAACTAAAATAAGAATCAGTGTATTTCTGTGTGCGTGTGTTTTGAGCCCGTTTTTTAAAATCCCACACATACCATCACAATAACCAACTCCACCACAATTCAGCCAATCAATACCATCAAAGAATTAACGCATCCTGAAATAAATAAAATCACGCTGCCCTGTTCCGGAAAATAGCCAACGACAACAACAACAACAACACCTACGAAAAAAAACCAAAATCGCAAGAGCTTTATTTCATCAACAACAGCTACAGCTAACTACAGCTATGAACCATGTCAAAACTTCGGCAATACAGATCCATAGACGTACCATCATCGACCACGATACGCAAGAAGTTAGCAAATATATTTTAATTCACTTAATCCTTCACATTCTTTATTCTCTGCTTCTGAGTATTTTATGAAATTTATATTTTTTTTTATTTTAATAAGTTGCTATACATTTTATTTACACCCACCATAATTCTTCATTCATTTTTCATGATATCGCAACGTTAAAACAATAGGGTCGCAAGTCGAAAATATCGAGCTATAACACTATTTAGCTTATGAAGTGTTCTTAATTTTAGACTTCTCAGCATATTTCTAGCACAATAAATAACTTTTAAAATTAATTTTTAGATAAAGAATATCTTGTTCTGTATTTTTTCTCAACAGAGCAACACCGTCTCATCTCAAAACAATAAAGAAAAGAAAAAAAAAAAACAATTAAAATAACAAAACCTTAACTCGAAAGATAGTATAGTTCTTAAAAACGAAGATTATTTTCTATAAAAGTAATTACAACACTGTCACATTTCAAAATATATCAATGTTACTCTATAGATTTCTGTGGTAGTTTAAAGTATTTCAATTCAAGTCTGTCATAGTTATGGAAATGGCTGTCTGTCTTCAAATTTAATGCAAAATTTCCGACATTTTTTGTCTCAATTTTCTCGAAACTTAAAATTTTAAGATGTGGCCCTGTTGTTCTGACGGTACGATATGTGATAAAAAAAATGTTGATGCAGTCAGTATGTACGATACATCACGTATTCTTGGGCTGTCATGAACATCATATTTTGTGAGATAACTACTCTACGACTTTTCAACACTAAAGCTGTCATTTTTCTCATTAATATAACACTGTCGAGCATATAAAAATAAAATTTCCAGTTAATAAACTATCACTGTGTCACCGTTCCAATTTTAATGTTCACATATTCGATATTACGTCACAAAATGTACGCAATTTCCGTAATTTGGCATACAGAAAAATAAAATGAAATAAGTCTTTGATTTCATTGTCAATTAAAGTTAAGACAAAATTTTAATCTTCGAAGTTCAAATCTATTCAAATTTATTGTAAAAGATTTTCAACGTACATTTTTCAATTCGATGACGCTGGTGTCATCCATGGTACAATTAACTTGTCAAACTCAAATTTTGATGCAACCGTGAAAAGTTACACCATCGCTGTCAAGAATAAACAAACAAAACAAAAGTCAGAAAATCCAAAAGAGTGCGCTTTAAGTTATGAGTATACAATTTGGAAGTAATGCGCAAAACTTTTTTGTCGTTGCCTTGTCGCAGCTGATTTTGACAGGCATGGCAGCACTTAAAATAAAGAAGAAGAACTGGCATTTAAAATTGCTGCTACCATGATAATGGTATAAATGGGTCTTTGTTTAGTACAATGCCTGCGAAAACTTAATGAGGTTACTTAAGGGTCTTATTTTTATAGAAGGTGTCTTTTCGAAATGCTACTCATTTTCTGAACTGTGTTTTTATCACGCTATGTCCTTGTATATTATTTTGCAAAATTTCCTTGATACAATCTGCTACGCATGCACTATTACTACAATTTATAATATAGGAGATGAGTCATACATAATTTGGAACTTGATTTTGCTATATGCGAATAAGAAACATTTTTCAATGTGTTTTTTTTTATTCAAAAGAATAAATCCGGTTAATTATGGAGTACTTATTCATTCAAATAACTTTCTACGATGGTCTTGTAGTGGCCCATGCGATGAATATAATTTTTCAGTACATTTTCGACTATAAGGAGCTCTATTTGCCCGATGGCTGCACCTATTTCGTCAGTAAGAGGCTCAATCGTTGCTGGATGGTTAGCGAAATTCTTGTCCTTAGCGGTTTTCCACAAATTCCAATGGAGTCAAATTAAAACAGTTAATAACGTGATTTTCAAACTTTCCATCCAAAAGGTAGATTGTTGCATGGCTTGTGTGGCACGGCGCCCCATCTTGTTGAAAAATGATATTGTCAAAGTTTATATCTTCGAATATAGGCCACAAATAATCAGTTATCATCGCAAACCATTCACTGTAATGCATCTTTGCTCCTCATCTTCAAAGATGATACCGCCAATCTAGAAACCACAACAAGCAGTTACTCGTTGAAGGTGCAATGACTTTTCAAGAATCACATGTGAATTTTCTGTGAGAATTTTTCTTATATACGTATCCACTGAGGTACAAATGAGCCTTGTCCGAAAAGATTGTTTTTCGGTTAAAATTACTCATCTTCTTCCAAGCATTCCACAGCCCAATTGAGAAACCAAAAACAAAAAATGCCAACCCATTTTCTTAACCGGAGGTATAAAATTTACGTTCTGTCATAAAACGAATGACATTAGAGTTGCCACACTCAAAAAACTATTAGTTCTACTTCCAAACGCTAAGTGCACCGCCCTGTGTTGCATTTTATGGTTGTGACTTCTTAGTAATTAAATTTCTTTAATAAATTTTGGATATATCATGCAAGTATCATATGCACAGTATGACCGTTAACATTTTCTAGCTAATTTTCATATAATTTCGGGTCGAACTCCAAAAAGTACATTCCATTTATTCTATTTGATATCCGTCGTGGTGCATATGCACGAAAATGGTCAGAAATAGGGTTTGCCGCACATTGAAATAAATTATTTTTCTAATTATATAATCCAAACCTCTTTCTGAACGTAGTTTTTAACATTTAAAAAACCAATGTTGCCACTTTTACTTCTACAATGGTCAATGAAACTATAAGGAAGCAAGAGAAAATGATTTGCGCCATTTTGTTTAGTTGACAATTTACACAGTTCAACGAAGTATTTCGTTTCATTTCTTTTTTAAAGGATGTAATTATGTGTTCGACGGTGTAATTAATGTGTATATCTGCTAAAAACGCAAATATCCCTAAAAGTTTTTCTCACAGCTTTTGGTTTTATTTATTTGCTATAATATTTGATATCTATAAAATTTTGTAAAGCTTTGCAAGGTATTTGCTATAGTATTTATGCTATAATTATTTTTACTTTGCCTGTCTTTCTTAGCTTGGTAAATTAAGCTTTAACAAAGTTTGCTTGGTTTTGTTCTTTGCTTTTCTCTTAAATGTAATTTGAGCTTTTCATCCGCCATATTTATTATTTCATTTAAGCATTTTCTTGTGGAAAGAAATAGGTATATTTTTACGTAACTCATCACAAATCCTTACATGGTATCTACTTTCCTGACAATGCAAAATTAAAATAAAAAACTATGTGTACAGATAAATGCATGAAATCGGTACCTTTAGCGCATGTGAAAAACTGAATGCTAGCCATGATTTCCCACACAAAACAATATTGGAGTAACAGTAATCCTTAAGCTCTATATTTATTTATTATATTTCTAGTAGGGGCTTAAAACATTGCAGGGGTATGTTCAAATAGATATGAAGTGTATGTCACGGATTAATTATAGCTCGCTTTGTAGAATTGACAAAATAACATAAAAATTACAGTCAAAAGATGTAAGGGGCTTGGAACAGTCCATATAAGCGAATACTAGTCCATAATTTTGAGAAAACAACCGTAACTTTGTATCAAGACAAATTATGCCAATACCATTTTCTGAAACAAATTGGGTGACATTCTTCAACCCTCCGATTACCGACAACTTTATGGACCTTTTCTATTAATATGGCGTGTAATGAGATTAATTGTTTAGATTAAGTCCGCTGAACCAAATCCAAAATAACTTTTTGCCTTTGATTTACTTGACGCTCTTCACCAGGCTACATTCCTATAAATAACAACCGTCATGGTTTGCAAATCGCAGACCTACTACACTATCATACCATATTTTCCAGAGTTGGATGTAATTTGTTGAGTGAAGCGAGTTTGATTGCGACAGGGGGACAATTGCTTGTCAATAGCCATCGACTCAAGTGGTGTATACGCTCTTTCCAAATTAGCCATCAACACAATCCATATGTCATCTAAAGGTGTCGTCTTACTTTCCAGTATCAAATATGAGTCACTAAACAATTCTTTTACTGGCTCAGAATTCGACCGATAATAACCTGCATGCAGCAACTTGGCGCGAGAGATGCTTGAAACTTATGCAGCTGCAAAGGAATATATAAAACACCACCCAATACATGTCGAAACGCCTTAGAATATTTTTCTCTATCGCTTCCTTAACCATAGCCATAAAATATGGATAAATTAGATGAACATAGCGCCAAAAAACATTAAAAAATTGCATGCAAGTCGCTAGAAGGTCGCTGCAAACCTTGTTGGTCTTCGACGTCATAATTGTCTTCGAGCTGACGACTTTGATGAAAATTTCACGGAATTATATCCTACCTGATTATAATCAACTTTACATATCTTATTTGTAGAAGTCACGAAGACTCGTGCTATTGGATTAACCCGTTTTGAAATCCCACATCGTTGAAAATTTCTTAGGTCCCTAGCGACCTTGTTGGTCATTGGAGGGTTAAGTGGGCATGAGCTTTTCTAGAGGCGCAACATTTTTTTTTCGACACATCAAGTAAGTTGTTTAAAGGAACTCATAAAGCTCTGCTAATCGTATCTCAATAACAGATGTATAGTCGAGACTATAGTAATAGAACAAAGATCAATATTAGTAATAGATCAAAGAGATAAACATTGTAAGCCCTATGTTGTTCTTCATGCAAGGAAATATGTAGACAAAACAGAATCTTTTAGTTTTCTTCGCAGAAAATAGTTTCGACAAAATATAATTCATGAAGAGGAATTTGAATTTGAAACGATGCTTAATATTTTTACTAGGCTTTCTTTATCAATAATAACTTGCATGTACTCTTGAAAACAATTCGATTTTTATTTATTTCATGACTGCTATGTAATATATGAAATCCTTTTACACTTGGCATTTACATACCGCTTTGCACTTATCAACAAATTTTCTAACTCAAACGCTTTTGTTTCAAAACAAACCAACTTAAAACTAACCCAACCTTAATGCGAATATTTCAGGACTATGACAGCAATATGTTTTGTCTGCAACCTGCCCATTATGTCACATCAGGTGGGCTTAGTGTGGCAAGGTGGCAATGGTTGGGACGACTTAGTCCGGGAGCAGGTACGTAAAACTTAAATATGTAAGTTAAATACGAATTAATTCTAATGTATCTTCGAATGCAGCTCGAAGAGTCCACCATTCGGCAACGCCTGGGTGGCAGACGCGATTCAGCAGCTCAAATATCAACACCTCCGAGCACATCTCCACCAACAGGTACATACATAGTTCACATTTTAAATATTTCTCCATTGTTCTTATGGTTTATTTAATTTAAGGCATGACACGTCGTCGCCGCAGCTCTCTGGCTCAGCTCACCGACATTTTGCGAGAATGGAGTGGTGGCAGCAGCAACACAAAACCACAGCCACAACGTTCCACCAAAGCGCCACTAAATCGTCGCGAAACTCTTGCTGACCTTGCGCGAAGTTTACCTTGGCGCACCTCAACTACAGATGCTGCAACAGGTACAGGCACCAGCTATATTGCACCGCGCAAGCGCCGCGAGTCCAGCGCAGATTCCGGAATACGCAGCATGCGGTCGCGCAGAGACTCAAATACAACAGAATTTGTAAAACACTGGAACAGACGTGAGAGCACAGCCGAAAGAGATGAACCATCTGTTGTAGTTCCCGTGGTGATCGAATGCTCCCAAAAAAGCGTAAGTTATACCAAGAATAATGTCCACCCAAGTAGAACTCCTTTCCTCTCTAAAGTTTTTGATTTGTTATAACCACTCCTTACATACCTCATATTTTAGAGCTCCTCTCGTCGGGATTCCGGTGAAAGCTACCACTCAGGCCGTCGAGACAGCACCGTCGGACGTGCCACCACTCCACCACCACCTTCCAGAACTGTTGGCATCTATAAGAAACGCGATTCTTTGGCTGCCCCTGATTTTCCAAATTTCCGCCAAGAACAACGCCCCTCGACCAGTTCTACAGCATCTGATTCTGTTCCATATACCACAACTCAGGTCGATTCCGCTTGCCAAGCACTTCCGCCGCCGACAATAATCACCAGCTCCGTAACTCCTCCAGCAACTAGTCCCACAGCATCTAAGGGCCGCCGGGACTCGACCACACAATGTGGACGTGCTAATCGCCGTGATTCCAAAACGGGCATCAGTCCAGAGCGCACACCACGTATGCAGCGACTACAGCGTCAGGCCACAGCTTTTGATGAATCCTGTTTGCCAGGTGGAGGTAGGCGTGACTCACAGCCAGCACTAAGCCCAGATCCACCAGAAGATTGCGAACGACGCGCACGCCGTGATTCACTTAGCCCCGACAGCGCCTCACGTGGAAGACGTGACTCGCGTTCGCATCTCTCGCCCGATCGCAGTCATGATCGCGATGGTAGTCCGCGTAGACGCACGCGTACGTTGCGCCGGCAAAGCTCCTCCGCCGCACGTGGTTCTCGTTCGCCCGATTCAAGCAGCTGCGGTTCATCACGTGATCCCAGTCCGTGCGCCAGACCACCAACTACAACCGGTGAGAATAATTCGCGTCCCGCCATACGTAGACAATCGACTACGGAAGAGATTTTAATAGCGCGCGGATTTCGACGTCAATCGACCACGGAAGAAATGATTCGCTGTCGTAATTTTCGACGTCAGAGCTCACAAAGTGACGACGTTTGTCGGTGAGTTTTACCACTACAATCGAGTAAAATTTTAGATACTTACAGTGGATTTCCGTTTTTCTAGCTATCGTGGTCGACGTGATTCATCTGCACAGATTATTGATGGCACAATTGGAACAATGACTGTGGAAACAACTAGCACATTTTTTGATTCCAGCACGCAAACTGGTAAGTGAAGAGACTTTTTATTTCGATTTAGAAAAAGTACTGAATTTTTAATCTCTGATATACTTTATCCACAAAAAACTCTTTCAACGTGTCATCGATTCTCTCCATAAATTCCCCGATTCACGCATTTCTTGTTCTGTTAATTTTCATGATGATTAAGAACGGACTCGTCTCTAGTAGACCTCAGTTTGAAATTTCCCCAGCGCGTATTGAATCTTCTTCCATTTTTGCCGTTAGAAAATCGGCATTAAATTCGACATTAGAGATGGTCCTGGGCTATCAAATTTCCAGAATTCGGAATAACATAAGATTTCTATTTATAATAGTCCATTAAGTAAGAACTACTACTATATGAAATATTCCTTAAACGGTTGGAAAATTTGAACCCGTGCCTGCTGCGTCTTAGTCAAACGTTCGAACAACCTATCCTATACTTTTCGGATATTCATATAGAATTTTATAACTTTGCAAATTATAGAATCTATAAGAAATTCTTATGAATTTATATGAATAACTAATAGTTACTACAATTATACTGATATTTTCAACCGCGTAAAAATATGTAGGTCCTCTCAGGCCTATAATATGAACGAATGGGTAGTAAAATTGAAATAGTTCAAAGACCAAAAAGAAAATAAACAAATTTTTGTCACATATAGATTGAGAACTAATCAGCCCAAGCTATCCTTAAGCATAAAAATATATTTTTTCAAAAAAAAAAAAAAATTACCTTAAGCAAGTAAAAGGTCTGGCCGGACCTAATCTTGAAAATAAGGGCTAAAAAGTATTATGCTTCACTTTGTTCTAAAATTATAAAACAATTTGACTTTGCGGATGAAATTTTAGTTGAACTTCATAAATGAAATCCTCAGAGATTGGGAGAGAGTATGGTTCCCATGTTCAATTTATTCCCAAATATTTGTGATAAAAAGAGTAAAAAGAGAAAAAAAATCTGCTAATACTAAGTATTTGGGAAACTGTGTTGCTTCAGGGGACATCCATAAGTTACGTGAGTCAAAAGATAAGGGGGAGTGGGTCCGGAAAAATCTCACCAAGGTGGAGATTACAGATAGCAGATTACATTTAAAAAATATAAAGCAAGTCTCACGGAAGCAAGGAAGGGGGTCCCGTCAGAACTCATCAAGGGGAGGGAGGTTTCAAATTTTCAGAAAAAAAGTAATTAATGAACGACCCTTACGAACATAAAAAATTAAAAATAACTATTCTTTATGTGACTGATGTCCTTCCAAAGGTTTATTAAGCCAATATACATAAATCATGTCATTAAGATATATCGCTCGTTTTCTGGAAGACTGTCATAGCTCAAAAAAAAAATATTTTACTTTCCAATAGTTTACTGAATACCTTAAATGCGTTTTTTTCCAAATTTAGCTTTTTCGTGTTATGTCGATCTTCCAGCAAACCAACGATATGGTACATTTTCAATATAATGCTCAAACAATTTTATCTATATAAATAAAATGATAGCCGTTTTCGATGAACGGGATTCACGCAAAATCTACTTAATCAATTTTGATCAAATTTTTTTAGTCATCTTTCTTAGACGCTTGGTCCCAACATAGAATTAAAATTATCACGATATTTCTCTAAAATACCAAAATATTAAAGTTTTAAATTTGCTAAAAAAATTAATTTCACACATAGAAAGAAGCATGTAAGCATGCGTTTTGTTTTTATATGGCAATGCAATGGAAGAGAATATTCAAATTTTACTCTCGCTCTCGCTCTCATTCTCAATTTGTTAACACACCAACAAGGAATTTTTGAACAATGAAGAATGAAAAAAAATTACAGTAGGTTCACACATAGTAAACACACATGCTGTCCTACATGGCTTGACAACATGTGTGACTGTCAATATTGCTTTGAGTTCACATTATCGAGCATGCCATCAAACATCAATTGCAGAACAATTTATGAGCGTAAACATCGAAGTAAACTGCATGAAAAATCCTATTTAAAATGAAAAATGTTCACTAGGCTTGACAGTCAGTTCACACAGGTTGTATGATTGGACAAGCCAGCAGGAAAATCAACAATTTTTGAAGTCCATCCAACTTGAGTGTCAAGCGGTCGTTCCTAGAGTTCACATTATCGAACATTGAAGTTGGACAACATAGGCTAATTGAATGTGTTAGTTTGTGTGTGTGCTTTGCTTTTGTCATTCACATGGCAATGCAATGGAATATTTATGGAAGAGAAAACAACAAGAACTCTAGATCTGTGAAGAAGAATCCAAAATTGACTGTAGCTCTATTTAAAAAAAAGTAAATTGTTTGCCTTCGCAGAAAAACATGCTACGCGTACAAAGTCGCGGGCATCTGCAAGTTGTATATAAAAATGTGACGTTAATACATTTTGACATGTACAATACCGAGTCTGGGGCGGAAGTTGAGAGCTGTCCCAAATGACAACACCCGACAGAGTTTTGTGAAAATTTTTGAAGGCATATTATAAAAGTTAAAAATATCTGTATGAAGTAATATAACATCAGCACTTTCAAAAGTAAAAACTTGGAAAATTCTTCGGGGTGACACCCAATTTTTCTATTCTATTATTCTATTATTCTATTTATGTTGTGATAATAGTTATTTAACCTACAATCGGTGTCACCCATTTCCACTACAGAGGACTCTATAGGTACACACAAACATATACATGTACTATGCCTACGTGATTAAATTAAGATTTTCTGTTGAGCGATAACTAGGAAATGTGTATCAATTTGATGTTGACCTTTTTTTAATAAATTAATAATTGTTTTGTTGAAAGAAGAAGACTTTTGTCACGAAATAAGTGACGACTTTTTTTCTCAACTTTTTTTTTTTTTTTTGGTGGAAGAAATTTTTCCCAAAGGCAGGGGGTGCTCCACCCCGGGTGCCACTGCTCAAAAGAAATATCAATCTACTTTAGAGTGGACCATATTGTATGGAATAAATTCGATCGACCTCGGTTATCCAAAGAAAGATTTTTCATTTAATTCTTAAAAAAACTCACCAAGGGACCAAAGATGTAAGCGAAAGCTTTGATATCGCTACCATTACGCCCATGCTCCGTCGGACATTCTACCTTTAACTTCTAATATTATATAGCTAATATCTTCATACCAAGGCATTTTGGGTTTTATTTATTTTAACTGATAAAAATTATTATCCTCAAAATGAATGTACGTATTTGACACATTCAACTTGAAATGCCATAAGCACTAGAAATAACTTCTAAAAATGTCATTGATATCAGTGATCATCGGACATTAAATAAGTCCGAATGCTTGATTTATCTGAAATGCAAATACGTTGTTTTTTGTCCAGTGGAGTTAAGAATTTTTTTTTTGTAGCAGACAGACGTAGAAGAATTGTAAATTTAATTGCTTTATTGAAGTTGTCGTTTAAAACGAACTTAATTTAAAATGTACCATTACTTCTGGTCCCTTCAAGTTCAGTTTAAGGAAATATCACTAAACATCTATGTTACAACACAACTAGGAAAGTTTTGAGAGTTTGACATAAGCATGCTTTATGGATATAAAGAGAGTCGGATTTTTGTAGATTACAGGTGAGAATAATTTTCCATATTCTGACACCTTATATAACACAAAGAAGGCCTGAAAGTATGGCACATCTTTATACAAGATCAATGATAACAATTTCATGCATTATCTTTTCTTGGAAAAGCGTTCTAAATCAGTTGAGAAATTATGTCAGTTTGCCAGAGAATATAAATTGTTTCTGTAAAAAATGTATGTAATTAAATAAAAATTACTTTTATGTCTGTTATAATTTTATTTTTATTACCTTAACTTAATTTTTGGCATTTCAAAATATTTGCCGTCTCTTGCAAATGGTTCTCGCATAAAATGAGCTTTCTCAATTACTCACCAAACACATACACAAAAAAAACAATAAAATTGATAACAATTTTTGATAAACAAAGCAAAATGCGCGCGCATTTCTACAACAGCTGGAAAGCTTTCACCAACTGACAGCTGTCAAAATGCAAAACAGTCATACGAACAACAACAATGCAAACAGCAATTCAACAACACAACTCTGTATGTGTTAGTTACAAACACAAGCACTCACATGTATTCACCAGTAGGCCACTCGTTGTGTTGAATGTCCTTGCATTTGACTGTGTGCGAGGACACGTACGACGAGTGCGAGTGAAAATTTTACTCTTTCGCACCATTAACACACTTTTGTAGCGAGCAACACCGTCAGTTCGTGTATAACTTGTCAACGTGTGACAACAGCAACAAAACGCGCTTAAAATCCTTAGCAGCTTTTCAGCCAAAGTAACAAGGATTAGCAAATATTTTTATTTATTTTATAACATTTAAAGGTATTTGTGAATTACCAACACAAAAAAAAATCAAAACCACCCAATTATTTATGTATTTTGCGTAAATTCAATAAAAAGGATGTTGTTTATTTTTTTGTCAATAGTGCAAATATAAAGTGTAACTCGCTTAACAAGTGTTAGCGGAAATTTTATAACGCTCGGAATAACTTTTATTACTTTTCCCCCATAAAAGTATGCAACAAAAAAATTCTTCCGATTGTTGTTAGTCATTTGATGAAACATTTCTTATCGCTAAGAAAGTAAATCTCTTGTGAAAGTGAAAAGTTTTTCATTACACCAATACAGTTAAGTCTACACACTCACACCTACACAAAGGGTAACACAGCAAAAAAAGGCCAAATAAAACAAAAACCAAAACCCAAACGAATACGCGTTATCAGTTTAAGAAAAAGAAAGAAAAAAAAGTGAGAAAAATCTGAAATTTTTGTATTCTCAACTGTTGATATCAACTGAAGAAAAGAAAGTTTAAAGTGCTCGTGTGCGACTTTCTGGGCTAAAATTATATATTTCTATAAAACCATAGAAAATCTAAAGCTTGCATTTGACAACAAAAATGATTGTGAAATAACAAACGTGGAACATGAATCAGGTGAGTTTTTTTTTTCATGGATCCTTAAGCCAAAGTATTTTGTTTAGCTTGAAATTCAAGCTGAAATCCTCAATTTTTTTGTTGTTGTTTCGTAGTAAAAATGCTGCACCCACTAGGCATGCATACACACACACACACAGACACATAGAAACAAATACATTCATAGAGAAATTTTCTTTCATGTCTGCTCTACATACGTGTACTCGTATTGAACGAATGATGTTGGTAAAAACCCCAAAATTCAATATTCAACAGTTTGCTTTATTCTATGGAAAATGGCCATTGAAGTTTACTCTGTTTTGTTGAAAATAATACCTGACATAATTCGCAATTAGGTTGAAATAGAAAATTAGTAATGCTACTCAAACGATTCTATGCAAAAATTTCAATTAATGAAAGGGAATTTTTAGTTATTTGTTTAAGAAAAAATTTGCTCATTAGAAAAAAATTGAATCGCTTATGATTTCTACATATGGGCATTTCTCTCATGTTGAACGGGACGGAAGTACACTTTTAAAGTGAAATAAAAGTCAAAGTAAAACACTTTTATTTTTTCTGTTACTGTAAGGAATAGTCCTTTGGTAGCATTATATTGAGTGGTAAAGTTGATGCCAGACGTAGTACTGGTTCCAAGATAGAGGCAATAAAAAAGCCATTCGAACTAGACAAAAAACTGAAGTGTTTTTCATGGCCATCGATTGAAAAGCAGAAGTCAACGAAACCTGGCAACATTTTTTAATGCGACTTTTTTTAAAATGTTATGGAATAATATAACTTTTTAATAGATTTCGTTTGATTGAAAAATCTCATTTACTTTTCGCATAATATTCCATTCGAACGGGACATATTTTTCCATTTTGATTCACTTGGGCAATTTTTCAAAACGACTTTAATATTTATATAAATAATAATATTTAAGATATATACAGCAATTTGAAAAAACAAATTTAATGTTTATATTTATCAAATCGATTAGTGAGATCAATTTTGACAAAGAAAAGAGGAAGGAGTAGATATTTTTCTTAAAAGAATATAAAACTTGTCTTTTTGCTGTTAAGACGTTTTTTCTGCAATAGGCGTGGCACCACCCACTAAAAAAATTTATATTCATACAAGTTTCAATCTATCTGCATACCAAATTTCATCAAAATCGGTGTAGTGGCATAGCCGTGATACCGTTTTTTCCCATTTGGAGCGATGCCACGTAAAGATTCGAGTTTCTTATAATCTTTTTTAGGACTCAATCTATCTTTATGCAAAATTTCATCAACATCGGTCCATTAGTTTAGCCGTGGAAACGTTTTTTCCCGTTAGGGGAGTGGCACCGCCTACTATTGAAAAAAGTATACAGTGAAAGCTCCCGTCGCGGACAGCTCCCGCAGGCGGACATCTCTCGTAACCGGACGAATTTCTTGGTCCCAAGTTTGTCGTTATGTTTTTGGAACAAAATACAATCCGGTGGGCGGACGCTCCCTTGGCCGAACGCGGACACTACATTTATACACATTTCATACAATTCATCTCTGCTGGCGGACAAAAAAAACATTCAAACGAAAAAACTCTTTCGCAACTCTTTCATTGATTTGCTGTAATTCAGGTTGTCGATTGTTATTCTTTAAAATCTATTTCTTTGTGTGTTGTTGAGAGTAAAGTTTTCTCAAGTGGGCACAGAAAAAAACCAACTTGTACTTAAACTTTTTTTTGCATAACTTTGAAGATTTATTGATCAATATTAACGCCTTATATTTTTTTTTTTTTTTGCAAAATTTGGATTTTTTAAAAAGTTACGAAAAAGTGAATTTTTATGTGGGTGTTTTTTTAAATTGCGATTTCTCAGTAAATAATGGAAAAAAGTTAATGACATTTTCGTGATAGGACAAAAAATGTTTTACAATTTATATAAAATAAAGGTTTTATAAAAATTGTATTTATTATTTATAAAAAATTAAGTTTTTATTAAACAATTAGAATTTAAACCAACTTCTCATATGTTCAGAAACAACATTTTTCCACAGAATTGTTCTGAAAAGTTTGTACATTTTCCTCTAATAAAATTTTAGTACATTTTATAAATAAAAAAGTTACGAATGCTTAAGTGCCGCCACCGTGGCAATTTTACTCCTACAAACCATCCGATAAGAAAAATTTGGATTGTTTTTTTGTTTTAATTGAATTGTATTTGAATTGTTAAAATGTACTTTCTTCGACAGCTCCCGCAAGCGGACATCTCCCGTAAGCGGACGATTTTGTTGGAACCGTCGGTGTCCGCCTGCGGGAGCTTTCACTGTACATGCTTCTCTTCTCCTCACAACCTTTCCAAGAAAGAAAAAATTATGCGATTATGTTGTGCTATGGCTGTGAAAAAGTGGTTTAAGCGTTTTCAACTGTATATTTATTACACTTATGTTTGCGAACATGACCAAATTCAAACAGCTCCAAAAATTTAAAATTTAATTCGTTTTGCACTCGCTTTTTTTTCTCAATTATGTACATGAAACTCCGTTCGTGCAAAAATTTTTACACACTTGCCGCTGTTATCAATTTTGAAATGAGAACATATAATGTTTTTCTATGTTATTTGTGACTTTAAACATTTTTGATTTAGCCCAGTACAGCGAGTCACCGTGTCCTGAGCGTTTATTTAAGTGTTTTTTTTTTTTAAAAAAAAAAAAGCTTAAAATAGGATTAAGTTTCCACCTCAAAATAATTGTTTGATTTCTAATGGATGTATGTATATTATTGCAACAAACAATAGCGAATAGATAAGTGTTTCTTAAATTGCACAGTATTATTCATAAGCTGAATAGCTTCTTCGTTTTGGTTTTTTTCTTAAGGTTCTATAAATGCAGCTATGTTCCTATGTACATTGCCAAAATAGCTAATCCGTTAAGCTGATTTTTGTAATTTAAATAAACACATTTGATTTACTACCACCATTTTGTAAAATATTTTCAATAAAATACCTATCCTGTTGTATTTCTCAAATAGGATTTTCATGAAAAGAAATGCACAAAAAGGTGCGCTCAGACATGCTTGGAAAGTTGTTAAAATTTTAAGCAATTTAGTTTCCTTGAGACACAAGTTGCGTCTACAGTTTTACTTCAACAACTGCCGAGCTGTTAAAAAACTCATCATTAGACTCAAAAGTGTTTTTAAATGATTTTCTGAATTATAATCTTCAAGCAGTACATGAAGTCCAGTCGGAGTTTTTTTTAATGGTTTTTGAAGTTTTCTTTTAAGTTCATTTTATAAAAATTAAGAAATTCATTCAATAATTTCACACGAAAATATTTTTCTATTGATAAGCTTCAACTTTGCTGAATAAAAGAAAGAGTTATCGGAAATTTTCTTCATTCGGCCGAATTTTTTCAAATTTTCGCTAAGCATCTTATTTTTGAAAACTAAGACTTAAGGGCTAGGCGAGGTTTTCTAAACTAAAAGCACAATTTTGAGAGATATTAATTGTGCAAAATCGTCACGTAAGGAATCTCCTATTTAATATGCGTTTTGCTTTGAGACAGTGATTTTTTTTTATTTTTCTTTTTTCAAAGCTACCCAAGTAGCATTTTTTGTAGAGAAACTTGTTAATGCGCATTTACAGCGCTTTCACAGCTGTTTTAGGTGTATGTAGCTGTAGAAGAGTTATAAATGCGCATTAAAAGCTTCCTTTGACAAAAATGCTACTTGGGTACTTATAAATTTCACAAACTATGAAATTTAAAAAACAAAATCTTTCTGGATCAGGATAATGCACACATATATGCATAATTTGTTAAAAAAAACTTTACCTACGTCGATATGTAATAAAGGAGCTGAGAAAAAAAATTCATTAAAAATATGTACATATTAAAATGCCTTTCTTAAGTTTAGTAGCACCTTAATTTGAACAGTTAATGTTCAAAAATTTATTTTTACCTTTTTAACGGGGGAAAGTGGGAGGAAATATTTCCTTTATCCATAGCTGAGCATTAACTCGTTAATCGTATATTAACGAAGTTAACATTTGGAATGTTAACGTTCGTGAAATATTCCCAAGTCCGTTATTCAGTAATCCAGTACCTACTATTTGACTATAAGATACTGCACGCACCTCGCCGCGCCGCGAAAAAACATGTTCTGACAACAAGTACGTTTCAGTTGATATGGCTGAATCGTATGACAGCAGTCGAGTGGATGTGGTAAAAAAATGAATGAAAAAAAGTAGAAAAGGCGTTATGTTCTTCGAATTTCGAACGATTTGGCATACCTTGGGGAACAGATATTCATAGATCTATTTGTTAAATATAATACCGCTATACCAAGCATATTTTAACGCTGAAAAGAACCTCGCTTTCAGACGAGAACTTTAACATATTAATGTTCATGAAGGTGAATATCCACATTTTTATCACGTCTTAACGGATTAACGATTAACGTTAAGTCTTCCGAAATGTAACGCTTTAACGTTTAACGAAGATAACTTTTTTAGTAAAGGTGCTCAGCTATGTTTTTATCTCTCCGTACTTATGCCACTAATTCGGATGATACAGATAGTTTTTAACTACTGATAACTTTACGCTTCTAGCTATTGGGTTACCCTGTTTTCGAACGAATATTTTCCAACCTTTATCTATTTCGGTGGCTTTGTTGAGCCATATGTTTTTTGCAATCTGCCTTCGTCCTGTGATAGTATTGAAGTAATTTGTTAAAGAGGTCTTCATAAAAAAATGCCAGTAAAGAAAAATTTTTTAGTATTTACTAATTGAATGATGAAGGAGATAGTTAATCTTTAAATTAAACTGTTTTCAACTTAACACAAACTGTTTTTAAGTCTTACACAATTTAATAGTAAAAAGGCAGCCTTAAGTGACATTTTATTGCTCTTATTTTGTGAAACGGATTATTGTTTGAATTTTGAAATACAAAAAAGTCGATACGACAAAACAATCCATATGTAAATCAGAAATCGATGCATTACAATATCGATAACGTCATCTGAAAACATTGTGACACTCCACTATGATATTTCGGGGGTACTCACTCAGTTCAGACGAAGGCGCGACAGCTTTCAAGCTAAGTTCACATATTAAGTTTTAGAGTACGAGTAAAAGACAGTACTGATCAAAATTTTTAGTCACATGAGTGAAATCCTATCATAGAATTATTAGTCACAAGGAGACCACTACCCTGTGACCTCACCGATTTGGCTCAAATTTTTCCAGAATGTAGTTCACGTGAAATAAGAAAACCCATATTTTACCGTTTTTCGTAATTCTTACGGAAAAGCGACAAAATCTCGTGCAAAGTTTTCCAATAGTGGCTTATACAAAAAAGTTTACCTCCGTTCGAGCAGCAGAGTAGCATAGTGGTTAACGAGTTAGCTTATGATACTGGAGGTCACTAGTTCGATTCTCTGCTTATGCAACTTTTTTTTTATTTTTTTTTCTATTTTTTTTATTTTTATTTTGTTTACTTTATTTTTTTTTTTAGAATCAGGAACAAATTCAGAATTATGGTATACTCTTAATTTCAAAAACTTATAAACTATTTTACATTATAAGTATATTATTATTATTACAATATTCTGGATGATACATATTATAAGAACAAATAAAACATAAGGATTACAAACAACATATGTTGTTGATTTAACCAACGAATTTTTATCGAATCCTTCCTAAAATATTCACTAAGCCAAAGCCAAAATATCTAGCATAAATTTAATTTTTTTACGAAAATATTCAAAATAAACATGAAAATTAAATGTTTTTTAAAACTTACCTCCAAATGCACGTTTTGTGTTTAACCAAGGACAAAATTTAACTGGATCGTTTTTATCGTAATATATCGACATCATATATTATACGGATGCTCTTTACACTTAATAACACATTTTCGAATACTGGGTATAGATGCGACGTTATTACTTTTAATTTTATTTTTATTTTAATCGAAATTTATTTTGCGTTGCGTTGAATTATTTTTTGTAGTCATTCTGTAGATAATGTCTCAAAAGTTATTAAAATGTCTGCATAATTTTTATAAAAATGGAATTTTTTATTTTAGTATTGAAATTTAAATAATTCTTGCAAAATTTAAATTTTTAAAATATCTCCGATATACCATTTACTTTTTTTGATTGATTTTTTGATATGTTATTCTTCAATCCTAATCCTAAAAATGTATTTATCTGCTTTCATACCAAAATTCCCAATATAACTTTGAAAAGTATGAATTTGCAGGGTCATTTTAAGGGCCGTCCATTAATTACGTGAGGTGTTCTTTTGAAAATTCGGACTCGCCTTCCTCTTCGTGAGATATGGTTAGTTTATGATGGTATCCCCCTCTTCCGTGAGACTTGCCTCATAATTTTGACCCTCTTGGTGAGATTTTTTCGTACTCCCTACTCCCTATTTTGACTCACGTAATTTATGTTTGTCCCCTTATTAAAGTTCTCACCCACTACAACATACATAAATGTTGTTCCCTTAGTATGAATTTGTTTTCTCATTGGGCACGCGGTACAGACACGTGAGTGCGAAAGAGCTGTACAATGATGAGAAAGTCGGGGAGAAAGTGAAAAATAATCATGAAAAAATATGGCGAACACAAAACATAATAAAATAATACAGTAAATAATCCTATTAGTGAGATTGTACGCGTACGTGGCTGTGTGTGTGTTCGAGTGCATATAAAAAAATATCCCTAGAGGAAATGCCCCGCATTATCGAAATTTTTATAAGAAAATTTTTATAAGAAAAATATACCTTTCAATTGTTTACATCGAACTGATCACTTTCTTGTTTGCATTAGACTTAGACAGCACCCACAATAGGTTTTAAATATTTAGATAAATAAGATTCAACATTTTTTTTCCAAAAAATTTGTTTCATTAAAAAAAATTCCAAAGTAAATTTCACTTCAGTCCTTATGCAATTACACATTATTTTCTAATTTGAAGATGTTGGTTGTGTATTTTCAAATAAAAACAACACTTGAATAAGCCACTGCCAAGGAAAATATTGTTGGGAGTTTTTTGAAAAATAAAAAGACATTTCTCAAAAAATTTTTTTTAAAGCTGCATTTTATCTTAGACCAAAATTTTTTTTACATTGTTAAAATATAACTATTCAAAATTTATCTCTGAAGTTTTGGTCCAAAAAATATTCGTCAATAAGTTAGAAAAGTGCAATGCCGTGAACGACCTCAAAATTTGCGGTGAGCAAGATATCTGGAGATATCTTTTTCGGATCGTTGATTTTTGAAAAATATTAATTTTTGACAAAATGACGGGCGTACAAAGAAAATTTTCATTTTTTGTGCACAAACTTGAGGTCGTTTTGGACTATAAATCAAAAAATATGTATCCAAAAATAAATCGAACCATAGTCTTTACTGATTAATTGTTAATGTTTTTTTCGCTGACTAAATGTGAACTTGAGCAAAGACTCAAACCAAAATCAATATAGAAATGATTAACAATTTGAGCGATTTATTTTCCTATTGGGATTTTAAAACAATTGTTCACATATGAACACCTACATACATACATGTGTGCATATATTGGAGGATTTTTTTTTTTTTTGAATTGTTATTTTTTTATCTGTTATTATGGCCATTTTTTTGGGATTGGGCATATAAAAATTGCTCACAAAATGTCGGCTTCCTTCCTTTTTACAAAGAATTTTCAACTGTTAAAAGGATAAGGTAAAAGTGTTATCTCCAGCCTTGTAAAAAAAGTAGTATTTTACACTACATTTACAATAGAAGTGCCCCTGAAAACCTTAAGTTTTCATTCAAATTGGTACTTTGCATTCCTCACATGTTTGTTGTGCTTAATGCCGAATTTTATTAAATTACATAACCGTTAAAGCTCCACGAATACTTCGCTTGTATAGAAAAAAGCAACGGTAATAAACTTTAGCTATCCACTTTTTAATGCTACTTTGTATCACCAAATATTATCATATCAAGGTTTGAAACATTTTTTGAAGTAAGCTGGTGAATGCGTTACGGAAATGAGCGAATTTGAACATAATGTGTGGCATACTTTTAGGTTTTATAAAAATTGGGTGTTTACGCATGCATTTAATTTAACTCAATGCTACTTCACTCAGAGTGGTGGTGTTTTTTTTTCTTTCTTTAATTAATGGGGATTTTGGACATCATTTAGGGTGGCTCCGGACCCTGGAAGGACCGTTTTTGACCCATTTTCGGAAATTTATTTTTTTTTGTTATAATTAATGGGGAAAGGTCGAAAATGGATTTTGGACATCATTTAGGGTGGCTCCGAACCTTGGAAGGAACGTTTTTGGCCCATTTTCGGAAAACTTTTTTTTATAAATAATGTGGAATGGTCGAAAATGGATTTTGGACGTCATTTAAGGTGGCTCCGGACCCCGGAAAGGACCGTTTTCGACCATTTTGGTCCTTTTCAAGCTCCGGAGCCACTCTAAGTCACATCCATAAGCCATTTTCGACCTTTCAAAATAAATTGGAGCAGTAAAAAAATTTTAGGGTGGATCAAAATAAATTTTAGGGTGGATCAAAATAAATTTTTTTTTGTTCCACCGATATATAAAGCTTGAAAATGGCTATTTTCGACATTTCCCTTGTACATATATAAACATATGTATATATACATACCTATAGATGGAGCTAAAGAAGTATATAAGTACTTCAGTTGTGTGGTCTAAAGCACACTCGTTTTTTTATATAGCTTTCACTGTGTACATTAGGGTGTTTATTTTGAAAAAACCTGAAGTGGATTTTTTTTAAATTTGCGGTCCTAAACGCCTTTGTTATAGAATCGGGTTTGAAGAAAATTCTCCCAAAATTTCAGCTTCCTAGGGTAAACCTGCGAACGGCTTTTCGTTGTTTCCTATCATAATTCATATGAAAAAAAAAGCAGAAAAACGCAAGACCGATTTTTCTTCCCATTTGAATTGTAATAGGAAACAAACTGACTGCGCCGTTCGTAGGTTTGATCTAGGAAGCTCAACGACAATGTGGTAGTTATCCTTCAGGATGAGTGAAGAATTTTACATTTAATTTCTCTACTTCTTTTATTCGCTTCAACTACCACTTAGTTTTTTTTTATTTAGGCAGCTTAAGAATTTTTCCGTTCTCTCAAAAAACCCTTGCCTAGACTAAATCACAAAATTGCTGCTTCAATTATCTTTAAGCCAGCTAACAAAAATAGTAATAAAATACATATAATTAAACCCGTTTACAGTACCTAAAAACTGGTAACATCAATGGCAATAAAATAAGCTATTATTTGTTAACCAGAATTGTGTAATTGCAAGTTATGTTCCAATTAATTTAATTAACGCGCACATGCAACAGTGAAATTAGCTAGGCGCAAAAAAACAAAGCTTATTTAATTACAAACACTATCAAAATCACACCACTAAATCAAAATCAAACACTGAAACACAGTGTGCGAAAAATAAATACAAAATAAAAGATCACGTAAATTTGAATTTACTGTTTTTTTTTCTCTACATAACTAGTAAGGGTTAATAAATTTATAAGAACAATTTGTGTTCATATGAAAGTTTTTTCTTAGGTCGAACATTTTTATTGACAACAAATAAAATTTCATAAATAAAACTTTTTCTCAAGTTTGTTAAGGTTTCTTATTTAAATATCGTACATTCACATCTGGAAGCAGTTTCCAAGGGGACCACTTTTTCGTGCTTTTTCGGAAGCATTTAATTCGAAATTTTATTTATTTAAAAAAAAAAAAAAATTTTATACCGGATTCACTGTGATTTGAACCTGGGCATTCCGTGCTTTAACGACATCAGCAAGAGCTATGGTTATTTTGCTGTTTGGTAAAGTAATATGATATGAATTATCAAGTTGGAATTCTAGAAATCAAAAACTCCACTTTTCATTTTGACAGAAAACTTATAAAGTTTTAGGCTCACCGAAATTAATAACAAGAGAAGCTCAGTTGTTTGAGATGCGTGGATTTTAGAACACTGTTATAATGGCAGGAGGCCTAAGTTTGAATCTGATCGAAGATAAAAAAAAAATTTGTGTAGTTTTTTTTTTCCAGTTTTATATATTTCCAAAAAATTTCATTTGATTGAAGTAGGAATCATTAAGTATCACTTCTCACAACGAAGCGAGAATTGAGCACAAGCTTGCATTCCAATTTAAGTTATTAAAGTATGATATTCAAGATCATGCAGACCGAAAGCTGCATCAAGCAGGGGAAATTTCACCCTAAGTTTTCGAGACAAGTTTACCAATCTAAAGCATAGTATATATATCTATTAACCTGGTCTTCTGATAAAAAATACTGGAACATCGGAACTACTTAGGTGGAATCTCTTCGTCTGTTTTTGGACTACAATGTTGAAGAATATTAGATCAAGAAAAGAAAATTATTCCTCGAGTTTACCTCACTTAAACCCAAATTTGCGTAGTTTTTTTACTGTTTTCTGAGATTTTTTCGATGCTACCAAAATACACAGCAACTGTATAGCAAAACAACCATCACCATGGTGTTCAACAGACCCGAAAATATGAGAATCAATGCCAACAGCCCGTATCTCATGCGGAATTGTCTTTTAGGATGAGTTATAATCACTCGCAAATAAAAAGAATGAATTTAATTCATAAATCGGACACTAGCGACCTCTAAATATTGATATTTTTTTAATTAAATTTTCAGGGCCTCATTTGTTTTTTCATATAAGCAACATAGAAATCGAAAACTCGATTTTTTTTTGGTCACTCTAATGAACACCTGTACGTGAAATTGAGATTTTTTACATATCTGTTTTTCGGATTTCTGCTTGTCTTCCATGAAAATGCTAGAGAAAAAAGTTCTGAAAGTATCAATTTTATAGATTTTTATATGCTCTACAAGGTTGCAAGCTTCGACTAAAGAAAAACAGTTGTTCACTCATATTTATCGGACATTTTTTGACAAAATTATACATTTTTTCTGCCATTTATGCAAAGAAACCTTCTGAAAATGGAACAAATACCGTATAGTAAGAAAAAAAATTATTGGATCTTGTACAGCGAGTCCAAAACATATAGTAAGGGTTTCAGTGGAAAATTTTATATACATACGATCGGTTGGGCAATGCCTCAAAAAATTATGTTTTTTCAGAGGAAACTTTTTTCAAAAACTTCCAACCTGGGAGTACTAAGGGTTAAAATAATTTTTTTCTAAGTAACAGAAAATGATCACAAGACGTAATAGACTCAAAAAAACGAAAAGCGTTGAAAATCCGAGCACTTTAGATTTTTTCTGGATCAGTCTAGTATATATTTAATAATACTACAATCCCATTGAGATAATAATTTTCAAGCAAAGGTAATAGGACTATTAGGTACTATTATTGAGCCAATACTACGTCTGCTATAAAGTGAATCAGATGAATTATTGATTTCTTTATAGTGTTTATAGTACTGCACTATTAATTTAATAATCACCGCATTATTATTTTTGTTTTCATCAATTTCCCAACTTCATATTTATTGTTCCATCATGTCTTATATCACATCAACATAATGTGCCCGAACTAGGTCGCATTAAAATATTTCTAGAGGGGAAGCAGGTTCAAATCTCAGTCGAATCATGTTTTATTATTCAAATCATTTTATAAATAAAAATTTTTATTAAAATTAAATCTAAAAGAAGTATCTGTTTCAGAATGTGAGCCCGTGTGTGCTATATCTCAGGCAAACCTTCTAAGAGCCGGCATATTTATACTTTTTTTTTTCATTATCGTCAAAACTAAATAAATACAAAATTCTTCTTAAAATAATGTGGTGTCATTTCATTTTGATGTAATCATACTTTTATAAAATAAAAAAATTAATAATAGGACAACCTTATTGAAATGAATAGTATAAATCATATTGACTTAAATTTCTTTGAGTGTTAGAAAAACAATCGCTTAGGTGAAATCAATAGCTTGGCACTATGGGAAAATTTTTTGGGAAAAATTAGTTTTAACTAAGCTAGTGGATGAAAAAAAAAACCGAAATTGTTTATTGATTAAATACGATTTATTATATTGCGGAGCAAAAAAATAAAACTTTAACCTTTTCAGGCCGAGACACACTGGTCCCCAATCGAGTTTTTTGGTTCAAAATTTGCAAGAGGGCACAAATCTTATCAATTTCAGCTTCGTGATTCTCGTTCGCTAGTTACAGGCTTTTTGAAAAAGCTGTAGAACGTCGGACTGAATTTTGTATGTTTTCCTTGACGCATTCTTGATGCTATTCCAATCGCTGGTATAAGTGGATCTGATGAGAGTTCATAGCTCTGTTGCAGGCCAGTGCGCAAGGAGAGGGTGTTCAAATCCTTCCATTGAGAACTTTCACACAAAGGTTTTTATTGACATTAGAACAAAAATTCAAAAAGAAACAACAAAATTTTTTTTTTTTTTTAATGAAAAAACTAAAATGGCAATAAATGGTCGGAGCCCGAGTTTTTCATTTTCGACAGGATTTGCGCTCTCTAGCTATTTTTGAACCAAAAAACATGATTTAGGACCACTGCGCGTCGTCGCTAAGGCTAAGTAACACGAGCGTTTTTTCAAAACTTATTCATATTCGAGTATATCCTCATTTAAAAAAATGAAAAAAAAAAAAATAGTCTTCGATTTTCCAAATTATTATTAAATGTCTATATTAAAAATAAACCGTCCTTTGACGTTTTTTATGAACATAAATCTAACATGAAATGTTCGAGCATTGAGTTTATTTTGACTATTTTTATTTTCCATTTAATTCTTTGCGTTTATAGAATTCAATTTATTGTTCAATTACATTCAATTTAAGATGTTTATTTATTGTTAGGGCTTAGAAAATTAACTTTTTTTCACCAATTACAATCTAAAATTTTTGGTGTTTATTCTCGTGCGAAAAAAATGGTTCTTTCATTTCCTGTACTTTTTATATTATTTCTCTTTCACAGAGCGCAATTTTCTTATTCTCTCGTGTTTGACAGTTTTACAGAAACTTACCCAAAATGTTTAGGAACGAACCTAATATAACCAACAACAAATAAAACACAATAAAATTTTAGATTTTTTTCCAAAAATTCGGTAAAATTTCCCATAGCACATGAAAATAAAAACTATATAAATTCAAGACATTAAAGAGTAGAAAATAAAATTTATTTCATTAAGCATTGTTATTTATTAGCTAATAAGCTAAATAAATAATGGTGTTCGTAAAAAATTCTTAATATCCTAACGAAGGACTATAAATAAAAATGTTATGCATTAGCCGCGGACCAACGCGAATTTCATACATAATGAAACAACAACATCAGAAGAGTCATTAGGTACTCATTATAAGTTCTATTCATTACTATAAAAAATAATGATAGTAAATAATTAGGAGACAGCCTTTGCTGAAAGCGCGTTTTGATAAATGATTATTGAATTACAAACCTTCATTCTGTGGTCATAAATTTTTCACTATTTAATTAATTAAACTAATAAAATCACATACCCGCACACACACACACACACACACACACAGGCATTTGGTTGCATACGTAGCAACATTGCTGAACATTTTGGATCAATGTCTACGTATTGAATTCATGCTCATGCAATGCGAGATAGCCGAAATTTGATAGCATACTTTGAAGGGCTTTGATGAATAAAAGTAACGAGTATAGATATGTGTAATATTGTGCAGCTACAAAATTAAGTTTAATTATTATTAAACGAGCCAAAAATGTATGTATATAAATATTTAAATATGTACTTACATAGATATATAAAAAATATATACATATATTTGTACAAAGATATGGCAAAATTTATTTCGAATACGACTGCAGCGATTTTGATGAAACTTTGGGATTTGGTAAACAAAAAGGATTGCGCTATGTTTCAAGTTCTGCAAGTCTCTTAGAAGGGCGTGGTACCGCCCTAAACTTTAATTTTTTTTAACGTCATATCTCGCAAACCATGGAAGATATTGTGATGAAATTTTGTAGACAGTTGCAAATCGTAAATTTCTTAAGCTACACCAAACTATAAAATTTCTTAAATTTTGATGAAAATCGTAAAATTTGATGAAAATCGTAAAATTTGAGCTAAAATTTTCAATTGCATTAAAGTGTCACAAAGTTACAAAAGTAAGCGGAATTGGAAAAGTGGACGTGGCACTTTTATACAATTGAAAATTTTAGTACAAATTTTACGATTTTCATCAAAATTTAAGAAATGTTACTACCAACAGCACAATCATCAATACAAGCCATGTAACTATGCTGGAAAAACACAATATTTATAATTGTTACATTGAGAGATTTAATAGCACAATTTAATGTAGTATTTAAGTGCTATGGGAATAATCTTCATAAAATTTGGTGTAGTACAGTGGACGTGGCACCTCCTATATCAGCAAATAGTTGTAAACGTTACTTTAAGAAAACTATTGATAAGCAATTGGTTTAAAATTTAATATTTGTGGCTTAATTGTTAATAGGTACTTATATATGAATCAAAATCGGGCCAATTAGCAACAGTGGGAGTGCCATCTCCTATAAAAGTAAAATATTTTAATTGTCATATCTAGCAAGCAATGTTTTAGTGATCATACTAAAATTTGGAGAAAGAATGTTGTTTACAGAAAGCTACTCGTATTTATGAATCAAAATCAGGCTGGATTGCACAAGTGGGTGTGTCACCGCCTCAAATTTTACGTCTTATTATGGTATGTCTCAAAAATTATGCAAGCATAAGTTTTGGTACATAGATGCCGATCACCTTCATCATCTAAGGCATAAAATTATAACTAAGTTGTATATTCTTTCGAAAAATACGGTAACTCAGTTTTCTTCCTTAGTAACGCAGATGCTTTTCATACAAAATATTTCTGTCCTGGAGTATAAGTCTCATGCTACAAAGAGCTGTATCTTAAAAATTTTACTTGATGGCGACATAGCTGAATATCACAATAAATGTTAAAAGTCATAAGCTTTGTTACAGCCCCAAAATATACCAATTTTCTAAAACGTGTAATTAAATACAATATATTTTAAACTGTGTCCCCAACAATGAATAATATCTTAGCTACACTGAGTTACCATAGAAACTCAACTTTAAAATAAAACAATTGATATTCTGTAAGTCTTCTTTCGATTGTTTTATTGTTACTTACGATCAAAGCGTGACCACCACGTGGGGGGAAAATAGCTAGCCGAATAATTCACCAGACTAATATCGTGAGAGGTGAGTGTGTTAATGGTATGACCGCTGCGTTACCGTCGTAGAAATGTAAATAATGACGATTTTTACAGCTGCGTTACTGCTACACTGCGTTACTGCTACACTGCGTTACTGCTACACTGCGTTACTATACAGAGTAACGCAGTTGTTGTTTTGGTAACGCAGTTGCCTTGACTGTACTTTTCTAAGTAAATTACATAATTGTTAAACTGAAGTTATTTTTGTAATTCTATATTGCAATAAGCTCATCTTTTATTAAGAATAATTATCTGTTAGGATCTTCTTTAAAAAAGTACAAAGTACAGTGAATGAACAACTACCGTGTTGCTAACACAACCACTGCGTTACTTTTTTCCTCAGTTTTTATATGAAATTAGATTTGTATTAAGTCTTCTAGTTATTAAATATACCTTGACTAAATATGAATTGAAATTTGCTTATTAATATATGTACTAAGGGTTTTTTTTTTTGAAAATTTTAAGATTTTTGTCAAAGATTTTGGTAACGCAGTGATCTTATTTCTTAAAAATACTTTACTAAACTGATCATTTCTGAAGTTTACCTCAATGAGAGAATAATATTAGCTCTATTGCTTAAAGGTGCCAAAAAAGTTAGCTTAATTAAACATTCCTAAAAAAAAAATATCAAGTATTAGTTGAGTAACGCAGTTGACTTTTTTTTTCGAAGACTTCCATTATAAAATGTCATGAATCACATAATTATCAACAAAAGTTCGCTGCAGATATGAGTATACTATAGATATATGTATATAATATAGATAACTATACTATAGTATAATATAGATAATTTTTACTATTTTAAGTCTTTCCCCATTTTCGCTCAGACTTCTCAACCTATTTCAACTTAATCAAATTTACCAAAATTTTAGAAGATTTTAACAAGAGATTTTTACCCATCACATGATAGCAAAATTTTTCAAGAAAAGTGACAAAAATTTAAATACCTCTTAAGACGAAAATGAACCTCATCCTCAGAAGAAAGCTGTATCTATATTTTAATGAAGCTTAAGTTAAGTCTCTTTCTTCTGCTTTTTATCATTAAAACTTTCATTATGCGCAACATTCATTAGTTAGAAAACAAAAAAAATTTTAATTTTCTGTAAAATCGTTTCACACTCAAGTCAAAGCTGTTGCAAAAGTTTTGTTGTTTTTGTTGCTTTTTGTGTTAGGAATGAAAACTTAACTTATGAACGTTCTTACCACAAGCGAACTTTTCTGTGACTTATTGACTCATTGAATGACTGACTGACTGAATGATTGACTTTCGTCAATAACTCGCAGTTTCGCACTTTAGTGTTGACTGGAAGCCAAATTGGCAAGTGTTTTTCACAAGCTGTTGACATAAGAGTAGTGCTGGCAACAGTGGCGGCAGCAGCAGAAGTAGTTTGGCATTTAACAAAAGATCGCTTGAGCTGCGTGTTGCCAGGTCATTAAGCCTTTTGTTGTTGTTGTTGTTGTTAGTGGAATTGCATGCTATTAGGCGTGTGAGGATTAATTAATTGCGGCTTATTTGCTTTCAAACAATCTGGCAAAATGGCACGTGAAAGGATTTTATACGGTTCGGTTTGTAGGTGTAGCTTAAAATGCGAAATTAATTGAGTTACGTCTGTCAGCGCCATGTACGAGTACTTCTGTGAAAAGTTAAAACAAAAAAAAATGACAAACCTTAAACATAAATTTTCAGTTAATACGCAGACTAAAAGCGTCTGACTCCATTTCCAATGCTCGTATCATAAACATGTTGCAATGATATTAACAATCGCTAGAGAACAGCTCTGATTTATTCGCGAAATGAACATTTTCATGAGATTGGAAAACCATTCTCAAGTAATTGACAAATCCTGCTTTTATATTTTTTTTTATTTTTTTTTACTTCTGCTGAAAAGCCCTTTTAACGAACGCCAAGTATCATCCGTCGTTCGATAAACAACATTAAGTGGCTCCGCCAATTAGGCCGTCGGCCTGTCAGTTTGATGACCTTTTATTTTATGTTCATGCGCGCTTTTTGATCATTTTATTTATGTTTTAATAAAAAAAAACCGAAAGCCAACTGGCTGACCTTCTGACCTCGCACACGCACCAGCTATCAAAATCCCAAACAGCACCAACATCCTCGTTAACTCATCTACCTGCTGACGTTACTTGCGTTCAGCCTTCGCAATCACAAAGCCACCCACCCACCCACACTATGGCACCAACTTAATGGTGTGGATAATAAAATTCACAATATTGACTGATGGTGTTAGTGCTTTCGTTTGGCATTGGAACATAAAGGATGACATTGCGAGCTCCGTTATAATGTCCAGTCTTAGATAATTGAAAGAAAAAAAGAAGATAAATGAAAGAAGACAAACTCAACTGGTAGGATTCACTGAATCTATTGGTTAATTATTGTCCTTGTATGCAGCTCTTTGAACTTAATTAAATTCTTTTCCTCAGAAACCTGAACGCTAAAGTGAGAAATAAACAGAGAAAAAAAGGAATGCGACGAAATCACGTTAATACTGCACTGTAAAAATTTGGCCAAGCTGTATTAAATTCATTACTCTAACTATGCATACATGTGGGATGAATTGCATTGAAAATTGAATAACAGCTCTGCAATCCAAATTGCATTGCATCAGCAAAGTTGTTCAAGGTCTCAGAAGCTATTTAGTGTCCTTGTCTTGTATCTTCTTTTAGATGCCGAAGGGTCTATTTTTAAATTCCAAAATGGCAGTCCCAAATAGTATCATCTCAGGAGAATTTAATTTTTTTTTTTTTTTGAAAATAACTTTTGCTTTCACACAGAATTAAAATGACTGATCCACTGGTAGAAATTCAACCATTATAGTGACATTATAAAAAAGCACAGTACAATTTTATCTGATTAAATCTCACCGCTGCAGAAATAACAAGTTAAGGTGTTATCTTCTGCCAGGCCGAAACTCACATACCCTACACTGCACTGAAAATACATTTTAAATAAATTTTGAAAAGACGTTAAGAGGTTGAATATGTCGAAAAAAATGTGAAATGTTAGAACGGTTGACAGAGGTTGAAAAATGTTGAGAAAAGTTGAAAGAGGTTGAAAAACTCTAAAAAAGTTAAAAGAGGTTGAAAGAATTTGAAACTATTCAAAATTGATGAAAAAGTCGAAAAAATAAAGAAACTTATGAAGAAAGTTGAAAGAGGTTGAAAAAGTCGAACAAATACATATAGGATATATTGATAATTGTTAAAGGCTTGAAAAATTCGAAAGAATATGGGAAATTTTAAAAAAAATCGAATAGAAATGAAAAATTTGAAATATGCCACGCCCACTTCTCCAATTCCGCCCACTTTTGGTTCAAAAAATTATATTCGTGATCGACATCCGCGTATTAAATTTTAGCACAATAGCTTGTATAGTTTGCAATATATGCTGCAGTTAAATTTAAAATTTGGGGCGGTGACACACCTACTGGTATAATCCAGCCCGATTTTGATCCAGAAATAGCTTTTCATAAGCAAACCCCTCGCACCAAATTTTAGTCTGATTGCTTAAATATTTCGATAAATATGCCACTTAGCGTATTTTATTTGTATGGGAAGTGCCACGCCCACTGGTGTTATTTCAGCCACATTTGATTCAGATATGCATCATAGCAACTGAACCATTTACATTAAATTCATAGCAATTGCTGCAATAGTTCACTTAAAATAGCGCTTAGAAATTGATGTCAATATGGGAGGTGTCACGCCTACTGATACAATCCCGTTTAAATTCTTTTATTTTTAAAGCTTCTAGTAACTGACACCAAAATTTTATGAAGAGTACTCCCATAGCACGCTATCTAAAACAATAAATGTCTTTTGCTTATATGGGAGGTGCTACGCCCCTTTGGAAACTTAAAAACCAGCCTAATCCTAATTTGGTTCACATGTGCACCAAATCACCAAGTTTCATCAAAATCGCTGCAACTTTTTTCAAAATTTGCCTGGGTAAATATACATAGAGTATGGGCGGTAGGCGTGCCTGTCAACCGATTTCACCCATTTTCAATGGGTAGATGCCTACCCACACAGGTCAACAAGATGTGACCTGTGTGTGAAAGTTTCATTCAATTAGCTTTCTTGGTTTTCCCGTAAACCTGATTTCAACAGACGGAAAGATAGACAGGTAGACAGACGGACATCGCTAAATCGACTCAAGCGGTGACGCTGATCAAGAATATATATACTTTTCCATACCTGCCACGCCCCCTTCTATGTGTTACAAACGGAGAGACACAGTGAATATACCCTCGGTGTAGGGTATAAAAATCATTGTAACATGTGGTCGTATCCTCATTTATATCCCTTCCTTAGGGTTCAATCTATCTATATACCGAATTTCATCAAAATCGGTTTATTAGTTCAGCAGTGAAAACGTATTTTACTCTTAGGGGTGTGGCACTGTCTATTAAAAAACAAATAGATCTACTCAGGAATCAATATATGTATATCCATACTAAATTTTACTAAAATTGGTATAGCGGCTCAGCCGTGTAAGCGTTTTATTCCATTAGGGGTGATGCCACGCCTACTAGAAGAACACACGAGTTTTTAGTACCTTTTCTTAGAGGGTTCAATCTATCTCCTAACCAAATTTCATCAAAATTAAGGACTGCCACAGAAAAAACTTTCGGTTATTTCTAATTATAAGAAGGATCTACCTGTTTTACGAAAAAATGGTTCAGGCAAAAAACCAAAATATTCTAACTCAAGGGTAGTGGCGAAGGTGAAGGGTCTTTTCAAGCAAAACCCCAGCTCTCAGTGTGAGATATGGCGGCTAGAGCAGGTATATCAAAATCTATTGTACAAAGTATAAAGGAAAAAAGTAAGCTAAAAACATAAAGAGTTCAAAATCTACCAGACCGTACTGATTAAAAACAGTTGATGGCTCAGATACGTGCCCGACAATTGTATGTAAGGTGCTTGACTATATTTGATTGCTGCTTTATGAACGATGCAGAACGTCAAAGCAAATTCTAAGCAGCTACCTGGGCACACACATATTATATGTCACTGAAGAAGGAGCATATGCCTAGTAAGTTCAAAGAGAAAAACATTTCGAAATTTTCGAAGCAATATATGGTTTTATGGTTTGGCAGGTCATATGTACCTATGGCCTCAGAAGAAGCTGCTTTGTTACGCAATGCACAATCAACTCAAAAGTTTATATAGACGAGTGACACGAAACACGTGTTCTACTATTTATTCCTGCACATGAAGGTACTGTGATATTCTGGCCCGATTTAGCAACCTCTCATTACTCTTAAGCTACGATGGAACGGTATCAATGTAAAATGATCAATTTTGTGCCAAAAATAGTAAATCCAGTCACTGCCCAGAGCTTCACTCAATTGAGAGATATCGGGTTCTTATGAAAAGAGATCTTCGGAAGAGTGGTAAGACTGCAAAAAACTTAATATTCTGAACACTAGCTATTATTATTGAAAAAAGGAAAAAAGATCCCAAAGTTTATTGGGTATTTTTTTATAGCTGAAAAACAAACCGAAGTTTTTTCTGGGACAGTCCTTAGTACAATAGTTTGGCCGTGGAAATGTATTTTCCTGAGGCCTGTTTTTCCTGTCTTAAGGCAGTTAATAAGGGATGGAACCGTTTTTGCCTCGCCTATTTATGTAGGGTGGACCATTTATAATTTGGAATTTGATTTTGCTAAAAATAAGGAACGAATAACTTTTTTTCAAAATATTCCCGGTTGATTATGGCAGATCTGTTTCTCGACACACTTTGTGCATGACCTGCCAAAACAATATATAATCCCTCTTGAAAGATTAAAGAAATTTCGTTTTATCACTTTTGATATAGAATTTCGATACTATTTGATACATTCCGACTTGAATCGATTTTGGCGATATTTTTCGGCATTTTTTCACTTATATCGTCTATTCATTTTGTTTCGATATATATCTAATTTATTGATATTATTCGATACCTTTTGATATTTTCGAATTTTGATTTTTTTGATAATATTGGACATACATAAGCATATGTAACTTTCGATAAATTTCGATTTTTTTAGAATTTTGCCTTTCAATTTCTAAAAATAGTTTCAATATTTTTCGATACAATTGGATACTTTCATTTATGTGTTTACATCCTTTAATATGTACAACACTAGATTCGCTAGTTAAAGAGCTTTTTACAGCATTTAAACTGAACACTTAGTTAAATTTCCACTGTTTTAATAAACTTTTCATAATTTATGAGTTTTTCTCCAGAAAACCGAGCTATTCGGTTTTTTTCTATGGTTCAAGGGAAACCTCTTTCACAATTATTCTACTGCTCTATTAATTTTTTTTCCGATCAATTGATATATTTTACCGCTCACTTAAAAAGTTGACAACGAAATTCTGAAATAATCGCCCAAAGAAAAGTTTCTAAAATTTTTTGGATGATTTTTTTTTTTTTCTTTTTATACGAGTAATATGGTTGAGCTACTACAGCTATTAGTTTCCTTAGCTATTAGGCTTGAAGCTTTAAGTCAAGTAAAAAGCTTATGAAATTTTTCGCACTTTCTCAACCTATCCAACGATTTTGCCAATTTTTGGGGATATTTTTACTCTCAAGGACTTCGCTGGAAGTAAATGCGCCTTTAAGTAAAAATGCCCAATAGCTATTACTTTTCCTTGCTTTTAAATTTTATTTTTGCACCCGTTGTAATTGATGAGATTACTTTTTTTTAAAAACTTTTTCTTAAATTTTCCGCACTTTCTCAACCTATCCAACGATTTTGCTAATTTTTGGGGATATTTTTACTCTCAAGGACTTCGCTGGAAGTAAATGCGCCTTTAAGTAAAAATGCCCAATAGCTATTACTTTTCCTTGCTTTTAAATTTTATTTTTGCACCCGTTGTAAACTTATTGTATCTATTGTAAGGGATCGTTTAAATTGCCAAAAATAATAATAAAGTTAAATTGTTTTTTGGAAATCTTAAGTAAAACTCAAGTAAGTGAATTACATTTCCTAGAAGCCAAATATTTAAAAATGCTTATAGCATAAAGTTCTATTTTTTTGTTTTTGTCTTCCGCTAAATTTCAGGAAAATCCTGTCAACTGCCAATTCGCAGTCACCCGCTGTTCGCTGTTATCGTTGTGGTAACACAAACCGCGCTGAAATCTCTTGTACAATGCAAAGTTTCTTGCGTTGCGGGATATCTTGTGTGCCCTGTGTTAAGTTCGCAGTGTGACCGCATGCCACATAACACAATGTCCTTACAAATCGCTAAATAAATGTTTTTTTTTTTTTTTTGTTTTCTATCCCCCTGTTTACTGTCAGAAATCCATCACAAACACTCAATTGCGTTAGAGAATCTAGAAATAAATGTCTCTCAGTTGAGTTTCAAGTTATTGGCTCCCACACATTTCCTCATCGTCATCGTCGTCGTCGTCGTGTTCTGTGTGTCAAACCTTTTAGAAATGACAGATGTCAATTGTGATACTTTTTTTTCGTGCTGAGCCTGTACGAACGTTCCAATACCCATATCCATTTCCCTCGTTTGTGGTCCATTAGTTAGAAGATTAGTTTTAACTTTTTTGCAGCAGCAGCAGCAGCATCGAGCTATTGCTACCTGCAACAAACGCTAACGGTAAACAATAAAACACAGAAATTGGTAGTACGATGTTGTGGTATGTGTGGTATGTGTGTGCTGCCTGCCTGTTATGATGGAGCATCGTTGGTCTACTATACCGCTGCTTTTGTCAGCATCGATGGAAAATGAATTTATTGTGTAGTCACTGCTCTAATGGCAAAATGTGACTCTCCTACAACCCATTTGAATATCTTTCAGTTTATGTCACGTGTTTGAATTGGCGGTTTTAAGAAGCTTTCTCTGCCTGAATTTTAAAATGAATTATTTATGTATTTATCGAATATTTGGCGAACGTCAGGTGAAATGATATTTGCAAAGGTTTCACGTAATTTCACGAGTCCATAAGAAGCTTAAATGCTTTGACTGCTGCTGGCGAAAGCTTTTAATGGTAAGCAAAAACAAAACGGCAAATCGCCTAAAATTAGGCAACAAAAAAAAAATAAAATAAAACAACACATTATTCTTACGATGGCAAGGTTACATACATAACAATTGTATGTAATTTATAAGGACTTAAACTATTTAATTTAGTTAAGAAACTGAAATATATTGGGAGACATTTTGCAATATTCTTGCAAATCAAAAAAAAACAAGTTAAGGTGTTATGTTCGGCCACGCCGAAACTGACATACCCTAAACTGCACTGAAAGTACCTTTTAATTAAATGTTTAAAAGATGTTGAAGAGGTTGAATAAGTCAAAAAAAAATTGAAATTCTAGAAAGGTTGACAGAGGTTGAAAAATTTTGAAATATGCCACGCTCACTACTCCGATTTTGCTCACTTTTGGTTCAATAAACTATATTCGTGATCGACATCCTCATATTAAATTTCAGCACAATAGCTTGTATAGTTTGCGATATATTCCGCAGTCAAATTTAAAATTTATGGCCCAATTTTGATCCAGAAATAGCTGTTCATAAGCAAACCCCCAACACCAAATTTTAGTATGTTTGCTCACATACTTCGATAAATGTGCCACTTACCGTATTTTACTTGTATAGGAGGTGCCACGCCCACTGGTGCGATTTCAGCCACTTTTGGTTCAGATATACTCTAAAGGAACTGAACCACTTATATTAAAGTTCATAGCAATTGCTGCAATAGTTCACTTAAAACAACGCTTACAAATTTATGATAAAATGGGAAGTGCCACGCCCGCTGATGCAATTCTGTCAAAATGCATTTATTTTTAAAGCCTATAGTAACTGACATCTATACACCAAATTTTATGAAGATTACTCTCATAGCACACTATCTATTATAATAAATGTTTTTTGCTTATATGGGAGGTGCCACGCCCACAGGTACTATTGGACCAAATTTTTGTAATAAGAGACCTTATAGCAAGTATTCATTCAATTTCATAACGATTACGTTGTTTTTTCTCTTAATATAACGTTTATAAATAGTGTGGGCGGTGCCACGCCCTTCAACGAGTTTTTTCAGTAAAGCGGCTGAGCTTATATTGATGACTGCTTTCAGCGGCATCATCCCCAAAATTTTTATGGAAATCGTTTGTACCAATTCTGAGATATACGGAATCAAAAATTTTAACAGTTGAAAAAGTGCCACGCCCATTTTCTCGATTCCGCCCACTTTTATCTCAATTAAAGATATATTTGATATGTATCCGTTTCCCAAATTTCATTGCAATATCTTGAACGGCTTACAAGATATGGTCGTATAAATGATAAAATTTAGGGCTGTGCCACGCCCCTGTACGACCCTTTGGAAACTTGAAACTCAGCCTAATCCTAATTTGGTTCACATATGCACCAAATCAACAAGTTTCATCAAAATCGCTGCAACTTTTTTTAAAATTGGCCTGGGTAAATATACATAGAGTGTGGGCGGTAGGCGTGTCCGTCAACCGATTTCGCCCATTTTCAATAGCAAGATGCCTGCAAGAAGATGTGACCTGTGTGTGAAAGTTTCATTCAATTAGCTTTCTTGGTTTTCCCATAAATCTGATTTCAACAGACGGACAGACAGACAGACAGACAGACGGATATCGCTAAATCGACTCAGGTGGTGACGCTGATCAAGAATATATGTACTTTTCCATACCTGCCACGCCCCTAAAGCATTTAGTTCAGTTATTTTAAAAATATTACTCGGATTTACGAAACAAGTGGTTTAATTGGTTCTAAAAAGTTAAGTTATTGGATAAATAGGTAATTTATAAACGAAAATTGTTGAGTTGTACCTCAGGTAACACTTTCGAAGTAAGTGTTGTCTATAGGCAACATTGGTCCTGAGTGGCAGCTAAATTTGAAAACATCTCTCATATGCTATACATTCAGCCCAAAGATTTGACACAATTGGAAATCGAACAAATTTTCCGATATGATTGAAATGACCCCAGAGATGAAAATGAAGAGGAAAGCGATGCTTTGGACAATATCGAACATTTTATTGAAGAGACAATGCAGAATGTTATTGCAAAAGGCGAAACAATTGGAGATGAATTGCTGAAGTAGAGTGATTGCGAACACAATCAATACGAACTTAGTGATGAAACAGTACAGCAAATTTAAAATAAAATAAATCTGAACAGTTTGAGATGGAGAAAAAGTTCTAATGAAAATGAATCAAACATCTCGTGAAAAAATGTCCTCAATGGCAATCAAGGAATCAATTTCAGACATTTTAATATACTTCGACGAAGAAATTTTGCAGAAAATCTGTACTTTAACTATTGAATATGCGTTAAAAAATCATGGGCTGGAACTCAAGTGCGATGTAAGCGAAATCAAACGTTTTATGGGAGTTTTTCTGTAGGTGTGGTCAAAATAATTAAACATTTTCATTTAAATGATAACTCTAAGCAACTCCAGAAAGGGGTGACAAGTTAGATAAAATACGTCCGTTACTGACGAAAATTAAAGAAACATGCAATGGCCTGGAGCAAATCTAAAGTATTCTTCAATCTAAAATTAAACTTCCATTACGGAAAAGAGATCGTCCGGCACAGCTTATTTTTAATTTCAACTCACAAGAATTTGTTTGTATCCATGCAAGACTTTCTTGAGCAAAGAATCTTGAATGGTATACGATAAGAAGAAAAATTTGTATAGAAAATTGAAAAATTGGCATTTACACCACAAAAAATATCTTGAGCAAAACTGTCAAAAGATGCCCATATACCTAAAGCAAATACCCTAAAAGTTTGCTTCTGTGTTGATAGTAGCATCGCGAAAAATCGCTCTCAATGGTAAAGTGTTTTTATAAAGTCAAAAAAAACGTTAAATTTTTCTTAAGTTTTAGTAAATTTTAATTAAGTTTTTAATAGTTCAAAGTTTAATCTTTAAGACGGTACATTAAAAATTGATTTCTGGTTATTTCTTCAAAAGTTATAGCTTTTTAAAAATTACCTCAGTCATACAACTAAATATAAGAATTTAAGTGTTTTACATTACTCATACGACGTGTTATACTTACATATGTGCCAGTTTTAAATAGTTATAACTTCTGTAAAAATAATCAGAAATAAATTTTTATGATACCGTTTGGAAGACGAAACATCGAGTTTTAAAAAATAAGCTTAGATTTAAAAAAAAACTACAGCGGCTAAAAGTTACACCTGAAAAAGTACCTGAAATTTGTATTTTTGTAACAAATTTTGAGTTTAGCTTTAGGCAATTAATAATGCTGACATCGGTATGAACTTAACGGTCCGAAATCTATAAAGATACACTGTTGCAGTATTAGGGTGAAGACTCTCTTTCTTGTGTGCCTGTGTATTTAAAGCCATGGATTTGCTGAAATATTGAAATAACGCTCTCCTGGCTACAAAAGCAAACTTTTTACAGAAACAACTATTTTTAAAGAAAGAATTTTTCTGATAGATGTCACTAAAACTACTGTAATTGTATACTTAGACATCTGACCTGTGTTGTTAGGGTTTCTCAGATTTTTGAGTTCATTAATTTGAATCTATAGCACAAATTTGGAAACTCAAAGTTGCAGATTAAATATGGCAGCTCAAAGAGGACTACTTCAGGGAAAAATGGAACACTTATTGACTTATGACTTTTTTGGATGTATAATGCTCTGGTTTTTAATGGCTATTACCTTTGTAAAAATAATATCAATTATAGCAATAATATTTTCTAGCTAATGATTTTAAGTAAAAAAAAACAAACTTTTTTATTGATCATTAAAAAATAAAGCACCCTTAACCTCACACCAGACTAGCAAACGCTTTGACTGTCTTATGACGTGTCTGACTACCCTATGGTTAGAAAAATCTAATTTCATTTCAACAATAAATAATAATTTACGCGCATATTTCGTCGCTATATTGATTTTTCCACATTTGTGTCCATTAACCCTTCAACATAAGGAAAAGTTTCCAAAAATTTTCTCACATATAACAATTCAAAAAAAAAAAAAAATGTCGTCTGCGCTTAGTGTGGAGCAGTAGTGGGCGGACATGCTCCACTACATATCCTACTCATTTTCATTTAGGTACGTACATATATTTTCGATGAGCCATTAACATGAATTATTTCCATTTAACGTTACTGGATACTTTACTTTTTTCGATGTCATTTTACTTTTCGTGACGTTACGTTCCGTTGTTGTTGTTGTCGTCGTTCTCTTGTTGTAACATAGGCTTAACTTTTGAACCTAATGGACAAATTATGTCGGCTAAAGTGGAGGCGCGCGCGTGAGTGTTTAATAGCACACTTAGACTCAACTAAATTGAAATTTTTGTTGAGCTTAAAAATGGAGCAAAAAAATAAAAAAAAAACTTAAAGCACAACGGAAAAAATCGTCAATGTCACTGTATACGGGGGGGGCAGGGGCGAGGGGGTTGAGTTTGTGTGGCAATGTGTGCGTTCGTTTGTTAGGAATATTAATTTAATTCAATATAAGGCAGCGCCATTAACATAAAAATAAGTGCCCATAAAATAAATGATGGCAGTAGACTTTTAAGCGTAATAAATATGCATTTTTAAAATCCATAGTGATAGGAACTCTTTAGGTTTTTATCAATTTAAAAATTTAAGATTTTAATAAAAATTGAAATAGCACTCCGGAAACGCTTAAATCGAAAGTCATTTGCTGCTCGTGCATCGTCCTCGTCGTCGTCGTTAGCATTCTGTAACAATCAGTTTAATGAGCTGAATAACCAATTGGACCCAGACTCAATTTATATTCAACACAACACAACACAACACTAAAACTGAAACTCAACTACACGCGACAATTGCAATTAACTGGCAGCACTGTCTGCTATTTCATTGCATTGTGGTCGTCGTCGTTGGTAATTGGAGCATTTGTTGATGTATGTAAATGAAATTCTTGTTGTTGCTACATTTTGTAATTTGCTCTGTAATGTATGACAGATAATGACTTGCGACACTATCGACAGTATTGCAACGAGCAGTACCAACTACTTAAAATAGTAATTAAATTATTTTTAAGTTTTTCAAAAATATTCACAGTGATTGTTCATAAGTTTGAAGCACAGACATAAACACACAGGTCACATAGGGACTATGCGTCTTATTCGAAAAATTTTTGGAGTTATACTTTAAATCAGGCATGCCCAGCGGAGCTGAGTATGGGAGCCGAATTTTTCGTTGCGAGCGGCATGGCGTATTTTCCGCATTGTCGTTATTGCTTTATATTTTGCAAAATAGAAAATTACTAAAACAAAACAATGGAACTGATAATGAGCAATTGAATTATGAGAAGAAATGTTGACAAAAGAGTTGCGGTAAATGCCATAATATTGCATTTTTATTGTTGTTTGCTTGTGTCTATTGCTTTTTACCTTTTATGGCATCTAAAAAGTAAATTTTTTATCAAATCTCTATAGGAGCTCTTCATATTTGTAAAGGAGCCGGAATAGTTAATTTTTTTTCGACTTGGCCATCTCTGCTTTATATCCTCATTGGATGAACTCAATACATTCTTCGAAAGTATGGCCTGATTTTATTTTTTCTTGCACTCAATAAATGTTTCTTTCGAACTGAGTTCATGTTTTGCTATAGAAAGTGGAAGTTTTTTCTCACACAAAGAGTAAGTTTTTGAAATAAAATTCTCTCAAGTTCACGTGGCAGCATTTTGTACTTTTACACAGAGATTAATTGACTTGAAAAACAAAAAAAATATCAGATCAATTTGTCACGAAGTAGCAGCATTTACATAATGTTGCAAATCAAGTAAGCCAAGAGGGGCGCATGAAAGTAGTGCATATTGAAAGTCACGTGTAATTTAAGTTTACAATACTCTTTTTCGAAAACATGCCCTAGGATGTTGGGCATCTCTCGTGCCCAGTATTGCAATACATTAATTCCTTAGCTTAGATGTTTCAGTGCAAAAGGTCGTTTCAGGTTTTCTGAAATAGCGAAATGAAAACTATTTTTTATTGTTATTCATATCAAACAACGACATACTATTTAATTTTATGTTTTTTCATACACAAAATATTGTATGATACACATTTCTCACAACAGCAAAAAACACAATAAAAGCCAACACCTACGTTTGGGTATTTTATAACTTTCCTTCAGTCATTATTCTGTCTTCCATTTGGAGTCTCATTTATATCCATTCAGTTGCACTACGTTGCCAAATGCGTAAAATTTATTACGCATTTGCAACCAACAGCAAACAAATTGTTGACTGAAATATTGCACCCTAAGGCATCTGCTGCACCTTGCATTCATAATGGCAATGTCTGTATAAAGAGGAAAAAGTCACAAAATGAAACATTATGTTAAGGGCGTGGTGTTGTTGTTGAATGCAAGTGCTTGTTGCATGCTAATGCGACACACGTTAGTGAGATATTACTTTTAAATTAAATAATAATCATTTTAAATGTAATTACTTTTATACGTTGGCAACAGAAAAAAGTTGTCCTGGCCATTATTCAAATAATTTCTTACTTTATAACAAATTAATGTACATGATAATTTTTTCTATTCCATTATTTATTGAATAAGCTTTTTACTTGTCATAAAGCTTCAATGCTAAATAGCTAAGAAAGCTGTAATAGCTGTAGTAGCTAAACTCTATTATTATTATTGCTTGTACGCAATACCTAATAAGGTTCCTCAGCTAAACCATATTTTTGTGTTGATTTCGATTTTATAAAATAACATGGAGCTATAGTTTAATGTCAACTCCGAATTTCATTCTTAAAGCAATGCCATTCTCTCTTTTAAGAGTAGGGTTCATAAATAAAATATACTTTACAGCTATGCAGCTCAAACCGCAAGCCACCTGTGCATAAGTGCACATGCTAACTAAGCTCCCCAGAAACATCAATGCTCTTTATATATTACTGCATTAACGCTCACTCATTTTTGGCCATGAATAAGCTTCCAAAATCAAAAAATTCGCGATAAATGCAATTGTGCTTGTTTTTAGCTATAAAACAGCTTTTAAAACCTAAAAAATCGCGAAAAAATAGCAGTGTTGCACAATTCATTTTTTTTAAACTTAAGAAATCTCATGTCTCCACCTATTTATATATATTTTTCATTTCATTTTCCATCGAAGAACTCACATATGATATAAGTTTCTAAGGGCAGATATTATCTATTTAATGCATTAATTCGTGTTCACACATATGAGTGCAAGCAAACAACGAACGATACAATAAAGGACATTCGGATACAGTAATATTTAAAGAAAAAACTTGGGGTTTTTGTTACTGGCCACTGGATACAAATTGATTATAATTGCTTTGAGTGCTTCCTTCGGCCACTCGTTTGTTGTAAATTATTGGAGGTTTCATTATTTTTAGTTTATTATTTGTTTGCGATGCGTGTGCTTGTAATTGTTTGTCATTCATTTCTATTTGTTGAACATTTTTATTAAATATTGTTTTTTTTTTATGGTAAGAACATAAGGAAGGAAATGCTGATGGAGTGGCATGAAACATTGTAAACATTGGTAATAACAAACGACAACACTCATTCATTTAGACGAAAATACGTAAACATACTGTTAACGCAAAGAAAACTAACTACCATTTTACCTATCAAGACAATTTATAAAAATAATACTGTGTGACATAGAATTTATTTTTTTACAACCTTGATCTAAATAGCTGTTTCTTATTAAATTCAACGTGCTTAACACGAAAATATCAACGTAATTTTTGTAACACGTACTGTTTTAAAGTTATGGTCATTGAAAGTTACATAAATAAGTTATAGTGCCGCGCTGGAAATTATGTAAGCTGTATGTAGACCTAAGTAATAAATTTCGGTATTTCGGAAAAGAAAATCGATATCGACATAATTCAATGTGGATTTTGAAGGGGAAGATTTTTGCTTTCACACGTCGTACAGTGGTATTTTAGCGAAAAAAAGCCATTTTTCGACCACTAAATTTCAAAAATATTACGACGCAGTTTTATAGAGAAATATTTCACTAAGTAGACGCCATTGAAGAGTTCACATGATGTGATATTTTATCTTCGAAAAAATAACTAAGTAAATATTAGTTGATTGCACTTGGGAAACTGATTAACTTTTTTATGCACCACTATTTATATAAAATATTTTTGTTACTGCCATTTTTCATATTGAAACAAGGTATTTTGTAACTAATAAAACGAAAAAGTTATCTTGACTTCATAAATGGCTTACAATATATGGGAAAATCAAAATAGCTCTTTAAAATGCAGTGTTTGCAGTTTTCCTTGTAAAATTACCAAGTCGCTTACGTCCTCTGACTGTTAAAATATAAAAGTTGAGAATCTACACTTACATTTTTTAGTCAAAAAATAATTTGCGCAAATTTGTGCAAGCTGAACTAAATTTATAAATTTTCTGAAACAGTTCACGTGAATTTCAATGCAAGTTTATAATGTTATATGGAAATAATGTGTTGCATACCTTAAAGGGTAAAGAATTCATATAATATCAAATATTAAAATAAATTATTAGCATTATTTATTGGCGCCAAATCAAAAGAAATACATTATGAAATTAGACAATTAACACCCACGCAAAGAAAAGTTATTTTTGTAATTTTTACTCTACTCGCGTAGTAAGAAAATTAAACTAAATTTTTAATATAAGCAAACATACGTAGGGGACATGTGTTACCTCCCTATAGGGAGGTACATTTAAAATATAGTGAAATAATAAAGAAATCTACACTGTAACTTGCCCAAATTTTTCTAAATTATACTTTACCTTACAGTATTATACCATAGTATATTGTTACGAAATTTCTGTCCCTTTGACGATAATTTCGATCTCTCACACTTTTCTGAGTTCGATCACTGGATTGTGTAACAATTAAAAACACACAAACTTATTTAGTTATAAAATGGTTTATTTTATTAACGTTCAAATTCTAATATTAATTTAACACTGTATAGAAAACTGTTTTGTTCTACTACGGATCACACTGTATTCACTTTATTGCTTACTGCTTCGCTGATTTAATTCTACTGTGTACTCAGCTCAGATGACAACCCTTTTTATACTGCAGTCATCACTCTCTCGAATAATCCAGTACCTTCTAAGTGGCGTATATTCTACCATTATCTACAACCCACCAGTGCTACTTTGTAGCGTGCATTCTACTACTATCCACAATTCACCACAATACACCAGCATGGCGCACTGACGTTGAGCTAGCTATTATGCTAGATGTTAGATGGCGTTGTACGTTGTACGACGGCGATAATTTCTCTCGGTTGTTGACTTTTTATTGTTTACTGCAGCGTCTGTTCGGTTTATTATTTTTAGCATTTTGCGCTAGATGGTGCTAATATCGTTTAGTTTCTTTCGTTGGTATTTATTTCAAGAGTCTTCTAGCATAAACCAAATTTCGCTACAATATGATTATTTGTATATCATTGGGGAAAATGTCCCCATATTGACCTTAAATGCGGATTAAGTTTACCCGAAATAAAGTAACACATAACTTGTTTTTTCTCCGTGTATGATGTATACGAATACGTCAGTGATATCAACATTTGACGGAGTATTGATTGAGATTAAAATTATCAACATCGGTATTGGTATTGAAATAAATTTTTAAAAATTTGTTCTTTTTTCTGTGTTATTTAGTGAATTGAGTGTGGAGCTTATTGATAGCAATCAAAATGTGAATTTCTTAATTAATTTCATTAAAAATACCACGTTTGCTATTAGTAGTAGTCGAAATAGTTAAAGAAACAATTCAGCAGCAATTTCTTAGTCGCTTTAAAAAGCGATGGAAACATAGGCAAAGAAAAATAATTAGATTCGGAAATTGATGCATGGCTCAACCTTAGCAATATGACCTGTCACGCAAATCTTTATAAATTCTGTTTTTCGTAATCAAAATGGGGTCTGTACTAATATTTGATGCTTTATTATGATCTTAGATCCTTTTCAATATTCTGCCTGTATGGGAGGTAGGCGTGGTAGTTGATCTCTTACGCCCATCTTTATAAATTATCCAACACTTGATGTTAAGAACGTCTTTACCGAACGTTTTTGAAAAGCCGCTTATATAGGAGGTAGGCGTGGCAGTTGATCTTTCGAGCCCATATTTTAAGATTTTATTATCCTTGATCTGTGCCCAAATTCCATGTTTCCCGGCGATTCCTTTAATTTTCTTCAATTTGTATGAACCGGCCAAACTAGTTTTTAGGATAAACTAGTTTTACCTTAACATGCTAAAATTTATAAAAAATTGTCAGTAAGAGCGTTAAGGTAAATAATAGCCCTAGTTCACTCTAGACTAAGCTGGTTCATCCTAAAACACTTGGGATGAACTAGTTTGGCCTAGGAAAGACTAGGTTATCCTAAAAACTAGTTTGGCCTGCAACAAATATATAAGAACAGAGAACCTATTGATTACGATGTTGGCAAAATTTTAAATTTTTACAAGTTTTCGATTAATTTTCAATCATGTATCGAAAAAGAGATCATTGATTATTTTTGTACGACTTTTAAATAATTTTTCGATAGTATATCCATCCACCATTGAATTAAAAACTGCCTTTGATTATCTCCGCTAGTCGATAATATCTTGAAAACCTTTTTTTTTGCATTTATGACCCAAACATGAAAGATTACGTCTTTTATGTGGTGGTCATTTTCGTGCTCTTTTTTCAGAATGTGCATTCTCATCCGAAGTGTGTTAGGATGAACCGGCTTAGCCTAGGATGAACTAGGGTTATTATTTACTTAAACGCTCTCACTGCCGATTTTCTATAAAACTGTTAAGGTAAAACTAATTTGTCCTAAAAAAAAAAAACTCTCAACGGCGCACTGTAATGCGAGTTCATACAAATTGAAGGAATTTGCCGGGAAACATGGAATTTAGGCACAGAACTTTCCAAGATCAAGGATAAGAAAATTTTAAAATATGAGCTCAAAAGATCAATTGCCACGCCTACCTCCTATATGAGCGTCTTTTCAAACTGGCCTTTTTTCAGATATGATTGTTGGCTCATTGTCTTTTAGATAGCTCCAAAAGGCGCTCAAGTTAAGTGAACTCGAATCACAATAATGCGCTCGTAGATTGGTGTCTCAAAAGAGAGCCATTGCGTTTCTTGCAGTATGCGCTGTGGATAATCCTGTAGGAAACACAGTTGTGGATGGTTGCGCACAGCTGCTCCCGAAAAGTTTTCAACCATCATTCAGTACTGAGCACTAGCATAATTTTGAAACTAATATCGGCCAATGATCTTATTGGATGGAAACAACTGATTGGATTATCAATAGCCCATATCATGCAGTATTGTTTGTTAATCAAGACATTTAACTGGGACTTGACCAAACAATAATATCGAAATATAAAATTAAAACGAATTCAAACCTCAAGTGTCATTCTGTGTCACCCTGTGAGTATGACCACATAAATTCACTAAAAATTCTAATTCATTTATTCTTCAGATCATTTCACTCATCACATTCAGTTATCATTAAAATATTGAAATTTCATAACTTCAAAATTCACTTTCATCAACTTTCTAATAAGACATAAACAAAATTACACTTCGCTCCGTTACACCCCTTTTCTCCTTAATTCCCTTCTATTGCAGTAACTCTTCGTTTCTGATTATCTTTAATGGATTCTCCTTTAGTATTTTCTTACAACTGCGGCATCAAAAGACGTTTTGTTTGATGCAAAAGTGGCTAAGAACCTCTTGTTAGCCCCGAGGTAAATGCTTTTGTGCTCTTGGTCTTTTTTTTTCTTAACCCCTGCTGGCAAAATCGTTACTACGGGTACAATGTTTCGCTCAATTTGGCATCAGCTTTTTTGTTGCTGCTGCTGCTGTTCTTGGTGTTGTTGTAACAAATTACTTTTGTTAAATAATTAATTACTTTTTGGCAAAAAGCTGAAGCGTAAACTTAAAATGTTGTCTAGCACGAGCTTCTTTCTGGCTGCCAAGTTTTGCTAATTAAGTTACTGAAATATTTGACTTTTTGTGCCCGCCACCCGCTGCCCGTTATGCGCTTGTTGTTTTTTGGAATTAATACGGATTAAGTTTTTTCTTTTTCTTTCGCTTTATTAGAATTTTTGCTGTGAAAATGTGAAATGTGTCAATGTGTAGAGTTTTTATGGGTTTGGGGAGAGCAAACAATGGGGAAAAGTTCAGAGAAACAAAATCTTTTCATAAAGTGCAAGTCAGGTTCCATCAAGCAATTTTGTATATAAACTTAAATTAATTTAAAGTTTTGCGATAGTATAAGCTGCAAGAACATATTGACTTAAGATGTGTGAGGAGTGTCATAAAAACTTCGCAAATTTAAAAAAATATTATCATCAATTGTTAGTCGATTCAACCTCCGGAGAGAGGTTGAAAAAATTTAAAACAGTTCAAAATTGATGAAAAAGCCGAAAAAATAAAGAAACTTATGAAGAAAGTTGAAAGAGGTTGAAAAAGTCGAAAGAATATGGAAAATGTTGAAATAAATCGAATAGAAATGAAAATTCTCCAAATCCGCCCACTTTTGGTTCAATAAATTATATTTGTGATCGACATCCTCATATTAAATTTTAGCACAATAGCTTGTATAGTTTGCGACATATGCCGCAGTTAAATTTAAAATATAGGGCGGTGACACACCCACTGGTACAATCCAGCCTAGTTTTGATACAGAAATAGCTTTCCATAAGCAAACTCCTCACACCAAATGTTAGTATGATTGCTAAAATATTTCGATAAATATGCCACTTAGGGTATTTTATTTGTATGGGAGATGCCACGCCCACTGGTGCTATTCCAGCCACTTTTGATTCAGATATGCACCATAGTTCACTTAAAACAGCGCATACAAATTTATGTTAATATGGGAGGTGCCACGCCTACTGATGCAATCCCGTCAAAATTTATTTATTTCTAAAGCTTATACTAACTGATACGTATATCTATACACCACATCTTATGAAGATTACTCTCATGGCACACTATCTATAACAATAAACGTTTTTTGCTTATATGGGAGGTGCCACGCCCACAGGTACTATTGGACCAAATTTTTGTAATAAGACACCATATAGCAAGTATATCTACCTCATTAAATTTCATCACGATTACGTTGTTAGTTCTCTTAGTATAACGTTTATAAATATTGTGGGCGGTGCCACGCCCTTCAACGAGTTTTTTCAGTGAAGTGACTGAGCTTGTATTTATGACTGCTTTCAGTGGCATCATCTCCAAAATTTTTAAGAAAATCGTTTCAGCCAATTTTGAGGTATACGGAATTAAAATTTTTAACAGTTGAAAAGTGCAACGCCAACTTTTTCGATTTCGCCCATTCACATGTGCACCGAATTTCATCAAAATCGCTGCAACTTTTTTCAAAATTGGGCTGGGTAAACATACATAGAGTATGGGCGGTAGGCGTGTCCGTACACCGATTTCGCCTATTTTCAATAGCAAGATGCCTGCAAGAAGGTGTGACCTGTGTGTGGAAGTTTCATTCAATTAGCTTTCTTGGCTTTCCCGTAAAACTGATTTCAACAGACGGACAGACAGACATAAGGACATCGCTAAATCGACTCAGGTGGTGACGCTGATAAAGAATATATATACTTTTCCATACCTGCCACGCCCATGTGTTACAAACGGAGAGACAAAGTGAATATACCCTCGGTGTAGGGTATAAAAACAAATTTAGGAATATCACTCATACGACCTGTTGCACATGATTATCACACAGAAACATTAGCAGAACTTTTCTTATTGTATATGCTAAATTATTACAAATTTTTTGTTTACAGCACATAGCGGAACATAATAGCCGAAGAATTACGTATTAAGCATTTAAATGTACTTTCCGACAGCACCAACTGCGAAATTTGATTCTGAAGTTTGAATTGATTTTAAAGTATAAAATCTTCTGGTAAGGTGGTGAACAGAAATCACAAAACTTGCGATAAACATAAATTAATTTAGTTTGACTTATTCAAAATGAATGGAAGCTTAAATTTTTTGAAATAAACACACAGCATTACGCAGTAAGTTTTATATCAATTTTTAGCATCAACAATTTTAAAAGTTTTCGTTGCATAAAAAATGCCACGCCCCTTGCTTTTCTCAAAACAAAATATAGCTTAGGGAAAGTGTAGCTTTCTATTAGTAGAAGAATTTTTAGAATCGGTTCAGTAGTTTCAAAGATTACCCTCGACATACAGACAAACTTTACCTCTATACAAGTATACATAAGAGTATAAATTACCACATTTTGTTTTAAACAAAGTAAGTAGAACATTTTTTTCAACAATTTCCAATATTAAATTTTTAGAAATTTTAATTTGTTTTAGTCGATTAATCAATAGTCAATTAATCAAATTTTTATATCACATTTTAAGTGTTCAAAGTTCAACAGTTGAGCCCATTGTAGTACCAAACCCAAAGGAATTTAGAGCTTTTATGGTTTTTTTTCTGTTGCTTCCCTTATTATTATCTGATGATTGTCGAAAAATGTATTTCTCACTGTGCGGAGTGCGGTCTATTTCAACTTTTCAAAACTGTTCAAAACATCAAATCAAAGATCATGGAAAATGATATATTGATAAGCACAAATGAATAAAAATTGTGTACCTGGGATGCTTTTCGAGATAATTAGCTTTGAAACTGTGAAATGACAGGGTTTTTAATTCAACAAAAAAAGAATTTTAAATTTTCCAATGTTTTTTATGTTTCATAATATACATAAGAAAGTTGCACGTTTCGCAATTTTTTGCTTAAATTAATTTTTTGGTCCTAAACTCACACATTTACCTTCATTTTTTCGCTCTTTCTTTAAGTGCAACCCTTGCACTTAACCTCTTCGCACATTAACGCTCATCACTAAAGCATGATTAATTACAAGCGATAGCACAAAAAAAAACAAAAACAAAAATTATGCAAAAGAATAACAAATATATACCTGCAGCGCCGAAAAATATGCAAACAAAAAATAAAGTTCTCTGCTTGCGCACTTAAAACATCACAATCAGTCTTCATGTATTTTTGCTGCTTTCGTCATTTACTTGCGTTATGTTTTCTGTGTATATGTATGTAACTTTGTGTAAGGATTCATAACTGTCAGTTATGTTTATGTGTGTGTTTTTAGGTTTTAACTTTATTTCGAGCGCAATATTCGTCTATCAGCAACAAACAAATTGCTGCAAGCACGCTGTGAACAGTTGGATGCTATTTCATGAAATTCTTAAGAATTTCTGGTATGTTAAGGGTATTTGAAATCATTTAAAAAAAAAAGAGAAAACGAATTTTTCGCTCTACTTTATTTTGTGTGCTATAAGAGTTTGTAAAGACTTTTCAACAGAAAAATGAATAATAACAGGTAAGAGTGATTGATACCTTTGGCCAGGAAAAAAAAAAGGATATATCGCATATTAAGGGGGCGTATAGATGGAGAGAATTCGACCCATAAGCAAAACAAGTATTCAGTTTAATGAATACAAGTAGTTCAGTACTAGATATCAGGCCCAAACCTTGGGTGCGCTACTCCCCAAATTGCATTAATAGCAGAGGAGAGGATTATAGGAATAATTCGAATATTTAAACACAACGAAAACTATTAGTTTTTTTTTGGAGTGATATCCCATACTTTAGTTTGTTAATACTAAAATAGATCGAAAAATATCTGGCTTATAATAATCAACTGTCTTTGTGGCGCATACAATTTATTTTTAGTTTAAGTCAACGCTTTTCAGTCGCTTACACTTTATGATCGCGTTTTAAGTGCATAACTGCTGCTTGAAACATAATCATTCAGAAAATGAAAACTTTTTAAAGTTTCCGTATACTTCAGTTGCATATTTCAAGGCATGCGAAAACTTTAAACTCAAACGAAAAAGTTGTTTTCTTATCTGCTCCGCAGTTGTCGTCGTTGTTTTAATGGCTTACCCTTTTCTACGTGAGTTGGCTTTTTTTTAGCTGGCACTTGATTTCTTTTATTTAACCATTTTTTGTTAGCAGTGTCACAGAAATAAAACTTGAAAAAAAAAATATATATAAATATTAAAAATGTCAAAAGACGCTGACAAGGCGAAAAAATGTAGAAAAAGTTTTCGGTTGAATTCTAAAAAAGAATGGTAACACCATTATGTGAAAGTTATAAAAGCAACAATAACAATAAAAAATGACAAGCCAATACATAAAACATAAGTCAATAAATAGTCGAAGTATACGAAGGACGAAACGGACGGTGGTTGAGCCACCACCAACATCGAACAATCGCATCGACATCGAAGGAGGTCAATGGAAATTTGCATAAACTTTGTATGCTTCCTTGCATATTTTGACTTTTTTGCTTTTGTATTCCATGTGAAATGGAGAAAGTAAAGAAAAAAAAGGAATTTAAATATATATACATATACTTTTTGCACTTCACTAAAACGCTCTAAGGGCAAGAAAGCATGCGTTTAACTTTCCATTATACCTAGAAAATGCAAAAGTCTTAAAGGAAAAAAAATGCTATGAAAAAGTTTGTTATGCATAAAATATGCTTATATGTGAAACTAATAGTGCATTATAATTAATGGTTTTTTAAATTTTCATAGGGTGTTTCAATAAGTGTGCCTAGCTTAGTTTTTAAATTGAATAAATTATTTTTTAAAAAACGAAGGTGCTTTTAATTCTTGTGAAGAACATATGTTGCGTTCATTTCATGTCAAATGTCCTAAGCTAAAAATCGAAAAATGGCGATTAACGTCAAACTTGGGCAAAGTATTGTCACATTAGATGGTAATTATGTTCCAAAATATTTTTCTGTTTCTTTAAAAACTAGCAAAAGTAGAGAGGATGATATTTTGAGCTTTTTGGTTGACACCCTTCAGTTTCGTGTAAGTAACATAGTTCGACAAGATTTTGTCAAACCTCTAGTACTGAAACCGGAATATAGTTTTCCCGAGATTTTTGACGCGCTGAATTCGGATTCGAGGTCAGAATTTTCGAGATGGTTCCGATTTTCTAGATAGTTTAATAGTGACAAAATCACGGTTTTCGAGATACTTGAGATTATTTTACGTTGCAATATAATTTATTTTTTTAAAAACCTTCAATTAGGTCAGAAAGAACTAATGTTGTTCTTCAAAATCCACTTTGAAAATTATAGATATTGTTACGAAATTTCTGTCTCTTTGACGATAATTTCGATCTCTCACACTTTTCTGAGTTCGATCACTGGATTGTGTAACAATTAAAAACACACAAACTTATTTAGTTATAAAATGGTTTATTTTATTAACGTTCAAATTCTAATATTAATTTAACACTGTATAGAAAACTGTTTTGTTCTACTACGGATCACACTGTATTCACTTTATTGCTTTTAATTCAAGTGTTCCACTTCACTGTTGAAATACTACTGTGTCCGAAAACTCAAATGACACCCTTTTATACTACAGGCATCACTTTCTCGAATAATCTACTAGCTGCCAGATGGCGTATATTCTACCATTATCTACAACCTACCAGTGCTACTTTGTAGCGTGCATTCTACCACTATCCACAATTCACCACAATTCACCAGCATGGCGCACTGACGTTGAGCTCACAATTATCGAGAAGGTTGCTATTATTAGATGGCGTTGTACGACGTTGAATTTCACAATCTAGATGCGTCTCGGTTATTGACTTTAATAGTGTACTGCAGCGTCTGTTCGGCTTATTATTTTTACACCATTACGCTAGATGGTGTATGCTAGCTAGTATCGTTTAGTTTCTTTTGTTTGTATTTATTTCAAGAGTTTTCTAGCATAAACCAAATTTCGCTACAATATCTTTCTTTTTTTTCAAAGTATGGTGAGTTGAAATTCATTATACATTTTCCAGTTATTCTGCCTTGCTGAAACTCATGCAGATTCATATGAAGAATTGCATAGTAAATTTCGATTTAAAATATTTCGGTGAAAAAAAAAAAAATTCGACATAACACAAATTGTGTATTAAAGAAAAATCGTAGTTTTTTTTTGGAATCCACAAAAAATTTCATAAAAAAAACTTTTTTTTCGATGTAATTTTGCTTCAAATATTTCGAAAAACCGTGACTTTTGCATTTTCAGGTAGTTGTGATTTCTAGATTGCCTTCAGAAAATAAAACAATTTATATCTTAATTAGCTGTGTGAAAAAATCAAAATTTTGCATCTAGAATCCATATACAAATTTTGTGTTACGTTGTGTAATTTATTTCCTGAACTAACTAAATTTCATTAAATTTTAGTAAATAGTTACCGCGCAATGAATTTTTGAGCTTTTAGTATGTTTAGTTTTTACTGTAAAAAAGTAAAAAAAAAAAATTTAAAAACGTTTTTAAAATCTAAATTTTTAAAAACTGCTTTGGAAAATATTCGTTAATGATGTACATCTATGTAAGTAAAAAAATGTTCGCGCATCACGCAATAATTACAGAACAAATTTTGATTAAATTTGCTAAGTTTTATTTCTTATATGCTTACTCTCAATCTCCAATTTAAGTTATCACGATATTCTTATTAAATATCAAAATATTAAAGTTTTAAAATTGCTATAAAAATGAATTACAGAAACAAATTTCAAAAATATTTTTAAAATCAAAATTTTCAAAATATTCGTTAATATATAAGTAAAATAATGTTCACGCATCACGCAATAATTACTGCACCAATTTTGATTAAATTTGCTAAGTTTTGTTCCTTAGACGTTTCTTCTCAATCTTCGATTTAAATTATCAAGATATTCTTGTTAAATATCAAAATAATAAAGTTTTAAAATTGCTATAAAAATTAATTGCACACAAAGAAATAAGCATGCAAGCATAACAAATCGTTTAATGGGAACTTAATGTGTTTGTGTGTGTTTTGTTTTTGACTTTCTCATGGCAATATAATGGAATATTTGTGGAAGAGAAACAACGGAATATTCAAATTTTACTCTCATTCTCAATATGTCAATTTACATTGTAAACAATAACAACGGGGGATTTTTGAAGAATGATCAAAAATTACAGTAGGTCTTCTATAAAAATTTGAATTGTTTGCCTGCGTAGAACAATCTAAAAACAGGCTACGCGTACAAGTTCGCGGCCATCAGCTAGTATTCAATACAAACTATTAAAATCTTAATTCATTACTGAATGGAAATTAGGGTATACACTTGATATGGCTTGTCTCACATAAAATATCACAAAAAAAAATTTCTGCTGATATCTGTTGACGCTCGAAAGATCATTTCAATTCGAAAAAATTATAGTTTTGTTTTGTGTAGTCCTGAGAAAAGTTGTTTTTTGTTCAGACTTAAAATATTGGTTTGCTGGAAAAAAGTAACACCACAGTCCCATAAGGTTTATTTATTAAAAATTTGAAACAATTTTTTTTTTTTTTTTTTTTTTTTTTTGAAGGTAAATTCCACATAAATCGTGAGTCCAGCAATAACCGTCAATTTTCCAAGTACTTTCAAGTGGTGTGACAATAAATAGTCCCCTTTATTTATTACGTTATGTGCTCCATAACATTAACAAGCAAATCTACAAATTTATTGCCATTCGATTATTTTTATGCGAGCTTCTATTTAAAGTTTATACCTTTGGCAACAAATGACGCGACCATAAAAGAGTTTAAGCTAAAAAGCAAACGTGATAGCACGAGACTAAATAAGCCTGCGTGTAAAATGGGAGACATTCTCGAGCAAGATATTTAAACAAACAAAAAGTATGTATGTTCGAAAATTGTACCCCATTTTAGAATATTTATATTAAGAGATACCGCACAGTATAAAGAAATGCGGCCGCAATGCACTGAAAAAAAAAATTCTAATGAAATTCAATAAAATTACTTCATTCGTTTTAGTATAACAAAATGTTCTTAATATAAATTAATTGTCTGATGTTAAAGAAATTTTTCGTCGCACAAATTTAAATCTTATGTGAAACAAATTTTTGCTCAATATGAATAAGCGCTTCTATAAATATGTGGGACCAACAGTAATGTAATTATATACAGCTGTTGACAACTAATTGGAAACGAAATCATTCGCTGTGTTTATTGGTAGTTTTTTCCATTTATTTTTCTATGTGTACCAGAAAATTTGTTCAAAATATAAATGAAGGATATATAAGTTTAAAAAAAAAGAACATAATTGATTTCAAATTTATCTCATGAAAAAGTTTTATGAGAGATTTTCTGCTGAAAGCTCAGATTTGACTGAGTCAACTAATTGGAAACAAAAAAATAATTACCAAAAACTAAAAGAAAAACTGGATAAAAGATTCCAGAAACAATATTGTGATATTTTCAATGCTTGTAAGAACACTTTTGTATAAGCATATCCTTAATCATGGGTAGTGGCCTAAAGTTGTACATCGGCCATGCGTTGAGCTTCAAAAGACAGCCATGAGATATCAGGCGATGGCAACACAGCTAAATTGCTCCATAAAGATGGTATTCAATGCACTTGATCATTTCAGCAAGTATGACATAGCAAAAAGTGTTCCTCGCAAAAAGAGACCTCGTAAAACTTCCTGGTACAAGAATCGCCAGATTGTGCGCAAGGCAAAATTGGATCTTCGTAAGACTGCTGCAGACATCCAACGCGAAATAATTGATCAACACCTTGCACAAATATCCAAACGAACTGTTGCTTGTCGATTGGTTGAGGCTGGACTCCATGGACGAATTTTACGCAAGAAACCATTGGTGACAGTTCAGCAGAAGAAAATCGGCACATGTCTTAGCGAATTGTATGCGGCTTTTCATCTGCTGAAATGTCACCTATCGTTTCTGAAATCTTTTATCCAGTTGTTCTTATAGTTTTTGGTAATTATTTTTTTGTTTCCAATTAGTTGACTCAGTCAAATCTGAGGTTTCAGCAGAAAATCTCTCATAAAACTTTTTTATTATGAACAAATTTTCTGGTACACATAGAAAAATAAATGGAAAAAGCTACCAATATCACAACGAATGATTTCGTTTTCAATTAGTTGTCAACAGCTGTATACATGTCTTTGGATAACTGCTATGTAGTTAAATAGTGGATGCGGCAGTTATGCTCTGAAGAATTAATAATAATGACTTCCTTGTTATCATATGATTGATGCTTTAAGACGAAAAATAAATTATAAAGGAAAAGAAAATAAATCAATGTAATTAGTAAAACCTCCATTAGAAACGACCAACTAAGAAAAATCGGAAAAAATTTAATGCCTTTAATGAGTTCAACATTTCGACAAGTTTTTATCATGGAAGAATTTTACTGGCCTATAGTTAAAAAATCTTTATTCATTGGATTAACATGTTACCTTAAGTTCATGGGCTGTTTTGTTCAAAGATTTTGAAATTTTGAAAATAATTTATTTCCGCAGTAGAAGCTTTTGTAAGTCAAATTATGGTACATCGAAAAAATGTTTTTCTTGACTCAATTTTAAATAATACGATCCATAAATCTACTACTATAGAAAAAGTCATCTCAGCGCTGCCGCATCAACTTCTAGCTGTCAATCGTTGACACGATGGTCGGTCATCAATCACTTCCTAATAATTTTTACATCAACATCGACAAGCAAATCAGATGCTCATCAGCATAATCCACCAAAGAAATTTTGCAATGCTGTGCAACAAATTGGCTTTTGCATAAAAGTCAAAACATTAACAAAAATCTTTATGAAAAACTATGTTTTATTTTGGAATAGCTGGCTAAGTCGTTGTGGAAATACGTGAATTGGGGAAATGTTGGAGATAATTTAAGGCATGGGCTGCCTGCGTCAATTCTAGTATTGCAGATTCCTTATGTTATACTTTAATGCTTCGAATTTTGTCCAACAAAACTTTGGTTTCGAATCACTTTGCCTTAAGCACAAAAAAAAAAAACTTTTAAAGCTAAATTAAAACACATCCATCTAAGCCACTTTTTATGATTTGACTACAAATTAGACGCGCTTATTGGGTCGTATACTTAACTATCCCACAGCAACCAATAACGCATTTATGTATGTATTTGTGCGCGCATGTAAAAGAACGTTATAATTTCACTTTGTGCACACATACAAACAGATTTATTTTCTGCTAGACAACCTCCAGCTGTGATGAACATCCCCCACAAGTCGAACGGAACGCAACGCAACTCAATCAGCCACAATCAAACTATAGGAAGTAGCGCCTACAACATCGATTTATAACCCACACATTGATTTAGAATTTTCTGTAATCATGTCAGCGCCAACAAATAAAATATGAAATCACATCCTTAAGGATGCACAAATTATTATTATTAATTTTATTACGCTGAGCATCAAAGATTTATGATCAACAGTAGTGGTTGTAGTAGTTTATTCATGATGTATCATGCGGTAGCGATTCCAAAGTGCTTCTGAAAAAGCAATTTATTTGCAATATAATGAATGATGTTCGTTGTTTGTTTTTCAAAATCATTTGTCAATTTTGCAACACTTTTTTCGAAAGGAATTTTTTATTGCTCAAATCAAGGAATATTTGAACTAAGAAGCCAAATTGCTTTTCCTTAAAAAATACTTGAAAATTGAAAGGTCTTTGTAATTTTAACTCTAATGTTCTCTACTAAACTTTTGAATTTATTTTTCCCTCTATTTTTCAGAACCTTCCCCCTTGTATGATAATAATCATTACCACGAGGAATGTCTCAGATGCAACTCATGCGGTTTGAACTTAACTGGTCCAAATCAGAGACGCGCAAGAAGGTTCAAGGTAAGTTAATCAAATTTATTATATTTTCTTATTATATTCACCACGAAGAACGTGCATATATTTAGTAACATAACTTGTTGAGAGATTTATATGATTCATCCCATTTATGTCTCATACGTGTTTAGTTTTTATATCACATAAAATAACTTTGGTATTTGCCAATGACATGATTTCAATTCCAACTCATTCATCAAAAAAGACAACGAAAAATCTTTGTAACTTTTGTAACTAATATCAATAAATCAACTAATTTCTTGTGGATATTCTGACAATAACATGGCATCTTAACCTCAATAACCAACATGACTGCACTCTGCTACTATTTGCCATTCATTTGAAATGTCTCCATTACTCCATTACTTATTGGTAGTCAGTCAACCCATTTATTCACCACATGTTCCCAAAGATATTTCCAACTTTTTACAATTTATATTTCAAAACTTTTTCACCACAACTTTTCCAACTTCAGCTGTACATGTCGCTTTATTTCAACATTTTCAGTTTAAGACATCCCACCCATGGCCAAAAAAAAACCGAGCCACACTTTTATCGTTGTTCAGAGGAAGAAACAGCGTTTTTTCCACATGCTTTGGTGTTGTCGTGTCGGAGGGGTAATGTTAATGCAAATTCATTCCTATAGAATACTATACGTTCTGTTGCTGCCAACACCTCTGGCGCTTCATCCACCGCTGATGGGATGAGAGAGAGTTCAAAATAAAATTGTTTTCTGAGTTCTGGGAACATGAAACCCACATTCTTGTGTAATTCAATTATTCAAGCTATGCAAGGATATAATTTGCATATGTATGTGTGAGTTCGTGTGAATGTGCGCCGAAAACTTAACTACGGTATGAAAACAACCCAACAGGAAAACTAGTCATTTGTGATTAAAGCAATTGTGTCTTAGCTATGTGGGTTAAAAATCTTTTTAAAGAAAAAAAATTAATTATAGATAACATTTTTTTAGTTTTTAGTACTAAGTCAGAATCATTATAATGTATTCTATAGTATACTCATATCTGCAGCGAACTTTTGTTGATAATTATGTGATTTATGACAATTTATATTGGAAGTCGTCGAAAAAAAAGTCAACTGCGTTACCCACCTAAAACTTGATATTTTCTTTTTAGGAATGTTTAATTAAGCTAACTTGTTTGGCACTTTTAAACAATAGAGCTAATATTATTCTCTCATTAAAATTAACTTCAGAAATAATCAGTTTAGTAAAGTATTTTTAAGAAATTAGATCACTGCGTTACCAAAGTCTTTGACAAAAATCTTAAAATTTTCCAAAAAAAAAACCCTTAATGTTAATACACAAACTTGCGAATGAAGGTGAGGCTTATGGTGAACTTCAAGACACATATGGAGTCAAGGTATTTTTAATAATTGGAAGACTAAATATAACTCTAATTTCATATAAAAACTGGGTACAAAAGTAACGCAGTGGTTGTATTAGCAACACGATAGTTGCTCATTCACTGTACTTTGTACTTTTTTAAAGAAGATCTAACAGATAATTATTCTTAACAAAAGATGAACTCAATGCAATATAGAATTACAAAAATAACTTCAATTTCACATTTCTGACAAACATTCAAATATTTTTTTAAATATGAGTAGTAAAAAACTCAACTTCTTAAAATTTACTGAAGAGTTCTGACAAATACAAGTTTTTCCGTTAAATAAACCAACCCATGTACTGGTATCTCAGCGTTACAAATATGTAATTTACTTAGAAAAGTGCAGTCAAAGCAACTGCGTTACTCTGTATAGTAACGCAGTTGTAGAAATACAACTATTTCTTCAACGTGTACTAAATGAGAAAGAACTTAGCAAATTTTTATCACAATTCTAAATATATACCTAAATTTCTGTGTTTGTGAATAATAATAATGCAAATATCGTCATTACTTGCTTTTCTCCAACGGTAACTCAGCGGACATACAATAAACATACGCACCTCTCACGATATTAGTCTAGTGTATTATTCGGCTAGCTATTTTCCCCATGCGTGGTGGTCACGCTTCCATCGTAAGTAACAATAAAACAATCGAAATTAGATTGAGAGAATATCAATTGTTTTATTTTAAAGTTGAGTTTCTATAGTAACTCAGTGTAGCTAAGATATTGTTCATTATACAGTGTAAAATATATTGTATGCAATTACACGTTTTAGAAAAATGGTTTATATTGGGGCTGTAACAAAGCTTAAGACTTTTAACATTTATTGTGATATTCAGCTAAGGCGCAATCTAGTATAAATTTTAAGATACAGCTCTTTATAACATGAGACTTATACTACAGTACAGAAATATTTTATATGAAAAGCAACTGCTTTACTAAAAAAATCAACTGAGTTACCGTATTTTTCGAAAGAATATACAACTTTGTTATAATTTTATGCCTTAGATGATGAATTAATTGTACTATAATTGCGAATGAGTGTATTTTTAAATAAATTTCCTGATTTTCTTCATGAAAAGTGAAATTAATATAAAGAGGCAATAAAAAAAATTTTGACCAATGTATATGATTAAAATACCAAGAAATGCTTATAACCGGTTATAGCTATTTTTTTTTAAATTAGTATACTGAGAAAAAGATTTGTTTGAATATAACAAATGTATATTTGAAACAAACAAATATTTGTTTGAGTCAAACATATTGTATTTGAATCAAATGCTGGTATGAGTTGGTTGAAGCAAGTTGGCTTATGTTTGACCCAATCAAATAATCAATTGTCCTATATCTAATATAAATAGTAATACTTCTCCGTATAAAAATATTCACAATTCTGCAGTAGAACCCAAAGGATAATTTTTAAAAGGAAAAATGTTCTTATCTACTCCTTATAAAGGACACTCTGAAATCGTTTCCTACTGAATATCTCTGTACGTGTTTGTGCCTTTGCATTTACATATCTAACTGAGGGGAAGTGATTTGAAAATTATAAAAGTGATGTGTTTAGTTTCTGCAGAATCCGCGATATCAAATTCAATGCACACGGGTTGTGAAACGCGGGAGAAAAAACTGTTTTTTTGTTTTGTTTCGCTCACATTAATAACAATGAGAAAAGAAGTTGAATAAAACCTTAGTTCAAAGAAAAGGTATCTGTTTGATCCAATGAATTAATACTCTGCATAAAATAATTTATACCTTAACTTTACTCAAACACAAAAAGAGCTCATGCTTACAGCAATTTGAACGAAAAGGACCTATGTTTAGTTGCACTTCTTTTTCTACATTTAGTTAACTTTTTTGTTGTTTTCAGAATCATATCCTCTGCGACCTACACTTCGCGGACGTGGCTCTAATGGAGTGCTCCGATTTCATGCAACAGCTGAGAAGCTTTAAGCCGCAATCATTGGGCTGTGCTGTTGCCAGACGAAAGAGTTCAACAACGCTGATATTTCCGCTACCGCCGCAAGCATGTTCTGGTATGTACATATTTTTTTTTTTGATTCTTTTTCAAAGCGAGGATTTTAAGAAAATCGTATTTAAATTTTATGCTATGGAATAAAAATTGTTACAGCAAGTTCACATTGCTGCGAAAATAAAATTTTATTAGCAGTTTTAAACGAAACTTGAATTTTAACTGCTGCTTTTAAAAATAACGCCAATTGTGTGTCCTTTTGATTTCCATTTCTCACAGTTACACAATTTTCATAGTAGTTTTGCAGCAATGTAGCCAATATTTTTGTAATGCGACTTAAATAAGCTGCCTTGTCGTTAATAGAAAAAAAAAAGATAAAAATTCAGTTGTAGGACAGTCAAATGTTTTTATGCGATCAAATAAAATGTTATAAGGTGTGAACAATTTTAACGAGTTTTTGTTTCCTTGCATTTAGTGTTTATGAGTGTTATGAGTGCAATGAAATTAAAGCTTTATCCGGCTTATCGTTAAAAATAATTAATCAACTTAATGTCTCGACAGTAAAAATTTAAATTTTCAAAGCGCAAATGCTTTTTTTTACAATTTAACCCTTAACTATTCACAAGCATCTCGCCTACACATTTTCGGAAAGGTTTCGTTGCTACTTTTGATGTATGAGAAATTTTGTTGCGCAAAAAAAATCTTGAAACAGTAAGATTTATGTATGAAGTATTCCACGCCAAATCGGTCACAATTTTGCTTATTCATCTCCGATTTTTTTGAAAAGTATTTTTCTTTCAATAGGGTTGAAACGATACTTTTTCTATATATGTCACTTATACAGTGCCGCTCAAATGCTTTGCAACTGAAATTAGCTTTGAAGAAATATCAAACTATTTCAGTGAAACAATAACTTTGAGTTTAATTTTATGTTACTTTTATTAACTTCACTTATTGCTGATTTTTTAACAAAAACAAAAATTTTATTCCGTTAGCTAACAACAACAAAAATCTAAGGTAAACAAAGAAAGTGAAAATTCAAGTGCTCAAAACATGTGCAACACAGCACAATACTAAGAAAATGTATAGAGAGTCCAATATTTGGTTCCGTAACCGTTGTTTCTGATATGTGCATGCCATCTTCTGGACATTGACTCATAAATTTGCTTGTTAATTAGGTAAAATAGCGCTGCAATCATTTGCCATCTCAGCGAATAAGTCATTACCACTTTTGAGCATTTTCTGACCGATTATGCGTTTTACCACTATCCATATGTTCTCAATCGGGCTGCGATCGACAGACTGCGTCAGCCATTATATGATATCAACTCGTTTTTCAACAAGCCAACATTTTACAAGCCTTGAACTATGATTTTGATCATTGCCAAGTTGAATTGTCCAAGGAAGTGGCCTCAGCAAGTAGGAGAATAATATTGCTTAAAATATTAATGTAGCCAGCTGCCATCATCGTGCCTTCCTTGCGCTTATTGTGTCCAACTCTATCCTCCAAAAAACTACTCCACACTATCACATTCCGACCTCCGTGTTTTACTTTAGGTGTTCAGTATTGAACAGTATTGAAAGCTTGATAAAACATAGTACAAGAAAGAAAAAAAATTCAAAAATATGTAGGATGCAAAAGCAAAATGGTGTCCGATTCGGCGTGGATATATATATATACTCATATATAAGTGACGTAAAGAAAAAGTAACGTTTCAACCCATAAGTGTCAATAAGCAACAATGACTCTTTTATATGAAAGAGGGAAATCTTATAACTGTCTGGTCCTCCTGAATATTTGCAAGATTTCAACAATTTCTTCAATAGAGTGTCGACCAGAGCCCGGTACATCAAAACTTTGAAGTTTTACCGCAAAATTCCCGATGCTTTACACAGATTTACGCAGTACTCTGACCTTTAGCAGACTCACAGAACTAGTCTCTAAGTAAGAATTCAAGTACAAAGTCTTTAAAACTACATAGGGTGGACCATTTTTGATTTGAAATTTAATTTTGCTATAAATCAAAATAATAATTTTTTTTTTTTCATTTCAAAGTACGATTCTTTCGATTAATTATCGAACAATATTTCATTGAAATGACTCTCTCGACTAGCCTTGCAGTTGTCCATACGATGAACCCAATTTTTCAGTACATTTTCAACTGTAAGGAGCTCTATTCGACCGATAGCTGTATCTATTTCGCCCTAAAGAGCCTCAATTGTTGAGCATAACACTTATCTTTAATGGCTCTTCACAAATTATAGTCCAACGGAGTGAAATCGCAGCGGCGCGGTGACCAATGCACAAAACGGCTATAAAGCGATTTTCGAATTTCCCACGCAAAAGGTCGATTATTTCATGACTTGTGCGATACAGCGCCCCATCCTGTTGAAATGAAATATTTTCAAAGTTCATATTTTCGAAAATAGTTCGTAAATAATAAGCTATCATTGCGCGGTAGCACTCACCATTCACTGTAAAGCAAATTCCTTCCATAGCTTTAAAGGAAAATGTCTCAATGAAACAGTAGATTCAGAGACTACACGAAAGAGTTATTTGCACTGTACGAGTACAAGAAGAAGAAGATCTAATAAAGATCCAGTTTCACTGATCTGCTCCATTCAATTTACGTATGTTTCTCAATCAAATTTATAAAAATATACAAAATATTTTCACATTTTTTTTCTCCATACAGTGAACACCCGTAATTACATACGTCGCTGGTGATACGCCAGCTCGTTCCGATTTTTTGACATATCATTTCCTATCATTCGACGCTATGATGTTCTACCAAAGTGCTAGGATCGAACATTTAGTTTAAATATTCATAAGTAGTTTGCTATGTTTCGAAATGATGTATGATTTCCATATTTTGTGGAGTTGTGCAAAGACTACGCTTGCTTTGTTAATACTAACAGATGGACAGATTTGCTTATGATAGTACATTTGTAATGATTTTTACCCTTCGTACTACATGTTCCAGCATGAGGTTAAAGAAATCACAATACAGTGTATGTTGATGGAATCTGGTGACAGATCATCGTGTGTTTTGAAGCATTGGGCGGCATAACTGAAATAATTTTGTTTGAATTGGTTGAGATTGTCTTATGTGGTTTTAAAACTGTTTGGGTATCTCTCTTCTTGATAACTCTCTTGATTTTCCCATGGTTTGTATTAATGAATTATATTTGGTCCGTAGTCAATCATTCAGGGTGGAAGCCATATTACAGACGAACTTCAGAGGTTCAAACAATACGCTACACAGGATCTTGTATGCTACTTTTAACAGAGACATAACCCGATAGCTTTTGCGGTACAATAGATTTAAGAAACTTAACTGACTTTTGATCTAATATATTTTGAAATTTTGGTCATTTAAGGTTACAAGAAGAAATCGCGCTTATCGAGCAGAAAAAAAATTTCATAGCCAATAAAATATCCATAGCAAAAAGGGTCAGAGCTTTCCCATTAATTTCACGCAAGAGTTACTTTTTTTTGCTTTCGAAGAGAACTGAATTTTTTTGTAGAATAAGTATGGTTCGTTGAAGGGTTGTCCTTTTTGGTATGTGTGTTTAATTTATAATGAACAATTAAAATGTTATAGCAGCAATATAAATATTGAGTTTACGGCGGAAATTTGAATTTTTATCTATGCTAAGTCAATAATTTAATTAATTTAAAATGAGCTATCAAAAGTTGAGAGCGCATGCCGTCCTACCAAAATCAGAAGCCTTAGACATTAAAATAACCAATAACTGCACCATCCCACAACAATACATTAAAGAGAACAGATCTTTAGGAAAAACCCTTACAAACCTTTGCAAAAACATCATTGTAATGACAAAATCATCAGCTAAAAATTCTCACACAGCGTTAAGTTAATTATTCAAGAATAAATTACATATATTTTATTTGGTCATTTTATTTTTAAAATAAGCGTCATTACCACTAGTAGTACTAGTTAGTTATATTTAAGGATATGAATGCTGAAGAAATCATTTTTATCTAGATACATACATAGAATAAAAACAGTGACAGATAAGTTCTTATTTGCTCTACACAAACAAATTCATTATGCAGTATATTGATGAAGTCCAAAATATCTCTTTTTTTTTGCACAATTTGTCTTTTGGTCTTTTAGACTTTGTTATTTTTTTGTCTCTCTAACCTCTTACCGCTTTAATTAATCCTTTAATTAAATTAAATGCTCAACATTATTTTTATAACTCATGGAATACGTGAGCAAACACAAAGGCATAATGGGACTTTTTTCTACTTATCATAATCCTTGAATGAATTCATACAGTAACGACATAGCAGCAACGACGCCAACTGAGTAGCATATCATTAAAATGACTTCAAAATTCTGTTATCCTGTTGCTGTTGACTCCCTTTTTGTACGACACGCATTCATACTCCTCGCAATTGCAATAAAAACTACTTAAATTTTATCCTTTTGTTGACTTTATAACCCTATGTACACGTCGCACAGTTGTGATAAGTCCCAAAAAAAGTTGACCAAAATTATGAAGGTCTGTGATTAAGAGTTTCGGCCCTAAAAATTATTTTTGAAACAACACAATAAGGAAAGCTGTGAAAAATGAAATGTTGAAAAACATCAAAAAAAAGGTTAAATCAGTCAAAAAAGTATGGAAAATTTTGAAAAGGGCTAAAAAGCTGAAAATGTCAAAAAAAACCGGCTGAAAGAGTCGACAAAATGGAACATACTGAAAAATTTGAAAAATATTGAAAGTATTTCAAAAAGTCAAAAAAAGTGGGCAGATGTTGAAAAAAAATAATGTAAAATGTTGAAAAAAGTTGAAAGAAGTTGAAAGAAGATCAAAAAAGTTGAAAGATATAGAAAATATTGAAAAAAGCTGGAAAAAGCTGGAAAAAGTCGAATAAATCAAAAAAGTTGACAAATGTTGAAAAAAGTTGAGACAGATTGAAAAAGTTAACATAGTCGATAAAATATAAAAAATCTTGGAAAAAGATAAGAAGGTTAAAAAGTCGAAAAGAATATGGAACATTTTGAAAAAAATGGAATGAGCTTGAACAGTTTAAAAAGGCTGATAAAGTCAGTAAAATATGGGAAATGTTGAAAAAAGTTTAACTAGGTTCAATAAGTCGAAAAAATATGGAAAACTTTGAAAAATGCTGAAAGTCAGAAACATTAGAAAAATGTTGAGAAAAGTTAGAAGGCAGAAAAAAGTTGAACGGACGAAAAAAATTGGAATATGTTGAAAAAAAGTAGAAACAGTTAAAAAACGCTAAAAAAATCGATATCAATTGAAAGAGGTTGAAAAAAATTGAAAGAAGTTGAAACAGTTCAAAGAAGCGGATAACGTTGACAAAATATGAATAACATTCAAAAAAGTCGAACAACTCGCAAAATGCTGAAACAGGTTGAAAAAACCGAGCTTAAATGTTGAAAAACCTTGGAATATTCATTGAAATTGAAAGATGCTGAAAAATCGAAAGGAAAAAGAGAAAATGTAGAAAAATTTTAGTTAATCTAACTAAAAATTTAAAAAAAATACAAAAAAAAATATTAGGAAAAAAATTCAACGCTTACAACTTTTTATTAACATGGGAGGTACCACGCCTATCGATGCAATCCCATCAAATTCCATTTAATATCAAAGCTTATAGTAACCTACATATCTACACCAAATTTTATTAGGATCACTCATATAGAACATTAAGTTTAACATCAAACATTTTTCAAGGAGGTGACACGCCCACTGAAGAAATCCTGACGAAATCCATATAATTTCAAAACTTATAGTAACTGACACCAAATTTGGAAAAAAAAACATCTTCCATTGCACACTAAATATAGCATTGAACGTTTTTTGCTTGTATTGGAGGTGCCACACCCACATGTACTATTACGCCCACTTTTGCTTATGAGATACCTAATACTAAATAAGTCAACTATGTTAAATTTTAACGATTGCGTTGTTAGTTCTCTTATCTTAACGTTTACAAATATTGTGGGTTATACCACGCCTTTCAACGAGTTTTTCCAGTATAATACTATAACTTTTTATGATGAAGTTTCATTAAAATCGCTGCAGTCGTTTTCGAAATAAAGTTCAGCTATATGTTTGTATATATACATACATATAATTTGAGCTTGTTTAAGTATAGTAGATAACATGCAATATCTTCACTTTTTCCAACTGGCTCACTTTTCACAAAAAGTTCAATGAGTTGAATTTTAGAGCATTCAGGGAGTTTTCCAATATAAGAGCGTGAAGTTAAATTCTGAATTAAACTAGCAAAGACACAAACCATTTGACTTAACAGAGCTTTAACAGAGAAATGTTCACATGACGCTGAAAGAAATTCCGATAGGGTCAATTTAAACTGTCCAACTTTTTCAAATACTTCAGGGTGCACGAGCACAATTTTCCATATTTAACTAGACTTAATCGAACCCACCTAGTCTGTAATATGCACAGTCAAAAACGAGTTTTATATCGAAAGATTGACAAATCTATTTTGTTCCTATTCAGATCTTATTCTGCGTTGTGTTAATATTCCTCTGTAGATTCTAATGGTTTTAGTCTTTGATAGTCAAATATAGAAAATTGTGTCTCCACTAGTTAAATATGGATTCATGCTTTTCTATATAAAAATCTGAACACTTTAATAATATTTCAGTATTTAAATTCAGAAGCGGCACTAAAGTGATATGTCGTTTTAAACGATGGACCATGCTCTGTCGAACCCACTTAGTGCGGTTGCAGCACAGTCAAAAACGACTGGTCAGTGCCGCGATGACCATATTAGGTTTTCACCAAAGAAATCACCAATTTTGACATAGAAATATATATGCTGTAATTTAGAAACCGTACTAAAATGATATGTCGTCTTAAGGGTAATTCCGTGTTCTGTAGAACCCACTTAGTGCGGTTGGAGCACGGTCGAAAACGACTGGTCAGTGGCGCGATGACCATGTTAGGTTTTCACAATATTAATTAGAATTTTCACGTAATAAAATTGTGTACTAAAAGACAATACTGCACCAAAATTTTATATCGTTGGAAACATTGTTTTATTTTCTATTGAGTCCATAATGGTTCGTGCACCCTGAAGTATTTGGAAAAGTTGGACAGTTTTGAATTGATCCTATCTAAATCTCTTTCAGCGTCATGTTAACATTTCTCTGTTAAAGCAGATGGTTTGTGTCTTTGCTAGTTGAATTCGAAATTTAACTTCACACTCTTTTCTCATATAAAAAACGCTCACGCTCCGAAAAAATGCCTACGAAATTAACAGATATAGCTTAGAATATTTTGTACAAGACATTAAGCTTTTCGCTAGATAGCTAAGAAGGTTCATAGCTGTAGTAGCTGAACTCCATTATTATTAAAGTGCATTCCAACTCTAAATTCAGTATATTCGGAAAAGGCTTTATGTATTTCAAAACAGGAAAGTTCCCAAACAGAAAATGTTTGTTTTTTTTTTACATTAGGCCAGTTATTTGTAATTTGAAGCCACCGTGCGCGGCGTCATCGTCTCCATTATTGCATTCTCTTACAATTTTTGTTGATTTTCATTGCAGTCAACGGTGTGTGTGTGTGCGGTTGTTTGTACTTCAATTTACGCACACATACACATATGTTATGTATATCTCTATGTTCATAGAACAATGCAATTATTGTGCAACAACAACAACAACAACAATTATAGCTATAGCAACACCAACAACAAGGTAACGCAAAGTATCCTACAGAATTTTACAGTTAAAAAGCTGACATTTGAGGGTGTGTAAGTTATAGAAGCTCGTTTCACACAACATGACCCAGTTGGACTCCTGACTTTGTATCATAAGAGTCATCTCAATTTTAAGGGAATTAAATCGTCAACTATCCCGAGTACTGAAGTATGCACTTTGCAGAACTGCGAGCTGTAGCCTTTAAAATATACTCCTGCCATATAACTACGTTGACGCTTGATACAGTCATTCATACATTTTTCGGCGGCTAATTGATGAAAAGCCTTGAAAAGCCTTCACCGAATTTACTTTTATAGCTTGAACCAACTCAAAATGCTTTCCTCGAGGTGGTGGTAACTTAAGCTTCGAAAACAGGAAGACGGTGCCATATCAGTTGAATACGGTGTTGGGTTGATAATATTCGCAAAACATTTTTGCACAATGTCAGCTTTAAGCGATGTTGCATTGTCGTTGTTCAAAATCTATGAATCGGCGAATCTGGCCGTTTTCGACGTACCTTCTCATGTAAGCGTATAAATAAAGTTCATTAATTACGGTTTGTTCTTCTTGAAAGTATTTAGAGTGCGTCACACCGCGATAGTCAAAGAAAACTCCATTACGAAAGCGTTTTACACATAGCACATACATTTCTTCCAACAGGACGTATGAGCAACTTTTAATTAATTTTAAACTCAATTAAATAAGATCTTGGCACAAGACTTTGAGACTTTCTTTGTAATTTGCAGATCCAAGCAATACGCTAAGAGAGGCTTCATCAAAATATGTTAAACAGTTTCTGAGATTTTTTTTCCATTTAAACAAACAAGTTTCACTCTGATAACAATGGTGTTACGTTTATCATCAAAATGAAAATAAAAGTGCATACATTATAGGGACATCCGATTAGAGATATCATTTTAAATCAATAGAAAATTAAATATTTCTTAAAAAATATTAATATTTTTATTTTAATTTAATGTACAAACTTTGCGGTTAGTAATGGAGTACAATATCTGCTAATTATTCGCCTCGGTCAATTGATGAAATTTGTTCATCACTTTTTCGCATAATTGCGGGCTTATTTCGCAAAAATCAGCACCGACATTTTCTTTTACGGCTTGAATCAACAGATTGAAATATAAATATCACCACTTTTCACAAAAATATTGCGTATTTTCTATTGATTTAAAATTATACTTCTTGTTGGTTACCCTATTTTTGATCAGACGTTTAAGATTTCCAACTGAGCAGTATGACCTGTTAGTTTTCTAATGCTTTTGCTTAGGGTGTGTCACTTGAGCTCTTTGTCAAACAAAAGTGCATTAAAATAATGCCCACTTTATGCAGTCTTATGAATATTTGTTCATTTTTGCGTATGTTAGTAGTCTAGGCAAACATATGTGTTTATGTGACAGAGCAAATTAAGGACCAACCTATGAAAGGAGCAATTTCAAATGACGTTGTACTGCGGTTGATGAGTATTAAGAGGCTTAAGATGATTTTCTATAATTCTTGACTTAAACAATGTTTGCAGTTGAATAAACTTACAAGTCAACAACAAACATTTATATCTCATATTCGAATGAAAATAATTCTTTAACGTCATTTGCAACATAGAATAGCATCTGAAAACTTTACTTAAATTTATAAACATAACTGACGTTATTGACATAAACGATTGCAACTACTTACAATATTTATGGAGTTTTTAACTTTGTGGAAAAAGTTCATAAGTGACCTTATTTCCGAACCCCTTTTAACGGTTTTCCCCAAACAAATCAACCAATTTTTTTGAAGGTATTTTTTTTTTTTTCTACTCTTACTTACAAACACATTGGTGCGCTTTTAAATTGAAAATCATTGAGGAGAATTGGGAAACAGGAAATAAAAAAGGAAATTTAATGCACTTTACAACAAAGCAAACAACTTTGGCAGCATCAATATGAAAGAGTTTGGCATTGAGCGACAATTCGACATAAAAAATATTTATTTTTTTTCACATTTCTTGTAAAAGTTTATCAAATATTGAAATCTTGAAAGGACGCATTTTTCATTTTTAATGCAAGTATTTTTTTATTCAATGATTGTGGGAAAAGTAGGCGTGACATCTTACACAATATAAAGAGAATAACACGCTATTTATTTCTAGTTGTGAAGTCTGTAGTCGTTAACCCTTCGTTGCATGATTTTCTAGTTTCAAAAACAAAAAATTTTTTTGAATCACATTCCTCAATCCAATCATTGAAAGCATTATTAAAAAAAATTTCGGACCTTAGTTTTCCAGAAAAATAGGTGTTTTCCACATGGTGCATATCTGCAACGCCATGCATTAAGAAGGAATTTTATTATTCTAAAAAAATAAAATAATTGTTTAATGTAAAAAAATGCATATTTGGAAATTATTCCAAAAATGCAACACATGACCGATGGCCTTGAAGTATGTTATCCGTGGGATTATTTTGAGCAAGTCTATATACTTAGAGCGCGCTCGGACTTCCTTTTTATTTATTTTGAGCTTGATAATAACACTCTTCACTAACTTGTGTGTTAATTGCGGCTAGCAAAATCGGTCTCGGACGTATTATAGTGAACTGCAGCCGAAGGCCACCATGAAATTGGTGTTGAATATATTGGAATATGTAAGCCCTGAGCCGCTGAGTAAGATTTCATCCAATTTTTTTTTTTTTTGGTGCATATTTCGAAATTATAAGTAAATGAGGCGCCCGGTTTCAAAACCGGCCAAGTCCAAAAAACTAAATTTTGAGATATTCTCATATATAAAAATCTAGACCATGCTTTATCTTTCTACAATGGTTTTAGATTAAAAAAAAATTTTTTTTTGACACAAATATTATACTTTTTAATTTATTATTCATGGGTTCATGGGTTTCAAAACCGGCCAAGTCCATGAACTTACATTCAAAACCAATCCAACGCCTTGGAATCAAAACCGGCCAAGTGCAGTACATTGGTATTAAAACCGGCCAAGTCCACTTTTTTTCCAACGCCTTGAAATCAAAACCGGCCAAGTCCAGTTCATTGGAATCAAAACCGGCCAAGTCCAAAATTGTTTTCTCAAAAACATTCGCAAATAAAACTTTAAATATCTGATCTGACGTACCTTGAGTAAGAAATTTTATTAGCTATCATTTGTGAAATACTTTTTAATTTTTCAATGAACATAGGTGAAAACAAACGTTTTTCGTTTTTTCCCAAAAGTATGAAATATGGACTTGGCCGGTTTTGAAACCGGGCGCCTAAATCCGGATATTCCACTTATTACAGATTTTTTTAACTTATGTGGTTGAGCTGGCATATATTGATTTAGATAACTGCGATTTTTTGTAACACATATTTCTTCAACCAAAGGTAGACACTCTTTTCTTGGAATGGACAAAAATTTATTTATGAAGTGGATCAAAACAGGTCAAATCTTATGCAGCCCTTCATGAGTTGGATGTACTCTTGGTATCACTGCATTATGTCAGTTAAAATGAAGAAATCCTTGAATGTTTTTATACATATTTACGACCAGTGTACCTAGTCGATATTGTTGTATTTCCTACGGCAGGACCACAATAATGCCATACATTGGGCACCTGAATAACGAACATTAGCTTTCAGATCTTTCCAAGATATTTAGTTATTTCTGAGGATATCATCATCCTTCTTCTGATAGTGATTCCGTGATTTTCGTAATCACCTTTATCGGCAATTTCATTCTATTGTCCGATATCAAAATCATCTTCATTGTCGCTCCAAGCTACCAAAACCTTCACCAGATCTGTGTCAGACAGAGAGTTAGCCATTCATAAACGTTATGAAATTTTTTTCACGTAAATGCATAGTGTTGCAGATTTGCATCATGTATGAAATGCACGAATAGAACAGATTCCATACAAAAAGTAGTTCTTATTATAAATAAAAATTGCTTTTTATGATATTACTTACACAAAAAAAAATTACTTTCAAATAAAATTTCACTTTTTCATTACTTTTCTCAGTAAAATTTAAGATCAGTTTTTGCGACTTTACAATACTTTGATGTAACTGATTGTGACTTCCGATTCCTTCAAAACGACAACGACAAAAACAATATAATATCTATATAAACGTTGCTTATACATCGTACAACTAATAAAAAGTTAATGTTCAAATAAAATTTTTATACGTTACAACATGCGAGCAATTTATATGTATGATGCATATCTGCATCAGTATGCAACGAAGGGTTAAGTGGGTTTTGATTGTTAATGGATTGCTGCGTTGCATAGATTTGAAAATTTTGATATACCAACTGATAAATTAGTCTCGATTTCTTCAATTCTCCATTTACTATTTAAAATTGCAATGAAACATTTCCATCAAATAAGCTTTCGCTAGTAAATTGCAAGAAGTCGGTGCTAAAATATTTACTTCAAAAATCAATATCATTATGTCCAACATATTCTCTATAACCTTTAAATCTGTCTTACACAAAAACCGCTCTGCATTTTTTTAAAGCAAAGAATAAACAGTTCACCATTTTGTTGTCAAAAAAAAACGAACAAACGACTCATTACTCGCCATGATAACAAAATTAATTTCACCAATAATTAAGATTGAAAAAAAACTTTTTAAATTCAATTAAATTTTCCTATAATTCAAACTGTAATTAATTTAATATTTGTTGAAGAAACCCCATAATTTTGAAAGGTGATTTCAACTTTCGTTCAACTCAACAGTCAACCGACAGAGCGTCCCTTAATTTGTTTGCTTTTAATTAAGTTCGTGGTGCTATGCGCCAGCACCATTCTCGCATAACCGTTTTTTTTTTTTTGTCTCCAGCCAACCCAACGAACACAATTCCCCCCCCCCCCCCCCCACTTTGTCACGCTCTTGTTCTTCTTCCCTAATTATGCATCAAAGTAACCAGCAATTAGCCACAACGAGGTAAATGAATGAGAAAATGTTGTATGCTTTTAGGTGGCAGCAGCAGCAGGTATTATTTTTATCATAGATAGTCGAGGGTAATGAGAAGGAGGTAGTGTACTAAATAAAAACAAGGTGTAAAGTACTAAAATAAGGTTAACAAATAGCAAATAATAAAAGGGCTTCAATGAGAATGAAAGTACTTCGAAATATTTGCGTATCGGTTCAAAGTCTACTGAAACAATTTCCACGTATTTAAAAGGAAAAAATTCTCATATGTTAAAATAAAATATTACACTTTAATGTATTAGCTATTGAACAATAATAAATAAAAGCTATTTTAGAGCAAATACTAAATTTAATGCTAATTTCAATCTCATTTGAGAGAACGTTTTTGTGAAAAAATTATTAAAAGGACCAATAACAGCCGCTAATGTGCCTCGGATCAATCTTCTAATGTCGATTCCGAGCGGTGATTGTTGTTTAGAAAAGCTTTCGACTAGTTTTTCAAATTAAACTTTTTACTTCTTTTTTTTGATTCCAGAATACAGCTATTCGTGCGAGTAAATTTCCCATTTTAGCAGCTTTATAAAAATCGAACCGCGAATTACCCGCATTACTATTAACCACTGCTGTTAATAGTTTTTACTTAATAGACTAAAAGAATTTTTTTATGGTCGTAGTCGAAATCAATATAGGGATATATATGCCACCGGCCAAACCAGTTTTAGGCCAAACAAGCTACCATTGCCTAAAGATATGCAATGAAATCTTAATGCAATAGCACTGTGGCAAGTGAAAACTAAGGTAGTAGCATAGTAAAACAATAAGAGTTATCAATTTTATTGAATCCTTGGCAAAAGATCAGTGAGGGAAGTGGGCAGCCTTCGGCCGCGGCTCAGGATTTACATCCTCCTATATGTTCAAAACCGGCTTTCGGTCGCGTTTCAGTCTATAACTAACTATGTGAAACACCAGCTTCGCTATCCACAGTGCTTTTGTATCAAAATTAAATTGCATACTTTTAGGCATTCAAATTAACTAGTTTGACCTAGGAAAAACTAGTCTATCCGAAAAACTAGTTTGGCCGGTAACATATATAAAGGGATCCATTATGCTTTGGTGATAATTTACATCCCATTTTTTTAAATTTCGCAGTTAGTGCATAATCAGACACTGAATTATTATTTAGAAAATTTCTCGAAAATTTGAGCTTTACTTCGAATGAAAAATGATCCAGAGTTTTGGTATTTTATCAAAGAAATTTTCAAAATTTTTATTTCTATTTATCAACATCAACAGCAACAAGAGAGCCACTTATTCCGAAATGTTTAATATATATTGTAGTATATTCTTGAGTGTTCTAACTAGCCCTATCTTAACAACATTATAATAAAAACGCCTTTACCGTGGCTTGTCCTAAACGATGAAATTCAAGGAAAACTTAAAAAAAAAAACATTTCAGAGAGAATATCTGGCTATGAATTATTCGTTCATTTGACCGTTGTCTTCACCTGCGTTGATACTTCTTATACAGTTCGTTTTTGTAACGCTTCTTATATCCCTATCATGAATAAAAAATCAAAAAATTTTCAGGAAACATACCTGAAAGATTTCAGAAACACTTCAGAATGATTTCATATGAAACAGTACACTTGAAATATATGAGGAAGATTTCTGTAACGTTTCGTTTGTAATATTTAAAATGAAACATTTCTGGTACGTTACGCACTGTTTCTGAAATGTTACAATCCATTAACTATGTGATTCGAAATTAAGGGATGAGGTCCTTCAAAAGATCACCATAGAGAAGGGGAAGGGCGTGGTCAATAAGATCTTACGTCTACTTTTTAGTTCAGAGAATTTAAATTAACATATCTAACAGATAACATATTGTATCATAAAATCAATCCAATCGTTGTTTCGCCTTCTCGTCATGCCGCTTAACGTATTGTAAAAGCTGCTTTGTTGTGCGGCATGGACAATGGGCTGGAGTAAGTGCACGAGGCGGATGTTAATACATACATTTAATGACTGTCTTCCTTTACTGCTAAATAAAGGAAGCACATGAATGCCCATGAAGTAATTGAAACATTAGCGAAGGTAGTTCCGCAACCTATTTTTTCCTTTAAAAATTTTATTAAATTCGTTATAGTGTACCTTTAAACGTGGTATTAGTTTTCGGCTTATTTCACCAAAAAAATGTGCTTCATACTTAAACAAATATATTGTTCGTAAGACTTTCAGAAATCTTTCACATGAAATCGTACAAAGTTTTAGTTAAAATAAAAATTTTAGGAAACGTACCTGAAACCTTTCAGAAACAGTTCAGAATGATTTCATATGAAACAGTACACTTGAAGTATATGAGAAAAATTTCTCTAACGTTCGGTTTGCAATATTTAAAATGAAACATTTCTGGTACGTTACGTACTGTTTCTGAAACTTTACAAGGCAAGTGGATAGAAGACACTAGTGTTGGTGGTATGGAGCAAAGTACATGAACATATGAAATAAATTCAATTTTGTACTATTTGAAAATAAGAGAGTAAGGTTCATCAGTGGGGAGGAGTCTCACAACACCTCACCAAGGGGAGGGGGTTCAAATTTAAAATAAAAACACCTCACGTAATTGAGGGACGGCGCCTATGATAATATTTCCAACTTTTTTTTAAAATTTCGTCAGTTGGCAGTTGACCTGCCACGCTTATCTTTATAAATTTTGATTTCTTAATTAAAATTTTTTGTTTGCTTATAATTTTTAGAACCTTTCTAAGATGTTGCCTGTATGGGAGGTAGGTGTGGCAGTTGATCTTTCACTCCCATTTTTACAAAATTTCTTACACTTGATATTAGGAAGATCTATGCCACAGAACCATTCTGAAATGCCTCTTATATTGGAGGTAGGCATGACAGTTAACTTTTAGGACAATTTTCCATTAATAGTGGACGAAAATTTATTTTCAGTATTACTTAGACCCTCCCTACTATTAAGTGTTTTTGATTTTTTATTTCTTTTTTGTTGATAATAGCTATGTACTAGTTTAGGTGATTTTGCTGATTATATCACTTTCATATTCAAAAAGTGTCGCATGCAAATCTTAAACGGTTTCTAAGAAAAGTTTTTTAAATCGTTTAACGTGCTTTATTAAAACATTCAAACAGCAATTATTTATTTTTACAGATTATGCAGTAAGATGATATTTGATGAAACAAATCTTGACGTTTTTTTTTTTTTATATAAAACTCAGTAGACTTCAATGACATAATTCAAAATCTAAAATTTTGATCACGTTCTTTGCTTGTCAACACGAGTTCTGGTTTTTCTACGATATTTGTTGTTGCCTTGCGCCTGCCCTTCATCATTCTCCTTTCGTTTTGTTTACAGTATGCGAAGTGCAAAATCGAGTAATCCGCAGTTACAAAGTCAAGTTTTCCTGTGTGTGTGTCTGTGCACTTGAACAAATTTTTTTACATTAAATTCCATGCATACTTTTTGGCGCACATACTAGAACTGTTATTGTTATAGCTGCTTTCACTCTTTATTTTTGCACATATTCACTGTATGCTCTCTTTATCTTCGGCTCCTACTCCGCTGCTCGCATTGCTTTTTTGCTGTCATATATTGTGACATATGATACCCTACCATTGACAAACATACACACACACGCACACACACACACAGACGTAAGCGCTTTTGCATCCAACCGATATAACAATATGGGTTAAGGCTAAAGTTAAAGTGTACGCAGCATTGTGGCCTCAAGCCGGATAATCACTTTGCAACATAACGCCAGCCACGTTCTTTCATCCTTTTTTCTGTTTCGATATTTTCAATGTTTTTTGCACTCCATAGATGGTTCATTTTTATGATTGCATTATGGGCATCTGATAAGAAAGAGAATAAGGAATGAGACGACAACAAAAAAAAACAGCTTAAGTTACAATCAATTCAATAAGGTTCCAAAGCAGAATAGCTAAGTATACTCCTATCTGGACTGAGAGCCAGTGTTGCCAGAAGAATAAGTGGCTCCTTGGGAAATTGAAATAAAATTTACCAAAATTTCTCTTCACTCCTTAAACTTTTTAGCGCTGACATTATTATCTGCATTTTGAAAAAAAAGTCTTACATCATTCTTAGTAATGCAAAATTTTGCCCGATTGTCCAATGCTTGTGCAAAGTTGGCATCACTGTTTAATGACAAAGATGATTTGCCTCGGCACCTTAGTCTTTTTATGGTGAAAATTTGAACAAGTGCTGCTTGTGTGGGTTGTGAAACGAGCCAAGATTCTTGTTGTTGTTATTATTATGCCATAAATGTTATTATTATGATTATCGGGCAACGTTTTTTTTTTTTTTTTTGCAGTCGCGTTGTGTCATTGGTCTAAGGAAAACATAAGAAAAGGATAATTTGGCATAATATTGGTATTGTGGTGATAAGTGCCCTTGATATACAATATGTGTGCTCGTATAGCATTTATGCGTAAGCATTCGATAGAATGCCTGTGTATATATTGCGACTAAAAGATAAATTTAGCAAATATTTATGACATCATTTATGAAAACACAGCTGTATTCAAGCGCTTAAAGGATAATCTTCAGCAACACTTGGTACAATTTATAAATGGAAAAGAAATTTTGTTGATATCAATTAATTTGCCAATTTTCTAGTCTACTTCCGACATCGATGGATGACCTCGGGCGTATTACTAAAGAATATTTTTAAGACGACTTTGACCCTTGAGATGAAGAGCTTTTGTAATAAGACCTATGGCTCTCTCTCATCCTCTATCGCCTCCTACAGAATTGAATTTTTGACAAATATTGAAACATGCGTTCAATTTATTTTAAAGAACCATTTTCGGATATGAAGAAATTCGGAGAAAAATTGCAAAATGGGTGAATTTAAGCCATTATCCATCTTTCCTGAAATCGGCTTTTGACAAATAGTAAAATACTTATTTATTTTAAAGTTTTTTGCTTAATCCACTTTTCACTACTATTTACAAATTTATCCTTCCTTTTTCCAAGTTCATGACTGCAACACCTTCCCCCTGAAATATTGAATTTTCATGTTAGGAGACGTCCAATAATTACGTGAGATGTTTTCTTGGAAATTCGACGCCCTCCTTTGGCGCAATTTTGTGAGATCTGGCTAGACCCCTCCCCCTCCCCCTCCCTCTGGTCAGATTTACCCTATAATTTTTAAATGCATTATTAAATTTACTTGATATGTTATATGTATTTTCCGACATGCCACTAATACGAATGTCTTCTATCCACTCGGCATGTAACGTTTCAGAAACAGTACGTGACGTACCAGAAATGTTTCTGAAATATTGCAAACGGAACGTTACAGAAATCTTCCTCACATATTTCAAATGTACTATTTCACATGAAGCAGTCTGAACTGTTACGGAAAGGTTTCAGATTCAACGTTTCCTGTACCTTTCAAATTAAATCTTATTGACACGTTGTAAACGAAATCTTTAATATACTTTATCCTTTTTCAATTCATTGCTAAAAAGTTGCAGAAAAGAGTTTGCAAAAAATGTCACAAGTTTTCTCTCAAAAACTTTTGACGATAACTCATTTTCCAGCGATTTTTTTCTCGTGCTCAAAACATTTTCTACGATTACTAATCAGGGATTTGGAGGAAAATTTCGATGTATTGTTTATTCAAGATAGGGGTATAAGATACGTTACAAAAATAACTAGATATTAAGTATCAAAGCAAGTGTTGACACAAGTAAAGTGACACAATAATTCATAGTCCAAATGATGCAAAAAAAAAAATAAGAGCGTAAGTGACGCAGGATAAAAAGCAACTAAAGTCGTAATAAAAAATGTTCAGAAACGTATCAAATGAAATCGAAAGCCGAAAATGTAGAAACATTGTAGAAAGATTTCGGAAATGGATATGAAAGGTTTCTGAAATATAATTGAAGCGGTGTAAGATTTCATGCGCACGATTTGTGAAAGATTTACGTAACGTTACATGTCGAGTGCGTAGGTACTACGGAGGAGGGAAATGATAATACGTTAAAGGTACACTATAACGAATTTAATCAAATATTTAACGTATAAAAGTACTGTGACACCACCTTCTCTAATTCTTCAGTCACATCACTACTATAATTTATATTCTGTGGATTAAAAAGTTGACATGAGATTTTCATAGACCTCTACTCCCCTTTGATAAGATTTGGAGAGACTTTGTATGATTTTCGATTCCGTCTTATATCCATTTAGAGACAACAGGAGGCCTTTTTGGCGAAAGATCGATGTGTACTTTCGCGTCAAAGGACGTTTCGTTCTCTTGAAGCGGTCATGGCTTTCGAAGTAACTGTTGACTTATCAAATAAGTTCACCAGCTATCTGACTTTAATGGAAATCTCATTTGAAACAACTTCTTAATGTTATAACTTTTACCAATTACCGATAGGCGTTTAATTACCTTTTCTGAATAAAATAAAGCAAACAAAAATATTAGTTATGTAATTAACTGAAGCGTGTAAGGTAAATTACAATAAAGGCTTTAAATAAACACGTGTATGTGCCTTCACGCAGCTATACATAAACACACTGATGCACGCAAACATAGATTAGCGCGCTTTAAATTTTATTAGTGTGATTGCAAATAAATGCGGTTAACCGGATTTTAACGCTTAAAACCAACTGCCTGTGGCAAAGCTATAGAGCAGTAGTGGGCACGTAGTTTCCCTATCCGCCCTTATTGCCCGCACCGAATTTCAACGCTATCGAGGCACAGAGTTAACTTGAATTCAAATAAAAACAAAAACAACACACAAAGACATAAGCGACGGCGCCGCATTGTGTCTTGACGAATGCAACAATTGTTTTTATTTGTAGTGCAATTTGGCGATTTTTTTGTGCTGTTTTTGCGAATTTGGAAATGACCACAAAAAAACTTTAAAATATTGTTTGTTGTTGCTTGATGTTGTTGTTTAGCCTTTTTGTTAAATTTCCATGCCCACCACTGCTATAGAGTGTGATTTTATTTGCTAACGCGTGGCAAATACATATATATGTGTGGATATATGACTTGTTGTTGTTGTTATTATTGTTCCTACTGATGTGCCTCTGTGGCGTCATCGTTATCAGTGGCTTTAAAACCACTAATTGAAAATAGCAATTTCTTGCGGTTGATTGATTGTATGACATTAGGTATAATTGACGGTGGGCTCGATGATGATGCATGGTATGGTATGGCGCCTAAAGCAGGCAACAAAATATTGCAAATAGAGCAAAATATTGCGATGTCATCAATAAGAGTAGAAGCGAAAGCGAAGCAATGTACGGCGACATTTTAGGGGAAGGACGCATGTAGCGACATAAAATATCGGTTCACTACCTACCCATTTTTTTTTTGCGCCTCAAAGTATGCTTACAAAAAAAAAAAAACCTAATCAATCGAAATGAATTACAGGTGATTTACTCTTTACGTCTGTTGCCGCTGCCTAACAAAGTTGGTTTACCTCATGGGAACGCCATTTTGTTTGCATAAAACGTAAAGCGTTAGTGGAAAATAGGTTGATATTTCGAACGTGCGTAACTAACGTAAGAACGTAAGGAACCTAAGTAAATGTGGGCGATTGAGGATGGCCGACACCCACGTTGTTTTCAACAACAACAAGAAAAATGTTTGCAGAATTTATGACGAAATGTTTGCACAAGAAAAGCAAAGAACTAAAAAAAAACGACAAGCAGAAAACAAAATACATACTAAATAAAGGACGTTTCGCAGGAAGTGGAATAATGTCCTTTTTATATAGACGCCATGATTTATTACGTTAAGGTTCTGTACTGTTCTTTTATGTCTTTTTGTCGCGTGAGTGTGTGTGTGTGTGTGCGCGCAAAGATACGCAGCACCACTGACACCGAATAAAAATATTTTTACCTTAAAGCATAGAGATTGTAGTTCTGTTGGATGCATCAAGTATCGGGAATAGTTATTTTTGATATTTGGAGCTGAAAGAATTATGCTTAAAGCCTGGTAATAAGCTGAAAAGATGCAGTTGGCTACAAGCTTAATAGCTAAGAAGGCTAATAGTTGTAATAGCTAAATTTAATTATTTTAAAACAAAGACATGTGGCGCATAAGCTTGTCTGTCTTTTTTGAGACACCATAAGGATGAGTCTCCAAAGTATCAAATATCGCCACCGAAAACACAGCGTTAGCCACAAGTTTCATCTAAGGATATTGAATTAACTTTGCTGATTTTAATACGTAGATTAAATGCGTCGTCATAAACAAAAATCTTGCAATTTAAAATTTATTTACTTTCTCATTTTTGTTTTTCGTCGTTTTGCTTAAACTCCAATGATTCTACAACACGCACCACAGCACTTGCTCAGCGTTATTTTTAACTAAGATCCTGTTGCTGCATTAAGTTAAGCTTTTTTTTCTTATGCAGCAACTCGCATTCGCCAAAGAATGTGCACCATTCAAAAACAAAAATAAAAACAGGTATGCTGGCTGGCACACTTGCCATGGTAACTTTTGTCCTTTGACCAAGGAGCGTCAGCGTGAAGCAACAATGAAGGCAAAAACAACAATGGCCCAACAACAATGAGCAATTCATACTCAGACCTGTTGTTGTTCTCGTTTTGCTTAGAGTTTTTTGTTTTAAACCAAAGCTAAAGCAATAAATGAATTGGGTCGGTGTTTGTGTCATCGGAGGATAAGAAGCGCAGAAAGCGGGAACAGGGAGCCCTGTTCGCCTTAGCTGAATTCATATTGTCACGTACACGCATTACTCCGTACTTGATGTCCTTTGAGTCCCTTGTGTATACGACAAAACGTGCAAAAATATTGTTTACTTCTTTGCTACACCCCGCTGCCACTTACGGTGTATATTGCTATTTTTTTGCTGTTTTTTTGCTATTTTTTCATTCATTTTCATTTTATTATATTCTATTGCTTTTGTTTCATATTTGAATTACATTTTTTTTTTTTTCTTTTGTGTTTACTTTTATTTTCTTAAAATTTCAATGTTTTCTCTGAAAAAAAAAAAAAAAAAGTTATGTAATTTGAGGGGAGAGTTTAGAGAAAATCATAGGAAATCCTCAGGAGTAATAATTGTATATACAATAGCACTGAAGCAAATGGAATCCCATGGTTAACAATTTTTTTTTTTGTATTGAACGCAAATTTTGATTAAATTTGTTGAGTTGCTCTGGTGATCGAAGATTCTAAGTTGATTACATTTTAATTGGATTTTTCGGTATTTTCTTTGAATGACAAATGGCCTAAAGGCAAATATTTCCATTAATAAAACAAATTTGTTGTTCATATTAAAACAGCAATTGCAGCTTTTAAGCCTACATGTCATATCAATAGTCACTCTGTAGTATTTGCGATATTTTGTCGCAAAAGCTATTGGAAAGTAAGTAAGTATACTTGAATTTATACAAACAATGTTTTGCAAAATGCAGCATTAAAATTCAAGAAATGCGATTGAAGGCCTTTAGCATTTTTTTGGCACAAAATCATGTCTATAGTCATTGGAATACTTCGTGAAATCCAGCCCGTGTTACGCTGAAAAGTCAGCCGAAATTGGGTATCTCGGATCGAATTTTGCAAACTAAGCTGTGGAGTATATTTAAACAAGGTTAGAAAACTTCCGTCGTACCGTACAAAAAATTACACAAGACTCTTATTGGTACACCCGATCGATGAAACGCGCAAGCGATTCAAACCTGATAAGTGAAGTTCATTTCAGTACGTTGCATTATATTTCGACCTGTGGTGATTACTCTAAAATGCGAGAGTGATACCTTAGAAGAATACGAATATTTGGAATAAAATAACTTTTTAATAGATTTAGTTTGATTGAAAAATCTTATTTACTTTTTTTCTTACAAGGCATAATAATCTATTCGAACGGGACATATTTTTCCATTTTGATTCACTTGGGCAATTTTTCAAAACGACTTTAATATTTATATAAATAATAATATTTAAGACATATACAGTAATTAAAAAAACAAATTTAATGTTTATATTTATCAAATTAATTAGTGAGATCAATTTTAACAAAGCAAAGAGGAAGGAGTAGATATTTTTCTAAAAAGAATATAAAACTTGTCTTTTTGCTGTTAAAACGTCCTGTATGAGGCGTGGCACAGCCCACTAAAAAATATATGTTTACTCAAGTTTCAATTAATCTACATACCGAATTTTATCATAATCGGTGTAGTGACACAGCCGTGATACCGCTTTTTTCCATTTGAAGCGATGCCACGCCCCTTTTAAAGAATCAGAGTTTCTAATAATCTTTCTTAGGATTCTATCTATATGCAAAATTTCATCAACATCGGTCCATTAGTTAAGCGGTTGAAAATTTTTTTCCCGTTATGGGCGTGGCACCGCCTACTATTTAAAAAAAAAAGTATACATGTCCCTTCTTCTCTTCACAAATTTTCCAATAAAAAAAAAATCATGCGATTATGTTGTGTTATGGCAGTTAATAACTGGTTTAACCATTTTCAACTGCCTATTTATTACACTTATGTTTGCGAACATGACCAACTTCAAACAGATCCAAAAATTTAAAATTTAATTTTTTTGCACTCCCTTTTTGTTTTTTGAATTATGTACATGAAACTCTGTTTGTGCAAAAATTTTGACACACTTGCTGCTGTTATCAATTTCGAAATGAGAACATATGATCTTTTTCTATGTTATTTGTGACATTAGAACATGAACTGGAGCAAACTAAAAATTGAGAGTTAATAAATATTGGTTTGATGTTTTTGCATTGTTTTTAGCTAATTGACGTTGGAAGAGAGATTTTTCGGAAAGACTATCATCATGTATCACCTCTCTTACACACTTAAATATATAAGCCAAAGTTCTATTCAATATTACAAAAAAAAGAGAAACTGCATTTATGCAAGTTTGCAGGTGGTTTGCTCAATGTGATAAATGAATTCTGGCATAATTTGTTTAAATTAACAAAATTTGAATATTTTCCTTAGATAATATCAGATAGTAACGCCTACATAATAACTTTTAATTTATCTGTCACGGTTGGCCTTTTGGCGGAAATGCCCATTTTCATTCTTAGATGACCTAATGTCTACATGTACTTTTCGGAGCATATTCTCCCATCAACAAAATATATCGGGCCTGGTTCTTTGGTAGTCATGCAGCTCAAAATCATAACAGACAGTGAGTGTTCCACAATTGGAAATACGCAGCTGGATGAGTACCTCATTTTAGATCTTCTGCGAACCAATTTGACACTTTGAGAAGGAATTTTTAAGGAATTTTTTGAGTATTCCATATTGAATAATCTCCGACACCCAATAAATCTTCCGATTGCACATAGCATTTGTAAGTTTTGGCTTTTTTTACAGGTCGTCTGCATACTCGTATCAAGCCATATTCATCATTTCGGCGTCGAAATATATTGAGCGATATGTTCCAAAGAGAAGCCATATTTTTTCAGAAAATTAAGATAAATCGAATAAAGTTTTGTATACATAAGTAGTTCTTTATTACGTAAATTCGCATATACAATTAGTTTACATTAAAATTAGTGTTTTGTAACAACATTAATGACAGAACGAAATTAAAGCCGAAGTTTTTATTTTAATCTTCTCATACTGTCTTCATAAAAGTTGCAATGTCATTTTCAGCCAAGACCAATATTAAACAGAGTTAGAAATCCTGCTATTTTAATTGAAATGACCAGATAAAATTAAATTATAAGCGAATGAAGGCATGTTCTATGGACTCTATTTATAAAGTTAAAAATGAGAGAATTAAAACAAAAGCAGCAGAAAATAACTCTACTTACATAGTTAGCCATGTAATGATGTGACAAACGCTTTACAGACGCCTGTTGATTTTCCCACCCCTCCTTGAGTTTCTACAAACGCCTGGCAAGCAGGCTAAGCAGTTGCACATATAGTCATATATTTCAATTCATTCAGCACACAGTCGACCAGGAGCGGAATCAAAGTTTTGCTGCCCATGTTTATAGAAAGCATGAAGCTTTTTATTTGTAGGATTATTTCACATTAAAACTTGAGAATTAAAAAAGTCTATCAGTAATTTATTTTTTACACCCAAAATTTACACGCCTTATAAAGAAAATATTTTTTTTTCCTCATTTTAAGTAAATTTTTCCTTAAATCTATTACGCCTTAAAACTTTTTATTTTAGGCGTAAATCTACACATATGTAGATCCGTCACTGCACTCAACATTTTTCTAATAGCAACTATTTAATTCAGCACATAAACCTACAATTACCCATTCCTTCGCACACAACTATCACCCACTCACACTCACCCTGACAACAATGTCCACAACTGTCGTAGCTGAAGGATATTGGCATGACCTGCAGCAACTATGGTGAATGCATAAATCTTTTATTGTTGTCGCCGTTGCCTGCTGCTGTTTTATGCAAATGACAATAAAAAATTATAAAGAAATAGCGCATATAATCGTCAATTTACCCGCTTTCACCAGCAGCAGCAGCAGCATCGACTGTCAGGCATCCTGCAAATATCAACATCACTTCATCTCTCTCTGCGCTAGACGTGATGTTGCTCGTTAATGAGTTGAACTATGCAATTAGAAAAGACGCACACACGTTAACGTCTAAATGTCGAATTATGCATGATCGCCTTAATGTATGCAATGAAAGCGAGATTTTTTTTTTTTCTGATTCAACGTTGAAGTTTCGTGTATGAATTCGTTTTGTGCGCTTAATGTTTTTGGGTACAAAGCAGGACTTAAGCTGGATGCACGATTTGCGTTTGTGTGCGTCGGTATGAGTCATATAATTGGATAATTTTACAGATATTACGTTTGGCGCCATCAAATGGCGTAGAGTGAAAAATCCCAACAATTGTGGCAGACAAATAATTTTAAAGGAATGCAAAATAATTGAATGTGATCTATGTGTTTGCCACATCTTAATGTAATTTGCACTCTACTGAGATATGTAGGTGTTACTCTGTAGCTAGTGCATTTTATATTTTTGTTATTTTATATTCAACTCTTTTTTATAAATGAGCAGTTTTTATAACAAGGTCAAGGTAGCGATGTTGTGCGTTTTAAATTTTTATACTTGATAAGACAGGTGGAGTCAAACATATTGCAATAATAGTGAGAAAGTGCGCGAAGGCTTCAACTGATTGAAAATTGTGTGTGATGAGCCACCCAAAATAAAAAATTGTATTATTTATTTTTTGTGGTATCCTGTTGAGTTTTTTTTTATAAAAAATGTTTTTCTTTTATTATATTTTTCAAATGTTGTATGTAGTTCTAAGTATGTTTTACATATTTTATTTACTTTTGTGAAACTTATTAAAATTCCTTTAAAAATGACAAATTGTTTACATCACCATCGACTATCGCTAACTGTAAGTGGAAAACAACAGGCCGTGCATTTGAAACCGGTTGGTGTTACTTCTTACAGTGAGTGTTAGTGGAACAGTCAACGCAAAAAGTGCGCGCCACAAATTAAAAGTAAAACAAAATGTTTTTTATGTATGAGGGTTTATTTTGAAAACATAATGAGCCACATATTTTCCAAAAACTATATTATGTATCCATTTTGTCCCTCAGTGATTTATCCACACTTATATTATTTTATCAGTTTTTTGACGTAGTGCTTATCACATTTAATAGAAAACTTTCAGATATTTGTGTGAATACTTAGAGAAAAAGATTTATTTGTATATATCGAGATTTGGAAATAATTAACAAATTTTTTATTTGAAATAAGCGAAATAAATATTTCCTTTATATGTGTTTTTGGTACAAACTTTTATAATAAGTATTATGTTTTGTACAGAGATTTTTGTTCAGTACTTATAGTGCAAAAAAAAAGCACAAAAAATTACAAGCGCAAAATGCATTCAGTGGGGAAAAAATTGGCAATAGCTGCTTGATTTTTGAGAATTTTGATCTATTCTGTACTTTTATCAGATTCATAGATATCAGAGAATTGCAAAAATTTTTAATAAAAATATATGGGCTATACCAGTGTGACACTTTCAAAAAATTGATTTTTTTTTTGTGGTTTATTCGATAGTTTATACTTTCAAAAATATTCCGTGAAAGCGGCAAGGTCGTATCTTAAATAGTTTTTGAATGGCAGCGTTCTAAAGAGCGACCGCTCGCAGGTATAAGCCTCGATAGTTGAAACTTTAAACGATCTTTTTGATTGGTTGAAAATTGTAAATTTGGCATTAAAACAATTTTTTACCCCAAAAAACGATACTTTTTTTCAGAACTACGCCATTTTGTTAATTTTTGATATTTTTCAAAAATCTTAGGTCATTGTATAAAAAATACCTTTAACTTTAATAACCTTTTTGAATTTTTTGTTTCAACTACTCGTTCGGCCGGAATCATGTGAGCAGTTGGGGAACGTTTTTTTTTTGGCACCTCCGAAGACGGCACATAACTCTGTTATTTTTTTGTAAGAAAAAATCTGAAAATATAGCCTTATTATGTCCGAAAAGCCTTAAAACATTCTATCGAGTACTTTCTTTTAAAAAAATTCGCGAAAATCGCCTCATTTTTCTTGGGTTACACTCGTATTGCCCCTTAAATCTATGAAATACTTACGAAAACTCATATGAGCATAAAAAAATGGCTTCTGAATTAAAAACATAGCAATTTCAGCTTTTTTAAAATAATCAAATAGCCCTTATTCTTTTGAATTTCAAAAGGTCGTATCGCGGCTACAAGGTCATCTGAAAGACTTCTGATCCATAAAAGGTTTGTTTCGACCAGATTTTGTGGTAAAAATCGAAAAGTGTCAAATTGCGATTTTCGAGAGAGCAAAAGCTGAAATTTCTCTGACTACTCGAATCACCACAATTCTGGCAGGAACAGAAAAATGGGTAAAAATTGAAAACTGTCAAAAAGTTGCGCGTATTGTAGTAAACAAACAATGGCAGAGTTCAGGAGCCAAAGCTAGCGTCGTAGTTGTTTAACCATTTGGTTAACACCTTCTGAATGCAAGGCGACTGAAGCATTTTCGAGAATATTGTTAAAATAACTTAAAAAGTAAATGACCGATTTTAAAGCTTTCTACCTGATTTTTATAGCTTGATAAATTATCTTGGACTTTGATTTATTTTAAATGCATAAAGTGCATAATTAAAACAATTCTTAGTACAAAAGTAAGAGGTTTGGCGTAAAGTAAATTTCAGCCAAAATTATTTTATTGAAAGCTCACCTTAAGCGAACATTTAAAAAATAATGAACTGACCCATAGTATTCATACAACCACACTGAAAAAATAAATCGCATATTCGGTAGAAAAATTTTTAAAAATTTAACATTTTTTTATAAGCCAAACAAAACAAAGAGGTAACTTTTTAAAAAATTTCAACTCTCTCTTTCGCATTAAAACGTGGGTTTAAGCTTTTTTTTCCTCTAAAGTAACCTTAAAATTTTAATAATAATAATAATAGAGTTTAGCTACTGCAGCTATTAGCCTTTTCAGCTATAAAGCTTCAGCTTTAATTCAACTAAAAAGTTTATTAAAAATAAACGATGAAAGTGAAAAATTTGTGATTGTAATTTTGTTATTTTTTACAATTTTCCATCATGTTGTTTTTTTTTAAACAAAAATAGCAAGGCACACAAGATTTTTTAATTATTTTTAATTTATTAATTTTTAGTTTCAGTAAAATCCTAAAAAAAGCAAACAATTTTTTTTCCAACTTCATCAATTTAAAAGAAACTAAAGCATTGTTCAACTTTTGCTTCTTTAGAATGAATGAGTCTTCGTTTGTCAAACCCTACTTAACGTTTTGTCATTTTTCTCATTACATACATATAGCCCAAATTTTCATTCATTCTAAGGATTTGTCTCTTGTCCATGCCACTTAAGATTCTTAAATAAAAAAAAAAAAAAAAAGAAAAAAACATTGAAAAGAAATGAAAGAAATGGCAAACCGGAAATGCTACTGGCAGATTGACACATTGTAACGCTAATACACAGTGACAATCGCAACATGTGTTCGTGTGCGGTTAAGCAAAAATCCTTGCGATAGACACCGCATTTCCGCTAGTGCCAGCATTTGTCAATTTGCCGCCGTATACCGATACTCTGCTTTGCTTTATTTGTATAAAAACTAAAGCTTAGCTGATCAAATCTGGTGACGCTGCAGGTAAATGAACATTTGACAACTTAATTTTTATGCCAAGTCCTTTGTGTGTCTTCACAGAAAATTACACAAGAAGGTGGCATCAAATGGAACAAAGAGATTAGAGTCTGTTCAAATCATTTTTCTGGAAAATATTAAATTTACGTCCAGTGCAAGTAATAGCAAAGTATAGTACTGAAATTGGCCATGCTGAAACCAAAGTACCCTAAACAATTCTTAACAAATATGATGGATTTCTTTTGCACCGAAAATGTTTGTACCTTGACACTTTAGTTTAGTTCTTCTTTTGGTTAATACGATCACACTTTACTATACCATGATACAAAGGTAAGTGCCGAAAACCTCAACTTAAGGCTTAATTGAATTTTTGAAAACACCATTGTGTTCAAGATGTAGCTCCAAGTTATCCAAGCTAGAATTCATCAAAATCATTGCAATAATTCAGCTGTGAAAACATATTTTTGGTTAGGGGCGTGACACCGCCTAATTTTTTTGAAAAAATCACGTTCTGCGCTGCCCCTTTTTCACAACCTTACCAACAAAAAAAAACAAGCGGTTATGCTGTGTTATGAAAGTTGAAAGATTCACGACATAAGTTAACAAAAATGTTTTGTATAACACAAATTTCAAATATAACTTTAAGACCATAACAATATTTAAAGCTAAATATATTTAGGAGCATTAAAATGCTATGTGATAATGATAAATAAAATTTTCAATCAATCAAAAAGCGCTAAGTGAACAGCCAAAAAAATAAAATTGTATTGGTTTACGTGGGGTATCAGAACAGAAAATACCGGGCAATAAAATTTTATGTGCCTAATGTACCTTATTTGACAAATTTTCGAAAACAACTTTAATAATTTTTCAAATCTTTTTTTCTTAAGCAAACAGCTTTTACTTTCAGACATTTCAAATTATATTCAAAATTTTATTCAAAATTTATTTTTTTTTTTAAATTGCCATCGGAACGACAAAAAACAAAGCACACACACTAACTAACACATTCAATTCCCATTCAGCGATTTGATACCCACCCAGCATTTTATGAAATTTCCGATCACTTTCGAGTCTTTTTCGAGTCCTCTGTCTGATTAAAATGGTCATAAATGCGCTCAATTTCTGATCATAAATGATACTTTTGTCGGGAGAAAACGGTACCCTTTCTGCGACTCTTCTTAAAGAGTCATTTATGACCCGTTTTTCTGATCAGTTTCGACTCATTTTCGAGTCATATTTCTAATCATTTTCGAGTCTTTTTTGAGTCATATTTTAGTCACATTTGTAATCATTTGCGAGTCTTTTTCGAGACATATTTCCAAGCATTTGCGAGTCTTTTTCAAGCCATATTTTAGTTAGATTTTTTGGCTTATTTTTCTATTTGGTTACAATATCCATGGCGAACCATAAATTTTTTCGCATTCACGTTCCTTGCCGTTCTTTTCATCATCGTCAGTCCTATATCTATAATTTTACTTATTGTGAAAGTATTTATATATTATCTTCTTGTTGTATAGTTATTGTGAACTACAAAATAGAACGCAATTAAAAATACATTTTAAAGAATAAGTTCTAAAGTCATATTTGAATCATTACGTAGATCAAAAAGTGATAATATTGTTACCGTTTTTCTGTTAAATCAGTTTTAGATCATTGGGTATATTGAAATGTGATTTTTGGAATCACTTTTTATTCATAAATAGTAGTGAAATTAATTTTTTTAGCAATTTTAAGACTTAAATATTTTAATATTTAACAGGAATATCGTGACAATTTTAATTGGAGATTGAGACCAAGCGTCTAAGAAATAACCCTAAATAAATTTGATTGAAATTTATCAAGCAGTTTTTGCGTGATATGCGAACATCGACAACAGCTATCATTTTATTTATATAGATGGTTAATAAGAAAAACACTGATACACAAGGGTTGTGCTTCTGGGAAATATTTGGATAGCTTTTTACACGCTGAACACGAATCTGGGCGCAAACGTTGTCTATCACGTATAGTTTTTGAGAAAATGTGGGTATAAGCTCCTAAAAAGGGCATTTTTTTTCATAACCGTGGGCACTTAATCCGGAATCATAGAACCTTCTAAAATATTTTAAATTGAAGGTTGCTACTACTCCTTTTGACCCTAATAATCTAAAAATTAATTGAATTTGATCTTAAAGCAGAGTGTGCACTTTTGAGCGTAGTTGTATCAGTGGCCGTTATTCTGAGTGAGAGAGAACAAGAAATTTATTAGTTTTTGTATTTATTAATTTTTTCATTATGTTCGTCACTAAGGAATATTAAAATTTTAGCCACAAATCTGCTAATATTAAGCACAGAAACTTCCCAAAACTTAACTCATCAAATTTACATAACGATAATCGCATTACAAATTTACTTTGAGTAATCAATGAAATGTCCTTAAAAAAATTCTTATGAACAAAATTTAATTAATCCCTAAATTCAAGAATATGTAACTCTTAAAACAAAGTTAATCAATTTAATTTGGATTATTAATTATTTTCATATTTTACTGATTTTCCTATTCGTCGATGTCGATTTGTGTGTTTGGAAAAGGATTAAGCGAAAACTTTTCACTTTTTACTCCCGCTCGTATCTATGGCCATTAAGTAGCTTACAGGAAAACCTACGCAGTACGCAGAAGTGCGCACACACACAGATACAAACTCGCGCATTACAGACAGGCACCAATTTTTTCGCACTTTTATTATTTCCCAGCAAATATTTGGTAGATTATTAAATTCATTTTATGTATGCTTTCGCTATTATAAATGTTTACTGGGCTAACTGTAGACATTCACAGCGGAAACGGAAAGAGCCGAGGCCACGTAAAAAAAAAACAAGGACTCCTACTCGCGCAGCAAAACCGAGACAGTTTTGTTTTTTATTTATTGTATAGCGGCGTAGACTTAAAGTAGAAACTGTGAAAAAAGCGTAAAAGAAAACAAGAAAATTAAATGTGCAGAAAGCATAGGAAAAAATGTAGCAGCGGAAAGTTTAATCCTTGTTGGCTTTGTTTGGCTTAAATGACTTAATAATGATGGCAAAGGATTGACCGAGGTGGCGCATGACTGGTGGTGGGAAGGGGCGTAGCGAAGAGCTCAGTTAATAACCACTATGAGTTTGTGTAATTTATTTATCAACTTTTTCTTAATGTTTGCACATGACATGGAGGATCGCATAAAGTTCTGTTTGCTAGTCAGTTTGCCAGTGATTTCATGTGTGTATGTGTGATGCCATTACTTTCGTGTGGGTGTAGAAAGAGAACTTATGTTTTAAGCTGTCATGTGGATGTGGATGTTAATGTTTTTTTTTGTTCGCAACTGTTGAATGTATTGCCAGTTTTTCCAGGCTCTCACTCACCACTGAGGAGTAAGATCATTCAACTGTTAAGAAATCACACCGAGAAGTGGATCAGAAAAATTTGAAATATTATAATTGAAACATTTAAAAAAAAAGAATATGAATTATCATTAATAATTTTTTCATTTTTATAAATGAGTTGAAAATTTTTATATTTAAAACAACAGTGTTCGTTGTTGAAAATTATTTAAAAGTGTTTAGAAGTAACATGAAACGTTTAATTAGGAAAAATGATGACAACGAAAAGTTTAGCTTAATGAACGTTTTATTTTTAAAAGTTTAATTTTCTGTGCTTACTCTTAGAAATTCGACAAAAGAACTGGTGTTCTTGGTACAAGTGCATTCAAAAAAGCAAGATTGGTGTTTTTTAACTAATTTGATAACAAAAATCAAACGTAATACACGCAAAGAAACAAAAAATATCAAAAATTGTTTATCTACTATATACCCACTCGAGATGTAACTTTTTAGAAAGTTTCAGAAAAAGTGCGTAGCGTATCAGAAATATTTCATTTGAAATATTGTAAACACAACGTTACAGAAATCTTTCTTACATATTTCCGATGTAATGTTTGACATGGAATCTGTTCAAAGCAGCAATAAAATTTTGTAGCTTTTTATCAATTTTAATTAACGATATATTTTCATATTCATAGCAACCCTAAGTTCTATGAACATTTGTAACAGCACTTAAAGCTTTCTTATCAGGTAATTTTTCTAACATGTAAATTTAAATAAATTAGTCTATAATTTTGAGTCATACTTGATCAAAGAAAACTTGTTTAAAAACCATACGCGTTTTTATTTCAGTTTTGAAAATTACTGGCAGCAAATAGGCTTGCTATCGACAAATTCACAATCATTCTGAAATGTTTCTGAAATGTTTCTGAAAGGTTCCAGTCTTCATGTATACTGAATTCTAAATAAAGTTTTATGATTCGACAATATTTTGTTTGTTACCTACATTGTATATATATGACATAAGGTGTAGATACATAGTGAGTAAAGAACTGTGTGAATATTGCCAAGCTGGTTCTCTGTTTGATGCTTTGTTAAGCATAGCTATGTGTATCATTTTCAATTATTAATTATGAAACCGTCAGAAGCAATAACTAATAAACTATTAAGTGGATAAAATGAAACAAATAATTCAGAGTTTAATGACGTAATCAAATAATGATGCAAGCGACGCTTACACAAAAAAAAAAACCAAAACATTTCACAGACCGTCCTTTGACATTTTAAAAATTTTTTTTTTTAAGCTGACAAGGTTGATGAAACGTTTCAGAAAGGTTTCATATGAAATCAAAAGGCTGATATTGACCGATTGTTTTCTGAAATGCTAATGTAATCTTTGTAAAATTTCATGTGAAAGATTTAAATAGGCAAAGGTAAAACATTTCCATCTCTTTTTAATCGTATGATTTATCTTTTGTTGGAAGGTTATGAAAATATAATTTTGTATCCAATAAAAGGCGGTGTTACGCTTCTAACAGAAAAATACGTTTCCATGCCTAAGTTAATAGAACGATTTTGATTAAATTTGGTACAAGTACAGCTTAAACCCATAAGAAGAGTACTCTAACTTATTGTTCTTTTATTGGGCTTGACACCACCCCATACAGGAAAATACATTTTCATTGCTAAACTAAGCAACCGATTTTTATGAAATTTAGTACAGAGATAAACTGAATTCTAAGAAAAATGGTTTGTTTTCGAAGGACAGTGTCACGCTCCTAACCACAAACGATTTTCGAAGTTAAGCTAATGAATCGATTTTGATGAAATTTGGTATAGCGATAGATTAAACTCTGTAAATAATTGTATGTTTTTAAGTGAGTCGTGCTATGAATGGAATTAATTTAACGATTTTGGCAACCTAGGTTTCACAAAAATCTTAAAAACTCCACACAAAAAATATAAATTTACTAATAAAAAATAATAGGTCACAAATTTCAGCAAATGTTGATAAAAAGATTAGCGTACACTTTCCGGAATCCTTTTTCCGGAATGGAGTTTTTTCTCGAACGACGGTTTTTTGGAATACTTTTTTCGGAATCGGTTTTCCGGAATGTACATGTTCCGGAATGATAATTATTTGTATACATAAAATCCACAACTCATGTTGCTATAGTAACGAAATCTGTTTATTGCTTTCCTATTTCTATTTAATATTGTAACGTCTTTTATTTTCCAAAATTCTACACAAAAATGGACGCGAAAATAATGGTCACAAAACTTTCAATAAATGGTTACTTGTACACTCGGGGCAAAAGTGAAAATTGCAAAATTTACTGGGAATGTGTACAATATCGAGCACGGGAATGTCTTGCTAGAGCTGTCATCGCTGATATTACACCAGGTCGTAGTATAACAGTCTATCGAGGTCCGGATGTCTCAAAACAGAAATGGTTGGACTTTCAACGTAGAATCAGATCACTCGTTCAAAATTACGCGGTATATGCAGATTACGGGGATGACCTACGATTTTTGCGCTCAATCGCACACAACATAGTTTTGTGAAAATTTCAAGTTTTGTGTACGTTGATTTATATGTACAATCAAATTTCATACAAGTAAGTTAGTAATTATTATTTCCGGAAAACAGTCGTTCCGCAAAATGTATATTACGGAAAACCGATTCCGGAAAAAAAATTTCAGGCTCTTGGTCGTTCCGGAAAAATTGCATTCCAGAAAACGGATTCCGGAAAAAAAATTTCAGGTTTTTGGTCGTTCCGGAAAGTTTCCATTACGGAAAACGAATTCCGGAAAGTGGGTGGGAACGGATAAGATTACTAAGCTACTGTATCATCACATATAAAAATTTCCAAGAAGAAAAAAGATTCATAAGATTTTTAAACTTACAACAATACAAATTTTAAAATTAACTAAAATTTCTAATGAATTATTTCATAGTAAGAAGCTTCCTGTATTGAATACGAGTAGTTCTGTCTGAAAATAACTTATTCAAAAATATTTTACTTTTAAAATGTTGGAGAAAAAGATCATATTCATGTCATTTCACGAGCATGGTAATTATAATAATTAAGTCTTAATAGAGGAAACTAAGTCATTGCTGCTTATATTACATTTCCGAAACGTTAGCTTATTGAATCTGTAAAAATGTACAGGGTGTTTCTTTTAAATGTTGGTCGTAACTGCGGCTAACATTCTGAAGTTCCAATTTTTAATGACGCGTTCGAGCATTTCAAGTGGTATTTGGCAAATGACACGAGTTATGTTGAATACCAATTCGTTAATCGTAGCTGACTTATCCAAGAATATATTTTGCTTATGAGTTAAAGCTGTTTTTACTTAAATTAAATCAAAATTTATTATCCCTTAAAGTTTTTCAGAGTAGATATAGAAGACATTTTTTAACTTTGTTATCAAAACAATTTGATTGATATATTTTTTTGTATGTTTGTTATTTTGCTGTATGTACAATATTTCTATTGTTTTGCTTGTTCTTGGTTGTTTTTTTGGTTGAGTTGATTGTCAGTTGGATTCAACAGTGGTCATGTTGTCTTTGTGGGTTGCAGCACAGATGGTGACAAAGTTTCTATCATTGTTGGTGTTTTATTTTTTTTTTTTGTGCTTTTCATTTTATTGAGTGCTGCCCTTTATTATTAATTCAAGCGTATTTTTAATAGAATTCTAGCTCAATTGTGCAAATGTGCTCAACAGCCAACACAACAAAAACAATTTCCCGCTAAAATATTGTTACTTTAAGGATTTTGCTTGTAACATGACTGGAAGTAGTAGAGGAGATATCATGACAGGACAGAGATAAAAGTAATATTTTTTTGTTTTTGGCTGTTTTGTTCAATGTAGTTTGAGTTGTAGACGGAATTCCCTTAAATTTAAAATGAAATAACTTTGAAAGCATATGTTGAACGAATGTGGATAAGAATATGAGATTTGCTTAAGTAATTTTTTATGTATTTTAATTTTTATTTTTTTATTTATCGTTAATTTTTTTTTTACTTTTTAATTGAATAGTCAGTCCCTTAAAATTGTATATTAGTCTTTAGTCTGCTGAAGTTTTTTGACTTCATTAATCCCTAAATATTAAAATTTTTGGCATTTTTTAAAAATACGATAAATACCTTTTAAATATCAAAGTAGTAGAGACTCAAATTGTTACAAATTTAGGGCAGCTATTGGCTATAAAAACAAATTAGTACAATTATATAGATATGTAATGTATTTGCACTTTTAAATTTGTTAAATTTGCGCTCACTATTGTCGCCTAAAAGTATGCATCACAACACACAATACGACATCTGCTTCGCTTGCTGACCCCGCACAGTGAGCGCTAATGGTAACAGCACCAATAGCAACGGCTACAGCAAAGGCAACTTTACAAAACTTAATCTTTATGAGGACATGCAGTGTACACACTGCAACGACAACAACAATATTTATTTATTCGAGCGTAAATTAAAAACGCTTTCTGTTGTTTTACTTTCACAAAAAAACCCTTATAAAATAAATAGTAATCATGTTGTGACAAGCAGAAAAAAAAAATGCTGTCGTGTAACATTTAAGAAAGGATTAGAGACTTTGAAATATTGATAAAGTTTGTGTTATGTACTTTAGTAATTAGAAGGACATGTCTAATGTACACCATTTAAGGAAATTGTGGGGAAACTTAGTGTGGAAAGCAACGTTAAAAAATGTTATTTTTATTTAATTTTATTTTATTTGAAATTTTATTTTTATTAGTTGATAAAGATCTCAGAGGTGTCATTTAGAAAAACTCGAACTTTTGAGGTATTTTGTGATATCTACATATATGTAGGCCAACCGTGACAGAAAAATTAAAAGTTATTATGTAAGCGTTACTATCTGATATTATCTAAGGAAAATATTCAAATTTTGTTAATTTAAAAAATTTACTCCAGAATTCATTTATCATATTGAGCAAACCACCTGCAAAGTTGCATGAAAGCAGTTTCTCTTTTTTTGTAATATTGAATAGTATATTGCCTTAAATATTGAAGGGTGTAAGAGAGGTGATACATGATAAAGTTATTCCGAAAAATCTCTCTTCCAACGTCAATTAGCTAAAAACAATGCAAAAACATCAAAACAATCTCTATTAACTGTAAAATTTTAATTTGCATAAGTTTATGTTCTAAAGTCACAAAGAACATAAAAAAACATCATATGTTCTCATTTCGAAATTGATAACAGCAGCAAGTGTGTCAAAATTTTTGCACAAACAGAGTTTCATGTACATAGCTAAAACAAAAAAAGCGAGTGCGAAAAAAATTAAACTTTAAATTTTTGGAGCTGTTTGAAGTTGGTCATGTTCGCAAACATAAGTGTAATAAATAGGCAGTTGAAAACGGTTAAGCCAGTTATTGACTGCCATAACAAAACATAATCGCATAATTTTTTTTATTGAAAAAGCTGTGAAGAGAAGGAAGGACACATGTATACTTTTTTTTTCAATAGTAGGCGTTGCCACGCCCCTAACGGGAAAAAACTTTTCCACGGCTAAACTAATGGACCGATTTTGATGAAATTTTTTTTTTTTAAGATAGATTGAATCCTAAGAAAGATTATTAGAAACTCTGATTTCTTTAAAGGGGGCGTGGCATCGCTGCAAATGGGAAAAAACGGTATCACGGCTGTGCCATTACACCGATTTTGATGAAATTTGGTATGTAGATAGATTGAAACTTGAGTAAAAATATATTTTTTTTTAAGTGGGCGGTGCTACGCCTCTTGCAAGAAAAACGTTTTAACAGCAAAAAGACAAGTTTTATATTCTTTTAAGAAAAATATTTCTTTGCTGAAATTGCTCTCACTAATTGATTTGATAAATATAAACATTAAATTTGTTTTTTTTATTACTGTATACATATATCTTAAATATTATTATTTATATAAATATTAAAGTAGTTTTGAAAAATTGCCCAAGTGAACATAAACGGAAAAATGTGTCCCGTTCGAATTGATTATTATGCCTTGTAAGAAAAAAAGTAAATTAAATTTTTCAGTCAAACGAAATCTATTAAAAAGTTACCTACATAATTCCATAACATTTTAAAACTAGTCGCCAGGTTTCGTTGACTTCTGCTTTTCAATCGATGGCCATGAAAAACACTTCAGTTTTTTGTCCCGTTCGAATGCTTTTTAATTGCCTCTATCTTGAAACCAGTATTACGTCTGGCATCAACTTTACCACTCAATATAGTGCTACCAAAGGACTATTCCTTAAAGTAGCAGAAAAAAATAAAAGTGTTTTACTTTGACTTTTATTCCATTTTAAAAGTGTACTTCCGTCCCGTTCAACATGAGAGAAATGCACATAAGTATAGTACATTAAGTAAATTCAATGCTTGCATTAAATTTAATAATTTCAACTGTTTCATTTCTATATAAAAAGAAATAACTTTGTCAGCTGTTATAGTTTTTGAGCAGCCACCCTGTACTAGCATTTTGTAGAACGCTATGCAACGCATTTCCCTGCTCTACTTACTTTTTCTTCGTATTGCTTTTATCCAAAGGTGCATATTTAATCCCCAAATGTCATTCAAGCGTTTGACAGCTGGCGCGTTTTGTTAAAATCAACGTCTCTAATTAATTTGGAAAATAGAAAACTGCACTCTACTACTTAGAAAACTTTGTAAAAAGTTTTTTCAGAATGATTAAATATTAAATGAGACATAAAGTTCTTGATGTTGTTGTCAAAAAAGTTTCCCTTACACTCTCTACATAAATTAAACTGAAAGTGAAACAACATAGACACAAATTGTATTAGGTATTGTATAGAATTTTACAGGTGATATGAGTGAAATTTTACACATTGCTGTGTAAGATTTAACATTTTTGTGGAAATTCATTTAAGCTCTGAAAGCGAAAATATATACGGATACAAATACATTACTAGATTTATACTTTGAAAAAGTCCTACTGTACGATCAAGTCTCTGTTACTGTATTCTCGAAGCATATGATTTAATTTTTTTAGCATTTGACTTATAGCTTCATTTGAACAAAAAATCAAATATCCTGATTTCAAGAAAATTAATTTATTCCTCAGTTAGCACTGACCTGGAAATATAAATTGGACCGAAATCTTCCTTTCTTAGCTGTTACCCATTATCACACACTTCTTCAATAGAATACTAACTTAATCAAGATTTCCTGCCGATTAGAAGAAAGTAAAAATCATACAAATCCCAAAGGCTGGCAATAATTTTCGTCCCATTGCAATCTTCGATCTTCGAAAAAAAGCGAATGGGGAAAACATATTCCTAAATATAAATAAGGAAATGTTCACAGATCTTTTTTGACCGCACTTTATATTTTCTAGACCAGTGGTGGGCACGTAGTGTCCCTATGCGCCCTCATTGCCCGAACCGTTATTCGACGCACAAGCAAGCGAAAAAAATTCGCAAAATTTCAACGCAATCGAGGTACAGCGTTAACTTGAGTTCAAATGAAAACAAAAACAGCATACAAAGGCATAAGCGACGGCGCCGCATTGTGTCTTGACGAATGTAGTAATTGCTTTTGTTTGTAGTGCAATTTTGTTTCTTTTTTTTTTTGTGCTGTTGGCGAATTTGGAAATGACAACAAAAAAACTTTAAAATTTCGTTTGTTGTTGCTTGATGTTGTTGTTTCGCCTTTTAGTTAGATTTCCATGCCCACCACTGTTCTAGACCAATAAATTCAAACAAAAAAAATTACCTCTGTAAAATTTGAGGTGACTTTGATTGTTTTTTTTTTTCTCAGACAGTTTCAAACTTACTCGTATTATTTCAAAATTGATTTTTTAACCAAAATACTTGAGCTTCTTTTAACTTCAATTTGCCACCGCAAATTTGTATTCCCACATGCGCAAACTTTCACACCTTTGTGTCAAAATACAAAAAAAAATTCCTGAACATTTATCACTTATGGACAGAAACGAAAATAAAAACTAAAAGAAAATTTTAAATTATAAGTTCTTGCAATAAAACTGATGAAAAGAAAAGCCATAACAACAGCAGCACATGCGCTTAATAAAAGTTTTACTTTTATTTCTGCACAACGGCAATATGCCATCCATCTATCCATCCATCCGTCGCTGGAATTTTAAGAAACTCATGCAACATACGCTGAGTTCTTATGACAAAGAAAATAAAAAACGGAAGAAACAACGGTCGCGAACAGAAGAAACTGTTAAACTTCTTTAGTGTTTGCTTTCTTTTGCACTTTCACTTTACGGGGAGCACACACACATACATACATACATACATACGTGGATACACATACATATGTACTTTAACTGCTGCACGCAGTTACTCAACGGATATTGCATGCAACCCAGCAAACATTTTTTATCGCGGAAGGGTTAAACACTCAAACTTGTCAATTAGAGACACCGCAAATAAGAGAAAAACAAAGAAATTGATAGAACCGTAATTTGAACTATTATAAGAACTATCCTGCCGATAAGAGAACGTAAGGGAACATGCCAATAAGAAAATTAGATGAGTCTCGTGCGAAATTTTATCCAAGCGAAAAACGTCGCAGAAGTGTCTTTTTTTTTGTTGATGCTCATTATATTTTACAAAAACAAAAAAATTGTCGACGATCATTGCTGGCTATGATGAAAAAGAAATTGCGAATTGCGACGAAACTGCACTTTTCATTCGGGCAGTTCCAAAATGTTCAATGGTGTTCAAAGGAGAAAAATGTTCAGGCGGTAAAATGTCGAAAGAAAGATTACGTGTCATGTTATGTGCGTTTGCAGATGGGACATTCGAGAAGCCACTTGTCATCGGTAATACATAAAAGTCGCATTGTTTCAAGAACATCGACACAAACTTGATGCCAGTTCATTGGTTTTGGAATAAAACTGGCATTATGAATACTTGGTTGACACAGTTTAATGACCGAATGAAAGAACAAAAATGTAAAACTTTACTTTTCATGGACAATTTGTCGAACATAACCAATGTTTCTTTCCCGCCGAATACCTCCAGGGTGTTACAGCACAAAATTTGAAATCTTGACTTTCACTTCGAATAAGAGAAAACCTGCGAATAAATCCCCAGCGTAGTCTCTTATTGACAGGTTTGAGTGTATTTGTATTGTTAAAACGATTAAAAATTAAACAAAAACCCATCCTAGCAATATTCACACAGTTTCTTACTTTTAACCCCATGTATCTACATTTGATATCATTTTAGTGCAATACAAATAACAAAAAAGTTATATCGAATCATAAAGCATTGCAATAAGTATATTAAATTTTAAAAATACCTACTTAAATGATTATTTACTATAGCTCTTCTAGAAGAGTTATAAATTCATAGCTGGGAAGATTGAATCCTACGTACAATCTTATCGAAGAATCGCCAAATTATCGCATGGAAGATTGAAAATTAATTATTTTTTTTTTTTATTCATCCATAAGAATGTGGAGAGGTTCGCTTATTAATAGCGCTGTAGTTTGAACACATAAAACTCTTCTAGAAGAGGCTTAAGTTCATCACCACAAATGTGGAAGATTTAAGAATCCTTCCGAATGTTTGCTGGGTATGCGTACACAACATTTAATCAGCGAAAAAAAACAACAAAAAAAAATAAACAACGCCTGCAACAGTTTTTATTTTATTTTTGGAGAAGTTTATGCGCCAAAAAGTAGGCAACAATATGTATAAAATAAAAACAATATCAGTTATGCACTCTGCTAAAGTAGTTGCTCGTTTTGCTTATTTTTTTTTTTTTTTTGTTCCCTTTATATGAGAACATGTTTTTCTTGACTACACACAGCACATTTCATTTTCCTCTTCTATTTTTCATTTCTTCATATTTGTATACAAAAATAATAAAAAAACATAAAAGTACCCACTAGAGAGTGTTGTCTGCCTGTCTTTTTCGTTGTCTCTATCTATTTATGTGAAGTTTGTGTATGGGTGCGTTCACTGATAGCAGGCTACCTGGCGGCGCGCGTTGCGCTTTTTTCGACATAACGTACTGTGCACTGTGTTCAACTCGCTCAATACAGCGCGTTTTGTTAAAAAACGCGCTTCGAGTGGGCCGTTGTCAGTGGACAAACCCATGTACATACATTCCAGTGTGTCCGTTGTTTGCGAAAATCTTGCTTTCATATTTACTCCCACTGAATAATCACAAGTTCACAATAAAAGTTTGAAGCTAACTCATAAGCTTACGATTAAAGGGACAACAAACGTACAGCAAAATATTTTGTTATATAGGGGACACCCTAATAAATTCATATATGAAAATGTATGTGTAGTACGTGTGTAAACATCCAAACCTTCGTCATCGTAAATAATAAATTTATTATTTTTCTTTTTTTTTTTGTATATTTTGCGCTGTATTTTACGCGCTATGTTGTTGTAATGATGTTTAACAATTTAACGCTTTGGGACTTCTTTGGAATACTGATGGAAATCGTAAATTGATTGTCAGAGTTAAGTAGTGTGATAAGAAGTAATGCATATATTGTAACTGTGACTCTGGAAGATTCAAAAGCGCCATCTCTATGCTGAACTTTGCATACGCGTTTAAGAATAAATTTTTTTTAAATTAAACATATTAACTGGAATATTTTCACCGTCCGTATTAAAAATTAAGGAAAATATTAATCTACAAAGCAACATTTTTGAATTGGTAAACTTTTTTTGGAAAAAAAGTTGAAACTCAAAACTTCATTCGGAAAGGCAAGAAGTTATTCAATGTCAATGTAAAACTTTTTGTTCGGGTTCAAAGTCCTTCGTTTTACGTAAAAGTGACCCCACAACTTAGAAAACCGATGCTGTAATGAATTGACTAAATGTTTTTACGTTTTGAGACAAAGCCCAATATAATAATAATAATAGAGTTTAGCTACTACAGCTATTATAGCCTTCTTAGCTATTTAGCATTGAAGCTTTATACCAAGTAAAAAGCTTATTCAATAAAAAATGGAATAGAAAAAATTATCATGCACATTAATTTGTTATTTATTTTATAATTTTTTCTTAGCTTTATCGCACTTTCTCAACATACCCACTCACACCATGTAAAAATAGACATATAGATATTAAAATAATTATATGTATAAATTTACGTGGTCCAAGGCATAAATGTTAGAAAAAATTTACCCAGCATGCTGTAGGGCTCGGACAACACAAACAAAAAATTCACACCACCATTAAGCTACAAATTTAGCTACAGTTAGTTTTCAGTCTAAGCTTGAGTTGACCTTTTGACAAGCTAATGTTATAAACTTCGCAATTATTAATAAGAGTTGTCATGCGATTAAAAGGAGCTGTAGCCATATAATTAGTTCTACTAACCGGTTGGTAAAATAACTGATAAGAGTTACGAGTACTCCTCCGATTACTATTAAAATGTATATAGTTAAGAAGCTCTGGTCCAGCAAGAGACCCAGTTACAAGTTGATGCAGATAAAGTATATCCGCAATATTTCTACGCGAGCTCAAAGACTGCATATGTAATAACTTTAAACGATCCTCATAAGGAGGAAGGTTTAAAGGGTCAATCCAATTTAAGCCATTGAGAGCAAAACGAATAAAATTTTTTTGAATTCTTTCAATTCTATTTATATGAATATTATAAAATGGTGACCATACTTGGCTAGCGTACTCTTAGTGAGGGCGCACTATTGTATTATATAAAGTCACCGTTACTAAAGGGCTATTAAATTCTTTTGCCCACCTCTTAATAAAGCCAAGCAGAGATGAGGATTTTTTACAAATTTGATTAATATGCTCATTAAAAGTCAACTTAGCATCAAAATGTATACCTAGGTCTTCGACTACATCGACACGACAAATATTTTTATCTTTTAATTTATAATCAAATTCCACAATAGTTTTCTTCCTGGTAAAAATCATAGCTTGGCATTTATCAGGATTAAGATGTAAGTTATTCTTAGAACACCAAACTTCAAAGGATTTCAAGTCAGACTGAAGTGGAATAGTGTCACCAACCCCCTTTACGTTCCTGTAAATTTTCATGTCATCTGCATATACTAACAGATGGGAGTTTTTAATAACATGTGTAACGTCATTAATTGCTAAAATGAACAGGAGCGGCCCCAGGTGGCTTCCTTGTGGAACACCTGATGTCGCGCTAAATGGGGAGGAAAACACTCTCCTAAATTTTATTTGATACGAGCGATCAGATAAATAAGATTCAATCCAGCTGACAAAACTTAAGGGAAATCCAAGTTTCTTTAACTTAAACAAAATCAAATTATGTGGTAATTTGTCAAATGCTTTACTGAAGTCAGTGTAGATGCAGTCAACTTGCCCACCAGAGTCTAAAGAGCTTAATGCAAAAGAAATGAAATCAAGGAGGTTAGAAACTGTAGATCTGCCATTAACAAAACCATGCTGACGAGTTGTTATGACTTCACCACAGCACACCTTAACCTGATCGTATATAATATGTTCAAAAATTTTCGGTATTGATGATAACTTAGCCACGGGCCTGTAGTTTGAAACATCATTTTTACACCCTTTCTTGAAAATGGGGCTAATGTATGCATTTTTCCAAAATTTAGGAAAATAGCTTTCTTGAATTGATCTATTAAATAAAATACTGAGGGGCTGACTCAGCACAGAGCTGCAGTTTACTAAAACTGTCGCAGGAATACCATCCGGCCCGGAGTTGAAGTCATCATCAACAGATGAAATATATTTCTCTATGAGGTAGGAGAGATATCTCATTAACCGAAACTTAAGGGTCGTTATCCATATATTCAAAATAGTTGATTTCAGGGCTAAATAAATTCGTAGAAAACGATTCATTAAACAAATTAGCAAACAACCCGGCTATAACTTGTGGGTCGCTAGTGAGCCCATCAACTGTTGACAAGTTTGTAACCCCAGTTTTACATTTCTTTATAGATGAGTTCTGTGAAGAGTATCCGCACAATTTAATGCCAACTCCTGGTTACTGGATTGAGTGCTCGCGTCAAAAAATCTCCTTTAATAATCCGCACACTATGTGGGATGAAAGCGATTCCGAACACGAAGACGTGCGAGCTGGAAGCTCTTCCGATGCATATTTGGAACGCGAATGCAGTGATCTTTATGAGGATGATGAGGACTCGGAGGCAACGCCCAGGTTTGTAATGTTTGCTTATAGGAATTTTATTGCAGACAATCACATCTTTACAATATATCGATCATTCTTTAAATATCTGCACGCCTTTAAGACTTTTTCTCCGATATTCCTGATTTATCATACTCATTATTAGTTGAATTTTGAACACGTTTAAATTCCACACAACTGATTTTCAAAAAAAAAGTTATGAGTATTCCAAAATTTGACGGAAAGTTTTTTAAAACAAAAACTCTGGGGAATGTTATCAAAGTATATTCGACATTACATACATCTTTTTTTCTTTTATGTTATTCTTCAATTAATCCTAAGAATGTATTTGCTTCCGATTCGGATGATCCGAAATGAATTTAGAAAATATGATTTTTTTATTGAAGATAAATAACACAGCCACACAAAAAAAAAAGTCTGAGTCAAAGGACCTGACCGGTACATCTTTATGTAATTTTCAGCGCAGAATCCAAACCGATTTACATCAGGTTTTGTACACAACCTCAAAAAATGCCCAAAAAATGAGATCTGGTTTGTAAGTACTAAAACGGGGTCCTTAAAGTTGAACCTTTAAAAAAAATGGTCTACTTGAGACAAAAACATTGATATATCATACTTTAAGATCGGACTGTAAATGCCGATAATATGATGAAAAATGTAGATGCGTGACCTCTATTTTCGGTAAGAAAAAAAAAAATTTTTTTCGAAATTGTCTTGCAAAAATGCTTCAGATTCGGTGGTGTACGGTGAACTTTTTTTCCGGCACGGTCTACTGTACAGTCCCCTAATGGGGGGGGGGGTAATGAAATGGGATGATGGTGTTGAATTGGCTAGTTGAAGGAATTTTTCATCATCATATTCGGTTTCAGCGCATCAAAATACATGAGAATAGGATATTTGAAAGTTTTACGATAAATAAATTGTTTACCCCGAAATGGGGGAATTCGGGGGTGAAATGGGTGATAGCGTTGAATTGGGTAGTTTTCATCATCAAATCCGGTTTCAGAGCATCAAAATACTTGGGAACAGAGGAACATTTTAAATGTTTACATTAAATCTCATTTTGCCCATTTTTTGAGGTTATGTACAAAACCTGAGGTAAATCGGTGATTCTGACCCCGGATTCGGATTCAGCGCTGAAATTTACCGATATACCGGTCAGGTCCTTTGACTCCGACTTTTTTTTTTTGTGGCTGTGTAATCTAATCTAAGTATTTGCATTATTTATATGATGTTTTCCAAGTTATGTCGGGAATTTTGATTTGAAAGTAGATATATTCTTAGGATTAATTGAAGAATAACATCTCAAAAAATCAAAAAAAAATTATATTATGAAAAACATTATTATAAATAAAAAAAACAAATCTACTAAAAACTTTTATATTTTTTTTAAAAAAAATTAAAGCATTTGTAAACAAAAAATTTTTGTAGATTTTTTGTTATATTCCCCATAGTCTCTGAGATATTTCGTTTTCAAATAGTTAAAAAACAGAGTGTGCAGTCATTGAAAGAATGACCAATATATATTCCATTCCGTTCTTTTGATCTTCCATAAATACTTCTGTTTCTAGTGTGTTTGATACACTGAAAACAATTTAAAAATGTTCACTCTATTTTGCAAGTTTTAAGATTTATGGATATAATATACTTTCTTTTCGTATATCTCATTCAAAGGACTCCGCACAATCCTTATTAAATTAGGTCTAGGTCAAATTGACTGCAATTGTAGTATGATGTTCAATCGTTAAATTCGCACTCGATTTTCAGCCTAATGGATAGGATATTCAGTCGATTATCTTTTCAGGTGCTCTAAATGAGTAAAACATTTTTTATTTTTTGACATCGTTCTGATGAGAGCTTTTGACTGAAAAGTCATAAAGAACATCATACTCCAATAGCAGGCAACCGATTTTCCATAAGGATTGTACCTGGTTCTTTTTCAATTAAAGAGTTATTGCGAATTCTAAGTTTTCTTAATAAAAAGGTTTTGGTTAGGTAGTAGTAGCTCCGCGAAAAAATAAAAGTTTAGCTATGAACTGTAATTTTAATCACAGGATCTTATATCATAGCACTGAGTCAAAAATGTTCACCAAACTACTTTTCATTCATTGGGATTTTTAAATACACAACCGATCTCTGAAAAGTTGTGGTGAGGCCTTTGCATTAAGTAGTTTGTGTATGCCTCTTTATAGTAGCAATTACTTTTGGAACAATTTTATACGAATGTTTAAGTCCTAGGAAAAAGACAACCATCGAGGAACAATGGGATCAACAGGGCGCATTCGAGCTGATATCTGTGGAGCAAGAGACATACGAGAAGTATTTCTACGGCACCGAACATTGGAATTACTTCACCAGTGACGAAGATCTGGGCCCAGTTATACTGTCGATCAAACAGGAAACACTAAATGGTCGCGATCAATTTCGGATTTTAGTGCGAGCGGGTTCGTATACGGTGCATGGACTGATACCGGCGTCATGTGTGTTCGCCGATAGGTGAGCTTGTATAAATTTCGACCGAGACATATATAAATAAGCTAATATATTATATCTAACAAACAGATATAATCGCGAAGAAGTAGTTAGATCTTTAGGTAAGGAAGTTAATTTAAATCCGCCATTAACATTAGGACAACTACCCGATACGCCCGAGGAGCTCTTAAAATTAGATCAAGTAAGTGAAGATTAAATGATATATTTTCTAATTTTATATAAAAAAACTTTCGGTTCACATGATTTTGTTTTTCCCCCCAACTTTAAAGGTTTTTATAAAATCCGAGTTAAAAGTTGGCGTTATCTTTGTTAAAGAAGATCAATACACAGAGGAGCAAATCTTAGACAATAATGAAAATTCACTTCTCTTTGAGGAATTTCTGCAACTCCTTGGCGACAGATGCAGATTACGCGGTTTCGATAAGTACAAAGGTGGCCTTGATACTGTTCATGATTTAACAGGTAAATGAAAATATTTGGTTTCTATAGTTGAACGGGGCTGATTTATCGAAAAATTTCAGGACTTTATTCCGTGTACACACATTGGCGCAACATAGAGATCATGTTTCATGTCTCTACATTGTTGCCGTATGAGAAACACGACCCGCAAAAGTTGCAACGCAAGCGACACATCGGGAACGATATCGTGTGTGTGGTATTTCTGGAGGCAGACAATACACGCTTCAGTCCGGCATGCATTAAAAGCCATTTCTTGCATACGTTTATTTTGGTAAATTCCTCACATGAAATAAAAATTTCAACTTTCAGTTACTAATTTTGAGCCTACTTAGGTCCGTGTGTCTGCGAGAATAAAACATAAGCCCACAAGATACGAGGTATCTGTGGTGACACGTGATGAAGTCGGTGCCTACAAGCCCTACCTCTGGGAACAATCGGTTTTCGAGAAGGGACCCATGTTTCGGTAAGTTTAACCAACTCACTGCTGTTATATTGATGTGAATTGATTTTTTCATAATAGCGAATGGCTTCTGACAAAAATTGTCAATGGTGAACGAGCCTCATACTCAGCCCCAAAATTTGCACGTATGCAGGAGCGTACACGTTCTCAAATGCTCGAGGATTTAGTAATGAACTTATCGAATCACGCAGAGACTGGACAAATTCCGAAACCATATCGTCGTGGCTCTTGGCGACCCATCGGTAAGGATGAATATTTCAGATTTCATATGACAAAAGGCACAACATTGGCGACTACACCGCAAGCGGACGTGTGCTGTTTGCGCATAGTATGTAGAATAGAGTTTGTGAGCCACGCCCTAAATCACCATTCTTTCTATTTTGCAATGGTTTGGGAACATACCTGATAGTTTTAGGAATACAGGCTTATACTTTGGGCTGAATTTAATATTATTTCTCTATAAAAAATTGAAATGAGAACAAAAAGATTCTGTAATATTTTTAAATTTTGTTTTCCGAAATCCTGCTCGAATTCAGTTTAATCGAATAAATAGGAAATAAACTCCTTTGTGGTAGCGTTTAGTGATTTTTCAATCAACATTTATTTGTATTCTACGCCTTTTCCCCACACTTTCATATAGTAAGTGAGAAATTTTTCTTTTTTTTTTTTTTTCTTCTCCAAATTACGCATTTTTAATCTTTTTAATGCCTTTTACATTCAATAATCTTTTACTTTTATCCTTCCTCAAAGTATGTTTTGTTTTCCTTACTATGAATATTTACTTAATAAAACCTTCTGTTACATGTGGAATCCTCTCTTTGTCTCACTTTCGAGTATACGATCTCTATCTGTTGACTAATGCAATAAATATCGAAATAAATCTTTCAATATTGTCAATTTGATTAAAAGACCGAATGTCCTGTATGTCTGCATGTACATACTCATGTAGTTCTATTTGTCCTGTCCACATCACAAGATAAAAGTTTTGGGCCAACTAGCAAAATAATCTGCAACAATTTTTCTATGCTTAACGCAACAAATACCAAATAAGTGGATATGCCTAACTTTATTTTTATATGTACAAAAGTATTTATTTTATTTATTTACTTCCTTCTTTGGCAGACCCGCAGCCTTTTGATAGTTGTAGAGTTACTTTCGCAAGTGCAGGATATGTAAAATTTGTTGCTTGTGTGAGTTATTTCTGTTGATGTCATGTCATGGGTGTAAAGTTTCATAGTGTAGGTGTAAACGTGATTGTGGGTTGACATAATGTGCTCCTGTAAGTGTACATCCCAATGGACAAATAACAGAGCGCTGCAAAAAATTGAATAGCCCCAAGACGATAAGAGTAACAGGCCTACTTATAAAAATCTTAAAGTGATGAAATTTGATTTGTCTGAAATGTGGTAGGACCCAATGATGGGATTTACGGTAAATTTGTACTTTTTATTCGGTACATTTACGTCGAAAAAAATCGTGCTGAGTGCATATGGTCCATTTTTAGTACATTTCGATGATTTATAAAAATTATCCTTTTTTTAGTAAATTTAACGCGAATAATACCTGGAGTAAACTTTGTTGGTCTTTTTTTTTTTTTTTTTTTGTACAAAAATTCAAATTTCGGTGAATTTTTGTAGTTTTGATTAACTTTTTCATGTTCATGTCGACAAAAGTACTTTCGGCATCTAAAAAGTACATTTCAACTCTCTATTCAGTAAAATACTATTCACGAAAATACTTGAAAATGAAGACTAAATGGAAATATTTAATACTTGTCGTGATAGAGTCGCATTCAGTGAATGTATTTCAAGCAAGAGCCACCATCGTACAAATCGTACACGCTAACTGCAAGGCAACTGGAATCCCACTAAAGAAAAAAAAACAAAGTCATCGGACACAGTCCCGTTTTTTTTTTTTAAATTCAATCGGGACATATTTTGAGTATTCTGAAGAATGATATTAATAACTCATTTTTCTTGAATTGAGAACAATTTTTTCAAAACTTTTGAATTATTTTGAATAGTAAACAAAGCACTTGTTTTTAAGCACTGAAAAGTGTGCTTTCGATTGCAACGTAATTCAGTGATGAAATTCTTAAAAAGGTGGAACAACCATTCCTACTACGAATATATTGCAAAATAAGCAACATTGTCACCAATTGTCACGCCACACCCAATTTTTCCCTTAGAGATATTATGTTCGGTATTAATGACATAAACAGGCAAAAAACATACATTTTAGCCGTCTGCCTGCAAATTATCTTATACTTATTATTAGGTTTATTTAACTATTTAGATTCCAATTCTTCTACCTAGCACGTGACCTGAGTCTAGCGTGATAGCAGAACATTCAGGAGTTAGACTAACCCAAAGTTTTCAATGTCTCTCAATTTAAAATTCATTTAAGATTTGTTTTCTGTAGTTTATGGCTTCCTCTATAAACATTTTTAGTTATCACCTCCGAATCTATTCAGGGTATTTATTATTTTAAATCTGCAATTGAAAAACATAAGTTTTCTTAAACGAAATTTTGCTTTTTATTTACTAGTGATTTTAATATTTCTGTTAAGAATAACACCCTGTAAATTATAAACTACTTTAGGGTTCACTTTTCTGCAGTGATTTCTTGCGTGTAAGCGCAATGATTTGTTACTGAGATTTGCGTGTTGAAATTCCATCAATCATTGTCCTTGCAGTGTCCTGAAGTGTTACATTTGTACTTGAAGATAATGAAAATTGGTGCTGCTGCCACTTCTGCCACGGCGGCTTGTGAAGATGATTCTGCTGATGTATTCGTAGAGATTTTCGTGAGATTTTGCCTGAATTACTGGCATGTATTTTTTTTTTTTTTTTGTATTTTATTTGTATGCGTTGTCTGTGTGTGTGTGTGCATAGCACTCAAGATGATATCACTTACTATAATTTCGTGCTATAAATAATGTGACAGCATACATATGTTTTTTTTTTTTTTTTTTTTGTACTGGACAAATTCGTTTGCAGGATGAGAGGGCAGGCGAGTGTCATGTGAGTGAATGCTACGCAACGTCTTTTTATGGGTTGAGTTATGAATACGTCTAGTCAAAAGTAATGAGAAAACTTAGAGAAAAAGTAGATGTAATTTAAGAGCAAAAAGTTAAAGTTAAAATGATAAAAAGCAACGAAAATCTCATTAAATCATTAAAATTTATTAATACCACTTACAAGATTTACTGACCTTTCTGAATTTTTTATCGACTTTGATAACAACACAAAGTAAATAACCATATGGCAAATGAAATGTTTTCAAGAATGGCTCTTAAGTACTCGAAAAAAATTAGATTTTCAATCAAGTTGTGGCACGTGTCGCCAAGTGGTTAAAACTTCGTATGAGGTTTGTGTGGGAAGACTTTACTTTTTTTATTTAAATTAAGCTTTCAAAAAAATCTTTATAAATGTTAACTAAAAATTCAAATTTTCTTATAGAAACTTTCAATCATTTGATAAGCTCAATATTATTTTTTCGCGAGATTTAAGGGTGCGTATTGTAAGAACCACTTAAATTACGTTGCATGTGTATGTAGGTTTATGAGAAGGCTACAATTTTTATTTAAGTTATGAATTAAAATCTACGCCACGCATGAATACTAACACATACATTAACAAAAGAACGCCTCAAACTCATACACAAATAGACACATAGTCACGAAACGCCATTTAACAATGACGACACGTTCAATGGGTTCATCCTTTGTAATCCTTTTTCGATAACAAACCGAAATTTCAGTCTCGAACCTCGTTATCTGTGTAACGTAGCATGCGAGTGAACGTGTATTGTGTGTGAAGTTGGCACCCAACAGGAAAATGGATCACTTAGAAAAGTTACTATACCAGAAAAAAATAACAAGCACAAGCGTTCTTTCTGTTTTCATAGTAAAGCTATGGCTTTTTAATTTTTCAACATTAGTTTATTATTACTTTATCGAAAAAAAATGTATTCCTTTAAATTTTATCACTTAATCCAACAAACGTAGAAAGTTTCTTGTAACAAAAATTTTCAATAATACTGTCTGCCCGTGAGGCTCGTATGCTGAACGTTTCCATTAATAAGCAGCGCACAGTGGTATTAAATTGAGTTTTTTGGCTTAAATATTTCTTGAAAGTGCAAGTTTTTGTCGGAAATGAACAATTTTTTTTTTTGTGAATAAAAGCTAACTAAGTAGAAATCATGAATTTTTTCCTAATATATATGGGCTTAAGAAACAGCCGTGTTTTTTTTTCGATACTTCCTTATGGGTACAAAGCAAAATGAAAAATCATTTCAAAAATTTAATTTTAAGCAAGAAAAACAAGCAATTTTCACCATATTGTTTCTCAAATTCCGATAAATGAAGATATACTCGAATATGAAAAAGTTTTCGAATTTTAAGCGTTGCCGAAAAGTTCTAGAACCTAAGGTTTTTTCAAATTTTAACGTTCCCGAAAATTTTTAGAACACAAGGTTCTTTTGCATGTGATCAATTTAATGCGAACAATTGCAACAAACCTTCTAAACTTCATTATCTACATAATCTATATAAATAAAATGATAGCAGTTTTCGATGAACGGGATTCACGCAAAATCTACTGAATCAATTTTGATAAAATTTTTTTAGTCATCTTTCTTAGGCGCTTGGTCCCAACATAGAATTAAAATTATCACGATATTCCTGTTAAATATCAAAATATTAAAGTTTTAAAATTGCTAAAAAATTAATTTCACACATAGAAAGAAGCATAACAAATCGTTTAATGGCAAGTTAGTGTGTTAGTTAGTGTGTGTGCGTTTTGTTTTTATATGGCATGCAATGGAAGAGAATATTCAAATTTTACTCTCGCTCTCATTCTCAATTTGTCAACGCAGCAACGCGGAATTTGTGAACAATGAAAAAAACTACAGTACGTTCACACATAGAAAATACACATGTTGTCCTAAATGGCTTGACAACATGTGTGACTGTCAATATTGCTTTGCGTTCACATTTTCGTGCATGCCATCAAACATCAATTGCAGAACAATCTATGAGCGTCCACATCGAAGTGAACTGCATTAAATCCTATTTAAAATGAAAAATGTATACTAGGCTTGGCAGTCAGTTCACACAGGTTGTATGGTTGGACAAGCCAGCAGGAAAATCAACAATTTTTGAAATCCATCCAACAAGTGTGTCAAGCGGTCGTTCCTAGAGTTCACATTATCGAACATTGATGTTGGACAACATGTGTGATAATGTGTACTAGGCTAATTGAATGTGTTAGTTTGTGTGTGTGCTTTGTTTTTGTCTTTCACATGGCAATGCAATGGAATATTTATGGAAGAGAAAACAACAAGAACTCTAGATCTGTGAAGAAGAATCCAAAATTGACTGTAGTTCTATTTAAAAAAAGTAAATTGTTTGCCTTCGCAGAAAAACAGGCTACGCGCACAAAGTCGCGGGCATCTGCTAGTAACAGATATAGCTGCAATTAAGATCACTACCGCATTTTCCCGTTGGGTATGTACAAGTATGTATGTATGTGTGATTGTTGTAGGGTAAAATTTTTTCGCCTCGTGGTTATTCTTTCATTGTTGTTGTTATTCTTGTGGTATTATTCAACATGTTCGATAAGAATTTCGGAATTTCAAAGGATATTAGAAGACAATGAATGCGTAGAGAAGCTTAGAAAGCACAAAAGCAGTGGAGACATTGAGGTGGTCGTTAAAAAATAAAATTTTGCAGACGCTCCCCCAAACTGTAGACAATGTAAAGAAGAAAAAAACATATTTGTGAAACCCCATTATCGTGAATTGAATTTAACTCGTGTCTTTTGAATTTTGTAGTTCTATTAGTTAGCTACCACAGTAAATCGGTTTAATTTGCTTTTTTGATCTTCCTTTAATTATAAATTTAAAGATTAAAGTTCAAAATTTCAAAATCAAACAAAATATATACATTATGGCGACACAGTTCAGTGTTATTCGCAGAATTGGGGTTTGACAAACCTTTGTTTTCTTATTGTTTACTTTTGTTTTAGACGGCATGTGCTAAAATTTATTTTTCAAAGACTATCCCGAGGTAATAAAAAATACAAAACAGATGTCTCTCATTGTCAATGTATGTGTGTAAAATTTATTATAATCAGCAATACAAATGACAATATACAATATATGAAGAATTCAATAACCTACGAAAATGAAAAATCACCTTGCATAAATTTGAAATGGCGAAAAAGTCAAGTCGATGAGCTACCTCTTAAAATCTTCAGGAACATGGCATTGTCAATCAAAATTTTAAAAATGAAAACAGAAGCATTTGAAACAAAAAGTAGCCTTTAAGTCTCTACAAGCAGCTTTAGATGAATTTAGAGACAAAAATAATTATTATAATTACTATCTTACATCATAGGACTTAAAGAGAGCAACCAAAGCAAGGTTCTCTAGGAAGTACCCAATGGTAAAAGCATTGTTCCGCCTTTGTTCCGGGAGCACTGAAAATATCATTTTCTAAATGCCTATTTTGTAGTTCCTCAAACATTTCTTCAGAGCTTCTACCTATTCTTTTCCGGTGACATGTGACACACCCTTGCATACTCCATACGATATCCCTGTTTGTAATCACGTGGGGTTTCTCACACCCCACCTCATTGACAACGGGTTAAACTGTAGGTAGGTAGGTTTTTTTCTACGTGAAATAGTCAATATAGACCCAATTCTATATACTTAGAACGAAATTCTAGACCGAAATTATTGTTGTACAGAATATTTCGTATCCAGTTTAACTGGAGGATGGTTCAAAAACTTGCCAATGTTGTGCTATTTAACTATTTTTTTTTTAATTCATTGTTATATTGTAGTAATTTCAACTGTTTGAAATTTAACTACCTAGCATACGCAATGATTTATATATTGTGCCTTTATCTTCATGGTGTAACATTACATAAATATTTAACCTTCTTTTCACAGGACATATGCGCCCCTCATCACCATTGCTCGATTCAGTACGTGATCAATTCGAGGATTATGATCAACTAGCAAAAGACTTTACACGAGTGTTCCTTAATGAAGAGCCGTGTTGTCTGCAGAATGCGCATCTCTTTGATGTGGTCTTTCTGGTTGGACAATCAAAGCAAAAGGCACGCTTTATTGGAGTACGTGCAATATTGGGCGTAAGAAGTAGAGTGTTTCAGGTTTGCTAGACAAGGCTACCGACATATATATCATTCTCATTTCATACACTTTCTCTACAGGAAATGCTGTATGGCATACAGACTGGCTTTGGCTCACCACAGATACCTGTTGCCGAGATCTTTGCACGGCCAGCGCCGTCTTTGGTCTCACCGCAAAATCAGAAACCAAAGAGTAATAATTATCTCACCGTTCCCGATTCGGATTCAATACGACCGAAAAGTGTGCCATCTTCACCAATGGTAAAACGTGCCTTTTCGCGGCTCGGCACGATCACCGCCGGCTGGGGGCGTTCGATACGCAATAAAAACACGAACCAATTGAATCCGGATGATAAAAAGAAGTGGATTTCATCGCAGGATTGTTCCAGTAAGGGTTTTAATTCACATGAAAGCATAATATAGATGTGTGTTTTTCTCTTCCTTTCTCTCTCCTTGAACGTGATCGCTGTCGTATTGATTGCTGTTTTTATCCATTTGACCTCTTGTATATTACGCCACAAAATACCAAAAATATCTTTCCTATATATTTCTTACATAAATCTAATCTACTCACTTATCATAAAACATTCATCACCTGTGGTGAATTTAAATTTTATTTTGACTTTTTTTCGATATTATTGTTATTTTGCCTCGCACTGCATTTTGTACACCACCCCCCTATAAATATTGGCTTGAATTTCATTGATTCTCACCACAAACACCGATGCACGACAATGGTTTATTCTTTAATACTACGCAATATATTAATTTTCTTTCTTTTGCTCTATAATTATTCTGACTCTGAAAAATTATCTTTTGGGAGATATTTTATTTTTACCACACCTTCTATGTATATCACTACAAAACACTTTTTTCGACAATAAAACTTTTAATTTTCGGCTGTAAAAATTATTTTTACTTTGTGTTTTTCTTACCCAACACAAAATAAAACATTTACTCTGATTTTTAAAATAATATATTATACAAAAACAATTTCACCTCAAAATTTTACTATACATTTACTGTATTGTGTTGTAATTTGTGCTTTTATTTCTAATTTCAATTTTAATTTTTTTTTTTTTTTTAATCAATTGAACAATAAAAACTAAACAAACAATTCATTGCAATTAAAAAATTCGCATTTCGAAATCTTTTCTCTTTTTCCACTTTTCCTCGACTCTTTCTTTATATTCGACTCAACATACTTGCGCTTTCGTTTTTTACCACCAATCATCATATTTTTGTTTGCTGCTTTTTTCTTGCGTTTTTCTGTTATTTTTGTTAAAACTAAAAATTTAGACAGAGATAGCAAGGACAAAGACAAGGATAAGTCCGGCGGTAATTTGGGAGTAACACGCCTCTCGGTATGCGCAGATGCACAAAAGGTGGATCGTGCCAAATTGGCACAAACTGAATTCAATATCATCGAATTTGATCCTGATACATTTAGGGTTCTGTTGGATTATCTGCACACGGGCACATGTCCGTTAACATGTGTAACAATACCAGGTGAGTGCAATAAATCTATAATAAAATGCATACGGATTGCTGTTATAAAAGTGCGCTTAGGTTCCCTTCGTGTTGATTAGTTTGACTAAACGTACTCACATTGACTTGGGCAACATTTATTCTCTCTATGTGGCGTTTTAAAGCTTAAGCTTATATAGCAGGTGCCATGTCCTCTTTTCGAAAGTCGCCACGTTTGAAATCATTCCTTGTATTTGTATGAACTTATTTGAAGTTTCACTTGTATAAGAAGTGCCACACTCTTCCCCCGAAATTCGTCAACTTTTTTTACAGAGCTTTTTCAACTTTTTCCCAGTATTTTTGAGAAATTTGTTTGTACTTCATCAAATAACTCCTTCAATATAGTGTTTTACTTGTATGGCTGGTGGACGTGTCAGTGAAGCAATTTCATCCATTTTCAATTCCAAGAAGCTTGTTTGCAGGTGCAGTCTGTATGCCAAATTTCATTCAATTATCTTGCTTTATTTTACATAATTGTGATTTTTACACACAGTCTGAATCATAAACATTAATGGGGCGTGGAATTCCCCACATGTGTTTTCTATTGCAAGTAAATAATTCCACTTTTTATTTAGGTTGACGATGTAATCAGGTTTCTTGCTAGTTTTCGAAAAAGTTGAGAAAAACCTACGCTTTAGTTCCAAAAAGTATACTCCGATTAAGTGGATTTGCGAAAAGCTCGAAGTAATATTTGTTACTAATTAATACTAGAGTTCGCACAGTGGTTGCAATTCCAATAAAATGACCATACTTCATTCTTTTAAAGTTTCTTACCTACCGCGTATAAAAGTAGTAAAAAATAATTTTTGGTATTAAAAAACTAAAATATAAATAGAGCCATTTTTTGTCAGCGCTCTTTAAAATAAGAAATCATCTTCAAAATGTAGCTTTTTTCCCTATCGTTCACCCTTCCTCAGGGTTTAATCCACCTCTATACCAAATTTTATTAAAATCGGTCTATTAATTCAGCCGTGGAAACGTATTTTCCTGTTAGAGGTGTTGCCCCGCCTACTTAAAAACATATACCTTTTAGCAAGGTTTATCTTCCTTCAAACAAAATTTCATCAAATACGTTATGTGTGCATGCATATTATCTGGTCAGGGGTATGGTATCGCCCACTAAAATCAAATATCTTTCCTCAGAGTGAACCCTTTCTATCTCTGTACCACATTTTATTAATTTAGCAGAGAAAACATATTTCCTGTTAGGTGCGTGACACTGCCCACTAAAAAACAAATATTTTTCCTCAGGAATCAATCTATATACATATATACCGAATTTCCTGAAAATTGGTGTAGCCCTAAGCCCCAAGAAGAAGTGCCAAGCCCACTGAAAGAACAAAGAAGTTTTAATAATCTTCCTTAGGGTTCAATCTATCCGCAAGCAAAACTTTATCAAAAACGGTCCATTAGCATAGCCGTGTAAGCGTATTTTCCTGTTAGAGGCGTGGCACCACCTGCTATTGGTACAAAAATTTCATTCGGCTTTACCCCTCTTTCTAATCTTTCTAACAAAAATAAAATCAAGTGCAAATGTTGTGTATTGGCAGTTGAACAGGAATGGAACCGTTTCGTCACCGCCTATTTGCATTATGATGTTACTGGTTACATTTGTCATATATTGACGCTTCCTATATTCATTTTGATTAAGGCATTTATTTGAAGTATTTCAATGGTATTAGTACAAAGTTCCATGAGGACCAATTCACAACCATCTTGAGACGGGTCTTTATTTCTAAAGTGATTTTCTTTCGTTTTTTTTTCACACAGGACTTCTTTGTGCTGCTGAGCATTATGATTTGCCGGAATTGCTGCAAGCCTGTTTTCATCATTGTAAGCAATTTTTACGTATCGATGTGGTCTGCCCAATGCTCATCTCACTGGAAAACTACTACTGGCGCTACACCTCGGCTTCTGAGCTGGTCAACATGATACTCTCGTTTGTCGAAAGCAAAGCGCATGCCTTATTCAAATGTCCTGAATTTCTCAATCTCTCCGAATCAATGGTGCAGATGATCATGTGTCGTGACCTGCAGACACCAGAAATCCGAAAATTCGAGGCAATGCTCTCGTGGGCGCAATGCAAAGTGGCAAAAATGAAGAATGCTCCCAATAAAGATACACAATTTGAGTTCGAATGCATCATGGAAAGGCTGACACGCGATCTCAATCTGTGCCGCATCTCACCGAGTGAATTGCTAACTGTGGTCCTGCCTTCCAAGTCGCTGAAGAACGAACGCATAATGGAGACGCTGATGATGCAAGTGAACCTTGGAACGTATCGCATGCAAGAGTTGGACGAATATCGTAATCAACTACGTAGTCAGGATTCCGCTGAGGCGACGGTGCCAGTACATCGGGGTGGATGAGATAGTAAGAATGTTAGTTTCGATTTTGATCACGTGAGAGGCGATGCCTACGATGGTGACGCCGATGATGATGAGGTTGAAGAGTATACGCGTATTGAATTTACGGCAAGCACAAGTCGTGCAGCCGCCACAACAGCCGCATCACAAACAGTGACGGCTTCAACGTCAATGCGTAAAAAACGCTCAGCAGGTGATGGAGCTGCATCGAACAGTGGTGAAAGGCGTTAGAGTCAGCAGAGCAGGGGAGTGAAACAAAGGAAAGGGCACGAAGAATCTCATTTTGTTTGGTTTAAACAGAAAAATCTCAGGGAGAATTAAAATTCAAAATCAAAAAAAATTTTTTACTTTAAAAATTATACACAATTATTTATGAATATTATTTGCATTTTTTTAGGGAAACATCTTCTGTTTTCAAGTGCAGTATGCATTGAATGAGGCTCTTCTGTTGAATTATTAAAAAAGGTTTTAGTTTCGAGAGAAATATTGTGAATTTTTTCACTAAAGTTCTGAGTAATCCCACTTTTATCTGAAAGCCTTCGTTTTTGTCTTTATCAGTATAGGAAATATTAGGTATTTTACCAAATATTTTACTATTTTTACTATTCAAAATAATTTTATTTACAAAACATTGGCTTTGAGGTGCGAAATTCGTTGTACACATTATATATTAACTAACTAACTTAAAACAAATTCACAAATTTTAAGTTTTGTTTCTAAATGACCTAACAGAAAGTTGCTTAAGCAAAAGTTTGCATATAAAAACTGCCATTCGAAAAGCCCACCACTTAAAGACTCCTTATACATTGATGACAGCGCCCCATGCTGCAACAATATATTGAAATCGAAACTAACAAATTTTAACTTTCGCATCCACCCCGAAAGGAAATAAATTAAATACATTTAATAATGAAAAAACCTACAAAACGTTTCATTTTTAATAAAAAACTACAATAAAATTTTTAAATGTAACAATTTTTAATTTAAAAAAAAAAAAATCAAACAAAAAAATAAAAATAAATTTATAAAAAAAAACTAAAACGCTTACTGCAAAACAAAGACTAAAAAAAAACTTTTTAACATTAAAAACAACAAAACCAAAACAAAATTTTAGACTTAAACATTTAAATTGATCAATAAAACATAAAAGTAACTGTAAATCTACATTGTACAACCACAAGTAAAATTGTAAATTCAACAACTTTAACTGTTCATTTCAATAAAGCAAAAAATAAATTGCATTTTGTGTAATTCAGTGTTAAAAAAAAGTATTAAAAGTCAAAACTAAAATCGTGTAAAATGTTAAAAAATACAAAGTTTAAGAAGAAAACTAAAAACAAATTTACAAAAACAAACTAACAACCCAAAAGTACGCTTTCTATGAATGAATGTAATTTATTAACATTTTTGTGTTTAAAAAAAAGTTTTAAATAATCGTTAAATTCAAAACTACTTACACTTACATAAATAATAAATAGAAAAACAAAAATACATTTAATTAAAGAGAAAAAGATGAATTTAACTATATATAAAACATGTAGCTATTTATATACAAGAGCAAAGTAAATATTTATAACAAAGAACTATTAAGAAATATAAACAAAAATTAGCAAAATTTATAAAACTAAAGCTAAGGATATATTAAAACTTATTATAAACAAAAAGGTTTTGATACTGTTTAGGCAAAGAAAAATGATCAAATGTTACAAATTTTTCAAAAAAAGAATCAAATTAAAAAAAAAAAACACTTGTTAAAGAGTTCTGCATCTCTAGTCAAGGACATTTAAAAGACATTTCGTTCAAACTTTTAATCAGAAATTATAGACATATGTACTCGTATGTCAGGCGCTAGAGCTGTGTGACTCTTTAAAATTGTTAATTTTTCAAGTTCAATTTCATAAAATTCGTAGGTCCTAAATGAGACAAAACTATCAAATATCAGAGCTTGAGAGCAAAGGGTTTTTTGCAACCTTTTGAAGTGAGGACTGTTATTGTTATATGATATGCGGAGAGTAAAAAAAAAAAGTCCCTGATTACCGTATGTACCGTATTTTAAATGAAGTTAATTTTTGAAATTTAGAAAAATCTGCAATAAAAATATATATAAGGTTAGATAATCTATAAATTCATGTACCCGCCGAAAATTTTGAAACTGTGGTCTCTAGCGCTTTTCAGGCTTTCTTGATTAAAATATTCCAGATAGAATATATCTCATGAATGAAAATTCTCTCGAACTCCCTGACTTGCAATCGTAAAAGATTTTTTGGGAATGAAAAAAAAATTTCCTGAAAAGTAAGGTTATCGGCAATAATTTGGGGGGAGGGAATATTTTGACATTTCTTGTAAGAATTTATTCTTCAATTTTTCAACAAGGAATTTGAAGTGTGAATAAATAATGTTTGTAAAAATTCTATTTTTATTTGAAAAAAAAAATATTTCTCAAAAGATCATGAACTTTTCCCATTGCTTTTGACAAGCACCTACTGCTAAAAGTTTGAAGCTAGCACTAGCTTGAGAATAGGAGCCAATAAGTTCATCCAGCAAAGACTTGTTGGTGAAAACAAAATAATTAACTTTTTCCGCCAATCGATGAGTTTGGAACGGCCCGGACTCCGGAAGAGACCGTTTTGGACTGATTTCCGATAAAAAATTGTTTGCACCAATCGATGAAGAAATGTCGAAAATGGCTTTTTAACATAATTTGGGACGACCCCGGATCCTGAAAGAGACTGTTTTGGAAAACGTCAAACAGACATGTATGTCAAAACGGTCGCCACGTATAAAATTCAACAATTTTGAATTTTAACGTTGCGAGATCTCGTCGTCAAGCGATTCATTGAGCGAAGATACATTAGACAGCATGCTTTTGAAATATTTTTGACAGATCGACTCGCTCTCGTCACATCATCACGTTATCATTGTGATTGAGGCTTTCATTTTGTTTCTTTAATCTATTTTTTTCACGTATCGCTTCATGTTGTTAAGCTTTTTTAACCTTAGCTGTCAAAATGAAATGGAAAATACCAGGTATTCCATTCTCAAAATATATACTATTGCAAATGCTCCGTCACGAGAAGGGAATAAATTCCCTAAAACTACAAAGAATCTTAAAATATTTCCTACAATAATTATAGTAATACATCATCATATACTGTCTCAAAGTTTGTCATTGTTTCTGCTGTTTTTGAAGATTGTATCCAAGTATTATTATACATTTCAGTTAATGATGAAAAGTTTTGAAAAATGTTCGATGAGTTGACACGAATATACGACGGTACGAATTTTATGACATTGTGACTTTGCAGCTAAAAGAGGTGAATACAATCATCATTTTTGAATAAATGTTAAGAATACAATTGTTAAAAATGTAAATATTATTTAAAAATTACACTGTATATAATTTAATGTCACTCTAGACGTGCTTATATAAAAGACCTACTCAAGAAAAGAAAAAAATATTTTCAAAGCAAAACTAATGTTTTTTAAAAAAACTAAATAATTTAAGCACTTCTTACCTTAATATAGAAAGGCCCTAACTAACATTTTTTTCTAAATCGAGTTTTTGTAGATTTCGGTAGGCCACCAACCATTAATAAAAAAAATGTGTGTGCAGCGATTGAAAATAAAGCAACAAAACTTAAATTTTCATTAAGTTTTTTCGTTCTCCTGTAACAAAAATGGTAGATAGGGCCTTTCTAGATTAAGGTAACGATATAATGAAATAGTATTTTATATTTTTGTCGCCGAAAATCAGAAAAACCTACTTTTTTCATTTCGGTAAACACGGAAGCATTTTAGTTTTTTTTTTTTTGAACATTAAATAAATGTGTTATAAATATTACTCTTAAGAGCGGTACTATTAAGTAAATTTTCTGAAAAAAAGTGTTTATTTAAGAACTAAATTAAGTTTTTAAAGGAAACACCACAATAAAATAAATAAACTGATATGTATGTTCATTTAGATAGATGTTTCAAAAGCATTTTCGTATACATTTACTTGTTTTTACCTATTGCAGAGACAACTAAATTTTAGAGACAATCTCTAAAAGGTATGCACCCGTTTCCCTTTGTCAATTCACTTAGATTTTTATAATAAGACTTTGAAAGGAAGAACGTTGATGTTTCCGTGGAACGAATTTATGAGGAGAAATCTGAAGTCAATAAAATGTAGTTGTCTCTACCTGTAGTGCATACATATAGATAATAAAAAATTTGATTGCATTTACCTCAAAACAATTTTTTAAGTTATATTTTAACTTTTTTCTACAATAATTTATATAAAAAAACATAATTGTATTGATGGAAAATGCAAAATTTAAAATTTTGAATAATTCCCACCCGGCTGAAAGTTCAACGAAGACTTAAAAAATAACGATAAAGCTCTGAAAAAATATTAGAAAAGATTTTTGAAGCCGATTACCAGTGGCTGAAAGCTTAGCACCGACACTGCATAAAAAAATTCCAGTTCCACACGACGTAACAATTATTTTGCCCTTTGGTGTTCCTTTTTCAAAGTGATATTTTTTATGAAGACTACAAAGGCATTCCTTATTTTGTCGACAAAGTTAAATAAAATGCTCACTTTCATAAAAATCATTACTTTTCCCAACATCTACATTATTTAGTGGTATAATATGCGGACTAACACAAATAGGAATCTATGCTAATTGGTCCCATTCAACTCAATGCCTTTTTCAACATAACCGCATTCATAAAATAAAATCCAGTGTCATATTACCCACCAAAACCTAAGGAAAAATTATTATTCATAAATTGAGTTTGATGTATTTTTCATAAATTTTATCTGAACCATGAATTTATTGAATGTTACCATAGAAATCCTAAAAAAATAGATAAGCAAAATACTATATATACTAAATATATACAAACATACTCCTGTATTGTTATAAATGTAAAAAGATGCCACGCCCTCGAAATAAATGAAAGTTACAAACAATTTTAAATGATTTGTAGTTTCAGTTACTGAGTTGAAAGTTAATCGAGGACCCAACTAGCAGTTGTCTAGAGAAAAGCTGCTTTCATTTAACATAAACTTAAGAGCAATTCTACCTGTATGTCAAATATAACACAGTTTTACACCATATACATCGCACTAAGCATTTGTGCATCTAAAGGTACATATATAGTTAAAAGCAATTTTTACAAAATACTTGGAAAATTTATATTTTGTTTCTTAAATTACACATTGAGTTAAGTAGTCTCACGATCTGCAAAATATGTGCATATATATGTATATTTAGAAAACATATGTAGTTTAAAAAGTAGCAACTGTGATCGAAAAAGTGAATGTAGAAAATATTTATGTTTGATCGTGTTCGTACTGAAATTATAGCGAGAGCCGATAATATTAATTTCTCGGGCATGATTACGATTTCCGTGGCGCAGCGATTCGATGGTTTTCGATAGAACACCTCACAATAAATCGAAAATATTTAGTAAAAGCTTTCAATATCTCCCTTGATTTTCGAGATATTGATATTTGAAAATTTTAGTTTCGCTTGTACCACTATAATTACGATCTCATTTTCATCCTATAGTATATCCAACACCGGCTTCGTAACCACAGTGCTTTTGCATTAAAATTTGATAGGAAACTCAAATTTTTTAGTACAGATAACTCGAAAACCAAGAGAGCTATAGATTATTTGTTATGTAACATTTTCGATTTATCTTGACGAAATTTTATTAAGATTAGTTGACCAGTCATCAAGTTATAGCAATAAGTCACTTAAGTTGGAATGAAAAATTCCTTAGTTTAAAGAGAAGAATCATGAAATCTGCTCTTAAAAAGTTTATCATATTTCTAATGTATTTTTTTTTTTTTGACTTAAAGAGAGAGACAGTTAAATTTGGCAATAAGGAAAATGTACTACATGCAAGAACTTTGATGCAAAAAAGTGACATTTTCTTACTTGGCCAAAGCAACCCAAATTTTAAAAGTTTCTAGTTTCTTAGATCGGGGATGAAAAAAATATTCTCAACCGTTGAAGCTTTATCTACCTTGTTGTTTTAAGATGATAGCACACACTAAACACTTCGCTTAGCTTGCACCAAAAAAAAAAACAAAAAGATTCGACTCACCAAACTGAGATCTCTGCAACAGCGAAATTTCCAATGGGGTTCCAAACGACTGAAAAACAAAGCACAAACTAACTGCTGATTTTTACAATTATTAGAAATTAAGTAAAAGAAAAACACTAAGCTTCACGCACTTTTAAAATCATTGTGACGAAAACTATTCCGAACAGCAAAGCATTTAAATAATTTCGTAGCCCATAGTACATATGTCGCAATACTTGAATGACAGGGAGGTAAGTAATATATATACACCCCTATCATGAATATCTGGAGGAAAACGATTCTCTCAAATTTTTTGTTTCTCGAGAGGAGTATTTTGCGATCATAAATAATTGAGGAATGGAAAACTTCATATCCAGTCAGTGCTACCAAAATATTTCCAATTACTTCCATTCAGTCCAAAATCACAGTTGCATTTTTCATGTTTGGCATTAGCTTATCAGTAATTTTGCATATTTGACATTAGCTTATCTGTCAGCTGAACAATTTTATAAATAAAGATTTAGTGCATTTATCTAAATGTATTACAAATAAAAAATCATCCTAAAATATAATATAGCATAGCTTGATAGCTTGCCATCTACTCCTTTTCATGAAGATTTTTACTGTATCCGAATTGGATTCCATGTACTGGACCAATATCAGTAATTGCCCTTTGTTTGTGTTGCTAGATCTTGTATGTAAATATGTTAAAAAATCTGTTTATCAAATAAAATTACAAAATATTGCTAGCGTTGACTCTTTCCTCATTAAATTCCTCGCCAAAAAGTTAGGTAACAAGATTTACGTGAAACGTCTAAAAATGGTCCCCAAAATAGTATTGCCAATAACCTTATTTGCCAGAGAATTTGTTCCCATTCCCCAAAAATCTTCCACGATCGCAAAACAGAGGATTGGAGAAAAAATCCGAAGGAAAGTTTATTCATGATAGGGGATGAATATAATACAATAATCAATGTGAGTCAAATAAGATGAAATGTGCTATTTTTTTCCATAGAAACAACTCAAAAGATTAGAACCACCAAAAAAACATTTTTAGATTCCTTCCGAAAGGTGCTGAGGAACATGAAGAAGCGTCATTCCAAAGAAATATTAATTAACAAAAAAAAGTATTAATCAACGAAAAACAATACTCATTTTGAAATGTTGGGCAACAATGATTTTTGCTAAAACTCTAATATGCTTTTTCGAAGGTTTTCGACGCGCTTAATTGGAATCCTAGCTCAGAATTCCTCAAATGGCTCCGGTTTTCGAGATACTCTAACCTAAAAGTGCGAAAATCACGATTTTGGGAGATATTGGAGGCAAATTTACATAGAAATGTAATTTTTTTTTTTTTAAATTATAAGAATTAATTTTTTTTTTTTGGCATTTCGGTAAAAGAATGAATTAGTGTAAAAAAATTTGGTACAAATAATGCATCATCTTAAAGCAAATGAATTGAGCTTTTTTGCGGTGCTAAAAAAGTTTTTACAAAGAAAAAGGTCAAAATTTTACAAAAATCGTCGAAAATTATTCAACAAATTTCTAATATTTATGTGTCGATTTTATGTCTTCTTGATTTACCTTTCATAAGATGCCCATATTTCGAAAAATTATTCTAGGATTCCCAACTTATACTGCTTTTTATAAAAGCTATATCTTCAACTTTCGATGGCTATGACTCCGAAGCTGTATCAAAGCGACACTTTTTGAACACATATTCTTTCTCAAAATTAAAGACCACGTAAAGAAAAGTAGGTTTAAAAAATAAAAAATCATTTTCGCTTAAGTAAACTTAAATCAAAATATTGAATGTCCCAATAAAAGCGACAAATTTGAATCTTATTTGAGTCTTATGCAGAATTTTTAAGAGCTGTGGGGCGCATTTCCTTAACTTTTTATTCCATATTTAATCGCAACATTTGTTTTTTACAATGAAATAAAAATATTTTTGTTTGACTTAAAAACTAAATTCTGTACAATTATTGACACTCTTTACAATCCCTATTCATTGGTAATGTTGCTTTCTTTGTCTACCTTAAGGAGTGGTAAACGAACTTACAATGAAAAGTTGAACACAAAAAAACTCACCAAAAATAACGCATCAGCAACCGCATACGTTGACCCATTAACAGCAACAAAATTCCTGCTAGGATATTAGAAAGATAAACACACAACAATAACAGCTTTTATATGAAATTTTGCTTTTAAGAAACAAACACTAATTTTGAACACAATTTTAAATATTGAAAATAAATTTTGAAAACAAAAAAAAATTTACACGCAAAAATAAACAAATAATATGTAGCCTTAACTACAGAGCTAAGGATCAGGTGGCAATGACCTAGCGCTTTTTTTTTTTGTCACACACACACAATAACAAACACAACGATGATTTCACAATTTTGTATGCAACTTTTAAAAGTCTAATATTTAAAGATTTTAAGATAATTCTGGGGAATTATTTTTAAACACTGTATAATATAGCTAATCGCACAACGAATTAAAATATTTTTAATAAATTTATTCACCCACGAATCATAAAAAAACACGAACGAAAATATGCGAAAGCTGATGATCTTCAACGCGTACGAGTATTAAATAAAACGGAAGTTCGAGCAAGCCGACGAACACACGAAAGAGAAGCCGAGATTTAAAGCGAAAAACAACAATGCAATTTACATTTAACACAAAGGTGATTGAAGCAGCAAAAATCGTAATTTCAGCATCTTTGTTTTTTTAAATGATTATTTCAAAGAATATTCTTAACTCTTATTTCACTATATTATAACCACAATAAATATTTACTTATTAGGAAGTTTTTGAGTACATATTTATGATTAATTATTGAACTCGCGATCACGAAGAAAAACAAAGAAGGTAAGCACGATTTGCACATTTATTTCAAACTGGCGGACGGTAGAGATGTGCAAGTCGCATCAAATTGGAAGTTTGTTACGTTAACGATTCCAGAGATGTGCAACTGCAAGGTTTTGCAAGCAATCGAAAAACTTAAATCCACGAACATAAACTTGGTTGTAATTGGGACTTCAATTCTTTTGATAATGGAATGTTATATTAGTACATACAGTGTTGGAAAAAATCAAAGGGACAAAGCTGGTGTTGTTAAGTTTTGTGTATATGTGTTTATGTGTTAAGATTATTCACGGTACACTTGTTAAACAGAAAAAGAAGAATGCATTCATTTTTTAAAATAAGTGGCGGAAGGCATGAAAGCTATGCAGCAAACAAGAAATGACAAATAGATGACAGATGGCGCTTTGGGTGCATATAAAGTTCACTTTGTACATATCATTGGCAGCATCTCTCATTGCTCAAGTGTTATGAGTGGCTGTCCACATCCATGGAATGGTCGGGGTTCAAACCTCAGTACAAATTAACCAAAACTGGTCTGATAAGGCTATGTATATAGTACCTATGTATATGAATATGTAATATGTTCTCAATCGGATTGAGATCGACAGACTGCGTCGGCCATGATATGATGTCAACTCGTTTTTCCACAAGCCAAGAACTTACAAGCCTTGAACTATGATTTCGATCATTGCCAAGTTGAATTGTCCAAGGAAGTGACATCTTCCACTCAGCAAATAGGAGAATAATTTTGCTTAAAATATTGTTATAGTCGAATACCATCAGAAAAACTAGTCCACACCGTTACATTCCGACCTCCGTGCTTGATTTCCGTAAACTTACAATATGGTCCGCGAATGTTAAATTTAGGTTCTCGTGATCATAATAGTCTTGCTTAATTATTCCTCGGGAAATAAAATTGTTATTCCTCGTCAACATGAGGAAACACCTACTTTTATTTAATCTTAAAAATCGCATTCTTCAGTATAGTATAGGCAACACCGCTCTAATTAGGCACAGTTATTCAAAGGACTAAGCTATTTTCAAGCAAAAATATTCATAGTGAAAGTCATTACTTGATTATAGAAGTTAATACATCATAGTAGCGCTGCATGAATCTTTTATGTAAATTAACAATATATCAACTCTAGAAAAATGGACCCATTTCTAATCCATTGCAAATTACAATAAGTAGGCCAGAAGTAATAATTTACGATCCTTTAATTAGTGTGTTTTTGGAAATCTACCTTTATTTCTCAACGTATTGTTATATCGAAATAAATGTTGGTAATAATTCAGCTAAAGTTACTGACTGAAATTGTTCGAAAAAAAAAACAAAAAATTAATTTACAGTCTTTGAAATTAAGCTCTTGTTTCTGTCTTTAGGATTGACGCACAAATATCTTTTTTTACGAAATATATTTTGTTTTTCAATTCAAAATTAACTGTTTTTAACTATTTAAGACTTTTTGCAGTGTATTATATTTAATATTTTATTCCCAAGAAAAAAATTTGTTGATTGCTGCGCCCAATGAACTCTCCAGTTAAGTTGGAAGTCAACCGAAATGTTTGGAAAGGCGGAAATGTTTATCTGAACATGGAACAAGATAATAATACTTATTATTTGACCTGCAACTACTGTAAAAAAGCTTCCAATTTTTCAGACTTCGATGAGTTCTTAGCTCATGCACGTGAAAAACATGGACATGGACCGTACCAACAGGTAAGCTTGTTTTTTATTCACAAATTACACAATCGTCAAATAAAGTTTCGCAGAGCGCTATACCAACTGTTGAAGACAGTAAAAAAGACGTAGAAACATTGGTTATAGATGACGAAGAAGAATTACAAAATTGCAGCCCAAGCGAACTACCGCTTGATGATACATTATCGGCATCTGCCAGTCAATATTCCGCTTTGCCTCTGTACGATCTCAATTTGGTTAAACGGGAATGCTTGTTGGAGATTATCGAATTGCTGAGCAAATGCCTCTGCATCTGGCATAAGCCTACACGTTTACGTACTAGTCGGAAGGAACGTTTGCGTGCGTATCAGCTGCTGCTTTTAAAATTACGAAAGTACCATCCGGAATGTGGTTTTAGAAACGTGCGCAGTATTGTGAGGCAACTGATAACGAACTATTTTAGCGAGCATACAAGATCGGCAGCTGAGCAAGGTGATGAAGAAGAAAACGATGACGATAAATGTGCAGTGGAAAAGAATGCCATTGACTCACAATTGATGTTTTTGGCTAAGTCAGATACCAACGATGAAGAGAAGGTAAAGCGAAATCTTGCGTGAGAAGACAAATTGTCTAGGTATTGTATTTAAATGATCGTCTTAAAAGATTTAATAAATTGACCGCTTAAATACCGCTAAAACTTAAATCAAATGCTTCTCATATTTCAACCGTCAATCTGTTTAGTAATCACTCAGACCTGAAAACTTAGCTCAAAATTTTATAAATCACCGCTCATTTAAATACAAACCTATTCCTTATTTAATCTTAATTCTAGTTTCCTATCGTATACCTTAAATAAATTTTCTTAACTTTCCGACCCTAGTTAAATATTCGCAACCATTGTTCCTTCTGTGCGCGAAATTTTTGCACAACCAATTCTTTGTGGACACACATGGTGGATGCCCACATACCAAAAAAATCATCTAAATTTTACAGTCCGACTGTCAGTTGTAGCAGTTGCATCACTGTCGACTATGATGAGCTTCTCCATAAGGACCACGTAACACGCACTAACAATGCGTGCAGTATTTCCGATTGCGATACTGATTGTTTTACAGAAAATTCAGAATCTGATTGGAGTGGGCGACTAAGCCAACCAAAAATTCGGAAATCCAAGAGAAAGAGCAAGAGACGTCGGCGTCACGCTAATGAGTCCTTAACAAAAAAGGTAAAACTTTGAAAGATTTCTACGAAAGCGATAATACTTATATAGTTTTATTTTCTCCTAGAAAAAAGTCATTGACTTAACGAGTGATACAGATTTGAAAGATATGGACAACGAAGACTACGGGGTATTGAAAGTTTACCAATTTTATACCAAAAATACAAAAAATTTCCTTTTTTTAGCCTTCAACTTACTTCCTCAGCGATTATGATGATAAATTCTTAGAAGATTTCATCGACTTGTATCAACAACAGGAGTGCCTTTGGAAAATGTCCTCGTCGGCTTATAGTAATAGAAAGTTGCGAAATGCTGCTTATGACGTTCTCTTAGAAAAATATCGTATCGACCGAGATATCGATACAGCAAATAAATCAAAAATCAAAGAACTAATTAAACGCTTACGCTACTTCTATGATCAGCTTAAAAAGCCAAATGCCAATTTATACCGTAGTCATATCTGGAAAAAGCTATCATTTATTGAAGATGGTCGCCACCGTAGATCTCAAACTGGCATGTCCGACGTTGGTGTTTCAGATTATTATTGCAACCACTGCGAAAAAGCTTTCAAGCGACAGCGATTCTTTTCTCATCACCAACTACAAATGCACCCGCCCACTGAGTGCGGTGATTGTTTGCAAAACTTTGGCAATGCGGACGATCTTAAAAAGCACATTCTCTGCTTTCATCGCAACGCCGTCACTTGTCCCTTATGCAAAACTTTGGATGTTGACTGGAAGTCACCAAGACATTTGGCTGAACATTTTTACAACAACACGTGTCGAATGTGTGGTGATATTTTTCACGATATTACTAATTTCCAAAATCACAAGATCAAATGCCAAGCGAATCATCGATTCCGATGTTGGCACTGTGATGCTGTCTTTGGAGGTACCTTAGAGCTTCGCAAGCATTCAACTGCTAAGCACAACGATGAACGACCTTTTAAGTGTTCAAACTGTGAGATAACATTTAAATTTTTCGCACCACTGCTGAAACATCGCAAGATACATAAACGCCTGAATGACTTTTGAGATTTTGGATTATCGGAGTGAAATGTATGGTCGCCAAGACTTAGTTGACTCTATCGTTTTTAGGTTGTAATAATAATTTTTTTTGTAAAAATAAAGCAAAAAATTGTAACATTTTTCGAGCTTTAAAAAAGGTCTGCTTTTGATTTATGTACTGAAAACAAAAACTTTATATTGAATTTCATTACTGCTGCCTAAAATTAGACCATTTTAGTTTTAAACTAAAAATTACTATAATTCATTTAAATAATTACACAAAACCTGCATGTAATTTTCAACATTATCTAAGTTAGAAATTGTTTCTTCAGAAAACATCTAAAAAACTACATGCAAATTTATAATTTATATCATTGAATTTTAAATGAAAAATTTTTGTACCAAAGACTTCAGCTCTTTGGAACAACAAATTAAATTCTACTACGTTTTTGGAGACAAGTGTCGTTATTAAGTACCTGTATATATCGAAAGCTTGACAACGCATTTTAATTAAAGCAACAAACTCAAATGACTAAGATATTTTATCCAAAACAAATTGTAGGTAAACACAAATAATTTTAAAAAAAAATACAGCTGAAATACAAAAAAAAATTAATTAACAAAGAAAGTAAATAATTGGAATCAAAAATATATTTATTTCTTAAAAGTACATAATAAAAGGGATGTTTTGACTTTGTTTAGTAGAAATAGCGTTCACGTCGAGAAGCCCTTGATTTTTTAGATTTACCACAGGGTCCTGGATTTACGAGAAGATACTCGGCAGGTTCTGCAATTTTAGAAAAGAAGAACATGTTGAGAAAGTTTTTTAATATAACACATCTGTGGCAAAAAGGAAGAACAGCTTAATTTGACTTAAGACAAATGAAGTGACAGCCAATTTTCCATTAGTTCCGAGTAAAATTTTCTTTAATTCTTAAGCAATTTCTTAGTACTTATATACTTAGCTCTTAATAATGCCCAAAAAGCGGAAAGCAAATTTCACCAAAAACTAATGGAAAATTTGTCATAATTCCATTTGTCTAAAGTCGACTTAAGCTGTTATTCCTTTTCGCCACAGATATGCATAAATAGTACAGTTTAATGAAGGTTTTAGCAACAGACCCGGAAAAAAATTAGCCTAAATTTATAAGCCTTTCAAATTTTAAAATTCAAATTTTTAACTGATTTTATGATAAAAAAAATCCTTTTGTTTCTACCTTTAATTTTGCTTAATTTTTGGTAAACTCTAATGGCTTCGCCTGGATACAATATCAAACTTACCTTCATTGTCTTTGGTGGCGAAAAGTTCACAGTAAACCCTATTCTCGAATTCACACTTATTTGGCATCTGGAATTGGACACCATTTCTAGATCCACAAACAGGTAGGTAGCTACGACCACACGGCCGTCTGCAGTAGTCAATTTTTTTTATTGGCTCCTCCTCCGTATCTGTGGGCTCCTTTATTGGTGAAACACTCGCACTCTCTACTATTGGACTTTCAACAGTACTTGCGGCATCACTATCCTGAACATTTTGTGCATTGACGTTGAAAATGGTAAAAGTGAGCAAAATTAAAAATACACCGTAAGATCCCATAATGTTCGATTTTTTGTGGTTTAACTCGCTTAAAGGTTGACTTGTTTTTGAAGTTAGTCCGCAGAATAACGCTTTATATAACTTAAAAAAAAAACCTTGTTTCAAATGTGAGTGTCATATGAGAATTGGATTTACGTACGTAAAGAACAACAAAATATAGAACAATCACTAAACAACTGAAACAACAAATGAGCTAAATTTAAGGAAAAACCATTTCAAAACAAATAAAAAAAATTCGGCACCTAAGTATATTGAGCTACGCGCGTTTTTGAGGAAATATACAAAAAAGTACATTCGCTACGACGAAACTGAGAATGAAAATCAAATAAGGTAAGTAAACATATCAAACATATGTAAGTAAGTTTCCAAGCACTGCACTGTTAGATATTCATAAAGATATTGATGGCGCTTATTCATTGATATTTGTAAGTTGTTACAAAGCAGTGATTAAGATAGAAACAAACATTGATTGACCAAAGTCCAGATCATTAAGAAAAAATATCTTAGTTTAATGCTGGAGTTAAGGTTGTTTGTTGTAGAGTATGTAAATTCCAACACACCGCCGGAAGAACTTAACAAATTGCAAATATAAAACTAATATTTTGTTTTATATCTAAATATGGTATACATATTTGAACAACTGAAAAGTTCTATCATCTCTTATTTAGTTCAATGACAAAAGTTTTTAAATTTTTTTTGTGCAAAAATTATACTCAAGGTTTTTGAACAAAGTTTCGAATTTTAAAATATCGGTCATTTCATGTGAAGCGTACAACGAAAAAAATTAGATTCTGAAATTTGTTCATATTAGGTCATATTTTAATTCTAAAAAGTGTGAAGACATAATTTATTAATTTTTTTTTTTGCAAAAGAACTAAGTTAATTGAAAAAATATTTGTAAATATTTCAGAAGAATCATCACATCTCCCAAACTATGGGTTAAATTTGAAAGATCTTTTCTTCAATATTGTAGCCCATTAAATTATCTCAGCGATCATCTCTCTTGCTGTTTTTCGTTTTGTTTTGATTTGATTTGTTATTTAAGTATATAAAAACTTGGTAGAGTTGAAATTTGGCAAGTGACTTGATGGCCGTTTCAAATGCGTTTACGCAGACCTCTAATGTAAATTTAAGTGCACGCATACATGACCTTTGCTTAAGTACTTTAATTTATTTCTTTCCTTAATAATGTAAATTTTATTGTGAAATTTTTAGTATATTTATGCAACCAACATTGAAAACGATTGCAACTTTCAAAATGCATGCTTAAACACATGTTCCAATTTATCAACTATTGGTAATTTGCATTTATATGGAAAAAAATAGCGACACAAGTTACCACCTCGTAAAATATTGCAAAATTAGAACTTTTTAATTTTACCAGCCAATTTACAATGAACTATGAATTGCATAATTATCTTTATACTTTAAGTTATATTTTAAAATTAAAATAAAAATATTAAAAAAGTCCGAAATCCTGATGTAAAATGTTTGCTTCCGTCTTACAAAAATAAATTCCAAATCTGATTTCAGAATTGAAAAAGAGCAGTAAATTTCCAAGAGAAACCACTCAGCCCAACATTTTCTTGCAAATTTGTTTCATTCGAAAAACTGCTCAGGAAAAATGCGCATTTCATTTACTTTAATTCTTTAGAAGGCTATAACTTGGCAACTAAGCCTCATTTGTGCGTTTTCATTCACACCTTCTAGAAGTACAATTAGGCCGAATGTCAGAATGTCACATTTATTTCCTTATCCGCTTCACATGAAACGCCCTATAGATATATGAATCCAAATGTTGACAAACAAAGTTTTTGGACAGAGTGAAGATTTATGCACACATTTTCAATTTAACTTTAATTTCACTTTAATGTCATTTTATTTGAAGTTATACATTTGAATTTCAATATAATAATCTCAAATATTATCCATGTAACCCTTGCGATTCGCAAAACGAAGAACTTCCAATATCTCTTTGTTAACGCTATCACCGCCAGCTTCAAGGGATATCTTACGGAACTCATCACCGTGCATATCTGTTGCGAAAAGGTGCGATATACGCTCACATTCTTCAGAGCTGCAGAGCATCCACGGAAGAAAGTGTAAGCATATCATTACACCATAAAATGCAAACTTTGAAAAATGTGCAAGGAAATGTTCATAACTAGAAACAAAAAAAAAGTTAATTTCGTTTCAATAAATTTAAATACTATGATAATGACTTATAATTTTCCAGTTTTTTATCAATATCAGCCAATTTCTGCTCATCGCTTATACCAGATTTTAAAACGCTTTCAAGTGTGCCAAACATCTCGGAGTGATAGCATTTTAAGACATCTTCCCAGACCTCCGCACGGCTGTGCGTACTTGTATTGAAAAACATGAAGAAAGCTATATCAAAAGCTGGTGAGGCGTACCGTAATTCCTACAAAAAAATATATATTTTTTTATCATTATTTTTTAATTCAAATAATTCATTAGCATTATGGTTTGAAGTACATACCTGAAAGTCAATCATTTTTGCATCTTCTACTTCATTGGATTCACCGCCATCAGCAGCATCCTCTTGCCGCTTTTTATAGCGGAAGAGCACATTGTTCCTATTGAAGTCACCATGCAGAATGACGGAAAAACGCCTATCTTCTTCATTTAGCTCACTACTTGTGCGAAAATGTTCTAGCAGTTGCGCTGGCTCCGCAAAGTATTTTTCTCTCATTCTTCGCAAATTTTCAATAAGACGCAAGTCATCAGCTGATTCTTTGTTAAAACTGTCAGTATCAATGATGCGATCGAAGTATTCATAGAATCGTTCGAATGCCAAACGATATAGAACCCTCCATAAATTTGTTTTTGCATCGTTTGGATCATTAGCGTTGATAAAATTTAGTGGAACGATTTCATTTTTGAATTGCTCCAAACGCGGATCCTCACGTATGCGCATTACATAAGTGAATGCATGATATTGACCCAAAGGTTTGGCCATTTTCAATAAATGATCACGTGACAGATAAAGCCTTGGTCCCATAGTGTAACCATATGGCTTTAGATTTTCTAAGACCAATACACACTCACGGTTTGTAGGAGATTCACTCAAGCCTGCAAAACAAGAGACATTAATTATAAAAATTGTCTTAGAAGTTATACATAGAAAATACTGTTAGTTATTTCCCTAATTTTTTTTTTCGAACTGCTCGCGGTATTCAATGTTCTTGTTAAAAAAATAAAATTTTGAATTAAAAAAAAAATTATTTTATTTTCAGTGTAGTTTGTCACCGAGCATTTGTAGACTTATACGAAAAATGCCTAACACTCAGGGTATAGAGTTACATTCGAAAAGAAATATTGTCTAATTATAATTACAATAAAATATATAAATAACTGGTCATATTGATAGCATTAACATATATGTACATATAATTAAAGAGTACCTTCAACATAGCCAAATTTAGCAACATAACTGGGTGCAACCCAATTCTCAACTTTTATGTCAACATCTTTTGCATCTTGCAACAGCTTCTTGTAGGTTGGCAATACTTTCGCGTAAATAAAAACTTCATTAGCGAACTGACTGTACGATTTGCTGGACTCACGGAATGCAACATCACCTCTCATGAATTTTGCGATTAGAACACGTTTCTTTTTCCTGTAATTAAAATGATATTTGTTTTGATTATCAAACGCAACGTTAAGAGCACTTAAAGCACTTGTATCAATTAAACTAATAACAGTGTTATCTTTGGCCGAGACAAAATTAAGTGCGATAAGTGTATTTATGTAAGCTTACAACAACAATAATATTAAGGCTGCACAAGGTTAATCAGAACTCCACTGAGTTTTTTCTAAGAGCTTATCAATAGTTCAGAATCTGCTCCTATGGTAAATACTGAAATCTTTAGCAATTTATTATAACTTCTAGCCGAAGAAAAAAATTTGTTTTCAAAGCAGCTCAACCGAATTTGATATAGTAAGACTTTGCGGGTTAGTTTATCTATATGAAAGAATAAAGCTGAATGAGTTTAAAGCTCTTATTTGAGGCAAGACACTACCTAAGTCTTTTAATTTGCATTTAGTTTATGTATCTCGAGAACCATCGAAGTTGTTATTTAGATTCTAACTATTACCAGCTTGTTTCTGAGATGACAGTTTTTTCATATCACAAAATGTTGTCAATGTGGCTAATGCAAAGTCAATGACAGCAAATGGTATAGGATGTAATAAGATTAAGACGGGTCCCAACCTTTTCAAGTTTCGGTAAGAGGGCGTGGCATCTCCCAAAAAGACTCACTCCATGAAATAAAGTTAAAAAATGTACTAAAACGAGTTCTTATTTTTTATATCTCTAATTAAAAATTACGAGTGGTCCGAAATATGCAAATTTTTATATCCTTACCCTTCTGTAGTCTTAGTCGTTAAATTTATGGTGTAGAGCGCTGACATAAATCCGTCCAATCCACTAGAATGCTCCACTTCAAAACAATCCAATGTTTCATTTTCCAACTTTCCCACGATTTCCTTAATCAAATATTTATTTATATAAACTACATGTTGATTTTCATCTTCAGTGGAAGACATTTTTCTCTCGGCTTAAAGTTTAAAAAAAAATTTGATGTGCAAATAGGTTGATATCTAAGATAACCAATTCAGCGAACAGTCTACGAAGCACTGCAGATATCAACACGTCAGTGATTACAGCTGATGTATTGTATCGTCGGCGAGCCCAATTTATTTCAATTAATAAACAATAGCGTTGGCAAATTGATAGAACTTGCGATTTTAATTTCCTTAACTTCTCACATAGATTCTTTTTTATTAGTTAATTTAACACTATGGATTGTATGATAAGCGAAAAAATGCTGTTGACGGATTAGCTTCCACTCTGTCACTGAAAAATTATAATTTATAAAACTACTTTCTGTAGGCGGAACCGCTTGTTTATAAATGACGTTTGGAACAAACGAAACTGTCAAAAATTCCTGTCCGAAGATATCCGCGAACAGAACTTCAGCAAAAAATTCAAAAATTTAGATATTTCATACGATTTCAACAATTTTGTATGCATTTTGACGCAAGATCCGTCCGATCTAAACGATGCGATTTCATCCCAGAGACAGTCAACTGATATTATGGTTACAGAGATGCCATAGGCTGATTTTTTCTATTTTATTTTAACATCTCGAACAGTGATGGCATTTGAGTTTCATGGAAATGTACTAAATTGAGATTAGGAATGTTCTTTTTTGTCATCAAAATTTGAATATAAGATCATTCGATTTTTCTTATGCATATTTTAGTAAAGTTTGCTAACATAAAAAAAGGCAATTATTAGAAATAGCCGAAATACACTGAAAATGCTCCAAAATGTACTGAAAATTCGTACATTGTACCGAATGTACTGACGCATATTTTTCACAATGCTGCGTTATCAAAAAAATACAAATGTTACATTTATTCCACCACTGATCTCGAGATGTCAACATTGACTGCACAACGAAAGCAAAAGGCACTTCATTGTTATACGACAATTTTAGGTCCGTTCGAGATCAAATAGTTTGTATTAGAAGTCTGTACAAAATATTAATTTTTTTCGAAAATAGTTTGTCTAGGCATTAAAAAGAGTAAATTGACAGCTTGCTCTATTAGACCTTGCAAGATTTTACAAATCATAGTTCTTACAATTTTAGGCTTAACTACTGGATCACCAAATCAAAGTCACTTTTCAGGGCTATAACATCTACTTAAAAAAAGCAAAGATAGCATAAGTTTCATACCAATTACTAAGTAAATTAAAACAACGTATTGATTCAAATTTATTTGCTATTAAATTATCAGAGCAATCTGCAGATCCTGAAATTTTTTTATTTTAAATGCCATGAACTACAGCTTTAGAAACTTTGGCGAGCATTTAGTTCATCAAACTGTTTGTCAAATAAGCAGATAATCAGACTTTTTCTATCGAACGATTTGTCAAATTTGAAAATGCATGATTTTTTATCAAAAATTGTATGGTCCATACGCTAAAATTTTTTTCAAACCACATTAATTTTTATGTTTGACTGACCTAGGCAAATTTGGAGTTTGAATTTAAGTCTTGTGACTAACTTTTCAATTTTGCTGTCCCAATTTTTGACAACTAAGATTTTGACATTTTATCTTTATAATAATTTTGCAGTTAAAATGTGCTTTAAATTGAGTGTTGCTCTAATACACAAATTCCTAATAAATGCAAGATTTTAAGTGCGTGAAAATGTATCACACACTTTTTTGTCAGCTGTTTAACAAAACTCAAGAATTTTTTTTTACTTGCTATCTGAGTTCTTGTCAGAAGTGCTGTAGCTACTACAATCAGTGATGGCGTTTTTGATTAATGGAAAATTTTTCTTAAATTGTCGCCTTGAAAAATATGCGTTATTACATTTGAAAAATTGATATTACATTCGGTACATTGGACGAACTTTCACTGAACTATTTCTAATCATTAGCTCATATTTTTTATTATTTTAGAAAACATTTCTGAAATATGCGTGGTATTCTAATAATTATCTTTTATGTCTTAGTGAGATTTGCGAGAAAAATGCGTAAAAAAATCGACTGATCTTTTTTGAGTAAATTTAAAAAATTTTTCTTGAAATTTTAGTAAATAAAATTTAAATAAATAAATGAAGTAAATAAATTTTTCATAAATTTCGGTGTGCATGAGAAAAAAAGTACACTCACCCTCTAAAAAGTACATTCAAATTTTCGATTCAGTACATTTACACAAAATCCAAATGCCATCACGAGCGTTTTTTCAGCCCGCGTTTTAGCATAACTACGATACTAGCAAAACCAACGATCGCTGCAACGCGTGTTGAAAAAACGCTCGTTTATTGTGCAGCCAATTGAATATAATTTTGTAATGTGCTGAAATACGCGTCGAAAAAACGCTTGATTGGCCCTAACTTTAGGCGTTGAAGAAAATATGGAAGGAATTCTGTTTGATTTCATACGATAACCTTTCGCGATTTCTCGTCACCCGTGCGTTTTCTGTTTTAGGCATTACTCTTTCTCAAGAGTAAAAATATATCAAATGAGGCACGCTCCAAATATGTTGTTGATTTCTGTTGCAAGTAGAAACTAAGTACCTCGAGAAAAGCGCTGGCAACACTGATTAATTTGCTTCTGACATTTAACACGTGTCTTCATAATTCATTATTCTCAATTCTCTTTGTCGTTCTGTGCGCATTTTATTGTGAATTTCGCTCATGAATAATACATTTTATTTCCGTTGCAAATTGTTTGCATTTTTTAATTAAAAATTACACAGTTCCAATTCGCGCAGGTAGGCAAGTGCAATTTTAGTTAATTTGTTGTAAAGACTTTGAACTGAACTGAAGCGGTTTTCTTCAATAAACTAAGGAAAACAAGTGTACCTGTGGCAGACATTCAACCGGACTGTAGGGACAAAAGACTGCAACTACCGCAGACAACAAGGGCTTCGCATTTATTTTTTAGAGAAATTTTTGATATTTTTATTGTGCCAAAACAAATAAGAAAGGCTTACGATCATGTCTACTAAAGAAGCAAATGGCTATGATATCGTCCAAACGCCTATAGCTGCTGCCACGGCTGGAAATGGTGACACCCCCAAAGAACTCCAGGACGGCCTCGCTTGCCATGAGCTTTTCGCTCAACGTGACGGTTTGACATACAAGTGAGTAGAAGCGAGCGCAGCGTCGGCAATATTGAAATATAATACTTTTAATTTGTTTTGTAGTGATTTCTTGATTCTACCCGGTTACATTGATTTTACCGCAGAGGAGGTTGACCTCAGTTCACCGCTGACTAAGAAAATTTCATTGCGTGCTCCACTGGTTTCTTCGCCAATGGATACAGTGACGGAATCTGATATGGCAATAGCAATGGCGGTAAGTGTGTTAGACATTAGGCTGTGAAATTTCGATCATAATATAATTTTTCAAAGGCGTAGAAAAAAATAAGTATTAAATATCTGACAATGGAGTAAAAACATGTGAAAAGATCACACCACAGATTCATAAGAAATGCTTCACTTGAATTGTGGTCGTTTGCAGCTAGATTTTGAATGACACCATTCGATATTCATATTGACCTTCTATATAGTACTTAGGCAAATAAAAAGAAATTACCCGCTAGTGACTGTTCGTACACTATTTTCTTTTCAAAGGAACCCCATTCCCAGAACCAATATATTTCGAAAATGGTCAATAAGTCATTTTCCATTTTTTTGTTTAACTGGAGAACTTGCAGATATCTGGGAAAATTAAACTTTTGGGCTTATTGGACAAAAGAAATTTCGTGTGCATTGCTTAGTCATTGAGATATCTAGCAATAATGGTGTATATATTGTTAAAATTTCGATAATCTTGATGTATGTAAGTGTTGCAACATAGACAAAATGTTTGCGTTCTTACAACTCTTAAGTTTCATAGTTTACGCCGAAGTCTATGTTCCTAAAACATAAAGACAGAGGTAATAAGTCTTGCATCCACAGCGATCATTAATTTTTAAATAATTGTATTTAAAAGCATTGAAATAATCATGTCCTTAACCTTATCTAAACTTTGTTTTACAGCTTGGTGGTGGTATAGGTATATTGCATCACAATTGTACACCCGAATATCAAGCCAATGAGGTGAATAAAGTAAAAAAGTATAAGCATGGTTTTATTCGGGATCCGTCAGTAATGTCACCTGAAAATACTGTTGGGGACATTTTTGGAGCACGTCGCAAAAACGGTTTTACCGGCTATCCCGTTACTGCCAATGGTAAACTTGGCGGTCGTCTATTAGGTATTGTTACCTCACGTGACATTGACTTTCGCGAAGATCAGCCTGAACTCAAGCTGGGCTCAATTATGACGACCGATTTAATAACTGCACCAAATGGCATCACTTTGCCTATGGCAAATGCAATTTTGGAGAAAAGCAAAAAAGGAAAATTGCCAATCGTCAATGAAAACGGCGAGCTAGTGGCGTTAATTGCACGTACAGATTTAAAGAAGGCACGTTCATATCCCAACGCATCCAAAGATAGCAACAAACAATTGCTAGTTGGCGCCGCTATTGGAACACGTCTTGAAGACAAAGATCGCCTCCGATTACTGGTATCGAATGGAGTAGATGTCATTGTGTTAGATTCATCACAAGGAAATTCTATTTATCAAATTGAAATGATCAAATATATTAAAAACACATATCCGGACTTGCAGGTTATTGGCGGAAATGGTAAGTGAAGAGAACAATATTTTGCTTTTCATATATTTTATTCAAGCAGTAAAACCTGAGAAAAGTGTTAATATACATATGTACCTTAATTGTGTTCCTTTCTTAGTCGTTACACGTGCCCAAGCTAAAAACCTAATTGATGCCGGTATTGATGGTCTAAGGGTCGGCATGGGCTCTGGTTCCATTTGCATAACACAAGAAGTAATGGCATGCGGCTGCCCACAAGCTACTGCGGTATATCAGGTTTCTTCATATGCCAAACAGTTTGGAGTACCAGTCATTGCCGACGGTGGTATACAATCCATTGGACATATTGTTAAAGCTATAGCGCTGGGAGCTTCCGCTGTTATGATGGGCTCACTTTTAGCCGGAACTTCTGAGGCACCTGGCGAATACTTTTTCTCCGATGGTGTGCGCCTAAAGAAATATCGCGGCATGGGCTCATTGGAGGCTATGGAACGTGGTGACTCAAAAGGAGCTGCAATGTCACGTTACTATCATAATGAGATGGATAAAATGAAAGTGGCACAAGGTGTGAGTGGCAGCATTGTTGACAAGGGTTCTGTGCTGCGTTACTTGCCCTATTTGGAGTGTGGGCTGCAGCACAGTTGTCAAGATATTGGCGCCCGATCAATAAACGAACTGAGGTAAATATTACGGCAATGTTTTGTCTGTTCTTATTTTAAACTTAAATTTGATTTGGCTTTTTTTTTGTAGAAAAATGATTTATAATGGCAAATTGCGTTTCATGAAGCGCACACATTCCGCTCAGCTTGAAGGCAACGTTCACGGTTTGTTCTCTTATGAGAAACGTCTCTTCTAACATAAGACCCCTGTTTCTGGTACCTATCTCAAGACAGCGAATACGAAAATGGCAACGTTTAGGCAGCAGCAGCAGCAGCAACAACAACAGCAAATGACAACACATGAAAATCAGCAAGAGCAACAGCAACAATTTATGCAAATGCACTACAAACGTAAATAAAAATATGCATATACATAATACATATGCATACGTATTATTTTTATTTAGCAGAAATAGTGTTTTACGCCATAAAATAGTTTATAGAAAAAAAATTTTAAAACAAATGTAACATGACACCAAGGAATATGTAATACGTTTTTGTTATATCATGTTACATGTTGTAGTTGGATATTTGTTTGTTTTTATTTTTGACTTGCCCCACTTTCAACTCTACACTGTTAACTATACCAGTTAAGTTTTGCCAATAGTTTTATAACTGAACAAGTATTTTAAAATACTAAGATTATATACATCTTTTTTACATTATATTATGTATTAAACAAAACATACCTTTAGTTGTAAACAAACAAACAAACACATGCTATATTAAAAGAAGCATAGCTAACATTAGGGGTAGGCCTAGTCTGCTCAATTGAATGTTGTACGACTAAAAAAATAGTGAATTTGGTTACATTTAAAATAACCTTAAATAGTAGCTTAATATTTTTTATAATTTATTGGAATTTAATTGATGCCACAGTTTCAAAGTTGGTTTCTCAAGAAACCCATATTGAAAACATGCAAAAAAAAAAGCAACCTAAAAGTGTAAAATTCCCTATACTTTTTTAACATGTTTTCTATTCCGTAGCTTATTTAAATAAAAATTTATAGTTCTGAAACTCTAAGAGCATTGATTGTCAAATTAGCATATACTTATATAAATGTTATAAATATGAAAATAAAAATTTATGTTAAATGGTTAATTTATTTTTATCATTTCAATCTTATCAAATCGACAGTTCTCGAATTTCTTAGGGAGGGAATCTTTTTTAGCAGGTCGAAAATTTAGATCCAATTTTCCTGGCACTTTCAGAGGTTAAGCTCCACATCACAAACATTAGTTCTTAGATAAATTCAAACGTTAATTAGATGACAAAAAATTAATTTCACCAATCGGAAAATTTAAAAATTTTTTTAATGTATCTATGTATGTATATCGCCAACGATTCTTATCAGAACAACCATCATCCCGGCAATGCTAGCATTAATTTAGACTAGCAACAACGATTTTAATTAGCAATTGTGTGCAATCACGCTTAACGTATGGCATCTGGAATCTTGCTGTGACAACAAAACATTTTCCCTGGGCAAGCAGATGAGCATAGAAAGTAACTCTCAAATTATTGCCTGCAAAATGTTTTACTATTTTTTGTCAAACGATAACATCATTTAGAGCAACAAAAATATTCTAAATTAATAGCAATTACTAATATAGCAACAATTTACGGAGAACCAATGACTTGCTGGACAGAGGCTGCGAGAAAGTGCTAATTGAAAACGCAAATACAAACAACAACAAAGTAACAATATATGCGCACGTTTTACCGTGAACCTGAGCTACATTACCATCGTTCCATAAGTGTTATGTGGTTACTGACTGCTGCCTCGTTGCTTCCATGTGCTCGATCGAAACTAGTTGATGAATGCGTTGAGCGATTTTATTTTATGGCTAAAGACGCGTAAGTCTCCTTCGTACTCGGTATAAAATATTTGAAGTTAGTTAAGTTTACTGTCCCTTATACTAAACTATTACCATATTGAGCATCGATGGCATACCAGGCTAAGTCCTTTAACACAAGATCAATGAGGAATTCACAAATGAATTTGAAAAATTAAATGATTGAAGGAAAAAATTAAAAAATGCTTACCGCGGCATGTGCGATCACCATATTATACAAAAGCCCTTATTTCTTAACCCTCAGCGGCACCACTTCATTTGTAAAACAATCCGACACATTGGGGTCTTTCACGCCCCACATTGAAAAAAAAAGCTTATAAATAAGCGAATTTTCAATTCCAGGCTTCATAACTGCGAACGAGTTTTGAGATGACTTTACTCTATGAAATTTAATGATTATTAGAGATATTTTTAAAAAAAATTTTATGCTGCATGAGGCTAAACTTGGGAATTTATTAATTCGAAAAATGACTTCAAAATTGCCGTGGAGTCGTTCACGACCCCATGGTGCCGCTAAGGGTTAAAATGATTTTCGCAGACAATTGCATATCACCTTTGAACGTACATAGGTAGTACTGCTGCTGCCAACAACGCCTCCTATTTAACGCCGTTCCTCAACTACCACACTCCACGACCAAATACAACACCAACTATACCTAGGGGCAACCAAATCAAAATAAAAACACCCAAAATATACTTTAGAACCAGAAAAAACAATTTGCAAAGCTATTTTGTTTTTGATAATCACTGCGGGAGCATAAGATCTATTTCGATAAAAGAAGAAACCATTTTATCAACCCACTCATAGCAAGTGGTTGGAATTTTTTCACATGTTCTCAGAGTTAAAACATTGCTCGATTTCGTCAATAACTATAAAAAAAATTTCCAACACATGAATTTTTAATGTTAATCAAATAAATTCCCTTTCTCTGTATAAAATTCCACCTTAGTTCTATTTATAAATTGCAATTTTTGCAGTTTCGACTAATCAGGTGGCAACGCTAGTCAACCTGTCACTTTATTTGGAATTTCCTAAGTGCGTGCGCTTCTTCACAATTGTTTCTCTAATTAATAAATAAATAATAATATAAAATTTACGAAAACAGTGAAATTTAGTGTCTTAATACGATTTTGGTGATGAATTTAACAAAATATTTAGTGAAATTGCATGAAATGCAAAATTTATTGAAAGTGGCGTTGGCGGCAGAGCTGCGACTGCGAGTGTGGTGGGTATTGTTGTTAGTTACTAAACTTAATGAGATTTCAGTGGAAACTGTATCAATTGGTAATAATCGCGAAAAGTGTTTTAAATTTATATAAAATTTTTCAAAACTTTGCAAGTGCTTGTTTTATAATTAAAATTAATTCGCTGCAAATTGCTTGAAAATGTTAGTGCATTGCAGTTGTTGCCAAAACGCTACAGCAAATGTTGCTTATTCAGTGCCTTCAAAATATTTCGCCCAGGACAGAGATTCTACACTTTTGTAAGGAAATCAAAGGTCCTAATCGGTTGGTGTTTCCTGCTCTGTTTTCAAGTAAGTGCTTATTACCTCTTTTTAATACAAAGCCCTAATAATTTTTTCTCCTGCAAATGTCCTATGTACAATCTCATTAAATAAATTCCCTCGAATTCAGTCGAAATTAGTGTACATGGGAATTGTTCGCATAGACCAGTGGCACTCTATTTAAAATATTTATTTATAAAGTTGCAAGCCAATCAAATTTAATATCACTTAAATAATTTTTCTTTGACGCTTTTTTAAAATTGTAGGGTACATGTCTTATACGCTTAAGGATACTACCCAGAGCCAGTGGCATACGGTGCATATTTGACACCCGGGAGAAAAATTGAGTTGCCACCCCTACATACAAATGGTTGCGCCCGGATGGGCCACCCCCTCACGCCTCTCCCTAGGTACGCTACTGCCCAGAGCCGGACTTAGGGGCGCAAAACTCATGCGGTTGCTGTAAGGGGGCCTCGCGTCACATTTTTTTTTGGGAAACTTTCGATGAAACGCTTTTGAACTGTTTAATAGAGTCGTAGACGCTAGCACAAGAGTTTTTTTTTTTTGTTCTGGGTTAGTAAAAGAAATTTTACGGTAGAAGATGAAGGACAAATTTGCTGTTGTATTAAAAAGGAAAAATTTAAGCAAAGCCAAAGCGGTGATTATTCACGGTGGGCCTTAACCAAGCTTTAATAAAATTAAATTATTTAAATTAAATTATTTGGGATGTAGGTTAGGTTAGGTTATGGTGGTGGATTGGAAGCCCCACATAGACACTTTGGTCCATAGTGATACCACATCTCTCAAGATTTAATCAGTAAAATTAGTTGTCTGGTTAATGTTAAAAGTATTGGTCCGCCTGGCGAAATCATATAATCTTTGGAGTTTTAATTTAGCAACATCGTGCAATGAGAATAAGACAGCTTGTCCAAGTGAACTAAGCCTTGTCCGAGCGAGTGCAGGGCAGTCGCAGAGCAAGTGCTCTAGCGTTTCTTCTGTATTTGGTTCCATGCAGTTCCTGCATAAACCATTTACAGTCATTCTCATTTTAAGTGCATGATGGCCTATAAGACAGTGTCCGGTTGTAACCCCTGTCATGAGACGACAGTCATTCCTGGATAAAGATAATAAGAATTCTGTTTTGGCTCTATTCACATTAGGCCAAAATATTTTTGTTATTAAGCTAGCTGTACCCAACGTGAGGTAGCTATTGTTGACAAGTAGATGTCTGCTTTTGAGTTAAAGTATTGTATTGGTGCTGCGATATTTAAAGGCAATGCATCCATAAGCGCTTATAGTTTCGCTTGTTCGTCCGCCATCACGTTACCGATGATGCCTTGATGTCCGGGTACCCAGTACAAATAAACGTTGTTATTGATGCTGAGATCTTGTAGAGATTTATAACATTTGAGAACTGTTTTTGATTTTATTATGTTACCTTGTAGAGCTTTTAAAGCGGCCTGACTATCCACATATATGTTTATACGACAGTTACTGTTGCCCCTTAAAATGCTCTCTGCTGCTTTTTGAATTGCGATTATTTCGGCTTGAAAAATGTATCTTAGAGTCGATATATGCAAATACAAAGGAAATCCTTAGGTTAGGTTAGGTTAGGTAGGAGTCGCAGTCAGTTACAAAACCGACTCACTTAGACCAAGTTTGCTCCATTGTGATACCACAGGGTACTTGATTATACCCTCTCATTGAGCCATCCAGATTTCGTAATAAAACTAAATAGCTGACCTATGCTAACATGTCTAAGGTCCTCCAGGTCATCAAACAAAAACGAACCAAGTGTTTTGTGGCGTTTTCTAGCAAGTGCAGGGCAGGAGCAAAGAAAATGTTTAATGTTTTCCTCCTCCTCCATATCCCCACAACTTCTACAGTAATCAAAAGACCGAATACCTAATCTCTCCGCATGTCTGCCGATAAGCCAGTGGCTAGTTATTACTGCAATAACTGACGAGACACTGTGTCTAGTGCGGAATATCAGTTCTAGAGATTGCTTAGCGTTCCATTGCCTTGTTATATTGCAAGTTAACCCTTGGGTCCATCTAATGTTTGCCTTTTTTATCATGTCTTCTTTAAGCAGTAACTTGCAGGTAGCAAGTGGCATGCCAACACCTTCCTTGTCTTGAGGAATTTGTGCAGTAGTCCCCTGCCTAGCAAGTTCATCAGCTTTGCAATTGCCATCAATGTTCCTATGCCCAGGCACCCAGATGAGGTGAATGTTAACATGCTGAGCCATCTCATTTAGAGACGAGTGGCATTGTTGGGCCACTAGAGAGTTTAGGAAGACTGATTCCAGGGACTTAATAGCAGCTTGACTATCTGAATAAATGTTAATACCCTTCTTGGAAAGAAATCCTTAGAACTTTTTTTTTTAATCCCAAGTTCTGTTGTTTTTCATCGATTGTAACATGCGTATTAAATTTAAAAAAAACATCCAAATTAGCTTTACACGTTAAAGCACCTCGAAAGATTGCACCACAGTCCAAATTTCAACCCGTTAGATGGTCAGGGTTCTTAGAAAGAGTCATATTTTATGTCTGAAAATAACCGTTTTTAGCTCATTTTAAAAATTTTAACTCTTAAAGTCCACAATTCCAGTTTTAAGGTTGTGGATATAACTTTGTAAAATATAACAACTTTCAAAATGGTACCCCAAATCGAGGTATTATTCATAATATTTAAAACAGGCTTTATTTGGGTTTGATTTGAGATTTGGTGAGACTTTGTCGAACCCCCACTACCCCTATTATGATTCACGTAATTTATGGACGGCCCCTTATGCGTACATAATACATATTACTAAAGAAACAGTAAATATGCAATTAAAAAAAAAACTCTAGGAATTTTTTTTCGTTTTTGTTTTTATTCTTCGAATTGAAAACAAATTAATCATTGAGGGTATTCTTCTAAGCACGAAGATATCTCGAGAACTGTGTAAACTGAGAACATTTTCAGGTCTTGAAAAAAATTTGTGTGGAGCAAAGCTTACGCAAGCTTCGAAAACATTCGAGGCAAATTTGATGAGAATTCGGAAAGAAAATCAGTGTTACCGTTTGTCGAAACATTTTGCTGCCTATTTGAAGTCTCTTTTGAAATTTGCACATAAACTTAATTTTACGATTTTGAAATACATTAAAAGTGCAATTCTCAGAATTTTTATTTTTTCTTATTTGTGTTTTGATTTTTTGTTATAATTTTGTTTATAAAATTCGGTCTAAAAGGTTTTGTTGAAATTTAAGTAAGCTTTCATTTAAGGAAAAATTGCTCATTTCCGGTAAAATTTGCGATCTCTAGCCATATTTGAAACAAAAAATATTTGAAAAGTTTTTTTTGTTGGGCTTTAACTTAAAATATTAAAAAACGAAAATTTTTTTTTAAAATTCGGGCTCCAAATGTTTGTTGGCATTTCAATTGGCTTTAATTTGAAAAAAAAAAATGTTAACTTCTGACAAGATTTGCATACTCCAAAAAAATGTGTAACCGAAAGCTCGATTTAGGAGCACTGTGCAGGGTCAGGTAATACTTACATGTATCAGATGATTTAACTCGATGCGCTGCCAAACGGCTTTCTATTTTGTTTTTTTAAAAATATCAATAGTAAAATTAACAAGTTAAGGTGTTATCTTCGGCCAGGCCGAAACTCACATACCCTACACTGCACTGAAATAACCTTTTAAATAAATGTTCAAAAGACATTGAAGAGGTTGAGTAAGTCGAAAAAAATGTGAAATGTTAGAAAGATTGGCAGAGGTTGGAAAATGTCGAAAATAAATGCAAAATGTTGAAAAAAGTTGAGAGAGGTTGAAAAACTCTAAAAAAGTTGAAAAAGGTTGAAAAATTTTTAAACAATTCAAAGTTGATGAAAAAGTCGAAAAAATAAAGAAACTTATGAAGGAAGTTGAAAGAGGTTGAAAATGTCGAACAAATACATATAGGATATATTGGAAAAAGTTGAAAGGTTGAAAAAGTCGAAAGAATGTAGAAAATGTTGGAAAAAATCGAATAGAAATGAAAATTTTGAAATATGCCACGCCCACTTCTCCAGTTCCGCCCACTTTTGGTACAATAAATTATATTCGCGATCGACATCATCATATTAAATTTTAGCTCAATAGCTTGTATAGTTTGCGATATATGCTGCAACAAAAATTCAAAATTTAGGGCGGTGGCACACCCACTGGTACAATCCCGCCCGGTTTTGATCCAGAAATAGCTTTCCATAATCAAACCCCTAACACCAAATTTTAGTATGATTGCTCACATATTTCGATAAATATGCCACTTACCGTATTTTATTTGTATGGGAGGTGCCACGCCTACTGATGCTATTTCAGCCACTTTTGATTCAGATATGCCCTATAGCGACAGAAATACATACATTAAATTTCATACCAATTGCTGCAATAGTTCACTTAAAACAGCGCTAACAAATTTATGTTAATATGGGAGGTGCCACGCCCACTGATGAAATCCTGTCAAAATTGATTTATTTTTAAAGCTTATAGTAACTGACATCTATACACCAAATTTTATGAAGATTTCTCTCATAGCACACTATCTATAACGATAAACGTTTTTTGCTTATATGGGAGGTGCCACGCCCACAGGTACTATTGGACCAAATTTTTGTAGTAAGAGACCTTATAGCAAGTATATCTGCCTCATTAAGTTTTTTAACGATTACGTTGTTAGTTCTTTTAATATAAAGTTTATAAATACTGTGGGCGGTGCCACGCCCTGTAACGAGATTTTTCAGTAAAGTGGCTGAGCTTGTATTGATGACTGCTTTCAGCGGCATCATCTCCTAAATTTTTATGGATATCGTTTGTGCGAGTTTTGAGATATACGGAATCAAAATTTTTAACAGTTGAAAAGTGCCACGCCCACTTTTTCGATTCTGCCCACTTTCATCACAATTCAAGATATATTTTATATGTATCCGTTTACCAAATTTAATCGCAATATCTTGAACGGTTTACAAGATATGGTAGTATTAATGATAAAATTTAGGGCTGTGCTACGCCCCTGTACAACCCTTTGGAAACTTGAAACCCAGCCTAATCCTAATTTGGTTCACATGTGCACCAAATCACCAAGTTTCATCAAAATCGCTGAAACTTTTTTCAAAATTGGCCGGGGTAAATATACATTGAGTAAGGGCGGTAGGCGTGTCTGTCAACCGATTTTACCCATTTTCAATAGCAAGATGCCTGCAAGAAGATGTGACCTGTGTGTGATAGTTTCATTCAATTAGCTTTCTTGGTTTTCCCGTAAAACTGATTTCAACAGACACCCAGACAGACAGACAGACAGACAGACAGACAGACAGACAGACAGACAGACAGACAGACAGACGGACATCGCTAAATCGACTCAGGTGGTGACGCTGATCAAGAATACATATACTTTTCCATACCTGCCACGCCCCCTTCTATGTGTTACAAATGGAGAGACAAAGTGAATATACCCACGGTGTAGGGTATAAAACAAAAAAACAAAAATAAAATTAAAAATACATTTACAACCTAAAAAGTTCAAAATATTTTTGGAAAGGATGTACATATACATACATATTTTAAATTAAAAAGCAAAAAAAGTGTACTTAAATTTTGAGCTGTGTAATTTCGAAATCATTAAAGGGCTGATGGTAAAGCTGCAACCACAAGTGCTTGGCAATGAAAAACTCCCTTCAAAATAAATCGAACGAATGGTCCGTCATTTGGGAGCGTCCATAAGCCACGTTGTTAACTTTTTTCTTATTGCCCTCAAGGGCGTAGCAAGGGGTTTCGGGGTAGGCCTGGCTCCAACTAAAATCCTCCTGGCACCACTTAGAAATTAAGTTCTCTTTCAAAATCGCGTGTCAATTGGGACCCCGCAGCTAAGGGGCCGTGAGATGTTTTTTTTTCAAAAATTCGAACCCCACTCCCCTTGGTGAGATTTGGTGAGTTCTGACGGAACCCCCACTCCCCGCCTCCTTTCTGTGAGACTTGCCTTATTATTTTTAAATGTAATCTGCAATAATAATGTATAGTCTCTGCATTAAAAAGTTAACGTTAGATTTTTATTAATCCCCCTCCCCCTTGGTGAGACTTTTCTGGGCCCCCTCCCACCCTATTTTGACTCACGTAATTTATGGACGTCCCGTCAGGTGAAATTCTTTTGGTACGCACTAGTTGACTGAATCCCATGTGTAGCTTATTGCTTTTTTCCTTTAAACCTCGGTGCTTCGTAGTTTTTTTACAAAGTTAGACGATAAATTGAAGCGTATGTTTCCAATTTCAATAAAAAATTTGTCACGCACATGCCGCACTACACAAATTCGTGTCAAATTTTGTCAGTTTGGATGCCTGTGAAAAACCTACTAAGCACGTGCTCAGTCCCTTTCCCAAACATAGTTCAATCAACACAGCTTTCTGCCGAATTCCCTTAGATAAGGTTACGTGGCTTATGGACGCTCCCTTGCGGGCGTGTTAACGTATCTACTCGGTTGCTATTTCATTGCTATTTCGTTGTAAACAAACTGTATGCCGTCGGTGTATTTGTTGTTATCGAAAGAAAAGAAAACAACACAATAACAAAAATAGCACCGGTAGCTGAATTTCATTCATACCAATCGCATACCAGCGTTCATACCGTTGCCATCATATTTTGCTGTTCGCCTGGTGTCAACCAAATAATTCAAATGTCGTGTTGGCTGTTCCAATTAAACCAGACCGAACCACAAAGTTCCGGATGGGCAGTTGCGACGAACGAACTTTGTTTTGAACGCAGCTTCATATGCATAGGTCGGACAGTATCCAAAACAAAATTAATTTCAACAAATTGTTAGTGTGAATTGCATAGGTGGGATCCTTTTTAATTCGCTCTGAATTCAGCAGCAATTTTCACCACGCCTTCAATAATCTGAACAATTTATTTGATGAATATCATTTGTTCTGTGCACTGGGCTCTCATGTTTTTTTTTTTCGCTGTTGTTAGTGAAGTGGGGCTATTCAATAAATGCATAGTTCAAACTTAAGTTTTTGTGAAAATAGGCATATTTCGTGGATTTATCATTAGCAGGAGTACAAAATTTGCGAATATGTAACTTTGGCACGGTTACAAAAGCAAATTCGATATTTCATTTTGTTTGCGGTAGGCTCAAGCAACAAAGAATGTTCGCAGTGGCGTAGCAGTACCTTCGGAAAATCTGGGCGACAACAAATTTTAGATCTCATTTTTTTGTCCAACAGTTTGGTTCAACAATAAAACAATCTTTGGTGCCCAAGAAGACCGCCCACCCCCGTTCACTTGCGCAATATGCAAGTAATATGTAGTAACCAATAAATAAATTTATAGTAATAGGTAGTGAAAGATTTTTCAGTACCCATAATGTTGATGTTTTGTTAAATTGCAAATTTTGTTTGCGCCGTTCACAGGTTTGATCTAGGGAACTGATATTTTAGGAGATTTTCTCTAGGTCCAATACTAGAACATAGGTCTATGGGAACGATAAAAAAAACTCCACTTAGGTTTGGGCGTGGCTTGAAAGCAGTGTGTGGCTCCTTACTTACAATTAAAATACTTAAAACGCTACACATATCTTTGAATGTAAAGCATATTTTTTCTACGTTTTAGTAAGTCCGTTTTTTTTTATTTTTTGTCAAATTTCAATGAAATTGGACACTAACTCCGCTAGCGCCGTTTATGGGTTTGAGCTAGAAAGCTGAAATTTTGTGAGAAATATTTTTAAGCACAATGCTAAAACATATGCAAAAAATAAAAACAAATCTATAAAATTTTCAAATTAAACACCCTAATGTATAGTACATGAAAAACTTAATTCTCACAATGGATAAGAACTTTTGGCTCATACCATCATGTACATATGTTCCCGGATTCGGGACTTGTTCTTATGCCTTTCTAAGCTTTCTTTTCAACAGAAACGTTCTATAATTATGATCAAATAGTTTGCACATGGCTATTTTCATTCTAATAGTTACAAATAATATTTTCAAAAACCTTAATATCCCGGAATATGGTGCATTTAGCTTGTTACTAAGTTTAGTGAAAAATAGAATAAAGTGGAGCACTCCTATGTGTGCTTTTCAAAGTTGAATTCAACTACATACATATATGGAACTGCTAACATGACTTTGTGTTTCGGTATAAATTTGCCACAGATAATTTAATAGGCTGTGCTATGCACAGTGTTATAAATCACACGAGAATTTCGAGATTTTCCAAAAAAAAAAGGTATTGGAGGCCTATAATTTTATTGTTGGCTTCTAATATTAATATATTAAATACCAGTAAATAACGGTACCCAGTGTAAGCCAGAACACACTGTAAAAATAGTTAAATACTTAGGCTCAAAAATTATCGTGTGGGGTTTCTTTTCTTATTATGGCGTTTGTCCTATTTATAAAATTGATGGCATTATGGATCAGAGTATTAACGTCGAAATAATGCAAAACGTAATGTTTTTCTACACCAGTCCTAGCCGATTTGATTGGATTTTTTTTTCGACGGCACCACAATTTCGCCATCAACTTGTGGCGATATTTTTTGTTTTCCACATCTTCTCTCCTGATTTCTACATATTTGATGGCGGTAATTGTCTTTTTTGTTGAGCACGATATAATATCTTTATAAGATTTCCTTTCTATCCTCAACTTTAAAATTAATTTTCGTTACATGAAAAAACATGGCCACATACTTTAAAACCCGTTATCTACGAAGTTGAGATCTTGTATTATGAGATTTAAGCTCCTCCATAAGCCCCTAGTAATAAATTAGTGTTCAAATTGTTATTCAGGGCTTGTGGGGAAAAAATATATGAGACTTTATAAGATTTACGTGAAGGTACTGCTGTTTTCATGTTCACAGCTATATATGGCTGAACTTTATTTCGAAAACGAATACGTCGATTTTAATGAAACTCATATGTGAAAGTAATTAAGACTGGGCTTGGTTGTAAGTTCTTAGAGACTCTAACAGCGGCCTGGCACATCCCTAAATTTTAGTTTTTATTACATCATATCTCGTAAGCCATTCAAGATATTGAAATGAAGTTGCAGATTGTCGGTTGTAGATCTTAAATATCTTAAATTGTACCAAAAGAAAGCGGAATTAAAAAATTGAGCGTCGCACTTTTCAACAATTAAAAATTTCGATTCAATATTACTCGAAAAATAACCCTGAATGCAGTCATCTGGACAAGCTGGTAAAACTCGTTGAAGGATGTGACACAGCCCACAATATTTATAAACGTTATAATAAGAGAAATAACAACTAACTAAAGGTATCTCATAACCAAACTGTTTCGACATTTATTAACTACTTTAAAATTATTTCAATATTTTCCATGTTTTTTCGACTCTTTCAGCCTTATCAATTTTTTCGACATTTTCAACCCTTGTCAACATTTTCCATAGTTTTTTGACTTTTCTAACCTCTTCCGAAGTTTTTCCTCAGTTTCCATATTATTTTTTAAATTTTTTGGTCTTTCTCACACTTTCCAACAGTTTTCACCTTTTTAAATTTTTTCAACCCCCTTCAACTTTTTAATTTTTCACATTAAACCAAAAAAAAAATTTTTTGTTGATCCGCAAATTTCAAGCAAAAACTGTTAATACCGAAAGATATGTATTTCATTATGTTCGAGACGAAATATTTACGATTCGGGATAAGAGAAATAAAGCTCGAAAATTGCTTCAACTTTTTCATTTTGCTTTTGTATGAGATAAAATTAAATTTACTTTGATTAATATTATCTCAAACAATAACGTGAAAAAGTACACTCAAAAAATTTTATTTACAATATCATTTCAAGCATAAAAAAAAACATTTAAACTTTCGGAAAATGAAAAATCCAGAAAGACTCAGGACTTCTTATTAAATATTCATGTACAAAATCTTTTATTTCACATTATGATCGATACTATAAAGAAACACGACAATTTTTTTACTTGAATTTTGTTTGAAATTTTAAATATTGCTGCTCATTACTTTGGCAGTTATGTCCGTGGAAAACAAAAATTGGAGTGAAACTTTCTTACCTAACGAAGAAGAATTATTAGAAAATTAAATTTTGAGCTGAGATGGTTCAACAACATAAAAAGTCATGGTGGTACATTTAACTATAAAAGGAACAAATATATACATACATACGTATGCATGTACATATGTATGTAGTTCTTAATTATGCCATTGCAATAAATGAAACGTCGCTGCGGTTGCTAATGACCACTACATCCAACGCTTTTTGATGATTTTATATGTCTGCTACTGCCAAACAAGCGCGATACCCGCCCTGTTTGTTCTGTTTGTAAAATGCTGTGCTCCTGTTCCAAATTGATAATCATTTGCATAAAATTGTGTTTGTGTGAGCGAACTTTGTGGAAGGTTTCTTCAAATAAATAAATTTAGTTAGTTACCCCAAATGTTTTTTGTTTCAAAAAAAAAAAAAATATTTCTCTTTCACATCTCCCGTGTAATGCAATAAATTTTAATTGACAAATAGGTACATATATGTATTTTTACATATGTACATTCATGCATATTTATGTTTGTATGTGCAAGTAAATTGGTGTTGTATAGAAATACAGCAAAATGAAAGATCCAGCACCCGGCACAAAATTTGGTTTTCAATATCCGATGATGATATAGTATGTATCTACATATACACGGTTAGAAATTTTGGAATAAATTTTAATACTTTTGGGCTTACATATGACTACACCAGAATTGTATTAAAATTAAATACTGTATAGATATTAAAATTCATTTTTAATACAAATTTGTATTAAAATTTAATACTCGTTTTTATTAAAATTTAAAAAAAAACAATATGTAGTATCCACTGGGATTCGAACCTGGTTCCCTTTCTATACAAGGGTTGCATGAACATTTTAACGACATCAGCCAACGTAGTATCATATTTACGTTGGCTAAATGTAATACTTGCGATAGCATCAAATGTTATAAGATATCGTTTTAATGTTTGAACAGTATTAGAATTTAATACAAAATGTATTACAAAATCTTGTAATATATTCAAAAGTATTAAATTTAATCAAAATTGTATTAAAAATCTTTGTAATACTTCGCTTGTATTAAAATTTATTCCAAGATTTCTAACCGTGTAGCTGCGGTCAAAATAATAGAAACGGGTTGTCATTTATGAATTGGAAGAAGATATTTCGAACAACTGACTTTTTTTTTCTTCTAATATTTTAAAGTATAGTTACTTGATAACTACACAAGATGAGCACATGACAAAACATAACGGTACTTTTTAAGTTTGCTATTTTATGGAGTAATTTGTAATTTCGAGCGATCAAAATATTAGTAGTGTTCAACTTCATTACTTCTGAAGATTAGATATTTACTCTTATTAAAAAAATTTGTTCGTAAAAAGTAAGTTCTATTATTTTTGTATAATACTGCAATGATTTTTTCAAGTTTTTACATTTAAGTGGGCCGTGGAAAGCATTCTACGCCAGAGTAATGTAAAATTTTTAAAAATTCAATTTCGCAAGGTAAGACTTTTGAGGAAATTTAAAATTTTATCGGATGTTCTGCGAAAATGGTTTCGAATACGATGAAATACACAAATAAACGAAAAACACGGGGAGGAAAGCTTTCCATGTCCCCCCGGGACGTGAATTGTTCAATACGGTTTCGCAACATAATTCGTTTTTGCTTGCTACGGAAATTAAAAGAGTGTTGAATATAGCAGCGAGTGTAGAAAAGGTTAAAAGAAAACTCAGGGAAACCAATTTGAGTGCCCAGAATCCACAACCACTTCCATTGTTTAAAAAACTGCATATCACAAAGATACCGAACTTTGCGCACGGGTAGATAAGCATTATGTGGAGCGATGAGAGTAAGATAGTTTTTTTTTGGTGGAAAAGGCACTCGTCAATATGTAAGGCGTAGCCCAAACACAGAATATGATACTTGGAATTATCTTACTCTCATCGTTCCACTCTACTTTGCAAGTGGCCATTTTAAGTACCCTTGCGCGAAATCCGATCTCTTTGTGATATGCATTTTTTTAAACAATCTCTCCAAGTGTCACCAAGGGGGAAGGGGGTCAATAAAAATTTCACGCCAACTTTTAATGCTGAGACTATACATTGTTATAGCAGATTACAATTCAAAATTATAAGGCAAGTCTCACGGAAGGGAGGGGGCAGGGCGTCCCGTTAGAACTCACCAAGGGGAGGTGGCATCCAAACTTTCCTTAAGTAATTAATGGCCCCTAAGCTGTGAGCCACTGTATGTATTTTATTTCAATTTATTTTTTGCATTAAAGTGCGTATGTTTGTACGAAAAATATATATTTTAATTTATTTTAACCAATTGATTTAACGTTGCAAAAAAAAGTAGATTTGTATTTCGTTGGAAAAAATTTGTATAAATAAATGTAGGGAACTAAAAAAAATATATGACACCACTGCAACAACCTTTATAATTTAATCATATGTACATCTACATACATACATGTATACATATGTATGTTCTCGTACGTACCGTAATTCTTTTTTCTTACTCTTTCCCATGGCTTTTACCAACAAGTTCGGCAGACTTGATGGCAATACTTTCTCCTGTGAATAGTGACTTGTTATTTCCGAACTATGCAGTACATACATACATATGTATATACAAATTAACAGGGGGTTTTGTTGTTGCTGCTGCACACAGGGGCATTTTTTTTTTGGTTGCTGCATTGCTAACATTCTTTTGCTTTTCTTTTGCATGAGAGCCAAAATGAAAATAACAACAAAGCGAATTAAACAAATGCGAGCAATGTGACGAATGAACTAAAAATGACTGACCGAGGTAGACGGACCTGCTTGCACCTTTCTCAGCGCCTGTTCCATTATAACGTGTTTTTCTGGAAAAAATTGAAACTAAAAGGAGTGTTGTGTTGTATAGGTACGTACAGAAAAACAAAAAGTAAAATTTATAAGTAAAGTTTTGCAAAATAGCAATTGCGCAGAGCAAACTCAATTTGTTTATAATAAAAGAAAACAACAAACATTTTAACTTTCTTTCTATTTATTCGCTTTTATTTTCCGAGCTGCATCAAGAAAATAACAAAAAAAGGCTGCAACTGCAACTGCAAAGGTAATAAAAAATAACAATAGCTACAAGAATAGCAACTGCAACAAAAACAACTCAAGCTCAGTCTCCACTCGCTATACAATTCTGTCAGCCATGTTATTGTGTTGTTGTACAATATCGAAAATAAAAACAAAGTGACACCCAGTGACGGATTAGTATATAGCCATGTGCATAGAACGGTAAATTTTATACGGCGGAGAGTTTTCGATCGATAAGTTTTTCAGCGCATTGTGAAATACATTTGTATATGTGTAAAGAGCGCCATTTTCTCGTAGGCCAAGTGCAGCAAATCCTTAAGTCCGCTGCTGATGACGTCCTAAAACCAACGCCAACCTTAGCGGCTCCAAACGGATGTGGATGCACGGGGTTTTGCAGGCTAAATTTTTTTTCTCGAAAAATTGCGATTAGACGGTTGAACTGTTTTTTTTGTAGACGTTATAGGCTGAGAGCCGGCTGTAGAAAAGTCGAGTGTATAAGATTACAGGATGAGATGTATGCCAAATGATAGAGCTCAATGAGCCTAAATAGAATATCTAGGGTTGCCTTGCCAAAGCCTGTCCCGATGGCCGAAAATGCCCGAATTTTAGCCAATTTTGTTGTTCTAATTAAAACTGTAGTACATAACAGCTTGAAATGTATGCCAAATGATAGAACTCAAAGAGGCCTAAATATAGTACCTGGGATTGTATTGTTAAATCCTGTCCCAAACATGGGTTTTCACCGGTTTTTTTGGGTCAATTTTCATTAATGAAGATAGCGGCTTAAAATTCGTGCCAAATGATAGATATCGAAGAGCCTAAATAGAATATATAGGGTTGCCTTGTCGAATCATGTCCTAAACATTATTTGACACCCGTTTTTGGGGTCAACTTTTCTTAAATGAGTGGCAACTTATGTTTGGGACAGGATTCTACAAGGCAACCCTATATATTCTATTAAGGCTCTTCGATATCTATCATTTGGCACAAATTTTAAGCTGTTATCTTCATTAATGAAAATTGAGCTAAAAAACCGGTGAAAACCCATGTTTGGGACAGGATTCAACAATGCAATTCCAGGTATTACTTATAATTAGGCCTCTTCGAGTTCTATCATTTGGCATTCATTTCGAGCTGTTATGTACTACAGTTTTAATTAGAACAATAAAATTGGCTAAAATTCGGGCATTTTCGGCCATCGGGACAGGCTTTGGCAAGGCAACCCTAGATATTCTATTTAGGCTCGTCGAGCTCTATCATTTGGCATGCATCCCATCCTGTAATCTTATACACTCGACTTTTCTACAGCCGGCTCTTGGACTATTAACACTTGAGTCTAATTTTAGTTTTCCGTACACAGATGAAATTTAGCAATAGAAGGCGAAGAACAGAATTATTTGCCGTAGTATTATAAATGAAAAATTAAAGCAGAACCCACAGAAGTGGTTTTTATTATGTGGCTTACTGGTTGCAAGGAGCCTTACATTACCTAAGGTCGGCTCTGCTTAAATTTGGCGAGCGTACACACTATCAAATCGTTGGTCAAATTATTTGTCTAACAAGAGGAAAATCAAAATTTTTTGTTATTCTTCGAACATTTTGACCAACAATTTGATTAACGTTTTAATCTTCAAATTCTCAACAAAATCCATATATTTTTTTGTTGATCAAAATGTTTGACAAACAAATTGATCATCTGTAAGCCCCTTATGGCTACACCAGTTTTTGTAAGTTCTCAAAAAAAAAAAAATGAAAAATTTTAACTTTTGAGGCGAAAATCATTTTTTGAGATGGCCGAAAACTGCTTCTTGACAACCCTGATTAAAAATTTGTCTTAGGCTTTTTTGTCTTAAAAAAAACTGTTTACAACATATGATATTTAAAAAAAATCGGTCGGGGTTAGATACGTAAAAGGGGTGGGCGGGTCACGGATGCGTACATATTTTCACACTACGTTTTTTTGGGTGGGAGTAAGGTTACCAGATGACATACTTTAGTAGTAAATTTACTACTTTTGCAAGGCAAAAATACTTCAATACATTTCACCTGAAATGTACCACTTTTAGTTAAAATGTCATACTTTTCACTACTTCGTGTGCATTTCAAATATTGTTATCATATTGCTTCATTCGTGATGAATTAATTGAAAAACGGCAACAATGGTATATGCATGTATGTATGTGTCTGTATGTATGTTTGCCACTACAGTTTTAGTTGTTGCACGTGCACGTTAGGTCGCTTCGTCTCCAACAAGCTGACAAAAAGCACAACAATAGCAACAATAACCCAAAACAGGAGACTAAAACATAAACAAAAACAAACAACACGCTCTTGCAATCATCTCATGCAAATACAAGGGGTGTAAGTATACAGCGTATGTTCGACAGTTGCGATTGTTGGCGTCCAACGCTTTTCTATTCTGCGTCCCTATTAAATCTCTTGTACGTCAGTTCAACAACAACACAGGAGTGACAGCGTTCTTTGTTGTTTATTAGGTTCTTGTTGTATTTTAAATTGTTTTGTTTTGCCACCATTTTCGCCTAAATGAATGCACATGTAAATGTGTGTATATTTAAGGGTTGTCAAGTCTCTGTTTTTTTAAACAGAATTTCAAGAAAGCTGCACTTGCACATCGTTCTTGTCCTCTATGTTGTTCGGGGTTAGACATGGATGTAAACGAAGAAAGTGGCAGAAATTAAAGTGAGTTTGTTTTTTCCTCCTTGTTGTGACGTACATACTTGCAACTAGAAGGTGTATGTACACTGCAAAAAATAATTAAGTTAGGAAGAAGTGGTCCCGTATCATCATAATGTAAGTGACACTAAATTAAAAAATAAATAATTAAGCTGATTTTTAAAATGTATGATTTGGTCATTGACATCCAGTGTAAGAAATACATATTTTAATCACTTAAAGTGTTTTGAGATGCAAAAAGGGGAAAATGCTTTGGCTTGGAATAGCAATTTCTGTTTCAAAATTTATTTTGAATGACAACGAAAAATTATTTTAATATTGAAATTAAATTTTTGTTTCTTTGGTGACACCCAGCCTTGCGACGCCACTGATTTTTTTTTTGACAGTCCACGGAATTTTAACGCCACTAATTCACAAGTGTCTGATAGCTTAACTTTTGTTTAGATGGTTTGTGTCGGACAAAGTCTGGTTGCAACATTGAATAAACAATGAAATGTAATAGATCAAACAACTTCAAAGAAGTATCATAGAAGACTGAAAAATTCAGTTGGAAAAATCATAAAAAATGTGTATTGTTGCTTTGTAGTTTACAACCGATGCCGTTATATGCAATTTTACTGGTATTTTTGGGCAGAAAAATTCAGTTTCAAATGACAAAAATGATAATCATAATTTTTGCTTGCATGTGTTTCAAGTTATGCTATTTTTTTGCAACCAGGGTCTCGTCAGAACTCACCAAATCTCATCAAGGGGGAGAAATATTGAAGTTTACAAATAAAACATTTGACGGTTTGCATGAATATAAATTTGAGTTTGAATTTTTTTGAGGGACAAATTATCTCGATTTATCCACAGCAAATAGATATAAGTCAAAGCTTTTTATGGACAGCCATATGGCTCAAAAATGTAGTTAAAATCGCCATATTTCATAAGATACACTACTCGCATTTTTACTGGTTACACAAGTTTTTTTCTGTTCGTCAGCCTTTTTGATTTTGGTCGATTCTTCCTGAAAATCACAAAAATCAATAACAAAATTTTGATTGTGTTATGGACTTACATTAGTGCAAAAAATCTAAAGGGTATCACATATTACTTCGTCCAACGAAAAAGGCATCTTATTCGCGTATGCGTTCAATAAGTTATTTTATTCACGCCCATGTGGCCAAAACAAACCAGCGAAAAGTCTTCAAATCAAGATTTCCATAATCAAGTTATAGCCAAATTTATGTTGAATTTTACATCTTATGCAGGTTAAACGCTTATTGCAATGATTACAAAGAAAAATCAATCAAAATCGAATAATTAGTTTTCAAAAAATATGGGCTAAAGAATATTTGTTTTGCTAATAGCGCCTTTTATGAGCTAAATGTTTAATGTAAGATACATCAATTATAATCTTGCTAATATAACGAAAACAATTAAATCTCATTTGTTGAAATCGGTTCAGTACCTCCTAAAGTATGATCTAACATTCATACTTTCTTCCACTGCCTAATTGTAGCCCCGAAGAGATTTTTTTTAAACAATTTACTTACGGCAATATTTTTTTTTTTTCGTAAGGAAACTGTTGCATGATTTTGAGCGCTTACTTAAAAAACAGTGTGATGCTGGTGGCTTATGTTCGCCTGATGAATTAGTGATTTTGAAAAATTGAAATTGTGAAAATTATAGTGACGCGAACTTGTCGCATGCAATTTTTATAATATGATCAGAGACAAGAAATGGTCAGTGTTATATGTGTTATGAGATTTTTGCATAGACATAGTTCGTTAATTACTGCACTGATTTGAACAAATGAAATGTCATTTTTATTGGATGCCTAAGCAGATTAGTATGGGGATATTAAAGTTTCAAAAATCTATTCACAGAGGGCACTTTTACAATTACTAATAATTCCCTGAGTCGTAGCTTCTAAGCTACAAAGCCGATTTTGACAAATGAAGTGTTATTCTCTTTTTATTACTTACTACTTACTTACTTGGGTGGCCATAACAACCCTTTACCGGGCTACGGCCGACCTCAAAAGCTCTCTCCAGGCGCCTCTGCTTTGCGCGCGCCTTCTCCAATCAGTCACACCAAGCGTGGATAGGGTTTCCTCGGCTTGGTCTTTCCATCGGAGGCATGATCTTCCTCTTCGTCGTCGCCCAGCTGCCTCCGCATCAAACACCTTTTTCGCCGGAGCTTCATCGTCCATACGCACAACATGTGCCAGCCAGCGCAGACGTTGGATAGTGATGCGTTTTACTATGTCAATGTCAGCGTAGAGCTCGTACAGTTCGTGGTTCATTCGAATACGGTTGTCGTCGCCGACGTGAACAGGACCGAAGATTTTGCGAAGAATTTTTCTCTCAAACACCCTAAGCGTGGCTGCATCAGTCTGCGACACAACCCATGCTTCTGCGCCGTAAAGTAGCACGGGTAAGATGAGCGTCTTGTTGAGTGTCAGTTTTGTCGGGTGAGAGAGGTCTCTACTACTCAATTGCTTACTGAGACCATAGTTACACCTATTAGCAAGAGTTAGTCTTCGCTTTATCTCCAGGCTGACATCGTTTTGAGTGTTCACGGCGGTGCCAAGATAGGTGAATTCCTTGACAACTTCGAAAGTATAGTTGTTCGCAGTAACAAAGGATTCAATACGCCGCGTCTCCCTGTTTGTGGACAGCATATACTTTGTTTTGCCCTCGTTCACCGTCAAACCCACTTTCGCTGACTCTTTTTCGATAGCAAAGAACGCAGCAGTAACATCTCGCTTACAACGTCCAATGATATCAATATCATCGGCATTTGCAAGGAGCTGGACACTTTTGTAGAAAATAGTGCCATTACGATGTACACTGGGTCTTCGCAACACCCCTTCCATCACAAAGTTGAAGAGGTTGCAGGATAGTGGATCGCCCTGTCTGAAACTTCGTTCGGTATCAAATGGTTCGGAGAGGTCCCTTCCTACTCTGACGGAGCTCACTGTGTTGCTCAACGTCATTCTGCAAAGCCGCACCAGCTTTGCAGGTATACCGAACTCAGACATGTTGGCATACAGGCAATCCCGTATCGGGCTATTTTGTATTACTTAGGATTATAATATTGGGATATAAAAGTTACATAAATTTGACCAAAGGCAAAGCTGTGGGTAGGACTTTTTTCGACGTTTTCCGATCCTATACGATTCTTTTTGACTTTAATCGATGTTCTTCTATATTATTTAATACTCTTCAAAATCCATGATTATTTTCTATGTAGTTCGATATACTTACTGTTCGAAAAGTATACGGCATTTTGTTTTCTCCGATTACCACAAAACCTCATGTTTACATTTCTTTCTCAAAAGTTAATGTTCTATATAACTAGGACCATTTCAGGGAGCTATATAGTTTGAATGCGACTTACCTCAGCGAAAAATAAACACTTCAATACAATCAATATTTTATTTTATTTAATTTATATATTTTCATATTGTTGCTTTTGATATTATTTAAGTACTAAGTATAGTATAATATATGATTTTAATATTAATATTTTACTTCATACTTTAGATTTAAATAATAAAAACAAACTTCTTAAGTAAATATCTAGTTGATATCATGTTATTATAAACTCTTACAGAAATAATATAATTCTGCTTTAAATGCGGCGGCTATGCTTAACTTACGAACTTTTCATAAATATAATTTCGAAATATTCCTTTAATTTGTTTTCAATTTCAAAATGCCAATGTTCATAGAAATCACAAAGGTCGTGAAATGATTTGTGTAAGAAAAGTAAAAAATTTAAAAAAATAATTAAGAGTGCAATTAAATGAAGAGAAAAAATGAAGCACGGTTACAAGTGTACTTACTCGGATGTCAAACAGAATAATTGTTAAGTTTTAAAGTTCTTTGTTTTTAGCTGGGCGGCAAAGTATTTTTAAGATAATTGTGTTAATAATTCCACTAAATATTTTTGCATATTCTGTTATGTAACATAACATAACATAACTTATGTTATATTATGCTTGATTTTTTTTTTCTGTTTTCCAGCTGATATGGTCAATTATTTTAAATGATTTTTGTGACAGAATTCGCTATTTTATTTATTTATACTAAGGACTTTAGGTTGTATTTTTGATTTTTTTGTTTTTATATTTGCTGTTTATGTATATGTACAAAGATTTTTCATTGAAATTCATATCACGCTGTTTTAAAAAAATGTATTATTAATAAGATAATGGTTTGACTTTGATAAATATTTTTTCAGTTTATCAAAGTTATAACGCTCATTTGTTATTGATATTAAACTTATCTAACAGACTAACACACGACAGTTTAGCTATTGGTTTTATTATTCAAATTAATTTCTCTTTTATGTTTCTTATAAATTTTATTCTCTATTTTAATTGGAAGTATAAAAAGATCAGTTATTTTTACAATTTGAGGCGTTTTAATTTAAAAATGGAAGGAGCTAATTTTTTTTTTTGTTTCTTTGTGTTTTTTTTTAACTTAATTATGTACATTATGCAAAATTTTGATTTTAAGTTTTTTATTTATTTATAATATTTTCAAATTAATTTAAGTATTTAAGTTTTACGTATTTGAAGTTGGTTAAAATTTTTATATGGCTTAGTGCTAAATAATTAAATTGAAGTTTAATTTAATTTAATTAAACTCGTTAGCACCTTGTATTTTATTGTTTAAAGAAATATTTTTGTGAAGAGAAATAAAATAAAATTATACATAATAAAAGATTTGAAGAGAAACTTTGATAAAATAATTTTGATTATTAAAATAAATGCGCCACTTCTTTGCAATTAAGATCGTTCTGATAGATTTTTTTTTTTAAATTTATAACATAAAAGAATCAAAAGATATAAAATTATAAGAAGTTGGTTTTATACATAATGTATTGGCTGCTTGCTAGTGTAGTTTCAACCGAGCCCGGATTTATATTGGGCAGATTTTATGCGAAAATGTTGGTACGGCTTTCCTCTTGCTAACAAATTTTGAAAATGACGAGTAGTCGTTCTCAATTGTTCAGAACTTTTCCTTTTTCTTACTAACCTTACAGCACGGGAAATTCTCAGGATCTATGCTCAAAAAATATTTTTTAATTTATTCCATAATAAAATGAGAAAATTATATAGTTTCGGTTGGAATAATAATAAATAAAAAAGAAACTGCCAATTCGAAAATAAACAACTATTCTTCTGTGTAATTATTAACTTTTATTTGTTCTTAAATTTACTAAATTTTTGTATATTTTACGTACTTTTTATGTTTTATTAGGCTAAGACCTAAAATTATTTTTTAACTACGTCAGCTAAGTAAATCAGAAGTTTTTTTTTAGTTTTTCAAGTTTTTTAGTTCCTTATTAATATTTAAAATTTTTTTTTGTTTTTTATAATATTGCGAGAATAATGGTTCCTCTGCACTCAATCAACTCTAACGATGATTGCATTTTTTTTTAATTATTAATTATTGTTTTAAAAAGAGAAAAATAAAAATATATTTAGTTTTTGTTTAAAATGTTTAACTTTATTTTGAAAATTGTGTAGTTTTTTTAAATAAAAGAAATTAAAATTATATTACATGCATAAAAACTTAAATAATTTTATATATATTTATATATGGTACTACCAGGAATAACTAAAATTAAAATGATCTATAGCGAAAGGAAAAGAAAATGCAAAATCCATTCTTATGATTGTGTAAATAATTAAAAAAAACTTAAATAATAAAGTAATCTTTTTGCTTAGTTAATAACAAACAATCAAATAACGTTGTGTTTTTATCTTTTGTTCTTTAATTTTGCTTAATGCTTAAAAATATCTAAAATAATTAAAAAAAGTTATAAATCCTTTTACGCTTATTTACAGAAATGTTTGTTTTTTTTTTTCTTGTATTATTTTAGATTTTTAATTTTTTATATCAATATATTTTTTGATAATTTTGTAATTTAGGAAAACATATGATTTATTTTTTCGAATATTAAAAATTAAATTTTAAAAAATTTAAAGACGATATGCAATGTTTTTTAACATATTTAAAAAATGTTTTTTCTAGTTTTTTTGTTTTTTTTTATTTTTGAATAGAATTTTTCTTTTACTTTTCAAGTATGTATGTAATTACATGTACTTTACTACTTCCTTATGTACCTTTTACTACAGTTGTACAAGTTGCTATAACATTTAAAATGTAAATTTACAATGTATTTTAAATTTAGTTATTGTTTTAAACTTTATTTGAAAACTTAATGCTATTTTTTATATGCATTTAACTACCTTTTTTGTTGTTGTATATTTGGTTTGAGTGTTACAATTTTTCATTTGAATTATATTATTATTTTATTAACTTGTGTTTTTTATTTGAGATCAAAAGGAAGTTAAATAATTCTATTTACAATGTAAAGAAATATTTACAACTTAAATCAAAAAATTAAGCTTACAGTCTTTATAAGAAAAATAAAAAAATTAAGTTAATACTTTAAAGAGTCGTTATGATAAAACTAAAGAGTTATTTACATTTTTAAGTTTTCTGTTTCTTACTTGAGTAGTATGAAAAAACTTAATCACATTATTTTTAATTTTGGAAATTGTTTTTAACTATTTAATTTAAATTTAATCAAATTCTCATAACACGGGTTTTTGAAAATGCTTAAGAAGGTCATTTCGGCGGCTTTTATATGCTAAGGACAAATGGGTCCCAACATATATCGGATATGGAAAAAAAATGCTGTCGGACGGTTGATAGTTAAGAGTTAAATGGCTTGACCACATTTCACTATACGACAAGCTTTCTAAAACTGTTGAACCTTTCTTTGTTCCAGTTTTCAGATATCTTCACTCCGATAAAATGTAACATCCATACCATATCTCAAACGTTTTGTGTTCTCCACCTAAAACGCTTCAAAGCAATTTCATTAAACCCTTGCTAACCTTAAAACTTAAATAAATTGCACATTGAGACCTAACCCCGCGGACGCATTTTAATAATTCCATGCAGTTGGTGCCACTGCCTCTTCTTCTCCACTCAGTGGCCGCACTCTCACCATACGTAGTTTTTCTTCTCCCATATGTCCACTAGCCGTTGCCGCCGCGCTGTCTTCATCCCGATTAATCGCATTTGATTCGCCATTTTCACTTTCACAGTCGTCCTCTTCCTGTTTTATGCGCACTTCCGGCTCCATGAATCGTTGGTCGATGTCTACTTCCTGTAAGTCACTATCGTTCAGTTTTTCATTCTCAACGCCTGCCCGCTGATCTGAAGTCGCTCGTTCATCGCTCTCTGTGCGCCTGCTGAAATCCGCTGCTTGCATTACACATACTCCGTTGATAATGCGCTCTGCTGCAGCGCTCACTGCAGCCGCTGTTGCCTCTGCACTGCCAGCCGGATTTACCCATTGCGGTGCCGCTGGTTTTCTACGTGAAGTACGCGCAAGCCCCGCACTGTGCGAAGAGCGTGGTGTCTCCCTAAAATCAGTTGATAATTTGTCATCACCGCCGCCAATGGATTCGCCTTCACCGGTGCCATCCAACGACTCGTTGTCACTCAAATGCGATACTTCATCCATTTCATCGTCAAATTCATCTGTGCGTTCACGCTTCAATGCGCTCATTGTTAGATCCAGGCCACTCATCTGTTCCCTAAATGCTTGGTTCAGTGCTTGCAAGTCGGGTTCTCCACCAGCACCGGTCGCACCCGGCATACCGGCTAGACTGCGTCCAAGTAGTGCGGCAGCTGCAAAATAGGGTGGGTAGGGTAGCGCGGGTGCGCCACTTATGCCCATGCGTTCTTTGTGCAGTTCGAGTAGACGCTGCTGTAGTAAAATGCGAAATTGGACGGGATCGAATGGTGTGGCGTTTGTGTTTTCACGGCTAGGAATATGCGAGTCAGCTGGTTGCCCATGCGGTACCTGCTGTTTCAGGCGCATGCGATGATTGTGGAACCAGTTGGTGATGGTACGTGTTGCGAGTCCCAGTTCGTTGGCAAGGAATTCAATAGTACCTACATTTGGATACGGATCGAGGGCGAAAGCAAGTCGCAGTGCTTCCTTTTGTTCCTCGGAAAATAACACACGCTGTTTCTTATTAGGCGGTGCACCACCTACGGAAGAGCCCACAGAGCCAGGTCCTGGACTGCTGGTGTAGAAGTCGTTGGTATCGTTACTTGAAGTGTCTGAACTATTGTCCTGTTGGTTGGGGCCACCGGTAGAACGACGGCGTTTACTTGCCTCGCGGCGTTCGTTTTTCAATACCTGTAAACGTTCTACGTTATTGGCATCGGAAAGCCAAAGTTGCATGCGTATGAATGGCTCTCGTCCTTTAATTGAGAGCATGTGCCAAGGCTTTGGCTTACTAAGCAGTTCCGAGACTGAACCTTGCGAAAGTCCCAAGACAGCTTCTCCAAAAATCTTTTGGCCGATGTTGTTAGCCAACAAAGCTTCCTTAATTTTGGTGGTAATAATCTGTGTGTCAAGGTCCTGCGTCAACGCAGCCATTTCATACACAGTGGGCGACATGTGCTGGTGCATGTTGCGCATGGTGTTTGCCTGATGCGGCGAGTGAATGGGCATCATCATTGGTTTCTTTTCATTTACAGAAGCAGCCGCGGCAGCAGCTGCGGCTGCAGCATTAGCAGCCGCCGCATTTGCAGCTGCGGCCGCAGCTGGTAAGCTTATAGCATGCTGTGGCGGTAGACCGGGGGAAGTAAGCAGCATACTCTGATGATGTTGCGCAGCAGCTGCTGCTTGTGCAGCTTGGACTGCTGCGGCTGCATGTTGATGGTTTTGTTGTTGTTGTTGCATTGCAGCTGACATAGCTGCGGCAGCTTGCATTTGCTGCATGATATGTTGGGCTTGTGGTTCCTGCATCTTCAGGTCGTTCATCATCTTTTGCATAGGGAGCGTTGCCTGCATCTTGCTGGCAAGCCCCTGTGGAATTTGTGGGCTGCCACTGTAACTCCCGGTGCGCATCAGTTTTTCAGGAGCAATCTTATATTGGCTGGCGACAAGCTTATGCACCGCATTTTCGTCTTCGAGAAACATTTTCATGCGAATGAAGGGTTCCCGACCTTTCTGGGTCAGCATGTGCCAGGGTTTGGGTCGCGCCAACAAATCAGATACAGAACCCTGAGAAAGTCCTAACACAGACTCACCAAAAAGTCGCTGTGAGATAGAGTATTGGGAAAGAGCCTCTTTGACGCGTCGTACGATGTCTTCGGTGTTAAGGTTGTTGAACATGTCGAACTGTTGTTGGGTTATGGGAGGCAATACTGCCTTGGTGGGTCGCTGTGGCTGTGAATGATGAGGCGTGACAGGTGGTTGCGTAATCAGTGAATTGGTAATGGATGCCATGCGCTGCAGAGGACTGGCAGCTGATGAAAATTCATCGTTTGACGTCATGGCGGGCGGGAGTATAGAGTTACTCAGCGGACTTGGTGCTGCTGAGTTTGTGTTTTGTGCTGATGCGTTACTTAATGGTGGAACAGGTGTGCCGCCTTCTCCCTTAAGATTGGAGTTGTTACGTGAATGTAGATGAAAAGCGTTTGCATGACGTTCCGCCTCGGTGGTAATGTCTTTGGTGTTGTTTGCATGTGCAGATGCTTGAGAGTTACCGCCGCTATTGGGCACATCCAATGAATTTGAAGAATTGTCGAGCGAGTTGCGCTGTCCATTCACTTTCATATCCTTCGAATCTTTAGTCAGCGATAAGTCTTGGGCGCCATTCAGCACCTGCTGTTGAAGTGCAATAAGGCTGGAGAAGTTCGGGAAGCTCGGTATGTTGCCTGGGTTTGGTTGCTGTTGCATTTTGGCCATTTCACGCTCAAATGCCAGACGTATGTTTTCATCGGCTGCAACAGCTGCAGCGGCAGCAGCGGGGAATGCTTGGTTAGTCATGCCAGCTGGTGGCATTCCACTGCTGAAAAATGGAGAAAGCAAAAAACTACAATTAATTCTAGCATGTCTGTTACAAGCTCAGTGTGCGGGATTGAGATTAAGATCGATGAAATATTGGCGTTTTAATACATACCTTGGAAAAGCAGCCTCGCGTGGTGCACGCGCCATTATTTCCTGATAAAGACGCGCCATTTTTTCTTGCGTCATTTCTTCCTGCTGACGCATTCGTTGCTGCTGTTGTTGCTGTTGCTGCTGCTGTTGTTGTTGTTGTTGTTGTTGCTGCTGCTGTTGAGCAGCTGCAGCGACTGCTGCATTGTCTGGCTGCTGCTTTAATTGGTCTTTGTAAAAAGGTGAAGAGCAGGACTGGTGTGGCGACTTGGAATCTTCATTGCTGTGCGACTCCTCGTGACTGCGACGATGCTCTTGTTGATGATGTTGCTGTAGCTGACGATGTTGCTCCTCTTTAAGTTGCTGCAATGAACTTGGTGCAGAACTTTTCATGAGGGACGAGGCTTCATTAATAATATGGGCAATGCGATCATCAGACATAGAATCTTCGTTACGGCCATATGGAGGAAGGCCAGAATCTGAAAGTGAAGTAAAGCAATATAGATATGATAAGTTGCTGAATCGGAAAATGTTGCTAGAAAATAACAAAAATATTTTTGAATTCATTTGACAAACATAATGTCTAGATGATATCAGAAAGTAATTTTATTAATACTAAGAAGACATTAAACAACATCCTGCCTATCGCATCCTTTTATCATCGAATTGGCCTTTTATTACCTTGGCTTACTAATAAGCACACTAACCTACAAAATCACCGGTAATAAATATCCCATTAGCCAATATAAAACCACAGAACTGAAATAAAACGTAAGAAATCATTACCGATCAAGCAGAATTTTTAATGCCTTCACATGACGAATTGATTGCATGCCAACCGGAGGCCCGTTTTCAAAGCGCACATATGTTGCCGCCAAAAGCGAAAACATGTCGATATACTTGTGTGCGTATAAACATTCTAAAATCAGTAATTCAACGCTCATCGTCTACGTCAACATCTGACATCAAAGTCGTAGTCGCATCAAATCAAAAGCAAAAGTTGGTTCATATTTCTCGTGGCTGTCTGCTTCGCCTTTATAAGCTGAACATAATAAAAATTGGTAGAAGCGAATTAAAGTTTTTAGCGCTTGCCACTATTTTTTTTTTTTTTTTGCATTATTCTCGCTTATTCATTTGCTTGATTACTGAATTTATTGGTTTTATTGATAGCATGAGTAATGATGTCTTTTAAGAGAATGATATGTCTTACTGGTCTTTCGAAATTAAGCCATAAAAATAAAATTTTTTTTTTTTGGCGACTTAAAGTTATAAAATTTCGGCGAAATGGTGCCACTTGCCAAATAATGTCACAATACAAAGAAAGTAAACCCTGTGCTCAGGTGTTGTAAGATTACAGTTTATAAATTGGTAGAAACTAAATCCTCTATAGTTCGGTTACCTTTGCGATCCTTTACATAAAGGCTTAGAATTATAAATAGTGCAGCAATAGAATGAAACGTCCAGAAGACTTGGCACGATTTTTCAATCATAAACTTAAGTGCATAAATTGAACTATAAATCGATATATTTTATGAATGCAGTGCAAAAGTGAGTGACAATAACTTTTAGTTTTTCTATTCACCAGAAAATTGAATACATATATTAATCTTTACTATTTTTGAAAGTTTTGTTTTGAAATTTTATTTTTAATAAGCTTTTTACTTCATTAAAAGCTTTAAGGTAAATAGCTAAGAAGACTAATAGCTGTAGTAGCTAAATTCTAGTACTATTTATTAATTGAACGTGTAAGGTTCTCCCCTTCTCCACAGCTATGAATTTCACAAACTTTTTATTCGAACTCCACCATAAATCAAAAAACTAAACTCTCGATTAATTAATTGAATCCACCAGCGCCATTAAATAGAAAATTTAAACTTTTCGCAGCAAAAAAAAAAAATCTTTAATCGTGGTACGGTGGCGTTTCAGTGTTTTTTTTTTTTGTTTTGAGTTAATGCCAATTTTTATGCATTTTTCATCAATGGTGGAAACAGGAATTTGCAAAAAAAAATCACCGTCAAAGCGAATTAGTGGCTTTGCACATGAACACAAAGTGCTCGATTCTCTATTGCAATTTACAAGCAACAGCAGCATCAGCAGCTTTTGCAGCAGTAAGCAAGCAATTCATCAAAACAAACATCAATAGCTTACAAAAAGAAACGAAAACACTGGTCCACAGCATTGCAAAAAATCGTCCACTAATTTGGCACGCGCTCGACCCCACTTGATACACAGTGAGCTCAATTCAACTGTATTCCTTTTCATTCCATTCAATTCGATTCGATTCAATTGCACAGCATAACAGCAGCAACAGCAACAGCATCAGCAGCATCAACGACAAATGTCATATAAAATCAAAAAAATCGAAAAAATACCAAATCAAATAGCTGCAGCTACTATCTTTTTATGGTAGGTACTAATATATCAACTACATCTGATCAACAAACCACAACCAAATTTAAAGCTGATGCTATGATGAAATTTAGACTAAAGCCATTGGGACACTCATTATTTTTTTATTTTTGTCTAGGTTTGTGCTATTAAATTCATATGAGCAACAAAGGGTTAATTTTTTTTACAAAAATATACTGAAATCGGGTACTTTGGAAATCTATGGTCGATTTTGGTGATGTTGAAAATCCATTTTTTACCTTTCATCATCGACTGGTGGAACTTTTTTCTTACAAAAATAGACTTAAATCAGGTACTTTGGAAACCCATGGTCGTTTTACGTGATGTCCAAGATCAATTTTCAACCTTTCATCATCCATTGGTGTAAATTTTTTCTTACGAAAATGTGTTTACCGCTTCTGGTAATGTTATTAAACCATTTTCAACCGATCCTTCGATCGATTGGTGAAAATTTCTTTTCAAAACTCCGTAATAATAATAATATTAATTTCAAAATAAGAGTTTTTGGCAACATAAAAAAAAATTCTTATTGGTAATATAGGTTGTTTCTTTTAGAGGTTTGGTTTTGATATTAACAACACTGTTACTAGTGACAGTCAATTTGACAGCTGACAAATGATTTGTGCTGAGAATGCCATTTCAAAATTCACATGATTTTTTGCTATTTTTTGGCCGTCAAGATCAGTTGAATTGACAATTGCTGTAAGCGGATGGCCACCCCCATAGGTACGCCACTCCCTTACAGTCCTTGTAAAAATTTAAAGGAAAACATAAAATAAGTGTTATGATAGCATTAGAATAACTCTCCTAATCAAACAAGTGGTTTTTCAAGTCCTCCGGCATGTTGTCGTATTGTTGCTGATACCGATATTGATGCTGTTGCTGTTGCTGATGACGACGACGTTGATGCATGTGTAAGTTCTTGTTATAAAAGTGAGGACATGTATAAAAAATATAAAATAAAAAAAAAAAATTTGCCACGAAATATTTCAATTGAAAACAAATAAAAAGAACTGAAAATCACTCTACAATTGCATGGATAATCGATTCCCAAAGGAGCAAACACTTGGCAAACAATAGAGGAAACGATGAACGTTCAACACATGAATGGCAAATGACAAAAACAAAATGAAAGGAATAAAAAAATTGCAATAGAAAGTGTTTTGACAAATAGGGGAAAAAAAAGAGTGAACAGAGGAAAGAAACCATAGACTACATACAAGGACTATTGAGAGATTATTGAATTGTGAATTGCTTGGATGGTTGGATGGTTTTTTATGAAGCTCTTATAGACTTATGGCCAAGGGAAGAGTTGGCTGACAAAACAAAACAACAAAAAGAAACCTACCGGAAGTTTGATGAAATCAATGTATGAAGAAAAAATCTTCAACATTTCGTCCAAGTGCTGAAGGTTTTCGTGCAAACGAGAATTTTGGGTGGTAGGTATCGCATAAAAAAGCGCAATCGATATGATAAGAGCCGATTAAGTGGAGGGAAAACAAATCGGCTTAGATTGATAGTTTCGCTGTGTTAAAGACAGCGTATAAGAGTAGCTTTTACTTTTCACCTTCAGGCTGTGCACTCCTAATAGATATTAATAGTGATAACCTTCTTACTTGTGGTTAGATAGCATGCTATTTAGGCAAAAAATTATTGATTGAATAAAAACTTTAAAGTATTCTTATTCATCTAACTCGTTTTCGAAGCTCGCAAGCCACGTATCAAAGCACTAAAAATGTAAAATTTTATTAGAACTGCAATGTCGTCATTTAATGTACTCAACGGGTTTGACTCGAGATTACGGTCGATTTCCACCAATAATGATTAATTAAATATGATTTAATTGACAGAGTGCTATTAGGATTTAATCAGATTACGTACGAACTTTTTTAAGTCATATTAAAAATAGTCAAGTCAGGGTGTTATCTTTGAACTCAACAAAAATTAAATATCCTACAACGCTTTGACGTGTGTCAAAATAGGGGGAGACGGGGTCCGGCTAAATATCACCAAGGGGGAGGAGGGTCAATCAAAATTTTAGTCTCGCGGAATAGAAGGGGGTCCCGCCAGAGCCCACCAGATCTCACTAAGGGGAGGGGGTCCGAATTTTCAAAGAAACACCTCACGTAATTAATGGATGGCCCCAAAGGTCATTCTGCCACCAAACTTCGTGCTGGCTGGTTTGGTTTAACGTTGCCGAATTTTGGCAACATTTAATATACTTAAATAGCTATCTATGTAGCGTTATGAAGCTTATGCTTGTGTGGAAGCTGCCACGCCCCCTTTTAGAAATTCGCCAACTTTTTGTCTGAAGCTAAACCGAAATATTTCTTGTATTTGTGTGAAAGTTGGTTCCAATACTTTAAATCCCTACTTATGACATTATAAAACGCCACGCCTTTACGCAGAAATTTGCCAAGTTCTTGCCCAGAGCTTTTCCAAATCATTGCTACTATTTGTATAAAATTTCGATCCGTTACCCTAAATAATTCTCTCAGTATAGCATTTAGAAGTTTTGCTTGTATAAGAGGTGCCACTCCCTCTCGTTGTAATTCATCAAGTTTTTGATCAGGGTCTGCCCAAATTATTCCTAGTATTTGTGAGCAGTTTGGTTACGCTACATCAAATAACGTTCTCAATAGAGCGCTTTAAATATTATATTTCTGTGGGCGGTAGGCGTGTCCATCAACCAATATTACACATTTTCATTCTAAAATTCTTTCTGTTGGCTTGTGTACCGAATTTCATTCAATTATCATGTTTTGTTTTCAGGTAATCGTGATTTCACAGACAGGCAGACAGACAGACCAATAGACACACAGACGGACGGACATGCCTAAATGGACTCAGGTGGTGACGCTGATCAAGAATATATGTAACTTTCTATACCTTTCACGCCCTCTTTTATGCGTTACAAACGGAATGACAAAGTGAATATATGCTGAGAGTAGGGTATAAACAAAGTTTAGGTCTCTTATTTACAGATGAAAAATAAAATCAATTAAATTCACTAAAGACGGTCAGATAAAAAAAAAACAAAATTTTATATTATAAATATATTCTTCAAGATCAAATAATAACCAAAATTAAAGCATGGGATGTTGTACAAAAAAAAACAAAATCAAACGTCCTTCGGTAAAATACCGAAATGTGACCGCTTAAAGAGGTCAATATAGTGCCTTTACTCAATTACTGTAAAAAGAAACTTCAAATAGAAAAATATAAAAAATGCAAAGTTTTAAAGGAGATGAAAACACATCAATTGCCTGTCCAAAACATTTTCGGGCGATGAGGCTTCGTTTCAAAATTTACAACAACAAACCCATTTTTTGAGCAAAAAAAGTTATTTCGACAAAAAATTTCGTTTTCAGATCAAGCCTTGAAACGTCGTTTTAAGATTTTCAATAAAACCGAATTTTTCGCTCGATAAATGCGTTTTTTATTGAGAATTTTAAAATAAAGAAAATTGGGTCAAATCATATCATACGAAGTTCCTTTCTTTACTATAAGTATTCGACTAAAGAATCAGATCATTATTATTTCCAACACCGCAATCGTTTAACTCAAATCGTCGCAAGGCAAAAAACGTTCGTAAACGCTTAAAATAAATTAATGATTTCCAATTTAATTTCCAAACAACTCGAAGAAAACAAAAAAAGCAAATCATTGTTCTTTTAAAAATAAACAAATTTATAACCACATTTACGCCGCCAATTGACCCCTCCGCCTGCACTCAATTCTGCCATACAAATTGCGCATAGATTTCTTAATCAGCTTGACTGCTCGATTTAGAGCTTTCCATCTATAAATCTATACGATTTACACGAAAAATACAAGCAATTTTTATCTGCGAGTGGATGATGTTCGCTTGGATAAAAGTGAAAAATCGAAAATTGTCAACAACACACGGAACGCATTTTTACGTAGATTTTTCATAGCCAAACGCAACGCCACCCCCACCCACCCACAGCGCGCACACACATGTGACACAACAGGCTGACTTCATATGAGTGGCAGTCAGGGAAAACAAAGAAAATCCGCTGCTTCGACGAATAACACGATGTATCCTCAAAAAACTCAAAAAGCACTTAAAAACTAAACGCACTATGAAAATCAAAGATTTATTGCTCTTGTCGTGTTTCAAATGCCTTTTCAAATACGTGTGTCACAGCGCGGTGCGGTGCGGTGAGGTGCGGCGCGGCGCGTTCTTTAATTCTATGCGCTGCTAAATGCTCTAATATTCGTGTTCCTCATTTGTTAATTTATTTAAATGACGCATTGTTGTTGTTGTTGTTGTTTTTCGATTTTTAAACATTTATTTTTTTAACTCGACTATTTATTTTATTTATGTTTGTTATTGTTGATGTTGTTGTTGTTTTTACTTCAGTAATACCAGGCTATGTATCTTTTTTTGCAATTTGCTCCAGTTTGTTGTTGTTATGGTAGCGTTTTTTTTTCTCGATTTATTTTCCGAAACAAAAAAGAAAAATCGTTTCCAAACTCATGAGATTCTGCTTTTGACTTTTGTATTTCGGCGTAGGTGGGTGGCTACGATGCCATTTCAACCATTCACACGGCGACATTAAATATTTTTTTATAGCTGAATTTAAAGAAAAAATTCATTGAGGTATAAAAATTAATTTCTCGGTTTAATGATTAAAAATTATTGGCAAGCGCATCGAAATGTCTTGTCTTGAATAAAGGTGATATTTATCTTTTTGCTGATGAAATTTTCGATAGCATTTGTGGGGTATCGATGGGATAGCAGAGAGATTGGCCTTGCAATCAGAAGATTGACTATTTTATGGTACAAGAAATAAGTAAATTTCCTTCAGGCAAGTAATTTACAAAAAACTCCTTTTCTTTAGAATTTTTGCAACATTTTTTCATAATTTTGCATGCAATATCCAATGAAGAAAGAACGTCTTAAGAGTGCACGCAATTTGCAGAAGAATTGCAAAATATTTCTAATTAAAGTGCCTATCATAAATCACTGTCTCTTTTTGTACGCTTAGCGCAAATCATTTGAAATTGACTGCGATTATAATTGCTAAAATATGAGCGAGGTAAAAAACAATCAGACAACACCAAAGAAAATATACTAGGAGCATACACTGGTCTGCAAGTTTTCAAAAAATACCTAAAAAGCTCATTCACACCCATGCAAGCCATTTTTCCTTGACCTGCATCTATAGAAAAATGCATACTTTCGAATGGTGTATGGTAAGATTACCGAATTCAAAATACGGCCTAAAGAGGGGCTAAATTACGCCCTATTTTTGAGATAATTTGCTTAATTTGGAAATTAATAAGTTATAATTTTTTTCATTTTTAGCTTGATTTGTATCCAATTTATAATAAAAATACCAAAGAACCAGGGCTGCCAAGTTGAAAAGCAGCCATTTTCGGCTTTCTACAAAAAAAAAAAAAATGACCTCAAGTGATAAAAAGCCAACATTTTTTTGGGAAAAAGTTGACGACCCCAACAAAACTTTCATGTCGCAAAAATTGTCCCATTTCCTGTTATTTCAGAAATTTTTGAATTCAACCAGGCCCCTGGCTTTGAAATTAAATTCCGAGCTTGGCCGGGTCAAACCTGGTCACTTGGCAACCCTGCCAAGAATAAATGCTTTGTTTGAATTTTTAATAAAATTTTGTCGAAGTTAAAAATTATAGGCATATGCAGATACTTAATTTGTAATATATGTGGGGCATTCCACGGCTAATTAGACAACATTTTGTTTTGCAACTCTGTTTTTTCTTAAATTTTTTATTTTCGTCTAGTGCTAGTTGAGAGTATTCTTCATAATTTTTTCTTAAATATTATATTAAAGCTATTTAAAAGACATTAATTTTTAAAAACTCTCGTTTTTTAACATTTTTTTTTTCTTTTTTTTGAAATGCTCATAACTCCGCAAATAAGCAGCTAAATTACATTTTGTTTGTCCAAATTTACTGTACTTAAACGTACTTTTAATAAAACAAATCAAAAAATATTTTAAAACAATATTACTATTCGATTTTCAAGTTTAAAAATGGGGCGTGGAATACCCCATATATTACCATTACTTTTAGCGCTAGTTAAACTCAATACAAATGTAGCTTCTTAATATCTCTGATAGGTTTTGAAAACATTCTCCATAACGAATGCTGCGTTGACTAGTGTTACTGAAGAAGCCACAATTGTTGCCACTTCATTTGAAGAAGGCTTTACCGCTGCATAAAGTCTTATTGGTGATTACATGCAAATTTTACATTGCAATACCAGGAAGAGTGGGAGTATTGAAGTGTCAATTTACGCTACCACAAATCAAAATGAATTCAGATGCGTGCAAAAGTGTTTTCAATTTTCCATAAATAATTGATTTCTTCATCAGTAATAAAGAAATTGCCACTACTGTTTGCATAATGCAGGCAGTGTTGCCAGTTCAAAGGTTTTATTTTTTTTTTTTGCATTTTATTTAATTGCTAGCAAATATTTAATTGCATTCAAATTGCTGGTAAATTATTTGCAAACATCAAGTAAAGAGTGTTATCCCCCTCGCTAGAATGTCAACAGCTTCATTAACTCAAAAACACTTATTTGTCATCTCCCCAACTCATTTTGTCAATTTCTAATTTACATGTCAATTCACATTTTTGTTGTTGTTTGACTTTTTCAAACCACAATATTTTTTTTACAACCATGTTCGGTGCTATAAATATACATATATATATATATATTTTTTTGTTTATCCTACATGACCCTACCACCACTAGATGTTACTTTTTCTTTGCTTTGTTTTTTACAGAAACTCATGTGCTGCACAAAAAAATGTTACTCAATGCGGGTTAAAATTTCGTAACGAACTTAATTGCAAACTAATTAGCTCGTGCAAAAGTAAAAATCAAAATTTGCAGACAACAAGAGAACCTATAGGAAAGAAACACCATTGAAACATCGAAGACAAAGTTTTGTCTACATGCAATAAGATCTGCTTTTTCATACCATCAATAAATTTTACATATGTGGTAAGGTCGAGACTTAAAGTTGAAATTATAACTGAAATCTGCATTTATTTGATTTGCTATTTGGTTTTCCAAACCTTTAGAAAACTAAACTGCGATAGAATGAGACAAAAATGGTTTATTAAAATAATAAAAGTTGACGGAATCTAGAATAGCTACAGCAATAAATGATACATCAAATTAAAGTACTCATAGAGTAGAGTACCCGAAAACTATCAGTTTTGAGATCGGTTAACCAAATGCTGAGATATAAGCGTGGAAAGTTTTTTTATTTTTCCAAGCAATGCACTGATTAACTACCAAAGTCTTGCCATAGCGTGGAGAAAAAGATCTACTACTCTCTCTCATTGTAATTGTTTTCTATGTAATTAAGCGTTATTGTTGTTAAAATATCAAAAGCAAAAGCAAATTACAATAAGAGAGAGGCTTTGATAGTTTATCAGTGCAATAAATCTTTCCGCGCTTATATCTCAGCTTTTGGTTAACCAATCTTGAAGCTGATGTTTTCAAGTACTCTGCTCGATAATGTATTGTAATTTGCTATATTACTTATGTCTGTAACTTTTCTAGATCCCATCAACCCGAGGAAGAAACAATATTAAGTGTCAGTGCGGCTAAAATAAATAGTGTCGCGTTTTGCTTTTCATCACGTTTAGCACTCCTTGCCATGTAGGTATGGGTTATATTATGTCCCTTTTTAATTAAAAAAAAGCATAATTAGATTTTGAACTGTGTGTTAATTTTTGGAAACAATTTTTTCGCCAATCGAAAAGGTCGAAAATAAAGTAAAAACCTTATCAGAAACAGCAACGGAAACATCAGTTTTGAGCTCATTTTTGGTAAAATTCATTTTTAACATTACTCCAACAACTGATTGAGCTGGGCTTAAATGAAATTTAGTAACGAACCAGATTATATAGCTTTTAAGGGAAATAATAAGCTTTTAATAAATTTCCCGTAGGTGACTCAAAACCTTTAAAATTGCTTCAATTAAATAAAATTATTGGCAATTTATTTCATTTGAGCTTTTGAAGAGCCTCTTTGATTTTTTCACGCCAGCAATCAAATTGCGCTTTGATCTTCAAGTGTCGATATTGAAATTTTAATTTCCAATTATATTCTCAACTGTTTTAACCCCATAAAATATGCTTTAAATTTATGATTTTTTTATTGAAATTTTTTCTGTAAATACGCCAATTATGCATTCAACTGTGAGTTTGCAATTTTTTTTTCGCTTCTCCGTTTATGCTCCCACTGCTGCTACATAACTGCAGCACAACAATTACAATTATAAAATCATTGATGCCTGCCGTTCGCTGCAACTTTGCGCAAGTTCGTATAAACAATAACTTCAAAGGATTCTAGGATTTCGCTATGTTGCGAGGGCTGCACTTTATTGTTAAACATTATTTCTGTTTATTTTTTATGATTTTTTCTTGCTGGCGAGCGAGAAAATATAATTGATATTTTTCTAATAGAAACTTTTGCTATGCGGCAACATTGTTACCTAAAAGTATGCAATGTTTTTTATTATTACTTCAAATAAAGGTTCGTTTGCACAATAAAGTTTACGATAGGTCAAAGGCGAGCTAGGAGGCAGGCGGAGGGTTAGCCAGGCTATGATGAATTAAATTTATTTATTTTTCACTATGATCTTTAGAGTAGCAGACAGCTCTTGATAATAAAAATTAATTTAATTAAAATTTGCAACACTTTTTAGTGAAGAAGAAAAAAAGGTATGCTGCAACCCTATCCAGCAGTGTTTTTTTATTTTTATTTTATTTTAACTTAATTAGTTAGTCTGTCATCATTGAAAACCATTTATGTATGGTGCTTTTTTGTTAGTTGCCTAAGAGTATCTGGTACGCACATGTGTAGCAAGACAAAGTGTCACAGTATTAACAAATTATTATAGATAGAGCTCAGCTTTCATCCAGCAAATTACAGCCCAAAACTCAGACAATTTTTTTCTATCGTTCCAAGCACTGACCTAAAGGAAGAAGTTGCAATAGAACAAGAAGACATGTGATTACAGCAGGGTGAAAAAATGTGTTGTTAAAATTTTTCTAGTGTATTTAAGTGGACAAATAGTCTTTGTCACACATGTCCTTCGTTGAAAGTTAATCAGCTGTAGTTTGAGTTGAAAAGGTCAAAAATGTGGCAACGGGTTAAAGTGCGTCCTTTTTTTTTCCTTTTTTCAACTTGCAGTTGCAAGCGCCATAAAAATGTGTTGTAGGAAATACGAGTTATGGTACTAAGGATCAAACGATGCTACCACCACTGGCACGGCTGGCATTGGTCAACCGAGGAATTTTTCTTGGGTTTGTCTTCATAATGAACCCTTTTTTTCCTTATTTGTTGTTGGTATCTGTCTGATTCTCTTTATATACGCGAAAATTGTTGCCAGACACTATTTTACAAATGGAAGAAAACTGAAGAGTAGATAATAACGTATTTTAAATCGGTAATTTGAAGTTGCATTAATATTTCATTGAATTAATTGACTTGCAAAAGAAACGTATGCATAATTTTGACTTCAATATTTCAATTTTGTTTATTGTCAGTGATTTTTTTCATAGCTATAATGGATTTTTTGCATGCACTAAGTCAGCAAGTTCTTCGAAGTTAATTAACTATTTTTTAGAATAAGTAAAAACTCATCCTTAAACAAAGGGCAAGTAATTTAAGTAAGATTTGTCGATATTGGAAGGAAAAAAACTCCTTGAAATCAGTATATTTTATATGAAAAGTGAAGAATGAACTTTCTAGAATTAAGTAAATTTGAAAAACCAGGCACATGACTTCCTTTGCTTTAAAATGGAGTTCGACGGGACTGCTTCAGTGGGCGGGGCACCTCCCGTACAAGCAAAAAAAGATTTAACGTTATATCTAGTGAACTATTGATATAGAGATGCCGGTTACTAAAAAGTTTAAAATTGCTTCAATTTCAACGGGATTCCATCAGTGGGCGTGGCACCTCTTATTAACAAAAAGTTTCATTTTAGCAACAAGTAAGCGTTATTTTAAGTAATTGGCATCAAGTAGGTAGTTTACTTGCTATAAGGTATATCCTCATCAAAAGCGCGTAAAATATCACAAGTAGGCATGGCACCTCCCATACAATCAAAATATGTTAAGTGACATAAAAAAGAAAACTATATGAGCAATCATATTAAAATTTAGTGTGAGAATATTGTTTATATATATTTAACTATTACTGAATCAAAGTCGGGTTGCATTATACCGCCCTACATTTAAAGACTGCATGCGGTATATCTCGGAGATTAAACTAGCTACTTTGATCAAATTTGGTATGCGAATGCCAATTTTTCTTATAGTTTTTCAACCTCTTTCAACTTTTTTTTTAACATTTTCCATATCTTATCGACTTTTTCAGAATTTTCAACTTTTCCATATATTTCCGACTTTTTCTAACTCTTTTAATTTTTTTCGCCTCTTTCAATTTTTTTCAACATTTTTCATTTTTTTCGATCTTTTCACCCGTCTCAATTTTTTTCCATTCATTAAAGCTTTTTCAAATTTTTTTCGAGTTTTTCAACCTCTTTAATTTTTTTTTTTCAACATTGTCCTAATTTTATCGACTTTTTCAATATATTTTTTTAACTTATTCAACCTCTTTCAACGTTTTTCTACATTTTTCATCTTTCAACCTTCTTCAGTAGTTTTAATATTTTTTTGAATTTTAATCGATTTTCAACTGTTTCAATCTCTTTCAACTTTTTTTAACATTTTCCATAATTAATCGACTTTTCAGCCTTTTTCAACTTTTTTCAACTTTTTTCGAGTTTTTCAACCTCTTTTATATATTCCATATTTATATGGCATGTTTCGCGTTTTCCACCACTGTCAACTTTTTCAACATTTTCCATTTTTATCGACTTTTTCAACATTTTTCAGCTTTTTCGACCTCTTTCAACTTTTTTCGATTATTTCCCATACTTTTTGGACTTTTTTTCATAATTTTCCATATTTTTTTAGATTTTCCAGACTTTTCCAGACATTTCAACTGTTTTCAACTTTTCGACTTCTCAATATCTTTCAACTTTTTTAAATATATTTCATATTTTTTTGAGTTATTCAACCTCATTCAACTTGTTCCAACATTTTTCATATTACCGATACACGGTCAGTCTCCTTGGACTTTTGATTTAATAACACGATAAGCCTGGACTTAAACATTATTATATATCGATTTCTACAGATCCAATAGATTAATGTACTTTATTTGAGTATTTTGTTCGAAATTAAAGTTTTTATTAACCGATACATTCTCAGGCCACGCATATTTTTTTTTTTTTTTAATTTCAAGATTATAAAATAACAATATTTTTGGATTTCAAAGAAAATAGCTTTCGCCTACTTTTTCACTTCTAATGATATATCATAAATTTGCTATAAATTATCGAACATATTTTATGTGACTTGTGTGGTACCCATATTCTCCAACTCTTTCAGCAGAATTGTAACAAATACGCGAATGGCAAATTTTATGCGTTTTTCAATAAAAACTTTTCTTTTGCCATAAATCGCATGTCTGCCAACGTAGCTTTGCCACTACATAACCTCAACTCGTGAAAATGTCATTGCAGTAGTTATGGTATTGGCGATATTCCATTAACTGAGCCCCCCAGCAACCCCACCTTCGGCACCTTCTTTCGCAATTGTTCTGAATGTTGAATTAATGTACACGCACACATGCAACAGAGAAAAAAGGAGGATAAAAAAATCCAACTAAATTAAAAAAGGAGTTACTCGTGTACTTTGTAACATATTTCATATGAAGTCCTTGTGCCGCCCGTGGCGAATACCGTTGGATATTACGACACAATCCAACGACCGAGCAATTCAACGAACGAACGAAAGAACGACCGAACGACCGACCGACAGGTAATCAAAGTTTTTCATTTGTGGTTTTTAACTTGGAACTGAACTGTAACTGAATAAAATGTTTGCGTTTCTTTGCACAAACAAACCCATGCATACACAGGTATGTGTGCTTACACACACACATACACACACATAGATGTGTGTTAAAGTGCAATTATTATTAGCACAATGTTGACAATTAATTTATTGCGATTACTCATGATGTTATTGCCGCAAAAGTCGCTGCTGCCGCTGTCGTATTGAAAAACGCTTTTCGCGCTATTGTCAGGCCAGCAAAGGGTGCATAACTTGACAGCGTTGACGACCTCAATTCCAGCTTGTCAACTACCTACCACTGCGCTATATCAAAATATCATCATCACAATATTTCAACAGTGCAACTCCAAACGGAATGCAATTTGTGTGCATTGACAATACGTTGAATAGACGGACGGTCGGGAGAAGTTGGGAGTGGAGAGTTAGTGCTGCTGCACAAGTTTACTTTTTGCTGTCATTTTCTTGGGCGCCAACATATTTTTATAGTCAATTTAATGCTTATTATTATGTTGTTTCTTTTTTTTTTGGAATTTTCTGCGTAAGTATTTGTTGTTGTTGGCTATTTGCCAAAGTTGAGGGTCAGCGCGCGAAAATTGTGTTGACATTTGCGTTGCAGACAAGGTGCTAAGTGCTGACAATTAATTTGTTTGGTTAAGAAAATAGGATCACTGCGTTAATTTCGACACTTTAAAAGTGAATTTAAATTTCGCCCGTTTACGGCAATTGTCAAAAATCTGTGATGATGAATCTGTAATAATTTTAAATCAACTTTTGAAAGTTACTTGTGATCGAGAAAATTACAGAAACGAGTACACTAAGAAAACGATTTTTTTTTGATTATAACAAATTATATTTGATATAGAGCAATTAAATATTTGATTGAGTCAAACACAAAAAATTTCAATCAACATATACCACTATTTGATCCATACGTTTGGCTCAAATAAATATTTGATTGCTCTATGTAAAATAAACATTTGCTATATTCAAACAAATCGTTTTCTCAGTGTATATAAAATTTTTAATGAGCAAACATATGTTAATAAAATAATGAAAGCCACAAGTTTTTTTTATCTAAGTTTAATTTTATTTACTTTTTGGCATAGCGTGACGTATGTGCAACATTTATTTAAAGCTGCAGAACAGAGAGATTTATTAAGCGGTCAACAACTAAAATAGCATAATTGTTTATATCGTAATTAGGAAGGGGACTTGGCATTAAGTTTTCATTCTACGCATAATACCCAACATGGTTGGGGAATAAGCCCCCGGATAAAACTCTAATTATGCCAATGGTGGCATAATCTAAATTGAGGTAGATGATAGTAAGATTTGAAAATTAAGCATTGAGAATAATAAAGTCTTTGACTTTTACTTAAATTGGCGGTTAGTTGGCTAAAATATAAATTGCCTAATCTCCTTTTACACAAGCACGAACGTACGTGCACAAAGCTATATCGAGGCAAAATTATTGAACTTAAAATATCGAAGATTTATTTGTTTTAAAATGAGGAATTTATCCCAACGACCACTTAAAATCTTCTTGGAATTTTTTTTTTTTTTTTGAGGAAAATACTCCGTTTTCTATTTGTCTCGTTTTTAAAAATAGCTTTGACACTGGGATTATCGTATTTTTGCTGATTCGCATTTGTTTCGTTACTTTGTTTGAATAGCTATTTCACGATTAACTTTTTGACATAAGCACGAAGAATTGAACACCCCAGACAATTCGTTCAGGATCGGTTTTAGTGGAAATAATACTGGTTGCTTAACCCATATTGTACCTTTGATTCGTTTACGAATCACGAAAATTACTCATGTTTGGACATTTTTTTCAATACGATATAAAAAAAATTCGAAGGCTTATATTTTTTATATTAAAGTTTTATTTATTGGTTTTTCTGGCTAAGTGGGAGTTTGAAAAAAACAATTCTTTTAGATATTTTTTTGAAAATTAATCAAAAATATTAAAATTGATCAAATGTGAACAAAACCTACACAGAATAGATTCAAAAGGACTAATGTTATTTTCCACAATAAAGATTATATATTCAGATTGTTTAGGTGAGCTATATATAGCACTCAGTTATGGTGATGCGTATACGAATTAATGGCCACTTCCCAGGGTAACTATTTGGCAATTTTTATCTGTGAAGATGTCAAATTTTTTGAATAGGCCAAGGGCTAACAAATTCAAATTCTTGATTATTCGATTAGGTCAAAAACTGAATAAATTCAAACAAAATTTTGGCTAAGTGCACTTTCCGATAGACCTCAATCTTATTTTCCGCCATTTTTTCCACTCAATTTACCACCTCATTACAACTTTTTTAAAAAAAAAAATATGCTGAATATTTTGGTATTATATGGGTTAAAAAAACAAGGTTCAAAATGCTTCTGTTTGACGTTGGATTTGCATGAATAATTTGATTTGAAAACGAGATAAACGAAAAATGTGCTTGTTTTGACGCCAGTGTGAAAGCTATATTTTTGATGCATCACGTGAAACTTATAGTTTAGTATTGAAATTAAATAGAAAAATCTATACAGGAAAAACAAACTATTTTAATTGTAGATTCTATGCCTTTATCTTTGTAACAGAAAATTAAGCCACTTACTAAGACTTTGCTCAATTGATACTGCATAGATTAAAGTAGCATGGTTCTTGTAAGACATGTAAAATACTCAGAACACTTAATGCCTTCATTTTCGAAAAAAGCTATAAAATGTGACAATTTTTGTGAAAAGTCTTATTGGAAATATATGTTTCGAGAAGGTAACTTTAATGCTTTTATTCGGTATTATTTCTGGAATCAATAATAAGTAAATTGCTGCATTAACTTTAGTTCTACTTATTGCCTGCTTGATATCAACTGGACAGTGTCTAGTCTCTCAAAGTTAGCTTTGGATTTTTCCTACGCTTCTCCTTTTTAACTTTAATTCAACGTAGCCCCCACGTATTTTTTGCCTTTTTTTTCCAGTGAATTACTTAATTCAACGTTAAATCAATAAGTTTTTACAAATTTATCTCGCAAAAAATCTAGCATGCAAAATTGCATGTTTTTTATAATTTCAAACCTTCCAACTACCACCCCACCATGGCAAATATACGGCCATGCAAAATTTTCGGTTTCTAACGAAAGTTTATTGATTGAACTGATCGAAATCTTTGCGATAAAAATGTTTTTCCATTTTTATTTTGCAGTATAAGTTACGTTCTCTTTGGCAGTTCCGAAGACACCCTTTTGTTTTGTTTTTGCTGTTGCTGTTGTTTGTACAGAGTACGTTTTCGCTTATATCTGGCAATACTGGCAAAATGTTATCTGCGTTAGCAGTTGGTAATTAAAAAATTGCATTAAGTTTTCGGCTGGAAACTAAATTAAGAAAATGCCAAAGTTTTGTTCTTTAGCTGCATTTGCGCGAGTTTTTCCGTGTCTGTCGTTCAGTCAGTCGGTCGGTCGGTCTGTCCGTTCAACGTTCAATGACACGCCTGTGCAACTCGTATGCATGCATTTTTCATTCTTTCTCTCTATAGTTTTGTTATATTCCGCAGAATTTCTCGCATTTATCTTGTTTGCCTTTTTAATTAAATCAATTACGAATCACGTTATTTTTAATTAGTCGACGGTGTTTTACAAAACTGCGGCGAATTTACAATGCGGCAGCGACAATCTTGCTTGCACACACGAGCATCGCCATCATCAGTGTGAATTTTTGTTCGAAATGAATAAAAACGACTTTGTTTCAAAAATCAAAAATAATTAAAATTTCACAATATCGCTGATTTTTTGGCGTGCATCCAGCAATATTTGTTTTCACACAGCCGAAGTTTGTCATTTCGCTCAAGAATGTCGCTGCTATCACTGTCGCAGCGAACTTTCTACAAGTTGTCGTCCTCGTTTCGATTTTAATGTCTAGCACGGCCATTAGAAAAATCCATTTCTAATGAAATTGTACAAAAAAAAACAAAAAAAAACTATTTAATAAGTCTCAGAATCTAAAAACATTTTATGACATTACGAGCGGAATAAATTCAAGACGGATAGATGTATATGGACGGACTTGTGTGTAGGTAAATTAATTCGCCGCAAACAATAAAGTGTGAAATTCAGAAACTAATTATATGAATTTCAGTTATTCAAAATATGTGTTTAGTATAGTATTTTTGAGTTGATTGCATTGTAAATTCATATTATTATTGCATGTATTGCATGATTTTTTACAAGACTTTTCGTTGTTATCACATAAAAGTTCTAGATATTAGAAAACTTTAGGTTTTTTTAAAAGTTAAGCTAGTTGTTTTTAAATAAATATATTCCTAATTTTGAAAGGCTGATATTATCAGCTTAAAAACGTGATTTGAAAATCTGATTTATATTATAACCATTATCCGAAACACCTCAGTCAATAGGCTTAAAAGAAGGAAAGTAAGGAAACTACTTTGGCATGATAATTTTTCATACAAATAAAGACGCCCTAGTAAACTTTTGGGTTTTATTTATAAATAAGTTCTGATGTGGGTAAGGACAGCGATCACCAATAAAGCTAAATCTTTACACCACAATCTCTTTTTTCTATGGTAGGGCTATATGGGGCTCTAGCCCCACTCCTCGAGCTGAAGGGAGACCCACCATGTTTTGTTGGAAACTGAAAAGAATGATTTTTTTTTTGTTGGTGAAATCGTCAGTAAACATAGCCTTTTCCAAATGAGTGTTACCCAAAACGTATTAATTTTTTGATGAGCTTTGTTTTTGTATTTCGAGTGATAAATTTGATTTTTTTCCGAAAGAAAGAAATTAACATGACAACAAATATATTTATGTTGGGCATAAAGCAGAGATCGGTATTAATGAATTTGCAGATGCTGATATAATTATATCAATTAAAAAAAGTATTGCATAAAACTTTGTTCTGAAATTATAAAATGTTTTGACTTTTTGGATAAAATTGCAACTGAGATTCAAAAATTAAATCCTCAGAGCCTCGGAGAGAGTTTAATTCTACTGTTTAATTTATTTCCAAATATAGGTGAAGGGAGGGCTATCCACTAAGAAATTCTTGCAAATACTATTGAAATTATTTGGGGAACCATAATGCTTTATTAGTAGCAAAACAAATGGTAAAGAGCTGTTCCTTATGTATAGTAACTTCGGATATTGTGATATGGGTATTTTTGAATCTTAAACTACACGTAACTTTTATAGCATAGCTTCTACATTTTTATGTATTATGGTTTGTTGATGCATTGTGCAGTATATTACAACTTCGGAGCTCTAAAGAATAAGCCAATCTGAAGCTATTTCAACGAGATGGAAAAAAGCCAAGTGACATCTCTAAATTAAATTGGCGGGTAATGTGATATATAGAGTTCGGATAATGTGATATACCATCATGAAAAGTATAACAAGTATAAAACAATAGGAGCTAACAATACAATAACATTATATCTTTCAATAGAATTTCCATAAAAAAGAAAACTAGATTTAAACTGAATCAATAAGCGAAAAGCAGAACATATTAAAGCCAGATAGATGACTCACGTACAAAAATTGCTTGTCATCTTGGAAGACAATCATTTTGAGCCCAAAGTAAATCGCATTGCAGGCATTGAACTCAGGTCTGAATCTTTGTATCCCTTTGGAAGGATTTGTTGCAAAAAGTACAGGTAATGTCTTTGCTGGGTGGACCAAATTGGACTATATCACATTACCCGAATTTCAGTTTTAATATACTCGTGTTATTTTAATTAATACACATTTCAGCAAATAAAGAATTCACATTATTTATGACAAAGTATAATCATCTACTAACAAATTTTAGTACTTCGGCTATATATTACTTACTTTATTTTGGGCTTAATTCACTCATGAAATGCACACAAATAAAATGTCGACTTGTGGCTAAATCAATTTCACCACACTGAGGCCAAAAACAGTGAATGCGAACTCACAAAATCTTGCAGCACATATCTTTTTCCGTTACTGCTATGTTGACAAAAAAATTTGGTCGAGGATTGCTTATTTAAGGAAATATGATGGCATATCACATTATATGACCATATAACAATGCCCGAAGTTACTCTAACTGGTGTCCTTTCAAAGATTTGTTAAGTACACCTTATTCTGTTCTTTCACGGTAGATACGTTCCAGAAAAAAACGTGTAAAAAAAACATGAAGTATATATGATTATACATAGAAAAAAGGGGACTAGTTCCATATTCTTCAACCCTGTAACTATATTTCTAAAAGATTATGGTTAGTAAAAATATTTTTCTTTAAATTTTCTATCAAATAGCTTTTTTTAATCGTGCTAAGTCGAAGGAAATCGTGTAAAGACTGAATTATTTTTTTTTTCTAGACCGTGTTATATCAAAACCGTGTAAAAACAGAATTGGGTGTATATATAATGTCCTTAAGACGTATAGTAGATTTTTAATCAAATGTTCAATTAATGTGAATTGTATATCAAAATGTGACGTATTATTCACTTTAACAAGTAGAGTACCAAGTCTGGAGCGGAAGTTGTGGATTGTCCCAAATGACAGTTTTAAAGGTAACACCTGACCGATTTTTGTAAAGTTAAATGGAGAAGACTACAATTTTTAAAAATAGTTGAAAGAAATGTTAAAAAAGTTTGTCCAACAAACAAAGTCTAAAACAATGGGCACCGATTTTTTTTAATACGACAGCGCTAGTGCCGACCACTGATATATATGTAGTACACTATGTAATAAATGTTGAGAGACAATTAATATCAACAGTTAATATTAAAACACTCCAATAACAAAAATAAGTATAAATTAGCGTCGGCAACATTTAATTTGTTTACAAGCCTCGGAAGAAAGAAATAATTGTAAGAGAATTTCATTCTATTTCTCTCTCACTATCTCCAACTCTTTGCTAACCTCTGTCTCTATATGAATTTCTCTGTCTATTAGACCGGGTCGATTTATATGAAGAAAAAAAAAAAGGCAGCCAGACACCGACTCAAAAGTTAGAAGGACCCTTAAAAACGATATCAGCGTCATTTTTTTTTGTTCCGAGAAAAACAAATAGAGCGCTTTTGATTCACCTGAAGGTCCTTCTGGCTAAAAGCACGTGTTTTTTTTTCACAGTATCGATACTTGAATTTGCTTGAATAATAAAGATTGTGTTCTTGCGCAAAATTTGACGTTTATAAATTAAGGGTTTTAAGGGTCCTACTAACTTTTGAGTCGGTGTCTGGGTGAAACTATTTTTCTACCCGGTCTAATGTCTATATAAACGTGACCATACGATCTGCGATTCCGACAAGTGATTTTCGTTCCGCGTTTATATTTCATGAAATATATTTAATTTTCCTAGGGTATTCGTAATGTGAAAGTGGGGACCTTTTTTTGTAAATATTGTTATATACTACTAAAATAAACACTTTTCCAATATATCTCACGTTGCCAGAGTTTTCTGAAACTAGTATAAAAAAAAAAACGTCATCAAATTTTTTCCGAAAAATTTTAGGATGTTAACGCAAATTTGATGGACTTTTTTTCTGTTCCGCGTTTCGCCGAAAAATATCTGGTCTATATATATCTCTATATCTTTTTCGCTTTCTGTATCAAATTTTCTATTTTTTTATTTATAAGTTGTACAAAGAAATTGCCATTATGTGTCGGAAATTTCGGTCTGTTATTTCAGGTAATTGTCTGGTTTAAGTAAACAAAGTTTTTCTTTCAAAAAAAAAAAACAAAATCTAAACAAAGAAAAAAACATTTTATTTAGCCAAACCAAACTCGTTTCGGTGAGTGTCCTTAGTTATTTAAAAACTTATTGAATGCAGACTTTTAAGTCTGTCCTTTGAAATTAGTGACATTCGAAGAGCTTGGGACTATATCTAAACTTGAGATTTGTAGACTACTTAGCTCCATCAAATATTCTGCCAGCTACGTTTTAAAACTTTTGCTGAAAATTTTGTTTTTATTAAATTGGAATACCAATTCACATGATCTGTGAAATTCAATACATTTAAAGTTATAAGCCTTAAACTTATCATTTTTATTCGTGAAGATACCTATTTCCCAAAAAACTTATACATCAAGTAATAATCTCTGCAAAAGCGCTGCACAAATTTTAACTGTCAAACTTTTAAGCGAATTTCTACCTCCCTAAAGCCTCGTTTAGCTTCAACTAACTATGTATTTGAACAACATTCTTATCAGCACAATGCACGCGTTTTTTGCCTTTGAACGCTTTTCACACCTTTGTGGTCATAAATGTCACTTTGACGTGCGAGCTGTCCGAACAGAGCAAAACTTTATGACGCGAAAAAGAAGCGCAACTTTTTTGTGTGCTGAGTATCAAAAAACGGACTTTATTTTGCCATTGCTACAAATGACCTAAGCTGCGATTGCGTTAAATAAACGAATGGGCTGTAAACTGTCATGTGAGAAAAAACAAAATTAAACTTACCTTTCTTGGGTATCAGCGATTTGAGCAGCATTACCGCATTGTCATCGCAGCCCCAAGCGTGCATCTTGCGATAACTGTCACGTCCCTTTTCGGTTAACTTATCCCATGGCTTTGGCTTGGAGAGTAACTCGGAAACGGTGCCCTGTGACAGTCCCAAAATGTACTTGGCAAACAGCCGCTGTCCGATGTTGTGCACCGAAAGCAGCTCACGTACGCGCCGCGATATATGCAACGTGTCTAGCGCCTGGTTGGCGTATTTGTCCATATTATAGCGCAGCATTTCCTGCAATTTGGCTTCCATGGGATCACCTTTGGGTATAAGCGATTCACCCAGCCGCCCTGCCATCGAGGCACCCGGTGGTAGCTGCAGATCATCTGCAAAACGGAAATGAGCGCGTTCTTGGAATTGGAATGGTAAACCAGGCAGAAATCCTGGTGGTATGTGATGAGGAGCGCCGCTTGTAGGTGGCATACTGCTATTTGGCGTAGTGCACAAGCGGTTGTTGTTGTCTTCCAGCGGCTTGTGATGCGAACCGCCGTTCAATGCATGATGCTGCTGATGTGCGTGCAGATGATGTTGCTGCTGTTGTTCGTCGTTCGAACGCTGATCGTGCGGTATCGGCGTGCTGGCTGCCGATGAGGAGTCGTGATGGTTCGATGACTTATCGTGGTGATCCGACGAGGACGAGGATGACAATTGCTGTTGTTGATGGTGCTGCTGGAGGTGATGATGCGAATGGTGATGGTGATGTTGCTGCAACATAGCATCTGTACGGAGTGAATTGTTAGATGAGAAGGTTGAATTAACTAATTGACTGAGCAGTGCAGTAGATGAGGGGGGATGTTGCTGCTGCTGCAGGTGCGGTGGTTGTTGGTGGTGATGGTGGACGGCAGAGTGATGTTGGGCATGGTGATGGTGCTGCAAAAATTGATGCTGCTGCTGGTTGCCGGCATTGTTTGTTGGCGTAAAATTTGGAAATATTGTTGGCGTTTTTGAGTTTGCTGCCACTGCTGCAGATGTAGCGGCTGCCGCTGTCAGAGCGTTTGGCAACTCGAAGCCACGTCGCCAGTATGAATTGACGAGTTCTTCACCGAGAAATGAGCCAAAGTGATCAATGTTTGATTTGAATGTCGGTGATGTACCCGATGTTACTGAACAGTCGTCAATAATATTTTCCATTTCATTGGTTTTTGGAGCAGAAGTTGCTGCATCATTGTCGAGAGCATCAACGTCAATTGTTGGCACATCAGGCAAATTTTCGGCTGCAACATCATCGTCATGTGTGACTGCAGCAACAACGTCTGCATCATCGTCTTCATCGTCAACTTCAACTTTTGTTACTTTGGCAATTTCGGTGATATCTTTGTCTGCAGTGAATTCTTCTTCGTTTTCTTCTTCTTCTTCTGGTTTTTCAAAGTCACCAATTTCGGTGACGTTGTTTCGTTCAGTCTCTGTGGTGGCTTCGTTTGCAGCTGTTGTTCCTGCGGAACAAAACAGCACAAATTGTTGCTTGCAATAGTGTTTATGTTGTTAGCATAAGAAAGGGGGGGGGGGGGTTCTTATCTTAAAATAATAGCACTGTCCAACATTTAGAAGCTACAGAGTTTAGAAAGTCATTTGAAAGTAAGATTTGGTCAAGGAAGTTGTGCCAGTTTGGGTCTTGTTAGTGTTCACATTTAAATATGGTATACAATTTTGAAAAATGTCAAAATTTTGAAACATGATCGAAAGAGAATATTCATACAGACTGAAGGTATGCAGGGCATTGCTTTTGAAACATTTGGAAAGCAACATGTTGCTGAAGAAGTTGACGTAGATTTTAAATGTGGGTAGTGTCAAACTTGTGCAGCATTTACCATTCTCTCGCAACTTTGTCAATGCTGCCGAAAATATGCATGGGCTACGAAGTCATTTATCATTAAAAGCCGATTAATTTACAATTACGCTAACGCTGTCATTGGCACACTTTGCAAAGATAAAATGAAATAGGTCCTAACAAACTGAGCTGATTTTTTGAAATAAAAACCTAAAGTTTTTGGATTCCTAAGAAAATTATTATAAAGACATACGGGGTGCTCTACCCTAAACTACTTCATCGATTTCAACAAATAAAATGCCATTCTCTTTGTTTAAATAAAATAAATTATACGGTGATATTAAATTTTCAAAAATTTTAGGATCAGGGAAACACAATAATTCTTTTACAAACTTCTCCAATATCGACCAATAGAGAACAGTATATTTAATTTAAGTATTTTGCTTCGTTCTGATAACATGAAGTTCAAATGTCAACTCTTCAATTTTTGTCAACTTGGTCGACATTTTTCGACTTCTATAGATTTCTTCAATATTTTTTCACTACTACCTGAACTTTTTGATAACATTCCTTTACGACTTTCAACGCCTTACTTGATATATTTCGACTTTTCGATTCTGATTTCGATTTTGATACTTTTTGAAAATTTCCGATACCATTCGACTTTACTTTACTTTTCAGTGGAATAAGGAGTGCGCATTTGATAAAATTTTCAAAATTTGCGACACATCGATAACTATTATGTTCACACACACATCCCACTCTCTCCCATTCTTTTCCAAAGAAATGTGAACAACTTCGAATCCAAAACTCGCACAATACTTGTAAAATGCATTCTGACCAAATTTAAACCAAATAAATTTCCAAACCCTTTTTCCCAAAAGAATAAATTTTAGTATGTTGGACTGTGTATGTAGCTTAAGAAATGTTTGAAAAGATGTTTAATGAAAGTAATTAGTTCACAAGCAATGTTTTTTTTTAAATTTTTTTTCATGTCAACAACATCCATTAAAAACGCCAAAAATATTTGAAAAATTTTTTTCCATTTTTTTTTTGCTGCCAATCAGTAGCCAATTTTTGCTATTTAATCAAATACTTTTGAAAACAATCAAAGTTATAATGCAGCAATTTTCTTTTGCTGTTGTTGCTTTCAATTTTTAATGCACCATCGTCCAAGGAAGATAAGCGTCAAAGTGGAGCCAGCCAATAAATTGTTGCTGTTGACACAACAATAAAGTTTGGCGCCACTTTTTAAATTGCCGCCCACGCCTTACACCAATAAGGGATAATGTCATTGTTGTTGTTGTTTTTGTTGATGATTGGTTAATATTGAAAAATCATAAAAATTTTTTTACAGAAAAAGCTTGATAAAAACAGAGTGTTTGTGTGTTTTTGTAATGATGATGAAGAGCGCGATAAGCGATAAGAATAATAAAAGCAACAAGCGGTGAAATTTAAAGAAGTTGGCCATAGTGGATACTCACCTTCCGCTGTGTTTTTGTAAGCCTCAGCCGCTGCAAATGCTTTGGTGCGTTCCAATAACAATTCTTGGAATTTATTGGGATCATTGGCGCAAGCAGCTGCTGCTGCAGCAGCGGCAGCAATTGCATTTTGCTGACTGACAGTGTCCAAGTCGAGTTGGCTTCTGTAATGACAAAAAAAAAAGAAAGAAATAAAAGAAAGGTTGCGCAACAAAAAAAGGTTGCTGATACCTTACAATGTTGCAAATGCATACATGTGTGTTCGATGCTTTGCAACATTGTTGTATATATTGATTGGTATTCAGCAACATTAGCAATATTGTTGAAGAAGAATTTCTTTAGAAAAATTTGCAAACATTTTTTACTCACTGGTTTTCCTTTTTGATTTGAAATTCTTCCATTGCTGTTGCTGCAGCTGCTGCTGCTGCTGCTGCTGTTGCTGTTGCTGTTGCTAAAATTTCACCCTCATTATCAACAATGTTTTCATCTGGAACATTAACTGCATCATCGTGCAACTCAAGTTCATCATCATCATCATCATCATTGACATTGTTATCATCAACATCATTACATGTTGTATTGTTGCTGGCAATAGCTTTAGCAGGTGTTGGTGACGGAGATGTTGCTGATGTCTCGGCGAGTGCAGCATTGATTTGTTGCTTATCAAGCCGTGATTCTAAGCGAAGAATATGTTGACGCTTTGCCTCCAAATGATCTTCGAGTCTGTGTATTTGTACGACGTGTGTTTGTTCGAGAGAGCGCAAACGTTGAACTTCTTCGAAAAGTGCTTTAATCTGAAATGATAGAAAATGGGAACTGCATGAGCACATGTGTTGGCTATGGACAAATAAATAGCTAAATATTTTCAGATTTATTTTTTGGAAATTATTGGAAATTGAAATTAAATTAATAAATCATCAAAACTTGAAACGCAATAATTTTCTCCAAGTTTATCTTTTCTAAGACATTTTTCAGTACACGTACAAAAAACTTTTAATTGAAAAATATTAAATTTCTTCAACTTACGCCCCAACATATAAATATCCTACAGCCATAATAAATTAATTGATTAGTACAACTTGGATTTCAATGTACGACACGACATGCCATAAAAATACGCCAGTGTTTTCAAAAAAATAAAAAAAAAAAAAAAATCACTGAACAGCAGAAGGGAGGATAAACAAAATCTGGCACGGCAACAAATCATCTTCGGCTGAAAATTGTTGGTATACAAAATTTATGTCCCGTGCAATTTTCACTGAATTTCCTACAGTTTTCCTTAATATTTTCTATATATGTGCATATGTATGTATGTGTTTATATGCGTGCAGTGAATTTTCGCTGCTGCTGTCTTGCTGTATGCATATTCATGGAAAATCCCTTAACAATGTTGTTAACTTGTTTCGTACAAAAACAACAACAAACAATAACCACTTGCGGTGTAATTCAATATGAAATTTATATCGTTCAAATGTTAGCGGGGAAGAATTTCTCGTTGTTTTTGTAGTGATTTTATGCGGCAACATGCGCTGCATATCTACCTCTGTATGTGTCTGCAATAAAAATCCCCACCTTACGCCGACGAGCAACAGAGGCAGCAACAATCGACAGCGCGGCGTAATATCTATTGAAGGTTGCATTCGTCAAGTTAAAATTAAGTAGCAACAGGGGGAGGGAGTGCGGCGCCAAAAACAATAAATTTTTGCCAAAAATTTCCTTTTTCCTGAGCAGCATCAACAAAAAAGACAACATTGTTGCTATAACTTGAACTTTTCTTGAGAACACAGTAAAAATTATCTACCGAGGATCGTGCAAAGTCTAAGCCATTGTTTTTAAATTTTATAATGAGCATTGCTCAAATGAGTCTAAACATTGTTTAGTAAACATTATAATCAGCATTGTTCTGGAACATTGTAATATATATTGTTTTTAAGTTTTGTTCGTTACAATATGAAACTTTTTAAAGAAAATATATACATTTTTTTTTAATATTAGTAGACGTCAACATTTTTTTCCCGTGTACTATCAAAGATCCATATGCAGCGGCATAACATAACATAACAATGAAATATTTTTAATAAAATTAACGTGAGGGTGGTAAAAATGCGTCCGTCTTTCATTCATTCAGGCTGTCATCGTTGTTAGAAGACGAAGCAAGGCAGTGATTGCCAATATAAAAAGGTGCATAAACGTCGAAGCCTTCAATGTTTGCAACAAATACAACCCATACGAGTGAGTAAAGCAAAAAAAAAGGTAGATTTTGTATGAATATGAAGAAGAATCTTTGAAGAAAAGTTTGCCGCTCGTTGTTGGTTTTTTAGTTGTTGTTTGTTTGTTTGGTTGTGTTGGTTGATGCAAATACGATAATTGGTAAATTTGACAAGGGAATTTTCGTCGTTTTTGTTACTTTATTTTGATTTTGTTGTTGTGTTTATTATTAAAATGAAATTTAATTACAATGGTAGTGAAAGTATAGCGGGCGGATATGGAGGAACAAGAGTATCAAAGTTTTAAAGAATTTTTAATGACATGTTTTTGAGAAGACAATCACCCTCACACTTATGCACATAATGTACACCTTAAAATTACAAAAGTTTACATGTACGCATATGTACATTTTTGTGGTTTTCAAAATTTGAAAGTACTTGTATTATGCGTACTTTGAAACTAATTTGTTAATTTGAATTTTTGAACCTCAACGAGATGTTATATGGAATACACAGTTCTAATATAATGCTAAAGAGAAACAATATGTTTTGCAGCAGAAATTTTGTTCAGTTTTCGAGAAATTATATAATTTTTTACATAGTGGTATTCTAATTTCACCAAAGACTCATATCCAGGAAGATATGGCACGTATTTTCTCAAAATGCACTTCTTAGCTAAACTACGATGTCAATTTTTTTTAATTCTGTAAATGCAGCAAAACGGTGTAGATAGCAAGCCATCATAGTCTAGAGAGCCAGAAAATAAATATGATAAATTCTGAGCCTACGATACTTAAGTCAAGTGTCTTCAATTTCCAAAAATGTTGCTAATGGAAGCTACAATATAGCATTAGACATAGCAGCGACTTTTATTCGGCAACAACTGATTCATATTGATTGCTATAATAGTCGCCATAGCTAAAGATATGTCTGGAGTTGAGAAAATCTGCTTTCGTTCATGACTTATGCTTAAAGTCTTCGTACAACTTATATACTTGACAATTTCGTACTCTTCTCTCTTTCGTACAAGTGTTAGATCATTCAGCTGAAAGTTTATTCAATTAAATTCTTGATAATTGCAAAAAATATTGATATAAATAAGACAAATTATATGGGGCGATGGGGGTACGATGGTGCAACAAATAATTTTCCCCGTCATAAGCTTAAGTTTTAGTAAATTTCAAAGTAGGTAATTGCTTTCAAAGATACTTATTGAATACTTAAATATGATGTAGCTTAAACCATAGCTGGGCATAGTAGGAAGAATGAGCCAATTTTAGCTCTTTTAAACAAACACTTCGTTTTTCTTAATCCTTAGTGGCACCATAACAATCTGGCACATTGGGATCTTTCACAACCCCACGTTAAAAAAAAAAAAAAAATAAAAAATATTAAAAAGCGAATTTTCAATTTCTTACTCCATAACTGTGAACGACTGTTGAAATTACTCTCTTTTATGAACATTTTAAAAATTTTGGGTTTATTTTTCATAAAATGTTTGTGCTGCATGAGGCTAAACTTGGGTATTTATTAGCTCGAAAAATAACTTCAAAACTGCCGTGGGGTCGTTTATGACCCCATGATGCCGTTAAGGGTTAAGAAAATAGCCAAAACACCAAACACATGCACTCATCACTGCTACGCACAAAAAAAAAAAAAACAAAACAACGAAGCTAGCGAGAACAAGGAAACAACAATACACACATTGAGGACAGCTTCTTTCGTTTCGTTTGATCGGTGTACTTTTATTTCTACACTCATGTTGTTCTTGCTTGATTCTTGGAATAAGGTTTTAGCTTATGGCAGAACTTTCTTTTCGCTATCGAGTTCGAATTTATGGTGGAGTTTTATTCTGTTGTTGTAGTTTTTGTTTTTATTGCTGCTCGTGCATCCAAAATTTTGCCCACCTATGGCTTAAACCATCTTAATAAAATGTATATATAGTCACAAATCTAAGCTATAGACAAATTTAGATATACAAAGAATCAAGAATTGAAGGTACGGCTATTTAATATAGACTTAATTGACTTTTAACCCCTTATATCTCCAATACATGCAAACCGATTTGTATAGTTTTGATAGGTTTCGTAAGGTTGTGGACTAATAAAAATATCTAGAATAAGTAGAGCACCGTGGACATTTGGCGCCCGGGCCAAAAAATTTACTAAACAGAAAGGTAATCATTCGAAAACCCCTAAATGAGATATATTTCACATCAAGCTAAAATTTGATATGTAAATTATTCAAAAGTTTTGTAAGTTTTCAACGCAAAATTTTAATTTACTAACATAAAAAAAAAATTCTATAAAATTTGGGAGTTATGCTTGTAACAAAATTAGAATTTTATATTACAAGGACCAGAGGATTAGAATATTATGAAATTGACTTTCGTTTTTTTAATGCTAATGTTTTTTGTTCTCAAATATGTCCAATGGTGTTGGTGGTTTTGGAGCATTTCTGACTGCAGCACTGCTCTATATATCTACAATATCAATGATGTGATAAAAAACCTATCACAAATCACTTTCTGTCCGAAAAAATTAATACAAATTTTTAAATTTTCTTCAAAGTACGTTTTATTTAATAGCGTAACACTGCATTTAATGTATTCCATTAAGTACAGTCGCTACGCTATCTTCAAACTCATTACAGGCATCCAAATGTTGAGTAATTAAATGGAATATCATTAAATTCACTTCAAAATCATAAAAGCTAAGCAGCATTTAATGCAATTCACATAAAAATCGACTTACTGATAAATTTTCTGCAATTCGACTTTTTGCTAAACAAAGGCTCAAACCTCCTCAATCCAACCAACAACAGCAGAGCAGAGCAGCAATTCAATGCAGCAGCAGCAACAGCAACTTTGACATCGTTGGCGGTTTTTTGAGGCATAGCATTTCAATGACGGCAACGATTGACCAAACCAATTAATTAGTTGACTATGACGGCTAGGATTTGTAAGATGAAAAAAACAGAAAACACCCTATGCCACGTAAAGTCGTGTTTGGGCTGCTTTTAATTTTTATGTTTTTCGCTGCTGATTTTTCCGCATTTCATTTAGGAGTCAATTTTATTTTATAGTTACGCGACGCTATAGAAATTCACTCATCCTGAAAATGTTGTCCTTCGAAAAAAATTTAAATTCCATCAAATCTGTGGTGGGTCGATGTGCTGCGTGTTGTTGTCAACCATAAAGCACATCATCCATCGTTTGGTTCGTGGTTGTGCTTCCTTCTGCTATTAACTGAGCATTCAGCAATAATTGCTGCTAGCAATTATCATAATCTGCTATCAATTTTTTTTCTTTCCATACCAATGATGACAAGTTTTTCTCATTTTTTAGCGATTTTTTTAAATGATTTGAAAGTTACCAAAAGAAGGAATATGCAGATCTATCTCTGCTTTTTCACAACTTTTAACAATTTGCCAGAAATGAAAAAATAAAAGTTATTTGATTTGATAAGAAAAAAAAATTACAAATTTTGTCATCAACTTTTACTTAATTTGAAATTACAAAATTTAATTTCAATATAAATTGAAGAGACATCCTACTTTTTCCTTTTTAGCTTAATATTGAGAGAGGGAGTTGGATTTTGTTAGCTTGCGGACATGAATTGCTTGTAGTTGATTACAGTGGTGGGCAAACTAATCGATGAAGTAATTTCTTGCTTGGCTACAAAATCCAATTAAAGATGAAGTGAAGACACCAAGGACAGAGTTTTACAATTTGATGAAACAAATTAAAATGTAAAAATTTATGAGAATCCTTATGGCAAATTGAAGAAAGAACGAAAGAAGAACTTTGATGTAAAAATTGACAGCTGTTAATGTTTTAAATGTTTAACTGCTCTACAGTGAAGTGAATGAGGAAGTTGGGGGAATAGCTGCAGAAAATTCAACCATGAGTTTTTTGCTTTCGAAATAAACTTGCGTTCACCTTTCGTGTATCAATCAGTCTTTGGCGGCTTTCTGTCTTTATGAATCAGCCAGATTTAAAACAGGAAATTCGCAAAGTTTATACAAAGTTTTCTCTTTTATTTAAATTCTTTGATTTTATTACTTTTACGACATTTATTATTGATTCGTTATTTTGATGGTTTTTTGCATGCTTTTTTTTTTGTGTGGTTAATTTCATTTTAAGTGTTTGTTTGCATGTGTGCCACATATTGACAGTCATAAATTTTGGTTCGGTGTCGATTGAAGTTGTTGTTTTTTTCTTTTCAGCTGGAAATGAAATCACAAGCGATGTTTATTTTCTCATTATTGCAACATTTGCAGCAATGCAAAATATGCGGCGGATTGTCCCTACTGTGAATGCAAATCCAAAACGAAGCTCTTGGTCTTTGAGGTGAGGTGAGGCAGGAGAGAAACTGAATTGAAGCAGATTTGAATTTATAGTGTAGTTGACGAAAGCTAAGATATGTATTTTTTTGTTAGAGTTAACCACCATGGAGGCTTTTAATACAAAAAAAAGTCAAGATAAAATTTCTGTTTTATTCACTGGGAAGCAATGTCTCATTGACATCATCTTTTGGACTGATGTTTCTCCGAACTTTTTCGACAAAAAGACTTTTGGGTGTAAAAGACGACCGTACTCCGGAAATATACCCAACTACATTCATTGAAATGAAAGCCTTCGTTTTAGCACCAAATTTTTCTTGAAATCAGTAATTTTCCTCTAATTAAGGAAGAGTTTCGCACTTAGTCAACAAGCCAGTCAGTGAAGTCAAAGCTCTCTTCTAAACGTTTCACACATTAATTAGCTCTTGAAGAGAGAATATAAAATGTTTTGTTAAGAGCGTAATTTCATTATCAAAAAAACAACGGACTGTACGCGTGCGAAGCCGCGGATACCAGTAGTATAAAATATTTTTCGAAGCCAGAAAAATTGCGTATAATGAAATAAGAAAGATAAAAGAACAAAACAAAGCAAAGATAAGAGAAAACAAATATTCTAAGTGAAAAATAAAAAAATCAAAACAAAACAAATGTAAGAAGAAAGCGCGAGGTTTTTATGTACCCAATTTTACAGTTATTTATTGCCGGTGCTGTCCAGAGAACGAGCAGGCGCTTAAAGAGCGTAAAAATGAGATCTATAAGACGCTTAACCTTCACACGAGCACCAATGTTTATGTACGGGAACGGGCACTATTAACATATGTTAATATTTTGGTTTTCATAAGTGAAAATGGCAGATAATAATAAAAAAATTTAAAAATCTATGTAAGTGCTTCATTAGTGGCTCAGTAAGTACAGTATGAGCTATTTTTGAACACCGAAAGTTTTCAATTTTCCAATGTTCAGGTCATCGTATGAAGAGTACTAAGAACATTTCATTGCCAATATGGACTCGGATGAGGACAATGTGGAAACAGAGGCAAAAGAAGGTGAAATGATTGAAGAGGATGTATCAGTCATAAGGATATGACGAGGAAGACTCTGATGTAGAAATCAAAGCATATTTCGTACAACTCGGACACGGGAGTGACTCAGAAAATGAATGAATGAAAAGTGACGATACTGAAGGTTTTGTACGGGATAAAGATGATCAAGGTCACACGAAAGTAAAAGATTTTTTCAATATGGCCTACCAAAAAGAAACCAAATAAAAAAGCCCGCTAGAAACATTTGTATCCAGTGCAAAAAGCCTGTTTAAATTGAGCATAGCAAAGTTCTAACAAAATTTAAGGCAACAATTTGAAATAACTGTAAAATCACCAAATATTTTTCAAGTGATCAATTTTTTAATAAGCTTTTATTTAAAAATGCCTTCTAATTATTTGTTAATATTATAATAACATAAAATATGCACATAAACTAACAAAATCCCTGAAATAAAAGCAATATTAACATATGTTAATAGTACCCGTTTTTGAAGTTAAAACGTCAGATTTTCAAAAATAAACGGAAAAATTCAAAATTTACAACGGTTGTTAAGTTTTTCGAAAAGAGGTCAAAAACTTAGTCACTGAGTCGAAGTTTTATGAAAATCGGATCACGAATAAATAAATTGCAGCAAATTATAAATTGCGATATTAACATATGTTAATAGTGCCCGTGTGAAGGTTAAAGAGCGTAAAATGGCGTTTAAGAGCGGAAAAAAACCATGCACGTATACAGAAATTTCAATACATGTTTATCGTTACTTGTGTGTAGTGGGCACAACTGTTTATTGCTCTGTCAAGATGTAGAAGCGGAGAAAGACTAAAAATCAAGGCTGAGAAAGATCATTGTACTAAGACCCGATAGAAGAAGCGGAAGTGAATAGAAATAGAAAATAAGATAGACAGGAAACTAGAAGAAATAGAGTGCAAACTTTTTCGTTTCTTTAGAAAAAATTTCAAATGCATTGGACAAGGAAGAGAATGAGTAGAACTCATACCCAAGATATTGCAACCCAGCAATCTTTTCTTGCATCTTGCGAATGCCAAACAACTAAAGAGAGGTAATGCTATATAGTATCGTTAACCTCAAGGCACAATTGTCATTTTGGATCGCTTAACCACCGGGTGTCTTCACCCACGCTAGACCATATCGCTCACTTACTTCAAGACTGGCATAACTCAAAAAACATAAAGTTGGAGAAAAACGCATTTAAAGTTTTCAATAAGTTACTTTTTATATGAAAATGATGAAAAGTATGTCTACATAAACTCATCTCACAAGACAAGTTTATGAGATACTTTTCTGAATTTTTCACAAAAAATAAAACATAAAATGGCGAATATTTCTGCATCATTAAATCAGAAATCACGATTTTTGAGTTATGCCAGTCTTGAAGTAAGTGAGCGATATGTATTATGCTCAGTAGTCGTTGGTCTTTCTTTCCAGGTGAACATGAAATTTCGCTACTTTCCTTTGCGATACTTTCCTTTGAGATGAGAGCAAGAGCCTAAAGCGCATCCTGACTGTCACTACATATACCTATTCACTCCCATGCCATCTTTTTTTGTCAATGATCTAGCAAGCTACCTTCAAAATGGCAAAAGCCTCCGTTAGGAAAACCGTTGCCATCGCCATTCATTGTTTCGTCATCTAAATACCATCCGAAAACCGTTCAAAACGAAGTTTTCTAACCATACATACAGAAACATAATTAAGACCCCTAAGGGCCTCTAGAGTTAACCATTAGTCACGATCAGGCTATGTCTCATCACACTTCCTCTCGAAGTGAATGGAATGCATACGATTGTCGATTGACATCAAGAACAGTAGACACAGATAAATGATGGAGTATCTGCCTGTGACCTACAAAAAATAATCGTGCCAGACGTCACTAAATTTGAGCATGCACGTTACTCTCTTTACCTCCGAAATCTTTCTCATACAAAAAGAGTACGTTAAATGTAAAGGGATTGGGCGAGGCCAGAGCTCACAAGCAAAACTGAGTATGCAAAGGCAAGGGTTGATGGGAAAAGCGATGGGGGGGGGGCGGACCCCTAGTACATTTCAAAAAGGCTTGAAATGTGTAACTTTTCGGATTAATTCGAATTGTTAGGAGCTCAACTTATTGCCCTAGTCTGCAAAAAAGGAATGACGCAATCAGAGAAATTATTTTTCTTAAAGCTTAAATTTCTTGGGCATCATTGTTTTAAATCAACTTCATTTTTCTTTGTATTTTTTTCAATTGCACCTAAGGTTTTCCTGCATACACGTTACCACGTTCGAAACATTTTCTACTGAACTGAGCTTGTTCACTTCTTGGTTTTTCCAAATCATTTTAATTCTTCTTTGTTTGGATATAGCTCATATTAACCTTCAATTGGCTTCTTTTTTTTTTTTTGATTTACGAGTATTTCATTTGACTTTGTTCTTCATATCAAACTTCCTATTTTAATCAAACAAACAAATATCCTTTTTTTCTGACTCGTTAAACTTTGCTGTTGATACTCTTGATTGTCTGTCGAATATTCATATTTGCTTATTGTATAAAAATGATAAAAATGGGGAGGGGGGGGGGGGGGAATTACTCCTTCGCGTACTCGTACAATCTAATCACTTTTTTCGCGTACACAGATGATAAGTCGCTTGCTGGACCTTAACGTTTGTACGTAACGTAACGTGACGTTGCGTTGTGTCTCTTGATTTTTTTTTTGGGAAACTTTTATTTAACGCTAAGTCCTCATCATATTTTTGTACTTTAATGTTTTATTTGTTACGTTTTCGATTTTTTAAATATAATCAAAAAACGTTAAAATCATAGTCTAGACAATAATTTATGAGAAGGATATGACGACCACTTCCTCAGCTTTACGAGTATTATTTGCTGTGGTGCTGCACACACACACACACACACACATCCTCATAGCGGCAACAACACCAGCAACCAAATATTTTGGTTATTACCATCCCTCCCCTTTTAGAAATAGAAAATTTTTGTTAGGTCTTGGAATGGTGCCTCTAAGTGGCACATCACGAGATGTGAACTAACGTTGTCCTTTTTTATATCTTCGTGCCTGAGTGGAGTTGCTGCCACAAAAATTGGCAAAAATGCTGTAACATCAGAGACGATGATCGGGAGACGCCGAATCTGAGGCTGAGACTGAGACCCTTCTAGATATCTCGTCAGTCAGTCAGCAATCGTTGGTTGGCATTTCTAATGGATATCCTTCCTTCCTTTTTTTTTTTTGTTGTTGCTGTTGATTTTTTTGCGTTGATTATTCTTTTGTGCACCAGCTATGCCATCTATCTATCTATAGCCTTGTATGCAGAATATACAGGATGTTGAGGTGGACAGGATTACAACAATGTGAATGGCAACAATTCCACAATTTCATATTTCGTATAATACAACAACAACAACAACAACAACAGCGGCAGCAACAAAATCAAGGATACAAAAATAGAAGGTAAAGCAAGGATCAACAGAAAAACAGTCAAACATTCATGCATAAGCTCACATTTATTTATTATAAGCAAAAACAATGCCATCAAAGTCATCTTTTTTACATCGAAATGAAACAACAACGTAGCTAAAAACCCCAAAATATGAGAAAGAAAAAACACTCGAAAAAAAATCGACTTTGTAATCCTTTCGTATCGTACATATTTTTCGTTGTTCCTGTAATTTTTTTTTTTTTTTTTTTTTTTCCTGTTACACTCAAATATATGAAATTCGCAGAAGAATCCAATATGAATTTATTAAATTCGTTGGTAGTCAAGAGGACAGGTCATTCTTGTGTTACCACAATTTTAGTTCTGTGCCAACTACAGCAAATAAAAGTTGACAGAGAAGAGAAAAACTTAAGGAAAATATTAAGGAAGGTAACATTGTGGTCACATTGTGAATTAGCAAAGCGTCGTCATCTGTACAAAAAAAAAACAAAAGGAAAAGTATTGAAAAAAGAAAAAAAAACTTAAGGATTTATGCAGTCAACGAAAGCACTGCATCAGTAACACAAATACTCTGCTTCCAAGTCATAACTTCATGGAAAGTTTCAGTATATTGGCGCACAATAAAAGCGAATTAGAGGAGCGCTAACAGCACAAGATAAAAATTTGATATAACGTCAAATCAGCACAATGCAGTTGGCATATAAATGACAGTTGATGCCGTAGAAAATCAAGACACATAAGCCCTAGTGAAAATGTCATTAAAAATATAATGAACTTTGTCTTCTTTCATGAAGATACAGCGCAAATAATGATGAATATCGGTGTACAAAAATCATCTACAAAAATTCAAAACTTTAACTTATACTATACAGACGTTGTTATGCCTTTCTTCAGCCCCATTCCCATCCTGGATCAACAGACATAGTCCTACCTAATGGTGTGCATTCTCCACACGGTTGAAAATATCAGTATAAAATTAATAACTTTTAGTTATTCATATAAATCCATAAAAAAATCGTATAGATTTTATAATTTCCGAAGTTATAAAATTTTAAATGAATTTCATATTTGTTTCTACATTGAAAAGTATAGAATAGGTTGACGTATAAATTCTATTTTATAATAAGAGTTTATATTTAATTTTAACGATTGTAACAAAAATGTATATTTATGTCGGTTGTTAGAACGTTTGACTGGGACACAGAATTCATGGGTTCGAGTCCGGGAACAGATACTTCTTTCTGATTTAATTTTATTTACAATTTTTATTTATAAAATGATTTGAATAACACAACTTCAATGAACAGAGATTTGAACCTGCTTCATTTCTAGAATAGTTTGAATGTGACCTCGTTCGTTAGCTAGCTCGGCTACAGAATGTTGATGTTTTACTAGACAAAATTGAGCATAAACAACTGGCCGCATAGCTGGTTTTTATATGTTGAAAAGTTATTAAATTTATACCTAAATTCATATAAAACGACCCTTAAACTGATATTCGTATAAGAATTTATACTTATTTTTTCAACCGTGCATATAGAACACTATATCGGTTTTCGAGATTTTCCAAATTTTTTTTTGCTATAAGCCTTCTACTGATAATGACGTAAAAAAAAATGCTAAGCCAATCCGTCATGCCGTTCGTGAGTTATGAAAAAGAATGTCGTTCAAATGACCTACTCTACTTGCTGGGCAGGCTGTCGTTTTTTTAACAACATTTTTTATAATTTTTCCACTTAAAGATGTTTCAATCAGTGATATTTGCTCGATGATGTTGTCTTTGAAGTGTTGAACAGTTTGAGGATTATCCACATAGACTTTAATCTTCAAGAAACCACATAAGGTAAAATTCAATGGTCGCATGATTTTGGTGACCAATTCACGTCTGTTCTTCGAGAAATTAATCGATTATTAAACTTCTCTTTCAAAAGATCGATTGTGACTTTTGTACCTCCTTGTTGAAACCACATATTGACATATCCAATTGACTCAAAATATTGAACAAAATTGTTGGTTTGAGATTTAATTGTTGTGAACGACAACGAATTGATACCCTTGGCTCTTCAGCAACACTTGTGCTAACAGCTGTAATATTTTCACTTGAACGACCACTACGATGATAAATTCTGCATTTCTGATCTAGAACTGAACCAGTTTCTTTAGATTTATCGGAGAATTTTCTCTGCAGTATTTTGAAGGAAATTTTCTACCAACTTCTCAATAACTTTCTCAAATAAATAAGTCTTAATAATAAAAACACATTTTTCACTCGTGTAACGATCTATTTTAAATAACCGGTATGTACTTATGTACTTTATACCAAAAAAAACATGGATGTAATCTAGAACTTGTAAGAAAAATATCGGCAAGTTTAAAAAAATTCCTCAAATTTGAACACCTTTATAAGATAAGTTTATAATCAGAGAGATAATCCTGGCTTCAATTTCAGCACGCATTCCTCTCCCTAACAAATTCACCTTGTATAATTACACAATGGAAAAAGCAAAAACAAAATGCACACACACAAAAACACATTAACTTGTCATTCAACAGTTTGTTATGTTTGCATGCTTAATTCAATTTGCGCAATTAATTTTTTTTTTTTTCAAGTAATATTAAAACTTTAATAACTTGATAATAAAATAGAAATATCATGATAAATTTTATTGGAGATTGAGACTAAGCGTCTAAGAAACAAAACTGTTCAAATTTTATCAAAATCAAACCAGTCGTTTTTGCGTGATGCGCGAACATCGATGGACAAAACTATTATTTTATTCCTATAGACGACATCCGCCTGAAAACAACAGTTACCGTAACTGATTAATTTTGGTATACTTATTTATTTGTACCTTAAAAAATTTGGTGTTCCTAGAATATAAATATGTTGAAGAAATTTTTTAATGTAATACTTCACGATGTTATTTCTGTCCGCTATAGTCGGTACTCTACAACTTTTATGAAAATGTCAGAAATAAATTTTAAGTTTAGTTTTTTGTCGGATTTTATTTCATATATTCGTTGTTAGCTGGAATTGTTCGGATAAAGTCCAATCTAATGTGCCATGTGAAAGTGTAATGTGCACGCTGAAATTTATCGAGAAAAGTCATTGCTGTCTTATTGAATGAAAAAAGATTAACAAAGAAATTTTCTGTGCATGTGAGATATATTCTGGGGTTTTCCCTTTTAATACCAGGATATCTTATTATTCTGCTGTGTAGGTACATAAAAAAAACTTAAAATGAGAATTTCTTAAGCATGCAAAGATCTAACTGATCTGACCTCGAAAGAAAAATTGTTTTTACTGTCTATTTTTTGGAGGCTTATGCTCCGTTCCAGTTTATGTTCCGTTCCATTTTCGTATACCTAGAATACATATTACAATCAGCTATTAATTAGTTCAGTATATCTCAAAATATTGGAAAATTTCCTTAGACTTAAAAATTTAACACTTTAAGGCTCCCATTTAAGTGATATAGGGAAAGGGATGACTTTCTTTATCATTTCTATATATACGCACACGCCCTTTCATTATTTTGGCATTTTGCTTCTTAAGCATCATCCTTTGCTTGTGCTTTGTCATACGTGTATCCATAAACAAACAAAAGTTAAGCACATGCAAACAAAAAAAGGGGGGGGGAGAGTTTTTCAACCCGTTGCCCAAACTTTTCGTTCTACGAAATTTGAAAGAAAGACAGCAAACGACTGACTCTGTCTCACACTATGCAAAAGTATGTTGTCAGTCAGTAAAATATGCGTGTATGTTGATTTTTATTCAATTAATTAGAGACTTTTTAAAATTCCTCATCAGGTTTTTTGTTTTGTATCTGAATTTTTATTTTATTTTATTTTGCAAATGCTTCACATAAGTTAGAGAGTTACAAGAAAGACGTCATGTTTTTAGGCTGTCAGTGGAATGAGTGGGGTGGAGTGCGGTGCAAGGAAAATAAAGAATTTCAAGTTGAAGATGGGGGGTGATTTTAAACCCTTAACTGTCAAACGTGACTGTCAAAGTAACTTTGGAAAAATGCTGCTACTTTACTTGGCTTAGCGTTTGGCGGGCAGGCGGGCGGGCGGTTTGGTTGGCTGTACGGGTGTATGCTAATGAAGCTGTTTGTTTTTGCATAAGCGAACATACCTAACTTACTAAATGCCTTAATGTGTGCATGTATTGACAAAAAGACGTTTTTTAATGAAATAATTTTGTTGTCTACTTTTAGGCGGCAACGACAGCACAAAATGTAGCTTTTTTGCATTTTAACCCTTTCAACTCACTCCCACACTTAATAAGCATTTTTCATATTTTTGTTTGATTGGAAATTATTTTTGACATATGTCACATGTTTGCGCTACAAAGGAGAAAAAAAATAGAGAACTTCAAACAGCATATTTGTTGTTGCTGTCATTTGTATGAAATGTCATAAAGAAGACAGCTAAAGGCTTAAGTCTTTAGTTTGTGTGTGTCACTATGTATGGAAGGAGTAGCTATGCGAAATTTATGGCATGAGGAACTTTTACTTTACAAAAGCGCATATTTCGACTACAACTTTTTCAACTAATGAAATTAGCATTTTATTGATATCGTGAGTCGAACAGCTCCTCTTTCAAGCCATTACAATACCTTTGCAATAATATATGTATGCATGCTTTTTGCATACCTACATATGTTTTTTACGCGTTTTTAATGCTCTAATTGCCGTTTATTGCGTTAGCAACATATTATTGTTTATTGGCAATAATTAAAGTTCGTTGTAGCAGCAACATTGACAACAAAGTCGAAAACAAAAATTAACATTAATAAATTTATGTTTTCTATGATTTTTCCTACACATGAAACATATGGTAGGCACACACAAGTGCATGTGTGTGTGTGTGTTTGGAGACATAAGAGTAATGTGTATGTGGCACGCAAAATTTGTTAGTATGAAGTTTATTGCACTAAAAAATCAACGTGCAACATGGTAACATAAAAATTGTGAAATTTTCAAAATATTGATTTTTCCTTCTTCTTCTTTTTTTTTTTTTTGAGAAACAAGAATTTGCAACAAAAACGTCTACGAAAATATTCGACGCTTTATTCTTTTTCAGTATTAACAAATTTTTGATTGAAGCGCCTGAAAATATGCAAAATAGTAAAAACTTCAATGAACAGCAGCAGCAGCAGCAAACTTGTTGTTGAAACGTAATTATAAAGTTGCACACACACACACAAAGAGCAACAACATCAGTGACTATTGCTACATACAACAACTACATACATATACACCGTCACTACCACATCAAAAACTCTGAAAAACTTTACATAAATTTATAATTTTTGGCAAATTCAACGATGTCGAAAAAAGGGATGAAAATTCAATCCAACTTGATTTATCGTTTTAATATCTCAAAGACAGACAGACAAACAGACAGACAAACAGTCGAATAGAATAGACAGCCAAATGTATAAACCTTTAGTTAGTTGTAAACAAATATAAATGAACATACAGACAGACAGCCGAACGGACAGACAAACATCCACACAGAGAAGACATAAAATCTTTCAAGTAGAATTTTTGTGAAAAAGCCAAATGTTCGCTATACAACTGTTCCAAAATATAGAAAAATATTACACGTTTATAGAATATATAAGTAAATACAAAAATAAATATAGACAAACATCCATAATCAAATGAGTGATTGGGGTGACCCAATTGGAAAAGTGCAAGCTTATGACACATTCGCAAATAAATGAAAGTGCAGCAATTTTTTTCATTGAGAATTTTGTTTTGTTCTCAAGTTTCAATTTAACTGAATTCATGTTCAGTCAAAAGTATGCACAAATCAGTCTTAGGGAGTCAGGAATTGAATTCCTTTAACAGTGCACATGCATTTTTTATAGTCAAATAATGCCACACTAAAGATCCACAAAAATATTTAGATTCCACGAAACTCTTTAGAATTTCTTTCAATTTTCCGGAATGTTTCACATAGGTTACACTTTAGTACAAAATATTTGGCTTTTTAAAGAATTTTGAACTACACAAATGATCTAGCACTTCTTTATGTATCATGATTCGTCTCGTTTCGTCTCTAACTTTCGAGCCTGAAAATATGCTATTATATTTTAAATAATCTAGTCTGTGCTTAATGAATAGTTAATTACAAATATAACAATTTTACTAGCATATTTTTAGGCTTACAAATTAGAGACGAAGCGAAACGAACCGAGATACATGAAGACGCACTTAATATCGCTCTGGCATCTGCTTTCCAAGCCTTAGTCTCTTTCTCTATATTCTTTAAAAAATTGTCAGTGAAATTGCACTTCGAGCTATAACCTCTGATTAGGTAAAGATTCTAAAGTTCAATTCTCACTGGGACAACTAAATAAATGTGTTCTTTTTTTGGCAATCAGCAAAATATAAAGAGCTGCAAAACCAACCACCACCACCACAGGCAGTCATCAAGGTAGTACGTTTTCAAAATGTAAATTTAAGCCTTCACCTTGAAGCTGCCATCAACCCGCGGCAAACTGCCTTTAACTCCCACACAACAACAACAACAACAAAAAACCAATTGAAATCTCGTATTAATTAATGAATCGAATCAAAATCTCTCAATCTCTCTGTCTATGGTGGCAGCATTGGCGTTAGCATCCGGCAGCAACACACTGAAAACTTTGTCTCATCCCAGATATTTCGCACTCAACATAAGCCGCAGCTTCCTTTTTGCATCAGTCACCTAGTTATTGGCTTTGTTCGTCATTGGATTTTTAAGATAATGAAAACGTAAGGAGTTCGGGGGGAAATTGCTAAGGTGAGGAATTATATACTATAAAGAAAGCTGAATTCGCATTTATAAGATGTTATTATTGTTGCTACCTTAAGTGGGAATTGAAAACTCAACAAAACAAAATTTATTTCTATAGTTCACTTATTTTCGAACTAACCCAGCATCTCCTTTGGAACAATATTAACAAGCAAACTACGCCACTGTTGCCACCCTTTTTTGCGTTAGAAAATCTCACATTTAACAATCAGCAGTTTGAAAAAGGAAATAAAATCGAACTCTTCTTACTTGTCTTCTTCATTTGCGTCATTTATTTTATTTGCTGCTGAATCTGAGTCATATTTTGATTTTTGTATAAAAGTCTCTGCACCCATAGTAAGTTACCCCTTTCATCACACGCTGAAGAAACTATTGAGGCAACAGTTTGGTATGGGGTTTTTTGTTGGTTCAGTAACAACAGCAGTAACAGTTTTTGGAATTGATAGATTTTTGCATGAGCGCAAAATATTTTGAAATGTCTATAACATTTTTAATAGAATTGGAAAGAGCTGTGAGGCCTAGGAAGAATTTAATTCTAATCGCTGTTCAAAATATCAATTGTTGCCATTTATTTAAAGTCAAACTCATTGTTTGATTGCTGTTCACCGCGTTTGCAAGTGGCAGTGATATTTCAAGTTTTATCTCTATATATAAAACTCTTTGTGCTGACTGATTTAGAGTCAACACCCATCCCAAAATAGAAAAATTCAATTTGAAACATTTGACTGACTTGAAAAGAAGGTATAGTACAATTTATTTGAACATATGATCTCCACGAAATGTCAATATCAACTATATAAACATATATCAAAACTTGAATTCTTCAAGACGTATGGGCTTGGAAAAAGTGAAACATATAGAATCAAAAAAACTTAAGATGATTATATGAACTTTGTATTTTGAAAGTGGTGCAGGCACGTACCAAATCGACTTTGCGTCGGGGGGGCAAACAAATTTTTTTTTGCGAAGAGTAAAACCAACGGCCTTAGATTCTCATCTTAGATGAGACGCGTGGGGGGCAAAGCTCCTCCTTGCCACTGGGTTGATAAGGGCCTGAAGTAGTGCAAGTTTCAGTTAGTTGAGAAGAAAAAAAAAATAAATTTTATACAGTACATTTCAATTTACTTCATTTCTTCTTCTCCACGAAGAGGGACCACTTTCAAATTAAGAGCTCATATCACGAATATTTCCCAATCGAAACAAAGAAACTCTAGGCAAAAGAAGTCTATCAAATTTGGTCTCGTTTTCAGCAACTTGATTGGTATTTCGAATCGCATTAAAATTCAAACACTTTTTTGAACTTTGATCACATAATTGAAGAGTAGGCGAACGGAACGGCACATGTCCAGTTGGAAAACAAATTTTCAGAAATCGCAAAAAAATGTATTATGTCAGTTCGAGCTTTAACTCATTCAGAATATTTTTAAAATATTTATTACTTTAGGAGAAAAATGAACATGTGCCCTTTTGCAGGAACCAACTGATCATGCGCCTTTTTGTTTAACCTTTTAATGGACATCTGCATTTTTGCTAAACACTTTAATGGACATGTATGTTTTTGCTTAACATTTCTTTGGCTTTTTTGTGGCTTCAAAATTTATTTCGTTTTAAGTTTTCTCCATTTTGTATGCAAAAAGACAATAAAATTGAAATATATTTAGCTTGTTACAAAGAAGTATATATGTTACTGGCCAAACCAGTTTTTTTTAGGCCAAACTAGTTCTTCCTAGGCCAAACTAGTTCTTCCTAGGCAAAACTAGTTCATCCGATGCGAGTTGGGATGAACCAGTTTAGTCTAGGAAAATTTTAGTGTGTTTGGGTAAGTGGAATGCCTTCGGCCACAACTCAGGGTTTACTTCCCCTAATATGTCCAACACCGGCTTCGCGGCGATCTACGGCAGCAGTTCACAGTAGTATATTCAACGCGTGTAGTGTAGTGAATCGCCGCCGAAGACCACCGCGAAGCCTGTAATGGACATATAGGACGATGTTTACACAGAGCCGTAGCCGAAGGTCTCCCACTTACCCCAACATACTAAAATTTCAAGAAAATCTGGAGTGAAAGTGTTAAAGTAAATAATAACCCTTGTTTATCCTAGGCTAAGCTGGTTCATCCTACCACGCTTCGGAAAACTAGTTTATATTAAAAACTAGTTTGGCCGGTAACATATATAACTATATTGATATATACAAAGATATATATTGATATACACTTCTTTGTTGAGTACAATCTTTTTTGAATGAAACAAATGCTCTTTTGAAGATCCACACTCAGGAATGGATAAAAAAAATATAAATATTCACAGATTGAAATAACTTGAAGCTTAGTCCAGCCATGGACATGTACCGTTCTGTTCGCCCAATTTTTTTTTTTTTTTTAATAAAAAAGATGGAAATTATAAAAATACCAATATTTAACGCACTGTTAACTAAAAAAAGAAATAATCTTCAAGGTTGTCAGGTTGCTTGGTACAAAAATATCGTTTTTGCTTAATATGCGCTGTAATATGTCGATGCAGAGGGAATCGATTTTTTTTGCAGTTTTTATTTAAAACTCTTATATTTTCGTAAACATCCTCTAAGGATCAAATGCAATCCCACTGCATATTAGCGGAACTTAAAGGATTTAATGAGAACAATAATAATAATCAGTTCCATGCTACAAACAAAAACTGAATGCATTTTTTTTCGAATTCCAACATTTGCATACAAAAGTATTGGAGATGAAGCACAAATATATTTACCTACATATAGGTATTTGTGCTTATGTAAACCCTTTATATGTAGGTAATATACTCTGAGGAATTATGCTTGTTATTTGTAAAAAAAAAATAATAGGAATAATAAAATAATAAAAGTAAACATACTGAAAGCAGCACAGCATTTAAGTTATGAAAGAATGACATTTTTTACTTTTGCTGCTGTTGCTGCTGCTGATGTCATTGTTGCTGTCTACCTTGTCGACAATATTTTGATAGACAATTGTCAACTTGGGGACAGCAGCTGAAGAATTGTGAAAATTTCATAGTAAATATGCATTCATATTTTTTTTTTTTGTTTTAGTCACGAAGAAAACTCTCGAAGGTACACTTTAAAATTGCTTTATTTTGCATGAGAGAATGGAATGAATTCACAAGTGATGCTATGATGAAAATTGGGTTTATTCTCTGAAAATCATTGGGTATTTTAATGTAAAGTATTGAAATGCAAAGCAACGAAAAAAATTAATTTCCTGAAAGTTGAAAAATATCACTAACAACGCAAACGCATACGAGATAAATGAAAAACTTTACTTGCCTCAAGTAGAATTGTTTTCAAAAAATAGTCCTTGAAATAATGAAATATTTACTTAGATTAAGAAAAATAATTTTCCTCATTTTCTTTTATGTCAATCGAAAATTTTACTAAAACGCTTTACCAAACGTTTAAGGAAACTTTTTTTAATGTAACAAGAATTCATACCAAAGGACTTAGACTATGTCCAAGGAAAATCACCTAAATTTGAGGAATAATTACTAGTACATATTCCTTAAAACGTAAAAAATCATTTATTGGAATTTTATAGAAGTATATTGTTAATGTACTTCTTTGAAGGTTTTTTTGTTTTTAGTAAAAACTTAGCGCAATATCGATTTTTATGAATTTTTTATATTTCCTAATTTGAGTGCTTTAATTGCATACCAACTTTTCCGATATTGTCTGAAGTGCCCTCAAGTGTAAGAAATAATTGCTAACGTGTACATTATGAGTTGAGCAGTAACAACAGAGGCAGCAGCAGAAAAAAAAACAAAAGGACCAATTTTTTTTGTTACAATTGTATGCTTAAAACGGATACAAAGGCAAATCATTGATTTATTTGCAATTGCTTTTATCTTTTGGTAAATTCATAAAAAAGTACGCAACCTTCATATTTATTAAAAATACCCTTTTTTTTTGGACACTGTTATGTGTTTTACTGACACATACGTCGTATGCGTATCTGAATGGACAGCAGCATAAAAAAAGGATATTTCATATTTATATTAATCTAAGCAAAAAAATCTACTCAAGCCGCAATTCGAATGTGCTGATGAATAAAAAAAAAAAAACAAAAATTCCAACAACAAAATAAATACAAAACAACCCTATTCTGCTGTTCAAAAGATTCAAACTCAACCGATTTGTAATTAACAAAATTGCCAAGCAGCCACTCAAACCTCAACAGTTGGCAACACTCATTTCTTTTCTTCTTCGCTGCCATATATAGTGATGCCTCAAACCATAATGATTTTCTGATCGACACCCAACACCCATGCCGATACATCAACAACAAAAAATCGAACGTACGCACACGCTCAAGTGTGTCTTTGGAAGAGAAACATTTTCCAAATTTGCACAAATCATATGCAAAATCAGAAACAAAAAAAAAAGGACGAGTACGAATCCCAAAATTTATAATAATATGAAAAAGGGTTATACATTGCAACAGCAATAGCAACAACAATGCTGGTAACATTTCAATAGGCTGCTTCAGGATAACTGTAAGGATGTTGTCGTCAACATCGTCGTTGGCAATCGAACTTCTCACATTTGTGCTTTATTTGAGCACAATAAGTAATCAGTTGAAGGCGGCCAACGTAACAACACGAAAGGCAGCTAGAACAATACACTCAAAAAAAGAGCACTAACATTAGAAGAGTATGTATTTGCATCGCATGCCAATACAAGTAAAAGTTTCAAAAAAGCGCGCAACGTCAGCCACTGAGAGCTTTTTTTACAAGCGTGAGATAATGCGTAAAAGCACAAAAAAGTTCATGTAACTTTGTGTTGTGTAGTGTTATTTAGGCAAATTATACACTTAAGTCTTTAGTGAACGCTTTTTTTTTTAAGTGTACAAGTGCAAAAATAAAATTCTCTTTTTTCATTATCCCTTTTGTTAAGCGCGGCATAGAAGAAGAAGAAGAAATGAAAACCGACTATGACGACAACGTCGTCAAAGGAATTAAAATTCATTCGGGCTGAAAAATTTTAAAATATATGCTGGCGGGCTATAACAACAACAACAAGCACAAGTACACACACACACACACACAAATATATACAATTAATGGCGCATTTGTGTGTGGGTGAGGGATAAAAAAAGGGCTGCTTGCTAAAAACAAAAGATGTCGCTGTGACAATGTCATTGATTTCTGATTCTTTAAATGCGTGTGGGTGCTGTTAAGGCACACACACACATATACACACATACTAAAATACATGTACGTATGTACATATATTGGCTATAATCTCAGAAAAGGACGCGACTTTTGATGATTAGTTGGAGAAGTTGGAGTGAGGTGTGGATACTTTACGGCATTCTATCCCTTTTTATGTGCGTGACAGTGTTTAGTTACTTTAATGAAGGTTTTTGTTTTGGAATTTTCATAAGCCAATTGATGCTTGGAATCATTATTGTTTTTATTATTTTTTAATATTAAAAGATAATGTTTTGCATTGCTGTGTGTGTTCTCATGACTGTTGCTAAATATATTAATAATCGTTAATAATTTTAGATATTTGTTATTGTCGTTAATAGAGAAGGTATCAAGATGCGCCACAAGTTTGGCATTGACACTGAACGATTCAGTCAGTATTCTGTTAAAGCAGTGGTGGGCATGGAAATCTAACGAAAGGGCTAAACAACAACATCAAGAAACAACAAAGAAAATTTTAAAGTATTTTTGCTGTCAATTTCACCAACCGCACAAAAAAAACCAAATTGCACTACAAACAAAAACAATTGCTACAATGCGGCGCCGTTGCTTACGCCTTTGTGTTTTGTTTTTGTTTTCATTTGAATAATTCAAGTCAACACTGTTCCTCGATAGCGTTCAAATTCCGCGAATTTTTTTCGCTTGCTTATGCGTCGAATAACGGTGCGGACAATGAGGACGATAAGGACACTACGTGCCCACCACTGCATTAAGCAAATGAAGTGAATTCGAAAAAGGGGTGCCTTTATTTTGAAAGTCGTGACGTCACTCTTTGTTGTGGAGAAAAAATTAAACAAATTTTTTATAGTTCATTTCAAGTTACTTCATATTTTCTTCTCAACAAAGAGAGACTTGCACCACTTTCAAAATAATGGGTACAAACATTGAAATTTTGCGCAGATGTGCATAAGACTTATTAAGTTCATAACGTTTTACATTCTTATAATTTACTTAAGCAGTTCAAAGTATTTATAATATTATTTACTTCACAAAAAAATAGTTAATACAATTAAAATAATTCGCATTTTCACTTCAGACCCGATGTCGACAAAGACTGATTCAAACTTCATACAATTGGTTGTTTCTGCCTTCTACAAAGCTTTATAACATTCTCGTGCAATCCTGAAAGCTCCCGATTTCTCCGCTTGGAAATGATTATCTTGTCGAGCTAGTTTTTCACTCTTAGCAATTGTTTATTGCCCTTTCGCACTGATGATGAATCAAGGTTAAATCACTATGAATTATGATCGGTGTTGAACAGAACGAACTGGCGCTTAGAGAGCGTGAAAATGAGAACGAGCAGACGCTTAAAGAGCGTAAAAAAGGGTGCACGTATACAAAATTGTTAAATAAATTATCAACACATGCTTATCGTGAACGCGTTTGCGTGTGGGTGTGGGCACCCCTGATTCTAATGAATCAAGCTTTCAAATTTTTCCAAATTAGAAAGTTCAAAAAATTTCAAAAATTGTAGTTTAAAAAACTCCTGGAAAGGAGAGGTTTGATCCCCTAAAACTCTCTATGAAATGGGTTCAAAAATGTTGCATAATAATTTCTGCAAGAATGGCAACGCACTTTCAGACAATCCATGAATTTGATCGTTTTAATCGCAACTGAGTTCTAGTTCCCTACAATTTTTTTTCATTCCAATTCATTTAGAAAAGACTTAATGGCAGAGTTTTTGTTTTTTATTTTGAAATTCTGAGAAAGTCATTGCGAAAAATTGATTTTTAGATTTAAGTTTGGAAGTTGTAGAAATAGCTGGAATATCGTCCAAGTCCATAGAAAAATTATATCAAACAAAGAAAGCCACGAACATGAAAGAATATAATAAATAAATATTTCTGATCACGATAAACAAGCAAATTAAAATAAACTCTTTTTATTAATATCCAGGGAATAATATGGGGAAAACTTAATTCATTCAAAATATTCAATTTTCCAAAGAATTTTTTTCATTATCAGATGATTTTATAGGTACCAATAATAAAACTTTTTTGTTAATCTCAGATGACACACGCTGATTTGCTCAACAGCAATGAAATAAATAAAATTTCTTAATTTCTTCATCAACAACATCGTTTATACAAAATTTAATCCAGTCAGGACAAGATTTATAGAGCCACATGAAGAGGTGACATATTTTTATACATGTGCATGTATTTGTATCTTAAGTATATGAAAATCGTATAAAAATATTTATTAACATATTCAGCAAAAATACAAAGTCTTAAATATATTTGTGTACAAATAAAATATTATATTTACATTTGTATTTAGGTTGGTTGTGCCCATAAATCAATACAGCGGAGGCAATAAAAAAGTTAGCAACATATTCATTGCTGATGTTGTTTGCTGCTTTTTTTTAACAATAATACAATTGTATTCCTATTGTATTTCGAATATGGTGCAAAATATATAATAAATTCAAATTATATTTTTTTTGTCCTAATAATTCAATAACACCAGCAATTCAACATCTTCAGTCAGTTTCATTTTCTTTCGTTGCACTGCAGCAAGCGATAAGAGCAAATTTGTGTTGCTCCAATTAATTGTTAAATAAACAATTACTAATTTTTATCAGACTCATCAGTATTAACAGCAACATGAGCTATTTAAATCTTTTATTTGGTTTTTTTTTTCTTTCTTATTTTGTTTTCACTTGCATAATACTTATAACCTCAATTATTTTTATAACTTTTTCTAGCACGAGTTTTCAAAGTTGTTCGTCACATTTTGTCATTTCTATCTTGAGTTGATATCTTTGTTGTTTGATCATCAACAAAATTTGATTTCAGTGTTTTTGTTTTTTATCATGTATATTTACGATTTTATTTGTTTACCTTTGAGATTTGAGATTTAATTAGTTGTTGGAACTGTCAACCTACACATGTACATACATAGGTACTATCTTTGTGTGTATACAAGACGATTTAAGTATAAAATTTCAAAAATAGGTTTTGTCTAACGTCAAAATATGAAGAATTTAGAGAATATGAAGTGCTATTACACTGAAAAATATATATATATACATATATGTACTACAAGGACTTATGTAATGCACTAAAATGTTCCTATTCATTGAAGAAAAACAAATCCATTGATGCTTTATCGAAAAATTATCAATGTCTTACAACTCTGTAATCAACAAAATTTATGACTATTGCAGTTGATTTTTTTTTTCTCTCAGTGCACTTGTACAAGTATTGCTGATGTTTGCCATTTGATATCATCATCATCATTATTATTGCTGTAGCTGTTGTTATTGCCGTTGGTAGTAAATCTATCTGCAATTATTGCTCAAAAATTGTACGTTGTTTGTCAGATTTCAGTGATTGCGCGTATTGCTTACGCAAAAGCTTTGCAATAAATTTAATTAAGTTTTGTTTAATTTTTATTGTTTAATAAAACATCAACATCAATATCAACATCAGTGACAGCAACATCAGTGTGTCAGTTTTGGAAGTAATCGTAGCTACCCAGGGGGAAAAATATCGCTTCAAAAGCAAATATTTTTCAGCAAGTAGTACTTATGGACCTCAAGAAATATTATTGGATTTTAAAAGGACGTAAGCACTTACTGTAACCTTATGAAAAATCGTTAAAAAGCTCCCTCTACAGGAACAAAAAAAGCTGTGTTCACCCGCACTGTGGTTCGAAGCTGTGCTCATGCTTCAAGAGCTTTTTTACTCTACTGTTTGAAATTTTTCTCATAGATCAAGTTTTTATAGGTTTTTATACTCTTTCTCAATTATATTTTTGATTTTGAAAAGTTCACTCAGATTTGACAATAAAAATTGATATCGAATTGAGAATTGAGTCGGCTCGAACATAATAATTTATTCGCACACTTTAATCGTTTTCGACAACCTTATTCTACTCCTTATCTTACTCCTTACTATTCTGCGTTTTTTAATGAGACCTTAAAAAATTTTCCCCTTGGGCAATATTCGTATCTGTCAGTCTGTTTGTCCGATTGTTTGTTTGTTTATATGTCACATTTTTCTTCAAAATTATTATTTCGACTTCAAGCACGTATTCTTCTCGTATTTGCTTAATTTGTTTTCTTATTTTTTTCTTTTCAACTTATCGTGTTATTAATCCCTTAACAATGCGCTTGTTGGCGCTTCGTTTACTGCCATATACAACACATGTGAGGAACATGGACGTTGCTATCTTATCTTGCAAAATGTGTTGTCGTTTTATTGCAAATTAAATAAAAATTGTATCAATTGCAATTACGAAAAAAAAAAACAACAACAACAATATGTTGTTTACTTTTATTTATTTTAAGATTTATTACGTGTCTTCGTTGTCCTAAAACTATTTTGTCCAATAAAGAATATTTTCTTATTCAAATTACTCTTCAGATATTGATCATTATACCCTAGACAGAGGGTATATAGGGAAACATAAAATCTTCCATTTCTAACCTAAGGACAAGGCGTGGCATTTTGTGTATTCCTTATTACGAAACCTTCTGTGACAGTTTATTTGTGTTCATGATATGTTAAATGAAGTTCTCCACTAAAATATGGTTTCTTTTAATTCAATTGCTTTTTTGAAAATTTTCAATTAAACTCAATTTTTAGTTAAACATCGAAAGTGAATTATCTTAAAAAAAACTCCATAAATACTCATCCCGCATTTTTTTTTCGTGTTCATAAACTCACTCGTAGAACTCATGTAAAACAAGAGTGATAAATTCAAATTTAATCATTTAATTTCACACCGCCTTAACTATTTTTCTACATAACTAATCATTAAAAATTTTGTTATTTCTTGACGGAGTTGCTTTTGTTTTCTCTTTATCTTTTCAATAATGAATTCTTTGTTTCCGCTGGTCATTTAAAAAATATTGAGCATCCTTATCCACCGTTCCGACAGACAATGCTTGCTGTGTCATAGTTTATGCGGGTCACGCTAGTGAGAGGCAATCATAAAATTTATGCTCCATTTTGACAGTATTTAATTGAATCCATCCGAATTTAATTGACAACAGCGGAACGCATAAATCTTCTCATAAAATACTTCATATATACCAATATCTAACGAATGCAAAATTTTGATGAATTATTAGTATGCTGCATGTTGACTACATAGAGCAAGAACAGCAACAACGCAACATGACAACAACATTATTAAGCAATAGGGTGGTGCAAAAGGCTTTGTGGAAAAAATGATATTCAAGAAAGTTTGAAAAAAATATGCTAGAAGGCATGCTGGAATTTCTATGTTTTGTACTTGTAAGTATAATCTAGCGCAGCGGTGGGCATTAGAGGTCTGCATGAGTGCACTTGAGCCCCTTATACAAAAACCACAAATCAAAACCAATTGAAACACGAAACAAACAGAGGTGAGTGATGTAATCGCAAATAAAATGTTCTACAAGCTTATTGCATTCTGAGTGGCTTGTTTCCTTTTAGTTTGCTTGCTCGGGCAACAGATTAACTATGCCGTGAGTTTAAGCAACTGCAATTTAAATGAGGCGATCCGCTAAGAGACGAACGCTAAGCAAATCTTAGTATATAGTTGGTGCTGCCCAGAGAACGAGCAAGCGCTCAGAGAGCGTAAAAATGAGAACGTGATGGCGCTTAAAGAGAGTTTAAAAGCTTTAAAGAGCGTAATTAAGCGTGCACGTACATAGAATCATCAGCTTATGCTTATCGTTGCTTGTGGTAGTGGACACCACTGCATATAATCAATCTTTAAAAAGTCTACCGTCGCCCTTTTGGCGATTCATTGATATTTGAGTTGACTCGCTGCATTCATTGATTTTTTCATGTTGGGTGTTGTAAATATTTTGTTCGGCATGAACAACTTTGACGCCGAAATACGAGTCAGGGCAAAAACAAAGTCAAGTCATGCGTGTGATCATTCTGTTTTTTGCGAGTATATTGATGACTCGCAGAATGTCAATAGAACCATTGCACTTGACAGCGAGTACAATAATCAGTTAACTTAGCAAGCGCACTCGTGCAGATTTCTAGTGGGCATGTCATGACTCCATTTGGCTCTCATAAATATATTTTTTTATTAATGCCGAAAAGTGTTGTATTTTAGACCATAAAGCATTTTTTTTTTATGAATTCTTAGCTAATCTTACAAGAAACGCCATGATGCAGTCATAAATGCTTACGATTTAATGCTAAAGCTGAAACTGTTCGAATTGTAAAGAAACATTTTTGATACGAATTCAACAAGAATCCACATTGATTTAAAGTGATTTCATATTAAATTCAAAGTGACAAAGTGCTTAATGTTTTTCTTTTATTTTTTTTTAGAACTGACACTTTAGGAGACCCTTGGACGCGTGGTGTGTTAGTTTCGAAAGGGGAGACAGAAGAGTTGGAATAAGGTTGACCTATAGAGCAATGCTTTTTTTCTTTTTTATGAAAGTAAAACTGAAATCTGAATATGATGCTAATTTGGAAAGAGCTCGAAAAAACATACAGAAAATCAAGAAGAGGAGAAGTAAGTAACTGAAAAGAAAAGAAAAATGGAAAGTGTAATACCATTCTTGAACCGGGAATCGAACCCTGAGACCTCTGGGTTATAAGCGAAGTACATTTCGGGGCCGTTCATAAATAACGTGAGTCAAAATATGGGGGGAGGGGGTCCGGCAAAGTCTCAGCAAATCTCACCAAGGGGGAGGGGGGGTTAACGAAAATCTCACGTCGACTTTTTAATGCAGAGAGTATACATTATTATAGCAGATTAAATCTAAAAACTATAAGGAAACTCTCAAGGAAGGAAAGGGGGAGTCCCGCCAGAACTCACCAAATCTCACCAAGGGGAGGAGGAGGGTCAGGAATTTCAAAAAAACACCTCACATAATTTATGGATGTCCTCTTAATGCCACTGAATGTAAAAACTGGGTGTTAGTTGAAATTAAACATCTCCCACCGAAATGCTCTCCAAAAGTATACCAGAATAGAAGAATTGCCCAAAAAACTATTTTTTCCACCAGATAATTTTTCGGTATTTCGAAAAGTGGGGCTTAAAAACACTAAAAATTTTTTCTTTTTTTTTTTCGATCCACTTTATTGAGGCCACAACCAATCGATCGATTGCGTGCACGTTAGCTACATCGTACATTTGGTGTTCAGTGAAATTCGAATTTCTTAAGCCAATTAGCAAAAATATGTTGATGTTGTTTTTGTTGCTGTTGCTGCTGCTTTTCATATTATAAATTATTGACTACACGATTAGATGTTGCTGTTCTGGTTGCTCTTGTTGTTGTTGTTGGGAATATTAGAAAATCATTATTTATGCCGTGTTGCTTGTGTCACTTGGCTTAAAAGTCAAATAAAATCGAAAATTCAACTAAATAGTATTAAATTGTGTAACAGATGGCATTTTTTGATTTGAAATTTTCATAGCTCCTATAGATTGTGTGGTGGCTGTAGTTGTTGTTGTTGTTCGTGTTGCTACAGTTCGAAACGGATATACAAATGAGTGATTTGACATATGAAGCGTAGTCGTAGTAAATCATCATCATCGCCAGCACCAACAGCATTGGTTTGATGATGAAGCCTTTGAAGCGTCAACATCCAAACGATGCACATGTGTCACTCTATTGCTTCTTCTTCGGCTCGTAGGTTCTTCTGGGGGTTTGTTATCTGGGAAAATGGCGAGAAACGTCGAAATGTCGAAATGTGTCTTAATCAATTTTCAACATGATTGCACACAAACTAACAGATGCACACACACACACATACACACACATTCACACATGTGCAAATGAATCTTTGAAATTTTGAAATACTGGGAAAAAAGCTAAGCGTTTTCCAAGGAATTTCGTTAATTTGTCAAGCACGAAAGTCGAAAATGTTTTCTTTTTTTGAGAGATTTTGTTTATTTAGTTTTCAGTGCTCTGTAAAGTAGAGGGAAGTACAAGTCAATTACAAGCTTGAACGGAAATTTAACATTTCAATCAAATCGAAAACTCTCTGTACTCTGTACAATTTTATGCTAAATTTGTTTCAGTACATTGACAAGTGACAAGTGTAGATGGATGTGACCGTGAGGCGTGCGAGTGTTGTCTTAGATAATTCAATGAAATAAACGAATAATTAAATGAATCAGTTGATGTTTGTGCAATAAATTGATGAGTTTAGTAAATTTTGACAAATTTTATTGAAAATTTTTATGAGTTTTTAACGAATGATGACGAAGCGAAGATGAGTAATAATTTTAAATTAAAATTTAACATGTTAAGGGTTAAGGTTTAGCTCAACCATTTATTAGCATTCATGGTGTAATCAATGACACTTCAACCTATAACTAAACACTTTTGTACTAATCATTATTTTTTAGCATCCATTACTTACAAAAATCATTCAATTCAAGTGCAATTATTCAATTCATATCAATTGCTCTGATTTCTTCCAACACAAATAGAGAGAAATTGAAAAAATTCCGTTTATCATTCAATTCAATCTTTGTGTTTTTGTTCGCATTCGCAACGCAATTGATAAAAATTTTGCGGCAAATTAAGTTGCTTCATAATCCATCCATCCATCCATCCATCCGAACACAGCAAGTTGTCCGCTCTAAGCGAACGAGCGTCCGGACAGACAGACTAAGTCCAACCGACTAATGATTGCGGATAAATTCAATTTATCACATATGGATTTGGTTATTCGTTAGTAAGTAGTAGCACTCACTCAAAGCCTTCGTTATACGGGTAGTCGGGTAGTCGGGTAGTACGGGATAATCATTTGATAAATAAAAAATTAATTTATTTATTGTCATCATTGCCATTTGTGTTGGCTGACGAACCAGGCCGTCCGTCATAGGCTGACAACAAGCGAATTTGATTTTTTTAAATTGATTATTTCCTTATTTCGTGCATTTATCAATTCAACACAATGTGCGATATTTCAAAATACTCGTAAATAAAATGCGATACAACGTAGTTCATTGGAAAACCAACAACACACAGCAGCAGTTGTCGCTCTATAGTAGATATTAGCGATTTCAATATAAAATTCAAGCAGCAACAAGTGCTTCAAAATAAATGCTGCGCAAGTATTAAAATTCTATAGCAGTTTAGCATCAATAATCGACAATAAAAATTTTACATTATGTTGGATAGTTCAGAATGTACGGCGCTTTAATGCACATAAAATACAGAACAATAGTGTTCAGTAAAAAAAAATGGACAAGCCAATTCATAGGTACAGTGTTACAGAATGAATAAAAATGCCGATAAGACACAAGCGAATAAATCAAAAAATATAGGAATGCGGTGTATGCGAAATAAAAAGGGATTGGGGGACTTGCTGCAGCAACCGTTTCTTTAATTATTTAATAACTTCAATGCCGATTACTATGAGTTCGTTAGATTTGACGGAAAGGTGGGGTTTGAACCTTCGAAATAATCCCCTGAATTTGCCCCTTAATGAAAAATATTTTCACATATGACTTTTTTTCACATTGTTATTTTGAAGTTTTATTTCGAAATTACGACTTGATGATTTTACTTTATCTTGGACGCAAGTCCTTATATCAATTACTTCTTAAATGCGCATAAGGGATTTCATTTTAAAAAAAACTGCAACTAAAAAAAATCAACATACAGCTCTATGTGCTTACCATATTTCCTTTAAAATTAAGAAGATATCAACATACCTGCAAAAAAAAAAATAAAAATTTATATTATAAAATTTCTCAAAATGAAAGAAAGCTTAAGTGTAATTAATAAAAATGTTCGCTATTTTTTGAAAATATTTTAAAATTTAAGACTCAAGTTCATATGCGATATAGAGCAGAAATAACTTATGACTTATTCTTCATTTCGTAAGGTACTGGAGGGTTTTCAGCGGTTTTTGTTTCAGAGATTTCAAGAATAATTATAGCTTAATCAGTATTACCAAGCCTTACTGAAAGAAGGTCTTTTTTAAAAAAAAAATAAATAATTTTTTGGACTAAAATATTAAAATTAATTCGTAAAATAGTAAAAAGTTAAAAAGAAACTTGATGTGCATTTCAAAAAAAAAAAATATATCATCGATTCGAGGTTATTTCAGATATTTTGAATTCCTACCAGGCCCCGGCTTTGAGATGAAATTCCCACCCATACCGCTCATTTAGTAATACTGAGCACAATAAAATTGTTATTTTTTTTAAATAAATTTTGTTGTGTTAATCTTTGCGCAAGAGTTTTCAAGTACAAGCAAACAAGCAGTCAATAATTGCGCAAAGATATCTGAACCTTAATAAAATTCTGAAAATGTTCAATTTATTTCAGCACGGAATCATAGGAAGATTTTCCGAACAAAATCAACTAAAATCTGATATCCGATATCATCCAAAAAGATAATTTTTCTAAATATTTTTTTGCAACTTTTCGAGTATTTTTTCTATTATTTTTGTGTAAAAATTTATTTAGTAATAATTTATTTTGCAACAATAATCGCCTAAGAATTCTACATGATTTTTTTAAATAAAATTTCTCCTAAATTTGTAAGAAAATTTTTGGGCGAAGACAACATTTCTGATCGACTTTATTAATATTCGGCAAAGAATAATAGAAAAAAAAATCAAATAATTATTAAAGAAGCTCTAATTTCGAATAAGAAATTATACAAAATCAAAAATAAAAACAAAAAAAATGCGGAAAAAAATCTTCTGCAAAAAGATTTTTGACGTTCTTATTTGGATTTCGTAAAGAAAAATCACAAAAAAAAATAAACTAAAAATAATTTATGAAGTTATAGGCAAAATAGCTCCAAATTTATTGAAAATTTTTTTAAAAAATGTCACTAACTATACGAACTTTTTTAAGGTATATTTGCTAATTTTTATAAAAAAAAATTTTAACATAAAAATAAAAAATTCAGAACTTTAAATGCTGCTCTATGCTTTAAAGATAAAATAAATGTTAATAAAATTTTGGAAGAAAAAATTTAAGTATACATTTATGATTCCAATTGTATAAGAGTATATTGCACGTTTGATACTCGCAACTGGATTGCACCCATGATTTCCTACTGGGATCAAATTGTTTTCAATTTTTATAAAAAAAAAATACACATTTCTTTTATTACGTTAGTTTTATTACAAATAATTTATTTCGTAAGCTGCATAATATTTTATATTTAATCGACGATTACTAAGCTAAAAAAAAAATAAATAAATTTTATCGCTTTTGTAGCTGAAGACAAGTGTCATTAAAAAATTAATGCAATGCCGTGGCACAAGAGTGTGCTAAATAAAGAGTAAAAAACATTTTAGTTTCTGCGGATATTGTATCATTTCTTGTATATTTTTTTATTAATTTTGTGGAATTGTGTTGCCCACCTGATGTCAAAATCGAAGGCAAATGTATTGAGTGGATTTCATTGCAATGCCTGATATAGGACGAACATTCAGCTGAGTTGTACAGCGATATTTTTAAATTTGATTTGAAAATAGCTCTTTTTAACATATCTCATAGCCCTACAAATTGTGGGCGTTTTCTATTAAGTATGCAAGTGCCGCTCGAGAGAGAGACATGAAATTTCCTGTGATATAGTCTATTCAGGTATAACACATTAAATGTTATTAATCAGATTGTGATTTCAAGAATAAATCTTCAAATTCAATCGAAAGGTGATACAAATGTGACAGCCTTTAACTCGAAACGGAATATTTCCTGAAGGTAAACATGATACAAACAATAAATCTGCATAACAGTAGCTTTCAAATCGAATGTATTTTATTAAGATTGTAAGCGAATATCAATTTAGTTTTAATAAATTTCATTCCATTGCGAAAATAATTTTTTCCTAAGCCCGCTGGTGAATTTGTCTAAATAAGGCCCAAAAAGCTATGAAATATTTTAATTTCTATTTTTTTTTATTATTAGCAAGCTCATATGTTCTTATGTTGGCAGGGATGAAAAATTGGATTTCATATACACGACAGTATAACCAATGAAGCTTTTAAAATCAAAAGAATTTAAAAATTAAAAAGTTACAAAAAAGAAAGTTTTGAGAAAATTGTCAAACATACGAAACTTGATTTACCTTGTCATGACAAATCGAGGCTAGCGCACCCTTGAGATCGAATCTTAAACTTAAACAAAGTAAATACTTTGTGGCAAGATATTAAATGTATAATTTATCAAAGTCACAAATGTTGGCACTGCTTAATTGTAACGCTTTGGCTCAAAATATACTAAGCCATTTTAAATACTTTCTTTCTTAAAACAACATATTTGTGCTAAAGAAGCTTATTGCGTACTCATTTTTTTATATTTAAAAAAAAAACACTAAATTGTAACGCTTTGGCTTAAAATATACTAAGCCAATTTTAATAATTGCTTTTTTAAAACAACACATTTGTGCTAAAGAAGGTTATTGGGTACTCATTTCTTTATATTTTAAAAAACACTTAATTGTAACGCTTTGGCTTAAAATATACTAAGCCAATTTTAATAATTTCTTTTTTAAAACAACATATTTGTACTAAAGAAGGTTATTGCGTACTCATTTTTTTATATTTTAAAGTTAAAAATTCTTTTTTTTTAGGATTAAGTTTTTACAAAACCTCACACAAAAATTGTCGATTGATTTTTTGTTGCCTATGCTGCTTCATGAATTTTGTGCTAATATTTTTTTTGTTTCCTTTATTCTCATTTGTACCGTTTGTATTTGGCTTCGAAGTTCAAAGAAGCCGCGGGTACATTTATATAACTATATTATTTGAAGCGCTTCCTATCACTCTTGTACTATTGCAGCATTGAAATTTCCAGAATTATTGGCATTTTTGTTATCACTTTGTCTGATTTCGTTCCGAAAATATGTACTTACAAAATTTTTATTAAATAACCTTAATACTTTAAAGACTATTTCAAAATGAGCACAACACTCTTTGTATTAAAATAAATAAAGTAAATTAGTTACAGTTTTAACCACAAGCAATTTCTGTAAATTATTAGCGAAAGCGAAAAATGTCAGAAAAACAAATTTATTTGTTTCATATTTTTTCTTGTGTGTTTTCATAAAAAAACGCAAATACGCAATTATACATCATTGGAAACATTGAAAACATTGAAAAAAGTTAATGCATTGCTGCAATTATATTTGATTGCAAAGCACTTTTTTGCATAGGGTTCGATCGAATAGGGAGACTCCTCTAATTTGTATAGCGACAATGGTTGGAACTAGAAAAATCCTATTCTTTTGCTAGCTAACAACAACAACAACAACAGCAACTCGTATGCACATGTTTATTGGACAATTTTGTCTGTCTATCTAAGCATGAGAACCATTCATGCATGGCTTGAGTTGTCTGCATGTTGCTGGCTGTTATGCCAAGCAGCAACATTGAATAGCAACAGTAGCAGCAGCAACGTAAAAAAAAGAAGTCACATGTAGCAGCAACAAATTATTGTTATTGTGATTATCAGATTATTATTGTTTATTGTTGTTGTTGTAGTGGATTTTTTTTCTATATTCATCTGTCACTTTAATGTTAAGAGCCATTTTATGCATTGATGACATTTCTAATAAATAGATTAGTTTTTTTTTTCAAATATTTGCTGTCGGTATTATTATTATTTTTTTTTTTTTTTGCTGCTGCTGTTGTGAAGAGAGACATTTGGTTTTAGTTGAATGATTGCTATAAACTGTTTGTGTTGCGTTCAGGGGAAAGAAAAAACAATTCAATAGAAACAATGTGGTTTTGCTTTAGCTTTTCTTTTTTGTTGAAGTTATTAATGTAAAATTTAATCAAATTGTTTGAGTTCATTATATCAATTGAATGAGAGTCCTCGATCAAATAAAATATTTATGGTAAAATATTGTTGTTTTTATATATTAGCAAAAACTATGAATATTTTGAAAGAATTCAGTTACATTAAATAATATTCACTTGTCCGAAATTGCAAAATTTTAATGTGGTTATAGAGGGCCAATTGTTTTATGTATTGTAGAAATAATTTGGATATAAAAAGATAGGCAGAAATTATAAGAAAATAATAATATATCAAACATAATTCATAAATTTTTCATAATTCAATCATAATAAGCTTTTTACTGGACTTGAAGCTTCAAGCTACATAGCTAAGAAAACTAAGAGCTGTAGTAGCTTAACATTATTATTAATATTTTATTGGTATACAGCCCCTAAGTTCAAGAACAATTTTTAAGTTTTATATCTTCAAAGTCTAAAAATATTTTACGATATTTTACTTTGAATAGGACAATCTTTTATCAACATCATAACTCCAAATATAAATAATATTAAAACAAAAATCTATCCAAATTACCAACAAAAAAAAAAACCATAAAATTTTAATAACTTCAGAAAAAAAAGTCGTAAGCCCACACAACAACTAACAAACTATAAAAATTATAAACAAAGAGTTTTAAAAATTTATTACATGCAACACGCTCTCATAACCTCAAATTCATTGATGTGGGAAAACTTTGCACCCCTCGCTTGCTACTTACACATATGTTCAACATTTACATGGCGCACAGTTTTACATGCGGCGCGTTTAGTTACAGAAACAGAAACTTTACACTCCTCGCATCAACTTCCAAATTAAGGCATACAGCCATGAAACTCATCTAAACACTTGAGCAGATGAATGTTGAAACAATCGATTGGCATAAATCAATTGTCTACAAATGCCTCCCAAAAAAAACGGGATTAAAGAATAAATTAAGTAGATATACGGGGAAAATCGGAAGCACACATTGTGAGGTCTATTAAACGACCGAAGCAGCAACACAGAAGTAGAAGGGGGCAAAGTCAAACATCTACGCAAAGACAACAGCAAGAATTAGAATCCTTTTAGCTACAGCAGGATACCAAAGCAAATAAAAGCAAAAATTAAGAGGAAACCAATACAACTGGCACATTAATGTGCATAGTCTTCCTCACGCGTAAAGGACTATTACAACAGTCTGACTGTACATTGGGGGGAAAAAAACCATTTTATTGGGGAGTAAAATGTAAAGCATAATTTAAGGCGTTTTATAGCGCTGCAAAGGGTTAAAAAGCAAAAGTCTCGCGTTGTCGCTTGAAGTTCTCAGTTGTGGTGGGTGAGTGGGTGGTTCTGGATTAGACCTGTTTTGGGTGACAATGTAAAATAATTAAGTTTAAAAAGTTTTTTGCTGAAGCATTTGAAATTTTCAGCTGCTTTGCAATATGGCGCGCTATCGGTAAAAGACAACGTCAAAAAAAAAAGTGGTTGTTGGTGTTGAATGAAATGTAGCAAACAGTTGTATAATTCGATATTGAAAATTATAACAAAATAAATATATGCGATTGTGTTAAGAAAAATTAGGTTTCTTTTAAACTTACCATGGCTTTAAATTCCATTGTCAATTTGTGAACTGGTGCTATTTACACTAGACTTTGAGCTTGTACTTTAGTGAGCTCAAAATGTTCAGCTGAATTTTGTTCGTAATTTCTGAGTTTGTTTTTTGTTGATGCGATCATTTTTGATCCCATGTAATTACGAAAACTTTTTAGTTACTTGGGGTTCTCACTAATTTCATATACAATGTATTACGGTGCTTAGTAAAACGTTCTTAATAGTTACTTTTAGTAGTCAGATTTGTATATTCTATATATTGTAGTTATAAATATATCACTTAAGCTGTTTTTTTCTTTCGCCAAAAAAATTATACAGTAGAACCTCTATAAGTCGAACTTGACGGGAGACGCCAAAAAATTCGAGTTATAGAGTTTTCGACTTAGCGAATTTTGACATGAAATATTCGACTTGTAGAGGTTAAGATTTATTCTAAATAAATTTGAGTTCGAGAGGTGAAATAACTGTGTATTGCAGTAGGACCAAACTATTTCTGATAATTTTTCAATTCACAACAATAAAGTAACTTCGCTAAAGTTCAACTGAAATCACGAGTTAACGTCAGTCATAAATTCCTTTATCATTTCATAGAACTGGTTTATTGTATAAGAAACAATGATGTACATTGTCGGGATATTCTTAAAGTCGGTATCTTATTTTTCTTCGAGCTATGGAGGTAACTCGTTCCAAATAATCGAGTTGTAGAGGTTTTAAAATCAAACATTGCTATGTTCGAGATGCAGACGTCAAATTTATTTTTTTCGAATTATCGAGGGAAAATATGTCACTCACTTATTATTTCGACTTATAGAGGGTCAGACTTCGAGCAATGGAGGTTTCGGGGTTTGAAGGGAAGGGAACACAAAATTTTTTCGAGTTTGAGAGGTTTTCGACTCAACGAGGTTCGATTTAAGGAGATTCCATTGTATAAGGTATTATAAACCAGAGATGCACACATAAATCTGGTACGGGAGCTTGTTAAAACACTATCAGTTTGTGTAAAAAACTCAAAAATATTTAGCGAAGAAAAAGTAGTTAGAGTTGACAAAAATTTTTTAATTAAGAAAAAAAAAAGAAAAATCTAAACGAGCCGGCCTTGAACACATAATTACACTAACAAAAAGCATGCAAAAATTGTTTAATTTGAGTAAGCCCGTTGAGGACAAAATTGCAGAAACAAAAAACATGCGCTGAAAAAAAATTTTCAAAAGTAAAAAGCGTGTGGAGAGAGCGAACTGAAATTTCTTAACTTGAGCCCTAAAAAGAGGTATCAAAAATTGATAATTAGGCGTGGCACCGCCTTCTTATGAAAAAATACGCTGCCACGGCTGTGCTAACACACCGATTTTAATAAAATTTGGTGTGGAGATAGAATGTTTACTGAGTAAAGACATATGTTTTTAATGGGAGGTGCCACGCCTTTAACCGGAAAATATGTGTTCAAAGCTAAGCTAATGTAATGATTTTGATGAAATTTGATAATAATAAAGTTAGATTGGATTCTATGGAAGGAGACCGTACCAACCCAGGGGCAAGGAGGAGCTTTGCCCCCCACGAGTCTCATCTAAGATGGGATTCTAAGACCGTTGGTTTTACTCTTCGCAAAAAATAAAATTTGTTTGCCCCCCACACAAAATTCGGGTTGGTACGAGCCTGAATAGGTATAGGATACCATGGTTTTTACTTTTGGAAATGATGCCAAAAAAAATAGTTCTCTTTTATGTCAGTTTTTTAATATCGAAAAGTATTTTTTGTATTTCACTATAAAGGTTGATTTTCAACCAGTGGGCGAACTCTAGTTTAAAAACTATATATTCGGGAGGCTATTGATATACTGTGATAAGAAAAATATAAAATTTAGAGAAACAAACAAGAAGTGGATGCTCGCTAGGTGGCTCCACCTCGCCCCACTTGTAATACTGGAAAATGAACATTGTAGTAAAGTTTTTAAACTTACGCTATTTAATTTTTGGCAGAATCAAAGTTTGAGACACAACTAATTTTGTTTCAAAGCAGAAATTTACTATTAAAGTTTTTTCTGGGGAAGTGAAATTGTTTCGATGGATTAGTGTGATAGCGAGCTTTTATAGCGAGGGTAGGCTGACATTCCTTGGATTACTTTTAATCTTTTAGTGCAAGTTTAATTTAGATGAACTATCACTCTCCAAGCTCTCCAAAGCCAATTTATATATCCAATATCTTTCTTTTTTATAACACTTGCAAAATTTACTCCGAAATATTTTAAAACATTTTTGCATTATCAGTAGTTTTGAAACTTTTTGTTTTTGATTGCAATTTGTCGGTATGTTGTGAATTGATAATTTGATTTAACAATCATGAAACGGGATGTTAAAAATATCAACTTCCTTAACTATTTTCGCGTAGTTTTTTACAGATTTCAACAGAAAAACTTTAACTAGTCACGCTTCATTTCAAACAACACAATATACACTTTTTTTTGATAATCACTACCTCAACTGAAGTTACACGTATGTAGTATATGAAGTTTATTTTATGAAACGAAAAAAGCAGCAAAGAATTATTTTCAATTGCCACAATAATAGCCAATTGAATACTAAAAAATCGAATTGAATTTTATAATCAACATAATATGCTCACGTACTTATGTTTGTTTGGGACTGGAACATCAAAAGACAAAAAAAAAAAAAAAAACCATAGTACCACAACAACAAAAGCAATTGAAACAAAAAAAAGTAAGAAGTCGTTATATTATCAATATTCTATATTCAAAACAGACACATTTATTTGAACAAGACGCTATTGATTTTTAATCTTGAAGGCGAAAACAAATTCATAGTAGATGCCAAATAATAGGTTTAATTAATTTTTCATCTATCAGAAATTAGTTGGTATTTTGCTGTGCGGGGTGCTGCGGCATTAAATCAACTTTGACATGTGTTAATCAGTGATAAGAACAAGACGAAGTTCTATTCCATAGCAAAAGCAATAGACGTAGGTACATATAGTTGAAGTCTATTTTTCGGGGATAAAGGGGAAAACCGATAGTTGCGCTCGAAGTCTTTGAACAGTTTGTTTTGTACGGAAACGGGGTTTTTGTTACATTTGCGATAAAATTTTAATCGAGTATTTTTTTATTATGTGAATGTATTAAGCAGATAAAAAACAATATGCATTTTTTTAAATTATTTTCAATAACTTCAGAAATAATCAACGTAATGCAACATTCGATAAAGCTTTTAGTCTAAGTGACAAATTCGCCCTTTTATTTTAGCAGTCAGAAAAAATGAAACCCCATTTAATTGTTCATTTTTTTCGACTGACAATAATTTTTTGCCACCTAACCGCCGCATAATCTATAATACAAAATGCGAAAAGACCACAAATTTTGTCATTTTTTCATTTTCATTTTCATTTCCATCTATTGCACAAATTGTCATTTCGTGCTCATTGCTGGTATATCCAAAATATTTTTTTCGTTTTGTTGATTTTTAATGATTGAAAAGTGTTGCTGCTGCTGCTGCTGTTATTTTATATTCAGCATAACTCCCTTCAATATTAGTATCGCTCTCTCTCTCTCTTTCTCTCTTTCTCTCGATAGCTCTTCAGCTAACATGTTTTTAAATACTTCTCATCCCAAGTTATTCGAGAAAGAAAAAACCATCGGCATCATAATCGTAAGCATAATCAGAAAAATGATAATTTTCAGTCTTTATAGAAAAACGTTCGTTGGTTCGGCCGTTCATTCATTCGTTCATTATTGCAAAAATAGCTTTTAATGGATTTCAAATGCATTCAACAGTCATTATGTTGTATACCCGCTTTTCCCCTACCCTATTGCTGCTACTATGTACTACTGCAATGTGTTGTCGTTGCTGCTATAAAAACAAAAAAAAATTGTATATCGCACTTAAGTAGAAGTGATACATCTTGAACGTTTCACACATGGTGCATCGTTAGAGTTGCCATTATCAAAGTGAATGGCTTGTATTTAAGAGTGAAAAACCCCCCCTGCCCCCAAACACAACCACCAGCAGTTACAACAACAACTTGGCTTTTCAACAAGCCCAGCGCCAACGTTGAGATATCTACCTTAAGTTGTAGTAACACCGATATATCAAAACAGAAAAAATCTCAACATCATGTGCGCTTTTGACGTACAGTGGGAATTATTGAGGAAAAATCCGATATGGCACGAACTTGAAGTTTGCAGGAAAAGAAAAGTGTGTTAGAACTCAAGACTAGTAGGTTCCAATGTACTTCTATACTATTTATATAAAATTGCTTATACGCAAATAGTTTGTAACGCTTTGGCGCAAATTATACTGAACCGATTCTAATTAATTCTTTTCTAAAACAACATATTAGTGATAAAGAAGGTTATTGCATACTTATTTCCATTTTTATTTATTGTATTTTCTTGTCATAATGTATTTTGTTAGGAGTTTCAATGAAATCCTTTTTTTCCGACTGAACTTTAATTTATTTATTTTAAAATATTTTACAATATTTTATAAAAATAAATCTGAAAATGTCCACTGTCCAACATATGCATTTTCATTTGATGGCAAATAATAATGATTGATGCATTAAAAAAAAATGTGTAGAAAGGCAAAAAAAAAATTAGAGAAAATCGCAACATAAAGAAAACTCACCCTTTTCACCTATTTCACCTTTTGTGCACACGTTGGTGCTGATTTTTTTTGGTGTTTTGTTTTTGTTGATGTTGCTGAAGCTGCGCTTATGTCTCAAGCAATAAGCAATCATTCAATGTGTTTTAAAAGGTTTTCATTTCTTCCTATTAAAAGAAAGATTTCGCACAGCGTTGTTGCATTTGTTTCACAAATATTTGCATTATAGAAATTAAAAATTTTGAATACGCTTTTTTTTTCTGTGGTAATAAAGAAAATTTTGATTGAAGTGCACTTTTGCATGGAAGTCTTTCAATTTCTATCTATAGAAAAATATTTACTTTATAAAGAAAAGTATATGTGTTGTTAATAAACGCAAGATGGTTAATATGAATACATAGATATTAATAGAAAACTAAAATTAAAGATTCCGGAGTATTTTATTTCCTGAAAAATATTAGGAGTAACTTGCAGATGGAGGAGCTGTAAAGTTAAAAATCCAATCACTAGCACTTTAAAAAAAGTTTTTAGTTTAAGTCTTATAATGTTGTTTCCAGTAATTTTTCATGTTGAGTACCAGTATGGTAATAATTTTTTTCCAATGGATTCAGTTTTTCAGATAAATTTGGTCAAATGTATCAAAAACACGAATTGCTATGAATGAAATAATGAACTTTTTCTTTAAAATCAAGTTTTTTTGTTTCTTTTGCAGACTTTGTTGATCTTAAAATTATGGATATACGTAAAGCCACTTTCAGTGCCGTCTTTGGATGAAAAAAAAAATTTTTTTCTCATTCATTTTTTTAATGAAAATTCATGTAGTGGCATTGAAAATTTCAAATTATAGTGTAGTAAGGTTAATGCAGTAAAAAAACAAAGGATTGGAGCTGTTACACAAGAAACACCAAAGCTCTACTCGCGAAGAGACCTTAGTTTTTTATTCCTTATATATAGGCTTAAAAAATAGCTGTTGATTTTTTTCGATATTAATTTATGTGAACATAAGGAAAATCGAAAAAATTTTTTAAAGAAAATATTATATATAAGAAAAAATTCAAATTTTCATAATTTGTTTGGCCAAATTCCGAAAAATTAAAATTTTGCAGCTCTAGTAGCAACCCTAGGATTATTTTGTTTCTTATTTTTTTAAATGAGGAAATACTCGAATATGAATAAATTTTCGAAAATCGAAGGTTCTTGAAGTATTCTAGAACATGACATTTTTTTGAACATGTCTATTATACATATACCGGATCAATCATATATATCGCCTCTAGTTTTATGAACTATAGAGTGAAGGTTTATTAAACATTGGAATACACGCATATGCATGTTCAATGAAATAATATATGTACTTTCTTTGTTTAATAATAAAAATAAATAATAATAATAAGAAAATAAATAAAAAAAAATAATTACTAAATTATATTTTGGTTAAAGCAAATATTTCTTTGTTTCAAATAATTATTTATTAATAATCACCAAATTATGTATTAAGTGGAAGAAGTATTATTTTGTCGCTAATGTATACATTTATTAATATCAATTTATGTAAAAACCGATAAGTCAAAGATCGATATTTTAAAATATCGATTCATAAAAAATCGATTTTTACCAATATCGTCACATCCTTGTATTGAACGCAGTTGGTATTTACACAATCATAAATACCTAAGCTGCGTACCTAGCAGAAGATAATTAAGTAATGTTTTACTTAAATATATTGAGGATTGTAAAGTATTCATACTAATGTACAGTAAAATTATACCAAAATATTTCTATTCAATCGACTCAAATCGATGTTTTGTTTGACCCAATAAACAGCACTTTAACTTCCAATTTAGGGCACATCAATATATTTATTATTAATATCAATATTTACAAAAATTTGTGTATACATATAAAGAGTGTAATACTGTTATTTGCGAAATGTGTTTCTTATCTTCATGTTATCGTCTCCACATTATTAGTTTTCTACATCTATCCCTAAAACTTAACTTATCTGCCCTTAAATTACCTTCAATTTACAACTGTATTACATTTCCAGATAAACGTAATACGTACATATAATACGTTAGATTACCTCTATACACTAACGCTAGCTACATACATACACAAATATTTGCCATATCTGAAATCTTTCAAACATAATACAGAAATCAATACTAATCACCTTAAAAACAAAACGAAAAAAAAAGTTGTTAAAAAACCACCGAATAGTAGCCCCTTACGTGATCGGAAGCAATCAAAAAACTAATTTTTCTTTTGTTCATTTGTTGTCTTTGATACACGTAATTATTCGAACAACAACATTGACAGACGGTCATAAAAAAAAAACCCAACTTCAGTCCCGCATCAACTGCTGTGTTGCCAATCCACCAATATATTATATTATAGTCCATAGAGGAAAAAACACACAAAATTATTAAAACAGATCACCAAAAATCGATCGTCAGCTAATCACACAAAATTCTATGAAGCGTAAATTTTTGATCTGAAGCGTGTGTGTGTTATAATTCTATCAGAGTTATGGCGCCGCCGTACAACGCCAACGTGATCGAACGACCAACCAACTGACTGTCAAATATAAATGACAGACGCTGGTTGTTTGGCCGTTCGGTCGGTCAATCATTGTATTGAACACGCTATATCTATTGCCATCCATCCACATAACTGACCATGCATGCACGCTAGTTCGAGTATATGGACGAAGTTTCAATATTTCAATAATTAAACGGACAAAAAAATATTGTGCGCTCTTGAACTAATCATTCATAGAGTTTTTGACATTTGATCGAAATTTGATGTTTGCCTTTAATCATAGTTTTTAATGAACGAAATATGAAATATTTACAAAATGATGGCACTTAAATGGAATTCAACTGATTAATATCAAGCGCATTTTGTTGCTTAAATTAAGTGGAATTGATGCTATTGAGTACGCGGATGAAGAAATTGGAATATTGACCGATAGCTGGGGTCAGCCAATTGTCACTAAGGATATTGAGTGTTCAAGCAAAATGAAAAAAATGGTGCTGAGATAAAATGTTATTGGAAAGCTCTTTGGTGAAAAGTTCACTTGAAGAGTCCACTAGTAATCTTACAAAAAATCATTATGATAAAAATTAACACTTAAAATATTGCGAAAAATCAAAATTTTTTTTTGCAATAAAACTTTTTCTTGGAAAACCACTTTAAAAATCAATTTCCCACACTAAAGGCAGAATAAAAAAAAAAGCTAAAAAATATTCACAAATTATGAACTACAGACACTTAACACACTCATAATAAACATCCTCTAAACGCATGCTTTCCAACTGTCGAATTTTGTGAGGGGGGAGCCCAATGCAGTCGCAGAAATTGCTGCTTGGGAAAATATTGCCACATGTGTAGCAAATAAATTTTGAAGCTTAAATAAACATTTTACGAAAGGCAAAAAAAAAACTCAAACCGAACCAATATCATTCAAATGTGCAATATAAGAAATTTGTTTGTCATTCAAATGCATAGCAAGAATTTATCAATTCTGGCGTTGCTGCCGATGATGAAAATGTACATGCCAGCGACAACACTGTCCGACACCCCCTGGACAGACACCTTCAGAAAAGAGAGCAGCAACAAGAATAATATTGCACCAGCATACAACTGAATATTTGTCAAATATTCCAAATTGTGTCTGCTTCTCTATAGACGACAATTTGAATAACCGGTAGCAGCAGCAGCAGCAGCGATATCAATATTCTTGCTGTCGTTGACATCGATGTTGCTATACGGTCTGCTCACATATGTTGCATATTTGTTATGTGAATTGAAAACTGCAGCAACAGCAGCAGGAACGTTGCAAGAACTAGAAATAATTATGCGACCGCAACGAAATAGATTATTATAAATTTATAAAAAAAAAACAAAAAACAAACTTAAATTCGGGAATGTTGCTGCAACATGCGACGACTCTATATAAATTTTTGATTAATTGTCGTCTGCTTATTTAGTTGCTGTTGCTGTTGCTGTAAAGTGGGGATGCGTTGTTTGTGTTCACTTGTAATGATGACAAATAAAATTTAGTTGACGCTGTTGTTGTTGGCGTTGCTGCAATTTGGATGATTGGAAGCAACAACTTTTTTGTTTTTTTTTTTCTTTTTTTGGCAAATCATTATTCAATTTTGTTCGGGAAAACTTTGTCATGGCGTAGATGGTAGGAAGTGTGGTTGGGGGAGTTTGATCACACCCTGCAAAATATTCATAATTTGAAAGAAAAATTGCTTACAAAATTAGTGAAGATTAAAGTTATTTGTAGGCATTCATCAAAATATTTGTGGTATTGCGAGAGGAAGGAAGCAGTAGTTAATGATATTGATGGTGTGGGTATTTTTCAGATAATTTGTGAAATTTAAGGGGATTGCTTTTGCAAAAAAAAAAAAAATAATAATACTAAATTGAAATTTCAAACTTTAATTTAACTTAATAATTTCATATACATAATTTAAAACACACTTGGGAAACAATAGAACAAAGTTAAACGCAACTATAAAAATAAAATATATGAGAAAAAAAATCCCGTAAGAAACTTTGCTACTGCTCTCTGCTGTTGAGATTAAATTTTTTAGATTTTTTAGTTTCCATTTTCTAATAATCAGCCCGTGATTAAACCTTCCGAAGAAAGAAATATTGCCAAAAAATGTCTTACATTGAATTTATTCATGAAAACCTACTACAAATATTACTGCACAGAGAAAATGATTTTTTCGTACACATCGAGATTTGGTAATAATTAACATATTAAATATTTTATACAGGAGAAATAAATATTTTATATAGCTATCATGTCACATTGAATTGAATAATATTCTTGGAACAATCATAAATTTTATTATAATTACTAAGCAATATTTTGATTGAAACAAATATTTCTTTGTAGCAAACATTCACTTGTTAATAATCACCAAATCATGTATTTGACAAGAGAAATATTTTGTTTTACCAAACGCATACATTTATTCATATCAATTTGTGTCAAAAACCGATGACCAAAAACGATATTTTAAAATATCGATTCATCAATAAATCGATATTTCCAATATCGTCACATTCTTATATTGGTTGTCGTTGGTATTTACACAATCACAAACAATTAAATTGCGTATCAAGCAGAAGATACTTAAGTAATATTTAACTTATATGTACAGCTGTTGACAGCTAATTGGAAACGAAATCATTCGTTGTGTTATTGGTAGTTTTTCTCATTTATTTTTCTTTGTGTACCAGAAAATTTATATACAATATAAATATGGAACATCTTAGCTTTGAAAAAAAGAACAGAATTGAATTTAAATTCCTAACATAAATAAGTCTTATGAGTGATTTTCTGCTCAAGCCTCAGGTTTGACTGAGTCAACTAATTGGAAACATAAAAGTAATTAGCAAAAACTTAAAAGAAAAACTGTATCAAATATTCTAGAAATGATACTGTGATATTTTCATTGCTAGTAAGAACACTTTTTGACCAAATTTGCTTTTTAGCATATCCTTAATCATGGGTAGTGACATAAAGCTCTACATCGGCCATGTGTACGTCAATTTCTTAGCTCCGAAGGACAGACCTGAAATATCAGGCGATGGCAACACAACTAAATTGCTCCAAAAAGATGGTATCCAATGTACTTATCAAGTATGGCACAACAAAAAATGTTCGTCGCAGAAAGAGGCCTCTTAAAACTTCTGAGCAGTCTAGTATGGTTTCCATATTAATGAGCAGTGAAATCAAATGTAAATAGGATTATCAAATATATACTTGACGCAACCAAATCTTTTCAATCGACTCAAACAAATATTATGTTTGGCACAGTAAACATCAATTTAAGTTTTAATAAAGAGCATAGTAATATCTACCAAAATTAATTAATAGTTATTAAATATTTTAAAAATTTTTCAACAAAATACATTTATTTGAGGGAAGCTTACTCGTTATTCAAAGTGAGTAAAGGGAAAATCTGTTCAACAATATCCTCTGCATTTCCAAAGTTGAAATCATTTTTGCAAAACATTTTTTTTTTTTTTGTATTTTTGTTTTCCGTCATTTGATAATATTTTTATTGGACAACTTTGCGGCTTTACTGCAGTCTAATTTTATAGGCAATTATCTTTGGCAAAAAGACTTCGACTGATTTCCCTCTGTTTAAATGTATACAAAAATTTTGACTCTTGAGCCACAGACTCATCAAAATCATTGTTACAACAATCCACATCATATGTATCACTTTACTAAGTGACTAACGCTCTGATTGAATATGCCATTCGCTTGCGATGCTTAACCCCTTTTCAGCCAATTTACCCGAAAAACAATTATTAAATTAATCACTTTCTCAAAAAAAAAATATCAATTTCCTTTAAATTCCAGCACGTTTTGAGTAAAATAGCTTCATTACATCGTATTTTCTTTCCCATTTGGTTGCTTCCCCAAAGATTTCTTTAAGCTCCACACAAATTGCTTATACAAAAATTTATGTAAAATCGTATTTTCCTATGCAAACAAACTGTAATTGATATGCTATCAGCTACAATAAAAGGTGAAAAGTCCTTTAGTCACACCCTCACACCAGATGCGCGGCACACTCCCTTAAGTAGCATATAACAAACGAACGAACGAACGAACGAACCAAAAAACCCTATTAAAGAAAGCACGACTCAACAAGCTCAATGAATTGTAAAGCGTTAAGATAGACAAAAAAAAAATAAATAAAATTCCCAGAGTTGGGAAAAATTTGACCGCAGACTTACGCACAAAGGCTGCGGAAAAGCAGACAACAGTGAAAATTTTTTTTCCTTTGCGTTTTTCGTAAAAAAAGGCAAAAGCCCGGAAAAAGGAAAAAGGCAAACAAACGCCGAAGATGACAGGGACGCTTTAGTTGCTGTTGTTGTTGTTCGATAAGTTGAAGGAAAAGTTAAAAGTCCAGCTTCTTTTTGCTGTTGTCTTTCTTTTTACAAGGATAAAAAGGGATTTCCTGTAGACGGACGGACTTTTTTTTCGAAGACCTACTTTTTTATTGTTGCTTCGTTTGTTATGTTGTTTGTTGTGATTGCTGAAGCGTTTTAAGACATGTTTAAGGATAATGAAAAAAAAAAAGTAGAAAAGCGACAGTGAACAAAAAAAAAGAGGGTTCATCATTTTATTATTGACAACACAATTTTTACGCCTTCAATTGTGCAAAGTTTGCCGATTGTTTGTTGTTGTCATTGTATTTTGAGGTTATTATTTGCTCTTTGTTGTCAATTTGATTTGTAATGCAACATTGAGGGAAAAAAAGGTTATAAAAAAAGGGTAAAACTTATTTAACTTTAAAAGTATTATTACAAAAGTCAAAAGTTTGTACTTTGGAAAGAAAAAAACAAAATTCAATAATACCGCCTAAAGTTTTTAAAAACTTAAAGAGTTTTTTTACATTTCTGGCACGATTGTTGATTGCATTTAGCGCAAATTTTAAATTTCTAAGAACAAAAAACAACTCACTTTAAAGAAATTATTGATATTATTTTAATGCTTACAATCTCATTTCGGTTTGATTATTATAATTTTTTTTTTTAGTTTTATTTTAAGTACACTCAATATATGTGCCACAATTTTGTTTCATTATTTTGTTTTATATCTATGACATCCGGGATATTTTCAATATGATTTCCGGTATTTGCTATCCAAGCGTAATATTAAGTACGCATTCGAACCCGAATGTACTTTTTTCTGTTTTTTTTTTTTTTTGCTCTCTTCCAATCTATGCCATGTTATTGTTGATATCAGTAGTGTTGTGCGGCTTGGTGTTTTTTTTTTGTGTATCATAAAGTAAGTAATATATACGCTTGTTAGTGTACGTACGTACATAAAAACATTTGTTTTGCTTTATGATAATTTAACATTTTTATTGTACAAATTTGGTTTTTTTTTCCTTTGCTGTTTTCAAAGTGTTAATGAATTAAACCACAAAAAGTTACTGAAGCATAACATATTTACATTTTGATTTTCATTTCAATATTTTAATTTATTTAATTCGATAAATATTTTATATTTCATATCACTCAAATAAATATGTTCACATGCATGCAATACATTTTGTTTGGATTTTTTTTTCTGTTCCATTAGTATTTGGGGTATACCACAGTGTTAGCGATAAGCATTCAAACAATTTACGATTGTTACTGTGGTTATTTTTATAAATTTCCAAATTTGATTATTTTAAGAACACATATTTGTATACATTTATGGTTAGTGGTTATAATTTATACAAGTTTTTTTAGTAATATTAATTTGCCATATATAAGGAATACATGAAAGTTAATACCACAAAGTCATTTTTTTCATCAATTGAAAATGCAGGCTGCACCCCACACCATTTTATCTGTGTCCCACAAAATACTCATTTTATCATTTCTTTTCATAGATTAGCATCTGCCTAATGAAGCTCATAAGTTTTTGATCCTTAACCGATCACAAAAAAAGAAGATGTACTGCACAGTGAGACAAATTGAAGTTGTAACAAGAAAGTTTTTTGGGCTCTATACGAATATAAAAACTAAGGTAATGCTCAGTCAATAAACTTAGACGAAAATGTCTAACCTGCGTCAGGTAACACATTGAACTGATAAATTGTTCTATGGAATTCTATTTAATTTAAATAAAAAACATTTTATCCTTGCATTCAGTGGGATTCGAACCTAGACATTCCGTGTTGTTACATGCACAGTAGTAATATACTTCTAGTTTAATGTAATATAATAATAAGAGTACCTCAGTTGATTAAAATGTGCGCATCCCTGAACACTGACATAACGTAGGAGACCTAGGTTCAAATCCCGTCGGTGGCATATAAAAAGTTTTAGTTCTCTTTGAATGCAACATTAAGTTCTAATTAATAAGCAGTAAGAAGGGAATATGTTAAAAAAAACCAACAAAAAAAACGCATTCGTTTTTTGAGAAAATTCTGTATTTAACCTGATTCTCAGGTTAGTTAGACTTAAAAACATGGGATATCAGGTTAGAAAATTCTAATTTGCTAAAAAATTGGTAACATTAACCAAACTTTTTTCTGAATGTAGATTAGAAAATATGTTCAGCGTAGCCGCTGCAACTAAACAGAAATTTCTATTACTTTGTATAGGTTTTGTGTTCCACAGTTTCAAAAGAGTTGCACACTCCAAGGAAAATAAACGAAGATAGACGTGGAAAAAAGTTCATAAACAAAAAATAGAAAATGTTCAACACTTATTTTTAATAATCCACTTACTTATCTATAGTATTTATTCAGATGCTTTCAAGCAAATGGTTTGTAACGCTTTGGCGCAAAATGTACTGAACCGATTTTAATAATTTCCTTTTAAAACAACATATTTGTGCTAAAGAAGGATATTGCATATTTATTTTTTTATTATTTTGAAGTAAAATGTCCTTTTTTCAGGATTAAGTTTTTGCGAAACCTCACACAAAAATTATTGATTAATTTTTCGGTGCTTATGTTCATGCTACTTTGTGAAATGTGTGTTGTTTTTTATTTTGTTTTTTTTTTTTTGGCACTGTTTGTATTTGGCTTCAAAGTTCAAAGAACAAACTCTCTTTCAATAGTTTTTTTTTTGTTGCTTTTGAAGAGAGAAGATTGCATGCGATAATAAGAGAGTAATTTCATTATGAAAAAAACCGCGGCCCTTACGCGTGTGAAGCCGCAATAAATCAAACGATTTATTTGATATGTTAAAAAAGGCTAACACAAGATGGAAATTTGGCAGAAGTCAGATGCTAAGCGCTCCCTGAAACTGATTATCCGAACTAAAAAACTCGACATTTACATTGTAAAAATTTAATTCAAATCATTTTGAGTTATTCACTCGAAAAGATACAGAGAGTTGCTTCAAAAGTTATCAAATAAATATCGGTTAAAAGAAAATTGTTTCGATTTCTACAAGAGAGTGTTTCCTTAAGCAACTCTTAAGCAGTTGATGTGTCAATTCAATTGCCCCACTGTGGAATACTGTAAATAGAAATCGGGCAACCCTAAATTAAGTCATGTCTGCCCCAACCTAAGACACTTGAAAATTTAAATAATTTGTGTCATAATGTCGACGCTAACAGAGAATAATGAAGAAAAAAAAGACAAAATAAATAATAAAATAAAATAAAAAAAAAAAATCAGTCAAGATCTTCAATTGCGACGGATTGTCGGTCTTCGGATCAACAGCCATAGCTGGGACTTGATGAAAAAGTGTAATCCTCTATAGAAGGGGGTAAAAAAAAATTATTGTTGATGTTGCTGTTGATGCTGCTGTTAAATGGCATTAATGGAAAAAACAAACACATGTAATTAACAAAATATAAGTAGCAACTTTCCACACACACACACACACACATAATAACACAACAACAAGTCAACTTAAAAGACAACAAACAACGCCAGCAAAAAAAGCGGCACAAGACTTTTTCCCCCCGTTTGAATTCTTTTCTGTTTTTTGTTGTTTTTCTTTTCTACTACCAAATGCATTCAATTTTACTGTGGTTTTTACTGTATAGTTTTTGTTTTTGTTGCTGTTGTTGTTGTTGTTTTTTTCTTGAACTGCATTTTGCTCGCCATTATTTATTTTTACGTTCAAGTATAAGTGAAAAATATGTTGCACTTTACAATAAAAAAAACACAAATACCAAGATGAAAAGAATGAGAAAAAACTCTAGCAGTCGTTAAAAAATTAAAAAAAGAAAAAAAAAAAAAAAAGAAAATCGCATTTACAGTGATAAATCGGGTATCCATGGTGTAAAATAAAAAAAAAAAACACAGGCAGGCGCTCTAAAGACGCTCTAAATGGAAGTTTGCAATGGATAAGCACCAGCAGCAGCAGCAAGAACGTCGGAGTACGAGGGCAGGGGCGCGCAATCGGGTGGAGTGTAGTCATCTCAAGATCAATGGCATTTTTGACATTTCAAACAAATCAGAAGGTCAGAAGTGCGTCTCTTGGCGGCGTAGTTTGTGCATCAGCTGCGTGTGTGAATATATGGGAATTTTGCTTTTATTTTGGAAGAGGGAGTACATATATCAAGTATTGAGTATATGAATTTCCTTTAGTAAGGTGTTTTCAATTTATTAAGTTCATTATGCAAACGATATAGCATAGCAACCGAGGCAGTCTACCGAAATTAATAAATAAATAATTTAATTTTTGAGGGAGATAAAAAAGTGTCTTCTTTAATTTATCATTTACTGACATTAAAAAAGCATATTAAAGCATCGCTTAGATCTAAAATTTAAACTTCTTGTAAAAAATTGATGTTTCAAGCTATGAACTAGAAACTTCTTTCCACACCCGTGATAGAACTTGTCAAAAATATTTGAAATTCGATTACTCTTCCAACAAATTTCCATAGTATTTGGTAAGAGTTTGGCCCTGACCACAATCTATTTGCTGAACCATTTCGAGTTCGAGCCAAACTCTCCTCTGAACATTTTTCCAACTGTTTGAATTCGTATTCCTTCTGAACTCGGCCCAGCTCATAGTGTGGATAATGTTACTCAAATAGTTCTTATACTCATTGTCACAATCACACGTTCTAACGTGATTAATACAAATTACTTTCACTTACCTCTTTGTCTTTGGCAGCTAATAAATCAGCATGATTGTTCAGTGATTTTTGATTCTTTGTTCCCTTATGCTTCCCACTTGCATCATCTGCACCGTCTTCATTGTCGCTATTGTCATTATGAACGCCAACAGCAAGACTCTCCGCTTCAGCAACATTACTATTATTTCTATTTCTACTATCAACATTATGCTCATTGTCCTCCTCATCAACATTATCGGCAACATTGTTGCTATCGCCACTACCAGTACAATTGGTACTCGTCGTGCGACGTTTACTTTGTCTACAACTAGTTTTGCTAAGTCTACAACTACTACTTGAATTGTTGTTATCGTTACTACAACTAACATCAGTGCGGCGGTCAGCTGTTGTTGCTAACTTGTCTTCGTCATCATCTTCGCCATCGTCCGTTTGATCGGCTGCTATTGCGCTCGCGCATGTTGCTCCCGTTGTTGATATATTCAATTCGGCCGTCAGTGTTGTAATCAATTTGCTGGCATCATTGTTGCTGCTGCAGCTGCCATTGTTGTTGTTGTTGTTGTTGTTGCTGCTGGGAAGATTTGGCGCTGTTCGACCTTCTGGTTGTTGCAGCGGTGAATGCATTGGTGATTGTTGTTGTTGTACGGCAGCAGCAGCGGCGGCGGCGGCAGCTGCTGCAGCAGCTTCCATCATCATTTGTTGCGCGTGATTGAAAAAAAGTTTTGGATTTAAGCAACCGTTCAAATTGTTGCTATCAAGTATTGAATTATTGGCGCCGTTATCAGATAGCGGCGGTGAGGGTGATGGTGTTGTGGCCAAAAGATTGCCACCGTTTTGATGTAATGTAATGGCAGCGGCAACACTGCTCAACAATTTGCTATCAGCGTTGCTATCGGTTGTTGTCGTCGTTGTTGTTGTTGTTAGTAACTCAGCAGGTCCTGCTGCTGATGTTGTTGTTGTAGTCGTTGCTGTTGTCGTTGGTGGTGTCGTATTAAATGTTTCGTCCGCGCTGGACGTATTGGTGGATAGTTGCTCTTTTAGTGTGTTCACTTCTTTTTCGGCCAGTGCTGCTCTCTGAAAATTGGGAGGGAAAGAAAACAATGAATTAAGTTATGTTTTGATTTAGTTTATAGAGAAAAATGAAGAGCCAACATGTTGATAATTAAATGTTGCTCATACGTCACAGTCAACTGAATTTCAATGAAAGTCTGCAATTGCTAATATCGTAAATATCTAACGAACTGTTCGCTTACAAAGTAAAGGTTCTCCAAAAACTTGTATACTCTGTGCCAATTAACCCCTATTAAATTTAATATTTCATTGTTGCCAACAACTAATGCAAGTATTTGTCATACTCACACTACGTCACATAGACCACACTTTATGTGAATTTAGTTTTATCCGAACCCGATCTAAGCCTCCCATTTTGCATAGCTGTATTTCCGTTCAATACTTTAGCAACGAGAAAAAAAAAAACTTTTTTCTGCTTTTACCAAACTAAACTCCAATAGTTTTTATAATGACTTTTGTGCACAAAATCGACACGAGTCATGCTTGCACCAGCCAAAAGACTCAGTCTACAAGCGGCACTACCAAAAAACATTGTGTCCTCTAGGATTTTTTTTCTTTTTGCTTTTTGCTTTTGTTGTGTTTTTTGAATGCCGACCCTCATTAATTTTACTTTTAAAGTCATTACGGGTTAAACTTAGCCAAATTAATACGTTACAAGTCTACGTTTATGGTTTTGGTTACTTTACACTGGCTGTTGAGACAAGGACTTCCCTTCTTCTTTTCGTGATGGCCGACCAAAGGAAATAACTTTTGCCTTATAGGATTTAAATTTATAGTTTAATGTTTGTATCGATAAGCCAAGTAAATTTGCAAAAAAATCCAGACAAACAAACAAATGGAAACACAAAAGTAAAAAAATAGAAATCCAAATTTTTTAGTGTTCTTATAGTTGCAATCTTTTTCAAAAGGTTTGGGTGTTGTTTCTATTAGTTAGAGAGTGGGCTTCAAATTGCCAAAAATATGTTTGTTTTTGGAAACTTTTTGGCAAATTAGTCTGTTGTTTTTTCCGGTTGCAAGTTTTCTAAGTTTGAGTATTTAGGGCTTCGATTGCGATATTGAAATTAGGAAATGCAAAAACAACAGTTACAACAACAACGAAACTAATTACCAAAGTTGCAATTAATTGCTGCAGCTTATGTTAGCACTGCTGCTGGTGGTGAAATGAAATCGATCTACCACTTAATTGGTTTTTCATTTAAATTTTCAGGGTAAGAAACGAAAAAGGCTACAGTGAAATTTCGTTATTCCTATTCTTACTTAACTTTTTGGAGAATCTCATTCTATTGGAACCAGTACATAGAATTTTCTTCAAATTACTTTATCTGGTTTTGTTTTTTTCTTTTTTTCAGGTCGTGCTGCAGTAATAAGAAAAAATCTTCAACTAAGGAGATAGCACTGTCAAAAAGTCAAAAATTAAAATTTCAAATCACGAAACGAGTGATGATGTGGTAATACAACATGCAATAATGTCTAACAAACATAAGGTGCTATTAGTGAAAAGTATCACACTTTAATATTGTCTGAAAGTGATATTCACAATTCGTCTGTGAACGCAGCATTTTCAACGACATGCCTCATAACAGTCATGCTGCAACCGGCGAAAACATCGATGCCAAACAACACAAGATCGAGAAAGAGAGTCAAACCACTTGCAAAACGATTCTATTATTTTTCAGTTTATTAAATCGGATGAAGAGTGAGTTAGTCCATACTTTTATGTAAAATAAGAAAATATGACTCCTGAAGCTCCCTAGTAGCATAAGGGAAAGTAATCAATACAAAAATCCAGCAGTCATGTCTTTAAAATAGCTCAGTAACGTAATTAAAAAGATAATTTGCCTTTGTAGCAAAATTTTGGTTTCATAAATCTTGTTAGAGTGAGATATAAAACCATATTAAAAAGAGACTTAAAAAATTACTTTAATATGCATTTTTAAAGCTCACATCAGACTGATTATAAAGACATTAGGTTGCACGTCTCATGCGTATCTTTATATTGTACATTATAAGCACTTTCTTCTGCACAGTATAAAGACACCTACGAGACATGAGGTGACCTTAGAACGCAAACATAAAAGTCACTTGAAAGACGTGCCGCCTCATGTTTCATAAGCATTTTATTATGTACAGTATAAAGAGACACACGAGACTTGCCACCACATGTCTTTATATGAGAACATAAGAGCACATTATTGTTAATTTTTTGTCTTTTTAAAGCACTTTACTAAGACAAGGAAAGTAAGGAAGATATGATTCACTTTTAACTTATAATATACTTAATATATCACAGAAGTCTAGTGGTTAGCGCGCATGATTTGATTGATTGTTGGGACATGTATTCGAGACCAGCGTACAAATCGTCAGTAAAATGAAATTTGATAATATATAATAGAAGTATAGAATTATATATATAACGCCTCATATATATCGCTAAAGTTTCTATGCAAGTTTATTTTAACGCAAATATTTATTCATTCTTTATTAAGTTTCCTTTCAACACCTCATACAGATACTTTACTAAGTCTCTTGAAAGATAACACAAATGGTAACATGTCTTTATACTTCATACGCCAAATAGTTCTCATAATCCTCTATAAAGAACTTATAAATATAATATGCTGTCTTTCTAATTGCCTTTAAAAGAAGCTATAAAACTTTTTTGCTACTATGGCTCTCCACAAAGCATATTTCTTCATTTCTTACTCCCAAAAGTTTTAACGATAGCGTGCGATTTGATCAATTTATTATAATTTGCGAAGGCATAATTTCGGTGATATATCTGCAAAGTTTCCATAGTTTCAATGCCAAAATTCGTGCATTTGATTTCATGACTATAGAACAACCACAAAATAATCAAATTTTTAATAAATTCCGGCTATTTTCTGTAAGCTCATGTATAATTGGAAATTTTTTATCTTACAGAAAGTACATTATTCTAAGAATTTACACTGCTCAGCTTAAAATGATTTCGACATCAAAAAAAATGTCAATCCATTAAAAACAACTTTTTACTTTTGGTGTAACCGCAAACATTTATTTTATGTAAATTACAGCTATTTAATTAATTTAATTTCACTGAAAACCAATAAGCAACAAACATTTTTCAAATTCTTTCTCAATCGAAAACACCGCACATCTTAACCCCTTCCTTCAACTGACCGCAGTCTCCGTCGTTGCCATCGTCTATTTATAATCTTGTGATTAAACATTATCGACTTTGGGAATGACAACACAAGTTGCGCTACCATTCATACCATTGACAGCATTTTCATTTCTTCAATAAATTTTTTGTGTCCTTTAGGCTATTTCCAGGACATTGGCTGCTATATCTGCTGTGCTTGCTGTTGTTGTTGCTGCTGTTGCTGTCGTTGCAACCAAGATACAACAATAAACGAAATATACAAGTAAGACCGCCTCGGTCTATTTTTAAAACTTGGGTATTAAAAACCCATTTCGACTAAAGACAAAACGCAATCGAACAAGAAAAAAAAACGTAGAAGAATTTACAAGCATTTTTAGGTCTTTGGTTTGTTGTTTGCGTTGATGATGCTTTGGCAGGATATGAATCCTGCTTGATGGCTTTAACTGTTGAAGATGACGATGATGACTACGTTGTTGTTGATAATTTCTTTGTTTCTCTCGCGTTTTCGTATCACAGCCTCAAGCATTATTTGTCATCATAAATATTTGAGGTACGTCGTCGTCGTCGAAAGCTGCAAAGCAAGGGTAGCGCGGCGGCGTACGCTTCTGAAGCTTAAGAATCAAAATCGGTTCTTTTTTTTATTTTCTCATAAAGTATAGACACAATGTCTGTATCTCTTTTGAACTCGGAAAACAAAGTGATGCGTCTATCACGCATCACATAAAAATCGATGTTTATAGCATTTAATAATTCATAATTGCGAAAAAGTTAAGTTAAGTTAAGAGCTTTAAGCTCTTTTAAGTTTAAATTAAATAAATATTTAAGTTTACCTTGAAGTTTTTGCGTGTGTTGTTGCTGTTCTTCGTCTCTACACTTTGAAGGTGAATTTAAGTGTCCTTAGAAAAGTATATCTATCGAAGGATACTGTTGCGATAAAAAAAGGACTCATCGTCTGTGGCACTTGTTGAAAATTCAATCCTCGTGAGAATGAATGCACTTGATAGGGAAGACTCTGTTTGCTTGTTTTTGGAGCAAGAAGAATCCTTTGCAGCAAAAATTGTTTTTGTTTTTATTTATTTCATTTTTGGTATATGAGTGCGTAAGGATATCACAGACAATAAAGGGACAATGATAGTCAAGATTTGTTATAATCTGTTAGACAGCTTTTTGTTTCTTTGATTTTTATTAAATTTTGCAAGTTGAAAGAGATTATTGAACTTGATGTTTGATATTCCAGTCAAATTTTGAAGAATTTTGGGGGAGAGATGCTTTAAGACCTTATCTATTTTCGTACATTTGTGCCAAGGGCAACTATTTTTTTTTTCGAGAATTTCGGGGTACCCAGAAATTACGAGATTCGAAAACTTTAGGTGTGATCAATAACAAAATTGCTTTTCCTAAGATCTTATGGTGATTTCTTATTCAATTGAAAGTTTCTTGATAATAATCGCTAGAGAGTGGTCAATACTTGGCGCTAGAGGTCACCAAAGGAGTCCTTTGTTCATCAAAGTAGAATACTTTCGAGAATAAATCAGATGTGAGTTGATCAATTACATCCAAGATAACTGAAAGCAAGAGAGTGTACGAATTTTGAGGTCACGTAATGCCCACTTACAGCATACGGAATTAATCTTTACGAAAACGTGCACCGATTACTGTAAACTGTTCAGTACAGTAGGTGTAAAACACCAAAATTGCAAGACTAAAAATAGCCATACAGTAAACAGCAAGCTCAGGCTATGCTTTCGGTTCCCAATACAGAAACATCCGAGTGACTCACTGTAGAATTTCTAACTTTGCCTAAGTTCACCATTCACATGAACGTATTGCGAACTATAGCAAAAATCAAAACAAAGCATTGGCAAGGTTCTTCTTTTGCAAATGCTTTTTCTTACAAGTCTTTGATATCACGTGATGTTTTGTTTTTAGGGATAGTGTTGTTAAGAACTTTAGCAATCCCTAAAATCATTCAATGTTTGCTGGTTATTATAATTTTCAAAACTTTTCTAGCCGAATTGATAAAAATGTATTGTTCTCATTTGAAGTTTTCAATGAAATATATTTGCGGTTTCTTCTCATACTTTCGAATGGTACTCATGCTTTTTGCTTCTATGTTATTTTATGGTTTGTTTTTCTAAAGGATTTTATAAAAGGTTTGTAATTTCAATAATGACGTCCATCACTCGAAGTTTTGTTGGTGTGTATTGTTTTTTTTTTCAGCATTTTTTTTTGGAAGCCTTTTTACTCGTTTGAACATTTTTTTTTAACAAATCAATTAATGTTGAAAATATTCTCTTTTAAAGAAAAGGAGCATAGCACCGAAATGAGTTAATTAACTAAAATGCGGGCGGAATCCTTTTATGCGCTTATTTTTATTTTCTTCCTCCTCTTGCAGCAACTTTTGCTCGTCCTTTGGCACCTCATTGATGACTGTGCGCCCAACAGTCAGTTCAGTGAGTGAACTTTTATGTTTTTTGGGAGTTTTTTATTTTAATGTTTTTTATTTTTTTTCGACCATATGAAAGAAACTACGCCAATGTTGATAAAAGATTTTCAATTTTTTAGCATTTCAATAGAGCAACAAAATGTTGAAGTAGGATTTATTATGATGTGTGTTGAGCTGGCAAGGGTCTATATAATAGGGGTATGTTGAGTGGGAGCGTACGTAAAGTTAAGCATTCACTTATGCGTTTTTTTTTCTACTTGTCGTTTTTGCAATGATAACCGAATTGTTTTAATTTAAAAAGATTTTTCAAATTATTAGCAGGATTTTTTTTTTTTTTTTATTTTTTTGGGAAAAAAATTGATGTTTATACGCGCTGCAAAAGTATGTGAAAAAAAGTCAAGTTTTTTTTTATGGGTCTAATAGTACTATGTGTAGATTTGCTGAAATAAAAGAGCTTTTACGAAATGCTTAAAAGTAAATGAAGGGTATTCGTTAAGTAGTGTAAAAAGAGGAGTACATATTAGGTTCGTTTATAAGTTGAATGTATGAAGTATTCATAAAAAGGACCAAAAAGTATAAGCAGGGATATGCCATAAAATACTTATATTGCATTTTGTAATAAAAAAAAACGAAAAATGTGGTGAGTCCAAGCGGATGTGTGAATCAGTGTGAATCAGTTTTGTCAGATCAGAGGAAAGTCGAAAGTTATATGAAACAAAATGTCTTACAAGTCCATGTTAGTCTTAAAAGTCGAATAGCGTCGAAAAATACCTCACAAGTATCAGCATGAACCTCGGTCACGCACTTTTTAAGCTCTTTATCATCGAACAATTTCCTAGTCAATAGACAGACGAATACTCCAGCTTTGATTTTTCCGTAAACAAGCTGGGTAACTTTCTTCAAATATTCAAATCCGTTTAAGGAATGCTTGACCGAGTTCCAGGCTGAAGCTTGGAAGGCATTTTAACGGTTGATTTTTTTGGTATTTGTTTTTTTCATGTAAATTTTTTTTATAGCTCACGTATGATTCATAACATGTGTCACCACCAAAAATGCTCAGTAAGGTTTGCCATTTCACCATAAATAGATTAATAAACGAACAGCGCTTGCAAATTATTGAATTTTACTATCAAAATTCATGCTCTCTGAGAAATGTGAAGATCCGACGAAGGCCGGCGGCATCATTGGAACGGACTTTTTCCAAAATAATGAAAATCGCAACGTTACAGTCAAGGTAGCATGCGATAAATACCAATTTGTTTTTTACCGAAAATGAAAGAATTAGACTTGGGTGACATGTGGTTTGAACAAGACGGTGCCACATGCTATACGGCGCGCGATACCATTGACCTATTGAGAGGCGAGTTTGGTGAGCAATTAATCTCACGTTTTGGAGCAGTCCATTGGCCACCAGGATCATGCGATTTTACCCAACTAGACTATTTTTTGTGGAGCTACATGAAGTCTCTCGTGTACAGGGAAAAGCCAGCTACAATTGCAGATAATATTACAGCGGCAATTGGTGAGATACCGGCCGAAATGCTGGAAAATATATGCCAAAATTGAAGCTTACGGATGAACCACCTCAGGTGTGGCCGCGGGCAATATTTACATGAAATAATCTTTAAAAAGTAAATGGCAGGAATTGATGTATTGCCTTAAATAAATATTTTATTCACTTTTGCAAATTTTCAGTTCTTTTGTTAATTTTCAAAAACCAAACACTTAAAAAATCACACTTTATAATTTTGTTCATGGATTTTTGGGCAACAACAGATGTAAGCTCGACCGCCAGCTGATCCATAAAATGACGAATATATTTTTTGCCATTTTTTATCACTGTAATTTTGAGCAGTACATATGAGATATATGAATATATAAAATAAACGATATTTCCAAATTAAATTTTGGATTTAAAAAATGTCGAAAAACTCATTCTTTTTTTGGGAGTATACGGCCTTTAACTCCTTTAAATCCTAACCTGTCAACAAAAACTGCATTACGATAGAAAGAAAGAAGACAAAATTGACTTTGAAACAATACTATATACTTTGTGCAGATCAAATACAAATTAATAGAGATATAGACACAAAGCTGAAAAAAGTACCAAAAACCGTTTTTTTTTTAGTGTGGGATGTCTCGAAAAGGATCCTCAAGCCTATACTGTTGCACAATTTCAAATTCCATATTCTAATTAATTTTCTTCAGAGAGAAAAAAAAACACTCCAAATTTTGCAAATATTTCAAGAGATGCCAATTGATTGTTTTTCAATTTTTTTTCATATTCGAACAAACATTTTTAGGCGCGCAAAATAACTGCTTTGGATAAACTCGTGCCAGCCACATGTCACCAAGAAACAATGAAGTGCCCTTATTTTTACCGCCAGCATTTTTCAACGAAAAAAAAAGAGGGTTAAGAATTTATACTTTTTCACATAAAAATCTTAACCCTTAAAAAAGTATTGTTTTAAACACAACTTTGTTTTTTGAACAAAAGATATAAAAAATACAATCGAAAGTGTGCTCAGAAGTCAGCTGCAACAACATATCGAGAGCATTCAGGCTGCTGATTGTATAGCAATTAATGCAGCGCAGTCTATAGCAATAGACCCTGTATTCGCAACATGCTAAAATATTTTTTGCGTAGGTGGTTTGACATGCAAATTGCAGCTGATGTATAAAACTCTTGGCATTCAGCAGCGTAAAATACACGTAAAATCAAAGCAAATCAATGGCGTTTTGTTTATTGTCAACGTTTGTTCGCCGCTGAGTTTTCTTTGTTCATAGCTCTCACTTTTTTGACAGTTGTGACATTTCAGTCTTTGCTGCCAATGATTTTCGTTTTATTTTTATGTGATGTTTTAGAGATTTTTTTTCTTACTTTTCAATTTATTTGTATTTGTATTTATTGCTGTTTTTGCACTGCGTTTTTTTTCGCACTGTCGCGTTATAACTTACTGCAATATGAGCGGGTTTCAAGGTTTTTTGCTACATGATAACTTTCTTATCGAGGGAAATTCATTTCCCGAGATTTTTTGATCAACGTTGAAAAATATTTATTTTTTTTTTGCACTGGCGAAATTCCTCTCCTTCATATTTTTGTTATTGTAACTTTTCATATCACTATAATTCTTAACATATTTACGAAAAAGACAAAATAAGACATGTTTGGAAGTTCTTCACTCGAATTTAATGATTTGTAGTCGGGAAGCTGCTAATTTTCTCGATCAATTCAGTCTCGATCTCAGCTTTGAAAATATTGGGAAAAATAACGAAGAAGAAGTTTTTAGTCAATAGAGGTTGGGGTAAAAAATTGCATTCTTTTTGAATGCCTTCTTTGTCACTTGGACAACACCAATATGCACTGAAAACTATTGGGAGTGAAATTTAGTGCATTGAACCCCAATCTGGTTATGGCATTCTGCAAGCTATGTATCGGTGGAAAGATTACCATCTGAAACATTAAAGTAAAGTAAACAAGACTGACTGACAAAATAAATGATAAAATTACCAATTTCCGTCAAGTTTAAAGACTTTTATTGCTTTGTCACTGTTGTTGTAGCTTCACAAGCCTTTTGTCTCCACTTCAAAAATATAAATTCATATAGAAATTACAAGCACTCAAGGCAATAACAAAAATTTAATCAATATTAAATTTAAAACTCTACAATAAGGCCGTCAAAAATTGACCATTGCTTGAAAAAGAGACCTTCAAACGATGCTGATGATGATGATGATGATGATGCTGATGATTACAGGCACCCGCATCCCCAAATAAAAGGCAAAAATAATCAGCCTCACATGCTGATATAACCCAAAAAGGCGATGTACACCATGAGTAGATATGTGAGTAACAAAATAACAACAAAAGCAAATAAAAAGGGGTTTTTTTTTCTACTGTTTTTGTTGGGATTAGAATGGAAAATCTTAATTATTTATTTTAATGCAAAGGAATGAATGACCAAATATCATACTTTATAGTAAATGTATATATGTATGTGTGATGTGTGTATGCATACATATACAGAAATTTTAAAACAACAATGAAAGGCTTAAAAATCGTATGGTAGTATTTTTTGTATTTTGTATTGTAACGACATAAATGTGGGTAAATTTTTGGGTTACAATTTTTGAACTTCACTGAGGCATTCGTCGGTGGAATGGGGTTAAGCTCCTCGGGGTGGTAAATGATAAAAAACCCACGCGTTAATTTTTGATGTATTTTAGACGAAAAAAGGACCATGAAAAGGTATGCTGCTGCTGCTGCTGCTGCTGCTGCATATGTAATAATAAGGATAAACAGTGAAATTATTATTGCTTTGCATTTGGGCCGAGTATTGTCGTAACTGTGAACTGTGGTGGATGAACAATCTGCCCCCCTCCCCCTACCAAATTTTTATAAAATAAATGTAAAATTTTTAATGGCATGGTCAAGCGTAATTTTTGAGAAATTATTTCAAAAGGGTAGGGTAAAAAATTGATGTTTCATCATTTAAATTTATAGCATGTGTGGAATCTTTCCGGAGATCAGCAGCAGCAGGGTTGCTGTATAAATTTTTAATGTGCAGATTTTTGTGGTGCCTATACAAATCTTTGTTTTAATTTTTTTTTTTTTTTTCTTGTAGAAATTACTGGCTTTTATGCCTTTTACTTTAATATAACCAATTATTTATGATAACTATTCGTATTTGTTTAGGTTTGCATGAATTTGCTTAATATACAAAAAGTATGAAAATAAAAAAAAAAAATCATAGAAAAATCTTTGCAAGGATATACTCATATGTTGGCTTAGACAGATACATACGTTGGGAAGGTGAAATTTTATTTGCTTGCGTTGATCTGATGATGAGTTACCTTTAGTAGTAGTGTTGGTTCGCTTTTGTCTTTAGAACGCAACCTTTATGTTAATTAGTCCTAATTAAATATGCATTATTATGAGTTATACTTTCTCTTTAATTTTGTTTTTTTTTTTTTTTTTGTAATAAAAGCTTAAAGGAAGGATATGATTTTTATTATTTTGCTGCATTTAGATTAAGCCAGCAGTAAGGTATACTGAGATTGAAAAAAAAAAATTAAACTTATTTCCTAACAAAACAAAAATTTTATTATTAGAAAATTTTGATAAATGGTTTTGTGTTTTTGGAAAAAATTAGTAAATTCACTACAATTTTAATTTTAATAGTAGAAAGCTTAATGTGCTCTCAGGGCAGTTTCCGCCAATATTTGCCGTCCAAGTCACGTCGCTACTCTGCCTGTAAGGTTAATCCAGGCCTGACCATAACCCATTTCATCGCGTCTGCCTTTTATTTTAAGAAATGTGTTTAAGCACAAAAACAGACAAATGTATGAGGCAGACGTTTTTTTGCTGCGTTTAACAGTAGCTAAATGTTTTTTTTAAGTTTTTTGAAACATACAAATTTAAGTGATTTTATTGTTAGGCAGATTGCGATATTTATAACGATTATGTCAAAAGAAACGAGAGGAACAACCTCTGCCACTTAATTATTGCTGCATTTAAAAGTTGCAATATGACAAACATGCAACAAAAAAATGAGTAATATATAAATCATTCTAATGCGTCTGCCTCTTGGTTGATTTTACTAAAAAAAAAAAAACATAAAAATAGAGAAGGCAGACGACTCCAGCACAGCTTTTTCGAAGGCAGACGCTTTTCAGCAGTTAAGGTGCATTTTATTAGGGATATATAAAACCAATACTGTGCACATTCTGTTATATAAAAAAAAACTACTTAATTTTTCCGGTCATTTATAACATTTTTCTTTATTTTTCTGGCTGTTTATATGGGACATTTAAACAGAATTTTACTTTTTCATCTTTAACTTTTGCAAATTTTTGTTATTGCCTTTAGTACTGGTTGAGACTAGCCTCTACAATTTTTTTCATTTATTTTATTTATTTTTTTTTCGAAACATCATACAGATTTACATAAGTTCCAGTACGGCAGTATAACTGGAAACTTTACATAAACGATATTTCAAAGAATAAACAAAAAAATATGGATATAATTTAAAGTGGCTTTTGAAGGTATTCTGGAAAAAAAACGAAAAAATTATTTAAAATATTTTCATTTTTAACATATTAACTATTGCTGTTATTAAAAATGCTGCGTCTGCCTTTTATATTTTCGTTATCTACCCTTTATCCTTAAGACAATATACATATGAGAGGCAGATGCAATAAAATTATTTATGAGAGATTTATTTTTGCAATAACAAAACTCATTTTTAATCTTAATTTTTCTAATTCGCATAAATGTAAGCTACATTACATATCAACACCAACGACGATGAGATCATATGCCAGAAAAACCACCAGCTCCATAACTATTAATGAGTATTGCCTGTGAATTATTTTCCTCAAGGAATTTGCCTAAAGGTTTTTTATACAAAAGAAAGGAATTTTTTTGATCCTCTAAAATATGTAAACATTTGGAGAACTAAGACAAAAACTAAAAAACATTTGCCCAAATAGGCCGAAATAATTATAAAAACATTATAAAATCATAAATTCTTTTAAAAATTATGGAAAAAACGGCCAGAAATTGGAAAAATAAAAAAATTAGATATAAGATATTTGAGTTTTTTCCCAAGTATTTTTTTCTTATATTTAGTTTTAGATTAAAAATTTAAAGCTTTAATTGATTATTAATAGTCCAGTTTGACGTGAATAAAAAATTAAGGAGACTCCCGGGATTTGAAAAAATCAGGGACCCAAAATAACTGTTATTTTCTTTTTTCAGATTGAAAAAGTTGCCCAATTTTAATACTTATTTTTAAAAATTGGTTTATAACTATTATGAATAAGAGATATTTTATTAGTTGTCAATAACTATTATTTTTCAATGGATTTTTTTTACGTTGAGTCATAACTGTTATGCATAAGAGATATTTTATTAGTTGTCAATAACTATTATTTTTCAATGGATTTTTTTTACGTTGAGTCATAACTATTATGCATAAGAGATATTTTATTAGTTGTCAATAACTATTAATTTGGAAAAAATACTTTTTTACGTTGTTTTGAAAAAAGTGTTCAACAGATTTTCATTTTTGTGAATCTTTTTGCACCAATCGATGGGGAGGTGGTTTTTATGACATCACCAGAGGTGGTCATAAAAACTTTGCTTCAATCAATGAAAAGAGGTCTAAAAAGGATATTGGCCATCACTAGAAGTGGTACCGATCCTTAAAAGTGCAATATTTAGGTCCATTTTCAAATTTTTTTTTGCAAAAAATCGATGGAAAGAGGTTGACAATGGGCTTTGGCCATCACCAGAGTTGGTCCCAACTAAAAAAGTGGTCGATTTTAGTCTATTTTGAAAAAAAAATTTTGTACCAATCGTTGGAAAGAGGTCGAAGTCGAAAAAAAGTACCAGAAAGTGCCCGATTTCGGTCCATTTTCGAAATTTTGTTTGCACCAATCTTTGGAAAGAGGTCGAAGTCGAAAAAAAAAGGTCCCAAAACGTGCCCAATTTTGGTCCATTTTCGTAATTTTGTTTGCACCAATCTTTGGAAACAGGTCGAAGTCGAAAAAAAGGGTACCAAAAAGTGCCTGATTTTGGTCCATTTTCGAAATTTTGTTTGCACCAATCTTTGGAAAGAGGCCGAAAATAGATTTTGGTCATCATCAAAGGTGGTTCCGAGTCCCAAAATGTGCCCGATTTTGATCCATTTTCGAAATTTTGTTTGCACCAGTCGTTAAATAGAGGTCGAATATGAATTTTGGACCTCATTTGAGGCGGCTCCGGACCCTGGAAAGGACCGTTTTTGACCCATTTTCGAAAAAAAACTTCTTTTTTCTGTAATAAATGGGAAAAGGTCGAAAATGGATTTTGGACATCACTTAGAGTGGCTTCTGAGTCCGGCCCCGAGAAAGAACCGTTTTTGACCCATTTTCGGAAAAATTTTTTTTTTCTGTAATTAATGTGAAAACGTCGAATATAAATATTTGACATCATTTAGGGTGGCTCCGGGCCCTGGAAAGGACCGCTTTCAATAATTTTGGTAGTTTTCAAGTTCCGGAGCTACTCGAAAAGATATCCAAAACGCATTTTCAACCTTTCATAATCGATTGGAGCAATAAAAAATTTTAGGGTGGTTCATAAAAAATTTTTTTTTTTGCTCCAATGCATAGATAAAGCTCGAAAATGACTATTGTCGACATTTCCCTATCGATTCGAACAAAAAAAAAAAAATTTTATGAACCACCCTAAAATTTTTTATTGCTCCAATCGATTATGAAAGGTTGAAAATGCGTTTTGGATATCTTTTACAGTAGCTCCGGAACTTGAAAACTACCAAAATTATCGAAAGCGGTCCTTTCCAGGGCCCGGAGCCACCCTAAATGATGTCAAATATTTATATTCGACGTTTTCACATTAATTACAGAAAAAAAAAATTTTTCCGAAAATGGGTCAAAAACGGTTCTTTCTCGGGGCCGGACTCAGAAGCCACTCTAAGTGATGTCCAAAATCCATTTTCGACCTTTTCCCATTTATTACAGAAAAAAGAAGTTTTTTTTCGAAAATGGGTCAAAAACGGTCCTTTCCAGGGTCCGGAGCCGCCTCAAATGAGGTCCAAAATTCATATTCGACCTCTATTTAACGACTGGTGCAAACAAAATTTCGAAAATGGATCAAAATCGGGCACATTTTGGGACTCGGAACCACCTTTGATGATGACCAAAATCTATTTTCGGCCTCTTTCCAAAGATTGGTGCAAACAAAATTTCGAAAATGGACCAAAATCAGGCACTTTTTGGTACCCTTTTTTTCGACTTCGACCTGTTTCCAAAGATTGGTGCAAACAAAATTACGAAAATGGACCAAAATTGGGCACGTTTTGGGACCTTTTTTTTTCGACTTCGACCTCTTTCCAAAGATTGGTGCAAACAAAATTTCGAAAATGGACCGAAATCGGGCACTTTCTGGTACTTTTTTTCGACTTCGACCTCTTTCCAACGATTGGTACAAAATTTTTTTTTCAAAATAGACTAAAATCGACCACTTTTTTAGTTGGGACCAACTCTGGTGATGGCCAAAGCCCATTGTCAACCTCTTTCCATCGATTTTTTGCAAAAAAAAATTTGAAAATGGACCTAAATATTGCACTTTTAAGGATCGGTACCACTTCTAGTGATGGCCAATATCCTTTTTAGACCTCTTTTCATTGATTGAAGCAAAGTTTTTATGACCACCTCTGGTGATGTCATAAAAACCACCTCCCCATCGATTGGTGCAAAAAGATTCACAAAAATGAAAATCTGTTGAACACTTTTTTCAAAACAACGTAAAAAAGTATTTTTTCCAAATTAATAGTTATTGACAACTAATAAAATATCTCTTATGCATAATAGTTATGACTCAACGTAAAAAAAATCCATTGAAAAATAATAGTTATTGACAACTAATAAAATATCTCTTATGCATAATAGTTATGACTCAACGTAAAAAAAATCCATTGAAAAATAATAGTTATTGACAACTAATAAAATATCTCTTATGCATAATAGTTATGACTCAACGTAAAAAAAATCCATTGAAAAATAATAGTTATTGACAACTAATAAAATATCTCTTATGCATAACAGTTATGACTCAACGTAAAAAAGAATCCATTGAAAAATAATAGTTATTGACAACTAATAAAATATCTCTTATTCATAATAGTTATAAACCAATTTTTTGACATAAATCTTATAATAGTTATGTCCCTGGAAAAAATATTAATTCAGCAAGTTAACTACATATATAATTTCGACTACATCAAATAAACGATATGTTAACTATTACCAAATCTTTATAGATACAGTTGAATCCTGTCTTATATCATTTTTTTCATTACTATTTCATTTGAAAGAAATAAAATGAGATAAATACCAATTCTACTATCTTTCTTAAATGGATAATCAGAAAATTTTTCTCCTAAATTCACTATTTTTATTTATAAAAAAGCAAAACGTTTTTTTTTTTTTTGTACTCCTCTAACAACATTACTTTCATTTGCCTTTCAATTTTAAACCTCATTAACATTGTGTGCACAGCAGAAAGGATGTAAGAATGTAAAATATCCTTTTTTTTTTGCTAATTATTTATTTAAATATTAAACAAAAAAAAAAGAGAGCTGAAGTACACATACACCACTCGCACAAACACACCTACAACTGTTTACATACATATGTATATGCAAATGTATTTCTATGGCATATAAAAGCAAAGGACTCATCATCTAACCAGTGTTGCCATTGATGCAGCAGAATTTGTTTGATTTTACTTTTTTGGGAAATTTGTTTTATTTCAGTTTTTTTTTTTTTTTGTTTGTTTTTTATTCAGTTACGTATGTATGTACATAGGTATGTGGCAAAGGAATATATTGGCCAAAAAAAAAAAAAAAACAAAAAGGATCTCATTTGAATTTTCAACTAATATTTTCTAATTTCAAACAAAATTGTTTTTTATGTTTTTGTATTTGTATAAATCATGTTTCACATGCTAGATATGCGTTGGTATGTAAATTTATGAGTCGTATTTTTATTTAAAATTCTTTCTTGCCGTGTGCTTTTCATGTAAATTAGCTACGTTCTGCTTTGGATGCTGCAAGAAGTTGTTTATAATCATATGTATGACAAAAAAAGGGTTGCCAAGCAGGTGGGCAGATGTGGTTTGAATTTCAATGGGTGGTTGGTGTACGTACATATGTATGTCTTCTTCAAACAGCAAGATGCCGAAAAGGCTTCATTTTTGAATAGAAGGCCTCATTTTTAAAACAAATAGTAGCAGAAAAAAAAAGGATTCGATTTTTAATGCGTGATATGACAGCCATACTTTTGTCATATGTATTTGGTTGTATGCGTACGTATGTAACTGTAGTGGGCGAGTAAGTGTATACTCCCCAACTGTGTAGTATGTAATTGACATAACGAGTTACACAGTATCAAATGTAAAGTATCGGCTAAAACTGTAATGACCGTGGCAGTGGGGTAGAAAAGAAAGCCGGTAATGATTTTCGGGGCCCGTGTTCAAGGATTTTTTTAATCATGAAACGCCAATGGTAAGCAGTGAATCAGTAGCGTACCTATGTGTGGCCCGAGAGGTGGCCGCTCCAGGCGCAACGGTTTGAGGGCGGCAAAGTCGTTCTTGATTTGTAGCATATTTAATTAGTTTTTTCGACTTCTTCTTTTTTAGTCACTGAAAAGAAGAACTCCACTGTGTAGGCGCCACATGAGGCTTCGTAACATGAAAAATATGTTATTTTGCTTGGGTTTTGAAATCCAGAAAGCTATGATCTTATTTTAAATTTTTTTTTAGTAAATGAAAATTTTAAATTTTTTTAAGGTGACTCTTTGTATATAGGCAGCGGCAAATTGAAATTTTTCCCAGGCGGCGAATGTTCATGGAACGCCACTGCAGTGAATTAAAGACGACAAAAACCTTAAAACTTCGCCCAGATGGCTTGACTTTCGCTTCGCTATTATTTAAGAAAACAATAACAAGAAAATGAAAACATTTGCACACCGCTGGATTAAGGTAGAGCTATAGGGGGCTTTAGCCCCAGAATTTGAACTTAAGTGGACTATAGCCTCCGGCCACGAACTTAAGAGAGCTCCCAACATATTTTCTGCGAATCGAAACTGGAGTACTTTTTTTTGATCACACTATCAACACACATGAAAAAAGGATATTGGGGCCCCGTTGGCATCTCCATTTTCAACGAGGGTTGCAGAAGCAAAACTTTTTATTATGAATGACCTTCAATGTAATCATATTCAGGAGAGTTTTTGGAATGGCCTTTTTTTTCTTTTTGATCGGTCATTCATTTCAGTTTCAGCCCCGGGCCCGCATGACTTGCCTTTCAGCTTTTCTTTTTTCGTTTTGTGAAAATGACTGTTTTAAGACGACTATACTGCCGTACTAAGCGAAAAGGGTGTATCTCAAAAAAAAAAAAAAAATAGCCGAGATTCTTATGGCATCGGATACCTTAAGAAATTACGCGTCTAATGAAATACTCCGAATGCCGGTATCATAGTTCGATCATATAAAAAATCTACAAAGAAAATTTCCTCTATCTCAATTTTACAGGCATTTCAACAATTTGACCTAACAAAACATCAATTATCTCGAAACAAAATTTTTGGGGATACGCCTTTTGTGCGGCAGTATAGTTTGTGGAGATATTTTGATGCTGAAATGCTTTCAAAACCAGAAAAAAGGCTTTTAAAAAACAAAGAGGAGCCTTGTAAAACTTTTTAGAGATCTTAGCAATGAAACTTTGAATGTATAACGTGAAATTAGATAATTTTTTACATTCCAGAATTTCAAAAACTGTCTCCTTTAAAGAAATGTATCGTGTATCGCCTCAAAAAGTATCGATGCTGTATAAGCGCGAAAAACGATACCACATACACTGACATTAAATTAGATGATTTCTAATTGCGGATGGAAAATTGCGCTTAATGATGGGTTCGATAAAGACTATATGAGCAGTGCTTCGGCTAGGGTGTGAGGTAAGGGGCTGCGTAATATTACAACACAGCGCTCGCTGGAGTGGGTGGCGGCAATAAAGGGATGGTTATACTTTGCTAGCAAGAAATTCTTTGTAATACAAAAAAATGAAGCATAAATATAAATTAAAAAGTAAAGGGTTGATGTTGCTGCTCGAATCGTTCGCTTTGTTGCTCATCAGCTCAGATGACGGTTACGGTGACGGCAATGACGCTGTCAGCGGCACAACAGGAAGAAGCGTCACATGTGAAAAATATAAAAAAAAAACAAAACAACATTTGACTTGGCACTAGTGCTTCACCGAGAACCGATAAATATCGTTCTCGTTATCGTTATCGGGACCGAGAACGAGAACGATAACGAGACGATATTAAAAAAATTATTTCTCGTATGACCGAGGGCGAGAACGAGAAAGGTCTGGCCGATATCTCGTTCTCGGCGATAAACACTTGTTTATCGTACGATAAGCATTTTGAACATTGAGCGCGTATATTTTGCACTATTTGTTTTTACAAAAATACTTGCACATACATATGTATGTACATACACGCATACACCGACGAAAGTATTTTTTTTTTTAATAAAAACAAACAAAAAAAAACACAAAAATATGAAAACCAAATCAAAACAATATGTGGTGATTTACATCACATTCTATGGCAGCAGCAACTCCTTCGTCTCCCATCAAAATAAGCATGTTGAATTTTTGATTTGCTTATTCTTGACAGCGATGGAGCCTTTTTCACGGTTGCATTTAATTTCAGTTTGACAAGATAATTATAAAACAAGTAAACGAGAATAACCGAGAAATATCGGCGATAACGAGACGAGACGAGAACGAGACGATAACGATACAGATCAAAAATGTCTCGTACGAGAACGAGTACGAGACGATAAGCTTGGCGCTACTACGAGGACGATACGATAATTTTTGAATTATCGTATCGTTCTCGTATCGGTGAAGCACTACTTGGCACACACAGGATATTTTCAAAAATAAAGAGGATCTTTGTATGCATCAGGATTTTTTAAGTATTTTTTTTTTTTTTTTTTTTTTGAAGATGAGTAAATGAAAAGAAAGCAGTAGCAGCAGCGTCAACAGCGATTACTTTTGTAATTTGAATTGACGTTTCACTTTGAGCAAAAGCTTTAGTCCTTATTTATTTATTTTTGTTGTTGTTTTTCGTTTTTTTTTTTTCATTCTGCGTTGTTTGGCAACATTTTTATGTTGCGATTAGTGGTGCGGGAAATTGAAAAATTTTCTTAAAGTTTTTTGTTGTTGCTTTTTTATTTTGTTTAATGTGTGCGTAATTGTAAATATCCCAGCAGTTTTTGGGACCATGCATTACCATTTTTACGATTTGTAATCATTGATTTCATAAATTATAATTAGATGGAGAAAACATGCGTGATGAGGTAAGCGAAGACGTAATGCATAAGCAAATTTTCAAAATCACAATAATGAACAACATACTGTGAAATAGATACCTGAAAAACAACTGACAGCGTGGGCAAATGGTTTGGGTTGTGAGCTCTTAACTTTAAGTGCGTGAGTTCGATACTCGGTCAGACAATTTTTTAAAATTTTTTTTTATATCGATGAAAAGTTTACACACTCGGTAATGCAAATAATCATACACTACTTTTGCTATGACATCGCCGTGTTAAAAATCATGTATTCTGGAGGCGATAGAAAGTCTATGAGATCGATGAAAGTTTAGATTACTATCGATGAACAAAATCTGCTGGGATGCTTTCAGTTACTGTATGTGTCTGAGTGTGTGTGTGTGTTAAAGTATTACAATGAAAACAGTTAAAATTTTCTGACAAACGGCATTTGAGGAGCCCAGGCAAAGAAATTCGGCATTAGTGTGAGTGGTGGGATGTGCAAAGGAGTTAATTGTTTTGGGAGTGATGGTTGTGAAGGAGTGATTGCATGTATGAATGTTGCTTGATTGGATTAAAAAACAACTTCTTCGAGGAGTTGGGCGTACAAATTTTAAGATAACGCTTTCTTTTTTGCATAAGAAATAGAAGTGGAATGAGCCGTAGTAGATGTGGGTGAAAATTAAAGGAAACATTTAATAAGGATTTTTCAAAATATCTAAATTTATATAGGCAAACTTGATACGCTTATTTGTTATTGACTTAAAAGTTTAAATTCGATGGTGTATTAGTAAAAAGTTTTCGGAAAATTTGAAATGGAAATTTTTTTTTTGCAAATTCATCGAAATTTCATTATTTATGTTATAATTGAAATGCCTTTTTATTTTATTCTAAATTCTTAAAAAGTTTCCTAAAAAAATTGCATTATTTATGATCTATGAAATAAAATTAATAATGTAAAAAAACATTTATATGAATTTTATTTTAAGCATCTTTCAAAGGAGACATTTTTCAAATGAAAAATTAAATCTTTTTGCTTTTCATTCAAAATGAAAATCAATATTTAATCATTTAAGTGCGCACCCTACATCACACAGTTTCCCCCATTATTATTGCCTTGACAATACATAGCACTACTAACCGTAAGCAAGAAATCTTTAATTAAGCTTGAAATTACACAATTTATTTTACTGTCCTAAGTACTACCTTTTTAGCCACATCAACCCAACCAACCAGAAAAACATGCCGAACCAACTGCCACCGCCTACAAGAAGAAGTGTCTTCAGTTCTTCTTCAGTTATTGCTAGCGCTGTTGCTGAAAACTTTTGCCACACTCAGTGCCTTCTCTTTTCTCTGTTGAGAATTTACAATTTCAATCAAAATTTCCAATCAATGTCAATCCATTATGTAGGTACACTGCTGCTCACCCAAATATCGTAGTTACAACTAACAACGGTGGCAAAAGCTTTGAATTTTCCTTTAAAATTCTAATCAAAATCGACATTCCTAAAAATCTAAACGCAAGTGAGTAAACGGTTGGCAATGATTTGTTAGATGACAGTACTGCCACGATAATGTGAATAAGGAAGGTGTTTCAAATGATTTTATGCATTAAAAATGTTGAGGTCGTCGCAATTTAGGTTGATCATTACTACCCAAATCAAAAATGAGCGTGACATTAAAAATTAAAACCAGAAACCACTACCAAAATTATGACACAATGGAATATGTCAGAAGAGTATGTGAACCACGAACTTTTGTTGAAGAGTAGGGGTCTATAAAAGAAATTTCAATATAAATCATAGAATATGATTGACGATAATGATCCTAAACGCGGCGATTAAACTAAGCTGTGGGCACACTTGCATTAAATAATGTTTCCGTCAAAACAAAAAAGAATGCAGAAGACAGATTTTAGGTATCATGACTCACTACACCGCGAGAACTTTAGTTTTATATAGAAAATGATATTATACAGTAGAAGATATAAATTACAATCGTGTCCTCTACGAAAAAGAATAAAATGATAGTTACATTCTAAGACCATTTATTCAAGAGTTTGTGCAATTTTCAGTTTAACCCATCTATCGAGTTGTTCCTGTAGCAAAATTTGCAACAACGCTTGTCAAAAAACATTTCGTGTATTAAACCGAAACGAATTAATTTAATTAATTACAATCATGTCTTATTAGATTGAAATACGTCGTCTTACACCCAAACACACACATACCAACACGCACGCATATACTTTTATGTATTGAAAATGTTCTATTTGCGTGTGTATTTGTATCCTGTTGCAGAATAAAGACTAATTTCCATCCCGTTTGGGGTGAGAGAGAAAAAGAGTTACCATCCACCAATACTCGATGGTAGTAAGGAAAAGAAAATTTTATGCGCACATCATTTATAAATGCCTGATTTGTTATTTACAAAACGAGACAATAATTCAGGGCCACAACCATCCATCCCCCACCGCCTCCCCTATATCCTTTCAATTCTTCAAAATACAAGTGATAGGTTTGTTCTAAATACAAACGATAAGTACGAGTACGTACGAAATGCGAAAGCTCCTTGAGGACTTTTTGATTAGTAGGAAAAATATCTATGGGTGGGGGGGGAGTGGTTGCTAGTTTGACAGATTGATTGAATGAATAAATGAATGAATATTGTTCAAAAATCGAAATGTAAAAGATTGTCACATCAATTTGCTATGTCAAATGGATGACAAATGAAAAGGGTACAAATAGAGCTAAAGACCGAAGTATTAAGAGAGCGTAGGACAGGAGGTGCACACATTGGTGTGATACTAAAAATTTGACATATACATACAATAACAATTAATTGTTGAAATACACATATATTTCATATATTTTATAAATTGTACACTTTGAGCTAAGATTTTGCTGAGCTTTAATATAAGGTATTAATTTAAAACTACACTCAAAATAGTAATATTCCGAAATCCAAAAAATAGATAACAACAGTAAATTCTCTATTTGTTTGTCGTTTGTCCATTTTTTTCTATCCCACTTGAGGTTTTGCTGAAGAGTTGTTCTTTTGATTCATGTAAATTCTATTTTAAAAAATTGTGGAGAGTTTTAAAGAAACGCCCCGAACTTCAAACTCATTCTTCACCATGAAGAAGAGGCTTTACGCAAAGTCTGATGGCACCACCGCACAGAGCAGATCAAGGTCTATCCAATATGGTTTTTTCATTATTTTTCTAGCCATTTCCTTGCGATTACAAGCGATTTGAATACAGCGCGTTTTGTTGCGCAGCGAGCTCTAGGAGAACCCTCCCCCACCCCTTTCAGCCCAATACTCGAGAAGTAAGAAATGTAGTTGGAAAGTCATAGTTCTAGTGGGTGAAATAAAAGTGAGTTTGCTTTTGACCTTGAAACCAATTTTCGAGGTCAAAAGAAATTAGTTTCAAGGTCAACTCGGGATCAACTGTAATTTTTAAATACTAAGATATTAATAAATTTAAGCCTTAGAGAAAATTATTTCTAAAATAATATAGGTGTCTATTTTAAAAGTCTCAAGGTCAAATAGGTTCACTTTTATTTGACCCCTAGAAACTTTACCAATTTTGCCAATTTAACGCTACGTAACTTAGATCTCGAGATATCGATCTGGGGAAATCAAAATGGAGCGTGCGGTGCGAAAAACCTAGTTAGCTAGCATTTTATACGATTTAAACCAGTGGTGGGCACGTAGTGTCCCTATCCGCCTTCATTGCCAATGGGGAAGGTGTACATTTCGAGATATTTTTGGAAAATATGAAATATTTGAAAATATTTAAAAAAAAAAATTCTTAGGCTCAAATAAAATTCCCTATTATAAGATGAATGCATGGGAGCTATTGGAGCCATCTTCGTCGTCAGAGGTTTTTGGCGAATTTTTAATAGTTTAAGAGTCGCCTACCATGGATAGATAATGAACAAGAATTTTTTGTAATTTCACCTTTTCGAATTCAACATTTGTCATGATCGCCCTATTCTGGTGAAAAGTCTGTGTCCTGAGTAGTGCTTCGTTAACTCCATTAGTATTAACGCTAAAAATAGAAAATCTGATACAAATCCCACACCTATAGAAAATTAATTTCAAAGCAAAGGTGGCACATTTTTGCTTTTAAATGAAATATTTTTTTTCTTTTTCCCTCCGAATTTCCTCAATGTATTGCCAATAAAAATTATGCGATTTTTTTTGCTGTTTCTTTTCCATCACAAAAGTACAGAACACCGCCGCAGTGTAATACAAAACAATTGAATTTTTAATGAACATCAGAGACAAAAGCAGTGCTACCTACCAACAAACACTTAATGCATTTTTGTGTTATTGCTGTTGGCACAAAAATGCTGTGATGCCAATTAATCAAGAAATTTTTAAATAATTATTTGCCTATTTTTATTATGCGATGTTGGACTGTTGGAGTGTGTAAATACTCGATTTGAGTATGACGATGGGTACACGGGTGGTACGGGTAAAAATTTGTTTTTGTCTTGAAGCCAAAACAATATTTTATGAAGCATCACAAGTAGATGAGGCGTAAGAGCAGACATAGAAAAACGAATAAAATTTGCAAAAAGCAATAAGTGCACTGAACAAAATAAATTCATAATTGAGAAAGTTTGCACTTGTAATTGTATCGATACTTTACATACTTATGTTGAGTGTGTTTGAAATTTTAAAAATTTATTTTCGATTAAAAAAATGATATGTAATTTTTTTGCAGTGTATCTAATAGAAATACTGCTTGTATTGTTGTTAATAATATTGAAATTAATTAATGTGGCTTTCAATTCGATGGCGAATCGAATTGTCTTTTATTCTTAGAAATGAATAAAAGAGTCGTCGAAGAGCAGCGTCGTGTAGAAGGTACTGTGGCTGCTCTGTGACAAAAGACTTTTTTTGCGATGCGACGCGACGCGACGCGACATTTACTAAATTTAAATAACTCGCTCATAGTACACAAAGGAGATTTGGTGGCACAGTTGAATGCGGCTAATGGGATTCGGTGAGTGTTGGCCAAAGAAAAATGCGTTGAGTGTGTTACATTAAAGTAAATTTATAATAATGTGAAAGAAAAATGTTATTCTGTTTAATATTATTGTTGCAGTTGCTGTTTCGCCCGTTGTGACTAATGTCGCACGGTATTAGTGAAAATTTTTCATTAGTTCTGGGGCAAAGCATTGACTAACTAACGATATGCGATAGAAATTGAAAATACAAATACAAATCACTATACCTAGTCTATGGTTCGAATACAGAGGTTTTTTTTTTTTTTTGCTATACAGCAGCGCTTGTCAATCAAAAATTGACAAGTAGTGTAGTTGTTTTCTGGGATACACGTCATGTGTACGTACATACGTATTTGTATACTCACAGATAAGTTGTCACATAAAATTAATATTGAATTTTGTCTATTTAGCTTAAAAAAAAATGGTAGATGTTTAAAGACATTATTAAAACTGAAGTGGTATAAGAAACCTCAATTACCAATGGTCTTCAAAAAAATAAAAATTATTTTTTTTCTCAACTTTTGTTTGGAAAAATTTGAGAGATCCATTGTGCGTAAAAATTGTCATTTAATAATTATTTTCATTACTACACAATTAAGGCTTTTCTTCAAGCATAGAAGAAGTGAAAAATTTTACTTACTTGGGCAGTGTAATTTCACCTGATGGCGATGCAAATAAGAACATTTAATGATTAGTGGTTTTTGGTAGTGCTGGAGTACGTCGAGAGTGTCAAGATGAGAAGCGTTGCAGCCTAAAATCTTGGAATTTTTTTTAAAATTTTAATATCCCACAGAGAGCATATTCATTTTGTCGTTCCGTTTGCAACGTATAGAATGAGGCGTGACAGGTGTAGAAAGGTATATTTGTTACCGGCCAAACTATATAGTTTTAGGCCAAACTAGTTTTAGACCAAACTAGTTTTAGGCCAAACTAGTTACCGTTAAGCCATAAGATATGCAAAGAAATCTTAATGCAAAAGTACTGTCGCTAGTGAAAACTAAGGATTTACATCCTCCAATATGTCCATCGGCCGCGGATCAGTCTATAACATGTGCAACACTGGCTTCGCTATCCACAGTGCTTTTGCATCAAAATTAAATTGCATACTTTTAGGCATTCAAATTAACTAGTTTGGCCTAGGAAGTACTAGTTTGGGCTAGGAAAAACTAGTTTGGCCTAGGAAAAACTAGTTTTTAGGCCAAACTAGTTAGGTTAAGCCTAAAAATGTGCAATGACATTTTAATGCAAAATCACTGTGGTTAGTGAAGACTATGACAGTAGCAAAGTAAGAAAATAAAATTTATCAATTTCATTTTATACTTGGCAAGTTGTAAGTGAGGGTATGCGGCTCAGGATTTACATCCTCAAATATGTCCAATTTTGGCTTCGGCCGCGGTTCAGTCTATAATATGTGCAACACTGACTTCGCTATTCACAGTGCTTTTGCATTAAAATTAAATTGCATACTTTCAGGCATTCAAATTAACTAGTTTGGCCTAGGATAAACTAGTTTGGCCTGTGACAAATATATTCTTGATTAGCGTCACCACCTGAGTAGATTTAGTCATGTCCATTTGCCTGTCTGTCGAATTCGCGATTACGGGAAAACAAAGCAAACTAATTGAAAGATATTTGGCACTTAAGCCACACCTTCAAAAAAGCTTTTTGGCATTGAAAATGGGCGAAATCGGTTTCCGGAAATTATGAAGAGAGTTACTTAATGAAGTGTCACCAAATTTCTCAAAAGTACATACTAGGAAAGTTGGAAAATTTAAATAAGAGGGCGTGGCACTACCTACGCAAGCGAAAACTATTCTGAGAGAATTATGTGAGATAATGGAACCGAATTTCACACAAATAGTATGAATGATTCTGAAAAGGTCTGAACTAGAACTTGTCGAACTTGGTGGGAGTGGCACTCTCCATAGAAACAAAAAACTTTACACTGACAGAATTATTCAAAGTAATGAAACCAATTTTTAAACAAATCTAAAAAAATGCGGTGTAGGGTATTTAATTTTTGGCGAGAGCACAGATAGCAACTTTACTTTATTTTTCTTAAAATACTGACTTTCAGGGGATACGAGCGGCCAAAAAAATGTGGACAGTTTTTTTAGTCAGTTTAACTTCGGAACGTCACTTAGTTTTACAGAAATGAAGTCATATTTTTGTTGGCGATCCATGCGAAAAATCTGCTGCATTTTAAGTTCATCTGTATGATTATTTATATATAGAACAGCGATGGGCAATATACGAAAAACGAGCCATTGTTGGCTCAATCAAAAAACTTGATTTTGAAATTTTTGTGATTTTGGCTTTGTGGATGTTAGGTGACAATATACATCATTCTGATCAACCAAACTATTACATTTTTTTTGAATTTCTGTAATATTAATAAAAAATTGAGATTGTTATATTTGTTTCTATATCATCTATAAGTCTTGTTGCCTAATATTTGAAGAACTGGTACTTACAACTTTTACTTTTCAAGCAATCACTTTTTTTAATTTTTCTGTCAATACAACATCAAATTAAAAAAAAAATTTTCTGAATATTTTGGTCATTTAATTTATGAACTCTCATAAGTTTTTCCATTTCTACTGTCAGTTATTTATGTATCGCATAATTCATCTTTCATATCAACAACAATTTATATACGAGTACATTCGCTTCATTCGACGAGTACTTTTTGTCTTCTGCTAAAAGTTTTCTTTTTCAACCCAGTCTGGCAGTTGTCTTTAGCGACTAAATAGTTGCCTGACTGCCTGTCTTTGCCATACACTCATTCTCGTAAACAAATCACAAGTGTTGCTGCTGCTATTGTTGATGTTGCTGTTGTCGTCGGCGTCGTTGTTGCTATTGCTGCTATTGTTGTTTTTGGCATTTTAGCAGCTATTCTATTGCGGTTTTCTATGATTTTTGGTTGCCGCATCCTTCAGCAATGATTTCTGCCTCTATCTCTTTCTTCAGTTTCTTACATTATATTACCCATCTGTTTTCTTCTTTTATACCCACACATGCATGTATTTGAAGAAAAACCATATAAGTGCAATGGCAGTACAACAACAACAACAAAAAGTCAACAACAATTTAAAAATCAACAACAACTGGGCATGAAAAATCTATGGTTTATCCCATAAGAGGGTTTTTGTTTTTATTGCTACTGCTGCTGCTGTTGCTGCTGTTGTTGTCGTCATCATCATCACCATCGTCGTTGTCGTCGTCGTCGTCGCCGTCGTTATCAAATTTGGTTTTGTTGCAATGACGGCTACATATACGTTATAACTGTTTTGGATATGTCAACAGTCATCAGACAAACGTACAGAGACAGTCCCAGAAACTGAAAGTCTGACATAAAGTGGGACCAAAAGACGTAATGGCACCGCGACGTATGTGTGTTTTTGGCAACTACAATCAACTGGCTGGAGTTGCTGTTGTTATGTAGTTTCTTTTTTTTCTAAAGTTGCCATTGTTTTGCACAGCAGTTTGCTTGAAATTCAATAGCATTTAAAAATGTCAACTTCCCTCAGAGTAGCGAAGAGAAATGCTGGCAAAAAATTCAATGCCGTGAATTGGTTTAAAATTCATATTTGCAATAGTGAAAAAGTGGAGGCATTTCACGCATTCGGTTCGTTAAGAGTATCTGTTGAATTCGCCTAACAAAAAACGTTTGCACTTTTCAATTTTAGTCGCTTTACTAATACTTTCATGATATTTTCTAAAATTTCTATGTTGAGCAAATTCAATTAATGCACAACTAACCACAAGCTTTCGGCACATTCCAAGCATTTCTACACTCCAACTTACCCATGCACTCAGTACTCAAACCATCTGCTGCATGACATTGAATTCAACGCAAAGTTACGCGCCTGAATGAATGCTACAAAAAATTTTTTTTTTTCTGCAGTCACATGCGTTGCTACCGTTTGACTGCATGCAATTGACACAATTTTGTAACACAAATACAAACAAAGCAATGTCCAGCCAGCCACCCACTCTGCTGAACTCTGTAAATGACCGCGAAAATCGCGCGAAATGAGCGATGTCTTCGGCACCAAACGCATGCCGGTCAAATTTACACAAAACCGCGTGCGAAAAACAGCCTGCAATTGAAATGTTGAATGGACACCAACGCCAGCACGGCAGCAGCAACAATGAAATTTGCAACAACAACACGAGAAAAAAAACAAAAACAACAAATGCGGCAGTAAAACTCGCAACAGTTGCCCGACAAAGTTAATTTTGGAGGGAGTTTTAATTTTTTTCTTGTTTTTTTTTTTGCAAATTCTGCAAAAATAGACAGACACTCACCCACATATAGACGCACACACACACACACACACACTCGCATGTTTTTAATACCAACACTGGCATGCATTTGCATGTGTGTGTGTGCTTTTTTTTTTAAGGTCACCAGTTTTGGGCTTAAGCGACGACATACAGGATTACAGGAATATGAAGTTGACAGGTGGGCTCGTCTGTGTTTTCTTTTTTTTTTTCCTCACATGAAAGTTGGGGTTGAGCAAATGGTTGGTGAGGTAGGAGCATGAATTTAAGCCATGGCAATACCATGCAAATAATGCAACAAAAAATTTCTTTCCATAGACGCACACGTTGCGACAAAAGCGCGTTATTGTTATGATACTCTAAGCCTTTGAGTACAAGGCCACAAAAACAAAAACAAAAAAAATTCTACAAACAAGGAAGTCTAATATAGAGGGGAGTTTTTCACGCCTTCATGCAAAACAAGGTCAAATTTAAAATTTAGACAGTAGGTCACTTTAAACTGCTTTAGGTTTGCAAAATTTTAAGGTAAGAATTTGTATACAACTACAGCGCTTTTAAAACTGTTGAAGAAAATAACAAAATTTATGTATTATCATACTCACGGGAGAATAGAAGAAAACACTGGGAAAATTATAAGAAAAGAAATTGTTTTACATGACTTACAATATACATATTATAGTTAGAAAATCTGTACACTGGCATTACCAGCATTCTGGTAATGGAAGTACTGTTCAGCTAAAGAGAGCAGCATTTTCCTTTCTATTAAAATATGAACTGCGTCCGGTCTTTAAAGCCTCTCAAACAAAGTAAACAGACAAGAAATTGACAAAGCTGTGCTAAATTGGCTGGTGCTTATTAGAAATAAGCCGAGTGTCATCTTAGGGACTTTATTCAGTCTAAAATCTAATTTCTAAAAAAGTTGGATCAGGCCAAACGCTTTTTAAAGTCTAAAAGAACAGTTCTAATAAAGTCTACAAGGGTTATCTGAGACAGTAAAGAAGAAGTTAGGACTCTTAAATTTTTGTCAAGAAATACCAAACATTGTCTGATAAATATATTAAGTATTGAGTAGAACGTAAAAAACTGGATTTACAACAGAGGTTGTATGAGAGGTCATACGAGAATACAGACATTAGTTTTTCTACCAGGCACGATTCACAGTGGCGTGCTGTGGACATTAGGCGCACGGGGGGCAAAGAGAAAATGTTCCGCCCTCTACCGACAGAAAGTTTGTGTGCTTTTTTTTCAACTTGGAAAAATTTTATTTAACTATAAGTGACAAATATTTTACTACATTAAATCACCTACACATTTCACTTTACTATATTCAATTATTTTCATTTACTGCAAAATTTCTTAGTTATGCTAAAACCAAAAATTTTAATTTCATATTACGAGGACCATTTCGCGCCACTCAGTACCCTTCCTAGGTACGCTACTGATGATACACCTGTTGACTCACAGTGGATGGGTTTGTATGGAACGGCGGCCATAAATAGTTTAATAGCGCTAGAACTCGGTACAGATGCTTTTCAGGTTACGACATCAAAATATTTGGGAATATGAAAAAAAAAACCGACCCCCTGACACGTCTACCTCCCATACAAAAATGGGATGTGGTTGCAGCATTTTCGTATCAATTTCCATTAACATGACAATGCTGATTTCAAAAATGCTAAAAATTATGGGATACCTTTTATAGTTTTCAAGTTATTGGAAAAATAACAGATTTGAAAGCTTATCTCTTGAAAAACATTCGAATTTATATCTTGTAGCTCAAAACGAATGACAAGGCGAAATATACCCCTTACCTGTGTGCCCACTTTCGGCGAACTCCCTTGTGAATTAAAGCCTCTTCTCTCACAGTGTAAGCTTTTACAATTATTGTAAATGATTGCAAAATGTGCAATAGAAATTGCAATAGAAAAAAATTCAAACGGCAAACTTCTACCATTTCCATTCTACTTTTTGAAAAGTCCGTACAATTCGTAAAAAGGCGATAGAAGGAAAAGAAATAGGTTTTTATAAAGTGGAAACAATGTACTTTTCGATAATATGCTACATAAGCGCATTATGTTTCAAACAAGTCAACTAAATAGAGCGTTCTATCCAACAGTTGCAAATATTAAAAATTCCATAAGACATTTTTGGTGTTCAAAGTTCAACTTTGAGCCCACTGTGTTACTTAATCCAAAACAAAAAAAAAATAAAAACTTTTATAGTTGATTTTCCTTCCATATTTATTATCTGACGAATGTCTTAAGAAAATTTTAAATTCCTGGCACTTTTTTTTATAGGTATAGGGCAACGATCTCTCACTGTGTGACGTCATTATTTGCTTATAATTTTTAAACTAATATCATATTAACCATTTATTTTATTGGAGAAAAAGTTGGTTGTTATTATCGAATATTAAAAAATGTTATTCCAAAATATATGTATGTTTGTATGGTAAAAATTAAATTCATTTCCATTCGCATTTATTTAAATTATTGCCAAACTCTCCCACGCTTGATTAACCAACGAACGCAGACGCTGCTGCCTCCCTTAAAAGCGAAAAGCATTTAATTGAATTTCCTTTTTGCCAATTTTGAATATAAAAATCCATTCATAAAATTAAAAAAAAAACGCGAAAAAAACTTTGAAATTCGATCGAAATTATTAAATGTTTGCATATCAATTGTTTTGCCATACAACAGACAGGAAATCAAGAAAACAACGCAAGCGCATAAAATTCCAGCTTTTCGAGATATCAACGCAAGACAAGTGAGTCTGCGAAGCTGAGCAAAAATTAATAATGAAAAAATACAACAACAACAACAAATCAAAAAAAAGAAAGCAAATCTTGTGTCTTCGGTTCAATAAAAGTGATTTAGGGTATAAGAAGAAAAAATATGCGCAAACTCGATCGTCATATCGTAACGTATCGCATGTCGCATATACCATACAACGTGCGACTATGCTGGCAGTAATGCAATAAATTTTATTATGCTGCCGCTGCTGCTCTTCCTGTTTCAAGATAAATATAATAAGCCTACAAAGAGTTGGACAAATTTCATAGAAACTATATATTTATACATACATAATATGTATTCTGAAAAGAAAGTGTAAAATATGCCCGGGAAGTCAGAAAGATGTAAGGATTTTCATTAGTCCGTTTCTGGAGTTCGATTTTTCACATTTCAGCTGAAACCGAAAAGAAATGATGGTTAGAAAACTTCTTTCAGTCAGGCCCGTGCGCAGAAATCCTCCAAGGAGGGGAGGTTTCGAACTCAGTCAGTTTATAAAGCTCACAAAAAATCTATGTGCTTAAATCATTGAAGGTTCGAACTACCAAAATCCGCCTGCTCACGGGCGTTCTCGTGTAGATTCTACGTATATTATAGAAAATTATGTATGTTTTTTTTGTAATTTTCCTTAAATTCTACACGTAAACTATTCATTCAGAAATGTAGAAACTTGCACACAACACTGCAAAAAATTCCATAAAACTCCAGTTGATGAAAACAATAAAGAGTTGGTGAAAAAAATATCGAACTAAACGACAGGCAAACGACAAAATAAGTCGCTGATGTTGACGACGACGATGATGATGTTGCCGTTGCTGTTATTATTATTGACGATATGCAACAGATCGTGCTGTATATTGTTGCTGATCATCATCGAATTTAATTGAAAAGAACTTATTGAAATTTGCATATAATGAGTGAGGGCGTTAAAAGAGCGACGATATCGAAATTGAAGTCTGACTACAATAACAACGAGCTTCAAAGCTGAAGTAAAAAGGAGGCGATAACAAAAGACATTCATTTATTTATTGAAATGAAGTAAGGATTTCATGAATGAAACATTTGCAAAGGAAATTTAGACGCGCTCAAAATGCAAAACTTGCACAGTGTAGTGTACATGTAAAATAATTGGACAAAGAATTGTTTTATTCATTCTGTCAGAGCTTAGAATGTGAAAGTCTCAGCCTTTCTAAGAATTAAGTACACTTGAAACTTCGAGACGTGTGTTGCTTATTAGAAAGTCAAACATAAAAAATGTTTATATTTTCAACACCAAACAATACATCTTACATTGCTTATTATCTCAATTGAATTCGATTGTTTTTTTTTATAAAATTCTGTAGCTCAAATGTTAAAATCTGGCAAGTCGCTTCTATAGAGCTCAAGCTTCATTTTCAATTTACACTCCTGCAAGTAGAGGCTCTTAAATGCAATCAACTAACAATGCTTGATTACACGTTGAAAACTGCATACTGCACGAGAAGGACTTCAATGACACATAAATTATGGTGCCTTTCCTTATGCAGCAGCAGCAGCAAAATCAGCTAAAGAAAAGAGGACAGTGAGCAGAGGCGCTACATTCATTCATTCATTCATGTTTTCCATGACAGAAGGTGCCCAATGTTTTTTTTTGTGTCTTTTTGTTTTTCTTTGTATATTTTATATTTTGCTGGCTGCAAAGACCTACAGCCTTGAATTTAAGCAGGCTTAACAATGCGGCAACAAAACGCACCTTTTTTCGCCGTTGCTGCTGATACCACAGACTTGCGTGGGAGGCATAAAAGTTTTTGACATTTTCTGCACTTTTATGAATGAAAATTTAAGTTTTTAAATAGGACAAGCAAAAATGAAACAAAATGAGAAAAAAAAGCGTAAAGTGTTGCAGACTAAGTGAGCATCATTAGCGCGCCACAGACTGTGACTGTTGCGAAGGAGGACGAAAACAAAAACTAAACTAAGCAATAAAGGGACACTCTTATAGCACACAACGATTGCTGGTGGTTGACAAGAAGTTTGAAGTGCAGTGTAATGAAAAAAAAAAACGTAAATTAAATAAATAAAAAGAGAGTCAAGTGTGGTGAGTTTTGAAATACGTAAGAGTTGCCAGATAAATGAATTTAAATAAAAAAAAAACAGAACTTACTTTGTTTTCAAGAGATGATACAGTAAATACTAGTCATACAAGCTTACCTGCAAAGAAAAGAGAAAAACATTTTTTTATTAGTTTAAATTGCTTTTTCATAAATTGTTTCAATAAAAAAAAAACAAAATGCTTATGAATCTAAAATGAATAGGAGACTTTAACTGAATGTTCCCTATATACAGTGAAAGTCAAACAAATTTCAATCGTAACTTAAACGCCCGTTTTAAGTTGTTTGCGTTGTTTCGGTCAGCTCTTGTTTTAAGCGAATTTATGTTCAAAGTAAAATGTTGACTGAAGATAAACGGTGTTTTGAACTCGAACTAAAAAACTGGGTATACATAAATAACAATTCAGCACAGAATGGAACGCATTTTTTACTTTTATTGCGGTTTAAAAATGAGTCATTTCTTAACATGCCAAATTTAAAGCCATGTCCAAATTTATATAGACATGATACATTATATATTTGAATAGAAATCTACGTTGAAATTGCATGTAAAACATGAATCAGCAGAAAAGTTAGAGCACTTTATATGTATGCCGCAGCTTATATTGCTTAAAAGGAGCTATCCGTAAACTATGTGGCTCAATTTTGACAACATTTGAATGAGGATAGTTATTTGTTAACTCGGTTCCTCGAGTGCTTTTTATTTTATTTTTATTGATACTGATTTTTATGTTCATTAAGATTGATGTATGCAAAAATTATTAAAATATATTTTATCACTATATTGAACACAACCGCGATTTGCTTTCTTTTTATCGTTCCATTTGGTCACTGTATTTTTAAGTTGTATTTTAATAGTCGTCTTAAAGTTCTTTTACGCAAAACAGTGGTGACGAAGCATAGGCTCAGAACCCATAAGGTGGGCACGTGGCTTATGGACATCTGTTTTGAATGCATGTAAGCATATGACTGAAATATTTGTGCATCACTCTGATAATTAGCAAGATCAAATTTAATATTTATTAATACTTATTGCGCAATTCATACAACAATTCACTTAAAAATATTTTAAGCACTTTGCATACCATAAAATAGCATCAAATTTTTCGTCAACAAACTGCAGGCACTTCAGTTAGTACAGGTCAATATAACACAATGTTCAAATTCACATTTTGTTGTATGTTTGTTCAAAGCACAAATATTTCAAATTTGCCGTCGCTTTTTTATGAGATTTTGGATAGTGTATTTTGTATTTTCTATCACTCAATTAAAATATTTTATTTTTGTTTTTTTTCAACGTCAAGCATTTAACTCGTCAAATAACAATTAACAACTGATGCAGATAATGATATTCCACGGCGTATACTACACGACCCGGTACAGGCGTTAGCTACTGGCAAAATGGATTTCTTCGAATTAAAATCTCAACGACAACAACAATAACAACACTAATAATAAAAATAATAATGAAAAAATTAAAAAATTATTATCAATTTTATTTGTATGCAATAATAAAGTAGCTACAATTTACACAAATACCAAGATAAAAATTTAAGAATTTTTGTTTTTTTTTTTTTTTTTTTTTTGTGATTTTAATTTTAAATAAAAAAAGCAACGATTTATGACACAGTTTGTATTACGAAAACTAAAAGCTTTTAAATCTCTATGTCTGAGCTGTCAAAAGTTAGTATTTGTATAAACGCGCGCGTCGTTCCAGAAACAGAGTGAGATAGCATTTAGATATTGAAAGAAAACGAACGAGTTAAGGCTTAAGATTCGTATCAGCGTATTATATACTGAGTGATTTCGTTTATTGGTTGCTTAAAGTACTCATACGCGTTTATATGGGCTTCTATAGCTGAGATAAGATAAACCATACAAGGGAAGAATCAGAATAGCTAAAATAATCATCAAAATAGATATCGTTAAGCGAAATATAACTGATAAGATGGTCTTAATATACGACAATCCATATGACTGCATAGTTACGAAAAAAAAGAACGATATAAATTTGAAAGATTTATAGCACAGCAATTAAGAAGAGTTTTGTTTTACTTTTTATAAATGACAATTTTAAATGGAGGGCCAAAGCAAAAATAATCTTGATGGTACAAATATGGCAGCCAAAAGAGTTTACAATAGATAAGAACTAACTATATTTTCGGGGATATACGAACAAAATTATGCAGACGTGGCATTATACTCGTAAAAACGTATTTGTACTTAAGATTTAAGCATGGTGCTTACAAAAAATAGTTTACCTTGGCATAATTGCGCGCGGAACTACGATAGAATAAAGGTCTTGAGGCTGAGCTTAGAAATAATGATGAATAGAATATTTTATTCAGCATTTTTCATAACATATAGTGTAGTATAATAACTCCTATAGTGCCCTCCTAATTCCGCGGCAGACTTAATGCCAATGTCAGTGTGTTTTTATTGTAACGTTATTGTTTACAATCTTACATGAGATATAAAATAATCCAACATTTTAATTCTGAAAATCAGAATTGCATTGTTACTCTTAGCCATATCAGTTAGTTTTTTATGTACTTCTTGCTAACTAAACTGTATACTTCGATTTTTACAGCTTTCATATTGGTCCTTCAAAGATTTTATGTACCAAATTTTTACTCACACCAAATTTAACGCTTATCATATGCACTTGAAAAAGGCGTTTCAAATATAGTAAGCCAATTTATATACCTTGATTTTACCAACTCCCCTATCGACTCAAATACGTGGTGGCTCATATAGTACGCTCGTATATCGATTGCATGCTTCTATCAAATGATGCTGTATGTGAAAATGAATGAATCGTTCGTTACTCCTACCTACTCGCAGCAGCTTCTGCTGCTAGTAGCGCCCAATCGAATTCAATTGACTCTCGATTTTTTTTTCAACAACCGCCTGAGCCCCACTCACCCTCAATTCGACACCCAAATTACGCGCTGTCTGCAGCTGCTGCTATCGCCCAACACCCAATCAAGCTGCGACGCCTGAAAGCACACTTCAAATTCAATTTTTATTATACAGCATTTTCTATATACTGAGCTGACGAAAAAAAACGATAAAAAAATGTTTGCTTATATATTGGATTTCTTTTCATTTTTATGGTGCTGCCAGCGCGTTGTATAGTTTTTCGTATAGATGGGTGGGTGTCCTGGTTGGAGCAGCAATACACAAATGTATTGGTCGCCTTCCAACTCCCACTCTTCCAATCTTACTCCCAATCCATAGTCATGAGCATATGCCATGCCCTTTTCTATACACATATATTGAATTTTTATAAATTTTCCTACTTCTTTTCCTGGCTTCTTTTCTATTTCTATCTCTCTCAGGCTAATGAATTTTCCTAGTTTTTTCTCTCGTTTATTCAAGTGTACGACACTCTCTTTAATTTTCTATACATCTATATTTTTTGTATTTTTTTTTGTGCCAACACAGAATTTTCTTTTAAGTTTTTTTCTCGAATTTTTTTTTCATTTTCTCGCTTACGCTTCATCCCTCCTAAAGGCAAGCAACACAAAAAGCAAAAACAAAATACATCCATCGATGATTGGGAATCCATCTATCGTGTTTTACTCTCTCCGAAAAAGTTGCGAGAAAAATAGTGAACGAACAATCGTAAAAATGAAATGAAAGAAAAAGAAATAATGTCAACCAGATGGTGTTCACAAAGTTGCAATAATCTGGCAACACTGTCTGTCTTAGAGCGTGGTAAAGAAGAGCAAATCTTCAATTTTTGTTTTGTTGTACCTTTGTATGCTCTCAATTGAAAAAGTACCTATACTTTATATTTTGTGCAATCGGAAAAAAATGCAGCATACTTTTAGGTGTTTACACTGCTTTTCGTAAATGAAATATTTTTCTCATTTTCTACATATGTACGTTAGAGTTGCCAATGTTCGATTTTTTTTTCTGTTTCTTCATACTTTATATAGAAACACGAGTATTTTATTTTATTATTGGAAATAAGTTGTACATCCCAAGAGAGCAGAAGTTTTCAATACGTTCAAAATACTTGATGTTGTTGTTGTTATTGCAAGAGCTGTTACTGTTGTTGTTGCTCTAAGGACGACTTTTTGGGTGCGAAATTTTAGCGTCACTGTTGTTGTTTTTTGGCTGTAGGGATGTTGCTTGTACTGTTGCTTCGGCTGCTGTTTCTTCCTTAGTTCAGATGCGTTTTATTTCTTTTATTGCTGCTTTTGGTGCTCCGCCCCGATTGGAAAATTTGAACGCAATCATTTTATATGGATTTTTATTTTTCTTCATTTTATTGTACATGTTTGTGTGTATTGAAAAAGAATAAAAGAGGAGCACAAAAAAGTACAATTAAATTGAGTTAATTTTCTATTGTAAGAAATAGGGAGCATGCTATTTGAGATATGTAAGTATACATACTTACATGTTCATATGTTTATGTACATAAATGTATGTATGTATAAAACAATTTAGGAGAGAAAAAAACACTTAAAAAGTAAGTTTCAATGCTCGTAATATTAAAGGGGTCCTAACTTCTTTCAAAATAAAGTTGGAAAATTGACAATTTTTTTTAAATTTTTAATACTGGACCAATTGGAGATAGAATCTGAAGGATCGCTAGTATGGGCAGTCGACCCAAGACGACACCGTCTATGTATCACATGATGTTGGCTTGCCAGAGGTTTTCACTTCGCTGTGGGAATTAATGCACGTTTTTAGTATTTACTTCTTGAGTTAAAATATTGACATGCAAAAGAAAAATCGGGTTGGAAATAACACTCGGCGGTTCGTAGTTGACAAAGGCAATTCGTGATAACCGCATTTGGCATTGCGAGGCTCTGTTATGTTACTTTTTAAGGTTGCCGGTATCTACTGTTTTAGGTATTTATTTTTTATAATCAATTTAGGGGGCGTTCAAGTATTATGTAACGCAATTTTGGAAGAGAGAAAAATTAAATTAATACAGTGAAAGCTCCCGTCGCGGACAGCTCCCGCAGGCGGACATCTCTCGTAGCCGGACGAATTTCTTGGTCCCAAGTTTTTCGTTATGTTTTTAGAACAAAATACATTCCGGTGGGCGGACGCTCCCTTGGCCGGACGCGGACACTACATTTATACACATTTCATACAATTCATCTCTGCTGGCGGACAAAAAAGACATTCTATTCTGTCATTCAGGTTGTCGATTGTTATTCTTTAAAATCTATTTCTTTGTGTGGTGTTGAGAGTAAAGTTTTCTCAAGTGGGCACAGAAAAAACCAACTTATTATACTTAAACATTTTTTGCATAACTTTGAAGATTTATTGATCAATATTAACGCCTTATAATTTTTTTTTTGCAAAATTTGGATTTTTTAAAAAGTTATGAACAAGTGAATTTGTATGTGGGTGTTTTTTTTAAATTGCGATTTCTCAGTAAATATTGAAATTTTCGTGATAGGACAAAAAATGTTTTACAATTTATATAAAACTAGCATTACCCTGTGCGCATCGCTGCACCTCAACCGTGGTGTATATTCGATGTGCAGTCTGCGTGAAAATTCTATTTAAAAAATACTTTTGTATTAGGACCACCCTTAGTATGCACCCAAATTAAAATTTTTACAACCTAAGCAGTGGCTCTTAATATAAAAACCACGTGGTGTAAATTCCATGAGAATCGATTAAGCGGTCTTCGAGAAAATGATATTTAAAAAAATTTTTGTGTGAGGACCACCCTAAATAAAAGTTTTGTAGCCTAAGCTATGCTTCTTAATATAAGAGCTACGTGGTGCAAGTTCGGAGTGAATCGACTAACCTGTCTTCTTGAAAATGATACTAAAAAATATTTTTGTATGAGGGTCACCCTAACTATGCACCCTTAATAAAATTTTCTTAAGCTTATCTGTGCCTCTTAATATAAAAGCCATGTGGTGTAAGTTCCAAGAGAATTGATTAAGCGGTCTTCGAGAAAATGATATTTAAAAAAATATTTTTGTCTGAGGGCCACCCTAAATAAAAGTTTTGTATCCTTAACTATGCCTTTTAACATAAGAGCTACGTGGTGTAAATTCGGTGTGAATCGACTTACCAGTCTTTGTGAAAATGATATTTAAAAATATTTTTGTATGAGGGCCACCCTAAGTATGCACCCTAAATAAAACTTTTACAATTTAATGTGTGTCTCTTCACATAAAAGCCATGTGTTGTAAATAACATAAGAATCGATTCAGCGGACTTCGAGAAAATTAGAGTATTGAAAAAATATTTTTGTGTGAGGGCCACCCTAAATAAAAGTTTTGTGGCCTAGGATATGCTTCTTAACATAGGAGATACGTAATGTAAATTTTTTTTTTTTTTTATTTGAATTGTATTATTGAAATGTACTTTCTTCGACAGCTCCCGCAAGCGGACATCTCCCGTAGGCGGACGATTTTGTTGGAACCGTCGGTGTCCGCCTACGGGAGCTTTCACTGTAATTTAATTTAAAAAATTTTAATTCTTAAAGCACAGTACATATTACATACATACATACAGTACTGTCGCGATAATCCGGAATAATATAGTTTCGGGGTATGTCCGGAATACAGAAAGCTCAGTAATGCCGTCATCCCACCCTTTTTTGAAGCTTTATATAAAATATGTAGATAATGGTTTTTGAAGGCGCGTGGATTAGCTGACTTTCGTTTTATTAAGAGTGACAATTTGTGAGATCTTTTGGCATTTGAGCAAGGCATGAATGTGAAGCGGTCTTTTTTTTTTTTTTTTTGCACCGACGTCGTATTTGGAGGAACTCTACAAAACATTGCAGATTCATCAGCATTGAAGAGGACATCGAGTTCTATCTCTTCAACAATTTTTTGAAATTTTTTTTAAAATTCTTTAAAATGTTTGCGATACATATTTCCGAATCAAAAATTGTAGATTTTGACAGTTTGAATTTTTCAGCTGCACATCATATTGATTTTCCAGTTTCAATGAAATCTAAAACTTAACACTTCTTAGAGAGACATCGATTTGTATTGCCTTTTTGTCGGTGGCATTCTAAGGATCAAAACTTTTTTAATTATTAATGTTTTATAAGCACTACTTCCAATTAGAACGTGCTGGCTGAATCTCACAACATAGACTGAATAAGCTGCATACATTCATATGTAATGAATATGTACTCGCAAAAAGTTCGGTAACTTAACAAAATAAGTTTGAGAAAGCAAAAATGACATAATCGTACCAGCGACAGTCCATTTTAAAGCCGAAACATACTTTGATTTATTTCTGTCCGGACTGTAGAGGTAAAGTTTCAAAAATATCCGAAGCGTAGGGATGTCCGGATTACTGGGAAGTCCGGATTAACGAGTGTCCGGTTTAGCGCGACTGTACTGTACATGATTTCCTATAAAAATGTGTAGTTCCAAATATAGGTACAGTGAAATTCCCCATAACCGTACACCCACCGTCGCAGTATTTTTGTCCGGTTATTGGAGCGTCCGGCTATCGGAATGTATTTTGTATGGAAAAGTTAGTGAGTTTCGCTGAAATATGTCCGGTTATGGGAGCTGTCCGAATGGGGAATTTCACTATATTATTTTGTTTTTACTCATAATCTCAACACGGCGCACAATGGAAGATTCTGTCGTATTTATGTGTAAAAATCTGCTAAGTAAAATTTGACACACTTATGTAAGTTTCTGGGTTACATAATTGTTTGAAATTCAAAATGGCGAATCCAGCACGATGGTCCAAAAGATGGCTACCTCAAAAAAAAAACTGATATATAATACCCTTTTCGAAAAATATTATGCTCTAATCAAGACACTGTCAACAAGAAATTTGTCGAAATATGTAAACAGAGTGAAGCAAAAATTGAAAATCTCAGAAGTTTTAGTGATTTTTTAATTTTAACTCTATCGCTCTACCACCACAACATATTTATTAGGTTCGTTTGTATCTTCTTAAGCCTTTAAGTTATATTTTGAAATGCTATTTATTCAAAAGTAAAAACTATTTTAAAATTGCTTAGCATGTAATTAAAGTAAGCGAGTGTCTTTAATTTTTAACTGTGATTTAAATTTGCTCAAACATCATGAAAAGCGGAGCTAGGAGGGTTGAGAGGGCAGTCGGACGGGGGAGAAAAAATAGTACTCGGTACTCTTTGAGATTTGTAAATAATCCTACATTAAAAATTTATATTGATCACAACTTGAATTTAAATTTTAAGTGTGATGATTATAAGTTATTCATAAACTCATTGAACAACCCTATATATGAACGTCTATGCGGACAGGCTCGTACCAACCCGACTTTGCGTAGGGGTCCAAACAAATTTTATTTTGCGGAGAGTAAAACCAACGGTCTTAGAACCTCATCTTAGATGAGACGCGTGGGGGGACAAAGCCCCCCCTTGTCCCTGGGTTGGTACGGATCATATGCGGAGAAGGAGGAACAATGCCCTAAGTATTCTTTCTTTCTTTTTTTTTAACGTACATACATATGTAATAGTTTAGCTGCAAATGATTCGATTTATAAAACGTACCTGGACTCCATAATAAATCTAGTACATTTTAAATTAAAAAAAATTAAGCTTTCTATTAGAAAATAAAAGTAATACACCCTATTTTTCCACCCAACCTTCTTACAATATTGCAACAATGTCTACAAGTAAAACGCATCCTTTCGATGAATTAAAATTGGAAGAAAAAGGAAAAAAAAAGATTATTTGTGTAGAAAAGTGCACAGAAAGCTTTGACTCTTAATGACTACCTGTCTGATACGCTCTCAAGGCTGAAATTCACTCAATTTAGTGCGCGCTCTCACTGTTTTTCCTATTTGACTTGCGAGAGGGAACAAAATAAAATAATAAAATTTTTATTGTCAAAATCAAAACGTAAACGCGCAAATAAAAAAAAAACACAACGTGAAAAGAAAAAATCTGAAAACCATTTGAATTGACAATACTGAGGTATATTGCTCTCTCACTCGCACGCGAAAGACCCATCGAGAAAAGAAAAGCAACAAAAAAGACTTATATGGATTTGTTTTTGTGTTTTTTTTTTCTGTATATAAATCACCATATATGACTGTACTGGAGAAGTGTGTGTGTGTATGAGCCTTTAGATGTGTGTGACTATGTGTGAAGAACGTTGCAGTCCCGCAGTCAATAACATCCAATCAGGTTTGTTAAAAATCTATCTATTTGCTGTCGTTCGAGTTCGTTCATTCGTTTATCGAAATCGAACTTAAATTTTTTTGTATTCATTGACGAGTAAGCGAGAGAAAGAGAGTGACGCGTCAGGCAGGCAGAGATATGGAGAGCATGAGTGTGTGCTTTTGTTGTTGTTGCTATGATTGTTTTTGATGTTATGATATTGGTGGTGTTGGTAATCTACCTTCAACGCAGATTTAATACGATTCAATGGACTTTGGTGAATTCCCGTCCATCTTGCTCTCAGTTATCATTTGGTTCATTTCTTTGAAGCTTTCAGTTACCTCGTGAGCCACTCTCATTGTATCGAATAAAATCGAGTTTATGGCTGCTGTGGTGTACTTACTACCTTCTGGTTTTTGCCCAAAACTTTTTTTGAGTCTCCCTTAACTTCAGTTGTACGAAGTTTTTACCGTCGGCAAATTGTTGCTGCAGTTTGCAGCATTTGCTGTTTTTACGACATTGTGTGTTAAAACTACGCTGAGTTGTATTTCTGTTTGTTTTGTTTTCAGTTGTGGTGAAAATTTTCTATATTCACCAGACCATGGTGATAGTGCTATGCTGCGAACATGGAGAGGTTTTTCTTTTGAATGTGGCATTTTTTTTACATTTTTATCACTATGAACCTTTTCTCCGAGAGACGATTTTAAAGTGCATTAAACTTTCGCAGAGAGATTAATATTTTTAACAAATGGGAAACATTTTTGTATGCAGTCGGAAACATTTTAAACTTGAGTTGGAGGATGAGTTTTGTCGACTTAATAGATTAAATTTGTGGGTTTTCAATTTAAAGTGTATGATGCTATGAAATTTGAGGAAGTGTTCAATTTTGACTGATTTTTTAATATTCCCAATTCTCGCTTAAATTTTAGTTGTTAAAATAATTCAAAAAAAATTCCTTAACATTTAAATTTTAGTGTTACACAATTTTTTTTTTTTTTTTGTATTTGAAGAAAACACAGTCAAGGTCAAAAAATTGGAGTGAAATTGTGAGAGTAGGGCGGGGTGTTCGCTCAAAAATGTAAAAATATTTTGTTTTTCCAGAATTTTTTGAATTGACTCACTAGTTCTTTTATTCTTTACTTTAGCAATTTTTCTCTATTTTTTCTTTTGATCGTTATATTTCACTTGATGATACCTTTCATTTTCCTGAAATCGAGAAATAACTCGATCTTCTTAATTTCAACATACGATTTTTCAAAGATGATATAAGGTACATATATAAAGTATAAATTCAAATGCATTTCAACCATTTTGAAATTTTTTTAAAGATGCTGACAGAGAATAAGAAGCTCTATTTGAATCAAAAGACAAAAGTTAATTATTTTAATTTGGATGGAAATGCTGCTTTTTTGAAAAAATGTTCAGTGGTTTTTTAATTTTTGACACCAAAACTTAAAATGGGCATAGCTTCGTAAAAAAATTTTTTAATCAAAACGGGGAAATATACAGCCGTTGAAAAATACTTAAGAACGGTGTTTATTTTTCATTGTAATAGCTTTTATTCATTCAAATTACCTGAATTTCTTAAAAATTATGGAATTATGGAATTTATTTTAGGAAATAAAGATACCTTTTTCAATAATATTAAAACGAAAAAATAAAATATTTTGCTTCAATTACAAAAAAAAAAAAAAATCTACTTTACGTGAAAAATATCAAAAATAACGAAGAAAAATACTTAAGAACGATCCAAACAATGATTGGAAAGTATCAAAAATCAATTAAAAAATATTGAAAAAATGATCAATAATTTGGTTGCAAAGTATTTTTGCTTTATCACAGCCGCACAACACCGTTGCATCGATTTAATTAAGGCCCTGCATCGTTCCACAGGAATGGCCTCTCAGGCTTCCTTTGTTCTTTCGAATAACTGGTCAAAATTCGTAATATTTCGATTGGATTGGATTTAAGTCCGCGCTTGAAGATGCCCAATCCAAAACCGGTATTGAAAAACATTTTAAGCAACTCGAGACGTGTGTTTAGGGTCATTGTCGTTTTGAAATTTCCATATGACCGTCAAATTCTCTTCGGCCCATGGTAACATTACGTTCTGGAGCATCTCAGCACATTGAATTGCATCCATAGTACCTTCAATTTGGTGTATTGGTCCGAATCCACTCGACGAAAAGCATTCCTAGATCATTATTGATCCGCCACCGCGCTTTTTGGTGAAACGTAATTTGGATCAAATGCCCCTTCTTTCTACCATCTGGTTCTGATCTATTCATGTTTGTTTCATCATTAAAAATATAATGGTGCTACTGGTTTTGAGTCCAAGAGATGTGATTCCGAGCAAATTCAACTCGTTGTGTTCGTTGCTACGCTGTGACTAAAGGTTTCTTGCGGTATTATTCGTGGTTAAGCTTCAAAGTATATTTGACACATTGTTGTTTGACACATTTTGAAGATATAAGAAGGAAACAATGTTTTATATCAGTCCAAATTTAGAAGAAAACACCATGCCACACCGTTATAACTTTCTTTTTATCTCCTCACGGATCTTTAACTTTCTGAGATATTGTAAGCAAAATTATATAAGACACGAATTTTTTATATTCTTTTTCTTTTCAAGAGATATCAGCACGCCTAAAAATCATTGTCGGAAAGTTTCAGCATTGAATTAAATTAAATTAAAACTCAGATCAATACTTATTTCTTTTTATGACTTCGAAAAAGAAAGTTACAATGTTCTAAAAAAAAAATTACTGATTTTTTCGGATTTTGAGATTTTTCAAAGGACAGTGTTTCAAAATAATGCAGACTCAGAAAATGTGGAAGCGACACGTTCTCAAAAAATAGAAAACCTAGTTTTTAGTATTTTAACGTCCAAATTGTTTAAGACGTGAATATTTACTTTGATATTAGGACTTAACAAGTTTTGGATAAGAGTTGTCTAAGACAAACAATTATAATCTGTTTACTATACACAGAAAATGTCTGTTAATATGAAATTATCAAAATATGTATACCCAAAATATACCTCCAACTGTTGGAGGTTTTATGATTCGAAAATATCGGTGTATATTTTCAGTTTTGACCGTTTTTTCTTTTGAGATGTCTGATTTTTGTAGTTTTTCTATTTTTTGTGCAAATTTTGCAACGAAAATTAAAATGTCGGTTTCTTTAGACTTTACGAGTTTTTCAAAACAATTTTATTTTTCTGGGAAACCCAACCTGATTGAAAAAAATTATGATCGTTCTGAACTCAAAAGGAAAGTGAACTTGGAAATAGTGAACTAAGAAAATAAACATTGGACTGGTACGATTTTTATTTTTTTCGATGTTATTTATATACGCTTAAAACTACCCGTTAAATATCATAAAAACTTCTTGTCCATGACGATATTTCAACACATTGTTTAAAAAATACTTACTTACTTACTTACTTACTTGGGTGGCCATAACAACCCGTTACCGGGTTACGGCCGACCTCAAAAGCTCTCTCCAGGCGCCTCTGCTTTGCGCACGCCTTCTCCAATCATTCACACCAAGCGTGGATAGGGTTTCCTCGGCTTGGTCTTTCCATCGGAGGCATGGTCTTCCTCTTCGTCGTCGCCCAGCGGCTTCCGCATCAAACACCTTTTTCGCCGGAGCTTCTTCGTCCATACGCACAACATGTCCCAGCCAGCGCAGACGTTGAATAGTGATGCGCTTGACTATGTCAATGTCAGCGTAGAGCTCGTACAGTTCGTGGTTCATTCGAATACGGTAGTCGTCGCCGACGTGAACAGGACCGAAGATTTTGCGCAGAATTTTTCTCTCAAACACCCCAAGCGTGGCTGCATCAGTCTGCGACACAACCCATGCTTCTGCGCCGTAAAGTAGCACGGGTAAGATGAGCGTCTTGTAGAGTGTCAGTTTTGTCGGACGAGAGAGGTCTCTACTACTCAATTGCTTACTGAGACCATAGTAACACCTATTAGCAAGAGTTAGTCTTCGCTTTATCTCCAGGCTGACATCGTTTTGAGTGTTCACGGCGGTGCCAAGATAGGTGAATTCCTTGACAACTTCGAAAGTATAGTTGTTCGCAGTAACAAAGGATCCAATACGCCGCGTCTCCCTGTTTGTGGACAGCATATACTTTGTTTTGCCCTCGTTCACCGTCAAACCCACTTTCGCTGACTCTTTTTCGATAGCAGAGAACGCAGCAGTAACATCTCGCTTACAACGTCCAATGATATCAATATCATCGGCATATGCAAGGAGCTGGACACTTTTGTAGAAAATAGTGCCATTACGATGTACACTGGCTCTTCGCAACACCCCTTCCAGCACAAAGTTGAAGAGGTTGTAGGATAGTGGATCGCCCTGTCTGAAACCTCGTTCGGTATCAAATGGTTCGGAGAGGCCCCTTCCTACTCTGACGGAGCTGGCTGTGTTGCTCAACGTCATTCTGCAAAGCCGCACCAGCTTCGCAGGTATACCGAACTCAGACATGGTGGCATACAGGCAATCCCGTATCGGGCTATCGAAAGCTGCTTTAAAATCGATAAAGAGATGATGGGTATCGATCTGTTTTTCGTGGGTTTTTTCCAGGATTTGACGTAGTGTGAAGATCTGGTCTATGGTGGACTTACCAGGTCTAAAGCCGCATTGATAAGGCCCAATCAGTGTGTTGGCAAACGGCTTAAGTCTTTCACACAGTACAGTCGACAGGACCTTGTAAGAGATGGCAAGAAGACTGATTCCCCGGTAGTTAGCGCAGATTGTCGGGTCACCTTTCTTCAGTACAGTTTAAAAAATACCCAAAGTTTATTTCGTAAAAGTTAAATGAAAAATAGTTTGTTAAATCTTCTTGGCACCGCCCAAAGCTTTAAATTTGAATGGTCGAGAACTGACATGGAACATCCCTTTTAATCTATGTATAACCTCCAAAGCTACTAGACCAATTAAAGTGAAATTCGATTTTTGGAATATAGTGGTGGGTGTGATGCCCCCAATACACCCATAATTGTTTGATGCTTGCTAGGTGGCTATCTAGCTATCCTCTCCTGAAACTGCACTTTCATATGTTAAATGGTTGAAAATTTTATAGGCATTAAAAACGGTTCACAAAAACAAGTGTTTTTTTTTTCGAATAAATTAAAATTTAAAATAGATACAAAAAACATTTTGGCGGAAGCTTAAGTTCGAAAATTCCTCCATACTTATTTGTGTCTTGGCTTCAACAATAAAATGATTTATTTTTCATTAAGAAGCTGTGATGAAAACTATTACTAAAACACTATATTAAGTGATATTTTTTCCAAAATGTACAAAAACTGTCCAAATTAAATTTTTCTGATTTTAAGCATTTTTAAAACGAAGTGAAAATAACGTCTTTTGAGTTATCCTCACAAAGTTTAGTCTAAAAAATAACCGTTTTTGTTCCGCTTTTAAAATCGGCTCTATAACTTTTCACAGCTCTAAACATTTCATACTCTTAAAAGAAGAGTTTCATCAAGTCAAGTTTTCAAGTTTTGGGCTATTCGTTATTTTTTTCTTGATTTAAAGAGTTTTCAATAGTTTTTCTGTACTCTATATATTCCAATGTGTGGAATTTTATATTTATGTTCACTTTTAAGTTCATTTGAACATTTCTTAAATTTTACTGAAATGCTTTAATCCTTTAAGTTTTTAATCAAGGCAGTTCTATGGCATTTATGATTTCTTAAAGTTCTTAAGATTTTAATTAATTTCATCAATCTGCTAGCATTTTAGCGTTTCTCTCACTCCAACTCCTTTGCGTTGCTCTAACGATGCTGCTATTTTATGTCTTTATCTGATGATTTCGTTTTATTTTTTCTTCTTTCAGTATAACACTCGTCGTCGTTATATACAATTTTTATTTTTTCCAATAAAGCGATTTTTCTTTCTGTTACCCCGAGTATAAGTAGGGCCGCCATAATCCTCCTGCTTTCTATTTTTTTAAGCTACAAGCTCCCTACATTAATAACGCTTCATGCGAACGAGACAGCACCATTATTGCTTCTCCGTGCAAAGAAATACGAAAAAAATTGGAATTGAAATTCTTTTTCTTTTTACAAGGATACGACGACGAACACTCGTGCATATATGTAGTACGGTTATATCGGGAAATATATCCTTGAATTGAATGTGCGCGCTTCGAGCAAATTTTTTTCTTTCCGCTTTTATCCATCTATAGATGGAGTAGAATATAGGAGCATTGTGTGCATGATGGGGAAAAAAGAGGGAGCAGCAGATTCGGAAACAGAATAATATAAAAATGAAAAGAAACTCGGCAAAAGAAAATGATAAAAAAAAAAATAAAAAGAAAACTGGGTGGTCGATTTGTCGTAGATGGGATGGGTGCTTTAGATGAAATAAATTTTGTAGGGTGCTGAAGAAGTCAGCAGAATCGTTAGTTTGAATTCCGCCGTTGTCTTCGTCGTTGTCCTCGTCGTCATCGTCGTAGTCTCTCGATAAAAGGCAGACGACATCGTTTTCTACGTCTCCGATGTTGGCGTTGGTTTCAGTTGAATTGAAGGTTGAGGTTCGCTCGAGTGGGTGGTGGATATGAAATGCTGCTGGAGCTGAGGATGGGGCAATATAGGAGTTTGGTTTTTTACTGTTATATTTGATTTTCTGTATTTTTTTCCAATTTTTTTTTTTTTTTTTCTTTTCTCAAAGAGAGCGCGAGTGTGATGCAAAGAACATAGGAGTTTGGGTTGATTTTACTTCCTCACATTTGTTTTCTTTTTTTCTGTTCTGATAAGAAATTTCTTTTCAGATTTTTCTGCTGCTGCGCGCTCTAGCATATAAAAATGATAAATTCGTTGAATTATTTTTGTCGGTACCGTCTCGTATATATAGTGAAATTTATTTAACGATGCCATGGTATATGAAATGAATTTGGACTGTTTTGTTTCCCTTAGTACAGTACATACAGATACAGTATGGAATAATATCAATACGTATATAACACTCTATAGCTTCTATATATCGTTTCGTTTGGGGAGTTGGGAGTCAAATAAAAATCAAAAAAAAAAAGAAAAAAAAAATAAAACAAATCGAAAAAATAAATGGAAAATCCACTCGATACGTTTGCTCCCGATGATTCTGCTGCTGCTGTTCCTGATGTTGCTGATGACGATTACGATGATGATGATGTTGTTGTTGGTGGTGGTGGTGGTCGGCTGCTGGGTTATTTCGGTTGATGGGGAGCTTACGTTGGGAAATTGTGTGTGTGCATTTTGCATGATGCTGCTCCACTATGCTGAGTGCCGATGTCGAGTGTCGAATGTTTAGTGGGGTTGGTGCTTGGATTGGTTTTGTTGGGCACAAGCAGGATGAGGTGGCCGGAGAGTGAGTCCATGCTTCGTACTTATCGACCAATGATATTGGAAATATGTCAGATGCGCAAAGCATCATCGCATATAGGAGATTTTTTGTTGTTGTTTTCATCGTTGTATACCTAGGTTTTGGATTTTTGCTATACCCATATATCGCATGTAGGAGGTTCGTTATATGTGTGTTTGTGTGTGTGCATTTATTGAAAAAGGGATTACACACACATAAAACTATATTGGTGTGTGTGTGTGTGTGTGTGTGTGTGCAAAAGTTATATTGAAATTGTTTTTGTGCGATTTACGAGCAATTTCGATTGGACGACCAACTTTCTGCTCTGTGTGTGAAATCAGTTCAATAAATTTGTGGCCAGTAGTGCGTATCTGGATAACGTTGATTAAAAAGTATGCGAAAATTGTGTTCTTTCTCATGTTAAGGAAATCTGATTTCCCTTTTTTTTTTGGTGTCTACTTACTACTAAATTCGGATAAGGCTAAAAAATATTTTCAAAAATTTAGTATCTTCATATGGATAATAATCCGAAATCTGTGGTGGTTTCAATTACAAAAAATATCCTTTATTTTTGATTGTAAAATAAAAAAAATGAGAAATTGTCATAACAATACCTATACCGTCGCCAGGCCCGGATTAAGAAATTTGCCGCCCCTAGGCAGTTGCAAAAATTGCCGCACCCCACCCTCAAAACTTCTTCATTTATTAGAAAAAATAATTTTTTTTTCACTTATTTTTGATGAGCAAAAAAAAAAACAAAAAACAAGGTCCGCGTTGCTGAATGAAAAACACAACCAACTTTTTCAATCAATGAAATGCTACAATTTTTCAAAGTTTCTGCTAATACTTGCCGCCCTTTAAATCTTGCCGCCCTAAGCACGTGCCTACTCTGCCTGTAAGGTTAATCCAGGCCTGACCATCGCTATGACAACAGTGATCTTGAGGGCTCAAAACCGTTCGAAATCTACCCATATTTTGGTAATCTTCGCTTTGACTTAGATGATCAGGGATGCTTTTCAAAGCAATAAAAATTAAAATAATTCCTAAATTTGTATAAAAATCAAACTGTGAACTACAACTCAAAGTGCATTTTTCATGGTATGTATTGTGGTTCGCAAAATGCTCACTTTTTTTGTTTGTAAAATGGGTCAATTTAAGTTAATAAATGATTTCGATGTTATCATTAGTTGCTTGCCTACAATTTTAAATCTTAGACGCTAATAAAACTCAATACAGAGCTTAAACCACACACATCCGGTTTAATTTTTATAGTTGTTGCTCTCATATGTTGGTGTTTGTAGTTGTTAATACTCGTAGATATTTACGCTGATGTTCTGATGATCGTGTGTATCTCTCTAAGTGTCAGCGATGATCAATTGCAACGAGTCAATCTAAAGTTTTTTTTTATGTTTGATGTTTTTATTGTCTGAGTTTTGTTCGTATGTTAATTAAATTCGATTTGCAAAAGAGCCTAAGTAAAAGAAGCAAAGCTTAAACGGAAGCTTAAACTGTGCGATCAATCCGTCAGTCATTCAGTCAGTCAGTCAGTCCGACTGATAGTCAATCCAGTAGCAATTAAATTAACGCCACACCACGCAAGAGAAAATCTAATTTAGCAATGAACCGAATCAAAAAAACCAGAAAAATACTCGCACTATTAAAACCGAAACAACGAATGAATGACTTCCTGTCATTCAATTAACAAATGCTGATCAATGAATGATCTTCATACGCTTGGCATGATGATCGCATACATACTATACACTAAAACAGGCACTAAAAAACAAAGACAGAGGCCCCCAAAAAGAAATCATAAAAAAATCAAAGAATACTACTCGCATGGCGCATCATCTACAACATTTTACAGATTTATTGAACTTGAGAAAAAAATAAAAAATAAAAATTGAAGCACAAAATTCGAAAATTATAGAATTTTTAGTGATCGCAGAGCGGAAATTCAAATTAAAAAAATCTTTCTTCCTGCGCACTCGCACTCTTCCTATGTTCATAGTATGTGCAAAAGGAAGTTGTAGCAGTAATGATTGAATAAAATAATTTTTGAAGGGCGCGTTACAGCATACTATGTATATTCTTGATTTTTTCTTCTTATTTCGGTAGATTATTGTATCTGAAGTTGAAATCAACGTATACAGCTGACAATATTTTTCATTTGTTACTGATCGCGACAGATCGTGGCTGCATAAAAAACGCGTGCGTGCAACCGATCGAGATGCGCGTATTTAATGTTTCCCCCTTTTTCACTGCTTTGAGTGATTTTATTGAATGCCATAGGGCACCCAAATATCGAGGGATCATGTTGGCACTAAAGAAGACAACTGATCGAGCACGACAAAAAAAAAAAAAAACATTTGCATATGAAAGAAAGCCTGTAATGCAATGTGCTGAGGACATATGCAGATACATAGTATTTGTCACCCTGAGTAGCTGCATTACTCTCAAGATGAAGAAGTGTCAGAATCGCAGGAAAAAGTGCATAAAATAAAAAATTGATGTCAAAGATGAATGTTGATTTGATGGTAGAGCAGCTGGTAGTTTTTTTATTAAAAGAAAAAGTATGCAGCTTCATAATTAACAAATTTGAATACATACGTTCTTAAAGGATCTAAGCCTTTTAATTCTACAAATTTGGAAAAAAAAGTTTAATTTAACTATGAAAATAACTTTTTCCAGGTAAAAATAAAATGAAAAAAAAATCAAAAACCAATCCTTTGATTATAAAATTTTCTGGGATAACTATGGGAGGTATAATATCCTATCAGGAAAATCGGAAACGAGGCGCATTTATTTTTCAATCAATTATAGAGAGGCCGGAAAGAGACTCAATTGCTCGAAAAGTAAGATACAAATATAAAAATACACTGAGAAAACGATTTGTTTGAATGTAACAAATTATATTTGATAAATAGCAATTAAATATACGATTAAGTCAAACATAAAATGCTTTAACCAACATATATATATCCAAGTACTATATCTTTGATTGAATTAAATATTTGATTGCTCTATCAGTAGCGTACTTAGGGTAGGCCTGGGGCGCAACTGTTTAGGGGCGGCAAAACGGCTCTCGTATATCAAATTAAAATTTTCTTTTAAGCATAACACGACATTTTGGAAATGAGGGCGTTTCTCTTTTTTTTAGCAAATAAAAATAATTGCAGATAATAAATTGCAATGTCTAGGTAAAGATTTTGTAATTTAATTAAAAATATATCTGATTTTGTGAGGGTCTTCGAGATATCAAAACTTTATACGAAATATATGTACATACATTCCTTTTTCAAAGTTGTAGATGAAATAAAGGCTTCATACCACCGTAAAACCTCCGTGCGAAAAGATTTGACTCACATTGCATAGTCTTCAAATTTCCAATAAAAACCTAAATTTTCAAAAAAAAAAATATTTTGGACAAACTATGAAAATTTTAGATTTGACCAATACAATATTTTTGAAAATACCTACATATGTTTTGTGATGGAAAACTGTGAGCTATACTGAAAACTTTAAGACAATGAATAAATGTGCATATCTGACCTCATACTGAGACTGGACAGCTGTTACATTTTACTATTTCACGCCTACCCTTCAAATAAATCGAATTCATTCGAAAAGTTCCCTCGAGTTCGAAGAGTTCAGAAGAAGTAAAATATCATAAAAGTGTGGAGGAGGGACGGGAGGGCAAAGCCCATGATGCATACATTTATGATTAAGCTATTAATAACCACCGCGTTCTAGTACTTCATTATATACTCAGAAGGCGATTTTTTCACCAGGCTAATGAGTTCCCGAATGATTTTTTTTTTCTGTGTTAGCTGGGAAAACAATTTTTAATAACTGGGGATGTATTTAAATAAATAAAAACGCGTGATATTTTAATCAGGATAACATAAGCTACGTCATATTAAGATATTAACCAATTTTATCCAAGACCATGTTTCGAGGAAAAACTGGGGTACTTTGGATTTTGAAGTATCAGATGAAAAAATCATGCTATGATCTGTAATGTGGTTCTGTGGCGCAGTAGCAATGCCACGTGCTTGCAATCTAAAGGTTCGATCCCCCGCAAGACAAATATAACTTTGATTTTCATTGGCTTTATATTTTTTATTTTTATTTAGCTATCTGAATTAAGTGAATAGATTTTAATTTGAGTCCGAAATATATCAATTCTGCATTTAATTATTCAGACATCAGTAATGTTTGTCTCGGTGTACCTTTCAGTTTACTCTTTCAACATTCAAAATTGTAGATATTTTCTTTACATATTCAAAAGCAAACAGGGCGAACAGTATCATTTCAAAGTACTCACTTTTTGGAACAAGAATCTATCATCTTCAATGTCGCTGGATTTGGCAGTCATTTTTTTTTTTTTTTTTTTGCAAACCCTTACAATATGTTAATGATTTATCTCCAATAACTCAAACCTACATGCATTCAAAGTGGCCTTTGTACAGAGCAAACTTAAGTTGCAAGAGGAATACTTTTCAATTTCAATGACAGACTACAACGAATTTGAGCACTAATTGCGAGCACCAGCAAGACAATATCTTTAATTAGGGGGATGTATTGCATGCATGCCTGCTTGCTCCTACTTAAAGTTGCTGCACAAAAGGGTATATAAACTGCGCCTCTGTGCTGGCACAAAACACTCGTACTCTGACTGCACTCTGAAAGCAATAAGAGTGTGTACTCATTCTCATACTCATGTCATAAAATGTTACAGTTTTTCTTTTTCTTGATGTAAAGAGTAGAGAGTAGCAACGATATTCGTACGAAAAAAAAAAGAATTCTCCAGCAAACAGCATATTTCTTAATGCGACTTAATTTTGATTTATGTGCACGCCCGCGCGTTTATATTTCAGCTACGCTTGCTTGAAGCTACTTTTTGTTGTTGCTTCTGGGTAGGGAAGTAGCATCTTTTTGAAGTGACAGTTTTTCGTTTGGGAAAGAACATGAAAGCATCTTGGATTGTAATGACACAAAGGAAAAAAAAAAAATTAAAAAACAGGCTGTCGAAAATCAAAAATTGTAGTTTATGTTGAAAAAAATGTAGATATTAATTATTACCTGATGAAATAAATGCATTATGATGATATATAATGATGCATAAGGGGGTGGAACACAATTTGAAAAATTGATGTTAAAGCATTTTTTTTTTTTCTTGAAATATATTTGACGAAAAGGGTCTTAAATGGGTACATTGAACTGCTTCTGATATACATCTGCTCTTTAGTGTTAATGGTCTCAGAGCTGGCTACATAAAACAGCGCTGATCGAATATAGTCAGATAATATGTAAACGATATTAAAGTTTAATTAGTCGTATTCAATGTCTTGAAGCCAAATAATGTGTTATATTAAAAGCAAAGGAATTAAAGAAAATATTCCAAGCGTATAGGTACTCAAACTTTAAAATCGAAATCGGAATAAAGTATTCCAAGGGTATAGTTACTCGAACTTTAATATAGCGTAATATTCAAAAAATAATTACTCACATATCGGTACAAAATCGTTAAAACTCACCTGCAATGAGATGAAAAAGAAAAACATTGTTACACAAATAAAATTTAAGAGGATTTCTTAGAATACAACAAAATTTGAACTTTGACCTCAACATTGTTTTTTTTTTTTTTTGTAATTGTCTTACAAGAAATTAAGCTTTTGTATTTGTTTACCCACAAAAACATAAAAACTTAACCACAAATGTTACAATGATTCTTCTTCTCCGTACAAAAAGTGTCTTTAACCATTAAACTACTACATTGTTTGTGTACAGATTTTCTCTCTTTAAAGTAGTTGCTGCCTGCTGGAAAGAGTTGTACCTACCCCGATCCTTTTTCCGAAACCCATATCATTTTCACTATTGCACATATTCTTCCGTTTTCTTGTGTTTTCTTCCTTTTCTTCTTATTGTTAATTCTTCGTCGCTGTTATATCTTTGAGTAAAGTAAATTTTATGTTTTTGTTTTGCTTTACATTTTCCTCAGCATAACCTAACCCAACTTTATAACATTTACTTACTTTTTTTCTGGCATTTATTCTACTTTTTGCTGCTATTTCTAATGGATTTTCTCTACTCACTTTTGTCTTAAGCTAAATTAAACAACTTAAGCAAGTTGAGGTTTTACAGGGGGTAGGTAGTAAGTCGTCGCAGTAGTAGTAGTAGGTAGTATCATTTAAATGTTGAGTTAATAAGTAGTAGGAAAAATAAGTAGTAGCAAATTTCTGCTACTAATTTCAGTGTTTGTCTGCATAAACGTCTGTCTGTTTGTCTGTCTTTTTGCATGTCTGTCTGTCGTTATGTATGTATGTAGGTTTATTTACTACACAGCGAATTTTAAAGAGAAAAAGTGTAGTAATTGCTGCCTTTTTGTTGTTATCGTTGTTGTTTTTAGACTTGCTGTCCATTTGCTAGTGTAGACAGCATTTTGGTCGAAATTTTTATTCAACTCACTTCTGCTCCCCCTTTAAAAATTTTGCAAATTTTTGCCTCACTGATGTCCTTGAGCTTAAATAAGTGAAATTTTGCTTTCTAGTTGTTGTAAGTAGGTATATGTTGTTGTTTTGTCAAAAGCGGAAATGATGTCATAATGCTTAAATGTCTGCTTTAACATTAGAAGAAAAAAAAAGACATCACTTTCTTAATAAGGTGGATTTTATTTGAACAATTTTCATGTTTCGCTTGTAGTACAGCAATTTGAGTACTTTTTTCTATTTCATGTGGAGAATTGACTTTAATATTTAACAAAATTAACTTCTTCAGAGATGATTTAGGGCTTGAAAATTCGAGCATTAGACTGAGAAGTGACTACAAAAAATTAATTGAAAGTACCTTGAATAATACACTGAGAAGTATGATCTAATTAAATGCTAAAATTTACAAAAACTTTTATAAAACCACTGATTTTCGCCATACTAAGGAACTGTTCTCAACACTAAGTAAATAAGTCTTCTGAAATGAGTTTTTGAGCCACTAATAAAGCACATCCTCAAATAAGAGTTCAACGTTTTTTTGGTAAGACTTGAAATTGTAAATTTATCCATGAAAGAAAATATACAAATTTCGCGAGGATAAACTTTTCTCAGTTTAAGAAAATATTTCCTTAAAATGTGGGAATATTTGTTTTGATATTTTGTAAGCTTTCTATGTATGAGCAGTGGAACTACGGAGGTTAATTGTGTTAAATTTTAGGTTCGTTACCTGATCATTAATGGAGAAAACTGTCTAAGGAAACTATACTAAGGAAACTAACTAACTAATTTTAAGGAACACGTGGTTTGAGTGCTAATTTTTAATTTTTTATTTTAAGACCTAGAGAATGTAGAAGAAAAGAAGGTTCAGTAGTGACAAAAGATCGTAATCGATATTTTGTAGAAGTAAAATAGTGGCTAATGTCAGCCTAGAAATCCAGTAAAGAATAACTCTTGTCAACAGGTGTTACTTAGGGCTCAGTAGGCAATTGAAAAGTAAAGCTTTTTCTCTCGAAGAACAAAATCAACTCATTCTCCTTGTCCTGTTGTATGGCGCTAAAATATGGACGATGACGAACAACGAATAGAATATATTGGGAGCTTTTGAGAGAAAAATTATTCGCAAGATCTATGGTTTAATCTGCATGAAGGATGCATACCGCATAAAATGGAACCATGATAAACTATAATGGATAAACTATACGCCGACATGGATTTAGTAAAGCGCATAAAAATACAGCGACTGTGCTGTGTAGGTCATGTTGAGCGACTGAACAACAATGCACCGGCTAAGAAAGTACTCAATTCGGAATGTATTGGTGGAACAAGCAGTAGAGGACGTCCTAACCTCCGGAAGAAGGAAAGAAAGAACCAAATTGTTGAGAACCTAAAAGAGCATCATATTTCGAACTGGCAGGACAGAGCAGAGGTAAATGGCGCAGCATTTTGGAGGCGGCCAAGACCAATCGTCAGTTGTAACGCGAGCTAAGTAAGAGGGTAAGTCAAATGGTGGAAATTGGATAATACGATTTCAGATGGGAAAAAAAGATTAAAACTTCAATGAACTGAATACTTGTCAAAAAATAAAATTTTTATGAAAAGTTTTTTGAGAGTTTTTTAAAAATTTGGTAAGTTTTTGAGAAAAAAAAATATGTGGGGATTTTGCGAAATTTTCAATTGGGAATACTGTTTCCCAAAAAGCTTGTCAGTTTGAGTGAATCTGGTAGTCTCTAAGATTTTACTACGAGAAATGTTCTTGTACACAAGGGTATTCAGCCGATAAAAGGAACATTTTGTAAGAGCTGTAACTTTGATAGTTCAGATTTCATTTTACAAAAATGCCACACTTTACCAATGTAAATCGCTGTTACAATCTAACTGTTTACTTTAAAGCAGCTTCTTGTCTCCAAAAAAAAAGGGGTAAGCATTTTAAAGTTTTCATTCATTCATTCGTTCGTTCGTTCATTCACTCATTGCGTGTTTTAACTTTAAATGAGGCGACGTTGTTGTGGCGGGGACGACGATCAAACACAAAGTTACGCACTTTCACTTCAGCTATGCTTGTTTTTGTTGTATTTATAGTTGTGTGTTTGTGCATGATAGCTGTGTGCATGTGTAGGTGGGTGTTTGTGTGAAGTCTTTGTTTGTCTGTATGCAAAAAAAAAAACCGGGATACACTGACAATTTTACCGCATTTTAGAGTAAAAGTCTATGTTTTTGCTGATGTTGCCACAGCGCTACGTTGCTGTTGTTGTTGCACTCAAATATATGTACATATATTGCTGCATACTTTTGTGCGAATTGTTTGTTTGTTTGGCGGGCGTTTTAATTACGCACGTTTATGCTACAAAAAAAAAAAAATCAGAGAAGTTTACAGCTCACTTATGAGTTTGTGTTTGTATGCATGTTGTTATTGTTTAAGTGTATGTTTGTATGTCTGTCTGTCTGTTTGTGCGTATGCTGAAATATTTAAAGTTATTTTAGGCGGCATATGTGAGCATAGTTTGCTGTGTGTTTGTATGTACGTTCAGAGCAGCGTACAAACAAACAAAAACAAAATGTCCTTGAAAGTTTTTGGCATAGTTTTGCTGCTGCTGCTGCACATACACACAGACACAGACCCATGAACGGCTTTGTGTAAAAATAGCACACACTTTTACAGCGTGGAGTTGGGGTGGTGCGTTGCAAGTCTTTGAACTTGACTACGCGCAAGTGGTGGGGTGTACATGAAAAAATTATCTAACATTTCCTTACAGACATTTAGAGAGAGAGAGAGGGAGAGAAAAAAAAAAAATACCCAAAGCAACTTTAAATAGATGAAAATTTTAGTAACAAAAATACACAAACCAAAGTGAAATTACTGCCTCAACAAACTACATGAATGAAAAGTGTCCTAGTAACACATAAAGTTATTAAGATCTGCTTTATCCTCTGTTATATTAAATGCTACCCCAAATGTTTGCTGGTTATAAAATACAACACTTCAAGTTTATCAACAACTTGCACACACGTACTTGCAATTATTACTTTATTATTGTATGGCGGTGGTGGGTGGGGACCGAGTTAGGAAGGGTAGCATATTTGGGGTATCATACAGAAGCTACTGGTAGCCTGTTCCGGTCTTAGTTTTAATTGCTAAACATTGATAATCGACACTAAAACGGCAAAATAACAAAATAATGACCATTTTTATGACGCACACATCGACATTAATGAACACCAATACCAGCAGTCAGTAGAAAATGTGTTAAACGTGCCCTCGTAAGTTTTAGTTTTTGTGTTATGACTTCTACAAGACATAGTTGGATACAAATGAACACAGGACTGTTGCGTCTTCACTAAATTCACTCAATAAGGAAAATTTGCTTATCACTGATCGGTTAATTGAGATATGAGACACAAGCACTTATAATGCGTTTTTTTGTTGTATGTCCTTCTGTTTTCAAAGTGTCCGTTGTGTTCTCAAGTGGTCACATAAGTTACTACTCAAATTAAATATTTGACTGATCATGCAACATGTTACTGTGGAATTTGATCAATAATTGGTTCGATTGATAATTTTATTTGTTTTTCCATTAAGTACTTATTTCAAAGGTATTTTTTAATCGAAATAAAAATAAATTTGAATAACGCATTTCCGTCACTGTCGACTAGAAAAATTTCTGAAAATAGTTTTTCCCGACAAACAGTTTTGATTGCAAAAGGCTATTTTATTTAAAACTTAATGAAATTGGAAATATCATTTTATTATTTAATCCAAGTTGAATGATTTTAATCAGTAATGGGCATGGAAATCTAACAAAAGACTAAACAACAACAAACAAAATTTTAAAGTTTTTTTGCTGTCATTTCTAAATTCGCCAACAGCACAAAAAAAAAACAAAAACAATTGCTACATTCGTCAAGACACAATGCGGCGCCGTCGCTTATGCCTTTGTGTTTTGTTTTTGTTTTCATTTGAATTCAAGTCAACGGATAGCGTAAAATCGGCGAATTTTTTTTCGCTTGCTTGTGCGTCGAATAACGGAGCGGGCAATGAGGGCGGATAGGGTCACTACGTGCCCACCACTGATTTAAATTTTCACTTTTTCAATTAAATGCAACAGTTACCGGCACTATTGCATACTAAACGATTGAATGTCCCTTGTCAAACAATATTTTGTAATATGTACTTTATAGCAAGCATGCCCAATAGAGCTGAGTAAGAGAGCCGGAAATCGCTTAAAAAAGACCCAATGCGTAAATTTATGAACCAAAATTGCAAGAATTGAAAAATCCAAATGCAATGAGACCGATCGCAACATCAATTACGTACATACATTGCCTTCCGATAATGTTGAGAAAAAAGTACGAGTGACATTAATAAAAAAATATATTATTTTTATTGTGGTTTTTTGCTTGGGCTTAGTATTTTTTTACCATTTGTGGAATTTAAAAATTACACTTTTCATCAAATTTGTATGAGAGCTCATCATATTTGTGCAGGAGCCTGAATAATTAACTTTTTTTGGACTTGGCCACCTCTGCTTTATAGCGTTGCTTTACTAAACATTTAGTTTGACTATCTAATGGCTTAAGTTTTCGTGCAGATCATTTGTGTATACCTCATTCCAATTGGAACAATGTTCTTTACGTTGAATTGTAGTTTGCTGCTAATGCACTAGAAAGTGGAGAATATGAGCCCAAATTTAAAAAAAGTAAATGCTGACATAAAACGCGCTTTTGTCGTGTCACCTTCTAAAAGAATACCTCGTTTTTATACGATTCTTGTTATTAGTGAAGTGAAAAGAGGTAGCAACATTTCATTTTACAATAAAAAATGGATTTAAGTAGAGTAATACCAACAAGAGCTCCTCCCAGGCCCGTACCAACCCAAGGGAAAGGAGGGTTTTGCCTCCACACGCGATTCTAAGACCGTTGGTTTGACTCTTCGCAAAATAAAATTTGATTGAACCCCCCCACGCAAAGTCGGGTTGGTTCCGAGCCACTTCGAAGCGCGAGACGTACAGTTTCGTCTTGAAGTCAATGAAAGCTACAAAATATTGAAGGAATTGTAGATTTCATTAATGTAAAACCTCCATTAAGCATTTCTCTTCAGGTTTACATATATTGTGTCAAGACTGTAAGATCCAAGAGGCTACTTTTAAATGAATCAATGGCAAAAGTTAATTTGTGGTTTTAGCTTTAATTGTATCAAATAATTAGTAAAAAAAAACAACAAAATTTAAGCATAAAATCACGTGTCTTTTACTGTTTACAGTCGTCGCATAAACAAAAAATCCATACACTCAGTCGCAGCGCACCGCGGGTGTGCGAAATGTTGACTGTTGAAACCTGCTGCTCGTATCACCTCGCTGCTGAACCCTTTGGCAAAAATTGTTTTCAGCGTTTCAGTTTTCAACATTTTTGGCAAAGGACTTATACTTAAATCCTTTTTTTCCCATAGCTTTTAAAGCGCAGCAGCCACTGAGTGAACGAGCAGGCCGGGCGCATGCCGCTACAGACCAAAGCAAAAAAACACAAAACAAAATCATCTTCCGCATGGCATGCAAAATATTTTTTCAGCGTGTAAAAAAAAAGGCGAAAAAAAAAATGTTCACGCAGCAACATTTTTGCGGGCTTCTTTCTTATTTACTATTTAAATAAATAGATACAAATTTTTGTTATGGCTGTTGTCTGTGTGATAATGTAGCATCATCATCAACATCCGTATAAAAAAATTACTAAGTTTATGCTGCAGTAGACCTGTCTGGCCAAAGTATTTTGGGGAAAATGCCTTACTTTAAAGTATTTATTTATGGTATTTTGTAACTTTTGAAAGGAAATGCTTTTAACTTCTAATTTGTGTATTCAAGACAAAAAGGTTAAAATAATAAAAACTGTGAACTACACCATGAGAAAATCAATTTATTTACTAATTACTTTACTGAGTATTTATAAAACACTAAGAGAGTCAAAAGACCAAAGTCTGTGAAGAGCAAGTGTGAACATTGTTTCAGTAATCAATACAAAGTCATCCTCAGTGACCTTTTCCTTATGCAGTCGCATATTTTGCATATTTCGGCATTTTTCATGGACCATTGTATACCATACGAAAAATTAAAGAAGAGCATTGAATAAATTCCTGTCTTGTTTAGAATAAACAATAGAGAAATTTTGCTTGTGCTTTGTTTTGGTTTTTCTTTGGGTTCTTAATATGTTCATGAAAAATGCAAAATACAGCACGTTCGGAAACTCTTCACTGTGCCAAGTAAAGGTCACTGAGGAGAGTTCTGTAACCGAAGACGAGTTCATGGTCTAACTTATTATTTACTGATATTGTTACTTTTAGTTTGAATTGATATTTATTTATTTGTGTATAATGTAAAAGTATTGTACTGAACAGCAATTACAGTGAAATTCCCCATAACCGGACACCCACCGTCGCAGTATTTTTGTCCGGTTATTGGAGCGTCCGGCTACCGGAATGTATTTTGTATGGAAAAGTTAGTGAGTGTCGCTGAAATATGTCCGGTTATTGGAGCTGTCCGGTTATGGGGAATTTCACTGTAAATGATTTAAATTAAATCGGATGTAACACATTTATGTTCGTCAAAACGAAACTGCATGACTGCTCACGGGCCTAAGACTACGGTGCAATTATGTCATTAAAACAAAAAATTTTCGTAATACAACTGAGTAGCAAAACTCAATATTTATGTAATTTTTTTAAAAATGTCAGCGTCAGTTTTTTGCAGATAAACCCAGTTAACCAAAAGAGCTCTTAATAAGGATCATAGAATCATCTTTTGAGCTCTTATTTTCATACACAACTCACGTAATCCTCATAGCCGATTATAGCGCCAAACAGTAGAAAAATCAGACAACAATCATAAAAAAATCATATTAATGAGTATTATCAAGAAAGTCTTGCAACGAATTAAAAATGCTTTATTTGGTGAAAGTGGGTACCAAAGTCACAGATATGTTATTTTTTCATGAGAGATTCGATTTTGTTACGACCTAGGCTTGGAGTCAACGTGACTCTCATGGGACCAAGGAACTATTACTATACTTATCTATGTATATATAGATAAGATGGATATCGATATATAGATGAGATAGATACATATATAGATAAGTATACTTATTTACATTACCTTTTTTTTTTATTTTTTAATAAGACACACAATGTAAATTTTTGAAATGTTTTTTTTACAGCGCACTTTCTTCACATGATAAGCTATTTTATCATAGCCAGACGACTTTTTCTTTGCCGTCTTCTTGTCGAATTTCTCGAAATAAACAAATCGATAAATTGTTTTTTTTTTTCGCTTAAAATAGCAAGCTCAACGCCTACATTTGCCTCTGTCAATCGATGTTGTCGATACTATACTAATAAAATCTTATAAAATTTTTCAAAGAAAAAAAAAAATAATATTCGCTTATTTGTTTTTGTCTCTATAATCATGTGGACATCTCTTGTACGTAAAGTTTGTTTTCATATTTCCAAATTTTTGTTTTTTCAAATATTTTTATTATTTAATGAAAAATATTTTATTACACTTAAGCAGCGAAATTTTATGATTATTGAGAAAATGCAACCACAGATCACAGGCTGACTGGGACAAAAACATAAACAGTCAAACAAAAATGCACATCAAAAGAGCATAAAGTGATCTATGCGCCCAAGTGATCGTTAGTTTTTCTCGCGCTGATCGTATTGTGCGCCGCTATGTGTCTTTTTCCACAAACAAACAAACATTAAAATATCTGTTTTTTATGTGCTCGTCCGTCGAAACTACTGTCTGTCTGTCTGTCTCTTTGGCTATTGACAATTTAATATGCAGTAGTCGTCGTAATGACAGATCGTTAAGAAATCTATACGATCGGTATTTTTCAGATATGTTCATATATCGCACGATCGCAACAAACAAATTTTGTACAAGGGGAGCAAATGGACGGACAAACAGAAAAAGGCAGACAAGTGTCTACTCTTCAACATAAACAAAAAAAAAAATTGTTTTTTTTTTTGTGTTTTCAAAGCAAAGTATTTTTGTGTTTTTTTACTCCCACAAGTTTTCTTTATTGTTTTTTTTTTATGCTTTCGATTTAGCAGATTCTTTTTGCTTCGAAATTTTCGATGAAATGATCTTTCAATTTGTTTTTTTTTTACCCGTTTGTGATCGCAAGATTATACATATTAACATATTATTGCATTTGTTGTTGTTGTTGTTATTATTGTTATAAGAGGAATTGCCACTTGAGCCCATGTTGATGTTGATGCCTGATGATCGACAATTGATCAGTCAGTTATGTTATAGTGGTGTAGTGTAGGAACGCAAGTGCCTCAAATACTCGAAGTGCTTGAAATGATTCCCATTGTTAGCATGCTAAGCATATTATTAACAACTGATGATCTACATAATGAAATACTTGTGATCGCTATTGAGCTGATTTAGAGAGATCTTTTGCTAATCAAGCAAAATTTAAAATTAAATAATAAATCAATGGTATAAAATTTTATTATAGCATTTTGAAGAGACACGATCAAATTTGCCCTGTTAGCAAAATGAATGATATATTCAATACATTTCTTGTTTGTATAGAAAAAAGATTATAAGCAGGGACGATTCAAGACTGCCGCATTGGGTCTTAAGTTGGAGTTTTAAGGCCTTACTTAAAGGGCTTAAAACAATGAATTATAAAATCAAAAAGATTTCATCCAATGAATTTTAAAAAAAAGTTTCATAACTCAGTTTAACACATCTCATCGAATTCAACTTGACACTTTCCCTGAGCATAAGAAACCGCACATAAACCATTAATTCTGAAGAATTATATTTGATTTTTTAGCTAAACTTAATTTATCTGTCCATTTTATGGCCTCTACAGGACGTTCTATCTCATATAAATAAAATATTTCTTTCACAAAAAATACACATAGTTTTGAAACATACGATTTTGAATAAATTTTATCTTATTTTATTTTTTATGTGTGAGGCAAAATAATATTTTTACGAAACAGAAATACATAGATAAAATAAAAGAAATATATATTTTTATAAAAAACCAATGTTGGAGATGTGATTCGGAGAGTAAGACAATGTATAATAGATGGATTCAGGAGGAGTGTCAAAATTTCAGTTCAATACTTCGATATATCATGATTCATGAACTAAGGATTTTAGGACAAAACAGTAATACTCTGTCAAAGGTTTCTCTAAAGCAGTGATGGGCATATAGTGACTCTATTTGCTCTCATTGCTCTCACCGTTATTCGACGCACAAGCAAGCGAAAAAAAATTCGCAGAATTTCAACGCTATCGAGGCACAGCGTTGACTTGAATTCAAATGAAAACAAAAACAAAACACAAAGGCATAAGCGATGGCGCCGCATTGTGTCTTGACGAATGTAGCAATTGTTTTTGTTTGTATTTAGTACAATTTGTTTTTTTTTTTTTGTGCTAATGGCAAATTTGGAAATGAAAGTAAAAAAAAAAACTTTAAAATTTCGTTTGTTGTTGCTTGATGTTGTTGTTTTGCTCTTTTGTTAGATTTCGATGCCCACCGCTGCTCTAAAGCAATGCATACCCTTACAAAATCCCAACCAAAATGAAGATGGTCGCGTCCAGGTTTTTGTTGAAATTCGTATGAAATGATCCACAATCATTTTGCAGATATTGCAAATTTAGCGTCAACGACTGGATTAAAGCCTTTAATTTGTCATTTTTTCTCCTACTTTATTCATTTCTATAACTGAATGCGATCAAATAGAATGCAAACTTTGTCGCCTCTGCTGATGATCTTTTTTTCTTTCAGCTTTTATTGATGTTGTTGTATTTATATTAAAATCGTAATAAATAAAATTTTTCACAATTGTGTTCATTTGTCAATGTGTGTGTTTTTTTTTTTTTTTGGGTAAACTGCCTTCATCACATAATTCACATAAATCGTTTATTTTTCTTCAAAAGTATAATAAAAACAAATTAAAGAAAATGTTTAAGAATTAAAAGTTCAAGAATCCGTAAAAGATCGCTGTTTCGATTCGATTTTATTTCGACAGCTATGTGTCGCAGTCTTGGCGGTTTTTCAATGTGAAAAGAAGAGTGACAGTGGTGCTTTGTCCCCCTCCCCCTCCCTCTTGCGACGAGTCGTCTTTCGAAAAATTATGCGCTTGTCGTCGTTTCATTTTTTTACGTCTGTTGCCTTGCAATGAGCCGCAAACATGATTTTCTTTGTAGCATGAATAAAAATGGATTTTTTTCCATACCGCACACCGCTCAATAATCCTGTCTATCTCAAACTGCGAGCCGTGAATATGACAATTTTCTTTCCGATTTCGCTCTGGCTGACGAACTGACTCTGTCTGACTCGCAGAGAGTGTTAAAAATAGCAACAGTCGCTTCACGCAAAAGTACTTTGACATTTTTGCCCATAAATAATTAAATGTACGGTAGTGCAACGTTTTCGATTTTCATAATCATATTGAAGCAAATGAAGACTTGAAATTTTTTAAATTTTTTATGCAAGCGTTTTTTTTCCGACTTTTTTTTTCAAAAATTCTAAAATTTTTGATTTTCTCACAGCGATTCATAGTGGCACAGATGTCATTTTTATAGCGTATAGAGCAAGAGCAGCTCATTTGCATATCGAGCAAATAAATAACATCTGTACCTACATATAGAGAAACACCGATATTTTTCTTTCATATAGAAATTATAAATGTATAGATGTGTGTAGGTACTTCGAGCAATGCATTGAACACAACCACCACCCTTTTGTATAAAAGGATTTTAATTTATCTAAAAATTAACGTTTCGTTTTTGTTCGATATGGTCAAATTGTCATAATGAAACGAGAATTTTGTATTGATGCATTTCATACACACGGTAATTTATAGACAGAAACTTATAATTCCTTTTTTTTTTGTTTATTCAAAAAGAGGGTAAACAAAGCTCTCAAAATGGAAGAAATAAAACCTGATTTTAGGATTAACGTTGACTATATGAAATTTTTATGGAAGCTTAAATTTTGGGTTTTACTTTTCTAATATAATTATAAAAAATCAAATCAATTCCTAAATGAGATTGAAACTTCTGCAAGTTCTTGACTGCAAATCGATTTTTCGCGCAGTACTGTCTTGAGCAAGGAAACAAGTTTTTACGACGACATCTATAGTTTTTTTTCCACGTTCTAGCAAAATTTTTGCTTCAATATCTTATTGCTATACGAGTAATTCTACAAACATGGTTTACTTCGTATATTATTATGGAAAAAATTAATTTCCATATGAAAATTGTAAACCTTAATTGAGTCAAACATAGCCCTCAACATAACCCCGTTTCGAAATATTTTTCTTACAAAAAATGTGTTTCTCAGTCTCCTGGTGTGTCCCTTCTTGAAAGTGTATCCGTACTGGTAGACTAAATAAGTAATGCTTCTAAATATGTATGCAGAGAATAATGTACACTACATACAGTAATAATTTTTAATATTAACGACTCATCATCAATGTCGTAAATAACGTTAAAATTACTCTATATTTCATTTAAGATACATATATCCTATTGAATGTTGTGCTTAAGATTTTTGTCAAATCAGAACACATTGAGAATATTAGGAGTTCATATTCCGACCAAGTTACCACTCGTCACGGTAATTAGTTTAAGTACAATAGATATAATGTTGCATATCTCAAACAAATTCATATTCATGTTTCTTATGGCATCGGATAGCTTAAGAAATTACGCGTCTAATGAGCTACTCCAAGTCCTCTTATCTACTCTAAGGTATCTTATCTCGAAATGCATTTTTTTAAGATACGTCCTTTTCGCATCTGAGGGCAGTATAACTCTCTCATATTTTCATGCGACGTTGTTTTGTCATTTTTTAGAGAAATATTAAAAATATTATCAGTCTCCTGGTCTCCAGTTTTCTGAGAATTGCTTTCAGATAGTTGAAAAATGTCAGCTTTAATATAGAGCTTTCAAAATTCATTGACTAATAAATTTTATAAGATATTGAGGCAAAAATTGTGCTAGAACGGGAATGATTGTTCAAACAGAGTTTAAAATAATCTTTGAAAAAATAAATCTTCAAATATATAGGTTTTATTTTTGCTTCCAAAGAAAATACTAATATATTTTTCCGGTTAATTATTTGAGATATGATCAGCCGATAAATTTTACTAGACTTTATAATCTCAAAAATTAATTCCACGAAAATATCAGACTCCGTACCCCTCCGTCAAATCACATAACTTTTTGAAGTAAAATTCGTGTGGGCTCTAATGCTTCCGCAAAATTAATATTTTTATTAACAATAAGATAAGGAAGTCTCCTAAACGTATTGTCTCTAATATGATTTCTTCGCATCATAGCTGACAAATTGCAAGCTTTCTTATCGAATGTTGTCGCAAATAGTTTTTTTTATAACGGAGACAAACATTGATATATATGAGGCGCCCAGTTGCAAAACCGGCCAAGTTCAAAAAAATAAAGTTTTGAGATATTCCCATATATAAAAATCTAGACCATGTTTTATCTTTCTACTACAATGGTATTAGATTAAAAAAAAAATTTTGACAGAATTATTGCATTTTTTAAAGATATTTTGACGCATGGATTTCAAAACCGGCCAAGTTCATGAACTTGCTTTCAAAACTGGTCCAACGCCTTGGAATCTCAAAACCGGCCAAGTCCAGTGCATTGGTATCAAAACCGGCCAAGTCCACATTTTTTCCAACGCCTTGGAATCAAAACCGACCAAGTCCAGTTCATTGGTATCAAAACCGGCCAAGTCCAAAATAGTTTTCTTAAAAACGTACGCAAATAAAACTTGAAAAGTCTGATCTGACGTCGTTTGAGTAAGAAATCTTATAGGCTATCATGTGGGAAATACTTTTTAATTTTTCAATTAACATAGATGAAGATAAACGTTATTCGTTGTTTGTCCAAAAGTATGAAAAATTAACTTGGCCGGTTTTGAAACCGGGCGCCTCATATGATGATACTTGTCTTATCCTGGAAAAATCTTTCTACTTGTTCACCGATCACAATTTTGTCCACCCATTATAACATCTTAAGTCTTCTAAAAAATATATATGTATACTTAAGTCCTGAATTCGAAAAAATTGAGTTTATTTACAGATATTTCCATTTGTATGTGAATATTTTGATTTGATCGTAAAAGTAATGCGAAAACATTGATATTTTTTTAAATAACACGTTGAGATATTGAAAATGTACCCAGTGAATATTATATCATACCAAAATATTCAAAATATGAAAAAAGAAAACACATATACCACACGAAAGAAGAAAATGGGGCTTATTACGTCATTTTTTTCGCGTATAACTCCCGTCAAGTAGTTTTAGTTGAGAAAATATTTGCAAAACTACAAAAAAGTTTTCAAAAATAAATCTGGGATAAAAATGTGTACATAGCTATTTATCACTGTTTTTTTTTTTTCTCAAATCTAAATTATTTCCACAGAAGAACATCAAACTGAAAAAAATAAAATTCCTTAAAATGACAGCAAAAAACTACTTAAAATGCAGTGAATTGTGAAGGATATTAATTGCGATGTGAGCTCTTCGGCAGGGTAGCGTATAAAAACCGGAAAAGGATGCTTTTCGTATACATTTTGACTGACATACACAGGAAATTTTGTTATTTTTTTTTTTTTTTAAATTTTTATGGAATGATTTTATATCAAAGCTATGAATGTATATATGTACATATTTCTAAAAGACGTTCACTAGAGTGTTAATCAAATTGAAACCGGTTTAGGAACTAAAAAAAAAAAAACATGGCTGCTCTGCATTAATGAAATTATCTCTATTTCGACTGTGCTTTACGTGGCGCATTATCTCTTATAATTTTTTTTACTAAACTTTTTTTTTAATGTTGTATTTTTTACACATGCACGATATGTTTTTGTTGATGTTGTTTTTGTTGCTCAGTAAAAAAATAGTCGAAATGAGCATGCAAAGAGGGTTAATTTATTAGCATAGCCCAGAGCTAATCTCAAGTTAGAATTGTAAATGTATCTATTCCTTTGATTGTGTGCATGTGTATACAATTGACTGATAAGTTTAAAGGGTCAGGGGCGGTTTTTAGTTTTGGTCTTTTTTGAAAATGATTTTACAACAATGATTTCTGACACATGAGCACCGATCGATGATGTCCAGAGCTCATTAGAAAAGGGTTGAAAGCAAAAAACACATTCGGCCAAGTGATAAAACTATCCTGATAAATTACGAATAGTAGAGATAAGAGGAAATAAAATCACATAAAAATTCAAGATATCGCTATGCAGACCAAGCATACTTATTATGATAAAGCAAATAATGTTAAATATATTTAGCTAATTGTGTATGGCAGAGCCGTAGCCAGAAATTTGGCTTAGGGTGATTTGGGACCTATGTACATAGTTTCAAATCAGTGAGGAGAAGCATTAGCAGAAATTTTGCGTGTTTCTCACAATTTCTGAGAGGGGCTTGAGCCCTATGGTTGGCATGGCCTTGGTGTATACGAAATCAATAAAAGAAAACTGACAGTCGGCAGTTCATATCAGCATGATCGTCGAGCTTGGAATACAACTTTTTACATCAGACTTGGTTCGAGGAGATGTTTTACTCTCAACTTCCAGAAAAACTGAATTTAAGTGGACAAAAAAACGTAGTCTTATCGGTGGAAAAAAGTAATCAACTACATAATTCTCTTTCATAACTCAATTTTTTTTTTTTTTGTAGAGTTTCATGCATTCACTTTCTAACTTTTACTAATTGCTTACAAAATTTTACTAGAAATTCTGTATAAAAATCAAATCAAGTCATCAAAAATAGCAGTCATACACATATGTATGTATTTTGATTTCTGGCATTCTGTTCAAGTACATTATCGAAACCGAAATATTCTTTCATTTGGTACATTCTCAATATACTTATTTTTACAATAACATTTTATTCGGTTTAGTTTATTTTTATTGCATGTAACTTATGTGGAGTTCATCGTACATAATAAGCAATGCGAGAAGTTGTCCTCATGGGGAATATGTTACATATAAACTTAAAGTCTCCTATAGGTCCTACGATGTCACCCTGAGAACGTCAAAGTAAGTGGCACTTTTTGTTAATATTTTGCAAAGTTTCTCTTAAGCCGCTCATTTCATAAAAAAAAAATTATTCTGGTAGTTTTTGTAACCAAGGTATAACTATTTTTGAGAAAAATGTCTTACCAATTTGTAAAATCTACTTATTGATCCTTACGTATAAGACAGGACCCAATAAATGGTTTCAAGGTGGAGGAGAAGGAACTTAGGAGTAGTATTTTAGTAGGAGTATTTTAGGTGAAAATAGATTTTTTATTGTCATTAATAACTTCTATGTAATTTTAAATGTCAATAACGCACATAGCTATGTGTTTATAATTTATCATGTGATGATTTTCGAAGTAAATAATATTATAAATTTTAATTTTTGAGATTTCCTTGCTATTATTATCTCGAAAACCTCATTCGGATCAACATCCAAGTTCCCATGGATTGATAGTTTGACAAGTTTACTGAGTCTATCGTTGCCAGTTGAGTTTCGTATAAAAGTTTTATTTCTCTTCAGTGTCGAAAATGAGCTTTCCGAAGAATAGTTCATGCAACAAAATTTGCGCAAGTTTTCACAAAACTCGAGGTATTTATCTGAGACATAATGACATTTGCTCAGTGCCTGATATATCCATGGTTTCATTCCCGAGCAAGGCGCATTATCGACTTTTAGAATAATTTTCCTGATGATAATGTCAGAAGATATCTGGATTATTTAATTTAATTTCGTTTCGTTGTATTCTTGAAAATAAGCGATTAAAGGGAAATCTTGAATCCAAGTTGTCCTAAAAAAACCACATTTTTTTTTTTTGATTGACTTATATAGATAAGTTCTGCGATTTCATAATATTTTCGGGGGAAGGTTCGAGACCTATGGCTGGTTACGACTTTGATGGGAGACATACAATATATCAACATATGAGCTGGCATTCTCACGATTATGATTTTTTCATCTGAATGCAATACGTGGCGAACTTGACTTTGGTTATGAAAAATTGTACCAGATTTTATGTGTATAGGTATACTTTTTCTGGCTTATTTACTCCGACTTTCTACTGTTTAAGGGGAGGGTAACTTAATTCGTACAAAAACAGGCACATATTTGTGAAATTTTTCCAACAACACAGTCAAAATCTATTTATTAAAACCAATGGTAGACCAAAGTATAACATTTGAATAATATTTTGAAAAATTTTCAGGTAGAAATATTGAAAACTACGGCAATGGCAGCATTTTTTTGGAAGCGTCTAAGAAAAAAGTAGAATTGCGGTGCCCACAATAAGTCGGTGCTGGATCATCTCAAATCAGGAAAAAAAAAATTTTTTCGTTAGATAATCGATTTCCGCAGGTAACGCTGGGAGATTTTTTTTAAATTTTTAAATTTTTGGGAACACTTTGAAGTGAAAAACGCGATTTATGCAAAAAAAATTTCGCATAATTTGTTATTATAAAATAATAAATATTGACAAATTTGAAAATAAACTCTCCAGCGTTACCTTGTAAATTATGTACAGAAATAGTGTTCAAAATTTCAAAAGAATCGATGCAGTAGTTTTGAAGATACGGTGGTCACCGACTTTGAAAACGTGAGTTGTGGGAGAAACGCTTTAAAGTATGAGGCACGGTTGCTTAAACTGCTGGTTCTTCGTTGTTTTTGCTCCGATCCGTCTCAAATTTTCACACAATTTTCTTGAAAGGTTTCTCATTTAGATAAAAATATAAAAAAAGTGAAAAAAATACGTTACCCTGCCCTTAATCACTTCAACGTTTACGAAATTTGAAAATTTTATATTTTATAAAAATATTTTAAATTTTTAATATGTTACGTACAAATATCTCTCTTTTCATCAAAGTTCAAAAATGTTTAAAAATAGTTCAAATTCTTATGATCTTTAAATAAATGAGAATAAACTCCCAAACAAAACTGTATATCCTAGAAAAATCAGGTTCCTTCAGAATATAGATAGATATTCTTCATTTAATGAAGAATTTTTTGAAATTCAGATCGTTCCTTTTCCAAATCTCTAACCTCTCATTTGATATAGCTTGTAATTATTAGCTGATAATAGTACCTAAAGCCGAGAAAATCTAGCAAATCTACGGGCAAAACTAGAAAACCAAGCAATTTCCGTATAACCTGTAACTGCCACACTACATGTAAAAAAAATTTTTTTTTTTGTTCATCATTGTATTTATGAAAGCTACTACACCCGCGCTTTTATTGAAATTTTATTCAACACGACAAAAAAAAAACACAAAACTTCCCCCCTAGAGACCAATATTGATCGTCTAACAATAATAAAAAAAAAGACTAAAGATCATGATCTCAATTCTATATTAATTTTCAAACGGATGCTGTTGTTGTAGTTTTTTTTTTTTGAGAGGGGGGGTATTTTTCGAAATTTCCGCGCTGACAAATTCATTTAATATTATTAATTTTGAATGTGCCATAATACATTAAATATACATACATACAAAAACAACAAACTGACTCATGCACATACTACAGAAACAGTAGTCAGTTAGTCAGTCACACGAATAGATATGTATGTAGATACTCGTACACTTGGATATGCCGTTACTGTTGTTGTTGTTGCCACTTTTTTTTATGTGGGTGTTATTGGAATTATTATTATTTCGATTATTGACGCGTTTGAATTTTAATTAGCGCTCTAGTTTTTCTTTTATTAGCGTTAACTGTGAGCAATGTTTTTTTATTGTTTTCGTTCATTTACCATTTCTTCTGTACTTTGTGAGATATTGCTTATGGTACTGAACTGACTGACTAACTGTCTTACTGTGTGTAACGCTATTTGTAAAGCATGTCTAGACATAAATTAAACAGTTTTTAATTTGCATAAATTATTTATTTTATTTATGATTTTCTTGACGATTTAATTGAGTTGTTATTTAGATTTTGTTGTTAAGTCGATTCTAGTAATTGATGATCGATCGAATGTGTGGAATTGAAAATTAATCTTTCATACAAATTGTGACGAGCGTAAGAGATGATATGCTTTAATTAAAAATCTTTTTGAAAGAGCAAAATAAAACAAAAATTCTGGCTTCGAACATTTTTTGCAATTTTGGTAACTTGAAAACCTATTCTGCTCTCATAAGAACAGAGGAAGTGAGTTTCGAAAAAATTGATGCTTGATCGTATTCTCGAAATACCACTGAAATTGAGACCGAAGAAATTCTCTTAGGGAATAATTTATATGCACCCAAGAAAAAATTCAGGATAGTGATAATACGAATCATTTTATACGGATTTTGAACTCATAAAGTACCTAAACAAAAACAATCACAATTTCTTATCAAATTTATTCAGAAAAACATTAAAATTATAATGAAATCGATATCAATCTGAAGCGGAAGAAGTATTGCTGTTATAAGTTTTCAGTATTGTTTTGCTAAGTTAATCAGTTTATATTATTCAGTGCTATGATTCGATATTACTTTTTTGTTACTTACATTGTACATACATATACGATATCAAATGTATGCAAGTGTTTAGAAGCAAAGACCCAGCAGGCAAATGAGCAAGGCCTGCCTCAGAGAAGGCCTGCTAGCACTGCTGTGATTATATAAGGACTTCTTCAAACAAGGTTTTCATGCAAATAAAAATACAATCACAGAAGGCATGATATGCCTTCCCACAACAGACGTGCTATCATTCCTTATATTAGAAGGCAAAGAAGAAGGACCCCATTTACTTTAAACCTTTTCTGTTTCTTTTTTATTTCATGTATTGTAATGTTTTATGATTCGGCATTACTTTTTTGTCATATGCATTGTACATATACGACATGAAAACTAGACACATGGTTAGAAATTAAGAGAGGTGTGCATATTGCCAGGCTAAGTCTTCTGTTTTTTCATGTTATGTTATTGGAGGTAGAGTTTTGAGTATTCTTTGTCAAATTGTAAATTAAGAAACATCACAAAAAAAAAAAAAATCATTAAAAAAATATCAACGCAAGTGAGAAGGCGCGGATAAAAAAAAACAATTAAAATCTAGAGTCTTTACGATGTATTAAAATTTAATTTTTGTCTAGTACTTCTGAGAGTCCTACTACGGTAAGCGGTCTTAGAAAGCCTACTTAGGAAAGGCCTGTTTTCTTGGGACATTTCATATAAAGGAGGGTGGAAGGCCTTATACTTACCAAGGAAGGGCTTCTAGAAGCACTGTTAGCTCCTGCTCTTGTCTACTGGGGAACGATGACAATGTTGCCAGGCTTGCAGTGCTATGTTATGTTAAGTTTTAAGATTAGTGTTTGTATAATCGTTTTCAACTATCAATTGTATATAAAAAATGTCACTATACAAATAATAAACAGATCTTAGAATGAAACTGGAATCCTCCCAGATCTATATCTGATGACGTTTCAAATATTGTAAAAATTTTACATTTTTCTGAGAGTATAATTTTAATACTGAATCACTAGCAAATAATACGGGTTTCCCTATGGACGACTTTTATAGGTAAAAAAGATCATTTTAATACGGAAAAATCATAGTTTTTTTTTGAGTGTATTTGAACTAAGATACCGGTATTTGGCGTAGTTCATTACACGCGTAATTTCTTAAGATATCCGATGTCATAAGAATCAAGAATATGCATTTTTTTGAGATATCACTTTCGGGCTTCTGAGGGCAGTATTCTAAATACCTACATATTCTATTCAAAGCAATGTTTCACAATTTTCATAAGGCAAATAAGCTGACACTTTGAATACATTATTAAGAATGCTTCTATTATAAAATCATTATTTAAAGAAAGAAAGTTTTCAAAAAAGCCTATAAAATAAACTATTCGTTTAAGCATTCAAATTGATATAACAAAAAAAAATCGCTTATTTGAAATTACCATTCAATTCTCTAAACAAATCATCTATTTGTTGCCATTGTTAGCAATTTCTAAGCCTTCTCTTTCTTCAAACTTCTCGGTAACTAACAATTTGTTTCTTTAAATTTTTTATTTCTTTTTTCTCCTCATTAATTGCGCATCAATTAAACAACAACAACAACTTAATATGCCTAATTGCGCCTCATAGTTCAATGAAAAAACGCATAAAATACCGTCTCAACTTCAGTCCATCAATTCAGTTAGCGATGCCCCATCATCCAGTTGAAATCTTGAGAAACCTGTCCGTGGTCGTCATCAACTGCAGCTTCTTAGATTTTTAGCCAAAGCCTCCTCATACAATATCTATCTGACAATTTGACTTGCCGGCGTTTTGACTGATCCAGCTTGACGATCTTCCGTCTGGTCTGAACAAGCAAGCCACTGAGTGAGTGAGCGAGTGAGCGAACGAACGAACGAGTGAATGACTGACTTGTCAGTAATTTGTGCAGCTCAATATTTCAGTCGATATCTTATGAGTTTTTAATTTCAGGTTAGGTTCAACCTCACAAAAAATACCATGAGAGTACATCAAAAGGCAGCATTTAAATGGTTGGCTCATCAATCGTATTTCCTTTTTTCGCTGGTTTCTTTTTGTTTTGTTTTATTGTTTTTGTTGCTTCTTATTGTATGCTATATAGAGTTTTTCATTTCGACTTCGAATGCTGCTGCTGCTGCTCTCTTTGTTTTTAGTGGCGGTTTGCATCCTGTAATCCTAAAGTGCACCTTTTTGATTGTGAAAAGGACAAATCACTCTGCGTGTGTAGGATATTGAATAAAATATCATTTTGTCCACACCCTTTATTTTTTCATTTCCAAAGTAAAGGTGGTTGCGTGAGTGTAGGTACATATATGAATACTACGTGGTATATCTCTTTGAGTATGGAACATGCGTGAATGAGTAAGTGAGGATGTTGCATGTTGGCGTCTTTTGCTTTGTGTAGTTGATGAGTTTTAACATTTTGTATTGGCATCGAGCACTGATCGATAAATGTGCAAAAAAAAAATGTGAAAATAAAAATAAAATTATGCAGCTTCAAGCGAATTTTCTGTAGAATGATTTTTAATTTTTATTAATAGTACAAGCGCAGACAGACATTAAAAAGAAATCATCATTATTGGTAGAATAAGAAATATTAGTGTGAGAATCAGTCGCAATACAGCAAAATATAAGAAATTTTAAAATGAAACGATTCGAAATAAAAAACCGCATAGAGTCAGAGATCCTTAATATGGCTGTTGATCTGTGAACGGGGTCATGGACAGGGGCGAGTTCTCGCAGTTTATTGTAGTTAGTATTGAAAATAAGGATAAGGATGCTTAAAGGCATTATCAGTAATTTGCCTGTGATCAATCCAGGCTCCCAACCAAAGGAAAAATCAGCAGATAAAGCAATGTTCATTACAGTTGCGATCGAAATTCTATTTAAAATTTTTAAGTCAATTTCAACTAAAGATAAGTTCTGCAACATATCGCCTTACTCAAATTCGCTTTACTACAGCCAGCAGGTCATTAATGCGTTACGGCCTTGGACAAGCCTGGCAGTTATTTTTTCGGAAATATGTATAAACAAAACTTCTCCTAAACGGAATGGTTACAAACAGGGTTGTTACTTTTTACCATTTCAAGAAAGAATTATTTTATGTTGGGAAAACCGGGGATTCCTTCTAAATGATCTTTTGTAGAATAGAATTTGAAACATACAGTTGAACTGTGTTCTCATCATTCCTTATGATCGCGGAGCAAAAATTCCTATTCTGTTTCACCGAAACGTCAATGTGAATAAGCACGATTTTATCTGATTTTAAGTGGGTTTTCATGTGCCAAAATAAAAGCATAGAGCTCTTCTATATGATGAGAAAGAAACAAAGCCCCTTAAAGTCAATTTCATTAGCAAAGCAATTATAAAACGAGAAGGTAATCTCTAATAATTCGGAGTCACCGCCAGCACGTGTGAACCCTTAATTTTCAAGAGGTAAAGAGGATATCTAGTTAACTCAAAAACACTTGAAACAAAGGACTATTTTTCTGCTAGCGGTGGAATGAAGAGACCCAAGACATATCAGTCGTAGTTGATCTTTTGTGAACAACAGTTAGTCGGGTACTTTTGTATATTAAATAATAGTGCTATTCATCTCAACGCGCAAGTTCCGCATTTTGTGCAAATAGGCAATTTTGCGCGGTGTGTTTCATGAATGCTCCTTCGAATATCGATGAGCATGTCATTTTTTTTGTGAGAGAATCGTATGGGAAAAGAGAATGAGATATACAAAATCTGTAAGCAATAAATTTTTGCTGAGAGAATCGTGTGGGAAAAGAGAATGACAACAAAGGCGCAGCGCCAGTAGATGAATACCCATAATGTATTTATTTGTGAATTATCTACACTTATTTTATAACCTCTTCAACCCCTAGAATTGACTCCCTGCATGGGTGTTTGCTTCGGTATGCAAAGCTTAAAGCCTAAGCAGCTGCAGTAACATCTTACAGCTATCAAAGACTCATCTTAAATGTTCACTAAGTTCTTGCACCATATTTTCTTAACTAATCAGTGTACGGAAATGAGATTTTTCTCAAGTTACCGGTATCAAAATCAATTTCTTTACATTTTTCGTGAAAATTTATTGCAAAATTGCAAGAAAACAACAAAGAATCATTGAAAATTGGAGCAAGTTTACTTGCGGTGAGCTCAAATTCTACTTTTGATTAAATTATTTTGATAGTTCTTTTTTTTTTGCTGTTGTTGTTAAAAATGGGTCAAGTTTATTTATAAATTTATTGTTTATGTTGTATTAAATGAAAATCAGCAAATATCAATAGCAAAACAAAAACCACAAACAAAATACGGAAATAAATTAACTACCAGTAAAAATTGCAGCAGCAAGAAATTGCAAAATTTTCAATTGCTTGCTGCTACTACGACTCGAAGTTGCTGTTGCTGCTGCTGTTTGATTTTTGCATGCAAAGCATTTTGCTATGACGATATACTCGAATAATTAAGTAATATATATTAAAGTTAGCAATTTTTTGGCTTAAATGTTATGCTTAAGTTTGTGTACTTGAAATTTAAGTATTATGGCAATTTAACAGGTGTTTTCAATATTTTGCTTAAGTGGTTTAATGTGCTGTAGGCAGCGCATTTTTTACATGCTGTGCTGTGGTATGTGGCTCACAAGCGCGGCATCGTTGTCAACAGGAAAAAATTATTTAAGTCATTTTTTGAAGCGTGCAAAGTCAATGTTTTTATAAGTAAATATAAGAAAGAAAAAATAGGTACCAACAAATAAAACTGCTATATAGTTTTTCATGATGATTTTTGTTTTCTGTTTTTTGTTGCGGCGCTGCCTGACTTCATCTTTTTCTTCTGTTTGAAAAGCGTGTTCATGTGCCAAGTGTCTGGTTTGGGAGTCGTCTTGAAAACTCCGGTTGCTTGCTGTGGTTCCAGTGCTTGAGTGTCTTAATGACAGTATTGGCTGATTGAAAGGCATTAAGCCATGCTTTCGAGCGTCTGTTTCAGCAGTGTCTGTATGTTGTTTTAGCTGTCATTCATGATATTGCATGGTAGCCGCTTGTTTCGTTTTTTTTTGCAATTTTTGCTGGATGTTGTTTTTTTTTTCAAAATTATGTGATTTTGGATATGTGAATTTTGTTGGGATTCAATATCTATTTGTACTGAATATTTATATACATACATATATTTTAAAAACAAAAAAAAACTTTGCCAATCACATTCTAAATTTGCTTTCCTATTTTACACTCAAAAGAATAGTTACTCGTGGAATTTTACACTGTCGTCTAAGGTTAGAAAATTCTATTTCTACTCTTTTAGTTAAAAAATTCCACAAATTCTGTTTCAGTTTCAACATTGTCCAGAGACTCAAGTGCAATACTGCTCGATTCACATATTTGCGGGACAGGATCTCAAATCGTCGAAATTGTACTACAAAATTAGTATAACATCTCAGCTTTAGTTTACTTGTTAGATTTTACCAGATTAATTATTCCTGATATGAAAATCGACGAGACCAAACATTTAATTTAAAATATTTTTGGATATCTACTCTATGTACGTAAGAATTTTTCAAGGATTGCACAAATTGGTGGAAATGTTTCTGGCCTTTTCGAAAATATGTCTCGAGCTGTTTATTTCTTTTAAAGTAAAGTTTAAAATTATAGATAAAACTTAAATAAATGTACTGTTCGTATTTTCGCCGATGACATTCAATTATACAGTTCCAGCTCTAATCGCACCTTTTCCGACTGTGTCGTCGAAGTTCAAGAAGATCTATTATCTGTTTCTAGATGGGCTAGTGCTAACCATATTTCTATTAATTCACAGAAAACTAAAATCCTTACATTCGGTGATGCTTACAGCATTGATACTTTTAGTAATATATCTTTTAACACCTGCTCCGTAAGCAAAACCGACTCTGCATCCTTTATCGGGATAATTGTTGAGCCTAGTCTGAAGTTTGACAGACATATCAATCAAGTTATTTCTCGCGTTAGCTTTTTGCTTAAAAAACTTTACAGCTTAAATTTTTCCCTCCCCTTCAAAATAAGACATCTTCTAGCATATGCTATCTTAATGCCACATTTATACTATGGCTTAGAAATTTACTCTGGTACAAATCTGGGCAACCTGCATAGACTGAACTTGTGTTTTAACAGAATAATTAGGGTTGTCCACCACCTGCGACCTAGAGATCATGTTTCTGATTATGTACACCAATTTCTAGGGTGCTCATTCGTAAACCTTATTTCAATGCGATGTCTATATTATTTCTATTGCTGCATAAAATACCAGCAACCTGCATATACTATTAATTTATTTTCTTTTCTTAATACGCGAAGGAACTGTCAGTTGCGAATTCAGCCCTTTTCTTCTACCTACTTTGAGCGCTCTTTTTCTATAAGAGTAGCAAGACTTTGGAATCATCTGCCACCTCATCTTAACCCTTTAACGGGCAAGACGTTCTACAGAAGGTCTTTGTTTATGCTTTTATAAATCAAGTATTTGTCGCGCGATCGGACATGCACTCATTTTTATTGATTGAATGCACTTAACGGTTTACACGACAAAGTTTTGAACGATAAGCTTATTTGGTTTGGTAGCTACAAGCATTGAAGTGAGAAACAATAGTGAAAACAGACGCATAAATTATTTTGAAAAATAATAAAATTTCAATGATAAAAATAGTGTTTAGTAGCTAGATCGAGTCGAGAATTATGTTGGAAAGTATATATATAATGTATTTGCTTTCATAATTTACGCCTGATTTGATATTGGATAAAAATTTACCGGTGTTTTTGTATATTTTGTAAAGACCGTTTTTTGACGGTCTTGCACCTGGCTACCGAACCAATAACAATTTTGGAAATCGGACTTCAAATTTGAGTTTCTTGTACCAATATCATTCGGAAACCAAAACTTCCGAGACAAAAATTTAGCTATTTTTATTTTGCCCGTTAAAGGGTTAAAATTTTTTCATTACCTCCTAGAGACTTCAAGAAGCTTGCCTTAGTACATTTGTCGCGTTCTGAATCATAATTTTTTGCTTTTTATAAATAAAAACTACTTTTTCTTTTTGTCTTATGTTTCTTAAGTGTTCATCGCTCACAATTGATCTATAAAGTGTAATCCCAATGTCTTTCCTATTTATATTTTCCAGAAGACTGTGCGTTAGGTTTTGTCAATTTTTTTTTTGTTTTTATTTAAGTTTGCTAAATTTTGAAATTTATAAAGCGTTTTAAACTCCTATCAATATAAGGACCTTGCATGGGCATTTACATAATTGAATTATTGAATAAATAAATTTAACATGTAAATTTAACATGTAAATTTAACATGTTCCGTAAGTACCGTTAAAAGACAGGAAATATGAGTTATGTTTCTTCAAATTTGAAAATATGTTTGAATGATTCTTGAAGTTTAATAAATAAAATCATTAGGTTCAAAGATTCTTAAAATTATTTTGGAATGTAAGTCGACCTAAGGATTACGCTCAAAGAATTTTGAGAAATTTTGATGAGGATGACTGAAAGTTCGTAGAAATCCTGAGTTGGAACCATTTCAGATAGGTTAATTTTCCAGATCCCTAAAATACGTACAAAGGTAATGTGTTCAAGAAGCAAGAAGTCCAATTTAAAATTTGAATGTATGTTTTCAAAATGATTGTTCCCAATTTTTTTGGTAAGATTAATAATTGAAAAATCATTTTACAACTTATTCCGTAGTTAAAATTATTTATTAAATTAAAAATTCTAAATTTTCTTTGTATTAAAGCTGAATTCTCTTGTTAAATTCACATGAGATTAACTTATTTTATTTAAGTAAAAAAAAAACTTAAGCGAAAAGTAAATTTAATTTTATGGTAAGGGTTTTTTTTCGAAGCGGTTTTTGAAAAAGTAATCAAAACTAGCCTCTAAAAGTTTTCACCGTTTAAGAAACGAATCTTTTTTAATTATTTCTGGAGAAAATTGATCAAATTTTTAAAAATTGTTGAAACTCTTACTAAAAGTTCTACCTTAAAAATCAAACATAACCGAGTGATGGTAATTATATCCAAACATATTTTTCTGTTTCTTCAAAAACTGGCTGAAGTAGCGAGATGACAATTGGATATTTTTGGTTTGCACCCTCTGTTTCGTGTAGATAATTTTTTTCCTGATCTAACTGTACAAATTAAAGTTCAAGTACTTTCGAAAGATTGGCTATGTTAATGGCGGTGCAAAAGGTATTGCCGAAATGTTCAATGTGTAATTTTTCGAAAATTAAAACAAAACGCTCTCTGAAGTTCACCGTTTTTAAAGCGAAAAATCCTCACCTTTATTTTTAAATTATAAAAAAAAATATGCATCTTCAAAACATTTATTTTTGATTTTAGAATTTTCGAAAAATAATTAAGACTATTAGAAAGGAAGTTAAAAAAATCTATCGAAAGCATCGACTAAGAACGATAAAAGCACACCATAATAATATACACCATATCGAGTTTTACAACAAATTTCAAGAAAAAAAAATGCTTCAGAAAAAAAAAACGCATTTCGCGGAAATCAGGTAAGGAAGTTCTACAGCTCATACAGTTAATCGTATATCATATGCCTTCATCAGCGGTGAATGCGGGGGGTAATTTTGGAAGCATAATCCCTCTAAGTCTGAGAAAATTGCATTAATCGACACTGACGTTTCGATATTATAGAAAAAACGTACTGAAAACCCCTTCCATTTTTATTTTTGTGTTCACCTTTGCACGTCATATTTCGTGAAAATACAATTTACAGTTTATTAGATATTACATCATGATTTTGAGAATTTTTGTTTTGCCGTCGGCAAATTAAATTTTCGAAAAAAGCGCTTATTATTTTTTCACTCTACACTTTGTTAGTGAAACAGAATTTTGCATGAAATTCAATATAAACAAATTTACGATGCAAAAGCACGTTATTATTGCAAACTGATAGATGATCTTAAATAATTAACAAAACATTTATAGACAGCTATCAATAAAGTAGCATCATTACCAGCGCAGCCAATTCTATACCAGTTTCATATTCATGTTGATATCTCCCATCAAAAACAATAATGAGCAGACATCGATTTCAAGGAAATGTTCCACATAAAATAAAGTTCTTGGAAGTAACGCGTGTTAGTGGATAGTTGGAGAAGCGAGACGGCCAAAGCTAAAATAAGATCTTCAATAAAAAGTTGAAGCTTAACGAGTATTTGATTATTTATTAATGACACGATTGAGTTAAATTGTTTTGTAAGTAAGAAACAGCTAACGAAGTTTGCCAAGTTTAAGGAAAACAAAAAGTCACTCAGTGTAAACAAAAAAAAAAAAACAAGAAATTGTATTGCAAAAAGATATATACTTTTGTGGATACACACATAAAATTTGGAGTTTATTTACTTTTGTAGATTAAAACTGATAATGGAGTAGATCAATTTTTTAATAATTGCAATTTTATTTATTTTAACATTTTTTTTAAATTTATATAAAAACTGTAAAATTGATAGGATAATTTAAATTTAAATATCAATACAAATCGTTGTTTTCAAGTATGCCACACAATGTCATAATTAACTTCAAAAAGAAGTTTTTGCCACAAGAATATGTAAAAGTAAAAAAATTGGCACTTTTCTTTCTGGAACATAGGAATATTGAGCTCAAGTGAAATACAAGTAGGTACGTGCTGCATTTTTGGATCAAAGCCAATTTGTCTGCGGTTAACATAAGCGGGCCAGCATAATGCTGAAATATTAAGGATTTATAACAAACAAAAAAAAACAGTTTGTCTAGACACTGAATTTTCAACTTCAAAAATAATTTCCAAATTGAGTTGCAAAATCTAAGAAAATTGACTTAAATGAGCATCACATCTGAGCGAAATTTGTGACGATTACGAATGCCATCAAATGTCAATTAATTAAAATTACTATCGGTTTTTATTTTTATATATTTTTTTATTAATTATTTATTTGAACAAGTCAACAAATGATGTCATTAGTTCGCACTGAAATGTGCTAGAAATAAAAATTACAAATCAATTTGTTAAAAAAAAAAAATTTCTAGGCATAAATAATTGAATTTTCAATTACTTTTCATTTGCGCACGCAAACTCAATTAATTGCAATCGTTTGATTTTTATACATATACTGATAATTTAAATTATAAAGATTATAAAAACAAACTAAAAATAAGTTTGCAAGAAAATAACTAAATTTTTGAATTTAACGAATCTCTAAAAGTTTCACAGAAAAATGTAAATGTTTGAATTACAAACTTCTTTTGCCCTCAAATGTTGAACTTTTCCCTCTGTTATTGGAAAGAGTTTTAACCCTGCGTTCATAACAATGGGTCTGGCAGACCTACTATTTAATTTATTTAATTTATTAATTTAGTGTGATTAAATGACTAGCGGCAATATATATTGCACATATTTAGAGAATAGTATATATATATAGTCTATGTAGAACAAAAAGTCACTACATATCTACATTTTTATATTTTTGAGTTATGCTGGTTTAAATAAACATTTTATCAATATAAATTCAATGCGACCCAAATAAATCTTTTGAATAATATACGTTCTTTGCTATTAACTATTAAATAATGTACACGGCTAAAAAACAGCATTAATTTTTATACTAACATCGGCTTAAGGGTCGTTTTAGGTATAAATTTAATAGCTTTTCAACATATAAAAATACCAGCTGTACGGAAATCTAATAATCTAATAAGACATCATCATTCTGTAGCCGAGCTAGCTAACGAACGGGGTCACATTCAAACCATTCCAGAAATTTATGAAAGACCCAAAATCTAGGAACCCTGACAAAATGAAAATCCAAATAAAATTTTTATGGAAAAATTTTGTAACTATACTCGCTAATCTCATTAAGAAGCCCAGGTTCGAATTCCAATAGTGGAAAGTACATTTTTATTAATTTTTAAATTTAAGTGAGTAAAATATGGATATGATATGCAGATAAATTTGTTTTTGTTTTGCATGGAAGAATTATCAGGTTAATTACCTGTTACCGGTCGTAACATTATTATCGAAGTGTTAAGGCTTCAAAATGTCGCCCCTAAAAATTTGCCACTACACGAATATATTTCAAATGGTTACAAAAAATGTTTTCAACATGATTGTATAGTTTTTTTTTTTTAATTTAAAAGTTAATCCTTTTTTATAGATTTCTTTAGTAATTACAGTGAAATTCCCCATAACCGGACACCCGCCGTCGCAGTATTTTTCTCCGGTTATTGGAGCGTCCAGCTATCGGAATTAATTTTGTATGGAAAAGTTAGTGAGTGCCGCTGAAATATGTCCGGTTATGGGGGCTGTCCGTAATGGGGAATTTCACTGTATACATATATGTATGTTCCGATATCATTATTTTTTTAAGCCAAATTTCAAACTGTTAAGAAAAATGTTTGTATTGTGACATAACGCCCAAACTAAATTTTGTCCTAACGCCCATAACTCAATTAATTGATGTTCAAAATTCAAATCAGAATAAAAATATAAAAATCAAATTGAAAAATTACATAACGCCCAAATTTATTATGAAGACATTTGTTATTTACAAATTTGGGCGCGATGACTTCAAAGTTGTGAGTTATGATTAAAAGTTTGGGCGTAATAACGTTTTGTATTAGAACTTATAAGATTTTGTACATTCTCGATTTCAAAACATATTGTCGTTGTACAAAATGTGTCAGAAAACATTTTGTGTAATAGAAATATTATAATAATACCATATTGAGTCCAATAAAGCTGTAATGGCCTTATTGCACTACACAAAATTGTTTTATGACTTGGTCAAGATGTACTTTTATTTGAGTGCTATGACGTTTTTAAGTTAAGTTTTCGGCAATGTAGTTAGGCGTAAAGACATTTAATCATTTGAGCGTTGGGATCAATTTGAAGTATCATATCACCCAAAAATATCATAGTACCCAAAGCTTGATTTAAAAATGTCACAAAACCCAAATTATTTTGCGTATCGATTTTTTTTGAAAAATTTTTGGGTGTTTTGACAAAATCGTGTTTGGGCGTTATGTCATTGGTGGTTTTGCTACAGCGCCAAAAATTTTATCAAAGCCTCTTTAAAAATACATCAATGATAGATAGTTAAATTAACCCTTTCATGCAGTTTATCAAAGATTTTGATTTTGATCATATCTTTCAAATTAAATAGACGAACTAAGATTGTCTTATAATCAAATGTAATTGCAAGTCGGCAAGTAGGGTATCCGGAAAGGCGTAACTACCTAAACGTTTAACAAAATGCAGCCTACAGCGAAAGATTTAAGGGGGAGAAAAATTTTCAATCTCTCGATATATAATAATGATTATATTTTTGAGCCTATGCAAAGCCGTCTTTGTACAATAATTCTATGGTTTTATAAGCGTTGGGGGAACCCCATCCTCCATTAAACTTTACAACTAAAAATATTTGTTTGGGTATGCAGAACATGTATCAGTGCCAGAGTCAAATTCAATTTAATTATTCATGTATTTTCTAGGGTTACAAACACACCTACATATACTATCTCGAAGTAAGTATCTAAATTTGTTGAGGCTAGCTGTGAGTCCATTTGACCGACTTTATATAAACTGCAACATTTTTTTAATACTTCATATTGCAGTCGCTTATTTAAAAAACGCGACCTGAACGCGAAAAACGAACAGCAAAAAACGGGAGCGTTTCGGAAAAAACTGTACAATTCAAACCACTTTTTAAGGCATTTGGGTTAGATTTTGAGCAAAACACATTGGATTTCTGGGGTCATTTACATAAAGAATTCTAGTTAACTCAATTTCATAAAAAAATCGATCGGTTCACGTTTTGGGAACATGCGGCTCATTCGCAACTAATATTTGTTTTTTTTTTTGGAGCAGTTACACCATTAATTTTTGAAATTTTGAAAATTGTTGGAACGCACATTTCGAATAAAATCAGTCGAATATTCACGCAACAAAACAATTATTCCGGCTTAAAGGTATTGTAACTATTTTATTTATATGTACATAAATACATACATTATTAATAAAAAAAAAAGGAATATTCACGCACCAAATGCACAAAAAATTAAAACTATAAGAACCTTTTCAAGAATTTAAAAAAGTTTTAGTCAATTGAAATTATTTACGGTCACCAAGGCGTGAAAATGGGCTAAGTTTTCAGGTTGCCCTTTATTCATAGGTAGATATGGGATTTCTTTTTGATCTGACGAAATAACATAAGGGAATTTCTTTACGGAGGCCCCATTAGTTGTAATTTATTTATTTTTTACGAAAAAAAAAATCAAAAGATTTTCAAAAATTTCAGTCACATGAGAATCATAAGTGCACCGTTGAAAAAAAAGTTACCTGTTGCCAAAATTGTGCCAGTAAATAGATTTGCTCCTTTTTGAATAACCAATCCATTGATTGAACAGCCGTCAAATCCATATCGGCTGTCCCGGCTGTTTGTGGCAATGTTGGCTGCATTCGGCTGGGCTACTGCTGCTTTGGCTGCTCCTCAATTAACGTGAAATAAAAACAAAAATTTTATTTTTTTTTTTGGAAGCAACACCACAAAAAAAAAATTGCTGCCTAGAGACCAAAGTTGTCAGCCTATTTTTCTGTTGCAGTATTTTCTTTAAACCGGATTTTGAAATGTTAAATTTTTTTGCGTTGCCATGTTTTCTTAACACGAAAAAAGCCAAAATAAATGTATTTGTTGTGTAGCATAATTTATATTTTGATTTTTTGAATTTTATTTTTTTTTCTAAAATTTTTTCACAAAATCACTTGCTGCATCTAAGAATGCATCTTAGCTTTCTTAAAACTGCACATTTGTTGCAATTTGTTGTTCAACACACTCACACACACGGATGCACTTTTTGAATTGCGGTTCTAGTGTTGTTTGTTTGTTAAATTTTAAGCAGAATTTTATTGTTGACTTTTCAACTGCCTTTTGATTTTTGTTTAAATATTTTCACATCATTTCTGGTTTGTTTTCTAAAAATTTTTCTGCTTCACTTTATAGCACTGTGTTTTGTTGTTATCATTTTATTCTTTAAATTTCTTTTTTTTAATGTAAAAAACTTTTTTTGAAATTTAATAAATTTTCTTTAAATCGCGTCGCGAAGTCTGCGGTTCCATTTTTTTCTCATTATCATACTTTTAATTAATCGTTTCTGCATTTTTTTGCTTCACATCTGATTGAATGTCGTCGTCATTTAAATCTCAAGTCAGTTATGGGTTAATCGACAGTGGGACAGACGGATAAACAACCAGCGCAACACTAAACCAATAAGATGTTGCCTGTCACGAGTTCAGCTGATGACTGAACAAATCGAACCCAAACGTAACACACACAACCCTCGACAGCGACGTAGACGGCCGACAGAACAGCAACAACAACAATACAATAACGCAGCGACGACAACGGTGATGGCGACGTTGATGAGCGCTCATTGAACAACGCGCTCACTCGCTATGTGCTGCCGTTGGAGCTCCTCACTGCACTCCACATAACACTGAGCAAACAAATTAAAAGAAAAGCTGCAATAAAAAAAGGAAAATAACAAAAATCCGAAACCGATTTTTGTTTTTTCGCTAATTTTTTCTTAGTTCATTCGTTTTAAGTTCTCGCTCTCTCACTCTCAATTTGTATTGCCTATGCGCACCGCTCTCGAATTGTGCTTTTTCACCAATTTTCCAAGACATGTTGGCAGTTGGTTTTTTATTGCTGCTATAATTTTTCTTTTTTCTTCGATTACGAATTTTTTTACACACACGCGAATTGAACTCAATCTTATGCCAACCTTTACCCTCCCCCCGAACGACCTGCTGCAAGAGTTACAACAAGCTACAAATACAAATATTCAATATGAGCGCAGGCTCTCTCTCTTTCTTTGTCAATGCTTTAATCGCGTGCTCGATTATTTATTTGTTTTTTTCTTTTTCCATTGACTCTCTTCTTTGGGTCTGACTTGCTGTTTCGTTCTAACTGCCGTTAAGTGAGAAAAAAAAAAACAAATACGAAAAAATCTCAAGCTATGAAATAATTTTTTTATGCGTTTCGATTTCGATTTTTCCGGCGTCGATTTGGGTTTTTTTATTTCTCTTCTTTTTTTTATTGTTTATTGAGTCGATGCCTGTGCAGTAGTGAGAGTTTGGTTAGAGAGAAAGCATAGTGTGGTAGTCAAGAATATCAACTACATACAAGGTGGTTTGTAAAAAGTTTTTGGGATAGAGCATTGAAGCAGGTTCTGAACTAAATATCGGTCCATTTAATATTTTCTTTGGGAGGTTTTTTGGTTGGAAATTGATTGAATAAATGGAATTATTTACATCAAAGGCGGCCTTAGGGGCTCTAAGATCATGGAGCCCGTAGCGATAAAATGCATTTTAACTGTTTTTGTAGCGTCGCACAGTGTTATATTTTGAGAAAAAATGGACAAAATCAAATTCCCGTCGATAACAATGCCCAAAAAAAACGAGGTCGGTCTCATTCGAAAGGTGATTTCATGCTTTTTTTAGAAAAATTGTCCCGAATCGAGATCCCAGCTTTGGGCATTTCTCAGAAATGCCCAAAATATGGTCTTTTTCACTTTTAGACAGTTTTTTCCCAATTTTAGTACAATTCTGACTCGTATACATATTCGATGATAATTTACTTTGAAAGTCGAGAGTATATATATATATATATATATATCTTTTAAAACTAATTCGTTAAAAAAAAAAATTTTTTTTCGTATTATAACTAAAAAAATGACAAAAATTATCGACTTTCAAAATAAATTATCATCGGATATGTATACGAGTCAGAATTGTACTAAAATTGGGAAAAACTGTCTAAAAGTGAAAAAGACCATATTTTGGGCATTTCTGAGAAATGCCCAAAGCTGGGATCTCGATTCGGGACAATTTTTCTAAAAAAAGCATGAAATCACCTTTCGAATGAGACCGACCTCGTTTTTTTTGGGCATTGTTATTGACGGGAATTTGATTTTGTCCATTTTTTCTCAAAATATAACACTGTGCGTCGTAGACGCTAACATTCATTCAACATTAGAATACAGCGATTTGAGTTTCCTGAGGCTAGTCGTGTAGCTTAAATAGAACTGGGACGTGCGATTTATCTTCAGTGTCAAATCGCACCAACAAATAGAAATTTTTCTATTTCTCTGCGATAAATTTTCTAGTGTACTCACTACAAACGAAAAAGAGAAGAAAAATCGAACGTCCCAACTCTGTTTAGACATTAATGTGGGGAAGGGGAAAGATGTCCTAATCGCCACTATAAAAGAGGCGAAAAAATTCGGAATGTATGATTCCATGAACAATGTACATACATATGCAGATGGTTTTAATTTAATTGGCCTGATATACATATTAAATGTTTTACTTTTCTTCTTGTCAAATAAGATAATTTGCCTGTTTTCAAATATTTTAGTTAATAAAATCCTCCAAAACCCTAGCAAAATGAGATATATTTCACATTAAAATACAAAATCACCCAAACATTCTCTCGAATTATTTTCCATTTAGGTACTTAAAAATAAAAGCGTTTATAAATTTAGTAGTTATGCTAACAACAACATTTCAATTTCATATTACGAGCACCGTTTGTCGCCTCTCAAGTAGTTGCTGATCGCAAGTAAATATGGCTTTCCAAAATCTAACTTAACTTTTATACGAGTACATACATACATATATGTATGCGTGAATAAAAGTTAGTTTCTTTATTTGTCGCCGCTGGTAAACAATTTTTAGTGGCCAAGATGTCACGTCATACGTCTAGCACTGGAATGTGAGATATAATACCGTCCTGCTCGTAGACTGCACCTATCCGGGGCGATATTATACTAGGGGACTTCCTATGAACTCGAAGTGAATGAACGCATTTGGTAAATAAATTTAAATTTGAAACCTATTTTTATGTAACGGACTTTCGGCATTACCGAACATCCGCTCCTCTCAATTAGTTCGATATATCGAGGTTTTACTGTACTTACGTGCAAAAAAATCTTGAACTCAGGCTCCAAAACATTTTCTGAGATACTCTGTTTATTCGAAACATGTTAGAATGAACCACTTTAACCTAGAATGAACTCAGGTAATTTAATAATTTAACGGCCTCCACTTCCGATTATCTTGAAATTTTAGTTTGTTAGGGTATGTGGGCGGCCTTCGGTCGCGGCTCAGAAGGCCGTCCAAGGGACTGCCTTAGTTTATCCTAGCAGTGGCGTACCGTGGTCATTGGGCGCCCGGAGCGAAAAGAAATTATATTGTAAAAATTTTACGACTAAAAAAATTACTTTTGCTCCTCGAAAACCCTAGCGAAATGAGATATATTTAGCATAGCAAACAAAATCATCAACACATTCCCTCGAATAAGTTTTTCATTTACTAAAAGAATCAAATCAAGTTCCACAAAATACAAAATTTCAATTTCATATTACAAGGACCATTTTGCCGCCTACAATTGCTTGCCCGGGTCCTCGGGGACTCACAAAAAGTATGGGCGTGGTTTGAGATTAGTGGATGGCTTTTCCCACATAACTAAAATACCTAAAAGGCTATACCTTGGTACCTAAGGCAGACTTTTTCCACGTTTTAGTCTGTATTTTCGTAAAATTTCAATAAAATCGGACATAAACTCTATCTGCGCCGTTCCCAGGTTTAAGCTTGGAAGCTCAAATATTGGGAAAATTATTTTAGTCCATTTGTCCCGGGCAAAAAAAGTTTAAGCTGCTCCACTGTCTGGCTGTTTGCTACGATAAACTTGATTAGCAGAACAAAAATTGGTGTTTAGAAATCAAGTGAAATTCGTGTCAAAAACGTGTAGCCCCTTAAATCGGCCTCTATAAGCCCGGCCCTTTTGGTAGTTTTGTAAATACAGCTCTGATTGATACAAGATCCAAATAGATGGAACATTTCGTTCCATGCTGCGTAAACTCACGGTTGAACCGTGGATAGAAGTTATTTAATGAATAATAAATAACAAGAATACAGAAATGATATCAAAAATTAAATCTCTCGTAAATACTACTCCATAAGATTGAAAAGTCTCATTGAAAATAAAGCTGAAAATTACTATCAATCGTTTTTCACCTCGGCTTAACAAAAAGAGAAAATCAAATTTCCCCGCATTTGCATTTCCAATGAGAGTAAAAACTATACAGTATTCCCCAAAATAGGTGAATACAAAAAAAAAATTAATTATATTTTCAAGCTTATGTTATTTGACAACAGTGGCTTGAAGAAGAATGATTCTGAGAATATAAAAAAATTACTAATTTATTTTAATTTTTTTTGTTTTAGAAATACTGTTTAAAATATTAAATGGCTCATCATAATCTTTTAGCTTCTTGAACTATGGAAATCTTGATTCAATGTATCTACATTACAGTAGCCCCCACTTACCTCAACTTCCTTTGTGTGTATCAGCTCCATTCCACTAGACAACAGCAACATACAATTCCAATCGCACCAATCATAAGTTTTAAATGCTTTTCAATTTGGCCTTTCTTCCAACAACTCACATATGTAAGGTTTTTTTTTCTTCACCTCTTATTTCGTGGCCCCAATTGTCCCCTACTCCTCTCGATGCCCCACGACGTCAGCGACCAGTCGACCCAACCAGTCATCCATCAGTCTTCGCATGTGTATTCATTCATCCATCGATTGTCAATTACTCGTATACTTGGTGCATGTGTGTAAAAATGAGAGCGCAATAGAAAAGAAAAAGTCGGATTCGATGCGTTCGTGTTGTTGGGTAGGGTGGGTTGGGGCTTTTGCGTCGGCTGTGGTGGGTTGTTAGAGCTGCCGCCGCCGCCTCTATGTGGAGCATTTTTTCACAACAATAAAAACCTTGATTTTTCCACATTTTCTTTAGCGCTGCTGTCGTTTCTTCTTTGTTTATTTTTGTGTAACAGAGTGATAAGTTTGAAAAAACTCAATATTTGATGCTTCTGTTCCTTTTTGGCTGGGTATCGTGATGATAATGTTTTACTGCTGTTTGTATGGAGCACCTGAAAAAATATGAAAAATAAAGGAATTCGTGTACAAGACGTCAACAGTCATAGAAAAAGCATATGTAGACAAAATTATGCAAGGCTTTTTGTTTTAATACATTGATGGATCAAAACAACGTAAGTTGTTTCATTCATCAACGGATGCTTGATGGGATACTAATCTTCCGTCGGCTTGGCCAAGCTTTTTTATTAATCAAATTAGCAAATAATTAAATATTGAAAAAATGTTACAAAAATTATTAGTAATCTGTCAAACTTTGTATTCTTGTAGAGATAATTCTTATTTCTACAAGGAAGATATTTTGCAGCCTAAATTTCTTATTAAAAGTTGAATAAAAGTTGAAATATATTCAATTATTAATTAGGTTGAACTCTGGTGGTGAGTAGTGATCTGTAATGCGAATACAGATGTCCTGAATTATACCTTTTTTGAAGTGTAAGTGAAAGAATTTCAAATGTATACGGTAAAATTGATGCATTTTGAATGCAAAAAGGTAGAAATTTACTAGGCAAGCAATATTACAACTTAGAAGTTCAATTATGTATAAAAAAAAAGGGAAGTATGTACACACCTGCTCAAAATAATAGGTACACCTTTGAGTTTTTAGTTTAACCTCTGTTACAAAAATATTTGGGCAATTTAGAAGAAAAATCGTAGTGGTATCGTGAAGTACACAATTTGGAAGCACTATATTCGGTAAAACAATTCAAATATTATATCCTGAACAGTTTCTGTGAACCTTGAAAAATTTAGCCTCATGCTAAAATTTTTTTAAGCAACAAAGTAACTTTTTTTAGCTAAGCGCCCAGGTATGTTAGCCTTTAGTAAACGTCGTCGAATTGTTTGAGCACTAACCACGTTACCAATTTCTGCCAAAATTTTCTTTGAAGACCTAAATGTGTCTATTTTTTCGAAAGTTACAATATGAAGATCAACTCTTGGAGCGAGTTTTGGTGGTCTGCCACGAGATTTTTTTTACTGTTTACTTGTAAATACATTTCTCATGAAGTTGTGAGAACAATTCAGCAACCTGCCTATGCATTGAAGAGAGTTTCTTCCTTTTTTCCAAGTTTAAAGTCAGTCTCGAATCCTCAGTAGAGCAATGTGACTTAAGACCCATCTCAACTAAAATTTTTGCTGTCAATTAATTCACTGCATTTTAAGGTTTAATTAAAGAAAATTTAACGTTCTTCTAAGGAAAGCTCAAAAAAGAATTAAAAACAAAAAATTTCAAACAAAAATTTGAATCAACGTGCAGGCAGGGCCGGGTTAAGGCTATGTGCCGCCCGTACGCCAGTAAAATTTTGCCGCGCCCTTATTTAAAAAAAAATTATAAGATAAAAAACCAGACCTTTTTTGATTCCCAAAAAAAAGGTCCTCGGCTCAAAACACATAAAATTAATTTTGATGAGCAAAAAAGGTACTCGTTTTCAAAATTTGCCGCCCATACGCCATGGCGTCGGTGGCGCATGCGGTAACACGTGTACCTATTACTTTGAGCAGGTGTGTATATTGTATCCAAAACTTACAATTCCCTAAATCAACCTTTCAAAAACATCCTCATATTTGAATATAATAAGTACATAATATTATGTACACGTCTTATGTGCTTAAAAAATTCTTTAATGTAGCATTATTTCTGAAATTTTATTTCAAATTATTTATTTAGTTATTTATCATTGACCTTTACAGCAGGTTTTCCATGAAAAACGTAGTTTACTTAAAGTAGAAAACATGAAATCATCATTTGGCATGTTATGTTTTTAAAAAGTTCAAGAAATTTTTTTTCAGCTTACAGGTCTGGAGGGGCCCCAATATGGAAACAGATCCCGTTTTTTCGCTCATCAATCAATCATTTTAAATATAACGAACTTTTTATATATTGATCATATGCCTCTTTCCAGTTTTTGGCCCAGGACCCCGCCTAGTCTTAAGAGGGCCCTGCTTTCAAGACTTAAAATTTTTAGCAAAACAAAAGGCATGCCGCATTGCCTTTGTCTCAGAGTTTGTTTTAGTATAGTCACGATCGTTAGGACAAGAAAAAATATATTTCTTGGAATATGTACATACAGTGAAATTCCCCATAACCGGACACCCACCGTCGCAGTATTTTTGTTCGGTTATTGGAGCGTCCGGCTATCGGAATGTATTTTGTATGGAAAAGTTAGTGAGTGTCGCTAAAATATGCTGAAATATGTCCGGTTATGGGAGCTTTCCGGTTATGGGGGCTGTCCGTAATGTGGAATTTCACTGTATATTAAAAATAATTTTTTTGTTTGCTGTTTTCGATCCATTTCCTGACCTGGGACGCCATAGCCTATAGTTGCGTTATTTTCAAAAGAAAAGTTCAAAAAATAAATGTTTAACCAGCAATTTTGACTGGTTTGTTGTTTCTAGTCCTTAGGACTCTAAAGACCGAATTCAAAGCAATGACTAAGCCATTTGCTGTACTCAAATCTGTCTGGATGGTGTCAAAGTCAGCATTGCAACCTGGGAATAAAATTCGCGTTGGGCAAAAAAAAAATGATTATATACAAAAATGGAAAAGAAAAAATCCAAGTTAAATTAATATTGCCTTCTTGAAGATGAATCGAATAGCAACAGTAAAACTTGCACAAAAGTTCAAAAGAGTGCGAGAGAGAAGATACGGGCTTAACGTTTTTTTTCTGTTTGGGAGAGTCAAAGAATGAACTCTCAGACTAATGAAGGAAAACAAGTGTTTTGATAAGAAGAAGTAAATGCATAGGAGAAGCGGAAAACAGCATAGAATTGAAACGAAAATGTGAACCAAAACAAACAAAATTACTATGGATGACATTGTGAGCGCAGATGAAATTTATATACAAATGATAAAGAGAGAACAGAGCACATAGTGTGAGGAAAATGAGAGCATGCTTACAAAATTTAATGAGTCAAAAATTTGTTCGAACTTCGAAAAAAGGTCAGAGAGACAATCAATTGGGGAAATAGGTAGGAACAAAATGAGAAATGGAGCATTGCGGGAAAATTACTATAAATGTGAGTTAATTTTAATTATTAGATTTATTTGTACGGATTAAATTATAAAAGAACTCCTTTGAAAAAAATTGGAATTTTTAATAATTTTTTCAACATCAATAAATCATTTATTTTGCATTTAAATTTAGGTATTGTATCCTCTCTTTGCAAGTGCAGCAGTATCTCTCTTTCTTACGCGAAGTTTTTCTCTCTTGCAAATACTCTCACTACTTGCAGTAGAATAAATGCATTTTTCCCTTATTTTTTTTTTTACTCAACATCCTTCATTTGTTTGGCTCTCAATTTTCGATAATTCCCATAATAAAACAAAACGAACTTAAATTCGTGCATGTGACGACCAAGAGCGGCAACAACAACAACATTAACCATCAGAAGAAGTAAGTGAAAAAAACAAAATTCCATTTTAAGCCCCGCCCCATTTGATTGGCGAGCAGCGATTATGGTCACAGTCACAATTCAGTCACATACGTGTACAATAGCAACAACAACAACATGAGAAACAGTCAGTCAGCAGCAGAAGCAACTGAAGAAGAAGAAGAAAAGTGTCGCCTTCGCCTCATCATCATCATCATCGCCAACGACGTCGCTGTCGTTTTGTTTTTTCGCTCGTTTGCTTCGCCATTGAATTTTCTTGTTGATTTTTTTCCTCAATATTTCGGTTTTTTCGGTGTGTTTTTTATTTTGTTATTGCCAGTGCGGAATCTGTAAAAATGAGCGCACGCTTGCTGGGTGTGAGTGAGTGCAGTTGAAAAGTTGAGAGGCAACCGCATGACTTCAGGTGAAAAAGAGCACGGACTAGTCGATAATTCGTTATTTTTGCTGTTATTCTTACTAGTAGATTTTTTTTGTTCACATTTGTTCGTTTCTCGTTTGATATCTGAATTTATCACGATTGAAATGATGATTTTTATTTAAAGTGCAAAGGCGCACCGTTAGCCAGATGAGCGCCCGCGTGTAGATATGATTTTGCCGCCCCAGCTAAAATTTTTTAATAATTGGTATGGGTGTTTTTGTTACTGCCTCGCTAAAATCGATGAGTAAAAACGAACGATCATCCCTTTTTCTTTGTAAAAAGGACTGAAAACAAACCTACTCGATAAGTTTTTCGAAACTATAATCTGAGGACTTTTTTTTTATTCTATGCTCGGTGGCATGTTTACAGGGTTGCCGCTTTTGACGCAGCCAGGCCGCTCATTGCATGTCAAAGCCGCGGGCCTTGTAGAAATTGAAAAAAATTGGGCCGTTAATTGGAGGATTTTTGGAAAGAAGCCGTTAATTGAAGGATTTTTTATAAGTACTTAGGTTGGATATGTCTTATGTAGAAATCTCTTTTTAATCCCGTTGCCCAGTGCTATAATCTGGACAACTTTGTGACAAAGACTGTGGTAAATATTTAGAATTGGGGCTCCAGCCAAAATTGGCATTTTTTTGAACGGGATGCTTTCCGATACCTAAAAATAGTAAATTCATGAATTTTTTTAAATTTCTCTCTCGTCAAGTTAAATTTTATGAACATATGAAACTTTAAGGCAATAGCACTGTGAATAGAGAACCCGGAGTTAAATATACGAAGTACATATGTGTGTAATATTAAAATGGCAAAACAATGCTAAACTTTTATTTACTAGTAAAATTTAACAAGACCGGAAAACAAAGACGTTGTTGTAAGCTATCAGGCCCATATTCTTTGTCAGTGAGCTATTGTTGATTGGACAAGTTCGGAATGCAAAAAATTATCCATGCTGCAAACAAAGTTCAGGGCCAATTTTCTTAGCCAACCGAAACTGATTGTGGATAATTCAAAAAATATTTCAAGCCAAAATTTTCGGATCGACTTTCCTTACTACCAGACCAATACTAATTGTGAACCGAAATATAAAATTGTATATGGACATTTCTCTCATGTTGAACGGGGCGGAAGTTTTTTTTTAAAGTGGAATAAAAGTCAAAGTAAAACACTTTAATTTTTTTCTATTACTTTAAGGAATGCCCTTTGATAGCACTATATTGCGTGGTAAAGTTGATGCCAGACGTAGTACTGGTTCCAAGATAGAGGCAATTAAAGAGCCATTCGAACGGGACAAAAAACGAAAGTATTTTTCATGGCCATCTACAGAAAATCACAAGTCAGCGAAACCTGGCAACATTTTTTAATGCGACTAATTTTAAAATGTTATGGAATAATATAACTTTTTAATATATTTCGTTTGATTGAAAATCTTATTTACTTTTTTTTCTTACAAGGCATAATAATCCATTCGAACGGGACATATTTTTCCGCTTATGTTCACTTGGGCAATTTTTCAAAACGACTTTAATATTTATATAAGTAATAATATTTAAGATACATACAGTAATTAAAAAAAAAACAAATTTAATGTTTATATTTATCAAATCAATTAGTGAGATCAATTTTAAAAAAGAAAAGAGGAAGGAGTAGATGTTTTTCTTAAAAGAATATAAAACTTGCCTTTTTGTCTGTCAAAACGTTTTTCCTGTAAGAGGCGTGGTACCGCCCACTTAAATAATATTTTTACTCAAGTTTCAATCTATCTACATACCAAATTTCATCAAAATCGGTGTAGTGGCACAGCCGTGATACCGTTCTTTCCCATTTGGAGCAATGCAACGCCCACTTTAAAGAATCAGAGTTTCTAATAATCTTTCTCAGGATTCAATCTATCTTTAAGAAAAATTACATCAAAATCGGTCCATTAGTTTAGCCGTGAAAAAATTTTTCCCGTTAGGGGCGTGGCACCGCCTACTAATGAAAAAAGTATACATGTCCCTCCTTCTCTTCACAAACTTTCCAAGAAAAAAAAAATTATGCGATTATGTTGTGCTATGGCTGTGAAAAAGTGGTTTAACCGTTTTGAACTGCCTATTTATTACACTTATGCTTGCGAACATGACCAACATCAAACAGCTCCAAAAATTTAAAATTTTATATTTTTTGCACTCGTTTTGTTTTTTTTTAATTATGTACATGAAACTCTGTTAGTGCAAAAATTTTGACACACTTGCTGCTGTTATCAATTTCGAAAATTTGTGACTTAAAAACATAAGCTTAAGCAAATTACAATTTTACAGTTAATGGAGATTGGTTTGATGTTTTTGCAATGTTTTAAGCTAATTGACGTTGGAAGAGAGATTTTTCATCATGTATCACCTCTCTTACACACTTAAATATTTAAGGCAAAATACTATTCAATATTACAAAAAAAGAAAAACAGCATTTTTGCAAGTTTGCAGGTGGTTTGCTCAATGTGATAAATGAATTCTGGTGTAAATAGTTTAAATTAACAAAATTTGAATATTTTCCTTAAATAATATCAGATAGTAACGCTTTTATAATAACTTTTAATTTTTCTGTCATGGTTGGCTTTTTGGCGGAAATGCCCATATACAAAACAAAATATGAAAACAAAATTTCAAAAGTTTTTCAATCAATAAAATGCAACAGTTTTTCAAAGTTTCCGCCAATATTTGCCGCCCTAGGCACGTGCCTACGGTGTCATAACATAACCCCCACGGGGTTAAATCCCCATTTTTGGTATGGGGGTTATGTGCAGCGGCTGGCATTCGTATTCATGAATGAGAACCTTTCGACTTGGCATTCGACTTCTCATGTCAAAGCATAATCCCTCAGAAAAATTGAATATGTCAATATAGTTTCGTTTGAAGTTATAAAACTATTTCCAAAATAAAGTTTTCTAAGATAAGATATCATATTTCGATCGCCATATTGAATCCGATTTTTCAATTTTCAAAAATGCAACTAAAAACTGTAATTTTGTCTAATTTCTTCAATTGCCATTGCAAATTAAGGATTATTCTATTTATTGACTAAGTCTTGAAAAAAAAAAACCATAGTTAGTTCTAAGGGAGTGCCATTTAAAGAACCTCGAACCGAAAGCTTGCTTATCAAGTTGACTTTAATAGGAAAGAGTTAAATTTAGAAATTTTTTGAAGGATGTAGGAGAACCTTCTATGCACATTTGTATAGTGTGAGAGTTCAACTGAAAAATTTCTTCCAGTCTATCTACATAGCTTGTGAAAAAAAGAATTAATATTTGCTGTAATTGCATAGGAATTTTGCATACAATTTGCATAAATTATTTTACTGTATTTTTTTACCACAGCTTATGAGCAAAGAAGGATGCAGATGTCCTTCGAACAGTACAAAGTGACGCCTTCAGTGCTTACACCCTTGAGCAGGGTGGCAGTGCGCCCAGCCATAGAACACAACTAATGTTTGGAAATCTCTTTATTTTTACTTTTATTCCTATTTTGCATACACTAACAAATAAAAATTGATGCCGATGAAGTTTCAATTCTTTGCCTTTCAAGGATTTCACATATAAAAGCTGCATAAGCAAAAAGGTTCAGCGCATATTGAGTCCACATAATCAATAAAACGCGCAGCTAAGGAAGTTGAATGGAACGTATAATCAAGAACACGCACTCATTGTACGATATCCTGGATGAAGGATTTTTCCATATGCAAACGAGACACAAGAAAACTCGGCTGCGCAGGGTGCTGCTGGTAAAATAAAACAAACCCCTTTTTATATATTTTTTTCTTCGTCTTCTTCTTGTGCTTGGTAATGGGCAAAGGTGTCTGATTGTCAAGGTGTGCATTTGCCAAGAAAGAATGTAGAAAAAAAAAGAAAAAAATTTATAACAGAAAATGAAAGGATTCCAGTGAGCAGCAAAGTAAAATTAATTACAATTGCAGTAGCAGCATTCGACAGGACTTTGCCAGCCAGCTGAAGAGTGTCCCTTTCGTTGGTGAAAGGAACTTAACGTAACGTAACGTTTTTCAGTTGCTTACAAAAATTGATTGCATTTGGTTTTGTTATGCAAAAATCTGCTTGATTGTAAATCAAATTTTTTTGACAATGAAAATGAGTTGGCAATTCGAGATATACAAAGATTTCGCCATTGTTCAACAATGATTTGAATTTAAAAAAATATGAATTCAAAGAAAATGCTACACAGATTGTTTTTTGGACATATGATTTCTTCAAGTGTTTGTCTATGTGGTATATATGGGTTCGTCGAAACACATAAAAGCACAAAGAGATTTTCAAGTCAAAAAAATTATTTTGAATTCATAGAGCTTCTTTCACACCGTTTCTAAGTCACGAACGTCAAGAAAGCCGTAAATGAGCCGAACGTTCCCATTAACTTTTTTCTAACAAATTTATTAACTCACGGTATGACTTTACATCGGTGTTGAGAGTTATCCTTCCGCAGCCAAAAATCATCAAGCAAATCCTCTTCACTTTCACCGCACACTTCAGTGGTATCCTGTAACGCTCTTTATCCACTTAATTTGATCCTGTGCTAAAAAGGGTGCGAACAAAAAAAAAAAAAAAGTCAGTAAAATTCGCAAATGCACTCGATGTGCAAATATTAATGCCACTACAACAATAGCAATAACAACACCAATAAGGACAATGAAAAGCGCTTACAACTTATTACAGCAACAATCACAACAAACAATAACAGCAGCAGTGGTTGCAGTAAGAATTGCCAGGATAATGCACAAACAAGACAGTGCCCAAAAAAAATTGGGACTACGTTTGTGTGCGTTTGCGAGTATGATGCTGCGACAATTCTGCAACAGGACACTCATGCAAAAATTAAGGAAGCCTTGCTGCTGTTAGTTTGCTGCAAGGAGATGCAACGATAGTAATTACAAGCGTTAATTTAGCACGTGTGCCAAGGGTGCAAAAAAAATAAACCCTTTGAGATGAAGGACGAAATCGATATTTGGTAAATTTTTTTATTTCTACAAAGAACTTGGGATCGTTGTTGTGGCTCTATTTGTGTATACGATCAATAAACGTTTTTGTGCAATAAGAATAATTGCACAATATCCTTTTTAGGGTTTCTCATAAATAGTAATGTCAAGAAGTAGAAAAAATGTACGTTACCTTTTGCAGAAATACGAGAAATTTGCTATGAAGCGGATTATTGTCTCTAAGAATCATTATAGAATATGGCTTCGTTGGATTGGCTGGTCGTAACATTTTTTTTAATTAGTTGCTCCGTCTTATTCTGACTTTCGAACAGACATTCTGACTCGTTCAGCGAGATAGATTTTCTGCCACCCTTACTTAGAAACAGAGAACAGTTTTGAAACAACGATGAAAACAAATCCGGATCTAGTTGATTCCATGACGAAAGTGTATGTTTTCCATCAAGTTCAAATTGAAATATTTTACCTGGTCATAGGATTAAAAATAACATAGTGGATTCCATTCAATTCAAACCTCTACCCCAGTGAAGGGCACTTAGTGGCTCTATTTGCTCACATTGCTCTAACCGTTATTCGACGCACAAGCAAGCGAAAAAAATTCGCAGAATTTCAACGCTATCGAGGCACAGCGTTGACTTGAGTTCAAATGAAAACAAAAACAACACACAAAGGAATAAGCGACGGCCCCGCATTGTGTCTTGGCGAATGTTGCAATTGTTTTTGTTTGTAGTGTAATTTGTTTTTTTTTGTGCTAATGGCAATTTTGGAAATGAAAGTAAAAAAAACTTTGAAATTTCGTTTGTTGTTGCATGATGTTGTTGTTATGCTCTTTTGTTAGATGAGTATGGAAGTTGAAAGTCGTTAATCACTTGATTAAAGGACCTTATGCGTAAATTTGCAAGCTCAAATTGTAAGAATTGTAGAAAATTAAAAATAATATTGATATGGGAGCTCATCATATTTGTGAAGGAGCCGGAATATTTAACTTTTGTTCGGCTTGGCCATCCCTGCTCTCGATTGTATGCACTTGGCTGTGCCACATACAAATGAAAACACCGCTGAGTAAAATTGAAAAAATGAATTCGCGTGCAAACATCTGTAAGTAATTTTGATGTCGATTCCCACGCGAAATTTTTAAAATATTTTTCTACCTTACATTCTTAATAATCAACAACAATTAATCATCTAATGCTTTTTCATATGTGAAAATTAAAAAATCATTAGTTTTTGCATAAGTCCCTATACTTCCAATAAATCACATAAGCCTTATGCAATCAGCCGCCCTTTAGATGGGCCACTAAGGCTCAAGGACCTTCAATGCATGTAATTTGTATGTAAGCACAGAAGAAAATCCTATGCGCATTTCTTTGCCACTTGTCACAGAAATCATTAATAATCCTTTACCAGACCAGACCTAAAGGAAACAAGGCTGAAATTAAAGAAAAACCATTAATATTTTTGCAAACCATGAACAGGACTATTAGCATTCAAGTGAAATGTCACTGATATCCTTTCGTTGCTCTCAATTCCATGCCATTTTACACATGTTCTTAGGAGTTAGTGTGTCCTTTTTTTTAAAGTAACAAGTATTTCAAAAATTTGTTCTTCACAATTTTTACAATTCATTTATTCACGCATCGCCTTTACCAAAACGGATCATGTCATATGCAGCATCCTTTTTTTTTTCTTTCTGATTTTCTCGTCTACTGGCAGAAAAAAAATGGGGAAAAAGGTAAGTGATGTGAAAACAGCAGTGATGCCAGAAAATTTGCTCTTTTTTTCCATGTGTTAATAAAAACCCTTTCTTTTTTTTCGGTAGCTTTCTTACTTCTAAGGACCTTCAACATGTCAACCTCAAAATGTCATTAGTTTCATTTTTCTTTTGACAGTTTATTTTTTTTTTCGTTCTCTTTTTGATATGAACATGTAAGAATATGAATTTTTTTGAGTTTTTTGATTTGGAATTAATGCAAATTAATGATGTTCAGTATTAAAAAAATCCTTTGACAACGTGTCACAAACTATTACATACATATGTATGCATATGGCTTTGTACTTATGTAGATGCTTGTAAATCAAATAATTTTTGTGTACTTGTGTTTTTGTATATGTACAATATTTAGCCTATTTTTTTGTTTTTAAAAAAAGAGTTTCGTATCTGTTCTTAGTTCCGATTTGCTGCTTTTAGTAAGGATTGAAAAATAATTGTAAATCTGATATTTGAAAAATATTTTTGAAGAAATAACTTGCTATAGTTCAGAGCTGAAACGGCAAGGTAAGAGTTTCCGACAAATACTTGAAACTTTATACCTCGATATTTTGAACTGAACCCTGAACCGATTTTACTCAGTATCAATCTTACAAACAATTTCAGTTAGTAACGATCAGGCGGGTGTCATATGCTATAAAACTATTATTTAGGGTGCATAATTAGGGTGGCCCTCATACACAAATATTTAAAAAATAGCGATTTCTCAAAGACAGACAAATCGATTCTCATGAAATTTACACAGTATGGCTTTTATGTTAAAGGGCACATATTGGATGGTAAAAATTTTATTTAGGGTGGCCTTCACGAAGACAAATAAATCGATTCGCACCGAATAAACACCACGTAGCTTTTATATTAATAGGCATAGCTTAGGCTACAAAACTTTTATTTAGGGTGGCCCTCACGCAAAAATAATTTTCTCGAAGACTGCTTAATCAATTCTCATGGAATTTACACCACGTGGTTTTTATATTAAGAGGCACTGCTAAGGTTGTAAAAATTTTATTGTGGGTGCATACTTAGGGTGATCCTCATACCAAAGTATTTTTTAAATGGAGTTTTCACGCAGACTGCACATCGAATATACACCACGGTTGAGGTGAAGCGATGCGCACAGGGTAATGCTAGTTAATTAATAAGTAGCGATTTGTGCTAGAAACCGAAAACCAAAAACGATATTTTAATATATCGACTTATAGATAAATCCACACTTTCAATATCGTCACATCTTTGTTTTATATGTCTTTGGTATTTACACAACCATAAATGCCTAAATTGCGTGCCAACCAGAAGATACTTTAGTAGTTTTTTACTGAAATATGTTGAGAATTTCATAGTTTCTTTAAAAATGAGGTATGAAATCAAATAAGAACAAGATTATCAAATATATATTCAACCCAACCAAATATTTTGTTTGACCAAATAAACAACAGTTTACTATTCAATTAAGGGAATATAAGATTTAAGATATACTGGGTGTTTTTTTTAGAGGTTTGTTTTTCGAATAGAGATAAAACTGGCATTTTATGGTCAAATCTGGCAACTCTAATGTCATTTCTGTTCAGTTTGGTTTGCCATTTCATCATGAACAGGTTGACAAAAGAACAACGCTTGCAAATCGTGCAAATTTATTTCGAAAATAATGGTTCAGTTCGCGAAGTTTACCGCAAGCTCCGTCCATTTTATGGTCGACATAATCGTCCATCAGAGCAATTAATTCGGTTAACCATGGGTCGCTTTCGCACTACGTTTACTCTATGTGATAATACGCATCCGCAGAGACGTCGAACAGTGCGCACCGAAGAAACAATTGCCGCTGTAGAGCAAAATGTTGAAGAGGACCCGAATGCATCGATTCGCCACCGTGCACAGCAATTGGAGCTTTGTCCATCAACTTTATGGAAGATTTTGCGCAAAGATCTTGGCTTGCGACCTTACAAGATCCAGCTTGTGCAAGAATTAAAGCCGCGAGACCATGCAATGCGTCGTGATTTTGGTGTATGGGCCGAAAATGAGATTGATCTCGATGCTGATTTTCATCGCAAAATTTTGTTCAGTGATGAGGCTCATTTTTGGTTGAATGGCTACGTCAACAAGCAAAATTGCCGCATTTGGAGTGAAGAGAATCCACATGAGACCCTTGAGACGCCATTACATCCACAAAAACTGACTGTTTGGTGTGCTCTATGGGCTGGTGGAGTCATTGGGCCATACTTCTTCCGAAATAATGCTGGAGAGTCAGTTACCGTTAATGGAGACCGGTATAGAGCCATGATAACCGACTATTTTGTTCCCGAATTGGACGGCATGAATGTGGATGAGTTGTGGTTCCAACAAGACGGCGCTACATGCCACACAGCGCACGTCACAATCAATTTATTGAAGGAAACATTCGATGAGCGCATAATTTCGCGGAATGGACCTGTCAATTGGCCACCAAGATCGTGTGATTTGACACCATTGGATTATTTTCTTTGGGGATATGTGAAGTCGCTCGTCTACGCCAACAAACCAGAAACGTTAGGGGACTTGGAAGCCAACATTCGTGGCGTTATTGCCGACATACGGCCCCATATGCTCGAAAAAGTGGTTCAAAATTGGACCTGTAGAATTGGCTTTATTCGAGCCAGCCGCGGCGGCCACATGCCCGAAATCATATTTAAACATTAATGGCATAAAATTATCCTTCCAATAAAGCCAAATTGATGGACATTAAAACGATTTTCTTGTGTTTTATTTCAATTCGAAGCTCTATACCTCTAAAAAAACACCCTGTAGAAATACTCATTTTACAGAGCACTCAGAAAGCGACCCTGATCAAGAATAGATGGGGTATTATAAGCCAAAGGTTATTTTCTAAAAAAAATATTTTTTTATATATTCCGTTTGTAAGGCATCACCGCCAACAGTGTGCCTTCAAAATTAGTAGTAGTAGTTAATACAAAATTTTTGATATATTTATGAGCAAAAATAAGCAGAAACAAAATATTTAGGCAATTTACAAGGTGTTTTAACGTGTCATAATGTCATAAAGTTTTACGATAATCTTAAAAATTTTGTTGTTGTCTTCCATATGAAAGTAAAATATGACAACACAACTCTGCACCAGGAATTTGAAATGGAAATTTCGCTTTGTACCTAATTTATCAAAATTAGTGGAATTAAATCAGCTTGAAAGTACATAAGTACATACCTAAAATAGGATTGTCGAGATTTTTGTTTGATTTTTACTATATAAGCAAAAAAGAGCGCAGGTTTACTTTAAAATCTCCTTTCCGATTTATTTTTCAGTAAAAAGAATTCCTTGAGGAAATAATAAAGGAGACGTTCAAGTATTACGTAAAGCAATTTTTGAAGATTTTTGACCCTCCCTCCCCCCATGTAACGCGCCGTAACGTTTTTCTGCACGATTATCAACTTATAAGGATCTTATCAAAAGCTACATATATCCCCTACTTCCAATACTTAAATCTCTGAAATTAGGTACGTCCCCAACTTCGTTAGTATTAAAAACCTCGTAAGAAAAAAATGGTTTAATAAAAAAAGGAGAGGACCTTCTAAAACTTATGCCAACAAAAGGCGTTGCAAAATCGTATCCTACAATAACAACAGTAGATTTTTATCGAATTCAATCACCAAACCAAACCACCAAAGGAAAAGCATAGACGTGAGCCACTGCCTCTTCCAAAATATGCTATTTGACAGAAATTACCAAGGACATTCCAATAAGATTTAGTTACTTAAAATCATGTGATAAAACTCTCACGACTTACTCAATTTTTTGTTCGAATTCCCACAATATCATCACATTCTAATTTTGGCGATGATAATCAAGATGATGAACGCGTACTTGATTTCGTATCTCACAGATAAGTGGCTAGGAATTTAATCTAATTCATTTGCATAAAGTTCTAATTACAATGCTGACATAAACAAATACAAATAAAAGTAGAGTACAGGTAAAAATTAGAAAAATATTTTAAAAATATGTATTACAATATAAAATAACAAGAAAAATAAAAAAAAGCAGAGCGAAAAATCGCCATCATGCGCGCGATACATGATCTTGTGGATGCGACAAAATTGAAAATCACCTTTTGTTGGGAAACAACAAAAACACAACAACAGCAAAACAGATAGAAGACAATGAAACACAGTTAGGCAGCCAAGCAGATATTCAACAGATAACGACCATACTTTGTATCTTATAGATAGATGGATAGACGCAACAAGATCGGTTTTGGATTACACTCATTTTGTTTTTGCATGAAAATGGATTGAATTCATTTGTTTTTGCAACAACGGTAGCAAATAGCAACAAATACAATAAGCGTGATTATGTTTTCACAAAAGTATCTGAGAATAAATAAAGAAAAAAATAAAACTTGCTTGAAATAAAATGAAATAATAAAAAATAGATTCAAATTCAAATGAAATCAACGTTGTATAAAATGCGCATTTAAAAGTAACGAGTATCTTATAGATGGATATTGCTACATTTTGTTGCAAAGCGTAGACAACAAGCTCATATTCGAAATACATAATAAAAACAAAAAAACAACAAAAAAAACTAGTCAGTAGGTATCTATAAGATACGTGAGCGCACGTTGCGATGCAAATCAAAAGCAGATCGATTTCATCTACGCCACTGCAATAGCGCGGCTGCCTTCATTTGGTTGGCTCCCTTTGAATTGTTTCTTTTGTTGTTGTTGTTGTTTTATTTTGTATTTGTTGCTCTTATTATGTTTTTTGTTGTTGTTGTAACTTATTGTTGTTTTGTACAGGAAATCACCTTTGGTCGCGCTGCACAACACATTCAGATCAGTATCGAATTTACAGATACAATGGATTGTTTTGTATTGTTGGGCACATCTGACACAAACTACCTTACACGGCTACTTAGATACTTGCTTAGATATCAGTACTATTTAAGTTAGATGTTCGCAATTCACCATTTGTAGATTTATGCATTCATACATACATATGTGACCATGGTTTAGATTTTTATGGATACAAGATACAATATCTTGACTTGTCAAATGCAAATTTAGTTCCACAAATCTTAAATAGCGAGTAGTGTGAGCTTATGGTGAACATATGAGAAGCAAACATTTGGAGTTGTCTGATATGTTACCACTCAAATGTTGACACTTTTTTCAAAATGTTTCAATGAAGTTTATACAGAGTCTAAATAATCTAATGGATAAAAAGGAATGTATTCGAAATCTATTCGTTTCTAAATTTTCACTAAAATTCATTAATATTTACAGCTCAAATTAACATATTGAAGAAGCCACATAAACCAGCAGAAAAAGTGACATCTTAAAAACTGATATCACTCTTACCTTTTATCTCCAAGTTGTTTGAGAAGTTATTTATAAAGCGTCTCAAACCACTTAGTAATATTCCTGATTTCCAATTTGAGTTCAGAAATGCACACTCAACCATTGATCAAATCCATCGAGTAACAACTGCAATCGAAAAGGCATTTGAGGAAAAGAAATACTGTCCTACAAATTTTCTAAACATTTAATAAGCTTTCGACAGGGTCTGGCAGAAGGGTCTCATCTCATGAGTTTAATACCACCCCAGAACTATTGTCAACTTCTGCAGTCTTATTGATCGGATCGAAAGTTCAGAGTTCTACATGAAGAAGCGTATTCGAACTTCTACCCAATATTGGTTGGAATACCACAGGGATGTGTTTTGGGACCTTTCCTCTACCTTTTATATACAGCCGATATTCCTGTAACAAAAAATACATTCATGGGAACATTTGCTGACGACACGGTTATAATGTTTGCGGGCGATTCTCAACAAAGTGCAGTGAAGAATATTCAACACGCTCTTGATAAAGTCAACAAATGGACAACAGATTGGAAGAACAAACTCAACGAACTAAGGTCAGCCCATGTCACTTATGCATTGCGGCCTTCAAGGGACGATCTACAGATTTTCCTTAATGGGGTGCCAATTCCCCAAAGGAAACCCTGCCAAATATTTGGGACTTCATTTGGACAATAAGCTGAATTGGAAGGATTAAGTAACGACAAATGTACTGGATGATTGGTCACTACTCCAAACTAAACCTATACTACAAAGTGCTCCTTTATCAATTAATCATAAAACTGATCTGGACGTATGGTATACAGTTGTGAGGCTGCACAAAGCAACCCAATCGCCAGAGCTGTGAATGAATGCATTCATTTTCAATTTTAACTCATGAGAAATTACGCATTCAGAGTGCAGCTATTTAAAAATGAAGTCATGTGTAGACTTCAATGCCATAATCTTTCAGCCTTTTCTATCAAAAAAGAATGCAATTATTTTGGTGACGTCACGTTTTTGATTGGAAGAATTTTGATTGCATCGAAGTCACCTCAAATAATTTTTAATTCTTTGCAATCACTTGAAGTCGCTGCAATCACTTGAAGTCAGTGAAGGCACTTGAAGTCATTTGCCCTGAATTAACTCGAAAATCTACACATATACATATGCATATACATACATATGTACACACATTCACTTTTATATGTATGCTTAGAAGATATTTGTGTAGATTTTCGAGTTAATTCAGAGCAGATGTCTTCAGTGACTTCAAATGATTGCAGCGACTTCAAGTGATTGCAGCGACTTCAAGTGATTGCAGGGACTTCAAATGATTGCAAAGAATTAAAAATGATTTGAGGTGACTTCAATGCAATCAAAATTCTTCCAAACATGATTCCAATCAAAAACGTGACGTCACCAAAATAATTGCATTATTTTGTGATAGAAAAGGCTGCAAGATTATGTATGGCATTGAAGTCTACAGATGACTTCATTTTTAAATAGCTGCACTCTGAATGCTGTATTTTGGCAGTGACTTCAATGGATTTCAATTGCAAATGAATGCACTCTTTCACAGCTCTGCCAATCGCGATATCATCCAAAGAAGCCGAAACAAAATTTTAAGAATGATCGCTAATGCTTACCGCTACGTGACTAATGTAGAATTGCACAATGACCTTGAAGTAAAATGGGTCAGCGACGTGATTAGTGAGTATGCCATCAAACATGAAAAGAGACTACTTGATCACATAAGCGTGGAGGCCATCCAACTCCTGGATGTAACACATGAGTTAAGGAGACTCAAAAGAATAAAACCGCATGAATTAACATGAACACTAAATATCCTGTTTTTGGGAGTAAGTAAGTAAGCCCGCTCTCGCTTTACTTTAAAGAATTTTAAGGTACAAATCAACAGTAGTAATGAATTAACTAGGTTAAGATTGTACTAAACGAAACCAATAAATATGAAAGGATGTTTTTTTAAAAAAAAATCGTCTCTGACTTATGCCGTTTTTCACGTTGAATCATGAATTAAAATAGACCTTCCCCCTAGTGGTAGCTTGAACAAAAGCAAATTTAATACAAGGAACATTTTAGCCGCGCTCCTCTTGGAACGCCAAGTTTCAAGTTCCATGAACCTCTTTTGTTTTTGGTTTCGGTTTTAAAAGATCCGCCAAAACAAGTGCTCTTCTGAGTAGTAGTTAGTTAAGGAGAATCGTAGGTATAAGTAATAAAGTTTTAGGGTAGTCTGCGACTAAATTTCCGACGTTTAAAACAAATTATTGCGCCTGATGGAGATTTTCCTTTTGGGGAAAACTTTTAACTACGCCAATGCACAGATATTGTACTTGTAAAATCATAGATTTCATATTTGTTTTACGAAATTCACTTGAACAAAAATCCAAGAATGCTACTATATTTCCCCATGTGCTTTAACTGCCTACCAATACATTTGAACTTCATGAAAACATTGTTTTTTTTTTAATAGCAATTCACTCCATGAAATTTGCATAATTTTGTCATAGATCATCATCAGTGGTGCTGTCGAATACAGCATCAGGATTTATGGCCACTCCATATGCCATTCAATTACATTGAAATAAAATACGATATCCTTTCGATGAGCAGCGCAGCACTTGAGGCAAACATCCGCAAACAAACACTTGCATACAGGCGCGTACTGATACCGGAAAAAAAATAACATAGATACAAATGCAGAGATACAGCGATATCCAAACATAGCGCACGGAACATAAACGCAATTTTGATTTGAAGTGCATTTGAAATTGAGGGCAATTAATTTGGCAGCTCATCAGCATACAAGCACGCAGTGTGCTGCCAGTGGTGCAAGGATAACGCCAATGCCGACATCGCTACTGATTCTGACTGACTGTCTGTCTGCCTGTTAGTCATTTAGCGCTTGAAATCCTGCGGGATTCAATTTCATTTATTTTGTTGTTTTATTCTTTTTTTCTTTTCGAATGACAATTCACAAATGCCAAATGCTTCATTTTAAGTGCGATAAAATTACCGAGTTTTTTGTTTTTCTAATAACTGACAATATGCAACTGGAAATGAATAAGTAGGAGGGAGGGAGAGGAGGAGGATTCAAAATGAAAATTAAGAGAAAAAAGTAAAAGTCCGGTGAAGAGTTGTACTATTTATGGGGTCTTTCAAACGTAAAAATCTGGTGGGAGTATGAGCTGTCACTAAGAAAACTATATACAATGCTGCGGCTAGTAGCGTTACTAGATGCTGAAATTGAAGCAAACCTTTTTCAATTGCATATACAATTTTCTCAAACTTGCTCAACAAAAATTTTTAAGTCCATTTTTATTCAATACGTTCAAGTAAGGGAGCCGATGAACATTTTAGGTATTTGGTTTTTGCCGTCGCTGGTATTGATCAGCAATGCAATTCACTGGAAATAAGAAAATCTAAGAGTTAGCTTAAAATAACGTCACTTCTTTTATTTAAATGAATTTTAAAATTGCAAAAAAAAAACTATTAAATTATTTTATCGAGGCTGCCTCTGATATATTGTGTTAAGAGCATAGTACAGATTACGAAAATGTAAAAGGCAGACGTCCACACAGCCGCATTTTTAGTATCACCAATTGTGAACATGTAAAAAAAAAACATATTAAATAATTTTACCGTTTCTTCCAGAATTTCGCTGTCGTCAAACTGAAAATATAAGAGGCAGACGTGCAGGCCTCTGCTTTTTTCAAAATATATGGGGTTTTAAATATCAAAGTCATAGATTTTGGTAAATTTTGTAAAATAATTTTAGGAACAATTCTATTGATACATTTTTTTTCTCCGATATATCGTAAATTTATATTTTGCGGGAAATTATGTAGAGCTGTATGTAGGCCTATGTAATGTCAAAAATTTCAATAAACGATATTTCGAAAAACTATATGAAAATTATTGGAGACTAGTCTCAACCCGTATTAAAGAAAAAAAAAAAAAACAATTTACACATATGTACATCAGAGGTGCAAAAGCAAAACGGTATCCGAATTGGCGTGGAATGCCACATACATACATATACATATGTACACAGCTAGAAAAATAAAAAAAAAATAATATTAATGAACAAACAAGTAGAATAGTAAGTTTTCGATAGCAAAATGTGCACGGCATTAGTTTTATACAGACATATCCCAGTAGGCAAGGGCAGGAGCTAATAGTACTTCTAGAAGGCCTTCCTTGGTAAGTATAAGGCCTTTCACTCTCCTTTCAAACGTACTTTCTTTTTTATATGAAATGTCCCACGAAAACAGGCCTTCCTGAGCAGGCTTTCTAAGTCCGCTTACCGTAGTAGGACTCTCAGAAGAACGTCATCTCACATGCGTTGATATTTTTTTAATGATTTTTTTTTTGTGATGTGTCTTAATTTACAATTTGACAAAGAATACACAAAACTCTACCTCCTTAACATAACATGAAAGAACAGAAGGCTAGCCTGGCAATATGCACACCTCTCTTAATTTCTAACCATGTGTCTAGTTTTCGTGTCGTATATGTACAATGCATATGACAAAAAAGTAATGCCGAATCATAAAACATTGCAATTACATGAAATAAAAAAAGAAACAGAAATGCTTTAAAGTAAATGGAGTCCTTCTTCTTTGCCTTCTAATATCAGGCCTGATAGCACGTCTGTTGTGGGAAGGCATATTATGCCTTCTGTGATTGTATTTTTATTTGCATGAAAATCTAGTTTTGAGAAGTCCTTATATAATCGCAGCCTAGCACTGCTTCTCCGAGTCAGGCCTTGCTCCTTTGTCTGCTGGGAATATGCACCTTAAGTGCTTAGAAACGTCTGCCTTTCAAAAATGATCACTGAAATCGTCTGCCTTATTTATTTTTATGTTTTTTATAAGTAAAGGAAGCAGTCAGCCAAGAGACAGATGCGATATAATGATTTTTTACATGTTTGTAGCATTGCAATTTTTTCATAGCAGCATTAAGTAAGTGCCAGCGTTTGTTTCTCACATTTTTTATGACATAATCTTTATAATAATCGCAATCTGTCTGACGATAAAATCACTTAAGTTTTAATGTATTATAAAATTTTTAAAAAAATTTATATTCTTTTAAACGCAGCGACAAAAACGTCTGCCTCTTGCGTTAACCTGTTTTTTTTTGTATGGAGACATTTCTTAATATAAAAGGCAGACGCGATAAAGCTGTTTATTGTACCTTTTTTACAGTTTCAAAAGGCTTCCAATTTATAACGCAGTCACCATGCAATGGCAGCCTTTGCGAGGCTATAAAAAACATGCTGCTCTTCTTGTAAGACATTATAGCCTATTAGAGTTTGAGGTTCGAAAAAGTAAACGATTTCTAATGGAAATCGAGAAAAATCACAGGAGGTCAAGGAAGAAACGTCAGTCGATTTCACAAGAGATACCAAACGCAGACTTCTAAACACTGAGAACAAAAAAAAAAAAAAACTAGTAAAGTAATGAAAATTTCTGGGAAAATATATTTTGCCAATTGATTTGTTTCGGGACTGTAAAAAGAAAACTACCACCAGGGCCGTATTACCGCATACGCCACGGACGCCATGGCGTATGGGCGACAAGGAAACGTGGGCGGCAAAATTTTGAAAAACGAGTACCTTTTTATTAAAGAATTGGATTTTTTCACATCTTATAATTTTTTTTAATTTTGGGGGCGACAAAATTTTATTGGCGTACGGGCGGCACATAACCTTAACCCGGCCCTGACTACCACGCATGATAAGTGGATTATCTTCTGTATCATATTTGTTTAAATATTTTTTCTAGAATTTGCTGCTCTAGGCTGTAGCATATTTGGCAAATAGTATTCGCCCCTGAACATAAATTTCTCACTACTTGCACGAGACACTTTATTAAGCAAACGGGAGAGGTTTGTCCACCGATCAAGTTAGTTGGACTCTTATAAGCAGCAAAGTATGTTAAAAAGAGAAGCGACAAAAATATAAGTTAATTGAATTAAACTAAAAGCTTATGCATCAATTAATGAATAAGGATGAGCAATATACTCTAGAGAAAGTAACATTTCTCTTTATTAATTTTATCATTTAGCTTAGCTGCAGCTAACACCATGGTGTCAATAATCTTAAACTTTTTCATATTATTAAACTATTTTGTTTATTTTTTTTTTCAACTTAAAAATTTTTATGTTTAGTTTATTCTTTAATTTATTATCCTTGGGAGGGGCTGATTAATATAAATTTTTGCGAATCACAACACACTTTTGAAGGAGTCGGTCGATGGTGGTGTGTACAGTAAACTTCTCTTAATTGAGTTGAATGAAATGCATCAGTATTTCTGTAAACAACGGACACAACATCAAATCACCTGCCTGCCCGCCTACTCAACCCCAATGACATCTCTCAGTCGCTTGCGTCCGCAATGCACCTGACCCCATCAACATATGCGGCCGCTGGCTGAAGCAACAGTTGCCGCGTACTGGCAGCGAGCGGCGGCATTCATTGCTGCAAGTGTGAAGTTCGCATATTTTAACTTGCTGGCAAACAGCAACAACAAAATGCAATGAAATAAAATTAATTTTTGTTGTTGAACAATGCAAAAGATTTGCACTTGCCGATAAGTGAGTTTGCTTATTGCTGTCTGTCTGTCTGTCTGTATGTGTGCATATGCCTGTATGCATGTATGTGCAACTGGGAGAGTGAGTGCATTGGTGCATGTGCATGTGCCTTTGTGGCGTACGTACAATTCGACAATTTGCAACAAGCGTAAATTTACCGTTATGCCTGTTACGTGTCGCACACATACTAACTGACACATGGATTTATGCATACACGTGCATATGCACGATGGCAGTAAATGTATCTAGTAGTTACTTTTATGCTATTCACATTATCACAGTTGTTATTGTTGTAAGTTCTAGCAGTTGTTTAGTGGATATTAATAAGCATGTTGCTGATGTTTATTACTCTTGTTGTTGTTGGCCACTAATATTGCATTTTTTTTGCAAATGAATGGTGCTGCAAAAAAAAAAGAAGAACAGACAGCAGAGGCATTTCTTCTACGAAAAATATGCATTCTTTCGTATTTTTTGCACTTGAAGTAAAGTAATTACATCTTACAGAGCTTAATCAAACAACGCTGCAGAATGGTTCAGGTCAAATGGCTCAAGTTTTTTCTAGTAAATAACTGTTAATATTTTAAATAAATTTAGTTAAGTTATATTTTGCAGTGCTAAATATTTCACACAATACCAAAAGCGCAACGGGAGCAACATCTCAGTGGTGATTACTTTCTTCGTAATAGGCCTCGTATAAGGCCAAATTTATGCTTCTTAAATGCAGGCCCAAAAGTATTTTTGTGCAAACGATAAAATTGATTAGCAAAAAAAAAGGTGTTTATATGAATGTGACATAAGATTAAAAAGAAAAACGGAGTAAAAACCAATTTGTTAATTCGATCCAAAAAATTTTCCATCCCCTAAGAACATTAATGCATTAGTAACAGAAGCTTTTAACTATAAACGATTTTAATATAAAAACAAATTTACACTCGAAAAACTTTTGAGGTGCACACGAGCAATTAGAAATTCTATGAATCTTTATAAATCAAACACTGTTCTTATATTCACACATCATGCAAAAAACTAATGGATCGATTTTGATCAAATTTATTAATGGTAAGTTTAATTTCTTAGACTCTTGATCTTTATCTCACATTAAAGTTATCATGTAAATTATTTCTTTTTAATATCAAGTTATTAAAGTCCTACAATAGCTTAAAAAAAATTGCGCAAATAGTAACAAGCATGCAAGCATAAGAAACCGTTTAATGGTAACGTAATGTGTTGTGTGTGTGCGTTTTGTTTTTGTTTTTCCATGGTGTAATTATGCAAGGTGAATTAATTAAGGAGAGCTGTGCGTACTAAAATTGAGGTCATTTTGAGAGCATGAGAGTAAATTGATTTTCAAAATGAAACTAAATTAAATAAATAAAATTGCCGATGAGAAAGTAGTGGGAAACAGACTACGCGTATAAAGTCGTGGGAATATCTTATACAGTGGAATCCCGATAAATCGTTATCGCAAGGGACCAGCAATTTTTTAATTTAACGAGGTTTCGTTTTTTTTTGATCAATTTTTTTTGCTCCATTGGTTTTGCAACACTTATAAAGTCTTATTCGTACGTTTGCCATTTTCACGTCACACTGTTTTTTACACACCTCTGGTAAAGCAACTAACAAACTGACCACGAAAATCTCAAAAATTCCATCAAAAATAGTAAATGATGAACGTAGCCTAAGTTGCCTACTATGATTGATATTTTTTTTCAAACTGCAGTTCCATAGAACTTTGCTTTGTATTACGAATTATAAGAGGTTGTCAAATCCAATTACGATTTATAAGAGACTTTATTGCACAAAAAAAAAAAAAATACGAATTATCGAGGGGACCAAAATGTATGGAATTTTTACGAATTGAAGCGATTTTTTCAAGGGACCAACAGTTTGCTATGAATTATGATGTTAGAATTAACAGGGTACGAATTATCGGGATTCCACTACATAATGGGTATGTCAATTGATGTCCGTGCATCATTTTGAACAAATTTATTTAGTTTTATTTATTAAACGTATTAAAATAGCTTTAATAAAAAAATTGCGCAAATGGCAACAAGCATGAAAGCATAACATACGGTTTGGTGGCAACTTAATGTGTTTGTGTGTGTGCTTCTTGTTTTTGTTTTTTCATGGTGAACTATACAAGGTGAATTCATTAAAGAGAGGTATGCGCAGGGTCGTATTTTTCGTATCGAAAAAAAGTATTATGTATTAGAAAAACTCAAATTTTCGTAATGGCCAAATTCCGAAAAATTAAAATTTTGCAGCTCTGATTGCAACCCTAGGACTATTTTTTTTTATTTTTTTAAATGAGGATATACTCGAATATGAATAAATTTTCGAAAATCGAGTGTTTCTAGAACATGCCATTTATTTGAACATGTCTAATCTACATGTGTGTAGAAATCTACACACAAAGGCCAACAACGTAATTTTTTGAATAAATTCTCAAAAAAAAAACTTTTATTTAATGGACAACCCATTTTTGCTTACGGAATAATGTTGGTGACAAAGTCAAAAATGTTGGTAAATTTTCAACTGATGGTTTTAGAAAAAATCAAAAATAGACTCTCAGATGTGTAGTTTTCTACACAAGGAGCAGATGAAGGTTAACCGAATCGACCTAGCTGGTGTATTTTTATTGATTTTTCAACATTCAATATTGCTTATTCAAAGTTGAAAGAGACGGTTCGCCCCGAAAAATTGTACCAGTTGGGTCGATTTGGATACTTTCGTTTGCAGTTTCAAAATTCAAAAAAATAGCTTAAGGTTACTGAGGTTACTTGAGGTTACTTGAATGGCATATAACTTATAAATTCCTAAGGTTGCTTTTGTTGTCAGGCGCTCGTACTACTAAAAATTTTCTTATAATTTTTTTTTAATTTTGGGGGTGGCAAAATTTTACTGGCGTACGGGCGTCATATAGCCTTAGTCCGGCCCTGGCTATGCGTGCTGAAAGTGCAGACATTTTGAGAGCGTGAGAGTAAATTGATTTTCAAAACGAAATTTAGAATTGCCAATGAGAGAGCAAATTTTCTTATAACGTTCACCTTCATGTTGAGAAATCGAGTTTATTTGGACAAAATCAAAACATAGATAAACAGTAAAAATAAAAATTATTACAAAAATATATACTTAATACGCATTAAGGATTCAAAATTGAAATATGGAAACCTTTGAAACAGACTAAACAAAGTCACAGGAACGGCTAGTTACAAATAAAAAAACAAATTTTTGAGATTCATGGGCATCTCAAGAAGTTTTCAAATTGAATTTATGTATATCTAATTATTTTTTGTTTGATGAAGATGGAACTTGAGTTTTTATATTCTGCATATTTTATGTAAATTGTAAAAAAAAAAATGTTATTATCAACCCACTTTATTGTTAATCTCTGAAAATTAAAACTTCAAATTGTATGCCACAATGTTTTGAAATTTGGAAATAGGGTCAAAGTACAGTAGAGTCTCTACTATCCGAACTGCGATTACCGGAACATTCGATTATCCGGACTTATTCTTCGCGGCTCTAACTATCGACTTAGAAAGATATTTTGAGAAACATTTTTATAACTTTTCAGACGTTCCTTGGTAATTGCTTGCTGTCTCGCTGTTTCGAAATGAAGCCAGGTAATATCGAATATCCATCAGAATTTGAAAATGTACAAGTTCTCGTAAACTTTTAGCATATAAGTTCGGTTACGTTTAAAAGGAGCCGTGATAGCAATCATTAGAGATGTTATTTATGCTCGAGCTGTTAGACTTATGCATATTTTTTGACTTTTATTTTGTTTTCTCCCCGAAATTTCCAAAATTGAAACTTTAAAACGTTCATACAGAAAGCAGCAACAGTGTCGTCTTCTGTCAGCAGACGTATTGTTGCTATATGCTGGTAAAAGCGTGGAACTCTGTGGAAGGGCATGGAATAAATTATTAAAGGCTCCATCCAATTCTTCAATTAAACCGCACGACGATTTTAAAGAAATAACAGAGGCAATGAAAATTCTTATTTTGGTGAAGGTTGTGATGAAGAGAATATCAAGGAGTGGCTAAACTGCGATAGTGAAGATCCTGGATTCCAAATTTTAACTGATGAAGAAATCTTTGAAGATTTAAACAGTTACGAAAGATGAAGAAGAAACTGAAACTGGTGTTGTATGTCAAGTACCATCTCACGCAGAAACTTTTGAAGCTCTAGATGTTGCTTTTAAATGGTTTGAAAGACAGAATGAAATGGATCCCATACAGTTGTTACAACTCAGGGACTTGGACGCAATGAAAAGATGTGATTCATTGCTTCAAAAATTAATAACTAGATATTTATTTTCAATTTATTTTCAATTTATTTTTAATTAATTTTATTGTATCGTATTGTCTAAATAACGTATGGAAAGCCCGTTACATAGTAAAAAAAAAATTTATTTAATTTTTTGACTTGACTTTAAAATCGACTATCCGGATTTTCGATTATACGGACTACCCCTGGTTTTAATTGAATCGGATAATCGAGATTCTACTGTAGGTGTAATTTGCAAAGCAAATAATTTTAAAATATAACATTATTTTGGTCACATAGAACGATATTTCAACAATTCGATAAAAATAAGGATGATCATTTTATTTATACAAATTAGACGTATTTGGCCCAATAGGAAAAGGAGTGAAATTTTTAAATTGTCATTATCAAATGAATTTTCAAACTAAGCTTTAGCTGTTCAAAGTCAAATAAAACTCAAAATTAGTCATTCGTGTGTTTTTTTTTTGTTAATACATATGCATATGTGTATAACAGCTAATTAAAATAATGTCAATAAAAAGGTTGTCCATTAAAAGTCTAACAACAGGTATAATGATTAGATTGAAAAGAAAAAAACAAAAACTGAAATAATAAAATCCAACAAGACAATTGAAATCGTAACTACTCCATAGATAGTTATTAAAGTACGAGTAGTAGCTAAACACCAAAATTAAGTTCAAAATCTTTGAAAATTGCGGTGATTGCAAAATACTCTCGTATATAATCTAGGCGAATCAGACAATGAGATAAAAATAAAAAAAATACTCGTAAAACGCAACAACGATAAAAAACCATAAAATACAAACACAACAACCGTTCGTTACGACCATCAAACAATCGAAACCAACAAATGTTGAAAAATACGGCAACGAAAAAATTCCCAGCATTCAATTTTGATTGCGACATCAACAATGAAAATCATGGAATTTCGTAAACGCAGTAATAATTATTATTTTAGTACTCATAGCTAAGTTTCGTATTAATAACTTAAAGATACAATTGTAGCGCAAAGATACTAGCAGCGCACTAACTATACAACTGGCCCAACTTAATAGACCAGAACGAACGAGGAGTTTGTCGAAGCAAACTGGATGGATGATTGCATGAGTCAAAAGCGGAGAAGAAAAAGTTTTTAAAGAAAAATCATATGAAAAAATGCTAAATTGCATCCGTACTTTTAAACTGTATCTTTAAGATACACGACAAGTATACGAAAGAACAATGCATTTTTCGTTTTCGTTGTTGTTGTTGTTGCCGCGCAAAGTACAACATTAAAATTCCACAATACATTGACTCAAGCACACAACACTTACACATAGACACAAATCGAATCCGATGTCTAAACAAAAGAACTTTCCCACACACAAATTGTCAGTCAGTCAGTCAACCTGTAATTTTTCTATGTTCGAATCTTTGTTTTTTTTTTATCTAAAATGCGTGATTTTCTCATGTATCTAATGAATGTCGCTTATAGATCGCAAAAGTTGTTGCTGAGTTTCTTGACAATATTTTTCTGTTGTTGTTGCTGTTGCATGCAAGCTTTTTTTTGAGGTAAAACCTTGAATAGATTGTCATAAATTGAAGTGAGGCAATTGCTAAGGCCAGCTTCAGATCTTAGATATATTTTTTATGCTATTTGCAATCTAGATACATCTCAAATTCAAGAAACAAAAATTTAACCATCGTTACTTCTAAAGGTGCGTTTTCGATATTATTTTTAAATTAAAAATTCTCCACACGTTGGCTTGCATTAATTTATTGAATTGTTCGCACATATATTTGATATAAAGTTGATAAAAAACTTATGTGTAACAATTTTCTATATCCTCTGGCTGTCTACAAAATTCAATTCAAAACGCTGTGGGAAAATTTTCTTGATGATGCCACAGAATGTCCTTTCTTTTAATGCATACGACGACGACGACTATCAAACAGCAGCAACAATTAATATTAAAATCAAAACACAACAACAGCAGCGGCAACAAAATGATTCAGGAATTATGCAAATTTTCGATTTCAATATTACGTATTTTGAAAAGCCATTCAAGGTGAACAGTAAAAAGACTTAAGAACGAAATGAAATATTGAAAAATTTGCATAATTCTCAGGCGTTTGATATTTTGGTTGAATCTGAGCTGTTGTTGCAATTCAAGATCTATACGTTGTTGTGTGTGTGTGTGTGTGTGTGTGTGCATGATAAGCGTGAAATATATGCGCTTGAAAGTGAATACCATGTGTGTCCTTGAACGGATATCACTTTCAATTTTTCACATTAGGGAATACGCAGCTTTGTTTTCTTACAATTATTCCAGTATCAGACAATCAATATTTTTTTTTATTTTTTTCCCCTACTACTATTATCATGTGTCCATTCATGACATCAATTAAAGAAAGCGAAAAATATCAAATAAATGGCAACGTTCTTCATATCAGCTATTCAAAGCTGCTATTTGGAAAATATGTTCTGGGCAACTAGATGAGTTTAACTTAAGAACATTAATTTAGCAAGGATTGACCTAGACAGGCTTGTAGTCCACCACAAAAAAATGAGTTAAAAATTATTTAAACGCAGTCAGGCAAACCCTAGTAGCAAAAAAAAAAAGTTTTTATAACTATTTTCAAAGGCCTTTAAAAGACAAGTAGAAAGACATATTATGTTTATAAATTTTTTATAGAGGCTTCTAGGAGCCATTTGCTTATGAAGTATATAGACATGTTCACCTCTTTTCTATATTTAAAAAAGACTCGGTAAAGTATTTTTCTGTAGTCTTTAAAATATACCTTATAAAGGCTTAAAAAAGAGTTGCGTAGAAAGTGTCTTGCTTAGAGACTTTAAAGATGCATTGCTGACTTTATATTGAAATTATAGAACTTTGTTATATTTGATTTTATTTAATTACCAAATTTGATTTTTGGTCACGTTTTGTACGTCCGTTTCGAACCCATATCCCAACGATCCATAGTAGCTAACTACTAGGAAATCTGTGGTCATATTTTTCTCGCATTTGTCTTTTTTAAAAAGACAAAAAATGGACAAAAATGTGCTCTCGCATTAAGACACATACGAGGGTGCCATGTATTGAGTGTGTCTTTATACTGTGCATAGTGCTTAAGGGAACATGAGGAGACGTGTCATTCAAGTGACTTTTTTGACTACATTATAAATACACACACGAAATAAGACGCCTGAAGTCTTCATAAGCATTAGTCTTCTTAAAAAGACAAAAAAAAAAAAAAAAAATGGACAAAAATGTGCCCTCGAATTAAGATAGAGGTGCCATGTATTAAATGTCTCTTTATACTGTACATAATAAAATGCTTATGAAAACATGAGGAGACATGTCTTTCAAGTGACTTTTTTGTATGCAGTATAAAGACACACACGAAACCTGACGCCTGAAGTCTTCATAAGCATGTTTTTATGTACAGCGTAAGGTCACAGACGAGACATGCTACCTCATGAGGTATAGTGGCATAGACGAGACATGCCATGTCTTTATATTAGACTTAAAATTACACATAAAATAAATTTTTTGAGTCTTTTTTATTTTGCTCTAGCAAGTTATTACTAAACCAATATTTCGCTACAAAGGCAAAGTATCCTTTTAATTACAATACAATACCAAGATATTAAAAAGATATCACTCCATTGTAAGTTAGATTTTTGTCTTGATAATTTCTCCTTATACCGGACTTGAATTTTAGGGGGCCTTCAAACTCTTTCCTATTGAAAAAACGCAACATTTCTGATGCTTCCGTGGGAAAAGAGTTCACATTTAAAAAGAAAACTTAAAAAAAATTTTTTTAGAAAAATTTACGAAATATTTCAAAAATTTAATTTATGGAAAATCTTTCTGCCCAGCGTCTCCAACATGTTGCTACGTCGCTGTTATAGCCCTGACTGCAATCAATTTGAAATATATTTTGGCCAAGTTTTGAAAATCTACTTAAGTCCACATAAAATCTACCGATCAGTCTTAGCATATGAGAAATAAAGAGAATACTGCTCTATCAACCAAACAAACGGAAAAATTCTGCCATAATGAACATATTCCAAAGGATGTTTATATTCTACTCAACATTACCCTTTGTTGCAAGGCTCAAGGAAGGGAAAAAGCCCAGGGTAGATTTTCGTGCTTCAATTTTGGCTGCATAACTTCTCTATGACATTGGTCTGTAGATATTCCCAACATTACCTATACCCAATCTTCTGTTATACCTTGATAATTAAAAAGTTTCTAAAAGCATTTGCAAAGCTATTGTGGATGTTTGCTCAATTGAAATTGAACTATAGACCATTAGAACGTTATGAAAAGTAAACTTCATAAAAATTGCAGCAGCTGCTTTGGCACCAAAATTCCTTTATTTTGAACTGTCATCAATAGATCAAACTATCTCTGTTGATCCCTTTGTCATACTATTGAAACTTTTCTTTAAAGTCTTGCAAGGAATATGCAAATTATTTCTAAGATTTGCATGAAAAGAACTGCTGATAGCACAACAACTGCACATGAATAAATGATAAAGCCCAAGCAATGATCATGCAACAAGATCAATCAATACTTTATAATTTCATTCAGGTAGGCAGCGTGGACTTAAATTACAAAATAAAAGTCCAAAATAAAGAGTTGCACACTCATCAGAAATCTGCTTTTATTGCTTTCCCTTTTCTAGGTCTAATAAAAGTGATCGTGTGCATGTGCTGAAATCTGCATTTTCGTTTTCACACGGATATCCTTGGCATTCATATGCAAATTGTGTCAATTTCTTATAAAGAAAAAATAATCCTGTGCTCTGATTAAATATGCAGTTACAATGCGGTGGTTGTTAATGCAATTTAAGCGATCTATCGACCGATCTTTAACTAATTTTCGAGCACACAAATATATTTTGCAATTATTTTGAATGTCCTTTTTGTGTGACTTGTGGCAATAATACTTATTGTTGCACTACTGTATGCACATTTGCTTTGTGCATTTTGCAAATCTCGGTAAATGATCGTAGCGTAACAAAGGATGGTTTGCAAATAAACATTAAATAAGGATCGGGCCAACAAAGGCCATTGCAAATGATCGTCAATCTTATTAAGCTGTTGGCAGTTTTTTGCGCATAGCTGCATATCTGTATCTAGTAAAAAATAAGTAGGTACATAAATAAAAAATGTTTTACTATTCTTGCTTTATTTTTTTGAATGATCGTATCGGGAACACCATGAGTTTCAGTACGAAAGATTGTCATTTGAAATAAAGTTTAATTTTTTATTTTTTAATTTCTTGTAAAGTTCCAATTAAATTTGTATCTTCCTTACTTTTAAGTTGTAGTGTCTCATCTTTAAAAGTCACTCACTCTTTTTTGATCGCGTTGATCTTCATTCACAATAGTGTTGTCGTCTCTGCACGCATTTCCTTTGAAATTTATATGTTGCGTGCGCGTTTGTTTGTCACGTATGTACGTGATCACCCATAAAGGTGTAATAATTTTTATTAAGTTTTTTATGTTACTAATTTTTTGTTGCTTTCTGAATTGGCTTTATGCAGTGATCTCTACGTAAGTAGTAGTATGAGATGAGATCTTTTCATAGAAAGAAGTAGTTTGTTAAAAGATGTTTCTGCTTAAAATGCATAAGTGTTCGGATAAGATGTGCTATTGATTTTTATTTGACTCAAGACTTGAAATAAAAGGGAAAACATATATTAATGAAATTTTTTAGAGCTAAAAGCCTTACTAAACTGGCAGCTCAGAATATTATTTATGCTCAAAAAAGTCTATTGTTTAAATTAAACAAAATTTTCATAATCACAGAGTAAATGCTCAAGTGATATATGTATGTACTTTATTTAATTGTTCCCTTATCACTAGAAAAATATTTTTATGACAATTGAAAACATAAGCGATTAACATTCTATGACAATGACATCAGCCCATACCATGATCAGTAGGTAGCAAAAATTGGACCATGTAAATAAAATAATATAAAAAATAAATACAGGATGTCTTTAATAATCAGCGCAATGCAATCCAATCTTCAAACTATTATCCACCGCACAATGTATGTACACACGATTTGATCTACAAAGACCAAATTCCTCAATTCTGATGATACCAAAATAAATTAGCTTAATAAAAAATTAGCTTGGATATAAAAAAAGAAACCGAAAGAATTTCTATTAAAACATACATATAAGAAACACAAACAAAATTATCAACGTTTTAGTTGTGTTTTTAGAATATCATCTAAATCATAAATTCTCATCCACCCACGATCAAATGCCAAATGACATTTTTAAGTATTTGCAAAAAACAACAACTACAATTTAAACTGCTTCAACTGTCAAGTGATAAATGACATTTTACATGCGCATCACGCTGATGTTGTTGTTGCTGTTGTTGTTGTAGTATTTGCAACACATTGCACTCTCAAGTGTTGCCACAAATAATTTTAGAATAAAGTGATAGCGCGTCACACTGCGGATCATCATCAAATGATCGCATTACGTGCGCAATGTTTGGAGCGAGGAGTATGCCGCATACTGTATGCGTATTTAAAATCTCTTAAAGTGTGAAGAGATAATTAGTACGGATTTCGTATGGGAACACTTACAACATTCTATTATTGATTAAAGGGAGTATGGAATTTTGTTTTCATGAGGATATTTCTTTCAATTGTTGTACCAAATGTTTTCCAGGCCAGAGTATACGTCGGTCAATTTCCTGGATTACATACATATATGTACCAATTGAGATCGATCAGCTTCTTTACCAAGCAGTGAAACCGTTTTTATGTTACGTTTCGCATAAACTAGTTGAGAATCATAAGAGCGATGGATTTTTCCGTCGTGTTGCCACCTGGACGTTTTTTCTTTGTATCTTATTCTGGGTAATTTAAGTTTAAGTATATATTTTTAAAGAGGTAATGTAAGAAAAAAAAAAGGGGAGAAATCACTTTATATGATTTCGTTCAAAGTTTTCTATTTTTTTCATATGAGAGGCATGATATCGCCCATTTTTTCACTGAAACTTACTTATGTCCGTATCTTGTATATGTATGTACCAAGACTCATTCACCTGCATCAAATAGTTGATGAGATATGATAAATATGATTTTTCTTTGATATGGGGGCATGGTAACTCTCATTTGTTCAAACTAAACTATGCTGAGAACCTCCCACATGCTAAATTTTATTCATCTGCGTCAAATAATTGCTGACTTATAGAAATTTTAAGTTTTTCTCATATGATAGGAACAATTTTTTCATTGAAACTTTTTGTTTCCGGTACCTTTTATACATATACCAAGTCTCGTTCATCTGTGTCAAATAGTTGATGAGATATGATGAATTCGTTTTTGGGGACGTGTCGTCTCCTAGTTTTCTAAACTAAACTTTGCCAAGAATCTTCCACACACCATAAAAAGCATTTAAAAAAGAGTTTTAAAAATCCGAAGCGAGTTTACGTGAGACAGACAATGAATTTTTGGTTTTTCTCATATGCGAAGTGTGCTACCGACCGTATCTGTTATACCAAGTTTCGTTGATCCTCTTCTAATAGCCTCCTCTTTTATATGGGGGACGTGTCATACATAATTTTTTTTCCACACCAAACTATGCTAAGAACCTACCGCAGACTATAAGAAACCTTTTTAAAAAAAAAACTTTGACTCTAATCGGGCAAGTCTTTCAGAAGTTACCCGATCACCAACAGACGCACTAGTAATTACTCGCATATGTATTCGAATATACAGCTGTTGACAACTAATTGGAAACCAAATCATTCGATTGGTAGTTTTTCTTATTTATTTTTCTATGTGTACCAGAAAATGTATACATAATATAAATGTGGAACATATTAGTTTAATAAAAAGAACATAATTGAACTTAAATTCATACCATAAACAATTCTTATGAGAGATTTTCTGCTCAAACCTCAAATTGGACTGAGTCAACTAATTGGAAACAAAAAAATTATTTGCAAAAAAATTAAAGAAAAACTTGTTAAAATATTTCAGAAACGATATTGTGATATTTGCATTGCTTGTAAGAACACTTTTTAACCGAATTTGCTTATTAGCATATCCTTTATCATGGGTAGTGGCCAAAAGTTGTACACCGGACATGTGTAGGTCAATTGTTTAGCTTCGAAAGACGGCGATATCAGCAACATAGCTAAATTGCTCCAGCAAGATGCTAATTTCGATAAGTATGACACAGCAAAAAATGTTCCTAGCAAAAAGGGACCTCGTAAGACTTCTGGATACAAGGATTGCCAGATTGTGCGCAAGGCAAACTTGGATCCTCGTAAGACTACTGCAGACATCCGAACTGTCGCTCGTCGATTGGTTGAGGCTGGACTCCATGAACGAATTTCACACAAGGATCGATTCGTGAAAGTAAAGAAGAGGAAAAGCTGCATACAATTCGCTAAGACGCATGCCGGTTTTCCACTTATTAAACGGAAGTAAGTGGTATGAAGCGACAAAACGAAGATCAACTGCCTTGGTCTAGATGGTGGAAGATACATATGTAAAACGTGCAAAAGGGGCATACATGTATTTAATAAAATAAAAAAGAGAAATTGTACCGAGTTTTGTTAACGATTTCGAATTACATGAAGTCTTAAAAAATCTTACGGTTTTCCAAGAAACGCTTTTTTTTGACTTTATATTCATCATTAGAAAGAGCCCACAAGAAATTTTTAAAAAAAACTGAAGATTTTCAGAGTTTTCGATAAAATAAGAAAAAATTCGGTAAAAAAAAGTAAGCAATATACCCGTAGTCAATCGGTGAAAATATTAATTTCAACCAATAACATCTGTCTATGATTGTGGAAAATTTTGCTTTATGAGTCCCACTGTATGTTATGTTTTAAATTAAATCATTATCTAACGTAACTTACTAGATAAATTCTCCATATTGGTATGATCTTTGTCAACTTTGTCAGTACAGCTGCCTATGTTCGAAATGAAAAGTTATCATTTGTTTACAAAAGTCATTTCCTTTGAAACAAAGATAAAGGCAAACAAACGTTGATCTTGATCTTGAGCATGAAAATGTTTATTTGAACTTAAAGCATCCGATTTTATTTGGCTTACTCATTTATCATAATTAAAATATAAATATGTATGTATGCTGGTATGTACATAGTTGTATTAATTTTCCTGGAAAATTCACAAAAAAAAAACAAAAACAAAAATGACTGTATTTGTACAATGATCGTACCGGTGGCTATAAAACGATCATGCATTACATTAATATAGAAACTGACTGGCATAATAAAGATAAAATTGTTTTCCTGTTTGAGTTTGTTTTTTCATTTATTTATTTATTTCTATTTTGTTTTTTCTAAAACTAGCGGCTTTACAAAAAAAAAAAGCCAACAATTTGTGATATCAAAAAAAAAATAAAAATGGCGATCAAACATCAGCGATCTTTTGAGCTCATAACTGCTAACTAGTTCACATAAAAATTTAGTTAAATGTAAATTTCATGCAAATTAATTTCGAAAAAAAAACTGACAACGTACGAGCGAGACAAAGAAGAAAGTTTGGCTCAATTTCAATGGTGGAAAATTAGAAAAGTCAAAAACCTTTTGGGCTGATGGTGTTTCTTTCAAAATTTTCATTTTTTTTTTGTTTTTTTTTTTGAACTGGTCACGGATCAAAGCAGTTTAACTAAAGATCGCAACAAATGCTTGAGCTCAAGTTGTTAGATCAGCAGAAATGTTGGTTAAGAGAACTAAAAGAAAACGGTTTTGAGATATACCCATATATAACAATTTCTATAGGTTTGTTGTTGTTGTTTTCTAGGCGAATGACTCCATTATGTCTATATTAAATTATTCGTCTACGCTTGTGCGCTAATTACAGCTATCACAGATATGTAGATACGAATAGTTGTAGCCGATGTTAAGCCACATATCTTTTACGGCAACCTGGACAACGCTATACACCCGCACCAATGTGTAGCAACTTTTTTTTGTTGTTTTTTTTTTTGCATAAATTAAATTTTAATAAGCTTTGGCTTTATGCTCAGAATATATAGTTTTTGACTGTTGGTTGGCTGTTCGATGGCTAATTAGCCTGATTCCGATGCGATTGCGGAGCATATTTTGCATATGAATACAATTTGGAACGTTTTGTTGGTCGTTAGCAGGAAATTTTAATGTTGCGTATCAAAGACATTTTTCGTTTACGTTTTGGAAGCCCGGTTTCGCAAATTTGTTCAAATTACCATATGTTGGCATTTTTTTGTACAAAGTTTTGTGGCTTTCGATATTTTCACAACTTTATATTGGTTTTCTACCGGATATAATAATTTTCGCAAGTTAATGTTATATGGGCTGAAATACATATTGTTAAATTGTTATTTACAGTTTTGATTTGTTGCTCCATGCAATCTATCCAATTTCTTATTCGCTTGCTTTGAATAAAAACTAGACCATGCAAAGCTTGGGAGATTCTTTTTTTACGATATTTCGGGAAAAATTTAGTAAAACCTTTGATATGTTTTGAACTAACTTGGTTTTTGGGTTGTATGTTGTCGATTCAACTTAAGTTGCAAAGGAAATTATAAATTTATAACAAAAGAAATTATATAATTAATGATAAGTAGTATGAGGTTATTGACCTTTAACATTCTAAAAGATTGAGCCACCAATATTTTGAATAAAGTCGCACATAATTGTATGGGACTGCCACCAGAAGATCTTTGAAAACATTGCTAAAAGTCAAAACTACAATTTTTATGTTAAATTTGCAAGCCAAAATGTAAGTTTGGGCTAAATCGCCCTATACATTATAGCCCAAAAATATAAAAATTATTAATATCTCCAAAAAATTTATCGTACTAAAAGAAGAAAACTAAAAAAAAAAAATTTAGGAAAATCTTCAGGAAAAAAAATGTCATTATTATTTTGCTTCAATTCCATTCGAAACTCTTTTTCAACTGAATTTTCCTGATTATTCAGAAATTTGCTGAATTTCGTTTAGTGGGTAAAAGTTGAGAGCATGCAAATGTAATATAGACTACAATATGCAGCTAAGATGACCGGCTAATCCGTTGGAAAGAACATTTTTCGGAGACCATCAACAGTCCGACTACAATATGTAGTAATTGCCATGTGTCTCTCCTTGAGGAAAGACCACAACGACTAGTCTCGTGCCAACCTTCAATAATGGAGATAACAAAGGCCGTAAAATACCTTAAAAACAACAAAGCAGCGGGTGCAGATCATGTAGTTGTCGAAATATGTAAAGCTTCCTCGGGATCCACCGCTGAACTTATGTTCCAAGTTCTTACCCAAATTCGGGGAGAAGAACGAATAGGACTGGCTCATAGGAACTTTAGTAAAACTCTCAAAAAAAAGGGGTTTTTCGTAATGTCAAAACTACAGCAGCATCACGTTTTTATCAATTCCATGTCACTGAAAACATAGAACCACTTATCTGGAACAAAACACAGGACTTCATCTAAACAGATCATGTTTTGATGATATTATTACTCTTCGCTTGGAGCAGATAAATAAGTGGTAGGCTTTGTTATATTTAACTTTCATCGACTACAGTACTGCTTTTGATAGCATTACATTTGGGATGCATAGAACAGACGAGGTTCAGCACCTAAGATTATTAATCTCATCAAGGCCCAATACCAAGGTTTTAAATATAGGGTATTATATAACGGGTTACACTCTGACCCTTTTAGAGTCTATCTCAGGTGTGCACAAAAACTGTTTGTGCTTGACGATGTTCTTAGAAGAGCTGAGGCAGATAGAGAATAACTTTTCATATACGTATATAAAGCAGAGAGCGTAAAAATTAATTCAGTTTGCTTTGAAAAGCGAACAAAGCACAACTACACATGCATTGAAGAACATTGAAGAGAAACACGTGTGTAGTGGTGCCCAGCTATGCTCTTGACTCTACAAACCGCAGCATTAAATGGACCTTCAGCGAGCATATGAAAGGCCTTGCTTATACCGATGACATGTGCCTCCTCGCCACCAAGCAAGAAAAACTCAATGCCTCCAGATTTTTCTTGGGAGGAAGTAGGTTGGTCTGAAAATCAACATAAATAAAACAAAGAGCAAGTCCAACCGGTGCCAGCAATAGCTTTATGATAAATGCATACAGCATAGACGAAGCGGATGAATTTAGTTTAGGCTGTGAAACCTGATTAAGAAACAGTATGCTGCTACACAACTTACGAGTGTTCACCAACATTTGACATTGCCGAATTCTGAAAATTTAGTGGCCAATGTCGAATTTCTCAGCAGGTGCGATCAAACCTGATTTTCATTCAAATCAAGCGGCGAAAATGGAAATGGATTGGACAGACGTTGCAAAAATCATCAACTGATGTCTGCTGGAAAGAATTAATGTGGAACCCTAAAGATAGAAGAGATCGTCTTATATCATCGTGAACACGATCGATGGAGCAGAAAATATGTGAATCGGGGAGAGAATTGAAGGCACTTGCTACTGATCGTGAACGTTCGAAGAGTTTTGACGAAGAATATATAGCAGCACCAAAATAATCAAACAAATCATGGGAGAAACTTTGAGTGTTGTGCTACAAAATGCCCGCCATCGGGTACAATTGCTTGATGTCAAAAAGTTATTTATTATATACTTTTACTGTACATTAAATATTAGCTTAGAAGTCCACAGAATTTTTTTACTTATTTCGCCGAAGCTCCAATATCAGCCTTACAAGGACAACACTTCAAATGATTTTTTCCCGAATTTAATTTACAACTTCATCAAAGTGGAGAATATTCTTCTTGAGTTTACTGCCATTGTACATTTTTTCTCGGCATTTTGCATAATTTTTGGCAAGCATATCGAATTCATTTCAACTTTTTCCGAGGTATCTTGCTTCTCTTACTTCTTCAAGTTTCGCCGGTTCAGTCTTCAGTCTTTATGTGAAATTTATCTATTTCTACTTCTGATTACCGATTCTTTTCTGCAGTTAACTTTCTGATCTGTGAATTTCATAAGAAGCAAAGAAAATAAAGAAACAAGCGACTAATAATTTGATTTGTAAAAATTAATCTAAAGATTTTGCTTCGAAAACTTTCTCCATCTCTTTCTTTTATATGTACTCTCTGCCTCACTCTCTATTATTTTACCTTCATATGCGGAGGATAATTCATATGCAAACTTATTGTTAGTAGTGAAAAACTGAAAAAGCAGCAGCGGAAAAGCAGCAAATGTTGATTGATTTGAATACAACACTGAGTGGAGACTCTCTATGTTGAGTTGACTGATGATTGATTGACTTGGCATGGTGTAACGTAGCGTGGCACTGGATACAAATGTGATTTAAGTTAAAAAAAAAAAAAATACAATAAAAACAACAACAATAGCAAAAAAAGTAGCACGAAAAAATTGGCAACAGAAAAAATGTAATGGAGCAAAGAAAAAAAGAAAAAACTAGGAAAATATAAAGAATCGAAAAAAATAAATGTAATTTCCAAACTGACAGCAAATGTCAAATTGACGACATGCGAATTTAATAAATAACAACTACAACAACAATAATAAGGCAACAATGTAATACATCAAAGCAACAAATTTCAAGAAAAGTAAAATGCCAATTTTTAGAAGAGATAGAGAAACATAGCAGAGGGCAGAAATTGCTGCCAAAGAAAACAATAGATAGCCCTATAAAATTTCCTCACAAGTTCAAATGTTCTCCCTTACAGCAAGAACTGCGAACTACAAGAGCTGCTTAAAAGCTTTTCGACAAAAAATTTCCAATGACGGCTTTCTTCAAATCATATATTTTGGGAGATTAGTTTGTCAAAATAACTTTCTTGTTTTGAAATTTTTCGGGAACAAATGTAAGACAATGCTGCCCACTTGTATTATGTCACGAGTGTTACGAGATTAACTCTACCATTAGTCGTAGGACCTTTCTTCGCTACTTTCCAAGACGCTCCTTTTGCGAAATTTTTTGCAATTTTGCAGGAATCAAGATCAAACCATCATCTTGCATGAGCAGTACTCATTAAGATATTGATCCAACGATCCGATGAATACCTCCGATTCCATTGGAGTAGCTGCTGATCCCTGGCTAGCCACTTCGTCCGCTAGTTCATTCCCTGTAACACCACAGTGTCCGGGAACCCAAATATGACTTAACGCATTGTGGATTGCTGAGTTTCACCTGGCGATCACTTACGATCTTCGAATAGCTGACCGCGACTACAGATAGCTATGCAAAATAATACATAGTCTCATCGTACAGAGACCACCCGGAACTTGAAGTATGACCACTGGAGTTAACCATTGGATAAGATTTGTGTATTATATTCCTTCCATATTATACTTCCTCCCAAATTGGATGAAAGGCATACGATTGTCCATTGTCATTAAGATCAGTGGGCACTGCTCTGATGGTGTATATGTCTTTGCCATAGCTTTCATAGCCTCGTTCTGGATTTAGATGTCCAGAGGAAGCAAATCAAGTAAGGCATAAAAATAGCCCCGGTGACACTCAAAAGCACACTCCTCGTCAGTCAGGCCAGTGAACTTAAGGAGAGGGTAACGTTAATTCGTACAAAAGTAGGCACATTTTTGTGAATTTTTTTCGACAACACAGTTAAAATCTATTTATTAAAACCAATGGTAGATCAAAGTATAACATTTGAAGAATATTTTGAACAATTTTCAGGTAGAAATATATAAACTACGGCAATGGCAGCATTTTTTTGGAAGCGTCTCAGTAAAAAGTAGAGTTGCGGTGCCCACGATAAGTCGGTGCTGGATCATCTCAAATCAAAAAAAAAAAATGTTTTTCGTTAGATAATCAATTTTCCCAGGTAACGCTGGGGGGTTTTTTTGAAAATTCAATTTTTCAATTTTTGGGAATTCTTTGAAGTGAAAAACGCGATTTTTGCAAAAAAAAAATCGGATAATTTGTTATTATAAAACAATAAATATTGACAAATTTGAAAAAAAACTCTCCAGCGTTACCTCGTAAATTATGTACAGAAATAGTGTTCAAAATTTCAAAAGAATCGATGCAGTAGTTTTGAAGATACGGTGGGCACCGACTTTGAAAACGCGAGTTGTGGGAGGCACGTTTGCTTAAACTGCTGTATCTTCGTTGTTTTTGCTCCGATCCGTCTCAAATTTTCAAAAAATATTCTTGGAAAGTTTTTCATTTAGAAAAAAAATAAAAAAAAAGTGAAAAAAATACGTTAAATACGTTACCCTGCCCTTGAGACAATGGGTCTAATAAGAACAGTGTATCTCAAGTATACTATTGCCGGGTTCAGACATTAAGTTTTACCGAAAGCCTGCCTGCACTACCAGAAGACTTTTAGTGTGTAAGAAGTATTTTTCTCGACGCGAGTCTTCCATGTCAGTATGCAGAGTCTACAGTTACCACCAGATATTTGACTCCGGAGAAGAGCTGCAGTGTAAATTTCTTTAAAAAAGAAGCACCAAAGTACTTTTACTAAGCTTTCCCGAAAGACCTTGCAGAACGCACTAAATTTAGATCTTGCAAGGACGCATACATCGTCAGAATAAGCTTAGACATGAACAAGAATAAGAATCTGGTTTCGAGTAAATCAAATTTGATGAAAGCTTAAAGTGTATGGAACTTCTTCTTGAAAAAGTGCTGCTTGAAACAAAAATATAAAGTACAAATGCAAAAAATGTTCGATGGTTCAATTGCTTACTGAAATGTACTTAGCAATCATTTGGTATCATATCATATATCACGCCATATCAAAAAATTTTCGTGGACCGTTAAAAAGTTATGATACGCTTGCAAACCTTAAAGTTATATTTTTGTTTCTGTATAGCAAAACAATAAAATTAGCAAAGACTTTGGCAAAAAAGAGAAACCAAAGCTGAGCTCAATAAAATTTGTTATTATCTTACAAAATAAATTAATATGGAAATAAAATAAACTGAGAAGCAACACTGGTTCACCGGATGCGGTTTTGGTTACCAAAGATCATGACAGATCTATGTGAGTGTGAGTGCATATGCGCTTGTTTTAGTGCAGTGTGGCAGTTACCAATGGTGGCAATACTTAGACGCTCATCTTCTTTGACGTCACAGCGCTTTAATACAAATTAAAGTGTGAGTGTTTTTCTATTTACAATTTACAATTTCATCTGATTACTTTGTTTTATTTTGTTGTTTTTTTTTTCATTTGTCCAACATTTTATGTAAACTTCCGTAACATGAGGTTATTTTAACAATTTATTACTCAAAAGAGAGAGAGAGGAGGAGAGGAGGGGGAAAAAAACACACACTTCAAATAGGTTTTGCTGTGGGAACTCGCATTTCTTTTGTTTTGGTTACCAATTCCATGCAACAGAAGTCTTTTTACTACACACGCAATTTCGAAATTTTCTTCCTAAAAGTTGTCATTAAATTGGAACTTTGTTTTATGGGATTGTTAAATTGTATTTTTTTCTTCTAAAAACGAAATGTCATTTCCAAATATTAAGGTTTCCGAAAATTGCATCATTTTATTGCCGTTAAAATGATGCAGTGGTTAAGGAAATAAAAAGTCAAATGTCTGCTTGGTGTAGTTTTATTGTTTTTTTTTTTTGGAGAGAAAATGTAAAAACTATATGTCTGAAGCATAAAGACTTAGATGTATTGATATAGTCTGCGGAAAATAAGTTTATTCGAGGTATATTGAACTCGGAATAAAGAGATTTTATATAAAGCACCATTTCAAAAAGATTTCTTCAAATCATAATCCTTCGATTTCATATTGAAAAGTGATGAGTTAAAATGTTTCTTTTAAAAGTAATCTAAGATATATATTTGTACAGAGTGGCCACAGAAAGACTGGATCTCTATAGTCGACCTGACAGTATGCGTAGTAGCTTCATTCTGTATCAATCATATATACAAATTATTATAGACCGTAGAGCGAAATAAAGTTTGAAGTACTATCTTATACTGCTGCCGTTGATTTTTTCTGTAGGACCGGTCTTATCTTTAAGAAAATAGGAGCCGACAATTTTTTCAAGCATAACACCTCACCAAACAGTATATTTTGGGGCTATTCCCGGAAGATCGCGGACTAATTCATTTCTTTCAAACTGGTCGATTATATTTCGAATCATGTTATCAGAAGAAGATACTCTGACTAAAAAATATCATTATATAAATAGGTTAAGAACAAACGGTCTCATCCTATTTTACTTGCCATAACACAATATAGTTCCTTAACTTTTTTTTTCTTGGAATGTTTTGAAGAGGGGTAGTGTCGAATGCAATTTTGTTTTCCAATAGAATTCGGTTCCACGCCTCTAACAGGAAAATACATTTCAACGGCTTAGCTATAGAACCGATTTTGACTAAATTTGATGTATAGCTAGATTGAATCTGAAGAAAGGCTATTAAAACTCTTTGCTCATTTATTAGGTGTGGATCCGCCACAATAAGAAAAAACGCTGTCACGGCTGAGCTGCTACACCGATTTTGATGAAATTTGGTACAGAGATGGATTGATTCTTAAAACAAAAATAGTTCTTTTTAGTAGGAGGTACCACGCCTCTGACAGGAAAATATTTTTCCAATGCTTAACTAATGAGCTGATTTTAATGAAATTCGGTACAGAGAGAAATTGAGCCCTAAGGAAAAATCTTTGTTTTTAATGGGGTGTGCCACGCACCTAACTAGAAAATATGTTTTCACAGCTTAAGAAATGGACCAAATTTGATGAAATTTGGTATGGAGATAGAGTGAACCTTAAGGAAGCAATAGCGCAACATGATACCATATTTTCCTTATTTTTATAAGCGATGACGAAAATATGCTTTTGATTTGATTCGAGTGTAGCCAATTTCGCACACAAGTGAATGCACAAAGTTGGGACATACACAGCATCCAACGCTGCGATGCTCTATACCAGTGAAGGGCTCTTATTGGCTCTATTTGCTCACATTGCTCTAACCGTTATTCGACGCACAAGCAAGCAAAAAAAAATTCGCAGAACTCAACGCTATCGAGGCACAAAATTTGCAGAATTTCAACGCTATCGAGGCACAGCATTGACTTGAATTCAAATGAAAACAAAAACAAAACACAAAGGCATAAATGACGGCGCTGCACTGTGTCCTGACGAATGCAGGAATTGTTTTTGTTTGTAGTGTAATTTGTTTTTTTTGTGCTAATGGCAATTTTGGAAATGAAAGTAAAAAAAACTTTAAAATTTCGTTTGTTGTTGCTTGATGTTGTTGTTTTGCTCTTTTGTTAGATTTTTGTGCCCACCGCTGCTCTATACTATATAGAGTCTATAGCGTACAAAAAATGTATGTCAAAACATGAAGATTGTTCAGTAGCCATACAGTTTTAGAATTATCTGAATTCCAGAGTTATTACCAAAATATCATCATCATTCTATGAGAAAATCAATGAACCAAGTTTTTCCAGCAATTTTTACAAAAAAAAAAAAAAAACCGATACTGTCAACAACATCCTGTTCAAGTATTGCAACAATTATGGAGTAAGTATCCAGTTAAAATGAAAAAAAAAAAAAATACTTTACAATTTTACGCCTGCTGCTGTTGCTCTCAATTCTGTGGCAGCTACTGTCAAAATAGCAAAAGGGTTTTTTATTACCAGGTTTTCTTTTTTAGGGTAAATAAAGCGCGTCATTGTATTTTTTTTTCTCTTTCTTGGTCGTAAGTCTATAAAGGATTGAATATTAAAATTAATTTATAATCAACCATTAAAAGAGAATGAATTACAACAACAACAAAATTTGAAGTATGAAAATTTCAAGACAGACGCCAGCTTGTTTTCTTTTCTCGAGGAAAAGAATATGCAATTTTTTTTTTATTTGATTGTTGCCAGATGATGCACAAAAAATTTTGTGGTTAATCAGATCACGAAAATCCTTAAAGTCCAAGAAATTTTACTCTCTTACTAGGAATATCATTCATTCTCGATTTCGAGTGCACGTTATCAAATTTTATGTAGTGTATTCGGAAGCCTTTTGCGTTCTCGAAAACTTGTAAATGTTCCCGATTTGTGGTTACTTGCGTTCGAAAATTTTTATTAAATTATTTAATTTTAATCACTCTTAACAGAAATTGTTATATTCTTCTGCATTCAAGCAAAGTTCGAGAACAATACCAGCTACTTTGATGACTCTCATACAGGGCTGCCAAGTAACTTTTTTTTACCCGGCCAAGCTTGGAATTGTAGGTCAAAGCCGAGGGCCCTGTAGGAATTGAAAAGTTTCCGAAAAACTTGGTAATTGGATGATTTTTGTTTTAAATGAGCAAAAAAAAGATCTTCAAGGATTTTTTCCACGCAAAAATTTTGTTCGATTATATATTTATTTATATTTTTTTTTTAAATTGGTGACGAAAACAAAAGGTTCTCAAGTTTTTCGAAAAAAAAAAGTTTACTTTTTATCATTTCAAGGAAAAATTATTTTATTTAGGGAAGGCCGTGAATTCCTTCTTTTAAGCCTAGCAACCCTTCGCTCATATATGTATATGGACCCCAAACCGAGAATCCTTCAGTCCTTTTTCAATTATCCATTATCTGGCAACACTGCAACCCTCAGTGCTCATTTTTTTTTTTTTTTTAAAAAAAGGATACAATTTTTTATAGTTGTTATTTTACTCACACAGAGCACAAAACTGAGAAAAAAAGTAATTTTTTTTTCTTTTTTGACTTTAAGGCGTCAGTGTGGCGAATTTACTTAATTTTTCTGTGCCTGCCAATTCCGCCCACCTTCTTACATTTGGTCGTTCGCTGTTTATTTCCGTTTCCGTTTCAGAGCAGAGCGTATCGAAGACGATTAAGGCTCTTGGAAGGCGCTCGTAAAAGGGTAACGAAAAAAAATTTATGCAAAAATTGAAGGAAATATAAATATTTCAATTTTTTTCTGTTAAAAGAATTATTAAAAATTACAAAAACAAACGAATAAAGCAAAAAGGTTCAACATTACGAAGAAAAAAACGGAATCGCCGCTCGGATAATTGAACAATGGGGAAAGTTACAAGAAATCTACCCGCAATAAGTTCGATTGTTGTTGTTTTTGTTATTGTTATTGTAGCTGTTTACTTTTTTAATAATGAAAAAATAACAACAATTACAATAACTACAAAGAAATAAAAAGTCGAAAAAAAAAATTGCAGCAAAGGAGTAAAAGGACGACGCGTGTTTTTATTTTTCTATGTTGGTTATTCGATTGTTTGCAAGCTGCCACTGCTGCTTTTGCTAACTTCCTTCAAAAGGATAAGAAAACATAAAAAATTATCAACTGGACGGGGTTGCTGTCGTCGTCGTTATTGTTGTAGTCTGGAGCACAGCAATATAATGAAAAATTAATTATTTGTAGCCAAAGTTTTGACCAGACGTCTCTGTTTAGTAATGAATAGCAGTGAATAAAAAAAAAATTTTCACAAATTGAGGTAGTTTTTTCATATTAATTATTTTGGGTTTTAAGAACTTTTTTTAACCCAGACACTATTTGTTATAGATTATGCTCCAAGTGAGGAGCCTTGGATGGGGCTGTAGTTGGATCAACCTTAACTTAATCAAATTGCAAAAATTTCAAAATACTTTAGGAGAAAAATATGTATGTGACGGTGCCACCCTACAGAGAGCGGATTATTTAAATTTATATAATTTTGACTAATTTTATTAAATTGGAAAATATTGCAAGGACCATAGAAAAATTTGTTTGCAAAAACTTTTTTTTTTGCTCCTTTCCAAAAAACAATTCAATTAATTGCCATTCAATGTATTGACTGAAATTATATACATATTTATCTTTCACTTTTTTTTTGTTTTCAAAAAAAAGTGGGAATAAATAAAATCCAACCGAATTTTGTAATAAAAATTTTAATTTACTTCACACGTTTATGCTAAAAATATAAAAATTTAAAGTGAAATAATTGCACAATTTAATTATTTTACTTTAGTCTTTTTGTTGTTATTTTTTTGGTTTTGGATTTTTTTTTTGTTGCTGCTGATTAACCTGTTGCTAGTGTTTTAGGTTTTTGTTGTTGTAGTTAAGTAAAGTCATAAACAAAATATTATTTTAAAAAAAGCTTAATTGAAGTCGTAAGGTTTTGTAGTTTTATTATCATTATAACTTGTATTATTTTTATTTATACCCTACGCAAGGGTACATAAATTTTGAAACAACATTTGTTACGCAGTGACCGGGCGGGCCTCGGGGTTAAATAGTAGAAACTCGCCCCACTTACTCACTTAGATGGCCATAACAACCCGTTGTCAGGTTACGGCCGACCTCATTAGCTCTCGCCAGGCGCCTCTGTTTTGCGCGCGCCTTCTCTAATCATTGATGTCAAGCGTGGTTAGGGCTTCCTCAGCTTGGTCTATCCACCGGAGGCATGGTCTCCCTCTTCATCGTTGACCGGAGACTTTCCTTTCGAATAACATTTTCGCTGGAGCTTCTTTATCCATACGATGGACATGACCCAACCAGCGTAGTCGCTGTATTGTTATACGCTTAACTATGTCAATGTCGGCGTAGAGCTCATACAGCTCGTGGTTCATTCGAATGCGATAGTCGTCGCCAACTCGAACAGGACCAAAGATTTTGCAGAGAATTTTCCTCTCGAACACCCTAAGAGTGGCTGCGTCTGTTGTCGAAACCACCCATGCCTCAGCGCCATAAAGAAGCACAGGTAGATTGAGCGTCTTGTAGAGTGTTAGCTTTGTCGATCGAGAGAGAGCTCTGCAACGTAATTGCTTACTGAGACCGTAGTAGCACCTATTAGAAATTGATATTCTCCGCTTAATCTCCAGACTGATATCATTGCTGCTGGTTACGGCAGTATAAACTCGCCCCAGCTAAGACAAAAATTGTATGATCACAATAGGGAACAACTTATATTACTACAAGTCTATAGGGCTGGGAAAACATCGATAGCTATCGATAAGCTATCGACAGTTGGCGACATCGTTAACTGTCGATAGTTTTTTGTTGTTATTGATAGCATCGGTAACTAACATTTAATTTTTTAACGACACTACGAAAAAAGTGTATTTTCTGTGAGTGACAAAGTTTAAATTTAAGAAATATTAAAATATAAAATGAAAAGCCATGTTGAACCTTGGATGTCTCATCGAGAGGATCAGATGATGATATTCTTTTCAAAATAGAATATAGTTTGTTCTCAATTTTTGCATACTTACCGTATGTATTTATGGGAATACAAATCTAAGAAGAACAAAAACTATTATCAAAAAGGTGGTTTTGAGGCTAGTAGGATTTTCTACTACCCGTTAAGTTTATAAAGAAGTGATGCTAGATGGGCCAAAATTATTTAGAGCAAAAACTACTTTACTTCTTTTGTGAAGTATGTGAGGTGTCATGTTCATTCCCGAACAGGGAGTAAATATGCAAAAATTTAAAACAAACTATATAACATTTTAAAGGAAATAAATTAAGCTTTCTAAATACGCTTAAAAATTTACAGGTCATTAACGCATTTTTTAGTAAAATAAACGTTTTTTTAAAAAATTATCGAAATTTCGGAAAAAATCGTCATATCTCCAAAATGATAGGTTTAATTTCAAAGGTTCGCTGCATATTATTGTAGAAAATTAAATGATCTTTCTTATGACATCCACATTTTTGATATTCAATCAGAGGTTACTAAATTATACAACTGTATCTTCGATGGCTATATCTCCGAAACTAGATCCGAACAACACCTTATGATTGCATATTTATTTTATGAATTAAAAAGCACAAAAGAAAAGTTTGGTTTAATAAACATTGGCGAATGGGAGCTAAAGTAAAATTAAGCCTTAAATTTTAAGAATTGTTCAAAAACATTTTTTTCCTCATTGGCATTGTGGTGGGAGAAGTTACCTATATTTATCGATAGTAACCGATAGTTTTTTGAAAACTATCGATAATTTTCCTTATCGATTTTTCCCAGCCCTACAAGTCTATATATAAAAAAAATATATATAAAAATTACATACTTATGACCAAAAAAATGTTATTCAAAACTTCCCTTGTGACCCACAAAATATTGAAGGAGACCCCTAATAGGTTCTTTTAATGCGTATTAACGGCGTGACCAAAATAAAAGTGCTCCTGTTTTGCTCCTTTTGAAAACACCACAAGGTCCTTGTCCCCTAACTTAAACCCCCAGCAAATAGCTACTTCGAGACCTCCTTGAGCTCGGGGCTACAGCCCTCTATAGCCCTACCTTAATCCGTATGCACAAATATAAAATGATTTGTTAAATTAAATAAAATAGATGATTGTCAAACATAAGTACGAATGTTTATTAGAAATGTTAATAAAATGCAAAGTGTTTGTAGAACAAGAAAGGATATTAAGGTTTATTTTGCGTGAGAGTTTCTTTTTCTTTTTTTAATAAGCAAATTTTATTTAGGGTATTTATGCTTCGGCCAAGTCAAATGCAATTTTTCACACTCATCTTGATGAGTTTAATATGATTTATTTAGTGTTAAAAAATACATTGTTAATGGTGCAATAACAATAATAATAAATATTACTACCACCAACATAAATATTTAATTATTTTTATATAAAAATAAATTTTATTTGTTGCTTTTTTTTTGTGCTGATTGCAAAAAGTTAATGTTAAGTGAGTTTAAATACGATATGTTTGTATTTGTGTTTTTTATAAAATTAATGTGACTAAATCATAACTAAATAAAAGGTCTGCCTGCGCTTAATTATGAAACCAAGCTGTTGTTTAAGCTTATTAAACAATTAGTGCGCAATCAGGGACTTTTGGCCGCAGTTAAGTCAAATGTTACATGCGCTATATGAACTCAAAGCAAATAATCGTAAAATTTAGAGTTTTAATTCCATTTGAATTTGAAAATCCAACAACTACACCTTAAGATACGAGTATAAAGTAACAAAATATTATTTTTATGGTCGAAATTTCAAAATCAGATCAAAGATCTACAATAGAGCCTTGTGTAGATAATCATTTTAGTATCAGAGCTGTGACCTTTGTTGTGTCAAATAGCCTCGTAATATGCTTAAAATTAGAGCTTAAGCCTATGAGTTACTTTAAGTTAAAAAATTTGAAGCATGTTTCTTATAAAAATATTAATAGTTATATCTAAATTTCAACTTACAACTAAAATATTTTGTGCTGAGAACATTTATTTGAAGGTTTTCCATCAAAGTCATGTTAAATATAATCAATGAGCTCTTCGAGTGACTGCTGTCAATTTGATTACAAGGCAGGAAATGCACCTTAAAATCATTTGCCATAAAACACCCTCTCAAAGATTGGGAAAAATGTGGTAATAGGGTGATAAAGTCAACTGATTAATATGATAAATAATTAAGGTTTTCTATTTTACCTTTTTAAGCAATATGTAATTTTACACGCACGCAAAAGCTAATGAATTTTCATTTGTCAGCCAAAGTTGACATTTGGTGTACTCGCAGTTAACATGTTTTTTTATGAATTTCGATGTAGCTCCGCGTACTTACTCGTCATTCCAACAAACATATGAAACTTAACAATAATAACGTTTTTATATTAAGAAAAGAACAAAAAAATTGAACTAAAGTAGATTAATATCTCCCTAGGGTGCCTTTTTTTATCGAATTTCCTTAAATAAACTCGTATGTTAAATTTGTTTTTTTCTTTAATTTCATTCGAATGATAAGAGTTTTCATTCAACATGCAACACAACATTTAATGTGAAGGAATTAATTTATGCAAATCGATAAAAAAAATAAATGCCAACCCATGCATATGTGCAATGTCATACATGCCCAGTAGGCAACTTAGCGAGGCCTCTTCTTAAGAAGTCTAGTTAGCACATCAATGCACATGCCAACATTGCTGCATTATTAGTACTTACATATGTGAGCAGGGTTGGTAAATGGTTGAGATTGACCCGGCCAAGCCCGGAATTTCATGTCAAGTTCGAGGACCTGGTAGGAATTAAAAATTTTTTTAAATAGCTAGGAATTCGACGATTTTTGTGAGGAGCAAAAAATAACAAAAAGGTTAATATTTAAGGCAACAATATTTTTTTTTTGAGAAGGCCCTTGGCAACTTGGAAGCCCCTGCATGTAAAGCATTTTAAAAATCAGCGCTTAATGCAAATTACCTTGCCTCTCTTTTTATAGTTCTCAAGTAGTTTATGTGCATTTTGTGACATATAGAGCTTACTCAAAAAATACTTGGAATATACGATATACTCCATCCGATACCGTATGATAAATATTGAAAAATTCTCAAATATCAATTTTTCGCAATCGATTTTTCATAAAAATTGATTAAAATATTATTTGTGTTTTCTTTCAAAAAAATCATCAGAGCTGGCTCTTTTTCACGGAAAGCCTTATTTTGACCTTCCCACGGATTATTTTTTGGCATTTTTTTGTAAAGAGTAGGCCTGCTGCTGTTCAAGGAGCACCTTTCAAAAACGCTTTGCCACGAAATTCCCGCTCAAACTGGCTCAATCCCGGGTTCTTGGTAACCCTGGTTGCTTTAGGCCTTAGGTTTAAAGAGAGAGAAAACGGTAAAACATTCCGTTATGTTGCAGCGTACGTCCTAAAGGCAAAGCTTGTGATACTGAAAGAATAATACGCGATCGAAAGGTTAGGAACCTTGGTATGAGTTGAAAGAACTCAAATGTGATTACAAAGTTTACTACTCTGTAGCAGTTGATGCTATATGTCCCAGTAGAGATAAGAAAAAAAAAATTTCCGAGTTGAAACACTCTCTCCATTAACTCTTACATACAGAGCTGAATATTTTTCTCATAGATTTCTTCTTCAAATTATCAAGTTCTAAATTTTTTATAGCGTTTTAATAGTCTAAAATTATTTTTCCAGTGAAATTTTACAGAAAGCTCACTGCAAGATATCTGTAACGTAACATTATTCGCACAAGCTAGCTGGAAAGACTTGTTTAAGTCTTGTTTTTTCGTTCTGGTTTTCCGAATTTTATCATCATATTCAAGAAGTCGATTTCTTAAACAATAGGATTTGACAAAATAAAACAAAAAAGCTTTTGAAAAATGCAACGCCTGTAAATTGAAGGGAACAATTGCGTCTCAAAAACAAATAGATCAGTGATTCTATGAAATCTAAAATTGCTATAGTTTTTTTTGGAGGCGGCAACAAACTTTCGTTTTTTGGACGACCACCGTGTCATATGTAAGTTCAGTCGGATGACACTATACTCGTAACATATGGCTTAGTAATTAATCTGATTCCATTAGTGCAATCTAAGGCAAACCTACACAGATGTAAGAGCGCTTGTGGCAGACTTATGATGACATTGTTGTTCCTTAACTTTTCTAAATAGCCCTACCTTTTCGGAGCTGGATAATGACTATTCTTTAAACGGCACTTTGGATAGTTTAATTTTGTTCTCAGTTAATCTAGATGTTTTTTTTAATACATAGTTAGCCCTCCCCGGGATCCACATGACGAATTTGGTCATGCGTACTTTTGGTTATCTCTGTATCTTGGAAGCGGTATATATTTTAATGAAGCCGCTGTTGAGCAATACGAGTAAAAATTATGAAATCTAAAGTAAAAGCTATGAAATTTTATTGTTATATTGCAAATTTCATGTACGAAAAGTCCCTCTTTCCAGAGCTAATTAAATAGGAGTTTTGGAGCCGAGGCCAATGCTAGTAGGTTATTATTAAATACCATATTATCAAGATCACACCCTTATTTTTTTTTACATATTTTGTTAATAATTAGTGTCCCAGATATCTAAAGATTTTTTAATAAATTGCAAACTTAAGTCCATTTTTCACAGTTCATTAATTTTTGACCGATCCATGGCACAATTTTTTCCAATTACTGGAAGATCAAGAAGAAACCTCTAACTATCTAAATTTGTCTTAGAATGTTTAGCCATTCCTAAGTAAAAAAAAGCAAAGTACGAATTCATCATAGGCATCCCTAGTATGCAGTGAAAATACAGATGTTCCGCGAAGGGTTAAGTCATAGTCGATAAAAAAATGTTTGGTCTCTCGGATTTTGTATGCAATCCTTTTTTCCGCTCAAATACTTCTTTTTATCCTTTATGGTATACTGGGATTTTCCGTTCCAGTTCTTCCAACACAACTAACTCAAACAAAGTTCCACAGGAATTTACCCTCAAAGTCATATAGTTGAAATAAATCAGTCTCAAGATATATAAAGAGAACATCATTAAATCGACTCCAGTCTATAGTTTAAGTAATGCAGTCACCAAAATTCACCGCTATATAAAATGCAAAATACAAAACAATAAGCGCTAAAGCAACTTTCACTACTTTCTTGCAGACAGCACACAAAAAGAGCCTCCCATTATCCCCAACTATATAAACACTAGGCCAAGTAGCCAACGAAACACCCTTCATTTTAGGGTTAAGGACAATTGACCAACAAGTTAACCTTTTGTTGTTATTGTTGTTTTCTTTTTCTCACAGTTGGTCAGTGCTTTTGCTGTTTTTTATGCCAGCGCAGTGTTTAAGTGACAGCGCAGTAAAGAAACCGGGTGTTTTCTCTAGACTGTCTAAGTAAAAAGGTTAACAACAATAAGTGGGTGTTTGAAAAGAAGAAAAAAAAAAACAAACACTTTCACGCATATAATGTGTGTGCATGTAGTTGTAACCATAAGTTAAGTGCTGTTTTTTAAGGGTTTTTTTTCGAACTTTAACGCTTAACTGCAAGGGTTGGTCAAAAGTTTCGAACCGTTTGATTTTTCTCTATTTAATGTGTAAAGTTCGTTTGTTATTTCTTTATTTGTATGTCTATTGGTTTGCGTATAAAGTCAATTTCATATGTTTCCGTGACTATTTCTTTTTTTTTTACGTTGAATTGGAAAGGTGTTAAACACCCTTTTGCTAGCAGTGCTGGACATTGGTATGATACTTGATGCTTTTGCCAAGTGTAACTTGCGGTGGGTGTTGTTGAATGCTCATGTCAACAATCGGTTTTGGTTGGTTAGGTAGATTATTCATTTCAGTTGTAGGTAAGAAATTATTGATTAATATCTAGAGAACTGTAAGTAACTTAATTTCGAATTGACTTGTTGGGTCTGCTGGCATTGCGTGGCAATAAGAAACTATTTCATCAGGCAAACCGTAGAATAGTCTTCATATCGGATAGGATGGTATTTAAAAAAGTCACCCAAAATTCCTGTGAAAATGCTCGAACTCTAAAGCTTTCATGAAACTTGACATGAACGTATCCTTAAAATGGTCTAAAGTCGCTTTCTTCATGCGAACTCCCCTACTTTACCGTTACAAATAATCGATTTTTTCCCGCCTACCTTAGTTGTCCCCTATATGAGTACAATAAAATGCAAATGAATACGAAATTAATTTTTCGTAAGAACAAATACAACAAAATTAAAACCAATCTATTAACCTGCCGCTAACAGCAGTGAACCCTAATGGTATTACAACAACCAATAATAAAAAGCAGCAGCTAAAACGAAAAATAATAAGAATTAAGTCACTCAAAGGAAAAAAAAAAAAACAAACCAACCCTAGAGCTCAATTCCGAAGGCTAGTCGCTATATTATTAGGCGTTTAACAAAAAACGTTCGTCGATAACACGAAAAACTGAAAATTCTATTCTATTGGGTGTCATTTCATTTACATAATGTCCAATGTCCGCTATATACCAAAGTATGTACAAGTGCTTGTGTGTGTGTGTTTACATATATTGGACAATTCAAACAGTTCCCAATCGAAATTCATTTGTTTTCATTAGGTCCTTCGACTTCGACACAATGACGTAAGGACGACAAGAGACCATGGTGTTGACTGCTGTGCATGTCCATAAAAACCAAACGTCAAATGTCAAGCATATATTAGTCACTTTTCACCTGGCTGTCAGACAAATAAAAACAACAAATAATGGTCAATATAGGCATTATTTTCGACCTGCTACACCCTATACATTTCGTATACAAATGAATGGAAAAAAAATAAGAAAAATTGTTGTAATTTGAATATTTATTACGTATTTACGTTTCGTATTTGTAACGTTACGTTACATATTCACGAGGGGTTAATGTTTGATGACTTTCAGTTGGTATGAAACAGAAATGAGAACACGAAAAAGCCTCCTCCGATAGACTATAACTAATACCTAAAGGGAGTTATTAACGGTTGTATTAACCCCGAAATTAATACGAAAAAGGTCAATGAAGGAATAAATTTGAGTGCGCTGGTGGTGGTGGTGGTAGTGGAAAATGTGGTCATTTCTTATCAGTTGGGTATAATCAGAAATTTTGTGCTAAAGTGCATAAATTAAATGTTGATGAGGAATACTAATCAATATGATTCAATCGAGGCTAATGCGAACGTTATTTTTATACGGCATTTTTTTTTAGGCATTACTTTTTGTTATAAGGAATAGTTTTTTTTTTGTGTCTACATGTGACTATATCACTCGAAAAACAATCGCCAAAGATAAGAAAATGAATAGTAAGAATTTTTCTAAAACGACTAGTGTGCGTAACTAGCTTTGGTTGCACTATGTTTTTCTTGGAAGGAACAGCTCGGTAGCGTCCGATTAAAAATCAAAAACAGCACTACTTCGGTCCGATCAGTATTTTTAGTTCACTTGTGAATCATTTTCTGTCAAAATATTTAAATAAAATTTATCCAAAATTGAAATTTCAGATCAAGATGGTATAAACCCATCCAAATATGGAGCAAGCTAGCTGTGTGTGAGTATAATGAACAATGGCGATATTTAGCTTAAAGTCCAGCGTCGGGAACTCACAACAAAAACGGTTTTGGCGTTGCCAAACTAATATGGTAGCACGGGTACTCGCGCGCTGCGATATTTTTTGAAAAATTGGTATGAAACGCGTCATAAACGTTAAGGAGCGTTCATTAATAACGTGAGTCGAAATGGGGGAAGGCCGTCCGGCAAAATCTTACCAAGCGGGAAGGAATGGAAGCTCAGTAAAAATCTCACATCAGCTACATCTAAAGCCTGTCTTTCTATACTACCAGAAGACATAGATTTCATGTGTTCTCACACCCATAAATTTACTTTAAAATTTTTATTAAATTCGTCTGAGTGTACCTTAAACGAAGTATCATATTTCTGCACCTATTTTCCAGAAAAAAGTCTAGTATTTACTCACTTTCACATGAAATCTTACAAAATATCATTTAGGTTTTAGAAATCTTTCATTTCCATTTCAGAAAGCTTTCTACAATGTGTCAATGTTCGCAAATTGATTTCATTTGAAACGCTACAAAAATCCTGTAAGATGAAGAAAATAAACAAACATTTATTTATTCCGTAATCAGAATCTTTTTTAATACCGCATCCATCGGGACTCTCAATTATAGTTCCATTTACTCGCATCACAACTTGCGTTGATACTTAATATGCTGTTATTTTTTGTGACGTTTCTTAATTTATAATTGACAATAAACTGTACATTACATAACATCAAATAGAGACATAAGAATTTAATAAATAAAATAAATAAGACATTATTTAGATTTCATTATAAAAATTCAGTAAGCATTAAATATGTAAGCTTTCAAAAACATTTCAGAATGAGTACATGTAAAAAGCTTAGTGCATAAGGTGTCTGATAGACTTCCTTTGAAAGGCTTAGGGAACTTTGAACCTGGAACTTTTCAGAAACACTTCTGAATGTTTTCATGTGCAACACAACATTTGAAATATAAAAGAAAGATTTCTGTAATGTTCCGATTCTGGTACACTACGTACTGTTCCTGAAACATTACATGCCGCGTGGGTAGAAATTGAAGGATAAGTGTCACGTGAGAAAAAGGGTGGAGGGGTCTCAGCAAATCTCACAAAGGTTCAGAAAGGAGGGGAGAGCTACTGGGGTCAGAATTAAAAGAAAAAATCTCACGTAATTAATGGACGTCCGCTAAAAGAAATTTGACTATAGAAGGTTAAGAACAATACCATTTTTTGTTGAATTAAAAAGAAAAATAGAAAGCAGAGCGGTTTTTTTATGTGATTTTTTAGTTTTTGAGTCTCGTACCTTCTCTTGGGCTACCTAAAGTCGGCTCTGCTCACAACAGCGGGAAAAAATCTCTTCTTTGATTTTTAAGCACTCACATTTTCTGCAGAGATCACTTATATTTGGCGTAGCTTCAGCCTTTGAAAAAATGTTTTTCCGTGATGGGTAAAATAAAAAGGTCATCATTCATCCATATGTTTTCCCAATGGCTGTCCATTGCTGCCCCACAGCGTTAGATCTTGATCTTATTGATTTGACTTTTTTCGAATTAAATTTTCAATGATTTCTCCATTCCTTATCATGCATTTTCCGAAAATCGTTAATTTTCTTTGAGGTGTCCTAAGCAAATGTTCCAAATTACACGAATTCTTATGCGCCTTACTTTGTCGGCATGCATTTTGTTTATTTTCGATTCAACCGCACAAGCCCGGTTTCTTTTAATTTGTTGCGCCACAAGATCTTCTTGTGGTGGTGGTGGTCCAGTGTAAACATGCAACAGAATTCGCGCGGCATTTTTCCAGCGATAAGAAATGAGGAAATCTAAAAGTTTTCACATGCAAATAAGAAATAAAGGTGCATACGATATAAAACCTGGTTCCGGGAAGGTTCAGAGCCAATTACAGGTATTGTGAGTAATGCCTTTAAGCAAATAAAATCTACAACGAAAATATCCCTTACTCTGACGGCAATTATTTCACTGTTGGTGCATCGGCTCTCGCGTACTGACAGCAAAATAAAGAAACGAAATAAAAAAAAAAAAGGAAATCATCGGTATTTCATGATATGATTTTATGAGCTTCGATTGTCTGTCACACCACTAATGGATGCTTTTATTTTAAGTGATCCTTAAACATTTATTAGCCCAAAGGTGACAAATTGTTATTGAGTGCAGCATTCAGAATGCGAGTAATAAATATATATGTGACAGATGATAAAAGAGCAAATAAAAGTTGCCAGCCAACAGCGTTGAAATCAAATTGATAGGAATGACATCCGTCAACATGTCATGCAGGCAAAAGTGGCGTACGGTACGTCGTCGGACTTGTTTGGCTTTATCAATCTCCTAAATCAATTTTTATTGATATCCATCCACTCAAGCTAAACTGAAGGCGAAGCACGTTAGTCGTAGCACGGGCAGACGGACATCAAATATCCATCAAAATTTACGCTTTTTTTTTGATGCTAATGCATTTTTAACGATTTGAGACGTTTTCGATGTATTGTGGGTGACGCGCTGTTGGGTGATGGTATTTTTTGTGCAAGAACCAAAAAAAAAAATCGATTTCGTGCAAATGATATTCTAAATTGGCTTAATATTTATTTTTTTTTAATTATAGATAACGTATAATTGATTCAAGCAATAATACAAATGTCAGCAAAACAAAATTTGACATTTCACTATAGACTGATCAAAAGAGTAATGAACACAAAATACTTCTCATAAAAGAGATATTCAAATAAACTGTCAAAATGTGAACTGTCAACATCTCAATGTTACGGAACTTTTTCGGTAACATTTTTTCGTGCCAACAAAGTTGCAGCTGAAGAAATAAAAATTCCACCAAAAAGGGTTATTTTTTTTATTCAGTTTTACCAATACCTTCCAAAAAGAACACAAAATTTCTATAAATTCCTTGGGGAACGCGAAAGCACATAATTTAAGACAATTTTATTTTGAAACAATTTTTTTTTTCAAAGTTATTGAAAATTGGTAAAAGAAAATGCGAAGAAAGAATTTCTCACTCTTGCAACATCAATTTCCCCCACTTTTCATGCTACTACTGACTTTATTGGATTCCAACAAAAGGGTTACTCATGGCAGGTTCAAGCACGACAGAAAAAGCTGGGAGTAAAGTCAAAAATTAAGGGGGTGTGGGTGATTTAGTGTTAAATAAAAAACTTTTAAATTGCCATTTGATCGTTTGTTTAGCGACATAAATAGCGGCATGACAATGACAATGACAACAACAGCTTCGGAAGTATGTTCATATTGTTAAATAAATTTTGACAATGTTTTTTTTTTCGGGCTAAAATGGTTGTGTACGAGTATGTTGTGAAGTAGGGTGGACGTTTTTTCTATAAAAAAGTGTGATTTGTAAATAAAGATTCAAAGTATCAAAAGCATCATTTGAACGAAAAGTGAACGGAATTAGATAAGTTCGAGCAACAAAAACTGAATGCGATAATTTTAAATGTAATTTATAGAGAGTTTTCACGCGGAATGTAATTAATGTAAACGCAATAATAAAGCGTAACAATTGGAAACGTATGATCCACAGTTGGAAAAATTTTTCATTACACTGTTCTACATCAACATCATCCCATTGACGAATATTCATTTCTTAATGTTTAGAGATGTGCTTAGCACAATTTCTAGTTCAGAATGTCAAGTTTTTTTTTTTTTTTTTGTGGAATTCGAGGTTTTGGTAAAAAAATGAAAAGTTTTTTGTAATTCGGTTCAGAAAATTTTTAAAAAATATGATATATTTCTACAAGAGAAATAAGTGAATTATGGAATTTTTCAGACCTCAGACTCAGAGCACACTTGAAAACATACTCCCGTATAATGTAAAGCCAAATAAGTGAGTGACTTACAGTGATGCATTCGCTTCAGCCGTTTGAAATTTTTAATTAAGGACTTTCTCCGACTTGTGTGTTCATTTGAATTTAAATAACATAATTTAAAAACAAATGTTTCAATTCAGTTTTACACTTTCTGGATATGTATTTGCCGAAGAAAATCAGTCTCTCACTTGTATCGCATTGCATAATACGGGGTATTATACGGAGTATTTTCAAATTCAACCTCATTTTTCTAAAAAAGGGGGTTCAATAAAATTTTTCTATCTGCAGACTTAACGCACTTACAAGGAATGGAGGCGTATTTTATCACATCAAAAAGGTTTTTTAATTCAATTGTATATGGCAAAAAAGCAAAATACAGAGATATGCCGAAAGCAACATAGGATAATTTGAGGCAATAACATTATGAAACTCAAGACGAACTAATTTCTGAAAAAGCACTAGAAAAACAGTTTGCAATAGAGTTCTTCAATCTCTTGCTGCAAAAATTTTGGAGATATTTAATCCACAATACGCTAAATACGTGGAAATTTCTCCCCAAAATCAAAAATCTATCTCGCGATAAAGTTCTAAAAAAAATATTGCATTGAACTTCAAAAAACTCTAACACTCAAATGAAAATCTGATATTAATGAATGCATTTTATTTATTCTGTTAATTAGCATAACGAAGTATATAGTCGAGAACAAATCGTCTCCATTAGGTGTTTTGAGCTTCATCAGTAAAATCCAGTGAGAAGATCTAAGCGTTGAACTCCTCTAAAGATTTTACTAAAAATTCGAGTTTCTGCGGCAAGCGGAGAAAAGAGCCTTTCTAAGCTGACAGAGAATGTAAAAGTTCAAAATATTGATTTTCCAGAAGTTGTAGAACATTTTGCTTGTCTAATGGCAAAAATAAAACTTTCTCCTAGTTTCATCGATTTTTAATTTATATCACATCAGGAAAGATCGAACGGAATCTGTACCAATATTATTATCACAAACATTTTGTTCAACTAATTCTATTGAATAAAACTGTTCAAAAAAATGAAAAACTGTTTTTTGAATGTAAATTGAAGCATATTATAGGTTACGAAAGGTGGGTATAGATAAACGGCGCCCGAACATTTCAGACAAATGCGCCATTTACCCTTGAGTCGGCACTGCTTATTCTGCTTTCAAAAAACACGGATCGAATAAGAATCAATATTTAATTTTGAGAATGTGATTGTTACGAAATCAAATCATAATTTTGGGAAAGTCTCCGCGCACAAAGGTACGGGAACTGCTTATTCTCTAATTAAATAAATGAGCCAAAAAATAGTACATACGGCCCGTGTCCGAGGGCCGACTCTTATCATTTTTCTAGTCTACAAAAGTTGAGAGTTTGCTATTCGCTTTACAATAAAACGAAGCTATTTTTTGTTTGCCATCGGAACAGAAATTAATTTAAATTATTTGATAAGCTTACTATTCAGTACAGTGTTTAATAACAAAAAAAAATATTACAAAAAACAAAGAAAAACAAACAGGCTTAAGCTTGTCATAGTAGTTGCCAAGTGGAATCTTCAGTGGCCCTTAAGCCAATGATATCAAATGACAGTTACAGGAGCAGAGACAAAACAAAACAAAACAAAAAAAAGAAGTTCGACTTTGCTTTGGTGTACACTTGCTTGAGTTCACAACAAGTCTCTGCAAAAATTAAAATTCATCAGGCTTAGAAGTTCTCCAAAAGGTCACTGATGATTCCACTTAGCATTCACTGAAACTGGTATAACTAGCTTTAGCCTGGCTTTTTTTCATGGTTTTTTGATTTGTCATTTTTTTGTAGTTCTCATACTGAACACTAAGCTCAGTACAATAATTATAAGTGAAACGAAGCAAAGTTACATTTTTCCAAAGGCCCACTCTAAAGCATACGTTTTTTTTTCATTGTTGCTTTCTGAAAAATAAGTTGTTATTGTTGACAGTTGTGTAATGAGGTGAGTTCAACTGTAACATTTTGGCATGGAGAAATTTATTGAAAAGGAATTTTTTATTTCTTTAATAAAGTTCTTGTTTTTTTCTCTCAAATTTGCAATATTTATTGATACAATTGTTTCTTATGAGAAAGGGGTAAAACATTTTGACAGCTCATTTTTATATTGGGAAAGAATGACAGCAATTGTCTGCAAATTTACAACAATTTAAAAGAAATAATTTAGCAAAAGAAAAAGAAGGGTGCAAAAAGTGTTCATTTTTGAAGAAGGAAGTGCAAATAGAAAAAAGTGCCTATGTGAAAAACGAATGAATGATATCGGCTTTGTTGCAGAAAAATATTTTTTATCTATTATAAAAAAAGACCGTAGTATCAGAAATCAATAAAAACATTACCCGTCATATGCCTTACACAGATTTTCACTGTAAATTATGATTTCACTACTTTTAGACCCATTCGCAACCAAACAATTGATCTTGTTTATTCATTAAACTCAACTAATGTGTGATAATCAATGTTCCAAAACCGAAGACAAGAACAATTGAATTTCCTCAACTGAAAGTATTTTATTTGTTGTTGTATTATTTAAATGAAACAAGTGGTCCGTGCAAACTAACCGTTGCAACCAACAACCAACCACCAAGAGTGAAAACAAACCAAACGGACAAATTGAATTATTCACCCTTTTTAGCAGGTTTTATTATTGGTTCCATTCGATGATCATTCGAACTCGGTATTCGGTTTGATATTTCAGTTTTTGAGCCTCAGCGGAAGACCTTTGTGTTGTTTTAGTTTTGTCTGGTGTCTGTTTGTTCAAACATCATTTGGGTTTTCAGTAGTTCAATTTGTTGTACATGTTTTGCGGTGTAGTGTAGTGACACCATTAACGACGCATTGTTGCCAACTTGTAGTAACCAACATCCGGCCTCATGTTGGTTTCATTGCGCTGCTGTATTGTTGCTGCTGTTTGACTGGCTGGTTGATTGATTCCATTTGGAAATTCTTTGACTCGTTTTTTATTGTTGAAGTGAGTACGGTGTGAAATTTCACACCTAAATGGTTAAATGATTTTTATTTTGTTGGTCGTCGGGTCTCTGTTGCGGGTGAGAGCGATCTACAAAAAGAAGGAAAAAAAAAAAACTAAAGAGAAACGATCAGCACGCGCTGATCAGACAGCTATGGAAATGGTTGGAATGATTACTACGATAGAAGCAAACCTATTCTTAAGATTATTAAAAAAGTGTTGTTTTTACAGAGGATTGCCCAGACGAGTAATCGAGATCTTACATAAATATTCCATTGTAGTCTAATATCATATCATTTTAATTTCAAAATGTACAACAAAAGTTTTTGTTGTTTCATAACGTGTACCAATACAGAATTCCATGATTAGTATTTCTATCGCATAGATTCAAAACTTCTAGTAATCCCACATTACTAGATTGCGATATATTCTAAGCGATTCTATAAGAACTCATCTGCTATCCTTGAAAAATGTACATATATTTTCATTTCATTACTTTTGAAAGTGAAGCAAAAAATCGAACTCAATTAACGTGTTCAAAAACATTCCAACAAGTTTCTAAACATGCAACACATTCTTCCTGGTACCGCTGGATAAAATAACCTTTACCTTGTTCATTGAATAGGAAACAATTCTACAATAAATTGACCCTTCATCAATAAGTGACCCCTAATGTTGAGTAGCCCTCTTCTTTTTATTTAATTTTAAGTAAAAATTCTTACTTCACGCTTCGTTGCCGCCAGCGCTAACGAATTGTTTGGGTCAGCCAGACATTGACTAGCGAAGAGAACGAGATTATTTTGCACTGATAACGCTAAAATGCCACAAACTATGCAGGCAAGAGAGCTTGGCAACAGTGACAGTGGTAGAATGTGGTGGTTGGTTGGTTGGTTGGTTCGTATGAAAAGTTGGTCGGCTGCATGTCTGTGGTCAATGCGGGGTCACATCAACGTATTGACTCATTGACCAACATTAATCATGTTGAAGAAATAATTGGCGCTTTTCGAAGGACGATGTCAGTCAGTACTAGGGAATTCAATCGCGGTATTTAGGAATTTTCCGGGATGGTATTCCTTTGTTTGTTGGGCAAAATGTTTAAAAAACCAAGCCTGCGATCAGACAAGTTATAATAGGATCCATGCTGTCTTAAAATAATTTAATGACAATTTTACCCACAAGAGTTTAGTAAGAGCGTTGTTTTTCTTTAGCTGGTCCGTATGAGCGCACACATGCGACTAAAAAGTTGACCAACTATTGGATTCAAATGAAATATTAAGTTGGTTTCAAACTGTAGCTAGCTGGATTAAGCGCGTACATGTGATTGAAAAGTTGGCTAACTGTTGGATGCAAATAAAATAATTAAGTTGACGTCAAACTGAATGCCGAGTAAGGAGTTGGCGTCCAATTAAGTAGTTGGCTGATTATTAGCGGCTGGTGGTAGTAATTTTGTGGTAGTTAGAGCTTGAAAGATGAAGTTGCATATGAGTTGGTTTTCTTCGTAACACTATGTAACAATTGCAAAGATATATAAAGAGTGATCCAAAAAGAGCTTCCAACTTTTTTCTAAGTAAAATACATAAAAATCAATGTATTAATGCAAATAGTTATAGTTAGGTTCCTACAACTCAAAGTTGTAAAAAAATATTTCGTTCAAATGTTACCCACGACTAGTTCTTAAATGGTCCATTCTGTGGGTACAATTTTCGGCAAATCTTTCGAGTTCCAAGGGCCGGTATTCCTTGAATAACACGAGTTTATTCATGATTGAGTAGTGTTGAACACTGAACACAAACGTCATATGGACACGTCATTTGACACATGACAGCTGTCAAAACAACTCAGTTGGAAAAGAGACCTCGTATTGGATCACCCTTTTTACCTAATAAATATGGTTCAATTTTCGACAGCTCTTTCGAACATATCGGCCGGCATTCCTTGAATAACACGAGTTTATTCATGATTGAGTCGCGTTGAATACTGAACACATACGTCATATGCACAAGCCATTTGACACATGACCGCTGTCAAAACAACCCAGTTGGAAAAGAGACCTCATATTGGATCACTCTTAAGAAATATTATTTTCAATTTTTTTTTTTAATGACGTAAATAAAAAGCAAATAAATATTTTAAGTTAAGCAGCTCTGTTACGGAACGTCTGACATGTGAGGAGCTATCTCGAAACTCATTGTGGTTTCTTAATATTTATTTTGATTTATAAAAAAAGAAACATTGCTATACAAAGTTATTATTAAAAACAATCTTGGTGTGATAAAACAAAAATTTAGTTTCACGCTCTACTTTGCACTAATCGCTTTCAAATACGAACGGTACAACTTCTCAAGCTGAATTAAAATAAAGAAAAACAAAAATTTCATGTTTATTTTTTTTTTGTGTGCCACTGTAAAGTTGAACTTCTTCTTCTTCTCTAATACCCTATAGATAAAAATCAACTCTGCCTACTACGCGTCTTAATATGATTTTAATTTTTCCAGGTACACATGTATATAGTTAATATACTCCACATATACTTGGTATAAATATTTTTCTAAATCAACCAACCAACAAGAGTCAAGCTGGGGCAAATTGTGTGTGACATGAGTCAACATTTTCGACAAACTTCTAAAAAGAACAGCTTTAAAATTTGGGGTTATAAAAAGAGGAAAAACAAAATCAAAAAATTTGAAAGAGCCCAGCGAAGCATAACAAAGAAATCATAGAAAAATCATCCAATGATTTGGTGTTTTCAAGCAAAAGGCGATCTTAACTTAACTTGAGACGACCAATCAAAGGTGATTCACCATTGCCATAGCAAAAGGTGGAATAAATTGTGTGCGTCTTGAGTTCGGGAATGCGTTTGAAACAATAATGCGTAGGTACCGCCTGTAACACCTCAGCAAGAACTTTTAAAAAACTGTGAATATATAAAAGAAGTTATGGAGAGCATTCAGCTTTTATCTTCTTATTTATACACAATACAAAAAAATTAAAAATACAATAAATTCTATATAAACTTAATGAATCATACATATATGAACGTGAAAAAATATTAAGTCCAATTTTAATAAGTCTTATGAAGCTTAAAATACCTACAAAGAGAACATTATCTAACTGTATGTATCAAGATTTGGTAATACTTAACAAATGGTATATTTATATATATTTGATATGAGCCAACATGTCGCATATTTCAACAATATTATTGGATCAATCATATGTTTGGTAAAAATTACAAAATCTTATTTTGATTAAAAAAATATTTGTCTGTCGCAAAGCACGGCGGAGGCCATGTCACAAACTTTTGGTCAATCGTACATACACTCTTCTCAGTGTTCTGTTGTTCAAGTTGAAAAGAGAATTGAATAGAAAATCTAATTCCAGAAGATGTTTTTATGTGTGCATCATTTTCAAAAAAAAAAAATGAAACAAATCTGATACCTATAACACAAAATGTTCTTCTAAACTTAAAACCTAAGCTGGAGAGCCCAATAAGATTTTATTTATTTGTAATAAATAAAAAAATTCACTCCCTTTACTCACCTCTCAATTAATTTTTACAATCAAGCAACACGCGAACCTTTCTTTGCCTTCTATCATCAGAACGTTGGCCAACTTTGAAGGAGGCTTAAGTAGTCTGTCTCATTGCTGCAGCCATAAATCAGCGCAAAAAAATGACTACGATAACTTGTACATAAGAACACTTATGAGCCAGTCAAAGCAACGCTTTTCCGATTTGCTAATGTTCTCGTCTATTGAATTTTTCTATTTTTTACCCATGTGTGGAAAATCATGGGGAAAATAATAAACTAAAGATTACTGATATTAAAATTGCAATGCAGAGATAAAACATTTTTCATTTTCTACATTAAAAGCCGTAATTAAAATTTCTATTAAAAAAAAAAAAAACGAAAACCCAATTAGTAATAGAAAAAAAAAAGCTTAGTGGATAGGATTAGACAAAAGAAAAACTATTTAGTTGCTATTTTTCTAGTTTTTATGTTGAGAACATATTTGAGTTTTTATACCTCGTATTTATATTGCAGTGGAACCTCTATAAGTCGAACCTCGATAAGTCGAAAACCTCCCAAAGTCGAAACAATGTTGTTCTCCCTTCCCTTCAAGCCCTAAAACCTCCATTGCTCGAAATCTGACCCCCTCTATAAGTCGAAATAATAAGTGAGTCCCTACAAGTAAATTCAGTACATATTTTCTTTCTATAACTCGAAAAAATAAATTTGACTTCCGCATCTCGATGTTTGATTTTACAACCTCTACAACTCGATTATTGAAACGAATTACCTCTATAGCTCGAAGAAAAATAAGATACCGACCTTAAGAATATGCCGACAATGTACCTCATTGTTTCTTAGAAATCAATGTAAAAGTATACTTATACAATAAACCAATTCTATGAAATGATAAACGAATTTATGGCTGACGTTAAGACGTGATTTCATTTGAACTTTAGCAAAGTTACTTTATTGCTGTCGATTGAAAAATTATCAGAAATACTTTGGTCCTACTGCAATACACATCAAAGTTTAATGCCTCTATAACTAGGATTTATTTCCCTCCCTTACTCAAAATTAGTAGGAATAAATCTTAACCTCTACAAGCCGAACATTTCCTGACAAAATTCGCTTCAGTCGAAGTCTTCCATAAGTCGAAAACTCTATAGCTCGAATTTTTTGGCGTCTCCTTTCAACTTCGAGTTACAGAGGTTCTACTGTATTTCGATATCCTATTATTTGTAAAATTTTCAATATACATCCAGTGGCGTACCCTGGACATTAAGCGCTCGGGGCGAACAAGTAATTTGATGCTCCCCACCAACAGAATATTTTCAATTTTAAAACTTTAAACTAAAAAATTTTGCGACTAACAAAAAAAAAAAAAAATCAAAAAGATCCCCACTTTTGCTCCTCGAAAATCCTAGTAAAATGAGATATATTAAAAATTACTAAGTGATCAACACATTCCCACTACTTATTTTTCATTTACAACAAAACAAAAACAAAACTTCAGTTTCTTATTACGAGGACCTTGGCTCCCTCGGGAACCTTTATGGTACGCTACTGTAAGCCAACACGGACTAAATTTTCGAAAAAATGTGCAACTACATGTAAGGGGACGTCCATGAATTACGTGAGTCAAAATAGCGGGGGAGGAGGGGGTCCAGAAAAATCTCACCAAGGGGGAGGGAGGGACAATAAAAATCTCACGTCAACTTTTTAATGCAGAGACTATACATTATTATAGCAGATTACACTTAAAAATTATAAGGCAAGTCTCACGGAAGGGAGGGGGGGGGGGGGGGGGTTCCCGTCACAGGTCACCAAATCTCACCAAGGGGAGGGAGGGTCCGATTTTTCAAAAAACACCTCACGTAATTAATGGACGATTCATAATGGCACGTAGGATTCAACAGTATATAGGGAGAGGACCTGAAGCTAAGGACAGTGAAGAATGTATGTCACCAGGAGGACTCTATATATATATATATATACAATACAATACAATACAATTACGTTTGCAAGGGACGGTACTTAGTTAGATAGAATATGCAATTACAGTGTTAATTCAGATACAACGAATTTGCGATACATGTTCTAACTTTTTAGCCTTCTCACTAGCGAACGCCCGCAACAAATTTGCTTCCCGATTTATAACGAACACATAAATTATTGTCACATGAATTCTCAAAATATTTACACAAAACCGCAAAATGTCTGTTCTTGTTTTCGTAATCTATGTTTTATTGTGAATGCGATTGACCAAAAGAACATGGAATATACCTAAACACAGTGCGACAATTTTCCACACGAACTTTATATCTCCTGCCTGGACGCATAGTATTTTCTGCCGATATTATTTATTCCTGAAAATATGTTGTATTCTTCTTTTCAACACGCTCAAGTTGGCTTCGCTATCGCATGAAATGGTTAAGTTCTGAAATTTCGCGTAACAGCCCGAAAAAATACTAAGTCGGGAAATCAAAATGGAGCAATGAAATTCCAAGTTCAATCGTGCCTAAAAACCACAAAGTTTATGGCTCAAGCCGATCAACAGTTTTTGAATGACATAGAGATTTTCGCCAAAGTGATGCCTGGAAGTCACCCGGGGACCCAAAAATCTAAATAACATTTCAAATATAATCAGAAATCAATGCAATTATGATTGCTTTTTACAATAGCAAGGGTTTGGTGCAACACCATTTTCTTTCAAGTGGCCAAACAGTAACGACACTATTCTACCTTGAAGTTCTATGATGTTTGGTTCCAAGAATTCAGCCAGAATACAAAGACCTGGAAAATTGGTGCTTGTTGCACCAAAGACCATTTTGATACTCCAATTTCTAGCGAAAAATCATATCGGCGAGCTTGACCACCCGCCGTATTCGAGACATTTTCCTACTCTCGAAACTGAAATTGCTGCTTATAGGTTAATTTTTCGATGATGTAGATTGCATCCAGTGGATCTTTATGTGTATGACGTATTTTCGTGATGATCTTAGATAAAATTGCTTTATTATACTTTGGAGATATATTACTTCCTCGAATTGGAAACTCACAATTTTAAATTATTGAAACTTTCCTCTCAACGTATTTCGGTTGGTCACAGTTCGACACCAACTGCAATAAGGAACTATTTTTTGTAACAAACTACAACATCGGAAAAACATCATTTCCCCTACAATTTGACAACTCAGCCGCATAATTTTTCTTCCAACTTCTTTCACTTGACAATGAAGACGACTTCAATACACGAGCAATTATCATAAATTTTGCTGCCATCAGTGGGACTCATTAAACCAATTTTAAAATAATAAATAATTACAATAAATTATGATTACAGTAGGCAATGTCGTCGAAGTCGATGTCGATGGCGGTGGTGCTGGTGGCGTTGGTTAGTTTGTTGCTATTGTCAAGGTATTACCTAGGTGCCATCTAATTCTTTAACTACAACCGCAACAACAGCAACAACATAAGGAAATTAATTTCGACGCCGTTTCGCGCGACTCGCGAGGCGAAAGACACCCGCGAATCACTCAAGTGGAGCGAATAATTTTTTTTTTTTGCTTTTTCTTTTTTTATGACGAGTGTAAGTTAAAAGTCGAAGAACTTTTGCGTTCAACGTTGACGTTGTCGTATTTTATTATCTTTTCTTCTTGGTGGTGTTGGTGTTGTTTTTTTCTTTTCAATTTGGCCACAAAAATAATTACGTCGTCAGCGCGTTTTATGCTCACGCGTAACCAAGTTGGGAACGCCACGTTGCAGCGGTGGCGGTGGCATGTACTAAACAATCTGTCACGAATGAGTTCACCTGTTCGCTGCTGCTGCTGCTATGAAAGACGCGCGCGTTTGCCTGTTTAACGTGCGTTCAATTAAAACGCGCTCATCGCTCGCTGCAGTTTTCGATCGTTAATTTGCAAATTTCAATAAAGAAAAAAATTGTTAAAATTCATAAAAATTCTTAAGCAACAAATAACAAACTTCACTCAACAACAACAAGTTCAATGGTAATGACAGTTAGCGATGTGTCAGTGTCAAATTGACAGTTGACTGTTGCGTGCTGAAATTTTTAAATTTCAAAGGAACCAACCAAAATTTTTAAGAGAAGAAGTTGGTTTATTTTAACATTTTTTTTTTTGTATAAAGGGTGTTTGTTGTGTAGGTGGAACTGAACAGAATGTGATCACTTAAAGCAAAACTGGAAAAAAAGACTTAAAATTATTAAAAAAAAAAAAAAATAAAACGGGCTGAATTGAAAATTACAGTAAACATTAATTAAAGCAGCTTTTTCGGGCTGAAAATGTGATATCATCATTAAAGAAGATTTTGACAGGCGACTTTTTCTTCCAAATTCAGCAGAAAAACCTTGACATTAACTGTCCTTCCACTTTCAAACAATCATCTCAAACGACTTCGACATTAAGCCAATTTGGTTGTATGGTATCCAATTATGGAGTAACGCCAGCTCCTCAAACATTGAACTAATACAACGGGCTCAGTCCAAAATCTTAAGAATATTTACAGGTGCCCCATGGCATATACGGAATGAAAACATTCACAGAGATCTATGCATCCCCATGGTAAATGATGAAATTAACAGAATCAAACAAACCTACGCCATAAGGTTGCTGCATCATCCGAACCCATTGGCTCGTAATTTAACAAACATAGAGGGTCGCTCCAGATTAAAAAGAAAGGATCGCCCTTCTATGCAAGTCACTTACACCGAACCAAACTAAACAGCTCAAACGTTTTACCCTCCCTCCGAGGCACTACACGTAATCATCAAGAATTATATGAGGACCTTGTACCGGGACCTAGCTCGTCTTGGGCACGCTTGGCAACTTATCGCCGCCAGCTCCCCTTCCGATGAGGGTGTAAGATCGGGACCTAGTTCGTCTCGGCCGCTTTCCGGTGAATTGGAGAGAGTAGCAGGAAGAGAGTTGAAACAGTGTCTTCTCGGTCTTTTTTTGGGTGCTAGACCGGAACCTAGTTCGTCTCGGCTACCACCTCAAGAACGTTCTGGAGGCACTAATCACTCCCAAAGTGGTTGACCGGGACCAAGTTCGTCTCGGCGACCACGAAGACAATCGTTTTTGTGGTACTCGAAACCCCCATTCGGGTAGACTGAGGCCTAGTTCGTCTCAGCTACCAAGCCAAGACCGGGACCTCGGTCGTCTCGGGTGGCAAAGAATATGGGGAGCAGCGATCGTCAGCTGCATCCATACCTATGCTCCAAGGAGTTATTCGATCTTGTGCACTCGCTGTGCTGAGCCATACACAAGCTGCGCCTACTACACAAGAAGTATAAGTCCCTGCTAACTTTTGTTTCTGGAGACAAGTTCATTATGAAATTATATATTCATTATTCACAATAATAATGTATAATAATGTTACTAAGTTTAAGATTTTAAAACTTATTGTTAGTCTCTTAAGAGAAGATTCAATAAAAGAAAATGAAGTTAAAAAAAAAAAAACGACTTCGAGTGAGAAAGGAATAGAATAAAATACGGGAACTTTAATTATTTCCCTGAGCTGAGCAACTAGAGATACGTGATGTGCCATATTTGTAGTCATAAAAGCCTGGTTCTATTTAAATAATATTGGCTTCTTTTACTAAATCTCCAAAACAAGCTTTGTTCTTCTTTTAAATGCCAATATGCCCAGCTGATACAAATATATTCATCAAAAGCTCTCATATAAATAATGAGTTAAATTATAGCTACATGTCATTAAAATATTTACAAACTGAACTCTAACACTAAGTAAAAATTTATTTTGTCTTTAATACCTACATGTCCAGTAAGTACAAACCATTTCAGACCAAGCTCCCGTACAAATTGTTGCGACTTTAGATTTGGTTTTGGAATGGAATTCAATTGAATGTCAGTTTCGCAAAATAAGCTCATTTGTTATTTAACTTGCTCATTCAATTAAATGCATATAAAGTTTTGGCTCTTTTGGTAATGCCTTGTGGACATGTTTGCTTTTATGTAACTTTTATATAAGCGCTTTCGAATAACATTAACGTTCTTATGATGCTTTGAGCGTAACGGCACTTTGAAGTTTACTTGACTGAAAATTATTTAAATCAAAATAACTTCTGATTTATTTTTTAAAAGTAACACACAAAAATAAGAAACCGAAATTGATCGCGCCAAAAATTCTCTTTCAGTTAACAAAAAAAGTGCCTGCATTTTTCCTTTAAAATTTTGCTGATCAGACCAGTAGTTTACGAGACGAATTACATACGGACAGGTGTAAACAAATAACTGACAAAGGGATTCCCGTTTGCTGCAGTTACGTATCAACGCTGTGCTGACCCCTAGCGCATAAAGGTGCCCTCATTTTTAACACGCCAAACTCAATGCCGGCCACTAAACAGGTTGATGCCGCGTTAAATCAATCAAGCGCGAATGCATTCCATTCAATTAAAATGCCAATGATTGTGGTGAGTATCTATCAGCCAGCAATGATAAAAAAAGAGCGCCCTTAGAATTCGGAGTCGCAGCACCAAGAAACAGCCGCACTTTGAAAAGTCATCATGGTTAATAGTTAAAAACTGTTTGCTCTTCGATGAGTCTAGGCAAAAATAAGCGGGAACCCAAAAAACGAATCAACAACACGGGTCAGTAGACGCTGCTACAGGTGCTACTCGGAGTTGGGAAAACAATTCACAAACGACTTGACATGTAATTAAGAAGTTAACGTACGCTAAGCGCGAGGGTAGACGCTGCAAGGGTAACAATGATGGAAGCATGACAATTGACAATTGGACAGCGAAAGGAAATATTCAAAGGAGTATAAGTCAAGGAAGAAAAGGTGCAAGATGCGGTAATCGAAATGGGAAAATGTAATACGTGGACACGAAAGCAACGAAAATGTTTAACGAAAGCAATGACAAAGTTGCGTCTCGGGCAGTTAATAAAAAGTAAATATTTTATTGACTCTATTTGAATTACGATGGAGTAGAAATATAAAGGATAACGCGGATAAGACAGTATATCTGGTAAGAGATGATAGAATGGAGTAAAAGAGGAAATTATAGGAAAAAGTGCAGATATTCCACTGCGTTGACACACAGTGGAATATCGTGTCCTTAAATATAAACAAAATAAAAGTCCCAAGTAATATTTAGGATAGTATGGTTAACCAAAATCCAAAGTCCAGCTACAGCAACAACTGTAAAAAACTTTATTTTTATTGCAATATTTGAAGGAATTATTACCTGTAAAAGCTTACAGTGTGAGAGGAGTTACTCAAATTCCGAATGGAGTTCCCTTTAAGAGTGAGAGGTGAGGTGAGGTAAGGGGTCATTTCTCATTTACATCTCCGTTATGATAAAATATATAAAATCGAATGCTTTTCAAAAACAGAAGTGATAAGCCTTCCAAACGGTTTTTATCTTATAACTTCAAAACTATAAAAATATCGCACAATTTGTAACATTTTTGAAAGCAGTTTAAATTTTATTTTGAATTTGAAGACTAACCCCACTTCGTCCCACCTTTGTTTGGCAGGTACTAGGTGTATCCGTGGGCGGACTTCTTTTTTCACATTCATAAATTTTTGTCGTTTTAACCCAAAAAAATAGGTGTGCCAATTTCAAGATCCAAACGCTATTTTTATACCCTACACCGAGGGCATTTTCACTTTGTCTCTCCGTTTGAAACACATCGAAGGGGGCGTGGCAGGTATGAAAAAGTATATATATTCTTGATTAGCGTCACCACCTGAGTCGATTTAGCGATGTCCGTCTGTCTGTCTGTCTGTCTGTTGAAATCAGGTTTACGGGAAAACCAAGAAAGCTAATTGAATGAAATTTTCACACACAGGTCACATCTTCTTGCAGTCATCTTGCTATTGAAAATGGGCGAAATCAGTTGACGGACACACCTACCGCCCATACTCTATATAAAAGAGAAGACCAATTTTGAAAAAAGCTTCAGCGGTTTTAATGAAACTTGGTAATTTGGCGCACATGTGAACCAAATTAGGATTAGGCTAGGTTTCAAGTTTCCAAAGGATAGGATAGGGGCGTGGCATAGCCCTAAATTTTATCATTTATACTACCATATCTTGCAAGCCGTTAAAGATATTGCAATGAAATTTGGTAAACAGATACATATCAAATAAATCTTCAGTTGCGATAAAAATGGGCGGAATCGAGAAAATGGTCGTGGCACTATTCAACTGTTAAAAATTTTGATTCCGTATATCTCAGAATTGGCACAAACGATTGCCATAAAAATTTTGGACATGATGCCGCTGAAAGCAGTCATCAATACAAGCTCAGCTACTTTACTAAAAAAAACTCGCTCAAGGGCGTGGCACCGCCCACAGTATTTATAAACGTTATAAAAAGAGAACTAAGAACGTAATCGTTATGAAATTTAATGAGGTAGATATTCTTCCTATAAGGTCTCTTATTACAAAAATTTGGTCCAATAGTACCTGTGGGCGTGGCACCTCCCATATAACCAAAAAACGTTTATTGTTATAGATAGTGTGCTTTGAGAGTAATCATCATAAAATTTGGTGTATAGATGTCAGTTGCTATAAGCTTTAAAAATAAATTAATTTTGATAGGATTGCTTCAGTGGGCGTGGCACGTCCCATATTAACATAAATTTGTAAGCGCTGTTTTAAGTTATTTATTGCAGCAATTGCTATGAAATTTAATATAAGTGGTTCAGTTGCTATAGAGTTTGTCTGAATCAAAATTGGCTGAAATAGCACCAGTGGGCGTGGCACCTCCCATACAAGCAAAATACCATAAGGGGCATGTTTATCGAAATATGTGAGCATACTAAAATTTGGTGTAAGAGGTTTGCTTATGGAAAACTATTTCTGGATCAAAACCGAGCTGGATTGCACCAGTGGGTGTGTCACCGCCCTAAATTTTAAATTAAACTGCGGCATATATCGCAAACTATACAAGCTATTGTGCTGAAATTTAATATGAGGATGTCGATCACGAATATAGTTTATTGAACCAAAAGTGGGCGGAGTTGGAGAAGTGGGCGTGGCATATTTCAAATAATTAATTTCAATTCGATTTTTTTCAACATTTTCCTTATTCTTTCGACTTTTTCAACCCTGTAACTTTTTCCTATATATCCTATATGTATTTGTTTGACTTTTTCAAATTTCTTCATTAGTTTCTTTATTTTTTCGACTTTTTCATCCATTTTGAATGTTGCAAGTTTTTTCAACTTTTTTAGAGTTTTTCAACCTCTCTCAACTTTTTTCAACATTTTGCATTTAGTTTGGGCTTTTACAACATTTTTCAACCTCTGTCAACCTTTCTAACATTTCACATTTTTTTCGACTTATTCAACCTCTTCAACGCCTTTTTAACTTTTATTTAAAAGGTACTTTCAACGCAGTGTAGGGTATGTGAGTTTCGGGCTGGCCGAAGATAACACCTTAACTTGTTAATATTTACGACTACCGTTTTTGGGTTTTCTCCGACAACTTAAAAACTATAAGAGATATCGCAAAATTTCTAACATTTTCAAATTAGCATTGCCAAATGAATAAAATAAATTTTTAAAAATCATAAGTTGATTTTCCAGATTTTCATAATTCTCATTGAATGGTGAAATATTTCAAGCACGAAAAATCAACACCTACTTAGCATTCGCATTGGTACCTCCCTCCTGGTAGACGTTTTTCTTATTAGTCAAAACAATGTTATTTTTGCGTCTTTTATTTGTTTTTTTTTTATCGTTAATTATAACTTTAATTCCAAACCCTAACTCATACAAACGTACATTCACATACATATGTATAAACAATGACCGAACTTTCACATACACAAATAAACAAAAAAACAAAATTATGGCCCACATGTCAAAAGCGTCATCGTCACACTACCAAATCAAAGCAAACGCAGGTTCAACTTCAGTTTACCGCGCTCATTTTTGCTGTGCTCCTTCAATGTATCGCCGCCGCTGCTGCTGCCGCTGCTTGGCTATGATCTATAATAACAATAATCATAATTTTAGCTGTCAACATGACAGCTTCGTCTGCGTCTTCTGTTGCTTCTTGGTTTTGTTTCATTTGTTGTTGTCGTTGTTGTTATTTTTGCTGTAATCTAAGATTTGATTGGTTCAAGTTGTGATTTTTAACGAGCTCTGATTTTTTTATTTATTTTTTGTTGTTTTTTTGCTTGTTATATTGCCAACATTTCTATAGTAGCTACCTATACTTTCATATCCATAAAAACCATACACTGTAGATACTCATATACGCAAACACAAATACGCACACACTGTGGCATATGGCACAAAGGTAACATTTTTTATTGCTGCGAAAAACATCAACGCTTAAACTTTTAAGCTTACGCCGCGGCGTACCGACCGAAGGCGGCATTTGGCGATTTTTCATATAGGGAGGATGAGACGTGACTGAGATGATTATTTCAAGATTAGCGGAAATGTTGGTAACCATTATTTTTGTTGAAAAAATAAAAAAACGAAAAATATTTAAAGTAATTTTTGATTTTAAAAATGGAGTGAAGAAGAATTTGCTGAAAACCAAAACAAAACTTTTCAAATAGGAGCCTGCAGTGCCTGTTGAAAAGTTAAATATACGGGACTAACCTTTTAGAAATCATTACGTCCACACAACGTATCCATTCTCTTTCATTTTAAACATTGCAAGCGGAACGTTACAGAAATCTTTCTTATATGTGTCAAATGTAATATTTTACATGCAATCATTCTGAACTGTTTCTGAAAGGTTTTGATATTAAGTACGTTTCCTGAATCATTCAAATGAAATATTTCTGACATGTTATACACGAAATATTTCACATGTAATCATTCTGAAGTGTTTCTGAAAGGTTGCAGATTTGATGTTCGCTTCATTTTTGGAATTAAATCCATATAATGTTTTATAATTCTATTTGATGCTATGTTAAGCCTACTTTATTGCCAATTATAAACTAAGAAACGTCACAAAAAATAAATGTATATTAAGTATCAATGAATTATACTATTGATACAGAGTCCGATGACGCAACAAATTAACAACACTAGCGACGCAGAGTAAAAAAAAAATACTTGAAATCTGTTAAAAAATCTATTTTCTTTTCCTTGGTCTCACAAGATTTCTATAACGTTTCAGAAAGTCTCAAATAAATTCAAAAGGCGGACATTGACACATTGTGAAAATTTTGTGAAATGGAAATAAAATATAACTAAAACGTTACTGAAACTTTGTACGATTACGTATGAAAGATTTCTGAAAGGTTTAAGAAACGTTACATGTCGAGTGGTAAATAATACACTTAATGTTTGAATCGATAACATAATTTCCATTTCACGCTCAAAAAGACCACATGTTTGGCCAAAACAGTGAATATTATGTGATTAATCTTTCCAAACATATCTTTCATAATGGTATCATCACCAGACGTTAAACTTTTGTACATGGCTATAGCAGAACTGAGCGCATTTGTTTGAATTTGTTTGGATTTGTTTTTAGCAATTTTGCAGTAATTAAAAGCTAACATCGATGACCATGTAGTCTGCTGACAAAGGTAAATACACTTAGGAAATGACAGCTAAAGGTATTTCTTTCAAAAGATGCGAGCCATGAAAAAGGTCAAATTATTCCTTGAGCAATTTGCTACCAGGAGTTTTCGTTACCCTCGATCCCAATGTGTTTCGTAAGTCAGTTAAGTGTCAAGTTATTTCATCTACCGACGTTATCAAAGCAGGGTTTACAAACTTTAACCAATTTTTCTGTAGCAAGTGGGCTAGTCAGGATCCTAAGTGCTGCCTGGCTATAGTTGATCACCCTGAAAAATCTGCATATAGCCTAAATTATAAAAATCACTTCCGCACAAAAGACCGAGACATTCTTAGCAAAGGGTAAATGAAACAGTCTTAATGAAGACAATAAAGCCCAATATTTCATCTCCTCTTGGCACATCAATGAATTCATTCCTGGCTCTGCCTTTGACATGAACGAGGCTCAGAACTGCAAGTAATTTGAGTATTTTTCATATAAAAAAATGTTGATTATATCAAGATTTTCTAAGCTTTTTGTTGAAAACTATTTTTAGAATTAGGAAACAGTGGGAAATCTACCGTGAGATATAAAAATGCTGACTTAATTCAGACTTAATCTTATGTTTTATAGATTCACCTTTATTTTGTATCCCTCCCACCAGCTAACAGTGTAGCCAATGAAACGATTAGGTTTCGAAAATCAAATATAAAAATCATTAGGGAATGAGAAAGGTAATGAAAAAACTCATGCATTTTCCCAACATTCAATCGTTTCGTCAACCATTCAACTTCAACTTTCGCATTAATTCCATTTGCGCCGCAGTTAGTATCTTCTTGAAACTTAAAGAGTCTCTCATATCAGTTGGTAAAAGGCGCAATCGGGGCGATTTTTATGTGATTTTTTACCAACTTTTTGAATTGTTGCTGTTGTGTCTTTTTTTTTACCACTTTTGTCTATTGTGGGACGCCACTATCTCGTATGTAACAGGAGATACGCTCTACTGAACCTGCGCTGAGGTTCGATTAAATGTTAATGTAGTTTAACTTAAGGTTTTGTTTTTTCTCTCGTTTTGTTGGGTTTTTTCTGTAAATTTAATTTAATTTTGTTTTAATTTTTAAGACGAGCATTGCGTCTACGACGGAGAGTTTGAAGTGGTGCAAAACCATTGAAGAGCTGGCGGCAAAAGGTGGAAGAGAACGATTTTACTTGAGGTGCCCTGCAGGTGGATCATCGACTTTATTGTTTGTCTTTTGCAGTTCACTTCATTTTGCAGCGCTTGGATGCTTTGAAGAGGTACTCCGTCTGAGTTGAAAGAACCCAGCAGGAATGGGTCTAACATAACAATCGCTGCTAAGGTATATATGATAGTAAACTATTTCGGGACACAGCAAATTTAAACGAACGAAATATTTTTCCCAAATGATCACAGTAAGAAAAAGAAAAAATATCACAGCAAGATATCTTATTGTATATTTATGTTTTTCCTATTGGGTCAAGAAATAGGAACTACATACAAAAGAGAGGGTAATAGTAGCAGTAATTGTAATGATGTTGGTGTATTTGGCGGCGAATAATGGTGAATGTGGTCTCCCAGCTGCGGCTGCGTTCATGCTGTTGAGGCTGCTTATTAAAGTGCGATTTGTTTAATGATTTTTGTATAAATTTCGTATTTAAATAAATTACACATGAAGTAAAGCAAATTAATTGTATTTTTATGCAAAAAAGTAATGTGGAAGCGTAAAAGCGATTTGAAATGCAGAGCATAAATTTTTCACCGTAAATTTTCACCTAATTAATGGTTACTTGAAAATTAGAAAATTGTTTGCAGATTTCGAAATTCAATTAGGTGTTACATTTAGTTTAATAAGACTCACGTACACATAAACCCATCATATATGTACTGCATATATTTATGGACAATTTTATACAAAGTTGCATTCTACGAAGGAAGATCGAATAAAATGCTCGAAGAAGAGGGTAACGTCTCATTCATTTTGTAGGGGTGACGATTACCTGTAAACACGATTGAAGTCATAAAAATGGAGTGAACTACGTGACACGTATGTAGGTGCAAAAAGATGTGAATGAAAATTGAACTATATCTTTCACAAAAAGGGTGTATTCGTGGAGAATACCCAGAAAATTTGAGCATATTATTGGTAGCCCTGATGCCCATACATACATTAGAATGGAGTTTTCGGGGAAAAAAAAAAAATCAATTAGAAAAAACTGAGGTTGAAATCATTAGATCAGTGGTGGGCACGTAGTTTCCCTATCCGCCCTCATTGCCCACACCGTTATTCGAGCAAGCGAAAAAAAATTCGCTGAATTTCAACGCTATCGAGGAACAGCGTTGACTTGAATTCAAATGAAAACAAAAACAAAACACAAAGGCATAAGCGACGGCGCCGCATTGTATCTTGACGAATGTACCAATTGTTTTTGTTTGTAGTGCAATTTGGGTTTTTTTTTTGTGCTGTTGGCGAATTTGTAAATGACAGCAAAAAAACTTTAAAATTTTGTTTATTGTTATTTAGCCCTTTTGTTAGATTTCCATGCCCACCATGGCTTTAGATGTTAGAAAAGTTTAAGATCTCCCAAATACTGTAGGATCGGTAACTGAGACATACTTAATTATTCAGTCGTGGCATAATAATAACTGAGTCAAAATAACTTAAACTTCGTAAACAAGATAAAATAGTAAGGTTAGGTTGGAGCGGCGGTTTAGCAAGCATGCTATAAGCTTTAAGTAGCACAAGTTCTGCCGTTTTCATACCAAATACATCGCCATACAAAACAGGTAAGAAGGCTGTCAAAAGAATCTAGAAAGTTTTAGTAGCGATAAAAGCTATATTCAGCAAGACCCGTTGAGATAGTTAAGCTGCGATTCGATTTCATTTTCGTTCAATTCGCTGAGATTGTTGAAGAAAGCATGTCCAAGATACCAGTGCCTGAGTCTGGGAAGGGCCGGACAACAGATTCTGTCACGTTTACATTCAGACAACTGGGGCAAAAAGGGTTGAATGGAAAATCTTAATTTTTTAGCATGCTTGCCGATTGTCCAGTGTTCTGTGCAAGTCGCAGTGATTCTCGCGATGTCACTGCGGCTCTTGGACAGTATGTCAGTGATTTTTGAATTGTTATAGGATGGCTATAATGCTCTGAATGTTTTACAGGAGGTCCATAAGCTCTTTACTGTCTCGGAAAGAAAAAGCGGAAAGACCTTTCTCTTAACTATACCAAGCAGAGTGCGAACGCGCTAGGAAGCTTCAGTTTTGCCAAGAGAGAAACCGTCAGTCCCTTTATTATTGAATTTTTCTGTGATCTGAAACCCATTTGAGAGTTGTGTCGAGCTGACGCCCCAACATAGCTAGTTTCTTCCTTCAATAATTTACTTATTTAGATCTCATCGTCTCCGAGTTGAGAGACTTGATGGAAACCTGGCTGTCGGAGAAGATTGTAGCCTTCCCATATTATAAATGCCCACTAACCTCTAGGATGGCAACCTGGCTTTCAGAGAAGATTGCTAGCCTTCCCGAATTAGAATTGCCCACTAACCTCTAGGTTTCTAGAATAGAAATACTGCTGCTTGGAAAACACTAGCTGAGTTAGGTTAGCGAATAGATAAAAAAAAATCCTTGTCTTTCAAATTTAGACCCCCGCACCTAACCTGCAGTGCACCTATGACCCAACGATGTATATGGTGGTTGTACCCTCTCCGAAAAATTTTTCTCCAGTTCGTTTGGGAGTGTGTCGAGGATGGAGCAGTGTCCGTATTGCTTGGCTACCCAACAAGCAAGCTTCTCTGAGTCAGATCGCACTACAGAGCGCGGTTGATTTAATGAATATATTTGGAAGCACCAGCTGTAAGAGGACGTTGAGGACATCTGTACGGCAACATCTCAATCACGCCCAGACATGCAGTCCTTTGTACCCTTAATAATTTTTTCTGATTGTAGCCCTTACTAATTGCTAGCCACCATATTTAACAGGCGTAGGTGAGGATTGAGCGCATCACGGCTGTCTCATCCAATGTACCATTCTTGATTGAGGCCCCCATTTTTGTTAAAGGTTTTTTTTTTTACAAGCATAGAAAGCTGCACATGCTGTATTTGTTATCTGCTCGATGTTGTCTTTCCAACTGTGTTTTATATTAAGAATGACTTCTAGATATTTAGCTTTTCAGAAAGTGATAAAGAGACTGTCCTTCAAGGCGGAGGTTTGAATTTTTTGTTTTTTGTAGTGAACAGCATCGAATGGTTTTTGTTGTGCTTATAGACAGGCCACACTCGATTGAACCAGACAGCCCTATAACCTTCACCCCATTTTTATTAAGCAGTTTGAGGACAATACTTATTACATCCAGCTATTTAGAACAGGGGAAGAGTACACCGTCCTGAGGTAGCTTGGAGCGTACGTTGCCAAAAGCTCCTTCAATATCGAGAAAGGTTGAAAGTATGAATTGATGAAAGTATAGTGACCTCTCAATCATGCCAACAATTTCATGGAGAGTAATTACACGTGATCGTCCTTTGAGGTAAGCATGCTGTGAGGTGATTCGGAAAGTGTTGTCTAGTGTTTCTCTGATATAAAGCTCATTACTCATTCTAGTGCTTAAAGTTCAAAACACGACAGACTAGCTAAACGGCCTGAAGTCTGATTCATGATAACTCTGTCCACTTTAGATATGAAAATAACTCTGACTTTCTTCCAGCTAGAGGGACTGGCTGAAGTTCTCAGTAATTTTTGCAGATGTAAGCCATAGTTCAGGGAATTCAACATTTCCTGAATAAGATAGAAACTCCATGTCTATCGATCTTTAGATGAAAACAATTCAGTTTTTTGAAGGGAACAAAGTACACGCCCCATTATAATGACGCATGGATGTCCTTATTGATTATTTTAGTGATTATGGGATAAAATTGAATGCTTTTGACCAGGATAAAGAGATCTTAAACTACTACTATTGCAGCACATTGTGCTGCTGAATATTTCGTATAATAAATGAACTTGCTGCGATCCGATTCCGGCTACATTGTTACTGTCATGAATATTTCACGATAATTTATGAATTTTTAATTTATAAAAAACTGATCGATGGCCGTGTTATATGTTAAATTCAAAAGACTGGGAAAATCAGAAAAAAAAAGAAAATTTCTTTTCGATAAAGTACTAACACTTGCTGCATAATAAGTAAGCTAGAATTACTATCATATTGTAGTTCCTTCCTATACTTCACTCATTCGACACACCTGCCTATAGGCCGAATTAGCCAAGAACCAAACATGATGATGATAGTGATGATCACCACCCATATTTTCCCATTTCCTTGCTGCTGCTATCATTTGTCTTCTTTCAGTGCGCTGCCTTTTTTCCTTCATTTTTGCTGATCATAATACGCTGATAGTCATCCGCCAATGACGATCATAACCACGGTCTACTACTGTCGCTCCAGCACATTTCTTTGTTTGTTCATTTATGACTTTGACTTTAGTAACTCTGGTGATCTACAACAATAAAATATAAAAGAAGAAGCAGCGGAATAGAGAGGCCACATACTGTTGTTGTGCAGAGTACAATGAAGTATATGATGAGAACATGGCTTGTTATATTTTTATGTGTTCCTCTTAATATTTTATGTTATTTATGCATAAAAAAATGAATTAAAAATTTTAAAACTCTTCTTCTTCTTGTTGTTGTATTTTGTATTTTTTTTTTCCAAAGTAGGGCGATACTCTGACTTTATGAAAGGTATTTACAGGTACGACGTGTATGTATGTACTGCTGTAAATACTCTTACCTATACGATCACTTTAATATACGATCGCTTTAGTTTACGTTCTTTTTTTTTTTGTTTTACCAAAGATGACGATCTGCGTTCTATCTTGGATAATTATTAATAACGCTTTTAATGAAGTCATGCTTCGCTAAACCTCGACAACCAATTGTCTTTTAGTAGATAATATTTTTTTTTTCGTTTTGTTATTTTAGGAAGCACAGCATTGAGATTAGAGTTTATAGTTGGATTAATAACGTTAAAATGAAGTATCGTAGTTAAAAAGTAAATGGATGGAAAAATTGAAAATTTAAATGAAGTTCAATGGCATAATAATTCTATGGGGGAATATATCAGTTTTGACTATTAAAGAGTTAAGTGAAACTAAGAACTTTGTGAAGTATGAAATTTGGTGTTGTCATAGGATTATTATTAATGAGGGATGGCACTTAAGCGGAACGAAATATTTTATATTAAATATTAATTAGGGTTTTAAGTTTGGATCTTTAAGACTGTGTATTAGGGTGGGTCAAATTTTTAAGCGACAAAGGGTATAGCAAAATTAAATTCTACGTTCAATTCTAAGAAAATTCGCCCAAAGAACCATGGGTCTAAAATCAAAACCGAGCCGCCGGAAATCTCGTTGAAAGTTTGAGTATCGAAAAAACACTAAAAATAGTACTTTACATACAAATGAGGCTATAAAATTATTCGTGTCTCTATAAAAACTTGCCTTGGGTGGTTTTTCGATAAGAGAAATTTATTTTTAACAATTTTTTTTCCTAAAACATCCGCCAGGGGGCGCAACTATGGAAATTTTTCGCTCTTTGGCTATTTGGAATGAAAAATTTATTATTTTTTCAGTATGCTTCTTATGAAATTAACATACAATAAAAAAAGGTAAATTTTATTATTTCTTATGAGTGATACATAAAGTTATGTTTATTTATAAAATTCCTGTTATGGTAGAAACTAACTCAATTTCTTTAGTAAGGATTGATTATCATTTAACCGCAGCAAAAGTAAAAAAAAAATAACAAAAAAATTTCAGTTCCGTTCGAGATCATTAGTGATGTTAGTTTTGAAGTTTTTGTGTAAAAATTTTTGAAAATAAAATAAATTTAGACTTATCCATTATATCAAGTTGCCCGTGATCGTCGCAAAAGCTTATATGTATCTTTAAAAAGTGCTGATGCCAAACAAGAAGCAACACGGTCTGAGATACTAAATCTCTCACACATCATTGCAAAATGAAATACTTCATATCTTGCAACATATAAACCTCTTGTTTTCGACGTCTTTTCAAATATAATTTCTGATGTTACTTCATCTGGTGGCATGTATGTTTCGTCGCAAGTACTTGGCAGGGCCGTATTACCGCAAACGCCATTGACGCCATGGCGTATGGGTGGCTAGGCCACGGGGGCGGCAAAATTTTGAAAAAGTTTTTTTTTTTTTTTAAATCCAAAAACTAACACCAATTATGAAGTGGTAGAAAGAAATGAAAGTCTGTATGAATATTTTCTTTTGAATTTTTATTTAACGTATAGTAAACAGAAATATATTTACAGAGCAATTTTTCTCGTTTTCAGTAAGTTAAATTAATCTATAAACTGGTTATAATCAAAATTCTTATTCAGTTCAGTTCAGCAAAGCGAGTGCGTTTAGATGCTCGTTGCGTTGAGTGGAGCGATAGAAATTTTTTACCCTTTTAAAACCCAAAAAAGATCGCTCTCCACTACAATTTGAAACCATTATGCCTAACGCAGTATGGAGATTTGGATAGATATGTTGAAATTTATTCTCACAGATTATTTTTGATAAATCTAAACCTGTGGGTTTTTAAATTTTTATTGAATTTAAGTACGAAGTGCAGTGCGAAGTGCAGGCATTCAACTGTGAGGGAGTCATCTAAATCTTGAGGATACATTTTTATAAGCTTATCGACTTCTTTGGCAATCACATAAAGACTCATCTGTTGTATTTTGACTAGAAACCCGTAATTTTCATTAATTTCTACATAAGCAACTTTGCGTTTTTTCAAATTCTGAATTGATACATCTAAAATTGAAAAATAAACGTTCATTCAGAAATGTTCTGATGCAAAAAACTAAAAATCTTCCGTGGAGTTTTTCTCGTCAAAATGTGCTTTACGCTTTCGAGCGCGTTTATTTTCCATTGCCGTTTTTTATTGTTCAAATAAATAAAAAAAAAAACACTGTAACACGTGTTGTTCTGTTGGTAAATTTATACCACCAAAATCTTTTGGTAAGCCCAAAGCGAGCACGTTATGAGAAGACATATGTCCCAAATTTGACTCAAAGCTGGTATCTGTTTCCATAGGTGATAACATTGACGGCTCCATAATAATTACAATTTTTTCAAATAAATGAATGACAAAACTTTTTACTTATTGTTAATATAAAAAAGTACAGTCAGATCGGTCGGTTGGGAGAAGTTTTCACTTTTCTTGTTATGACTTATTTTATTTTCACACAAAAACTTCAAAACTAACATCACTAATGATCTCGAACCGAACTGAAATTTTTTGTTATTTCTTTTTTTTTGCTTTTGCTGTGGTTAAATGATAATACAATCCCTACTAATGAAATTGAGTTAGTTTCTACCATAACAGGAATTTTATAAATAAACATAACTTTATGTATCACTCATAAGAAATAATAAAATTTACCTTTTTTTATTGTATGTTAATTTCATAAGAAGCATACTGAAAAAATAATAAATTTTTCATTCAAAATAGCCAAAGAGCGAAAAATTTCCATAGTTGCGCCCCCTGGCGGATGTTTTAGGAAAAAAAATTGTTAAAAATAAATTTCTCTTATCGAAAAACCACCCAAGGCAAGTTTTTATAAAGATACGAATAATTTTATAGCCTCATTTGTATGTAAAGTACTATTTTTAGTGTTTTTTCGATACTCAAACTTTCAACGAGATTTCCGGCGGCTCGGTTTTGATTTTAGACCCATGGTTCTTTGGGCGAATTTTCTTAGAATTGAACGTAGAATTTAATTTTGCTATACCCTTTGCCAACTTTTTTCCTCCCGAACAAATCGACCCACCCTACTGTGTATACCTACTGAAATTTCATAAGACCTAATTGATTTTGAATGGCGTTATAATACGCTTTTCGACTGCCTAAATGACTGCGGTTATCAGAGAAAAATTGGAGCCGGACTTGTTAAAAAAGTCCATCTGGATTAGAGCGATCTCCTACACTACTATATGTCGTATAAAGTTGCCATTTGCTAACTTTGTGCCCGCGTGTGAATCCGATTTTTCCGAACTTTTAGTATTAAGAGAATTTTGGAAGAAAAGTTTCATAAATTTCGAAAACAATTCTTGTTCCTGCCGCGTAGTTCACTTATTAAGCTTCAATTATCTTGGACACAATTCAATATTATTGTTTTTCGATTAGACACATTTACCTAAGCACCTTTTATCTACTATTCTGAAACAAGCTGAAATTGTATGTATACAAATATGAATATAAATATATTGCTGAGCTTTATTACGAAAATGGCTGCAGCGATTTTGATGAAACTTGGGAACTTGATGCACAAGTGAACAAAGTTAAAATTGGCGAAGTATGAAGTTTTCGAGGACTCATAGATTTTTAGATTTAATTTTTATAACGTCATATCTCGAAAACCATGCATAATGTATATTGGTAAACGGTTGTTGATTATAAATATCTTGAATTGTACCAAAAGTGGGCGGAATTGATAAATGTCAGCTTTGAAATTAAATGGATCGCATCAGTAGGTGTGCCAGCTCCCATATTAAAAAAATTCGTAAAAAATAGTTTAAGTGAATTGTTGCAGCAATTGGTATGAATGTTAGTGCAGCTGATTTAATTGCTATGAGGTATATCGGAATCTAAACTGGAAAGCATAGCGCAAGTGGGTGTGGCACTTTCAACCAGACCTTGAAACTTTTATACTTTTATTCAAAAAGTTTTCAAAATAAAAGTTTCTTAAAACTTTTTTGTTATAAAAGTTTTTATAAACTTTCTTCAAAAACTTTTATAGAATAAAAGTTTTTCCAAAAAACTTTTTCAAAAAGTTTATACATAAAAGTTTTTTCAAAAAACTTTTATGAAAAACTTTTTCATAAGAGTTTTTCTGAAAAACTTTTAAAAAAAACTTTTATTAATAAAAGTTTTTTATAAAAGTTTTTTTTGACTTTTATTAATAAAAGTTTTTTTTAAAAGTTTTTTTTAACTTATATTTTTAACAGTCACATGCAAAGAGTTTTTTTTGACTTTTATTTTTCAAAAGGCGAAAATAAAAGTTTTTTTTGTATGAAAGAACGAGAAAAATCCAAAAATAATATCTTGGATTACTAAGCAAAAAATTTCAAAGGAGAAAACTTGGGATTATTGATAATAAAGTCCAAAGGAAAATACTTAAGATGTTTCTGAAAAGAAAGAAATTTCTGATAATTATGCACTTATAATATTTAGAAAAATTGTGCTTAACGCATCAATGGGAAAAGGCCGAAAATGGATTTTGGGAGTACAGGGGAGGTTCCTGACCCTCCAAAAAGGTGTTTTGGACCCGTTTTTCGAAAAAAATTTTATTGCACGAATCGATGGGAAAAGGCCGAAAATGGATTTTGGAAGTGACAAGTGAGATCCCCGACCCTCCTAAATGGGACTTTTGGACCCATTTTTCGAAAAAAATTTTATTGCACGAATCGATGGAAAAAGGCCGAAAATGGATTTTTGAAGTGACAAGTGAGGTCCCCGACCCTCCTAAATGGGATTTTTGGACACATTTTTCGAAAAAATTTTTATTGCACGAATCGATGGGAAAAGGCCGAAAATGGATTTTGGAAGTGACAAGTGAGGTCCCCGACCCTCCTAAATAGGATTTTTGGACCCATTTTTCGAAAAAAATTATATTGCACGAATCGATGGGAAAATGCCGAAAATGGATTTTGGAAGTGAAAGTGAGGTCCCCGACCCTCCTTAATAGGATTTTAGGAGCAATTTGTCGAAAAAAATTTGGTTACACGAATCGATGAGAAAAGTTCGAAAATGGATTTTGAAAGTGACAAGTGAGCTGCCCGACCCTCCTAAATGGGTTTTTTTCGACCTATTTTTGGAAAAAAATTTTACTCTTGCACTAAAATTTTTTTCCAAAAATAGGTCCATAAAACCCATTTAGGAGGGTCGGGGACCTCACTTGTCACTTCCAAAATCCATTTTCGGCCTTTTCCCATCGATTCGTGCAATAAAAATTTTTTCGAAAAATGTGTCCAAAAATCCCATTTAGGAGGGTCGGGGACCTCACTTGTCACTTCAAAAATCCATTTTCGGCCTTTTTCCATCGATTCGTGCAATAAAATTTTTTTCGAAAAATGGGTCCAAAAGTCCCATTTAGGAGGGTCGGGGATCTCACTTGTCACTTCCAAAATCCATTTTCGGCCTTTTCCCATCGATTCGTGCAATAAAATTTTTTTCGAAAAATGGGTCCAAAAATCCCATTTAGGAGGGTCGGGGACCTCACTTGTCACTTCCAAAATCCATTTTCGGCCTTTTTCCATCGATTCGTGCAATAAAACTTTTTTCGAAAAATGGGTCCAAATAACCCATTTAGGAGGGTCGGGGACCTCACTTGTCACTTCCAAAATCCATTTTCGGCCTTTTCCCATCGATTCGTGCAATAAAATTTTTTTCGAAAAATGGGTCCAAATATCCCATTTAGGAGGTTCGGGGACCTCACTTGTCACTTCCAAAATCCATTTTCGGCCTTTTCCCATCGATTCGTGCAATAAAATTTTTTTCGAAAAATGGGTCCAAAAATCCCATTTAGGAGGGTCGGGGATCTCACTTGTCACTTCCAAAATCCATTTTCGGCCTTTTCCCATCGATTCGTGCAATAAAATTTTTTTCGAAAAATGGGTCCAAAACACCTCTTTGGAGGGTCAGGAACCTCCCCTGTACTCCCAAAATCCATTTTCGGCCTTTTCCCATTGATGCGTTATGCACAATTTTTCTAAAAATTATAAGTGCATAATTAACATAAATTTCTTTCTTTTCAGAAACATCTTAAGTATTTTCCTTTGGACTTTATTATCAATAATCCTAAGTTTTCTCCTTTGAAATTTTTTGCTTAGTGATCCAAGATATTATTTTTGTTTTTTCCTCGTTCTTTCATACAAAAAAAACTTTTATTTTCGCATTTTGAAAAATAAAAGTCAAAAAAAACTCTTTGCATGCGACTGTTAAAAATATAAGTTAAAAAAAACTTTTAAAAAAAACTTTTATTAATAAAAGTCAAAAAAAACTTTTAAAAAAAACTTTTATTAATAAAAGTTTTTTTTAAAAGTTTTTTTCGACTTTTTGAAATAAAAGTTAAAAAAAACTTTTACTTTTATTTTCGGATATAAAAGTTTTAAGGAAACTTTTACTTTTATTTCACAAAAATAAAAGTTTAAAGTTTACTTTTACCTAAAAAAAAACTTTTATAAAAGTTTATTTCAAGCTCTGCTTTCAACACAAGTAAAATACCTGATGTGACATAAATATCTAGCAAACTATGTGAGCAATCATGCTTAACCCATTCCAGACTGCTACCAGAAGGGCTCGTACAATTTCGATAAAATTTGGTGTGGGAGGTCAAGGGAACAATAGAAGTTGCTGATGAAAAAATGAAATTTTTCCCTATCGGCACACCGGAGATGGATAAATTTTTACCCAATAGGCCTCTATGAGACAAAAAACACAACAAAAAAAAAAATTGTCCAACTTTTCACTCAATCAAATCTGATTAATTATAGCATCACACATAGGATCTTTGAATTTGTTAAGAGCTTTTTTCTTTAAGTCTTTAAATTTGCCTGGATCGATTTTCCACCAAAATTTTGTAAATTTTATGTTGCCTAAATTCTACCTACAGGTTAATCAAAGAAGTTCGGAAAAATAAAAATTATTCATTTTAGACCAATTCTTCCTCTACCCAAAAAAGCTTTAAAAACCACAACACCTCTTACCTGTCGCTTGGTAGAATTTTTTAAAATGCACTCTTCTTTTGGGTACTTAAATACCCAATAGTCTGGAATGAGTTAAAGTTGGTGGAAAAATTTGTTTTATAAAAAGCTATTTCAGAATCAAAATTAGACATAATATTTCCAGTGGGTGTGACACCTCCCTAAATTTAAATTTTTTTTTAACATTTTCTATAGTTTATCGACTTTTTCATTAATTTCAATCGCTCGAAACTCTTTCAACTTTTTTTCAACATTTTCCAAATTTTATTTGGCTTTTTCAACCTCTATAAGCTTTCTTGGAGTTTTTCAAGTTTTTGAAACATTTTCGATATTATATCCACTTATTCTATGTCAATCAAATTTTTTTTTGACTTTTTCAGCCTTCTTCAACTGTTTCAACTTCATTCAATTTTTAAATTTTTTCTTTCGATATTTTCAACATTTTTCGGTTTTTTCAACATTTTTCAAAATCATCCAAATTTTCAACATCTTTTAACTTTTTTCAACATATTTGATATTTCCTTAAACCTTGTAGACCTCTTTCGTTTTTTTTCAACATTTTCCATTTTATTTTTTCTGTCTTTTTAATTTTCTTTCAATTTTTTTTGGATTATTTCGATTTTTTCAACCTCATTCAACTTTTTTCAACACTTTCATATTTTTCGACTTTTCAACCTCAAAACGAAATATCGATCTATGGTCGGTCTCCTGGTACTTAAAGTAGAAAGGACAAAAGAACAGACATTGTTATACCTAAGTCGGGAGGCATCTACTTTAGCAACAGAAAGTTATATCTTAAAACCAGCAAATTTTGGATCTGTTGAACCACTGCATTGAAAAAACGCCTCAATTCTTTGTTTTAAAAATAGTTTCTCCCAAACGCAAACACAGCAATAAGATTCCACTAAAAGAAACCCCCATTTTGTACAAGGGAAATTATTTTTATTAACAAGGACGAAATGAGCGTGAGTTTTTTCAGCTAAATATTATCAAACGGAATATAAATAGCGATGATCTCTGAAGTTTAAAATCTCTAAGCTTGACCAAAAGATATTTTTTTTTGTCAGTGTGTAATTTCGGGACGACAAAAACAAAGTGCTGTTGACGAATTTTCTGTATTGAATAAAGGTCCAGTGATAATTTCGCTTTTATATTAAAGGCGTTAAAAATCATTTCCTTTTTAATTTACTTGAGACATAAGGAAAATCATTAAGGATACTACAAAATGTGAATGCTCGAAGAAGGTAATTTCCGCTATTTCTTTTAAATGACGATTTTTGACCTCAGATATGAGAATTTCTTAATTATTTTTAATCTTTAAGGCGTAGATTACCAGTTTTTTGAAAAAACAAAACAAAACCTTAATGCCGCAACATTATGGTCACGTGTTCTTTGCTGGTAAACAAATATTTCAAATTGTGTATAAAATTGTTTATATAACTGCAAAATACAAAGGGGCAGCTTGACGTGCGGAGGGGGGGAATGGCGTATTAAATGTGACCAACATTAAGCTGTTGTACTTTTATTGCTATTTGTTTTCGAGGGTGAGTTACATTATGGCCCCAATGCACATTTTTTTCTCTGTTCTCTTCTCTCGTCTGCTTCATATGACACGTGAGCAATCAAATGCCAACACAGCAGCGGATTTGACAATTGAAAAATAAGAATATCCTTTAAATTTTTTTCAATTTAATGAATTTCATGCAACATAAATTTTTAACAAGGATTTGTCGAATTTTGCGGTCCAAAATATTTGGCAGAAGACGGACACATTCAGTGCTTTGGCAGCTGGAGGTATCACGTTTGTCTATTTTCTTTGGTTTTATAGCATTTTGATTTGCAATTTAAAGCAAATGATCAATTTTATAAGGAAATAAAGAAAGAAACAAAGAACTGCAGGGTAGGAAAACATAAGGACTTCTTGAAGAAAAAAAATATCTCTTTTGAAGTGTGTTTGCTGGTGCTTTTGTTGTGTGTGGCTTTCTTGGGTTGTTAAACCTTAATAAAGTATAATTTAAGGGAAGGCCAGAAATGCATAAACAACATGGAAAGAAAGGCTTTGTTAAATCAGCATAAAGCTGATTTTGTAATAAAATTGAAAATAAAGAATTACTTTACAAAAAAATAAAGGATATAGAGATAAAGAGCGGGCAGGTATCTTGAAACCAAATAAAAGTTTTGAGCTGAAATTTGAATATTATCATTTTCGGTAAGACTGATGCAAATAAAACATCAAAAAATATGGAAAAATCTTGTCGCTTAAAGAAATTTCGACAAATCAAAAAACCATACAAAGCGCTAGAAAAGAATAATAAAATTTAAATTAAAAAAATAAGAAAAAAATATACAACAAAACGAATTAAATTGCATGTACGCATGTGTGTATTAAAAAGAAATACAACATTCTCATACAACAGTGACAAAAATACAATGAAGAAATTGTCATCTGTGTACAAAATAATGACATGATGACTTCCAACTCCCAATTGTCAACTCTTTCGTCCTTTCCATGTATGCGGCACGTACGACAGTGAGGAGTAGCAATGAGTAAAAGAAATACAATTTCCTTTTTTATTTGCGCGGCATTTACGAAAACGAAAACGCGTTGACAGTTTTACTATTATTTTGGAAAATTGAAAAATTTCCAAACGATAAAATTTTATAATGACGTCGTCGTCTCTATCGTCAGTCACATCGTGGCAGGATGCTGCTGATGCTGCTGCTATGAAGAAGGCGTTTGAAAAAAGAAAGGATGTTTTTTCTTCATTATCTTCTTCAATAGAAGGATATCGCAATGAACATACGAGTAAATACATCCAAAATGTCATACAAGAAAATGCAATTAACATATTTGCCAAGTAAAAAGATAATAATGTGACTACGATGAGTAGATATACTGGGTGTTTTTTTTTAGAGGTTTGTTTTTCGAATAGAGATAAAACTGGCATTTTATGGTCAAATCTGGCAACTTTAATGTCATTTATGTTCAGTTTGGTTTGCCATTTCATCATGAACAGGTTGACAAAAGAACAACGCTTGCAAATCGTGCAAATTTATTTCGAAAATAATGGTTCAGTTCGCGAAATTTACCGCAAGCTCCGTCCATTTTATGGTCGACATAATCGTCCATCAGAGCAATTAATTCGGTTAACCATGGGTCGTTTTCGCACTACGTTTACTCTATGTGATAATACGCATAATGCGCACCGAAGAAACAATTGCCGCTGTAGAGCAAAATGTTGAAGAGGACCCGAATGAATCGATTCGCCACCGTGCACAGCAATTGGAGCTTTGTCCATCAACTTTATGGAAGATTTTGCGCAAAGATCTTGGCTTGCGACCTTACAAGATCCAGCTTGTGCAAGAATTAAAGCCGCGAGACCATGCAATGCGTCGTGATTTTGGTGTATGGGCCAAAAATGAGATTGATCTCGATGCTGATTTTCATCGCAAAATTTTGTTCAGTGATGAGTCTCATTTTTGGTTGAATGGCTACGTCAACAAGCAAAATTGCCGCATTTGGAGTGAAGAGAATCCACATGAGACCCTTGAGACGCCATTACATCCACAAAAACTGACTGTTTGGTGTGCTCTATGGGCTGGTGGAGTCATTGGGCCATACTTCTTCCGAAATAATGCTGGAGAGTCAGTTACCGTTAATGGAGACCGGTATAGAGCCATGATAACCGACTATTTTGTTCCCGAATTGGATGGCATGAATGTGGATGAGTTGTGGTTCCAACAAGACGGCGCTACATGCCACACAGCGCACGTCACAATCAATTTATTGAAGGAAACATTCGATGAGCGCATAATTTCGCGGAATGGACCTGTCAATTGGCCACCAAGATCGTGTGATTTGACACCATTGGATTATTTTCTTTGGAGATATGTGAAGTCGCTCGTCTACGCCAACAAACCAGAAACGTTAGGGGACTTGGAAGCCAACATTCGTGGCGTTATTGCCGACATACGGCCCCATATGCTCGAAAAAGTGGTTCAAAATTGGACCAGTAGAATTGGCTTTATTCGAGCCAGCCGCGGCGGCCACATGCCCGAAATCATATTTAAACATTAATGGCATAAAATTATCCTTCCAATAAAGCCAAACTGATGGACATTAAAACGATTTTCTTGTGTTTTATTTCAATTCGAAGCTCTATACCTCTAAAAAAAACACCCTGTACATAAAAACATATGTACATTAGCAAAAGTGTTTACGTACAAATGAGCATCACTGTAACATACGTATATAAGCAATATTTAAAAAAAAATTAATTTTTAAGTGGTTTTTGAAAACGAATTAAAAGCTTATTTTCCAAATCTTAATCACAATCTTCCTGCTTAAGTATCCCTAAATTAATACGTCTCGAGCTGTTTCAATAAAGGTGGGTTTGTTGGCAGAAAACGCAGTTTATTTCAGAAATTTTGAAATGTCGTCAAATCGTAACGTACATTACCATCAAATCAATTTTTTTTTCTCATATATTTTAACAATCAAAATTTCATGCTCCATCATCACTAACTACACCTCTTATGCACGACGTCGCGACATACATATGTCTTGGAATTAAAGCTTTAGCTAGCCATAGGACTTGGGCCCCTCCCCTCCTGAAATTGTGGAAAATTCGCAAAGTTTTTGTCATTCGACAATAGGCCATTTTTAAGGACAACTTGGATTGAAGATTTCTTTTCCACTCCTATTCTCAACAAAAAAACATCGCACCACGAAAGTAAACGAAAATCCAGGAAAAGTTGCGACTTTTTGATATAGAAATTGAAAAAAATGAGAGAAATGATATTGCAAAGTATGCGAACAAGAAATACCACAAAAACTGTGTCACGTTTATGAAAAATTTCCTTGAAATATCGTCAGGAAAATTACCATATGCTATATCTATATTTTATGCGCAGCACGCTAAAGAGAAAGTAGAAAACAAAGCAGCTGTTTGACTGTTAATAGAAACCAGTGGTGGGCACGTAGTGTCCCTATCCGCCCTCATTGCCCTCATCGTTATTGGTCGCACAAGCAAGCGAAGAAAAAATGTGCAGAATTTCAACGCTATCGAGGCAGAGCGTTGACTTGAATTCAAATGAAAACAAAAACCAAACACAAAGGCATAAGCGACGGCGCCGCATTGTGTCTTGACGAATTTGGCAATTGTGTTTGTTTGTAGTGCAATTTGTTTTTTTTTTGTGCTGTTTGCGAATTTGGAAATGACAGCAAAAAAATTTTAAAATTTTGTTTGTTGTTGCTTAGCCCTTTTGTTAGATTTCCATGCCCACCACTGACAGAAAGTATTCTTTTCTGTTCTGAGCAAGAATTACCTTTAAGAGGCGACCACGATAGTAACAGGTCCACAACTTAACGATGGAAAACTTCGAGCATTATAATGTTTTCGAATTGATAACTTAAAGAGACATGTTCTCAATAATCCGAAGAACATAACGCAGATGTACAGAATGAAATTGCCCAGATATCTTCTATTATTATCATTATGGCTCAGATATTTGCATTATCCGACTTTTGCGAAAACTTATTATTCGTGAAGATTTCGTTGGATTTCTACCCATTTACTACTAGTCTTCTGAAAAAATAACTCTTCAAAACGATTGCACAGTGTTTAAACCAGAGAGCAATAAGAAGAGGCCCATTCGTCTTTACGAAACAAGATTCATTGAACGACATGACATCATTCTATCTTTTGTCGAACTATTCAAGATTGTCTACACGGGATTGGAAGAAATTTCTGCAAAGTTTTGGATCAGTTTTAAAACAGCACTTGCAGCAGTTCAGAAAAGCAAGTTTATTGCCGGTCTCTTGTTCGCTGCTTCCTTTGTCGATCAGACATCAAGCAAAATTATGTGATTTGGCATCAGTAGTAATGTTCACTTCGAAAAAATGGCGATGTATCATTCGGCGAAATATTACAGCAGCTGAAAAACTTGCAAAAGACGCATTAAACAAACAGCTCGTTTAAATTATCAAACAGACTCGGTCAAATCGTACATTTTTTGTGCAGTTTACGTTCCTTGCGTCTCCCTGGAAAAGTATATTACTTAGATCAAGATCGAGTCTTAGAATACGGTGTGAGAGCTCGGTATAAATTGTGGTGTGAAAAATTATCAGGACTCAAGAAAAATTTCAAAGTTCTGGAAAATTTGGCTTTCTGTGGCTCGAGCAGACTTTTAACGATCAAATATCTTCTATAGGTTTTGGTGACTCTTGCGATCACAACGGCAATTGCAGTAACTTAATTTTCGACACTGAAGAGAATTAACATTAACATACGAAACTCAACTGACAACTATAGACTCCGAACTGTCTAACTGTGGGGACTTCGGTGTTGATCCGAATGAGCTATTCGAGATAATGGCAGCAAAAGATCTCGAAAACTAATATTTTTTCACTGAGATATTGAATGAACATAAAGTCCCTCCTCCCCGAACAAAAATTCTGGCAACAGTTCTGATTGAATTCATTAGTCGTATACTTCAACCTCTAAGCATCTTCCAGTTCACGTTTAGTATATCAAGATATAACTTAATAGTATGCTCTTCTTGAACCTAGCCTACAGTTTTTTGAAAAACTGACCACCAACTACGTTTGCACCTACAACTACTACTTCCAATAACAGCAAAAAGTATCAAATGTACGTGCATAATGAATGTTTTATTAATAACAGCAATAACGATCGGTCAAACTGTTGCTGCAACATCCAAACCACAACTGCAACCAACGAAACCTGGTAAAAGAAAAACGCCGCCAAAAAATATACATATATCCCACCAAGTAATAAAGAAGATTCTAAACTTACAAGGAACCCATGCTGCAGATGAAGATGAACAGCAGTCGAATTGCAATCGATGCTTTTCTACGTTCACTGTGTTCTTGTGTATTGAGGAGGGACATGAAAACGGGATCGGAATCGTGTCGTTCTTAAAGCGTATAAATGAATTACCAGATTAATGGACAGCATAAATCACATTATCGCTTCTTTTGCTTCGTCTTCTGCCTCGCTGCTGCCACGCTTCCAACACCTCGATGATCAACAATTGCCTCAACCTCTTCGGTTTCTTCTTTGTAAAGACGGAAAGTTGCGTCGTTTGATGTACTCGTATATGCAAAGTAGTCGCCAAATGTAGAATTTATTGAACTGTAGGCTGCTCCGATCCAACACAATTTGGCTTAGTTTGAAAACTTTGTTGGTGGCGCGATCGCAGCACGGCATATTGCTCCAATGAGTCTGGCGGTTTCTATGCAAATAAAGTCACTGTGTGTGCGTGTGTGTGTGTTTGCTTGTATAGCATACAATGACAAATCACACCTTCTGCATTTGGTGAACAAAATAAATCTCGTAATGAGTTACGATAAGACGACGATTTCGACAGCAAAACAAATCACCTGCAATTGATCTTGGTATGTTTGTTCTCCCTCGTTTTTCTTTATTTTGCAAGGATTTTTACCATAAAGAATAACAAGATCACTAGTGGTGAATCGACATACGGTGAGTTTTTGTTGTCATTGTGAGACAGAAAAACTTTTAACACAAATCATGACATTTATTGAGTGCTTAGGACACACACAAAAGGAGAGCAATAGCTAGTGGCGATCAAGAAAAATACGTGCTGAGATGTTGATTTGGAATAATGAAGGGGAGTGAGTAGGTGCTACTGGACAGGCATACAAAATCTCTTAAGTTTTTTCTTTAAAAAACAACCCGAAAATTCAAACCTCACTCCAAAACAATAAATACATATTATTTTCCTCAGAATTGACTAAAAATCCTCAGACATAAGAATGTTACTGAACTTAGAGCGCCAGAAACAAATATTGGTGGGGACATCTATGACAGACCTGAGGTCATTTGGTTTTTTAACGTAACCGCTTGCCTCGAATGGTTTAAGGCCATGGTGTGCCGTGAAACACTTGAATTACTTCATATAGAACGACTGCTATTGGAAACAGTTACCAAGTAAAGTCATGTTTATGGAATTAGCTTCACCATTGGTTTGAGTCGAGATCTACCCACATTTCTTGCTATTTTTAGAATGGCCATTAGGTTGAAAAAATGGGAGTCCACACTGAGCGTAACATTTTGCTCTCTCCACGATTTGGGTTTCAACCAGAACCAACACGATGCACTACCGGAGGGGTCTACTACATGCGATCCACCCTATTGAGCTACACGCAACTGTTAGGCTAAGGCAGAAGCCTTAGGGTCTCCTGACAACCCGTGGTACCAGATTGATGAATGCATCTTCACCTCTGGTCAGGTTTAGTAGTTTGCTTAAGGTACACATAGTACAAAGCTCATAACGAGCCAACTACAGTACAGTTAATAATCTACTTCCAGTTTGAGCTTATCACAACGCTCTCGGGCAATGGTATGCCCTGATTGGTGGGGACAGTATGTTCCATGATATCAAAAAATTTCGACCACTTTAACTTTGTGGGGGGCTATTAACTTCCGGTAATGGAAACGTATTGAAAGTGTTGCAAAATCGATAAACCAATTAAGTCTTCGAAAAGAAAAGTGACACCAGAAAGATCCGAAACTTGTCCAAGGTTGTCAACCATAGTAAAGTAGAAAAGAGCATACATACGATAAGAAAATTGGTGAAGTTTTAAATTATAATCGTACCTGGAGTAAAAATTGTTATTAACTCGCGAGCTTAAAATGTGTGAACAGTTTTCTTAAGATTTGTGAATTATTTTGATTAGTGAATAAAATATTTATTTGTAGACATTAAAAAGTATGGTTTTGATTAAAGCAAACAGCAATTCTTAAACGTCATAATATTAACAATTTACAATCACATAGAGAAACTTCAAAGTGTTGGTTAACAAGTGTAATTACAAAGCATACACCACCGATATACATTTTTCACAGTTGGACACATGATCGAACAAACTGATCTTCTCATAATTTACTCATTACAACTATTAATTTAGTAGCCTAACACCCTGAACGAAAGACCAACCACAGCGTTTTTCGAATGCTGCCAACTTGCTACAGCCACGTAGAAGAATTCAATACAAGTGAAAACTGGTATTTGTACGTTCGGGTTCTTAAAGCGATAATGATCATGACAGCCTATAGTCAATGCTTACAAATGACATTATGTCTCTCGGAGTAACAACGCACACAGTATGGCTAGTGGCAAAAATTATAACCAGAAGCTAAATTGCTATAATAAACCAAGTTATATTTTGTTCTTTAAAAGTTGGCAGCATAGCGTAACGCTTAACTTTTTAAACAGACGCTGCTGGTGGGCGCAAGTGATCTGTGGCAAGCAAAGCAGTCCAAAGCTAAAGCCAAAGCCAAAGGCACCCAGTCAGCCATCACCCTTTTATGCAATTTTGACAGTTTGGAAAAATTGCACAGTATTGTGACCCCTATTGTGTGAAGCTGTTTGTGTGTGGATTTGTGCTGTGTTGTGTGTAACATGAGCCTTTTATAGATCTTTCGTAGACTTTTGTTCAACTATGTAGATATAATGAACGCAAACATAGACCATTGAGAGCAATTTGATTGTGTGTTTTTATTTATAGGAAAAAATTTGTTCAATAGGATTGCTGAAAAATTACATATTGATGATGATGACCGCAGATAATATGAGTGAAATTCGCAGAAAATGTCTGTGAGTTTCAATTGAGCTCATTTATGTGAAAAGTTATCATTGCCATAATAGAGTTTACAAGGATGTGAATATTCCATTTGAAAAGTTCAATTATAAATTGTAACGAACATCACTAATTGAATTAAAAAGGAAGTTATTTACAATTTAATTGACACGATCATGATCAGCACAGAGATACATGTTGATCGTGCCCTCTGAAATACATTTGAATGCGTCACTTTTTCTTAATAAAAAAAAACAAAAAAAACCGCAGCAAAATTAATCAATCGCATGCATTATTTTAATTAACGCTGAACGCATTAACGGAATCCATGTTGAGCGATGAGCGATCTTCTCAAATACCCGATCTTTACATCTATATATAGAATGTCATTATAGCGATCTATGGTAAGCGATCAATTAAGTATAAATTATGAGTGTTGATCGTGCGTATACAGGAAATTAATGTTGCGTTTTAATTAATTAAAATAATGTGTTTGTATTTGTGTGTGTGCATGTGTGCGTATGTGTGTGAATGTATACAAGTGCCAGTCAGATCATTGACAACGATCGCTGTGTTCCGATAATCAAGAATTGCATCGAAAGCGTGTGAAAGTCAAGTATTTTGTGAAGGCGTCATCATGTTGATTAATTTAAATATGAAAACAGTTTTGCATGCAACATAAAAATGAGAAAAAAACCTTTAAAAATGGCAAAGTGTGTAATTAAAATTGAAATCGTCGATAGTTCAGTGATCTTGTGAGGATTATTTGCTAGAACGCTTGAATTGCGCAACACAACACCAAAATGAGCAAAATACATGACGATGGCTTAAAAATATTCAGTGACCTTGTCTACGATAATACTGTGAATTGTATCACGTCTTGGGTTTGAAATATAGAACCTCAGTATTTCAAGGAATCTTTTTATTTCCAAGTGTTTTCTGAGGAAAAAGTAAATAGGGCCGGAAATCCTTACATTTTTACTAGTCAAAAAAATTACATCAGAAGTACGGTCATGATGAAGCAATTTTTGTGCTTTTGATCATGGTTGGGCAAAATTTTGGAACCTGGAGCTATTTACAACAAAAGCAATAAAAACAACAACTTCAAAAACTGAAAAAAACTCACCATAACCAAAATCCAATGCCAAAAATAAAGCAAAAACAACATGAGTGCAGAAATAAAAGTACACCGTTCAAACGAAACGAGAGAAGCTGTCCTCAATGTGCGCATTGTTGTTTCATTGTTCGGTTTTTTGTTTTTTTCTGAATGAAGCAACAACAACAATAATAAAAATCCCGTATAAGAAAACTATAAGGATAAAAGTTTGCGCAGTAGTGGTGAGTGCATGTGTTTTTTGCTTGCCTAAGAAACACGACGTGATTGTTGTAAAGAGCTAATGTTGGCTCATTTCTCCTATTTTGCCCATCGCTGCTTTTGATGAATCAATGAGTCGAAATTAAGGTAAGCAAAGGACACCATTAGTTCGCTTTTTGATGACAAAACAGCATTTTAGAATATAAAACCTTATCAAATTAATAAATTTCGGTAGCTTACTTAGATGGCTTACTTAGAAATAGAAATTAGAAGTGGAGTGTTTTCGAAGATATAAAGTTTTTTAAAAAAGAAATAACATTTTAGTGGTACTTTTTGAGGAGTCATTTTTTTTTTTATAAAAGTCGCTTGGCAAAAAATGTTCACGCATTAAGCTTCGTTATATGCAAGTCACGGTGTTCTAAGGTTGAAGCCGAATAGCAAATCAATAACTCAACCAAGAACCCATGTAAAAAAAGCAAATATAAATTTCGTAAACGGCTTTTAACTACAAAATAGAAAAGTTTATGGTCTCTATTATTTGTCCAATAAAAAAAACTTTATGTCAGATTATTTATGAATATAATGAATTAACTATGCTGATGTTAATCTTTAATGTATTTAACAAATTGTTCATAGATAACAAAGGCAACAATTTTTGATTAATTATTTCGAACAGCTAATGGTTCAATTATTGTGGTCCAGTAACAATAAAAGAGAATACTAAAGGAAAAAATCGATGTCAATAAAAATGGAAAATTACAATATCTCTCTCAATGCTGGCGCATAAAAGTATAAAGACACACGCACTACAACACAACATGCAATCAACGCATCAAATTTCTTATTACTCAAAGAAAAGAATTCAATAAAAAAAATCAAAAAAGATTCCAGACAAAAGAAAGAAATCACTGCACGACATAATCTATCACCTGTCAACACCTGTCATTCATACGTCAAACGAACTGATGATCATTTTGTTGTGCAGCATTGCCTACCGAATATTGTTGCAACATGTCGAACATTGAAGTTGTAAAAATTATGTGTATCGGAGAACCAAGAGTGAAAGAATTAAGATGTTCTTTGACAGTTGACAGCAAGTTAGAGCGAGAGATAGACGCTGTATGTTACATGCACCAGAGTTGGCATAAGTGTCAGTTTGACATCATTAATCATGTGATTAGTTAAGTGGGAGTTTTTTCTTTATTATTTCCAATTCTTCCGCTCTTGTCTGCTTAGAGGCTGCACACAGTTTAATTTGACGTTTGAACGCATGATTGAATTTCGAATTTGAAAACTTTGTCGTTTTTTTGTTGTTGGTGAATGTGTTCATTAGCCGAATGTGTTGTACAAGTACGTGTAGGGATAAGTACATTGCTGTCAAACAAATCACAGTTCAATTAGCATACGGAAATACGTAATTGAAAAAAAAAAAAAAAAAAAAATGATGACTATGAGAAAGTTCAATAAATTGACTTACAACAAAAAATGAAAATTTTGTATAATACTGGAAATTTCATAAACTGGGTGTCCCGAAAATTGGTGTTAAGTGGAATCAGTTGTTTGGTTTGCTTTAATTAATCTTAATAGTGATGGGACTCTATTTATTTTTTGGATTTTTTTATGGTAACATTTTTTATTTAAAAAAAAAAAAAAATTTAAGTGAAAAAAAAAAATCTATGTGAAACAAAAAAAAAAAAAAATCTATGTGAAAACAAAAAATAAAAAAAAAAAAAAATTTAAGTGACAAAAAAAATCTATGTGAAATTTTTTTTTTTATTTTTGGTGACCAATTTCGAGAATTTTTTACTCCTAGTAATTATTTGTAATAACTACTCTTACCTTAATCCAAACAATTTATGACGTCATAAAAAAAAAATTTCAACTATAAAAAAAAATTAGGTTATAAAAGCTCAAATTTTACCCAGGACTGTTTTTATCACTAGCACAAATAGAGAAAATCAAACGTAAGCAATACCACATTGAATGCAACCAAAACTGTCTACGTTCTGTTGGATTCGTTGTTCACAGTTCATTGCTCAGATAATTTTGCCAATCACTTTTATATGCAAATATTTGTGCAGAAAATCACTGTTGGAACGAAAAAGTTCTACAAGCCACACCATCATTATTTACTCAATTCAGTCCGCCACAATTTGTTCCACTGTACAACGTGATTGCGATCGTGTGAACACGCTTTGGCCACAGGCAAACACAATTGATTTGTCACAAATCTGCGCGATCGCAGTACGATCCGATACGATCGAAACTTTTTCATAGTCAAATCAATAAAAAATTAACAAAAAAAAGAAAAATTCCATAAAAGGCGCAACGAGTCAGAGAACGTGAACTGGGTGAAGTCGGCATCAAAGCGCTGTCATCAAACTTTTCCACAGTCAAGCATTGAAAGACCAAAATTGTAGAACGAATTTTAAGTGCAGTCTATTCCTAGAATAAACACAAGTCAGTTTGTGTTGAGTATCGTTGGAAGAGAACAGACGATCGGGCGTATGGTTGGTGTCGGTGGACACGCGACTTTAGAAGTCAACTGCTATAGCAACATCAACAACAACAGCAGGTTATAAATCGAACCTAAATGCAAATTAAGTTCGAAAGCCAAAGAATTTTCACAAAACCAAATCCTTGCCTTGACTGACCAACCAAAACAAATGTTGATTTCGCACACAAATCTTCATAAAAAAAATGTTGTTACTTTACAAATAAATTCGTTGTGGTCGCAAATCTTCACTTGGATTGGATTTTAGCTAAAGAAAAAGTGACCACAGTTCATGGTGATTAAGCGTTGATCACGATGATGGTGATGGCATTCGATCACGTGACATTGTACAAATATGAAATTCGTCACCTTAGTTACCTTGAGGTTTTTCTTGTTTGTTATGTTGATATTTAAAGGTTGGGAAATTGAGAGATTTTTTTTTTTTAATATCAAAAAATTCGTAATGGTTGTGTTGTTACCATTAAAGAGTAAGTTTGGCTTAGAGGTTTGGTGTAGGTAATATTAAAAATGATTAGTTTCCATTAGAGCTGATCTTTCGAAGAAAACACAAAAAAATTATTCCATGATAAGAAAAACTAAAATGGGTTCATGAAGCAACCTCTCATTTAAGAGGTCAAGTGCTCAGGTAAGGTACAGTGGACAATCAAGCCATTTCAGAGAAGATTTTTGCAAGCTGCTTGCGAAATTTCATGCTTCTTTTTATACGTCATGCTGAAATGAAATATGGTACATTATCAACTACTCAAATATTAAATACTCAAAAAAAAAAAAAAAAAGGGGATCGATTCCATGTACAACATTAACCAAAAACTGGTCTGATGAGGCTATGTGGTAATAGCCGAAACATATGTCACCAATTACCAGGTTAAATTGTTCCATTTGTTATCTTTGTCATGTTTGTTGAATAAAAAATAGCATTGATCAATAAGTAAAATTTACAATATTGGTCTTTGCTAAAATGACTGTAAGTTCATAATGTTTAATTATAAATAAAAATAATCAGTCGCAAAAATCAACTTTCTTAAACCATATGGAGAACACGCCAATTTCAAAAAAATATGTGGCTGGCAACACCACAATTTTCGAAAAATAAAATCATAGCAAGTCTCTAAGCCAATGGCTTAGCAGCTGTGACAACAAGCGAGAAAGTGACAAGAGATAATAAATGGATATACGCAATTTGTACAGTTCAAGGTCAGTTCCTCAGTAGCTCAGTTGTTAGAGCGGCCGTCGACAGATATGCAATTGAAATGCATGTACGGTCAGGGGATCGATTCCATGTACAACATTAACCAAAAACTGGTCTGATGAGGCTATGTGGTAATAGCCGAAACATATGTCACCAATTACCAGGTTAAATTGTTCCATTTGTTATCTTTGTCATGTTTGTTGAATAAAAAATAGCATTGATCAATAAGTAAAATTTACAATATTGGTCTTTGCTAAAATGACTGTAAGTTCATAATGTTTAATTATAAATAAAAATAATCAGTCGCAAAAATCAACTTTCTTAAAAAAAAAAAAAAAAAAAACAGAAGAGCTCAAGGTCCAACTCCTTTTGTTTTGGCAAATAATGCCCCATATATAAATCATCTCTGGCACATCGTATGACCACATCTAGCAGTGCTTAAATTAAGAACCTATTTGGGCATATTTTGATCTCTAGGACCTTGTGCAAGGAACTTCTGATTATAGCTTTCAACCGAGATATCAAATACCTTTGAAATGAGGTACATAATTACATACCAATGATGTCAAAAATTATTTTTAAGTCTCCTAATACATATTCAAGAATTAAATAAAGTCAATTTTTTGATGTTCACTCAAAATACGCTCAAAAGGAGCCGGAATTATTAGTTTTTCTTCGACTTGGCCATCTCTGCTTTAAAAAATTGCTCGAGCATGTACGTGTAATAGGTGAAATCCGATAAAAATGTTATGCCTTCAATAAAAATATAGCTAAGGATAACTTTTCATTAGGTAAATATATGTATGTTGATTGCCTACAGCTAATGGGCCCTAATTCGAGAGAGATTAAAAGAGAAACTTTCCCAATCACAGAAATTCTTCCGAAATTGTTCTTCTTGCCACGACTTCCCGTCCTCAGTAAGCATCTAGAACGTTATATTTCAAAAATTTGCCCGTTCTGGCTATATCCAATACCATTGCCTGACGCAAGCCTCAAACTCAATATTTCAGAAGTTCAAATTTTTTTTGTTTCATCAAACATCAAATTATAAAAAGCGCTAAATTTGGTTTTTTCGGTTGTTTTACTTTGATCTTCATTGATTTTGTCTATTTGCAAACAAGCGATGAGCTGTCAACAACAACAGTAGAAATAATCAAAACCAAAAGATCAAAACAAAAAACAAAAAAAAAAAGATCAACAACAGCAAAGTTTTACGTTTAGTTTTTGTTTTTTTAAAGATAAAAAATAACAGATTTTTTTTTTCTTTCCGTTTATATTTTATTATAAAAACGATTTTTAATTAAATTTCAACTCAAAACGATCTTCAGCGCTCTTCAACACTCACTTGTATGACAGATCAATCTGTCAAAGTTTTATTGTTTTTTTTTGTTTTCGCTAGAGGGAGATCCTCTGACTTTTGTTGAATTTATAAAGCGAGAATTTGTCATACCGCACATACTACATTTGATCGCCGCAAACGATGTTAACACACATCACGTACGATCTTGGCTTAACGTTGGAAATTTATGTATTTTTGTTAATTTTCTTATCTTGATTTTAGTTTTTGTATCTTTATTCCCTTAATATGAGTTGTTTTTTTTTCTTATTGCATTTTTTTTTTGGCATTTCAGGGCGTTAATGTTCAATTAAAGTGGGTGTGGTCGCGGGGTGAGTCATTGAGTATTGCAACTTTCTTTTCTTTTTTTTAATAAAAATTAAAATTTTATCCCGCAATTGGAATTGCAATTCCTTGTTGTTTGTGCCTCATTTTCTTTTGTCATTAATGCAAAATTGGATGTTGTTTGCAAAATTTTCCTTTTTGGTCTTCGACATTGACCATGCGACGCAAATGGTATTGGTAACAGTAGCAAAAACAAAATTTGCTTACACCTGCCCCTATTTTCCCTCTGCATTCCTTCGTGATAACGCAGACACACATTATATGAGGGCCGCGCACTGATGCGTTACTAATGAAATTTTGTCATTAAACACAACCAACTTAACTGAACGAAACGAAACCAAAAATGAATTGAAAAGCAACAGAAAGACAGGCCGGCCGGTCGGCCCTCAATGTCTGTCTGATGGCATGTGGATTTTGGTGTCGTTTAATGATGAGCAACAAAAATCAATGATTTCAATGTTAATGCAATAATGTCTTCAATGATGTTGTACTCCATTTCTTGTTGTTTCTGTTGTTGTTATTTTTTTGTTGTTATTCTACAAAAGCCACATGCAAACATGACGATACATAGCAACAACAACAACAACAACAACAACGTTACGTTAATGAGAAGGACAACTTAAATTCAAGATGCACCACATCGAAAAATCATCTGTTGGACACTGTGTGTGCATCATAAAAGTCATAAATAAACAAACAAAATTTGATTAAGACCATAATTTTGTCATGTGCTGGCAATGATGGCACTTAATGAAAATATGAAAAATAGGGCTGATATTAATGAATTAACATATTAAATGTATCTACTCCATCCGACAAAAGAAATTATATTTGATAAACTCAAGTAAATAGTATTTTCGTATGTTAGTACGAGAGAAAACCAATTGAATGTCCACTTTAAAGCATTACATTTCAATAAAAAATTTCCACATAATTTTTTGAAATGTTAAAGAATTTTTTCTTGTTTAGGATTTGTTAAGTTTCTACCTTAAAATAAAGCACAAAACTATAAAAACAACTCTACACATATTTCACCTACGTTGACTTATGTAGCTTCTTTAAAACACCCCCTCCCCCTCCCTCTATAAATGATGCCACGTAGTATTTTTTGTACCAAGTTGAACAAGAAATCGAAACATTTATGGGTTGCAATCGAACAATTTTCAGTTTATCGGTTGTATGAAAAATTTACGGCACCCTTTATGAACGTTATCTCATCATCACTTGATTACACAAAAAATAAAAAATCTTGTAGTTGGAAGATATGGATGGAAGATAGGTATCATACGGTATGTATTTTGGCGTCCTTAACACGAATCCAAGTTCAGAATATTTCCATCACCCTCAGGTTTTCACATAACCTGAAAATTACACTTTAAAATACGTTAAAAAGAAAGTCTCTCAAAAAACAAAAGAATCAAAATCCAGAAGGTAGACCTTACATATATTACGTATCTAGGTGTGTTAAAATAATATCTCACAATAGAAATGAATTTAGCTGCCCACATTTCCCCAGCACCCCCATATACCACCAAAGGGTTAAAAACTCATTTCTTATAAAAATTCAAAATTAAGGTATTTTGGTGCACGAAAACTCAGAATGTCGATAAAAACCTTTGGGGAGAAGTAATAAGGTGCTGGGGTGGGTTTTGATTAGGGGGTAGAAATGAGTTCTTATCGATATTAACAGCTTTAGTGTATCTACGAATATGAATTAATTTTGAATTTTTATGAGAAATGAGTTTTTAACCTTTTGGGGGTAAATGGGGATGCTTAAACGTTACGTAACACCCACGTGACCATATTTACCTAAAAGTCACAATTATGTTGCGAAAAGTACCGGAAATACATGCGATGTTTATTTTCTTTATTATACCCTACACCGAGGGTATATTCAATTTGTCATTTCGCTTGTAACATATAGAAGGGAGCGTGGGAGTTATGGAAAAGTATATATATTCTTGATCAGCGTCTTGCAGGCATCTTGCTATTAAAAATGGATGAAATCGGTTTATGGACACGCCAACCGCCCATACTCTATGTATATTTGCACAATCCCATTTTGAAAAAGATTTTGATGAAACTTGGTGATTTGGTGTACATGTGAACTAAATTAGGATTAAGCTAGGTTTCAGATTTCCAAAGATTCCCATTGCACAGCCCTTAATTTTAACCTTTATACCACCATATGTCGTAAGCCCTGCAAGATATTGTGATGAAATTTCTTTGTTCTTTATTTTTTCGACTTTTTGATCGACTTGGAGTTCTTTCAACCTCTCTCAACATTTTTTAACATTTTGCATATTTTTACGACTTTTTCAACATTTTTCAACCTCTGTTAACCTTTTAAACACTTCACACTTTTTTCGAATTATGCAACCTCTTCAACGTCTTTTTAACATTTATTGAAATATATGTTCTTTCAGTGCAGTGTAGGGTATGTGAGTTTTGGCCTGGCTGAAGATAACACCTTAACTTGTTCATATTGTTATTTAATAAAAAATCACACATAATGTAATAAACATTTGCTTAAGTTTAATACATGTTAAAATGGCGAAAATGAGACGAAAATATTTTATTAAAATGATAAAAGTTGATAGGATCTAGAACAGCTACAGCAATAAATGATAAAAATAGGAAATCTTTTCACGCTTATATCTCAGGTTTTGGTTAACCAATCTCGAAGATGATAGTTTTAGCTTATCTAGATCGCGTCAACTTTTATCATTTTAATAAAATGTTTTGGCTGTAGCTATTTAATAAACATACACATTAAGAAAGAGTTTCATTATACACACCTAATTTCAAATAACCATCCGCTAAAGTAGTTTCACTTCAAAAACAATGTTATGTAACGCGTTGTTCGAACCCTCCCCCCTCCCCCGTAACGCATCTTAACGTTTTGCAAGACCGCCCCCTCCCCCCTTAATTGCGTTACGTAATACTTGAACGCCCCCTAAGCTCTACCTTCTGGAGTTTGATTCTTTTGTTTTTTTTTGAGGGACTTTCTATTTAACATATTTAAAGTGTATTTTTGAGGTTATGTCAAAATCTGAGGGTGATGGAAAAATTCTGACCTCAGATTCGTGCTTAGGACGACAAAATACATACCGTATGGTACCTCATCTTCCAACTGCAAGACTTTTTTTTTTGTGGTCCTGTGTTATAAGAGCCAATTAGTAAATTAGCAAATCCAAATTGCAAGAACTAAAAAAAAATCCATGAAAAAATATCCGATGGGAGCCTTTGGATACACAAGCATGAAGTCCAATGTGTTGAGACATTTTTCTTTGCGAGCTGCGGTGCTAGTTTGTATTTTTCCCGATTGTTGTTATTGTTTATATGAGAGCTCATCATATTTGCAAAGGAGCTGAAATATTAATTTTTGTTCGACTTGGACACCTCTGGATTAAAGGAAGTTAACAACCTTTACTTATGTTGAGGAAACCAAATAATTTTAAGGTAGACATTGATTTAGTCTGTATAAAAGGACACTTTTTCCTTAAATTTAAGAACTCTTCCTCAAGAGGAGTATGCTTCTTTTCGATATCGGTAAGGATATTTCGATATTTGTTAAGGTTGCATTTTTACTGCAAGCTATTCCGCAGTAGAGAATGTAATGAAAGTATACAGTATATACAAGTAGTTGTCACCACAAAGTTAAATGATTTTTTTTATAGTTTTCTTTGCTGTTCAGGAAATTTTCTTTGTATCTTTTAGCCAAAAACCCCTCCTGGTAGGGCCGGAACCTCGAATCCGAGACATGATCTTGGTTCTCATGCCTTTGCCAAACTGAATATGTTTATTTCCTGCCCACTTGCCTATACAACGAAAGAAGACCACCACGAATGCAATAAAAAATAAGCCAAAATTTCAGCCGTAGCAAACGATTTAGCCAAAAGAAAAGAAGACACTTGTAGTGCCATTATCGTCAACAACGAAAGGTGTTGTCTTGTATTTGTCAAATCATTTGGTTACCAGCCAAAGTTCAAGTCAGTTAATAAAATTAACAAAACATCAACAGAGTTCGAAGTAACTTAATGTGCAAAATATTCCTAGAAACGCTGCAACGCAATCACAAAAGCACCGAGGAAAATGATCTTGTTTCCATGGATCACGAAGGCAAATTCACTCACTCACGTACGCAGACGACAATCAAAACTTTTGTTAGATTTTATTGCTTACCGTATACGATGTTTGGCTTCTCTGTATTGGGGTTTCGTTCAATTCAATACTCTGACTGAGTCTAAACTGAGGAAACGACAAATGATTGTCGTTAAAATTTGTTCGAAATCAGATCTTAAGAGTTTGATTGTGGTTTCTGGTTTGTAATTGCAGTAGTTTGGTGTTGTTGGGTTCGTTGAAAAAACACCAAAAAACTGGAAATGAATGAATTTAACGAAATCTACTTAGGTTCACAAGTAGTGTCTTTGAAGTATTGCCGCATTTTAAACAGTTTTTTGGCAGCAAGGTTTTTAAATTAACTGGAACTGTGGCGAAAAGTATTTTTTGAACTTTTATGAATTGCAGCATGATGACAACGAAAGCAACAGAACTTTCAGTTCTGAAAATACCTTTTTAGTTGTTAAATTAATTAATATAAATATTTTTGTTTATTTTGATTCTTCGTTTCAGATATCTATCAAGGAAATCTATGGCTTTCAGCTTTATTATTCCCTACAAAATATTATGTAGCTACCAAAAGCTACAATTCTCTTGTCTTCGATGCCAAAAATATCATATAATACTTTTGCTTTTAATTCAGATTTTGATTTTTGATTTCAGCTTAAATTGTTTCATGTCAATAATTTCGGGCATATAAATGAAAAATTCGTGGAATTAAATTGAAATGCATCAATTATAACTTCATTAACATAAGAACACGTGTTTAGTTTGAGTTAAAAAGTAAAAAAAGAAATCGTGATTTTCGTTTTTGGGTGCAATATCGTTAGCTTTTTTTTTGGTTTTAGATAATAATCGCTTGGCGCCTAAATAAACAAGAAAAATTATGAAAAATTTATTTTAGAATATAAATATAACTTAAATATTAAAGCTAAAGATGGAGCAATCTATAAAGGTGGTGGATTCTAAGTACCATTGACTTCATCGAAGAAGTAAAATAAAATAAAATTTTTAATGAAAAGCTAAGTCTCTGAAATGGAGAATTATTTCGATTTATTTGAGCTTAAGCTACCTAGTTAGGAAGTCGGTGCCCGAAATTTTTATACATTAGTTCTCATTGTGCGATAGAGGTTTGAAATCATGTTCTAGGTAATATAAATAATACGAACAATCTCTGTCATTGCGTTGTCTCTATGTTAATGATTGAGAGCGCTTGAAAACTGTTATAAAGGTACCATAAACAACATAATCGCGTCTTTCATTTATTAGTTAAAAATAGACAAATGCAAGAAGCAGACGCATTTTTTTAAAAAATTTTTTGATAATTGCATATACACAAATTTAACTGATTTTATCGTCAGGCATATTGCGATAATTATAAGGATTATGTCAAAAAAAAAAAAAAAAAACGAGAGAAATAACCTCTGCCACTTAGTAAAAAATTGAAATATTACAAACATGCAAATTTATCGCGTCTGCCTCTTATCTTGAAAGTTTTTTGACTAAAAAAATGACATGAAAACAGAGAAAATTCCAGTGCTGGTTTTTCGAAGGCAGACGTTTTTGAGCACTTAAGATGCATACTATTAAGGATATGCAAAATTTAGTATTCTGTTATTTCGATTAATTATATTGTTTTTCTTTATTTTTCTCGGTGTATCTATGGGGCATTCCATGCCAAATCGGATATAATTTTGTTTTTGAGTCATTCCAGATGAAAAGTCTAAAAAATTGAAATTTCGTTAGTGCACTACTTTGAATTTTGCTCAGACTTTGTGAGAATCTTCGTTAGAGTTCCAAAGAAGGAAATCCAAGGGCAAAGGCGGATTCAGGGGGGGGGGGGCGGAATGGGGGAAATTTTCCCCTCCAACGGCTTCAAAAATACACTAAAAAGCTTCAAAATTTTAAGAAACCATGCAGGATCTGATAAACAAACTGAAAATTTTTAAAGTTTCTAGTAACGCCGGAGATGTGTACACGGTTAGAAATCTTGGAATAAATTTTAATACAAGCGAAGTATGTATTACCAAGATTTTTAATACAATTTTGATTAAACTTAATACTTTTGAATATATTACAAAATTTTGTAATACATTTTGTATTAAATTCTAATACAGTTCAAACATTAAAACGATATTTTATAACATTTGATGATATCGCAAGTATTACATTTAGCCAACGTAAATATGATACTACGTTCGCTGATGTCGTTAAAATGTTCATGCAACCCTTGTATTGAAAGGGAACCAGGTTCGAATCCCAGTGGATACGACATATTTTTTTTTTAAATTTTAATAAAAACGAGTATTTAATTTTAATACAAATTTGTATTAAAAATTAATTATAATATCTAGACAGTATTGAATTTTAATACAATTCTGGTGTAGTCATATATGTAATCCCAAAAGTATTAAAATTTATTCCAAAATTTCTAACCGTGTATATATACATATCTGTGTACATTTGACAAAACAACCTCTTTCGATCTACGGTAATAAATCAATAAAGCTTAAGACTTGCGCTGAAGCTATGTATAAAGGCTATTCAGTTTTCGTGATTCAATAATTAAAATAATTTTTCTACCAAAAATCTATTGTGGTAGCACTTATTTTTGTGCTCCCTCAGAGCAAGTCGAGAATAAACTTTACCCATAAAAATTTCAAAATTCATTTTACACAATCAAAGGATTTATTCACTAACAAATACTCATTTGATACTGAGTAGACGAAAATTCACTTGTAAAAATGATTTTATATCTAGCTAAACAGTACACCATCTACTTCTGCAATGCGAGTCGGCACGAGGAGAGCTTCCCAAAATAAAATAGTAGAAAATTAAATTTGTTTTTTCATCTTGTTAGCAATATTAACCCTGTAGGACGGACACGTTCAAAAATCAGGCAAAGTTTTTATAGTACCCAAGTGCAATGGACCTGCACCCCAAATTTTTTCTAAATTTATATAATTCCACATATTTTAAGCCTTGTCTTAGAAGTATTTAATTAAATAAAATTGAAAAACTCCTAATTTGAAAAATTTGTCTGGGTGTCTTTCGGTGAAACTTTTCAAGAAAAATCGAAACGTATATTGATTGTGTGAAAATACTGCCATACTTTGCACAAATACTATCATTTCTTGGCTTTAGGATGTTATCTTAAGTGTGTCTATATCTTATACAGACAAATTTTTACAGCTAAGAATATTGAAGCCTAAAAATTAAGTTTTTCATATGCTTCAATTCGGCCAGGCGGGAACTGACGCATCCAAAAATTAAATGCCTTTGGATTACCATCCTTTGAACCCTAAAGAGGGTTCTGGCAAAGTTTGAGCAAAATCTTAACTAAGCCAGCTTTACCGATTAGACGTTTTCATCTGGAATGAACTCTTTTGCATCTCAAGTTTTTTTTGTTGATTTTCAGCCTTTAGGGCCAATATTAAGGACAACGAAAACTTGGAAGAATTTTGGAGTTTAGATTTTATGCATTGGTATTAGAAGACACTAAACGATTTTGGAACATAATAAAAGTGTTGGATGGTATCGTTTGACAGTGAAATGTATAAAGTATAAGATATTATTGGAAGGAGCGAATGGAAGTGCATTCTTAGATATCTTAAGTTATCGTAAGGTAATGATTAGTAACAGATGGCGTGCAGCTGTATAAGGACATTTAAAGAGTTTTTTTGAAGTATACGTAAGGAGCAGGTATTTTCATCTCAGTCCCATTATTCATCCTTTTGGTTAGTAATTTTACAAGTAAGTTTCACTAAAGCGTTATAGTATCACATATATACTCACCAGCAAAAAGAAAATTTCCACAATTTTGCATTACTGGTCCCGCCCTCCAACTTATTATTGCAAAAAAACAAAAAAAAAAAAAAAATGTCAGCATAAAAAAACAACAAACAAACAAATTGGCACCAAATTGTCGTCACCATTGAAAAAAAAATGAAAAATATTTCAAACAATTCATTGAAATAGTTTTAACACATTTTCTCTTCATGGTTAATAAAAATTCAAATAAAAGTCCAAATAGAATGATTTCTAGTTTCACGGCGGCTTTGACTAATCTTTACGATATGTCATTAAAATCAAAAAAAAAAAAAAAAAAAAAAACAAAAACACCAAAAATAGTTTATCGCCGGCGGCAAAACGTTAATCGGAAGTTTAATGGGTTAATGAGGGAACGCATACACCAGCACCATCTCATTGTACGCAAGCATAGATACTCTGATACGGCTGCAGGCATGGGACTTCATTACAAAAACAAATAAACATTTGAAATAATGATGAAAGCATCGAAACACCAGAAGCTGCTAGAAATACAAAAAAAAAGAGAAATAGATATTGGACCACCTTGGTGCACTATTTAAAAGGTACTTGTATACAACAATAAAACAAGTACATGTACCAAAATACATACGTACATAAAAGTATTTTATTATTTCTAACACTTCACAGTCGAAGAGTACCCCAACGGGGTTACAGCCCCTCGAACATGGCAGTGGGAATTTCTAACAGACAAGCCCTACCCAAGTCAGCTTCGGATAAGGAGAGGAATGACAGACCTTATTACGGTCTGGTGAAACGTATTAAGGAATACCAGATCAGGCATGGGAAAGAATAGCTATACTGCAGCTCTGCCTTATAAGACTTCGTTCTTTTTTCTCTAACCTGCATCAAGTAATATGTTAACCTGATAAATTATTCTATGGAGTTCTATTTCATTAAAAAAAAAAATACGTCGTTTCCACTGAGACTTGAACCCGGGCATTCCCTGTTAAGACAATCTATTATATATATAATCTATTGTTATTTTTGGCTGCTTAAAAATATATTACATAAATTATCAATTAGTAAATATATAGAAAATGAAAATTAAATTTTTCTTTTGACAGAAAATTCATCAAGTTGTAGTCATTCGGGGAACTTGTGAGAGTAGCTCAGTTGTCTAAAATGAGCATCTGGCATGGCACAGGGCGGCCTAGGTTCAATTCTGATCGGTGATAGACTAAAAAATTTAAGTTCTTCTTTGAAGTTTTAAAAAAAAACAACAAAAATAAATTAACAACAAGTACCAATACATAAAAATGCACAAAGAAATTTGATTTACATTAACCGCATCAGACACACTGACCAATGTCATATCAGGTTTGACTGATCCGGTTAGCATGGATCTTTCGTTTCCAAACCTTTCCAAGCCTGATCCGATTACCAAAGTCCGGGCCTGTTTCGATTACCCAAGTTCGGACCGGATCTGGTGCCCTATTCCGCAATACGATGCGAAAGCAGTGCGATTCGAAAGCCAATACGATTCATGCAATCTTCAATAGAATTTATTCAATTGCGTATCGCATTGCTTTCGCATCCCAATACAAAATAGGGTCCATGTAATAGGGCCAACCGTATGCGACCCGGACGAAAATGTTTTATCAATCAGATCAGTACCTCATTAGGCACACTTATTAATTTCATATCAGGTTTGTTTGGTCCTGGTCCTGGTGCAATGCGTTACAGAGCCTATCCGGGCCTGAACAGATTATTCAAGTCCAGACCGGATTTGTAATTGGGCCAACCGTATGCGATCCGGACGAGAATTTTTGCTCAGTCTGATCAGTGCCGCATCAGGCACACTGATCAGTATTATATCAGGCAAGCCTGGTCCGGTTAGCTTGGCTCCATGCGAGTCTGGACCGGATCTCTAATAGAGATAGCCGTATGCTGATAGTTCCTACTCGAGCGTGTGTAAAGCTAAATTTTGTTTAAAACTTTCTTAGATATTTACTAAGGTTCGGGGGTTAGAATTAAAGCCTGGACTTAGTCTTCATTAATGGTAAGGTTTATAATCCCAAGTACCCCTAAAAACTTGAGTTGTTCTCCACCAATGGCTGTTGAAGCGTTCAGGTTGTAGCTTACAGCTCTTTAACAAATGGCAAATGAAATTTATTGTGAAATTAAATGCAACACTGATTTTTACACACCCTTAAAATTTAAGAGATATTTGAAATGGCTGTCATATTTTAAGGTAGGGGAAAAATATAAGAAACGTTTTGAAATGTTGCCACATTAGATGTTATTCACACAAAAACTGTGAGCAAAAATTCCTCAAAGAATTGATGAAAAGAATGATCGATTTTTCGGTCTTTGGTAATCCTTTTTTTAAATATTTTATTTTTTTTTAACTTTTAGCGAAGTTTTCATACTTTTTTACAATATTGTAGATATTGAATTTTTCTGAAACGCTCATATATTTTTAGCGTCTATCGGACTCAAATTTAATGAAAATTTCATTTTACGTAAATATTAAGCTTCTTTGCTTTTGTTGTTGCGATTCACCAATAACCCCTTGATTTTATGCATGCATAACATGCGATATCAACGCGATCACCATCAACATCGTCATCAGTACGATCAGCAACGAGGCATCATCATAAAAATGTCGTCTCTATGAGAATCGCGCGCGTTCATATGCGTCTACTAAGATATTGGCTTTTGCTGCGCTCTCTCACAACTTAGCCGCCGCAGCCTGGACGTTCGGAGTGTTTGACTTTAATGCGCATGCGCAATGTTTGCTGATCACCACATTCAACAGAGGTAAAAAAAGCACAACTAAAATTTTCTCTGACTGCTTTTGAACGATTTGTGGTTGTGAGATCGAAATCAAAATTTTTATAACCAAAAGCCGCAAGTGTTGGAGCACTGGCTTGTGATTTGTCAAAATTTATGATTACGCGTCATATGAGCGGCCACTAGAAAGAACAATGATGATACCGTGCGTGAGAAAAATGAGGGGGAATTGAAGGTATCAAATTGCAAGCTTTGTAGTAAGTTTGATTTTTTAAGAAAGATAATCAGTAGTTTTAATTCGATAAAAAATTTAATATAAAGAATTGAAACCTCATAAGAACTCGACATAGACGTTGCATTTCTTAAGCAAATCTTGAACTTAAAATAGAACGCTAGCATATTGGAACAATGTCAGAGTCGAAGCAACTCATTATTCCAATTGGCAAATTTAATGTGATCTACAAAGTTCCGTTCCCACAAGTCTGAAATGGTCGATATATATAATATAAATTGAATTTCCTGCTTATTTTCTTTTATAAAAAAAGAGAAAAAAAATGAATAATTGTTAACACACGCTTTAATGGCCCTCTTAAATCTTATTAGCAATGACAATCGATTAATTTGTATGCATACCAGCGCGATCAGTGTTAACAATAAAAACTGATTCCAGAAATCGTTGATCTTTCAGAAACAAGAACAAAAAAACGTTGAAAGAAAAGAAATACAAAAAACAGAAACCTACAACAAATTTAGTGATCGATGTATCACCGATTTGCGCTGTACGCTCGGCTCGCTCTTCAACTTGATAACACGTGATTCATACGTATGGATACTGCTGCAATCGCTGAAGATCGCGTTCTATGATCATTTTTATGGATTTATAGTTTCAGTTTACAATGTAAAACGATTTTTTTTTTGTTTTTTTTGATCAGCTTCACAAAAGCATGTCCAATGTTTGACAAATATTTTGTAATAAGTCAAAATGTCGAAAATTTGTTAGAAGATTACATGAAAAAGACAGAAAAAGATCCAATATCGAATGATCGCGTTGAAATTAATTTGGAAATGCTTGTCAAACAACTGTAAAAGTTGTTATTGTACATAAGAAATTAACAGCGAAGGATCAATGTAGGCGTTTGTGTAAAGGACACGATCGTGGTTTTTGTCTTCAGGAATTTCATTAACCTTTAACCACTTTTTTCATTGCTTTTGCTTTTCAACTTTCACTTTTAGCTGGTGTATAGTTAGTTCTTTTTTATTTTAGTTGTAAGTCCTTTACTCGTACCTGCAGCGTAGGAAGTAATTTTTTTACAGTGAGAGAAATTATTGAGCTAATAAGAGCAACGAATGAATTAATGATATCATCGTTGTTTCCTATCAAGGGCGAAACTACTTATGTATAAGCTATGTATGTACCGTTTGATAGATAGTCCCTTTGTAGAATTTAAAATTTTTTGTTTTGCCTTTTTTTTTTGTGGAACAAAATTTAGTAGTAAATATTTGATCCGTTATGCGAAGGCGGTATATGAAGCTTCAAACCAAAAGTTTCAGAGCTATCTTAAGTGTTGTAGATTGGTTATTGAAAGATAAGGTTGCAGGTAAGAGAGTCTTCAGTTCACAGCCGCCAAGAACGTAAAGTCAGGGCTGCTTAAGACTTAATTTTAAATTGTCGAAACAAGATCTTTTGGTCCATATATATAAATAGAATATTACTCGTCCGGAATGGTAGAACATAAAAAGCTACGTCAGTTCCGATCATGGAATTTAATGCGCATCATAACTTAGACCGCAGTTGGTTTATAACTTCGGTTTTGATCTATGCGAACCATTTCGAAATTTTTATAAGCTTCAAAATGAAGTTTGGACACCTTTGAGCGATATCTTTTAAAGAGTCGAAGAATTGACATTCGAAAACCTTGAAAGCCGATTTGATTTGGGATGACATACTTTTGTAGTAAATTTACTACTTTTGCGTTGTAAAAATACTTTTCTATTTGGGTGAAATGGACTACTTTTTGGGTGAAATGGACTACTTTTGAATTATGAAGTGAAAGTGAGGACCTTATTCCTTATTGATATTAAAATATGAAGTGTGATGGATTTACAAGTGTAGATATATGGGAAATATTTCGAATTCCTAACGTTTTCGGAAAACAAAAGTGAGGACCTTTTTTGTTTTTTTTTTTTGCTTTTTGGGATTTTTTTTATAACAGTTTCAAATTTTTCAGGAGGACTATTATCATAGGCAGGTCATGTGGTAACCCTAAAAATAGTGTTCCGTAATATAACCAACAGCGACTCTCAGGGTTTGCATGTCTAATAAGATCATTTTTCGCGTACTATTAGCATCATAGTTAGGCTCCTGATCGAGACCCTTAACATACAACATGCTGTCATATTTGACCAGCTCATATTAACCCAATTTATACAATTGGAATCAAATTGAGCCATACCAAGAGTTTCAGAAATTATGACAATTTAAGGGCTTTTCCTAGGATGTTCATCTGCGGTTTCGTTGCCAACGAAGTTGATATGTTCAGGAATCTAATATACGGAAAGATTGCATATCCCTCTAATTTTTCATAGTGATTGCTTACAATCTAGGACCTAGCGGGACTTGATAATATTATAGCCAAAGGTCTTAATGACTTTTTAGCTATCGACGTACGTATATAACAAAACTTTCACTATGTTCAAAAATTTTAGATTTAATAATTTGGTATGCCTTCCCGACAGCTAAGATTTCCGCTTGATATATATTACAACAACAGGGTATTCACTGATGTTGAAGTCACAGGAAAAAATTCTAGTCCCCGTACAAAATCCATTTTCGAACCGTCAGTGCATTTTTCTTTGGAGTTCGAAATTGAAGTCGAACCTTTTCTTTCAGGTATTTTCATATGAAAGTTGGTTGAGAGAATAGAATTTGTTACACTTCGAATGTCGCACGCAGGAAATTGAGAGAGGGTATTACTATGGACGTAGTGTATTGATTTCCAAATACCAGAATCTCACAGTCTAATAGCACTTTTTGCTGCAGTTCATTTACTGAAAATATCAAGGTGATCAATATGAAGTAAAGTGTTGAGAGCGGCAGACAGAATAGCTTTGATAAGATTGCCAAAGAAGTTTGCTTGTCAACCATACAAGAATTTTTCCGCAGAACTATTTTTGGCGTAAAGCCCCAAGATTTGCAGAGCACCCTTTTGCATGTATTTTCGCGCCCTTTCTTCTATGTTTAGCTTCCAAGACAATTTTCTGTCAAGGATTACGCTGAAATTTTTGGCACTCTCTTGAGGAAGCAAACAAAGGTCCATAATTTAATGTTTTTTAGGGATTGGGACACACATCACTAAAAAAATATTTAAGCCTTTAGCAGACAAAAGCAAATAAAGATCATTAGCGTACGCTACCAATTTGACACCATGTTAATGTCTTGTAGCAAATCGCCTACTACAAGAATCCAAAGTAAGGGGAATGAAACACTACCTTGTGGCGTTCCCATTTATACAGAACTAATAAGGGGACTTCCTTCTAATTGTGACAAAATTGTCTTGTTCAGGAACAACCTACTATACCTACTCAGAAGAATGCCAGGGGCTTCTTAAATCATTTTAGGAATGATAATATCGAATCCTCGAGAATTATAGGGTACAGAAGATCTAATTGGTAATCTAACTTTTTGAACAGAACAATAGTTGACGCTAACTTCCAGTCCTCGATCTCATTTTCGTTTATCTGAAGAGTTTTCTGAAAAATGTGCATCGAAAAGGAAATTTAGTGTTGTTCCTTTAGGGATTCAGTCCATAATCCATTTGAACATATCAATCAGCCTAATGGAAATGATTAATTTTTAAGAATTCTTAGTGATCTTGTAGCTGGAAAATAAAGTGAATAGCCTCTCTTGGTCAAGTATTATAACTAATTGATTTTTACATTTATCAAGAGCAATGTTCTTTGTTGTTTAGAGAGCTCATCCTAACAATTGAGTCACACTGATCTTTTTCTTAATATTCAACTGCATTTACGGTACACTCTAACCTATAAGACTAAATGAACAATTTTGAATTTATTGGGCCTGGTGTTATATTGATAATATGACATTCATCTTTCATGTACAAACTTTCATGTCAATTTATCAAAATCTTTACCGTGTATCGAATTTCATTGTTATTCTGATCGATTTGGTATCAATGCTTTAAAATCGGACAGACGGAAGGTAGGGTTTTTTCTTTTTTTGTACAATAAACAAACGGACAGACATGGATCAATTTGAATTACGAGCTCAGCTCAAATTACTGATTAACTTAAATACAACAACAACAACAACAACAACAACAACAATATCCTAAAAAGAAAGAAAAAGAGAAACGCAAGCCCATATTTAACACCGCAAACGCAGCAGGTTTTCCGTCTTTTGCCGACACCTGAACGCCAGCGACAGCAACAACAACAATGCGCTGAACCTGCGATCAGTTGTTTGGGCAAAGACTGCAACAGCAGCGCCTTAAATTCACGAACAGCAGAAAGATCGCATAGAAATTTTTGTTTTGACGTTGTGGTAGATTTTATTGAGTTCTGTTGTTTAGTTAGTAGGCATTTATGTTTAGTTGTTGTCTGTTGTATTCCTTCGTTAGGTGGTCCCTAATACATCAAGTATTTGATTTATTAAAGGTTCTTTCTAACACATTTTCAAAGTGATCGAGGATCGATGTTTTTTCTCCACTCACTACATCACGTAATTTCTTAAGTACTAACTTGCACCTTTAAGATTTTAGTAAGAACTTCCAACTTCTTATGGCAGCTTCTCGTGATGGAGTCAATGAGCATCGCTGAGATTTATAAGAATTGCAATTTGACTTTTGATTTTTATGTCGATGTCATCGTGATTTTTTTTAAACTCTGCATTTCTACGCACACCAACCTACATCGTTGCCTGATTAAAGTCACACCTTCTTATCTCGAACAATTGATCAAAAATCTTTAACAACTTTGCAAATTTGTTGCCATGTTGTTGCTGGTCACAAAAAGTTTGCCAACAAATAGACTTCTTTGTTTAACAGCAAAACGCAATAATTGTTAACCGACTCGAAGGAAAAACGAAGAATCATCAGAGAATCCCATTGCTGCTTAGCTGGAGCTGTTGCTGCTGTTGTTGCACCACAGTAGGAGTCTTTTTTTTTTGTATTGACAATCAAGTGCCTACTTTGGCAGACTTCAAGAAGAGGAAAAAGAAAATAAAGAGTTCTGCAAGAATATCCTCATGTCTTCGGAAATCTTTAACACGACATCTTGTTGAAATCTATGAATGCATTTAGAAAAATATTAATTCTTGCAATGATCATTTGTTTGTAGTTGTTGGTAGTGCATCCAGTGAAGCAGTTCAATTTATTTATCTTAGGATTTCTGTATGGGAAATGCGTGGGTCAAGTTGGTTACTAAAGATGGTGTAAGATAAAAATAAAGTTCGACATGATTTGGACTGCTGTATAAAAAGGTGTGTGAAACTATTAGTTAATACTGAGCCAATTTCAAAAAAATGAAGCATAGCAAAGAAAATAAGTACTGGAGAATTGATGCTTCAAAAACTTGATATGATATGATATTTCTGGAATAGTTATTGAATTTCAATGAATATACTAATATGAATACTTATATAATATTTTGCTTTCAATTCGAGAAGTTTCTTTCGACTTTTTTGACGTTCGTCGATATCTTTCGACTTTTTGTTGCTCTTCAATATTATTCGATACTTTTGTACTATTATCAACTTTTTTGACACTTTTTGATTTATATCAATTTCTCAATCGTTTTTAAGAATATTTGATTTTTAAAATTGATCCTTATTGATGCTTTTCGTTCTTTACCGTGTTTTCGCTGTTTTTTTATGCTACCAAATACTTTTCGATATAATTAATGTTACTCAATATTTTTGAACTTATCTTCTATTATTACATATCTACGGATGCAGTTCATATATATCTTGAACTGTATGAAATGAAGGCTGAAACAAAAATATTGGCTTATCGCTTTTCAGCAATCGAAAATATTTATTCAATATTACTCAAAAACGATACTTACAATATTTTAGAGATTATAGCACTGAAAGAATTTAGCAATACAAGCAAAGCCCCGCTATACTAGTATAACTCGTATAAGGGCGTGACATAGCCCACAATAATTCCAAACGATATAATAAGAGAACTAACAACGCAATCGTTATGAAGTTTAATATGGTAGATGTACTTGCTAAAAGTGGGCGTAAAAAAGCCTGTGGGTACTTTCTTCAACATTTTCCCTTTATCCTTTCGACCTTTTCAGAGTCTTTCAAATTAATTGATGTTGCCAAGATTTTAAGACATTTCAACACGACTTTTCAGTTTGTTTTAATTTTTTTCGAATTATTCAAACTCTCAACTTTTTTCGATATTTTCATCCTTTTTGAACTATTTTCCGAGTTTATAATTTATCGATGTTATCAGCCTTTTTCAATTGTTTCAACCTCTATCAACTTTTTCTAACCTCCTTCAAATTTTTTCGATTTTTATTTAAGTTTTTTCAACATTTTTAATTTTTTTCGATTTCTCCAACATTTTTCGGCTTATCAACCTTATTCAATAGTTTTCAAAAGACTTGGAGTTATTAAGCATTTTTCAACTTATTCAACCTTCTAAACTTGTTTCAATATATTCTATGTTTTTTCTACTTTTCAACATTTTCAACTTTTTCATTAGTTTCATATTTTTTCGACTTTTTCAGCGATTTTAAGCTACATATTTCAACATCATTCAACTTTATTCAACATTTTCCATATTTTATTGACTTTATAGGCCTTTTTTGAACTGTACAACTTCTTTCAATTTTTTTCATCATGTTTCATATATATCGACTTTTTCAACCTCTTTCAATTTTTTTCGACTTTTTCAACCTCATTTTTTGAGTTTTTTCTTAACCCTATGAACATTTTATTGTTTTTGTTTTTCAGCCTTTCTTACACTTTCCAACATTTTCAACTTTTCGCCTTTTTTTCAATCTTTTTTAACATTTTAAATATTTTCCATATTTATTCAACTTTTTCAAGGTTTTGCACATCTCTTTTTAAATTTTTTCAACCTCAAAACGAAAAAGCGATCTATAGTCGGCCTCCTGATATTATTAACTTATTAAATGTTTCGATGCAATTCGATTCTTTTCGAACTTTATAACAAAGTCGACAATTTGCGAATATTGGATGCTTTGATACTTAGCGATACTTTTCAACTTTTTTGGTATTTTTTAATATTAGTTATTGAACTTTTGTCTACTTTTTCAATGTTTTCCAATACTTTTCGACTTTGTGATACTTTCAGTACTTTTCTATTGTAGCGAAATTTGGTTTATGCCAGAAAATTCTAGAAATCAAAACCAACGAAAGAAAACTAAACGATACTAGCTAGCATCACTGGCTGTATAAAAATACTTTTACACCATCTAGCGGCCAAATGTAGTTTTTCTACTAAAAATGATAAACCGAAAAGGCGCTGCAGTACACCATAAAAGTCGACAACCGAGAGAAATTATCGCCGCCGATACGCCATCTAGAAGGTATTGGTAACATTCTGGATAATTGTGGATTCCACGCCGTTACCCATCTACAAGGTACTGGATTATTCGAGAAAGTGATGATTGTAGTATAAAAGACTGTCATCTGAGTTGTCGAAAAGCAGTTGAATTTCAGCAATAAAGTGACACAGTTGATTTTAAGTAGTAAAGTAAGACATTTGATTTTAACACAGTGGATTTTAAGTAAATAAGTAAAACAGTTGTCTATACAGTGGCAGATTAATATTAGAATTTGAATGTTAATGAAATAAGCAATTGTACCGTGTAAAAACTAACTTTTGTGATTAAAATAAACCATTTTTATAATTAAATAAGTTTGTGTGTTTTTGATTGTTACACAATCCAGTGATCGAACTCAGAAAAGTGTAAGAGATCGAAATTATCGTCTAAGAGACAGGAATTTCGTAACACTATGTTTAATGTTAAGCATTTACAAATAAAATTTCACAGTACATTTTAAAGGGAAAATTCCTACGAAATTTTGCAAAATGCTTATTGGTTTTCGATGCTTTTCAAATTTTATCAATTATCCTAGTTGCTTCGCTTCTTAGATCGATACTGCTTGACTTTTTCGATATCTTCCGATACTAGCTGACACATTTTGACTTATGTAGATACAAATATTGAATCTTCCCATTTTGTCGATGTTTTCAAAATTTCGTTGAATTTCTTGATTGATTTCGCTGTTTCTCGATACAATACGATATTTTTATACTTTTTCGATGAAGTTTCGATGACTTTTGTATTTTATTGACTTATTGACTTAATGTCTTGATTCAAACTTTCATTTGAGAAATTTCTGATTTACAATTACACACTTACTCTATTTTTTTTAAAGGGATTTCCCAAGTTTTATTTTAGGTTATTGTTCATTGTATGTCTGTCTATATCTGGAGCATTTAACTAAAAGCTTTTGTTAACAGTTTGTACTATACGAGTTCAATTCGAAAGAAATTAAGAAAAAAAGATGTAATTGTGGCAATATCACAAATAATATGTTAAGTTTTGCATAGTACATTTGCAGCGCAATTATGGTTCAACATATGTTTGCAAATGACTTAAATACATAATTATGCAAAATGCTGCACATATTGTGTGTAATTTTTTTTTAAAATTATCATAAAAACAAAAATAACAGCTACTGTTCAAGCTGTCCGTCCGTTCAGTCATCCGGTTAATTTGCAGCTGATTGGTAGTACCAATGAACTGGAACATTCTTGGTTACTGGAAACTTTTTCAGCTTCGAGTACAGCATTTGAAAGAAAAAATGCACAAAAATAGAATTGCGCGAACGTGGCACAATTATTTCTTCAATCTCTTCATAATTTTTCCATAAACTTTTTATATTAACCGCAATAATTCAATTTCTTTTATTTCAATTTCAACATATTGCGCTTGTGCAATTTGTAAAAATTTAAATAAAGTTTAGTTACTTTTTTTTCGACTTGACCACCGGCACCGTTTTCAATGCAATTCACCTCCCAGTTAAACATTTTCATTTATGCGCTTCACTATGCAATTTGAATTTCAGCTGAGGCTGCTGCTGTTGTTGTTATTGCTAAAAATTGCCTCCGTGTTGCAGTTGGGCTGTGGAACGTCTTCAGGAATTGATTACTTCATTTCATCTTCATTTTGAAATTATGTTTCCATTAAGTTTTTCCATTTGATTTCTTTGTTGGTTTATCCGTTTGATTGCCGTCAAAGGTTTGGTACATCATTTGACTGGACGTCGATCGTGAGTGTGGTCTTCGTTTGGTTGTCTTTATTTTGAAAACTCTGATGCATTAAATCGATCACGTTTCAATATTTGTGGTTTTTCATTTATTTATTATTACGAATGACTGCAATCAATCGTTGGGTGGCATTTGCCATAAATTGTTGTGGTCCATTTTCGGTTTTATTAGGCATATAAGTATTTTAATCCGTAAGTTCTTTAAATGAAATTTGTACAGGGTTTTTTTTGGCGCCACTTTATGTCTCCGAGTATTTACTACATGCCCACATGTGTACACTAAGCAACCTGTTAACTGTCATTCGTTGATGTAAGACTGCAATCTATTGCAAATAAAAAGGATCCCTTCTTAATAAAAGCTATTCCTATTTTATAGGAATTCGATAGTTTTGCCACTTCGTTTCTCCCCACGCGTAGCTCTTGTTGTCCTAAGAGCAATGTAGTAATCGAGCATTTACCAACAGTAGCCAGGCTCTGGCATGTTGTACATGAAAACCGTGATCAGCAATTTGTAGTGATGTGATTCAAGCAAAAGCCTGATTCACTTTACAAATGTTGGCAATGCCAGTTGCTGCTGCTGCTGCTGGTTTAGTTGGCAACTCGCGCACTCTAACATGACTGCGAAATGTCAGACAAACGAAAATTTGTGATCAGCGCACAAGGCGACAACGAACAACAACAGAGACACAAAATAAATTCTTAAAGGAACTACAGACGAAAAATAAAAGAAAGATTTCAAATGGAAAACTTCTTAAGTTTCATGCACATGTTATGCTGCAGATTAAAATAAGTTAGTGAAAAGAAAAAGCTTAAACAGCATCCCACTTCCTCTGCAACAACAGCAACAATAACACTAAAAATGCTGCATGCGGCGTTTGACATTATTGACCATATTGATGTATTGATCATGCATTGCTGATAAACCCAACTGATCTCTGAACGTATGACCAAACTCCCTGGAACAAAGGCAGAAATATTTCTGTCTTCGATTTCTTTTGGCTGACAACAAATTTGAGTTTCGACAGTTGCTGTTCTTTTGCCATGTTGGGACACAGCAGTAGGTGGTGTTTGTTTGCTCCTCACGTTGGTTGATGATCACAAAGAGAACTTAACCACTATGTGGAATTCAAGTGGATCTCAGCGGAATTCATGTTTGACTAATTTTTGGTTTATGTGCGTTGCTGTTTGGCTTTGTTTTTGTAATTGCAGCGCAGTCTTTTTTCTGGGTTGGAGCTTCTACCTTAACCAAGTATAGGGACATATGTATTTTCTAAATGCAGTGATGGGCAATATTTTCTATATGGAGCAAAAAAAATTACAATGAAAAAAAATTACAACATTCTGCTAAAAACTGTACCTAATCACAAATTATGAGCCCATGTCCACATCTGAAACCGAAAAAAAGAAAGAAAAGAAGAGATGAAAAAAATATATCTGTCGAAGTTAAAGGGCGTGACAAAACACTATGTAATAATAGTAATGCGTGCAGAGTGTAGCACATCTGGAGTGGTTAACAGCACAGGATGCAATTCAATCCAATAAAAGCTTTCACGCTGTCTGGTACAGTTTGGTTGCCTTCTATTCGGGTTCATCGCCAGCTTCGGTCTTTCGGGATATGTCATTGGTTAGAAAAATAAGGCGAAAGATCAACCGTTGTTCGAAAAAATCAAACTGAAGTTTTCTGACCGGGAAATAACATGCGAAAAGTTCAGTGTGGAAGGTCAAAAGTTGTGAAAATCGGGTATTTCGAAATATCTTGTAACTATTGGGTTTTATGACAATTTAACTGACTCTGGCAATATTTCGCTTTCGTTTGTGAGACGGAAACTCAGCTTTGACAAAAATTAATAGATTCGACAATTTCTCACAAAAAAGATATGGATATGTCCAGGGCAGGATTAAGGCTATATGCCGCCCGTACGCCAGTAAAATTTTGCCGCCGCCAAAACTAAAAAAAAGTTATAAGTAAATTTTTAGCGGTACAAACGCCTGACAACAAAAGCAACCTTAGGAATTTATAAGTTATATACCATTCAAGTGGACCTCAAGTAACCTCAAGTAACCCCAGAAAGTAACCGAATCGTCCCAACTGGTACAATTTTTCGGAGCGAACCGGACATACTTGGTGTTAATTTTTGGATTTAAAATAAAAACAAAACTTTTTTCAAAATTTTGCCGCTCCCGTGGTCTTGCCGCCCATACGCCATGGCGTCGGTGGCGTATGCGGTAATACGGCCCTGGATATGGCTATTGTTCGCTTAAGTTTAAAAATGTTTTTTTTTTAAAAAAAAATCTTTCTTTTTATAGGTCGCACTTTAATAAATGTTAGACGATCTAAAAGTTATCCCTAATGATAATTTCATTTGCAGCCAATTGCCTTATGATCGATTAGAATGAAGATTGTGGAAATTGATTACATTCCATAAAATCGTTTCAGTTCTACAAAAGGTTTTTTTCTTGGCAGACTTGTGGTGGTCCCCAGGTTTTCCTGGTATTATAATGTGAAACGGAGGAGTCTCAAAGACGCAGTTGAGATTCTTAGATTCTTATAACTACGCTCAACTTGAACTTTGTCATCTGTTCATAAGCAATTTTCTGCTGAGGCCACCAAACAGGGAATATGCTGAAAATACAATGAGATGGACATCCTGAAAATAATTTTCTGGTGCAAGTTTCAAGTTTTCCCAAATATACGGTATTTCTAGCTCCTGTTGAAAAAGATAGAAACTGATAAGGTCATAATTCCACCTTATTTTCTTAATCAGAACAGTTCTTAGTTATATGACTTCATTGGGGAATTTAATTTCGAATCATTTGGAAGTAGAGAACCAGCGAACTCTTCACTTAAACATCATTCGTAAATAGTTGAGAAAACGTATTTCATGATGTCAGATCTAATGACTGTGAGGTTTTCAGATGGTCATTGATCAATATCTAAGGCAACGGAGTCAATAAACCATCCTCCCAGCATAATTTGGAGACCAAAATGAATACAAAGTCTCAAAACATGGATTATTTGATTATTTTCTAACATGACTCCGTTTATCTTAGATGAGAATACTGATTACTTTTATGGTAATAACCTGGATTATAGAGTTATAAACAGCACTATCAAAGGTACCTTCCATGTCTTAACCCTTTCAGGACAGAATTAAAATTGGAGGAAAAAAATATTTCAATTCAAGCTCTTATAACTATGATCACAAAGATTAACTGATATCAATTTTTATGTCCTCGGTATCCTGGTTCTTTCTTCTGAAAACAAAACTGCCGGTATGACAAAAGCTAAGCAAATCACTGAAAAAAATATCAAAACGGCAATTTTGACAAGTAAAGACAATGTTTCCCATAGGCCTATAGGCAACATTGGTCCTGAAAGTGTTAAGAAAGAGACTTAAGATCAATTTCAGAAATTAACTTCTCTATACGAGAGGCTGATTGATGAAGTAGATCTTCTGTTCAATTACTCCTAAGACAAGCAAATTGACTGGGACACTTTAGGTAGTTTGTCTCTTATGCTGATCAATAAACCTTATATATGTATATATTGAAACTGAGACCGTTCTAAGCATTGCGTTCAATTTTTTATATTTTTAACACTAGAAAGGAGCGACGCCACTGATTTTCATGCGGTTTAAAATGTCAAAGGTAGTGCGATCGCTAGCTCCACTTTGAAGCATTTTTATTTTCGTCTTTTTGATACTGAACTTTGTAAAATGAATATATCGTTGATTTTTGGAAGAAAAATTTTTTATGATGTAAACAATTTAAATATCTGGAACCATGTATACTTAGTAAGATAGGTTGCCCATTGCTGTATTGAAAATGTTCGTATGGGAAACATCAAGACTCTCATTGATTTTGTGAAAAGATGGGTCAATAGAACAAATAGAACAAAAGCACGGATTATGACATATTAAAAGCTGCGATATATATTTTTGTAATTATAAATCATTTGATATTTAGAAGCCGACTGCAAAGACTAAACAAATCAATTACTTATTTCATATCGATCGAAGTCAAAGAACTTCGAGAGTTTAATTTTTTTGTTTTTATACTTAAGATGCCCTTACATTTTAACTGATTGGACTCACAACAATTTGTTAAAATCAGTGTGGTTCATAAGGTTCACATATTTTATTCAGCAGCTTTTTCATTTAGAGCGCAACTTCGCCACTGCAGCAACATCACATGAATCTCAAGAAGCAAAAGCTGCAACATTGATGCTCTGTTGCTGTTGCTGTTGCAATTTTATCAGTGCGCTGTTTGCTATGTTGGGCATCCAAGTCAGTAGCCAAATGTTGAAGCTTCATAAACTAAACAAAAACAGCAGGAGTTGTTTTTGTTGTTGTTGTAGTTGGTTCCTGTGAAAAGTCCATATGCATCCAATGAGGTAAAAAAAATGTGTGATATAAAAGTTGCATATTCATATAAGAAGTTGTGACCGATCAGCAGCAGCAGTTGTTGTTGGGAAGACAACAATATTTTTATCAATTAAAAATCTTAGTCATGAAATCACATAAACATTTCAAGTCCTTTGACTTGGCTCAATAATTTTACAGCAAAGAATTAATAAACTTGAAAGAAACAGTAAAGGAATATGAGAAGCAGCCACATGGTAGGATGTTAGTTGTCAGTGTTGCGCTGAGTCAACTTTTTCAAAGTATCGGAAATCAGTCAAGCGGTTTAAATATCACAGAACCCGACGAATGTATGAAAAAAAAGTGTTTTATGCTTGATTTTTTTTTTTGAAAAACATATTGTTTTTTATATTAAAACATTTTTAATACTATATTTTTCTTTGAAAGTTCAATGTAGGGAATGTTTCTTTTTTTTTTTTTTTTTTAGATTTTCCACATTTGCCGTTGCTGTAAAAAATTGTCGTTGTTAGCAGCAGCAAATGCATGAGGTAGGCGTTTCTTTATGTCAGTTTTGTTTGAATTCTCAGCCACTTTGAACAAAATTGTATGTGGGCGGTAAAAATTAAATTTCGCACTCTCTGGCAACACATAGGAGTTATTCTTGTCTTCTTCGTCAGTGATTTTCCTTTATTTTATTTTTTTGTTCTTTTATCTTCTCTTTGCTTCTTCAGAAAATTCGGATTTAACACATAATTTTGCACTTTTCTAGTCATATTATTGTTGTTGTTGTTGTTGCTGTTGTTGTCAACAATAATTCTTCTCCCATTTATTACCACAAAGTCACACAAAATTTTGACTAATTATTTTAATGCAGAAAAATAAAAGAAAATCATGCGTAAACATGAAGCAACAATATGCCGTCATTTGGTGGATAACAAATGTATAGGAAGGGTTGCCAACTTATAAGAAAATTTTGGTTTTCAAAAAAAATTCAAAACGAGAAATACTTTATCGCTCCTTTGATTAACCAATGCAACATGAAAATTTGTGATGAATATTTGTCAAGATTTTTAGCATCCTTAAGGACCTCTGAGAATAAAATTATCACATAAGGTTATACCATAAAATGACTGGGCTTCGAGATAAAGGATACTTAACGATTTAAAAAAACGTTGACTTTTCAACAACTTTTTTTCGAAATCGGTGTTTGTGCTGCTTTAGTGTTTGAAGACCAGTCTCGCTTTAGGCATGGGGGCCTCGAATCAGCGCTGGATTAAGTTATTTGCTAGGGGTAGGAAAAGGGCTGAAGCCCCCAACATGGCAAGATGCTGTGTGGATGTTTTTTTGTTCTTCAATATGTATTTTATATTTTTATGGCATTTGAGAAAAGATAAATACAATTTCACTTTAAAATTATGTTATGTTTCATCATAAAGGGCCCCATTCCAGAAACCTGGGCACTGCAAATTCTTAAGCCGGCGCTGTTGAGAACCAAATTAAGAAAAAGTATAAGAAAACATTTTCTCAAACAAGTTTTAGGGTTTCTCATCCTTCTATAGTTTATAGTATAGGCCTGAGACCTAAAAAAAGTTCTATAGTACAGAAACAACGCCAGGTCATAGTAATTACAATTTCTGAGACATTAAGTATGAAATGCTGATAGCTTTGCGATATAATTTAGGTTTTTCCTACAGTTTTAGTTCTTTTTAACATTCGATCCATTAAAAATCCTTACTAAGTAGCCTAAAAGGAGGAGCATTAAGATTATATGCAATTTATATGCTTCTGGTGCAGAAATGATATGGAAAGGATGTTCTTGACTTTTGTTTCTGAAAATAGTAACTCATAAAAAGAACAAACAAAAAATTATGATTCATTGATTAAATAGCGACTTTGCCAGACAAAAAAGTCATTAGCTTTCAATAATAATTATAGTAGAGTTTAGCTACTACAACTATTGGCCTTCTTAGCTATGTATTTAGCTTAAAGATTTAAGTCAAATATAAAGTTTATTAATTTTTTAGTTCAATAAAGAAGAGAACTTTAAAAACAAAATTATACCTGGCATCCTTATTTCTGACTTAGTTTTTGTACACGAAGTAAACAAATCGTATGTGCCCCAAAGCAGGGAAGAAGATAAAACATTTTAATGCAGATTTAGTGTCAACGCAATATCGACCATGACAGCTACAGTAGAAAGAAAATAAAAAGAGTAATTTTGATGCGGAATAAAAGAGGCAAGTACAGGGCGTAAAGCTGTGGTGCTATGCACGTGTAGGTGGATGAGATATGACGCTGTATTCACCAAATGATGATCTTTCGTACAGAATTTCGTTTAAGTTGTTGAGTCCATTTTAATTGATTCCGAAATGTTTCTTCATTGATTTTAATAATAGCGACGCGTATTTTAGTGATACAACGCCGGGCTTGACGTTGTATGCTAAAGTCGAAAAAATGTTCGTATTTGCAGAAATATATGGAGCGGTTCTGTTACATATTTTGTCGGGAAAATCTCTCTTACATGAAGATTGCTTCACAAATATAATATGCGGTCAAGCGATGAGGTGCAAAAGGGTTGAGTTTTATGGGATTCACGAGTACTACGAGATAATATTGGAATCGATCAGGTCATAATAAGAGTCGTAAAAGTTTGGCCACGCCAAAAATGAAATGCCCTTCATTAGGGGGCGTCCTTAAATTATGTGAGTAAAAATAGGGGGAAGGGGGTTCGCCAAAATCTCACCAAATCTCATTAAGGGGGAGGGGGGGTCAACAAAAATCTCACGTCGAATTTGTAATGCAGAGAGTATACATGATTATAGCAGATTACATCTAAAATTCATAAGGAAAGTCTTACAGAAGAAAGGGGGAGTCCCGCCTAAGCTCACCAAATCTCATCAAGGGGAGGGGAGGGGGTGGGCGGCCCGAATTTTCAAAAAACACCTCACGTAATTTATGGACGTCCTCTTAGTAGTGAAAGCGCGCGTAGGTTTTAAGTTTTCATTAAGAGGGTAGTTCTTCCCCTCTATGCTGTTTGGCTTGACTTAACGTACCCACATTGAATTTGACAACATTTACTTAAAAAGTTTTCTGTGTACCGTTTAAAGCTAATTCTTGCATGAAAGATGCCACGCCCTCTTTTCAAAAATCTTCAAATTTTTGTCTGATGCTAGATAGGATAATTACTTGTATTTGTGAGAAATTTCATTTTATTACCTTAAATAATTCTCTCAGTATAGCATTTTAAAGTTTTTGTTTCTATGAAGAGTGTTACGCGTTCTTGGAAAGTTTCTCTAAGTTCAAGTCTAGTTCTTTATCGATTCATTCCTACTATGTTTTTGAAATTTGGTTCAATTACCTTAAAAAATTCGCTCAGTACAGGATTTTGAGATTTTTACTCTTATAGGAGATGCCACGTCCTTTAGAGCTTATCTAAGTTATTCTCAGTGCTTGTGAGAAATGTAGTTACCTTTACATCAAATAACTCTCTAAATACAGTGTTTTGAATGTAGGCGTGTCCATAAAACCGATTTCGCGAATTTTCAATCCCAAGAAGTTTGATTAAAGGTTTAGCTTTTGTACCAAATTTCATTAACTAATCTTGTTTGGTTTTCTCGTAATCGTGACAGACAAATGGACATGTCTAAATCGATTCAGGTGGTAACGCAGATCAAGGTCATGTTAGATTAGAGACCAATATAGACACATAGACCAAGATAGGTTCATAGTGTTAGCACAGTTGAATCACGTGGATGAACGTTTTTTTTTACTGAAAGCTAGTTCAGATCTGCTTCCATCGTGAAGGCTTTGCAATTTGAGGTCAGTGCCAGACTCAAAGTTGTTGAAGAACATCTGTCAAAGTTTTTTGAATCTACAGGGCAGTGACATAATATATGCTCTGCAATTTCTTCTTCATTCTAATTGCAACAACGCCATCTGTAACTGGCCAACATATCCATTATGTAGGTATGATAACTTATAAGACAGTGTCCGGTGGTAACATATATTACGTGATAAGGACATGAGGTAACTACTTCATTGTCGCTTTGCAGAAGGTAGGTTAAAAGTTTTTTTTAGTTATTCTGCTCGAATTTGCTTATATCCATCTCTGAGCAGCCCCAGAATAAAGAAGCTACTGATAAATAAAGTTAAAGTATTGAATAGGAAGTGATACGTTTAATGGGTTTCTTTCAAGTGGCGCCCCCGATTTTGTTGATCAAGAATATATACATATCTGCCACGCTCCCTTCTACGCATTACAAACGTAATGACAAAGTGAATATATATACCCTGAGTGTATGGTGAACAAATTCAAGTATCAGTAAGAAGTTTTTCGAAAAAAGGCTGAAATACCAAAATGACAACTTAAAGAACTTTTGATTTATTTATAATAATAATGCATCAAGCTCCAACTGTGAAAAATTTAAAAAAATTGTATGTAGAAATTACTCTTAAAACCTCATTTCTTTTATTTTAAGAATTCACCAGTTTCGAAATTTTATCTACCAAATCAAAGTCTTAAATACCAACAGCAGCAACTCATAAAAACTGTCTGCGGAAGCTTAGAATCGAACACGTTGAATGAATTGATGTTTGAAAACCTCCACAAGGGAACAGCTCTTAGCTTCCAATAAGTAGACGAGCAGAACAGTTTGATAGGCGAACTGAGCAAGCAAGGTGTACAATTACCTTAACGCATCGACAATTATACGAATGGATGATTACATGATGCCATAGAGTTTCATTGATAGAAAGTGCTTGGTGGCGGCGGGGCCGAGCAGCGCAGAGTGAGGACACAACGCTGAAGCATCGGAAGGTGCGATATGCGATACGCGATTTAAAGGTAACCCATGGTGATGAACAAACTGATGCGTTACGTTGTGATACTAAGATACAACGACTTAGAGACAATGGGATACGCTAGATAGGCACACATTCGCACACATGTAAAGACACACACCATTACAAAATATAAAGACAAAGTGTAAGTAGTTAAATGGGAAATTATGATGATGATAATAGAAATGAAAATCAAATAAACGATGATGGAGTATATAGTTTTTTTTAGTTTCTGGAAAGAGAAAAAAACGTAGGATTCGATCAATGTTCTTACGCATGTTTTTATATTCAAATCGTACAATGTACTTACATGACTTAATATTGGAACAAAAACGGATACAAGCGTCATTCATTCAATGATGATTGCCTGTTTTAATTGAAAATGCGGCGTTCAATTTAGTGTAAAAAATTTCAATTAAGCGCCCACAAGCCAGACAAATTCGAACGACGACTCTGAAAGCCGCCCTTGATTTTGATACTGCTGCCACAACAGCAGTAGCGGCAACAAACAACAAGCGATTCCTTAGAAATTCAATGTTTTCCATAAAAAAAAATTCATAAGGGAACTTAACGCTGAATCGAAAAAGAGAAGGCCGACATATTGCAATAATTATTATCTCCTGCGCAAGATCAAGACTTCAATTTGAAGGCCATAAAAAATCAACGCATATAGCACATTGTCAAAGACATCAAGAAGAGACAACAGCGTGAGATGAGTTGAGCGGGGAGAGTATGAAGAAAGAGCAAACAAATATTGAACAAGAGCTCAGACGCGAAATTCAAAGAAGCCACTAAGAGACATGCGATCATTTTTGTATGTTTTCTTCTTTCGAATCAACAGACAAATATCAGACAGTGTAAGAGTTTGGTAGATCGTTGCCTTGCTGTTTTCAGTTCCTATCTTCCAAAGACGCCCTCTCACTTGTGGCGCGCTTATTGCATTTTCATATGCAATTAATATTTTTATATATGACTATGTCTGTCTTAAACATTAAGCGCATGCGCGCATGTCATTTGAGTGCTTTGGCTTATTTTTTTATCAATTTTTGAGAACACAACTCATTGAAAATATGTATCAGAGTCAAACGATCGACAGCTGTGCGAAAAAGATCAGTGAACTTTTATCGTGCTGTTATAACTTTTCGTCACTAGAGCTATTGGCTTTTGTGATTCATTACACTAATGATTCAATTGCGCCAAAATTTTACGATAAATCAACGATGTGGGTCTCGGTACATTTTCGAGTAACAAGCAGCAGCCGTCAGGTTGCGATATTCTGTTCGAATTTGGCGGCGTAAAATTTCCAAAATGACTGTATGACCAGTCAGGATGAACATGCAATGGCTGATGCCTTGCTGTTGATGAAAAATCAACATTTTTTTTTTTATGGAACTTTTCGAGATTTTTATGGTTTCTGGCGATGATTTCGACTTCCATTTAGCACTTTGACGCTACGTTTTTGGGTCATACTGAAAACATCATGTAACAATTGACCTCAGGAAGGTTGAATTCTAATTTTCTGTTCAAACGATCTCTCTGGAATGTTTCACTCTCATTAATTTTTTGCTCTTTGGTTAATGTTAGTAGAACAAATTTCGAACAGGCCTTAATTTTGCCAACTCCTTCTTCAGAATCTGAAAAATTGTTTCATTGATAATGTTTAATAACACTTCCATTATTCTCAGTGTCACATTTTGATCATTGGTCACGAATTCTTGTATATTATTAATCAATTTTATTGTCCGATTGGTCACCCGTTCAATCGCTTGTCGTCCTCCAGTTATTTGTCTGCTTTCCTAAAATCGTTTATGTCACTCAAAAGTCTTTGACTGTGATAGACAATCACATCCATAAGTTTTTCGCATTATTTTGAAAGTTTTATGTGGCTGGTTTTGCTTAGTTTTGGGTCGAACAACGCTTTGTCTCATAATTATATTTCAACACACGAATGAATTGTACTGATGAAGGAAATGACATAAAACTGATATATTCAATCCGATTTCGATAAAAAAATTTGGATTCGATTTGATAAAAAATCAAAGAACTAAAATGACGTATAGCTCCAATAGATGTCGCTTTTATCCAGTTGTTGAGATTTGGCCTCAATACCAGAAATATAATTGCCGCACTGTGTATTCTTATACGCGACAGCAATTTTCGTCTTTCTCTTCGGAAGGATGTGACTCAGTCAATACAATTTTATTTATTTGAGCTTTGAATTTTTTCCGCTCTCTATTTGGCCAAAATATACGAAGCGTGGATGCGTTGGTAATAAATTACGAAAACTGATGCTGAAACTATTGATTTCCATTCAGAAATTACTTGAACTTCATATTTTGTCAAGTTTTATAAGCGAGCGCCTTGCTACTTTGCTGTCTAGGTGTTGGAAACTGCTTACTCATTCAATAGTTCCAATATTTATCGTCAGAGGAAGTTCAAGTTGCTGTTCAAACGAATTTCGTTGGTTCGGTAATGTTTAAACCCACTGTAGCCGATTTGTTTGACATTACTACCCAGTAATGATTTATAGCACTAATGGGCATAGCACGAAAAATGTGCCACTTGAGGCACATTATTGTTGCATCATTCAGAAAAACAAAAACAAAACAAAAATCGAAACGAGCAAACAAGGAAACAACAATGCGCACATTGAGTACAGCTTATCTTGTTTCGTTTGATCAGTGTACTTTTATTTCTACATTCATGTTGTTCTTGTTTAATTTTTTAAATTGGCTTTTGGTTTATTGTTGATTTTTTTTTGCTATCGAGATCGAATTTACAGTAGGGTTTTTTTGTTCCAAGCAACAAACTAACTACTGAAAAATTATTTTACTAAAAGAAAACTAAGGAAATTATTTTCAAATAATTTTTTTCAGCTTAATAGATTTTTTTTTTTTTGTGGCACATCTTTCTGCCATAGGTTTTCTTGAAGCTCATGTTGTCTTGATTTAATATTCAAGGTTGTTCAATTAAAATTCAGATAGCTATTTTTTTTATTTTACCTTATACATATGTAACTTTTCGTGTTTTTTTTTTTAACTTAAATGCAATTTTAATTATGTTTCCCTTTGAATTTTAATTTTTCCTCCTTGAATATTAATTCAAGATAGCCTTTACTTCAAGAAAAACCATATTTGAAGATGTGCTCAGAAAAAAAAAAAAAAATTAAAATTTCATCTTATTAGTCGACCATGGTTTCGAATTTGTTTTTTTGGAGCACACTCTTCAAATATGGTTTTTCTTGAATTTAAGACTATCTTGAATTAATAAAAAGCTATGGGTAAAAAAAAAAAAAAAAAAAAAAAAAACGAGGCTATCTAAAAGGCCTTTTTTGGTGGAGATGGTCATATGCCGTATTCAATCAAGAAATTTGGACCATACTTTGAAAATATGGAAAACTTTTTCGTATTAAATTCATACAAAATTATTAATATAACGGTCGAATTGACTAGTCTGATGCTCAAATTCTTATGGTAGCAGCATTCTGTTGTAAAAAATTGCCTAGTTCAAAAAACAAAAATAAACGCTGGCTGCCCCAGCAGAAACTCCTATACCAATAGCATGATATCGCTCTAAGATATGGTGGAATTTCATTTTAAATGTCTGCATCTCTCATTGAAATCAACCATTATTGACAACCGCAACCAGTTTCGATCGCTTCATCGCAATGTCCGGTAAGGCCATGGCATAATTGTTGCAATTAATGATTTTCTTTTTGTTGGATTTTCGTTGCCAATCGCAGCCCCCTTTAAAATGGGCGTTGTGCGACTAGCTCGACGTCATAACAATTGCACAGTAATTATGTAATTGTAGCCTGTGTTTTTTTTGTGTTGATGTTGCTGCTACTGCTGTCACCAATTGATGAACCTAAAGTTAAGAACAGCAAAAAAGCAAAACCCTTTGATAAATGACGCTGAAAAAGCAAAGACGGCAAGTGGACAAGAAGTTACAGAAGTAGAAAAAAATCAAGCATGCGCAAAGATTTGTCATAATTGATAAGCTCGATTCTGATGGGGAATTATAGAGTATAGCACAGTCCGAAAGTGTTGAACAACAGTGCACCCTAACTGCTCGCAATTGCAGTGATTTACTTCTCCAGAAGGTGCTATATGTAAAGAAAAGAAAGAGTCAAATTTGTATTGCATGGTTTGATGGCGATCGTGTTGGTGATCGCAAACGTGAGAACCAATTGCCTTAAGCCAAGATCATTCATTCATTCATTCATTCAGGAATGGGGCAATGGCTATGACGAACGACAACAATGTGCACTCAATTGTCATATGTGCCGCTGTTGCTGCCTCTATTTGTGTTGTTGATGATTTCTTGTCTCATTCCTTCTATAAAATAATGATAATTACAATTGAAGCCGAAGCCGATTTTAATGACGATCGAAGGTGAATATAAAAATCACGACGCTGATGAGCGACAAAAAGACAACGACGACGACATTTTTCACATCACATTGACAGCAACAAAGCGATAATTGCTGTGTTTCCCAGTTTTACTTCACATAAAATCTGGCAAATAAAAAACCCAAGTTGTGTAAAAAATGCAGTTGACGCTCAGTAGCAGCAGCAACAGCAAGCAAATCAATTTTGCAGCTCATTATCAGCGAGTGTTGCCGATCATGTTATTGCTGGTTCCACTTGGCAGCAGCAGCAGCAGCGATCATTGATCGTCGTCATCGTTGTTGCAATGCAATTTCAATAATTTTATCATTGTTTGTTGCAGATCTTGTTAATGTTGTTGCTGAGAATGCACTGATTCGATTGGTGGCGGTGGAGATCAAAAGTGCAGCGGTTGCAGCGGTGAAGATCACTCACTCTGTCAGTCAGTCATTCAGCCAGTTAGTAGTCGATCGTGCAACTGTTGCTTGCTCCAGATGTTCGCTCTCACCAGCAACGAATTTTTCAATTATTCGTTTAAATGCTTCAAATGCCATTTGGTGGAAAGGATTTTGTATCGATTTGATTTTCGGTTTTGGGAAGTGGTTTCGGCTTGAAGTGCTGGTGAAATTGTAGCAAAAATTTCGATAAAATGTTTTGGTTTCAATGTTTTCTTTATGTGAATTTGGTATTTTTCGGTTGACATTTTTGTCTCACGGGAACATTTGTCACGTTCTCACAAGACGTGTGAACTTTTTCTTAAGGTTGAGTCCGAACAAATGTTGGTATAGGTTAGTGTTGGCACAGTTATTGAATAAAATGTTTCGAAAACTATAGGCGCTACTTCTACGGCTACATTAAGTTATGGTTGAAGTACACCAAATTAACTTAACGAAATCTAAAGCTTTATAGCAACCTTGTTAAAGCGCTTTAAAGTAGTGCGTTCAACTCTTAACTGCAGATTTCTATTGCACAAATTTAATCGCCAATCTATGAACTCTCAAGGTAATGTAATCTGTAGGGTGTAAATCCGTTAAGCTGCTCACAAAGCACAGGTTGGTTTGCATTCAGTTTGGGTTACTTTATGCCAAAGCAAGTTAATCGAGCAAAATAAACCTTCTTTACATGCTCGAATTCACTAAATCAGCGCAAAACACGTAAGAAAAAAATAGAATTCAAAGGGATAAAAATGACAACATCGATGATGATGTTGATGACATCGCTGTTGTTGTTGGTGTTGGTGTTAGCATGAATGATGTCTTTGGGGAATTTCGAAGACAAAACATTCGCATACTTACATACATTGTCGTAACAATGAAGGGATGAAATCTTTTGTGAAAGGATTAGTCGTGTAAAAAACAGCAAAACTGTGTTGGCTTTATCTACAATAACAATGATATTGCAAATGTACGTCAATTACTTGGATTCTTATGATATCAATTACATGATGCATTGGTCTAATAAAAAAAAGTACAGGTAAGTGCACGCACTCGTGGTGTGAATATAATGGTATTTAAGTGCCTTGCAAATTTTAAGTCACATGGCTATTAAGAAGGCGATTAAAGTCGAAAAGAATCAAAACATTTCGAAAACTCAATGAAATTGAAAAACATTGAAAGTCATCCGGTAGTATCATATTCAAGAATGTCCGCAGCAATCGAAAATCATCAAGAAGTCGACAAATATTGGAAATAATGACATAATATTAGGAAGTATGGAATAGTAACGATATGCCACTAGAAACCAAAACATATCGAAAAAGCCAAGCCAGTATCTTCATCTAAGCCAGTGTCTTGTCTAAAACTTCTTCAGCCTTAACATCTCACCAAAGGGGCTATTTATTATTAGCAATCAGTACACTTAATGATGATATATGTTAGTAGAAAAGATGTTCGTTTTCAACTTTTGAGGATCGTTTATGAGCTCCGCTTATAAAAGTTTTGAAATATGTCAGAGAAGGTTTTTATTCTTGAGATATTCCAATAAGCTCTGATAGAAGACATATGAAAAAATACCATGTCAGTAAAATTTTTCGATTGCATTATAATTATAATTGATGAATGTATCTGAGTTCTTGTTGATATACTCTTGACTCTCAACAATAAGTTTCCGACAAAGAAGGGATAAGACTATTGGTTTTCTAATCAAAGACAAGTGTGGCTGTCATATTTTTAATCAATGACTGTGTGTGTTCTTAATGAAGAATTTAACTCGACCATAAAAACTATCAATGGTGCCAATCTCAAGTTCAGCTGGCTACCTTAAATACTACTGTTTTCTTTTTAAAAAATGATGCTTAGTATGTACCTTATTTAAACCTTTAAAAATTTAATCATATACGTAGACTAGGGTGTTTCATAAAATTCAGTTTTTGAATTAACATTAGTGTCGGCCAAAAATGCGATTGAAAAAAATAAGCTATTTTTTACTTAGACAACTTAGTAAGGATGATATATAAAATTTTGGTAAGAGAACATTATGGTTTGCAAAGAAATTTTTTTCCAATAAAGTAAAATTTTTATTTTGAATAATTAGCTTTGAATAAGTAATATTATTTTTGTAATAATTTTCATGAAAATTGGATCGTAGATTTTCGAGATACATATCTTCCGCAACAAACAAATATGTATTTTAAGAGATGTATTCCGCCATTAGAACGTATTGGACCGAATTGTGTCATGAATTTGAAAGAATATGTACTATTTTGGAATGTATTCCGCCATTAGAACGTATTGAACTGAATTGTGTCATGAATTTGAAAGAATATGTACTATTTTGGAGTAAAACTTTTATCAAACGCATTCAAGAATAAATTTAATGGAAGTAATAATCGAAATATCTATTTTATCTCTTTCCTCAAAATAAAAACTGATTATATCGATTCGTTTTAACAATACGTTCCAAAAGCAGAATATCATTCTTTAATATATGCATGTATTTAATTTTAATAAAAGCCTACATTGAACCATTTTTGTTTTGAAAATATCCCAATTCTGTTTTAACACGGTTTTGATATAGCACGGTCTAGACAAAAAAAAATGATTTAATTTTTACACGATTTCCTTCGACTTAGCACGACAAAAAACAAGCTATTTGATTCAAAATTTAAAGAAAAATATTTTTATTAACCGTAATCTTTTAGAAATTCAGTTAAGAAATTGGGTTAGAAGATTATGGGGGTGAAAAATATGGAACTAATCTCCTTTTTTTTCCATGTACATATGTACATTAGACATGTTCAAATAAATGGCATGTTCTAGAATACTTCAAGAATACTTGATTTTCGAAAATTTATGCATATTCGAGTATATCCTCATTTAATAAAATAAAAAAAAATTAGACCTAGGGTTGCTACCAGAGCTGCAAAATTTTCATTTTTCGAAATTTGACCAAAAAAATGAAGAAAATTTGATTTTTTTCTATTATAATATTTTTTTTACAACTTTTTCGATTTTTTTATGTACACATAAGGAAGTATCGAAACAAAATTTATCGCTAATTTTTAAGCCTATATATGTATAAGGAAAAAAAACTGGTCTCTCCGCGAGTATAGCTTCACTGCATTCATCTTAATACACTCTAATTTGAAATTTACAATGCCACAAAGTTTTTTTTTTAAGCAAGTCAATTACATTTTGCTCCAATAATTAGTCACTCAAACTAAAATAAAATATATAAATAAAATAATTTTGATAATTTTTGGACCACAAATGAAAAAAGTTTTTTTCTTATTTCTCAAAACCAATCTCCAGAGAAAAAAGTTGTTTTTTTGAGTTACTTTATAAAAAACTGCATGTGTTTGGTTTTTGTTTGCGAGTACCAAATTCAAATTTCATCAGGATTCATAGCCTAGTCGAACTACGGGTGTAGCCAAAAAAGATGGAATATTTTACTGTAAGCTTGTTTAACTCATATATAAAAACTTGCTTTTTGCTGTTAAAACTTTGTATACAAATTAAAGAAAATAGAACTCACCAAATTTAGTATGTTCCTTAAGAATGATGATAGCCTTCGATGGCCTATCCAAAAATGTATTGAATGCTGTATTATGCAATAGAAACACACAGAACAAAAACACTTTTTTCTTTTTTTTAAATTTGCGGTAGTAATGAAAAAAGAAGCAAGTGAACTTTAGGAGTATTTTATTGATTTTTTAGCGAGTGGAGTCTTTTTTTTTTTTTGTATGAAAAACTAATTTTGTGATGAAAAGTAATCACATAAAATAAAACCGAAAACCGGTTGCAACTAAACAAATAAACCGCAACTATTAATACAGCACTATTGCTCTGCCGACAAAATCGACCAAGGTTTTTTTCTCTTCATACATGTTATTTGCAAAAAAAGAAAAAACACCAACACTACACTGGCTGCAGTAATTTCCGCATTAATATTGACATATTTTTTTAAACAAATTTAAAAACCTATATGTTTTATTTTTAATAATTATTTGCACAAACGAATTACACAGAAGAAATTGTTTTCAATATTCCAATGACTTGGTCACACAAAAGAAGCAAACGAAGAAACGCGACTTAAATTTTAGTTCAAATTACCGACAAGCACACGAAAAAAACCGAGCAAAAAAAAAAAAAACGTTGATTTGTAAACAACACGAAAAGCAGAAACGCAGCGCTGCCATCAATGACACAGCGTTTTCCTTTGCATTTGCATTTGCTACTGCACAATTACATAGAAAACTAATTGTGATTGTGGCAGTGCCGTTATATAAATGGTTTTGTTCTTCAGCAAACAAATTTTTAAAATTATTATTATATTTTTTATAACACTAAATATTCGCTAGCAATTAATTTCACATTTTAATAATAAATTGTTTATTTAATACATTATCCCGAAGGAGAAAAACGATTGAATTTCAAATTTGCTCGTACACGGTGCAACTTAAAATAGCGGATGATAGAGGTGATCAACTCAAAGTGGATGTCGATTGTTTGAACTTTGCTAGAGGTGTGCAAGTGCAAGGGTTTACATTGAATAGAAACAAAAGCTGCAATATTCACTGTTCACACTGGGTCCTCATTTTTTAAGCAGGCGGTCAAGTTGGTCAATGAAATATCATACGAGGGGTATGAGGTATTTCAAATGCTCCACCACATCAGTGATGGCATTTGGGTTTTTTGGAAATGTACTGAATGTGAAGTTGAAGTGTACTTTTTAGATGCCGAATGTACCTTTTTCGACATAACATGATAAAGTTACACAAGATTACAAAAATTCAACAAATGCTTAAATTTTTTACCAAAAAAAAAAGTTCAGCAAAATTTACTACTGGCATTATTCGCGATAAATTAACTAATTTTTACTAGTAATTTTTAGAAACAGTCGAAATGTACTGATAATGTTCCGAAATTATACTAAAAATGCGCCGAATGTGCAAAAAATGAGCCAAATATACCGAAGGCAGTGAAAACTTATCGAATGTACTGGCGACTATTTTTCACGACGCAAATGTACCGAAAATGCCATCACTGGTGTTGATATGTACATTTTTCGTTGGAAGCGGCGAGCCGCGGCGGAAGGTCGTATTTTTCGGTATTGTTATTATTGCTTTATATTTTGCAAACTAGAAAATAACAAAAACATTGAAAATTATAATGAACAATGAATAGTGACAAAAGTGTTGACAAAAACCAAAAGTAACCATGGTTGCCAAATTGAAATCAACCAACCCCGGCCAAAATTTATTCATAAAAAGTTATTGTTATTAAAAAGTAAAAAAGTTTTGCTATTGTTCAACAAAACTTTTAAGTCAATTTCACAAAAATTTTCCAATTTCCGGCTATTTCACAAATTTTCGAACTACTGCCAGGCCCGCCGTTTTGACAAGAATTCCAGGTCACTTCCTAATGTGCCAAAAAGATTCTTGCGAATTCGAAATGGACTCGCTTCTTCGTATATTTCGTATGAAATTCCTCTCGAAACAGCGGAAGCATTGTCCGCTTTATCGGATTAGTCTCGAAATCGGAATGGACTTAATATACGGATCCGTTCCATATTAATTTTTTATAAATAAAACGGATCCGTTCCGAATTCGTTTTCGTATGGAATTCCTTTCGAAAAAGCGGAAGAATCGTCCATCTCGAACTCGGAACGGACTTCATTTACGGATACGTTTTTTGTAAATAAAGTTCATAAATTCAAAGATTCATTGAAATTTAACAATAGAAACTTTTGAGTCACCCTAACGTACAGTAGTTCCTTACAAGCTAACTAAGATATGACATTTTTCTTACACTACAAATAAAGACATTAAAATGTACTGTAGATGAAACCTTTTTTTTATGTTGTTCTTACGCCATCATGGTACAAAACAAGAGGAAGAAAGCATGCTGGGTTTTTATGACGCAAAAATTATTGAAAAAAACAAAATATATATGAAATGTAATAAAACTGGCAAAAATCATTGACATAAAATGAAAAACAATAAGAAAAGCTATAAAAATGCAAACTGGCCAAGAAAACTCAAATGTAGTAGCCATGAAAACAAAGGAACAAGGCGCGCACCAAGGACCATAAAATTTGACAGAGAAAAAAGCATAACGCTCTAAAATGTAGCATTTGGTCGTGTTAATTGTGTAACTATCAAAAACTTGGCATCTACGCCAAAGGTTTAAGATAACTAAGCATATTGCGTGCAGGTCTTTTTATGTTTTGTTTGTTATTGGCTTAAATGCGATTTAGAGATGTAAGTAAAGTAGTCGATGAGATGCTCTGGAAAATGCGCTAAACTCTATGGAAAAAAGTAGAAGAAAAACAATTTATCTGATTGAAATTCTATATCTAGCTATAGAAAATTTCACATAAAAGCTATAAACTGTACAGTGGCAAATGAGGAGTCAAAGAATCGTTGGTGGCTTTTAGCTTCTGATCAGACCTGGCGTGCTGATATGATACCAATTTTTTTTTTGGGAAAAATTTTATTGCTTTCGAGATAGAGATCGCGATTTACTACTTATTGTGACTGTTACTCCTTTCTCTGCATATGGATGGATGGATGGCTGGGCTTATCGGTCACTTGAACAAAACTCCAATATGAGCAGTCACGCTCTTCAAAGATTTATTTCTTTATTTTCTTTTGTCTTACGAGTGATTTTATGATGTTTTATTGGTTTGTTTTCTGATGCGGTTGTGGTGCATCTTACCAGGAAATTTATTTTCGTGTTCTTTTGTTGTGATTTTATTTTTTATTTGGTTTCATATTAAAATATACTTTATAACATCTTATCGCGTTTGTATCGTAAAAATATTATCGTTTTTTTTTTTTTTTTTGCCTTATACGATCGTGTGCATCTTCTTTGCTGTTGCATTTTGGCTGTTGAGATTTCGTGTAGTTGATATCATTTTTAATATCATCAAGTTGTATTATTTCAATTTCTTGTGTCAATCTTTTTTTTTTTTTTTTTGGCGTTTTTTGGGCTTATTCATTACTTTATGTCGCTTAATTCTGTTGAACTTGTCAACATATCAAATCCAAGAACAGCACAACATTTTGGGAAACAATTTAATTGATATTGTTAAAAGTTTTCATGAGAAAGTTGCTTATGATTTCATAAATGACCAACCAAATTACACTCCATCTATGCTGCGAAAATTTTCTCATTCCTTTATCATTCAGAAATTGCCTATTAGAATCTTAAAACGCTCATTATGAGACAAGTTGGAAATTCTTACCTTACAGCCTTGCACAAACACACACTGTGGCTCATCATCCAAGCCACATCAATAACAACCTGTTGCTACTGGTTTTCGCAAGCGTAACAGAATATTTTTTTGACATTTGGTTAAGCGTTTTCTTCTTGCCTGTCAGACAAATCAACAACCGCCAACATGAAATAAGTGTTTTCTTTAGTCCTCTTGCAATGTCTTTGAAAGCACAACTTAAAAAATTTTCAAGTGTCACATTTGCACAAATGCGGTTTGTCTCCACTGGGGTTGCCCAAAGAAGACGAAAAAAAGGTGAGAGAAAAAAAAAGAGAAGAGCAAGAAAACCATATTAGGTATGAAGAGCGCACAACTGGAAAAAAGATTAAGGGACCAAAGGATTTTTGATAAAAATTATGTCAAGTCATCGAAATTATTAAACACATACTTTGTCTTGCTATTGAAAAGACCTAGAGATGTTCCATGAATATCGATACTGTCTAATTTTAGTATGCTTATGACAATTCTTTTGGGTTGATTGAGTTTTTCAATTAAGTTTTGAAGGAACATCGACTGATATCAATTTAGATTAATTTGAGATCGCTGAGCGCGAATCAGCCATGTGGTTTTGGCCTATACGTCAAGATACCGACACGGTTACAAAACATTCTTCTACGATTTTTTTTTTTACTTCAAGACTGAGTGGTTGCTTGATGTAAAAGTTTATCCTCATGAAACAATTACTTTCATGGCTAGAAGTTCTTGGTTGTCTTTTAGTTCGACCCTGAATACCACTGAGCACACCTCAGCTTCCGTTACAACTTATATGTATGTTATGTATATGGGATTATTTATACTAACAGATTATTCTTCTTATGATTCCAGATATAAATTGAATTTTTAATCCAAGATCAGAGATGCACACATAAAATTGCTTCGGGGGCTGGTTACAAGAACATCAATTTGGGTAAAAAACTCAAAAATATTTGGTAAAAAAAACCTAAAATTGATGCAAAATCTAGTTGCATTCAAAGCTGAAGGACCAAGTAACTTGAAGACAAAATCACATAATCAAAAAGCACGCAGCAATAGCTAACCGAAATTATTTAACTGGAGTAACGACAAGAGCTGAACGAGACGATGCATGGAAAAAAAATTAAGCAAACAAAATGCAAAATGTGAGAGCTGAAAGAGCTAAATGCTTTGTATCCTTGCCCGCGATAGATATTTACCTCCCTCACTCTAACTTTCAGGTCGAAAGTTTGCTTGTAGTGCGCAGTTTGTAAGCATTTTGAATTTTGACTTATTCGTCAATTTGACGAATGGTTAGCTTTTGTGTAAGATTTTTGTTTTTCGATTTTTTATACCTTTAAAATGTTTTTATACGCTTAAAAATACTTTCTATTATATTTTAAAAAGTTTTACTTGTGCCAAAAAAAATTATTCCTATGTTATTGCTCAGATGCGAGCTAATCTGAATACTAATAGAAATTTCCTTTTATTTTATAAGATTTTAAAAAATTATTGTCATCATTAATGAAATAAAATATCACTAATAAGTATACCACTCCATAAGTAAAACAACAAAAATTTATAAGTTCGACAAAATAACGAATGATAAGCTTTTAAGGAGTTTTACATTAAATTATCAATATAGAGTTAAAATACTATATTATAATTCAAATGGACTAAACATATTTTCACTTAAGAGTTTTTTACTTAAACTATTCCTTCTAGGTTAAGCTCAACTCACACCTACAGCAGTGATATCTCTGCATATTACACTACTCTACCATATTACAGGAAAGAAAAGACTGAATAAAACGGTACTTCTTGTTCAGAAATAAAAGAAACTTATACGGGAGAGTAAAAGAAAATTAAGTTCGCAATAAGCAGTGGTGCCCACTACCACAAGCAAACGCTCTCACGAAAAGCATGTGTCGTTGATTTGTTTCTCAATTCAGTATACGTGCACGCTTATTACGCTCTTTAACGCGCTTTGAGTGCCTGTTTATTTTCATTTTTATGCTCTTTGAGCGCCTGCTCGTTCTCTGGGCAGCACCGGCAATAAGTAACAAGAGAAATGAGAGAGCACATTACCAATAAGCAAAAATAAACAAACAAATGTAAGAGAATTATAGAATGAGAATTGGGTTACAAGATTAAACCAGAATATGCTAAAAAGTTGCCAAATTCTTTATCAGACAGTTCAGTATAACTTTGTGAATTACTGAAACATCAACATGCTCAAAGTAAAAATAATGAAAAAAAAAACTTGTGAAATATTGTGAAAAGAACATAAGTCAACAGTACATACATATATTGTGAAAACAAAAAAAATTGTTCTTATATAGTTGCTCAAATTTTCATACATCTTTTTAGTTCTCTCCAGAAGTCGAAACTGTTTTAATTCAGATCCTTCACACATTCCAGAATATGTTCTCTCACACGATCATAAAAAACAAATTTAAATTTATTAAGACTAACAAATCAAATATCGATTTATTTCCATATGAGCAGAAGGACATCCTTAGTTCAGCTCCACTGATGAAACCTATCAACAGGTAGCTACATAAAGTCAATTGGTTTTGCTGAGTCACTAAATCAATGTGGGCTGCTTAAAAGCACTGCTTCATTTGTTTACGCTCTCGAGCATCCAGTAAAGTCCATTGAAAATGTCAATTTGACAGACGGCAAACTGTCTGCCGTTTGAAGCCTACTCAGCTACTGTACCTGAAAGCTGACAACAACAACAACAGCAACAACAATAAGAAATCATCATTTAACAGTGTTCATGTCAAGTGATTTTCTTCGATGAATGCCAAAGGATTTGCGATTTTTATCTCTCAAAAGAATTATAATTGATTTTAACAATATCTGTGGAGGCCAAAATTAAACTCAAATCATCCTTTGCAGAAGCAACCTACATACAGCGTTTGGTGCATTCATCATCACGTAGCAATCAGAAGTAATAATATTTATCGATTGTTGTTAATCGTTGACTTTTGTTACGAATGTCCCAGCAAGAAATTAAGTCAAAATTTCCTAAGCACCGAAAAATTTAAATTTTTTTATTGTTTTGATATTTTCTACACGGCTCGTATATTTAACCTTTATTTAAGAAACTCTTCTTGTTGCTTTTGGCCACTTTTTTCTTAAAGCTGTTCAAGATTTTTGCTGCGTAATTGTTGTGAAGGTTTGACATGTGCTGGCGTTTCTGCTGCCACTGGAGTAGCTTGCAGCTGCTGAAAGAATTTCTACCGATTCTCACTCTACATTCGTTGTCAAATTGTGATTGATCAATTGTTGTATCAAACTTAATATGCAGCACCATAATACACACAGATGTATGCTGTTTCAAATTAAATTGATCGATTATATATCTAATTGAAATTTTTATTAACTGGTCTACAAACTACTTGTATCTGCCAATAGTTATAGTAAGTACCTACACAATTAAGGCAGTGAACTTTTTTGCGAAAAGAAAAAAATATCGAAACGAAGTTCAAGGTTATGTGTTCTACTTCACTACTGTCGATTTTATATTCGATGTGTAAGACAATTTTATTATTTTCCCACCGCTTAAGCTATCGTATTTACGATTTACATTAGGTTTAAAATTCATCAAACGTTTTTGCAATAACATTAAGTAAATAAAAATTAGCTCAGTTCGGCGAGCTACATATGTATAATGTTTTTTTTTTGTATTGGGCTCACTTGCCGACTCGTTAATAACTCAAATCCGATGTTAGTGCAGTTCAATTATTCAAATTGGAATTTATCGTTCTGAAGTGAGAGTCCATAAGTAAGGTAATATCGAAACCGAAAAAAAGTGCTGCAATTGGTTGAAGCTCATTTGGACAAAACTTATCAGCATTGCTAGGGAATTTTCGGGTGCCATGAGTCTTGGAAATTTTTTAGTGAAATACCGTAATATTTTTGAAAAATAGAGGAGTAGGGGGTTATCAGATTTCATAAACAAGAAAAGAGATATACAAAGAATACTATCAACAAATCGATATATGATACATCAAATACAATATCTACCATATAAAACTTAAAACCTTAAACTAGGCAATCCTGCACCCCCACCATCCATTAAAAAACAATTAACCCGTTATACTTTGGCACCTATGACAGTTACATCTTTGAAATTTGGTATTTGGATCTATAGTCTGTGCTAAGCACCTAGCAAATGTGGACGGGATTAAACAACGGGGAGTGACACTTTTCATACGTATATACATATTTTTTGCATCAAGAACCTTGAAAATCGCATGCGAAATTGGTCAACGGGGTGTGACACCTCATATCTTACAGAAAACACATAAAACTTCGCACTCATAGCTGCTATAGTTTGTAAAATTTGACACCATATATATAAATAGTTTGTACTATGCACCTTAGGAAATGTTGGCGGGATGCGACAACGAGTTACTTGCGGGCGGAGCCGCGGACAAACAGCTTGTCTATCTAAATATATAAGACTCAATGTGTGTGTTCCATAAGTACCTCTAAACCATTCAACCGATTGCCACATCCTCTATATAAGAGAAAACTTGAATTCATCATAGCTCATTAACTATTTTACGTAGACGAATGAGGCTTAGTACACATACAACAAGTACGGGCAAAAGTAAGTTTCATGAAAAAATGGAATATACCAAGCCTTCCGTATGGGGAAAAGCAAACATTTTTATATCTTACGTTAATTTGACGCAGATGAATGATATAGGATAGTCCTTGTCTTGTCTTGTCAAAGTGAGCGCAACGCCGCACCTACCAGTAAAAACAATGTCTGGTGCTCGAGTCGTGATCTTTTACTAAGAAATTTTCGGATATCCATTTCAATTGGTCATCCGGCTTGAATTACGGATCAAGAAATAGTGCTATGGTTTGAGCTCGAATGTTCATCAATGTCAATCGACACCAAATTGGCTAAAGAACCAACGGATTTATGCAATCGAATGTAAGATCGTTGAATGAAACGAAGAAGAGAGGGGAAGCGCTTAGTGTTTCACCGAGGCTACGAGGCAGCCTCGTTTTTGACTACGAGAACGAGGCGAGACCGAGGCGAGAACGAGGCGAGATGGAAAAATAAATTTTCCTCGCTTGACCGAGGCGAGGCGAGATCACACGGCACCTCGCCTCGGGCTCGCCTCGTCCTAGCCTCGTTTTGGAAACCAAGAGCGAGGCGCGTTTTGACCAAATCTGAACTCGTAAGACCCATATGCAGATTCAAAATATGAATGTAATTTTTATATTAAAATCTATATTTAACTAATATTTTAGTATTTTATTTTGAGTAAACTACTTTGTTTTATTTTTAACCCGCATGTGCTTCTTACGAGTTCAGATTTGGTCCAAGCGCTAATGCACAGAAGTCCTTGGATCGCATCAGATTTTATGCGACTTCACCTCGATTGATCGATTAGGGAAGCATGTAAGGCTATGTATGGCTATAAGCAAAACTGCATGATTGACAGCACTGCATTGAAATTGATTTATTCTAACAGTCTTTCTAAGAACCGGTAAGGTGAAGCAAAACGCACAGGGTAATGCTAGTATATAAATAAAGATCAATATATGTATGTTCGTAAAAGGTTCATAGCTTAGTTTGGTTTGGAAAAATAGGCAATGCCTCTCCTTCCCATATAAGAAAAGAATGAAATTCATTACATCTCATCCAATTCACCAAAAATAAAAACAGATATTTTATTTTATTTCTTGAGGCTTGATCAACCTGTCAGCCTGGATACATGTATAATTTTTTATTTATTTTAATAAAAGACTCGCTTTTTTACCGAGGTGCCTCGGCCGAGAGCGAGGCGAGGCGAGGCGAGGCGAGGCGAGGCGAGGCGAGGCGAGGCGATGCATGTGATGGCAAGATCTCGTCCGAGGCCGAGGCGAGGCGAGACTTAAATTTATAAAACGAGGCGAGACCGAGATCAACTAGAAGCTCGCCTCGCCTCGGCCTCGGTGAAACACTAGAAGCGCTATAACCCAACGTCACAGAACGTTTTGCTTTAGTCGGACAATTAATTAATAGCCATAAGTAGATACGATCGATAAGAAGGCCAACCACGCTTTATCAAATGACAAACTATCAAATTTATCCTAATCAGGAAATTCTGAAAATTTTAAAAATTGTTGCTTTAAACTCTTTTGTGTGGGTTGATCCCCCACATTTAAATTGTTCTCAAATATATCGAATTTTTACGAGAACGCCAAGACTGACTCCGAATTCATAACCTTAAATTATATGGGAAGGGTTTCTTAAAGCATTTTCCCATCAAGCAAGTCAATAATACGTATCCCATGATATTTTCTAAACAAACTCAGCTGTCAAATTGTCCATTGACAGTACATTTTGCATAATTATGCCCTCTTCGTTGATGGAATACAAAATTGTTGACACTTTTTCCTCTTCACTTTTTGATTAATTTGTTTTGGCAGCAAGTTTCATTGTGTCTTTTATTGTGTACGCTAATGAATTGTCCGATCGAATTGTAAACATCGAAATAATTAATGTTTCACTGATATTTTTGATTTTATTGATAATATGAGAGAATAACTTCGTGTTCGGAATTAAATAAATTGTGGTTGGTACGTTAAAGGGGAATTAAATGAGGTCAGCCGGATTTGAAAGACGGTATTTTTTTTTTTTTCGAAAATCTCAATATATGTGGAAGAATATGCAAGATGCGTGAAAAGAGTAAAATGGAATAAAAGTAGTTGAAAGAAAATAGTAAAAACAGATCGAAGCTGTCGACATATTGAACGATATTGAAACAAATTTCAACAAAAAGATTAAAGCAGTCGTTGTTGAATCAAAAAATGCATACTTTTAAGAAATATCAAAAATCCGCCTAACCTTCAGCCAAATAGTTACCACCCCTTTGTGTTTTCATCATAAAAAGAGTGATATTCCGATACAGCAAAAAAAAAGTAGCCAATTCGTTCACATATCGCCGTATGAATGACTTGGAGTAAAAAAAGGCGTTTTACCAGCGTCAATCAATCAGTAGTCGTTCAGCCAGTCAGAGTCGATCTTCTACAATTTGACAGCGGCAACAGAATCCGCGCACGGCGCAAATGATTTGCGCGGATTGTAGCCTTGCGATCGATTGCAATGGAAATTAAATCTACAGCTTGAAAATGAAATCGCTTGAAAATTGTTCGCTCGCGCGTATTGCACAGAGAGTTAATAACCAGTTTCCTGCTGAAATGCAATAATTTTCATGTTCCCTCTGTTGACTTCTGAAATGGAAGATGAACATCAAACATTTTGGTGTATGCTGGCTGGCTGATGGTGATGTGACGGCTGCTGTTAATTAAGGTGAATCGATTAAAAAAATTGCAAATTTGGTAATTGAGGATATCAAAGGACTAAAAAATTAAAGGGAACACACATTTTAAATCTTCCAAGAAAATGGACCCGGTAAATTTCCTTTTCTTTTGTAGAGCAGTGTACTCGTTGGACTTATGGCATCGAATAGTTAATTTTCAGTGCACCCTATAACTGTTGATGATGATCCGCGCCAGTTGCTGATATTGCTGCCGGTGTCGATGCTGCTGCCAGTGTCGATGTTGCTGTTGCTGCTGCTGAAAGAGACCCACACAACACGAGACTCACGCAACCGACTCCAAAACAACAACTCGGCAAACCACAACAAATTGGAAGCCAATAATCAAATGTCAGTTGTTGTAGCTGCTGTCATTGCATTTAAATGTTCGCATTTGTTGTCTGATCTGAATGTCTGTCCGTCTGTCTGTCTGTCCGCTCATCTGGCTGGCTGTATTTTTGCCCATCCGACTATCTGTCATTCACACGACTGACTTCATTCAGATTCGCTTGCAAAAATTTTCAGTTCATGGTTTGGTTTGGTTCCGTTTCGATTTGGCTTCGTTTAATTTCACATTTGAATTGGCGCAGTTGTTGGTCGCTTCATCGCAACTTTGACGTTTCAAGCTCGAAGTGCTCATGCGCGTTTTTAATCACTGCGTTAATTTCGATCGCAAATGAAAAAAGGGGAAACGCGTATTCGGAGTGACTGACGTACTGACACTATGATCGATCTGTTGCAAACCGCTGTTCATTTTCTACTGAAATTATGCATTTCAGCCCATAATTATAGATGCGATTTTGTTGGAAAACGTTTGCGAACAGTCGAATATTCCTTAAATATTTCACTTAACAGACTGAAATATCAAAGCTCTTTTATCTATTAGCCCAGATTCGAATGTTTGTAACGATTTACATTAGTGTTTCACCGAGGCCGAGGCGAGGCGAGGCGAGGTTCTAGTTGATCTCGGTCTCGCCTCGTTTTATAAATTTAAGTTTCGCCTCGCCTCGGCCTCGGACGAGTTCTTGCCATCACATGCCTCGCCTCGTCTCGCCTCGTTCTCGGCCGAGGCACCTCGGTAAAAAAGCGAGGTTTTTATTAAAATAAATAAAAATTATACATTTATTCGGACTGATAGGCTGATCAAGCCTCAAGAAGTAAAATAAAATATCTGTTTTTATTTTTGGTGAATTGGATGAAATATGATGAATTTAATTCTTTTCTTATATGGGAAGGAGAAGCATTGCATATTTTTCCAAACCAAACTAAGCTATGAACGTTTTACAAACTATAAGAAAGATATGTACCAAATCTTATTTATTTACGTCAAATAGATATTAAGATAAGATAAGTTAATTTTTTTCTTATATTGAATGCATGGTACCGACCATTTTATTAATTGAATCTTAGTTATGCCTCTACCTTTTATAAATGTATCAAGTTTTATTAATCTGCGTCAAGTAGTTGATAATAAATTCTGTTTTTCTCTTATGTGGGGGTGGCATCACCCATTTATCGTAAACTATGTTACGGAGCATCCCAAATCATAAGACATATATATGTATGTCAAATTTTTCGTCGGTCGGTTGAACGGCTTAGGAGTCCATAAGCAACGAACATACATATATTGATCTTTATTTATATACTAGCATTACCCTGTGCGTTTCGCTTCACCTTACCGGTTCTTAGAAAGACTATTAGAATAAATCAATTTCAATGCAGTGTTGTCAATCATGCAGTTTTGCTTATAGCCTTACATAGCCTTACATGCTTCCCTAATCGATCAATCGAGGCGAAGCCGCATAAAAGCTGATGCGATCCAAGCACTTCTGTGCATTAGCGCTTGGACCAAATCTGAACTCGTAAGAAGCACATGCGGGTTAAAAATAAAACAAAGTAGTTTACTCAAAATAAAATATTAAAATATTAGTTAAATATAGATTTTAATATAAAAATTACATTCATATTTTGAATCTGCATATGGGTCTTACAAGTTCAGATTTGGTCAAAACGCGCCTCGCTCTTGGTTTCGAAAACGAGGTTAGGGCGAGGCAAGGTCGAGGCGAGGTGCCTCGCCTCGGTCAAGCGAGGAAAATTTATTTTTCCATCTCGCCTAGTTCTCGCCTCGGTCTCGCCTCGTTTTCGTAGTCAAAAACGAGGCTGCCTCGTAGCCTCGGTGAAACACTAATTTACATGAGTTCCTGTTAATATTTGAAACCTTCTACAGAATGTTTAATTTCTTATTTAGCAAAAAAAGTTCGTTGAGATTTTTCTATCGCACGATTTCCTCAAATCAACATCAACTTCTTTCTTTCTTTGATAGACATTTTGCATTAAATGCTTAACTCTATGAATCCGTTGAAATTGATCAATTTCACATAATTTCAAGGTAGTCTTACTTAATATAAATACAAATCCAACAAGTGACTGGCATTTGCTAGTGTGAATCTTGTACGTTAGATCAGGTTCTTCCACAAGGAATCTGCATTGAAAGATACCAAAGATTGTAGATTCTTGGTAACTTTCTGTACATACCAACTAGTAAATGTATGATTGACATCTTTTGATTATAATTTGTTGTTGTTGTTTTTGTTAAAATATCTGTCTGTCTTGGCAGTTTTATGTTTGAAAATTGACTCTGCTTGCATGAGTCTCACGTATAGGGTGGTGTTTCATTCAAAGAATTTTGGAAAAATTAGGTTTTTTATCAAATGACTTAGATGGTTTCATATTGAAGCTCAAAATGTTTGATTAAAATAGAAACGTACCGAATTAAATATTCAAATTGGTTGATGAGAATGAGGTTACCAAGTCACATATCCAACTAAATTGTGTTCCTAGAGAGTAAGCTACCATAATAAGCAATATAGTTGAGCTTCTCGAAGGACAAAATAAGGGCGTAAGAGTCGAGAAATGGCAAGTACTCAGTTCGGTTTATTAATAAGTGTCAAGTATTATTGTAAAATTAGCAAAAAAAAAGAAAGTTTCTTTTGCGCCAAAAACTCATCGAACGGATGGGCAAAGAAGCCTACATAAAATGCTCTAGTGCATAGATGGGCAAAAATTTGGAAGCAGTAGCTACTTACAACAAAAGCAACAGAAAAAACCCCACCAAGTGACGAGTGACAGACTTAAGAAATGATTATGATTTCTATTTTTTTCCATTGCGTTCCCAAGATCTTAAAAATCACAAACGACGAGCAATTAGTCGGATTGTGGCGGATTAAGATTTTGCGGGGCCCGGGGCTAAAAAGTATAAGTTAAAAATCGGGTCCCACCAAACCAAAAAAATATCTGATCACACAGAATCATTGCTTTTGATGAGCAAAAACAAAAAAACATCACAAAATCCCCACGAAAATTAAATATTTTTAAGTTCAAAACACAATAAATTTGAATTACTAACAACAAAAAAAACAATGATCCTCAAAATTCCGCTACTTCTGGGCCCCCTTGAGTCCGCTTACATTAATCCGATGTTATATCAGAGCTGTTCTAAGCGCTTACTTGTCATTTCGACAGCAGTGATATGTTTGTACATGTACTGGAGGAAAAATAGTTGCGTTGTCTCACTGTTCGCACCTTTCACCTTCTATTTAAATTACTGCTTAAATGAAAACATTATTATGTGTAAGAGAGACAGAGCACTCACTTAAATTTTACCAAATTTAAAAAATTGTCTTAATTGTGATAAAATTTTGTTAATGTAACTTATTCTTCTTATCAGTGTGGTCCGTAATTTGAAACTTTTTCTTGAACTGCAAATCACTTTTAAAAAACCGCTTACTTAGAGTTTAATACAGAGATGGCCAAGTAGATCATAAGCTCCTTCACAAATATGATGAGCTCTCTTATAAATTTGATGAAAAATATAATTTCTTTGCCACTTTTCAGTTGCTCATTATCAGATCCATTGTTTTTGTAATTTTAAGGTTTGCAAAATATAAAGCAATAACAAATATACGGAAAAATACGAATTAGCACCGCGACTCGCCGCTCGCAACGAAAAATGTCTCAATTTTAAATGCTCTTTTGATCAAGTGATTTAACGATTTTCAGCCCTCTTACTCAACTCTTCTGACCATGTCTGATCAATCGAATAAATATGTTTTAAAATATACCAAATTTTTTTTTCTCGATGATCCACCCTAAGGTCAATACTTCTCATTCCTTTCTTTATAATTTTTCCTTAAAAAAAAAACAAATCATTGATATTCAGTGATGTTTTTGTATTGCTTCTCAGCGTCTGCTTCTCATATATTTTTGATTTGCTAATTAATAGTTTGTCGGTTAAGTTTGACGGCTGAACATGTTTTCTTGACATTTTGCATTTGGATCAACAGGATTTGGTAATATTGTCTCTCACATTTTGCCGCACCAGCAACAGGCAACATGCTGCGTATCTGGACGAGTTAAATGTCAGAGATTAAAAAGCGCTGCTGCTGTCATTTTCTGAACTGCCTGATTCCGCGGCAGCGTGAGAAGTTCTTGAGGCATAAAATCTGCTTTTAAATGTTATTGATTAATACATGACCATTTATTAGGATTGCCGAAAATGTCTGAATTTTTGACATGCAGAGAAATTAGATTTTGTAGAACGCTATTGATATTTAGTTGGCTTAAGTTAATTGGTATTGAGCTGTGCCTTTAAAAGTATATAACTTTTACAAATTAGAAAAATCAAAGCAACTTCTCTCATGAGATTTAGTCACCCCTTCCGAACGAAGCTTAACAATACTTTACCAATTTGCATCAGCTATTTGTTCAAGTCACACCTACGCATCAATTTTCTGCTGTTTTGTCTCAGCTTGTCCATTTTTATCGTATCGCTGTCAATATTGTCGTCTTGTCGTAATATATACAATATTTATGACTTAACTTAAAAATGTATGCAAATGTGTGGACAGATACGAGTATATGAAAGAGTCCTTGCCATGCACGTTATTATAATGTTGCCTTTTTACCAATTGATTTATTCTCGTGTTGTGAAAATTTATTTGAATTTGCTAAGGACAGAAATATTCGGCTTTTGGGTAGGTATTTATTTCCATATTGCAAAATTTATTGCTGGCGTTAATGTAAAAAACGGTATAGGAAGTTTTAAAAAATTATCGCTGATCTTGTTAGTCATCTGCGAATTGAGAAGCCATTACTTCTTTTTGAAATGGATTTATTGAAATGAAGATTGTTAAGCTTTGTTATATAATTTGTAATCAATACCGAAACTCATAAGAAATTAATTAAAAAGGAATATTGATTAATTATTGGTTTTTAAGTTATGGAAGAAGTAATATATAAAGTGACTCCTATGGAGGCTTTAGCCAATTTTCTTTCGATAAACATTACGTGAAGTGTAATTTATTTGTATAGCACACGACGAAAAATCGTCAGTCTGGCTAAAGTTGGATTGCCGAAAATGTAGCGGACATTTTGCTAACATATATACAATCTGTTAAATACTTAAAAGAAATTTTGAATATTAAAAATACTGTAAATAAAAGTTCGCGTATTCTTTGAAAAAATCCATAAAAACAAATAGTGGACTTTATTCAAATCTTTCCCACCATTTTAAACAATATTTTGGGCTGAGACGTGCCGGGGCATAGCATTTTCGAAACAGTGAAGGTTCTCATTTTTGACTTTCTATCAATTTTCGAAAAATTCGTAAAAAAAAATTTAACTTAATTTGAAATTCACGAAATTATAATTTACAAAAAATTAAATTGGTAATTGCTTCTAAACAAATAGAACAAGTAGAATTATTACCTTAGCCAATCAAAAATTAAGTGTCCTAAACTGCACTTGGTAGAGGCAGGCGTGGTGATCCAAACTTCGTCCTAATTTATTGAAATAAATTAATGATTTTTTATTACGATGAAAGCTTTCAGCAAAAAGCTACAGGCTGTTTATAATTTTTTTAGGTTCTTAAGCTTTTATGTCGGCGGGGCAGCGCCAGTAGTTTGCCCATTTTCGACGGAATGCGTGCTCTTATTTCCAAGGTCTGTGTTGTTACTTTCCTCAATATAGTGATTTAGTTTTTTTTTGATATCGCTGATCAAGAATGTATGTAAATGAGGCATTTCATACCATATCGAAAGGGGCCATTCATAAATTACGTAAGACAATTTCATGACATATTTGACGCCCCCCCGCCCCCTTCCGAAATCTTACGTAAGACTCATAATAAAGGTGAAACTAGTCAAAAACGTGTATTTTTCATGTGATGTACTATATTACTATATTTAATTTGTTTTCAAGATGAATAAAAAAAGTCATCGTAAGTCATCGTTAGTCCATGAGCTTTGCAACCAGTCCGATAGTGAACCTACAATTGGCACACCCGGTTCGTCTGTTGAATTTTCTGATTCACATTCAAACTCTGTAACATCAATATCCTCGTCGTCATGCCACTCTGCAACTTGACAAATCTCCGATTGTTTTGAAATGCAAAGGCTTTTCCCCCGTCCGCGTTTCAAAATTGCAACTGTTTGATTCATGTGAGTACGACTACAGTCTTTTCCATGAAGTTTTTTGTGCATTACAGTAGCTTTTTTCGAGGCAAAGTACTGGCCACAAATATTACAAACTCGATCAGCTAAGGCGTTTGCAAGTGAAGGACAAAAAAAAATCGTAAGGCATGATTTTAAATTGTAGATGTACTTTTGACCAATCGTAATTTATCGCTAAGCGAAGAAATAGAGGACAAAACTGATTGCTGTTTTGGTCTTCAGTTGAAGAAGGAATCGAAAGCAAATCTTGTTGAAAAGGGCAAGGGGGTGACAAAAAACCGGGACAACAACAACAACATTTCAACGTCGACGTATCTGCGTGTAAATGCCTGAATAATAGCAAACTTGTGAGACGGTGTTACAAGTCGGCCCTGCTTGTAAACAACATACATGTATTCCATTACATAAACAGAAGAGAAGTTGTCCCGTTCAGAGTCGATTAGTTAAATCGATTGTAATCGATATTTCTGAATCTTGCGTTTTCAAACATATTTCATTACTATCACAAATGACGATGCGCTAATACAACTTTTATGTATGAATACGCATTTTCAATCTTATGTAAGATTATCAATGACCACCCCCCTCCCCTCTCTCTCAAGATTTAGTAAGAATCCGCCGACCCCCTCCCCCCAAACGTCTTACGTAATTTCTGAACGGCCCCAAAGGAACTGGACCTTGAGGTCTCGGATTTCGCTGGTTTGTTTTTGTGGTTTAAATTGGTCTTGTTGAGGGTGTATCAGAAATTTTTTCGCTTTAACAACTAATAGTTTACAAGAAAAAGGACTGATTCTAAGAGTTGAAGAAAATTAAAACTAAATTAAGGGTTAAAGCATCTAGGGCGTCGACGGGAATGTACTTAAGTAATTTTTTAAATCTAACTTTCCTCTGTTTTCGAATATAATGGTAATATTCCTCAACTTTCATTTTTTTTTTCATTTGCAGCAAGTATTGATGCGTGTTAAAGTCGTTCAAATGAGAAAATTTGAGTAAATAATTAATTTTGAAAATAGCTTAAGTTTGGAAAAGGGTGTTTTTGTATATTTTTATATTTGTTATCCTTAGCAAAGGAACGTCGACAAAGTCATGAATTATCGTCGTTCTTTGATGAAAAGATTGATTGATTGATTGATTTTGTCGGAAAAATGGATGGAGAGGGAGTCAAAGTGGACGACTTCCTGTTGAACGACAAAATAAAATAATCGATTGAGAAGTAAATATGTTGGAACCAAGTCTTGCTTCGGAAATTGGTTATTTTTAAATATATCGTCTCCTTCAGAACTTAAGCGTATATACATTACGCTTGCTGAACAGCCAGTCATTGAGCTGTGATGTAGTCGAACATTTCCCGGCTGCAATTTTGAAACGCAAACATGCCGAATATGTAATTAAATCTATTTTTTTCCCAACAGAATGACTGTTCTTATGCCTAATACCACAAGTGGTAAAAATAAATAATTTTACATGGATATTTGAATACTTTTTTTAACATTCTATGCAACCATATTACAATGATAATATAAAAAGTATTTATTGTTTTATCTTACATATTGTAAAAATCAAACATAATACTATAAAATACGAAATCCATTGCACCATTACTTTTTTTTGCTTTCTTTACTAAGGCCGTCTTCAGGCGGTATACCGATTTAACTTTAAAAAATCTGATTCTTAAATTTGAAAACTTTTACTATTTCAGTAATTTCTTTTTTAACCAAAAGTTTACTCAAAACAATTTTTTTTTTTTATATAGAAAACTTTGACAACTAGAGGGTTAACAACAGAAATTCTTCAGAAGTTTAATTCATTTTGTCTTTAGTTAGTCGAAATTTATCAATATATGTATGTTTCACTTGAGTCCTTCGCATTACATCTTCTTTTTTATATCTTGTAGGTTATGATTTACAAAGAAACTTTCTTTTAATAAAACATTTCACTACGCATTATCAAATGGTCGACTTAAAGATATTGTGAATACCACCTTTCAACTAAAAGACGAAAAACAACAAAAACTCATTTAACTTTGGCTATATCTGTGGCAATAAAATAAGTGTTACCCGTTAAAAAAAAAGGTTTATGCCCAAATAAACTAAAAGTAAAGGCAGAAAAATATAAAAGAAGATTGTAAATTATTTTCAAACATTTCCGTTTAAGTTTTTTAATATTTCTTATTAAAAATAATCATAATAACAATAACAACAACAACATATTACCAACGAGTACTTGTAATTTCGAAAACTGTCGCCTATAAAACTTGCAATATTTCCCACAGTTAAAACTCATCTTCAAAAAAAAAAAACAAAAATTTCTATGGAAGTAATATATTGTCCGGTAGTTTGGGGAGCGCAGTGGTATAGGGAAGGTAGAGGTAGTGAACCATCATCTACGTCAAATGAACCACCGACATTGTATGTCATTAAATTTATTATCATTATGATATTTTTTTTTTTTCATTACCGCTAAGTTGGCTACCGTATGCGTTTGTATTCTTTTCGACAACTGCTGTCGCTACCTCCTACCCCGCTACTATGTCTTTTTTTTAGTGCCAAGAAGTGTTATAATAATTGTTGTTATTGTTTTTTGTGGCTTAAAGTGTTGGTCAAAAGAGCTCTTTACAGCCAACTTGTTGTTCGCCAACTTTGGTTTCTTCCTCTCTGTTACGTTCATACGAATCTGGCAATATAAGTATTTATGTATATATCCAATTATCATAGTGTTTTGTTTTTGGGTAGTTAATGTAAAAATATATTCACAGGGTCATTATTAGCTCTCTTTTATTTTATAGGTTCGTTTGGCTTTCATATGTTGTAATATTTCTTTTTTTTTCGAAATTTCTATGAAAATCATAATTGTTTCTCACTATTTCCTTTAATCTTTTTGTTCGGTTCGGTTTATTTTATTAATTTTGTGCCTGATTTGTTTGTCATGTTCAGTTGAAACGCCATTTTGAAAAGAAACGGCGTTTTTCATTGACCCTTTCGTAATTCAGTAGAATTGCTATCTGGTCTTCTTGAATGAAGCTAAATTTATGAATGAATAAATGTTGGTTTATTTTGCCTGCTAACAATTAACTGGTTTTTATGATCAAATTAATTTGAACAACATGGGTTTTAAGGTATTATATAGGAAATGTACAATTCAGTTGTATTGTAATTTGTTTAAAAGAATTGTTTTTAGATTGGATTGGTTGAGCAGAAAATTGGGAAAATTTATTCATCTAAAAATAACTTTGTATATTGGATATAGTGTCTACTATAATAAGAACTAGACAATAGTTTATATACTGTAGATTTTAATGAGCCTTTACTGTTCAGTACAGTATGTAAGAGCCACTGATGCAATCACAAGCACAAAAACAGCAATAGAAAATTAGACCGTGGTTTCGTTTTTTCCTGCAGAATCGTCCTCAGTGACTTTAAGCGCATCAGTGAAAAGTTCTTCAGATTACTTTATGTTTCATTTAGCATGGAGCCTAAGACACAAACTTACAAAGCACTTTTCTATCTCTTCCTATGAAATGAAAAACAGAAATAACCAAAATCTGATGAGTACATTTTTGAAATTTCCAAATTAATCTATGCAAAAGAACTTTTTCAATGGATGGTATCAAATTTGACTTATAGGGTGCCTGGGAACTTATTTTTGACATTATACCATCGAACCGTGTAATAAAAGAAACTTCCCGAAAATGAGCTTATAGAATGCTCCTGAAATTGAGTTGCAATGGATCATTAGGCTATCCCTGTCCTTCTGAAGAATTGAAATAAAAGATTTTCGGAAGTAGATTTTTAAGTTAAACAACTTTAAAATAAAATATTAAACAAAATAGTTTTTATAGAAACTTCGACTGATCTTTTCGATAATGAAATCAGATTCGAAATTTGAATTTTTTCTCGTAGAAGAGAGGAAGCAAACATTTAATATAAAATACAGTTTTAAGCATAGAGATTACATACTAAAAATTCTAGAATGGGATCTATATTAGTTTAGGAGATAGATGAAAATTAGTAGAAAAGTCGTAGAAAAATAAAAAAATAATTTTTCCTGGAAAATTTTGAAACATACTTGCCATATTTCTCGATGATATTTTCCTTCCAGCTGATGAACGATGACGTTCACGTTTGATAAGTTGGGCGGTCTACAGAAGTTCAGGTCCACTTCCATTCCTTCTTTATCATCGCTCAATAGAACAAACTCAGTGACTTGTTTCTGGCTCATTGGCTTCTCGTTTTTATATTTCGAAATCAAACAATACAGTTTTCAAGCGTCCAAAGCAGAAGAATTCAGGGTTTTATTCAAAAGGACCAGTGCCATTTCTTTCCACGAATGTTGACACGATAAATTTGAATGCCGTTGTCGAGGAGGTCAACACCACCCATACCTTTGTAATAGCTGCAAGGCACAGCCGGCTGATACAAGTTGACAAATTTGCCTTCTTCACTCGGCCTTTCCTAAGAAGCTTAAGTTGCTTTTTTCCAACGCCGAACAGCGTGATTGTAATTTGTAGTAATGGTGACCTCCTTATTATCATGCCAGCAACAAAGGGCGATCTGGTTCTTAGATTCTAACATACATATAATCATGTGCGCCCCCGGTCAAATCTTTTCCGGTTTTCATATTAGTGGCACCACAAAAGGGCTGTGTCTAGGTCTCCTAGGCTTAACATTTGGGCTTACCGGGAGAAAATATGAAAGAGATTGTCGAAAAAAACCACATGATGCATGGGGGCCTTGACGTTGCTGAGTAAAAGGAGAACGACATCATCTGCAAGATTAAACGCTGTATTCATCGGACTGTCCAGAGTAATGGGAGAGACGATATCTTTTAGTAGTAAAATTTGAAATTTCATATTTGTATGGGATTTTACGGTATGGAATACGGCGGGGAAAAAATTTTCTTGATGACAGATCTAGAATCAGGGGCCCCAAATACTCTGAAAATATACTTTATATCAAAAAATTCAACAATTTTTGCAGCGCGGTCGAAAATGGGTTATTATTATAGCAAAAAAAAAAAACTTTCCGAAAAATGGGAGCAAAGCACCATCTTCTATCAAACAGCTCGGTGCTCTGGGTCGGAAAAAGGTATGTAGGGATATCGCAGTACATTCAGCAAGAAATAAGCATTTGTCGACGATATTGAGAATAGAGGACTTTTTTCATTCTTTGAAATAAAATGGCAGCCAGTGATTACGAATGATTTTCATGATTGAAATTTTTAGTAAGTATCTTATTATTTTAATAATACGGGGATCACATGAACTGCTAAAAATGAAAAATGTAAACATACAGAATTTAAAGCAAAAGCTTTAATCATATGGAATGTAAAAAGGAGACTTCCGACTTTAAACTTATTATTTGTAAAAATCTCTAGTAAATACATAATTTGTTGTTGCTGTAATTTGAGTTTGAAACGAAACTCTTGTAGTATGTTGTAAAATTCGAAGAACTATGTTACTCGCGTTAAACAGCTTCCTGTATTAACGCAATCAAATATAAAAACAACTATCAGTTGTAAAAGTGGTCATGGAATACTCAAAAAACAAAAATCTAGTTATACAATAAAATTTCTTATCGCATGACAAAAATCTCTAATAAAACTTCAATCGAAGTGTACCGCGCTAAGACAACAAAATGCTCTAAACACTTCTTTAACACTCGTCGTTTATGTCGTAGCATATTAAAAAAAAAAATCGAAAACTATTCCTAGAATTCAATACCTCTTAACCACAATAAAATAAAGCAATAAAATTTTGCCTACATTCATTCAATGCGTTCCAGGAGCTGCTCAAAACATGACCAAAAACAATTTTGATCACTATCATAATCATACGGTAGACACTTTTGTTTGTCTGTCTGTACATATGGAATTATGTATATCGTTCGATGAGTTGGTAACTTGTCTGCAAACAAGTTGGACATTTATACGATGCTTAGGATTTCGCTTTAATTTAAAGTTTTTACAAATTATCATTTGGCTAAAATCTTAATGAGATTCATTTCGACACGCTTCAAAAGTATTTTCGTAAGCCTACAATTTCTTTATTAATTTTATTTTCTGGTCACAAAAGATGCATTTCAAGTTCTTGTTTATATTGTGCCCCTAATCTTATCAATTATTTCGAGTTAATTTTACTTATAAACTTTGTTTTCTTTTGACAATATACATATTCTTGAAGCATGTCAACTTGTTGCCTAAGTCTTTGAAAACTATAACATATCAAGCCCCATTTCGAACACAACAATAAACAACAAAGCATTCAACAAGTTGTAAAACAATCTCAATCAAACAAGAGCAACACACAACACAGCCTGCATTTGTTTGGGCAACATTTAAATAAATATTTGTATCGTCTATCATAAAACAAAGACCTCAAAAATGATTTTGACTCATTATTGTAAATGCACTATGCTTTAGGGTCTCTAGTATGGCTCATGTCAAAATTATTGTGTTGTAACAAAGAACCTCAAGTAAACATCATAAAAATCATTTTGTTCGCTCACATCTAAGGGTTCCCTATTCCATCCATCCATCTATATATCGCGGTACACGGTATATTTGATTTTTACAACCTGCCTCATTGTTTATCCACTATTTCGTTTTATTCAATTGTGAGCTTTGTTTTTTCCTTTCATGATTTTATTTACTCTTTGGTGGTTCAATGCCTTTGCATACTTTTTATTTCTCTTTGTTCCTGGATATCTAAGTGCAACAGTATGCGCTTTGTTACTTTTTGGTTACTTCGGTACACGTGATCTTTATTTGATCTAAGTTGATCGTTTGTGATTACAGTTTTATGTATAATGGTGGGTGTTAGAAAACTTTTTTTTTAAATATTTCATACTAATTTTATAAAAAATACTATGCCTTATGCAAATTCAGTTGCAGAGAATTGGTTTCACAGTTCATGACCACTCGAGATTGGAAGTTGGAGAAGAAAAAAATCATCGGTCATTTTAAAAAGCAGTAACCTCCAAGATTTTCTCAGAAAAACTTACACCTTCTTTCGTCTGTTAAGTTCAGGGTGGGCTCAGTAACTTAACAATAAAAATTAAAAAAATTAAGTTAGAAAAGTTTACGAAATGCTGTTTTGAAAAGCCAACTTTGAAAAGCAGTGATATAACATATGTATTTTATTAAAAATAATAAGATTAATCAAAATGGTAAAATTCGAATTAAATGGCTTCAAATAGCTACTTTAAAAAAAAAACAGCTTGAATTAGATAACATTATCATTATGGTTCACATTGTAAGAATGTCAATACTTGACAATGAAATCGGTAGTTCTTTCAAAAGTGTCCGAAAAACCATTGTATAGGTATCTTTGTATTATTTTTTGTTCTTTGCTATGGTAAAGAAATGCTTGCAACCGGAGAATGAATAAAATACCGTACCTTATCGTAACGTTACAAACGCACAACGCAATTCTCACATTCTTTGTTTCGCTCTTCGATTCAAACACCAACCCGTATCATAGCAAGTAGAAATAAAAGAGAGGAACATAATGGTAGCGTTCTTCTCTGCGTACAAAAAGCTTTATTTGCTTTGTTGTGGTTCTATCTCGCGATTGGTACCTGATCCCGTACCAAATGTAGTGTTCGTTTTTGCCATTAGATTCGTATTAGTGATGCCATAGATAAGGTTCATAAGCACTCTCTCATGTCTGCTTATTATTGTTTGTGTTAGTGTTCGCATCGATGACTTAAATACGGAATGCAGAAGGAAAAAGGTAACGCTCTTAGAACAGAATGAAATCGAATACTGCTAAATGTTTTTTTTTACATTTGCTATAAAATTTATAATCGGAAATTACCGAATCAAATGAAATGATAAAATAATTTTTCTTTGTCATAACGCTATTATGATCTTTAACGCTTTTTAAGCATCAACTTGTTCTCATTTTTACGATCTTTGTGCGCCTGCTCGTTCTGTAGGCAGCACTGCCGTACTAAGCGAAAAAGACGTATCTCAATAAAATTCATTTCGAGATAATTGATGTTTTGTTTATGTCAATTTGTTGAAATACCTGTAAGATTGAGATAGAGGAAGTTTTCTTAGTAGATTTTTTATATGATTGAACTAAGATGCCGACATTTGGAGTATTTCATTAGACGCGTAATTTCTTAAGCTATCCGATGCCATAAGAATCTCGGATATTTATTTTTTTGAGATACGTCTTTTTCGCTTAGTACGGCAGAGCAGCGGTCATAACTGTGATAATAAGAAACCAGTACGCGCAAATTTAACAACCAAATAAATAATATCACAACTCTGAATAAAGTATAACTCGTGGTTAATGAAATTCAAATGAATGAACAATTTCTTGAGTAGTTGTGAATTATTGTGAACAATGAATAAAGAAATTACTTTTTAAGCAGTAAGAAGTGTGTTTTTGATGGCTTGTGATCGATTTTTATGTAAACAAAGGTGTTTAATTTTTAAATTAAATTTAGAAATAGTACGAGATTTCTTTGTTGCTTTACTTTATATTAATGGAAACAGAGTTCATTTGCAGTGGTATATCAAGGACATTGTGCACCCGTGATGAATTGCTAATGTACCGCCCACCACCAATAGAAAATATTCTCTGTTTTGTAACAATTTTTGAACTAAAAAAAATCTTCAGTTTTGCTCCTACCAAAATGAAATACATATATGTACTTAATTTTGAATTACAAAACATCATGAACACATTACCTTGAATTATTTTCCATTTATATAAAATTTCATATTACGTGGACCATTTCGTCTCGTCTCTTCCCTTCTAAATACGTTACTATCCATTTGTCAGAAGTTTTAGATGCAAAAGTTGACCTGTGAAGACTGTTAGCCTTTAAAGGAAAATTAAATCTACTCTCTCAAAATATACTTTAATATACTAACTTAATTCCACTTGTTTTTGAAACTAAGGTAGTGCTCAGGTCGAATATAACTCTTCTTCCTTTGACTATTTGTTTTTTTTGAATGAAAACCACATTTTAGTCCAATAGACAGAATAAGTACAAAAAAAAAAAAATCCATTCCAAAATGTTACTTGTTAGTACATTATAAATGGTGTTGTGGTGTTGATGTTAAGTGGAGTTTAATTAATGAATTGTACAGAGAATGAGGCAACAACAGCCACAAAAAAAGAAAAAAACCAACAACAAAGCCACGAGGCTACAACAATTCATCAAAATGCATCCATCAGTTAGGTGCAGCATGGAGAAGATGTCGTCACCAACGCCGCGTCGTCGTCTTCCAGCGCAGGAAGACAAATGCGACTTCCTGCATTTGAACACCTCGGTAACCTCACTTTAACACCTTGCTGGAGGAGGAGGAGGAGGAGGTTGAATGAGAAGAAATGCAGTACCACAAACAATGCGAACTTGAAAAAAGCATAAATTTCCAGCTGTGGCAGCAGTCAGTGTGAAGTATGTGGATTTTTAAAGCTGAGCTTGGCATAAAATTGAAGCGGCTGCAATATGCGTTTTAGTTGTCATTGTTGTTGTATTAGCTATATGTGAATATGGTGGACAGTGAAAAGTATCGATGGTGTACTTATTGTAAGTTAAGTTGAATAGTTAAACCATCTGATTTTAAGAAAAACAGCGTGAGTTGTTATCGATTGTAGAGAAATAAAGACGTTGCTTAGACGGAAAATTGTCTCGATTAGGCTACGTTATGGGTTAATAGGGATTGTTCTGACGAATGACATCTGGAACCACAATCGACTCAAAACGGATATTTGTTCTAGTTATATGACTGTTCTGTTTCAGTTCTTGGAAACAGTTTGGTATTATTCTGACGAAAATAGAGCAGCTTGCGTTTTTCGAATATGATTTTGTATTTGAATTTCCAAGCACTGTCACTTTTGTTATCACTAGTCCAATTTTAGGTACCTTTAAGGAAGATTCAAATTAGATAATACTTTGAGTTGCCAAACCTCTTCTTATTCCTCAGAGAACTTGGGACTTACAATGACATGTTGCAGTATCATTTCCAAGATGTGTTTCCATACACTCAATGATCAATTAAGACTTTTTTGTTTTTGTTTTTCATACTATTTAAAACATTTTGAGAACACAAAATTATACAAACAAAAAGCATGCAGCTTTAATGAACCGATATTGTTTAACTTTGAGTACGTGCATTGAAAATTTACACAAACAAAAAGCATCCTATCATAGCAAACCAAAATTAAACTTGGGAGTTGGACGAGCTGATGAGTTGAAGGAAAAATTACACAAACAAAAATCATGCAAAAATTGTTTAACATGAGTTAGTGCGCTGAGGATGAAATTATAAAATCAAAAAGCATGGAGCGATAGCGAACGAGGTTGCTTAGCTTGAGTAAGTGCACTGAAGAAAAAATTACACTAACAAAAATCATGCAACAATAGCAAACCGAAATTATTTATCTTGAGCAAGCATGTTAAAGACAAAAATTACACAAACAAAAAGCACACGACGAAAGCGAATCGAAATCGCTTAACTTGAGTAACAGCAAGCGCTGAATGAACCGTTGCGTTGAAGAAAAAACTAAACAAACAAAAAGCATGCGAAGCAAAATGATTTAGCTTGAATAACGAAAAGAGCTCGAGAAAAGATCGATATTACTTGTCATTGTTGAAAGAGCTAGAAAAGTTAAATAAATAGCGAATTGAAATTGCTTAACTTGAGTAACAGCAAGCGCTGAATGAGCCGTTGCGTTGAAGAAAAAATTACACTAACAAAAAGCATGCGAACCAAAATGATTTAGCTCGAATAATGAAAAGAGTTCGATATTTTGTTATTGTTTTAATAGCTGGAAGAGCTAATCAAACTCTGAGCTGTGTATCCTTGATCTGCAATATGCTGCTAAATAGTCGAGTCCTCTCGGGCCAATTTCTCTCTCAATCTAAATTATATATCAAGTATCGTTAGAGATTTTGCGATTGCATTTAGTTTAAAGTGACGAAATCACTACACTACACTCAACCTAAGTAACAGCAGCACTTGGTCGCATCATCATCAGCATTTTTTTTGCTTTGTCTTTTTTTTTTTTTTGATTTTCTTGTTATACAGTTTTGGTGCTAACAAGCTTAAGAAAAATTGCACCAAGTACCTAAGTATTTTGCTTTTGTAGTTACAGTTGTTGTTGTTGTTTTTGCTTATTTTTTAGATCTTTGAATTTACATAGAAATGTGGCAAATGTTGCAAGTGAAGCTGTTGCTTTTGTTTTTGGCTGCTTGCGGCTGCAAATGCACTTTGCGCGTAAAATTTGAAATTTTAAATTTTTGCCCTTTTTTTTTTTTGTTTCTTTTTGTGCAATTTTTTTTTCGTCCCCTTTTAGCCATTGGGGGTTTTCTCAATTTTCACACCAACCAACCAACCAGCCAGCCAACCAACTTTACTCGCTTTGCTATTTTGTTCACCATTAATCTTTGGCTTTAATGTTGCATTTGTATGCTAAGCAGCTCAACACCATCACCATTTCCATCTCTTCATTAAGACGCGCGCATCATATTGGCTTCCCTGGGCGCGCAGTACTGGTTGCGTTGCGCATGCGCAAATTTAACATTTCGCATTTTTTCAGGTTTTTTGTTGCAGCCATTGTTTTTGTTTATGTTTTTACAGCTCAATTTCAAATGTTCCCGTTAATATGTTGCATAATTTGTGGCGCAAATGAATGGTATTTTTTGTTTGTTTTTTTTCTTTTTGGTGCGAGTTGAAAGAAATTAGTTTTGTTGTGCGGATGGATTACATGCTGTTAGAGTTGTTTCTTTTTTTGTTGGAGTTGTTTAAGTATTGTGGGACTCATTAATTTTGCAAGCAAATCTAAGTAACATGTCAAAAATTTGAAGAAAATATTTTTATGCACAGAATGTGCGGAATTTTAATGTGTGGTAATGCACTTGAAGCATTTTTAACATTACGGCTTAAAACGGACATGAAAGATTTTAACTAATAACAAGCTTATATCTTAATCTCTCTTTGTTATGGCCGAAAAACATAAACTTTTGAATTATTGTGAACAGTACCCCTTATGGAAAAAAAACGCTGCCACTGCTGAGTCGCAACACCGATTTTGATTAAATTTGGTATGGAGGTAGACTGATTTCTTAGTAAAGATATTTGTTTTTCAGTGGGTAGTGCCACGCCTCTAATAGGAGCATTTTGACTGCTAAGCTAAAGGATCGGTTTTGATGAAATTTGGAAAGGTATGTGTATTTTACTATATGGTGCCACGTCCCCTAACAGAGAATAACGCTTTCACAGCTAAACTTTTTTGATTTTGATAAATTTGGTATGGAGACAGATTGGAAGGAAGGAATAGAGGTCGGAGTAGGGAAACATGATTCCATGGTTTATATATTTAGGAGCAATGGTATCTAATCAGGTTAAATGATCACTAAAATGTTTGAATTTCAACCAATGAGCGAACTCTTATATAAATAGAATGATAACTACATCCATCGATGTTCGCGCATCACCCAAAAACTACTGAAACGATTTTGATCAAATTTGTTTAATGTTGTTCCTTAGAAGCTTGGTCTCAATCCCCGATATCCAACATCACGATATTCTTATTAGATTTGAAGCAATAAACGTTTTTAAATTGCTTAAAATAGATAAACTGCGCAAATAGAAACAAGCAAGCAAGCACAACAAACCTTTAAATGGCAAGTTGAAATTGAAGCCATTTCGAAAGTGTGAGAGTAAATTGATTTTCAAAGCGAAACTCAAAAAAATAAATAGAATTGCCGAGAAAATAGCAGAAAGAAACGGATGTCCATACAAAGTCGCGGGAAGAGCATTTGTTATATAACATACCTATACTTACCTTACATACCTAATATTTCTCAATTTCTCTTACATTTTAATTCCCAATTTGAACGCTGATTAATGCCCACCCTTAAGTGCATGTTAATGTCCTTCATCCTTGTTTGTTTATACGTCCACTTTGCAACCGTGTTGAAATTTCAAAGTCAATTTAACTTCCAATTAATTCATGACTCCATCAACAAACGTGGAGCCTGTTTACGATGAATACAGACCAATGCTGCGATATAGGTAGTATGTATTGGATACATCAACAATAACAACAACAAAAACACGAGAAACTTTAAACTTCCCTTGGGTGTCATCAACAAATCTCGGTTGCTGATTGCATTTCACCTCAGTGAATCGTCTGTCCAACTGTTTGCACTCATCTATTTCGATGTTCATTTGGTGTTTGATTGGATTTTCAATTATTCATTATTATTGGTTGCAATTTTGTTGAGCAACATCATACGTGCGTCCTTTGCATTTATGACATTGGCAGCAATTGGTGTTGTAGCTATGTAGGCAGATGTTGTTATTGTACTTATTACACAGGTAAAAATCGACTCGCCTAAACAAATCGACAGACAGTGGTGCACTCAAATGCAAATCATCAATGGTAGTACATTAAAAGGAATTTTTAATGAAGATTGTCAATTTAAATGCAACCAACTGAGTTGAGAGCGGGAGTAAATTTAAATCAAAACGCAAATGTTGTCGAATGACATTTAGGTAGTCAGGGCAATATTTGGCTGAAAATATGATAACACTAAAATCTCAGAAAACACTTTTGAAACTAAACGCCAAGCTTGAAATCCTTGCCTTTCTTTTGCAAGTGAAATCCCAAAGACATTTGCCGCTTTATGAAAACCATAGTGGAAATAAATTTCTTTTAATATAAAAATGTACAGCTACGATTTACTGAATTATTTACTTTATGAAAACTTCTTCAACTGTATTAAGTAAAAACTACCTTTTTTTACTGCCTTTTTAGTGCATTTTCAGTTTTTTGTTTGCATTGCGAAAATATAACAAAACCTAGAAAAAATATAAAATTCATCAAATCGTTCCAGCAGCACGTTAGAATTTTTCATTTTTTTTTTCATCCCCCCAACCTCTCCAAATAAAAGATAAATTACAAAGTCAATTGGAGCAGAACACTTGGCGAACGCTGCTAGAGATTCGGTTGTTTCGACAAGTGAAAAATACAAAAAAAAAAATAGATGAAAAAAATCCACGTAACTCCCAATTCAGCATCTCTGGGGTGTGATTTTAATTTCATACTCAAATGAGCGCTTCACACGCATACAATGCACTAAACCATTGGCAACAACCAAGGAGTAAGAGATAAATCCGAAATTGCTCCCACGAAGATTAATAGTAACAAAAGCAAAAACAACAACAACAACAACAGCAGCAGAAAAACGCGAAAAAATATTTTGTTCAAAATAAAAAATTTATAATATACGAAAATAAATTTGAATAGATAAGAAATTGGGAAAAAAGAATAGCGCAGTAGGAGTAATGTGCATGTTACTGTCAGCGCCAAGGTTCCTAAGTTACAGTGGCGTAGCTAGAGGGCCCATCGTCCCTGATTGAATAGGTTTGGGGGCTCCAAAATAATTCTCGGTTCATTCATTAAACCACTGCTAAGTTACTCTTGCATATATGACAAAAAATTAAGTGAGCGGTGAAAAAATCAACTAGGCGGTAAAAAGAACAAAAACTATATGTGCGGTTTTTCGTCAGTGGCTTAAAAACACTATCTGAGCAACTACAGTTTTTATTTTTCTGAGCGGTGGAAGAAGATTTTCCATGACGGATGTTCTATTGTTCGAAGAATACGAATATCCCAATGATTTTTTCTTACAAACAATCATTAGGATGAGCGGAAATGATGTATGAAAACAATAGCGGATACACAAGAGCCTCGTTCATCCGAAGGTGTATAGAAAATTCGTCCGTGCGGTAACCCTAACCATGAACCAGAAGTAGTATTAGAAAATGAATGAATGAAAATACTGCGTGATAGAACAATCTGGAATCCAGGAGGAAAAGAAAAGGAAGTACGAGGATCCAGCAATTGATATGAGAACAGCGTTAAACTTACAAAACATTAAGGTTATTCTAATTGTTATCAGCGCGAGGGGATTTGCTCAAAAACATGTGATAGGGCACCTGAAAGATCTAAACATTAATCAGAAATACACTAAAAAACCATAAAATCCATAATTTTAGATATTTTTCGTATTGTGCGCAAATGCTTTTCTTAAGAAAAAATAGATTAAGTTTTGAAAATAATGTTTGAAATACATTTTTCGTTAAGATGTATTGCGGCAAAAATCGTTATACATATTTCTCATTATAGTCTCCTTTTAGCTCGATACACTTCGTTGAAAGTTCCTCCAATTTTTTGATCCCATCCGAAAAATATATTTTCGGAAGGTCTCGAAAAAGCCCTCTGTTTCGGTGATGAGATCATTACTGGTGGTGAATCCCTTTCCGCCAAACCATTTCTTCAGGTTTGGAAACAGAAAATAGTCGCTGGGAGCCAAATCTGGAGAATATGCTCGATGAGGAAGCAATTCGTACTTCAATTCATGGAATTTTACCATGGGAGCTGGGCATGTGTGAACGCGTGCATTGTCTTGATGGAAAAAGCACTTTTTTCCTCGCAAAATGGGGACGATTCTCTTTCAAAGCGTCGTTGAAACGGTCCAATTCGGCTGCATAGTATGCGCCATTGATCGTTCTTTTCGGTGGAAGGTAATCGATGCAGATTATACCGGTGTATAGTGATGGTCCACTGTTACTAATCGACGGAAAAAATCCTTCTTAACTTTGTTCAACATCGCCAAACACGCCTTTGAGTCACACGATCGCGTTAATGGTTGAGAGTGAGCAAACGCGGCACCCATCTTGCGTATAATTTTTTCATATCCAAATGATTTCGCAAAATGTTCCACACCCGTTCGTCTGAGATGCCTACGGCCTCAAAAATCTCTCATACTTTAACTCTGCGATCGGTTAACACGATATCGTGAATTTAAGTGACCATTCCTGGTGTGGTGACCTCATTTGAGCGTCCAGAACGTTCGGTGTCACTTGTGCTTGTACGACCGCATCATAACTCAGTTAACCACTTGTGAATCATTCCAATTGATGATGTCCCCATAATATTTATCAAGACTTTCCTTGGTTTGGCTGATGGTTTTTTTTTGCGCAAAAAATAATTCACTTTCTTCCATATTCGCAATAATTCACAAGATCGTCTGCTGTCAATGGCTGCCAAAGACAAACTAAGCGTGCAGCGAGCTAAAATTTTGACAGTTGTCTTCTAAGAGATGGTAGTTGACAGGATCAGTGTTGAATTTAAAGTTATTAAGCGGGAAATTAAAAAATTCACTAACTTCTCAAATTACCCTCGTAATAATAGAGTTTAGCTACTACAGCTATTAAACTTCTTAGCTATTTAGCACTAAGTTTCAAATCAAGTAAAAGTTTGTTCATGTATTCCGGACTTTTGGAATAAGAAGTTCCACTGTTATAGGGATGAGAATTTCTCTTCAGAATCTGCAGCCGCCTTCAGCCTAAGTTACTGACGTTATGAAAAATTAACTTTCCTCTTGTAAAAATGTGCTATGATATAGTAAAATTATTTATCATGTAATGAAACGCATATTGCATATGGCTTTCTCTCATATTATTGTCATGAGCAAGAGTAATCTTATACTCATATATACACCATTTATTACTGAGAATTGTGAAAAATTAATTGAAAAGTGTGCCTACTTTTCAACTAGCCGATATGCTCGCTCACACTTAAACATCTTTTTAACGGCATCGTGTTCCTTTGCTAACAGGCGAACATTTAACATTTTCCGTACAATTGAAGCCGCCATCTTGTTTTCAAATTTTGAATTGCTTTGCATGAGGACGGACCTTGGTCCACCAAGGAACAAATATTTAAACTTTACCCAACAGTTCATTTCTTTACCCACACTTCTAACCACAATGCAAATGACCAAAGGCACTGTTGCCAACTACTTCATTGATTCGCACACATACATATAAATACATTTTCGAATACACCCGCATACTGTGCTGCGTTCGCGCTCTTGACTTCCGCTTCCGTTTGATTTTGCATTTTTTTTTCTTTTCTTCTCAGTTTATCACCCATTTTTGTCCGAAAAATGTTAACAAAAAAATACATAGTAATATACAAAAAAAAAAAAAAAAAACGAAGCATAAAAAGTGTAAAGCGAAAATTCAAAATAGCCGCTAGAAAAGCGCGTAACAGGAAACCGCACAAAAAAAAAATTACGCCTCACGCCCACGCCGCGGTCCACCCGATCGACCGACCACCCGGCCAGTTGAGCTAAGCAGAGAAAAAAGGCAAAATAAATGGGAGCGTTAAGAAATATATGAAAAAGTTTGATTTTTGCTATGAAAAAAGGACGAATAAAAAAAATTGTTTGGAACATTTTTTTTTTTTTTGTGGTTTGAGTGGGAAAATTGCGGAAATTTTAATGCATTTTTATACCGCACCCCCCAGAACTCCGCGCTAATATGCAGCAAAAGAGTAGGAAAGCAAGATATAAGAAGCTGAAAAGAGACGAACATGAAAAGGAAACCAAAGTGCCGACGATAAATTCATGTTATCGCTAAAGGCAATAAATCTGCATAAATTAAGAAAAAAAATTGGAAAAATTTTACGACAAAAAAGAAGTGAAATTAAAAAAAAAAAGAAAATCGAACTCAAAGGAAAAACGCTAAGGAACATGCAGATTCAATTAAAACAAAATGAAAGAAATTGAGTAAATGAAAGCGACTCATTACGGAATAATGGGCAGTTGGATTGGTTGGATGTCAACTATGAGAAACACAATTTGGTTTAGCCATTCAATGTCAAATGGGAAAGTTTTCTAACTTGATAAATTTTCAAGTCAATTGGTGTATTTGTGCCAATGCCAACAATTCTGATAAGAGTTTTTCCAATTGATCCTTGAGCTTCCAATATTTGAACAAAGATGGCATTTACTTCAATTCCATTCAGAATAAAATGCCGCACTCACATGTCGCATAAATTAGAAAATTTAAAATCTTTTTAGCTCACTTAAACGTACTTTCGTCCTGGTTGTTGTTGTTACTGCTGCTGCGCATCCTGTGCTGTAATTAAAATCGCCTTCGGTTGTAATTTCGGCCTGTTTTGCGTTATGTTTCGAAATTTAATTGATTTATGTTTACATTTTCGCGCAACGCGATACGCGACGATGCATGCGATGCTTCATGCGAATGATAACACGACGCGTCGCAATGCAACGCATCTCGGAATGCACCATCGTCGTCACAGTTGTAGCATACCGAATATTGTTGTACAAGGATTCAACATGTGCTGCAAGCTAAAGGTGATTACTTATGTTGGATATAGTGGTGGTGGTGGTCGTCGCGTCGCGTCGCGTTGTTGATGTTGGTAGCGCGGTTTCGGTTGTGGTTACAAATAATTGAACATCGAGCAGCTTGCGTCAAGCGAGTGTAAGCATTGCTGCCGGCGTTGCCACGTAAACAGTTTTGGCTATTATGTCAGTTTTCATCAACGTCATCAAAACGGTTACAACAACAACAGATGATAGCTTACCTACCTACTTACAACTCCATCAACAGCCTGATCGGTGGGAAATTCATTTTCCATCCTATCTCTCTCGCCAGTCAATTTATAATTGAGTGACGTCGCATGTGTTTGTAGTTCATTATGTTTGCATGTGTGTAAGGATTTTTCAGAAAGACCATTGAAATTATCCAGTAGGAAAACGAGTTGATTGATGACATTGAGAAAAATTACACCTGGGTATTCTTAGGCAGCATTTTTGCTGAAGACACACACGCAAAATATTCATTTACTCAATCTTCCTGATTTATCTTTCAAACGCATCATCCGATATCTAGTTGGAACATGAAGGAGCTCTCTATAAACTATCCGATAGCTACCCAAACTTTTTTAAAAGTTAAAAAAGTCTCAACACTAGATGTAGGATTTGCTTTTTAAACAAAACGCACAATTGATTGGATGCTTCTGAATTTTTGTTGGATTATAAAGTAGATGGAACACATATTTACAAATGGCCACCTCGGCTTTGCTTGGAGGCCTACATACTTTTCTCAAAATTTTCGATCACTCTTTCACATAATTGGGGGTCAATTTTGGAGATCACGGCTTCAATGTTCGCTTCGAGAGTTGAAATTGTTAGCGGATGGTTAGCGTAGGTCTTAATCTTACATAACCTCAAATAAAGATTATAATGATGCTAAGTCGTAAGATCTTGGTGGCCAATTTGTGCCTCCAAAAAGCAAAATCACGCGGCCGGCGAACTTCGTGTGCAATAATTCGATTGTTTCGTAACTTATATGGGATGTAGTCGTCCGTGTTCAAGTACTTCATCTCCGGCCACAAAAAATTGTAGATAATGCGTCTGTGGAGCACTCCATTGACTGTAATGACTCTTCCATCGTAATTTTCGAAAAAGTAAGGCAATATGATAACTCCTTACAATCCGCACCAAATAGTCACTCTTTGTGAGTGTATTGTATTTCTTGAATCATTCACGGGTTTTTGGATCGCCAAATGCGACAATTTTGTTTATTGACGTACTCGCCAATGCGAAACTGAGCTTCATCAGAAAATTAAATTTTTTTTAGAAAACCATGCGCTGGTGGTCGCTTCACTGTGAACGTCGAGAGGTCGAGTTCTTAAGAAAAGTGACAATTTAGGTGTTTGGGTCGTTTTCAACAATTTTCTTTACTTCGGCGATATTTTCGGTTGAATGTTCGAAGCGAAGTCGTTTCGGTGTCTTCACATCTTGCACTGAGCCATTGTCTTGGAATCATTTGATTATTTTGCGAACGCATGCCTCAGAAAGCACATGATTACGATTAATGTTCGCACGAATTTAGAACGTTTTGTCCTGAATTTACGTAATAAAATTCAACGATTTATATTTTTTTTACATTGTTTGGCGTTCTATGGCAAATTTCCCGCGTTTATAGATAACAAATGTCAACTGTCAACTGTCAAGCGAATAGCTGTTAAATAATAGGGATTTCCAACCTATGCACACCTCTTGTTGATCACCTATTATGAATATTTTGTAAGCTACAAGACGAAGGAGTTTATAATCAGTTTAAACATTTCATTCCATTCATTCATGCTTAAGCTTACTCACAAGATAACACCATAAGGCAACTGGTAAGCATGTTGATTGAGGTTTTTGTGATATCTACATGGTTAGAAATTTTGGAATAAATTTTAATACTTTTGGGCTTACATATATGACTACACCAGAATTGTATTAAAATTCAATACTGTCCAGATATTAAAATTAATTTTAAATACAAATTTGTATTAAAATTTAAAACTCGTTTTTATTAAAGTTTAAAAAAAAAAATGTGTCATATCCACTGGGATTCAAACCTGGTTCCCTTTCAATACAAGGGTTGAATGAACATTTTAACGACATCAGCCAACGTAGTATCATATTTACGTTGGCTAAATGTAATACTGGCGATAGCATTAAATTGATTCCAAATGTTATAAAATATCGTTTTAATGTTTGAACTGTATTAGAATTTAATACAAAATGTATTACAAAATTTTGTAATATATTCAAAAGTATTAAATTTTATCAAAATTGTATTAAAAATCTTTGTAATACTTCGCTTGTATTAAAATTTATTCCAAGATTTCTAATCGTGTACTTGTTTTCATATCTTTATAAAAACATATTTTTTCATGCCACATGTTGCAACGTTGTTTTTTTTTTTTGGAACCTTCAATAGGCCAGTTTGATTTCATTGAGTTTAGCTACAGCAGCTATAAGTCTTCTCAGCTAATTAGCTTGAAGACTTAAATCAAGTAAAAAGTTTATAAAATAATAAATGGAGAACATGAAAATATTATGCCTGCAGTTTTAATATTCTTTGATAATTTTTACCAATTATTACCAATTTTCCATTATTAAATTTTTATTGAGATCCAATATTTTTTGAATTTCCCTTAATTGAAAGATATTTGAACAAAAGTCGAAGGTTAGACTTGAAGCATAGTTTACTAAAAAAAGTTGGTTCAAATTCTGTACATTTGCCGTTAAGTGGGATTATTTATTTTACAAAAAAGTCGGTACTTGGGAAAACTTTTAAACTCACCCCTATCATGAATAAACGTTCTTTCGGATTTTTTCTCCAATCCCCTGTTATGCGATCGTGGAAGATTTTTGGGGAATGGGAACAAATTCCCTAGAAAATGAGGCTATCGGCAATACTTTTTTGGGGAGCATTTGTTGAAGTTTCACGCAAATTTTGTCCCCTAACTTTTTGGCGAGGAATTTAATGAGGAAAGAGCCAATGCTAGCAATATTTTGTAATTTTATTTGACAGAAAGATTTTTTTAACATATTAACAACATCTAGCAATACAAATAAAGAGTAATTACTGATGTTGGCCCCGTACATGGAATCCAATTCGGATACAGTAAAAATCTTCATGAAAAGGAGTAGATGGCAAGCTATCAAGCTATGCTATATTATATCTTAGGTGATTTTTTTTTGTAATATAGATAAATGCACCTCATTTATATTTATAAAATTGTTCAGCTGACAGATAAACTAATGTCAAATATGCAAAATTACTGATAAGCTAGCGTCAAATATGAAAAATGCAACTGTGATTTTGGACTGATTGGAAGTTATTGGGAATATTTTGGCAGCACTGACTGGAAATGTAGTTTTCCATTCCTCAATTATTTATAATCGCAAAATACTCCTCTCAAGAAACAAAAAAATCCGAGAGAATCGTTTTCCTCCGGATATTCATGAAAGTGGTGATTATGTTTCCAGGAATAAACTTACCTACGAAATTAGCAAGTCATTCGGAATCCAAGCCAAACTGTCATTGCTATTGTTGGACAAGAAAGCCAATAGACCAGAGTTGGCATTAGGGTTGTCAAATTTATGCAGTTTCATTGGGTTTCGCGCTGTAAGGGATCCGTTGTAAGGAGGTCTCGAGGGACCAATTTTTTGTTCGCAAAATTGCAATAAGACTCACAGTTCAAAAAACTTGTTTTTATAGCATCTTTGATGCTAATTTAAGTAACTAGGGTTATTAAAGCAAAGTCTTTTTAAAGAAACCAATCATTTTAAACGGAGAAAATTTTTAACCCATAAAGTTTTCATAAAACCACCATTTGCGTAAACTTTTCCTAATGGGTGCTTCCTGCCTGCTCACATATTTCTATTGCTGAAATTATGCCATCAATATTTTTGTTTTGCCGTGTACATAATTCCGTGCTCATAAGCGTTGCCACATAACAGCTGCCTTGAATTTAACCAATTTTGAGAGCTTATTACCGTGCTGTTCATATATTTTGTTGTTATTTTTGTTGGTATTTTGTGTGCATTTAATGTTATTTGTTGTGGTGCTATCACCATGATAAAGACAATTTTTGATTGAATTGCATTGTTTGTTTTCAATTTGATTTTGGCCGCAAGCTAATTGATAAAAAATTATATCAATTAAATCAAATAAGAAATGGTGTATATCCTGCATAGCCTTAAGGATTTTGAATATATTTTGTACAATTTTTAAAACAGAATTGTACAAGCAATATTTCTCGACTATTTCGACATTATTCACCTAAACATTTTTTCGAGATTTTAACATAACGAAACTTCATTAAGTTCGCATATTATGTCACGAGCGCTCACCTGTTTCTTCCTTTATTCTTATGTAGTTTTATGCTTCACAAGATCGTTCACTATACTTTATATAAGGACTTGAAATTCCTATATTTATTTCTTGAAATTTATTATTTAAAGAAAAAGCAATTACCATAAATTTTTCCCAAAAGAAATTTAAAACTTTTGATGATTACAACTAAAACAACCCAACTGGAGCTTTTACTACATACCTACCACGCCTTGCAATGTATCGCTTAACCCTTTAACAATAAATATTATCAGTGCCATTAATTTCCACACATGTTTGTCACAGGCACTGGGAAAATTGTTTTAATTTCAAAATTATTGCAATTAATTGATTTTTGATGCGAAAGGACTCCCCGAGTTCAAAAACAATACCAAGGCAACCAACATATGGTATGTGAGCATAAATCTTAGTGGCGGTGGTGTGTAACCCTACTCAAACCCTTTCTTGACTGCCATAAAATTCGAATGCGCCAAAAATAATTAAAATAAGTAAATTTTAAAATATATGTACATCGGGTAAGGATTTTACGTAATTATGGCTGCCATTATTTTTGTTTTAATGGCGTTACGGCAAATGAATGAGAATTGGAGAATTTTATAACCGCCGACAATTATTCGTAGCTGGTTAACAGTTCATAGACTGTTGATGATGATAGTGTTCGGAAGCCGGCATATGTGATGGTAAATTTATAAATAGTTAAGTTTTTTGTTTCAGTTACATCAGTTTACATAGGATAAATTTACAAGGAGCATTCTCCTTATTATCTCAAGAACCAATTGGCTATTTTCTGTAACTGATTTTTTTTGTAATATTGAAAACCAAAAAATGATCTCAATCTCTGATTTTTTAGCTTCAAATGTGTCTTCTTTTATTTAGAAATTTCCTTGTCCCTTCATAAATTCATGTCCTCATTTTTTACAACAATATCTGAAACATCTTCGCACTTACTACATAAATTTATATTTTTTCCTATAATTTTATTACATCAATTCGTTACGTTTTCCGTATTGTTTGTGCTGCTACAGGAAATATAGGAAAATTGTCAATTTCCATTCATGAATTTTTTATAAATTCAAATTCCTTGTAGTAAGAAAAACATTGTTCTTGGCGACAAATTGATGTCAAACAATGGGCAATATTTTGTTGATTTGTGACTTCAGTTTTTGTGCGTAACAGAATTTTTAAATTTATTTTCCTTAATGGCATTTTATGGTCCTTTGCTGTCTCATTTTTATAGATTGATTTTTGTTTTGTTTTTTTGTACATCAGTTGTACTTGTTATATTCCTGATAAATGATCCAGCGATGGCAGCTTAAGCACAATATTAAAAAATTTTTTGATTAAAAAATCATACTCGATATAGAGAATATTCTTATATATTTGAATACGTACATAATTTTAAAGAACACACTATACGCTTTCAAACAATACACTATATTTATCACCAAGGTCAAATGATTATGATTTTAAAATATCATTTTGTGGTTTGCTTCTTTTTAATCTCTTACGAAGCTGACTTTGTGAAATTAATGTATTGTATTGTCGTTTGAAAGCAGATATGCCCTTTAAAATGATGTATACAAATATATGTAATTATTTTCAATGAAAAATGAACCAGCTTGTTCACAAATAAAAAATTTCAGTTTTCCACTTAAAATGGGTTGTTATACCCCACACTCAGGCCCAGGGTCGTGTTGGAACAAGAAAAAAAAAAATTTCCGGAAATAAACCATCTCAAGCGATATTAAAAATCTATTTTTGAGCTTTCGCCAATAATTTGTGCGAAAGTTTTTTTTCTTCTGGAAATGAGTAAAAAACGGTTCTTTCCATGGCCATGGGGCCACTACAAGTGATATCCAAAATCAATTTTCAACTTTTCATCAACAAAACTTTTTGTCGAAAACGGGTCAAAAACGGTGTATTTCATGGCCCGGAATCATTGCAAGTGATTTTCAACATAAATTTTTGACTTTTAACACTGAACCCCTCCTGGGGTCCGGGCCACACCAATTGATGTTCAATATCCATTTTCGACCTTTTCTCTAAATTGGTGCATTAGGTAATTTTTTTTTTTGCCAAATCGCTCTCGCGAACTTTTTTAAAGAAAGCTCGACTCGCAAGCGGAAGCCCAATTTAGCTTTTTGAAACTGAGTTGAAGCTCTTGGCTCGCAAACGGGAGTTTAAATTGCCTCTCCGCTCGCGAGCGAAAAGCCGAGATCGGAAGAAAAAGTACTCGTAAGAGAGCTCTGGTATCATATATAGTATACGTATGTCTTCGATAAGCGTCACCATTTTAGTCGAGTTAGCCATGTTCGTCTATCTGTCTGTGGAAATTACAATTATTGGAAAACTAAGTGTGATAAGTGAAAGAAATTTGGTACACAGGCTACACTTTCAAACAAAGTTCTTGGGAATGAAAATGGATGAAATCGATTTTCCGCCACGTCTACCGCCCATGAAAGTAAAACATTTAATACGCTATATTCGCAAATTCTTCACAAATACTAATAATAACTTGGACTAACCCTAACCAAAAAGTTAACGAGTTTCTTTAAGAGAGCGTGGCACCTTCCAAACAAGCAAATACTTGAATCCAAATTTCAGACAAATAGTAGGAATGACTATGAAAAAGTCTTGACAAGAACTGACGAGTTTCTATAAGTGGGCGTCACAACCTCCACACAAACAAATACTTGAAAACGCTACACTGAGAGAATTATTTAGGGTAATAAAACCAAATTGCACTTAACCCATATAGTACCAAAATATTCAGCATACTTTTTTTTAAAAAAAGTTGTAATAAGGTGGTAAATTGAGTGGAAAAAATGGTGGAAAATAAGTTTGAGGTCGATCGGAAAGTGCACTTAGCCAAAATTCGACAAATGTTATTTCTTCAAGATTTTGAATTTTTAGCGCTTGGCCTACTCAAAAAATTTGACATCTTTAAAAATAAAAATTGCCAAATAGTTACTTTGGAATTCGTATACGCATCACCATAATTGAGTGCTATATATAGCTCACCTAAACAATCTGGACACATAATTTTTATTGTGGAGAATAACATTAGTCCTTTTGAATCTGTTCACCGTAGGTTCTGTTCATATTTGATTAATTTTCAAAAAAGTATCCAGAACAATTGTTTTTTTAAACTTCAATTTTATCTTAAAAAGTAAGCGTGGCACGAGAAATTAAATTTTTGTTGAAAATCCAATGCATCAAACTTTAATATAAAAAATATAAACCTTCGAATTTTTTGTTATATTACATTGAAAAAAATTTCCAAACATGAGAAATTTTCGTGATTCGTTAATGAATCAAAGCTACGATATGGATTAAATACAAGGAATGGTTGGGTCTAGTATCAAACAACAAATTGGTGAATTTTGAAAAGTGGGCGTGGCGCCCCTTACATATGTAAGTATTATCGTCATAACGATATACAAATAGCTATTTAACGAAATATTGAGGTATGTTTAGTCAAATCATTCAGCACGATTTACGCGCACTTTTACTGTTACTGTTGGCGAGGCCAAGGATAACACCCTCACTAGATTTATTTATAACTTCAAAACACTTGAAGAATTCACTCACACAACTTACAGAGTCAAAGTCAAAAAAGTCATTTTAAATATACATTTTTTTTTTGCAAAGTTTCTGAGAAAGAATTTCTTTTGGCGATGTAAAATCGTTCTTTGACCTTGATAAAAAAAAATTATCTTGTGTGGGGTTTTCATGCTTATAATAAATCCTTGAAAATGGTATGTGCACGAACGACACATGTAATGTTTAAATTATTTAAAGAGCCAATCACGAGTAATTTAGCTCAAGGCTCGATACCAAATCTGCCACTGTGTTCGGGGCTAATATGAAACTCTGGCTTCTAAAGATTCCATAAATTTTCATTATGTAAATTTGGCAATGATGAGGTGAAATTTTGAATATATTTTTAGTGATTTCCCGGCCTTTGGAGCATAAAGCAAAAAGCTTGAATGTAAATTAATTTTGGGTATAAATTCTTATTTTGAAAACCTGTAATTTTACGGTATAAATGGACTTTTGTGCTAACTTGACTTTAATACCCAATTCGAGCTGTTTTGAGTAAAAAAAAGTACAATTTAATTGCATTTCCATTTTCAACAAAATATAAAAAAAAGAAAGAATGGAAAATGTTAAAACTACGCTAACGAATCAAATAAATTTGTTGGTCAATTAAAAAAAACTGCAAAATGAGCGAAATTTTCACATATGTAACGTAAATTCATTTTTATGCTGCCTTTTTTTTAAACCATTTTTCTATATTTTTACAAATGCTTGGCAGCACAAAATTAGCGACAGTGGCGAGCAAAATTGTTGGTGTTGGAAAACGTTAAAAAAAATTGAAAAATATTTCTTGCCGCAGTATCAACAACTAGTGATATATAGGATTGTTCAGTTGAATTTTAGATAAATTTCTACAAAAAAAAGTTTCCTTTGTTTGTATTTTAATAAAAAAATTGCAGATCGATCTAAACCAGGCACGTGCTCTGCAATCGTGTAATGCAATAAAGCTAATAAACCAATCCATGTGTGAAGATCTCCAATGGAAGGGAGGATTGAACCCCCAAAAGTACCCCCTGCGCAAAGGCCTGATCTAAACTGCTAATACCTTCGATCAAATTGCAATTTCCTCCGACTCAAATTCAGTTAGATTAAGAAGGATAACAGGCTTAATTCCGATTTTATCATCGTTATCCAATCTCACATTGGTTACACTTTTAGTCTGCGTACAGCTTTAAGTTTTCTATATTTAAAGTTTCATAACACTTTCTTTATATTTCACTCTTCTTTTAGCATTTTTTAAAAGTTTTTTTGCTTAAGTCTCCATAATTTTTTCTCACATTCAAATTCATTAAAATGTGCTGGTTATCGCGCTATTCGAAGTGGACAGTTTTTTTTTTTGTGCCGCCCTGCATTGTCTCTCAACCCAGCAATGTAGAATTTGAAGTATTGCAACACTGGATCAGTTTCAGTATTACGACGACGACGAAAAAGCGAAAGAATCGTAAAAAATTTTAAATTCCGTTTCAAAATGAATGCGAAAAAAACTGTCGACTTCATAGAAATTCGAAATGGAAGTGTAATAAAAATTGAACGAAAGACAGAAAGAAAGCGAGCGAGGAAAAAAAAAGAAAGAAATAAAAATGAGACCAGTGATGCCAACATGTACACTCCTCTCCCAGTGCACCCTAACCATGGCATGGTGATTTTTTTTTCTCAACCAATTTCGTTTATTGGAAGGGACTCAAGTGGGTGGTGAAGTGGAAGCAGCAGCCTCAGGCAGGATAACTCTTTGGCTTCTGCGAGGAGCTGCTACTGTGTTGACTTTTTTTCTTTGATTTTTTTTTTTTCACTAGTCATTTCTATATAAAATCGACGTACATAAAGTTTTATAAAAATTTTACAGAAAAAACGGAAAAAATGGCGAATAATTTTAACCTTTACACTTTTTCCCCATTTGCAAATTTTACAGTTTAGTTTTTGGTCCTTTTTTTTGCAGTTGCTGCAGTGTCTTAGTAGTGATGTATGCGCTTTCTACGTGAATGGTGCTTGATTAAAAGTCCTTGTGTTTGGAAAAAAAGTATTTATATGCATGTGTCATGTTCTTAAAAAAAAGAGGTAGGTACGACTAATTTTTTATTCCCTACTAAAATTGTTGATACTGCGCTGGCGCCATTTGTAGTTGTTGTTCTTTATTGATTATGTATCGGCTAAGTGGAATTGTTCCGATAACCAATGGGCGATGATTTATCGAAATAAATCAATAAGTAGGAGTGGTGGACATGCGTTTCATAAAGGACTTGTTCGAATAGGAACTTATAGGTGAAGCGAAACTCAAGGTAGGTGCTTTTTTTTTGAAATGGTAAGGGACGTTTCATTAAGACTTTGAAAGGAATATATTTTATGACAAAAGGGATTTTGAGTTAGCAAAATGGGAACTAAAGGGTACAAGGAAATGAATTAAAAATAAGAGAAAATAATCATCTCAAAAATTTTAACCTAATCAAAAATTAAAATCTCTTATCCAAAATTCGTCAAGAAATGAAAATTTCCCAAAATTTTTCACACATAATTTTTTAGGTGAATTTTTCTAATGAAAAATTTTCGAAATATTAATAAGGAAAAGTTCCTCCCAACTCTGGCACTCGCCCAAAATTTGATATATCATTTCCAGAATTTTTTTGTCTTGAATTTATTGACAAATTTTTCATTAATTCTATGAAAAAAAAAATGTTTCGGTGACATTAATTTCCTTTAGATCCACACTGCTTTTAAGTGCTGTTTATTTATTATCAAATTATAGTGATATTTCAGATTTTTGGCTTTCTGAATTTTTGAAAAATCACCAATAATTTAATATTTTTTTTAACAGAAATTTTTATCGGTGTATTTTTGAATTTCCAGGGCATTTTTTATTGGCGAAACTATCTAAAAAACCAAATGAAATGATTTCCATCAAATTAAAATTTATCTTGAATAATCAACTAGAAATTATCATGCAATGGTGCCAAAGCTTTGGCCGATTACGTTCTACAAAAACCAGTTTTCGGTCATATGCAGTTTTACAGGATTTGTCGGAATATTAAGATACCCTTGCTTGAAAAGAACACCACTATGAGGCATATTTGAAAATATCCAAAACTTAGAAGAAGGTGGTTTGTTCACTCCATTTTTTGCAAGCCTTACGCCATAAATTTCTCCAAATGGTTGTTTCAATCGGATGCGCTTTTTATCAGATTATTTTTTGAAAAACTTACCTATTATCTGATATTTCTTTTAAATACGATTTTTTTGAAAAATCGCCTGAAAACCAAATCAGAATTTGTTATGATACAAAAAATGTTGAACAATTGCGCGAGGTTTTGTGGCATTTTACCATTGAACCTTTTCAAGAGCTTGGAATGCTTCCCATGTAAGATAAATTCACGGAAATCGCTTAAGGTTTTTAGTAAGGCTGTGCAACGAGCCGAGCTGGTTCGAACAAACTTTAAGCTCACGATCTTTTCGCAAAATTTCAGCACTAAACCAAGTTCGTTTAACTCGACTCAACTCAATGCGATGTGCTGGCTCACAACTCGTTATTTTGCTACTTTTTTGCCTGCGTATAATTTGTTCATGGCAAAAAAATGAAAATTGCGTTGCGACGTATAAAAGTGGGAAAAAGTCGAAACTCAAACTAATGAGCAACTCAAAACTCATTGGTTGAAATCGTATAATACAGATAACAAACGAGCTGAACACGAGTTGAGTCGAACGAATCGAGCTGTTCGAGTATTACTCGTTTTGTATGGCAAAAGTTCGAACATGTTCGATCAGCTCGTTGCACAACCTTAGTTTTTGGTTTTATGAAGGGTGCTGAAATTTGAGGCATCTTTTTAAATTTGCCGTAATTTTTTTTACAGGCACTAGACTACACCGAATTATTTCAGTTGTAAAGTAAATACATTCCGGTTAGTGAAATTGGGTCGTTACAAGAGTAAGCAACGAATTTTCATTTTAAGACTTTATTTTAAATATGGTATAAGTTCAGAAATTGAAAGAAAATTTCGTTGAAAATGTAGTAGAGAAAATATTCCGACAAACCATTTATAAATTTGAAGAAACTGGCTCAGTTGAAGATCAGAGAAACAGTCGTTTAAGTGAAAATATTGCAGCTGTTAGCACAAGTGTTGTTGAAGAGCCAAGGACATCAATTCGTCATTCCATATTCAAGTAAAGGCTTACGAAATACAGTTAACACAAGAATCAAACGTCGGCAATGCGTTAATTGGACCACTGAAAAACAAGAAAAATATGAAACCTTTTACAAAGAAGTTATCTTCACCGATGACGAAGCTCATTTTAAAATTGGCGGCTATGTCAACAAACATAGCTGTCGCATTTTGACTGAAGAAAGTCCTAGAGAAATTATTGAAAAGCCAATGAAAGCAAAAACAGTTAATGTCTGTTGTGGATTTTCAAAATAGCAATGCAATTTTTTGTGAATGGAGCTCGATAATGAGAGATGGTTAGAAACTTTTTGTAAAGTACATTGGAAGACATTCATGTGCAGAATGCAACATGCCACAGAGCAACGGAATCAATCGATCTTTTGAAAGAGAAGTTCAATAATCAAATGATGTTTTGAAGAACCGACTTGAATTGGTCATCAAGAGCATGTGATTCAATACCTTTGGATTTCTTCTTATGGGGTTTCTTGAAGAGTAAAGCTTATGCAGATAATCTTCAAACTATTCAACAGACAAATATCACATAATGAATCATTACCATGCGAAAAAGTTATCTAACATTTTTGATAAAAAACGGACAGCTAGCCGAGATAGCAGAGGAAGTCACTTGAACGTTATTTTCATTATAAAGCAAAACCAAAGATAGATAAATATTTTTCACAATTTATGCCTTTTGTTTAAAATTTGAAAAGATACCTTAAACTTGAACACTACCGATGATTCAGATTTCATAACTGATATCATCATGTTGTATACAAATTATCAGTTGAAACTTTGCTAGTCTCGATGAATAAGTTTTTAGCAAATTCTACCTTTATAATGTAACATCTGAGTTCAAATACCAACTTCTCACAATCGTTGCTCTTTTTAAAAATCTAAGCAAAACCACTCGGAGTTAAAAAATAAATTTACAAACGTGCCAATTTCCCAGAACCCAAAAAAATAAAATAAAAAAAATCAGCGCACGACATATGAGGGGGGGTGGTGGAAATCAGGGCATCACTTTGGAAAACCGCAAATTACAAATACAAACAATATCAATGACTTTATCAAATGTCAGCTGAAGACATAGAACAAAAAAACCAAAAAAATTACTTTTCAGCTTCATCTTCTCTTGCATATTAAATTTCCTTTCATTTAGGCAATTTTTCAATTCACTGATGTGGAAGAGAAATTTTTTTCAATTTCTTTTTAGAAAAAAAAAAATTTATACGCGGAATTGAAAATTAATCTGCAAAACACGAAAATGACAGCTTAAGCTAATAAGGGCAAGTTAGCAGAAAACGAAAAAAAAAAAAAACACAAACAAGTATACCCCCCCTAATAACAACAAAAACAAGAAGTACAACAAAAGCTATAGATAAATCTGTCATTTTTACTTAATTTTTTGTGGGGTGTAAGTTGTAAAGCGAAATGGAATCAGCTGAGTATTTGACAGTACATAGGGTGGTATGTAGGTTATGTGAAGCCTAAAAAGATGCAAACCTCTGATATTGATAAGATCTCTACTTAGACATTTGTTCCACTTGACTCTATGAAGAGTCCCCAATTGACATGAGTGGAGTTGGGGTAGTTTGCCCGCAAAGGTCGTTATAGGCACAAGCGAAGAACAGTGGTTGATGTGTGTGGGGAACACAAGAGCTGAATACAAATCCTTGGATACTTTTGTTTAGGTTTCAAGTACTTTGTGTGGGGGGGTGGGGGAAATAATTTTCATCAATAATGTTGTTTTTTTTGTTGTTGTTGTTATTGTGGTGCTATATTTTTTTTTTCTAAGTTTACACAAGAGGGTTTACTGATTTTTGATAACGTCTTTTGTTCCTCATCTTCTTGAACGTATTGTCGTAAATCCGATTTTTTTTCTGTTTTAAATTGGTTATGCTAAAAAATTCAACAAATTACTAAAAATTTAGCTCAAGCCTCAGATTAGTTTTGGCATTATGTTCAAAATTCGGAAGTTTGACCAATAAAATCCTTTGCAACCAGAACAATTTCCAATATTTTCCGTTAATTTCTTTAAAAGTCCGCAAATTATTTGATTTTTCTTGTTTCTCAAATCCATTGTTCTCTGTAATATATTTTCGGCAAAATTTTTTTTTTGTTTTAAAATTTTCGTACCTTTTTTTTATCTATTGCTTTTAGTCATTGTCCTTTTACATTAATTTCACAAAAATATTGCGTTTATTTACGCATCAAAGGATATTAAGTTAATTAATGAGAATTCTTTAAAAATTGAAATAATAAAAAAAAACTGACAAACAGATAAGAACAAAATTAATAATTCACCTTTAATCAAAAATTATTGTTTGAAAGTCGTAGCACCGCAAAAAAAAAAAAAAAAATTTGAAATAAAAATAAAAATATTTCAAAACCCATAACATCCCTCTAAAAGAACGCACCACACCAGCATCATCATCATACATCAAACATTTGTATGACATAGGGTACGCGTGCCCAAATCTTAGGGGTGAAGTATGGCGAGTGCAGCAAAATATTTAACGGTCACAATATCAAACCTGCCAAGTTACCTAATCAAAAAAAAAAAAAAAAAAAAAAAAATTATTAGCTGCTTTTTAACAGATAAATTAGCGCATTTTCCCCCCAAACAATTTAAAATTTTCCACGTTTTTTTCCTTTTTTTTTTGGCATTTTTGTGCTTTTTGTTAATTTATGAAAAACCGCTTAAGGTCAAATAGAACCCTAGTGATGTCGTTCTTGGCGTGGCGGTGGTGGTGGTGGTTTCCGGTATCTTATTTGTTCACTATACAATTTCCATTAAATTTTCCATATTGATTTAAGTTTTTTTTTTTTTTTGTGAAATTTGTAGAATTTTACTTTTTCATTTTTAATTTAAGTACTTTTTCTTGCCAATCAGTAATGCTGTTTAAAGGTAAAATCTTAATTGTAAATATAACCGTGGGCATAATGGCTTGAAGGCAATTTTGGCGGTGAGTTTGAACTTTACATTTCAACGCGCCCTCAAATTTAATTTTACATTTATATTTTGTAGAAATTCTGAATAAAATAAAATCTTGTTATAGTAGATTTTTTACATACAACACATGTATATCGGACCATACTTATTTTAAAAACGACTAGAGCGATTTTGAAGAACATATTTGACTTTGGGATTTAGTAAAAATGCAAACAAAATTGATATTAGATATGTTTCAGCTTACAGGGGCATGGTAATGCCCTAAATTTAAATTTAATGACGTCATAACTCGAAAACTATGCAAGATATTGCGATAAAATTTGGTAAACAGATGCAGATCATATATGTACATAATGGAAGTATGTGGTATGGAGCGACAAAACGAAGATCAACCGCCGTGGCCTAGATGGTGGAAGATATGTAAAACGTCCAGAAGGAACATACTTCCGTTTAATGAGCGGCCAACCGGCATGCGTCTTAGCAAACTATATGCAGCTATTCCTCTGCTTGACTGTCACCAATGGGTCCTTGCGTGAAATTCGTCCATGGAGCCCAGCCTCAACCAATTGACAAGCGAAAGTTTGCTAGGATATTTGTGGATCATATTGATCAATTATTTCGCGTTGGAGGTCTACAGCAGTCTTACGAGTATCCAATTTTTCCTTGTGCACAATCTGGCGATCCCTGTCCCCAGAATTCTTACGAGGTCTCTTTTCCGAGGAGCATTTTTTTTTTGTGTCATACTTATTGAAATGATCAAGTGCATTGAGTAATTTAGATGTTTTGCCATTGCCTTATATCTCATGGCCGCCTTTTGAAGCTCAACAATTGACTTACGATTGGCCGGTGTACAACTTTTGGCCACAACCCATGATTAAGGAAACGCTTATAAGCGAATTCGGTCAAAAAGCGTTTTAACAAGCAATTTCAAGATCACAATATCGTTTTTTGGTATCTTTTATCAAGTTTTTCTTTTATTTTTTTGAAAATTATTTTTTTGTTTCCAATTAGTTGACTCAGTCAAATCTGAGGTTTGAGCAGAAGATCTCTCATAAAAATTTTTATGCTATGAATTTGATTTTAATTATGTTTTTTTTAAAGCTTATATGTTCCACATTTATAATATCTATAAGTTTTCTGGTTTACATAGAAAACTAAATGAAAAAACTACCAATAACACAACGAAAGATTTCGTTTCCAATTAGTTGACAACAGCTGTACATATCTTGGATTATATTAAAAGAAGGCGGAATTTTAAAAGTAGGCGTGACACTTTAAAATAACTTAAGAACTTGATTCAAGTGTACTCAAAAACAGAACCTAGGATTTTCATAAAATTTTTAGAAATTGTGCCATTGATAGCAGTCATAAATACAATCAAAGTCGCTGTACTGGCGAAACTAAAGGGAGTGGCACTACCCACAATTTTTATAAAAGTTATAATAAGTAAACTGATAACGTAATCGTTTTGAAATTTAATATGGTAGATCTAAGTGCTATAAGATATTTATAAGCAATTAAAATTTTGGACTTGGCGGGTTATGATCCATTGAACATGAACTTGGTCTGTTTTGATTTCAAGGCGTTGGACCGGTTTTGAAAGCATGTTCATGGACTTGGCCGGTTTTGAAATCTATGCATCAAAAATAAATTAAAAAATTGTATTATTATTTCTGCCAACATTTTTTTTAATCCGAAAACATAGTAGAAAGATATCGCATGGTCTAGATTTTGATACATGAGAATATCTCAAAATTTAATTTTATTGGAATTGGCCGATTTTGCAACTGGACGCCTCAAATGTTAAATTTAGTGTACTATGAGAGTATTTCTAATAAAATTTGGTACAGAGATGTCGGTTGCTGTAAACTTTGAAAATAAATGGAATTCTACCGGATTGCATAAGTGGGCGTGGAACATTCCATATTAACAAAAAGTTGTAAGTTTTATTTTTAGTAAAGAAGCAATTGGTATGAAATTTAATGTAGGTTGTAGGTATATCAAAGTCAAAAGCGAGCGAAATGGCACCACTGGCCAGCAAGCCAAGAGTATTATTTATTTAAAGATATTTCTGGATCAAAATTGCGCTGAATTGTATCAGTAGGTGTGTTCTTGCTCTAAATTTTGTTAAATTTTTTATACGGATGCCGATTGCGATTATATATTATTAGAAAGTGGGCGTGGAATTTTTCGACATTTTTAAACAGTTTTCGACTTTTTCGATTTTTAAATTTTTTCTTCAAATTTTTTCAACCTTTCTCAGCTTTATTCGAACTTTTCAACCATTTCCAACTAATTTCGAGTTTTTTAACCCCTTTCTTCTTTTTTTCATTATTTTTTATAAGTAACATTTCTCAACTTTTTTCGAGATTTCCAACATCTTTAAGTTTTTTTTAGACTTTTCATATAGGCGAAGAGTATGCCAAATGATAGAGCTCAATGAGCCTAAATTGAATATTTAGGGTTGCCTTGCCAAAGATTGTCCCGATATCCGAAATGCCCGAATTTTAGCCAATTTTGTTGTTCTAATTAAAACTTTAGTACATAACAGCTCGAAATGCATGCCAAATGATAGAACTCGAAGAGGCCTAAATATAATACCTGGGATTGCATTGTTGAATCATGTCCCAAACATGGGATTTTACCGGTTTTTTGGGTCAATTTTCATTAATGAAGTTAACAGCTAGAAATTTGTGTCAAATGATAGCTATCGAAGAGCCTAAATAGAATATATAGGTTGCCTTGTCGAATCATGTCCAAAGCATTAGTTGACACCCGTTTTTGGAGTCTACTTTTCTTAAATGAGTGGCAACCCATGTTTGGGACAGGATTCGACAAGGCAACCCTATATTTTCTATTTAGGCTCTTCGATATTTATCATTGGGTATAAATTACAAGTTGATGTCTTCATTAATGAAAATTGACTCAAAAAATCGGTGAAAACCCATGATTGGGACAGGATTCAACAATGCAATCCCATGTATTATATTTAAGCCTCTTCTAGTTCTATAATTTGACATACATTTCGAGCTGTTATGTACTACAATTTTAATAGCACAACAAAATTGGCTCTTCAAATTTTCTTTCTGCCCATCAGCTTGTCCTGTAAGAACATTATTTGTTTAATTTAATTTCTCTGCAGATCCGGCAAAAATTGCTTAAAATATTCGATTTTCTTAATTTCTAACATCAAATTTAACTTTTTTAACACAGCTACATATTTAGCAATTCCATGTGCTATGTAGCACTACTGCACTAAAAATCTTGACGCATGAAATTGTGCTACACTAAAATTTTATATTCATAATTTTCATTGCAATAAAATTTAACATTTCACTAAAATGTTATGAGGAAAAACTTTTCGCATTGAACTCGCATGCAACAATTATTGTTATGATTATTTTCGTTTAATAATTGTGCTACTTACGTCTATTGGACGTATGAACGTGAAACAGTTTTAATTTATTTTTATGTGGAAAAGTTTTGCGTTGTTATATTTGAGGTGTTGTGTTTCATTGCTGAAACGTAGTATTGCGCTATTTATTGATTTTTATTGTTGTAAAACCAAATGAAGCCAGCTGTTTGACGCATGACTTCGTCATAGTAATCAAGTGCTTCTTGCTATTTACATTTAAAGAGCCATTTCATTAACAAGTCTAGTATGTTTTCATTATTTTTTCTTTTCTATATTTGTTGACATATAATAAATTATGTTAATTAGGCCAGGACACAGCGCCCATTTAATATGTCCTTTGATGCGCTTCTTGCAATTATTTAAGGTGCGGAATTTTTATGATTAGTTAATTAATTACGCTTATTTATTATACTTAAATATTCTATTACGCTGATTAAAGGCAATTTTAAAGACAAATTGTAGTTTGTTAAACTATAAAAATCCATGCGAATACGAGTAATACATCCGTTTGCAACTTTAGCGCTACCATTGTTAAATCCAATCAATACAATCGAACATTTTTTTTCCCCCAAAAAGAATTTGCATATCCTTTTATTGGCTTCCCCTTTTTTCAGTCGGTCAAATTTTGATTTATAGCTGCGTATCATCAAAGTGTCTATTGTCGAAATTTCTGTTGAGATTACAGATATCCTTTTCAAAAAGCACACATACACTCATATAAATACACATAAACACATACGCAAACAAACAGACATTTCTATGCAAAACAAGTGCCACTCATAAAATAATGGAATTGACTCTTTATAAGCAGATAAATACACTCAAAATATTAAAAAGAAAGTGGCATATCAATACACAGACACGCACCAATACAATACAGTCAGACAGTTAGTTACCCTGTTAGAATTGGGCATATGGGTGACCATTTGCTCGACCAATAATGAGTTTATTATAAAAATTTTTTTTCAATTCTCTAGAAGTCTATATTTCATAAGTTTTTGCTTTTTTATTATAAAAATATTTGCGATCTGAGGAACACAAATACTCGGTACTATATATTGCTTTGAAGGCAGATTTCTAAATAAAAACCACTACAATCTATGGTGCCATTTATTAAAAATTTGATCTCTTAAAAAAAAAATCATGTGCAGTTCACACGTGGTAGAAGTGAAACCCTTAAAAAGCTAAACTGCTATAGAATGAGACGAAAATGTTTTATTAAAATTATAAAATTATACAAAATTTAAAATAGCTACATCAACAAATGATATATCAAATTAAAGTACTCATCAAGCAGCATTCCCGAAAATTATCAGCTTCGAGATTGGTTAAAAAAAAGCTGAGATATAAGCGTAGAAAAATTTCCTATTTCTTACAAGCCTTGCCGTAGCGAGGAGAAAAAAATCTACTACTCTCTCATTGTAATTGTTATTGTTTCCCAACTATGCGTTGTTGTTATTTAAATACAAAAAGCAATAGCAAATTACAATGTGGGAGTGTAGTAGATTTTCTTCTTCTTGCTATGACAAGGATTTGGTCAGTGCATTTTTCTTGAAAAAATAGGAAATTTTTCCACGCTTATATCTCAGCTTTTGCTTAACCGATCTTGAAGCTGATAATTTTCTGGCACTCCGCTTGATGAGTACTCTAATTTGATAAATCATTTACTTCAGCTTTTCACAAAATAAAATTGTTTCATGTATAAAAAAGTAAAAAATAACATTTTCTTTTGGAAAAAGTTGATGACCATGTTTTTTTGGTCAGCAATACTAAGAAATAAAATTGTAAAAACTGAAATGGTTGTGTAGTTAAGTTTTGATGTTTTTTTGCTTGTTAAATTTTAAGTTAATTTCAACAAAAATCATCGACTTCCCGTTTAGTTCAGAAATTTTTGAATTCCTACCGACTTCACGGCCTTGACAATAAAAACCGGTCATAGCTATATATATAGAAAAGAGAAATTAACTACTTAGAAACCAATTAAATACGAATCGCCCAATTCTTTGAAGACAATGGAAGAAAAGTTAAAAAAATTTAAGGAAAAACCAGATACACACAAAGCTCTTTTTAGTTCTCTTAGCTCAAAGAAACTTTTAATTGAATTAAGCAAGGGTTGTACCCAAAAAAAAAAATACTCTCAAATAGCAGTGGGTGTGAAAAAAGGAAGTATTTTGGCGGGTTTTAAGACTTAATCAAAAGCAGTAGCGCCTAGAAGCACATAAATAGGTTGTACAACGATGCAAAAACGATCCATGTGTTGTACAACAAGGTTTTGTTGTACAACAGATTGGAGGTTCTGTACCTTGCACAAGTTTGATGAGGGTCTCTCTTACGACGACATCCTTAACTTATTCTCTACTGGGTAGCTACTGCATGACATCACTTAACAGCTAAAGAGTTTATCTACAGCGCGTAATCTTTATAGTATCATCATTCTAGTGGTGGCGTCAGCTTCAATGTACGCGTGTCGAATTTTTGGTATGAAATGCGATTTACAATCGAAGCAATGGAATCGAATCATAGGAAAAATGAGGAAATTTAACTACCCTCGCTGCTTCCGTTTTTTATAGTTTAACATAAACAAAAATAAAAATGGCAAATAAAAAGCATTTGCATATGACTGCCAGGATGTCTCGAATTCGAAATTTCCAAAAAAAAAGTCAAAATTTATAAAATCCACAGCTTTTTATGCAGCCGCCGCCGCTGGATTACTTTCTTGTTAATTTATGGCATTTTGGTATTGGCATGCCGAAATTCTATTTCGTCGGGGCTTAAGCGATGGGAAGGGAAGCGTATGTATGGATGGATGCCATTTCTTGGCTGGCCCTGGTTGTACGTAGTTTGATAAATATTTCTGCTGATTTTGCTCTATTGTACTATGTGTAGTCTATTGAATGTCGATGGCACTTCAGTGTTTGTGTGTGCATGTGTAAAAACCCATTGACAGCTTTAAATTTTCACATCATATTTCATGGTACATAAGAAAGGATTTTATTTTTGCATGCCATAAATACGACGAGTATAGTATATCCTTGTTTATTGAAAGTTATGAGCCGCGAATGATATATGAATGAATTTATTGGCTAAAATGTTGCATGTATTGGCCAAAAATTGAGTTTACTTGGAATTTAGTGAAAAATTTTTCGCAGGAATAAAGTAAGAGGAAAATGGAAAATATCTTGTGCTATTGTCTTATAGATACTTCTTGTTTAGAAAAAAGACAATTTAATGGAATATTTATTAATCCCAAACAATCGATGAAAGATGGTATTAAAATGTAAGTAGTTCCCATCTGACTAAAAATAAATTTGTATAAAAAAATTTCAGTTCCATCAATCAACTGAAAAACTTTAATGTCACCAAACTACATAAAGGCGAAGAAAAGTTTTCCCTACAGTTTGAAAATACATTTTGTAGAAAGTTAAAATAATAGGGTGATCCTTCGCAGTACAAAAAAAATTCAAACATTACAATTAATCACTGCACTGCACGTATACTGATGCAAATCGGCAGAGTTTCAATCCATTGAAAGCTAAAAAAGCTAATATAAATAAATAACACAAACCCACTTAAAAAGAAATATCTTTCCTCAGGAATCAATCTATTTCCATACCAGATTTCATCAAAATCATTCCATTAGTTTAGTTGTATAAACAGATTTTCTGGGTTGGGGCGTGGTACTTCCTACTCAAAAATAAATGCCGTATTTAATGGTATAATCTATATCCATACATAATTTTATTAAAATCGTTCTAATAGTTAAGCTATGAAAACACAAAAAAACAGCCATGACAGCGGTCCCGTTAGAGGCGATGCCACGCCTACTTAAAAAATGCAGAGATTTTAACACTCTTAGCATTCAAACTACCATTGCGTCGAATTACATCAAAGTCTGTTGTTTAGTTTAGCCAAAACGTATATTCGTGCAAGAGGCGTGGCATTGCCTACTATTGGAAACAAAATTACATTTGGCACTGCTCGTCTTCCTAACCTTTCCAACAAAACAAAATTATGTTGAACTGATTTGATGTATATGTTACCGGCCAAACTAGTTTTAGGCCAAACTAGTTACCGTTAAGCCTAAAGATATGCAAAGAAATCTTAATGCAAAAGCGCTCTGGCTAGTGAAAACTAAGGTAGTTGTGAAGTAAGATAATACAACTTATCAATGTGATTGAATACTTGGAAAGTGGGTAAGTGGACGGCTTTCGGCCGCGGCTCAGGATTACCATTCTCCAATATGTCCAACACCAGCTTCGCGGAGGCCTTCGGCCGCGGTTCAGTTTGTTTATAGTGCTTTTATATTTAAATTAAATTACATACTTTAGGGCATTCAAGTTAACTAGTTTGGCTTAGAAAAAACTGATTCATCCTAAAAACTAGTTTGGCCGGTAACATATATACAGATAGTTTTCATTTTGATTGCATTTAAAATGTTTTATTTTTATGGAAGATGCCACACCTACTGGCAGAAATCTACTAAGCTTTGGTATAATAAAGCTTAGAATATAGTTGTTCTACCATTAAGTTAAGTTTTATGACAGTTGCTTCAATAGTTTATTGAAAAATATTGTTTTGAAGTTTTGACTAGTGCCATGCCCACTGATGAAATCTCGCCCACTTTTAATGCAAAATTTTATGATTACTTACTTTTTGCTTGTAAGAAAGTTATCATGTCAACTGTTACTGCTACCGCCATTCTTAGCTTAGAGATACCATATACCAAGGAGACCTCTCATCTTAAATTTCATAAATTTTGTGGGCGGTACCATGCCGTTCAACAAATTGAGTTGACTGTATAGAATTTAAGTTTACATCAATCTCTGAAGTTTAGAATTAAATATTTTTTTAAAATCGTTGGCACCGCTTTCGAGCAATATTTAGTAAATTTTATTTTTAAATTTTTGAAATCACACACTTACTTTACGCCCATTTTTAATCCAGTGAATGGCGTTTATGGTCTGTTTTCAATCTAATATTAGCTTATATTTCTAGCTTAGCTTAGACTCTAAATCGTTCTAGATTTTGTGCTTATCTGAAAGATGCCACGCCTACTTCTTCAAACCATCTATTTTCAGTCTTCTGCTGACTTATTACACTATAAAGCTCTGATTCAAATTTCGTGAAAAATTATTTTGTAGTTACTAAGTTATTAAATTTTGTAGCGCATCCCACAAAATATTGTGACACGATAATGGACCTTAAGACAATTTGCATAATTTTATCCTTTAGATACGAAAACTATGTGGAAGTGTGCACCGATATCAACTTCCATTTTCATTTCTAAGGACCATCCAGTAATACATATTTGTTAGACATCACATATTTCAAGAGTTAATGAAAATTTCTAAAATGAAACCTCAATAAATCTATCACGCTTCTACGCTAAAGTTGGCAATAAGATGCATCTCTAAAATTAATCGTAAAAATGTCTGAGCAACTAAATGCCGACTGAATATAGAATAAGATTCAATTGAAATATCTCCAAAATAACAACAGAAATATAAAATTCAATCAACCAAAGTGCTGCCAAATATTTTTAAAAATGAACTGCTTTGCCTTCCTTTGCACTGCACACACACAGACACACAAACACCCTCGCAATGAAATACCACAATTTATATCCTTTCTGCTTTTATTTGTCTTGTCATATTTCGCGACATTTTTTCATATCAATGAAGCAATTTGCATGCATGACAATTGTCATTACATATTTTTAGGCGCATAAAAAGATGGCTCAATATTGAAATTGACAATCGTTTTGTCAGCCAACGAACAACCAAATAAACGAAAATCATGAAAAACGCGTGCCGCCAAAAAATATGCAAAGAAATTTTTTTCAACAAAAAAAAAAAAAAAAAATGAAAATGAAGTAAAAAATTCATGCTATCAGAGAGTTAAAGGAAAAAGGACTTTGAATACTAAGGATATGAAAAAGAAAAAAACTATAAAGTACAATAAAACGGAAGTAGAGCAGATAAAAGCAGCAATGCTGAAAATATGCCATCAAATGAATGTGATGTGGAAATGGAAAATATCAATGGCGTCAATATTGGGGAAAACGAACCCTTTTTGTTTTTTTAATTGAAAATTTTATGATTTATGTTAAGTATGCGTATTTGATTCTGGAGACTAAAATTGTATGTACGTACTTGCTTTTACTTAAGCATATAGTTTTTCTTAAGAGCAGAGAAGTTCAACTATTCAATTTTCATTTTAACACCATTAGTTTTGTTATATAGACTAAGTACTTTCCTCATTTCCAACTTCCTTTGATTTCTTAGTCATTATCAGATTCTTCTTCTGCGTCTTTTATCTCTTGCCGGAGCATGAGACCGATTACCAGCTTAAGACATACATATTCATAAGCGGCGAGATAGACCATTCATTTCAGCATCACAAATGCATTAAAAGCTGCCAAAGACATCATAAATAAATATTAGTCCCCAACAATTCGAATATGCTGTAATGAACGTACATCAATAACTTGTGGGTGTTAATGCGTATATTATACACACACACATACACACACACACACACACACACACACACACAAGCACTTACTTAACTCCTCTTCATGCCAAATCAGTAGTAGTATTTTATTCCTTTTATGAAAAAATATTTTAATGACCCCAATCGAAGTGAAATACTTAGAAACTTCAAAGCTGTTGAAGTAGCAAAGTCCCATTTTCATATTTTCATCTGTTGTTTTTTCTTCTTGGTTTTTGCCCTGTTACTTTTTGCAATAATTTATAGTTTCCACTTTTCCAGCTAATGGTCGGTCGATTTTAGTCATTAGTCCTGCAGCAATCGTCGATGTTCCTGAGGGTGAGCAATATAAAAAAAACTTTTTTGGCAATAATTACTCATTTATATCTGGCGAAAGATATCATGTTGTTGCTGGGCTTGGCATAAAGACAACCGGCACATAATTATGCAAAAGCATATGAAATCGATAATCTGTATGTCAATAAATTAAAGAATACTTTTTGGCTGCATGCCTTTTATGTTTTTGCATTATTGCTGTTTTGTTGAAGTTTTATGAATATTTAATGTTTTATTGCTGTACTTTCTTTTATGTTTATGGCCAGAATTAGCACATTGAAATGACGTAATTAGATATAGAATGCCGATAGTTAATTTAGATTTTCACAAGCATGTAGAAGTAGTGGCGGAAATTTTTGTTTATGTTCAAGAAGTTCTTCATCTGGCTAACCTGAGAAGATGATGAATTATACTTGAAAGTCTGAAATGCAGAACTCAGCAGCTTCATCTAAACAACATTTGAATACAAAACATTTAAGATGAAATAACATACCTTTTGGAACAGTTAAAGCTCAAGTAACATAGCTGAAGAGCACTAATCATTTCCGATGAGAAATTATTGAGCTCAGGCCCAGTAGCGTCAAACGAAAATGTCAGGAATTAGGTGGCCAACCAATGCCTTGCCCGTTGTTAAATGTCCACGCATTTAATCGACCTATCGCCTCTACAAATCTGAGCGCATCCTCGTGATGGCAGTCTATTTCCTGCGCGTGGTTGTAACCAGTTTGATTGATGACTGAAATGTATTTTCTTTGTCCTAGAGGTAACCTACTGGTTGAAATTCAACCTTCATAGTGACAATGCAAAAAAGCTCAGTACCATTTAACCTGATTAAGTGTCATCGCTTCTAAAAATAAAAATTATAGTATCATGTTGCCCAATCCTTATCTATTCCTTTAGTTTCAAACAATCTCCATACGAAATTTCATCAAAATCGGTTCATTGACTTAGCTGTGAAAGCAAACTTTTCGCTTAAGGGCGTGGCAACGCCTCTTTAAAACAAATATCTTTCTTTAGGGTTCAGTCCATCTTCATACCGAGTTTCATAGAAATCGGTCTGTTGATTTAACTATTAAAAAAACATATTTCCTAAATAGGGGTGTGGCGCCGCCCATTAAAAACTATATTTTTTTCTCGCGGTTTAGTCTGTCTCTGTTGAAAATTTTATAAAAACGGGTCAGTTAGATAAACAGGGAAAATGTATTTTTATGTTATGGGCGTGGCACAGCCACTAACACACATATATCTTTACTCAGAAACGAATATATGTATATTCATAAAAATCTATATCCATGCCCAGGGAAGCGTTTTTTCTAATTTGGAGGTATGCCACGCCCACTGAAAGAACACAGAGCTTTTGACAGAGCTCCTTCCTTACGATTCAATCTATTTCCTTTGTAAATTCGTCGAAATCGGTCCATTTTCCGGTATTTTCCTGTTACAGGCGTGGCATCGCCCACTTTTGAAATCTGTCCTTCGTAATCGGTCCATTAGCTTAGCCGTGGAAACAAATTTTCCTTAAAATCGAGTTTTTTTCATTTTACTGCGCATCAGTCACATCGAGCCTCTGACGGCAATATAAAAGTCTCCACTCTGAAAATTTTGTGTCTACCAAAACACACTTCGACGACTATTTTGGGACCGGATGAGAGAAAAAATTTTGGGGCCCACGATATGAAAGCTAAAAAAAAAGTAATTGAAAAAAAAAAATCATACTGCGCATGCGCAAACATTTTTTTAACCGCGAGGAAAATATTTTTCAGGAAACAAGAATCAACTTCTTTCCTGTTCATCAAGTCATAAAAATGTCTGAAAATTAAGGAAAAACGGGAAAATCTGCCCAACATTTTATGAAATTTTCCGATCACATTCAAGTCTTTTTCGAGTCCTCTGACCTTTTAAAATGCGCTCATTTTCTGATCATAAATGATACTTTTGTTGGGAAAAAATGGTACCCTATCCGCGATTCTTCTTCAAGAGTCCTTTATGACGCGTTTTTCTGATCAGTTTTGACTAATTTTCGAGTCATATTTTAGTCATATATCTTATCACATGCGAGTCTTTTTCGAGTCATATTTTAGTCATATTTCTAAGCATTTGTGAGTCTTTTTCGAGTCATATTTTAGTCATATATCTTATCACTTGCAAGTTTTTTTCGAGTCATACGAGTATTTCTAATCTTTTGCGAGTCTTTTTTGAGTCATATTTCTAATTATTTGCGAGTCATATGACTTAAAATTTTTCGCATTCACGTTCCTTCGCGTGTCCTTGCCGTTCTTTTCATCATCATCAGCATAATTTTACTTATTGTAAAAGTATTTATATATTATCTACTTCTAGTAAAGTTATTATAAACTACAGAACACAATCCAATATAAATTTTCAAGAATAAGTTCTAAAGCCATATTCGAATCATTACGCAGATCAAAAACTCATGATGTTGTTACTGTTTTCCTGTGCAATCAGTTTTAGATCATTGGGTAGATCGGAATTTGATTTTTGAAATTTGTTTTTTTATTTTTTTTTCTCAGCTATTATTTGTAATCACTTTTTGGTCATAAATAGTAGTCAAAAATGACTCGTATAGGGGATTGAAAAAAAAAAAATTATCATCTAAATGCTCGGTGAGTGTCTATCCAATAATTTGCTTAGAGGATATCAGGGGTTTGGCGCAAGCAATTGGCGTGAACATGTAGGTGGGTCATCGCAAGCTATTGAAGAACAATTTTTCCGGGTAAGAAGTCGTTTCACATGCCCCATATAGATTACTGACTGCCTTCAGTATGTCAGAATGTCAGTTAAGTCAACTTTCAGTGATTGTTTAGCAGAGATAATGATATCCAAAGCTAATAGCGTATTTCATAACTTTCCTATAGTACGTTATCGATTAGTATCGTGATTCAGTTCTCGGACTATTATCAGCAAAAATTTATCTAGCAAATACATATAAACTTTAGCCAACAAACGCTATGGATGTATTAAAAATGAGCAGGCGTTACGTTAACCAAAAAAGAGCACTTTACATTTTATCGGTAAAAGAAAAGCTTTTTATATTCAATAGCGACAGCTGAAATACAAAAAAACAACAACTCATTTGGCGTATTTTTTAATGACGCTGCATTATACCATAGATTTATTATTAAAACCAAACGACAACAGACCAACTCTTCGCCGTTATATTGGCAAGCGAAAGGCGAAAATAAATCATTTTGGCCAGAACATTGGTGATATAATGCGGATAGCGGATAGCGGAAAGAGTACAGGTGGGCTGACTGAGGTAACAAATTCAGCCAAAACTGTAGCATTAAATTCCAATGACGCCAAACATTTCATGTTAAATAAATTTGAATTTGAATGTGGTCGCGTGTTGTGGTCGTTTCGATTGACCATTTTATTAGAAATTCCCATTCATTTTTCTTCTACTGTTATTTTTGCCTACCAACTTGCTCGCGAACAATAAATATGATGACTGATTGTTGTTGTTATTGTTGGCAGTTAACGGGTTAGGGTCAATAGAGCGACTGCAGGCCGTTCAGAGCTGTAGAGATTTTGATATGCAGATTAGGAATTTTTATTTGTTTTAACGATAAGTCATGCGAATCATGCAAATTCTGGACAGGAAATGAGTGACTAGGGAGAATGTAGTTTAGTGAACTGGATGTGTTAAGTGGTACCAACACAGTAACAGTTCCAATGGAAACTGAGTCGCTTGAAGCCATGTGCTTACTTAACACTAAATATCTAAAGTGATTATGTTTCTTTAAATGAGACTACAACTTTCAATGGGCAACGGTCCCCAAAAGCTTTACCGGCAACTCCACATGCACCAATCGTCCTGTTGCCTGCCATATTTCAATCGCTCGTCATTCATCAAGCGCGCGTTTCCGTTTCGCTGGTGCACGAACGCCGCCGCCACTGCCGTGTGTGTGTAGTGATGATGCAGGCTATCGATAAAAATCCACCAAAACTATGTGGTATGCGGTAGTTCCATTGAAGCCTACAAGTGGGCGGCGCTGGGCGTTAAATCTGCTTTAATGACAATTTTATCGATAATGTTCGTGTATTCGATTTGCATTGCTCCCGCTCCTTTCGCTTTTTTTTTTTGTCACAAATTCCGCGTTTTTTGTTTTGATTCCGTTCCCTTTGTTTTTCAGCTTATGCTTGTACTTTGCGCTAGAAATTATGAGCGATCAACACGCTAAGCTAAAGCGTAGCGAAATGCCACAACAAATCGCAGCGCAATGGCAACATTAGCCAGTGGCAGCAGCAGCCATAATGTAGACACAACAACAGCAAAAACAAATATCGGTTGACGTTAACGAAGTTTAATTCGATTGTTTTAGATTTCGAACTCTGATTTGAATTAAGAATTCCACTAAACTTTCGGTGGGCTGGCATGGGCGTGTTTGGGAGTCGCTGCCGCATGACATTAAAAATTCAAAAACTTTGTTAGTTTTATTTATTGGCAATTTAATGCCACAAACTGCAGTCAATGCACCGGAAACATTGCGGAGAGGGATGGGGGTGGGAGCCACAATTAAATGTGGCTGTCTGTGTGCACGATATCTTCGATCTTAGTTTGTGGAATTTCGCTACAATTCTGGTTTGACACGATTTTTATAATTTTTTTACGTATTCACAGATTATATAAGTAAGCAATTGTATGGGGTGATTAGAAAGTTAACGATAGGGTCTAACAAAAAAATGAATGCTAGCTAAGGAAGAGAGAGTAAAAAGCGCTCTCTGTACTGCAAAAGTGCGCAAGGACGAGCGGTCTGAGTAAAACGAAACCCGCGCTGTTCATTTGAAAACAAAAAGTCTCCGCTTATCATTCCTAAACGCTTCAAGCTTTCTTAGAAGACTAAGTTGGAATGAATGAAATATATGAATACTCTATACATTTGGCTAAATGTTAGATCCACTAGATTTATAGAGAAGTTGTTCAGTTTACACTTGTCGACAGTGTTCTAGTAATGTAAAACGGAACTTGTCAGAGGTCCAACTTCTTCAATCTGATCAAAAGTAAAGGCTAGCTTTCTTAGAAATTGTAAGCTCTCGAGATTCTTACCAGAAGCTTCCTGTAATGATATCATTTTCATCCTTTTTTCTTCGATTGTTGAAAAAAAATTTTTCAAAAGGGGCTGAAATCGATCTCTTTTGGGAACCGTGACCATCCCTTGTGATGTTCAAATTCCTCTTTTCATCTATAAGTGAAAACAAAATTTTTCGAAAATGTGCCGAAATGGGGAATTTTGGAACCCGGGACCACTTCTGGTGATGTCCAAATTCTATTTTCAACCTCTTTTCATCGATGAGTGGAAAACAAAACACAGGATCAGGGACACTCCCTGGTCAAAGCCCATTGTTTAGAAGAAAATGTTCGAAAATGAAACGAAATCGGGCACCTTTGAAATCCGGGACAACTGCTGGAGATGAGCAAAATCTATTTTTGACCTCATTCCATCGATTGGTGAAAAATAAAACACAGGAACAGGGATTACCCTAGCCAAAATCTATTGTTTAGAACAGTGATGGGCACATAGTGGCTCTATTTGCTCTCATTACTCTCACCGTTATTCGACGCACAAGCAAGCGAAAAAAAATTCGCAGAATTTCAACGCTATCGAGGCACAGCGTTGACTTGAATTTAAATGAAAACAAAAACAATACGCAAAAACGACGGCTCCGCATTGTGTCTTAACGAATAGTTTTTGTTTGTAGTGCAATTTGGTTTTTTTTGTGCTAATGGCAAATTTGGAAATGAAAGTAAAAAAAAAACTTTAAAATTTCGTTTGTTGTTGCTTGATGTTGTTGTTCTGCTCTTTTGTTAGATTTCTATGCCCACCGCTGGATTAGAATAAAAATGTTTGAAAATGGACCGAAATCGGAGACCTTTGGCACCCGGTACTATGGCTGGTGATTGCTTAAGCTCATTTACGACCTCTTTCTCTCGATTGGTGTTACACAACATTATTTGATAATGGGCAGAAATCGAGCTGTTTTGAAACCCGGGATCACCCCTCGTGATGTCCAAACTTAGTTTTCGACCTCCTTCCATCGATTGGTGACAGAAAAACACAGGACCAGAGACTAACCCTGGTGAAAATCAATAGTTTAAAAAATAAAGTTTTCCAAAAATGTACCGAAATGGGGCATCTTTGAGACTCGGTACCATCCCTGGTGATTGCTAAAGCTCATTTACGACCTCTTTCCATCGATTGGTGGAAAACTAAGTTTTTTGAAAATGGGCCGAAGTCGAGATCTTTTGAGACCCGGGACTATTCCTGGTGATATCCGAATTATGTTTTCGACCTCTTTTCATCGATTGACGTAAGCAAATACACCAAAATCAGGTACCTCTTTCCATCGATAAGTGAAAAAAAAGTTCGAAAATGGACTGAAATCTGACACCTTAGTGACCCGGAACCACCTTCACCCTTTGATTGACACAAAAAAAGTTTTCAAAAATGGGAGACTGAACATTCATTCAAAACAACGTAAAAGAATATTTTCTCCAAACAATTTTTCCCGAACAATTTCTTATGCATAATAGTTATTAACTAACGTAAAAGATATTTATTGAAAAAAATAATAATTATTAGCAATTAATGTAATATTTTTTACCAATAATTATTAAAAAGTATTTTTTTGGACAAAAAAGTTATATTATCAATTATTCCAATAACTATTAAAGTTTCCACCAAAACATTATTTACTTTATTAAAGCATATAAAAATTGAGTACTCTTTCTTCTTTTTACATTATTAAGATTTAGTCTTAAAGTTAAGTAGCTAAAAAGCCATATGGTTAGAGTAGCTAAGCTCAATTAAAGTTATAAGTTCAAAGGATCATATATCGAGTTAACTCAAACTTATTTTTTATTCTTCTTTCGAAAAACAACTTTCATGAAGTTTTTCGTACTCCTCTAAATATGCTAGTTTATTTTATATAAAAAGTTCTATTAATGAATGCAAAAGTAATGCGCTACGCAATAAATGTCATTCAATATTAAAGGCTAAGCAAAATAATGTTGACTAAATATCCGTCAAAACTCAACGCCACTTCCTCGCATGCATATCTGTACGAAATTCCCTTAACCAATTACCCAATTTCTGTGAAAATTCTTTTACTTAAAAATAATTTAACACATTTAGTAAAATAATTGTGGCTAATACAAAGTTACGAAATACAACCAACACACAGAAGTGTTGTAGCATAGCGTGTCGAATTCACATATCATTGAGCCGCATAAAAGCGATTAATAATAATTCATTGCATATTTTTCGGCGGTTATGAAAGAAATTACCTCATTAATTGAGTAAAATGGTTGCGGTTGTAATTAAGACGCTTGGGAAAAGTTTTATCAGCTCAATAAAACATATGGTAGAATATTTTAACTAAAGCCAAGCGATGGAACTTTAATTTTAGCCAAATTTTGTTGAGGTTTAAGTGAAGTAAAAAACATAGCTTCAATATTTTAAAAAATTCTTATCGTATTAATTAAATTTTCATTTAAAATCAGTAATAAATCATTATTCTGTCTGCTGTTGTATCAGTTGTATTTGCAAATAGAGTGGGCAGAGTTTTCTTCAAAATAAAAAACTTGGTCAATTAAAGTTATTCACAATAATAGAGAGAAGGATCAAATAAAAAGCATAGTAAGTAACCGAATAGAGAGGCGAAAATAATGAAGGTGTGATATTCTTAATTCGTGTTGATCGAAAACCGGAACTTTCAAAATCGATATATAAATAGGCGCTGAAAAGACGGTCCTAGTTCTTTTTAACTGCCAAAACACAACATAATCGCTTGAACTATGGTTTTTTTGAATGAAGAGCAGTGCAGAATGTAATTTTTATTCCAATAGTAGGAGTGGACACACCCTTAACAGAAAAATACGTTCTTATTCACCGATTTTGATGAAATTTAATTTGGAGATAGATTGAACTTTAAAGAAGTGGAAAAAAATTGTGTATTCTATTATAGTGGGCGTGGGATGGCCTCTTATAGGAAAATACGTTTTCATTGCTAAAGTAACCGACCAATTTTGATGAAATTCTATGTAAAGATAGTCTTTAATGGGCGGGGCCACGTCTCTAACCAAAAAATATGTTTTCACATTTAAACTAATGGACCGATTTGATGAAATTTGGAATGGGGATAGATGGAACCCTGAAGAAAGGTAATCGTTTTTATGTGGGCGGTGCCACGCCTATTACAGTCTTATAGTTTAACTAAGTAGCTAAATTTGATGAAATTTGGTATGGTTATAGAATAAGCCCCAAAGAAAGAATAAAAATATGGATAGGACACCACGATGCCATGATTTTTATTTTAGGGAGCGATGACATTTTATCAGGCAAAATTGTTTGTATTGTCACTATGAAGGTTGAATTTCAAGCAGTGGGCGTAAGTGAGCCTGCTCATTCAAGTCCGCGCTGATTAGCCGAATTCGACTCCATTGATTTGAAACTTTAGTCATGATGTCAAAACAGTACAGATTTTCTAACATCAGATATATTTTTTGAGTTAAGGCAAATGTTTCTTTGCAAAATTCCCACATTTTGCACATTTCTTCGACACTTCGATTTGTACTCCTTCGAAATCATATTATGTACTTTCCTTTGCTACAACTTTATGACATCGATAAAATTGCTAATACCTTACATGTAACACGAGTAGTAATATAAAATGAAAACCTTGTACTTTTTCATTACTTTTCTCCTAGCGTAACCAACGACAACAACAACAGCCTGGTGATCCCATCCCCCAGATTGCGCTATTAATTTCTTTGCGTGGCCACTGTCCGAAATCTATATTTACGATTATTGAAGTTTATGACGGAGCAATTTGGTATCGTTTTGCGTCATCCATTCCATTCCATTTTCATCTTCATCTTAGAACATGCCTTGGCCAGCTGTATTGTCCGTTGCCCCACGTTGTCATATCCCAATAAATGAATAAATGAACGTACGCAGAAATTAGCTGCTTCCGTGCATCACGTGGTACGATGTTTCGTTGATGGTGATGGTGGTGGTGGTGTTCCACCCGTTCGTTGAAAGCGAGAGCCAGAGCCATAAAAGTGAAAGTGAAATGTGAAATTACAGTTGTCCTGTGTGTCATCAACTCATCATCATCATTATCTACGATGTCGGCTTTTGCTCCTGTGTTCCATTTTTGCGTAATACGTAAAGATATCAACTGCAACAGCATGGTTTTTATAGTTTTAATGAGCGCAAAAGGACAATGTTTGAGTTAATGCTGCCAGTTGGTCGTATATACTATATATTTTTTGAGGGGAGAAGGGAGGCCCAATGAATTTTACGAGGCGTATAACTATCAATGGATGGAGTTGCGAGTAGTTCACGTTGAAAGCTACCAAGGTAATGCCTGACATGGGTATCGTTTGAAGAATAATTAGAATGGTAGTAAAGAAAAAGGTTAACACGTGGACTTTTATTATATTGGTTTACAGACTTACTCTAACAAAATTCTCTATTCATTTCATAAGTTTCTTTATATGCCTCATCAAAAAAAAACAACAACATGAAAACAAATTTCTATCTCAAACGTTTTCAGCGCATAGCTATTTTCATACCAATAAATGCAAAACATTCATTCCCAGAGCCGCTGAGCACCCACATTAAGTGAAAGCGCTTAAAATTCAATTAACCGTAAAATCACTTGCAATTTGCGAATATCAACACCATGAAACAACAATCAAAATTAATCCCTCCTGTCCATAGAGATAATCCAAATACGACTACAATGTAGTAACCCTTTTTTCGCATGTGGTCGCTGTTACATTCGCCGTGTTTGCCGCCCTCTGGACGCAGTTTCATATGCAACAGCGCAGACAAACGCATTCAGTGGAATTCACACGCAAAAAAAAGTTGGGGGGGGGGGGGGGGGGCGGAGGGGCGAGGGAAGCTGCTTGGAAGTGTAGGCTATGACCAGGTATTAACCTCGGTTTAATGTTTAACAGCACCGCATGCCAAAACATGGCCAAAAGGCCAACAGTTTGCCGTGTTCGCCAACAACAACAGCAACAGAAAAAAGTGTATCCACTGTACAAATATGCCGCACTGATCATCACTTGCCACCCTTGCCCACCCACACTTTGATTAACATATGCAACACTGATGCGCACCCCTTTTTTTATTGCTGCAATAAAATGGGCAACACAAAAAAAAAATTTTGAAAAAAATTCAATGCAGGACTTATTTTTACAAAAGCTTTGAATTTTTTCTCGTCCTTATGTTGGCAGTAATGTCGAACAACATTTTTTTTACGCGCTACATGAAAATCCGTTTGGCAAACAGACGAATTAAACTGATGACGATGATGACTAAGAGGTGGCACAGCAATGCAGAATGGTACCAGACAAAGCTCGGAAAGAATGGCAATGAGGAGAACGATGTAGAATTGTCATAAAAATGGGCAATTAAAATTACAAATTAAACGTTTATTATAATGCAATCAGCAAAAAAATGTTGCTTGAAGTGTGACATAAGAAAGTGAGTGTTTCTTGCAGGTCTCACTATTACTTCGATTTCAGGGGAACAAATTGAAAGTTCGATTCTGATAAGGAAATATGTAGATTTCTCGGAAACGCACTGAACTTCTATACAACGCATTTGACATTTCATAGATGAAGATGCAGGCTTTTGAAAATTAACCATCTTCGTTAAGTTTACTCTCCTTTGCACTTCATGACCGGTGCCGTTCGGCATTTCCTCTCTACAATTATGTTTTGATTGTTATCCAAGAAAATACTGAGTTAACCCTTTGACGACCGCTCCTAAAACTCATGAAAATTTTCAAATATGATATCGAATGCGTGTTCAACGACCCCAAATAACTAAACAAAAGTGTCCCGAAAAAATGTGTATTTTACCTGCATAGGTGTAAAAAATCGCGGGACCTATGTGTCCCAATGGTCTTCAAAGGCGAAGATCGACTATTTTCTCAAATTGGCAGTACGCAAACGCACTCTACTACGAGTTTATAACGATGACTGAAAAATTTTATTGCTCATCGATTTTGTGGAATTTTATCGAATATCGGCGAGATTCTTCCTTTTTTTTTGTTCGTGCTTTCGTAATATTGTCATCTCCTTTTGGAGATGCACAATGCAGAGATTGCGCTGTTTCCTCACAGAAAGAGGAATACGAAGGATAGCGATGATGATGACTTGGACTGTAGAGAAATTGATTTTTTTGAAGAGGACGCTGTCTACAGCCCAGAAAAGAAATCGAAATCAATGTTGTACTTGCTGGGAATGAACAATCATCGATTAGTAACTTTCAAGCGGAAAAAGCGAAGGATGTTACGCTCTTCTGACACTCACCGATCCAGATTTTTATTACGGGTTGGAAGTTACGGCACCCCACAGCGATGTTCCGAGAATTTAACAAGTATTCAGTGCAGTTCCCAACTTTGATACGATGCTCAAATTGGTTAAGCATTATTCTCAAATATATGCTGAATAAAGAGGCATTGTTTTCTTAATGTCTTTGGCTACATGGAGAACATAACATCAAGAAGCAGCATCTGAACGATGAACCGATTTCATGGGGAATCAAATTGTGGGGAGAGAGAGGTATTAGAGTCTAAGTTACTTCGCATTAACATGGCGACTTCCACTGCGTTGTGGCTTTCATGATGGAATGGATAAACGTGCCACATTTTTTGGGTCTAATTTTTTACCTTCACTTGAATCGATCAACGTAAAGCGAACAAGGCAAGAACCGTCGAAAAAATGCTATTTGTGTCTTCTGGAAAAAACTATTTTACTTCACCAATGATCGAACATTTTTTCGAAATCAAAATTTTTCATCGAAAATTTTAGCAAATTTGTTTTTGTGCCAAATAAATCAACTCGTCAAAAAAATTAGAATATGTTACTGACCATTGGAACAATGGGATTGGGTGATAGCGCAGGTGTTCAAAGTGAACCAAATTTTTTTTGTTTTGTTGGCAAGAGGAAAGTCGCCCGCAACTTCTTGAAAGATCTTGGATCTTTAGCTCTGCCCATCCCCAAAATATTTCAACCAGAAGAAGGGGGAGAACAAGTAGAGATTTTTCGACTTTGGGGTAGTCTAGTAGGCAAAGGGTTAACTAAGTCTACCCTTAAATATAAGGTACTTTCTGGAAGCTACATTTATTCTTTATTTAGCAAAATCTATCTTACAGTTTTTCCAGGAAAAATTTGAAGTGGTCGTCTGGAGGGTTAGGGCAAAACTAAGCGACATTATTTTTTAATTTTTATTTATAATGCACAACGACGTAGTAAGTTAATTTTACGAGGTGTCTTTCGAAAGACACATTTATCAAATGAAATGTAAAATTAAGAGACTATTACTTAATAATTTTCAGAAAAAATTTTCTATAAAAAGTATCATAAGTCTTATGCTGGAAAATATTTAAAAATAACAAATTTAAAATTCATAGCTGTTTATATTATTCTTGCATTAAAAATCAATAAAAAATGCATTATAATTTAAAGTTGACCTACTTAAAGACTCCAACAGCCAGATAGCATTCAAAACTAATAACCACCAACGAACTTCTTTCCTTTCGTAACCACGAATATTTTTGTGGTAAAAAAAAAATTAATCCAATATTTACCCAATGCAATTCCATTAAGGTCATTGAATACTTAAATACTTGCAAAAAAAAAATACACTCCCCTCAAGCAATAGTATTATCCCAGCAACTTCTGCTCCCACCCCACCTATCAACATCATCATTATTTATCGGCCGACTAGCGTCTTTGCGAAATACATCAAAGTTGCTTCATCTGCTCAAAAAGTGATTTTTCTTCTTGATCTGAGCCATAGTACACTGGCGTATATTAACACCATAAAATATGGTATGTTATATCCTTATATCATGCCACAACCATGCGTGTGTGTATGTGCGGATTTTTTCCATTTTGGCTTCGAAATTCCTTGCAATTCAATCATTAATAAAGCTTTGGGCAAAAGTTCTTCGTTAAAATTGTTCTTGATGCGATATGTTGGCATAAGCAGCGCAACCCACCCCTTAATTCGATGTTTTCTATTCAGTTTCTTTTGCATTATCCTGTTAATATTGTCATTATCCTGGCACTTTGTTGTGTGTGTGGGTGAATGTAATAAATGCATTGAACGCTAACATTTTGTTTTCAACGTGATATCTATCCCAGTACTATAGACTACAATACTTGAATTTCTTTTGTCTGGCTGACTGGATGTCTGTCTGTCTGTCTTACCTTGTAAATCTGTCGCTTTCCGGTATTTCATGTATGTTTGCAATGTTTGTCTATTTATTTATATCATTACTTTGTTTATTTAGAGTTTGTCTGTCGGTCCTGGCCTGCCTGCCTGTTTGAATGCTCCTTTGATTTTGTTCGACTATGTGGTGTTCTGCAAAATTTTATGAAAAGACGAATAGATATTTTCCTCAAGGTAAGTACTTTGGTATGTTTGGAATTTACTTAATTTCGTTGATAATATTTTATTATTAGATTGAGTAAAGATTTTTGTGCAGCTAATGACAGAAGATGTATTGACTTGAGAGAATAAGATGTAAATATTTTGTGAATGTTATGAAAAATTTAGTAAAAACTTGAATTATCTTGGGAATGCAACAACTTCAGTGAAATGTGAAATGAAATTCAAACTGAAATATAGCATAATATATAATTATATGCTACTGAAAATAATCAATTCCCTCAAGCCTATGAAAAGACACTCTATCGAAAGCAATTTCTTCAAAAACAATTATCCTATTAATACAAAAGTTTTAAAATTTTACTCACGTTTCGCCATGTCACATACACATTTAACTGTCCCCTCGCTGGTTTGTCCGTCTGGTTGTCTATTTATTTGATTGTTCAACTGTCAAGCATTATAATTTTTCTTCTAAAATTTCGATATAATCCATCAAATTCATATAGCCATATAAAAACCGAGAGAGTGAGATGGAGAAAGAAATCATCTCATTTCCGCACTATGAAATCCAAATGTACCTTAACTATTCAACCAACCACACATACCGAACGGTGCACAGCCTCCTCCTCCTCCTCCTCCGCCATTTCATTGCCAAACCAACTATGGACCATATCGAATGACATCTACGTAGCTAATGGTTCTAATAGAATAACCAACAAATATTGTGCGCTAAAGAAAAAATACCATAACCAAAATAAAATTCATATTCATGCAGAATATTAAAATCCTTTGAAAAAATAAGGCACTTTCACGAATTATACACAAAAACAAAGATACTATACATTCGTTGTTGGAGTTCAAGTTGTGTGCAAATAATAAATATTAATGACAACCAAAGACAGCAACAACACTGGTGTATATGACACATTCGATGGCAACAAATGACAAACGTACGTTGACATCTATAAATCCAAATTTTCATATATGAAATATAGACATAAAAGCAAGGACTATGAGCTCAGTGTTTCTTGGAAAACGAAAGGACATTGCATCAACGTAACATTGTTTTTTTTTATGATTTGCTTGTGATGAGTGAAGAGGGAAGGTAAAGGAATGTGTACCTTTATGGAAAATCATTTTTCATATTTGGCTCATAAGTGAAAAAAGATGTAAATAAATTAAACCCAGTGAGAAAAAGTGACACATGGCAGGTGACTTGGGGTGCTGAAGATGCCAAAAAATATGCTCACTTTAGACGTCTGCTGCTGTACCTCAAAAACCGACAAGAATATAGCAGAGTTCGAAGACTTTAACAACTTAGTGCTTGAATTTTCTTATAATTCGATGATTTCTCACCGGGTACTTTGACAGTTGTAGGTAGGCTTGTCTCTAATCGATTGACTGTCGTTTGAAGGATCTTCTTATACTTTTGTAAGCACTCCTGCTGATGCTTTTTTTTTTGTTTTTTTTTTTTTTGAAAGTCGCGTGTGTCACACTTTGACGTCATAACTCATCAATGTTGTGGAACATAAATAACTGTAGAAAATACATACGTGTATGACGCATATTTTGACATTTCACTCACGATATCAGCTCTGTTTTTTTTTTCTTGCAGTGATGTGCGTACGTTTGTGAAAGTTGTTTGCCATATGTGAAAATATTTGATGTATTTGTACAACAACCCATTATTTTTGTTGTTGTTTTTCTTATTTTTGAAATGGTTTTCGTGCTGAGGTCAGGTTTTGTTGTTTTTTTCTTCATATAATTGGACGCACGCCTTATGTGACACTCTCTGTTTTATGGTTACTGTCATTAGTACAGCACCTGGTTGGGTGAGCACTGTGTCATTTTTCATCATTTGTTTGATTTATTGAGAGTCATCAATAGTGAAATATGAGAGATGTATTACGTGCAGTGGCATGACATTTAGCCCTCAATATTATTGATATATTGTTTCTAAGAAACAAAATATATTAATATACATATTCAATTGATCGAAATTGAATATCAACAATTTTCCAGTATTTTCAGGGGTGCATTGTGTTATATCGAAAATTTCAAAGTTTTCTATGCTGACCGGTCCAAATGGAATTTAATTAAAAAGTTTCGATTAGCAAAAACTTTTCTACTCTAAGTTATAACCATGTGTATCCTAAACAGCTTAAATTGTCGCAGATCGTTTTAGAAGGAACATTTTTAGTAATGGAACTTTTTAGTTGAGTGTCATTGGGAAGGGGATGCCATTATATGAAAACTTTATTCTTAGGACACATTAATATCATAGCATTTCGTTGAATTCAATTTAGCACCTCTAAACAGTTTTTGGAGCTCCTGCATAAATGTGTGAATTATATTCCAGTAAAGGTTAAATGTTGATGAAATAGACATTCGATTAACAAAAGTGAGGTATTTTTATGCAAAGTTTCAGAAAAAAAAATAGTAAATTGTTCGCTTCTTTTAATATATCAAACACATTATCTGTCCGGTTTAGCTGATATGCTCGAAACGTCAAAAGTATCCTGTGTAACAACAATTTTTCTGTGTAATTACAAACAACGTAAGAACTTGATTCCCTGCAGTCAGCCGCAACGAGAGCCGTGCACGAAACCTACCGGGAAAAGAGAAAGGAAGGGAGGCGCTTTTTCAGACGCGAGCAGAACGAGAGCAGGAGAGGCACGAGCGTGAGAAACTCGAAGTGTTACGGGGCGGGAATGATGCTCGAAAATTTTGGCAACAAGTTAAGCGTCTGATCTAAGGTTCAAGCCCGGAGCATTTACCTGCAAAGATGAACATGGAAATCTGGTTAAGGATACGCAAGATACACTGAAATTATGGAGGGAACACTTTTCCAAGCTGCTTTCTGGCGATGACTTCACCAATCGCATTTGGAGAAATTAATCCGATGGAAGGGGTGCTGCAAAAGCCCAGTGAAAATTGATGATATTGATATCATTGGACGTTGTAAGCGAGATGTTACTACTGCGTTTTCTGCTATCGAAAAAGATTCAGCAAAGGTGGGTTTGATGGTGAACAAGGCAAAACAAAGTATATGCTATCCACAAACAGGGAGACGTGGCGTATTGAATCCTACGTTACTGCGTTCGAAGTTGTCAAGGAATTCACCTATCTTGGCGCTGCCCTGAACACTCAAAACAATGTCAGCCTGGAGATGAAGCGAAGACTCACTCTTGCTAATAGGCGTTACTATGGTCTCAGTAAGAAATTGAGCAGTAGAGACCTCTATCGCCCAACAAAACTGACACTCTACAAGACGCTCATCTTACCAGTGAAACTCTACGGCGCAGAAGCATGGGTTGTGTCGCAGACTGATGCAGTCACGCTTGGGGTGTTTGAGAGAAAAATTCTTCACAAAATCTTCGGTCCTGTTTGCGTCGGCGACCACTACCGTATTCGAATGAACCACGAACCGTACGAGCTCTTCGCTGACATTGACATAGTTCAGCGCATCACTATCCAACGTCTGCGCTGGCTGGAACATGTTGTGCGTATGGACGAAGAAGCTCCGGTGAAAAGGTTATTGATGTGGAAGTCGCTGAGCGACGACGAAGAGGAAGACCATGCCTCTGATGGAAAGACCAAGCCGAGGAAACCCTATCCACGCTTGGTGTGACTGATTGGAGAAGGCTTGCGCTAAGCAGAGGCGGAGTCCCGGTAACGGGTTGTTATGGCCACCCAAGTAAGTAAGTACGTAAGAACTTGATTAACACAACTTCACTCAGATATTGGCCACAATATAATCTCAGCCACCAATTCATGTTGCTGTTATTTACGATAAAATGAATTGAATCAGCGTTCGATTAGAAAATCATCGATAACAAAATGTCTGGGATTGGATAGAAAACTGAGAGACTCCAGCATTGATGAATGAGAAATTTTAAGATTGTTATATAACGACTCCATAAGTAATTCGAACGCAAAGCATATGCGCCGCTTATTAGTAATGATGGCGACCTTGATGATGCCTTAGGAACTAGCTGGACATAAGAACATTTCTGTTAATTACTCCGTTAAAAAAAAAAGAAAAACAATTGAATGAGAGTTTGTTTTTTGAACTTCGTATCCTAATAAAAACGTTAAAAATAAGAAATAATAATAAAAAAACAAACAATAACAACACAGAGCCAGTCGACAATTGTTGTGTGTGGTTTTGCAAAAGCTTAATCTTCAAAAAAAAAAGGATACTTTTCTTGAAGACAAGTGTGCCTTCTTTATCAAAAATATGTTGTTTTTATAATGGAATTATTAAAATCGGTACAGTATATTTTGCGCCAAAGCGTTACAAATCATTCCCAATAGTTAGTTATTTAATATAAGTAGTATAGATTGTCCAGTGATGAAATATTTTTTTTTCTTTCTCTTTTTACTAAGACTTAGAATTACTTAAAATTTTTGTGTGAGGTTTTGCAAAAACTTTATCCAAAAAAAAAAATATTTAATTTAAAAAAAAAATGAGTATGCAACAACCTTCTTTATCACAAATATGTTGTTTTTGAAATTAAATTATTAAAATTGGTACAGTATATTTTGCGCCAAAGCGTTACAAGCTATTTCCACTTAATTTTATGTGAATAGTATAGATTGTCCAGTGATTTTTGCTGATTTTGAACGAATTTTTTTCTTTTCATTTAGACTTTTAGTAATTTTACCCCTTCTTAAAACAAAGTTAATAAATATTAGCTCTATGCATCCACCGGAATCAAATGTTAATATTTTTCTATGAACAGATACCTGCTTTTGTTCTCAACAATATGAATTTTATTGTAACCGAAAATGCAAAAAAAAAAAAAAAATTGTAAATAAAATTTCCCTTCCTTTAATATCCTTAACAAATAAATACTCATCAAATTGAAATCATATAATATGATATGAAATTAATGAAATCAGAATTGATGATTATTGCTTTTTGACAGTGATTCCCAGTTTACTAACACAGCAGAGCAGTGGCAAGTACAATCAGGACTATGCCAAAGCAGTAAAAATGTAAGAAAGTATCCTTCGTCGTAGAAAGAAACAATAAAAACGCTCTCCGCCAACATACAACATAAAACTGCCAACAGCTGCGGCTGTTAAATGTCACAAACATGGGAGCAAACATAAACTCACACATGCAAGCAAACAACCAGTACAAGCACAAGTTCAATAAAATACCATAGAAAAATATTTATTGTCATGTTACTGTAAGTGCAAAATAATAGCCAAGTGACAACACTGAAAATGGGGAGTCAACATTGGCACAGTGGCTATGCTATGGAAAACCCATACAATTACACATACGTTCACTTTTTCAAGGCGGGCAATAATGCACTCGACACTTTTATTTCTTTTTCATTACCCGGCAAGTAGAGTTTCCTGCATGCGGACCCCCCCCCCAAGTCCCCCCAAAACCATGTATGTACGTACGTTTTATTATTGTTTATGTGCGCCAGTGTTGCCCAATTCGTTGGCCATAAATGGCATAGGCAGTTGCTGTTGCCGCTTCTTACAATTGTTGCAAATAGAATTCAATAAATTTAAGGATTTTTTTTTCGTTTTGCTGCTTTCTTGAGACCCCTTGCCTCCTTCGCTTACAATTTGTGAGACTTTTATTTGTTAGCAATAATATTGGAGGCTTTCGAAATGTTAGCAAAATGTAATCATGACTGTCATAATTTCTAATACTTTGCTTTTGTTTGGGTTTATTTAATAGACATTGCTATAGTACACAGTGCTCTATAAAGAGTTCGGACACTGGCAATTACTTCTGATAACTTTTTTTTTGCGAATATAAAAAGCAATCATCATAAAAATGGATTTTCTTTTAATACAAACGTTCGTGTTACTCAATTAATAGTGACTCGGAAAAGATTGCTCATAATAAGGAATGTTCTTTCATTTCTGCTTAAGCTAAAAATAACCTACACGAGCCGATTTTTTGATATTGATTTTTACGTTGACATTTCGTGGTCATTATTGCCCAAATTTCTTAGGTATATCCTTAAAATGATTGACTTACCCATTGTTACTTTTCGAAGGGATCTCGTTGACAATCTAAAGTTGGTCTGCTGAGCTCACCTGCAATGCAAAAATAAATTTTTGGTTTATATTTTCTTTCTTTCTTTCAAAATAATTCAAAACATTCAGTAGTTGAAGTTCTTGTGAGTGCAATATTTACGTAAAACCATCTTTATACACAACAGTAAGATCCATAATACAATATATATTGAATACGTAATTTTTATATGTTAATTTATAATGAAAACTTTTTTTTTTGCCTAAATTAACCCCTTTCCTGGCACTGCACCCGCTAATTTAACCTATCCTTAAGTCTACCTAAAGTGTTTATTTATGCCTTGTACAACACTCGCAGTCTCATTAACATAAATGCAAATAATTTATTGACTTTGACGGTGATCATGCGTGAAGGCGATGCCGCATGATCGCCAATGCTACAGCGTAGGTGTTCAAATCGGTGGAAATAGAGGCACATAAAAACAGTGGAGTGTAGACATCAATTTGAATAAATGCAACGAGTGAAAATAAAGGCGCAGATCAGTAAAATTTTATTTTTATTGCATTTAAAAGTAATAAATTTTGATTGAAATTTAATTAATCAACGAAGTAAAAAGGCAAAAATCAGTTCGCAACAAAAAATAAGGGTATTTTCTTAAATAAATCGTGTTGTACGTATGTGGCATGTAATGTATCACAAATTGCTTGTGCTCTGCTTTTCTGACTGATTGGTCATGTTGACCGAATATAAATTGATGCTCTGATAGAGGAAAAATAAGTAGGTGGACTACACTGCTCCAGTAATCTGACTCACTTCGGATTGTAAAAAGCATAACACAGAAAGGGAGTATAAACAGGGATATGGTACTGTCAATAAAGCAAATAGGTTGTGGTATTTTCTCTTAAGAACTAAAGGTAAGTTAAGATTTGAAGAGAGATTACCCAACCAGAGGTTAAAACTATCGCAATGGCGGAATGCTAGTTGAGTAGAAATATAGCATCCAAGAGGAAGATCAAATTTACTCGGATAGTCAATCTTCTATAAAATTTTTAGAGTCAGTCTATCTTAGGGGACGCCCATAATTTTCTTGAGTGTTTTTTTTTTTTTTTGAAAATTCTGACTTCTCCCTCCCTTCTGGTGGGGTTTGCTGAGATATGAAAACACCACCCCCCTCTCAATCAAGACTTACGATATAATTTTTAAGTAATTAAATTTATTTGAATGCTCATGTAATTTGCTTCATGCCACTAATAGTGATGTCTCCTACCTACTCGGCATGTAACGTTTCAGTACGTAGCTTACCAGAAATATTTCATTTTGAATATTGCAAACGGAACATTACAGAAATCTTTCTTGTATATTTCAAATGTAATGTTCAGCATGCAACCATTCTGAAATGGTTCGGTTACGTGTCCTGCACATTTCAAATTAAATCTTTCTGACACGTTATAAGCGAAATCTTTGATATGTAATCAATCTGAAATGTTTCTGAAAGGTTTCAAATTTGACGTTTACTGAATTTTTCTAACAAAATACAAGTAATTATTTATGATCCTTTGATTGATGCTATATAATTAGTAGTTTATTGCCAACTTTAAATTAAACAAAAAATATTTGCACATGAAGTATCAACGCAAGTGATTAAAACGAATTATGTAGTAATTTATAGGCACGATGACGTAATAAAATAACAGCGCAAGAGACGCAGAGTAAAGAAAGAGTCAGAAGACGTAATAAAATTGTTCGCTTTTTCCCACTAACGTTACAAGATTTCTATAACGTTGCAAATGAAATCAAAAGGCGGAAATTGACGCATCGTGAAAAGCTTTCTGAAATGAAAATGAAAGATTTCTGAAATGTCTCTGAAACTTTGTAAGATTGCATGTGAAAGATTTCTGAAAGTCTTGCGAAACGTTGATGTCAAGTGGGTATTTACTACATTTTTTCAGTGAAATAAGTGAAAAAAAAAGATACTACGTTTAAGGTACACTTAATCGATTTTAATTTAATTTATTAAGTGAAAATAGACTGCAACACCACCTTCCCTAATTCTTTACTCTCTTCATGGGAATTTATGTGTCTTTTGGTAGTATAGAAAGACAGTGATTTGATGTAAGCCTTTCCAGCATATCGCTCATAATGCTCATTAAGGCATTCCGACAAGGCGAAACAAACGTGCCAGCAAGGATACTGTTATAATAATTTATTTTCTCGGAATTAAAAAGTTGACATAAAATTTTCATTGAACCCTCCTCCCCATTGCTGAGGTTCGGTGAGATTTTTTCCGGACGCCCTCCCCCATTTCGACGCACATAATTAATGGACGCCCCCTTAGCTCATTACTGCCACTGATATTTGTAATACATCTTTCGATATTTAGGCTCAAATTTTAATGTTCAACCAATTTGGTTGCCTGAGCAATATAATAAGACAACTATTTCCGGAACAAGACACCAATTGCTTTAAAGTTCTGTTCGCTCTTTTGATTTCTGTACAAGTTAAAAAAAGGCTGGGGTGAGCGAAACTGTTTGCTACTGCCACACGCTTGATTAGAGAAAAGTCAAATACATTGATCGTTTTTCCTAGACTACCTCGATGAACTTAGGTTGACATGTCGATAACTTAGTTTCACACGTAGTATCATAATGCACCACTACCTAGCCTACGTGAGTCAGTTTTTAGCCTAACTGTCACTCTAATCCAACCTTAGTACAATGAAGTCCAAAAACTAATTACATTTTATGATTATCACAGAATTTACACTGATCATGACGAACTGTTTTATGCATTTCGCTCTAATTCTCTTTTCTTTGGCAAGAAAATGCACACCAATAACTAATTCTTTCACTGATTTAAAATCGTTTAACGAACATGTCACTCTCCGAACTTCATATTCGCATTATACCTTTTTCGTATTAACACAGCTAACACACAGCAAACAAATTCGATTTGTGATCGCGCCAAGTGATCGTGTCGCTTCATCGGTTATTTTTCGGTTTGCAAGGTCTGTCGGTTTTTGCATGCTTTGATGTTCAATAATTGCAAATGCTCGCTGCATGTTTCAGATCGGATTTAAATCAGTGACGCATTGCAGCTAAATTGCTAAAACTGCCTGATCTTGTTGAATTGATCTTTTATCGCTAAAAATTGTTGCACTTGGGCATTAGCACAGAAGCAACTGATTGCTGCTGCTGACCGGTTGCCGCTTACTTAAGTCCTTAACATATGTTCAAATCAAGGAAATTAAAGCTTTGTCAAGTGAGCAAACAAGAAAAAAAAACAGCATATCTATGCGATCAACAAGTTTGCACGATCATCAAGTTGAAAACTGTGATGACGAGGACAAAGACATTGCGACAACAACGATAATGTTGTTGCTGCTGTTGTTGTGTTCATGATGTTGGATGACATTGTTGATGAAGTAAAAATTGTTACCATATCGAATGCGGATTAAAATCAACGGAAACATGATCACAAATTGAGAGGAGATTAAGAAAAAATTGAATGTCTCAAATGATAGGAAGACAAAATGTGTTGTCAACTGAAATAAATAAATTTTGCAAATGAGGGAAATTTGCAAACAAGGGAAATTTGCATAGGGGGCTTTAAAAAGGTCAAGGTTTATGGAAGTCTAATAACAAAATAATTAACAATTCAATGAGAAATAGATCTTCGTTATATCTCTTTCTTCAATTATTCCCCCTTCTTATGCTGATCAACCTGTTGCCGTAATTAATCAGCTGTGAATTTCTGCATCATCAGCTGCTATTTGATCGCGCATCTTTATTGGTTTGGTTTTTTGCCGCATTCCCTGATCTGGTCCGATACCACTCGCGCATATTCGCAGTTTGCGTTCACCTTTGTTTTTTGCCGCCATCATTTCTCGTAATAAAGACAACAACTGTGCGACAAAGCTGGCGACACGACATCGAAATCAATTGAAATTCCATTCGAAAATCAATTTAGTAACAAAATTTTTTCACGTTGGATTTTAAATTGATAGGAATTTTCAAGTTAATCAAGTGGGGCACAAACTGTGAAGGTTGGTTGCAGTTGGATGCGTTGGAATTGTGCGCCGCATCCTTGAGCTTTGGGTGAGAACATTTTTGTACAACAATTAACGAGACGGAAATTATTTGAATTTGTTGGCTTCTGTGGGAAAAATATTATGAGGCTCATAAAAATATAATAGAGGTTGAGTCAGAGACCGGAAATTGTTCAATGAAAGTCTGCAAGAAATATATATTTTTGATGGGACTTTAAATAACTTTTCGCTCTGTTATGTCTTAGATTTTTTGGATCAATTTCTCGAGATATGCGGCTCTGTAAAATTTACTTACGTAGAAGAACAGATATTGTAGTCTTTTGACGATCACAGGAGCTGAGATATACCACCATTACGAAGCTTGTTATCTAGTTTGGCAGCTAAACACATAACCTAATAGTCGATAAAATATTAAGTGCTTTGATATATCCTTCAAAAAAATATTTCATGTCAGTTAAGTCATGAAAAAATTCTTCACAAAACCAAACCTTTTGAGTGATAAGCCTTTCAACATGCGCTACCATCATTAAAATTGCAATAAGTAAATCCCAATTAATCAAGTTGTCGAATTGTATCCTATACTTTCACTCTCTCTTCCTCTCTGCTAATTTCCACAATGTCCTTTTTTTCAATTTATCTCAACGTCACACTTAATTAAAGAAAAATTTGAGCCACTTTAGTTGTCTATTTGACAGACCAATACGTTGACAGTTTCAAGTGCCAAAGGATGCAAGGATATTACAAAAAAAAAAAAAAAAAAGAGTTGCAAAAATTAAAAGCAAAATATAAAGCAAAAAAAAAAAAGACGGTTTAATTAAGTTGAAACCTTTTTTGTTCATAGCGTCAAGTTGAAGAAAGCTTCAAGTGGCTTCGTCGACGCAGTCAAGTCCTTAGAGATTTCAATATGGCTGCGGGCATTCTAAATCTTTTTTTTTTTCAATTTTTTCTCTAATAAAAAAATCAACGTAATTAAAAATCAAATGATTTTCTTTTTTTTTCAGATTTATTTATTTTTTTTCTACGCTGTATTTCATCAAGTGGACATTTTTCAACCCTTTTTGTTTTGCTTATTTATGTCCTTGTTGTTTTTAATTTTATATGAAAAAGATCTAAAATATCTTCATTAATTTTAACTACGTTTTGACGACTGTTAGTGGGGAACACAACCACCATTGCCACTCCCCCCCGGAAATTCAATGGGTTTGCCAGTGTTTCCAATTGAGTGCATGCGCAAATTTTTTCCTCATTAATTGTGGAAACCAACGATAGACGCAACGCAAAATACAACAAATGTTCAAAATCAAGCGAAAAAATCATGAAAATGTCGAAAAAAGTGATTTATTTGTTTAATCCTTTTTTTCTTATCCGCAATAATGAGAGAAGAAATTAATAAATACAAAAAAAAGCGCTCAAGATGTTGAAATCCTGCTTAAGGGCTAATGAAAGTCTTTGCTTAGGAGGATGATATTGCTGGTCATTTGCTATAAAAGTGTTGAAAATTTGTATGCCAAACCCAAAGGTGTTACATTTCAATTTAGAAAGAAAGTACAAATATTTCAGAGGGATATGAGAAAAGTCTGCACTTATAAAAGAAAAAATTGATATTTTGTTTTGTCTCACACACAGTTTCAGCATAACTAGTCACTTAGTCATACATGCGTTTTTGTTTGCGTAGACGTTGCACCAATAAATTGCCAATGCGTTACAAAAAGGCGGAGTAGCGTCTCCTACAGTGACACCTTCATTTGAATGCGAAATTGTGGGCGCTTCAGTTGTTGTTGCAAACAAAAGGTAAATGATGTCAGTGGAGTATTAAGTGCATTAAATAAAAATTAAAAACATTTTGTTGGGTAGAAATTAAAAAAAAAAAACTACAATATATTACTTTATAAAATTCTCTATCAATATTTCTGTATGTTTGTTTGAAAATTTTAAAAATATTTCTTTTATATTTTAATTTGTAACAGATCGTAGCGATTAGAAATTAATGTAAATGTGAATTTGAATATCAAGCAACGTAAGTCCACGCGCAAGGAGCCAGTCACGTGCTCCAAAATTGTTCAACTTTCGAGCCTATGCGAACAGATTTCGTTGAACTACGATTCGAGCAACACACGCTTTTTGCGATATTCGCTAAATGGGCCACGAATTCAATTGTACCAGCCATTTGTAAAGTCTGTGCGAATCTAATGCTGAATTTCCATGCTCGTTCTTTTGTTCGTTGTTCGATGAACGTTGAAATGCGTACGCAAAACAACAAACATAGAGAAAGTATTTACTCGTTCTTTTTTAAGATTTAGTTCGGTGTTTACTTCAAAATGGAAAACAACGTACAGTTTGCATTGACGACGAATATAATTGAAAGAAAAACAGGGAGGGAGCACAAATGACTTTGAAGTAAGAAAGAAAACAAGAATCGCATGTTAATTTAATTAGTAAACTGAGACTCCAACCTGATAACTTCAGGAATAATTTAAGAATGTCTGAAGAAGCATATAAAGATCTTTTTGAAGTGATTACACCACTCAAAGTTAAAAAAAAAAATACCGTTTGTAGAGAATCGATTTCATCTCATTAACGACTTAGTACACTTAGTACATCTATACAGTCATCTTAATCCTAAATAATTCCTGAAATATGCGCAGCTATTGAAAAAATGATTGATAGCTTCATTCATATAAAGGGTGTTACAATGTGCACTTTTTTTATTTAAAAATGAAAACACGTATTTTTGTGATATTTTTATTGCATTGTTAAGTAAACATGTTTCGTATGGAATGAAATATCCGGCAAATGACCACCGTGGCTCTGGTGACATGCCATTGATCTTTTCATGAAATTTTCAATGACTTTTTCACAAAGATGTGGCTGTATCTCACTGATGACGCATTGGATCTCGACATTGAGCTTTGCATATGGTTTATTCACATAAACCCGAGATTTCCCAAAACTCCAAAGAAAAAAATCGCATGGCGTTAAATCGCATGATCTTGGTGGCCAGTTGACATCAGAATTTCGTGAGATGATTTGGTATGGAAATCATTGCGTAATAAATTAATTGTTTCGTGCTTGGTGTGGCAGGTGGTGCCGTCCTGCTGAAACCATAGGCCGTCCAGATCCATGATGATCACTTGGGGCCACAAAAACTCCGTTATCATGTTCCTGTAATGAATGCCGTTCACAGTCACTGCAGTTCCAGCCTTATTTTCAAAAAAGGAAAATCTTAGTAAAATCCGCACCAGACAATTGCTCGTTGTGGATACATTTGTTTTCTCATGGATCGCGTGAGTCCCATATTCGACAATTTTGTTTATTTACGGATCCATTCAGATGGAAATGCACTTCATCGGTGAAAATGAGTTTCTTCGAAAAATCGGAATTCACTTTACTTTGCTCCATTACCCATTGAGCAAAATGCCGGAGCTTTGCATGGTCTGCTGGTTTGAGCTCTTGCGCCTGCTGAATCTTGTACGGGTTGAAGATTGAGGTGTTTTGTTCAATTCGCTGAGTAGTGCTTCATGAAATTTGAAGTTGTTGAGAATAATGTTGAATTGATGTTTTCGGCGACACTCTCGCTTGCAGTAGCAATGCTTTCAAGAGGCACGCCAATGCAAAGGAAACTTACTGTCCATAACCGACCCAGTTTCTTGAAATTTTTTGACCACTTTTTTAATTATACTGTAGGTAAATATTCATCTTTTGAAAAGACACACAAAAACGCCGAGACACCGAAACTTATTTTTTGGTCGTAGATTACGGTGGCATACTCAGTTTTTTTCGATTAGATCAAACTCTCGAGATATTCGCGATTGATATTTCGTCACTTTTAAGCAATATTTTTCTTATATGTATATACCGAAATCGATTGAAATTCGGTACATAGGTTCATATGAACCTAAGCATTAGACCTATTGAATTTTTTTTTGCACACGCCCACCTCCCATATCACCCACAATTGTAAAATCTCAATAATGGATGTTGTATGTGTACTATAGATATAAAATTTGCTATGTGTGTATGGAGTATTATTATCCATCTGAAAACCAAAACGCCTACGCCTCCGCATACGCCCACCTCCCATACCAAACACACCAGTTTTTGGTCAATAACATTAGTTTACAAATTTGGGGTTCATCTCGAGATCTGGTTTCTCATATACTTTTTTCCATGTATTTCGGGGCGAAGATTCTAAAAATGGCAACCATTTTTTTTTTTTTAAGAATCGTTTTCGAGATATCCCCAAAAAACCCCTTTTTCGGCACTTTTTTCATTTACTTAGCTTTATCTCGATGAATTTTTGGACTCAAAAACTTTACAGCACTCGAAAGATATTTTAATTCCTTTTCTAACGGTATACTGTTTGCTTGAATCGAATAAGATTTGATGGAGTTACAAGCGCTCAAAGTCCAAAAAACTGACTTTTTTGAAAATCGCTAAATTTCAATTGCTCCATTTGAATGAAAAATTTTTTCTAATTTCTCTAATCCTTCAACCTGTTTTTTACAAAATTTAAGAACTCATACTTAGCTCCGTCATATTTTTTTCTTATTGACGAGTGCAGGGAAATTTTTTGCGGATAATTTGAAGCTTTTTTTCTTAAAAAAAAATTAAGGAAAATTCCTTCTTCTGAAAATAAAGTCGTTCAAAAAAATCAAAATTTGTTGGACTTGAAGGTGACATATTTTGACAAAATGCACAGGCATTGGATTTTTTTATCACAACAAAACATCATTCTTATTTTCAAGCAATTGGAAGAGCAACTCGCCGTAGAGCCCGTAAGTCGGAAATTCATAAATAGTACCCGCTACTTCGAGCCAAAATCTGCCGATACCATCGAGTACTTTCTTATATCACCTCGTACCATTTGATTACTTCATATAATTGTGACTACATCCACGAGCTCTACATATTCTATTAACTTCGTTTGTTCAACTGTTTCGAAAAACACCTACTTATCTATTTGGTGCAGTCAAAGAGTTGCATTACTGCAACTATACGAAACATACACGTAGCTGCACAAAAAAGACAAGACCCAAGTCATTTAATACTCGTAAATATCCAAAGTGCAACATTAATAGTCGCTGATTAATCGTGCCTGTCTGGAGGACAGCAACAACTAAAACATGCTGGAAGATACAAATTTGAAAGCAGAAGAAAAAAAAAGCTGGATTGATAAGTGGGAACATCCTGCATAAATCGAATGTTGTGCCACATTCTCAAGGAATATTTAAATCGTGGCGAACTTTCCATTTTCTTTGCTGGAACTTAAGTGCAATACTTGTTGTACTCGCACTTTTTTTTGAGGCTCAATACTCTACAAGTGTCCAAAAATTAAGTAATTCAACACTTTGATTCTTGCTACGGCACCAACGTAGGTGGCTGTCGAGCTTATCTACCTACCAACCTACCTACCTACCATTTAAATAGCCATGATTGGTGTTGGTCAACGTTGCGTTTTGCCTTGGCTAATGAATTACACTCCTGCGCAAATTGTGTACCTTTTTGTGTGTTGTTGTGTATTTGCTGTTGTTGGTTGGCCCTGCATTCATTGCGTGTGCCACGCGGATAATTCATGATATTAGCAACCTTTTTATGCACCATCTACCAATTTTAATGCTACCAACAAACAACAGCCTTTTCAGAGATGATTAAGTGCATCATGTGTGGAGTGCAGCAGAAGCTGTTTGATTTTATGCCATATCGCAGTAGCTGGTGACTTGACACTCCACGACTCATGAGCTAATTTGTGGTGTTAGGCTCAAGCTGTGAAAGTGAGGTTAGAATGTAGTGGATCTGTAGAAAAAAAACACAAGTGATGGAAGACACAAGTGGTATAGTGCTTTTGTTTGCAGTTTGCGAGAAATCTAAAAATGTTTACTATTCGCATAGCAGTTTTGAAATTCCATAGGAGAAAAGACAAATGTGTGACTGAGGCACATGGGATATTATAGAAGGTCCTTGGATCAACATTGCCAAAGTTGAGTTCGTGGTTTTTGCAATGGGTAACGATAAGACTAAGGTTATCAAAAAGTCTAGTCACCCGCGAAATAATATACTTGATACATTGCTCTATTTCCCACCCATCGCTTTGCCAATATAAAAAAGTTGCTTCCTGTCATCGGCCTTTCTTCGCATTAAGAAAGGTGCACATTCAAGTAGCTTGCCTAATGTATTGACTAATATACCTTTGACTACACTACATACTTTCATACGTTACAACCTATAAAGGAATAAGTATCCTTTTGCCAGCTGGCAAACTTTACTACTCAATTAAAGTTAAAGAAATCTGTTTTCTAAACAAATAAAATGCAATTAGCAGGATTTGAATTAATTAAGTTGTTACATTGGGAGTAGCGGGTAAGTAAGTAGTAGAAAAAGTAGTAGACAACAAACCGCAGCAATAAGCGCTGCCACACATGCTGCGTCTGATTTGAGCAGCTCCCCCACTTGTCCCACCCACCACAACGCGCACATACTACATACATACCAATTGAATGTGCACATATGCGTATTTAATTTCTTTGTGTTCTACTACAAAAATGAGAAAGAGTAGCAAAACGCTTTCGGAAAAGTACGAATATTCCTACTATGTAGTACTACTTTTCCTTAGTGATTTTCTTACTGCGCATAAATTGCTGTAGACAAACTTTTTTATTTACTTCCGCTGCTTATCTGGCAACTGCAATTATCGCTAATGCCTTGAGGCGTCGATGTTACACGCAAAAGGATTTTTGCCAATTGTTGCAGAAGGACGCAGAAGAATATGCGCTGCTCCTGCGAGTGCATGGGTAGTTGGATTCGCAAGCACAAAACACAGGTGTTTTTGTGTGGAGTGCGTTCGTGTGTTCATTGTCAAGAACTTATTGAAGTGCACTTTGGCGGAAAATACTTTTGTTGATATTGAAGCAAAACTTTTTAAGTAATTGCGAAAATATTTGCAGTCAAAAAAGCGAATTAACAGGAAAATAAAAATCCTTAGCACCCACATTGTAAGGCTGCAATACTGCTGTAATGAAAAGTTGGATAGTGTTCGTGAGCTTAAATATTTCAATAGAAGATCTGTTCATAACATAAGGCAGTATTCTAGTGGCTAGTTCCATAACACGCCCATTTTTGTTATAACAAACTTTTGATCTTTGACGTTGAATATTTTTCAGCATATCAAAGTCAGATTTCATAGTACACTTATTTAAAAAATACCATTTTTGCAAAACTCTTTCCTTAAATTTCTGTAACATATTTCTGAATTTTTGTAAATCTATATTTGGGCTCTTAGAAAAACTTATTTTTTATCATTCACATCAGAAGAAGACCTCTTCTTTTGTTAATTTTCACCAAAATAACGGGTCATTTTTTTGCTATTTGTTTTTTCAGTGTTAATTTTTTGACACTTTATGTTTGATTCGTAAAATCTGTCAACGTCAAAAATGCTCAATAAGGTTTGCCATTTTACAATAAATCTATATACATAAATAAAATGATAGTCGTATTCGATGAACGGAATTCACTCAAAATCTACTGAATCAATTTTGAGCAAATTTTTTTAGTCATCTTTCTTAGACGCTTGGTCCCAAAATAGAATTAAAATTATCACGATATTCCTGTTAAATATCAAAATATTAAAGTTTTAAAATTGCTAAAAAAATTAACTTCACACATGGAAAGAAGCATGTAAGCATAACAAATCGTTTAATTGCAAGTTAGTGTGTGTGCGTTTTGTTTTTATATGGCAATGCAATGGAAGAGGACATTAAAATTTTACTCTCGCTCTCATTCTCAATTTGTCAACGCAGCAACGCAGAATTTATGAACAATGAAAAAAAAAATTACAGTACGTTCACACATAGAAAACACACATGTGTTCCTAAATGGCTTGACAACATGTGTGACTGTCAATATTGCTTTGCGTTCACATTTTCCTGCATGCCATCAAACATCAATTGCAGAACAATTTATGAGCATCCACATCGAAGTGAACTGCATGAAATCCTATTTAAAATGAAAAATGTTCACTAGGCTTGACAGTCAGTTCACACAGGTTGTATGGTTGGACAAGCCAGCAGAAAAATCAACAATTTTTGAAATCCATCCAACATGTGTGTCAAGCGGTCGTTCCTAGAGTTCACATTATCGAACATTGATGTTGGACAACATGTGTGATAATGTGTACTAGGCTAATTGAATGTGTTACTTTGTGTGTGTGCTTTGTTTTTGTCTTTCACATGACGATGCAATGGAATATTTATGGAAGAGAAAACAACAAGAACTCTAAATCTGTGGAGAAGAATCCAAAATTGACTGTAGTTCTATTTAAAAAAAGTAAATTTTTTTCCTTCGCAGAAAAACAGGATACGCCTACAAAGTCGCGGGCATCTGCTAGTAGACTAATAAGCGAACAGCGCTTGCAAATTATTGAATTTTATTATCAAAATTCGTGATCTGTGAAAAATGTGTTTTTTTTTATTTTTATAGAAAAATTTTTTTCAGCGACAAAGCTTACTTTTGACTCAATGGGTATGTCAACAAACAGAATTACAGAATTTGATCTGAAGAGCAGCCAGAGGCAGTTCCAGAGCTGCCAATGCACCCTAAAAAATGCACTGTTTGGTGCAGTTTGTGGGCTAGCGGCACCATTGGATCGTACTTTTTCAAAAATAATGAAAATTGCAAGGTTACAGTCAATGGAACAGGTACCGTGCTATGATTACCAATTTTTTTTTTTGCCCAAAGTGGACTTGGTTGACATGTGGTGCCACACGGCACACGATGCCATTGACTTATTAAGAGGTGAGTTTGGTGAGCAATTAATCTCACGCTTTGGAGTTGTCCATTGGCCGCCAACATCATGCGATTTGACCCCATTTGACTATTTTTTTTTTGAGGCTACGTGCAATCTCTCGTATACAGGGAAAATAAAGCCACAATTGCTGCTCATTTGAAGACAGCATTATAGCTGCCATTTGTGATATATCGGCCGAAATGCTGGAAAAAGTATGCCAAAATTGAAGCTTACGGATGAACCACTTCTGGGGTAGTAGGGGCAACATTTACATGAAATAATCTTTAAGAAGTAAATGACAAGAATTGATGTATTGCTTTAAGTAAATATTTCATTTAATTTTGCAAACTTTTTGCTCTTTTTTCAATTTTCAAAAACCAAACGCTGAAAAGATCACCCTTTACATAAAAAATTTTCTATAAAAAGTAAAAAGGATACAGGCATCATCAAATTAAATAAAATTTGAAAGTTATTGATGAAAAGCAAATTTTCATTTAATATTACGTGGATCATTATAACATAAATTAAAACAGAAAGATATTTTCTGCTAGTACTATTGCTAATGTTAATACTCTAATCCAGTGGTGGGCATGTAAATCTAACAAAAGTACTAAGCAACAACATCCAGCAACAACAAACAAAATTTAAAAGTTTTTTTGCTGTCATTTCCAAATTCGCCAACAGCACAAAAAAAAAAACCCAAATTGCACTACAAACAAAAACTATTGCTACATTCGTCAAGACACAATGCGGCGCCGTCGCTTACGCCTTTGTGTTTTGTTTTTGTTTTCATTTAAATTCAAGTCAGCGCTGTGCCTCGATAGCGTTGAAATTCTGCGAATTTTTTTTGCTTGATTGAGCGTCGAATAACGGTGAGGGCAACGAGGGCGGATAGGGACACTACGTGCCCACCCCTGATCTAATCCTAAGACTCCATGAGCAGCGTAGGGACTGAAGAATGTTTTTATTTCGTTTTAATTTTTGACAGTAAAAAGGTATTGAAATTCAAAAAAAATTACAAAAAAAGCTGCTAAGGAATAAAACGATAAAAAAATTAACGCAAAATAGAAAAAAGTGGGCGAAAAGTGAACGGACATTTCAGGAAGAGATTATATTTTTGTAGGATCGTTCTAATATGTAATCTCAGATCCTAAATGTATACTAATGCAGCTGTCTAGTTTACCTTGAAGCTGTTTATTTGGAAAACGGATTTTTTTCGGTTTTACTGAGATATTGCCAAACCGTAAAGAGCACGTTTTATTTTTGGTTTTCTGGCTTCGAAGGATTTTTCTTTTTTATTTTGTTATTATTTTGATTTTGGTTTGAATTTGGTTATTTTGATAAATTTTTAGTAGTAATAAAGATATCCATATATTTAGAAATACCTTTAAAACCATCTATGAAACTTTAAAAAGTTGAAAACGTTTGGTTTTGGTTTATATATAATTATAAGTATATCTAATTATAATGAACTTTTCCAACTAAGCCCAGTCAAAAAAAAAAAAAATATATATATATTGTAATTGCAACACAAACTCCTTTAAATACGAGTACAACATCCTTACAAATTGTCCTTTCAAACTTTCCCTTAGGATAATCGATTGTGCTGCAGTAACATAAAATAGCAGCTTGAAAAGGCATGCGGATAAAAACAAAAAGTTATTTAAAAAAATAACAATCATGACTTGAAAATTAAGCGTTATATTTGTTGGTTTGTGTTGTTGCTGTTTCTGGAGTCATATTTATTGGATTAACAATGCATACACGGCAACACCGGAAGAGCACAATCCAAACTATGCATGAAAAAACGGAGTAAAAATAAAATGCCAAAAAAAAATAAAACAACCGAAGATGGCAAATTGGCTGGCCACATATGAAATATGAAAAATAAAACAAGGATTCATATGAAATACTGGAAAAAGAAAATAAAAAAAGTTTTGCAAAAACAAAAGAATCGCAAATGAAAAAGTGGAAAAATTGCACGAAACGTTGCAGAAAAAAAAGGAAAGTCAAATAAAAACATTTTATTTTTATAAAAATGAAAATGGAAAAGAAAAAAACGCGAAACGACTTTATTGTAAATTATTGTTCATATTTATATTTTAACAAGTCTCGAGAGGGCGTTGCCAGGTTTTATTGTAAAACGAAAGAATCGTTAATTGGAATGATGAAAAAGTTATAGCGATAGCGAAGTATTTGACTTTTTTTTGCGTTGGCAGCAATTTGGCCGTTTTCATTTATTTAGTTGTAGTTGAAATTTTTTTTTTTTACATTTTTTATTCTGTTAATAGTCTGAAAAATGTATCGCATATTTATTTAATAATTAAATCATTAAAATTTTCTTAGTGAGAAAAAATATTTAGATTGAATTTCTAAGCAGTTTCACTGAAAATCACAATATCTCGGGAAATAATAATGATAAGGAATTTAATCCAAATTTGATTCTGATATTAAAATATGCAATGTTATTTTGTCTTTCTTCCTCAATAAGAATGAAATTCTCCATCACAATATTTTTGAGAAAATTTTTCATAAAATTTTATAGAAAATAAATAAGCAAATACTTTTGGTGGGCCGGAAAGGTTAAATTTCTAATATTTTTTTGAGAAATACACAGTTTCAGCAAAAAAATTACACTACTCGCACCGCTGGAAAATTTGCGAATCCGACAAAAAAAAAAGATTATACCTACAATGGTGGGAAAAATCGCGGGACCTATAGTCTCGTCCCGTTTCATCTCGTCTCGTCTCGTCCCGTCTCGTCCCGTCTCGTCTCGTTTCGTCTCGTCTCGTCTCGTCTCGTCTCGTCTCATCCCGTCCTGTCCCGTCGCAAAAGTTGTCAGCGGTAAAATGTATGCGAGTTATTTTCTCACATTGGCGAACGTATTCCATTACGTGTTTATTATGATGACTGAGTGTTACTATCGAAGGAACTGAAAAATATTATTGCTTATCGATTTGTGCGGAATTTTATCGAATTTCCGTGAGTTTCTTTCGTTTTTGTTCATGCTTTCGTGATATTACTATCGTTAAACTTTTGCAGTTGTAGAATGCCGTGATCGCGTCGTTTCTATCTCACTGGGGAAGGAATCGTTCAATTAATAAATGCTGCCGTACTACAGCGCAGGACAGAAAATGATGTTGTACTTGCTGCGAATGAACAAGCGTTTACTAGCGTTGTAGCGTGCGAACAGCAACTAATACCTGAGCCAGTAATTTTCAAGTGGAAAAAGTCGATGGAGAATTTCACTCTACCGACGTTCACCGATCTCGATTATGTTTACGCGAAAGTCTTGCTGCAAGACTTGCAAGAGTCGCAAATATACGCAGTGCAAAAAGAAATTGTTTCCTCGAATCTTTGGCTTAATTAATGCGGTATTTGGGCATTATTTTGTGTATGAAAATTCACCGTCTGCCATAAACTAGACTTCACAGGTCAAAGTTGCACATTTACTCAGTGCCACTCGTTTTGAATGTAATGAGCTTAAAATGATTCGAAGAAATTCGTTCTCTTATCAACATTTCGACAACAATGTTCAACAGTCATCCCGAGATGATCCATCGTACGATCGAGCGTATAACAATCGGTCACTATCGTTTATATGAACAAAGCATTCGAGGATAATATGACCGATGCCAAATGCCAAATGTGATGAAATTCAAAGGACATAACGTAATAAAGCTGTATATAAAGAATAAGCCGATTTTATTGGACTTCAAATTGAGGTGACAATGTGACCTGCAGACTATACAAATTTGACATTTACACGGGTAAGAATGCGCAGAAAGAAATCGGCAATGGTGAATCGATTGTTCGAGATATGGTAGAATATCTCAATGTCATGGGTAGTGAATTGTATTTTGATATTTTTTTCAACAAGCCGACATTACTGTACAAGCTAAAAGAGAGAGAGACGGCGCTCTTCACTCCAACAGTAAACAAATGCCTTAATTTGATGCCAGCAGGAAATTCTAACGTAGCGACTTCCACTGCGTGGTGGCTAATAGAGTGGCTGTAATAAAGTAGATGGATAATCGTGCCGTATTTTTTCGGTTTAATTTTCTACCTCCATTTGAATCGATCAACGTAAAACGACGTCAAGCAAAAATCGATGTCAAATGTTCAAACACTACAACAAAGGAATATGCAAAGTGGATCTCATGGATTAGAAAAAGGTTGGTCAGTGGTCATTCTTCCCCGAAAATTTAACTGTTTTTGATTTCGTTAGTTTATTTCAGTTTTACTACGAATACGATCGTAAATCAATGGCTAAATATGACCTGGGTCTTTTCTACGTTATCTTTGAATTGAGTGTGCATAATGCGTACATTGTTTACAGCAAATTCTTTCCATTTTCTATATCTGCATTGGAGTTTCGCGCGCAACTGGCTACACAAATGATCGATTCGTTCACTAACCATAAGAGATCATTATCAGAAGCTATCAGAGAGGAACTTAAGAGATTCAAACTTGCGGAAATCGAAACTACGTTCGGTCAATATCTCTGCAAAAGTGAAACGAGACGTAAGACAAGTATTATCAGCTCCAAACAAGACAAGGATCGTCAAAAAATCGAGTACACAACAGATATCGTATAGTTAGCAGCATAATGACAACAATTTATGAATAAAACTTAATTCCACTAGGCAATTTTACCATTATAGCCAGCCAACTAATGTTTGCCACCTTATTTTAACCCCTAGTTAAGCAATCGACTTGAGTGGGAGGTGATAGAACTGGGCTGTCTATTTATGATTTAAATTGAAAAGAATTCATTCAACAAATGATAGAAAATTTTCTTTTTCTTTTTTTCAGGACTTTTTTTATAACAAATATCACGTAGCAAATCACTTAACTTGATTCTTTCCCATTGTTGTTGCTGCTGCTACTGCTGCTGTTGTTGTACACTTTGTGTTCCTGATGATTATGGTACAATGGGGAAGTACAAAAGGCACCAAATGAAAAAAAAAGGGAAAAAATTCAGAATGTTTTCGGGGAAAAAGCACGCAAATGCGTAGAAATCAATTGTTTACGTTTTTTTCTACTTTTTTGCTGATAAAAAAGTCTTTTGTTATGTCCTTGGAGAGGAAAAAAAAAACATTGAACTTTTCCTGCCATCGTGTTGTGCATTACAAATCAGTTATGTTGGCAATCCTGATATTACTGTTATGTATTTCAATTCAATGGTCAATTGGTTGTTTACAAATAACAACCGCACGTGGCCTAATTTTGATTTTTGTTTTTTTATCTCCCATTTTTTATTACATAATTTAAGGTCATTTTTACTCTATAGAAAATGGTATGTAATCAATTTTCAAGATGATTGAATAGGGTTTATTAGGGGATGGTAAGAAATATGTTTTATTACATTGAATTGGGTTGAATTTGTCCGTTGAAAAGCTTTGGCTCAAATTTTTCTTATATCATGAAATAATATCCTTTTCTCTTTGAGTTCAACATTTTTCAATTTTATTCTTTCTTCAAGTTACAATTTTTCCACCACATACGGCTCTTAATTACAAAATTTCAATTAAATAAATTAATTATTGATTTTTTTCTCACAACTTAATTGTTAATTATTTCTTGACAGCATTCTACACGCCCAGTATCAGCTCATAATTGTGTGTGTGTGTCAACTTAATTGTCACTATCGTCCTTGACTGATTAGCGGCTGGCTGACTATTGTTTGCCCACGTGAAATGTGAGACTAATTGAGTGACAGAGAAATAAACATTACTCCTAGCACTTGGTAGTCAACAGGCAAATTTACCTCAACAATAAGGATGTACGCGAAGTACAAAATTTCAACAAAGAATTTCGATTTTATAATGTAGCCATGTAATTGATCAAAGCTTTAAAATACAAAAAGTCAACACAACAATATTTAAAAAGAAAAAAAAAAAAATAACATATTTCTTTTAAAAAAAGAGGAAAATCTACCAAACAATTTAAAATGACGCAGGATAACAAACAACTTTTATCTTTCAATGACTTTGATGTTCAACTAAACAATCAAAGCGATTATCGCATGTGTAAAGAATAAGAAAAAATGAAAGAAAGTAGTCGACAGATTGAGAAAAAAGGGTCTTAAAAAAAGCTGTTCAGTTGACAGAATTCACTTTGATTTTCTGTAGCGCATAAAGAGAAGCTTAAGACTAAGGGTTCGCCATATTCTTTTCTTAATCCCTTACTGAATAATTTTTTATAATCATTTAAGTCATAAGAAATAGCTTAAAAATTTAGTTTTTAAATTAACGAGCTTGACTCGTTGTAAAATCGAACTTTGGATGGTCAACCATTGCTATTTAGTGTTCAAAAATAACTACTTTATTCACTGTTCAAAATAATTCACAGAGCGCAAAAGAGGTGTTCAAACACTTTAGTTTTAATAAAATCGGGAAAATTTTTCAAAGAAGCTACTTGCCATCCGATTTAGCAAAATCGAAGAGATAATGCTTAACTTATGTGGATTAGCTAAAGCTTTAAAACAATTTTCCAGATTTCTATAAAACATATAAGCCATATTATAGAAAAATAGTTTTTAAGGGTTGCTGATTTTTACACAACAATAATTTCTTGCACATTCCATTCAACTAGTCAGAGCTATCAGAAAAAAGTTAAAAACTTGGCGCTCAATTTGAAAATAGAGATAAAATACCCATAGACAATTTGATCCATTATAATACCACAACTCTCAAGATTTAATCAGTAAGCATTAATGCAAATAATCCTGTCTTCGGGAAAATTTCAATAAATAAGTGATGAGGCTCAGCACCACTAAGTCTTGGAGCTTACTAGGGTCCAAATGGAAAAACAGCAGTCCTCATTTATGACAGCTAATGAGACCATACTTGGCATTACCCCACGGAACTGAAAACCCTGCATGAGCGACGCTACCTGGGATACCATATAGAAACAAAGACGGCTCACGATATAACACAGACAAAATCACACAATAAAAAGCAAAACCGGGAGCCCTTAAACGACTACAGCTTCCCAGTTAATCCGTTGGAATGAACAATTTTCGGAGGCCATCAATCGCCCACCTCCACCCTTAAGAGCTCCGTATATGCCACTCCCGGAGGGAAGAACACATCGATTGGCCTCGAGCCCGCCTTCACTTACGTAGATAACAAAGGCCCAGTAGCGTAACTAGGGGTACAATCGCTTGGGGCGGCAAAATAATCCTCGTAACGTCCTCTTTCTGGCTGTCCCTCCACATTTTTTAAATGTACCCAAGAAAACTTTGCCGTGTAAGTGGATATAATGCATTTATTATCACTTGCCGATACAACGCCGACTGATACACTTCTTCCAAACTTGGCTTAGATTAAGTTTAGTATAATGTTATCGCTAGGAGATACTATGACATGAAAATATTGCTTATATTTACTCTTATTCTGAATAATTGATATTTTACTGGAATATGAAAGCTCAATGAGTTTTACTCAAAGCCAATTGATTCTGCAAATGATCCTCTTTAATAACAAAAACAAAATAAAGTGTTTTTACTCGTCTTAGGTCGGAAAAAAAATATTCTATATTTATATCGAGATAAAATTTTGAATAATTGAAATTTGCAACTTTGAACGATACCAGATCCTGAAAAAAATTTTAACAAAAATATTTTTCCATCATTTTATTAATTATTCTTTAGTCCAAACTCTCCCCGAATTTCATCAAAACCGATTAACACATTTTGAAAATTAAAAACAACCCCATAACACACAAAAATTTCATTAAAATAAGGAGTAAAACGTAGAATTAAAAATAAATAACATTCATTGGGAAAATACATAAAAGGAAAATATAAATAATTGTACATATAAATTGCAAACTAATTAAAGAACTGTTTTCTAATGCCATCTTATGGACGTTGATATATATATTTAGTTTAAACTTTAATTAATTTATAATAAATTCGTACATTAAATATAGCTAACAATAAATAATAAAATTACCTCCACTGTAGTACTCCCGCGATGCTTGTTTTTGTTTTAAATAGCTGTTGCTGCCGCGGCGCAGCTGAGCGCTGCGCCTTGCTTGCGTGCATTCTTAATTTTTTATTTTGTTAAATTTAAAACACTTCTGTTTCTGTTTTGTTGCATTTTCGTTCTGCATTTTATATCAATTATACACTTTTACTTATATTCACTTTCACTTATTAAGATTTTTCACAATTTAATATTCACAATTTAATATTCACAATTAAAGCAACGCGTAAACAACATTTACCCGTATCGATTGCTGACGAAAGACTATTCGCCTTAAGAGCCGAAACATATCCGGTAATGATCGCATTGATTAACGGTTTGGCACAACAACAACAAATAAAACTTGCTGAGTGCAAGCGCAAGTGATTCGTACTAAAGTGTACTAAAGCATCGAATTTTATTGAGAAGTCGTAAATTGAGAAATCAAATATGAGAATTTCAATAGAATTCAAATAAAAAAGAGAATGTGTGCGATAGCTAATATGTATGTAGTTTTGTTAAATTTCCAATATATGTACATATGTACGTGCATCGATAGTAAAAGTGCGAGTATGCCTTAAATTTTTATTAAAATTGTAATTTGGCATCCAGTACTCAGCAGCGTACCTGGGGGAGGAGGGGCGGCTGCAACTACTTGGTGAGCGACAAAATGGTTCTGGCAATAGTTATGATTTTTTTTATTTTTTAGTGAATGAAAATAGTTCGAGAAAGTGTGGTAGGTGATTTTTAATTGAATATGGAATATATCTCACTTTGCTAGGGTTTTTGAGGTTCAAAAGTGAGGATCTTTTTTTTATGGTAAAAATATTTTTTAAAATTTTAGAAACAGGGAATATTTTCTGTTGGCAGGGGTGGCAAATTACCTCTTTTTCTCAGGCGCCAATGTGTACGGTACGCCACTACAAAGGCCATAAGATATCTTAAAAACAATAAAGCAGCGGGCGGGCACAGATTGCTCAGTTTCCGAACTTTTCAAAGCTTCCTCGGAGTTCAGCGCTGAACTTATGTAGCCAGTTCTTAGCCAAATTGGGGAAATAGAACAAATACAGTTGAACTTCGATTATGCGTAATAATATTATCCGGAAACATCTTTTATCCGGGAAGCATTAAAAAATTTAAGGTTGCTTATTTTGCATCTATTAACAGTGATTGACTCCATTATCCGTGATAAAAAAATTCCAACTGCTTCATTCTCTGTGTTTTTGTTCGTTTTTCATACAACACGCACAGTAAAATGGAGAAAAAGAAAATTGGTATAATACGGGGAGTCCCCTTTTGTGCATGCCTATTAACTCTCACTGCACATATTTTCTATACTATGCCGTGAAGAAAAAGAAACTTTCTTACAATTAAAGAAGAAATTGACTTGATCAAAGACCATCTTCTAAGAGAAAGAACAAAAACTAAACGTAGTAGACAACCAACATTAAATGAATACTATAACTGAATATTTTTGTAAAACGTTTCTGCAAACAAAAAAATACGCATACATATTTGCGCATTAATATTATGTGTTTACGACTTTGAAAATTGATAAGGAACAATACAAAATATTGATTCTATTATCCGGGATTTTCGATTATCTCGGTCCTGACCACGGATAATCGAAGTTAAACTATACCTGGAGTCTGGCTCATAGGAAAAAGTAAGACAAAAATTCCAAAAAAAGAAGACTTATCGCCATGATATAACTACAGAGGTATCATAATTCTATCAATTCTGTTCAAAATCTTAACAAATATCCTCCTCACCAGAGTCCATGCAAAACAAAAAAACACTTCTGCGAAAACAACAGGCAGGATTTTGTCCTAACAAACTGTGTATTGATGAAATTAATACCCAACGCATTCTCATGGATCAGATAAAAGAGTGTCAGGCTTCGTTATATCTAAATATCGTCCGTATTGCTCTTGTAAGCAACGAGCTGACGAGGTCTAACATCCAAGATAATTAATTTTCACAAGGCTTAATTGTTTGCTGTCAACAATCCTGCTACTGATTGTACTGGGTGAAGTTCTTAGTAAACCCCTGCACTCTACAAATCGTGGCATCCAATGGACTTTCAGCGTGCATTTGACATATGCTTTCTTGCCATTAAGCACTCAAGAAAAACTCTTTGCCGTCAGATCATCTTCGGAACAGGTAGGCCTGAAAATCAAAATAAATAAAACAAAATTCTTCATGCTTCATTATAGGCGAATCCAGGATCAGTTGTCTTCGACGATAATTGATCTAGATCCTAGGACCATCCAGGTCTCACATAGTATGTGTTCGAGTATTTCTACAATACTACGTTTCATATAAAAATATATTACCTCAGATACGGTAAATTCAGACATGAACTTCTTAAAATACATGCATGACATTCTTTTACTTCTAACATTTAATAAACCAATACATTCGCAAGCAGTAGCATTTGGCTTTCCTTGTTGTGTCATTGTGTTTCTTCTTTAATTAAATCACTCGTTAATCCCTAAGCAAACAACTTAAAATCATCTAGTGAAGAAAATCTACACACACAATTTTATTACCAACTGTGTAGCCGATGTATCCAGCCAACTGTTCAATTTCTCGGAATGTTCGATGGAGGCAACACATAATCATTTTGCCCAAACCAAAATTGTCTGTGCACCGATGTGCCAAATAACAAACGCTTTTCGAAATTGCGAATTAATATTTAAGAGTGTTTTGGCACTACCCCATACATACTTGGGGGGGGTAGGAACCCATCCAATAGCAACAACAACAACTATTGGCTATATCACCACACAAAACCGATGAGGGATAAATAACAAACGACTACGATGAGCGACCGCAAGGAGCAATAACAAGGACGAAACACATTTGTTTTTGTTTGTGGGATAGAGGCAGTTTTTGGACTCAATACACAGCGTCATCGACATTGACGGCATAGATAAACTCGAGTTTATTTCACAATTAAAAACATTTGTGACCGAAAACGTTTAATTACAAAACGAACGAACGAACGAATGCAATGCAATGAAATGAAATGAAACTGAACTTGGGGCCATCCACAAAAATTTTGTGTGTCGGAATGGATAGTTGTCATTCATTCGGGTGACACTGCGATATTTGACATTTCAGTGAAGAAATAAATTTTGTTTAATGAAATAACCACAAAACTGATACCATTTCGAAAGTAACACAGATTGTGAGCCAAAAGGGATATGTAAAGAAATCGATGTCAATGTGCGTTGTGGCAACAGATGTTGAATGGAAATAATGAGCTGAGACGTTGAAGGAAATGCAGAAAAAAAGGAGCTTTAGTTTAATGAAATTTAAGTTCTTCTGCACACAATAAAAATATTGAGAATGTTTCCTTAAATTTGAGTTTCTATGAAAAGTTCGATATGAGCGATGTTTACTAAATGCCAATGCATTAATGTTAAAAGGATTAACATAACTTTTTTGTATATTTTGATTTGCAAAAGAAACTTCATTCCTATTTATTTTCAAATGTAAATATATAATGTTATTGCTGTGTTACACAATTTGTTTACTTACAGTAATGATGTCCAACTTTCAAGCTAAGCAAAAACATTTCAGGATATTACACTAGCAAAACGTAATGCATTTGCATTCTATTTTATAAAGTACTTAGTAGATTCTTTTATTTTTGTTTAATAAATGTTAGCAAAGATTTACTTTTGAAAAAATACTATGATACTACCAACAACAAATACATGATATTTGTACACATGGAACTAAATGCATGCCATACCATATCTTTTGATATTTCAGCAAATACATAGTTGCAGAACTTTAGTTATTTATTTAAAATTTTCTTTTTCTTTAAATTCGTACAACTGCATTTATGACTCCCTTAGGATTAAGTGATAATGTCAAAATAACCACATAGCAGAGCCACAAACGTCACGCAGGATATCACATCCTTAAAGAAAGGCAACAACAACAAAAAAACCATAAATCAATTGGACACGCCACAATGCAAATCGAAATTTAAATGCAAAATAATATGGCGAAACATCCCTTTTTGCGGAGTACACTTTTGAACAAATAAAGCGGAATTTAAAAAAAAATATCTACATTTTTACATAAAAAAGGCACCCTTCTAATACAGCGATGGGCAAAAAATTGCATGAATTTTTTGTATAAAATAAATGCGAGCAAAATTATCAAAAATAAAATATTTAAAAAACTTTAAGAATCAAGGAAGAAAGGCCGCCTATTTCTATTAAAGTTTTATTGTTGTTGTTTTTCAATTTTTTATTGTTTTTGTTTTTATTGTCGACAGATTTCAAAATTTGAAGAAAATTTCTGGAGCTCATTCATTTGTTTCCCTTAAAAAATTGAAAGGACATGACATGAAAGGACATAAATAGAGCTTTCTTAATGCATTAATATAAATGTATGTTATCAATATATATTTCGTAAAAAATAAAAATTTTATAGAAGAAGAAAAAAAATGCTTAGGAATTCAGAAAAATCGTCTTATCTTCATGAACAAATATTAAGTATATCTAATTAAATTAACTTTCATATGAGTTACATATCGATTCAGTGGCTCCCCACTTATAATGATTTTATCCTCTACTTCGATGTCTTTATCTCCGAAATTAGATGTGTCCTCCAATTTCTGATTCCATTTCGTTATCAGTATTAAAAACTTCTTAAGAAAACAATTATTTTATTAAAAAGAAAAATTAAGTAAAGCTCCTAAAACAAACTTTTGCCTTGATTTGTTCACTTAATCTCAATTTTAGAACGTTTTTGAAGGTGGGGCACGTTTTTCGATTTCACGAAGAGTTGGAATGTGTTATGGCATCATTAGTTATTATTGACAGAAAAATTGGAGGTAACCCTCCATGTGAATTAAGTTGCCTTCCGACGAGCCGTGACCAGTGATGGCATTTGGATTTTGTGAAAATGTACTGAATAGAGACTTCAATTAAGATGCCAAATGTACTTTTTCGTCATGAAGATGAAAAATTTACTTTAAATGCCTAAAATTCGAACAAAACTTTAACTTTTTCTTTAAAAAAAAAAGTCAGCTAACCATTACGGCAGGTTTGTACGCTTGTTTCAGCTTAATTCACTAAAAAATGATAATTTTTGGAAATAGTCCAAATGTACTGAACATTCGTCGAATGTACTGAAAATTTACCGAATGTACTGAAAACTTGGCGAATGTACCGAAAATACCATTACTGGCCATTAAATCAAATTTTCTTTGATGAGGTTTTTTAATATATAGATTATTTTTTTTATTTTGGTAGAACTCTTCAAAAAGTGGTCGGAAAAAGCTTAAAAAATTCGGATATGGTTTTCTATTCGTATTAAATTTTTTGTCCACCACTGTAAATTGCAAAAAAAAAGAAGACATATTGACGACGCTCTAACAATACAGCAACGACAACAACTACAACAGCAAAAAAACTAATGTGGGAAAATGTTGCACGTTTATTGCTGTTGAAGCGCCGTTGGGCGTCGCTATCATAAAAGTAAAAGACACACGAAAAAACTTAAAAAAAAGACACAAACATGAGCAATAAAAATTCTACATTCAAAATACACGCATACGAAAGAAAAAAAAGTATTTTACATCATTTAAAAAAAAAAATTCAACAAAAATAAAATCCCATACATACGCTACAGTCCCATAAGGGATATTTGCATGCCAAAAAAATACAGATATTCCTAATGTGCGACCACTCTATAACATATGAGGAATTTTCATCTTCAAGTCATCAAATGTGCACACACAATACTTTCTTGGCATCATACCCCCTCCCGGTACTGTTTTGCATAACTCCCCCACGTTACTGTCATTTTACTATGGCTGATTTTTAAAATCCTTTTTTTTTCTTATCCTTTTTGTTGCCTGTCCACATATCATTGATGGAATCTGGTTTGCCTTATGCTTTTCATAATCTTAAAAAAAAAAACAAAGTTTATTTGCTTTTCTATTGACTCTAACACCAGGCGAGTCATCTTTATTGCCGGAAGCTGTTAAGTCGTATTCTTCAAAGTGCTACTGTGGATCTTGCAATGTGGGTGACGGTTTACTTAACACAAAAACTGACACCGGAAATCAGATTTGTGCGCAAAGTGTTAAAAAGGATTTCGCTTGATTTGGCCCAGCGCAATAAAAGTGGCAAATAAAAATCTTTATTATTTTGTGAATGTGAAATTCTAAGGAGAATTCGCTTAAGTAAATTAACATATTTTTGTATTTTCCTAGCGGCTTTCGAACAAATATTTTAGAAATACTTTTAAAGAAACAAATAAAAAAAAAAAATTCGTGGAAAAAATAAATAATAATAATTTTTTATGAAACATAGTTTAACCTCATTTTTATGATAGAAACAATAAATATAACAAAACTTATTACTTATTGCAAAATGCAGCATTATAAGTTTTATAGTGACATCTTAAGAATTTTCAAGTACTCGCCCATTTCTTAAAGTTTTCGTCACGTCTTTTTAATTATATTATACAGTGTAACAGCCACTTTAGAGCCTCAAAACAAATATTGTAGCCGACTTGAGGAAGAAATGACTGTGTCAGCAAATAAACAAACAAATAATTAAGTACAGTCTACGTGCAGTATATCGAATAATATAACTATAACTAAAGTGTACGTTATATCGAAAGATTTTTTCTAAATTTTTTATAATATTAATTGAAAAATGAGTTAATTTAGTTTGTAACTAAAAAAAGTTTCAGAAAAAATTAGCTTTGCAATGACTAATACTAATATTATAGTCCAAGAGCTCGCTGTAGAAAATTCGTAAATTCGTGTGCATAAGATTAAAGGATGGGATGTATAGGAAAAATGGTGATGTATTTTAATGAGACTACCCAACCAGGGTTGCTTTACCAAAGTCCGTCCCGATGCCCGAATTACAGTCAATTTTATTATTTTAATTAAAAATTTATATGATTTCAGCTTGAAATGTATGCCAAATGATAAGAGCTTGAAGAGCCTAAATAGAATATATAAAATTGCCTGCTCGAATCTTGTCACAAACATGGGTTGCCACCATTCTTTTGAGGAAAATTTTTCTGAAGTAAAAATGTATGTAGATTCTCTACTTATAATGATTTTTTGAAAAGCTTTATCCCCAATTTCCGATACCTCAGAACTAGGTGCGTCCCCCAACTTCTGATTACACACTAACACTAGTTATACCAGAATCACAATTTTCTAAAAAAAAAACGAAAATGAGGAGGGGCTGCTACAGTAAACTTGTGCCAAACTTTGTTGCCCATTATCACCTCCTTCAAACATATATATATGGCAGACATTTTTGGCTGAGTATAGTTTATCTTATAATATTTTTCTAAAAAAGCATGAAATTTCCTAAAAATGCTCTAATTTAGTGATGCCCACTTCAGCACATTTGGGAGAAAACACGTATGATATCAGCTGAGCATGCCAGCACTTGACAAGCAGACTTTTAATGAGCAGAGTAAAAAAGTATGAAGTCTTTAGTGTGTGTTTTATGTATGTATGTGTTCGATGTTAGCCCCGTTTTATTCGCTTTGGTTAAACCTAAAAGTGAATAAAACGCATAAGTTTAACCTTCAATAATTCTGCATTTGCCCAACAGGTGGCATGACAGTGTTTGACAGAAATTCCATTTCAAAACCAGAGCCGGCTTTATGGTCGTGTGGTTGAACGGGGCCTAGCGCGGTAAGGGCCCTCATGTATCATTACATAATTTTTTTTTTTCAAATTATTGTTGTCAAATCATTTCAATTTGTTTTTATAGTATCGCAGACGCTAATACCAAAGTTTTCTTTTCGTTCTCTGTTGTTTCATCACTGTTTTTATTTTTATTATGTGTTTCTATTTGAATATTTCGGCCTAGCACTGACTGGATGCACGGCCTCGCGTTACTTTAGAACGCTTCTTCAAAATTCCAGCACAGTCGCCATATATTTTTGATTATTTTAGGTTATGACTATGATGCTTCAAGCCTTAGCAAAGACAAAAAAAGTTCAACCAATTGAACTGGAAATTGAGCTGGTTCACGCATTTGTATGAAATTTTGGTTTAACCAAACCCAATAAAACACGGCTATTGAAACGAAAGCAAATGCCAAAGCGGAAAAAAGTACAAGTGTAGATTAGTGATGGCATTTTCGGTACATTTGTACTTTTTTCGGTACATTTGCGTCGTGAAAATTCGTCTTCAGTACATTCGACAAGTTTTCAGTACATTCGGTACATTTGTCCCATTTTCAGTACATTTTCGGTACATTTTTAGTACATTTCGACAAAACTGCCGGCAATACTTGCTGACCTTTGTTTTGGGCATTTTAAGTAGCTTTTGTATCTTCATGGCGAAAAAGTACATTCGGCATCTACATAGTACATTTGAAGTTTCGTTTCAGTACATTTTCACAAAACCCAAATGCCATCACTAGTGTAGATATTTTTGTTTTAGATTATATCAAGAAAACAGTTTTTCCGAGCGGGTAATAAAAGCAAGAGCAAACATCGGAATACTGAAGAGCGTAGTTCACTAAGTGTAGATAATCTGAGAAAAAAAATCTCTCTGACCCACAGCATTCGTGCGGTTGACTTGTTATGATTTGTTTATCATTTGAGAGATGTTCTTATTATTATAAAAATAAACTCATTCAAGAATACATTTTGCTACACAAATAAGATTTCTTCTCTCATATTAAATTCACGTTTTCAATTCTTTGCATGAGCTATGTAAGTGTACTAAGATAGCAGCCCATTTCACGTTTCATTTGAAAATAGCCCAAAGTATCGTTTTGTGCAGTTGAGCTGGACATCACTACTCTAATTGAAATTAATTTCTGCGATAACGGTAAGCATTAATGTTTTTTTGATTTTAATTAATTTAATTGAAAATACTTCTGGCTAGAAAAACCTTGTCATACCGGACGCATTTTTTTTGTATGATTTTCTATAGTTAATTTTCACTAGAGCTTTTAGATCAGCGATGACGGTAATTTCGATGTCATCGGCTCTCCGCCTATATTCAAACACAGAATATGAATACAAGAAAAAACATGCAAGAATTTTGCAGTTACATTCAAATACTTACTTCAAGAGTTATGTCAATAATTCAAGTGTTCGTTATATCGAATAGCGAGTTTGGTGCGACTTTATTCGTCATTTAAATTAATGCAGTTTCAAAAAGCATTCGTTATAACGCCAATTCGTTATATCGCAAATTCGTTATATCGCAAATTCGTTATATCGCAAATTCGTTATATCGCAAATTCGTTACATTGAAAATTCGTTATATCGGCATTCGTAATACTGAACGCCCATTGTATGGGATTACTAAAATCTGAAGCTTTTTCTGGTTGTAAGCATATTCAAGCAACATTTCAGAGTTTACCACAAAGCATTTGCTTTTTATTTTTGACTACAATACCTATTACCACATTATTGGAACTGGGAGACATGGAGATGATATAAACAAATTTTGAACAAAAAGTAGGTGAATTGCAAAATTTGTTTGTATTATAAAACAAATTCTATTAAAAATAAAAAAATGCAAAATATTACGACATACGTAACACAGCAAACGTAGTCTGCAAACGTAATGAGCCACGTTTCTCAAATTTATTTTCAGATTTATTTTATTTATTTATTTAAAAATTTCGATTTAAATTCAAGCTTCTCAATTTAAGTGACATTTTTATTTGTGTGTGTGACATAAAGAAATTTATGTACAGTAAAAGCTGCAATAGGAGAATAGGCATAAAGTTTGCTTATCAAAATAAAAACTGTGACGAACCAAAGGTTCCCTCAAATCTACATAATTTTTCAAGATTTCTAAAAATTTTTATATCATTTATTCTACTGCTAGTGTGTGTGTGCCTAGATGTTTTCATATGTTTGTGTGAATTCTCATGCATAGGTTTTGTGTTTGTATGGATTAAGGTGGTTTGAAAAAAACATATTTGGCTAACTTTGAGTAAAAAAACATAAATTATGTCTATCTCTCCGCATTTGCAAAAAATAAGTATGTATTTTTGTTCTTTAGTAAGATATATAGTCTTTAAACTAAGATGTCCTGATGGACTAAATTGATGATTAAGTGGTCCTTGTAAATATCTAAAAAGCTTAATACTTAAAAATTTGACAGTTTCGATGCCGGAAAAAAATTTATGGTTTCGCAAGTAAGACTTCAATGTGAAGTGAATCTGTCAAAGAGTTCAAACTAAATAGCTCTCGTTCTCTCCCTCTCTCTCTCACTCTCTTGACGTAACTTTTTCATTTCATCACGTGTTCATTTGAGTCATCATGTGTCTCAAATAGTTCTTTGTCACCTCTCTGAATATAAAGTATTTTTCAAGCCACCCTGATATCTTGAATGCTTGTGTATGTTGCACATTGAGCCTCAAATGCTGACGACATCATTTTTTTAGTCATTCGTCGTAAATTTAAACAAACTATTCTCACTTTATCAAAAGCTTTGAAAAAGTGAGCGCACTCGCTTATTTAAATTAGCATAAATCAAGCGAAAAATATTCTTTTTTTTTTTCTTTTGCTCACACATTTTTATTTAACGTATTTTTACAGCGGTGCCATCTTGCATTTGAAGAAAAAAAAAAAAAAAAAATGTAAAAAAAATGGGTAAAAATTGCTGCTCATGTGACTTACGTTACTTTCCGGTGATTTTTCATATTTTTTTTTTTTTTTTTTGAAGGATTTTTACACCTTTCTTTGCATTTTTCGCCCAACTCAACTGTTTGTGGCATCCAGAGCTGTGCTGGCTATCATTTTAGCTGAGCATAATAAAAAATAAAAAAAATCCAAAATTATATATGGCAGCAAAATGTCGCACGTATTCAGCATTCACTGCCGTTTCCATTTCCGTTTCCACTTTTGTTACGATTTGGTTTGGTTTGTTCGCCACTGAAACTGTGACAAAATCTACAAATGATATTCGCTCGCCACATCATTCAACGCATACTTAAATCTGTTGAATCGGAGGGTGTGTGAGTGTAAATATTTAACTAAACTTAAGGTATCGAATGAAAAACATCGTATTTATTAAGTATCGAGCTTGAAGTGTAAGTTTTTTTGCACAACAAAATGAGGAATGAACGAAGAACACAAGTGAAAAAGAAACAAAACATCTGTGCAACATGCAGTGCCGACGATTATACGATGCGTCGCGACGTACGAAGTAGAAAAGTCGATAAACAACAAAAGTACCACATTCAAAAGACTAGCAGTGAATGAATTAACTAAAAAATTACAAAATCAGACTTAAGACTCAAGGGTGTATGAAATTCATCAAAAAGTGAGTTGCAGCAGGGCTATAACTCCAAAATTTAACTCAACCAAAAAGCAATTTTTTTTAGAGCTCGGGTTGAGGTAGTATAACATGCTGCATTGAAACCACTCTGACTTAGTTTTTATATTCGGGCTCAACAAGTTCGGCTGAATTTACAACGTCCCTTTAAGTAAGTTTTTCAGTTTTCAGGATTAAAGTACCATCCAGTGTCGAATTCGCTGTAGAAATCAGCTGACCAGAACAAGCTGCTTAAGCGTCCAAACAAATCGAACAGATTTTTGTTAACAAACATTTTGACTAAACCATAAATGCAGAGCTTAGCTTCAAAGCGATATTAGGTTCCTGAAACGTTTGAAAAGTTTGATAACTTTAATCCCAGAAAAACAATTTCATCATAAAATGTAACAAACAATGAAGTGTATCCTCGCCAAAATGATTTCCCCAATTTGTTTTCATAAGAAATTATATCACTTTAAATGTGTCATAAGTACAACCATCGATACCTTAGTATCTATGATATCTTTAGTTACGTATATGGGTGAATAGATGGTTGTGAGCATGTGATTTGTAACATTATCCAAACATATACTTGCGCGTATATTATGCATCTTTATTTTTTTTCTAGAATTTTGATTTTAAAATATAATGTCACCGCAATTTCGTTGCTTGCACGTGACACATTTAGCTCGCAAGAAAAAATGAAAAACGAAAGCTTGACAAACATCTAGAAATAAAGTAGAATAAAGAAAATGAATATACATTTATTTATCTAACTCTATGTTGCAAAATAGTAGAAATTTTATTTATTTATTTAAAAAAAAATACTCGTTTTCAATCGTAAATACTAATGCTTTTTGCAGTGGTTTTACTAAAATACGGAATCATAAATTCATTGAAAATTATTCCACCTTTAATTAAAGGCGAAACAATATAAAATTCAATAGAGCATTTGCATTAGACAATTTATCTCTGTAATTGAATTTCAGGTAAAAACTGGGCTACGACATAAAGAAAATCAGTAATCCACGATACGGAAAGTCTTAGTTCATAATATTTTTTGTTCTGAAAATAAGTATCAACAAAAGACCGCTGAACGAAATGTTTCAAAATAATTGTTTTGCCATTCCTTAACTGGAACAATTGTAGTGAGCTGGTAAGAGGTTATGATTTGTATTGGTGTGTTTGTTGTACAGAATAATGTTGGAAAAAGTTCACTAAAACTGAAAAAGAAATATTAAAGTTTTGCTCTACACATGGCAATTTTGTTTAGTATCTAGTCTTTCCATTCATTAAGAATAGAAAGAGGCCTAATAAATACATAACGACATTTAATGTTTTTTGCTTCGACGGCAGCTTAAGGCTGAGTGTGATTTTTCATATTTTAGAAGCGTGGCACCGCCCAGTCAAAGGGAATATCTTTACTTAGGATTCAATCTAGCACCATACCAAATTTTATCAAAATCGGTGACGCGGTTCAGCCGAAACAGCGTTTTTTCCTATCAAGGGTGATGTCACGCCCTATTTAAGAACTCAAAACCTAATATTGAAAAAAAGTATACACTACACTTCCTATCTTCACAGCCTTCCTAAAAAATAAAAAAATTCAGCGATTATGATTATGGGTGCTTACCAACTGCCCATTTACACATAGATATCCACATGTAGGCGCCGTTTTATGGTTGCCATTCCCTTAAAAAAAAAAAAAATTCGAAAACACCAGTTCTCATATGTCATATGTCATATGTTTTAGTCCTTATTTTTAGAAATTATGTTGTTCATTTCAACTTTATTTTTCAAAAAAAAAAAAAAACAATATTTATTTTTTAACATTTTCATCCACGTTAAAAAGATTTTTTTTTTTGTATACGGGCATTTCTATGGGTCCCGTTCGACCGTCAAACACATTTAAAGTTAAAAAAAGTCAAAAAAAAAACGTATTTTTATTTTGACAATAGGCTTAACTAATAGCTCCTAATTAGCTTTATAATTGGTGTTAAGGTTGAATTTGGACAATTTTTCGTTTTTAATATAATTGCAAAAAACCAAGGTGTCGCACGGGACAAAAAACTTCCATTTTTGTGGAAATGACCATATTTTATTTACTAATTTTATTTTGTTTGATTTTTATGCAATAAGATTATTACATTCTTACCCTTTTATAGCACAAAACAATCGAGCAGCATCACTGGAAATGGTAGCATACATATCTTCACACATGAGTGGCTGCAATAATTTGTCATGCATGTCTTGTATTTACTTTTTTTTTTTCATTTTTACTCCACAAACTTACTGCATTAAGAAAACAATTCGTTAAAACCAAATAAATCATGCCTAGAAATATACTTCAAATATTTTTACGGTATTCACAGCCAAATGCCACAAGAAAAGAGAGCGTATCCCAGCAAACATTTTTAGTCGCGGATGCGTTATATTGTATGTCAATATACTGCGAAACTGTTCTTCATGTTAGGACCCACTTAAGCGAATCGCATATGAAGTAGCATCAGAAGATTATTGTTGAAGGCGAAATGAATGTAAATATTTAATAAAATTATCGGATTAGGAATTATTTTAAATTATGTGAAAACTTATAGTTTTCTTGTGTGGTTTGATCACACTATTCTAGTCTAGTCTTCTAAACACATAAATTACTTTTGTTGTCAACAAAACAAAAACGTGGTATCAAATTATAATGTATTAAAGCATATGAGATTTAAAAAGTGTCTAAAAATATGCAATAAAAATATCCAACAAGATTCTACAATCTTCCAGCTGTTGACTGGGATGCAAATACATATGCTTACCTATACGTACGAGCAGCATTGGTATTCAGCTGCGTAGTCATAAATCAAACATTGCATATATTGTTTAGTATTAGCGCAGTGTCTTCGCATATTTCTATATCGCTGAAAAAAGAAAGTATAGATGCTCTACACTTATGCTTTTTATATTGAATTATTGTAGCGTATATATCTTGAACGCAGCGCGCAAGTTATGCAAGCGTTTATATCTGTATGTGTCGTCAAATGTTTGTGTATGCTTGTGTAAGTGCGTATGCGTGTATGTGTCACTAATGTGACAAGCTTAAGTATATTGTTCACCCCAATGTAGTTTCGGTTACTTTCGTTGGCATTGCATACTTTTGTGCGCGAGTCCTTGAAGTCCTTTATTGGATCATCTTCAATTTTTCAACGAAATCTTTGCAAAATAGACATTGACATTTCACGGTGCCTCATAAATTCAAATCAAGTGCACATACTTTAAGGCGCATTTCATATGATTTTGACAAATCCTCTTAAAAGGTTTGTGTATGTGATTTATTATTTTTTTTATTTTCTTTTTAAAAGACAGCCCAAAATAAAAACAGCGTTTTAGCAATTTTAAGTTGAAAGTTATTAAATTTTTTCTCGCACAACCAAAAGTCGGTTTCTACTAACACGCACAGCTGCTCTCACTATTTAAATTTAGAACACTAAAACTATACAGGCAAAAATAATATTTGCATGAAACTGCTAAATATTATCGAAAGGCAGACAACAGTCACTTTTGTTGTATTTTGCATTGATCCCAAAACGCGAGGGCTTACGAAGTTTGCTGCAAGGATGTTATATTTTTTTGAAGAATCCTTAAAATCTAGTAATACTGTTGGCTCGATAATAATTTGAAATTTTATGATAAATCGTTCATTTAATTTCAATTATAAATTTAAATTTTATTTGCTTATGAAGCCAAAGAAATTAGCCTCTTGGTCATCTCTGTTTAACACCATATGGCAGGCATGTCCAGTAGAGCTGAGTATGGGAGCTCACTTAACTTGATTACACGTAAATTTGCAAACCTAAATTGCAAGAATTGAAAAAAATTCAAAAATGAAAATGCGATAGGAGCGATCACAATAACAATAACGTACATTGTATTTCGACACACGAGAATGAAGTCAAATGTGCTAAGAGGCGTGGCTCTTGTTTGTATTTTTCCACATTGTTGTTGTTGCAAAAATAATGGAACTGAGAATGAGCAACTGGATATTGACAAGGAATGTTGTCAAATCGCTAGTAATGGTAAATGCTCAAATATTTAATTTATATTGTTATTTGCTTGTGTTTAGTATTTGTTGCTTTTTATTTAATCTAAAAATGACGTTTTCCAAGAAATTTATATAAGAGCTCACCATATTCGTAAAAGAGCCGGAATACTTAACTTTTGTACGACTTGGTCACCTCTGCCATATGGTGTGGAATTAAATGTAACTCATACGACACGTTGAGCCAGTGAAGTAAAGCAATTTTCTAAAAAGTACATACTCCAAAAATTTTTTTTCTGAATGTAAAACACAAAACTAAAAACTTTCATAAACGTTAACATTTTCTTCTTTGTTTTTCCCGAAACGAAAAAAATTCTTCATTTTCTAACAACCAAAAACTGCGATCATATGACGCTACATATATTGTAAATTTTAAAATTCGCGTATACACCACTGATTTTAATTTCTATACTTTTTGCAGCACAACCAAAAACAAAAACAATGCCAACTTAAAGGGATGTAGCATATGTAAGAAAATACAGGACGACAGACAGCATCTTTGGTTGTTAATTTTGCCTGCCGTATGTAGCATGGAAGCGTTGCATTGTCGTCGTCATCGTTGTCGTCTCAGCGTTGTTTGCGTTACCAACGTACATATGTTCAGTGTTGCCATAGTTTATGCAGGTTTAAAATTGATTTTGGTTACAGAAATTGCGCGGGTGCAGCGACAAAAACAACAACTACATTAGCAGACACCAACACCTGCACATGTTTATGTGAATGTCTACAATGTTTTTGCATATAAATGCCTTTGGCTTACCTTGGCAATTTAACGCTTTGGGTTTTCAGGATGCTGCCTCATTTTTATTGTGGTTACCGCAGTGTCAGTTTAGTACGCTGTACAACGTGTCCTATGCGCCAAGTTTATTTAATGTAAGATGATTTTACCTGAACTCTTGTCATGAGTTAAAGAAGATGTCTTCAAAGAATATGTTATCAAGTGGGTACCAATAGAAGTTTCATATTTAAAAAAAAAAAAAAAAAATAAAAAATTCTTTCACATGACGGCTTAATTAGGTACTCTGAGAAACGATAAAAAATTTATGTATTTGTTTTCAGATTCTAAAAATATTTGTTGAAAGTTTTCGCAAATTTTACTATTTAGAAGTTACAGCATTGTTAGTTGTAAAACATGATATGAAATGGTGAAAAAAGTCAAAACGTAATAACCGAAAAAGTATGAAAAATGTTGAAAAAGTTTGAAAGAGGTTGAAAAAGTTGGAAAATTTTGAAAAAAGTTGAATGTCGAAATAAAATGGAATGTTAAAAAAAATTGAAATAGGTTGAAAAATTTTGAAACAGGTGAAAAATGCTGAAGAAGTTGATATACATATATGGGAAATGTTGAAAATAACTTCAAGGGGGTGAAAAACTCAAAAAAAATATGGAAAATATTGAAATAAGTTGAAACAGTTGAAAAGTACTAAGAAAGTTGAAAATATAGAAATTGAAACATAGCGAATTGAAAAAGTCGAAAAATTTTTAAAAAGTTGTGAGAGGTTAAAAAAATTGGCAAAATATGGAAAATGTAAAAAAAAGTTCAAATAGATCGAAAGAGTCGGAAAAAATATGAGAGACTTTAAAAGCATGGCATATGTTGGCAAAAATTCAAAAACATTGAAACAGTTGGATAAGATTGAAAAAGTCGATAAAATATGGTAAATGTTGAAAAAATTAGAATAGGTTAAAAAACACGAAAAAAGTCATGTTGAAAAATACTGAAAAATCTTGTTAAATTCTCTGAAGTTGTAAGAGTCAGGAAGAAAGAATAGTCAATTTGAAAAAGTTCAAAGAGAACGATGTATATGGAAAAAGTCGATCAAAGTGTAAAAATAATTACAACATTTTCGTTGAAATTGAGGGGCTTTGAGCTGACCACTGACATTCGGTTGCAAATTTTGCCGTGTGCTTTGGGTCGCCGTCTTGCTGAAAATAGACTTCTCCTATAGGGTAGGCACTTCGGTCAATGAAAACAGGGAAGTTGGCTTGTAATATGCTCAAATATTGTTTGTTACCTTACGCATACAGTGAATGCTCCGTAGGCGGACACCGACGGTTCCAACAAAATCGTCCGCCTACGGGAGATGTCCGCTTGCGGGAGCTGTCGAAGAAAGTACATTTTTACAATTCAAATACAATTCAATTAAAACAAAAAAACAATCCAAATTTTTCTTATCGGATGGTTTGTAGGAGTAAAATTGCCACGGTGGCGGCACTTAAACATTCGTAACTTCTTTATTTATAAAATGTACTAAAATTTTATTTCATGAAAATGTTGTGTAGACTTTTCAGAACAATTCTGTGGAAAAATATTGTTTCTGGACATATGAGAAGTTGGTTTAAATTCTGTTTGATTAATAAAAACTTAATTTTTTATAAATAATAAATACAATTTTTACAAAACCTTTATTTAATATAAATTGTAAAACATTTTTTGTCCAATCAAGAAAATTTCATTAACTTTTTCCCAATATTTACTGAGAAATCGCAATTTAAAAAAACACCCACATAAAAATTCACTTTTTCGTAACTTTTTAAAAAATCCAAATTTTGCAAAAAAAAAAAAAAAAATATAAGGTGTTAATATTGATCAATAAATCTTCAAAGTTATGCAAAAAAAAAGTTTAAGTGCAACAAGTTGGTTTTTTCTGTGCCCATTTGAGAAAACTTTACTCTCAACAACACACAAAGAAATAGATTTTAAAGAATAACAATCGACAACCTGAATGACAGCAAATCAATGAAAGAGTTGCGAAAGAGTTTTTTCGTTAGAATGTCTTTTTTGTCCGCCAGCAGAGATGAATTGTATGAAATGTGTATAAATGTAGTGTCCGCGTCCGGCCAAGGGAGCGTCCGCCCACCGGAATGTATTTTGTTCTAAAAACATAACGAAAAACTTGGGACCAAGAAATTCGTCCGGCTACGAGAGATGTCCGCCTGCGGGAGCTGTCCGCGACGGGAGCTTTCACTGTAATTCCATCAATTTTCACAAGAGGGCCAAGATGCCACAACGTGAAGCATCCCCAAACCAATAGGCGTCCGCCACCGTGCTTCATGGTTTCCTTTAAAAGATGCTGCTGGATTCTTTCGTTAAATTTTTATAAAAAATATATGACAAGAAGATGACTGGAAAAAAGTTAAAAAAAAAGAAAAAATTATTCAAAAATCATTTTTCCAATTCCGCCCAATTTTGGTTTTAGTAAATTTTTTTCGTGTTCGGCATCCGTCTAGGAAATTCTATTACAACTGCTGCTATAATTTGCGAGTTATGCCGTAATTACAATCCAGCCCGATTTTGATTCAGAATAGCATTCTTTCTCAAAATTTTAGTATGATTGCTTAGAAAGTTTGCTAAATATATGTTCATATAAGCTATTTACTTATATGGAGGGTGTCATGCCCACTGGTGCTATGATGACCGCTTATAGCAATTATACCTCCTACATTAAATTTCATAATAATTGCTGCAATAGCTTTCTTAAAATAGCACTTACAACTTTATTTTACTAGAGGTGCCACGCCTACTTATACAATCCTAGCGAATTCCATTTAATTTCAAAGCTCATACTAATCGCCATCTCTACAATAAATTTTATAAGGATTACACCCATACGTAGTACTCTTAAAATAACTTTAAAAGTTTTTCTGCTTGTATGGGAGGTGACACACCCATAGGTACTGTTGCGCCCAATTTTGGTTATGAGATTAATCAATTTTTTATTAATATTTTAGGCTGTTCAACGAGGTTTCCAGTATAGTGATTAAGCTAGTTTTGATTACTGCTTTCAGTGACAACACCTTTTTCATTTTTATCAAAATCGTTGGTGCAGTTTTCGACCAATGTTGAACAAAAATTTTAAATTGCTGAAAGTGCACCCACTTTTCCGAATACGCCTTCTTTTGGTATAATTTCAAATATATGATCTGCATTCGCCTATCAAATTGCATCACAATATCTTACATGGTTTACTTAAGCCAAAATCTGGAAATTGAATGGAATGGATTGGTATGAATGGACTTCTTTCGAATTTACAGCGTACTGGTTTGCGGAAAAAAATTTTATTGTTGAAATTCGTTGTCAAATTTTTCCTTCTAATATTTTTTTTTTAAATTTTATTTCTTTATATTATCTGGGGAACTCAGTAGAAAATGACCCACACCTGAACAACAACTAAAAATCATCAAATTTTAGTTCGAAAATCATTCTTCCATTGGTTTGATGCAGCGTGCGTATCGTCAATAAGCGATCAAGCCCATTTCCAATATAATGGCACCAGTTACATGGAAATATGCTGAGTATAGGTAACGAAAACTCTAAGAGTATTTCAGCAGCAACAATTGCGCTCACATAAGGGGACGTCCATAAATTACGTGAGGTGTTTTTTTTTGAAAATTCGTTGTCCCCCCGCCCCTTGGTGACATCTGGTGAGTTCTGGCGGGACCCCCCTCTCCCTTCCGTGAGACTTTTCGTATCATTCTTAGATGTAATCTGCTATAATGATGTATACTCTCTGCAGTAAAAAGTTGAGTTGAGATTTTCGTTGACACCCTCTCTCCCTAGGTAAGATTTTGCCGGACCCTCTTCCCCCATTTTGACTCACGTAATTTATGGACCGACCCTAAGTGTATTGTTTGGTGAGGTTTTTTTGTTGGAAAAGATCATTAATAGAATTTTTTTTCGGAAATGAAGTTTGTCGATCTGAAAAGGTTGCATGATAATTTTATACCTTTACCAATTTTTATTTTAGTTTTTTTGTTTTGATGTTTTCGAAAATTCCCTAGAGATAGATATTCAGCAAAATATTGATCAACTTTTTTTTTTATTTCAAAAGTACTTCTGGGGGAAAAAATCAAATTATCCTCTATTTCCCATTAGTTTTAATAGCGCTGCAGGTTATATTTTGTATTTTAAAATGAATGTTTTCATTTCTGTTTTCTTCTTCTCCTCATGCTTGCCTCTTCACATTGGTAATTTTGTATTTTGTTTTTTGTTTATTTTTTTTTTCATATTAACGTAAAGCAGCAACACAGTGGCGATATAAATGACAACGCCTCATCGCGCAATTTGTTTACCTTCATTGTGGAGTCCGACTCACTTCACTTTTGTTGCATACTTTTAGGGCGGATTTTTATTTTTCCACATTTTTTTTGAACGATTTTTTTTCGTGAAATGTTCATCAATTTAAAAATTGCTACATTAGCGATGCCCACTTAACAAGTTTAGTTCAACACCCGAAATAAAACCACCCATCGAAGAACCCACCACTTCAAGCTTATGAACTAAAGAAAAACTTCAAAATTTTTTTTATCCTACTACGGTTTGGTTTAGAAGTTGTACGCATTAAAATTAGTGATTAATTTTTACGCCTAAAATATGTAAATTCAAATGCGTAGCATTCATTCATTCGGTTGCGTCAGCTTCATTTCATCTTGACATTCGCTGGAGTCTTTCCAGGGATAAAAAAAAGCGTCCCTAAGGACATGCCATGGCAAAATGAAAATGAAGTTATGAAAAAATGATTTTTTTTTTTTTTGCTTAAATGGAAGCAATTTTTGTAAAGCTATCGCAAAAAAATAATGTTTGTCCTGAAGGCAAATTGATTATGGACACAAAGGACATTGCGTCTTTCAATGAATTGAGGCGGCGGCGATGAGCATGAGCAAAAAAAACTAGGAAGGACAAACAGATGTTAATGAGATGTTGAATTTTTCATTTACCTGTTTGTCTTCTTTTTCTGATGTTCAAATGAAAATTTTTTGTTGTTGTCCGAAAAAAAATGAATGTCAATTTTGAGCAGTTCACGCAGGATGTGCCATAGTCTTACGCACACAATGCTTGTATGCAATAGTATAGGAAAATTTATTTTTTTTTTAAATAGGGGTATGTTCAATAAAATAAATTGGCATTTACTCAATTTACTCAATGCGACCCAACCGAAAAATACAAATAAACAACTTGCGCCTTTTAGATATGCTTCATTTCTCCCCATTCACATATGTTCATGTGTATGTATGTGTGCTGAACACGGCATGGCATTAGCTGGCAATAATGGCGCGAAAAACGCAGATAAACATATTCGCGAATTTGTTATTATCAGAAAAATATTGCAAAAAATTAAGGGGGATGAACAAGTTACATATGCGAAAAAAATAAAGAATTAACCGCTAAAAAAACCGCGTGTGGTGTTCGCAAAATTGGAAAGAGCAAAGAAAATCCCTTGAGGGAATTTGACATTAAGTGATATGCGATGCGTTCGTTGTGTTACATTTGACTGCATTACTATGGGGATGACGGGCGTATTGGGGAAGAGTCGACAATATGACTTGACGTGTGTGCTTAAAATGTTTTCTTTTAACTTCTTTTTGTGTTGTTGTTTTTTTGTTTTTTTCATATGAAAAGAAGGGCAATCAAAGATCAGAATAAAGAAATTGGAAAAAATGCGCATAGTTACTGCTGTGGCTGTGATATCATGAATAATTGGTAAGACATTTAGATTGAAAACTTGACATTTGCATATTCATGTGTATGAACGTTCTATTGGAGGCGTAATTTGTGAAAGACGGCGATGTGGGAGAGAATTGTGGGTATATTGAGCAAAAGCGTAAACGCTCAGAAAAAGTTATGGAAAATTCTGCAAGCATGAGTTTTTCATTTCCAAAATTTACTTATTTAAAATAAGCTTTTAACTTGATTTAAAGCTTTAAGCTAAATAGCTAAGACAACTAATAGCTGTAGTAGCTACACGCTATTTTTACTATAAAATTATTATAAATCCAAGGAATAAGTTTTTTAAATTCTTGTCAATATTTTTCTAAACATAAAAACCAAATAAGATCTGTCCTTTTATCATCCCCCAAATCTATATTTAATATAATGTATAATAGTTTTCTTTAGGCATATAATGAAAATGAAAGTGAAAGTCATAAAAAGTGAAAACGCAACATTTTTTTCATACGCACCACTCTAGCTGGCAATAGTTTCTGTTAAGGTTTATAGCTCATTTATATGCAGTAAAATGTGTGTATGCTTATGTGTCTTTATAGTATATACCCAGTAGGCAATATAGCAATGCCGAAAAATAGGCATATACATATCAACATTGCTGCATAATTATGCGCTTACACAAAGCCTTCTTAGAATCAGCTTTTCATGAAAATATGCCTTCTGATAGCAGGCTTGTAAGCATTGTGAACACCTACCATATCTGAGTTCTTTTACAAATGATGTTACAACTTCTAATAATAGTTGATTTTTTAAGCGTTTGGTTTTTGAAAATTAAAAAAAAAAACAGAAAATTCGTTAAAAGTGAATGAAATATTTATTTGATTCGATACACTAATTCCTGCCATTTACTTTTTAAAGATTATTTTATATAAATGTTGCCCGCGGCTATGCCTAAGGTGGTCTATCTGGAAGCTCCAATTTGTCCAGCATTTTGGCCGGTATCTCAGCAGTGGCAGCTGTAATGTTGTCTTCCAGGGTTGAAATTGTGGGTGGTTTGTCCTTGTACACGAGAAATTTCACTTAGCCACACAAAAAATAGTCTAGTTGGGTCAAATCGCATGATCTTGGCAGCCAATAGACTGCTTCAAAACGTGAGATTAATTGCTCACCCGCGTGCCGTGTGGCATGTGGCACTGTCTGTTGAAACCACACGTCAACCAAGTCCAATTCTTCCGATTTTCATTATTTTTGAAAAAGTACGGTCCAATCATGCCGCCGGCCTACAAACCGCACCAAACAGTGCATTTTTCAAGGTGCAATGGCAGTTCTTGACTTGCCGCTGGCTGCTCTTCAGATCAAATTTGGCAATTCTGTTTGTTGACGTACCCATCGAGCCGTCGTCGCAGAAGAAAAATTTTCGATATTTTTATGTTATTGCTTGTTGCCACAGATATATGGCTGAACTTTATTTCGAAAATGGCAGCAGCGATTTCGATGAAACTGGCGTATTTTGTGCACACGTAAACAAAATTAATATTGGCTGAGTTTCAAGTTTCCGTGGCGCTGACTAAAATTTTAGATTTTAAATCATCGTCTCCCGCATACCATGCAAGATATTGTAATGAAATCCGGTAAGCGGATAATTTGTTTATTCATAAAAATTTTAAACACTATACCACTGATAGCAGTCATCAATACAATCTCAGTCGCTATACTGGCAAATTTCGTTGGAGGGCGTAGCACCGTGAACGATTTTATAAACGTTGTATGTAATAAGAGAACCAATAATGTAATCGTTATGATATTTAATATAAAAAATCTACGTGCCCTAAGGTATCTCACAACCGAAAAAGGGCGTAACAGTACATGTAGGCGTGGCACCTCCCATTCAAGCAAAAACCTTTGATTTTATATGCAGTGTACTATGGGAGTAATCCCAAAAAAATTCGGTGCAGCGATGTCAGTTACTATAAACTTTGAAATTAAATGGAAGTTGTCGGGATTGCATCAGTAGGCGTGACATCTACTATATTACCAAACAATTGTAAGCGTTAATTTAAGTGAACTAGTGCAATAATTGGTGTGAAACTTACTGTAGGTACTTAAGTTGCATTAAGATTTATTTAACTCATAAGCGGGCGAAGTAGCACCTGTGGGCGTGGCACCTCCCATAAAAGTAAAATACCTCAAATGACTTGCCCAGCACATTATGTGCGCTATCAAAATATAAATTTGTTGTACGAATGTTGTATATAACGAGTTATTTTTGAATCAAAATCGGGCTGAATTCTACCAGTGGGTGCGTCCACGCCTTAAATTTTAAGACCAATTGCGGAATATCTCGCAAATTATTCAAGCTATTGTGATAAAATTTGTCATTCGGATGCCGCTCATGAACATAATTTATTGAACTAAAAGCAGGCGGAATTGAAAAAAGTGGAGGTATCAGTTTTCGACTCTTTTGATTCTCTTTCGACTTTTGTCATTATTTTTATGGTTTTTCGACTTTCTAACTTTTTTCGACTGTCTTTTTAAACTTTTTGGACTTTTTCAAAATATCTCTTATCTTTTTAACTTATTCAAACTCTTTTAACAAGAATTTTTCCACCTCCCTCGAGTGCTTACACATTTTCAACCTTATACGATATTTTTCAAAGTTTTCGTACTTTCCAGCATTTTTTCACTTGTTCAATATTTTCCAAATTTCTCAACTCAACAAATTTTTTCAACATTTTCCATTTTTTATCGACTTTTCAGCATTTTTTAACTGTTTCAACATCTTTCAACATTTTTGAATATTTTTCAACCTCTTTAAATTTTTTTCAAAATTTTCCATTTCTTTTCGACATCATTCATATTTTTCGGCTTATTCGATCTTCTCCAAAATATTCCATTTTATCATCTTCTTTCGCCTTTTTTCAAAACTTTCAATATTTTTTCAACTTTTTCAACCTCAAAACGAATAACCGAACTTTGGTCGGAATCCTGGCATGAACTAAATAAGTGGAGTTTGTTACTTTAAATTTATTGGATATTTTCGATGTCTTCCATCCATTGTAAAATGTAAGGTGTTTAAAAATATGGATATTTTTTCAATTTATTGAGACACTCTTATAATTTTCCTTAAAAAACTATCAGAACGAGCCATAGGTTTTTGCTGTCCATTTAAAAGGAATCGCTGAAGACCAAATGTATTTCATTATACTTGGAAACGGATTCGGAGGGCTTGTTTTTATCTCTACCATGGATAACGTACTTTTTTTTGCTCTCACGGAAAGCATTCTTTTCTTCCATGTTCTTAAAATTCAGTACGGAATTTTTGTATTAATATAACATATATGTTAATATAGAAGGATTTAGGATGGCCAATGTCCTCTCAAGGAAGACCTTCTATTAGTGTTTCTTATTACTGATTGTACCTACTGAGCAATGTGCTAGTAGGCTTATGTGCGTTTTATACTTTTAATAATGAGCACAGAAGGACAATCAATTTCAAGAAATGTGTAACAACAAACAAGAGAAAAGGATTTCCATAACTATGTACTCAAAAAGAGAGAGAGAGTAGTAAAATATTGCGCCTAAAAATATGCAATTGGGAAAACATTTTATCTTGCGTACATTACGAAACTAAGTGGTAATCTGTTGAGTTTTATACTAATCCAACATAACCTTTAATGCTAAAGCAAGTTGACATTAAATATTTTGTTATTCACTTTTCAAACTTTTAAATTAAATGACTACTTTATGTAGTTTTTAATCAAAAAATTTGTAGTTTTATTTGAGTGCTTGTCTGCTTTTCTTTACTAATACTCAACTAAGCAAAGTAAATCCTTTTTAAATAGACTCACTTTGATGCTGTTACTTTCTGGTTAAAATGTTTGCATAATGGACGCAAATACAATTAAGCAAAATAACCAATCATTAAAAATGCACAAGTATTTTTCCTGCATAAAAATTTTGCAAGAAAAGTGTAATAAAAAATAGTTTTAAAAAGAAGCGACCATTACTTAGATTAGTTTAAGCAGAAATATTCCAAATTTATAATAGCTACATTTCCGAAAGTTTTAAGATTTGAACTTTTATTCAAAAAGAAACTAGTTTTTTCCGAGATATCGTGCAAGACAATTTTCTTTTATTTTTAAAAACCACATCCGACAATATCATATACTTTTTTTTTCATCAACTTCTGTGCAACGTCTATAATTCTTTATAATTTGGTAGCTGCAACTATTGTGCTGCTCACAATATAAATGATTTATTTTGTTTACTATTAACTCCTGTTGTTATGTCCTCATTGTTATTGTACCTCAAACCCCATTTGACAGTGTATGTCCTTTTTCGGTTGATGTTTTTGACAATTTGCAATGAATAACAATTGACCCAGGGACATTATAGACAACGCATAATATCTTCCTCCAATGCAGTGTCAAGCTTTTTGCTCTTTTGTCCTTTCAATCCTTTCGGCCGTCGTCTTTACTGGTTGTCACATCCTGTTTACTGTTTTGTTAGTTTTTAGTTTTTCTGTGCAGTTTTTGCACTATTGTTGTTTGTTTGTTTGTTGTTGTCTGTTTTGTTAACTTTTACAGCACAACTATGCTATCCATTTAAATATTCTCAAAGGCAAGTTTACGAATTGAACTCTACAAATAAATGTGTTTGACTTCTGGTCAATAGTTTTTTATTTTGTTTTTTGTTGTTGTATATCCCTTCGAGGTTAAAGCAGACTTTATATGGAAATAGGCTTGAGTTAAATTGGAACATAAACAAAATTTGTGCAGCTTTAATTTAAGAAAAAAAATGTTTTCTTCAAATTTCACATATAAAATTATATAAGGTTGTGCATTGCGAAAATGGACATTTTAAATTTAAGAAATAGACTTTAAAATATAAAAAATTTTAAAAACAAAACTAAGTATTAACATAGAAATCATGTAAAAAGTAAAATTAATTTTCGTGCAAAAAACAACTGAAAAAATTAATCATTTTTTGAGCGATATATTTTGTGAAAATCATACACTGTTTTCAAATAATTTTTTGGACGATCTATTTTTCTTAGAAAGCAACAATTTCCAAAAAAAAATTTGGCAAATTTTAAAATTTTGTAGACGGTGCCGTCGAGAAGAAATCTGGGACCGATGGTAACCTTGTATGGGCCCTTCTCCCTCCCCCGACACTTAATAATTCTAAAAAACCGTATTTGAAATTTCATTCACTTTATATTTGTGCAATACATGCTTCTCTTGCTTTGGCACATGCAGAAACGTTGATGACCTCAGTCAAATCCAATATCCTCACCAGTGTTGATACCGGGCAAAGAATTGCTTATCTTGGTACTCTTATTTGAGTAGAACAGGAACAATGAAAGTTCTTGTTCCTTGCAAGAGCCTTCAGCATTGGCAACTGAGATTTAGGGATGGGTAAAATCGATAAGAAAAAATATCGATATGCGTCGATAGTTTCTCCAAATTTATCGATTTCAATCGATAGTACATCGATAAGACCAAGAATATGTTTTTATATTTCTATTTGAAAAAAGTATGCCAAGAAGGCTAAAGAATGCAAAAAATCGATAACGGGCAAGAATTATTTTTCTGACCTCTCCGCTTTTCTTTATCTATTTTTTAGAAGTAACACATTTAACAAAAACATGATAACTGAAAACGAGTTCTTTAAATATTAATTTATTTAATCAAAGAAAAAACTCAAAGAGACCAGCTTCCTCGCTCCCCAAACCTACAAACACATATAAGCAGTTCCCTAACCTAACCTAACTAACCTAACCTATCTAACCTAACCTGGACAAATTTCCCCGATCCCCAAACCTAACAGCAGGTACCTAACCTGCCAGACCTAACCTGGACGAGTTGCCCTACTCCCCAAACCTAACAGCAGGTACCTAACCTGCCCAACTTGACCTGGACAAGTTCCCTCATCCCGGAACCTGCAAAAAGTTTCCTAAACAAGGTTCGGAAATTGCTTGTAGATATGGGGATCAGGAGAAACCACTCTAGGTTAAGCTAGACAGGCCAGGGACTTGCTGTTAGGTTTGGGAAAGGAAGGAACTCGTCCAGGTTAGGTCGGGCAGGTTAGGTACCTGCTGTTGGGTTTGGGGAGTGAGGAAACTCGTCCAGGTTAGGTTAGGTTAGGTAACTGCTGTTAGGTTTGGGAAGGGAAGGATCTCGTCCAGGTTAGGTCGGGCAGGTTAAGTTCCTGCTGTTAAGTTTGGGAATAGAATGAACTCATCCAGGTTAGGTCGGGTAGGTTAAGAATATTTTTAGTTTTTTTTGTTTGAAAATGTCGTGTCTTTAACACACGGTCAGTTTGGTAAGTGTTTTCGTTTATCAGATTGGCAACGAGTAAATGTGAACATATAAATCTAGATAATATTCTGCAAAATTTTAACGAGAAATATAATATTTATATTTTGTACATCGGTATTCTGATAATTGCTTGTGTTGAATCAAAATGCATATATCATATTTCAAAATAAATCAGTTCTTATCGATGTCGATGTTTCGCAAAGAGACATCGATAGTTATCGACGCTTGACTCACATCGATGTCTATCGATAGTTATCGATTTTACCCATCCCTACTGAGATTGGCAATGTGTAGAATATGCGGAAGGCGATTCAAACGTTTTATAACCCTAGATAGCTAATATTAGTTATTTTAACGGGCATCGGTCAGACTTTTCATGCTATAACAATCACGCCTAGCTACATGTATATCAACTGAGTCATCGCCGAAGGCTACTTATTCGTCATTTCGACGAATGGTTAGCTTTCGTAGCTTTATATGATAAAAACGAGTTTATAAGTTTACAGGTACTTTCTATTTTATTTTTAGTGCTAATAAGTGGAGATGCCCGAAAATGCCCGAATTTCATCTAATTTTGTTGTTTTAATTGAAACTGCACAATATTATACCTCAAAATATGTGTCAAACGATAGAACTCGTATAGACCTAAATATAATATTAAGGGTTGTATTATTGAATCCTGTCCCCAACATGGGTTGCTGCTACCGGTTTTTTTGGGTCAATTTTTAATTATATGTATTAATGCTTGAAATGTGTGCCAAACGATAGAGCTCGAACAGCTTACATAGAACATATAGAGTTGCTTTGTCGAATCCAGTCTTAAACATGGGTTGTAACCCGTTTTTAGGGCCAATTTTTCATAAATGGGTGGAAATTCATGATTGCGACATTAGCAAAAATTGACCCAGAAAATGGGTAGCTACCCATGTTTGGGACAGGATTCAACAATTCAACTCTGAATTGAGTTCTATCTTTTGTCACATATTTTGAGGTATAATATTATACAGTTTCAATTAAAACAACAAAATTAGCTAAAATTCGTGCATTTTAGGGTACCGAGATAAGATTTGGCAAGGCAAACCTGGTTCGTTAGTTACACCAAAATGGCTCACTATCTTTCCCATACATCCCAACCGATAATCTTATACACTCGACTTTTCTACAGCAGGCTCTTGGACTATAATGATATAAATTTAAAGAAATTATTCCTAACTTATTGCTTACACCTTAGCTGGTCGGTAAGAAAAAGTTCCTTATATTTTGTTAAATTCTAAATAAATGTTGCCATTATTTATTAACTTTTATTAAATACAACGTAAGTAACTATTGGAAAACCCATTTATCTGAAAAAAATTGTACCACTCCATCCTTAAAACACCAACAATGTATGTGTTCGTCATAATAACGAATGTTTAGCCTTTAACGAGTATTTAATAAGGTAAGCTATCTAGGGTTAAAAAAAATAAGTTACTTCATAAGATGTATGGACCACTTCGAAGAGCTATGGTCCTGTGAGGAATCCACTCTTTCCCCCCTGTCGTTGCGCCTAGTTTTCAACACAAATTTGTATACAAATTATTTTTTTTTTCAAGTTTTTTAAGTAAACTTATTGTGAGAGAGTTTGCGGCTAAACGGAGAAGTTTTGATTCCTCCGTACCGAATAAATTCTTAGAAAAATTGTGGAACACGTTTCGATATGTTTTCTGTGAGATTCCCAGTATAAATTTTAACTTTCGGCCACTGATGTATTGAATTTTGGTGAAAAAAAAAAATTGACAAAATCAATGAATTTTGCAAATCCCGTTTTTATCCGTTTCCTCTTTTTCTTAGCATTAGATATTTGAAAAATGGAAGTTTCTAAATATCGAATTTTGATACGGCTACTTATTGATTTTGAGGTGTAAAATTTAGGATCAAATCTTTCCCTATCCCTCCCTCTCCCCCAAGCTACTCGCATGCTGCATTTCTGAAATTTTTTTTTTTAAAATGCCAATGATATTATCACAATTTTAGCTCATGACAATGGAGTTTCAGCGTTAAAATATATGAAAAATGTAGGAATTTTTCCCTAGTCCCATTTGTCAGTCGAAATGGTCAAGTACTTACCACTTCTGCATTCAATATAAAAACAAATTGTTAACTATAGTCACAAAATAATTCCAAATTATTGATTTTCAAAACTCACATCAACTGCAATAAATTCTACCAAATGTATTAAAATATTTTTCCCATTGCAAAAGTTCAAAGTTTATCTACAGGTTTTATTATTTCTATTCCAACTGATGTCAAAAGATGCGCTTCAGATAGCCTGCTACCAACCCTGACTAATTTTCAACGTGTGTTGATATGAAAATGAGGGTGATTTCAAAAGAAAAAAAAAAATGAAAAAACTTTTATTTGCAAGTAAAAAAAAAACACACTCGTTGTTGCTGTAAAACAAGCCAACAATAATTTTTGATTAAAGATGAATTTTTAATTTTATGCACGCGTATAGAAGAATACTCACAAGCAAAGCCATAAGAGATATGCGCTTGTATTCAGCAGATATGCAGATAGAAAGATACGCGAATGAAGCGGCGGAAATCGAGCGACCAAAACAGAAATCAAACAAAATTTTTAATGTTTTGCTGTAGAAAAGTGTAGCTGGACGAGACTTGAGTGCGAGTATCCTTAACATCTAGGGGTGCAATTTGCAGTGGTGGTGGTGGCTAAAGGCCTGGACAAGCGTTCACAAACAAGCTTAAGTTTTTTTATGTTTTCCCATTTTTTTTTTAGCTTTGATTTTTTAAGTTTTTAACTTTTTTTTTCTTGGCTCATTAGGATTTTTTAACAATTTTGTTCGTTCGTTTTTTTTTCGTCGAAGAAGCGATAAAATTAGACACCCTCTGTGTGCCGTGCAGCAAATGGTGTTTAATGATTTATGAATAATCGCCATTTTTGCATTTGAGTGATGAGCAAGTGAGCGAGCGATTCGAAGGTCCTTTTTTTTTAGCAACATCACTGAGTAGAGAGTATGGTGGAAGATTTCTTCAAAGTTGTTTTTTCTCGTAATTTTTTTGATGTTTTAATTTCTTGCGATTGCTATTACGCGGTATTTTTTATTCAATTTTTTTCTTTTTTATGTGAAAGAGCTTAAGGTTTGAGGGGCGTTAGTATTTTTTTGTAAAAATGTGAAATTTTTCAGAAATTTATGTGGATTTTTGTGTTTCTAAATTTTATGAAATTTAAGTGATTTCCCTTTTCACATCAGCTTGACACGTGACCTTTGATCTTTTCACGCCATTTCGATATTTCTTTACACATAATGTTAGGTTTTGGCGTAATGTTTCGTTAATTTTCTACTATTTGTTGAAAAGATATCAATGTTTTTACAGGAATTCTTCCTTTTCAAAAGGATGAAAGTTGAAAATTTCAAGGTGCTCTCAGTACTTTATATTGTTTTTTGTTAGCTTACACTAAATATTAAACAAAATTTCTAAAAAAATTATCTTCAGAGCTCCATCAATATTCAAAAGTTTCTTCAAAAGACAAATTACTCGAAAAGTTTGAGGATTTCATAAGAATTGTATTCCCTAAGGGATTCCCAAAGTTTGTGCCGCTGCACCCCGTGGATTCTATTTTCTCTTCTCTGGAAACTATTTTTGCAATAAATATCGTTCAAAAATCGATGTGTAGCCAGCAATGAAAGCAACAGTGTCATATTATATTCCACACTTCGAAGAAATTTGTGAAGATTACTAAGCTCCCACAACGCAATGATTAATTTGCCACTGAAAATTTTTCGAATATTTCCATGGTTAAAATATTTTCTTGTGTTTCAATTCTAATATGTGCGGTAAATATGATCCGAAACTGCAGCTTTTTCACAGCAATTGAAGCCATAAATATTAAAACTATACAACTTTTTAAAGCTTGGGCTTTTTTAGTTTTATGACACATTATTTATACTAGAATTCACTTACTGGTTGAAATTCTCCAAAATGTTCACTAAAATCAGTCCATTAGCTTAGCTGTGAAAGTATTATTCCTGTTAGGGGCGTTGCACCATCCACTTAAATCAAATACCTTCAATTTATATCCATACCAAATTTCATCTACATCGGTTCAGAAGTATTGCTGTGGAGACATTTTTTCCTTTTGGGGGCGTGGCATCGCCCACTTAAAGACATATCTTTACTCAGGACTCAATCAATCTTCATACCAAATTTAATTCAAAATAGTACTGTTGCTCAGCCGTGATAGTTTTTTTTTTATAATAAATGGTTGTGCCACACCCATCTTAAAACCCATTTCTTAGGGTTCAATCTATATCCAAAAAAAAAAAATTTCATAAAAATCGATGCAATAATTTAGCCGTGGAAACCTATTTTTCTGTTAGAGGCGTGGCGCTGGTTACTATTCCAAGAATGAGGAAACACCAACAACAAATCGAACAACAGAATTGATTGAAAAGTATGAGAATTCGTGGCCAATGATTTCAATGCGACCCTGAGCATGATGGTAGAGGTATTAAACATCATCAAAAAACAATTCGTCAGATCCTGAAAAAGATCTGGCGAAGTTTGTTCCGTACACACAATAACCGAAGAGCAAAAACTTATGAGGGTGCAACATTTTAAAGAGATTCTACGAGCTGTAAATAAGTGACCAACCTACTTGAGATCAGTTGTTACATGGTGTTTTCAGTAAGACGCAGAAACATAGTATGGGTATGTGCAGTTTTGCGCCGTCGCAAACGAACTGTCAAAAATCGTGTGGAAAGTTTATTGCACAAACTAGAAATTGTCACTCTCTTTTTTCATACGATTCTCTCAGCAAAAATTTATTGTTTACACATTTTGTATTTTTCACTTTCTTTTCCCATAAGATTCTCTCACAAAAAAATGATATGTTCGTCAACTGCCACAAGTTGCACAAAATATTCGAAGGGGTTTTCGTGAAACACATTGCGAAAAATTGCCTAATTGCACAAATGGAAAACTTGAACATTCATTAAGATGAATACCACTAGTGTCAAAGTGTTAAATGGAAGTCGAAATCATCACTAGAATCCGGAAAGATCCATCAAAAATCCAGACGATGTTCACCATTCATCATTCACCACGAATTTGTTTCCACTGATAGTTACTGGTGCTTTCCATTTGGAAGTTTTACAACATTTGATAGTCAGACCTCGGCAAAATCGATCTGAATATCGCGATTCTAACGACTGGTGTTTATTACACGATAATGCACCAAGTCACACATCGTTGATTATTCGTCATTTTTTGGTGCGAAAGACATTGAAATCATTCAAAAATGTTCAATATACACCTTGAAAACAATACCAAAAAGTAAGTTCGAGAGGGCATTTGAATAAACATTGAATCTTTGTAGAACAGCGGCAACTAAGACGATACTGAAGACAACGAAGACAGTAACGATGAAAATGACTTCAGCAATGTTAGCGACTAAAACGCATAAATCGGAGATACCGATGGCAGCAACAGCAACGATGAGAGTGAAGACAACGATGACAATAAGGATGAAGACAATGATGGCAATAACGTAAACATTCGCAAAAAAATCTCTTTCTACTGCTGTTTTCAGCAACTTTTGCCAATTACTAACTACTATTACCACTGTTATCTAAACCAAGTTGTTTTGACATAGTAAAACAGAAAGAAAAAAATGTTTCTGGTACAACCCTCATTGTTTAACATTATATCTTTGAATTATCTATTCTCTGGTATAGCAGTTTTTCATTATACAGTCACATAAATTAAAGAAAACCAAATTTAGGATATGAGGAAATTACAAAATACACACATAGTCATAGCAACATCACAGTTAATGAAGAAGGTGAAGGGTTAAAAATTTTGGGGTGTGATATCGTTTATTATTTCGGCTGCATACGAGCGAATGATAAGTAATAACAAAAGTGAAAAATTAACCATGGGAGCGTAATTAATGCTATTTATGTACGAAATAAATGGCAACGCAAACGACCGACCGATATAAGGATAACACAGCTGAAATCCTTATGAGTTAATATATGAAACGCGCAACTAGCACTTCTTTGGGGATCAGCGTCAGGGATGCAAATAAAAGAAACAATCGAATTTTAATCAATTCGCGTCTGTTTCATTTGCATAACACGCGAAGCATCCTGCCAAGCAGACAGGATGCAGCATGCAAAAGTTTTTGTTTTTATTGCTTCAGACATTTTTGCCGTGTGTTGTAAGTGTCGAGAAAGTGATTAAAACTTGGCAGGAGGTCCTGCAGCCAGCACCAGTCAACAGCTAAGTAACCGAAATTCGAGACAAAGTTCATAGGGTTGTTACGGTTGTTAACACAATGTGAAGCCGAAGAAGAAAACGAAAGGGTTAATTTTTTTTTTGTTTCGACTCCCAATCGGCCACGGCGTCAACGGGTGGTCGCGTGCTCCAGTAGCAGCTACTTGGAGGTGTACGTGTTATGTGCAATAAAGTCAAATCGAAGAAATGAAAGTTAAAACAATACCGGTGGATTGATAATTTTTTTCTTTGGACAGTGGGAGAAAGTTTGTTAAAAAGTGAACTTCATGTCAGAGCTTAAGCAGCCAAATCATATGTACATCCGATTTGTTTAAGTAATAGCGTAAGATGAGACACGAATGATATATGCGGAAAAGATGAAGAAATTTCTTGAAAGTTTGTGAGCCGATGTTTTATTTTTTTTATATAAATAAAATAAATTATTTTAACCGTCGTAATATCGAAAACTAGTTGTTTTTAAAAATTTTTAAAAAGAAGGTAGCATAAAAACACATCGAACGATCACCGAACAGCAAACCAGATACAACATTTCTTCATAAAGAAACCAGCGCCGAAAAGAAAAGAAAGAAGCGCCGACATCGGCTCAGATCATCACCTGATTGCAGGTGATCAAGGATTCCGGAATACTTTTTCAATGAAAGAAAAAGACTCAGCGACACTAACCGCCGGAGCTGAATTCAATCTAAGTAGCAAAAATCAAGTCGTCATTTATAACAGCAAGTGAGACCATACTTGGACTTACCCTACGAAGCAGAAAACCCTCTTTCAGCGAGTGACGCTACCTGTGATATCCTAGAAAAAAGGAGAACTGCAAAACGCGTAAAAGATGAAACGCGAGCAAGAGACCAAAGATAAGGCGCCATACAAATATATTACAACCTTATAAGGGAGGAAGAAGAAGCCTCCCGCAAAAAGGATAAACGAGAAATATTCAATGACCCCGTATCCAAGCCTCAACAAGCTGCAGAAATCAGGAATGTTTTCACATTTTACGAAATAACTCACGACATGGTTAATAACAAAGTCAGACAAAATTATCCAATCAAAAGTAAAAACGGGAGCCTATTAACAACTACAGATACCCAAAAAGTCCGTTGAATGCGTTAGCACTCGCCTCTCCCTAAGGAAAGACCACTGTGACTTGTCACGTCCCCGCCTTCATTAACAGACATAACAAAGGCCATCAAATCTCTTAAAAATAACAAAGCAGAGGGTGCAGATCGTATAGTTGCCGAAATGTTGAAAACTTCCCTGAAGTTCACCTCTGCACTTATGTAGCCAATCAAACTTGGGAAGAAGAACGATTTCCTGAAGACTGGCTCATAGGAAACTTAGTGAAATTTCCTAAAAAGGGAACTTATCATTATGCCAAAACTATAGGGGCATCATGATACTGACTTCCGCCCAAAGCCTTGACGAAACTTCGTTACACCTAACTGGAGTTCTGCGTTAATAGTATCGACCGAAATTAATCAAGATTATTATTATCATCAAAGCTCAATACAAAGGTGGAGTATAACGTAACGAGAGTTTTTCCTTTTGAGTCCATGTCAGGTATTCGCCATGGTTGCCTGCTGTCAACAATTCTGGTGGTGCATGACAAGTGTTATAAGCAGAGTCCTAGACGCTACAAGTCGCAGCATTTAATAAACTTTCAGTGAGCATCTGGTTATAAAACCTGATGATAATACCATTAAGAACATCCATGCTAGAATCAATAAAACGATAAGAGCCCTGCTGCAAAATTTACAAGTATTCACCAACAATTGTCTTCGCCGAATTCTAAAAATTTGATGGCCTAGGATAATTTTCAATGTCATCAAGATTTCCGATTTCCATTCAAATCAAACAACAAAAGTGGAAATGGTTTAGGCACAGGTTGCAAAAATCACCAACTGAAGTCTGCCGGCAAGCATTGGAGGGAAACCTCTGGGTAGTAGAAAAAGCGGCCATCCTAGACAATAGTAGAAATTTTCGCTAGAACAGGAAATACGTGAATCCGGGAAATGTTGGAGAGAATTAATGGCACTCGTTACAAATCGTGAACATTAAAAGAGTTTTGATGAGATCCCATGCAAGCATTGGAGGGAAGCCTCTGGGTAGTAGAAAAAGCGGCCATCCTAGACAATAGTAGAAATGTTCGCTAGAACAGGAAATACGTGAATCCGGGAAATGTTGGAGAGAATTAATGGCACTCGTTACAAATCGTGAACATTGAAAGAGTTTTGATGAGATCCCATGCTCCGTGAGGAGATAAAGAACAACAAAGAAAGACAGAGAGAGAGAGATAAATTAGAATGAGGTACTTGATGGTTGTCAAAACTGTTGATCTGTCGTAATGGTAATGTAAGCATTTTGTTCAAGTAAACTATTTCTTAAGGCTTTAAGTGAATACTTCGAAGCTAGAAAAAAGTTAGGAAGCAAATTCTTTTGCTTGTACGAGTATCGTGCATAAATCTCAAATATAGACAAAAATTTCAAGAAATTTTTCAAGGGATAAGTGTGATTACTATTGAGTTTTTGAAAAAAAAAAAATTATTCCAGAACTACAAGAAAAGTTGTTAGCGTTTTAAAACAGTGGGTAAGAATGTAGGAATATATAAAAGTACAAGCGTTCTCCACTGTGCTGCTTATCTACAGCCATACTGAGTCGAAAAAAATATAAAAAAAGCGAAAACAACAATAACGAAAGGGTTATATTTTAACAGAATATATTGACTCAAGTTATTTACACCACTCGCTGCTGTTAGCGCCGCAACGACAGAATCTGGCGCGAACTCCTTTTGTACTGCATATTCTTCGATTACAAAATTTGGTATTATCCGATTAAACATTTTTTGAAATTTAAATTTTAGATTATTCTTTACTCTCACCGACTCAAGGACAGCACACAGCAAGTAGCATCCTTTTTTTGTGTTTATTTATTTTTTGTATTTTGTAGCTTATCCTTGTTTTGCATCAAAAGTCAGCATGGGCACAAGAGTTTTGTCTTCAGTATTCTATTGTTTTTGTACACAAAAAATAACAATAAAAATTAAAGGATTCAGGATGTTGAAAATCGTAACGCGCTACTCATTAAGCCGCGCAGTTGAGCGTGAGAGAGAGTGGGTTAATCAACATCGATAACCGCATTTGATGAAGGCAAAGGTAAAGAAGATAATTTTCGGTGTTCCGGGAAAAAAGTTGACTGCGGTTTGAATTATAACAGAAATATTCAAAAAAATATATAATTCTTTTAAGATATATTGTATGGCAAGTCAATGTTTAATTATGTACGTGCCTGGTATTTATTATATTTCTTACAAACTATCCCTTCTTATGACAAATGATTAGCTGTCAAAACGGCAATATCAAAATGCTAAATATCCTTAATTAGATTTTCAAAATTTATGCCAAGTGTCAAAAATAATGTCATTAGGAAAAAACACTGAATTTCAATTATTAAAAAAATAAAACAAATATCCTGTTGTAGAAATCCTGGTGGACACAAATCCTTGTATGTGAACCCATGTGGTGCGGCTTTGACACTTAAGGTAAAAATACAATAACAACAGCAGCCAAATATTTTTTTTTGTTTTTCTTTGTATAAACAACCTCAATACTCAGTGATGAGATATTACATATTTGACAGGCAACCTGACGCTCACACCCATTTTGGGGGGAAGGATCTCCCTTGCGTTGGCTTTTGCTCGGAAATGTTTTAATTTAATGTCAAAAATGAAGTAAATTTTCTCTTTCTCTCCTCCCCTGGTGCTGCTACATATTGCTCCTGATTGGCTTAAATGTATTTGACGCAAAGTTGATCCCATTTAGTTATGGTGTCTGGGTGCAAAAACATAATGAAAAAAATAAGAAAAATTAAAACCAAACCCTCTAATGTGGCATTATATTTTGACAGCAGAATGTCACATTTGACAGTTGCAACAATTAGTCATTTTCATCTTCTAATCATATGTATGTGTTGTTTGTTGTTTTCGTAAACGTAAATTGTTGTGGGACGTTACTGTCCGGAATTTTCATATGATTTAGAAAGGAAAAAGATTTCTTGTTGACAACACACAGTTGTTGTATGACAACTACCTTTATATATGTACGTGTAAGTGGCTTGGAATCGTTCATGACGGACCTTAAAAAACTAAGAGCTTTGCAATTTTGTGTATCATTAAAAAATAAATTGGAAAAAATCTTTATCCTTCATTCACCTGGACTTTTCTTTCCAATCGTACAACTTCATGCTGCCATAAAATAACGAGTAAGGACACAACCGTCGAAAGCAGGACCAAATGAACGAAGAAACGAATACGAATGTCAACATTCCAATTACGCAAAACATTTTGCACTCCAATAATATGAGAGGAATACACGATGACAGCCAGGATTCGCTTGCAACGACTGTAAGTTGCAATTTAAGCGGAGAGATGTGCGAACTCGATACGATTTTTTTTTTGAGTATCGAAATTTGATGAAATCGTTGCTTACATTTTGTTTGTGGGATTGGTGTTCGAAATTGAATAGTTCCAATTTTCCATTTAAGTTAAAACCCAAATAAATGCTTAGATCAGGCATGGCCAGTAGAGCTAAGTATGAGAGCTGGAAATCGACAATTACTTGATCATAAAAGCCAATGTGTTGAGACACATTTCGTAAATTGATTGACATTTTTCAACAAATCTCTATGAGAGCTCATCATATATGTGGAGGAGCCGGAAGAATTAAACTTTTTTGGACTTGGTCATTTCTGGTTTAGATGGTTATTTTTTTTTTTTTTTTATTATTGAACTTATTAGGGTTCAAGAAATTGTTTCATTGCGAATTCATTTGAGGATGGATTACTGCCGAAAAATCGTACGCTACTGTTCTTAACAACCAAGGTGGGATTATTGCTAAATTTTTCATGAAGGCTTATTCAAAACATCAAGCCCTTTGTGAAATGAAGCTTCATTTTCAATGTATTACCGGGAAGATTGATAGAAGGATATTCAATCTTTAAAAATTTGTCCATATCTCTTTTGTCAATATTTCTGAAACTAAACAACCAATTTAAACTAATGTTGCTTAAGGTTAACCACTTGTTCCTTTCATTAGCACTGAATATAGCTCACATTTTCAAACATAATTTGTCCCAAGAAAGTATAGTATCGATTCGATATAACAATATTGACCAAATATCAAAATTCAAATCGCTGATACTGCTGATTTCCAACATCGCTACTTTGTAGCATGATGATGACAATAACAACAACATCAACTACATAAACAACAAATTGGATGACGCAAAGAAAATGCAAATAAACATAGAAAACAAAAATTAACAGAAAAATATATATATACGATATAGAAGAAAACCAACAACACAACAGAATATAAAAAGTGAAGTGAAAAAATTACTTCTTATAACTGCAGGGCATACACCTATATAACAACAACAACAACAATAGCAAGCAACATAAAATAGATGTCCTTACACCCAAATGCAATGCGAACTGATGACTTGCAATGAATAGAAATTGGAGGAATGCAAATAGAGAAAGAACGTAGTATGCAGCAGAAAATCCAAAAAAAAAAAAAAATCACTAGCAGAATAAATCGCAAATATATGAGAGCTAAGGTAGGAGTACATAAAGCTAGAGAACTAGTGGTTGACAGTTCTATCAGAAAACTTAATACCATGTGACATGAGATGCTCGAGAAGATTGGCTGGCGAGTGGGTGCGCAGAGGAAAATTTTGTAAGCTGACTGGGCAAAATCATAGGTACAAGTTTCTACAAAAAAGTCAGTATGGCACTCATTTGCTTTAACATTACGCTATCTCGCTTGCACTGCTCTCATGTACAAGCGAATTTGCAGAGTTGCCAAAAGGGTAGTACATACTCGTAAGAGAGTGCAAAAAAAGTTTAATATTATTTCAAAATTCCACAAAGTCAGTACTTAACAACTTTGACTTTAGAAGTACAATTTTATGAGTTCACTAATATTATTTTAAGTTTCTTGAACATTTTCGGGATTTAGGAAGGTCTTGAAATGCGCTTTTGTGATACAAAGTTAGTGAGTGATTTGAATGCGGAGTGGACTTTAACTTGACAAGAAACTGATATTGATTATAGTTGTGTGACTTATGTTACTTAAATGGTAAATTAATGAACGTTATTTCTGCGTGCGGACATTAGTGTTTTTTTTTTGCTATTTTTGTGACATTTTTTTAAAAATTTTTCTTAGTACCTAATAAGTTTTTGGTCAAACATTTGTAAGGTTTCGATATGAAGACATTTGTACAGTTTATTAAAGAAATTTTTTGACGGTGTACACTAGACCAGATCAATTTGTATGGTGCAAAAGTAAAAGTCAGCCCGACGTCGTCGAGGTTAGACGAATTCTTGCAAGCGATTTTTGCATAATTTTTATTCGATAGGAAATAACTAAAGAGAGTCGTTTGGTTCTTTTTAAGTCCTTCAATCGTCACAAAACGGCCCAAATTCGCTAAGAAAAATAAAGACATAAAAATCATAAGACTATTTATTAATATAATTAAAATGTTCGCGCAAAAATCGAATTTTTTGGCATTTTCTTGGTTTAAACCAAGCTATCGAAGAAAACGATCTTAAGGAGTTTTTCCCCATTTGCTTTACCGAATTAAGAAACGAAATTAATGAAAATCATGCGGAGCAGATCCCACATTTTTGATTTATTAAATTTTTGATTAAATGTATAAGCACATTCCAATTAAATATATTTTTTCCAATCAGATTAGCGAAACTCTTGTAAGAAAAACAGATAAAATAATCTTCTCTTTATGAACGTCTGGTTATACAGGGGGGTCCATCTAGCGTTTGGAAATTGAATTACTGGTTATGTTTTTTGAGTGTGGTAAATCAAATGTCATTCATTTTATGACTTAAATTTAGTTTTACACCACCGGTTCAAGAAAAAGATCGATATTTTTCTCAAATTTTGGATTGGCGGTGTCATTCCGCTATTTGTCTTCAAAGATGAGGAAGGAAGATGCTTTCCAGTGAACGGTGAGCGCTGCCGCGCATTAATAACTGATTGTGTGTTAATTATTTTCGAATATATGAACTTGCACAACATTTGATTTCAACAGGACTTGTCACACAAGTCATGCAACAATCGAACTTTTGCGTGGGAAGTTTAAGAATCGAGTTATTGGCCGTTTAGGTGTTGTACATTGCGAATTTACTCCATTTGTGGGGAACAATTAAAGATAATTGTTATGCTAACCTTCCAGCAACGATTGAGGCGCTTAAGAACTAAATTAGTGAAAGCATCGGTCAAATGGACCTCTATATCAGTGGTGGGCACGTAGTGTTCTATTCGCCCTCATTGCCCGCACCGTTATTCGACGCACAAGCAAGCGATAAAAATTCGCAGAATTTCAACGCTATCGCGGCACAGCGTTGACTTCAATTCAAATGAAAACAAAAACAAGACACGAAGGCATTAGCGACGGCGCCGCATTGTGTCTTGACGAATGTAGCAATTGTTTTTGTTTTGTAGTGCAATTTGGTTCTTTTTTGTGCTGTTGGCGAATTTGGAAATGACAGCAAAAAAAACTTTAAAATTGTGTTTGTTGTTGCTTGATGTTATTGTTTAGCCCTTTTGTTAGATTTCCATGCCCACCACTGATCTATATAAACAAAAATGTACAGCAAAATTGAGTTCATCGTATGAGCCACTGCAAGGAGAGGCGAGGAAGTCATTTGAATGAAATAAAGCTCCATAATAAGCCTGAAAAATTCTACTTTCGAATAAAAAAAAAACAAATTAAAAAGAAATTATTTGATTTTAATTTATGGCAAAATCAATTTTAAAATTAAACTTGGGCCACCATTTATTTTCCCGAAAAATCAAAAAAAAATTTCCTCTTACAAAAAAGTGCGTGACCAACCGTGTATGTAATAAAAATACGAATGTGGCAACCCTAACTATTTCAAAATACAATTGGGCCAAGAGATCATTTTTTTGTTGTTCTTGTTGTTTTTTTTTTTTTATTTTGTGTTTGAATAGATTTGAGTGTAGTTGACAAGGTACAGTAGCACTTCTTATTACTGTTGTTGTTACTGTTATTGTTGAGAGATGATTTCCAAGTTATTGTTGACTTGATTTTTTCCATTCGTTGGTTTTTACCTCTACTGTTGTTGTTGGCTGGCTTTGTTTTAACAGTTAACAAATTAAAATTGCTTCGAGCTGAAATTAGTTTCATCAAGGATAACAAATATCCATTGAGGTAGGAATGAGTGCAAATATTAAAACACAGCTCAAATGAAGATTAATGTTTTGTTGCTAAGTAAATTTGAAAGATATCGCAGCATAAAACTTAAATTTTCTGCAAAATGAAATGAAATTACAAAAAATAAAGTTTCGAAAAGCCTAGCAAATACAAATCGCAGCAGATATAAAGACGCCATATCCATTACAATAACAACTAACAACAAGCACTTAACAAACAAATTTGATTGAATTTAATTTTTTACCTTAAGTTCAAAATATAGCCTAGGGATGCTCATAACAGCAATAATAGCAACAACAACAACAACAACGTTGACAACTGTCAACAGGCATTCCACCATAGAATTGTCAAATTGAAGTAAAAGCGAATATCTTTTCTTTTTTTTTTTATTAATAAAATATTAAAAGGAAATCAGCGAAAATATGCACCCATCCTAAGATGGATGGAAAAAACGATAAATACCGTGTACATTTCTGATCATGATGATGATGCTGTTGTTGTTGTCAAAGTGACATCAAGTCAGTCAGTACTGTAGTCTGTCTGTAGAAAAACATGAAAAAAAAATTGAAAACACGTCTACTTTCAAATAACCCCCGGCTACGTTGAGACAAACTGTCAATATTTAAAAATAAGAACGCGTGATGTTTCGGATTCATTCACAGAGCTTACGGCTTGCGGTAGAGCACCGACGATGAAAGCGCAACCTTTTTCTAAATGAAACTTAAAATGTATTTTCAATAAATATCAACCAACGACGACGACGGGGTATGAGAAGCTGATTGATGTATTAAGTAAAATGCTTGACAGGTTTAAAATAAATAGAAGCGCTCCCGCACACCCTCGCTTTTTAATGTCAAATGAAACTGTTGCTAGTTTATTAAAAAGTTATTAGGTTTTGTAATGAAAAGCTGATATGTATGGGGGATTACTGCATTTTTAATGGGAATTTTATGCTTTAAATGTGCAATTTGCAACTTTGGTTTTTTATTTTGGTTTTCTATATCTCTGTTGGCATAGAGTTCTAATACGGCAAATAATTAATATATTTCTCTAAGAGCAATAAGTAATTCGTATTATCTAATTAGATAATCTAACTTTTATTGTACTGGCTGACTTTAATCTTTGGCTTGTAACATCTATTTCCTTTGATTCAGAAGAAATTTGATCATTTTTGCCTATTACCGTACACTTTTCGGAATCCTTTTTCCGGAATGGGCATTTTCCGGAAAGACCAAAAACCCGAAATTTTTTTTCCGGAATCGGTTTTCCGGAATGTACATTTTCCGGAACGACTGTTTTCCGGAATGGACATTTTCCGGAACGACCAAAAAGCTAAAATTTTTTTTCCGGAATATACATTTTCCGGAACGACGGTTTTCCGGAGTACTTTTTCCGGTATCGGTTTTCCGGAATGTACATTTTCCGGAATGATAATTATTCGCATACATAAAATCCATAACTCATGTTGCTATAGTAACGCAATCTGCTTATTACTTTCCTATTTCTATTTAATACTGTAACGTCTTTTAATTTCCAAAATTCTACGCAAAAATGGACGCGAAAACAGTGGGCATAAAACTTTCTATAAATGGTAACTTGTACACTCGGGGCAAAAGTGAAAATGGCAAAATTTACTGTGAATGTGTGCAATATCGAGCACGGGAACGTCTCGCTATAGCTGTCACCGCTGATATTACACCAGGTCGTAGTATAACAGTCTATCGAGGGCCGGATGACTCAAAACAGAAATGGTTGGACTTTCAACGTAGAATCAGATCGCTCGTTCAAAACTACGTGGAATATGCAAATCGCGGGAATGACCTACGATTTCTGCGCTCAATCGCACACAACATACATAGCTCTGTGAAAATTTCAAGTTTTGTGTACGATGATTTATACAAACAAATTTATACAAATTTCATACAAATACAAAATATTGATGCATAAGTTAGTAATTATTATTTCCGGAAAACAGTCGTTCCGGAAAATGTATTTTCCAGAAAACCGATTCCGGAAAAAAAATTTCGGATTCTTGGTCGTTCCGGAAAATGTCCATTACGGAAAACGGATTCCGGAAAGTGGGTGGGAACAATCTTTGCCAAACAATGTACCTAACTTGACCAATCCATTTTTTTTTGTAATGTTCTCTATATATGGGTTTTTTGATAAAAAAAATAAAAAAAAAATATTTTCTCAATTTGGTATTAAAAACTTGAAAGTTGTTTCTAAAATACTTTCTAAGCTATGATTTGTTCTGTTATGTCTACACTGAGAAAACGATTTTATTGAATATAACAAATGTAGTACCACGAGACCGATTTGAGTTCCCTTTTTTCGTTTTTAAGTTGAAGAAGTCGAAAAAATATGAAAAATGCTAAATTCCGAAAGTTGAAAGAGGGTGAATAAATCGAAAAAATCAAATAAAGTTGAAATCTGCTGAAAAATGAAAAAAAAGCTAAAAAAAATTAAAAAAAAGATTTGGGAGAAGTCGAAAAAGGTTAAAAAATCGAAGAATTATGGAAACTGTTGGAAAAATTTAAGATATATTGAAAAAGTTGAAAAATATATAAGTACAAATGACGAAAAAAATTTAAAAAGGTTGACACAGTTGAAAAATGCTGAATACATCGAAAAAATATGAAATAATTTGAAAAAGTTTGAAAAACTCGAAAAAAGATCAAAAGAGTCCAATGAGGTGGAAATATGTTGAAACAGTTTAAAAAGCTGAAGAAGTCGATAAAATATGGAATACATGTGTCGAAAAAAAATGGATGAGGCTAAAAAAGTTGAAAATATGGAAAATGTGGAAAAGAGGTTAAAAAAATATGGAAAATCTTTTTTTTTTTTTTCACATAATAAAATATGGAAAATGTTGAAAAAGTTTAAAAACAAAATGGAAAATGTTAATAACAGTTGAATTAGTTTGAAAAAGGCCGAAAAAAACGGAAAAATATAATTATTATGGTGTTTTTTTTTCAAACTTTTGGAGATAGATTTTATTTATTTTTTCCTATATTATAGATTGAGGAATAAAAATAATTGTCCCAACATTTGAGCTTCCTAGCTCAAACCTGTAAACGGCGCGGACAGAGAGTATGTCCGTTGAAATTTAACGAAAAAACCGACTTACAAAAACGTAGAAAAAGTCTGCCTTAGCTGCCACGATACAGCGTTTTGGGTTTTTTAGTTGTATGGGGGACGCCACTCACTGTAACTTATATAGGAAAAAATAAATAAAATCCATCTCCAAAAGTTTTTTAAAAAAAAACACCCGAATAATTATGTTGAAAAAGGTTGAAAAAATTGAAAAATTCGAAAAAAAAATTAAGTGCTGAAAGAAGTTGAAATAGGTGCAAAAATGAAAACTGCTGAAAAAATCAATTAAATACGGAAAATATTGAAAAAGAGACTGAAAAGCTCGGATGAAGTTGAAAGATAAATGGCACGTCCACTTTCCCAAATCTGTTCAATTAATTAAGTATATTCATGATCGGCATCCGCATATCAATATTATGTTTATCATAATAGCTTGTATAATTTGCGAGATACAGTCATGGTCAAAAGTATTAGGCACTTTGTGTATTTTCATATATTTAGACTTACTTATTTATAATTGTGAATTTGTAGAAAATGCCAAAAGTAAAGGTGCTCAGAAGGTTTTATTCAAACCAGAAGCAATTGGTTGAATGTATAAAAAGAGATATGAGTGAAACTTCCTACTATATAAGGAAATGCTTTTTTGAAAGTATGCTTTGTAGTATAAAAATTGTTACAAGGACTAAGGGTGAGTCAACTTAATATTAATTTTTTTAAAGAAAATAGCTAATTTTTATATATTCTGAGTGGTACTAGTAGAATTGAAAAAATTAAGGGGTGGCTAATACTTTTGACCACGGCTGTATGCTCTAATTAGCCTTAACATTTATGGCGGTGACACACCCACTTATACAATCTAGCAGATTTTGTTCCAGAAATAGCTTTACATATTCAACATTCCTGCAACAGCTTTTAGTATGAACGCTCACATATTTCGGTAGATACGTCACTTAAAGTATTTTACTTGTAAGGGAGTACCACGCCCACTTGTGCTATTACGGCCGCTTTAGAATCAAATTTATCTTACAGCAAGCTAACCACCTACGTGTAAATTTTATTAGATTGAGCCAAACATTTTCGTTGAAATAATTACTTTACAATGCCGTGTGCCGTTTTTGCAAATTTCAAAATGGCAACTCAAGACGGCGTCCATCACGGAAAAGGTTACGTAAGACTTTCGTAAAATACTGAAAAAAAAAATATTTTTTATGATTTAAATTCATAGTTTGGATGATTTTAAATATTTTTGAATGAAAAATTTTCGGAAAGTATTTAGAACAACTTTGGTCAAAATTTCACCTATTATCACTTTATCTCTTAACCTATCAACTTTTTGTATTAGTCGCGCTGAGTAAAAAGTTCTTGAAATTGATCAAAATATTCAGAAAAATATTTGTTTTATTGTACTGTTAAAACTTTTATTCAATAACGTCATACAATTTCGCCTAAAATAATGTCACAATAAAATAAAAAAATTAATTTTTTTGTTTTTTTGAGCAATCTTAAGGACCTTATGCTCTGAGTAAAGTTTTTATTAAAAGTACTCTTCTTGACGAAAAATATTAATCCGTCAAAAAAAAAAAAATTGTTAGAATAAGAAAAAAAATATTTTTCTGAATATTTTGACCAATTTTATAAACTTTTAACTCAGTGCGAATTTTACCATAAATTGAAAGCTAGGAAGAAAAAGTTGATTTATCTTTAACATTTTATTTCAATATTTTACAAAAATTTTACGTGACCTTTTCCCTTGTGGTTGCCATCTTGAGCCGCCATTTTGAAATTTTCAAAAACGCCACACGGCATTTATATAAATTAATTATTCCAATGAAAATTGTAATCCTAGTTAGGCCTTTTGATCTTTTCATAATTTTTTTTTAATAAAAGAGTTTTCTGAAGAGCTTTTTTTTTCAACAAACACTGTCCAAAAACATAATTTTTTACAAATTTTTTGAAAAAAGTTTTGATAGTATTTTAAGTGCATAAGATTTTGCTTTGAAAATTCGGAACTCACAATATTTTCCATCCGCTTGAAAACTTTTTTCTTATTTACCAGTCCTACGATTTTCGGGAGAAGCATTCCAGGGAATAGACAGTTACGTTAGGAGAATGGATTTTCAAAAATTATTTTCATGTGATTTTCAAAGGACTGATTATCTGACGTGTTTTGCAATATAAAGCAAAAGATTTTACGCAAAATATAAAACATCCCAAGATTGAAATAAATCATATTATCTATGCTGTTATTCAACTAAATATAGGTGGACTTATTTTGATTTTATTTTGGAAAGAGCCAAGCTTCTTTTCACTGATCAAAAAATTAAAAAATCAACAGTTTCGCTAAAAGTCTATACTGAATATCATTTCTTTCAGCGATGTTATAAAGAATGACTTCTTTAATTAAGTTGCTCAAAAAGCTCAAGGTCTAAAACCTAGCTGATAATAAGTCCATTGCATCAAGCCTTATTGGAGTATGTAGTTTTATTTCATTACTACTAAATCTACTACTTATTTCATTATTATTTACTACACTTTTTTCTAGCTGTTTTCATGTAAAATCTTATAAAGTTAACAAGAAAGCAACAACAGCAACAACAACAACAACAACAACAACATAAAATAAGCATGAATAATTAGAATACGTTAAGAACGTTCCACACTTGTCGCACATCATTCCACGAACACAAGCGCACAACATATGACTGGGAGGCAGTTGGGTGTTATTGGTATGACAAGTGCTCACCTGACTGTTTTGTAAACCAAATGAAAACTGTACCACTGCGTTTTTTTTTTTGTTGTTGTCATTTATTTGTTTTGTTGATGTTTATTATTATTCAGCTCATTTACACTGACAAAAAAAAAAGTATGAAAACAGAAAGAATTAACAATGCAATTGAGTATGCAAATATCGCCTACACTGAAAAGAAATCAAGTGGGGGATGAAACATCAAATGAAATGTAGGCACAAAGGAATGAAAGAAAAAAAAAACAATTTTTACAACTTCTGATATTTTTTCACATTTATTTTTATTTTTAAATATATTTTTTTCAAAAAAAAAACGCGTGCAAAGGTGTGAAACGTGAAACACTTAAAAGCGCGCCTCCATATGTGTCACTCTACACGACTGTATGTGTGTGTGTGATGGTTTGTTAATTATTATAAAATGTTGCTTGTTGTACAGCAATTTACTAGAGCAACAAAAACAGATGCAACTACTAATAGTAGAAATATAAAATAATAGTTGTTGGAAATAAAAAAAAAAAAAAAAAACAGTTGAATTCTTTTGTTTGGCAATTTAAATATAAAAGATTTCTGTTTTCTAGCGAATTATTGCAGTGGCGTTATTTTTTCACAGAATTTGTGAAATAAATTTAAAATTTATTGCAAAATGCAGCAAGCAATCAACGCATTAACAACACAACATGGATGCGCTTGAAAATGTGAAGACCTGAGGCTTAATGGCTACGCCACTGGTAAACTTAAAATTTCCAAATGTCATCACTGCACAGTGGGTGAATATAGCACAAAAAGTATAAAATAATATGGGGTCGTCCATAAATTACGTGAGTCAAAATAAGGGGTGAGGGGGTCCGGCAAAGTCTCACCAAATTTCACCAAGGGGGAGGGGGGTCAACGAAAATCTCACGTTAACTTTTTAATGCAGAGAATAAACATTATTATAGCAGATCACATCTAAAAATAAAAGGCAAATCTCACGGAAGCGAGGGGGGCGGGGTCCCGCCAGAACTCACCAAATCTCACCAAAGAGAGGGAGGGGGTCCAAATTTTCAAAAAAACACCTCACGTAATTTATGGACGTCTCCTAACACAACGAAACACGAATTTTGTGTTTGGGCTCTAGTAGTCAAATTTTTTAGGCACCAGAACGACCTAAAAATGCGAAAATCATGGTTTTTTGACATATTTGAGGCAAAGCTACGAGTACATCGAAAGGTAACATTTTCTAACAAAACCATTAATGAGGTCCAAAAGAACTACTCTTTCTCTTCAAAACACATTTTGAGCTATAGTATATCGATACATAATTTTTTTTTTTTCCGAAATATCGTCGATTCAAATTTATTGAGGTCTCCGTACAAATCTTCATACGTTTCAGTAAGGCAAATTTGTAATAAACTTTAATTTTGCGAGATTTTCGGAGAAATATAAATATAAATAAAATTTAAAGTTGATTTTAAAGAGAAAGAGTTGTTCTTTTGAGCTCTGTTAGTGGTCTTACTAAAAAAAATTTCTTTTCAATTTAACATAGCCTCAAATACCTCGAAAAACAGCGATTTTCGCACTTATAGGTCAGAATATCTCGAAAACCATAATCATTAGAGATGTTCTGACCTTGTATTCAAACTCAGTGCATCAAAAACATTCGGAAAAGTATATTTGAATTTTAGAGCAAGAGATTTGACCAAATTTTGTCACATTATGTATTAATAGAGTTTAGCTACTACAGCTATTAGTCTTCTTAGCTATTTAGCTTGAAGCTTTATGTCAATAAAAAGCATATTAAAAATAAATTGTGAAAATGAAAACATTATGACTGTTATTTTGTTAACACGTTGAGCTTTTTTCTAATTTTCTTGGCACTTTTTCTTCTTATACCTCACCTACAGTTTGAGAAAATCTACAGAGAGATAACACCGTGCCAGCTAAGAACATTTGTTAAGATTTTTAACCTCTGTAATAACACTCGTACAAGCTTATACTACAAGGTGTCTGACTTTAGAGATACAGCCCCATAAAAGACAGGTTTTTAAAGATTTTTCTTGAGAACGATGCTTGCGGCGCACAGTGGATGGGTTTGTATGGAACGGCGACCATACATGGTATTATTAGCGTGGCTCGTTTTGATGTCAAAATATCATTGATCGTAGAAAAAAGATTTTCAACTGCAGCGCTTGAGGGTATAGCAGTATTATATTTACTAAACGGATTTATGAATATCTGTACCCCGAGGAATGCTGCATCGTTGTAAAAGTTTTTTGACTTTATGTCTAGCCACATTTTGAAGAGATTTTGAGGTTTAATCTTCAAAGTTTCATGGCTTTAAGGTTTTTCTTAAGACTGAGTGACAGCATTGAAAAAGTCTTTGTTTCCAGCTCTATCACCCGGAACGTACTTGGTGTCAGAAAGTTGTATCTATTTGGTAAAAGAAGGTAAAGGATTAACGATTAATGGACTTGGGGAAATTTAACGGAAGTTAAAGAGTACGTTAATATTTTTTAAAGTTAATCCATTATTCCAAATGTTAACTTCGTTAATTAACGATTAACGGATTAACGAGTCAATGCCCAGCTATGGCTATATCTTATAGAGTTTACAAGTTATTGGAGTAAAACTGTTTCGGAAGCTTATCTCATCTGGTTTTGAAAACCATTTAAATTTATATCTCTTATACCAAGCGGAATGAAAAGGCGCAAATGCACATTGGTTGCCTGGAGCAAATATGTAATATTTTCAGTCTCCTTCGAACAGAAAACATTCTTTGTTTTTTCAATTGTACAAATTTTGTCTCTATAGAAAGAAAGGTTCTCACTTTTGATCCTCGAAAGCCCTAGCTAACTGAAATATATTTCAGATTGAAATAAAAAAATTAATAAATCGGTTTCTATAAAGCGGAATCAATCATATTATCGCATTTGGTTTCGAACAAGTTCGCTAGAGCGCCCCTAGAACTTTAATTTTTTTATATTTTTGGCCACGATCTACCACTGTGCGACGCCTTAAAGTTTGGAAAAAATAAATTTAAAGACATACTGCGTCTATGAAAGATTTATCATTGATCGAGTCTCAAAAAAGACTTAAATTAACTTTTTTTTAAAGTCAATTGGTTCAATTAAACATTTTGCTATATAAAAAGAATGTAAATAAATATACCAAATTATATAAAAATAATCGACTCTAAGCACACTGTACCTAATGTTCTTTTTTATTCTTTACTTCTTGTTGTCGTTGTCAGCAAAAATTCTGCAATTGCAAATAATTAAACATTCATCTAAGGACAATGTATGTTTTTTTTATGTGAGTGAAGGTATCTTTGTTATTTTTTATTGTTGTTGTTGTTGTTGTAATCCTCTCATAGAACAGCAAAGAAAACGAAATGCTTAAAACAACAATATCAACGACAACAACAAATACTAGTAGCAGTAGCAACAACAACAGAAGAAGAAAAAAAAAACAAGGATTTTACTTGCACCGGTCCAATGCCTACTCGACTGAGTCAAAGTAGAATTTACGACCAGAGGCGTGCATCATCAGAAAATAAGCAGAAAACTCTCAAAATGATGAATGTGCATATGTATTTATGAATGTGTGTGTGTGCGAGGTAGAAAAGAAAGCTCCAAAAGCTAAAAGAATAATATAAAAAGTTGACAGTATGGAAAATGCAAAAGGATACACTTCAGATTTGCAGATCCATCCACTACACACACGCACACACACACACACACACACACACACACACACATAAACAGAGTTGAATGATAAAGGGTTGAGAGTGTGGTGGGCTAAAGCCAAAGGATTGAAGCAGCGAACTGAAGGATTTTGCACCAATTTTGCGACACATGCAATGATGAGGACAAGGATGATGAGATGATGTAGAAGAGGCCGCAGCAGCAGCTGAATTAGAAGAAGACGTTGTTGATGCTGATGACAATGTTATGGGCGTCATGACAGCCAGTAACACTTGAACACATAAAAATATATAAAGACCCTATCCAACATACACTCGCATATAATAAAGGGTGTCTTTAAAACATTTGAGTTTTGTTGATTTCTGTCTTTGCCGCGAAACTAAAATGTTCTCATATCTCTATATGATAGATCAGATCTTGGGAATTTTTCATAAAGAAATCTTTGTTCGGCTATACTAACACTAATATAATTAAACCATGGATAATAAAAATAAATTATTTAGATTTTTTTAAATGCTCATTTATTTCCTATGTGGAATTTGTTTACATTAATAAACTGCTAGCAAAGTAGTAGCGTTTTGTTCACTTTGTGTCATCCTCAAAACGGCAGCACTCTTGGCCAGGTTTGCCACCATCTTCATGTGCAATTGATATATCATGAGGTTTTCCGACAAAATCATCAAAAGCCAATGGAGTCAGTGACTAAAAAAGAAATTTATTTTAAAGAAATATTTCATTATAAAATTTTTGAATTGCTGGCAGTCAATGTGCAAAAGTTAAAAAAACGAAATCTTTTGAATGCAGTAAAATGCTTGATTTCATTACATTTCTCTAATTGAGATCGATATAAAGTTTTGAAATCATGCATTGTTGTACAACTGTCCAAAGGCAGTATTACATGTCTGGCTGAGTAGTAAGTCTAGATCAAACTCTTCCGTGAGTAGTTTAATTTCTGTTAATTTTTTTTATTTTTTTTCGTCAAGAGAGCAATGCAATTTGAGCCCGGGACATTTTCAATTTTTAACTCACAGCTTTGATCCTTTGAATGAACTTAAAGTTTTCAAAAAGATTAGTTCCACAAGGATTAAGCTCGTCATTCTGTATATATGATTTGCCAGTTAAATTTTGTTTTCATTAACTTACCACTAGACCCATCATGGCGCAGATGACAAGAACAGCAAATAAAAACAATTTCATTTTGTTAGCGTTGGTTAAAAGAACACTGGTACTTAGTTGAATTCAAACTTAAGACTGATTTTGATTCACCAATACCTCGAGTATTTATAGTAGATTTTTGTCATAAACTTGCTTTAATCTCACATTCACAAAAGGAAAAGCAGCTGCATTTAATTTAATCAGCGACTTAAAATTAATTTCGCAAAACCGTATGGGAAAACAATTTGAAGTTATTTTAAGTTTATGACCATCTGTTTTCCACTAATTGAAACTTATATTAAATAATTTTAATTAAAAAAAAAACTCAAATATTATTAGCTTAGCTAAGGAAAATTTCCAATAGAAAAACGTTTTTTATGTGCAAAATGATTAAAACTTGAATGCAGCTATTCAAGCAATTTATGATCATTTATTCTATTTTGGTTTAGGGGTGATTTTAGCTAAAGAAAAATGACCCGAAATTGACGCAGAAAAATTCGCTCAAGTTGCTTTGTTGAAAAAATTTAAATAATATAACTTACAAAGGACCCCGTACATTCCTTTTAGAAAATCAGTTCCGGTTCAAATTGGAGTATGATGTTCTTTATATTCTTGAATATCCTACCAGTTATACATAAGACTGGATAAATATCGTATTTAACTTTAGGTTAAAAGGGTTGCTTGCATACAGCTAGTTTCACTCGGAGGCAGTTTTCCCATTGTAACTACTACCCTATATATATAAGTTCCCCTCATTCCTCCTTTAAAATCTCATTGACTGGGCGTGAACCACCGAGAAACCTTCGTGAAGTTGAGAATGCTGGTAAGCTCCAATTCGGCTACAAAGAACGCAGAGCTAAAGTATTTGGTTCGTTTCCTTATTAGCCCCGGGCATTCGCTGAGCAGATGCGCAGCCGTCTCATCCTTTTCTTCGTCGTCACAACTTCTACAGAAATCTCTGAAAGGGGCTTCATACTTGGCGGCCATAGGGACAATAAGACAGTGCCCCGTCAGCACTCCTACAACAGTTCTTAATAGTTTGAATATAACAAATGTATATTTGTATAGAACAATCAAATATTTATTTGAGTTCAATATATTGAATTTGGATCAAATAGTGGTATGTGTTATGTTGGTTGAATCATTTTCTGTTTGACTCAATCAAATATTTATTTGCTCTTTATCAAATATAATGTGTTATATTCAAACAAATCAACTTCTCAGTGTAAAGAATATCATACTACAATTGCAGCTAATTCGACCAGATCCGATATTCAAAAAGTATTCTGCGGAATTCTTTGGGGTGTAGATCTTCTTCAGATCAGCACCCAAGTCTCCATGGGTTGAAAGTTCAGCATGAGCGCAGATGCTTTCGTTGCCAGTACTGCCGCCAAAACTGTTAAAAGATATTTGATTGTTGGAAATCTGCTCGAATCAGAAAAATCGGAAATTTTCAGAACGTCGGAATCTTTCTTGTGTCTTAATAATTTTTCCAACATGAGTCTTGAAACTTTGAGTTCAATATCGCAAGCTTTTTATCTTGTCGTAAAATTTCATCGAAAATGAACATTGCTTACTGCTTATGCCCAATCACGTGATTTTTCTTGAAGTCTAATCGACGTAGAAAATGAAACTGAAATGAGGCTGATTTTGAACTGATCCAAGTTTTGCCAGAGATTTCTTCCAATCCCATGCATATGGTCTCGAAGAATGGTGTGATGTCGTTCAATGAATATTGTTTCACAAAGTCGAATGAGCTTCTTCTTATTGGTCTCTGGGTCTGGTCTGATTTCTGAACAAGCTTACCACATCGTTCACAATCCTAAAAACAATTCCGAACAGGTGGTACTGACATGGTGTTTAATATTGCGAGGCTTAAAAGCATTTTTTCATTTAAAAACTCAACTCTGTGCAACGTTTTTGAAGAGCTTCAGTTACTTTCCAGAAGACTGGTTGTTACTGGGTGAAAGTCCGACGAAGTCTTCGTGAATATGTAATAAGTTTGCAAAAGTTTTTGCAAAAGTTGACATACTATATGTTATGTGTCTGAGGGATAATGACATTTAATTATAGCCCAATATGTCTATGGTTTTATCCCCGAATAAGAAATAGTATGGAACATTATCAACTTTTTGAACAATTTTCCCGACGTTAAAGTCTGAAGATATCCGGATTGTGTTATTCTTTATATCTGGTCTGTATTTACCAGATTATTCAAAACATTTCGCTTTAAGTTCATATCGCCAGAATCAATTCGGAAACACAAAAGTTCACTGTCGCGGGAGTCCCTTTGAAAAAGATAGTTTCTGTGAACGGTCTGATAGCTGCTTTGTTCTCTTCTTTATCTTAAGGTTGCGCATTGCGCATTTTGCAAGCTCGACACAATTTTTGAGGCATTCTTTCTTCGCATGCATCTTCTATAGAGCTTTTCCGATTTCTATAATAACTACTTAGTCACAAGTTTTAATGGATTTTCGTAGTTTTTTTTGAAAATCCTTTCAGAGAAAAATGGCCAGCATAGTTTGCAGTACACACAATCTTTTGAGTATAAGCGAACAAAGGGAATTCTTTAGTTCAAGTTATTTTAAAAAAGCGGCATGTTGTCAACCTTCAGCTATTAGAAATATGATTAACATCTAAAGGAAAATTCTAGAATTCGTCGGTTACTCACTATTTGGGGGAGGGTGCGTTGGCTCGAGCCCTATGGTAGGCTACTTCCTTGATATAATAATAATAAATAAATGGAAATAGTAAGGTTAAGGAACAATCGAACTCGTTTTTAACATTTTATTCCTTAAAAGCCTACTGAACTTTTTTTTCTACACCCTAATCTCAACATATACTAACATTTAGCCAAGTCAGGTAGAAAACGGTGTAAGTGTGTGTGTTGTATAGGCGCAAAAATTATTATTGTAAAAATATTGCATAAAATCTAAAGAATTAAAATGTTAAGTGGGCGTGTCGTGGTGTGGTACATTGTAGGTAACGGCATATATTTACAAACTAAAGCCTCATCATATTGTGTCCTCAAATTCAAATAGAAAACAACAACAACAACGATAATAATAAAAATACAACAATTGTCACACAGTCGCTACTTTTGCATATCCTTTTGCTTCTTCAACGTGGTTCTTATTCTTCTTCATCTTCCACTACTACCACTATTTTTTTCTAAGTTAAACATTGTTTTTATATTTATTTTAAGTATAATTAATACAAGTGAGTGATGCATGTATTGTGTATGCATATATGTACATATTTATGTATGTATGTGTAGGTGCAGGTAGTTAGTCACAATTGCAATTGTTTATGCAACATTTGAATTCAAGGAATAATTAGAAACAGAAATTCCAGGAAGCACATTTTCCAAATGTAGAAAAACAAATTTTTACTAAATTAAAATATGAGGGTCATTCACATTAACTTAAGACTTTATAAGGTTTATCTCTTTTGATACAACTCAAATATTTGATTTGAAATCTTACTCTCGAGAATTGATCTCTAAGGAGCGGTAATTTCTGTGGGATCCTCGGCCTTTAGCTCCTAAACCTTAAAAAAAAAATATTAATTGAAGTATAAGGAAATGTGGCCATCACTTTTGCACCACCATGTGCATACTTGGTGCTCTTTCAACAAAAAAAAATAAATTTTAATCTCATGGTAAACAACTACTCCTATTAATTTAACTGTACAGTTCAATGAACCGAATAAATGTTAAGCTCCACTATCTTACTACCACTGCTCAACTTTTATGACCTCAACGATTTACTTTGCTCTTCAAGACTGCAGCTCATTAAATGAAAATGTTGAAATTGCCAATGTCCACTATACCAATAAAGCGCATATTGGAGCGTGAAAAACTAATCAACACAAACTGACCCAATATGCCGGACTATCGGCTAAAAAAGGAGCCCGCAAGTGTAATCAACACGCTGCTCATTAAACAAAAGCCCACAATTGCTGGGGTCGGAATATTTTGCTCAATTGCTTGTTAACAGCATTCAAAACTACCTGAATACATGAACACAGTTGTCTGGGGCCCAAAGACCGAGAAAAAAATCCATGAAATTGGCAAACACAGAAAAAAAGTCATAAAATTTTATTTTGCAACAGCGCAGTAACGAAGGTAACGGCACGCCGGCAGCAGCATCAAAATTGACATGAACCGCCTGAAGGGAACTGAAATTGTAACTACGACAATTTAATCACCCTGTAAGTAAACAAACATTGTAGTTGCGTTTAATCGCTTATGGTTTGTGCATTAAGTGTACCAAAATAAGGGACGAGCGGCTTCCTTCCCAGACAAAGTAATTAAAGACAATTTGGCGATTTCGCTTTCTGGCGATTTCTCTCCAATTTGGAATTAAAGATATTGTGTTATAGGAAGAAAGCAATATAATCGTCAACCGATAGAAACATGAAATAAAAGTAATGAAAAAATTGTAGCATTTGGATTGAAGTTTTCCCTGAAATCAGAGGAACATATTCAACACAGTGACAACACATTTAAAATACAGAAAGTCCTTGGTAAATACGCGATTTCGTGCTGAGAAACTCACAAAGTGCTCATTTACCTAATTCAATTTTCAGGAACTTTATGTAATCTGATTGAAATTCCAACAGTCATCAGATGAAATTCGAAGGAATAGAAGATATTAACATAGCGTTTTAAGTGTTTTTGTTATAAAGGTGCTACGCCCCGTTGTCTAATCCCGTCCAGATTTCAAAACGCCTGCAACCATAGTTGCGTTTTAAGTGTATTTGCATTATGGAAGCTCTGACCGAATCTCGTCCTCGGCGATAATTTAGTGTTTATTGTACGTACCATTGTTTTTATTTTGACATATCCTACGATAAACACTACATTATCGCCGAAAACAAGATATCGGCCAGACCTTTCTCGCTTTCGTCCCCGGTCATACGAGAAATAATTTTTTTGATATCGTCTCGTTATCGGGACCGAGAATGATAACAACATTTATCGGTATTCGATGAAGCACTAACCATAATGCATGGACCGGACAGTAGCAGTCAAAGTTAGTTCTTGGAGTACAGTGAAAGTATATTAGTATCAAACAAGTTAAGGTGTTATCTTTGGCCGAAACTCACATACCCTACACTGTATATGAAGAAAAGTGAAAGAGGTTGAAAAAGCCAAACGAATTCATATGAGATATATTGGAAAAAGTTAAAAGGTTGATAAAGTCAAAACAATATGGAAAATATTGAAAAAAATCGAATAAAAACTAAGAAATTTAAATGTGCCACGCCCACTTTTCCAATTCCACCTACTTTTGGGTTATTATATTATATTCGTCATTGACATCCACATACCAAATCTTAGCCCAATAGGTTGAATAGTTGGCGATATATGCCGTAATTAGTCTTAAAATTTAGGGCGGTAACACACCCGCAGGTGTAATATAGTCCAATTTTTATCCAGAAATAGCGTTTTATAAGCAACACTCTTTCACCAAATTTTAGTATGATTGATCACATATTTCGAAAGATATGCAACTTAAGGTATTTTACTTGTATGGGGAGTGCCACGCCCACTCGTGCTACTTCGCCCACTTTCGATTCCGGTATACCTTTTAGCAAGTAAACCGCCTAAATTAAATTTCATACCAATTGTTGCAATAGTTCAATCAATATAGCGATTGCAACTTTATGGTAACATAGGAGGTGCCACACCCACTACTGCAATCTCGTCAATTCTCATTTAATTTCAAAGCCCATAGCAGCCGACACCTCTAAGCCAAATTTTATGAAGATTACTCTCATAGCACACTATCTATAACAGTAAACGTTTTTTTGTTTTTATGAGAGGTGCCATGCCCACATGCTCCATTGCACCAAATTTTTGCAAACACATACCTTTTAGCAAGTACATATCGCTCACTTACTTCAAGACTGGAATAACTCAAAAAACGCGATTTTTGAGCTACTGATGCAGAAATATCCGCCATTTCATGTTTTATTGTGTGTAAAAAAATCAGAAAAGTGTCTCATAAGCTTGCCTTATGAGAAGAGTTTATGTAGACATACTTTTCATCTTTTTCATATAAAAAGCAACTAACTGAAAACTTTAAATGCGTTTTTCTCCCACTCTATATTTTTTGAGTTATTCCGGTCTTGAAGTAAGTGAGCGATATGCTTTACTAAATTTCATGACGATTACGTTGTTAGTTCTCTTAATATAACGTTTGTAAATACTGTGGGCTGTGCCACGCCCTTCAACGAGGTTTTTCTGTAAAGTGGCAGAGCTTGTGTTGATGACTGCTTTCAGTGGCATCATCTCTAAAATTTTTATGAAAATCGTTTGAGCCACTTTTGAGATATATGGAATCAAAATTTTTAACTGTTGAAAAGAGACACACCCATTTTTACGATTCCGCCCACTTTTATCACAATTCAAGATATATTTGAAATGTACCCGTTTACCAAATTTTATCACAATATCTTGCACGGCTTACGAGATATGGTGGTATAAAGGTTAAAATTTAGGGCTGTGCCACGCCCATTTAGGAAGCTTTGAAAACTTGAAACCTAGCCTTATCCTAATCTTGTTCACATGTGCATGAAATCACCAATTTTCATCAAAATCGCAGCAACTTTTTTTAAAATTGGACTGGGTAAATATACATAGAGTATGGGTGGTAGGCATGTCCGTGAACCGATTTTGCCCATTTTCAATAACAAAATGTCTACAAGAAGATGTGACCTGTGTGTGAAAGTTTCATTCAATTATCTTTCTTGGTTTTCCAGTAAACCTGATTTCAACAGACAGACAGACAGACAGACAGACAGACAGACAGACAGACAGACAGACGGACATCGCTAAATCAACTCAGATGGTGACGCTGATCAAGAATATATATACTTTTTCATACCTGCCACTCCTCCTTCTATGTGTACAAAGTGAATATACCCTCGGTGTAGGATATAAAAACCCAAAATTACAATTTTTTGACGATTATACTCTGGTTATGTTTCTTGACATAAGTATAAAGTGCTGATAAGATGCATTTAATGATGGATCTTTTGATTTTATGCAACAATAGCATTTCCCATCAGAGCATGCCCATAATAGGAAATATTTTCTTTTTTACATTATATGTTGACATTTTCATGATAGAACATTTATCTATTCGTTACAAAGCGACAAACTGAAACAATGCTCTACTAAACATCTTGTTAAAGTATTGATTTTCGGTTTTTATATAAAAAAGTAATAAAATTAAACGTTCAAAAATGCACTCTTCCATATTTCTTAAAAACTTCTACATCACAAAAAGAAGACGGCATTTCTCGAACAACAACATTGTAAATTTATGACTACATTAATATTTCAACATGTACTCGATACGAAGTTTTTACTTCCTGTTTTACTTGATGGTTGCTTTTTGCAACTTGTCGTTCCCCTTAAGGATAATAATAATATTTCTTAGCTTTCTATAAGGATATCCCTCATATGCGAGTGTGTGTGTGTGAATGCGGGTTCGAAGTACATGAACATGTTTCTAATAAAAATTAAAATGACGCGCAATAAATTTCGAACAGTACCATTAATTTTATGCCGCGTTTATAATTTAAATCGCGAAAGTTACAGACACAACAGCAACAACAATCGATTTAGTGATATCATAAATAGTCGATATTTTCAGTGTGAAATAAAAATTGCATCATTTAACCAATGATTCATTGCAACTCACTAATATCTGAAACATTTGCTTTAATAACATTGGAATATACAAAAAAAGAATGTACACTCAAAAAAAAACTATGATTTTTCCGTATTAAAATGATCTTTTTTACCAATAAAAGTCGTCCATAGGGAAACTCGTATTAATTTGCTACTGATTCAGTATTAAAATTATACTCTCAGGAAAACGTAAGTTTTTTACAATACATATTTGAAATGTCATCAGATAGATCTGGGAGGATTTCAGTTTCATTTTAACATCTGTTTATTTTTTGTTTAGTGACATTTTTTTATATATGTACAATTGATAATTGAAACATAACATAGCACTACAAGCCTGGCAACATCGTCATTGTTTTTTGCTTCTAAACACTTATATATATATTTGATATCGTATATGTACAATGTTAGTAACAAAAAAGTAATATCGAATCATAGCACTGAAAAATATGAAACTTTATGAAACTGATTAACTGAGCAAAACACTACTGAAAACCTTTTGCAGCAATACTTCTTTCGCTTCAGATTGATATCGATTTCATTATAATTTTAATGTTTTTCTGAATAAATTTGATAAAAAATTGTGATAGTTTTGCTTAGGTACTTAATGAGTTCAAAATCCGTAAAAAATAATTCGATAAGGACTTCAGTATTATAACTATCCTGAATTTTTTTTTTGGGTGTAACACAGTTATTTTCATTAGATTATTATTTCAAATACAAAATGTCAGTAACATTTAGTTTTGTATATTATTCGTTTTGAATAAAACGAACTAAATTGACTTTCTAATAAACAGTAGTAATGCAGGAAATACCATCCCCTGATAACAAAAATTTTGTGGAGATGATTTGGAGTTTTGTTTTATAAAATTTACATTATCGTAACCACCTAAGCATCGATTTAATTTTTTTTTTTGCAGAGAACAAAGCTGCAGAGATAGAAGAAACGTGTTTTCAAAGGTGGAGATGAAGGTTTATTGAAAAATTTTCAATAACATTCTTCGACAATATATTGAAGTTTAAGATTCACTAGGCGCCGCAATAAAATCTTGTGATTCACTTCGTAGACGGACTACAAGCGCCTACATATAATAAGTCTGCACAAGTGCACTTGAAACGACTAGCCACTCGCCACGATTGCGAGTCCATCGAGGCCTTGTGCAACACAAATCGAAATACCAAACAAGAACGGTGACTGCTACATTCGCAACTAAAATGCTCTGAACCACTCGTAGGTTATTGCATTCGGCTCCGAGTGGCTTGTTGTGCTGCTTTTCTTTGCGCTGTGTATTTGAACAACAACTAAAAATAATGCGTGAGTAATAAAGCATTTTCAACAATGTTTTTTTTGGTATTAATTTAATTTATTTAATAAAAGTGATAATATGGCATCATTACATTATGTTTCAACTTGACTTGACGAAAGTTTGAAAAAAACAAATTGAAAATAAGAAAAGTCATAGCTGGTTGTGTTGGACTCTGTCCCATACAGAGTGCCTTGGGGTGACCATCACAAATCCTTGGAAAATCTTCTAAAACCAATCGGATAGTAAAAATTAGTTATTTAAATAAATAATCTAGTGCCTGACTGAACGTTTTTTTTTTTTAATCAACAAAATGGCGGCCTCAGGAAATTTAAATCCAGATTTTCGGGAAAATGCCAAGAATTAATAGTTCATAAAAAATCGATATATATAAAAAACCTTTCAATCAGGAACTAGCTTTTTATGTTTTTCAAAAACTGTGTAAATTTTATTGAAATCTATCGAGCGGTTTTCAAGTTACAGCGGTTTCCAGTTCCGAAAACATAGTTTTGAGAAAAACGCATTTAAAGTTTTACACTCGCGCTCCGGAGCGTCCGAGAGCCTTTTGGTTATGGCCGAATAACTCTAAAAGTAATTGTCGGATTGACTAAAAATTTTCAGGATATATTTCTAACATATTATACTTTAAGAAAATGCAAAAAAAAAAATCGATTTCTTGAAAATTCTGACTAGACATGCCCCCTTAGAAACTCCACCGTAACCTTTTTGGCAACGCATTGATATTACAGTTGACTCGCTTCATTCATTACTTTTTCTCATGTTCGGTGTTGTAAATTCTTTTGTAAGGCTTGAACGACGAAGTTCGAGTCGGAATAGAAACTAAGTCAAGTCATGACTTGTAATCGTTTTGTTTTGTGAGAGTCTATTGATGACTTGCAGAATGTCAATATAACTATAGTACTCGAAAGCGAATTTTTACTGTTTAAAATATCGTCATCGCTGACTATCAAAAATCTCTCCCCCCCAAAGGTAGTATTGGTGGCAACATACATTTGTTAGAAATATAATATAGCTTATGCCGATTCCGCACCTCCCCTTTAAAGATTTTAGTACCTCTATAAGCGATTCTTTTGTGAAAATGATCAATAATGATAATAGTGAAGAGATTTTGATGGAAGAGCTGATTTAGCTTCTCCTACAGATGAACCTGTCATTATGGAGACCACAACAAATTAGTAACCTTCATCATTTCAAAACTAAGCCATTGATTTGAAATCTTCAGAATTTGAAAGAATTATTATTAATTATATGCCTGTTTTGTATATGGAGCTGTAGGCAGTTCGCTTGCTATCTGCCTGCATTGCATATGGATTCGTAGGCAGTCTGTCTGTTTGCTGTCTGATTTGTATATGGAGATGTAAGGTGTCTTGCCTGTTGGCTGCATACTTTGTATGTGGAGATGTAGGCAACTCGGTAAACTATACAGGCACTTGGTAAGCGATGTTTTGAAAGCAATCTGCCTTTCTCTTGCTACACATTGTATATAGGGCAAGCTGCCTACAAAGCGGCCATCTCTTTGTAAAAAGCATTTACAGTTGTGGCTGGGGTTGTGAGCATTACTGCCTACAATGAGTATAGCTATTCATCGATGTTGTGTATAGCATATTTGCCGCTGTGTAGTGAAATAAAAAGTGTTGGGAATGCCCAGTGTATCTTTTAAGATACATATAATCACTTTTTCCAAATAATTTTTTAGGAAAAAGTTGAAGAACAGAACAGTCTTACCCTAACTTTTTACAAAAAGTATATTTTTTCAACAAAATTGGCGTTCTTAGTTATCTAAGGGTTAAGTGTCGCTCATAAAAATATTAATGGCAGCCATGAAACATTCCAAAGCCTACAAAGTATCGATATTATTTTATTGTCATCTTGCGAAATATCAAACACATGCGACAATACCAAAGTTACTGCTATCTGACGCTGCGGCTGTTGCTCATTTTTTATGGCACTTTGAAATTATTTCACGCTTTCAATGATTTACTTTCATTTTTAATGTCAAACAATTTGTAATAAATAAAAAAAAAGAAATGGATTTCTTACGCATAAATGTTAAACTGCGGTAATGCTTAACAAGGGAAGTTGCATCTTTGACACGATAAACCAAAGTAATAGTATTTGAATAAAGCAATCAATCAAACAATCAGAGTAATGAAAAGGCGTTAGAAGTCAAGCCGATGAAGTAAATATTTAAAGTTCTTATCATCATTTCGTTAAAAAAAAAGTTAACAAAATTATTATGCTTCATACAAAATGAGCACAAAATATGACCGTTAAAATTCCTTTTTTTTATCAATAATTGGCGTTGTTTTTAACAAAATTTACAAGTTATATATGACAACCCATCAAGCAGGCTAAAAGAGGGTAAAAAACTCTTCTGGGGAAGACAAATATTTTGCAAATAAATTCAATTTTATTATCTGCTTCTTAAGCACAACAATTCATGGCATGAGTTGTGCTTTTCATATGATTCCCAAATTTTATTTTTTGTTTCTTAGTGCTTCCCTTTGTGGTTCAATTGCACTCGACCAAAGGACGCAAAAAAAAAGAAAACAAAGCATTCGCAAAAAAAGGACAAGTGGCAATTTGATGTTATTTTTGTGATTTATATGAGAAAATGCGCAATATATGCAAATTGTAACAACCCTGTTCTGACGACTTTAACTGCATATACCGCACAACCACAAAACATATCCATAGCATCCCATTTATTTTTGATAGCACTTGACAAATTGGTCAAGTGATTTGGCAAAAAAAAAAAATGATACGAAAAGTTAATTCAAGAAATAAAGAAACTCTGTATCCTTAAAATATCAACGATAAGCAGCAACAATATTGACAAATTGCCAAAGAGTGCGTGCCGCAGACAACAAAAAACGGGAGGCAGGATATGTGCTTGCCAATGGTATAATTTTATTGATACGACCCATATAAAGTGGAATAAGAATTCAAATGCTGTCAAATGACACATCAAAATTGTTCTTATTGCTAGGGTCGTTGAAGAAGGGTTCAATTTTTATATTTTTGCAACAATTTCATTATCCTGTTATTTTGATTTGTTTTACTACAAAAGGCAGCGTAGAGTTGTCTTGTCTTCCTTTTGTGGATGCGTTGTATGTGTGGAATTTATTACATGTAATTGAATGTTTGATGAACCAAACAATTTTGATTGAATTGAATTACTTGCCTACAATCTCCAACCCATTCAACTCAATACAAATGTGCTGTGCAATTTGGTCCTTTAGAGCTTGTTATGTTGGTTTTAGTGATTTGCAATAATTTCCAATTTATACGAGCGCATGTGTGTGTGCGTGAATGTTGGGAACAAAAAAAGGGTTGTGTCCTTCTTTCTTGGTTAGAAGGAGTGTCCTTAATTTTGGGTGGTTTATTTGTCTGTCTGTTGGTTTGTCTGTTTTCTCTGCTCATAGTAGATTAAGTGATTTTCAAGTCATGTTCTTCGCAGCTGCTTTGATGGACTTGTGGCATTTTGGGGCTCTACATTTTGTACCTTTTAGTGTGGGTGCATAAAGTTTTACGCATGCATTTGAGACCTTATAGTATTATCCAAAATGGTACCTATTCAAAAACTATGTATTTCTTCCACTTGGGCTTTAGCCAATTTCCGATGAATAATCTGGCTTCGACGCATTTACTGCTCGATCAATTGCTTCGTTCGATTCATCGTTCAGCAGGAAGTTTGAATCGTTGTCGTATCATCATTGTAATCGACAATCGACTTCATCTCCCTCTCCATCCGCTTTGCCATCGAAATCAATCGTTTTTGATATCTTGCGAAACTCTTCAACCGAAAGCGAAGATAATTTATGACTTTGTGACGTTCATTTCTAAGATCAGGCCCGGATTAAGAAATTTGCCGCCCATAGGCAGTTGCAAAAATTGCAAAATAAAAAGGTCCCCGTTCCTGAACGAAAAATCGTTCTTCATCTGCCTCTCTTTCCGCTTTACCATCGAAATCAATCGTTATTAATAACATCTTGCGAGCCTCTTCTTCAGAAAGAGAGGATAATTTATAACTTTGTCGACGTTCCACTGCTAAGATCAGGCCCGGATTAAGAAATTTCCCGCCCCTAGGCAGTTGCGAAAATTGCAAAATAAAAAGGTCCCCGTTCCTGAACGAAAAACAATAGCAAAATGGAAACAAAATTTGAAATAGACTTCAACATTCTCCATTCTCCATAACAATGTTTACAAACTTTCCGCAAATATTTGTCGCCCTTTCAGTCTTGCCGCCCTAGGCACGTGCCTACTCTGCCTGTAAGGTTAATTCAGGAGCGGCTAAGATTAACAATTTTTAGCAAAAAATATGCAATACACTACATGAGTTATAAGCTTACTCAACAAATTTTTTTTCACACCTTCTCGCAAGACCGCCTCTAGGCAGCATGTCTTCTGAGCCAGGCTGAAAAAAACTTGGAATTCCAACGAAAATATAAAATAAGAAAAAAAGAAATAGCAAGAGATAAAAAACTGTTGGTAATTTTAGGTTGCCTAAAGGTGGGCTAGGGAACTGGAGGGTTAAGGATACATTTTCTTTCGAAATAATTTAAATAAAAATCCTAAGTTTTTGCAAAATTAAGGTGTGAAAGTTCAAAAATTATACATTGTTGTATAAGTGTAGGGCATCTAATGTTCGGCTTAGAATGAACATTACTTTTTCTTGCTACAGCCTTTTTTGTTGTTGTTCTGGTTATTGTATTATTATTGTTGTTGTTGTTGTGGCAAATTACAAGGGTTATTGAGCAAATAACTATTCTATGGGGAAGCATATAGGATTTTGTTAACATAATAAGGAGATCTGCATTTTTCAGTTACGTTTTTATATCTTTCATTTTTTTTCTCGCAAAGTCATTTTTGTTGATATTTTTGTGTGTGTGTGTAGACTTTCACTTTTAAGTGCGGGTATAAATTGTTTGCACACGTTTATGTTATTAATTTTTATTAGTCAAGTCCATTTATGAGATTGGCCACAATGGTGCGATTCGGTACATGCATTAAGAGCCTTTTAAATAGAAACATTCCATGTTAGATATATGCAATTATTCAATGTTATTAATCTGAAAAATCTAGTTATTGTTGATTTTCATAATGTCCTCCTTTATTTTAAAAAAAATTTCATTTATCTCTATGGTTTATTTCGCATGTGTCTAACAAATAATCGAACAAAAACTTTTTGGACGTAAAACTTTCAATGCTATCATTCACATGTTATGTGGAAAACATTTTCTTAAAGAATTTCTTTAACAAACACACATCCACATATATGTATGCAATAGACATTGAAACTGACCGTTCGGATAGTTGTTGCCTACATTCCCAAGAAAATCATTAAATTGAGAGTAAGGTCAACTTACAAAATGTCAATCAGATAAACTTTCTTATGCCAGCTATCCTTTGGTTTGGTTTGTTTATTTACATGATTTATGTCAGAGCAGAAGTTATCTGTTTGAATAACTTTTAAATATCAATAACCGGAAGCTGTCTTCACCAAAAAAGGCACACTTTCTATTGGAGAAATTTACATACCTAAACATGTGCAAACTTAAAGTGAAGCAAGACCTTAGAGATTCCTTTTTAGACTTTATGAAAAAATGTGAAACAGTGGAATCTTTTTTCCAAACAACAATCAATGTAAAATATTAAAATAATTTTAACACTTCAATATATTTCACTTTTTATTAAAATTTAAACTCTCAAGTAGGTCATTAAAAACAAATCCTTAAATTAATTTTAAGTCTTTGAGGTATCCACAAAAACTTTAGTTAATATTTGAACCGCTGTACTGCATACGTAAACTATCTAGATAAAATGAATGCTATTTCCATCGATGTTCGCGCATCACGTAAAAATCCTTATATGGATTTTGATAAAATTTATATTTTTTTGTTCCATAGATGCTTGGCTTTAATTTCCAGTAAAAATTATTACAATATTCTTACATAAATAAAAAGTTATTAAAGTTTTTTAAATTACTTAAAAAAGAAAAATTGCGCAAATAGAAACAAGCATGCAAACATACAAAACTGGCAACTTAATGTGTTTATGTGTGTGCGTTTTGTTTTTGATTTTTCCACGGTGTAATTATGTATACACGATGAATTTATTAGGGAGCGTCATGCGTGCTGAAATCGAAGCCATTTTGAGAGCACGAGAAATAGAATTGCCGATCTGAGAGTAGAAACCACGCTAGTTTTGAACAAAAGAGCAATTATATGATTCAAAAAATATAGCTATTTGTGAATTCTGAATAATGAACTTCAAAGGACATTAATTTATTTGGAAAGAATTAATTCACTGCTTCCAGGTTCGCGAGGAAGTCATACAACAGATCTTGTTTTAGATCTCAAGTACTATCCGACACAATTTCACTCATTCTCACATGCTGAAAAATTTGTTAGCATCACAAGCTTTAAATTCATTAAAACTAACTCTTATATAAATAACAAAATTATATTTAATTTAAAACATATTACAAACAATTGAATAACCATAGATTTTTACAAATACACTTAAACTTTCAGAAGACCCAATCTGGCCGGACGTATCCTTATTTTCTTAATATTTTTAATATTCGATTCAAATGGTACCCATTTTACTGCAAGCATAAATTCATCCAAGTTATGAAAGTTCTGATGATCCTTAAACTTATGTACTTTTATGCCGCGAGCACTCAGAACATACTCGTGATCATTTTTTATATCATTGGGTCGAAAGTCTATGTACTTAAAGGAACTAGAAAATTTCGGTGCCTCAGCTTCAAGATGCAGCACATGGGGCTCTGCTCTCAATAAACGCATAATCGGCTCCTTATCAAGTAAAAATTCATTACACAAGTTGCCATGTTCTTTGTCGTCAATGAAATCTATACCCTCAGGCCACGAGCGACTCATTAACACAGTCCAGCCCCCATCTTCACAGAGTACCTCGTACACATTGCCCTCAAGCGCTATTCTCTGAATACCGGGTTTTGTTTGAACACAACTTGAAGGCAGTGACTTTATAGCCTTGCAAGTAGTCACATCCGAGGTGTACAGTGGACAATTGTCGTTCTGTATTGTCATTAGTAAAGGAAGTATACCTTTCAATTTCATAAATAAAGTTTCAAGTGATTTCTCAGTTTCATATAGTGGACTATAAGAGAAAAGTAAATGTACATTACGTAGCTATTTCATTAGATAAGATGCTTACGTTTCACGTTGACAAGCAGCATTGTTCTTTGTGATTGCCTTATTTAGGCTATCGATTAATTTTTGATATTGTTTAAGCTTTTGCGCCACTGAAATGATAATAAATCGTTGTGTTAAACTGGCTGAAATGGTATTTCTTGTTATTATTCCTACCGTCTTGTTGGCTTTTTTCCATTATTTTGATTGGATTTTTAAATAATTTTTGTACATTTTCAACTTGTCCCGAAAATATAGCCAACGAATGATTATATAGACTAACCAAAGTATTCTTGGAATCATCAAGTTTATCGTTCATTGTTTTTATTGAGTAATCTCCTCTAAGAAAAAAAAAAAAAAAAATTAAATCAACTTGATAAAAAATTAAAAGTTTACAGAACTCAGCGAACGGCATCAGCTCTTATTCGCTTGAAGAGAATCATCATCTTCAAATTAATGATTGCCATAAAATTGTCATAGAAATTCTACTTCTCAATAATGCCATTTCATCTGAATTATTTTTGCATTTATTTCGCCATTTAAAATTCTTACCTTTCGGCTAGCTTCTTACCAAATAAAAGCTGATCAGATATTGCATTTTCAAGTTGCTAATAAAAATTGACAACGCATTAATAAATCTGATGTAGTCTGAGTTGTCAGGATACTTACCATTTCAATTGAATCTAGCTTTTTTCCACATTGAATTGTTCTCACAATTCCAAAAAGAGCTAGCGAAAACAGGAACCACTTTAACATTTTCTTACGATATAAATTGTAAATTGTTTAAAAAAGACTCGATCGCTGCATATATATGAGCGCTAATTTAAAGGTTTTATTATGCATTACTATAACATTTTGATTTAAAACGTTCCACGAAATTAATGTTTTATAGTACATTTAGAAATACAATTATCTACTCGTAATACCGTGTAAGTTTTGCATTCGCTACACTTATGTTATGTCTACACGTAAAGGGTGTTTTTCTCAGGAGTATAAGATTTAGTTTATTTCATTCATTCATTTCATTTATTCTCATTCGAAAAAATGTTCTTTACTATTAAAACTCGGGAAATATCCCATATACTTATAACAACTATTAACATTTACTGGTACGATAACCTTTATTCGATAGAAAATTAAGTATATTGCATAGACAGTTCACTCCGGTCGGACTATTTATGTACCTTATGTCAAAATAAAACATTCTTATAGACCATGACAATTGTTGTAGAAAGATGCGAACTATTTTTCGACTCCAGTAATGAATTTCATGGTCTGTATTCCGAAAACTAACCTAGTCTCTAAATAACTTCAAAGCTATCATAATTTGAAGAATTTGACGGTATTCTTTAGGGACAATTCATAAAAAAAAACTGTTAATAACAGGAGCCACTGTTCAATTCACAAACCCCTCCTTTAATTGTCCAGGGAAATGTGCCATACATCGCTTAATAGGTTCTAACAAGAATTTAATTTTTTATCTTGAGACTAATCTCATAAAATGATTGTGGGAGGGATCACAAGAGTAGGGATGAAACGGATATCCGGTAACTATCCGGTATCCGGCCTATCCGGCGGCTTAAATACTATCCGGTTACAAGTTTGGCCGAATATCCGGCATACGGTATCCGGCTAAACTGCTATCCGTTTCATCTCTACACAAGAGGTCAAAAAAAGTTTCCATATCAACTATAATTTAACGAGGTAAAAAATATAAAAAAACACTTACAGGGGCGTGGCACCGCCCTTAATTCGAGTTTCTATGTCGTCATGTATCGCAAAACATTCAAGATATTGTGATCAAATTTAGCAGTTAGATGCAAATCGTAAGTACCTTGAAAAAGTGGGCGTGGAAGTTTTTATAATAGAACATTTTGACTCAATATCACGTTAAACGGCACCTACGACTTTCATAAAAACATTAAGCATGATACCATTGAAAACACATTTATTAAACCAAGATTAGTCACCATACTGGCGAAAAACACGTCAAAAGGCGTGGCACCACCCACATTGTTAAAAAACATAATAATAAGAGAACTAATAACGAAACCATCATAAAATTGAATACGGAAGATCTACGTGTTATAAGGTATCTCACAGCCAACAGTACCTGTGGGCGTGGCACCTCTCTTACAAGTAAAAACTGTTAAATTTTATATTTAGTTCACTATGGAAGCAATCCTTATGAAATTTGGTGAAATTATGTGGAATTTGACAGGTAATGCCTTAGTGGGCGTGGCACCTCTCATTTTAACAAAAAGTTTTAAGCGTTATTTTAAGTGAACTACTGCAGGAATTGGTATATGGTATTTATAAATTAAAATCGGAAAAATAACACCAGCAGGCGTGGCAACTCCCATACTAATAAAATAACTTAAGTCTAGCAAACAATGTGATCAATCATTCTAGAATTTGGTTTAATATTGTTGTTTATAAAAAGCTATTGCTGAAGCAAATCGGGCTCTATTGTACCAGTGGGCATATTGCCGCCCTAAATTTTAAAACTAGCTATGACATAACTCATAAGTTATAGAATCTATTGTGATAAAATTTGGTATGCGGATGTCGATCATGAATATAATTATTTGAATCAAAAGTAGGCGAAATTGGAAAATTGGGCGTGGCATTATTAAACTTTTTTTTGAACATTTTTCGTACATTTCGGACTTTCTGACTTTCATCGACTTTTTTAATTTTTTTTAATATGTTCCATATTTATCCGCCCATTTAAATTTCTTGGACTTTTACCACATGTTTCAACATTTTTTGACTATTCGAGCAATATCCCTTCTTCAGCCTCTTTAAACTTAATTGAATTTACCAATATTTTTCAACTTTTCTGCACGACTTTTTGAACCCGCATCAAGTTTCTTCCAATATTTCCAAACCCTTTCAGCTTTTTTCAAGTTGTTCAACCTCTTTGAATTTTTCAACATTTTCTAAGCTTTTTCGACTTTTCACCTGTATCAACATGATTCACTTCTTCTCGATTTTTTCAACATTTTTGGGATTTTTCAGCCTTTTTCAAGATTTTCTAACTTTTTTCACACATTTTTTTCAACTCTAAAAAGATTTGAGCTATCTACTCACCCGCCACAAGGTCAAATTTTTTCATAGGATTGAGGTTTTCTTGAAAAATTTACGAAGAAAACTATTGCACTCGAAATTGCAAACGATTCGATAACGACACATTTCTCATACCAAACGAAAGTCTTTCATAGCTTATATAAAATTATATATTTTAACAATAATTTAAATTACTACTGGACTTAATCATACATATTTTTTTTACGGGAACAGGCTACGTAGCAGTTAATTTAATTTCACTAGGACGCAATAGCATTCTAACTCTCCCCCAAGCTTTCTGCGGCAACAAAGATCTAAAACGCATTAAAAGATTGCGTTTTTCATCATCATATGGATTGATTTTTTTAAGTTTTCTTTTTCCTTGATTTACAGTTGCATTGCCAAAAGAAGATCCCAATACAGTAGCATTGTAGCCCGATTCAAGGTTGCCAATTGAAAACTCTCGGAAATGTGAATAAGAGGAAGTACCATCAATGTCTTCATAATGTATAAGCAATTGGTATTTGCGAGCAGAGGTCAAACGATGCATCATTTCCAGTCCCAATGTATATACCTCGTCTTTGCATGGTATACCAAAACCATGTATGAATTTACGAAAGTCCGGATTTGTGACATCGGTCATGTTGCGATATTTTATAAAAAAGCTTAGGTCACTTTGCCAGAACAGAGTCCAACCGCCTTTGAATAAATCTTGCTCACAGTAAAAAAGATATGAGTTTAGTCTATGAGTGATACGCGTTATACCGCTAATTCTTGGAATAACATCAGAGCAATCGCTTGGCCAGAACTTTAGCAAATCACAGCTATTTCCCTTGATTTGCTGGTCTTGGCATTGTTTGGTGTCAGACTCGATGCCAACGAGTACAACTTCTTCAAGAAAAGTCACAATCTCTTGAAAATATAGTACTGAAAAATAGATACGAAAAAAAAACACAAAATAAACATCTGCTCTACATTTGCATATATATATTAGATATGAAATTTACCTTCTCTCTGTGGCTTTATTAGATCATTCAAAAGCATTTTTAGCACTGATTCTATATATGCGGTTAATGAACTAAATACATTCCACGTATGAGTGAGATATTTTCTCTGTCCGGCAGCGAGCTTATTCATATTATCTTGAGTCCTTGGGTCATCCTTATAAATTCTAAGGAAATTAACTTTCAAATATGGCAACTATGTTAAAATTTAAGGCACTTACCTTCCTCCTTCGCGCTGTATAATTTTATCTTGAATTTCTTTGAGTTCGGCCAAGCCCTACAAGGAAACGTTATGATTAATATGCACAATATCTTCATAATTTTGTTTTTGTTTAAAACCAACCCTCTGAATGGCTTCAATATTTACGCCGGCCGTTGATTGGAAAAAAAGTATTAAAATCACAGTTGTTGTTAATATTATTTTTAACATTTTGCTTAAACTTAAAAACAGACTACAAACGATAAAGTACTTCAAGTGTTTAAGAGACCTATTCGACTAGTGAGACCATATTCAAGTCTATTGAATGCTAATAGCATTTAATTTGAAATTTAACACACGTTTCGCGCTAATGATTAACACGTTATGAAAACGATTTCATAATAGAAAATATAATTTATTTTGCAAATGCTTTTTTTTCGTTTTTGCTAAGTAAAGGCTGCTTTTGTCTCTTAGACATAAGACGCCGTTTTTTTTTTGAATGAATTTTGAAGTTGCAAAAAAACCACATTTAATTATTTTATCGTGTCTGCCTCTGATATAACGTGTTAAGGGCAAATTATAAATAACAAAAATATAAAAGGCAGACGTCTAACTGTAGCATTTTTAATAACAGCAAATGCTTATATGCAAAATAAAACTAAGTATTTAATAATTTCATGGCATTTTTCTAGAATTTTGTTGTCTTCAGTATTGATACTAGAAGCTGAAAATACAAAAGGCAGACGTGTAGGTCGCCACTTTTTCAAAATATAAGAAGTTGTATATGTTAAAATCGTTGATTTTGGTCAACTTCATATATTTATTTTGGGGACCCCAGATTTTTCCAAATACAATTATGTGCAAAATAATAGCAGTGCGAAGTAGCACCAAGTTCATCTTAAAAACACACTAAAACAAAAACTGATTTCGGATTCCATTTTTTATTTTCTATTTTGGATTAAGTAAAAGAATTATAAAATACACTTTTTTTATTTATACACTTAGCAAAAAAAAAGTTACAAATTAAAATTTCGTGAAACTGTCAAAATCGGCTGTGCAAAAAAATAGCAGTGACGTACAAAATGAAGGATAAATACAACTTAAGCAAACAATTTTGAAAAAAGAAACTGAAAATAACATTATTATGTTAATACTTAGTGGCATATCCCTTATTGGCAATAATTGCTGCACATCTTCATGGCATAGGGTCATTCAATTTCTGGCACATGACCTTTGGGATGTTGCACTTGCTTCGCGCCATTGCTCGCGCTCATTCCTTGGGTTTTTTCTTTCCCAACAGCATTCTTGACACGAGCCCAGATATTCTCAATTGGATTCAGATCAGGGGACAGTGCTGGCCAGCTCATAACCTCAACCCGATTTGCAGAAAACCAACTTTTTGCCAATCTACTACAATGTTTTGTATCATTATCCTGCTGATATATTCATTGTAGTGGCATATTCCATTCAGCATAAGGAAACATTGTTGAACTCATTATTTGAGTGTATTGGTTAGCATCCATATTGACTTTAATCCAATAAAGTGGACCAGTGCCTTCATGGTATGAAAAACAACTCCAAACGTTAATTTTAGCTCCACCATACTTAACGGTTTTGAGCACATATTTTTTATTGTAAGTGTAAGTTTTTGTTTTAGTGTGTTTTTAAGATGAACTTGGTGCTACTTCGCACTGCTATTATTTTGCACATAATTGTATATTAAGTTACATAGTTGAAAATCTTAACCTTTTTCCTTCAAAATCTACGTTGAATTATATTGATACATTTTTTTTCTAAGAGATATTAATTTAAAATGTACCGTTATTCTACCGTACTGGATTTTATGTAGATCTGTATGTTAAGATTTTTAAGGAATTTAAGTTAACGATATTTCGGATAAAAAAGAAAATATATACCAGTGCCTTGAGAAAAAAAAATACACAAAAATCAAAGATGCAAAAGCAAAATGGGGTTCGATTTAGCGTGGAATGTTCCATATACACAGCTAGAAAAATAAAAAAAAAAAAAAAATATTATATAGATGACCGAAAAAATGGAATAGTAAATTTTTAATAGCAAAATTTGCACGGTATTAGTTTATACACCCTTAATGATGCACCTTAAGTGCTCAAAAACGTCTGCCTACAAAAAAGCAGCGTTGGATTGGTCTGCCTTCAATATATTTATGTTTTTTATATGTAAATGAACCAGTCTGAAAAGAGGCAGACGCTATAAAATGACTAAGTACTCTTTTTTTTCTTTTTACATGTTTGTAATATTGCAATTTTTAAATGCAACAATGACAAAGCGGCAGAGGTTGTTTTTCTCATTTCTTATGATATCATTTTTATAATAATCTCAATCTGCCTGACAGTAAAATTACTTAAGTTCTTAAACATCATAAAATTTTGAGAGAAACTCAAGTACAACATTAAAAAAACGTCTGCCTCTTGCATTTATCAATTTTTGTATATAGAAAGCTTTTTTTATATGTAAGGCAGACGTAATAGAATTGTTTAAGCTACTTTTTTTTACAGTTTCAAAGGACTCCCAATTAATAACGCTGACGCAACGCAATGGCAGAGATTGTTAATATTACTTTGAGCTTAATGATTTTCAACCTCTGCCGCACAATAAAATCATATAGAAATTAAGATTATCGGCTCCCTAGCCAATAGATCGCATCACATATTTTATCATGAAACTAAGGAATATAGGCGATTCTAGGTGCTTTTGTATTACTTTACTACTTTTTCCTATTTATATTCACTTCAAAACATCAAAAAGATACAGTAGAGCCTCGATAGCAGCCCAGGACAACTAAAAGATGTCTGCGGTATAATTTTGTGAAAGGAATTTTAGTTGGGCTTCATAATTAACGTTTAAAAGGTCCTCATTGATATTGTGTACGCTATATTGCTGTTGTAGATTGTTTGGTCAATCATTGCCGAAAGTAACACATCGACCCGAGGCAGAATAGAACCACGAAAAGACGATATTTTGCCACCATTGATGAGATAAAAACAGCAACGCTGAAGCCTATACCAAAAAGTGGGTGCCAAAAGTGCTTTCAAGTTTGGAATACGAGGGGTGAAGGGTATTACTTTGAAGAGAATAAAATTGCTGCTGATGCAAGAATAAAGATTCTTTGAGAAAACGAAAATTCCCGAAAATTTATGAACAAACCTCGTATACACTACTGTAGGTAAGATGTAGTGGAAAACGCGACTAACTCAAACGTTTTTCAGTCCTATATCTCGAAAACTATTGATTCTATAGAAATTTTGCAAGAATCTTTTTTGTGTAAAATTAAGCAAAGAACAAATCTTATCTGAATTAAATTGCTTTAAGCTAATAGTTTAGGAGATACGTTCGAAAAACGTTTTCTTTCTGCATGTTATTTCTAATGCCAAACTGAAGTGTGCACAAAATTATTCTGCAGCTTACCATTTTTAAATACTATTGTATCTGGACTATAAGGTTATTTATTTTTAAATTGAAGTTTGTTGCTGACAAATCAAATTTAATGAAAAAATATAAAAAAAATAAATAAATAATTTTTTGCCCCTCCTAAAATGTTCTTCTCGGGGTGAACTACCCCACTCCAGCGATGCTACCGTTCAAACTAATCAGTCTACCTAGTTTTTAACACAATTACGCAAGCATTAAATGTGTGATAAGCTTTCAATAAAAATTAAGCAAAAAAAAAAAACGAACTACTTTACCTAAAACCGTGTCAATATTGGTTAAATAAATGGTTCTGCATCAATTTGCCATAACAAGATTTTGCTTGACGCTGAATAGAACTTTATTATTTCTTCGTCTGAAGATTAAAAGTAGCAAGAACCACAAAATGGGGTTTTCTTTGTTTCTCAAACCCCTGAAAAGTGCTGAAAACATTAAAGGGTATGTGCGGTATGTCGAACAAAACCAAATGCTGCTTTTGTTTGCCTAATTTTAGGCGCGCGTTAATTAAGTTTTATGTCGCTTTTAGATACCAACAATAGCAACAAATTAAGTTTTTTTTTTTTTTGGGGTCATAAAATGGTACATTGGATTACTATGATACAATAGCTGCTTAAGGTAACATAAAACAACCACTCTTAGTATTGGCATATTATGAAAGGAACTCAATGTTGCTGCCACAGAAGGATGAAGACTTTTTTTTATTGAATTCTGAAAAGCCTTAAATGTTCAATATTAATAATTTATGTTGGTAAAAAGTATTTCTTTTTATGATACCCCTGTCTTAGGCCACCCACTGTGTCTTATTTTTATATTTTAGCGGGGTGTTTTCTGTTGCTATCAAAAGTGGGTGGTAACAGGTTTCTTCGCTGTTCGCTGTTGAATATCTCTCAAAACAATAGCAACATATAACAAGTAGATACAACATTAAAAAACGCAACAGCAACAAATTTAAATTCGTTATGGACACGCTTAAACAGGCGGGGCGATTCTCTTGCGGAGTGACAAAAGGTCATTGAAATCGCTATTTTTTTGTTGTGTTTTAGGGCAGCCAATTTATGACAGATGAAAATAAAATTATTGAAAGTTTTTGAGCTGAAATTTCATAGAACTTTCAATTTGGGTATTCACGGAGATTAAAATTTGTCTCCTTCTCCTATTGGTTTGTTCAGAATGTCTGTTTTTAATGCTGTATAAGCCTGAAAAGTGATGTCAACATACTTGCAGAATGATCTTAAAAAATATTCACAACAATTTTTCTATAAAAAAATTAATAGGGCCGTGCACTGATCCGAACTCGTTCAAACATGCTCGGAACTCACGAGCTTTTCACAAAATTTCAGCGCAAAACCAAATTCGTTGAACGGGACTTAACTCAGTTCACTCACATCTTCAAGAATTTAAGAAGCAGCTTAAGCATTAGCAACAAAAATTAATTGACAATTTTTGTGAGGTTTTGCAAAAATTTATTCCTAAAAATAAGGATACTAAACTATAAAAAAATGAAAAAAGTTAGTATGCAATAACCATCTTTAGCACAAATAAGTTTTCTTAAAAAATAAATTATTCAAATCGGTTCACTATATTTTGGGCCAAAGCGTTACAAGCCGTTTGCATGTATGTAAGCAATTTTATATAAATAGTACAGATATGTAGATTCATTCAATTACTTTAAGGTTCCATCTCCTTTATGTTGAAATCATTCTTTCTCTATTTTGGTGTTGGTAGTTTACCTTTCTAAATTATATACTGGAGCATAAAAATGTTCGGTTTTAAGATTAATATTTTAGTGACAATATTTGTCGAATAGGTCAAATATTTTTTCGACCCTCAGTCGCTCCTGTTGTTAACATATCACAATATACAATAAAAAAAAAGTACACAAAATTTAACGACATATTCACAAAGAGAATAAAAACCAAGCATAATAACAAAAAACATAGAAACCCGTAACTGCTGGCTGTCTGTCTAACCAATGCATGGGACTAAATACGTCCCGCAGCTTCTTTGGCGCATCATCATTTGAATTTTCCGCCACAAGCGCATGGTAGTTGGGGGTTGATATCGCGAATGGTTTTTCAGTGAGAACTGGGGGTATATAATAATCATCTATATTCATGGATTAGGATTCAATTTTTATATAAAGCGTACGCTGTTAAATTGAAAAAAAAAAACAGTCGAGAAAGGAAGTTGAAACAAAATAAAATTATTCGATGCCGAAGGTAACCACGGAAAAAGATTGTGAATACTCGTATATATATATGCAAGAAATTATTACCAAAGCGGCGCTAATAAATATAAAAAAGAAGAATAGAAGGCAAGTAAGTAATAATGAATAAGAAAATATGAAAAGTACGCGATGTTCAGGGTGTTCTGGGGGCGCAGCAATGAATGAAGGTGACGCAGCGGGGTTTAATAAGTAATCTGCATTTTTGACATTTATTTATATGTGATGGTGGTAAGGGTACTCAGAAGTTGTGGGAATATGCTGGGTGCCAAAATTGATAGTGGAATGGGTTACCTCGCCTGATTTTGAATACAATACTGAAGCAGGATAATAAAAATTTTTTAAGAATGTAAACTTTTATAAAATGTGTTTATAGATACTATTTAATTTAAGATTTTCTGAAAAATTCAAATCGCTCCTTTCTAGAAGTATTTCTGTATTTGCCCAATCGGTATACATATGTTTATATATAAGTGCTTTTACCACTTACATATGCATTACAATTTTGTTTCGTTCATTATTATTAAAATTGACCATAGCGTAGATTATTAATTAACGAATGAAATGCCAATTAATTTTACAGCAATAACAATAATAATGACAACAGCACCGCCGACCCGAAAACAACGCAACATCGAAAGCAATAAACTGAAATGCAAATAAACATTTATTCATTAATTTATTACGAGTATCGCAATTTCAATATGTAAAAGCAACACAAATGCATTTATTGCACACATATACCCCAACTGATGACCTACACAAATAAGATACAGCATACTGCGTAAGTATTCGAGCACTATGAAAAAAAAAGAAAAGAAACATCGACATTACTGCTTGAGACATTTCTGATATGTGAACTTCTTTATTGGTGAATATGAAGGAAATCTATACTGGAGTCAGCTGGCTTAAAAAAGGCTCACTCCCGTTGTTAGAGTCACACTCAAAACTATCATCGAATACTTGGATCGTTTCGATAATTTACAACATTTTTCGGTTGTTCAACTTTTTTTTCGATATTTTCAACATATGTCGACTTTCTCAACATCTTTATTTTTGGCCACATTTACAATATTTATGGAACTTTTCTACATTTTTACTATTTTCTGTCAACATTTTTAGACTTCCTCAACATTTGTCATTGTCATTTGTTGATTACACATTTCGCGACATTTTTTAAGATTTTTTTCCAGTTTCTAAGTTCTTCAAAACTTTATGACATATCTTGAGATATTCAGCATTATCGACACTTTCGATCTTAAGCGACTTTTAGACATATTTTTAATTTATCTCGAATTTTTCGTTGCTATTTGACCATTTCAGACTTTCTATTTTAACATAACGAAACATCATTAAGTGCACATGTCACAGCGTGAGTGCTTGAACTTGGAATTTTTAACTATGAGACTTATTTCACAGAGCGGTATCAGAAATCACCTACATTCAAACTATATATTTCCCAGCGGAGAGTAAGTAATTACTACGTCTTCAGAATGCTGTAGTAAATAAAATGCAGAGTAAATAAAGCTTTCAGGAGAACGGAATGCCGCTCAGAAATATAATTGGTGATTTTGAGATTTCAAAACAATATTTACTTGGTTTTAGTTCTAAACTGGCACTCAAGGCTGCACTAGCCTCGATTTCAAACAATAAGGATAATCAAGTTTTCTATGTTTGACATCTTAAAACTAGATTTTCTCAAAATCGATTTTTATGAATTCCAATCTTTAAAAGCTTAGAGTTGTTTTGTTTGTTTACGTTTCTTTTTTAAATAAATTGCATCACATATGGAGTATTTGGAGAGAGCACAAGTCTCTAAAGGTGTCCAAGTAAAGTCTTTGAAACATTTTATGAAATAGTTTGGTGTGAGCTATCAGACAACCTATTCGCATTGGCTTACGCAGAGACAGTAAAATTGGGCAGAGGAAGCTTTCAAAATACTATATGAAATACTTTTATTTCGTACTATAATCCTTTGTTTTTGGGGAGTCACAGATCCAGAAAAGTCCTAAAAAAATTATGTCGAGTGCTCTGGACTAGGTTATAAACATTACCCTTAAAGTTCAACAAAATCAAAGAATTTTTTTAAAATCTTTGAGCTTTTGAGAAATCCTGAACAAAAATAATCATGGCCATAGAATCGCTAGTGCAGCAAAGATATAAGATTGGTATAAAAATGAGCATGGCAGATATTGCGAAAATTTTATGGGGAATGGTATATCACAGGAGCAGCGTATAATGACGCTCCGAGGGAAAACACGCTGATATTGCAAGAAAAACACGAAAAAATACAGCCTTTATCATAAGAACCCAAAATTATTGGCAAAATTGAAAAAAAAGTCATGAGTGAAGTTCACAAGTGATAGGAGTGAAACCTTTAGAAAACTAAACTGCTAAAATGATAAAAATAAAATAAATATGGCGAATCTTTTCAACATCTACAACAACATAATACGAAGTTGTTTTTCTTTGATTTTTCTCATCAAATATCACGCTCCACTGGAGGAAATTACTTACATACATTATGCACACACACACACTTATTTGCTATTGCTTTTGATATTTTAATAACAACAACGTTTAATTGGGAAACAATAACAAGTAGAGAGAGAGAGAGAGAGAGACAGTAGTAGTATGTAGGTTTTTTCTCCACGCTATGGCAAGCAAGGCATTTGCAGTTGATCAGTGCAAGGGTAGAAAAAATTTAAAAAATAGGAAATCTTTCCACGCTTATATCTCAGTTTTTGGTTAACCGATCTCGAAGCTTGATAGTAATTTATAGCTCTAGATATTCTAGATGCCGTCAACTAAGCCTTACCTTCGAGGCAAAAATATACTTAGTGAAAGTATGACTTAAACATATAGTGTCGCTTTTTGCGTTGCAGTGTATAATTTCAAAACAAAGCGCTACGTAGCGAGATTTCAAGTGTTGGGTTCCCGAAACCGCTAATAAATGCATAAAATTTCACAATATTAGAGTGCAGATATTTAAAGCTTATTTTAAATATTTCATAGCAATTTTTTATGAAACGTTTTTCTTAAGAGTCCAAAGTTATAATTGAATGATAATTGAACTTCAGCCATTTTTACCAACGATTTATTTATTAAATGAACTTTGACAACAAAGGAAAAAAACATCAACTCTAGAATATAGACATATGTTTCGATTCTTAAAATCTCATCAGTATATTTTTGGTTGATGTCTACGTCAGCACTCAAATTACACCCGCCATATTAATGTACATCTAACGAAAAGCTAATTTTATTTTTTTTTAATTTTAAGCAAATGTGGTAAATTTTTTTAAGTGAATTCCAAGATCACTCCTTTGCGTTGAAATTTCAATCAGCTGTTTCGCTTTTTTGTTTACATCATTAAAGCATGACTTCACCTGAGTGGATTAAACCGTAATTATCCTTTGTTATCGCAGTTTCTTAAATTATTTTTTTATGTTGTAATGTATGGTATGGACATTTTCCGGAACGACCAAAAACCCGAATTTTTTTTCCGGAATCGGTTTTCCGGAATATACATTTTCCGGAACGATGGTTTTCCGGAATACTTCTTCAGGAATCGGTTTTCCGGAATGATAACACAGGACCACAAAAAAAAAGGTCTTGAAGTTGGAACGTGAGGTATCATACGGTATGTACTTTGGCCTCCTAAACATCCATTGGCTGTGAGACATTACTTGTTCAAAGTTGCGTGTTCTCCTTAGAAAATTTTTGATTTGTTTTATTGGCATTTTAATAATAATAATTAAATGATAATTGAATTCAAAGTTATCATAAAGTCATATTCAGTTTTGCAAAAATAGGTAGATTTCGCTTTGAGACAACTGTGATAGACTCCTGCCTATCCTATCTTATTATAATAGGAAATGGACTTATAATTCGAATCACTTTGTGCTGACCCATTTTTGCAGATATCGCTTCTTATACATACATACGAAATATTTTTCGTAAAATTTAGATTTATAGCGATAATATATATCTGCAGCTGATTTCGTTTAAAGTATTTTTGCCAGATGTAATGTAGATGAATACTTTTGAGCTTCATTGTGAATATTCGGCAAAAAGCTGTTAACAACAAGCACCTACCCAACTTAACCAGCAAAAAGCGGTGAATTCTTTTTTGTTGTTGTTAATATTTAATTGAATGATAAATAAATTTAAACTGAACACACGCACATACGCACCCACACACAATTAAAGCATTTCAAGTGTTAATATTCAGATAAAAGGTAGGGTAAAGTATGCAAAATATAAAAGTTTAGTTTCGTAAAATAAAATGCAAATATTAAGACTAAAATTTTAAATTGGAGAATCAAAGTCTTAAGTCTCATCTATGTGTGAACAAATTTTTAAGTCCTTTTGTGATTGACGGTTTCAGTTGCTGAATTAAAAATATTGCAAAGTGCCGGAAATCGTTGCGTTCGGCGGATTTAAATTTAATGTAAAGTGCACACATTTAGCGCATTCTCGCCCATTGCAACCATTTAGTTATTACATTGACCAATGCATTGGTGTTGTTGTTATTTTAATTGTTGTAATAATTGTTGTTTTTGCACTCTTTATTTACTTATTTATTTGTTTTTGAGGTTTTTATTTCCAAAAACAAATTATTTATTTATTTTGTGAATTCACATAAAAGTTGATTATTTCATGCAATTGCTCGTACACACACACACACACACAAAACCAGGCAGACAAACTCACACACACGCAAACACAAGTGGTTGTATTTATGGTCAAAAAGTTCAATTTGCGCGTAAAAAAAAACAGTTTTTTTGTAGGTTTTCTTTATTTATTTTAACTTATTTTCATTTTAAAAATGGCTGCAATATTATGACTTTATGCCGCATGATGGCGCCACAAGCAAATGCGTTTACATACTCGAAAATACTGTATTTTTACGTGTAATTTATATATGTATATTTATATGTATGTGTGATTGTTATAACCGATTTGGTTAACCATGGATTATTTTAATGGTTTCACTTCATGCCAACTGCTGCTGAACACAATAACAATTTCAGTTTTTTAAAGGAATATATTTTCATGGTGCAATTTTAATCCCTGTTGGTCGTTTTTTGTCAAGTGTGTAGTTTCTTACTACATTCTTGGGGTTTTAACACCGGAATCAGCAAAAAGTTATCTTCTAAGAATGCAAAGATTAAGGATAACTAATTCGACAGTATAAAAAACCTTATCGAAATATCTACATATGATCTCAAAAGCATGGAACACTGAGTACCTACTCTGATATTATATATTGATATATGAAACTTTTTTATATAATTGTTTCTGTATCTAACGTTTTTCCGTTGACCATATTTAAAATTGTTTTATGCCGTCTAATTAAGTTGTTATTTATTACTGCGGTAGATAATTTTTGGCATTAAATAAATATAAATTGCTCTGTAGCGTGTAGCTCATAATGAGCGGGTTCATAGCAGCAAAGTCGTGTATTCATAGATTAACGTACATACAGTAGTAATAGAAAGTGTTATATGTAACGACATATGTGAGGTAATTCATTTGAATAACTTAATATATATAGCGTGGGGTAAATTGTTTTGCTCAAAGTTGCATTTTAAATGATACTCGAACCAAAAATGTGCGAATATTTTTTATCAAATTTTGTGTTATGTTAGGCAAAACCATCATTGCAAGTTTTTAAAAAACTTTGAATTATTAACAGATTCAGTAGAGATGAAAGTGTTCTGGATCAGAGCCGTAGCCATAGGGCTCAATCTCCCCCGCTCCCTTAAATCGCGAGAAATTCGAATTATTCCTCTAATCTAAAAATTGAATCATAACTCTAACAGATGTTAATCGACAACATGCCGTTTTTCTACGAAAACTTGGATTTAATATTCACCCCCATCATGAATATCCGGAAAAAAACGATTCTCTCGGATTTTTTTTTCTCGAGAGAAAAATTTTGTGATAATAAATAATTGAGGAATTGAAAACTTCATATCCAGTCAATATTTCCAATCAGTCCAAAATCACAGTTGCATTTTTCAGATTTGACATTAGCTTATCAGTAATTTTGCGTATTTGACATTAGCTTATCTGTCAGCTGACAAATTTTATAAATAAAAATGAACTGCATTTATCTATATCACAAAAAAAAAATCACCTAAAATATAGTTACTATGTATAGCATAGCTTGATAGTTTGCCATCTACTCCTTTTCATGAAGATTTTTACTGTAGCCGAATTGGATTCCGTGTACTGGACCAATATCAGTTATTGCTCTTTGTTTGTGTTGCTAAATCTTGTAAATATGTTAAAAAAATCTTTTTATCAAATAAAACTACAAAATATTGCAAGCATTGACTCTTTCCTCATTAAATTCCTCGCCAAAAAGTTAGGGAACAAAATTTCCTTGAAACGTCAAAAAAAGTTCCCCAAAAAAGTATTGCCGATAACCTCATTTTCCAGGGAATTTTTTCGCATTCCCCAAAAATCTTCCACAATCGCAAGGCAGGGGATTGGAGAAAAAATCCGAAGGAATGTTTATTCATAATATGTTTTGTACAGAGCTTTTTGTTCAGTACTTTTAGTGCAAACACTACAAAAAAATTTAAGATTTTCTTTTCCACGTTTATCGCCAACAAGAAGATTGTGAGTATTGTAAGCCACGCTGCATGTTTTTTCGTAAAGGGACTGGCAATGTAAGCCACGAAAATCCAAGAAAACTTGTGACTGCTTGTTATAGAAAGTGGTAAAATGCAACGAAGATTTTGCAAATGAGGAATACTACAAAAATTGCGTCGAGTTTATAAAAAGTTTGCTTGAATTATAGTCAAGAAACCAATCATATATTAAATCTATATTGGATGCGCAGTGATTCTAAAGGAGGAAAAAAAAAACAAAGCAGCCAACAGACCGATTGCCTTTAAGAGACGACCACGATAGTGGACCTTTGTCGTTGAACGATGGAAAATTCCGAGCAATTTCACGTTTTCGAATTGATACCGGCGATGTAAAGTTAAAAAACTATATTCTGAATAACCCGCAGAACGCCACGTTTATTAGCCCAGATATGCAGAATAAAATAATTCTGACATCTACTGCCTATATATTATCAGAAAAATTATTTGAAAATTTGATAATGCATCTTGCTTTATCTTGCTCGCCGCTGAAACCAGGGATATATCAAACACTGAAAAAATGCCATTACGTCTCACATATGTAAGTCGACTTTCACGAAAATTTTGAAGACCCGTTTTTCGCAAAAATTTCCTTGTATATTAACCGATTCATGATAAGTCTTCTGAAAACAAAAAAACTGGAGCTCTCCGAAAACCTGCACAGAGATGAGCCTTCAAATTAGGGATATTAATAGAGCACGTAACTTCTCTTGCTCAAAATTAAATCATGTTTTTTTGCAATCAAAAAGAGATGTATATCGTTGGAAAAGCCTCTTTTAACACCATAAACTTTATGAAGAAACTATCTCTTAAATTGGGTCCAAAAATATGTACAACGTACGTAATGTTTTGTGAGTAAAATTTGCTCTAAGCTAAGTAGCTAAGAAGGCTAATAGTTATAGTAGCTAAACTCTATTATTATTTTTAACTATCACCGCTTGGAGCCGTTATTAAAGCGTAAATACCTTCCATTCTGTAAAATATATATGGACATAAATACTAGACCGAGTCTTTCATCATTAAGGCTACTAAGTAAAGCGAAAAACTGTATTCTTGAGGTCGTACAATATATTTAGATGGATCTTCATGGGAGATCTTTTGTTACCCATTAAGGTACACTGATAAAAAAAGTTTTTATTCGTAGCACTTTACCATACATGCAACTCACACGGCATGGTTTTCCTTCGGATCAGAGTTTTCAATCTCATTCAAAAACCTGATTAACAATATTGAAATATTTATAAAATAAAACAGTAATTTGCAGTGTATTTCGATTTATTTAGACTTTCAAAAGCACAGATTTAGATTGTTAACTTTCAGTCAAAACTCCACCATGATGTTTAACCAGTTGTGGCAGCAGTAGTTGGTGGACGCCCTCCAGGTGGTCCACATGGTCCTAAAAACAAAAGAAAATGAAATTATATTGTTAAAAATATTTTGCTAAAAAGAATAATTACCTCCACGTCCTCCTCCTGATGGTGGTGGACCACTTGGTGGTGGACCACTCGGGCGTGGACCATTTGGTGGTGGACCGCAAGGATGGGTGCCGCTGCCGCTGGTTTGTGGATATGATGCCTATAAAGTATTATTGTTGCAGCACAACTTTTCAAAAAGTTTTTCAAAAATAATTTCAACTCACCACAAAACTGCACATCAAAGAGCTGAGAACCAACAAAATAACTAACGATTTCTGCATTTTGATATTGGCAACTACAACGACAATTGCAAACTGTTAGCTTAACAACACCAGATCAGCAACTTTTATAGTCTGATTGATTGAGGGCCTCATTTATGTGCAGCAATGCATAAACAAATTAATTTAATTAATTGAAAACTAAAATTAAACAACATGAAATTAACTAAATTTAAACACAAGCGACAGTGTGAATGATTTAGATAATTGATTCTGAACAATTGGCAGCGGTAATTTTTGCTACATTTGATAAAAAATAACACGAAAAAATTAATGTCGCTAAAAATTATTGCAAAATTGCTTAGAATTTCGTATTTGATTGATAACTATAAGTACTCCAGTTACACACGTGTATTAAAAGTTTAACACTCGGAGTAAATAAAATTTGCAAATTATAAATATTGGCAAATAGAAAACAATAATATGTTATTTTTTGCAGCAATTTGTGTTTAAATGTAAACATTTTACAGTAAGGTTCAATTAAAGTTAACAATTTTTAAATTGAGAAATTAAAATTTTTGCTCATGCGAATTCTTTGTTGACAGTAGTGCCAACGAATGGATAGTCCGGAACGTGTATGATTTTAAGAAAAAATTAATTTTCAAAGGAGCTCTGCTGATTTTGATAAATTTTGGGAAGGAGTTTCATTTACAAGAAAATGCATACTGAGAGAGCTTCAATTTTACAAAGCTTTTTCTACACAGAGAAAAAGATTTATTAGTAGAAATAAATATTTGATATAAGTTAACATGCCGAAAATTCCAATGAATCGAATAATATTATTGAATTAATCATATATTTGATAATAATTATCGAACTATATTTGGAAAATTCTAATAAATCAGCCATATACATATATGATAATATCTACCAAACAATAACTTGATTGAAATAAATAATTTTTTGCTGGAAACATTCACATGTGAATAATCACCAAATCATGTTTTTGTTGGAAGAATATTGTTCTGTTGCTAACGTAGACATTGATTAATATCAACTAAGGTAAAAACCGATGAACAAAAACTGATATTTTAAAATTTCGATTAGTGGATAAATCGATATTTTCTAATGTCATCGCATCATTGCATTGGATGCCGTTGGTATGTATTTACAAAATCATATATACATGAATTGTGTACATAGCAAAAGTTAAATAAATAGCGTTTTACTTAAATATCTTGAGAATTATATGGTATTTATATTAATGTGAAGTAAAATCAAATAAAAATAGGATTATCATTATAAAAATATTTGATCCATTTAAATTTTTTCAATCGCCTCAAATAAATATCATATTTGGTCCAAGAAACAACCCTCTGACTTTCAACTAAGGGCAAAGTAATATCTACCACAATTTGTTAATACTTAATTAATATTTTACAATTCCTTCTACCAGGAAACATGTTCCTAGAAATTTTTAGTAGCTTTTTTTTGGAAAAGAAATGGGCGGGTCTGTACTGAGTGACACTAAATTAATTGAAATTTTTTTTTCTATTATTTTTCGAATATTCCTCCAACAATTTTATGAAATTTTTAAAATAGATGTTTCAGAATATTATGGTTTATCCTAAGCATTCGGAATTTCAGTAGAAAGCATGGAAACATATGAAAAAAAAGGAACATCGTGTCTGGATTAAACACTGCTATTGAACTGGAAAAAATGCGGTTGAGGATAATCATTATTTGTACTCTTCTCTAGGCAAATCAGCCATTTTTGACTGGTATTATGAGTTTAAACATGGTCAGAACAACACTAAACATACCGGTCGCTCGGGAAGGCCAAAAACGGCAGTCACCTCGGAAACATGTTGAAAATCCGTAAAATTATTTTGGCCGACCGCAAATTGAAGTTGAAGGAGGTGTCAGCAGAGGTCGTGAAGATATCCGAAGGCAGTGTGCTTACTACTTTACACAAATATTTGGGTATGTTCAAATGAGTGCAGCTTTTATTGTCACCGAACCAAAAACAACAACGAATCGATGATTCCGAGCAGTATTTGAACCCTTTTAAGCGGAATAAAAGGATTTTTCACATCGATATGTGACCATGGATGAAACATGGTTACATCACTTCATTCCGGAAGCAAATCGGAAGTCAAGTGAAGTGGATGAACACCGTCCGAAGCGACAAAAAAGCGTAGCCGTCAGCTGGCAACCGTATGGCATCCGTATTTTGGGTATTCTGTTCATCGGCTATCTTCAGAAAGTAAGAACGATCAAAAGTGAATACTACATGGCGTAATTGGATCAATTGGACGAAGAAATTATGAAGACACGGGAAAGAAAAAAACACTGTTTCATCAAGTCAATAAATGCCCCATGTCACTAGTCGATGAAAACGATGGCAAAATTGACGAATTGGTTCCGCATCTACTGCATTCGAAAGATTTGGCCCCCAGCAACTACTGGCTGTTCGCAGATCTCATAAAAATGCTACAGGGATAGAGATATCGCGCTGATGATGAAGTTATTTGCATTATTTGAAGTTATTTACTTTGAAAATGGTATCGAAAAGTTAGAGATGCATTTTACCGATTGTATTGACATAGATGAAAATTATTTTGACGAATTAAGTTGAATTTTTGAAAAAAAAGTGTTCTTATTAGTTGTTCCGGAGACTTTATGAGCGGAGTGTTATATCAATTCTATGGATATTGTATGTGGTGGTCGAACTCTTTGTAGACCAAAAATAGGCATGAGCGGACCAGTAGGCGTGCCACTTTCCATAAAAGTGAAAGTTTAAACATACTTTTATGTCTTCGCCAACTATGGCTAATTGGGACCGAATAGTTGTTGCTAGCTTATTAGAAATTTTGAAATATTTCTCTTATGTATATTGCAAATATGGACATCTGGTTTTGTTTCATCATACATATCTTCAAATAAATTCCATTTGTGCTACAAAGAAAAGATATTTTAATTTTTACGATTATTACATAGTCAGCGCACACCAAAATCGTTAAAGTGAAAATTTTACTTACGATTATAAGCCCAAAACAAGAAAAGCCTTAGTGAAAAATGGGGGGTTGTTTTGTGACCCAACAGTGGGATAACAAATTTCTTACTAAGCTTATTTTCAAAAGAGGTGTAGCAAAACACTTAAATATGAAAACTTTTTAGTTAATTTAATAAGTAGCTGCCCGGTCAAAATGAAAAAAAGGAAAAAATAAAACTCAAAATCTTATAGATATGCGTAATTTATAGTTCTGCTTAGTTAAATAGCTGTTATTTCTAAAGGAAATAACTTTTCGTAGCATCTTTACTTGTGTAGCTCAAGCTGCTGTAGGGAAACACTTTTGGGATCATCTACGCTGAAGAAGAGTAATTCATTAGCTGCTCAAATATATAGAGAGGCCTATGGAAGCATAAAAACTTTTGCCATTGTTTAACTTATATTTGTTACGTTTTCTTTTGTTGTTGTTGTTGTATAGGACATTACGCACAAAATTGGCTATTTCACTTACTCACACTACCGTGAATGCAATTGCTAAGAGAAAACGAGATAGTGAGCGTGTTAATAGAATTAAGGGCAAATTACACTGTAAAATCTTTAACAGAATTTAAATAAAAGTAATGTTTTACTGAAAGATTTATGTTGGTGCTGCTAAAGAAAAATATATACAATCAAATTTTATTGACATTCAACTTTCATTTGTTGTTATTAACAAAAAAAACTTTGGTTTCAAGTTCGATCACTAAACTGTGTTTTAACCGACAACACAAACTTTAATGCTCTCAAAGTAGCTGCTTTATTTATTGATCGAAAGAGTTCACAAGAAAACAGAAAATAGCATAACATAACAGAAAATTTCACGAGGATTAACTAAGTAAATTATTAGAAAATCTGAATCTGATTTGTAATCAAAAACACAAATTTTAATTTTCTAAAAATAACTGCTTTATTTATTAATGAAAATAGTTCACAAGTGCTAAGGAAGAGCACTGCTTATAAATCTGTTTTGTGTTCAAAAATTCAAAATTTACGCCTATTAGTACTGGGTGAAATGACGAACACAAAGTATTGGTGCCATTGCGAGGAAGAGTATGAAGTGAATCTTTCGGACTCATATACATTCTGTATGAAGAAAAGCGACTATAACATTTTAAGTTCACTTGAGCGATTTAACTATTTTATTAATACATTTGGTACAAATTACAACCTTTTGAAAATGTCCGTTGCATATATTTTTTGATCATTCACTGCCAAGCTGATTGCTCATCTTTTCTCGTGCAGGTGGGCACATACAGTAGCGTCGTTTCTTGGCAACGGTTTTGGGTGTTTGTGATTTGCGTTTTGGCGTAAAGCATGGACGATGGACGCTGATCAAGCGTATCCGCGCCACCTCTTGTTGAATTATTGTACAAATTTATGGCCGATTTGTTTTAGTTTTCCTTCTTTCGGCTCGGCTTTTTTTCGGCACATAACTGACAAGAGTTTTATTTTTTTTTTGAATCTATCCAAAAACGTTTGTTTCAACTGCTCTTTATCGGTGTTGTTGAAATTTTGAGGAATTTATCGTTTATTTTTCCTCAGCGTTCAAACACACGTAAGGCCATTTGATAGAAGATTTTTAATTAAGCTAAAACTTGTTAAATACTTAGTTATAAAACGTAATTTTACGGTTTGATCGGTGAAACGGTTCTGTACTTTCCTTGACCACCACCAATTAAGCCCTCTGTCCTCTTTTTTCAAGATAAAGTATTCACTTTAGTGGATAACTGGTTGTATTATCACATGTCCACCAAATCTGAATGCCATATATGTCAGGCTTAGAGGGAATATACTACCAAAGGGATACTCTTCCTCGCAATGGCACCAACTATTCGTCGATGGTTAAACTTTTCCCCGGAATATATAACTTGATGAAATTGGAATTAACAATATTCCATATGTCACGTATAGGTGCGAATCAATCGCGAGCTCGTCAAAAACTTCGAGATTATATATCATCTGACTAAATAACATTACCGAAAAGTGGATTCCAGGAGTCTTTATAGTCAGAAGGTCCTTGTTTGTTTATGCCAGCATTTAATAAAAGTCCAATATAACAGTGCATTTCAATTTCATACAGCAGATTCCATATTTCACGAAGTGTACGGCTGTGCTTGAAATTTGTACAATTTATGATGACTCGGATCACTTCATTGTGTATGCATAATGAGAAAGTGACAACATGCTTGCTGGAACTTTATGAACACCACCTCTAATGATATTGTGATCAAGGCATTTTCTTTCCCAAAAAACGCCTGATCTTCAGTTTCAGCCAAAAATTCTAAATTCTCATCACTCTGCTGCACTCGAACTATATGAGTCTCTAAGGCTCATTTCAGTACTTTGTGTTAGTTTTATAAATTAATTTTGTTAAAAAAAAAAAAAAAAATATGGATACATATTTTTTATCGTAATTCTTTTTAGAATTAATGTATTTTAAAATACAAGAAACCTCAAATGTGTAAAAAAAAACTTACGCCAGGAAAACAGCGCAAAGTCAAAATGAGTCTCAAAGGCTCAAGGTAGTACTAATAGGGTTAATATCCTTTAGAAAAATTGCTTTATTTATTAATCGAAATAATTCACAATTCTTAAGAAGAAGCACTGTTTCTACATTTGTTTTGTGATCAAAAACACAAAATTTAATGTCCTTAAATAACTGCTTTGTTTATTAATCAAAATATTTCACAAGTCTTAACAGAAGTTTTTACAAAGTTTTAACTAAGTAAACTTTCAGAAGCACTGCTTCTACATCTAATTTGTAATCAAAAACACTAAATTTAATGCTCTAAAAATAACTCCTTTATTTATAAATTGAAATATTTCACAAATTTTAAGATGATCAAAAACACAATATTTAATGTTCTAAAAATAACTGCTTTATTTATGAATTGAATTAGTTCACAAGTCATAGCAGAATATTACACAAGCTTTAATTTATTAAGCATTTAGAAGATCTGCTTTAAAATTTGTTTTGTAATCAAAAACACAAAATTGTATGTGCTAAAAGTAACTGCTTTATTTATTAATCAAAATAGTTCACAAGTCTAAATTTTATATATTGCATTTTTTTTATAGAAAATTTCGCGCTGATTTATATTCCCGCTCTAGCTGCTGTCACTCTGGCTCTTTTGATTGTGGATGTTGTTTCTCTTTTCTCATATATAATATACGTAAGTACTCGTTTGTTCACAACAATATCAACACAATTTCGAGGAACACAATTTTCAAGACTATTCTCAACTTTAAAAATTTATGGAAATTTCTCTTGGTGTAATATAAGCAAATTGGTTGTCTTATTCTCTAAACTGCTGCTGCTGTGTTTTTTACTTTTTACGATTATTTGACTTTTGAATGATGTGCCACATTATGTGAATTATTAGTTGGCATAAAAAACTTTGCCACATTATGAGTATTTCTGTTAAAATGATGCCATTTCACCGTTAGTTACTCGGTTGTTGATTGTGTGAAAGTTTACTATTAAGGTTAAGTTTAGTGGTTGATAAGAAAATACAGCAATTCAAGATGCATCCATTAAAAAATGTTATTTTCGATGCTGCAAAAGCTACTATCAGTAACCCCCTTCACCACCAACGACACCACGACCATCAATGAAATTTGTCAAGCTTTTCATTCAATCGTCATTGCTGTGCCAAACTTTACTGATGATGATTCTTTAGAAATTTTGTTGCTTTGTTTTATACTTTATAATACTCCAGTGTGTTATTTGTAAAAAAATTTTATATTTTATTTTGTTTGGGAATTTTTTGAAATTTCTATCGTCCTCTGTTGCCGCTGCTTAGCTTTCAACATTTTGATTATTTGATGAAAAGTCAAAAGTTTCCTTGGTTACTTTATCACCAGCGATATTCATAATACCGTACCCGCACTCGCCGCCCATCAACATTCACATCAACATCGACATCGGCGTCGTTATTGTGGAACTCATTTGTAATCATTGCCAACTTCTTGAAGTCTTTTTTTTGTTTTATTATTTTTATTACGTTCTCTCAGCTCTGCTTCATTTTTATATCCTGCGCAGCGTTGCGCTTCCGCTGTACTAAGGACGACTATACGCCATGTTATTATCATCCATCCGCCATTGCGAAAAACTAATAAAACTTTATCTTTTTTAATATAGGTACACAATATTTGTATATTTGCTCTCGGTGTGGTTATTTATATGTCGGTGTCGATGTCGGATTATGCTCCTTTGATGAAGCATCCCCAAGGTATCGGTGTAATATTTGTCATTTTCCCGAATGATTTCTGTGTTTTAATCAATGTTGCTGGGTTTTTTTGAAAAAAGTTGCACATACGGAATTTCACCGCTACATAGGTAAGAAGAAATAGTGAAGGAAATTATTTATTTAAATTCACTTAAAAAATAAATAGCTGCAGTGAATGTTTTAGGATTTTCTCGGAGCTTTATTATTCAATTGGTTGGATTTTGAAGAGATAAATGATAAAAATGGTGGGGTAGGTAATTTTCCACATTGACCAGACGTAAGAAGAGTCAACAAACCCAGAAATAGCCCAATCAGCGAAGAGAGAGAGAGAGAGAGAGAGAAATAGACTGATGCTCTGATCTTGTACAATTTTCTAGCGACTTGTTCCTAATTCTGCAAAACCTCTCTTTCATTTTGCGGCCAAATTTGACTTCAATTAATTTTGTTTTTAAAAAGCTTTTTTTTTGCATGATTTAAACTTCAAGCATAATAGCTAAGACGACTAATTGCTGTAGTAGCTAAACTCTATTATCATATAATTTCTTACAATTCGGCGATTACGAAGAACTCGATCGTTTTTAGCTATTTCACTACTCTCGTTATCTCGGATTTGGTCAATAAAGTGCATGTACCATCAGTATTATCCCGTAATAATATTTTAAGCAATTTTGGCCTATTTTCCTTAAGAATCTTTTCAATATGCAATCGTAATTGTTGCATTAAACAAAACAAACTAATTAGCGAAATTTAATTAATTGGTTTTCACACTGCGCACAAGGTGTTGAACTCACAGTAATAAATATCCTTAAACTTTGCCATTATCCTAACATTTTGTATTGTGGAAAAATGCCGCAAGTGATGTTTGAACGTGTTCCAGCAATGAACTTACCAATTTGGAAAAACTGTTAAATGAAAATCTCTGGCTGCGCTTTCAATTCTGAAATTTTGTAAGCCAGACACTGAATGTGGGTACGCTGAAGTTACGTGTAATGAACCGAGTTAATAAAGGGTACCATAACTACAAAGCAAAAGCTGCAACTACATTACTGCATTTTACGAATAGAATTGTAATAATTGCGGCAAATGAAGAGAAAAACAATGGAAACAGATGGCAAACAATTATGAGTTTGAATATTAAAACAACAAATGGAGATTTATCCAAAAAATAAAAAATAAGTTTTATAGTTAAATGTAGATTAGGATGGTAAAAAACGACTTCTCTTAAAAAAAAAAAAAAAAAAATTGATAAGGGCGAAATTTTTTTTAATGGCCTCCGGAAGTTTTTCAAAAAATAAAAAGACACTTTTTTAAAATTTTATTTTGAAGCTACATTTTATCTCAGGCTTACATTTTCTTTACATTGTTAAAGCATAACTAGTCAAGACTTATCCCTGAAATTCCGGTCCAAAAATATACGTCAATAGTCAGCAAGATATCTGGAGACTGGTTCATCCGAAAAAAAATAAAATTTTTTTTGGTTTAGTAAACAGTTCTTGGGAGTTTGATCGTTCGATTTTTTTTTTTTTTTGATACATATTTTTTGATTTATAACCTAAAACGTCCTCAAATTTGTGCACAAAAATGACCGCCATTTTGTCAAAAAATTAATATTTTTCAAAAATCGACAATCAAACGCCCAAGAGCTGTTTACTAAACCGAAACAATTTTTTATTTTTTTTTTTCTGATGAACCAGTCTCCAGATATCTTGCTCACCGCAAATTTTGAGGTCGTTCACGGTATTGCACTTTTCTAATTTATTGACGAATTTTTTTTGGACCATAATTACAGGGATATATTTTAAATAGTTACACTTTAATAATATGAAAAAAAATTTGGCCTGGGATATAATCCAGCTTCAAAATAAAATTTTAAAGAAGTGCCTTTTTATTTTTTGAAAACATGTAAGTAAAACAATGAGCGAATCAAATATGTTTTGAGTTTTAAAGTGTTTGGTATGTATGTATATCTTGTTAGTTAAGATAGGTTTTAACAAAATTTAAATTCTTTTTCAAAAAAAAAAAGCAATCTTATTCACTTTAAGTATTAGTAGCAAAATAATTTGTTACTTATCGTCCATTCTTGATATCAATTTACGCACTAATTGTGCATCCGTATTTTTATAGAATATTTTGTCTTAAAAATGAGCTAATGGATTTTAATATTTATTGAAATTTATATATCATCATTTATGTACCATTTGAAAATGTTTCAGAAAAAATTAAACATTTATTTTCTTCATATATGCATGTATGTATGTACGACTAACACCAAAACCAACAAAAAATTGATATTATAGTGTCTGAAGCTGATAATTTCTAGATTTTTTTGTTTTTCTAGAGAAAAAACTGCCAGGGAGAAAGTGTTGCTTTTAAATTCTGAACAACAAACAGAGCAACACTCCAACAACACATACTACAAGTTGATAAATTTACACAATGGAAAAAATATGATAAGGAACAGGGCCGTCGAGAGGAAATCTGAACCTGATGAACCTGACTGTACATAGAGTTTTTAAGTTTTCATCCCTGCGAGAACACTAAAAGAGCGTAGAGCACTAGCAACTGAGATTGGCAATATGCAACTCAATGAAGGAAGACAAGCCCCAAGCTCGACCCATAAATGTACTTCAGATAAGCGATTTCAGTTGATAGTTCAATACAAAATAGTTCTCTACAAAACTGATTACAGCTTTATGATATCCTCTTCATCTTTCTTTGGAAATCGAATATTTTTATCTATATTTCTAAGAAAATAAGTTTAAAACAAAAAAATCAAAGTTCTTCTGAAAATGTACGGACTCCTTCGAAGGTCTACGGGCACTGCAGAAATCCCCCTAACTAACCAAATAGCCGCGACGCTGAAGAACTTCCACCAAACGCCTTTTCGTATTTTTCTTTCTAAAAGAGCCCATAAATGATCTATGGGGCTTAGATCAGGTGACTGTGGAGAGGTATTTAGTCGTCTGGGGTCATTATACAGTAACCTAAAGCTCACAATTTCACCGCACCACCACCATGTTTTATCGTTGGGTAAAGTTTAGATTTGTTGTATGCTTCACCTCGCTTACGCCATACCAATTTGCATCCTTTTATACCGAAAATACAGTACATCGGTTCATCAGAGAAAAACACATTGTTCCATAACTCTTCAGGCATATTCATATACTATATTTCTTTGCGAAGGCGATTGATTAAAGAAATAAATCACTTCTTTCGTTTTACTCTAGAACAATAACAAGCCTGTCTCAAGATCTACAAAAAACTTCTGAAGTATTTTTCAATTAAGAAAAATTATAACCCTTAGCTGATATTTTTCTCAAAAGTTTTAGTCTATTTTTAATTATAACTTCTTCATCTTCAATTTCACGGTTAAAAGTATTTTGATCAATTTCAATTTTCTACAAAAAAAGGTATAAGAAAAATTTTGTTAGACTTGCGGCTCACAAAATTTCGCGGAAAGTCTATTAACACACATTTTTCAAGATGGCGGCCAAATGGGGGCCTCCATTTCTATGGACTAATTGAAGTTTTAAGCATTAGCTTACCGACAATTGGTCATATGACTAAGACAATATACTAAAATTTAATCACTGGATTTTGTGGATTTCAAAGAAATTTCGTACAATTCTTAGATGAATTTCGAACAGTAACAGTTGATGGAGATCCCTAAATGAGTATGATAGTTGATTATTTTCGGCGCGAGATCGTATATAAGTATGTGGAAGCCATATAGTTTCACTATAATGGCGCAAAGTTGACTGTTTTGCGTGAAAAGTTCTTGGTTTGCATTATTTTACTTTTGACGAACACCTTAAAACCAACATCCGTCAAGTTATGATCCAGATGTCTTCCGAAATGTCCAAAAAACTTTATCAAAAATTGCATCAAAAGGCTCTATAGCTTTAAAAAAATCAGTCATCTCGCATCAAATATTCGATCAAGGCTATGGAGCTAGATGTAAACGTTTCTAATTTTACTTTATTGTCTGTACAATTAGTTTTTTGTTTCGTATTCAAATCGCGCTTAATGGAATTTATAGTGTTAGTAAAGGCTACAAAGTTTTGAACAAATCTTTTAAAGTATTGAAGAAGAGTCAGACCGCCCTATCAACATCGACTGAACCGACGATGAAAGATTTTCCGTGCCTTGGGTAGCAACATCGCCTTTGGTATTTTGCATTAGAGAAATCGGATAAAGACTGGTCATAGAGTAAATAGAGCTGCAAAGGAGAAAGTTTCTCAAGGATTTTTTCTGTTCTGCAGAAATTTTCTTGCGATAATTTATCTTTATTCAATGTTAATGTAACCACTTACAAACTATGTATGCACATCATTCTGTCTGATAAACTTCGGGGCGCAAGTTTCCTACTTATTAAAAAAAATATTCCATTTTTATTTCATTTGTGCGGAGAAAGTTTTCAAACACTATATACAAGTGTCATAACTGCTGCGGTTACTTCACCCACCATTCCAACTATTCGACGTCAATAGCAACATCTACCAAATGTTTATAATTACAATAACAATAATTTTATGTTAAGCATTGATGAAAGGCTTTGAAAGCTTCAATTTTAGAAGTTTGGTTACTTCGCCAAGTCTTGCCTCAACCCACCAACTCTCTGGCCGCTAAATGTTACGCACGACCATTTTCATAATAATGGCAACACAAGACAGCGGAGCGGTTTGGTTTTTTGGGGGTGATGTTGGCGGTTCCGTTCAAATTCCCTAGAGGGCAATTAAAAATGTTCGCGTACGTTGGAGTTTCGAGTTCATGGAATGCGTTCTTTGCGTTTCTTTTCCATTGTTTTACTCAAAGACTTTAAGATTATTTCATTGTTGTTGTTGCTGTTGTTGTAAAAGATCGATGTCGCTTTTGTTTGAAAGCAAAAGTCGCATGTAACCAAGTGCGAAAGTGTAAAGGGGTTGAAAATTAACACCTAATATCTGAAAATCGCATCAGAAGCCGAGTCAAATTTTCAAAAGAAACAAAAAGTTTTGTTCTTAAGAGTAACCAGAAGCTCACAAGCACTTTCTTGTCTCGGATGGGGGGTACTCATTTTACTAACATATCTTAAAAAGGGAAAGGGATAAAAATGTTGTTCCGCCGACTGGTTAAAGAGGTGTTGTCGTCTTCGATTTGAATGGATTGTGTGGGGAGGGGAGGGGGTCTGTTTTATTAGCAACACTTAAAAGCAACACTTGTGTCGCTTTGCGAAATTCAAAAATCGAGACAATGATGAAAGTATTTTATGCACCAATTTTGTAGGCATGAAGTTTTGTTTTTGTTTTTATTGTTGGTGTAAATTGACACCACAAAAATGAGTTAATAAGGCGATAAAAAGTTCAGAAGTACTTTCAAGTTGAAGCGAACAGACTGTCATGTATTTGATACTATGGCGGGAATGAATGAAATGTAGAGGGAACTTCGACAGAAAAAAGTAGCAGGAAACTTTTTTTGAAAAATTTGTTAATGTGTACTAATCTGGTGAATGTACTTATTTAAATTTTAGTACGCAGTCTTACTGGCGAGCTTCGGTAGAGTAAATATTAGGTAAAAAAAGAGGTCGAAAAGTTGAAAAACTGAAGTTGAAAAAAAGATCAAAACTGGGCTGCATTGCAGTAGTGGGTGTGTCATAGCGCTAAATTTTAAGTTTTATTGTAGCATATAATGCAAATTATTCAAACTTTTATGAGAAAATTTGGTATGCGGATGATGCCGACCACGAAAATAGTTTATCGAACCAGAAGTAGACAGAATTGAAAAAGTGGGCGCGGTATTTTTCAGTTTTTGTTTAACATTTTCCATTTTTTTCCGACTTTTCAAAAGATTTCCAGCTTTCTTTCAGTATTTTCAATATTTACCAAACTTTTTTCAATTTTTTAACCTCTTTTGGCAATTTTTTTATAATGTGACTTTTCAGCCTTCTTTACACTTTTTAATAGTTTTATACACCATAATTCTTCGACTATTTCAACCTCAACCTCCCGGTGCTACCAACTCATGCTTTATATTGATCATTGTGCCAAAGCGCTTATCATTCAAAAACGCAAGCATTTGATCTGTTACAAAGAAATCCATTTGTTTATGTTGTGCTCTCTTATGTTGTTTCACAGCAATAAAAATATTTTCTTTTTAATTATTTTCCATTTCATGTCTTTTAATTAACATTTGTAATAAAAGCGAAAACAGTGACATCCCTTTTATCATACGAATATGTTCGTATTACAATACAGCATCCCAATAAGAAAAAAAGCCAACTATGGCCATCGATTTTGAGCGGTATGGTGATATTTCCAAATCTGGAGTTCAAAAAAAAAAAAAAAAAAACACTTATAAGAAATAAATCTTGAAAAAATGTCCCCAAAACAAATATTAGATAATATGAAAACCGTAATAATATTTCATTCAAATTGGTCTTATATGGAATATCCCAATAAGAAGAATTCTAAAAATTTTATGTATGACCGCTGTATATACTTCCAATAGAAAAAAGAGAACCACGAGTTATTTGTACCAGTTATATAAAATTGCTTATATGGTTACATGGTTTGTAACGCTTTGGTGCAAAATATGCTGAACAGATATTAATAATTTATTTTTTCGAACAACATATTTGTGCTAAGGAAGGTTATTGCATGCTTATTTTCTTATTTTTTAAGGCTAAATATTCTTACTTTTAAGATTAAGTTTTTGCAAAACCTTTTGTTGTTTGATTTTTCTATGCTTATGTTTATGCTGCTTCTTTAATTCAGTGTTGTTATTGCTGTTTTTTTTTTGAAGTCCAACAAACTCGTTTTTAATTGATTTGTTTTTGTTACTTTTAAAGAGAGAATATGGAATGAGATGTTCGTAACTTCATTGAAAGTGAAGCCGCGAAGTACCACTAGTCATTGATAAGACTCATTATAAAATAGGTAATTTAAGTAGAATTTCTGGGCTTGCCAGCAGAGCTGTGGAACTTTCAATCAAAAAATAAGTCAAACATAAAAATACCGTTTTCATGGGATGCCTTATTAACCATATTAACCATATGTGCCATTTTTTCAAAATTGACTTTCTGATGCAAATTTGTTCTAAACCCAACAACGCATCACCTGATAAAATATTGTAGCCGAACATTTTATAGTTACGCCAAAAATTGAGCGTATATTTTGTCGCATCGTATGCCAGAAAAAGTAGAAAAATCCTTCTCCTGTAAAATTTGGTTTTTGGAAAATACAATGATTTCGTTAGGTTAGTTAATGTTGAGCACTACTTTCTATAAATTAGCGACCTATTACTGACATGAGCATTCAGCAGTTTAATCGCCATTCCCATCAATTGGCATTATAAGTTTTGTATTAAACGAGTTGGAATATTAGTACAAGATTTGAGCCGAATACAAGATTTGAAAGAATACACAGACTGATACCTCAAGCTCAAACCATCTTCAATATAAAGCATTTAGAGCTATGAGGTAGGCTTGTTTTCTTCAACTGTAAGAATCTTGAATGAACTTCTTTCTACTGGGTAGTACATAACATCGGCCGGAGAACGTATGTATGTAAATAACAACATTTATGCATACATGTATGTGTGCACCCATCCCATAACAGTCGTAAAAATCCCAAAATATAAATAATTAAAAAGAAAATGTTAAAAAACAAAACCTTTACTCGTACCTCATTTGATATCTTTGCGGCGTTGTTTTATTCTGTGCAAATGCAAAATGCTGATTACAATAATTTTATGAATTTATGTAAAAAAAAAAAAAAAAACACATACAAAAATACAGCAGTAATAACATACACTTAGGCATACTTAAGCGTATATGTACATGGACCGATATACAAACTGAGACACTAATGTCTCATCTTGCTGCTGTTGTATGCAAATATGAGTGAAATTATTCAACACCCGAATACCCAACCCACTCACTTGCTCGTGCTGGCAACACAAAGGTGTGCATTGTGATAAGCCTTCACTGCCGTTGTTTTTTTTACTCATAATGTATCCTTTGCGAAAGGATATGCAGGCATCTTAAACGCCATGTGGCAGCTTTTAGGTGACGCCAGAGCAACATCAGCAGCAGTAGAATTCCCGCCAGTGTAATAAATTTAATGAAGGTTTCTTTTTTTTTTTTCAAAACATAATTTTTATAATGTTTTGAATTATTTTTACATTTGCTTCACATATGTGAGCTTTTTCCCAACACCCTGTATTATGATTTCTGCTTTATTTATACTACATACAATAACGGTATTCTCTATTAAAAATTGACATTCATAAAATGTCCGGCACCACAATTATTTTCGAAAATGAAAAACTTGTTCCCTTGTGGTTTTAGTTGAGTCTCAACTTTACAAAAGGTTCGCACACCACGAATTCCTGAAATGATTTCATTTTTTGACCATTTCAAAATTTAACTTCATTGCTTCGGTTATTAATAATTCATAAATTCTTGGTTGTACAGCAAAAATACTGCACAGTGGGATGAATAGAAAAACGAAGATAAATAATGTTTAAAAATCCACAGAGTAGTGAATGCATGGTTAAAATAACATTGGTACGCTAAAACGTCCATAATGTTTTATTTGAATACTCATATATTAATCCGCCTTCATAACGAATTTCATCGAAATCAGTCTATTAGTATAGCTATAAAAACATATTTTCTGATTAGGGGCGTGGCACCACCCATTGACAGCAAATATCCTTACTCAGGGTTCAAACTGGCTCTGTACCAAATGTCATCAAATCTAGTTCATTAGCTTAACAGCACAAACATTTTTTATTTTAGGGGCGTGGTATTGCCTACCTTAAAACAAATACCTTTCTGCAGGGCTCAATCTATCTAATAACAAATTTCACCAAAATCGGTATATTATTATAGTTATGAAAACATATTTTCTGGTTAGAGGCGTGGCACCACCCATTAAAAGTAAATATGTTTATTTAGGAATCAAACTATCCTTATACCGAATATCATAAGATTCATAAAAGCATTTTTTCCCATTATGGGCAGTGCTACCCCCACTAAAGAATCTATCTTCAAACAAAATTTTATCATAATCGGTCTTTTAGCTTATCCGCCGTTTAAACGTATTATTCCATAAGAGGCGTGACACCACAAATTAGATTTATCACTGGTCTTCCGTTTTGCCTTCGCCTATTTTTATATAGATCTCTAGATTATAACTAAGTCCTTTGCATAAGGATTTATTTCATAATATTAATTAATAATTCAGGGAGTTTCCGACTTTTTTATATAAATTATAGATTTTTATCTCTTCCGTAATAAAGGTTAAATATAATCGGAGATAAGTTTTGCATATATAATCAGTAACTATTAATCGGGGTTTCATCAAAAGTTATTTCGTTCAAAATTTCCTAAATATCCTGATATTTCAAAATTCAAGTAAGACTCGATTCAAGAGTTCCCAAATTATAACAATTTTTAGGAAACCTATATATGCACTCCAGAGGATATATCTCCGAAACTATGTGCCGTCACTAACTTTTTACTAAACATTTCTAATAAATACTTAAACTATATCTGAGCATGAGTTTCAGAATCAAAAATTTACATCTTTACAGATAAATTTTCACAAGACATCCCTTAATTGTCTTTCAATGATGTGATCTATTTTCACTTTACTTCATTTGAGCAACGCTCTCGCTTTACTTTAAAGTCATTTCGATTTCATAGTTCTTTCTTCGCTTCAGTGCTTTCGACTTTGTTTCAGTGTTCCTGTCCTTTATTCAGTTTCAATTCATTCGGCAGTTAAACTGCAGTTTTAATTGAGCATAAAGGCAGTTCTACGGGTGCGTGTTTGGGATTGAGAGACCTCTCCATAGTCTCCAAGTCCTTAAAAAAATTATAACACTGAAGTAAACTCAATAAAAATACTATCACAAATGTGGGGTCCAGTACTCCCATGAAACATAACGTGGATAAAAAATCACTATTTCCAGAAGTGATCCTGGTTCAACAGCATTGGCTTTTACATATTTTATATCATAATCATATTGATCTCCTTACTGAAGTACTTCAGTTTCATTAAATTTTTTTTTTGGCTTAAATTCGGTTTTGCTTAATCCTCATTTAATTTTATTTCAATTTTGGTTCAACACCACTTATGATGCAATTCAACTGAACTGAAGTAAATTGCACTTCAATTTACCCTTGAACTTACTTTAACTTTTCTTCTGTTTTACCTCTGCTTCACTAGAGTTTAATTCAATTTCAGCTTCTAACGAGTTTGACTTCAATCGCTTCAGTCTGATCGCTTGAAATTATTATCAGATTTTACTAAATTAAGCCCACTTCCATCACTTGAATTTCTTCCCGCTTCCCTAATTATACTTTCAATTGCCACCATTTCTCATAGAAATATTTTTATCCCTTTTCATATTGCAAAAATTATGACCGACACTTCCATCCATTGAAGCAAACGAAAAAAGAACAAAAATATCCACTCAAATGTGACATTCCAAAAATTATTTGAAATGTTTCAATTCATATTTGCCAAATATGAAAATAAAAATAAACTTGAAACCCAAATGGAACGTTGGCTGCTGCACTCTCGAGAGTTGCCGCATTGAACCACAACAAGCGGAAGCCCCGGAAAACTTTGTGCCCGACAAAAAGGCAACAACAACAACACTAAAACTATGGCTCCATGAGCGGAACCCAAACTGGACAATGTCCCAAACGACAGAAAAAATATATACTTATATACAATATATATATTTATATGTACGAGTACTTAGAACTATATCAAGTGTTTCATTATACACACGTACATGATTATTGTTCAACGAAAAATTTCTAAAATTCTGTAAATGAAGTCATTGGCGCCCAATGGTCAACGATGATGGCGACAAACGCGAACGAGGATGATGTGAACGTACAGACGTGCATGAATGGGACAAAACACATCTCCCATTTGAGAATAGAACCCTTAATTAAATATATTCAATATACGAACGGAACGTGAACAAAATCGTCATGGCACTAAATATTTAAAGAGACTCGAGAAAGAAGGGGGGGTTGATGGTGGTGCTGCCGACGAGTTTGTGCTGCTGGACAAAAGGGTGTTGGTCATTTATGGCGTTGCAACAACATTGAAAACATTTTGATAAGAGTCCAAGAGAGCGAGCGGGCAAATAGTGCAAAAGGATAAAATTTAATGAGCTACAGAGGCTGTAGTTTCAAATAAGAAGGCGACGGCATTGGAGAACGGTTGAAGAATCAAAGTTGGTTATGGCTCTATAGAGGCTAAATTGAGTTGACCTCAGTGTAGACAGACGCTGGGTAGCGTAATAATTAAAAATTCAAAAGCGAAACGAAATAATACAGAACATTTACGAGTATATACTCTCACAAACGGGTAGTTTGATTAAAAATTTAATGTGAATTAAAATTTTATTTCAAAAATTAATTGGAAAGGATTGAAGAGTTTTCTTTTTGCGTATTGTATAGTATTGTCTGATTAATTTTGGTCTTTTTATGTTTATCGTTGATCATCGTTTTATGCATGACATTTGTCAATTTTACGATTAATAAATATGGGATATTACGCGTTATCATTATTAAATCTGACAGTAGAAATTGAAAAACTTTTGCTAAAATAATGCGCAAACTTCGTATTGTTTTCGATTGATACAATATAGCTCCAAATGAGTCATCAGTTTGAAGCATAATCGACAAATTTTATGAACCAAGAACAATTTTGGACAGTAAGTCCCCAGGCATTCTCGTAGTCTAAAATATGTGTAGGTAAGGTGTACTATATAACTAATTTTTGGCCAGCGTATACATGACACTAAATACAATAGTTGTTCGACTGAGTACCATTGTGTCCACTTCATAGAATTCCTAAAAAATAAAGATGGGTCTCAATCGCTCAACTAAGTATTTAGCCACGTGAATGTGATGTCCCTCATTTGATTGGGAAATATTTATTAACTTAAAAAAGTGCTTGGAACTGACTTACCATTCCGTTAGTAAAATTAATGGAATTCTTAAAAATGTTTTAATAAAACAATGACATACCTGAAAAGAGAAGAAAAAAAAATTATAATTAGTATTTCTATTAAATCACTCTAGGGAATGAAAACTTTGCATTTTCCATATTAGAAATATTTCCCTGAATAAAAAAAAAAAAAATATTTTCATTGGTATTACATTAAATTCCTTTTTTATATGTCATTCCAGCGAAACATTACTTATCGGTGCTTAAAGAATGTGCTGCATAATTCCTAAGCAATTCACACTTTATTGTAAATTCGGCTGGTAAAATTACAGTGTTGTAATTTCACAATATATTGCAAGGTACTATTTGTATTATCATATTATATAATGAAAATTGTCAGTAGTCGATAAATTTGAACTTGCCCTTATGCATGTTTTTAAAATACTCGCACATTATGACGTCAATTCGGGGGTTATTTAATGGATTTTGATGAAATTTAATGTAAGAACATCTAACGACTATAAATTATTTTGCATGCAATGACAAAAATAATTTTCAGTTATGTGGGAGGTAATATCCGGCCGGTGCGCAAGGAAGTGGTTTTGGAGGTTCCAACCCCCGAGGAGAGTTTTTTGTTACAACTTGAAAAATTTTCAGAACTATCATATTATAAAAAATTTGAAAGCTTCATTCATCATCATGTTTCATGAAAATACTCGTGTTACCTTTAATCAAAATCTTCCATTGAGCGAATCTTCTTATTATTATTATTATTTCATTGGTCAACTGAGGCAAAGTGTTCGGTGACGTTGGTATAAAGCGCTTTCTCTCTTCTTCGTTTCATTCCACAACTTTAGAGCATTAATGGAAAACTAAGTACCATTAAACCTTTTTTTGATTTTTTCAGATTGATAGTCCTTTAGGTACAATTGCCTCATTTAGGGTACATTCATAGTCCGAAAAAGTTTTGAAACTAAATTACAATAATGCGAAAGTTTCATTTTCCATCCCTGCTTTACAGTTGTTGGCTTTGTAAGTCTGTTCAGCGTGTAACATGATTAGTGTCAATTTACATTGAGACTTAACATTGTTGAGCATTGGAGTCAGTCTTGAGTGAACTGTAAAATATGAACTTAAGTGTACTATATCTTGCTCCGTAAAAGACCATGACTCGAGCATATCCTAAAAACTTACATATATGATATTAATCGTATCATTAAATAATATTTGATAATTTCCCACAGTTCGGCCAGAAAATACGCCGTTGTACAATCCAACCAATATTCTTCAAGGTGTATAGTGCAAACCATTTAATTCCATGGTGTCAAATTTCCCAACTATATCAGATATAGAAAAAATGTTTTATGCGTTTTATTCCGCACGGAATTTTGATGAATCTTAATACACATTTTGTATGTGTTAAATTACACAACTGTAGTTTCCATAACTGCTAAGATATGTATATCATTTTAGGTGTTTTAATTTCATGAGAGGGGTCACTCCCCGTTGTCGAAACACGTCCACATTTTTGAGTGGCTGATTGCGAAACATAAACAATCATATATCAAAGTCCACTTGGCTGTCATAAGTGCCATAATACAGCTTTTTAAGTAGTTTTATTGTTTGAGAAGTGTCAAATCCCGTTTTTTAATCGCGCCCAAATTTTCTAAATGCTTAGCACAGACTTAATATATCCAAATACCTAACCTCAAAGCTGTTACTGTCGTATGTGCTAAGGTATAGCGTTTTGTGTATCTCCTTATTTTTTAATGGGAGGTGCCTCAGTTATTTCTCCTTTAACTCCCGAGCCTTTACTTCGAACAAATACGCATAGCTCTTCTGGCCTCCGCCGAAGACCCATGAATATAGAAAATTCTATGAATGTCAGATCTAGTAAGGATTCTATAAACTTACAAAGAAGAAACGAAAATATATAAACACGTCAGTTTTAAATAGTAGATATTTAATTTCATGTACAGCCATTTGTTGATAGTTTTCTTTGTTTAACCCTTTTTTTTATTTTTATGAAATTTGATAAAAAAAGCCATACGAGCAAGTGCTGCACACGGTCTTGGGTGTATTTGTATAGCGTTTCATTAAAGTCCATTGTACACTATAAGACGGATTCAATTTTTATTTAGGCGGCGTGCCGTTGTGTTATTGCTTAGTGCTAGAATTTTATATCATTTTGACAGTCCTATGCCATGCTCCATTTAATGATAAACATACTTAAAACGATTATGATTTCATTTCAATTAACTTATTGACTTAGTGCGAAGAAAAGTTCTTTAACATGAAGAAAAATTATAAATATTAAGGTACTAAAGTAAAAAAAGTAATTCCTTCCTTAATTCAGTTAAATGTTGCTTCCGTTTAGCGTATCTTAAATTAGAAAAATTTTCAAAAAGATCTGATATGATAGGAGAAATGTGACGGGATTCTGAATTAGCAACTCAAAAGATCTAAAAAAACGTTGGTTCGTAAAAAATTTGTCAATCCCATGCATTTTATTAAGGCCATATCTGATTTTGGTGTTCGTTTTTCAGTACCGTGACAGTTTTTTGAAGCTTTCTTAATTTATGGTTCCCCATATATACTTTGAAGTACTCAGGCTGGAAATTTATTTTTTTATCGTGTAGTTTGTCGCTTTCTACGATATGCTTTTGACGTTAAACGCGTAAGAGACGAAAATCAATATTGAACGGAAAAACCATTGTTAGGTCAATAAATCGTTAATATGTACTATATATTTTTTATTAAAGAATTTGTTTAATTGAAGATTGGATAAAAAGAGAGTAACTAAAATTTCCTTATGTGTTTAAGTCTACAATGTCATTTGTTTTCTTCTTTCACTTGTAATAATTAAAAATTCAATTTTGCTGTCATAAACCGAAATTAAGTTTTATCGCTACTTGTAAAGATGGTGCTTTTACCACCAAATGAATTTTGTAAACAAAACTGACAAATCGCACCCAAAGCAAAAAAACCCAAAAATTATAATCGACCGCGAAAGCCGCTAATGTCCTGCAATTGATATCCTTTTCGCGTGTTGTCCACGGGGTTACGACCAATAGTATCGTACAAACAAACACACGCACAAACTGTTGATACATGTGCATATTTTGGCACTTAGGCGCGCACTTCCTTGCGAAGGTCAGACACAAGTAAGCCGCCGCACCAACCAACCATCCATCCACCCACCCATTGCCCACGCAGCACAAGCGACGCTGGTGACGCCAACAAACCAACAACAATTATTACCCATTGCTGAACATGACAGGTGGTCGTTTTGGACAACAACAATAACAAAAACAACTCCATACTGACTGACTAACGGGTAGACGGGCGGGCGAATGAACCAAAAGCCTGCCACATGTTGGCGTTGGTGGCTACATTGCTGTTGCTGATACTCCTAATGATGATGATGGTGATGGCGATGGTGACGGTGATGACGAAAATCTGAAGTTGAACGCATGTTTCACTGTTGTTTTTGTTGCTGCTGTTGTTGTTGTTGATTTGTTTGTTTAGCATTGGAGTCTGTTATTTACGCTTTTTCGCGACTTTTTTTTTTCTCTGTTGCCCTTCCGTCATCATCAACAACGCGAACGCGGACAATGATGATAATAATGTTGATGATGACGATGATGATGATGTTGATGAGCGCGCAAGTACATCGTCTATGTCGAAATGACAAATGGTGATAAAAACGCAGCACCCTCAAAAATTCGCACTTTTTGCATGAGTCAAAGTGTCGCGGCGCGGCGCGGGGGCATGAAGGGAGGAGTGATGAAGTTTTAATTGCGTTTGTAATGTTGACGGGTAACATAATGCAGTGCGAACAGAACACTGATGACCATTTCATTGTTGTTTGCTTGGCAAAACTGAGGCAGTGAGAGTTTCTCAGGCTTAAAATATGCAAAAGGATGTTTTTTTTCTTGTGCTTGGTTGGTTGAAAGCTTATTCGGCTCATTTAAAGTCAAGGACGTTCAAAATTTTAGGAAATGAGCAGAGTTTTGACGTTAATTTTGAAGAGCTCAACTTTTAATTAATACGTTAAAAATGTTGATTCTTTGCAAACATATTGCCAAAACTTTTTAGGAAACAGTTTCAGTTCGGTATGTACATAAGTTGAGTTTTAATTCAAAAAAATCATAGCACTAAAATTTCTTTAAAAACCACTTCTATTAAGACTTTCGGAGCCCAGGGCTAAAGACTGACAACGATCCTTTTTTCGTGCAAGAAAATCATTGAAATGGCGGTGTCAAATTGACACTCCAGTATGTTTTTTTTATGTTTATTGGCGGCGAGACAAAAAAAAGGTCCTCGTTCTCTGTTCTCCACAAAACGTGATAAGGGTCTCTTACCCGAGTTTAAAGCCGCCCTAAGCCCAATTTTATCTAATGCTACTTTTTACTCTTAAAGGACTTTCATATGCAAATTTGGCAAATAAAAACAATTTTTGTAGTCTTTTCTGATGCACTAAATTCTACTAACTATATTCATTTGTGGAAATTTTGTGACCTTTGATTTCAAATACTAAATTGAGTAAAACTTCTAGAGGTTCATTACTTTGCTTAGCTGTAAAAGTCCTTATGGATGCTCCTGTAGTCATGTGAGTAGAGGAATATTTACTCTGAGCAGCACAAGCGAATAATTAAATGCACCATAATATGATGCGATACAATTCACCATCAACCCTTAAAATAAATTCAACTCTCTGTTGAATTTCCAGCTATGCACAAAGGGGTAGCACAAACTTCCAGTAAGCACATGCTCACAAAGAGTGAAACTCAAATCAACTCAAAGTTTTCGTAAATTTTGCTGTTAGAGAGAAATCGAGCAGAGTATTCAATAGAAGAGGGGAAATTTTTGAGCCCAACTTTGAATGAGTGAAAATCTTAATGTTATGGTCAAAATAAAATATTCAACAAATTCCATCACATGCACTGCAATAAAAAAATTATTGGATAGTCGTTTGATTTATCGAAATATTTTTAGTAACAGTTTTAATAATTTGCTATGGTTTCACAAATGGCACTCGTTGCAAGTTTTTGGCTAATAAAGCGCTTTTACAGCAAAAAATATTGCTGCATTGCTTTTCTTGTTATTAGAAATCGATAAGGACTGCGCTGCAATCAGAGGCGTTAATTGAGTAGGGTATTGGATCTGATATTGTTATTAGTTACATCGATTCAATTCAAAGTATTATCGATTCGATGTGCTATTTAAACTCTCGCCGCCCCCAGGTTTTGGTGAAATGACACCACTGGCTACAATATACTTAAGAAGGCACTTTTCAGAATCAGAGCTGAGCATTTCACATAAATTTAAAGTAGGAATAATGTAAAAAAAATAGCCAGATTGCTCTACCACATATAGTCTTCTTTTTACATAAGGTGCTAGAATAACGTGACCATTTGAACTCCGTTTTCATTGAATATATCTCATTTTGCTTAGGTTTTCAGAATGTAAGGGAAAACAAAAAAAAAAATTAAGGTCCGAAAAATTTTAGAATTCTAGCTTTAATTTTGATGGATTTTCTAATTTTGATGGATTTTCTTTTGCTGTTCCGCCTTTTGCCGAAAAATATCTGGTCAGTTTAAATGATACAAATGATTCGTTGAACGAATTTGTATTGGTATTAAAATGAATGTGTCTGCTTATTATAAAAAAATGTATAAGGATTCACGTTTGTGTTATTCATTCGCATAAGTCAAAATTAACGATCCCTTGTGATTTTTAATCGACCAAAAAAGGTCAAAATAAATTTTTAAAGGATGGGGTAATATTTTTTGAGGAAAAATATTATATTGTACAAAATGGATTTTGGCTCTATTTATAAATAAAATTGTACTGAGCCTATTGTAACCCCATCTAAGGAAAAAAATTTACTGTCTTCTATAATACGTTTTCGGCCTCTCCGCAACGACTGAATTTTTTTTTTTGAAAAATGAGGACAAATCGAACCAATTGAGAAGACCTCCTCTTTTCAAAATATAAGCAGGGTTTTCTGTTTCTTAAAAGGAAATTATCCTTTCCCCTTCTTTATAAATTAATTTTGAACCTTTTCCAACAGTAGTAGTTTTTTTTTTCTAAAAAAGGGACTTTGTGGCCTTCTTTCCAAATTTAATTTTGGCGTTCTTTCGATATACTTATTTGTTATTGTGATAATTAATATAAATATGATTTTATCCATTATTGAAATAAATCTTACACAACTCGCAATATAATGGCATCTCTCATTTCCGAATGCTTTGAAGCAACAATTACTTAAATTGAGCCAAAAAAATATGAATATAACAGCAAAAAATCTGCAGATTTGCTTGAGATATATAAGCATAAATGTTTAAAAAAAGCTAATTAATTGCAGAAAAAATTAGTTGTGCAATATTACTATTTCTATGAAAAATTTTTGATTTTAAAAGCTGATTTATAGCCATAAAATAGCATTGCGAGCAGACGCTCACAAGAGCTTTAAAATGTGAGCGAGCAGGCGCTTAAAAAGCGTGTTTACTTGCAGTAGTAGGCATAAGCAAAGATAAAAGAAATGTATGTGAATTTTACTTAGCAATAATTTGGATTAAGCATGCAAAATAAAAGCTATAAAATCAAGCCATTGCTTTTTCTGTTAATTAATTTTAAATGCGCTTTAATAAAAGTCATAAATTTCTGCAACGCTTTGTTAATTATTTTCATTAGAAATGCCAAATCAAAACAAGAAATTTAGTTGTTTTGAATTAGCTGTAATCTTTCCATTAAAGTTTAGTTAATAGCTTAGGAAAATTAAAACAAACCTGTACTCATTTTCAGCTTTTATTTTGGCTGTATAAACGTTTCTAAGAAAAATTAAGAAAAATTTGTAAGACAATGCTAATATTAAGCTAGACACAAGTTGCAAAAGTGTTTTTTAAAAAAAAAAATTCATCTTTGAATAAAACGTTAAAAAAAGCTAAATAATGACTAGCCAATTGCATTAAAAGTGCTTTTACAGCACACTCATAGCAATTATTGCACAGCTTTATTATAATGCTACTTGGGTTATTTAATATTATCTTGGAAATTATTTTACTTTCGGAAAAGTACTTTTTATAAATATTATTGCATAATTCCCTTGCTACTAAGAAATTTTCATAAAACTAAGTGTTCACCAGAAAAATTGACATATAGTAGTAACATTTGCCATATTTCTCTAACCACATAAGCAATTTTGATTAAAGGTTTATATAAACATTCCAAATTAGTACCGTATAATTTCTATGGGAGCCATGCCGGCTATTCGGATGTTTTTTTTTTTTTTCTCAGAAAAAAAAACGTGTCTTAAGTTTTTACAAATAAAATACATTTTTAGTGTGAAGCCCGGAATTCTGCAATTTTTTGAAAAACACATTTTTGATATGAAATTAGCTCAGCATTTTTATTGTAGAAATATTGATGTTGTACTGCAGTGTGCCTAATTTTGCAGAATAGTTAAGCATTTTTTCTCATTTGTCTGCTCAGAAGTCTTACTTAAATATATTTACTTCTATTCGAACTTCGCATAAGAAAATTTTTAATATTTATTCACAAAATTTGCCAACATCAACATTCCATAAACTTATGAAAATTTTAATCGATTACCATCAGCAAACTTTGAACAACAACATTTGCACAGTTTCCTAATAAACTCTGCGCTTTGGTGTTTTATTAACTGATGATCACCAGTGACCCATTTTTGGTAGAACAAAAGCCTGTCCGTCTGTCTGTCTCAGCAGATTACCAACAATTTAGCAGCGCCACCACCACGCACATTTCTTCTTCTTTATTTGTCCCATTCCTTTTTGTCATAACCTCTGCAATTGTTGGGCTACTTTTGGTAGTGCGTACGCATATCTGTGAGTTATTCCATAGCAAGTTATCTCTAGTGAGATTTCCGCATATAGACAAATTTATTGCTGTTTTACAAATTGCAGCATGGTGACCATGAAGAACTCTTTATTTTTTATTGGTAAGTGAACTCATAAATAAAGCTATCGCAATACTGAGATATTCAATGACTCCTGAGTTTGTAAGAAGTCAGTCAGATTATCTAGAGGCCAGTAGATAAGAAATAAAAAATGGGAAAAAATATCTTTCGGCCTATGCTGTTGTTAGCCTGCACTTATTTGCATACAATAGTAAGGTTATGTTGCAAAGCAGTTATGACGACAGCAGCAATAGTTGCAAACAGCATGAAGAGTTAAATATTTTTTTTGGGTATAAATTTAATAACAGCTGCTTAAAGTACGCTATTAAAATTCTGCAAAATATTTAATCAAAGAATTTATTTTTCTACAGCCGCTTAAAACAATTAATCAAGCAACACTTCAAAATCTTTCTTTATAGACGAGTGGATGCGGAAATTTTTATTGAAAACAAACGAAACTACAGACAGCCGCAACAATAAGCCCCAAGATATTTCAATAAATGCACATGAATCTTATGAAGAATAATTAAAATAATAATTCCCTGTGTGCACTCGAGTCCTTAGAACGTAGCCAGCCAGTTCATCGTGTATTTTAGCGCAGTATTGCGTATAAAATCAAACAAATAGAAAATTTCGAAATTTCTTGAAATCAAAACAATAGACAAATTCGAATAAACAACAACAGTAACACCAATACAAAGGCAATTGAAATAAAAGTGAAATGGAAATGAACACAATAGACAAACAGAGCAGGGTTTCGCGCATAAATGAAATGATTTTGTGCCATTCTTGAGTTGAGAAACCTCACAAACTATGTACAAGCACTATGATCCAAACAAACATTCATTCATATTTTTGGCATCTTCTTTAGAGAAATATGTATGCATGTAATAAACCCTCAAATCTATACAAACGCACCACGCATACATACACTTTTGTTCCCGTTAAGCTAAGTTTGTCTGCATGCGTAGGGATGTGGATATCCTGACTGCCGCCGTCAGTGTATTGAAATAACAAGTGCGCTTCAATTAATAGCACCTTTTTGGAAATCACAGCAACTAAATGAGGAGGAGGAGAACTCTTTTGTTCCAAAGGAAATCAACAATTTTGTTCGTTTGAATTGATTTTGTGATTTAAGAGTAGGACGTGTTATATTTACTACATTACCACATTATTTAGCTATCAAATGCAGATTTGTAGTTTTAATTTTGAATTTTTAGATTTGTATGCAAGAGATGTTGCTATAAAATTCTGTTTCAATACAACATTGTCATCCGTAAGCTATAAATGTTGTAAAAATACTTTAAGATTAAAATTTGTTAATGAAAGCTACCGCAGTACTTTGTGTTCTTTATCTCATCAGGGTTTGTAGGACCTCCACAAAACTCTTCCAATGTGCCCGATCATTAGCGAATGCCTTCAATTCTCTTCAACATTTCCCCGATTCACGCTTCTGAAATCATTTCTACCATGATCTAGGCCGTGTTTTCTGCTACCCTGAGAGTTCCACTCCAATGCTTACCAAAAGACTTCAATTGGTGATTTCCGCAACGTGTGCTCAGACCATAATCTTAAAAAGCCATAGTCCTAACTCAATGCCTAAACTTTTTTTTTTGATTTGTACATCAAAAGCGGTTGAAAAAATTTCGTTTGAAGGAAAATCACCGAAAAAAACGAACAATTCCTTAAAAATCTTGGATATACCAAGGATTTAAGTCTTGCCAGTAGAAAACTAGGAATTAAATACATATTTACAATTATTTCATTTTGGATATATAGTTCAGAAAAATTACCTTAAAAGTATGTATGTACATATATTTTAAGGAATTGAAGAGTCCCGAGCTCTAAGTGATGTGCTTAAACCGCCATCTTGGAAAAGGGGGACTAATAGATTTTTTTGCAGGTATATGTATATATTTAAAATGATCAGTTTCGTATACAATATTTTTCAAGTAAACAATAATGTTTGAAGCATTATTTATTGTAAAAAAATACTTTTTATTGATACTATACCATATTTGCCAGGTTTTCCAGTATAGAATATACGGTAGGCATGTACATTCTGCAAAAAAAATATTCAAAATATTTGTAAAGATTGGACTAGATGAAAGTATAAAGTTCTGTGAAGGACAACGGAAACAGAAGTGACCTCAGCATCATCGATCGCTTTGATTTCGTTATCCTTTATTAAATCTTCTGCGTCGCTGTCAATGACAATTTCATTCAAGGCTTTTTATTCTCTCACAATTTCCGTATATTTGTGAGCATCTTAATCCTGCTCTTTTGCAACTACGTCGTTGACAATAACCTGTGACGTCCTGGAACATTTTCACTTTCTTTTTACTTTTCACACATCTATAATGTATCGCAGGTCGATGGCTCTTCATTGTATTCTTAAAATGGAAAAAAATGGTTAAAGTTTTCAAAAACATGTTTTTACGATTCCGTTTCTTTTTTATATTACAACGTCAGATATCGCATTCTTCTCCACAATTGCGGTTTTTATCAATTTCTGGAATTTTTGAATGCTATTGAATTGAGGTGGCTGGAGTAATATTATAAAAAGCATTGTGGCCATCAATCGTACTGACGTTGAAATATCAGTTTTCGGAGAGAAATGGGTAAAATGCTGTTGGCTCGATTACTTCTTGTGGGGATTTTATTATCGTTGCTTCTAAAGTTCGGACAGAGATATTACTGAAACAAATACTTTATTTGGATAGTATTTGTACCAAATTTTTTGAACCTGTCTTTTAAAAAATAAATGAAACAATTTTTGTATTGAACTTTTTAGTCATTTTTACAACCAACATGACAAAGATAACAAGTGGATCAATTTAACCTGGTAATTGGTGACATATGTTTCGGCTATTACCACGTATATACATATTTTATATGCATACACATAGCCTCATCAGACCAGTTTTGGTTAAGTTGTACTGAGAATCGAACACCCGACCGTATGCATTTTTGAATTGCGACGGCCGCTCTAACACTTGAGCTATTGGGTATGTGACCTTGATGTGTACAAAGTGCGTGTTTCTTTGGAGTTCGCACGTATTGTTCCATTTTTCTTGTTATCTTTCTGAGTTATGTTCAGTTGACATAGCTCTTTTTAAGCTTATTTGGCTTATACATGTGCTATGATTTTATAATTATATTTCCATATAATTTCAAAGTTCTGGAAAATTTTCCAGCTACTTTTTTTATTATTATTGAAAAATTGGCGGGTTCTCCATATTAAGAATTTTGGTTTGTTTTTGAGACTAATAATTATTATATTAATAATTTTTGTATTGAACTTTTTAGTCATTTTTACAACCAACATGACAAAGATAACAAGTGGATCAATTTAACCTGGTAATTGGTGACATATGTTTCGGCTATTACCACGTATATACATATTTTATATGCATACACATAGCCTCATCAGACCAGTTTTGGTTAAGTTGTACTGAGAATCGAACACCCGACCGTATGCATTTTTGAATTGCGACGGCCGCTCTAACACTTGAGCTATTGGGTATGTGACCTTGATGTGTACAAAGTGCGTGTTTCTTTGGAGTTCGCACGTATTGTTCCATTTTTCTTGTTATCTTTCTGAGTTATGTTCAGTTGACATAGCTCTTTTTAAGCTTATTTGGCTTATACATGTGCTATGATTTTATAATTATATTTCCATATAATTTCAAAGTTCTGGAAAATTTTCCAGCTACTTTTTTTTATTATTATTGAAAAATTGGCGGGTTCTCCATATTAAGAATTTTGGTTTGTTTTTGAGACTAATAATTATTATATTAATAATTTTTGTATTGAACTTTTTAGTCATTTTTACAACCAACATGACAAAGATAACAAGTGGATCAATTTAACCTGGTAATTGGTGACATATGTTTCGGCTATTACCACGTATATACATATTTTATATGACTAAAAAGTTCAATACAAAAATTATTAATATAATAATTATTAGTCTCAAAAACAAACCAAAATTCTTAATATGGAGAACCCGCCAATTTTTCAATAATAATAAAAAAAGTAGCTGGAAAATTTTCCAGAACTTTGAAATTATATGGAAATATAATTATAAAATCATAGCACATGTATAAGCCAAATAAGCTTAAAAAGAGCTATGTCAACTGAACATAACTCAGAAAGATAACAAGAAAAATGGAACAATACGTGCGAACTCCAAAGAAACACGCACTTTGTACACATCAAGGTCACATACCCAATAGCTCAAGTGTTAGAGCGGCCGTCGCAATTCAAAAATGCATACGGTCGGGTGTTCGATTCTCAGTACAACTTAACCAAAACTGGTCTGATGAGGCTATGTGTATGCATATAAAATATGTATATACGTGGTAATAGCCGAAACATATGTCACCAATTACCAGGTTAAATTGATCCACTTGTTATCTTTGTCATGTTGGTTGTAAAAATGACTAAAAAGTTCAATACAAAAATTATTAATATAATAATTATTAGTCTCAAAAACAAACCAAAATTCTTAATATGGAGAACCCGCCAATTTTTCAATAATAATAAAAAAAGTAGCTGGAAAATTTTCCAGAACTTTGAAATTATATGGAAATATAATTATAAAATCATAGCACATGTATAAGCCAAATAAGCTTAAAAAGAGCTATGTCAACTGAACATAACTCAGAAAGATAACAAGAAAAATGGAACAATACGTGCGAACTCCAAAGAAACACGCACTTTGTACACATCAAGGTCACATACCCAATAGCTCAAGTGTTAGAGCGGCCGTCGCAATTCAAAAATGCATACGGTCGGGTGTTCGATTCTCAGTACAACTTAACCAAAACTGGTCTGATGAGGCTATGTGTATGCATATAAAATATGTATATACGTGGTAATAGCCGAAACATATGTCACCAATTACCAGGTTAAATTGATCCACTTGTTATCTTTGTCATGTTGGTTGTAAAAATGACTAAAAAGTTCAATACAAAAATTATTAATATAATAATTATTAGTCTCAAAAACAAACCAAAATTCTTAATATGGAGAACCCGCCAATTTTTCAATAATAATAAAAAAAGTAGCTGGAAAATTTTCCAGAACTTTGAAATTATATGGAAATATAATTATAAAATCATAGCACATGTATAAGCCAAATAAGCTTAAAAAGAGCTATGTCAACTGAACATAACTCAGAAAGATAACAAGAAAAATGGAACAATACGTGCGAACTCCAAAGAAACACGCACTTTGTACACATCAAGGTCACATACCCAATAGCTCAAGTGTTAGAGCGGCCGTCGCAATTCAAAAATGCATACGGTCGGGTGTTCGATTCTCAGTACAACTTAACCAAAACTGGTCTGATGAGGCTATGTGTATGCATATAAAATATGTATATACGTGGTAATAGCCGAAACATATGTCACCAATTACCAGGTTAAATTGATCCACTTGTTATCTTTGTCATGTTGGTTGTAAAAATGACTAAAAAGTTCAATACAAAAATTATTAATATAATAATTATTAGTCTCAAAAACAAACCTAAATGAAACAATACTGGGTTGGAAAGGAGAGTTGAAAGAGCTGGGGTTAGTTGTGGTGATCGATGGTGGTACATTACATTTTAAGCGTATGCATCTTGGTTTTTAGTTATATTGTTTTCCTAAAATACGTTTAAAGTTTCCGGAACGTGGCCTTTAATGTTACATAAAAACTCTTTACTTTGTGCATATGTCTTATTTTTGAAAGCCATATCACATTGCAATATCACATTTTATTATTTCAAGTTCTTTTCTGCTGCAATTCTTCTTTCTTTTATTACTCAAAATTGCGTTTCAGATATTTCTAAAACAAACTGTAAGAACTTTCTTTTGACTTTCAGTCATAATAATATCGTCTTTGTAGTTTTCTTTTAATATTTATGTTGTGATTTTTTCGTATGGATCACACATATCCTTCGATTTGATCTACTAATTTTTGTATCGAGAATTGACAGTCATCGCTATTATTTAAATATTCAAATACTATTCCCATATCAGATAAAATATCTGTTGCGTGATTTCTTTCTTCTCCCTCTTTTTTCTTGAGAACTTTCTGTAACATTTTTTATGTTATATGGCCTTTGCAGTGACGAAATCCATGACATAGTTTACTTAAAGTTTCTACCCCAAATGTCATTTCTTTCGTCGGCAAGTTCCAGAACGTTAGGCAAAACATTCTTAATTACGACAGCAAGAATTTCAGTTCTTCTGAGTATCGGTAATTTTGTTTGTTTCTTCTCGAAATTTTCATCTTCTCTTTGGCGCAAAAGAAACACGTATTTTTGAATCCTACATAAATGATCTTAGTTTTTTTCTTTTTTTCACTGGTGAAATTTTTAAGGTTGAAGCTTCGTGTGAACGTTGTTGTTTTTTACTTAGTTGCTTTAATATTGCTTGGTCTGGAATAGTTATTTCTGCAATTTCTATGAAAAACTATATTTTGTTTTGTTAGTAATTAGTGTTTCCCCTTCTATTCTTTCTTTACTACAACTTCTCAAGGTTCCATGGCTTCTTGCCCAACTTTTCATGCATCGTCCACAATAGTTTTTTTTACAGATTTAATAAGTATTTTAAGAATTATAGTTATTTTCAGAATTATTTCTTAAATAATTTTATCACAATTTTCTCACTGATCCACTATAAATAAATATTTATTTTTCTTAGGATCTTAACTGCACTATATTCTAAACTCTTACACTTTTCATATATCAACTGAACTTTATATCACAGTAATGATTTGTCAAAACTTACTATTTTACCTGAAAACTTTACTTGAGAAATACCCTTTATATAAATTTGATATATTAAAAAAAAAAAAAAACATTCGTTAGAACTTAAACGAAAATAAAAATTATAACCACGTAAGTTTAAAAACACGATGGAAATTTTTACGGCGAGGTGGTTTCTATCTGACCACTTGAGTCGAGCACAATATCTGCAGCTCGGTACTCTTCAAAATCTCAAATAATATTTATTTCTTTAGAATTTAATGAAGTTTTCACAAACTTTGCAATCATTTCAATTATTTGGTGAATTTTGATCTAATTTTTCGGAACTTATATGAGAACCCTATTACGATTTATCAAAATATGGATCAATTTTTAATATCTTTCTAGTTGGTTGAAAATTTTACTAACTTGCTTCTTACAAATGTATTTATTTTTTTTTTTGGAAAGTCTTCTGAAAGGCAGGACGAACTTTAACGAGTTTTCATGAAAACTATTAACGATATATGTATGTATGTATATCTCATTTCAAAGCTCTTTGCTATTACATTATAATTTTAAATAAAAATCGTATCATATTACTTAAGATATAGAAAAAGATTATAACAAACAATTTTTACCAAAGCTCATTTGACGGCTCAACAGCGGCGTACCGTGAACATCGTCTGGGAGAAGCGGTAATTTACCGCCCTCTACTTAACAAATTAAAATTTTTTTTCTTACGAAAAAATTTTATTCACCACAAAAAAAAACCAAAACAAAAAAGTAATACATTTTCAAATCTCAAAACCATTTAAAAAGAAATTTCCACAATATTAAATACAAAGCCACTGTGTCTGGGGCGCCCGCCCCTTTCGTCCCCCTAGGTACGCTTATGATGCTAAGCTTATGTTATTTTCTTTGCTGTCTGTCTTTTGAGTCTAAAAACGCACTTGGCACTAAGAGTTTTACTAAAAAATTATGAATATACATTTTAATATAATTTTTTTTTTATTTTTATAAGAATACAAAGGTCTCATTAAAAATTGCATTACCATAAAATAATTTGTATTATACAACTTTGTTGTTGTTAATAGAATTATATTTTTAATACAGATTTTAGCACATAGCGTACATATCACTCATGTACGAGAATGTTACAATTTAAAGAAATAAAAGGATAACAAAGTGCACAGCACGATCTCATCAACGCAACCGCAAGGATGCACACGTAAAACGCAGCTTTGAGCTTTTTGTTAAATATGCGATACACGAGCGAATAATTTCTACAGCACACAAAGGCCTTGCATATATCCTACATTTTTTCTATTTTTCCATCTACATTTATTGTGGTCACACACAGAAAGTAGTAGCCTTTGTACCGTAACGAAACGGCAGCACAGGTGCTGGGTGTTAAATGTTATTTTTACATTAGCAGCTACTTAGAGGACGCCTCTTTGTTTTTGGTCAGAGTTGTGTTTAATTTTAATGAAATTAACAACGTTCAGGCAGCAGCAGCAGCAGCAGCATCAGCAGCATCATCGTGTGCAACATGGTGTTGTGATTGAAGGATGTTCACAACAGTGCGTACGCTGGATGAGGGTGGGGTTTTGTCATATTCACATTATGCTAATCTGTTGGTAAAATATTTAAAGACTCGAGGTATTCTTTTGATGATTTTATTCTTTGCTACTTACATATTTGTGTGGGGCGAAAAATTTGTACAAAAGGATAAGCGAAGAGTTGATAAGCTACTGCTGCCAAATGTACAAAGACTAAGGACTCGCTGTCTTTGTTTTTTTTTTCTCACTCCGATTGTAGTGTTTGTGGTACAGTGGAGCGAGGATTATTAAAGCCAAACCTCTAAGCAACTTAGGTCAAGTATTGACATCAGTCGAATGTCGATTGATCCATCAATTTCCTAGCTTACCTAGCAGAAAACAAAGTTCTATGAAGGCTCTTATTTGGATAACATTGTGTTTATTATTAAAATTGACATAACATTTGAAAAAAGGTCCAATTCCAACCACTGTGCTGAAGATGACGTTAATTTTTTGCGCTCAAGAAAAAAAAAAACCTTAGCGCATTTTTTACAGCCACAAAGAACAGCGCTTTAAAAATTATAAAAATTTACACATTTTTCTTACAAAAAATACAAAAAAAAAATTCTTAAGTAGAAAAATTCCTTTGCCACATTGTCTTTTTTACCATCTGTGTGTAATTTTTTCCTTTTTTATAGCCAAAACACGCTTAAAAAAAGGATTTAACAAAATATGCTTTTTATAAATTCTTTTTGCTTTTTTTTTTCCGAAACACATTTTTTACTAAGCAGCGCAATAGAAGAAAAAGAAAAAAGAAAGATTTTCTTAAATACCTTACAGTGCTCTTTTGCCTAAAATTATGCACAGCTTTGCGACTGCAAACAAAAAGACGTAATGTATCCAGTAAAAGGATAAAAGCGAGTCACATGTGTGGCTTTTGCGTGGTTTTCAACTGCTACAGAAAAAAATGCAACTAAATAAAAATAAAAAAAAATTTATAATAAAAACCACAAATAGTCGCAATTTGCATGACATCTTAAAAAAGGCGGTAAGATAGCAGACATGACACAAAGTCTTGTATTTTTCGCTCGGCTAGCAAAATAGCTAGCAACACTGCTGCTGCTGCCAGTTTGGTTGTTTGTTTCATTGTTAAATACCCAATTAGCAATCTTTTTGTTGTTGTTGAATGCTTAACTGCTAAACATTCTAAGGTGACAAGTGGCCGCTTAAAAGGGTCATGTTTTGAATTGGGGTTTTTTCTTAAATGTTCTTAAGTACATCTTATAATAATTTAATTTTTTTGTTGTTTTTTGTGTCAATAAATAAACGTTAGGCGAAACCAAAAAAAAAAAAAATTTATTTTTATATTTTTCATGCTTTTTATCTGATTCAACTCCCACATACTGAAAAATTTATTCTAGAAACATAAAATTTGTAATTTGAAATCCCCACATGTTTGGAAAAATGGCGTAAAAAGTTCCATAGGTATAGAAAATAATTTATTTGTATGTATCGAGATTTGGTATTGATTAACATATTATAAAGGGTTTTCATATTTTACGTATATGGGCATTTCCACCGCAAGCTACACCGAGTTAAAAAAATTCAAAATGTTCTCGAAAACATTTTGTTTTATCATATTTTCATTGGGAAATAATCAAATTTAACTAATGTAATCAAATTTTACATTTATTTATAACACTTTTCGAGATATTCGAATGCAAAGCCGCACAAGTGTAACTTTTCTTATATAGAAATTTCTATTGCACGTTTTGTTTTCATAAAAAAAATGTAAAGAGAGACATTATGCATTGACTTTTGACCCCTAAAACCTTTCTCAGGGTGTCAAGATTCAAAAATGAATGCATAAAAACTATGCGATTGTAAATAACTGTAAGTTATTGTTTTGCATTAACGCATATTTCGATGTCCCGTGAGACCTTAAAAAACTACGTTTGTTATCAGTGCGTCGAAAGTATGTAGGGGAGAAGTGGGAGTTGTAGGCATAGTTTTGTTTTCGGCTTATAATTACCGACCTAGTGCATATTATTTGGACATATGGGTATCTGTGTAAAGCTAGACACCTAAGCTAACTAATTATAAAGAAACATACCCGATTCCGTCATGCAAAAAAATTTTACATGGACTTTCGTAAAATCGTCATTTTGAGAAAAATTTTTTTTAGGGGGGGTTGTGGGCACCCTTAGAAAAAATGCTAAAAATGGAAAAATATGAAAAAAAAAACCACAACTAATATGAACAAAATGACAGTTTATTAATCTCAAAGCCTGCATAGGATTTATTCATCGTCGGAAATACAATTTTGACATGTATAATAGCTTGCCCGCATGCCCGCACATTTCAAATGAAAAGCTCGATCGCAGATGTTACAATTAATGAAGTTGGCTGCGGTCAATTGGCGTGGCAAAAATTTCAAACAAAACAAAATTCTATGGAACTAAAGTTTAAAAAACAATATCTATCATAGTAGGCTACGTTCACCGTTCATATTTTTTGGTGGAATTTTTTGTGATTTCGTGGAAAAAAACGGGTGCCCACAACCCACCCAATTTTTGTGCCCACAACCAACTTTAGCAGACATTTTAAAAAGTAATGAAAAAATGTTTATGCATAAATTTTTTGGTTCAAATCGATATTGTTCCATTCAGCATAATACTTCGACTAAATAAAAATACATTACACTTACCTTTCCAATCGATCCACTTTGATTGATAAACTATTGAAAATGTTTGAAAAAAACTTCACCACCTTTTCAAAGCCCAAAAAAAACCAATTCGTTCATTTCCAAAAGCAAACGCGTCCGTTTACTTTGATATTTGGCATGAATCATACATAGGGTAATTACCCTTGCGAATGACATTACCAACGAAACTCAATCTCCATTTTGTGAAAAGATACGTAGGGGTGCCCACAACCCCCCCGGTGCCCACAACCCCCACTTCTCCCCTACATAGAGAAAACTCATTAAATATTGAGTACCAACAGAGATTTTTTGTACAATTAAAATCAAAAAATCCTTGCTGAAAAATATGAAGATTTGTGATCTAGGTACTTATATAAAGTTGGTCCCGTGCGACACCGTAAGTTTAAAATTTAAAAAATTGAAAATTTTTTCTTTTTAGATAAATGAAAATGAATATTTCGACATACTTTTTAATAATTTAAATCTATACAAGCAAAAACGGCGGCAAAAAAAATTAAAAAAAAAAATTTAAAAATTAAAAATCCAAACGGTGGAGAGAAAAGTTGAAGAAAGATGAACTAAAATTAGAAAACACGGAACGAATGCGATATGCTAGGTAAAAGTAGAAAGCATTGCCTAAAGGAAATAATGAAATTATTTTAATTTTATCAATATGCACAAGATAACATAAATGGCGTTAAAATTTATTATATGCCATCTGATCGGATTGAAGAACATTCCTTGTTGTATAATTTAGACGAAAAATGGAAAAAAGTAAAAAGCATTCTAGGTTTATCCCAGTGGCACTCCTTTTGTTGCGATGGTCAAGAAATAAAAGCAGCTAGGACTGTCTATTGTGAAAAAAAAATTGTGTTTCATATTCCTGAAACTATTTTAATTTACTAGTTATCATGTGAAAATAAATACCTTGAATGCTTCTGTTGATTTAAAAACATTTTTAGTAAGCTTATTTATATATGATTTCGTAAAAGAGCAAAAGAAACAACATAAATATGATGATGGGAAAAAATGTCCCATGCGACACGTCCCGTGTGACCGTGATGAAAATTGAATTAAAAAAAAGTATAAATCATTTTTGGGTGATCTCAAAACCATTTTTAAGAGACATCAATGCACAACATTCTAAAATTAGTCTCTTTGAAATATTGCCTCAGGTTTCACTGAAATCGGCGTTTGAATTGTTGGCTGCGAAAAACAGTTCTATTTTTGTCCCGTGCGAACGCCTTGTTTTTTTGCAATTATCTTGGAAACGAAAAATTGCCCAAAATCAACTTTAGCATCAATTATAGGGCTAATTAAGAGCTATAAGTAAGGCCTATTGTTAAAATAAAAATCCGTTTTATTTTGACTTTTTTTTAATTTAAATGTGTACGATGGTCCCGTTCGACACCATGGAAATGCCAATATATTTTATAATTTTGCCGCCCCTTTTTTTACAAGTATGTACTAAATTCCACCAATGTTTTTTTCACCAATCAAGTAAGTAACAAATTTTTAATATGGTGAAAGTTATTCAGAAGTTGGAAGAAAATTTCGTTCAAAATACAGTAGAGTTAATGCGCTGACAAACCATGCTGTTAAGCTTATCATTAACAAATTTGAAGAAATTGATTCAGCTCAGGACAGACAAACAGAATTTATAATCGTTGTGGTCGTTTAAGTGAAAGTATTGCAGCATTGCAAAATTCTATAGAATTGTTTGAAAAGCCAATGAGATGGTGTAGATTTTAGTGTGGTGGCATAACTGGTCCATACTTTTCCGAAAATCAAAATGGCAATGCAATTTCTGTGAGATTTCATCGAAAGATGATTAGAAATTTTTTGAGAAGTCAATTGGAAGATATTGATATGCAGAGTATGTGGTTTTAACAGGACGATGAAACATGCTACACAGCAACGGAGACAATCGATTTTTTGAAAGAGAACTCCAACAATCAAATAATTTCGCGAAGTCCGGACGTGAACTGGCCACCAAGGTCATGGGATATAGCACCATTGGATGTGGTTCTTTTAAAAGTAGAGTTTATGCGGATAACCCTCAAACTGTCACATCTCACAGACAAACAAATTCATCGAGCAAATATCACTAATAATCATTATGCGAGAAAGTTATTAAAAATGTTGGTAAAAGATAGACAGCCTGCCGAGTTAATAGACGAGGCGACTTGAACAATATTCTTTTTATTATTAATCGGAGCTAATGAAGTTTAATTTCCACTAAAAATAACTAAAGATATCAAACAATTTATGTTCTTTATTTAAAATTTAAAAATATACATAAGAATTTGAGCACTCGGTAGATATTATTAAATATTTACCAAATTAAATTGGCATTTATATACTCATTTTGTTATGCTTACCAAATAAAAACTTGGTTGAAGAAAATATTTTTTGCTGCATAATATTCAAATGTTAATAATCATCAAATCATATATTTGACAGAAGAAATATTATTTTGTCGCTGACGTATACATTTATTGATATCGATCTAAGTAAAAAACGTTAGGCAAAAATCCGATATTTTAAAATATCGATTCATAAATAAATCGTTATTTTCACATATCGTCACATCTGTGGATGCCGTTGGTATTTACACAAACATAAATGCCTGTATTGTGTAGCGAACAGAAGGTAAGTAAATAGTGCTTTACTTAAATATCTTTAGAACTGCATAGTATTCATATTAATGTGTAGATAAATCAAATAAAAATGGGATTTGTAGGTATATATTTAATATATTCAATCGGCTCAAATAGATATAATTTTTGTCTCAATAAACAAAGCTATAACTTCCAATTAAGGGCATGGTTATATCTAACAAAATTTATTTATAGTTATTAAAAATATTTTAAAAATCTACCTACTAAATGCATTTATTTGACCAAAACATTCTTCTTTCTCAGTGTATAAGAAGAACTTTTAAGTTAACAACTCACGGAATTTTCCAAAATAATACCATGAAACTGGAAGAACAAACACTAAATACGCTTTCTGTATGGATGGATTTGAAAAAGAGGGCGTGGCACCAATAAAACTTTAAATTACCAGTCACGAATTTTTCCTAAGGAAAAACGTACACCAAAATTTAAGATATGACAGAAGCCGTTAAAAAGCCGGGTGGGCCTGTACAATTGAAAATGAACGAAAGTCGAGACATGGAGGATGATCTTGATTGAAAATCGGGCAAGTTAAAAGATATTGGAGATGGCATCGTGCAGAGAAGCATAGAAATTAAATGTTCGTACCAAAAAAACTTATTGAGGATTACTACAACAACAATATATGATATAGTTCACAAAATTAGAGGGGCTTTGATCCAGAAAGCGAAAGAGATAGACATGGAGATAAAGATTGGTTTGCAGATAGAGATGAAATTAAAAATAATGCAGTTTTTATATTATTATGAGAAAGGGATAGATACTGTGATCACATTGAGTGATAGAGAAATGAAGTGATATGGACATACATATGTAGGTATCAAAATGTATATATGAGAACCATCAAGTTAGGAAACAGGTCCCACGTACAAAATCGCGGTCAACAGCAGTTTGAAAACAATATACTTGCTTACCCCTTCAACCATTGTTATCAGTCATGAATAATTGTTTCTGCTTCCGAAAAAAAAAATCTGAGCAACAGCTATCATATCCTGAGGCTTAAAAAATTACAAGACCCAGAGTGTTTGAAACACACTTCCACATGAGTGCCTTGTTGATTTTCAAATATTTTCGCTTCCTCGCAGGATATTCCTTTAAATACAAAAAATTACGTGAAAAACCTAAAAAAAAACCGCTTAATATCCTAGAAAAACAAACCGAAAAAAAATCTCAATACGCAAACTTGACGCAAAATCCTCAACCTCATAGCATACCACAAACTCGAATTGATTTGCTACACATATTTCCCTCCCTCTCTCACTGTCGTAGATTTTTGCCACATGTCAATTTTGACAAGTAGCACATGTAATCGTAGCTGGTGGCTTTTGAAAGGCGTTCGAACGGAAATTACAATAACAAATTTAAAGAGGGTGACTTTTTTTTTTGTGTGGCACATTCCAATTCGTCTCCACATTGATGTCCTCTCAAACCTACAGCAGCTCATATGTCAATTGTGACATAAAGCAAGTGATACTGCATTCTTTACTCATCAAGCTTGTAAATTACCTCAACTTATTAGCTAATATCACAACCCACACCAGCAGCATACATCAGAGTAAAAAATCACTAAGTTCTCCACAAAATTCCATTTGTCCACGTTGTGAGGAGAACCACAAATATTTATGCTCTTACGCTCATCTACGTCCTTTTTCTATCACATTATTTGCCCAACACGCGCGAACGCTTCAAAGATTAATTAACTTATGTCAAAGTAATTTTCAACGTTCGTTAGTGGCGCCCTCTAGTTGTTGGGCACCAGCCACCCTAACTACTGCTACTACTACTACGTTCGACAAAGATAAACAAAATTGATTGTAAGTCATTCAAAGACAATTTTTTATGCGAATTGCTGTGGTGAAAAGTTTTTTCGTCCTTTCTTCGCTCGTTTCCCAATTTCTTTTTCTGCCATAGACGCCTAAGGAGGAGTTGTTTTTCATGGGTGGATATGGGAGTTTCTTGGGCGATATTGGTAGCGTTGCGGTTTGTGAGGTCAGTTGGCTTATGGCATAAGTGTTGTTCATAAAGTAAAGTCAATAAGTAAATAAATGAATGAACGTAATTACGGACCAAAATAAACAACGTCAGAATTAATGACGAAAAATTGGCTCTATATGGTCGGTAGCAGGATATTAGAAAACAAGTAAATTGAAGATAATCAATTTATATTCTGTGTTCGCAAAAAGAAAAAAAATATTTCACCGAGCATCACTTTCACGATTCCGAAATCCTTATTAGACTTCTACCTTTGGTTTTTAATTGTAAAAATTGCCATGTTAACACTTGTTAAGCATCGTAAACAATTTGACAGTCCATCCTTTTATTTTTCGTTTCTCAAATTGTCTGTCGTTTGAGCATCCTTGGAAGAATTGTTCATTTTGCCGTCGCTTCTTATTCTGATTGCCTTTGCATAATTCTTGTCGTTTGGTAATTCTTTTCTTTGGTATTTTTGCATTCTTTCGTTACATAAATAAATGTCGAAAATGTTGCTCGAAGTCCTTTTGTGTGACACTAAGAAAAAGGACACAAATCAACTGCAGCACTTGACAATAATTGTCTGCGTTTGTGTCACATTTCAAATGGGAAGAGCGCAAAAGGCAAAGGAATGTATCCGATTTCTATCAGTGACAGCAGCAGCAGCAGCATCTTTGCAATGCAGATTCTGTGCAGTCACTCAGTCAGTCTCTCATTACTTCCTTAAGCAGTGGAATTCTTAATTTCAAATCAGCTATCGACGCAAATGACACTCAAGCGTAGTGACAGCCAAATTGCGTGACCAGAAAGCAACAACATTCAATGCCGCCGCCTTTCTGTATAGCAAAAACTTACCGCCTGCCGACTTATTCTCGCAACGTCTTCACGTAATGGTTGAAAGAGGCATTAGAGTCAAAAGTGCTTTTGGGGATTAATTTGGTTGGATTGGAGTTAGCCAAGAAATATGCTGGAGTTTGAGTAAGACTACTAACACCAATGCCAGACACAATAAGCATCATTGGGCTTAGGGAAGTTTTGTTTTTCTTACGAGTTGTTTTTGTTGTTGTTGCCCAAAAAGAAGACGAACAAACTTTTTCTGAAAAACAAATTAATTGATTGAAGGACATTACAAGATGCTCAACAAAGGATAACACTAAATGACGGCGTCAATTGAAAGAAAAATCACTTGAGTGACGAATGTTTGTGGATAGGGAAAGGCAAAAATTAAGTGACGGCGAAGAAGAGAAAAAATTGAAAGTTGATTAACCCTTGAATACGCTGAGACTTGCTATGGAGGAGTTTTTAGAAGTTTATAACTAAAATCAGACCGAGTGAAAAGACAAAAAACCGAATTAGTACTCACTGAGCAGGGAAGAAACTCCATAGCATTACGTTTGGAAGCTCAATTAAAGAACAACTTTACAAAATTTTATTTTTAGCTGTAGGAGTTAAATAATTATTTTAAAATATGCTGTAATAAGGCTGTAAAATATGCGAAAATATGGATTCCGCAATAGTATTCTATCTATAAAGAACTAAAACGAAAAAATAAAAAAAAAAAAAAAATAACGTGAAATTTTTTTTGTCGCACAGTGTTATATAAAAATGTTTAATTTCTGGAAGTTAAGTCACTAAAACTATTGTGAATAGGAAGACAGAAAGGTTAAATTTTCTAGAATGGTTAATGCGTTTTAATCGAAAAAGGCGTTAAACAATAAATATTTAAAAAATTGCTACTTTATTCACTGTTCAAAACAATTCACAAGTCATCACAAATTACACAAAATCTCTGTGCTTGATTTCCTACCAACTTTATCTGATTAAGTTTCAATCACCTGCGGTCTTTTCAGTAGCAAAAATGTTATTTCTTTATTTATTGCTGAAAATAATTCACAAACTTTAAGAAATTGTTCACAAACTTTTCACATTACATCTTACAAGTTAATTTTCAAAGCGATACGTTGATATTAAAAGTACAAATCTTTTAATTTACATCAGTTGACAGATTAATAGAATTTTCTGGCACAATTTGTATTTTGCAATCCATAATTGTACTAGTCCACAGCCTACATTCAATAAATATACTTTTCACTTGTAATTAGAAAACTTTTTTTTTTTTGGATAATACTGCATCCCACCTACTTTTGTTCCACATACATTAACCATTCCCTGCTACAAGAACAACAAATGTTGCCAATATGCAAAAACATAATTGCATCGATTATGAGAAACAAATCTTTGCTGTCATTCCCGTGTGGATGCAACATGGAATTATGAAAAACACAAATCGAGACAAAACACAAATAGAAACGGACGGTTAGTCAACCGCCTAACAAACATTTCAATAAATCACTTAACCCTTACATTACTCACTCTCACTCACACTCACACATTCATCGATATAATTCAAAATTTAAATTGCTACAATCAATTGCACAAATCGCTGCACAAATAAATTCTGGCAATGTCCCCAGGAGCAAGAACAGAGAACCTTTTAACCCAGTCGGCCTTTAATCAAATATGAGTACGAACATGGGGCTAATGGCAAATCATGTTAGATCTGCTAATCTGTGATTTTGGATTGTTCACAAGTGTCATAAATCAATAACGTACCAATAAGTCGTTTGCTTCCATATTCAATGGTGCATGCAAGGATTTGTGAAAGGATATGCAAGAATATTGCAATGCAATTGCCTGCATATGTGTACACAGAGAAAAACTTTTAAGAGAAAAGCAATTTTTCCTTTTTGATTTTTTATGCAGTTTTACAGCATATGTTTTTTTCACAACAAACTGAATTCCATAAATTTTAAAAATTATGTGAGATTGTGTTTTATTCAAATTAAACGCAAACTGTATCAAGTCTTTCACAGAAAATTAATGGCTTATGAACAAAAGTAAAACAACTAACGACGAAATCAAAGCAAATAAAAACAAAATAAAAGCAATTGACAAAGAAACGAATTGTTTCATCAGAAATTTCCAGAAATCGGAAACACGATGTTATCGCTAGGAGAACTCTTACATGTAGCTATTACGAACCGACAGTGTTGACTACGAGTAACGGAAAGAGCTAAACGAGCTAGTTCCCCTCGAAGACAAAATTACACAAACAAAAAGCCCACGGTGGTTGGATACCGAAAATGTTAACTTCGAGTAACGGAAAGAGCTGAACGAACAGATGCACCTTGAAAGCGAAATCACACAAACAACAGCGAACCAAAATTGTTTATCTTGAGTAAGTGTGTAGAAGAAAAATTTTCCAAAAGCAAAAGACATGTTGCGACAGCGAATCGACAGTGTTTACTTTGCGTAACAGAAAGACCTGAACGAGCCGACACGCCTTGAAGACAGAACTACACAAACAAAAAGTATGCGGCGACATAGAATCGAAATTGCTTAACTTTAGTAAGAGCGTTGAAGGCAAAATCACAATAACAAAAAGCATGTGGCGATATCGAACCGAAAGCGCTTACTTCGCGTAACGGAAAGAACTGATTGAGCCGGTGCGCCTTGAGGACAAAATTACACAATCAAAAGCATTCGGCGACAGTGAACCGACATCGATTAACTTGAGCAAGTGCGTTGAAGAAAAAATTACAAAAACAAAAAGCATGTGGCCATAGCGAACTGAAAGTGTATGCTTCGCGTTACAGAAGGAACTGAAGGAGCCGGTGCGCCTTGAAGACAAAGTTGCTCGAAGAGCTGCACCTCTTTAGATTTTGTTGTAAGGTCTGAAAAAGCTAATCCAGCTTCGATCGTGTATCTTTCTTTGCTCCATAGTATATAGAAAAAGGATATTAAAAAATAGCTACTTTGTACAAGCCTTTACGAATCTGATGACGTATGTACTCGTATAAAATTGTCATTCCCAACTATGATATAAGAAGTATGCATGTCCTTCAGTCGATGTGGTCTGTCTAGGTTGATTTCTTCTTATGCACAGGCTTTTACCAGTTGGGATCGAATTTTAAAAGAAATCAAGTTTTGAGTCGGAATTTTTTCTCTTAGGTCGAAAATCACAATTTTTGAAAAAAAACGAAGTTCTCACAGTGTCAGCAAGCTTTCATTCTGCATTTGTTACAATACTGCCAAGTGTTTCGTAGAAAATGCAAATTTTGCAAGAGGCCTACGCATACGGCAAGGATATGCAGTTGGCAAAACATCCTTCGAATTTGTATTTTCTGCAATTTCAATTGGAATTCTAAATCAATCAGATTGAAACTTCAGAGTCAAGAGTTGATACGAACGCTGTGAGGTTGAGTTGCAATTGTAATTGCAAAGATGCAAATTAAAGTTGTTGTCCTTGCTGTTGTCGTCATCGTCGTCGTCAAATCCAAAGTAAGACACAAATCATAATCATATGGAGGCATAAATGAACGAAGCAAACGAAATATGAAATATCCAAATTTGAATTGAACTGATATATTAATGGCCCTCTTGACCCATCGGACAGACGACGATGCAGGCAGGAATAGTGAGTTAAGAGGCTGAGCCAATACAGCAGCACAGTAATCGAGACAGGGATAGGCTGCTAAGCAAGAGCGGATAGCAAATGACGACGATGAGCTGCAATGAAAGGCAAGCAGAACGAGTCACTGTCGTCGCATATAAATCAACCTTTGAACACATCCTTGGACAGGACATTGCAACATACGAACAACGCACACAAAGTCTATGTGTTGGGGGTGCGTGCAAGTGCATTGACTAAATGTAGCACAACAAAAACATTAAGAACAACAATAACCAGAAGAAGAAGAAGAAGAAGAGAAGCAGCAACTTATCTGTGTTTTCCTTTCCATATAAATAATGACGGTGACATTGTCGAGTACGACGACAAATAATGGGAGACTCGAAATCAAGGCAAAAGAAAGAGTTGAAGAGAAGATGTTGTTGCACAGTAAGTGGACTGTGGGAAGAAAAGACCCTAGGAATAAGAATACAGTGAGAAAAATAATCAGCAGAAATTTATGATTCTTTCCAATGAAGTTTTTAATTAATCTTTTTAAAAAAAAAATGTTTTCTTTTTCTGCCTTTTTTTTTCATAAATTTTTCATTTGCACCACTGTGCGCGCCAACGAATGAAATATGAAAGTTTATTTGTGTGCATGCATGTGACCGTAGGTGCGTACACAAGGGTATTTGCCATTATATGCGGAAAGGATTGAAAATAAATTTATGAATTATATTGGTTAGAAAATTGTATTCGTAAGGATATCCTTAATGTCAACGGATGCCTATTTATTGTATTTGCTGTTGTTGTTGTTGTATTTTATTGCAATTGAAAGCCGGACAAGAGGCTGCATATCCGCTTGCAATTATTTTTGTACAAAACACTGAAAGTAGAACGGAATTATAGTGGAAGAAAATGTTGTATAGTATTGGCGTTGAAATTAAAAAATTATGAAATATTTCTACGATTTATTGAATAATATTGAGATATGAAAACGCTTAAGTAAAATTCTCAATAATATAAATTCTCTAGGTGACATGCTGTAGGGACATAACCTTTGAAAATAATATATTTTGGCCGACATATTTCGCAGAACTTGCTACTGGTATATAAAAAGGTGCCGTGACATAATCTCCACGGACATAGTCTCAATTTCTTAAATTAGGATTATTTCCGAAAATTATCCGTGTGAGGATGATGTCCGCAAAGCCTTCGGACATAATTCCCAGAAAATAGTAGAAATAATCTCCAAAACTATGGGGATTATGTCTGCATCAGTTTCGGATATAGTCCCCATAACAGCTATTTTGTTGTTGACAACTTAAGTTAGGGTAATAATATGTCTAACACTGGCTTCGCGGCTGCCTTCGTTCTTGGTTCGGCCTATAGTATGTTGAACACAGACTTCGCTAGTCACAGTAAGTCTACATAAAAGTTAGAGTAAGTGGGTGGTCTTCGGTCGCATATCCGTCTATACTATGTCCAATACCAGCTTCGCTAGTAATTCTATACTAAAATTAGGGTAAATGGGAATGGCTTAGGATTTACATCCTCCATTCTCAACACCGACTATGTCTGTCTTTAGAAGTTGTCATTAGCCCAAAACGAAATGTGGACTTTGACAAAAAAAAAAAAAAAACGGACATAAGGCCCAAAATTGTTTACATTAGTTACATTTTTTGAACCCCCCTTGCGATTATGTCCGAAAAATTTACGGACATAACCCTTTTACCAAAAATGTGGATAATGTATAATAATTTCCGGACATAGTTCCCATTTACGAACTATGTCCGGTAACCATATAAAAGTATCAAATCGCTACTCCCGCATTAAAAACAGACCCACCAAGAGAATTTCTGTCAATAATACAGATCCCACGCATATTACTCAAGATCATTCATTTTGACGAAAAGTTCTTTAATAGTACAAAAAACTGTTGTACAACTTTTGTAGTTTGAACTATCGTGCAGACGCTATTACGTTAAGAGCATAGATGGGCACAAGTTCTTCTGCAAGTTCTAACGAGAGCGTAATTGAGAGTAACGGGAGAGCATTTGTGTATACGTATACAAATGTGAGCGCACAACAACTATTCAATTCTTCTTCAGCGGAGTAGAACTTCATATGGTTGTTGTACCACTACATGGAAACAAAATGTGCATGCATATTGGTGCCCATCATTGGTTAAGAGCAGAGATGGGCACCACTACACGCGTGTTTCTCTTCAATGTTCTTCAATGCATGTGTAGTTGTGCTTTGTTCGCTTTCCAAAGCAAACTAAATTAAATTTTACGCTCTCTGCTTTATATACGTATATGAAAAGTTATTCTCATTCTGCCGCAGTCCCAGCGCGGTACGTTTTGCCCAGCCACGGTTAAGTCTTAAATTGAATGCGGAAAAATTACATTAAAATTGAAACCAAGCAATCGATTATATCTAAGAATTTCATGAAATAATATCAAAATATTTAGAAGATGCGAGGCTTAAGTTTCAGCTACTACCCGAGTAAAAATTCATAACAGGCAATCCCTACCAGCTTTGGATCTGGCTAGAAATGGCGGACCCTATCAAGGGCAGCCATATGTGAATCTTATCAGTATCTAAAATAAGAAAATCTATTAAGGAATTCTGGATCAGGTGTGGGAAATATTAGTAATATTGCCGCCCTACCAGGGAAACTTCATAAGACCGTCAAGTCCTGATCAACTTTGTCAAATCATTAACGGACCTAGACGATTCTGATAAGAACCGGAGCCAGTGATGGCACTTGGGTTTTGTTGATATGCACTGAAATGAGACTTGAAATGTACTTATTCTACATGAACATGAAAAAGTTACTTAAAATTACAAACATTCAGGAAAATTAAGACTTTCTTACTAAAAAAAAAAAAAAAAAAAAAAAACAGGTCAGCAAAATTAAGTCCAGGCATTATTCGCGATAAATTAACTAAAAAAATAGAAATTTTCGGAAATAAGTAGTTGAAATTTACTGAAAATCCGCCGAATATACTGAAAATGATAGAATTCATCGCTGTTGTTTTGTAATTCTCTAAGTATTACTCTTGATATTGTTTTAAGCTGTTCAATCATATTTATCGTTTTTAGTTTAATGACTATGCCCGTTTGATTTCCTTTCCCCTAAAAATTTCTATATATTTCAATATCATCAGCATAGGGTTTGATGTATAAGGGATGCATTATTTAGATTTTTATGGTCCATTTGCTTTATTAGCTTCTTCACTATGATTTTTTTTTTTTTCATTTTGTATCCTTTTTTTTGCAAATTTCTAGTGATTTTTAATATGCTTTCAATGTCGTCTGTGGCCTAAGCAACAAGGCAAACGATGATGATGGCCAACAAAAAAAAAAAAAGGACGCTTCTTTTGGCTGTGGCTTATCAGCTTAAAAATTGGCAACAAACGATGAGGGTTGCGCTCACGACGCCAAGAAGTGGGCGGCTACTGGGTTGACAATAAATCTTAAGCGATATGATTTATCAATGCTTTTAGCAGCAGAGTAACAGAAATAGCAAAAATAAAAAAAAAATTTGCATAAAACCGCGACTTGAAACGTTTTTCAAAATTCTTCCGGAAAAAAAAAAAAAAACCGGGGAATAGAATCTAAAAATAATAGAGGCAAGAGAAGAAAAAAAAAATTTTACTAAAATCCTTAGCTGTCAATTGAATATGGCGCAAAATTGCAGTTGGCAGCACTGAAAATGATAAATGGGTTGTGATTTAAATGCGAGCGACAATAAGAAATTGCAATTTGATTTTGAAAAAGATGATGGCAGAAAGGGTATTTTGCAGAGAATTGCTGATACATTGGGTTTTAAAATAGAAACAAAGATGATATTAAAAGTATGCAAACAATTGAGAAGACAAGGTTACTTTGTAGAGTTTTGTGGGAATTTATTTTCTTTCCACTATGCGCTTTATATACTGCATGAGTATACGTACCTTCGCCTCCGGCGATAAAACCAAAGTACTGTTCCAAGTGAATATTTACGGGCACAAACTAAATCAAATTTAAATCTTTAAGTGCGTTCGCTCCCAAAATCCGTAAATCTATAGCTTCTTTCACAAAAACAACAAAAAATTGACACTTGCAAACTGTCAATATTTGACATATGACACTTCAACGATCACAACATGTTTGTGCTTGCACTGCTACTGGCTGTATGTAGACAGATTCTTCGTATGTTTTCTGGTTTTTGGAGTTACCAATTAAAGGCAACACATTCTGGCATATGCCTGCGATAGTAAGCCAGCAAGCAGGCGTATGTTGGTGTAAGTTTTGTGAAACGCACCATTTGGCAGTAACCACACAAATAGCTATGCACCCATCTACGAGCTGACTGACTCACTGACAGACAAACTTCACTTTCTGCTTTCAAATATTTGCTGAAATTTTGCATAACATTCGATGACTCCACCACTCCCTGTGTCAGCAAACATTTGCGATTCCTCTTCAATATAGAGTAACTTCGGGTATTGTGATATGGGTATTTTTGTATTTTAAATTACACGTCACTTTTATAGCATAGCTTCTACTTCTTTATGTATTATGGTTTGTTGATGCTTTGTGCAGTGTATTACGACTTCGGAGCTCTACAGCGCAAGCCAACATGGAAAAAAGCCAAGTTCTGATAATGTGATATACCATCATGAAAAGTATAACAAGTATAAAACAGTAGGCACTTAAAATACAATAACATTACAGATTTCAATAGAATTTCCATAAAAAAGGAAAGTAGATTTAAACTGAATCAATAAGCAAAAAGCAGAACATATTAAAGTTAAATAGACGACTTGAATACAAAAATTGCTTGCCGTTTTGGAAGACAATTGCAGGCTAATGCAGTCCTGAAGCTTTGTATCTCTCTGGAAGGATTTGTTGCAAAAAGTACAGGTAATGTCCTTGCTGGTTGGAGCAAATTGAACTATATCACATTACCCGAATTTCAGTTTTAATACAATCAGGATATTTTATTATAGTCCGGGAGCCGGCAATCCTAAAAGCCCCGTGATCGCGGATTTGAAAAATTTTAATGAAAAATAATAGTTTACACTTAGACGAATAAGATAAGCTTGGTCGGCGTGGATGTAATTGGTTATTAATATGTTTAAATAAATTATGTATTATTAAATTTCCATAAGGTTTTACCGTCATCGCGGATTTTGATCAATCATATGATAATTGATGCGAAGTTTCATTAACATTAAGAAAAAATCCCGCCGACCAATTTTTTTTAGGGGGAAAGGTCCGGCAAACCTATTTGAAGTATGTGACAGGGGGAACAATTTCTCCGTCATCACGTAAAACTTTTTTTTTTTTAATTTACTTGTTTTAATATCAAATTCAAAAATGTTTTGGTATGCGGGCTTAGAAATTGTTGGAAGTATCGCGCATGCCAGTTTTTATTGCATCACACTCCTAAAAGCGAGCGAGAGCAACATAAGGCTAATGTTAAATTTTCGTACGTACTTACTTAATTTTTTGATTAATTCAAATTAAATTTTTCCCTTAAATCCATTTTCTATATATGTATTAATATAATATATCTATAAAATATATCTACTCCGAAATAAATGTTTTTAACAAAGTAAAATGTGTGATGGTAAAAATCGAGAGCATGCAATAAAAACTGGTATGCGCGATACTTTTAACAATTTCTAAGCCCGCATACCAAGATATTTTTGAATTTGACATTAAAACAAGTAAATTAAAAAAAAAAAAGAAGTTTTACGTGATGACGGAGAAATTGTTCCCCCTGTCACATACTTTAAATAGGTTTGCCGGACCTTTCCCCCTAAAAAAAATTGGTCGGCCGGATTTTTTCTTAATGTTAATGAAATTTCGCATCAATTATCATATGATTGATCAAAATCCGCGATGACGGTAAAACCTTATGGAAATTTAATAATACATAATTTATTTAAACATATTAATAACCAATTACATCCACGCCGACCAAGCTTATCTTATTCGTCTAAGTGTAAACTATTATTTTTCATTAAAATTTTTCAAATCCGCGATCACGGGGCTTTTAGGATTGCCGGCTCCTCGCCTATTAAAACACACTTCAGCAAATAAAGAACTCACTTTATTTATGACAAAGTATATTCACCCACTAACAAATTTTAGTACTTCGACTATAATTCTTACTTTATTTTGGACCAAAAATAGTGAAAGAGAACGCACAAAACCTTGCACCACGTATCTTTTGCCGTTACTGCTATGTTGACAAAAAAAATTTTCGTCGAGAGTTGTTTATTTAAGGAAATATGATGGCATATCACATTACCCGACAATATCACAATACCCGAAGTTACTCTACCAAGCAGTCATCATACAACGGCATTTGTGTCGATGACGTCGATTAGAAATTTCACATTGCAGCAGCATCGGCAACAAAGCCGTCGTTACCAGGGCTGCAACGTTGTCATCTTCATAATGTAATTTTCGATTTTTCGTATTGAATTTTGGAGAATTAGCTAAAGTAACACACGTTACCCCCATGTTAGTCTGTATGTAAAGTGTTTTAAGTGTTGCCAAAGCGATCAGATGTCAAATGTTTGTCTTTTGGCACTTTTGGGCTGCAGTCTGCGTCTGCTGCTGCTGCATTAATCGAAACTTTGTTGTCACGTTGTCTGTCTGTGCTTAGTTTTACAGTCTGTCGCCTGTAAAGATTTTGTCAATTTTGGTAGATATTGTATTTGAATGTGGCTTAAATATCGGTTAACCTTAAATTGCAGCAATTGATGTTGGTTTCGTATGCAGCTGAAGGTGTAGTGTTGCCAAAGTGAAAAGGAATTCAAGTTTGAAAGCAATTTTGTTCAACTGTTTGCTGTTTAAGCTGAATATTACAGGGAGTTTATTTCACTCTCACAATATTAAATTTAGATTTTAAAATTTTTTATATTTTATATTTTACCATTTGTCAATTTCAATGTTTTCATTAATTTTTCATTAACATACGACTTTGCTGCCAAACTGTCTGTTTGTGTGGCTTTCCACATCAATGACTTGTAAAATTGATTCATCAAAAAGTAAAACCCCAAACAACCATCCCTATATAATGCCAAAGTAGAACAACAACAACAATGATGCTTAACAATGTTGCTTATTACATTAATTTTTGTTATCCTGTTGATTCACAAACACAACGTCACAACTTTAAGTACCCACCCTAAAAATATGCAAATTTTCTTTTGCGATTTAAGTCATTTCAATTTCGCGACCTTTCTGCCTTCCAATTTTTTTTGTGCTTTTGTTGGGGATGTGATTTACTAAGAAAAAAAAAAATGCTTTCTAACAAATGCCTGAATATCAATTTCTCTTTATTTTCGGCTTTGTTCTGGTTGCCCGCGAACAATTTTTCAATTTCTCCAAAGAATTTTAATAAGCCATTAACCACAGCGGCGCCGCCGTATGCAGTTCACAGGCAGTTGGCGGTTCAATATATCATCAACGTGTTTGTTATTGATATCCTTCATATCCTTGATATCCGCCGCGCTAACTACGCCTGTCAAGTGGGATTTCAAGCGATTTTTCTTGCACACAAAACAACCACCCTGTTCGCAAGGAAGCTATCGATGTGATTTTCTTCGTTTTTTTTTTGTTTTGAATTCGCGAAAATTTCGCCAGGGGCAACGCAAACATGTTGCGAATTCTTTAACTTCATCCCCGGCAATATGTTGCTAACGAGCGGCGAAATTACATCACACGCCGCCGTTGGCACACGTCACTTTGACAGCGTAAGTGCGTCCTCGTCGTCGTCGTCGGCGGTTGCCTCTTTCTCGTGCAGCTTTCGTTTATTGTGTTTCAATATTTGTAATTCTATAAATATTGTGCAATTTGCGAAAATGTTCGCGTTCGATTTAACGATGTGTAGTTAATTTAAGTGGTTCTCTAACCTGGAGCTGCGGTAATTGAAATCAGACATACTTATATCGGTTGTTCTTTTTGAACTTCTCTCGCTCTTCATTTTCGAAAAGATTGAAAACTTTGAAGAGTGCGTGCATTTTCTGCATTATTCGATTTTATCGTTTCAGCATTTGGAATAACTTAAGCAACATTTGGAAGCAGGAGCTACTTACAACAATATCAATAAAAACAACAATTACAACAACACAAAAAAGCCCAACAATAAATTCGATCACGATAGCAAAAAACATACTGCCATAAACCAAAAGCCAATTTCAAGAAACAAGCAAGAACAACATGAGTGTAGAAGTAAAAGTACACTGATCAAACGAAACGAGATGAGCTGTCGTCAACGTGCGCATTGTTGTTTGCTTATTCACTCAAATTAAATATTTTATTTTTTTCTGAATGATGCAACAATTACAATAACACAAGTCCTGTGTATACACAGCACGTATCATTAAATCATGTGTGCAGTTGACACGTGATAAGAGTGGAAACATTAGAAAACTTAAAATGCGATAGTATGAGGCGAAAATGTTTTGTTAAAATGATAGGAGTTGACGGGATCTAGAAAAGCTACAGCACTAAATGATATATTAAATTAAAGTAGTCATCGAGCAGAGTGCTCAGAAACTATCAGCTTCGAGATTGGTTAACCAAAAACAGAGATATAAGCGTGGAAAGATTTCATTAAATTAAATTATTATTAAAGCCTTTTCATAGCGAGGATCATAAAAATCTACTACTCTCTCTCATTGTTATTGTTATTGTTTCTCAATTAAGCGTTGTTCTTATAAAAATATCAAATGCAATAGCAAATTACAATGAGAGAGACCAATAGATTTTTTTCTCCTCGCTATGACAAAGGTTTTGGTAGTTAATCAGTGCAATGCTTGAAAAAATAGCAAATTTTTCCACGCTTATACCTCCGCTTCTGCTTATTCGATCTTAAAGCTGATAAATTCCGGATACTCTGCCATGTATTGTAGCTATACTAGAACACGTTTACCAAGCCTTTCCTTTGAGCAAAAATCTATACTGAATGATAGTACGTTTAAAAAAAAAAAAAATAGTGTTGCTTTTGCGTTTCAGTATACACACCTAATTTCAAATCGGAACCGTGCTGAAGAAGTTTCGCTTCAAAAAACCACAACGGTGAAAATATGCGTAGCAGTGGTGAAGGCAAGTGTTTTTTGTAAAGAGCTAAAATTTGCTCATTTTTCTTATTTTGCCCATCGCTGAGTTAAACAGCAAATAATCTTATAGTTTGGTCTATTTAATATTGTGATAAAAATTTTCAAAATTTCTAGGAAATAAATGCTCGTAATTTAGATGCATCAAAAGAAGGAAACAGATGTACAACAAAACATTTTGAAAAAAATCAATTTAGAGTGAAACGTAACATAATACACGGAAAAAACAAACTTAAATGAAAAAAATTTGAGAAAAAAAATATTTTTAAATTTAAAAATATCAGATAAAATTTAGCTTGCCAGCATGCACCATACTTATTTATCAGTAGTACCTAAAAGGCCAGACTGTGTTAAAAAGAGAAATTAAGGCTTGTGAACAGTTAAGTAAAGACTTGTGAATTGATGTGTATAATAAATATATTTGTTACTTTCGAGCATTAAGAAGTGTTTAAAAATTATAACAAAATTTTGGGAGGTTTTGCTATAATTTATTTGGCAAAAATTTATAGGGATATTAATTTAAGTATTAGGTTTACTTTTCAATGCTCTCTATCGACATCGAGGCACTTATTTTGATGGTAGAATCTTTAACTTTTATCAAAAGAAAACAGCACAAGTGCTTGCTCTATTCTTATTTGAGGTGAAGATCTATTAATGCGGCTCTTTTTTGTAAATTTTTTAGGTTAGACCTGTGGGAAAGGGCATTTCTAGCTAGAAATTGTCTTCGCAAAAATCTTTGATTTCCAAATAATCTTTTTCTTCTTAAAACTAACTTGTCTACCCACTCCTTTTAATGTAAATCAAAAATCAGCCTGCAGCAGCAGTTCTATGATCACAACTCATGCATGTCCTGCATTAACCATAATGTACTATGTACAATACCATGAGTAGGTATTTTGCTCATTTTTTGATTTCGTTTTTTTTTTCTCCTTCTTTTTCAGGGAAACCAGGCAAGAAAACATAATCAAGAACTCATTAACCAAGCGGATGCTATCGCACTTTTCACAATTCATATCCACTCGCTAAGTGGGCGCAATTATTCATTAACTTTGCTCAGGAAACTTTGAGAAATTAAAAACTGCCAGCACCAGGATAAATAGGGACAAAGTGCAAAACCCGCGAAAAAAGGCTCAAAACATAACAACTACAAAAAAAAAAAAAAGCGAAAAAAATGGTAGCAAGTTCCTCAGCCACTAATAAAACAAAAGTCAAAAGTCCTTAAGCGAAATGAACAGCAAATGCCGCTGCATGCGTCGAAGCGCACAAAATGCATTGTCCTGCAGTGTGGCGGCAAGAAGAGAGTGGTCTTCGCGCCGACCCGCATTGCATACAACCTCCAATGCAGTTGCCGCCGCCGCTGCTGCCACATTAAGTCATCGAGCCAGTTGGAAGGACATTTATAAAACCATGAAATTCTGCATAACTATTCGCTATGACTCTTCCGTCGCAGCGCAGTGCAGCGCAGCTCAGCAGCAAGGATATGCGGGTAGCGAGCATGTCCTGTTAACGTCACCAGGCACCATTCAAAATGAACAGCCGCCTCTTCCAAGAAGCTACCGGCGGGCAAAAAAAAAACGCGAAAAAAACAACAACGATACGAAGCGTAACGAAAAAGTCGCACTATACAAATAGCGCAAATCTGGCATCACTGGCAGTTGTCATGTGGTAGCAGCAACAGCAGCAGCGAAAAAAATCCTTTTGTGCATATCACAGCCAGGATCAGCGAAAAAATAAAAATTCATAATTACGTTGACTCCGGTAATTAAAAATTATTGTGTAATACAAGCAAGGGGTGGGACACCGAAGCGGGGGGGGGGGGGGGGGGGCGTCGATGACGGGTCACAAGGTGCTGCCACATTGCGAAATGGGCGGTCAAATACAATTTGTGCTATGCTCAAGGAAAAAAAAAATATATTAACTGCTCGCAATTTGTCTGTTGCTCAGGAGTTCTGACAAAATAAATATAATTGCGAGTGTAGGTTACGAGAAAAAAACAAATGGGAACAAATGCTGCAAATTATGAAGAGTGGCACTAAAAGGATTTGCAAGGATACGACAGTTTAGTAATTGCGTGAATACAAGACAACGCAATAAAAATCACTGCATGCAGCATTTAGTGATGGGAAGGAAAAAAATCCTGAAAAAACGGACGTGATGGGGAGGATGCTTGGGGTGCCGTCGTATTCTTAGACGTTTTAAGTGGAACATTTCTTTTCTTCGGATACATAATTCTTACTGAACTTCTCAGAGATGCTATCGATTCAAAACAAAATCTTAAATAATTTCAAATTATTTATTGGATTCTTGGAAGTTTCCTTAAAACAATTAAGGTTTTTTAAATTAAAATAGACGCCTAAATGTTCTAGAAAGAACATCATTGCCTTCAGCATTAAAAAAAATTAAAAGTTCCAAATTATCTCATCCCATTTATCCTGTTAACTTTTTTGCTGCCCATGGCGTTGTTTCTCCCATTACTGGCGCTGCTGCGGCTGTTCTATATACTGCCGCTGTTGGTGATCGCATTTTTAGTTTTGTGTTTGAATCGGTGGCGGTGTTTTCTTGCGGTGCTGGTGCTGATGCAGGTGCGGCAGTTGATGAATTTGTTATTTTAATCCTTTCTTTTGTGTATAAAAATATTTTTGCTACTTTAGGTAATTTTGATAGTAATGGTACTGCAGTTGTTCCAGTTGCTGCTGATTTTGGTGTGGGGTTTGAACCAACGTTTTCAAATGGTGGTGGTGGTCCTTGTACTGGTGTTGCCGGTGCTGCGTTTGCTAATGATATTGGTGTTTTCTCGACTTGTAGTGCTGCTGATGCTGATGCAGCTGCCGCTGATGATGATGCTACTGCTGCTTTTGTTTCCAGATTTTTTAGATGGCTGCATCTACGATCACGTCCACTACGTTCAGCAATTCGATTTAATAAATTTGAATTGTCGACATTTTCGAATGCCAATGGTGTTAAAGCCTGAAAGAACTAAATACATTTAAATATCTGGCTAGATTCCGAGCTGCTTTACTTTGTGCACAAGCAAATTAGTTGTCTGTTTGTACACATTGCTATAATTATATATATATATATATTTAAGTAAGAATTTATGCTCACCATCACTGCTAAGGTGATACACATCAATGTAAAAGCTACGATCACTTTCATTTTGCTCACAAAACTATTCAATGAATAATTAGATTGTACTTCAAAGTAAGACTGCTATAAATTATCAAGATGCACTTCATTTTTATAGAAAATTCTCGCCAAAGTATCTGCGTAGATAACAGTTACAAAAAAGCAGCTGCAAAAGTCCAATTTGTGACTAACTATGCTTTACAAGTACATCAAACATATGTTCTTAGTTATGAAGCTCATAAACAGCTGTTTGGTTTTAGACAGAACTTGGTTCATAGTTTTAAGAAAACGCATTGCACTTAAGAGGGTGGTACTGTTTGAGTTTCAATTATTTTTGTAAAATGTTTTGATATTTTAATATGGCAGAAATAAGAAAAGTTTGATTAATTTTTAATATTGTGGAAGCTGATGAAAAGTTTCAAAAAAAGAATATCAAACAATAAAATTGAGTTGAGCGCCCACAAATACAATACACTTGAGGACTGCCTTAAATTGCAAAACCTGCAATATTTCTTTCAAGAATTGTCAATCAATTCCAGCATAAAACTGAACATTTTTTTTAAACAATTTTTAAGAGCTATTTATAAAATGTTATTACATATCAATATAATATATAATAAGAACTGTACTTAATATATGAATAATACTAGAGTGCCCGAATATGGGACAGCGTATTAATAAGATGTATTTTTCTACTGTTTGTTTATTTACAGTGTATTTATATGAAATAGTGCTTAAATAAATATATATATATATATAAAAAAAAAAACTGAACATTTTCGTAGTATTTCTAATGAGATCTATCAAAACGAAGCTTTTCTATTTTACAAACGCTAATAACTTTAATATTTCAAAAAAAAAAAAAATAAATACTGATGTAACAAAAATATATAATATAATTATATATATAATTTGATATAATTTGATATAATTTGTTTTGAACGCCAACTCAAATGATTTCGGATCTATTCATTTACCAGTCTTATGGACAAAGATGCTAAAAATCAATTTGAAATAGATGCACATTAATTTCTTGGAAAACAATTTTGCTATACTTCAGGTTCACAAAAGCGTTGCATAGCGTCAGATTCCGAGAGCACGCCTACAAAGTAGGCAACATCAATACAGATGTGTATATGATCGAGGCAAGAACCAAAAATTTGCCGTGACCAGAAGATCAACCCGCGTACATATGAATGTATATTAAAGACTTAGTATCAGGGGATCAGTTCAGTTTTTCATTTTGAGGTTGAAAAAAGTCCAATATACAATGTATTTATACATATATGAAAAATGTTGAAAAAAAGATGAATGTGGTTAAATAAGTCTCAAAAAGTATGAACAATATTTAATGAAGTTGAGAGAGGTTTAAAAATCGGAAATGTAGAAAACTGTTGGATAGTGTGAGATAAGCTGTAAATTAGAAAAATTTTAAAAACTTCGACGTTCGAGGTTAAAAAGGTCAACAAAGCATGGAAATTGTTCATAAGGTGTGAAAAATTGAAAAATATTGGAAAAGTCGAAAAAACATAGAAAATGTTGAAAAAAGTTGGAGGAGGTTAAAAATGTTGAAATAGGTTGAAAAACTTGAAAAAAGTTGAATTAGTTTGAAAAAGTCGAAATAAACTGACAATCTCGAAAAAAGTTGTAAATCTCGACGAAAATTTGAATGGGATTGTAAAAGTTGAAAAGAATTGAAAGATGTTGAAAAGCCAAAAAAAAAAAATATGGTAACTACACATTGAAAAAAAAAAAACCGAAAGAGGTTGAACAGTTGAAAAAGGCTAATAAAGTCGATAAAATATGAAAAATATTGAAAAAGTTGAAAGAGGTTTAATTAGACGAAAAAATATGGAAAATTTTGAGGAACATGAAAAATTTTGGAAGAGTCGAAAATATTTGAAAAATATTGAAAAAGATTGAGAAGTCGAAAAAAGTTAAAAAAGACGAAAATAATGGAAAATGTTAAAAAACTTGAAGCAGGTTGAAAAATGCTAAAAAATTCAATAAGATGTGATTGAAAAAGTCTGATAAGTCGATATTATATGGAAAGTGTTAAAGAAAAAGTTAAGAGCGGTTGGAAAACTCGAAAAAATTTGAAAATCTCGAAAAAAATGTTTGAGGTTGAAAAAGTTCAAAAAATATTGATAAGGCGAATACAAGCCGTGGATACTCCAAATTGTTTGTAAAATGTTCTATGAACACTTGAGACAGTGTATTAGTGGTAAAAGAAACCATATGAGATTCGGAATGCCTAAGCAATGGAAAGAACAAAAAAAACACTGTGTTAATTTGCGTGATGACCGCTAGATGAACCTTATCACATTCAGAGGAAGTACCTGTTCCAGTATTTTGTTCTATTCGTGAATCATCATTTGAAGAAGTCATTAATGAAGAGAGTAGTAACAGCGATTTCGAAGGAATACCGTCTGTAGAACCAAAACCTTTTACCCAAGAAGAACTAAATGATTTGATAAGGGATCTTGAACTACCTAAAGAATCTGCAGAGGTTCTCGCTTTTAGATTAAAAAAAAACTGTTGGCGTCAGGTACAAAAGTGACGTTCTATCGAACAAGAGAGCAAGGCTTGCTACCATTTTTTCAATCGGAAAATTACATTGTTTCTTTTTTTTGGATGTGCAAGGCCTTATTCTCGAAATGGGTCTTTCAAAATACCATCCTCTTTATAGGCAGTTCTAAACGAAGTCTTTTAGTCGTTTGTTGAAGTTACTAAAAACTTTGTCGTAAATTACAAGTCAAATAACTGCTCTGAAATTGTAAATGACATGCCAGAGCACTTTAATAACTTAGGATGTAATATGTCCATCAAAGTGCACTACTACCTTCACAGTCATCTTGACCATTCCCTAGAAAATCTTGGTTCCAATAGCGAAGAACGGTTTCACCAGGACCTAAAAACTATGGAAGAAAGATACCGAGGCCGTTGGGATCGCCATATGATGGCTGACTATTGCTGGAAGACGGAACGTGAGAGTCCTTACTACACCTAACTCACGAAAGTCGCGAAAAAGAAAGTTTATATTTTTTTACAAGGCAAAATCTAGAAAACTACACGTAGGATATCAAAATTTTTGCTAATAATGTATTTAATATAAGGTCCTTAATTAAAATAAAAGTACAGCTTCTCGGCACCAAAACTAGTGTTGACCAGTATTGTAAATCAAATAAAACTTTTTTCAGATAAAAAAATCTCTGGTTTTTGATTTGAAATAATTTCAATTTGAAGTTTGAAAAGTCGAAAACCATCGTATTCCTTAAGGGTCCACTAATATTTTTTAGGAGAAAAAAAAAACACTTACGTTTTATCCCAGTCGACAATCACTTATCCTTTGAAAAATAAAAAAATGTGATTATTTTTCGGTAGAATTTTGAAAAAGGGCCAAAAATGAATAAAAAGGGCCACGGGGCTTTTGAAAATTAAAAGGGCTCAAAAAAGCCCTAAAAGCCCCCAAATATCATCCCTGGTACACATATGGTTTGCAAATGTCAGAAATTACATATATATTTAAATAATATGATTCTCAAAAATTTTAACATCAAGAATGAATGTGGATCATATTCGTAACAATTTGATCATCACACGCTCATATCACATTCTAAGCAATTTCTTAACAAAAATAATGTAGTCGTTTGTAAGGCAATGTTCTTTTTTATTAATACGTTTTACATTCAAATTTTTTAACCTGTTGCTGCTGTAGTCGCATTTGTAGTGGCTGTTCCATTAGTTGGTCGTCCACCGCCACCACCATTACAACGTCGTTTACGTTCAGCAACTTGAGCTGCACTGAATAGTCCTTTAAATCCATCGACTGCAGGTGGGGCTTCAAATGCAAAGGGTGCCAAAGACTACAAAAGAAATTTCAAAATGTTTAATTCAAAATCTCGTTTTCTAAAAAAGAGCTTCATATTCCAGTTTATTAGTAAGAAGCTAATACTGTCCTTCAAACTTACCATAAATCCAAATACGATATAAAATATCAATACAAAAACTGTGAATACTTTCATTTTGTTAATTTTTTTGGTTCACCTTTTAGATTCTGATGTTCTACTATTACGTGCTCTCAGTTAGCAGTTGGTTTTTATAGTAAAATGTTTGTCAAAATATCTAGTTTATTTGTGAAAATTAGCTGCAAAAAGCCAAATTTGAAATTAAAGTTACAGTCCAACAAAGCATTTAAAAATAAATGCTATGATTATGGTAATTTTGCATTCACGCGCTTTGTGAAATTATTTTAAATTTGGCATATGATACACTTGACTCAATCAAATCATTAGTTTTTGCAAAACTTTTTTGCTTTGATTATCAGCTCGTGTCTGCAAACATTCAGTAATTTTGGACACTTATTTTAATTAATTGCATTTTTCTTTTTTCAAATTCTGAAGTTTGAAAAATATTTAGGTTTTTTTCTTTGAATTTGGGTTTCGTTTCACCAAAACTGATTGACTTATAATTTTGCGTTTAGTAGTTCAAGTTCAAAGATTTCCGATACAGAAGCAATTTCTAATCAAACTCAAAAAAAATTTTAATAAGTGGGTTTACAAGGTCAAGGAATACTAATTTCATTCCTTGCCGGAAAACCTAGCAAGCTAATTGCATGGAATTTGGTCACAGCTTCAAAAAAGCTTCTTGGAATTGAAAATGGCCAAGATCAGTTAAATGACATATGTATGTCAGCAAAATATGTGACCAATCTTTCAACTTTACTCAACATTTTCTATATTCATACATATATGTGATTTTTTCAGCCTCTCAACAGTTTTTTTTTTAACTTTTTTCAACATTTTCCATATCTTTTCAACTTTTTCAGCCCCATTCAACTCATTGTTTGGTCTCTTTCAATCACTTTAATCAATTTTTTTCAATATTTTTTCGCCATCTTCAATTTATTTTGTCTTCGTCGTTTTTATAATATCCTTAACAGTTTTTAACAATTTGATTTATCTGTCAACATTTTTAGACTATTTCAACCTTTTTCAACTTTTTTCATCAGATCACACATTTTTTAAATTTTTTCAGTGATTTTCAACTCTTTCAAAATTTAACAACTTTTTCGAGTTTTTCAACCTCATTTAACTTTTTGCAACATTTTCAATATTTTTTTTCGATTTATTCGATCCTTTTGAGCTGTTTTAATATTTTTCAATCTCTTTCATTTTTTCCGACATTTTCCATTTTTGTCGACTATTTCGACATTTTTTTAAATTTTTTCGGCTGATTCAATATTCTTAAAAATTTTGCGTCATTTTCAATATTTTCCATATTTTGTAGACTTTCTCAACCCTTTTAACATTTTCCTTACATTTTTAACTTTTTAACTGATTTATTTTCAGGCTTCTTCAAACTTTCAAAGTTTTCGACTTTTTTCGATTTTTTCAACATCTTTCAATTTTATTTAATATTTTTTTGACTTATTCAACTTCTTTCAAATTTTTCCTCACTTATTTTAATCATAAGATCAAAACTTAAAACAGAACAATGACCGGTCTCCTGGAATTTTTAAGTAATGAATCCAAATTTCACACAAACACAAAAAATGGTTCGGCCAAGCATCAAGCAAAAAGTTTCAAAATCTTAATGAGGACGTGGCACCTCCCACATAAGCGTATGCTACGGTGCCGGTGCCCTGACATAACCCCCACGGACATAGTCCCCATTTTTGGTATGGGGATTATGACCGCAAAATTTTTGGACATAGTCCCCATAAAATAACGGACATTATACCCAAAGCTAGGATCATTCTATAATAACACCTAGTTTGCTAGCCACAGTAGGGGTAAATGGGCGGCCTTCGGCCGCATCTCAGGACTTAAAACTCCAAAAAATCCAACATCGGCTTCGCGGTACAGTAATTTTACATAAGAGAATTTAGTTTTTTGGACATAACCTCCATGGGGACTAAGTCCGAAAAAATTTTCGGGCATAATCCCCATACCAAAAATGGGGATAATGTCAGTGGGGGCTATGTCCGGGCACCGTATGCTATACAGAGTTTTATTCCTTGTCATATTCGGAATTTGCTCCTTAACATTTTGGTAACCCAGTAGGTGCCTCAGAAAATACACTGCACGCCACTTGAATAGGGCCACATATTTTTTATTGGATTTCTTCTGATTTTTTTTCTTGTAGATGTTTTGAACATATTTTTTTATTCTAATTTCGTAAATATGTATATCGTTTACGAATTCATAGAAAAAAAAGTGTACCTCGTAGAGTACCGTTAGCTGTTTGTTTTACTTTGTTGTTATGAGGTACAAAAAAATGCGTTTTTATTTGCGCCACTTGAATGGGGCCACTTAAGAAAATATAGAAAAAAAAAATGTTATCTGATGTTTTTTTTTGAAAATTTGTTTAAATTTAAGAAATTCAAACTATTAGTAGTGTGTAGAGCCTCTTTTCTTAAAAATCCGTTCAAAAATACGGTTATGCATTGCATCGTAGAGTGACTCTAAATAATTCCAAGAAATTGTTGCCCATGGCTTGAACTAGTGATTTTTTGTCTTCAAACTGCCTTCCGTTTTCATAAACTATTCTAACCAACCATCCCCAGATGCTTTCCATGATGTTCGTATCGCGCAAATGCGGCGGCCATGCCAAAACTTGAATATTTTGGTGTTGAATCCAGGCTTTAACGGTTTTTGCTGTATGTTTTGGAGCATTATCTTGCTAATAAGTCAATGGAATTTGTTCAAATCTTCTTTGAAATTGTGGGAATGCACTTAACAGAATGGATTTGTCGCAGTTTGCTGTCATTTTTGAGTTTAAAAACACCAAATCCATTGTTGCATAATATGAAATAGCCCCCCATGCTATTACGCCACTTTCTTGCTGTGATCTCTACCCAAAATGACTTCTTCTTTTCTTAAGTCGTGAAAATAATGGATGTAACCATCAGGGCCATGTTTGGAAGATTTTTTGGGTAGACATCACAGCAAGAAATTACTGAAGCGCAAAACTTTATTTGCTGATATGTTTCTGTAGACGTTGCGTATCGAAGTCAAGCTGCCTGGGAATAAGTTATTTTTTGCTTATTACTAAAATAGCAAATTTTTCCGAAAAGTGATCAGTCATGGTAGTGACAGAATTTTACGAAAATAATATTAAGTACTGACGAAAATTGACATTTATTTCCGGAAAAATATATAACGTCTAGGGGTCGATGACTTTTTGATTGATCTGGTGCTCCATACAATTTTCGTAGGCTGATCGAGGAAAAGCCTTAAACTTTTTCAGCGAAAATGCTTTTACTGCGCATTCTTTGAAGTGCCATATTTATTTTATTTAACAATTCCGGATACTTTATACACAGTATACTAAACTCATGAGGATGCATACTGTATTAAGATCGTCTGATTTGACACCACTTTCTTGTGGCAAGAGGTGAAATTTCTTTATGCGGGTAAGTTAGCAACGAGTACCTCTAGAGAATCCAATATAATTCAAGTAATTTCCGGCATAGCGTTCCAATTGCTTTAGCCGAAAGTGTCAACTTAAAAATGCGCTTTGTGGTAACTAACCGTGTCGAACACAGGTTTGAAAAATTTTCAAATACTAAGCTTCATTGAATGATCAGCTGGTCTAAACAAATACGTTTTTATTAAATTAAAAGTCTAAAACAATTTAAAAGTGTACTATTGCATGATACTTTATTTTATTATTAATTTTTTTTTTTTTTTTTTATTTTTTTTTTAATTTAATCCATCACAAAAAGGTCATAACGTTTGTTAATTTTTAAGCTGCTGGTGATGCCGTGGTCGATACCGTGCCATTGTTTGGCTTCTGATGTTTACCACCACCACGATGTCCAACTGCAAAGATATTTTGGAATGGACGTCCAGCACCAGAGTTCAAGCGTTTAACATCATTCGGAATTTTATCTTGAGCAAAAGACTTTTGAGCCTGAAATAAATTAATGAAGAAAGAGTTCGCTGAACTTTTTTTATGCTTACCAAAATACCCAAAATGGTAAAAATAACGACAGCAAAAATCAATTGCAGTTTCATTTTGTCGGAGATAATGTAATGTAAGTAAATGCAAACAAATCAACTTTGGAACTACAACAATATGATGGTAAGATAGCGCTTTTTATAATAAAATTGTTGTGAAATAGTCGCAATATATAACGACTATTAAAAATAACAAACAACCCTAATATTGTTGTTTTATGATGTCAAATTATTTGTTTATTTTAATTCAAATTTCATCATTAAAGAATCTGTGAAAAATTGCTTCATCATGACATGTTAATTTGGTCATTTCAATTAGATAGATCGTTAATTTTGTTCACTGGATGTGAAAACTTTAAGTGTGGGACAAATTACTACAGATAAACAATGTTGTTTTTGGTTTATATGGAGAGCTACTTCATTGTTATCATAATGCTCGAATATAAATGAGACGTGGGTGATCAAAATGTAACATATCCACTATTAATTAGAGAAGAAGCTTAAAATGGCGTAAACAGAATCTTTAGGGGGGAATTATATTACTCGCTCGAAAACATTTGTGTTCCATTCCATACCTCGCTAATCCGCAACATATTGTTGAACACACCTCGCTTATCTCAAGAATCGGTGACATCACATGCCTCGAATACACATGACTCTCTCACTCTAAATGAAATTACTCTATTAGTTACTTACATGTGACAATTATTTAATAATTTTTATAACAAATTTAATTACAACAATGAAACAATGAAATGTTGAAATGAAATGAAACAAAATGAAATGACATGCAATGCAAAAATAATAAAATTTACTGGCATTTGACAGTAAACGAGCGGCTAACGAAAGTCAAAAAGTAAATGACATTTGCTTATTACCAACACATTTATCTGAGTGTGAGTGTGAGTGCGCATTTGGGCGTTGACCACACCTATTCCACCTATTTTAATATCATTCGCACGCATTCATAAGCGTAGTGACATTCAACGCACAATTTGTAAACGCAGTCGCGTAATTTTGAGTGTCATTATAATTGAGCGTTATGACACGCACAGGAATCCACAATACATTCGTATGGTTTGACGACTGTCCTTGGCTGTCATATCCTTTTTAGCTGTGCTCTTCTACTGTTGCATACTCGCGTAGCCGCAGTATATCCACAAAATATGACAACTAACTAGATAGCGATTAATTGTCAAGTTGCACGCATTTTTAAATACCTTCCACCTACGCGCTTCTTCGATGGACGCCTTTTTCATGTTGCTGTTTTCGTTGGGTCGGTGTGTCCAATAGCAGGACATACGGAAGGAATGCGTTTATTAATTTTGTTGTTTGCTCTTTTTTAATCGGATAAAATTCATAATTATTGTTATTACAGTGAGTTGGGTAACCGCAGAGTGTGAATTGTGTGCTTAATATGTTAACCCATTATGAGCTGTTGTGTCCACAAAGTGACATTTAAATTATATTTGTATTGAAATTATAGAATTGTTTGCAGTTGTATTGAAGTGTTGGCAGAAGTGTTTTTGGTTTTCTTGTCTTTGTTCCGGGGCACTCATAACACATCCTGCTGTATTTTGATTGCCTTATTTTGTAGTTCCTCAAACGTTCCTTAGGAGATTCTACTTATTATTATGTGAAATTTCCCATTCAATGAAGTGGGGTGTTACATACCCCAGCTGTGTTTTCCAATGTGCTTTTCTTCCAACGTGTAGGATGTTTTACCTTCAACTACTAAGAGCGTGATGGCAAAATTTTTTAGAAGGAGAAATTTGTCTCTGTTTGTAATAACGTATGGCTTATCGCACCCCACCGCATAGACGAGGGGTTATTGCATTATTTTGTACGAAATGGAAGATTTTAAAGTTTTTGAACATTTTATTTTCCAAAATTCTTAAACACTGTTAGAATTGTCAATTTTTCGTTAGTCATAGGATTGTATCGAGGTTCCATTTTATCAAGATAATGCAATCCTAAATAGTTTTTTAAGATTTTTAATGAGCAAGAATTTCAAGCCATTTAGGTTATGCAGGCCTGTTCTGATTCCGTTTCGGATCTGTTTCAGAAACTGAATTGAAATTCGAAGTTTGTTCCGGATCATTGAAAATGGAATATTCGTCAAATTATCGGAACTATAACAGCTCAAGTTTGAAGTTAAAAAAAAACTCCAAAGCAAATTTTGACTATTAAATTTAGAGGAACTATTGATTATCAGCTTCGGACTGCAATTCTACTTCCACACTAAATCTAAAGCAGAACAGGTCTGATAGCCTAAAATTTCACCAAAACTCTTATACAATAACTTTTATTATACAAAATATATCAGTATTTTTGCATTGAAATCATTTGACTTTAGGCAACGACTTTATTTCACCTTTGGATTGGTTGGCCAGAACCCATTTATCCTATATATTTATCCTATATATTCTTATACTTTATTAATTCCTCGGCTTTTCATCATATTAATTTACGATATTTCGGAGAAAATAAAAGGTATCGATATAGCTTAAAGTGTGTTTTGAAGAGAAAGCGTAGTTCTTTTGGACCCCATTAATGATCTTATCAAAAAATTACCTTTCGATGTATTAAAACCTGAAAACCGTGATTTTCGTACTTTCTTGAAAACCGAAACCATCAGAGAAATTCTGACCTCGGATACGAGTTTAGCGCGTCCATAACGGATCCCACAACTACAAAAATTATGTGTCCATTTCTTGAAGTAAAGTGGAGCCAAATAAACTATGCTACGGCCACCGCTGATGTAGTGCTCAGGCTCCAAAAAATAAGTCTCACATTCAGTTAAAAGTTTTTAATAAATTTATCAACAATGTTTCACATGTTTATATAAAAAAAATAAACGGTACACAATGGCTTAAGTGTTGCGTGAAATATTCTATTAGGCAAATGATCGGGATCAGCATTTTGCTTGAATATTTACTACTTTTATTATATGGACAAACAACGTTGCATTAAATTATGTAATTAAAATTCCGCTCCTTTATTTCGAATATTTATTATAACGATTGACAGAGATAAGCAATTAGGCTGATATGTAGTGAAAACGATGCCAGAGTACAATGATAAAACTTAAATCTTAACATTTCATTTGGTATATTTAACGTAAAATGCATATGCACTGTAGATTTTGTTGCTTTTATTTCTTTTCTTTTGAATTCATTAGAGTGTCCTGCTGCATTTGATTTCTTACCTCGGTATAATTAAAGTTCTTTTTCGCCTTGGCGCAAGCTAGAGTAATAACAAGTACAAATATAAGGATTAAGCTTTAAGTGTATAAGTCTGCTAACGTGTGTACTAGCCACAGATAGATTTAGACTAGGAATAATAGGAAGAATTATGAAAAAAAAACAACAAAACCTACCCTCTTCGTTAATCGGAGGCAGAGCATTTTCTGTTGCACGCGTTCGGCGACTTTTAGCGTTTAAATTAATTTCCGTAAAGTCGGGGTGATGCGCTGATATTTTGACTAGGCCACCCTTGGAAAATAGAAACAAAATTGAAGTAAGAGCAATTAATTTTTTCGATCTCGATTTTACACTTACCGATTTCCGAAGAGGATTCAAAGCTTTTCCTCCCTAGAAAAATGTTTAGGAGTATATAAATTTATGATTTGTGCAAAGACTTGTTAGAGAAACTTACACATTTGAAGAGTTTTGTTGGTGATGATAGATCCTTTGTTAAGAAAGCAACCGTTTTAATTTTTTGTTCACTATGAAGTAATTCGTTACTTACCAATGAGTTTCCCTCTATTTCCACTTGCTTGATCACAAGTAAAATTGCTAAACTTAAATGAAATAACTTCATTTTACCACCGATAACTTTAAACTCAACGTTTAAACAGTGGTTCTATTTATAAATTACCTTTATCAGGCTTAAAACTGAATAACGTTTAAATATATGAAATATTGTCACGTTTTTAATATAAATCGTGACCCACCACTTAAATATATTAAAAATATAAATGCATACAAGATTGTTAGTTATTTCAAAAATTTAACATTTTCTGAAGTGTCAGACGGATTTGAAATTCACAACTTGATAGCAGCTTTTTCGAAATCGAAATTGCTTGAATTTGTGTGAAGCTAGCTAGTGCTGCGGAGGTCCTTTTTAAAGCTAACTTTTTGATAAAGGAACCACTGAGCGTCTAATATAAAAATGACACTTTTAAGAGAATTAAAAACGTTACATATTAAGAAATGATTTTGATTTAGGCTTTTTTTTTCCTATAACGCCTATCATAACCCTAGATAGCTAACCTTCGTCATTTTGACGAACAGCAGTCAGATATTCATATCTATCACTCTAACTATCTCGCGTAGCTACATGTACTCTCATGTACATTTCGCCATTGTCGCCGAAAGCTTGCTTGTGGTGATAGTGCGCAGTCCGTGAATACTTTGATATTAAGATCAATTTGACGAATGGTTAGCTTTTGTGTAAGTTTTTTTTGCTACACGTTTATGATGCGTTTAAAATTATTTATGTTTGAGTCAAGATACCGAAATTTGACATATTTCATTAGACGCGTATTATCTTAAGCTATCCGATGCTTTAGGAATCGAGAATATTCATTTTTTTTGAGGTACCGCTTTTCCGCTTTTAAGGACGGAATAACTCTATTACTTGAGCCATAATTGTTCGATTTGAAATTTAGAATAATAAGGGGATTTTATTATATTAAAAATTAATATTGTTGTTTGCATACTTCGATGTTCTAGAGCAGGGGTCGACAGCGCCTAACTCTTTCCACTCTTTGCACTCTTTTACAACAACTTCGTATTGTTGTATTTCGCCGAATCGTTGACAGGCGCAACTGCACCAAAACAATTCAACCCTTGCGTGTTGTTGCTTTGTTTGTCATTGTTGGTAAATACGTAGCACTTGCGACTGCGCAGAATTCTTGCCATGCTTTGTTTGTTGTTGGTAATTTTTGTTTGTTGTTGATAATTTTGCGTTGTGTTTCGTCACCAGCTATTTTTAAATATAAATTAATTTGTGTGGATGCATTGAAAGGTGCGCTGCCGAGTGCGCGTTGTTGCTTTTATGTTTATAAATTCTTATGGTACCGTATCCAACAATTTGTTGTTGTTGTTGGTTTTTTGTTGTAATTGTTGTTGCAATCTCGAAATAAAATCCTTGTCGACCCCTGTTCTAGAGCAGCGGTGGGCTCAAAAATCTAACAAAAGAGCAAAACAACAACATCAAGCAACAACAAACGAAATTTTAAAGTTTTTTTCACTTGCATTTCCAAAATTGCCACTAGCAGAAAAAAAAAAACAAATTACACTACAAACAAAAACAATTGCTACATTAGTCAAGACACAATGCGGCGCCGTCATTTATGCCTTTGTGTTTTGTTTTTGTTTTCATTTGAACTCAAGTCAACGCTGTGCCTCGATAGCGTTGAAATTCTGCGAATTTTGTGCCTCGATAGCGTTGATATTCAGCGAATTTTTTTCGCTTGCTTGTGCGTCGAATAACGGTTAGAGCAATGTGAGCAAATAGAGCCACTATGTGCCCTTCACTGTTTTAGAGCAAGGGTCGACAAGGATTTTATTTCAAGAGTGCAACAACAAAAAACCAACAACAACAACAAATCGTTGGATACGGTACCATAAGGATTTATTAACATATAAAAGCAACAACGCGCTTGCCGGTAGCGCACCCGGCAGCGCACCAGTTCGCAAAATTACCAACAACAAACAAAAATTACCAACAACAAACAAAGCATAGCAAGAATTGTGCGCAGTCGCAAGCGCTACGTATTTACCAACAACGACATGCAAAGCAACAACACGCTAGGGTTGAATTGTTTTGGTGCAGTTGCGTCAGTCAACGATTCGTCGAATTACAACAATACGAAGTTGTTGTAGAAGAGTGCAAAGAGTGGAAAGAGTTAGGCGCTGTCGACCCCTGTTCTAGAGCATTACAAACATATGTAAATAAAACAAATAAATCGATAACGAAATCGCCACAAATAGAAGGCATTATTATATTACTAGTAGAAACTTGTGTAACATAATATTATGCTTAGTAGCATAAATTTTCTAACAGAAACTAAATCTTAATCAAAACATCAAGGAAAAATCAAAAATATTAAAATCTTGTGGGATACATAAAGAAGTTTATTTTTCAAATGAAAATATTACAACATATAAGTTTTTCCGACATTGAGTGCATGCATACATATAGTTCAGCTCGGCATTTTAACTCATAAATTCATCAAGAGATGTGGATCCATCGTTAAATGCATCCATAGCATTATCTGGAAGATTAAGTTACATAATTAAATGCTTATAAAATATATGGATACCCAGTAAAGCCATAAATTCTGTACCAACATTTTAAGTACATGAACATAATATTCGATTGACATCACTACTGATAAGTTTTGGACTCTTCTATATCGATTTCATAATTTTTCTCATGTTCAAATATAATCGCTTATTCAAGCAATTCTGAGTCCTATTAAATTTCATATTAAAACTGGGCCTCAGTGATTCAATATGAACAATAGAAAGAGTATGAAATCGATCGCTGTATCATACATCTCAAAAAATCAAAGGCCAATAGAACAAAATGAGGGTAATTTTTGAATTCGAAGAACCCAAAGCACCCTCGAACATATTCTCAAAATGCCTGATGCCTCCATAATAAATTCCGAAATTGGTGTTTTTCAAATGGTGCTAGTTGGTGGGCGAAAAGTTCCATTAGAAACTGTTTTTGTATAGCAATATTAAAAACCACAAAATTTTCTGACTTTGATACTGAATTTATGACAATACTTGGCACATAACTACTTAAAAAATCTAAAACATACCGTTGCCACTCATAGTCAATATCGATTTTGTAAAAGCATTAATCACATGTTCCAACTCCCTGTACTTTTCCATTTCTTCAGGCATCGGTATGGCAACCTTTGAGAGTTTTATAAAATCCAAAAATTTATTAGACCTTATGTTCCAAAATGATAGAAATTATCTGTACTTACGACAATAGCGATGACAATAGCAAAAATTAAAACAATTGTTGTTAAGTTAAACATTTTTATTGTTTGCAAAATTCTGTAGTTTTTAACGTTCTGCAAAGTTTTTCACGAATTCACTGAATATGGTCGATCACAATAGCTCTTTTATACACTTTGATATTTAATGACTTTGGGTAATTAACATCAACATCAGCAAAAACAAATTGAACAAATAATTTGCTTATGATTGAACTTTTCGATAGTGGAGTTTTTAAAAAATAATTTTTCGGCTCATTAGCCGAAATAAACTGTACAACTCTGCACAGTTAAATGTTTTTTTGACTAAAAGTTTGATTCATATAGTTTTTAAGTCAAAATAACATTGTCATAAAATATTCGAGACTAAATTTTTGCTTATGAAATTACTTATGAGGAGTAGCCGATTAAAAAAAATCATTTACTTTTTTCCTCTTTTTTAAAAAGAGCTGCTTTTATTTAAATAAATCCGTGAATAATTCGTCATGTGTTGCTTCAATTTGATCCTCTACTCTTCATAAGTTTATCAAACCAAAATCGCTTAATTTATAATGAATTTCAATAGAAAATTTACTAACGGGTGATTTATTTAGAAGCACTGCCATCAATACAGATCTTATGAAAGATCACGCGTGTTTCATGTAAAACTTTCATATTATATTTGTTTAGTATTTTTTGACATTTTATCATAGAAAAACTTAGCCCAGCACTGCGTCTACAAATTATTCGTCGAAAATCAGCTTTCTACGAGAAAAGTTGCGTGCTCTTAAAGCAAGTTATGGTCCTCATAATCGACTATCGAACGCACAGTTCGCTATACCATCGAACACGATTTTCATTAATGCATAATACGCGACCAAAAAGACCACATCCTGCACATCGACCACATCGTGTACGCGATGATCGAAATGAATCGATTCGGCGCCGTTCTCAACAGTTTGGCTACTCGTTTGCAACAACTTGGCGTATTTTACGTAAGGCTCTTGGCTTATAATCATACAAAATTCTGCGACCGAAACGTCATCGTTTCAGACTTTGGGCTCTTGAAAAACTTCAAGAAGCTCCACTGATTGCAATCAAAACATTTTTCAACGATGAGCCTCATTTTTGGCTACGTTATTAAGCAAAATTGTCGTATTTGGACTGAAGTGCAACGCGAAAAAGCTTAATAGCTGCTACTACATCCAGAAAAAATAACGCTTTGGCGCGATTTATCGCCTTCGAATTTTCTTCAAAAATCAGGCTGACCGGACAATTTGCTGCATGAAATTGAAGGCCGTGATCTCGACGACATTAAGTTCTAACAAGACGGCATTATTTTCCACACAGCTTGTAAATCTATGACTTTATTGCGAGAACATTCGCCTACATCATCTGATACCATGCGAATAGATTATTTTCTTGAGTTCAAAATCTACATGGAACACCCGGTAACGATTGCAAATTTGGAATGCAAAATTACCCGCAAGATATGATAAATACAAGTCGAAATGCTCGATCGTGTTATCAAAGAATTGGAATCTCAGAATGGACTATGTTAGCCGCAGTTACGGCCAATATTTGAAAAAAATTATCTTTAAAAACTAAAGATAAAGATTGGTTCTTGCAAAAATTGGATCATATGGACGTAAGCGATATCTGGTTCCAACAAGATGGCGCGACATGCCACAAAGCTCATGCCACAATGGACATAATGAGAGAGCAATTTGAGGGCATGGTTATCTCTGACAGAGGCGACATGAGATCGTGCGATTGGACCCCATCAAATTTTTTCTTATGCTGTTTCTTTAAGTGGCAGGCTTATGCCAATAAACCACAAACGACCGCTGCCTTCAACATAACCCGTACCGAATCGCTCATATTCAGCCTGAATAATCGAAAATGCTACCACTCGGATGCGCGCCACCCAGCAAAGCAGCGGCGACCATTAGAACGAAGTCATACCTCATACATAATGTCATCGACAGCATAGGTCTTTCAAATAAAACAAAAAATTCATTGATATCTCATACACAACTGGTTTTATCAATTCAATTTTAACATCCACCTATCCATATTGAAAAACCCTTTAGTATTTTTGTCATGTGGTAGCACTTTCAAGGTTGTGGTGGTTTCAGTTTTCAGTTGACCAAAACATTTTTTTTAAAAAAAAAAGTCTGAAAAATTAAGTTGATAGTCACGCAGAGATAGGTCCAAAAATCTGGAATGAGGCATTCCCTAATGAGTGACTACAAAGGCATTGCAAATAAGTAGGAAATAAAAGGTTATATTTACTAACGAGGCAGAGAGAAATTTTTGAACGGTTTTTAAATATAACCAAAATCAAAATTAAATATTTGATTTTTAACAATTTGTGTCCGATTTTCAAGTAACAGTTTTTCTCAATCAGAAAGGGACCGATTACATAATTTTTCGAATAATTTTGCTACTTTTTATCATCTAAATTCTTTTTTTGTCGATGTACCTTTAAAGCAGTGGTGGGCATGGAAATCTAACAAAAGAGCTAAGCAACAACATCAAGCAACACAAACGAAATTTTAAAGTTTTTTTTACTTTCATTTTTAAAATACCATTAGCACAAAACAATCCAAATTACACTACAAACAAAAACAATTGCTACATTCGTTGAAACACAATGCGGCGCCGTCGCTTATGCCTTTGTGTGTTGTTTTTGTTTTCATTTGAACTCAAGTCAACGCTGTGCCTCGATAGCGTTGAAATTCTGCGAATTTTGTGCCTCGATAGCGTTGAAATTCTGCGAATTTTTTTTAGCTTCCTTGTGCGTCGAATAACGGTTAGAGCAATGTGAGCAAATAGAGCCACTAAGTGCCCTTCACTGGTCAAGACCATAGATGGGCACAAGTTTGCGGCGCCATCGCTTATGCCATTTTGTGTGGTTTTTGTTTTCAATTGAACCCAAGTCAACGCTGTCCCCCGATAGCATTGAAATTCTGCGAATTTTTTTCCGCTTGCTTGTTCGTTGAATAATGGTTCGGGCGGATAGGGACACAACGTGCCCACCACTGCTTTAAAGATATCAAACTGATTTTTGAAAACGTCTCGAATTTCCATGCACAGATATGTTAAGTACTGATTTTCTTAAATCCTAAGCTATTTTAGGTTTTGAACCCAAAAACGATAAATTCGTTCACAAAAAAGAATAAGCTCAGATCTAAATTTTAATCTTAATAATTTTTTTGTGATTTTGTTGTGGGTTCTCAGCACGGCAATACCAATTTTATGCATTTATTAGCACCAGACCCATACCGGCGCTAACGCACACTTCACTGCTTTCTCAACTGTAAAGTTAGCTACACTTGCCGTATGTGTAAGAGAAAATAAAACGACTAACAATCAGAGCGAAAGAGTTGGCAATAAAAAAATGACATAAACTGAAAATGAGAATAAAAATAAAAATAAAGGAGCCTCCTTACAAAAAAATATGAGGCAAAATAGAAGCGCGCTAATGAAAAAGCGTCATAATTCATCGCAGATTTTAAAATTCATATTAAAACACTCACACACACACACACACTTAAATATATGCATGTGTGCATGCCCACGCAGCGCTGACATCTCGAAAACTAAAAAGGATATCTTAAAAATTCTCTCTAGCGGAAGTAATAAATTTGCCAGTACAAATTTCTATTTGAAATTTTTGATTTCGGCGCGTTGTTCACTTAAGAGTGGCAGAGTGTGTGTGTGTGTATGTGTGTGGGACTTTATCTTTGTATGTGTTAATGTTTTTATGTTGTACCCAACATTTCTTTTGCTCTGCCACTTCGTTTTATGCTGGTTCTTCATTTTATGCCTCAGCTGTTAGCGAAGCACCTTTGTATGTATTAATATGCATTTTTATGTAAGTATTTGTGTGTATAGGTATTTCGCGCGCGTGTATGTGTGTGTTTTTTCACCATATGAAATGCTTATTTCTAGTTTTTATTTTAAAATATCAAACGATGCGCAATGATTTCCTATACGACAACGATTCCATGTTGATGAACACTTAATAATGCGAGCTTTTCAATTCAATTCAGAGCTTTTGCAAGTGTCATGTGATGAGCAAATATAAAATTTGTAATATATATGTGTACATAATATCCCAGTAAACATTTTTAATCACGGAAGAATCATATATCAATTTCGGAGACGATAGTTTCGATCATGAGCTGATAATCTGATGCCAGGTAATAGTTTGCACGGGATATACTGTTTGGAGTTAGCTACATACTTTCCAAAGCGATTCCCGTATGAAACATAAGGAAGCAGTTCAAGTGATTGCTGTTAAAGAGCAAAAACAAAAATTTTACTACGTCATCGGGCTCAGAATTACTGCCTTATTTTGTAAACGCGTCACTTCCGCCGATATTAAATTGTTATTTTTTAAGTCATTGTATAATTTATAAATGAAATGTTTGCACAAAAGTATATTTAACGAACATAAAATAAAAATCCAAACCTGTCAGATAACAAAAATGTATTATTGAACTATAATCCAATGAAATATGTGTGATCATACGTATAATCTTACAGAAGAGTCATTAAATAATCGAGCTTACTGTTCAGTACAGTGTGTGTCAACACAAAAAAAATAATCTAAATAATCTTCTCAAAAGTCACTGATGATTCCGCTTAGCAACGGATGAAAATAGTATGATTAGCTTACGTCTCTTTTTTTGATGAATAGATAAATCTTTGTTTTGCGTAATTTTTAGTGGTGTTGACACACACACACACACACGTAAGAATGCTTATGCTCGCTGGAAAAGATTTAAAGTTCCAAGTTTTTTTCAAAACATTCCAGGAACTTAGAAACAATGATTCTATGAAACTAAATTTAACAATTAAAGAAATAGGTATATACAAAAAAGAAAAAAGTCTTCACTCCCCTGACCCAGCTGAAGCCGACGAGTTCAATAAAAAGCCCACATGCCAATACCTACGGCTGACTCCACCGCATACTGTAATCATACTCCTGCTATAGATACCCCAATTTTTAGTTTCAATTGTATGGATCAGTTAGAAGTCTTAAGCTGTTTCATTTCAGTCAAATCGAACGCGGTTGGTCTTGATGGAATACACGCAACTTTTTTGAAAGCCTTATTGCCGAAGTTACTACCATATCTGACTCATATTTTTAACTGTGCTCTCACTTCTCCTTCTTTTCCAGACTGCTGGAAGTCTTCCAAAATTATACCTCAACCAAAGGATAGAGAAGAGTATCGACCAATTACCATTCAGCCATTTGTCTCTAAAGTTTTTGAGCGAATTCAGTATAATCAAATTATTAATTACATCTCCCGGTATTTGCTGATCAGTGAAGAGCAATCTGGACTCAGATCAAAAAGAAGTTATGTAACTGCTCTTATAGAAGTTTCTAAAGATATCCGTTTGACCCTTGTCTAACACTGTTAGACCACTCCTAGGCCTTTGACAGCGTTGATCACAACTTACTGTGTTGAAAGCTAAAACATCTATTTAACTTTTCTAATACCGCCGCAAAACTGATGAGCTCTTACTTATCGGATCGTAAGCAGGCAGTTTGCATCGGAGCAGCTCTTTCAAGTCTCCTTCCCACTTTGAGAGGTGTTCCTCAGGGCTCTATTTTGGGACCCTTACTCTTCTCATTGTACATTAACGATTTAACTAAAATCCCGGTACAATGTAAATTGCATTTGTATGCGGATGATATACAGGTATACTTTAGCACAAAACCTTCTGCATTGTCTGTAGGCATTTCAAACCTTTGTGCAGATCTCACCCTCATTGACAATTGAGCCGCTGAAAATGGGCTCCGTCTAAGTCCTGCCAAGTCTACATGTCTAGTTATACTTAAGAAGAAACTTGACATTGGTTTGTTTCAACGTATTAATGTTAATGGTTCCGAAATTAATTATGTTGAGACTGCAAAAAACTTAGGCATCACTTTTAACAGGACTTTGTCGTAGAATAATCACATAAATGTCACAATTGGTAAAGTGTACAGCATGTTGCGTATTTTATGGGCAGCACATTCCTTCACACCACTTATTAAATGATTGCTTTTAGCAAAAACGTATTTGATTCCCACACTACTATATGGCAGTGAAATTTTTGCCAATTGCGACAGTACTTGCAAAAACAAACTTAACGTGCTGTATAACAACATCGCAAGATATATATTTGGACTCAGACGTTCCGACCATATTTCGCGATTCTCTCATCAAATATTTCATATGTCACTTAATGCGCTATTATGTTACAAAACTCCTTTGCTTCTATATAAAATCATAACCAGTAAAACACCAGTGAAACAGTACAACAGGCTTAATTTCTCACGCTCTGTTCGAAATAACCATATAATTCCAGTTCGACATTTAACCTTAACTTCAGAACTTGAGTTTCTTATTCATGCGATAAGGCTTTCGAACTCTCTCCCCACAGATCTCTAAATAATAAGCAATGCATCGCTTTTTAAAATCAAGCTTTCCGCTCATCTTAGCTGAATAATATTTATTTATTATGCCTGGAAAACATGTTCAATGTGAAAAGTTTCCTCAAACATATCTGAATAAACATAATGTGATTTTTATATATTTACTTTATATATTAACTTTATTTATTTTATCTATTGTAATTTAAATATTAGTTTAATTCTGCATCAATACATTCTTTACGATCTGTCAGTAGTACATTAGCAATAAAACTTATTATCTTTTGTACTATTTTAACAAATAAATAAATACAAATACACAGCTCGGTCAAATATTTATATTTATTTATTATTTATTTATCTTACAAACATTTTTTAAGAGGTTTGCTTATTAATCACGCTGAAGTTTGATCGCATTTGACAATGTATGTGGAAAACTTGAAAATCTACAAAATGTTTGCTGGCATAAACAATACATATCGTATGATCTGACAGAAATTACATTTAGATTTTGTTGCATACTTTTTGTTGTTCAGCTTAATTCATTTTAGTTTTTTTAAACATTTTAGCTTGATCCTCTAAGTATGCAAACTTTTTTCATTTAACACATTGAACACTCTTTATGTTCTCTTAATTAAATAATAAAATAAGAATAGTAAGAAAATCCGGTTAAGAAAAAAAGGAAACTTCATTGATTTCCAAAATTAAGTCTGAGTTTTTACTGAAATAAAGGAGAAAATTAAAAATATTTTTAAAAATAAATATCTATCTGTTGTGTTTCTAAATAACCACCTCGAAGAAGGAAAGGAAGGCAGTTGAAGCCGCAAAACCAAACTCACTGTGAGATCCCAATGTTATTCTTCAATCCGCATACGAAAAACATATACATATATGGATGTATGGAGACTGAATTAAGCGCTAGCGTAGCTGTATTGGTAGCGGTGGAGCCTTCTTTCAAAGCGACAAAACTTAATCAATTTTGTTGAAAAAATAATTTGGTTCCGTTCTTTTTAACAATTCTCGATTGAGATTACTTAAAGAAAATTCATTTTCAGTCCAATACGAAACATAGCTAGCTGACCCTTAGAATTGTAAAAGTTTAATTAAAAACACGAGTACTGGACATGCACAAGGACTAATTTCAACTTTCCGCATCTATTGGTGATATACATTTTTTTTTGGAAAAAGAAGGTTCAAAACGGAATTCAAAAGAGTCTTAAACGAGTTATTGGTGGGTCTAATTATTATATATTTTATCTGCACGTCACCTCGTCAATTGTCCATCCCAAGATTTCCGCGGAACATAAGCGTTCTGCTGAACCTTAATGGGTGTTTCTCAACAATTTGGGAAGGTTTTATACAATTACTGCAAAACATTTAACGATCTTCTACTTCTACTATTTAGGTACGGACGAAGGACCATCTTTTTTCACATCGTACGATTGTAAGAGATGAGGTTCATTGCTTTAACATGGCCGGCTAACAAGTCTTGTCAGTTTAATGATAGTTACCAAGATTGACAGAATGGTAAGCCATGCTAATAAAAAGATTGGTAGAAAAATTAAAGTGTAAAATCACGAGACTTAAGAGATTAAGTGGGTAAAAATAAAAACTGTCAAAAAAAGTTGAAGAGTAAAAACAGCTGTTTGGCTCATCAACAAGGCGACGTTTAGAAGGTAAAATATTGCGTGAGGGTTTCATAGCTGTTTGGTTAATTTCTCTGAAGTTTTCTCTACCTTTCTTTTGAACGTTTATTTTTAAGAAATCGATTACTTTAATGTTTTATTTCAAATGTGATTCTCTATTGTGCCCTGTATATTCTCATGGAGCGTAAAGCTTCCAGAAAACTCTTCTAAATTGCACGATTTGTAGCGAATTCCTTAAACTCTCTCCAACATTAACCCGATTCACGCAATTCATGTTCGTTTCCATGATGAAACCGCGTGTTCTACTACTCCAATGCTAGCTGACTGACTTTAGTTGGTGGCTTAGTATGGAAATATTGTGCGCATATGGTCATGCCATCAAATTTTTTTCATCATACAATGATTCAATTGGACCAGTGTGCACCTTCAAAAAATTTTTATTTTTCTTAGATCTGTTGGTAATTTCAATTTTTAGTTATTTTTTTTATTAAATAAATGATAATTTTTGAGATATTTCGCTACAAAAATGCTCAAAAAAGTCAAAAATACAAAATTGTTTATAGGACTATCGACATATAGAATGCTTACCTTTCTGAAACTCGATCGCACCTCAGATTATTTATTTTCGCTTAAATTAGAAGTCAAATCAACTTATAATACATAAAAAACCAATTCGGTCGGTATGATCTAAAGACATATTTCTTTAATCAGAATTTCTATTACATTTCACAATTGCAATAAAACATTCAGCAGTTGTCATTAAATAATTTAACTAATTTTAGAATGTAGGAGCTTAGGTTCCAACTTGTCATTGTCTCAATGTCTTTTCATAGTACATACTGTACATATGTATGTATATATACTAACCTGACAAATGAACACTTGATTCAATTCCCCAAACGTGTCTATTCGCATATACGAGTTGATATTTATTAAACGTGGGTAATCCAAGTTTAAGACAATTGATAAAGATTTTCAAACTTGTGGGAGCGCAGAAATGAATAAAAGTAAATATACGGATCATTATTGCGACCAATTCAAATGTTTGTTTTTATTGTCACAAGCATCACTTAATCTTTTTGATAACAAAAAACATTTATAGTTAGAGATCTATAATAGATAGTCGTCTATGGCGAAAGCAAAAACATAGCAAAAAACATAGAATATTTTTAATAAAAACGTGCACAGCGAAAGAAGGAAATGCGTATTTCTCTTGAGGTACAGAGCTAATGCAAAAACACCGTTTGACACCGCCAACAAATGAGACAGCGAATTAGGGTGGTAGAAAAAAAACATTAGGTTGTAAATAGTATGTGGTATAAAAACACGCTTTGCGAAAAGCTCTGACTAACTGGTTGTGGTCTGGAAGGTTTAATTCACTTAGACGTCTAGTATTGAAATATAATATTAGAACATTTTAAGTTGGAAAGTTTGAAAAAAGGAAAGAGATTCAAAAGTCTAAAATGTTGAAAATAGGGAAAAATAATTAAAAAAATGTTGTACAAGGCGGAAAATTTTTGAAAATATTGAATCAGCCGAAAAAAATTTATATATGCCGAAAAATTGAAAAATGATGGAAAACTGAGAGAGGTTGAAAATGTATAAAAAGTTGAAAAAGACTGAAAAGTATTGAAAATGTTGAAAAAAGTTGAAGTGGTCGAAAAACTCGAAAAAATTGATATATGTAGAAACAGTTGAAAATCGCTGAAAAAGTTTAAAAAAAATGTTATATAATAATGGAAAATGTGAAAAAAGTTGAATGTGTCTATAAATGTTGAAAGATACCGAAAAAGTCAAAAAAATATGTAAAATGTTGAATAAAAGAGAAAGAAGTTGAAAATATCAAATAGAAGTTGATAAGTTCAAAGAATTTGGAAAATGTTGAAAAAAGTTGGAAAGAAATGAAAAATTCGAAATATGAAACGCCCACTTTTCCCATTCCGCCTATTTTTAGTTCAATTAAATACATTGGTGATCACTATCCACATACCAAATTTTATCACAATGCTTGTATAATTCGCGTTATATGCGGTAATAAGTTATAAAATTTAGGGCGGTGACACACCCACTGGTACAATTCCGCCCGATATTAATCCAGGAATAGCTTTTTTATTAAAAACATTCTTACATCAAATTTTGGTATGATTGATGACATGGCTTACTAGATATGTTACTTAAAGCATTTTACTTGTATTGGAGGTGCCACGCCCATTGGTGCTGTTTTGCCGACTTTTGATTCAAATATACCATAAAGAATTGCATTACATTAAATTTAATATCAATTGCTGCCATAGTTCACTGAATATAGCGCATACAACTTTGTAATAATATGGGAGTTGCCACTTCCACTGATGCAATCCCGAAAAATTATATTTAATTCCAAAGCTTATAGTAATTGATACCTCTACACTTAATTTTATGAACATTCAACATTTTATTCTTGTGTGGGAGGTGCCACTCCCACTGATATTTTGCGCCCTTTTTTTGTTATAAGGTACCTTATTATGTTTCAAACTGATTACGTTTTCAGTATCTGCTTATAGTTAGTTCGTTAGTTAGTTAGATAGCCATAACAACCCGTTGTCAGGTTACGGCCGACCTCATTAGCTCTCGCCAGGCGTCTCTCCAATCATTAATGCCAAGCGTGGCTAGGGCTTCCTCAGCTTGGTCTCCCTCTTCGTCGTTGACCGGTGACCTTCCCTTCGAATACCTTTTTCGCTGGAGCATCTTTATCCATACGATGGACATGACCCAGCGAGCGTAGTCGCTATGTCAATGTCAGCGCAGAGCTCATACAGCTCGTGGTTCATTCGAATGCGATAGTCGTCGCCAACTCGAACAGGGCCAAAGATTTTGCGGAGAACTTTCCTCTCGAACACCCCAAGAGCGGCTGCGTCTGTTGTCGAAACCACCCATGCCTCAGCGCCATAAAGAAGCACAGATAGAATGAGCGTCTTGTAGAGTGTTAGCTTTGTCGATCGAGAGAGAGCTCTGCAACGTAATTGCTTACTGAGACGTAGTAGCACCTATTAGCAATTATTATTCTTCGCTTAATCTCCAGACTGACATCATTGTTGCTGGATACGGCAGTGCCAAGGTAAATGAATTCCTTGACAACTTCTAATTTACAGTTGCCCGCTGTAACATGAGAGTCTAGATCCCGTGCTCTCTTGTTGTTGTTAGTAGACATTATGTATTTCGTCTTGACCTCGTTTACCGTCAAACCCTCTTTGGCTGATTCTTTTTCAATAGCAGTGAAAGCAGCAGTAACATCTCTCTTACTCCGACCGATAATATCAATATCATCAGCGTACGCAAGGAGCTGAACACCTTTGATGCACACCGGCTTTTCGTACGATCCCCTCCATAATGAAATTGAAGTGATCACACGAGAGCGGGTCGCCTTGTCTGAAACCTCGCTCGGTATTAAAAGTTCCGGAGAGGTCATTCCCTACCTTGACGGAGCTACACGTATTGCTCAACGTCATCCAGCAGAGCCTTATCAACTTTGCAGGTATACCGAACTCAGACATTGTAGGGTATAGGCAATCCCGCACTGGGCTATCGAACGCAGCTTTATAATCGACGAAGAGATGGTGAGTGTCGATTTGATATTCATGGGTTTTCTCCAGGATTTGGCGTAGTGTAAAAATCTGGTCTATGGTGGATTTACCAGGTCTAAAGTCACACTGATAGGATCCGATCAGTGTTTCTGTATACGGCTTCAATCTTTCACACAATACGCTCGAGAGAATCTTATATGCGATGGAAATTAGACTGATACCCCTGTAGTTGGCGCAGATTGTCGGGTCTCCTTTCTTTATTAAGTATTAAGTATCTGCTTATAGAATTGATAATTTTCAGAATGAATTTCTAGACGTTCGAAGGAAGTGTTTGGCAATGTTCAATCACATTAAGCAGAACTTTTTGAGTCCTTTCAAAACTGTGTATGAAACTTGAATCCAAAGAACACATCAAAGGCAAAGGAGCAGTCGACGCAGGGGAACAATCTGTTGGATAATCGAGACCGAAGAAGGCCAAGACGGATTTGTCAGCTGAAAAGGTGATGGCGACTGTTTTTGGGATACGCGTAGCAAAGTTCACATTGATTATGTTGAAAAGGGTAGAACGATCAATGGACAATTTGAAGCACATGGCGAAGAAAAAAGTTATTTTCTTCCACGATAATGCACCGGCGCACAAGATCACACTCGTCGTGGCAAAATTGTACGAATTGGTGATTATTATCATTTTCCAAACTTGGTGGAAAAAGAAGTTGCATTTTGAGGATCTCGACATATCGTATTATGCGGAGATCATCAAACATCTGAAGTATGAAGTGCATTGAGCTAAAATAATTATATGTCAAGAAATAAATTGTGATTTACCAGAAAAAACGCTGTTTTCTTGTTTTTAGCCCGACTATTTTTCAACCCACACTCGTAACCAGATTTTGCTACATCGGACGCTTTGGTTATCTTTTAGTTATATTAAATAAATAATTTAGTTCAAAAGGCACGTCTCAGGTATGTAGGTCGGGTAGGAAAGCAAATTTGTTTTTTTTTTATTACACCTTACTGCACGCTCTGTGTAAATTACGTTCAATTTGTGGATCACACTTCAAATTGTGAGCGAGTGTAAAGCGTTACGAGTGCTTTATAAAAAAATAAAAAATGCAAATTTATTAAAATAATCGTAATAGTCTACTAAAATAATCAACATAAGCAAAACAGTTAGACAAATCGTAATAAGAAGATTCGAATCTCATTTGACTAATTCAGTTACTCTGAGACTGTGAACGGTAGACGGTCGTGTGAGCGCCAGCAGCAGCGGAACAAAGTTTAAAATTGCAAGGAGTTTCCAAAACGGACAAAAAGGATATTCGTCAAAGTGTTAAGAAAAATAAAAATATCAAGTGTGAGAGCCACCAGTGATTTAAATATCCTTTTTAAGGACTGCTGATCGATCGTGTCGCGGATCATTTTAATTTTCTTGTGTTTTTGTCAATTTAATTCCTTTAAAGAAAAAAAATCTTAATAAAATGATGAATGTTGATGAAGTACGCGAACGTTTGCAACGTTTCGGTTGGCCTGATTATATCGTTTTTATAATTATGCTGGCCAGTTGTGCGTGCATCGGCGTGTACTTTGCGCTACAAATGCGTCGTGAAGCAAAGGCGCGTAAGAATGTTAGCAATGTGGATGCTGAAGACTCGTATCTAGTTGGCGGTAGAAAAATGACAATATTTCCAATAACAATGTCGCTTATATCAAGGTGAGCAGGCAGAATGTGGATTCCAAAATATGCAATGGAAATTAATTTAAAAATGTAATTGTGTAGTAAAACAAAACCGCATATTTAAAGGACAAGATTGAGGATCAAGGATTGTAGACAAAATAATCTATGCTACTTAAAAATCCTTACTTGGTGCTGAATTGAATGCTTATCTCATGTGCATTTTTTAAAAATACGAAATATTTTACTGAGTAAATCATTTTTTTAGTATATATGTATTTTCCTAATGTTTCAAATTAATCATCATATCAAATTCTCCAAGACATTTCTTGAGCATAATTCGAAATAAATGACACTGACATGCAAATTGAAAACTCTTATTAAAACGCTATCCCAACACTTCAATTATTCAAAAATTGTTCTTTGTTCGGTCGTACTTTGCAGCATGCTGCTCTACAGCTAATCAAGTTATCACAAGCGTTGAGTTTAGTTTATTTTTTTTTTTTTTGCACTTTAGAGCAATTTATTAATTAAACACAACAATTTGTGTTTCAGCTGAAAGAGGAAACTGTTTCAACATTACCGAGACATGCGTTGATTGTATCTTCAAACGTGTCACTCTTTTTCATACAATACCACTCGAATTTCTATAGTGATTTAGTTATATATAGCACAGAAAAGCCATGATGACATTATGCCACACATTGTAATCATTCTGATATTAATGCCGACCTTTATTTGTGCCAACATTTGAAAAAGTTTTACGCGCAACAAAAATTGACTTATGCAAAAAATAGAAAAAAATTACAACCTTGTAATTTTTACATACGTCCAATTTCAAATTTAGCACATAAATAGTGCACAGCGCTTATTTATAAATAAAACTTCCCAAAAATTGAAGCTTAAGTTTATAGAGACACAGAATATCGAATTGACCTTTACATTCAATTTCAAATTGAGTTTACTAAAAAAAAGTGAGTTATCTGCTTATGCAATTAGGCCCATCGTTTAATCGTGACTGAAAATAAGCTTAAAATGTTTTACTAAAGAACTTTATTTAGTAAGGGTTATCAAATCGTATATGGTTACTTATCAAATCAAAGGGTTACTTATCTTGTATCGTTATTTGTAGTTTAAGATTTTCAAGCTCAGCTTACACACTTACCTGAAAAGATAACAAAATATTATTATTAAATTTTCATTTTTATAGATGTCAATATAATTATATGAGACGTTTAGTTAAGTCAGATATTATGTGACATTAAAAAGAAAATAACGTGGCCCAAAGAGGACTATACTCGTATCACCATTTTTTTGTTTTTTTTTTTTTTTTTCGTTGGAAAATAATTTTTTGACTTCATATTCAATAATAATAAGTTACACTCTATGATTGAGAGATTCGAACAAAAATTAAAATATTTGTATTTGTATTTATTAATTCAGTTTTTTAGTCACTTATAAATTAAATTTTTAAGATTTGAAAATTTGGTATTTTCTTTAAAAAATTATATATTTTGGTTACATACCATCTACTATTATAGATTACTTTAGTTCATAGGTGGGCAAAATAGGATAAATGAGCCAATTATAGCTCTATACAACAAACACGTTGTTTTTCTTAAGAGCAATAAGCAAAAAAACAAACACAAGCACTCTACACAGCAACGTAATTTTTATTGTTGTCGTTTTTTATAAGCGCTTTTTTTGTATTAAATTTACATTGCGATTTGTATTGTTGTTGCTTTATTCAGAAAAAAAGAATCGAGCGCAGAATTAAACAACAATGCGCACATTGACGACAGCTTCTTTCACTTCATTTTTACACTCATGTTGTTCTGGTTTGATTCTTGAATTTTGCTATCGAGATAGAATTTATATTGGGTTTTTTCTGCAATTGTAGTTTTTGTTGCTTTTGTTGTAGATGTTTTGCCCATCTATAAGTATGCTTTAGTTGCTTCTTTAGAGAACGAGCTCAAGACCGTAGTTCCTTCATTACTTTTAAAGAGGGTGAAGTTACCTTTTTCAGGAATTTTAATAAATTTTAATTTTGTCAAAATTAAAATCTAAGATTGGCACGAATTTTTTTGTTGATTTTTGAAGCGCATTAGTACTATATTCTATATACAATTTATGTATTATTGGTCTTACGTTATGAAATTGATTGGTTGTAGGCTATTGATTATGTCGTAAAAAACAGGGCAATAAGGAACTAAGACATTCACGGATTTTTATTGCAGGAATCGGTTAATGAGTCACTTAGGAAGGAAAAACCGCCTAGTGCTATTAAATTAGAGGGCAGATATGGGTGAAAATGGACCCTTTTTAGTTTTTTCAGTATGCCTCGCAAACGAAGCAAAATTTCGACATACTTCATACAATACTTTTTGTAGAGAATCAAGTTTTTCATCGAAATGGCTTGTTTAAAAATGTTGCAAAGTTTTTTTCATGCGAAAAATGTTGAACCAAAAAAAAAAAAAAAATCCAAAATTTAGTTTTTTTTCACTTGTTTGGCTTTTTTGCCCATAATTTTTTTTTGGTCAGAGATACGAACAGGCGTTGCTCAGACAAAATTTCCTTTAAAATTCTGGGTCGAAAAGTTTTTTTTGTTAAGAACTGACCGAAATATGGTCGCTCAAAAATAGTTTTTTTTTCGATTTTTATCCATTTAATGCGGATATTGTTTTCATTTTTCATAAAAAAAAGGTATATTGAGCATATTGGCATGTCGGAACTTTGATTCGTTTGCAAGGCATATTAAAGAAAACTAAAAAGGATCCATTTTCACCCATATCTCCGATTTCCACCCTCTAATTTAATAGCACTCCGCGGTTTTTTCTTCCTAAATGACCCATTGACCGTTTCCTACAATAAAACCCGTGAACGTCTTAGTTCCTTTCTTTACGACATAATCAATAGCCTATTGTACCAGGAGTGGCGTTAGGGTAGGGTGTACTTGGGTGAACACCTTTAAGATTCTTAAATTCTATAAAGTTCACTCACTTATTTAACTTTAAAATAAACGTGTCTTAATAGCTGAGTGCTCATTTTGTGGAGATTTTTGCGCGGAATAAGACTATTGAAGTAAAAATTAGCTATCACCAATAGGGGAACGAAAAAATAAAAAAGACCCCGTGCATGGTTTTTTTTTTTTTGAAAATAAACTGCTCTCAGAAGCGAAAGTGCGTATTTCAAAAAAATGCGATTCGAGATAATTGATGTTTTGTTTATGTCAATTTGTTAAAGTGCCTGTAAAAGTGAGATAGAGGAAATTCTCTGCGGATATTTTTTATGGTATACGTTTGAACAAAGATACCAATATTTGGAGTAGTTCATTAGACGCGCAAACCCTTTTCCCTTCTGAGGGCAGCATAATTGATTAGGAAAAATTGTTCAAGCAAATGTTTTTTATAATAACATTTTATAAAAACATATTGACGTACTTATTTCATATCTCTGATGAGCTAGATTTCAAAAATCGATAAAAATTGAAAAATTATTATTCCTTCAATTGCCAATCTGCGTGTAAGCTATTCAGAAGCTCCTTAAACATTTCATCAGATTCACAAAGATTCACGCTCAGAGAAAATTTTGTGAGACGCGCAACGATTTGCCTCATAGAGCAGTCTGTGAACGCGAGTATGTTTCACAATTTTAGTGATTCACTTTAGTGAAAGCCGATTCATTTCGTATATGCTTATACGAATGTTGCGTGAGCTACTTATGAATATCTTCTTGTATAGGCCTGTTGTTGTTTTATTTTATTTTCCGAATTGACGCTTAAATAATAGAGATTTGAGCGTCATGTGGAGTAAATAGTTTTCTAAATTTAGTTTTTTCTACTAATTTTTTTTTCTATAAGGAGCCGTCCATGAATTACGTCACCTGAATTTAATGAATTAAGCCATCATACGGAACTTGCTTCAAATGTGATGACACTCAGAGATCCAAAGTTAGCTGAAGTAAAAGTCCAGCGAACTCCCCTTCCGAGCCATATTTTTCTATGGTTACTACTCGTTTTACGTCTGTTTAATTGAAACAGGCGGTGGTAAAAAACTCTCTCGTAACAGTGGCCAAAGAGTAGATCGTCGCACACTACAACACGGGACAACCTCGCATTTTGCTATTTTCAATAAATATTGTGATTCATGCACATGATTTGCAAACCAAGTTGCATCATTTTTCTATACCTTAGCTTGTTCAATATCCACTCTAGTATCTGTTGGCACAACGTATTCGGCAACTACAGAATATACCTGAACTTTTTCTAGAGGTTTCACTTCTAACAAGTGTGAACTGTACACATGATTTTTTTAGAGATTTGTATGCAAAATAATATTAAAAGTAATACTGTACTTATATATATTAGATTTTGAAATGCGACGCCACGAAAATTAGGACCCCTCCCATCCCTTATCACACAATTTCACACTTCGTTGAACCCCTCCCTCCCCCTTAACGTGTGACGTAATTTATGGATGGTCATAAATAGATATTACTTCTTTTTTATTTCACTTGAGCGGAAATCTTGCCCAGAGCGCTGGTTGTTCTAAAAACGGCACTGAATTGTACCTAAAATATGAATATAGTCCAGTCATCATAAAATTGTACATGGTTGTTTTTGACTTTTTTGAAACGAAATATCAGTAAAACTATGGGGAGCAATATAAAAAAACTGAAAATCTATTTTCGTTTAAAAATCCTTGAATGTTATAAAAAAAATTCAAAAATATAATGAAATTTGTTTAAAAACTAATTTTTTTATTTATAAAAATGTTATTCAAAATATCTTCGACATAATCAATTTTCCAAAATAGGTAAAAAAAAACAAAGTCGTCAGTTATTTAAGGAATGACCGATGTGCATTTTTTTATAAAAATAAAGTGATCTGTAATTTTTCGACTTCGACTCACGCGTGAAGAAAATAAAAAAAAAATTTGCAGGGTTATTTATAACAAACATCATACACTTTAGAAACATTTAGTCCATAAAAACAAATCTTTGGGATTGCATGTCTTTATGGTTTGTGCTCACATAACAATAGAAAATCAAGAAAATTCCAATGATATAGATTAAACTGTTAAATTTTAAAGCCATAATTTTAGTAAAACGAAACTAATGAAATTAAAAGCTAAACGTTAAACTTTTAGTCACTCAATTTAGACTGGCAATTTCAGCGAACGTGTGTAAATGTCATTTTCGACAGTCGATTTCACAGATATCACACGCCACATGGTTGGTCGTCGCTCAATTGCTTACCTTGCACTTGAACTTGAACGTGTCAATTGCATTTTTATTGTTGTTGCTACAATTTCAGTAAATAGCAGTAAATTGCTAGGAATTCTTAAGACAGCTACTGTGTAAAACCACTGAAATTAATTAATCCATATTTGCAACGTTTCCAGTGATACAAGTGATATATGACTGTTCATGTTTGAGTTACATATGATGTTTAAGTAAACGTAGCAGAACGGTAGTTAAAGATGTAAAATTAATTTGATTATTATTTATTGCTTTTGGAAAGGTTAGTTAAGATATCAAATTATCTGAAAGAGCTCCATTTCAAAATAAACTATTGAAAAAATAAGTTTGAGATAACCGAAAAGCAAGTCAAATAATCTAAACATGTGTTAAGATTCAATAAAATATCTTGTGCAAAAAATCTTGGTGACACTTAAGTCTCTCAAAGTATTATCTTGAAAATATTGAAACAAAATATCGTCTCATATCGAAAAAAAAACTTTGCTTAAAATAAATAGAAAAATGGAAAAACAATACAGTATATCTTTAATTTGAAAAACAACTGCCATTTTTGAGTCTTATTTTTTATGTAAAACATAACTCCTTTTTTTATCAAGAATACAAGAATACGTTCGGTGGAGCTGCCTTGAATAAGATCGAAAATAACGCAGAAAGAATGGCACAAAATTTGATTTTTTTCAAAAAAAAATTTATATATGGGACGTTCCATGTCAACCGGGACAGTAGTCTGCCCAAAATTGAGCGCAGCGGAAAAATGTTTTTTAAGTGTCAAAATGTTCGTATGCTCAAGAGCTTTCATATGAAAACCCCATTTAAGAATTCAGAGCTTCAAATTACTTTTCTTATGGTTCAGTTTATCTATAAACCAAATTTTATTAAAATCGGTCCATCAGCATACCCGTGGCAAGGTATTTTCCGTTTGGGGCATGGCACCACCTACTATTGAAATACACTACACTTCCTCTCTTCACAGCCTTCCTACAAAATAAAAAAAATTAGGATTATGGTTGTTTACCAACTGCCTATTTATACATAAATATCTATATGTAGGCGCCGTTTTAGGGTCGCCATTTCCTTAAAAAAAAATTCGGAAAAACCCGTTCTCATATGAAAGCTCTTGAGCATACGAATATTTTGACACCTTGAAAACGTTTTTCCGCTGCGCTAAATTTTGGGCAGACCACTGTCCCGGTTGACATGGAATGTCCCATATATATTATTTAACATTTACATATGAACATTAGGGTGATTCAACTCTTTTTTTCTAAAGTGCTGATACGGAAAAAGTAAGCTAATGGTATGAACAAGCGATTTCGCACAAAAACAGCTCTGTAGCTCAATTTTAAAAGTGGCGACTGGCCGCTGAGGCTCATTTCCGAAGTAATTTATTACGCTGAGTACGAATCAGAATTGGCGCATTAAGATTATTAAATATTTGAGGTTAAGTACTTAAGGAATCATTTCTCTTTGGTCTATTTTGAAGTAATCTATAGGAGTCAATGATTTTTTCAGTATTTTCATGTATTAATAACATTTAGTGTTATTTTTTTTCTCTTCTATAGTTTTTCCTGCAAAAATTATAGCCATTTTAAGGTGACATACAATCAGGGACCCAAAATAACTATTATTTTCTTTTTTCAGATTGAAAAAATTGCCCAATTTTAATAATTATTTTTAAAAATTGATTTATAATTATTATGAATAAGAAATATTTTATTAGTTGTCAATAACTATTATTTTTCAATGAATTTTTTTTACGTTGAGTCATAACTATTATGCATAAGAGATATTTTATTAGTTGTCAATAACTATTAATTTGGAAAAAATATTTTTTTACGTTGTTTTGAAAAAAGTGTTCAACAGATTTTCATTTTTGTGAATCTTTTTGCACCAATCGATGGGGAGGTGGTTTTTATGACATCACCAGAGGTGGTCATCGGTTCGAAAATGTACGCGATTATGACTAATTTTTGAAGTTTTTTTTGCTTCAATCAATGAAAAGAGGTCTAAAAAGGATATTGGCCATCTCTAGAAGTGGAATCGATCCTTGAAAGTGCTCGACTTAGGTCCATTTTCGAATTTTTTTTTGCAAAAAATCGATGGGAAGAGGTTGACAATGGGCTTTGGCCATCACCAGAGTTGGCCGCAACTAAAAAAGTGATCAATTTTGGTCCGTTTTGAAAAAAAAATTTGTACCAATCGTTGGAAAGAGGTCGAAGTCGAAAAAAAAGTACCAAAAAGTGCCCGATTTTGGTCCATTTTCGAAATTTTGTTTGCACCAATCTTTGGAAAGAGGTCGAAAATAGATTTTGGTCATCATCAAAGGTGGTTCCGAGTCCCAAAATGTGCCCGATTTTGATCCATTTTCGAAATTTTGTTTGCACCAGTCGTTAAATAGAGGTCGAAAATGAATTTTTGACCTCATTTAAGGTGGCTCCGGACCCTGAAAAGGACCGTTTTTGACCCATTTTCGAAAAAAACTTATTTTTTCAGTAATAAATGGGATTTTGGACATAATTAAGAGTGGCTCCTGAGTCCGGCCCCGAGAAAGAACCGTTTTTGACCCATTTTCGGAAAAATTTTTTTTTTTTCTGTAATTAATGGGAAAACGTCGAATATAAATATTTGACATCATTTATGGTGGCTCCGGACCCTGGAAAGAACCGCTTTCGATCGATTTGGTAGTTTTCAAGTTCCGGAGCTACTCTTAAAGATATCCAAAACGCATTTTCAACCTTTCATAATCGATTGGAGCAAATATAATTTTAGGGTGGTTCATAAAAAATTTTTTTTTTTTTCGAATTGATAGGGAAATGTCGACAGTAGCCATTTTCGAGCTTTATCTATGCATTGGTGCAAAAAAAAAACTCTTAACCAATCTATATCGAAGTCATATCACCTTAAAATGGCTATGATTTGGCGAGGGAACATCATAGATGATCATTTGAAAGATCATTTTAAGAAAATTATTTAAAAAAATATGTCAGCTACAGAGCTGAAAACCCCGAAGAAGAGCTGTTTTTGACAAGGGGCGTGATATGTCATGATTTTTAATATGTATTTTTATTTTTATTTTGGAAATCAAAAATAATAGTTATTTTCGATTTTCATATTTTTAGATCCAAAATAACCGACATTTTGGGAATTTCAGTTTTTCTGTCGATGTTTTTTGATATTTTTTGACTTTATTCGATGTGCTTATATCGAAAGCCTTAAGTCCCAACTAAACCATGCATGCATTGACTGAAGTCATTTTATGTGCGAATACACATAAATCGTATATTAAAACTACAACGTACTTAACAAAATGTTTCGTCGAGTTTCGTCAAATGTCATTTGCATATGCAAAGAGCGAAACTGATCGCACTTTCTGTACGGAATAAACTGTGTGTGCAGTGTATACATAAAAATATTTGCAATGGATGCTGAAGTGGATAAGCCACACATAATCAAAATAAAATTTAGTTTGTTTGATAATTCAGTGATACTTTGCGTTTGCCAGTACTTTTTCTAAAATTAATCAAATTAACAGAAATTTGCATATTTATTGTTTTAAATTAATGAATTTCATTTATTTAGGAGATATATGAGATATATAATTTATAACTTTCTACATTGAATCTTAAGTTTATGTAAGTAAGGCATAGCCACTAAAAAGTTTATTCTGAGATCCTTATGCATCTCACAGGCTTTTCGTTCAAATTTGACAATAGGTTAAGCTAGCCCATGCATGATTTAGTTGGTCCTTTAGTCTTTGTTTGTTGTTTTGCAATAGTCTGAGAAAATGTGAATTATTTGATAAGTGTCAACTTCTTTTAATATTTTTCCATAAGTTTTGACTTTTCAGTGATTTTCGATAAATTTTGATTATATTCGACTTCATAATTCGATAAAGCTTTTTTCTGTAAGTTTCGATAATTTGCGACAAATGCTTACACTGTCGATGAGTTCCAATAATTTCCGATAGCTTTCGAAAAATATCGTCTTTTTAATAAGTATCGATGTTTTTCGATAAGTTTCTACTTTTTTCACATTTTTCAACTTTTTAAGATTTTTTTGAATAAGTCGATAAATGCCGAACACCATCTTAAGAGTCGAAAGCTATTGCAAACACTTTAAGAACATCGATAAAGTCGAAAACCATTGAAAAGCTTAGCGAGGAAAACGATAAAAAATCAAAATCGAAAACCACCGAGAAAAAAGTGATTCAAATCAAAACATTTGAAGAATATTAGGAAATTAAAAAAAACACATGTAAACATATATCGAAAATTTCGAAAAGTCTAACAGCACCGAAAAAGCCCGAATATATCGAATTGTGTTGAAGAACATTAGAAAACGTCAAAAAGCAATGGAGAAGTCGAAGAGTATCGCACAGTATGTTAAGACTGGAAGAGCAGTGGTGAGTGCATTTCAGAGATTCATAGATCAGTACAGAAAAAATTAATAGGAAAACAATATATTTAATATAAAAATCCATAGTAACGTTTAAAGTTAAAGATATAAAAAAGAATAGAAATTCAAAATATCGAATATATTTGATCGAAAAAAATTTCAATCACAATTATTTTGGATCGAAATACATAAAAATCTCAAATAACCATTATTTTGGATCGAAAAAATATAAATCCATTTATAATGATTATGCAGTGATTTCCAACATAGCATTCACAATCTCAGCGTTCCCTGACATATTCAAATAAAATAAAAATTCAAGATATAAGAGTATGATGTTAACATTAATTATTTTTACTCTTTACAGTTTTATATCGGGCATAACGCTGCTAGGTACACCCACAGAAGTATATCTATTCGGCACACAATATCTTTATGTCATGGGCGCCTTGGTACTGATGGGTTTCATAATGTACTACATTTTTCTGCCAGTGTTTCATGATCTTAAATTAATTTCAACCTATCAGGTAAATGAAAATTTTGGACATATTAATGACCTCAGAATTGATTAATATTAACCAAAATCTAATTTTGATTCTTCTTTCCTTTCTTTTCCTTAACGTTCAGTATCTCCAATCCCGCTTTGATAAGCGTGTGCGACTCTTTGGCTCAGTGCTGTTTCTATTTGGATCGGTAAGTTTTCCATTAAATCTATTTTTCTTGTATTTTTTTTGGTTTTTGGCTGTTGTCTTTTTTTCCTGCCTGTATTGTTATTTTTATAGCCAAATGTCTGTTGTGTCTATGTAGTTATTATGGCTGCCAATTGTTATCTATGTGCCGGCCTTGGCGTTCAATCAAGCGACTGGAATTAATATACATATGGTCACACCTATGGTGAGCCTTATTTGTATATTCTACACTTGCGTGGTGAGTATCAGCAGAGAATTCTAATCAAAAAATGAACTAAGTTTTTACATATTGCTCCATCGTAATAACAGGGTGGCCTTAAGGCAGTTGTCTGGACTGATGTAGTGCAAACGATACTCATGTTTTCCGCAATGGCATTGATTGTTATAAAAGGTACTATGGATATTGGTGGACCAGGCGTGGTTTTCAACAAAGCATGGGAGAGTGGAAGAATCGAAGCACCAAAGTAAGTAATTCACCTTAGTAAGTTGACTTTTTCATGTGACTGCAGTCTCTTCTTTTCTACAGTTTTACATTTGATCTAACCGAGCGCTATACAATCTATTCGGTGGTGATTGGCGGTATACCTCATTGGTTGAAGTCGAATGCTATCAGTCAGAACATGATACAACGCTACCTCTCGCTGCCTACACTGAAGATGGCGCGTCGTTCGGTTTGGACTTTTATTGTCGGTATTTTAATATTTTTGTGCCTTTGCGGCTATAGCGGTTTGTTGATATACGCCACATACCATGATTGCGATCCACTTAAGACTAAGGTAAGAATTTTACTCAGATAAATGTCAATGAATTTTTCACCACTTTACTCTATTCCTACAGTTAGCAAAACGCAACGATCAACTGCTGCCACTTTTGGTCATGGAAACACTTGGTGAATTTCCCGGTTTGCCTGGTCTTTTCGTCGCTGGCGTTTTTAGCGCTGCGCTCTCTTCTCTCTCTACTGGTCTCAACTCAATGTCAGCCGTTGTGCTCGAAGATTTCGTCAAATCATTTGTTAAGAAACCGCTGACGGAAAGACAAACCGCATATGTCATGCGTTGTGTAGTGGTCATTTTTGGTGCAATCTGCGTGAGTCTGGTGTTTGTGGTGGAAAAATTAGGTGCGGTGCTACAGTTGGCTATTACGTTATCGTCAGTTGCCAATGGACCACTACTGGGTATCTTTACACTTGGTGTAATGATACCTTGGGTTGGTGGCACAGTAAGTAATTGAAATTTTGCACAAGATATTTTTTAAGAGAAAAAACTAATTCTTTACATAGGGAGCTTTACTTGGCGGCATAAGCAGCCTAATATGCATGGCCTGGATGTGCATACGTGCGCAAGCTGATTTGGCGAGTGGCGCAGTTGTCTACCTTAGAAAGCCATACACAACACGTGGCTGCAATTATACATTCCCCGATTTGGCCTCGATGAACTTGCTAAGTGAGAATGCTACGGCAGAAGCGTAAGTCTTCAGGATATTACACTGTATGCTGAGATTTCATTTTGAATTTTTGCATTCTAGTGACAATACGTTCCACATCTATAACATCTCTTATCTTTACTATACGCTGGTTGGCACTACAATCACCATTATAATTGGTTTATCAGTATCATTTGCGCTAGGACTAAATAAAATTGAGGACATAGATAAGAAGTTGTTAGCTCCATTCGTTAGAAATTGGATATCGAGGCGACAAAAGAAGAGAGAATCAAAAAAGGTTTCAGTGAAAACGGTGGAGGAAACTAAGACATGAGTGATTTTAAAAACAAGAACGATGGAGAAGGTTTTAGTGGATATGTTATGTTTTTTGTTCTATTTTGTTTTAGCTACTAATAAATTATGTTATTGAAAACTAGATGTTTACCGTGACTTTGCACGCGTAGTCTATTTCCTGTTTTAAAAGTTCTCATATTCAAATTTTAAATCCTAAATCCATATTATACATTTGCAATAATTTTATTATTGTGCAGCTCTGTTTTTCTTCAGTATTTCTTTGCTTTGGTTTTTTATTAAACCAAAAAAAAAAAACTATAACGTGGCAGTCATAAGAAGGTTTGCTCTTTCACTGGTAATTTCTCAATTCACAACGAAATTAAATATATTTTATTGAGTTACGTTTTGAAAATCAATTTACTCTCACGCTCTCAAAATGGCTTCAATTTCCTCTCCCTAATGACTTCACCATCCGAACTCACTCGAACAAACTCGAAACTTACGAACTTTTCATAAAACTTAACCACTGAACGAGGTTCGTTTAACTCGACTCAACTCAGTTCGTTTAATTCGATGTGTTCACCAACATCTCGTTTTATTGCTTCTATTTGTAGATGCGTACAACTCGGCCGATGATAAGAAATTATATTTGTAGTGCGCCGTACTGTGGGGAATGTCGAAACGCAAACAAACGAGTAGCTTGAAACTCATGAGGTGCTATTGTATGATATGGACAACTAACGAACTTAACATGAGTTTTTTTTTTTTTTTTTTTTTTAAACTTCATTTTCTTTTATTGTATCTTCTCTTAAGAGACTAACAATAAGTTTTAAAATCTTAAACTAGGTAACATTATTATACATTATTATTGTGAATAATGAATATATAATTTAATAATGAACTTGTCTCCAGAAACAAAAGTTAGCAGGGACTTATACTTCTTGTGTGTGGCTCAGCACAGCGAGTGCACAAGACCGAATAACTCATTGGAGCATAGGTGTGGATGCAGCTGACGATCGCTTCTCCCCATATTCTTTGCCACCCGAGACGACCGAGGTCCCGGTCTTGGCTTGGTAGCTGAGACGAACTAGGCCTCAGTCTACCCGAATGGAGGTTTTGAGTACCACAAAAACGATTGTCTTCGTGGTCGCCGAGACGAACTTGGTCCCGGTCGACCACTTTGGGAGTGATTAGTGCCTCCAGGACGTTCTGGAGGTGGTAGCCGAGATGAACTATGTCCCGGTTTAGCACCCAAAAAAGACCGAGAAGACACTGTTTCAACTCTCTTCCTGCTACTCTCTCCAATTCACCGGAAAGTGGCCGAGACGAACTAGGTCCCGGTCTTACACCCTCAACGGAAGGGGAGCTGGCGGCGATAAGTTGCCAAGTGTGCCCAAGACGAGCTAGGTCCCGGTACAAAGTCCTCATATGATTCTTGATGATTACGTGTTGTGCCTCGGGGGAAGGGTAAACGTTTGAGCTGTTTAGTTTGGTTCGGTGTAAGTGACTTGCATAGAAGGGCGATCCTTTCTTTTTTAATCTGGAGCGACTTTCTATGTTTGTTAAAAACATGAGTTGAGTCTAACAAATTAAGTTGTTTGAGTTTGCCTCGTTGCGCATGGTAAAAGTTCGAACATGTTCGATCAGCTCGTTGCGCAGCCTTAAAAATTACACCATTAATGAAACACAAATCGCACACACATAAACACATTAACATGCCATAAAAGAGTTTGTTGTGTTTGCATGCTTGTTTCTATTTGCGTAACTAATTTTTTTAAGCAATTTTAAGACCTTACTAACTTGATATTTAGTAAAAATATCGTGAAAATTTTAAATGAAGATTAAGACCAAGCGCCTAAGGAATAAAAATAAATAGACTTCATCAAAATCGATCCAGTTGTTTTTGCGTGATGCGCGAACATAGCTCTCATATTAATTACATAGATGGAAAAAGTATTGCTGAATTTCAGTAGTTACATCGTGCTTTGAGTAGAAGAATTTTATAAACAGTCGGCTTGTTTGAATTATTAAATAAATACCCTTTTTTATTGTAATCAGATGATGGGTTAAAATAACTACCCAAAATATTACGTTTCCTGGCTTAATTCACCAGCTCATCTTAATTTCTTTTTTAGTGTATGCACATATTTATATATTTCCTGACAGTTTTAACTCTGACAATTTACTGCGGGTACTAGAATTTCTTGGCAAAGCCTTTTTCCAATCATACAGGCCGAAAAAGTGTTTTATTTTTAAAATATTCATATTAACGCTTCTTTCATAAGCTACGGCATACATTAAGGCCCATTCTTAAAAAGTGTAGAAAGAGAAAAAAAAAACTTGTACATTTCATACTCTTGTTGAACAGCGATACTTCACAAATTGTTAAAAGCATATTATTACATAGTACCCCTTTCAGCGAATATCAAATTTCGAAAAATAAAAGTTTTCTTCAACACTTTTTCTTCTTCTACTACTTCGTATGTCCTTGTTTAAGTTTTGAAATAGCCGCAAAAAAATTGAGAACCTTTTTTTTTTGTTTCTTTTAAAACAAAATGCAAATAAAAAGTTTTTTATTTTATTTTTAAGAAAAAAAGCAAGAGGGAAAATTATTAGAAAAAAATTTACTACGTTTTTTTTCGCTTTGCTTGAGAAAAATGTGCAACAAACTCTTACAACAAAACCACAAAATGGACTTTGGTTTTGAAAACGGTAAGAGAGAAATGTTTGCAGTGACGCCCAACACAACCGACCATTCGTCTTGAACTTTTGCTTCCACAGTAAGTGATGCTTACCATTTTCTTTACAAAGCCCCTCTCCCCATCTGCTTTAGGCTTTTAGCGCGTGCTGATGTTAAGGAAGCGGATAAAAATATCGAGGTGTATAAGTAAACGATATTGAATGGATAGAAAAAGTGAGTTGTTCAAATATGCGTTCCTACGACGGCAAGTACTTCGAAGGGCTGGAAATTCAGGCAAGAATTCCGACTTGAACTAAAACCCATTAGTTGTGCAGTTTACTGAAATATGGTAGCTCTAATTCTGGTAAATTTTCAAAAAATGTGTACCATATATCGTCACCTCAGTGCAGTGATGGCATTTTCGGTACATTTGTACTTTTTACGGTACATTTGCGTCGTGAAAAATTGTGTTCAGCACATTCGATAAGTTTTCAGTATATTTGGCCCATTTTCAGTACATTCGACGAAATTTCAAAACATTTTTAGGACACTTAGCAATTTCTAAAAAATTTTAGTTTTTTTAGTAAATTTATAGGGAGCAAACTTTGCAGACCTTTTTTTTTTAGTTGAAATCATCGTTAAATTCTTGAAATTTTAAGTTATTCTTTAATGTTCATGTCGAAAAAAGTACATTCGGCATATAAAAAGTACATTCTAACTCTCGTTAAGTACATTTCAACAAAACCCAAATGCCATCACTACTTCAGTGTGTAAGTGTACCAACTCGATTTTTGGCCAAATCGAGTTAGAAACGCCAAATAATATAGAAAACAAACACTTTCGTTTGGTAAAAGCAAGGTACATAGCTAGTTTCACTCTGAAGCAATTTGTCCACTGTAATATCCTACATATATACATATAGTCTCCTCTTTTCTACTTAAAAATCTCATTGACTGAGCGCGAATCATCCAGAAGCCTTGGTGAAGTTTAAGATGCTAATAAGCTCAAACTCGGCTAGTTCCTCAAGACTAACAAAAAACGCAGAACCAAAATATTTGGCTCGTTTCTTCAGTAGCCCCGGGCATTCGCAGAGTAGATGTTTAACCGTCTCATCCTCTTCATCGTCTCCTGCAGAAATCTCTGAAAGGGGCATCATATCTAGCGGCCAAGGGCCAATAACACAGTGCCCCGTCAGTACTCCAACAAAAGTTTTGAACTCTACTCTGCTGAACCTTAAGAGAGTTTGTGTCCTTCCTAGATTCAGTTTTGGGCCAAGTGTTTCAAGACGTTCTGCATCCGGCGGTGGTTTCATCTTCTGTTCGGTTATGTCCTTCATACGATAGTGCAGTTCCGCCAGCGGTGTCGTAACCACTTGTTGATTATCTGGTTGTTCTGATCCCATTTTGGCACATTCGTCAGCTTTCTCATTTCCGGAAATACCTTTATGACCGGGCATCCAGCAGAGCTATATAGTATGCTGTCGGATTGAACGTAGTTCTACACACCTAGACTTTACGATTTTGGCGTTCCGTGCTTTGATAGCTGCCTGACTGTCCACACATATGGTTTTGATGGACGGAGTAAGCACCTTGTTCGGTATTACTTGCGCGTCTACAGCATAGATTTCAGCTTAAAAAACGCTACAATAATGGAGTAGTCTGAAAAACAAATCCATGCCCATATTTTCCGAATAAGCAGTCGCTCCTACGCCCAATTCCATCTTGGATCCATCCGTGCAAATGGTTAGCTCACTTCCTTTATTCCTGGGACATTTACTCGCAATAAATAAAATACCTTACACAAACTTCTAAAAAAATAATGCCACCATCACATGTTTCTTGATTTCTAGTTGAAATATCGATACTACCTACACTACATCTCCAACAAAGTGACATAGGATGTAGATTTCGTGTTGGCTTGAAGTGTTTTGCACTTTGCATCAGTGTTGCTGCTGCTATGACGGTTGTGAAAAGGGAAAAGGAAGAGGAAATTTTTTAAGACTACGACTTGTGTGGGAATTTTCGCTAAGAATTTCATTTAACACCCACTCGCACCGTGAACGCTTGAAATCTTTGGTCAGTTTAAATGATTATAAGCAATGGGGGCAATTTTTCGGGTAGCAATTTAATGTTGCCGAAAGCGTGCAGTATGTTGTTGGTAAATATTGCCTTTGTTTTATATTTTTTTTTTTTGCATTGGAAGTGGGTGCAAAATAAAAAAAAAAGTTTTGAGAAGTTGTTGTGCATTTTCTTACCATGCAATTTTATTGTGGATCCAAATTGTGGGATGAGGCTTTTTAAGCCTTTACTGGGGTCAATTGCAAAGTTTTGTGAAAGTTGGCTCTTTATTTTTACACTTTTTTCTTCGTTTTTGGGAATAGCATCATCATCAACTAACGCATGCTTGGACAGACAGACTATTGCAGTTGTGGCCAAAGTTTCGTTAGGAATTTCTTTCATGCTTCTTGCCATCATCGCCATCGCCATCTTCGTCTTCAATCTGTTACTTATGTTAAGTTTCTTTCTATAATTGTTGTTGTTGTTGTTGTTGCTGTCCTTATTCGGGCATTCAGGTGTGTTTAGTGGTGTTCTAATTACACTAACAAAATACTAACAAACTTAATTTTGAGTACTTTAAAGTTGTAACAACATTCTTTTGGCGTTGCATACTTTGCGGCTGCATACATCTGGTTGGTGATTAAAAGCTGTTTCATCTTCGTAAAGAGTCTTAAGATGAAAAACTTGAGAATAATGCGTGGTGAGATTTTGCATGGTACATGGTTTAACTTGGTTAGTTAAGGAATTATTGTTATGGTCGGCTAAGAAAATGGCAAAATAAATTTTATTGAGCCCAAAAGTATGCAAAAGGAAGAATGATCATTGCAGCAACCAATGTTTATAGCTAAGATTTACATTTTAGAAAAAATGTCTGTGCTCAGCACGCTTTTAAATTTGAACCTAGGCATTCAAGGCTTTTAGTGCAAAAGGGATTTTTTTTTATTATATTTCGCCATTAAATACCTTTTCCCATACACACAATGAAAACATTTTTATATACTTTTACTTTTACGGTTTTTTTATTTGTCTACGTAGGTAATTGAATACATATAAAGTTTCGTAACACATACAAGCAAACACATTAACACATACATCCATGCATACGCATACTGTGCAGGCGAGTAATCAACAATTTACTCAAAAAAATAATAGTAAAAATACAATAAAAAGTGAACTACGACGCATTGAAAGGGCAGGAGTCAGAAAACAAACGAATGTTCGCAACAAATTATTTATTTTAATGATAATGCAACAAAAAAAAACAGCAGCAGCAGCAACACTGATGACAAAATGCCATTGACAGTTCGGCGCTCGTCTCGTATGTAATAACATACGTAATAAACGTAACGCAATGTCGCAAAGTGTAGCGCAAAGCAAAACGTAGTAACTGTCATTCATGAGTTAACGCTATAGTGAGTAAAAATGGCAAAAGTCGTAAAAGTTCACTCGCTTTGCTTGTTCTTGCTTTAGCTATTTGTACTGTCGTCATCAATGAAATGAAAACAAAAAGAATTCTTCGCAACATTACGAGTTTCAGTTGAATTTTTATTTATTTTTATTTGCTGTCATTTTTACAACAAATACATGACACTATTAGACGTAAGATCAGAAATGAAAGAAAAAAAACCAAAGCTGTCAGTCATGACAAGTAGAAAAAGCTTTTCTAAAGGTTACGAGTATTTAAAGGTAAATTTCACGTAATAATTGCAAAAACCGACTTGGATCTCGAAAAAGTACGACCTAAATCCAGAGATCGCGAAGGCTATACGGATAAGAATAACTCATCAACTATTTCAGTGCTTATTGCAAGCGTGGCCAGCAGAGCTGAGTAAGGGAGCTGAAAGTCGCTAATCACTTGATTAAAAGAGCCAAGGCGTAAATTTGTAAGCTCAAATTTCTAGAATTGATAAAAAAGAAACAAAATGTGATGGGAGCGATCACAATTATGTTTTTCGTTTCGAGCGGCGAGCCGCATCGTCATTTTTTTCCCGTATTGTTATTGCTTTATATTTTGGAAAATAGAAAATTCCAAAAAAAAAAACAATGGAACTTGCAATGACAAGAAATCTTGACAAAATCACGAGCAACAGTAAATGCTCAATATTTAATTTTTATTGTTTCATACTTGTTTTTATTATTTTACCTTTTGTGAAATCTAAAATTGATATTCTTCATCAAATTTATATGAGAGCTCAACATATTTGTTAAGGAGCCGAAATAATTAGCTTTTGTTGGACTTGGCCATCTCTGGTCTATAGGCATGGTTCGTATTTGCACACGCTCACTTCTACTTTTAATAGTTAGTGTAAAAAAAAATGTAATGGAGATTTTTTCCACTACTCAATTTCATTTAAGCTTTGATCAAATTTTAGTTTCTGTTACTGAAGTTTAAAATAAAAAAAAAATTTCACTACTACACAGTGAACATAATTTATTTTTATATATTTTCGGACAAATTAGTTTTCCCTAGACCCAACTAGTTCATCCGAAGCGTGTTAGGATAAACCAGTTAAGCCTAAGAAAATTATAGTATTTTTAGGTGAATAAGCGGCTTTTGGTCGCAACTCAAGTTTTACTTCCTCCAAAATGTCCGACTTCACGGTAACCTTCGGCTGCGATTCACTTTAATATCACCAACGCCGATATGTTAGCGAAACCCGTGTTAGATATAGTATAGTGAACGACGGCCGAGGCCGGCATTGGTCATATAGAAATATTCAAAACCCTGAGTCACGGCTGAAGGCCGCTTACTTATCCTTATATACTTAAATTTGAAGAAAATCGGGAGTTAGGCCGTTAAATTAAATAATAACCTTAGTTCATCCTAGGCTAAACTGGTTCGTCCGAACACGCTTCGGTTGAACTAATTTGGCCTAGAAAAAACTAGTTTATCCTAAAGACTAGTTTGGCCGGTAATATGTACAACGAAATTTGGTTATAATTAACGAACTATATATTTGATAAAGGCAATACAAATATTTGATATAAGTTACTATGTCACGCCTTCCACCGCATTGAATAATATTACTGGATTAATCATGAATTTGGTAATAATTACCTAACTATATTTGGATAATTATACTTTATCAATCATATATTTGTTAATAATTACCAAATAATATTTTTTGTTCATAATAATATTTCTTTACTGCAAACATTCACTTGTTAATAGTCACCAAATAATGTATTTGGTAAGCATAAAATTTATTAATATGGATTTGCATACAGTCCAGGAGGTACCGTTGTATTTTTCATTGCCATTTCCTCTCGTTTAGTTTATTTTACAATTTATAGTTTTAATATGACTGGAAATCGAAATAAGGGATAGTTGACGGATTCAAGGTGGGTCTGGTTGTGACAGGCGAACGAAAAAAGTTTTGCTCAATAACTCGGAAAGTATGCCATAAGTATAAAAATATGTTGAGACCAATGTTGTAGAGGAGATAAAATCACATCGATCTCATGCCTCAAAATTATACAAGCGATAAGATTTGACCCACTTTTCGCTGGTAAAAGTTCCCAATAAGTACTGTAATTTTGATCAAAAAATATTTATTTTGGGCGAAAAATGCGGTTTTCAGAACTAATCGAGTAATTTGAAATTAAAACTTTCAATAAAAATCGTATTTTTTCGAATATGAAGATGGTCATTACTAATTTTAAGACTATGAAAAGTGGGTCAAATCTTGTCATACGAAAACTTTTCGGGAAATAAATTGATGTGTTTTTATTTGCTCAACAACATTGGTCTCCACATATTTTTCTACGTGTAGCTTGCTTTCCAAGTTATTGAGTTTTGTCGGCCTCTCACAACCTTGGTTTCGGCTACTGTCGCATATTTCGATTATAAGCAGTGGTGCCCACTACCACAAGCAATGGTAAGCATGTATTGATGATTCTGTATACGTGTAGGCTTTCTTACGCTCTTTAGCGCTGTTTAAGTGCCTTATCGTTCTCATTTTTGCGCTCTTTGAGCGCCTGCTCGTTCTCGGGGCAATTATCCAATTATCAGCCATACTTAAACTATCAATTAAAAAAAAACAAGCAGCAGGATAAGACTATGAAATATGCAACGCTACCTTCCGGACTATTAAGCTTAAGCCAATGAGCAAAAAATCGATATTTATAATATTATTATTCATATATATTCGATCAACTTATGTGTAGATCAATTCAATCAACTCAAACAGATAGGATCCAATAAACAACGCTTTAACTTCCAATTAAGAGCATAGCAATATGTACTAAAATTTGGTAATAGTTGATAAATATTTTGAAAATCTATCAACAAATTTTGTACATTTATTTGAAGGGCGCAGTCTCTTTTCTCAGTGTAGTAGTGTCAACCTGACATTAAACCTTTTCTGTACTTCATATCAAATGCCCACATCATTTGCAATATGGACGCATTTCCTTTAAACCGTCAAAGGTAAGTTTTTCACACAACTCATACTGCTGTAATGCTGCGAGTAAAACGAAATCATGTCAAATTCTAAGCAACTTCCATAGTACACACGTAGTTTTTCCACTTTTTTTCGAGTTTATCGTCGTTAATTAGCATGTCCTTTTCATATGTTGGATATGCAAAAATGTCATCAGAATTCATAATGTCATGTGAGAGGCTCAAAGACAAAACCAGCCGGCAGACAAGCAGCCTGTCATGCCTTCCAGGGAGTCCTACAAACGTAAGCAGCCAAGCGCTCTAAACTAATTTTTAGCGCTGAAAATGACAATGATGGCCTCAGCTTCATAGTGGACTGTGTTGGTAGGAATTTCACATTTCAAAAGCTGTGTTGTTAGAGAACAAAAGGCCAACTCTGATTGTTGTACGAACAAAAAATACGATGATTATTCCTATAATTAAAATTCATAAATGACAAAAAATTGTTGAAATTATTTACTTTTTTGCGCTGTTAATTTTGAGCTACACCAGCCAGCACCAGCAACTAGAAAAGAGTTGACACTTAGGGGTACATTATTCTGACATTGTTATGTTTTGTCATTTGAAAAGGCTTTGCTAATTTAATTTTAGTGAAGAAAATCAAAAAAAAACAAAGGTGGTGGGGGGGGGGGCTGAAATTGTGTTGAATAAATAAATATTTTCTGTTTAGTGACTACGCTTGCGGGAATTGTATTATATTGTTGGACAGTGGACACTGCTTTTGATTACAAGTCTTATAAATTGTGAGATTTGCAAAATCTTTATTAAATCGCAAAAAAAAATAAATTTTTTTAAAAACGAATAGAATATTAGTCATTTCCGAAGAGCTTCTGATCCCCTTGGTTCATTAACAATTCAATTAATTTGAAATATATATAGTTTTTTCATGGTCAAACAGTTTTCAATTAACTTTGTTACTTTACAGCAAAATAAATAAAATCTCAAAATTGTCCATCCCCTCCAGAAATAGCAACAGAATCTTAACACCAACACACACACACACGTAACATATGCATGTGAACCAACATTGAATTGTTGCTCCATCAAAAAAGATGAAAGTATTTAATTTTCCTGTATCCTGCTCTCACTCCTGCTAAGGACATTGCTATTCTTTTTGAAACTACTTTTTGGTACCCGTCTGTGCGCATTTTTAATTACAAATGACGTCCCGTTTGTAGTTTTGGCAGTCTTTTATCTTCAGTTATTGCTGGCTATTCGACTTGACATGTGGCTTAAAGGAGCTACCAAAATTATACCCTTTTGCCAAAGCAATGACTGGGGTGACTGGGGTTTTGTTTTTATAGGGTTTGTGATTTAGTTTTCATTTTCAATTAAATGTTTATTTTTTACACATACAAATGAGTAAATGTCTTTGTTTGTTGTAGATGTAAGTGATTGTTGTATTTGTATTTGTATTCTTGTGGTTAACCATACATCAATCGCATGTATTTCGTTTAAGCAAAATGTTTCAAAAGGGGTGGAATGTGCGCAAAATTCTAATAGAGGGTGACGTTAAAGTAATGAACCAATTTGATATAGCTACAATGAGAAAACGATTTGTTTCAAAATATAACAAATTATATTTCATATAAAGCAATTAAATATTTGATTGAGTCAAGCATGAAATGCTTCAAACAACACTTAACACTATTTGATTCAAATACAATATGTTTGACTCAAATAAATATTTGATTGCTCATATGAAATATACATTGGTTATATTCAAACAAATTGTTTCCTCAGTGTGTAGTAATTATAAGTTATAAAACTATTATTTTTATTATTTTTTGAAGATCTCTAGACTTTGTTTCATTTTATTGGAATTAGAAGTTTTTATTTATTTTTTGGTCCAAATATCGGATGGCAACCCTTATTTTGGATAGCATTCCTAAAATATATAGACTCAAAAAATATGTGGCAACCCTTGTTTAGGACGGGATTCAAATAGGCAGCCTCATATATTCTATTTGGGCTCATTGAGTTCTATCATTTGACATACATTTCAAGCCGGAATATTACACACTTTTCATTAAAAAAAAAGGGATCAAAGTAGATTTTTTTCGGCCATCGGGACAGACTTTGGAAAGGCAACTCTGATAGGTGAGTTTCACCAAAGTACATTACTACCGTTCCTGTAATCTGATACACTCGACTTTTTTTCAACCGGCTTTCCACCTATCATTGTAGTTTATATACAACTATTTGTTGTATTTATTTTTCTATTTCACTCATTGAATGCATATAAAAAAAGTCTTCTAATTTGTGTTTCTCTCAATTTTCATTTTATTTTAATACAACTACCGTTTAATTGGTATTGTTTCCCATTCTTCTAATCCATTGTCGAGTGGATTTTTACGTCCTACCGTATCCTTTCTATAAGGTGGAGGTATTGGTATTGTTTCCCATTCTTCTATTCCATTGTCGAGTGGATTTTTACGTCCTACCGTATCCTTTCCATAAGGTGGAGCTAATGGTTCCCTTTTCTGATTCGGATCATCAACTTCATAGTCTGGTAATGCTATTTCATCTAGAGTTTCTATATCTGCCTAAAAAGTTGGCATATTGACTTAAATAATAACTTGGGTTTCCTACAAAACAACTCACTACTGTCCAAGCTGTCAGCAACAATAGTACAAACACGTGCATCCACAAAAATCTTGACATTGTTAGCATTTTTATGCAGTTTTTATCACTGGAAATTTTTTTGAAATTTTAACTTTTTTCGTTTCAACTGCTCAACTGTTGCTGCTGCTGTTGTGACAAAAACGTTTCTACTATTCATGGGCTCACGAGCAACTTCAAATATATAAAAATTAACTCAATTGAATACGGGATGACGCGACTCAAATATTTTAATTAATAACTTTTGTTTTTTTTTTTTTTTTTTTTTGTCTAAATGCAAGCGCAGCTGGATTACAAATTGTTCAGCTAGTTGGAGTGCAACAGGGTCGTTTTCGCACAAGTTTTTTTTTCATTTCAAATATCTCGAAAACTATCAGCATTGCGGGTCTGGGTTTTCGTAGAAAATTTCGACAAAAACCACAGCCACACAATGGGTCATAAATTATTTCGGCCACTTCAAATGTTGGGACCCTCTGACTCATTCTAGTGCAAATATTCTGCATATTATTGTTGCTATGCCCTGACTGTCTTTGCGAATGCGTTCTAGCGTTCCCGGCAATTTGTCGCGAAAAAAATAATCTAATACTCAGTACTCACTCAGAGCCCAAACAGATTGAGTTGCACGGAGAATGAGTGCACTGAGAAAACGATTTGTTTGCATATAGCAAATTATATTTCATACTAGCATTACCCTGTCTGCTTCACCCAAAAAAAATTTTTACAACCTCAATTAAGAGGTTTTCCAGAAAATTACATCAAAAAAAAATTTCTATGAGGGCCAACCTAAGCCAACCTAAATATGCACTAATGTGCCTTAATAAAAGTTTTTTAGCCTAAGCTATCCCTCTTAGCTTAAAAGCTACTTGGTGTAAATTCGGTGTTATTCAACTAACATGTCTTCGTAAAAATAATATTTACAAATATTTTTGTATGAGGCCACCCTAAATAAAAGTTTTGAAGCCTAAGCTATGCCTTTTAACATAAGAGCTACGTGGTGTAAATTCAGTGTGAATCGATTAACCTGTCTTTGTGAAAATGATATTTAAAAATATTTTTGTAAGAGGGCCACCCTAAGTATGAGCCCTAAATACAATTGTGGTGTAAGTTCCATGAGATAGGAACTCTTCGCTGAACTAGAATCCAGGATCAATAGAGTTCCTATTACTATCGAATGTTAATTATAAATTATCCCCAACAGACTCTTATAAAAGTCTTATTACACAAAACTTTATGATAATAAATTGAAAAAAAAGTAACAATACGTCATGATTTTTTTTGTAAAAATGCGTACTAAACATAAAATTATAAGAGATATTCATTATATGATTTTCTATAATTAAAAAAAGAGAATATTTTGACGTTATAGGTAAAATTGTCACCGGATTTGGAATTTTGCGACTGCAAGCTCTCTGGATACTAAGGCTGTGCACCGAGCCGAGTTTTTCACAAAATTTCGGTACCCGATCCAAATTCTTTCAACTCGACTTTCGACTCAGATCATTCAGTTCGATAAACTCAGATCTTGTTAGGTTGTTTCTGCTTGTGCAAGTTTGCACAAACTTGCGATGTAACGTCAGTGGCGAAAAAAAGTCGAAGCTCGAACAAACGAGTAACTCAAAACTCATGAGTTGCAAGCGTATGATACGGACAACGAACGAACTGAACATGAGTTATGGTCGAACGAATCAAGTTGTTCGAGTTTGATTCATTACGTATGGCAAAAGCTCGATCAACTCAGCCTTACTAGATAGACATTTGGTTTTTTTTTCGAAAAAAAGAACTCTCTCATTGTTTTCACGCAAATTCCGAAACTTTCAAAACTCCAACAGCTTCCCTCACGCCACGGAGTCTGAACTCTTACAAAGTCTTTAACACAGCATATTTTTGCATTTTTCTCAGTCCAGTTTTACTACACCTTTAGTCAGTGAATCAATTCAATTTCATGTTCTACATAAATTGAATTTTAAAATTTAAACTGATAGTATATGCCACCGCGAAATTCCATTCGTAAATTAATTAAATTTCCTTATTCATTATGCAATTAAATTCAGATCACACCCAATTTTTTCAATTGCCTGCAAAAATACAACGTACAACGGGCGCATCAACGACGAGTGTTGCCATTTCCATTGAATTTTTTTTTTTTTTCAGCATTATTTCGCAACATTGTGCCCCGCATAAATCAATTGCACTTGTCATCAACTCAATTAATTTTTGGCAAACAAACTGCAGTAAATCAATTGCTTTGGCATGTGTGTCCTTTGACTCGCATGCGACACCAACCAGCGAATGCGAGCATATTTTATGCATGCATATCCTTGATGCCGCTTCTTTTTGTTTTTTTTTTTTTGAGAATTTTTTATACCATTTTTGCCTATATGAGGGAGTTTTTTTTCTGCAATAACGCAGCTATTAAAATTTGCTGCTATCACTATCACCATGCACGCAAAAACATTCTTGTACATGGGATTAAATGGGGTTCAGCGCATGTTAAACGGGGATTTCAAGCTTAGCCAGATAGATTTCGCTGGTATTTTTTATATGTAAACTTTGAGACAGGTTGGGCTTGACAATGTCAACATTCCTTCGGTGCTGTTGATGCCGGTGACGATAATTCGATTTGTTATTTTTTAGCCTACTTTTTTGAGTTCACATACATTTTTGGATACTTTGATGTATAGAGGGCAGACTTAGAAAAAAAGAAAAATTACTGGGACAAAAGTTGCTGCTGCTGCTGTATGAGCGTTACATTTCGATTGGAAAATATTTGGTAAAGTTAAAAATTAAAGAAAAAAATTAACATATTATGAAGTTCGACCATAATAAAAATATCGATTCAAATAATTCTCTTGAATAAACGAAAAAAGAGGATTTCTAATCCTTTACAGTTTTACTGACATTTGTAGTCAACAACAGAATCGACACTCCACCTGTTTGAACACCGCATATACCAGGGAATCACAAGTGTGAATCCGGTATCCGGCACTTGTAATGTTCACCAAAAATTCAGCAGGTGTCAAACAGTGCATACTCGCATATGCCCGTAGATGGCGCACCTTTGTCGCCAACAAGGATGGCAAGCGCACAAAAAACGGAAATAGCCGCCAAACGGATGCCAACAAACGAAGCAAATGATTCATTTCCGATGATTCTGTTCGAAAGCTCTGCTGCCACGAAACATGATGATGGTTGGTAATGATGAGCAGCCAGCAGGACATGAAGGAACCAACAACAACAACAACAGCACCAACAGCTAGACCAGGCGGTATGTCATCAAACATTTTTGCATGAAATCAAATTCAACAGTTGCAGAGAGAGGGTCGTTCGGTTGGTCATATTTTAAAGTGTCAGTATCGCCTGGTATTTTTCTGTAGGCTGTCATCATGCAGTCGTCATTGATATGCCAACAGTTTTAGGTATGTGCATGGGGCATGGCACAGTGGTGCAAATGACAAAAGTCGATTATTTTGTTTGAACTAAAATTTTTGCATAAATTCCAACTGCACTTTTCACAGCAGACTTTCGAAAGAATAAACTGTTTTAGATAAAAAAAATAAAACATTTATTTAAGTAAAATTAAAAAAAATTTCGCTAACTTTCTGCACTGTACCTCAGTTAATGGTGGTGGAAAGTTGTGTTATTACGAGTTGAGATCGGAGGGGTGGCAACTCAGTGTCAAACGTGCAATTGACGTATGTAAAAATTTTAAAAATACCTCGCCGGCACACACTGTGAGTGACAAAACGACATATTGGCAATGAATGCTTGTATTTACCACACCTCCGATAGATGTACGAATGGATGACTATGTCGGGAGTTGCTTAGTTTTCTGGTTGTTAAAATAGCGGATGTGGTTGACCAGCGGAAATTTTTGGTTTAAAAAAAGGATTTCGAAAAATTTCTGATTTATATTCAAAAAAAGAAAAAAATATTTACTTGAAAACTTGTAAAGTGTTCTGATTTTTTAGCAAAGAAAATCTGTTTTGGAATAAATGTTAATTACTTAATTTTTCTTTGGGTGATATTTAATTAATTTATTCGATAAATGAAAACCTGTCTCTGTCTATTGAGAAAAAATTTTATATAAATATTAATAACCTAAAGCCGAAAATGTATTTTTATTTTCTTTCTGTCCACTATTTATGAGACATCCTACATATATATATACTATTTATATAAAATTGCTTTAATGGAAATGGTTTGTAACGCTTTGGTGCAAAATGTACTAAGCCGATTTTAATAATTTTTTTTTTTAAACAACATATTTTTGCTAACGAAAGTTATTGCATACTAATTTTTTTATTTTTTAACGGTAAATATCCTAATTTTTAGGATTGAGTTGTTGTAAAGGTCTCACACAAAAATTGCCGCTTGATTTTGCGTTGCTTCTGCTGCTTTTTAAATTCGGTTGTTATTGTTGTTGTTTTTTTCTTTTCATTTGTACCATTTGTATTTGGCTTTGAAGTTTAAAGATAAACTCACTTTCAATTGTTTTTTTTTTTTTTTTGTAACTTTTGAAGGGAGAAGATGAAATGAGATGTTACGGGAGTAATTAAATATGTTATATAATATATATATATATATTAATAATAAAAAAAAACAAACAACGGGATGTGCTATATATGTATACATAAAGATATGTATTGGATCTCTTGCCAGACTCATGTTTCAGCAATTAGAAATTCGCCGTGAAGAGTCAACTTCGTGGCAGAATTCCTCCTCAAAATGAGTTCAGCATAAATCATAATTTATGATGTACCAAATCCAAAGAAACTTTTCATTATTGATCACTTGCCACAATGTTTCTAATGATCAACAATGAAAAGTTTTCTTAATATAAAGAACATATCTTAGGTTGATTTGAATACACATAATGAATATGCGCAAACCTCGCTCCCTATGGTTCTATGTTCAAACCCTAGCGGAGCATTGTATAAGCCCAACTTTTTTAAAATCACTTTTTGCAATCTTTTGATCAGTGTCATGGCACTAAGAGGCTTCAAAAAAAAATATACTTATCGAGTTATTCCTATCCCTTTCGTGATATTTGGAAAAAGGACCGGGGCACTAGGCATGTCAGTGCGTATTTAAAATTTATGGGGTAGTTGATGCAAAATCGTTTATATTAACACGAAAAAGTTTTATTTTATGAATTCAGTGCGATTTTAAAAGTATACATTAATGAAATTGTGAATGAAAAGATTCAAAACAATTAGTATGGCAGCCAACATCACACTTGCGGCACTTTTTGGTGGTATTTTTATGGCATTCAGCACATCTTATTTGCGTCGCGCTGGATATAATTATGTGCCCTTGACCGTCCAGACGAACCCCATCAGGTACCCTTCGTCTTTTATACGTTTGCTTTAGTGGACGACCCAATGAACGTTGATTGGAATATTTTCCTAAATAGACAAATACTAGTTATAAATTGTATGGAAAACAACGGTTGGATTACTTACCTAAATAAGTGGTAGTTATAGCTCGTATGAAATTCAAATAATCCAAGCTACCTTTGGCTTCACCCTCTGGAGACAGTCTATAAAGTTGGAAAGCATTGTTTACCGAAGCATTCAAAGGCCACATCAAAAGTTGCCAGTACCATTTCTTGCGGTTCATACTAATACGATAACATCCAATATTTTGATCCACGCGGTCGGTTCCGCCCATGTATCTAATATATTGCTGAATGCAGAATGGTTGCTGAATTGTTATCCTCTTTTTTTCGCTACTTGACCACCGCAGTGCAGTTCCCATAGGCGCTAAACCTTCGCAAGTAGAGGCCACGGTTACCACGTTGTTGTCATTGTAACGAACCAGCGTGATATCCGACTTTTGGTCTGTGATTTGATGAAAGCTTTATCAAGGTTTTGATTTCACTTTATGAGGTGTCTCCAGTGGAGCTTTTTCGACACGATTTGTTCGAATGGTGCCCGTTCCTTGGTGGCCAGATTGTTTCAGAGCTGTCAGCAAACGAAGTGACGTAAGAAAATTATCCATATATACATGAACCTTAGTACCGTCTGGTAGTTTTGAAATCAGATTTGTTAATGCAGATCCACCAACCCCTAGGTCGGGATTAGTATTGCCTGTAGAGGCTCCTTGGTAAGGTTCGGCTTGAATCAGATATCCGAGACGAGTGGCCATGCACCAGGCTTTGTAACCAAAACTAAAAGGCTTGCCATGGATGTGTTGTTTGGTGCTGTGATGGCCATAATAGGGGATCATAGATTCATCAACACTTACCTCTGTATAATTCGGAGAATACCTCATCCACCTTGCATTTATCTTATCCCACAAAAGCCGAACCTTTGCAAACTTGTCTTGCTGATCTAATGCAGCGTTCTCGCAAACGTGCATATATTCAGTATTTGTTCGTATCGAGCTCTAGAAATAGAATTAGCCACACCAGGATGATATGTATCAGCACCAGAGTCCCAATACATTCGATATCTCGCATAAACGCAATATCCACTCAATAAAAAAATTCCAAGTACGAGACGTATTTCCTCTATGGTTACATCGAATTGTTCGTTGCCTTGATAAACAGCATATTTTTTCGAATTATGAATGAACAAATCAATTATCTCCTCATCATAGAATAATTCAAACCATTCTACAGGTGACATATTTGAGATCAAAAACTCAGGCTTGCTCCATTCCTGTCTTCGATATTCTGGGAGATCCTTATTTTTTCATTTCCTGGTTGGCAGCGGCATCTTTTTAGTTTTTCGACTAGAAACATCTGAAGTCATCGGTTGTGGAACGTCATCACCGCTCTCATCGTTACTTCCATTATTTTTCTCCCCAATAAGTTCCCTATGGAGACCATCACCCAATTTTCTAAGTAGTTGTAGCTCTCCCTTAGCTAGCAGCTGATTACCTGACATACGATTCAAGTCACTGTCGATCGCGTCCTCTTCATCACTGTCCTCAACACTCGAAAGGTAGTTTTCGGTAAAATAGTACCTTCCAAAATATCTTCGTCATTGTCCAAAATATCGATTATTTCTGCAACAGTCAAGCTAAAACAGTATTTTTGTTAGAAAAAATATGATATTCAAAGTGCACACTGTCGTGCTCAGCGCTCCAAAAATGGAGCACTATATAAAAGGCTCTACAGAGCTTTACTCTGGCACTACAATCACTTTATTTTAGAAAAATTGCATTTCATATGGACAACGCAATAAAAAACAATATCAAAAAAACTATATTTTTAATTAAATAATCACAAAAACTCACTTATTGTTTCGCGACATCGTGGCGGCTAAAATATTGCAAATCGCTTTTAACCGTAGACCGATCCTTAAAAATTACGACTAATCTGATCTTGGCGGGTCATTTTCGACCCGTATATGTTTTGTATGGAATTTTGAAGGAAACGATTTTTTTTTAATGAAAATGATACACTTGTTTCGGTTGTGTGCTCTTTTGCAAACATTTTTGTTACACATACTAATGTATGTGTGGTCTTTTAGTAAGATTTTCTCGGTTAAACAAAGAGCATATCTACCCCGTTTGGTTGTATCGGGATCATTGTAGGCTGCTTGGCAAGTAAGACTTGCTGATGATTTTGTTGATTTTTGGTTCTGTTAGATATGTGATGTTTTGTCATGCAAGACCAAGTTCATGTAGGAAGTTCTTACGTCATTGCTTTTGAAATTTTTTTAGCCAATTTGGATCTATTGTTGAGTAGATGCTGAAAGCATTCAATGTTGAAATGTCCGAAAATGTCAGCGGTTAGTCTTCCGTTTCGTCAGTATTGTCAACACCGCCTTTTGTTTTGTTATAGTATGAAACTATCTCAGGCAATTTTTTCGGTGCTTGTCCGATATCAGGCGAATAATGCATTTTGTTCTGAACAATGGTACATTTATTTTTCTTTTTTACATATGAAACCAAAGCAAACCAAAACAGTATTTTCAGTGAAGGCGGATGTAGATTGGAGTAGTGGAAGCTTTAGCGGAATGCTACGCTTGTTTTTCGCAATGTGCCAGGCCATAGTCAAATTTTTGTAAAGAAAATTCTGACCCAAGTCGTATGAAGAGAAAAACTATCCATTGTAATGTTTTGGCCTTTGTCAAGATTTTGTTCCGGTGCAGCTCCAGCAAATTTTCCCAAATATAGTTGCATATTTCATACCTATGAAGTCTTGGTACAAGTGAGAAGCCAAAATTTCAGACCGTACTTCTCAGGCTTACTTGGCATGTACTGTCTAAACGAGCATCGCCCATGGTAAACCAGTAGTTGCTTGTCAACAGTGACACATTCACTTGGATTGAAGTGGAAGCAATTCAACCCATTTGTCCCATAATTCTCGTATTGGTGCGAATTTGCCCAAAGCCGTGAGACTAAGTTCGTTTTGTTCGATGTGCATCGATGCAATTACACTGTTATACAAACTTAACACACAACCAACTCAGAACTCGGACATCATGAGATGCGATCGAATGAGACGAACAACGAGCGAACTGAACTTGAGTTGGGTCAAACGAATCGAGTTGTTCGAGCTTGACTCGTAGCGTATGGCAGAACTTCGAACATGTTCGATCATCTCGTTGCACAACCTTAGTAAACACTGAAGTGTGATTAACTTTTTAAGCCGATAGAAAGAACAAAAACATGCATTTACATACAAAAACTAGTACATTTACATACAAAAACTAGTACGGGTCGAAAACGACCCGAATGACGAAAAAAGTCCCAAAGTTGAAAAAAACTTAGGGACAACTATCAATAAACTATTTGAAATTAAAAAAAAGTTTGGTCGAAAACGACCCTAGGATCGGTCTACGGTTAACCACTGAATTGATCAAAATAAGGTTATGTTGAAAGAAAAGCACGTGTTAGTGTTGACACACATCACAATTACTTCATAAGAAAAATAAATCATTATTTTACCCCGTTTATTTTTATACAAGGTTATAATAACAAGGTGTTTTAAAAATGGGGCGCTGGAAGCCTATTTGAATTTGAATAAAAAATAAAAATGAATAACAACTACAGTAAAATAGAATCCAATTCAAATAGTACTAAAATTTTTTAGGGTTTTTCTGTAGTTTTTAATCTTTTTCAACATTTTTTAATTTGAATTTGAAAAAGAAAATCAATTCAATATGAGAAAATTTTGCCAATTTGAATAAGAAAGAAAAATGAATGCAGACTATAGTAAAATCCTACTCCAATTCAAATAGTACTAAAATCTTTTTCTTATATATTTTTTTATATTTTTCAGCATTTTTAACATTTTTACATTTGAATTTGAATAAGAAAAGAAATTACTTGAATTTTAATTTGAATTAGAAAGAAAAATGAATGCAGTAAAATCCTGCTCCAATTAAAATAATACTAAATTCTTAGATTTTTATATATTTTTTTTTTAATATTTTTCAACACTTATAAGGTTCAATATTTTGTTAATATTTTTCAATATTAGATAAGGAAATCTTTCGGCAAGTGAAAGCTAGTATTCCAAGAAATCATTTCAAGCGCAATACTACTGTTTCGTTTTTGATTTTTCTCAACTTTTTTAATATTTTTCAAATCAAAATTTTTATTCCTTTATACATATTGTATGTAGTTTGAAAATACCATCTTTATCAGGTACATTTTTTGCGAGAAACCTTAAATCTCACATTTTTCTCTTTAACTCTGCTTGATTTATTGCAAAACTCCATTAAGCATTTTATTTTCCTACAACTTCGATTAGTCCTCTTGACTAAATCTATACTTCCGTTGTTAATCATTGGCATCACTTAATGCACCATTCTATGTACTATTTGGCTTCTCGACGACGACTACGACGACGACTCTTCCGTTTCCCCATGCTGCTGCAATTGAATTGACGGCGGATTCGTTCGTATTCAAGTTGCCTGCCTACAGGAAGTTCCCGTAACAACACGCCCTCCAATTACAAATCTATTTTCAATTCCTGTACTATGCTACAGGATCTTTACTGCTGCTCCTGTTGCCTTCAATATTCTGTACTTAATCTACTAAAGGACTTCCGTTTTGTGCGTATTGCACAAAACATAAACGAATGATAAACGGCCGCTGCGTGTTAAGGTAGACAAAAGGATTTAAGTGCTGGACATTGAATTCTACAAGGATAATAGAGTAAAAGACGAAACAAACTACTCGTACAATACCAAGAAAGCAATGTTAGAAGAAGGAGTTCAAAATCAACAGACTATGGCAACAGACATGCGACGTTTTGTCTACGTATGGCAAAAGTTGAAAACGAAGAAGAAAACAATTTATTGTGCTTTGCCAAAGACGAAGTACTACTAAGAACGATATACGCAAAATAAAGCAAAGCACGGCACTCACACAACAAAAAGCAGCAGGATATAAGTTTAGAATTCAAGTAGTTTTCCCGGATTGTGTTGAAATTGACAGAGAAATAATTGGAGTGTAATTTATGAGCTCACTGTGAAAAGGTATTTTTTGGAGAAAGGGTGAGAATGGGTTGTATGCTAGAAGAGAGTGAATATTTTTTCGTGAGTTAGACATTTACTTAGCAATTTTTTTTGGAGAAAATATAATGGTCGAAGACATGGCGGAGTTTTGATGAAGCCTAATGCTACTCGAGAATATAAAAGATACAAGAAGAAGTAGAAGGACAAGTTACTTATACTACAACAAATGTTTTGCTTAATTCTGTGCCACTAAACGAGAAAATTTTCGGATTAAGCAACTAGGCATACCCATATATTCGCTGACAAGCCCGCATGGTATTCGTAGCAATGAATTAGAAGAATTTTCATATCTAAAACTAGTTTCTTGGTCACCAATTCCACCAATATAGTTTAGAGAGCGCTGAAAACGCTGAAACTTTGGATTTTGGCTATCCGTACTTTCTCCCATAATGCACAATGCTTAATCTGCAAGCGAGTCTTAGGGATAGCTAATAAATTTCATATAGAAAGGCATTAAAAACTAAAATTCAACCCCTGGAATATCACAGCAACCGGGGGGGAAAGGGGGGTCAGCTTGAACATTTAAGAAAGAGTGTATGAACTGAGCTTCAAGCAAAGTTTCCATTAGTTTGTGAGTGTTAGTTATAGTCACATCAATAGTCTCACATCTGAGTATTGAAATTTTTGGACCTTGCGAACAACTTGCTCGAGCTCTTCAAAATCCAAGATTAATAGCCACAGGTGCGAAACAGGCAGCGAGACTTTTAGTTCAAGCAATTCAAAGACTCCATTACGATATAGAATTTGAACGAATTGTTAAAGAGGCGATGAATGAAGCTGATAAGTTTGAACATGAATATTCTTCTGAGCCCAGAACCAGAAAAATTCCTCGACGCTTAAAACAAACCGATTGTTCCACTCATGAAGTAAGATTATCATCAAGAAATCGATTTCGGAAAGACTTCTTTGAAGTGTTGGATCTTCTCTCAAACGAATTTGAAAGAAGATTCGATCAAAAAGGTACTAATTTTCATATTACGATCTGGTCAACTTTTCTTTGGTATATTTTTTGATTTGATAAAAAACGGCACAATAATAAAAATGATTCGTACAATAAATCGTGATAAATAATAATCAAAATTAATGATGAAGAAATAAATATAAATCATTTTGAATCATAATAGTAATGGTAAGAGCAACAGAAAATCTTCACGTCGAAACCTGAAAATATTAATTGATCATTTACAAAACACAGCCAAAGTATTGAAAATATTTCAGGTAAATATTTTTAGTGTTCTCGAGTATCCTTAACATGGAATTTTTACGGGTTCTGAATTATGTCACCTAGGGGCTGCAGACTCAATAAATCTTAGAAATAAAAGAGGGACTCTGGGCTTTTTGAAATTTAGTGAAAAAAAATCAAAAATATTTACGATAACGCAAGAGATTAGCGAAAGATCTGTATTAATTTTTTTTTAAGTACAATTGCACTGATAATTTTGATAATTTATTTGTAATTTTTTTAGACCTTGATACGTAGAAAGGAAATGTACCCACTGAAGAAATTTTGGAGTCAAAACTGGACATTTTCTCAGATGATTTTGAACTGACCAGCCACCGTCCTCAACTTCAAATATTGAAAAACATGCCTGGCAACAAACCATCTTCGGAAATTATCTCACACAACGAAACACCTTCTAGATCAAGTTTATCGATTGGCCAATTTAATAATGACAGTGCCAGGTTTAGAAACTTTTTGTGAAAGGTCACTTATCGCTTTGCGACGATTAAAGACTTATCTTCGTATACAAATGACCCAAAAACGTCTTAGCCATACAACGCTCTTTCATGTTTATAGGAAAAAAACTGGATCCAGGAAACTGGATTCTTTCGGATTTGCGAATGGTTATGAAAGAATTCATTTCGCGAAGAAATCGAAAAGTCATTTTTGGAAACATTTGAAAAAAACTTACTTTATCTTTAATTAATGAAAATTGCAACGAATAAAAAAACATCTTCATACAAAATTCACTTCATGTCCCGTCCTAAAGTATAGAATAAATCCTTTTTTTTTTCAGAAAAAATTTATTGATTTTTTTTTATTTGAGTTTGTCCCTCCATTAAAAATTTAGTTGCGACGCCCCTGTATTTTGTTCATGGAATATTTCATCACTAATTATCAATACTTTTCCAATTAAAATTTGAGCGGTATTCAGTGTAATATTACGTGGATATTTGGAGTTAAAATTAATTAGTCGTTCAGAGACAGTAGGCTTTTGATACCAGTCAATTTTTAAAACATTATGGGTATTCATCTAAGCGCGCAAAGCTCTCGCAAGCTGTGCAAGTTGTGCAGTTTTGCGCCGTCGCAAACGAACTGTCAAATATCATGTGGAAAGTTTTTAGAACAAACCATGGTGTAATAACAAAGGTGGCGTACTTAAAAACGAAATTCTCAAAAGTTTGGGTTTCTTGTCCTTCGTTGTCTTGTTTCGTAATTTTTTTTGACACTTCGGTGTTTTGATTGATTGGCCCGTTCAGCAACTTCAGTATTTTTGAAGCGCTTTAAAAAACTTTTTACTGAGAGGTATTTGTGTTGAATTTCAAAATTCTGATGCGAACAAAAAACTACGCTAAATAATGTAGTAGGCTTCAATATGATAGCAATAAGTCTTTTTTGTTTCTGCAATTACAACCACAGCGACTAAATTTTTAAGATTTAATGTAGTTTGCAGCTATCGTTCAGAAAATGTTCAAGATCTTACGCTTAAGCGTTGCAATTCATCAAAGCGTTTAAGCTTTCTGAATGGGCAATTGAAATGTTATGAATGTCAAAACTACAGCAAATAGGATGACAGATGATTGAAAATCGAGGCTCTCCCTAATTACTCCACCTTTATTATTACACCATCATGGAACAAACTAGAAACAAACAAACTTACGCTGATAGATTGTGCAATTGTTGTCACTCTCTTTTCCCATGCGATTCTCTCAGGAAAAATATATTGTTTACACATTTTGTATTTGTCACTCTCTTTTTCCATACGATTCTCTCACAAAAAAATTATACGCTCATCAACTGCCACAAATTGCACCAAATATTCGAAGGGGCGTTCGTGAAACACATCGCGCACAAAATTGCCTATTTGCACGAATGGGAAACTTGAGCGTTTAGATGAATACCACTATTGTTTTTCTAACTTCTATTGTGTCAATATAAGCAAGAATTTCATTTTCCCCTTCCTTTTTGGTAAAATTGATGTTCCTGTGAAAAGTGTTTAGTTGATTTAGCGTAATTCTTAAATAAAATTTCGACAGAAAATTTTTTGGTCCTTAAAGCTCAACTTTGAACCCACTGTAGTACTAAACACAACGAAAATGTAGAAATTTCACAGTTTTTTTTTCTTCCCTAAGCATTATTTGAATTTTCTCGTAAAAAAATCTTAAGTCACTAGAAGTTTTTTTTTTTGTAATTATGGCCACTTTCTCCCACTGTGCGGGGTCATGTGTGAACTTAATTTCATTTCGCTATGTTGGTATAGAAATTTGTAAAAAAAATTCGATAACTTTTGATGATGATACTTTTTTTCCAACTCATGCCAGTATGGATCTTCTTTCATTCTCGTCAATAAAGATCCTCAACTAAAATTCACGGACACCCCTTCTTGACGCAGCAGATTAGAAACTTTACTGCAAGATAGTTCCCCATATCACAGTCAAACTTTTATTTGTTGTAAGTTTTAAAGTAACCTGCAAGCAGCTCATGTTCCGCAAAAAAAGGACTTTATCTGCACTTTTTTCGACACTACTTTATTGGATTACTTTAAAATCACGTAAAACTACGTCCACAAAAGCATGCCGTTTTTCTTTTGTCTTTAAGTGGAAAGCGCTTTTTTTTTCGTTGTTTTCTTTTCAAGTGCTGTGAACTTTCATTTTTATTATATTTTTTAGAAACTTTTTTATTGTTTCTGCCCTATGTTGCGGCTACTACCCCTCTGCACGAGTATGTGTTTGACATACGATATTTGAGTTGTTTGTTAGCAGTTTCGTGCTTCAATCAGTGTTGCACAAATTTAGCTGACTTTTAATCTGTGGCATTGGAGAAGCAACAACGCCGCAAGCTACAAAGCATTTTTATGAGTAACTTGGTGAAAAAATTGTTAAGTAGTCTTTGGAGACAAACAGTAGCCAAATAAATTTGAGCTAAATTGAGGTAACTCGCTGGCTTTGTATGGTGTGCACAAAGTGCATTAAATTTAATTTTCACTTTGGTTCGGTTTGGCAAAAGAATTTAAGAATCATGAGGTGAAAAGTTTTAATGGCTTTGGCATTTTATAGAAACACGTGCTCCAAATATGTAAAAAATAAAATGTAGAAGTTTCTTTGTTTTTATCAAAGAAAATTCTTATAAGGTGTTTTTTTAATATGTTAGTTGTATGAGGTGTTTCCTAAAAAACTTCTTTTATTTTGGATATCCTATCCATAATTTAAAACAAATTTTCAAAGGATCTGATGTTCTTCAAATGATTATTTTTTTTGCGAAAACCGACAAGGCAATAAAATAATATTTCACTTTGAATTTATTAGTTGAAATAGATATGTCCTTAAAAGGAATTTTTTTTTGTTGCCCACAATTATATTTGTTATCCTTTATTTAGAGGAAATAAGCAATAAACAAAAATATTTCAATTGAATAGTTTCGTGGAGCAAAATTTACAGCTACAAATAAATACATTAACACACTTACAATAGAATGTCCTTAAAAACGAAGGACACACATGTATAAGTATGGCATAAATGTAATTTTGGAGTTTATTATCTGTCAACTTTATCTGTGCTCATTTAAACGAAATGGAATTTCACTTAATAAAGTGTTGTTTTTGTTTTTGATTTTAGTGTATTTTCGCTTTGCAGGACATTAAGGGAAGAATTTATGCGCTTTGAGCCCTTCATACTGCTAGCATGGGTGTTAGGGTGGTACACATTTGGAAAATTTAAAAATTTGAATCTGCACCAGAGTAGCGAATTTACCAGACAAATTTACTCTTTCAGACTACTTTGGCTGTTGCGAAGAAAGAGATTTTTCGTGATATTTTTTTCTGCTTTTTTTTTTACAAAACCTCACACTAAGAAATTTAGGACATTTTTTTTAACGAGGGTAGAGAAGAAAGAATATTTGAAAGATTTTTTGCAGGCTGTCAGATCTTACATGATATTTTTGATATTTTATAGTAAGTTTCTGGACTGAAAATTTTTTGAGATTTTTTGTTACGAGAATTTATTCGGCTGTGCGAAAAAAAGAGCACTAATTTGTATGGAAATAATGTTCTTGGCCATTAATGTATTATTTTTCGGAAAGTCTTAAATATTTTGTTAATTAAATACCATCTTTTGACAAATAAATGTCTGGAATGAAAACAAAACTGACAATGTTTAGACAGTGAAAATATAGTCAAAAAAACTAAAAATAGATGAAGAACAATAAGAAATAAAGAAATTCATTAACTAAACTAATAAGAAAAAGGAATTCATTTATGTGATTTGAATAACATAGGCAGTGAAGAAGATCCTCTAATAAAAATACAGATAATCAAGACCGTGGTAATTCCGATTTAGTGCGGAAGTGAAATTGAAGTTCGGAAATAAATGTCATTGGCTTTTAAAATCTAATGGGCGGAGTTCGATATTTTTAAAATTCGAACTTGAGCTTAAAAGCTCCTATAATTTGACGCATTTTTCAGTTTTGTATGATGCTAAAATAAACTTCGATTTCCAATTCTGTTCCCGCAGCAAATCCGAAAAGGAATCAGAACTTACTTGAATGTAGATAATTTAAACAATACATGACGTAACGCTGATAATATTAATTTAAAAATTTAGCATTAAAAAAATGCAAATATTGCGAAATAAGAGTCACCCTTATATGAATGGGTATTTATTGTATTTGTTTTGGTTGAATAAGGCAATAGTAATAAAATACGCTTATCAGTGAACATGAAGTCATCGAATGCGTTGTTAATTGAAACAAAACGATTTAACTACAATTTGTGTTATTTGTAGTGTCTGTACGGAAACTTTCACAGGCAAAATAAATATTTATAGCGGGATAGAGTTTACTATGAACTTGGTAAAGCCGCTGGTATCGACCATATACAAAATAAGTTTTCTATAGTAACTTACAATCTACACATACTGCAGAGAGTGCTTTATAGGAAAATTGAAAGTACGCATTTCTCTCAAAGTAGTTTTGTTATCATGTAAAAAGTTTGCTTATTTATGATGAGCTAAAGAAGTATTTAAGTAGATAGTCAAAACGAATAATTCTGGGCTGTTTTGTCAGGTAATACATCGATGAATACCAAAAACGTTTTTTTGTTTTTCTTACAGCAAAGGATTTCTGAAATGTTTGATAGGCAATATGGACGCTCCCTTATTTTTTCCGATATTCTTTGTTCTTTATCCTTTTATTCACAAAATACATTTTACGAAAAAATGGCATCTCTATTAGATCGGAAGTTAGTAAGTATTTCAGAGCGCAAGTCACACAGCACGCCTCCACATGCATGAGAGCTCTCAAACGCTAAAACATTCAAAAATTCTCTGATTTGGTTAACATTTTTGCATGAGACTTAAACAACAACATAACAGTTTTGTCTAGTGTACCTTGGTTCACGAGATAGCGAGGCTCAAAAACTGATATATCGCTTGATGGACTATTTTTCGAAAATTCGCTTAGAATCACACAAACATCACAGGACAACTACTTAAACCAACTTGTGTTAAAATTTCAGGCTGAGACCACAACGCCTTCTATTTGTCAACAGTCTTAGAAAGTAACCATTGCTGTTTATTAACGTTTAAACGAGTATGTTGGTATATAGTGAAGAAATATGGATGATAGGAAATAAAACTTTACGGCTGATTTCAATGTAAGAATTTGCATAGTTTATTTTCAAAAATTGTTTAAAAATAGAGAAGAAAATGATTCCCGACTGAAATTTTAACTCAAGATAACTAATTTATCAGTTATTGATGTATCAAAAGGAAAGAAAATCAAAATCGACGAACATTGAGATAAAAGGGATAACTGAGTTTATTGACTGTGCGTGACATTCTTGCATATATTTTTCTATGTTTTGATTCAAAACTATATAAATTTGAAGCTTTGTCTGTCCTGTGATGTTTGTGTGATTCTTAGTGAATCATGAATCATGGCTAACGTAACAAAGTATTAAATAAAAAAACAATTTGACTGGAGATTATAAATTACAAGTATGAGAAGTTTGGACAAAAATATTTTCGAGAAAAAATATTTTAAGGAAAATCCTTTGTTGGAAGATCCTTTGTTGAAATAAAAATGACAAATTTACGATTTTCTAAGATAACTTTCCAAATATCTTCAATTTTAAATCAAAAACGCTTTTTTTTTCTTAATTTCAAGCATGCTTTTTTTCGATCTTGAACACCATATGGGAATTTCCGCAGAATGGTCCACCGTTACAGAAAAATTAAAAGTTTTTATAAAAGCGCCACTATCTGATATTATCTAAGGAAAACATTCAAATTTTGGTAATTTAAACAATTTACACCAGAATTCATTTACCACGGAGAGCAAACCACCTGCAAACTTGCATAAATGCAGTTCCTCTTTTTTTTGTAAGATTGAGTAGTATTTTGCATTAAATATTTAAGTCTGTAAGAGAAGTGATACATGATAATAGTCATTCCGCATAATCTCTGTTCCAACATAAATTACCTAAAAAAAAATGCAAAAACATCAAACCAATATTTATTAACTCTCAATTTTTAGTTTGCTTCAGTTCATGTTCTAATGTCACAAATAACATAGAAAAACATCATTTATTCTCATTTCGTGATTGATAACAGCAGCAAGTGTATCAAAATTTTTCTTCAAACAGAGTTTCATGTACATAGTTAAAATAAAAACCAACGAGTTCAAAAAAAGTAAAATTTAAAATTTTTAGAGCTGTTTGAAGTTGGTCACGTTCGCAAACATAAGTGTAATAAAAAGGCAGATATAAAATGGTTAAACCACTTATATATTAACTACCATACCACCACATAATCGCATAATTTTTTTGTTGGAAAGGTTGTGAAGATACGGAGGGACATGTATACTAGGCGGTGCCACGCCCATAACAGGAAAATACTTTTCCACGGCTAAACTAATGGACCGATGTTGATGAAATTTTGCTTAAAGATAGATTAAATTCTAAGAAAGATTATTCGAATCTGATTCTTTAAAGGGGGCGTGGTATCGCTCCAAATGGGAAAAAACGGTATCACGGCTGTGCCACTACGCCGATTTTTATGAAATTTGGTATGTAGATAGATTTAAACTTGATTAAAAATGTATTTTTTTAGTGGGCGGTGCCACGTCTCTTACAGGAAAAACATTTTAACAGCAAAAAAACAAGTTTTATATTATTTTCAGAAAAATATCTACTCCTTTCTCTTTTCTTTGTTAAAATTGATCTCACTAATTAATTTGATAAATATAAACATTGAATTTCTTTTTTCAACTACTGTATATTTCTAAGATATTATTATTTATATAAATATTAGAGTCCTTTTGAAAAATTGCCCAAGTGAACCAAAATGGAAAAATATGTCCCGTTCAAATGGATTATTATGCCTTGTAAGAAAAAAAGTTAATACGATTTTATATTTAATCGTCAACCAATTCCGTAATATGAAGTCAGTCCGACTGCATGGTCTGAAATGGATTTGATCAGTGGATATTTCCGAAAAAAAAAAACATTTTACAGCAAAGTTCGAAGAAGTCCAATATTTTTTTCCTTAAACCCACGCGGTTTGTAAAATAATTACCAATTTACAATTTTCTAAGATGACCACCCAAATGTCTTCGATTTCAAGACAAACATTTTTTTCTTTTATTTCAAGTCTGCTTTTTTTGATATTGAACACCAGATTCATTATCTTACTCATCATTTGCAACATATTTATTTAGTTTATCTAAATAATTTTTTTTCTTTTTTTTGTATTTACAAACAAAAATCTGGCAAATATCGGATATATTTGAGCTTAAAAACAGAATAAAACGATTTGCAATATTTTATGATGCATGCCATATGACATGATACTCCCAACTCAACTCATTTCGAACGAAAGTTTTATTCAAACATATCAGTTTTTGAAACTCCTGTTGCATGGAGGGAATATTGTCGTCAAAAATTCATATGAAAATGAAAGTTATTTTGTAAATTAAGCATTTGGAAAACCGAAAGTCATTAAAACCTAACATTGCTTCTTCATTTTTACCTTTATCTAGCTATATTAAAACACTAATTTTCGAAAAATCACCGTATAAAAATGCATAAAGCAATTGAACTATATTCAATATTTTCATATCATCAAACTTCGAGCTCCTCAACTGATACTTAAATGTAGAACTGTTGCAATAATCAATATGCATATTAAGCACAGAACACTTGAAGAAAATTGTGTGCCAGCTCTTTGGAGTCCATAGGGAGCTACGTCAGTAGCATTAGCCCAAGGCAGGCGAGCCAGTCAGTTAAATGATGTGTAATCGTCTTATGTGCACTTGAATGCCTTTTGGCTTCTAATACTTACAACAACAACAACAGAAACAACAAAAACAAAGTACAACAACACCAGCAGTAGTAGTAAGAGCAAAAGTGACGACAAAACTTGTTTAGGCTGACCTTAACGGACAGACAAAAGGACAATCGACAGCAGCAGTAACAGCAGCAATAGAAATTGAAAAGTTTCAAGGCAACTGCAACAAAATTTTACAAACAAAAGGCAACACTTGGCAAATGAAAGAAATAAATTGATGATGCGGGGGAGCGGGGCGACGTTAGGAAGAAACTTAACATCAAAGAGGGAAACAAACTTTAATACACAATCAATTCAGGCGTGAATAATAAACCACAAGAAAACACACACAAGTTAACATACAAAATACACACACACACACGCACTCACACTGTGTCTAACAAAGAAAAGTGAAAGTGTAAACTTAACTATTTACAGTTACTTACACCTAAAGTTCATCATCATACCACTGTAGTGTGTTCTCAGTGGAACGGAAGTAGGACCACACTTCCGGCACAAACACATACATACAGGCAAACGCTTGGTATTGAGTTAAGTAAAAATCCCTCTTGTGTGGTTGTAATGTGACCATCCTCAATATTGTTTTCCTATTAAATTGATCATTGAACAAATACAATGGGTTGAATGCCTTGCTGCTTAGGGAAAGTGAATGGATGGATATTTGTAGGTGATGGTCGGTAACATGCGTTGCATTCAATGATTCAACTGTGATTACACCATTCAAGCAATTAAATTAATTGAATGGCTGCATTGTTGAATGGTTTTGTATTTGTATGTTGTAGGATTTTCAGTGCATTTGAGACTATTGAAATGCAAAAAAAAAAACAAATGTTGCCAATCGGAAGGATTTTTGAACTTTTTGTGAGATTTTTGTTCGCTTTTTATTTTTTTTTTTTTTAATTTTGAGCCAAATTTTATGTGTTTCCTTGCTAATTTTATGTTTAATTTTTTTTTTAGTTACTTTTGCCCAATTTTGACATATGGGCATTTCTCTCATGTTGAACGGGACGGACATTTTTTTTTAAACTGAAATAAAAGTAAAACACTTTTATTTTTTCTGTTACTTTAAGGAATAGCCCTTTGAGAGCACAGTGTTGAGTGGTAAAGTCGACGCCAGATGTAATACTGGTTCCAAGATAGAGGCAATAAAAAAGCCATTCGAACGGGACAAAAAATGGAAGTGTTTTTCATGGCCATCTATAGAAAAGCAGAAGTTTGCGAAACCTGGCAACATTTCTTAATGCAACATTAGAACTTTTTAATAGATTTCGTTTGATTGAAATTTTTTTTTTTATTTTTTTTCTTACAAGACATAATAATCCATTCGAACGGCACATATTTTTCCATTTTTGTTCACTTGGGCAATTTTTCAAAACGACTTTAATATTTATATAAATAATAATATTTAAGATATATACAGTAATTAAAAAAACAAATTTAATGTTTATATTTATCAAATTAATTAGTGAGATCAATTTTAACAAAGAAAAGTGGAAGGAGTAGATATTTTTCTTAAAAGAATCTAAAACTTGTCTATTTGCTGTTAAAACGTTTTTCCTGTAAGAGGCGTGGCAGAGCTTACTAAAAAAAATATATTATTGCTCAAAATTCAATCCATCTACATACAATTTCATCAAAATCGGTGTAGTGGCACAGCTGTGATACTGTTTTTTCCCATTTGGATTGATGCCACGCCCCCTTTAAAAAATCAGAGTATCTAATAATCTTTCTTAGAATTCAGTCTATCTTTAACCAAAATTTCATCAACATCAGTCTATTAGTTTAGCCGTGGAAACGTTTTTTCCTGTTAGGGGCGTGGTACCGCTTACTATTGAAAAAAAAAAACTATACATGCCCCTTATTCTCTTCACAATCTTTCCAACAAAAAAAAATTATGCGATTATGTTTTGTTATGGCAGTCAATAACTGGCTTAACCGTTTTCAACTGCCTATTTATTACACTTATGTTTGCGAACATGACCAACTTCAAACAGCTCCAAAAATTTAAAGTTTAATTTTTTTCGCACTCGCTTTTTTTTTTTTAGCTATGTACGTGAAACTCTGTTTGTACAAAAATTTTGACACACTTGCTGCTGTTATCAATTTCGAAATGAGAACAGATGATGTTTTTCTATGTTATTTGTGACTTTAGAACATGAACTTAAGCAAATTAAGATTTTACAGATAATAGAGTTGGTTTGATATTTTTGAATTGTTTTGAGCTAATTGACGTCGGAAGAGAGATTTTTCGGAAAGACTATCATCATGTATCACTTCTCTTACACACTTAAATATTTAAGGCAAAATACTATTTAATATTACAAAAATAGAGAAACTGCATTTATGCAAGTTTGCAGGTGGTTTGCTCAACGTGATAAATGAATTCTGGTGTAAATTGTTTAAATTAACAAAATTTGAATATTTTCCTTAGATAATATCAGATAGTAACGCTTTTATAATAACTTTTAATTTTCTTTTGGCGGAAATGCTAATACTTCATTTCTAAAATTTTTCTTAATTTTTTCACTGTTTTTCGTAATAAAAATTTTTAGATTTTGATGAAATCATTAAGTCTTTTTCTTTCAGAAGAAATAACGCATCTAAAATTGAGTACTTCATAAGTCGCTGTCTTCTGTATATGATATATTTTAAATATCTGCCGCAAATATTATGGCAACACTTTTCATCCCCCACGCTCTCTCTGCTTCATTTCTTCCTCAAAAATACATGAAAGCCTCTTCATGTCATTGCAAGCTGCCAAATGCCACAAAATGTTGAAATATTTTGAGCAATCAAAATTCAAAATTGATGCGTTCCCCCTTTTTTTGTATTGAACGCAGTCGTGTCGTAATAGCAAGAGCTGGAGTACGATGGGGCACCATAAACAAATGCAACACATGTGCGTTAGCAGACACACACACCAACACACGTGTATCTGTACTTATGTGTCTATCTGTATGCAACACTTAATGACAATCATTTTCGTCTGCATTGATTCGTTGCACAAATGAATGATATGAAGTGAAATCAAAATGAATTGAGTGCAATCATATGAAATGTTCAAGTGCGTATATTTATATGAGTGTGTGTGTGAGTGTATGTGTATGCATGTGTGCTGTCTACTATATACACACGCACATCAATGATTGGATTATTCACACGCTATTGATTTCTAATTGAGTTGACTTCAATCTGTCTACATTGACAGCAGTTGGAGCAGCAATAGCACCAGCAAAACAACGTCAGAACACCGAACTAAATGAAATCAATTTCGAATGGGTGTCGAGGCGTACAGTTTATAATTTGAAGAATTAAAGCGGTACATTTTAGTTTTTGTAGTTTAAAGAGTTATTTGTTTTATGTATTGATCAAGGATGATGTTATCTTACTTATACATTCATGAAAAGGCGCTCATGTTCTAGGTTACAGAAAAATACTTAATATAAAAACTGCCAAAATAAGTGACTGATTTTATTATGAAAATGGTCAAACTTGACGAAAATATATATCAAAAAGATATATCAAATTTTGGTTGTTATTTGCCAACTAAACTACATTCGCAGTGCGACTTACTTTTTACAGTCAACTTTTTGGTCGATATGACTATATTAAGGACTGTCCCAGAAAAAACTTTCACTCTTATTTTGTTTGATTACAGTCCATATCATAGGTCTAAAAAGACGCAATATTTGTTTCACGAAAAAAAGGTTCAGGCAGAAAATCAGAATTTTCAAACTCAAGGTGAGGGGTTTTTTTAAGCAGAATCTCACCACCTCAGTGCGAGATATGGCGGCTAGAGCAGATATATCAAACCTAGTGTACAAAGGATAAAGGAAAAAAGTAAGCTGAAGACATATAGAGTTCAAAAAGTACCAGACCGTTCTGATGAAAAGCAGTTGATGGCTCAGATACGAGCCCGAAAATTGTATGAAAGGTACCTAACTAAATTTGATTGCTGCGTTATGAACGCCGGAAGTAACGTCAAAGCAGATTTTAAGCGGCTACCTGGGCACAAATATTATACGTCACCGAAGAAGGGGCATATGCCTAGTAAATTTAAAGAAAACAAAATTTCCAAATTCGAATGGTTTGGCAGGTCATATGTACCTGTGGCCTCAGAAAAAGCTTCTTTGCTACGCAAGGCACAATCAATTCAAAAGTTTATGTAGACGAGTGCTTCGAAAAACGTGTTCTACCATTTATTCGTGCATATGAAGGTACAGTGATTCTCTGGCCCAATTAAGCAACCTATTAAGCAATGGTATCAAAGTAAAAATATCAATTTTGTATCAAAAATAGCAAAGCCGCCCAACTGCCCAGAGCTTCGCCCAATTGGGAGATATCGGGCTCTAATGAAAAGAAATCTTCGAAAGAGTGGTAAGACTACAAAAAACTTACAAGATTTTAGACTTAAGTGAAAAGATCGTTCCGTACTGTCGATGAAATACCTGTACAAAATGTAATAAGGGCCTTAAGACCAAAGTTAGAAATTTTTATGAAAAAAAAAAAAAATTGTTAATTAGTTTTAGCTATTTATATTTTTAATACTAGCTCTTATTAATAAGAAAAGACCAAAAAGTTTATTGGGTATTTTTTTATAACTGAAAATAAAAGTGAAAAAGTGAAAGTGACACAGTCCCAATGTTTTGATAGCTTTGGGCAAGCAGTTAAGTACTTTCAATTTTTGACTTTGCCGAACATTGCTAAATTCAAAAAATTAGTGAAAACTTGTCAAAAAAAAATAGGTTCCATACAACCGGAACAAATTCTCAAATTACCAAATGTATAGCCCATGAATTAACGAGAAATTCGGCACAGCAAATCTATTGAAAAAAGAGTATTAAATTGTAAATGACTTCTTTGGATGGATTGGTTTTTGGTTGATCAAAGTGTTTTTCACCCTGGGGATTGCCAGAGCGATCTCTGAGCCAATCATTAGCAAGTTGACATACAGCCTTCTTGTGACTCCATCTGGGTATCTACATATATCCGCTGAAATAGTGAGCATATGTGTGCACAGCATCTTCCCTGTAAGTGGATTGGGCTTAGCGCAGGATTTGGTTCCCGCCACGTAAAAAAAATATTCCAATGAAAGCTAAGGAAGCCTCGGATGAAGAACTTCTCAACGCTTATGCCTTTCGCCAACGCACTGATTGGGCCTTATCAGTGCGGTTTGAGACTTGGTAAGTGCACCATCAACCAGATCTTCACACTACGTCAAATTCTGGAAAAAAAACTCTCGGAAAACAGATCGATGCCCGTATATCGTATTGGAACTATTTTCTACAAAAGTTTCCAGCTCCTTGCATATGAAGATGATATTGATATCATTGGACGTTGTAAGCGAGATGTTACTGCTGCCTATTTGGCTATCGAAAAAGAGTCAGCGAAGGTGGGTTTGACGGTGAACGAGAAAAAAAAACAAAGTATATGCTGACCATTCGGTCTGCTAATGAGAAGTAACTAGGTGTTGTCAATCACGTATAGTTTTTGAGAAAAAAATGTTTGTAACCTTTCAAACAAGGCGTTTGTAGTCTTTTTGGATAATCGTGGGCACTAAACCCGAAGTCTTAGAACCACCTATAATCTCTGGAATTGAAGCTTGTCATTTTTCCACTGATTTCAATAAGCTTAAATGTAATCGCATCAGACTTGAGCGTATTCGTGTCAGTAGTCGTTATTCTGATTATGAGAGAACAAGAGTTCTCTCAGTTTCCAGTCATGATATTTATGATATTGTTCGAATCCAAAGACACCCTGAACATTCCGTGATGAAATACAACCCCTATATTGACTTATGTACCTTTACTGTCTTGTGATAGTTAATGGTTGATGCGATAAGTTTTAAGTTTATTGGGGTCACAAAGTGAAATTACAAACTTTAATTTATGATATTTTGAAAGGTTCTAGGATTACGAGCTTAGTCCCCACGGTTATGCAAAAAGAACCAAATACGCATTTTCTGGGGGCTTTAAACCCCATTTTTCAAAACATATACGTGATGGACTTTTGAGCCAAGATTCGTGTTCATTTTGCGAAATACTGTCCAAAACCCTTAAGACACTTCCCATTAGCACAAGCATTGCATGAGTGATTATTATTTTAAGAATTTTGTATATTGCCAAATTAATATCACGCAGAGTTAGGGATTGATTATATTTTTAAAGAAAACCGCAAATAGTTTTGGACTTCTGAAATATAGGTTAAAGTTGGAGTTTGTTTTTTCTTTATCATTTCATATCAATGATAAACAACTAATTTCTATGGAAAAAATACATCAGTTCAACCATTTCCGGAAACTTTATTTATGAGAGCTCTGGCGAAAAATAACTTGCAATCAATTTGCATATCAATTTTTCACATATCTTTCAGGAATGCAAATTTTTAACAAATTTCACAATCAAACATCCTTTAGAAAAATTACAGAGTGTCACTAAGGGAAAAATCAAAATAAACACAGTGTGAAAAGAAAGAGAAGGGGCGTAACGGTAAGTCAAGAAAAGCTGCAGTAAAGGATTTTGTTCCTCACCAAAAAAAAAAAATGCAACAACGACAACAGCAACAGTCATGACGTTTTTCACAGCAAATAAATGCAACAATGTCAAACTGTCAGGAAAAAATTATTACGAATAGAACATGAAAAGGATACACTTGATATCGTCTAAAGCTTTCCAAATTATTTGATATGAAAAATTGTATAAAAATACCAATAAAAAATACAAATAAATAAAATCAAAAATTTTGATATTTTCTTGAATTCTTCTTCAGTAGAAAAATTGAAATTTTTGTGCTCTTTGAAAGAATAAAAAAAATTAACACTTTAGTAGTTTTCATTTACGGTGAACGCTCATTTTCCATTCAATTTCTTTAATTTTCTTTTAACATTCGCTTAATATATCACACCCAAAAGGTTGATCCCGCTTTTGCACTATTATTATTTGTGAAAATCTGCATTGTGCCCGCCTAACCAATACGTTGCACTACTAACATTGCCCTGTCAACCTACCATTTTGCTTCCTTTGCATTTGCGGTCACTGCCTTTCTTTCTCTTTTGAATTATGTGGATTTTCATTTCATTCGTATTGCGCTCGACTATGAAAGATTGGCAAAATGCTTTTTGAGATATTTGCCAGAGCAGAAGTCGGGGCCAGCAGTCAACAGTCACCAGTCGGCAGTCGGCTTAGTTTACTTTGAGTATCCAAATACAGTTCCACTACAGGCACTGACCGGCGAACCAAATCAACCAGTCACCCAGTTACTACCACGTCACCCAAGCAGCCAAAGGACAACCAACATAAACGGGTTGAACCGGGAACTAAAAGACTCATTCGATTGCATCTACAATTCATAGAAATTTTCAACTGAGCGTAAACGAAAACGGAAAATACGTCCAGCGTTCAACATTCACACGAACGACGCATGAAAGTATCGTTCGAGTTGACTTGGCTGGTTGGTTGGTTAGTTGGTTGGCGCTTGCACTCTTTGGGTGCAGCTGGATGGCATTTTTTTGTTGGTTTTTCTATTTCTTTTTCTAATTTTTGGTACGAAAATTGCAAGCAATTTGCCTTCGTTTGTTATGCAAGGGACTGACTAGGCCGAGTGTCGTTGTTATCGTTTTTTGGGGAACGAAAGATTTCTTTGAATGCTCTCTATTTTTTTGGAAAATGCAATGCAGTGACGGCTTTTTTTGCAAATACTAAGATTCTTAAAAAACTCGTGTCGAAAAAAAAAGACTGTTTACTTCAAAATACAAGCAAATGTACCCCTTTGTACTTCTTCTTACTTATTAAGAAATAGCACTGGCCTCATATTTCAACTTTCGGTATGATAACAGGAAGTGATTAGGTACTTGCGATAGATTGTTGCACCCTGAACACGAATCTGAACTTAAAATTTTTAGTTTTTAAAAAAATGGGGGTTAAAGCCCCTTTTTGGATAGCCGTGGGCACTAAGTCCAGAGTTCTGAACCTTTCAAAATGCCTTAAAATGAAGCTTGTATTTTCCCCTCTCAACTCTCTCCTGACTTTGAAGCCCTGGGAAACACAGAAGCATCAGTTCTGTGGCTGAATGATATCTCGCTTACAAATTTTGAGGATCACAATTTAAGCGTTGTTGCTATACTCTATACCAGCGGTGGGTATAGAAATCTAACAAAAGAGCAAAACAACAACATCAAGCAACAACAAACGAAATTTTAAAGTTTTTTTTACTTTCAAATTTATTTATTTTCAAATTTGCCATTAGCACAAAAAAAAACCAAATTGCACTACAAACAAAAACAATTGCTGCATTCGTCAAGACACAATGCGGCGCCGTCGTTTATGCCTTTTGTTTTGTTTTTGTTTTCATTTGAATTCAAGTCAACGCTGTGCCTCGATGGCGTTAAAGTTCTGCGACTTTTTTTTCGCTTGCTTGTGCGTTGAAAAACGGTGAGAGCAATAAGAGCAAATAGAGCCACTATGTGCCCATCACTGCTCTATACAATAGAGTGAAATGCTCGCCGCTCCATCCAGAGTTTTTTTTTGCTGGTCATACAAATCATTTTCGATTCAGTTTCCGACTAGGAACTTTTGAAAGATTGTAGCCACTGCAGAAATGTGGGGTACATCAATAAATATAGGGGTTGTTTTAAGAGTGTGCGATGTGTTGATATTTCATTAAGGAATGTTCAGGGTGATTTTGGATTCAAGAACAAGATGATTGGAAACGTATAAGTTTTCTGTTCTCTTTCAATCAGAATGTCGACCACTGACATGAATACGCTCAAAGACACACAGGACTTCAAGGTCAAATGAGATTGAAATTGACAAGATCCAATATGAGACTTTTAGGCAGGTTCTAAGGTTTGGTCCCTACGTTTATCTAAAAATTACAAAAAAAACGCTTATTTTGGGGGTTTAACCCCCACTTTCTCAAAAGCTATACGTGGTGGACAACTTTTGAGTCCAGATTCGTATTCAGCGTGCAGTTTTTTACCTTCTTTAGAATAAACTTGGTGAAACAATGCTCTAATGATATTGTCTCACTGTTCGCACCATTTCCAGAGTTTTTTTTGTTTTATTTGTTTTAAGAAATTAAAAAAAAACAACTGTCTTGCGAATATTTTTGGAAACATAAAATTTAATAGATACAACAACGAAACGCATATAATACTGCGAGGCTATTTATAGAAAAATTTTCCACATTTTATTGCGATTCTTAACTGAAAAATTTTGAAAAAATATTCCATAACTGCCACTGTCTTCAATTCATCTACGACAAAACAAACCTCAAAACGAATTGCTAATAAAGGATATGACTTTTGTTTGAATTAATGTTTCGATTCGAAGCAACTACGTACTCCATACTCGTATTTGTAGCATAACCAACCAAGTAATCAACCAACGGACAACCAGTTACAATCAGGCAAACAAGGCCAGAGAAAAGTAAAGCAAAGAAATGTGCAATGCAATTGAAGTCAAGTTAAAGTCGCAACAACTATGACGACGTCATTTGTTTGCAAAAAGGAATTGCATATGTGATCCTTGCATATGTATGTGGGAGAGAAAGGACTTAACTCTACTAAAAGTGTTCCATGCATTCGGGTATTATGATTACGACGACAACGACAACGACGATACAAACGATGATGCCAGATTGATTTACGTTCGAATAGATTTCAAGCCAAAATTTTTCAAGTTTTTGGACATTAGTCTTAGCTTGGTTCTCTACAAAGGATTAGACGGCATATTTAATTTGTACTTTTGCTTGTAACATGCTAAAAGTGGATGGGAGATGGTTAGAAAATTTCTTGAGAAGAACTATTGCGGCGAAAAATATGAAGACTACTCTCCAGCATTGGTGCAAAGACAAAAAAGAAAACACTGAAAAACTTAAGACTGAATTAATGAACGTGGCTGAAGGCAAATTTGTCCTAAAAAAATTATTCAATTTTTGGGCCAATTTTTTAAGGCAAAACAACGCACAAATTACTCCAAGTCCAAGCCCGAATCTACAAAATTTTTCATATCCGACAAGATTTTTGTTCTCTAGCGATTTCTGATCCAAAAACTTCGACATGGGTACACTGTGTCTTGGCGGATTTTTCCAACATCTGATCTTTCTTCTTATCACTTAGGGCACTTTTTACTAATATTGGACGAAAATATAATCGGCCAAAAAGTCTCACATAAATAAATTTCTGAGTCTCGTCCGATTCTATTCTTACTTTCTTTTCAGTCTTAATCCTAGTTCAGGATTGACCTAGTTTGAAGACTTTATTTATATTTATAAAAATATTTTTAATTATAACTAGTCCCTGAAAGTAAGCTTAGTTTTGTAAAAAATACTGTTTATAATGAAAAATATGTCAAGATTAAACTTTGAAGTCGAGCCTCACTTATATTCATGGTAGTTTTTCTACTTGCACAACTGGACACAACTAAACATGCAACTTTAAAAAAGGACACAGCTGTAATCCGTAGATGAAGAAACGAAAAGTGAAGGGAAATTTCAAAATGGCAAACAGAAACAAAACGAACGAATGAAACGAACGAAATCACAAAATGACTGAGATTTATCAAAAGGTAATTTATATATTTCTATATGTCTGTCGTTTTTGATGGCAAAACGTTCGTTGACTGTTTGAAAGTAAAGAAAGTAGAAGGGTACGTTACGATATCCTGCTGCAGGACATTGCGAAACCATTTTCAAAAGTATTTTGCATGCAAAACAAATGGCGAAATTTAAGAGAATTTTGAGGCTATAAATTGCAAAGCAAAGCAAAGCAAACCAAGGCAAAAGAAGAAATCAAACACTCATGCTACGGAAAGAGGCACACATACATACATACATGTGTATACAAATACATACACTTAAGGATATGCTACGTTAGAGGATAAATATGTACGTACTGCCCAGGCAGCATATGGAGAGTTTTTGAAACTTTTAGTCGCTGAATTAATAACTTTTTTAAAAGACCTATATATCAGTTAAATTTTTTATTGCATATTTTTAGGCATTTCGTAAATTTCATTGGTTTCAAAATGCGTTATGATTCGACATAAGTTTTCTGATATTTGCGGTGTATATTGAATGTAATTTCAAAAACAAATCACGAAACAGTGTTGCCAGGCTTCGTTTTTTTGAGAGTTTAGTGTGAAATCTTTTGGAACCTTTCTTATAATTCCTACTCGAATATTTTTGGTGGGTCGCTACAAAAATGATCGCTTGACATCAGCATACTATCGCCCAGGCAATTAAAATATGATTCTTTAGCGTTTAAAAATGTTTGCTGGGTAGCATCGCATTGTATTTGAGCAGCAAAGCTGTATTTGTTTTGCTACTACGACCACTTCTTCTATGAGTATTTTCTTGGAGCCGCTTTTCGGGAGAACAAATTGAATTTATAGAAATTTGAAAATGTAAAAGTGCCACTGCATATGTGTGTGTCCGTGTGTGTGTGTCAGTTGATATTCGTATGTAAATGTGACTTTGTGCATTTTGTTGAGTTTTGATTTAAATTAATTTCGAATCCACTTAACTATATATTTTGCTGATAACTTCAGTAACTCCAGAAGCAACGCATATGAGACGTTTTCTCCTCTTTGTTAGAATGCGAATATTCGAGTGTTTTGTATGCAAAAGTTATTTGCTCGAGCGACACACAAGTGCTCTGAGGATATGTGTGTGTGCATATGGGAAAAATTCTACTTTGTGTGTGTGGGTATCTTTTGATAAATTTAAAATTATGCAATGGCATGAAGGAAATTTATTATTGCTAATAATAAATCAAACAGATTTGTTTTGAAAATATTTTTCTATTTTGGACATTGAATAATTTTGGCAATAAAACTTAAGAAATGAGGAAACATTTTAACAGAAAGCATTGTAATATTTTAGTGATAAATATTGGTTATGAAAAAAAATGTTTTATTCTAAATACTGACTTTCTTTTCCATACGCATTCAATTTTGTTATAAAAATTCTAATTAAAATCATCACTACAACTTCCTCATCCCACCCTCAAAACAACGTGTACAACAAAAATCCACTCACCATCATCTTAACGCTGATATTTGATCCAAAAACGTTTTAAGAAAAAAAAAATCCCGTGCACACCCTCAATAAAAAACACAAGTCCTTAAAATAAATCATCAACGTCATCGAAGCACCAGCCGCGTTATAATTAGAAAAAAATTATTGAAAACACTTTGCGGCTTCGTAAGTGAAAAAAAAAAAACTGTAAAGTTAAAAAGTTTTTAAAAAAATCCTCAAAAAAAAAAAAAAATCTCCAATGTGTCAAGTAACAAAACGCTTAGAAGAAGCAGAAGGAACAATGGAGCCACACTTCCGTTTGATGTTTGACAAACACAATAGCCACGGCAACAACAACAATTAGGCAAAAAAACAAAAAGGACCTTGCGTTGGCGTTAAAAAGCGCAACAGACGGTGTTTTGAGAGAGAGAAAAAAAAAGAAAAATTATAATAACAACAACAAAAATAATTTGTCGGTAAACTTCAAAAAAGTGGCGTGACGTCAAACTGAAGTTTTCTTAAGTGTTTTTTTTTTGAATTTTATTCTTAAATTTTTTCTCACTAAAATTTTTTTCTAATTAAAATGTTTAAGCGACGGTATAACCGCTGTAAATAATTTTTTTCCCATATCATTTTGTCATTGTTTTAATTTATACGCCATCGATAATGGATCGCTGTTGTACAGTACATTGATGTCAGTCAAAGAAAATAACAAAAATTTTAATGGCAAGGGGACAAAATGAAATGCGCATAGCTGGCCCCCCAAGAAAGTGTATTTCTTCACTTGTCCTAGGCATAACTTAATACTTGGAAATTATTTACTCCAAAGTAAAGTCCTCCCTAATATTAATATTTCTTACTAAAATTGAGTCTTTTCAAATGAGTTTATACTCTATAAAGCTCTTCCTTAAACAAAGGAACAATTATTTTATTAAATTTTTTCTTTCTTTAGTAACTTAAGAGAAAAACTTCCTTGAAATGAGTATATTTGCACTAAAACAATACAAAAACTTAGTAGATTTTGGCAAATTTCTACATAAAGGGTGTTTTTTTGAGAGGTATAGAGCTTCGAATTGAAATAAAACACAAGAAAATCGTTTTAATGTCCATCAATTTGGCTTTATTGGAAGGATAATTTTATGCCATTAATGTTTAAATATGATTTCGGGCATGTGGCCGCCGCGACTGGCTCGAATAAAGCCAATTTTACAGGTCCAATTTTGAACCACTTTTTCGAGCATATGGGGCCGTATGTCGGCAATAACGCCACGAATGTTGGCTTCCAAGTCCCCTAACGTTTCTGGTTTGTTGGCGTAGACGAGCGACTTCACATATCCCCAAAGAAAATAATCCAATGGTGTCAAATCACACGATCTTGGTGGCCAATTGACAGGTCCATTCCGCGAAATTATGCGCTCATCGAATGTTTCCTTCAATAAATTGATTGTGACGTGCGCTGTGTGGCATGTAGCGCCGTCTTGTTGGAACCACAACTCATCCACATTCATGCCATCCGATTCGGGAACAAAATAGTCGGTTATCATGGCTCTATACCGGTCTCCATTAACGGTAACTGACTCTCCAGCATTATTTCGGAAGAAGTATGGCCCAATGACTCCACCAGCCCATAGAGCACACCAAACAGTCAGTTTTTGTGGATGTAATGGCGTCTCAAGGGTCTCATGTGGATTCTCTTCACTCCAAATGCGGCAATTTTGCTTGTTGACGTAGCCATTCAACCAAAAATGAGCCTCATCACTGAACAAAATTTTGCGATGAAAATCAGCATCGAGATCAATCTCATTTTCGGCTCATACACCAAAATCACGACGCATTGCATGGTCTCGCGGCTTTAATTCTTGCACAAGCTGGATCTTGTAAGGTCGCAAGCCAAGATCTTTGCGCAAAATCTTCCATAAAGTTGATGGACAAAGCTCCAATTGCTGTGCACGGTGGCGAATCGATTCATTCGGGTCCTCTTCAACATTTTGCTCTACAGCGGCAATTGTTTCTTCGGTGCGCACTGTTCGACGTCTCTGCGGATGCGTATTATCACATAGAGTAAACGTAGTGCGAAAACGACCCATGGTTAACCGAATTAATTGCTCTGATGGACGATTATGTCGACCATAAAATGGACGGAGCTTGCGGTAAACTTCGCGAACTGAACCATTATTTTCGAAATAAATTTGCACGATTTGCAAGCGTTGTTCTTTTGTCAACCTGTTCATGATGAAATGGCAAACCAAATTGAACATAAATGACATTAGAGTTGCCAGATTTGACCATAAAATGCCAGTTTTATCTCTATTCGAAAAACAAAGCTCTAAAAAAACACCCTGTAATAGCAAGGCACTTTAGAAAAAAAACTTTCCTTTAGTATAGTAAATTTTCCCTCAAATAAAATGAATTTCCCGAGTAGGAATTTTCATCCAAATCGCATACGGTTAATCCAATTAGAGATCCAGTTTGGAATTGGGCTATCGAATCAGGCCCAAATAGATTTGGCAACGCATAAAACCAGGCTAACCCTACCAGGAAAACCTTATATTAAATTGATCAGTGTGTCTGATGCAGCACTATTCAGACCAAGTGATAATTTTCGTCTAGATTGCATACGGTGGACCCTATTACAGACCCGGTCCAAATCAGGCCAGGGACTTGGGTAATCAAATTCGAATCGAAAAAATTTAATTTTCATTTTATATAGCATCCAATTAATAAGTCATATAATATATTATTATCAAGAAAAAAAAATAAAATTAGGTTGGCTAATGTCGTTAAAGTGCATATGTAAGAATTGCGTTAAAAAGGAATATCCAAGTTCAAACCTCAATGGATTTTTTTTCTTTTTAAATTAAATAGAACTCCACAGTTTAATTCATCAGGTTAAGATGTTATTTGACGCAGGTTAGAGAATAATACTAATGATAATCCTAATATTGGACTCGAATTTCACCAAAACATCTGAACTGGCTAAGATGATCTAGCTCTTATTGGTTTGTATAGGACTTTGCATAAGAGGGATTAATGAGGCTAGCCAGCTCCGGTCTGTACCAAAATTGTGAAGGCTCATTCATGATTTGGCAAAACTGATCAGGAATGGACAAAAATAGGGCTTTCCTTTGTAGGGCTGAAGTATGGCAGGTCTTTCCCATACTTGATCCTGATCCCGGACCTGATTCAAGTCCGTAATAGGGTCTGTCCTGTTTAGCTTGATCCGGAGTTGACAGTGATAGAGCTTGTCCAATAGGAATTCCTACTGGGGTATGCTTTCTGTTATGGCGGTTTGTCTAAAGATTGTATTGTGAATATCAAAGAAGGGAAGCGAACGCTTGACTTTAGTGCATATTGAAGCACTCTTTTTCTTAAATTAAGGAATATTTCCTGAAATGAAATAGTTTTCAGCTTACTCTTAGCGATAATACCATCAGTTATCAGAGCAGTGTCCACTGTTTTTGATGCCAATGAACAATAGCCTTTCATCCGTTTCCTTCATACTTCAGAGGTAATACTTCGGGGCCTTTCTTATGTTTTCTATACAGATTGTTCCAGAACTTATAGTGGAACGGGTTCTGGATGGTGTCTAACTGACGAGACTAGATATTCTTTCGCTATTTTGAATCTGGTTTGATGGATCGTCGAAAGAGATGTCACAGGAAGCTCATATGTGTCGACAATGACATGCTCTAAAGGCTCTTTTTAGCTCTCGTATAAAGCGAAACTCAATTGTGTAGCCAGGCACAATGAGTTGAGTCTTACTCAATGTTCGCGAACATTGTGGTGTCACTGGGAATGAACGAGCGGATGAATTGGCTAACTAAGATTCAGCGGCCACTCCAATTGGCTTGGAGCTATTCTTTGGCATCAGTTTCGCAGAAATCACTCGTTGGATCAATGATTTTACTAGCACTGTTCGTACAAGGAGTTGGTCTGATCTTCATTTCTGCAAAATTGCGAAAGGTTTCGTGAAGGATCACTTAGGAAAGTAGCGATGTTTCTTTGTCACCTGGGAAGAAAGGACCTACGGCTACTTTTAGGGTTGATCTCAGAATATAATACATAGGGCAGCACTTGTTTAACATCTGTGTATTTTTCCGGCTTTCGCAAGATACACAAAATAAGAGATAGACAGCAAATTCTTGAGCAAGAGTTCTAAGCATTATCTTTCTGATGCTTCTGAAATTTTTTAAGGTAACAAAGAATTTTGAAGAAGAGTAACTTCTGTGCACTTTATTTCCTCCAGTTTCCTTTCTATCATATTTTATAATTCTTTTCATGCCCATTCCTCTGTCGGTACTTACTTAGTACAATAGCCTTTGGACTGAGTGCTATGGAAATATCTCTTTCCAGCCCACCCACAACTTTAACCTTTAGCACTATTTGTACCTATGATAAGTTAATTTGAATAAATTATTTTTAAGTAAATATTTAATCATTTAACAAGTTTTAATCAGTGCACAAATCATTAAAAAAATATCGAAAAAATTGGCAAACTCTTCAATTCACTGTGCGATATCATTTTATCATCGAGGAAATGAGAAGTTTTTTAAGTGCCGCAAATCAGCCATGAAGATGTCGCAATTTTTCATCATTTTCGCCTTCGTCAACTTAATTAGCTACGTCACGTTTCCGTCTGTCTGTCTGTCGGCTCGTCTATCCAGCGAAACTCCCCAATACTCTTCGTCCTTTTAATTGTTGCTGCAAGAAGAAAATTAATGAACCTGTTTTATTTTTCAGGAAGTTCCTGCTATTTGAGTGAGCTATTGAAATTGATACAATTAATGCGGGTAGAAAATAGAATTTAGTTGTTGTATGTGTATGTTTGGAGTAGGAGAATATTTGACAATACTGGCCACCAAAAGCTAAGGACATAATCTAATTGAAAAGCTTTTTAAGCGCTGTTAAGAACGATTTCTGATACCATCGAGTGTCATTGTGGTATTCGTAGCGAGGAGACGTTTTTTGAATATGTAATGCTTTCTAAATTAACCGAAATATTTGAGAGTGAAAAAAACTAACTATGGAGATTAATAATTAGAATTCTGCTGTCGTTCAGCTGTTGTAATTCAATTAGACAAAAGATACTCCCTTTAGGTGCTTAAGTCAAAAGAAAGATTTGACAGAAGAAAAAATATAGCAAATGTTTTTGAAGAAAAATACTTGAAGCTAAAACCAGTTTAGCTATTTTTTGCAAACATTTAAGTTTTGCATATATTTTGCTTATAACTCATATCATTTGCATGCAACTTTTTGACAGATTTTACCAAAACAAGCCAAGTTTTTAAGAAAAGTTAAGAAAATCTAGTTGTTACTTTTGTTTGGAGAAATGGCGTGAGAAATGCCTTACATTATCACGAAAAATAAAATTCACAAACTGACACTTGAGCAACGTATCACTCACACAAATACAGATATAACATAGTGTGAATGAAAGACAGACAGGCGTACTTGTATTCGTACTGGTATAAAATTCGTAACAGACTTCACCTTATGATGCGTTTAAGAAAAATACAGCAGCAGCGAAGAACTGACAAGTTCCAAGCATACGAAACTTTTCTTTTTTGTAAACTTACTTACTACATATCTTCATTTACAGCCAATGTTGCATACGCAAAACTTTATCAGTTACTGATTTCGGCCAGAAAAAAAAAGAGCGAGACAACAAGCTCAACAGAAAACAGCTGTTGGCGTTAGGAGAAGGGTTGCCAAAGTGTTTAGATTTTTAGTTAAGCTTGCGCTATTGGAACATTTATAAGATACTTCATTAAAAGCAGAGGCGTCAATTGGGTAAGGCTGAGGGAGGGCATTGTACCCCCAAGAATCTGATGTTATTATTAATTACATTGACTCAATTCATAATCACCCCACCCCTATCATGAATATCCGGAGGAAAAAGATTTTCTCGGATTTTTTTTTTTTCTCGAGAGGAGTAATTTTGCATATTTGACACTAGCTTATCTGTCAGCTGAACAATTTTATAAATAAAAATTAAGTTTATTTATCTATATTACAAAAAAAATCACGTAAAGTATAATATAGCATAGCTTGATAGTTTGCCATCTGCTCCTTTTCATGAAGACTTTTACTATATCCGAGTTGGATTCCGTGTACTGGACCAATATCACTTTGTTAGTGTTGCTAGATCTTGTAAATATGTTAAAAAAAATCTTTTTATTAAATAAAACTACAAAATATTGCTAGCATTGACTCTTTCCTCATTAAATTCCTTGCTACAAAGTTAGGGAAAAACTTGCGTGAAACGTCAAAAAATGTTCAATAAAAAAATATTCCCGATAACTTCATTTTCCAGGGAATTTTTTCCAGTTCCCCAAAAATCTTCCACGATCGCAAGACAGGGGATTGGAGAAAAATCCGAAGGAATGTTTATTCATGATAGGAGTGAATATCATCGATTCTATATGTTATTTAAGCTCTCGTTCCCCCCCCCCCCCCAAGCTTTTGGTGAAATATCGCTACTGATTAAAAGCGAAACCAAAAGGTTAAAGCCTTTTTCGTGTCATTTGCACTTTACTGAACCCACTAAACAGGAGAAAAATTTAACCATTTTTGCTTATTAAAAGGTTGTGAAGAGTGGCCGTGCAGAATGTATTTTTTTTTTTTGCAATAGTAGTTTTTGCTGCCACGCCTCTAACAGGAAAACTTGATAATACGACTAAATTAATGAACCGATTTTTGATAAAAATTGTTTGTTGATTAATTGGGCTTTAAGAAAAGTATTAAAAACTGTGATCTTTTAGTGGGCGTGGCATCACCTCTAGCGTGAAAAAACACTAACACGTCTGAGCCACTACACTAATTTTGATAATATTAAGTACGGAGGTAGATTGCCTCCACTTACCACGCCTCTTAACAAGAATATACGATTTCACTGCTTAACTAATGAACCGATTTTGATGAAATCTGATACAGAGATAGATTAAACTCTGAGGAAAAATATTTGTTTCAAGTGAATAGTGCCACACCCCTAACAAGAAAGTATATTTTCACAGCTAAACTAATCAACAGATTTTGATGAATTTTCGTATGAAGATAGATTGAATCCTAAGGAAGGGATGACATTACATGATTTTTATTTTTGGAAGCGATGACATTTAATCTGGCAAAATGGTATTGAACTGTTTTGTTTTGTCACTACTTTCATTGGTTTCAATCAGTAGGTGAACTCTAGTTTTAATAAATACGGGTGGCACGCTTGGGGTACGGGCATGTTAGGGGCTTGGATATGCCTCATGCTTACGAGCAGTTATCTTATATACCGATTTCGTCTGCAGCGAGATTTAAAATTAGTCAAAACGTACCAAGTCTTCAACCATTTCTGGCCTTCTTAAAATTTGCTTACCACTCATTTGTGTCTTCTTTTGATACGGCGTAAGCTAAAAACAAAATACGCTAACGACCTAAAGACTTAGCGAAAACCCTTTGACGATATTTTCAGGCATTTAAAAATCCATTAAGTATTAAGGATTGTCTAACGTGGCCAACAACTGTAAGTGCACTATTTCACAAGTTTTGAATGTAATCGAAGTAAAGTTTTCCCTAAATAATGTTTTATCAATAGTTATTATAAATATTATAAAATTGAATGGTTAATTTTCAAATCAATAACACAATAAACTTCATTGGTCTCAAATACACAAAAACAAACTTTTTTAGTTATTTTCAATGAAAGATTTTAAATCAAAAGAGAGCTGCTTGACAACCCTAGCTTAAACTTGCTAAGTGTGAAACTGCAACATATTCTTATGTACTTTAAGAAAATTTGCTCCAAAAAAAACAAGAAAAAAATAATGTATGAAATATAAAATATAAAGAAAAAATCATTTGCAACTCATGCTAAAACTTGAAAGCAAGCAACTTCCTGTCAAAAAAAGCAACATTAGAGATGGCATATAAGACAATGCCATGTTTAAGTTTTATTTCATTTTTTTTTTTTGTTATGCTTAGCTTCAAAAATGACAGATGGATGGATAAATTTTTGACAGTTGCTTAAAGTTATAAAAATTTATTGTGCAAAATATTAAATTCAAAAATTATAGAGAGATAATACAAATGTATAAACTTCTTTCCAATAAAAAAAAACTTTTCGAAACTATTTACAACTAAAATTTTTAAGTTTTCCTTAGAAATTCTCTACTTGGAATTGCAATAACTTATATTATCCTTTGTCAGCAGTACATAAATATTTCTCAAAAATAACTTCACATGATCAAGTGTCCTTTGGAGAATCAAAGTTCCAACCAATGGAAAAATGAAAAAAATTCCATAACTTTGTCAACTTTTTCATAGACAAGAAAATCTTTAGTACTTAAAAATTCACAAACTTCGACCTTTGGCACAAGTAGTAGATATGTGAAAGAAAGCAGAGCGACTTAATAAAAAAAAAAAGATGAATGACCTCGTCCTTATTTTTTTTCACATATGCTGTTGAATTTATCATCAACGTCGTCGTCGTAGTCGTTTTCGGAAATCAATTCCCTTTAGTGTGTTTTGTTATTTAAACAAACACCACCAGAGGGTTTTCCGACTACTGACACGACGGTTTTCGCTTCGCACACATACTATGCGCTAGAAAGTGTGAGTTTTCAAGTTTTCCATCTTGAGTGCGTGTGTTTGAGAGTTTGCTTGCATTTGTGTGAATTATTAAATTCTAATAAACCACAACATTTCATATATTATAGTTAAATATACACATGTACGTGTTGCATACTTTTTGGCGCGTTTGCTTAGGCGGAAGTTTGTGGCTTTTTGCTTGTATTGAACCGAAAATTAAGTTGAACTTGTCCTTTGCTACGAGTAGTGTGTGTGTTTGCCGTGTTTGCATAGGTTTGGTTAAGATTTTATTTTATTGCATACTTCTAGGTGTTTACAAATTTGTTGAAAGGTGTGAAAAATCTTTACAGTTCGATGGTGCTTTCAACACACGTTTCAACGCCGCTTGTTTCATGTAAAATGTAAAAACTTTTCAATAGCATTATAAGAAATTCATAGATTTTCCGGCAAAAACGTTGAGTGGTAACTAAGTGTGAAAGCGAGTAGCAGCACTGAAGGTTGTAGGATAGTGGGAAAAATTTTTTATGAAAGATTATGAATAAATGGCTTTAGTTAGTTAAAAATAAAGCATGCATATAGGCAGGTTTTGACATTAAATCACAATTTTTGCATACGCTTGCATGCTTTGTGTGAAAAAACACCAATTTTTTTTTAGTTTAAAACGCCTTAATATATTTTTAGGCATACAAAATAATTCATTGGAACTTATATACTTAATTAGTACTTATTTTGGTATCATGTTGCGCAATCTCTATCTTTTTTTAAATTTCAATTTATTTCCATACCGAATTTCATCAAAATTGGTACACTAGTTACGCTTTGAAAGCATATTTTTCAGTTAAGGGCGTGGCATCGCCCACTTAAAAATAAATATATTTCTTAAGTTTCAGTCGATTTCAGTACCAAAGTTCCTCAAAATACGTACATTTATATAGCTGTGTAAACGAATTTCCCTCTTAGAGGTGTGGCGCCGCCCATTACACAAATATCTTTCCTCAGAGTTTAATCTATCTCTGTACAAAATATCATCAAAACCGATTCATAGTTTAGCAGCAGCAACGTATTTTCCTGTTAGGGCCGTAGCGCCACCCACTAAAAACACAATTACTCCGGAATAAAATTATATCAGCTGTGGCTGCGTTTTATTAGGGGCTTATGCCACGCCTACTAAAACAACTCAATTAGTTTTTAATACACTTAATTAGTGTTCAATCTATCTCAAACTCAAACTTAATCAAAATCAACCCATTATTAGTTTAGTCGTGAAAGCGTATTTTTTTGTTAGAAGCGTGGCACCGCCTACTATTGAAAAAAATTACATAGCGCACTGGCCCTCTTCACAACCTTTCCAACAAAAAAAAATCAAGCGATTATGTTGTGGTATGGCAGTTAAAAACAGATGGAATCGTTTTGCCACTGCCCATTTTTAAATTGTGTGTCAACGGCCAAACTAGTTTTTAGGACAAACTAGTTTCTCCTTAGCCAAACTAGTTAATGTGAAGGCCTAAAAGTATGCAATTTAATTTTAATGCAAAAGCACTGTGAATAGCGAAGTCAGTGGTGCACATATTATAGACTGAACCGCGGCCGAAGACCGCCGCGAAGCCAAAATTGGACATATTGAAGGATGTAAATCCTGAGCCACAGCCGAAGGCCGCCCAATTAACCCCACTTACAACTTGCCAAGTATATAATGAAATTGACAAATTTTGTTTTCTTACTTTGCTACTGACGTTGTCTTCACTAACCACAGTGCCTTTGCATTAAAATGTCATTGCACATCTTTAGGGTTAAGCTATCTAGTTTGGCCGGTGACATATAGATTCTTCTGACGCAAAATTAACAAATCTAATCTAATTATGAATTGACAACTATCTATATGAAGCTAAATTCAAAAGAAATAAAATCATAATTATTGAAGTTACTAAGTTTGCTCGGGTAGCCAACGACAGTACATAATCCCGCCCAAATCCATACATAGTTTTATAGCATAGTTTTAGGCATCCATTTTAATTTCAGAAAACTCAAACAAAAAGTTTAATTATTTTCTACATTTAATATAAATATCAAATATGAACATTGAACATTTCCTTGCATACTATTTGGCATTTGACACTGTAGTTCGACTTTTCGTATACTTTCTCCACTGCTTGTTTTTTTTACAAAACACAAATAAAACTGTAGCGTTTATTAAACTGTTGCAAAACAAAAAGTTTCACATACTTGTAGGCTGCTGCGCGCCGCTATTTGCTGCAATATTAGGCAGCTAATTATGTGCGAGCATAGCACATTTTCAGCCAACGACCTATTTTAAGCTACCAGTATGTGTGAGATTACAGAGAAGCCATTTCTTTTTTTTTGACGTTTGTTTGTTAGCTGTCAATATTTGTTGAAATGCTTGCTGTTCAAATACTCATATTGTATATGGCGAAGAATATGTTGCACGTTGAAAAGTTGCTGATGATGTTGCTGATGAAAATTGCAATTTTTAGCTTAGCATTTGAAAACAAATATTAGAAAAGTTCAGTTTATTGACATAAAACTAATATGGCGAATGAGGCGAAAAAAAAAGTTTGATAAAAAACTTGTAGCAAAAAAAAAATAAATGAAAAAATTGGCAATAATCTAAGCAGCTGTTTTCGTATAGTTTTTTTTGAATGCCGAACGATTCATGCGTTAAAATTTAAGTGAAAAATAAATATTGAAATTGCAAATTTGTGAACCTTTAAGCGAATTAAAAACCACTCGCCTTAGGATAAACAAATAACAAAAGATACGCCTTGTCAAAATTAAAAAAAGACAAAAGAAATAAGGAACAATTTTTTTGACAATGTAAATAAAATTGAAAACATTCTAATATCCTTCAGCTTTTGTCCTTTCGCGACAGCTATCCGCAGGGAATAATTTTTTAATGTTAACATTTCTGCAACTCTTGCAAAGTTATTCATATCTTGGACAAAATTCAACATTGGTGGCTCGTTGAGTGGCTATGAGGGCGCGGCAGTTAAAATATATTTTCTTCGAATTTCTAATTGTAATAAAACTTACTTATGTTTTATAAAATTTTTAAATTTCTTAAATTTTCGCTGACATCAAATCACTGTTTCGTTGATATGCTACTGGGCATATTATTATGCTTTTGTTTTAAAAGCAAAATTCAATTTCGAACGTCTTGAATTTCGATATTTTGAATGCATTCGACTGCAAGAATAAACAGAAAAGAAGAAGAAGTAGAACGCCAAAGAGAATAAAACAAAAGCAAATAAAATTAATATCCGCAATACCAAGCGCTAGAGCGAATGGTAGAATGTTTAAGCGTCCAGCGGCTCAACGTTGACTTTTCATTCATTGAGCAGCACATTAACTCACTACCAGAAAATATAGAGTCTACTTTAAGGCGCGCCACTGCATTTTTAATATATTCGCTGGAAATTTCCCTTTACGAGCAAATTTTTTCCTACTTTTTATTGTCTATGTACAAAAATTTGAAATTCAAATTGATTTCTTTTTTTGTGTTTTGGTGGGTGAATTGTTGTAGTAAAGAGATGGGAAGAGTTGGAATTTTATTAACAAAAGGAGTTTGGTGGGTAGGTGGTGACTGCATTTTAATAATGTTTGTTTTTCGTTAGAAGTGAATTTTGCGTGCGGAATCTGGTGTTGTCCGTTCTTATTGCTGTTATTTGCTTCTTAAACGTTGTTGTTATCTTTGGCGGTAGCTTCGATATGGATGAAAAATTAATTGGTGGAAAATTCAATTAACAGAATTTATAAATTATTTAAGTAAATATTTAGAGATTTTTAAGGGGACTTGGAAAATTTTCTTTTGCTCAAAGCTGTCACAAAGTAAATCGGTAGTAAACTCTACTGAGATATTATTCATAAGAGCTCGCAAACTTAATTGAACAACAGCTCAGAACTAATCTAACTTTTAAACATTTCTAATAGTAATTTTGCAGCAAATTTTAGGCTTTAACTCAGTTTAAAATTCCACAAGCAGCTGTTCCTTTATTTTCAATTTCGAATAAAATTCGTTAGATTAATATAACGTTTCAGCAAACTTAGTTTAAATCTTAAGAAAATGTTGCCCATGTTGCTAAAATATTTATGTTTTTACATGACTTTCACAGTTGACTTGTATATGAAACTTTAATTTAAGAAAATTGCGATATCATGAGAATATATTATGAACTGTGACGTCATAGATGCTCGATTCAAAGATAACTTTGATAAGCATAACGTAGGTATGAAATTAATTTTTTCATTTTGATAACAATTACGGTTATTTGAAGTAATTTGAAGCGTAGTGGTGCGCAAAAGACATCGAATTCATATGGGCCCGAGTGGACTAAGACTACATTGCTATCCGGGAGACAACGAGTTCGGAATACAGGACATAATAGAGAGAACTTTTTACAAAGTTCCTAGATACCTAGATACCAGATACCTAGAGAACAGCAAGCAACTGTTGCAGTCGACTGTCGGCTATTGCTATAGCAGAGGCAGCAGTTGCTGTTGTAGTGACTTATTGAAACTGTAAAACAAAATTAGCAATTTAATCCTTTTATACTCCACACCCGAAAAATTTGCGGTGGTTGATTTTTTCTCCCGAACTTATAAAAGACTTTATCAATACTTCTGTATGACAATTAGTTTGTCTAAAAATATACAAATATTTGTTTTACATTTCAATTTGTCAAGCAGCACAAGAACACCAGGTAGCGCAGCATCGATATACCACGCAATTTTGCCAGGAGGTCAGCCCCAAGTTCCCCAATTTCTCGGCCGTCGAGCCTATTACCCCCAGATTACGTTGAGCTACGATCCGAACAGCACCCGTTTTTTGCGCCAACTGTAAAGTAAGTCCGTGAAAATCCAAGCCATCAAATTGCAATCGCTTATATTTCATAATAATTAGCATTTTCGAGCGACATGCTCTGAAGCACTCTTTGAGTCTCACTGCTATTAGTTTTTTATGTTGATGCGTATATTAAAACAGCCACCCTCTCCTTCCTACACTACTGTCATCACTCGTAACCCTAGTTTTATATGTTTGCAGGCCCTGATCGTTTGTGCGTCTGTTAGAAATCGTGTAACTTCTGAAAAACTTAACCCATAAATGCATAGCGTACCATATATGGTACGTGCCTAAGATCATAGCCAAATCTACCCAAACAAACTGCATCGCGTTAAGTTTTGCTCTAACTTGTAGCAGGCATTACCAGCTTTCACATAAATGCCTCTTCAGCTCTCCGATGTTTATTTTCAGCTCCCAGTAAGCTGTCGAAGTGGTCGGACGTTGTGTTTACAAATAATTTTAAAAGTGATTTGCATCAGTGAATTGTATATTGATAATTTCCATTATTCTTGTAAAAAAAAATATTGGGGAGTATACGGGAATAAGTTTTAGCAACTTATTGAGAATCTAGTCCGAACTCGATCACCTGGAATAGTTTTTTTACCTATTTTTCTAAGCTTGGAACACTGCACAAATCACATTTTTTGAGCTTTTCCGGGAAAACGGTGCATTTTCCAGGAAAATGAATGCTCATTTCGTGGTCAGCGTCTGATTTTACAGCTGTGTGCGAAAAAATAGCAGTGTCATATGAAATAATCTTTGCCTTTGTGAAAAATAAAAATTATTCATTGGAAAAATGAGATTCCAAATTTATTTGCTTCATTTATGTTTCACCAATGTTAAACAAGCATTTTTTTGAACATTAAGATTAATTCGGACTTCAAACAGGGACAAATTAGGGAACGTTCCAAAATTCAGGTGTGAAAAATAATAGCAGTGCTTAGCAATACTTAAAAAAACAAAACTAAAAAAAGTATAATTCAGTATCTAAACGTTATTTATATTAAATCTATTAACAATAAGTGGAATGACCTTTATTAGAACGAACGGATGCACATCTTCGCTGTATGGAATCCACCAAACGCTGGCATTTCTCTACAGGATTGGCCTTCTATGCTCCCCTTACAGTATGCCACAATTCTTTGACATTCTTAGGACATTCCTTGCCCACGGCTTCTTTGACATTGGCCCAAAGGTTTTCGATGGGGTTGAGGTCTGGGAACTGGGCTGACCTCTCCATTACCTCAATCCTATTTGAGGAAAACCAATTTTTCGCCAATTTGCTCATGCGCTTTGGGTCGTTGTCTTGCTGGTAAACCCATTTTAACGGCATTTTCCATTCAGCGTAGGGTAGTATGGTTGAGCTCATTATTTCCACGTATAATTTTGCATCCATGTTTCCTTTTATCCAATAAATTGGACCTGTTTCGGAGGGTATGAAAAGCAGACCCAAAAGTTAATTTTTGCAACACCATGCTTTACGGTCCTTGGCACGTATTTCGGATGGAACGGAACTCGAACTGGTCCAAAATAGTTTTGTTTGGCTCTAGATCATTATGTACGAAGACCAGTGGGAGTTCCGTTCCATCCGAAATACGTGCCAAGGACCGTAAAGCATGGTGTTGCAAAAATTAACTTTTGGGTCTGCTTTTCATACCCTCTGACACAGGTCCAATTTATTGGATAAAAGGAAACTTTATACGTGGAAATAATGAGCTCAACCATACTACCCTACGCTGAATGGAAAATGCCGTTAAAATGGGTTACCAGCAAGACAACGACCCAAAGCGCATGAGCAAATTGGCGAAAAATTGGTTTTCCTCAAATAGGATTGAGGTAATGGAGAGAGCAGCCCAGTTCCCAGACCTCAACCCCATCGAAAACCTTTGGGCCAATGTCAAAGAAGCCGTGGGCGAGGAATGTCCTAAGAATGTCAAAGAATTGTGGCATACTGTAAGGGCAGCATGGAAGGCCATTCCTGTAGAGAAATGCCAGCGTTTGGTGGATTCCATACAGCGAAGATGTGCATCCGTTCGTTCTAATAAAGGTCATTCCACTTATTGTTAATAGATTTAATATAAATAAGGTTTAGATACTGAATTATACTTTTTTTAGTTTTGTTTTTTTAAGTATTGCTAAGCACTGCTATTATTTTGCACACCTGAATTTTGGAACGTTCCCTAATTTGTCCCTGTTTGAAGTCCGAATAAACCTTAATGTTCAAAAAAGTGCTTGTTTAACATTGGTGAAACATAAATGAAGCAAATAAATTTGGAATTTCATTTTTCCTATGAATAATTTTTATTTTTCATAAAGGCAAAGATTATTTCATATGACACTGCTATTTTTTTGCACACAGCTGTACATAAAAGGAGCTTGGCCTCCATACTGGGGGCTGACCTCATGCATTTAAGGGTTAAACGATAGAGTTCATAATTTTTTTTAAATATTTCTTATGGTTCGCGTAAGATTCTTAGCATAGTATGGTTTGAAAAATGGGTGATGACACGCCTCCCATTCATCACGCAGATGAATGTGACTTGATACATATCGGTCATTCTTTTAATAACTGCACACTTTGTTTTTTTTTGACGTTTTTTGAACATTTTTTGAAGCGAAATATCTCAAAAACTATAGTAGATAGGATAAAAAATCATTTAATAATATTTGTTAAGAAAGACTATAACTTTATAAAAAAAGTTAAAAAAATTTAAATTAATTTGTTAAAATACTAATTTTTTTAATTTTTCTCAAAATATTTTCAATATATTATATAAAATGGAAAATAGCATACAATTCATACAATTAGACTTTTTAGTGCCAGACTATTTCAGACTATTCCATGAAAATCAGTTAACTTTTCAGCTAAAATCGGGTTGGTTCAACGAGAGGGACTGGTGCTCAAAACTGGAAAGGTTAAAAAACTTCAATTTCAAAATAAAAATTTTTGCTGTTTCTTTTACCGCAGAACATCTAAAAATTTCAAAAAAATTGTTATATTTCCAGTGCTGTAAGATAAATTTCAAACATTTTTAATGCTAATATTATAACTCAATAAATTATTGGTGCGACATCCCTGTCAAACCAGGCGTTCCCGCAACTTCTCATTGCTATACATATTCCCTAAGCACGATGCGGGCGACACTTTTTGATTAAATATTCAATTAAAATATTGAAAATTTCAAAAGAAAAACTCGGTTTATTAAAAATAAAATAAAGTTAAGACTGCATAATGAAATCGGGTGAACTTTTCCTCAAACCCCATATATTTAAAGTTTGCAATAAGAAAATTATAAGCAATGAAATTGCACTCACCGAAAGGAACTCCAAGCAAAATGTCACAAAAGTGAAATCAGCTGCGCAATTCCGGGTGGGTTTTAAACAAAATATTTTTGCAATATTTTTAGTATGAAACACAGCACAAAAAACTACACAATTTCACGCACTTTTCGATTAATAAATTAATTATTTAAATATAAGACAGAATTAGAAACATTACACTGACCGAATGCAATTTAATTTGCATGCAATAATTAACAAACAAAAATCATCAAACACAAACATTGGCTCTGCCGACGTTGACGCAGCAGCCCCTTTGAAATTTTGTTGCTGCTTCGTTTTTTTGTCATTTCATTTTCAAAACCGAAATTGAACACGAACGCAAGCCTTGTACGAAAACAACAACAACATAAATTGAGACTTCGTTGCCTGCTGCGCTTTGCGTAAGATTTTCACTTTACGAATATATTTATACAATGTGATTCTTTTACACATTTTTTCATGAATATTTTTTAATTATCACTTGTTAATTTAAAAGCAGATTAAATTTTTCAAATCGCACTCAGAATTACGCGTAGAAAACTTAATGAAAACTATCAAAAATTACGCGGAACAAAAAGCCGACAGCAAAGCACACACGAACCGTTAACTTACAGATGTTAGTGATGCAGGTGCAGTAATCGACAACGATCATTCGATTGCATAGGGTTTTTAGTGATGCGCACGGTGGCTTTGATTTTAGGAATAATAGCAATGTTGCCATATTTTCTTGTCAAAAGTTTTTGTTAAACCTGCGTTAATGTATAAAATTTGAGATAGCAAATGCCTGCGCATGCATTTGATTAAATAATTAACCAACTAAGTATTTACCAACTATTCCATATATCAATAAAAAAGCAACACCAGTTTCGATTGATGGCGCGTGTATTAAAAGAACTTTCGCCTTCAACCAAGCACACCCAATCGGCGAGTTCATGATATGGCACATGGAGTGTTCGCGCTAAACAGCATCTGTTATATATTTAAGCGCTAATTGTTGACAATTTCGTGAGCAAACAATACAAAATAATGCAGAGATACTGTTGATAAGAACCGATGTACATTTTTTGTAAGCACAGTATGATCAATAATTAAAATACCACGTGAGATGTTCTTAAAGACTGTATTGGTCTTGTCGCATTAACATTGCTTTTATATTCCAAAAATCTGTGGCTTGTTAATAAAAAATTTATTGAACTTAAAAATATTGACAGTATAGATTAAATGTATCAAATGTATTGTTTGCGTCCACTTGATAAAATGTAAATATTGTTTTTTGCACTCAATGAAAGTTTTAGAAAAGATTAAAAAAAATAGAAATTGGAAATAAATTCTAAGGACCTCTTTATGCGGGTAAGTTCCCAATCAAATTCTAGGCAGAAATCTATGCGATTAAGGTAACGGGTGATTCATTAAAAGGTACTTTTTCAAAAGTAAAAAAATTAGTTAACTAAATTTTTTCGGGTAGTCTTTTACTATCAAAAGAACTATTCATTCCATTTATTTTTTAAAGATAAGATGATTTCTTTCAAATCTTGGCCGTAACTGTGACTAATGTGGTCTATTCTGAAGCTCCAATTTTCAACGATGCGTTCGAGCATTTCTATTAGTATTTGGTGAATGAAGCGAGTAATGTTGGCTTCCGATTCCTCAATCGTAGTCGGCTTATCCAAGTAGACTTTGGACTTTATGTTAGCCCCGACGTTATTGCGAGAGTTTCGATTTGGATGCAGACAAATTCTTAAGATTGATTGAAGATAACATAACAAAAAATTTTTTGTCGAATCTTATGCTGAAAAAACATGGTGCGCGTCATCAGTAAAAAAAGTCGTATTTTCAAAAGTTATTGCGGGAATTTCGATATGAAACCACATGCATTCTTAGGATGAATTGATGAATAACATATAAATAAGTCAAAACAAAAAAAATATGTTATATCGAAAATATTTTGAGAAACATTTTCTAAATTAAATAAATTAGTAGATATTTTAACAAATTAATTTAAATTTTCTTATTTTTTTTTTATAAAGCTAAAGTCTCTCTTAATAACTACGATTAAATGATTTTTTACCTATCCACTATAGTTTTTGAGATATTTCGTTTTAAAAGATGTTCAAAAACGTCAAAAAGAACAAAGTGTGCAATTATTAAAAGAATGACCGATATATAAAAGATAAGCAAAAGTAAATTTTAAAAACATTCGCCAGTGCCACGCTTACTACTTATATGAGAAAAAACCCTTCATCTATAGCATAAAAATTTCCGAACTACGCAACGGATTTTTATAATTTTTCTTTAAAAATGTTTCTTATGGTCTGTGGAAGGTTCTTAGCATTGTTCGGTTCGAAAAAATAGGCGATGCCACTCCCCTCAGAATTTGATATTCAAAATTCAATGTACGGTCGTTAAGTTTTTAGGTCATTACCAATATTAAATTGTTTGGTCCCCTTGCCTATCCTAAATCGCTCCAACGACCTCTTCTGTCTAGACTTTCTTATTCGGGGACTTAAATCAAATCAATCTGATTTTGCCATCTACAGGAAATGGCGAACTAGAAAAATGATGGATTTTTCTTTAAGTTCTGAATTGAAAAAAAAAACTATAAAAAATTGAAACAATAAAATCGGCTTACGCTTAAAATTTGGCAGATTTCGCAAGCCATTCGGAGAAAAATTATATTAAGTATTTAACGTAGAAAAAGTCATTCTTGAAACTAAAAAAATCTCAACGCAAAAGAAGTGTGAACTAATTTCGATATCGCAAAAAATTGAAAATTTGAACAACAAAGTAAAAGTTTAATTTTCTGCAACATTCCCTCGCTGAAACTTTCAGCCAGCGGAGGTACGTTAACTTTTACTTGGATTCTAAATGGCTTGGCATGTAAGTGGGCACAATTGGTAGGTGTGGCTTCTGGGGCCAAAGCTGATGTAAAGTTTTGCGGCTTTTTAAATATTTTATGAGTCAAGCTATTCTGTGTTTACACCTTAAGTTTTTTTTCCGCCGTACACCCACATCGACGTTGTAAGAAGCTCCTGTTGCTGATGAAGTTATTGTAGTCTTTGTTGTTGCTATTGTAAGGTGTTGTTGTTGCTTTTGGTTAGCTGTTGTTGTGGTTGCAATGAAGCATCGAATATTACAAAATAGACGATTTATTTCCTCAGAAACTTTGCACGAAGCAGGAAGACGATATACGACGTGTGTTTGCCGCCAAAATTGTGGTTTCCGTTGTAGGTTGCGACCTCACTACGACAAACACTTGTGTAGTACTTATATGTGACCAATGTGGAATATAAATACAAGGTGACTTCATAGACATATGTCACTTAGCTCTCGAAATTAAATGAACTTTCAGTAAGACTTTGTGTAAAGCTTAAAAAGTTCGATGTCAAACGATGTTGACGAAAGTGGATTAATTTGTTTGTGGTGTAAAGGAACAGGAAATAATTTATAACTGATAACTGAGCTTAATGTTGTGTAATAACTACAAAAAAGTTATATAAGTTACATAAAACAAAAACAATTCATCATAGAAAAGGCTAAAACTTGTCATACTAGTTTCATACATTACTCAATAGAATCATCAGCGACTTTTGAGCCGATGACGAAAAATTGTTAAGCTTGGTATCTTTTGCTTTTTGCATAGATCTGTTGAGAACCAAAACAAAAAGTTAAACAAATCAAAGCCAATATTCTTTTTTTATTTTTTTTTGTGTGTTTTTTATTTTGTAACTCATTTGACATTTTACTTTCTTACTGGCGCTTCGTTGCAAGCTTTATTGGCGAGTCAAAGCGAAGTAGCAAGTGGAAAAGGTTTGAACGGGATATCAAATTTTAGGCGTGCCTGCATTTGTTTCGAATTGAGGCTCAAGTTTTGCATATTATATTATTCAGTTCGCATTATATAAATGTCATAATTTTCAACAATCCTTAATTCCGCCCGATTTTGAACGTCTTCTGTGAATATGTATGTTCATACATTTCTTAATTTTCGATTTCTTAATTAGATTTTAATAAGTTCATCGTGCTTTAGCGTCAAAGAAAGATTTTTTTGCTCAAAATATGATTTGGTATTTAACACAGAATGAAAGTTTTTTACGGAGACAAATATTTATTTCAATCAAAATATGATTTAGTTAATCTATACCAAATATTAATTTTATTTATGTCAACTAAGCCATTTTGTAACTATTACCAAATTGTAGCATACTTAATGAAAACGTTTTATTTGTAAACAAAAGTTTTTTCAAAATTATATAAAAATAAAAAAAAATCTGCTTAGTATTCAAAGAAATTCGCAAATAAAAATGTATCCTTACAACTATTTCCGCTAGATACCGCTAAGCCAATTCCAGCTGGGCATCTATCACTACAGCAACACTCACACGTACACAAACGCAACGCAACTCAATGAGCCAAAATTAAACAATGCAAAGATTAAGTGCAGATTTGGGACTCACTGCTTTATCTGCTTGTGCCATAAATTGGTATTTAAGGATACCCTACATCCTAAATTCAGGATATGCTCAACAAAAGTTGTTAAGGTATTAGTTCTCATTGTTGTTCTTGTAGTTGTGGTGTTGCGACAACACAATAGATCAACGTGCAACTTAAGCACGTATCCATGTGTGAATGTTAGTGAGTTTTTTTTTTCTTCTTCTGTTTGCTACCCCGTCGTTTAAGGGGCATATTCAAGAAGTTCACTTTGGCGCGCAAAGAGAACTCAAAAAAATGAAGTAAAAAACTTTTATTTGTCACCACATTGAGCATATGTTCAGTTTGCAAGTATGTGTTGGTGTGCATGTGTGAATAAGTTTGTTTTCTTTTGGCCACAATTACAAGATGTTCTTTGTAAGTGTTTTTTCATACTTTTGGCAGGAGAAGAGATTAATTGCAAATGACATTCGACAGGGATTTTGTTTATTCATAAAAAATTGAAGTTGAAAGAAATTGATACCATTCTTGGTATGCTATTATTTACTTATAAAAAACTAAATTTCTTTTTCACAGATAAATTTGGTAGTGCCCTATGGTAGCACTAAGTCCCCGTCTTGAAATTCTCATATCAACAAGTCAAAAGAAGTTGCTTGACATTAAAAAGACTAGCCGTTGCTGCAGAGCATTACATTTATTGCTGAATAAAGCTTAAGAGCTAAGACTACTACATTGAGATTGGACCGGAATATAGTTTTACCGGGGGGTTTGTGGCTCTAGAAAATTGTAAGAATGTTTTAAGTTAGTTTTTGAGTGGAATAAGGTGGAGATTGTACGACAAAAAACGCTGTACGGTAGTGATATTTGACATCAGATAAGTCTTTAAATCAGTACTTTAGAACCTCGGAACACCAAACCATCTGCTTCAACTAATCGCAGACTAATTTGAAGAAACAGCTGCTGTATGACATCGATTATGACGTAAGCATAGCATGGTCTCGTGATGTTATAATGTCTTTGATCTACTGGGTGTTTTTTTTAGAGGTTTGTTTTTCGAATAGAGATAAAACTGGCATTTTATGGTCAAATTTGGCAACTCTAATGTCATTTATGTTCAGTTTGGTTTGCCATTTCATCATGAACAGGTTGACAAAAGAACAACGCTTGCAAATCGTGCAAATTTATTTCGAAAATAATGGTTCAGTTCGCGAAGTTTACCGCAAGCTCCGTCCATTAAATGGTCGACATAATCGTCCATCAGAGCAATTAATTCGGTTAACCATGGGTCGTTTTCGCTTTAGGTTTACTCTAATACGCATCCGCAGAGACGTCGAACAGTGCGCACTGAAGAAACAATTGCCGCTGTAGAGCAAAATGTTGAAGAGGACCCGAATGAATCGATTCGCCACCGTGCACAGCAATTGGAGCTTTGTCCATCAACTTTATGGAAGATTTTGCGCAAAGATCTTGGCTTGCGACCTTACAAGATCCAGCATGTGCAAGAATTAAAGCCGCGAGACCATGCAATGCGTCGTGAATTTGGTGTATGGGCCGAAAATGAGATTGATCTCGATGCTGATTTTCATCGCAAAATTTTGTTCAGTGATGAGGCTCATTTTTGGTTGAATGGCTACGTCAACAAGCAAAATTGCTGCATTTGGAGTGAAGAGAATCCACATGAGACCCTTGAGACGCCATTACATCCACAAAAACTGACTGTTTGGTGTGCTCTATGGGCTGGTGGAGTCATTGGGCCATACTTCTTCCGAAATAATGCTGGAGAGTCAGTTACCGTTAATGGAGACCGGTATAGAGCCATGATAACCGACTATTTTGTTTCCAAATTGGATGGCATGAATGTGGATGAGTTGTGGTTCCAACAAGACGGCGGTACATGCCACACAGCGCACGTCACAATCAATTTATTGAAGGAAACATTCGATGAGCGCATAATTTCGCGGAATGGACCTGTCAATTGGCCACCAAGATCGTGTGATTTGACACCATTGGATTATTTTCTTTGTGGATATGTGAAGTCGCTCGTCTACGCCAACAAACCAGAAACGTTAGGGGATTTGGAAGCCAACATTCGTGGCGTTATTGGCGACATACGGCCCCATATGCTCGAAAAAGTGGTTTAAAATTGGACCTGTAGAATTGGCTTTATTCGAGCCAGCCGCGGCGGCCACATGCCCGAAATCATATTTAAACATTAATGGCATAATATTATCCTTCCAATAAAGCCAAATTGATGGACATTAAAACGATTTTCTTGTGTTTTATTTCAATTCGAAGCTCTATACCTCTAAAAAAAACACCCTGTACAAGCTACAATGGAAACTGAGCATAAGCTGACACCAATTAGAAATACCAATCGACTTTGCTTTTTAGCCGTAGCGCTCAACATAACCTAGCCAGAGAAGTGCAGTAGAGTCGCTGCATTTTTATCCACTTTACTAGTCCATGTCGGCGTATGGCTCATACAGTTCGTTGATTCATGTAATGCCGTATGCGTTGTTCACGCAGATTGGACCATAAGTCTTGCAAAGAATTATTCTCTAGAAAGCTCCCAATATCTTTTCATGGATCATCATCTTTTTGATTGGGTTCTGAACCCAAAGCAACACCTGTGGACAAGAGTTATTTTGCGCTGGATCTTCAGGTTGACATTATTATTGATGCTAATGCTGGATCCAGGATAGGCAAAATCTTTAACAACGTCAAATGTGTAGTTGTCAACAGTAACGTGTTGTTCATGACGCTGGGACTCTTTGTTTGTTGAAAAAAAAAATATTTATCTTGCCCTCATTCACCAAAAACCCAATCGACGCGATTTTTTTTCAAGTTTGGAAAATGTCTGCTGCGTGAATAATTATTTCCATCATCAAATTGGAGAAATCGCATGATCACTTCACTTTCTCTGATACCTCGTTTCATTTTGAACGGCTCGGAGAGTTCCTTGGAAATTCCTACAGCGCTTGTGGTATTGGTTAGCGTCATCTTACAAAGTCGGATAAGCTTTACAGGGATGTCGAATCCAGACAAAGTGGCATATACTTAGGTGTCCCTTATCGTACTATCGAATGCAGCTTTGTAGTCGACGAATAGGTGGTGGGTGTCTATCTGCTTTACTTGGGTATTTTCGAGGATTTGGCTTAATGTGAATATCTGGTGAATGGTGGACTTCCCAGGTCTAAGGCCACACTGATAAGGTCAGTGTTACCAAGTGACTGGTATTGACCCAGGTAAGGCTGGGATTTCTTGTCAAGTCTTAGGGCTTGGTTGGAATTCAAAAATTGGAGATATAGCCGGGAATTGGATGATTTCTATGACATGAACTTGAAAAACAGGTCATCACGTTTTGTAATACAAAATTTTTTTGTAGCATTTTATGAATAATTTTGTAAGATGCAATCAGTTTGTTGACGATGGGCATTATCCTTCACACAGTACGCTTGACAGAACTTTATATGCGATACTAAGAAGGGTTGTACCTCGATAGTTTTCGCAGATTATGGGATTTCTTTTCTTGCTGGGCACTCTTTCATCCGAACATATTCTGCGTAGGATCATATGCATGCATTCTGCAAAGCGCTTCTCTTCCTGTATTTAATAGCTCTGTTGGCAGGCCATCTGCACCTACGGCTTTGTTGTTCTTCAGATGGGCAACAGCTCACAAAACTTCGATATGGTCGGGCGGTGAGACATCAACCCCGTCATCAGCAACCAGATATCACCTTCTCTATCGACGGAGTTGTTGACATCGTCTCAAGCCAGTAGGTTCGAGAAGTTACTCTTCCATATCGTCAACATGCTCTTCCTTCCAATCCAACACTTTCAATATATTCGTATATTAGTCTTTAAGATTTCTATTAAATGCAGAGTGTTTTATGACCTGTTTATATACCACGATTTCTCTCGTTTGATTTATAATTTTCAAGAAAGAAAATATGCTATTAGATATATTTAGCATGCGTTCAATGCAAACATTTCAAATATCAAAAGCATATTTTCAAGCTTGAAAACTAACTACAAACGAAACGAGACGAATCGTAATACATACAATCCCTTTACTATTTTCATTTCATTTCCAAGGAAAAACTTTAATATTTCTATCAACTTTCTTTAGTAATCATTGTATTATTCAATGTAGTTATTTAGCATGCAATCGTGTATATGTGCCACTACAACGCAACACTTCCTCCACCTTCGAGTAGTAGTTTGCTGGGCTTCACTTTATTAAATTATCGTTTTCAGCTGCACTCTATATCTTTCAGTTTTCTTCTGTTTTCTTTATTGTCGATGATTTACGAGACATTCAGTAGCAGCTTCCAATACAACAACGGTTGCAACGACGTTACATCCTTCAGCCTCTACACAATCACATAAATCAAAGCAAAAAATTATTGTAAGTGTATGAGTGTGCATTATTGTATAAATATGTATGTATGTGTGCATAAGTGTGTGAAGCTGAAATGATTTATTTGCAATATACATCCATACAAGACATTGTCACTAATACAGCTGAATATTTTTAGAGAGTGGTTTGAAAAAAATTAACAAAAACTTATTCCGCACAATATCAAAGCATGTAAATGCAGATGAAATCAAATATTTTCTCTTCCATTGATTACTTTCCACATTATCGAATGTATTACTTTAACAAAGGAATGTCATTGGGGTAATCGATTTTTAACTTATTTTCTAAAATTTTTAAAAGTTCATCGTTCCGATAGATATTTTCGAAGAATTTGAGAACAATTTTTAAGAAAAAAATGAGTTTTATATCGTGGATGACAAAATCCTTATAGAAGAATTTATAAAAGAAGATAAAAATCTAAAATATGGTAACTTTATAAGACTTGAAAGACATAAACAAGACGCCATAAAATAGCAATCCTTTAATTAAAAAATCTTTAAAACTGAAAAATGGTCAAAGAAAGCTGGAAAGTCTAGAAAAAAAGTTCGACTTCTATCGATTCTTCAAATATTCCGTAATAGCAACTATATAACTTTAGAAATGCCACAGTCATTGCATTAGAAGTTAACTCATATGTATGAGTAATCAAAGCAAAAATTTGATAAGTTTTAATATTTTTTGAACCACCCTAGCACAGAAAAATAGCATAAAAAAGAAATCAAAGAAGGAAGAAATGTAGAAACTTCATTGACTAATGTAACCAAAAGGAGTGCGCTAATACAAAAGCAACATCAACAGCAACATTAAAAAAATAAGCGCTACAACAACTTCATCAGCAGCATCAGTAGCACACAAACAAAAACGCCCACGATAGCAATCAAACGTGGGAAAGGAAACGGAAATGTAGAAACAAGGTATAACAATGCAACACCATATGTGATATATCCGGCGCCAAAAAGAAAAAAAATATCCTTAAAGCAAATAAATAACAGCAATAAGGTGAAGTGCCAAAAGAAGAAAAAAAACCAAACATTAGTGCAGTTCAATAGAAGATGAAAGCAGTAGCTACGTTTGTTGGAGGGAGCTGATTCTCTGCTAAAGATGGTGAGATTCCTAACTATACAATAGGTAAATTCACAAACCATAAACATCTTAACCGTTTAAGTATTGTCGGTAATTATGCGAATCATATTAACCACGGCAAAGAGTTCCAAATGACATTAAAGGATCTTGCTAGCTAATATTCGGAAGAAGAGTTCAATTGAAATTAATAATATTTATTTTGCATAATCATAGGCATTTCATAAGTTTCATATATAATTTGATATAATTTTACTGTTACTTGAATTGTGCATATACCATATATTAGAGCGGTTCAAAATAAAAACTTTTTGATTTTTTCACGATGTGTCAGCGGATTACAGTAGCCTTATATGTCTGGACAAGGCCCATTACTAGGATTAAGGTTAATATTGAAAACTGGATTAGCGCCCTCTGTTTTAAAGTAAACAACTTATTTCCAAAATATTGATTGAAAAAATGGTGCAAGTTACAGACCTTATAAAATTTTCCAACAGTGGGTATGGTTTTCAGGAAACTATCGATCGGGGAATTCAAATCAGTGATTTGTTTTTCTTCTTCTTATTTCTTTCTTATAAAAAAAAATTGACAATTGACCGGACAAAAGTAAAAAAGTATCAATTTTCCATTTTCTAGCTGCAACACCTCAAATATTATGTTACCGCCGATCCCATGGTACATCATTTTTAATCTACTGTTATTTGCTTAAAAGAATACTGGAACCGCATATCATTATCTTATTTCATAACCAAGATATCTAACAACAATTAACAAACCTAAATTTTTTCCGAATCGGAGTCGACAAATTTACATATTAAGGTGGTTCATATTTTTTTTTATTTCAAACAGTTATTAACAATCGGGGAATTCGAATCCGTGATAAGTTTTTCTTCCTCTTAAAAGAATGCTGTAAGCCGAATATCATTTTCTTATTTCGAACCCGAGATATCTGCATTTTTCTACATTAACAGAACTGGCATAATTTGAACTATTACATAGACTTTTCTATCATTTTCAAAAAGAAAAGTCCACTAACGTACACTCCTACCTCCCATGCAAAAGTGGAATGTGATTGAAGCATTTTCTTCAAAATAGGTATCAATTTAAATTAATTTGGCAATGTTGATTTCAAAATTGCTAAAATTTTGTGAGCTATCTTTTTAGATATCTAGAAAAAATCCGTTTAGAAGGTTTCCCGCTTTTCTTTTTAAAAAGCTTTCGAATTTATATATTTTATCTCAAGGGGAATAAAAATGCAAAAAATATTTCATACCTGTTCCCCTCCCTTTAAGGTTTTATTAGCTTTGGTTAAACCAAAATTTCATACAAATGTGTGAACCAGCTCAATTTCTGGTTCAATTGATTCAGCTTATTTGTCTTTGCTAAAGTTTGAAGCATCATAGACACAAACCAAAAATAATCAAAAATATGTGGCAACTGTGCTGGAATTTTGAAGAAGCGTTCTTAGATCGCGCGAGGCCTTGGGCACCCAGTTAGTGCTAGGCCCAAATATTAAAATAGAAACACATAATTAAAATAAAAACAGTGATGAAACAACAGAAAACGAAAAGAAAACTTTGGTATTATATATAAAAAGAATTCGAAATCATTTGATAGCAAGAATTTGAAAAAAAAAAAATTATGTACTGATAAGTGCGGCCCCTTACCGTGCTAGGCCCCGTTCAACCACACGACCATAAAGCCGGCTCTAATTTTAAAATACAATTTCTGTCATACACTGTCATGCCACCTATTGGTCAAATGCAGAATTATAAAAGGTTAAGCTTATGCGTTTTATTCTCTTTTAGGTTTAACCAAAGCGAATAAAACACGGCTACTGTAAGCTTATACAATTTGTCACTTAAACCATTTTTCAAACTAATTTTTGAAAAATCCGTACAATTCATATATGTAAAGGCAATAGAAAGTGGAATTAATGTTCTTTTTGTCAATACGCTACATTAGTGCACTTTGTTTCAAATAATTTAACTAGAGCTCTCTATCCAAAAGTTGCTTATATAATATAGTTCCATGGAACATGTTCGATGTTCAAAGTAAAATTTTGAGCCCACTGTGTCACTTAACCCAAAAATAAATTTAGAGTTTTTATAAATTTTTTCCTTCCCTAAGTATTACTTGATAATATTCTTGTATATATGGCCCGATCCCACGGTGTAAATTTGACTCTCCAGCCATCGAAATGCTTAAAAGTATGCAATATTTTTAGTTTTTCCTGTAATGAGCTGCCTGAAGAAATTATTTTATGAAGTAAGAACATTAATGGTTGGAAACAAATAAATATATAATCTAGTTCTGCATTTAGACAATATTAAAATTTTTAATGTTTCATTAAATTTAGTACTCAGATTAAATAAAAATTCTACATTCAAAATTTGGATTTGGATTAAGTTGGTTGTTTACCTGATTTATTTTCAATATTCTTAAGATAAAAGTAAAAGTAAGACTACCTTCATGTGCGCGCTTTGGCCCAAAAGCTTTTCCACTCAACCTGAAGCTGGATAACTTCGTTAGTTAGCGTAACGTGAGCCACGAGCTGCCACTTAAACAAGAAGAAGCATGAAGAATTCATTTCAGCACGCAAAAATAGTAAAGAAAAAAAATGAATAAATAAAAATTGAAGGGAAGGAAGTAACACCACAGTAGCAACCCTGAGACAACAGCAGCAGCAGCAACAACTAAAACTACTACGAAAAGTATGTACATATGTCTATACTTATACTGTATGTATGGGCGTTTGACAATGGTGCAGGTTATGGAGGATGTGTGTATTTGGGGGCGTATAAAGTTTTTTCGCCTCTCAAATTTATTTGAAACATCTTCACATGAATTATGTTGCTAATCAGGATATTTAGTTACGACAAGGATTTTTAATGCGTTATCCTCTATAGAAGAACCACGACGTTATCATCGTCGTCGTTGTCGTCGTCGTCTGCAGGAAAGTAGTTGCTGCTGACGTTAGATGTTGTCGTGGTGGGAGGTGTGTTGGCATGTGGGAGCGGTGTACTATATTAAAGTCTGACTGGCGGTTGAGTTAATGTTTGAATTATACATGTGCAGGTAGCTTTATTAAATATGCTTTAATGACATTTATTAATGTTAGCGAATATTTGCTGACATGTGATAGAAGGTCGCTAAGCTAAAGGATGAGTGAAATGTAATGCACATTATGCACATTAATGGATGTTCCATGATGTTGAGATAAATATTTTAAAGATTGTTACAGATTTTATAAGGTACATTTCTAAGTTATCTTTAGATGTTATTATTATATAGGATATTTTGATAGAGAATGTTTGGAGAAAATTAAACCAGCAAAAATTGTATGTAAATATACTTATATGGATGATGGATTTCATGTGAAATTTACGAAGCCAAAAATTGAATATAGCCGATAACCTCAAACTTGGGCAAAATTTTACCCTATTGAATGGAAATTATATCACAATATATATACCTGTTTTTTCAAAAAACTGGGGGGAGGGGGGCTGATAATTTGAGATTTTTTTGTGATACCCTCTGTTTCGTGTAGATAATTTATTTCCTGAACTTATTGTAAAAATCATAATCCAAGTGCTTTCGATAGATTTTTTTAATGGCCTTTGGAATGATTGTAATTACTTTTCAAAAATTGTAAGATTAGAGCTTGATTTTTCAAAATCAAAAATAAGCTTAAATTTTTTTTTTAGATGGATCCTTTTAATTTTTTTGATATTCTAGAAAGAAAGCTGAGGTGTTTTCACTTTAAATACGCCCAACTCCAGAGAAGGTTTTTTTTTAAACTTTACGAGAACCTACACATTAAACATTTCGACATTACTTTTTATACTGGCAACAGTAAAATAACCATAAATGGGCGCAACAGTGCCTGTAGGCATGGCACATCCCAGACAAAAAAAAAACATGTTAAAATTTTACTAGGGCGTTCAAGGTGCTGCCGGCGTCCAACTGACGGCACCACCACTCTTCAAATGCATGAAATTTTTGACGGGTGGCAACCTTAACATGAACGCACCATAAATGTCAGATCGATCTGTCAATGAATAGTGACGTTACAGTTTTCTAAATTAAACAACTTTTGATATTGTTATAAAAATGGATCAGGAAGAATTGCTTTTTGCGTAAGAAGAGTGCGAAAGAACGTCGTATTCAACCGTAAATAGATAGATGAGTAAGATAGCTACAGCCATAGGCATATCAAGTGGGTCAGTGGTTTAAATTTTACATTTGGGTGTGAAAAAGCTGACTGCAAGATGGGTGCCGCGTTCGTTATCAATCAAAAACATGAATTTGTTCGCACTTCCAAACAATGTTTGGACATGTTTTAACAAAACCCGACTAATTTTTTGCGACTATACACCAAAATCGAAAGAATTGTGGGTAGATCCCAGTGGAAGCGCACCAAAGCGACCGAAGACTCAACAAACGGCCGGAAAGGTGTTGGCGTTGTTTTTTTTTTGGTAATCAAGTGACATTTTATTCATCGACTATTTGAGAAAAGGAAAAACAATCAACAGCGACTATTAATGTAAGTTATTGGAACGATTGAAGAACGAAATCGAACAGAAACGGCCTCATTTATCGAAGAAAAAAATCATCTTTTTGCAAGACAATGTTCCAGCTCACAAATCGATCGAAACCATGGCCAAATCGCACGAGCTACGCTTCGAACCGCTTTCTCATCCCCCATATTCTACAGATTTGGCCTCCAGCGACGATTATCTGTTCCCAAATTTAAAAAGGTGGCTCCAGAGAAGGAAATTTGCGACGAATGAACAGGTCGAATTGGAAACTAAAGCGTATTTTGAAGATCTTGAGAAATATTACTATTCAAAGGGCATTGCAATGTTAGAAAATCGTTGGAATAAAAGTATTCAACTGAGGGGAGACTATGTGGCAGAATAAAAATAATTTTGGCCAAAATCGTCGGAATCTTGAACGCCCTAGTATGCTTAGTGCGCTATGATAGTAATCTTCAAAAAATTTGGTGTAGAGCTATCGGTTTCTATAGATTTTGAAATCAAATGGAATTCGATGAGATTGCTTGAGTGGGCGTGGCACCTCCCCCGTTAACAAAAAGTAAGAAGCGTTATTTAAGTTGAACTGTTGCAGTAATTGCTGTGAAATTGAATGTAGGTGGTTTACTTGCTATAAGGTATTATCTAAATCAAAAGCATGTGGAATAGCTTCAGAAGGCGTGGCACCTTCCATAAAAGTAGAATACCTTCAATAACATATCTATCAAACTTTATGGTTAATCATGCTAAAATTTTGGGTAGAATGTTGTTTATTAAAAGTTATTACTGGATCAAAATCGGACTGGATTCTACCATCGTCCTAAACCTTAACACTAATTACGGTATGTTTCGGAAGTTATACAACCTATTGCGATAAGATTTGGTGTGCTGATGCCGATTACGAAAATAATTTATTGAACCAAAAGAAAGCGGAATAGGAAAACTGGACACGGAATTTTTCGAATTTTTCATTCTCTTTCAACATTTTCTACGTTTTTGTAATTTTCTAAGTTTTTTTCCTTTTTTTTCAACTTTTAATATACATTTTTTATTTTCTATTCCTTTAAAAACTGCTAAATATTTTGCAGATAGTATCGTATGACCAAACTCCGATTAACAATCTTTCTTTCAGTAGGCGTGGCGTTTCCCGTTCAAGCAAAAAACAGCTAACTTAATAGTAAACAACAAGAAAACATTTCATGGTTGAAGCCTTAAAGCTTTTGCCCCCACCCAACATAAAAGAAATGCTTCTCCCAATACATTATAATAAAAACGCATCAGCAATTTTTCAATTTTATTTTTATTACCTTTTGGTGTATCAAATATTTACAATTATTTCCAAATAAACAGCAAAATGTAATAAAATATATTTCACTGATAATTTGCATAAATTCCGACATAACTTCCGTCCGCAGCGGCAGGCAGACAGACAGACAGACAGTCAGAGTGCGCGACAGCGACAGCAAAGCATCTCATGTTACCAAGGTGAAAATTGTGAGCCGTTAAGGTGTTGCTGGTAACCGCCTCCCACACAAAGAAAAATCGAATGCGTTGCATGTTGCTACTTGGTAGAGAAAATGTGGCTGCAGCAGCCACATTAAAATTTTATTTTAATGTCATCGAGCGCTGATTTACAACTTTGGCAGCGAACGAAGACGAACGCGAAAAACTTTCAACAGCAACAGCATCAGCGAGTAAAAGAAATTCCCATTACAACGCTGTTGATAAAAGCAACAACGACCAAGGTGGTTGGGGGAGGGGGCGCAGACAAAATAAAGTTGCACAAAGGTATATCGTACAACTGAGACAGGCGCGGCGCGTCTTCACTTTACTTTGTTTGCAATTTTCCAAAATATAATTTTAATAATATTTTATTGCTTTCAAGAGGCAACAACAGCAACAGCAGCAGCAGCCAAATGGCAGCAACACAAAAGAATTTGAGGTACTGGCAAGCAGCAGCAGTAAACGACGTATTGCAGCAATAACAATTTGGAACGGTAAATTAGACAGCAACAGATAAAAATGGGAAAAAAAGGAATATGCGAAAATACTGAAGCAAATTACAAGATATCAATACAAATGTAAGAATATTGTTTGCTGCTGAGCGCCTAGAAGTAGACAAGAGAAAAATATATAAAGTGGAAACCAACTTTAATTACCGACAATTACTTGTTGTTGCTGTCGTTATGACAACATTTGCAGCAGCAACAGCAACATTTTGTCTTGGTAATAACAATTGGTTGAAGCCCCATTTATGACAAGACATGCTACTTCCGTAGTAGACATTGAAACTGATGCTTGGAAGGAGAAAAAAACTTGGGTTACACTCCATTGAACAGTAATCATGCTGGCAGGTATTGTGAATTAAAAAGCATACAAAAAAAAAGAAGAACAGAAATCAATTTAAGAACTTGAGTACAATTAGCTGATTTGCCATTTCTATTTGAGTTCAAAAGTTAGTGAACGATTTTAAGTAGGCATTAGATGAAATCTTATACTTTATGGTCTACTTATTTACCTGGTAAGGGTACAAAGTCTGGCTCCAGTATTGGAATTGCTGAAGTTTTTTGCATTACATTATCGTCAGTACATCATTTCATCAATCGATAGCGAAATATCGAAAAAAATTTGATCACGGTCAGGAACACCCGGAGCATACTGTTAGAAAATCGATAAGGACAGGTCAAAATTAAATTATTGACTCGACCAAGAGCATTTAAGGTCATACCTAGCTCTTATGTAGTTCTTAAACTGTTATTTATGATTAATACATTATTTTCCCATTTGCTTAGCAATCAAAATTCATTACATAAGCTGCATTTTATTGGCCATTGTTGTATGGGAAAGCAAAAACGAAATTGCAAACTTAGCGAGTAAAATTATACTTGATATGCAGACATAGCAAGTTGCTTAAGTCCCAGTGCTACTCAGCAGATATATATTTTGTATATCGCGCATTTTGAAATGAAAAGAAGAGCCTTTTCTCGGAAAAACAATTGTTTAAAATGTCAGGTACCAAAAAGAACCAATTTTAAATTAAAAAAAGTAGAAAAAATAACAACGAGTGCTCGTGTAAAAAGCGAGTAGGAAACTTAGCAACTTGGTCGATTTATTCAATGCATTATTGCATGATAGATGAATCCAGAATAGAAGAAGTCGATCAATGTAGTTACTTAAGTAGCGTAATAACATCTGACGACCATTACAAACATCTTCGTCCAACTTTGTAATGTCTGGCAAACTTTGATCCTGTTCACGGTTGGACTCAAACGTGAAACAGCACCCTGCAAGTTTTCAAGTGTCCATCAGTAATTGTCTTCGTCGTATACTGAAAACTTGGCAGCCAAGGACCATCTCTAACGTCGAATTCCTCACCCGATGCCGTCAAGATCCAATTTTCATTCAATTCATATGGCGAAAATGGAAATGGATTGGACACATTCCATGAACATCACCAACTAAGGTCTATCCGCAGGATTGTGAAGTTGAAAAAAAAAATAATTGGATAACCCGTTTGAGCAGTGACGTGGCGATAGGCTCATGACAACCCAACTATAGTTGCCGGCCCCCGGCATTGACCTTTGATTCCAGGCTTGGGTGGGTCAAAGCCGGTCACTTGGCAACCCTGGTCGGCGAGCACTAGAATGGAATCTTCAGCGTAGTAAAAAAAACTCGACCGTCCTTAACCATCGTGGAAACGATCGTTTGATTTGGAAATGTTGGGGAAATGTTTGCCAAGGATTGAAGGCACTCGGTACAAATCGTGCTCTTTGAAAAAGTTTTGTGAACGCCCTATGCTCCGTGAAGAGATAAAATTGAATTGGTTTTTTCACAACTACGACCTGCAGATGTACTTTGTCTGTTGAAGTAAATAATAACTTTGCATTGATACATTGAAAAAAACAATACAACATCTGGTCAAATGGAATCTGGCTTGGGGGATATGACATTTGGCATTACAAATATTCCGAAATCTAACTTATTCATAATTTCGTTACTAGTGGAACGAGCGGAACTAGTGGAATCATTCTGAGGGCATTATTCCAATAATCCTAGCCCTCAGACATATTTTTATTTCATGTTTACATTTCAATAAAAACATAGTTTAATTTGCAATTCGAAGTTATAGATGGTATAAAAAATCAGAATTTATAGAGCGGTGCCATGTCAAAGCAGTACATTTGCTATCAGAAAGCTTTCAGTTTGATTTCCAGCATGATCAAATCTTTTAAATTTTTTTTTTGTTTGACTTTTTGTTTTTTTTTTAACTACATTATTTTGGTTGTGCCCATAATCGCCCAGTGCTAAGAAGTACCTAAGCACCCAAAAATTTTGAGCGATTGTTCAAAATGAAAAATCACCCAATGAATAATTACCTCAAGAAAACTGTTCTTTTTAGGCAATCCTTCACTGTGAAGAATCGCCCAAATACACAAAAGCCCAAGCCAATTTTGTGGGCATTGGTTGATTTTATGCATTTAGGCGATTTTTTTTTGGGAGATTTTTGGCACAACTGTTTGTTTTTTGCTGTATTTAAGCAAACGCTAGGTAAAGATAATCAGCTTTAACTTGCATCCAAAACATTTTTTAAAACGATTTTATTAAAGCAATAGATGGATCATTTGTCCTTACAATTATTTTATCCGGATAATTTGGAAGAAAATAAAAGCAAGGAGACAGTTTGAAGGCAATATTTCTTAGCATATAATAACTTAATGATAAATTATAATAAAAATTTCTTTTGGTTTGACCATTTCTGTGTAATTTAATATTTTATTTTTAAATTGAATTTTTTTTGTAAAAATTTTTTGTTTATTTTAATTACCAAATGCATTAATGATAATTTTTTTTCTGTCCTTTTGCTTGCGCTTCCTTCGCTTAATTTATGACACTTTCTGCGTCAGTGGATGATATCGTTGGGTATGAGAGGAAATGTGCGAATGATGGTGGGAGTGTATGTCATTGCTTATTCGCCTATCTAATAATTAATATTAAAATCTCCCAAAGCGCAACTAGTAAAAGAAAATATGGAAAAAAAAAATATCATAATTTATATTCTTATTTTCGAACGATACACCCCCGACGTATATGCGTTGTCTATCTATTACGTCGTTGCTTTCCTGCCTTAGCTTTATTAAAACATCTTTTTAAAAGTATTTCTCGAAGTCTCGTTAATGATGATTAAAAATCCAAGCTCAAGTTGTTGCTCCCGTGTGTTGAATGTTGCTCCTTTTTTTTGCTTTCGCCTTTTAAGTGACCTCCCAGAGGTATGACATCTTACATGTTTGCACCACCAGTTTCATTTTCTACCTGTAGGCTTGTGAAGAAACATCCTGTCATTCCTTGCCACGCATTTTCTTATTTCGTTTTGCATGTGTTTGTGTATTGCACACGACTCTTACCGCTCTTTCGAATTTCTTTTTAACAATAAGAGTTTTTAATGTAGATGTCATTTTATAACTTATATGCATAAAGGTATTGCATGTACGTAATAGATGTATGAAATACATATGTACAATATATTTGTTTGAATGTTAATGCGTATGTTTAGTCATTAAAGGGATTTTGGGAATTCGCAGTGAACAAATTTTAAGACATTAACAACATTCTTCGGTTAGCAAATATTTTCAAAGAGGAATGTAGAGCTTTAAAAATATGCCCACTTGCTGAATTTTCTAAAAAAGTTAGTTTCATTGTATTGAAAATAAACTAGCAAAAAAAGTGGTTTAGAAACATAAAAATAAATAAATAAATATATAAAAAAAAATTAATTTAGATTTTCTATGTAGTACCTGTACCAGAGGTCTTCAACCTTTTTTATCCTAGGGCGAGATTGTTAATGGAAAGCCCCCAAGAAACAATAAGTCCGGGGTCCCCCCCCCAGAAATTTTTTGAAGCTTAAGAACACTAAGTTGAGTTTTGAGGCTATCTAAGCCTATTTTTTAATTTGCGTTGTTTTCTTATTTAGTATGAAAATGTATGATTGATTCCCAAGAATTTTTATGAATCCGAATTTGAGGTTTGCCGGGATAACCTTAAGCAAACTTAAAAAGACTGGACTTTTTGAAAAATCGATCGAAAAAGGCTCAAGGTCCATAAAGTATGCATAGTCGAAAAATCTTTTATTAAAAAAATAAATCAAACTGCAGGATAATACAAAAGCATAGGAGTTTCCAAAATTTTTTAACATTATGATGTTGTATGAGAACAAACACATTTTAGTGTGAAGATTGGAACTATTTCATACTTAAAATTTTAATTCATTTTGGGGTCAAATTTTGAAGTTTCACTAACTAAAACTAATTTTAAATGTTCATCAGACCGGTATTAAGATATCTCATAGTTAGTTCATTTTGAAAAAGGTCTGTTTACAAGCATACGTTAAGCCAAAAACAGAAAATATATGAAAAAATATGTTTTTGAAGTCTTTTTCTGAAAGAGCATTATAAAAGAGAAGTAGTTCTTTGTAGCATTCCTGGAAATTCGCCTCAGTGTGAGTCGTTGGATATTAGCTCGATGACTTCAAGTTCTACTTCAGAAGGCACATTCTCAATATCACACTTCAAAAAGGTGTGACTGAACTGAATATCTTCTGTTGCAATATGAAAATCTTTAAAGCGATTTTCAAATTCCTGTTGTAGATTAAATATAATTTCCGATGAGAAGCAATTGGAAAACTTCTTATATGTTTCAAAGTGATCAAAATTTATGGTTCCTAAATGCTTCTGGAAAAGAATGAGCATTCTACTAAAAGCATTTACGTGGAATTTAAGTCACAAACAAGTGATTCTCAATTTCAAGTTGAGTTAGTTAGGATGTGTGGTGAGATTAAAAATAAAAGAAAATTTCCGTACAAACAAACTGTTCGAAAGTTCAGGCACAGGACGCCTCTGCTCAATCAGCAAACTTCAGAGTGGTATGGAACATCTGGGTAAACATTATTAATTTCAACAAGAAAGTTTTTAAATTGCCAATTTTTGAGGGAACTTGAACGAAAGAAGTCTGCTGTTTTGACAGCTACATTCATTACTTCATCTAAGTCCATAATCCACATGAAGTCTGTTAATGAATAATACAGTAGATAGTCATGGGTGATGCATCTTCAGCTGTTTTAAAAGAGTTAGAATTGTTTTCAACTTCTCCAGTTTTCGTACCGGACATATTTTTACCATAGTCTGTAGTTAGACCTTTCAATAGTTTAAAGTCAAACCGAAGATTACTCACGATCTTCTTGGCGAAAATCTCATCTCCCGTCGCATTATTCTCCATGGAGTGGATATAAACCAACTCCTGTGTGTTACTAAATTCACTGTTCATGCCCCAAACGAATAAAAGAACAACTGTGACAGATCACACCTGTCTTTTGTTTTACGTGACCGCCTGTCTGTAAAGGCTTTAGATCACGGTATGCCAACTCACACTCTAATGAAACGAATATACGTTCCTAATTAGAGGACGACAGAATGAGCCAAGTACGGTACAGTTAGCTTTCCACTACCAGTTTGAGCTTACCATAAGCCCCAGAATAAAAGAACAGTCCGTATTGAGAACCATTCCAAATTTTTTCAAGCGTCTTTCAGTTTATGCACAAAGTAATTTCCAGGATCTTCCGTTCGGTGTGCCACTGTTTTTTTCCTACAAACTAATAGTATTTAATAATGAATATAGGGGCATATTTCTTCCACAGTTTTCAAGATACAATTTTTTACAATTTAACCGTCAGTAAAAGACTTGACGGCCTTAGCCAGAATATGGCACCACTTTGAAGCTGGCACATTGGTAAAAATTTCTCTCTGAAATAACAGTGATTTTTTTTAAGGAAGAAATTTTGTCTTCTCGAAGTTTGCTGTCATGTTGAAAAAGTTGCTTTTTGCGTTTTGTATCATAATTTCAACAGACGTTAAATTCTTTCAGAACAGCAACAGTTTCATTGTTAATATGGCATAACGCTGAATAACGTTTTTTTTTTTTTTGAAACCAGCCAATTTTGTAATAAATAGTAACATTACTCTCCAAACTTTCAATGAATAATCGCTTAACGACATTCGCAAAATCAATTGCGAACTTCACTCGGGTCAGTTTTGATTGTGACTAATGCCGACGACACATGCAGTAAGAGCTTTTGAAAATTAAAATGTAATGTTTCTTTTTCTGCTTCTATTTAAATAAGAAAAAATCTTTTAACTTGCCAGCACAAAAATTCAAGGTTCAATTACAATGTCAGGGCATACTAAGTAAATTTAGGAACAAAATATTTAAAGTTCGTTCGACATCAGTCTGTTATCTGCAATGTATGTATGTATAGTGAATTACTATTTGGAGAAATTTTTTAAAAATATTCCATTAGTTATCGCTTAATAGCATTTCTTAATTAAGTTAGAAATATCCCAGTAATTCCCACTAATCATTGCCGAATTTCAATAAATAAAACTGTGACACTTTTGTAACGTGTTTTTTATTTGAAAGCAAAAGCAATAACACAAAACCAAAAATAAAGTCCAGACAAATTTTTCTCAAACTACCCCAAAGAATGGCAACTCATCCAGCCATTTGCGATAATAATAGCATTGGTCAATGTTGCCACCTCGCTCTAGTAGATGATAATCTAAAGATTTTATCCCATTTGGTAAAACAGGAACGTAACTCAACGGTTCACGTTCCGGAACTGCGCACAAACCAAAGACGGTCGTAACGGCAGCTTCCGGTTGAAGTTAGTAGCAATGACAATGCAACAACAAAAATTATAAATTTTGCCAAGAATCAAGTGGATTATTGTGTAAACAAATAATTAACAACAGAATAAAGAAATTTGTAAAAAAGAAAAAAAAATCCAGGCAAAAGGCGAAAAAAAAATTTGTAAAAACTTGGCAATCACAAAATTTATTGCATTGTACCAGACAGTAGGGATGAGTTGGGACAAAAATGAAATTTAATTGTGAACAAGTAAAAGTGTTACCTTTTTGAAAACATAAACTTAAATTCTTCTAGAAATTAATACAGAAAAATTACTTAAAGTGCTGAACACCAATATTTTTTGTAATTTCAATTTTGATTATGGAAAGATTATTCACTCAGAACATACATACTTAAGTTATGTTGAAATGGCATTTAATTGTCACATGATGCTGTTGCTGCCAACGCCCCTTAAGGTATGCAAACAAATAAATGAACTGTTGAAATCTGATAATTTGAATGCGTTATGAACAACAACAACAACAACAACAACGGCAGTCATCCAATTATCCATGCGACAGATGCAGCTGAATATGATTTTTCAATTACGTCATTTTCGCCTTCAATGAATAACGGTATCAATGAATGCAACGGTCCTGTGGCAACATTTGCTGCATGAATATTGCAAATGATGCAACTATGGGCTATATGGTACTATGTACTGAACAGCAGGAATTCAAGGGTGAGTGCAGATTTTTTGTCGCATTTGAGTGGGTGGATGAATGGCAACACTGTTCGCTCCAAGTGCAATTTTTGTTCATTTGGCAGCATTCGTTAATTTTATTACTGCAACGCAATTGTGTTGTTGTTGTTGCCGATGACAATATGCATGTTGTCACTTATTAACAGTGAGAGTGAGATAAATATAATTATCACGTGATGATATAAAAATTAAACAGTTAAGTGTTGCCATAGTGTGAGAATTCACATGTTCAGTGTGTGTGTAAAAATCAATGCCTTGTGCTTTTGTTGAATGGAAGAAATTGTAAGAGGTTTTCGAAAAGGTGTCAGTGCAGAAGCTGTTGAGTTTATAATTGGGAACAACTCATGTCGTTAATGGAGATAACAAAGCATTTCGAATGGCACTGGAGTGTAAGTCAATTTTGCGAAGGTAGAGTGAAAAGTTAGATGCTTTTTGAAAAAAAGATGTTTTTTCTTATAAAATATTTACTCAACATAGTCTCCGTTTTAGCTCGGTACACCTCGCTCAATGAGTTTCGAACATTTGAAATTATCCAAATAGGAAAATTTATTCAAGTCTACATAATAAATATATGTTTCAACCAGTCAGTCATATTTTTCATTGCAATGCCGTGGTAGGCAGACATTTTTCCTCGCCATATGAAGGCATTACTCCGCTAATTCTTCATTTAATCTGGCTGAAAATGCAACATAATGCTCGCCGTTTTTAAGTCGATTGTTTTTGATAATCGAAAAAAACAATATAATACGAGTTTCAAAAAACCCGTGGGTACAGATTTACTAGATGATGGTATTGTCTTTGCCTGCTTCGGGACATGAGCCCCATTATATTGACCTTTCTTTCATTTTCAGCGCGTAGTGATGAATGCATGTTTCATCAGCTAAATTACCGCAGAAACTCTTTTGGATTGTGAAAACGTCACTCGATTTCATTTTCATTCTTCGGGAACAAACACAGAACTCATCGAACTGAAAATTTTCCAGTGCTTTCATATTCGTGTATGATATTATGAGCACATTTAGCCGAGATGCTATGATTGCCTCAACAATCTCTCAGTTCCTTATAATGCACAGAGAAAAGAATTTATTTATATTTATCGAAATTTAGTAATAGTTAGTAAATTATATATGATATCGGCGAAAGAAATATTTGATATAATTTAGCATACTACACATTCCACCGAATCGAATAATGCAATTGAATTAATCACTTATTATGTAATAATTCCCAAATTATATTTGGATAATCATACTAAGTCAATCATATATATGATAATAATTACAAAATATTAATTTGGTTGAAATAAGTAGTTCTTTTCGCAAATGTTCACATGTTAATAATCAACAAATCGCTTATTTAGTGGAAAAAATATTGTTTTAATGCTAACGTACACATTTATTAATATCGATGAGCGAGAATCCGATATATTAAAATATCGATTCATAAATAAATCGATATTTTTCCATATCATTGCACCATTATATTGGAAGCCGTATTTGCACAATCACAAATACCTGAAATATGCACCGACCAGAAGGTAATTAAATAGTGTTTAACTTAAATATTTTGAGAATTATATAGTACACTCATACCATAGCAAAACAAAACGCAAGACCAGTGGTGCCCATTCCCAGTATGCAAGGGCAGGAGCTAACAGTGCTTCTAGAAGGCCTTCCACCCTCCTTTTAAACGTACTTTCGTTTTTATATGAAATGGCCGCTGAAAACAGGCCTTCCTAAGCAGGCTTTCTAAGACCGCTTACCGTAGAAGGACTCTCAGAATTACTTGACAAAAATTTAATTTAAATAAATTTAAAGACTCTAAGTATTAATTGTTTTTTTTTTTTATCCGCGCCATCTCACTTGCGTTGATAGTTTTTTAATGACTTTACAATTTGACAAAGAATACACAAAACTCTACCTCCTTAACATAACATGAAACAACAGCAGACTAGCCTGCACACCTCTCTTAATTTCTAACCATGTGTATATTTTTCATGTCGTATATGTACAATGCATATGACAAAAAAGTTATGCCGAATCATAAAACATTGCAATACATGAAATAAAAAAGAATCAGAAAAACGCTAAAGTAAATGGAGTCCTTCTTCTTTGCCTTCTAATATCAGGCCTGATAGCACGTCTGTTGTGGCAAGGCATATTACGCTTTCTGTGATTGTATTTTTATTTGCATGAAAATCTAGTTTTGAGAAGTCCTTATATAATCGCAGCAGTGCTAGCAGGCCTTCTCCGAGTAAGGCCTTGCTCATTTGCCTGCTGGGCTAGTATGTTACATGCAAGTGCGCTCACGATAAGCATGTGCTGATGATTTGCTTATCTATTCTGTATATGTGAACTCTTTCTTACGCTCTTTAAGCGCCTTCTCGTTCTCATTTTTACGCTCTTTGAGCGCCTGCTCGTTCTCTTTGCACTCCCAAATAAAATGTTCTGCGAGTTCAATCACTCGCATGCTCAAAAGACAGATTTGCTATGCCGTGTTGTTTTGTGGGGTGAATTTGAACAACAATAATTATAATCAATCTTTAAAAGCTCTACCGTCGCCCTTTTGATACAATATCTATTAACCTTGCAAGCGCACTCATGCAGACCTCTAGTATGTATGTGTTAGAAACATACTTCTTCTCTGCTCTTACGAATGGATCGGGTTTGAAAAATTGATCGTACGTTTGCTGTCGTGCCTTTGGTTTTACTCCATTATAGTTAGTAGGTAATAGATGCAGAACTTTGGCACTCTGTCCTTTTGATCGGGATCATTTTGAAGGAGAATATTTATCCCTTGCTCGAAGTGCTGTAAGCTGTTGACTTATAATTGGCTCTTAAGCCTCATCAAGTTCTCGGGGGCCACTTAATTATACGCGTCTTAAGGTGAATGTTAAAGTATTACGAAAAATTTAAATTTGTGATCGAACAAAAAATATTTACAATTGAAGTTTTTTTAACAGAGATTATATATTTAAGCTTGTTATTCAATGTTTTACAACATAATATTTACTCAGCGCTCTGATTTTTAATATTTAATTCAATCTCCAATCCAGCTATATCTTTTATGTTATTATAAAATAATACAACAACTTTATATTCGCCATTTGGAACAGCGGGAGGTATATTGTTAGCTTCAAAGACAAAATTCCGGAAAGTATATTCTCCCTGAAAGAAAAGATATTTATATGTCTCCAATATTAAAAACAAACATATAAATGTCATTCCGGTAGTTTGCCTCTCCCGTCCAAAGTTCTGTAGGTTAGAGGTAAGTTATCTGCTATTTCATTTTATAAAAAATCGTTTCGTTGTTCGAGTATGGAATGACACTCATATGTATAATAAAGTGCAATAAAACCTACTTGCGGATATGGGCAAACATCTCTTGCCGGCAAATTTGAATGTTCTAATAAATATGGATATACTAGCTTATCGCTTGCCATATATTTACAGATAGGCTTTTTATTATAATAAACCACATTGTTGTTGTTTTTTGAACGATCAGCTTTATGGAAAACTTTAATTTCAACCTGTTAATAATTGAGATATATTTTGATTAAAGAATTGATTGAAAAAAAAGTATTACAACGCACATTTTGCCCATCGCCCAAATTTCTCTTGACCTCAAGATCACCGCTAATCACAAACTTATTAGGACCGGTTTTTGTTAAGCGCAATGTTTTAAAATCGATCCAGGTATCGTCATATTGCCTCATAGTAACGAAAGAGGTGAGGTCGACAATCTGCGAGTATAAAAAATAATTTCAAACATATATTTTAAGCACTAGATTTAAATACTCCGATTTGATATATTTGTAGACCATATTTGTCATTCCAATAAAAGTTGCCACTTTTAATTTCTAAGGGCAACTTTGAAACTTTAATTGATTGTGTGACCACTCAGAAAATTTAAAAAAAAAGCTGTATATTCAACTAAAGCCAATAAATTTTTATAAAAATAAAGTGCGCTCAATAGTTAAGGAACAATGAACTAATCAAAGATCAACTTGGTTAATTTTTTCACAAAAACATTTAAAAATTATATACTTCTTCACAAATTATAGTTAGAAAATGGGTTAAGGGTCCTCCATAAAAGTCGTCCGCAAAAACTTTGGAATTTTACAACAATAGCTGTCCAATTTTACTACCTTCTACTCTCAAGGACGTCCGCCTTTATTTATAGTTTTTATTCGCATGTTGTGAACAAAAAAAAAAAAAAAAAACTCCAGAAAAGCTTCCCACTTTGGTTGTCCGTTTGTTTCCCCCTTCTTGTCTTTTATGGACGACTCCTTAGTTCGATCAGTTCCATGATAGATTTTTAACGGATGGAGTTTTTCGCAAAAGCATCAGCCTAAATGTATTACCTGTACAATTAAAAATTGACAAACTACAATCGAATCTCGGCAAAAACGTGTTCAACCTCCAAGTCTTAGCCTCCTGAAAATTTTGAAGGTGATCTATTCTGTCACAAAAAAAAATAAAATATTTGTCATGTTGCTGTTTTTTTAACGCTTTGACGACCATAAGCTTTTGAAATGTGATCCTATGAAATCAAAGAATGAGAATGTTCTATTTAGCTGTTACTAAGCCAAAAATATCCGAAAATTAAATATATGATTTTAGATTTCGAGAAATTTTATGGGACATAATAGTCCCTGTGAGCCAGAATGAAGTCCAATTTATTTGAAAATTATTTTCTTATGTTACATAAACAATTAGTATCTTATTTCAAACTAAAAATAAAACATTATAATCCACTTTTTTGTCGAATTTACGTTAAAAATATTCAAAAGTAGACATTCCTGCTTGGTTTTATAACATAATTTAAAAAATTTCGTGTTAAGCCTTTTTTTGAAGAACTTTTTTTGTATTTGGGACACATGTGTCCCCTGGTCGTCAAAGAGTTAAAAACTACAAAAAAAATCAAAAAATAAGAGTTTTCTTAAAGCCTTTACATATCAAAACATACATATGTAGGTGGACAAAAGTAACCAAATGCCACTTACAACCAAAGCAACAGCAATTACAACAGCAGAAAAAACCCCCACCATAAATTCGATCACGATAGCAAACAAAAAACTCAGCAATAAGCCAAAAGTTAATTCCAAAGATCAAGCAAAAACAACATGAGTGTAGATTCTACATTGTAAAAATAAATGTACACTGGTCAAACGAAATGAGAGAAGCTGTCCTCTGTGTGCGAATTGTTGTTTGCTTGTTCGCTCGCTTCGGTTTTTTAATTTTCACTGAATGATGCAACAATAACAATAATGCAAATCCCGAGCATAGCTCTTATAAAAAAAACCACAGCAATAAAAACGAGCGTAGCAACGGTGAGTGCATGTCATTTTTGTTTTGGTTATTTTTCTTAAGAAAAACGATAAGTTTGTTGTAATGTGCCACAAGTGGCTCATTTTTCGTATTTTGCCCATCGCTGTTTTAAAACCAATTTTGTAGCATATCAATTCCGACTCAGAATCCAATACGGCAAGTTGCATACGAGAAGTAATACGGTTTCAAATATAATTAACCCCATATCTTAAAAATTCATCATGAAACTGATCGCGCTAAGGCGACTTGAATTTTTACAGTTCATGGGTTTTTCAATAGTTCGTTATAACTTATATTTTTTAATTTGACAGTATCTCGCAAATTACAGATGAGAACGATGTTTTAATATGTTTTTTTCGAAATCTGCTTGATATTTAAGCGATTATTGGTTGGTCTGCAATATTTTGACTTTTGATAATTTATTGAAAATTATTTAAATCAAATATTTCCATCACTTTCAAAAATATTTATATGTACACAAACAAGTCACATCGGCCTGCGGTAGCTAATGGTGTAATACCCTTTGATTAGAAGCGGCTATATGGTCCTTTAAGCAAATTAAACCGACGTATGAAATCAAAAGTAACTTTCCCGGTATCGAAACCATATCGACTAAAGCGTTTTAAATTTTAAAGTCTACTCATCTGCTGCAAGGTGTATTTTATAGTCGCTTTCAATGTCAATACAACATGCAAAACCGTTGTACTTTGTACAATAATTAGCCATAATCCATTCGAAACGATTACAAATTAGTCTATATAACAATATGTTAAATTGTTTTTCTAATCTAAATTGTTTATATATTGAATCATATTATACAGTAATTAAATATTAGATTAATATTTTTTTAAAAAAAAATGCTAATAACATAATACATTCTAAGTATGTAACACAAAAAGAAAAATGTATTTTTGAGATATTTTATTACAAACAGGCTTGCTTACTTCTATAATATTTTATATCAGCGTATAACGCTTTGTTGATATCAAAAAATCGATTGATAATTCAGTATTTCATAAAAAATAAGAAAAAATTTTAAAAAACGTTACATAACAATCATAATATCTCCAATTTTATCATTTATTTCTAATAAGCTTTTTACTTGATTTAAAGCTTCAAATTTAATAGCTGAGAAGGCTAATAGGTCTAGTAGCTAAACTCTTTTATCTAGTTATACATAAATAGGCAGTTGCAAAACGGTTCCATCCTTTTTAACTGCCATAACACAACCTAATTTCTTTTTTTGGAAAGTTTGTGAAGAGAGACAAAGAAGAATAGTAGGCGATGCCACACCTTTACCAGTAAATTTGTTTCCACGTCTAAGCAAATGAACTGATTTTGTTTAAATATGATTTGGAGATTATTGACCCCTGAGAAAGTTTATTAAAACTTTAAGTTCTTTAAGGGGGCGTGGCCCCACCCTTAATGGGAAAAACGATGTAACGACTGAGCCGCTATAGCGATTCTGATGAAATTTTGTATGGAGATAGATTAAATCTTGAGAAATGGTATTTAGTTTTAAGTAGGAGGCGCCACGCCCTCAACAGGAAAATATATTTTATTTGCTTAACTTAACGACTGATTTTGATGAAATTTAGTATGGAGATATGTATATTGAGCTTTAAGGAATGGATAGAGAGAGGGATAGGGCAACATGATACTATGATTTTTTTTTTGGAAGCGATAACTAAAAATATCTCTTTTTTATGTCAGATTTTTCTAACCAAAAAGTATGTTTTTTTGTTTTTGTTTTATTACTATAATTAAATTTCAACCACTGGACCAACTTTAATTATTTTAATTAGCTTTAGAGTTGCTTTTAGAGAATCCAGGACGAAACATTTTTAAGTTTTCGAATTTTTCATCCACATATTTGTTAAACTGAATCGTAACATTTTTGTTAAACTTTTTACCTTTAGATTGATGTACTATGTGTCGGAGTAAGGCTCAATTGTAAGCACATACTTTTGTTTACTTTAAATGATTTAATTAACGTTTTTTGTAACGTTCAATTTTTCTCAGTTCACTTTTGTCCAAAGCCATCAACATTATTTACAGTTCATAGCATCCCAATTAATCCCATTTAATCTATTTAATAGCCACTCATCTTTAAATGAAGCTTGTGAAAACAACTTTTGCGTTTTTTTTTAATTTCGTGTTATCTTATAAAACAAGGCAAAAAAAGAAAAAAAAAATAAAAATAAAAAATGAACGTACACTTTTTCGCATTCACGCCCGTGTATTGCTCATGCCAGCACTTATGAGCTCGCAAATAAAAACAAAAAGCACTCCAATCGGTGGGCATTGTCCACTTGATATTAATTTTTTTTTACGCAAACTTTTTTCGCCAATTTTTAAGTACATACATACAGACTCATACGTACAAACGAAAGTTATATTCTTTTTTTTTTTTTGGTAGATATATGAAATTTTCCGTTTACGAAGCTTTGCACAAAACGATTCAAGTGGTTTTTATATTTTTTTAAATGTATTGTATAATTCGATATAATTGATGGAACACCACATTATTGTGGAAAATGCTTTGAATGAGTACTCAGCCTTTATATCGTAAGGACGAACACTTTAATGCTGAAACCGAACGATATATTCAAAGGCGTCATTCATTGTGTTATACTTTAAAAATATCATTTGAACAATGGTTTCTTATTATATAATTTAATGAACTAAACATAAGTGCTATTCAAGAGGTTTTTTTTTCTCAAACGAAGATCACACTTTTCAGTTCCTAAACACTTCCCCCACACACTTTATCTCAACATGTTTACCACAGTTTAAAAACTTTTAATAGCTACTTCAGTTCGCTGCAAGAAGTTTTGTGTTTTGTAATTTTGTTGTACACCACCAAAAGTAATAAATTCATCGAACCTTCAACTGCAGTGATGCGCCCACCCTTTTAAAATTTGCTCTGATTACCCCACAAATGTCCCAATTGCCAGTTAAAATCGCTCAATATTTCCTGCACTTCTTACTACTGCATCCGTTGCTTTTTGTTGTTTTTCTTCTGATGTGCCCAAATTCACTCTCTCTCGTAAGTAACTCGAAAATTTCTACTCGAAAGTTTTTCTATACATTAGAAGTTCTACAAAGTAGTTTAGAAATAAACAGCACATCGTCTTCCTCACTACGCTACTTCCTATTCTACTGTATCCCCTCTAATTCAACATCGGTCCTCTAAGACTGCAACTTTTTTTCTTCTTCATCTTCTGTTAACTACAAGACAATAAATAGCCCAAAAATACAAAGAAACTTTTGAAATTTGCCGTTTTCTTGTACTTTTGTTTAATTTATTTGTTGTTTAGCCTTCGCCAGCTTTTACTTCGTCTTATTATTATTGGTCTTACACCAGCAACTTCATATACCTTATAACGTACTACACGACCATACTCTAAATTTTCGAGTTTTTGGCCCAAACAATGGTAAAATTGTCAGTTTTGCCGAAAGTGCTTCACTCATTGAGCCAGCCAGCCAGCGAGTGAATTTATTTAGTTGTCCGTGTTGCGAACTATTGAAACAAATCTTTGGAATGCAAAGTTTTTGATTCGTAAGCTTCGCATTTGAACTGCTGGAATTGGGAAGAGGGCAGCAAGTTGGTGGGGGTTGTTGTATAGCATTGCAAATTTTCTATTGTTTTATGTCAAATAGTGCAGTTAATGGCCTTCAAATGTAAATCGAAACTTGAGGGTATGGGAGCTGAGAGATGACAATTAGGAGACTTTTCAATTGTTAAGAGAGTTCATAAAGAAACATAGGCTTCAACAGCAAAATTAAATTTCAAGACATATAATTTACAAAAATTTATGAAATGATGAATATATATTTCTGAAGTGAAAACTTCTTATGGCACGTTGTGCACCTCCGTAAGAAAGCATTCGCGGCTGAGGAAAAAAGTATGAACTCACGACACCGACCGTCATCGGGATTCCCCGTCATGAATGAGAGCGATAGTAAAATTTGAATGTTCTATTGTTTCTCTTAAATAAATATTCCAAGTGGAAGACAAAAAGCAAAGCAGATACACTAACTGACACATTCCATTCTCATTCAACGATTGCTATGCTTACATGTTTGTTCCTTTCAAATTCCGCGTTGTTGCGTTGACAAATTGAGAATGAGAGCGATAGTAAAATTTGAATGCATATTCCGTTTTTGTCTTCCATTGCATTGCCATATAAAAAGAAAACGCACACATACCAACTAACAAACTAACTTGCCATTAAGCGATTTGTTATTCTTGCATACTTCTTTCTACGTGTGAAATTAATTTTTTGTTTTCACTTCTGTCGGCACTCCCGGAGTGCAACCCGCCGGTTTTTTTTTTTTTTTTTCTTATATTCGAAGACCAAGCAACGTCAAAACCTATACATATTTACTAAGAGAATTTCAAATGTTAAAATTCATAAGCATCAAAGTCTTACTGTATGCACTTTCCTAAAATCTTGTAAATAGCAAATTTTTTCCAAAAAATATGTACCTCATATTAAATATCTTTTTAATCACTTCAACTTTTACCAGTGAACTAATGTCCACAGTGTATAAGAGATCTCGCAGATCAAATAAGGAGAGTTACACGTAAAAATTTTTAGCTGTTTTGTCACGTTTTCAAATCAATCATTAAATACAAAACTATACTATTTAAATCAAAATCTTAATCTATACTCTAATATCCCCTTAAACACTCTATTAGAAGAGTACCTCAAACATAGCACAAGTTCTTAAATGGAAAGAACACCCGCTATCGTTGGATTAAAGCAGGATTAGAGGCGGGCTATAGCCCCGGCTCAAAGGGACCCCCAAGTGGCAGAATATTAAGCTATAGGCGTTTGAGTTGGGACAAAGCCCTTGTGTTGTTTTAGGAGAAACGAAACGGAAGATCTTTATTTTTGTTTGGTCACACATAAAAAGAGCCTATTGCGGGTCCTTTTTGCGTTGTAGCGGAGAAATTAATATACAGTTTAACCTCTATAAGTCGAACCTCGATAAGTCGAAAACCTCCAAAACTCGAAGAAATGTTGTGTTCCCTTCCCTTCAAGACCCAAAAGCTCCATTGCTCGAAATCTGACCCCTCTATAAGTCGAAATAATAAGTGAGTCCCTACAAGTAAATACAGTACATATTTTTCCTCTATAACTCGAAAAAATAAACTTTAGCTCTGCATCTCGAACATAGCAATGTTTGATTTTCGACCTTTGTAACTCGATTATTTGAAACGAATTACCTCTATAACTCGAAGAAAAATATGATACCGACTTTAAGAATATGCCGACAATATACATACATCATTGTTTCTTAGAAATCAACGTAAAAGGCTACTTATACAATAAATCAATTGTATGAAATGATAAAAGAACTTACTTTTTTGCTGTCGATTTAAAAATTATCAGAAATAGTTTGGTCCTGCTGCAATACACACCAATGTTTAATACCGCTATAACTAGAATTTTTATTTATTTCACCTCTCTAACTCAAAATTAGTTGGAATAAATCTTAACCACTACAAGCCGAACATTTCCTGACAAAATTCGCTTCAGTCGAAGTCCTCCATAAGTCGAAAACTCTATAACTCGAATTTTTCGGCGTCTTCCGTTCAACTTCGACTTACAGAGGTTCTACTGTATTTTGAACTGTCAGTATGTAATCCTATATTTTTTTTTACACATTTATAGGAAATATAAATTGTCACCTAGTGTGCCGATCAAATTTTTGTCTAAGTGGGATGCATTTTCCATATCAATGATCATAATGAAATGAAAATAATTTTTTGGTTTTTTGAAAATAAATTCGTTTAAGTCTTACGAAAATCTATCTTAAAAAGTTGTGGCACAGATTTTAAACATTTAGAAATGTATATTCTATTATATTGAAATTATATAGACATTTTATTATAAAAAGACCCAAAAAGTCGTTAATCGATTTGTGAACAAATTGGAATGTGGAGAGTCCACATGAGGTTTTGAATGTGGAAATTACATTTTAATTTACTGCTCCAAAAGCAATACTTCAATATATACTACATACGGAAGGTAATACTTAGGCCCGCTCGCCATTAATCGAATATATTGAGATCTATTTATACTTATTATGAATTATTGCACCAGCACACATAAATAGTTTGTATATTCCCATATTGTAAATCAAATCATGCGGTAAAATTTTGAATTATTTTTTAAGGAAATTTTAATATGTTCTGGAACTTGTTTTTTCAATATTTTCTGAAATTTCTGTGCATAAAAGCAATGACCTTTTTTAGTAAATTAATATTTTTTTTGGAAGTTTAATTAAATTTGGGTGGTAAATTTTCAAGAAATTCCATTGTTCTGCAGTCATTATAACTTTATAAAAAAGTGTTATTAGCTATAAAGCCAAAATTGTAAATCCGCCCCTTATCACAGCTTTGCTTTAGGTCCTATCGTGCAGACTTGGGAATTTTTGGATTACATTTTTTTCAATTACAATTACAAGTAATCCTTACCTGTAATTGAAAAAATCAATTAAAAGTAATTGTAATTGAAGTTTTTTCAATTACATTAATTTAAATTAGATGTAATTTAAAATTACAATTACATTCAATTCCAATTACTTTTGTAATTGGATTAGTAATCCATGAAAATGTAATCCTTTTGATTTTTGTAATCCATTACTTTTGCCAAGTAATTTGAAACAAAAATGTAATTAAATATACATTTTTCTGCAATTACATTTATTAAAATTTGAAAAAAATTTCTTACAAGCGATAAAATTTTTTAAAATTTGATTCGTTAAGAAGATTTGGTTTGTGGGCTCATCTTATAATGTAGAGGTAGAGGCATACCAACAACTATATGTTTACATATATTAGAGCGGTTCAAGAAAAAAAAAATTGTATAAAAATTTTCAATTATTAAAAAATGCCATGCGTACTTTTCTAATTCCGCCCATTTTATGTACAATCAAAGATATTTATGATCTGCATCCGTCTACCAAATTTCATTACAACATGTTCAATAGTTTGCGAGATATCACGTTATAAAAATCAAAGTTAAGGGATGTGCCACGCCACTAATAGGGTCTTGAAAAACTTAAAACCTAGCCCAATCTAAGTTTTGTTTACATATGCACGGAATCCCCAAGTTTCGTTAAAATCGATGTTGCCGTTTTAAAAATAAACTTCAGCCATATACAAATATACTTATGTATATACATATATATACATATACTTATTTATGTATATACATACAATTTAAGCTCGTTTAATAATAGTAGATGTATGGATACGTGTTTGTGTTTAGTATTAATTAGTTATATCTTGTAATGGATTACTTAAACAGTTGAAAATTACAAGTAAAAGTAATCCATTACAAATTTCGTTCAATTACTTTGCTTTTCAATTACATATTTTGGATTACAATAATTTCCGACGAAAATATTTCAATTACAATTATAAGTAATTGTAAATGCGTAACTTTCAATTGCATTAACATGTAATTACAATTACAAAGTTACAAGTAATTGTAACTGCATATGTAATTAATTACCAAATGTAATTGATTACTCCCAAGTCTGCTATCGTGAGAGGCAACACATCAAAAAGAGAAACTTAAAAAACTAGCCAAAATTCAGAAATATAATTTTTATTTTTTTGGTTAGAAAGGGTTATTATCAAAAATTATTGTTTAAATAGCATAACGGTTTTTTGAAAACAAATCGGTCAAAATTTCAAAAAAAGTCGTAATATCTCAAAAACTCCGAACTATATTTCAAACATTTGTGAGTTAGTATTATAGCTTTTTAAATTACCTTTCTTTTAATAACCAAATTTTGGAAATCAATAAAGGCGTTTTTGATTTATATTGATTTTTAGAAAAGCCATATCCGTAACTTTCGAAGGCTATGTCTCCGAAACCAGATCTTTTTAATTCTATATTTATAGGCACTTAAAATTAAATTGCACACAAGAAAACTTAAGTTTTATAATCATTTTCGATTGTGAGCTAAAGAGTATTTAAACAAAAAGGTTAACATTAAAAATGTTGGCTTATATCATTTTTAAGGGAATGAATTCGGTTTGTTTTTTTTTTTTTTATAAAACTAACGTTTTTTTAAAACAGTTGCTCAAATTTTCAAAAAAACTTTCATGCCTTAAAAAACTTTAGGTATCATTTCAAAATTGTGTGCTCAAATATTGCAGCTTATTAAACTATTTTTCATATGAAATGCATATTTTCCTAATTCAAATGCATGCAATCCGACGTCCACCACATTTTGATTCATAGAAAAAAACACATAAGAAACATTTTGCTTGATAAAAATTGGCGAATGGGGGCCAAAGTAACCTCAAGCCCATGCAGGCATTACATTATACTCTTTGTATGGCTTGCACCACAAAACAGTTAAAGAAACAAAAAACTTACCAACTGAAAATCTTGTAGCAGCAATGTTCCGAATGGGGTGCTAAAAGAATAAGACACAAAGCACCGGCAGCTAATTTTGTAATTTTTCCCAATTCGAAATAATAGCACTAAACACTCACGCACTTTTGATTTTATATTGATTTTACTTATTTTTACTATTATATGCTTCACACACTAAAAAACCGCACTTTAAATCCTTCATTTGCATGAAAAAGAGACAAAGGAACTGCAGCGCAGTCGACGTTGCTGCTTTGCAGCCGCCTGATATTAAAACACTTTATTCTAAGCCAATTAGTTGCTAAAACATTAAAAAAACACAAAACTATGTATTATTAACATTTAAACTTTAACTTTTTCAAATTATTTCCGTTTTTTCACCGATTTTAACGCACTTTTAATTCGTTTTATTTTTAAGCAATGACTCGCACGTATTTCACAATAATACCGTTCACTTTGAAATTGGCGGAAGCTAGGGATGTGCAAGCCAAAATCGATCTTCGTTGGAGTCGAAGTTGTTTCTGCAGCTCAAATATTCATTTTAAATGAGTAAGAGTTTTAATTGAATGTTATTATTATTTTTACTTGTTTTTTAGCTAAATACAAATGAATAAAAATGCTAAATTATGAGAAAACGAAGCAGCTAACACGTGAAAGTCACAGCGCCATCTTGTTGTGAGAAAATTTTTTTTGCGCATACTCAAAACGAACAGAGCTAACAATTACCGGCTATCAAATGCGTACAGCTGATTTTGACATTTTGCGTAAATTTTGTTTGTTCAATTCCGCGCAAAGCATAAAAATAAAATTCTTTCTCAATGAAATTTTGCGTGTTAGTTTAATTTAAAGCATAATAATACAAATAAAACCTTTAATTCTTAAAAAAAACAATAAGTTAAAAATGTGTTCCACCGATACACTGCAGCTGAACAAAACAGAAATGTTTGCAAAAATACGCGCTGGTCTGCCGGAGGAGCGCCAGCAAACGCAAAATTTGCTGGAGTGTAAAGATGATTTACTCTACTCCTGGGACTCTGTAGAATGTTCTCTGCTTGTGTTGAATTGGCGTGCAGCACAACTAAAGGGCTATGAGCAGGTTAAATACCAGGTGAGTTTGTTAATGAGTGCTGTTTGGTTTGGGTGCAATGCATCTGTATGTAAGATCCCCTGATATCAAAACCGTTGCACTGAAAAATTCAAAGGTCCAAAATATGATACCTTATTGCATGTTAAATGTCTGTAGCTGCCCGAACTTTTATCCGTCTATTTTCCTGTTGCGAAAGTTTGAAATATGGGCGTAAGTGTAGTTAAGTTGTTAGTTCGCGAAAAATACATGCCTACGAAGCGGCTTTGAATCTTAAAACTTTGATATGATCATTTGTACTCCCACTGCCTTGTGTCCCAACCCCTTAGGGTTGAGGGTGTTGAGCAATATATGAACAAGCAGCCGCAGATATATATTTTTTCAAACATCCTATTCTGCTGTTGTTGTAACTTCAAATGATGTCTCACAACCAAATATGTTTGGTTCTTCGATCATTTTACGTCCCAATAAATCGGCAATCTCTATAGACTTTCACTTCTGAAGAGATGGGCTACATTTTGTGGAGTGTGGTGGCAGGCCGTGCATTTATTTGTTGTCTTCTCGTTAGTTTTTGGAAATGTAGCTGTTAAGGAATTGACTTTAGCCAAATTCAAGCTGTTCGAAACAGTGGTCAACGGAGTTTATTAATTGCTAAAGTGGGCATAATACTTAAATCCGCTCTTCGTTTTGTACTGCATTGCACGTATAAGTTTGCATCATGGGGAAGGGTCTTTTTACCCAGTCACCAGTTCGTTGTGTTCCCCGAATTGATGGTCTTCAATCCTTAACCCATCTTTGCCTGCCCGGTAATTTCGCTTTCCACTTCCTTACAGTCTCATTTATTTGCGACCAAAGATGGGTTATGGGTACAACCAGTAGGAATTCGTAGTCGATATGTTATATTAGCCGAAAAATGTGTCACCAACTATCTGGTTAAATGGATATTCCTGTCTTGTTTTTTTTTTTAAGGAAAACAATTGATCTGTTTGTAAATTTACAAGATTGTCGACCTTTGAACTGTACCAGTGCAGAAGATGTATGGGGCCCTCTTACATGTGTAAAAAAAAAAACATTTCAGGTCAATCGCATAAAGAGATTTTTATTGGAAAACCATCGGTATACTCTTCATAAGCATTGATGTACAGTGAAAATTCGAAATATCAGTTTACTTTGTTTTCTATTTATTTCACTAGATTGGTTTTTAAATAAAATTCAGAAGCAAATTTGAGGTCGATTTGCGCAGAACAGGGATTGATTTTAGGACCATGGTTTCTAATGGAGATTTTCTTAGAATTTTTCGTAGAATTTCGTAAAATTATAAAAAAAAAAATTATAAAAATAACAAATTAAATTAAAATTAAATTAGATTAAGATTTTGTTATACCATTTTTGATATTTTTTTTTTCACCCATATAAATCAGCCCACCCTAATGTACTCGGTTCGATTGACTTAAAATTGTTATAAATTTTATACTCAAAATGAATCAGAAAATCTATTTTTTTTTATCCATTTACGTCTACACTTGTCTCTTGTAAAGTTCAAGTTTCTGTATATATATCTGGAGTTAAATAGCTACTATTTAAAAATAATTATGAGTACCATAGTAGCTCTTCAACAAGCCGCAGTTCCTAACAGACCAAATTCTTCTGCTCTTAAACAATAAATCTGCGGAGCAAGACTTATGGATTAAAGATTAAACCACGGTATCAAAGTCTCCGTCACTAAGCACCCTCATCAATGAGAGTTTATTTGAACAACCATATACTTACTAAAATTATAACTAGTAAAGGTGTTATCTATGACCTTGACACAAATTAAATACCCTAAATCGCGTCAACAGTAAAATTAGGCCTTAATTTTTTATTAAAATTATATTTTTACCACCACAGTACGTGCTGGCTGGTTTGACTAAACGTACCCACATTGAATTCGGCAACATTTAATTAAATAGCGTTTTGAAGCTTATGCTTATGTATATGGGAGGTGTCACGCTTTTTTTCGAAGTTCGTCAAATTTTTGTCTGATGCTAGACCGAACCTTTTTTTTTTTGATAATACATAATAGAGTTTCGCTACTACAGCTATTAGCTTTCTTATTTCTAAATAATTCTCTCAGTATAGCGTTTTAAAGTTTTTGTTTCTATGGAAGGTGCCACGCCCACTTTAGAAACAATCAAAGTTCTTGTCCAGAGCTTTTTCGAATCATCCCTACTGCTTGAATAAAATTTGTCTATTTTTGATCCCAAAAGCTTTGACTGAAGGGCCGTGCACCGAATTTCATTTAATTATCTCATTTAGTAATCGCAACTTCCGCAGACAGACACACAGACTGACGGACAGGCATATCTTAATCAACTCAGGAGTTGATGCTGATCAAGAAAAATCCAAGATGACCATTTTAAAAGAGCAGGACGGTACTAAATTATGCGTTTATTAAAAATAAGCTGAACAAATTTTTTTCAATCCTATACATGGCCTCCGAAGTAGACAAAAAACATTTTTTTTAAGTACTTTAACTCAAATATTTCAGAATTCTGTCATGATGGGTCGATTTTGAGGCCGAATTCAGATTCAGCTCAAACCAAAAAGTGAGATCTTACGCAAATTAAAAGAAGATGTAATTGTGAAACTTAATGTGAGCAATGAATGCAATACATAAATAAATCAGCAATATGCCGTATTAGTCGGAGCAAAGCTGTGCTAAAAATGTTTACTAGCAATACCGAAGCTGGCCCTGGAAAATTAATAAATGCTGAAATTTGGTTAATAGGCCAAGCTGAAAAATTTCTTATTAAATGATTTCTTAAGCAAAGATCTCTTTGATTTTCCTTTGATAAATTAAATTTAATGTTGTTTTTTTCTTATTTATCATCGGCACCCAAGTACTTAAGACTTGCAGCTACCGCAGTTATTGCAACAGACTTGGTTTCTATTAGTTGCGTTGACCGAGGTTGCAGTGTAGCTAACAACAATGAAGGTAAATATTCGGAAACCTTATAATATCAAAAAATTGGTTTTAACTTAAATAATACGTAATAAACTTTTGTTTGTTTTACTTATTAAATCATAACGCAGATGATATTCATTTTGTAAAAATTAAAATCGAAAATCGAAGATGATGTCAACCTTCTAAATAGTTACTCCATCCATGTCAGTGCGTTCTGCGGGGTGTTTGGAACAAGGTGCGTTAAAACAAGTTCACATATTATGAAATAAATATGTTTGAGTTGAGGTATCTAAAATATGTCAATAATTAGGTTAAAGAAAACAAAAAGGCACATGAACGATTTGGCAGATAGGTACGGTTGGCCTTAAAATTTTCTGTCAAAATGCCACAGATAATTATTAGTATACCGTCGAATTTACTGTTCTTAGTATACTAAAACCTTGAAGTCCAATTTTTGAAAATAAACTATTTATTTCCCACAAAATTTCCGGTTACTTGTTTCTAGTTATTTTTCAACCAAAAAATTATTTAATAAATTTTTTTTCGCCATTTCTTAAAAATGCTCCAAAAATTTGTTGGAATTTCAGTAAAAAAAAAAATTTTTTTTGGGACTTAACTTAAAATAATTAAGCACTAAAACTGTTTTTAAAATTCGAGCTCCGACGAGTTGTTAGCATTTTAGTTAGCTTTCATTTAAGAAAAAAAATGTTCTTTTCCGACAAGATTTCCACTCTCCAGCATTTTTTGAACTCAAAAATATTTGAAATTTTGGTTTTGGCCTTCAACTTAAAATTATAAAATCCGATAATGTTGTTTCAAAATTCAGAGTCCGCTAATTTGTTGGCAATTAAATTTAAAAAATTGTTAATTTTCGACAAAGTTTTCAGTCCCTAGCAATTTTTTAACCAAAAAATATTTAAAAAAAAAATTGTGTTCGGCCTTTTCCAAAAAAATAGTATTTGGTTTTCCAAATTCGAGCTTCGAGGATTTGTTAAAATTTTAAAAAGCTTTAATTAAAGGAAAAACTTGTTAATTTTTGACAAGATGTGCGCTTTCTAGCCATTGTTGATCAAAAAAAAAAATTTCAAACAAATTTTTTTTCAGAATTTAACTTAAAATAAAAAAATTGGTAACATTTCTCAAAATTCGGGCTCCGACGATTAATTGTCATTTTAGTAAGCTTTCGCTTAAGAAAAATTGATAATTTTTGACATGGTTTGCGCTCCCTAGCGGGTTTTGAACCAAAAAACATGATTTGGGACCACTGTATGCACATTGCCCAGCATCGATTTCATTCAAGAAAATTGGCATTGAATTATTTATAATTTCATCTAGACAATTGAAATTTAGAGTAAAGTTTTTCAATTCTATGTCAAAAAGAACTTTAATTTCCTGACACTCAATGAATCAAAATTGGAATTAAATCATATATAACTATATTCTAAGGAATCGCAAAATTAGGTTTTTAATTTTTTAACGAATTAAAAGACATCAGAAAATTGACATTCCAAATTCTAAACTTCTGGATTGGAATTTAAAAAAATTAAATTCCAATTTTGAATTGAAAACTTAAGTATTTGATATTTGTTTGTTCAGACTAAAAGCAAAATCATTAAAACTAAATAAGATCGCTGCAATAGTAAAACTCTTAAATATTCTTTATTTTATCAGTACAATGAACAAATCTGCACTGACCTTATTCCTTATTTCCTAGCAATTTTTAATATAAACAATTTCTTAACATGTTTTCTTATTATTTGCAAATGAGAGTCACGTGATGAAATTTTTCTTACATTTCAATGAAGAATTTTAACAGCAACGTAATTGAGCCGGCAACACCACCTTCACAATTCGATCCTACTTTGTTTCACTACAACTAACCAACTTCCCAACTCTTCTACACAGTTGTTTCGCTAAGCGTAATAATGAAAAAAAAAGAAAAACGGTACAAAACGAACATAAAAATTAAAATAAAATAAAATTTACGATGAAATAAATGAGTGAAAAAATGCTCGATGCGAAAAAAAAAAGAAATAATTGCAATAGCTGAGCGCTCGAAAAAATGGCAATGGAAAGAAGAAATCGTGACTTCATTTGTTGACACTTTGAATAGCATCACTTTCCAGTGACACTTCCGTTTCCGCTGCCTCATTTTGGAGCAACAACTCGAAGTAGAATATAATGGCTGCAAACGAATGATTCCTAATTGAAAACTATTAAATTTATTTTTTTTTTCCTTTCAGCTCATTCTACGTTTCTTAATTTTTGTGCCATTCCGTTTTTTTTTTCTTGTATTTTTGCACTCTCACGAGTTGCTTTAGAAATTCAAATTGAAACTCGAAGCATTCCGAATGACATTCACTCCATCACGCGTCAGGCACAGCCTTTTGCCAGTACATGGGGTAGAATGTAAGCAGCAGAAAAAAAGGACATTTCCATTTGAGCATATTTAATTAGATGCAATTATTTATGGTATTAAATAGATGAGGCATTAAATGCGTTGCAAGTAGAGGCGACCAACGAAGTGTAGAAAAAAAAGAGAATGAAAAACACGTAAAAATTGAATTAAATGCAAAAAATGGTACCAAAAAAAAAAAACAAAATACAAAATTGAAACTCCAAGAAAAGATATATAGAAAAAAAAACTGTTCAATTTTTATGTTTTCTACTTAAATTTTTTGTGCAGTTACCGTGCACGACTTTCAGTAGCCCAAAAAGGACAGAAACTAGCGCAGAGGGTTGCAGCACAAAAAACGGTGAAAAAAATTTTAAATTGGAAATTAAGTCCAAGAATTATTGATGGTGATTAATTTGCTCACTCAAAGATGCTATAAATTATACGCAAGATTTGACGATTTATTTAAATTTCTGGCAGACAAGAACTGCACTCTTTCTCGTATAATTTATGTTGTAAATAACCGTTTATGGTCAAGCTTTCATTGACATGCTTCCGAAAAACTTCAAAGCATTCATTTCCAATCTATATGCATTTCTTCGCAGAAAAGATTATGGCCTAGCTAAGAAAGAGACGAGACAGATTCTTCCCAAGAGAATGTAATGACATTACGTATAAAAACACTATGTACATTAGACCGTACCACCTTACAAGCAAAAAAAAAAAGTCCACCGTACACCATCAAATCTGAAGCATTTTTGCAAGGCAATTTTGAAACAGTTTTTTTTTTACCGCAAATAGAGGTCGCGCATCTACATTTTTCTTCATATCATCGGCATTTACAGTCCGATCTTAAAGTATGATATATCAATATTTTTGACCAAAATTTTTTTTACATTATTAAAGTATAACTATTCAAGATTTATCTCTGAAATTTTGATCCAAAAATATTTGTCAATAAGTTAGAAAAGTGCAATGCCGTGAACGACCTCAAAATTTGCGGTGAGCAAGATATCTGGAGACTGGCTCATCCGAAAAAAGAAAAGTAATTTTTTTTCGGCTAAGCAAATAGTTAAGGGGCTTTTGATTAAGCTTAAAGTTTTAGTCACATTGACCACAAAATGAAACTAGGAAAATTGTCTACAATTTATGTTATAACCTTTTTTTTCATAAGATCAATAGTTTTGGCGTACGAGCGCCACAAAGTGTACTTGCACACGCGTTTTGGCCAAAACACTCATTTCCTCACCACCTTCAGATAGAGTAAGCGGCGCGTTTTTTTATCGTGGTGTCCCCAGTAGGCCTAATCCTCATACAATTTACTATTCCAAAGTTGAGCGCATTCTCCTTCGCTGTTCCTGATGAACCAGGTGTTGCGAGTTCATTGCCGATTTAAACGTTTCAGACCGAAATTTCTTCCACATCATCAGCATTTCATCGGATGATGTGGAAGAAATTTCGGTAAAAGTAAAAATGTTTCATCCCCATCCCTACTTTGCATGAGAGTTAAGCGTGTCCGTTTGTTGCTCGATTTTTTCACATTCACAAATTGTTACTATTTATGACCGCCGTTCCATAAATTCTGGTGCAAAACTTTCCAACTTCTTGTTTAAATCCAAAATGTCTCTGTTTTCATCAAGGCTTTTGTGGACTATAGTGAGAACCATGATCGATATAAAGAGATCAACGATCTTCAAAGTCACTTTGAACCTTTAAAGATTTGCCAATTTAGAGGTAAAAAGTCACTTGGATAGTTTAACGATTCTATATATAGGGTAACCCTAACCCTAATATCAACAAAAGAATGGCTCCCCGCAGGCCGTGGTTTAGACAAATCCCAGTCATCACAAAAGAAAAACAGCTATGCAAGATGCTCTGAAATGGATACATGCCTGTAGTAATTTGAGATTAGTGATTAGTCTTAAAAAACTTGACCACTTTGAATATTGTTTTTTTTTTATTGTCATAGACTATCATTGTTCATGTCATTGTTGGCTTTTTAAAAGTAATTTTCATGATATTTGCTCATTTTGTATTCAAAATTATATAAATTTAGTTGCTAATCTGATTTTGCATGTGATATGGAGTCATTTCTGTTGTCATTGTCATGTTGTTATGTCATCAGATCTTATCTTTTGTTTCCATTTTTTTTTGTTTAAAATATAAAATAAATTTACTGGCGGTACTTGTATAACCATTTCGTTAAGGTTCGGTACTTCAATTTAAATGATTAGTTGGTGTAACAAGTCATGCTAAATAGTAAAATTTTAACAAGTGCAACGAAAAACTCTCCACTTCATTAATTTCAATTTAATTATTTTGTGTGCTCGTAATGTGCAACTATTTTGTTTTTATTTTCAATTTTGTTGGCTTCTTTAATGATTTCTGTCACAGTTTGCACACCCTCTGGCTAATTAGACGACAGTCTCTAAATTTCGTTTTTTTTTTTTTTGCAGCTACACGCAGTAGAATTTCTGATAAAAATCGCACTAAAAAACCTTTTGAAAGGCGAGACAAAGCGCATAGAATAAACAGTTGTGTGTAATTAAATTAAATTATTTAATTTTATTATTGAAAGGAAAATGTTTATTTGAACGCAAAACACTCTATAATATATACGCGCACACACACACTCACACACATTTGTGTACACGCCCAGTTTTTCAAAAGTTTGCATCTAATTAGGAAATGTTGGTTGCTTCGTTGTTGGTTCGTTCACTGATAAGTGGGTCAGCAGCGCTGTCAACTTTTCTGAAATGGAATTGCATGTGTGAGAGTAATTATTTACATTAACGCACTTACACATACAGACATGCATGTTTTCACAAAAGCACACATATACAGGAAAAAGAATAATAACACACATCATGCTTAAGGTTAATATGTCAAAAAACTATGAAAATTCTTTTGTTTATTCGTTCTGTATTTGGAATATGGTGATATTCTTTCTTAGTATCCTTTATGGGTGTTTGTTTTTAAACTCTGATAAAAGACCACGTTCATGTTGTTTGGCTACCGAGAGAAACTGAACTTTGCCTGCATTTTCTTTCTACAATCTCTTTTTGGCTAGCCGGGCGCCACTGCTTCAGAGAGAACTTTACATTTTCGAGAGTTTTTCTTAGAGCTGCTGATACTGTTTCATAGATAAAATCGCCACCCAAGCACTGTTGAATCCAACAAATAAAAATCCAATACAGACAATAACATAAAATCAAACTAATCGGCAGCTTCCCATGCTAATTCGTTTAGCAACAGAGATAGCTAAGTCTTCCTGTTGAGGATATTGAAGGCACAGTTCCTTAAAATATAATGAATTTTTGACCAGGTTGCGTACCTGAGGAAATTGTGCATGAAAGGCACGCGAATCCGACCATTTTTCCGCCCTTTAAGTGGTTGCGTCCGGATAGTTAAGTGCGCAGAAGGTTTCCTTTGTTATTTTTAATGCTTATATCTCCCAAATGTTGTCACAGCTGGCCTAGATCAGTGATGGGCAAAAGACGATAAATGAGCCAATTGTGGCTCTTTACAACAAACACGTAATTTTTCTTAAAAAAAAAAAATTAGCAAAACAACATGCACATGTACTTTACCCTGCTACACACATTTTTATTGTTGTGGCTTTGGCACATTGAGGACAGCTTGTCTGGTTTCGTTTGATTGATGTACATTCTTTTATCTCTACACCTAGGTTGTTCTTGCTTGATTCTTGGCATTGGCTTTTGATTTATTGCAGAATTTTTTTGCTTTCGAGATCAAATTTATGGTAGGACTTTTTTCTGTTGTTATTTTTGTTGCTTTTGTTGTAAGTTACTCTTGCTTCAAAAATGTTGCCCATCTATGGCCTAGCGGACACGCAACTTGTTGCTTATGAACGAATTTGAATGCCTAAGATTTCTGCAAGGTTTCCGTCTGTGGGTCTAAAAATTCTTGTTATACAGAACAGATTTGGCCACTCGTGATGAGAAAAATGTTCGAAACTCTCAAAAACAAATGGTGTACATATTGTTCAGCAAATCAGAAAACTATAATCTTTAATTTTCGTCAACCTGTAAAAAATTTTCTTATCCGTATAACCAAAGTAGTTTTGATTTTAATCTTTGTTTTTCTGCACGTCTTGAACTCATTAAAGCAAGTAAATTAAAGAATATAATATTCTGTCACAAGCTTTAAATAGCATGCAGTAAAAAAAAAATTAAATGAAGTCTCATTATACTTAATGTATACACTCTATATGGTATATTTTCGCTAATTAATTAAATATTGACCAGAATGGAGGAAACCTTTAGGTTTCATTGCATTTTTTTGCATACTTTGTAATGTAATTTTCACTGCAGTTGAGCGTCATGTTCAATTCCCAGTTTAACGATTTTCAACTAAAATGACATGATGATGATGGCACAATGACTGCCATTTCGGAAAGAATATGAGAGTGAGGTAGATCGGGACGAAACAAATATTGCCAACGCTAAATGAGGTGCACTGGTGGTGTCCAATTTCATACAGTTCACGGTAGTCATGGTGCAATTATAAGCTATACTCAAGAGGGTACTAAACAGAGAATGGATGCATTGAAAATGCGCCAAATTAAAAAGAATAAGTAATAAGCAATGGAAAAAAGAAAAATGCAAAGAGCTAATTAATTGAAGAATAGTCATAAAATAAGCAAAAATACAGTTTTTGTATACTGGTTAAGCTTTGTTATTTCATTGTAAGTCGCACGCTGAAGCTTTATTTCCATGAAGCCATATCTCTGATATATAACCAGATGAATAACATGATGTTTTATAAAAATCTGTTGACTAAATAAAACAGCAATGAGACGGTTAGAACAAGATTTTTTTAATAATTCTTTAGTTCTTTTTAGAAAATTAAACAGCCTATATATATAAACAAAATCAAAATCATTAGATTTGCAGCCCACAAGCTAAAATACAATATATCTTTATCACTATATAAACTTAATCATGAATAAATAGAAGGTGTAATGTAAAGGTTTGTTTAATCTTATGTGTCCCATCAATGCAACAACGACCGCGACATAAAATTTTTCATAAAAATTTACCTTTGATATGCGGCATTTATCTTGGGTCAAACTTAAGTTTATCCATTTTGTACACAATACTTTTTCAAGGACAGTTAGCATTTTAAAAAATTCGCATTTAAATAATTTGACTTTATTTATTTTACAATAGCAAAAAATAGGTTAACCCTAAAATACCAACTTTACAAAAATAACCACATCCGTGTTTTTTTTTCTATTTCTCATTCATCACTTAAGATTTACAAATTTGAATATCGGCGAGCTTCCGGCTCTGTTACAATATTTTGTCTTCCCACAATGGTTAAGGTTTTCCCATATCTGACAATGTTCAGAACATAGCCTTCGCAAAGGTATTACCTCAATATTTATAGTTTCTAGAGCTCTCGACTTAGAATCTAAATTATTGAAAATTGGGTAATTTTCTTTTGGTATATTTTAATTCATATATCGCTTGAAGAAATTGCTTAAAAGCGGAATGGAAAAAATTGTCCGATAAAATTTTAATGTATTCCGTAAGTTTTGGATCATATTCTTAAAAGTATGCAACACTTATTTTCTTTACTCTGTAATGCGTTAAACACAATACGGAGGGGTGGCGAAAAATCGTCAACGATTATCCGCTGTCAAAATAATATCCATAGAAAATCGTTCAAGTAATCACAATTGCGTCGGACAACGGGCGACAAAAAATTCAGCTGTCATTTTTTTTTATCATTGACATTTCAAACGTAAATAAAAAACTGACACAAGCAGATTCGAAATGCAACACTGATCGTCGTCCGCAATGCTGTTCTATTTCATACGATCAAGTGTGTTATTATTTTGACAGCGGTTAAACGTTGAAGATTTCCCGTCGCCCGTCCGTATTTTGTTTAACGCATAAGAAAAGACAACTGATGCAAAATGCATTTTATTTCTGTAAATAAACCTTGCAAATCTAAAGGCATTATTTATAATGTGCAAAAAGCGAATATTTTAACAATTATTAAGGAAAATTATAAAAAGTATTAAGACTTTGTGTTTAAAATGATGATGTTCACCTTCTGTTTATTTTTCTTTATTTTTTTCTTCAATCCAAACAACAATATTTTCAGTGCACCTTTGGTATAGACAAACCATTGAAAACGAATTGATCTACAGAAATGGTAAATGCCAAAACGCATCATTTCTATCATGTTTCCACCCCCACTTAGAATTTTCCATATAAGCGAGAAAAATATCATTTCAATATTACCGTGTTCCAATCTGAATATTTTTAGTAACTTGCCGTTGAACTCGAGCGGGAACAAGGCTCTCCATCTAAGAATTTCTGATTTTTTTATAAATTAAGTTTACCTAAAGCATTGTTAAGTTCCCTTTTTTACCAGTTTACTGCACTAACTTGCAAAATATCTATGCTTAAAAAAATCAACAACAAATTCCTAAATATTTTATGTGCTTTCCAAACGCAAAATACAAAATATCCTTCATCAATAACATGTACTTTTGCCACACTTTAACTGAATAAAAAGGCAATAAAAATCAAGAAATTTATAGCATATTTCCACAGACAAAACGAAAAAAAAAAACCAAAAAAGCAACAATTTAAGTGTCATTTACACGCAAAAAGAAACATAAACAATATGCAACAATAAAGGGGTTGTTGTCTGTTAAGAAAATAGAGCATTATATAGTTGAAAATATATCAAGAAAAGCAGAGAAAAAAAAGGACAACTTTGAAAACAATTTTTTTTTATTGAGAAAATTATTTTCTTTCACACTTTTCATATTAAAAAACGATTTCACACAAAACAAGGGAAGTTGACATGAAACACGCAAGCTGCACAAGTCCAAACACACACACTTCACATGCATACATATCTATGTATGCAATAAAAAGGTTAAAGGTCCTTTCAACAAATTGCAAGAAAATTGGCTACAAAAGATGCTAATGATTTATGTAATTGATTTGACCAGATGTTGTGCGACGCGTTTTTTTGGTATTTTCTTTAGAATTTTTTTTTTTCGTTTCACTTTGCTTTTTGTTGGGCCATTAGTTCTGGCGGTTGAGCTCTGGTCTCACCCACCCAATAAATGTCATTTGATATTTTTTTAATAGTTTGATCTGTGATAAGGGTTACATTGGGATACTGTTGGTTGGTTTGGGCAATAGTGAATGGACACACACCGGGTTTTATGGTCAAGTTGATGATAGTACAATTACTTTAAGCGTTTGTCAACGTCGATGTGTATTAAAGATTTATATCTTTGGCAACAAATTGGTGCTATATTGGTCATATAAAGATTTATGTTCAAGCAAACTTTGACATATTTTTTATTTGAATATTGGAGTTGAATTTAATTGGCATTTAGAAACGTATCATTGGTATGTTCCCAAGACTTCAGTTTCAATTCTTTTGATGTATGATATGTAAGTAGTTACAAAGCAACTTGATAGTTTCAAAAATAATTAACTTTAATGTGATACTTACTTACATCATTTGAGTATCGCTTACTAAAAGTTTTGACACATAAACTGTTGCATACTTTCTAGCATTAAGTTTTTATTGTAGACTTTGATGTCTGTAATTTGAACGCAAAATTTCCTATAAATTTTACTTCTGTACAACAGTACTAGAGTTAGTTTATGTTTTGTTTTTAATTAGTAAACTTATAGCATGCTTTTAGGCATCATATTTTAAGTAAAATTGCTACACTATAAGCGAAAAGAGCCCATACAGCTTCTAATGAAAATTCTTGCTGTTCATTAATAACGCATTATAACCTAAAAACAAAAAAATTAACCATTTACGCTTTACGCCCACACGTTCAAAACACATTAAAATACCTTTTTAGACAATACTAAAAGCACCTAAAAGTATGCAAGAGCAAGAGCTCACATGCAAAAATAAATTATTACCATGGAAAACAAGTGCCAGTGGAGTTAAGGAAAAAACATACTAACACTAATACTGAAATACGTATACACTTACATATAGTGCACACTCATTATGATGGTGATGATAAACATTACAACTACAACAACAACAAAAGAAGAGCTGAGCAGCAACATCATTAAGCATTGCGCCATTTTAAAATGGATTTCAAAACGCATTTCATCACCATAAATGTTACCAAAAAAAGATCATTTGCATGTGTATGGGTGGGAGTTATGGGATTAACTTCATGGGATACTAACGACATCACACATATGTACGTACAATAACGCTAAAAAAAAAAACAAAAACAGAAATGTTGCAAGTCTAGAGTTGTGTTTGTTTGGTCGCTTTCTTCATTCTTCAATATTTATAGGTCGTTTATAACAACAACAGCAACACCAATAATAAAAGCAACAGTGATGACAACAATAAAGTTTACTTACATAAAATTTATGTGCATTTTGAAAAAAGGGTTCGAATGACTTTTTATGCGCCCCCAAAATGTCTGCCCTTTGGCATTAACCCCGCACAGTGCATTGGCAGTAAAAATCTAAAAGTCATTATCACAAGTTATTCATAAGATAAATTTTGACCAATAAAACATTAGATACCTTATGTACGACTCTTTAATTCATAATGCAGATTCAAGTGTTAAAAAGTACTATTATCCTGAAATTATTTGTCATTTTGCTTCCGAGTGTTTTACGTTCTATTAGGTTTCTACAAGAGGATAGTTTGTAGCATTTGAATCATTAAAAAGTTTATGATACCCAAGCATAAGTCTTCCAAATGCGTACATGTACCATATTTGAAACGTTAGCAAAAATGTATTGATCATGATCGGTGTTGCTCAGAGAACGAAAAGGCGCTCAAAGAGCGTAAAAATGAGAACGAAAAGGCGCTTGAAGAGCGTCAAAAAGCGTGTACGTATACAGAATCATCAACACATGCTTATCGTTGCTTGTGGTAGTGAGCACCACTGATCATGATGAGCACGATATATTCTGCCTCTCAATTCGTCTCGTTTCGTCACTTATTTGCAAGCCTTAAAATATGTTGATACAATTTTTTTTGTTTGTAATTCATTATTTATTAAGCACTGGCTAGATATTTTTGTTTTCATCTATACTATTTAAATAAAATTGCTTATGTGGAAATGGTTTGTAACGCTTTGGTGCAAAATATACTGAACCGATTTTAATAATTCGGTTTTTAAAACAACATATTATTGCTAAAGAAGGTTATTGCATACTCATTTTGTAATTTTCTGAAGTTAAGTATAATTTTTTTAGAATCAAGTTCTGGCGGTTTGTTTTATATTCCGTTGCTTATGCTGCTCCCTCTGCCTGTTTTGTTATTGTTGTATTTTTCATTCTTCTGATTTGTACGGTTTGTATTAGGCTTCGAAGTTCAAATAATAAACTCTCTTTCTTTAGATATAATGACAACATACTTTTTTCTTTAGAGCCATATGGCAAAAGCTTAAGAGTTTATTAAAGGAGCTAGAAATCGATCTGCATCGAGTTCAAAGATGTAAAAAAATATAACCGCTTAAATGCAATTTATATAAAATTTATATAAGAGCTTATCAACTTCACGCAGGAGCAGGTTAGATAAATTTTTGCTGCAGTTTCTCACATATGATTTAAGTTCCGAAAACGACATTACTACGAAAGCAAAATTTCAGTTACCAATTCTCCCAAATACCTTACAAAATGCGGCCCTGGTACACAATTCATGATGCTGACTTTTGAGTATAATTTGCAGTTATAAGAAACTTTCAAATAAGGCACATAGTTATTGACAAATTGAATGCTTTTTTGAATTTTCTAGTGGTCAGATCATTGTCGACCTGTACATGTTTATTATATAAATAATGAAATTTATAATTTTCACTTAAATCTTAACAATTGTGTCACACAGCTCAACGCACTGTGCTTACCGGCCATCCATTGTTGCCGGCACACTTGAAAAGTCAACCCAACACTAAATAAACTAAATAAGCAAAATTTTGTTTTCATTTTGAGCCAAAAATATAGCGCTTGCTGTTGTTGTTAATAGCACTGCTGCTACTGGTGTTTGGCAATAATTTTATAGCATATTTTTGGGTGTTTTTATATTTATTACTTCTGGGAGAAGACATCGACGCACTTTCTTCGCTAATCTCTTCGAAATTGCTGCGTGTTTCTTAAGCGAAATACAAAATTTGAACAAATGTGTTTCGGTGTGATGCCGTGATAATTATAATTTCACATTAAGTTTGTTAATTGTAGTGAAAATGGCATATTTTCTGTACAAGCAAGCATACTTTTAGGCTGTCTATCAGGCAGCCAGAAGGCAGGTGTTAAGTAACGGGTTTTAACAACAGTGCAGTTGTTAAGGGGGCGTATGTTAAAATTTTAATGTTGATTATGTTTCAAGCATTATTGGCATTAATGGAAATTTTTATGTGCTGATCCTATATGCAACATATGAGCAACTGTTTGCTTTTGTCCCTGTGGATTTTTTTAATTAAGAAAATGGCCCAAAAGTATGCAATTACATTTCGGGAAACCTGTTTGTTACAACAAAAATGTATGATTTTTCTCTTATATCAAGCAAGTAGTAAATTGTGTAAGAACATTGCAGTGTTAAGAAAATACATTAAATTGTTTTTAACCTTACATATGTAGTCACATCGTCTTTTCGTTGTAAGTTTATGTAGAACGTTTACGTCTTTTAAAGAAATAAACAAATGTTATAAGCTAAAATTTTGTTTATTTTGGTAGGCGAAATTACCTAAAGTATTTTATCGCTCCAAAAACGTTAGTAAATTTTCGTTCAGTAATCAATGGAAAAATTGTCCAATAATTAAAAGAAGAAATATTAAAAAAAAAAATGTTTTCTTCAAAAGAGACGCCAAATGGCGTTACAACTTCTGAAAATCGCTCAAAAGTTGCTGTCCCTTTACAAGCAAATTAACCTTTCGATTTTCGAAAAATTATTGAATTATCTTATTAAAACGTGACCGGCATTGGGCTGTGCCATTAGTTTTTACTATATTATTATTGCTATAGGCGACTTTGCTCACAGTTGTTGACTTAAGAGCACAGATGACTTAAGAAAGCTCAATTGCTCATATACTATTATACATTTTTTTCCTTATAATTTTCTCTATATCTACTTTTTGTAAAATTGTTCAGTCACTTATGCAAATATTTGTCACATACAAATTCTATTCGCCCGATTTTGACATTTCTGGTGAACGAAAGTTAGGCGACTCGCTATGAGTAATATGAACATTTTTGACATTCGCGCAGTTTTGACGTTTGAGGCGAAACAACAAGGCGACTCGCAAACCATAATACCAATTTAGGCGATTCGCCATCGGTAATAGGGCTATAATGTTATATCGGTTTTGGCTACACACACTTTTGCAAAGGATATTTTAAGGCGATTTATCTCATGTTATTTATTTTTAATTCAAGCATCATACCTAGCCGAGACAGAACTAGCGCGTCACTGCTAGTTACTTTTAGTTTTATAAAACTCTGAAGCAAATGAGTAATTAATCGCTTCGGTTAAATTCTAGCAAATCCTATGAATTATTCATAAAATCGATATGGCAACCTTCAAAGTACTCCCCATCGGCTGCAACGCAATTACGCCAGCGCTTCATTCAATCCTCGAAACACCGCTGATACTCAATTTTCGATGTGTCCATCAGAGTCGTCTTCGATTTTTTCATAACATTCTCTTGGGTGCTATTAGTCCGGGTGCCCACACTTAAAAAAAATCTTATAGAATAACAGGCTGAAACTTTCATAATGGCTTAATTACATTGAGACCTACAAACTTTACCATTGTGACAAATACGTCGAGTGGGGCGTTTTGGCTGTGGCAGCTGTCAAACATGTCAAAGTTATGACCCCCCCTGGACTGATGAATAACTGGTTAATTTTTTGTGAATCCACAGTTTTTTATTATTATTAAATGATAAAACAGTCGACCTACAAAAAGAGGGGGTCGTTTGGCGGGGCCTACGCGCTCAACATGTAATAGTTACACCTACCAACGAATTAATAAATAGCCAGCTAATTCTTTCAGAATTTGTTGTTTTTTCATAGTACTGTCACGCAATTATATTGACCTACAATTTGAAAGGGCCGTTTTCCTCAACCTACACCCTAAACATGTATGACTTTTAGGGGGGGTCGGACTGATAAATAACTGTAGGTCAGAAAGAGAGTAACATTTTTAATAGTATTTGATGATCAAAAAAGTCATTGACCTACAAAAAATATGAGCCCTATCTCATAACCTACAAAAAAATGTATCAAATTATCCAACCTATGACATCTGCGTGTATGGTATAATATTAAATTTTAATTTACAGTTAATCTATCAATTTAAGACAAAAACTACAAGAATAGTTTTTTGTTTATCTCAGTCACACGAATTTTTTTTGCCAAATACATTTTTTAATAAATTAATAAATAATAAACTATAAAAAAAATTGATATACATTGAACTATGCAATAGAGACGCACTTTTCGTCAGTATTTAAATATAAAAGTGTGAGAAAGCTTATTATATTTGTAGAAGTCATAATATGAACATTGTATATTTCAATTAAAAATTAAAAACAATTAAATTGTTTAAATAATTGCAAGTTGTTAAGTTGTCAATTTATGCAAAAATGTTTAAAATACAAAATACAAATCGAAAAAAGATTAAACAAACAATAGCAGTTGTTGTTGTTGTTTTAATTAATCATTTAGTTAAAAACACACTTTGACTTGTAAAACAAAACTCTGTGGCGCACAACCCACGTGTTACTTACTGCAATTTGTAGCCGTGTGATTGATTTTTCAAAAATTTCTCTGTTGATTTGTTTACGCTCAATAATTTTTAATTAAATTGTATTTAAAATTGATAACTATACAGATTTTTTTAAGAAATAGTTTTCGCTAATGAATAACTTATGTATTTATCGACTATTTTTTTTTACTTTGTTAATCCTGTGAGTCGCACATACGCCGATATATCGGCTTGAAATATTCTTTGCTGGGTTATGGGATTACTGGGTTGTTAGGTTGCTTGTTTAAATATTGTTGGTTTAAAGGAAAAAAGAAAGCTTAACAATTTACTACAATATAGCGATTTTTAAAAAATTAAATGAAATTCAAGTTTATTTATTTATAACCTACGCCAATAGTAGTTTATTTATAATCTACGCCATGCGATTTATGCTTTAACTTATAATTTAATCGAAATCGTCGTCAAATGCACTGCTATCACTCTCTTCATCGTCATCAGTATTCTCGGCACTACTACATTCGGCAGAATCATTATCTAATTCGGCATCAGCATCAGTAATATTAAACTCTGCAAGGGATAAAATTGTTAATTAAATATGTAAGTATTATAACATACAGTTGTGACAATTTAATGAATATAAAAGAGAATTACCTTCTATTTCTGTAATTTCATTAAATGTGGGACTTTCAGGTCCTTCAAACCACAAAAATTCGTATTTCCCATTAATGATGGTCCATCCAAATTCTTCTGGTTTCAGAGTTGATGGAAGTCGCATATGGGAATTGCACCATATACTGGAAATATAAATTGTTCGTTTTATATGCTGCAATAACTCTGCTCTGGTAGGTGGTAGGCTGGAGGCATCATATCCAAGAATTTTTTTTTTAATTATTTTTTCATCATTACTTTTGCATTTATACGTTTTCTCAAACAATTCGTATCTGGCTTTATTTACGTCTTGGCTTCTTACCGAATAAACTTTGCAAAGGAATTTTTGTATACCTTCGAATGCGCCGCAGTTATCTGTAAATCCGCGTAAATTGAAATATTGTATCAGATTCATAAATGCTGTCTGGAATTCGGTACTATTTTTTAAAATAGCAAAAGGGCGCTTTTTTCCTTTGCGAAAGAAAGCAGGGTTATAATCATTCCCAGTAAAGACATGACAGATGGCCAATGAAATGGCAAATTTTTCTCCGAGATTTTTATAAATTTCATTTATATCAAGAAATTTTTTTTTTTTTGCGACTCCTACTTCTATTCCAACAGAAATTTTTGCTTTTAAGTATTTCAAATTCGCCAACATGATAATCGGAATGTCCGAATCCGTGCAATATACCCTTACAGTACAATCGTAATTCAATTGGCAAATATGATATATGATTTTTGTATCTGCTTCTTCATGGGCTTCACAGCTCATGTTGTAGTCAATGGTTCTCTTCATTTTGCCATTAGTAGCTAATAAATAAAAAATATTTTATTTTAAAATCTGGTGAAATATTTAAAACAAAGAATAAAATATATAAATACCTTCGTATATGTAGCATTTATCAAAATTCAACTTTACAATTGTACCATCGCAGATTGCTGAATGATTATCTAAAGCCCAATCTTCAATAAGAAACTCAACAAACCTCTCTTTAAAGTTCGGAATTTTCAGTAGTTTGCCAAAATCGTGTGGCCTTTTATTTGCGCTCCGGACATCCGGACATATGTATTTTTTAATTGTAATTTACAGCCAAACCATTGATTTTCCGAAATAAACCCACCAATACTTTTTTGTTGAACTTTTTGAGCTCGATAATTTTTATTCGAAACATTTTTTTCTAAATTGAAAATTAAACATGTTATGGTTGTTGGATCGTTTGAAAAACAAAATTTAAGTATTTTTTTTTTTTTTTTTTTTTATTACTGCTCCATTTTTTTTGTAGGTCACTTATAACATTGTAAACTATGTTGTATTTTAAACAAAAAAAAAAAAAAAAAAAATGGTTATTTATAAGTCCGACCCCCCCCCTAAAAGTCATACATGTTTAGGGTGTAGGTTGAGGAAAACGGCCCTTTCAAATTGTAGGTCAATATAATTGCGTGACAGTACTATGAAAAAACAACAAATTCTGAAAGAATTAGCTGGCTATTTATTAATTCGTTGGTAGGTGTAACTATTACATGTTGAGCGCGTAGGCCCCGCCAAACGACCCCCTCTTTTTGTAGGTCGACTGTTTTATCATTTAATAATAATAAAAAACTGTGGATTCACAAAAAATTAACCAGTTATTCATCAGTCCAGGGGGGGTCATAACTTTGACATGTTTGACAGCTGCCACAGCCAAAACGCCCCACTCGACGTATTTGTCACAATGGTAAAGTTTGTAGGTCTCAATGTAATTAAGCGATTATGAAAGTTTCAGCCTGTTATTCTATAAGATTTTTTTTAAGTGTGGGCACCCGGACTATATGTATAACGCACACCGCGAAGCAGTTTTTAAGTTGGTTAAACAGAAAAAAGTCGCTGGTAGTCAGATCAGGTGAATTTGGAGACTGCTGGATTATATTCGTGATTGTGATATCAAGTGATTGTGTGACGATGTGTTATTGTGGTACAAAATAGTTATCCTCGATTGACTCACGACCACTTTTGAATCATTTGTACTACAGAAAAACTTTTTTTTTCCAAAGGTTATCGTTGCCGAAACACTTCTCCAACATTTGCAAGGTCTGCGGACCGTTCAATCCGTTCTTCGCACAAAACTTAAAGCAAACTCGTTGATGCCATTTTCAAACTTGTGACACGCACATGGGCTGATATACTCAGTACAACATAACTTTTACAAATATCAAGCTATGACGCTGAAATTTAAAGGGAAGCGTCAATGACAGATGTGGCAACCTAACAAAAAAAAAAAAGAAAAGAAGTGACAGAAAGTGACTGGCAGCGAAGTACGATGAGCAGTCCTAAAACTTTTTGATCAAAGTGATACAATCCTAAGTATTTATTAAACTGGTTTATAATTAAGAATATGAAAAATAACTCTTTTTTCGGAGCTTTTTAACAAGTTAAACTAAAATGCTCGTGAAGCAGAATTTTCTTTTCAATTTTTTAATCAAAGGACCAGTTTCAACTAGATTTTATTATGGCCCCTTAAACTATCAAAATAAAAAAAGATTGTACCCTTGCATATTTCTTGGGGAAACGGAGTTTTTTTCCCGAGTTCGTAATGGCTTTTTTTAAGTGCTCCATTATATTGGAACTCTTTTGCTCCTTCGAGTTTTTTGCTTCGCACTTATTCTTACATATTGCTCATACGACATGGCTTTCCACCGGGCCCGAATGTACTCTCAGTGGATGTTGTTATTAATAATTCCAAGTTATTGGAGCCGTCATGTATTTCTTGAATCAAAAGAAAAAAATTGAAATATTCCAAACAGTGAAATTGTTTTTTTTTTTTAATTTATAAGCTCAAATTTTATGATAGAAGCAACATTCGCCAATTCTGTTTTCAGCCTTGATAAGGTGTTAAAATGTGACTTTCTGGCACTTTTTCAAAATTATTTTATGTTTCAAGTGGAACAATTTTATGTAGTTAGACCTTGTCATATAATAACATAAGAAAGGCATTCATTCATTCAGAATTGTACACATAATTCACAACATTTATTTCTGAGTTTTTTTCTTTCTCTTAATCTATAAGCATATCATATTTTTTATTTGCATACTTTTGGGCTGATTGATTAGAATGTCAAATTAATGCGCTTGTGAAAAAAAAAGTAAAACTTGGCCAAAAAACCGGTCAGTCATCAGAATGCAAATAAATGAATCTACTGAAGCGTACAGAATTTTCCAACTAGAAATAAAAAAGAGCATAAATAAAATTACCCAGTGTTTGGTTTTTATTTGATAAGGATTTCATTTGTTTTCTTTTTTTTTTATGGAAATTTCGCCCATATAAAGTGTGCAGTGAGTGAGTGCCGCTAAAGCTGATGAATACGAAAAAAAAGGCAAATGCTTTATCGTTTACATTTTTAAGTTAGAAAAATGAGCAACTATTAATTTAATAGAGACAAAAACATTATTTTTAAGTTTTCTTCGTTTCGTTTTGTTGTCCTTCCGCCGCATTGATGCTTTTAAATGTTACACAAGGGTGCTGGGTGATTTTCTTTTTTTTTGTATTTATTTTTATTTTTGTGAAAGAAATGTTAATATAGACATTAATTTTATTCTAAGAATAAAAAAAAAAAAGTTTACAAAAAAAATTAATGAAATCATTTTTATTTAAACTGCCATCGAGTAACGACTCGTCGTCCTTTAACAAATGATATCCTTATTAATACGCGTTGAACCATATAGCCATATAAAATAAAACCATGCTAAATTGAAAGCAATGAATTGTAACGAAATTTGTGAAATCTTTTTTGTTCAACATTTTTGTGCCATTGCTGTCGTTCCGTTTTTCGCTGAGTGTAGTCATGTTATGAATGCGCCAATCAAAATCGTGCTGTGCTCCGATTGGCTCACAGCTGGTTGGGCACCGAAATCGATTGATTTTGATGTGCTTTCGATAGCTTTTTACTGGAATAGTGTGAGTGAATCACATGGAAGGGTTGAATTCAATTGAAATTGTTTGCAACCCTTACGTGTTTTTTTGTGTTTAAAAAAAAGTTACATACTTTTAGGCGTATTTGCATTCTTATGCAATTCATGAGTATAGAAATTCAATGTGGTTTTAAAAATTACTATGCACACTGTAGTTTTTGCTTATCAATTTTCCAATTACATTTAATATTAATATAAAACTTGTCGTTTGCCTTCTGACGATTACGTTTTGCAAGTATGAGCTAATGAATTTTATTCTTAAATTTTTTTTTTTTGTCCTTGTGCTACTCAAGTTTACTACACATTTTTGCTCTTCAAATTACTGCTGCCTATGCAAACAATTGAATCGCATCGCACATAAAAGAAATGAGCAATGATGAACGAAGCAGCAATTTTTAATTGCATAAGATAAGGATGATGAAGTTTCTTATGTACACTCACCCACGCATGTTAGCTTCACCCGGTAGGAAAATGGAACATTGGAGATCAAAACAATAAGATTACGTTTAATGATATAAAATATTTGTGCATTTGGCAAAAAAATTTGAATGATGAATAGTCCGAATGATCGGTGAAAATTCATTTGAGCTATAAATCTTGAATGGCTTAGAATATATTTAAGCGGTGACAAAACTTAATTGAAATTTAAATTCAGAAACTTAATATGTAGCAAAATCGATGTTAAATGTACGTACTTAAGATTATATATTTTTCTTTTCTGAACGTGGGTTTTTCAAAACTAAATTTCAAATTTTCAAACCAAGTTTTGATCTCTAGTAGCAAAAAAAGGTTTTATAGTGTCTTAAAAAAGTCTTTTAAAAACAAGTTGAAAGAGATCATATTACATTTATAAATTCCTCATAGAGCTGAAGGCCGCCCATTTACCTTTACTTTTATTTAAAAGTGCTGTGACTAGTAAACCTGGTGTTGAATATATTATAGACTGATCCGCGACCGAAAGCCGTTTGCTGTTGTTGTTATAATAGTTGTTGTTGGTGTTATTATCGTTGTTTAAGTCGTTGTTGTTGTAGCTGTCTATAAATAGTTTTCATAAGTAGTTTTCAAAAAAATTTTGTTAATTAATATTTATACATTCCGGTAAAAAATGGGTTAATATAAAAAAACTGGTACAACTGATACATCATTTTAAAACAAATGAATTGAGCTTTCTTATGGTGCTAAAAAAATTATATGCTAATAATACATTTTTTTGGAAAATTTAACGTTTTTTAGAAAAAAAAGGGTCAAAATTTTACAAAAATCGTTATACCTCGAAAACTGTTCAATTGATTTTAAATATTTGTGTCTCGATTTTATGCCTTATTTAATTACCTTTCATATAGTGCCAATATGTTGGATATTTTTACAGGGTTTTTCAACTTATACAGATTTTTATAAAAGCTTGATCCGCAACTACCGAACTTCTTTTTTTATATTTATTTTTATTTTTTATTATATTATTTATATGAGGACTTTAAAGGGAAACTTTACAAAAAGTTGCGTGAAAAATATCTTGCTAAGGGGCTTTAAAAATGTATCAGAGACCTTATATGCAAATTATTGACCTTTATTATATTAAATTTTATTTTATTATCAAATCACATTTAACTTATGTTTTGTAAACCGACAAAAAATGGATAATAATAATCCCTCGTGTCCTCGCATGGACGTGATATGAGTTGGCATGTCTCGTGTGTACTCTACCTATTAAAATGTTTGTAAAGATATTAGACGAAATGTCTTTCAAATGACTTTAATGTCTACAGTATAAAAACTCACAAGAAACATGCCGCTATTAAGTGCCATGTCTTGTGTGTATCTTTATATTGTGCATAAATGTCGCTTGAAAGACATGCTCCCCCATGGCTTTATGTTTATTTTGTACCATACGAGACATGTCATTTAATGTCTTTATGGTCAGCCTATATTAAAGACGTTTTTACGTCTTATTTACGTCTTATTACGTTCTTTATTATATCTTTTTTATTACGATACTAAGCTATTTTAAAGACATCGCTTTTTGTCTTCTTCACATCCCCTTATGCTACTAAGTATTCTCCCTCATGAAAAATAAAAAACTTTGAGCGATTAATAAATTAAACACGTCACCATCAAAATATTTCTCGATGGGTTATCATGCCTTTACGTCACTGCGTGTATCTATGTATGGATAATATGCGCCTGTTTTTGACTTTTTGACATTTTTTGGTTGTTCATTATTCTGTAAAATTTTACATGTCAGCGATTTCCTTTACGCGTTACGATTAGACTATTTTATGCACGATTATTATTATTGTTGTACCTACTCGTAATTATTCTCTCTGTTGTGTTATCCTTTCGTCTTATAATTTTTTTTTTTTTTTTGTACACTAACAATTGCATTAAACTCTTCAAGCTTCATATATTTGTATGAGAAGGCGGCGAAAAAGTTGTCTTCTTTTTGGATAGGAAAACAAAAATAAAAAAAAACTTTTATTCTTTGGAATGCTTTGTTTAAAAGTTAAATAAAGCACAGTCGCATGAAAACTTCGTTTTTCTTTCTTTTGTATTTTCTGTGCTACAACATTTGCTTCGATAGACATCCTGTTACTCCTGTTTACATACAGTCGTACATTAATTACGTTCGTACGTGTGTGTTTGTAAAGACCACAGAGAAAGGCCTTACAAAGCTGATGAGTCGTTAAATTGTAAAATCACGTAAATAAAATATTAAGCTCATTATGTTTGCTTCATGTAATTTTATAAATTTTAAAGATTTTACAACATTATGATAAAAATTTTGTTACTAATTTTCGATAAGCCCAGATCATATATGAGTCGACTTACTAAAGCTATAGTCAACAGATCGCTGCTTTTGACTTGTAGTAAAACATTTCTTAATATCTTTTCTAACTAATTTTCTTAACCGCTTAAACATTTTTTTAGACCCTCATACCATCGGCGCCACAAAGTTTTCAAGTAGAACGCATTTTAGCATCTCATGAAGGCTCCTTAATCGCTTTGGCTGGTACACGCGGTGTCACCATACTGGAGTTACCACGACGTTGGGGACAAAATGGACAATTTATGGAAGGCAAAGAAAAAATCACATGTCGGTAAGTTAACAAACGGCGCAAGTCAAAGTAAAAGCAGTACAAGTGGTATTTTAAATGCTAATTTAAGCAAACAGGTTGCAGCAAACGTATCAAAATGCTATTAAAGCTTATTCCGAGGAAAAAAAACTAAAAAATAGCCAAATCTTTCGAAAAATTTGTCGTCGTTATTCAAGCTTAAAATGAAAATTACCCAAAAGTATGCAACTTTCCGCAAACAGAAAATGATAAACTGCATCAAAAGTTTTTTCTTTTACCAGGGCCAGGGCAGGCAGGGCCATTATTATAATTTCTTAGTGCCAACATTAAAAATTTCTTCGAATTCAGTTAAGGTGTGAGCCCACAAAAAACTTTCCAGCAGTTGAAGCAAATATGCTACGCTAAGCACATCTGTATTTTATTGCATTTAATTCGCCATTAATAAAGTTGTTGCTATTCTACCGTCAAGATTTTGTATTTAATTCATGCCATTCATTATTTGTTTAAAAGTCGCGCGTCATTACTCATTTTTAAAAAGAAGAAATTGCGAACAGCAGACGATAATAAAGCAGCGTCGCTTAAACATCCCCAGCGTAAATTGCAATGTTTGTCTATAATTAGGACAATATAAAAAGGATAATAACGACAATAAGTCAATAATATTGTGATTTTATTGCTTTTGCTGATTAAAGCAAAGTGAACTCAATTTTGCAATAGTAGACTGGGGTGAATTCTTCCTTGAGTATGGAATTTTTATTAAGAAAAAGATAGGGTTCGATGAAAATTGTTAATTAAAAATATTCATTGGAATTGCTATGCATAGGTTTCTGGAAGTATATAGTGCTTTTGTGAATTGTTAAGAATTTCTGATCTACAAGAAATTGGTAAAATGTGGTTTTTCGGCTTCATTGACTAGTCTATTTGGCCAAAAAGGCCAAAGAGTTTTTGCTCCTATAAATCGTGGGGACTCCCACTGGATTCGTTGGTAACCTCATCGGACTTTACTTTCTCGCATTACATCAAAATTTCTATCGACTTTTAGCTTTGCACTAATTTTACCATATAAAAAGCTTATATACAGCTGTTGGCAACTAATTGGAAACGAAGGCTATTGTTGTGTTATTGGTAGTTTTTCTCATTAATTTTTCTATGTGTACCAGAAAATTTATGCATATTATAAATCCGGGATATATAACTTAAAAAGTAGACAACTGAATTCTAAGTAATGCATAACATAAATAAGTTTTATGAGATTTTTTCTGCTCAAACTTCAGACTGAGTCACCTAATTGGAAACATAAAAATAAATAGCAAAAAATTAAAGAAAATGTTGATAAAAGATTTCAGAAACGATATTGCGATATTTTCATTGCTTTTAAGAACACTTTATGACCGAATTTACTTATTAGCATATACGTAATCATGGATAGTGACGGAAGTTGTACACCGGCCATGCGTAAGTCAATTGTTTAGCTTCGAAAGACGGGCATGAGATATCAGGCGATGGCAACACAGCTAAATTGCTCCAAAAAGATGGTATTCAATGCACTTGTCATTTCAATAACTATAACTCAACAAAAAATTTTCCTCAAAAAAAGATAACGTGTAAGAGATTTGAGCACAAAGATCGCCAGATTGTGCGCAAAGCAAAATTGGATTCTCGTATTACTGCTGCAGACATCCAACGCGAAAAAATTAATCAATACAATTCACAAATATCCAAACAAACTGTCGCTCATTGATTGGTTGAAGCTGGACTCCATGGAAGAATCTCACGCAAGAACCATGGAAGAATCTCACGCAAGAAATCATTGGTGACATTTAAGCAAAGGAAAAACCGCATACAATTCTCTAACGCACATGCCGGTTTTCCGCTCATTAAATGGAAATATGTGGTCTGGAGCGACGAAACAAAGGTCAATCGCCTCAGCCCAGATAGTAGAAGATATGTAAGACGGCAAAAGGGGCTTCCATTCAATGAGCGGACAATGATGTATGTAGACCTATGTAATAAATTTCAATTGACGAAATTTCGGAGAAGAAAATATAAAAAAAAATTTGTGAAAGTTATGGAAGCTAGTCTCGACTAGTACTAAGACAAAAAAATTACATAAAAATCAGAGGTACAATAAAAAAAAATGGTGTCCGAATGGCGTGGAATGCCTCATAAACACAGTCAGAAAAATAAAATAAGTAATTTTAATGACCGAAAAAATAAAATAGTAAATTTCGGATAGCAAAATTTGCACAGTATTAGTTTCATATAGATGCATCCTTAATAATATACACGTATCGTTTCCAAATAGCAGCGGTGGAACCGTCTGCCTTCTCTATTTTTATGTTTTTTTACATGTAAAAGAACCAGCCAACCAAATGGCAGACGCTATAATATGATTTTGTACTCAATTTTTTTATTACATTTTTGTAATATTGTAACTTTTAAATGCAGCAATAACTATGTGGCAGAGGTTGTTTCTCTCGTTTCTTATGACATAATCTTTATAATAATCACAATCTGCCATGACAATTTCAAATTTTGAAAAAAAATATAATTTCTCTTAAACGTAGCAACAAAAACGTCTGCCTCTTGCATTTATTTGTTTTTATGCATGGAAACATTTTTTAATATCATAGGCAGACGCTTTAAAATTGTTTATCGCACTATTTTTAACAATTTCAAAGGACTCTTAATTAATAACGCAGAGACAACGCAATGTCAGAGATTGTTCGTATTTTTTATAATACTTAGAACTTCATGATTTTCAACCTCTGCCACACGATAAAATCATATAGAAATCAAGACCACAGGCTCCCTAACTATTATAGCTTTTCGATTTTTATGCCTATAGGTACTTCGCTTTTTAAAGAATTTCTGAATTTAACTAGAAAACAAAAATAACAAATTTTTTTTGTTTTTTGAAAAACCCAACATTAATCCTTTTTGTTACTTTTCATGTTGGATAGCTAACTTTTCATATTTTATTGCATTAATTGCAATTCTATGCAAATCGAAAACGTAGCCCTATGAACGAACAGCAATAAAATTGCGCGCAGCATCGGAATTCCTTACCGTCGCTTTTTTTTACATGCAAGTTGTGAAATTATTTGTTTCGCCAAAACTTTGTTGTCTGAACTCTTGTTTTTTTTTTTTTGTTAGAAAATTCATACTTTTTCATATTCATTGTCGCGCGTAATTTTAATACTTTTTATTGTACTTCAGAAAATCCGCCTTTCAGCCTTCGTCTGCATATATACATAGGCCTACAATTAAAAAGCCATGAATTCCTTTCAAGTTTATTTTATTTTTTGTTTCCGTTTTTTAGTTTTTTGGTGCAAGTATTGTAAAAATTATTCAACGTAAAAGTTTTGAATTTCAAGTCGTACTTCCGTTTTGTTACGTGGTTGAAGTTGATGCCTCTCTGTCGTCGAAAAACTCTGTGGATTTTCGCCACACGAATATTCAAAATAATCCTTTAAGTTCGGCTGGCGACAACAACGGCGACCTCGAACACCACAACCGCTGCTGCGTTACTGATTTTTGCAAAGTATGTAAATGGCATTCGAAATGCACAAGTGTCCTTAAGGAATTTAACTTTGTGTGCTGCAGTCGTGTCTTCATTATGACGCACAATCGAAAATTGCTCTTTTTTTTGTAAGTTGCTATAGGAGGTAAGGAGTAGCTTTCCTTAGTTAATATTAACAATTCTGTTTCACTTCTGCTTTCTTCATTTGATAACCAAAAATTTAAGGCTAGATCGAAATGGACCTGTGAAGGCGTTTGCATAGTTAGTCGATCAACGGACACTAATAACACAGGCCGACAAAATTTAACCAACATTCAGACCCAGAAACCAGACTATATATTTCCGAAGGTTTTTGATGCGCTGATTCCGAATCTGGTCGCAGAATTGCTCCATCACGTCAGGTTTTCGAGATACCCTAACCTAAAAGTGCAAAAAACATTGTTTTTGCCCATTTTTGAGGTTATGTAGCACCGTGAATTTTCTTTTTTTCAAAAAACTATATGTGTGATCTTAAAGAGCTGTTCTTCTTCTTTCCAATGTCGTTGAGTTTTCTGAAATATCTTTCTTTATCGTCCAGTTATCGCATTTTGAAATTTTCAAATTTTTTGACACACAAATGTTCCTAATGAGCTTGCAGGTACAGGCAAAATCACAAATATGAAAATTTCAAAATGCGATAGATCGGCAAAAAAGAAAGATATTTCAGAAAACTCAACGACATTGGAAAGAAGAAGAACAGCTCTTTAAGATCACACATATAGTTTTTTGAAAAAAAGAAAATTCACGGTGCTACATAACCTCAAAAATGGGCAAAAACAGTGTTTTTTGCACTTTTAGGTTAGGATATCTCGAAAACCTGACGTGATGGAGCAATTCTGCGACCAGATTCGGAATCAGCGCATCGAAAACCTACGGAAATATATAGTCCGGTTTCTGGGTATAATTTTTGTCGGCCTGTGTAATCATAGATATCAATAGCGGTGATATGCTAAGTCTAATGATGGCTTCAAACGGTGATTATTGAAAAAAGCTTTTCAGGTCAAATTTTACTCTCGATGAAACATTTTTCAATTGGCTGCCCTGTGACATTAATTGTCATAAACAGAATAACTCAAATTTTTGAATTAAAATCCAAATACGATAAATTTATTATTTTATAATCCTAAAAAATACGTTTAATTTCACAAAAACATCAGACCCTCACTCAAAAATGGATGTGATTTAATACAGGAAATGATGTCTTCGCGGAATGAATTTTTGAAGTTACAAGGTCTCGTAAGCTTATCGACTAAATATTTCCGTAGAGAGTTTCAAAGTTAAAGCCTTTATTGATGTCCCTCCCATATGTCTAATGTCGGAGATTTCGTCTCCTATAAGGCCTTATTCAGAAATTCTTTCTCGAGAATTTATTATATTCTCGAGCGGGTGCATTTGCAATCGCATATATTTTGAGAATGGAAATTCCCCTTCCAGCAGGGATACTAATTTTCTTTCAATTTTTGCCAAAAAACGACTATGCAGCCCTGGTATTTTCCATTTGATTTTGACAGTTAAGGTTAAAAAAAGGTAAACAATGGGTCTGTTCCCGCCGGATTTTGTGGCTAAAAATGAAAACTGTCAAATCGCGATTTTTGAGAGAGAAATAGGTGAAATTTCTCTGAGAAATCGAATCACAACAATTTCGGCTGGAACGCAAAAATGGTCACTGTTGAAAAAAGCGGCGCGTATTTTAGAAAACAAACTGCGTAGTCAATGGCAGTGTTCAGGAGGGGAAGCCTGCGTCGTAATTTCATAACCATTTGGTTAGTACGTTCTGAATGCAAGCCAAATGTAAGCGTTTTGAGAGTATTTTTTTACAAATAGTGAATAGCTTAAAAAATTAATGGCCTAATTTAAAGTTTTGTACCGGATTCTTATAGCTTGATAAATTATCTTTGAATTTGATTTGTTTAAATACTATGTTTTGGTGTTTTTTCACTTGATGAAAAATTGTTCACTTCCGTTTTTATTTTAAGTTTTTAAATAAACAAAAATGTAAAAACAGCTGTTGGGCGCGTTTGAAATGCAGGGTTCAGAAATTTAAATATAACCTGACAGTTGCGTATCAGTTTAGCCATAACCTTCTGAATCCAAGCTAAGTTAAACTCTTTCCCGATGGTTTAAAATGTTATGCAAGGCAAAAATTTTACATTGCGCATAGTGTCACTTACCGTCGATATGAAAGTTAGCAAATAAGACACCTGCCTTCTTTTTAATGACACTTAAACAATAACTGAATGACCCCATTTATTGGAAGAATAACTTTTATTAAAGAAAAACACATTTATGCTCAAACTTAATTATATTTTATGATTATTTTTCTGCCTCCTCCTCTTGGATGTTTCAAAATAGTTTACATCATCAAATTTCCGAAATATATAATTCGCACATAAAATGTCTACAAAATTTGAAATTGCGTCCAAAGCAACCAACCAACGTCATTTCAACGCGAAAATATAAACATTTCTATGCTAATCGAAGTAATTTGACAGTTATTGTTACATTAACTAAATTACCTGATATCTTTTTGTTAGCATTCAGCCATTGCTGTTGTTGTGCTGCATCTGTAGAATTTCGCTCGTAATCAGAAAATGCTTACGAAATGTGAATAACTTTCGAAATTTGAATATTTTAATAAGTTTTTCTTCGAACAGAACGATACGAAATGTAACCAAAACAAAACGACGGCGACGACGACGACGACCTTCGGCAATGGCGACAAAAGCGAATAATTCGCTTGAGATTATGTAAAGGCGCGATGCGATTTTTGAGTATAATCCATTTCTCCATAAACGGGTGTTTGTGGGGGTGGGGGGGGTTGGTTTTGGGTGCAGGTTATTACCAAAAATTTGAATATTTTGAAAATAATAAACTGCGGGTGAGTTAGTGAGTGGCTGCGCTGATGTTAGAGGTAATTGTATACAGCCACGGCCCCATCACTTGCTATTACATTCGAAAACTTTTAAGCTACTGCGGATGCTTGAGATGAGTGTCTGCTGTTGCCAAATATCATTACGATGGCACCATTATTTTTACGTTTTTATGGTAATTCATATTTTTCCATAACTCTACTCCATTCTATTTATACCAGCCACCCTGTTGGACTCACTCGCTCTGCCTGTGCTTATTTGCGTTTCGTCGAAGATGTGCCAATGTTTGGTGCGCTATTTGAAAATTTTAATCCTTTTAATGAAAATTAGTTCCTCTCAATAACATTTAATATTTTTTTGTGGTATGACATGATGCGGTATGCGCGTGAATATACCAGACTTCAGCGTTGGTTGAGAATGTGGGGTGGGGTGTGTTGTTTGACTAAATTAACATAATTCGTTAGCAACCCTAAATCAACACTTTCACTTTTTTATCTGTGTATTTGAGATATTTACAATTTCCACAAAAAAAAAAGGGTTACACTGCGGCGTTTCTTAACACTTTGCGCTAATGCTGGCTGATAGGTGGGGTAATAAGTGTGTTATATAAAAATTTATTACAAATATAAAAATTCATTAAATCTAACGAAATGTTAAGTGTTTTAAGATGCTTTTCATGTTGAAGCAAAATTTTTGAATAATATCAAACATATAGAGCAGATCGTGACAATGAGTAATGATATCATTCAAGTTCAAAGAGTTGAGTATACCGAAATAACTAGGTAGTTATCGCTACCGATTACTACGTAGTTATCGTTTCCGATTACTACACTGGCTGCCTGGGCTCAATTTCTAGGAGCTGAAAAACGTAATATCGAAGAAGTTCTTGCTTGATTGACAGTGCCTCCTTTCTCAAGTCACTACCAATACTTCGAAAAGATTATTTTCAAAACTAGTGCTTTCTCAACTTTTGCTTTTCAGATCAAATCCGGTATTAAAGTCTTTGTGCCCAGACACTACATGGTCGTTGGTTTATATACCTTTTTGTAGTAGTCAAGCTGAACCAACCCAAAATGCAAGAATTGGACTAGGTTGACATGTGGCACGCGATACCATGGACCTATTGAGAGGCGAGTTTGGTGAGTAATTAATCTCACGTTTTAGAGCAGTCCATTGGTCGCCATGATCATGCGATTTGAACCCAGTAGACCATTTTTGTGGAGCTGTGTGAAGTCTCTCGTATACAGGGACAAGCCAGCCACAATTTCAGCCCAAATGTTAAAGAAAGTATACCAAAATTGAAGCTCACGAATGAACCACCTCAGACGTAGCCGCGGGAAACACGTGAAATAATCTTTAAGAAGTAAATGGCAGAAATTGATGTATCGCTCCAAAAAAATATTTCATTCACTATTGCCAATTTCTTGTGTTTTTTTTTTCAATTTTCAAAAACCAAACGCTTAAAAAATCTCCCTTTATAAATAAAAATAGTGAAGTGAAACTATATGACTGCATGTGCATACAAGAGTACCTACCACATAAAAACATTTCTCATAGCCAGGGGGGGCGCTGACAACTTCCAAGTTCTTTTTTTTTGCGCATTGCGCCGATGTCTTTTCGGCTTTTTCAATGTTTTTCAATATTATTGGTAACGTTTATCGAGTTTTTCAAAACTACTATAACCTTAAAGTTTCCTTTCGATATTATGCAGCTTTTTTGATATTATTCGAATTTTATCGACTTTTTTGATGATCTCCGATATCATTCGAAAAGTTTAATATTTTATCGAACTTTTCGATAATTATCGATACTCTTCGACGTTTTCAATATTTTTCGATCGTCGAAACTGTTAGACTTTTATTGACTTGTTTCTTTCGATATTTTTAAGAGCACTAAACCGATTTTTTGCTGTTTTACATGAAAGTAAAGTTTAACATTAAGTTTCATTTCTGCTATGTTTTTCAATCGTACAGTTTCCTTTTTTTTTGTCTTAAAGTTTTAGAGATTCTCTTTTATCGCTATCAATAAATTTCACTTATATAATTTTTATTTTATTAGTGAAAAAATACCTTTAACTAATTTGTCAAGCATCATAAAAAAGTAGAAAAATTGCTATCTGGGGGAAAAAATGTTCAAAAAAAGTGAAAATATTTCAATTTATTGTAATTAGCTGGCTTAGCTCAACAGCCGAGCAACTTTATCCCGTATTTACTTACAAAAATTTGTAAGAAAAATTCTTGGGTTTTTTTTTCATTTATGTTCAATTGTCAGCTGCTGTAAAACGCCCAACTACTTTTATTTTTAATTTTATTTGTAAAAAATAGGCATAGAAAACGGCGTAAAGAAATGCGGAAAAAATTACGCATACAACACGCACTTTTGTCATAAAGAAAGAATTAAGATAAAGGGTTAAACAAAGTGTATTTCCGCGCTTAGCAAATGGCCAATTTGTACGTGTTTTTGTTGCAGGATATCATAGTCAACATCCTCCCTCCAACAATATTAATCCTATTACATTTGAGCAGGAACAAAATAAAAAATGCGGCATAAAAAAATTATCAAATTAAAAAAAGTGGTTTTATACTCCTTTTTTTTTTGGTTTTTTGTTTTTTATATTAGCAAAAAAAGACATAATTTTTCTTTAATCCTTTTTTGGGACATTTGTTCTTTTTTCTCTTTGTTAATATTATAAAATTACATTTGTAACGCCCACATATTTAAAATGTCATTTGTAAATATTGTTTCATTGCTTTTAATACTTGTAATTAGTTTTTAGGGTAGAGGTATAAAGAGTAGTGCAGGATTATGTCTGTGACTAATTTTTAAAAAATTTAATCGGAAGTGTCACGAAATTATATTTTAATACTCACGTATATTAATATGGTAGCTACTTCTATTTTGTCAAGAAAACTTTGTAGGAAATTTGTCTTAATGATCTTAGTGACCACACAGGTTTGTCACTTTCACACATAGTTTTCCTGATTTTAAGCGTTTTATTAAAAAATCTTAGACGATTATTCTTTAAAAGTAATGCTTAAAATGAATATGGACTTTTCTGATAATTTGTTGCCTGATTTCTTCCACAATACAGAAGAAAGGGAAGAAAACCTACAAAAGCTTTTGTACGCTTTTAGGGGCCGTCCATTAATTACGTGATCTATTCCTTTGAAAATTCAGAAGCTTCCCTTCTCCCTTGGTGAGATCTAGTGAGACCTCCTCTTTTATAGGATAATTGCTCTTTGTTAGTGTTTTTGGATTTTTAAACAACAACAACAACAAATATAAAATAAAATTAAAAATTTCCAATTACATTGCTTTTTCCTTTTTAAATTTCCTGCTATAAATTTGGAAAAAAGTATTTCCAAGAATGTCAGAAATTTTCCCACAAAAATTATTGTCGATAACTCATTTTCCAGGGAATTTTTTGTCATTCCAAAAAAATCTTCTAAGCTTGCAAATCAGGGAATTGGAATTTCGAGGGATTGTTTATGCATGATAGGGGAATAAGATACGTCACAAAAATTAACTACATATTAACAGCCCTATTCTGCTTGTTGACTTAACAAGAAATAATAAAGGTGCTCGTGTTAATCTAATTGTTGTGAAATGTAAATATTGGTTTTCTAAAAAATCATTAACAACATAAAAGCTTTTGAATTCCCCACACAAAAGCTTTCATGGTAAACTTGTCAAATTTTGACTTTTTAAATTTAAATTAATAAAATAACAAATAGAGTAATAAAAAACTTGAATATACAAGGCAACGTGGCGAAGTAGTTAGGACTTTGAACCCATAGCTCGCGTGCGTGAGTTCGATACTCGTAAATCCAAAATTTTTTTTTATTGATATCAATGAAAATAAATGTTTTTTTAAGACATGGTTGTAAATATTTAAAACCACGTTGTCCTGCCTTTTAAATTTTATAAAAAAAAATAATTTTACTTAGCTCAATACTAAAATATCACTAGTTGTTAAGACACTTTCTGAAATTAACGAAATAGTATAGAAAAGAGCTTTTAAATTTTTGCCAGAATACGGAACATTAACAACGTGTTAATATTAAATATTTTGTTAATGTGGTGAGCTTTGTTAAGCTGCCAGAATAGGGCTGTAAGTATCAACGCAATTGATGACGCCCGTAAAATGAAACAATAATACATAATCCCGATGACGTAATAAAATAACGCTAGTGACGCAGAATAACAAAGAGTCCGATGATGTTCAGAAGCGTTTCAAATGGAATCAAAAGGCAGACGTTGGTGCATTGTAGAAAGCTTTGTAAGGTTTCATGTGAAAGATTTCTAAAAGGTTTATGAAACGTTACATGTCGAGTGGGCATGTACTACTTTTTTTCAAAAGGCAGACGCATTGTAGAAAGCTTTGTAAGGTTTCAGGTGAAAGATTTATGAAACGTTACATGTCGAGTGGGCATGTACTACTTTTTTTCTGTGAGATAAGCGGATGCTTATCTTTTTGCGATGGTGCCCTTTTTTTCATCATGAAACTGATTTTTAAAACAAAATTTACACAAATCGTAAGTGCAACTATTCAGCAACACCTCCATACGTTTTTAAGATGGAATAGCTAGAAATGCGTATTTTATAACCAAATAGAGACGTCGACATCCTATTTATTTATGCATTAGTACCCGATACGCTTTCTAACGCTTGTCACATTGTGAAAACTCGCGCGTATCGAGTACCAAGCTAATCCATGATAGAGATCAATGGTTAACTTAAAGCGATTTCTTGAACTTATGTGACTTGCAAACAAATCCAACGCATTGTATGCTGCAATACAATAAACAATCTAAAAAAAGACAAATTATCGCTTTGAGTTCCGCCAAATTATTCAAAAATAAATTTTTTTTTTTTTTTTTTTGTGAAAAAATTTTGCAAAATCTACATGAATTAACTTTTCGCTAATTTTTATTTACATATGACGTCAGACAGGCTATAATATTCCCATTAAAATGAAAGCTTTTTAACTTTTCAAAACCTTACTTTTATACCATATTACTGCGTCATCTCATACACGATAACACTGAGTCTCATGAGTCTCACGAAAGTGAAAGAAAGACATTAGAAACGGCCGGGGGAGATAGACAAAATCATTCGTAGCCATCACGATTTATTGCTACTTTCTCCACATATGGTGTGCAAAACATTATATATTATCAAAATGAAGCCTACCTTATTAAAAATTTAATATCAAATTCAGGCTTTGAATTTTTAGCAATTTTGACCCACAAAAGCTATTTGCTAAAGTACAGATAAGAGTACAGTGATAACATTTGCGAAAAATGCAAAACAGCCCCAATTTAAATGCTCACGGCACACACTGAAATTCAGTCTGCCTGAAGACTTCAACTTGAGCCGGCGTCATGTCTACGAAATTTCTGTTACTTGTTCTTGGCACTATGCTGCTGGCGCAAGTAAGTAAAGTGCCTACACTTTTATTTCGATTTATTGTAAATTTTTTCTAAAACTTTTTCAAATAGGGTGCGTTGGCTAATGTCATTGGAAAAAAATCTGATTCGGAAGAAGATTTTTCACCGGGTGTAGCTGAAATGAACTATTTGTCAAGTTCTTTGATTAGATCGTATCGTCTGATTGATACAACTTACAATTCTACTTGGACAATTTTAGAACCCGCTGTCGCAAGTGATACTGTTACCAACGATGTATCTAAAAATCCACTACAAAACAAATTTCAAGAACTCAAGGAGTACTTCGAAAAATCAAAGAATTTGCTTGATGACGTTGAAGATTACGATAAAGCCACTTTTCTACACTTTTCTATACCTAAAAGTCCACTAAAAAACAATTTTCAAAAACTCAAAGAATACTTGGAAAAATCAAAGAATTCGGTTGAAGCTAGAATTAAAGCCATTTTTCTACAAGGGTTAGATAATATCTTAGACGATATTAAAGAAATTGAGAAAACAATGGATCATCTTTCAGCGTTCGAAAGTTCTGTACTTAATGTTGTAGGGAAGCATAAGACAAAGTTCTACAAAGAGCTCAAGAACACTGTAACTCATATAGTTTCAGATGCTGAAGACTATTGGGTAGAAATGAGTCCTAGAAAACAACAAGAAAAAGAAAAATTTCATGCAACAATTTTGCAACTCAAAAATGAAACTGATCCTGAGAAAAAAATGGATTTGATTTCAGCTTTATTACTGTCTGGATGATATGGATAAAAAAATCTAAGGAAATAAAAAAAAACCTATCCATTTGTTACATTTTATATTTCAGTTATTATAAGGTATTTTGTTCAATTAACATACAAAGCTAAGATTCAAATAATGCGAAATGGAAAATACTTACTGGTCCCTGCCTGTGGGTAGGGACACGTTAGCAACTAGGAAGTATCGATATACTTAGTACACATTTAAAGCATTGTGGAAAATAATAACTGTCCGTAAATTTAATAGGATAAAAGGGTCATAAACCCATTTCTGAAAAAAAAAATAGCTCAATCCATTAGTCCAGGCAGCCATAGATTCCATCTACTACCGATATGTGTAAAATATTTCACACAATATACACAAAATATCAATCTTTTATTTCCATTCACAAATGTCCGCTTACTCGTATTTATCACTCGTCATTAAGAATCCTTTTTATTCACCATTACCTTTGTGCGTGTGTATGACTTCCTATTAAAATGTACAAGTCAAGGTGTCAAAAATGTTCTTAATTGTATTCCTCCCACCACAACATTGTCATTGTCAGTGCGATTTGACATTTCTGTAATTTGACAAAAAAATCAACATCAGCGAAAAATGTGATTTCAGCTTCATGACTTTTACTTAACGCAGTCCTTCCTGCCCCCAACCATCTACAGAATTCAAATATTTGAAGGATCTACCGAAATGTATTCAATTATAAAAGGCATTAATATTGTGGTCCTATGTGGTGGTACATGCAGGTGATAGTGGGTGTATGGAAACACCAAAGAACACCTTTCTACTTCGGTTCTTCTTTTTCTTGTTCGAATTTCCAAAAAACGGCGCCCAACGTAAATTTATTAATTCAAATATTTTTGTTGCAAATGAAATAAAACGAAATAAATGTCATTTATGCAAAAGTTGACATAATGGCAGTGAAAATGTCCTCCACATCTTTCGTCGTCGCATTCGTTGTTATTGTTGTTGTCATCGTCGTTTTTACCGTTATCAGCATCGCCAACTTTTCGGTGCTGCTGCCGCTGCTGCGTACCGCGCGCGGTAATAAAATTCTTAATGTTCCATTAAATCCTTTTTTCGCTGTTGCCTTCTCGATGGAATTTAGCCAAAAAAAAAAAAACATCAACCATCAACAGAAAAATAAAAATAAAAACAACAACAAAATTCCATATAAACTGGAACTGGCAATGAGGAGTACTCCCCTCACCGAAAATTTTGTGAATTTCTTCAAGAAATTGAAGATGGCGGTGCGCAATCCAAGCACGTAAATTCTAAAGATTTGTTGTTATTATTATTGTTGTTGTTGTTGTTGTTGTTGTTGTTGGTTGAAGAGATAAACCCGCGCCACATCAAGGTGTTGAAAGGATGGTAAATCGGGTTTGGTTTACGTGCGGTTGAATTTATTCAATGCATTTAGATTACGAAATTAACTGCAAAAAACTTTGTTTCCAAAAAAGCTAGACGTTTTTTTTTAATTTCAACTTTTTAAAAATTTTCGTAAAATTTGTAAAAAATAGCGATGGCATTTATTTAGGAAATTATTTCAATAATAGAATTCTCAAAAATTATTTTTGAAATGCTTATTACCCAACCACCCAACATATCAAAATATCCCACGATCCTATTTTGTTATGCTTTGCCCCATAAAGACTCTTGATAGAATCGAGTATTACCCTTCTTCCCCAAAATTAACACTCTACTCCGCGGCACTTTTTGCCGAAGGAGGCGTCAAAATAAGAATTTTCAGTCCCTGATCTTGCCCACCTATTGCCATTTTTGGATTGTTGTACGCCGGAAGTCTCAAAAAAGACTCAATGGATTGTAATATTGATGCCAATGTTATCAATTAGCATTTTTCGTTCTTAAATGTATGCATTTGTATGCTATTAATGATGATCAAATAAGCTTGAACTTAATTAAAACAATCTTACATTTGGTCGTGTCTTCGATAACACATATTATCAATTGTTCAATTACAGCATCTACTTTTCCCAAAAATTTCAATGTGGCAAATGCCACATCAGTAGCAATGAATAATGACCCAACTTTACCTGAAAACTTTCGTTCGATCAGGTCTTTGAAGAGCTACTGGCAGCCCAGATTTCAAAAAATCTCTCTGTCTATAAATGAAAGTACAAAGCTGAACACACACACTTGCTTTACGGCAGTGCTAAAAATTTCCGAGGCCATTCGTCCAGCTTATAGGAATGAAGTAACAATTTTGAATTTTAGAAATTCATTTGACACGGTAAATCATGAAACTTCGCTTAGGCAGTGATTCAGCATATAGTTTTCTCAGGTCATATTTTAATAGCCATTAGAAGAGCGTCTTAACAAACAACTTTTGTTCTCAATTAAAATCTCCTCAATCTGGTGTGCCTCGAATTTCCATATTAGGTTCTTTACTTTCTATTAAGTATATTCATTAACGACATAGCAACCTGATTAATATAACCCTGCCAAAAAGATTTTTTGAGAATTTAATGTGCAGAATCAATGAGATCTCAATTCTATCGATAGGTGGTCCAAGCAAAACTTTCTTAAATTAAACTCACTTAAAACAAAAGCACTGGTTATTTGTTATCATGCCTATAACGTGGATCATTTTTCCACATTAAAGTCGTTAAGACTGTTAAGACGTACCGTCAAATTATGTAGAAAAAAATGAATTAAATCGACTCATTTGAAATCAGACTATCTTCAACTTAGATGTTTCGCTTAGCGAACTAAGTATAAACTGGCACGAGCTCGTAAATGAGCATTTAATGATTATGATTTTTAAAGATGAATATTATTTGGTTGATCCGCTGCCCAAGGGAAATCTGTCTTCCTGGCAACACTGTTAGGGCTACCTATTTTCCGTAAAATTCTATTTCTGTAATTCCGGTTTAAAAATTATTGCATTCCGAGATCACAGAATCCTATGATTTGTTAAAAATTACATATTAATCCAATAAGTGCATATTAGGTCTGTTCGAGCTGGGTTTTGTAGTAAAAAAAATGAAAACTGTCAAATCGCGATATTTGAGGGAGCAAAAGCTGATATTTCTCTGACCAAGTCGAATCATCACTATTTCGGCTCGAACAAAAAAAAAATGAGTAAAAATTTAAATCTGTCAGAAATGTGGCGCGTATTTTAGTAAACAAGCTGCGTAATCAATGGCAAAGTTGAGGACGTAAAGCCTGCGTCGTAGTTGTAAAACCATGTGGTAAATACATTCGCAATGCAAGCCAAGTGAAAGCTTTTTCAGAGTTTTATTGATAAATAGGATATAACTCAAAAAGTTAATGACCGGTTGTTGTACTTGATTTTTATAGCTTGATAAATTTTCTTTGAATTGTTGTCATAAGTTTAAATTTAGAAGTCCCTCCTTTTTTTAATAAAAAATTGTTTTCTCCCGAAGCTTTTAATACTGACAACGAATATGGAATCAGAAGTTGCGGACGCATCTAGTTTCGGATATATAGGCATCGGGATAAAATCGTTATGCTTTTGCGAATCCCCTGATCGATTTCAAAATAAAGGTGTCATACGAAAGTTTATTTAACGTGTAGTATTTTTCGAATAACCACCAATATTTTATTAAAATTCATTCAAAAATTGTTCATTTGTTTTCCTTAACAAATTTAAAATGTGTGCAGGGTCTTCAATTCGCGTGAATTTTAAAACAATGTTGCTTAGTATAAAAATAAGAGGTTTGGTATAAAGTAAATTTAAGTCAAAATATTTTTACATTTTGAGTTAAACAGTTTTAATATGTTGTTTCTTCAGAAACAATTAAAAAGCGGTCAACTATTTATTTAAATAAATAAGCATTTTCAAAAAAAATGTTTTAATTTTCAGCTTTTTGTTATGTTGCGCCTTTTTAGCACAACCAGATAAAAATGAAAAAATTAAGTGCTGAAAAATATTTCGTAAAGAAAGTATTGGCCAGATAATATTAAGACAAGAGCATTTTTTCCCTCGCTTGTCAAAAGTAAGTCTCCAATCTCGTTGCATATGATTTTGAGTCTTCAAGTTTTAGCCACCAGAAATTTGTTTAGGTGAAAAATTAAACTTTTTTGAGAAGCTGTTTTTTAATGTCATTTGTTATCTCTCAACCACTACATTTTTTTCGGATTGAACACTTTTTGTGGTAAAACCTTATAAATATTTGCCTATTTTTTCCCATTCGAACAGACCTGTTGCTATTTTCAGCAAAAAATGAACGAAATCGGTAAACTTTCAGTTTGGTTTTGCATTAACATCACAATTTTGGACTGAACTTTTTTCTAAAAAGTAACTTAAGCTCTTAGATTAACTATATTTCTCGATTCTACTTAAGTAAGCGAAGTTTTTGCTGTCTACGGCTATATTTCTCTTAACTCATAAGAAACAAATATCATTTTAAATTATAATTAAATCAGTCATATTTTGCTATCGCTTCAAAACCTTTCCCATTCTTAAGCATACAGCTAACAAAAATAATTTTTTATTATTTTGAATTAAGAAACAAATACTTGAAAATCCTTTGGCATTCGTCACAATAATTAATAAAAAACAAACAAAAAATACGTTGAAGAAAATTAAGGAAAAAGCCATATTGAAAGACGAGAAAGAAAAATTAAAACGCCAAAGTATTGTGTGCGTGTATGTGTGTGTGTGTGATAGAAACAAATGCATATGTGAGAATTTTGCACCTCAGGGTTTTTTTTTCTTTCTCTTCTATGCATTCGAATTATTGTTTTGACGACCTGCTCATACTATTACGTTTTAAGCGTCCTTCCTTCTTCCCTCCCTCATTGTACTCACACTTAATGCTTTTGTTTCTTTCTCACTCAAAGCAGGCGACAACTTTTTCAGTTGCATTGAAATGGAAAATAATTATTACGATTTTTTTTTTAGAAATTTTTACCTCTTCGAAATTGCAAAGAAATGCTGTTGGTGCAAAATGTGAGCAATTTAAGGCCATAGTAAATTTCTTGCAATACCGTAAAATGTTGTGACTATGATAAAGTTTTATTATATGAAATTTGTGCCAAAAAGCGATAGAGATAGTTTTCAAAATGACGAAATAATCACATAAACAAAAAACTCAAATTTAAACTTCCCAGCGACAAATATGTTACAAACAACATCAATGAATAGTTACATTCATTGTAGGCAGTAATGCTCACAACTCTAGCCACAACCGTAAATATTATTACAAAGGGATGGCCGCTTTGTAGGCAGCTTGCCTACATCTCTATATACAATGTGTAACAAACGAAAGGTAGATTGCCTTACAACATCGCTTACTAAGTGCCTGTATAGTTTAGCGAGTTGCTTACATCTCCACATACAAAGCATGCAGCCAATAAACAAGACCCCTTACATTGCCATATACAAAGCAAGCTGCCAGCAAGCAGACTGCCTACAGCTCCATATACAAAGCAGGCAGCCAGCAAAGAAACTGCCTACTGCTTCATATACAAAGCAAGCAGCCAGCAAGCAAATAAACAAAATATCACAGTAACAATTTCATGTGTGAAACATACAACACAGAGGCTAAAGGTTTTCATACATGAAAAATCAGAGTACTGCATCGATTTGCCGCTGGGTTTGTACAAATTGAGTAAATATTTCAAAAATTTTTTGTACGGTGAATTCGAAACAATAGTTTTTAAAGTTTTAAAAATTAAATATAAAAAAAGCTAAATAGCTAAGAAGGCTAATAGTTGTAGTAGCTAAACTCTACTATTATTATCATCGTAATAAAGAGTGTTTTATGATCATCATGTATTTAAAATACGTCTCTCAATTGTATTTTATCGGGTTACATGAATTCAAACTTTGGAGTAAAAAAAATCTACATAATTTGTCAGTATTTAGAATTCCTTTAGTTTAGCTGAGTGGCAAAAGATTTCATAACATTTTTAGCTCTGATAGTCAGGATATCTTTACTAAAATATAAGGTTTTAATTCAGGTTCAGTTCAACACTTTAAAAGTGGTCTAAGATTTCTGAATACCAAATATGATGCTGTAAATCCATATGCCATTGCCTAATGATTTGTTTCTTATAACATTTAAGTTTACTTTTCTTCATATCTACCACACTGCTGTTTTCCTGCTTTACGGTAGAATATTTTTTCATCTTTTTTTTTTTTTTGCACATATTTCCTTCAACTACGTTTCGTCAACACATCATTGCAGCTCAATTGAAAGTTTTTTTTTTACTTCCTGCCAACAGAAGCAACACATCCACAAACGCTTAACAGTCAACCTCTCATGCTCCCTTCCGCTCAACACATACTCGTCGCAACAACATACGTAATTTTCTTCAACCTTTTTGATTGTTTTCAAAAAAATCCTTTTTTATACCGTAGCATTTACTAACTTTTACAATGCTGCCATGCACTAAGCAGCCGGAACATAAAAGTCTGCAGCAACAACACTTGAGCAGCAATTTTTTCTCGTTTTTTTTTTTTTGTTTTTGTGCCATTTCAACAACAAAACTCACACACTTCACCTACTTCTTTGGCATGCACACACTTAAAAGTGCCCTTTATGCAGCAGCATTCCTTCGTTCTCCCCGTTTTTGATGCTGAGCTTTTGCTACCAACTCGACCCAACCAACCAATTCATTTTGTATTTTTGTTTCGATTGTTGCAAAAATTCTTCTACTTCGAGTATTTAATTCCATTGTCCTTAATAATACCCCTCTCTATGTACACCCACACACGGGTTGGGAGAGTAGTTACGCGTGAGTATGAGTCTCAAATATGCTTCCCATGCGAACCATGTGACATTTATAGAATTTGCTATAAAAAGCAATTCACACAACTGTTTTGACATTATTTCGTAGTAACAATGGTTTGCTTTGGTTGTATGCACCACGCCACACCCATGCCATACTTTGTTTTAGGGATATGAGTGGCACAAACTGGTGCGATTGTACAGCAAATAAAATGGGGTGTGGCACTTGTCGATGTTTAACATAATTGAGCACTCTACGTGCAAGAAAAAAATGCAAAATACATGACAAAAATCTTCAACTGCAATAATCAAAGAACCTTAAGTGTGTGTAATAAAAAACTATAGAAATATTTATGTTGATGTATGAAGAGTTCAATTATGCATAGTATGGTATAGTAAAAGACGTCCATGGGTCTGCAAAAATCAGGTTTTTTTTGTCATACCAAGAAATCAGACTAGGTGAATCGAAAACATATGATTGCTGAAAGTACCCATAGTAATGGTAATGAAACTAAAACTATCAATCACAATCACTAGACTTGAATCTCATTCAAATCGATTTTGGGATCTTAAAACTAAGCATTTTTGAGTAATTTCTTAAACCAAGACAAAACTGTTGAAAGCCTTAAGATTCGAATGGGAAAAGTTTTCAGCATCTGCCACATGCTCATGTACAGAGGTTATAACTAATATAGTTTAGTAAAAAATATTAATCTGCTTATTCGGACCTTTAATTCTTTGATTAAACTGAATATTATATATAAGTATATTAAATCCAATTTATGTTTTCCATAAAAACTAGTTTCTATTGTTTTGCGCAGTACTGCATGTCGCATTTGAAAAAAGAACTAATCCTTAAAAAGTTTGTTTTTCAATTTCCCAATCGAGTTCATACTATATAAACTGGTTTAAATAACTTCAGGCGCAAACTTATAATCAGAGTTGCCAAGTGACCGGTTTTGACCCGACCAAGCCCGTAATTTCATGCCAAAGCCGAGAATTGGTTGATGGATGATTTTTGTTTATTATTTCAGTGGCTACAAAAAAATGTTTTTTAACACAAAATTTTTATTTTTTACGATTATATTAATTATTTTTTGATATTGCTAACAAAAAAAAAAGGAAAAATTTCATCAATTTTTTACCAAAAAAAAAATATAATTTTTCCCACAAAAAAGTTTTTTTTTCATCATTTTACGGAAAAAAAAAATATTTTATTTTGAGAAGGCTGTGGATTCCTCTGCTCAACTCTGAAACCCTGCTCATAATAGTTTCCTGTACTTGATGCACATACAAGGGGACTAACAAAAGTTCCTTTCGTTGGTTAGAGAAAAAAAAAACAGGAAAACTATTTTCATTTTTTTAATTTTTAACTTTAAATCTTTTTTGATCTTCTCTACATAATCAGCATTAATTTCTATACTTTATCTTAGCCTGCACATTCACTTGTCAAAACAATCCTGAAAATCGTGCATTTACAGCTTCTCAATTTCTGCATTAACAGCATCAATCAAAGCATCTCCGCTTTGATATTGAAGGCTTTTCCCCTCAATTTCTTTTAATTTTTAATATAACCAGATCGCTAGATCCGGAGAATATGATGCGGTATGAATTTTTTCTATGCCAGAGACCATAATAACGTTATGTAAAAGTAACAACGCTTACTTACTTACTTACTTACTTGGGTGGCCATAACAACCCGTTACCGGGTTACGGCCGACCTCAAAAGCTCTCTCCAGGCGCCTCTACTTTGCGCGCGCCTTCTCCAATCATTCACACCAAGCGTGGATAGGGTTTCCTCGGCTTGGTCTTTCCATCGGAGGCATGGTCTTCCTCTTCGTCGTCGCCCAGCGGCTTCCGCATCAAACACCTTTTTCGCCGGAGCTTCTTCGTCCATACGCACAACATGTCCCAGCCAGCGCAGACGTTGTATAGTGATGCGCTTGACTATGTCAATGTCAGCGTAGAGCTCGTACAGTTCGTGGTTCATTCGAATACGGTAGTCGTCGCCGACGTGAACAGGACCGAAGATTTTGCGAAGAATTTTTCTCTCAAACACCCCAAGCGTGGCTGCATCAGTCTGCGACACAACCCATGCTTCTGCGCCGTAAAGTAGCACGGGTAAGATGAGCGTCTTGTAGAGTGTCAGTTTTGTCGGGCGAGAGAGGTCTCTACTACTCAATTGCTTCCTGAGACCATAGTAACACCTATTAGCAAGAGTTAGTCTTCGCTTTATCTCCAGGCTGACATCGTTTTGAGTGTTCACGGCGCACACTGTTGTATTTTGGGAAAAAATGGACAAAATCAAATTCCCGTCGATAGGAATGCCCAAAAAAAACGAGGTCGGTCTCATTCGAAAGGTGATTTCATGCTTTTTTTAGAAAAATTGTCCCGAATCGAAATCCCAGCTTTGGGCGTTTCTCAGAAATGCCCAAAATATGGTCTTTTTCAATCTCTAATGTTAAGAAGCATAGCTTAGACCACAAAACTTTTATTTAGGGTGGCCCTCATACACAAATATTTTAAAAATAGTAATCTTCAAACGAAAAAATAAACGATACTTGGCCAATCGATTTGTTTGTCTTCGTGAAAATGATATTTAAAAATATATTTGTATGGGGGCCATCCTAAGTATGCACCCTAAATAAAATTTTTACCATTCAATCTGTGCCCCTTAACATAAAAGCCATACTGTGTAAATTTCATGAGAATCGATTTGCCAGTCTTGGAGAAATCGCTATTTTTAAAATATTTGTGTATGAGGGCCACCCTAAATATGTACCCTAAATAAAAGTTTTATAGCCTATGACACCCGCCCGATCGATGCGAACATACTGTAAAAATTTCATCAAAATCGGCTGGATAGTTTCCGCGTGCAAAAGAGACAGACAGACAGACGGACAGACAAAAAATGAGTTTTATATAATAGATTAACGTTAATTTACCCCTAATTAAATATAGATGTATTTTTCGATACCAAGCACCTAGAAAAATTTTTAAAATACCAAATTAAAGGTATTTTTCTCGACTTTCAAAATAAATTATCATCGGATATGTATACGAGTCAGAATTGTACTAAAATTGGGAAAAACTGTCTAAAATTGAAAAAGACCATATTTTGGGCATTTCTGAGAAACGCCCAAAGCTGGGATTTCGATTCGGGACAATTTTTCTAAAAAAAGCATGAAATCACCTTTCGAATGAGACCGACCTCGTTTTTTTTGGGCATTCCTATCGACGGGAATTTGATTTTGTCCATTTTTTCCCAAAATACAACAGTGTGCGGCGGTGCCAAGATAGGTGAATTCCTTGACAACTTCGAAAGTATAGTTGTTCGCAGTAACAAAGGATCCAATACGCCGCGTCTCCCTGTTTGTGGACAGCATATACTTTGTTTTGCCCTCGTTCACCGTCAAACCCACTTTCGCTGACTCTTTTTCGATAGCAGAGAACGCAGCAGTAACATCTCGCTTACAACGTCCAATAATATCAATATCATCGGCATATGCAAGGAGCTGGACACTTTTGTAGAAAATAGTGCCATTACGATGTACACTGGCTCTTCGCAACACCCCTTCCATCACAAAGTTGAAAAGGTTGCAGGATGGTGGATCGCCCTGTCTGAAACCTCGTTCGGTATCAAATGGTTCGGAGAGGTCCCTTCCTACTCTGACGGAGCTGGCTGTGTTGCTCAACGTCATTCTGCAAAGCCGCACCAGCTTCGCAGGTATACCGAACTCAGACATGGTGGCATACAGGCAATCCCGTATCGGGCTATCGAAAGCTGCTTTAAAATCGATAAAGAGATGATGGGTATCGATCTGTTTTTCGTGGGTTTTTTCCAGGATTTGACGTAGTGTGAAGATCTGGTCTATGGTGGACTTACCAGGTCTAAAGCCGCACTGATAAGGCCCAATCAGTGTGTTGGCAAACGGCTTAAGTCTTTCACACAGTACAGTCGACAGGACCTTGTAAGAGATGGCAAGAAGACTGATTCCCCGGTAGTTAGCGCAGATTGTCGGGTCACCTTTCTTCAGTACAGGACAAAGGACACTGAGATTCCAATCTTCGGGCATGCTTTCAACTAGCCATATTTTGCAGATGAGTTAATCAGCTCATCGCCGCCGGTTTTGAACAATTCAGCAGGCAGGCCATCGGCACCAGCCGCTTTGTTGTTCTTAAGTCGTTGGATCACAACTCGTACCGCGTCATGGCTAGGTGGTGGTACGTTCACACCATCGTAGTTGATTGGTGGCATCGGGTTCATTTCTCCAAAGGCGGGATTGGTGGAGTCATCGCCAGCAAGCAGCTTGGAAAAGTGTTCCCTCCATAATCTCAGTGTACCCTGCGTATCCGTAACCAGATTTCCATGTTCATCTTTACAGGTTGATGCTCCGGGCTTGAAACCTTGGGTCAGACGCTTGACTTGTTGGTAAAATTTTCGAGCATCATTCCTGCCCCGTAACAATTCGAGTTTCTCACGCTCGTGCCTTTCCTGCTCTCGTTTCTTGCGTCTGAAAAGGCGCCTCTCTTCGTTTCTCTTTTCCCGGTAGTTTTCGTGCACGGCTCGCGTTGCGGCTGACTGCAGGGTTCTTTTGTAGGCGGCGTTTTTCACTGCAGTAGCTTCGCGACACTCCTGGTCATACCATTGATTTCGCGGAAGTGGGCGTCGGAAACCAATGACTTCCTCAGCGGCAGAGCGCTTGGAGCGGGATATATGCGCCCAAAGTCCACCGGCATCATCGGGTAATAAAGTAACAACGCAGATCCTCTTTTTTTTTAGTTTTCCAACAAATTTTCAAAAATTAATTGTTAGCAGTCTTCAGTATACCATTTCACAGTTACCATCGGTCTAGTATTCGAAGGAATATCAACTACAATTTTTGCTCTAGTGAAGCAAATAAATAAAACATCAACACTTTTGTGATGATTTTTGAATGACATTTTTTCATCTTGCTTTCTCCTTCCGGACTCCATATCATAAATATTTATTTGGTTTCCGGGTCGTACTTATGAAACCAAGCTTCATCACCTGCTACATTTTTAGTAAAGTTGTTATGTTAGATCGTCCGCTCTTGAATTTGTTTGAGAAATATCTGACAAAATGAACTCGAGCTTTTTTTTGGACCTCATTCAAAATTCGTGGAACCCATCGAGCAGATTTCACCGTGTACAGCAAATCATTATGCAATTTTCGCGACACAGCCATGACATTTTATCCCAGTTCGTCAGCAAACATTTTTTTTGTCAATCGTTTATCTTCATTAACTTTAGCATCACTAGGATCACATTTCTGCGGTCGATCGAAAATGTTGGCCGATTTTCTCGTGGCTCGCTCTTCACAGAAAAATGTCCAGTCTGGAATCTTCAACACCACTTGAAACAGTCTGAAGTGATAGTGCTTTGGTTCCATATGCAGTTTGGAATTTTCTGAAAGCTTATACTGGCTTCAGTCTACGCTGAAATCCGTAAAGAATCGCATAATGAATTTCTTGCACTTTTGGTGGCGGAATTTCTTTCGACCTTTCATCAGTTATTTTTCATTATTTTCTTGTCTCTATTCCGACCGATCTTTCTGAAATTTAAAATGAAATATCGCATTAAAATTGTAAGGCGCATACCATCTTTGAATTTTTTAAAAAAAAAAAAACTAAAAGAACTCTTGTTGGTCGTCCATATCTTAAAGAAACAACCCAGGGAGTGTCTAGTATTTTTCTTAGTCCTTATTTAAATTTGTTTAATTTGAAATAGAATCTTCAACATATCTATGCCATCCGCCAGCGTAGTTGCCTGCTTATCCACATTAAAATCCACATTTCATTTTTTGGAAATTTATGTATCCTTTGCGTCGTTTGTATTGTCATTAATTTTTTTTTTTTTTTTTGCTTTGTAGTTTGTTTAAGCATAAAAATGTAGTTGCGCGCAGGTGAAATTTTTCAAGCTATAAATTTTCAAAATACAGAAACTTTCGAAAAAAGAGACACACCAACTCTTTCACCAACAATAAGTACGACAAATTTTCCAAAAAATTGTTGCAAGTTGCCATTTTCCCCTCCCCCCTTTGTGTTGGCTGCTTTTCCGTTTTTCTGCATAAAACTTTTTCAAGGATTTATTTATGTGAACGGTAAACTAGCGCCGTTTGTGTTTAATTGCGCGCGTTGGCAACTCTAATGAGTCTTCATATAAGGTTGTTGTTTATCTGCTTGCCTTATGTATTCTTAAGAAAAATAATTTTTTTAAAAAAATACTAAAATTTAAAATAAAAACAGTGCAGTATTATAAAAATAGAGACAAATTATTGCTCTATTAATACTGAATATAATTCTACTTATTTCAAGTAGGCTATAATAAATTGTTAACCTACCTAAATTTTGCATGTCATGTTATTAATTGTATTCCCTCTGCTTTTGTTCTAAATAAATATTGCAAGTTTCTATTACTTCGTGTATGAGTGTTGAAATCTTCGCCATCTTCAACACCACTCCAAGTCCCTTTTCCACTTAAATGGTCTGACAAATGTATCCTATTTTTTGCACCATTTAAATAGCAAAAAGTTTCGACAAATTGTCTGCGACATAAATTATTAGTGAGAGAGAAAAGTATGCTGTGAGGATATTTATTTTAAATTTTAATTAGCTTATTTAGAGTGATAATTATTTCAAGGTGTTTACTGTAATTGTAAATGGTTTTAATTGAAAATGGCGGTAATTTATTATTTGAGATATCCATGGCATTTGCGGCTATAAATACTGGTTATTGAGAACAATATTGTAATATCAGGCTTTGTTTAGTTGAATCTCGTACATTGTTAGAACTTTTAGGAGAAAAGTTAAGGAGACCTTTAAAGTTGTCTAAACAATTCCATAAATTATGAACCATGTTATAAAAAGCCTTATCACTGTTATTTTATAAATTCAGAGCAAGTTCGAATGTTAGTATACTCAATGTTGCACCATTTGTCTTAGAATTTTTGGAAAGATTAAATATCAGGGCTTTTAGTATTTTTAGGTGTGTTTGCTTTTGCCTCGTTTTTTAATACAACCTCATAAACATTATGGCGACAAGAGTACTTCCAAGCTTTTTTTCTAAGAAAGCGCAAATTCCACTAAAGCGACCAGTATTAGAGACTACACTCAGACGAAAATGTCTATCGTGCGTCAGATAACACAATAACCTGATAAATTCTATTTTATTTAACCCTCCGTTGGGCAAAAGGGTCTGGCTAGACCTTTCTCTATTTTATTTTTAATTTAAATATATATCTATTTGAGCCAGCGATTTGAAATCTCGTGTACCTTTCTAAAATTTTATTAGCTGTCCATTAAAAAAAAATTAAGGCGAAAAAGTCTATGAAAGGATAATTACATGCACTTTGTGGTGTACACATCACATTCGTACCCAATGGGTTCAGCTGGACCCCTGTGTATTTTGTATATAAAACGATGCGGTTTGAACATTTTGACTCGTGTTACTTATTTTCTAAATGTAATTTCTATTCAAGCTGAATACAACTGATTGTTTTGTGTGTGTGATTCTTTTATTCAAGTTTGTGTTGTTTATTGTTTACGTCAGTTGGCTAGTGAAACTTAAACCTAGAAAACATTAGTGCTAATAAAATACATAAAAAATCAGATGGCGTTTTTTGGCGTTCAGATGACATGCCTATATTCCGAGCAGCTCTGTCCCATAAACGCTATCGTGCATTGAATCGATGTATATGTTTTGATGATGGCCGCACGCGTGAAAATCATCTCAAATTCGACAAAAAGCTGTTCCAATTCGTAACATTTGAAATTTTCTGAAAGAAAATCTCGCGAAAAACTTTGAATCGTATGAAACAGTAACGATTGATGAGTAAATAACTATTCACATATGGTGGCAATGCTAAATTCACCCGATATACAGGGTGTTTTTTTAGAGGTTTGTTTTTCGAATAGAGATAAAACTGGCATTTTATGGTCAAATCTGGCAACTCTAATGTCATTTATGTTCAGTTTGGTTTGCCATTTCATCATGAACAGGTTGACAAAAGAACAACGCTTTTAAATCGTGCAAATTTATTTCGAAAATAATGGTTCAGTTCGCGAAGTTTACCGCAAGCTCCGTCCATTTTATGGTCGACATAATCGTCCATCAGAGCAATTAATTCGGTTAACCATGGGTCGTTTTCGCACTACGTTTACTCTATGTGATAATACGCATCCGCAGAGACGTCGAACAGTGCGCACCGAAGAAACAATTGCCGCTGTAGAGCAAAATGTTGAAGAGGACCCGAATGAATCGATTCGCCACCGTGCACAGCAATTGGAGCTTTGTCCATCAACTTTATGGAAGATTTTGCGCAAAGATCTTGGCTTGCGACCTTACAAGATCCAGCTTGTGCAAGAATTAAAGCCGCGAGACCATGCAATGCGTCGTGATTTTGGTGTATGGGCCGAAAATGAGATTGATCTCGATGCTGATTTTCATCGCAAAATTTTGTTCAGTGATGAGGCTCATTTTTGGTTGAATGGCTACGTCAACAAGCAAAATTGCCGCATTTGGAGTGAAGAGAATCCACATGAGACCCTTGAGACGCCATTACATCCACAAAAACTGACTGTTTGGTGTGCTCTATGGGCTGGTGGAGTCATTGGGCCATACTTCTTCCGAAATAATGCTGGAGAGTCAGTTACCGTTAATGGAGACCGGTATAGAGCCATGATAACCGACTATTTTGTTCCCGAATTGGATGGCATGAATGTGGATGAGTTGTAGTTCCAACAAGACGGCGCTACATGCCACACAGCGCACGTTACAATCAATTTATTGAAGGAAACATTCGATGAGCGCATAATTTCGCGGAATGGACCTGTCAATTGGCCACCAAGATCGTGTGATTTGACACCATTGGATTATTTTCTTTGGGGATATGTGAAGTCGCTCGTCTACGCCAACAAACCAGAAACGTTAGGGGACTTGGAAGCCAACATTCGTGGCGTTATTGCCGACATACGGCCCCATATGCTCGAAAAAGTGGTTCAAAATTGGACCTGTAGAATTGGCTTTATTCGAGCCTGCCGCGGCGGCCACATGCCCGAAATCATATTTAAACATTAATGGCATAAAATTATCCTTCCAATAAAGCCAAATTGATGGACATTAAAACGATTTTCTTGTGTTTTATTTCAATTCGAAGCTCTATACCTCTAAAAAAAAACACCCTGTATTTTATCGAAACCAGCAAAAACCCAAACAAAATATCCTTTCCAAGAAAAATTACACACAGGCAGATTAGAAGGAGAAGAGCGTAAAGTGAATCAAGGTGAAAATGTTTTTCTACATCTCGCGAATCGATACAGTAACAGCGGCCGTACAGTTGCAGGAAATATTCGACTTGCATATGTTAGAAACATTCGATCCAGTAAAAAATGCATTCCTCTCGGAATGAGAAAGAAATTATTCCGATATGTTCCTTCATCTTATTTGGATTTCAATTCATTACGCAATATGACAACAACACTCCAAAGTCAACTATATTTGTTTCAGTTTCATGTAAAATATTCCATAAGATAATTTTTATCGTATGTATATCATCTTAAAACTCATTTATAACATTGATATGTTCAAAAATAAAACGAAAAAAGTGCACAGAAAAAAAAAAGAATTTTTTATTTTTCCGTATTTTTACCTTTGCCAGAACCAATGCGAAAATAGAGAAACTGAAAATAATTACCTGGCTGGTGAGTATATACGTTTAAACGCATGACCAAAAACGCAATATTTACATATAATTGCATGAAAATACATAAGGGTCCAGCTGGACCCATTGGGTACGAATGTGAATGTTAAAAAAAAAAATTTTCCTTTCATCCAGTGGGGTTCGAACCTAGACATTCCGAGTTGTTACACGCGCAGTAGCAACATACTTTTAGTTTAACGCAATATAACAATAAGAGTAGCTCAGTTGGTTAAAATGTGCGCATCTCTGAACGGTGACATATCGTAAGAGACCCAGGTTCAAATCCCGTCGGTGAAATATAAAAAACTTAAGTTTTCTTTGAAGTTTTTAAAATGCAACATAAATAAATTAAGTTCCAATTAATAAGCAGAGTAATAAGGGAATATAATAAAAAAAACCAAAAAAAAAACCCCGTTCGTTTTTTCGAGAAAATTCTGTAGTTAACCTGATACTCAGGTTAGTTTGACTTAACAATATGGGCCATCAGGTTAGAAAATTCTAAACTGAGATTTGGTAAAAATTTGGCAACATTAACCAAATTTTTTTTCTGAGTGTATAGTGTCACAGAACATTATTTGCACCTGGTCATTGAAGTTCCAATCATGAAGCGCATTTAAAACTGCCTCTGCTTAATCTTTACCAAAAGAACTCTAGTTTTGGGACAGCGAGATATTCCTTATTATCGAATAAGATCAACACAAATGTAACCGCTCTTCTTTAGAACTACTGATGTCTAAACCAGGAAGCAGTTTCTCATCCCAATGAACAGTGACAATTGACGTTGAAAAACCGTTTGTGTCGATTCTGCTCTTTGCTTTCGAATTTGTGATTGAACCTTTTAAACAGACCACTTATTAATGGGATATTCGTCTATGCTGACACCTAGCTCTTCCATGGTGGCTTGAAGAATATAGACGGAAGTTGGCACCTGTCTAAGGCCACAACTAGCTTTCCTGAAAAACAGAAACCTTTCTCCCTCTTTCCGCTGTTGATTCAGGCGGTAGAGCAGTCATTTTTGTCTCCAGCAAAAGTTCTTCGGCTGAACTGAAGAGTCTTGTGACTAAAAATCTTGTATATAGATAATTACATGCGGATAGCTTTCTTTTTTCTTCCTTCATTTTACATTGACGTTTCTTATTTCTCGGTTAATTGCTTACCAACACCAAGCAGACAGCCAGGACGTCCTGGTTCCTTCTGTTTCATTAAAATCATTTTGTTTTTCTCGGTCTACATTCTTTCGAGGGAATCAACATGTGCGATATCAAATAAATTATCTTAATCTAAGTACATATTTGAAATTTGCTCTGCTGTTTATGAATTTCATAAGACATTGTAAATACTATTCTTTTATCAATTCCCGCCAATCATGATAGAGATCAACTAGTTTTTCCACACAGTTTGGAAATGATGTTGTGGGTATTTTCACTTTTTCCAAGAAAGTAATGCACTCGCAAATTACTAAATTAGTACTTTCGCTGTCATTCAATTTTGCTGTTGAGCCTTCCCTACTAAGTAACATATATAAGTATTTATATATATTATATTTTAAATAATTCTAAAATAAAAGCTATGAAAGCTATATGAAAGTTGCATAACTAACCGAATCGAATAGAGAATGCTGATAGTACGAGTACCTTTACATTTTCAACATTTATCAATTTGAAATATCCCTAACCTGCATAAATGGTATTTTAATAATTCAATAATATACAGCTTTGCCTCTATTTCTCTAGGGCTCAATATTTCAATTAGCTAGGTACGTATCCTTTTTTTCATAAATTACTTAAAATTCAATTCACAAAACTTTCTACGCAACCATTTTGCTAATCAAATCAAAAAATAAAATATTTTCATTTGAGTAAATTTTATATGATTTTCCTCCAACAAAAACACATATCCTCTGTCCACCTAAAATTAACATACATATAAAGAAGAAGGATAATAGCATTTTTATTGTTGTGGCAAAATTATAACAGGTAGGGTAGAGAAATGTGAAAAGGTAAAAAAGACAGGATACCAAACGTAAGCAGTTTAAACCAATTCAAATACAAGCAGCTAATCACATTCATTCAATTCGTTTTGCAATTTCAACTAATTTCCATTTCAATTAACTTTTCAAATGTAATTTTTGGAATTAACGGAATGACTGCTCCTCTCTGCACAGCAGCAGCAGTTACAAAAGGAAGCTACAACTCTATACTTCAGTATGAACTAACCATCCATTCATCCACCCAGTAGCTAGTATTCAACTGAGTACTGACTGTCTGTCCAACATTTGTTGCGGCGGCCAAAGACTGACAAAAGCGTAACCAAATCATTCAACTGGCTGAACTTTGTTAAAATTTGTCGAAATGCTGGAAGCGCAACAGTCGAAATAGTCATTTAAGTCACTGACTGACTGCCTGCCAGTGTAGGCGAGTAACCCTTCTGACTCGCAAGTGCAGACATTTGCTCGTATTCTGAATATAGTCAGTTGATTACAATTGCCGGCTATGGCTATCTAATATGAATCTTAATTATTAAAATAAGTGAAATAGTTATTAACTCGTCAGTAGGTTATTATATATTGAGAATATTTTTGTTCTTTTTATAGTTTAAAAATGAAAATATTTCGTACCCTCAATTATGGCATTTCCTGATAACTGCCGCAGTTTTAAACCACACTCCGTTTTCTAACCAAAAGGTAATAATTACAAAATTTGCAATTTGCCGAAGAGCCACAAGTTTTGTTTTGAAAATCGCGGAAATTTCATTAAGAATAATATAGAACTTATGTATAGAAATATTTTTGCTGGAAGAACCATGCCTACACACTCAACCGAAAAAGTTAGTTTCCTTTATTTAAAGCCTATTTTGTTTGACGTACAACAATAGGCAATTCACTGTCCATCGTCGTCGTCTCGGGCGAGATTGTGGTGTCGCCCAATTAAAAGTATAATATTTCGCCAACAGAATTTTAGAATCATACGCTGATATGGTCAGTAAAATTGGTTATGGGGACGTCCATAAATTACGTGAGGTGTTTTTTTTTTTTGAAATTCGGACCCCCTCCCTCCCCTTGGTGAGATTTGGTGAGTTCTGTTATTAAAAATTCAAAATTTTATGATACATAAAAACTTAAGTGATTTTATCGTTAGGCAGATTGCGATTATCATAAAAATTATGTCATAAAAAATAAGAGAAACAACCTCTGCCACTTGCTGCACTTAAAAATTGCAATGCTCGAAACATGTCTTAAAAAAATTGGATCCGAAACCATTTTATTGCGTCTGCTTTTTTGCTGACTGGTTACTTAACTTACAAAAAAATAAAAATAGAGAAAACAGACGATTTCGGCGCTGTTTTTTCGAAGGCAGACGTTTTTGAACACTTAAGGTGCATATTATTATTCCAGTTCGGCGAAATAGCTGGAAACTTTAAATTTAAGACTTTTCAAAGAACAAAAAAAGATCGATTTATAGTAATTCAGAGGCAACGAAATTCAGGAAAAAAATTATAAAACTATTTATGTATATAGTTTTTTTATATATTAGCAATTACTGTTATTAAAAATGCTGCAGTGTGGACGTCTGCCATGTATAATTTCGTTAACTATACTATGCCCTTAACACATATCAGAGGCAGACGCGTTAAAATAATTTACTAGAGTTTCTTTTGCAACTTGAAAATGTATTTAAAAACTAACTTTATTCAAGTTTTGAATTGTATATACTAATTAATAAAAAAGAATATAGCACATAATTATTTTGGACGAAGCGCAAACCATAAAATTTAACTGCACATTTTAGAAAAATTGAAAGATAACATATAACCAAGTACATATATATTGGGGCAGGTCAATAAGTCTTTAGAAAAATATAGAAAAACATTTTTATTTGGGTATTTTTTTTTTTATATTTCAACATAGTTTCTATCTATCTCAATAGACTTTGACAAACGTTCGTTCAACTTTTTTAAGCCTTCAGAAAATTTGGATTGTGGTAGTTCCTCAAAATAAGCATTTGTGTGTGCGATGATCTTTTCATTTGACGTAAACCATCGTGCGCTGAGCCATTTTTTAAAATTTGGAAATAGATAGTGGTGTATCCATGTTTCATCCACAGCTTCTAGTATGCGCAGAAATTCATATGGGCTGCGACGCATGTGCTCCAAAAGAGCCTTAGAAGAGACCACGCAGTTTCGTTTATTCTCAGCTGAGAGCAAACGCGGCAGCCATCTCGCAGATATTTTTTTCATATCCAATTTATTATGCAAAATTGAAATGATGGTACTTTTTGAAACCCCTGTAGCCTCAACTAATTTGCATAATTTTATTCTTTGGTTACTTAACACGATATCGTGGATTTTTTCGATCATTTCCGGAGTACTCACGTCTACGGGACGTCCTGAAGGATGTTCGTCTGTTGTTGATGTACGGCCACGTTTAAATTCATTTATCCAATTATAAACTGTTGCAAATACATGGGCAGATGTGCCATGAACAAAATCCAACTCATCGTATATTTCTTTTGCTGTGAAGTCATTTAAATATGGCTGCAACTTTGACAGATACCTAGTGAGGAATGATACTTGCTAAAAACATACCATTTGCGATGCTATGAGCATCATCTCTTAGATTTTTTAAGAACTTATTGACCTGCCCTCGTACCATTGTATATCATTAATTGAATTTTTTTATAACTTTGGATGAAGGCAACTTTCAATATAAACTTTTCATATTATTTCTTGTATCTTTTATTATGACATTTCAAAGCTATTGTCATGACCACCTGCCCACAATATATTCCCACCATATACTATAGAGTTCGTATGCTAAGTCTTATAAAAATACCTTATATAGTTCCCGAGTAATTGCTTCGATTTTTCTTTCACCTTTTGCAACTTTAGAATTTGCCACGTCCGCATTTTAGTCAAAGCTTCAATTCTGAACCACTAAACTTTTTTGTTTGGTTTTAACCTAAGGACTTCTTCGAATCCTATTGGCTTTATCTATAAACACTGAACTTCATGGCGCAAACTTATTTCATGATAAAACAAAACATGCAGTGTACTAACTTTTTCATTTATGTGTATTGTTATTGCGGTATGAAATTACATTTAAATACAATTTTACTCAAACTTCAAACGAACTGTTAAATAAATAGACTCTGCGGTCATATTAGTTAGTTTCCAGCTGCACCTTTGCCAAGAAATTCAACTAAAAAGTCGGTAGCAACAACGTAACTACTTTGATTAGAATTCTTGTGAACTTTCGAGTTGATTAAAGTTTTGTTTCTTATGTTGTTTTTGTTGTTGTTTTAGTTGTAGTTGTTGGACTTAATTTATTGCCTTGCTTTGGTTGGCGCTATAAGAAATTTTCAAAAAAAAATTAGATAATCAAATTTATTTTAATAGAAAATAATCCATTTTTTTTTTGTTTTAGTTGTATCACTATTAATTTTTGTGTTGTATTTCGAAGAGTACATGTCCTAAAAAATCTTGAGATCAGACTATATAATTTGTTTTATATATGCGCTAATATTTTTTCATTAAAAATCATATTCTGGTGAAAAAGTCAGGACGCTGTCAGGCAAAACGCTATCATAATAAATGAGTTCAGGGAAAATGTGTAACAAAATACAAAAACTTCTACATTTTTTTTTTTTTTTTTTGTTAATCGCTAAGGACTCCTTGCATTTTTTGTATTTATGTTTTTCTAAAAAAAATAAAGGAACATCTCTCAAATAAAGATAATGTAAATGGATGTCATAGGAAAATATGATATAATCCTACATATTCACAAAGTGGTCATAAATTAACAAAATTCATAACTGTAAATGGGCGACATTAAAATTTGAAAAAAAGTCGAAAAAAATGAAAACCATATCCTTTGCATTCTAAATGAAAAAAATGCATAAAAAGAATAATAATCATGCTTAAATAATATTCATAATGTGTGTTTCATATTTCAAAAAGCGCAGCTCACCAACACGAATACACACACACTTACACTCTGGGTATAGTCGACCACACATACACACTTAATCCCACTCTGCCAAATGTACTTTTAGCAAATTATAAAAATTCAAAATAAAAACTGAAAGAAACAAAAAAATTTAATAGAAAAAATTCGCGTGGACATTTTTTTTTATTTGATTTCTTTTTCCACTAAAATTATAGAAATGGATACCACACCAATGTGTCGGATGCGCAAAAAACAAAATCGTAACAAAACGGGGACATTGGTAAAATGTCGACAGCAAAACATTGGAGAGAGGTAGAAATGTTGCAGTGCTGAAATGGGACATAAGATGTTATACATTTGGGGTGTTATTACAAAACCGGACAACTTTTGATTACATGCAGGGTTGCCAATTCCCGGCCTTCCCAAAATAAAAATAATTTCTCATTGAAATGGTAAAAAAAAAAAAATTCGTGGGCAAAAGTAAAATTTAGTTGCTGTGTGGGACAAATTTGATCTTTTTTTTGCCCATTAAAAAATATATTCTTGGCTTTTTCAGAAATTTCTCAATTTCTACCGTGCCGGACACGAAATTTCCGCCCCCTTGGCAAATATAAAGTGTAATGATTTTTTTTGTGTTCCAATTTATAGCTGATAAAATTGCAAATTATTTATATAAATTTTAATTTATTTATTTTTGGCCGATTACGATATGCTTTTATCAAAAGTTATGAAAAAAATATACTTTTATAATGAGGTTCCTCACCAAAATCTTAAAATTTGAATGTCTCAAAAAGGGCACAATAGAGGTAAATCTTGAATTTACCGATCTAAAACCACCCAGAATGCTCTTAAAATTTTGTCGATCAATGTACTCTTATTCCTCACTTTTCATACTCCGTCTGTAACAATATTGTAGCTCAATTTCAAAAAAAAGACGACAAAAGTATCACAACCTTGTTTGTTTCTTTTAAAATTCTTTATCCAATTAAGGATTAAGGTTAAGGTCCTTGAGATTGAAGACTCTATCTCATTTTGGTTGATCTACAATTCATTAATGACTCTGGTATATATTTCTGGCGCCTTTCTTCGATTAATACCTAATTAAGCCATTTTGTGATTTGATTTAAAGAATTTATTCTTAAAAGATGAGACGCACTCTCACTCTTTTGTGTGACAAAAGTTATCTTTATAATTATCCCTAAATTTACTCATCGAATACCAAAAGCTTCGCAAGCATCATTTTCAAGAAAAACGGTTATGTGAGTCATCTTTTTTTTTGTATTTTTCAAATTCCTTCATCCCGAAATCTGGACGTAAATACTGCTAAAAACACGGCCAAGTCTTCGACACCATTTTTCGGTGTTCACTGTTTTATATATCATATCATATTTATTTGGAAAATTTTTACAAATGTAACAAATACCCCAAGCTACAGCTCTGAAAATAGCGCAAATCCAATTTTTATATTCTTTTTTGTTTTAATTTTATTTTATTTTTCGTTTATTTTTGTTTCACCACATAAATTTATATAAGTTCGCGTATTTAACATAAGTAATAATAATTCATATACTTACACACATTCAGACAAATCTCTTAACTTAGCTGGAAAAAATGGCAAAATATACGTAAAGGAAACAGACAAAAAATTTAAAATAAAAATTATTATCCTTTACGCTTAATATGTGCTCAAACGGAAACCGTCATTTGCACCCATGTCGCTGTGTATTCGTGAGTTTCTCTAACTCCTCTTAACGTATGTTCCTTAGTGCACCCAGTCGGAAATTATAGCACAAGTGAAAGAAACAAAACTAAGGGCTTATCTTACCAAAATCTTATACTACTTTTTGTTAAATATTATTGTAAATAACATATGATTTGCTTAAGTTAATTTTATACTACGTTTACATATACGAGATTATCTGCTTTTACGCGATTATCGCGTTAATCTCGTTCAGATATAAGCGATTATCCATACAAAGTTAATCTCGTAAAACGCAAGATTATAAATTAATCTTGAAAACTTTGCGTGAACTACTCTGTTATATTCGATTAGTTTCACTAACACTGGAAAAGAAAGGTTGATAAAAACAAATAGATAAAAACACGGAAGTTACTTTTTTTTCTGTTAAAAATATTTGTTAAATTTTTAGAAACTATTTTTCGTAAAAATGGTTCCACTTGGACCTCAGATGAGATAGCGGTGCTCTTGCAGCTGTCACAGGAAAGGGTACCTTAGCTAATAAAAAAATGCGCATGTATAGAGCAGAAAAAGAGAGGAATACAAATAAGCAAATAAAATATTAAAATTAATCTCGTTACCAGTTAATCACACTGTGTAAACGAGTCTCGCGATTTCGCTAATCTCGTTGAGATAATGTTTATGCGTAAACGTAGTTTAAGTTTTTTTGTTCTTAAAACCTTAAGAAACGGCTTAAAGCTTTTTCGGTTTTTGAAGAAAAAATTCCGACGACCTCTTCACCCAAAAATGATTCCGATAATGCAAAATTTTAAGTCTTTGGACAGACTCTTCTCTTCTGAAAATACTTAAATTTCAGTGGAATGAGCAACACTTGGTCACTTTTGATTTTATTTCCAATTGGGTTAGTTCGCCATATGTGTCATTGTATGCAAGTGTGTACACTGAGTGTGTGCTGCTAAGTATACAAATTAGTAGATATCGTTTTCGTTTCGGTTTGCATTTTTTCCTCAACCCATTTTTTCTAGTATTTTTTTCTTTTCACTCCTTCCATCGCATTAACTTGACAGCGCACAAAATATACCGGATACGGAAGTATCGCTGGACGCCATATCAGCATAAGATTTTTGTTGCTTGCATGTGCAGTCCACGCCCAAGGTTTGCTTTCGCAATTTTTTAAGTTTTCACTTTTTGTTTTTTGTATAATTTTTCGGTCAAAATAAAAATGATAGAAATGGAAAAATAAAAAATTGAAGTCATTTTTTCATATTAAATTAATGTATTTTTCTATTTGGGTGTTTTCGTTGTTGTTATTGCTACTGCTTCTGTTGTTCTTTGTATCCTATAGCAGCAGTAACGTAATTTCTTTGGCTGATTATTATTCTACTGACCGTTACAACAACGATAATATTGGTCACCACGCCTCCACGCTAGCTGGTAAGCAGCAAGAAATATTTTAATGTTTTTTTTCTTTTTTTTTCCATTTTTTCTCATTGAATATAAAAACTGGAAAGAAATTAAATCTGGTTTTGGTTCGCGGCAGCCGCAGGACATTGTGTCGCTGCTATTAAGGACACATGTGTGAACAAATGTTTGTGTGTTGTACGAGTATGTGCATTTATGGCTTCTGATGCGGAGACATATTCGTCCTGCATAAATGATGTAATTACATTGCACGCTGTCTGTTTTTTATTCTTCTCAATTGAAATGAGAATGAGAAGTTGGCATAAATGATAGAAAGAGAGAAGGATATGGAGAGTACGGAAAGATATAAAGGGTTATTTATATCTTGCAATTGCTTTGTTCGTTGTTTTTGCCAATTAATTTATTAAAAAAAATTGTAAATTTTGCATAATTTTTGTTTTTTTGTCTTATCAAATCTTGCCATATACATATATTTCTCTTTTGGTACTGAGTAAATGCTTTTTATTAAGAAAAACACAATAATCGGCTACCTAAGGTTGAAAACAAAAAAAAAAAACGCTTATTACTTCAGCTTCGTACTTTTTATTCAAAGTGTATAAGGGGTCGTCTATTTATTACTTGAGGTACTTTTTTAAAAAATTTTGACCCTTCCTCCCCCTTGCTGAGATCTGGTCAGACCCCTCTGCTCCCCTGGTGAGACTTACTCTATAATTTTAAAATACATAATTAAATTTATTTGATGTGTTCACGTAACTATTTTGCTACTCGGCATGTAACGATTCAAAAAGTTTCAGAAAGAGTACGTAACGTACCAGAAATGTTTCATTTGAAATATTGGAAACGGAACATTACAGAAGTCTTTCTATACATTATAGTGATTCACATTCAATCAATCTGAGCTGTTTCGGAAAGGTTCCAGACTGAACATTGCCTCAGCCTTTCAAAACTGGGAAAACTTAAAAAAATAAATTCAAATAGAAAAATTTGTTATTTCATCTGCATTTGTAAAGCTATGTTTAAAATAAAGTTAAATGCATAGCTTGACATATTGATGAATTATTTCTGAAATGGAAATGGAAGATTTCTGAAACGAAAATGAAAGATGTCGGAAATGTAACTGATGCATTGTAAGATACCATATGAACGATTTCTGTATGGTTTACGAAACGCTACATGTCGAGTGGGTATGTGCTACATTTTTGCTTTGAAATAAGCGGAGAAAAATGATTATGTATTTAAAATACATTATAACGAATTTAATTAAATACATAACGTTAAAAATAAGCTAGGGCACAACCTTTCCTAATTTTTTACTATTGTCATGTTTGGAAACATTACATCTATGCCTTTTCGTAGTATAGGAAGACTGTCATTAGATGTATGTATCATAGGATTGTATTCAACAATTAAAAAAATTTGTATATTTTTCTTAAATATTAACAAAAGTAGTTTTCATGCATTAAACTTGCAATTCACTTCTTCATCTGTCCTGAACATTTGGTGAAAATAATTTTATATTTTCAAGTTTTTCTTCTCCGAGACCATGAGTCTGCATTGCCAACCATTATACAATTTTTGTTTTAAAGTCACTATTTCTGTCTTGAACACTTTTTTGATCATGTTTGATCAGACCAAAAAAATTTTTCAGCAACACTCTGATTTACATGTGGAAAGCAGCTTGTTTCAGTTAAACAAATGTAGTATTAAACACTACTCTAATATACTTATATTTGTTGATAAGCTCGCGACAACCATGGCCCCCGAGACCCCGTTGTAATTAATCGGACCGCGTAAAAAAAACTACTTTTAGTAAATGATTTGATTGGTTATAACAAAAATTTGTTTAATTTAGAATAAATAAATATTTAGTTGAGTCAAACAAATTAGGATTACAGTTTCTGACTAAGTTGATGCACAAAAATGTCATAAAAGAACTTATATGCTAAATCATTAAATTGGCAATTGCCATTGAAGTGTTAAATCAAACCTGAGCTTGTCAAAAACTTTGCTACACTTGTGAATTATTTTGAACAATAAATAAAGCACTTTACATTGAAACATTAAAAAGTGTGTTTTCGATTGCAACACAATTCAGTGAACTAACTTGCAATAAATAATAAACCCTTGTTTAAAAATGTAATTAACGTAACAATATACAAAGTTTGCCACTAAAGATTAAATCATGTTCCATCTGCATTAATAATACAGATTTACGAACTATATATGAAACAACTGGCTACTTTATTTGTACCTTAAGATCTGATCTTATGTAAAATACGCATGAATTGCATCAAACTGACATTAATGGAAATAACTCAACCAACTATACCTGAAAATATATCTCGAAATCATTAAAAATTTCTTAATGTCATCAGAAACGTAAATGTGACCGCATCTTGTCAACTTTGCAAATCATAATGGAAATTTGTTAAGTTTGAATAAAGAATTTGCTAACCATAAAAACTGTGCTTAAATGCATTAAAAACGTAACCGCTGCCACGGCTGCTAAAATGCATTGGCCAGTTGCATGCACAAAAAATATTCAAACACACGGAGCAGCCTTTGACAACTGCACTGACACACACACACATATGCTGCCTGTGGACTTAGGACGTGATTTTAATTTTTAAAACGGCTTTTAAAATAGATAAAACACGTTGTGGATAACAACAACAAGAAAAACAGCAGCAGTAGCAGCATAAAAAATTACAAATCCAGCGCAAATAGTGAGTGAAATGCGCTGCCATTGGTTACTTTAAGGATACGGCTACATTTAAATAAAAAGGACAAATCCCAGCCTCCCACTTGTAATTTTTTTAAATAAAATTTCTATTTTATTTTATTTTTTTTTCCTACTTCTCTACATCTTCTGTAAGCTGTGCATTTACATAATGAAGGATGTTGCTCCGAAGGACACATGCGATTTGGTTACAACAACTACAAAAACAGCAACAGCAATAACAAAACCAACGACAATAAAAGAAAATAAAATTCTAAAATATTGAAGCAAGCGAAAACATATAAAAATTATACCAAAAAAAAAAAAAAAAGGATAAAAAACCAGCGTAGAATTTTTTCTGTCACTGTTTCAAATATAAATATAAAAAAAGGACGAAATATAACACTCGAGCACTCAACGCGCAAGCATGCATACGCGCGCTTAGATTCGGGTGTACGTTTATTTTTCAGCACATGTATAATTAATAATGTTAATGAGTTATATTCTATTCTAGCTGCAAATATTGAAGGAGCTGACGAAAGTATAGACGCTTAAAGCTCTCACAAGAAAGCCAAAAAATTGACCACTAAAAGCTAGCGTGAGGGGTGATAACCCAATATTATTTCGAGCGTTTACCTATTTATCTGAAAATAAACGCCAACCGATGATAGATAAAACAAATGATGAGAAATAGGGTCAACATCCCTCAACAATTTGTTACTCAAAAAACTTTGAAAAAACTTTATTAAATTAACTTAAAACAACGCAACCATAAACTTTACTATAGAAAATGTCAAACTGTCTCACTGTTCGCCCACAGCACAAGGCAAACAGTGTGGTAATACAAATATGTTTTGAATGGCATAAAAAATATTAATCAGACTTAAATTCATAAGTAGTTTTATTTATATACTATTATGTATCCGGAATTTAAATAAAACAAAACCGCGTAATGTTGCGCTTGCGTGAGGATGTCAGCCGGAAATGGCCTAATTTGTGAAATAACAACTTATGGATTTTGCCCAATAATAATGCGCTATCGCATCAAGTTATAAATTCAACGAATGTCATTGACCCAGCACAATATTCATCTGATATGACCCTGTCTGACTTTGAGTCGGTTGAAGCTCTAAAAGCAAATTCGTTGAAGTGCTGAAGTTTTTTCCTCAATCAGCCGATAAAAAATGTATAGAGTACTGAAACAAAATTAACTTTGGTGAATAAATAATTTGGTTTTGTTTATTGAAATATTTCGGATGCCTTCTACATAGAATGACTTGTATTATAAATCAGCGATGGGCAAAACACGAACAATGAGCCATTTGTGGCTCTATACAACAAACACATGTGCTACGCACATTTTTAACGTTGTGATTTTTTTTTGTACGCACTATTCACGGGATTTATATTATTGTTATTGCTGCATCATTCAGAAAAAACAAAAAAGCCGAAGCGAACGAACAAGAATACTCATTGAATACAGCTTCTCTCGTTTCGTTTGATCAATGCACTTTTATTTCTACACTCATGTTATTTTTGCTTGATTCTTGGCATTGGCTTTTGGTTTCTTGCTAATCTTTTTTTTTTTCTGCTATGAAGATAAAATTTATGATGAGGTTTTTTTTTTGTTGCCCTAATTGTTGTTTTTGTTGTAAGTGCCTCTTGCTTCCAAAATTTTGCCCATCCATTTAATAAACTATTTCTATAACGTCCCGTCTTGAAATTAGTTCAGGTTTGCATCCGATTCGGATCAGATTTAACTGAGGTATGATCAGAATCGGATCAAGCTTTCAGATCCGATAATGACAATGATCTTCTCCTCTCATGTAAAATAGACTGAATCCACTCAACAGATCGGATTCACTCAACAGATCCGGTCCTAATCACAAATTGTTTTCAGAAACAAGTAAGGCCATATGACCAATTAATGATCAGGTTCGGTGAATCGAATTATTCGCATTAACGTTTTTTATCGTAAATTTATTGAACATTTTAAATATTAAATGTATCAAACATTTTAAGTTGTTATTGTATTGAACATGTTAAGAATTACAAAATTCCTTATAAAAGTTTTGATAGAAAATATTGTAAATATTACAATTTAGTTCAGGATATCGGATACGATCCTGACTTAAACAACGTTCCTGGACCGTAGTGAGATTTTTAGTAATACATTCTGATGAGAAACTGAGCAGATGACCGGATAATGAAATTCCGCAGCTGGCCGTATAGAGAATATCTGATCCGGATCTGATCATAATCCGGAATATGTACTTGAATTAATTTCTAGTCGAAATCTTAGTGTAATTTAACAATAATTTACCTTTTGTTGTTGTTGTTTTTTGGTGTTATTTAAGTAGAGTCTGAAAGGGAACTATCCAACTAAGGTTACAGTGAAAAAAAAAATCAAATATTTAGCCATGTTCGGTGATACTGGTGATAGCAAAATATCTGTTAGAAACTAACAACAAAAATCTGCGTTAAATCTTGTCGAAAGTTGCTCTAACAACTTTTTGAAATCAACTTTTTTTAATATTATTTGTATGTCCTTTTGTTTTGGCACTTAAAGGTACATCCTAAACCTTCTAAAAAAGGACATTTTTATGCGCGCTATTTTTGCATACTTTGTAGTAAAAGAAGTTGCTATTCAGTGTATGCATGCAAGTGAGTGTGTGAGTGGGCGTTGGGCAGCTTGAGGTTTGGTCATAGAATTAATGTCCTTTTAGATATACAAATAAATTTTACAAAGCAGTTGAAGACGAAAGCAAAAAAAAAAATTGCTTGTCCTTTTTTTTTTCTTCATGCTGTTGTCGAAACATAATTTTGAATAAAATTTAAATTATTAGCTGAAATAAAAGAAGCATATCCTGCGGCAAATGAGCATAATGAGTGAGTGCAGGCATTGCGTGGAAATAGCAGAGTGCTGGAAAAAGGAGTAGAATGACAGTAAATAAAGTAACGCGAAATAGATTTTCGGTATTTAGTTACTTTGCGTTTTTTTGGTTTTGAAGGAGTGGATTAAAATCACAAAAAAGTATCATGTGTGCAGGTTCTTTATTGCATTATCCTTTTTCCGCTCCTTTTTGTGAATTTTTTTTAGCTGCAAATTTTCTTTTTTTTTTTCAAGACAACAAAAAAAATGTTGCCGTATGCCCATAAAAAGGACATCTTTGCATTGGAGGCATGACAAATGCTAATGAATGATAAGATAGGTAAGAGGCGGTGGCATATTTTTTTTAATGCTCTTACCACTTTGACATTTTTGGTTTGTTTTTTTTTTTTTTTCAAAAGCCTAATATACATACGAGTACATGAATAAAATGTTAATCACATTTTTGGCATTTTCTTTTTTTTAATATTTTTGTAATAAATAATTTAATTAAATTAAATCGACCATAATTATTTGAGACATAATATTTTGTTGCAATATTTGCGTTAATAACATTGGCAAATTTCAAATACTTGTTCAATATTTATTTTATTTTTGACTAAATTTTCTCATTTATCTCACCGCTCATGTTTTTCTACAAAAGGTTGCATTTTATGCCAAACTGTCGCACGTGTTAAAACTCTGATTAGAATTAATGAAGTTCGCTTGTATTTAAAGTGTTAACCTTTTTCAAAGTTTTATACCTTGGTGGTAGATAACAGAAAAAGAAACGCTTGAAAATATATTTTATAATAATGCTTATTCAATGTTCAACTGTCGGTATGTCGCCTCCGATTCTGTTTCTCCTCTCTTACTACTGCGAAGCTCGACTGGTTTTACTTCTGCTAATTAATTAATTTATGAATTTATAATGAAAAAAGGCCAACCAGTGCCGCCAGTGCGTTCTAACAGAAAGTTTATCATTGTAGTGCAACAAAATTAAAAAAAAAAAATGGCGCCATTATAGTCGCCATTTGTAAAATGAAAATAGAGTGCGTTTGAACTTTATAATAAAAAATGGGAAAAACTTAAAACCAAATAAAAACAAAGATACCTGTTGAAAGCTGCTAATTGTAAGTTATGGAACTTTTAATTGTGTCAACAATTTAATGTTTGTTATAAAACTTGAAAATATGCAAAACAGTTTAGAAAAATAATTTTGCTACAGGTTGATGCGTTGAATTTTAATCTATTTAATTCATAAATTGTTTATTATTCACATTAAATTGCGATATTCTTTATTATAAATTTCTTAAAATGTTAAGTTCAAACATTGTCATATCTTTAGCAGATTAAAATTTAAAGTTTTCGCTTGTTAAAGTCCTCTAATCCAGGCTCGCCAAGTTCTTGTGAAATCATCCTTTGCATTATCAAACCAAATTTGGATAAGTTTACAGTATTTGTATGACATTTGTGACTTTTTGACACTCTGCTTGATAACACTGGATTGCTGTACACGAATATGTAAACCAAATTTTCACATCGTCGATTTTAGTCAACTTCGTATATTTAGTTTAGCGGCGCAAACTTTTTGGAACATATTTATCTATACAGCTGAGAAGTTTAGTTTTATCTCCTTCAAAACCTATTTTTATTTACATTGATATATATTTCTTTTTTCTCCGAAATATCGTAAATTGAAATTAATTACTCGAAGTTCACAAAATCGACAATTTTGACTAATAACATCACGGTGGGCTTTAACCAACTTTTAATAAAAGTGTGAGTTACAACAAAAACTTTAATTGGGGATTATTTGGGATGTAATTTAGAGTCGATATATTGAAAATATAAGAAATCCTTTGAGCTTTTTTTTTAATTTCATATTTACTGTTTTTTAATGATATTACATACATATGCAGAACATACATACGTATGAAATTTAAAAGTTATTCGATTTTCTTCAAATTTTGACACGTCAAAATACTTTAATAGATAGCACTACAGTCTAAATTTCAGCTTCCTAGGTGGTCGGGGTCCATATAGTGAAAATGGTTGACCAGGCCCAGAGATAGCAAACATTGAATTTGGCTATTTTCGCAAAAAATGTGTTTTTTTCGAAATTTGACCTAACAGTACTCAAGACCCCGAATATTTAGTGACTGGACTGTGAGACTGTCTTTTTAGGTTCTTTAACGTGTCAAAATTTGAGCACAATCGGATGTTTTTTAAATTTCATGCGTACATTATACATGTTTATTACTAAATAATATTACTAAGGATTTTTTTCCTTTTGATGCATTTCTACTTTGATTAACATCCCAAATAATTCCACATTCAAGTTTTTGTTGTAACTCAATTTGTCATTTAAAGTTGGTTAAAGCCCACCGTGACATACAACCCTACATATCTGAAAACTTAGACCTGATATGAAAATTTAGTTTACATATTCGTGTCCAACGACCTCGAATTAGCAAGATTTGTTTGAATGAGTTAAAAAAAAAGTTCTTGCAGACCAGTGTAATTTGTTGTGTAATTGTAAGATTTTATCAAGGTATTACATCAAAGCGCAAGTTCTTGCTCTCATTCGTATTGAAGAATCCGATAGAATTTCGAAAAATTTGTTGAAAATCAAGTTGGCGACTTAGCTAATGTACAATTTTTTTTTTAAAAGCTTGTTATTTACATTTTATCCCCCTTTTTTTATCCATTTTGGTTCGGAGAAATGGCATTTTTTTTTCGTTCTTCTCACTAAAATACGCGTGGCACTTTTTTTATAAATTTTTTGCTGATTCCGTCATTAGCTAAGTAAAGGACATAATTTTTAACAAGACTGTTTTTGATTTGTATGTTGCAGACCAATGCATTGGTCTCCATGGAGACGGAACTATCGCTGGAACCGTTTGTCATTGAAATTCAATGACTTTGAAAAATTACCAAAAAAATCAATTTTTTCGAACTTTGATCGCTTGTAACTCCATCAAATCTTATTCGTTTCTCATTAATACCAAGGCATTAGTAAATAAAAAAATACATTTTGAACGTTGTGCAACTGATGTAGTTAAAAAAAATATTGATGAAAAAATATGGCCAAATAAATGGAAAAAAGTGCAAAAAACGGGATTTTGGGGGATATCTCGAAAACGATTCTTAAGAAAGAAAAAAATAGTTGGCATTTTTGGAATTGACGACCCAAAATACATAGAAACCAGATCTTTTTTTTTTATAAACTAGTGATATAAATAACACTGGTCAACACTAGTTTTGGTGCCGAGAAGCTGCACTTTTTTTTTAACTAAGGACCTACGTGTAGTTTTCTAAATTTTGCCTTGTAAAAAAAAAGTTTATATGAAAAACAGTTTACTTTATTTAAATGAAAACTTTCTTTTTCCCAACTTTCGTGAATGAGGTGTAGTGGGACTTTAACGTTGCATCCCCCAGCAATAGTCAGCCATCATGTGGCAATCCCATCGGCCTTGGTATCTGTCCTCCATAGTCCTTAGGTCCTAGTGAAACCGCTCCCCTTGTTCTTCGCTATAGGATCCAAGATTGTCTGGGAATTGGTCAAGATGACTGTGAAGGTAGTGCACTATGATGGACATATTATATTCTAAGTTATTAAAGTGCGCTAGCATGTCATTTACAATTTCAGAGCAGTTATTTGAATTTCCGAGAAAGTTTTTAGTAACTTCAATAAACGACTTCGTTTTGAGCTGTCTATAAAGAGACGCCATTCATTTGGATAGTGTTTTGAAAGGCCCATTTCGATAATAAGGCCTTGTACATCCAAAAAGCAACAATATCATTTTCCGATTGCAAAAATGGTAGCAAGTCTTGTCTTGTTCGATAGAACGTCACTTTTGTGCCTGACGCCAAAAAGTTTTTTTTTTTAATCTAAATGCCAAAACCTCTGCATATTCTTTAGAAAGTTCAAGATCCCTTATCGAATCATTAAATTCTTCTTGAGTAAAAGGCTTTGGCTCTGTAGATGGTATTCCTTCGAAATCGCTGTTGCTACTCACTTCATTAATGACTTCTTCAAATTTTGATTCACGAATGGAACAAAATGCTGGAACATGCGCTTCCTCTGTATGTAATAAGAGTCTTCTAGCAGAATCTAAGTCTGGATAAATCATTTTTTTAATGTTTGCACCACGCAAATTAATACAGCAGAAGTAATAGTCATCGAAGTGATTTTTTTGTTCTTCCCGTTGCATATGGCACTCCGAACTTCATATGGTTTCTTTTACTACTAATACACTGTCTCAAGTGTTCATAGCACATTTTACAAACAATTTGGAGTATCCACAGTTAGTATACATCACCAATTTTCGACTTAAAGTAAGTCAAAAAGGACCTTCAGGAGAATCAAAAGCGCTCCATTGGTTTTTCTCGGAACAAAAAAAAAAAAACACGCAGATATTGTTTTTAAGGGCCCTTCTAAATTTTGAGTCGTTGTCTGGCTGAATCTATTTTTCGACCCGGTGGTCGAAATTGGTAGAATCGTTGTGGGCAGTAATAATACAATTCATCTTTAGAACTCATTTCCCTATTACCTTTAATTTCAAATAAAGTAAACACTTGAATTCATATTCTTACTTACTTTACTTGCTTGGGTAGCCATAACAACCCCTTACCGGGTTACGGCCGACCTCGAAAGCTCTCTCCAGGCGCCTCTGCTTCGCGCGCGCCTTCTCCAATCAGTCACACCAAGCGTGGATAGGGTTTCCTCGGCTTGGTCTTTCCATCGGAGGCATGGTCTTCCTCTTCGTCGTCGCCCAGCGGCTTCCGCATCAAACACCTTTTTCGCCGGAGCTTCTTCGTCCATACGCACAACATGTCCCAGCCAGCGCAGACGTTGGATAGTGATGCGCTTAGCTATGTCAATGTCAGCGTGGAGCTCGTACAGTTCGTGGTTCATTCGAATACGGTAGTCGTCGCCGACGTGAACAGGATCGAAGATTTTGCGAAGAATTTTTCTCTCAAACACCCCAAGCGTGGCTGCATCATTCTGCGACACAACCCATGCTTCTGCGCCGTAAAGTAGCACGGGTAAGATGAGCCCATAGTAACACCTATTAGCAAGAGTTAGTCTTCGCTTTATCTCCAGGCTGACATCGTTTTGAGTGTTCACGGCGGTGCCAAGATAGGTGAAATCCTTGACAACTTCGAAAGAATAGCTGTTCGCAGTAACATAGGATCCAATACGCCGCGTCTCCCTGTTTGTGGACAGCATATACTTTGTTTTGCCCTCGTTCACCGTCAAACCCACCTTCGCTGACTCTTTTTCGATAGCAGAGAGCGCAGCAGTAACATCTCGCTTACAACGTCCAATGATATCAATATCATCGGCATATGCAAGGAGCTGGACACTTTTGTAGAAAATAGTGCCATTACGATGTACACTGGCTCTTCGCTACACTCCTTCTATCACAAAGTTGAAGAGGTTGCAGGATAGTGGATCGCCCTGTCTGAAACCTCGTTCGGTATCAAATGGTTCGGAGAGGTCCCTTCCTACTCTGAGGGAGCTGGCTGTGTTGCTCAACGTCATTCTGCAAAGCCGCACCAGCTTCGCAGGTACACCGAACTCAGACATGGTGGCATACAGGCAATCCCGTATCGGGCTATCGAAAGCAGCTTTAAAATCGATAAAGAGTAGATGGGTATCGATCTGTTTTTCGTAGGTTTTTTCCAGGATTTGACGTAGTGTGAAAATCTGGTCTATGGTGGACTTACCAGGTCTAAAGCCGCACTATGTTGGCCCAATCAGTGTGTTGGCAAACGGCTTAAGTCTTTCACACAGTACAGTCGACAGAACCTTGTAAGAGATGGCAAGAAGACTGATTCCCCGGTAGTTAGCGCAGATTGTCGGGTCACCTTTCTTCAGTACAGGACAAAGGACACTGAGATTCCAATCGTCGGGCATGTTGTTCTTAAGTCGTTGGATCACAACTCGTACCGCGTCATGGCTAGGTGGTGGTACATCAACACCATCGTCGTTGATTGGTGGCATCGGGTTAATTTCTCCAAAGGCGAGATTGGTGGAGTCATCGCCAGCAAGCAGCTTGGAAAAGTGTTCCCTCCATAATCTCAGTGTACCCTGCGTATTCGTAACCAGATTTCCATACATAATTCATATTCAAGAATTCATATTTAGGATTTCTATTGCACAATTTTTTTATTGTGGTGTTAAATGGTGGTGAGTAATATTAATTTAAATAAAATATTATTAATTTAATTTAACAATGAATATCTTCAGCATAAAAAACACTTTTAGCTTTTCTCATTTTGTTGGTTTTGTTGGCAATGTTTTGGCGTTGCTTGCTTTCATTTTTGCCTGGTTAATTTTTTATATTTTTTTTTTCAACACGCGCTCAAATAAATAAACAGAGAGTTTACAACCAGTGGGCGCAGATAGGTCGAGTGGGTGGCTTAAAACTTGCACTTGTGTTTGTGAGTGCGTTTATTATTGTGGCAAAAAAGGTGCAAAACGTGAAAATCATCAGCATTTTGGTTTAGTTTCCGATGGCAAATACAAGTGAACAAAAGCAACAACAACTGCACAATTACAACAACTTGCGATAGCAACAACAACAATAATAATAACAAAAACTGTAACATGAAAAACACCTGTAAACAAAAGCAAACAAATGAAAACAAAAGGAAAAGGACAACAATACCAAACCAAAGCAAGGCAACAAACGTTGAAAATAAATGATTATGGCTTCGATGATTATGCATCGGCACGTTCACCAACGACGACAACAATGTTCAACCGATGTTCATCGAAAAATAAGCAACGCAACGCAATGAAAGCCAATAAAATACAGTGGGTAAAAAAGGTTTATGCTTTATGCCTTTGAATGCTTATGCTCTTTTCTATAGAAAAAAGTACTTCAAGGCTTAACTAAACAACCAAGCATCTAGTTTATGAAATCTAAGTTGATTTTTTTTTTGTATGTGAAATGTTGTGAAGAAAAATTTTTAAGATCTTAAAATTTAAATAGAAACAAATTCCAATTTGTATTGAAATTGAAAATGGTGAAAGTTCGAGATAATTGATGTTTTGTTTATGTTAATTTGTTGAAATACCTATAAAATAGAGACAAAGAAAATTCTCTAAGGAGATTTTGTATATGTTTGAACTAATATACCGGCATTCGGGGTAGTTCATTAGACGCGTAATTTTTTAAGTTATCCGATGCCATAAGAATTACGAATATGAATTTTTTGAGATACACCCTTTTCGCTTCTGAGGGCAGTATAGTTTTCTTCGGTTGCTCAGTGGCGTAGCTATATGCTTTTTTAGCATTTATATTTTGAACTGTTTAAATTAACTGCATTCCCTTTTCTTATTTGAAATCAGATAACAAGTTAAAATAACTACGCTTTAACTAGATTCCAAAACATACACTTTCCGAGGTCCTTGTTATTTATTTTCTTGCTGTCCTAAGGATTTTTGATTTCAAAATCAAATGGTTGTATAGCTTCTTTTAAAGACAAGTAAAAAGACAACATAATATATTTACAAGTTCCTTATTGGGGTATATACAGTGACTCACGAAATTGATCACGCTTTTGCTATGTATGCAAACTACTAATAATATCTCCGAAGAAGTTTGATATTTTTACTTAATCTTTATTTTGTTCAAACTGGCTAAAGATAAAGGAAAAGAAACCAGGGCAAAATTTGAGAAAATTTTTTTTTTAAATATAACAACAACAAAACCAAAAACATTCAGTGTGATCAATTTTGTGACTGTAAAATAAGACTTAAAACCTAATATTGATATTTTGTATAGCCGCTTCGAGCACCAATTACAGGTTTTATTCTACTAGGCATACTATCTGCAAGGTTTTAACAAGTTTCGGGAGCAATAGCATCCCATGCATTTTTCACCTTAGGCCACAATTCATCTGAAGTACCAGTTTCGCCTACTATTGATTTTTTAGTATCACCCATAGATGCTCAATTGGATTGAGGTCTGGGGATTGTGGTGGCCAACTTAAAGTTGGAATTCCAATATCCAGATGCCATTTTCGTCTCATTCTTGCTATGTGCTTTGGATCATTGTCCTGTTGAAAGACAATAACCGAAGCACTCACTTCCGAATCATCTACAATGCCAAGCAAATGACTTCGTAGAATTTCAATGTAGGACTCCGTTGTCATTCGACCTTCAATTTCGCTCAGTCTGACAACACTTTTGGTGGTCATACACCCCCACACCATTATTGAGTCAAAGTCACAAAATTGAATGTTTTTGGTTTTGTTGTTGTTATTTTTTAAGAAAAAAAAAATTTTGTCAAATTTTGCCCTGGTTTCTTTTCCTTTACCTTCAGCCAGTTTGAACAAAATAAAGATTATGTAAAAATATTAAACTCCTTCGGAGATATTAGTAGTTTGCATACATAGCAAAAGCGTGATCAATTTCGTGAGTCACTGTACATAAGAGCCATTTAGCTTATGAAGTATATAGACATGTTCCCCTTCTTGTGATCTTTGAAGAATCTCATTAAAGAATCATTCTGAGGTCTTTAAAAGACACCTTATCAAGGCTTAAAAAAAAGTTACGTGAAAAGTGTTTTGCTGAGAGACTTTAAAGATATATTAGAGACTTAATGTGCAAATTATAAACCTTTATTATATTTAATTTCATTTTTTTATGAAATTTAATTTTAACTTACGATTTGCATGCCGGTCTTGAACCGATGTTCCAAGTAACCATAGTACTGCACGCTAACCACTAGGCTATCTGTCATATATTTCATTATACGTCAAAGGCAAATATATCTTTCTCACATTTGTCTTGGTAAAAATACAAAAAATTGACAATAATGTGCCCTCGTTTTCTCGTGCAAAGACACATATGTATGAGACATGAGGTGGCATGTCTTGTGTGTCTCTTTATACTGTCCATTGTCCATAATAAAATGATTATATAAACATGATGCGGCATGTCTTTCAAGTGACTTTATTGTCTATAGTATAAAGGCACACATGAGACATGTCTCCTCAAGCCTTCGTAATTATTTTATTATGTACAGTTTAAAGACACATACGAAACATGTGTTTTTATACCGTTAATAAGAAAATGCTTATTCAGACATTAGATGGCATGTCTCGTGTGTGTCTTTATACCGTACAGTATAATGTCACATGCGAGACATACCACCTATTGCCTTTATAATCAGCCTATTATGAGCTATAAAAATACATATTAAAGACATTTTTACATCTTTCTCTATCATAGTTTTATATCTTGTTCTAGCAAGATATTATAAATCCAAAATTTCGCTATAAAAGTAAAGTGTTTTTATAATTACGATACCAAACTATTTTAAAGCCACCACTGCTTTGTAAGCTGGATTTTTGCCTTAATAACTTTCCCTTATACTACTAGGGCGTTCTGTTAATTTTATTCACTTCTCAAATGAGTTCGCTACACTGTCTTTGAATAGGGATAAACAAACTGCTGCTAACCCAGCGTATTGCGGCGCGTTGTTAGTCATCGTCGTTAGCTTAGGTTAAATCGTTGATTTACCAAACATATTTTTATTTTCTACACCTTTTTGTATTTTTCTCGGCTGTTTTTGTTCTTGTTTTGGATGTTGGTACTTTGTAACCGCCAAAGGTTATTATTTTTGCGTATCATTGGCAATGCAGCAAGCTAAACATACAATGACAACACAACAACTACAAAAATAATGGAATGACAACCCTTTTTCACACGCACGCGGTTAACCGTCGTTCAAATAACAACAAATTTTTTCAAATTGAAACAAAGTACAAAAAATTGGCTTTCCAAAGGCGCTGAGCTTAGCATATTAGAGATAAAAAGGACTATGTTGTTATTTGGTTATTTTTTTGTTGATTTCGTTTGAAAGAACATTAGATTTATGTGATGAACGAACGCATCAATAAATTGTTTCAAAGTTCTTAAAATGTTTGATTAGAAAAAGATTTTAAAAAAAAAATGTAACATTTCTTCAACTTAATTGACTTTTTTTACAAGTGATTGAATGAATTCATACTCTTAGAGGTACTTTATGCATTTGCTTTGACAAAAATATTTAACATACTTTTGGGTGAACAAAACTAATCGATTTGATCAAAAATTCTATTCTACTAAGAAAAATGAGCAAACTATTAATGCCTGTTTTTAGCACACGCCATTAACGTTAGAACAAATGTGTGTATAAGGAACCAGTAAATAGATCCTTTCAAAATACCTTGTTATACATACACGTACATACTATGTGCACTTATTATAATTTTTAATTTTTTTAAAATGCCTTAACTATGTAGTTATGAACCAGATTACATGAAATCTAGTTCCATTGCTGCGCACAATTTATGATATTGCCAGACTTTGCATGAATTGCGCTATTCTACATGTCTTTGAATTTCCTTATTAGATAACTAATAAATTCTTAGCTCGCGAAAAAAACTTATCCTTTCCACTCACGCGCAGTTCACTGATATAACGTCTAAAATATTACGTAATTATTTAGACGTCTAAATCACGAACTTATCTGTGGCACAAAAATGCCTGCATAAAAATTACACATGAGGGTTTTTAATTTAATGTTGCTCCGCCGAGTGTTTGTGTTTGTATTTGGTAAAAAAAAACATGCATACATAAGTATTACATTCCTCCCCGTCTCTGAAGTTTAGTACACTGCCCTCTCCTCTCTTTATTTTGCTTCAGAATTGTACAATAATTTAAATTTTCGTTTCATTCTTAAGTTGACAGCTCTACAAAAGTGTCTGAAAGAATGCTGGTAAACTAAGAAATTACTGGTAAAATTAAAAAAGAAAACAACTCTTAATCGTTCACTCCAAATGTCAAAACAAATAGGCGGAGAGCCCGCTGTATTAAATTCGACTGTAAAAATTACAAGAAACTAACGAACCAGGAGGAGAGTTTCATTGTTGAATCCTGTTCCAAACATGGATTGCTATCAGTTTCCTGAGACAATTTGCATTAATGAAGATAACAGCTTGATTGATGTGTCAAACGATAGAGCTTAAAGAGCCTAAATTTAATATATAGGGTTGTCTTGTTGAATCCTATCCCAAACATTTATTGCCACCCATTTAAGAAAAATTGGCATGAAAAACGGGTGGCAACCCATGCTTAAGACTGGATTCGACAAGGCAACCCTATATATACTATTAAGGCATTTAGAGCTCTATAGTTTGGCACACATTCAAGCGTAAATATAAATTATTAAAAATTGATCCAAAAAACCGGTAGCAACCTATTTTTGGGACAGGATTCAACAATGCAACCCTTTATATTAAAGGATTTGAGCAGGGAGTTGGTAAGCGAAGCAACCAGGGGATGGAGCCCCATAATTATTTAAAAAAAAAACACACATCACTCAATTTTTGTGTACTCAAAAATGCTCTGATGTCTTTTATACAAGTGCAAAATTGTCAAACATCTTGACCCAATTTTTCTCAAAAGTCAAATGAGATAGAATAAAATTAATACCAAATTCGAATTCAAAAGCGTGTACCGTGAAGTAAAGGGTGTTTAAGATATCTTTTTAAGTTTTAAATAAAAGACATAACTGTGTGAAATTATTATCTATTTATTGTTATTGAAAGTTGAAGTTCACTAATTCCGGTTAATAATGAAAAAGAATGTAAAGTGACCTCCTCTGCTAGCTCGGCAGGCTGTAAATCTATTGACGAAATATTTTAATAATGTTTTCGCATAATGATGGTTCAATTAGTGATATTTGCTCGATGATGTTGTCTTTGAGGTGTTAACACTTTGAGGCTTATCCGCATAAACTTTACTATTCAGGAAGCTCCACAAGAAGAAATCCTATGGTGTTAAATCGCATCATCTTGGTGGCCAATTCATGACTGCCCTTCGAAAAATTATTCGTTTATTAAACTTATTTTTCAAAAGATCGATTGATTCCGTTGCTGTGTGGCATGTCCTGGCATCGTCCTGTTGAAACCACATATTATGCACATCAATCAATATCTTCCAATCTTTGCGACAACAAAGTTGTTGGTTTGAGGTTTACTTGCTATGATCGACGACGAATTGATGTCCTTTGCTCTTCAGCAACTCTTGTGCTAACAGCTGCAATATTTTTACTTGAGCGTTCACTACGTTCTGCTTCTTTGATCTTGATCAAATTTATCGATAATAAATTTAATAGCACGGTTTGTCGGTGCATTTTCTCTAGCGTATTTTGAACGAAATTTTCTTTCAACTTCTGAATAACTTTCACCATATTTGAAATAAGTTTTAATAATGAAAACACATTGTTCACTCGTGTAGCGATCCATTTTAACTAACCGGAATGTATTTACTTTATACCTGAAAAAACATCGGTGTAATCTAGTGCCTGTAGTAGATTTTTTTTAAATAAAAAAGCTTTATGATAATTCTACAAATGCGTTCTATTACAGCTCTGCTTAGTGCTCCTAGAGTTTTCAAAATTAACTCATTTAGCCGCATTTTCTAGCTACTACATGGAGCACTCATTAAAAATTATGTTTATCCCGCCACGGATTTTTCAAGCTTCCATTCTGTTTTCTAAATAAATATTTTGTTTTTTGTTTTGTTTTTTTGCCTACATGTGACGCGACAATTGTTTTTGTTGTCGTTGCTGCTGCTGTTGTTGTTGTACAGAGGCTTGTTTGCTTCAAGATAAGCGTGTGAAAAATTATTAACATTTGAAATTTTAGCTTTTACTGTAGCGCTGTAACCTTTTCTTTTAATTTGTTTTACTTCTTTGTTTTGGCACTTGTTGTCTCTTTTCGGCATTTAAAAACTTGTTTTAAATATGGCAGCTCAAAGGATTTCCGGTTGCAATTTATGCTCACCTTATAGGTAAGCTTCCCACAAATAGTTGGCGTTGTAGCCGAAAATGCAGCTAATGAAATAAATTTACCCACACCCCTCGACTGTTTAGACTTTTGCACCATAACTTAGTGCCTTTGCAACTCCTTCCACTTTTTTAATTTTGTTTTTTGCTTTTTTTCTTTACAGTTCCTGCAATTTAGATGCTCATTTCTTTAGCAATAATCCACACCTGGAGCTGCGACAGTTACGTTGGCATCCGACATCGCCCACTGATTCACATTTGCTACTCTTGTTGTCCGACAACACAATTCGGTAAGTTTTGTTGCCTTAAGCGCACCCGATTTAATCCTTGCAGCTACTTAAAACGTGTGTTTATTTTCGTAAGTGGTCACTTTTTTATTTCTTTTATAATTAAGAGTTTTATACATAAGCTACTCAAGGTGTTTTGCTTTTATCCTTCCCCTATATCCTATATAAATTCAAAAGAAAAACTTTTATTGCATAGTGTTAGGGTATCCCTAACATTATTAATTTGTGTAATTTCTTACCCTTAGCGTATATGACAATTCTACATTACGCCACGTATGGCAAGTTGGTCCCATTTCACTCAAACTCGATAGCAATCTGAATACATCTCTACCAAGTGCATACGCTTTAGGTGAAACCGCTGTAGATTTTGACATAGCACCGGCCGTAAAAGTTGCAGACAACTCCGCAACTAAAGAGCTTGAAAGCAGCTCCACATCACTCAACAGCAGCAGTCGATTAAATCAAACAAAAAAAGATAAAGTTGAATGGCCAATTGTGGTGCTACGTGAAAATGGAAACATATATGTGCTCATGGCTGGAATTGATACTGATCGGTATGTTTTTAAATTCACTTTAAATAAAATTTTCAGAACTTTTCTAATATACATTTATTCCCCTCTTTATTTTTAGTCCTCGCTTACAGGGTCCACTCACCATTACACCACAAACTATGGATAACTATGGCCTGGACTCTTGTTCAATCTTGGTAATACCTTCTTTACCTCCAACATTGGTTATAGCACAATCTGATGGCAAACTGCATCATGCGCTTTTCTTGGAAACAGAAACAGCTGAAGAGGTTTTAAGAATTTTTTATATAAAAGTTTTATTTTATAAAAATCAATTTTTGCTTTTTCAGTCCTTTAATGATATTGACGCAACCCTCAACATATATCCTTCCGAATGGACTGTTCATGTTTTGGAAACTGTAGAATTGGAATTAGGTTTACCTAAGGATGATGCAGCGCGAACTTACAGCTGTCCAATACACTTAAAAAGAGATTTCATAAATGAATTACGTTATTTCGCTTATCATAACACCGGGTTACATGTTGTGACAATTAATTTTATTGGCGAGCTACAACGCTACTTGGAAAGTGAAGGTAAATAAATTGATAATAACTGAGTAACACTAATTACAATCAACCAAACAACTCTGTCTTTGTAAAACACTTAAGCAGTTAGAAATTTGGAGGTCAGCTCGGAAATAGTCTTTTGTTGTCTTTAACTTAAAAACAGAGCATGTGTCATGTAATTTTGTTATTTATTGCAAGTCTGTTTAACTTTTAAAAGTTGTCATCAATGGATTTTTAAAAAATTTAAACAAAACATTCTGAAATAGCGCAGCGCAGAGGCTGAACAAAGGTTCTATAATAATTTCGATCTCTGGCTCGTTGTTTTTTGCTGCAATATATCACTTTCCTCTCCATCTGTCACTCTGGAGGTCTGGCAATAAGCGAGTGTTTTGAGAGAGCTGTGATATTGACTAGAGGTCTGCACGGTTGCGCTTGCTGAGTGAATAGATTATTGTACATACTCGCTTTCGAATACAAAGGTTTATTGACATTCTGCGATTCATCAATAGACTTGCTCACAACAGAGCGATCACACGACATGACTTCGCTTCGTTTGTACTCTGACTCGTATTTCGCGGTCAAACTTGTTCAAGCTGAACAAAACATTTACAACACCGAACATGAGAAAAAGCAATGAATGCAGGAAATCAACTGTAATATCTATACGTCGCCGAAAGGACGACGGTAGAGTTCTTAAATATTGATTATACATAGGTCATTTAAATTGTTGTGTTTGTTAAAATTTATCGTACAAAGCAGCACGGTGCCGAATGCAATAAACTACGAGTGCTTGAACTCGTAGAACATTGGTGTTTCGATTTGTTTTGATTTGATTTGTGGGTTTCGTGCACAAGGGCTCTATGTACTCGCAATCTTGGCGAGTGGCTTGATGGTCGTTTCAAGTGCACTCGTGCAGACCTCTAATATTAATTGCTATATTGTAAAAACTTCTTGCACTACGTTCTAATATAACCCCAAACAAAATATTTTAACCTTTGGGAAGCGTCGGTCTATAAAAAGTAATACTTAGTGGATTCGGTAATAATGGCACTGATCATAGAAATTTGCGTTTTTTGTCAGGGATAGAAAATCTGAAATAATGGCGTGCTAGAGTAATTTTTCGGTTGAATTGAAATTTAGGCTTAGTTCCTGGCTCAAAGTAACTGCTTATTAGTAACCGCACTTTCACGGTCGCCTGCAGCGTTTGAACAGCTATTGAACACCTAAACCCCCAAATGAATGATTTTTCCACTTCTTGTGCCTACTCAATATTACAGATATTTTCAAAAAAGATTAGCTGGAGGACTTTTGAGTTTTTGCTTGACAGTACGACACGTCTGCTTTGCATGCCCTCTTCTGGTGAACATGGTCGTCGTGGAATTATTGATTCATCTCTTCTCATACATCGCATTTCTTTTTCTACCGTTACTGACCACACTCCTTACGTTTCAATCATTTTAATTTCGATGAATTCAATGATTTCGGTAAATTCGATAATTTCAATTTCAGAAAACTTATTGAGATGGTTTTGATATTTAGTTTTATATTCCGAAAGACATGATATATTTCATTGAACTGGTGGATTCATCAGTTACCAGAAGTGTAATTATTTCGTCTGTAATTGTAGAACCCGGCTTATCTTTAAAATAAATAAAAAATAAGTAGTACTTAACTCAATAATAATCCATAATCTGTTATAACAAGAAACGCTGCGACACGTACCAGGCCCTTGGCAGTCTTTTAGTTTTATATTTTGTAAAGATTTCGTTTGATTTCATTATGAATATTAATAATTTTCTCTTTCCAATTCTTTTTGTTTAGTCACCTCAGATGTTTCATCGCTTCAGAATCCGTCACGTGCTGAATATATTGTCTGCACAAAAATTGATACTGGTAATATTATCAATGCTGTATTAGGATTTGTGCTTCTACAAATGCCTTCTGGTATTGTGTTGCTACTCTCGAGCGGTCAAGTGATTAGCCTCAAGCTTGTTATCGATCCAAAGTTACTGGTCGAACCAAATACCACCAATGGAGATGTCAAAAATTCAACATTATCATTAGAAAAATCTTCAGAATTGGACCAACTGTTAGGTCCTTCTTTTGTAGATCATGTCAAGAATATACTTAAACGTACAGTATCGCAACCCATACTTTCGCTGGACAAATCCGCAAATCCCTCAACGCAGGAATGCTATGAGTTGCTCACACAGGCAATGGAAGTTCTACGTACGCAGTATATTAAGAAACATGAGCTGGTGCGTGCTGAATTTACAAAACGTTTAAATACCATAAAATTGCGTAAAGAGCAGCAAAAGAAGGATATTGAATATTTAGAAATGCAGCGTGAACATATTCGTGAAAATGCACATCGTCTGGCGGAACGCTTTGAAGAAATCAGCGATGAACAGGAATTGTTAACAAAAAAGTATGTTTTGCCGCGATTAAATCGATTAAATAAAATTAACTCTTATATTTTTTAAAGATGTCAAGATTTGATGCGTCAGGCCAACATTTGCCTACCCAGTAACACTATAGCTGATCAGGAGTTCGCACATGAGGTGGACAAATTGAATAAATCTACTAAAAATATGACAAATAATTTGCACAAATCACGTGAAGCCATCAATAAGCAATGGTATCATGTAAGTAAACTAAGATATGATGTATTTTTTGTTAATTGATTAGCAAAAAATATGTCTTATTTAATATGTTGTTTATTATTTTTGTGGATTCGAAACTTATTTATTCACTTTTAGATTTCCAAATATAATGAGACTGCCAATCACAAAACGTTCGAACTTCCACCAAAACAGGAAAACACTATTAAAGATATACTGATGCAAATGTAAGCTGTTTTATATATACGCATGTTATTTATTTTTTTACATACTTTTCTATGTATTTCTAGGACCGCTGAAATCGATGCTCAAATTAAAGAAGTAAAACGTATAAACAAAATTGTCAACATATAAAGTAAGAGATATCTAATCATTGGAATGTGGCTATTCCATATTTTTTATTTCTTTATTTCTTATTCCAATATCTTAAATTTTGTTTGGTATGATAATGAAATATAAATAGTAGTCAGATTTTGAACCTACTAAAAACTAAAAACAATAATTTGAGGCTCTGAATGTGCCTTGAAAATTTTAATTTATTTTAATAGTTACCCTAATTTTTCAATAGTAGCTTTTTAAGAGGAGAAACTAAGGAGGTCGGAAACTTATATAAAAAAGCGCTTTATAGTAGGGCTACCAGATGGCCTTACTACAAAAGTAGCACATTGGAATTTTGTAAATGAAAACCTTAATTTTTTTTTAATTTCATACAAATATTTTTGATGAGCAAAAAAAAAAAAAAGGTCCTCACTTCCTAACAAAAACCCACAGCAAATTAAAGCAATAATTTCAAATAACTTTGATAAGCAAAAAAAAAAAAAAAAAGGTACTACTTCCTAACAAAAAAACCCCAGGAAATTAACAAATTAAAAAAATAATTTCAAATAACTTCGATGAGCAAAAAAGAAAAAAAAAAAGTCCTCACTTCAGTTCAAATATTTTATTTTACACTGCAAACATCGAAAGTAGCAAAACCAAAAACAAAGTAGCAAAGCCCTTGCAAAAGTAGCACTTTTGCTACTTTAGTATCGCATCTGGTAGCCCTACTTTATAGGATGAACAGGAGATTCGGATATCCTAAAAAATTGTATCTCTATTATCTTCAAAAAACTGAAAATAAAGTCTAGGTTGAAAAAATTCTGTCTTAACTTGCACATGGATAGAAGCTAAATGGCCAAGTGGTTTATAGTATTTGCTCTTAAAAAACGTTCCCAGGTTACTAGACTATTGCAGCAGCAGAAGTTATAGTTGTATATTGAGAAGTATGCTGAATGGAAATGTTTGTTATAAGGAAAATATTTTAAAAATTTTCTCCGCACGAGCTATAAGACGACAAACAGACGGCTCACTTGGCTTACATAAATTCTTTTGTACTAAAGTTTAAAAGACTACGAACAAAAAGTTCCATGTGTTTAGTGAAGGGCAGAACCATTAACAAATTCAAGGCGAATAGCTTTTATATGGTTCAAGTCTTGACTAAAGTAAGGTTTAATAAACAGTGTGTTCAGTAAAAAAATTGTGATGTGCTATAAAACTTTTAAAAAATTTTCCGTAATTTTTGCTCACACGTACCTTTTTTTTTTGTATGTTCACACAGACACCCTTTTTTCCTGAGGCACCTGATTTTTTTTTGATGAAAAATCTTTATAGCTGTTAACGATTCGACAGACAAGGCCTTTTAGAGTTCTATTATTTGGTGTGATTTCGAGCTGTAATATTAAACAATTTTAATTAAAAAAAAACAAAATTGGCTGAAATTCGGGCATCGGGACGGGCTTTTGGCAAGGCAACGCTGGTTTGTTAGTTACACTAAAATGCATCAATATCTTTCCCATACATCCCATCCCGTAATCTTTTACACTCAACTTTTCTACAGCGGGCTTCTCCGCCTATTATCCCCTTGGCTCTTCAATACGGTTTTTCGTTCACCAATTAATTTTTTGCTGTTAAATTTTTTTTATTACTAAATATGGGAACTAATTATACGCTAGTCATTACGTTACTCGGACTATATTATCCATTCGCACCATCTGAAATTTTTCCAGCCTGCTTCTTAAAGACCCACACAAAACTATCCGTCAAAAAACGGAAAACGAAACTTCAAGCATATTATAGGATTTTACTTAGTTGCAGGCAAATTCGGCCAAAAAAAATAAATTTAAAGTCAGCCAAAAACATTCATTAAAATTTAAGTATTTTTTGCTTATATTCTTTACGCAGAGTATGTATATTCACTTTAATCTTTCCTTTCTAACGCATGGATCCAAGCCCGTCCGCGAAATGGGATAATTTAATCAAATTTGTAATCCGGTTACTTTTTTCATTGTATATCGTGGGTCTGAAAAAGGGCGAAATGGATTCACAAACACGCCTACCGTCCACGCAAATATCCAATATACATATTAGGGAATATCTCAGAAACTAATGTACCAAATTTCAAAATCGTTCAGATCTTAAGAAAGCGTGCATAAATCGTAGTAACAAAAACTTTTTTTATACTTGATGTTTCAAAAAAGCATAATGTTTTTAAAACGCTATATTGATGCTCTATACAATTACTACAACTGAAATAGATAAGCAACGACAAAAAAGATGCACAAATTTGAACAAGAGGCATGATACCTCCCATACAAACGAAAACATTAAAATAGAAAGTAAATTAAGGTGATGCAACCAAACTTCACACAAATATTAGGAACAGATTTTTACAGCTCAAACAAAGAGTGACAAGAGGACATGGCACCTACCGTACAAGCAAAAGCTTAAAAACGATATTCCGATTGTCTAGTTTGGTAAATGTAGTCAAATCCAATATGGTATTTTCAGTGAACCAAGCATAAAGAGTGGGCTTGTTTAGAAAAATTGACGTAGCACCTCACATATAATCAAGGAACTCAAAATATTACACTTAAGAAGCTATTTATATTAGTAAATATTACAAAACTAAGTACCACAACATCTGATCACAAACTTTCATTTAAAAAAAAATTGTGAGCCTAATTGTACGAATCATACTAGTGCGCGCCTTCAATAAAAAATTTATATTTTCCAAAGTTATGTCTGGAATTTCGATTTGAAAGCAGATACAATCTTAGGATTGATTGAATGATAACATAAAAAAATCAAATAAAAAAAGATATGTCGAAGATATTTCGAGAAACATTTTTATAAATATAAAAGTTAATGTAATATTTAACTCTAGTGGGACGGATGGTGGTACAGGTGTACCTTTGATATTTGAAATCAAATATCTCAGAATTATTTTAAGTTATAGGTCTGGTTCTTTCTGACAACTTCGGCCCATCGTTTCTACGCATTATTAAGCTATTTGTATTATTTTACCTTTTAAATGCTCCGGTTAATAATGCGTAGAAATGATGGGCCGACGTTGTCAGAAAGAACCAGACCTCTAACTTAAAAGAATTCTGAGATATTTTAATTTCAAATAACAAGGGGTACACCTGTACCACCATCCGTCCCACTAAGGTTAAAGTAAACTATTCTATTTTTTTTTTTTTAATAAACTTAAAACATTTTGAAACAAAATTAATATCAAATTTTTTCATTTTATTTCTTATGGTTTTTCAGATATTTCTTTTCAAAAATTTTCAAAAAAAAGTCAAAAAAGTGTGCAGTTATTTAAAGAATGACCGATTTTACATATTTTAAGTAATAAAATCTTATCGCTTTTCTTCGTATTTTATTAAATTTTCTTATATAATAAACAATTAAATGTCGAAAATCATGACGTTCATGTCTACGCCAGGATATAATTAGTAAAATAATTGAATTAACATATAAAAATAGTCTTAAAAGATTATCAAAAACATCACTAATATTATTATACGTATAATAATTATAATTATTGCTGTTGTTGTTGTTATTGTTGTAATCATTGCTGTTTATGTTGGTGGCAACAGTTGACTGCATACGTTGCATGCACAAAAGTGTCAATACATACACTACTTGCTGTAATTCCGTCCAATGACCACGATTTAACAATTCTGCAATAGCTTCAAATATATAATCAGTGACCAGTCAATGTTCAATCAAGGGACCCCAAAACATTTTGGATATTTTGGATTCATCCTCGGTAAGTAGGAATTGACGTCCTAAATGCATGAATTCCTTCATCGAAATTTGACCATCACCATTTTGGTCTATCACAGCAAAAGATATTGCGGCATCTTCATCGGAGAGGCCCAAACAACGAAAGAAAAGCTTGTATTGATCAAGATCAAGTGAACCAGAGTGATCGTAATCAACAGCCTATGGAGGAGTTATAAAAGAAATAGTTCGTTAAGATTAATTTTGATGAATGCGAATTACGAGCAACTTACTTTAAAAAGATATGGGAAAAATCTTCCAATACGTTTAGCCATCTTTTTATCATTTAATCGATGATGAATATCAATAAGGAACTGTTCCGCTGTAACTAGATTGTACTGGTCAATCGCACCGAATTGTTCTTCCCAAGTTTGTTTCATAACCTCCGTGAATTCAGCTGAAGTTTCGGGAGTTAAATGACCTAAGTCTGTAAAGCGTTTGGCCAAAAGATTGAAGTCATCAAATGAGACAACGCCGTCCTTGTTAACATCAAGAATTCTGTGTAAAGTACGCATTTTACGACGCCAGAATTCAGAGTCGCCCTGTAATGAAGAAACATTTATGTTTAATTATAAGCTGCAAACTATTATTATTCTGGTTAGAGCAAAACGTACCTTTTCAGTGTTCTTTTTTTCACTGTTCTTTTCGTCCATTTTTTTACGGTTGCGCTCGAACTCATCATCTGAATCTGAATCGCTATCACTTTCCTCTTCTTTAGGCTGCGATGATACTGATGCTGGTTTCTTCGAGTACTGGCGTATTGAATTAATCAGTGCATTGGCTGCATTGGTGTCTTCCAAAATGTTACGGCGGGTATGTTGAGTCAGAGTTATTGTTGGTGTTGTTGAAGCATTACGTTGGGGTGCAACGGCAGAACGCTGAAATAAAGAAAACGCCAAAAGAATTATTAACAAGGAATGAATTCTCCTTTGTTTTGTAAAGAAAAAGAATAAATAAATAAAATTAAAAAAAGTTGATAATAAAACACATGTCAACAACGCAAGTATTTTGTTCAAAAATATTTCCGCGACGTTAATCATTTAATCCTTTTATGTTTCTTTTTTGAAAACAATGATATGTACTTAAATTTTCAAGCTTTGTCTTTTGTATGATCTTATGTAGAGATGAGCGCGTGAATGATTTTTGATTCACTATTATGTACGCGCTCACGAAAAGTTACTATTAAAATTATTTATTAAAGAAAAATTCTTTGTGTACCTAAATTAATATACAAATTCAATAAGAATTGCAATTATTTTATAATTAAAATGTTCCTAGGACAATTATATTTAATTAAAATAAAACTAAATTAATTGTAAGTATTACACAGTCAATTTCCGGCAATCACGCGCGTTAATTGCAAATCGCACATGCTACTTGACTCAAGTTGGATTTATTGACAAACACAATAGGGTCCCATATTCCACATTACGTCGAAATGATATCTTAATTTTATTCTAATCAAAACAATAACATTAAATACATATGCAATTGAAATATTACCAAAATTGTTCTTATCTATTGGGAAGTAAAAAGATTACAAGAAATCACATCATAACAGACCAATGAATTTTTAAATTGGGCTTTTTTCTCAAAACTAAATAAATAGCGATACTAAAATCAACTAAATACATAATAAATCTCATTTATAATAAAAAAATTAAATTAGGAGGCGGAGAACCCGCTGCAGAAAAGTCTAGTGTACAATATTACAGGATGGGATGTACGGGAAACATAGTGAGCCATTTTTGGTGAAACTAACGAACCAGGGTTGTCTTGCCAAGGCCTGTCTCGATGCCCAAATGTTAGCCAACTTATGCCTCAAAATATATGTCAAATGATAAAACTAGAAGAGGATCAAATATAACATAGAAGGTTGCATTGTTGAATCCTGTCCGAAACTCGGGTTGCTACCGGTTTGCTGAGCCAATTTTCATTGCTGAAGATAACAGATAGATATCAAAGATAAAGCTCAAAGAGCCTAAATAGACTATATAGGGTTGCCTGGTCGAATCCTGTCCTAAGCATGTATTGCCACCCATTTAAGAAAAGTTGGCCCTAAAAAGATATCCATTTTTAAGACCGGATTCGACAAGGCAACCCTGTATATCCTATAAAGGCTCTTCAAGCTCTATCGTTTGGTACATGTTTCAAGCATTAATATATATTATTAAAAATTGACCCAGCAAACCGGCAACAAACCATGCTTGGTAGAGGATTCAACAATGCAAGGCTGAATATTATACTCAAGCCTCTTCGAGTTCCATCATTTGACATATATTTTGAGGTGTAATATTATATAGTTTTAATAAAAACACCAAATTTGCTAAAATTCAGACATTTTCGGGCATCGGGACAGGCTTTGGAAGGCAACCCTGGTTCCTTAGTTTTACCAAAATTGCTCATTATCTTTCCCGTAGACCCCATCCTGTAATCTTATACATTCGACTTTTATACAGTGGGCTCTTGGGCTATAGGAATATCCAAATTTGTATTAAAACAATAATATTCTCTTCAATGCCTCATCAAAACAACACCGTTCATTTATGTTTTCAGGTTTGCTCTAGTTTTAATACACTATATAAAACTCTAGTATTAATATTGAAGATAATACAATTTCACAAATATATCGCTTCGTGGAAAGATAATAATATCTTATACGGGTTGAAGTTCAAAAAGATTACTTATTCGCATGTGATTTTTTGCATCTTTGACGCGATCAAGAGTATCGTTAGGATTTCTATTTTTTATTTTATATTTGTTCTATTTATTCACCTACTTAATTAATTAATTATGATTATGATATTTTTTTGCTTTTTGTCCAAATTTGTGATGGTTTGATAATGCGGTTGACGTGGATTGTCCCATTTTTATGTACAGATATGAAACATAATATGCAATCTTAACCAAAACAAGTTTAGTCAAGGCCATGACTTTATCAAAATAAACTGCTTTACAGTTCAAAAGGTAAGTGATTCGCTTAGCTTAATTCGGAAACATGTTTGTTTACCAAATAAAAAACCTGTACATATTCACACATACTCACTAATATTAATAAGTACGCCATATTAAGATAGTCACTCAAAAAAAGGGCTTGTTTCGTATAAGCAAAATATACTTTTGTTTATAAGAACGAATATGTTACGTGACTTTAATGTTGCTAAGAGATCTGTTTGTTTCAAACAATAGATAGCTTGAGCAGTGATCTTAATTCTTGCGAGACATGCTTAGTATTCTGATAAGAGAATTTTTCGATTTATTTTTTTTAATTATTAATTAAAACTTCTTTGAAATAAATAACAAACAAAATGTAAAAAATTTAAATACACAACTGATATGATTTCGTGCAAAAAATGTTTGTTTTGATTTTGAAGTATTTTTAATTAAAAAAGTTTTAATTGTGATAAGCAACTATGTATTATAATTTTCTATATTTTCTCTAAACATAGAACTTTTACACATGGGACAAAACGCGTCAGGCGGATCTGAGCTCTCTTTAAAAATGTGTGCTTTAAGCAAAATTTGTTTGCTCAAATGAGAGTTTAAGACCAAAGCTTTCAAAAAACTACTTTGGGACTATGAGATTATACACTTTTTTTGGGGTCATTAAGCTTAACTTAAATTCAAAATAGTATGAAAAATATTTCAAAAATTATAATTTCCCAGCCAGTCAAAGTAGAATCCCCCTTATAAGGTTATGCTAACGTGAATACGTTACGTACGTAAAATACGCGACAAGCTCTTGTGGAAACTTCTTTTTTTCTAAATATTTTTTGGGAACTTATTCGATAATGTGATAAACGTGTTCGCTTGAATTTGAATTTTATTTAATTAACTTTTAACAAAAAGTAAAGTAAATAAATATAGAGAAAAACCAGTCTTTAAATGATAAATATCTGACCAAGCAAAAGAAAGAAAGCAAATAAAAATAATAAGAAAAAGTAAAAACTTGTTATGCTCTTTTTTTTTCAAATAAAAAAAAAAAGAGCGACAGACCATGAAATAAAAAAAAAATAATTTTATGCGCCACGTTTAAAAAAATAAAAATAAAAAATCGCGCAACAGGTCACTGATAAACAAAATGCTCTTGCTGTTGCTTACTTCTATGTACAGAAGACATACCATATAGAACAAAAAGTCACTATCTACATTTTCATGTTTTCGAGTTATATGGTTTTTATCATACATTTTATCATTAAAAATTTTAATATGACCGAAAAAAATCTTTTGAATAAAACAAGTTCTTTGTTATTAACTGTTAAAGTGCATACAAAAATCATTGAAAATATGAAAATATAAATGGTGACTTTTTGTTCTACTTAGATGATTAAGATGGTAGGCTTACATTTAGAACCATTTAACAAATGTGTTGCAAACAAAGCTTTTTAATATTATTGCAAAATAATAATCAAAATATTATTAAAAAATTAATTCCGGAAATCATCTCTTCTGAAGCTTATGAAAAACGGCTCGGGATGTCATGAACTACTTTTAATGCCACAAACTCAAATTATTTTTAGCAAATCGTTTCTACAAAATGTTCACAAATGCCTTAAGAGATTTTCAATTTAAAGCAATTCTATTTACAGATATATTTCTGAAGAAAGTGGTTTCCGAGCCCAATACGTGGGCATGAAATTTCTCGAGCGATTTTTTTCCACAACATACGTTAATTTAAACAAAAATCAAAGCTGATGTCCAATCTTTCTATTAATATCTTATAAATAATGAAATTTTTATTTCGGAAATATCATTATATTGTAGCGAAATTTGGTTTATGCTAGAAAACTCTTGAAATAAATACCAACGAAAGAAAACTAAACGATACTAGCTAGCATAAACATACTAGCACCATCTAGCGGCAAAATAATAAACTTAACAGACTATAAATAAAAAGTCAACAACCGAGAGAAATTATCGCCGTCGTACAACGTACAACGCCATCTAACATCTAGCATAATAGCTAGCTCAACGTCAGTGCGCCATGCGCACCATTCACCATTGTGGTGAATTGTGGATAGTAGTAGAATGCACGCTACAAAGTAGCACTGGTGGGTTGTAGAAAATGGTAGAATATACGCCACTTAGAAGGTACTGGATTATTCGAGAGAGTGATGACTGCAGTATAAAAAGGGTTGTCATCTGAGCTGAACACACAGTAGAATTAAACCAGCGAAGCAGTAAGCAATAAAGTGAATACAGTGTGATCCGTAGTAGAACAAAACAGTTTTCTATACAGTGTTAAATTAATATTAGAATTTGAACGTTAATAAAATAAACCATTTTATAACTAAATAAGTTTGTGTGTTTTTAATTGTTACACAATCCAGTGATCGAACTCAGAAAAGTGTGAGAGATCGAAATTATCGTCAAAGGGACAGAAATTTCGTAACAATTGGTGTCAGAAGTGGGATTGTGTAAAAAGAATTAACAATCAATTAAATAAAAATGGTTAAGTTTGACGAACTAAAAGTGGATCAACTGAAGAAGGAGTTGCAGCAGCTGAGTCTGCAATCTACTGGCGGAAAGGCGGAGTTACAGAAATGCTTACGGCAGGCTCTTGAGGCTCAAGGTGTAAACCTGGAAGAGCATGAATTTTATAGTGATGTATCAGAATCAGCAGCGAAAGTGGAAGAAGCTTCTGGACCGGCGGCAAGTGGTGTAGATATGTCAAAGTTCGAGAAAATGTTAATGGCGATGACGCAGACAATAAATCTACAGATGAATAGCAATATCCAGGCCTTTCAGAAAGAAATTGTTCAGAGCTTAAGTCAGCACGCGCTGCAGATCCAGGCGGTTTGGGAAGAAATTGATCAGAGCTTAAGTCAGAACGTGACGCAGATCCACGCAGTGAATCAAAGCACTGAGGCTGTTCGAACGGAGGTGCACAAAATGGAAGAAGTTCAAAATAATTTTAAAGACGTTAATAAAAGGATTCAACAGTTGGAAATAAGCGAACCAACCACTCAAGTGATAAGAGAAATCAGCGCAGAGAGGCTTAAGGCACCCTCGTACGATGGAACAACGCCATTTAGTGTTTTCAAGCTCCAGTTCGAAACAACATCTGGTCACAACCGTTGGGATAACGAAAGCGCAGCTGCAGCGCTAATTGTGGCATTAAAAGGCGCAGCTGCAGAAGTATTGCAAACGGTTCCAGTGGCGGAGCAGAAAAATTACAAGGCGGTGATGGATGCCTTACAGCGAAAATATGGCAGTGACCACATGAAGCAAATTCACAGATTGGAGTTGAAAAGTCGTATCCAGAAATCTGGTGAGTCCTTGCAGGAGTATGCTGCGGATATTGAGCGATTGGCACACCTTTCCTATCCTGACGAGTTAAGTGTCGTAGCTGAAAAATTCAAAATAGAGGCGTTTATTAACGGCATACGTGACTTAGATACAAAACGTGAAACAATGCGGAGCCCGAAGACAACATTTAACGAAACAGTAATGGTTGCCCTCACTGAAGAGATGATTGCGTTGACATGCCGCCCATCAATGAAAACTCGTCGGATAGAGGTGGAGGCTGAAAAGAAAAATTCATCGTTCGCCAGCGGTAGCTTCAGCAGAAAATGCTACAACTGTGGTAAGCAGGGACACATGGCACGTGACTGCAAATCACGATCTGCATCACGTTCACTAAGAAGAAAAATTGAAAATCGGAAGGAGGTGGATTCTGAAAAGAAAAGTTCATCGTTCGCCAGCAGTAGTTTCAGCGGAAAATGCTACAACTGTGGTAAGCACGGACACATGGCACGTGACTGCGAATCACGTCGTAAACGATCTGCATCACATTCACCAAAAAGAAGAATTGAAAATAGGGTGGACGATGGCGAAAATGGTAGCGGGCAGCAGGCGCGTACGTGGAATCAGGGTTCGATTCCGGAGAGGGAGCCTGAGAAACGACTACCACATCGCAAAGAAAGCCAGCATGAAAATGCGGATGCATTTTTCCGTCGCCTATGTAAAATTGAATGTTCACGAACGGAAAATAAAGCTGGAACAATTGATGTGCGCCGTTTGAACGTTTTGCCTGAAGAGGAGGTAAGATGGGAGCAGCGCAGTGATCGGGATCGTGGTGATCGTGAACGAGAGCGTGAAATGGAACGCGAACGAGAGCGGGAGAGAGAACGTGAAAGAGATCGCGAGCGTGATCGCGAACGGCGTGAAGAACGCGACAGAGAACGAAAGCGGGAACGTGAAAGAGAACGTGAACGAGAGGAGGTTAGAGAGCGCGCTGAAAGAGATAAAGTTGAAAAGAAGGATCCAGAACGGCCTGATAAAGATCGTGAGCGCAGAAGAAGAGAAAGGGAACGCGAACATGAGAATGAGCGAGAACGAGAGCAGTCACGCCGAGAACGTTCTCCAAGTCGGGAGAAGTCTTCTAGACGTCGTTCTAAATCGCGTAAAAAGGAACGGGAGAAAGAGCGTGATAAAGATCGCGACAAGATGAAAGCTCGGTGTGACCTGCGAGCAAATACTGAAAGGTTCAAGAAAGGTCAACTAGTGCTGCTACATAACCCACAACGAAAACGAGGCTTGTCTCCTAAGTTTCGGACTCACTGGGATGGACCTTACCGGATCGTCACAAGGATTAATGATGTTGTGTATCGAATCCGAAAATACCCCGGGAACAAAAATAAATTTAAGGTAGTCCACATCGAAAGGCTGGCACCTTATACTAGGGACGGAGAGACTCTTGTTCGGGACGAACAAGTTTAAGCGGAGGGCAGTGTAGCGAAATTTGGTTTATGCTAGAAAACTCTTGAAATAAATACCAACGAAAGAAAACTAAACGATACTAGCTAGCATAAACATACTAGCACCATCTAGCGGCAAAATAATAAACTTAACAGACTATAAATAAAAAGTCAACAACCGAGAGAAATTATCGCCGTCGTACAACGTACAACGCCATCTAACATCTAGCATAATAGCTAGCTCAACGTCAGTGCGCCATGCGCACCATTCACCATTGTGGTGAATTGTGGATAGTAGTAGAATGCACGCTACAAAGTAGCACTGGTGGGTTGTAGAAAATGGTAGAATATACGCCACTTAGAAGGTACTGGATTATTCGAGAGAGTGATGACTGCAGTATAAAAAGGGTTGTCATCTGAGCTGAACACACAGTAGAATTAAACCAGCGAAGCAGTAAGCAATAAAGTGAATACAGTGTGATCCGTAGTAGAACAAAACAGTTTTCTATACAGTGTTAAATTAATATTAGAATTTGAACGTTAATAAAATAAACCATTTTATAACTAAATAAGTTTGTGTGTTTTTAATTGTTACACAATCCAGTGATCGAACTCAGAAAAGTGTGAGAGATCGAAATTATCGTCAAAGGGACAGAAATTTCGTAACAATATGTATGTAGCTCGAAAACTATTCGAGTAAGCTTACTTGCAACTCTTGATAATTGTTTGAATTAGATACTTTTGGCTTCTCCATAAAATGCACATAAATGGGCTGAGTTTCTAAACGTCAACAAACAAAGCAGCGTTACGGTTAGCATGGACGAACGTGTCTATGTGGGGCTTTCAATCCACCACTATAAGCTACGGTTAGCATGCTGTTTCGAAACAAAGCAGCACTGCAATTAAGTTGCATTGTTCAAACACACTGTCGTAATATTGACGATAAGGAACAACAGTTTGCAAAGCATCACTACAAACAATGGCAAAGGCAGTAGCAAAAAAGATTTTAAGTAGTTTTAAGCACTTTTGAGCTTATTATTTACAAATGTTTTGATAATATATCATTAAAATACAGAAACGAAAATTTTTTTCTGTTTACTTCCGCCATTGTCAAATTAGCGAATCAGCTGTGCATCACAAAAGCATCATCAAAACTAGTGAAGTGCAGTTTGCTTTTTTCTGCGCATCATAAACAATCGATTGACGTTTAGGGACACATGGCATGGTAACATTATTAAGGTTTACGTTTAAGAAAGCGTCACTTTAGCACTCAGTCGTATAACTGTTGTTGTTTGTATGCGCAGGCCCTAACTGTGTATGCATTAAAATATTTTTGTTTTGAAAAAGTTGGCTCAAAAACATTTCTTTTATTTCTGAATAACACACTGATTTGAACTTAGTTAACAAAAAGTGTTTTGAGACTGTTTTGTCTCAATGAGTTACTGCATAATTATTATGTATTAGAGTTGAAATTATCAGCTGTTTGTCTCTCTCATTTTATCACTCGCTCTTGACTGTGTATGTACTTCTTGATTCCGTATTCCAACTACATATTTAAATCAAAATTGCACAACAACAACAAAAAATTTAAGAAGAGTCACTAAAAAACTTTTAAAACTTATTATCCAAATTCTTTAATAAAAATCAAATTTTGATTGCTTTTCTTTGATATAACTGAATGAAATAGGAATAGTTCGAAGTACATAGGATCTCTTTATGAGAATATCCATGGCAAAAGTGATCCTGAGAGAGCCAAATATATAAATTCGACACAATCGGGTTACTACAACTATCGTCGTTGAGTCCAAAAATCGGTGTTAAACAAAATAGCGTGCAGATGATGATGCTCGATGTGAGAAAATGCAATGAAAAGAACATTTCCGAACTTAATTTTACAAAAATACAGTTAAATTCAATTTTTTCTCTTTTATCAAATGAACAAAAATAATACGAAGAGACACGTATCCAGACACACTTAGAACACGGCGTTGCTTGGGAAAAAAAAGCTATTAATTTCACTGCCTCACTCTACTGTAAATCTGAACGCAATTTATTTTATTTTATTCGAAATAATATATCTTTAAATTAAGATAAAAAAAACGCGATTTTCTTTGGCTAAACTTACATTTATATCAATGTTCACAAAACCATTTAGTATGGTCACCGCTCCAACAACATTACGATCAAGAATTTCTCTTGATGTTCTCAACAAACCACGGCTTACAATTGAAAAAACCATATTTGCTCAAGAAAGAATTTTTCAGTTTAATGTTTATAGAAATAATTTTGTAAAGCTTAGGCAAACCGCGCAAAAGCACTTTGTTTTATAAATTAATAACTGTTTTTTAAGTTTAATTTGAGCTCAATTAATAGACTGTACAAGGAGTTATTCACACAAAATTTAGGAAATATATATGTATATTTTTTTTTCTCTTTAATATCAATTTTTACGTAGCTTTGTAAAATAACTCAACCGTTTGCTTTAACGTTCGAACACGATTTAATCGTGCAGCATATACAAACTCATGGTACAAGCTAAAGACCAAAATACAAAACAAAAAATACAACTCCGGATTGAGCGTTTATTCGTTACGACGATAAAAGAAGCAACAAGAAAAAATGATGGAAACCCAGAAGAGACACATGGCAGGCAGCAAAATACAAAGTATATTCGAGTCGTATGTATAGTATATACAAAGGGATCAGTCAGAAAACAGCAACAAAGGTACTACACACATATGTACATGCATATGTATGTAGATATGTACTACACTGTAAAAAAGGTACAATGGCGTTTATACAAGGTGGTGCAAAATACGTGAGATTAAGCGGCTGTAAAGAGCTGGCATCAGAATGTTTACGACCTCTCGTGCAGTGTGGTCGGTTTCACTGTTCTAATAGAACCACATGTTCTCCAAACCCACAAAAGCAATGTTACTCTCAAAAAATTATGGACCTACCTAATTACCTTTTCTCCATAAACGCGGTACCAAACAATGCCTTTAAGAGGATGTACATACATTAAGTCGGGTCGAAGAAATAAGTTGGGAAAAACCATCCACCAAAGCACTTTGTGGGCAATGTTTTTAAGGATTTAAATTTTACAAGAAAAACAATTGCATTAAGGGGAGTACGAATCTGTGAAACTGGGCCTTACTAGTAAAACATGACTTCGGATATAAAACATACGTGAAGAAAAATGCCGTAATAATTAAGCCCTTTACAACGATATTCATTTTAAACATTGGAAATCATCTGCCGAAGTATCGAAAAAATACCAATTTGGCTATTTTTAGAGTGGTCAAAAAAATATGTTTGCGGCTGGTTTTTCAAAAAAAATATATTTTTTTGTATGGAGACCGACCCGGTCTAATGTACATTACACTCGCATTTTCAACGCCCCATAAGCGTTAGTTTTATTTATTCACGTATCTGCATAGGTGTAAATACTCCACGTCGCTCATAATGATTTTCAATGGAAAATTATGCTTATCGCAGTCGAGGTTGTAAAAGCTTGAATGTAATTAACGTGCAATTAATAGCTGATACAATTTGTATGGGAACATCTCCAAATCTTTGCAAATTTCGCGTAATTGCGTGGCCCGTCGTCAGATTGATGTTAGAAAACCCTTATCTACAACCAAAGTAGCGATATTTTCAAGCGATCAGTTGCTCCGTGACCACACACGTCTGTAATTGTCCCGTTTTAAGCCGAGTATACAGGCGAGCAGCTAAACTTAGTATTATTTTCCCAATTAGTGCAAATTGGCCTATGCTTATCTGCGTACACAAAGAAAACGATTTGTTTGCATATAACAAATTATATTTGATATTGAGCAATTAAATATTTGATTGAGGTACACATAACATGCTTCAACCAATACGTAGGTTGCTATTTATATTTCGGGATCGGGCAATACTAATGTCAAATTCAGCAATCTGACACTTCCATTGGAAAGTTTGACATTTTATAGCCTAAACGTACTCAGAACGTTTTGACGTATCATTGCAATTGGTATTGTTTACATTCATTTGAAAATTGTGCTTCAGTAAAAAAATGGAATTAAATCGTGAACATTTTCGTACTATTATTTATCACAACTTTAGGCGTAAATTATCACAACAAGAGTGCGTCGATGGATTAAATACTTTGTATGGTGACGAAGCACCATCGAGGACTACTGTGTTTCGGTGGTACTCAGAATTTAATCGTGGCCGTAGTTCGCTCAGTGATGAATATCGTGAAGGTCGCCCAAAATCAGTGGTTGTGGCAGAAAAGATCGATGCTGTGAAAAATCTAATAATGATAGACCGTCATGTGACATACCGTGAGATAGAGGCAACATTGGGCATTAGTATGACTAGCATCAACAAGATTTTGCATGAACATTTGGCCGTAAAAAAAATCTGTTCACGTTGGATTCCACATAATTTAACAATTTGTAAAAATAAGAGCCACTTTTGATAAGGCGATGACTTTTGCGCCACCTTGTATATATATGTATGCACATTTATTTACAAGTAAAAGACAAAAACAAACTATAAAAATTAACAACAACAATAACATGAATTGTTATCAAAATTTGGGTCGCATTTACACACATACACACCCAAGTACCTAAATATTTAGACGCATAAATTAAAACAGAATTAAAAACATTTTTTTGACAAGGTCTGATCAAAAGAACATTTACTCAATTTATTTTCACTTTAATGCGATGATCGGAAAATGTTGCTTTTGTGTAATGTAGTAGATCTCGTTTTCGATGGTTAGTTACGTAGGAAGTCTCATCAAATCACATCGATTTGAAATAAAACTTTTTTGACTTGACTGGAATAACCCCCCTTAAGAGCTACTTCAGAATCTACCCTTGAAAAATAAAATTGTGACTTGGAAAGGGGATAAATGCTAACAGCCTTAATGTTTGCATGTACTACATACTTTTAAATATTAAATGATGTGAAGTAGAAGTATTCCGTTCGGAAGTCTTGAAGAATCCATGTGAAAAGATCTGTCATATAAACCAGTCATTAAGTGGAGACTGTGGATATTAATTATCTGCGGTACCTCACATGCGTTTCACCCTAGAATGCATGTAACTTGCTAATTGCAGTAATGCAATATTTTGCTTATACCAATAATGATTTTATTATATACACAATGGTTTAATGACCGGCATTGGTGTCGTGCAGTATTTGCAACTATCGCAGACAGCACTAAATACTGTATGCGTGTATATGCAAGCCGGCTGAGTGCAGTACTGGATTTTGTTTTTTGGAGACTACGTGCGAATGCGCTCATAGCAAATGCGGAAGATTTCACTTAGCGCATGGTAGCAATAATCCAATTTGAAGTTGAAGAATAATTGCATGTGTCATGTTCAAGTAGCATAGAGATAGTCAATATTGAGATGACAAGAGCATTACATAGCATTTGTATATAATATGATGATAGTTTATTTAATCTCAATTAAATATAAGCAAATTTAACCTACTTACTTAGGAAATATTGTTTGGTTTGACAAATTTTAGCAACTTTGAAATTTAAAAATAAAAACTGGTAAAAAGGTTTCGTTTCTAACGTTCACTCTCAATAATCCCTTACAAAAAAAGAACTATTGAAAATAAGATTTTGTTAGTGATCCGATTAGTTGTCATTAGTGATAACATACAACACTTATTGGCAACTGATTAATGTCTATGTCGTAACTGCTGTTTGTTTATTTTAAAAATATTTTTGCATCATTGTAGTCATTATTATTACCGTAGTAATAATTATTATTATAATTGTTGAAAGAAAAAATATACTAATGCACTTTGCCATAGGAAATGCTTTCAATAACCGAGAAAGTATAGAAATTCAAAATCAAAGTTTTTGAGTCCTGTTTCGATTAGGCTCTCATTTTCTTTACGAGATCCTATCCGTTTCAATTCGTCTACACAATGCTCTGAATAACTACCAAAGCTTTGCCATAGCGTGAAGAAGAAATCTACTACTCTCTCTCATTGTAATTTTTAGTGTTTCCCAATGAAGCGTTGTTAATAAAATACCAAAATCAATAGCAAATTACAATGAGAGAGAGTAGTATATTTTTTTTCTCCTCGCTTTAGTAGTTAATCAATGCAATGCTTGAAAAAATAGGAAATCTTTCCACACTTTTATCTCAGCTTTTGGCTAACCGATCTCAAAGCTGATAGATCTCAGGTCTGACTTTCGAAGAAAAAACTATAGTTACTAGTGACATACGGCTAAAAAAAAAAACAATAGTGTCGCGTTTTGCGTTTCATTATACACACCGAATTTGAAGTCACACCCCCGCTTAAGAAGCTTAATTTAAAAAGAATCAACTTCAACCAACTTCGTATTGGTAAAAATCTGCGATTCAACAAGATGAGATATGGAGAAACTTTGGTGTCTGAAATGTTCAAATTCGCATCTTTCTTTTTTTCAATTTATATCCTATATTTGATATCTTTTTTGTGGTTTGTATACATTTGATAAAGGAGCATTTTAGGAGCAACGTTCAAATCGAGAATAAATAAAACTAAAAATCCTACTTCAATTTAGGGGAATGAAGGGAAGGGTTAATCTACACCCTGACCCTTTTAAGGATTGAGAACTATTTAGTTTTGCCTGTCAATGTGCATTCAATCAAAATTCAAACAAAAAGTAGAAAGAAAAAATGTTTGGCAATTTTTTTTTTTTAAATTCTAAGTTGCTATATAGTGGATTTAACTCTATCGGATTATCCCTCATCATAAGCTTGTAAAGGTGTTATCTTTGGCCTCGCCAAAAATTCAATACACCACGTCAACAGTAAAAGTGCGGGTAAGTCTTAGATGTTTATTAAATAAGTATTATTTCTACCACACTACATTCTGGCTCGTAATTCGTAAATCTGTAATTTAATTTTTCAGCATTAAATTTTTTCAAGTATTTCTTTCATGAAATCTGAAAGGTTGATAGATTTTACTGTTACATTTTTCTTTATTTCTTATAATTTAGACTTTAATTTGTATGTATTGTTACTTTTGATTTTAATATACAATTGTTAAATATGATTTAATTCTTAATAAAAGAAATAAAGTTTGTTGCTGTTGTTAAGTCTTTTATTAAAATGATATTTTTATAAAGTTGTTCTTTCAATATCTGTTATACACTGTGTTCAGGAAGACCGAACAGGTTTGCCAAAAATGAAGACACCAGGAACTGCCTGAAAACTGTTCCTTGGCATCACTAGTAACCGAAAACACTTATTAGCTTACATTTTTTTTAATGAAATACATGTTTTTGTATCTTTCAATGTAATACAAATTCAGAAAATCGTATCTTTTGAAAAGTAGTACAATAAACTACTGATGGATTTCAAACATACTGATGATAATCAACTCTTGAAAGGCTTTGCAATTAAATATGTGATTTTGCATTAAAATTACACCTTCCGTTCTATAGAAAGCTGCACAAAACTATTGCAAGATTTTAGAACTTTAAGGTTTTTAGTTCTCTTTCTCAACTTATTTACAATAAAATGACGTGTTTCTCATTCAAATCGGCTTATTAGTTGCCGGCTAAAAGGATATGGTGGGAATACTTGGAAATAATGATCTTAGTTGTTTTCTAATTTGAATTTCAAAAGCTATTTTTCTAGAAACTTTGATATATTTTCAAGCCTAATGAATACCGTCCTGCTCAAAACCTTATTATGTATGTATGTATCTATGCAATAAACACTTCAGTTATTTATAGGAACCGGTTAAAAAGTATTAAAGAAGAGATCAACACAAAAAATTATAAAAAAAAATTTCTTTACGCTTATGAACACCACAACAATATAATACGCGTGTCTCAGGTGGAAAACAAAAAGTTGTTTACGTTCAACGACATAAGTAGAGTGTTTTTTTACTAATGATATGATACTTCGAGAAAATTATAGATGTATAGACAAAGCACTAACTAAAAAAAAAAACCAAGCTTCTTAAAATTTTCAAGGTTTCACAGCTGATTTCCTGTTATTTTTGTTTTAAATATTTATGTATATTTGTATTCTTAGCAGATTTTCGAATAGTTACACTGACCTTAGTCATTCTTGTTTTTGCGCAAAACTCGTTTTTCTTATCTAATTTTGAACGATTTGAAAATAAAAAAATGCAAGTGATTAACGCCTGTTACGTCCATTCTTCTGCAGACATGTCTCGTTGTTTCTTTTCCAGCTGCAATGACGAAGGTCGACTCCGCGTTCAATCCGAAAATGTGCAGTGTCATGATGACCTTTTTCCCATTATATTAATTTTGTAATTTCAAATATGTGACTGTCAGCGTGTGTGTTTTTACGTTGGCGTCGTTATTTATGAACAATAAAAAAATTTTATTGCGTTCTTAAAAACTCGAATTTTGTAGGGCTCAAATTCAAAATTGGGACTACGTGCGTTTTGTAACGATTTTTGAAGAGAGCGTGTGAACAAAGGAGTGTTGTGCATTGCAATGTTGCGATGCAGTTGTTTGGTTGCATTTTTTGTTCATTGAGTGTATCATAATTATTCCGATTTGTTATGTTAATTTATTCTGTTAAATTTATTATGTTAATTTATGCTGTTAAATCTATTATGCTTCTTCGCTGTTATGAATCTCTGTATAAAAATATTATTTGTTTAACTGAATACTAGTTGATCTATATAAGTATGTACTTATGTATATAAAAATGAAATGCTATCCGACGCCCAAGAGCTGTTTACTAAACCGAAAAAATTTTATTTTTCTTTTTCGGATGAACCAGTCTCCAGATATCTTTCTCACCGCAAATTTTGAGGTCGTTCAAGGCATTGCTCTTTTCTACCTTATCGACGAATATTTTTGGACCAAAATTTGGATAAATCTTGAATAGTTATTCTTGAATAATAATAAAAAAAAAAATTTGGTCTAAAATAAAATGAAGCTTCAAAAAAAACTTTTAAGAAATTGTAATTTTTTTTTCAAAAAAAACTCCCGGAGACCCTTAATGTCAACACCTGCGGTTACTTCGCTCCGGTGATATTTTAACTTTCTTTGTTTCAAAAGCGTTACCACCAATGATAACTCTATCACTCTACTGAGGGCCTTTGTATTTTGTTGTTGATCATTCTTTCGTGAACGCAATATCTATTTTTGTTAAAACAATTAGGCGATGTGCCAGGAAGCATATATCGAATGTACAGTCCATATGCTGCAGGGTGTTAGTTATCGTTCATAGGCAGCATCGTCCGGATGTTAATGTAATACCGCATCAAGAACTTCTCTAGCACTATGCACTAAAAGTAGCAAAACAAATAATAAGAAAACAGACTTCAAATGCTTACTTTTATGTCTCAACGGTTTTTCTACCTGACGCGTACATTTTGAAATACAAGCGTCCGAAAATCCATGTATTTTTTAGACATGTGATTTTCAAAAAATCGTATTTTCGAAAATAAGCCCGGAAAAACTTTTTCCAAAAACACGTATCGAATATGTTTCGACAAAGTATCGGAAGAAAATTGTTTTTGAGAAATCTAAATTTGGAATATACCCATATGCGATTTCTTCTTTACATATCAACAAACTTTTATTTTACCCTATAATACCATATCAAAAAACTGTTCAGATCAATCGATAATTGCAGATCTTTTGTAAAAAAATCTGACAAAATTTCTAAGTAATTAAATTCTCAAGCAGCCTACCAGTACTAAGCCTGAAGAATTTATTTTTATTGTCATCAATTGAATTTTGTTTCAACTTATGTTTCCTTATATTTTTAATAAAGGTCCGTCATATTGTAATTAAATACTTGCGTCTACGTATTTTCACTTTCTGTTCATTATCTTTGAAATTGTCGTACTTTGAGTTCGGTTCGTTACATTGATTAAAAAAAAGTTGGAAATAAAGCTTGATAAGAGTTTATTGCTTCGTTTTACGTTGCTTCTGAAATTTATAAAACGAAGCGTAAATGTTTTTACAGTAATATAAGGTATATAAAGATATTATGTAAAATATCAATGAAGTTATATCGCTGAACATGAACCTAAAAACATGCGTTTTTTTTTTAGAATAGTGCTTATTATCGTCTTTCGGATTCGGCATTAAACTGAAGGTCAATATAAATGTACACAACAACCTGGCGGTTTGAGTTATGAATCTCTGATCCCTTCCGATTTTCTTAAACTTTGAAAACATTGATGTTTCGATATTATAAAAAAATCTTTTGTATTTGATACAGAATTTTCCCGAACTTTAATGAGCTATGGACGACTATGCTTTAAATATCTGTTTACGGTCTTGTTAAGATTCTTTTGATTACTATGTGATTCCCTACTAAATGAGGAACCAAAAGGTTAAAGAACCTGTGACGGGTATGGCATTTCACGCATATGTCAGAAGAAACAAACTTTCAATAATAAATGTATGCAGCAGTATTTCTTCTATATTGATCAAGAAACATCGCTCTCAACAGCACACAAACATTTGGACTGATAAGCCATTACATAAATTTTCGAAAAAAAAAATTATTTGATATTTTATTGAAAGCAACATAACAAAAACAAAATTAAATTTAAATAAAAACAAAAACAAAACCGGCAAACGTGACGATGTAAACGTTGAGTTTTGTTTACAAGAAAAAATCCTAATTTGGAATAAAACAAAAAATGATAAAATTTAGGTATTCATTGCTCAAGTTGGTTTATTATTTTGATATTTTACGTAGCTAAATACATTTTATCAATGAGAATTTTAATCGTAGTTTGACATACGCAAATAAAATAATAGGTCAAATTTAAGACGTACAGAAGGTCAGCACGCTTATCATTTTTGTTAGTTATTTATGATGATAATTCATTTACTGTAGAATTACCTGCAGGCATAAATTTTTTATTAAGCAATTATTGGTTAAAATTAATATTTTATTCGCATTATAATGAAATTTAATACTTACATATCTAATAAAGAATTACGCAGCTTTTTTTTGGAAATTAACAAGATACTTTACCACATAAGATATGACAAAAATCTTAATTATGTAATTTTTGTGTCGGAAAACTGCTACAAATTTCTAATTTTTACAAAAAGTTTAAAAAAAAATATCGACATATGTATCTGTTGGAAATGTTATTAGTATAAGAACTGGTAACGTTTTTGACAGATAATTTCAGGAACACTAGTTTTTGTATATCCCTCTCTTCCACTAGCTCGGAAGGTAAGCGGATAGTCTGGCTTGCAGGAGAGGTTGTGTTTACCTTGGCGCATAATAATAACTCACTTAGAAATGTTAATTTTAAAATCGAAATTTTTCGCAACACAACTTTATTAATGCCAAACGTTGGCTAACACTATTTTGTAACTAAAAAAGATATATTTTTAAAGATTTTAGCATCGCTGAAATTTTAATATGATACAGTTCAGCTATCAAAAGAAATTAATTTGCCAGACAAAAATTTGGTTTTTTAATTAGGAGCCAGAGTAAGTAAGTAAGTCTTGGTGATAAAATGGTGATAACATTTTAAAACATATTACTTAAAATACATAATACTTTTTTTTTAAAATACTCGAAAATTGCGATGGCTAGTGATAAACTAAAGTGTGTTTTCTGTAATACGAAGTATGAAAAAATATTGGAGAAATTCTCACCTGAAATATCCTAATACTTTGCTTGTGGTTGTACTATCACCGAAGACAAATATGATTTTGTGTGGTGTGGATGGCGCTGAATACCATCATTAGTTGCTGATATAATTGTTCAAGATTAATATTGATTTGATAAAAAAACACATGCAAATATGTAGTTACTTAAATTTAACAATTAATATTTTTCTTCACAATAATCAAACGTTAGAAAACGACAATGCATCAGAATATAATTATGGCAATAATGAAAATGATGATAGCAGCTACGATGATGATGACTTTGAAAATGTAACAGTTCTTAGTGACAATATGAAATAATGGAACTTAATTGTAATTGTAAAAAAAATTAATATTTGTATTTTAAATAATTTGCTTGAAAAATTTATCACTGTACTTGCCAAGACTTAGCTGGGTCTGGCACCTAATTAAACAATCGAATTTTTGTATAGCAAATTAATTTTATACCTTTTGATAGTGGAGCTATATGAAAAAAAAGAAGGATTCAAATTCATCCGTGCTGTAGGAGTTAGAGTACTCGACTCTTGTACTCCAGATGAAGAAGAAAGGTCATAAATTAATTTTAAAAATGACCAAGGGCGCTGCTTTGGATGGATGGATGCTGAAAATGACAAGCGCCGCCCCAGGACTCGTTTAGGGCTTCCTTTTGACATGACTTATGATGCCCAAAAATTTGGAAATTAATTTTGAACATTACGGTCGCTATTGCGAACCGAAATTATTTCCATCCATTGTCGCTTTCGATACGAAGTTATTACTTGTCGCCACTGAAGTATGTAAATTGGTTGAAAAGTATAAATACGTCATGCTAACCGACTCAAACGAAGCATTTCGACATTTTTAAACATTTATCGACTTTTTTTTTGGATTGTTCACGTATAACGTAACAGGATAAACCCCTCTACCATGTCAAAAAATGCCACCAATTTTTTTTAGAATCTGCTTGTATCACTCTGTTTCTTTGTGGCTAGAGCCGCCCATTTTTGTAAATCTTTTTGCGACAGTCGATGGAGTTGGTTCCGGGTCCCAAAAGTGGCCGATTTTGGTCGAATTCGAGTGAGTGTCAGCTAAAGTAAACCTGTTATATTTTGGGTCCTGGATTAATCCTTTTCATTCAGTGAGGGAATGTAGGTTTTGATAGTTGTGCGTTAGTACTCGAATTTTAAACGATTCTCATTCTGTTTGGGCGGGGCACATACTTTTTTAATGAATAATAGCAAAGGAGATACCTTAGAGTTGTCCTTTTGGAGATGGGGCTCCCCTGCCGATATTGCTCTATACCGCATACACTTCTGCAGTTAATGATGCGCCTTGGTTAGTGGTCTGCGTGATGGTGGTAATTTCGCTGGTGATGATGGTGGTCATTCTATTTTGGTGACTGCTGGTGGTCTTTCTTGGCAATGGTGACGGTTGACACACTGACACTTTACTTTACACAGGCATGTTCCGAATGAGAGTGAAACGAAATCACATAAATTTCACTCGGAAGTGAATTGTAGAACATGTCTGATTGTTTTATTTTATAACAAAAACACTTATTTCTCTTTATACATATCGCTCACTTACTTCAAGACTGGCATAACTCAAAAAACATAAAGTGGGAGAAAAACGCATTTAAAGTTTTCAATAAGTTGCTTTTTATATGAAAATGATGAAAAGTATGTCTGCATAAACTCTTCTCACGAGGCAAGGTAATAAGATAATTTTCTGATTTTTTTACACAAAATAAAACATAAAATGGCAGATATTTCTGCATCATTAACTCAAAAATCACGTTTTTTGAGTTATGCCAGTCTTGAAGTAAGTGAGCGATATGTATATTATTCTTATTACTTTTCCTCTTTCTTTAAACTTATTTAAAAAAATTTTCTTTTCTTTCCTTTTTTGGCACAATACGTACGGTTGACGGAAATACCGCCAGCGGTGAACCGCTCTCAAAATTGGTTGTGCGATAGTTCCTGAAAACTCTGATACCGTTTGCACCCTGTAATGACGTCATAGTGCCATTCAAATTTAACATTTTAAGAATTGACACTAGTGTTTTGAGAAGAAAAGTCAAATTTAGTGATTTGCTGGTGCTGTAAATTCCGAAATTGTAGATTATCTTTTTGCAAATTTTTATTGCTACGGTGATATTCTCGTAATCTTACCCATCTTTTTTACATCTTTCATATGTTGTATATTGATAAGGGATACAGGAAACAGGTTGAAGGTTTAGAAACTTTTATCATGACAGCAGAATTGATAACAAAAAACAGCTGATTCAATATCCTTTTATTATGTTTTTTTCGCTTTGTTTGAGGATCAGTTCATGGTAAAAAATAATTAAAATTGTTCGTTAATAATAAAACTATTAAAAGGAAAATGAATCAACTAAGTTTGGACTTGGAAACATCAGACGAAAACTTTTTTGGCACACTGGAAAGGTATTTTCAAATAAATTTTGACACATTTGTTATAAACATTTATTTTAAATGAATTTATAATTTTAGCAACAAGTCCAATTTAAGTAAACTTTTTGGCATTGCTTCAAATCAGCAGCAAGAAAACCCCACTCTAAAATACCAAGCACCAACTTCCAGTACAACTGCCTCCGGGCAAAATGTTACCACTGCAGGAGCACAAAACTGGAGCGTTCAATTGGCCAAAGTGGTGACAGCGTATAAGGATAGTACTTCTGTGGGCAAAGTAGGTGTGGCGCTACTGCGCAATATCGATGAAGAAAGCAAAATTATTCTATATAAAACAAAAACAAATGTGTTAGCGACATTGACGCTGCGACTGGAAATGACACCAGCGATATACCGGCGAACTCCCTATTTACAATTCTATGACGATGTCCAAGGTTATTGGAGTCTGCTGTTCGACAAAGAAATTGATGAAGCTCAATTTGTTGGAAAATTGTATGAGTTTAATGTTAACATTACTGAGGTGGAGCAAGAAAAAGAAAAGCATGCGGAACATTTGGATGAACATAAAAATAAGACAACGGTGCAGCAAGTAGATGAAATCAACAAAGCTCAAATTGAGGAAGCGTCGTCTGAAAATAGCTCCAAAGCGACATTGGTTTCACGAATGGCAAAAATGGGTCAGAAGCTGCCAATATTTACGTCAACAACTGAATATAGCGATTCTTCTGACACGGAAGTTATAAGCACACCATTAGCAATGAGTACGAAACCTGCAGTAGCGCCGCGTAATAATAAACTTGCCCAAAGACCACATAATGCCACTGCCGCAAGTTGTGTGAGTGTGTATAATGGCAGTAACAATTTTCCATTACAACTGCAAGAAACGCAGTTCATGCACATGCTGCTTACGGAGAACCGCACCCAAAACACAGAAGTTCGTATGAACATAAATAAGTTAGAGAGTAAAATTGAAAAAGTGCTGGATAAAATGGACCTAATGGGTACATCGAACGCAAACAAAAATAATAAAGAAGACGAAATTCTTGAGCTGGAGGAAAAATTGCTTGAATTGAAGAAGGAGAATCGTAAACTAAAGCAAGCGCAAGACGGAGGTAGAAAAACACAAAACGAAGCCACAAGCTATGAAAAATTTTCCACACTGCATGCAATGGATTTGGATGACTTAAGAATTTTCTCTCCTAATAACTGGGAGACCTTGGGCACGGCACTGATTGAATCCGTAAAAAATTTGCAAGCTGAATATTCAAGAATTCAAGCAGAAAACACAAGACTTACAAATGAATGTCAAGTTAAGACAAAAGAGCAATTGGAGCAGAATTTAATTTTATCGGAAACCCAATTAAATCTGAAAACTATAGAAAATGAATTGAAAAATGCAAAAGCAGAACTTGAAAAGCAGCAACACACTGTAGAAGAATTCAAACAAAAAATGGAAATGGTAGAGCAAACTCATTTAGAAGAGCATAATAAACAAAGTTCAGATGTGCAAGCGACAGTAAAATATATAATGAACAATTTATATAGAAATATTGCGGCAAAACTCGATAAAATTCCAAACGGTAGTCTAGGCAATGAACAAATTTTAGCACTGGTTGGCAAAGCGATTAGAAATGAAACATTACAGACTATGCAAAAATCCAGTTAGGCCATTAACAGTATAAGCAAAAATTTTAAACAGTATCCATTTACAATTCAAAATTAATTTATAGAAATGTGTGTTAATGTTATTTGCATAAAAGAAAATGTAATACATTTGTTTACAAGTATATGGTAAAAAACTTCAGTTTGTCTAGCACATTGTTTTAAAAATGACTATACAGTGTTTCATTTGAACAAGTGTAAATGTCGAAAATGTATTAATCTTTTCATATGAACTTACATTAAATATTTAACCCGTATTATTTTCATTGGAATAGTGCGTTAGCTGAGTCCATCTATGACTTCCGGTGTTTCATACCAACAAAAATTAAAAAGAAACTAATGTAAAATGTGTTACATTTAAAGTACAAGAAAAAATTTATTCATTTTAAACTGCATATGCATTTAAATGGAGATATTTGTTAAATTGAAAAATAAAAACTTGGAAAAAATTGCTCATAAAAATGATATAAATTGTTAATTTTTTAAGTCATTCCGCAAAGTCAGCTATTGAAAGCTTAATTCAACAAAATAATTACATAATATCTATTTTGTCAATGTTATTCTTAATACCTACAAATTTTGCATGGAAGTTATATGTGTGCATATCCACTTTCAAATAATTCATTATCACATTTTAGCTGCTAAGATGATTCCAAGAAATCTTGAAAGTTTTGCCAAATGTGCCAGGAGAGATAATTTATTGGCCTAAAGCTGGTGGCAATTGCTTTCGAAAGTTATTAGAAATTGGGTGGATTATACCGTAGGTTTGTATTGCAGGGTTAAGGAAACTGTATAACGTTTTTATTTGTTCTCTTTATTTGATTTTCTTTAGTCTTTTCGGTGACGTTAATAAGTTGCAAAACTAAATGCCATTCTTTTAACTACATACAATATATTCATGCTTCACTTTTAATCCGAACTTGATTCATCATCATCGGTGCTTGATTGTTCTCTACGCTTCTTTCGCTTAACTTTTGACTTCTTCTTGCGCAATTGAACTGAATCTGCTTTTCGCTTATATTTTCCACGTTTTTTTTTCTTTCTACCATACTCATCTGACTCGCTGGTCGATGATTCCTCATTATCGCTTGAATCGGATTCAGTCTCACTTTCGCTCTCGCTGCTACTGGAAGAGGAATCTTCACTACTGCTTGATTTGCGCCGTTTCTTGCTCTTTTTACTGCCGCTGGAGGATTTCTTTTTCTTCTTACTTTTAGATTTGGATTTTTTTGATTTTGATTTTTTTGACTTTTGTTCTTTTTTGTGCTTTAGTATTTCGGCCTCTTTCTCCTTGAGCTCCTTCATGCGCAACTCAGTTAGTGGTGTCAAATAATCAAGTTCCGAATCGGAGCTAGTACTGTCTATATCAAGTAGTATTTCTTTATTAGGATCAACCTACAAAGTGGAAAATGTTAAATATATTGCTTGAAAAAGTGGGCGTATTCTTTTAATTTACCTTAAGAAAGTTCCGGCATTGATATGTGAGATGCCCGGCATATCCGCATTTCTTGCAGGCCGCTCGTGAGGTTTCCTTGTTGGGATTTGTCAGTGGGAAGTTCATGATATCGGTGGTCTCTAGTTTGTTTTATTATTGCTTTGGAACATATAATACAAATAATCACTTAAAAAAGGCTTGGAAAAATAATTGTTATCAGTACTTTTCCGAAAACTAAGAAGCCACAAACATTTGGAAGATAAAAAAGAAAACTTTCGCTCTGTCATTTGTTAACGCAAGTGCTGCCCATTCTTTGTTTTATTTAGACTGCCATGTGTAGTGTTGCCATTTAAGAGGCTTGACTGTCAGCTTCCATAGGAAAGCACATCCAATACTTTACAAATTGCTTCGAGAAATTCACGAGGTATTTTAATATACATACATCCTTTTTAAAATATCAAATTTTTGAACTGAAAATTACTTATTACATATTATCAATTTGGTTCTACTATGTGAACTTATGATAAAATATCATCCAAAAGCAACGATCTTTAATATATATTTTTGTCATGAGAATCAATCTTCTAAATTAGCCAACTATTTAATCATATGAATATAAATCCTATGCATATGATTGCGACTGTGGCGTATCTAATTAGTCGTAACTAAGCGCAGACTACAATGTGACATAAGTGTCAGTTTTTCAGAAGAAACTTTACTCAAACTTAAAATATGTGTAGCCAGAGTTTCAAGTTTTTAGACCATATATAACATAACTTGAACTCAGTAGTAACCATCAGTGATAATTTTATAAGCGTTGCTATTTTTTCTTTGAAAGCGCAAGGTTAGTGGAAGTATATGTGTACTGACAGATATTTTTTCAACTATCCATTCTCTTTAATGTCAGGAAACTCTGAAGTGACGTTTTCTTTTCTGCGATACAAAACATCGCTCGTATATAACATGTTTTGATTACTACATACTTTGAATCACTTTTGGAATGCTGCAACCACAAGCGTTATAATTATTCCCTGTTTACTTAAGGGTGGCACCACTACAAATTCGCTGTCAATGGCCTTTACTTTTCAACTTTCACTTAGTTTGACAGCTCGGAACGTCATCAAAATTTTTTTTCGTTTGATTGGAAGCGAAAAATTTTGCAAATTATTTTTTACCCAGAAATTATTTTTTGAGAATACAAAGATAAGCTTTAAAACTTACGATTCGTGTTTGTGTTCAGTAAAAAATAAAAAAACAGTCCAAATTTATTCTTGCAAAGAATACCAGCAACAACTCATTTTCAGAGAATTTCACTCCGGAGACTCCTATTGAATGCTTTCATCTGGCTCCCCTGTCGGCCTCTTCGGCAGCTCCAACATGCAACAACCGTCCAGTAGCAGCAGCCCGTTCTCCACCTATGGCGATCGACCACAAATGGGCTTGGATGTTGAGTTTGGCAATGACCCAGCAAGTGGGGCCTTTTTCCAGGCAGACTATAAAAAACATGAAGATCTTAAGCAAATGTTAGATAGCAACAAGGACGGCCTGAAGCTGGAGGCAATGAAGCGAATTATTGGAATGATAGCGCGAGGTCGCGATGCCAGTGTACTTTTCCCGTCTGTTGTTAAAAATGTTGTTTCTAAAAATATTGAAGTGAAAAAACTCGTTTACGTATATCTGGTGCGTTATGCTGAGGAACAGCAGGATCTGGCACTACTCTCGATTTCGACTTTTCAGCGTGCTTTGAAGGATCCGAATCAGTTAATTAGAGCCTCTGCTTTGCGTGTGCTGTCGTCTGTACGCGTATCCATGATCGTGCCAATTGTTATGTTGGCTATCAGAGATAGTGCCGCAGATATGAGCCCGTATGTGCGAAAGACGGCAGCACATGCGATTCCGAAGTTGTATTCGCTAGATCCGGAGCAAAAGAATGAATTGGTCACCGTTATTGAGAAATTGCTTTCAGATCGTACAACTTTAGTGGTGGGATCCGCTGTGATGGCGTTTGATGAGGTTAGTTTCAAAAATTAAAAAAAGTGTTATGTACCTGCTTCTAGTTAAGCTATTTAGATAATGGTAGACATAACATTTGGAGTCAAATGAATATCTTTCATGTCGTACTGAAACGCGTGGTACTTAGATTAATTTAAAGAATATTGTTCATTTAATGTCAAAGAGAAAGTTTTAACATTTGAAAAGTGGAAAATAATATTCCAACTAATTATGTACTTCAGTTAACAACGTTCACACTCCCACCAATAAAATCAAACATAACAGCATTCAAAACTAAGAACATTTTGTAAGCCATAAAACTTCTCATGTTTAGCATATTTAAATCAGTCCTTTTGAAAAGTAGTCATCTTAAAATCATATTTTACAGGATGTGCTAAAACCCATCCTTATTCCTTAATATAGGAGAGACTAAAGAAATGTAATTCTATTCGAGAGATGACCCGCTTTCGTGATAAAGTCGAAGTCAATTGTATCACTTTGGGGGTTTGGTGAACCTTGTCTCGAATCTTTTAATATTCTCAATATTATCTACAAACTGCACAGTATTTAATTGATTTTTGATGTTTGTCACGAAGCTTAGGACCTTCACAAAACCCTATCAGCGTTCACGATCAGTAGTGAGTACCTTCAATTCTCTCCAACATAGCCCCGATACACGTTAATATTTGCCCAAAAGTAAGAATTGTGGATCGGAAAAAATGTTTCATTGTTATTCATCTAAGAGAGTCGTACACAAAGTATGTTTCCGGTCTGCCGCCGCCATCTTGCTTATGGCACGACCTCTTCTAAGGAATTTTGGGAATCACATTTAAAAAAATTTTTTATTTGAAATTTTAAAATTTCAAAAATATAATTTAGAGTCTTTCTGTCCAAGAGATGTATATTTAATAAATTATAGGGGAAAGTTGGGTACCTTTGACACTTAATTTTCAAAGACATACATATATTTCCTTAAACAATTAATAAATTTCAAAAATTGATACTTTTTCTTATACATTCACTATTCGGCATCAAACCTCGAAAAAGATTCAAAAAATAGGCTGCGTCACAGTATTTTTTTTAAACTTTTTCAAAAAAAAAGTAATTTTTGTCAAAAGTACCCCGGCACGGATCACTTTTGACTTTTTAAGGGGCACATTTGACTTCGTAAGGTGCACTTTTTACAATTCATATTCGGTCTTACAAGCAAGTGCTTTTTATTCAAAAAATATAAGGCTGAATCCGAGAAGCCTTTCAGTGAGTCCTGTTTTTTCATGCGCATTATCAAATTTGTCCTCTTCACTCCATATTTTTCAGCGGCTGATGTGACCGTTTCGCACTTATTTCTAATATCTGAAATAGCTCTCTTCACTTTATCTTCATCAATCTCTCCTCGATTTGACTTTTTTATGTAGTTATGCACCATACCTTTGAAAAATACTATAATAAAATCTAATGAGTGTATTGCACCCTTTTTGACAGAATTCAAATGTTTATTCAAATGTTCAAGAGGCTTTTTTCTATATTATTTTATTATTACTGTTTTATTTCACAAAGCATACTTTAATTGTGATATTACTTAAACGTATAACACATTTTGTCACTAAATTTACAAAAACAATCACATATAATTCACAAAACGCTTACGTACTTGGTATAAAAAATTACATCAGTGATCGCGAAAACAGAAAAACACGTAATACTCCCAAGAGATTTGAAGAAGAACTGTCAAAGTTCATAACGCTTTTTTAAGTCAAAGTAGATTTCTTTTTGCATTTAAGCTTTTTGGCGCCTTAGTCGTTTTCATACTGAAATTGGCAAAGTCAAATGTGCCCCAGTGTCAAAGGTACCCCATTTTCCCCTACGTACAAGAAAAAAGTTTAAGCTGAACAAATTACTTTTTGCACTAATTTGTTTCTCTCACATTTACAGGTATGTCCGGAGCGTGTAGATCTTATTCACAAAAATTATCGCAAACTTTGCAATCTGCTTGTTGACGTTGACGAATGGGGTCAGGTCATTATAATCAATATGCTTAGCCGCTATGCGCGCACTCAATTTGTAAATCCAAACGCAGATGAAAAACCCGATGTAGATGCTGATGGTCTTTCAAAAATTGGAGACCAAAACTTCTATGGTGATGAGTCTTCTTCTTCTGCCAATAGTGGTGAAGATGATAGTAACAAGAATAAGAAATCAAATAAGAAAAAGCAAAGCAGCAACAACAATACATCGTCGCCGTCGAATAGGCGTCATTCTTCATCATCGGCTGTTTCGTCCTATCATGTCGATTTAGATCATCGCTTGCTCTTGCGTCAGACAAAGCCATTGCTTCAATCACGTAATGCTTCTGTCGTGATGGCTGTAGCTCAACTTTACCATCATGTTGCTCCACGTCAAGAGGTTCAATTAATAGCGAAAGCGCTAATACGTTTACTGCGTTCGCACAAGGAAGTGCAAAGTGTTGTGCTGACCTGTATTGCTTCGATGTCAGCAAAGAGGAAGTCCATTTTTGAGCCACACATGAAGTCATTTTTTGTACGCACAAGTGATCCAACGCATATTAAACTTCTTAAATTGGATATACTGACTAACTTGGCCACAGCAGGCAGCATATCGGTTATACTACGTGAATTTCAAACATATATCTCAAGTAGTGATCGGCCTTTTGTTGCGGCTACTATACAGGCAATTGGTAGATGTGCTGCATCAATTAAAGAAGTGACCGAAACATGTTTGAGCGGCTTGGTTCACTTATTGTCTAATCGAGATGGTAATTCAAAGATTAAGTTTAAAGAAGACTGAAAAAAACTTATAATATTTTTCCTTTTCTTTTTTTTTTTTTTATTCTGTAAGAACACGTGGTCGCCGAAAGTGTAGTTGTGATCAAGAAACTTCTTCAAACGAAAGCTGCTGAGCACTTCGAGATCATATCTCAAATGGCCAAATTATTAGATTTTATTAACGTGCCTGCAGCAAGAGCTTCAATAATATGGCTTATCGGTGAATATAATGACAAGGTACCGAAAATCGCTCCAGATGTATTGCGTAAAATGGCGAAAACTTTTGCGGACGAAGTAAGTCTTTTAATATATTTTTTAATCATATGCATCAATTCGACTTTTTACGTTTTATTTTAGGAGGACATTGTGAAGTTACAAATTTTAAACTTGGCTGTCAAGTTATATCTAACTTGTGCACAACAGACATCCCTACTCTGCCAGTACGTTTTTACACTTGCACGTTACGATCCCAATTATGACGTACGCGATCGTGCACGTTTTTTGCGTCAATTTATTTTCCCAGCGAGTGGTGCACAGACAATACTATCGAAGCACGCACGTAATATTTTCCTTGCATCGAAGCCTGCTCCAGCATTGGAGAGTAAATATTGCGATCGCGGTCACTTTCAAATGGGTTCACTTTCGCATTACATGAATCAACGCGCCTCAGGTTATAAGGACTTGCCAGACTTCCCAGCTGTTGCACCTGATCCAACAGTACGTAATATTGAAGGTTTCATGCAAGAGACTGTCGTTAATAGTGGCATTAGCACAACAAAAACTCCACAAAAACATTCCAACAATGCGCATAAGAATGCCAATCAAAATGATAAGAGTTTTCATACGGATTCAGAAGGATCTTCTGAGTACTCCGATTCTGGCACAAGTTCATCTTCGGGTTCGTCTAGTGAATCGGCTGATTCATCTTCAGGACCGGAAGAAGCTGCTGCTGAAAAGTTAAAACCTCAGTCAGAAGAAACTAATCATAAGAAATCAACTCTGGTTACAACAAAAGCTGTAAATTTAAATAATGCACATGAGTCGGGTACAGAAGATAGTGAGTCATCATCGAGCGAATCTGGCAGTGGTTCTGAAAGTGATTCTGCTTCATCAAATAGTAGCAATCCAAATAATGGCCAAGAAAAAAATAAGGAAAAATTAAATTCTACGGAGACAAAGCAAACTCCAAAGAAATCACCCAATAAAATCAATACTGTAGAAGAAGTCAAGAAAACAGCAAAAAAGAGTAACTTGGATTTGCTCTTGGACTTGGATGACATTCCGCCTATTGGACCTGTAATGACGCCTTCGCTGGGTGGATTTTTGACACCAGGTATAAACTTTAAATGTTGAAAATGACATATATTATAATACTTGATTTTTAGGTACTTCCATGATGAGCTCCATTGGACTGACTCCTCAGCTGGCTGCCAACCGTATTGAGCTAGTTGGACCTTCATATATTGAATTTAAACATAAGGAGCTGCTTAACAAGCTTTCCGGACACGGTCTTCAAGTCAATTATCGTTTTACGCGTTCGCCACATCTTTTTTCCTCTGCTATGGTTTCTATTGAATTGCAGTTTAGCAATCATTTCATTGATGATATCAGTGACATACAAATGGGTAAACATACGCTGCCAAATGGCATGAATCTCAATGACTTTGCACCAATTTCTGTGTTGCAACCTCTACAAACATCAACAAATGTCTTGGGTGTAGACTTTAATGATTCAACACATGCTATAGAGTTCGAATTAACATCAAGTGCGGGCAACTCACGTATATCACTAAAACCCCCTATTGGAGAGTTGTTGCGTTCGGTTCAAATAAGTGAATCTTATTTTAAGGAAGAACGCACTAAATTGCGCGGCATGAATGAACATCAAACTCGTTTAGCATTGAAAAAGAATTCATTAGAGTTGCAAAAATTAAAGCAAAAAGTTTTTGAATGCATGAATGTGGTTAATATACCGCTTGCTGTAGCACAAAATGATTTATTATATTTTGTCGGCCAAACAATGTCTTCGAAAAGTTTAGTGTTGATCACGTTAGATTTGAGTGGTACGCAAGATGATGAATTACTGCTGACGGTAAATTGCGAAAAGATGGTCATTGCATCCATGGTGCTAAATGAGCTGCGAAACGCGTTGAATTCAGCTTTTAAGTGTTGAATGCGAATTAAGTAAACAGCGAATACATCATACTAACCTTTTTTTATTTTTTTTTGCTTGTACTAGTTTTAAAGCTTTTCTATATAAGATTAAAGCTGTTGTCATGTATTAGGGATACGAAAATACCATTTTATTTGCATATCATTAAGTTAATTTTCATATAAAAAACGTTAATTTCTGCTTACGAAAAAAGGTTCATATAAAAATTTTGAAAAAAAAAAAATGCAACGAAATTTAAATTAAAGTAACGTAAAAATCCACTTGCATTCCATACTTAAAATTTTTCTTTGAATTGAAGCTTTAACGTACTGTTTGTAACGCTTTCATAATTGTAACTTAAGCTGTCGTGTAACTTTGTAATGTGTCGTAAATCTGTTGCCTTTTATTTCTGTGTTTTACCACAGAAAACTTTTCTAACACTTTACATATTAATAGATTAAAAATTGAAATTATCTACTAGCTTGCTGAAAATATAATAAAGAAAAAAAAATTTTCCCCATAAAAAATTGCTGGTGTCCTTGTAATATTTAGCCTGCTTCTTTTTCTTGAGTGTTAAATGTTTCATATACCAAGCGTTTTCTGTTTATCAACTTAAAAATAAAATACTTTGTCAAATTTTAACTATTTTATGTAAGCTTAAATTTATAAATTACATGACTAAAACTTTAAATATAAACAACAATAGAAAAATCAACTTAAAGTTGTTATTACTGTTGGCTGCCTAAATGTTAACAAAAAGTGAATTAAAAAAATATTAAAATATAAAACACATTTTATGCGCAATTATTGTTAAAAATAAAAAAAATAATATGAATTAAATGAAACATCTTTATATATATAAAAAATAACGAAAAGTTTTGGAAGTCATTGACGCGAAGTTAAATATGAAAATATAATATTTTATTCAATTTTTATGTTTTTTTTTTTTTTGGTGCAAGATTTGTGCTTGAATTTTAAGCTGCAGAAATATTTCGTAGAAAATTATAATTTGAAATAAAATAAAATAAAATAAAATAAAATAAAATAAAATAGGAAAATTAAATATGAAATATAATTAGTTTGGTCTAGCTGCGGACAGTAAAAAGTCCCGACGACGACACCAGAGGCTTTATCAAAAGTTTGCGGGCCATGGGAATATGTCTGCGGCGGTACGCACCAGTTACATTAAACTTCTTCCTCAGGGAGTGAGAAACCCCCACAGGTCAAAGTCTGTCTCATAGTACCTTACATTCATAATTGTCGCAAACAGTTATGTCGGCCATGGCCCTGACGATATCAAAATTTGCTTTTTGAACTGTGAAAGATTACGTACGTATACGTGAGCTAGCCTTAGACAATCTCTCACCGCAAGGCCAAAGTTGACGCAGAAATTCGATCGTTCAGCCAAAAACTTTGAAAAATTCCATGGAAAATGTTCTATAGGGTGCATTATTTTCTACTTAACGCAACAATTTTCCACTTTACATATTTTTTAAAATAAAAAAAAAAATTTATAAACGAAAGAGTTTTTATATTTTTTAACACTGTGGTCTTTCTATTTTTATTACTGGGGTTAGAAAAAATCGATTTGTTTAAAGAATTTTATAGATTACAGTTTCCGAGCAAGGCCGTAACTACAAGCTTGCGGTTCTCATTCTAAAAATTGGATCGGAGTCGCCCAGTGATTTAAATATTTTCTTTTATAACTTTCTTTTAGAAGCTAACTACTTACTTTTTTTGTCATCTTAAAAATGTTAACACAAAATTTAATATTTTTTCGAGTAAGGAATAATTTTAGCACCTCTCATTTATAAATTGATGATCAAAAAAGAAAGTACGAGTTGATTTCATATTAAAATTATATTTCGTTCTTGAGACATTTTATTATTTTTGGTTTTTATTTGTTCGATCAAAATCAATTGCAGAAAAAATTTAAATAAAAACGAAGGTTAGTTTGAATCAACAAAATAAAAACACAAGTGCCATACCATATAATTAAGTAAAAAAATAATAATACGAAATTGGTTTAATAAACAAAGTCTTTTAAGAGCCAACCGATAGATTATCTTAGATCCTGTGTAAACAATACACAAGCAAGTGTTTAGTGTCAAGCAAATCAGCATTAAAAAGCAAACCTTAGCCCAGTTTTAATTTTTCGAATAATGCAGAGCAATAAATAATTTATAAATATTTAAATAAATTAAAGCAAATGCGTACAGTTTGAGCTTTGGAATAGCTGTATCTTTTTTATTTTTATTTTTCTCTTTTACAGGTTTTTTATTTTTTATAATTTCTATCAACTGGAGCGCGGAAGTTGTTAGCCATCAGATTAAATAATTAAAATTATTGCCTCCAATGTTCGTATGCAGCAGAAAGTCCGTGAATGAGGTTTTATCATTTGTAACTTTGATTAAATGCAATCAATTATGCAAACTACCACCCAATTTAAATTTGAAGCAGCAAACAAAATGTAGATCATATCTTTGAATGTTAAAGGCTTAAGTTGTTCGAGCAGAGACTGCTTTTAATTTAATACTTTAGTTATAAAGAGAAAACATTCAGATATTTTAAGAAAAAAGTAACAGCTCGGTTTTTGATGGTGATATTATGATTAGGTTTAAAATTAAGTTGAAAAAAAAAAAAAATTGCTTTGGCGACATGTTTTTTTTTTGTTTTGTTGGAATGTTACACCTACTAATTTTAATTAATGTTAAAATTGCTACCATTTTTATATTGCAAAAGTTCCCTAATTTTATTTATACGAATTTCGTGAGCACAAAAAAAAGTTTAGTTTGAATAACTTATTGCCCTTAATAATTGTTCATTAGTCAAAATTGAAATGATGACAAATCACAAAAGTAAACGAGTAAAGATGACAAAATGTTGGCAACACGTACTGCAATTTACGTAGTTGACAAAGATTCATTGAATAGTTGGGTCGTACACTGTCAAACAAATTTATTACCTTTATAAAAGAGAGAAACAAAAATGAAAGCTTCAGAAGAGGTGGTACACGAAAAAAAGGTAAGGTATACAACAAATAAGTCAAAAATGTTGAAAAATATTGAAAAATATTAAAAATTCGAAAAAATTTTGAAAGTGTGAAAAAAGATGATAAATGTTGAAAAAGAGATAAAATGTGGAAAAAGACAAAAATTGTTGGCAAAGACAAAAACTTGATGAAAATTGTTATAAAACGTTGAACATATTACCCTTTTCTTTTGAAGTTTTTAGAAAATATATTCTTAAAGTGTACCCTTGCTACCTATAAACTTTAGAATACAAAAGACAGGTTAATATAAATGCCATAACCTTCCGCAGCTCTTAAGTGGGTAAATAAATAAACAGTTTATTAGTAGGCAACCACTTAAGACAATTGACACAGTTGCATAGATGTGAAATAATACGCAAAAAATTATTGCATAACTATCGCATTTTGTTTGTGAATTTTTTTCTTTAGTCATTTTTACCACAAGTATGTACGTAGAGGCACATAGCAAAAAAGATGCATAAATAAAGTTGTATGATATTTACTTCCGATTATTGAAAGATATTATCGTTTGCTTGCCTTCTACCCATACTATTCATATGAATGGTATCAAACATTTAACAGCTCAACAGTTGACTTTCATATTTTGTTGTTGTTGGTTTTGTTTGTTTTTTTTTTGTTGTTATTGTAACACTTCTTCTTATTGGCACTCATAAAATATCAATATTTGCCACTTGAATGGCGCTGTAAACATATGCATATTATACTTGGTATGGAGTTAAAAAAAAAAAATAAACTCACCGCTACAGAAACCAATTTCACTTTCTCCTATGACGCTCAATTTTTTTTCCAGATTTTGTTTTTTTTATTAGTCATAAAAATTCATAACAATATGTAAATTGAAATTATTTAATCATGAAGACATTTAAATTGGCAACGTGCAAAAAATTAGATAACTACCTAGATATTGTTATTATGGGCGAGTTTATTTAAGGTTGAAAAATGGCATATTACATTACAAAAAGTTCGTTGCTGCAGTCTTTTGTTTTTGAGGCGGTTTTTCAGGGGATAGTTAGTTAGTTATTGACAAATGGCAACACATTTATAGTTTAATGGAAGCTGTATAATTAATGGTGACTTTTAATTTGAGAAATCGACGATATTATTATTATATTTATTCCTTTGAGTTTATTTTTATTTCTGCAATAAAAATTGAATATTGACACCTTTAGAAGAACATTTTTTTTAAAGAAAAATTAATGTTTTTCAAATTTCTTATTAAAAATATTTTATTTTTAATGTTGGTACCATTTATTAATTTTATTATTTTTTTTTTAAATAAAGTATTGTATCTACTTGTAAAGTTTTACTTGAATGTTGATCTCTGCTAAATGGCTGAATTTCAATTATTATTATTATTAGATATTTTTCATAAAATGAAGAAAACAATTTAATTTGTTCAAGGCCCGTTAACTGATGTAATTTTTGAGTCAATTAAGGGTTAAGCTTCGGAAAAGGCTAAGCAAAATAAAAAAAATTGTTTGAATATCTTAAAAATATCTATTGTTCAAGGACGAAAAAATAGTTTTAGCATAGGGCAAATAGAGCTTGTAAAAATGTTTACTTATCCAATAAAGCGGACTGTTTGAGAGTAGAGATATTTTTAAAAAAATATAGCAACCTAATGAGTTTCATACATATTAATATTTGCTAAATTTTCCAACGAATAGAAGAACATTTTCTTTTTAAATTTTATGAAATATTATTTTTTTGGCTAAAAAAACATATTTACAAATTTGACTTGAGAATCCCCTTTATACACATAAATTTCTTTCTACTATACTGCCTTCAAAAGCGAAAAGGGCGTATCTAATAAAAAAACCATATTCGTGATTCTTATGGCATCGGATAGCTTAAAAATTTTTACAAGTATTTCAACAAATTGACATAAATAAAACATCAATTATCTCGAAACGCAAGACAAATATTCCAGGCAAGCCTGGGTATGACAAATATTCCAGGTAGTTTTTGGACTACCATATCTGGATATTTCGAAAAAGCGCACAAAAAAGAACAACACTTACAACAAAAAAATGTAACCACGACATAACGATAAAACTTGGTTACCTGTCACCTCTTTCAAATAGGACAGACATTTTCGGCTGAGTGTAGGTTGTCATACCTGATTTTTCTGAAATAAAAATTATATTTTTTTTAATGATAATTATTAATTTAATTAAAAATGCTTCCAGCTAGAACAACCTTATAATACTGAGCTCGCTGTATACCTATAGTTTTGTACATACAACTTTCGCTACAATTTTTTAAATTTGATGTGACCGGCTCTTAAACTATGAATAAAACTTCCAAGCTTCAATTATTAAACTGGTAATATCAGTTTTGAAAATGCACATAGAGTCATTATAAGGTCTTAATTTAAGTATGTACTTATAAAAACAGGTAGCGAGATGATGTCAAAAAACTGGTTTTTGGTAAACCTTTCGTGAACATCATAAGATTCTTATCTTAAAAGCCTCAGAGCACATATTAAAATTTTTCCAGAGGTGGTATCAAAAAAATGCTTTTTTTTCCACATCATAGATTAAGTAAAAAAGATTGAAGTTAAAGAATTATTTATTCTGATTTAATAACTACATCATTTTATACAAAAAACACTTAAATTATTATTTAATTTTAACTTCTCGACAGCTTTCCTCAATCTGGCCTAAACTGCGATCATATGTATTTACCAGATTTTCACTCACATCCGGTTTTTGCAAAATTTTATAAAAGAAAAAGATTTATTTACATAAACAAAGCGTTGACACTACCTTCACCTTCACCTTGTTACTTTGGAATTAACAAAATAAAAGAAAAAAGTAACAACAACTAAAATCAAAACAAACTTAATTCACAAAGAAGCACAAATTTGGGCAGCAACATCAAAGTGCTTGTTTGAGCATAGTTTAAATGCTTGTGAATGTAGCTGTTGGAAGCTTGTCTGCAGCACGATTATCTGGTGCGGCTATGGTTTTTAAGCTGCACATTTTAGTGTAAATGTTTTCATATATTTTTTTTTTTCTCGCGCCAACTCCATTGTTGTGGCTGTCAAAGGTTGTCTGAATTTCATCTGAGCTGAGCGTTAAGCAGTGAGGCGCAAACTCAGCATGTGTTGGCATTTTTGGAGCAATTAATTTGCTTTTGTTTTATCGTTAGTTAAGTGCTTAAGGCTTTGTTTTAAGCAAATAATTAAGTTTTAAATGCTTATTCAAATTTCAAAAGATTTTATGAGAAAGTAAAAAAAAACTATTTCTTTTAAAATAATTCAAGGGTGTGAATAAGACACTAAGTTCGCTACTTAGGTCTTTCGTTTTATGGTATTAATGGCAACATGCGAATTACTGCAATTCTATAGCTATGAAATATAAAATAATGATTTTATTTACTTAAAAATACTGCCGTGATGAGTAAAAAACAAATTCCTAGATAGCAAAAATGTAATATGTACTAGACAGCTGATAGATAAAATTGAGCTGGACATAGCCACTTTGAATTTAGGGCAATATCAGCCGATTTAAATCAAATTGCATTATATAAATTAATTAAAGATTATTTTAGTACTTTAATAGTTCAGAAATAATTTCCGGTATATATTCATCATAAATAGCTGTAATAAGTTATTGCTTAATTTTGAAAAATATTTAGCCTACACGTTGCAATACTAACAACAATACGAAAAACTGTATCGTACTCGTACGATCCGTAGAAAATATCGATGCTCTAAGCGAAAGTTTTGATAACTGGATTGTGAGTAAAGTCACACGCTTTGGAAATTTACATGACTCGTTTTATTTTGTAACTAAAGCCTCAAGTGGTCCAAAATTGCTGCAATTGAATGCAATTTATTTTAGTTAGTCATGGTGGACATGTGTCGATGATTATTTTAGAAAAAGTCATAAAATGATTTTGTAAGTAAAATTTGGAGGTAAACATAATTTATATGGCCCGTAGTTATAAACAAATTAAAAGCAGCTTTTAACAACTCTGCGTTTAGACCATTATAGTCGGCTTAAAACCTGATTTTAATCCTGAAACGCGTTGTAAATTCAAAAGCATATTTTACGCAACATTTCGTAGGAAAATTTTTTGATAAAGAAAATATCACATAGCAAGTTAAAAAATTTCTTTTCATTGATGTAAGAAAAATAAACAAGATATTTTTAAATAAAACATAATTGCAAATAAAATAGAACACCTGTTCATGCCTCAGGTACTATCTACAAGACAGTTATCGCACGAGCTGAACAGCCAGAGAACTTGGCAGGCTATATACGGCATAGACTAAAGCAGGAAGCCACCACGTTAGTGATTTCTGCACAATCCGAGAAAACATATACTTGGGTCAACCATCTGAGTGAGGGCGGCTTATCAAAGCCCCCAGAAAAACTAATGGACGCAATGATTTTGTGCAAAACAGTTTCTTTAAAAAACATTAATAACATTGCATTTAAGTGAAAAATATATTTCGAAGCACTTACTTGAAGCCGAAAATTCACAAGTAAATGAAAAGGTTGAAAAATCTTTTTTAAATCAAGTATGAATGAGAGTTTTAAGCAATGAAATAAAAGAAAAATACTCCAATCGGAAGAGAAAATTTAATAAAATTATAAAGAAACCTGCAAACTTTTTGGATTCGAAGTCTAGCCAAAGGAAAGTTCCTTCAATAAAAATAATATTGACCAAGTTTTCTAAAACATCGTTTCTTGCAACATTATTTCTGGATGTCACATCTCTATTACTTACTATCCAGGGTTGCAATGTCGAAAAGAAGAAATTCCAGGGTCTCTCAAAATAAATACTTTTTCCCTCAAATTTTAAAAAGTATAGTTTTTTTTTTTTTTTTGTTGGAAAAAGTTGATGAATTTTTTTTTTGGTCAGCAATAAAAAAAAATTGATTCATAAGATCTAAAATTTTTATTTTGGTGTAGGAAAAACTTGCCGTTTTTTGTTTTACTCCATAAACAAAAAAATTTTAATTAATAATTGAACAATTTTTATATCGAACTTTTTTAGTCATTTTTATTCAACCAACATGACAAAGATAACAAGTGGATCAATTTAACCTGGTAATTGGTGACATATGTTTCGGCTATTACCACGTATATACATATTTATATGCATATACATAGCCTCATCAGACCAGTTTTGGTTAAGTTGTACTGAGAATCGAATACCCGACCGTATGCATTTTTTGAATTGCGACGGCCGCTCTAACACTTGAGCTATTGGGTATGTGACCTTGATGTGTACAAAGTGCGTATTGTTAATATAATAATTATTAGTCTTAAACAAATCAAAAATTCTTAAAAAGTAATAAGGAGAATTTTTCAATAATAATTAAAAGTAGCTGGAAATTTCCAGAACTTTGAAAATATATGAAAATATATGTAGAAAATCATAGCCCATGTGTAAGCCAAATAGCTTAAAAAGTGCTATGACAACAAAACATAACTCAGAAAGATAACAAGAAAAATGGAACAATGCGTGCGAAATCAAAAAGAAATACTCACTTTGTACACATCAAGGTCACATACCCAATAGCTCAAGTGTTAGAGCGGCCGTCGCAATTCAAAAAATGCATACGGTCGGGTGTTCGATTCTCAGTACAATTTAACCAAAACTGGTCTGATGAGGCTATGTATATGCATATAAATATGTATATACGTGGTAATAGCCGAAACATATGTCACCAATTACCAGGTTAAATTGATCCACTTGTTATCTTTGTCATGTTGGTTGAATAAAAATGACTAAAAAAGTTCAATATAAAAATTGTTCAATTATTTATATAATAATTATTAGTCTTAAACAAATCAAAAATTCTTAAAAAAAAATTTTAAGTTCACGTCACAAAAATCGTCCGATGCCCTGCTATTTCAGAAATTTTTAAATTCTTAACAGGCCCCCCGCCTTGAAATGAAATGGTCGGATAAATCTCGGTCACTTGGTAACTTCTGGTACTAAGTATTATTTACAATGATCTCTGCTGCTCAAGTGCACTTGCTGTGACGTTAGACTATAGGACTTACCGACAAATATAGGTCAAGTTTGACATTTTTCAACTCATCAGTAGCAGTAGCACGAAACATAACGATACAACGAAATGACTTAGCTTCGTTTGTTTGTGACTTGTAGTCTGCTGTCAACGTTGTTCAACTCAACAAAACACTTACAACAAAATCGTCGTTCTCCTTAAGAAAAAAAAAATAAGTAGCGGTCGCACAAACAAACAACAACAAAGCGCACATTGACGCCAGCTTCTTTTATTTCTACATTCTTGGAATTGACATTTTGAAAAAATTTTTTTGGGTTTCCGTTAAAAAAAGTGTAAGTACGCAAAAAATTAGAAAAAACGATATATCATTTTAAAGCAAAAAAAAATAAGCTTTTTAGAATTTAAAAAAATATAGGTTATCAACAGTTTTATTGAAAAAATAACTGTTATTTTTGAAAAAATATTTGGAAATATTTCAGAAAAATCATCACATCTCCAAAATTACAGGTCAAATTTGAAAGATTTTTTCACCAATAGCCCATTAAGTTATTATTCACACGACACTCATAATTTGGATACAAGTTTAGGGTTTTCGAACTTATATTGATTTTTACAAAAGCTATGAAGCATGAAAACGTACGACTTGCCCTCATACTTGCGCTTGAACTTGCTGAACATTTAATTTGCGGTTGCAGCGATCACCTCTCTTGGTGTTTTTCGTACACCAAAACTTAGGTAGACTTGCAATGTGACAAGTGACTTGATGGCCGTTTCAAATGCGCTTACGCAGACCTCTAATAGGAACATGTTTAAAATGACGTCAGCGGTGCACATGTGCAGAACAAATTAAATTTCGTTGGCCAAATGGCGTAATTTGTATTATATTGTTCTTGCTTTGAATTATAAGATGAAAGTGCTAACCATTTGACTACACTGTCTGTCGCTTTTAAAGTATTTATTTTTATTATGAACTGTTAACTGTGTTTTAAGCTTTTTTATAGCATTTTACACAGAGTTATTTTTTTAAAAGTTTTTTCATAAATTAATGCAAGTTTTTTTTTCACGGGGTCATTCTGTATAACTTTATTATAGTTAATACCTGGTTTGATGTGAATATTATTTTCAAATAAATGAAATGTGCTTTTAATTAAGAACTCGGTTTTAAATAGAGCTCATTTTTTTGCGACTATAACTACGGGCTTATGTGTTTTTATTTTAATTAAAAGTTCTATCACTCTAAAAAACACTTTGTAAGAGCTAGCAAGCACTTAAATACAGAAAATGAAAACAGATATTCGAAGACCTTAGTGCAATAAACTATGATCTATGCAGCTCATTAAAATAATGAAGATGCTGCAGCGCAACTGAGATGATGTTTACCCGGAAAGATTCTGTTGCTGATTTTTCTGTGGTAAGCAAATAAAATCACTTAATAAATGTGGGTTGTATTAATACTAATTATATCTAATAGTTAAAAACATACATTTTTTATCAAATTTTGTTTAGGTTGAAGTTTGAGTATTTAAAATTGTTGTTTTTCCTATCCTGCAGGACATTAAAATTTTTCATAAGACTTAAAGACAAAACTGGCTTGGATAAAAATTTTTGAAATGAGTAACAAGCATTTTCATTTTAAAAATTCAAAAATCGAATTTTTACAGCATATTTTGCTTTCAATAAAAATTCAATAAATAACAATTTCAAAAAATTAAAAAAAAGGCTACAAATGCTGCTCGTAAGTAAAAATGATATGTTACTAACAAAATATAACAAAATCGCACTTGTTGATGCATTAATTTACTTTTTTTTTTTAACAAAAACAACAATAACGAAGACTAAGCATAACAAAACCAATATTAAATATCACAGATATTCAATCAAATTCATAAGTTACATACGTATTATGTAATCAAAAATGCAGCACTAAATGTGGTTCAGATATGAAAACACAAATAGATACAGCAAATAAGATAACTCGCAAAATAAAAAATAAAAACAGGAAAAATATTCAAGACGAGGCATCTCAAGTATTTGACCAACTCACCCAATTAACTTAAGCAAATCAATTGCTCAGAAGAGATTGCAACGCTGTTGCATACAATTGTGAGCAAAACAACAAATATTGAGTAAAAGAGCAAATGAGTGATTTTTGGAAAAATACATAAAAATTCCACTTATTTTAGAAGTGCAACTAATATTTGATATACATATTAACATATGCGCTTTATCGCATAATAAAGTACCATCACATACATATACTCTTGTGGTATTTTCTTTGCTAAAATAAGAAACCCATTTTACTTTAATAAATACAAGGTTTTTTGTTAAAAACCTCTTTGATAAGATTCAACATCGAATAACTCAACTTATCACAACTTCACTCAAAACGTTGCGCTCATTCCTTCAGTCACTGCTTTTTTTATGGCACTGTTTAGGCCAACTCGCTTAGCTTGCTTTTAGTTGCAGCGAGTATCTTGTGCCGTACGGTTGAAAAAGTGAAATTGTTGTGTAAATAGTGTGACAAAGCTTTAAATGTGTTAGAGCAAAAAAAGTTTTGAAAAATTGCCAACATAAGACAACGAGCGTCGCGCATGCGCGTTTAATAATAAAAAATAAATTGCTTGTTTGCTTGTAATTAATAGGTACATGTGTGTGTGTTGTATATGTGTTGGCAAAATATGTCAGCAGTGTCATAATCACAACAAAAACGAAAAATATAATAAAGTGCCAAGTGTATTTGAAAACGCCGAAATATGCAAAACTTGAAAAGCAAATGAAGTGAAAGTAAACGTTGATATTCAAATAATAAAAATAATAAATTGTTAAGTGTTTAAGTGGCTTGAGAAACTAAAAATTTATTGTAAGGTTTTGCTGTTTTACAAATTTTAATTGTCACATTAAAGTTCAAAAAAGGCGAAAATTAATATCAATTAAAAAATAAAAAACGAAAGACTTAAGCAACGAACTTGTTTTAAACTAAAAAATTGTTACTCATACGCCAAGTTACTGCGGTTAACATAGAAATCAACCGCAGTAATACAACAACGACAAACAACAACACAAGTAATATCACCTTTGCATTTTATTGCAACCAAACAGTTGTCTGCCAAACATTGCCCAGTTACGTTCACTGCACTGGACTGTAGTCCCCTTCGCCAAACATCATACGCATCACAAGGCGCGCATACAACACGACAAACAACATTCACTTTGCTGTCGCCAAAATTACTGCTTCATTTTCTTTCGTTTTTTTGTTATCTTGCAAGAAAGAATTTCAAGCTTTACCACTCTCTGAACAAGGAAATCCGCATGTTGTCACAATTTACTTTGACCACATCACCAGTTTACGTTGCATCTATTAACAACAAATCAAAGTAAACGTGCAAAACTGCAGCTTCCATGCGTACGTAACTCGTTTCTTGTAATCGAAACTCACTGCTCTAAACGACGCATTGGATACAAAGGTAAGTTTGTGAAATGTCACAGCAACAATCAAATTTTATCACTCATCACAAGCAGCAAATTGATTTTTATCATTAACGCAACACATGACAGCATTTATATGAAACTTTTAATATAAGTATGAATAAAACATATGAGTAGATGTGTGAGTAAATTAAGTTTTGAGAAATGCATTCAATTAGAAATTATTTGGCTGTTCATGCATGATTTGTTGGAAAAAAACAACATAGTGAAAATGTTTTGCATGCAGCAGTTGAAAAAAAAAAAAAATAGCGCAGCCCGGCAAAGTTTCGTTTTTAGTTTTTTATATATGGTACATAATTATGCCGTTACTCAATATATTGGAGCAAAACTAAGTTTTCCCTGTGACTTGCTTAAAAGCAGTTTACTGTTGAAAGAAAATATTTAAATGAAAGACTTAAGCAACAAACTTGTTTAAAGCGTCTACTGAACATAAATTTTATGTGAATGACATTCGGCCATTTACATATTGTAAAATTTATGATTCAAATTTAAAATTCGAGTGAGCAAATTGAAAAAAATTGATCAAAGTTATATTTTTTTAAAAAATTTATGTGCGTTTTATGAAAAAAAATCTTGGTGGCTGTTCAACATTTTTTCTAAAAAATGATATTGCGATTGGAAAAAAACATAAAGACACTTATAGGCAATGAAAGTCTACAGTGAATTTTGTCTTATAGATTCAATGGAATAAATTTTTGTCACACCTTTTATGAATTAATTGCTTTTAGAGTGGCTCTGATGAGTCATGCTATGTTACTTAATCCTTTTTTCATAGTCATTAAAGTCTAAAATCTTTACGACTTAACAGTTAAGCTATTTTATAACAACCTTAGTTTTTTACGAATTAAATAAAATTGTGCAATATATGATGGCAAAGGATTTAAAATAAACTTTTAAAATAAAAATCTATGATCATTCTTTAGGGGCTTTACATTCAAGTTTTATACTTTTTATATTTCTTTATATATTTTTGAGCCAAAAATAGTCTGAAATTAAGAGCAAAAGACAAAAAATATGCAACTGATCATTCGAGCTCCTTATTTTGGAAGTGGTGCAAGTCCTTTTTTCTTAAGGGGCTATGCCAGTGTGATACTTTCAAAAACTCGATTTTTTTTGGCTTATTCGGTAATTTATGCTTTCAAAAATATCCTGCGAAAGCAGCAAGGTCTTATCTTGAATAGTTTTTGAATAGCAGCGTTCTATAGAGCGACCGCTCGCAGGCAAAACCGGCGATACTTGAAACTTTAAACGCGTTTTTCTCGAAACGACATTTCTCAAAATTGATGACATCATAACTCAAAGAGAAATTGACCGATCGACTTCAAATTGAAACTGAGTATTCTTGAATATATTTACTATACAATAACTTACAATCTTTTTGATTGGATGAAAATTGTCAATTTGGCATTAAAAAACGACAATTTTTTACCCCAAAAACAACAAATTTTTTCAGAACTGCGCCATTTTATTAATTTTTGATATTTTTCAAAAATCGTTAGTCATTGTATAGGAAATACCTTCAACTTTAATAACCTTTTTTAATTTTTGTGTATCAACTACTCATTGGGCCGGAATCATGTCAGCAGTTGGGGAACTTTTTTTTGGCATCTCCGAAGACAGCACATAGCTACGTTATTTTTCAATATTTTTGTAAAAACAATTTTAAAATATAGCTGAAACATACTTTATTATGTCCAAAAAACTTCAAAACATTCTATTGAATGGGTTACGCTGGTATAGCGCCTTAAGAAGATGTGTAAAATTTATTTCAATATTTTTCTCAACGAAAAGGGACTTGTACAACTTCAAAACAAAGCTTTAAAAGCCATACTTTGAAAAATTTTTTTCTTGTATTCGGTATCATTAAATAGTGATCTCTCAAAAATCACAGTACATACCAAAATTAATTTTAAAGATTGTAGATTTTTTGGAAAATTATCAAAATGAAAATTGCCTCTGACTAAAAAATTTTGTTTTTTTCTGAAAAACTTCTTTTAAAGCTTAGAAAAACATTTGTACATGAATTACATTTAAATACCACTAATGGGCTTTGAGATGCATGCGATTGAAAATCAAGAGCCTTTGCGTACTTGACACCTTAAAAAAATATATTTTCCATAAGAAAATTAAAATTAAATTGAAGAACATTTTTGGATAAAGTAGATATCATTAAAAAAATTATTTTGTAAAAATTGAATGTAAAAACCATGAAGAATAATAACCCACGTAACAAATGAAATAAAAATATTAAAAATTATTAAATTACTTAATTCTTTTAAGTGTTGTATAATTTATTATTTTTCAAGTACAAATAAATCTCGATTTGCACACAAAAATATAACTAATTTTTTTTTTTAGCTAAAATTCTTGATATTAAAAATAATATTAGTCAATTTTCTGAAGATATCAATGTATGTAATTTTCAAACAACTCAACGTTTACCTTGATACAATTTAAGTTCGAAAGCATTAAATCTTTTAAGCAATTTAATATCTACACTCACATTGAAAGCACACTGACCCAAACTCAATGCTATAGTTAATAAAATTTAATTGGTTCATTAGTTAACCAATTGTGTCGGTTTTGAAGCAAACAATGCTGCCCATACTGTTGACATGCATGCAAACCGGTGATTGTTGCATTGTTTGTTGAAACATTTGTTGACATTCAGTAAAAGACAATAGAGTCAAGAAACCCAGTAGACAATTGAGCAAGAACTAACCCAGAGAATTACTGCTAGCACTGTCGACATATGTAACAACATTGTTGCATGCGTAAGGACTTAAAGATTTTAATATTAATATGGCATTTAACAATAGGTATGTTAACATTTGTTTTTGCTGTGATTTTTCGCACATATTATTATATCTTCCACTTTTGAAGGTATGTGCAGTTAAGACATTAAATATAAAAAAGTCGAATATAAGTAGAAGACCCATTTTTTCCTACTGCGCTCCAATTGTTGCATGAAAGATTTAAGTTCAAAGTAAAAGCGTGGGCTTTGGTCTGTTTATGAGCAACAGTTTCTGATTTTAAATATAAAATAACAAAGAATACCGTGTCGGTTCAATGACTTTATCACTTTTATAGGCAAAAGTTGTTCGCACGCTTAGATCAATCCCATCATTCGTCATTAGTTCCTTAGCGTTTTAATTTATTGTATATAACTAGTATTTCTTGTTGTAATTATGAAGAAAAAGGAAAGCCCCTAAGCCACTTCATAATTATGAGTATGTTACAATTTCTCGTTTGTTCACAAACAATGTTTTTCAAGCATTTAATTTTATGTATTTTAAAAAAATATTGATTTAAATTGCATATAATTAACTCTTCCAGAGCAGGTTTTGCTTCCGTAGCTATATCCTTTCCATGACATAATAAACTCGTCCATTGAGTTCAATTAATGAAAAAGTTTATAAGCAGCTTATACCTTTATTTTCTATTTTTTAAGCTAATTTGCTCTTAACACAAAGCAAAATTGTGTTATTGCACCTCAAATTGTTAACGAAAATTATGATTCAGCCATTAATTTAATAATAGTGACAATTTAAATGTGAATTTCATAACAAAAGCTGCCAGTGTATGGTGCAAAAAGAAACCAAAATAAGTGTGAAACTACTTCCCATTTGCTCGAATACAACAACATTGAGGCGTAGACGTGAAAATTAAACGAAAGTTTAACTATTTAAATGAAACCGAAAAATATGATGAAACTGAAACAAAACTTTTAAGTGGCTTTGAAAGAGTTTGTGCAAATTGTGATAAAGAAGTCCAATGTGTATGTGTAGATTAAGGTGGCTTCTTTTTTTTCAATTTGAAAACAATTACAGCATTTAGCTTTGAGAAAATGAAATTACATTTAATTCAGAAAAATTAGCTATATGTCTGTGTATTGCCATGAAAATTATCCTTTACTAAACAGCAGTTATGTTCCCAACCGGTTTAATTTTTGTGTAATATTTTGGTTTTCTTACTTAGAATAAAATCTCAAAAAGTCCAGTCTGCATCATATGAGCAAAACTTTCTAGAGGATCCAAAAGTTTCCGAAATTCAGGTATTTGCAGTTATCTGGAAACTATTGCTTTTTCGTAAAAGTATTGTAAGTCAAAGTTGCAGCTCAGGTTTAATTTAAAAATACATCATTATGATGATTATCTGAAAACATTATTAAAATGTCTAATTTAATATTTATCCTTCGGTCTATCACATGCATTGCTTTTAAAAATTCGAGCACAATGGGTGATATAATGCTTGAAAGCATTTAAAGCGCTTACAATATTTTTCGAGGAAATCACGATAACTTCAATACCGCTCAAAGAATGATATTGGAATATCGCACAAGTAGCTCTTACTTCAAGAAATATTTGTTTTTAGTAGTAAATGCTCGAAATCGTTGAAGTCTCAAGCCATTTAAGTCTAAGTCTAGCTGTTTCCTAAAAAGGTATTTAAAAACTCTTATTCACACAACTGTCTCAATTTAAATGCGATTTAGATATAAGAGGAGTTTTTCTGAACATTGCTTTATTTGGGATTACTACAGAAAAGCTCGAGTTTTATTCTAATGCATGCCACAGCGTAGGTAGAATAACTGCTCTTAGAAAACGTTTCCCTTAAGCTATATAAATAGAATAAAAAAAAGTCTGTATTACTCTACTTTCAGAGTGGTGTGGAAAAGAGTGAATTTTTGGTTTTGTATCTATAATCTGAGGATCAATTATTCTCTTATAGCTAGGGAGCCGGTGGCCTAAATTTCTATATGATTTAATAATGCGGCAGAGGTTGAAAATCATGGAGTGCCAAATAATATAAATAATACGAACAGTCTCTGCCATTGTATGGTCTCTGCATTATTAATTGAAAGCTCTTTGAAATGGTAACATAAACAATTTAATCGCGTCTTCTTTTTATATTAAAAAATGTTTACATACACAAATACAGATAAATTTAAGAGGCAGACGTTTTTATTTCTGCGCTTAAGAGTAACTAAATTTTTTTTTAAATTTTATGATATATACAGACTTCAGTGCTTTTATCGTTAAGCAGACTTAGGTTATTACAAAGATTGTGTCATAAGAAACGAAAGAAACAACCTCTGCCACTTTATTATTGCTGCATTTAAAAATTGCAATGCTATTAACATGTTAAAACAAATTCATTTTATCGCGTCTGCCTTTTGGTTGATTTTTTTTTAATCATAAACATCATAAAACTAGAGAAGGCAGACGATTCCAGTGCTACTTTTTCGTAGGCAGACGATTCCAGTGCTACTTTTTCGTAGGCAGACGTTTAAGAACAGTTATCCAATATTTACTATTCAATTTTTTCGGTCATTTATATTATTTTTCTTTTATTTTACTGGTCGTGTGGCGTATTCTAGGTCTACATTTCGGACAACATTTTGCTTTTGCATTTATGATTTTTAAAAAATTTTGTTTTTCTCCGAAATATCGTTTACTGAAATTTACAACACAGGTCTATATACAGTTTTATATAAGTTCCAGTACGGCAGACTAGCTGAAAAATTAAAATTGACGATATTTTCGAAGTGGCTTTGAAGGGAAAAGGTTAAGCTTTTCAACTATGTATATAATTGAATATATTCGAAAAAACTGGTGTCCCTAAAATTAATATACAAAATCGACGATTTTGACATATACAACCCTACATATTTTAAAAAAGCAGAGACCTCTACGTCTGCCTGTTGTATTTTCAGTTTCTAGGGGCAATACCGAAGACAACGAAGTTCTAGAAATAACGATTAAATAATTTAATATAGTTTTTTTACATGTTAACAATTGCTGTTATTAAAAATGCGGCATTGAGGACGTCTGCCTTTCATATTTTCGCTATCTATACTATGCCTTTAACACAACGTTTCAGAGGCAGACGCCATAAAATAATTTAATAGTTTTTTTTTTCATATCTAAAATTCATTGGAAAAAATCGGTGCTATCTTCACTTAACTCTTAATTTTCCTAAATCGCATAGATGTGAACTACATTGCATATTAATACCAACGACGATAAAATCTTATACCTAAAAAAGGTCTGCATGTCAAAATATTAATTTCTACACACATATAAATATAGTGTATTCACAGGAAAACATTAAGTTTTAAGAACATTTTATACAATTAATTTGCAATAACATATGAACAGTTTAAAAGAAGCTTTTGTTCTCGAAAAAAATTTAAAGAAATTTGCCCTGAACGAGGATTAAATGTCCTATAAACTTGTGACGTTTGTGAAATTTACGTATAGTTACTCATTCCGTATTTCATTTTCATAGTAAGCATAAAAAATAGTGGTTGCTTGAGATTTCAGATGTCTTACATTCTATTGTCATTGATTCCGTCGTTGAATTTCAGTCGTCTATATATATATCCTTTCGTTATTTGCTTGTATTTTGGTCACTTTTCTAGCTATAAATCGATATTTTCTTCTTATTGAAATCCACCCTAATATACTTGTTGAGCACTTTTAATAATAACAAAAAAAAAAAAAAAAAAAAACCAATTTTTCATAATTCAATTCAAAAAAAAAAACAAAACTTATGTTGCTACCTTTATGCTGAAAGTCGCGTGGCTGGCCGCAGTGGTTGCGCCTGCGCAATCTGCTTGCAGTTTTTTTTGCTACGCTCTCTGCGCATGCCGTTGTTGCAACAACAACAACAAAAACAATATTAGCTCTTGTTGACGTTTATAGTTTGTTGTTGCTATTGTTGTAGCTGTTAACATCATACATAGATTGGAAACATGAATTTTGATTGAACACAGATTGTTTTTCCTGTTTCTTCTGCTGCTTATGCTTTTGTTTGCAACATTTGCTACTGTTGATGTTGCTGCTGTTGCTATTTTCATCTGCGCTGTAATTCTTCTCGTTTTTTTGCTTTTGTTTTGTGCTTTAATTGCGGCGCATTGAGATTATCTAACGGTATTTAAATGCTTCTTTTTTACTCTTTGCCTGCTGATTGATTTCATATTTGCTACATAATTTTTTTAAAAACTTTTAACTTTTTACATCTTTTGTTGGTCACAATTAAACAATAATTTTAAATTGTTTGCGCTTCAGTGACTTAATTGTGTGTCACTTAACCAATCGTCCATTAAAATTTCGGAAATGGTACGTGAAGCCAACATTGATTGTTATTATTAAATTATAACGATTTATAGTTGGTTCAGTTTAAAATGACATATGAGGTAAATACAGGCAACGATTTTTATTTAAATAATGGCACAATTAGTTTTGCATAAAATTTAAAAGTTTTGTAAGAAATTAACATATGTATGTACGCTATTTTGTGTAGAAACTATTTGTAATAAGAAACATGTATTTTATGGCATGTACTTCGTTTTAATCGACTTACATATGTCTGCTCTTTGATAACTTTTGAAATATTTCGAACTATAGAGATTTTATGATTTTATTGAATGCTTTTCAAAGTTCTCCGACACTTTGATAATTTTCAATACTTTCGAATTTTTCCAACTATTTAATGCTGCTTGATATCATTTCCTACTTATTGCACTTTTTGATAATGCCACCTTTTCAATACTTTCGATGCATTGTTTACAATTCAGCAAACTTAAACAAAATTCGGCTCAAAATTAATAAAAAAAAATATAAAAGGAACGGATACCATAGCAGCAAAAACAAGGGCTTCATAGCTTCTTTTAAAGGCCCTTTAAAGATAAGTAGAAAGACAACATATTATATTCATAAAGTCTTTGTGGGGGCTTATAAGGGAAATTTGGCACATGAAGTGTAAAACATGTTCTCTTCTGTGTTATCTTTGAAGAGAATCGGTAAAGTATATTTCTGAAATCTTTAAAAGACACCTAACAAAGACCCTAAAAAGAGTCCAGTCCAGACAAGTGATTTGTGTAAAGTTCTTTCAAAGAGACTTAGAGACTTAAAAATGCCTTTTAAAGATCTTTGAAATAATGAGAGAATAAAGAATATTTATTTGTATTTTATTATCGAATTTAATTTTTACGATCCATAGTCCTGCACGCCATCCATTTTACTATCTGTGATATTATATGTTTTAAACGAATCATATTTTTCTCACATTTGTCTTGGTAAAGCGCATTAAAAAGACAAAAACTGGACAGTATAAAGACATGTGGCGGCATGTCTTTCAAGTGACTTTAATGTTTACAGCATATAGACACACACACGAGACATGCCGTCTCATTTACTTATAGGCATGTCACCTACTGGCTTTATACACACGCTGTATAGTAACACATACGAGACATGCCACCTCATATCTCGCGTGTCTCGTGTGTGTTTTATACTACACATAATAAAATGCTTTTAAAAGCATGAAGCAGCACACCTCATGTGTCTTACTATACTATAAAGTATAAAGACACACACGAGACATGCCACCTAATGTCTTCATAATCCCATTATAATGCGCTTTAAAAATGCTTGCTAAAGACATTTTTACTTCTTTCTTTATTATGGTTTTATATCTTGATCTAGCAAATCATTATGTTTTATATCTTGCTCTAGCAAGATATTATAAGAGAAAATTTCGCTACAAAGTCAAAGTATTTTTTTATTAACGATACCAAGTTGTTTTAAAGAATCACTGCTTTACAAGCTGGATTTTTGTCTTGATAACTCCTCCATTTGCTACTAGGGTAATCTCTGTAAAAAAATGTACTAGATTTTGTGCATATTTATTTTCTTATGAAAGTTAAACCTTTTTTCCGACTGATTGATTTGTCCTTATCTATTTTATGATTTTTTATCCCAAAAAAAAGTCCAAAAAAATGTCCAAAAAAATATGAAAAATCGCTCAAAGTTTTGAGTCATTTTTCTTATGAAGTTTGGTATGATTCATTTTTTGAACGATTTTAATCACACCCAAAACCAAAATGATCACACATCAAATTTTCAGAAATTTTGTAAGTTCATGTGTACGCTTGGTAATGTGCGAATCTCCGACTCTTCCCTTACGGAAAAATGCCAATCAATACAAATCACCTAATTTGAAATTGTCTTGTAAATATTTTACATGAGTCTACATAAGTTTTTCATATATTTGTTTTCTTAACTGCGTTCAAAGGCAGTAAGTAGTAACAACTGAAGAAAACATTTTCTTAGAAATCATTGATTAAATAAATAGTTATTTTAGATAACAATTTTGTATTTGGATTACTATGTTTGCGACATTTGCTTTCCTGAAAAATAAACGCAAAGTTGTCATAAAGAAAACATTTCATTTGATTCCATACGCGTCTGACATTAGTTACGCAATGTTACAATATGAAGTTTTATAATTAAACTTAAATGGTTTTGGCACACAGTGACGCGTTGTTAGTTGCGATTCCCACAGATCGTTGCTTAAATTAAAGATATAAATGTCACACAGATGAAATAAAAAACGTACCTAACAATCGTACGAGCAAGAAAATTAAAGAAGCTCAACGCGTAATTAAATTGTTGTTATGTAATAACATAAAATGTGCAACATTTTACACTCGTTGACTTGTATTTGTGTTTTTTTCTTTCAAATTGAGTTTTATTTTTTTCTTTAAAAAATGATTTTTTACCGCCTCATAAACAAAATGCCAACTGTTTATGACGTTATGTATTTTGTGTGTCAATAGTACATGCGGGTATTATCAGCAACTTAAAGTTACAGCTTTAAATAAGTAATAGTATGTCCCAATGTTTATCAGACGGACAATTTTTACCTCGAAAAAATTTAAATTGGAACTTCTACTGCAATGAAATTTTAATATTATTGGGAAAAATTGTTTTATCACTAAATCTTCATTCTTTGCATTTGATGAAAATAGTTGAATGAGATCGAATAAGACGAAAGGTTGTCTGGAAATCTGGAAAGAGGTTAAATTGTCGAAGTAGTATGGAAAATGTTGAAAAAGTTTAAAATCGCTGAAAAAGTCGAAAAATAATGGAAACTAATGAAAAAAGTTGAAAGAGGTTGAAAAACTCGAATAAAGTTGATAACGATTGAAAAATGTTGAAACAGTTGAAAATCGCTGAAAAAGTCGAAAAATAATGGAAACTAATGTAGAAAGTTGAAAAAGGTTGATAAAGTCGAAAAAATATGAAAAATAAAGGAAAAGTTGAAAAAGGTTAAAACGTGGAAAATATTGAAAAAGTTGAAAAATAACGTTTGAGATTGAAAAAACCAAAAAATGTTGAAAAGTCAGAAAAAAAAAATGGAAAGTGTTGAAAAAAGTTGAATGAGGTTGAAAAATATTGAAACAGTAAGAAAATTTGATAGAATATCGAAATTGTTGAAATAAGTCGAAAGAGATTGAAAAACTCAAAAATAAGTGTTAGAGGTTGAATTCGTTAGTAAAAATTGAAATAGGTTGAAAAGTCGAATAAGATTGAAGAAGTCGACCAAATTATGAAAACTATTGAAAAAACTTGAAACAGTTTGAAAATCTTGATTTAAGAAGCAGGAAAATGTCTCGCTCACTTTTTCAATTTCGCCTACTTTTGGTTCAGTAAAATTATATTTGTGATCGGCATCCGCATACCAAATTTTATCATAATAGCTTACATAATTTGTGGTATATGCCGGAACTAGTCTTAAAAATTAGAGAGGTGACACACCCACTGGTACAATCTAACCTGAATCTTATGCGGAAATAGCTTTTTACAAATATAATTCTAACACCAAATTTTAGAATGATTGCTCACATAGGTTGCTAGACATGTCATTCAAGGTATTTAACTTTTATGGAAGGTACCACACCTGCTAGTATTTTTCGACCACACCCACTGTTGCAATCCCGTCGAAGTCTTTTCAATTTCAAAGTTTATAGTAACCGTTACCTCTATACCAAATTTTATGTAGATTACTTTAAATATGACATTAACCGTTTTTGCTTGTATGGAAGTTGCCATGCCCACCGGTAGTGTTGCACCAACTTTTTTAAAAATATAAGTATCTTAAGGTATGCACGTATGTATAAGATATGAGGTATGCCATATTAAATTTCATAACAATTATATTATTTAAGGCGATGCCAAATCTTAATATTCTCTAAATGTGCACCAAATTTTGTACGTTTCGTCAATATAGCTGCAGCCGTTTTCGAAATAAATTTGGCCACATGCATATTTTTTATATACTTAAATATTTATAAATATGCAAACAATTTTAGCTCGTTTAATAATAATAGGTTAGTTATCTTGTTGTATTTCGATTGTACCTACTATCGATTTGAAATTAACAACTTATGACCATGATATCTGCATAACACTTTTGTGCTTAAAAAAAACACTTTCAATGATTATTTGCTTGCAGTAATCTTCTTCAGTGTAATTTTCGCACCTTGGCTGTGAAATATCACTGTTTTAGTTGTTTTAAGAAAATCAATTAAGGACTGTCCCAAAAAAACTTGCGGTTTTATTTTGTTTGATTGCACGCTACCTGTTAATCTTATAGGACTAAAAAGACACAATATTTGTTCTTTATACAGTCTGTATAATATGATGTATAGCACTTGGCGATAGCACTTTTAACGACAAAGATGTCGAGCAACATCCGCGAACTCATTTTGTACACATACCTGCAAAATCCAGAATTAAAATATTCAACTATAGCAAAAATAGTTGATGCATCAGATAGAACTGTTTTGACAGTTATTTTTAATTATAAGAAGGGTCTACCTGTTTCACGAAAAAAAGGTTCAGGCAGAAAACCAGAATTTTCTAACTTAAGGGTAGTCGCGAAGGTGAAGGGTCTTTTTAAGCAGAATCCCAGCTCCTCAGTGCAAAATATGGCGGTTAGAGGAGATATATCAAACTTACTGTATAAAGGATAAAGGAAAAAAGTAAGCTGAAGACATATAGAGTTCAAAAAATAGCAGATCGTTCTGATGAAAAGCAGTTGATGGCTCAGATACGAGCCCGAAAATTGTATGAAATGTACCACACTAAATTTGATTGCTGCGTTATGAACGACGGAAGTAACGTCAAAGCAGATTTTAAGCCGCTACCTGGGCACAAATATTATACGTTACCGAATAAGGGACATATTCCTAGTAAATTCAAAGAGAAAAAAATTTCGAAATTTCCGAAGCAATATATGGTTTGGCAGGTCATGTGTACCTGTGGCCTCAGAAGAAGCTTCTTTGTTACGCAAGGCACAATCAATTCAAAAGTTTATTTACTTAGAAGAGTGCCTCGAAAAACGTGTTCTACCATTTATTCGTGCACATGAGGTGCAGTGATGTTCTGGCCTGATTTAGCAACCTCTTATTACTCTGAAGCTACGGTGGAAATCGAAGTAAAAAGATCAATTTTGTACCAAAAATAGCAAATCCGCCCAACTGCCCAGAGCTTCGCCCAATTGAGAGATACTGAGCTCTAATGAAAACAGATCTTCGAAAGAGTGGTAAAAATACAAAAAAAACTTACAAGACTTTAGACTTAAGTGGAAAAGATCGTTCCGTACTGAAACACCTGTACAAAATTTAGGAAAAAAGTTAGAAATTTTTTGTAAAAAAAAAATGTTAAATAATAAACCTCAACTTTTTCTGGGACAGTCCTTTGACACATAAGTATATATGTTTGAAATCGTCAACCCACTTATCAACTAATTTCTTAAAAAATTTTCTTAAAAGTAAAAAAACAAATGGCTTAATTTGGCACTATGTATAGAAAATTGGTTTTTCAATCAGCTGGCTATTCAAGGTTTAAAATTATTTACGAGAAATTTTACAACCAAATTTTCAATCAATTAAGTAGCCTAAAGTCAAAAAAGCCAGAGGTGTCATAAAGTCATATTTGCATTTTTCATCAAATAGCAAATTAACCAATTCAGTTAATAGCACATCGAGTAATAGGAGCTTTTAGTTCTTAACCATCGGTTCAAACAAAACTTACTGTCCTCGACATCATTGCAAAATACGAGTAGGTATATTTAAAGTCTTGTTCATCAATAGAATCGCTAGATAATGTTTCAAAAAAAAAGCAGTTCAATTCCAAACTAATTATTGTAATTTAAAGAAAAAAAAAATTAATGTTATAATATTTTTTTGGCTCACAGTAGCGCACAATAAATGAAGTAACAAGCGCAAGTGTTTTATGTGTAAAAAATGAAAATCATTTAGTCACAAAATGAACTTAGTCATGGTACGCAGCAGCTCTCAATCATTGAATTGAGTTGCAAGCACGACTTTGTGTGATTTAGACTTTAAAAAAAGTGTACACTATTCGAAGCGTACAAATGACGCATCTTTAAAGTTGTAACCCAAATTTTGATGTCATAATATGGTGAAGATGCTTTATGCTTGTTGGGTATAACCGGGTAATTGGGCAACATGAAGTTTAAATATATTTCATTGCAAATTATGCTATATTATGTTTTAACAAAATTTATTTTTTTAAGTGTATCCCTGCAATCAACGAGAAAATTATACTCGTTTTTGAAAACTTCAAAATGTTTCGAGATTGTCAAAATACAAACTTTGTTTCAAAACAAACTAAATTATGAAAATTTAATTTGTTTTTCTTTTTCTTTTTTATAACAACAAAATCGCATTGTTCTTTTTCGGACTTAAGTTTCCTTTTTAATTCAAATGTCTTATTCAATAATTTGGGATGAACATAATAATATGATCATAGGCGATGTGCACTGGAAATGGCATGAACGCTTACGAAATTATATGGTGGAAAACTATTTCCGACCACATCACCTCTACGCTGAGCTAGAACTACAAAAAGAACCCGGCATCGAAGATGAGTATCGCAATTATGTGACACATTTCTTGCGCAACGAATGCAGCATTGTTGTGATGGATGAGAAGACAAATGAAATTCATGCTGTGGCGTTACTTAAATGGATGACCAAAGAATGGCGATCTTGGTATGAATAGCCGTGTAGAATGGACTGTCTGTTATCCTCCAAGTTTCTTTAGGAGCTTCTCGCGGAATTTTAATGTTTTTGTTTAAAAAAAGATCAAATTTTTAAATTGAAGAACCTTTTTTTTAGCCCAGTGTAGCTTGTCACCGCCTAGAGTGCCAAACGGTTCCGTTTCGAAATAGAGATCGACTCGCCTTTTCGTATATTTTATTCGAAGTCCGCACGAAATTTCTCTCAAAAAAGCGTATCTATTTTTTACTCTATCGGATTCGTCTCGATCTCGGAACCGATTTTATTTACGAATTCGTTTTGATCTCGATAACAAGTTACACTGGGCTAAGATTAAAGTTTTTTTAACAAAAAACATTAATATACCGTTGTTCTCTTCGATTAAAGTGACTTGGACAATAACGAACACAGCGCAGTGTAGAGATATTAATTGATAGCACACTCTTCCAGGACACAACTACGCCTGGTAGTGGACTCACCTAAACTAAATGAATGGATAACGTTACGTCGCAAAATGATAGAAGAATATGCTAAAGAACATCCAAAGGAACCCTTTGATAGTCTTCATCTTTTCGAGTTCTGCATAGCTCCACCGCTGAATGAGGATGATGAGTTCATCGTGAAGTTTTTCAATGCCATTTGTGAGACGGCTCGTCACATGCGAATGCCACGTCTTACGTTCCTAGGGATGAGTATGCACGAGCAGATGCTGGCAGAAAAAGTCGAACTTGTGGAATTAAATCGATTCATCTATTCGATGTACATTGAAAAGGGCAGACGTCCGTTTGGCGTTATGCGTGGTATTGATGAATTGAATGCAATTTTATATGGGAAAGACTTAGAACCGATAATACCATTCAATGAAATGAGCGGTTTCGACGATAAACCGAAAAAGGAAAAAGAGGAAGAACCTGTTGTTTATCGAATGCCTTCAGCTCATTCTCGCTCGCACCATAGTGTACAATCGGATAGGCGGATGTAAGCGGCAAAAATAAAGCATGCATGTTTAAAATTTTATATATGTATATGTTAGGATATAAATATGTAAGTGTATAAGGTAAAGACAATAAAATTGATATTTGAAAATTCAGTAAGTTCCATTAAAAACTTTTCCATAGGATTTATTTTGATATGGTAGTTACCAAAAATGATTCAAAGAATTAGCAAACAAATATGGGGCCAAAAGACTTTCATAGTGAGATCGGGACCACAAAATCTATTTTCGACATCGTTCTATTGATTTGTGCAATACAGTGTTTTGTCGCCAAAAGTAATCCGACCGAGTCTTTATTCAGTGAGACCGCATGGATAGCTCGACTGGTAGCTTAATTCTTAAATTCTCCGATTAAGAAGACTTAACAGCGAAGGTCCCCGCAACACACAGTGGTAGATCGTAGTCATAAATGCGAAAAAAAAAAATAGAAGTTGAACTGATTTTAAAATTTTTTGAGACAATCGTTTTGTTTTTTGGCTGCATGCTTTGTACATATATGGAAATGTAGGCAACTCGGTAAACTCTACAGGCACTAAGTAAGCGATGTCTTAAGGTAATGTGCCTTTCGTTTGTTAACATTGTATATAGAGATGTAGGCAAACTGCCTACAAAGCGGTCATCGCTTTGTAAAAAGAATTTACAGTTGTGAGCAAAAAGTATATCTATTCGTCGGTGTCATTTATGACATATTTGCCGCTGGGATAATACTTAGGTAAAGAAAAAAAAACTATGAAAGCTTTAAGTTTTTTTTTGGGCTAAGTACTGCTATACAGTGGGCACTAAAAATTTTATACCTATGTAACTTTTTATATAAGCAGCTGTTGGACAAATCGCTCTAGTTAACTTGTTTGAACTTGTACGAATTTTTCAAAAATCAGAATAAAAAATGATAAAAGCGATAAACTTGCAATCCTTGACAGGAAAATTATCCCCCAATTTCCAAAATTTTTTTGTATATTATGTAAGAAAGTATAGTTAATCAAAATCCAAAGTTCCAGTTGTAGTTTTTCACAAATTTTATTTTCATTAAATTTTTTGCTATTGCAATATTTGAAGAAAAAATATTTTAATTTTTTCACATTTTGCAATGCTTTACTATCAAATGTAAAATCTTACAATGTGAGGTGAGGTGGCTAAATTCAGAAGAAAGTTCCCTTGAAAGGTAGGGACTAAATAACGGGTATTTTTTTTTATCTATCCCCCTTGGGATAAGAGATAAGAAATGGAATGCTTTTCAAAAACAGCAGCGATAAGCCTTCAAAACGATTTTTCTCTAATAACTTGAAAACTATAAGAGATAACGCACAATTTGTAAAAATGTTGAAATACGCATTACTAAATTAATGGGAATTGATACCAATTTTTAAAAAAATGCCTCAACCACATCCCACCTTTGCATGGGAGGTAGGCGTATCCGTGAGTCGATTTTTTTCATATTCACAAATTTTTTATTGTTTTAAGCTATTTTTAAGAGTCTAGCGCTGTTATTACTATTTATGGCTGCAGTCCTATACAAACCCATCCCCTGTGTGACACAGTACTTAATTTGGATCCAAAATCCAAAGCCCTTTTGCCTGCCTTTTGAGTCAGATCTAGCCACCCGAAGAACAGTGCTGGCCGTTCCGGACGAGACACCTTCTAACTAAATTTGGTTTTTTGAGCTCCAGACTCAGAAGTTGTTGCATTTAAGTGTTTGTTCATTTCGTTCTCATCCGGGTAGAGATCGGCTAGTACTTGGTATCACACTGGATGTTAATTTCAATCATACATTTTAATTCATGTATGCAGATGCATAACTCTGCATAAAGTGACCTTAGTTTTACTCATAGTTAGCAATATTTTTATTAAAATTTTAATAAATTGATATCATATCTTTTTTAGAGAACAAAATGCATCACCGACTTAGACTACAAATCAACCTGCTGTGGTTGCTACTGCAAATGCTATTTATGCCAGAGTTACAGTGTTTTCCTACCATAAACCAACCAAATCCACAAAGTGCCAATTTTCTGCAGAATTTCGATAAAAACTTTCCTCAACCACCACAAATTGAAGAAACGATTGAAGAAGTGCAAAAAATACTTGCACAGGATCCAACGTTGCCCAGATTAACAAGGTGATTAATTCTTATGCAGTCGTCCGAGAACAGTTTTTGTGGCAGTATATTCCAATTAAATAACTAAAGCTTTTAATTTAAGAAATTTTAAATAATATGCAACAAACATTATTCCTGACAACCATTACTTTAGTACACTTCTCATTACTCACAAACAATTCCTTTTTTCAGGGGTGAAATTGAGGAGCTTTATGAGAAGGTCACCCGTGAGGAATATGAAAAGAGTATCGAGATTGGCGATATGGGACGTGCTGACAGCATGCGTGCGCTGATGTTGGTTCTACCATATAATACTGATAACAATACAGAGGAGAATTTACAGGTTAGTACAATTATTACTCTGAATTCTTGCTTTTTTAACCCATTTTTCTCTGACACTTATAGGAGCTTTACACACGTCCGCCAGTTACCAAAGTCATCGATAGCTATACACTGCCACAGCCAATAAAATTCATAACGCCAGATCCTAGTTCGGTACCAAGAGCAGAAACTGTTTCCATTGGCAACTTATCTGCAACAACGTACAAACCCGTATCTCCAATAAAGCAACGACCACCCAGTGCGACTACATACCATCCACCAGCACCGCCAATAATGTACAGATTAGCACCTTCAGTGCCGCAAACAGCATCGGACTTTCGCCCAATGACTAACACTTATGATTATGGTGGAGGCGCTAATCTTGAGCTGAATCAAACGCCAAAACCAGCGCAACGCTTTAGTAGTCATTATAATGCCAAGAATGCGGATTTCCTCAAGTTGCCTTCGCAGAAGAGAACAAAAATCACCACCACAGTGCGTCCAGTTGCAGATGTTTTGGAGGGACTTGGTATTGTAGGACAGACGCATTCTAGAAAACGTTATACGATCTATGATGACTATTTTCCATCGGAAAGTGCACCCATACCGGTTGTATCTAGTTACATACCACAAAATCTGTCACCCAAAATCAGACCTGATGCATATTCAAGCTTTAAGCCACTAAACATTGGCGAGGAAATTCGTGCCAAGCCTGAAGTGGAGGATTATCTGACACGCTTTGGCATCGTTGGCGGTAGAAAACGCAAAGCTTTAAAGAAGGACACTGAAAACCAGCTGGCATCTAACGAACAGGTTGTGGAAGAAAGCGAAATTGCCACAGCTAAAGTACCTAGTACAAAGAAAATTAACAGAAGCGCACAGAGCGGTGGCTCTGAATTAGAGAAATTGTTGTCCAATCTTCAGGAGTTAGAGCGGTTAAATGTCAATCCAAAAGCGTTAACCACAGCTACAAGAAAACCAAGTACAACGACTACAACAACGACATCCACAACAACGACAACAACTACCACTACTACACCACAGCCTACAACAACACAAGGGCTCATTACACATGGTGTGCCAATGTTGATTGAACCTAAAAAACCAAGAAGACGCATTGATCCAAACCTTGATATAAACTACGGTTCAAATGGCAACCAACAGAGCGAACAGGGGAGCGCAGATCAACTGCAGAAGTTGCTTGAGAATTTGCAAGAATTGGAGAAACTACGCATAAATCCTGAAAATGTTTTGAAAACGGTAGCACCTACCATTAAATCACAACGTGTGACAACGCAAAGCCCTGCACTTCCAGCTGTTACCATTGCTCTAACGACTGCGAAACCGATAGGCTTAGCAAATCGCTTTAGCGAATTGTTCCAACCGCAACAACCTCTAGTTACCAAGAAAACGAATCAGCAAAATGATTTGGAACAACTGCAACGAGTCTTACAGGAGCTTCAGTCCTTTGAGAGAGCAAATGCAAGGACCACCAAGCCACCACCGGTAGTGAGAAATAATTTCCAAGCCAACGCTGGAGTCAATGATTTCAATCAGTTGCGCAAATTGCTAAGCGATGATCGAGAATTAGAACGATTATACCAGCAGGCAAGAGGGAATAAGATCACAGCAACAACTACAACAACATCAACCAGTACAAGAAAGCCAGGTCCAACTGTTAACGAGCTGGAACAGCTGCAGAAGTATTTTGAAGAACTGGAACGATCAAGGGCAATCAGCACGACTACCACTACTACCACTCCGCTGCCAACAAGGAGCATTAATATTCAACGGCCTTTAGCTGCAGCTCAGGATCCAGCACAACGTACCACAAGCCCCAGTCCAAGGCCAAAAAAGGAAAGCATTGATAACGAGCAACTTCAAGAGCTTATTAATCGCGTGCAACAGCTGGAACGTCTCAACAGTCGATTTGAAGAGAGTAGCAAGCCCATAGTCACATCTACAGAGATATCAAAGAATTCTCTCGGCTTTACTAGTCGCAACGTCAAAATTCCTCCAGTGCAAGCTTCAGCTAACGACTACCGCATACCATCAAATGACTTTGCTCATTTGCAACAACTCTACAAGCAGGTACAACAAGCCGAAGATAATGCTTTCGGACAAATTGAAATTTCAACTGCAGCTACGGCTTCGAAATCTCTCAGTCAGAGTGCAAGGCGCACACAAGACTTTGCACAACGCATAATAGACATCACAAATGACACTGGCTCTGGAAGTAGTTTACAGGAAGTAGATCCCAATGAATTTGTGCAGCTACAAAAATTACTTAGCAAGGTACAGGAACTAGAGCGTGTTAAAATCAGCGCAGATGGTCTTGTACAAACGGTCACTCCAAATCCAAGGTTAAAATCACAACGCGAAGTGACAACTGCAGCAAGTTTGGTAACATCAGCTTCTGTGCGCATGACAAATGTCCAAAATCTTAATGGTGCGCAAATTGTCTACGCTGAAAATGGAAAACGTGAAGAGTGGAAAAAAGATGAAAACTTCAAAGAATCTCAACTAAAACTGCCGCCATACAAAGCAACAACAGCATTGCCCAGACTCAGCAGCAATTTGCCTGACCCGACCTCTAGTGAAGAGTTACGTGAATTAGCTTTCAGCGCACCATCCAGCTCAAAGAAATCTCTTGTTGACAAAGATTTCGAGCAGTACCAAGAGCTTTTTAGTCAACTAGAAGATTCAGAGCGTAATGCTTATCGCAATATGCAACCACCAATGATACAAAAGACCGTAACAAAGGAACCACCGAAATTTGTTGCAACACGTAAGCCGCAAGATGTTCCCAAGCAAAAGCAACCCACTCAACAACAAGCTGACTTAGAAGAACTGCAGAAATTGCTCAACAATGCACAGGAACTAGAGAAACTCGGTGTTAGTCTACCAAAAGAGCTTTCGCATCAAATTGAAGATAAACTGTCAAAAACCAGCGATCTAGATGCGGACTTTAAGCGTTTGCCAACGACAAAAACAACTTTCACAAGCAAAGACCCACCAGAAGTTAAGGAGTATTTGACAAAGTTTGGCATATTGAACAATGAAAATACTACTGATGACACATCAGATGAAAACCTTAAAAATGAAGTCTACAGTAATTCACCAACATCAGATAGCATTGAAGTAGATGAGAAATCGTTTGTTTTCTCCTTGACCACAGCCAGGTCCTTACTGCCAAAGGAACCAAAAACAACTACAGAAAGCACATTGATATTGCCCATCTTCAGTGCCACCAAAATTATTGAAGCCGCCATCAAGCGTGCTGCTAACAAAATTGGCGTTTCAACGGAGAAACCTCAAGGCTTCCGTAGACGTAGCGATGATGAAGATATTTATGATACGGCAGCCGAAACCGAAGATGATTTAGTAGGTGAATACAGTCAGATGAACTACCAAATGGCAATACCAGAAATAAATCGTCGTTTAGATGCCAATGTTGATGTGACTGAAGACAAAGTCGAATTGCAAAATGAAACTGTGAAGCCGGAAGAGATCAAAACGGACTTAAATGAGTTACAGCGTTTGATAACTAACTTACAGGAGTTACAACGTTTAAATATAAGTGTTACATCGAACAATTTGAGAGACGCCGATGCAAAGTATCTACAGAGTTTTAAGACTAGTGGAGAAAATGATGATTCGAAAAAAAATCGACGTCAAAGTGTAACACCATCTGCAACAACGGTAGATGTGGCTGCCACAACAACGGAAGCGGTAATGACCCCGACGCACATAAACTTAGACTTAAATATTGACGAAGATGATAAAGATGCATCCAGTACAACTACAGAAGCTACAGTGACAACTGAAGAGTCACGCAACGGTGCAATTGCAGATTTGGAGGACTCTTTTGGGCCGGAAACACCTTCAACTCCAGCACCGCCAGTAAAGAAAAATGGTTTCTACTTTTTGGCTGATTGGAATTCATTCCTCGAAGTTGGTCCTCCAGGGACAGATGAACAAGTGGTGGTGCGTTTCAGTCCAAAAGTAGGTGATCCACGCCTGTTTTTACCAGTCAAAGTACCATAGATGAGGCACTGTGAGGAGTAGATACTTGTAAATATTATATTAGAGTTTAAGTAACAGTTAAAATGATTTTAAGGGTGTACTGAAAAATGATCTAAAGCTCTTACTAAAGTCGAAGTAGGGATGCAGGCAAAAATGTTTAAAAGAAAAATAATCTATTTACAAAATTAAGTCGAACCTGCAAGTTAAACTTTCACTCAAAAATAGATACAATTGTGACCAAAAATCGAATGGAAAAAATTTTTTCAGTCCTGAGTTATTTTCATGTAATAAATTGTTCGTAATACTCAGAGCTAGGAATTAAAAAAAAGTTTCATTCTGCAAAAGACCTTCTAAGTTAGGGTGATATTGAATGGTATTTTGCTAACTTGTCCAACCCACATAAGTTTGGAGGTAATACTTATTAAATGAGAATTAGCTTTCATAACTTGCTTTGGCATTTTCCTCTTTGAGCGAGTAGTTTTCTTATATCCTTGAATGAACTTTGAAACTTTGCTGTATTCACAAAACAGCTTAGGTTTATAGCCCCAGAAGACCGACCATAGTTCAATTTTCGTTTTTACGTTGAGAAAGTCGAAAATATATGGAAAGTTTTGATAAAAGTTGAATGAGGTTGAATAAGTTGGAAAAATTTGAAAAAGGTTGAAAATTTCGAAAAATGTTGGAAAGTCAACAAAACGTGTTAAAAAAAATTTTAAGAGATTAAAACAGACGAAAAGGCTGAAAATGTAAATAAAATATCGAAAAAATTGAAAGTGGTTGAAAATGGTTGAAAATTTCGAATAAGTTGAAAGAGTTTTAAACAGACGAAAAAAATTGAAAGAGGTTAAGAAAGTCGAAAAAATACGGTAAAAAGTAGAAAGAGGATGAAATAGCCGAAAAAGTCGATAAAATATGGAAAATGTGGAATAAAGTTGAGAGAGGTTCGAAAACTTGAAAAATCTGTTGAAAAAAGTTGAAAGAGGTTGAAAAATGTTGAAACAACTGAAAAGGGCTGAAAAAATATATAAGATATGGAAAGTGTTGAAAAAAGTTGAGCGAGGTCAAAAAAACTCGAAAAAATTGAAAAATGGTGAAACAGTTGATAAAGACGGAAAAAGTCGATACAACGTGGAAAGTGTTGAAACAGGTTGAAAAATTAGAAAAATGTCACTCACACTTTTCTAATTCCGTCTACTTTTGATTCAATAAATCGGAATCCACATTCCAAATTGTATCACAATACCTTAAATAATCTATGAGACATGCCACAAAGTTTTATAATTACGAACGGTGACACTCCCACACTGATACAATCCAGCTCAAATTTAATCCAGAAATAAATTTTAATAAGTAACATTCTTACGCCAAATTTTAGTATGATTACTCACATAGTCCGCCAGATATGTTACTCAAAGTATTTAACTTTTATGGGAGGTGCCACGGCGACTGGTGTGATTTCGCCCGCTCTTGATTTAGATATACCATATAGCAAGTAAACCGTCTACATTAAATTTCAAACGAATTGTTGCAATAGTTCACTTAAAATGACGTCTACAACTTTTTATTAACATGGGAGGTGCCACGCCCACTGATATAATCGCGTTGAACTTTATTTAATTTCAAACCCCATTGTAGCCGACAGGCGAATTTAATGAAGATTACTTTTGTTGCACACTTACCATAATATTTAAAGTTTTTTGCTTATATGGGAGGTTCCACGCCTGCATCTACTGTTTCACTCAATTTTGGTTATGAGATATCTTGTACCACATTTACCTGCCATATTAAATTTCACGACGATTACGTTATTAGTTCTCTTATTATGAAGTTCATTATGGGTGTTGCCACGCCTTTCAACGAGATTTGCCAATGTAGTGATTTAAGTTGTATTGATGACTTATGTTAGTGATAGCATCTCTAAGACTTTTATGAAAATCGTAGTGCCGTTTTCGAGTAACACTGAAACAAATTTTCAAATTCGGCCTACTTTGAGTACGATTCAAGATTCAAGATTAAACTGCATTCGCTTACTAGATTTCACCAATATGTCTTGAATGGTTATGAAATTATAAAAATTAAAATTAAGGTCGGTGCCACTCCCCTGTTAGAGTCTTTACAAACTTGAAACCTTGGCCAATCTCAATTTTGTTGACATATGCACCAAATCTCTAAGTTCCACCAATATCGCTGTAGCCGTTTTCGAAATGAAGTTTTTTCTCGAAAACAACTATAATTATTTTATAAAAAAACATATTTTAAGAGGGAGTATAAATGCGAACATTTGGTTATAAATCGTCCTCGACGCCTACGAATTTTAGCTGCCTTAATCCTAAATCGCATTTTCAGTTTTAAATTTTATTTGTTATAAGTTAAAGTACTCATGTTAAGTTTTGTACTTTTCGAATTATAGGCTAATTAATATCGATTGTTTTAGCAAAATTATCGTAATCGACATTTTGAAATTTTACAACAATGATTTAATTTTTTATATTATTAAATGCCAAACAAAATCGTTATTTTTCAGGCTTTGTTCTTACATGTTTGAATTAAACTTATTATTTTTGTCGCTTACGATAATACTGTTGAAAACATGCGATATTTAGATTAAAATTATTTGTTTATTTATTGATTTGTGCGCTTTATAGCGCTTTATAGCAAAATCTGTTAATTTAAGAGAAAGTCAAAATGTTGATATAATAAAGTTTTACATATATTTAATCAAAATAAAAATAGCAATTTACATTTATATAAAACAAATTTACACTTAGGTACATACACTACAACTACATTTGTAATTCGCAACAGATTTATTTACATTTAAGTTTTCTTAAAGGTTTCCCTATAACCTGCCATTATGGCTTCATAGAACTTAACTTGTTTTGCTGTACTTATAGCGAAAAAGTAACGCTCATATAAAGTATCCGTTGGTAAGCTAAGGCCAATTATATTTTGTACTTTTTCATTCAATGTAAATTTAACAAATTCAATAAATCCCTGTATACCACGATAGATAAAAACGCGCACAACACAGCAATCCTCCACAAATGCCAGCAAAGTCTCATCGCGTATACGCAACGCAGCTAGCGAACGTGGCTTAGTAGCCGCAATAGTTTGAAATATCTCAACATCGACATAATCTGTATATAGTGTGATACCATCATTTTCAGCAGCAAACCCCAACGTTGACTTGCTGACCCAAGCAACAGCAGTTAAAACACGTGGCTTAGAGCTGGCACTCACCAGAAATGATATGATTTCACCATGATCTCGACAAGGCATATGATTGCCTGAAGCTATCAATATGGAGCTATTGAAATTCGGATGTGGCACTAGCACGGCACTTAGTACTGTAGCTGATGTATTTAGTGTTGATTTCTCATTGGTTGCTAATATTTTATCTGAATTCACACTGTCGACCTTTTTATCATTTGATTCGTCATCTGACCTCAGTTCGTTCGCAAAATTTTTCATCGTTTGTTGAAATTCGCGTATACGCTCTATAACAGCCGACATGGACTTGGTGTAATCTATAGTTTGATTGCTCTCAGTATTGTACGCCAAGGCTAAGACATCTTTGACTAGCTGACCTAAGCTATTGGTAATATTACTGCACACAGGATGCGTATGTGTCTCATTTTCTCTAAGGTAGCTATGAATCTCTTCAATTTCCACTATTACTGGCCATGCACTCTGTACAGTGCGTGCGGCCAACACTTGTGCGGGATTTGCCGGAATCTCAAGCGCTACTAAGTCAACTGCGGCAAATGTTTCGGACTCATAGATTTTTTGCTGTTGCAGCTCTTGCATTATGGCAATGAAATCTTGCACCAAATGTTCATCGTACAAGTCAGATTCTGGTATGCTGAGTTGTATAATATTAATTTCGAGACTTAACCGGTCGATCAGATCATCAATTATACGCTCTACCACTTGCTGGAAATCGGCAAAAGTGAGATTACGTGTTTGAGCGGTAATATTAGGTTTTAAAATGGACTCCATTGGTCGTGCTAGCTTTTTGGTAATGCCATATTTAAACAAAGGTAAAGCAAAACGCTGCGGTATAGAGCGCGTGGTGCGTACCGTTGAAGTTGAGTTCGGTTGTTGCAATAATAAAATGTGCCGGCCATTGCTTAGGTTAATGCTTCTATTATGCTCCAACGTTGGTAGAAAACGGTAGTTGCTACAATTACTTTGAATTTCAATGGGTAGTATCCAACTATTTGTAACAGTGCCATCATATATTGCAAGTTCCTGCACAGCCTTACTTTGTTCATCGAGCACATAGTAGGAATGTGGTCTCTTTGGCGTTTGATGTATGCTGGAAACTTTATTTTCAAAGTTGCCCACAAGTGCTGAAGCATTGCTACTAATTGCCCAAGTATTGAGACCAACATTTGTGCAATTTAGCTCAGTAACTTTTGCTGCATTGACTATAAGCCTAAACACTGAACTTTCATCTTGATTGGGTATTGCTATCACTTGATCTATAAATCCCGATTCAAAAGTTGTTACATTGAAAAACCGCTGCGCATCGCTATTCCATCTGTAGATGTAAGCATTACAGCCAGCATTCAAGAGTAAATACCTTGTATTATTAAATGAAAGCGCAAAAATTTGGTTTATTTTTGCTTTCTCGTGGAGTTTTATCTGAAGCGCATTGGCCTCTTCCAAGTATTTTACAAACCCTACACGCTGTTCACGCTTTTTAAAAACGTTTGCCAACTTTTGTGAGATGTCATCAAAATTATCTCCTTCTCTTGTTGAACGCATAAGCTGTTCGCTAGTTGGCAATATTAGCGACATATCATTATCAAAATCGGTCATGACCTTTAGCGTACGTGTGCTCCAATTTCCTGTGATCCTTTGTTGTGGCCTCTCATTAAGCCATAGTGTATTTTTATGCCAATAATCAAGATTTATGCCGGATACAAGATCTCTGGTATGTAAATTTTTCACTGTAACATTTTGGAAATACAATGGGGAACGTAATTCCAATGGTTCATTTAGTAAGGCCAACTGTTGCAAGTCTTTGCCACCAGTAACTGGTACATTTGTTTTCAGCCAGTTAAGCACACGACAAGATGGCATGGTTAAAGCTGTGGAAACATATTGATCGCCACGATTTTTCTATAGTGAATGTTTTGTTAATGAAAATATCTGCGCGAAATTATCTAGATATACAACTTACCATGAGCGTGTTTTCATATTCCATTTTTAAATCGACTCCGTTGATTAATCCTTTGACTTCAAGCGCGCCATCTAGATAGAGTTCCGAGAACAGCAATTCGGTCGTAAGATTCTGCGGCGTATGTAACGTAATGATTTGAGATAGATTAACATCATTCCAAAAACCAGCATAGAATGAGTTGCCATGCAAAGTATCAGGACCGAATTTCAGTAGTTCTGTTCATATAAAGTTAAATAAAATAAAATGTTAATTGCGTTTCCACAGTTCGTTGATGAAAGAACCCATCGTACTATGGGTCCACATATAATCCTTCTAAACTTTTGACACCAATCCAAAGTCCTTCATTTGAAAGGAGTTTTTAGTGCACTGCTTTTGCATGTTTCCTTAAATACATTTTTAATTGTCCGTGAGAGGCCCTACGGAACAAAATATGTGGCCAGGATCCTTCTAATGATTTTTTATTATGACTTACGATATTATTCTTTAAATAAAAACTTATAGCAACCAAAAACCATTCAAGCGATACTTAAAACAAAATTTTATAAGTCGTGCGTAGCTGACGCTAAGAAAATATATTCGATCCGAAGCGGCTTCCACACCTAATTTATGGTGTCATTACTATGCTGCATCGAAGTGGTTCATATTCGTAGTGGCGTAACTAGGGGGAAGATTTGCGAAGAGAGCCGAGCTGCAAAATGTTCCTCGGTTTTCATTGAGATTTACTAATAATCTACATATATAAATGAAATGATAATTATATTCGCTGTACGCGCATCACGCAAAAACTACTGGATCAATTTTGATAAAATTTATTCAGTTTTTTTCCTTAGATGCTTCATCTCGATCTCCTATAAAAATTTTCATGATAGTCTCATTAAATATTAAGTTATTAAAGTTTTAAAATACCTTAAAAAGGATAAATTGCTCAAATAGAAACAAGCATAACAAATCGTTTAATGGCAATTTAATGTGTTTGTGTGTGTGCCTTTTGTTTTTTCCACGGCAAGGCAATGAAATATTTGTGGAAGAGATATAACAGAATTATCGAATTGCACTCTTTTGCTCTCGCTCTCATTCTCAATTTTTCAATTTACATTGCAAACAACAACAACAATTCGCAGGGTATGCCAAGTAGCCGGGTTTGATACGGCTAAGCCCGGAATTTCACGCCAAAGCAGGGGAACCGATAGGAATTGAAAATTTGCTGAAAAATCCGGAAATTGGAGGATTTATGTCACATGTACATAAAAGACTTAACGTTTTATCAATTTAATGAAAAATTATTTAATTTTGGGAAGGCCGAGAATTCCTTTTTTCAACTTTGCAACTCTGACAACTCGGTACTTGTGAAGAATTATCAAAATTACAGTAGGTCTACTAAGAAAATTGTAAAAACAGCTAGTATTAAATGCTTGATTTTATCACAAACTTTTCAATTTAATACGGATGACTCTATTTTGATGTGACTTTTAATATAGCTTCTTTTCTTCCAATTCCACTAAATTCAAAAATTTTTTGTGTGATTTTCTAATTGAAGGGAGTGTCTTTGAAATTGTCCTTTAAGCTCAAATAAAATTTTCATTTTCAAATACATATATTTTAATGGAAAACTTAAATCGTTTAAGCAAAAATACTCTTTGAATAGATGTCAAACTATTTATTAAAATTACTCGGACAAATGCAACATTAAAAGCAAATTTTTCATTTTCGGAAAATTTTTATCTTTGAATGCATTCAATCCCTTACCTGTGATATTTTCATTTCGATCCACTCTTAAAGTATCATTTAGCCATGCTTGCAGCGAACATCCACTTAAGTTTGTCACTTTCAATGACTCCTTGACAGTTATATCATGTGCTCTAACTGGCGCTTTAAAGTTAATCTCTGACTTAATTCTTATCGGTTCTGTTTCTCTCGTGTAGACAACATTGTTTAATAGAGCAAGCAAATTATAACCATTCAGATTCCGTATGTATGCGCCACGATCAATTGACACACGTCCAGTGAATGTGTTGCTGCCTTTGAGTTTGCAAAACTGATTTTTATAAACCATATTTTTAAAGAAATACCCAATAGCAGAACAGTTGTTTAGATTTCCTTGTACAGTCAAGTCATGCAATTGCATTGCTGCTGGCAGCGATACTTCACCGACCAGCACATATGCATTTAAATATCGATCATATCGCACCAAACTACTCAAGTTTGACATGGGGAAATCATTTAGATAGCCAGATAAATCCAACTCGCTCACGTAAAGGTTGCCATTGAGACGTATGGTGCCATTGAAATGTTCAACATGTCGCTTTGTTGCAATGCGTTTAAATGGTAAACCATTGATTGCATCCAATTTTAAATTTTTCATCACAATAACATTTTTGAGAAAGTTCTTGGGTGCATGTATCAGCGTTGTTTTATTTTCGTTGCGAAAAACCATATCATCGATCAGATCTGGCAAGTCAACACCATTTAAGGTACCTTCACAGTATAGATCGTCGCGTAGAATCATTGGTTCGGTGAATTGTAAGTTTGTGCTCAAGTAATTTGGACGATTCAACCAAATAGCGGTCAGCTGTATATCGTCATCAAAGTTTTGTCCATTTAACTTATGAACCTGTACATCACCAGTAACAATTATATGATCAACCTGGATTTTACCATCCAATATCATTTCAGGAATATCATCAATTTTTTCTAGAAAGTTAAGTAGAAACTCTGAATTGATGCCATGCATGGCATCAGTAATGAGTTCTTTCTCCAATGTCAGCTCATCCAAGAAAATATTGCCAGTATCGGTTGGGGTTGGCTCGGTCCATATGCGGCGCTCAAGAAATTCACGCAAGTTTAGGCCATTAAATTTACCAACGCCTTGTATATCACCGCGTACATCGCCAATTTTCGCAACCAAATTATCAGCGCTGAGTTCATTGATAAGCAGATTTTCGAACAGCGTTTGATAGCCCTCAGCAATGGGTACATCATTGAGGCTAACACGTATATCAAATTTATCGGCGGTTATGGGATTGATCATATTCAGCTGTGTGTCGCTAGCATTGGTGGGTTCGTCTACTTTAATGGAGTTTTGCAGCAGTTCCTCTATGTTGACGCCATCGTATGTGCCACCAATGGTAAGATTATTAAAATAAACGTAACCCTTCAGTACAGCTATATCCAATTCCTGAGTTGTGTGCACTGTTACGAACTGATCAATCGGTATGTCGTTGATTTTACTATCGTTTATGCGTAAATCATTGGGAAAAGTTATTGTCGCAAATATTTTTTTAGTTGGTATGATTATTGCTTCTGTTGGCGTGTCGGAACGTTGCACAATATCGCCCAACAGTTCCGATAGTTGAAGATCGTCGAACTTTTCATTTAAAACCACTGGACCTTGTACTTCAAGTTGTGCAAAATTACAAGCGGCACTTATGGTTTTGCTCTCTAAAAGCGTTGGATTACTTTCGAACTCTTCTACGCCACGACCGCGAGCGGTGCCATTTAGATCTAATTTCTCCGTTATCTCTAATTTGGTAAAAGTTGTTGTTCCAATCCAGTCTTGTGGATCCGAAAGTGTGATAGCATCAAAAGGATTTATGCCATTGATGAGACCTCCAGTGTCAACAGCATTAGCAGCTAAATAAAGAGGGGGAGTAAGGAAAATATATATAAATAGGCGGTGGCAAAACGGTTCCATCCCTTTTTAACTGCCATAACTCAACATAATCGCCTGGTTTTTTGTTAAAAGGTTATAAAAAGGGGCAATGCAGAATGTAGTTTTGTTCAATAGTAGGCAGTGTCACGCCTTTAACAGGAAAATACGTTTCCACGTAAAATAATAGAAAACTAAGGAAGGGTTTAGTGGGAGTGGTACTGCCCTTAACGCGAAAAAACGCTGTCACGACTGCGCCGCTCCACCGGTTTTGAGAAAATTTGAGGAATTATGATGAGTTCTTAAGTAAAGGCAACTTGTTTTTTAATGGGCAGTGCCACGCCTTTAACAGCAAAATACGAAGGGGAGTAAGGAAAATATATATTAAAAGAATTTATGTGTTAATACATAATCACTTGATTTTGTTTTTGTTGAAAAGATTGTAAAGAGGGGCAGTGCTGAATGTAACTTTTTTCTAATAGTAGCCGGGGCCACGCCTCTAACAGGAGAACTAATGTACCGATTTTGATAAAATTTGGTTTTTATATGGATTGAACACTAAAAAAAGGTATTAAAAACTATGTGTTCTTTTAGTGGGCGTGGCACGCCCTTCAATGAGAAAAAACGCATGAGCCGCTACACCGATTTTGATGAAATTGAACATGATATGTTAATGAACTGAGCCCTGAGGAAAGATATTTGTTATTAAGTGTGCGGCGACAAGCCCTTAATCGGAAAATGGACCGATTTTGATGAAATTTGGTATGGAGATATATCGAAAGTTAAGGAAGTAATAGAGATAGGGATTGGGCAACATGACACCATGATTTTTATTCTTGATAGTGATAACATTTTATCTGGTAACATGATACTGAACTGTTTTATTTTGTCACTATAAAATAAAGTTCAATACTTATTAGCTTGTAGAAAGTTCAGCATCGAGGCTTTTGCAATACTGTGAAGGCTTAAAATAAACTTATAGCAAATATGAGTGCAAACTAAGTAGCTCAAAATGCAAATGAAAATCACCAAAAAATAGGAAGGTAATACGCTTAAAGTAAATGTGGAATAATATTCCAAATATAAAAGAAAAATCTTATAAAACATAATAGAAATTTTTGGACTTTAGTTTCTTGGACCAAATGGTCCAAAACTTAAAAATAAATTCTTCCTCTTTGATTGGTGTTTATTTTTTTGTCAAAAAAACTGACTTAATTCAGCCCGGAACCCCCCGGTCCATATTCAAAACTTATGTTCCATTAAACATTGGAAATTTTTCGAAAAATTAACCAGAGAACAGTTAATTTCATTATGAAAAAAGTTATAATTTCAAACTTGGCATAGGCAGACAATTATCGGATATTGCCATAAAATTAAACATTTAAGAATGTAGTTCTGTAATGATTGCTATTGGATAGTCGAAAAATCACATAACGTACCTATAGCTAAAAAACTAAAGATGAATTAACTAACAAATTAAATTAAAATCACTAACAGTCAAAATTCAAACTTACTCAAATTGCCCAAAAAAGTTTTTTCGGCTTTTACCACGCTCGTTGTGGGTCCACTGGACCATAAGTAGTCTTCCGGAAATTTCAAAGAATTTAAATTATTGACCAATAGATGATCTTCTACAATGACTTCCTACAAGTAAACACAGAAATATTTTGATTTATGATACTAAATAAGCCTCTAAAAGTATCAAACTTACTCCTTGCACTTCAAGCTCTTTCAGATTAATAGGAATATTTCTAAATACTAAGCCCTGTTTAAAAGTTTGCCAGGGTATGCCGTTAATTTCGTCGAATTCCAGATTACCATCGATCTCCAAGTTTTCAGCTTGTGTCTGTCCGTTATCATCTAACTGTAAGAATTTTTCCACTTCCAAGCTGTGCATATTCAGAGTACCGTCAAAGTTCAGGACGCCATTTTGTATATAAAATTCTTCATCATTAACCAAATCGACTAATAGTTCATCGACATCCATTTCATCGAAGTTCATTGAATCAAAATAGTGCTCGCCTCCACCAAGGTCACGCCTAAATCTTCCATTAAGCAGCTCATGACCAAGATCTTCTATTGACTGTATAAGTAGATCCAAGTCCACATTAGCATCCTCTTCTGTCCAATGATAATCATTCACATATATTTCACCAATATTGCCAGTGAAAGTTAGCTCTGGTGTCTTTAACAACTCTAACTCACTGAAGTCTGGCATTTGTTTTACTTCCACCGTTTGTGGCTTTTCCAAAAAAGCCTGTGCTTGAGCAATTAGTTCATCTTGTTCTTTGACCCAAGCTTGCAGAAAAGTAAAAATTTCTTGCAAGTCTTTGACTTCGGAATTTCTGGCCAATAGCTCAGTATGAAAACGAAATAGACCAGATTCAGCTTTATGGCGTGGCACAATAACTGAAACTTCATCACCACGTTTCAGCAGAGCAGCACCTTTCAATCCAGCATCGCGTTGTATATCCAACATGCAGTTGACACCATAAAATATATGTGAACCTAGCTGGCATGGTACTGGTATGCTCGTCTCAAATGATTCGCCATTCCATATGAGTGCCTCCAGTTCTGTGAGTTTATGGGTGCCAAAATCTACACGATGTTGAATGAGCAAAATCAAGTCATCGCGATATGTACGCACCGGAATGGGAAAGAAAAGTTCAACAAGACCGAAATTTTGACCAAATATGGTTTTCGGAATAAAGTGACCCTATTGAAGAATTTGGAAATAATGAGTAGTTATCAAGTTTCAAAGTTTATCAGGTCATATAATAAGAGGCTGAGCTAAAACATTAAAATCGTCGGAGTAAATTACTGTGCATTAAAATACAGTACAGTTTTGTGGTTAGTTTACACCAAAAAGGGACCCTTTCAGCAAAGCAAGTTCATTACTCAGCCCTTCACCAAACAGTGCTAAAAACATACCTGCTGATAAAGTAAGATTTGCGGTTGCATACCACCCAATGCCAAATAGTTTCGACCTCCCATTTTAAAGGCTGTAATATATTCGATTCCTTCCGAAGCAATATTGGTGCTCAGTTGAAATCTGATTTGATCCGATGACGTTGCACGCGGATTAAATGTGTATATCGCAGCAGTGTTATTTTGAGCCACAGAAAGTACAATGTCACGACCGGTATCAAGCAGAGTAACCTCCTCACATGGAAACTGTAGTTGCAGCCGTTGAGCGATCCAAAATTCTTGAGAATGCAAGTCAAATGCGTAGATATTTAGTGCGTAGTATCCAGAACGAGATGATTCACTCGAGGAAACAGCGAGATAGTCATTTGAGTCGATATTAAAATGTGTCAATCCACTAATTGCACGACCAGTCGACCACTCCCAATAGAGCTCAATTTGACGGGTTTCATTGTTGCCGCGATACCACAACACATTACTCCGTGAGGCTATAATTATGACACCCTCTTGCTTCTGCTGTGCTAAATTCCAGTAACTATAGGTTTCTAAATATGTTATGGGATTTCCTATTTCCAAAACATGTCCTTTTTCATATTTTAAATCCTCCTGTCGTACAATCAACAAATCTTGCTCTCTACGACCGATAAAATATTGCTCACCGTCATGTTGTATAAGTGCCCATGCTAAAACATCTTCGCCCAGATTAAAACTATAGTCCTCTTCGATTGACGTTAGTACCAACATCTCTTTGGTGCGACGTTTTGAAAACTCCAATCGTTGCAACTTCCTTATGTCTATATCGTATTCTTGAGCTGTATTCGCATTAACTACATTTGGGCCTTCATTGGTATCCTCTAAATCATCCAATGCGGCACCAACTTTTTCAGCTTCCTCAGAGCCACTTTCACTTTTATTTTGAGTAGAACTTAACATTGTATCCAGCACCTCTTTGCTGCGTCCTTTTGAGCTTAGAATTTGCTGAAGTTTTTGAGCGCGTTGTGTATCGCCTCCTGTTGAATGGGCTATGCTGGCGACATAAATATCATCTCTGACGGCTTTTGCAATTTCGTCGCGTAAACGTTTGGTTTCTCGTAGGCCTTCTTGGGTAACAACAACTTTGGCATTAATTTTAGGCTCAGATTTACCGCTTTGTGTCCAGCCAGGTTGAACAATTACTCCCTAAAAGAACAAGTATGATATAAAGAACCGCACACTCCAACTTAACTCAATTTTTTTGGGGTTATATGAGTGTGCTTGTATAACGTACTGACCCTTTGCTCCAAATTGATTTCCTCATCTTTTTCAAAAGCATCATTTAGCTCGGCACGCAGATTCTCCACTTCACGAACTTGTTCAGCTGTTAATCCATGCACATAATAAATCTTATTTCAAAATATATATGTAGTAATAAATTATTGGTTTTTACATAGCAACTTAATTGTTTCACTTACATTGTGCAATAACAGAAAATATGTTATTGTTATACGAAAAAACATTAATATTTTATATATTTTCTTGCTAGAGAACATTTCAAGTTTATTTTACATCAAACACTTAAAAAAAAGAAGGACTATTCTGCTATATTTTCGATTAAAGAATAACTTATGCACCTTCAAACTGAATAAGAATTTGAGTACCAGAAAATTACTGTAACGGATTTTTTACTGTTGCATAATATATGAAGTTTACTTCTAGGGTGATTTCAAAAATCAATGCTTAGTGCTTTGACTCTTAATGCAAGTGAGCGGTGGGCAGTGCTAAGTCAGAAACTCTCTTGTTTTCTTCATTATCTAAACCAGTCAGCAAAAAAATCAAAGACCACCACGGTTGTTTTGGAAAATTTAATGATTGACAAAAATATTTTTTGTCTCAAAAATGTTCATTGCAGACCACGGGCTAGTGATTTTTCTCGTGGAGATTTTTAATAAAAGCTTTAAGTTGGGGCTATAAGATGACCAAGAGGCAAACTCAGTAGGTGCTTTGGGTAAAATTCAAATCTATACCGTTTGACTAAAAAAGTTCTGCAACCTACAACTTATTTTTTTTCCAATATTTTGTAATTTTGGAGTAGAAAAATCATTGAAGACACCATAAAATTTATGGTCAGCGAACTGAATATATGTATGTATATATTATATCGTCGCTCACTTGTACAACGGCCCTAATTGACATTTTTGATTTTGTTGAGGAGACACAAAAAACTGAATAAAAACCGACAATGCAGAATATTGAAATTTTTTTAAATGCAGTTTAGTTACAAAAACAATAACATAATAATTTTTAATGAAAACGCTAGTTTTTTTGTATTGATACTTATTTTATTTCAATTAGGGCTTTTTGACATCATTTTTATGTATGCAAAAGTGCATTTAGGGCTTTTTGCAGTTACTTTGAAAACTAAAAGTGTAATTCATTTACAACAAAATTAAAGAAAATATGCAAATATTGTACTTATTGATGTAATTTTTAGTAAATAACACAGGTCAACACTACTTTTGGTGCCGAGAAGCTGTACTTTTTTTTTAACTAAGGACTGATTACATTATTATCAAAAATGTTGATATCCTACGTGTAGTTTTCTAGATTTTGCCTTGTAAAAAAAGGCTTACATGAAAAACACTTTACATTATTTGAATAAAAACTTTCTTATCCGCGACTTTTTCGCGAATGAGGTGTAGTCGGATTATCACGTTGCATCCCCCAGTAATAGTCAGCCATCATATGGCGATCCCATCGGCCTTGGTATCTTTCTTCCATAGTTTTTAGGTCCTGGTGAAACCGCTTCCCTTGTTCTTCGCTATAGGATCCAAGATTGTCTGGGAATTGGTCAAAATGACTGTGAAGGCATTGCATTTTGATTGACATATTACATCCGAAGTTATTAAAGTGCATGTCATTTACAATTTCAGAGTAATTTTCTGACTTTTGTTGAGTGAGCAATAGCAACTGAACCAAATTTGTAGCCATTGTGTAGAAGGACACTCTTAAGACTTCGTTTAGAGCTGTCGATAACGAGACGCCATTCATTTGGATGGTATTTTGAAAGGCCCATTTCAAGAATAAGGCCTTGCACATTCGATCTAAAAACCATATCATTTTCCGATTGAAAAAAAGGTGGCAAGTCTTGCTCTCTTGTTTGATAGAACGTCACTTCTCTACCTGACGACAACAAGTTTTTTTCTTTTCATCGAGAAGCCTCTACAGATTATTTAGGGAGTTCAAGATCCCTTATCAAATCATTTAATTCTCTTGGGAAAAAGATTTTGGCTCTGTAGATGGTATTCCTTCGAAATCGCTGTCGCTACTCACTTCATAAATGACTTCTTCAAATGATGATTCACGAATGGAACAAAATGCTGGAATGGGTACTTCCTCTGAATGTGGTAAGGGTCTTCTAGCAGTCTGGATATATCATTTTTTAACGTTTACACCATACAAATTAATACAGCAGAAGTAACAGTCAACAAAGTGATTTTTTTGTTCTTTCCATTGCATAGGCATTCCGAACCTCACATGGTTTCTTTTACCACTAATATACTGTCTTTAGTGTTCATAGCATATTTTACAAACAATTTGGGGTATCCACGGCTTGTATTCATCCACAATTTTCGACTTAAAGTAAGCATAATAAGCACTTTTTATAAAATCTGTTATAGGTTTTCTGAAATTTTTCACCGTGCATTCACCACAGCGGTAACAAAACACATTTGGATCAATGAGACAACTTCTTCGCGATGAAGACATGACATAAAAACCAATTTATTTTTAGAAATTTATCGATAAAATAGCAAATAATGCACACGAAAGTACTTTTTACAGCGAATATTCAAAAGTGACCGTTTACCAAAAATGGCACGTAGGAAAAAAAAATTAAAAATATTTTTAATGTTGCCAGTACATACTTAATACAAAACCACTAACTATATCTCGGCACCAAATTTTTTTTTTCGATTTGTTGACCTGTGTAATCTTTTTTTTCAAACATAATATTGATAAAAACATTTGACGACATACTTGTAAGCGTTGGAAATTGTGTTTTAAGAAATATTCTAGAGACTGAGTACGCGCTGAGTTTTCGGACGAAATTCGTTTTCTGCTTACCAGATCAACAAGGCCTATTACATTTAACTTTTTTTGCTCTCATGTCATTTTCCAAAATGCATCAAAGATGGCTTTCCTTACATTTGTCCTAAAAATCAAACAGTACCGGTTACGTCTTTGCTCGCAATATTTTGATGTACAAGGTGGTCCAAGCCGTCTTTCGGCCCCTTGACACAAACCATTTTCAATCGAAACGCCTATGTATTGAACTCCTCGCATTCGTTTTTTCATATTTAAAATCCGATCATGTTTTATTAGTTCCGGGATTGAATCAGAGGCATAGATCTCATATATAATATTATCCTTAACACTCATTGCGAAAAATTAAAACGAAGGCCACATATGCGTTCCAACCTAAGATATGAACTAATTGTTACATTTTAAAATTGGTAATTACACGGAAATTTTGAATTCAAAATTCTCTAGAAATTTTGAAAACTACTTCGCAAGAAAAAGCATTTAGGGCCTTTTAACATATAAAAAATGTTGAATGTAGTTAGGGCTTTTTAATATCACCTAATAAACTTGGTATTTTTTGTGTTACCGTTCCAATTTTTTGGGTGAAGGTGCATTTGAGGTTGGTCTTCAGGAATATGTAATAAACTGGATTTTAAAAAAAATGTCAATTAGGGCCGTTGTACAAGTGGGCGACGATATGGTGTTTCTACCTTATCTAATTACGGCCTTAAAACCAACCTTCTAGTCCGAAAAGGACTCCCAATCTATATACTGAGAAAACGATTTGTTTGAAATAACAAATCTGCATATATTTGATATAAAGCAATCAAGTGTTTGTTTGAGTCAAACATGTTGTATTTGGATCAAGTTCTGGTAAAATGTTGGTTGGATCATTTTATGTTCAACTCAGTCAAATATTAAATTGCTCTATATCTATATATATAATTTTTTATGTTTGAACAAATCGTTTTCTCAGTGAACTATTATATACAGAGGTAAGGTTTGTTAGTTTGTTTGTATGTAGGAGATATGTTTCACTTACATTGTGCAATAACAGAAAATATGTTATTGTTATACGAAAAAAACCAAATATTTTCCTACTAGAGAACATTTCAAGTTTATTTTACATCAAACACATAAAAAAAATGAAGGACTATTCTGCTATATTTTCGATTAAAGAATAACTTATGCACCTTCAAACTGAATAAGAATTTGAGTACCAGAAAATTACTGTAACGGATTTTTTACTGTTGCATAATATATGAAGTTTACTTCTAGGGTGATTTCAAAAATTGAAGCTAAGTGCTTTGACTCTTAATCAATGGTGGGCACTAACATGCATGCACATTTTGTTTCCATGTAGTGGTACAACAACCATATGAAGTTCTACTCCGCTGAAGTAGAATTGAATCGTTGTTGTGCGCTCACATTTGTATACGTATACACAAATGCTCTCCCGTTACTCTCAATTACGCTCTCGTTAGAACTTGCAGAAGAACTTGTGCCCACCTATGCTCTTAATGCATGATTTGATAAAATTCAAAAAGTTATAATAATAAAATCAATGTTAGAAAACAAAGAAGTGAGCGGTGGGCAGTGCTAAGTCAGAAACTCTCTTCTTTTCTTCATTATCTAAACCAGTCAGCAAAAAAACCAAAACCACCACGATTAAAGAATTTGTTTTGGAAAATTTAATGATTGACAAAAAATATTTTTTGTCTCAAAAATGTTCCTTGCAGACCACGGGCTAGTGAGTTTTTTCGTGGAGATTCTTAATAAAAGCTTTAAGTTAGGGCTATCAAATGACCAATGGGCAAATTTAGTAGGTGATTTGGGTAAAATTCAAATCTATACCGTTTGACTAAAAAAGTTCTGCAACCTACAACTTATTTTTTCTTTCCAATATTATGTAATTTCGGAGTCGAAAAATCATTGAAGACACCATAAAATTTCTGGTCAGCGAACTGAATAAATATGCCCCCGAACAAAGGCGTACGGTAACCCAATTATATGGTATTTCTACCTTATCTAATTACGGCTTTTGTTTGAAATAACAAATCTGCATATATTTGATATAAAGCAATTAAGTGTTTATTTGAGTCAAACATGTTGTATTTGGATAAGTTCTGGTAAATGTTGGTTGGATCATTTTATGTTCAACTCAATCAAACATTAAATTGCTCTATATCAGATGTAATTTTTTATGTTTGAACAAATCGTTTTCTCAGTGAACTATTATATACAGAGGTAAGGTTTGTTAGTTTGTTTGTATGTAGGAGATATTCTCTGAAACTACTGAACCGATTTAAAATTCTTCAGCTGATAGAAAGTTATATGATCCCTGAATAGCATAGACTATATTTAATTTAATTAAAACTAAGGCGCGTGACACCTTTCATACAAAAAAGCACTTAAATCGATTTATTTTGGCGCATTAGTTTTGAAATTTGGTGTTATGATGTATACAGCCAATGCTATGTACCTCAGGAAATAAGTATGAACGGGATCAGACAAGAGGGTGCGGCACTTCTCATACATCAACAAAAACTTGAAACTCTATATATTGGCACCTATAGTGTTGCAAGAGCTATACCATAAGTGTATACTCTGTGCTAAGCACCTTACGAAATGTAGATGAAATTAGACATCGGGACGTGGTATCTTTCGTATATATCGTGGCACCTATAGTAGCAGAAATTTCAAAATTTGGTACTAGGTATATGATAAGCACCTCACGAGATATAGACAGGATTAAAGAACGGGTCGTGGAACCTTCAGTACAACAAAAACACTTTGAATACTAGATATTGGCACCTATGGTAGCAAAAGTTTTAAAAGTTAGTTCTAAGAAGTACATATTAGAGCAATGAATACTTAAATTATTATTCTCGGTACTGATGTATACCGAGTTTTGAAATTTGGTACACAGACCTAACTGTATGCAGTAAGGACTGAGTGAAGTATAGGCGGGGTTGTGCACGGGCAGAGCCGCGGGTACAGCTAGTTAAAAATAAAATACGAAGTCAAAACTTTTTTTTTTGGTTGAGTTAAATTTTAATTCCCATAATGTGGCATAGTTCCACAGTGGTATTAAGCATATTGCACCGCCTATGCGCTCTACATGCTAAAACTTATGCTATTGCTGCCGTTGGGCCCTGAATTCGCTCTATCATTTCTCTCTCTCTCTCTCTCTATCTGACTTTTCTCTTTTTGGATACTATCCCCAATAACAACAGGGTGTTTTGTATATTATTCCATTGTCAGGCTGACTGGCTGACAGCAATAATTAGCGTGCGCGTGTTTTGCAGCAATTTGTTTATATTTGAGAAACGCATACAAATTCACCACTTGTCTCATGTGAGCAGATGCCGGTCTCAACAGACACTATTATGCTGCTGTTGCTGGATCTCACCCAAACGAAACATTTTGTTACTCTCCATTTTATTAGCTGCTGCTGCTGCCTGCTGTTTGAATTCTGCGCTGCGCTACGTCTGCGCTACATTCAGTTGAGTTCGCTATTCAGTTCTTTCGCTGCAGTGCTCCGTGTTGGTTGTGTTGTGAGTTGTTGGCGGTTGTTTTTTGGTGTGTTTATTTTTGCTGCTACCACTCAGCTCCAGCTGTGTGTGCTTTACGGGAATAGTGTTTTTTTTTTGTTATTCTTTTTTGTTGTTGTTTTTGTGCAGAATTCCCTTATTTGTAAATTGAGGAAGTAAAAGGCAAAATCTTGTTTTTCTTGGCCTTTTTTATCTTTGGTTATATTTTAGTGCTTTACCGAACGTATTTGGCTTATGATTACAATATTTTTGCAGTGGCGGATAAAAAAACAAATCTTTCAAGATTTTGGCAAATATTTATTTGACAATTGTATGCAGAAAAGATGTAAAAAAAGTAATATTATTGAAAGTGCGAAAATTTTTTGGTGAAAAGCGTCAAGTTTTTTTAATTTATGTGCTCTTCTAAGTCACAGGGTGTGTTCTTGTTCTCTTTTCTGTATGACCAGAGATTTTATGCAAAATTTTGTTTACATCGAAATTTAAGAAAATTTTTGCACTAAATAAAAATTATTAAAATAAACAATTTGGATACTACGGAGATTTTTAAAAAGGTAAATATACTTATATTTTTTTCGAAACATTGATAACAAGGATATTCTGCTGAGCATAATAATTTATTGAAGTGGAAAAAAATAAGTCATTGTGTCAATAGGACAGGAATGCATACATATTATTTCTTTGAAGAATGGTTCTACAAATAAGCAACATACTAGCTAAAAAATTAAACCTTGTCATCAATTGGTGGCTTGACTTGATAAAATATGGCACCTCAGCCTACAAGAGGCCTAAATTGGTTACAACTAATTAGCCTACAGAGTCGATTTTGAAGCTGTGAATCTGTAAAGTAAAACAGATTCGCAAAAAATGTTTCGAAATAGAGATAAAATGCAACGATTATTTGCGAACAAAATTTAATGGCTCAGAGAAATATTTCCATACTTGGATTTGACAAATCGCAATTACTGCTAAGAATCTTGATCAAAGTTGGTAACGCAAATTTATCGACAGCAACTCTCCGTGATCGCCGAACATAATATAAACGTGAACTAAGTGGACCTCGTTTCGTCCACCTTTGAAGAATCTTTCCTGTTACTTGCTCAAACAGAAAATGTAACAACAACATTGACAAATAATATATAGGCTACCTGAGAGCCAAAGCAATGCCCATCACAGCAATGGCATGTTTATCGTTGCAATGATATTTCTTTGAATTCATTTGCCATATGGAAGCATAGTAAGAAAGATTACAGTATAGCCAATGGTAATTTGTTAGAAGTTTTAAGCAATATAAGAAGTTTTACTATCTAACTACTATCTTACTATCTACAATTATATCAAGCTATTCGCTCATATTTAGCAGAAAGTAAAAAGTTTTTGAAACTTCCTTTCATTGCTTCCGACATAAGCAGAAAAGTTGTAACCAAAATATCACGTGCTACGGCAAGAGGAACAAAATCAAGATATGCTTGCTTCATTTACTCCATCGTTATCATCACACAAAACTAAACAAAATCATATTAATCAGTGAAGTAAGGGGCTGGAAAATTGCTAAGAAAATCTTTCTGTAGGTAAATAGTTACTCTGCCGTGTAAATTTTTACAAAAGTAAAAGTACCTTGACCTCACATGCAACTTATTCGCATCCACCCTCACATTAACTATGGTATTTATGATTGCATTCTTGCAACATAGAAGACCTCCCAAGTTCATTGCAATTTATGGCTGCTCACCACAAAATTTCCTTCTCGACATGAATAAAGTAAATAAATTCACACAATTTTAATATATTTCCTGCTGGAAATAGGCAGTAACTGAAAAGTCAAAACTAAGGGTTGCTGCAGATGGAAAATGCTGAGAAACTCTAGCAACTTCCGCTGTTTTGATATCAGTGGAAAAATCAATAAAAAAGACGTAAATTTTCTCATTTTTCTTAATTTGTACTCACTGTTTTATACTGCATGACAGAAGAAGAGCGTTGCCATCGCACAAAAATATACGTACGGCAGTTAAATTTGTCTTATTTAATATATTAAACATAGTTATAGAGATACAATATATGCTTTTGGAACAGTAATTCTTTGCTGATCGACTATTTTAAGCAACGGTTACTATCAAGCCATCTATCAAATGGCAATTTGTTTTTAAACTACACTTAAAGTTTGTGTTGTTACACACATTAGATTCGAACTCAACGCAAAAACATATGGAAATTATAGTTATATGATAGGTATATGATTTTATCGTCGTTTATATTAATATGCAGTGTAGTTCACATTTATGCTAATTAGAAAAACTAAGAGTAACGCGACGATAGCGACTCGGCCTTTTTTTAAATGAATTTTGAAGTTGCAAAAAAAAAAAAACTATTAAATTATTTTATCGCGTCTGCCTCTTATATATTGTGTTAAAGACATTTTATAGATAAAGAAAATATAAAAGGCAGACGTCACTGTCCCATTTTTAGTAGGCGCCATAGTTAATATGAAAAAAAAAACTATTAAATAGACTTATAGTTTTCTTCCAGAATTTCATTGTCTTCAGTTTGCCCTAGAGGCAGACGTGTAGGCCTGCGACTTTCAAAACATATGGGTCCGTAAATATAAAAATCGTTGATTTTGGTCACATTCGTATATTAATTTTTGTACACCACATTTTTCCGAACATATTTGATAATGATAATAATGAATTATATCGATATCTTTTTATTTTCTCCGAGATATCGTAAATTTAAATTTTCCAGTTATACTGCCATACTTCACCTAATGTAGTATGTACATAGATCTGTAAGAAATTTCAATTAACGATATTTCGAAGAAAAAGCAAATAGCTCTCTATATTTATGTTTTTTTTTATATGTAAGGCACCAGTTAGTCAAGAGGCAGATGTTATAAAATGATAAAGTACTTAGTTTCATTTTACATGTTTGTAATATTGTAATTTTCAAATGAAGCAACAATTAAGTGGCAGAGGTTATTTCCATTGTTTCTTATGACATAATCTTTACAATTATCCCAATCTGCCTGACGATAAAGTCACTAAAGTTTGTATAAATCATGAAACCTTATTGCTCTGAAGTTAAGCAATATAAGCGTCTGCCTATTGCATCTAACTGTTTTCATGTATGAATACATTTTTTAATATAAAAGGCAGACGCCCATAAAATTGGCAACTTTTTTATACAGCTTCAAAGAGCTCTCAATTAGTAAGGCAGGGAAAACGCATTGGCAGATATCGTTCGTATTATTAATATTACTTAGAACTTCATGATTTTCAACTTCTGTCGCACGATAAAATCATATGGAAATTTAGGCCAACGGCAATCCTCAAAAATTTATTTTTTCTAAGAAGTGTGAATTCTCATTATACTCTAAGTAAATAACCTTGAAAACAATTTTTCTTAAACTTTTCTGTTGGTGGTATTTTTTACATGAAGTCTCTGGCATGAGAGTTAATTACTTTAATCAGAGATTTCGGAGCCATTAAATGAACATAAATTTAAAGATAAAATTTCAAAAATACGAGATAATACACTTTATTCATCAAAAGTGAGTCCTGTGATTTGAATAACTTGAAGACAAAATATCTTTAGCTCAGAGTTATTTCCTAAACAATTCTCTGCAATACTGCGAAAATTCATTGTACTGAAAACAAGTCTCTCATATTATGGGGGTGTTTCGAAAAAACATTCCACCCTTGTTTTGACAACTTCAGTTTTAAGAGCACATGCTGCGCTTGTTGTTATTGTTTTTATGCTCAATAGCCACAGTTTATTGCCATTGTTTATTTATTTTTTCTCTTTGTTTTCTTTGATTTAAATTTAAGTTTGGCTTCATTTTTCAGCTGGTGTTTAACATTAATTAAACCCTCGCAGTTGTTCTCATAACTCAGTTCTGTACGATAAAGAAACGGCATGATTTCGGCGATAAGCATTTGAAATCACATTTATTTAAGTGCCTTTGGTCTTTTATGTTTGAAATTTTAAAGGGTGTCTTTGCTCTTTCATTTTCTTTGCTTATTTTTAGCAAAAAAAGTATTGTTTTTTTTTTTTGTAGTATTCCAGAAAAAGAACTTGATAGTATGACTCATGCACTTAGGAATTGTGTCGTGTGCTGCAAAAGTTGTCCTTGAAAATTTTTTTTGTGTCATTTGGGTTTTTTGTTTTTTTGAAATCAGTAATCTTACATCATAGGAAATGCGTCATCAGTGTGTGGTATTTAATTTTTTAATATTTATATCGCGAGAAGAATTTGTTGACAGTAGAAAACGCATGTTTATTGATGCGAAATAGGGTCGAAACCTTTTTAAAAGGAACGCGTTCTTTAAGCAAAATTACCCAAAAAAATGTGACACAATATACAGAATCATATAATAAATCGATTAAAAACAAAATAAACTTAAGGTTTAGAATTTTTTTTTAAAAAAAAGAAGACAACCAAAGCTTTTCTTTTATTTAATTTCTATTAAAAACTTTCCCGAGTAAAAATTCCTATCACCTAATCCCTACCATAGTCAGCTCCGGATCTAGCTAGGAATGACGCACCAATAAGAACAGCCATATGTTAATCATATCAGTTTCTTAAAGATGAAAACCTATAAAGAAATTCCGGATCGGGTATGGGAAAGATAGCCATATTGCAACCCTATCAGGGAGTACCTTATAACATATCGTTCAGTCCTGATAAGTTTTGCCAAAACATTAAAGGACCTGGACGATTCTGACACGGACCGGAACTGGCTAGCCTCATTCATGCCCTATAGAAAGCCCTGCAAGAACCTTCACAGCTCTGATCAGCTTCGCTAAATCAAGAATAATGCAGTCTAGTCAGATAAGGTTAAGGCGTGGTTTAACTTATTTTTGAATTAAAGATGTAGACCTTGTAAGAATCTATAAGGCCCTGATTACCTTGGACCGATCAGATTGTTTGGTAAAATTAGAGACAAATATTAGGATTTAAATATTTTCGCCTAACCAGTGTCAAGTATGTTAAACAGATAAATTATTCTATAGTTCGCTGTGGTTTGAACCTGGGCATTCTCTGTTGACACATTTGTTACGTGCGCAGTTTGTCGACATCAGCCAACCTATTGCTATTTTTTGCTGGCTAATAAAATGTTATTCGAATTTTTAATAGGAAAATATATAAAATGGAATTCAATTTTTAATTTTGACAGAAAAGCAAAGAAGTTTTGATGTCCCAGAAAACTAATGAGAGTAACTCAGTAGGTTTAGATGAGCATCTTTGAACAGTGATCCGGACGAAAATATCTACTCGGGTTCTTTTGGAATGAGAATTTCAAGCAAACGCGAAAAAAAACCAAAAACGGCTGAACCAGCGCTGGATTAAAGTTGAACTAAAGGGGCTATAACCTTTGTCCCCGACCTCGTGGGGACTTTTTAGGAGACGGAAAATAAGGGAATTTCTTTTTTTGATAACTTCGTCAATATATGTACATCATACAAAGCCTACTGGGTGTCCCTTTGCTTTGGCAAGCCTTTATGTAAATGATTTTTTTAACAATAGCAAAAAAATAAAAAGGGGCATGCAAAGTTTTAATCCGGCGCTGGAATAAACCTTACTGATCTTACCTCCGCGTCGAGAACAATGCTCGTTTTTTTCTAAATTACTTAGCCCATATGCCAAGAGATAAATGTCGAATAATAATCAGCCGTTGAAAAAGTCGACAAAAATCGAGAATACCTTACTTTTTCGCCAATTAACTGCAGCTTAGAATTTATTTCATTTTCTCGTACCTTCCACCTACCAGTAAAGATGTATACTCATCAAAAATAATAAATATGAATTATGAAAAATTTCAACAAATTCTCGATTACATCATGAACTTGACATTGAACTTGAAAAATGTCATTCTGCTTGGCAATTTGCGTGTTTCGCATGCGTAAGCGTATTTAATTGATGTTAAGTTGAGGTTTTCTTCTTTTTCATACTGGTTTACCTTGCCCAACGTCTGTTTTGTATTTGTATTCTTATGCAGTTTTGCCACATCCTAAGTGATTTTCGCACACTTTTGTTTTGTTGGTACCAGACAAACTTGCTAACCAGACGCGTGCGTAGTGCAATGACGATGATGATGAACTTTTCATGCAAACCTTTCTGGTTTTTTGTTTAGCTATTGACTTGGTTACGGACGTCCTACTTAAAGTTGATAAGGATCCCTTTAACAGTTTATATTGAGTACCGTAGGTGTTTAAGGCAGTATAGTATTTTTATTTTTTACTTTTACTAGAACTATGACACTTACATATAGTTTTTGTTATTAAAATAAAAACAAATTTTATTAAAACCTGTAAATTTCATGCTTAAAAAATCTTTAATTTCAGTTTGAGTCTCAGAAAATTCACTCGAGCTTGACATGTTTGCAACATTTTTAACTCTTTTGCGCTTTATTGTGCAAAATGAAAACAAATAAATTTGCAACATTTTCCATGAAGGTAACATTTTTAACCAATAAAATTGAAAATTCGCACGCACTACTGCGCTTCGTAATTTCCATCCACATATAAAAATTGCATCATAACCATAATCATATTCTTGGCAGCGAAAAAAATTTATTTAATTAAAGTTTAATTGAATTTTTAATGTTCAAATTTGTTGCTGATGATGGCGTCTGCAATGCAAAAAAAAAAAAAAACAATACGGAGTTTAAAGAAGACAAATTTATGTGAAAGACGACACCATATACTACGAGTAATCACATTTTGTTGTTGTACTTTTTATTTATAGCTGATTTAATTTGCATTCATGTCCCAACTATAACTCGCTCATTCACGTCATTTCGTAGATAATTCTTTGCTTTTATTGGTTTAATAAAAATTTGATGACATAGTACGCTCCATTGAAGATGGCAAAGTACAAATGATGTCTTAACTTCATAATTTTTTCGTAGCCGGCATGGGAAGACATAATATACTTTAGGACAGTTTGTTAGCCTTTATATTTTCTAATATAAAATTAAAAAAAAAAAACTTTTATAAAGCTTATTGAAGTGAAGGAGTTAGTCTTTTTAGTGATTGCAAAAATCATCCAATTGAGAACAGACTATAGTATATGTATAGAATAATTTTTGTGGACAACTTTACAAGTATGTAAACAAATGCATACAATGTTGGTAATCAAATTACTGAAAAAAAAGTGAAGACTGCAGTGATATGCAGATTTCTGTTGATTGTTTTTAAGGGATTCAACAGACATAAATATGTGAAAAAAATTTAAATTTATTAATTCATAAAATACATTTTGTTCTCATTGTCTTTGATTGAAAATGAAAGTGTTTTAAGCTGTTAAATATAACATATTCAAAGTATTTTTTATATCAGAGACATTTGAAATTTTTTGGTTGGAAAAAAATATTTGTTTTGGCTTTCAAGGTTCCAATGTGCTTGAATATTTGTAGATTTTGTTTTCAAACTTATGCGTTAAATATAATAACGAGGAATTTGGTGGCCTAAGTTTCTATATAATTTTATCGTGCAGCAGTGGTTGAAAATCATGAAGCTCTAAGTAAAATGAATAATATGAATAATCTCTGCCATTCCGTTGACACCACATTATAAATTGAGAGCCAGTTGATACTGTAAAAGAAGTATCACAAAAAATTTTATCGCGTCTGCCTTTTATATTAATATCTATATGTGTCCATACACAAAAACAGATAAACACAAGAAGCAGACGTTTTGTTGCTACGTTTAAGTGTAGCTAAATTTCTTTCAAAATCTTATGATATATACAATCTTAAGTGATTTTCTTGACAGGCAGATTGTGATTATTATAAAGATTATGTCACAAGAAACGAGAAAAATCACCTCTGCCACTTAGTTATTGCCTCATTTGAAAGTTGTAATATTACAAACATTTAAAAAAAAATTGAGTACTCAATTATCTAATTGCGTCTGCCTCTTAGCTGGATGGCTCCTTTACTTATGTAAAACTTAATAATTGAGAAGGCAGACGATTTCAAAGCTGTTTTTTTCGAAGGCAGACGTTTTTGCGAACTTTAGATGCATGTTATTAAGGATATATCTATCTATTAAAAACTAATACCGAGCCAATTTTGCAATCCAAAACTAAATATTCAATTTTTTCGGTCATTTATATATTTTTTTTATTTTTCTGGAGAACTATATGAGGCATTCCACCTCGGAGAAAAAAATATATTGATATAATTCAAATTTGGTTTTGAAGAGAGAGGTTAAACTTTTCAATAAATATATTTGAAAAAATCTGGTATGCCTAAGATTAATATACGAAATTGACAAAAATCGACGATTTTGACATATGAAATCCCTTTTATTTTGAAAAAGCGCAGACCTACACGTCTGCCTCTTGAATTTTCAGCTTTTAGGGGCAATATTGAACACAATGAAATTATAAAAAAAACCATAAAATTATTAAATGGAATTATACTAAATAATTATTTCTTACGTATTAAAAATTACTATTATTACAAATGCGGCAGTGTGAACGTCTGCCTTTTATATTTTCGTTATCTATACAATGCCTTTAACACAATATATAAGAGGCAGACGCGATAAAATAATTTAATAAAGTTTTTTTTTGCATCATCAGAATTCTTTTAAAAATAGCGACGCTATCATTACTTTAGTCTTAGTTTTTGTAATTTTTCATATCAATACTAACGATGCTGGCAACCCTAACATTAAAGTATCAAAGCAAAAATAAAGAAAATATTAATTGATAATCGATTTTTTATGGAAAAATGTTGTTTGATGAAAACGTCGACTATAAATAATTTGAAAAGAATTCAAGTATTATGAAGACTTTATACTTTCAGAATCATTCTGCAAGACTTTGTTTACCTTCAACAATTAAAAAAGCTTAAAATCAAAAAAATACAAATAGTTAACAATGCGAATGATACAAAAGTGCAACTTTTTCCACTTTTATTTATTTCGTTGTTAATTTTCACATATTGGTCACACAATATAACTAGTGATAAAGCTGTCATTATATTTCATTTTTTTTATGTATTTTTTGCAGACAGCCCAATGAATGGGCTACTTGCAGCATTGTTAGGCATGATGCTTACGTTAAGCATACTTTATGTTTAAAGACCACAAAAGAAGCAAAAACAATATCAACAAATAGAGCTTGGCTCCAATTTCGCTTCGTTTTTTTTCTTTCCTTTTCATTGCAATATATCAGCGCATTGTTCAACACATATGACAGTTTATGGTAAAAACAGCTAATGAAGCTGAAGCTAAATGGCTTCGTTAAGAAAAAACGAAACATAAAAGTGTAGCAGAAATGGAAAAAATACTGTAAAGCAATTTGAAGCCACCTTTTGAAAAAAAAAAAAAAATGTTAGCCGCAGTGACTAAGAATATTCGCTAAATACCGATACATAATGTAACTGAGGAAATATGTGGAACAGCTCATCATTTTCGTAAATTTTTTCTCCAAAGTGCGATTTTAAAGTCAACAATGTTATCTTTTCGATGCAGTTAACCTATGGTTGACACTGTGTTGAATTCTACTTTACATGGAGAAAATTAATTTATCTCAAAAATCATAAGCCCACGCTTTTTGTGTACAAGTGTACTTTTTTCAAATTATGAAATTTTAAACTATAATTAAAATAATTTTTAAGCTTCCAAGGCGACAGCAATATAGGAATGTCGGATGATAATAAGAGACATTCTTTTGAGGGCTACTAAAATTGTAAAACAAACTTTCAAATGACAGCCATTTTATTGAAATTGTTTTGGGGGTTCCGACCCCCAATACAATGAATATTGAGATTTTAAGACGATCGTTTCAAAATAGTTTCTTAAATCATAAGTTATATATATATTAATATGAAAATTGTATTTAGTTTAAAAGACCATCGTTAAAATTTCAAAAATTTTATGTCGTGAGCAGCTATTTGACAGTTTTTCTTTTAAGTTCTAGCTAAGTTTTTTTCAAAAAATTTCCGAAAAAGGACATCTAGTCATCGCCATTGTGTTCATACTCTAAGTTTTCGATCAGAGTCCATGCCCAAGTTATGTAGTTTTCTCAAATTGAACATTATTTCATCGAATTTTTCTCAAAACGAACCATCTGTACTCGATTTCAGAAACTAATTTCTTACAGTGTGACCTACAGCTGTCATTGCATAAATTTCTCATTTCAATGGAAAAACCGCAAGACATATTGCAACGCTTTAGACGATTTAATTATAACATATGTACATTAGGGTGATTCAAATTTTTTATTTTTTGTTTTTTTTAAGGTGCTGTTGCTTAAAAAGTAAGTTTATGATATGAAGAAAAAGCTCACGAAAATATAGCTCTGTAACTCAATTTTATAAGGTGGCGCCGGAGCTTGTTAGTTTTACATGTAAATTGTATGGAAAAATTATTTTTTTCAAAAAAGGTGTCTAAATGAATAGGTGATTAGTGCTGTTGAGCTGAAAAGGGTCGTTTTTCGATGTAATTTTTTACGCTGAATCCGAATCTGGCCTCAGAATTGACCCATCGTGTCGGAATCCTGAAATATTTGAGGCTAAGTACCTAAAACATGATGTTTTTTGTCTACTTTCGAGGCCATGTATAGGACTTAAAGAAAGTTGATCAGCTTATTTTTAACAAAAGCATCATTTAGTACCATCCTTGCCCTTTAAAATGAGCTTTCAAGTGGTGATCTGTGATGCTTCCTTGCAAAGTTGCAGCCATTTCAAGGTGACATGAATTTGAAACCCGTTGGTTAATATTGTTGGGTTGCAACCCATTGTAGGGGATCCAATTCATGTCACTTTAAAATGGCTATAACTTTGCAAGGAAACATCACAGATCACCACTTGAAAGCTCATTTTAAAGGGCAAGGATGGTACTAAATGATGCTTTTGGTAAAAATAAGCTGATCAACTTTCTTTGAATCCTATACATGGCCTCGAAAGTAGACAAAAAACATCATGTTTTAGGTACTTAGCCTCAAATATTTCAGGATTCAGACATGATGGGTCAATTCTGAGGCCAGATTCGGATTCAGCGTAAAAAATTACATCGAAAAACGACCCTTTTCAGCTCAACAGCACTAATCACCTATTCATTTAGACACCCTTTTTGAAAAAAATAATTTTTCCATACAATTTACATGTAAAACTAACAGGCTCCGGCGCCACCTTATAAAATTGAGTTACAGAGCTGAATTTTCGTGAGCTTTTTCTTCATATCATAAACTTACTTTTTAAGCAACAGCACCTTAAAAAAAACAAAAAATAAAAAATTTGAATCACCCTAATGTACATACTCCAGAACATTGCAATTAAAACCTTTTCAAACATTAGATAAAAATGTGACACCCATTTAACACACAATTAATAAATCACTAACAATTACGAGTAGTGTACAGCTTGAAGTTGGCGACAGCTTTGAGATGGAAATAAAAATAAAACTATGGCTGTTGGTCTAAAAGATGTCTGGTAATTTCTTTCTTTTTTTTTTTTGTTTATAATATATTCTGTTTCTTTTGGTTTGTGATTTTCAAAAAATGGCATATATTCCATAGACTCTGATGTTTTCCAAGTTCTATGCACTTCCGCACTTGAGGTTCATTAAATTTGCGCTTGTTTTACTTTGGTCGTTGATGTGATGCTTGTTGTACAAGCAATATGTATGTTGAGCCAATTTTAAAACCATATTTACATTCAGGCATACTTAATAATTTTCAAACAAAAACAAAACATGGCAGTGTTTACATTTTGCAATTTGTTTGGATTTTTTTCACCGTAAACTGGAGCAATAAACTTTGCACCGCAACAAATGTGTTAAATGGAAATAAAGAGCTATGTAATGCTTAACGCAGTGAATAATTGAGTCAATAGTGACTGACGGCTTAAGTTGTTGTCAAATCACAATTAGAGTGATAATTTGTACTTGCATTGATATTACGACAGTACCTTATCTGATGTATCTTTCAATGACTAATTAAGGTTTGGTTTGATGTTTGTAATATTTCAAAATAATTGAGTTCTTTTTTAAAAATCGTACGAGATTTTTATTCCTCTGTAATTTATCGCTTTGTGATTTGAATTTATTAAAGGTGGATATTTATGTTTCGATTTATTGAAAGAAAACTCAAATTACCAATCTTCACGTTTGCGACCTCTTAGGATTCTGATAAATGCAATGTCCGTCATAAAATTTAATGCATTCAAAAACAACTACTCAAAATATTTTTTAATTTTTTCAAAATCGCGATTCTCAAAATATATAAATAACAACACAACTGCAATGCAATTTAAAACTATTATTAATAAATAGATGATTTAGCAAACAAAAGAATCACACAGAAATAAAAGAGAGAAAAAACAACTTGAAAGAATATGATTACTTTCACAGCGGCTAGAGTGAGAGTATCATAAGCATACGAAATGAATAACCAAGCCAAATATCAAACGAAATAGCGCAAAACTAATGGATGTGATACTTGGCAATATCATTCATTGTTAAATTAAAAATTTGTTTCCATATGGTAAATTTCCGGAGTGCACGAGAATGTTAGAGAGTTTTGTATAAGTCAGCATTAGATGATACAATAGCAAGTTTTTTTATATAGAAATCCAGTTGAAGTTCTTATGTAGAGAGAGAGTTGGAAGTAAAATATTTAATTTTTATTATTGGAAAAGTCACATCGAAAAGAAAAAAACTCTAATGAAGATGAAAGCATCAAGCATTAATTGGGTTTTACATAAACACTCAAAACTCAGCCTTGAATATAAAGCAATTTTGTACAAAGCTGTGAGGCAACGCAAGTTTATCGAACATTGAAATATTGCAAAGGCCTCAGTCATAAATGCTTTGCACACCATGGTATGTCAAGAATATAAACATACACCAAGATCTTGGTATACTTTTTGTTGAGCAGATACGGAAAAACATAACGCTATCGTATCAACAAAAACTACAGCAACATCCAAACATACTGGCTAGGAATCTAAGTACTGCTTACATCGAAAACGTCTCGAATAAAGAAACAAGACCTACCACCCCTGTAGCCATTATGTATACCAGTGGTGGGCACGTAGTGTCCCTATCCGCCTTCATTGCCCGCTCGAAAAAAAATAAGCAGAATTTCAACGCTATTCAAATGAAAACAAAAACAAAACACAAAGGCATAAGCGACGGCGCCGCATTGTGTCTTGACGAATGTAGCAATTGTTTTTGTTTGTAGTGCAATTTGGGGTTTTCTTTTTGTGCTGTTGGCGAATTTGAAAATGACAGCAAAAAAACTTTAATATTTTGTTTGCTGTTGCTTGATATTGAAGTTTAGCCCTTTTGTTAGATTTCCATGCCCACCACTGATGTATACGCATAGTGGGTACTCAAGACAGGCTTGGAAAAGTCCGACGTTCTATGAGTTTTTTAAGATTTGTAAAGTTATTGTTAGTCTCGAAGCGAGTTGGTTCAATAAATAATTATGAAGTTTAAAAAAAAAAAAAATTTATCAAACAGCATTGCATCACAATACCGATGTTCAACTCATACGTTAATTGAGAACTTATTTACTCAACAATATGTATCCAATCTTTACCTTTCGTAATGCGAAACCGTATCGAAAGATATTTTACACGGAACGAAAAAAATTTTTTAGAGACTACAAGCCAAATTAAGTACATTGGGCAATTTTCAGTTTATATTATATCTCACATACTTAGAAATTATTCTTTTATTTCTTTCGATAATCTTAGTTTTTTGGAAGATTTTATCTATAACTTATTTGCTTGACTTCATTGCGGCGATTTTGTCGAACCTTGACGAGGACAGAAAAAAAAAAATTGTAGATTCACAATATCTTTTAGTTGAAGAAATCGCTCTTGTATTTTCTTAAAGTTTTCTTTGCCTTAAAAAACTTTTCAATATATATTTTGTTTGGCTTTAGTTTCTAACAAGAAGATATTTAAAGGAAAATCAGTGCCGTATTTTCTTGTTTTTGTAACTTATGCTCTTCATGGAATAAAAAGTATAAATGTAATTATAACCAGTGTTATGATACATGAACTGTTTACAATGTCAAATGAAATGTGGAATACAATGAAAGGTAGACTTTCCCTGATAATTTAGCATGCGGACAAAATACGACATATTCTGTCTATCCTGGCAAAGCAGACATACAGAGACGTTTTGGGAAAACAATACGTAAGGATTCATTAGCACAACGTCAATAAGCACCACTTGAAAGCGGTAATAAGGAGGGAGTTTCAAGTGCAGCATAGACATTTAGCTACGAGGGCATTGTCTTTGCATATCCCATATGAACATTTGTTTGTAGGGAAGATTTTTTGCTTTTGTTTTAATTCATTCTATTGGGGGAGTTTTGCGAAATGCCTGTATTTAAATTGAGTTTTTTTTTTTCGTTTTGTTTCAGTTTAAAAATAAACATGGTAAAAGTAACGTTGCTGAATAAATAAAATTGACATTCTGTAAACAGCACAGCTGTCATTGACAGTGTTGTCAATGTAAACAGAAATTAACTTTGCCCAGTTTTCTGCGCTCTTCTGTTATTTTATGTCAGCGATGTTGATAAACAAAATGCCATTGTACGATAATTTATTGCTTGATGAATAAATGCAGAAATATCTATATTATTTTGCAATTTGGCAGCATTTCCAATGGGAGAAAAACAAAAGAATAAATTCTTAAAATAAAACAGAGATTAAGCCGTCGAAGTATTAAAAAAAAAAAACTAAGTTTGGAATTTGTTAATGCTATGCTAAATTCTCGATAAAATGTCATATTGTAGCGTCCTTATGCGTTTGATTTTCTGAAAGGTATAAGCATTCATAATTGATTTACCTTTAGCACTCCTTTTTTCCTTTTGTTTTTGTCTTTTGATTATACAAATGAGTGAATAATGAATGCATTTCACTCATAATTTTTTTTTAGTTTCATGCATATTATCTGTTGGGTTTAGTGCCACACACCATTCTATAGATTGTCAGTCGCGCTTATCCTAGCAATCAATATACACACACGGATTGCGCCGATTATACCTAGCAATATTTTGATTACCATGACAGTGAATGTTGAATGATGCCGACACATTGAGTGCTTAGGTTTTTAAGAGCTTCAGGAAAATAAGACATATAGAAAGAAAACTTTGTGTCTTCAAAAAGGGTAAGAGTAAGTATTTTTGTAACAAAATCTGTTTTCATATACGATACAAAGTTATCTTATAATGAATATATTTTTCCAGAAAAATTATCTAATTTATATCTTATTTTGAAATAAATTTTTCTGCTTGTAACTAAATGATATAATTCATATATCAGCGTTACAGATATGCAATTAACGTAATTTTACATTTTTTTTAATCTTTTAGTCAACAAAGATTTCATTAGCAAGGCTTTAGACATCATTGTTATTTTCGCCCTCAGTGTATTACATTATATCTATTATTGTGAGCAAACTCTATTCACAAGCAAGATAACAACCCGTCTCTACTGTATGTATAATAATGTGGATAAGATTCAAATCGTAACTATCACTAAAATATATACCCTTACCCTATATACCCACGAGCCTATGTTATGCTATCTGTTTACTTGCATGTCTGCCTATCTGTCTATATTTCTGTCTGCCTTCTGTTGACTGACTAAAGTCATCGCGGCTGTGTTGAAAAACTTTTCAAAGTGTAACAATTGATAGAGTTTAATTTTCTAAGTGGTTGGTTGCATTCGATTCTTCCGAGTGTCACTGCATGAAGATGAAATTTCCGCATAGCATGTGTGCCACCTTCACAAATGCAGTGCCACATACACATACATACATATGCAGACCTCCTATGGCATTATATTGCTCATAGATGCAATAATTTTTTCCGCAGTTAATAAAAATTTGCATATTCGTTGATTTATTGTGAACCCCTGTGACTTATGTGAGCTTTTGACTTTTTCGATTAATTAAATTGATTTACTGCTGTTGAGTATTTGCATCAATGGGGAACTTATGAGATAGGTATAGGAATTCAGCGGCTGTTCCTAAGGTTTTATGATGCTTCCTTTGAAATCAAATTGAATGTAAATAAAACAGTGAGCAGTTCTTTCGAGCAACATAAACAAAATTTTTTTATTTCAAAAATTGACCCAAAGCAGGAGCAAATACTCTATTCGTTTTTCAACAGACACAGCAAAACAAATTGGAAATTAGTAAAAAAAAAAAACATTTGCATTTCCCTTGAAGTATGCAACCCCTTGTATTGCACTTTTAATTGGTGTGCCATATTTACATATGCAGCGCTCTGGGACTCTGCCTCAAAGTGTGAAAAAGCAACGACCTTTCTCTATGGAATTCATAATTACATGTCTGTATGCTGTAGCTACACAGTTTCCATTCGTTTCGTCATTTGTTTATTCATTCATTAAAAGCAACTAAGGGTAGGTCTAACTCTAAGAGCAACACTGGAAACACCCTCCTTGTGTTCTATTAAAGTAACAAAATTTAAAAAAAAATGTTTTCGTTTAATTTCCCAAATGTAAAAATGGCAATATGTGTGATTATCGAAAAAAAAGATAAAAAATTAAAATTGTGTGGTTGTTGTTGAGTGAACTAAAGCATCTAAATTGTTTTATTGGCATAAAAGCATTTTGTTGTGTTATAGCTAGGGAGCCCTGCGTCAGTGGTTGAAAAGCATTAAGTTCTTAGTAATTAATTAATACGAACAACCTTTGCCATTGCGTTGTCTCTGAGACCTTAAAAAATGTAAAAAAAGGTAACATAAACAATTTTATCGCGTCTGCCTTTTATATTAAAGTATGTGTCTATACACAAAAACAGCTAAATACAACAGGCAGACGTTCTATTTCCGCATTTTGAGAGTAAATAAAATGTTTTCAAAATTTTATGATATATACGAACTTAAGTGATCTTATCATCAGGCAGATTGTGATTATTATAAAGATTATGTCATAAAAAACGAGAGAAACAACATCTGCCACTTAGTTATTACTGCATTTAAAAATGGCAACATTACAAATATGTAAAAACAATTGAATACTTAATAATTTTATCGCGTCTGCCTCTTGGCTGACTTAAAAAAAAAACATAAAACTAGAAAAGGCAGACAATTGCAGCGTCACTTTTTCGAAGGCAGACGCTTTTGAGCACTTAAGGTGCACATTACTAAGAATATATCTATATGATACTAATATCATGCAAATTTCCAAAACTTCTACTCTATTTTTTCGATCATTTATATATATTTTTTTGGCTGTGTATTTGAGCCATTCCAGGCCAAATCGGACATCATTTTATTTTTGAATCTCTGATTTTGTGTAATTTTTTTTTCTTTTAGTACTGGTTGAGGCCAGCCTACATATTTTTTTGTTTCTCCGAAATATTGTTAATTGAAATTTATTGCATAGATCTACATACAGATCTATGTACATAAGTTCCAGTATGAAAAGATGACTGGGAAATTTAAATTTACAATATTTCGGAGAACAAAAGATATCGACATAATTCAAAGTTACCCTGTGCGCATCGCTTCACCTCAACCGTGGTGTATATTCGATGTGCAGTCTGCGTGAAAGTTCTATTTAAAAAATACTTTTGTATGAGGACCACCCTTAGTATGCAGCCAAATTAAAATTTTTACAACCTAAGCAGTGCCTCTTATTATAAAAACCACGTGGTGTAAATTCCATGAGAATCGATAAAAATATTTTTGTGTGAGGACCACCCTAATTAAAAGTTTTGTAGCCTAAGCTATGCTTCTTAACATAAGAGCTACGTGGTGCAAGTTCGGAGTGAATCGACTAACCAGTCTTCTTGAAAATGATACTTAAAAATATTTTTGTATGAGGGTCACCCTAAGTATGCACTCTAAATAAAATTTTCTTAAGCTTATCTGTGCCTCTTAATATAAAAGCCATGTGGTGTAAGTTCCAAGAGAATCGATTAAGCAGTCTATGAGAAAATTATATTTAAAAAATATTTTTGTCTGAGGGCCAGCCTAAATAAAAGTTTTGTATCCTTAACTATGCCTCTTAACATAAGAGCTACGTAGTGTAAATTCGGTGTGAATCGACTTACCAGTCTTTGTAAAAATGATATTTAAAAATATTTTTGTAACATATAGTTTCAACCGCATACATATATTTTGGAAAAGCAAAATTCTACACGTCTGCCACTTGTATTTTCAGCTTCTAGGAGCAATACTGCAGACAATGAAAATCTGGATGAAAACGATAAAATTATTTTTTCTAATGTTTTTAACATATTGACAATTGCTGTTATTAAAAATGCAGACGTCTGCCTTTTTTATTTTCGTTATCTATACTATGCCCTTAACACAATATAACAGAGGCAGACGCGATAAGATAATTTAATAATTTTTTTTTTTTTTTAAATTCAAAATCTATTTTTCTAATTTGCACAAATATGAACTACATTTCATGTCAATATCAAACGCGATAAAATCAAATATGTACCTAAAATATTCACCGGCTCCCAAAAAGAAAAGAAGTGAACAGTATTGCAAAATATGTTAAATTAATTAATAGGCTTGGCGCCAAGCAGCTTTTCGTGTACACAATTTTATGGCCTTATTACATAGTTGAGTTCAAAAAATTCCTAAATTGATATTTTAGAAGTTGCTCAATCAATTTATTGACACGTTCGCTTAAGTGGTTTGAAAATTTAATATTTTGCAATTAACATGGAAATTATAATGTATGCATGTTTCTATGTAAATAGATTCGAATATCGCTATCGAGTGGTTCTTTAATGTAACGATTAAGTGAACGCTGAATAAGAAATTGTGCGATGTTTCATGGGTAGTGAGCAGTTGGAGCGGTGAAAATAACTACCCTTAATTGCGAAACAAATTTTTTTAGTGGCGTAAATTTGAATGGAGTTTTTAATTGGTGAAAGTAACTTTTATTGAAAAACGTTACAAATTAAATTGAGAATTTAATGCAGAAATACTGTTGCTAATGAAACGCTGTTTGCCATTGACTGCTTAGTATTGAAAACAGAGCCGCTTACAACGACGAAAGTAAAATAAATCACTGCTCGTTTAATATGCTTAGACTTCCTGGGGTAAGTGACCTTTGACGAGAAAATTGGCATTGACATCCCCAAAAAAAATATTACAATTCTATTATACTTTTATTTAAAATAATATTTTATGAAAAACCTAAGAAAATATTGATTCCTTTCCACTTAGATTTTATTATTGTTTCCTCAATTAAGTGTTTATTGGAAAACATATAAGAAATATAAACAAAATCAAAAGAAAAACTTGAGTTCCACACTGAAAGGCAATTTCCTTCACAGAAACTCTCAAGTGGAAAATGCTATTCACAGCAAAGCAAAATATTTTTGTGTGCACTGTTATCATGAAATTTATCACTGAGTTGTTGTAGTTTCCGTCTACTTGAAATTCAACTAAAACGCATTAAAACTCAATGGGAAAGATGCTTAAGAAGACTATAACTAAATATGGGAAAAACTTTGTACTAAAAAAACAGTTTTTTTTTTTCAAGTTAAGGCTAATGTTGCATCAACAAATTTTCCAAAACTTAGCTTAATTTTAATTTTCTTAAATCTACTTAAACTGTTTCCCGCTTTTGCCACAGATTCAGAAATACTTTGTTTTTGTAATATTGCCAGCAAATGCAAACTTCAATTGCCAGAACCCTACCCTTTTTATTTGAAATTGTTTTATGCTGTTACTAGAGGAAGGAACTCTTTTATGAGCAATATAATTTTATATGAAATTATTAAAATGAAAATTAAAAATTATTTGAGTGTAACGAATGACCTGAAAAAAATTTTATAATGTGCATAAAATTACTCAACAAGGGAAAACTCCCTGTGTCATAAGATATTCAATCATCACTTTAGTGGAAAAATATTGATTAACCATTAGTCGCGCGTAACGCTTGAAATGACTTCCACGCCATCGCTCGCGCACTTATTCACATGCACGTGTACATAATAAAAATTATGTCATAAGCGTGAACTTTCGAACAACATACAAAATCTTAGGCAATAATCGGCGGCAGAGTCTATGTTAAGCGAAAGACTGCAAAATTATACAATTTTTTTTTTGTGATTAGATTGAATCGGAAGAATGATTTGACTTAATAGCTGATTCTTAAAGTTATTGCAAGCTTGAATTCGATAACTATTAAATAATATCTAGGTAATCAGTGATATACCATATTTGAAATTCCTTGCTCTGCCTTTAAAAGCGTATATAGAGAGAGACTTTCCATGTGGGTGATAGTCACATTATTTATCACTGTGATAGTGGGGACTTATAAAGTATATTTGTCGGACTTTGATGAGCTGGGACTCAACTCAGTGACATTAAATATAATTAAATAAAGGACAATAAAGAAAGCACCTCCCATTAAAAAAAAACAATCTTAAAACGAGTAAAATGTGGGCGGAATTGAATCACGGATCGTGACAATTCTCATACAGCAAAACCACTTAAGAAGATTTCTCTTAACACCTACCTATCTTATGCATAAGCTTGAAATTCGATATACTCGTATGGATGCATATTGTTTGCATTCAACCACTCGAAGAATGTGGGCGTGGTTTTACAATAAGGTGTGACACCTCTCATACGACTAAAACGTCATGTCTTTGCACCTATGGCAGTTAAAGTTGTAAAATTTGACACATAGGTGTGTGTAAATATATTTTTTACATTAAGAACCATGCAAATTGCATGTCGAGCTGGACAACGGGGTGTGGCATCTTCCACATGACAAAAATGCATAGAACGCTATATCTATCTATGCACCTATAGCTGCTATAGTTTGGCACCATGGGCTTAAAAATGTTGGCGGGATTGAACAGCGGGGCGGAGCCGCGGGTAAACAACTTCAGGGTTGCCAAGTTGAAAAGAAACCATCAAAAAAAAATTGTTTTTCCCTCAAATGGTAAAATCTTACTTTTTTTGGAAAATCGCCCAATTACCGACTATTTCAGAAATTTTGGAATTCCTACTAGGCCCCCTGGCTTTGATATGAAATTCCGAGCATGGTCGGGTAAATCCCAGTCACTTGGCTACCCTGATCATAGTATATAATCATGTACATTTTTAGGTCTAAGGTATATTTTGGTCTTTTACTAAGGAATTTTCTAATATCCATTTTGATCGGTGGTCTGCGTTAATTTACAGAACAAGATATGGTATACTTAACTAAGAATGTACTTCACAATTTACTCAAGTCTGAACTCGAATGTTTACCAATGCCAATTATCAAACCAAGTCGATACCAAGATACCGTTTAATACAGACGACTGTGAAGTCGTTAGGTGAAACGAAGGAGAAAAAGAAAGCGTTTTAACATAACGTTACCGAAAGTTTTGCACAGTCGACCTATGATATAACAATCGTAAGGCCTTAACCAAAATAGACGTGACGAGACGATAGCAATTGAACGAACGTTTGCACTCGTTACGTCTGTTTTGACATTTAACCCAAAATGTTACGCTGGTCACCGAATCGAAACAGCTGTTATGACAAGTAGCTACGGTTTGAAGTTCGGTTCTTACGGAATAAAACGTCTCGTCAAAATGTTTCATTCACTATCGATCAATTACGAACGTTCATTTTGACTATCAACATTGCTTACATATACTCGAATTAACTCGTTATGTCTCGTCACGTCTATTTTGGTTTGGGCTTAAGAGGAATTGATCAATGGAAAATTTCAATTAGCAGCCCTACCGAGCGAAAAGAAGGCAATTTGCTAGTTTCGATTGACAATAGTGGTTTGACGAATTTTTAAGCTTTAATATTGCTGTTTTCAACTTAGTGCGCCAAAGAAGTTTAACTTCAAAAACTTTTTCCCATTATAATAATAATAAAATTTAGCTACTACAGTTATTATCGTTCTAAGCTATTTAGCTTGAAACTTTAAATCAAGTAAATTGTGATAATGGAAAAATTATGCTTGTTATTTTCTCATTATACGCAGTCAGATCATGAGAACATACACATAAAGATATGTTTCTGTTAACATTTCTTACGGGTACTTAAATACTAAACATTATGCATCTGATGGAAAGATTGGTTTTGGAAGAACGCTCCAGTTCTCCTATTTACAATTTGACAGCTGTCAAAATTTTCCTAAACAAAAATATTTCGAACATTTTTCATATTAATGACTCTATTAAAAAGTTGTACAACAAAAATTTGTGAAAATAACTCAAGACTAAAGTAATTGAAGTTGTAAACAAAAATTTTTGACATTAACGCAAGATGACAGCTTTCAGTTGAAAGAAAATGTATCTAAAAATGTAGTAAAAATTAGGGAAAACAAAATCTAAAAATAGCCTGCCACAACAAATCATTGTATCTCACAAAAAAAAAAAACCATGTGGCACGAGCCATCTGTAAAGCAAAACAGCACGAGAGGAAAAGATAATTTACTGAAACTCAGCGAAGCGTACGCTGACGTTTGTGTAAAATGTTTGTAAATATGATGGACTATTCAATAGGTGTATCATATTACCATATTACGAAATCTTATTTTTATCTGAAAGGCGTTTCAACAGTGTTTCAATTTTTTATTTTAGTTTATGACATTACATATAATAACAGTACTTCCTAAATGGCTTTTTGTAACGTTTTCCACAATAGCTTGTTCTTCTTTTTTCTTAAAAGAACCCATATTTGCTCAACACTATCAATAGTGTCAATAATGGTGATCAGTTTTTTTTATAACGTTTTCATCTGATGTCTACCACACGCCACACAAGTTGTCACATTTAATTTTATTATGCGCTTTTGAGCATGAGCTGTGAGTTTTTTCAGGGTTGAGTGCATGATCGCATTGACATTCAAATAACAAAGCGTGAAAATGTTTCATTTAACGGTCTATGGGTCAGCTGCTCAGTTTGTTGGTCAAATATTGCGGTCGCCGAATGTTTTACGAGCTTATTTTTACTCTTTTCGTTTTGTTTACCATCACTTTTTCGAAATTCTCTTATTATTATTTTTCTCTTTGTTATTTAACTAACAGCACAGCTGCTGTCCTCTAGCGGTAACGTTTTTTTTTTTTTTTGTTTCGGTCGTCTTTGTATTATTAATGGCTTATCACGTTAAGCTTCAAAATTATAATATGGTGGTCTACGCTTTATGATTAATATTAAGCTGAAATAATTAAGTGTATTATTACATCTATTATTATTGGATTAAGTTGAAGCGGTTTAATTGTTATAGAGACATAGACAAATTATATATAAATTGGAATTTTATGTAAAGAAATTTGCATTAATATTTGCAAAATATGTTTTAGGCATGTATTTAGCTGTACCGTTTTAATCTGTAATAATAATGCGCTGAGCATGACCAATGTATATGTCATCTTGTAAAAGCTGTTTTATAAATGAGCAATAAAGCAAAAACTTAGAAATCAAGATTATGAAAACTTATTTTGTCTGTTTTATTAATGAGTTTTTTTTTTTAACGAAAGAAAAATGCTGTACCAAAGCATGATAAAAATGTATCATACAAGAAAAAAGTGTTTTCTTTTAAAACACATGCTCAGACAAAATGCGACATAAGAAAACAATCAATTTAAAAAAATAAAAATAAAACAGCGCTGGAAAAATCTCATCACTGAAAAATGCATTCCAAAGAAAACGACAACATTTTTCCCAAAATACGAAAACAATAAAATGTGTCAACTTTGCTCGGATTTTGTAATAAAAATAATCTTTTATTGAGAAATGGCGCACCCTAAACTTAAATATAAATTTTTCTCTTGAGACTTGGGGGAAACGCACAAATTAAGTTATTTGCCGCCTTGCAGCAGCGGCAATTGGAGAAACATTGGGGAATCGCTTTTGGTATTTTTAATAAACTTTTCTTCGTTAAAGAATGTTAATAATCTGCTAAACGGAAATTGGTTGTGGTCGAATTCTTTGTTCATTCGATGCTGTTTTGCTCCCATGCATGCGGTTACGATTCATAGAAATTCAGTGACTCAAAACCGCTTGTGAATGAATTTTATTTGTATTTTTACTTTATATTAAATATGATTTATTTTGCAATGATACTTTAGATTTATTCGGACTAATAGCATCATTACTAAATATTAATATTAAATTTAAATTTTCTTTTCTAGAAGAAAGGACCTACTTTAAAAAATTGCTTAAATAAACCAATAAACAGCTTAAATACTGTAGTCCAGTGGGGTTTGTCATCTAATGATTTCAAGCGGTTTGTTCACGCACATATGTAACTAGCATAAACGACGCACAGTGGGTGATCGTGACCAAAAATGCAAAAAAAAAATAAAGTGTTATGGACTTAACAAATTTTTACGATAATCGTCAGTTAATTCTTGGGGAAGAAAAAAAAAACTATACAAGTTCCAAATTTTCTTTAGGTTTAGTACTACAGTGAGCTCAAAGTGTAACTTTGAACATCAAAAATGTTATATGGAAACTTAAATAGATATTAACTACTGGATAAAACGCTCTAGTTAACTTGTCTGAAAAAAATCCACTAACGTAGCATATCGACGAAAAGTACATTGTTCCACTTTATAAAAACTCATTTATTTTTCTTCTATCAATTTTATATGAATTTTACGAATTTTTCAAAAATTGGAATGAAAAATAATAACAGTGGTTAAATTGCAAACTTTGACAGTAAAACAAAAGAATATCTCCGGATTATCAATTTTTTACATATTATCTGGGAAATTATGGTTAGTTAAAATCTTAAGTTTCAGCGTAAGGATTTCAGAACTTTTTTTATTATACTTTTATACTCTACACCGAGGGTATATTCACTTTGTCCTTCCGTTTGTAACACATAGAAGAAGGTATGGAAAAGTATATGCATTCATCATCAGCGTCACCACCTGAGTTGGCTTAGCGATGCCCGTCTGTACGTCTGTCTGTTGAAATCAAGTTTACGGAAAAACTAAGAAAGTTAATTGAATGAAACTTTTCCACACAGGTCACATCTTCTTGCAGGCATCTTGCTATTGAAAATGGGCGAAATCGGTTCACGGACACGCCTACCGCCCATACTCTATGTATATTTACCCAGGCAAATTTTGAAAAATGTTGCAGCGATTTTAATGAAAATTGGTGATTTGATGCACATGTGAACTACAAGGATTAGGCTAGGTTTTAAGTTTTCAAAGCTTCCTACAGGGGAGTGGCACAGCTCTAAATTTTTTACCTTTATACCACCATATCTCGTAAGCCGTGCAAGATATTGTGATGAAATTTGACAAACGGGTACATTTCAAGTATATCTTGAATTGTGATAAAAGTGGGCGGAATCGTAAAAGTGAGCGTGACTCTTTTCAACATTTAAAAATTTTGATTCCATATATCTCAAAAAATGCTCAAGTGATTTTCAAAAAATTTTAGAGATGATGCCAAAGAAAGCAGTCATCGACACAAGCTCTGCCACTTTACTGAAAAAACTCGTCAAAGGGCGTGGCACAGCCCACAATATTTATAAACGTTATATTAAGAGAACTAACAACGTAATCGTTAGGAAATTTAATAAGGCAGATATACTTGCTAGAAGGTATGTTTTTGCAAAAATTTGGTGCAATGGAGCATGTGGGTTTACATGCTATAAAGTATACCTGAATCAAAAGTGGGCGTAATAGCACGAGTGAGCGTGGAACTCCCCATACAAGTAAAATACCTTAAGTGGAATATCTTTCGAAATATGTGATCAATCTTACTAAAATTTGGTGAAAGAGTGTTGCTTATAAAAAGCTATTTCTGGATAAAAATCGGACAATATTACACCAGTGGGTGTGTTACCGCCCTAAATTTTAAGGCTAATTACGACATATATCGCAAATTATACATTCTATTGGGCTAAGATTTGGTATGTGGATGTCAATGACGAATATAATTTAGTAACCCAAAAGTAGGTGGAATTGGAGAAGTGGGCGTTTCACATTTAAATTTCTTAGTTTTTATTCGATTTTTGTCAATACTTATTTTCCATATTCTTTTGACTTTTTCCAATATTATCCATATGTATTTGTTTGACTTTTTCAACCTCTTTCATTTTATTTCAATATTTTCTTTATTTTTAAGACTTTTTCAACGATTTTGAATTGTTTTATCATTTCTTAATCTCTTTCAACTTTTTTGAACATTTTCATATTATTTCGACATTTTTAAGCATTTTTCAACATTTTTCATATTTTTTCGACATTTTGAATTTCTTTCAACTTTCTTCATTGGTTTCCATATTTTTTCGACTTTTTCAGTCTATTACTACTGTTACATTTTTCAACTCTTTCAACCTTTTTTACATTTCAAATTTTTTTTATTCAACCTCTTCAAGTTTTTTTAACATTTATTTAAAAGCAACTTTCAGAGCAAATTTTTAATGTTTTAACCTAAAGAAAACCATTGTACCAAATTTGAAGGGTCTAGCTTTAACTTTTTAATGCCGCGGTTCTTGGTTGTCCTCTGATAACTTTAAAACTATAAGAGATATCGCACAATTTGTAACATTTTTGAAATCAGCATTGCCAGATTTGATGGAAATTGATACACATTTAGATTAATAAGCTTCAGCCACATCTCACCTTTGTATGGGAGGTATGCGTGTCCGAGAACGAAATTTTTATGTTTTGTTTTAACCTAAAAAACATCTGTACCAAATTTCAAGATTCTAGCGCAATTATTACTATTTGTGGCCACTGTGCCATAAAACCTGTTCACTGTGCGACGGAGCTTCTACTTAAAGCATTTTTTAAAAAATTTTGGAGAAGAAGCGTTTCGAGGATACAATAAGATCCACTGCCATGTATAAGTGTGTGCAGGCCCCTAGGTTGAAAGTTTGGTGTTGGCCCTAAGCTCATTTATTTTGTGGGCCCCATTTTTTAGCGTGGGCCCCTAAAAACATTCCTGATAAGACCATCTAAGATTACAATAACATGCTGTTTTGCAGATCATGTGGTTTCTGTTAATGAAAGCTGGACTTTGAGGTCCCCATTTTTACTGCTATTATTTTTTCGAGCTTTGTATGACCATTTGAATAAGTTATAATTTTATTTTATTTCAAAATTGAAAAAAAGTTCTAATTCTTTCTATTTTTTCTCAAGATTTGAAAATGTTTTTTATGTTGAAAAATCTTGGACTGAAACTTTGATCATTTTAGCATTAATTATGTTTCTACTCCACATTTTATTGTTTTTAAATTTAACATTCATTTACTGTTTCTTAATTAATACAGATGTACTTTAAAGACATATACATACATACTCTTATATACACTGATTTGAAATATTGACTTTTTTTTGCAAATTTTCGTATGTTGAGCTTAAAGAGCACATTAATAAATGTTACTCACTTAACACTTCAAAGTGTTGAATGTTATTTAATTTTATTTCTTGTTACACAAACAAAGTTTTTATCTTTTTAATTCTTGGGTGTGCTTGGCATTCAAAGTCATTGCAAATCTCAAGTTCATTTAACTACTTTCTTAAGTAAGTAATAAAGTCATAAACTTGCAAAAGAATTTAACTGATGATGCATAAAACAGCATGTCGCCTTGTCGGAATGTCAATGTTTTATTTACAAAAAATCAAAAAAAAAAAATCTAAAATTTAAGTAATTCTCGAACAATTCGTTTTTATACATTTTTTGTTTATTTATTTTTTGCTGTCAATGCACGGGTATGTCTACTCCTCAAATGACATCATACGGTTAGCCAAAAATAAACACATAATTTCCAATTCCCCTTTCGGTGGTATGTCCTCTTGATTTTATTACTTTCCTGCAGAGCCCACACTGTTTGTGTTTTTATCGACGGGCCCCAAAGTGGCATCTTATGTACGTGTGTCAGTCGCGTGGTTATCAATGGAATATTCTTTTCTGTTTGTTGGTGTTTTATGTTTATTATATTCGAGAAGACTCTTAAGATTAAGATCACTTCGTAAAATTAGCAAATATGTGCAGAAGCTTATTTTGGCAAACGGAAAAGAATTGAAGATTTTATTACTGAAATGGAAGTTTACACATATTTTGCATTTATATCATATGTAAAATGCTATCCTCTAAGTTTCTTTGTAATGAATTAAGGTAGGAAGTTTCTGAAAAACAATTTGGGGCAAAAGTAATGTCATGTCATAATGACAATTGAAGGCCATTTTGATAGAAATGAAAAAAATTGGGCTCTGTTTTCATGGAAAGTTTCCTTGAAGGTATAAGATTTAAGACTTTAAGTTGAAAAGATGATATCGGTTAAATAACCACCTCCTGAGTTGTTGTACATTTGTGTTCGTTTTACTGCATTTTGAATTGTTGCTCGCAAAGCATCTGGCTCCGAATTGGTAATTTTTCTTCAATGTTGGCTTTCAAAACTTGCTAAGTTTGTTGTGGTAAATGCGAGATTTCAAAAGCACCCAAAGGAAGCCGGCTTGTTCAAATCGCAAAAACGGCAGATCACACGGCCCAGAAATTGGGGTTTCAAAATCTCCAACGTTACCCGAGCTGTGTGACTTTCATTGCTTGTTGTGAACTAATTAACTTTCAACATACATAAACGTCAAAGCATAATGACATTTGACGCCATTTGCAAAAAGCAAGTTCACATTATGGCATTGCTCCATCTTGGACATCCGGAAGTTAATTTGGAGAAAATAAAAGTGCCATACAATTTTTGTAGGTTAAAGTGACATTCCAATACTTTGTTGTCACCATTTCCATGAGATTGGTAATAGTACACAAGGACATGGTCGATATGGGTACAATTATTCGTTGCATGTGCATTTCCAAAGAAGTTGTTATTTTAGCCGGCCATGTTTTCGACTTTTTTTTTTGAAGCACACTCTTCAACCATGATTTTTTTTAAAGTTAAGATTATCCTGAATTTATATTCAGATGGAACAATCAAAATTCAAAGGGAAACTGCATTTACAGTAAAAAAACCTGAAAAGAAAAACAATGGCTGGGAGGTGTGCCAAAAAAAAAAAATCGAAACCATGGCCGGCTAAAATGACATTTTCTGTGGAAAGGCACATATATGAACAATGTTGAATATGCAACATATTTGTGCGATCAATCATATATATAACAAGTATTTCTTTGTCGCAAACACTCACTAGTTGATAAATACCAAGTCGTGTATTGGGTGGAGCAAACATTTCACTATCGTAAACTTCAACTTTGTCTGGTAAAATTCTTTCAAGGTACTACAAATACCTAAAAAAAATTTTTTCTTTTATATTTTTCTGATTATTTTTTCAAAAAAGAAATTCTTATATTTATAAAATTTCCTAATTAACTAATGCCTTCAATTTTTCTTTTCATTTCAGCATTAGCTTTCCAAAACTCATCAAACGTTTGGTCTACTGCCATCATTAAACAAAGGTAGATATTTTTCGTTTTAATTTGTAACCATAATGACTGCTCATTTGACAAGTGTCAACCTCTAAATGTTACACCTTAGCATATTTTGCTACCGTAATTAGTAAGCATGTAATTTGTGAGGCGATGATATTTTCTTTTTTTACAAAAAAAACAAAAACTTCCAACCCAACTGCACCCAATATTCTTGTCATTGCTGCATTTGCTCATTTCTGCATATAAATTTACAGACACCAAATAAAGACCACGTTGCTCCACACCATTGCACATCCAAATACAACCGAAAAAGGAAATTCCTGCTAAAGTGGTAACACTTTACAGTCAGGAAATTACAATATAACTTGATTTAAGTCATTAGAGGCATACAGTGACGATATGTCTGGCTCCAAAAGGACTTTTTTCGTTTTTCTTTCATCGAGTTGTTTGGATTGCGTGTAGATTGAGTTCAAGAAAATTAAAGAAATAAAGTGAAATATGGTATAATATTTGAAAACATGCGCCAGTAAAACGAAGACAAGACTGGCAACAAAAATCCCTTAATATTGTGTCATTTCTCATCTTACATGGCAGACATTCATTCAATTTTGTAACTCATTCTAGTCACTTTGGGAATATTGCATGTCTCTATTTCTTAAGGTTGTAAAATTTCTTTTCATTTTGGGGTTCACATTTAAAAATGGCTGTTCCCCTTTAATTTTTGGGGTGTACAAAATGACAGCTCAGTAGTAAAAACGTTAACAAAGAACACAAACATGGCATGAACATAGTTTCCAATGCTAAAAAAATGTATTTTTTACGAGAAGGTTCTTCCTTACTTTATAATCTTGCAATTAAGTTAAGTTTCTAAAGAAATTTAAATTTCTAAAGAGACATATACCCAGCTGTAAATTTCATAAATGGTGACCAGTCAAATGATGTTCATATCATATGTCATTTAGAAATCTTCCCACAAATGTTTTCTTTCGATTCGCCTAAACTTTTGGAAAAGCTGAGTAAAACACTTGAGATATATAAATACCATTTTAAATTATTTATAGAGTTTGACAGCTAAATTTTTTTTTGCCATAATTTTTATTGCTTTCTTCGTGTATATAATACAAAAAAATATAGGGGAAAAGTTTTCTTTTTTTCACAATTTTCACAATATAATGCGGATTTGGCGTTCAGAAAAAAAAAAAAAGAAAAAATCTGTATTCACACACAACATATGCGTTTGCGTTAATGAGAAATCTATGCCTTGCGGTTATTTTTATATCGGCTTAGTTGTCGCCCAAAACCGCCAAAGGGTGTGCAATTCAGTGAAGCGTTTGCTGTTCGGTGCTCGTACGCGTTTATGCTGCAGGTTGCTGATATCGCATGCTAAAGTCAAAGCTTCCCTTTGTTTATTTTTTTTTTATTGCATTGATTGTTGGAGGTTTCTTTTCGATGGCAAAGCATTTTCATTGTTAGGGGGCAAATAACAAAAATCTAACCCTTAAGACATCGACTGAAAATTTATACCCTTAAGAATTTTCAACACGCTTCAAAAAATTCATATAGCAAAAATAAAAAAGGATAAGGTATTTTTGTGCTATCCCCATGGGGGATGTTAAGTATTGATGTTCCATATCTGTTTGTTGTTTTCATATGGGGCTTATTTTGCAATTTATTAAATTTATATATAGGGTTGCCTTGCCAAAGCCTGTCCCGATGGCCGAAAATGCCCGAACTTTAGCCAATTTTGTTGTTCTAATTAAAACTGTAGTACATAACAGCTCCAATGTATGCCAAATGATAGAGCTCGATGAGCCTAAATAGAATATATAGGATTGTCTTGTCGAATCCTGTCCTAAACATGGGTTGCCACTCATTTAAGAAAAGTTGACCCCAAAAACGGGTGGTAACCCTAGTTTAGGACAGACCTTGGCAAAGCAACCCTATATATACTCTTTAGGCTCATCGAGCTCTATCATTTGACATACATTTGGAGCTTTTATGTACTACAGTTTTAATTAGAATAGCAAAATTGGCTAAATTTCGGGCATTTTCGGCCATCGGGACAGGCTTTGGCAAGGCAACCCTATATATTATTTTTAGGCTCATCGAGCTCTATCATTTGACACCACTTTCATGCTGTAATCTTATACACTTTTTATTAAAAAAAAATGGCCCAAAAAACGGGTGGCAACCCTAGTTTAGGACAGGCTTTGGCAAGGCAACCCTATATTTTATTTTTAGGCTCATCGAGCTCTATCAGTTGACACCAATTTCATGCTGTAATCTTATACACTTTTTATTAAGAAAAAAGTCGGCCAAAAGTGGATTTTTTTCGACCATCGGGACAGGCTTTGGCAAGGCAACCCTAGATATTCTATTTAGGCTCATCGAGCTCTATCATTTGGCATAGGTCCCATGGTGTAATCTTATACACTCGACTTTTCTACAGCCGGCTCTCCGTCTAGCATAAAATGCTTGAAAAAATACTAGCAACAAGTTTTTCTTTTGTTTTAGTTAGGTGATTATCTTTATTCCATTCTGCCAAAAAATATGCAACACTATTTTTTCATTTATGACAAGTACCACAAAACCAAACAGAAATTTCTGCTATGCCTAAAAGTATGCTTTAAACGTTTAAGAAGTAAAAAATCAGCGCTTTTCTCTTTTGCTTATGTTAATACTAGCAATAAAACTCTTAAGAGTATGCACCCTAGCAGCACATTTCATATTTGTTCAATCGAATTGGTATCAGAGTATGCAATACAATTTTCAATAGGAAGTATTATTATCAATTCAGCTACAAATTGGTGCCAAGTTTAAATAATTAAGAATTTATATATTAGAAATTGTGACGAAAATATTTACGTTTTGTTTTTCAGTGTCTTATTCACATTTTCTACATAAATATCTTGTAAAGTTTATGAAAAACTATTACCAATGCAAATAAAATGGTCGAAAAGAGTTAAATTTCAAAAGTATTGCGCTAGCCTGATATTTAAAGCAAAGCAGATAGTACCCCGCAAAATCACTCAAGATGGCCTGCAACAAATTCAGACAAAGTCGGCCAGTGAAAAGCAAAAATGAAAACCTATTGACGACTACAGACGACCAGCTAATCCGTTGGAAAAGACAATTTTCAAAGACCATCAACCATCCATCTACACCCTTAAGGTCTCCCGATATGCCTTTCCTTAAGGGAAAGGCGACTTGCGTAATGCTCGCTCTCACTAACGAATATAAGAAAGGCCGTAAAATCTTTTAAAAATAACAAAGCAGCAGGCACAGATGTGTCGAAATTTTAAAAGCTTCCCCGGAGTTCAACGCTGAACTTATGTGCCTTGTTCTTACCCGAATTTGGAAACAATACCTAAAGACTAACTCATAGGAACTTAAGTAAAAATCGAAAAAAAGTACAGATATAGTACATCATCATGGATCAATTCCGTCAAAGTTTTGGGCTCCTCCTCACTCGAGTCAGTTAAAAAATAGAGCCACTTATCACAAAACAACAGAATGGATTTCGCCCTTACTGATCATATTTTGAGCAAATTAAAACCCTTCGCATTTTTGTGGAGCAGATAAGTCAGTGCCTGCTACACAATTTACCTAAGACGAATTCTGAAAATTAGTTGGCCCAGGATTATTTCCAATATCGAGCTGCTTATCAGATGCCGTCAAGATTTGATTACCATTCAAAATGATTGGGCAAACGTTGCGGAAATCACAAACTGATGCCTGTCGGCAATAATTTAAGTGGGACCTCTAAGGGTAGCAGAAAACGTGGCTGTCCTATATCATCGTGGAAACAGTCGCTAGAGCAGGAAATATGTGAATCGGGGAAATTTCGGAGAGAATTGAAGGCATTAGTCTTTGATCATGCACGTTGAAAAAGTTTTGTGGTGGCCCTATGCTCCGTAAGGAGATAAAGAATATTATTCACTTGTTAAGAAATTTCAAATTTCTTGAAACGAAGATTGCACAAAAAAAATAAATTTATATATTTTATTTAATATTTATGTATATTTCACTTAAATTAAATTATTTCGATTTGATATTCATATTTCGACTACTTAAAGTTTTGTAAACATCCAAATCGCTAGTATTTTTGTGTGATCAATTCTCAATTTTTTGGAAGCGTCGAAGGGTTTCGTTTTGAATTTTGGGGAAACAAATTATATTGACTTTCGATTTTACATATAATAAAACATAACTATCTTCTGTAAGTTTTCTTAAATTTTGTTTTTATAAACCTTTAAAAAACTCTCTTTATACGTTGTGCTAGAAATTTGGACTTAACTAAAATGTTTTCAGATTTTATTGCGTCTGCAAAAATCCAAATAAAATTTTCGAAAAACTTTATTTAATTTACTCGTACATACGAATTAAAATAACTTACTAATAATATCTTAAGCAATTTGAAGCGTTAATTTTCTTCAAAAATTTGCAAACATCAATTAAATGAAGTTGTTGTTTTCTTTTTTTATTGTCCATCATTAATTGCTAATCATGTGTGTCTACCAAACGTGTTGCCAAGAAGCATTAGGACACACAATTGCACATGCGCAACAGCATTATCAGAAAGTTTCGCACATTTTGCGTAATTTGACAGGTTTTTTAACTGGCCAGCAGCATTTTGACGCATCCTAAAAATTGCAAAATTTACAAGCAAACACTGGAAATAAATTGGATGCTGCCAGTACTTACCAGCTAAGCAGTGGTTGGCACAATTCCACGTTACATTACGTAGCTAAGGCACATTGCGAGATGGGGTTAGACAACATACCATAATTTTTATTTTTAGCAACATTAAGGTGGTCATCACCTGTGATGTTGTGTTGTTGAAATGATTTGTCTTGATTTATATATTTCGTATAATGTTGCAATAATTTAAGCGCACGGCTTTTGGAATGACAAGCCGCCTACTGAAGATGTGTGCCGCTGAATTGATTTTTACCTTTGATAAGCGTAGCTAATGAGGTGATTTAATTATCGAACTGTATTGTCAAATACTAATTAAGCCAGGCTTTATGCTGCTATTTTTGGTTAATAGGTTTTTATGAGGGTGGTTGATAAATAGGCAGTTTTGATTAAATGATGATTGATTTTTATGCCTTATACATTCTCAGGCAAGTAGCAATAGCTTAATGATTGCGTCTGTAAAACCTTAAAAATGTCAGTTACATATGTTCAAATTCAAAATTAACATAAAGAGATAAATAAAAAAAAATAATTATCAAGATTTATACCTTACAGCACGTTGGTGATCTTATACGAGCATTCGCATACTAAGCCAAATAGTGATAGAAACTAAATTTATTATTGGATGCTTTGGACTTTTAAAACTTATTGCTCAACAAAATTTGATTGAGGAGTGCTTGATATAGAAGTGTCGAATATTTTATTTCCATATGCGAGGAATTGAACAAGATTGGTTAATAAGAAGCTCTGAGGAATTATGATTAAAAAATGAATAACACTGGTTCAGAAAACTTTTCTTATATATTGCCTGAGTGAAGAAGACTATTGTGTTTTAACGATGATGACAAATGTCTCCTTATTTTCAACATCAGATATTTGAAAACTTTGAAGGAAAGTATCTAAACCTAAACAACTACTATTTCATTAAACTTTTCTATACAAAAATGATTTTTGTTGTTAATACAGGACTTTATTACATTCACTCCTAGTGAATTCCAAATTTTAACGTATGCTGCTTTGGACAATTTTTAAATCTTTTGCTTTAAACCAAAAACCACTCCAATTTTTCGGCATTGTCTATTTGATATGAATTCTTTAACGCCAACTTTTTACTCACACGAAAGTTACATATTTTGAATTTTTTTTAGTTTATAAAATTTTCCGTGTACAAAGCTCCGCACAAAACCATTTAAGTGGTTCGTATATATTTTTAAATATATTGTATGATTTTATATCGTTTCTACATCATGGCAACGACACTGTAATGCCAAATCGGAATTAGTTATAGGCATGTCTTGTGAGAGAGGAAGGCCCTTCATTTGGACAATGTTTTCTTATTATATATATTTTAATTTTTAAAATATCATACTTTTTAGTTCCTACACACTTTTCCACATACTTCGTTTCATTTTTGATTGCAAATTTTTGATTCAAACAATGGTAAAATTTTCAGTTTTGCCGAAATTGCTACACTGATTGAGCCAGCGAGTGAATTTTTTAGTTGTCCGTGTTGCGAACTATTTAGACAAATCTTTGGAGTGTAATTTTTTGATTCGGAAGCTTCGCATTTGAACTGATGTTTGGAAGAGGGAAGCAAGATGGTGGAGATGTTATATAGCATTGTTAATTTTTCTGTCAAAAAGAGCAACTAATCAAAATTTTAGAATGTGGGAGCTGAGAGACTACAATTAGAAAGCTTTTCAATTATTTGGACAAAGGCTACAATTGAAAAATTAAATTTCAAGACATACAATTTACACAAATTTATGAAATGGTGAACATTATTTTCATGTGTTCGAAGAGCTAACGACGTTCAAAACCTAGATATTAGAATTTATTTTTTGCTTTCAAACATGTTTAAAAAAACATAAGATTTCTACCAACATTTTTTATGCAAACTTTTTTTTTACCGGATACAAAAAAGTTACTGCGATACATTTTTTGAAAAATTTTGAATTTATGGACATAAACAACAACATTAACTTTAATTATATATGTTGGATGTAAGATAGACCTATAACAATTGAAAAATCTTGACAGCTTAGAAGCTTAGCCATCGATTGATATAAAATATAACTTTAATAGTATTTTGGATTATATTTGGTGATTTCTTTTTTCAAACAGGCTCAATATTTGCTGGTACATGAAAGAAAAAAAAAAAAGCTCATAATATCAATATTTGCTGGTACTGGGAAATAATGCTTTATTAGACAGTTTCGTCTTTATCTCGTTCAAAAACAAAATCTTACATAAATGGCACCAAACACATTGAAAAGTGCATATAATTTTATACAAAAAAAAAGCCAAAAAAAACTGATTTTTATTTTTCAATCATCAAAATATTCGTAAACTCCGGAACTTATAAGCTGGCGAAATATTATTTTTATTGAGAATTTTATGTACTTCTCAACGGGTCCCGTTTGTGTAAGAGATTTCTATAGTTTTCCATAGACGAATAGACGAAACTATCTAATAAAGCATTCTTTCCAATATAAAACATATGGAAAACTAAAAAGCTCGATGAGTCATTAGTTAATATTAATATCAGATCTATCCATGCGACAGAATTTTTCTTTGATGAACCTGCAACTATTAAAGGGCATGAAATAGAATTTTTTAGTATCTTCATAAAACTATAGGTCAATTAAACATTTTTTAGAAAAACTAATTCTTTTGTCTAAATTCGGTCAAAATTGTCATGTCTTGAAAGTTTTAAGATTATTTTAAATTCTTTGTACGCAAATATTGCAGCTTATTAAATTATCTTTCATATGAAATGCACATTTCTTAAAGCAATACAGGGGTGCTCAATCTATAACGATTCTTAGAAAAGTTATGTCCGCAACTTCTTTTAGCGCCAACTTTTTCATTGCATACTTTTCTTGCAAAAAATCACATGGCAAAATCCAAATTAAGCACAAGCTCCTGCAAACATTACAATACACCCTTCGTATGGCATGCACCGCAAAAGATTTAAAAAAACTTACCAATTGATAGCCATGCAGCAACGATGTTCCAAATGAGGTGCCAAAAGAATAAAACACAAAGCACCGGCAGCTAATTTTGTAATTTTTCCAAATTAGAAAACATTTCACTAAACACTTTACACAATTTTCATTTTATATTTCTTTTAATTATTTTTAATATTGATGGCTTCACACACGAAAAAACGCACATTAAATGCTTCTTTTGCATGAAAAAGAAACAAAGGAACTGCAGCGCAGTCGACGTTGCTGCTTTGCAACCGTCTGAAATTAAAGCATTTTATTCTTAACCAATTAATTGCTAAAACATTGAAAAAACACAAAACTACGAATAATTAACACTAAAACTTTAACTTTTTCAAATTATTTCCATTTTTCCACCGATTTAAACGCACTTTTAATTCGTTTTATTTTTAAGCCATGACTCGCATGAATTACGCAATAATACCGTTCACTTTGAAAATGGCGATAACTAAGGATGTGCAAACTAAAATCGATTTTAGCTAGAAGCGGAATTGTTTTCACAACTCAAATATTAATTAAGAATGAGGAAAACTGTATTTCAATGGTATTATTTTAGTTTTAACTTTTACACATTACAATGTAAATCGTATGCAAGTTTATAATATAATATTTATATGTATGTATGTAAAAGTACAAAAAATGTTAAGTCATTGATTTCGATGCACTTTTAATTTTCAGTGTTACCGTACTAACTACTAACTATTTTTTAGGTTAGTGTTGTCAATCCTTTCTTAATAATAAGTTGGACTGAAGGTCAAGCACATTTGTTCACCCTTTATTCTGGGTAAACTATTATCTATATTCTTTAATGTACGCCGAATACTTAACATTTCGGAATTGATAATTTGTTTTTTACAGATGTATTAAAATGAGTTTTATGAAATACAATAACACTATTTTTTTGCTCTTTAGGCAAAAAAAAATACCCATATTCAAATTTCCGTATATTTCAGACATTTTCGAATTTCCACCTTTGAGATGAAATTTTTGGCCAGGTCAGTTGGGAACCTTGTTATTGGCCAGATTAGTTAATTTCTTTATTGTAAAAAAGTTTTGTTTTTTAAAAATATATGTTTTAACTATTGTGAATTTTTCTGTACTAAGATGGCGCATAAAGTGACGTCTTCATGTTATCTTTCTTGATCCCATTTCAGGGATATCAAATCAAATTTTTGTAAGAATGAAAAAGCATGCGAGCAGAACCTTAAGCTGCGTCTGCACTTGATGAACGCGAGAGTGAATAGGCATACATTTGCTATTTGTATACCATGTGGTATCCTCCCTGATATGGGATAGTAAAAGATCATGAAAGATAACTAGTCATAACTCTGGTGTGATTTCATAACTTATTGTTGTTATCACATAAAAAGAAAATTCAAGTAAATAAAACTGGTTACTTACCAGAAAATAAGGCAGAATGGCAACACACAGCCGCCCTCTGTTTTCATAAAAATTTTACCACATACCCGAAACGAACAGAGCTAACAACAACCGGCTACCAAATGCTAACAGCTGTTTTTGCAAATTTTTTTTTTGCCCAAAGTGCAAAATTCATTTTGAATGAAATTTTTAAATGCAATTTAAAGTGCAATTATACAAACAAAAACTTTAATAATTAGTTAGAAATGTGTTCCATCAATACGCTGCAGCTGAACAAATCAGAAATGTTTGCAAAAATACGCGCTGGACTGCCGGAGGAGTGCCAGCAAACGCAGAACTGTAATGATAAGTTACTCTAATCCTGAGACTATGTAAAATGTTCTCTGGTTTTGTGGAATTGGCGTGCAGCACAAGTTACGGGCTATAAGCAAGTTAAATACCAGGTGGGTTTGTGAATAAGTACGAACTACGATGGTTCTGAAAGAAAGATGCTCTGTTATCAAAATCGTTGCCTTAAAAAATGTTGGTCCTAAAGGGATGCCTACCCATGTTTGAAATAGAATTCGACAAAGCAACCCTTTAAATTCAATTTAAGCCCTTCGTGCTCTATCATTTGGCACACATTTCAAGCTGTTATCTTTACAAAACAAAAATTGTCAAAAAAATCTGGTGGGATAGGATTCAAGCATGGAACCCTTTATGTTCTATTTAGGTTCTTCAAGTTCTATTATTTGGTATGCATTTCAAGCTGTAATCTCTTACACTTTAATTAAAATAACGAAATTTGACAAAATTCTGCCATTTTCGCGCATCGGGACCGACTTTGTCAAGAAAATTCTGGTTGTCTACTGTCACCAAAATGTATCACTATATTTCCAGCACATCTCATCCTGTCATCTTATACACTTGACATTCTATAGCTGACTTTATTAGATGCTATGATTTTTTTAAAATATATTCCTAAATAAAATTTGATTCAAAAATGCATCATCAGTTTTTCAGAAAATTATGTAAAGTAAGCTGTACTTTCTTAAGCTACATTTAATTTGTTTAATATTTTATTTCAATATGCGGGGTATTGAGCAAGCTTTGTGAATAAGAGGCTTTGAGGAATTATTATTTAAAAATGAATGACACTGGGGCAAAATCCTTATCTTACATATTGCCTGAGTGATAGACGCTTATGCTGTAACAATGATGACAAATATCTCCTTATTTTCAACATCAGATATATGAAAACTTTTAAGGAAATGGTGTCATAAGTATCGAAGCCTAAACGACTACTACTTCCTTAAAAGTTTCTAATCAAAAATGATTTGTGTTGTCAATATAACACTTTATTACATTTCAATGACAATGATTATCCCCTAGTGATTTGCTTATTTTATCCTATGTTGCGTTGAACAATTTTTCAATTTTTATCAAATCGTACAGTTCGTTGTTGCTATTGAGAGTAAAGCAAATTGTTGCCAGCATCTGAGCACAAGTATTAGTGCTTTAAATATCAATTGTCAATTGTGTGGTAATTTTTGCTTAATTCAAGCAGGAAGCTCTACTGAGATAATGCTTGAATTGAATTACAAATTATTGACATCAAACGTAGAAACAATGCAACTCCCAAGAGCATGCTGAGTAAGGCAGAAAGTAGGAGTTTTGATGTAACAGTTTTTTCATACCTACAGTAGAATACATGGGGCTAACGTGACATAATAATGACGTAATTTGACTTAAATCAAGTACTTTCAAAAATAGAGTATTTCAAATAAGTTCAGTTAATTTTAAGGAACGAATTTTATGGAAAAGCTATAATTTCTAGCTCATAATTTATGTTGACATAAATAAATGTTAATATGACATAATTTCAAGCTGCTGTTTTCAATTTTATTTAATGATCCTGCCATTCACTTTAAAAACAAAGAAGAAATTAAATTTAAGTAAATGCCAAGAAAATCAAAACAAATGAAATTTAAATGTCACGCCAATTGTAATTTGTTACAGAAACAATGTAAGTTAGGGTTATGTCACAAAACGGAGCAAAACAAAACCGCCAACAATATAACAATGAAAATGTAATAACAAAGCAAACTGTAAGGTCCACACTGATTATAAAACTATGAATTTATTTTTATATATGAAAGTTAAATTTTTAAAGAGTAAGTATGTACTTATGATGAGATATTTAAATTTAATTTATTTAAAGAGTGGGTAAAATGTGCTCATAATCAAAAAAAGAAGTTGCGCTTTGTGCTTCCATCAGTTAAAACTACACAGAGTTGACTAATTTTGCCTAAAAATACGAATGCAGAAAATTCGTAAATTTTTTTGTTATTTTAGAAACTCTGCCTGAATTTAGAAAAATGCGATAATGCCAAAACGTAAACGTTGAAAGCCTACAAGGGGATTGATCGAAATTTCAAACAATATAACAATTTGTTAATATATTGAGGTGTTCATAGATTTTTTCTTAAGAAAAAAAGCTGATTTTTAATCGATTCAGACCTTAAAAGAAGTAGCATCGCTACTGGCGGTAGCTGCTGATGATGAAGACATATAATGAATTTAACAGCAAAAATAATGTAAATAAATAAAATTATTATGATCGTGGTTGTATTGCACAAGTTTTGCTGTCCATTTTCCGCGAACTTCTTCATGCTAAATTGCCTCATGTTTCTGTTGATTTGCTGCTGCCAAAAAATGTTCATCTCAGATGAGAAAATTTGAATTTTAATGAATTTCTGAATTAATATTTGCAATATGAAATAAACGGAAGCACCAATAGGCCAAACTATAAGTCAAGTACAAATTTATAGAAATTATTCTCATCCAATCGAAATGCATCAATTCATATCAAGTGGTATCAGAAAAATCTATAGAAATAAATTGATACTATGTTTGGATAACATGACCTGTTTTGCTTTGTTATTATATGTTCTCACATCCGTTACACTACCAGATTCCATATACTTAGTACTCATGACTATCGGGAAGTTTTACCTTTTTTTGTCTTACAAGTAGGGTATATTTATTTTGTCTTTGCATTTTTAATGCATCGAAGAAGACAATGCAGATATATTTTTAAAAAGCTTACATTCTGAAAATGGCTGGGATCAAAATCGAACTATCAACTGATTCAAGTACCTATGTACATGTGAAGGCCATTTTGTGAAGAAGTCGACTTAAAATAAATAACTTAATTATTTTCTTAAACATTTTTGTTATATTCTGCATTTAGTTTTTACTACAAACAAAAAATTGAAGTAATCAATGAAAGTGAAATTTTTGTAAGTGAAAATAACCAACAATACTAATTGAATTTGCCAACAAATATTTTTGGTAACTCTAATACTACATGGTCTTTTTTCATCTTGGGCTTGTTCAAAGTTTGATTAGCAAAACGCAATAGAAAAAAAAATAATTTTGTTTATTATTTTCGCTGTTTTATCCGCATTTATCTGAACCCGTATGTATGGCTCTTTGAACGGGCGGTTAGTTTTTATTTGATGTCTTCTTTTTAATTTTTTTGTTTTGGTTTTTAAATGTTTGTTTTTCCTTTTGTCTGTTTTATGCTTTCTTTTGTTTTTTTAATTTAGTTATTATTTAATTTTATGCGTTTGCTTGCTTTTATTGACTTTTACAATGTGTTACCGTCGTTGTGTTGTTGTAATTTAAGCGCCTGATTTTTATGGCCGGCACTGTAACTGTTTTACATATTTTGTGTGTTTTACAATGTTTAAAATTTATTACATATAAAATTTTTTTTCAATTTCTTTTAGTTATGAAAATTATACTATTTTTTTGCAAATGATATTTATAAAATATTTTGCTTTAACTCAATTCGATCCGTAAATTTATGTGAATTTCTTTTTTTTTATTAATTTTCTACATCTACATCGCTTGTTTGTAATTTTTTTGATTGTTAATTTTATTGGTTATGGTTTCGTGGGACTTTTTAAGTTTATTTCGATTACATAAAACAGTAAAGATTTCGCTTTAGGTTTTGCAGAAAATAAAAGCAGAGATTACTCTATGGGAGTATTATGCGGCTGCGAATGATTCATTGAAAAGATTTTATGAAATAAAATTTGACTAAGCATAAAATTTTTTAATATGAGATTGCAAGTCGCTTTCATTTGCAAAAGAAAAAAAAAATATAAAACTTAGATAACAAACTATTTCGGCGAAGTTCTAACTATGGAATCGCATGTCTTTACAGCTTTGTATCAAAAATCTACATTTGACCAAAAAATAATGAAATTAACACAATTGTCTTGCAATGACATAATGCTCTAGGAACAACACATTTAGCACAATAAATGCTCAGCAATTAGCTTAACAAATAGAGGTATTTAATTTTGCTTGTTAAATTTTTTTTGTTGAATTTAGCAATTTGAACAAAAAAAAAATAATTATGACAAAAACATGGAATTACGAATGAAAATATTAAATTAAATTGTGACTTAAGGCACGCGACCGTAAATTGTGCGTGAGAATTTTTTAGTTTTTGTGTAGTGTCTCTGCTGTCATGATTTTGCGTGGTCATTAAAAAATACTTAAAAAATAGCACTCTGTATAAATTATGTTTTTAATTACAATGAATTTTTTATTTCATCATGAAAGAAACAAAAATATTACTTTATATTAGTTTTTTAAAGCTTTAATAAATTTAATAAACAATTTTTTTTCTTGTGCAAAATCTATCAATCTATTGTAATCAATTTTTCGAAAGCTTTGCAGATTATGGCAGCACACTTTTAAATTAATTAATTTTTTGATCAAAAATCAAAATTTGTTCCTTAGTAAATCAATGCACTTCTACATCGGATATAAAACGAACCCATAAGCGGTCTAAGCCATGATGATTTCAGTCATCAAATTGTTACAATTTTGAATTTTGTAGGAATTTAGTGAAGATAAGCAATAATTTTATACTAACATATATTATTGTGCGGAAACAATTTCATTCTGAAACATTTTTTACAACTAAGCAAATCGAATGTCTTGACTTAGCAAATAGACCTGACATATTATAATCTGTTGTTTTGAATCTCGACTGTTGGAAGTATCAAAAGTGAAGTAAGCATATCTTTTGCCTTAATCTTACTTTCAAAATTCTAGTAAAAACACAGGAAATCTGCATTACAAGTAAAGTGTGTATGTCAAAAACTTGATTAATAAATTAATTTAATAAAATTTTTATTTCTTTAGTATTGGCAATCTACAGAAGATTTTCCCCAAAACGTCTAGATAAACAGTTGCTTATTTTAATATATTCAGATCTAAAATTCAACCATGGATCCGCTACAGTTCCGCCTCTTAGCTTCATTTAAACGAAAACCCAAAATAACCATAAGACAAACTGTGTAGGTTTTGACACAATATATGTAGCTTGAGAAAAAAAAAAACATAAATTTACCCTTGGGGTCTAAAGCGCAGCACAAAGTGTCTCAAAGTGCTTTGGGGCAAAATAAACGCGTTTGATTTGTTTGTTTATTTATCTACCTGTTTTCTGGTATACTCATTGCTAATCAAAATATTTTTTATTAAATGTTTTGCCTTCCACTCTTTATTTTTTATTGCTTTTCGGTGAAATTTATTTAATTTCGTTAACATTTAATTTTATACCTTGCCTTTGGTTAAATTTAATTTTTATGATTTTTTTATGCGCAATTCGCGTCACCTGCTGTGAGTGGGTGACAATTTGTCTGACTGACTGGCTTCTTTTTTTTTTTTTGCAATAATAAATTGTTTGTGCTGTTGTGGTTATAGTGAATTGTGACTTTTTTATTTGAAGAAATTGCACTTGCAATTTCAAAATGATTTCGAATCGTACGCAATTCAATAAAATTGTAATTTAAGCAGCTGGGACGGTTGTGAAGTCCGTTGTGACTCGTCGTCCCATGGCAGTCACGTAAGCGAAACATAAATTTTGGCTGCTTATGCGTGTGAAAACGCAATTAAATGAATTGCAATTAAATGAAATTCCAAATTTTTCTTTCTTTTTTGAATCATTTATTATTTATAACAATTTTTTAGTATAATTTTATTTTTGAAATTTTGTAGTCCCTGCATTGTTATGACAAAGCTATAGGGTAACGCAAAGTAAGCGGTTTTAATTGCGGATATTACGCACAATTTGTGAGTTTTACTGACAGATTTTGCATTTTTTAATGCGTTTATTTAAATGCGGGCAAATTGAAACGAAAACTTGCAACATAAGGAAAACTACTTAAGTAACTTTGTGAGAGAAAATTGTTACCCAAAAAAATAAACAACTTTTTGTGTTGGTGTAAGTAACTTATTTGTATGGTGTGTTCATCGATGCGATTTATTTTTATTTTTATCTATTCCTCGATTTCATTTTAACTGTTCAATTTTGTCTAATTAAACATCAACATTCTGTAGCCGAGCTAGCTAACAAACGGGGTCGCACTCGTACTATTCTAGAAGCAGGTTCAAATCTCAGTTGATATCTCAGTGTTATTCAAATCTTTTATAAACAAAAATTCTAAGTAAATTTAAATTAAAAACAAATATCTGTTTCAGGATTTAAACCCGCGTGTTCTACGTCCCAAGCAAACATTCTAACAACCGATATAAATATACATTTTTTTCATTATCGTTAAAATTAAATATAAATTCCATTTAAATTTTTTAATTTCGCATACTTTGCATGTAAAAATGTAGGCAAAGTGTCATTCATCTGCTAACTTTGTATATGGAGAGGTAAGGAGTCTTGCCTGTTGGCTATATCTTCTGTTATATAAAACTCCTTTTTCTGTCTGTCTGTCTGTCTGTCTGTCTGTCTGTCTGTCTGTCCGTCTGTCTGTCTGTCTGTCCGTCTGTCTGTCTCTTATGCACGCGGAAACTATCCAGCCGATTTTGATGAAATTTTTACAGTATGTTAGTATCGATCGGGCGGGTGTCATAGGCTATAAAACTTTTATTAAGGGTGCATATTTAGGGTGGCCCTCATACACAAATATTTTCAAAATAGCGATTTCTCAAAGACAGGCAAATCGATTCTCATGAAATTTTTATTAGGGTGCATACTTAGGGTGGCCCTCATATAAATATATTTTTAAATATCATTTTTACGAAGACAAATAAATCGATTCACACCGAATTTACACTACGTATCTCTAATGTTAAGAAGCATAGCTTAGGCCACAAAACTTTTATTTAGGGTGGCTCTCATACACAAATATTTTGAAAATAGCATTTTCTCAAAGACTGCTAAATCGATTCTCTTGGAATTTACACCAAATGGATTTTATATTAAGAGGCAGAGACTAGATTGTAACAATTTAATTTAAAGTGCAAAATTAGGGTGGCCCTCATACCAAAATATTTTTAGATATCATTTTCACGAAGACAGGTTAATCGATTCACACCGAATTTACACCACGTAGCTCTTATATTAAGAAGCATATATAAGGCCTCAACACTTTTATTAAGGGTGGCCCTTATACAACATTTTTTTTTATATAATTTTCTCAAAGACCGCAAAATCGACTCTCATGGAATTTACACCACATGGCTTTTATATTAAGAGGCACAGATAAGATCGTAAAAATTTTATTTGAAGTTCAAACTTAGGTTGGCCCTTATACAAAATTTTTTTATGTATCATTTTCACGATAACAGGTTAAACGATTTACACCACGTAGCTCTTATGTTAAGAGGCATAGCTAAGGATACAAAACTTTTATTTAGGGTGGCCCTCACACAAAAATATTTTTTAAATATCATTTTCTCGAAGACCGCCAAATCGATTCTCACGAAACTTACAACACATAGCTTCTGTATTAAGAGGTAAGATAAGGTCAAAAACATTTTATTCAGGGTATATACTTAGGGTGACCCTCATACAAAAATATTTTTAAATATAATTTTCACGAAGACAGGTTAGTCGATTCACTTCGAAGTTACACCACGTGGCTCTTATGTTAAGAGGCATAGCTTAGGCTACAAAACTTTTATTTAGGGTTGCCCTCATACAAAAATATTTTTAAATTCTCATGAAATTTACATCACGTGGTTTTTATATTAAGAGGCACTGCTTAGGTTGTAAACATTTTATTTTGGGTGCATACTAAGGGTCGTCTTCATACAAAAGTATTTTTTAAATACGCAGACCGCACATTGAATCTTCACCACGGTTGAGGTGAGGCGATGCGCACGGGGTAATGCTAGTGGCTTATATATGGAAATGTAGGCAACTCGTTGCAATATTAAGGCATTATATCTTTCCTTTGCTACACATTGTATATAGAGATGTAAGCAAGCTGCCTACAAGGCAGCCATCTCGTCCAGTTGTGGTTGGAGTCATGAGCATTATTGCCTACAAAGAGTATAAATATTCATCGGTGTTGTTTATAACATGTTTGCCGCTGGGGAACAAAAGTAGATAATGTATTCTAAATATACACTCTGAGAAATTATAGTTGAACATAACTATCAAAAGAGTAGGTATCGTTTGAATTTATACAATTTTATGTCTAATTTTAGAATATTTCAACGATAAAAATTTCTACATTGGCAATTACACAAATTGTGTGTAGTTTTATAACCAAAATGTGTAAATTTCGGTTTTAAGCTAAAATTCTTCCAATAAATTCAACAAATTTTGTGTAAAAATGAAACGCAGTTTTAGAGTGCACATAATTTACTTTGTATTTTATTTGTTAATCTACAACATATTAAAAAATTTTAGAGATAATCAGTATACTATACTACTCAAACTTAAGCTTAATTGATGCAAAAAGTAAAATTTGACTTTACAATAAATTCAAGCTAAGCTTGATGAATACTCGTAAAACTTTTTATTTTATCACACATGTGTCAGTGAAGCCTTTGGAATAATATTTAAATTTTCTCACTTTCTGTTTATTTCGCTACATCATCAACTTCGCTGCTTCGTCAACTAGCTACCCATTTAAATAGTGTTGCTTGGATGCATCTGTCAACTGAGATCTAGACCAGTACATTTTTGTTGTCGTTTCAAAAAGAAATTCCAATAAAAATTAGAAAATAACTGATGATTAAAAAGCTGCAGCTAAGCAAGCTGACTAATGAATTGCATGCGTTTGGTTGCGCATGCGTGTGCAAACACTGCGTAACGTACGCAACTGGCGACTTATTCTTTTGCTTCTAAACAGAAAAGTTGGGCTGCGTTGTCATGTGGTGTTGCATATTAATTGTTGTTTGAGCCATTTTTTTCACATCCGTTATTGAAGCAGTAGCAGCATTATTGGCAAAAACAAAATGCCAATCTGAGTCACTAGAGTGCGCTGTGCTGTGCTGTGCTGTTCAGCATAACTTTCTTTGGGAATTTTGAGTTAAGCGGGTGAAATTAGTGAAAAAAAAAATGCTACGCTGACTTGCATTGTAAATTAGACGATTATTTGTGCGGCAACGTTGGTAGAGGCGTGGTCAATAGCGCAGAGAATAGCACTACGTTTCACTTTAAGCGCTTTTTTTTTGACAGCGTTTAAAGATAAATAAAATTTGTCATTTGAGTTTCTAAGTTGTTGCGTGAACAAAATTTAAAAACAAATTTTGTTTATTTCTCATTAATTCTGCTTCTGTTACTTATCGAAGAGACTTAGTGTGAGTTTCACTTTCTTCTAAGTTTTTGTTTTCTTATTTTGTTTTGTCATGGACGAAGGCGAAAGTAAATTGAAATTCTAAACATTGAAGTAGCTTTAGGAGCAAAGTAAAATAAATAAAATTTTCGGAAATCCAAAAAAAAATTGCCACTTTTATAATATTATAACAAATATAAGAGGAATCAATGGAATGACATGGCATTTTAAATTAAAATTTAGAAATTAGCTGTGTATATTTTAGAATCCTCTAAAACTGTGAAAAATCTCAAGAAAAAGAGTTATTTACTAAACGTTAAAATTAGGAACGAGAAATAGTATCTTGAATAATAATTTAAAGCTATTTATGTAATTTAAATTCTACATTTTATAGAAATGTGGTTCAATGAATAATAATAATTTTTATTTAATATAATTGAGCAATTTATTGGGTATATTTTAATGGAAAAAAATGTTCTTTGAAAACTAAATTTTTGACCATAATTTATAAAAATTTATTTTGTTTTGTAAATTGTGAATCAGTAAGGGGCAATTTTATAGACCAACGTTATTCTCTTTCTAAAGGGTGATTTTTTTGCCATTTGTTTTTTCAGTGTAAATTTTTTGACACCTCATGCGTGATTCATAACTTGTGTAAACACCAAAAATGCTCAGTACGATTTGCCATTTTACCATAAATAGACTAACAAACGAACAGCGCTTGAAAATCATTGAATTTTATTATCAAAATTTGTGCTCTGTGAGAAATGATGAAGATCTAATTTTTTATGGAAAAATTTTCTTCAGCGAATAAACAGAATGGCCGAATTTGTTTGGAAGAGCTGCCAATGACCCCTGAAAAATTCACAATTTGGTGTGGTTTGTGGGCCGACGGCATTATTGGACCGTACTTTTTCAAAAATATCGCTATTGAGAGGCGAGTTTGGTGAGCAATTAATATCTCGTTTTGGAGCTATCCATTGGTCAAGCGATTTGACCACACTAGACTATTTTTTTGTGGGGCTACTTAAAGTCTCTCGTGCACAAAAATAATCCAGCCACAATTGCAGCCCTGAAAGACAAAATAACATTATTGATGAGATACCGGCTGAAATGCTGGAAAAAGTATGCCAAAATCGAAGTTTACGAATGGACCACATCAGGCGTAGCCGTGGGCAACATTTACATAAAATAATTTTTAAAAAGTAAATGGCAAAAATTGATGTATCGCTCCATATAAATATTTTATTCACTATTGCAAATTTTCTGTTCTTTTTTCAATTTTTAAAAACCAAACGCTTAAAAAATCAACCTTTACATGTTATGCCAATGTGCCAGATATTTAGTATTAAAATTGCACAATTAGTATGCATACTTAGGGCTGAGAGTGTTTATTGTACTGCCACCATAACACTTTTTTTTTGGTTTTTTAAAAAAAAAAAAAACTCCAGTTAACTGCAAATAGCTTTCAGAAAAAGTTATTGTCTTAAGTTTGCTGACCGTCAGGCAATGGCCTTGGGCACTTATATTTAAATCCGTTTGACTTTCGGAACAATATTCTGCTACAGAGCTTCCAAAGGTCTTATATCGCTTAGCAGAAAAAATTAGCTGCATGTTAATTCCACAATTTTTACTTGCATCAAATGGCATTTACGTATCGCATCAGTAAATACTATTTCTGTTACAAATATTCTGTGACTTTAATTGCTTTTTTTTCATCTCGTTGTAGCTTAAACCAAAATTCTTGATTTCTACAGGTAAACTTTAATTAACAATTGGTACAAATAATTATTTGGTGTTCCATAAACTTAACCCAATTTCGTGTAAGCCCATAAATTTCTAAATCATTGTGAGAAAAGAATGTTTGATTTTTTTCTCAGCTAAACACAAGAAATGCAGCTTTGAACTTGGCATTATTCAATTGCATTTATATGCTACCGTATATAAATGTACCTACCTGTAATAAAAATGATTTAAGTCTCAGTCTCTAATGCGGCCACAACTGTTACAGCAACAATAAGAACAATAATTATAAAATGTTTACAACAAATGCATTAAGTCGTTAACATGGAATTCAACAAAGGTACCAACATCATTTAACCAATTGGCTGGGCCCGAAACAAGTGTTGGTCACGTTTACTTCGTGTATTTGAAAACCAAACGCTTTCTCCACAATCGTTAAAATTTATGAAAGGAAAGAAACTCAACTCAAATTCAATGCTGTGATAAATTGCTTTTTTATTTGAAAATCTAAAGAAAGCCAAGATAAGAGATACCATGTAAAACCTTGTAAAGTTGAAGAAAATGTGTTTTACGAGTTAAAATTAAAATCCGTCGAAAGCCAACGATATGCGTCAAAGTGCGTTGACAGCTTGTCAAACGCAAATTCAAAACATTGAGCACATAACCCCACCCAGCCTTGACCTACAATGAACGACGCATTCAATTTGAATGCGGCGACATTTTTGCGCAGCGCGTGCTGGAAATAAGACTTCCGTTTTGGAAGTCGGCTGTAGCTGCTGTTGCCACCGATACAATTTTCACGCATTTCAACGCATGCATGCGTGCAACTTTTTTCTTTTTTGTGTCATGCAAGTTGACAGCTTGTCAGTTGCACGGTTTTAGGTGGTAGGCTGCTGTTGGCATTATTGTTTGACTGATTGATTGATTGTTGTATTGTTTAGCTAATGAAATTAATAGGTAAATAGCATATTTTCTTTTATTGAAATGCAATGCAAAGCAGCGGTTTGTCCATTGTATATTACAATTATTTCTTAGCAGAAAAACGCGGTGCAATTACGGCTATAGAAGTTTTCCGGTTCATAAAAACTTAAGCCTTCGAGATCAAGATACCTTAGCCATACTAAGCTGAGGTTTCAAATATTTTATTCTATTTTCGAGCTGATCTAAAGCTTTTTTCATTTCCTAGATATTATAAAGAAAAATAAAAGTATAAAATATTTAACCTGGATCGATTCCAGAGCGAAATAAAACGACATGCTGCAGAAAAAATATTTTATTGCAGAAGTTGCGTGTTTTGTTTTGAGCTATTTATGTGAATTCTAGCTGGAACACTTTTTCGGAAAATTAGAACATGTCGTTAAGATAAAAATGTTCCCCAAATGTATTTAAAATTATTCCCCAAACATATTTTTTTCACAAACTTTTAGTTATTTTTCAACTTCAACGTAAACATTCTAGATCAGTGATGGGCATGGAAATCTAACAAAGGGGCGAAACAACAAACAAAGCTTTAAAGTTTTTTGCTGTCATTTCCAAATTCGCCAAGATCACAAAAAAAAAAACCAAATTTCACTACAAACAAAAACAATTGCTACATTCGTCAAGACACAATGCGGCGCCGTCGCTTCTGTTTTTGTATGTTGTTTTTGTTTTCATTTGTACTCAAGTCAACGATGTGCCTCGATAACGTTGAAATTCTGTGAATTTTTTTTCGCTTGCTTGTGCGTCGAATAACGGTGCAGGCAATGAGGGCGGATAGGGACACTACTTGCCCACCACTGTTCTAGATAAATGATATTATTAGTTCAAAAATTGCAAATAAAATATTTCCCAAAAATTATTCAAAAAAGAAATGAATTCCAAATTTTAGTCGTTATCTTTTTATGGAAAATTGCCAAAAGTTTAATATTGTTTATGAATTATTTTTCCTTTTTAATTTTTTGTGTAGAATTTTCCTGAAATATTAAATCTTTGCAAATTTTTTTCCAGCCAAAGCATAGTTCGAAATTTCTATATGTTGTAGTTCGTTTCTAAATTTGGTAGAATTTTATGATATTTTTTGTCGAAATACTTTAAAATGTAGCCATTTTCAAAAGATTTTGTAAGGTTTAGCAACTTAACGAGGATTGTACGAACTTTTCTCACCTTAAACTCGCCATCAACACGTTATGACCCATATAGGAAAATTATAGTACACTTATTAATGTTACGAAATTTTAAAAACCTCCTAACTGCAATAAGATCACCTACTACCCACAGTCTTCAAAAATTAAAAACCGTGCATTTCCTTAATATTATTATTGTTTTATTTTGCCACTCAACTTATTTCAATTAATCGATCTTAAAATTATTTGTGTTAATATTTAAAAATAATGTAAAAAAACTAATCCATTCATTAAGTTATAATACCATTCAATTATAACAATACATGCAGCCCAATTTCTATTAAAATCAACAATAAAAATTAAAGCTATCATGTGTTGATACGCCAATAAAACGATAAATCTTTAAATTTCTCTGAATTAATATTAATCGATTTTTGGTTTTCTTGTTTTTTTTTCCATATATTTTTTTGCACAAAATTTCTTTTCCCATAAATTATTTCTTTTGCTTTTCCTCTCTTTCCGTTTATTACGTAAATCTAATTTTAATATATCATGTTGCGTTACATAATAAATTCATTTCGACTTCTAAATATAAAAAAAAAATTTGCATTTTTTGAAAAAAGTAATTAAGCGTAGATACAAAAAAAAAAAAAAAACAAAAGTCGATGATATCAAACCAAAACAAATTGCCGTTTATTATCAGCTAATCTGTCTCTCCTTTTTTTTCGTTTCTTTGCAGATTCTTTTGTTTTTCGGCGTTTTGCAGCAGCTGCCGTTTTTGTTTAAGAAAAGTTACGGATACAACAACAAAGTGCCGATATAACAGGTGGGTGCAACTTTTGAGCTGATCAATTAATTTATTTCATGATGATCGATCGTTGGTATTCAACACATAAGAGGGTGGTTGTATGGTGGGGAAGTGATAAATAGCAAAAAAATTTAATTTCTTTTTTTGGTTAGCAGTCTTTTGCGCCAAGAATGCTAAAATGTCACTTTTTCTAATGTTGTTCTCAAACATTTATCTAATGAGTTTTTTAATGAACTATTACGCTTAAAAAAATATCACTTTGTCAAATTAACAAACCAGTTTCCATTGCAAATTATGATAATAATTGATGCAGCAATATGAAACATTAATTTATTATTAATTAAGCTATTAGAAAAAAATGTTTTGTTAGAATAAAATGAATCGATAATTAAAAAACAACAATCTTTGGTCATTGACTTGAATTGAATAAGTCAATATCCCCGCAAAACATTCAAATATTTCAATGTTAATTTCCATAATTAAAGAAATGTTTTTGCGATTCAATAATTACTTTGTGTGCTAAACAATCTATGACGTAAAGCCATGTATTTTGTGATTGTGTTAGAAATGTTTTGTGTTTTTTGTTTTAGCTCTGAAAACTATTGAATACCTACAACGATAATGTAATAAAGAATAGGAAACGCTTACTTCAACAATAGAAGCTATATAAGTATATATTTCTACAGCAGAATACCTGCTGATTACTTTTCTTGCTCAATTTGTTGCAAAGTTGTAACGTATTGAGCGTTGAAGAATTTTTAAGTATATCGAGACACACGTTCAATGGGATGAATGCACCTATCCTATACTTCCTTGTCTAAGACTACACGGCATCCTGCTGGTGCCATAATGCGCTAGACACACTGCGAGAATAATTGTTATATCGAGTTCTAGACATAGTACAGATATTTGGTGTATAGAAAGGGTAATCTTGTGGTTTTAATATCTATTTATTATTTCTTATTAGAAAGTTGTCTTGTCTTTTCAAGAATTTTGATATTTTCGTTTTCATTTCAAGGGGGATAAGAGTGGGTTCGGCTTGGCTTTTTAAATAAAGATTGAATATTGAATTATGTTGCAATCAAATTTATAGTATATGTTTTAAGAATAACAACCAGTGGCGTACCGCACATATTTCGCGCCCGGGACGAATGGTTCAGTTGCCGCCCCAAAAAAAAAAAAAAAAAGTTGACAAAAACAAAAAAGTTCCGCACTTTTGCTTCTCCAAAAACGCTAGCAAAATGGGATATATTTCACATTGAATTACAAAATCATCACACCTACCCTCCGCTTCTTTATAATTTAGAAAAAAGAAAAAAAATGGTGCTCACTTTTAATTCAACAAAAACCCTAGCAAACTAGTGCTTCACCGATACGAGAACGATACGATAATTCAAAAATCATGCTTGTAGTAGCGCCAAGCTTATCGTCTCGTTCTCGTACGAGACATTTTTGATCTGTATCGTTATCGTCTCGTTCTCGTCTCGTTATTGCCGATATTTCTCGGTTATTTTCGTTTACTTGTTTTAGAATTATCTAGTCAAACTGAAATTAAATGCAACCGTGAAAAAGGCTCCATTGCTGTCAAGAATAAGCAAATCAAAAATTCAACATCAGCAAAACAACGAAAAACAGATTTTTTTTTGCGTTTTAGTAAATTTTCTGTTTTTCGTTTTTCATATGAATTGTACTAGGAAACAATGTGGATGCGGTTCGCAGGTTTGATTTAGGATGTTGAATTCTTGGGAGAATTTTCTTCAAACCCAATTCTATTATATAGGTATATAGGATCGCATTTTTTTTAAAAAAAAAAATAGAAATACCTCCTTCGGGTGTATTTTTTCCTCATTTTTAGTCACACGAAAAATGTGGACGTGATTTTACAACAGTGGGTGGCATCCCCCATTCAACTAAAAATCCCTAAACGCTATATTTTGGCACCTAAGGCAGACTTTTCAACGTTTAAGTAAGTCGGTTCTTTCGTTAAATTTCAACGAAATTTGACGTAAACTCTCTCCGCGCCGTTTACAGGTTTGAGCTAGGAAGTTCAAATGTTGGGACAATTATTTTTACTCCTCAAGCTATAATAAAGGAAAAAATAAATAAAATCTCTCTCCAAAAGTTTGAAAAAAACACCCTAAACCCGGTTCTCGGTGAAGCACTATAGCAAACTAAGATAAATACGAAGACCATTTTGCCGCCCTCCCCCTTAGGTACGCTACTGATAACTACTTTATTCATTTTTCAAAATAATTCACAAGTCTCTTTACTATTATAGAAAAATTTCTGAAAATTGAAAACTGACAACTCAGAAAAAAAAGTCTAACCGGTAACACATTAACCGGATAAATTGTTCTATGGAATTATGTTTAGTTAAAAAAAAAACATATCTTTCTTGCATCCAGTGGGGTTCGTACCTAGTCATTCTGTGTTGTCACATGCGCAGTACTTATGCTTTTAGTTTCACGCATAATATAAATAAGAGTAGTTCAGTTGGTTAAGATGTGCGCGCCTCTGAACAGTGACATAAGGTAGGAGACCTTGGTTCAAATCTCGTCGGTGATAAATAAAAATTTGCATTCTCTTTGAAGTTTTTAAAATGCAACATAAAATAATTAAGTTCCAATAAGCAACGTAGTAATAAGGGGGCAAGGGGAATACGATTAAAAAAAAAAAATTCGGTTTCGTTTTTTGAGAAAATTTTGGATTTAACCTGATTCCCAGGTTAGTTAGACTCAACAACATGAGCCACCAGGTTAGAAAATTCTAACCCTGAGGTTTGGTAAAAATTTGGTTACATTTACCAAATTCATTTTCTTATCGTTACTTCATTTTCCACTTCGCACTGCTGTGAATTCAATTATATCACATTTCGCTTTCCTATTACACATTTTATATTCTCTCAATGTTTAGTCATAAATCGGTTTTTGCTTCTATTGATTCACCCTCTGAAGTTTCAAGTTCATATTTTCATTGCAAAATTATTCATTTAAAAAGAATTACTAATATAATACGATGATTCTGGAAATTCAAGTGGGCAGGGTATGTTTTTTCATCCCAAAATAGCTCTTTAGATGAAAATTGTGATAACTTGAAGTTCTGAAAAAAATACTTCGCCTGGCCACATTTCTCCATTAAGGATTCATTTTGACATATCTACGTTTCAATATTTTTCAGTTTTTACATATATTACTACATTTCAACATTCAAGAGTGTCCGAATTACTAAAAATATTTTCGTATAGTCCCACTCACAGTGAATTTTGTTTAACGATTTTGACACTACTTTTTGAAGGGCATTCGAAAATTGCTCCACTCAAATGAAGAGTAGTCATAACAAGTAATACTGTTGTCAAAAAGGTAGGATCGTTTATATTTTTTATTAAATTTTTACATAAATACTAACCCGTAATAATGATTTTAAGATATGAAAAAGAATTTCGCGATTTAAATATTTTATCTTTTCTACAATATATACTCGTGCATACATATGTACATTCGAGTACATATCTACATATGTATAACATCCACTTTAAATCTTCTTCTTATTAAAGGGCATTATTACAGCCCATTATAACTAATCGTATTATTAGAAAAATTTACGATTATTGCCCATGTTTAACAGCGCTATATAAATTTTATTGTTTAATAGACAAAACAAGAGTTGAGAACTAGCTTGATTTCTTTACAGTAGGATGGATCGAGTCAATAAAAAAGAATGCGCTCGAATACTCTTATTCAATTGCTCGCGGGTATGCCATATATGTAGCTAACTCATGGTAGGAACTCATGTTGTTTCATTATGTCATAAGTAAAGAAAATTATCAAACAGTATCGAAAAGTCATGAAATGTCATATATTAACAAAAAAGTTGAAAAATATCGAAAACTAACGATCGAGTCGAACAATATAATTCAGTCTGTTTAAGCGGTAAAGTCGAATAATTTCGAAGTCGAAAATACTTAAAAATTTTAAAAAACTCGAAAAATGTTGAAAATGTCGATGTAGTTGGAAAATTCAAAAAATAAACATAACATCGTTGAAGAACTCGAAAAATTTTAAAAAATTCGTCAAATGTCTAAAAAATGACACTATGGTGAGCATAAGTGTCGCGTTAGTGTTGGCAGTGTTATCACTCAGGAGTAGACCGATACTCCGGCGAATCGAACTACTGCAAAAAAAAAACTTAAGGCAAAAGTTTCACTCTATTAAAGTTAATTATAGAAAATTTTGTAGTTTCTAAAATTTATAAAAATACCCGGAAATATCTATTTATAGATTCTAAGAGTACGCATGATGATAATGAATATTTTCCTTTGCAAATCTAATAAATTTTTCTTCCGCTTTCCTTCTTTAATAAAAGAACATCACTGTGCATCATGTGTGTACTCCTTTTCTTAATCTATCCGCACAGCTACGATGAATCACTAGACACACTAGTGACTTTTATTGATGTTTAATTCATTTGTTTTTCATACCTTCCGCCAAACAGCTAAGGGCATTTGCCCTGTTCCAAGAAATTTGCAATTTTCTATCTTTACGAAGGATATGAATGTTTGTTAACTTCTGATATTGAGAATTTAATTTTTATGGCAAACATTCATTAGGATTCCATTAACATAAAAGTTATGCCATTTAAATTTTAAATTAAACCAGTGTAAGTATTATTTTTATTACAGTTGAGTTTTTTTTATTAGAATTGGAAATAATTGGAAAAACCCCAGTTTTGATTCCACTTGTCGGCGAAAATCAAATGGCACTAATATGAACTTTATTTTCTTACTAGCATTATTTAGTATCTTGTAATAATAATTTTATGTTTATTGCTTTAGATTAAAGAAGTAAATAAAGCAATTACAAGATATAAGCATGCCTTATTGTCACTTTGATGTTTTAGAAGCGTGCATTTGGTCAAAAGATTGACATAATATTTCATTGCCAATTATGAGGGAAATGTTTTAAGCAGCTAAGTAAATTTTTGGTATACTTTTATGTATGCAAAACTTGTTAAGGAACTCATATATGAAGAAAGGAACATATTTTGTTATAATATGCAATGATTTAATAAGCTAGATTTGAAAAACATTAAGAAGTGTCAAAAAACATCGAATTTAAAATGAAATTGAAAAGTATGAAGTTGAAGAGTGTAAAAAGGTTTCAAAAAGTATCAGGAAATAATGTTTCAAAAATAACAAAAAATATCGAAAATTATGTCAAAAATATTGAATAAAGATGAAAAATCTCGGGAAAGTTGATAAACATCGAAAAATTCAATAAATGTCGAATAAGTAGAGTAATACCGAAATGTCGAAAAATTTGGAATCAGGTTGAAAAATTTGAAAAATTCGAAGTGTTGGAAAATAAAAATATCTTAAAAAAGTCTGACACGAAACAATTAACTTTAAAACAGTTGCAAAGGAGAAACTTTAAAAGAAAAAAAAACTAAAGCTTAGAAACAAAAAAAAACAAATATATATATCGGTCATTCTTTTAATAACTGCACACTTTGTTTTTTGACGTTTTTGAACATTTTTTGAAACGAAATATCTCAAAAACTAGAAGATAGGATAAAAATTCACTTGACCATATTTGTTAAGAAAGACTTTATAAACTTAAAAAAAAAAGTTTAAAAAATTTAAATAAATTTGTTAAAAAATTATTTTTTTTAATTAAAATAATGTTTCTCAAAATATTTTCAATATAACATCTTCCGTTTTTTTTATTTTTTTATCAATCAATCCTAAGAATGCATGCGCTTTTATATCTAAATTCCTGCTATAACTTTGGAAACTACGAATTTTTTACTGATGACGTCAATTCATACAATTAGACTTTATCCTAAATTATGAAGGCCGAAAAATCAAAATTTTATTTATTTCTTAAATCAAAAGATAAAGATTTTAGAATAGGTACACAAAGATACAGAAACCAATTTAAAGGTTGAAGTATTTTTTGTTTTTCTTCAAGAAATCATTTATTTTAACTCCATCAAAATGTTTAATTTTTAATTTTTTTTCTGAATTTTCTTATTGTTAGTTCAGAAATTTTATGAAAATTAAAAATCCTTTTCATTTTTGTTTCAGACAAAAATATCGGGTAGTATCTTTCCCGCCAATTGAATACTTCATTGGCGAGGCGTTCTACGTTATATCCACCAGAGCTGTGAAAGTGTGCATTCATTTGAAATTGAAATCCATTGATGTCACTGCCAAAATACAGCATTCAGAGTGCAGCTATTTAAAAATGAAGTCACCTGTAGACTTCAATGCCATAATCTTGCAGCCGTTTCTATCACAAAACAATGCAATTATTTTGGTGACGTCACGTTTTTGATTGGAATCATGATTGGAAGAATTTTGATTGCATTGAAGTCACCTCAAATCATTTTTAATTCTTTGCAATCACTTAAAGTCGCTGCAATCACTTGAAGTCGCTGCAATCACTTGAAGTCGCTGCAATCATTTGAAGTCAGTGAAGACACTTGAAGACATCTGCTCTAAATTAACTCGAAAATCTACACAAATATCTTCTAAGCATACATATAAAAGTGAACGTATGTACATATGTATGTATATATGTCTGTATATCCATACATATGTATATGTGTAGATTTTCGAGTTAATTCAGAGCAAATGACTTCAAGTGTCTTCACTGACTTCAAATGATTGCAGCGACTTCAAGTGATTGCAGCGACTTCAAGTGATTGCAAAGAATTAAAAATGATTTGAGGTGACTTCAATGCAATCAAAACTCTTCCAATCATGATTCCAATCAAAAACGTGACGTCACCAAAATAATTACATTCTTTTGTGATAGAAAAGGCTGCAAGATTATGGCATTGAAGTCTACAGATGACTTCATTTTTAAATAGTTGCACTCTGAATGCGGAATTTCTCATAAGTTAAAATTGAAAATGAATGCATTCATTCACAGCTCTGATATCCAGTTATAGCTCGGCTCGGCTAATAATAATTTTTTTGAAAGTTCAAATATCCCAAAAAGTTCGTTTGGCTCAGTTGGTTTTTTCCCTTCAAAAAACATTTCGCGAAATCAGCTTCTTTTGGACCTCATGATTCGGGATCCCCCTTAAATTAAATTGTTTTTATTTCTAACTAATGTTATGATTCAGTTTTGAGAACTCCTTCGATATCAACTTTTGAAATATAATAAAAAGACATTAATAAAAGTTACATCAAGTAAAAAGTTATTCACAAAAAACGACATTTTTAGAGTTGGCCGTCATATTTGGCAGTTTTATTTGTTGTTGTTTTTTTAAATACGCATATTAAAAAAGGAAATTGCAGGCAGGAAGAAAATCTCGAATAAATTTCATATAATTGCTATAGTTTTTAATTATGAGGTAAGGACAAAATTAAAAATATCGACCCATTTATAAGTCCACAAAGGTATCACGAAATATTTTATTATCTACGGTTACTTCTCTCAAAAAATATCTTTTCTTTACGTACATATAATATTTTTTAAGTAGCTTATTTTTATATTCAAAAGAAACCTTATTTTATGCCTTACAACTAGAAATTATGATTGCGTTAGGAAACGTGATGTTGATCTTCATTCAAAAAGTTATATTTTCCTATAGATTGCTAAAGATGCAAAAATTGATTTTATTATCTGAATATTTTTGGCTACAAAAGAAAAGATTCGCCATATAATTTATACTCAAGTACTTAGTTGAAAACAACACTGAATTAATAAGTTCTCAAAATGCAAATTTTAGAGGTACAACCGAGTGGTTATCGTTTTATACCTTCTGAAAGACATTAAAATGCTGTAGCTTCAAAGATTTCCGAAAAATTTAATGGAAAGTGTTAACAGCATTGTAATGCATAGTTACAACTGCAACAATCATAAAAAATTGTATGAGCAATTGCTACAGCTACAGCAAAAGCAATGAAAGCCAGATTGAAGATAAAATCTTCAAATGCATTCAATTTGAATTTCTTGGAGAGTTTTTTTTTTATTTTTTAAATTTTGTTTTCAACAACAAATTCACGGCACTCCCTACAAAATGTGTATAGTTAAGAAAATAAAAATGTAATTTATCAAAGATCTAATATTATAGCACAGCAACAACAACAACAACAGCAGCAGCATTAGAAACTTCAGAAAAAATTAATTGCAGCTGAAAACGAATTTAATTTTTTGTTTGCTCACTTTCAAGTATTTAAAAAATTCCCAAATATGAGTGCTTTTTATGTGATACAATTTTGTTACCTACTTTTTTTATTTGGGTCAACAACTTTTAAAAATTTTATTTAATAAGATCGAATAGTGTGATATGTTAGTTAAGACTACTGAAAACTTTTTTACACAACTATGTTCAATTGATATTCAAAAATTTTTAAATATTGAATACCATTTTTTTGGGACTTTTTTTGTGTGGATTATTTTTGAGCTTTTTGGTGAGGTAGTACAAACAAATCATTTTCCAAAACAATTGCTAATTTTATAATTTTTTATGAGTTGTTTTGAAATAATTTGCATTTCATATTTTTTTTTTACTAAAGACTAAACTAAAGTAGTCGCTGCAAAAACAAAACTAAATTTCAAGTTTTACAAATAAAATGTACATAACAGCTAAGACAACAATCACATAAACCATAAAAACAGTAATTGACAATGACAGAGTGCGCATTGACAGCTGCTCATTTAAAATTATCGATTTGACAAAAAAAAAAAAAAAAAAATTGTGGTCAAAAATTTTAAAGTAAAAAAAATTATTAAAAAAAAATTGTTACATAAAAATTTGTTTGCACAGATATTTTAAGTTTTTTTTTGTATTTATGTGCTTCGGTTAAAATTTTGGAACATAATATAAATTATTATTTTTTTTTTAGCTTTACGTTGCGTCTTTTGTAGTTTTTGTCAAAGTTGACCTTAACTAAGGCTTATAGCTAATTAAGTCGATTATACTGAGTCTAATTAAGTTGTTTACTTGGCTGAATTTTTATTTAGTTTAAGCAAATACATAGAAAAATTAACGAATTACAATTTTTTTCAACGAAAATATTTCAAAAAATTAATGTAACGAAAATGTTGTTATTAACAGCAATGATATGATGAAATATTAATATTTTATAGAAATTTATGAATTTTGTAAACGAGGTATCTATTATTTATCATTCATCGAAATATTACACACAACAGTTAAAATTTGTATGTACAAAAAAAAATATCACTTGTATATACAAGACCCAACTCTGTTTAGCGTACCTCCAAAAATAGTTGCCAAAAATGTCAAAAAGTGTTAAAGAACAAATTAAAATAAGCGAACGCAGCAACTAACAACTGCTGCACCATATTTACAAAACAAAAGACTTAGACAAGAAACTTTTCGAGGCGCTCCTTAAAAATCAAAACAACTCGGTTATTATCATTAGATGAAGTAAATGTTTTGTCACTTGCCTAAAAGCAATAACTTGCTAAAACAAAAATTAATTCAGTTGCATTTTATTGATTTTACATTAATTTTATTTGCTTTTTCATTTATTTATTTTTTTCTAATTTTTACAACAACAAATGTCAAATGTCTTGACTTCACCCGCAATAGCAAGAATCTTTGTAAGAATGTGCATTTAATTTGTAAGTTTATTATACTTTGTTTGAATATTGTTAAAGGTTGCCGTGTATGTTACACCTTGAGCTATAGTGTTAAAAAAAAAAATATTTTGACTAAATTAAGGAAAATAGATGCAAATGACATGCCCAAAATTCACTTGAGGATTGAGTTATTTACGTAAACCGAAGTGCCTCAAGTATAAACCATTAACCATAGTATAAAAATAAAACATTAAATAATAATGAAAATTGTTTTTAAAAATTAGTTTTTGGGCTAATTCTCATATATTTTAAGCTGAAATTTTGACATTAATTTTGTTTATTTAATTTAGTGCAATTTTGGTGTAAACCAAATTTTTTTGTAAAATTTTCCACTAAGCGATTATTGGCAAAAAAATTAAAAACGTAAACATTATCAAAAAATATGCAAGCAACATCGCAAACAACATTTTACATAAATTTGTGCTGGATTTGAACACAGTGTTGTCCAAAAAATTATGCCGAAAAATGAAATAAATGCATAGAGTAGTAGCAGCAAACGAAAGACTAAAACAACGAACTCCTCAGCAAAGTTTAAATTCGCTCTCTACTCTTTCGTGCTCTCGCCAAACATTTTGCCGACTTTGCACGACGACGGCACCTGCTTTTGTCTTTTATCTGCTCTGTATCGGCTTTTCTTTCTCTTGAGTTGACGAGCTGGTTTTGCTGCGCATTGTAGAGGGCACCATCAGTTGTGGCTTAACCAAAGAATTCAATTACTTGGTAGATGTTGAGCGTAACGCACGTAAATACGGAAACATTTTTTAATGTGTGAATTTTCTTCGAGAAAATAAAACGAGTTGAAAAATTTGATTATTCTGCAATTTAAGTGTTCACAAAAATTTAATAAATTCGTCTGAAATCATTAAAAGAAACTGCAAATAACGCGATTGAATTTTAATGCAATTTAACCGCGTGTGCAAAAACTGTGTTCAATGGAAATAAATTTGTAATGCAAAAAAAATTTCAATGTTGTTAAATTGTCCGTGTTAAATGGACGAACTACAGCAACATTCAATCATTCAATTTGCAGCATTCAAACTATACCGCCGCTGTTGACCGCATTATTCACTTTCATTCTCACTTGAGCTGCAAACGAAAACGAAATTTTAAATTACAACCAGCGATAACTTGTGGCTTTTGTTGTAGAAAAATAAAAAAAATAAAAAAATTGTTGTTGCTGCTTTTTACTTTGCTTTAACTATACAAACATATCAAAAACAACAACAACTACCGCAGCATCTCGCATTTTATGTTGGTCCAATCCGACCAAGTGATCAACCGACCGGTATTGCACTTTCCCCTTTTGCTAAACAAAAATACCAATAACAACAAAAATATCACGGTGCACACAAACTTTTGAATAAAAAGAAAAAATAAACACTTGTGTTAAACTCAAAAAAAATATTAGAAAAAAATCACTAAGTGTTCAACACTAAAAGCAAAAAAGTGTTAGCAACAACAAAAAATTATTGCTACCATTTTTACTGTTGTTACTTACTGGTGCCGCTGACTTTTGTTATTTTTTGCTGCTAGCTACTGTTGTTGCAGTTGCAATTTAAACTGCAGTCACTTGTCAAGCTTTCAATCATCAACCATAACAAAAATTTTGATTGAATGATTTGAATATATGGAATATATACAACCACAACAACAACAAAAACAGCAAAATGTGTACAAAAAATCAAATGAGTGTCTTGATGGAGAAATTAAATACGGTAAGTTGTGGTAGAAAACAAAAAAAAAAACAAAGAACTCAACAGCAGTACCATTTGTTTATTTAAGAATGACAAGAAAAAGTGCTACCACCACCGTTAGGCTTGAAGTGTTGTTGTAATTGCACAATGTAATGCTTTGTTTATTTTTGGAAAGCGCTATGCAGCTTTTGAGATGCTTCAATGTTCTACATTTCATTTAATTTTTTTTTTTTTTGAATCAACAAAGAAAGATTGAAATGGAAATTTTGCATATCAAACAAAAGACTTAGACAACGAACTCTATTTGTTTGTTATCTAGTTTGCATACAAAATGAGCACTCAATAAATAAACAAAAAATACTTTGTCACAAAATATAACACTTAAGTAAAGAAAACGAGTAGCATAATTAGTTCATATTAAAAATAAAACAAAAGACTTAAGCAATGAACTTTTTTTTTTTTTTTTTTTTTTTTTTTTGTTGTTATAGTCAACACACTGTTGCATATTAACTTGTGAAACATTTATTGACCTATTATTCTACATTTTAATTTAACTAGTATTATTTGAAAAATGTATTAATTTTTAATGTAGCTAGTTCTTTCAAATTATGTTTTATTTTCAGTTATTTACTCGAAATAAAACTCTCAACACTCGTAGCTAAGCTACTCTGAATCAATTTTTCAATATTAATTTTTTCTGTAGCTTAAAAATAAAAAACTGCTCAAAAAATAAAATTATTTAATGGTAGATACTTCGACTTTTAGTGAAGAAATAATTTTTTCATACATGTTGTTTTTTGGTATTTTTTCCCTAAAAATTTCGTCGACATTTTTTTAAATCAATTTTAGTTTTGCGGCCAATTTTTCTTTAAAAAATAAACCGAAATATTCAAAAATACTAATATAGCTATGTATAAATATATATTAAATTATAAAGATTATACTCATAAGGGAGCTATTAAATAGATATAAAGTTTTGACTGATTTTTTCTAAAGAAACTAATCCTTTTTTCTAATTTGCCGTTTCTTTTTTATGATGTTTCTTTTTTTGGTTTGAAGCGATTTCTTCGAGAATTTTCTAAAAATGTTTTGAGCGTATGCTTATGCTTATTCTTTTCTTTTCTTTTTTTCAAAAAGAAGCCATCAAAGGTTTGGTATTTACGATTTCACAGACATTATCTGTCTCCTTGGTCTATAAGGGGCTATTTAAGGGGCTGTACTAGTGTGACATTTTCAAAAAATCGATTTTTTATTTTTTGGCTTATTCGATAGTTTATACTTTCAAAAATATCCTGTGAAAGCGGTAAGGTCGTATCTTGAATAGTTTTTGAATGGCAGCTTTCTAAAGAGCGACCGCTCGCAGGTATAAACCTCAATAGTTGAAACTTTAAACAAGTTTCTCTCGGAACGACATTTTTCAAAATTGCTGACATCATAAGTAAACGAGAAATTGACCGATCGACTTTAAATTGAAACTGAGTGTTCTCAGTATTCTCAGGCATTAAAAAAACGACCATTTTTTACCCCAAAAAACGACCATTTTTCACCCCAAAAAACGACACTTCTTTTCAGAACTACGCCATTTTGTTAATTTTTGATATTTTTCAAAAATCGTAGGTCATTGTATAGGAAATACCTTTAACTTTAATAACCTTATTGAATTTTTTTGTTTCAACTACTCGTTCGGCCGGAATCATGTCAGCAGTTGGGGAACTTTTTTTTTGGCATCTCCGAAGACAGCACATAGCTCCGTTATTTTTCAATATTTTTGTAAAAAATATTTTAAAATATTGCTGAAATTATACTTTATTATTTCCAAAAAAGTTCAAAACATTCTATCGAGTACTTTCTTTTAAAAAAATTCGTGAAAACCGCCTAATTGTTCATGGGTTACACTGGTATAGCCCCATAAAGATCCAAAAAAACGGAAAGGTAGAAAACAGTGGACTTATTTATTGATAAAAGAACAATTAGTCAAAAAATTATTAAATCTATCTCATATTTACTCAAGATTCATTTCATTTAAAAAATCATTTGAAATAAGAGAAAATAAGTGAAATCCCAATTGGAAAGGAAATATCCAACCCCTGGAGTTATCTAAGCGCAATACTGGATTACTCTCTATTTCTTCAAGCTTAACATATTTTGTTCCCTTATTTCACATTACGTGTCATTGAGGCGTAGTAGACTTTTCTACGTAGTATGTTTTTTTCTGTCATATTTATCGTAAAAAAAGAATCTGTCATATGCGTTTTAGGTAATTTTTTCCACAATAAAATCAAATTTACTTTTCCTTCTGTTTTTCCACAAAAACTTTGCATTTACAAAAAATCTTACAGCGCCCTCTAAAAACAAGTATCGTTCCTTAGAGTTCAACCTATTTCTGTATCAAATTTCATCAACATCGATCCATTAGTTCAGAAACAAATACGTATTGTCGGTGTAGCGGCTCAGTCGCGACATTTCTTTTCATCCTATCACATGAACATTTTAATTCAGACTACAAAAACTTCTTAGAGATTTTAAACTGCGCTATCCATATAAAACTTCTTTTGACTAGCAACAAATGGTTGCTGAAGCATTGAATTTTTAAATATCTGCTCTAAATACAATACCGGAAATCATGAAACTAAAAACTTGATCGAATTTCTTATGTTTTGCTATATTTATTAGCCACTTTATTATTGAAACGTTGCTTAAAAATATAATTTGTCGTAATTTCTACAGAAGTTAAAGCTGTTTATTTGAATAACTGCAATTGAACTTTTGGCCTAACAAGATTTATTTCATAATTTCTTTCAAGATCTCTTTAGAAGTCAGCAAAATCACTTCTTCTGTGAGAATGCTATCCCATTTTTTAAGATTTTATTATAATGGTTGACCTAATTGCTAATGTGTTCAACGGCAACTACACTCAAATGCATTAAAAATGGACATTGCAAATACTGGCTGTTGTTGTTATGGTTGGTCGCTAAGAACCAGTCGTAGTTGTTGTGCAATGCTTTCAAAAAAATCAAGACAAGAATCAACTTTTGCCAGCATTTTTATTCGCTCTTTGTTGTATTAATCATAAAGCGATTCCTTTTACAGGAATAAGCAACGGCAACGGCAACTCGATTCATGTTTTATGTTGTTTTTTTTTTGTGTTGTATTAAGTCAGTTGCAACATACAAAAAAGTATGTTAATGTTTTGATTACATAACTGCATATTGGCTTAAGAAGTGTTGTAGTTAGTGCTGTCTTTAATTCTGGCACCACAATATTAGGTGTAAAGTGACCAATATATTAGCGAGAATATGAAAAAAGTTTGCAATACTTTGAAGATGAAATACGTGAAGCTACTTGATAATTATAAAGATGGGTTATATACGTAGAAAAAAGTTCAAAACAAAAGACTTAAGCAAAGAACTTTGGTTTCGTATTTGGAAAAAGAAATTGTGTTAATTCCACTACTACAGTGACACAAAAAACATGCTTTGCTTGCATAATGTGTCATAATGACTGCCATATAAAGGGTTCTAAAAACTTTAGTTTTTTTAGGTGCCATGAGCAATACCCACTTGGCATAATTTTGAACTTAATCTATCGAATAAAATAAAAATCAGGAAATTCCAACCTAACCTAATAGAACCCTTTAAAAGATTTCATGGCTTTTCAGAAATATGTTTCTATAATTTTCTCTTGTAAATGTTACATTTTGGTGTGAACCTCCTCATTTTATGTAAGCAGTTAATGTAGCTACTTAATTATTTTTTGTTTAGTCTTCGAAAGTCTGTACTGGTGCTCTTGACTCCCACTATTTTCTTAATTATTAAGCTGCACCACATGGCGCCCTAGAAATTTTGATTTAAACCAACGCGTAAGCGGCACATGATTTCTTTTCCCTTTAATGTACGTAGGCAATTTTTTAAGTTAACAATGCAAAACACGTTCGTTTTCGTTTTTTTATCTTTCACTTTTAGTAAAAATTAAATTTCGATTGATTGGATAATTGAACATATTGATTGTATTTATTTTTGTTAAAATTTGTTTATGTTTAGTTGTTAGTATTTTCAAAAAAAGAAATGAACTTTCTAAGCACAACTGTCATAAAAATTGAATATGAAATTGAAATAACAAACTAAAAGATAAACAAAATCAAAATGCAAAATGAAGCAATAAAATGCGCTAAAAGTGAAAAGCAACATACTCGAGCAATATACGTTTATATTTGCTGAAATTGTTATAAACGAAAGTCAGCTTAAATAAATATAATTTATGCTACTAAATTAACTTTAACATTGAGTAATTGAAAAAAAACCAAAGTTTTTATTAAAAAAAAGAATAATTTAAGCAATAGGTGCATCAAAAATTAAGTTTTGTTCTAAGTCGACTGATTATTATTAGTTAATTGCATATTTTTTGATATAATAATATTTACAAAGCATTAACCGATTTGTGTAAGTTCACATGAATACTGGTTTCTTCTAATGACTGTAAAATTCGTTCAAATAATATTCATTTCAATTCAGTCGTACAACATTTCAAAATGTTTCAGAAATAATGCGTAACGTACCAGAAATCTTTCTTTTATGTTTCAAACGTTATGTTTCACATGTAATCATTCTGAAGTATTACTGAAAGGTTTCAGACTTAACGTTTACTGTATATTTCTATTGAAATGTTTTATAATTCGATATTACTTTATTGTTATCTGTATTGCATACCAAATACGACATCAAATGTAGATGAATGGTTAGAAGTAAATAGCTGTGTGGATGTTAACAGGCTATTTCTCTGTTTGATCAAGTATCGTACAAACGAGCGAACCAACTATATGACTAGCTCATTTGATTGAGTTTTTTTCGTATTTGTTAAATTTGTACGCAACTAGATGTAGACACAAACTTAAAATAGTCAAACATGTATGGCAACTTTGCTTCAATGTGCTAGAAGTCGTGCGAGGCCCGCCCCGTGCATCCAGTATATTCGAGGCTCAAAAATTGAAATAAAGTCACATAATATAAACAAATACAAAGATCAAATACATTGATGTTTGTTTTGGTTCTGCTTTCATTTTTCCTTTTTAATACGGCTTCAAATAGTTCGTTCTTCACTTTTTGTTGTCAGCGTCTATACAATTTTTCAGAAAAAAATTCTCTTACCGTGCTAGGCCCTGTGCAACCTCACAAGCTTGTCGGCCCTATAACTGGCTCTGATTTTAAAACAGAAATTCTGTGAAACACTGTCATGCCTCCAAGTGGTCAGTAGCAGTATTATTAGAAATCAAGCTTATAGGTTTTATTCACTTTTAGCTTTAACCAGAATGAATAAAACAGAGCTTATAATTCAGAGTCCGATGCAATTTTTGGATTTTTTTTTCGCTTCACATGAAGTCCTGCAACGTTTCTGTAACGCTTCACAAACCTTTCAAATGAAATCAAATGACGGACATTGACACATTTCAGAAAGCTTTCTGAAATGAAAATAAAAGATTTCTGAAACGTAACTCAATCCTTACAAGATTTCATTTGAAAGATTTCCGAAAAGTTTTTGATACGTTACATGCCAAGTGGGCATAACTGCTAATGAAGTTTTTGAGTCCGGGGCCTGTGTAATCCGTTTATGCCATATTTTTATTTTCCGCCTTAAATCGTAATCCAAAATGCGTTTCAGTCTATTTGTCTATCATCAAATCGTCTCGAAATAGCTTAATGGTCTACATTTAATTTATTTCTATGCTGTTGCTTTACGTTTGTATTACATATAATATGACTTATTAACAATCGTTTTAATTTTCATAATTTTTCACGCACTTAAATATTTTATAACCCATCAACAAAAAATGAAGAAAATGCTCGTAAATATTATTCACATGTAATTAGTATCATAATTTAGTTTTATTTTTTAATTTTTGTTACACATGCAAAATATATGTATGTTTGTTATGATAAGTGTTAACTCAAATAGAGGTAAATTATTTACAAATTAAGCAAACAATAAAGTATCACCTTACAATAAATTCGATAAATTATAGCAGTAGCCAATTTAAAATGGCTAAAAAGAAGCCGCAGTCATTATTTATCTTATTATATGCGCTGACACGCGACAGGGTTACCTAACTGGTTGACAGCAAAAAGGTCAAATTTTTTCGTTGATTTTTTTATGACAGCAAAAAACATTTGATGCGTTAAACAAGGCATTTATTGAAATACTTTTTAAGTTTTTTTATTTTTTTTTTTCTTAAGACTGAATTTTGACACATTAGGTTGGCAATAGAAATTCCGCATTGTTTTTCTACGTTGCCTCTTTACTTATTGACAAAGCTATTAAATGTGGTTTCTGAAGTTGCTATTTTTATAGATTTTTTTTTTCTTTTTTTTTTTCATTATCTTTATATTTGATTTCATTTGAAGTATTTAGGTGTCGACAATTTTGTTTGTTTTGCTGCTTCGTTGTGTATATTGTTGTTACGCTGCATTTAGCATTAATTATAATCACAACAATTTAATTTAATTTTAGAGTTTTTTTTTGTCTGGTGTGCTTGCTTATTAAGTTATTATTTGTATGTTAAATATATGAAATATTGCATTATTAGTATAGACAAGAAACAAAAGACCAAAGACACGAACTTTTATAAATAGCGCCAAAGTTGAACCCTCGATTTTTTGTAATTTTTTATTAGCAATAATTTTCATTTCATAATTGATATCAGAAACAAAAGACTAAGGAAACAAACCTTAAATACCTAACGCAATTTTAAGTTATTCCACATATTTTTTAGCATGAAAACCTTAAATCTGCTGCTACTTCAATACATTTTTAGTAATTTAAGTGATTTTTTATCACATCTTTCTCAACAACTCGGCTTCTTTTTATCTTAGTTGTAAAGACAGTTGAGCAAGCACACATGAATATAGTTAATTAAAATTCTTCTTTATCTCTGCGTCTGTTCAGTTAAAAGACTTTAACACAAAGATAAACATTACGCGGCATCTTCTTGTAACATTTTTATAACTTGTTCTGCTGTTGCTGTCTGTGCCAGCCTGACACATTTTGTCATTTCTATTACATAATCAACATTTTTAGCATTTCTGTTTTTTTTTATCTTTTTTTCTATAAAACCGGGAAATCAACACATATACCAAAATGTACCGCAATAAGTCTGACTGAGTTTTTAGTGTGGCAACAGCAACGACAACAGCATCTTTGACTTGTTGCCGATATTGTAGTTGCTGCTGCCTCCGCAAAAATTGTTTGCTTTTATAAGAGATTTTTGATTGCATCAAATACTTTTGTGCACTTAAAATAAATTTTGTATTTTCTACAAATCATATAATTTATTTTACATTTGTAGCACATATTATTTCTTATGTTTAATATGCTCAAAGAAAAAAATTGGAAACGCCTTTTTGAAGTGAAACTTCTTAGTTTTACTGAGCTGAAATTTTTTAATATGAAATTAAAACAATGAAACAATAATATGTAGTAAAAGTGCATAAAATAATTTTTATAGAGATCTTTTAATATTAATAAAAAGATCAATAAGGCGATATTTAACTTTTAAAACTTTGCACATAAATCGTATTGTAGGGTATCCCTGAAATTAGCTACTGGGTTCTAATCAAATATTGTATGAACCTGTTGTCTCTGCTATTCAATACCTTTTGACTTTTATTGGCCATTTTTCAATTTTATTGATGTTTTCCAATGTTAATCGATAATTATCGGTTTATATTATTATCGATGTTTTTCAATTTTATCGTTATTTTTTTTTTTTTTTGATATTTTTCGATTCTTTTCTATTGACTCAGATATTATTTGAATCTTTTTAACTTTATTATTATATTTATCGATAAATATCGATTTTTATTATTACCGATGTTCTACAATAATATATTTACTCTCCGATTCAATCGTTATTTTTTTATATTTTTCGATTCTTTTCGACTAATATTGATTTAGATATTATTTGTATGATTTTTGAATCATATTTTTCGATACCATGAGACATTGATTTTTCAACTCGATAACTTTCGACATATTCGATATTTTTCTTAACTACAATAGCAATTTCTCGATATTTTTGATACTATATATTCGAAAGTTCAGACTTTTTCGATATTTTCGATGAATTTCGGATTTTATCGACTTTTTCGATTTTTCGATAAATTTCAGATTTCTTCAACTTTTTCGATGACTTTCGATAATTTTTGATATTCTCAACCTTTTATTGATTTCTGCGATATTTTTCGTGCTTTTTTTTTTTTATTAGAGTACTATCGATTTTGTCCGTATTTTATATAAGGCTCTATTTTTTTCTGGAAAACAATTGCTGCAAAATCAAATCGCTTAAAATGTATTATTATTCCTTTTACAGATTATTTTTTGTGTAATTTTCTATTTATTTTAGACTGCATAGCTTAAGGCAGTCTTCTGAATAATTAAGGCATAATTTGTATACATTTTTTGACGAGACCTTTTTTTTTGTCAGCATTAATGAAAGTCCAAAGTTTCTTTTGCTTAAAATATAGCTTTTAATTTTCCACAGTGTAAACAACCGGCAACTGTACAGGAAGAGGAAACATTTTCTTAGCTATAGCACACAAGACGCAAGCAAACAGGTCACATATTTTTGTCGCTGTATTCACATGAGATGGTCACAAAATCCTATGCTCGTGTGCACACACACACACACACACACACATTCAGAAACAAGTGCCATAATTCAATCGCTAGTTTGTTAATTTGTTGTTTATTGTAAATTTATTGCAATTTTACAAAAATAATTCGAGCACTGGAGCATATTTCTGAAATGGTCCAACCAACTGTTTACGTTTGCATTTGCAGTAGCGTGCTAAGCCGATGCAATAAAAATGCAAATTTTTACTCATATAAATAATAAAAAGTGCTACATAAACTCGCATTTCAATTTATAATTGCTGATAGCAGTCAGATAGTGGTGATTGGCTTTAAAATTAAATGGAATTATTACATGAAGTCTCAAAGATAATTAGAGTATGACATATAAAAGTTATTGGCTAAGAAATGCCAATTTGCATAAAATTTAAAAAAAAAAAAATTACAAATATTTTGTGAAAGCAAAATAAACTTAACATCTTAATTTTGCTGCAATTTATTTCCTGTTTATTAATCAAGCGAAATATTTAAATTACGATCGCTGCTATGCATATTGAAACGAAAGACTTAGGCGACAAACGCGTGTTTTATATGTTTTACAGCCAATTAATTTTATTTGAACTTTATTTAATTTTTTTAATTTATTTATATTAATTATTTAACTGAGCATTAATTTTTCATTAAATTTAAATACCACACAAGCACATGTGTGTGTGTGTGTGTGTGTGTGCAGTGGTAATAAAAGAAAGCGACCTCCTAAGCCAAAAACGCTACGTACTAAAACACGTTTTTTTTTTGTTTGTTAGAATTTTAATGTTCCTACCTGTGCGCGTTCCCACCTGTAATTTCTTCAAGTTCCCTGAGGTCACGTTCTACTTGTAGCTGCAATTGTGAAGTCATATGTTGGGTTAAAGAGGCAGCGCATACTTTTGGGTGATTTTTTTTTTATTTATGACTACCAATTTTTTTTTTGCTTAAATATGCAAAGCAACAGAGTGAAAATATACAACAACATGAAATTTTCTGCTAATTTTTCTATGAAAATATAAAACTTTTATGAAGATATTTATATCCACTTAACAAAATTTTTGTAAGTTTGTTGCTTAAGTCTTTTGTTTTTGTCACTATCAATAGCAAGAACTCATTTACTTTTTTTTTGTTTATCTCATCATTCTATGTAAACAAAATGTCCATAACTCACAAATTTCATTGAACTTCTAAAATTCACGTAATATCGTAACAGTAAATGCTTGCTGTTATTTTTTTTTATTTGCTACACTTGTCGCTTCGCGGCGTCGTTAAGCGTGTAATAAAATTGTGCAAAAATCAAGAAAACGCAGAACAAAACTAAGTAATAAAAACGCAAGAAATCACTACATAACTGCGTAACCAGTTCTTTGCAATATTTTTATTTTTGGTTTCTTGTTGACTTTGCCTTTGGCTGCCGCTATGGCTTTCGGCCTAAATTTCATGGTTTTCAGTCAGTGTCGTAACTGGAGTTGCAATTTTTATTTATTTTTTATTTTGTGGCAGCATCATCTTAGCGTTCATTTTAAATTGAGAACGGCTTAGCGAAAAAAAAAATAAAGCTGCATTAAGTAAAAAAAAAAAGTAATTGGATTTAAACTGTAGTTTCAATTTGGTATGTCCAATAAAAAAGCAAAAGAAAAAATATGCGATCTATTTGCTGCATAAAGTACATAATACTGAACATTTTGAACCATTGAAATGATTTTACATTCTGAGAACTTTGGTCGTAGTTGAAGAACTTTGTTAGTCATAATTGAAAATTTTTTTACGATGACTACAAAAATAGAGCTATCCAGGCGAACTTATTACTCAATTACTTTAAGGTTTTCAAATCGTCACATAGCGTATGGGTTTGTATGGAACTGTGGCAAAAAATAGTAATAATTGCGCTAGACTCTTGAAATTTGGTACAAATGTTTTTTAGCTTAAAGCAACAAAAACTTGTGAGTAAGAAAAACATTCGTCCCTGGACACGCCAACCTACCATACAAATGTGGACTATGGTTGAGTCTTTTTCTTTAAAATGAGATCCAATTTTCATTAATTTGGTAATTTTGATTTCAAAAATGCTAAAAATTGTTAGATATCTTTTATAGTTTTCAAGTTATTTGAGAAAAACTGTGGCTATACATAAATAGATAATAGCGTTAGACTATTGAAATTTGGTACAAATTTTTGTTTTTGTTGTATGTGGTTGAAACATATTATTCAAAATGGGTATCAAAAAGTTAACGTGAGATTTTTATTGACCCCCCTCCCCCTTTGTGAGACTTGGTGAGATTTTTCCGGACCCTCTCCTCCCCCCCTTTTTTGACTCACGTAATTTATGGACTTCCCCTTATAGTAATTGAACTGGAAAGAGTAAGTTTTTGTCATCACTCTAAAAATTTAAATCATAGTATCATGTTGCTACATTCCTACCACTATCTCTTTCTCTTACTTAGGGCGCAATCTATCTCCATACCAAATTCATCAAAATCGGTTGATTAGCTTAGCTGTGAAAACATATTTTCCCACTGGGGGTTGGTACCGTCCACTTTAAAGCAAATAGCTTGCCTCAGGGTTCAAACTATTCCTGTACCAAATTTCATCAAAATGGGCACATTAGCTTAGTAGTGAAAACTCTTTTTCCTGTTAGGGGTGCTGCCACGCCTCCTAAAAAAATTTTAGTTTTTAGAAATCTTTTTTAGGGTTCAGACTATATTCTAACAAAATTTCATCAACATCGGTCTGTTAGTTTAGTAGTAGCGACGTATTTTCCTGTAAGATGCGTGGCATCGCCCACTAAAAAAATATATTTTTACTCAAGATTCAGTCTACATACTTTACTCTACATACCAAATTGCATCAAAATCGATGTAGAGGCACAGCCGTGATACCGTTTTTTCTCATTTGAGGCAATGCCACGCCCCCTTTTTAGAAATCAGAGTATCTTAAATCTTTCTTAGGATCCAATCCATCTTCAAACAAAATTTCATCAAAATCGGTTTGTTAGTTTAGTAGTAACGACATATTTTCCTGTAAGAGGCGTGGCACTGCCCACCAAAAAAAAAATATTTTTTCTTGAGATTCAATCTATCTACATACCAAATTTCATCAAAATCGGTGCAGTGGCACAGCTGTGATAGCGTTTTTTCACATTTGAGGCGATGCCACGCCCCTTTTTAGAAAACAGAGTTTCTAATAATCTTTCTTAGGATTCAATCTATCTTCAAACAAAATTTCATCAAAATCGGTCCATTAGTTTAGCCAAGGAAACGTTTTTCCTTTTTAGGGGCGTGGCACCGCCTACTATTGAAAAACAAAGTATACATGTCCCCCCTTCTCCTCACAACCTTTCCAACAAAAAAAAAATTGAGCGATTACGTTGTGCTATGGCTCAGAAAAAGTGGTGCAACCGTTTAGAGATTGCCTATTTATGTAATGATATAAAAACTAGGGGGGCTCCACCCCCTTCTTACTTCGCTCAGAAACTCACAGTCTCCGTGCACTTCGCGCAGCCCTTTTCTAATAGTTTATTAGCCTACGTTAAAAATAATCATCTCCAAATTATATATATGGGCATTTCCATGGGTCACGTGCGACCGCCAAACACATTTAAAGTAAAAAAAAGTCAAAATAAAACAGATTTTCATTTTGACAATAAGTTTAACTTATAGCTCCTAATTAGCTTTATAATTGGTGCTAAGGTTGAATTTGGGCAATTTTTCGTTTTCAAGATAGTTGCAAAAAACCAAGATGTCGCACGGGACAAAAACTTCCGTTTTTGTGGAAATGCACATATGTATTTGAAAAAAGATCTTATATATCGTTACCTTAATATAGAAAGGCCCTAACTATCGCTTTTTTCAAAATCGAGATTTTTATAGATTTCGGTCGGTCACCCACTAATACACCATTGACAAAAAAATGTGTGAGCTACATTGAAAATAAATCAATTGCAATAAAATAATAAAAAGCCATTACTAACTTTAACTCACAAAAACTTTAATTTTTATTAGGTTTTTTCGTTCTCCTGTAAAATAATAAAAATGTAAGATAGTATCTTTCTATATTAAAGTAACGATATACTTATCTATGTAGTTTTTTTTTTTTTTTTTTTTTTAAAGCATAAGCCAACGCTCAGGGGATGCCCCCTATAAATGCAATGCACCGTGTTGGTTTTAAGAAAAGGAGAAAGATTAGAGGGAAGGGGGATAGATGGAGTAGTGTCGGTGAACATTAATCTTGAATCTATGGATGTCACAACTGCCGGGGAAGACAGACGCAGGTAAGCAGTTCCACAACTTGATGGTTCGGCCAAAGAAAGAATTATCACGAAAGTGTGATGTCCTGTTGAACACCGGCGTGACGCAAAAAGGATGGGCCTGATGGGATGCCCGAGTCCTGCGAGAGAAAATCCTGGCTGATGGAATCAGTTCCCGTATTTCTCTAGAGCACATCCCGTTATAATATCTATAAAAAAGGGTTAAACACCCAACGTTACGCCGGTGGTGAAGGGAATCGATAGAGGCGATGATAGATTCATCACCTATTAGTTTCAACACACGTCGCTGGACACGATCTAGCAGCTCCAAGGTGGTTTTAGGAGCGCCGGCCCAAATGTGTGAGTTGTACTCTAGTTTAGGTCTAATATAAGTGAAATAAATAGTACGAAGATCAACTGGAGTGAAGTATTTCTTACACCGTTTCAAAAAACCAATACACTTGGCCGCATCTTTCGCCACATCGAATACATGATCAGACCACCTCAGGTCCGATTGAACCGATATGCCCAGAACGTCAAGAGTTGTTGACCTCGCAATATCTAAGCCAGCCATATTAAGGGAAGGAAGGGAGAGATCCATTCGTCTGTGAGACAACAGACAGCACTGAGTTTTTGAAGCATTAAAATTGACTCGGTTAATACGACCCCACTCGGTGATTGTGTTGAGGTCGAAAACGAGTGAGTCATTCATATGCCGCCTTTTACTCTCAACCTCCACAGAGCTCGGGCGATTTTTGAAGCAATAAGAATGACATATGTTGCTGTCGTCCGCAAAGGAATGGATTGGGTTGGTGGTCGATGACAGAAGGTCATCGATAAAGACCAGGAAAAGGGTAGGAGATAGGACAGAACCCTGGGGAACTCCAGCATTGATGAAGTGTTCGTTAGAGGTGAAACCGTCTACCACAACACGGATAGAGCGATCACTGCAGAAGCTCGTAATCCAACGAGCAAAAGAATTACCGACACCAAATGCAATTAGTTTTGATACGAGGGCGCGATGCCACACTCGATCAAACGCCTTAGAAATATCCAGAGCGACAACCATACTTTCACCGAAAAGGTGAACGGAATGGTTCCATTTTTCAGTGAGGAACGACATAAGATCACCGGTAGAACGAGACCTACGGAAACCATATTGGCGATCACTAAGTAATTCGTTACGCTCCAGATAGTTCACTAGGTGAAAGTTTATTACACTCTCCATAACTTTGGAGAGCGCAGAGCATATCGCAATGGGTCGATAATTATTAGCGTTGGAAACCTCGCCTTTTTTGGAAACTGGCTGAACATTAGCAACCTTCCAGCAGGATGGAAATATCCCACTAGTGTAGGATATGGAAAAAAGATTGCGTAATGGCCGAGCTAGTGTTGAGGCACACTTTCTCAACACATGGGCTGATATGCCATCAGGCCCTGAGGCTTTATTTATGTTGAGGTTTGCAAGGACTCTTTTTACTGCCCTTGTTCGAAAGTAAATAGTTGGCATTGCCGAAGACCTATTCTGAACAGGGGGTAAAGGCTGACAGCTATCTGGGAGTGTAGCATTTTTCGCAAAGATGCTAGCCAATAGATCGGCTTTGTCAGCAGGGTCAGTGAATATTTGGTCGTTCATTAAAAGAGTTGGAATAGACGATGAGGACTGATTCTTCACTCTCTTAACAAATGACCAAAAACTTTTGCTACCTTTCGGTAGTGAAATGATTCTTTTGCGCAGGTTTTGTTCGTAGAGAAACTTTTCTCGCTGAATCGTGGCATTACAGCAATTTCTAGCCTCAATGCGAAGCCTTTCAGTATCAGCATTTCTAATGAGCCGCCAATTCCGAAATGCTTCCTCTTTGGACCTGACTGCAGTCCTGCAAGTCTCATTAAACCAAGAGTGGTCCTTTGGCTTAACGTTAACTTTTTTATAAGGTATGAAGGACCGCATACCTAATAAAATTATTTCTTGAACCATTAAAGCCGCAGCATTTATGTTCCTATCAGCGAAACACAATTTCCAATTGAAATTACGAAAAAAATTATTTAACGCAATCCAATTTGCTTTATCATAAAGCCATACAGTCCGCTTCGGGGCTTTCGGCGAAACAGTGCGTAAACTTTTAAATGGGAAAGCAGCGGAAATAGTACAATGGTCCGAGTTACCAAGAGGTGCAAGGACAGACACATCGTATTTTTCATGATGTGATGTCAGAAAGAGGTCTAGTGTACTTAAGCTATGCCCCCCAACGCGTGGAATGAACGTGGGGTCATTCACTAGTTGAGTCAGTAAATTGGACTCGGCAAAAAACTCAACATAACGACCTTCAGGAGTTGTAAGGCCAGAATGGCGCAACCAATTAGAGTTATGAACATTGAAATCACCAGCAACTACAATTTCACTGTCTGGGTACGACTCTAAAATTTTGGAAATCGAATCAGAGAGGACGTCTATCTTTTCAAAAGTAGGAATCCTCCCTAAATTCGGGCTTCTATACAGGAAGCAGAAATGTAGAATGTGCGACTGGATTTTGAACTTAATCCACATAGAACTAAATTCGGCATCCGTCGTGTTCAAATGTTGCTGACACTGGTACGCAACATCGCTACGTATATATACAGCGAGGCCCCTATGTGGAGAAAATAATGGCAGAAGGTGATAACCAGGTATCTGGAAATCCAGTGGATCAGCATCCCCACACACCTGAGTCTCACCAACCGCCATTACTTGGGGATGGAAACTAGAAACATGGGCATAGACCGAAAAAAAGTTTGACCTAAGGCCACAAATATTGCAAAAATCAAAGCGAAATCTCTCCGACATTTGCGACATCACAAAAATCCAAGAAGAATATTAATGCCAAATTGTAAGTGGAGTAAAGGCCTGTAATTAAGAGCGAAGAGAATAAGAGTGGGCAAGTGTTATGCCTTTGACCACTCAAGACTCAAGCTCCTAACACAGCCCCAGCCACACTTTACAATTAGCTTAGGATGGGAATAGGGAGAGAAAAGGCTACCAAACAACAGAAATTACAAAGGAGAGGGCATAGAAAAGCCCTTTACGTTAACATTAACTTTAATGTCAAATTTATCCCAAAATTAAGAGAAAACTCCCTAATCCGGGAGCACTGCTGCGACTTGGCAGCGACGTCGGTATGTAAAATTGTAACTGCAGTTTATGATGCTAGGCTAGCTGTTGTTGTTTAGTTGCAGTATTATTTTATTTTGTTTTATTTTGTTTAGCGTCTAACGAACGACTTGTCGGTTTGTTATTGTAGTGTTTAATAGAATATGTATTAAATGGTAGATTTTGTTATTGTTTTGTAATAATTGGGTTTCTTGTTTTCTGTATTTAAACATAGGTAAAAGAACACGCGACGAAAGCAATATAATAAAAGACACGCGTTACAACATTAAGACATAACATTAAAAACATCAAAACAAGACGCAACAGAACAGTAAGGGGGACCGCGCGACACGTCCTCTCCCTATGAGATGTGAACTACTACTCCATAGGCTTGTACATTTTTTTGAAATTAACATAACTTATTCCAAAATTAGTTAATAAACATCATTGACACTTTTGTGAACATGATTCAAAAACACATAAAAATAACTTGATAAAAAAGTTGCACAACTTTCAATAAATTTTCAACATGCAAGTATTGATATAAAAATAAAAAACTTTAAAATTAACTTTTATTGAGCGAATTCCAGAGATGACTGACACCTCAAAAATTCAACACCAAAACTGCAGTAAAATAAATTAAAAAGAAAACGAAAAAATGTTGACTTGATAAGCAAAACATAATGAAAGCCAAATGAAATAACAAAAACCGAAATTTAAAATCAGGAAAAAAACATAAAGCTTGACATTGAAAATGAAAATGAAACCAATACAACAACGTAAAATCAACGAATAAAGTAATTAAATTGATGATTAAAAAATTGAAAAAAAAAATACATTTTTTTTGCCGGCGGAAAACAAAGCGGAACTTGGCTTTCAAGTTTTTTCAGTTTTTTTTTTATTGGAAATTTATATGCATTTAAAATGAGAAGACGCCGAAAAGTCGTCGTCGTCATCGTCAATGAGATGATTATTACAAGCGTGTAAATTAATGTTAAATTTTTTCCCTATTGATAATTAAATTTCACATTTACGTTAATTTATTCGTTTTTTTTACACGTACATTGATTTATAATCAATAGGTTTTGCAATTAATTTTTTGACAGCTCATTTGTCACTGCGGTGCGTGCACAAAGTGTGATTTCTAAAATATGACAAAGAAAAGCGCTCGCTGTGCTCGCAGGCTTATATTCAAATTTTCATCAAGACAAGTGTTAGGAGCGAGTAAGGGTTTTTAGTGCGACAAGACATTGTCGTAAAGTTTTGTAATAATTGTTCAAATTCAATTTAAAAACTGCCCAACGAGCACCCTACGACTGTCTAGCCAAATTTTCAGACCTGGTTTCAGGTTACAAGGAAAGATGTCCGGGCCTATAGCGACGGATCTCTTGATTTTTGTTTGCTTGAAGTCGGATCATTACTATTATTAAGTTTGGGTTCGTTCTCTAAAGCATTCTACTGTTTTATTTTATTTTTTATTCTGGCGGCTAGAGGTGTGACGTACTGACCAACTTGATGTTTAATTTTACACACAGCAAGAAAATGCTATTTCTATTGCTTAAATCATGTTCCAGTACCACAATGTTTGTAAGCTCAAAAAATCTCTTAAACAACTCCACACAACAGTGCCAACGTTGCTACGGCCTTGTATAGTCTTACCCCCAATGTAGCAATCACATTTTTTTATTACTTTTTTTGTAACTTCCACTGTAAACGCCTTCAACTTTCTCACCAATTTTACTCAACCTTGCGCACTACCTAAAAATCAAAAAGGTCTGCATCCATGCTGCTCATTTTTCCTTTTCTTTGGTTTTTCTATTTTTTGCCTTTAGTTTTACGAGTACGTGATTCAATCATTGTTTCAACCAATGCACAAAAATGCAGCTCAACTTTCAACTTGTGAGGTTAGTTACTGAAGCTATCATTTTGTGGTGCAATCAATAGATAATGACTCCTTTCTTAACGCCTGCTCACAATTTGTTGAATTTTTGCTACTATTAAAATTGTGCAACAATTTTCCGGAAGTTAATTTGCATTTAACATTTTTTCATGCAATCATTTAATAAAAGCTGCAATAAAATTAAAATAACAAAAAAAAATACGTTAACATAATTTGTTAACTTTCATATCGCAACTAAAAACTTCATACGTGACTCCTTTCACCGCAGCTGTGGGCGTTTAATTGATTGTTACTGGTTTTTGTTTTTAGGAAAAACTAAAATCAAGGGAGGTGTTTCAATTGGCATTGAAAAATTTAAATAAGTTGTTAATATTATGTTTTCCTTAGAAAAAAAATAATACTTTTTGGGTGGATTCAAAGAAATTTAAAAAATTAGAAAAAAATAAAATATTGTGGGACTTGATGTTTACATTCAAATAACATCAATATTTTATTAAGGCCACTGAATTAGTCTTAGACCAATTTATATCTTTATTAATTATACAATAGTTGCGTTGGCATAAAAAAATCGGGCGATCAAAACAAACATTTTCATTTTTTGCAGGAGAACATTAAAAGCATTTTTTATTCCGCTCTCTAGATGTCGATTTGTCAACATGTCGTATGAGCAAAGTATAATTGTGAACGCATTGAATTTATGAATTCAACTAGATACACAACTTAGTCTTTGTAAGTTCAAGCTAGGTCTTTTCAACCGAAATCCTTCCACGGTTCATTTTGAAACTTTAAACCACGCATAAGAACTGTGAAACTATTGAAAAATAATAAGGTACTCGTACTGTACATGTTTGTGTATGTTACCGATGAAAGTATTTCTTCCTAGGCAAGTCCTACCGCTATATCTATTCCTTCCTTTGAGTTCGATCTATCTCCATACCCAATTTTATCAAAATCGGTCCATTGTTTAGCTGTCAAAACATATTTTCCTGCTAGAGGCGTGGCACTGCCTACTATTGGAATAAAATTACATTCTGCACTGGCCCACTTCACAACCTTTCCAACAAAAAAAAAAAAAAACCAAGCAATTATGTTGTTTTATGGCAGTTAAAAAGGAACGGTATTGTTGAGCTTTCGCCTATTTATATGTAGATTCCCTCAGAGTAACATTTTAAAGTTTTTATCTTTATTAAGAGTGTCACGCCCATCAATTTCAGCAACTTCTTGTCCAGAGTGTCTCCAAATCATTCTTGGTATTCGTGTGAAATTTCGTCATTACTTTAAATAATTCTCTCACTATAATAGTATTTTGAAGTTTTCGATTGCATGTTTAGCACCATGCCCTCTCATTGAAATTTGCCAACCTTTTTGTCTAAGTCTTTCCTTCTATTTTTCTGAAATTTGGCTACACTACATCAGATGACTCTCTCAATATAGCGTTTTAAATGTTGTACTTGTATGGGCGGTAGGCGTGTCCGTGAACTGATTTCACCCATTTTCCATCCCAAATAGATTGTTTGAAGAGATGGCCTGTGTGCCGAATTTCATTCAATAAGCTTGCTTGATATTCCTGTAATCATGATTTCCACAGATAGACAGACAGAAATGATTGAATCGAAGCAGGTGGTGATGCTGTTTGAGCGCATATATATTTTTCTATACTTGCCTCGCCCCCTTCTTCAAATGGAATAACAATAGGGTAAGAACTGTCCGTGCTTTAAATCTCTATTCTTAACTGAATTTAGCATGTCAAATGAAACAAATAATGGATTTCTATCGATATCTTTGAATTCTTGGAAAAAAATCAGGTCTGTTAATTTAGAAAAATGCAGATATCTTGGTTTTGAAATAAGATAATGACATATGGTTTCGACATTCTTTTAAGCAAATAACAATGCATTAAAAATGATGTACCACGGGATCGGCGGTAAAATAATATTTGAAGTGTTGCAACTAGAAAAAGGAAAATCGGTACTTTTTTACTTTTGTCTGGTCAATTTTCAATTTTTTTGTAAGAAAAAAAAAGAAGAAAAAAAAGAAATCACGGATTTGAATTCCCCGATCGATAGTTTCCCGAAAACCATACCCACTTTGTTGGAAAATTTTGTAACGTCTGTAATTTGCACCATTTTTTAAATCAATATTTTGGAAAATGGGTTGTATACTTAAAACGGAGAGTGCTAATCCAGTTTTCAATATTAACCTTAATCCTAGTGATGGGCTTTGTCCAGACACATAAGGCTACTGTAATCCGCTGACACATCGTGGAAAAATCAAAAAGTTTTTATTTTGAACCGCTCTAATGTACATATATGTTACCGGCCAAACTAGTTTTTGAATATACACTAGTTTTTCCTAGGCCAAACTAGTTCATCCGAAGCGCATTAGCGTGAAGCAGTTTTGCCTAGGATGAACTAGGGTCATTCTTAAATTTTCTTGAAATTTTAGTATGTTGGGGGAAGTGACGGTCTTCGGCTGCGGTTCCGAGTTAAAATCCTCCAATATATCCAATGCTTTAGTATATCCAACGCTGGTATGTTAGCGAATTTCGTGTTGGACATAGTATTGTGAACCGCGGCCGAAGGCCTCCACGAAGCCAGTGTTGAACATATTGGAGGATGTTAACACTGAATGGTGGCCGATAGCCACCCACTTACCTTAGCTTACTAAACCAGTTTATCCTAAAAGCATTTCATGAAAGTTAAGCCTTTTACCACAAATATGAGTACATGGAAGGTGGAAATTGCATTTGTGCTTATCGCAAATGATTATTTTAATGGAGTTGATTTGTTCGGCTATTGAATGGATCATATAAAGATTCATTTTCATATCAAGCTTTAATAGATTTCGAACGTTTTTTCCTTTATATTTAAGTATTTTTTTTCGGAAAACTTTATAAAATTTTAAACAACGCGCCGTTTTTTTTTCCTATGCAATATTACATTGAATTCTAAGCTGACAATTTCCTTCATATTTTCTTACTCTTTTCTCTAATGCAAAGTTCAATCGGATAAAGCTAGAAACTTGAAACTTGATAAGTCAAAGACTTATCATTAAATTTTCGAAATCGGAATATGAAATAAATTTGTGACAAAATGAATGTAAACATGAGATGTTGCAATATGTAGTTGGCAATGCATAACACATTGCAATTAAAACATGAATTCCTATCAAGAATTTGCCAACTTAAGAATTTTTGTCACTCACTTAAATGGTGTTGTTGTTTTTTCTTCATCTGATATCTTAAGCTTAATAATTTATGTATCTAAGTAATTTTGCAATGGCAAGCGGTTTGCTATCAATTCTACTTATTATGGTCAAAAAGAAAAAAAAAAAACAAAATTTGGCTTAAAAAAAGTTGAACAAGTCTATGAGCGCGCTGCTTAGTTGAAGGTTATTACAAAATTTACCGCTAGAGGAATTGCGTAACATTGTAATCAGGCCAAAAAATCATAACTTATTTTTCTTAACTATCGGCTGATTGGCTGTGGTTTCAAATTCATTTCAACTTTTGAATTACATTTTGTGCATTCCTAATTTATTTATATTTCTACAAATAATTTTTTTTCTTTCTCATAAATCTTTTAAAATAAAAACAAACAAACTCGTGCATGTAGACAATGAAATATTAAAGTACACCACAATTACTTGGAGTATAACTCATATAAAATTTAGAATTATTAAAAATTACACAGATTATAATGGGAGCTATGCAATAGGCAATATTTATAATTTTTTTTTTTTAATTTAAAATTTATAAACAATGTTATGAAATCAATAGGTATAGTTGTTAGAAAAATTAACTCTAAAATAAATGATTTTCGAGCATTTATCGTAACAGCAACAACTCTGTTCAAATTAAAAAAAAAAAAGAAAAGAAACCACTAACAAATTATCACTACCATTCATTTCAAAGTAACAGCCAGCGGTGGAATGCAGGCGGCTTATTTTTCTCTTAAGGTGAATTCGACTTTGTGACCCTCATTAATCTTCAAAAAATAAAAAAAAATTTAAAAAAAAAAACAGATGCCGCCACCAGCGTCACAATTTATGTGATAAGCTTGGTCGCCGCTACCAAGAAGTGTTTGCGATGTCCAACCAATGTCCGCAGCAACAACAACAGCAACATTGATTGCAGTCATTTACAATTAACATATGAAAACCGCCAACCCATCATTTTCACTTTCAATTTTTTTGAGCTTTTTTTCTTCTTCTGTGGTTGTTAACGTGGTTTTAGTTTTTTTTTTTTCACCAAAATTAAATTCCGAACATATCTATCCATTTACATATGTCTGCAGCATATAACATGCATGTTAGTTTAACTGTGTGCGTGCGCGAACAAAAGTGAAAAATATAGAGGCTCATCCGGTCAATTTGAGGTTCCAAATAAATGCAAAGAAATTGAAAGTGGAAATTTAACTGAAAATCAAGCTGGCGGCTATGTGTGAGGTTAGCCAGGGTCAGTTTGATTTGAAAAATACGAATTTAAATTGAGAAAAATGTAAAGATCAAAAGATGTGGGTAAATGTATATCTGAGTACAAAAGAAAACCATTAAAATAAATGAATTTTTAAGCCAACAACCGTATAAATTAATAAAAATGCATCTATTAAATAATATAGAAAATGGAAGTATATGGGCGCTATGACAAATACTAAAAATAGTTTTACTTTCTATTTGATGGAGTCGCTTGCTAGTAGAATGTGTAGACCCAAATTAAAGTAGGTTAGGCTTTTGATATTTGAGCTTTGAGGTTATTTCTTCTACGATCTTTTTCATTATTGTAATTTAAGCAATGCACGTCAAAAGACTATATGTGCGCTAACATATATAAAAAACCAAGAATAGTTGGTCCTTGTGACTTAACTAAAAACTACTGGGCTCAAAAGTTAAAAATTGAAAATGTTCCAAACAAAGTATAATAAAGTGCTTTGAGCCTTATTTCCTGAAGTAAAATCGTCCAAAATGATCTTCTCAACAAAAGTTTTTTTGGCTGATTTTTAATTTAATTTTTGGGCAATTTTTCACAAATTTTAATGGATTTTTTTATACTCAAATTTTAATGCGATTTTTATGTTTTGGATATACATAAATAATTCGGTAGTTTGGCATACCCACTTCATATGGCTTCTGTTGAAAGCTTGCACTTCAGATTGTGAGTAACAATAAAAGTGTTCAAACACACACACAAAAAAAAAAAAAACATATGTAAATTTAACCGAAAACGACGGTTAATAATGGTCCATCCCTTCAATAGCAAATTCAACTAATGAGAGGTAGTAAATTTATATAAAAAAAAATTTTATCGAAAAAGTTGTTACTCACTATTTTTTTGGTGAAAACTACCGACAAGGTAGGTAAATTAAATCAAAAGTGATGGTTCAAAATAGTGAATTTAATCGGTGGGAGGTGGTAAGTTTACGTTACAGTTGGTCTATCAAAAAAGTTGTTAGCTTACTATTTTATGTGTAAACTTATTGTAAAAAAAATATTTTATGCTACAAATTTTTTTAGTAAGAACACCACAAAACTGGTTTCTTTACTTTGCTTTTAGTTAACATACAAGAAAAATTGTAAGAGAACCATTTCAACGCTAAATGTAAAACTTAAAAATGGACAAAATAAAATGTTAATCCATTTTTTTGTCGTTAAAAAATTTGCACAACATTAATAAATGATAGAAAAATGTAGAATAAAAATACAGCAATGATAGCAAATTTCAAAAAAAAAAAAAAAATTCTAACACATCTTTTTATAATTTAAACGGTTACGTTACAAATTTTGTAGTTAATTTGTGAGAAAATATTCTTTTTGGTAAATTTAACCAACAATTGTAGTATAAATACCTATAATATTTGTAATGGTAACCAACTTTTTTGGTTATTTGAACTGTTTTTTTTTTTTTTTTAACTTACAGATTTTATTTTAGTTAACTTTTTTCGGTATAATCTACCTAACGAAATCAGCTAAAATATTTGAAGTTTTCATACATTTATAAAAAATAATAAGCTAACCATTTTTTTGGTTAATTTAACCCACCTATTTTTTGTGTGAACTAACGTTTTATCTAGTCATAAGAATTTATTAGAAGCTGTCCACATGCCTCTCTTTTATTGGGAATTTTTTTTTATTTAGAAAAATGAAGTCATAATCACTGCATGTCCTTGCTCCAGTTCATTTTGTTTTCACCACGTTTTTGTGTTAAAAATATAGCAATTGCTCTTGAAGCCGTCATTGGAGATATTTATGAAAATCACTTTTAACGCCATAATTCATAGTGGTTAGCAGTATCCCCAAGCCTCGACAGCAGGTCAAGCATTCTCTCAGCAAACGCTTTTTTTTCATGTGGACAATTTCTGCTTTTACTCAAATGAAATTTTATTGCTGCAGATTTTTTACTGCAATTGAAATTGAAAGTGAATTTTTGTTACGCGTTGCATTACGTTGCGTTATAATCGTGATGCTGGGATCACGCTTAAGCGCCATAGCACCTGCGCAATTTTTATGTTTTTGTTTTAATTTATTTTTTGTCAGCATTTTTTACGGTTTCAATTTCATTTTCAGGCAGCTTGGCACTTTCTGCTGTTTATTTTTTTTTTTGTACTCTCTTACACTTTTCCTTTTGATATTGAATGCTGAAAGCGAAATTTTTAATATTTTCGATTTTTCGAGGAGTTTCTGTTGATCTTTTCTTTATTGTTGTGATTTTTTTTTTCTTTTGTTGCTTGCGGCGTTCGATCATGCTTTGTTGGACTATAACTTGATTTTTATAAAGTTTTGATTTAAGTTGAATACTTGTTATTATTGTTGTTATTTTTTGTCAATGTGGCATGTTGACACACAGTTGCCGCGGGGCAGTGGCAAACAATTCCTTAGACATAGCACGTGTCAAACAAAACTATTTTTTTTATCAAAAGTAAAAGTGACATTTGTAATATTAATTGTAAGCAATAATTGTAAATTTACGATTAACAGAGTATATTCGATAAAAACCTAACATTTTTTGAGTATGAAGTTGAAAAAATAATTCATGACCAATACTTTATTTTATGCTTTTTCAATTAACCTAAAGTGGGACAATTACTTCCGGCACCATCACATTCATTTTTTGATAAGCAGCTTCACCTCTTTTGAGTTTAATATTATTTTTTTATACGGTGAAATAAAGGCTCTTAGCAGAAAACTATACAAAGAATCTATCCAAAAAAAATGTATATTCAATAAAACATCATAAAGCTAGTCATACTAGCTTCATCCATTGCTAAATGGAATCCTCAGTGACCTCTGAGCCGCCGCACGGTGGTGCGAGTTCGTACCAATTGAGAAAAAAAATAGAAGAAATAATCGTGGAAAAACGAATTTCGGCACAGACCTTTCTTAAATTAAAGATAAAAAAATTTAGAAATATGGGCGCAAAAGATCAACTGCCACGCCTACTTTCCATGTAAGCGAATTTTCAAAGAGGTTCTAAAAATAATAAAGCAACGAATTTCAGCATAGACATTGCCAACTTCAAGTGTAAAAAAATTTGTAAAGATGGGCGTGAAAGATCAACTGCCACGCCTATTTCCCTTGTAGACAAAATTTAAAAAAACTAAGAAAAATTGTAACAAAACAGCGAATTTTTGTACAAACCTCTCTTTGGTTAAGAAAAACAAACTGGGTAAAGAACTGTGATAATTTTTACAACCTTTTTAATAATTCGCACAGTTGGGCGTGACAGTTAACCTGCCATGGCAGACAATGATGCAATCACAACGTAAACGTTAAGGCATCTACAAACATGATTGAATCAACAATGTTTGTGGTTAATTTGGAATTAACAATGCATTCTGAGTTGAATTGATTACTGTTTATCAATGCTTAAGCGTTGATGAATCATTCAAGGATTTTTCTTTTAGTAACTCTAAATTTAAAGGGCAAAACAAAGTATATGCTGTCCACAAACAGGGAGACGCGGCGTATTGGATCCTTTGTTACTGCGAACAACTATACTTTCGAAGTTGTCAAGGAATTCACCTATCTTGGCACCGCCGTGAACACTCAAAACGATGTCAGCCTGGAGATAAAGCGAAGACTAACTCTTGCTAATAGATGTTACTATGGTCTCAGTAAGCAATTAAGTAGTAGAGACCTCTCTCGCCCGACAAACAAGACGCTCATCTTACCCGTGCTACTTTACGGCGCAGAAGCATGGGTTGTGTCGCAGACTGATGCAGCCACGCTTGGGGTGTTTGAGAGAAAAATTCTTCGCAAAATCTTCGGTCCTGTTCACGTCGGCGACGACTACCGTATTCGAATGAACCACGAACTGTACGAGCTCTACGCTGACATTGACATAGTCAAGCGCATCACTATTCAACGTCTGCGCTGGCTGGGACATGTTGTGCGTATGGACGAAGAAGCTCCGGCGAAAAAGGTGTTTGATGCGGAAGCCGCTGGGCGACGACGAAGAGGAAGACCATGCCTCCGATGGAAAGACCAAGCCGAAGAAACCCTATCCACGCTTGGTGTGAATGATTGGAGAAGGCGTGCGCAAAGCAGAGGCGCCTGGAGAGAGCTTTTGAGGTCGGCCGTAACCCGGTAACGGGTTGTTATTAGTGCTTCACCGAGAACCGATAAATATCGTTCTCGTTATCGTTATCGGGACCGAGAACGAGTACGATAACGAGACGATAGTAAAAAAATAATTTCTCGTATGACCGAGGGCGAGAACGAGAAAGGTCTGGCCGATATCTCGTTCTCGGCGATAAACACTTGTTTATCGTACGATAAGCATTTTGAACATTGAGCGCGTATATTTTGCACCATTTGTTTTTACAAAAACACTTGCACATACATATGTATATACACGCATACACCGACGAAAGTATTTTCTTTTTTACTAAAAACAAACAAAAAAAACACAAAAATATGAAAACCTAATCAGAACAATATGTGGTGATTTACATCACATTATACTCGTATGGCAGCAGCACTCCTTCGTCTCCCATCAAAATAAGCGTGTTGAATTTTTCATTTGCTTATTCTTGACAGCGGTGGAGCTTTTTTCACGGTTGCATTTAATTTCAGTTTGACAAGATAATTATAAAACAAGTAAGCGAGAATAACCGAAAAATATCGGCGATAACGAGACGAGAACGAGACGATAACGATACAGATCAAAAATGTCTCGTACGAGAACGAGTACGAGACGATAAGCTTGGCGCTACTACGAGGACGATACGATAATTTTTGAATTATCGTATCGTTCTCGTATCGGTGAAGCACTAGTTGTTATGGCCACCCAAGTAAGTAAGTAAGTAACTCTAAATTTAAAATTTGAATGCAGTTTATATAAAATTTGATTGTTTAACTTTATTTAGGCTTAATTAAAAAAAATAACGTTAAACAATTAAAATTTGCATATGACATTGTTTATCTGGTCTAACTGATAACAACGATATAATCTTAAGGATGTTTATCAAAGCTTTATGGCTGACGCAGATAAGATGTTCTTGAATAAAATTATGATTTTATAAAATAATATAGCAAGATATACATATATATCTACTTTCTTTTTTAAGCTTGCAATAACATTTGCACTGAACAAATATTTTCAACGCTATTTCAAGTATACCTAAGCAAAAAATGTTCAGGCTGAAGTTTGCAAAAAAAGCCAAATTGTCTAATACAAAAAATATTGAAACACAAAAAATGAAAATACAACATGTGGGCAAAAATATTCCACAATATTTTCCATAATATGTCGGACAATATATTGAGCAGTAGAATAGTTGAACTCTCTGCAAAATTTATTGAGCAAACCAACTCCAAATGAAATCGTAACCCGAAAAGCTTCAGTATTCAAGTGCAGTCTAAATTGTCAGAAAACAGTTTTGAAATTTCCCAAAATAATTTACAAAAACTTTATCGTTTTCCCTTTTAAGAACTGTTCTAAAATTGTGCACTTTTATACAATATTTTCTTTTAAAGTTATTTTCCATTTTGTCCTTGGGCGATTGTTTATCTCATTTGCAGTGTGTTTTTTATTTTTGAATACTCCAATTCTGGCGTTTTCAAAATCGCCGAAAAATATTTCGCCTAAAAATTAATTGAATATTGCCCAGAATCAGGGTTGCCAAGTTGAAAAAAAGCAATTCCCGGCTTTCAAAAAAAAAAAAAAAAAAAAAAAAAAAAAAAAAATTATTTTCCCTTAAATTGCAAAAAGTCAAAATTTGGGGGAAAAGTTGGTGACCTTTTTTTTTTGTCAAAATCAATTTATAAACTGGTAAAAACTTAAATTTGCTTGTGGGAAAAACTTGATGATCTTTTTTTTCTAGCTCAACATAACTTGGAAGTCTATGCCACCAACAGTTGTCTAATTCCCGTATTTCACAATTTTTTGAATTTCTACCACGGTACCGATATTGAGATGAAATTCCGTGCTGAGACGGGTCAATCCCGGATACTTGGCAACGCTGTCCAGAACTAATTTTTTATTAATTTTTTTTTTTTGTTAAACTGTAGAACTTACCTTAGAAAATGTTTCCCAAAAAACAATAATTCTTCATAATTTCGGTCCATTCCTGTTGTAAAAGTCAAGACATGGCAAAAAAAAAAAAATCCGGAAAAATATTTAGTTACACATACTGTTAAAATGATTTAAATTTTAACTTATGAAAAATCTGAGAAACTTGAAAAATTTTAATTTTTAAAAAAAAATAATGCCCAAAATTTAATATCCTGTTGTTATGTTCTCGTTGAGCCATTTCTTTGTTGAATTTGTGGAAAATTTATTTTTCGTTTATGAAAATTGTTTTATTTCCATTGAAACTTTTTTTGTCGCTAACGCTTTAGACCAGTGGTGGGCATGGAAATATAACAAAAGGGCGAAACAACAACATCAAGCAACAACAACGAAATTTTAAAGTTTTTTCTTACTTTCATTTCCAAATTCACCAACAGCTCAAAAAAAAAACCAAATTGCACTACAAACAAAAACAATTGCTACATTCGTCAAGACACAATGCGACGCAGCGTTAATCCCTTTGAGTTTTGTTTTTGTTTTCATTTGAGTTCAAGTCAACGCTGTGCCTCGATAGCGTTGAAATTCTGTGAATTTTTTTACGCTTGCTTGTGCGTCGAATAACGGTTCGGGCAATGATAGCGGATAGGGACACTACGTTCCCACCACTGCTTTAGACCACTTTATCTACATTCTGTACGACAAGCTTGCATCACATGAATTGAAATTTTCACATATTGCGCTTGCCAGTGAAGTCCGACAGAGTTCCTTCCGCTTTATATTTTTCTTTCATTTTTTTGAAAATGTGCGAAGGATTTCGAAATCAATTTTTCATCATCCAGCGTTACCTAATACTTTCGAAAATTTTTATTAAAATACAACTTTCTTAGTAGATTTTTTCAAGTTTTTATCTTATCTGTCAGATCTTTCTTCTTTTTATCTAACCGCTTATCTGTTATCATACATTGTCTGTATCAGCTGCTTTCTAAACTAAAGTCTTGCCAAAACTTTTCACCCATAGCAGCAAACAAAACAAATAAGAAATAAAAAACAAAAATTTAAGTAAAACTTCCTCTATCATCTTAATGTTTTGCCATTCAGTGACAAGTCGTTCGCTGTCGTGATCCTATAATTAAAAAATACGTGACTATAACTCAAAAACACACGCCAAGCAAAAGCAGCAGCAACAAGTGCAACATTTTAGTGCGGACATCGCTGGTTTCTTTATCGAAAGACAGAAAAAACCAAAAAAAAAAAAAAAATGGTGACTTTAAAAGAACGGAATGCGGAATCAAAGGCGAATGTTGAGAATATAGTACATTGAAAAATAAAGTGTGTAGCTTCATCAGCACATTAAAGCTGACATTAAGTTTTGTCTAAGCAACTTTTTAATTGTCGCTTTTAAATTGGTAATGCATTCGGTTTCCATTTGAATTATCGCGTTGAATTTTCTTTATTTTTCTTTTTGCATTGCCATTATTGCATGTTGACTGCGAACTCATAGACCACATTCCATTGGACGCGTTCGTTCGTTCGTTCGTTCTTGTCTAAGACTGAATAGTCTGTGCAACGTTCAAGGTAATCGTTTTGTTTTATTGCAATTTAAATTGCAACTTGTTGCTGAAAAATCAACCAAAAAGGCGTCGAGTTGTTTTAAATTATCTGCTAATAGCTGCTATTTGATGTTGATGGGCACGCAACTAGAAAAACTTATCAGTTATTAAAAATTATGGTAAGCTTAGTTAGACTAAAGTTTGAGTATATGTAAATTAGAAAAATATTTTGAATAATGCATTTTTTTTATGAAGTCAGGTCTAATTGATAAGTTTTAAAATTCAAACTGTTGCAACTTGAGGTTGAATTTTTTTTTTTAAATTTTTCATTTAAAACCTTTGGGGGGAGGTCGGCGAATTCTTACTAAATCTTACGAGAGGGGGAGGGAGGAGAGGTGGTCAATGATCATCTTACGTAAGATTTAAAATGCGTATTCATACATAAAAGTTGTATTAACGCATCGTCATTTGTGACAGTAATGAAATAAATTTGAATTTTCGACAATCACGAAAGATTCAGAAATTTCGATTACAATCGATTTAAGTAATCGACTCTGAATGGTACAACTTCTCTTCTGTTTATGTAATGAAATATATGTATGTTGTTTACACGCATGGTCGACTTGTAACACCGTCTCACAAGTATGCTATTATTCAGGCATTTACACGCAGATACGTCGACTTAAAAACAATTCTCGCAAAAATTCAGCTTTCTATATCAACCTGTGAACAGAGTTTTTGTTGCATTTCATTGTAATTTGACAAAAAACAGAACTTACTAATAGAACAAATATAAAAACATAATAGAAACATTTAATCCATTAAAATATATGTGATAATATCCTTATATTTGCTTAAGGGGGGATCCTGAATTATGAGATCCGAAAGAAGCTATTTTTGCGAAACTTTTTTGAAAGGAAAAAAAAAACAACTGAAACAATTTTTTTTGTATATTTTCATGTATATTTGAAATTAGAAAAATACTATGTACAACATAAAACAAATTTATTTTAAGTCAAGCTATATGTAAAGTCGTAGAGCGCACTGCCACTGAAGTATCCAATTGGCTCGATAAACTTGTCCAAAACAAATTCATTTAAAAAGATTTTTATTCTTACATAATTTTCATAAAATCATAATCATAATCAATAAAAAAAAAACGATTTTCAGGATCTTTCATAATTCAGGATCCCCCTTAACACGTTGACGACAGCGTCGCACGAAAACGTGCGACACCTAATATTCCTGGGGGACCATGTCGCACGAAAACGTGCGACGCTAGTACTTTTTGTTTTTTTTTATCAAAACTTTATGTGCTACGTTATATATTATTTTTATGCTGGAGAATGAAGTTAAAAACTTTGCCTGCATTTTAGTATATAACATGTCCTAGTAGCCTTATTTTTTCGAGGAAAATTTTAAGCATAAAAGTTTACTACACCAAATCAAAACTAATGAAATGAAATTAAGTAAAACGCTTATATGTTTGTTCCTTTGTTTGTTCTTCTTCCTCTTCTCGATTATCTTCTTCTAATTCAAGATCTTCTACAACCTGTAGAAGACTATTTGCATCAAGCAAACAATAAAATTCAAATAATATCTGTAAAAATATTACGGCGACCGAAAAAAACAAATTTCGCCAGAATAAAGCATGGCATGCTATGGTATGTCGCGTCGCATGTTTTTGTGCGATATGGGCTCCCAGTGTAATATTTTTCTTGTAGGCCCATGTCATCTGAAAACGTGCGACATGAATATTCTTCAAAAAAGGGACTTAGAAGGACGCCAGAGATCCAGGACTAGGTAAAAAAAATTTTATTTTACCTAGGGAACACATATCTTTAAAAAAAATTCCGTGGTCCATGGGTGTTTTTTCGCGAAAATACCGTGGTCCCTGGGGAAACATAAGCAAAATTGGCTTCGTCGTCAACGTGTTAAGCTGCAGCTATTTAAAAACTGTCTTTTTTTTTTTTTTTTTTTTTGATAAAATGTTAGAGGTTACTCATATGACCCATTATCCGTAATTAATACGTTTGTTAGGCCAAACATCACTTCTTTTAAGTTTTTTTTCTACGATCCCATTTTAAGGGGAGAAATACCTTTAGAATTTTGAAGAAATATAATTTATTTTTTTTTTTTTCATAATTCGAATGTATAATATGTTTTTTTATAAAAAAAAAAGATTTCATGTTTTCTTACACTTTAATAATGTGATAAAAAGGTGTTCAAATTTAAAAATTATCCAATCATTTTATCACTTTGAAAAAAAAAACAATAAAAAATTAGTAATTTTACGCTGTCTTAAGAAATCGCCCCCCTTAAGAAAATTTTTTTTTTTGTAAAAAAACATCATTTACCCTATAGTACATTACAAATTTATATGATTTACTTTCGAAAGCTGAACTAATTCTTAGCACTCTATTGTTCTGGTAATTTTTTTCATTGAGCTGATTCATGGAGATAAACACATTTTTTTAACTTTTTCAGCACTTTCCACTTAGTCTAACAGAAACATCTTTAAGTTCACACATCACGTCACGAGTGCTTGCACTCACCTAATTTTGTTTAAGTATTTGAATTAAGTCACGACTCGAGTTCTATTTCCAGAGCATATTTCCGCCATTTTAAGTCTGTTTAATGTACCAAGAAGAAAACATTTGATTAACCTTGAAGAAATACAAATTCATAAAACAAACAAAAAATTAACAATATTAATTATAATGCCAGAGCTAATAAGTAAGATTTATGATTTAAAAAAATCACTTAATTGTAGCATTTAGATATTTTTAGCAATTTTGTTGAAATCAAAAAAGTCATTGTGTTTATAATCTTATTTATTTTTATTTTTAATTTCCTTTAACTTGACGTTTAACTAATTTTTGTTTATGTTTTATTCTTTATATCTTTGCAGGTAAGCTTTTGAATATGGAAGAAAATCAAAAAAACATATAACTTGGTAATGTAAAAACATCTAAAATGTCAAAACCGCTTAAAAGACAACAGCATTCCTACCGCTGAATGTTGGATGTTGGCATTAAAACCGCCTGACTCGATACCTTGGTAACTGTGGCAATAGCTAAACAAAAGACTAGAAAATATGACAACAAAGCCATAAAAACTAAATTTTTTATTTTACTCGCTCTGAGTATACGAGTAAAACTCGCTGCACTGCAATGAAATCAAATACGCGCGCGCACTGCAATGAAGTCATTAAATAATTCCATGCACTTAACTTATAAAATATTTTTTCTTATTTAGTTTAAATACTTCAAATCGATATTATTGTGCTCAAGTTATGGTGTCATGCAATTTTATGAGTTCAAAAACGAGATATTTATGTTATACAATTTACACAGCATGTGACTTTGAAAACGTACATTAAGTGGAGTTGATCACAGTAAATGTTGTATTTAAGACTTTTGGTATTAAAACTTGCACCAAAAAAAAGCTTTAGCTCAACAGTTTACATATTAGATAATGTTGCCCACTTGTTACATTTTCACTCTGACCCAATTTATAGCAACGCTTCTCAAGAAAATATGTACTTAAAAAAAAAAAAATAAAAAAAAAAAATTATGTTCCAAACCAAAAACAACTGCACTTAGAGTCGACATTAACACTTCATTTACTGCATATATTAACGCTGCATTTTTAAGTTTTAGTTTAAGCCTGTGTTGTATGCCAACGTTTTTGCCGGGCAAAAGGTGAACATACAAAAAAATTTGCAAAAGATCGTGTCTAGCCTTTAGATATACCACCAACTAGATGTATCTATTCGTTGTTGTTGTTGTTGTTACTGTATCATGTAGATTTATTCTCGTATTCTTTTACGAGAGTACATAAACCAAAGCGAACAAGTTCGATCTTTGTCTGTCTGTCTGTCTGCTATTGCAGATTTTCTTGACTGCATTAGAAAAAGCTTAATTTACATAACGGTAAATTTCAGCAACAGATCTAGACAGGAATTTTCCGATTTAATAGCGTTAAAGGTGCAGTTTGGCTAAGAGTTTCAAATTTCCATACCGCGTGATTTTGTTTTTGCAAACATTAAGATTGAGATAAAATTTTATTTTGTAAGTAATTACTTAATGATAAGATAAAAAAAATTGAATCAAAAAATTAGTAAAAGTGAAAGAAATAGCTGTGCAAGCTTTATTTTTTTCGATTTTAATCAAAAAACCGTATCCATAATAAGAGGACGTCTAATTGTTGCGTGAGGTGTTATTTTCAGAATTCGGGTCCTCTCCTTTAGTGAGATCTACTGAGTCCCCTCCCCCAGCTTTCTCTCACGTGAGGCTTATCCTATAATGTTTAAATAATAAAATAAACTTGATGTGTTCATGTATTTTGCTTCATACCACTAAATACCTATGCGTTAATACTGATGTCTTCTACCCACTCGGCATGCAACGTTTCAGAAACAGTACGTAATGTACCTGAAAGATATCGTTTAAAATATTGCCAACCCAACCTTTTTGGAATTTTTTTTTTATGTATCTCAAATGTAATGTTTCAGATGTAATCATGCTGAAGTGTTTCTGAAAGCTTCCAGATACGTTTCCTGAACCTTTCAAATCAAATCTTTCTGACACGTTGTAAACGAAATATTTCATATAAATCATTCTGAATTGTTATTGAAGGTTCTAGATTTAATGTTTAATGAATGTTTTTAATGAATCCTAAATAATGTTTTATGATTATTTATTTGATGCTATATTGAGCATAGTTTACTGTCAACTTTAAATTAAGAAACGGGTAAGCGATGATGCGGGTAAAATAAAACAATAATGCCAAGTCCCGCTGCATTAATAAAATAACAGCGTAAGTAACGCAGAATAAAAAAGAATCCGATGAAAATGTTTGGTGTCTCCTCTAAATCTAACAAAATTTCTGTTGCATTTCAAATGAAATCAGAAGGCGGACATTGATATATTGCAGAAACCTTTCTGAAATGGAAATGAAAGATTTCTGAAATGTAACAGAAACTTTAAACGATTTCATGTGAAGGATTTTTTAAAAGTTTTCGAAACGTTACATGCAGGGTGGGTTTGTACTAAATTTTCCTGTGAAATAATAGAAAAAAATGATACCTAGTTTAAGGTATACCATATCAATTTTAATTAAATTTATAAAGTTATTGGAAAAAAAACTAAGAGCGATATTTTGTATATTTTTAATATAAAAATTTGATTGAATGATGATTTTTGTCACACATTTTCCTTCTCTACTAAACCTAAATAGCAAAGAAATTTCTCTTTACATTAAACTTGCCCTCATAACCCAGACATTTTTCCAATAAAACGAAAAAGAAATACCAAACACTCAGGTACTAATAATGGGCGTTTCAAGTTAACACGTAAGTTAACTAATGTCGACTTAAAATGCAAATATCAACATGAATTTTCGAGTGACTGCATTTAATAGGAAAACAGAGCCATAGAAAATCAACTCAAAGTTGTGGTCGGCATATAAAATGACGCACTAATAGTTACAGATACAACTTGACATAAGAACTTAACATGCAACATGCAGTTCATAAATCAACATACATATTTTGAAGTGATTTTTGCTATGAGTATTTTCAAATAACTCATTTTGGTCATATGCTACTTCTGAAGGCAAATATCTTATAAATGCTTCAACTTGTGGTCGTTAGAAGACTCTAATAAATGCGAGTTAATTCATTTGCCATTGTGCAAGGTCAAGCTGCATAGTTGTTGCCTGCAGCATTGAAAAGCCTTAGCTTAATTTAACTAACGTACGTACTTGGCTTGAGTTGAAACTTGTAATTACTAATATGGTAATTATTTATTAAAGCCTTTTTTGTAAAATCTTAAATAATTTAATTAATTAATTTTTTAGATAAAAACACACACGCTTTGAAGAGTTCGCCAACCTTATTGTTAGATATAAATTTAAGTTTTATTTAATGTTAAGCCTACAGTATTCACTTTAAGTTATATATCTTCATTAACTTTTGTACCATAATTTCCACCTCGTAAACTGGGAAAACTTAGAAAAAAATGAATGAAATACTCATATCAATTCACATAAAATCAGCTATAAATGTTTTGACCGTAAACGACGGTTAACCAACTTTAATCAACCTGAAGAAAACAAGTTTCTCACAACGCGCCCACATAATATTACGTTGAGGCTTTTAATTAATAAAATTAAGCATCTTAAGCGCTGCTCTTTTGTGTCTTTTGTTAAATTAACCAAATTTTAATGTAAAAATTGTTAATTGTTTGACTTTGCTTATGCTGGCACCCCTATCTATGGTTGTATTATGATTTTGTGCCAAAGAAATCATTAACTTACACCTATTGTAGTATTTTCTATAGCGGAAGCTAATTTTTTATATGTAAATTTGGAACGTCTTCTAAAATTATTCAAAAATTTGTATTAGTTTGATTGGTGTTTTTTTTTTTAAGAAGGACATCCATAAATTACATGCATTTTTTAAATATAGCTAAACCGCTATTTCCTATAAAGCATACTGTATACTTTACATACTTCTTTGGCGCATTCTCATCTTTTTAATTCTAATCAGTGCCAGCTCGAGAGCTGTTAGAACGGGGCGCCCTTTCGTGAGGGGCGCCTTGATGGGGCTTTGTTTTCAGTCTTTCTCTGCAAACCGTTTAGAAATTCATAACTTCTAACAATATGAAATTTGGACGCTTTAAAGCTTTTCGTATTTATGTAGCATCGAGATGCTAATATCAGTAAAATTGTAGAATTTTAGACGAATACAATGAAAGAAGGCGACAAATATTGGAAAAATTTTGAAGATCGAACCTCAATTTCAAAAAATTAAACGAATAAGGTACGTTAAACAACAATTTGATTATGAAACTCGAGACAATGAACTAAAAACATCTGAATTCCATAGTGATTCTTTCTGTCCAGAATGAAAAGTTTCACGTATCTAGCTAGGATATTGGAACTGGCTAGGAATGGCGGACCCTATAAAGGGCAGCCATATGTGAATTTTATCAGTACCTTTAGAGGCTATACCAGTGTGACACTTTCAAAAAAAATCGATGTTTTTTTAGCTTATTCGATAGTTTATACTTTCAAAAATATCCTGTGAAAGCAACAGGGTCGTATCTTGAATAGTTTTTGAATGGCAGCCTTCTAAAGAGCGACCGCTCGCAGGTATAAACCTCGATAGTTGAAACATTAAAAGCGTTTTTCTCGAAACGACATTTTTCAAAATTGCTGACATCATAACTCAAAGAGAAATTGACCGATCGACTTCAAATTGAAACTGAGTATTCTTGAATATATTTGCTATACAATGACTTACGATCTTTTTGATTGGTTGAAAATTGTCAAATTGGCGTTAAAAAAAAACGACCATTTTTTACCCCAAAAAACGACACTATTTTTTAGAACTACACCATTTTGTTAATTTTTGGTATTTTTTAAAAAATCATAGGTCATTGTATAGGAAATACCTTCAACTTTAATAACCTTTTTGAATTTTTTTGTTTCAACTACTCATTCGACCGGAATCATGTCAGCAGTTGGGGAACTTTTTTTTGGCACCTCCGAAGACGGCACATAACTCCGTCATTTTTCAATATTTTTGTAAAAAAAAAATCTTAAAATATAGCTGAAAATATACCTTATTATGTCCAAAAAACTTCAAAACATTCTATCGAGTACTTTCTTTTAAAAAAATTCGCGAAAATTGTCTAATTTTTCATGGGTTACACTGGTATAGCCCCTTAAAGGTTTAAACGTATTGAGGAATTCCGGATTAGGTATGGGAAAGATTAGCCATATTGCAACCCTATCAGAGAAATCCCTAGGAGCCATCTATTAATTACGTGAGGTGTTTTTTTGAAAATTCGGACCTTGGTGAAGTTTGGTGAGTTCTGTCGGGACCCCCCTTCTCCCTTCCGTGAGACTTGCCTTATAATTTTTAAGTGTAATCTGCTATAATAATGTACCATATAGTCTCTGCATTAAAAAGTTGACGTGAGATTTTAATTGATCTACACCCCGCCCCCCCCCCTTCCCCTTGGTGAGATTTTTCTGGACCCTCTTCTCCCTATTTTGACTCACGTAATTAATGGACGTGCCCCTATGAAATTTCGTCCAGTCCTGATCAGTTTTGCCACAACATTCTAGTAAGTACCGTAGCTGGTTAGCCTCATTTATGTCCTTTTATTGAAAGCTCTATGAAAACATATACAGCCCTGCTCAGCTTAGTCAAATCAAGAACAATAAAGGCTAGTCAGATCAGGTTAGGGTGAAGTTGCACTTAATTTTGAATCAAAATTGTAGACCCTGAAAAAACCTATAAGGCCCTGATCATCTAGCCATATAAGATGTTTTGGAAAAGCTAGAGTCATATTTTATATTTTTGTCCAACCTGCGTCAAGTAATATGTCAGCCTGATAAATAATTCCATGAAACACTACATAATTTAAAAAAATAAATAAAAATAATGTGGTATCCACTGAGGTTTGAACTTGGGCATTCCCTGTTAACACAATTGTTATATACGCAATTTTTAATTGAAAATCTTAAAATGAAAATTCAATTTTTCATTTTGACAGAAATGTAATTAGTCTCTCGAAAAAATAATGAGAGTAGCTCAATTGGTTGAGATGAGAATTTTTGAGCAGTGGCATGGCGCAGAGCGACCTGGGTTCAATTCTGATCTAAATTTAAAAACGCAACACAAATAAATAAAGAGTAAGTTCCAAATAATAAGCAGCAATAGAGAAGAAATGAAAAAAAAAATGTAAGAAAATGTGCCACATCAGGCACATTGATCATTGCCGCATCTGGCACACTGATCAGTGCCATGTTTGGTTTGCCTGGTGCGGTTAGTCTGGCTACATGCGTTGCGAAACCTGACCGGACTTGATTCGATTACTCAAGTCCGTACCGGATCTCTAACAGGGCCAACCGTATGCGATCCTGTCGTAAATTTCTACTCGTGTAATTCTAATGAATAAAACCGTTCAGAAGGAATGGTAAAGTCTTTTTTTGATTAAAAATTCTTTCTGCGCGATATAATTATTGCTTATTGTAGGGTATGGAAGGTAGATGTAGATAAAGGGCTCCCGAAAATTTCTAATCCGGGTGCCAATTACCCTCGAGCCGGCACTGATTCAGCAATGAGTACGAGCTGTGGCTTGTTAACGATTAGTTGATGGACATGATTCATGATTGATATTAAAAAATAACACGATGATATAGTGTTTATATGACCGGAGTTCACAACAGCGTGGTAATATTGATCTAATATGCTTCAAAGCTGCTCTCTGATAAGTCTGTATTTGAGCATGGCTATTAATTTCAAACATATAGTTATTATTCTGAAGTACTTTTCGCATCCCTATCATCATAGCTATTCTATAAATTCGTATATAAAACAATATACGAGTATTGTTGTCTATTGTGCTTACAATGGGCCATAATCTATCAAAACAACAATCAGCTGGCAAACATTAACCTAGATTTTCAACATTTTGCTTTGTCATATTCTAGTTCTTCATTTAACTTCTGCTATGGTAATTTGTTAGAACTTTTAACCTTCTAACATGACTTCTTAATATGACTATGACTAGCGGCTTGTAAATATTCTACATAAATAATTTGTATCAATTTAATAAAATTGGATTTTACAACTATGATTTGCATAATTTCAGCAAATTTGTGTGTAAACAAATAGTTTGTGCTGCTGAATAATTGGATTTCGATTAACATTCGCATTATTTATTCTTCTAATAGGTTTTTTCCATTATGTTTACAGTGGCGGTTTTTGCATTGTGTGCCTGCTTTTGTTTACATCTCGGCTTTTGTAATCGCTACTGCTGCCGCCGCTTCATTGTTGCCACTTGTTAATTTGTCGGTTTCTAGGTTAGGTCAAAGCAAAGCTAAGATCCCGGCGTGTGATTTGTTGAGACTCAAAGCAGTAGCTTGGCATTTGATTGATTAACTCTTAAGCAGCTTAGCTTGGCGTGAGCAAGCTTCAATTTAATTGCATTCATTACAGTTATTGTTTTTCTATTATTTGCGCTGTAAAGAAATGGGTTAATTTTTCATTGATACCAAAATAGATTTTTGTAATCTTGCAGCAGTTTTTGTAGCTATTTTCTATAGCTCTCTAAGCGTCATAATTGCCCAACGTAGCTGTCACTTATGCCCAGTCATAACGCGCGGCATACAAGCTGACATTTGACTGCTAACGTACGGTACGTCAATGATTATCACAATTTGTTGCTGATTTTAGCTTTTGCTTTAATATCGGTATTGACATCGAAAGTGATCGATTTGATTAAGCAGAAAATTGCTTAAAATAATGAAAAAAATTGCATAAGTGAGTTTTTGTATCAAGAAAAATATAAAGCGTCATAATTACAATTTAATTTTGTATGCTTCTGAAACTGACAATATCTGTACCCGGATTTCCTATACAGGGAACAGGTACTTAAATCACATACTGACGCTTTCAAAATTACACATCAATTACTTTTTTTTTTGCAAATATTTGAAGTAATAATAATTAATACCTTTTATTATGACATTTATTTTGGTTTATTGAACTCTAATTATTTTGATAAATATGCTAAAACTTCCCATGCCATTAAGTAACAGCAAATAAATATTGTGGCCCCTTTAACAAAAACCCACATAATCAACAGATTTGAATGCATCCGTGAGTACCATCATTAGGTGAATTTAATGTTCAAAGCACCGTCATTGCAAAATTTTGTAAAAATATAAAGAGACGCAAATGCATAAAGACGCCGCCATGTAAAAGAAACATCCGCAGCAATTTAATGAAAATGAAACTTTCACTATAAAACTTGTGTTTAAAATGTAAAGTAATAAATATAAAAATTAAAATAAAAAAAAAATACATTATGATGGACATTTGCATGGACACCCAAAAGTTATTCGTCATACGCTCAAATCGCTATTGGCAAAATACCAATACATAGGCATTTATATACGCATACAAACATACGTAGGCACAGCGAGCATTCATATTAAGTGAGGCATCGTATTGCATTAAAATTGCTTGCTTTTAATTGTTAACAATGAAATAAGGTGGCAGCGTACGGGCAGACTCTGATGGAGCTTAAGCTGTAATGATATTTCTTTTTTTTTTTTTTGTTTTTTTTCCTTATGCTGTTCCATAACTATTTATAGTGAAAAGTCGCCTAAATATTGATACAAAGAGCTAAGACAAAAAAAAGGGCTTAAAAAATGCATTATCAGCTTATATTTTTTCCACGTTTTTATGGTGTGTTTTTGACTGAAGTTTTATTTTAATTTGAACTTAAATTTGATAAGCTGCTCTCATCATATCGTACGGCTATACCAGAACTCAAATTGCAATGACTTGAAGAATCTTTCTAAAGTTTGGAATTCAGCTTTGTAGCATTTCTAGAAGCGTTCAAAAACGTTGACCCAGAGATTCGGAGTTAGTAGATACATGAGTTCGTTGATCGAAAGCTACTGAAAAATACTTATAACTATCTCTATATAGCAATGAGAGTTGGGAAAATCATTATAGCTCTATACTAATGTAAAAAAAAAGTGATTTGGGGCTAATCGCCTCGTGTTGGGTTGTCTGTACATAATACATAGCAATTCCAGCGTGCTTACTCTATGAAATTTCTTAAAATTCTATAAAGTACTACCCACTCGACATGTAATATTTCGTAAACCTTTCAGAAATCTTTCATTGCCAATTCAAAAATCTTTCGGCAATGTGAGAATGTCCGCATGTTGGTTTAATTTGAAACAATTCTGAAACGTTACAGTAACCTTGTAAGATTAAGAAAAAAAAAGATTGTTGCGTCATCGAACACAGACGTTTTTCGTTTTTTTATCTGTGTCACTTGCGCTGTTATTTTAGTCCCGATGACTTTGAATTATTGTATCATTTTACCCGCGTCATCACTTGCTTTGAAACTCAATATGCAGTTATTGTTTGTGACTTTTTTTAATTTATGACAAAGATTACACAGAACTATACTTCACATTGCATCAAACAGAGAACTAGCCTGGCAACATTCACATTGTTTTTTACTAATCATATACATATATACATTTAATATCGTATATATAAAATGCAGATAGCAAAAAAGTAATATCGTATCATAAAATATCATTTAGATTTCATTGAAAAAATTCAGTAAACATTATGTATGGAACCTTTCAGAAACATTTCAGAACGGTAACATGTGAAAGATTCCGTTTACAACGTGTCAGTACGATACTATCTGTAAGGTTCGTGAAACGTTCAGTCTGAAAACTTTCAGAAAAACTTCAAATGATTTCATATGAAATATTACATCTGAAAAATATAGAACAGATTACTGTAACGTTCCGTTAGCAATACTTCAAATGTGACATTTCTGCTACATTACGTACTAATTCTGAAACTTTCTGAAAAGTTACATGCCAATTACATTCAATTTCATTTGAATTAGGGATGCTCTCAAAAAAACGCCAACTGTGGCTTTGGAGGTACTCTTTCATTGCGTTTAGATTGACCTCTTAGGTAAGCAGTTGACAGGTTTGACAAATGTTTGCTGGACTGGAAGTAGAATAGAATATTAAACTATGCTATTCGGATAATGTTATTTACGAGGAATTACAAGACTTGCATTCTGAATGGCTCGTAGGGAATTCCAGTGAAAAGAAGCCGCCTTAGTTTCATCACGGATGGCTGCAAGCTAAGTAGGCAAATATGTTATGGTCTTCACTCTATAGAGCTGAAGTTATTAATTGCTACGAGCTTTTTTATCTTTTCATCAAAGCTAGTGATTTTCACACCTTTCTACGCCGATGTCGACAAACTAAACATAGCAAAACTATGTCCAGTCTTGAACAAACAATAAATTTTAAAATAAATAATTTTTTTAAATAAATTTTTCTTCCTTTTACATTTTTATTTTTCAAATTAATTAACCTTAATTAAAAGAAAAGTAAAAAATATTTTATATATTGTAGTGTCAATATAGCTTAAGCCACACAATATCTATTAAGGAAAAAATAGTGCTTGTTGCGAAAACCGATGCAGCGAATCAATTTAACTACAGGTTATTTATTTTGTATTTGTTTTAATCAGGGTTTAGCAAAGCGTGGACAATTTTTTTCTATTAATTTTTTTTTTTAGCAAAGGCATAAAAATTGCGAAAGTATAAAATAACACCCGCAAGCCAAAGTTATCAGCTCAAATTAAAAGAAAGAAAAAAAAACTCTACGACGGCTGTGGTTGAGGTTGTGATTTCTGTTGTTGTAGCTGTTGCTGCTGTGCCAAGCGACAAACCAAACGGCTGTTGTTGTTGTTGTAATTGCTTTCGTTGTTGTTGCTGCTGCTGTTATTGCAAGTAACTACAACAAAACTGTCGTGCTAACAATTGTTTAGTTTAGTTAAGTAGTGCTGTTGCACTAAATCTTGTTGTCTGCTGTTGTTGTTGTTGTTTTTGTGCTGGTAGTGTTTGCGCGTGCAAAGTTTGTGTTCATTGTTTTTGTTTTGTCGTTTTCCGCATTCCCTTTGTTTTCATGTTTCACCTCCCTCTGGTGGATTTTATTACATTTTCAACTGATCAGTGCAATTCAGTGCAGAATATGTTGAAATCTTACAAACTTAAGTTTTAATGGAGCGTGTTCAAAGTGATTTTTTTTTTTGGCATAATGCAAAGAATTTTTATGAGCAGCAATTGACTTTAAGCTGACTAGATAAAAAAAAATGTTAGACCTTAGCTACAAGGTTCTAAAGTATCCATCACGTAGCAGAAATTACTTGCATTTATTTGGAAATAGAGCAAAACTTGTGTATTTTATGTAAACGTATCAACTTAGTGTTTCGCTTGGCAGAAATTTAAAATTCTGTAATTTAACACAATTTAATGCAATTTATTAATATTAAAAATTGAATTTACCAACATAGTGCACTGTCTTAGTTCTAAATGCCACATACATACATAGCTACCCATGCGACGTAAGCCACCTATCACCATTCGTTAGTGTAGGCGGAAATTGGCATTTATATATACTACGCGAGTGTACGTACAAACCAGTAAAGTGCATAAATCCGTTATATGCAAAATTACTGTTATTACAATTAACAGCCCATAAATCTTGGTAACAATAACTGAAATCAGTTAGAATTATGCGCAACCATCAAATGCAAAATGACAGCTAATGGTGTGTGGGCAACTTTAATATGTCAATGAGATAATTAGCGGTTATTAGAAGTGAGTTATGATAAGCGATTGTTTTAGCTAATGACAGCTTAAAGTAATTGGGTGCACAAACTTGTAAGCGCTTGTTCATAGAAATTTGCAAATAAAACTGATTTTTTGAGGCAACTTTATGGAAACTAAAGTCGAATTCAGCACTTTAAAATGCAAAATAATACAATGATTTCATAAGCAAGAAACTTTTTGAATAACAAAAAGAAAAAAATCGAGTATACTGTGCAGCGTTTATCATAAATGATGTTTTTCTTTATCACAGCGATGTGCAAAACATGAAAAATGAGCCAATTGTGGCTCTTAACAACATACACGTCATTTTTTTCAACAAACTGAAGCACTCTGCCCAGCCACGCACATTTTTATTGTTGTGTTTTATTTTTATACGTGGAATATTCATATAGAATTTACATTGGGATTTGCATTGTTGTTGCATAATTCAGAAAAAAAAGGAAGCGAGCAAGAAAGCAAACAACAATGCGCACATTGAAGGCAGCTTCTTTCGTTTCGTTTGATCAGTGTACTCTTGTTCCTGCACTCATGTTGTTCGTGTTTGATTCTTGGATTTGACTTTCAGTTTCTCGGTGAATTTTTTGCTATCGAGATTAATTGGTTTTGTTCTGTTGTTATAATTATTGCTTTTGTTGTAAGTGGCTCTCGCTTCCAATACTTTGCCCATCTATGTTTTATCAAACATATGGCAGTAATCGAATGGTGTCGAGTAAAAGTAAAAACTTCTCAAAAACAAATATTTTAAAAACCAAAATGCCCACGAAAAGTGGACAGCCAGCAGTTACTTACAATTGTCATTTCTGTCAATTACTAGCATTTCTTTAGTCCTCAAAATCAAAGTTATCGTTTTACATTTTTCAATGTAAAATGCAAGTGAAAAGAATTTTTTGAAAAAAAAAAAAATAATTTCTCAAGAATCGAAACAACTAATTTTCAAATAACTTTTACCGTTTTTAGACTTATTTGTGATAAAATTATTAAAATCTAAACTTAATTTTTTAAAATAACTTGAATTTTTGTTTTTTTTTTACTGTGAAACACTTATTCATTCTGGCACAATTTAAATCTAGTCCAGACCATTAAAAAAGTTGAAAAAATGCATACTTCTGGGTAGGCATAACTTAAAGATTAGGTGTATCAACAAGAGCTGTAAGATTTGTTTTATTTAATAAAACGTACAATGGTTTTGATGTCATCGGAATTATATATGATCACAATATGGCTTTTCATCTAAGCGCGCAAAACCCTCGCAAACTGTGCACTTCTGCGCTCTCGCAAATGAACTGCCAAAAATCGTATGGAAAATTTTTTGAACAAACTAGAAAAGTTTGCGCAACAATTTGGTAGCGCAAACTTACGCTGCTAATTGTGCAATTGTTGTCCCTCTCTTTTTCCAAACGATTCTCTCAGCGAAAATATATTGCTTACACATTTTGTATTTGTCACTCTCTTTTCCCATACGATTCTCTCACAAAAATAGCACATGCTCATCAACTGCCACAAATTGCACAAAATATTCGAAGGGGCGTTCGTGAAACACATCGCTCAAAATTGCCTATTTGCACAATTAGGAAACTTGCGCGTTTAGATGAATACCACTAATATCTGTCAATAGTCGCCTCGGCTTTGCTTGTAGACCTTCATCCGTTCCGTTGAAATTTTCGATCCATATTTCGCATAATTGGGGCTCTATTTCGGCGATGGTGGCTTCAGTGTTCGCTTTGATTATTCGAATTGTTTGCGGATGGCTAGCGTAGATCTTACTCTTCACATAACCACAAAAAAGAAGTCTAACTGCGTTAAACGGCAAAATCTTGGTAGACAATTGCTGTCTCCAAAACGCGAAAACACGCGGCTTCGGAACTTGTATGGCATGTAACACCATATTGTTGAAAGTATACCTCTTCCGTGTCTATATACTCCATCTCCGGGCACAAACAATATTTTATTTTTTGCGCACTCCATTGACTGTAACGGCTCTTTCGTCGTCGCTTTCGAAAAGTACTGCCAACAATCCACACCAAACAGTCACTCTTTGTAAGTGCATTGGACTCTGCTGAATTACTCGCATTTTTTCGTATCCATAAATGCGGAAATTTCGTTTATTAACGTTACTGCCAACCTGAATATGTCAGAAAACACGATTTTTTTTTTTGCAAAAATCACCGTCATCAGTCATATTTTCCAAGACCCAATCAGATAACGTACGGCGCTGCAAGTGGTCCGCTGACTGCAGGTTTTGAGTTTATTGGACCTTGTGCGCATGCAGAGCCAATTCTTTCGTCAATATTCGCTTCAGTGTAAACGTGGAAAGGTTGAGTTCTTGAGCATGATGATTAATTGAGGTGTTTGGGTCGTTTTCGACGATTTCCTTCACTGGGACGATGTTTTCGATCGAGCGTCCGTTGTGAAGTCGTTTCGGTGTCTTCACATCTTTTTCCAACTTTACGCATCGTAACTGTGATGAATGCAAGTTTTCGTAATAAAATTAATTGATTTCTATATCTTCTTTCACTGTGTAGCGTTTTATGGTAAATTTCCCGAGCTTATAGATGACAAATGTCAAGATTTAACAACTATCATGCGACCAGCTTTCAAATAATATGCCTTTCCAACCCTACACCTCTTGTTGGTACAACCGTACAAACGCTTTAAGATCAAACTTCATATTTTCTAATGAAATTCTTATTTTAGAAAACGTGGCAGTAATAAAATTTTTATTGATAGAGAATCATAAAAGAATTATAACGCAAAAATCTAAAAGTAGATCGAAAAAATAAGGAAGAATTATCCCTATGTGTCTTTAATCCCTACGTTTAGGTAGCTACTGAAAGAAATAACTAATGTCATGTGACAGCAACAGTTATTTAAAACTAATGTAAATTGGCTAAGAAAATTCATTGAAAAACATAAAAAAAAAAATTCCCATAAAGAATGGGTTATTAAAAATTGCAACCATCAATGAAGGAAAAACTTTTTCTTTCTTGTCGCCACTACTTTTTAAGTTTTCGCCGCCAACGATTCGCTAGTCATGATTTTCAATTTTCATTAGAAAATGTTGTAAGAAAAGACGACAAAAATGATGAACATGAGATCAAAGACAACATGAGTTTAAGCGCATCTTTACCCAGTTCCAAAGTTGGTATGTCGGTTGCTGGTTGCAACTAAACGGAACAACAAGTGAATGAAAATTGTTGATGAGAAACAAAGTTTTATGTAAAATTGAAAGCAGTGAAAACGACATGAATGAACGACTTGTCAAGCCATTAAAGGGGCATGAGGTAAGTGGAAACGGCATTGTCACTCGTTTGACAAGGCGTAGTTAATTGATTTAAAATTAAACTAAATTACGTTCACAAACGTCACCACATGTGACATTAATGCGACTCAACAACAAGTGATTTTCCCTGCTTGTACGCATTTATGGTGATTTCGCAAAGATTAAATGGTACTTTCTTGTCTTGTTTTTATCAATAAAAGGTAACATATATTGCTTTTCATAATCATGATATGAAGCCAGCTTTTTTAATTTCCCTTACTGTAGTAATTTTATGAAAAGTAAATTATTTGATATTAAATTTTACGACTGTTTGTACAAATCGCAACCGATAAGAAATTGCGCTATTTGCATTAGATTATATTTTATATGAAAATGAATTGCTTAATTAATTTATAATGTAATTTATGCTGTTTAAATGAGATTTTTTTTTATTTTTCATTTTGTGCAACTTGCCAAGTCTTGCAAATCAGGTTGGCTTATGAAAAATTTATTTGCAACAATTACAAGTTTTCAATAGTTGGTTACCTTTATTGAGCCAAAGCCGGTTACATAAAAATAGAATCAGTCAAGCGTTAGATAAAAGAAATAACATAAGTGGAGTTGCAAGTATCAAATTAATTATTACAAATAGTCTATTTCTTTAACATTTTAATAATATTTGCACATATCACACTTTGCTGGAAACAAATGTTATGGTGTAATTAGAAGTAGCTTGGAGAATTTTAAATACTTCCTTCAGAGCCGGACGTAGGCATTGTGGATTAGTATTAAAGTTTGAATAAAGTATGTTAGCCAGAGGTTTATACATCACTGCTTTCTCCAGAAACTAGCATTTTTTTTGCAATTAATTGAAGAAAACTATCAATCTCTATATATATAATCTTAAAAATATATTTATCACAACTCCACGAATAAGTGATTAGAAAATTAAGTTTTGGATTTTATTTGACTTAAAAAAATTCAACTAGTGGACATCGCACCTTCTTCGGAACATAAAAATGTAAAGCTATCATGTCTTGAGAAATATTCCGTAGAATGAAATTAATGACTGTACAAAGTGGCAGACACCATTGGGACGAAAGTTTATTATGAATGGGCAAGTGGGTGTAGTAAATCGTCATTATATCAATAGGCAAAATAGTTCCTTACCTTTTTAATTTTTTTTTTTTTTGGTTGAAAGGTTGTAAAGAGGGGTAGTGCCACGCCTCAAATAGACGTGACGATACCACGGCTAAGCTAATGGATCGAGTTTGATTAAATTTGGTATGGAAATAGATTGAGCCCTAAGAAGGCGTTCACTATTCTTTTAGTGGGCGTGGCATCGCCTCTCAAGAGAAAAAAACAGTGATGAAAATAGGTACAGAGATAGATTTAACACTTAGGAAAGATATTTGTTTTTAAATGGGCGGTGCCACGCCCCTAACCTAAAAATATGTTATTACAGCTTAACTAAGATTTTGATGAAATTTAGTATGAAGATAGATGGTACCCTAAATAAGGGATAGACGAACATGATACCATAATTTTTATTTTTGGGAGCGATGACAACAAATGGGTCTTTTCTATGACAGTTTAATATTATTAATATATATAATAAATTTTACGTTTATAAAAAGAAATTTCAGTTGGTTATTATTATGGGACTACTACACAAATTCCGCAGGACAAGGAAAGTGTTGTCATGTTACATGGCTAACACAAGATAAAACCAAGGATAAACTTGCTTTATAACAAGGCAAATCGTCACTGTCTCTTCGGCAGACACGCAGATAAATTAGGTATACAGTATTTTGACTTCTGTAGAAGGGGCTTCCCACCCACTTTCCGGAATCCGTTTTCTGGAATGGACATTTTCCAAAACGACCAAAAACCCGAATTTTTTTTTCCGGAATCGGTTTTCCGGAATATACATTTTCCGGAATACCTTTTCCAAAATCGGTATTCCGGAATGTACATTTTCCGTAATGATAACACAGGCCGACAAAATTTAACCAACATTCAGACCCAGAAACCAGACTATATATTTCCGAAGGTTTTTGATGCGCTGATTCCGAATCTGGTCGCAGAATTGCTCCATCACGTCAGGTTTTCGAGATATCCTAACCTAAAAGTGCAAAAAACATTGTTTTTGCCCATTTTTGAGGTTATGTAGCACCGTGAATTTTCTTTTTTTCAAAAAACTATATGTGTGATGTTAAAGAGCTGTTCTTCTTCTTTCCAATGTCGTTGAGTTTTCTGAAATATCTTTCTTTATCGTCCAGCTATCGCATTTTGAAATTTTCAAATTTTTTGACACACAAATGTTCCTAATGAGCTTGCAGGTACAGGCAAAATCACAAATATGAAAATTTCAAAATGCGATAGATCGGCAAAAAAGAAAGATATTTCAGAAAACTCAACGACATTGGAAAGAAGAAGAACAGCTCTTTAAGATCACACATATAGCTTTTTGAAAAAAAGAAAATTCACGGTGCTACATAACCTCAAAAATGGGCAAAAACAATGTTTTTTGCACTTTTAGGTTAGGATATCTCGAAAACCTGACGTGATGGAGCAATTCTGCGACCAGATTCGGAATCAGCGCATCGAAAACCTACGGAAATATATAGTCCGGTTCCTGGGTATAATTTTTGTCGGCCTGTGTAATTATTCGTTTACATAAAATCCACAACTCATGTTGCTATAGTAACGCTATCTGTTTATTACTTTCCTATTTCTATTTAATTTAGTCTTGGGAAAAACGTGAAGGCGGCCCCAAAAAAGAAATGGTTGGACTTCCAACGTAGAATCAGATCACTCGTTCAAAACTAAGCGGAATATGCATATCGCGGGGATAACCTACGATTTCTGCGCTTAATCGCACACAACATAGTTCTGTAAAAATTTCAAGTTTTGTGTACAATGATTTATGCAAACAAATTTATACAAATTTCATACAAATACAAAATATTTTACTCATGACGCATAAGTTAGTAATTATTATTTACGGAAAACAGTCGTTACGGAAAAAGTACATTCCGGAAAAAAAAATTTCGGGTTTTTGTTCGTTCCGGAAAATGTCCATTCCGGAAAAAGGATTCCGGAAAGTATACGGTAATCACTGTAGGAATGTAGAGGAGGAGGAGGAAAACATTATACATTTTCTTTGCAGCGACCCGCACTTGCGAGAAAACGCTACAAAGCACCTGGTTCGTTTTTATTTGATGACCTGAATAACTTCAGACGTGTTAGTATAGATCAGCTATTTAGTTTTATTACAAAATCGGGTTGGTTCAATAAGAGGGTATAGTCAACTACATACGACAATCATACCACAATAAACGAAAATTAGATCTAAGTGACTCGATTCGTAACTGACTGCCACTCCTACCTAGCCTAGCCTATTACGTTGCATTTTTGTCATTTATTTACGAAGAAATCATAAAAATGGAAAACGAACAAGATTCGAAAATTCGACAGCTTGAAGGTTATGAAAGTCTGAAGAGTAAAGTATGGTAATTTTATTGGTATTAAAAAATTCTCTGAAATGTTATGACATTTAATCAGGTAGAATGATACTGAACTGTCTAGTATTCTCACTATAATGGTTGAATTCCAACCCCTCCAATCAAAGAATTAACTGAAATCACATTTCTAGAATGCTTTTCAAAGGAATATTATGAAACTTTGTATGAAAATAATAATAATAATGCCATTGTAATACTTGAACTAAGAAGTTTTGACCCTACCTTTGCAGCTATTGGATAGAGGAATGTAGCGAAAATGTTTTTACGATTTTGCTTTTTATTTTGGGGTCTTTGTACGAATTATGCTGTGCAAATCTTTTCTTTTGCATTTGGGTAGCTATTTAGATTTACTAAGGCTCAATTTTTTTCGGTGATTTTTTTTTATTTTTGCTATAATGTCTTGAGAGACTTTCAGTACACCCCATCCTTTAGCAAACAAAATCGTAAATCAAATATATAAGGTGCTATTGGATTGGATTGGATAGACTCTAACGCCAGCTAAAGTAAATCAATTTTTATAACAATGAAACAAAAAAATTAAATTGCATTCTCTTTTAAACTGTGCCACTGGTTCTTCCTACGACTGAAGTGATAAATATCTTTGCCAACAATTTTTTGCATATCAAATAACTTAAAATTAACATAAATGAAATATTGATTAAGACACTTATGGTGACAGCTTATGACAATAGCAGTAATAACAAATAATGTTTTTATGTGCAGTTAAGTGTAAAAGTTTCCCACGCTGCTTATTCCCTTTTATTTATGTACCATATGTACAATGCAACAGACAAGCAAACAAATTAAAATTGCAGCAAAGTTAAATTGAGCCTACGCATGCGCAACGCACATCAATCAGAACTTTGCATAGTAAACTAAAATTTATTTTACAAGCTGTATTGATTTGTTTATTTTCTATTTTATTTTTTCAATAAAAAACTGGATTTATTAAAATATTTGGATTATTTTGTCATGTGTTTTCTATTTTTTCGTATAACCACAAACAAGACGATGTTGGCGCACATGTTGCTGCCATGTTGTTGACATTAAGAGTTGGTAATAAATAATGCAGTAATTTTACTGGCGGGCGCAACTTTGTGGTTTGTATGCTAAGGTCAGCAAAATGACTGTCATACGAATAAAAAAAATTGTGCAAGTTTTCTGTATAATGCCAAGTAAGGATGTACGCTCTTAGGCATAAAATGCATAAACTCAAAATTTTAAGTTCAAATGAAAAAGAAAAAAAAATCATTAAAAATGGTCTAGATTTAGACATAAGGCATTTGCGTTTCCCATTCTTTTGAATTGAATTGAATTGAATTGTTTATTGAGACTTTTATATCGAGTATACAAATAATAAATTTACAACATTTTTTTGATTTTACATTTTGCGGCTGTAATGTATGGCCTGCTCTTGCACTATTAATACCAATTAAGTAAATCGAATGTCACATTGACTAGAGTTTCTTTTAAAATAATAGATTGCTCTTGCTCACGGAGCATTATGTTTGTTACATTTAACGACATGCTGAGTATAAAATACTTAAAAAAATTAAACTTAAACATAAACAAACCTTAAGACAGAATAGAGTAATTCAGATAAATTATTAATCGAATAAACCAAATGTAATTATTTGAAAGTAAAAATAGCTATGTACACGAGGAGAGATAAAACGAGAAGACTTGCAACCACGAGGCAAAACAGTACCATAAAATGCTGCTTCATTTCGCAGCCGCCGACGGTCCCCCGTCGTACCTCTCCCCCCGTTTACAACTAAGTATGTAAAATAAAAATAAGAATTATGTTAAGATAAGAAAACAAAAAATTCAGTTAAAAAGAAGTTAAATTTGATGACAAAGGTAAGTTTTTCCTACCCCAACCTCCCTCTCAGATTAGTAACAAGGCAGTTTGAGAAGGAAGCGGATGAGATAATTAAAAACAAAGCTTTGACATTAATTTAATTATAGTTTAAAACATAAAGAATATAATATAAAAAGGATAAGTTTTGCTCTCCAATACAAAATGAGTTGTAATTACCAACCCTTCAACACTCAGTGAATCAAAAAATAAAAATCAGAGTTTAACCACGGTTATGCCCGGGGATGGCTTTAGAATAGTAGGGGATGGGAGGTCCACCGGGAATTAACTCAAAATCTTCATTAAGTACTCCTACCGGAGAATGGTACGCTGTATTGGCCCAAGAATCATTGATTTGCGAGGTGAAAATTTCTTTGATGATTTCATTATCAGAATCATTTAGACTTGTGATGAATTTTTTCATTAAGTGAACTGCATACTTCATAATTGGAGTAACATTAGCATCACCATAAACCGATTCATTTGAGTATCTTTTTGCTCGTGATTCGAAGTTTTTATTAATGCACAGTCTAAGTATTCTCCTCTCCAAACGCTCCATTTCAGACGCTACCACGGGTGAGATAGTGAACCATGAAGGGAAAGCATATAGTAATATTGGCCTGATGAGTGTTTTGTACAGCAAGAGTTTAGTCTTTTTCATCATTTCCTTGTTGCATAACAATGAAGTAAGAATATTAGTAATTTTCCTGGCTTTTTCAATAGTGAACCTGCCGTGTTGATTAAATTTAAAAAGACAATTAAAGTTGACTCCCAAGTATTTAATACTTTTCTTAAAGGGTATTTCCGCCCCGTCGATGACTAATTTAAGATTGCGGCTTTCTCTCACCACCCCTTCTTTCCCTTTGCCACTCGCGTTTCTTTCATTCTTTTGATAGTATTTTTCAACTGATTTTTCTTAGGGTATATTATGAAAAAGTTTGACCAATTCTGAAAAACTGAAATTTAATTTGTTTTTTTTGAACACATCTAAAATATTTTGACATACAATTTAAAAAAATATATTTTTATAAACAAACAATTTCTTATTAAATTATTATTACTTTTTTTTCAGACCCTCCAGTCGTGCCCCATCGGCTGCACTAACGAATCCGATACCCTCAGTGCCAAAACCGACAGTTTACAAACAACACCTGATAGCACATTACACAAATCTACAACCAATTCTGTGCACAATTCAAACTCCTCCAATTATCGTAGAAACAACGAACACAATACCAATAGTGCTATCAGTGACACCTCATCGACATCGTTTCATCAACGTTTCGATTTTTCACAATTGAAAGCGCGTCTGCCCGAACTCAATTGTCTTCATAATTTACAGCGTTACTGGCAAACAGAAGGCGTTGGCGTTTCAAGTGGCAACCCAACTGATAAACCAAGCTGCGTTGGTGGCAGGGATGAAGGTGGCTCTTACTATGCCAATAACATTTTAGGTTATACCTTCGGCTACAATTTCGCCAAAGATCAAAATAAGGCGGACACGTCCAAGGAGACGCCTTTGCAGAAGTTTTATCGACATCAGCAACAAAAAAAGATGCCAGCATTTAGGGGGCGTCGCGGATGGTGTGGATGTTTTCAGGCAAGTTGTTGAAATTATTTTTTAACTCACATACATATGACGCTTTGATCAACAGAGCGTATGAGGTACATTTCACAGACCTAAGTCAGTGAATTGGAAAATCATTTTTATGTTTTTTTTTTTTTGCTGGTCTACAGTGTTGGCTAATTTGCGCTAATTTTGTTGGTTTATAATGAAATTAACATGCATATCTGTGCATCGAAAGAGTTTGTTTTCGACTTCCTATTTGTTTTCATTTTCTTTTACAATTTTATTTTTTTTTTGCAAATTTCATGCATGTGAATATTTTAAAGTTTTACATGAAGTAATGAAGAAATTTTTATTTTAATTTGTATCATTAAGTGAATGATGTAAAAACAATAACATTATGCCCAAGTGTGACTTTGACATTTTAGATTTTGAATTTTTATCATAAAAAATAGTTAAAAAAGTTGTATGTATTGTGTATCGAAAAACCTTGTTGTATCGGAAAGCAACGAAAAACCCGATTACAATCGAATAGTATCTAAAAATATCGAAAAAGCTAACGAAATTCGGAAAGTTTTGAAAAACCTCGAAAAACTAAATAAATATTGTTCAAATTTAAGGTATCTTTTTAAATTTTATATAAAAGACATAAATTGTGTGACATATTGGTTTCGGTTAATAATGAAGAAAAATCTCATTCAAGTGACTTCCTCTGCTCGCCATACTGTCAATCCTTTACCAACATTTTGAATAACCTTTTTCGCAGAATAATAGTTCAATTAGTGATATTTGCTCGATGATGTTGTATTGGAGGTGTTGAACAGTTTGAGGATTATTCGCCTAAACTTTACTCTTTAAGAAACCCCATAAGAAGAAATGCAATGGTGTTAAATCGTATGATGTTGGTGGCCAATTCACGTCTGTCACTTGAGAAATTATTCTATAATTAAACTTTTCTTTCAAAAGATCGATTGATTCCGTTGCTATGTGGCATGTTGCACCGTCTTGTTGAAACCGCATATTCTTCACATCACTACCTTTCAATTGACTCCACAAAATATTGAACACAGTTGTAGGTTTGAGGTTTAATTGCAGTGGATGATGGCGAAGTGATGCCCTTGATTCTTCAGCAACACTTGTGCTAACAGCTGAAATATTTTCACTTGAACGAACACTACGATGATAAATTCTACTTCTCTGATCTTGAACTGAACCAAATTCTTCAAATTTATCAATGATAAGTTTAAGAGCACGGTTTGTCGCAGCATTTTCTCTGCCGTATATTGAACGAGACTATCTACCAACTTCTGAATAACTTTCATCATATTTAAAATAAATTTTAATAATGAAAAAATATTGTTCACTCGTCTAGCGATTCATTTTAACTAACCGGAATGTATTTACTTCATAACTGAAAAAGCATCGGTGCAATCTAGTACCTGTAAAAAAAAAATGGCGACAAATTTAAAAAAATACTTCAAATTTGAACACCCTTTAGTAACGAATAGTAACGACAAAACTGAGGAAGATAAAAAGGGTCAAGGAAGTTAAAAAATATCTAATAGTATCGAAAAATAACGAGAAACCCGAACATTTTTTTATAGTAATTCCAGAGATTTTGAGAAAAGTTCCAGCGAGTCGTTGCTGAAAGGAAAAATGAACTAAAGGCTGATCCAACACGAAATCCCGTTTCCAACTGGGTTGTTTTGACAGCTGTCATGTGTCAAATAGCTTGTCGATATGACGTTTGTGTTCAGTATTCAATACGACTCAATCATGAATAAACTCGTGTTATTCAAGAAATACCGGCCCTCGAAACTCGAAAGAGTTATCGAAAATTGGACCCACAAAATGGACCATTTAAGAACTAGTCGTGGGCAACATTTGAACGAAATAATTTTTAAACATTCAGGTGTAGGAACTGAACTATTCTCCCAAATAAAGATTTGCATCAAAATATTGATTTTTAAGGTTTTTTTTTAGAAAACAAAGTAGGAAGTTCTTATTGGATCACCCTTTATTTCACAAACGTCTCCTTACTGGTAATGCGAAAGAATTATGGCCAAAACTCAGGTAAAGCTCCGTTAACCTTAGGGTGGCAAAGCCAAGCTTGTCGTCCAGAAAATTATGCTATGTGTGTGGTGTAATTGGATAGGAATTGCTCACTATGAGCTGCTGCCGCCCATAAAAATCATTAAACTATTGATGGATATAAAACGTCTGGAGACCTGTTAACTGGCACCACTTAAAATCGCCACTGGGCTTCTCTCATTTCTAAAATGAGCGCTTTCCACCAATATGAGTTAGTCAAGTGCAAGTTCAAACAATTAAGTAGGTTATTTTTCTAAAAATCGAAAATCGCACTTTGCCATAAAAATTTAGTCAGAAAAGAGATACTGAATATCGACTTACATTCATTATTTCCGAATTTTTAAAACTAAATGCAAATAAATTAAGCATTTTGACCTTTAAGTTTGTCAATACAAAATTTATTCAATTTAATCACAATTACCGCATCAAATAGAAATCGAAAGTTGTTGCTTAAATTGCCTAAATCACCTTCTCTTTGTTTGCATCCCCAAAATACGAAATACGAAACTCTGTTTCTGTTAACACATAAACCAAGTCTTTAAAGCCTACAAAAGATGTTTAACGCCATACACTTTCACACACAATCCAACTTGACGTTATAATTTGCGCAAGCAAGGAAAGTTGCAATTTGTGGTGCGCACTTGCACTTTTTATTTATGTTGTTGTTATTTCTGTTGATAGTGCTGCTGCTGCTGCTGCTGTGTCTATTGCTGTTGTAATTGTAATTGTTGAACTTGCCAAATCCCATTACTTATTTTACCTCTGCTGCTATTGTTGCCCAAGCCCCCAAAAGTGAAGATCTCTTAACAATGGGCGTAAAGTGGTTATTTTTGTTTCTTCATCTCTTTGATGTTTCCATTTATTGGTTACTTTCTATGCCGTTGATTTGTGAAAAAGCACAAAAAATGGACAGCTAATTTGTTGCTTATCGATTTATAATTACAACATGACATTTGTGCAATTGTTGCTTGCGAATTTCATGTCGGTCATGCAGTGTAAAATTGCATTGCATTATTTGTTATGTATTGTTGAGTGATTGAAAAGTGTGTGATTCGGAATGAATTAACTAAAGCACAAACTTTAAGCCACTCTTTGAGCATAGGGATATTCACATTTCGTTAACGAATAAATAAATATAAACTTAAAATGAGTCATTTACCTGAACTGTTGTACTCTTTTCTTTAATTGATCTTGTGTCAATCTTGATTCAGGGAAAATTGTGCAATTGGTTTAATGAATAAAATTTGATGAAAACGGTTGACTTGGTGCCTGGAAGTGAAAAAAATCGAAAAATGTAATTAGCACAAAATTGTTGAAAAATATAAGACAGTAAAAAATCAATTTTTTGCACGTCTCAAAAAAATGTTCTCTTATCAAAAATTTTTGTATACTTTCAAAGCTGTTAAACTTTTTAAAGGTATACATAATACACATCCTTCAACAACAGGAATCGGTGCAAAGGCTTTCAATAAATACTGTTTTTTTATGAAAATTCTCTCCGAGTTTTGAAGGTTTTAGAAGATCAGCTTCACAACTACATCCTAGCGATATTCCACTCTAAAAATATTCTCTTTTAGTACAGTCATTTGGTAATAAAATAAGAGGTTACCTGGAAAGTTTTCCAGTAGTTTTGAAAATAAGTAATTTTATAGATTTCGATGTGCTCTTTCCGAATTTTAACTTTGCCACCTCGCATTCTTGCCGCTCGCGCCGCCATATTGGAAAAATGGCGCCTAAAAGCAGCTTTTTGACAATATCTCCTTTCTGAATGATTTTACGATAAAAGCACATTGCCTACAATTTATTTTCTATCCTTTTTTTTCGTAAAATCAATAGCTTTGGCGTACGAGTGCCGCAAAGTGTACTTCCACACGCGTTTTGGCCAAAACACTTATTCCTCACAACCTTGAGGTAGAGTAAGCGGTGCGTTTTTTATCGTGGTGTCCCCAGTAGGCCTAATCCATATGCAATTTACTATTCCAAAGTTGAGCGCATTCTCCTTCGCTTCGCTGTTCTTGATGAACCAGGTGTTGTGTGTTCATTGTCTTTAATGCCGATTGAAACGTCACAGACCGAAATTACTTCCATATCATCCGCGATGGGAGCATCAGTTTCATCGGAAGATGTGAAATAAATTTGAGTCTGTGAAGTTTCAATCGGTACTAAAGACATTGTAATTCAGTCTTTATAAGTACAAGTAACAAAATTGGTATTAAACTTTGTTGGACAAAATAAAATGCAAAATCTAAATTTTATATCTAAATTATTTTAAAAAAATATATGTGTCACCGGCCAAACTAGTTTTTAGGACAAACTAGTTTATTCTAGGCCAAACTAGTTAACTTAAAAGCCTAAAAGTATGAAAAATTTTTAATTTTAATGCAAAAGCACTGTGAATAGCGAAGTCAGTGTTGCACATATTATGGATTGAACCGAAGCCGAAGGCCGCCGCCATGCCGAAATTGGACATATTAGAGGATGTAAATCCTGAGCCTCGGCTCAAGGCTGCCCAATTACCCCCACTTAAAACTTGCCAAGTATATAGTGAAATTGACACTAACCACAGTGCTTTTGCATTAAAATGTCATTGCACATCTTTAGGCATAAGCTAACTAGTTTGGCCTAAAAACTAGTTTGGCCGGTAACATATATACACAATGTGAATAAATATTAAGTATCCCCTCGTTTATTTTTAATTACCTCTACCGAAAGGTGTTTCAAAACCATTTATAAAACTTTTTGGATATGTTTTTTTTTTTACTCTCACTGTATGCTTTCCCAAAAAAATTTTATACCAGAACTGCAACTACATAAATAGAATTTTATAATCCAAAATCGTCCACAAAAGCTCAATAGATTTAAGATCCGGATATTGTGGATGCCATTTTAATTTTTCTATCAAATTTTCTTTAAATTACTGAGTTGCGATCTTGCTCGTGTACTTAGTATCATTGTCCTGCTGGATTATAAAAACCTGCAATTAATTTTTTCAGCATTTACATCTAAGTTATCCTTCACAATTTATCCTACACCGCTTGACGATAAACATCGTCATACCATCATAAAGTCTCCTCCGTGATTAACTGTGTGAGCGACGTTTTTAGATTTCAGCCTTTGCGACGGTTCCCAACATCCTCGCTATCATTCCTTTGAGTTTTTCTGACCAAATAATTCGATTCCAAATGGATTCTGACATGTTAATGCTCTTATTTGCAAAGTCAAGCCGTACTTTTATGTTTGCAGGTCGAAAAAAAGGTTTTTTCTTAGCATAGAAACTCTTTATTCCTTGTGTGTTTAGTGTCTTCGCATTGTTTGTGAAGAAATATCGCTATTCAATGATTCCTTTATTTCTTTTGCTGATTTCAAGGGACGTTTTTTGACCAGGATTATAATTTGTTTGTCAGCATGTGCTGTAGCTTTACGTTTTCTTCCGCACGATTTTTCCCCAATAAAAAAAAATGTTATAGAGGGATGTACTCAAAAAAAAGTTCAAGGTTCAAATCAATTTCAGTGCAATGAGTTTGCACTTTATTTTGTCCGACAATGTAAAAACATGCGTTACTCATACGACATGATTACCTCTGTACTCGGATATCCTCTCGACGGCCTTGGTGAAGTGATTTCATATTTGTTACAATACCACTAGTAAAGCACGGGATCACAAACGATAGAAAATTTTTAAAAAGTTCAGGTCACATTATTTAAAATTGTTATCGCTTTCAGCCTTTTACTTAAGTAGCCTTTTTAGAAGAAAATTTCCTATTGAATATTCTTTTAAACAAAAACTATTGTATGTACTACTCGAAAAATTTCCGAACTCTGACTCATTTAGCGTTCCCCATGGAACCATCAAAAATTCAAAACAGTAATTTCCGGCCAATAGAATATCATATTGTAAAAAAATATATTTCCAAGCTAGTCTTGAATTCCCCTTATAATTTAAGTATTATTGCAAGCATTAGCAGAGCGTGTAATGTGCGCTTTGAAACCAGTTTGTTCCACACACTTAAGTAGACTCTTATAAATGAGTTGCAACTTTTGTTATGCAGAGGCGCCTTCAAAAATGCAAGAGCCTCCAAATAGTGACGAGGCTACCTGGTTTCAAATACGCAAAAAGAATTTTTTATGTACAAATTAAAATTGATAATATAACATTTAATCGCAGTAGGTTGCTTGCATTTACTTCTTTTTTATAACTTTAACGCCTCATGGTCGCTAAGCTTCGCTAGGTCTATTATTTATTTCGTAAATATGAATTGAATTACGTTATTACTGGCACCGTAACGGTTATAAGATTCTGAATGGTCGTTTTTGATAGATTTGAATTTTTGTTGATCAAAAATAACAGATTTTTGTGAATACTGAACTGTTCAATTGAGAAATCTTTCGCAATTTCAGCTCCACTAAATTTGGGGTGCTCTGGACCCCATATTCAAAAGATTATTTGTTTGCCAACTGATGACGCAAGATCATGAAATATCTTATATAAAATAAAATATAAGTTTTTTAGGACTCAAATAATATGGCCTTTAATTTTATAACTTTCTTTATTTATTACATAACACAGGATGACGAACCGCCTGAAATTTGTGTCGTCGAAGGAGCCTTCACCCTGCAGACTTTGACACCCACACAACCGATGCCATCTGTCGATGAGTTGGATACTAAATTTGCCGAGCTGGTCGAAGAACTCGATCTTACGGCTCCCAATAAAGAGGCCATGCTAAGTTTACCGCCACAGAAGAAATGGCAAATTTACTGTTCACGCAAATCACCACTCGACACAATAGATGGTAATCCAGCAGCGAATATTTCATTGCCGCCAACTGCCGATCACTACATCGAACGCCTGAAGGACTTGGCACTACATGTTGCCATCAGTCCTGAGGATTCACCGTGCCATGAATATACAGCCAGAATAGAAGGTCATACATCATTTCTGGATGCCTTGAAGACGGCTTTGCGTACTTCAGCGCATAGTTTTGTTTTACGTTTTGTAGAGCTAGAAGGGTTGCCACTCTTGTTGAATTTGCTGCTGAAGCTAGATATACGAGTGGCGAATAGTTCGTTGCATACTAGTCTCATTGGATGCATCAAGGCGCTAATGAATAACTCGGTAAGTTTCGAAACTAGATGCGAAGTGATTAGACTCTTAAACTTTAAGTAGGCACTTAAACCTATGTAGCCTCCGCAATGTATTTATCATTAACACAATTTTGCTAAAATTCTTTAAATCCCAACAGACTGGACGATCGCATGTCTTGGCTCATCCAACATCTATTGATACGATCGCACGTTCATTAGCTGCCGATAACATCAAAACAAAGGTAGCAGCACTTGAAATTTTGGGTGCTGTTTGCCTTGTGCCAGGTGGACATAAGAAGGTGCTACAAGCCATGTTAGACTTCCAAGATTTCGCTGCAGAGCGAACACGTTTTCAGGTGAGTAGCGAGCGCAACCTGCAGCACATTCAAATATAATGAGTTCTAATCTTTTCATAACAGAGTATAGTGAACGATTTAGATCGCTCTACAGGCGCCTATCGCGATGATGTCAATTTAAAAACTGCCATTATGTCCTTTATTAATGCAGTACTGAACTATGGACCTGGTCAAGAGAATCTCGAGTTTCGTTTACATTTGCGCTATGAATTTTTGATGCTGGGCATCCAACCAGTCATAGACAAGTTAAGAAAACATGAAAACGAAACATTAGATAGACATTTGGTAAGTGCACACTTCGAATTCTAAAAGTCCTAACTAATTGTTTTTGTTGCTTAGGATTTCTTTGAAATGGTGCGTGCCGAGGATGAAAAAGAGTTAGCTCGCAAATTCAATCACGAACATGTGGACACAAAAAGTGCCACGACCATGTTTGATTTGCTGCGCCGCAAATTAAGCCATTCGCCGGCGTATCCTCATTTGTTGTCCTTGCTCGAGCATATGCTGTTATTGCCATGTAGGAATCAGTCACTTATTCGAATAATTTTCTTTTTCTTAAACTAATTTTCTCTTCTTTATTCAGATACTGGTCACTGCACACAGCACTGGCTGATGTTCGATCGTGTAGTTCAGCAAATTGTACTCCAAACCGATGGACGCCCTCGTAGCGATATTGATCCGGATGATCCAAATAAGGAGAAACTTTCTCAAACTTCCTCAGTACAAGATCCTGATGTTGCCCCACTGCAAATCCATGTCAGTGAAATCGTTAAATTGTTGGTAAAGGAGGAAGAGCTGACGCAAGCACGTAAACGTGCTGATGAGCTGGAACGTGAGAACTTTGAAGTGCAGTCACGACTTGCAAAGAAAGAGCAGGAACTCGACTTGCGTATGCAAGAGAAGGAAGATCTGGAAACAAGTTTAGCACGCATGCGCGAGCGACTTGAAAAGGAAAGCGCAAATCATTCGCAAGCAGTGCAACGCGCTCAAACGGCTGAGATGCGCGCAGAAGACTTGCAGCATCGTCTTATGACTGAGCAGCAAGAGCGTACGCGTCTCGAGCGCTTGGTAACGGAAGGCAGTATACCAGATGATCAGAAAGTAGCTGGACTTACAGGATGTAATGGTGCAGTATCACCGCCGCCACCACCACCGCCAATGAAAATGGTGCCACCACCGCCGCCGCCTATGCAATCTGCTCCACCACCGCCACCCCCGTGCCCGGGAGCGCCACCAGCGCCTACATTGGCACCAACGATGGGTACGTCAAAAAAGTTTTAGCAGCTCGCCACTTCCACCAATTCTATGCAAATTACTTTAGAATTACTAAATCACACCTGAAGTTTTAGACTGGAGTTTTAAATTAAACTTTTTTTCTTTTAACAGCACCGCCTGCACCAAAGGCTGAAGTTGCCAAAAAGAATGTTCCCCAACCCACTAACCCGCTGAAGAGCTTTAATTGGTCCAAATTGCCTGATGCCAAAGTTCAAGGTACCGTCTGGAGCGAACTTGATGAATCGAAATGGTACACCAATATGGAGTTAGAAGCAATAGATAAATTGTTCTCTGCTTATCAAAAGAATGGAGTAGCGGTTTGTGAAATAACTCATAAAATACCTTGCGCTTAAGGAAAGTTAATACTAAAATTTCTGTTTTTGTTTCCACAGAACGACGGCTCCATCGAAGATTTACGCCTGATGGGCAAACAGCGTACCAAAATACTATCAGTGATCGATGGAAGACGTGCTCAAAACTGCACAATTCTTTTGAGCAAACTTAAAATGTCCGATGAAGAAATTTCCAAGTAGGTGATCTTAAAGAAAATTCGATTCCGAGCAATTATCTAACTCTAAATTCCTATTTTAGAGCAATTCTTTCCATGGACAGCAACGAGCAACTGGCACTAGATATGGTCGAACAGCTACTGAAGTTTACACCATCGGCGGAAGAGCGTGCATTGTTAGATGAGCACAGTGAGGACATTGAATCGCTGGCGAGAGCAGATCGCTTTTTATATGAAATTTCAAAGTGAGTGCAAGAGTTGTTACAATTTTCTGTTAGATTTTTTACCGTACTGGGTAATTTCGTTACCCTTCCAGCAGAAATAGCAACTAACCTCTTAATCTCTTCGTTTTTTAGAATACCACACTATGAGCAACGTCTTAAGAGTCTGCATTACAAAAAACGATTTATGATCACTATAAACGATCTCATACCAAGAATTACAAGCGTCATGGAAGCTTCTCGAGAAGTTGCACGATCACGGCGTTTACGAAAGCTGCTTGAATTGGTACTGGCATTAGGTAGCTATTATGAAATTTACACAAAAGAATATGCTGTCACTGTGTTTTCCTTTCAGGTAACTATATGAATCGTGGCGCTCGTGGCAATGCCTCTGGCTTCCGTTTAGCATCACTTAATCGTCTCGCTGATACCAAATCAAGCGCAGCAAAGGGCACCACTCTCTTGCATTATCTTGTGCAGGTAATCGATAAGAAGTTCAAGGATCTGCTCAAACTAGAGGATGACATCCCCCATGTGCGTGATGCCTCCAAAGTGTCTTTAGGTGAAATGGACAAAGACATACAAATGCTGCGTACTGGCCTAACAGATGTGGCACGCGAAATAGAATTCCATCGCTCGTCTGGACCTGCACAACAGGGTGATCGTTTTTTGCCTGTAATGCGCGAATTTCATGCACAAGCAACGGTGCGCTTTGCTGAGCTCGAGGATAAATTCCAAGATATGAAGACACGTTTCGATCGCGCTGTGCGCCTCTTCGGCGAAGATGGTTCAGTACTGCAACCTGATGAATTTTTCGGTATTTTTGATACCTTCCTAACTGCGTTTTCTGAGGCACGTCAGGATAATGATAACTTCCGTAAACGTCAAGAGGAGGAAGAAAAACGTGCCAAACAAGAAGCAGAGCTTAAGAAGCGTACAATTGAACGCAAAAACAAAGAGGGTCTTATGTCATCAGTGGCACGTAATTTAGGTTTCAAAACCGTCACTAATGGCACCGAATCGCCTACGAGAAGTGGCAGTGATAATAAGGGTGAATTTGATGACCTGATATCAGCGCTACGTACCGGTGATGTTTTTGGTGAGGATATGGCGAAATTTAAGAGATCGCGCAAGACGCGACTTGGTAATGGTAGCACCTCACCACCAAGGCATGCAAGCGTGCATAGGGAGGAGAGTCGTGAGCGAACTGTAAGAAGGCAATGAGAACATGACGGGGCTTAGTAATTGTTATTATTAGAGAATTTTCAATAAGCTCAATGACCATTTTGAAATGCATTCAATAAGTTGGTAATATATATCAGATAAAATGATGCATCAAGATGTATGAAAGTACGATTCGATTTGGAAGAAAAAATCGAAAAAAAGAGTGGTTGTCGCTTTAATTTTAAAGCTTTTTAAGGCTATTGAACAAAAGAGAAAGAGACAGAATTATAAATTTCACAATTTCTTCTTAAGATGAAAAATGCCGAAATTCAATTTATTCAATGATTTATTATACCTTAATTCATTTTTTAACAAGGCGTATGAGTAACACCTAATTATTTCAACTGTATAATTTTACTTTCGGATGAAATATATAACCTCCGATACTATGTGGAATTTTAAAGTGTATTAATTTTTTAATTTAAATATAATGCCGATTTGATTAATGACCACTCAGGTATTGTGTACTTTAAAGTTTTACTCTTCCAATTCCGTTTCGCAGTTTCGTTACCTCTGTTGATACATCAGATGTCACACTCTGTAAATCGATGCGATTCAAAAGCCAATGGAGTACAATTTATTCAATTACGTCGTATTATTGAGTAGGGCTCAATTGCAGCTATTAAAGCCGCTAGATTAGTCCCATTACTAGGCAAAATTGTAGATGGTACCCAGTGTCAGTGTAGGAAATAATGTTGTAATTTATTAAATTATAAAAAAAAAACGTGCAAGTAGTTTTTGTAAAAAGAACAAAAAATAATTAGTAATAAGGAATGCAAGAAACCAAATTAAGTTAAACTACTAATATACAAATTTAAACTTAAAGCAAAAGAAAAAAACTAATTTTTATCAAATTAAAGCAACTTTTACTATTGAGAAAAACGCACTTTTGTACATTGTTTTTCTTTTTTTATATACCTAACTTAATATTAAAGTATTTCTTAATTTATATATATTTTCAAATACATATATATTAAATAAAATATAATTGTGAATTATATAAAAAAAAATAAAATTAAAATACGTACCTTTATAAATCAACAGTAATTATCATAAAACCCATTTAAAATACATATACCCATTATCATATGCATGTTAAAATGATACCTAATGCAACTATACGATTGTCATTGCAAATCTTAACAAATGCTCATCAGTCACAAATAGAACTATTAGATAAATCATTAAATATTTTCAATGTTGATTTTACTTTAGAGTCAGAATATGTGTAATTTCCAAAAATAAATAGCCATTCTGATTTTTATCGAAATGTTGAAAAAACTGATCTATGTAAACTTCAAGAAACTTTTCTTGAAGTTAAATTTGTTTGCTGTAACTTTATTGAAATCAAAACGAAATATGTCGAACATGTTGTTGGTCACATAGAACGGCGGTTTGTTCAGCATTTCAATATAAATCAGGATGGTCATTTTATATTTGCAAATTACACGTATACTGACTTTTTACTCGTATTTCCCAAAACAAATGGAGTTTTTACAAAAACTTGAAAAATTCTCGTTTGAAAAAAAAATACAAATAAAATTGTTTTGTAGAAAACTGATAAAGCCCTTGCTAAACATCTTTGATATATTATTATATATGCATACTCTGTCATTAAATAATGCGATTATATTATTTAAATATTTAAAATTGAATAAAGTTTCTGAAAGTAATGAACTTTTTAAATAAAACGAATAAAAATGATTGCTATAATTAAAGGATTCAATGATTTTATTATTTGTAAAAAGAGAAATTTTTAAACAATTTGATCTGGGCAGGTGATTTTTGAATAAAATCAAAACTCTTTCTAATTGGTTTTACATTTTGTACTGTTTTTCTTAAGTTTCAGCATTTGGACAACTATCGAAACTGCTCACCATATCACGATATATTTCTGTAACCTTGGAGTTTTTTTGACAAATGGTACCACCACCACGTACTCTTTGATGTTCCTGAAAGCAATAAAGTTATTAAATTCATCTTTAAATTTAACTTTTAACAATAAATTCAACACACCTGTCTATTAATATCACCGACGCAAATCCAATCCGAGCCTCCAAAGCGCCAACGCCACAATTTTAAGCCGGTCGCTTGAGAAACGGCCCATTTGGAGTGATCGGTTGTAGTTTTAAAACCTAACAGTAGGTGTTTCTCCTTAATATGCGCAATATTATAAACACTAAAAAATAATTTTTTGATTAAATTGAAGGAAAAATGGCTGGAGTGAATGAATAAAATAAGAGAAGTACTCATTTCTATTCGTTATCTTGTTAACTAACGAAAAGATCTGTGCAAAACCTTTATTTCACTTTGTTTGTTTTTTTGGTTCTGCGAAAACTAGATATGTACATATATAGATATTTTTTACCTCAATTAGAAAAATATTTTTCTAAAACTTGCCGCTTTACTTTAGACATGTCAAGTAAAGTCTTTTTCATAAGGAACTAACAAAATCAGATGATACGAACCATATTTATTTTCAAATTGATAAATGGTTATTATTTTTGCGAAATTTCAGATTTTGTCTGAAGATAACATAGTGAAAATGCAGCGATATACATATATACATTTCAAAAATTTTAGTAAAAAAAAATTGATTTCCAAGTATGACAGATATGTATCCCAGATTTAGGATTAAAAGTTTCAAAACGTATAGTACTTAAAAATACTATATACCATAAAGGTGAAAAAAACTTACTTGTCACTTTTAGAGCAATTAGAATTCATATTTCCAGCACCATTACGCCAACTTTCGACCAATAAATTACTATCTAAAGAAGGAGCAACAAAATCTTCATAGAGATCCTGATTAAATTTTCCACTCTTCGCAAAAGATTTAAATTCTTTTCCGGCCAATGTCTGCAGTTCTTCTATATTGTTGTACGGCGATATTTTTCGCCATTTGCCTGCAATAGCCAGCTCCAAATTAGGATACCTACCACTTAACGCATCTGGTACTCTTGAGTAATATATATTTGGTTCATTAAAAATTAATTGCTTTCCAACTGTTTGCATTTGCTCATCGGCCAAAGTCAAGCACAAAAAACTTTGCCCATAATGTGTACCCGACGTGGGATACTCGTATCCAGGTATAGCAGGAAATTTGGGCACAGAGTGTATTAGCCAAATACCAGTTGTGCCATCAGTTATCACAACGCCTTTTGTATGACCACCAGTAAAAACATTGGTGCCATTAGGAAATTCATCATTGTAACCGATTGTTATTAAAGAATGATCAGTCAAGAGAGGATCAAGCGTGAGAGCTGGCATAGAATCAGTTGCGTTAATGTGTTTTCTAGAAAATGTCCATGAGTCGTAACTATCGCTTGTTACATATAGATAACGTAAACCGCTGGAATCATTATCAATTGTATTGCTTGTGTAAAATTTTGGCAGTTTATATAGATAGAACCTGAAAATATAAATCTTTAATAAGACATATTATCGAAAATCAAAATAACATACCAATCAACATTATGTCCCTGTTCGTCTTTGCATGACACTTTTATATCTTTAGCAGAAACACCACTCTGCGTTGCCAATAATATCAATACTAGCACAAGATATTTTAAATATTTCATCTCTTGTGTATTGCTCTCGATATCGACTAAAATAAAAGTAATGTCTGCAGAAGCTTCGTTCCAGAACTACTGCCAAATTATGTGTGAAGCAAATATTTATTAAGAAATCAAAGCAGCGCCCTTAAAAAGTACGCAAGCAATTACTCTGCCTCTGACGCTAATGCAAAATTAATCTTTTCTTAAGAACTACATCAAAAATGCTATAACATGCGATCATTTGTACTCGTATAGAGAAAAACGAAGAGAGAAAATATGACGCAGAAATATTAGCATACCTGACCCTGAAGTGAGTCATTGCAGTGAATTCGAACATAAGCATAGCACAAAGAAACAATTTCTGTTACAATTGTTTTTTTCTTCGATTGAATCCATCGAATAACTTGGTGAAAACATATGTGCACAAAAAAAAGTTCAGATATCTGTCTGAGTTATAAATGTAATAGCTCTGAAACTACATTTATATAGGTTTGAAATAACAACATTAATTTATTTATATTTAAAATAATATAAATTCAAAATTTTAAGATAATTTTCCACACCAATTTTAAAATTAATACGTGTTAAGAGTTTTTCTTTATGAAAAAGGCATCAAAATTTTAGCTTTGATTTAAAAATTACTTTCCTATTTGAAAAAAAAAGACCTTGAAAGCATGAAATCCTTTATGAACTTCAATATTGAAATATAAACTAACGAAAGAAACAAATTTTTCACTCTCCCAAACGATCAAATTCTTATTTTAGGAATATGTTTAAGGAATGTCCATTTAAAATTTACTTTTATTTTGTTTCTTAGTCATTGCTTCACATTCAAGCATTTCCAATATTTTTTACAAACTAACTCTGCTGCTGCATTTTTATTTTACGTTTTAAGCTCTTGACTAATAACGTATTCTCCAGTTGCTTTTTAGGACGCTTTGTTTCCAATTCTTTCTCTAACGTTCCTTCCTGCTCTGCATTTTTATTTATGTCACCATGGCGACGCTTCAATTTTTCACTTATAATCTGTTCCATTCCCTTAGTTTTTTTGAAATGTGAATCAGTAGGATCAATATTATATAGATGCGATGAATATACTGCTTTGAAACGATCATCATTCAGATCAACTTCAAAATTATCCTGAATTTCCTTGCGATCTTCTGCTATATCAAATTTCGATTTTTTTAATTGTTGTCTACGTTTCCTCTTAGACTTAGTTTCTGTCTCATCCTTAAGAATCTTCTCCAAGCTGAAATGTTGTTTGTTTTCTTCTTCCAAATCACCATCATCCAACAACAGTTGTAGCTCTTGTTCATTCTTTGTTTCAGTTTCGTCAGCTTGGTCATGTTTTTTCTTTTGTTTTTTCGATTTCAATTTTGATTTTGTTTTTGTTTCAACAAAATCACCTTTTGCAAATTCTTCTGCAAAATATGGATCATTGAGATCAACGTCGTCTGGTATAGAATCATCGTCATCAGTATCGCTGTCATCTGTATTGTGTCCTTGCAATTGTTTTTTCTTTTTCTTGCGTTCTTCTTTGCGTTTTTTGTTTTTCTCACTACGTTTTTGTAATGCTTTTTCTATAGGCGTAATTTGCTGCTGTGTTTTTGGCACATCTGAATCTTGGTCTTCATTGCCCTCATCATATTTTTCTTTGCCAATAGTCCATGAGACTTGCATACCATATTTTTGATTCTTTTCTTTTTGCTCTTCTTCATTTATTTCAGCTAGCAGAGCTTTATACTTTGCTATGGCATCTTCTTTGTTCTTTTTTGGTTTTTTTACGGCTTTGTTTTCTTCCACAATTGTGTGTACATTATTTTCCAGTGATGCTTCCTCCTCACCCTTTTCTTCATTCTCATCTTCCTCACTGCTATATGCAACAAGTTTTCTCAAATCAGCATCGCTAACATCTTCTAATTTACCTGCTAGCAATCTATCACCTAATTCTTGTCGTTCCACTGAAGTTTCGTCCCATGTTAGATCAACTTTCGCCTGTTGCAATGCCGTTGTTGTGAATCGACGCGGCTTATAACTATTGCTATCAGGCAGCTCGGTGCAGACGTCACGCGGCTCATCATCATCAAAGGTAGTTTCATCCGGTACAAAGCGCAGATCAACCTTGGTTGCTGAACTTTCGTACTCAATGCCATCACATTCCTGATAGATTTTATCTGCTGTCTTTACGCTGTCACACTCTACGACTGCGTAATAGTAACGTAAACGTTTCAACTGATATTCACGCAATTTTTCCATATGATATTCATCACCCTCCTCAGCTTCACTGTCTTGCTGCTGCACTAAATCATCTTCAGAATCAGAGCTGGAGTCTTCCTTAGACTTTTTAGTCTTCTTCTTTGATGAATCCTTTTAGTGTGAAAAAGAAAATTTATAACTTTAGTATTTTAAATTGTGTTCCTGATAATTGCCAAGCTTACAACTTTATTACGATCTTCTTCTATTAGTTCCATGGGACCATATTTTTCTTCTGCTTCCATTCGTTCTTTACCAAACTCTGAAGGATAAATCGTAACACTCAGCACGCTGCCTCCAGGTGGTAGAAACGAACTAAATAGCACCATTAAGTCAGTGGCACGAATACGATCCCAATCCATATTACAAACAGCCAAACGACGCGTTGACTCATCTGTCGTCTCTGCATCATTTGCTAGCTCTCCCCAGACGTGATCGATTTGCAACTCAGGTTCATCTTCATCTGTAGACTCTTCGCCCGAAGATGAATCCGTCACAAGTCGTCCTACGCCACGAGCGTAATCAATATCTGGATCTAACATTCTTTCAGACAAAGATTTACGCACCTCTTCTTCATCCAATTCATCAGCACTTGCAACCAATTCATCATTTTCTCCAGCATTTGTTTCGCTTGCTGTGCTTTCGCCTGAATCATCAGAGTCGCGAGTAATCGCCTTCTCTTCCTTGCGCTGCTCAGCAGTTTCCACTGCTTTATCATCGTCGCCCTCTTCTTCGTCTTCAGAAGCTGAGCTGTCCAACTCGTAGTATTTTTTCAAGTTCTCCGCAGTGCTTTGATTGACTCGACGTCCATATTTGTCCACAGTGTATTTCACATTGAATTTTTTATCTGTGAACATCGACTGGAAACGTTTGTCGATTTTTACTTTGCGTTGTGATTTAGGCAAATTTTTAAAGCGCGGATCTGTCACTAAGTGCTGGAACCGTTCATCCTTCCAGATGCCAGTACGTTCTTCAGTATCATCTTGTTTCCGGGTACCTTCCACCGAAGGTTTCTCACTTGGTTTCTTTTTGGATTCGTCCTCCATTTCTAACGTGAAAAACAATTCTTAACTTAAGATTGATAAGATCCACGAGATGAAAACAAAAACACAAAAAAATTGACACCTGTCAAAGCGACATCACACGTGTTCTGCTGTTGCACTATAATGGTTAATGCAAGCTATCCAACTTAAGGTGCAATTATTTACTTTTTGTATCTTGGAATGTCAAACAGAAGTACAGAAAATTTCTGTCAAAAATTGCCAACGCATTTAAGCCGTGTGTTAAGCTGGTTCCTTTTAATTACAATAAAGGCATCTTTACACAAAATGATTTCCGTTGGTCTGTCTCTCTGTCAAGTTCTCTCGGGCGTACATTTTGTGTTCACAAAGGATATTTTTAAAGTGGGGCTTAAGTTTAAAGGTTGCATATATAATGCTATGTAAGTAGAAAGTCAATATAAGTGACAGTTTTTTACACTTCATCACGTTAGAATTCATGTATGTATAAAGTTCAGTGAAAACTAAGAAGCCGCATGTAATCGCGTGGAACGAAAAATTTTTACTTTTGCGATTGTGCGTGTGATTCTGTTGCCACTATGATATTTCGAGTTCTTAAGCACAAGAGTGACGTTTTTATAATTTCTTACTTGACACAACAGGATCTCTCAGATTTGGTAAGAGATTTTATGTGAGTCCTGATTAAATGTCACGCTTTTTGGTACTTTTGTAAGATTTTTTATTATAATGCACTTTTTGCAGCAGCAGTCTCTAAGTAATTGAAACAATATCTGACCATAGCTCTGCTATACCGCAGAAATGATGGAAGGGATGGCTTTGATTAAACTATGTATTTATATTCTGAACTTTTCACGCAGGACTTACAATAAATTATTTTTTTTTTTTTTTGAGGTTTGTTATAGATTACTCCGGACTTATACATATATAGCGAGTATATATATAATATGTGTTGGTGAAACTATATTCAAAATGCAATTTATCCCTACATAAATTATTTATGTCATTTTGTTAATTCGACAGCTTTTTTTTAAAACTTTAAAGTTTTCATAGAACCTAACATTTCACCACTTTGATAAAAACATGTGGAACAGGTCAGGCGCTAAGACACACGCAAACGACCACACCCGCAAAAACACGTCTCTACTCGTTAACGGTCAAAACGAAAGACTTAAAATTTTTGGCTAAAATTTAGAAAAAAAATTATACATAACATTGAACCAATGTTTCTTGAAACGATGGTAGCTCTATCTTTGTTTTCGGAGCTGGTAGTGCTTCGTAAAACAGCTGTTTCGGATATATGACATTTGTCAAAATAACAGCAAAACATAACCAAATTGTTCGGTAGAACGAAATCGTTGAAAATTTGTTTGTGCAACCGATTGTTATAAAAAAAATTAAGGCATATGATTTTAAATAATTGAATGCAAATCCCTTGTTAAAAGTACAAAATATGAATAGTTTAATCAAAGTAGGACAACAACCCTTGCTATCATTTTTGCGGTATAGCAGGTTTTTGGTCAGAAATTGTTCCACTGCAGGTAAATTGGATACTAATCAACGCAAAGGTATTTTATTGGCGAGGTCTTCGTTTGGAAATATATTATAATTGATATTTTATTTAGAAAAACCCTCCTATGAGGACTTTATACGAAGCCGTCAAGCAGAAGCGGCTCGCAGTATCGTGGTGCAGGTCAGCTCTGAGAAATCTTTTTCAGAGCTCTATAGCTACTGCAGCGATTTTGGTACTATAGTAAATGCGCAACACTATCGTATTACCAACGAAGACGATTTACATTACATTTTACTAGAATTTTCAAAAGCGGAAGAGGCTGCCGCTGCCATAGGTGCATCAAGTTACAATGAAGATCTTACAGGAGTACCAGTACGTTCGCCATTTCTTTGGTTTAAAGCATCACAAAGTATTGGTAGCAAGAGAAAAAAAGCGCTAAAAACCAATGAGGAGGAGCTGCCGCCTATTGCCCTACTACAAGTAGTAGACGGTACGCGAGAGGTTGAGAGCAGTGACTTAAATTCATTACTTCATGCTGCACCCTGCATTGAAGATCAGATTAAAATTCTGTATCGCTTAACGCAACTCAATGATCTAGGTGTGCGTTTGCGATTTTTGGCTGCATTGCAGGTTCAATCGGCCGTTTCGGGTATGTTTCCGGAGGCGAATGCTCAGCCATTTGGTTCGTCAGTAAATGGCTTTGGAAAAATGGGCTGTGATCTGGATCTAATTTTGCGTTTTGATCGGGAACAAGTGGGTGAGCAGGCTGGAAAGCGTTCAAAGGATTCGCGTCTGGTGTTTCACACTAAGGAGAATCTGACCAACGGACGCTCACAGGTGCAGCGACAAATGGAAAGCATTGGTGATATGCTGCATCTCTTTTTGCCAGGTGTGTGTCATGTGCGGCGGATATTACAGGCACGTGTACCAATTATAAAATATCATCACGAGCATTTAAGTCTGGAGGTTGATCTGTCAATGAGCAATTTGTGAGTAATTAAGTTTTAATGTATTTGCTTTTTTTTTGAATAGTTTATTTTAACCACAAAAGCACGGTCTTAAAACAGTGTAAGGCATTTTGCCTCCTTCGAGCAACTGGGGCAGAACTCAAGCAAAGGCTGCATGTATGCATACTCGCCGTGTACGCTGCGAAATACGATTCGGCGTGACTCGATTACGGTCGTCGCACACATTAGCATTCATCTGTGTAGGTTTGCCTTACAGTGTCTTAAAGTTTCTAATATGCAGCTCAACAAGGAATAAGAAGCTTGTACTGTAAAATTTGAGTGAGAAGGTGTAGTCTTCTCTAGATCGTGAATATTTCTTTTGTTTTATTGAGGGAGATTCTTGTTAATTTTCCGGATCTTCAGCTGCTCGACGTGGGACTGAGTAAAAATGTTAAGCTGCCTTTGCGGAAGTTACACCCACCTTAACGCTATCGAAATGTTGTTTGTAACATATTGTCCATAATATGTACAAACCGTTGCATCAAATTAAGGGTTGGCGAGTACGTTGCTTTAATATGTATCAGTTTGAATGAAAGTAAATTCTTTAATTTTTTTCGCCAAATGCCAAAAACTCCATAAAATCTTAACGCACTTGCGTCTTTTTCCGTGTAAGTAAGCGCGCATAGAGACACACAACCTCTTGCACGTTAAACGCTTGTTATGACCTATGATGCCATTAGTTGTTCACTGACAAACTAGTAGTTCGAAATTCGACCTCAATCACCAAAAAGGTATGAATCAATATCCTCTGAGCAGTATTATAAGATCCTACTTCATTGTATCCACCAATAGAGCGTGTTAGAGCGCTGATAAACGAAATGTCTAGCAATGATAGAGTCACATTTGCAATGCTTAGGTCAGGATGGTACAGAACAATGTAACAAATACAGGAATCGATTCGACTGCGGGCTTGGACCATATGATGTTCAACAGCTCTGATCATATTGTAACATCTGAACTAAAAGCTTTATATACTGAACTATTTTATTTTGTATATTTGGTGAAAAGCTATGTTTTGTAACTTCCAAGAGCTGTTCAAAATCAAAAAAAAAAATCTATTTTCACTTTCCCTCGACTACTAGTTAAATACTTATTCTTTCCAAATTTTACTGTTGATAAAAATCAATTGATATAATGTTGATTTTTCGAAAAATGTTTTACTATTTACGTCAGGTATAAAAACCATATAACAAAAATGACAGCCTTGCTAAAAATGCACTAATCCACTCAGGCTCTTAAATTGCATGACACCTGAAAACTTCTTTGCTCGATTTATACTTCAATTTCGTTAACTATTGACTGAACTACTTGCTATCCGCCTGCTTAACTACATGTTGTTTAACTGATAAGACTGCTCAGATTCTTTATCAAAATATAAACGTAAGAAATATTAGTGACATCATCAAATTTAACATGAATTCGACCTCCTCAAAAAAAAATCATATTTCTGTACTTTTGTAATTCTCTTCAAATCGCTGAAGAAAATTCAAAGTTTTATTTTATTTCTGTCAAAATATTCAACTTACAAATAATTGTTGATGTTAATGATTTAAAAAAGGGAAACTTAAAATGCTAAAATTAAAAGGAGTTAATGAAAAAGTTCATTCGGCGGTTAGGAATTTGTAGTTTTTTTTTAATTGCTGTCTGTTTTCTGCATATGAGTTTACTCTTCTAATGCCTATATGCTCTTGCTTCGTCTTCCTCCTTTTTCACTGCTTCTACAAGAATCAAACTCATTACCCCACAGATGACATTCAACATGGCCAGAGCTAAGGCCAACGCAACAATCCATGCTGTTTTGGCTTCAAAGAACCAAGTTAATTCATCAACACAGCCAATGAAGAAGGCATTGCCAGTGACAGTGTCACGACACGATGTTGGCAATGGCTGATGTAAATTCCAATAATCCCATGGTCCAGTAGCACCACAACAGCCAATATTCTCTTGTATCATATTCAAGACATACGACGAATATGGATACTCTGAAGTGCTGACAAAACGAGTTAATGATACTGTCAACAATGGCTGGAGACCTGAATTCATGGTTGAAAAGTTAAGCAGTATACCGGATCCTACTGCGGCAGCAATGAATCCAAAGACTTGTGTGCCTATAAAAACAAATAGCGCTAAGGTATTTTCCATAAGTGCGCTAAGGCAGCCCAGAAAAGAAACAGCCATCATGATTATGCTCATGGCAATTAAAATGTAGACTCCAATGTAGAAACTTTGTGCCTCCAGTATGCGAAGCCAATCGTTAAAGCCAGGTTCAGCGCGTAACCAGACAGTGAGTGCAAAAAGCGATGTTGCAATCATCCAGCTTATGATGTTGAAGCAGAAAAGCGTATACTTAACGCATCCTATCTGCTTCTCTAGTGTGTTCTCCTGACTACCACGTCCCATTTTTTATGCGTCTTTTCAACCAATTGTCTGTGAAGAAATATAAAGCGTTTTTAATATTGCATTCAAAAGTAGCTTTAGATATAAATAGCTACAATAAACACATGACCTTAGTGACTTGCTGTTATTGGTGTTTTGACGAAAGAAGCTGTTAAACAATTTTTTAGCTATCAAAACCACCCGGACAATTGACTTGCTTATTTTTATAATTCTTTAATTCTCCGTATAGCTTCCCACTCGGCACCAAGCACATTTTTGTATATTACGAAATTTTTTTAAAAGTAAACTTTGCCAATTTGCGAGTATGGCAATGAAATTGCGACAGACATCGAAAACAAATGCAAAAACTGCGCTTATTTTGATATCGAAGCGAATCTTTGTTTTTAATTGTCTTCTTAAATTATTCGAGTACACTTGCTTTTCTGATATTATAGTCGAACTTTGTACCGCATAAGCTGGCGAGAGTGGCTACGGGAAAAAACAATAGAGCAATACTTTTAAGCAAAACAAATTCCGGATTTGTTGTGAAAATCACTAAGGAGATTTGATGTCTAGGAGGTACTATTGTTTAGTTTTTGTCTTTTTTTGAAAATTCAAAACTTCTCGTTAAGCATTTGAAAACACTTAGTGGAGACAAAAGTAGCCAGCAAAAATTGCCAAAGTTTAAAAATTTCGTATACAAAATCGTCCCCGAAATTTTTACTTCATATTTAATATAAAATAAATATCAACCACATAATAAAAAATCGGTGGAGATCCTAAAAATTTCAAAGTATTGGAAAATTTAAGAAAAATTTACCAACTTTTTAAGTTTTCTTTCAATGATTTTACAAACCACTGCACAAATAGACAAGGCTGTAAAGAAGAATATGTTCAAAAAAAACTTAAATGTCCTTCAATTTGTATTAGAGTACTGTGGAAGAACAAGCAAAAATTGTTCAATTTAGCACAGTTTTCGTATATGCATTAGAAGTAGTACACATCGTATTCTTCTAACAATAATAGTTTTGGAAATATAAAGGTTTCAGTTAAGTGACAATAACTCACTTAATTATATCGAAATTTTACAATTTGACCATTGATGTGCGATAACCAGTATTTTTATTTTATTTTTACAAAATGGCCGCATAAATCAGGTTCGAATTAGATTTAGATGATTTAAAGAAAGTTATGAAAGAAAATTTAATGAGATATAAAAAGCTCATTCTTAAAAGTTTGGAATAATTCCCATTGTTTACGTGATATAAAGAATTATTCAAAACCTTAACTAATACATAAAAAGACCTCCATTTATCAAAAAAATATATTTCTATTCATTTAATATGTTACTCTTTCCTGGGTTTTTTAACAAATCCGTCAATATTTATGAGAAATCCTCTTGTTTGAAAAATTAATTTTTAATTTGTAAATTTTAATTTATTATCAGAATCGTTCGTAAAATATGCTATGATAATAATTCAATATATACATATATTGACCCCCTGCCAGATGTGGTCATAGTTCTTTACTGATTTCAGTATAAAAAATACTGTCAAACAAACCGAGATCCCTTCTCGAATAACATGACATAATACATTAGTGACCCTCAGTTCAGTTTTTGAAATTAAGCACAATTTTTAAATGCTTTTATTTCATTTTAATCGCTCAAATTAAGCGCTATTGAGTAACTTAATCAATAAAAAAATTCCCCTAGTAAGCTTTCGAAATTATTTCACTAAGCCTTAAAGTTATTTTGATTAGTTTCTACAAAATTTCTATTTTTGTATTCCCGCTTTTTTAAAGGCCATGATTTATAGTCAAGTTCATTTTTATTGAATTATAAAAAAAATTAAAATGTAAGTCACAGGCTTTAAAACGATGTATTAAAAAAGTTTTTATCCAAATTAACTGAAACTGTATTTTCTTCTTTATTTTTTGAAAAAAGTCTCCACAGTTTAACTAGTACCCTTGTATGCGTCACTCGCACTCGCATTTTTATGCACTTCTACACAGCTCCATTTTTTTTTACAAATTGTAGTGGACTGTTATCTTAAGAATTAATCATCATTTTTATTGTGCAATTTTTATATTGAGTATTACCAAATTTGAGAACCTAAGTTTTGTATTTTTTGAGATGTAAATTTTTTATTCTATTCAATTTTCTTGTTTATTTTTATGTTTAATATTTTATTAAAAATATCTTCACCACACCTTTTTTCTTTAGCTTTTTTATAGTTTTTTGTTAACCGTCTCTAAGCGAAAATAGTTCTTTCGTCTGCTGTCTTATTTTTTTTATTTTACTTAAACTAAATTCGACCTCGTTGTCGTCGTTGTTCAAATCGTTTTACAAAATTTTAACATTTACAGAAAAAGTTCGATAATGGGTAGGTAACTCAGCACAAAAATTCATCAGAGTTAATGGCAGAGCTTTATGTGATAAGATAAACGTAAATTTTAGATAAGATGTGATGAAGTAATCATAGTAGGCGCTGAAGTAGTACAACTATATATTGACAATACACTTGTTCCATATTTTGTATGTGATTAACTCCAAAATATTGAGCAATCTATTTTTTTGTTGTATTGTTTTCATATCAGTTTATTTGCTAATAAAGGTTTTTATTAAACACACGCATACACAGGTGCATTCTTATCTTGTGCGCTTTTTTTTCTGAGTTAAGGCTTTCTTTGCTGGGATGGCTTTCGCTGCTTTAATGGATAAACAATAAATAAGTTGTGTGATTCATGACGGAATTCGTTGTAAATTTCGATGATAAACTGTAATGCTATATACCTAGATAGTAATATTTTTGATGGTGATATTATTTATTTTCAAAAAATTACATTAAAAGTAGGAGCAGTTGCAAATGTATAACTTAAAAGCCACTGTAGGTCAAAAGTCTCTAACATTTTTCAATAATGAAGATATAACACTACACCTTTACATTGCACAATCATTATTATTATTATCATTATTATATCACAAGTATACACAAAAAAAAAAAAATAGCCCGTTCGTCAATTCTGAATTCTACTAACCCAAAAATTTGAAGATATCGCAATCGAGAAAAAAGATTATTTTTTTTATTTTTGTAAAAAATTAGAGAAAAATACTTTTTTTTTTTGTCCACAAAATGAAACTTATATAGAAGAAGGAAGACTTTACATATCTAGGATTTGATTCTAGGTAAATCACTCTTTCAAGAGTTTGGACAAAAAAGAGTTTCATGTATGGAGATGAAAATATAAAGTTCATAAAAAATTGTGAATTTCGTATTTTATAAGCTGAGTCAAACTGTTTTTTCATCAATTTACTACAAAACTTTTTTTGTGTATATCTGCCTCTAGCCTGTTAGGGAGCCAATGAATGTTTTACGTACATGATTATATGGTCAAAGGTATTGATATTCAATGTAGATCAAATTTATGCAAATTAGAAAATCAAAGACTGAATTATAAAATTGCAAAAATTATCGCGTCTGCCTCTGATATATTGTGTTAAAAGCAGACGTCCACACTGCAGTACATATATTTAATAACAGCAATTGTTAATACTCGTATGTAAAAAAACTATTAAATAATTTAATAGTTTTCTTCCAGAACTTCGTTATCTTCAATATTGGCGCTAGAAGCTAAAACTACAAAAGGCAGACGTTTAGGTTTCTGCTTTTTCAAAATATATGGGATTGTACATATACATATGTCAAAATCGTCGGTTTTAGTCAAGTTTATATGTTACTTTTAGAAACATAAGATTTTTCCGAATATATTTAATTATGTTAAGCTCATTTTTCCCATCAAACCACACTTTTAATTATGTCGATATCTTTTTTTTTCTCCAATATAAGTATTGTTAATTTAAATTTTCCAGCATCCTGAAACTTATGTAGATCTGTATAACAATATTTCGGATAAAAAAAAATTATGGAGGGCAGTCTCAACCAGTACTAAAAGAAAAACAGTTTACATAAAAATCAAAAATGCAAAAGCAAAATGGTGTCCGATTAGGCGGGGAATGCCCCATATACACAACCACAAAAATAAAAAAATGATAATAACCATAATAGAAAAGTATATTTTGGATAGCAAAATTGTTACCGTATTAGTTTTATATACATAGATATATCTTTAATAATATGCACATTAAGCGCTCAAAAACGTCTGCCTTCGAAAAAGCAGCACTGAAATCGTCTGATTTCTCTATTTTAATATTTTTGATAACCAGTCGACCAAGAAGCGATAAAATGATTTAATACTTAATTTTTTTTACATGTTTGTAATATTGCAATTTTTAAATGCGGCAATAACTAAGTGGCAGAGGTTTTTTCCCTCGTTTCTTATGACATAATCTTTATAATAATTGCAATGTGCCTGACGTTAAAATCAAAATAAATTTTTTAAAAATAATGTAATTGCTCTTAAACTCATAAACTAAAACGTCTGCCTCTTGCATTTAAGCGATTTAAAGATATAGATTTTTCGTAGTAGTGTTTCACATTAAATTCGCCTTGTTTATGAATGAAATTTTAATGAAAATAAAAAACTCACAAATGGTGTATGAAATAAGCAATATAATTTTTTATCTATTTTTCAGAACCGGCTTTTACATGTCTGAACTACTCTACATGTTCGGCGAACTAGACGATCGTGTGCGTCCACTTATTTTCAGCATACGCCGTTGGGCTCAAAGCTGTGGCCTTACAAATCCCTCTCCTGGTCGGTGGATTTCAAATTTTTCACTAACTTGTCTGGTAATATTTTTTCTGCAACAAATGAAGCAACCAATATTGCCTACGATAAATGTGCTCTCAAAAGCGGCATCTCGACAGGATATACGTATTACAGAAGATGGTGTAAACTGCACATTTGGACGTGATTTCGAATGCATCAGTTTTCAAAGTAAAAATACCAGTCAAATAAATGATTTGCTGTTACAATTCTTTGAATACTATTCACAATTCGATTTTCATGACCGCGCTATATCGCTCAATGAGGGAAGGCCGATAGCAAAACCTGATCACTCAGCAATGTTTATAGTTAATCCATTAGAGCAGGTAACGCCCATTCTAAAGCAACGAAGGTGATAAATTTTTACGAAAATGGCTCTAAGTAATAATACATGTCAGATATATGATTAAAATCGATAATGGAGATTAGATCTCTTGCGAATGCAATAAACTTCGAGTGCTTAAACTTGTAGAACATTTCGATTTATTAACAAATGCAGCACTCACCTCTACTGCTTGGTGTTTCGATTTGTTTTGATTTGATTTGTGGTTTATGTGCACAAAAACTCGAGGGACTCGCAACGTGGCGAGTGGCTTGATGGTCGTTTCGAGTGCGCTCATGCAAATCTCTGATGGAGATGACCAGTATAATTACATTCTTTAGCGTCTTTGATCATGATTTCTTTGTATTAGCAATTTGTGCAAAGGTCTGTAACCTTGAAGAATAAAAGTCAAAAGGCGTTATTTTTCGTGAAACTTTGTCGTTTCATTAATATCATATACAATTTTTCATATAAGTAACTGTTTTATGTACTAAAATTTTGAATTTTTGCAGATTTTAAATGTTAGTAAAAATGTCAGCATTGAAGAATGCGAACGCCTGCGTATTGAGGTTCGTAATGCCGCTTGGGTGCTAGAGTCTGAAGTTGAAAATCCCGCCTTGCCAGCTAAAGCGAAACTTGATACTTCGTGGGGTTTGCTTAATATTTTTAAAACGCCGGAGAAAGCAATAATACGACCAAATATGTTTTTCAAACCACGTATGGTAGATGTGAGTGAATTGTTTGAAAATTCGCAGAACGGAATACCGATACCGTCGACAACCATACCAATAATCACAGCTGCTACACCGGCATTGAAAAATAGCAGTGTGCGACAGCAAGTAAAAAATATTAAAACACAAGCGCGCAGTGATTTAAAACATATACGTGCAAATGCAGCGAGTGGTAACGTTAACAGCATCAAGGGACGGCGTAGATGAGATTGCAATTAAACTAAACGAGGGGATTAAAATACATTGAATAAACTGCCAAGTGGAAAAATTTTAGCTTTTCAAAATCTTATAATTTTGGTACACCCATATTAAAAGGCATACATTTTTCTTAAACAGTAAGGATCAGTTAAAAACTTATTTAAAAAACCTAGTGACAAATTACAATAGAAATTGTATTAAAACGTATATTTCTTTAATATTTAAGTTTGATAGTCATAAACATAATTTTTGAATAAAACCAAATTAAAAGTCATGTTGATTTAATGTGTATTAATTAAAATTCTCTTGATAACCACAGTTATTAACGAGGTATATTACCGACAAATAAGTTTTTGAGATCAGGAACAACCTAACATGAGTCTCTCTAGTATTTATACCGAAATTAAAATCATGCTTAGACGTGTGAACTTGAGAAGTTTGAGTTTTAAATTCTTCTGAGTCGGCACTGATATTTCTTGTTTGCACACAAAATCGTAGTTGTTAACAAAAACACAGATATTTTAAATTTTGCAATTAACTTTGACAGTAATGTGAAGTCATCAACCAGTTCGTTTTCAATATAAAAAAATTTTGTGAAAAATTCCAATTGGTCGAGTAAGTGCTCGAGCGTTTCTTCCATGCAGTTTCTGCATATATCAGTTTCAAGCAGTCTAATTTTAAGTGTCATGAGCGACAATTATCTCTGTGGTCTTATTAAAATTAGGACAACATATTTTTGTTATCAAGCTAATATTCAGCTGTACCCAGCGTATACTAGATCTTCTGAACATGTAAAAGTACATTTAGGAGTTGAAGTATTGGATCGGAGCTACGATATACAAATAATGGCATTATATCGAGAAGTACTTCTTATTTCGCTACTGTGATGCCTTGATGTTCAGGTACCCAGCACAAATAAACGTTGGTATTGGTGGTGAGATCTTGTAGAGTATTGTAGCAATTGAAAACTGATTGTGATTTTAATGTGTTATAAGACCGCTTCAAAATGCCTGTCTATCTACAGTAACAGTTTATGTTGTCCTTTAAAATGCTTTCTGTTGCTTTTTGAATTGCGATAATTTCGGCTTGAAAAATACTACAAGAGTTTGGAGGTCTGTAGTGTACTTATATGATGATATTGGCATAAAAAAAATACCCGCACCTACTCCTACGCTTTGTTTAGAACCATCTGTATATATGTTGATACAGTTTAGAGGATTACCTATCCTATTAACCAGTAGCTTCTCAAAGAAATTTATTGAAAAATTTTTGATCACAAAGAGCTATAGGCTTAAGATGATCCGTAGTAATATTTTTGCATTCCTAGTTAAAATGCACAAAGTTGAATTTTTATATTTTTGTGTACAATTAAACAACTTCAAACTTTTTTTTTTACAATTTCCTTTTTATTTGCTTTTCAAAGTTTATAATTCTTAAAGTTAGATTAGATTTAAGTTTTGCTTTAACTGGTTTACTAATTTTTTTTTATAAACAACTAAATTTGTTAATGCCAGTGGGTGTTTATATATATGTCCATATGCGTGTGTATATATGTATATTCATTAAAAAAAAGTTATCAATTCGAACTAAAAATACAGATTAATATTTAAGTAAAAATTTTTACATTATTTTTTTATCGTTTTTGATTTTAAGTGAAAAATGAATAGCGTAATGAAAGACGAGGACGAAAGAAAGCTGTTTAGAAGTTTAAAAGGAAAGGCTTAATTTAAGTGACTACATATTGGAAGTAAAATAAATTAGGCATTTTAATATATAATTTAAATTATACATGCTTATTATTAGTACAAAAGTAATTGCTAAACATTAAGCAATTAAAGCACGAAATTAGGCGATTATAATTTGTTACTTTAACAATTTTCATATGTTTTAATTAATTTGTTACAAACATACATTAAAGAACTTTTTTTTTAATTAAATAAAACACATGAATCCGTTTACATTATTAAATTTGTTTTTCTAAATTTATTTGCCAATCAAATGTTAATTTGAATTTCCGTTTATTCAAATAAATCGCATGTCAAATGCAATTCATAAAATTATTTACGTACTGAAAACAAACCAGCTTTTGTTTCCATAAGTAAGCACATGTATATTCTTAAACAATTTTATATTAATTCAGTTATTTAATCATTTTGTGCTACCTTCAAAATAATGAGGATTTTTCCGCATTTTTATTGCAATCATCTTAAATTTTATCAAAAAATTTAAACAAAATAAAATAAACATGATTTTTTGCTCAAACAAATTTAACAACAAAATCTCATCTGAACCAAAGTTTTAAGCGCAAAGCATCAACACCATTCAAATAGTAACGAAAGAGTCGCTTATCACGCACAAAACCTAAATTTTCATAAAGCCTTAGGGCGGGTAGATTGCGCATTTCAGTTTCTAAGACCACCTCATCTGCATTGTCCGCCAGCATAGCCTAGAAAGGAACATACATTTTAATAATTAATAACGTTTTCAATTTTATGGCTAGGGAGCTTTACCTCAATGGCCTTCTGCACCAATGTTGTACCGATTTTAAGTTTTCTATATTCTTTGCGTACTGCCAACATTGCTATGTAGCCACGTCTCACATTCATATGCATGTCCAATTTGCATACAATAGCGCCTACGTACTCATTACCATGCGCAGCCAAAAAACAGAGTTTGGGCCAATTATAAATAAAATAACGATAAGTATAGATTGAGTAAGGTTCGGAAAGTTCGGCCTGTATCAGACGCATAATGTCCTAGAGAAGAGAAGTTTATAAAAAAGAAATAATATACGATTCAGAAAATCTAATTTATGTCAAGGAATTTAAAATATCCTAAGCGAGAAATGGTACACACCTTTCCTGAACCTATTTAGCAATAAATGAAATCTGTTCTCATATGAAGAACCATATAAGAAAAATGTTTTTTAAATTTTTTTAACAAAAAAAAAAAATCGTAAGAATACGATTTTGATTGATTATATTTTTAGTTACCATCCTAACCTTTTAGCTATTTGCTTATTGGATGAAAGTGAGGAAGTAAGAAGGTTAAGAAGATTACATATTCTAGATTTGCCATTTGTATAATAAATTAATGTAATTTTAACTTATAATTGTATTATATATATATGTATATGTAATTTAAAGATTTTGTATTATTTTTAGCGTAGTGTTATTGTGCATATCTGGGCACAATAAAATATGTTAAATTTATTACAGTGGAGTCATTTCAAGAAAAGCTTGGGGGGGGGGGGTGCAGTGCCCTGAATTAGAATCTGGTAGATTGTGGTAGTATTATTGCTATAGCAAGACTCAGAAGCATTTTTTTTAATGTCTGGTGATTTTCAAACAAATATGGCATCGCCGTTTGTACTCTTGTATTCTAAAAAAAGATTTTGCTTCATTTTAAAAATACATTTTAAGCATTTCCAACAACATTAAACGTTAAAAAAAATTCAGCACTAAGTTTGTTAAGAAAAACCGTCGCAACTTTTTACATTCAACCTCTTTGGCTGAAATCTTATATTCAAATTAAAATGCTTTAACAGACTTTTGAATCGAGCTTTGCTGATCTTTCAAAGGACCTCTACAATTTTTATAGGAAAAAAGAAAAAAAGTTCTGCTTACAGAATTAAAAAAAGGGCTTAATTAAGATTTTTTAAGAATGTTAGAAAAAGTGCTACGAAATTCCACCTGACCTTCAAAATGTTATGCCTCAGATCCGTGGTCAACTGGAAGGCAGAAAAGTATGGCAAGCACTTCTGAATTAGTTATTTTGTTACCCGAAATTCAAATGTAATAAAGTAGAAGAATCAAAAATACGTAGGTGTATATAGTACAGGGTATGGGTATTTAGTTTTCAGATTTTGGTGGACTTTTTAACCAAACACTTTTTTGAATATTTTAAATTTTGATGCAATAAGTTTAACTTACATGCATTTGTAGCTCAGACTCATATTCCTTATAATCAATGTGTACATTTGACAAGTCTAATAAGGGTGATGCAGTATCATCTCCAACAGTATGAGGCTCTTCTTTTGTTGTTGCTGTTAAGGGCTGTGGCTGCGTCGTCGTGATGAAATCAGCTTTGTTGTTGGCAGTTGTGGCAGGTGAGGATGATGCTAGTGATGTTGTAGCGGCATCTACGGATGTTACTTTACCGGTAACATTTAATGAAACAGATGACGCCTGCTCCTTTGTCTCTTCTATTTCTTTTTGTTCATTTACTTTGTCATCATTTTTGTTTTTTGACTTACAACTAAGTTTAGCTTGCTCTTCTTCTTCATTTTTTTTCGCAATTTCTTCCGCTGTTGTACAAAAACCATTATTTAACATGTGTTTCTGTTCCTGCTCCTTGATTTGTTGCTTTGCTAGGCTAATTTTATGGCAGTTTTCGACTTCTTTATTCTTCAGTTTATTGCTTTTGGATTTTTTCGCTTGTGTCCCAACCAAAGCATCGCCGTTGGTTTTCGGATTTCCACCCTCACCACTCATTGCCACACTGTCATGTCCATTTATTGTAGCGTGCGCTGCATCCTTCCCAGATGCATTGCCAATTCCGTTAGTGAGTTTCGTACTCTTACGTGTTTTGTTATCGCTGGCAGTGTTGTCAGTATTGCTGATTTGCAGATCATGAGCCAGTTGATCACTCAAACCGTTTGCGTTCACTTCAGGAGATGCGGTTGCGGTCGTCGTGGACTCAGTTGCTTCTGCAGCTCCTCCTTTGCCTCCTTTTTTATTTTTGGCCTTTTTCTTTTTTTGCAATTGATGTTGTGTAGCCGCTGCCGTTGTGGAATTTTCCATCGCACTACGAGATAAAGAATATTGGTTTTTTAGCCTATAAAATTCAAAAATTGCACCACCAAGGACCCCTTGCTGGGTGTAAAGCACATTCACCTTTATTTTGCTTTGACCTCACGTTTTCCTCCCGTTCTGCAGCAGCAGCAGATTTTTCTTCTACTTCTGTTTCGTGCTCTTTGTCTTTTACTTTTTCTTTTCTTTGTGCCTTCTTTTCTTTTAGTTTACTCCCCTTATTAACACAAGAAATGTGTTTGAAAGAAAAAAAGAAAATAAATTTTCCTTTCGTTTCAGAACCTAAAATTTTCCTTCTTTTTTCTTTGTCCGTCCTTGCTATTTTTCTCTGCGTTTTTCTCACCAGAGCTGCTTCTACAACGTTGTCTGTTCACTCTTACATGATTACTGCTCGCACACGCGTGATAATTACATAAATTTTATTTAAAAAATTTTACACTTAATTTAGTATTAATTTTTTCAAAAAATTTGGAACTTTTTTGTTTGATTTTTATTGCAAAATCCTAAAAGAACTGGAAAAGACGACGAAGTAGAAGTAATGAAAAATGACAGCAGCGAAAATTTTCTTGGTATGGATTTTGACAATTGGCCAATTGTCATTTCTATCAAACAGCTGTCAAAGTCAATGTTTTTGTAAAATGAATGGGCAGCACCTTTTGAACAGGGACGCTCTACGTAATAATCGATATGTACTTCGAAGTAAGTATGAAACATGATACTTTTCAAAACAATGCATATATGAGTTTGAAAATTTTTGTGTGCATTACAGTGAAACCTTCCGCCACGGACAGCTCCCGCAGGCGAACATCTCTTGTTGCCGGACGAATTTCTTGGTTTTTAGTTATGTTTTTAGAACAAAATACATTCCGGTGGGCGGACATCTCCCGTGGCCGGACGATTTCATTGGAATCGCGGGTGTCCGCCCCCAGGAGCTTTCACTGTACATAGTTCTCCTTTAAAGCTTCGTTACATTTTTTTACACACCCATCACATATGACATTGGACGTCAAGAACTATCTAGTTCAAGCTTAAGAATATGAGCCCCAATCACAATGTTGAGATGACGTGACGATCGTAGCTAAATGTAATCTGGCCACATGACATTGATCTCAAATCGAGTTTTTTGGTTATAAAATTGTTAGAGAGCCCAAATCTTGTCGGAAATGAAAAAGTTTTTTAATGTTAAGTCAACTAAAATGCTAACCAATTGTAGGAGTCCAAATTTTAAAAAAAAAATTTTTTTATTTTAAGTTAGAAACCAACAAAAATATTTTTAAGAAATTTATTATTTCAAAACTGACTGGAGAGCGCAAATCTTAAGGAAAATGATTAATTTTTTTTTAAATAAGAGCTTGTTAATTTTAACAAATCCTCGGAGCCCGAATAAGGAAAACCAAATTTTTGTTTCAAGTTAAATCACAAAAAAAAATATATTTTTTTTAATTAAAATAATAAGAAACGCAATTTTATTTCTAAAATTCGGGCTCCGACAATCGGTTGACATTCGGGCTGTCTTTAATTAAAAATCAATTTAATTTCTGACAAGACTTGCGCTCTCTAGCAATTTTTGAACAAAAAACAATTTTTTTTTAGTTCAAAATTGGCTAAAGAGCGCAAATATTGTCTGAAATGAACAACTTTTTTTTAATGAACCCTTATTAAAATTCCAATAAATTATTGAAGACTGAATTAAAAAAAAAATTTCGTTTCAAGTTAAACGCCAAAAAAGAAATAAATGTTTAAATTAAAATAATTAAAAACGAGTCCTTCCAAAATTCTGGCTCCGACGATTTGTTGACATTTTGGTTAGCTTCAATTTAAAAAAAAATTCTTCATTTCCGACAAGATTTGTGCCCCTTAGCGATGAACCAAAAAACTCGATTTGGGACCAGCGAGCATGGGTTCGAAAGCCGAAATATTGGGGAGCACGTGGATGGCTCGCAGACAAAAATAAATGGCATATCGATGTTGCGCCGACTAGCGGTGTTGCGCTGCTTGATTTTCAAATTAATATTTTTATTCAATTTTAATCTCCACGATATATTACAAATTGATAAAAAAAATAAATATTTTTATATTTCTAAACAAAATTAATGGCATACAGAAATATTGATAGAGCCTTTTATAAAGTTGAGGAAGTGGGGAATTTGACAACAGCAAAATTTTCGGGTATTGAGTACTCTTCAAAGAGGCCATTTCCCTGCCGGGATTAGTTCTACATACGCTCTAGTAGTAAAAGATCGATGCAGTGAAGAATTACTGGAGCTCGTCATTTGACAGTTCATCCAATCGAATTTTAATTTGAAGAATACGTGAGCTTACCTACACATTTTGAAGTTTATTGGCTTTTCACTTTCTTTAAACTTTTTTTAACTTATAAGTAAAACTTATAGCTTCTTCCTAGGAAAATATACTTTATCGTGTTTGCGTTCAGAAAGTTACCATATTTAATCACAAAATTGTATGAGCATAAATGAGTGCTTATATGAACGAAAATGAGTGCTTATATGAACGAAAACGCGAATAAGGTACATACATAGTCAGCGTTTTCATTGGAGGAAGCAATATGTTTTTTCTGCCGTTTTCCTCCAGTATAGATTTTTTCCCAAATTTTTTTTTTATGCTGAAACTACTTACAACAAACGAGTACCTACGTGCATAGAAATCAAAAAACAGACTGCAGTTATTCACGGATTAACCGACTTGATTTTCATCAGAAATTATTTAACACAAATGTTGTGTACTTTTCCAACATACTAACAAGGTCTATGTTTACTTGTTATGACTCTGAAAGCCAATAAGTTGATAGCGGACTTTCTTTATCTTATCGTCAACATTTTTTAATTACCATAAATACAATTAGTAATGCCTCAGTCACTCACTCAATCAAATTCTTGCCACTGTTACATTAAGACATTAGGTTATTTCAAAGCGTCTTCTTATATAACAGCAATTAATTTTTCATTACCCTTCATTAGAGCAGAGATTTGCGTTCCGAGTATGGCTAGCGTGAAAAACGAAAAGTGAAAGGTTTTCATAAGGAACATCATTAAACACTATTAATCGTTGGTTGCACATCATATTCATTAGGTATTTACGTTTAACTAAGCATTTATTCATTTCACTTTAAATGAAAAAAAAAAACGCCTACTTTCGTTGAGTTAATATGCACAACGTTAATGTTCGTCCATCGATAGATGATGTTATAAAACTTTGTTATAAATTTGAATTACATATGAGTCGAGCAACTTATAATTTATTATTTTTATTGAAAATTAAACATAAATTAAATTATTAAAATGTGTTTTTAAGTATTAACTTTGTGCAACTGTCTACCTGATGGCAAAAAAAAAAAAGAAACCATAAAATATCAGCACGACATATGCATGTCTTCCGTTTTTGTTGCCATTTTATTTCTTTATATCTTTGTTTTTATGATTTTCTCCACTGATCCAATTTAAATAAAAATACGCTCTGCAAATTGATTAGGTAACCAAACTTAGCTTAGTTGTCCACATGCAAGTGATTCACGTACTAACTTACATACATTGCGTATGCATCTATGTTAGGGTGTTCCTCTTAGGACATTGCAAGTAGTATTTGCACAACTATCTCAGATACAACGAACAAATGCAGTGTGGAAAAACTGCCCTGACTTACAAAGTTCCCCTAAGCTACAAAATTTCCCGCAAAAAATAGTGCATAACTTTTCGCATTCCAAAAATCCCTGCAAAATAAAATATTGTCAACATTACAAAGCTTCATGGGGCCCCATCCCCACACAGTGAAATTCACGGTTTCATTCACTAAAAAAAAAAAGTAAAAATCGTAAAAATCAAGGACCATTTTGGCCGCTTCCCAAGCTGTTGGGCCTGGGGCAACCACCCCCTTGGTCAATGTTTTAACTACGAAAAAATTTAGAGCGAAGTCTTTTTTTATCACATTGGAAGTTTGAGATGACGCAGTCAAAAATATTTTAAGAAAAAATTTCCGAATACTTTAAAAAAAAAGTTGCCACCCTAATCGATATGAGTCGCGTTGATTCAGGAAGGATCACCATCATCATACACATATGTGTGACGAAATAAGCAACAGCACCAAGGAATGGACCAAAACACTGTGCACTCGTTTTGGTTAATAAACCAAACTCGTCATTAAGTGCACAGATAGATCTTAGGTAATGTATTTCAATAGGTTAGTGTAGTAAGGTTTCATGTTTACTGACAGCTGGAAGCACTGCATTATGTTATTAACAACACTTTTCAATTAAAAGTTGGCTATTCGGCGCCAAGCTATCAGACAATCGTTCGTGTACTTTAAATTAAAATTAATTAATAAAACTTTTTGGACATACATATATTTAAAATATTTCTACTTAGTATCATGCCATACTACCTTTCACAGAGAAAACGAGTTGCTGTTGAAAAAAATCCATGAGAAATTAACGAAATTATGAATTATTTTGGTATTTTTTTTTTCATTTAACTAAATTTCAGTTTTTTTGAATATCATTTTATTCAAGTATTTTCATATCATTTCCCTAGTAGCATACGTGGAGGTTATCAAGTAAAAATGCAGCTTACAAAGCAGTGATGTCTTTAAAATAGTTCGGTATGGTAATTTAAAAGATATTTCACCTTTGTTGGAAAATTTTGGATTTTGGTGAGCCATATATAAAATCATGATAAAGAGAGACGTAATAATGTCTTTAATACGCATTTTTAAAGCTCATAATAGGCTGATTCTAAAGACATTAGTTGGCATGTCTCGTATGCGTCACTATGCTGAACGGTATAAAAACACACACGAGACATGCCAGCTCATGTCGCGTATGTACATAATAAAATTCTTATAAGAAAATGAAACTATGGTCATGTCTAGTGTGTGTCTTTATACTTTAGACATAAAAGTTACTTGAAAGGCATGCCGCCTCATGTTCTTATAAGCATTTTATTATGTACACACAAGACACACAAGGTGGCATGTCTCGTGTGTGTCTTTATACAAGGGCATATTATTGTCCATTTTTTGTCTTTTTAAGGAAATTGTCAAGCTCATTTCTGTTTATGATCGTTAAATCATACAGACGTAAACGGTATCGGCCTTTCAGTATGAAAACCTTTCCAAGATCAAATTCAGGATTCACCATTGTCATCAGCAATCGAAGCAGTCAGACCAAATTTAGTCGGAATTACTGTCTTATTTTCAAAGAGAGGAATGACAAACGCTAATTCTCTTGAGAGTTGCTATGCCCTCTTACTGAAATTAGAAAATATATAGGCCCACCATTTTCATTTAAGACATGCTAAGTGTTTTTTCAAAGATTTTCTTTTTATAAAAAACATTGGAGCAATATTTAAAATAAAAAAAAAATCATGTATGCAGTTCACACGCGGTAGAAGTGAAACCTTCAGAAAACTAAACTGCGATAGTACATATAAGACAAAAATGCTTTATTAAAATTATAAAAGTTGATGGGATCTAGATAGCTACATTAATAAATGATATATCAAATGAAAATACTCATCGAACAGAGTGCCTGTAAGTTATCAACTTTTAGATCGGTTAACCAATAGTCGAGATATAAGCGTGGAAAGATTTTTTATTTTTTTTAAGCATTGCACTGATTAACTACCAAAGCTTCGAAAACAAGAAAATTTAGTTTTTGTATTCAACATAATACAGTACTTTATTTTCTTTGAACTCTTATTTTATATTTTATTCATTATAGTTTATTTTTTTACAACGGAGGCAGTTTCATGTCGTTGATTTTATTTGTTGCCGCATTTGCAACTTCACCAATATTTGAATTTAAAGAATTTCTTGCTTGATTTATCTTTGAGTCAACAGCATTTTTAGCTTCATTGAAGCTCGAAATCGCAGCTGTATTAGCTGTACTTAATCCCGATCCTACATGCGACTGTAATCCGCTATATTGATTCTTTAAAGCATTTATAACATCATCTGGAACAGCATTTTTAGCTTCATTGAAGCTCGAAATCGCAGCTGTATTAGCTGTACTTAATCCCGATCCTACATGCGACTGTAATCCGCTATATTGATTCTTTAAAGCATTTGTAACATCATCTTGAACAGCATTTTTAGCTTCATTTAACTTCGAAATCGCAGCACTATTAGCTCTACTTAATCCTGACCCAACTTGCGCTTGTAGTCCGTTATATTGATTCTTTAAAGCATTTGTAACTTCATCTACATGTGGCGCAAAAGCACCTAAGTTCGGTGCAAATTGGGGTCCTCTTGGCACGTTTGGCGGAAAACCACTTCCAGGTGGACCCAAACCAAAGTTTTGAATTTGATTATTTTTAGACTCTGCAACAAATTGCGACAACTTTATTTCATTATCGAAGAATTCATCTATTCGCTCAAACAACGAAAATATTTTAAATGGATTCTTATCTGCATCTTTAGCTAAAATCTCTTTAAAGGAATTTTCAATGTTTGCAAACTGTGGATAGTTCTGTGAATACTCGTGTGGAATGCATTTGTACATTTGCCTCCAATTGTCATTAATATCTTTTACGGTTTTGTATAGCTCCTCGTCCTTGCTCTGTTGAAGTTTCTGAAAATTATGCTTTTCTCGAATTTTATTGAAGTCAGCCGCTGTTAGGCTTTCGGAGTCGTTGTTTGACAAAGCATAAAATCTTGCATTTAGATCCCTTGATAAGTTTATAAGTTCTACACGTGCTGCACTATTTTCTGTTTGTTTTATATTCTCGAAATGTGTTGATGAATTTTTCAATATATTTTGAATCTCATTAGAATATCGACCTGCAGGTGGCAGTTCCAATAATATCGATCTATAAAATTCCTTGTCCTTCAGATAGTTTCTTTGTACCATATCAAGGTATTTCTTGCTTGCGTCATTGATGAATTCGTTGCCAAAATTATTTTTGAAATCTTCCGCTGTTTTTATTTTTGGATTTTTTTGACATGGGGCCTAGCAATATTTGTAAATTATATTAAATTAGATAAATTTATGAAAAAAAAAAAATAGTTATACGAGTACCTTATGATCCCGTACTAGGAAGAAAATACCAAGTGCCACCAGAAATGCTATTGTTAAGCAGATACATATCAGCCAATTACGCTTAGTTAGGAATTTTGAAATTTTCGAGCACATTTCAAACGAACATAAGATCTTTTGGAGAAATAGTAAGATACTGATTTAAGAAAATGTTAAATGTGCTTTTGGCACATCTTCCAAAAGACAATTTACAGTAAGTCCCAGATAAATGCATCATCAGTTGTAACCAAATAAAATTGCTTACTGGATATAAACTTCAAGCAAAGTTAATTTGCATTGCTTTTTTCAAATCTGTTGTTATATTTGATATAAATTTAACATTAAGACTTAAGTCATTTTCTTAGTTTATTATCAAGTAAAATATTTACTATATGGCACAATTCAGAAGCTAAGGTGTTTTTAATGATGTATGGAGCGTTTGGTTTTGAATAGACCCTAACGGTTGGCAACACAGATCTTAAAATCTCTGTCTTAGGTTTCATGAATGCTGAAAAACTTGAAGAAATTAAAAGGCGTAACCAAAAATTTGTCCTGTTTTATCACTTATTTAGAGTACACTGTATTTTGTGTTCTTTGAATATCGTACACGCTTATCTGATTATATACTACGTGATTGTTTATGAAATAAAAATAGTATCAACAAAAATAGATCAACACGACTTTATGTTTTTTAAGTTTTTAGGTTCAAATAATAGAAGAAATATATGAAATTATAAATACCGACGACTCAATTAATTTGTATGCCGAGAAAAAAGCTTAGCAGTAGCATGAGCGACAATGCCATAAATTTTGTGCACCCTCGCAAATCTTAAAGAAAAATTTTGGTACACTGTCGATTCTTTTTAAGATCAGAAGTTTTAACCCAAAAATGCACTTTGTAAGCTTAAGAAAAAAGAAAATTGAGCAATAATTACACTGCTCTTCAAGGGCTTCAAGAGAAAATGGGGGTTGAAACTCCCATCAAAGTCGTTTTTGGCAATTTTTAAGTAACAGTGGGCAATAATTCCGGTTTGATAGACCTTCCAAAATATCTTAAATTGAAGCTTGCCGCATCCCCTTGCAATGTGAACATACCAAAAATTAATCGCATCTTACTTTGAAGCCCCAGAACCATCAGCTCTTTGGCAGAATAATCTCTCGTTTAGAAGCAGAACGACCTAAAAGTGCGAAAGTCACGGCCTTTCGAACTATTAATATATCGTTGATGAAAATTTATTATACAGGTCTCCATACAAATCTACATAGGTAGTAAGGCAGAATAACTGGAATATGTATAATAAATTTCAATTTACGATATTTCGTAAAAAAAATATCGATATAATTCAAATTGTGTTTTAAAAAGAAAGAGCTATTGTTTCGGGCCCCATTAATGAATTCATAGAATATCTAGAAAAACGGAACCATCACAGAAATTCTGACCCCGGATTCAAATTCAGCTCGTTTAAAACCTCCGGAAAAGTATATTCGGATTTCAGAACCAGAGGTTTGACCAAATTTTGTGGAGAAATCTTTGTAAAGAGGACATTAGATTTTACGCAACAGTTCCTATGGAAAAATCTTTCAATAGAGTTTTTTATATTGAGACTTTTCATTCTTAATTTTTTGTGGAATTTGCCATGAATTTGGAACTAAAACTCATATTCGTCTTTTTGCGATTTTTAACCGAAAGAAATATAAGGAAAATTAGGACTTAGCACAAAATGTGTCCGAGAATGTTTTATACAATAGAAAAATTATTATTATTTACCATCACTTCAAATACATAATCCTCTTCGTATTATTATATATTGGATTAAATATTTTGGTCAATTTTCTATTGCTTTATTTTGGGCAAATGTTCATTTAAGCCCAACACTTTGAAAGAAATTTTTTTTTGTCACACAAAGCTGGAACTGAATTTTTAAAAAGCTTTTATGGGTGACAGTTTTTTTGAAATTTGTTTTTTTAAGATTTTTTAGGCAAGTTTTTTTTTTAAATTTCGGCATAATTTCCACTCCTTTAAAATAATGTATATTTAGATATATTGACTAAAAATTCTGCTGGGCCATAAAAACGATTTTATTAATCTACATTCTCTATTTTCATCTACACTCATATGCATGCATGAGATCAGCGTATCCAATTTTGAGAAAATAATAAAAAACATTTTTATTGAAACATTAAAACAATTTGGCCGCCAAACATTTTTTCTTTTGTTATGTATAGCATAGAATGGAAAAGACTTTTTTTTTGAAAGAGAAAAGCTTTTATAAAAACAATGTGAGCTATATATGTGTGTCCGAATATGAACCCAGCGAAGACACTAATCAGATCAGGAAAAAATCAAAGTTGAAATAAGGCCACACCATACCATAAGGTTACATCCTCTCATGCCTCAGTGTGTTTTTTTTTTATTGAAAACTGGCGAAGTACAGCTAATGCAGAAATAATGACGGTCGATGGGCAGTTTTTTTTAAAAAGTATTTTCAGTTTCAGTTGTTTACAGTTCGTAATGGTAGTAACGTGTTTATGATTTATGATTATTTTGCAAGTGCAGAAGATAGCCTTCTTTGAAGTTAAAAAAAATCATACATTTAAGTAGGAACAAACTTAGGCCGTGATTCACATTGGAAATTAGAGCCATATTTCATAATTGAGGTTCAGATAAGATTTAAGTAGCAAATCCATCCTTTGACAAAAAGGATGTCAATGGAAATTAAAAGCGCTCACCTCAGACAATTGAATATTTCATTGCAATATTTCAGGCTAGATTGTTCTGCTGGGAATTTGTGAAAGTTTATACATTTATTAAAGAGATATGTCCACAACATAATTTCTAATTTGCGTAACTAAAAAAGCTTTCAGAATATTTTTTGTAACCATACATACTTTTGAGGTTTCATGTGGCTTTTCTCAATTCCGATTGGTTCACGAAAATAATTTTATTATTCTCTAAATATCAATGCCAAACAGGAGCCTATTCACATAAAATAATTCATTTTTGAAAAAGGAGTTCCAACCAGTGTCCAAAGGTCCTGACATTTTTTAGACATAATATATATACGAGTATCTGACTCATCTTAAAGGCGTACATCATTGCGACTATTTATGTAAGATAATTCTTTAAATCACAAAAAAAAAAAAAAAAAATTAAGCTCAAAAAGCTTGAGAGATGAATGTCAATATCGATCGCCTAGCAAGATCGAGAATTCTGTTGCGGCGAAAAGATCTTACAACAGTTTAAGGGCTATATACTTAAACTTTTGATCTAGTGATCCATAGTTTGTTTAGTTTTTACGAAAATTGCTTATTTGTATTATAAAATTTCACATAATTTTCTTGCATTTACCAAATGTTTACTAAACTTACTGCCCACAGTTTGAGTTTATTGCTGTTTTTTCTAATATTTTAATTATACACATGATCAAAATGCTATGAGTGACAGGTGTTATGAAAACTTACTAACGTAACACATTCAATGAATTGAATCCGGAAGAAAATTACAGGCAAATAAGACACACTTCATGTGCATAAATAAACCGCCAATGTGGGCTATGAACTGCTTTGTAGTAACAAAGCAATCATAGAGGATTATCGGGTATTGAGGTAATATTGCAAGCAATAATATTTGCAATTGAATTGATTCACATTAATGGATGAAATGATAGTTTAGGTTGCTTGCTAAGAGCCACCGACTAAAATGATCCGTTATTTGATTTTTTGTGTCAGTCCAACGCATTCGACGGACTTTCATCTTTTCAGTTACATTCTTATCAATATGGAATTCGTAAAGAAAAAAAGTAAATTGAAGTCCACATCAGATATACAGACACACATACAAATATAGAACCCACATAAAATTAGTTTCGAGATATTTAAATTTTGGGTTGTATGACGTAGAACAAATGCAATGAAATGAATAAACAACCTTAGTAGCAAAAAAAAAGGTTTTATAGCTTCTTTTACAGGCCTTTTAAAGAGAATTAGAAAGACAAAATATTATAATTATAAAAGCTTGTAAGAGCCATTTGGCGTATGAAGTATAGAGACATATTGCCCTCTGTGTTATCTTTGAAGAGACTCGGTAAAGTATCTTTCTGAGCTTTTTAAAAGACACCTTATCTTGGGTAGGGTTGGAGAGGCTTAGAGATTTCAATTTGTCTTTTAAAGATCTTAGAAAGAACAAAAGAATAAAGAGTATTTAATTTTATTTTATTATCCAATATGATCCATAGTCCAGCGCGCTATCCACTAGGCTATCTGTGATATTTTATATTATACGTTAAAGATGAATCATATTTTTCTCAAATTTGTCTTGGTAAAGAGCCTTAACAATCCAAACAATTAACACTATAAAGGCATAAGGCGAATTTTAAGTGAATTTTATTTCTTATGTATAAAGCACAACGAGACTTGCCACTTCATTGCCATAAGCATTTTATTATGTACAGTATATGGACACATGTCAGACATGTCGTCTAATGCCTTTATAAGAACTTTTGTATGTACAGTATAAAAACATATATGATACACGAGTTAGAATGTCTTGTGTGTGCCTTCATAATGTAAATAATAAAATGCTTATAAAGATACGAGGTGGCATGTCTTGCATGTGTCTTTATACTGTACAGCATAGTGACACATACGAGACATGACAACTAATGTCTTTATAATCAGTCCATTATGAGCTTTAAAAATGCATATTAAAGACATTCTTACGACTTTCTTTTATTTTGACACAAAGGCAAAAGGATTTTTGTCTTGATAACTTCCCCGTTCGCTACTAGGAAATTTTATTTTACAATTTCTTAATGAAAGAATATTGAATATCAAACAGCAAACATAGCATGGTTTATTAGGCTTTCTACATACGCAGAAAACAACAGAAAAAGGTAGAGACCTGTACTAAACACAAATAACTTACAAGACTGAACAATTTCGAAACTTCATTCCATGGAAACATCAGACCCGTTCCCGTCCGTGGGATCTGATGTTTCAATATCAAATATCAATTTAATCGAATCATTATTTCGATGATGACTTACTATGTTTTGTAACTGTGCGACTCGTATAAGCTATACCTAAGCAGTGTCTCGTAGCTCAAGTAAGTCACCAAAATCTTATATTATACCACAAAACCCAAGCGCTCCATATATTTTTACTTTGGTATTATTTTTATAACTATTAAATATAACGACAAATACTGATGGTAAAGATAAGAGTTTTGTGCGACATTTACATAAGAAAATTAAATCGTGACGTAAAAAAAGTCAACTCTAATAATGCAAAGTATTAGTAATTTTGACGGCGTTTCATATGCAGTTTGACAAATACAAAGTTGGTGGTATATTGAAGATATATATATGTCTATATAGATATACATACATATTAGCAAAAGCATATTTTGATTTGAGTTACTTTCTTCTTTTTGTGCGAAAGCTGCCAGCGAGCGAGTTGATAGATCAATTTAAATGCGAGAAAGAAAATTGCAACACATTGGTACGAAAATAAAAATAAATTACAGCTTTTTCCTTTTGGTGACAAGCTGCCGACAATTGGCGATAATTGTCCAATTACTGGTTTTTGTTATGATATGACTAGGCGCTGGCTTAACCATAAGAAACTTGATATTTTATTCGGATTGGAAAAAATAAATTTGAACGAAATTTATCGGTTTCCTTTGGACCACTGGATATACTTGTTGTAGCTGCTTTTAAATTAGTGGAAGGAATAATATTTTATACGGCTATGCAGCTCTTTTATAAGAACTAAATTGCTAAGCAAATTGTAATGTTTGCTGTTAAATTTTGTACTGAAAATTTGCAGAGCAGAAGATCAATTTTGGTTCCGTATAAAGTGCGTGTGAAAAAATTAGAGCAATTTCCACTGCGCTGTTTCACAGAGCCCAAGTCAACCGTTGATTTCATATTGCCCAGGCGGAATACAAATAATAGTATGTACTAAAGATGTCTGGCTTTCAAGGCACTGTTTCCAGATTGTTATCATCATCAATGAAAGCAAAACATGATCAGGATTTTCGCTTCATGAATTTCCGCGGTTAAGGTGAAACATGAGCACATGCCCAAGCTTGAATTGTTTTTACTTACAATGCGCTCGTAATTTATAAATTTTCCCAATTATGTTAAAAAAATGAAACTGCTTAGTAGGGACGGACAGATTTACACTGCCCCCATGTTGTTTTATCTGTTGTTTACTTTATTTTTATGCTTATTATTCAGTCAATAAAACCAAGCAAGTTACAGCGTCGAACAACACGTACAAATGATAAAACTTTTTTTTAATGAGTGTGCTCTTGTGGCAAAAGTGCGCGCTTTGCGCCCATTTTACGGTTTACAATCAGCCAATACCCGTATAACAACGGAATGCAAGATCTGCCGAAAATATCGCCGCTGTCCATGCGAATGTGCAGAAGAACCCGAGGAAGTCAATTTGGCGCCGCGCACAGACATTTCGCAGACATCAACTTGGTGAATTTTTCGTCGAGACTTGAGCCAGCACCCGTACCAAATCCAACTGACGCAGGAAATGAAGGAAAACGACCTGACTGGACTCTGGAGCAGTTGGAAGCAGACCCCAATTTTGGGAAATATTTTTTTGTTGTGTAGTCGGCGTGGCACCGTCCCTAATTGGAAAAAATGCTGTCATGGCTGCAACGAAGATAGATTAATTCCTGAGTAATGATATTTGTTTTTGAGCAGATGATTCCACGCCCCTAAGATAAAAATAAGTATCCACGGCTAAATTAATAGACGGATTGCAAAAAAATTCGGTACAGAAATAGATTTGAGGAAATATATTTGTTTTTCATGAATGCTGCACAGCTATACTAATGAACCGATTTTGATGAAATTTGGTATAGAGGTTAACTTAACCCTAAGGAAGGGATACAAATAAGGATAAGAAACACATTTTTACTGTAATCTGCATCAGATTTTTTTTGATTTTAACTAGTTACTTGTGTGTTTCAGTGCAGAGTAGGGACTGGTGCATGGAAAATTTTCATAACAAAAGTTTGAAAAATTTTATGAAGGTCGGGAATATTTTTAATTTTTATTAAAAACTAGCTAAGCCCGGCGCGCATTATTCCGCCTGAACAAATATAATATGTGTTTTTATTTTTGGCAGACTGAATAAGTAAAAATTATTTTTATTGAATATTCTATCTCAATGCGAGTGAATAAACAGTTCTGAAGCCGCTTGAAATTGAATGGTAAATTGGTGGGTGTCATTGGAATGCGTGGAATCAGCATTTCCTTTGAATAAAAAATTATATTTTCACCAAAATTTTTAGATTTTTCACTAAATTCATTTGTGCCGCTGGGAAACACCTCCACTAAAGTTTTAAGTGGTAGTGGAACTTAAGCTTTATTACCACTAAATGCTTAATTGTAATCACATTAGAGTTCTACCAAAAGTACTACTTCCCACTAGCACTAAAAACAATTGAGAGTGAAATTTGGTGCACTAATCCCCACTCTGGTTTTCATAAGCATAAAATAAATATTTTAAATGTGCTTTCAACTAATTTCTATTTAGGCCTTTGCAGTTTTGATTCAAGTCCAGCTTAGGTAATCTTTCATTTACACCGTTTTGTTACAATTACAAAACCCGATTTACTTAGTGCGTTTTCATTACCTTGCACTTGTGTGCATTTTCATTTTTTTGCTCCAACTCATTACACCGGTCGGTTGATCTATCAACCAATGGATGCTGCGCATGCGTACGGCTGAAGTAGAAAAAAACAGCAAACTGCTCGTGCTGAGAAAATCGTAGAAACGCGAAAGACATGCGCGCGACTTGCTGTGATTTCATGTTGGTGGATTTTGTTCGCGTGCTATCTCCATTCAGGCAAATAAACAACTGTGGCGTATACGTAATATTTTTATTTTTTGCTTGACGGCGTCTGATGGGAAAACAGCAGAGTTCGTTAGCATGTTGTGAAGAGCGACTGACTACTGGATTGGATTTTGTAATACATTCATTCGTCTTTGTCGAAGACATCTATCTCTTAAATTTTTTTTGTTTTTTTTTTTGAGTTTTTGGTGCTGTTCGTGTCGCTACGACGATGGTATAAATCGAATCTGGAATACAACAAATGGCCACATTCAGTTCAATAACGTCTTGGAGCAACGTACCACAGACGCGACTGAAGGAAAAGCACTGAATTTTGATTTACTTTCAAAGTGTTGGTAGGAAGGAAACACAAACGCAGTATTCGCGCCAGTTAACTTTAAAATTTACGATAATTTTGCAATTTTTTATTCGTTTTTGCAGTATCGAAAAGAAAGTGAAAAGAAAATCCAAAAGTTTCCGCAATGCTGAAAGTTGTTGTAAGGAAGTGTTTGTTGTTTTTAATAAATTGACTTAAAAAATCGAAACATTAAATCATTTAAGATTCTTAACTGATCAAAGATGTGACATGTGTAAAGAAGTAGTGCACTTAAAGTGAAAGACTTACTCAAATAGTCTCGTATATCTATTACTTTTATAAAAAAAGGTGTATGCATAATTGGTATAAACAAAAATAAAAAACTGGATTTTCGTTAAAAGTCCTAAAGTTGAAAAGTTTTTGTTTTGGTTTTTGGCGATCTAAGCGAAACGTGAGCGACTTTCTTAAAAAAAAAAGATAAATTTTAATTTTTGGGCACGCCATAAAAAAAAACTCAAATGTTTTTCTATTTAAAGTTTAATTTTGATATAATGCTTACTTTCGAATAATTTTTCAAGCACAAAAAACGGCTAGACCCAGATGTCGCATTGTTTTATGTTGATACCAATAAACATCTACTTATCATAAAAGTACGGATGCACGAATTTGTGCGAGTAAAGGCTAAAAAATCGTCAGTGTTTACTGGACTAAAAATACTGTACATAGAGAAATACAGTATCTGCGTACGCTGCTAAATATAGAAAAGAGTTTTCCAAATAAATGCAAATTTTATAATAACTAAATTCATTTTCGAATCCTTCTTCTAGCCTAATAACTAACGCTCTCTTTAACGCCAAGGACTGATCGTTCTTCAGGCCGAATTCACATATAACGAATAAAAACTGGCGTTTTAAAAATTAAACTTTCCGTATTTCATCCGTCGTTACCTCAGGGCATGCTAAAATAGTAGAATTTGTAAAACTTTTTCCCAACCCAAAATTTAGGTCAAACTATGGAATGGAGCAATTATCTTTAAGTTGTTTCTTGCACCAAGCTCTTCATATAAGACTTATTACATTTTAGTTTTGACATATTTTTAAAAGAGCCAAAATTTTGAGTATATCTTATTTAAAAACTCAGTTTGTATTTTGTGTATAGGTGAAATCATCCAAAGAAAGTACGCCCACATAATAAATAAATATCGCAAAACGAAAATTAATAGAAAGTTGTTGGTTACTTCATGAGGGAAATAGCCAAAACTTTAATCATTTTAAGTATAAAAGCCAAAAAAATTAAAACTGAACAAAAAAGCTTAATTATTTACATAATCAAAACTCAAAAAAAATACAGAAATAAAATTTATTTTTTTTTTGAAAAAATTGTAGAAATTTCTAATCAAAAAGCTTAACCCTAAAATAAAAATGATAAAATTAAAAATCAAATATACAAAAACCTTTCAGGTACAATTTGAACTATTAATTTCATTCAAAAGAACAACTGCTACATATCTGCTTGGTAACGATTTAATTTAAGTCAATTTTAAAATGCTTAGGAAACAGTTATTCTTGGAAGATTTCTTTAGAAAACTTACTTTTGAACATTAATTTATACATATGCTCATACTTTGGCTTTAATCAATTCCAGCTACCTTGTATTCTTTTCCTGGCTGTTGCCACAACAGCTTTGAAAATAGATGATTACGGTCATCATGAACATCAATATGAGCACGCAGAGTTTAAATATGAACCGGAAGCAGAAGAAACCGAACATCATCACGAAGTAGAACACAAGCATGCAACCTCACATCAGAGTGTTAAATTCCATCATTTCCATGCAGTACCAGTGTACATCAAGAAGGAAGATCAACATTTATTAAAGAAACCCATAGACATTGGTGCTACCAAACAGAAATTGAAAATTTTGCATCCTGAAACAAAACATAACCACGAATATGGGTTAGTTTTGGAAAATGAAAGTGATACACATTTGCATGAACATGGCCACTACGAAGAGCCATACCATCATCAGGAACATTACGAACACTATAGTCACGAATGATGTGGAACACAGAAGTTTAGAAAAATGTTTTAAGTTATAAGACGTTCATCAGAAATATGATGATGAATGTATTTTGCCAAATTATTAAGAGATTTCCCTATTTTAATATACTATACTAAATTAAAAAAATATATATAATTAAATAAAATAAAAATTGGAGGTTTTTTTTCTGCTTAGTTGGACTCAAAGGGGTATACTACATAGTTTGAACATACGTTGCCATTTGCACTTAAATTTTGCAAAGATAAATTGTTAACGGATTTGTTTGAACATTTTTTTGATGAATTTTTAGTGTTTCAGATAATTTCTTCATCAATAAAATTATTCCATAATAATTTTATTTATCCTCTACGGGTTCATACAATTTCCCATTCTACTATAAAAATTGAGAGCGCAACTCTATCTCATCTGACTGCATTTTTGAGTAGGAAACGCATTGTGGTTCGATAATTTCTATTGCCGCGTGAATTTCAATAATGAAATATTAAAGCAAATTTTAAAATTTTTTAATATATAACCATCAGCAAAACACTTGATATGTATAAACCCAAAAATTTAAGAAAAAAAAAAAATGTACAATCTTAGATATAAAAAATTGGTATAAAAAGTTTAAAAGCCTATATAAATATAACTTATAATTCTAAAGTAAAGTATTTAAGACACAGCTTAGTATTATAAAAAGTCTAGTTTCAAAAAATACTTTCTGCGTCTCGAAAACTGCTAAGCCAAATTGATACAAGTGAACAAATTCCAAAGTCTCTTACTCAATCCCTAAAATTATAACCAGTTTTTTGGAAAAGCTTATTATGTGGGCTTATAATGATTACCTGCACACATAGAAATTTTAGTCTAAATTTTCATACCAACTATCTTACCTACCTATAACCATTCCAAAAATAGTTAGTTTTAATACCTTCAAACTATTGCAGTTTTTTTAATACAATAAGTTATTAAAATTAACACAATTTTTAATTAATTTTCACACCAAAGCTGGGCTTAACCAAGTCATTTTTAAATTTTTTGCTATGTGAATTTATATTTGTTTCTATTAAAAAAATAATTAATACACCTTGAAAGAATTATAATTTGGAATATAACCGAATATTGAATCAATGGAGACCACGCACACTTTTTGCCTGGTGGTAGTCCACACTATTTTAAGTATTTATGTGCAGTTTGTGTTGCCTCAAATAACTCTCTTAATATAGCGCTTTGAGTAACTACTTTAATAAAAGGCACCACGATTTCTTATTGAAATTCCCCCATTTTCGGTCCAGAGCTTTTCCAAGCAATTCGTAGTATTCATGTGGCACTTGATTCCATTGCTTTAAATAACCCTCTCAGTACATTTAAAGGTTTTATTTAAAAGGGTGATCGTGTTTATGATCTGATTTCGCCCATATTCGATTCCACGTTCCATGATTGATAATCTAGTCATTAAACTATCTCGCATGGCCTCCTGCTGTCACGACTTCTTCAGAGAGATGGACAGACAGACTCTCTGCCATATACGTTTTTCTAAGCTTAACGCGCCTCCGTTATAAACGGCTAAACAAAATACATGTTCTCTGCAATACAAATTGTACAGAAAGTAAAATTGATTTGGAAATCAAAGTTTTATTTTCCTCTTCCAGAAAGTTTGTCTTCAGTGAGCCATCAGACTGAAATAACAGAATATAATTCTGTTTTCCAATGCTGAATCAAAAATTTTCTATTTTCAATTAATTTGTTCAAAAAATTGAACTACTTATATAAAATAAACCTATTGGCACAATATATTCTTTAAAAATATTGCACAAAAAAATATTGAAAAAACTCGACTTACCATTTCAAAACTTCGCAGAAACAAAATTCTTGGTTCGGATGGAACGTATTATAAGCCAACAGCTAATTTTGCAATTTTTTCAGATTATTCAAAAACGCATTTGAATTTCACGCACTTTATATAAGATGGCATTCAAAAAAACGAAGATTAATTATTTCATTTGCAAAAACCACGAATCGAATCACACCGCTGACGACATTTATGTCGCTGCTTTTTCTCAACACTTGCAATATTCTAGCCACCCGACCGAATGAAATTAAAACAATAAATTATTGGATCGTTATACGAGCATAAGGAATAAGCAATACATATTATAAAACTTTTTAATTGCACTTCCGTTTTTAACCGATTTCTACGCACTTTTACTTTCCGCTTTTGCGATATTAATTTCACTTTTGAATTTGCAGATGGTAGAGATGTACAAACTAAAATCGATTTTAGTCAATAATCGAATTGTTGCTTGAATCAGTGACACTTCTCTTTGTGCTCTCGTTAGTGTTGTTTTTAATTTTAGTTCAAACATATCAAATATGTCAGTACATACATATGTACGTTTCTTAAAACTATATGTACTTTCACAGAGAAACAGCTTTAAGAACATTACATTGTCGTGAGCAATAGTTTTTTTTGGTGTGAACGTTACATTAGCCACGCGTCGCAAGAACATAAATGAATTTGAAAACTTATATGTGCTCAACGGAAATCACAGAAAAGGAACCGATAGAATTGATAAAACATAAAACGCATGATGGCTGTGCTCATTATATACTCAACAATTTTTAGCAAAGATTATTTTTCTAGAATCAATACAAAAAATGCGAAGCGCTTTTGGAACAGAGCGGCTCAGTCAAAAGCTACGAAGATATTGAAAATGTCATCACTTCAAATGTGCAATATTTTTCTTGCGAAGTCAACCACATCTGTCACATCGGTATCAAAAAAACCATACATATTCAGCCAAACTTAGCGAATGCAACCCTGCAACCTATTCCATAGCTGTCAAAACAAAACACATTATCGCGAATCATATTCTAATATGTAACAGCTAGTTTTAACAACTGTGGTAGAAGGAAACATAGTGCCGCCATTTGGTATCGCTGCCACCATGTTAGTTGAATAAAATTTTTACGTTTACATATAATAAAAACAAATTTTTCATTTCACAGAAGCAGAATTGACTCTCTGATCGATAAATAGCATTCAAAGTTAAAGGTTATGAAAATTTCTTCCGTGCGAACATTTAATTTTATGTTATTTACACATTAACAGTAGTCCCTAAATTGGAGCGCCAGCGTCGTTTATCTGTCAAAATTCTGTCATGCACATGAAGTAAACCAAAATTAGCAACGCGCTAAGTCCAGCTTATTCCATTTTTCAATTTTGGCAGAGCATTGGCAGCTAATTTTTTATTTTAGGCTCAGTTCGTACGAACGTTTTTTCAACGCGCGTCAGCGCGTTTCAGCATTACACTAAATTATATGCAGTAAGCCACACCATCAACGCGCGTTAAAAAAAAACGTGCGTTACAACGATGTTGGTTTTGTCAACGTCGGTGTTATGCTAAAACTAGCAATAGTTTTCAGTTGTATTTTGTTTGTTTGTAAACTCCTGAGTAAACATCAAAAATGTGAGTGTCATAACAAAGATAATTAAACTATCTACAATACTAGATAGTACGAAAAATTTTGAAATTTAACAAAAAATTTTGGAGAAATAACGATTATTCTACGTATAACTAACGCGCGTTGACTGGCCTTGTGAAAAGTACCAAAAATTGAGTTGAAAAAACGCAATAGCTAGCGCGCATTGATAAAACACTCGTGTGAACTTAGCCTTACTGCGTTAAGTTTTTTATTGACACAATTTGGCTGTCCGCGTTGTCCACAACGCTCGTTTTAGCATAACTCGGGCGTTTATAAAACCAATTTGCGTTTCAACGCACGTTGAAAAAAAACGCGCATGCTTTTTCATTCTTACAAAAATTTGATTTGATATCCCTGATATGGGATCAAGAAAAATAATATGAAAACGCCACTTAACGCACATTTGGCCATACGATTAAGGCGTGTTTTTTCAACGTGCGTTGGAACGCAAGTTGATTTTAGTAACGCTGGAGTTAGGCTAAAATGCGCGTTGTGGACAACGTGGACAGCCTGTTTGTGACAGTAAAAAATCAACACAGTAAAATTAAAAAATTAGCTGCCAATGCTCTGTCAAAATTGTAAAATGTAATAAGTTGATTTTAGTGCGTTTCTTATTTCGGTTTACTTCATGTGCATGAGAGAATTTTGACAGATAAACGACGCTGGCGCTCCAATTTAGGGACTACAGTTACTGTGTAAATAACATAAAATTAAATGTTCGCACGGAACAAATTTTCATAACCTTTGACTTTGAATGCTATTTATCGATCAGAGAGTCAATTCTGCTTCTGTGAAATGAATAGTTTGTTTTTATTATATGTAAACGTAAAAATTTTATTCAACTAACATGGTGGCAGCGATACCAAATGGCGGCTCTAAGTTTTCTTCTACCACAGTTGTTAAAACTAGCTGTTACATATTAGAATATGATTCGCGATAATGTGTTTTGTTTTGACAGCTATGGAATTGGTTGCAGGGTTGCCTTTGCTAAGTTTGGCTGAATATGAATGGTTTTTTTGATACCGATGTGACAGATGTGGTTGACTTCGCAAGAAAATAGTGCACATTTGAAGTGATGACATTTTCAATATCTTCGTAGCTTTTGACTGAGCCGCTCTGTTCAAGAGCGCTTCGCATTTTTTGTATTGATTCTAGAAAAATAATCTTTGCTAAACATTGTTGGGTATATAATGAACACAGCCATTATGCTTTTTATGTTTTATCAGCTCTATCGGTTACCTTGTCTGTGATTTCCGTTGAAGACATATAAGTTTTCAAATTCATTTATGTTCTTGCGACGCGTGGCTAATGTAACGTTCACACCAAAAAAAAACTATTGCTCACAACAATGTAATGTTCTTAAAGCTGTTTCTCTGTGAAAGTATACATGGTTTCAAGAAACATACATATGTACATACATATTTGTTATGTTTGAACTAATATTAAAAACATCACTAACGAAAGCACAAAGAGAAGTGTCACTGATTGAAGCAGCAATTCGATTATTGACTAAAATCGATTTTAGTTTGTACATCTCTACCATCTGCAAATTCAAAAGTGAAAATAATATCGCAAAAGCGGAAAGTAAAAGTGCGTAGAAATCGGTTAAAAACGGAAGTGCAATTAAAAAAGTTTTATAATATTGTTTATTTCTTATGCTCGTATGACGATCCAATAATTTATTGTTTTAATTTCATTCGGTCGGGTGGCTAGAATATTGCAAGTGTTGAGAAAAAGCAGCGACATAAATGTCGTCAGCTGTTCGATTCGTGGTTTTTGCAAGTGAAATAATTAATCTTCGTTTTTTTGAATGTAAAGTGCGGTCATCTTATTTAAAGTTTGAAAAGTTCAAAGGCGTTTTTGAATATTTTGAAAAAATTGCATAATTGTTGGCTTATAATACGTTCCATTCGAAGGTACAATGGAACGGCACCAAGAATTTTGATTCTGCGAAGTTTTGAAATGGTAAGTCGAGTTTTTTTCAATATTTTTGTGCAATATTTATAAAGGATATATTGTGCCAATAGGTTTATTTTATATACACAAGTAGTTAAATTCTTTGAACAAATTAATTGAAAATAAAAAATTTTGATTCAGCATTGGAAAACAGAATTATATTATGTTATTTCAGTCAGATGGCTCACTGAAGACGAACTTTTTGGAAAAGGATAATAAAACTTTAATTTCCAATTCAATTTTACTTTCGGTACAATTTGTATTACAGAGAACATGTATTTTGTTTAGCCGTTTATAACGGAGGCGCGTCAAGTTTAGAAAAAAGTATATATATTTATGTATATTTTTGCTCAGCGACGAAGAGTATGTCTGTCCATCTCACTGAAGATGTCATGACAGCAGGAGGCCGTGATAGATAGTTTAATGAAATTTGGCACACTGAGTAGATTATCAATTATTTAACGTGGAATCGAATATGGGCGAAATCAGTTCATAAACACGATCACCCTTTTAAATAAAACCTTTAAAATGCTGTACTGAGAGGGTTATTTAAAGCAATGGAATCAAATGCCACATGAATACTACGAATTGCTTGGAAAAGCTCTGGACCGAACACGCGGTAATTTCAATAAGAAATCGTGGTGCCTTTTATTAAAGTAGATACCCAAAGCGCTATATTAAGAGAGTTATTTGAGGCAACACAAACTGCACATAAATACTATAAATAGTTTGGACTACCACCAGGCAAAAAGTGAGCAAGGTCTCTCTCCATTGATTCAATATTCGGCTATATTCCTAATTATAATTCTTTCAAGATGAATTAATGATTTGTTATATAAGAAACAAATATAAATTCACTAATAGTTGAAACTTAAATAATAATTTGGTTACTTAAAAATGAAGTGAAAATTGTGTTAATTTTAAAAACATTTTTGTAATAAAAAAAACTGCAATTGTTTGAAGGTACTAAAATTAAACATTTTTATAATGGTTATAGGTAGGTAAGGTAGTTTGTATGAAAATTTAGTCTTAAATTTCTAAGTGTGTAGGTAATCATAATAAGCCCACATAATAAGCTTTTCCAAAAATAGCTATAAGTTAGAATCCTGGCCCTGATATAATAAAACTGGGTGTAATTTTAGGGATTGAATAAGAGACTTTGAAATAAGTGCACTTGTATCAATTCGGTCCAACAGTTTTCAGGACGCAGAAAGTATTTTTTCGAAACTAGATTTTTTATAATACTAAGCAGTCTTAAAATACTATACTTTAGAATTATAAGCTCTATTTATATAGGCTTTTAAGCTTTTTGTACCAATTTTTTATATCTAAAATTTTAAATATTTTGGTAAATTTTTGGACTCATACATTCAAGAGTTTTCATGCTGATTGGATATTGGGTAATTTTGAAAATTGTGAAAACATTTAATTAAAAATCACTTGATAATCAAAATTATTAAACGTCAAAGCGTTTCCTACTCAAAGATGCAAGTCAAATGAGAAAGTTGCTCCCTTGGCTTTTCAAGTATTCTGGGAGATGTATGATCCGTACATTATAAGTAAAATTAAAAAATATTCTGCTGATTACTCGTCAGATAATGTTGTTGGTGAGGAAATTATGTGAAATTAAGAAAATCACCAAAAAATGTTATCGGAATTCGGATGGCACACCATCTGAAAGAAAATAAATAAAACTATTAGTAGCAGGTTTCAAAAAAAATTTGTGAATATTCTTGATTTTGAAAACCATTAAGTTGATTTAAAGAACTTTTATAATGAGAAATATTTTGCTTACATCAAACTTTTTGAATTTCCTACCAAAAACACTCCCGACTTTAATTTCAAACGAGTAAAATAGTTTTAAAATTTACAGATAAAAGTTATAGCTTATTAAATTATCTTTTGAAAGATTATCGAAGGAGCTCTTACTGAAGGCATTTCATAAATTTCATTAAGACCATTCATTTTGTTGAAATACCAGCAATTTTTTTGGTTTAAAAATTTATTTCTCGAAGTTCTTCACTATTGCATCGTCGGCTTGTGGGGTCTACATTCATAAAGTTTTAATTACAAAATTGTTTTATAAAATACATTTTTTATATTACATGGTTTTATAATTCTTATCTAAAAATGAAAAAAAAAAAAAAAAAATAAATTAAACACATAAACAGTTCATAAATAGAATTAATTTATAAACACTAAATAAATAAAAATTCTGCCCCAAAAAAAATCTAAACTTTTTAAGGGTTTTTTTTCTGTTAAATTGTTTGCTAAAATCTAAAATTTTGGTGGTGGTCTCAATGCTAAATTTGCCTCAGTATCTTTTGTGGATGCACCGCGTATATTTTTTTTGCCAGCGCTAGGATGTTGGCCTCCACCACGCTTTCCACGTTTGCCACCGCTGCTTGCATGGCGTCCGGAATATTTGTGATTTCCATGCGATGGCTCTCGCTCCGATGTGGCGTGCTTATACGAATGTTGGTAGCCATAACCTTCGGGATTATTATTAAATTTCGGGCTATAGCTATCGTACTCCAAGGCCTTTTGCGCTGTCAGCATCGAGTATAATGATGGCTTACTACGCGGTTGCTCCCAATTCGCAGACGGTGAGTCTTCATATTTACTTGGCACAGGCTCTTTTTTGAGAACATACTGATAGGGATTCATTACTGGGTATCCATCCTCACCGGACATGGCAGACGATGACTGGTCTTTTTCTACTGACTCGCCTGACGGCTCGGCAAAGTACCCAGGATAACCCTTATAGTCGGTGGATACTTCAGCAGCCTTCACCTTGCGATACTCCGCTGGTACATTACGTGTCTTCTCTGGTTTGTAGGGTAGCGAATTTATGTCATGATAAATTTCCGAGTTGAAATAGAGCTTAGATGGCTTGCCAGCTGCTGAACCGTGTATCGTAGTGGGATGTTCGTCAGGATCTTGTGCGGTAACAACGTGCGACAAATCAAAGTCTTCCAAGTTTTTCAGCGCAGCTGAATGATCAAATTGATCATAAGTCGACTTCAGCGGCAGCGTATAGGGCTTGGAAACAGTTTTAACGGTTGCTGTTTGTAGTGGCGCACGTGTTTTTATCTTGTAAATGAATTCCACATTCGGTGCTAAAGCGTCCGATATATCTTGGTGTGCCAATGATGGTGCTTGATAGGCAGTTTCGGTTTCCGACTGATAGTGTTGTTTTTGCGAATGTTTTGGCTTATGATGACGTGTGCCAGAGTAGCTACTGCCGCTTGACTTTGAAGACTGACCTGATGATTGTTGTGACGATGACAATGAAGATGACAAAAGTGATGAGGAAGATCCACCATAATTTGCATGATAGTGTGGTGAAGGAGATGAAGTAATGTACTTGGGTTTGTATGTTGTGGAGGTGATGCGCTTTTCTTCCGATTTCTCTGGCAATGTAACAACTTTATAGTAGGACTTTTGCTCTTGTGGTGCGGTAACGATTTTTCCTTCTGCCTCCAATTCTTTCATGTATTTCATGACTGATTTCTCAATTTGTTTCATTATCTCAGCTTTTGGAATTTCTGTTGAGGAAGAAACTCGAATTTTCTCTTCCTCAGTACGAAGTCGTTCTTCCTCCTGCTCGTTAGTGATATCACGGTAGGTTGTTTGGAAGTGGTACTTGGGACGGTAGTGACGGTCAACATCTTGTGATGATCCGTCATAAGAAATAGCAGCGTCGTCATAAACTTCATAGGAACGCGTTACAGGGTCTTTTTCAAAAGCTGGTGCTGGATGTTGAGAAACGGGTGACAATTGACCACGTTCTGTTTGTGCTTCCAATTGTTGCTGTTGTACTTCTTGTTGTTGACGCTCTTGCTCTTGTTGTTGTTGTTGTTCTTGTTGCTGCTGCTGCTGTTGTTGTTGTTGTTGCTGCTGTTGTAGTTGCTGTTGTTCGGCCATTTGCTGCTGTGCTTGCTGTAGTTGCGCTTGTAATTCCGCTTGTCGCTGCGGCTCTACATATTGGCTTGGATCAGCTTGTTGTTGTGGCAGTGGCTGGTACTGCTTGTTCGACAGTTCGTAGTACTCATAATTTGGATTGTTGTTGTTATTGTTGCTGCTGCTTACGCTGGCTGGTTGCTGATGACTAACTGTGTTTGCTTGTTGTGTTTCTGTCTCGGATGGTATACGTATTGGTTCTCTCAAACGCGTACCATACATTTGCATTGCTTTGGCCACATACTCCTCTGCTGTTTGCGCATCATCAAGTTCATGTTGAGCATCCATCTCTCGCTGTGCACTTGTCGAAATGCTGCTGGTGTACTGGGTTGTGATTTGCGTGTGCGGTACCAAGCGCAATGGTTGCTCACTTTCGGGGCGTATGAGATTCATCTCTAAGTTGCCATAAGGATAGTCTTTGAAAAAAAAAAAATAATAAAATTGCTGAATTCCATATGGATTTTCTAATTACCTTCACCATAAGCATTGCCACGGCGATATTGATTTCCACCAGTGCCTCCAGCGGCAAGTGCTATTTGATCTGGTATTGCTTCAGCTTTGTCGGTAACTTCATCAGCAGCTTGTTTTGCTGGACTCAAGGAAGGACGTCTTCGATTTCGAACACTGCTGACTGCCTCGGTGAGAAGACATGATTGTAGCTATGGAAAATGGATAGGTCTTATATCAAAGCTTGTCGAATTATATTGTTTTTATTATAATTTTTTTTTTCAGTTAATCATTTTTTAAAATTAACCAAAGCGTAATTGAATTTGTGATGATAAAATATTAATTTCGAAACGGATTGTTTTTATAAATAATCAGTTTTATTCAAAGACAATAATGGTGAAAAATAACAAATGAAAGTACATATTCAATTACTAAGGAATAAGTTTTCATAAGACCAATTTCTTTTGAGCAAAATCATAAGTGTACTGTGTTCCTTGTCTAAATAAACTTAGGAAATAACAGACAGTTTAATGTACAGTCTCATACTTCAAAAATTATGCACTGCAATGGCAATAATTTCTCTCTATCTAACATAAATCTAACTTTCTCCTGTTATTCAATAAGCTATCTATCATAAGTTTCCTGATTTTGATAAAAAAAGGAGACCAAAACACTTTACACAGAACAGTACACTGTACGGTACAATCCTTTTTTTTTTTGATATAAACGAATAAATTTAACATATTTATTTCACAAAGCGTAATATATTTGCTTTTATTTATTTCATTTCGATTAAAGCGGATTTTCGAACCTATTTTTTAGCATAGTTCTTGGTGCTGTCTACTCAGATCCATGGATAATGTTGGAGCGCATTATGGTTGTGCTGAACGAGGTTTGACTAACATGCGTTAGTAAATTGGGATCGCTGAATCTTAGCCTAGGGCAAAACTTATGGGGCAGCAAACAAATTATTGCACTGTGCAACAAAATGTAAATGTAAGATTCATAAATTTCATTTCAAGTTGAATAGTCCCGATTTTGTAAATAGTCTGTTAAATTCTTTAAAATATATCGAAAATATGTATATATTTTTTTTTTCATTCACGAAATTTACAAATTTGCTGTATTTACATACATATACTATAATGGTGATTTAAATTAAATCAACTTTTTTTACCCAACACACAGGGTGTCCTTCCGTTTGTACCGCATCGAAAAGTATGCAAATCCATAATTAACACCTGTCTGCTGACTGCTTGCGCAAATTACGTTTGGGAGAAAACAAATCGGGTTAATTGAGTGATATTTTGTAAACTGAGAAAAGAGTATGTTTTCTTCAAACAAATGAATTTGGGATGATTGATTTTTAAAATATCTATTTTGATATCAAATTTTGACAGATATTAATATGCTCTTGATTGGAAATTAAAGTGTTGTATATTGGGTCAAACGTTACATCTATTTGAGTCGATGGAATAGATTTAATTGGGTCGAATATATTTTGGTAATTCTATTTTTATTTCTTTTCATTTCAAATTAGTATGAATACCATACAACTTACAACATATTTATGTAAAACACTACTACTACTACTTGGTACGAAATTAAAGAATTTCTGTTTGTATAAGTACCAATATAATGATGTCACGATATTGAAAAATATCGATTTATTTATGAATTGATGTTTTCAACTATCGGTTTTTACCTATATCGATTTTATAAATATGACGAAACAAAGAATATCTGTTGATATCAAAATATTATTTAGTAATTATTACCAAACATATGATAAGTCCAATAGTAACATTCCATTCGTCAAAATTTGTGACATGTTGACTTATCGGCCATATCACGACGAGCGGACAGCGATAAAAATGAGATTTTTTATTTCAATTTTAAAATATAGAGATATTATAACAAAAATTTCAAAATTTGAACTACCTTAGCTTAGGAGATATAAGTATAAATTGAAGTGCATAAGTGCCGCACTTACCATGTGGTAACTGGTCCTTGCATTAGTACTTTAATTCATCTATCTCCTAAACTAACGCCGATCCTATTTTGAAATTTTGAGCATATTATCTATATACTTTTAGTTATATTTAAAATTAAAATAAAAAACATAAAGAGGGCCCAAATTGTTGAAAGTCTGATTTCAAATGTTTACTGCCAATTTTGTACAAGAAAATAAATTCAAATTTCGAATCTGATTTCATAGTTAAAAAGAATAGTAAATTTTCTATAAAAACTGCTATGTTTAATATTTTATTGTAATTTTGTTTGATTCAAAAAACTGCTTTCAAAAAGTCCGTATTTCATTTACTTTAATTCTTCAGAAGCCCATAGTTCAATAACTAAGCCTCATACTAAATAAAAATTGTGTGCTTTAATCCACACCATCTAGAAGTACAATTAGGCCAAATGTGTTCGAATTTCAGAATGTCTCATTTTTTACTTGTCCGCTTCACATGAAATGCCCGTTATATTAAATATATAATTTGTTAATTATTAACAAATTTTGATATATACAGATAAATCATTTTCTCTGTGCACATTTCTTTAATTATAGCTAGTGATGTACTCAATCGGTGCACAAATACGTACACACATTTCCCTATCTCAACAAATATTGCGCCAAATTTGAACAATTTAATACCGTTCAAAAAATCGTATGATCAGGAACTTATATACTAAATTTTAGTATCTGAAAGAGGCGTGCCATTTCTTCCCAAAAAGAAAAAAGTTTTAAGGTCTAAATGCGTGTTGTACTTTAGTAAATGCAGTCAAACTTCACACAGGTACTAACAGGCCCGTACCAACCTAGAGACAAGGAGGGCATTGCCTCCCACGTGTCTCATCTAAGATAGGATTCTAAGACCGTTGGTTTTACTCTTCGCAAAATAAAATTTATTTGCTCCCCACGCAAAGTTGGGTTGGTATGAAATTGGGTACTAAATATAGCTTAGGTAAGTACCAATAGTTCAACTTATGACTTAAAAAATTTATGATTCATCCTCAATGCAATCCCTTTTTCGTTTTGGCTTGTAATGCCCCATCATGGCGGGCTTTAATCAAGTGAAAGTTTCAAGTTAAGAATAACGTTATTTTAGCGAAAAAAGTCGAATTCAATATCGAATATCTTTGGGTCTGGTCAACCATTTTGAATGGTTTTTCATTTAAAAGGATATAAAATAGACAGGCAAAATAAAATTTGTCTTAAGAGTTATGAATAAAACCTTTACTTAGGGCATCATTTTCAAAGTTCTAACATTTTACTAATCATATTTTCATAATCCTTTTGGATTTGTGAACTATCAGAGGTAAAAATTTTAAAACAGTCTAACAACGGTTATTTTCAGACCAAAGTATGGCTTTTTTTTACGACTCCGACTACCTAGGGAAATCTGAACTGTGGTGCTATCTATTAAATTATTTCGACGAGTGAAAATTTGAGTAAAATCGTTTAAATTTTATACGTTTGCAGAGCCGTCAATTGGGTAGGGCTAGGAGGGGCATTGGCCTCCCCTAAGGATCTGATATTACTGTACATTTCATCGATTCAATTCAAAATATCATCGATTCTATACATTATTTAAGCTCTCGCCCCCTCTGTTACTGTAATTATGGGAATTAAAAAAAAGCTCTAAGGACTTCTTTTGTTTTAGCATATATCGATTCTAAATTACATCCCAAATAATCCCCGATTCAAGTTGTTGTTGTACTTCGAACTTTTATTAAGACTTGGATAAATCCCACCATGTCATATGTTACACTCGAATAGTGCAAAACATTTTTTGGCTAATGTTTCACTGAATTCAAACTTTTAGATGCCAATTAAGGATTGGCAACTATGCGTGCCATCTCCTCAACCACTCTTTGTTTGTTTGTTTGTTTTTTTATTGACATGTTTTTTTGTTTTCAATTATTTTGTATGGAATTTATTTAATTCATAAGTTTCATCGATATTTCTGAAAAAAAAAAGTTGGCTGCACTCGTAACTTTCGCTTTGTTGGCGTTCACTTCTTGGCTCGATGAAAACGCGGAGTAGTTCATTCACACAAATGCCGCACGTAAGCCACTTTCAAATTTATTGCATTTGCTGCTACTTTATACGCTATGAGTATTTCCAATGAGTTTATTTCAAACAAAAGATTATCCTTGTAATTGAACTTGTTTTTAATTGACTTTGAATCACTTTCACTGTTTGCATTTTCAATTGTTTAATTGTTTCAATTATTGTTAACTAGATGCTGCATTTTGCACTTTAATCCATGGGCTACACTTTTATCCAGTTTAATTTTCATTTTCATTTTAAATAACTTATAGCACTAGGATATGCTATGCGAGGGATTATTTTTCCTAAGTTAGATAACACACGAGTATACCAGTTTTCCCAGCGCGTTTAGGTTTACTTACAATTAGCAACGCTACGAAAATGTAGAAAAACTTGTACGCGATCATTTCACGGCTGCAGCTGTACATTAATTGTCTTCACATGAAGTCCAGCCACTGGCTTTTATAATAAAAAGTGAGGAGGCCAAAGAAATGGTAAATAAAACTGGTGCGCGATGAGCGCAAAAAGTCGTCGATTTGGCTGAGATACTTTTGTAGTGCATTCAATAAGATACTTGTGCTTTGCTATGAATATTTTTGTGTTGTTGCAGTTGAAGTTGAAATTGGCATTGATTTGAATTTATGTGAAAATGTAGGCAAATCACGTTGGGTTGTGCGGGTGCAGCATTTTATTGATAATAAACGTGTGATAAGGCACCGCTTTACAGCTGACTTTTATGTCATCAGGCTTCAATCACCTGCTTATGCTGTAACTTATCAGCAGATTGAATACATTTACTGAATGTCTGAATGTCATCGAAAACGCGTTTTATCAACCAACTTGATTTTCATTTTTGGGAATAATTCGAAGTCACATGACGCTAAATCAGCTGAATACGGTGAATGATTCAACACACAGACTTGATTTCGTGCCAAAATTTTACGAACAATCACGATTGTCTGACCCGGGGCATCGTCGTCTAACAAACCCCAGTGGTCAGGATAGCGATATTTTGGTCGAATTCGACGAATTTCGGCTATCAAACGGCGTAAAACTTCCAAATAGAAGACAGCAGTAACTATTTGAGCAGTTGCAACGAACTCGCGGTGGATGATGCTCTTGCTATCGAAGAAACAATGGGTTTTGTATCTTCGCCTTTCAGCGATTGTCTGCCTTCCGGTTATGCCACTCAAATCTACTCTCAAATAATACTCTATCATTTTCTATTTCATACTAAATTTCATCAAAATCGATCCATTTATTTAGCTGTGAAAATATTTTTCCAGCTTAGGGCGTTGCACCGCCCACTTAAAAACTAATACCTTTCCTCAAGGTTCAGTCTATTTCCATACCAAATTCTATCATAATTGATCCATTAATATAACTCTGAAGACATATTTTCTGACTATGATCAAGAACCAAATATATTTCTTCAAGGTTAAATCTATCTCCGTACAAAGGGCAGTGCCACGCCCACTACAAGGAGACATAATTGTTAGTACCCTCCTTTAAGGTCCAATCTATCGCGAAACTGAATTTCATCATATCGGTCCATTAATTTAGCCGGAAAATGTGTTTTCATGTTAGATGTGTGTCACCTCCTACTTTCGAAAAAAAAGATTCTACACTGCCCCTCTTCACAACTTTTCTATCAATAGTTTTGTTATGGAAGTTAAAAAGGGTTTGCCACCTCCTACTTATGTATATGCTACCGGCCAAACTAGTTTTTACTAGACTAGACTAGTTTGTCCTAGGCCAAACTAGTTAATTTTAAGGCCTAAAAGTATGCAATTTAATTTTAATGCAAAAGCTCTGTGAATAACGAAGTCAGTGTTGCACATATTACAGACTGAACCACGGTCGAAGGCCGCCGCGAAGCCGAAATTGGACATATTGGAGGATGTAAGTCCTTAGTATAGAATGAAATTGAAAAATTTTGTTTTCTTACTTTGTTACTGTCGTAGTCTTCACTAACTACAGTGCTTTTACATTAAAATTTGATTGCACATCTTTAGGCTTAAGCTAACTAGTTTGGCCTAAAAACTAGTTTGGCCGGTAACATATATAAAGATATTTTTTAAAATGTGAATGAATTTATCTGATGAACAAAATTTCATGAAAATGCCACATGTAAACCGATTTAAATAAGCTTAGGGTTCGTTCAGAATAGTACAAGCTTTAAAATGACGTGTAATCATAGTAGATGTCGCTTATAGTTGCCGAGATATATGTAGCTTAAGTCTGGAAATATAATTGCCGCACTGTATATGCATGTATTTTTGGAAATTTAATTTTATTCCAAATCATGCTTAAATATAATACAATTTTTTAACATAATTCATAGAAACTATAACTCTTTGGCTTACCAGAATATTTCAGAGATGCTTACTTATACTTGGAGTGCATTGCCAATAAATAGAAAGAAGCAATGGTGTTATTTATTACTTTTAAAAGTAACCACACGACAGTCAAGGCTTACTTAGCACTTAGTCCTTTGTTTTACATTACCACAGATGAAATCACTCTCCTCTCCTGTCTTCTTTCCTCCTGTAGAAAGAGGAGTAGAAAACAAATTTACTAACCGTCTTAGATATTTTTGTAATGGTTTCATGTATATACCCAATTATGAAAAATCTTCCACGCATATTTTACTAACACTGAAATGTTGTTGATGTGCTCATTTGCATGAAAGTAAAACATTTATGAAATTTTATTGCTGACTTGATTTATTTCCTTACTTTCATGCAATTATCGTTATCAACAAAACATCTTCATTAGCAGCGGTGGATCTTCCTTTCCTCTTATGTTAAATTTTCAAATGTTTATCATTTGTTTTTTCCTCACTATTTTATGATTTAATAATTTCCCATCGATTATTTTTGCCTTCAACTTCAACAGCGAAATGTTGCTAATTCTTGCGAAAGAGCGAACTTAACATTGCGTTGCGTTGCATGCAACATTTGTTTTTTTTTTTTTTTACCAGCTGTTTGCTGTTGCAGCTACCGGTGCTTGGCTGATGTTGCCACATTTTCCAACGCAACAAGAGCAACAACCTTTTACTGTTGTTATTTTAAGCTGAATACAGTGCTCGGCCTAGTTGAGGGGCGCTCATATGGAAAAGGTTGGTTTTTTTTTAAGTTTTGAATTTTTGGTTAAGGGGTAACATCAGTTTGAAATTTAATAAAACACAATTTTTTTTTTTGAGATTTTACATCACAAAATAATGAAGTCTATAGGAAATTTCTGTAAAATACTTATAAACATCGGTTAGTTTTCTATTCTTGTGATTGTGCCGAAGGTGATCTTTTGAAATTGAAAGGCGTGCAAAATTTCTTGAAAACAGTTAGACCTAGAAAAAAATTTTCTTTTGCATGACACATACTTAAGATATGCATATGGGCATTTCCGCCAAAAAGCCAAACGTGACAGAAAAACTAAAAGTTATTATAAAAGCGTTACTATCTGATATTATCTGAGGAAAATATTCAAATTTTGTTAACTTAAACAATTTACACCAGAATTCATTTATCACATTGAGCAAACCACCTGCAAACTTGCATAAATGCAATTCTCTTTTTTTGTAATATTGAATAGTATTTTGCCTTAAATATTTAAGTGTGTAAGGGAAGTGATACATGATGATAGTCTTTCCGAAAAATCTCTCTTCCAACGTCAATTAGCTAAAAACAATGCAAAAACATCAAACCAATCTCTATTAACAGTAAAATTTTAATTTGCTTAAGTTCATGTTCTCAAGTCACAAATAAAATAGAAAAACATCATTTGTTCTCATTTCGAAATTGATAACAGCAGCAAGTGTGTCAAAATTTTTGCACGAACAGAGTTTCATGTATATAATTAAAAAAAAAAAGCGAATGGAAAAATAAACTAAATTTTAAATTTTTGGAGCTGTTTGAAGTTGGTCATGTTCGAAAACATAAGTGTAACAAATAGGCAGTTGAAAACGGTTAAACCAGTTATTAACTGCCATAACACAACATAATCGCATAATTTTCTTTTTTGTTCGAAAGGTTGTGAAGAGAGGGAAGGGCATGTATACTTTTTTTTTCAATAGTAGGCGGTGCCACATCCCTAACGGGAAAAAACGTTCCCACGGCTAAACTAATTGACCGATTTTGATGAAATTTTGCTCAAAGATAGATTGAAACCTAAGAAAGATTATTAAAAACTCTGATTCCTTAAAGAGGGCGTGGCATTGCTCCAAATGCAGAAAAACGGTATCACGGCTGTGCCACTACACCGATTTTGATAAAATTTGGTATGTAGATAGACTGAAACTGAAGTAAAAATATTTTTTTAAGTAGGCGGTATTTCTTACAGGAAATACGTTTTAACAGCAAAAAAACAAGTTTTATATTCTTTTAAGAAAATATCTACTCCTTCCTCTTTTCTTTGTTAAAATTGATCTCACTAATTAATTGATTTGATAAATATTGTAGCGAAATTTGGTTTATGCTAGAAAACTCTTGAAATAAATACCAACGAAAGAAAACTAAACGATACTAGCTAGCATAAACATACTAGCACCATCTAGCGGCAAAATAATAAACTGAACAGACGCTGCAGTACACTATAAATAAAAAGTCAACAACCGAGAGAAATTATCGCCGTCGTACAACGCCATCTAACATCTAGCATAATAGCTAGCTCAACGTCAACGTGGTGAATTGTGGATAGTAGTAGAATGCACGCTACAAAGTAGCACTGGTGGGTTGTAGATAATGGTAGAATATACGCCACTTAGAAGGTACTGGATTATTCGAGAGAGTGATGACTGCAGTATAAAAAGGGTTGTCATCTGAGCTGAACACAGTAGAATTAAACCAGCGAAGCAGTAAGCAATAAAGTGAATACAGTGTGATCCGTAGTAGAACAAAACAGTTTTCTATACAGTGTTAAATTAATATTAGAATTTGAACGTTAATAAAATAAACCATTTTATAACTAAATAAGTTTGTGTGTTTTTAATTGTTACACAATCCAGTGATCGAACTCAGAAAAGTGTGAGAGATCGAAATTATCGTCAAAGGGACAGAAATTTCGTAACAATATAAACATTAAATTTGTTTTTTAGATTACTGTATATATCTTAAATATTATTATTTATATAAATACTAGCGAAACCCGGCGGGCGTTGCTACGCCTCAACAAATAACATATAAAGTGTTTTTATTTTAGTTGGATTAAATAAGTAAAAATTATTTTTGTTGATATTTATCTTATTGCGAGTGGATAAACAACGTTGTATGTTTTTCTATTTGGCTCATAATTGATTTGGCGGGAATCAATGGAATGCCTAGAATCAGCACCTTTGAATGAGTTTAATTTGGTAATAGTCCTTGTCTTCTATATAAGTATGTACCGAGTCTCATAGTCATAGTCTTTTCTTATTTTGGAGGCATGGCATTTTTTTATTGAATCTAACTTTCTTTCTTTATGGCTCATTTTTTCCAAACCAAACTATGTTAAGAAATTTTTACAAACAATAAGAAACATGTGCACCAAATCTTATCCATCTGCGTCAAATAGTTGTTGATACATAAGAAAGTTGATTTTTTCGCATATGGAAGCGTGGTACCGCCCATTTTTGCATTGATTCTAACTTCTTTCTCTACTCTTTCTATATGTACCAAGTTTCATTTATCTGCATCAAATAGTTGATAAGATATGATGAATCTTATTTTCTTTTAGATAAGGAGGCGTGGCATCACCCATTCTATTCTAAGCTGTGCCTGTTTATATAAAAGCCACGTGGTGTGAATTCCATGAGAACCGATTAAGCGATCTTCGAGAAATTATGTTTAAAAAATATATTTGTATGAAGGCCACCCTAAATATGCTCCCTAAATAAAAGTATTGAAGCTTTATCTACGCCTCTTAATATAAAAGTTACTTGGTGTAAATTCGGTATGAATTGATTAACCTGTCTTCGTGAAAAAGATATTTAAAAATATGTTTGTATGAGGACCACCCAAAGTGTGAACCCTAAGTAAAATTTTTACTATCTAATATGTGCCCCTTCTTATAAAAGCCATGTGGTGTTAAGACCATGAGAATCGATTAAACGGTATTTGAGAAAATGATATTTAAAAAATACTTTTGTATGAAGGCCACCCTAAATAAAAGTTGTGTAGCCTAAGCTGTGCTTCTTAACATAAGAGATATGTGGTGTAAATTCGGTGTGAATCGTCTAACCTGTCTTCGTGAAAATTATTTTTAATAATATTTTTGTATGAAGGTCACCCTAAGTATGCACCCTAAATAAAATTTTTACAGCCTTATCTGTGCCTCTTAATATAAAAGCCATGTGGAGTAAATTCCTTGAGAATCGATTGAGCGGTCTTCGAGAAAATGATATTTATAAATATTTTTGTATCAGGACCACCCTAAGTATGAACCGTAAATAAAATTTTTACCATCTTATCTGTGCTTTTTAATATAAAAGTCATGTAGTTTCGATTTAGCGGTCTTCGAGAAAATGATATTTAAAAAATTTTTTTGTGTGAGGACCACTCTAAATAAAAGTTTTGTAGCCTAAGCTATGCTTCTTAACAAAAGAAATACGTGGTGTAAATTCAGCGTGAATCGATTAACCTGTCTTCGTGAAAATTATGTTTAACAATATATTTGTATGAGGGTCACCCTAAGTATGCACTCCAAATAAAATTTTTACAATCTTATTTGTGCCCCTTAATATAAAAACCATACTGTGTAAGTTTCATGAGAATCGATTAACCTGTCTTTGAGAAATCGCTATTTTTGAAATATTTGTGTATGAGGGCCACCCTAAATAAAAGTTTCATCGTCTTAGCTATGCGTCTTAATATTAGAGACATGTGGTGTTAATTCCGTGTGAATCGATTAAGTGGTCTTTGTAAAAATGCTATTTTAAAAATATTTGCGTATGAGGGCCACCCTAAAATAAAGTTTTATAGCCACCACGCCCCTGGTGTCTAATCCCGTTCATATTTTGTGAAGTGCTTAACATAGGCTATGTGCATCCTGACACCGAATTTCAAGACTTTTGCTATCATATGAACCAAGATATAGCGAGTTAAAGGTTTTAATTGCATGTAAAGTGCCACGCCCCTTGCTTTCATCAAAATAAAATATAGCCCATGTTACTCAGGAATAGTGTAGCTTTCTATTAGTAGAAGAATTTTTGAAATCGGTTTTGTAGTTCCAGAGATTACCCGGAACATACAAACAAACAAACAAACAAACAAACCTTACCTCTTTATATAATAGTATAGATTAAGATAGTTTTGAAAAATTGCCCAAGTGAACATAAACGGAAAAATATGTCCCGTTCGAATGGATTACTATGCCTTGTAAGAAAAAAAGTAAATAAGATTTTTCAATCAAACGAAATCTATTAAAAAGTTACATTATTCCATAACATTTTAAAATTAGTCACATTAGAAAATGTTGCCAGGTTTCGCTGACTTCGGGTTTTCTATAGATGGTTATGAAAAACACTTCCGTTTTTTGTCCCGTTCGAATGGCTTTTTAACTGCCTCTATCTTGGAACCAGTACTATGTCTGGCATCAACTTTACCACTCAATATAGTGCTATCAAAGAGCTATTCCATAAAGTAACAGAAAAAAATAAACGTGTTTTTCACTGACTTTTATACCACTTAAAAAAAAAACTTCCGTCCCGTTCAACATGAGAGAAATGCCCATATGTAAAAGTTTAACATTTTGAAAGTGGCATTACCCCTTAAAGTTGTTACAAATATAACAGCAGTAGCAGCAACAATTATAAACTGCTGCTGCCACAGTAATATTTCAAATGAAAAATTATGTGAAGTATTTATTGAAAGTGAGCGAAAAAATGCAGTTCAATTTTCTTTTGCTGCAAAGATGCACAAAATACGTAAGCAACACATGCTGTGCAGCATATGATGATGCATAATATGATGTGCAATCTGTTTTTCAAAACTATTACAGAATTTAATTGAGATGTTGAAAGCTTTTGTATTAATTCGGGTAAAAAATTTTGTGAGGTTCCATATTCCTACTAAAAGACAACAAAGTATTTAAATTTGTTTCTGTTAAAACACAGAAAATTAAGTAAAAATTACATCTGGGTGTTCTGCACATTCAGAACTTAAAAAAAAAAAGATAGTTACTGAAATCTATTTGTATAAAATCCATCCAAATTAATTGTTTACTTAACTTTTGCCAAAAAAATAAAAAAGTCAAGCGTTAAACACGTGCGCTCCCTTTAAAATCACTGACAATTTGACACAGTTTTCTGGCAAAATTCCATGCAGGTGGTAATTTGTTAAGCCAACACCCTGCTAAGAAATTGCACATGCAATTGAAATCGTTAAAAAATCAATCAAACTTCAATTACTTGTAAAATCCAAAGAAGTAAAAAAAGAAAAACTTTCATTTACTTGCAGTTTATTGCGTGCACTTATGTATCATATATTACAAAGTGGTGGCAACACTGACAGTAATGAGCACTTTGACTGCCAACATGTTATTTTGCTGTGACGTTTGCTGTTGTGTGACAATTTCAGTTTTTTTTTTCTAAACATTTTTACGTAATTTTGTGTTTCACTTTTTTTTTAATAAGCTGGTCTTGAGCCAAGTCTTTCCAGTTGTTGTATAGAAAAATTGTTGTTACTATGTTTTTGTTTTATTAAATTTAGCTTTAATTTCCTAGGCTATTAATTTCAGCTTTGCTATGGAAGCTATAAAATGTCATTTTTACTCTGGGCATATGTGCTGAAAGTAGCAGCACCACATGGCGTTATTTTTTATGCATTGCATGGAATCATAGGTTGGATTTGTTTTCACAGTTTTTTGTGCAGGGGTCTATCAATATTGTGATGAAATTTTTTGGCAAACGGATGCAAATAATATGATTCTTGAACTGTACCAAAAGGAAACGGAATTGAGAAAGTGGGCGTGGCAATTTTCAACAGTTGAAAATTATGGTACAATATTACTTATAAACGGCAACTACGATTTTCTTATAAAAATTTTAAAGATGAAGCCTCTTAGTCAATTTACTGGTAAAACTCTTTAAAAGGCGTGGCACTGCCCACAGTATTTATAAATGTTGTTATAAGAGAACTAATCATAATGAAATTCAATATGTCTGATTAACTTGTTGTAAGGTGTGTGGTAGCCAAAGGCGTGGCACCTCCCATACAAGCCAAAAGCGTTAAATGTAATAGTTACATAGTGTTCTATAAGAGTAACCTTCATAAAATTTTGTGTAGAGGTGTCAGTTACTATTAAATTTGAAATTGAATAGTGTTTGGCAGAATTGCAGCAGTGAGCGTGGCACCTTCCATATTCACAAAAAATCTATAAGTTTTATTTTAAATGAACTATTACAGTATTTGGTTAACGTAGGTGGCTTACTTGCTATAAGATATATTTGAATCAAAAATGGGTGAGTTATAGTTAGTGGGCGTGGCACTTCCCATACAAGTCAACTAACTCAAAAGACATATCTAGCGAACTATGTGAGCAATCATATTAAAATTTGGTGTAATAATGTTGCATAAAGAGCTATTTCTGGAACTAATTCGGGCTGGTTTTGTACCAGGTGGGTGTGACACCGCCTTAAGATTTAATGGTTAATACGGCATATCTCGCAAATTTTGTAAGCTATTTTGATAAAAAAAATGGCATGCGAATGCCGATTGGATTGGATGTGCCATTATTTTTTGAATTTTTTGAATTTTTCAGTCTTTTTCAACATTTTCATATATTTTCGACTTTCTAACTAATTTAACTTTTCAACTTTTCTAAATATTTTTCATATCTATCCGTCATTTTATGACAGCCTTAATTTCCCTTATTCTTTTTGAATTTTCAACTTATTTCGACCTAACCGAATTTTTCAAGGTTTTTCAACATTTCAACACGACTTTTTCGACCGCTTTCAATTTATTTCAACATTTTCCATGTTTTATCGACTTTTTCAACTGTTTCAACATTATTCAACTTTATTAGAATTTTTCAACAACTTTCAACTTTTTTCAACATTTTCCATATTTCATCAACTTTTTCAGCCTTTTTCAACTGTTTCAACATTTTTCAACATCTTTCAACTTTTTTTAACATTTTACATTTTTTTTTCGACTTTTTCAAAATTTTTGTTGTTATTTAATATTAAGTAACTTTTTTCAACATTTTCCAAGCTTTTCGACTTTTATGGTCGATCTCTTAGCACTAGGCTTAATATATCTATGTTTTTATATGATATATCACTAATACACATCAGTGATATGTTATGACCTCATCTTGACATACACGTATACGAGGCCATAAAGTTCAAAATTTATCTTTGTGACCTCTAGAAGGAAAAATGCCGAGTTTTAATTTTTTTCTTAATATTATTATTGAATAAATATTTTAAAGACGATTGCAAGGAAAAACCTAACGATCATTAAAAATGTTATTCACAATTTCCTATTACTGCTGGCTAGGTTAAGGACACATATTTTGTACTTGTTTAAAACTTTTAATTTTATTTTGAACGTAAAAAACAAAATGAAGCAATGGAATGAAAAACAAAGTGACATTTTTGGAGAAACATGTAATTTTAATTTATTTATATATAAAAAAAAAGATTATCGCGTTAAATAGAAACTCTTTTGATTTCCATAATCTCATCTTATTTATTTCATAATTATGGATCAGCTTTTTAAAACATCTTAATACTTTACTTGCTAGTTATTTGTGCAATTTTATATCATGCACAGCATCATCAGTGCTGACAATATATTGATAGCGAAATAAAGCAGGCACGCGACTTGTCGTATAGTAAAGTTGCTGTAAGTTTGAGCTTGTAACAAGCAAAAAACTTTTATAAGACATGAAATTTCCACATTTCGCTTTTACTCGCATTTGTTGTAGTGAATCTGGAAAATCTTAGAAATGCGCTTGGAAAAGTTGCAAAACAACAACTTTGAAGTTAACGTCATTTATCAAGAAAACGATTGCCTACAGTTGATCGGCATTCATGGATTATGTTGATAGTGATAATTATCGCCATATGGTTGCTACATATATTGGAAGATTAAGTGATTATTTATATGAAATATTATAACTTTGAGCGTGACATGATGTAGTGTTATTTATACATTTGCATGAAAATTTAAAAAACTAATCTTAATTATTTCATGACCATAATTTTTATAAGTTCCATATTGCAAAGTAAATTCAATGGGTTTGAAAAACTCTTTGGGAAACATGTTTTTACAATATAAATTAAGTCAATGAACGACCTCTAATATCCTACACTTTTAATTATTTGATTGTTTTCCTTTTTTGGCTTTATGTACAATATATAATAAATAACTATCTAATGAGTTGCTATTTATAAATAAAAACAAAATAAATCTGTAACGCATTCCGGTGCAACAATCGCTGAAAAACTTATCTAATCTAATCTGCCTTATAATTCGCAATTTTTACGGTATTATTTTCTTTAATAAAACATAAATTAGCCAAACACACTTAAAATTCACCCATAAAGTGTTGCAGCAAATAAAAGCGGCAGTTGCAGTAACATGCGGCAGCTGCAATAAATGCTTGTTGCGCATGTTTAATCGCCTCTGCAACTAATTAGTATGGGCTGAATCAGCGACCATGAAAAGCTTAAGAAAAAAAAAAAAAAAAAATAGAAAACTTTTCAGCGTTTCGTTAATTTTTACTAATTTCATATATATTTTTTCTTTTTCAAAAATTTTGTTATTAAAACATTATATTATTGTTAAAAACGATTAGCTTTATGCTCACGTCAGACAAAATTCGAAGAGTGTTTCGTACTAGCTTAGCTATATGGTAGTATAGAAAATGCAATATTTATGAGCCCACCCAAGTAGCACACGTTGCAAGTTTTTTGGCTATTAAAGCCCTTTCATAGCGCAAGCCATTGCTACATTGATTTTCTTGCTACTAGAGATTTATCAGGAATGCACTGTAATATTATTATGCACTTTTAGGAATCAGAACTTACCATATCACATATCTGTACAGCAGGAAAAATGCAAAACAATATCCCAAGCATAACAAATATTTATGTTTGTGCTATTTATTGGCATTTATTTGAATGGATTTAGAATTTTCTGCCGTTATTTTTTATTATCCAGAAAAATATGAGAATTTTTTTTATGTAAAAAAAAATAGGGAATAATAGTTCATCCACTAATAATGCGCCTCAAAGTTTCTCTATAAGCTTCTCAACAATAAAAAAAATTATTTAAAAAAAAAATAAAAATAAAAAATTGCATGTTTCCCCTCTCACAATAATCTAACACTTTCTAAATTTAAAAAGATTGTTTCCATGTTAATTTATATTAGTGGTATTCACGCCAACCTCATTAATTCGTTAGTCGTTATTCGTTACTTTTTCATGTGTATTTTGTTTTTGTAAAGTTATTAAGCTGCAGGACTAACGAGTTACAAAATAACTAGGTGGCATACCTGAAAATTTCCTGTTAGTTGGTAACATAGCGACCAGATGTTCAGATTTTGATTTCCGTTTTAGTTCGTTGCCAATAAAAAAGCAAAAAACATAATCAGACTTTAAGGCCAGGTTAACGAAATTGAACAGATTTGGGTCTTTGCAGTTCAAAGCTTTACTGAACTACCAATTAACGAATTATCAAATTAACGAGACTGATGTGAATACCACTGTTATTAGCTGTAATAATAGTTAATTTTGAAAAATTATTTTCTATGCAATGCATTGCAATATAATCAGTGGTGGGCACTTCTGATTGTTCGTACAGGTTTTCTTAATCAAACAACGAATGAATGAATACCTTTATCCGAAAAAAAAAAATAATTTAAATAAGAGTATGTTAATCGATGAAAAAGGTCGAAAAAGAATTTTCTATAGAAGGAGTATACTCCACAGTGGTGCTTTTGTTTTTTTTTTTAGAACGAGGGGATACATAACAATGGCCTATTTTGGCCCCATTTAAAAAAAAAAGTATTGCTTGCCACTTTCTAAGCTCCGTTTAGCGTCTTTTCCCATCGACTTAATTTTTATCGCAAAATAGTGGAAAAACTGACCCATTGAGAATTTTTTTTTTCATGAAAAAGCTCCCTTTCCAAAATCCATTTCGCAGTTTTTTCCATTGTATTTAATCGCAATTGTGATGGTGAATATAAATATGATTTTTTTAAAAATTTTTGGTTTGTTTTATTGGCTTTCTTAATAAATATTAATAATTAAATGATTATTGAACTTTAGCCATTTTTCGCAGCGATCAACATTTTTTTATGTAAAATTTTACAAGTTGATACAATGCATTATGTATTAAACAAACTTTGATAACAAAGGAAAAAAACAACAACAACTCTAGAATATAGACATATGTTTCGATTCTTAAAATCTCATCAGTATATTTTTGGTTGATGTCTACGTCAGCACTCAAATTGCACCCGCGATATTAATGAAGAACAATCGAAAAGGTAATTTTTAATTTCAAGCAAATGTGGTTATATTTTAAGTGAATTTTTAAGATCACACCATTGCGTTGAATTTTTTCTCAATTAGCTGTACCCTTTTCTTTGTTTTGTTTACATCATTAAAGCGAGACGCCACGTGAGTGGATTAAACCGTAGTTCTCCTTTGTTATCACAGTTTCTTAAATTATTTGTTTATGTTGTAATGCACATCCATTGGCTGTGAGACATTACGTGTTCAAAATTATGCGATCCTGATGCATCGCAGATTTTGAGGTTTCGGCGTGTTCTCCGTAATTTAGAAATTTTTGGTTTGTTTTATTGGCTTTCTTAATAAATATTAATAATTAAATGATTATTGAACTTTAGCCATTTTTCGCAGCGATCAACATTTTTTAATGATGTAAACAAAACAAAGAAAAGGGTACAGCTAATTGAGAAAAAATTCAACGCAATGGTGTGATCTTAAAAATTCACTTAAAATATAACCACATTTGCTTGAAATTAAAAATTACCTTTTCGATTGTTCTTCATTAATATCGCGGGTGCAATTTGAGTGCTGACGTAGACATCAACCAAAAATATACTGATGAGATTTTAAGAATCGAAACATATGTCTATATTCTAGAGTTGCTGTTGTTTTTTTCCTTTGTTATCAAAGTTTGTTTAATACATAATGCATTGTATCAACTTGTAAAATTTTACATAAAAAAATGTTGATCGCTGCGAAAAATGGCTAAAGTTCAATAATCATTTAATTATTAATATTTATTAAGAAAGCCAATAAAACAAACCAAAAATTTCTAAATTACGGAGAACACGCCGAAACCTCAAAATCTGCGATGCATCAGGATCGCATAATTTTGAACACGTAATGTCTCACAGCCAATGGATGTGCATTACAACATAAACAAATAATTTAAGAAACTGTGATAACAAAGGAGAACTACGGTTTAATCCACTCACGTGGCGTCTCGCTTTAATGATGTAAACAAAACAAAGAAAAGGGTACAGCTAATTGAGAAAAAATTCAACGCAATGGTGTGATCTTAAAAATTCACTTAAAATATAACCACATTTGCTTGAAATTAAAAATTACCTTTTCGATTGTTCTTCATTAATATCGCGGGTGCAATTTGAGTGCTGACGTAGACATCAACCAAAAATATACTGATGAGATTTTAAGAATCGAAACATATGTCTATATTCTAGAGTTGTTGTTGTTTTTTTCCTTTGTTATCAAAGTTTGTTTAATACATAATGCATTGTATCAACTTGTAAAATTTTACATAAAAAAATGTTGATCGCTGCGAAAAATGGCTAAAGTTCAATAATCATTTAATGATTTTTTTATTATTCGTATAAATTTTGCACAACTCTGAATATAGTGACATCTTGCGTGTTTGATTAGTGAATTGCTTTCAAGCACCAATAGTTAAAATTTAGCCAAAACGTATGGTTTTAACAACGAGAACAGTACAACTTTTTTTTTTGTCTTTTATTAGCATAAATTGTTCAAAAACAGCTAATAAATTGCTGGATAATGAGTTGTACAACCTTGCTATTTTTTCGCAAAATTTTAGATTTAAAAGCTGATTTATAGCTAAAAACTAGCTTTGGTAGCATAAAATTATCATGCTAGTTCTTAACATTTATTTTGGCTGCATAAGCGCTTCTAATTCAGGCTTAGAAAATATTTTGAAGCAATGCTAATATCAAGCTAGACACAAGCTGAAAAAAACGTTTTCAAGGTATAACAATTTAGTTTAAAATAAAACTTCACAAAAAAAATTTTTAAATGACTTGTCAATTGCATTTAAAGTGCTTTCACAGCACATGCTTAGCAATTACTGCACGTTGGTATTGTAATGCTACTTGGGCGATATTCTTCACTTTTTGAATGGAATTATTTTATTTAAAATTTTTAGTATCAGTGTAAGGGGCCGTCTATTAATTACGCAAGTCAAAATAGGGGTGAGGAGGGAGTCCGAAAAAATTTTACCAAAGGGGGGGAGGGGGGTTCAATGAAAATCTCACGTTAACGTTATAATGCAGAGAGTATACATACTTACATTATTAAAGTCTCATGGAAAAGAGGGTGGTCCCGAAAGAACTCACCAAAGAAAGAGGGGGGTAGAAGTTTCTTAAAAATTAATGAAAAAGGGTAATTTTTATATTTTCACGTATATTTCTTGACGTATTTTCTCTTGAGCTTCTTCATTTATGTATCGTCTAATCCTCGCTAATTTGTATCAAGCAATATAATAAAACGAATTAACCCATTAATAGCCACTGTATCTGCTTGGGTAGAGAATGTTTAAACAGCAGTAAATTCAATCAGAAAAAAAATTTTGCAAAGTTTATTGCGCAATTTCATCAAACACACTGTGCTTAAAAAATACACATAAATAATGAAGGGAAAACAAATATCGTTTATCAATATTTTGCTTTGTTTTGATACTTCATCGTCAATTTTGCGTATTTTGAGGAGATCTTTGTTCATAAGTCTTTTAAAAATTAAAATTAAATTAAAAAAGTTTGGTTTTGGTTTGAAATACTAAACACTTGTATTTTTCTGGTTTTAACGAGTGGAATCGAAAAAATTACTAAAAATTTAACGAATGCTCATATATTCTGCAATGTACCCGCTTGGGTTTAGGCTCAAAAACCTACTGACTAAATTTATTTTTTTGTTTTTTTCATATTTTATAATTATTTTATGTTATTCTCATAAACATGAAATACACAAAGGCGATGATTTTTGATTTTAAAAGGTCTTGGCCTTTAATGGGTTAAAAGCTCTCATTACTTTTTCCAATTGTTGTGGTGCCGTAGTGGAAACCACTCGTTGAAATTCGAGATGATCTACAAACATTTTTGGGGTGCGCATTAAAAAATAAATTACAGGATAACACTAAGTGACTACAGAAACTTGATAAGTTTTAAAAGATTTCGTACTTCCCAATAAGGATTAAACGTTAAAAACTTATTCAATTTTAGCAACGTTAGTGTCATCCTTAGTCAGTAAAGCTTGGTGTTTTGGTAACCTCGAAGATCGTGTGACTAGACGCGTCTAATTTATTTCCTTTGGGAGATATTGGTAAAACCATTTGAAAGCCAACATTTGCCTTAATATCTGAGATACGGTAGTAAAAAGTGGTCACATATTAAACCTCTTTACACTATGCTATATTCGGGCTAGTCGTGGTGCTCTTATGCCGGAAAACATATTCAATTACAATATGGCATAAAATTATCTACCGAATAATATCAAAATTCTGGCCATTTGAACAAATACTTTGTATTTTATTTTAATGCAAAACTACGAAATTCTAAAAAACACTCTATGCAATACATTTTAGTTCATTAAAAATCAAAATGTAAATTAGAGCTTTTCTGAAATGGTACGCATTTTTAAAATTTTTGCTACGTTGCAACAGACTGCAGGAAATTAAACAATAAATACTTTTTAAATAATTTTTAATAATAAAAAAAACTAAAAATTATTGCAAGATTTATAGAAAAAAGCAGCATAAATGGATTAACACATAAGGAGGCAAAAGTTATATTGCACGTTTTTGACACGCAATAAAGAAAAAGAAAAAAAAGAAAAATTACATAGAAAATAAAAGAAAACTCAGAAAAAAATAATTACGAATTGCGATGCAGCCGTTGTGATGGTCAATGCACCATATGCTGCGTGTTTATCAGCAGTTTCATTTAACAACAATAAAAACTTTGTATAAAAAATGCTTACATATCATTCACACCGAAAATTTGCTAATTTTCTACCGCTGAATAAAAATTCGATTATATAAAGAACATATGCGACTATATGCTTCCTATTGGCAACTACTGCACCCTTGCAGTTGTTACAGTTTTTTTTTTACTGCCTGGATTAAAAATGTGTGCCGAATGCCAAAAAGTGGAAAGGAACTCAGTAGCAATAGTAACAATCTGTTTTTTTGAAAAAATACCGCACTATAGGAACTGCTGGCTGAATGACTTGCTGGCATATTAAAATAGGCGGAAGACTCTTCAAATTGTATTAGTCTATTTTCATTTGGGTGTGCATTTTATATTATGAATATTTTTGCTTATCAAATTAAGAAAGCAATAAATTCATTAAATTTTTTCATACAAACGCTATGAAATCGTTACATTTTTTAAATTATTTTTCTACAACTGGCATATTAATTAATGCAAATGTGGGCGGCTGGAAAAATCCACTGTTTTCTTATAAGCGTCGTTTTTATTATTAAACATATTGTTAAAAAAATTAAAACAGTTCAAATTTCGAATATATAGGTTGGCTGCCACGTCTGTTATTGTATTGCATATAAAAAAGAAAATTGAACATAATTTACCACACTTGTTATGCAAAAATAAAATGTAAATTTTATGTGCAGTAAAAACTTAGCAAATTTCTAAAAAAGCTTCGTAGAGTGGCATTTTAAAAAAAAAAAAAAATGTAATTGTATTTATTGTTTTAGTGTTCCAGTAACAATTTTTTTATTGCAACAAAATGAAGATGTACAACTTTTAGATCCACTGTCACAAAAACTTGTAAAGTTACTACATAAAAAGTTGTTTGGAAAGTGCAATGTATCACTTTTCAATAAGATTTTAAAATAATTAATGTAAAATTATCTTACAAATAACATTTTGAGTGTTTCGCTGTTGCATATTATATACAGCTGTTGTCAACTAATTGGAAACGAAATCTTTCGTTGTGTTATTGGAAGTTTTTTCATTTTATTTCTATTTGAACCAGAAAATTTATAGATATTATAAATGTGGAACATATAAGCTTAAAAAAAAGAACATAATTGCAGCTCAAATTCATAGCATTAAAAGTTATATGAGAGATTTTCTGCTCAAACCTCAGATTTGACTGAGTCAACTAATTGGAAACAAAAAAATGATTTGCAAAAAAATAAAAAAAAAACTTGATAAAAGATTCCAGAAACGATATTGTGATCTTGTCATTGCTTGTAAGAACACTTTTTGACCGAATTGGCTTATAAGCGTATCCTTAATCATGAGTTGTAGTCAAAAGTTGTACACCGCCACGTGTAAGTCAACTGTTGAGCTTTGAAAGACGGCTATGAGATATCAGGCGATGGCAACACACCTAAATTACTCCCAAAAAAATATGGTATTTAATGCACTTGATCATTTCAATAAGTATGACACAGCAAAAAATGTTCCTCGCAAAAAGAGACCTCGTAAGACTTCTGGGTACAGGGATCGCCAGATTGTGCACAAGGCAAAATTGGATCCTCGTAAGACTGCTGCAGACCTCTAACGCGAAATAATTGTGTAATATGATGCATTAATATCCAAACATACTGTCGCTTGTCGATTGGTTGAGGCTGAACTCCCTGAACGAATTCAACGCAAGGACCCACTGATGACAGTTAAGTAGAGGAATAGCTGCATACAGTTTGCTAAGATGCATAGCGGTTGGCCGCTCAGTTAAATCTGAGCAGAAAATCTCTCATAAAACTTTTTATGCTATGAATTTGATTGGAATTATTTTGTTTCTTTAAGCTTATATGTTCCACATTTATATTATCTACAAATTTTCTGGTACACATAGAAAAAAAAATGAGAAAAACTACCAATAACACAAGGAAAGATTTCGTTTCCAATTAGTTGACAACAGCTGCACGTATCGGGCATTTCACGCCAAGCAGCAACAGGAGAAATAAGGTTCATGTTTCCAATTTAAGATATATTTAAATATGTTGTACCTGTATATGTCGTCGACACAGAAACAAAATATTTTTAGAATGGCAACACTAGTTTACAAAATATGGGTCTTTGAAAATTTGAGTAATCGTAAGCTTAAAAAAAGTCTGGTAAAATGAATTAACCACGGGATTTTATACTTCATTTATTGGCCTTTTTAACCTCATAGTTGGATTTTAAAAATAAAAAAAATACACTGCAAAAGATGAGAAATATTTTTCTTTATCGCTTTTTATAATAATTGGCTAACAAAAATTTTTTTCTTAAGTGCATTAAAAAAAGCTTATATTATGTTTATACCTCGTGCCAAGTTTGATAATGGTCCGCCTTTCTGTTTTGGAGCTATATGCATTGCAATGCCGAAACTCGAGTCGAATCAGTTGATATTCATAAAATAACAAGATATTCAAAAAAATATTAAGATATTTATAAAAATGTCAAGTTATTTATAAAAATAACAAGTTTCTTAATACGAAAATTAGCACTACTTTCTCAGCACTCAGCAAGCCATTTCGACAGATATTTATTTTCAAATTGATTAAATTTTAGCCCCGAAATTCGCAAGTCCATCTGCCATGAAAAAAATTGATTTGCTGAAGAAAAACTTCCGCGGCAACATTAACTGCAGACATGGTCTCATTATTGCCGTCCAATATCGTGTAAATTTTTATTTTTAAATTATTTCAATTGAGGATTCACGAATTCACTGGCTTATGTAGATACACCAGCAAAGATCGGCACATTATAAGACAATATATAGCCCAAGAACCGACTGTAGAAAAGTTGAATGCATAAGATTACAGAACGGGATGTACAGGAAAGATAATAATGTACTTTGGTGAAACTTTCCTACCAGGGTTGCCTTGCCAAAGCTTATTCCGATGGCCGAAAAAACCAATTTTGGACCGATTTTTTTTTTAATAAAAAAAGTATAAGATTACAGCTTGAAATGTGTGTCAAATGATAGAGCTCGACGAGCCTAAATAGAATATAAAGGGTCTTGCCAACTCGTGTCCTAAATAAGGGTTGCAACCCGTTTTTTTGGGAAACGGGAAACTTTTAGAAAAAAGTTTATGGTTTAAGATACCAGCTTGAAATGTGTGTCAAATGATAGAGCTCGATGAGCTTTAATAGAATATATAGGTAGGTATACCCTCGTAGGCTAGTCTCACCAAAGTACATCACTACCTTTCCTGTACATCCCATCCTGTGATCTTATACACTTGACTTTTCTACAACCGGCTCTCCGCCTAATAGTAGTTACTGATATATGGATGCAATTGATTGAGAAAGGAATACCTACATAAAAGTTACGTGCAAAGTGAGTGATCGTATTTCCGAAAAAATCTTATTTTAAAATACAAAACTTGAATGATTACTGGCTTACTCAAATTATCTTTTTTTTTTTGCAATTCAAAGCTTTATCACGATTTTAAAATACCTTTTATGTAGCTGTATAACAAAAATTTGGTACATTTTTTTTTAAGTAGAAGACTTTAACTTTTTTTCATTTCAGTGCAATTTTTGCTCCAATGAGGTTGATTCTAAAATCTGCGTTTCATTTGCGCCACAAGGGAGTAGAAACTCTTTTTTCTGTAATCAGACTAATTCTCTCATATCTCACTATATTTTCGGCTTGATTTCATCGATTAAGAACCGTGGCGTAATAGTAATTTTCAACTGACATTTCTTAGATTTCTTGACAGTAATTTTTAGCTGATATTCTTTAGATTATATTCTATCGAAAAATATCAATATCATCATTGCAGCGTTACGTTTAGTCGTTAGTAAGACTATTCAGATTCTCATTTTTGTTCAAAGTTTTTTTTTTTGCAGCTACCTAGCAAGAAAAAATTTATAGCATATTTTTAGGCCCATATTAAATTTCACAGTTTTGGCTTGCAAATATCGGCAGTAAAGCCGCATTCGGAGTGAATAAGTTTTTAACGTTTGATCGTACAATATCATTCTTTGATTGTTATTTTTTCATTGATGTGTTAGCTACATTTTCCACATTGACTTATAGTTTGAATTAACAGATATCGAACTGTGTTATACTTAGAAACTAAAAAAGTAGAAATCTAAAATAAAAGAAAAAAATATTTAACACAATTTTAACAGAAAAACACGAAAACCCTTAAAATAAAGTCTACGTTGTTAGCTGTCATTTCATACCTCATCGGAAATATATACGTATTTTTGAGATCTGAAATCAATATTTCAGGGAAGTGAAACTTAAAATCGATTTATTTAAGTCCAATTAAAAGAATTAAATCAAAATTGATATAAAGTTTTTATAAACTTTTTATATATTATTCCACACTAGGGAAAAATAAAACAATTTTTTTTACAGAGACGTCTATGAATGAACTTAATTTTTAATGGAGAAATTTCAAAACTGTAGTTATATATAAATAAAAACGCGTGCTGATAATATAAAATTCCAATTCCAAAATATTCAAAATATTCAATATAACATGATCTGTGGTTTTTTGGAAAATACATGCGCTTCTAATCTCAAGATTTTGAATTCGATCTCCAGCAAACACTTTAATGTGTTACTTTTAACTGATAATCCAATTGAATTAACTAAGTTATTTTGTTTTTTTTTTTATTTTGACGCTAGATTGGTATAATCAGTTTTTAACTTGACTCCTAAATACGTACACTACAAATTGAATTAACAAGATTTTATTAATTTTTTTTCTCAGTGCAGCTAATTATAACTTTGAGCTGAGTTTTCCAATTCCAAGCTTATAGAAAACTTAACTTGGAACTTATAGAAAACTTAACTTGGAAAGGTAAAAGGAGCCGTTAAACCGTCCCGATCCCATTTACTCTTCATTAAACATTTATTTTTACTTTCTTTACAAACATTGGCGACGGGCTCGAATCCTAAAAGAAACTCTTATTTTTTTATAAATTTATATATCAAATCAAAATTTTAATTTTTTTGAATGACTTGGTTACTATTTAATATAAATATAATAATTAAAATATTTTTTCAAATAATACATTTAAATCCGGATTTAAGCCTGCTTTATAATTGTTCAAAAGTCTTCCATTCCTAAGCTAGCTCGGTCGCAGATTTTTGATATGAAGCTTTTCAATATGCATACCTTTTTTGAAATATTCGTCTGTATTTTAAAAATGTTTCTATAAGAATAAAACTATTTTTTATTCCACTAAATCTAATTATAATAAGAAAATTCCAAAGAATTGAAAGAAAAATTCAGTGTTTTTTTTTTTCAAAAAGTTTGGATAGCTAAAGGTAGGATACTTGCAGTATGTAATCTGCAGTGGCCTGTATAAGTAATATAGATATGGTTTGAATTCCTGCAAAATTGTTTTTTTTTTGTCTCTCTTTATTTTCTTATTAAATATTGAATAAATATGTTTTTAAATGTTTTATTGAGCAATTGAAGAAGTTTTACATACTTAAGCTTAAATCATAAAATAATATTGCACACTTTAATACAACTCAGATCATAATTACAAAATAAAAAAATTGATTATAGCACAAGACTTACATTACTTTGTAGAGAAATTTTCTTAAAAATTAACAATCAAATTTAAATGGTTTCTGAATTTTAAATAGCAAATAATTTATAATACATAAAACATAGAGAAAATTAAGTTTTTATAAAAAAGTGCATAGTTTTTTTTTATTTTGAAAATAGTTGAAACATGATTTTTTTGCAAATAGTTTATGATAAGAAAGCAACGAAGATAATATATGTATATGTATATAGAGCATTACAAGTCAAAACGATAAAACTGTGAGTAATCATCTCGCCATAAGTCAAACTATCAATTGTGCTACAATTTTTGATTAATAATAATAATGCATTTTTAAAGCTTACGTTCTTACTAAATTTTAAAAAAACTTGCAACAGAAATAACATTTTTAAAATTTGTTAAAAATGTTGGTATGGAGATCACATTTGGATTTTAATACAAATTTTTCTATTTTTTTTAAAATTTAAAAAAAAAATTAAAATAATTTTAAGAATTATCGAAATTTAAGTTTTGGTAAGCTTTCAAGTTTCACACAAAATATTATATAATAATAATAACAGCAGAGTTTAGCTATTACAGCTATTAGTTTTCTTAGCTATTAAGCTTGAGTCTATAAATCAAGTAAACTTATTAAAAAAAAACCTATGATATTTTTAGTTTTATTTTTTTAAATTCGCACAAAAAATAGTTTTTTCAAAGTAAATTGAAATACCTTCCTTTTATACTGAATTTTTGAAACATGTTATTCCTGAAAAAAAAAAACTTGAAAGTATTCACATATGATTTTGGTTTTGAAACATATTTTTTTTTTGATTATTTTTTGTACGAATTTGAAAAAAATAAAAAAACCAACATTTTAATGAAACATATTCTTATAATTTTTTTATTAATTTTTTAATACTTTTTTTAAAAATTTTGTAAAATTGTAGCAAAACAATCGTTCAACTAATACTAAAAAAGTATATGACTTATCATTAATAGTTCAAATACGATTCACAAAATAAAAGTCAGCAAAATCGGAAACCTTAAAATCCAAGTCCTTTCGTAATGACTTTTAATGCCCCACAGAAAAAACAATAAAAGCAAGAAAAAAGTAACGAATTTTAAATAAATAAAATGAAGCATTCGAAGAGTTTGTAACAAACAAATTTGCAAGTTTTACTTGCCAGCTCAATTTTTTAATTTTCAAACAATAAAAAAAATATACCTCTCAAAGAAAGCTAAGATTATGTACTTAAAGGTTACGTACATACGTAGTGATACAAAAATTTTATCAAAACAAAATACAAACATTTTATCAAAGCAAAATTGAGTTTAGTTTCCAAGCATCCGACGGCATTAAATTTGCTTAGAATTTTTATCCAGAAGCGTATTATTTTGAACCAAACCCATTTGCCTGCTTTTTAAAACAATTTTGAGTAATTTAAGATTTACTTTCAGAGATTACGAAAAAAAAAATAAATCACTAAATATTCGTTAGCTAAAAATTAAAACTAAATAATAATGAAAAACTGAATGAAATATACTAAATGAAACGCCGCTAAAATTTTTTTTTTACAAATTTAAATATTTTACTTAAACTAAGCTCATGCGTTGGTGTGATCGCTTAACCATTAATTATTTTTGTAGTCTTGTAAGCTTGCTGGGCACCCATTTTAGCGCCCAATTTACTTGTCACATACGCATGTATCTCCTCGAGATGTTTGTCTGTTCCATCACTAGCAGAGCTGGTGGCACGTTTTGTGCTGATACGCGTACGACCCTTTGGCTTATGCGGATGGGCGTGATAATTATGTGGGCGTTGCGTAATGGCAACTTCGTGCTGTGGTGCTGCTGGTGCCACCAGTGTTTGTTGATACTCTACTGCATGCTGATCAGCGCCACTGACAGCAGATGGCGCTGATTCTTCAGCATGTTGCTGGTACTGGTAGGTGGGCGTAGATGCAGGCGCATAACGTTCATGAGGACGTATGGAAGGCAGCATATGCATGGAGTAATCATGCGAATTCTGTTCACTGCTGTGCGTTGAAAAAAATACCTTTGTATGTGTCTCACGTGGACTATTTTCAGTAATGGGAAAGTGTTGCTCCTGGTCGTTGGCATGATGAGCTTGATGCTCATCTTGTACATAGATGGGCTGTTGCATTTGATGCTGTTGCTGATGTTGTTCTGCGTGTGTTGGCTCAGGTGCAGCATAAAGTTGCTGCGAAGACGCATGTTCTGGTGATGACATAGCAATGACATAGACATGTTGATAAGATTGTGCATTTGAGCCACCATCGGCGGTATGGGGTGTATCAGCGTAATGCTGATCGTGCATATAGTAGTATTGTGGCACTACGTCGGCAGTTGCTTGTGGCGCGGCTGGAGCGTGATATGCAATCTCCGGTTGATGATAATACTGCTGCTGATGTTGCTCTGGAGCAGCGTATGATTCAGCCTGTTGATGCTGATGTTGCTGCTGTTGGTGACGCTCCTTGTAGCTATGATAGACATCGTCAATGGCGGGATATGCAGCGGGTTGTGGCTCTTTTGCAGTCTGGTGTGCGTATGCAAGTTGTTGATGGTAGTCGGCGTGGTTTTCATATTGTGGTTGCTGCTCATATTGCTGGTGTGTGTCTGGATGTTCTTGTGCTTGAGGTGACTGATACTCCACATGTTGTGGTTGGTGCTCATATTGCTGTGGTGCAACGGCATGCTCCTGTTGCGCTTGATAATCCACATGTTGTTCGGGTTGTTGGTGTTGCTCGTGCTCTGAGTTCTCCAAGATGCGCAGATACTGAGCAGCGCGTATTTCGAGATACTGCTGTAGCAGCGATTGCAAGTGAGAAGCATATTTGGCAGGTCCAGGTATACGCAGTACGATCACAGGTTCTTGATAGTATTGTTGCTGTGGTTGATGTGAATCATCAGTAGCGCTGCTACCATGTGCGGAATATTGTGGCACACCGGGTGTGGGCAAATCTATCTGCGGTTGGTGCGGAGCTTCGTATGTCTGTGGTTTGAGTTCGTAAGAGTACGAGGGCTCAATTGTAACGCTGGTATGTTCTTCCTTTGGATAGTAGCCTGGGCTATCAGATGAAATATCTTTTTGTGAATAGGGATAGAAAATAAACTTAGGTCGCTCGTACTCGTAGCCATTGTGCGAGTAACCATAGCTGTTGGAGAAAAAATTGATGAGGAAAATATAGTGCAACAAGCTTTTAGACAAAAACAAAATTATATTTCGATGCTAACGAATGTGAACATAAAATTATAGATAATTTCCTATTAGGCTATGTACTTTGCGACTCTTATTAAAGTGAGCAGTAATTTTCTGAATTTAACTTAATTTTGAGCAGTAGATAAATTAATTGAGTAATGTGAGCAACAGCTCAACAACAAACATCACCTATTTATTCACACAATATAATTTTTCTATACGAATTTATATGTACAATGAATGTATTATGAATGTTATCCACGCTCAGGTACTTACATCATCTTTATCCCTATCTCTATCTCTATCCCTATCTCTATCTCTATCTCTATCTCTATCTCTATCTCTATCTCTATCTCTATCTCTATCTCTATCTCTATCTCTATCTCTATCTCTATCTCTATCTCTATCTCTATCTCTATCTCTATCTCTATCTCTATCTCTATCTCTATCTCTATCTCTATCTCTATCTCTATCTCTATCTCTATCTCTATCTCTATCTCTATCTCTATCTCTATCTCTATCTCTATCTCTATCTCTATCTCTATCTCTATCTCTATCTCTATCTCTATCTCTATCTCTATCTCTATCTCTATCTCTATCTCTATCTCTATCTCTATCTCTATCTCTATCTCTATCTCTATCTCTATCTCTATCTCTATCTCTATCTCTATCTCTATCTCTATCTCTATCTCTATCTCTATCTCTATCTCTATCTCTATCTCTATCTCTATCTCTATCTCTATCTCTATCTCTATCTCTATCTCTATCACTATCTCTATCTCTATCTCTATCTCTATCTCTATCTCTATCTCTATCTCTATCTCTATCTCTATCTCTATCTCTATCTCTATCTCTATCTCTATCTCTATCTCTATCTCTATCTCTATCTCTATCTCTATCTCTATCTCTATCTCTATCTCTATCTCTATCTCTATCTCTATCTCTATCTCTATCTCTATCTCTATCTCTATCTCTATCTCTATCTCTATCTCTATCTCTATCTCTATCTCTATCTCTATCTCTATCTCTATCTCTATCTCTATCTCTATCTCTATCTCTATCTCTATCTCTATCTCTATCTCTATCTCTATCTCTATCTCTATCACTATCTCTATCTCTATCTCTATCTTATGGTTCAATCTATATCCATACAAAATGTCATCAAATCGGTCCATTAATTTAGTTGTAAAAATATATTTTCTGGCTAGGGGCGTGACACCGCCCATTAAAAAACAAATATATTTTTCGAATTCAATCTATCTCTGTGTCAAATTTCATCAAAATCGCTTCATTAGCTTAACCGTGGAAACTTTTTAGTATTTAGTCAAGAATCAATCTCTCTCCATATTAAATTTCATCAAAATCGGTGTAGCAGCTCAGCCGTGGCAGCTCGTTTTTCCAATAGGGGTGGTGCCACGCCCACTAAAAGATGATAGAATTTCAATACCTTCGTTAGAGTTCAATCTATCTCTAAAACAAATTTCATCAGAATCTGTTAATCAACTGAGCCGTTGAAGCGTATTTTCCAGTTAGAGGTGTGGCACCACCTACTATTGAAAACAATATTACATTATTCACTGTCCTCACAACTTTTTCATCAAAAAATAACGCAAGCGATTATGTTGTGTTATGGCAGTTAATAAGGGATTGAACTGTTTAGCCACTACTTATTTACCTATAGATATAGAAAATGTGATATACCGATTTCTTAGAAAAGATCACATCCAAAAAAGTTCAGCTTTTTAAAAAAAAAATGCTTCAAAATGAGTGCCCGAAAATAATCTATGATTAAAATTTAATGCTTCTGGAACCAACGGTCACCAAGGTGTTAGCTACCAGTCTTTCAGCGCATAGACTTAGTTGGAGTTGAGTCCGAAAAAATTAAATATAAAGTTTCATTCAGAAACTTTCTTCTCACCCTAATTCACCATCGATGGTGCGCTTTGGATTCTTCGTTCCAGTTGAATTTGTACGTTCAACTTTAATTTTTATTTTTTCGCCATGTACGCTAAATTGATGATCCAGTTCCTTTATGAATTCCAAATCATCAGCTGTTAAATTTTTAAAAACTGTTGCGGACAAAGGCTTCTTAATCTTTGCTGCGGCTACTGCATTTTCTGTGATTGCTGATGACTTCGTCGGCCGCTTCTTCAGCGAGGTGACTTTTTTTGGAAAAATCGTTTTTTCATTAGATTTTATAGAAACTTTGCTACTACTAGCGACAGCTGGTGCAGGTTCAGGATCAGCTAGCGTTGCCACTGCTAAAAACAGCGGTAACTGAAAACAAATGAAGTTACTTGTTATTAGATCTATATAACTAGGCATCGACATAACAATTAAGAATTCGCTTAAAAATTCGACGGTTTTTTCGTATATTTTTTTTTTCAAATGTTGTTTTCTATGGATAAACATAAGCTTATGCAACATTTGCAATGCAACAACATGACGACGACAACAATAATTGAAAATCATAGAAATTTGCGCATACTGAGCGTGCGCATGCGCAAACGTATCATCATCATCAGCAGCAAACGACATCAACATTGAAGCAAAACAACAAACAACAAACGACGCTAATGAATACGAGGAAATCTGAACTGCACGCTTGCATCAGGTTACTATATGCAGCAACAGCTGTAGAAGTGGTAGGTGAGGGAAAAAAGGGAAAAACGTTGTAAAAATAAAACTTCCTGATTGAAGTTGAAACCAGTCAAGCGCCAGTCACACTTTAGATTCAATTACTTATGCAGTGACTGTAATGACACACTGACTCAATGTGAGTTAATGGGTTTTGTTTTTTTTCTTAAGTAAATTGTGTGTTTTATGCTTATGCGCGCAGTGAGATAATTTTTGTTTCATATTTTTTTTGCCTAATTAAATTAAGACAAAAAGCAAACATTTTTTATTATTTCATCAAAATTTCAATATTTATGAGCTGGTCACTTTACAACTGCATTGCAGCCTTAAGCGATGCCAAATAAGTTCAAAGCAACTTTCAGCTAACCATGGCTTAAAAAGCAAAAAGTTTATGTTCATTGCTGCTTTTAAATGTTGAATTTTCTTTTCTTAGCTGTTTCTCGATGAGGACGCGCGCGCATGCGCATTGACCAAAGTGATTTGTAGTAATGGCCTTTTTTATAGCGCGTCAACAAGATTTGCTTGCAGCATATCTTTTTTTGCACTGACTTCACTTTGATTTTTTTCTTACATTTTTCAAGTTAATTGTGCAAATTTAAACTGCATTAATTTAAAAGGTTTTTTTTCTCGTGCTGTTACATTTCTTATTTAAAGTTAATTTGATAAAAAAAAGAAAGAAATACCAAAGCATGAAGTTTCAAAATCAATGTTAAGTGTTTCTTGGCCATTGGCGAATTTAACAAATGGTGCAAATGCTTGAAAGTAATTTATTATTTTTAACTTTTCATTTAATTGAAAAATTATATAAGCAAGCAACTTTGACTTTTATGTGAAGTATTCAATTGCTTAATTGAATTTCGTACTCAGCTTATGTATTGCTGGTTATTGTTTTGCTCTAATGTTATACAATTAATGTCTGAAACTATTTGATATATTAGTGCATTTCATTTTATTGCTTTTGGCTTTAAGCTATTTTGCGCAAATCTCATTTCAATTAAATTCATTCATACAGTACAATCATTCGAGTTCGTAGCTTGAATCTTTTGTTTCTTGTTTGAGGAGAATAACAGACTCTTGCCTTTGAAGTCTTTTATGTTAATTATATATTATTTTTGTCTTTAATATAAATCGAGTAATAACATAGTTTGTGGCAAAACTATAAGATCGGGAGGATGGAAAGTAAAACTTTCTGTTTAAACGGAATTTCTTTTTATTCAGAAAATGTTAAATGTATTACTAAACTGTATCAAGAGTTCGAACATTGAACGGTTTTTGGTGGTGATTCCATTTTATTAACATAAAAAAGTGAACTCTTATAGAAGGTGTCACTTCTACTTAGGAGACGTCCATTAATTACGTGAGGTGTTTTTTTTAAATTCGGACCCCCCTCTTCTTTGGTAAGATCTGTTTAAACCCTCCGTTCACGTGAGGCTTACTCTATAACACTAACGCATAACACGTTTCAGAAATAGTACGTAGCGTACCAGAAATCTTTCATTTGAAATATTGTAAACGGAACCTTACAGAAATCTCTTTCATATGTAAATTTCGGACGTAATGTTGCACAAGCAATCATTCTGAAGTGTTTCTGTAAGGTTTCAGATTTAATATTTACTGAATTTTTTTAATAAAATCTAAATAATGTTTTATTAATCTCTATTTGCTGTTATGTTAAAATAATTTTAAGCTATAAATTAAAAAATGTCACAAGCAACAACTATATTTAAGATATCAATGAAAGTGATGACGCGGGTAAAATGATACAATAATTCAGAGTAGCAATAACGTAATAAAGAATAGCGCAAGTGGTACAAAATTTCAAAAGATTTTGATGGCGTTAGTATAAATCTTTGATTTTTCCTGTAATCTTAAAGTTTTCTGTAACGTTTCAGAAACCTTTCAAATGAAATTAAAATGCATGTATGAAGTTTTCTGAAATGGATATAAAAGATTTCTGAAATGTAACAAAACCTTTGTAAAATTTCATGTAAAACATTTCTGATAGGTTTACGAAACGTTACATGTCAAGTGGAAATGTAGAACACTGCTTCTGTGGTACACTCATAGGCTGTGACACCACCTTTCATAATTTTTCAATCACTTGATGGTTATTCATGCGCTTCCAATACCTTAGTATGACATAAAGAATAGGTACCACGACTTCACGACTTCTGGTATGAATTGTCCCAGTTTATCTCCTATGAAGTTTTAAACTAACAAATATCATAATATAAAGTTTCAGTTAATATTGTATTGAAGATTTTTTTTTTGCTATAATGGGAGCTGCCAGCCTACCAGCAACTACAGCAATTTAGTTTCTGTATGACCCCCTTTTAGATTATAACATAGAGAGTTTATAGCCATGACTTTCATAAGAATTGCTTCTGTAGATTTGTTAAAATACCGTTTTTGGAGGTACCGATACTGTTTTTAAGCTACTTTTGATGTGGAAATACTTTACAGCAGAATTTAAATTAATTAATATTACTTCATCAGCACTCCTTTTTATAAAGTTCGAACGAAACTGACTAAGTTTAGAGACATAATTTATGCTATTAATGGTTGTTTTTAGAGGCATCATCTCTAAAATTTTTATTTAAATCGTAGTCGCCGTTTTCAAGCAAAAATATTATCCAATTTTTTGTTTATTGAATAGTGTCACGCCCACTTTTCTAATTCCGCTTACTTTCGTTCCAGTAAATGATTTTTGTGATTGGTATTCGAACACCATATTTTATCACAATGTGTTTGGTTTGCGTGATAGGAATAAAATCTCTAAAAAATCAAAATCATTGAACTAAGTCACAAATAACTTGGGAAGCAAAATCATGATCGACATCACCAAGAAAATTAAATCACTAAGGATTTTGATTAATGAATAATTTAACTTAACTTAACTTAAATTCTCTAAAAAAGTGTTTTGACATTTGGACATCAGTGGTGGGCCCTCTAAAAGAGTGATTGAGAAACAAGTCTTATATTGTATTAATCGATGGGAAACACTTGAAAATTGAAATCGGATATCTGCAGGGATATTCCGGACTGTTTTGGCTTAGTTATTGGAAAAACTTTTGTTGTCTTAATTGATAGCGATTTGCAATTGGTTGGTGCAAAAGATAATGTTTGCAAGTTTTATAGGTTGGGCTACAAAGGTCCTTTTCATTATGGCTCTGCAGAAACATTCTTTATTAGTAGCAGTCATTGAAAAGTATCAGTTTTACTCAATCCCTACTTAAGCCACATTCAAAATAATCTCCTTCAGAGCTTAAATTTTCTATGTGATATTTTTTTCGGTCTATCGAAATGAAAAACTTCCATGTACAAATCTATTCTGAATCGAAAAATATGATTTTGTACATTAAAGTATATATTTAATCATATACAGACTGATCAGACACATAAAAAATAGACGGAAAAAGTCATAGAACTCCACATAATGAATGAATCAATGAAATGTAGATAATGCAACCTATGACATTTATAGCAATTTATGCAATTTTATTTCTTTTTCAATGCCAGTAAGAAATTACTACGACTAAGTTTAATTAAACGTACGTATGTGTTAAAAAACTAATAAAAAAAAAGTTTAAAATAACAATCTTACATTTGCAAAGCAAGTGTCAACACCATAATTGGCAATTAAAAAAAAAAAAAATAAAAACAAAAATTAGGCGTTACATGCAACATCTGAAATGTCGCAGACTCAAAATATTTTTTTTTTTTTGTTGGGCCATTAAGTTTATGAACTGTGAAACTACCAAAGAGACCATAAAAAAAAGCTTTGAGTCATAAACAGTATGTAGGCATAAAATGTAAGACGCGATAATTGTTGGCATTTTTGTCCACAAAGTGTTACTAAAATTAATTACATTTAATTTCTTAATCATTTTTCTTTTAAGTTTAACGACATCGAAAATTGTGATAGCGTGGACCGTAATTAATTACAGTCGCAATAAGTTCGTAGCCTAAGTCTTTTGTTTATACATCGTGTGCCTATTAAACTATTGACAGCGTTAATTTAGTAATTTATCATGTCAACTTTAGAGCTGCAGTGAAAATGAAAACAGAGTTTTTAACCCTCAAAAGTAAAATTAATTCCTCGATATTTTGTAGATACCATTAGGTGTATCTGTTTAGTAAGTAGAAGTGTATTTCAAATTGGTAGCACAGTTTTGAATTCCACTAAAACTTAAACCTTAAGTGATAGTGAAATCAATAGTGCATTGAAAATGCTGTACATTAGTCCATATTTTGGTCTCTAAATTATAAGAAACTAAGGAACTAAAATTTTTATTTATTTGTACCCTACACCGAGGGTATATAGTAATAACATAGGCCAGATGTGACTATATTCACTTTGTCTCTCCGTTTGTAACACATAGAAGGGGGCGTGGCAGGTATGGAAAAGTATATACATTCTAGATCAGCGTCACCACCTGAGTCGATTTAGCGATTTCCGTCTGTCTGTCTGTCTGTCCGTCTGTTGAAATCAGGTTTACGGGAAAACCAAGAAGCAAATGGAATCAAACTTTCACACACAAGTCACACCTTTTTGCAGGCATCTTGCTATTGAAAATGGGTGAAATCGTTTTACGGATACGCCTACCGCTCATACTCTATGTATATTTACCCAAGCCAATTTTGTAAAAAGTTGCAGCGATTTTGATGAAACTTGATGATTTGGTGCATATGTAAACAAAATTAGGATTAGACTGGTTTTCAAGTTTCCGAAAGATCGTATTGGGACGTGGCATAGCCCTTAATTTACCATATCTTTTAAGCCGTTCAAGATATTGCGATGAAGTTTGATAAATACAATATTTCTTTTATTGTGAAGTGGGCGGAATCGAAAAAGTGGGCATGGCAATTTTCAACTGTCAAACATTTTGATTCCGTATATCTCAAAATTGCCACAAACGATTTTCATAAAAATTTTGGAGATGATGCCGCTGAAAGCAGTCATCAATACAAGCTAAGCCACTTTACTGACAAAACTAGTTTAAGGGCGTGGCACCGCCCACAATATTTATAAACGTTATATTAAGAGAACTAAGAACGTAATCGCTATGAAATTTAATGAGGTAGATATATTTGCTATAAGGTCTTTTATTACAAAAATTTGGTCCAATAGTACCTGTGGGCGTGGCACCTCCCATATAAACAAAAAAGGTTTATTGTTATAGATAGTGTGCTATGAGAGTAATATCTTCATAAAGTTTGGTGCATAGATGTCAGTTACTATAAGCTTTAAAAATAAATGAATTTTGACGGGATAGTATCAGTGGGCGTGTCACCTCCCATATTATCATAAATTTGTAAGCGCTGTTTTAAGTGAACATTGCAGCAATTGCTATAAAATTTAATGTAAGTGTTTCAGTTCCTATATAGTATATTTGAATTAAAAGTGGCCGAAAAAGCACCAGTGGGCGTGGCACCTCCCATACAAATAAAATACGGTAACTGGCAGGTTTATCAAAATATATGAGCAATCGTACTTAAATTTAGAGTACTTACTTATTTAAAGCTATTTCTGTATTAAAGCCAGACTGGATTGTAACAGTGGGTGTGTCACCACCCTTAATTTTAGATTTTACGGCGGCATATATCGCAAACTATACAAGCTATTGTGCTAAAATTTAATATGAGGATGTCGATCACGAATATAATTTATTGAACCAAAAGTGGATGGAATTGGAGAAGTGGGCATGGCATATTTCAAATTTTTCATTTATATTCGATTTTTTTCAACATTTTCCATATTCTTTCGACTTTTTCAATCCTTTAACTTTTTCCAAAATATTCTATATGTATTTGTTCGACTTTTTCAACCTCTTTCAACTTTCTTCATAAGTTTCTTTATTTTTCGGCTTTTTCATCAATTTTGAATACATTCAAATTTTTCAACTTCTTTCATTTTTTTTAGAGTTTTTCAACCTCTTTCAACTTTTTTCAACATTTTGCATATATTTTCGACTATTTCAACATTTTTCAACCTCGGTCAACCTTTCTAACATTTCACATTTTTTTCGACATATTCAACCTCTTCAACGTCTTTTTAACATTTACTTAAAATGTACTTTCAGTGTAGGGTATGTGAGTTTCGGCCTGGCCGAAGATAACACCTTAACTTGTTAATATTGATTTACAGCGGATAACCCAAGATGGTTTTCTTATGAATCACTATATATGTGACTTATTGCTTATAAACTGGTAAATAACAGCAAGACTTAAAAAGAGTTTATTCAAACCATGCGTAAGGTTTGAGGGTTAAGCTTTATGTTAACCACTGCATGTAATAAATCAAATGCAAATATTCCCACATTAGTATCAGTTTCATGCGTATTCAAATTACTAAACAGAAATTGATGTCATTTGTAGCGTATAGCTGCAAGATTTTTATCTTAAACTTTTGTCGTTGTTACTTTGCACTCTGTTCCATGTGAAACAGTGATGGCGTTTTCAATACAATTGTGCGCTTAAAAAAATACGCAGCAGTTCGAAATGATTTTAAGTACATTAAAACCACTCTCAGTACATTTTAAATATACTTTTGTGATAAAAATTGTTTAGTTTAATACATTAATATTGCCCCACTTTCATATAAAATACTAGCAGGTGTGACAGACATTGTTTAATGATGATGAATTTAATTTGGTTACAACTTTTTGTCTTTTATATATCTACCAAGTGTCATTCATTTGCGTCAAATAGATGCTGAAATATTAAAAATGTCGTTTTTTTTCTTACATGGGAGGCGATGAGTAGCTTGGAGTTCAGGAAAAATGTTTTCAATGCTAAAATAGACCAAATTTGATGAAATTTGGTACAGGAACAGATTGAACCCTGAGGAAAGGTATCTGTTTTAAAGGGGACGGTGCCACTCCCCCAATAATATGTTTTCACAGCTAAGCTGAAAGACCGATTTTGATAAAATTTGGAATGGATATAGATTAAAGTTAAAGAAAGATATTTGTTTTAGGTGGGTGGTGCCACGCCTCTAACAGGAAAATATGCATCCTTAGCTAAACTAATTGAATGATTTTGATGAAATTCGGTATGAAGATATGTATATTGAGCTCCAAAGAAGGGATAGATGTAGGTAAAGGTATATTTTTTTTGGAAGTGATGCCAAAAACAGAGCTCTTTTTTATATCAGTACCATAAAGTATTTGTGTTTTTTTTTTTGTCACTATAATGGCTGAATTTCAACCACTCGGCAAACTATAGTATATACAAGGATATATTATAGATAATACACAATACAACACGTAATTTTAACAGTCGATAGGAAGATGCAATTTTTTATGGGACTAAATCAATTCATTAAAAAATTCTCATTTATCTTACATTATGTACTTATCGATATTTTACTGATATTATGACATCTCTAGTTATAGAATTTGCATACAATTCCATGCTTCGCACCTAATTAAACGCCTGTGTTCGCATGGAATACTGTAAGAAAAAAAAAAAAAACACCTGAAAACAGTAGGAAACAAAACCATGTCAAACCAAACCAGGCTGCGCCAGTGGATAACAATAAAAATTTGCTGCAAAAATATTTGAAAGTGAATTTTGTTGCAGCAACGACACCAACCGCAGCAGCAATTTAGTAGCTCATAGCTGATTTATTACTAAACTGCACTGTGAGATGCTGTTGAGTTTTCAAGTGACCAACATGCGCCGCGCTCAACCATACAAGGATTTTTAAGCTGCGCTGCGCTGCATTGCAGTGTAGCATTTGTGATGCGCATGCGTGGCTGTTTGCTGCCATTTTATTTGTTTGCTTGGCTTTGCATTTGCATTGTGGTGCTGTTTGTATTCGTATTACATCATATGCTTGAGAAAAATTGCAGCAAATATTTTTGCAGATGTACAGCTTATGGTTTTTAATGGCTAATTAAATGTTGAACGGTGAGATCAACGGTTGAAAAATACTTTTGATATAACGTACAATGAAATTTTGTGGTAAACTGTGTTTTCTTCAATTGTTAACGTAACAAAGATCTTTTTTTTCGACTAAATTGGTATCATTTATTTTAATTGTTTTGATTGGTTAATTTGGAAAAGAATGTCAGTAGCATTTTTTTTAAATAAATTGCACTGAGTGCTGACAAAATTGCTGTAGATTATAACCATAGTAATTATTGGCAAGGTTTATATTTTAAGCATTAATACTTTTCTTTGTAAAACCATTTTTTGTATTCTTTTGAAGATCATTAATTTTATACTTAAAAGAATTCTTATAATTTTGATCAGATGTTAGGAACTGTGGGCAGTTTTTTCCCATAAGATATTAAAGCTAGAAAATGAGTTCTTTTTAAAATGTGAATTTAGTTTAGTTTATTTTGCAGAGAGATAAAACTTATCATGAAATAGAATTTCATTACATACATGAGTGAAAGATTAAATCATATCATATTGTGTGTACTTCGAGAGCAACAATCGTCTTTAAATTTTGATGAATTTGAGTAATTAAGCTAACAAAGCTCAACATGTCAATATATTGCGATGACCATTTTGACGACATTCCCTCATTTTACTGCTCCACAATAATATGGAGGCGATATGTTTGATCTTAACATGATCTGTTAATTAGTTCCGGATAAGAGGATCCAATTTCTTGCTGACTCTGATGAGGAGGGTTTTTGTAGGCACCTTTGATGGGATTGAAAGCATTGATCATTGATTGATCAATTTTATTATAAAAAAATGGGCAAATAAATTTTTTAAATTGATATAATGAAAGTGTTGCATTTTGATCGTCCACTTCCAAAATACTATTTGGTAATGTTGTTCCCTAACGCAGAAATATACAAGAAGATCCGGACGGAATTAAATGTATTTTTAATAGCAAAAGTATTTCTTTTGGGCTCTGTTAATCGTTTCATAAGAAAAATATTACCTATCACCTCAATTAACTCGAAAAATCGTGATTTTCGATCATTTATGTTAGAATATCTCCAAAACAGCAGCCAGAGAAGTTCTGACCTCAAATTCAAATTCAGCGGGTCAAAAATCTTTGGAAAATATATTCCGGTTATTGGGTAAAAAATTTGTTGATCTCCAACCGTTAGCGCGCGCTATGTGCTTCTCTCTGAGGGAAAACTACAGAGAATGGCTTCGTTCCACCCTCATTAGCAGGGATAACAAAGGCTTTTAAGTCTCTTAAAGACAAAAAAACCTTCCCCGAAGTTCACCAATGTACTTAGTTCTTGCCGAAATTTGGGAAGAAAAACGAATACCTGAAGACTAGCTCCTAGAAAACTCAAGTGAAAATCTCAAAAAAGGGGACTTATCATTAGGCCAGAACAAGAGGGGCGTCAAGATATTTTCAGTTTCCACCAAGGTCTCAACGAAAATTCTTCAAACCAGAGAAGCTTCAAAATAGAATCGCTAATACGAAAACAGCAGGCAGGATTTTGCCCAAACAGATCTTGTATTGATCAAATTAATACCTTTCGCATTATTGTGGAACAAATAAATGAGTGACAGGCGTTATTATATTTAATTTTCCTCGACTACATTACTGCTTTTCATAGCAATGAACGCAATTGCATCTGGGATGCATCAAACAGACGAGATGTAGCACCCAAGATCATTTTCCTCATAAAGTCTCAATACGAAGGTCTAAGAAGTAGAGTATTACAAAATGAGAACTTTCTGATCTTTTTAAGTCCATCTCAGGTATTTGCTGCCATCAATATTGTTTCTGACAGTCCTGGAGGTTGTGCTTAGCAAAGCCTTGACTTCACAAATTGTAGAGTTCAATGAAATTTCAGCAATCATTTGGAAGACTTCTCTTATGCCAATGACATATAAATCCTCGTCACGAAGCAGTCCGATATGCAATCATCATGTGTCTGATCTTCTTCGGAAGAAGTAGGGGGAAGTGGGGTAACTTTGACACTTAATTTTCAAAGGCATATATTTCCTTAAACAATTAATGGATTTGAAAAATTGATACTGTTTCTTATACATTGACTATTCGGCATCAAACCTCGAAAAAGATTTAAAAAAAACTGCGTCACCGTATTTTTTTAAACTTTTTCATAAAAAAGTCATTTTTGTCAAAAGTACCCCGGCACGAGGCACATTTGACTTTTTAAGGGGCACATTTGATTTCGTAAGGTGCATTTTTTACAAATCATATTCGGTCGTACAAGTAAGTGCTTTTTATTCAAAAAATATAAGGCTGAATGCGAGAAGCCTTTCAGTGAGTCCTGTTTTTCCATACGCATTATCAAATTTGCCCTTTTCACTCCATATTTTTCAGCGGCTGTTTCGTACTTATTTCTATGTAATACCTGAAATAGCTCTCTTCACTCATTCTTCATCAACCTCTCCTCGATTTGTCTTTTTTATGTAGTTACGCACCATACCTTTGAAAAATACTAAAAAAAAAATCGAATGATTGTATTGTAAGAACATATGCATCTGTCAAATGTACCCCTTTGGCAGAAGTCAAATGTGACCCAAACATTCAAAATGCTTTTTTCTATTTTTTTTTTTTATTATTAATGTTTTATTTTCACAAAGCACACTTTAATTGTGTTTTTACTTAAACGTAATGCTAACAAATTTTGTCACTCAATTTGCAAAAACAGTCTCATATAATTCACAAAACACTTACGTACTTGGTATCAAAAATTGCATCAACGAAAACAGAAAAACACTTAATACTCCGAAGAGATTTGAAGAAGAACTGTCAAAGTTCATAACATTTTCTTAAGTCAAAATAAGTTTCTTTCTACATTTTCATACTGAAATTGTCAAAGTCAAATATGCCCCATTGTCAAAGGTACCCCATTTTCCCCTATGTCTGAAAATCAACATAAATAAAACAAAGAGCATCTCTATTCGCCCAACCGATGCGAATGATAGGCGAATCCAGCATAGAAAAAGTGAATCAATTTTCATATTAAGACATTGTTATAACACCTGACTTTGGTACTAATAAGTACCTACATTCATTTCCGTCAGCTACAACGAAATTGAAAATTTTTGAGTCAAACGTGAAATTAATTCTTTTATATGGCTGTGAGCTTACCAATGGCCTTAGACCATCTCTAATTGACACCAGATGCTATCAAGATTAGATTTGATTTCGGTAAAAATGGAAATGGATTGGACAAATCTTAGAAAAATCACCAACTCCAGTCCGGCAAGCATTGGAGTGGAATACTCAGGGTAGGAGAAAACGCTGCCATCATAAATATCGTGGAAAGAATTGCTAGAAATACGTGAATCAGGGAAATATTGGAGAGAATCAAAGGCACTTGCTTTTGATCGGGCACGTTATAAAAGTTTTGTGAAGGCCTTATGCTCCGTGAAGAGATGAAGAACACAAAAGGTGATTAAGTGGAGTGTTGGTTAGTTGTGGATTGAAATCAAATTCAATGTTCTTTTGATGGCGTTTTCATGTTATCTATCTTTATAAGAATGAAAAAGCATGCGAGCAGAACCTAATGCTGCATCTAATGCACTTGACGAACGCGAGAGTGAATAGGCATTCATTTGCTATTTTGATAGCATGTGATATCCTCCCTGATATGGGATAGTAGAAGATCAAGAAAGATAACATAAAAACAAGGCATTATGCATATAGAAATATTAAATATGTATATATATTTTTAGCATCCATTACTTTATAAGGGATTAGCCGGTGCGAGACCCGTCTATATATTCGGCTAGCAAACAATTGCCTGGGGGGAGGGGGGTTTGGCACATCCTTCTAAAATACCCACTCAAAAAAAATTTTATTAAAATAAACTAAAATGTTAAAGATTCAAATGGTTTTTATAGGATCACGAAAAAACATTGTTTTCGTCGGAACTGTCCATTACAAAGTTCCCTTTGGAACTTGACACTAAAAACTAAAAAAAAGTTATCGAAAATCTTAACATTTTGTGTTTCACATAAGATAATTAAAAACTTATTAACAACATAAGACTTATGTAATGTGAGCAAATTAAAACTCTGATGGTTAAGCATTTCCTTGACAAATTGTCTATCTTTTGTTAGAAAGAGAACGAGATAAAAACAAACTCTTCTTGCATCTTTTATGCATGCAACATTTTTGAATATTTTAAGTGGCAACAACACAGAAGTAGAAAATTGCAACTCTTGCAGTAGCAGCAGCAGCAGCACAAAAAGAAAAATTGAGTTAAAGCCGTTTCACTTTCAAATGTTTTGCAGCTAATTAAAGCTCAGTGGGAGGGGTAAAAGCCGGTACAGCAGTTCACTGCTCTGTGAACAAGTTTCCAATGGGCTGCACTGCAGGAAAAAAAAAAACAAAAATCCAAACTTCCGGCAGCATTTTTTGCTATTTGAATTTGGCTAGTAAACAAGTTAGCCAATATGCGATGTTTGAGGTTCGAGGCTGCAGGCCAGAGAATGATTTATTTTTATTATTATTTTTTTTTCGTTACGCAAAAAAAAAACAAAATCATGTTAATCATGAAAAAAAGCAGTCACTTTTTAGTTTTTTCTTAAAAAACACATTAAATTTATGGAATTCAACACATACCAGCAGAATTGAGATGCGCATTTTTCACTTTTTGGCTTTAACAGTTTTTTTTAATTTAATTTTTTCTGCAAGTGACACACAATTAATTTTTTTTTTCTTTTTGTAAGACTTAATTCATTTATAAAAAATTGTATATTAAATATTTGTTTCACTTTAAATTGTAATATTTTTGTATTTTTTTTCTTTTACTACATCTTCACTGTCACACCTAATCCGTTAACGACGTTTTCAAATTTCGCGCTCTACTGTGGATGGCGCTTCGTTTACATTCAGTTTTTATACCACAGTCACTGGAGCCACCATTATCACTGGTAAAGTCTTCTCTATATCTACCACGCGGTCTTAAGCCAGCAGTAGCAGCTGAGTGTTGAATTTCGCAGATGCTTTGTTTGATGGCACAGCATTCGTTACAGTGGTGGTGTTGTTGCGGGAATTTAATATTTTCTTATGCTGAACTGTTGAAGCGGGTCTAAACTTGTAATATTTCTTTTTAAATTTTAAGTGAAAAATATAACTAGCTTACTATTCATTTTCAAAATCTATTAAATTTTTATTAAAAAATCAATAAAATGTAGCAGTATAAGATTCAGAGTTATGCGGTGCTCAGCTTTTGCAATGCGTTCGAATTAAATAAGAAATCGTCGAATTATATAAAGTCAAGTGACTCGTACTCATCAGTTTCATTTAAACTTATCAGTTTTATTCAAGAATTCTGAAACATTTTGTTTTCGATGTTGTAAAATACTTTATCGAATGTAAATCGTAAGATATATGTGGGTCAATCTTTAAGTTGCTAAGCCCAACTTCAGCCAGAAATATACGAGTAAACTTTTTCACCAGATTCCGAATTTGAAGAAATGGAAATGGCGGACCCAAAGAGGGCCACCTTAAGTATTTCATGCTCTTTAGCAAATTACTTTAAGCTTTCATTGATGATTCTATAAGCTTAAATCCTTTTGTATAGCTAATGGCATGGTTAAAAACTCAGAGTTGAAAAAGATTAAAAAATGTATACAAAGCAGACCTTGAATCTTTTATAATTTTAATCAAAAAGTCATGAAAATAAAAGTTTTGAAAACTTTTTTGGTATAAAAGTTATTATAAGTTTTTCCTACAAACTTAAAAAAAAATGTTAGTGAAATAAGTTCTTTAAAAAAACTTTTATTTTTAAAGTCGAAAATAAAAGTTTTTTTTTTTTAAAAAAATTTTTAGATATAAGTTTCTTTTGCTTGAAAAAAAAAAACAAGAAAAATGCTAAAATAATATCTTGGATTACTAACCAACAAATTTCAAAAGAGAAAACACTTGGCATTATTCATAATAAAATCCAAAAAAAAAAATAATTAACAATTTTCTCAAAGGAAAAAATTCATTTAAAACTATGCACTTACATTTAAATAAAAAAAAAAATCATTGCACCAATGGATAGGAATGGTCACAAATGGATTTTGAAAGTGACAGAAGAGGTTCTCAACCCAACTCCCAAATGGGTGTTTTGGACCCATTTTTTGAAAAAAAATTTTATTGCATAAATCGATGGGAAAAGGTTAAAAATAAATTTTGAAAGTGACAGAATAGTTCCCCAACTCTTCTAAAGGAGTATTTCGGATTCATTTTCTAAAAAAAAAATTACTGGAATCGATGGGAAAAGGCCGATAATGGAAATGAGAAGCCACAAAAGAGGTCTCCAAAACTTCTAAAAAAATGTTTAGGACCAATTTTTCGATCAAATTTTACTGCATCAATCAATGTGAAAAGGCCAAAAATGGATTTTGAAGTCCTCGAATCGTTATTCGAAAAAAAATTTTATGAAAAAAAAATTTTTTTAAATCTTTTTTTTTCGACTTTTTAAAATATAAGTCAAAAAAGACTTAAATTGTATGTTCTAGTGAAATAGTCTTAAGGTAACTTTTACTTTTATTCAAAAATTTTTGGTTTGTTTTATTGGCTTTCTTAATAATATTAATAATTAAATGATTATTGAACTTTAGCCATTTTTCGCAGCGATCAACATTTTTATGTAAAATTTTACAAAAATTACCTTTTCGATGGATTTTCATTAATATGGCGAGTGCAATTTAAGTGCTGACGTAGACATCAACCAAAAATATACTGATGAGATTTTAAGAATCGAAACATATGTATGTCTATATTCTAGAGTTGTTGTTGTTGTTTTTCCTTTGTTATCAAAGTTTCTTTACATAAAGCATTGCATCAACTTGTAAAATTTTACATAAAAATGTTGATCGCTGCGAAAAATGGCTAAAGTTCAATAATCATTTAACTATTAATTTTATTCAAAAATATCAAAACTTTAAGTTAAATTTTACCTAAAAAAAAAGTAAAAGTTTATTTCAAGCTCTGTACAAAGTGAACCATAAATCGAAATCAAAACATTTTTTAACCGATATATTACTTGGGGTTCTACTACACAGCCTTCTCAACATTTTGTTAAGTTCAATTTAATTTTCTAAACAATTCAAATTCTATAATGAAATTCTATAATTAAATGGTGCACTCTGATGAGTGATTAACTTCAATTTTATATCTGCAATAAATTTATATCACTCTTATGTATCTTCACTAATTTTATTTAAAGAGACAGTTAGTCCTTTCATCTTTCTTTTGTACTAAAATTATTTAATAGTAAAAAATGTTTCTATTTCTTTATCTTTGGATAAGGTGTCTGTATGTAAAAAAAGTCTTAAAAAAATTTAATGAATTTTTTCAGACAATGTTGAGAAAATCTATCTCTTGATATCGCAGTATATCAAAGAACACAGTCGTGAAGACATATTACATATATACAACAATCCGAATGACCGAGGCTAAAAAGAAGGAGATATCTATTTTTTTAAATTTGTTGGGTTTTTCAAGCGCAAGTGCAATATTCTGCATTTGAAAGACTCTTTAATTTTTCCAAGCGCAAGCGCATTATTCTGCATTGTTAAGACTCAGAAAATATTTTTTATTTTCAATAACTTAACGGAAAATCAAATTTGCTATTCCGTCTGCCTTGACTAACTTCAGATTTCAGAGAAATAGAATATACGAAATCTTGAATTAGAAGCACTCTTAAACTACGAGTTTGTACAAGTAAGAGCATCAAAATTATAATTAAACTTCAGTTAATAAAAAAAGAGCATACAAAGCTTTAGCGGAAGCATTAAATTCCAATGTTTTTTTTTTGATTTTCTTCCTTACATTATTGCTTTAAAAATTTTCATTTCATGCCAATTTGAGTCGGTATTATTTTGCATCCTAAAATCTCCCACGCAATTAATTTAATAATGACACATGAAGTACCGAATGAAAGTCAACCTTTCTTTAGAAGGATTTTTACCTATGAAAAACAACACACACGGCAAAAAAAATAATACGCTGCATAAGAAATTGCAAATAAAAATTTCCAGCGACGAATAAATCAAATCATTGACTGTCAATGCTGTCAAAATTTGTCAAATCTAAGTACGAGAAAAGCGCAAAAACGAAAAAATTAAATTGTTTAATAGCACACTCGACTTCTCTTGACGTAATCTCGCTGCTTGTGCAGCTATGCATAAAGTCTAGCTTTAGTGGCACGAACCACGTTTATAGTATGGCGCTAAGTAAAAAAATAAAAAATTTAAAAGCTAAAAAACTCAACTTTCGCATGCTGGTGATGAATCGCCGCTGCACGCTGCAGTCGCCAAAGAAGATGCACCTTAAAAATTTGATTTTACTTGCTGATGCTGTTGCTGTTGCTATTGCAGCAGCTGTTGAGTTTGTTGTTGTTTTTGTGTTTTCTAATGATTATGATTTGTTAAATTCCGTGCCATATTTAGACGCTTAAGTGGAAATTTATGCAAGCAGGAAGTTTGCAACCAGCGTATGATCAAGGCTTTCCAAGTTGATGATGCCGTTTGACTTTTAGGTGAAATGTTGCATGCTGCTGGTACTGGGGCACAAGCCAAAATGCATTTTAGTAGCACCCACATTTTGTTTGTAATTAAATTGTTGAAAATAATAGTATTTTTCGTTGATTGTCTTGCGAAAAGATTTAATATCAGTGATAATGGCGTTAACAAAACAAATGAGATTAAGTAACTGACTCGGTGCCTGCAATGCAGCAAACGGTCTTTTGTATTAGGTGTACAGATTTTAATTGTATTTTATACTATAGTTTACTATGCCACTTAAGTTGCTAAGAGCTAAGATGTAAAACAAAATACTTAAGAAGCGAACCTGTTATTTTCAAAGGAGTCAAAACTGGTTTTCATCTATGAAAATGTTTCCAAATGCAGGTTTCTTTTTAGCTTTATATAAATTTTGCAATCAAGTGGCTAGAAATGATAATTTTTATTTATTACAAGGAGCATTATTTATGTTAAGGCAGCAACTTTAAAGAAAAGAAGGAAAGTACTTGCACAAAAAGCTCGTTCATCAATAGTACATAGCAAAAGTTTGCTTGCAAAGACGAGCAAGATTTTCGTTAAGGAAAATTTCCTATAAAAAATTAACATTTTGAAAAAATTTTAAAAATAAATGCACAAAAAACTTAAGAAACGAACTCGAAATTCATAAAACCAAGACAATATCTTTGCGAATGTGTTTTTTTGCGACACTCTCATACAAAACAAAAGACTTAAGCAACAAACCAGCGTACTTGTGAATGTTATTTGATTTCCGATAACAGCAATAAAAAAAATAAATATTAACAAATAAAGATAATGTTTTGCAAAGTAATTAAATTGACTTATGTAACATTTTACATTTTGTGAAATATGCTTTGTTTTAAAAACTTAAATTTTAAACTTTTTAATTTATCAACATTTACAATCTCCCCATAAAGTTCAAGTTCAACGCAATAAAAAGGAATCTCCATAACAATTCCCCCTCGCTTATGTTGTGCTACGTGTATTTTGAATGCAGCGATAATGCGAAATTTATATGGATATACATAAAATATAAATTCATAAAAGAACCACAACAATAGAGAGTCAGTCATAAAATAAAAAAAAAGCAACAAAATCATATCAGCAATATTGATGATGATTTCTTGAATCCCACTGATATTGAATGGAATAGTTTTTTTTTTATTTCAGTGATAATTTTCTTTGTCTTGATGAGGTGATGCTTTTGTAAGCAGTTATTATTTAAAAGCAGCAACGAAATAATAGAAAATATGTATGCATATAATTTGGTTGCATTTTTTTGTTTGAATTTATATATTTTATTTTTCATTTACAAAGCTCGAATGAAGGCAGCAACTTTCAAAAATTCAATAGATTTGTTTATGTTTGCTGTTTGCTTTTTTATAAATTAAAATTATTTATTGATTGTTTCGGCATATTTGAGTGCAGTGAAATAATTTTTAATTTATCGCTACCATCGCTAATTGATGCTGTAGGCAGAGCGAATTGTTGTCTTATTGTTATGTTTTTAATGATGTTTCAAAAATTATGATAACCATACAGACACCTTATAGGGTACTTTATGAGCCTCGGCGTACACATGAAATGTAACGACAAAATGCGAAGAGTTTCAAACAGGTCGATATATATCGAAAAGTAATCAAACTGTGTCGAAAAATTTGATTGAAGTGGCATAGAATCGAAAAATATTGAATAAGTCGAGAAGTATCGAAAAATATCAAAAACATTAGTAAAGGTCAATAAGTATCGATATTAATTAAAATGCATGAAACAGCCTGGGAAAAAGTGGATAAGTCATAAAAATGAAGAATATCGAAAAAGTCAAAGCATTCGAAAATAATTTAATTAAAGTAGAAAATTATTAAATAAATATCGGGAAAACTGATAAGAGTTAAAAATTATTAGAAGTATGCATCAAAAAAAATCGATATAAATTGAAAATATCGAATGGTAATAGAAAATTCAATGAAACTTAATATAATCCCAAAAGTTTTGAATTATATAAATATATATTGAAATAAGTACTTAATGAAATTCTTAAAGTATTGAAATTTGCCGAAAAGTAGGTCCATAATTGTTGAAAAACATCAAATAATATCGAAAAAGTCTAAAAGTATCGAACATTACGAAAAATTTTGGAAATTCCGATAAAAGTTGAAAGGTATCGAAATTTATTGAAATTTATCGAAATTTATCGAAAAATATGAAAACAGACAATGGCATTCGATATGTATCGAAAGGCAAAATACTTTATCAAATATCTCAGAGTTTTGAATGATATCCAAATACATAAAATATGTGGCATTACTTGGAAAAAAGAGACCTTAGCTCCTTTTTCTCGAAACTGAGTCATTGGAGTGTTCTTATAAAAAGTTATCTGCTGAATTTGATGGTATAACGATATTTTCTAGGCCGGGGTATACGCCGGTCGATTTCCAGGATCTTTTCGAAAAATATCATTACAAAAACCATTTGTTTTACTTAGTGCAATGTTTATTCACTTCGTTTTGTCCATAAAACTATTTTTAGCAATTTGTTCCTTATGCTGTTATATTAAACTACTCAAATTTTTTTACCTTAATGGGTATTTTTGGAGAGTAACATAATTATTCTCATAACTTTCTGTGCGGTTTTAAATGTTGCGTTGTGGGGTTGGATTACACGTTGGTCACAAAGTTCGATCTGATGCGGCACTAATATAAGAATGAAGTCCTATTAAAGGTCTCTCATGCCTTGCCCAGAATTGAGACGGGGTCGGGAAAGCGGCCAAAAAAAAAAATCAGTCGGAAAATCGTTTGAATAAGCACAATTGCGGCGGACGACTGCTTTACACGACTGATTTCTTGTGAGAGAATCGTATGGGAAAAGAGAGTGACAAAAACAAAATTTGTAAACAATACATTTTGCTGAGAAAATCGTATGGGAAAAGAGAGTGACAAATTTTAATACATTAGAAATACAACACTGATCCGACGTTGGGATAGAATTAATTCGAAATCGACGGGTACCCGTCGGTAGGTTACCAGTCGTACGCCGCAATTCTGTTCAATTTCACATGATCAAGTATGTCATAATTTTTGACAGCGTGTAATAGTCGCCGCTTTCCCGACCCCGTCCCAATTCTGGGCAAAGAAAGCATCAGCCACCAATGTATTCACCAAGCTCCCGCCAATGACCGTAGCTGCGAAAGCGATTTACCCAAAGCAATACTTAAACTTGTTTTTATACGTGGAAACTTTTCTTTCAAAAGATATATGTAGATATCGACCTCTATTCAAAGTGCTTGCATCATTTTGATTTTCGAAAAAATATGGGCCAAATACGCCATCACACTATACAGTAACTTTTTTTTGGTTTCATTGACTTTTCACAAATGCGACAGTTTTATTTGTTGACATAGCTGTCAATTTCAAAATGAGCTTCATCGGTGAAGATAATTTCCTTGAAAAAAATTATCATTTACTTTATGTTTTTTTTTATGGCCCAATTAACGAACTGCCGACGTAATGCGTGGTCAGTTGGATTTAATTCTTGTGTTAACTATATTTTGTAAGCCTTTACATGAAGATCTTTGTGTAAAATATTGAATAAAGTTGTTGGTCTTAGGTTTTTAATTGCTGTGAACAACGACAAATAAACACATGTGCGGAAAGCCTTGATGCAAAAAAAAAAAAAATGTAGTATTTCACTAAAAGCTCTATATAGCATGTGATATTAAATAAGAGCTTCTTGAAAAACGTACCTAAAATAAACTTGAATTTTCTTTCAGACTTTAGATCTTAATATTTTGGGAACCATTGGTGGTTAGAGTTCTATGAAACCTAGGCTGATAGATGATTGATGCTTAAATTCATCATTAGATAAGTAGATTGCTGTGCTTATTTCAAATGTCTTACATCCAACTACTTCATTTTCGCACCACGAATTGATTGGTTAAAATGCAGCCAATCATAGATTTTTGGGAGTCTTCCGCAAATGACCTTAGGTCACTACCTAAATATGTAATTTGAGAAAAAATTAACATAAAATTAAAATATAAAAATCGTTTAATGAGGCATTTCGTTTTATTGTATTTTTTTCGAAAATCAAATAAAACGCTTAACGCACGCTTTTCAATTTATTGCGATAATCCGTTTGGGCAACAATTTATTTAGCACAGTTTATTATGCAACATTAACATTATTTTGCTGCTTCTTTTATAATTGAACTTAAATTCAAGCCCACGTGATTCATTTTTATTTAACTGACCCTACAAGATAAATAAAAAGAAATAAAGCAAATAAAAATGCCGCAAGTCATGGAGCACCGGAGCACAGAAACCGAAAAAAACAAAAACAGCAGAAGGTTAACGAGCATTTCAGAAGAGTTTTCTTTGAATATCAACAATGACAGAGGGCAGGTCTAATGAAGATGCTGCCGATGTTGTTGATATTAATGTTGTTGCTGATAATCAACTGGATTAAAATTGTAATAATTTGTAAATAAAAAAAGTAGCAAAAATCAACAAGATTTTTCTTTTTTTGGATGCAGCAATAGCAACAGCAGCAGAAGCATCAACTGTCAAAATACAAAAGCAATTCATTACTTTTTGTTAGCTTATAATCTGAGGTTTTGTTTGTTTGTCATTTTTGTGCTACACTTACTGGGTTGGACTTTTATAACATCATTCTGATCTAGACATTGTATTGACTTCGAATACTATATAGGTGAAATACCCCAGAAAACCATATTCATTATAATTTTGCTGAATTTACTTCGCAGTAATGTTGATCCAGTTAAATACCACACGGTATTTAACTATACCCTCTCATTGAACCAACCAAATTTTGTAATAATCTTATGAAACCACTTTCAAGGTCAAATGTGATTTTTCAGATAAACATTACCCTTGATAAATTTAAGGAAGTTTTTCATGCATAACATATCTATTTTTTCATATAGTAAACAAATATATAAAAACAGAACAAAAAAAAAAGTTGATTTTTGAGAACTTTTTTCGAAATTTGAAAATTTTATTTTTGCTGACTTCATTACCCAGCGGAAAATCGATGAAGTACTCTGAATTTTCATATAAGAAAAGCTATATATACTCTTTGTGTTGTATGTTTCACAAATGAAATTGTTACTGTGATATTTTGTTTATTTGTTTGCTGGCTGCCTCCTATTTATATAGAGTTGTAGGCAGTCTGTTTGTTGGCTGTCTGCATTGTATATGGAGTTATAGGCAGTCTATCTGATTTGTATATGGAGATGTAAGGGGTCTTGCCTGTTGGCTGCATACTTTGTAAGTGGAGATGCAGGCAACTCGTTAAACTATACAGGCACTTGGCAAGCGATGTTTTAAGGCAATCTGCTTTCCCTTGCTACACATTGTATATGTATAGCAGATGTAGACAACTTGCCTACGAAGCGGCCATCCCTTTGTAAAAAGCATTTATAGTTGTGGCTGGGGTTGTGAGCATTACTGCCTACAATGAGTATAGCTATTCATCGATGTTGTGTATAACATATTTGCTGCTGGGTTACAAAGCAATTTAAAATTTTTTTCATTTTTCTTTTGAATCTTTATTCTGAACATTTCTGTCCATACTTTTTCAGCTGTAGGGTATCTTAACGTCGGAAATAGCAATTTTTCTTCCCATATTTACCTTGGATGCTTTTAAATTAACTGCTTGTATCCCACAGTTTTACAGAAATAATTAATAATTTGCAACGCCGCTATGAATGAATAAAATAAATATACAAAAAAAAAAAAAAAAAAAATTAAAAATAAAAATAAAAATAATGAAAACTAAAAGGTTGAAACAGTTTTGGAACTAAACATAATTTGTAAAATGACTTTGTCTATGAATGGTACATCAAAATATGTCAAATCATATGTATTATTTTTTGTTGTTATTTTATGTTGTTGTTATTCTTGTTATCAATGCTGCTAATTGTCTCAAATTCAATGTTGACCATCTATTGAATTTCTTTAAAAGATTTTGTTGAACAATAGAAAACAAATGCAATGTGTTGAGGTATTTATTTAATTCAAGGTCAATGGAGTGAGGCTTTTTGTTATTTTTCGATGACAAATTTTAAAAATATTTTTATGAGCTGTAATGTTATTAGTTTATTGCTTGTTGCTACTTTTATGTTATTTTAACATACTTAAATGATGTTAATATTTTTGAAAATATTTCTCAGGTATGAAGAAACAATGGTCAGAGTCAGATTCAGTGACCCAAAGTCTATAATAGAAATATATATGAGTACTAGCAGACCAGGCATATTTTATTACCTACTTACCGGTAGGTGAGGCGATGAGCTCATATTATTTGTCTTTTATATATCACCTGCTTCAAATAGTTGCTGGGACATAAGAAAAATTGATTTTTTCTCACATGGGAGAACCTTTTATATATTTATCAAGTTTCTTTCATCTGTGATGAGATAAGATGAATTCAATTTTGAATAAAGATTTTGATTTTGCCCTAATTTGGGGAGGAGTGGCAATGCCCATTTTTACGATCTGATCAATGTTAAAAACTGTCCACAAGCCATCTGAAATATATGTACAAAATTTTATCTAGCTGCGTCAAATGGTAGCTGAGGTATAAAAAGGTTTTCGTTTTTACTCATATGATCGGCGTGACACCACCCATTTTTTTGTTGAAACTTTTCTTCGCTCGCACCTTTTATATACATATATACCAAATTTCATTCATTTGTGACAAGTAGTTGATGAGATATAATAAATTAGATTTTGGTGGGTGTGCCCATTTTTCTAAGCCAAACTTTGGTAAAAACCTTCCACCGACTATGGTCGGTTAAATGAGATGCACTTAAAAAAGAATTATGAAAGTCCGTTGTTCGCTAGTTAATATACGATAGACAAACGGATTTCGGTTTTTCTCATATGGCCCATATTTTTATTGAAATTATTTAAATTACTCGTACCTTTTATATGTGTTTCAGGTCCTATTCATCTGTTTCAAATAGTTGATGAAATATGATGACATTGATTCTTTTTCTACGGGGACCGTGTCATCGCCTCAAACCAAACTACGTTAAGAATCTTTCGCAGACCATAAGTAACATTAAAAAAAAATATGACCTTAGCCCGTCAAGTTGTTTAGAAGTTACACGATTACTAATAGACGTACCAACGATTATATACTAGAAGTCTGCACGAGTGCGTTTGCTGAGTCAACTGATTATTGTATTCGCTGTCGAGTACATTCTATGGTTCTATTGACATTCTGCGAGAAACTGCTTGAAACTATAGAAACCCGCAGAGACATCCAGGGCAACAAAACCACTGTTTACTAGTGTTATATGCTATGATTTGTTTAGGGCAGTTCACATTGTCCCTCATGTTGTCCTACTTTTGCTTGGCAACATCATGACCATTGCTTGAACATGTAAACTCTAGAAACAGCAACATGACATTCACGTTTTACGGAATTCATACAACCTGTCTGAATACTGGCTGTCAAGCCTAATGCAATTGATGTGTGATGTGACATGCTGAAATATGTGACCGCAAAGCAATATTGACAGTCACACACATTGTTAAGCCACGTTGGATAGCATGAGAGATAATGGTAATTGCCCTCTTTGCGTTCGTCTCTTAGTGGCATGCGTCATTCAAGTTTTTGCTGTCTGAACACGTACACTAAGAGACATCAAGCCACTCGGTGCCGAATGCGATAACCTACGAGTGCTTGAACTCGTATAAAATTTTAATTGCAAATGCAGCACTCACCTCTCTTGCTTGGTGTTTTGATTTGTTTTAATTTGATTTATGGTTTTCATGCACAAGGGCTCGACGGACCTGCAATCGTTGCGAGTGACTTGATGGTCGTTTCAAGAGCACTCGTGCAGACCTCTAATATATATAAAGATAATATTCTGTTTCGAGTAATAATCCATTATTGTAACATCTTATTGCAATAATCCATGATGATAAAACCATGACCGCTTATTCAAGAAACATTTTGTTTTTATTCACACGAATGAAAATATACTTCTTTAGTAGACTCAAGTTTTTTCATAAGCTTTTGAAATTCGTAATTTAATTTGTGAATTATTTCATCATTTCTTTTAAAAGTCTTCAAGTGGTTTCAAAGATTTCGGATCTGTTATTTTATGTTTATGCATGGCAAAGCTCGTGCGAATCGCTCCAAATTTTTCATCGCTGTTTATTAAATAGTCTATTTAATTTTATTTCATATTTATTTTCGAGAAGCACCAAAATTGTTACTTTGAAAAATTTACTTGTAGTTATTGAATGTCAATTTGCAAGTCCAGCATGATTTTTGTTCAATTCTCACTATTCCAAGAGGCAGCTCTAAAATATTCCGTTTAAAAGATGAAATTTTCAGGAAATATTGGGTTTCCTTTCACAAATTTAAAAAATGAAAGATAATGAAACTGAGTGATAAAAAAAACTAACAGCAGTGTATTTTTTAGAAACACTTATCTTTTCTTTTTGGAAATAATTGTAGCTCATCGTATTTTGTTAACAATTTATTATTTTTTGTTTTAATGCAATAATATAATATTAAGAAAACAATATAAAAATGTATGAAATAATTAAATGCAAAATTTGATTTTATAAAATGCTCATAAATTAAACGAAATAAAAATAAATAACATATGAAACTAAACTGTCTTAGTTAAATCTTCGTTCTATTCTTTCCTGTCCACTGCTGGTAGTGATTTTCTAACGCTGCGTTTTTTCAACGCCTTGTGCTTTAAGTCAGTCAATGCACGCTTATAATGTTGATGATTATAGGGCGTGGCCAAGGTGTTGCGATTAAACGAATTCCGTTGCTGTTGCACCAATTTGGCAACCACCCAACTTGGTATGTACGATTCTAGTAGCGATTTTGTTTGACGATTTGAAAAAAAATCAGGCACTGGATCTGGCTGTGAGGGCTTAAAAGCCGCATGGTTTAAATAACGACCGGTAGGCACATCGACAGCATATGCATCTGGTGCTGTTGCTGAAAATGGTTTACTTGTAGTAATGCTGATAAATGAAGGTGGATATGGTATAGTGGCATGCGATGCAGCCAAACTGATTGATTCTTGACGTTTTGGTGCATATGCAAATTGATTTGATTGTGCTGCTCCTCTTTGCTGTGCAGCACGAAAGGATGCATCAGGTACGCCATACTCTAGCGCTGGCTTGCGTATGAATACGTAGCTTGGTGCAGTTGGTGCAACATCGGAAAGTTCATTGCTTGTCAAATAACGCACACCAGCTGGTGCAATTAGTAGTTGCTGTTGATAATGCGGTTGTTGCTGTTGATAGACCAATGTTGTTGCTTGCGTTGGATGTGGTGTTGCATAGTTGCGTTCATCAGAGCTTGAATTAAATTAAAGCAGAAATTTAAAAAAAAATGTTAAAAATTGCAGCGACAATAGTTAATGTTCCACGGATTGCTAATGCAATCATAGCAATGGTATGTTCCAAAAATAGGTCTTATATTATGCAATATTTAAGACTAACCAGCATAGTCATTTTTATTGTAATCAGAAAAATTAAAGTGAATTGACTTTACTGTTATATTTCATCGAAGCAATAAAACTTGCTAACAACAGTAGCGGCAACATGTGAACAGAAATTGCAGCAACATATAATTTTATTTTTAATTTTCATTTGCAAAAAGTTATCTAATTTTTAAATAAATTTAAATTGTATTGCAACGCACTTAACGCAAATTATTGTTATTACTTTTCTTATGCGGCGCTTGTTGTTTGGTCAGCAATTGCTGAGAGCTTTTTAATGGCAACATTTTGTAGGAAGATCTTTATTTTGCATTTTTTGTTTGCAAATCAATTTGCCAGATGTAAACGGATTTTATTGTTGTTGATTATCTGCACATTGCTGCTGATTTCAGTGTACACAAATCATATTTTCATTTGTATAAATTATTATTTTGTTAGCACTTAATTTATTTGCTAACAAGTAAGTTTGTTGCTTAAGTCTTTTGATTGCTGTATGCTTAAAGAGGAGTAACTTTTTAAGGCCTTGTTTAAGCTCAATTGATCAGTAAATATGAAAATGTTTGAGGCGAACTATTAAATTACAAACCAGTTGCATTGGCAACAGTACACACAACTACATTACATTACTTCCTGTTGCTGAAAACTAAATAAGAAATAAGAAAAAAGGTCCAAATTTTAATCTCAATTGTAAAAAGCTGTTGGCATATAAAGCCAAAGCTAAGCCAAGGAAAACAACTTTATTTCTAAATCGCAAATAGTTGACTTTTCTTTTTTGCCTGTATCCCTCGTTACCTCAATTTGTGCTGTGCGCTCAATTGTATGACTTGCTGGACTTGCTCTGCTGCAAGGATTTCCTTGTCAGTGATACAGTGGAATGCAGCAGCTTAACGTGTCAGTCGTAGTTTTTGGTAATTATTAAGTAGTTAAATATAAAATAACAAGATTTGTCAGATTATGTACTTTTACACAAGTTTTTTTTGATTTATTGTAGTGATAAAGCATCTCTTCGTACAACATGCTGTTTTTCTTGATTTCAGTAAATTTTGCACAATTTTGCACAACACTTATGAAAAATGTAAAAAATTGGTTGTTTCAAAAGCAATGATCCATTATCATGCTAGTGCATTTTGGACAAAAAAAAAATATGTTAAAGCTAAGCGAACTTTTAAATAATTTTACATAAAAAGTGAGCCATTACTCACTATAGTGAAGCGAAATACATAAATTACTTTAAATAAAATTGTGACCTATCTTGAAAATAATTGTATATACTATAAGTATGTATATATCATCAAATACTTTATTTGAAATTTATGTATTTCGCTCCCTATAATTCAAATTAGGCATTGCATACTGAGAAAAATTCGCCCAAAATCGGTTATCCCTTTCGCATAAAATATTTGACGTTATGTGGATTCCTTGGATCAGTTTTCTGTTTTTTTGTTGCATGAAAACTAATTATTGCCTTAAGGCTTATTCATTAATTACATTAAATACTTTTTTGAAAATTCGATCCCTTTCCTCCCCTTTGATGAGATCTGGTGAGAGGCTTACAGTATAATTTTTAAATGAATAATTAAATTTATTTAATACGTTCATGTATTTTGCTTCACGCTACTTATACTGAGGTCTACTACCAACTTGGCATGTAGCGATTCAAAAAGTTTGAGAAACAGTACGTAACGTACCAGAAATGTTTCATTTGAAATATTGCAAACGGAACATTACAGAAATTTTAGTTATATATTTCAAGTGTAACAACTCACATGTAATCATTCTGAACTGTTTCAGACTCAACGTTTCCTGAACCTTTCAAATTAAATCTTTTTGACATGTTATAAATCATATCTTTCACATGTTATCATTCTGAAGTATTTCTGTAAGGTTTCAGATTAAATGTTTACTGAATTTTCTTAATGAGATCTAAGTAATATTTTGTGATTCTCTGTTTGATGCTATGTTAAGTATAGTTTGTTATAAGTTCTAAGTCCCAAAAATGAATATTCGGAGAAATATGATTCTTTCTGATTTTTTTTTTCTTGAGAACAAAATTTTGTTAACAATGCAAATGTAATTTTGCATATTTGACATTCTGCAAAATAAAGTGAAGTGTAAAACAATAAATTCAAACATAATCTATGCTGAAAATTGTGTAATTTTATATACATTTGTGAAAAAAAATTTAAAATAAAGTAAATTGCATAGATTGGCACTCCATTTAGTGTAATTGCTCTTTATTAGTAATGTTACATTGATATATATGTTGAAAACCTCTTTATAATAAACTAAATTAAAAATTTACACTTACATTGCATTTTATTCCTTAAATTCTTTACCACAAAGTTGGATACAATAATTTTCTAGAAAAGTGAAAAATGTACCCTAAGAAGTTATACTCATTAACTCATTTTCCAATGAATTTTATCTTATTCTCAAAAAAGAAAATCTTCTACGATTAGAAACTAGGGAATTAAAGAAAAGTTTCGAAGGATTGTTTAATCATTATAGGGATATAAAAAATGTGACCAAAAATAACTGCATTCTAAGTATTAACGCAAATAATGACGCAGGAAAAATGAAACAATAATTCATAGTCCCGATGACGTCATAAAATAATAGCGCAAGTGACGCAGAGCTTTAAAAAAAGTCTGATGATAATACAAAAAATGTACAAAAATGTTTTAAATAGAATCAAAGTTTGAACATTTAAGAAAGCTTTCTGAAATGGAAATGAAAGATTTCTGAAATGTAACTGAAACTTTGTAAGATTTTATGTGAGGTATTAACAAAGCATTACATGTCGAGTCGGTATGTGCTACATTTTTTCTGTGAGATAAACGGAGAGAATTGATATAACGTTTAAAGAACACTATAACGAATTTAATTATATGTATGCATAACGTAAAAACTAGGCTGAGGCAACACTCTTCTCAATTCTTCTTACTTATTTGTCATGATTGGAAACACAACATCCATGTCTTTTGGTAGTATAGAAAGTCAGTCAATAGATTATCGTCCACTGCGTACAGCACAGCAGCTTTTACAATACGTATGTTGAGCGGTATGCAGATAGGGCGGAACAAAAGTGACAGCCAGGATTGATTTTGTGATGAAAAATGCTATATGTTATTTTAATTTATATTTTCTGAATTAAAAAGTTGATGTAAAATTTTCCTTGACCCCCTTTTCCTTGGTGAGATTTCGTGAGATTTAGTTGGATCCCCTCCTTTTCAACTCACTCACGTTTTGAGCGATTTTTTTTGTGATTTTGTGTTTTTAATAGGAAAATTTTTTAATAATATTTTACATTATTGTCATATTATTTTAATTTGAGTTTTGAGGATCAATCACTCAATAAAAAGCTTCGTATAAATTTGTTCAAATATTCATAAGAATAATGACTCAAAATTTGGAAGGTTCAGGTATAGGCATAATCGCTTGGATAAATACCACCTTAAAAGACTTATTACTATCCAAAAATTATTACAACCATTATTTCTCAAAATAGGAACCAGCCATCATCCCTTATATCCCTTTGATATAAAATTATTTGAGCGACATTTTTTTTTACGTTTTTAATCACTTTATTTCCCAAAAACCAAAATGAAAAATTAATTGGAAAAAGTCATGAAAAATTGTCTAAAGTCTTGAGTAATTTTTCTCTTGAATTTTGGGTGATTTGTAAGATTTTTTTGGCAACTTTGACTTCTCCCTATAATAAATTTCAAGTTAAAGTTACCGGCTACAATAGACCGTGGCCAAAAATGTTTGCTAAAGAAATGATCGAATTTTTAAAATAAACTTTTGTAAATTTTCAGTTCAAATATCTTTTTAATATAAACGTTTGCAAAGCTTAAGCTTAAGCTTGCATTAAAAAGCTTTCATAGTTGAGACATAAACCAAAGCTTCATGGGAATAAAGTTAAAAGTTACCAAAACTTACATTCCATTGCCATCAAATGTTGGCACCAATACAAAAGCAGCTGCCGATGATTGACCAACATGAGGATTGTTGTAAAAGCTTTGTTGTTGTTGGTACTGTTGTTGGTGCGATTGCTGGTACTGTTGTTGGTGCGGTGTTTGATGCTGTTGCGTTGGCTGCGACGTTTGCGACAAAACAACATCGGTATCAGCTTCGCCACTACTTTCATCATTAATGTTGTTGTAGGCAAAAGGATGTATACCGCGAGGGCGTGACAGCGGTATATTTGGCTTGTATAACTGTGCTGTTGCAGTTGGATAAACTTGTGTATCTTCATATGAATAGCGATTTTGTGATTGCGGCGAATATAAAGCTCTCTGTTCTTTTTCTTCAATATCGATTTCTAAGTCTTCTAGACGCACTTTTCGCGGTGTTGTATCATCATTGTACTGCGCTTGAACGGTGAGTGAGTGCAATGTGATGATTAGACAAACCCTTAGTAGCTTGACGTAGTGCTGATGCTGAAAATAAATATAAAATTCTATTATTTTAAGCAAATTAAAACATAACATATTTCAAATTTAATAGTTTCTACTCAAAACAAAAGACTTAAGCTATAAACTTGCATTTAGCAATCTAATGCATATACATGTCAGCAAAATATGTCCGTCCTCTAATTCTTCATTGCTTTCAAACTATTCAAGTTAAAAACAAAACTTTTTGTTTTCATTTCACCATAAAAAATTGAAAGCATTTTTGTGTGAAAGCTTAGTCAGCCTTTTAGTGATTGCACGTTCCATTATCTCGCTTTTTTTTTGCACTTATTTTTGTTAACCTTTCTTTTTTTTTGGATATTGTCATAAAATTCGATTAATTCTTTCTTTCTCGTGAAAAAAAGAAAGGACTTTTTACAGATTTTCATCAATAAAAACAAAACCTAACAAATTGAGTATATAAGTGGATAAATTGTAGAAAGCAAACTTTGCTTATTGGTGATGATAATAATGATGATAGTAATGATGATGCAATTTTCTGTTAAGTACAACTAGCAACCTGATCCATTAAAATGACTCTGTTGACCATATACTATTTGGTAAACATCAAACTTATTATGAAATCCACTGCAAAGCTAAGCCATGCTTGTAACATTTGTGTCTAGACCAAGTTAAGTAAATAATCATAAAATTAAAAAGAAAAAAATAAATAAAATCTTCACAGACAGCTTTGGTGAAAGGATGGGAATTCGGCATTAATAGTAAACATAAATTTAAGCAAATGGTGCAAATTGCTTGAAAATTTTCATAAAATTGAAATAGTTTTGCATACGAATTTTCAAGCTCTTTAGTTGAATTAAACGTTGGGAACTTTTTTAATTGATGCTAAGCCGGAAAATTAAAAATCCAATTTTAAATTAGACACAGCAATAAAATTAAATCAAAAAATAAACAAATTCATATTGAGTTTTAATAGTACGGCATTTGATATTTTTGGAAGAGCAACTTTTTTGCAACAAAAGAGGGTATTCATTAATTTTTACACCTTATACATTTTAATGTTTTTGATATCCATGGAACGAAATATTTTTCTTTTGAAAACAAAAATTTAACTTTCTCTAACACTTCTAGAAAATTTTTATAATAAAATTCATCAAGCAAAAGAGAATATGACATTTAGTAAAAGGCCCAACACGAATATAGTCAACTTCCGGCAAAAGCATTCATGTGGTGCGCCTTATAAAATTTTGTAAAAGGTCAATGAAAAAATTAAACCATTGTATGGATGCAACTGTAAAATAGTAAATTTTTTTTTGAAATTATTATGTTGAACCAAAGAACATTTTGAGACAAATCGGTGGCTTAAAACTCTAAATTATCCTGTTTTTGCACCAAAACAAAGTAATGTGAACCACTGAACCGAATCATATAGAATAGAGTATTTTACGTCCTAGTAAACGGACGCAGATCATATATATCTACCTACTAAAAGTAGGCGTGGCATTTTTTCAACAATTGAAAAATTTGATCCAACGAATCCCAAACGAATTTGTTACGAAAATCTCATAACGAAAAGTAGGTGCAATAGTACTTGTGGGCGTGGCACTTCCTAAATGAGAAAATCGTTTAATTTTATATTAAGTGGGAATAATGCTATTAAAATTTGGTGTAGACATATCGATTACTATAAATTTTGAAATTAAATGGAATTCAATGGATCGAATCGGTGGGTGTGGCACCTCCCATCTTCACAAAAAGTTTTAATTGTTATTTTAAATGAACTATTGCAGTAATTGGTATGAAATTTAACTTTGTTGGTTAACTTTCTTTCTAAGTCAAAAGCGGACAAAATAGCAAAGTGGGCATGACACCTCCCATACAAGTAAAGCACTTTGAGTGACATATCTAGTGAACTATGTAAGCAATCATACTAAAGTTCGGTGCAAGAATATTGCTTGAGAAAAAATTTATTTCTGTATTAAAATCGGGCCGGATTGTAATAGTGGGATTGTCACCGCCCTAAATATAAATACTGATTACGGAATATTACACAAATTATGCAACCTATTCTGACAGAATTTGGTATGCGGAATATAATTTATTGAACCAAAAATATACGGTATTGGGAAAGTGGGCGTGGGATTTTTTTTTCACTTTTTACGAGTTTTTCAATCTCTTTCAATTTTTTTCAACATTATTTATAAATGTTTAATCGGCATTTCCAGTCATTTTCAACTGTTTCAGCATATTGCAACATCATTCAATTTATTTCAATCTTTTTTTTTGACATTTTTTTACATTATTCAAAATTTTTCGTCCTTTTCAACATTTTCCATACTTTTGCTTTTTTCAACCTCTCTCAACATTATTCAACTTTTTCGAGTTTTTTAAACTTACTTAACTTTTTCAGAACTTTGCATACTATATCGATTTTTTTCACCTATTTCAACTGTTAACATGTTTCAAAATCTTTCAAATTTTTTTCGAGTTTTTCAACCTTTTTGTACTTTTTTCCACGTTTTTTATATTTCTTTCTCCTTTTCAGCCTTTAAACATTTTCAACGATTTTAAACTTTTTTCGATTTTTTTTCTTTTTTTTCACCCATTTTCAATTTTTGAAATTTTTTTCATATATTTTCAACTTATTTAACCTCATTCAACTTTTTCAATATTTTTCGATCTTTTCAACTTCAAAACGGAATTCGATCTATGATCGGTTTCCTTGTACTAATATCAAAACGTGGAGTGTGGATGAGCAAATGGGGTCATATTGGACATCTACTGAGATGATCGACTGACGACTTCGCAATAATTCACAGTCCTAACCTTTGATAATGAAGAAGCAATTTATTCAATTCAAATATTTTATTCATTTTTATTTTTAGCACTTGAAGAAACAGACACTGTGGGTAGTATTGACCAGTATAAATGAGTTTGTTTCTTAACTCTTGCGTTTCATAGAAATAAGTTTTTAAACCTTAAACAATAGATAAATCATAATTGTAATTTTTTTATTTTCTTTAAATATCGCAAACGCACACTTTTAAAAGCGTGCCAACAGTTCGTTTTTCTTTTATCTGCTTTATAAAATGAAGTCAAAAAGTTCACGCTCTTTGGTGCGTACAAGCAGTAAAAAATGTTAATTAAAGTCTTACTGCCTTTTAGCATTAAAATCAATTATTTAACTGTTGCCATTAGGTAATGTCTTCAATCAGCTCTTTGATAAAATATTCAAATATTCCGCAATGCTTAATGGTCTCAGTAAAAAAAAACACCTTTCTTAAAACTTTTCTTATTATGTCATGATTAATGATTCATAGTACATTCGAAAGAAAACTAATTATATGTAGTACATTAAAATCATAGCCAGTAATTTTTCTGATATTTTAAGATAAATTACATAAATAATTTTTAATTCATATATTCCATAAGTATCATTTATGGTGAATTGAAAACTTCTAGTTCTTCGTGTCGCAAGCAAGGCAACGCACTACAGTGCTATGTGGCTCATCTAGTTTTTCAGCCAATTCGCATCTTTAACGGCCTTTCAAAGACGAATCAACAACGTCGACCAATATAATATCACAACAAAAAGTGAAGGTGCATCTACTGGTTACCAAGCTGTGGCACAGGTACAGTCACGTGTTTTTCGGTGCACACTAAATTGAAAGAACAATTTTAAGCAAATGAAATAAGATATACTAAAGAAGATAAAGACAGAACTTTGACGGCAAATTTGTTTTTTTTCTGTTCTTTATGATCTCTAATATAATAAAATACCGTTTGTTTCACATTTGATGGGATTATATATCCCAAAAGATTTTGGACTTGCAAATATATATCCCAGCAGAGCCTGAGCTGGGGATTATATATCTCAGCAACATTTTTAGTACATGTAAGTTCTATATACTCCTATCACAATTTTTGTACATAATAGGCAAAAATGACCAGCAAAAGATCAAAGCTGACTGACGACGATATAGAAAATGAGCTCTATGATACGTCAGATGAAGCAGAGTTATTTGAAGACAGTGAATCAGAGTATCTTGCGTCAGATGATAACGCTTCATCTTCAGATGGGGAAAAGTGTAAAAATTTTAGCGTTGTGGATTCCAGTTCCGATGAAGAGTCCGGTGGCGAAGACAATATTGAAAACTGCACCATTGCAGTAACAGCTGCAACGGAGAACATATGGACGGTTAACGGCAATCGCCTGCCATGTAAAGAATTGCCTCCAAAATACATTCCGTCTGTGCTTAGAGCGATGTAAATCGAAGCTTCACTGAGTTGAACATTTTTTTGAAATTATTTCCCCGAAGCCTGCTTATATGGATTAGCCAGTGCACAAATGAAAGACTTGTCATACTCGAAAAAACTCAAGGTACGTTCAAAAAAACTACTCGATCCATTCAAAGTACAGATCATCACGAGATTTTGGCAATGATGGGAATAATGCTTGTAACGTCTTATAATAGACTACCAAAAATGACCATGTACTGGTCCAAGAAAAAGTCCGTTGGCAACAATTTCATAAGAGATAGCATTTTTCGTGATCGATTCCTCTTGCTTCATTCAAAATTTTATTACAATTCTTCTGAAAAAACAAACGGTTGTTCGAAAAGCTATTACATAGAAGAAGTTGTTAGTTGCCTCAAAAAAAACTTTCAGTACTTGCCGCGAAGATAGCTCGTTTCAAGCCATCGATCTTCATAGAAACAATACCTTCCAATGAAACCCATCGAGCGAGGAATTAAAATATGGGAAAGGTCTGACTCATCTTGTGGATATGTTTACGACTTCATTATATATTCTGGAAAAGATGATTGTGCAAAAGAACCCTCCAACACAACATTAGGCGAAAGGGCAGCCTTAGCATTAGCAAAAACTATAAAACGAACCAATGTGGCGCTTTTCTTTGAACGATTTTTTCACTCTGTATATCTTTTCAACACCTTACCATATGCAGCTGTCGGTACAATTATTTTCAATCGGATGCAGCTTCCTTCATGCACACAGAAATTAAATAGAGGAGAGAGTGTAAACTACCAAAATCAATTTGGAACACTATGCGTATTTTGGCAGGATAAAAAGCTGGTAACGGTAGTAAGTAATTGCCATAATCAAGAGATTGGGTTAATTAAATGCCAAGAGAAAAGTGGCAAGAAAATTGACTTGAATTGTCCAAAGCCTATTATCGACTACAACATACATATAGGTGGGGTCGATTTATCCAACCAAATGTCGCAATTGTACGATATAAACAGGAAGTCCACAAAGTAGTGGAAAAAGGTTTTTTATAAGCTCTTACAGACAACATATGTCAACGCCTGGATATTGTACAAGGAAACGGATCACTTTCCCAAACTTCCATACATATATTGATTATGTCACCGTGTTGGCGGAGAATATGAGGACGACACTTGAAGAATCTTGATGTTAATAACGGTGTTATGGGCGATCACATGCCCATTGAAGGTAAATCGAGACAAAGATGTGTAAAATGTTCCAAGGATAACAAAGACAAGCGTACAAATTTCACCGACTTTTCAACATTTCCATAATTTTTCAACTTTTCCAACGATTTTCAACATTTTCATCGTCGTTCAACTTCATTCAACTTTTGCTGACTTTGTCAACATCATTAAATTTTTTTTAAAATATCCATATTTAATAGATAATATTAACCCTTATCAACATTTTAAGCCGCTAGACATTTTTAACATTTTTCGAGTTTTTTAATCTCTTTCGATTTCAACATTTTCCATGTCAAATTTTACTTTTTCATCTTTTACACATTGTTAAATGTTTTTTTATATTTTTTCTACTTATTCAACCTCAAAACAAAATCCGAACTATGGTCGGTTTCCTGGTACTTTTCATTAAGGGTGTAATTTTCCAGCCTTGTAAGAATAACGTGATTGTGGTACATTAATGTGCTATGTGAAAAAAAATTAAGTTTTCATTTATTTCACTTTTTTTTTTTCAGTTCGCTCGTAAGTTAAGCGAAATTTTTTTAGTATGTCATAAAATCAAAGCTTTTCTTTATATGGTAGATAACACGCCCACTTATTTTATCCCCCGTGCAATTTCGATCCAATGCTAGCTATGACACTAAGTCACCATGCTTACTAACATTTACGTGAATAGTTTTCTTTCAAAAACTACAAACTGCAAGCGAACTCTTAAACAAAATATTTTTAATTGTACCCCACATTTATGTCAACTTTCGGATCTTCCATAAATGATTCTTAAAAATGCATAAATTTTTTTTTCGAGCATATGCATTTTGCTTAACTTTAGTGTATTTGATATTAGACCTGTTATTGCTGTTGTTGTCAGCCACTTTTGTCAAATATCACATAGACCACTAGATTGCTGTTTCTTTACAAGCAGCGTGTAGACTTAGATTTTGTCCAAAAATCAAAATTAAATTCAATGCGAAATCACTTTTTTTGCTGCCGTTTTGAGGTTGTGACAACTTGACAGACATACAACAGCCGTAGCAAGTAGGCTGATAAGTAAACAAAATTATCTTCTTCTTCTTCTTCGCTGTTGATGATGATGCTCAACAGCTGCTGCTGCTAATGATAATTCACAGTTTAATCACAGTGCATTAGTTTTGCCAATTCGCAATTGACAGCATACAAAATATGCGGGCAGACCTTAATTTAGCTGCTATGAGCTTGTTGGTGTATTTTTTTTTTTCTAATAGCGTTGCATTCTATTGGCTTAAATGTTTTTATTGCATGCTATTGAACGTATGAATTAAAAAAAATCCACAACAAACTATTGAATGTAAAAATTTAGAATGTTGTCTATCGACTGATGACTGAGATATTCACTAAATTTAAATGTTACCGAAGAGAAACGGTCAAAGTTCAAAACGATATTTTTCTAACGATTTTACTTTAAAATGATTTTGGAAAAAATATTCTTCTGTAAAAGACTTGATAAATATTTTTAAGAACTCTTGAGATTAGTAAAAAAATCTAAGTATATTAGGGGCCGTTCATAAATTACGTAAGACAATTTCATGACTTTTTGACCCCCCCCCCCTCCCCCGAGTAAGATTTAGTAAGATTCTCACTACCCCCCCCCTCCCCCCTTCCGAAATCTTACGTAAGATTCATAATAAAGGTGAAACTAGTCAAAAAATGTATTTTTCATGTGATGTACTATATTTAATTTTAATATAAGTACATATGTTACATATTAAATAAATATTACGAAATTGCAAACTACACATTTGTTTTTCAATATGAATAAAAAAAGTCATCGTAAGTCATCGTTAGTTCATGCGCTTTTCAACCAGTCTGATAGTGAACCTACAATTGGCACACCCGACTCGTCTGCTGAATTTTCTGATTCACATTCAAACCCTGTAACATCAATATCCTCGTCGTCATGCCACTCTGCAACTTGACAAATCTCCGATTGTTTTAAAATGCAAAGGCTTTTCCCCTGTCCACGTTTCAAAATTGAAACTGGTTGAATCATGTAAGTGCGACTACAGTCTTTTCCATGTAGTTTTTTGTGCATTACAGTAGCTTTTTTCGAGGCAAAGTACTGGTCACAAATATTACAAACTCGATCAGCTAAGACGTTTGCAAGGGAAGGACAAAAAAAAATCGTAAGGCATGATTTTGAACTGTGGATGTACTTTTGACCAATCGTAATTTAACGCTAAGCGAAGAAATAGAGGACAAAACTGATTGCTGTTATGGTCTCCTGTTGAAGAAGGAATCGAAAGCGAATCTTCTTGTTGAAGAGGACAAGTGCAAGGGGGTGGTAAAGAACCGGGACAACATCAACAAAATTTCAAAGTCGACGTATCTGCGTGTAAATGCCTGAATAATAGCAAACTTGTGAGACGGTGTTACAAGTCGACCCTGCGTGTAAACAACATACATATATTTCATTACATAAACAGAAGAGAAGTTAGAGTCGATTACTTAAATCGATTGTAATCGATATTTCTGAATCTTTCGTGACTGTTGAAAATTCAAATATATTTCATTACTGCCACAAATGACGATGCGTTAATACAACTTTAATGTATGAATACGCATTTTAAATCTTACGTAAGATGATCATTCACCCCCTCCCCCCCTCTCGTAAGATGTAGTAAGAATCCGCCGACCCCCCCCCCCCTAAACGTCTTACGTAATTTATGAACGGCCCCTTAGCTAACCATAAAAAATCAGATTGTTATCAAAAAACAAAAGACTTAAGTTGCGAACTTTTCATTTTTTTTTTTAATTGTACCATGCACAATGCCTACCATTTTGATTTAATTTGTTTATTCTTCTAGTGAAGTATTAAAATTTATCACACACAAAAATAAATTTTTTAATTTCACAAAAAAAAAAACAATTGAATTTTATGCACACTTTTCTATCGCTTAAAGTCCACTAAATCATTGCAATGAGTTTTAAATGATATTTTACGTTTTCTGCTTTGGTTTTAGTTTAAACCGGCGCGTTGTGATTGTGACCACAAAATGCTGTAAAAGCAGAGTTTTATACCACGAAACAAAATCACAAATTTGAAGTTAGGATTTTCATGTGCAGCTTCCAAAAAAAACAAGTTGAATATTGTTGTATTGCTCTCTTTGTGGATGTAGAACTAACGTTGGATTTTACGTTCCACACATTTTTTTTTTTCAACTGTTTTTGATAATTCAAGCGTGTAAATGATGCGTCCAGCTGTTGCTTGCATTTGAAAGCAAGAGTAGTTTCAGCTTGTGTTGAGTACGAAAAATACAGTAAATTTTCTTTTATAGATCATATAATTTTTGGCGCCAATAACACTGTAAAAAAATTTTTTTCATAAATTACATTAAAACCAAGCCCAGGGCATCGAGAGTGAATTAACTCTCGTCGCGTAGTTTCTAAAGAAGTTAAAACAATTGAAATTCTTAAGTACCTCAAGGTCATTTAAATTTTCCTTATCAGGTTATTAATCACCCCTATCATGAACAAACATTCCTTCGGATTTTTTCTCCAATCCCCTGTTTTGCAATCGTGGTAGCTTTTTGGGGAATGGAAACAAATTCCCTAGAAAATTATGTTATCGGCAATACTTTTTTGGGAAACATTTTTTGACGTTTCACCCAAATTTTGATCCAATTCGGATACAGTAAAAATCTTCATGAAAAGGAGTAGATGGCAAGCTATCAAGCTATGCTATATTAGATTTTAGGGTGATTTTTTTTTGTAATATAGATAAATGCACTTCATTTTTATTTATAAAATTGTTCAGCTGACAGATAAGCTAATGTCAAATAAGCAAAATTACTGATAAGCTAATGTCAAATATGAAAAATGCAGCTGGGATTTTGGGCTGATTGGAAGTAATTGGGAATATTTTGGCAGCACTAACTGGATATAAAGTTTTCCAATCCGCAATTATTTATGATCCCAAAATACTTCTCTCGAGAAACAAAAAAATCCGAGAGAATCGTTTTCCTCCGGATATTCATGATAGGGGTGAAAATGATCAGTTAGTTGTTAGTTTTGAATTTAAAACTCGGATTCGGATCTACTAAACTGTTTTAACTGGAGAGACTGTGTTGTAAGACAATGAACATCTGTGGTCTCTGCGAGAATATAATTCCGCCACTCTTAATTAATCTTTCACTGAACGAAGAATTAGCAAATGTCCACAAATTCGTTATGCACTTTTGGGGAACCACCACAATGGTTCAACATTAGGTCTAAGTGAGTCGGTTCGCAACTGACTGAGTGGATCAGCGAAAAATGGTTATTTGAAATTAAGGGGAGGTCTAGAAGCCACGACTGCAAATGCAGTTGGTATAATTTTTCCATGAACGGAACAATTAAGATTGGGCTTGTGGACACTTTTTGATTGATTTTGATGAATTTAGCTTAATTTTGGAATTTTTTAAGATTTGAACAGAAAAGTGAATTTCACCTTCTCTCGTAGATTTCGTAGTTCGATGTAAATGAAATATATCCATTGAGAAAATATTTATTCTGTAAAAAACAAATTTTATTTTGCCGATTTTACTTAATTGAGCATATTTTTCAGAATTTCACAAAATTCGTGAAATTAGGCAAATTGCTAATTTTAAATTTCAACGAAAGCAGACTAAGACGCAAAACACTTCCTCTTAGACGACCTTTAGGAAATATTTGGTACCAAACTCAAATCGCCAAAGGACTTTGCAGCAACATCCAAAACCTTCACGAATAATTTTTTTTTTTTTTTTCAAAAATCGGATATCAAATATGTAGTTAAATTTCTGCAAAAAAATATTTTAATTTTTATAACTCGAAGCTTTTCCACAACGTTTTAATCAAAACGAAACGTTTTCATGCGTTTACTTCAATGAAAATTTTATGCACCTTGGATTCGTAAGCTGGGAAGTGCAAGCTTTCAGATCGAACTCTTTGCTTATCAAAATTTGTACTGTTTTCGAGGTCAAGAATTTGAAAGAATGTTTTGTTTTTTTCCAAGCTTATTCTCTTAATATTTTTTGATTTCTTTCAGTGCACAACTACTTTGCGAGTACTATTTTCTGTTGTTCTCCACCATGCTTTGCTGATGGTTTTCTACTTTCTTATTTTATTTGCTATTTAAAATTTATTACCATCATACGCTCTGAGTTGGTTACTTCGCATTGTGTCTGAGCTTTTTGAGGGAAGACCATGTTGCTTGAATTTGACTCATCGCTGATAATGTTAAGACTTTTGTTGCTGTAAACTGATTTTCGCAGTTGCAGAATTTATGTACACGCTAATTGTAAAAGTTAACAATAAATTTGCAATAACGATGTGATAAGGCGTTTAACTGTAAATGTAAATTTGCTAACAACAGAATGTCATTCATTCAATTAGTTAAGACATTGGGACATTGGTGTGTAAGGCATTGATATGCAAATTTGTTGCTTGAGTTAACTTTATGTACTTTTCAGGGACTTTTTGTATTGCAACAAATTTTCAAAAAAACAACTAATAGATTTGTTATGCAAAAGTGTTATATTTTACACTAAGTAATGTCGAAATACTGAATGAAACAGCACTCACTGCATGTTGTCCAACTACACAGCAAAGTTGAATTCACAAGTCAAGTCATTGTTGCTACTTCCAATTAATCATAGAATGCGGGAAAAGTCAGAAACAACAAAAGTTGGAGCAAAATATTCAAAAATCATTTATCATTTCCATTTGGATAGCTTTATTTTTCCTTATAGCATGAAATGATCTAATCTAATCTTTAAGAGTGTTAAAATATTTCATGATAACAGCAGCAGCAGAAGCGAAACCTCAGCGGGAGCTTATTAAATCGAGGTTGCGATTAGGATGCATGAACACTTGCTGCGCATTTATGGCAGCAAGCTGTTCATTGTGATGAAAGTATCTATCATACTTTTTACTGATTCAATTAAAAGCATTAAATTGAAATTGATGAAAAAGTTAAACAATTGAAATTGCTTTACAATGCGTTAATTAATTCAATGTATATATATTTTTAAAAATTTTTAAGATTGTTTTCTTAATCTTATTGAAAATGATCTGTATGATACACATATTAGAGAAATGTAAACTTAAGCTTTGAACTTCAATAACTTAGCTCTGATGCAACTCAGGAACGTTATTTTTAATATTTTTTCTTTGTTCTAAAAAGCTTAATAAGTAAAACAAATTTAATTTGTGGCCGCGATGTCTGAGTTGGGATATTGAAGTTTATTTCTTCCCTGCGTTACATGTCAATAATTTGCAAAAATACTACAAATTAAATGTTAATCATACGCCGCGGTAAACAAAATTATGTAATAACTTAGAACTCTAATGACTCAACTTTGAAGTAACTTCGGATCCTTTAGTTTTCTATATTAGTGCTCATTTTAAATAGATCTAGTATTTCATCAAATTTTATTTGTTGCGAGCCGTCTAATTCAAGATATTTGAAGTTACGTATGTTTTTAAGTTATTTTTCTTTGATAAATGACAAAAAAACTCATCACATGTTTGATGTTTAACTTTAGAACAATCATTAGACACTCCAAAAATTAAAAAATTATTGCTCGTAGAGTGAAGCTTGTACAGTAAGATCAATTAACTTTGATGGCAAAGCCAAAATTTTCATAAGATAAACCTTTTAAGCAACAAATAATGTTCCATTTTAGTTGCACACTTAAAATTTGATTCAATATAAAATAATATTTTCTATTTTTTCAGCATAGGTAAGTGAGAAAGAAATCACAACGTGAACGCAATAAAAAAAACTCTCACATTAAAGAGCAACTTCCAGAATTCAGTTTGATGTTGTTTTCATTAAGAGATTGCATTGAGCTTACTCTCAATATTTTTATTGGTAAGTTCATTTTGATGTTGCATATTTGTTATTTTAACTAATTAGAATCGTTTCGGGAACGCTCTAAAATAGTAAGAACAATTAAGAAAATGTTTCTCAGAAATCAAAAAGAATGATGGTGTCTAAACTAACAATAATTATATATTGCAAAAGTAAAATTATTGAAAGTTCCATATATTTTAACATAGTTTTTTTGTATGTATGTACATATATTAGGGCGGGTCAACTTGTAAGGAAAGAAATTTTGCCGGTCTGGCTTTGTGAAAAACGTAAAATTGAAATGGTTTCAAGAAAACATATATTTATAGTGCTTACCTCTCGGAAAATATCAGAATAGACTCATTTTTATAGATGCTTACTATGTGTTTAAATACTTTTAACCCTAACCCTCCTGACATGAATACCTGGGTACCCGAACTGAATTTGAAGTTAAATATTTTTTCAAACCAAAAAACTTGCTACTTTGAGGATAGAATCTTAATGTTGGCTGTGGAGCCGATCCGAAGTCGAATACTCCGTACCCTCCTGATAAGGGTACCCGTAAGTCTTTTCGTACATTTTGTATGAAGAATGTGAGATAATAAGCAATTTTTGGCTTGTTTTTGGTTTGTTATGTTTTATTGATTGATTTACAACTAACTTCGCATTACTAGAAATAATTAAAAAAAAAAAATAATTGACAATTCAGCAGCTTGGTGATAGAATTTTGTTGTGATTGTTGCACATTGACTGCCATCGCATTTCTTACGTGACTTTTGGTTGGAAATAAGATCTATAGCCACGCAAGGATAGCTACGACCGTTTATTGGTAACTGACCTGTTTTATTTTGCTCAGTTGTTCCCGATGGGCCAGCGCTGAGTTCGAGCCAACTGGCTCAGAGAAGGTTTTGTTGAGCATAAGATCAAGAGCAGCTCAAACCTAAGTGTTTCGTGTTATTCGCCCTTTCATTCATGATTTATGTCGCCAACTATACGCCAAGTGATGTCAATAAGCCCCGACGAGAGCTTCGTCTTTTTTGGTGCTTGCATGGAGGTTGGAATGGATACAAAATCCACCCAACGTAGCCACGTCGATCATTTTGAAAAAAATGGCTGGTGGCCATCTATTACTTTTGCATTTGGTGCTATGCTTAGATATAATCTGGTACATTATATCTACTTTACCTCTGATTTGTTGTAAAATGTATGTATCTCCTCTTTTCCATTTGCTTCTGGCTTATATGGTGAATTATAGTTGACAGGGAGAATCTGGTTTTCTTCTTGTTTATCACGGCAGATAAAAGATTTCCATTTTTGTTGAATGCATATCGGGAAAAACATATATTTTCTGTGGAACTTGGGCGTCGCTCTCTTGGAATATAAGCTTTATTTTGTCAAAGGGTACCAACGAGACTCATTACTCTACCTCGTAGCTGACGGAATGGAAGTAAAAAATTGACTTTTGCCGTATTCTGACCAGATTGTTTCTAGCTTTAATGACCCTTGTTCATATTTGATGTTTATGTGTATTTTAGTGGAAGCATGTAATGCTATAGGTGAAAAAATAGCAAAACATATTGATATCTAGTTCACGCAGCCTCTATTCTCAATGAGTTTTTCAATAGAAACTATTTTTTTATTGTAGCACAAAAAAGTTCATAAAAATGCAACAAATTTTAAATAACATTTTTAAATTATTTCTCTTCTGACAAACCACAAATATAGTAAATGCTTTCTTCGACAAAGTTTCTTAAAATCCTCCAAACCTTCTGATTCTCAGTGAGGCAGGCCGGAAAAATTCTTACCCGTATATAGTTTAAAGACGCATTTATATATTTTTTTTTTGGAACAGATTTTCCATGTCCGGACAAAAATTTTAGGGGCTCTCGTCATACAAAAATGATAAATAAAAAATCGAAAACTGTTATGAATAATAGTAAGAGTATTTCGTTCCCTAAATGACTTCTTTTAATGACCATCCTAATTTTTAAATTTTCTAGGTGCTACTTCTGAGTCATTATTATTAATCGGTTGATTATTGGTTAAGCTTATTATTGAGCTCATAAAAAAAAAAATTTGCTAAATTATGTGCCTCAAATTTCTCATCTATGGGTCATAATTCTAGTAATTTAAAAAATAAAATGACCATACTTATTTTTATCGAAGTGTTGAAAAAATGGTTCCATGTGACCAATACTTGACCAACTTTTTCTAACAAAATTATTGCAAAATTAAATTTTATGTAAATTTATATGCAAGAGTTAGTTTCTCATTAGCAAACAAACCGATCCAAATGAACCTTTGGCATATTAAGGACAATAAATTGGGGTTTTATTAATCCTTCAAAAAATCTAAGAAAATTAATTTTTTCATAACTGCTTCACTAATTGTTTATAAACAATTATTTATTTTTGTGTTTTACTCCCTCTAAAAATCTGAATAAAATGTAGTCATACATCAAAGCTCTAAGGAACCCAATTCTGCTGTTCTGCTGTTATTCTGACCTCTATGAGATTTTATATCCTTTCGGTTCTTATTTGATTTTGTTAAAAATTCTGTGGTAGATTTCTGAATAAAAAATAAAAGTTTTTATATGTTAACTTTAATTTAACTTAAAACGTATAAAAAAGATCATAATATACATATTGTTTGAGAAACACTTAGTATCAAAACTTCACAAATAGCTGGCAACCCACTACGGTCTACCTCGAACGAATGTCGCACGCGGTGGATCATGCGGTGATGGCATATACTCATGCATATTGAGGCTTAAGCCTGGTGGCAAATGTTTCGGTTTTATATCACGATGAATTCGAAAATGTCTGTAGGGATGCATTATCTGTGGAGCATAAGATTGTAAGCCACCATACGTATGTGTGGCGGGAATATCCATGAGCACAGAAGGCGCAGGTGCTGCTACATTTGCTGGCAATTGTGGACTCAAAATGGGAGGCGTACGTGTTGCATACTCCGCTATAGTATTCGGTGCCGCTAAAGATGGTGGATGATGCTGATGATGATATCCGACATTGTTACTAATTGTTGTTCCAACATCTGCTGCAATTTGACCTCCAGGTGCTCCTGTAATATACGAACCAATCGGCACCATTAGTGGGCGTGTTGGTATTAATTGCAAATACTGTATACCATCTGAAGAATGTACTGTTTGTGGCAAATACTGCATTATGACGGGCTGTGAGAGGTCACTGGTCTGTATGGTAGCCTGTTGCATTGGTGTAAAGTTCGTTTCAATTTCTGGCAATGGCATGTAACTATTATGATTTTGATTGTTGAAATTGTTGTTGCTTAAGCTGTTGCTGTTGCTGTTGCTATTACTATTGTAATTGTTGTTGTCATTGCTGTTGCTGTTGCTATTATAATTGTTGTTGTCGTTGGTGTTGCTATTATAATTGTTGTTGTCGTTGGTGTTGCTATTATAATTGTTGTTGTCGTTGCTGTTGCTATTATAATTGTTGTTGCTATTGCTGTTGCTATTGTAATTGTTGTTGCTGTTGCTATTGTAATTGTTGTTGCTGTTACTATTATAATTGTTGTTGCTGTTGCTGTTACTGTTGTAATTGCTGTTGCTATTGCTGTTACTATTGTAATTGTAAGATGGCTTAAAATTTCCGCTTGGTTGTTGTGGGTTGCCACTTGTTATGCTATCAAAGTTGGTCGCAAACACTGTCAGTGAGTTGAGATGAGCGTCTTGTGGACTGGATTTTTGTTGTTGTTGTTGCAATGAATTGCCGTTGCCCACAATAGCACTAGCTATTGATTTTCCTGACTTTATGTTGGCTATCTCTGGACTGGAAACTGGATTAGCAAGTGCAGCACTTAAGGTGTTAAGCAGAAAAACCATTTGGATAAAATGTGTCAGCCTGAAGCGTGGAAAGTGATGCAACGACATCTGTTGGAATAAAGAAAGGATAAAAATAAGAAAAGTTAAGAGTATTAATAGTGGATTATCTAATATTAGTAATGGTATAAATATCGATGAATATCGCAAGACATCTAGCAATTAAAAAAGATAAGAAATATTCACACCAGATTGCGCGAAATTGAGAAACGAAACATTTTCTATTTTTGAGTGCAAGTCGTAGGAGAAATTATTTTAGAGTGACAAAATAAAAAAAAAGAAACAAAAAGTCATAAAATATTTAACATTTATATAATAACAAAAATTCTCGCAAATCTTTAATAAAGGAATAAGAATTTATTTTAGTATGAAAAACCCAATTATATTTCAGTATGTCTAAGTTCAGAGATAAATGAACTAACACTCAATTTCATTTATTTTTTTATTTATTTTATTTAGGGACGCATTTTAGGGTGTATTTCAAAATAAGATGTTACCCGAAGCGGGACAAGCCGCAACATACTTAAAGTATTTGTTCAGATATAATTTCAAGATTGAACCAATTTTTTTATTTTGTGTGAGTTTTAGTTTTCGGACTGCAGTCAATCTTGAGCTGAAAGTATTTTTCTATAAAAATTGTAATCTGTTTACCTAACGAGCTATTTCATTGAATACTTTTTTTACTATAAAAATACTCATATATAATGCATCACCGATCAAGAATTTGAGTTCTCAATTTATTTTAATGATATACATATAAGCTGTTTAATATACTTAAATATTTAATAAACTCTAAACTAGCCAGTCGAAAGTATCATATAAATCAAGTGACCTCTGACTGTGAGTTGAGCTCAGTGCTTACCCGAGAACCAATAAATTTCGTTATCTTTCTTGGTCCCAATAACGATAACGAGACGATATTAAAAGAATTATTTCTCGTATGACCGTGATATATTGCTCTCGGCGATAATGTAGTGTCTATCGTACGATGTAGTGTACATGGGACGTTCTTTTACTAACCGAACGATTTTGACGAAAATTGACCGAGACATTTTTGATTTGGCTGACATTTTTTTTATGAGTTCTGTATCAAAAAAAAAGAGATACGTGTTCGAGTATTGTTTTTAATGGGCAAACTTTTATTACTATTTTCCCTTTAAACAATTTTCTGAGCGTTCAGATTTTGTGAGTCTGAAATGATTCATATTTTTGATAAGAACATGAGCCTAAAGCTAGTTGCTAGGCACGCATGTATTTTAACTCTTTTCTGACTCCATTACCATTATCATCTAAAAAGAAACGGAGAATAAAAGTAAAGAACCACACATATACACAATCGTATGTATTTTCGTTCAATTTTATTGCAAGTTTTTTTAATGTTTTTTTTACTGTTTTTTCGAATAACTTCTATATGTTTTGTTCGATTTCCACAAAATTATACTTAAAATATTTGCAAAAGAATAGTCTTTCATTTTTAATCTTAAAAATGTGAAAAAAAGACTTTTTCATTCAAATGAAGCAATTCAAATTTAGTGATTCTTAAAAAAGACCAAAAAAGTCAGCTTTTTGGACTTTGAGCGCTTGTAACTCCATCAAATCTTATCCGATTCAGACAAACAGTTAGACAAATTGTTACAAAAGGAATACAAATTTATTTTCAATTCAAAAAAGCGTTTTTGAGTTGAGAAAATATTCATGGAGATATGGCCAAACAAATGAAAAAAGTGCAGAACAGGGGTTTTTCGGGGATATCTCGAAAACGATCCTTAAGAAGAAAAAAAAAAAATGTATGCCATTTTTGGAATCTACGCCCCAAAACACATAGAAAAAAGTCTATGAGAGACCAAATCTCGAGATGAACCTCAAATTTGTATATTAGTGTAGAATACACGTGCAAATAAGACGTGCCGCACTACATAAATTAATTTATTTCTAATTGTAATAACAGTTTTCCCATTAAGAAAAACGACGGTTTCTATAGGATATTTGACGTAGAATACAATGGTTATATTTAAAATTTGATGCAGGGTAGGGGAAATTATTAAAAATTGACTTAAACGTTTAAATTGCTTATAACAATATTAATTTGTTACTAATTTTTTAATAAATAATTTTTTTTTAAAGTTCGTTCTCTTAACTTTAAAATCAAAATAAACTCAATTTCTTAGCTTTAACAGAACCGGAGTTATGAATTTTTGAAAGTGTGCCTCCATGCCTAAAATCACGAAATTCTCAAAATTTAAATTCGCTCTATTTTGTAAAAAAAAAAATTTTTCAAAAAAATTCTCGATCCCGTATCTTATCTTTTTCGATATAGAATCCATAAAAAAAAATTTCAGCAAAATCAAAAATGTGTCGTCCGAAAAGTGTTCGGTTTGTAAAAGACCGTCCGACATACGTACGATAGTGGATAAACGTACGATTTTCATAATCAACGAGAACTCTCATAACCAAAAGTGGGCGCATCATTTCTTGTGAGCGTGGCACCTCCCATACAAGCAAAATACGTTTAATGTTAGCTCCGTTTAATTCGCCAACAGTTGCTAGTTATTTCTATAATTGTATGGGCAAACATAAACAAAATCGCTAACTGAAAGAATAAAGTTATAGTTGCTAGGTATACATAGCAAGTTGCTTAAATGACAGGGCTACCCAGAAATTTCGTATTTTATCTATTGTACATTTTGAAATGAAAATACGAAAAAATATTTTGCGGAAAAACAATTGTTTAAAATGTCAGTTGGAAAAAGTAGCGATTGGAAATAAAAATAAAATATAAAGAACAACAAACGAGTACTCGCATAAGCAACGAGTAGCAAACTTAGTGATTTGATAGTTTTTTAGCGAATAACACACAGCGGTAATCCTAATTCAATTTGGTGTGGAGAAGTTGGTTACAATAAGCTTTGAAATAATATGCGATTCGACGGTATAGGATCAGCGGGAGTGACACATCTCCTTATAACAAAAAGTTGTAAACGTTATCTACATAAATAAAATGATATCCGTTTTCGATGAACGGGATTCACGTAAAATCTACTGAATCAATTTTGATCAAATTTTTTTAGTCATCTTTCTCAGACGCTTGGTCCCAACATAGAATTAAAATTATCGCGATGATCCTGATAAATATCAAAATATTAAAGTTTTAAAATTGCAAAAAAAATTAATTTCACACATAGAAAGAAGCATGTAAGCATAACAAATCGTTTAATGGCAAGTTAGTGTGTTAGTTAGTGTGTGTGCGTTTTGTTTTTATATGGCAATGCAATGGAGGAGAATATTAAAATTTTACTCTCGCTCTCATTCTCAATTTGTTAACGCAGCAACGCGGAATTTGTGATCAATGAAAAAAAATTACAGTACGATCACACATAGAAAACACACATGCTGTCCTAAATGGCTTTACAACATGTGTGACTGTCAATATTGCTTTGCGTTCACATTTTCGTGCATGCCATCAAACATCAATTGCAGAACAATTTATGAGCGTCCACATCGAAGTGAAGTGCATGAAATCATATTTAAAATGAAAAATGTTCACTAGGCTTGACAATCAGTTCACACAGGTTGTATGGTTGGACAAGCCAGCAGAAAAATCAACAATTTTTGAAATCCATCCAACATGTGTGTCAAGCGGTCGTTCCTAGAGTTCACATTATCGAACATTGATGTTGGACAACATGTGTGATAATGTGTACTAGGCTAATTGAAGGTGTTAGTTTGTATGTGTGCTTTGTTTTTGTCTTTCACATGGCAATGCAATGGAATATTTATGGAAGAGAAAACAACAAGAACTCTAGATCTGTGAAAAAGAATCCAAAATTGACTGTAGTTCTATTTAAAAAAAGTAAATTGTTTGCCTTCGCAGAAAAACAGGCTACGCGTACAAAGTCACGGGCATCTGTTAGTTTTAAGTATATTATTACAGCAATTAGTATGCAATTTAATTTATGTGGTTTACATGCTATATGTATATCTGAATCGAAAGATGACAAAGTAGTATCAGCAGGAGTGGCACCTCCCACACAATTAAAATACTTGAAAAGACATTCATAGCAAATTATGTGAACAATCAAAGAAAAATTTCGTCTACGAATGTTGTTTACAAAAAGCTATTCTGTATCAAAATCGTATTGGATTTTACCAGTGCGTATATCTCTGTCCTAAATCTCAAGACTAATACGGCAAATCTCGCAAATTTGGTATGTGGATGCCGATTTTTTTCGAGTTTTATAACTTTTTTTCAACTTTTTTCAACATTTTATATATTTTGATAACGAGACGAGAATAAAACCGATAAAATTTTTGAATTATTGCATCGTTCTCGGATCGGTTAAGCACTAGTTGAGGTTGGTAGTATATGTATTCTTTGTTCAGCTTCTATTATACTTATGTATGTATAGTAGACTTTTTTCAATGACTTTCGTGAAATCATGTGGCATCATGTTGAATTTACACACCTATAAACCTTACATAAATAGTTTACATATTTTACATGTACTTCGTAAACTCTACATTTTTGAGATTGTTCGACTTTTTCGAAATTATTCAACATTTATCTAAATTTTCGTAATTTTTTTTTTTTATATTATCTGACATTTATAAACATATTCGACATTAATCAACATTTTTCTACATTTATACACATTCTCGACACTTCATGATTTTTTCGGTTTTACTACACTTTGCAGAGCTTAAAAATCTTAACACATTCGATTTTGCAAGATTCAATTTATTATCAAAAAAGCTATTCTAATCACTAACACAAAATATGTTTTAAAAAAGTTAGATATCTAATGTTTATATAGAATTAAAATAAAAATTAAAGCATAGCACTTTATCTGCATTTTCCATGTACAAAATTAATTTTTTTAGCAAAGCCTAAAAGTATGCTACACTGAAGACTGCAAAACGTTGGTGAGGTTTTAGTTGCAAGTTTCACACTTCATTCAATTTTCTTACTAAACAAAAGACATAAGCAAGAAACTTGCAGCACACTTATTATTTACGTATAAGTTAAACATATTTTTAATTGCAAACTCATTGCTTTTTTCACTTTATATCCTTAACCTTGAACTTGTATAATCCTTTGATATTTTAAGTTTTGCGTTTATCCCAAATGAGCCGTTACTATGCTGTACCGCTTACTTTTCCGATTGTTAATATGAAAATAACTCATGGTACAACTTTTCACAAGGTTTTTATAAGAAAATGCGAAACATAACATGTTTTGCAACAAAACTGCACTGCTAATTAAAGCAAAAGAAAATTGATAAAAATGTGGAAAAAAACATTTGAAACTGAAAGCAATTTTCCAACAAAAGCCCGGTCCAATGCATTGAAACAAAATGATTTGTTTGATGAAAACAGATTGCAGCGTCGCATTTGCGAGTGTGTTGATAGAAAAAAAAAAAAAAACTCGTTAAACATGTGGTAACAGCCTGAATGCGTGTTTTTCTGCAATATGCAGTTGAATAGAGAAAAAAAGTACACATTTGGCAGCAAAAAACTAAAGCGGGTGGTTGGCATGCGGCAATAAGAAAATAAATTTATTTGAATTCCATTAGATAAAACAGAGACAATAAAATATAACGTGATATCTTCTTTAAAATGTTTGGTGGTACAAAGTCAAGGTCAATGTCAAGTAAACTGATTTCTTTGCAGTTGCAATACATGCTGAAAATTTTTAACTTTAAATTAAAACTTTAAACAAAATTTGACTCTTTAAAATTAAAGCGAAATTAATTGTTCAATAAAGAGACATCCTTAAGGATAATCACTATGAATTCATAAAATTAAATCGAGTACCATATAATAATGCAATGAAAATTTGCTTGAGCATTTCCTGATATATGAAAAATAAATAGCCAATCTTATGCACCTAGTCAGTTAACATATGTCTTTTGCTTTTATGATTTTGCCATCACCCTAATCCAAGTTAATTTTCTTATGCATAACAGTTGTTATATCTCACAGAAGTCGTTTTATTTTTTTCAGTGTAACTTATGTTTAATTTTATCAAATTCATGTTAATGATTTTCAACAACGATTTTAATTCTAATTTTTAATGACTATGTGTATGCTGTTGCTAATATACTGCGCTGCAATTAACATAATTTGTAGTTGTACTTGTTGCTTCTGCTGATGCTGCTGCTGTAACAGTTCAGACGCCTCTATTTAGCGCGTTTCATTTTAAATTACTTTGCTGAAAATCTGTATAAACGATTTTTAGAAAGTGTTTATATACCCTACACACTGTATATATTCATTTAGTCCTTCCATTTGTAACGCATAGAAGGAGGCCTGGCAGTTGTTAAAAGGTATATATGTTACCGTCCAAGCTAATATGTCCATAATATGTGCAACACTGAGTTCGCTAATCACATACATACTTTCAGGCCTTAAAATTAACTAGTTTGGCCTAGGATAAACTAGTTTGTCCTAAAAACTAGTTTGGCCGGTGACATACACATTTATTCTATCAACGCTCGTCTGTCTGTCTGTTCGTCTGCGTAGATCATGATCACGAGAAAATGAAAGTAAAGAAAATTATGAAATTTGGTACACGTCTACAATTATAGTCAATGAGATTTTGAGTAGATGAAATCAGTGCATGGACACTCCCAACGCCCACGCAAAGATATACCTACTTCAAGATATTTCAAATATGTTGTGTGTTTTTTTAGGAACTACTGAGCCAAACTATGTTCTAATAATGTGCGTGAGTTTTAGTTGTAACAATGTTAGTTTTCCATGATAGTACCAAAGGGCGTGGCTTTTCTTCAATTAGTGGAAACTTTAAAATGCTATACCTTGTGCACTATTTAAGTAAATGAAGTCAAACTTCAAAGGCTGACCTAAACGCAACGATTGACGATGTGTTCTGTTTCTAAACGTAAATCAGAGGCTCTACTCTGTAATGTAATGCGAAAGCAATGGGCTTTGAAAGTCAATGTCATTCAATGTATTTTAGAGTACAGTTAGTTCGAATGCTTATCGCATTGCTTCTTATCGCATTACAGAGTATGACCCCTGATGTTATTGAAACGCAAAAAAAATAGCCAGCACATCACTGATAATTTTGATACATCGTCTTACCAATGCCGGCTAAAATATTTAATTTAACAATTGTCTTTGCATCAATAAAAAATGAACCCATGATTGGAAAACTCTTCTATTAACCCTTGGAGGTTCAGGGATTTTTTGGCGCTAACTGGTACAACTAGGTCTGCGTTGACCTATATGGGATTTGTATTGGAATACATGGGCAGGTGTCCTAAAAGTATATGTAAATGTGTTTAATGCTATGAATAAGACAGAGTGAACTATAAAAAGATATTTTAACATTTTCTAGGTAACAATTTACCATACTTGTGCCGTATGAACCATTTCGTTTGAAAACACGAATAAAACCAAACACAAAACCATAAACGGTCGGATTTTCTTCTCATCGTGTTCGCCATTGCCGCTTCTGGGAAGTTATGGACGAATTCATCTCTAACACCCAAACAAAAAAATAGACCTGGTTGAACCTCCTAGGGTTAAGGCACAAAATTGACAATGTAACCTAAATTGTATATCGTGCGAAGCTGAGAGAGTTAATTGAGGTACTACAACCATATTTTCTACAAGTACCAGAAATATTTCGGTCAAGCACTACACAAAAACTTGACAACTCCCATTCAAGCAAAAACTTTGAAATCCACTGCACCAAAAACTCAAATATTTTACAAAATTTATCAAAGTCGGAATTGCACCTTCCATGCAGACCCGTCGATAGGAGGAAGGGGAGGGGGTTATGGAAGAACTCCTCCCGTGCCTTCGAAAGAGCCCGTAAATATTCAGAGCCACATTGCCTATTTTTTAAAAAACTTATTTTCCTAGAAAGCAGGTACGATGAAAATATTCGATTCCCAAAGATGAAAAATGATGATATGCTGAGTTATTAAATGACGTAGCTTTGAAGATATTTTCCAAATGCTGGTAACGCTCGTCGCATACTCTGTACATTACCAATATCAATTTTTAGTGCAGAGCGCTCCTTTAGCGTTCTCGCAACGATAAATGTCTTTCATCATTCCTGTTCTGTCGAGACAAGAGTGTCAGTATTGGCAAATTTTTATCTGGAATTGGAGAGGAAAATGGATTTGATTGAGGTCATCAATATTTTTGACTCTGCCAAAGCAAGAAAAGCATATATTACACCGACATAAATTGTTTCGATATCGACTTTTTCCAACTTTCTAATTGCTGAGAGCATCTTTTAATAAAACTCCAAGACTTTCAAGTTTGCTTTTACTGCAGTGCAGGGTATTTAAGTTTTGGCTTGGCCTAAGATAACACCCCTACTGAAAATTCACATATTATGAGATTCATCAAAACTCGCTTTACATTTTTGTTGAAAAAATCAACCCTATTTTGTAATCAAGTTCAATGTACGTGTTTTTGTTTCCGCTTGAGATTCCTTGCATGCGCAAAATCATAATACGGGTACAAGTTGATGTGGTTGCTGTTGTTTTTGTTGCTGACAATGCTGTTGTTGTTGTTATAGGCACAGACGTTTCAATTGTCAATTACATATATTTGGTCTAACATTATGTAATTCAAGTTTAACTGGACGTCTTAAGTACATGCGGTTTTGTTTTTAGCCTCTAAGCATTTTTGTTTTTCCGATGCATTTTTACACACTGCCGGCATCATTACGTTTGTCAGTTTATGTCTCACTTGAACTTATTTTGCTATGTTTTTTTATAGGGTTTTTATTTGCAGCAAAAAAAGAGTTGAATAAAGCAATCATACACACAAGTCGCTCAAGCCTAAAAGTATGCCATATCTTTTTAAAAATAGATAATGTGAACGAAGAGCTTTGCTTTTATTGCAGTGACAGCAAATAAAAATAAATGCCTTTGAATAAATTATTTGAAGTTGGCTATTATCTTCATTTTAAAGCTTAAGGCAACAAATTTCATTATCAGCTTAACATTATAAATGTATGAACAAATAGCAAAACTTGTTTAGTTTAAAATAGCTTTTGAAGGATAAGTTTCTCATTTCGTTCAAGTCAGCAAACACTGGAGCTCAGCATAGAAAAAAGGGAATTTTTCGAACACCTTTTAGAATACAGACAATTGAATTATGGATCCTCTGTTTCCCAATAAAAAACCAAATCAGAATACAAAAAAGGACATAATTTTGTGATCGAGATGCCACTGTACTTTTTTTATGTACTTTCGATCGTTAAATGAATATACTTATTAGCTTAAAACTTTTTAGAGATGTGATTGAAATTTCACTGGCCTAAATATTTTAAAATAATCACAAGGTATAGACGTACCTGATGGGCTGGGACCCTGCATCGAAAAATAACTTTAAAATTCTACATTGCTTATTAGTTAAAGTAATGACATCATATTTCACACAAATACAAAAAGTGTGGCATAAGTTCCAAAACGATACCACCAAGAGCTATTTATGTAAATGTTATCAAGTTCAATGTGGGTGCGCTTAGTCCTCACTGTGTGGTGGAAAAAATACAATTTTACTAAAAATTTAAGAGAGGTGAGATTGTGGTAAATTGTTCCATTCCCGTTAAAGTAATTCCTTCAGAGCATTCAAACTTTCGTATGTGACTGAACGTTTTTTGTGATGGTGCAGAGTCCTGATGAATGTGAATGGTGTCGACTTAAATTTTTTCTGTACCCAAAGCTTCAATACCACTTTTAGCGCTTCCACTTGATACATAGTTGCATTAAGTTAGACCCCCTGAATCAAAAAACACCAATGGAGACCGAATTTCAGCTGAAACTGTAGCCCGAACCTTCACAGAGGTCGTCTTCGTCGATCGGCTTGCTTATCTAAGTAGAGCTAAAATTCTTATACGATCTCCAAACGCGATCGTTTTTTTGTTCACAACTTACTAAGCCGTGAACAATTTTTCATCAGAGAAGACAATGTTTGGAAACGTGTCACTCTCGGTCAATCGCTTCATCTCCTTCACTCTTTCCAGACGCTGTTTCTTCTATTTCATTCATTCATTTTTCAATACAAGCCAAGTGCTGAAATCCCAAACTTCCAGCTCTTTTGACATTTTTCTGTCGAGCTTTGAGTTGAATTCTCTGATCCACTTTCTGAACAATTTTGGACCCAGTAACAACTTTTTTCAAGTTAGAAAAAAATGTTACCGCGTGTTTGCTAGCAATATATTGAACTATCATCTGTAAATTTTTGAAAGCGCTGTCATTCATCATGTTTTATGATTTGAATCTGTTAACACTTCGAGTGACGCAGGGTGTAGACATTTTTTTATTATTTGTCGAAAGATAATTGTAGGACAAGTAGAAGGAAAACTACATGATATCTTTTTGGCCTTGAGAAATTGCCAGATTAGAATCCGATCTTATGTCGTATTCCTCAACGGGAAACAGAAGCGTGTACAAAGTGCTTCCAACGCACAAAACATATTCAATGAAGGTTAATACTGTAAAAAAAAACTTATTGTTTCCTAAGGATCAAATTTGAACCTAGTCCTCCTGCGTTATGCCAGTGCTCTGAGATGCGTTTATTTTACTGTATAAGTTTTCTGTCAAAATGAAAAGTTGAGTTTTCGATTTCTATAGTTGCCACTTGATATATCAATTTTAGTATACTTTTAGCCATATAAAATATAACAAGAGGCTTGGATGATGTTGTCACACTGCGATATCACAGCAAGGAAAACCCAGATTTAAATTCCAGTGGATCCAGAATAAAAAATTTTTGAAGTATACACAGTGAAATTCCCCATAACCGGATACCCACCGTCGTAGTATTTTTGTCCGATTATTGGAGCGTCCGACTATCGGAATTAATTGTGTATGGAAAATTTAGTGAGTTGAAATATGTCCGGTTATGGGGACTGTCCGTAATGGGGAACTTCACTGTACGCGCGTTGACATGGGAATAAGCTGGTGAATGCGTTACGGAAATGAGCGAACAAAGTATGTTACGGAAATGAGCGAATTCGATTATGAAGTGTGGCATACTTTTAGGTTTTATAAAAATTGGGTGTTTACGCAAGCATTTAATTTAACTCAATGCTGCTTCACTCAGGGTGGTGGTGGTTTTTTTTGCAATTAATGGGGATTTTGGACTTCACTTAGGGTGGCTCCGGACCCTGGAAGGACCGTTTTTGACCCATTTTCGGAAAATTTTTCATTTTCTATAATTAATGGGGAAAGGTCGAAAATGAACTTTGGACATCATTTAAGGTGGCTCCGGACTCTGGTAGGACCGTTTTCGACCATTTTGGTCCTTTTCAAGTTCCGGAGCCACTCTAAGTGGTATCCAAAAGCCATTTTCGACCTTTGATAATCGATTGGAGCAAAAAAAGTTTAGGGTGGATCAAAATAAATTTTTTTTTTTGTTCCAGTCGATAAATGAAGCTTGAAAATGGCTTTTTTCGACATTTCCCTATCGATTGGATCAAAAAAAAATTTTTTTTGATCCACCCAAAAATTTTTTTTTTGCTCCAATCGATTATCAAAGGTTGAAAATGACTTTTGGATATCACTTAGAGTGTCTTCAGAATTCTGAAACGAGCAAAATGGTCAAAAACGGTCCTTTCCACGGTCCGGACCCACCCTAAGTGATGTCCAAAATCCATTTTCGTACTGTCCTCATCGATAGGGTATATACTTCAGTTGTGTGGTCTAAAGCACACTCGTTTTTTTTTTTAATTAAATAAAATTTCAAATTAAATTCTTCCGAAGAAGCACATCCGACGTACTCTCCTTGTAAGCTGCTTCCACATTTCCCGTTGGGTCAATAGACCAACCACAATATAATGCTTGTAAAGCACTTTTTTTGTAAATTTCAATTCCTGCAAGTTTTAAATTGAAGTTGTTAATTTTGGATTGCTAAGCAAATTTTTTAAATTACATAAGGGCTTGTTGAGCCACTCTGGCTTTTCTCTCTGTTCAATTTTTTCAATGTTATAGATTTATTATATGCTTTATCAAGCCATGCCTTAAAATAAACATAGCGATAAAATCATTTTTTCCGCCAAAATTGAAAATTCACATAATCAAGGAGAAAAAAATGGCATGTTATTATCAGTTTATTGTTTTTACGTGGAAATGCTATTTTTAAAAATAAAATAATCTGCTTTTGAAGAGAATCCTCGCAAAATACTGGATCCAGAAAAACAAAATCCAAGTAGAAATACAAAAATTGGAATCTTAGTGACATTCTTGACAAAATGTGGACGCATGCATCAGAAAAAATACTTAAATAAAGTCCAATCTGCTTTTTCATTGACTGACAAAATTTTTGAAAAAATTTATATGTAACTAGCAGACGTTGACAACTCACCAAAGTTTTAATGTAATCAAATGAATTATATAGGAGCTTACCCCTTACACTCATTTTTAAACGTATTTTTATACTATTCCCCATCGTGTGCAGTACTTTGGTTTATTTTAACTAGAGATGTCTTCAAATATATGAAAATACCTCCAAAAAAATGCAAAAAAATTCATAAATAGAAAACATATTCATTGCAAGAAATTTTTTACAATTTTTGTGCTTAATCAGAATATGTAAGAAAAGTGTTATTGCATTTTGAACGAACTTGAAATTTAATAATTTTCAATATATAATTCGCTTAAATATTAAAACAACTAATTACTTGCCCAATATGCAGAAAAGCTCGTAATGGCCACAATATTCCACAATTACCTTTTACCAAAACATGGCAGCATAAGCAAATTATTTAAAAAAAAATTTCAACCTCAACCCAATAAGTGTACATTAATCTTAATACATAATAATTAGTTTTACAAATAATCATAAATACATTTTGAAATCACTTAGACAATAACACGCATCAATTCATGTTGAATTAAATGAGACAAAACTATTCAATAGAAATTCAAGTTTGTTGCTTATGTCTTTCGTTTCATGCAATCAAAAAACAAAATGCACATTTTTTACAACATTATTTGGCGTGAACTACTTTACAAAAGAGGAAATATCTAAAGCAGTTACCATGATAATAAGCCGCTTATTAATAAATCGTACGAAATTTCCATACTGAAAGGGAACGGCAAAAAATATTCATAAAAATTATTTCATGGTAAAATGGCATAAAACTTGACCAAAGGAAAAGAGACAAAAAACTAATTTCATTAACAGTATAATAAATTACATGATCACTTAAGAAAGAAACCGTTTAATCAAAAATCGAAACTAAAACAACAACAACAACAATAGCATTCACAAGAAAAACTGCTAATCATCAATAGCATTACATAATTTGAACTTTGTCTTAAAGTTTTGTGATTATTTTGTTTTGCTTTTTTCGAGTGAAAAGTAGCAAAAAGAGATTGCTGTCTTTAGCTGAGTCATTTAGCGGTAGTAAAAACGTCATCATTTTGTTAGCCTTTTTTTTATTAAATCTATTTATATTTTGATTTAATTTTTTACAATGAAAAAGTGAATGGCCGGTAAAACAAGCGCGTAGGTTTTTAAATGGTTCAAAACTTACTCAAGCATGCCAACAGCATGCGGCAGGTTAGTGTTGTCGGGAGCGTTTTTACTTATAACTGAGTAAGTAATATTATAGGCCGCATTGATTTCGAAGATAATTGCAAGAATTTAAATTTTGATAAACAAATATTTCTCTTTTTAGATCTATTCTTCTGAAATGTAATGTTTAGGGAATATTTGTATGTGGGCTGCAATTTAAATAGACGACTAAGAACTAGGCATTATCTTCTAAGTTCACTAAGCAAAAGGTATGTTAAAAAGAGATGTTTTCCTTCTTTTATGTACCCTAATGTTTTTTGTAGTAGATGGGACTTGTAAGCTATACGCCAAGACCTATATTCCCGATTGCAGCAAAGTGGAAAATGATGTATAGCTCCAGTAGTTTCAAGAAAGTCCTCATAACACAACTCTGCATCTGTTCTGGACCCATCATTAAGATGTGATGACAATTGCTATCTCATATCTTAAACTTTGACCCGAACTTGGATCATAGAAGTTTACTATCAGCTATGTGTCGAACTTCGATAGAAAGCTTGAACTTTTGAGACCTTATCATTTAAATTCGACAGGGCCCATCAGATTCGTTTCCTTTGTCCAGAAAAGGGAATTATTCTTATTAGAATTGACTGAAAGTCTGATCAATTCCGAATTATATGTTGAGCTGCTAATGTCTTAGAACCAACGTTTTCTAAGAATGACCACGATTAAGAAAATTAGTACGATATCACTGTTTCAATGTAAAAATTTCTTCGTTTTTGGAACGCTACACAGTGAGAATTATTAATAATAATGAAACAAAATTTTACACAAATACAAAATATTGTTCGGCCAAGCATCAGAAAAAAAGTTGGCAACTTTTGAAAAGAAGGCATGGAACTTTCCATATAAGCATTAGCTTCAAAACGCTGTACAAAGAGCATTTGAAGTAAATCTTGTCAAATGCAATATGGGTACGTTTAGCTAAACCAGCCAGCGTGTAGTGTAGTGGAAAAATATTCTTTTAATAAAAATTTAAGAAATTAGCGCCTTTTTACTGGTAACGCGGTGTAAGGTATTTAATTGTTGACGAGGCCAAAAGTAACCTTTTGACTTTTTTTAATATATGCATAGTTTTTGTGTCAATTTTTTCTTTTTCAATTTCATGTCTGTGATAATTTGCTTGTAAATTAGCCCAGCACATATTGCGCTTGAATCCGGCCCTGGATGGCGTTGTCATTTTGTCATCTTGTTAGTGTGTTAAAGTTAATGTACTGAACCACAACAATAACGACGATATCTGGCATATTTACGGTAACATTAATATTATTTAACACAGCGGTCTTTTTTTTTCTTTAGTTTGTTTATTTTTGTTAGCTTTAATGCGTTGTTTTTCTTTAGCTCTTGCATTCTATAAACAATAGTTAGCGCGGCGCATGCGGAACACGCACTTAACATTTCATTGTTATTTGGTGTGAAAATTAAAACAAACTGATTAAAAACAGCGTGATATTAGAATAGTAATTGTTTCGCTGTTTTTTAGCACAATTTAAATTAATTTTTAAGGAAATTCTTAATATTTGCATTAAAATATCATTAACTGTTCCTGGATGTTTCCAAAACTTAACCTTTTAAAGGTCATAGGCCATAATTAAGTTGGCAATTATTTAGCGATTTAACAATGGTGTCAGCGGCAAGTGCTCACGAACGCGTGTCTAAATAGTTAGTAAAAAATTTCAAGTACCGGGTTTTTTTTTCCAACTTCTTCATTTATATTGTCAAATTAACAAATTATACTCATTGTTGCGCCGAAAAAAAAAGCAAAATATAATTTGGAAAAATTTGATAGTTTATTTTAATTTGAAAGGAAAAATACGAAAACAAAATTATAATAAAAGATTCATTATTTTCTTTATACTTGTGATTTTCATGGTTAACAGCAGTGGGTGGTTTTGCTGTGGTTGGTTGAATTTGTAGAATAAACATAAATGTTAGATATTTATACGTTATATATTTTGCTAAAAAGATTTTGTTGCAAAAAAAAACATAAAAAATTTTTAACTAACTCAAAAATTCCTTCAACACAAAAACAAAAGACTTAAGCAACGAACTTTTTGAACTTACATCAGTAGAAATCGGCTACTAACCGGCTACAACAAACTAAACTTTTATTGTTGTAATTGAAAAATAAACCAGCAGCTGTTGCCCAAAACTCCTTTCACTTTCAATGGTACTTCATCAGCAGCACAGGGTGTGTTTAAAATTGGGTCACCCAAAAGGATGTCATGTCAAAAAACTCATTATTTAAAAGGCGCAAAAATTTTTCAAAATCGGCAAATTCAAAACCAAAAATAAATTGAATTTTATTAAACTTTTTGCCACCTTTGCTTTTTTATTTTTTATGTTGTTTGTTTGAGCCAATCGCTGCAAAATCTTTTACCGCTGGCGATGTTAAAAAGCAAAAAAAAACACCATTTGTCAAATTGACCACCGTAAAACCGTATTATTTTTGCAAGTTTTAATTTATCATGCAATTGTAAGTCAAATAAAAAGAAAATGAAGTTTTTAATTTATAAAAAACGCAGCTGAGACAATCGCTATCTTTTTTTTTAAAAAATTTGATTTAACTAAAAATTTGTCATCACCACATTTCCGCACTTCAGCTAAAATTCAAATTTTTTACACACGCAAGTTTGTCGCCCAAATCTTTTGTTTTTTTTTTTGCTTTTAGTGCTGTGTTGTGCATTTTTATTGGCTTAGTTTTTATTTCATTCATGTCACAAATTAACTGCAAATTTATTTTTATTGTTTTAATTTTTTTTACCGTTTACTGCGGCTATTTGGCTCAATTACATAATTGTTGTATTTTTTTTTTTTTTTGCTTTCATTGTCTAAATGCAAATTCTCACGAATTAATTTATCTGATATGTCCAACATTTTTTATTGACAAAATATGTATGTTGCCCAAATGTATTGTTATAACAAAGCAAATTCATACAAATAGAAAAGGAAAAACAATAAACAAATTCATAATAAAAATGATGGGGAAAACTATGAGCGACATTGCCAAATAAAGGCAGTTGCACATGCGTGTTGTGGATGATAAAACAAAAGACAGAATATCTATTTATTTCTTTTTATTTTGGTTACACAAAAATGTTTCAGTTGATAATGTTGTGCATAAAATTGTAAAGTTGTTAAAAAAAAAATTATGACTTAGAGAGGTGCCAAAAAGCTATGAAATTCTCAATGTTTTTCCGTAGTGATGAAATTCAATTTTATTTATCATTATTCAGCATAAAATTATGTCCAAGCAAATCGGAAGGCATAAAATCTTTAAATTGAAAAGAAAAAAGCTGTTATATGAGTAGTTGATTTTATGTATCAATAATTTTTGTTTTTCATTGATTTTTTAACTGTCCTTGATATTTTACTTAAATCATAAAAATTGTGGATTTTATTGTCATATATTCATTTCCTTTTTTATATTATAAGGAGGCATTTCTTTGTATGTAAATCGACATTAAAACTTAAGCGATTTTTATTGATTTATGGCATTATCTGTGCCAAAATGAAAGAGTTTGAACTTGGGCTTCGTAATTTTGCTGATTTTTTTTTTTTTTTATAGGCAGTAGTGCTTTGTTAGTTGATGATTTACCATAAATCAAATGTCGAGCCATTATTGCTTGTTACGCTATAATTTTTAAAATCATAAAAAAATAAAAGGATTAATTTTTGAATTTTTTTTTCAAATATCAACAAAAAATTGTTATAACACAAAATGATTTGTCTCATAAAGGGAAAAAGTATCAAATTTCGGTATTTTTTTAAATTTCCACAAAAAACCAAAGCAAAAATGTTTGTTTTAAAGTAGGTACTGAAAAAAATTAAAAAATTTGTAAATTTTGAAAAAAAAAATTTAAATTGCTTAATTTGATAAAATTAAAAATATTAAAAAATTTTTAAAATTTAAGATAATTAAAAAAATGCAAAAACATAAGAAATATAAAAATTATAAAGTTTCAAAATATATGTAAAAAATTTCAAAATAAGAACAAATTAAAAAAAATAGAAAATTCAAAAATTTTGAATAAATTTTATAAATTAAAAAATGATTGAGAATTAGAAAATGAAAACAAATTCAAAAATTTCAAAAACTGCAAAAACTTAAAAAATTCAAAGTTTTCAATATTAAAAAACTTTAAAAAAAATTGAAAAAAAATTAAATAATTTGAATAAAATTCCAAAATTGCATAATTCGAAATTTTGAAAAAATTAAAAAAATTATCGAGAATTAAAAACATGTAAGGGAATTAAAAAAACTCCAAAAACTGCAAAAAATTTCAAAAATTTTATATTTTGAAAAATTTCAAAAAATGAAAAAAAAAAATAAAAAAATTTGAACTAATTTCAAAAATTGAATAATTTGGTAACATTGAAATATTTTCAAAAATTTAAGATTTCAAAAAAAAAAAATGCGAAAACACGAAATATATTAAAGATTAAAAATTTTGAAATAAAATGAAAAAAATTTCTATATTAGGAAAATTTTTAAAATGGACATAAATGGAAATCTTAAAAATTAAAAAAATTATCAAGAATTTAAAAACTTAAGCAAATTATAAAAACTCAAAAACTGTAAAAATGTTAACAAGTCAAAATTTTAAAAAAATTTCAAATTTTGAAAAAATTTTAAAAAAGTGAAAAAATTAAAAAATTTGAATGTATTTCAAAAATTGCATAATTTGGTACTATTGAAATTATTTCATAAATTTAAGATTTAAAAAAAAATGCAAAAACACGAAATATATTAAAAATTTTGAAACATAATAAAAAAAAATATCTAAATTAAAAAAATTTTAAAAATGGAAAATTTTAAAAATTAAAAAAATTATCAAGAATTTAAAAATTTAAGCAAATTATAAAAAATCAAAAACTGCAAAAATGTTAACAACTCGAAATTTCGAAAAATTAAAAAAAAAATCATATAATTGAAAAAAATTGCAAAATTTAATAAAATTGAGGATCTTGAAATATTTCCAAAAATTGCAAAATTTAAAAAAAAAATCAAAAACACTAAAAATGTTAAAAATTCAGTACTTAAAACTTTTTACTGCGTACTTTTAATGTACTTGCACTTATAAGACTTTCTAGCCTAAGAACGAAAACTCTGTATAGGGTAGTCCAAGTGAATGCCTAAGTAATTCCTAAGTTTTTTTTTTTTTGCTTAGCACTCGGACAATTCAGTGAAATGTCCAATTTTATTCAATTTCAAATTAATAAAGATATAATTTCTATCGTGTATTTAAAAAGTTTGCCTACTTTCTCAGTTGAAAATCAAACATTTAACGGCGAAGACATCTCATAACTAACAATAATGACTCACCGCAGATGGCATCAAAATGATTTTCGAATTCCCAACATGTCGTTGATTGCTGTTTTGAACTGCATTTTTATGTACACAGAATGTCAATTTGAACGTGAAATTGATTTGGCAACGCTAAGCAGACTGATATCTCCGGCAAAAGTAAATACTTTCAATTTCTTGAAGCTTTCAGTTATTCAAAAAAAAAAAAAAAAACAAAAGAAAAAGTTAATAAAAAGGAAATAAACATAAAATTACTCTAATTTAAATTTATAAAATGTCTGACTTTTAATTGGCAAAAATTCAAAACAAAAGACAAAAATTTGAAACAGAGTCATTCAAATTCCTGGCACTTTATCATATGATAATTTGTATGGAAATCATGACAAGCACGACGCACCGGCCACACCAACTTTATGTGGTTCGAATTGAAATTTAAGAGCTTCTCTCTTTCACTTCTTCGCCGCTGACAGCAGTGAAAATCCCAGAAATGTTTTTGAATCAATTTTTATTTATAAAATAAATTTTTAAAAATGTTAAAAAATAAATTAAAAATGTAAGTATGTTTTTTTAAAGATGAGAACAACTTAAATGTTTTAAAATCAATAGACGTCCTTAACTAATGATGAGGTGATCCGTATAGACTGCTTGGTGGCTGAAAAGAACCGCTTGGCGGCAAATAGTCACTACTTGGTGCAGACGCCGGTGCTCCATAGCTGGACTGTGGTTGTGACGCATGTGATCCCACATGTGGTGGCAAATAGCCATTTTCTTGCTCATGTATGGGAGCGGATTCCTGAACAGCATAGGAGGCAACATTAGGTGCTTCATACACTCCCGTTGATGGCTGTGGATAATCATAGCCAGCTGTTGTTGGTGGCAAATACTGTGAGTTAGGTGCAGGTGCCGCATATTCACCGCCAAGATGTCCGGAACTATAAGACCCGGCACTGGAACCTGAATCTACAGCTGTTGTCTCATGCGATGAACCCAAGAAGGTTGATGGCTTAAATGGTGCACTAGAACTGTGTTGTGGCGCATAGTGCTGCTGTGACCCAATGAAATGTGTGTTCAGTGCAGTTGGCTTATTTGGTGTATAGCTAAAGTGACCTAATCCCTTGTGGCCCGCAGCGTAGATTGGTGCATCGCCACCACCTGATGAAGCTTCCGACGAAGATGACGAATAGCTAGCACCTTCATAATTTTGTGGTGCATAAGATGTAATTAAGGGTCCACTTGGTACACCATAACTTGTAGCTGGCACACGATTTGAATCGGCATTGTGTCCAAAACTAACAGGACCTAGCTGTGGAACTTCAGGTGCCTCGTAAGCGTAACCGGCAGGAGTTCCGCTATGGCTTGAGCCAGCAGAAAATGGTGAACTACCAAATGAAGCTGAAGAGCTGCCCGAATGAGCATCAAATGAATTTCCACCGGAGCCGCCAGCGTGACCTCCAAAACCAGAACTACCACCGAAACCAGAAGATCCACCACCAAAACCAGAACTAACAGGTGCGTATTGATAGCCCGACTGTCCGCCGCCACTCGTGAGTGAGTGTTCGAGACCAGCTAAGCTACCACCGCTGAAGGCGTGACCACCAAGCTCATGAGCAGCATGTCCATGACTTGAAGCAGAGCTGCCAGAAAATCCATGACCTAACGAACTGCCGCTGGAAAAGCCATGTCCTCCCGAGCTGCCAGAGTATCCATGTCCAACAGAGCTGCCAGAATATCCATGATCACTGGAGCCACTTGAAAATCCATGACCCCCCGAACCACCCGAATATCCATGACCGCCGGAGCCACTTGAAAATCCATGTCCCCCTGAGCCACCACCAAATCCATGTCCACCAGAACTACCAGAAAAACCATGACCACCAGAGCTGCCTGCATGACCGTGTCCGCCAGAGTAGCTATAGCCACCACCGCCAACACCACCGCTGGAACCAAGACTGTGTGCTGGAATGACAACGGTATGCACAGTTTTGTGTCCACCTGAAGAGAAACCACCATGGTGTCCCGCATAACTGGAGCCAAAAGACTGAGGAGCTGAATACTTGTAGCCACCACCACCACCGCCGCCGCCGAAAGAAGCACCACTGCTGGAGCCACCGTAGCCGCCATCACCACCATGTCCTCGATTGTGTCCCACATTGCGCACAATAATGGTTTCAACTTTAGGGCCACTTGAATGTCCTACGCTATGACCATGTTCAGCGTGTCCATGTCCATGCCCATGTCCATGACCGCTGCTAGCACCAAAGAAACCACCGCTGCCGCCGCCACCCCCACCACCATGGTGTGAACTTGCGCCATTAGCACCCGAATGAGCTGAATAATCATATCCTCCAGCATCACCAAAACCACTAGATCCACCGAAAGATAATGATGGCGGTAAGTACTTATATGAGGGTCCATGGTAGCCACCACTGCCGCCCAGTAATGCTGCTTCACGTTTTGGTTTCACTGCATCCTTATCAGCAGTTGATTTCTCTTTATCCGCCAGCGTAGCTGTGACGCAAAGCGTAAGACACCAAAGGAGCTGAAATTGAAAATGCATGAAACAGTTAGTGGTGTGGAAGCAACAAAACAAAACAAAAGAACTCAATTGAATAGAATAATTTTTTTATCCAATTTTTAATTTGGATGACCAGTGCGTATGAGTAACATTTACGTAATTATTTTTTAACATTCACAAGAATATTCTGAAAACATCAATCAAAAATTTTTTTTTTAATTGAAACAATTCCACAAGTACTAAATTTTTGTTTCATAAGATATAGTCTGTTTGTTTTTTTTATTAGTTCACTAATTTCACTTTCAGCACTACCCTTCACTACTCACTTTAAACTTCATTTTGCGTTATATGCAAAAAGTAAAATCCTGTATTTAAAAGTTACTGCAAATACAAATTGTTAATCGCTCAAGTTGACTGCAGTAATTGATTACAGCGAATATTTCTTGTCTTCTAAGTAGTTCAGCAAATATCCTTTCTTTTTGCTTACAAAACAACTTTATTCGGTAGCAGACATACGGTTTATGTTGTCAGCTTCTTAAAATACAAACGCTTATATACAAAAGTTTATAGCAGAGCTCCAGTTGGCAAATAACATTTTAAGTAATCAAAATTTTAACTAACAACTCAAAGAGTTCCAAGAAATTTCGCGTTTGATACGAATAAACTTTGCATACGCATATCGTTCAGAGAAGTAGCGCTCTTTTCTTGAAAATCTCTTGCTCATAGTTAACCCTCATTTGACTTATATGAAAATGGTGCGCTCATAAGACTTGCACAGCAACAAAAAAAAAATAAAAAATAGTCTAAAAATAATTTCTCAAAAATTAATTAATCATTTTTGTTTTTCACTTAAAATCAATGGAATAGCTCATACATTTTTTAAACAGTCCCAAAAAAGTACTCCAAGTGAAATTATTCTCATTAAAGGTGGGTCAGATTAATAACCTTTTTGTGCAATAATTGGCTATGACAGAAGTCAGCTATTTTATTATGAAATTTAATTTTTACTAACGATTTGTACGTCGGTCTCGAACCCATGTCCCAACTATGCATAGTCCTGCACGCCATCCACTAGGCTACCTGTTATATATTATACGTTAAATGCGAATCATATTCTTCTCACATTTGATTTGGTAATGTGCCTTAAGAAGCCAAAAAATGGACCATTGTGTGTCCTCGTTAAAAGACACATACGAGACATAAGGTGGCATGTCTCGTGTATGTCTTTATACAGTACAGTATAGTGACATATACGAGACATGCCACCTAATTTCTATATATGAGCTTTAAAAATACATATTAAATACATTTTTATGTTTCTCTCTATTATGATTTTTTATCTTTCTCTAACAAGTTATTATAAAAACAAAAAGTTGCTACAATGGCAAAGTTTTTTAATGACGATACCAAGCTATTTTAAAGACATCATTGCTTTGTTAGCTGAATTTTTGTTTTAAAAATTTTGTATTATTTTTAGAACATTTTACTCCAGGACATACATATTTCCATACAAATTTTTTAGAAACTATATTTCTTTTAGTGACTAAATTTAAACAATTTTTCAAAATGCATAAAATTTTGATATTAAAAGTAGCTAAGCTCAACAATTGTTAAATTGAAAAATATTTATAAGACAAAAAACACCGATGGGTCAAGTTTACGATAGCACACCAACTAAGGGTTAAGCTTTGCTTTATCCTTTCTCTCTCTCTCTCAGACGTTTTCTCTCTATTTCTATTTGGCATTTCCTCTCTCTTTTGTATGCGCTATATTTTGACAATTTGTTGGTTGCTCTTACAAATTGCACTTTTCAATTTCTGATCTTGCGCTACAACAGCGCCCTAACCCATTGTATTTTTTTGCTATCTTTCTTTATCTTGTTGCTGTTTATGGCCATTAATTAAGCGTGGTTAACGTTTTAGGTTTAACATCTTAACTGTTACAACAACTAAAACAATAGCAACACCTACATACAACAACTTACACAAATCTTTATCAAATGAAACGTTTTTTGATTGTGTCAACATTGGTTGTTCAACACGTTAATTCAAATTTAAATTTTAATTCAAAATTCATAACATGCCATCGGGAGTAAATGTTTTTCTTTTATGTTACTGTCACATTCGTTGAGTGTTTTAGATTATCTCTTTGATATGCTGTTAACAATTTTCGTATTTTTCGTTTATTTTTTTTTTTTTTTTGTACTTCTGTGCTCTTTGCCAATTTTTCTACATCTTTTACGGTTTCTTTTATTTTATGCGGTGGTTGTTATGTAATTTACAAGGTCACGTTATAATTTTGCTTGTTAATTGCGGCTTTTAGTAGTAGAAAAAAGTGGCTGAAACAAAAATTGTAGTGTCATTACTGACATGTCTATTAATTATGTCAATTACATTTGTCAGCGCGTGGGAGATTTTGGGAATATATTTTTTTGTTTTGCTCATGCTATGGACTCATCTTAAGATCCAATTGTAAAGAAGAGTCATTTTTCATTTTAAACCAGAAGTGTAATCATTTCTCGATTTTAAATAAATAATTAAAAAAGATTTAAGGTAATTGAGCTCTAAGTCATTAGCGAATTAGAGTGAGCTTGCTAATAATTTGTGGTGTGCAAATTTAATTTTGCCCTTTCAGAAATATTTATTAAAAAAAACTCTGTACGTCTGTAGTACTTTCAGCTATAATCATAATATTCGCTTCATGTCTGAATTGTAAGGGGTTGTTCCTTGAATATATCACAGAATATTGTCATAGAATATAAATATTTTAGAAGATATCTTCGCAACAGAGACGCCATCATAGCGAAAATTTTTAAATTTGTCATATAATAAGGAAAACATTAAATTTATTCTGGAACATTTTTTATACAAGAGGTAGTCATTAAAAAGTTAAATAATGTTGCACTCTAAATAAAACTTTGTGAAATATTTTTGTTGAATGACTTTACTCAAAAATGTCTTCCTTCTTAATGTAAAATGATAATGCTACTTTAGTTAATATCGATACAAATAAATTTATAAGGCCATTTCCTAAAACTCAACCTCTTTTGTTACTTCAAAAATGACATAAGGAAAAAATTGATAAAAAACTAGTTAATGTGTTATTTTCGGTCAGACCAAAACTCATATACCCTACACTGCATTGAAAGTATTTCTTAAATTAATGTTAGAAAGACGCTGAGGAAGTTCAATAAGTCGAAAGAAAATTTAAAATGTACAAAAGGTTGCAGGAGGTTGAAACAGTTGAAAAAGACTGAAAAAGTCGAAAAAATATGGAAACCATTGAAGAAATTGAAAAAGTCTAATAAATATGAAAAATGTTAAAAAAAGCTGAAAGAGGTTAAAAAACTCAAAAAAAAAGTTAAAGAGGTTGCAAAATGTTGAAAAAATAAGGAAATCGTTATTTTCTATGAAGTTGATAGAACTGAAAAAATCATAAAAAAAAAAATATTGAAAATGTTGGAAAAGTCGAAAAAATATGGAAATGTTGAAAACGGTTGAACAACTAAAAAAAATGTGAAAGAAGTTGAAACAATTCAAAATCGCTGAAAAAGTCGAAAAAATAAAGAAAATAATGAAGAAAGTTGAATGAGGTTGAAAAAACCGAACAAATACATAAGGAATATATTGGAAAAAATCAAAAGATCGAAAAAGTCAAAAGAATATGAAAAATGTTGAAAAAATCGATAGAAATAAAGAAATTGAATATATGCCACGCCCACTCTCTAATTCCGCCTACTTTTGGCTCAATAAGTTATATTCGTGATCGACATCTGCTTACCAAATTTTAGCACAATAGCTTGTATAGTTTGCGATATATGCCGAAGTTTAATTTAAAATTTAGGGCGGTAATACACCCACTGGTACAATTCAGTTCGATTTTGATCCAGAAATAGCTTTCCATAAACAACACTCTAGCACCAAATTTTAGTATGATTGTTCACATATTTCAATAGATATGCCATTAAAGGTATTTTACTTGTATGAGAGGTGCCACGCCCTCTGGTGGTACTTCATCTGCTTCTGTTGCAGATATACCTTGTTGCAAGCTATCCACCTACCAATTGCTGCATAAGATCACTTAAAATAGAGCTAACAACTTTATGCTAATAAGGGAGGTGCCACGCCCACTAATGCATTCCTTTCGAATTCCATTTAGTTTTAAAGCTTATAATAACCGACACCACTACATAAAATTTTATGAAGATTTCTTTGATCTTCTTTGCCACGCCCACAGGTACTAATACCCACTTTTTGTTATAAGATATTTTATAGCAATTATAACATATCTGTCATATCAAAGTTCTCTTTCTATAACGTTTATAAATATTGTCGGCTGTGGCACGTCCTTCAACGAGTTTCGCCAGTATACTGACTTAGCTTCTATTGATGACTCCTTTCAGTGGTATCATCTCTAAAGTCTACAAAGAATCCAAATTTTCAATTGCTGAAAGTGTCACTCCCATTGTAAGTAACTATACTTCAAGATATGTTTGATCTGCATCCGTTTACCAAATTTCATCACAATATCTTGCATTGTTTACGAGATATGGAATTATAAAAATTAAAATTTAGGGTTATGCCATGCCCCTTTAAAAGCCTTTGAAAACAAGCCCAATCCAAATTTTGTTTACATATGCACCAAATCACCAAGTTTCATCAATATCGGGGCAACTTTTTTTGAAATAGGCAGACAAACAGACGGACATTCTGTGTAGGGTATAAAAAGATTTATTTTATGTTAGCAATATTCAAATTAATTCGGGAAATGGCAAAAACATTTTTTTTTGGGGAATAAGTTAGCGATTTTTTTGCTCGTTAAACAAAAAACTTAAGTTCATATTGAAAACAATATAAGAAATTGGACATTTCTGGTCAATCCCGGTAACTTTGTAGCCCTTATGTGTGAAATACATGCTAAGTGGACTTAAATGGTTAATCCGGATAAAGTGTCTATGAAGCAGATTTGAATTTTAAAAATTTGATCTTATGAGATGAAAGAACACAAAAATTAATCTGAGTAGTCACAGACTTAAGTTACCAAAGTAAGATAAGAATTAACTTTTATATTAAAAGATTTCTTATGAAACATTATTATTTTATTTTTATTAAAAATACATGTAACTTCATGACGAAAACGCTTAAAAGAAATTTTACTTATTTTATCAAATAAAAGCCTTACGAGCTACGTACGTATACTTTTCATATGAAATTATGACCTTCTGCTTCTATAGAGAGCATACGAATTTTGTGGTGATAAATAGAAAAATCTTTCGCCATTCCTCATGGCACTAGCAGCAGCTGGATCACCAACAGCAACTGCAGCAGATGGGTGGCCTTCATGCGAATTTTCATATATCGGCTTTACATAGCGATGATAATACTGGCCAGTTGTGGGATAAAAATGTTCTTGCATTTGTGCAGGTGCAGCGAGCGTGCGTGGCATCATTGCACCGACCGCAGAATGATCGAAGCTGTAACCCATAAAAGGTGAACCACGAAAAGGCGCTTGAAATTGTCCACTCGAATGCTGAAGATGTGGTGCAAATTGTGGCATAGTGAAAGCTCTTAGCGGCATAGTACCTGCAGGATATTGTGGTTGTGCTGCTGCAACATGTGGATAAAACATTTGTGGCATTTGCTGTTGCAACATTGCGGGATGCTGATAAAATGTCGTATAACTTTGCGAACTACGTGGTATTGCAAGTGGTGTGGTGGGAAAAACATGAGGTGCAGTATTTTGTAGATTTTGTTGTTGTTGCTGGTGATCTTGCTGTTGTTGTGGTTCTGGTTGCTGATATTGTTGTGGTTGCTGATACAATTGTTGCTGATATTGTATCTGCAGTTGTTGTGGAATTTGCTGTTGCTGCTGATGCACATGAAATTGTCTCGCTTCTGCCTGATTTGTAGCATCAAATTTGCGTACACCTTGGCCATCTATGCCATTAGAAGGCAGAAAATAAATTTGAAAATTTTTATTTTTTGGTGCACTGTTGTTGCTGTCTGCGCCACGTTCTGAGTCTGCGTAAAAGAAGGAATAACTCGCTTGTGGTTGATGTTGGCCCCCCAACTGTTGTTGCTGATATCCTGTCGCCTGTGATCGCTGCTTATGATACTCTGTTTGTGGATTATTGTTGTTCACAGCAAGTGCAGTTTCCCGCGCTGCTTCTCGTGCTGCTGTTTCTTTTTCTAATGTGAGTAGATTTGTTTGTTCAGGATTTTGTTGTGTATCTTGTTGTCCATCAGCATAAATGAGCTGCGCATGTGTGACGTTGTAGTAATAGCATATCAAACTGCTTAGCAATAGAAATTTCATCATTTTGCTTAAATGCTTTTCAATTGATTGGATGAAATAATATTGTGATGTGTTTCAGCGCTTTTCATGTCCCACAATAAAATGTTGTGCTAAGTATCAGTTAGGTTTTATACAAAATTTTCCACAGCCCTTAATGTAACGAAAGCCTTTTCAGTTAAAAACTTTGAAATTCAATCTTAACATATAAAGCCTTACGCAAATTTTTCTTCGCTTCCGTCGGAAGTGAAATTAATCTGCAATAAAAGAAATGACATAAAATGTTTTCAATGATACATAGGCGCATGCGCTTAGTTTTTAGTCATGACCATGACAATGAGTGACATACAAGTGCGGTATTTACTTTTTTCTTTTCTCTGTTATCATAAAGAGTGTATGTAGTCAATGCAAAAAATAATTACTTTAAAGCTCTATAAAAATATTGGATTGCCTAAAAGTTAAAAATAGTTTCAAAATATAATTAAAAATCACCTTAAAAGTACAATTTTTGGTACGTCAATCAGTCAATAAAACTTAGTTTTTTTAACTTTTAATAAATAGTAATTAAGTCTTAAATTCTTCTTTTTGTACTCATAAAAATTGTTGGTTTTGGAGACAAAAATTAATGAATATCGAAAAGAAAGTTTTCCTTTTTTTTACTTGTTTTGAAACTTTATCTTTTGTATGGGAAAATATTTTAGACTTTAGCGTCAATAAAGCATGATGCACGGCATAAGTTTTTTAAGAAAAATTATAGTTCTTAAGACTACATTTTAAAAGATATATGTATGTACTAGAGCTCTACATGAGTGCAAACCACCAAGCCACTTGCCACGTTGCGAGTCCATCGAGCCCTTGTGCACAAAAACGTCCAATCAAATCAAAATAAATCGAAACACCAAGCAGGAGAGGTGACTTCACTTGCAAATAAATTGCAAATAAAATACTCCAGAAGTTCAAGCAGTTGAAGACTATTGGAAGACTATCTGCAAAAGGGCGCAGACAGGGTTTGTGTCCAATATTGTTAAAATTTTACGAAAAAGTCGACTAACTAAAACGAAGGAAAATTCTGCCTTAGGTGCCAAGAGCCATCCACTGTTGTTAAACCACGTCTAGATTTTTTATGTGGTTGGAAATGCAGACAAAATACACCCGAAGGGAGGTCGATATATTGCAAAAATATGTTTAAATTAATAGAGATCTTTCTAACAAAAATATCAAAAGTTTAAAAAAAAATCGTGTATTGTATTAAATGGAAATTATTTTTCCATGTTTTGACTTTAAAGGGCTCTTGTACAAAAATTTTTAAGTTACTGAGAAGACAGTTGTACTACGAAAAAAAAAGTACTTCTAAAATGTCATATCTGTTATAGTCTTCGTACAGCATCTAATAGTAAGCAATACCACGACTCTAAAAAGAAAATAATTTTCCACGGCTAACCAAATGGACTGGTTTCGATGAAATTTGGTTTGGAGGTAAATGGTTGGCTTGGAGGTAGACCAAACCTTAAGAAAGGTTATTAAAAACTTAAAGTTCTTTAACGGGGCGTGGCACAGCTCTTAATGGGAAAACTCCTCGCCACGGCTGAGCCGCTATACCGATTTTAATGAAATTTGGAATGGAGACCGATTGAATTCTTAGTAAATATATTTGATTTAAATGGGCGCTTCCACGCCTTTAACTGGAAAAAACTGTTTCAGTGCTAAACCAATTTAATAATTCTAATGAAATTTGGTGCAGAAATGGACTAAACTCTGAGAAAAAGTATTTAGATTAAAGTGGAAAGTTGCACGCCCCCTAAAGGAAAATATATTTTCACAGCTAAGCTAATGGACCGATTTCGATGAAAAATTAACCCTTGGGAAAGGATAGAGAAAGGGATAGGGCAACATGAAACCATTACATTTATTTTTTGAAGCCATGACAAAAAATAGCTCTTTTTTATACAAGTTTTAAATACCAAAAAGAAATTTTTGTTTTAGCTTTGTCACTATAATAGTTGAGTTTCAACCATTGGGCAAACACTAGTCATTTTATATCAATAGAAAATCGCAATATTGTTGTGAAAAGTGGTACTACTTAAATTTTAATCTAAAGTACAAGCTCAACTACAATATCTGCAAAATATTCGCCTCGGCAAATACAAATGGTCATTCTATTGTTGAAATTTTTCATCACACTTTTGCATAATTGCGGATGTGTTTCGCGAATAAAAGCTCTATTTTCTTTTAGTGCTTGAATCGTTGGTTTTCATTTCTTGAATTCAGACGTCCAGCAAATTTGTCACGGCTCATATTTAGCCATTAAATTCACTAAAGCTCAACGAGTAAGCGCTTGATGACGACAAAAAGCAGTTGGAACTTCACGAAACGTTTCCTTGATATTTTTACCTTTTAGTAGTTCCATAATTAATATCCGCAGAATTTCTGTTTTGGATTGAAATAAAAATATGACCACTTTTAACAAAAAAAATATTGCAATTTTCTATTGATTTAAAATGATACCTCTTGTTGGATGACCCTATATTAACTAAAATAAGAAAACATTTTCCGTGTCTATTTTAATATTCATCACTATCACGAATAAGCATTCCTTCGGAATTTTTCTCCAATCCCCTGTTTTGCGATCATGGAAGATTTTTGGGGAATAAAAAAAAAAATCCTGGAAAATGAGGTTATCGGCAATATTTTTTTGGAGAACATTTTTTGACATTTCACGCAAATTTTTCCCCCTAATTTTGTAGCAAGGAATTTAATGAGTAAAGAGTCAATTCAAGCAATATTTTGTAATTTTATTTGATTAAAAGATATTTTAGTATATTTACAAGATCTAGCAACACAAATAAAGAGCAAATATTGATATTGGTCCAGTACATGGAATCCAATTCGGATACAGTAAAAGGCTTCATGAAAAGGAGTAGATGGCAAACTATCAAGCTATGCTTTAGGTGATTTTTGTTTTGTGTAATATAGATAAATGCACTTAGTTTTTATTTATAAAATTGTTCAGCTGACAGATAAGCTAATGTCAAATATGCAAAATTACTGATAAGCTAATGTCAAATATGAAAAATGCAAATGGGATTTTGGGCTGATTGGAAGTACTTAATTGGAAATATTTTGGCAGCACTGACTGGATATGAAGTTTTCCATTCCTTCATTATTTATGATCGCAAAATACTCCTCTCGAGAAAAAAAAATCCGAGAGAATTGTTTTCCACCGGATATTCATGATAGGGGTGATTATGATTTATTTATTATATTTATGTGGCATACTATTTATAGAGTTCATGTTATACAAAAATTATTCGTCCACACAAATAAAAAAAAAAATAACTGACGGTCAATATGTGTATAAAATTTGTTTACTACATTTTATATGAAACAAAAAAAAAACTATTAAAAATACTTATAAGGATATTTGCCTTATCATAAAGCTTATCCAAATTGTAATTAAAAGCACATGTTATTCCATCACATTATCCCAGTCAAGTATATGGATGTATTTCTATCCGCATAAACAAGGTTGCCAATAAAATTTTTTTTCATAAAATATAAGGAAATTTTTTTGTTTCCCATTGTTGCTACTGCGTGAAAGTTGTTTTGCTGGATAGTTATGTTTAATAAATAAAATAACAAAAGCAAAAAAATTAATCCAAATCAAAACAAAGTGCACTAATAATAAAATAAAATTTGTTAGGGTGTTATCTTTGGCCTCGCTAAAAAATAAACACCCTACACCCTGCATGACAATGGCATTTTTCCCAGTTATTCTTGAGGTTGAAGTGCTCTATTGTGCTATTCGTAAAAGCATTCAGTATTCAATTGTTTAATTATTTAATTAATAAAATTGTTTACTAACTCCTTGAATAATTTTGATTGTATAAAAGCTGGCGCACCCACTATTCGCAACCAGGCCAAATTCTTCTAATGCTTTTTGGTATCAGCAATGTTGTCGTTCTGAGTTTTGTAGCATTTACTTCAATAGCTTCTCTATGCAGCTCCTCCTATTTGTCCAAATTGTCCCAATTTCCTTTTGGCATTTATTTAAATTATTTGTAATATTTGTTTAAAGTTAAATTACATGTACTTATATAGCATCCTCGGTATAGCATTTTAAAGTTTTTGTTGATATGTGATGCGCCACGCCCCTTTGAAAAAATGATTCTTGTCCAAACAATTGCTATACCTTAAATATATCTCTCAATATGACGTTTTAAAGATTTTGCTTGAATATTAGATGCCACACCCACTTGTCGAAGTTCGCCTAGTTTTTGTAGATATCTTATTGAAATAATTTTTAGGATTTAAGTAAAATTATGTTGAATTGCTTTGGATAACTCTCTCAGTAAAATCAGCATTATAAAATGTTTTACTTGTATGGGAGAAGCCACGCCCTTTTGCTAATTGACTTAATTTTTTTCTTATGTTATTTCAAATAGTTCTTCTTAATATTTGTATGTGAAAATTGGTTACATTATCTTAAAGTATAGCCTATGAAAAGTTATATTATTATGGGAGGTGCAACGAAGTGCATTTGAAGAAGTAACTGGTGCACCAAATTTCAACAAATCATCTAACTTCGTGCTCCCGTAATCGTGATTTACAAAAGTAAACATGGCTGCTCGACTCCTGAGGTAGGGTTACTAAGTGATCTAGCCAAGCCCGAAATTTCCAACTTGGATGGATTTCAGAAATTTCTGAAATAGAAATCGCGCAATTTTTGTGAACTTTACTTCTACCATATTAGGGAAAACATTATTTTTTTTTAAAAAAAAAGGCCGAGAATTACTTTTATTAGACTTGGTAATGCTGTCCAGAGGTGATGCTGCACAAAAATAACTTTTGATATCTGCCACGCCTCCTTTAAAACGTTACAAACATATTGACAAGGCGAATGTATGCTGTGTGTAGGGTAAGTAAATAATTTTCTGTGCAAGCAATTAATCAAAAAATGGAACATGAAAGCAATGAAACTAAGGGCTCTTACAATATGGTCGATCGTTGTTGTATCCGCGATCAAGTCCAATCGTACTTATGTATAATGAATTTTAATGATGCCATTTACAGCGCCAAATTTTTTGATGTTCAAATCAAAATCGCTCAGTTTAAAGAGCCGGTGGTGCTACAGCAGAAATTCGTATTCGGTGTTGCAGCAAAGGTGTGCAAGTAAAAGAAAGATTTTTATCGTTACTTTTGATGATGGTTGTAAATTAAATAAAAAAAAAAAAAGAAAAATAGTGACTGCTAACAGTTACGTTCAGCAGCAACTTTATTGCCGATCGTTTTGTTACATAATGGGTGGAGTGTTGAGGGGTGGATACCCTGGGTGGAGGCACTTGACTTGCTGCGTTGAAGATCTTTCAAAATGAGTCAATTTACAAAATAGTCTTCTATTAGTGTTGCTAATTAATACGCTATTTATACACTCAATCAAAATTAATTACATTTAATGCAGTAGGTAATTAGCCATGAGAATTCAATTAACACAGTTTACATTTAAATATGTTGTTCATTAAATTGATTGATTGATTGATTAAATAAAATGGATATTTCATTTTTTTGTAAAGTTTACTGACATGTGTATATTGGCAATAAATACAAATTTTCTATTGACATTTTTGTCAAGGAAAAAGTCCTCGATACAGGAATATAATTGCTGAAAAATTACTCGATCATCTCAGTTATTTTTTGAATCTATTAAGTCTCAAGTTTGAGTTACAGCAGGTATTTCATACTTCAATGTTTCCGAAACTGTAAAGTTATGAGGTCCACGGAGAGATTTTAAGCTGTCAAAACCTAATGTTCAAAGTTTCATTCAAAATTGTATACGAAATTTTCAGGGAACAGCTTATAAACCTTTATGTAGATATCAGGCACAAGGTACTGATCACAAAATTATGACAAATGACTTATGTTATTTATTTTATTGAAGATTTTAAGTCTACCCTTCCTTATTATATAACATAAAGCAAATACATTAACAATTTAATTTAATAATATTAACTTATAAAATAAATTTAATTTACATGCATAAATAATTCCAGATTGAAATTGTAATGCTATTGCATGACTCCATCCTTAAGTGGCAAACACTCTTCGCTCAGTAAGAGAAGTAATTTCATTGCGTGCTCTCTTTCATTGGTTTCGTTGCTGTCAAAATCTAATGCAAAAAGTAAACAATCGATTTGAGTTTTTAATTTTTGTTTACTTTTTGCAGTTGATCCTAAAAACTGCAAAAGTTTATTTCACTTTAAAATTTCATGGACCAACATAATCTCTTCTATTGAATTCCATGTGGCAAATATGTATTTGAAGGCGTTGCCACACCCTCAGTAGTTGCAGCAAGTCTATAATGCGCTTGTGGTACAACCAAACTGGACAGCGGTTGATTTGAATTTAAATGCGCAGGATAATGGCTCACTATTTGACTACCTTGTACACGCTGTCTTGCATAATCTGTGGCAACTGGCAACTCTGTATGCATACTTGTGTATGTTGGTAATTGGTATGACTGCGATTGCATTTGCAAATAATCGCGCCCTCCTGCTGATGGTTTCACAAATTGTTGTTGTCGCTCGCCAGTCAAGAGTTCATCCTTGGCAGTTATAGCTACTGGACTGCTTTGGGTATAACTATAATGACCCAGACCTTTATGATTTACAGCATAGTTTGGCACATAGGCTGTTTTGGGTATTGGGTGACCTGGACGTGCTCCATCGGGTACTGATGTTATCGGAACTTGTGTATGTAGAGGCGAGAAATATTGTGTTGCTGGAAGCGAATGGGTAGGCTCATAGATAACTGATGTTGCACTCGTTGGTGCTGCATTCGAAACGTAGTTGTTTTCATTTTGGTTGCTTTGATGTTCATGCGGATTGAATTCATTGTTATTACTTTGAATAGCTGTATTGAAGAATGGCTGCTGATATCTGCAATTGCCATAATGGGATTTAGTTAATTTTTGTAAAGGAAGTTAGGTGTCCACTACTTATACTCTCACGGCTGAAATATTTCCAGATACTGGACTTAAAGATTAAATTCCTTAAAAGTCTTATGAAAACTTTTTGAGCTTATTCAAGTTTTGAAAGGATTTACATATTTGTAAAAAACGGAAGTATCAATAAAAAATACAAGCAAACTACACTCCTATGATTTAACTCTACTTTTCACCCCAAGCTTATAAGATCGCATTTATAAAAAAGGGTCGATTACATACTTAGTTACTTCTTTCAATTCATCATGACTGTCTTATTCTCTCAAGCAGGGTCATACAGAAGCAATTCCTGACCTTCTCAAAAGCATGGGTGTAATTTGAAATTAGGTGTGTAAAATGCAACGCAAAAGTGACACTATTATTTTTTAGCCGTACTATTACTTAGCATAGTTGTTTCCTTGAAGCTAGGGCTTAGTTGACGGGATCTGGAATACCTACAACAATTAATGATATATCAGATTAAAGTACTCACTGAGCAGAGTGCTTGAAAATTATCATCTTTGAGATCGGTTAAGCAAGTGCTGAGATATAAGAGTGGAAAGATATCCTGTGTTTTCAAGTACTGCACTGATTGACTGCCAAAGACTTGTCATAGCGATGAGCAAAAAATCTACTATTCTCTCTCATTGTAATAAGCTATTACTTTTGATATTTTAATAACAACAACGCTTAATTGGGAAACAATAACAATTACAATAAGAGAGAGTAGTTGATTTGTTTCTCGTCACTATGGCAAAGGTTTATATAGCTTATATCTTAACTTTTGCTTAACCGATTTCGAAGCTGATAACTTTCGGGCACACTGCTCGATGAGTGCTTAGTTTGCCATATTGCTGTAGCTAATTTATAGATCTCGTCAACTTTTATCATTTTAATAAAACATTTTCGTCTCATTCCATCATAGTTTAGTTTTCTAAAGGCTTTACTTCTACCACGTGTGAACTACACACATAATTTTTTTCTCTTTTAAGTCACCCATATTATAAAATTAAAGAAAAATGTTGAACAGGCCCCCGTTTTTCACATGAATTTCCTGGCTAAGCCGAATCAATCCCGGTCACTTGGTACCCTGCTCTCAAGGTGACTAAAGTCCTAGCCACCAAGAAGGTTTCATTATTTTGAGATTTTTTTAGTTATTTTCTGGAAATCATATTACACTAACATGAATGGCATTTCAAAAATTGTAATATGTATGGCATTTAGTCGTTCAGGAAATATATATTTTACGGCATCACTACAAGTGAATATTAAGTGGGGAACTAGAAAAATATGCGCACTTATTTCTTTAGTTATTTTCCTATAGAGAAATAAAGGGCTTTCTAAGCTTTGAAGAATTTTGCTGCTAAAGAGTAAACATAAGAAGTATCGCTCAGTACAAAAAGAGTATAAATTACACTGGTCAACATGAATTTTGTCCTTGGTTTCTAGTAGTCATATTTTGATTTCTTTCACATAACTAATAAAAGAAAAAATAGTTTTTTAGCTGAAGTTTGCTTTTGTAGGAACAAGAACGACCTAAAAATGTGAAAATCGTGGTTTTTTGACATATTGGAGGCAAAGTTACATCGAAAGGTAACAATTTCTAACAAAACCATTAATGAGGTCCAGAAGAACTACTCTTTCTCTTTCAAGGCACATTTTAAGTTATATCGATATCTTTGTTTTTCTCCGAAATATCGTAAATTGAAATTAATTGTGCATTTCTCCATGAAAATCTTCATAAGTTTTATTGAGGCAAATTTGTAATAAACTTCAATTTACGATATTTCGAAGAAATAAAAATGATATCAATGAATTGTGGATTTTGTAGAAAAAGAGTTTTTCTGTCGAACCCCGTTAATGGTCTGACAAAAACAAATTGTCTTTCATGTAACATAGCTTCAAATATCTCGAAAAATAGTGATTTTCGCACTTATAGGTCAGAATATCTCGAAAACCGGAATGATCAGAGAATTTCCGATATTGGATTCGAACTCAGCGTATCAAGAACATTCGGACAAGTACATATAATCCATATGTACATATGTTCCAGAGCTAGAGATTTGACCATATTTTGTAGCTTTGTGTTATATTCGCCTAGCTTTTCAAAAATTGTTCTCAAAATTTTCAATTCATTTTATCTTCAAAAGTACTCAAGTCTGAAATGTTTTTGATTTCGAAAAGACTCCGAGTTGTAGTTTTGAGAACTATCGAAAGGTCCCACAAACGTAAAAAATTCCGGCTGCTTGAATGATTTTCAATTTTAAACTGCCTTCGAATTTCATTCAACTAAATTTTCATTGTGCTAATCATTAGTAATCAATCAACGTTCGTTTTTATATTTGAGCACCGCGTACGAGTAACTTCTGGGTAGGCCCTTGATGTCTTAGTCCACCTCTTGTTCTAGGTATCGTGATCAGCTTCAGCGAACTCAAGTTTTATATAGAATTTAAAAACAAAAGAATGTGTTTTTGATTGTTCAGTCAATTGGAATCAGTTTTTCTATAATTTGAGATATTAATCGAAGGACGCAAATTGTGTTCTAGATTTCTGATATTGGCGGATATTGGTGGAACTTGATTCACAATTGCAGACTGCAACGCCAGATAAGAATGAAGAATCTTTAACACGAACAAATCGTAAAAGATTTATGTATATGTAGATGACACAAAAAAAGAACTAAGATTCACTCAGATTTTTGCGAAAGTCCTGCAAGAAATCTCCTTACACCGCAAAAATACTTTTTAATCCTTCTCATCCAATGTCATCTCTTGTTTTTATTTGATTACTTACCTGTAGTTATAACCATGATGTGCATATTCTCTGGCAGGTTGTGGCATAGTTAAGACAGCAGTTGTTGCTTGTGAATTTCCTTGTATTTGATGCTCATCAGGTACATGCGTGGAGCTAACTGACTGATAAGATGGTCTTTCATTTTGATAATCGCTGAAGTTTGGCGAAATTTGAGATTTCACTGGATAATCATAAGCTTTTTGTGAATTTGCATGGCTTGAAGTTATTGCATGGGGAAAGGTTTGACTACTACCAGTGCCAATATTTGCAGCTGTTAACGGCGCATGATTAGCTGACTGATATATTGGTCTGACATTCGGATATGCACTGAAATCCGGCAAAGTTTGAGCAGCTTGTGATGCAATTTGGAAATGATTATCTTCTTGCAAATTAGTGTGCGAAGAAGCGCAGTCTGCTTGACTATTGGCATAACCATTTGAATACTGATCGTTGGAACTATATTGTGGAACATGATTGGAAGTGACTAAATTATTGGGATAGTCATTAGGAACGAACGCATCAAGCGTTTCGCCATTGGACCCACGTTGATCAGGTTTTTTCTCAGCATAATACTCATGATCTTGAACGGAGGTATGTGGGCGATTGCTTGCGAAATTCGCCGCATTTGGTGCATCTTGTTGCTGCTGAATTTGTCTTGGCACAAAATAGTTGGCACTATGATAGACTGGTGGTGCGTAACCAGGATTTACATTTACCACTGTTGGTTTATTAGTAACTGAAGCAGATGCAGTTTTGTGCTCGTCCTTAGCTACATAATATGATTCACTTTCCGTACTTTCTGTTAATTTATTTGGTAATCCAGCACCATCATCTACTGCCAATGCTTGAGTTGCGCTTGTATATTGGTAAAGCGGAGAGCCGACTAAGGCAACGTTGCTTGGTTGGTGCTGCGCTACAGGTACCACATATTGATAACCTTGCTGTGGATAATATTGTTGAGCGGGTCCATTATATTGATAGCCTCCTTGCTGCGCATCAGCATTTGCCACACTTGCTTCATTAAGGTTGGATATTGACCCTTTGTTTAGCACCGCCAAACATGCGGCAGCGTGAAGTATAAGAAAATTGGTTGCATGCTTAAACAAATGTAAAAGAAAAGTTTAAAATAAAAAAATTTCGATTTTTTTTAAATTTTTAAAAACTTCTCACTATATGAATCTCAATTTAATTATTCCAAAAAATTATTCTGCTACTTACCAAAATCTTCATGTTGCTGTTTTCAAGTTTTTCACCAACTGAAGGACAAAAATTCACTGCTCACTCAACCGACACTCGCTTCTCTGGGCTTCACTTAAATGTTGGCAATATAAAGTTAACCGTTTGCTTTTATACGAGCTGCGTGCTCCCGGCATCAACAGGTGATGTCGTATTGATCTGTTGGCGGGCGACACTTTCATTGAGTCAGCAAAGCAGCACCAAGTACGCGTGCAATTCGATCGAAGTCAGTCAGCTGCCACCCACCTGGTGAATATTCAAATACAAGCGACACCTTCAATCATCGTCAGCGTCATAAGTAAATAAATAGAAATATTTGTAACAAAATTTGAAGTACAAATTAATAACGGTACTCGCCATCGGGGTTTTTTTTTCTTTATTTTTTCTTAAGATCTATGAATGGCATTATTTTTTATTTCTACTCGTAAAATGTAGCAACCATTGCACAGTGTGACCAACGAGCTTAAAAGTAACTTGGGCAACTTTATGGGAATTTATTGGCTTCAGAGTTGCCAAGTTGAAAAGAAGGAATCCTAGGCCTTCCCAAAACAATTTATAAATAAATAAAAATATATTTTTATTTGGGAAAAAGTAACATTTGATGACCTTTTTTTTTTGGTCCGCAATAATATTAAAAAATAATCAATATAATTGACACTTTGTGTCAAAAAACTTTTTGCATTGCTCATTAAAAAAAAAATGATGTACATATAAAAAAGATTGTCCAATTCCTGGCTTTTTCAGAAATTCGTATAGGGCCCGCGGCTTTGACATGAAATTCTGGGCATGGCCGGATTAAACCCTTGGCAACCCTGAATGGCTTACTAAAATACTCTTGGCTGACAAAAAAAAATTTAAGATGCATTCCCAATGCAAAGGGTCTTTGAGGTATTTTTTTAAATCTATACTTTTTATACAAAACTACTTGTATTGAAATTGTTTGTAACACTTTGGCGCAAAATATACTGAACCGATTTTAATAATTTATTTTTTAAAACAATATATTTATGCTAAAAAAGGTTATTGTGTGCTTATTTTTTCATTTTCTAAAGTTAAATATCCTTTTTTAAGGATTAGTTTTTGCAAAAACATGCACTAAAATTGATTTGGCGTTGCTTATGCTGCTTCTTGAATCCTGTGTTGTTATTGTTGTTGTTTTTTGGGTCTCATTTGTGCCGTTTGTATTTGGCTTCGAAGTTCAAAGAACAAAGTTTCTTCCAATTATTTTCTTTTTTGTTTTACTTTTGAAGAGAGAAGATTGAATGAGATGTTAAGAAAGTAATTTCATTATAAAAAAAAAAAAAACAGTACCAGAACAGTCGAGAAAAAAACCAACGGGACGAAGCCGCAGGTACCAATAGTTTTAAATAAATAACGTAAACGTGTGAAATCTTTAGTTCTTTTTATTGGAAAATAAAGTATATACTTTATTATAAAATAATATCATTCAAGTGACCTCCTCTGCTAACTCGGCAGGCTGACAATCTTTTACCAAAATGTTGAACAACTTTTTCGCATAATGATGGTTCAATTAGTGATATTTGTTCGATGATGTTGTCTTTAAAGGAACATCCGCATAAGCTTTACTCTTAAAGAAACCCCATGAGAAGAAATCCAATGGTATTAAATTGCGTGATCTAGGTGGCCAATTTACGCCTGTTCTTCGAGAAATTATTGGATTATTAAACTTCTCTTACAAAAGAGAGATTAATTCCGTTGCTGTGTGGCATGTTACACCGTTGTGTTGAAAGCACATATTCTGCACATCAATATCTTTCAATTGACTCCACAAAAAGTTTCTAACCATCTCTCAATATCGAGCTCCATTCACAGTAATTGCATTGCCATTATGATTTTCGAAAAAATATGGACCAATTACGCCACCACACCTAAATCCACACCATACAGTAACTTCTTTGGTTTCATTGGCCTTTCAACCAATTCTCTAGGACTGTCTTCAGCCCAAATGTGACAGTTTTGTTTGTTGACATAGCCGCTAATTTCAAAATGAGCTTTATTGGTGAAGATAATTTTCTAGAAAAAAATTCTCATTTTCTTCTTGTTTTTCAATGGCCTAAATAACGAATTGTCGACGTAATCCGTAGTCAGTTGGCCTTAATTCTTATGACAACTGTATTTTGTAAGCCTTTATATGAAGATCTTTGTTCAAAATATTGAACAAGGTTGTTGGTTTGAGATTTAATTGCTTTAAATTGATGTAAAAATAGCAGCTAGGTCTCAAAAGTTAGAAAAAAAGGTTTTCTATAAATGTTTCCAAAGAGAAAAAGCAAAAATGTTTTTTATGAAAATCAAGCTTAAACCATTTATGATCAAAAATGTTGCATTCATCATTGCGATTATGCTGGAATTATGCAAAAATACTACAAACTGTAAATAGCATTTAGTTCCACTGTGCATTGGTAAATCACCATTAATGCGTATGATGAATGCGAATACGTGAGTATAACGTAATTAATTGATTTTTTTTTATGACTTTATTTTGTTTTGATTGAAGATCTCATGGAATGCTCTCGTTTTCTTGCAAAACTTGTTTCCACATAAGAGCCACTGTCTTTCTTTCTTTGTACAAGTGCAGACAATTCCAGAAGTTGCAATTATGTTGGATCGTTTCAAGCGCTCCAAAAATATTAAAGTCAGCTGACAGCTTAAAACCTTCGTCATCCTTTTACTTTTCATTTCTTTATTTTTTTCAAAATTTTTTCGTTTTGTATGCAAATGTTTTAGTTTTATTTATTATGGGAGTGCACAATAGTGTCACTGTCAACTGTCACAGATGGACTGCAGTTTTGACTTACATCACTGTAATATATCACTGGTATTAAATCAATTGCGTAATGTGCAAACGTAGCATAAGCAAATGTTTTGGTTTTTTATAGGAAATCATTGTGGGTCATGTTATAATTTCAAAAATTTATAGTTCATTTGCATTGGACATGTGCAGCTTAATTATTTTGTATGAAAGCACAAAGTTTAGCATTCGTCTAAGAAGCTAAAATGGTTGCATCTGTTAAAGATTAGTTTCAAGCAAATACTTTGTTTTCAATAGCAATTTCTTATTTATGTATATTAATAAACCTGCAGGAAACTAAAACTTTCGAAACTTCGAAAACTTTAACTGGCAGACAGGACCCGATTTACCGTATAAGCAGAGTAGGCACGTGCCTAGGGCGGCAAGATTTAAAGGGCGGCAAATATTGGCGGAATCTTTGAAAAATTGTTTTATTCGTGGAAATTGAAAGATCCTCATCGAAGTACTTTGAGGGCATTTAAAAAAAAAATAAAAATGTGGCGTGATAAAAGTATGCATTAGGTTTAAAATCAGATTAATGTTAAAAAAAAATATTTACGTGTAAGCCACAATTTCACCTGTCGCCGTGGTGCAAGATGATATATGGCGCCCTTGTTTCGTTGTGATTGGGTTGATATGAAAATAAAGAAAAGTTAACATTTTTTTTTAAAACTCCGTAGCGGCTTAGCTGATGAGCAAAAAAGCAAAAAGCTTTTGGAATTTGGGATCTGGGATTCATTGCGCCGTGGCTTGCACAAATCTACGATGCACTACTGATGTTATATCATTTGAAAGATGAGAAAACTTGAGAAATCTTACAAACTGATTCTAAGAGCTTAAGTTAATAACATACACAAATGCATATGGAAAAATGTATATTCATTATGAAACTTAAAAAATAAATGAGAAAAAAAAATAATAAATTTAATAAGATAAGAAACGCTGCCGTGTGATGAACTTAAGAAGGCTCGAATACCTTTGAACGTAATACTATGAAAAGTTTTTAAACGCACAACAACGCTAGGCAACGGGCCAACTCAGTCCTGATAACGTTCAAGTTAAAAACGAAATATTAACCAAAATATGTTGTTGGATTTAACAAAAGTAGCTTTAACTAATGTGCTATAAAAATACAATGCCGTCTTATCATCACTTCATCAAAAGCTGATAAGAATAAAAACTCTTTAATGTAGTCTATGTGAATCAAAGAATATAGCGATTAGATGATTATTTTTGTTTTATCTTTATACGTGTGAATGAATAATTAAACAAAAGTAAATTAAAAATTTATAATAACGTGGTCGTTACATGGATGATAAGCTCCTCGACATTTGCCGATAGCTTTATTTATCTGGGAATAAATAAATCTGTAGTGAGGGATATATTCTCGAAAAAGGTGAATTTTTCCAAAGAAGTAACCATTTGTTGAAATCAAACCGCTTTTAACAATTTTTGGCTTACAGAGACGTTACGATAACACAAAATAGGCTTTGTATAGATATCGAGTTTGGAAGCATTCGGGCAAGCTAATTATAAAAAAACAAATCTGACACTGATATATGTATATCAAATGAATGCTTTTGTATAACAAAAAATGACAAAAAAAAAATTTAAATATCTGTCACCTTCAATAAAGGGGATTTAATTGTGTGTTATAAAAAGTTATATTTATTGCATTCTATGATAAAAAAAAATGTGCACACACAATTTTCTTGGTCGAATTCTGAAAATTTGGTGACTTAGGATCATTGCCATCAAGATCCGATTTCCATTCAAATCAAACGTTTAAAGTGAAAATGGATTGGACAGTAAATATGTGTATCAGGGAAATCATGGAGAGAACTAAAGGCAATCGCTACTAATCATGCACGTTGGAAAATTTTTGTGGAGGCCCTATGCTCCATGAGGAGATAAGGAAAACAAGAAGAGTTACAAGTTTTTGGTATTTGAGTACTTAACTTTCCCAGCGAATCAATAATTTTCTTTAATTTGTACTTTTGGTTCAAAGATCATGGGTTTTTAATACTTAAAATCATTATTTGATAAAACCTACTTAGTAATTACAAAATAAGTTCTGACAGTGAATTAAAGGTAATAAAATCAGTTAAGTTTTTGATTTAATTCACTTTTTAAAAAAAATTATGATTTTTAGGCTAAAGAAAATAATGAAAACAAATTTTATATTTTTTCGTTCTTTAAATTGAAATCAAATATTCAATATTCACTATAACATGTTAAATTTGTTTTAATGTTTTCAGTAATTTAACCTCCGTTGGCTTTATTTCTGTACTAAAAATTGGTGGAGTCCAACACCATACGCGTTCGCTTGCCTGTGCTCTAACTCCACAATATAAACGTTAAACTGACAAAATTTTGCAGAAGCTTCTATATATACCATCTATACTCTTGTCTAAATATTGTTAAAAAAAATGGGCGAAGTTACTTTCAGCATACGTCCATCTCCCCTACAAATTTATTAGTGCTCAAACTTTCATAAGATTAGCGCAAGTTTGACAAAGTTTTAGTAAAGCTCCAATATTTACTTTTAACGGATAAGTCGACTTCCAACATAAATTTAAGGGCCTTATATATAAGACAAATATTTATTTCAAACTTATCAGCTTTTTGATAATTGTTCACCAATGTGGCATTTCCTGCTTAGCGTTCTCGCATGTGGCAACACTGATAAATCTCTCAACTGTCATTTCTGTTATCAACCACTGTAATGAAAACAGCTGTTCACTGTCACATGCAGAAAACAATAAAAGTGAAGCAAAACGTCATAAACATAGCATTGCGCTATCGTTAACGACGATTTCTCTTTTATTAACTCGCGCTGGTTGATTTCAACTTAACGTGTAATTTTTTCGTGGTTTAATTGCAAATATCGGACTTCATAAGAAATTTTATTTGTTTTTATTGCAGTGAAAAAATGTGCCAGTAGACTTGTCGTAAGTTATCAAATTTGTGTTGTGATGTCACTGTGATTTCGGAAAGTTGTAAATTATTCGTGAAAAAAATAGTAATTGTATTAAAAAGTGCATTGTTTTGCTTTTAACAATGAAAATTGAATTTGAAAGTCCTGTGGTAAATGATGTAATTAAAATTAAAGAAAATAAAAACGGGCTGCCAGCTTTTTTTACGCAGAAACACGGTCGATGTTTTTTTTTTTTTTTAAATTAAAATTGCGTCCGACCGACGCATTAAATTTGCTTCATACAAAACAAATTAACCCTTTGATATTTTTTTGAGCGACAGTGGTAATTTCTAAAGGACATTTTGTGGAAATGTGCTCTTGCGTGGAACGGAAAGAAGTATCAGAAGAAGAGTATAGTTTTGAATCATGGATTTGGCAATATATTTGCTTGCTTCTGGAGATATTTGCTTTTGAACTTCAACTTTTCCTTGAAAAATCTGATAATCATTGGTTAGGTTCAAAAAGAAAGCGGCAAGGATTTGCTTTACGCAATAGACCTTAATGGGTTTATGTACCTTTCTATAATGGCAAATTTTGAGTTATAGTGGTGGCAAATACTGAGGACATTTTTGCTTGTTGCAATTTAAAAAAATTAATAAATTAATTATTCATCAGAAAAAACAACGGCGTTTCACCACTCGCTGTCTAGAACGGCAAATTCTTAAATCCATCTCATGTTTCGTAATTTTTCATGTAAAATCAGCCATTTTCATGTTCTTTATTTTTGACAGGATGAGGTACAAATGAATATATTCTTTGCTGGTTAGCCCATTAAAAACTGGTACTAGAAGTGCACGAACAATTTAAAAAAAATTGGTGTGGGAAGGCAGGGGATCAATAGAAGTTGATGATGTAAAAAAAAATGTTTCCCCATCGACACACCTTTCTCTCAATCAAATCTATTTTATTATAGCATGCCACATAGAATCTTTGAATTTGCTTCGCGTTTTTTTTTAAATCTTTAAATTTGTCTGAATCGATTTTCCACAATAATTTCGGAAACTATCAATTACCTAAATTCTAACTCACAAAAATACAAGTTAACCAAAGAAGTTCCAAAAAATAAAAATATTCATTTCAGACCAATCTTTCCTCTGTCCAATAAAGCTTTAAGAATCACAAAAGCTATTACCTGTCGCCTGGTAGGATTTTTTAAAATGCACTCTTCTTTTGAGTAAAATTTTACCCAATAGACCTTAATGGGTTAGCTTCAAAATGAAAAAAAAAAAAATGTTTTATGTATAAGTTAAAAACTTCCCAGTTTCTTCAACTTGAAAAGTCAAAAGCTTTAATCATTTTAAATTTGCTAACGAGTTTTTAGTATAAAATATAAGCAAGATCAAGAAAAATTGTACATGCTTTGTTACACATACCATGAGGAAGTATTCGTATTCAAAATCCTTTTTAAATTTTTGGCTAAAAAATCGGCAAAATCAAGAAAAATTATATGAAATTATAAAGCAGTATTCGCATTCAAAGTATTTCAAGTCTTTCAAGTTACGAATAACAAGAGAAAATTTTAGTTTTCGGAGCATAGCGCGAGCAAATAAGGTATTCCTAAGAAGTCGTCTACTTTTATGTTTTACAATTGTTTTAAAAAATAATAAAATGCAATATTTGTGTTTAATGTTGAGATGGAAAGTTGATACTTCAGTTTATCATTGAGCCAGCAGATGACACTTAATAAATTAAACGGAATCAGCAGTCAGACTATTAAATGCATAATTGATTTTTTTCATAACACGTAAGATTTTTTATCTATGTAGCTCAGTTTTTCTTAAGTTCTGCATTTGTATATGTACATGAATTGAAAATGTCTTAAATGTGCGATAACTTTAAAAATATTTAAAGAAAAAACCTTATGAACTAAAGTATATACAAACATAGTATATGTACACATAATTCTTTTAACGTTCAGCTTTACGTTATTGAAAATAAAAACTTAAAGGTATGTAAATATAAACATCTGCAATAATTTGTAAGAGTCGATTCTTTTTATTGCATTTACAAATAAATATTTCTTACAAAATAAAAGGATTTCCGCTCTCTTTATATTCGAATATTAAATGAAAGTGAATAATAAGCGTAGTAAAACAAATCTGAAGCATTCATAAAGCGGCTGGTTCTCAATTTGTATAGTATATAGCTTTATAGAAAACACAACTTATCTCAGTCTGTTATCAACTAACATAGTGTTGATATTGCATTTTATTTAAATTTTATTTTTAATTCCTTTAGAGCCAAAAACTTAATTCTATAACTAACTTGTTTTTGCAGATTTTTGTTATTTTAATCAGGCGTAATCATAAAAACTTGTTCAAAATGACAAACAGTCTAGAATTTTCAGACAATACAAATTGTGGCAGCTCTGTGCCACGGGACGCGAAGGAAAAGGCAGTTTTTGAGGTTTGAATTTTAAGATTATATAAATTTGTTACTAAAATTACGTTTTTAAGTTTTTTCTTCTTTTAGTTATTCGATAAAGTATTCCAGCAGTACACTGCTGCGGAGACCATTTTATCCTTTAATGGCGGCAAAGATTGCACGTTACTTTTAGATCTACTTAGGAAGTACTATCAACAATCAACAAAATTAAAAAATACCACCATACGTGCCTTATATATAAAATCTGATGACAGTTTCGAAGAAATGGATCAATTCATTCAACAATGTCGTAAAATTTATCAGATCGAATTAATACAACGAAATGGTGAAATAAAAGCTACATTGGAAAACATATACCAGGAAATACCTGAGTTAAAAGCTGTGATTATGGGATCACGACGAACTGATCCGTATTGTAAAAATTATACGACATTTATGGTAAATACCTATGTATGTATAAGTTTTTTTAAAATCTCTCGTACATGGGAACTATGTTGAAATATTTGTTTGCTTATTTTATTTATCATTATTAAATCTTATTTTTATTGTCACTAAATTTATTTAATAATATTAGCCACCACTAATGAAAAAGTTTCCACTGCCATTTGATAAGTAAATAAATAAACTGAGTGTTAGTGAAAAACTATTTGCTAAATTTAAAAAGAAAATACTGAACATTTTTCATTTCACAATGTCCAGTTAAATTTTAACCGGGACTTTTAACGACAATACAAAATCTGTCAGTTAAATTTCGGTTATATTTAAGCGCACATTTCAAAAACGAACCATTACATTTTTACTACCAAATATTGTGTGATAGTGAAACGCATAGCGCACTATGTACAAATATATTACACTATCCCTATGCTGAAATTTATTTATAAATATATTTTTTTAAGAAATTTGTAATCTTTTTTTTTATTATAGAAAACTGACCCTGGATGGCCAGACTTAATGCGCATTCATCCGATATTAGAGTGGTGCTGTAAGGATGTCTGGCAATATCTGCTTGGTAATGAGGTGAAATATTGCACACTTTACGACCAGGGATATACGTCGTTGGGCAATAAAAAAAACACCATGCCAAATCCACATCTAAAATCTGTTGATCCTGACACTGGTGCTGTTACGTATAAGCCTGCATATGAGCTAATTTCCGATGATTCATTGGAGCGAGCGGGTCGATTTTAGTATTGTTATTGTTTTTAGGAAAATTTTAAAATTGAAAATAGATTTTGCATAAAGTTCATTCTATTCGTTTTCTTTTTATTTCTAGTTAAAAAAAAAAACACTTCTGGCTTAATTACAGAAAAACAAGCGCTGTAAGAAAGTTTTCATTTAATTTTCTTATTGACGGTGCTATTGGATTTTTTCATATAATCTATATTCCGATTTCATCAATATTTATATACTTTTATTGATTTTATTTTCAACCACACAAAAAAAACTTGATTAACTTACAAAATTTGAAATTTTCTGTACTAAAACTTATTTTTTATATACAAAATATGACGAAGAATTTTAGAATTCTTAGCACCTTTAAAGAAAATCATATTTCAGAAAAACTTTAATTTAAAAGTCTTAAAACTGCTCTTAAGGATGCGTAAAGTGCTAATGAAACTCTTACCTTTGTTTGGCACTGTAATCAAAGTAATCATTATATGTACCTATAGAATGATTTAATCTATTAATTTTCGATAACACTACACTTTTTGTGAACAAGCTATAGTTGAAAACAAATTGTTTTTCCATTTTCAAGCTGATAAACATAAATAAAAAACATTGAAGTGATATAAAATTTTTATTGATAAGGATTGGGAAAAGTATTTAAAAGTACTTATAAGACATCTATACAAATCATAACTAATAGTTCTACGAAAGCATGACTTCCTTATATCATCCAATGAAGTGAATAATCATCTTTTAACACGGTATCATTGAGGTCGGAATCGTCAGAAATTAGATTTTTAAACAATTTAAGTTTAAACTAGTCTTTTTACACTGCGATCTATTCTGCTAAATTCCCAATTGGTTTACAATTGACCGGAATCAATGCGTTTTTTTAAACGGGTGGCAGCACCATCGATCAGCTGTGTCATGCTGTAGAAACGTCAAAACGCGCAAAACTTACATAACCAAACTTTAGCAGCTGGCTTTATTTTTTCTATTTTTCCCAGAGATTTCACAACAAATTATAAAATCCACTTAATTATAAAAAAAAGTATATTTTGCGTGAAAACAACACAAAAGTAAATGAAGCAAACCGAAGAAAAGTAAAATTACTACAATACGACATTACGGCAAACGAACAGTCAACAAGGTAAGAATCAGGTTCGATGGCTCGCATTTCTCAAGATGCGCTCGCTGTGTTGCGGGGACTGCAACTGGTGGCGGAGGCGGCATTCAAAGAGCATAGCGATTTGTACAAACATCTGTGGGCGAATTCAAGTGTGCGCGAGCTGCTTGACAGCAATCTGCAGCAGAGCGCTGAGTTTCTCAGAAAAGCGGGACAGAATCCGGGGGAAGAATTAAAAAATCTGCAACACCTATTGCGTGAGACTCGCGAGCGAAGTTGTGTAGTGGCCGAGGGACTGCGACAGCTAGCGGGTGCGAAAGTGCCACAAGAATTTAAAGTAATTCATTCATTCATTTTGTAAATATGACGTTGTTGAATATAAATGGAGATTTATTTATTTTTCGTAGATGAGTCAGAATCCATTTCAATCATCAAGTGGTGCTGAAAGTGCAGGTGGTTCATCTGATGCTAGAAAATCTACACCTGCAAGTAGTGCTGATGCTGCTAACTTGGATATATCATCGATTACGCTTAAGGAACTAGAAGAGATTCTCTCCAAGCGAAACAAAAATCGCGACGTCAGCCTCCGCTTGGGCACCACACAAAGCAAACAAGTGGTGCCAATAGAAACGTCGGCAGCAGTGGTAATGGCTGCACCAGAAACCAAATCGGATTCAAATTCATACAATGCAACTAAACACGCACGGAAACCAATAACACCTATGTCTGAGGTTAAAGCGGTGCCGTCACCGCCACTCGAAACACTGCGTGCGGATGCCGTTTATGTGGAAAATGTGTTAAAATTTGTCGCTGGCACTACGACTTCCGGCGGCGCGTCATCCTCTGCTATAGCGCTGCCGAAGCTGAGTAACGTTGCAAAGCAACGCAAGGTTCCTTCTAGTCGCTTGGGTCGTATGGCTTCTTTTGGTGGGCTATTCGCTGGTCTTGGTTTGGGCACAATCAATGAGCTGACTAAGGGAGTATTAGGTTTGGGTGGGTCAAAAAATCTTAAAGAGGCGGTATTAAGTCCGGCAAATGCTGAACGTATTGTGGACACTTTGTGTAAAGTGCGTGGTGCTGCTTTGAAAATCGGTCAAATATTGAGCATACAAGATTCGAACGTTGTGTCGCCGCAATTGGCAAAAGCATTTGAACGCGTGCGTCAGGCGGCGGATTACATGCCCGATTGGCAAGTGCAACGTGTAATAAGTACACAATTGGGACCCGAATGGAGAGATCTATTGCAGTCGTTTGACGATAGGCCATTTGCAGCTGCATCAATAGGTCAGGTAAGTGTCGCCATCAAATTTTTTTTCAGAACAATTGTAATTTTAAATAAAAAATGTCGGAATCTAAATCTTAGGTGCATCGTGCAACGCTGAAAAATGGCATGGAGGTGGCCATAAAAATCCAATATCCTGGAGTTGCTCAAAGTATTGAAAGTGATATTGACAATCTCATTGGTATGTTGAAGGTTTGGGATGTTTTTCCACAAGGTTTTTTCATCGACAATGTAGTAAAAGTAAGTCATAAGAGAATAAATAAAAACGCATCTATTAAAGCAAATTCAAATTAAAAATTAAATTTAGGTTGCAAAACGTGAGCTCAACTGGGAAGTTGATTACACACGAGAAGCTGAGTACACAGAAAAATTTAAAGAAATGATTGCACCCTATCCAATTTATTATGTACCTAAGGTTATTAGAGAATTGACCACTAGCAGCGTACTAACTACAGAATTAGTACCCGGTGTTCCTTTGGACAAATGCTTCGACTTAAGGTAGAACTATTAATGTAGTTTTTAAAATTTAAGTACGATTTTTCATATTTTACAGCGCTGATCATCGTCAGCATATTGCAGAATCTATACTTAAACTTTGCTTGCGCGAACTTTTTGAATTGCAATGTATGCAAACGGATCCAAATTGGTCAAATTTTCTCTATGATGAAAAAACTCGCCGTCTGATGTTAATTGATTTCGGCTCAACACGGTTCTATCAAAAGAACTTCATTAAAAATTATCGCAATGTAAGGGTTTTCGTAGATTATTTTTACAGAATTAATAAATATATTCTGTAGGTCATTATATGTGCCGCCAATAACGATCGCAAAGGCGTTTTGGATATATCTCGTGAAATGGGCTTCTTAACAGGCTATGAAACAAAAGTCATGGAGGAAGCACACATTGATGCTGTTATGATACTGGGTGAAATTTTCTTCTATGATGGCGATTTTGATTTCGGTCACCAGGTGAGTTTCAGTAAGGCTTCATTTAATTTTGAATGTATTTTCAAGTTTCTCTCTTTAAGAATACAACTGAACGCATAGCACATCTTGTGCCAACAATGGTCGCGCATCGTTTATGCCCACCACCTGAAGAGATCTATTCTATACATCGTAAATTATCCGGTATATTTTTGCTTTGTGCACGACTTAATGTTAAGATGAACTGTCGTCCATTCTATGAGGAAATCGTTGTACAAAAATTCAAAGAGTGAGGAACTACATCGGCAGTGTGCTGTAAATGGACTTAAGCGAAACCAACAGACAATAATAAATAACATTTTGTCGCTAAGAAGTTAACACAAAAAAGGTCTAGTGTTCTTACAATTTAGTGTAAATTAAAGCTTAAAGTACTTAAAATGTGTTAAATTTAATACTTTATGCTAAGAATCCTCCAGTTAATGTAATCTATAATTTAACGACTCTACATGGATTGCTTAGATACATTTTGAAATTAGTAACTTATAGTAATGCAAATAAAAACAAAGTTTTTGTAATATTAATACAAATCAAATGTTCTTTAAATTGGTTAATAATTCAAGTTAAATAATATGTTAAAAAAGAAAGGAATTGAAAATCTGAACTTAAGCATAACCCAATGCATTACAATTGTGAATTTGCAAACACTGCGAAATGATCATCTGAAAATAACCGACCGATTTGCTAGTTGACTTTCTGCTCCGATGTCGGATTTGCTGCTCATTTGCAAACAAAATTTTTTGTAAATTTCAGCGCTTTTACAAATGTGCAGTGCTTACTGGGTTGGAAATGTTTCCTCACATCGATCATATGATCGCACTTCACCAACTTCCACAGATTTAGCATTTAACCAATGGTATTTCAATTTACCCTTGACGTTTCGGCCCATTTGTAACCGTTTGAAAGTGACCCACTCTCATTCGATAGAGGGGTGGTAAAAGTTATGCGCAACAATAAAAAAAAAAAAAAATAAATGATCGACGTCAAATGTTTATTGTCTATTTTTGTGAGCAATCATCAAACGCAATATGTACTTATTTTACATTTTTTCATTTTTAGCGGCGAATTCGTTTTGTCTTATCAATTAGGAGTGACCGACAGCATGAGACTTTTCTCATGTGATTAGGGAGCGCACTAGTTGTGAGTGCGTAGTATTTATTTACAAATATTAAATTTGTTTCAATACAATAAAAAAAATTGTTGATTTTTATTTGATAAAAGTCAATTTTGGCTTGAAAAGTTGCCACAGACTTAAGGAATTAAAAAATTTTATCAATAAAGGACACCGCACTAATTATATAGAAATTGTCGAAACTGCATGTATTTAACAGATATTTGAATCCTGATTTAAAGTCTTTTATTGGTATCCACAACAATGTCAAACTGTACAAACTTAGTACATTTGAATGCATATTGACTTCTGATTTCTGCACTTAACTCGGTCTGACCCTACTTGTACCCCTCTCAGCATCAAACTCCTTCATCTAAGATTGGTAGCATGACTTTGTTTGGAAGATAAAACTGCTACAAATTGATGTGTGGGAAATAAAAATTCTAGTACTACCATATTAACAATTCAAAATTTGGACATGTCTACAAACAGATAGTACATGACAGTCTCATTCGACGTTTGTTTTTAGATTAAATAACGACCGACGACGACGACGACAATAGCGATTAAAAACAATTCTATGACATTTTAAATTTACGATACTTAACGCCTTACGCGACGAAACTGAATTGTTGTTATGTATGTACTATACTCAAGCAATCAAATTGAATTCGCCGCAATTTTGTATCTTTTAGGTTTAGTTTTACAATACACTTTAGTTTGGCTATAGAATAAACAATACACAAAAGTAAAGAAATTTAAGAGCAAGTGCTGCTCTTAGTTGCTGCATTGAATTCGCCGCACAGATCTTAACTAAAACAAGCTGCGTTAGCAAGCTGCATGATCACAATTTTACTTACGAACAATCAGTGCGTTACTGCATTTCGTGTCGTTTGGTATTATTGCACGATATTCGCTTTGGGGAAAAAAAGTAAAATTTATTTACAATCATCGCTATATATACTATTTCGCTGAAAAATTAATTCGCCGCGGGGTGTCGTTCACATTTGATAGCAGCGCGGCGTACAAACACAAATGCCGCGATTGTATCTGTGAGTTTGCCGTTGTGTATGTGTTTTGTGCTTATGAATATTTAATTTATTTGTTTATCAATGAAATGCGAAGAATGCAAAGCAGCTGATACCTGAAAAAAAAAAAACAACAACTATATTTGGAGACTCTATAGTGCGGCGAATATAAAGTGCAAACAATATAATTTACTTAATAATTAATACTTGTACCTATATCTATAAAAAAATCCTAAATTAAAGTAAATTTAATGAATACGATTTTGAAGACAAGTCTCATGATAACAACAAACTTTTGGAAGCTAATGCAAATATGTTGCTTTTGTCTCTTGTAACCCAAGGCATAAATGCACTGACAAAGTGACAATTTCATTTTTCTTATACCTATCGATAAAAAAATGTCCCATTTGTCCCATGCTTTTTTTAAGCACTTCTCATGATAAAAATATATCTATAAAATTGGAACGGCTAATTATTTTGTGTGAATTTTACCGAAATCGGACATAGCATTTTAAATAAGAAGTTGCCTGTAAACGTTAGAGGAAAAAAATAACATAAAAAGTTGACTTATTTTGAACGTCCTCAATTTGCCTCTAAGCCATATGCTAGCCCTATTTCAGTGCATATACATTTCTAAATGAATGAAGCGCATATGTAGTGCCCTCAGATGATACAACTTTTCTCATGACTTAGCCAAATCGTATTCAAAGTCGTAATCGTCTGAGGGCAAGTCTTATGAAAAAGTCAAACTACTAGTTTGTTTCTCATATGACCTTGTCGAACGACCGGCAGTATGACAAGTTGTATCGTCTGAGGGCACTATTATGAATACACCCATATATATAAGATATTACTTACTTATTGCGACCTTAAATGGCTTTAGCTCCCATTTGACAATTTTTATTAAATCCTACTTTTTTTATTTGGTTTTCAGTTCTTAGAATAAATATGTTATCAAAAAGAGTCGCTCGGTTCTGGTTTCGAAGATATAGCCATCGCATACAGCTTTTGTAACAATTATAAGTTGTGAACCCCTGCATGGAAATCAAAAATATTGATTTCATAAGAAAGATAATTTAATGGCCTACACTAATGGTGAGAAAACCTTTGAAATTTAAATTGTAGTTTTGGAGATATGATCATTTTTCTGAAATGATGACCAAATTTTTATAAAAAAAGCGATATTTCTTACAAAAAATGTGTTAATAGCCTTTAACTTTTTTAGCATGTTAAGAAAGCTTAGTTTATTCCCTTTAAAATGGTATATTGCTTGTTGTAAATTTTTGCATAGGGGGAGGTGGGGCACATTGATACGATTTCTTTACAAACGAAAAAAAAGCCATATTGACAAAAGTAACTTAAAAAAAAGTATCTGAATGTTTTCAGTGTTTATCTTACTAACTTATTTCAAACAAATTTCAACTTAGATTTATTTGGAAAAAATGTTGTGAAGTGTTTTTTAAAAACAGAATTTCGTATCAAACTGCCCCACACACGGGGTACCCTGATACTTGCTTGTGGTACTTTAATTCATAGTTTAAAACACCCCTATATTAAACAAAATACATTTCCTTAACGTCTTTTGACATAGGTGGATCATGCGTTATTTTTAAATTGTACTTATGGACTGCATTTCTTATTGATACTTTGCATTCCTGTACATCAAAGATTGCAGAAGCCATAGCGCTATCATCGATGGTACCTCAATCAATTTCTCGTTTTTACGTTCGCACCATATTCCTTCCTGTTAAGAAACAAAACGAATAAGTGGCAATCTATTTACCAGACGGGACAAATTCATACATATCAATGTGCCCCAAGTGACTTTTTTGTTTTAAATAATAATTTTACGTTTAAGTGTTAAGTAATAATAAAAATTGCAGCTACCTAAAAATTATCAAGGATATATACTAACCGTATATCGTAATATGAAATTGTCAACACAAAACTTTCCAAATAAATGCATACCCGAATAGAGCGCAACTATTTTACTTATGAGCGTACAAAACAGGTTAATACTTATCATACGCGAAGCGGTACCTGAACGCAGTTGAAATTCAAACATATGATGTGTTCTGTCGACGCCTACTTATGTACGTTTAAATGATATCTGACCGCGTCAGGTTTTGATTTAACGGCCACCGTATCTATGTCCTCGTATATCAATGTACCCCTTCTCCCCCTACTAACCCTTTTTTGCCGGACAATGAAAAAAATTATTCAATATTTAGTTTTTGCGAAAAGCGCGCGAAATCCCAAATTTTGTGCGTATTAAAAGAATGACCGATATATATTTTATTTTTGCCAAAATTGTTGGCTCTACATTGCTAAAAATTATTTTTCGTGCAATTTTGTTACAACGTAGCTTACTTTTAATACCTATGGAAAATTAAAGCCACTTATTTATTGCCATGTGCCTTAATTACAAAAGAAATTATTTTGAAATGGAAAAATCTAAATCAACTTAATATTTACTAAACTGAAGAAAACTGAAATTCTAATTTACGAAAATGCGCAAATTTTTCCTGCTTTGTTTTTGTTTAAGTTTTTAAAAGAACTACAATTAAAGCGCAATATTCATGTACGTACATAGTAGCAGCATTTACATTGTAACGTTAAATTTATTTTGTGTAAAAACCAAATAAATAAATAAATAATAAAATTTAAAAAAGAAAACAAAGTAAATTTGAAAAAGTTTGTTTTTTTAAATGCCTACAGGGTATGGGATATAAATTAAAAAATATATGTAAACCTATATATACATACATTAGGGTGATTCAAATTTGTTTTTTTTTTGTTTTTTTTTTAAGGTGCTGCTGCTTAAAAAGTAAAGTTATGATATGAAGAAAAAGTTCACGAAAATTCAGCTCTGTAACTCAATTTTATAAGGTGGCGACGGAGCCTCTTAGTTTTACATGTAAATTGTATGGAAAAAGTATTTTTTACAAAATGTCACTTTAAAATGACTATAACTTTGCAAGGAAACATCACAGATCACCACTTGAAAGCTCATTTTAAAGGGCAAGGATGGTACTAAATGATGCTTTATATACATTAGGGTGATTCAGATTTTTTTTTTTTTTGTTTTTTTTAAGGTGCTGTTGCTTAAAAAGTAAGTTTATGATATGAAGAAAAAGCTCACGAAAATTCAGCTCTGTAACTCAATTTTATAAGGTGGCGCCGGAGCCTGTTAGTTTTACATGTAAATTGTATGGAAAAATTATTTTTTACAAAAAAGGTATCTAAATCAATAGGTGATTAGTGTTGTTGAGCTGAAAAGGGTCGTTTTTCAAGGCAATTTTTTACGCTGAATCCGAATCTGGCCTCAGAATTGACCCATCATGTCGGAATCCTGAAATATTTGAGGCTAAGTACCTAAAACATGATGTTTTTTGTCTACTTTCGAGGCCATGTATAGGATTCAAAGAAAGTCGATAAGCTTATTTTTAACAAAAGCATCATTTAGTACCATCCTTGCCCTTTAAAATGAGATTTCAAGTGATGATCTGTGATGCTTCCTTGCAAAGTTGCAGCCATTTCAAGGTGACATGAATTTGAAACCCGTTGGTTAATATTGTTGGGTTGCAACCCTTTGTAGGGGATCCAATTCATGTCACTTTAAAATGGCTATAACTTTGCAAGGAAACATCACAGATCACCACTTGAAAGCTCATTTTAAAGGGCAAAGATGGTACTAAATGATGCTTTTGTTAAAAATAAGCTGATCAACTTTCTTTGAATCCTATAAATGGCCTCGAAAGTAGACAAAAAACATCATGTTTTAGGTACTTAGCCTCAAATATTTCAGGATTCCGACATGATGGGTCAATTCTGAGGCCAGATTCGGATTCAGCGTAAAAAATTGCCTTGAAAACCGACCCTTTTGAGCTCAACAACACTAATCACCTATTGATTTAGATACCTTTTTTGTAAAAAATAATTTTTCCATACAATTTATATGTAAAACTAATAGGCTCCGCCGCCACCTTATAAAATTGAGTTACAGAGCTGAATTTTCGTGAGCTTTTTCTTCATATCATAAACTTACTTTTTAAGCAACAGCACCTTAAAAAAAACAAAAAAAAAAAAATCTGAATCACCCTAATATACATACATACATATATAACTTGGATATAACTCTTAGGCTTCCTCAACCCTCTAAAATCGGTTAACGAAATGTATGCGCACGTAATACTTAAACGGGCCCTTATCAATGTTGAAAAAATTAAAATAATTTTAAAATGAGCTTGACTAAATTTCAAAAGAAAGCACACGATAATAACTCACACTTTCTGGAAGACCATGTATATATTTGCTATCATGTTTTAATTAAAACACAAAGTTGTGTATATATTTTTTTTTTGTTGAAATTTAAATATATTTACAAAATTTTAATTGAACTCTGCGTTGATACTCGCTGGCACAACCCATTTAACCCCAAACAAATAGCCGGCCTCCATGCGTGATATTTTTTTTCGCCTGTGTACGGTTTTCGAGAGATGTGTGAAGTGCGATTTTGCAGCGTTCAGCGTTGAAATTATGTTGGAATTTTATGCTACTTTTTAATTTTGTAAATCAACAAGAAAACACAACAAAATATACTATACTATACATTTGTTGACTATTTTATCGCTTAATTGCCGTTGTTGTTGGTGTGGCTGTTATTTGTTGCGGATTTCATTCATTTAAGAAATGGAATAAACGCCACAAAACATTTATATTGTGGGCGTTAGAAAAGCAGGTGAGCGAATTTAAAATAATATTTAATGTATTTTTATATATTCTACTTAACATAAAACAGCTGTATCGCTTTAAAAAATTTATAGGAATTGTTTAGTAACATAATTATTGGAAAAAAACTATATGTGGCAGGAAAATTTAGAAATAGTTACAAAAGCTATTTATGTGAAACATCTGCGGATATTTTAGCAAAATTGATTTTATATTTAGTATTTTGCTTCAATATTTTGAAAAAAAAAAATTTCAAAAACTTTTTGAAAGCATCAACGTTTTTTTTTTTTCTATATCGTACCTACTTATATGAAATTCTATCCCGGACTAATACCTCGAATAAATAGTTGCCTACTTAAATATTTTTAAAACGATAAGAATTAATTATTGCCTCATAGTAATTTTAATAACAAATTAAATAAAAAAAAAAAAGAAGTTAAGGTGTTATCTTCGGCCAGGCCGAAACTCACATACCCTACACTTAGGGCTACCAGATGGCATACTTTAGCAGCAAATGTGCTACTTTTGCAAGGCTTTGCTACTGTGCTACTTTTCACTTGAAATGCACTACTTTTGGATGGTTTTGCTACTTTCGATGTTTGCATTGTAAAATAAAAGTTATTTCAAATATTCTTTTAATTTTGCTGGAGTTTTTCGTAAGAAACGAGGACCTTTTTTTTTTTGTTCATCAAAGATATTTTTATGGGACTAAAAAATTTTTGGTTTTCACTCCAAAATTAGAATTTTTTGACAAACACTACTTTTGTAGGCAGGTCATCTGGTAGCCCTACCTACACTGCACTGAAAGTACTTTTTAAATAAATGTAAAAAATGACGTTAAAGAGGTTGAATAAGTCGAAAAAAATGTGACATGTTAGAAAGGTTGACAGAGGTTGAAAAATGTTGAAAAAGTCGAAAGTATATATATGTATGCAAAATGTTGAAAAAAGTTGAGAGAGGTTGAAAAACTTTAAAAAAGTTGAAAGGGGTTGAAAAAGTCGAAAGAATATGGAAAATTTTTAAAAAAAATTTAATAGAAATGAAAAATTTGAAATATGCTACGCCCACTTGTCCAATTCCGCCCGATTTTGGTTCAATAAACTATATTCGTGATCGACATCCTCATATTAAATATATGTGCCGAAGTTAAATTTAAAATTTAGGGCGGTGACACACCCACTGGTACAATCCAGCCCGGTTTTGATCCAGAAATAGCTTTCCATAAGCAAACCTCTTGCACCAAATTTTAGTATGATTGCTCACATATTTCGATAAATATGCCACTTACCGTATTTTATTTGTATGGGAGGTGGCAGGCCTACTGGTTCTATTTCAGTCACTTTTGATTCAAATATACTCTATAGCAACTGAACCACTTGCATTAAATTTCATAGCAATTGCTGCAATAGTTTACTTAAAACAACGCTTACAAATTTATGTTAATATGGGAGGTGCCACGTCCACTGACTCTATCCCGTAAAAATTTAAAAATTTGAAAAGCTTATAGTAACTAACATCTATACACAAAGTTTTATGAAAATTACTTTCATAGCACACTATTTATAACAATAAACGTATTTTGTTTATATGGTAGGTGCCACGGCCATAGGTACTATTGGACCAAATTTTTGTAATAAGAGACCTTACAGCAAGTATATCTACCTCATAAAATTTCGTAAAGATTACGTTGTTAATTCTCTTGATATAACGTTTATAAATATTGTGGGCGGTGCTACGCCCTTTTTCAATAGCATGATGCCTGCAAGAAGATGAGACCTGTGTGTGAAAGTTTCATTCAATTAGCTTTCTTGGTTTTCCCGTAAACCTGATTTAAACAGACGGACAGACAAACAGACGGACATCACTAAATCGACTCAGCTGATCAAGAATATACATATGTACTTTTCCATACCTGCCACGCCTCCTTCAATGTGTTACAAACGGAGTGACAAAGTGAATATACCCTCGGTGTAGGGTATACTAAAATTTATACTATGCATATTGAGAATAGTTCAGCTATATCCAAAACATTTTTGTATAAACTTCCGATGCAAAAGCTAAATCTCTTGCTATCAATAGCCATGGAATTCCTCTGTTTATGTTGCCATTATAACGAAATTTATGTTCGTAATAGATGTACAACCAACAGCAACTGAAAATGTCTTCATTTGGCTGTCAAAAGTCAAATAAAATAATTAACATTGATGACGTCGTGACGAAATATACGCGTTTCTAGACAGAGACAAATAAAATCGTACCATGCCGTGTCAAATAACTTTTTGAGCAAATAAAAAACTCGAGTTGTATATACATATAAGAAGCGTTGTGTTGTTAATAAGAACAGAGCTCGTTTTGGATTGTGCGTGGAGGTCACATGTTTGTCATTCATCGTACAAGATGACCCAAAGATAGTTGATGAAAAACTTGACTAATTCACTTATTAAAATGTGTGAAACGATTGCATCTTCTGAACCTTACAATTTGTTGAGGAAAGGCCTGTTAAAAATTTAATTAAAAATTAAAAATTGCTTTAACTTAAAACCAAAATCAAAATTAAAAAAAAAAAATGAACACGAAACAAAAATTGACGGAAATTAAAAGCAAAAGATTGTCGACTTCGTAGAGCCAATAATTCACAGTATTCATTATAGAAACCAACGATGACAAACACGCATTAAAAAAATATGAAATCGTCGCAAAATTGCATTAATAATAAAAGAATAAGTATTATATTGCCAGGAAAATATGTTCTATTCAAATATGATAATTTTGAAAAGAGATTTTTTCGATGAAACAGTGTATCGTTGAATTTAAAGTGCTCCTCTTACCCAGACTTAAATGCTGACTTAAGCCTAAGCCAAAATAGAAATGACGAGACGATAGCAATTGAATGAATCTTTGCACTCGCAATGTCTGTTTTGACATTTGACCCAAAATGTTACGTTAGCTATGTAGTTAGTTTAGTGTCGGCCAAACAGCTGTTATCACAGTAGTGACGTCTCGTCTAAGTGTTTCGTTCACTTTCGATCAGTGACGTACGTGCATTTTGGTTATTTGGTTAATCCTTAACCAAAATACACGTGACGAGACGATATCAACTGAGCGTCTGTTTTGACACTTAACCTAAAATAATACGTTAGCCAACGAACCGAAGTAGTTGTTATGACGATTAGTGACGGTTCAAAGTTCGGTTTTTACAGAAAAGTACGCCTCATCAAAAGCTTTCGTTCACTTTCGATCAGTTACGTACGTCTAATTTGGTTAGCAACATTGGTTTACATATGCTCGAATTTACTCGTTGCGTCTCGTCACATCAATTTTGGTTTAGACTTTGCTCACCTTCAAATGATAGCAATGTTCTAAAAAACAATTATAGGGTTCTAGGGAACCAAGAAGTTTTTGGATTTATTTTTGTGAAACACAAAGTATGCCCATATTTTCTCTGTCCTTAAATTTCAAGTACCTTTTTATATTTGGAACTTTATTTTCATTGTGTAAATAAGTCTCGTTTTGTTATAAATAAGGCAATTCGTTTTGATAGTTCTCAACGCAGTTATGGAGTGGCTTTTTAAAAGTACCAATTCGTAGTGAGTGCATTACAAAAGGGCAAAAGATAACATTGAAGATATTGGAGCTTCTGAAATCGTATAAAAAATTCAAAGTATTCTCTTGAATTTGATGTGTTTGAATGAGAAAATGATAAAAATAGTTAAATAAATAACTAATCGTAAAAAAAACAACCGCTTCAATAAAAGAATGGAACTAGAATTTTTGCGAAATCTAATCCAGTGGATAATTGTAAAACAAATCAAACGATTTGTCATATCATTGTCAATTTCGGCCTTTTTTTTTAAGTGAAAAAGCAAAAGTACGAAACATAACGAACAACAAATTCTGAATTAGCATCTCGTTTGTGCAGCCTGAGTAAACAAAAACAAAAACGAAATTGTGGACAAACATCTCTGATATTTGGCTACGAACAACTGCTCAGTTGCCAGATTGTTACAAAAAAAAAACATTTAAGAACTCGAAAGTTGGAAGTTCTTCTTTGATTATGTGAACTAGAAATTTTCTGAAAATAAAAAAAAATAATATTTTATTTGTTTACACAACATTTGCAATAGTATTTTTTTTTATTTACTTTGCAATTTAAAAATTGATTTCAATTGAATTTAATAACCAGCTGATATATAAATATTTACAATTTATATAATTTACTTTCAAGTTGTTCCTTATACTGTTTACTCATATTTTACAAACGCAATACTTTATATAAAAAAAGTTAATATCAGTGATGAAAAATTAAATTTTTGAGAATGTACAGAATTTACTTTCAGATCCAAAAATTCAAAACAAATGTTAATCTAAGTAAATTAATTCAATTATTTATGTATATGACATTGTTATAAAGAAGTTTCACAAGAAAGAAGTACATATTTTGAAAATCGGTACTTTTCTTGATTTTCGAAATGCGAATGTACTGAAAAAAGTACAATTGCACTGAAAATGCCGTACGATACGTATGCAATTAATGCTGTATACTTAAAACTGTATCATTCCTTAAGCGAACCTAAACTAGTTAGACAAAATTGTGTTGTAGTGCAAAATTTAACAGGAGGTTCATGTGGAAGAAGTGCATAAAAGAGAGTGTACTTAAGTGAAAATAACAGAAAGAATAATTTCAATTTCAATATGACACACCGAAAAACCAACAGATATCACATTTTTTTTTTTTTTTTTTTTTTGTAAACTACATCCACAAATATAAAGTACGGTACAAATGAGTGATATAAATGTGTCATCTTTTTATAACAGCAATGCATAAACCAGAGCTTAAACAGAAATATAAAACTGATAACATTCATTTATAAAAGCTGCGTAAATAATAAATACTATATAAACATTTTATAGAAACAAAATATCATAGAATAAGTTCTTGGCTTTGATTACACTTGAATGTTTTTAATTTAATTCAACTTTTATATTTTTCTACATTTCAACTTAAGTATTTACATAAATTTATAGAAAAACTTGGAGTTTTATCTATAATACTTGAACAACGAAACATTGAATATCTTTGCATTTCTTATCATTACGAGTAAAAAAACACACAATGGCGCACTCAGGCATAGTAGTAGTACACTGAGCTTTATCACCCTATAAGTGAATTTTAAATCTGTTTATTAAAATTTACATTTGTTTTTGTCTCACAGCTGTAATGCATTGGTTTAAAAACAGATATTTACAGCTAATTGGTAAATTATAGTTAACAGTTTGCATAAAAAAAATATTAAAAGAAAAACTAAAATATATATATTGTTCGACTGATTATTATTAATTATAATTGGACATTATATTATCGAACTTCACAGTCAAACACCGATATTCATTGAAACTTACATAACTCTTTCGATGGTTTTTCTTAAACAAACGTGACAAAGACAACAGATGGAACAATTTAACCTGGTAATTGGTGACATATGTTTCGGCTATTATCACATATATACTTATTCATATCGATCATTCTTTAAGAAGTTATGTGTGTCCCATAATACGTCACTGTAGTCACTAGAGGGCTCTGAAGGTGATAGTTCACTATATAAATGTCACTTTTCCTAAGGTTTATATGAATTTCATTGAAAAATATTATCATAAGATGATATTTTTAGATCCCATATATATCATCATGGGACCAGCTTTAGTAAATTTTGTACTTTAATTTGAACTTCAATCATTCCATACATTACAGTTGTCATTATGCTATTAGTTTTAGGAGTTTTAAGAATTGATGATTAAATTTTTGCCTTAATTCACAATCAATTTAAGCATTAATTTTTTAATTTCACATTAAATATACAACTTTTAAGGTGTTAAGTTGTTTTTATCATCTCTAAGTCACATTTTTTCAACGTTTGTCGCGCGTGATTTGCCTCATAGCCAGCTTTAATACCCATAGCTTTGTTTTGGTTGTCGATTTTTATTGCCCTATTAAAATGGTTTTAAGTTTGCAAACTTGCACTCTTGAAGTATGTAAAATAAATACATACCTAAATACGAGCCAATTAAAATTCTCTTTATTTTTACGCTATAAAAACATACAATATAGTAGTATAACCCCGTACTTGGGCGATTACTTAACTTGAAGCGTTGTTCAGAATATAATGCAAGTGCACGTACTAAAAGAAAATGAAAATTGAACAGACGCAATAAAAGAATTAGCGAAAAACAATAACTGATAGCATTGTCATAGATGAGTTACTTAAGTGTTGGCGTATTTAATATATAATGGGTTAAGGGCTTAAATGCCATTGAAAGCTTAAGCTTATTTTAAAATCTTTTTTAGAAAAGCACAAAATACTGTCGCACCGATGCCTCACTTAAACATTTTTGTTTGTTTAATGTCTATTAAACTTTTTGATTGCGATGAAAATTGTACTGTATTGTATTGTGCTGCAGAAAGAAATCTTATGCTATTCATAATAATATATTTTATATGTGAAAAAGTCGAATGCATGTGTAGGATTTATAGTTGGCCAACTGTTGAAAGCGTACTAAAAAGTTTCGTAGCTTTGCAATTGAGCTTCTATTAAATAGTTGGAACCAAAATTTACAGCCGAACCACGATTCGATTAATTTGAGTTTTTTTATGATTAATATAAATATGATGCCCACAAGACTTACAATTGTTGCGATAAATTTAGATAAACAAAATAAAAATGATTTTGTTTGCATTCATTTCCATGGAAAAATATGTTTCTATTGAAAAGTTGGGCAAGTTATTATTTTTTTTTCTGCATAAAAGTTGGCCAACTATTGTATGGTTTTGTATGCATACGTTAACCCTTAAGCTTTCTGCCAGCTCTATGTACATATAATCAAGTAGTTAGCAAATTTTAATAAAGGCGCAAGTGTGTAAACTTGCAATTAAATAATTGGCCAACTTTAAATTGAAAACCCATTTAATATTGGCGTCAGTTAAATTGTCCAATACTTACTGTTTCTCACCTTTTTCATCGCAATAACTGCGCAAATTATTTATTTTGTGAGCATAGAATTTATTTTAATCATGAAAAACACCAAATCAATTCAATGGGCGATTAAACTTTCCAATTCTCGTCCAATAGTTGGTTTAATTTGTCCCGATTAAATAGATTTGTGTTCCTAAGTGCCAGTGCATACATGATAACCATTCATTATTATTAATTGTATTAATACGCGTTATTGTGGACAGACCACAATACATTGCATTTATGGACGAGCTCTTAAACTCTGCGAGATGTGCTGTAGTAGAGAGTAAAAGGTATTTTCTCATCAATATCTTTCATAATGTACGTAAGAGATATTTTTCAGGTGTGGGTTTTTATTGATTAAATTCTCATTTTTGGTCTAAATTCCTTCACTTGGCACTTTGTGTTTTATTTTGTTAAGAAAAATTTAATTCATAGTTCCGACGAAACAGGTGGCAACCTTATCAAATGTCACTCGCTAGTTTCAATTCAACTTGTGCGCGTAATTAATTTGTCATAAAAAACATTTATTAATAAAAAAATATTTGTTACGATATAAATTAAAAAATAGTGCAGTTTGTGTTTTCACGTGTATTAGTTACAAATTAAGTAAAATATTTTGAAACTTTTCACGAAAGTGCGATTTCTGATATGATGCGGCGCCGTCGGCAGAGCCGCCAGTGCAGTTGTCTTATTATTGGTTTTTTTTTATTATTGAGCAATTTCACCCAATAAATTTATTACCAACGAAATAATATTAACAATATTAAACAAAAAAGTAAAACAGTTTGTGTTCCGACGTCCTTTAGTTGCAATTTTAGTAAAAATCTGATTTGAAGCGGCGCCATCAGCAGAGCCGCTGTTGCAGTGCATTGTTGTTTTTTATTTTGTGAAACAATTTGTTTTTTTTTTTTTTCATTTCTATTGAAAGCAACGTGCGTTTGGAATTAAAATTTCTCGTTTTCCTAAATGTTGGAAGTTTTGGCTTTGAAGTCGCAATCGGTAAGTTTGTTATTTTGTAACATTTAATTTAAGGAAACACCTTGTATTTTTTGAATTTATTTCTAAAATGAAACTGCTGTTAGGGTTGCCAAGTTAAAAATAAGAAATTCCCGGCCTTCTCATAATAAAATAATTTTTCCTTAAAATTGTAAAAAGAAGAATTTTTTGTGGGGAAAATGAAAATGTTTTTGGGAAAATGAGCTTTTTATATTTTTGTGGCTTAAGTATACCTTAAAAACAATTCTTCTTTTTTCCTTAGACTAATGATTTTAAAAAAAGAATATGTTATCAAAAATAGTTGCTCGGATCCAGTTTCGTAGATATAGCCATCAGAAAATGCGGATATAGCTTTTATAAAATACTATATATGTTGAGAACACCTGAACAGATTTTCAAAATATGGGTAACATATGAAGGGTAAATTGACAAGGTATAAAATCGACTCATTAATATTTGAAATTCGTTCTATAACTTTCGAGATAAAACGATTTTTTAAAATTTTGACCATTTTTTTTTTTCACAAACCCCTTATTTTTTCCAGAAAATGTATTATCAACGTATAATTTTCTTAAAATTCTAAAAAAGCTTAATTTTTTTACTTTAAAATTATGTATCATTTGTATCAAAGGTTTTTATATTAAGCCATTGTTTTTATCGGGAAGCAAAATTTTTTTTGAAAACTATGTATGTATGTACTTATGGACTACAACAACAATGACTAAAAAAATAACTACAAAGTACAGCAACAAAACAACAACACATCACTGTAGTGATGTTTTGCCCCCGGTTTTGGCGTGGTCATATCCAAAAGTTGGGAATACATACATATATGCACTAATTTTAACAAATTTAGCATTATTTATGAAATAATTTGCACTGTGAAAAATTTAGGAATAAATATTAATACATGCCAGTTTTCGCCAATGTACTGAGTTCAAGGTCGAAATGAACTTTTTGGATGTTGAGCGTTTTTTTTCTCAATTTTTGCTGAAAATTTTCAAATCGTTGCCGCTTAGCTAAATAAAAAAGCGTCAAATTGAAAAACAATTAATTGCTGAATAATACTGAACAGATTTTTTTTTTTTCAATCAGACACAATTGAGGAATTGCCGAACAATTTTCATCAAAGAGTTACGTTTATTTCAAAATGCAGTTACAAAGTTTTTAATTTTAGCCAACTCCGATCTACGCGTAATTATATCCTAAAAATATATAAATGATGATGAGTTTTATCAATTTACTCGCACAATAATTTGGCGTCAGAATTAAAAGCTCGTGCGATATGATAAGTTTGTGCATGACTTGTTCAAAATTTTGCTTTATTTATGTAAGCAATCAATTTATTTTGTTTTAGTAAACCATTGACCCTTTTCCACTCGCTGCCATTTCAAATTCATTCAATTACAACCTCATACATTACATTTAGATATTGTACTTGTGACTCAAAAGGGCAAGCACGTAAATTTCTCGTGCATCAACACAGTCCGTGACCCACTCAAATCGCATTTGTTTGAATGCCAGTGCGATTGTATGATGTGATTTAATTTGATTAGATTGTTAATAATTTTGCTGCATCTTTATGCATCAAACTGAATGCATACGTTTTTGTGAAACTTGAATGGAGTATGTTATACTGCACCTTCAAAGTAAAATTGCGTTGTGTTTAATGGCAATGCTGCCACATTTGGTATGTCTCTTCGTTTGATGCATTAAAAGACTTTTCAGTTGTACATTTTGGGTATGAAAGTGCAATCTGTGTTTCGGTATGCTATATCCGGTCATTTATTATAATTCAATGCAATCGTTTGCAGTTATCATCATAACAAATAACATGATGATTGCTATGTTGACGCTGATTTGTAGTTTGTTTAAACCTGGCGTTAATGTTAATTAAAAATAATCATTGATTGATATTTAGTTATATTAGATTTATTTTAAATTTAACTTTGTTTCTTATTTAACTCAAGGATCCATAATAACTCAGTATAAATATTTAAAAATTGAACAATTTAGTTTGTTATGGATGCGTTTTTGGAGCAGATTGTAATTTAATATAATACTTTTTTACTGAGCTTCCTGTTCAGTACTGTATGTGCAAAAAAACTAAAAAAAAAAATTATAAGCGCAAAATGCATTAACCCTTTCGCGCCGGAGTTTTATTTCCGCTTCAGACCACATTTTGAAATTTTTTTTTTCAAAATAAGTAAAGATTAGTTTAAAAACATGGACTGCATTCTTAAAAAGTCCTGGAAAAATTTCGTTATCCTGGGACATATTGTCCCAATAAGGTTTTACGCTGGGGCAATATGTCCCAATAAGCTGCATAAAATATAAAATTTAAATAGTCCTTTGGTTTTATATTTGAATTTATTTGAAAAAAAAAAAACATTGCAAGTTATCTGTACATTCGGACAAAATGTCTGCCACCTCCTCTTCTGAGTACTATTTCCTTGACATCTGCAAGAACCAATATTGGGATCGATAACTCCCACGTAAAACATAAACTTGGACAATATATCCCAAGATTACAAAAATTACTGCTGATATTTTATGATTGTAAAAAACAAAAGAAACGTAAAAAATGAAAAAGTCTAGCGTTTTTGCTTTTCCAAAGCACAATCGCGATCGCAGAACATATGTTTTTGACACTTTTTGGCTTACCAGATCGACAAAATTTCTCAACACATGTCAGCAAATCCAACCAATGGTACACACGTGTCAAAAATAATACATATATGAGTACAATTTTGTATAAAGAAAACACAAAACTTGAATTGGGACGCTTTAAATAGGAATTTCGACTGACAATAAGTGTAGGACATAGCATTGAAAGTATCTGGGACGTATTGTCTCAGTAGGTGCGAAAGGATTAAGCAGAAAAAATGGGCAACTATGTAGCTGCTTAACTATACTTGTCATCTATACCTACTATCATCAGTAAGCTTCGTTAACCGATGTTTAAGAATTTCCACCCATACTATGTTTTACTTTTTTGCATTGACCAGTTAAGAATCAAAGCAAAATATATACACTGTGCGCCAAAATATTAAATTTTTTTCTTTGTGGGGATTTTTTTTTACACTACAATACTGAACAGGAAGCTCAGTTTGTTATAATTTTAAGTAAGAAATATTGACTGTTGATAACTATTATTTTTCAGATAATATTCTTCATGTAAAAGTAAAAGCTGGCCCGGCTCACCATCTGAGATTATTGTTAAATATTATCCATAGTTATCTTGGTTATCCGATTTCTTATCCTTAGATTCCTTCGCCATATTTTTTGCAAAATTTCAAAATTAGCGAACACAAGTGTGGCGATTTGTACAAAACTTAACGAATTTTGTGATTATTGGAAACAAATCGGTCAAAATGTTGAATTTCAGCTTTCGGCGGCTTGGAGTTAACATATTTCCACTTATGAATTTCTTATTTAAATTGCCCATTTCAATAAATTTTCACCGATACAAAATACCTTGCGAACGGGCTACTGAAATCAATGCAATGTTACTTTTTAATTGCTGATCCAAATTGTGCTCGATCTGGGTCCATTAAACAAAAATTATATACAATTCTAAAATGGTTAAAAATAATCGATTATAGGCTTCAGCAATATAGTTGGTCTTGCTGAGGTTCATGATCGGTACTATATAATTAAGGAACTAATTAAGGAATTAAGAGCTTTATTTTATTGAAATTTTACGTAAGTTATTAATAAACTTTCGCATTCTCGAAGTATTATCGGTGCCTTACGGATCATTGAATAAAATATCTTCTTACTTGTTTTGCCACTGATAACCAACCCCTGACTTTCACAGTAATAGTCAAATAAGCTAGAATACCGGATATTGATATATTTAATTGATGAAAAAGCTTAACCCTCCTATATATTAGAGTTCATTATAGTCAAATATATTCTTAAATTCTTAAAAAAAAAAAAACTGAAAAACTTATTGATGATTTAAAATGCTTTGAATAGTTTTTAATCATTAAACATTGTTAATCAAAAATTTTAAGTAAATTTGTTGAATTAACCATCAACTTTAATCACAACAGCTATGCAAATCATGGCTGGCGCCATGCGTGACATTCGTACATCAACACCATAATCTGCAGTTGCAACAACAACAAACAAATTGCTGCAACATTGTAATTTAAATTCATTATTGTTATGCTCTACCTGTTGTACCTGTTTAAAAGTCTGAGATTTTCAATAAACTGATAGTAGTGGAAAAGTAACGAATATTCCTAAAGCAGTTACTTAAAATTTAAAAAACAAATATAATTATTTTCAATCGTAACAAAGCGCTTCCGAAATAGTTTTTGGTAAAATTGAGAAAAAATATGCTCGACATCCAGAAGGTTTATACAGCAAAAGCTCTAAGCGTCATTAATGCTTCAAAGCTGGTAAAAAAATAAATTTTAAAACTTCATAGAAAGTATTACATGTCGCATGTTTCGAGCGAGACAACAAAAAAATATGTTCAGTAAAATGACAAAATTTTAGAAAATCGTTATAGTAAAGGCGCGGACAAAGTTTAAGTCCGATTTCGTTGAACTTTTTTAAAAAAGCCGGCTTGCTAAAACGTAGAAAAAACCTGCCTTAGGTGTCAAGATATAGCGTTTTAGGTATATAAGTTGTATGGGAGGTGCCACCCCCTGTTTTCAAACCACGCCCACACTTTTCGTGTGTATGAAAATGCGGGCAAAATACCCGAAGTGTTTTTTTTTTGCAGTCACATAGGCCTATATTATAGAATCAGTAATGCTCACAACCCCAACCACAACTGTAAATGCTTTTTACAAAAGAATGGCCGTTTTGTAGGCAGCTTGCCTACATCTCTATATACAATGTGTAGCAACGGAAAGGCAGCTTGCCTTAAAACATCGCTTAGTAAGTGCCTGTATAGTTTACCTAGTTGAATACATCTCCACATACAAAGTATGCAGCCAACAGGCAAGACCCCTTACATCTCCATACAGCAAACAGACAGAATGTCTACAAATCCATGTACAATGCAGGCCGCCAACAAACAGACTGCGTACAACTCTATATAAAAAGCAGGCAGTCAGCAAGCGAACTGCCTACAGCTCCATATACAAAGCCAGCAGCCAGCAAGCGGACTGCCTACAGTTCCATACACAAAGCCGGCAGTCAGCAAGCGAACTGCCTACAGCTCCATATACAAAGCCGGCAGCCAGCAAGCGGACTGCCTACAGCTCTATACACAAAACGATAAACTTTGTTGAGTGTAAAATCCACAAAAATCCTCTTTCTTTGCTTTTCCAAACGTTTACCAAACTATAACGTTATCATCGTTGGGTAATCGGTTCTGATGCAAAAAAATATACGAACATAATGACAAATAATAAGATTAGATGCGCCAGCATTATAGCCGGATTCTTCGCTTTTTACCGGATCTGCTGCTGCTCAATTTGTTTGACAATTCATGCAACCAGCAATTTATGTACGAATAGATGATTACTTTAAGTGTTGTTATTGTTTGTTGTTTGCAATTTAATTTGAATCACAATATCATCGGTAACAACGACTACAGCAATAGCAAATACATACGCACACACAATGCATGAACTTGATTCGCAGTTCCTGTTTTTTGTTTTGGTATTTTTGTCTCCTATAAAAGATTAATGACCAGTAATGACAGCGGAGCCTATGCTATTACCATAGTTTTTTTATGTTTTCTTTTTTTTTTAGAATGCACAATTTTAGAAATAAAGAAACTTATGCTATAAGAGAATTAAAAATGTCTTGCAAACTGCTTGTACTGAAAAAATATTGAACTCCTTTCTGTATTTCTTACAACACAATTAACTCTTTAGTAAATTTAGAATGCAAAACTTTTGCTATAATCGACAACCTCTGACATTTCTCTAAAGAGAACGTCATTAAGTTTTTAAAATTTCATTTCTTGAAGCCTCCAGATATCAAAAGTCTGATGACCACCACATACCAAAAGTCTGATGGCAGCTTAATTGCTTAGTATTCAACTAATGCAAAGGGAGCTATGTAACCAGAGTGGGGTTAGAGCATTGAATTTTTAATGTGCCGTAGCTTCCACTACCACAAAACCTTTAAGTTTCAGTGGAATTAAAAAATTCACTACCACTAAGCATTTCAATTTACACAAAAAAAAATTATTTTAAACAAAATATATTTTTCATATGATTTTTTTTTTTTTGTGTTAGATAACCTTAAGGCAAATCCCCACTTCCATTAGAAATTTCCAATAAATTTTTTTTTAAATTTTTTGATTTTGAAATTTTTTGAAAATATTTAGTGGTAATTGGATATAATTTTCACTTCCAGTAAAATATTTATAGATATCGCATCTGGACTCCATAAGTGTGAAATTTGTTGTGCACTAGTGCCCACTCTGGAGATAACAAAACGTAAGAAAATAAATTCAATATGAGTACACAGTTGGGAGAGGCATGTCGTGTTTTGTATGGTGCATATACGAATGTAAAAAAAAATCAAAGAAATTCCTAAGAAATGCCATAGTCTCAGCTTCAGATTCAGTTGTTGCGTCGATATCAGCAACAATAGCAACAGCGGTTTGGTCAACGAACGATCTTGACCTCGCTCATAGCCATTGAAGATCAAAGAATTCGTGATGTTGGGAGAGCAGAAGCAATACCTTGGATATTGTAAAGTGTAGGAAAATCTAACGATGATTGAAGCAAAAAGAAGTAATGCTGTGGAAAAAACATGGTCCTTGAAATGAAAATAATACACAATCGTTATAAATTGATTTTTAATCGTTATAAATTGAGATTTATTTTCATCATTTTGGTTTTTATTTATTTTTTCGATCAAAATTATCCGTCATTCTTGATTTCTAATCTTTTAGTTGTCATTTGATTTCTGTCAAAAGTAACCGCCATTTTTATTTTTTTTTCAATCAAGAATATTTAAAAAATAAGCAACAAAAAATACGCTCTGCTTTTTGTCGAAATGGTGCCCGGGCGCGCCCTTCTTGTTGTTCATTTGGAAGAACTAATACATCTAATATGAAACATTAAGTTAAGAATCGGTTATAAGTTGTTAATATTATGCCCTTCTCTAAATTTCGCAATTATGAAACTTGTGTGACATCTCTAAAATTAAGTGCATGAAACCGCCTTCATTTTAGTTGATGTAATTTTCTAGTAAAACACTCATAAACGAGAAAGAGTTTCCTTACGAATATATTAAAATTCTGTACATTAACCCTTAGCAACATGAGGTCTACAACGACCTTCCGAAAATTTTCAAATCATTTCTCGATCTAATAAATACTTAAGTTTAACCTCATGTGGCACAAACAATTTTTAAAATACATATATCCCTAATAATCATTGAATTTCACAATTATGAAGTCTGGAATTCAAATTTCGCTTTTTATAAGTTTTTTTTTCAACATGGGGTCGTGAAGACCCCAATGTGTCGGATTGTTATTAAATTGAAGTGGTGTCGCTAAGGGTTAAGTACATACATGTACATAAGATAAGATTTACGCCAATTATCCCCAAACTTTTATGAAAATTTGACCATTACAATTTTCAATTTTTAAACAAATGACCATTTGAATTCATTAAATAAACTTCCTCAAAATCGCAAATTTTCTTTTTTAAAATTGTACTTCAATAAAAAATAACCACTAGCAAAATATTAACAAGATGTTTCCTTCTTTGCCATAGCAACTAAAAAGGTAAAATAAAGATTTTCCAGAACTACAAATTCCTCGCAATGAATATTACCAGTTTTTCTTATATTTTTGTTTTCTTTACTCTTTTGTTAATCTCTGTAAAGATGGTCAGGCATCCTTCTTTCAGCCCCCTTTTAAGGTCGTCTGCTGAACGGAATCTACAGTAGTTCAGTAGCTTTTAAAGCAAGTTTTTGATTCAATTTTTTTTTTCGTATTTTATTTTTGCAATGCCGTGCTGTGCAGCGATCATTGACTAAGTATTTGGCTGCAGAGTGTGTTTTTGAAAACCTGTAATGCACAGTGGGGCGAAAGGTATTAAACTTTAGAAAAAAAAATATTCACTCCTTTCTCGAGAGGATTATTTTGCGATCATAAATAATTGAGGAATGGAAAACTTCATATCCAGTCAGTGCTGCCAAAATATTTCCAATTACTTTAATTCAGTCCAAAATCGCAGTTGCATTTTTCATATTTGACATTAGCTTATCTGTCAGCTGAAAAATTTTATACATAAAAACGAAGTGCATTTATCTATATTACAAAAAAAATCACCTAAAATATAGTATAGCATAGCTTGATAGTTTGCCATCTACTCCTTTTCATGAAGACTTTTACTGTATCCGAATTGGATTCCATGTACTGATCCAATATCAGTAATTGCTCTTTGTTTGTGTTGCTAGATCTAGTAAATATGTTAAAAAAATCGTTTTATCAAATAAAATTACAAAATATTGCTAGCATTGACTCCTTCCTTTTTAAATTCCACGCCAAAAAGTTAGGCAACAAAATTTGCGTGAAACATCAAAAAATGTTCCCCAAAAAAGTATTGCTGATAACCTCATTTTCCAGGGAATTTTTTTCCATTCCTCAAAAATCTTCCACGACCGCAAAACAGGGGATTGGAGAAAAAATCTGAAGGAATGTTTATTCATAATAGGGGTGATTGTATTCGCTCTGATAACACTGGTGAATAAAAAAAAAAAAAAAATTCTTAAAAGGGAAAGCAAAGAGTACAACTTTGAAATAAGTCACCATAAATAAGACCGTCTTCCCAGTTTTACCTCCTTCAAAACATTTAAAGGTTTTGGATAAAAATTTTCAGCTTAGGATGATTTTAACAAACGTTAGTGGTCGCAGTATGGTGAGGGATCGTACAAATCGACAATCGGGAGGGGAGTGGGGGGAGGTGGGGTGAGAGGTGATGCCTTTTCAGACGTCCATTTATTGAAATGTCACTTAAAATTTTTCTTTTTTTTTCTTATGAAACGATTAAAAAATAATAAAAAATAAAAGAGGGTAGGAGGTAGCGATTTTGGATAAAAGTAGACAATCAGCGGAAAGAGGGATGACGCTCCAGAATTTTTGTTGATGTCATTCATAGACGACTTATTACGTTGCTTTCTCCTGTTATCATTTTTAGCTGTTGATGCTCCGTCTATTTCGAAACAATCGCATTGTAAGCCTTCAGTTTTGGGCCCGGGAGATGCATTACCACAATCTAAATTTTTCTATGTCTCATGGAGACTTATTTTTTGGAATAATCTTGCAGGATTTCATCAACAACTTTGTCAAACAGAGAGTTTGATATAAAGTCCTGGGAACTATAAATTTTTAAAATGTTTGAAAGCACTCTGCACACTTCATTTTTATCGCTCATTCTCTCTGTAGCTCTCTTTTGTTAATTTCATACGTCCTCCCTAAACTCTGCCGCTCTGTTTCCCCCAATATTGCGTACATGATGCCGCTGCATCATCAAACTCAAATGCAGGCGTCTGCATTCTTCCTGTCATGCAGCACAAAATTGTTGCGCTTTTTTTGTTGCTGTTGTTGTTGCTACTTTTGTTGTTGCTGCATCAGATAAAGAATTCCTTGGCAAGAATTTTTAATGCAAAAATGGGTAGAAAAATAATGCAGAAATGAAATGAAGAAAGCAAATAAAAAACAAGAAAATACTGATCGATAGAAAAAACGAGTTAAGCACGCGTATTTTGTTGTTGCTTTTTTATTGGTGGTGTTGCTGCTGCTGCACTGTGGCTAAATTGGACTTTGCACTGTATGATTTTTTTTTTGCCTTATTTACTTTTTTTGAATTTGCAGATGCAACAGATAAACAGAAAAATTGCATTAAAAGAAACCGAGAAGTGATAGCGTAAAATAACGACGATTAGAGTATGAGAGCTCTTAATTCTTTACGAGTACGAGTATCTCTTAATTATCTCTCTTCAGTTCGGTTGAAGAGTTTCGCTTTGAGATATTACTCTTCTTATCAGTTGCTCGTTTTCGCCTGTCTCAGTTTCCACTTTTACTCAAAGATGCATTTGTGTGTTGAGATTGATTATGGAAATACCTACTAATGCAATTAATATTCATTGTTTATTTGTTCAGCGATAACTAATTCAATAATCTATTATCTGAGATAATCAGCCTGATCCAAAATATGTATGTATATATATTTGGAATTGTTGTAGTGGAAAAGTTGTCCCCTGAAGTAAGTGTCCATGTTGCCGCACTAGTACTTTTATTAGTATTTCAAAGGCAAAGAAGATCGAAAAGTCCCTCGTTTGTCGCTGACCTTATAGATTAAAGAAGCAGATTCGAGGATTAACTCTGTTCTTGATGATAAGTGGGAATATTTGTGAGTACTATTTTTCCTCTATCTTTACGCAATGTTTGCTAACCTAGCCTCTATCAAAGTTGTGCAAATTTAAATTGGAACGAAATTTACTATACACTCGAAGTCGATGACAAACTACTTTTGTTCAACACCTATGTTAATGAATTATATAATAGATTTGTTCCCATTGTAACTAAGCGTTTGAAACCTAAACATTGTCCATGGTTCACTAATGCAATAAAGATTCAAATATGCGAAAGAGAACGTTTTTTTAAGAGATTCAAAAGAAATCCTTCTGAGTATAATAAGGCTCAATATACAATATCCAGAAATAGAGTTAATACTTTAATTAGAGCTGCAAAAAGAAATTTTGTATGGAACAAACTTAATACTGGCTTGGACTCTAAGGAATTGTGGAAAAACATCAGGGAGTTAGGTATTGCAAAAAGCAAATCTTTTACCGGCTGTCCCTTCAGTCCTGAAGAAATGTGTGCAACCATTGCGCCTTTGAACACCCAACAAACCCTACCTGAAACCGTTTTTTTTGATGCAGAGCCTGATGAATGTTTTTCTTTTGTATGCGTTAGTTTTTTGGAGGTCCTGGAATCAGTAAGATCAGTGAAATCTAATGCTGTAGGCTCAGATGAAATCTGTCCAAAGTTCTTAAAACTCATTCTTCCTCTAGTTCTTCCTTATATAACACATATTTTTAATTCGTGTATATTTAGTAGTCAATTTGCCGTTTTATGGAAATCCGCCACAGTTATACCAATACAAAAAAAAGGCAATCCGACTAGTCCGTCTGATTACAGGCCGATTAGTATTCTTCTTTTTTTGTCTAAAGTTATTGAAAAACTTCTTGCAAATCAAATCCAAAGTTTTATTATAAGAAAACAAATGCTTAGCAAGTGGCAGTCTGGTTTTCGCAGCAAGCATAGTTGTGAGTCGACTGTAGTGAAAGTAATCTCAGATGCACGGTCAGCTTTAGATAGAGAAAATATTTTTGTAATGGTTATGTTGGACTTCTCAAAAGCGTTTGACATTCAAACCTTTTAAGGAAGCTCAAGCACGAGTTCAAGTTTTCTTGTACGTCGTTGAAATTGATAAGTAATTACTTATGCAATAGGATGGTTACTATTGTTACCGAACAAGGGTCGTCTAATCCACTGATGACTAATTGCGGCGTGCCGCAGGGTTCAGTGTTAGGCCTTCTGTTATTTTCGCTTTTTATTAACGACTTGCCCGAAGTTGTCGAAAATTGCCATATTCATCTCTATGCTGATGATGTTCTCATATATTTTTCTAGTCCCATAGGCTTATCTGAAAACTGTATTGCTAGATTAAATGAGGATTTAGATAACATTCAGGCTTGGTCGATTTGTAACAAACTAAAACTTAACCCTTCAAAGTGTGTTGGTATGATCTGTTCTAAGCATACGTTTAATGAACATGATTTTTCTCCTCTAGTTTTAAACAACATAACGATACCATACTCGAAAAACATAAAATATCTTGGTTATAGTATTAATTCGTCTTTAAGCTGTTGTGATGCTACAATGGCAACCATCAAACATATATATGGAGGTCTTAGAAGCCTTCGAATTTCAGCAAGCTTTTTGCATAGTAATATGAAAATGCAGTTGGTAAAAAGTTTACTATTACCGTTTTTTACTTATAACTGCTCTGTTTACCCCTGTCTTGATTTTACTTGCAAACATAAATTAAAAGTTGCCTTTAATGATTGCATTCGCTTTATTTTTAGTTTACCTAGGCATAATAGAGTGTCCCACCTTAAAAAAAACAATACTAGGCTTGGATCTTGATCAATTTTATAAGCTGCGGATTTTATTAAAAATGCATAATATAATTCATGAAAATTGTCCTGGTTATCTTTATGAAGACCTTCGCTTTGCACAATCACGAAGAGGGCTTAAATTAATTTTGCCACGGTACAGAAGTTTGATTTTGGAACGCTCATTCTTTGTCACTGCAATTCGACATTGGAATAATCTTCCACATGAATTGCAGATAATTAGGTCACCTACACAATTTCGAAAGAAACTATTTGAATTTCTCTAGTAATTAAGTTTATTTACAATTTTTTAAAATTTTAAAATTTTTCTTAAATTAAGCTTATTTGTTTTTGTTAATTTAATTATTTTCGCATTTCACCGTGTATATTTATAATAGTTGAATTTTCTATTGCTTATTAAAAAGATGTATTATCTTGTAGCATATTGTTAAAGCCTATTTTAATAAATGAAATGAAATGTTTCGGCTTGTAGGGTCTCTGATATAGAGCATATGACTTAATCTCCTTCGTTAAAGTTATAGTACTAAATGTACCTTCCCAACAAAATGGGGTATATAGGAGTGCCAGAGTTTCAAATTGCATTAATTCCTTTAGTATTTCGACGAAAACCAATATTTTTTACGATATATTACTAAACAGTGAAATACCATCCACGAAATGATCAGCAAATGTGAAGGCCTAAAAGTCCAGATCCGTGTATTCAATTTAAATGACAGTATTCCTGCTTAAAACGGAAACTGGTTTTCAAATAATTTTTGGTTTCTCCAAATTAGTAAATTTTTAAGCTTTTGGAATTTGAGTCTTGCGACAAATCTTGCATAACCTTTTTTGATACATATACATAAAGTGGAACCTCTCTAAGTCGAACCTCGATAAGTCAAAAACCTCCCAAACTCGAAAAAATGTTGTGTTCCCTTCCCTTCCCTCCCAAAACTTCCATTGCTCGAAATCTGACCCCTCTATAAGTCGAAAGAATTAGAGAGTCCCTACAAGTAAATTCAGTACATATTTTCCCTCTATAACTCGAAAAAATAAATTTGACCGCTGCATCTCGAACACAGCAATCTTTGATTTTACAACCTTTACAATTCGATTATTTGAAACGAATTATCTCTATAGCTCGAAGAAAAATAAGATTCTGACTTTAAGAATATGTCCACAATAAACCATTTCTATGAAATGATAAAAGAATTTATGACTGACGTTAACACGTGATTCCATTTGAACTTTAGCGAAGTTACTTTATTGTTGTCGATTGAAAAATTATCAGAAGCAGTTTGGTACTACTGCAATACACTCCAAAAAAATGATTGCAGTGAAACGTAAATTAGAAACTTTAAGTCTTGCTGAAACAGACATCATGAAAAAAATTGAAAATGGTCACAATTTGTCCTGCAAAATTCAACGAATTGCAGAATTTCCCGACTGGGAGGAGGGCTTACTTAAATGGTTTAATCAGTGTCGAAACCAAAATATCAGTGTTAGTGAACCACTGTGAAAAGAATATACTCTAAGGCATTGGGATGGACTAATTTCAGAGCCAGTAATAGATGGCTAGAAGAGTTCAAGGAACTTGTTTTTAAGAAAGTTTGTGAGAAAGTGCAAGTGACAACATTGAAACTTGTGACAAATGGAAAAGGATATTCGAAAAGCTGACGAAACGGGGCTGTTTTTTAAATATTTAATGCCTCTATAACGAGAATTTTTTTAATTTCACCTCCCTGACTCAAAATTAGTTGAAATAAATAAACCTCTACAATTCGAACATTTCCTGACAAAATTCGCTTAAGTCGAAGTCCTCCATAAGTCGCAATCTCTATATCTCGAATTTTTTGACGTCTCCCTTCAAGTTTGACTAATGGAGGTTCTACTGTATCTGTGGACATTTGACAAAACAACATCTTTTGATCTACGGCTATAATTCAATATAGCGAAAGTCTTGCGTTTTGTGTTGTTTTGTCAAATGTCCACAGATATGTGTATGAGTTTACGTATTTTAAGCTTTAGATTTTGTTTACTTATATACCGCGTGCCACATTCATCCATTCGTCAAATGGTCTGCCCGTACGTATTGCCGGCCTGTCTGTCTTTTCATCCATTTGTCTGTCTACTGTCTTTGCCTGCTGCTACTACTCAATTATAATCAATTTAAATTTATTTGTGCAGAATTTATTTACTTAAAAATTATTAACTTCATAGCCTACGCTTTTGTTGTCTCACTTTTATGTCGTTTCCTCTCCCACGCTCTCTGTCGTTATCACATGTAAGGGATGCCAACTGTAAAGTGAATAAAGGAAAATTGTATGCTAACCAGGTTGCAACTTAAAGGCTCTGTACATTGCATAAGCGAGCGTTATGAATGAGTGCTATTTTGTCTCCTTTAATTAGTTGTATTGTGTATTAACAGTATTCTTTTCTTTCGTGTGATTCCAATAGCACCATAGAACCTGAACAAAAGTTCTATAATTATTTGAATACCTGGCTCCTTGTCTTATGCTGTTCCACAGTTCTTTCAGATTATGGACATATAATTTTCTACTATTGATTGTTACGATATTCTACTTATTCTTTTCCATCTATCATTCTGGAGTGACAGGATTCTCTAACTTCTTTCTTGATCGTATAACCAAGCCCTTCTGACGTTTTTTCACTATCTCAATTAAAATAGAATTATAAGGTTGAAATAAAGTGCATAGTAAGGAGTGAGATTGAAAAAATCTTAACACACGTTTTACCTAATAATTTTTTTTGGGTGTAAAATTTAAAAATTTCTTTGATCTAGTTATCTTTGAAAAATATGTCAATTATTTTTAATGACAAACATCTTGATTTGTTGTGAGTTTGATCAAAATGAGTGAAAAAAAAGAAGTACGTCTTAAAATTATTAAAAATTTTAAAAAAAAATCCAAATTGGTGCTACAAAAAATTGGCCAAAGAATCGAAAGTCTGCCGTCAAACTGTTTCCAATGTTATTAAACAGTTTCAGAAGAATTTGACCATCGATAGGAAACCTGGTTCGGGAAAAAAACAAGGACCACATGATATTGAGAAAGCCAAGGAAATTGAAAGCATATTGAAAAGATCTCCAAACTCAGCTGCTACACGGTTGAAAATATCAGTATAAAATTAATAACTTTTAGTTATTCATATAAATCCATAAAAAAATCGTATAGATTTTATAAGTTCCGCAGCTATAAAATTTTATATGAATATCATATATGTTTCTATATTAAAAAGTATAGAATAGGTTGACGTATAAATTCTATTTTATAATAAGAGTTTATATTTAATTTTAACAATAGTAAAAAAAAATGTATATTTATGTCGGTTGTTAGAACGTTTGACTGGGACGCAGAATTCATGGGTTCGAGTCCGGGAACAGATACTTCTTTTTAATTTAATTTTATTTACAATTTTTATTTATAAAATGATTTGAATAACAGAACATGAATGGGTAGAGATTTGAACCTGCTTCATTTCTAGAATAGTTTGAATTTGACCCCGTTCGTTAGCTAGCTCGGCTACAGAATGTTGATGATTTATTAGACAAAATTGAGCATAAACAACTGGCCGCATAGCTGGTTTTTATATGTCGAAAAGTTATTAAATTTATACCTAAATTCATATAAAACGACCCTTAAACTGATATTCGTATAAGAATTTATACTGATTTTTTCAACCGTGTAGAAAAGCTGCCCGGTTAGCCCAGTGCTCTGACTATTTGGTGCGAAAAGTTAAAGCCAATGTAGGTTTGAAAACATACAAAGTCCAAAAAGTTCCAAGCTGTAAAAAATTTAGACGCCAAAAGTAGGGCTCGGAAATTAAAATCGAATTTCATACAAAATTATTTATGCTGTATAATGGACGACGAAACATATGTACTGGCAGATTTTACGCAGCTTCCGGGTCAAAATTTTTATGTTGCTGATGTTCGAGGAAATGTCGAAGAACAATTTTGAACCCAAAAGCAGACAAAATTTCCTAAAAAATGTCTGGTATGGTAAGCTATATGCAGTTGCGGTAAAAGAAGCAAGTCATTTGTTACAGTGGGCTCTATATATAAATACCGTAAAAAAGACTTCTTCCTTTCATAAGAGAGCAAAATGGGCTTGGATTTGTGGATTTGTGGACTTGGCATCATGTCACTACGGCAAGAAAGCTCTGGAGTGGTACCAAAGTAATAACATAGTTTTTGTACCAAGAGAGGCCAATCCTCCAAATTGTCTGGAGCTACGACCAGTGGAGAGATATTGAGCTCTTGTGAAAAGAAACTTAAAGAGCACAAAAAAAGTTTTCCAATATATCGAAGATTTTAAAAGGAGATTGGCAAACTGTTCTAAAAAGGTGTCTGAAACAACTATCAAACCTCTAATGGAAGGCTTACAAAAAAAGGTCCACGGGTTCATAAATAGTGATTAGAACTATAAAAATTATATTTTTTATGCAATTTATAAAATATTATCAATAAATAAAAAAAAAAATCAAAACTCTATGATTAAAAATTATTAAATTTTATATGTGTTAAGATTTTTTAAATAATCATCTCAAACGAAAGTTTGCAATAGTTTGAATTCGCCGACTCAGTGTGTTCGTGGGAGTCCATGACTCGTAGGGGTAGCGCAATATTGATTAAGCATTTGATTCAAGTATTTATTGGTTGATTTCCATATTATATGGAGTTGATTTTTGCTGCAATGTCGTGATAATGGTGCCAAGAAAGCCGAACGATGTATTGATGCTAATGCTATTCTCTTGTGTGTTGAAATTTGTGGACTACAAAGCGATGTCGCAACGTATGCCAGTAGTATAACCCCAGAAGTGCCTTTGAAACCCATGGTTTCTAGTAAGACTATAGTGTATACAGATATCATTCAGCACTAGAAGAAACAACAGATAGAAGATCAACTAACCTTGCTTGACCTCAGTATTTGATTCGATTGATTGGTTGATGTGACGTCAATAAGTTTGATAGCAAATTTTTTTGTTTCTTTCGGTCCAAACTGACTCTCTATAGATGCTGCATCTTAGAAGTCAACGAAGCATTAGCAATTTCCCATTCGCATATATGCTCCAGGATAGTTAGAGTGGCTTAATAAACCGCATATGAGCGATTTGTGCGGCACCTCTCAAGTTGAGTTTGAATTCAATTGAATAAATTTTTTATGCCAGGACATTAAGCATTTCCTAAGCATAGCAGATTATCTAAGTAATATTTTCTCTCCTTTCATCTGGCTTGTGCTACAAGTTCCATAAGGAAATGGATCGATGCTCAGGTTCCTGGTCACATGCGACTAAAATCTTAAGCTTTTTTATTCTTAATTCCATTATGTCTCACTATATGCGACGCAGTTAAATTTTGGCAACTCTATCGCCCAGTTCGTTTTCGCTTTCCTCGTGACTGTGTTTAGTGTTTGCTTGTTTTTTTATTCGCTGTGTTTATTGAGCGTTTGTCGTTGGTTTCTCTTTCATTTGGTTGAATTCCATTTTTCGCAATTTTTATTATTTAATTTATTCATGCTACAAAAAGTAGCAGCAGCAGCATATTTTTGTGTTGCAGTAACTAAAACATTGTTGTGGTTGTTGGCTTTATTATGTTACTAATACTATTAAGTCAATAAACAAACACAAACAATATCTCAATTGAATAATTGACGCATAAAACGCACAAAGGGACAGGGGAAATGTAAAGAAAATTAAATGCATAAACGGAATGTACATTAAAGAAACCCTCATAAAATCATGTTAATTTAAAGCGTTCACAAACGTTGGGCTGGACTTCATTTGACGGATTAACTCTGTCAATATTTACAAAAAGAACTGAAAAAAAAGAAAAAAAAAAAAATAAATAAAATGCCTTGTCGTAGAAGACGACTGTGCTTTTGTTGTAGTCATCTTACGGCCTTTACAGATGCTACGCAAAGATTTCGCGGTAGTTTGTTTTTTTTTTTCTTCTGATTTTAAAAAGCAAATATTTGCAATTTTTTTTAGGCTATTTCTTTCCTCTTGAGTTTTGGGGCAAAAAAAAAAAATGTGACCACAAAAATGGTCAACCAAATTTTGACATTTGTCTTTGCATAACGTGTTTTAAAATAAATTTTAAACATTTACTAAGAGCTTAAGAAGTTTGTTAGGGATTTTTGGTGATTTTAAAATTAAAGACGTCCACCCATTTCTTTTGACACCAAATAAAAAGATAGTCTAAGTTTTAATCTAATTCATAGTTTTATATATGATGATATTCCTAAGGTGCCACGCCCTCTTTTCGAAATTTGACAATTTTTAGTCTGATCCTAGGCCGAGCCATATTTTACATTTGTGTAGAATTTGGTTTCATTACTTTAAAAAATTCTCTCAGAGAGCGCTTTAAAGTTTTTATTCCTATAGAGGGTGTCATGCCTACCACGTTCCTGTCCAGAAATATTCCCAATCATTCTTACTATTTCTGTGAAGTTTGGTTCTATAACCTTAAATAATTCTCCCTGGATAAGATTTTGAAGTTTTTACTTCCATAGGGAGTGCTACGCCCTCTATTCGAAATTCGGCGGACCTTGTCTAAGTTTTTCATAATATTTTTCAGAAATTTAGTTACACTACATTAAATAACTCTCTTAATTTGGTGTTTTAAATGCTTTAATTGTAAGGGCGGTAGGCGTGTTCAAGGAAATTATTTGAAGATGTGGCTTGTGTGCCAAATTTCTATTGAATCCGCTGACAGACAGACGGACATGATTTAATCGACTTAATCGGCGCTGATCATGTATATATATACCTTTCTATATCTGCCACGCCCCCTTTTATGCGTTACAAACGGAATAAAAAAGTGAATATAACCTCTATGTTGGGTATATAATATTGTTTAAGATTCATTTTCGACCTTTTTACTGATATGAGCAATTCTCGAAGAATAGATCCATGACTGATGCTAAGGATGCCGAGGGTGATCCAATAAAAAATGTAAGTCTACACAGCGAAGTATTCCAAAATGTCACCTCTGATTGTAAAGTTCAAAAACTGGCTACAAACTTGTAAAATTTTTTTAGAAAATTCCCAATGTGCTATCTGCATGTTAAAATCCTTTAACAAATTCTTTTTGATTTTGCTCTATCCTTAAAACTTTAATAAACATTTATGTCTTAATTTTCTTTCATTTTAATTTCAACTTGTTATCTGCTGTCTAAATGACGGACCAAAAGTGTTCATGCGTAAGTGGACACCGACACATGGAAAAACTATAAAGAACACAAACGCAAACATGAATTCGCAAGGGAGTTAAAAATGCGTCAACTTTTAAGGATCGCCATGTTGCTGTTGTAAAAAAGTATATTGCATTATTAACTTTTCCGTTTCCTTTTTTTTTCCAAGTGCAACAAAGTACATTTAAGTTAATTTTTAAGCTGTCAAAGCAGCTTTTACAATTGGCTAACTTTGAAAACAAGCAACTTGACCAACTTATTTGAAAACTAACTAACTACATAACTTGTTTAATGGCAGCATTTTACTTTTTATTACTAACACATGTGCGCACTCAAGCAAGCATACCTTTAAATATAACATGTATGTATCAACCCAGCCAACATTTAGAAGATTGTTGAATCTCCTACCTTCCAGACAATGAGGTTACGTTGATAAAAGTGAACATTATTCCAAGTCCGAAGAAGTTACAAGCATCTATTTTTATTTTGCCTTTAACATCAATTGCTTAAAATATCTCCTTCAGACTCTAACACAAATCGCTTTATCTAGTCGCTATCCCCGAACAAGTTCTCACAAACAAACTAAAGCTTGGGGTTTAGAATATAAGCTTGCGTGCTCTTCTCAGCGGCTTATATGCGACTCTTGGGCGTTTAAAAATGTTAGCTGAGAACACCTCAAAATATCGAAATATCAAATTTTCATTCTGGATCATGTTTTCGAGAAAGGTCTTCATACCTTTGACTTTAATATATTTGAGTTCGCCCACTGGTTGCAATCCAACCATTATAGTGATAATAAAATGCAGTTCACTACCATTTTACCTAGTTAAATGTCATCGTTCCCAAAAATAAAAATCATGATATCATGTTGCTCAATCCCTATTGGAAGATATCTTCATACCGAATTTCATCATAATTGGCAAATTAGTTTAGCTATGGAAATATGTTTTTCAGTTAAGGGCGTGTCACTGAGCACTCAAAAACAAATCGTTTTTCTCCGAACTCAGTCCGTTTTCATACCAACTTTCAATTAAATCGGTCCATTAGTTAGGTTTGAACACATATTTTCTGGTAAGAAGCGTTTCCGTCGCCCATTAAAAATATATATATTTCTTCCTGATTCAATATGTGTGATTTTTTACGAAATTTCATTAAATTCGGTGCATTAGTTTAGCAGTAGAAAGGTATTTCCTGCTTGGGGCGTTGTACTACCCACTAAAAAACAAATGTCTTAACTCAGGAATCAAATTATCTTGTTTTTTCCTATTGGAGACATGCCCACTAAAAGAATACAGAGTTTTTGATACCCTTCCTTAGAGTTCAATCCAAACCAAATTTTATCAAAATTATTTCATTAGCCTATCCGTGGAAATGTATTTTCTTGTGGCACCGTCTTCTATTGGAGAAAAATTACATTCTGCACTGCCCTTCTTCACTACCTTTCCAACAGAAAAAAAAAATCCAGCGAATAAGTTGCGTTATCGTAGTTAAAAAGTGATGAAAAGAATTTTCCACGTCCTATGTATTTGATTTCTTCGTATATCCAGTATTTTTTTAATAATAGAAAAAATAAAATTTAAAATATTTTCTACTGGGTTTCAAATAAAACATACCCTACTCTGGTTTTTATTCTCAGAACAACTCAATTATTTTTTTGTTGTATTTATTGTTTTCGTTTCCGGTGTTTTTAATTTTTACTGTTGTTCTGTATTCTTCAGCTTGTAGTGACCTAAGTACACTTGAAAAAAAAAAAAAAAAATATACAAATTGCATATAAAATTTAAAAAAAAAACCATCCATCGCCAGACTCTCTCTGACTTTGGCTCGTCTCGCGCCTCAAAAATTCTTTCGTGGAAAACGAAGAAGCAATAGCTGCCATAGAGGAGAACTTTGCTGGTAATGAGATCCATAAATTAGAGGTTCGTTAGAATAAATGTAATGATATTGGAGGAAATTATACTGAAAAATAATTTAATTTTTACAACTATAAGTTTGTTTATTCATTTCCGTTCCACGACCTTTTTGAACAACCTGTATATCTCTATGGAGATAGTGAACAAAACGTTTTTCGTTTTTCCGTCAATTTTGAATGTCTTTTGAACCAAAGGTAGACAAACATAAATATAGGCTGAACAATCGTGAACATTTGTGTCGTGTAAAAACTTTAATTTTCTTCACTTTTCGAGGTAAAGTTCAAGTTTTCTTCTAAATACATATCTCCTAACTCACAGGTGAAAAAACAAAGAACGGACAAACATAGACATCTGATGCCCCATCGATTTCACATAGGACAAAAACTTTTTCTTCTCAGAAACGAGATAAGTTTAGCATAAAGTTTTTTTTCTTTCAGTGCAGCATTTATAGACAAGAGCTGAACGTCTAACTGATAGTTTGAATGACAGCTTGCAAACCTTTAACTTTTTGTTGCAACTTTAGTTGTTTTGCATGCTACTAAGCTAAAACGCCTTGAGGTCAATTTTGATGCTACCACCTGACAGTTGCTGTCATAACTCACTACAATTCATGTGTTGTATATGTGTCTGTGTGTGTGAAATTTTTCTATGGTAACCACAACCACCATGTAATGCTAGTGACTTGCAGAAACACAGGTTGCTAAGGCTACAAGAGTGGGTGGGTGAAGAAAAAAGAGAGACCGATGTTGGTGCATTGTATGATTTTGAATTCGTTTGATATGGGTCGAAAGCGATATACTGTTGCTCTTTTCGTATATCAGGTAGTTAAAACATTTACGTCTATCGATTTACGCTGCAAACGTAAAAAAAAGAAACTGTAGCATACTTTCAGGCGTTTCAACAGTATGCATTGATGTAGGTGCTTTTCACATGCAATGACCAGCAAACTTTTACTGTAGCAAGCGAACAGCATGAGCCATACAACAACAACAACAACAACGAAAACTTAGAAACAACAAAACGACAGAAATTGGACCACAAAATTGACATGAGACATAATTGGCTTTCTTTTCAAAACAATTGTGTTCTTAGCTCGAAAAGTCAGTTAACAAAATAGACTAACTATAAATGAAGTTGCAAAAACAATAACAAAAATTAAAGGGAAAACCACAAAATGACAGCATTTTTGAATCTCAAAACTTGACGTAACATGACCACTTAACCACAAACAATAAAAGATATGAAAGTTATTTATCTGTATGCATTGCATACTTTAAGGCAATGTTTAAATTTGAGAAATAATATGTCAGTTATTGAAACACACAATTGTGTATTTTGAAACACCAGAACCCTGTAGGTGATTAAGCAGCGACTCTCTTGGAGTAGAGCTGCTAGTACTAAGCCAACATTGCTGCAAATGCAATGTCTGAAATATATAAAGCTTCTTCAATATCAGCTGCTGTACTTCCAACAGCAGCCCTGTTAGGAAGGTCAACACTTTGAGTTATTTTACACATGCTTTTGCAACTTCCAATATTGCTAACAGCGCCTGAACTAGAAGCTCCCAATTTTGGTTCTCATAATTTCTTTCTTTTTATAGTCCCCAATTTCATATTAAAAACACTAGAGAGACTGGCACAATTTCAGTAAGGCGCAACACGCCTACCAGTGATCTGTGGACTCTGCTTTGCATAATGGGGTTAACTACATTGAAACTGATCTTCATGTAAAATAATTTGTTCTAGGTGCTTTTCTGGATTTAGTGGGTGCCTTCAACCATGTGGAACTAAGGTCAATTAAGTAGTACCGCACTGGAGCGCATAGGGGTAAACAATAAAATAAATTTGCGGATAAACAATATGTTGAGTCACAGGGTATTCAATTCCACCCTGTGCACATCAATGAACAGGATGGTAGTTACAAGAGGTACTCCACGAGGCGGTGTTATGTCACCACTCCTATGGAACCCTGTTATCAACGAAATTTTATGCTAAGGTGGTTGCCTGCGCGAATACCGTCGTCATCTTGATAAAGGGAAAGTTTATTTTTAACATCAGTGAACTAATGGAATCAGCATTAGAAATACTGCTTGGTCAGGCAAATCGTTAAGGACTTGATATCAATCCAAGACCCAACTCGTTACAAGAAGATATATAATATCAGTGTTTAAATTGTCAACTTTAAATGGTACCACACTTCCTTTTGCCATGAAAACGAAATATCTCGGAGTTATTCTGCATTCCAAGCTATCATCTGCGTGTGAGAGTGCGAAGCAGTGAGATCGAGGTTCATGGGCCTATCTTGCAGGATATGCACTGGGAGTTTTGCTTTACGGGCAGTGATTACCGAGTACCAATACTTAACTTTGATACCGCCGTCAACATTAACCTTCAAAAAAAAGAAGAAGAGTGGAACTCTGGCACCGTCCTGAAAGGAAGGGAGCTTACCATAGATCCAAGATGAAATTTTGCTCAAGAGCGGATTTCTACTTGGATAATATGGACATGGAGATGTCTTTCAGACTAATCAATTATTGTAGCGTGTTTCAAGCTAAAATCTATACTACAGACCAATCCGCACTGGTGATACGGAACAGGGAGCTTACTCCCTCCGTGATAACTATACGTATGTGTGGACAGCAATTAAAGCACTGAACGCAAAAACCGTGAAGACTAGGTGGGTGGTGAGTGCCTCTCAATAAGGATATTTCCGGAAATAAGAAAACTGACGAATAGAGCGCATAACCAAGAATCAAATGAAGATAAGGTAGATGCAGAACGTCTTGAAACATGTGGCCTAAGCTGAGCCTAGGAAGGACACAAACTATCATTAGGTTCAGCAAAGCTAAAGCCTGTTGTAGGAGTGCTGACGGGACGCTGTCTCATTGGCCCTTTGTCTGCCAAATATAGTGCGCTTTCAGAGACTTTTGCAGGAAATGTGCAGACGCAGGAGAGGATGAGACAATAAAATATCTACTCTGCAAATGCTCGGGACTTATGAGGAAACGAAACAAATATTGCGGTTCTGCGTTTTTTGTTAGTCTTAAGGAACTAGCCGAGTCGGAGCTCTCCAGCATCCTCAACTTCATCAAGGCTTCTAGGTGGTTCACGCTCATTGAATGAGATAGTTTCAGAAGAAATGAAGAGACCATATGTATTAAGGGTATCTTAATTGGCAAACTGCCTTCAAGTGAAACTTGCTATATGCAAGGGATTTTTTAACTTAACCTAACCAAGTTCATAAATCGTTAATAGAAATTTTATAACAAATAAAGCTTACTTTTCACTCGAGTATGGTAGGTCTACTTTTCTTTCTTCCATGGGAGGCAATATTTTCCACAATCCGCGAAAAGCCTTATTTTCTCCGAGCATGAAGATGTGAATATGAAATGCTTCTTTTCAAAGGCTGAGATATTTCATAAAAAAAAAGTTTCAAAAGGTCCAGCTGTTTCTCAAGGAATGCCTTCCAATTTGCTTCCTACATATGCTTTTACCTACTGGGAAGCTCCATGTATTTATACTCACACATTCTTGTGTGATTACATGTATTTTGTACATGTGTGGTAAAATATTGCAAACGACAAATTCATACAACAACCTAAAGCAATTGAACACAAAATGTTTGACATAAAATTAATGCCAAACTCACTTGCTATCAAACTAATTGAATGATCTCCTAATGATACTTGAATTTAATTCTTGAAAATGCGGTTAAGTTGTGTAGTTTGACCTGCGCCAAGTGGTTTGATTTTTAGACAATCAGCTATTTTCTTTGAGTCCATAGACTATGCTTTAGAAGCGTGAGTCTTAAATGCAATAAAACAGACTCAAAAGATGATGCACTACAATTTTGCACCTCCAAGGTGCTGAGGACAAATTGAAAGCAACAATTTAGGAAAAATACTACAAAAACACTAACAGAAATGTTGCCTAATATACTTAACAGATTATCTGCCCAAAGCAATGGATACTCCTTTTTTTTTGCACAAATACCGCATTAAAAATATCTTTATTGTATTTAGGATAACTTGGCTAGGGTGTTTTTCCATTTAATTTTTATCCGTCATTTATGAAAACAAACAAACAAACAACAACAACGCCAAGAACAGCAACAAATCGCGCCAACGAGCGGCGCACTTCAAACACGAGCGCACTTTCATTTGGGATTTCTTTTGTGTCCCTACATCCTTTTGCTTTTGCTTCTGCTGCTGCTGCTCCTATACAAAAACGTCTTTTAATTTGAATTGAATGAACGACAAGTTAATTAGCATCCACGCCTCTAAAATTTTGCTGTATATTTCAAAATCAAATAACAAGGAGAGCATACCGCACTAAGGATGTGGTGGAGGATGTGAAATACAAGGATTAAAAGTGATTAAGCGAGCGTGAAAGCAGCAGCACCGAAGCGAAAATAAAAACAAAAGAAAACTAATTGAGCTACAAAATTTTACTAATTTTACAAGAAATAATAAAATAATTGACACTTGACAATATTAGGGAATCGGATGGAGATCTGTAGAATGTAGCTGGAAGAATTCAAAAGGCTAAAATAACGAAGGGTAATGGTATAGAAAACCATTTTTTGTTCTTGTTCTCTTGCGGATATTGCGGCTAAAGCAAAGTTTCTTACGCAAGTAAACAAACATTTGTTCATGAAATGAAGTTGAGAGCTTTTAACCCAGTAGGAAATGTTTCTAAAGTAGGTATTGCGCTGATAAATGGGTGGCAAAAAACACATTTTATGTTTCTAACTTGCGTGTTTGCTGTAGAGATTTTTTCTTATGTGAAACTAAGCTTTTTTTAGGACTTAAGAGCTGACTGTTAAGGATTTGAAGAGTTTTGTATAAGACAAAGGACATTTTCTGACCAAATTGTTTTGTGTCATTTTATTAAGTGTTTTTAGAAAAATTGAGGACTTTTGTTCCCTTACGACTTATTATTTTCGTATCAAATCAAGATATTCTCTCACTGGATTGCAAAGCTGTATAACGATCTGGTCGAACATGTTCGAACTTTTTCCATACGCAACGATTCAAACTCGAGCAACTCCATTCGTTCAACTCAATTCATGTTCAGTTCGTTCGTTGTCCGTATCATACGTTTACAACTCAGTTTCGAGCTACTCGTTTGTTCGAGTTTTGACTTTTTTCTCGATTTTCATTTCACTGCAATTTTCATTTCTTTTCTTTGAAAAACTTGTATGCAGCCACAAACAATATCAAAAAAACGAAATGTGAGCGAACACATCGAACTAAACGAAGTTGAGTCAAATTAAACGAATTTGGTTCGGTGATGAAAAACTCGTGAGTTTCGAGTTTGCTCGAGCGAGTTTAGCTCGTTGCACTGCCTTAATATATATGTAGTTATTTAGAAAGTTCAATTTATTTCCTTTCCATTGATATAACATTGGATTCCAATTTTAATCTTTTCTTCAAACGACGAAACGCATAAGATGTAAAATAACGAAATGTTGTGTCAAGTGAAACGAACTTGATTCGGTACTGAAATTTTGTGACAAACTCGTGAGTTTCGAGTTTGTTCGAACGAGTTTGTCTCGTTGCACAGCCTCACTGAATTGTGTCGCTTAATTTATGTAAGAATTTGAGATAAATTGAAGTCTTTCTAAGATAAGGCTCCTTTTTCGGCTCATTGGCTTACGAGAAGAGATTAATGAATTTCTCGTATAACAAAGATATCCATTTAATTTTTAACGAAGTGTTAGATGTTTTGGTCAATTTATAAATAATTTTCGCAGAAATTGAAGTTTTTAAAAAATTAGCCTTTCTTAAGGCCAAATAAATGACGAAAAGGGACTGACGTTTTTCTTAAAAAAAAAAAAAAAAATCAATCGATTCAAGGGGATCACTGGAATGGTTTGCTCGCTTTGCAAAGTGTTTTACTATAATTTCAGGTTTTTGTAAGATAAAGTTACTTTAACTACCATCTGATGATAATAAGGGACTGGTGAATTTCGTTTAAAACAAAAGATCTATTTATTTTTTTGTTTCAAGCGATCTTAAAGTTTTTTGTTTCAAGTCAACACGAAAAATGTTCAAAGTAGCCAAATTCATACTATGGATATTTTAGAACTTTTTTATTGATTTTTTGTTTTGCACAACTTCTCTTAGATAATTTTGCATTTAGAAAATATTTTCTTTGAAATAGTGTTTGATCTTTGAGGTCGTTTAACTATACACAAAAAAAAAAATAATTCATTTGGTTTTATTTTAAGGTTCTATCGGCGAAAAAACCCAACGCATATTTTTCTAATAAAAAAATTTTCAAAATTATATACAAAATGTTCCGTAGATAAATAAAAAATTAATTGAAGAATGAAGTCATTGCAAAGTGTCGTTGAACGATGACTTCATTTCCAACTTGGATTCAATATATACTACGACAGCGTACGACCAACACAACTGCATTGTTATAATGTTGATGTATGTACCTAGCTAGGAGAACTTGTCTGCAATAAACTCTATTTATATGTGCTTTATTTAACGAGATGTACATAGATTTAGGCAGCTCAAGTACTAATGGGTATAAGGGCACACGTCTTCATGGCGAATATTTTATTTAGATTGACTTAATTGAATGTACTTGAGTTTTATGTAAAGCTTCTTTATTATTATTTTAAGTATCTTGAATTTTGGAAACTGTTTGTCTTGTTTCTGATGTTTGAAATCACTCGATTGTGTATGTAAAGATTACTAATTTAAATATTTACTTTAGAAGCCATGAATTGCTGAAAACATTAGAACAACATTTTTGTGCATGAGAACTTCTACAAAAACTGAGTGTTGTTTTTCTTTTTTATTTATGATACAAAAGTGATGCATATAAATTAATTTTAATTTAAAGACTTAAAACAAATTTGTTGTATTTTTAAGTTATGCGCTTGATTTAATTTTAATTTTAATTAATTTTACAAAATCCTCAGTAAAAAAATTCACCTTTTTGTGTAACTTAAGTCTCACTTTCGTTGGAGTCTTGTAATCTAATATTTATTTTACCTCAACAATTTTAACCGGACCTTAACATTTTGTTCTCTTCTTTGTGCCAAATTCTGTTCATTTGTATACCGCACTTAAGTTATAACAATTTCGAAACGTTTTTTTTTTTTTTTTTTAGCCCATCCTGTGTGTATTCCATTTAATATCCTGTAATTTGTGCTAAAGTTTATCTCATTATCATATCGTCCGTAGCACTGTTTATCCTCTTAAAATCTCTTCATAAACACATACAGATGTGCATACATAATCACTTCACTGTATGTATATGTACATTCGCATACAAACAAACGCTGTAATCCATTTACTACATCGTTCTAATCGCATTTGGAGTGGCGGAGAGAGTCTATTAATTCATATTTATTGCACGTACTTAACAAATAATCGAATTATGTGCAGCTACGTAATAACAACAACAACAGCAAAAAATATCAACAGCACCAACAGGACCGCTATGTATGTATATCGACAGCAACAATAATAATTACAACAGCAACAACAACAACAATAATAATTGCTGTGCAAAACTCTATGCCGAAAGAAGAGAACGAACGACCAAAGTGCACAGAGGCAGTTTGATACAGTGGAGAAAAGTTGTAAAAAAATGCGACGAAAAGTAATCAATGATTCCTAGGATAACATTTATTGGATGTTTTTCATCTTTTATGGACTTTTTAAAAATATTTAATAGCATCCGATTCTCTTGAATTTTTTGCAATATTTTTCTATAATATTTGCTATTTTATACATACTATTATAGAAGTTTTCGATATTTTTCAATACGATCCGATACTTTTCTTATTTAAAAGCAGAGATGACCAAGTCGAACAAAATTTAATAATTCCAGCTCCTTTATAAATATGATGAGCTCTCATATAATTTGGTTGACAAATGTCATTTTTAGAAAAAAGGTAAAAATTTCTAAGAACAAGCAAGCAATAATAAAAATTTAATACTGTGACATTTGGGTTTGCAAATTTACGCATTGGCTCTTTTAATCAAGTGATTAGCGTGTAATCAGCTCTACTGGAAATGCCTGTTTTAAAAGCCCTTTCGATATATATCGATATCAACCGAGGCTTTTCGCGTTGCATCTACGTTTTTGATATTTTTGATGCTATATTCAATACTTTCTGACATACATATGTTTGTAGACTTTTTTGATGTTATTCGAATTTCATCAATTTTTTAAATCTTTTTTGATATTTTTAATACTTTTCGGCCTTTATAGAATCAATCGTTCCTCTTCGACTGTTATTAATTTTTCAACGCACTTCGATGCTATTTGATACTATTCAGTTTCTACGATATTTTTTGTGGCATAAAGGGTGTCCGAAAATTTGTGCAAGAAGTAATTTTGAAAGAAAACGCAGATAGTAATATAGTCTATTGATACATACATAGAGTGCTGTATGGAATAGCATATAAAGTAAATTGTCTCCACGGCTTTGCTAGCATATATGTAGATACGCATTTGTTTGTTGAAATTTTTCATAGCTATTTTGCGTAGTGTAGCTCAATTTCGTTAATATAGCGCTAAATTTTCTGCTTCATAGCGTGCGTGGTCATTGGCATAAGCCTAAGACTTCAAATACTTCTACAGAAAATATTTAAACGGCAATAAGTCACACCATCTGAGTGGCCAATCCTGATCACCAAAACGAAAAATTACACGACCGGGAAATGACTCATAAAATTTAACTGTTTCTCGGACTGCATCTGGATCTGTTTTTGAAACTACATTTCGTCTACATCTATATTTTGCTATTTATGCAAAAAAAAAATTGATAAAAAAATTGATAATTGCGATAACAAGCACCATTTACTATTAATACCTCACCACTAGTATTTTCGAAGCCCAAAATCCGCATCAAAAAGTGACACGTTGTTAATGCGTTTGTTTCTCAACAATCACTCGTCGATATTCTGAACCCGAATTGCTACAAATTTTTACGATTACCGAACCAACAAGCTGAAAATTAACGCCATCACTAAAAATGATTTTGTTTGAAAAATTAGTTGTTTAATTAACTATTCAACGAAATCTCTTCGCTGTCTGCTTATCTCTTTGCCAAACTCTCGTAAGAATATGCTGTAAAAAACGTCTCGAAATGTCCAATTCTTTGACTAAGGTGCCGATTTTATGTTCCGGGGCACTCGCCAACACTCACGAACCGATGCAGTTCGTTTTGTGTTGAATTACTTTTTGAATTTTGTATTTAATCTCTTCACATTAGATGAAGTTAAAGAACTATTCCGATCATATTCTGTACGAAAATTGCGAACTGTAGCTGTCAAACCTTTAATGTTTTTAAGTATTGCAACAATGGTAGCGCGTTGTTGTTTCGTATAGCGCGTAATAACTCTGAACTGCGCAGTGCTATTTTTTTCAACAACGCTTTGCCACACAAATGGTGCGAAACTCAAATCCTGCATGAATTTTGGGACCTTCTTTATATATCTCGATACTCTTCGTATTTGATAATTTTTGACTTTTATAGACTTCTATGATATAGTTCGAGTTTTCAATACTTTTCGGTACTGTTCAAACGTATTGAATTATTCGTTATCTATCAAATATACATACCAGCGATAGCATTTTTGGTACATTTGTACTTTTTTCAGTACATTTGCGTCGTGAAAAATCGTTGTCAGTACAAGGTTTTAGTACATTCGGTTCATTTTCAGTACATTTTTGGTACATTTTTTGTACAATTCGTCAACTCCTAAGAATAACCATTTTCTTTTTATTAAATTTACTGAATTTTAGTAATTTTAAGTAACTTTTTCATGACCATTCTCCATTCAGTACTTTTCCACATTTCGATGTTTTTAAGACTACTCGATACTAATCAACATTTATCGAGTTTTTCGATACGTAATTTTTATTCATTTAATTTAATTTAATTTCATTTAATTTAATTTAATTTAATTTCATTTCATTTCATTTCATTTCATTTCATTTCATTTCATTTCATTTCATTTCATTTCATTTCATTTCATTTCATTTCATTTCATTTCATTTCATTTCATTTCATTTCATTTCATTTCATTTCATTTCATTTCATTTCATTTCATTTCATTTCATTTCATTTCATTTCATTTCATTTCATTTCATTTCATTTCATTTCATTTCATTTCATTTCATTTCATTTCATTTCATTTCATTTCATTTCATTTCATTTCATTTCATTTCATTTCATTTCATTTCATTTCATTTCATTCCACTTCATTTCATTTCATTTCATTTTGATTCATTTCATTTCATTTCGTTTCATTTCATTTCATTTCATTTCATTTCATTTCATTTCATTTCATTTCATTTCATTTCATTTCATTTCATTTCATTTCATTTCATTTCATTTCATTTCATTTCATTTCATTTCATTTCATTTCATTTCATTTCATTTCATTTCATTTCATTTCATTTAATTTCATTTCATTTCATTTCATTTCATTTCATTTCATTTCATTTCATTTCATTTCATTTCATTTCATTTCATTTCATTTCATTTCATTTAATTTCATTTCAATTCATTTCATTTTCATTGTCAAAATTTTCATTTTTAGTAATTTCCATTCTATCCCACTGTAAGAGTATGAGATTAAAGTTAGGTAGAGTGGATTATTTACGTACACACACACACATATACATAAGTGTGTGTGAGCAACAAATTTTGTCTGAGTGTGTGAAAATACAATTAAACGGTTGAATGAAGCCGCCGCCTTTGCATTTCTAAATGATGTTGTGGGTGTTATAACAGTAACTACAATAACAATAAACACAGTGGATCATCCATCGAACATCAACGAGTTGCTTTTGGTAACCGCAGCAAAAGCAACAGCAACAGCAGCACAAGCAACTCAATGCTGGTTGGTGTCAACTAATTATATACTTGAGGGCCTAACTTTGGGACTAACTTTGGTCACTAAGTGGTTGCTGAATTGGCTGGAATCACTAAGCCACAATAGTAAAACAAAGAGAAGTAGCGGATAGAAGCCACAACAGAGACAAAACGGCTGCAGGCATAGGAACTGGGCAACATTTTGTGAGAGTACAATAGGAAATGCTGCAAGTGGAATTATCGTAGGGCTTAAAAGTACCACGTAAAGGTGTTGTATTAAAGAAAAAATTACGCGACATTTTTAAGTCAAAGAAAAGATTTTGTCCAGAGCTAATTTTGTAATTATTTTTAAGTTTAACTACTGACATCTTACACGCAATTCCTGTTGGGAAGAGTAACAGAGTAAAAAGCGCGTGTGAGCGCGATTGTGAATAGCACTAGGCAGTGCACAGCAAAAAGCAAGCCGTCTTGATGTTTCTACTTAATATTTACGTCCGGGCCGGAAGCAGCTGTCGACGTGCATCGCATAAAATAAAATTAAATTCTGACAACACAACAAAAACTACTGTGGTAAAGTTATTTGAAGTGTTTATGAAAAGGATTACGCGGTAGATTTTCAAGAATGGCATTTTTCATAAGGATACATCATTTGTAAAGGATAATAATTCAATCAATTTTATGACTAGCAACAATTAAGCGAAACAAATTTCATTGAAATCGGCGAAACTAAGTATTTCTGTGATGTACAAAATAGATATTCCTGTGATAAAATTGTTTCTCCTTGAAATGTGCATTCTTTAGCTCTGTTTCAATTTTAATTTTGTGCTATCCGGTTGTTGACAGCTGCTGTCAGAGTATTTTTTGCGCTATTTCAATGCGGCATTGTCATATCACTTACTCATTGCCAATACTAAAAATATCCAATAAAACAAAATTGCAAATGTTTTTTATGTATTCTAAGCTTGTTCGTGTTGTTGTAGAATTATTGTTGTCTCCGTGTTATATGAAATTTCAGCAATTTGCATTTACGCATGCGAATCTATACACAATAACTGTCAGTTTGACATTGATTAGTTTATTACATCAGAGCTTAACGCATACATACATAAGTTTCACTGTACTTGTCCGCAATTACATTTTTATTATTTTGTATAGGGTAAATAAACATTTCAGACGTCAAGTGTACGTTAAGTAAAGAAAACAGCGACAGAAAATATTGTTTTTTATAATAATCAAAACTGGGCGATTTAATTTGCTTATTAGATTGTTCCTAAAACATTTGCATAAGTGACTTGGGGTTTGAAGAAGGATTTTGAATGATATCAAATTTTTGACCTTGCATTAACTATTTTTTTTAAAGATTTTTCTTCATTATTGAGCTGTGATGTTCAAAGCAAAAACGCATTTCAAATAAAAGTTAAAATTAAATTTTATGTGTTTTTGTATTTATACATTCTGCACGCAGATACAAAGTTCAATTATTCAAGCGTTAGATTACCACCAGATATAGGGCAATCTAGTAAATATTTGAGCTTATATAAAGTTCTCGGCTAACTCTCACTCTTTGTAGCCTTAAAGCCAGTTTGTGATATGTTACTTGCTTCAATTATGTATAGCTTACCTTGTTTAATACTACTTAAAAACTAAACATTCGTCATTTTGACGAACACATAAATTGTTGTTACTTTAACTGTGGAATGGAGTACTTTTTATAAGATATATAATTTTTTTACTATCAACGAATATTTAATTTAATATAAGTTACAAAATAATTGCAAAATTTATTTGGAATTTTAAGAAATAAAAGGAACTTTTTGCTAATATTCATAATAAAATAATTTCTTTCTTGACACAAGCAATCTTTTTTTACTTTAATTTTTGAATTTTCTTTATTTAATTAAATTAAATTAAGATCAGCACGAAAAATAAAATAATATAATAAGCCTTAAATGTATAAGTAACGCATAAAAAAGCGTTTAACAAAAAATTTACACAAAAGCTAAACATTCGTCAAAATGACGAACAAGTTTCCTAAGTGTGAAATTTCAAATTATTCGCATGCTTTTGGGTAGCTAAGCGCCATAGTTAAGGCGAAAAAGGTGAATGTTCAACTAATGTTCGTTAAAATGACGTAGGTTAGCTATCTAGGGTTAAACCATTGGGCCGCTTTTAGGTCATAAGGCATGTTTGCGTCCATATCCAAGTATATGTTGTACTATTTTGTATTAATACAGCCATTGACATGTATCAACCAATTTTTAGCTTTACTAGATTCTTAAGTAGATCCGTCGCTGTCTCCCTATTTATTGTACGCTAACGTGGGGTATTTCTTTATATATACACCTATTAGCTGGCAATTCAACATTTGGTATTTGAACACTTTCAGTCTCTCAGAAGTAATTAATTACAAATATGAACCTGGGCTAGCAGCTTCTATCCAGATTTGTGCGCATCTCTTATTTTTTGCCTTGGAGTAGCCTCAATAACTTCCTCAGTTACTAATAAGTTAATGGTGTTAACTGAACTTTGAACTGTATTCAAATGGTTTCTTGCATATTAAACCAGTACGCTGGCAGTTAGAGAAGAAACGCTATTCAATTCCATAAACTTAACTTTTTGATTGAACTGAACAGCAAAGTTATCTAAGTAAGAGACTTAATCAAAGTACTAACCATCCTTTACCTAAAACATCAACATATGCACGTTGCTCATCCTTGAATTGAATGAATTTTACTCAAAATCCTGAGAGAATGTCTCAACAGCAATTACAATACTTCGTTTAGTGCTTGTGAGAGGTGAATTTTGAATTACGATGCAATTTTCAATTAGAGCTGTTTTCATGCAACTTGCATTTGTAACCATTTCCTAATGTACATTGTACATCACAGTCCTTTTCCAGTTCTTACCTTTACTTTCTGCAAATCAAAAATGCCATTTGTTTTTGCAATGCGTTTTTAGTTAAATTTTTTTCTGCATTTTGTCATCTTTCTTTTGAAATTGCTTTTAGATTCAATTCTTCTACCTTCATTTTACCATTTTCGATCAACGATATTAGAAACTTCATCCGACCAATCAAGCATTCGCCTGGCTCATCAAATGCTTAAACAATATGTAGCTAGCTGCATGTGTATGACTGCAAATCAGTGTATGTATGTGTCTACTATTATGCATGTGTATGCGTGTGCCTGTCCTTCATATGCTGTCAGCATTCATTCATCTATTGAATGTCAACCAAACGAGGATAAGAAAATTTTCAATTTTACGAAAAGCATCAAATGAATTTTCATGGCTGACAATGTTGACGATGTGTTGTACTCGTATGTATGCAGTCGTGTGTTGTTGTCTTTTTACTTGTGTGTATGTGTTTGTGTGTATGTGAAATGTCACTCATCGCCAACAGTACACACACATATAAACGTTGACACTCTTACACATGCATCGTTGGCAAAGTAAAAGGCAAGAGCAGAAGAATCGTTTAGACGCACAAAGTGTCCACACATTGAGTGGAGTTGATTGGAATCGAGCATCAAGTAGCGGCGACTACGTCAACACAATGTCAACATTATGGTTTTCTTTCTCTGTATGTGGATGGGTGTGTGTGTGTGTGAACTTGTTTGAATTGCTGGGATAAAATTTAATACAATTAAAATGTTTTTGTTTGTTTAAAATTGCAGGAAATATTGTGTTTACAGATTTCTTTTTGTGTCTTAGTATTACTGTGCAATTTATGGCATTTGATTCAGTCCAATTACTTTAATGACAGCTTTCATAGTAAAGCAATATTGAAAGGAAACTTTATGTTGAAAATTTAATTTTTATTTAATTTTTATCGAAAGGAAATAGCAGAAAATGTTTTCTTTGAATATACTTTAAATTTTGACGGCCATATCTAAGCTGTTTATATAAAATTGCTTACATAGAAATGGCTTGTAACGCTTTGACGCAAAATATACTAAACTTATTTAAGTAATTTCTATTTTTAAACGACATATTTGTGCTAAGAAAGGTTATTGCATAATTATTTATTCTTTTTTTTAGGCTTAAGTTTTTGCAAAATCTCACACAAGAATTCTTATTTAATTTTTCGTTGCTTATGCTTTTGGCGCTTCGTGAATTCTATGTTATTAATATTATTTTTTTCTCCTCCTTTGTTTCATTTGTATTTGTCTTCAAAGTTCAAATAACAAGCTCTCTTTCCTTCTGCTAACTTTAGAACATAAATTTTGAGGAACCACTTATATCAATTTAAGATTCCTTGGGCAATTTGCAATGCCAATATTCGTCCTGTTTCTAAGTGAATCATTGCACGTATATTTTATTTTGTTTTATTGTGCAAAAAAGTTCGATGCCACCAATCAATCAGTATACTACAGTTGTTTCCAAATTTTATATTTTGCTGAAGCCGCAACGACATTGTCAAATAACATAAGACTTCTGACCAAATAGCTTAGAAGGCTAACAGCTGTAGTAGCCAAACTCTATTGTTATTATTATGACTTTAAGCGCTTTCCTAGCTTTCTACTTGACATGCGATTTCCACATAAGCTTCTTGTACGGATTGTTAAACCCTCAAGTGTTGGCAGCTATAAGCCTACCCTTTTTGAAACTACTCATAAGAAAATTTTTCAAACATATAACATAGACCATTTTCAGAGTAATCAGCACATTTGATATTATGTACTCATTAAGTGAATCAAATAATATAAAAACACGTGTGTTATTGTTGATGATGGATATGAGCTTTGCCAATGATAAGATACGAAAAATGACTAACATACAAAATAATTTTAACCCTTTTTTGCACAACTTGTCAACTATTGGCAAAACAATAATTTTTGAAATAATTAATGTAGAGCCATCAAATATCGTTCAAATCAAAAAGCTGAGCAAATTTGCAAAAATAATAACATTAATAATAATAATTGAAATTGTAGAAAAAAAATAAAATATTCTACGCATGTAAGGTGTGTTTTTAAAAATGACATGCCAACTGTGCCCCTCTGCTGTCAATTGGGTTAATGCTTTTAGTTCATTCGTACGCATTTTTTTTATCACCATAATGTGTTCGATTGCGTTGCTTTGAAGTTTGACAGTTTAAATAAACGAGTAATTAAATTAAATAAGTTGTTTTTTTTTCACATTTTTCGTTAACTATTTTCATTACTAAAGTATTTATTGTATTTCTGTGTAAATAAAAGCGATACACGAGTACTTGTTGCAATAGAAAAAAAAAAAAATATGATAAATATTTTGTGCTATTGATGAATTTAATCAGTGAGGACGACGTATGGTGTCATGTTGACAGACAGTAATTTGAGCCGAAAATAACAGCAATAGCAGACTTGACTACTGTTGCCATGTTAAAGGGGAAGGAATCATTTGATATATGTTGGTGTTATATGACGCACCTGAATGCTTAAACTGTTTATTATTCGAGAAAGTGTTATATCTTTTGAACAAAAATTTTAATTTTTTTGTGACTTGCATAAAAATTATTAAAAGTTTTTCCTAATTTACGTATTATGGTCTCATTCATCATTTTTGATTTATAATTAATTAGCGGATGTTGTTTTTACTAACTGTTAACTCATTAAAATACGAATAAAAAATTAATTGAGTGAACATATTTATGGTGCTATAAATAAAATATTTACTCACGTTCTATTTTTTACAAGCTTGATAGTTATTATTATAAAGAAACCAAACCGTTTTAAAAAAATGGAAAAAATGAATCACATGAAAATGTCGTGTCAAATTAACAAATCAGGTTTCAAATATTGGAACATGTGGGAGGGACGTGGCTGCAGTACTAATGATAGTAACTCTTAAACTGTAGTCTCCACCCATTAATCCCTATTAACAATTGATGCCAATTGTAAAGAAAATTAATTTTACACCAACTCATCCCTTTGGTTGTAGCAACAAACACTAGAAGGTTGAGCAGGTTAATATGATATTAGATATATCCCAGGTATTCGATTAAAATTTTTAAAGGACTGTGTCTTGAGCATGCTTTGACTTTGTTTTTAAGCTTCGAAGCCAAATACAAAAAGTACATATGTATGAAAAGAAAAATAAAAAAAAACAACAATAACAACACAAAACTGAAGAAGCAGCATAAGCATCAGCAACGAAAAATCAAACGACAATTTTTGTGTGGGGCTTTGGAAAAAATTTATCAAAAAAAAAAATAAAATTAAAACAAATAAAAAATAAGTATGCAATAACCTTCCTTAGTACAAAAATGTAATTTTATAAAAGAAATTCTTGAAATCGGTTCAGTATATTTTGCGCCAAAGCGTTACAAACCATTTTCCTTGAAGCAATTTTGTATAGGAAAGCTTTTAATTATAAAAAAAAAAATAATGTTATGCTTCTTCCTTCTTTCTCTTGGTGTAGTTCACGCACACATTAACATGCAGATGTGCAAGTTTGCCTGACACTGAAGTTCTGTAAAGTACCACCATAATTATTTATCTTATCCCCAGCCCTTTGACCTATGTAAGTATTCGCGTATGTTTGTTGAAGGTAGCAGAGCAATTTTGACAACTCAATAGCTAAAGGGCTGGCGTAGGCATTTTTTGATACATTGTGTGCCATTTTACCGAAATCAATCCCTTGAACAAAATTCTTATAAACTATTATTGCGCTGTGTAAAAAATTGGTAGATTTAATTGAAAGAATCAAACCTAAAAATTACGATTACGAGAAGAATATGAAATCAAAATTACAGTTATTTTTGATTGAAACAATTAAAGTCATAAGTTTTTTGAAGAATTTTAGTGTCGTATGTTATTTACATAGCGCAACACAACCTGTCACAACTTAATTCCAAAGAATTAATGTTTATAACTTCGCAAATTTATACATATTGTCTTTTTTTCAATTTTGTTTTTTTTTTTTTAAACTAAATTTATGAACTTAACAATTACATACAGTACCAATATAACATCCCATTGCTCGGTTTTTCTTACAGCTGAAGGCTAAAAATAAAAATTAAATAAAATATTTTCAATTTAATTTCAACTTCGGCGTTTTAAGGCCTACTGAAACTCACACAAATGCGTATTATTTTTGGTGGCAACCCTACGTTGTGGCAGCTGGCTTGCCGCAACTGTGCTGCTCTGATATGCTTTGCGGTGATTTTATTAATAATTTAGTAATAATTTTGTCTCTTCTGCATCAGTTTGGCATTGTGTGTGCTTTACAATCTGAGATCGAATTTTGAACAGTTTCAACAGTAACAAATGAACCGCATAATAAAGTGATGGAAAAACGAAATTTTTTAGAGCTTCCACAGTCAATTTTGTGGAAGTAATTGTTATTGTTTTACTAATTCGCTTATTGATTTAATTAACAATTTGTTTTCGGGCAGCTGCGTGAAATGTTCCTTTTAACTGCCGAAAACTGCTTGAACTCACATTTTATGACGCGTAAAATTTAATGTTAATTAAACCATGTAAATGAAAACGTCGTTCATTGAACTTTAAGACGTAAAAATGCCTACGAAAGGTGTGAGAAAATTTGAATTTTGTCACGGTCACAAGCAAATGTGAGTTACATAGGGAACTTAACATAATATGAGGTGGAGAAACTTTGTTGCAATATTAAATATAATGTACAAACCCGTTTCCATTCATTACGCTAATGGTTGAGATTCTCCTTAAGTTTACGAATAGCTATTGGAATTGCTAAGAAGTATGCCTTGGAAAATTTTTGTCAGACAATTAATGCAGCTAAGTATCTTTTTCAAAGAACACTCTGGCCTATGCTTTGTTAAGAAATCAGACCGAAGATGGACAGAATCTACAGACGGTGTATTCTTTAGTTCAAACTATTTTACCTCTCTAAAATATAAATGTGTTTGATAATTCCGTATAGGACTTTATGCTTATTAGAAAAATTAAGAGTAACATGACGATAGCGCCGCCTTTTTTTAAATGAATTTTGAAAAAAAAAACTCTATAAAATTATTTTATCGCGTCTGCCTCTGATGTATTGTGTTAGGAACATTTTATAAATAACGAAAATAAAAAAGGCAGACGTCCTCACTGCCGCATTGTTAATAACAGCAATTGTTAATATGCAAAGAAAAGTTCCTATTAAATAATTTTGTTGATTTCTTACAGAATTGCATTGTCTTCAGCATAGCCCCTAGAAGCTGAAAATAGAAGAAGCAGACAAGTCAAATGTATCTATATATAAATTTAAGGGAAACCAGAGTTTTCAAATGTACTTAATTATATAATTAAAAAGTTTAACTTTTCTTTTCAAAATCAACTTTAAATTATATCGATACCTTTTTTTTTCTTTCTTCGAGATATCATAAATTTAAGTTTTTAATAATATGCACCTAAAGTGCTCAAAAACGTCTGCCTTTGAAAACGCAGCACTGGAATCATCTACCGTTTCCATATTTATGTTTTCATAAGTGAAGGAACCATTCAACCAAAGGACTGTGACGACAGCGCCGCCTTTTTTTAAATGAATTTTGAAAAAAAAAACTCTATAAAATTTTTTTATCGCGTCTGCCTTTGATATATTGTATTAGGGACACGAAAATCAAAATGGCAGACGTCCTCCTTAATAAATTTTGGAAAGCAAAATTTTGCACGGTATTAGTTTTATACAGATATGTCATTAATAATAGGCATATTAAGTGCTCAAAAACGTCTGCCATTGAAAAAGTGTCACTGGAATCGTCTACCTTCTCTATTTTTATGTTTCTTATAAGTAAAGGAACTGTTTAGCCAAGAGGCAGACGTGATAAAATGATACATTAGCACATTTTTTTACATGTATGCTATATTGCAATTTTTAAATTAGCAGTAACTAAGTGGCGGAGGTTGTTTCTCTCGTTTCTTATAACACAGTCTATATATTATTCTCGATCTGCCTGACGACAAAATCACTTAGTTTGTGTATATCATAAAATTTTGAAAAACATTTAATTACTCTTAAATGCAGCAACAAAAACGTCTGCCTCTTGCATTTATCTGTTTTTGTATCTGAACACATTTTTTAATGTATAAGGCAGACGCGATAAAATTGCTTATGGTAACTTTTTTTTTTTAAACTTCAAAGGGATCTCAATTAACAATGCAAAGACAACGCAATGGCTGAGATTGTTCGTATTATTAATATTACTTCATGATTTCAGCCTCTGCTGCACGATAAAATCATACAGAAATTTAGGCCACCAGTTTCCTAGCTGTACGTTCTTTGAGTACTAAGAAAAGAATCGTCTGCTATTAAAAGGATTCTTACTTTTCATGATGCCAGAGATAATAATGCTGCAAAGCTATATTCTCTCAAGTTGTAGGAACATCAGAGACATATTTCTTCCATATGAAGACAAAAGGTAGAGTAATTTTTTAGTGTTCCTACCTCATACAATACACTGTCTGACTTATGACTCCTGATCAATCCTTGACTAAGAAATTTCCTTTACATGTTAGTTAACCCATTAGTTAAGCGTTCAAACTTAAAAACTGACTAGGTCATAATCAAAGGTTAATATTCGTAGAACAATTTTTTTTTTCAGTAGTACAACTTAGCAGCTCATCAACCTAAATTAACCACGAAAGAAATTGGGTTTATTTATAAAGATTTATCAGACAGCAGACAATGTCATTATTATTATTTTTTTCAATTAAATAACTCAAAAATTATTAAAAATTCAGCATTTTTTAATTAAATTTTTATTTATGGTTCACTTCAAATTTGTTTGTTTAAAAAGTTTAAAGCAAAAATTTCGCTCTTTTATTTTTATAATGTTTTTTAATCAATAATTAAAACTTTTTTACTACCTACCCACATGCAATGAAGTACCTAACAGCAGCCTCAATTGCTTAGTCCTGGCGTTATTATGTTACAAGTTGTGCTTTAAAAGTATAACAAAATTCAAACTCCAGAATAAGCTGCAACTAATGCTATTGGTTAAAAAAATGTTGAAAAAAATTCAATTTTAATAAATTCGCTATTTTTAGCTTTGATTTCACGGATTTTTTTTTTATTGACTAAAGCTCTTGCAGTTTTTATTTAAGTTTTATTTTTTTATTTTGTCTACTACACACGCTGACATTGCATATGACCTGACGAATACACGGAATAGATAGCAGCGCTGCTGTTAAATTGCAGCGCTATGATACGCCAAGCGAAACATATGAACGCTTTGAAACGCAAACGAAACAAAGCAAATAAAGGAGCAGAAATATTCGTTGTTTTGTGCATGCGTGTGGGTATTAGGTCGTGCTTGAGAGATAGGGTGTTAAAAATAAGGTTTGTCGGTTAGTTCTAAAAATTTGAAAACGTTCTAATTTACTTTGAGTAAAAAATTGTGTTAAAAATCACAGCTTAATCCGGTTACCGTCCGGATATATAGAAATATTTTTATATCTTTTGTGTTTATGTTCACATGATCTGATTGGGTATGTTGAGAAAGTGCGAAAAAGCTAAGAAAAAACTATAACAAAATACAATCAAAATTTTTTCATGTTAATTACTCTTAATAAGCTTTTTATTTGATTTAAATCTTCAAGCTAAATAGCTAAGATGACTAATAGCTGTAGTAGCTAAATTTTTTCATTGTCATAAGAAATTGTCCTTAATATTATCATCAAAGAAAATATAAAATCACCAAGAAACTTCACATAATCTTAAGATACTTAGATATGAAAAATAGCTTAAAATGTTTGGTGAGTATATACGCTTTGTAAACCTTTTTTTGAAATTTTAAAAGTCAGATTGTTTTGTTAGCAATTAAAAAAATATCCAAAAAATCATTAACTATAAAGGGCATAAAAAGCGCATGCTACAGGTTTGATCTTGGGTACTTTGTTTCTCAAGGAATATTGGACTTAATCGGTTAATAATAATTGTTTAGTTTATGGTCAAAATATTCGTCTGCCTGGCGAAATCATACATTCTGTAGAGTTTTAATGTTGCAACGTCGTGCTATGAATAGGGGAAAGCTTGTCCAAGTATTAAGCCTTGTCACTCAAAGAGTAAGTGCTCCAGCGCTTACTCTATTTTTAGTTTCATGCATATATCAGTTTTAAACAGTCTCATTTTAAGTGCATAATGACCTATAGGGCAGTGTCCAGTTGAAACCACTATCATGAGGGGGCAATTATCCCTTGATAAAGATAGTTGGAATTCTGTTTTAGTCATTTTAAAATTAAGCCAAAATATCTTTGTTACTAAGCTAGTTTTAGCTTTTGTTAACATGATCTGCATATCCATTTGGGAATTAAAGTATTGAATTGACGCTGCAAAACTTAACGACATTGTGTCCAGAAGCGCTCCTTGTATCGCATGTTCGTCCGCCATCTCGTTATCGATGATGCCTTGATGTCCAGGTACCCTGTACAAATAAATTTTGTTATTGTTACTGAGATCTTTTAGAGATTAAAACTGATTTGGATTTTATTGTGTTGCTTTCGGGGGCTTTTGAAGCAGTACAGTACAGTACAGTTTTTTTTTTTTTTTTTTTTTTTTTTTGCGGTTGAGGCAGGTGAAATGCTTTTCGCACCATCAACCAGGTCGTCACCTGGTCGGTGTGTGGGACTTCCGTAGTGGTATACTCACTAAAACACCTCCCTCTTTGTCCGGGAATTGATTCCCCCACTGGGAGGCTCTCTTGAGCATTACTTCAGTGGGGCTCCCTTTATTTAGGCATCCAATGCCATTAGCTGATTTCTGAGCCTGCGGCCAGGCCTCCGCCTCCATCTTGTCTTCTTTGAAAAACGTCAAACGTACAGTACAGTACAGTACAGTACAGTATCTGCATGATGGAAATTAATGGAAAATTTTTTATCAAAAATAGTTCTATTCTTAAAGTAATCCGTAGAAATATTCGTTGTAAAGGATAGGAAAGATCCCTTGGTATACCAGAATGAAAAACACAACAACCAAACTTTTTATGAACTATAGTTTTTGTTTCTGCTACAGTATATTTTTAGTAAACTATCCGCTTGTTCCAAAATTTCTTTAATCGAGGAGAGCGGTAGATAAATGCTTTTGAAGAAAAAAAAAAAAACATTTAACCAAAAAATTTCTTTATTTTGGACCAGTGTAACGTGTCGCCGAGAAGCTAATATTCTTTAATATTTTTTTTTTCTCTAAGACTAGTTGATCGAAAGATAAATTGTAAAAATTGAGAAAGAAAGGGGGTATGTGTGCTGCCTTTAAAAATTACCAAAACTAAAAAAATTGCAAAAATTGAGAAGGAAATTGACCTCTAAAAATTGTAAACATTCAACAAATTTTAAAAATTTCCAAAATTGAAAAATTCCAAAAATCTAAATACTGAGAAGGGGCACCCTTAAAAATTATAAAAACTCAAAAAATTACCAAATTTGAAAAATTTTAAAAACACTGAGAATTTTAAAAATTTTCAATATTGAAAAATTTTGAAAGTTTTTGTTGGAACTATGTATAAATATTGAAAAATTTCCATAACTGAAAACTGGACGTCTGCCTTTTATATTTTCGCTATCTATATCATACCTTCAATACAATATTTCAGAGGCAGACGCGAAAAAATAATTTACTAGAGTTTTTTTTTTGCAACTTCAAAATTAATTTAAAAAAAAGCGGTGCTATATTAACTCTTAGTTTTTCTTGTTTGCATAAGTGTGAATTAAATTTCATATCAATGCCAAAGATGATAAAATCATGGACCGAAAATGATCGCCGGATCCCTAACTATTTATAGGTCCATGTGATAGCGAAAATAAAGTCAGCTTGGAAACTCTACACTGTATTGGCTTAATATTACCGAAGAAGCCCTGTGGTGAATAGCTAATCAATATAAAGTTTATATGTTTAAGTGTACACACATTTTTTTAAAAATTTTTCAAACCACCTTTTTTTATGCTATTATACACACACACAATTAATGTACTACAAAATAAAAACTGAGATAAAATTTCAAAAATGAGTGCAGCGCAGAAGGTAAACGGATCCTTTATGGCATGACTGCTGGAGCGGTTATTTCGTATAAAAGGATTTGGAGTGAAACGCAGCAGGGTTAAAAGTGCATTAAACATGTGGAAGCAGAGAAACTCCCTGCAGCGTCGCATGCTTGGTACTTGGAAACTATGGCGCTTTCATATGGCAAGTAAGGCTTGCAGCTAGTTGGGGTGTCGTATAACCAAAAAGTTTTTCAGCAGCATCGAAGGGACAATGTGCAAAACAATGCAAAGATTAAATAACATTACATACAAACAAAATTTAAGTAGAATCAGATACAGACTCAGTTTATACAGCAGCAGCAGAACGAAGTGCAATTCATGCGAAATTGAAATTGAGCTATAAAAATTTGTTTGAAATTTGATTTCAATTGATAGGTGATTAGTGTTTTTTAATTATATTTAATAGTGACATATTATTTCAGTGAAAAAAACCTTTGCGTTCATAAAATTATTGCAAAAATATTTAAAAGGAAAAAGAGCGCCTGTTTCGGCGAAGGAATATAATGTTTATCTTGTGACAAATAAAAATTTCTGTTAAAGATATTTAATAATTTTTAAAAGGGAAAAGTATGCTTCAATTCCGAAAAGTATATTTTTTGTAGTCAAAATAATTCCCAATAAGCAAAAAACTTTAATTTGGTAAATTTGAAAAAAATTTCAGCTAACCTATGTATGTTATCATATCCTTAAAAAAAAACACTCCTTTTGTGTTCATTGGAAAGGAAAATAAATCTGTAAAGGTTCAAATTATAACTTACATGAAAGAAATTATTTTTAAGGATCAAAAATAAGATTGGCGAGGTTCACAAGTGCTCTTTTTGTGCTCCCTCTATTAAAACCAGTTGAGAATTAATGTTTTAAGATGAGAAAGAAAAGTTTCACCTACTACTTATAAGCAATATCAATACCTTTGAATCTAGTCTTGCAGAGTTCGCTCCCCCCCTCCCTTAACAACTCAATTGGTAAAAGAACCCCCCCGCCTAGTAGATAAATTCTTTATTTTACAACAGTTATTCTTTCACTTATTAAATCATGTCAATCAAATACTTTATTTCATATTTTTCTGAAAAATGCTTTGAGAAAAATGTTGATCAAAAGTTATTCTCCTTGTGACAAAGGAATGTGGATCCTTGAAAATATGCATATGTCAATCTTTTCCATAAATTTATTTATTTTTTTAAATTAAATTACGCACTTGTACTGCACTACCTTTTATATATTCGCACTGCAGCATATTCTCCATTAAGAGTCCTTGTTTTCTTTTTTTGTTGCGTCATTCACAATGCGTCCACGAAACTCATACTTCCATCGGCCATTATGCAAATCCATTTTGTTGCATCTCGATGCTGCTGCTGCTGCTGCTGCTATTGCTGAGCCACTAACGCTAAACCAATTTGTGTCCATTTTTGTGTTAAATTCCTCCTTTGCGGGTTACACTTTTTTTCGTTTTCGTTTTCGTTTTTCTTTTTATTTAATTTTTCATTGCATATTTCAAGGATAAATGACACGCCACTACGCTTTTATTGCGCTATTCTTTTTCACTTTTTTTTTTTATATTTCGCATTCAGCAGTTGCGTTGCTTGCTATTGTTAAATGCAAAAGGTAACGAAATGCAAAACAATGCGGCATGAAATTTTTTGCTCTGTCTGGTACGCACACACACATACACGAGCTAATACAACACCTACACAGCAACGCTTGCGAAATTTGTTCTAAGTTGGCGCACAACTTGTTGCATCGCCTTGATGTATGCAATGCGAAAAAAAAGTAAATAGAAATAAAACAGGAGCATAAAATGAATTTATGCTGGCAGCTCAGTATTAAAAAATGTGTAGAAAAAACTGGAAAATCCTTGAGTGTAGAAAACTACGTTGAAAAAAAAAAGAAAAACAAGAGGCAGAAAAAAATAGTAGGTAGTTCGTTGAAAAGAGAAAGAATATAGTGAAAATCTGTTGCAACTTTTAATAACAAAAAGTAACAGAGACAAAGTATTTCTGCATTTGTGTGAATAAAACAGATAGCTAAGGAGTATTAAAAGCAGTTGTGAATGAAAGTTTGGTTTTTATTGCAAGCACATTGAGAGAGGTGGCATTTTGCATTAAAAAAAACTGGTAAAGCTTTATCTTTGGCCTCGCCAAAAATTAAATACCCCACACTGCGTTAACAGCAAAATTGCGCTTGAGTTCTAAATTTTTATAAAAGAGACTAAAATTTGGTTTCTTTTTCTTAAACTAGATTTCGTCCACTGATTGAAATTCGCCAATTATAGCAACAACACAAAATAGTGCAGCACCATTTTACCTGATTAAATGTCATCGCTCTCAAAAATAAAAATTATGTTACCATGTTCTCCCTATCGCAATCTCTTTCTTAAGGTTCTATCTATTACGTACCATATCAAATTTCATCAAAATCGTTTCATGCATCCACTTAAAAATATATAATTTCTTCAGGGTATAATCTATGTCTGAAATTGCATTTTCTTGTTAGGGGCGTGGCACCTCCCACCTAAGGAAATATATTTATCCAAAAATCAATCTATCTCCATACCAAATTTCATCAAAATCAGTGTTACGGCTCAGCCGTGGCAGACTTATATCCTATTAGGGGTGGCGCCACGCCCTCTAAAAAATTATAGAATTTTGAATACCCAATCTAAGGGCTTAACCTGACCTTGTGCTACAAGTTTAATATCTTTACTCAGAAATCAATCTATCTTCATACCAAATTTCATCAAAATCAGTGTTACGGCTTATATCCTATTAGGGGTGGCGCCACACCCACTAAAAAATTATAGAATTTTTAATACCCAATCTAAGGATTTAACCTGACCTAATCCTAAGGTTTTAAACTCGAAGCCAAACTACTTCAAAATTGGCTCATTTAATTGGCCATGGAAACGTGTTTTCCTGTTTTAGAGGCGTGACACCGCCTGCTATTGGAAAAAAATTACGTTTGGCACTACCCATCTTCACAACCTTAAAACAAAAAATCAAACGATTTAGAGTGTTTTTTACTGCTAATAAATATCCTATAGCAACATTAAGGACATAAGTCCTGCGTAAATGTTCTGTAACCTGTCTTTCTTAGTTTCTTACTGCGTCAGCCACCATAATGTTTTGGCATTTTTCTGCGCTTGCCACTTTATAGGTTCCAGCAAAGACTAAGCTATGTTCAACAGCTGAAATGGGTTTTTTAATGTTATGAAGTATTTGCATATACATTTACTTTATACGAATCTGTAAAATATTAGAAAAAATGCGTTTCAACAAAAAGCAAAAGCAACTTCAATTCTCCGCACAGTTTTGCACATATCATTTTAAGCCTAAAGAACAATTAAGTAATATTTCACCCATTTAAGCTGAGAAAAAGGGCATACAACACTTTAGCTTATTTCATTACTTTTGACAACCAATTTAAGGAATTCTTTGGATGTCGATTCGATTTCATCAAAGCAACTTGCAAAGCATTCCAACGTCAGCTAGTTGAAAAATAAAGATTTGTAGTGCCAAAAAAAAAAAAGAATGACAAAAATCAAAGCGACATTTTCCAAATATTTTAGCGACACATACATAGGCAGAAAGTTCAAGTAAAATAGGCTAACGGCTGGACGGACAAACGAAAGGACACATTTCATAGGAGCAACACCATAAATGCCAACTGTTGCTTCACATTAGCGATGACAATGACAACAACATTCAGTTTGCACACAAAAATGCCTTAAAGTATGCAGCAAAACATAGTAACAAGCGAGAAAAAGACGATATAACGCAGACATAAAAGTATGCAAAGGTTTTTGTGTTTTCCATTTGAAGTTGCCTACTGTTTACTGAATTCACCCAGCAAACATTTTTTGCAGCGAAAGAGTTATACATCCATTGTCGAGTTACCTCAAATCAATTTTAATTCTTTGCAATCACTTGAAGTCGCTGAATTAATAAATTGCCCACATCATCAGTGATTTCAAATGATTGCAGCGACTTCAAGTGATTGCAGCGATTTCAAGTGATTGCAGTGACTTCAAGTGATTGTAGCAACTTCAAGTGATTGCAAAAAATTAAAAGTGATTTGAGATGACTTCAATGCAATCAAAATTCTTCAATCATGATTCCAATCAAAAATAGAAATTTTCAAAAAAAAAAACCAATTGTTTGCTGGGAAAATTATAATATTATCCTGAGTGAGCAAGTATATGTGTGTGTGTGTGAGTGCATGTGCCATTACAAGTGGATGAGTAAGAAATAAAAGTGAGTGAGTGGTAAAGACATTACGGGTGCTTTCGCTTTAATGGCAACATAAAAATCTCGACTTTCAATTGTTGTCGACAATGAAGAAGACGACGACAACATCTTAAGCAACTGCTGTTGTTACCATTGCCATTGTTTTAGTTGCTGTTTCTTATTTCTTTTTTGTTGTTGTTGGAGCACCCTCTTTAAATCGGCCGATTGCACATACACAATTTAAATTAATGTATGACCCAAGAGAAATTGAGTCGTGTGACGCACAGTGGGATATTCGATTATGAAGAGTTGAATTCACAGCAGGGAATTGAAAAGAACTTAATTATGCAATTAAATTTGACAATTAAGCTTATTAAGGAAATAAATTGTTAGCAATATTAGCTAAAGCATCTTAGATGAAATTTTTGCTTTACATTAGGCGAAAAATATCAAAAGAAAAGCTTTCAGTGAGATTTTTTTCTAAGGAAAAATAATAAAAAAAAAAAAGGTTATGTTAAAGGGACGTACAAATTTGTGTGATTTTTTATTAAAGAAAATTTTCAAAAGCCATTATGAAAAAAATTATTTTAATGAGACAAATTTGTAAAAAGGATTTTCCCATCCAAAAAATTAGTTTTTAATTTAAGTTTAGTCGCTTTTCTCCTGATATGGCACATCAGAACACAAAAGTCGGGTAGAATTCAACTTAAATTCTCATACATTCTTAAATGTTCATTATTTTATTTGTGTTAGTTTTATATTCCGGTAAGTAAACATTGAATATTTGATACACGGAAAAAAAAAATTATTGTTAACTTCACAAAATTTTCTCTACATCTATTATTAAGTCCCTTTTTTGTAATACTATACACCAGAGCTCCAGTCTGGCACATTACAATGCAACACTATTGTTAGAAAAGTAGAAAATGCTGCGCTGTCAAGTTATAATAAAAAAAAATACATCTTAGATCATAGGAGTCAAAGTTCCAAGAGTAAATAGTTTCCTATTATTTACTATAACTGCACATTTCAGCAGAAAACATTTTATTTTTTTCTTAAAATAATAAAAAAAGTTGTGTGAAAAAATTCCTGATAGTGTAATTGATTTTTCTCATACGCCAGATTATGCTACAAGTCATACTTAGGTGAAGACTTAAGGTATATGATTTTATGTGATTTTGTCATCGTTGGTATTAATATGTAATGTATTTAGTTCACATTTATGTGAATGAGAAAAACTAAGGATTAATTAAATGAATTTTGAAATTGCAAAAAAGAATTTTATTGCGTCTGCCTCTGATATATTGTGTTAAGGGTATAGTAAATGTAACGAAAATATAAAAGGCAGACGTTTATGCGAATGGGAAAAACAAAGAACTAGTTTAATGAATTTTGAAGTTGCAAAAAAACGATATCAACTAATTTTATCGCGTCTGCCTGTGATGTATTGTGCTAAGGGTATAGTAAAGGTAACGAAAATATAAAAGGCAGACTGGAATTTTTATAACAGTAACTTCCAGAATTTCGTATTGCTCCTAGAATTTCAAAATACAAAAAGCAGACGTGTAGGCCTCCTCCTCTCTAGGTGGTAAATGTCAAAATCGCCGATTTAGGTCCAATTTATTTATTGATTTTATGGACACCAGATTTTTCCGAATATATATAATTGTAAAGTTGAAAAGTTTAACGTTTCCATTAAAAACCCACTTTAAATTATATCGATATCATATTTTTTTCTACGAGATTTCCTAAGTTAAAATTTTCCAGTTATACTGTCGTACTAGAGCTTATGTGGATCTACATATATGTATATAAACCTGTGTTATAAATTTTAATTAAAAATATTTCGAATAAAAACAAAAAATTTTAAAAATTGCAATCTTTGTTGCCACATTAATTATGGAGGCTAGTCTCAGCTAGTACTAAGAAAAAAACAGTCGGCTCAAAAATCAGAAATGCAAAAGCAAAATGTTGTCCGATTTGGCGTAGGAAGACACGACCAGAAAAATAAAATATAATAATATGAAAGATAGTATATATTTGATAACAAATTTTATAAAGATACATTTTTAATAATATTCACTTTAAGTGCTCAAAAACGTCTGCCTTCGAAAAAGCTGTGCCGAAATCGATTGCTTTTTTATATTTATGTGTTTTATAAGTAAGGGAACCACTCAGTCAAGATGCAGACGCGATAAAATAATCTGGTTTGCTATCTTGCAATTTTTAAATGCGGCAGTAATTAAGTGACAGAGGTTGTGCCTCTCGTTTCTTATGACATAATCTTTATAACAATCTCAATCTGCCTGACAATAAGATCACTTACGTTTGTATACAACATATAATTTAAAAAAAAAGTTTAATTAATCTTATACGCGACAACAGAAACGTCTGCCTCTTGCATTTATCTGTTTTTGTGTACAGGCTCATTTTTCAATATAAATAACAGACGCCACAAAACTATTTATGGTACTTTTTCTTATACAGTTTCAATGGGTCCTCAAGTAATAACGTAGAAACAACGCAATGACAGGTGTTGTTCGAATTATTTATAATTACATACTCAGAACTTTATGATTTCCAACCTCTGTCGCAGGATAAAAACATATTGAAATTTAGCTCACCGTCTCCATAACTATCATACAAAATACTGCTCATACTCCACAACACAAATTAACTTTTAACGCAATTTTTCATTGTCTCCATGACAGTAACTGGAAGTTCTATGCAAAATATCTAAACCTCTATGAATCTAGCCCTTGTAATGCATTATTTTCTAATACTATTGAAGGGACTCTGAATGTTTTTGTTAATTAAATTTAATGCTTAGCTGCATGAGATCTCTCTTCATGAATTTCTTCAAGCCATCGTTCAATCGTCCCACAGTGCAGCACAGCATTTAACTGCAAGACGACTTTTAGTGAGTGAAACAGAGCCATAGCAGAATCGTTTGCAAAAGTAATTGTTATAATATGGCAACACCATTATAGCAGCAAACATGAGCGCACGAGTATTGTGTGTATGTGTGTGTGTGTGGGTGCACAGTTTGTTTGCTGTGTTTTTATCTGCACTTATGTGTCTGTGTGCGTGTTAGTACATTTGCTGCTGTTTGAGGCCCTTACGATTTAATCGAGCGGAAATTGAGTTCAACGACAGCCAACCAAAAAAAAAAGAAAATGTAATCAAACAACAATCGTCTAAAACAAAGAGAAAAATAAATAAATAAATAAGTGACGTCAAAAAGGACAGTGTGTTCTGTTAAATGTTTAGCTTTCATTTTTATTTAATTGCTATATTTTTCTTTTATTCTTTTATTCTTTTTTTTTTATTTATTTTATTGACAGCAACTAAAATTCATATCATGGAAAAGTTTCTACTCAAAATTTTATTTTTTTAGTTTGTGTGATTGGTTTGCTTCATTTCTTTTTGAATTCAACAGCATTACCCACACAATAACAAAATTCAACCACTTGTGTGTATGTGCGTTTGTATGTACGAATGTATGTATATATGTATATTAATTTAAATCGAATGTAAAAATAAGTCATAAAACTGACAACTTTTGCTTCAGTGATTTTAGCTTTTGGGCACATTACAAGTGCGAGTGCGTAAAACTTCAATAGAAATTTAAATTGTTGGCAAATAGAAAATAAAATGAACAATATGCTCTAAAGAATTTCGAATTTATTTTAATTTCAGTTCTCTTATTTTTTTCGAGAAAAAATGCGTTTTACTAAAACGAAATTAATGAAAAAAAAGTTTAATAAAATCTTAAAGGGCAAAATAAAATAGCCTTTGGACGTGGAAATTGATCAAACATACTTCTTTGTGTAATTTTTTTGAAAGAATCTTTTTAAGAAATTTGGCTTTGAAAAAAGAGACAAAAACAATTCAAAAAATGCCTTTAAAAGACAAAAATCTTCAAAATTCTAATACCTCTAATAAAGAAAATGATTTTTCAGTGCACTTAGAAAACGATTTGTTTGAATATAACAAATATGATATGGAACTATTAAATATTTGATTTAGTCAAACATTAAATGCTTAAATCAACATTTTCCACTATTTGATTCAAATGCAATATGACTGACTCAAATAAATATTTGAAAACTCTATACAAACATATATTTGTTATGTTAAAAAAAAAATCGTTCTTTTAGTGTGCCAATTGAGTTTTATTTCAATATGGGTATTCATCTAAACGCGCATGTATGGAAAGTTTTTTGAACAAACTAGCGCTGCTAATTTGTGCAATTGTTGTCACTCTCTTTTCCCACACGATTCTCTGAGCAAAAATTTATTGCTTACACATTTTGTATTTGTCACTCTCTTTTCCCATACGATTCTCTCACAAAAAATGACATGCTCATCAACTGCCACAAATTGCACAAAATGTTCGTGAAACACATCGAGCAAAATTGCCTACTTGCACAAATGTGAAACTTGAGCGTTCTGATGAATATCACTAATATTTTAGATATATTCATACTTCTTAAGAACGATTCGCCTTTTTTTGTGAAATAGTAGGCAACAATTTCTAAATATCATTTTCCATAAAATTTTCTGAAAAAATGCCTGAAATTTAACATATCCTTTATAAGAGCTCTTTTTATACATTTTGGACATGATTGCATGAACAAAAGACTCCAAAAATTTCTGGTGATCAATCGTAATTTTTGAGATCTTTTGATTTCTCTAAGGAATAAAGATAAAAATCAAAGTTAAAAAAATTTTTTTTTTTAAAAGTTATTTTCAAAGTTACTTTGGAATAGTTTTACATGAAAACTTACTTTGAATTTGATTTTTTTTTGGGGAATTATCGGAGAAAATTCTCTGTGCAATTTTACCTTCATTCAAGTAACTTTCACAACAATAGCACTATCATTTTTTCATAAACATTTTTCTGTAGAAAAGCACCCGCAATAAAATGATAGAAATCAGAAAACAACGACAACAACAATTGTTGCTAATTCAATCAAAGTAAAACCCCGATTTCCGCTTTCATTAATACAACGAATCAGATACTTTCGCTCACAAACTGATGCATCTAATTGTCAGTTATTTGGCTCGTCATTTAGTCACTCCGACAGTCAGCTAGTCAATGCAATATTTTTTAATGCAGCAGCTGTATGGTGCGTCTGTGCTACAATTTGCAAATCACTTGCTGCGATGCGATGCTCTCGATCGATTTGATTTTAATTAATTACTTTATTTTAGTGTGTCACTCTTTGCGACGATGACGACAGCGTTGATTTTAAAAAAGCAAAAAAGTGTAGAAGTGGCAAAATGGGGTGCGACGCGCTAAAATTCAATTCCCAAAAGGTAATGCAGTGATTAATCATGCAACACACATACACAAACTCAAGCAGAGCAACATGGGGGATGGAGTAAATGTGTGTGTGTGTGTGTATGTATTTGCGTTGACATTGACGTCATGTGGTGAAAATTGATAGCAAATGTTTGTATTTCACTGGAGAATTTCAAAATTAATCGGAAATTCCAAAGTAACTGATGTCAGTTTGTTCAAAATGAAGAAAGAAATGAGTGGGGGGGCAAGGTTGTTTTCTTGATCTTAAATATACTTGTAATTAAATTTTGTACAGCAAAATTTTACTTGGCTAATAATAATAAACTCTTATTACATTCCATAAATTTTTATTACAACGTTCTAGTATTTCACAGACACAAATTAAATAAATAAATCGAGATCAACCCAAAATAGCAGGCAGTAAATAAAATATACACACTCAAGGCTACTGGGGATTTCTCAACAAATAAATAATTTTACAGCAGAAAATTAAATACACGCCCTTTAAAATGTAAACAGCATCGTAATTGCACTGAAATATGAAACATAAACAAACAGGTAGAAAATTGCAGTAAATGAAACGAACAAATAGAAAACTATACGTACGAATAAAAAAAAGCAGCTAAGACGTTTGCAACTAGCAGCTGTAGTAAAAGTATCATGCGACCATAGATTACTTATATACATCTGCGCGGCTGATTGGACATAATAAATACCATTAACTGTAGCAGCCACAGATATACTTAAGAGCTAATTAATATCAATTAAAAGAGCAAGAAACTTGTAAATGCGGGTTTTGATAAGTCAGGCATTTTCAAATGAAGAAGTTGGTAAATTTCAAGATTGTAAGAGAATGCTCATGGGTTTTGTATAATCCAGATTTGGCTGATGTGAAGGAATGCCAATTAAAAGAGCTCAAACCTACTTAGCAAACAAAGATTTTGATAAGCCCATAGTTTTCAAATGAAAAAGTTGGTAAATTTCAAGATTGTAAGAGAATGTTCGAAAGTTTTGTATAACCCAGATTTGGATAATGTGAAGGAATGTCAATTAAATGAGTATTTTTAATATAATCCAGATTTGGCTGATATAAAAGTGGTCAATTAAAAGAGCATGAAACTAATGAACGAGCATTTTGATAATCCCAGCATTTTCAAATGAAAAAGTTAGTAAATTTCAAGATTGTAAGATAATGTGCGAGAGCTTTGTATAATACAGATTTGGCAAATGTGAAAAAATATCAATTAAATGAGCAAGAAACTTGTGAATAAGGGTTTTAATAAGTCAGGCATTTTCAAATGAAAAAGTTGGTAAATTTCAAGATTGTAAGAGAATGCTCGTGGGTTTTGTACAATCCAGATTTGGCTAATTTGAAGAAATGTCAATTAAAATGAGAATTTTTAATATAATCCAGATTTGACTGATATAAAAGAATGTCAATTAAAAGAGCATGAAACTAGTGAACGAGAAATTTGATAATCCCAGCATTTCCAAATGAAAAAGTTAGTAAATTTCATGATTGTAAGATAATGTGCGCGAGCTTTATATAATCCAGATTTGGCTGATGTGAAAGAAAATCTGCATAAATTGTATGCCAGTTGTAGTTTCAATTCATGTTTGTCTAAATATCTTGTGGAAATACAACTAGTAAAGACAATCGCTTTGGAAGACAATATGACTCATATTAAACTCTTACAAAGGCGCAACTGTTTGGAAAAATACGTCGAAATCATTTTTTGCAGCATTCTTTAATCTACATATTTTACTGAAGTTAAAACTGTGTGCCCGAAATATTCATAAGAAACTGAGGCCATTTTGTGTAACAAATTTTACTTTTTATATATTTAGTTTTAGGCGAAATATTAAAAATTCGGTCACTTAAAATTATTTTTAATTTTCAAGAAAACTCCACTATTAAGAAGAACACGTGGGTAAAAATAGTTTTGTCTATTTCTCAATTTTATTTACAATATTTCTCGCATTTTCTTTACTTAACTTATTTTTCTGTGACAGCGTCCTCTATTTTATTTGCAATATTTCTCGCATTTTATTTACTTAACTTATTTTTTTGGGAGTGCCAGCGTCTAAAAATTATGCTCTGAACGTTCCGAATATTTTCGTTATAGCCAGTATCTTGTGATGACTGACTTTTTGGGGCATAAAACGTCTATCGGACTATTCTTATAATGTCGCTTTCAATTCTTAAAGCGGGTTCAGTGAAATCACATTATTGGTCCTTGAATTTCTTCAAAAGGAAATGAAATGTGTTAAGAAATAATGAAAATTTTAAAATAGCCTGTAGCCATGTAAAACGAATTTCAAAGTACAACTTGAATTGTCAAAGTGAATCATTGTTGAAAATAATAAAATGTTAATATATATAATAAAATTTTTCTTATTAATATTTTTTAGGTTAGTCAAAATACCTTGAAGTCATTCTGGTATTTTTTTACGACAATATTTTTTTTTGTTCTTTTTTTTTAACTTCTAAATGTATTTTTTGTTTCAAAATTACTTGCAATGTTTTTCCTGGAAGTCTTTTGACTGTACTTATATAGCAAATACTGTGAGTTTATTATATTTATTCTTTGTCAGTTTCAACAAACAGAACATTTCATATTTATTAACTGAGTTCAAAAGTTAATATTTAATAATGAAATAGGCATGGTTTTATTAAATTGACAATTGTTGCATTTCCATCTTCTCATAACATTTTTGCAGAACTATTCGATATGCCCTCATTGTTGAATTAAATGCTACTGTTAAATGTCTAGCAAAGCTTTAAATGTCTTTTTACTCTTGAAAAAGTACACAGGCACACATATTCAAGCACCCACGTTAGCACACACATGAAAACAAACACTTAGACATACATTTAAATCCAAGTCTGTTGTAAATTTGTGCTACTCGTCGTAAGTATACGTTATGCGTTACATACCTATACGTTTTCAAGTGCACATTAACGTGTAATTGTTAGTGTGTGTGTGCGTATGTGTCATGGGTTCTACTTTAGATCTTCAACTTCTTTTTTGCCGTTTCGTTGTTATTGTGTTGATGTTGCTGTTTATTTTTGTGCCCTTAGCCCGTGGCTTAACGTGGCGTATGAGTGATTTTTCTTTTCTTCAACTTTTGTTTCTCTACTTTGCTGGCTTTCTTTTACCTACATAACATACATTTGTGTAGCATTGTAAGCATTTATATTTGCATGTTTATTAGCATTGGTATTTGTTTGTGTGTGTGTGTTTGTGTGTGTGTGTGTGTGTGTAATATTAAACGCAATAGAAAATGAAACGTTGCTATTATTATTATGTGTTGGTGTCAATGTGATGATGAGTTCTGTCGACGTTGTGTTGAAAATTGAAGCTTAACACTTTCTTAGCTAACAAAGCATAATAAAGTGAAAAAAGATGTTGTTAAATATATTGTGAACATGTTAATCTTACATACTACAAGGCTAAGGAAAAATTGAATACATTTCATTGCCAATAAATGACATTGAAGTGTGATAATTGTTTTCATTTTAATTTTTGATGAAAAAAAAATTACAGGTTCGTAAGCGTTCAAAAAACACTTGGAACATTTTAGTTGGCCAAAAAATGGGATTTTTAAATGTTAAACATTAAATATCTAATAGGTTCGTGAAGCAAAATGAAAAGCCGGCCTTAAGCACTCAAGAACAGAATCTTGGTTCTTTCAATTTTTCTTGTCGATGAAAGTTTTATCTTGAAACTGACTGAATTCGTATGCAGAGATAATTTTCATTTAAGGAAATAATGATATAGGTTTCCGTGAGACAGCGAATTATCGTTTTGTTAGATTTAACATTTGATTTATTTTTATGTTCATTAGACCAGGTCGATTTGTATGAAGCGAAATAAAGCTAGCCAGATACCTACTCAAAAGTTAAAAGGACCCTTCAAAACGAAATCTGAATAATTTGTTATCGTTCCGAGAAAACCAATGGAGCACTTTTAATACTCCTGAAGGTCCTTTTTGGCTAAAAAAAACGTGTTTTTTGCTCGTAACTTTTGATTCTGCAAAAATGGATTCCTGAATTTGCTTGAAAAATAAAAATTGCGTTTTTTGAAAGATAATATTTAGTTTCAAAATTCGATTTTTACATTTAAAAAATCGAAGAGAATCGAATTTCGGGACAGAATAAAATAGACAATAGAAAAAAAATTTTAAATTTTTTAACGTAATTTTTTTTGCAAGAACGAAATCTTTATTTTTTCGAGTAAATTCGGGTACCCATTCTATGAAGCAATAAAAGTTACGAGCAAAAAACACGTTTTTTACTCAAAAAACATGTTTTTTACTCAAAAAAGATATTCAGGAGAATTAAAAAAGGTCCAAAAAGTGGTAAAAAATTACGCAGATATCGTTTTTAAGCGTCACCCTAACTTTTGTGTCTGGATGAATCTAAATTTCGACCCGGTCAAATGTTTATATCTTTCGACTCATTTGAAAGAAATTTATGGGCGTGATGTTTGTTGAAGTGAGCATCAATGCTGTACAATGTCACGCGATTTTTAGTTGGAATTGCCGCTCAAAATATATACATATAGGAAGATAAGTCGCCGTAAAATTCCTGAAAAAATTGTGGTCATTCTGGGTTTTCCTTTTTTTTTTTTTTTGAATTTAAGACCTTTTACCAAAAAATATTTAGCTTAAAAACTCGGAAGCAGTAATCTCCAAGATTATCTCCAGTGAAGGCATTGGTTATATTGGGGGATGTAAATCTTGAGCCGTGGCCGAAGGCACTAACATTTCAAGAAAATCGGGAGTGATGCCATTAAAGTAAATAATAACCGAAGTTCATCCTAGGCTAAACTGGTTCATCATAACACGCTTCGGAAGATGTAGTTTGTCTTAGGAAAAACTAGTTTATCTCAAAAACTAGTTTTGTTATATTTGTACTTTTTTCAGCATATCGTTACCTTAATATAGAAAGGCCCTAACTAACATTTTTCATTTCAAATCGAGATTTCTATGGATTTCGGTAGGTCACCCACTAATACACCATTGACAAAAAAAATGTGTGAGCTACGATTGAAAATAAATTAATTACAAACAAATAAAAAAATGCCATTACTCACTTTAACTCACAAAAACTTTAATTTTTATTATTTTTTTTCGTTCTCCTGTAAAATAATAAAAATGAAAGATAGGGTCTTTCTATATTAAGGTAACGAAAAAAGTCAAAATTTTGCTTAAGCCTTTAATCAGTACATTTCCACGAAACCAAAATGCCATCACTGGGATGTACATATAGTGGAAGAAAATATTTTTTCCAAGAAAAAACCAGCGCTCAAAGACAAAAGTTGTGACTTTCTTTTTTGACAGCAACAAAAACTTTGCATAACAAGCCTACGATTACAAGACGCTGCACTTTTACCAAAGACTCCACCCACACAATCTTCTAAATATTTCGCTAGCAGTCATTTGACACCAGCAGCAGAGCAAAAGAATAATAGAGTTGTTATTACAAGGAAAATAAAATATGGTAATTGAGACGCATGTTTGTCGATTTGTGTGTGTTGTATATATGTACATATGTATTATGTTTGTGTGTATCCGCGTGCGTATTTAGGAAATAATTTACTTTTCTACGAAGTAAAGGATAACCGTGTAATACTTTGTTGTTATACGAGTATTACTTATTGTTGTTGTCGTTGATGTTAACGTTTAAGTGCGATTTGTTTTTGCTATTTTTAGAACTTTTTAATGTTTATTTTGTTTTTTTAATTTTAAGAATTTCTAGCTTGTCCCCACTTTTAAAATGACGCTTTTCCTTAAGAACGTTGAAAATTTGGCTGGTATGAAGATAACAAGAGAACAGAAAGAAGTTTTGGCTGAATGACTTGAAGGAAATGCATAATAATTTTTGACAAAATTAACCTTGATTATCACATTCTTTGCATTTGATGAAGCAACTTGATCCAAATTTATCTAGCCGAAGTTTGGGGCGCAAATGCTTTGACGAGACTCCCCAAAGTTTTTATTTTCATTAATTGACCAATATTATATAAAAAATTAAATTAAGAGTTTCGAAAATTAAAAAAAAAAATTAAAACAGTCGAAAAAAACTGAAAAGTATCGAAAAGCCTAGCAGTATCGAAAACATTCGATTGATATTCAAAAAGTATCGAACCGTATTTAAAACATACATATATAATGTGTATATTAGACGAACTGATCGAAAAAAGTATCCGATAGCATCAGAAAATAACAAAAAATTCGGAAAAGCCGGAAAAGGATCGAAAGTTATCAAAAACATGATTAAAAAACAAAAAGTATAGAATTGTATTTAAAACAAATATTAAGTGTAGATTAGTCGAAATAATCGAAGAAATCGAAAAGTATCGAATAGTATTGGAAGAAAACAAAAAAATCGGAGAAGCTGGAAATAGTCGGAAAAGCCTTAAACGACCGAAAATATTAATATAAAGGATAGTAGTCAATAAAAATTCAAAAAGTATCGCATGGTAGTAATAACATTGATTAAGTGTATACACTTTTCGAAATAATCGAAAAACTCCAAAAGTATCGAACAGTATCGGAAATCATCGAAAAAGTGTAAGGTATTGAAAAAGTAGACAAAAGTTGGATACCATCAAAAAACATCGCAAATTATCGGAAATTACTCGAAATATATCGAATATTATGGCATCGATTTGATGTTATTGACATTTGAAAATAACCTAATCTACACATATACATATTTTCTTTTACTTAAAACGCCAAAATCGTCGTCAAAAAGTATTGAATAAAATTGAAAATGTTGAAAAGTATCGAATAGCATTGAAAAACAACAAAAAAATTCGAAAAAAACTGTAAAGTATCGAAAACAATCAAAATAGCATTAAAGTAACGAAAACATCAATAAAAAGAATAAAAGTCGATTAAAAGTCAGAAGTATCCAATGCTAGTAAAATAAAATTAACTATGTGTGCAAGGTACATATTAATCGAAATAGCATCGGAAAACAACAAAAAAATCGAAAAAACCTGAGAGTATCGGACAAAATTTAAAAAGTCTAAAAGTATCAAAAATATTAATACAGTGAGCAATAGTCGATTAATAAGTATCGAAAACATACAAATAATAAGTGATAAAGTCGATGAGTATCGAACAGTATCGCAAATCATCGGAAAAGTGAAAGGTATTGAAAAAGTCGAAAAACATCACAAATCGATGATCGATGTCCGATGAAAATTACTCGAAATATATCGAAAAGCATAATCTGTTTTCTATTACCTAAAATTCAGTTTATTCCTTTGATCAAAAGGAATTTGATCAAAATTTAAACAAAAATGTTGTTATCATGAACAACCTGCTGCAGACTCAAAACTGTGTATTAGCAGTAACCCATATAGTAGGTACTAAAATATTCAGCATATTTTTTTTTTTAAAAAAGTAAATGTTAAATTGAGTGGAAAAAATGACGGAAAATAAGTTTGAGGTCGATCGGAAAAATTTTTAGCTTAAATGTTTTTTTGAATTTATTCATCAGTTGACCTAATCAAAGAATGTTATTTCTTCTAGATTTTGAAGTTTTTAGCGCTTGGCCTACTCAAAAAACTTGACATTTTCAAAAATAAAAATTGCCAAACAGTTACCCTGGTAAGTGGTCATTGATTCGTATACGCATCACCATAATTGAGTGCTATATATAGCTCACCTAAATAATCTGGATATATAATTTTTACTGTGGTGTAGTCCTTTTGAATCTATTCTGTGTAGGTTTTGTCCACATTTGATTAATTTTAATATTTTTGATTAATTTTCAAAAAAATCTCCAAAACAATTGTTTTTCTAAACTCCCACTTAATCCCAAAAAGTGGGCGTGGCACGAGAAAATAAATTTTTAAAGAAAAGCCAATGCATTAAACTTGATTATAAAATATATGAATCTTTGAATTTTTTGTTATATTATAATGAAAAAAGTTTCCAAACATGAGCATTTTTCGTGACTCGTTAACCAATGAAAGGTACGACTTGGGTTAAAGTTTATAAAATAGTTTTGAAGTCGATACCGAGATTTGCAGGAATATGAGCGTCAATTGCAGTTGACTTGAATCTGTCCAAAAAAAGAAAGCAATACAATTTGCTTACATTAGAAATTGCTTAGTAAACCGCTTTAAAATTTTTCGCTTGTCGTGGACCAATCACGCACCTTATTTCATCAAAATAAAGCATAAGCTTTGAAGTATTTGAATGAATTTTAAAGTTCCGTAGTTTCTGAACTCACCCTTATTTAAAAAAAAACAAAATCATACACTCTCCTCATTCAAAAGTATAGAATAAACATTTCTATGCGGCCCATATGTATTGGAAAAGCTTCAAAAATTGAAATAAAAATAGGATTGATAATATTATTTTAAAAAAACACCTAAATGTATAGTGAATATAAGGAGCTGAATTTCCGTCACCAATAGCTTATGTCTAGCAATTTAAAGTAAACGAAATCATTGCCAAAAGTTTTATGTCTATAACAAGTCAAACAAAATGTAGACCACAGGCTACATGCTGCTATCAGTAATCGTCAAGTAAATTTCAAGAGGTGACACTGATGTTTCAATCCACTTTTAGCAACACTCCGTCACATTTCATATATAATCAAAACATTTTCAATATCAAACATTCGTGAAAAAAGTAAAGCGTTGAATAAAAAACAGAAAAATAACAATTAATGATTTGAAATTACGCAGAGCAATAAGGAATAAAAAGGGGTTGTTGCATACTATGACACTGCAAAGGAAGTGCGTTGGGCGAAGGGGTGTAACGTGGAGTATTGTCAAATTGTGAGAGAATTCAATGAAAAATGTTGTATGCTATTGTGGAGGAATAAAGCTTCCATGTTTGCTCAACTACTTTATGCTTACTCTCACATCCACTCAATTTTGCGTGGCGCTCTCTTTTTCGTTTTTTTTTTTTTGTATTTGTACTCGTGTAGTTTGTTTACTGTTTTTTGTTCGTCGTTTAACTAAAAGTTCATTGATTATCGCTTCGTTTGTAAGCTTCGTATTTGCTCGTTATATTATTGTTGTTGCTTTTGATTGCGTTTTCGTTGTCTGGGTCTTTATTTTGTTTCTATTTTTTTTGTTGTTTTTGTTACTCGTTGTTATAGCTCAAAGACAGCGCTAACTGACAATGGAAAAAAAAACTTTACCTTTATCAGAGTTGAAATTCTCGGAATGTTATGTTAAGTTTAAATCAGACAAAGGACGAAATCATCCATTATGTTTCCTACTAACTCGAAAACTATTTTACTGCGTATAGCGCCGCAGTTTTCACCCTTTGCATTAGGAATTTCGCAGCAATCTTCTTACGCTTACTTGACTTAAGCTCAATAACAGGGAATTACCCAGCTCACACAAATCCTCAGTACCTCGTACTAAGCTCTAAAATATTTGATTCCAAAATGTTTGCAATTTTTACTTCAAGTTGTTTATTTCTATTAAATTTATAGTTATTTCCCTAAGCACTTGAGTCTTATCAACAAATATTTTATTTTTTGTTGTACATACGTGTAAATGTCAATGGTGTACAAGTTGATTTGATTTGATTTTTTAGGTAATTGATTAATTCTCATATACGAGTACATATCTATGTATATTTGTTTATAAGGAAAAAAAAAAGAATTTGTTATTTATTTTTGCTGATAACGTTGAGTGCGTCGCCATCGGTTCCCACAATATTTTATTGCGCAAATATTTGCAATGGTTCTAATCTTGGATTTGAATTCATTTTGCTGTTGCTGTAATTGCTAATTGATAATCAAATATGCGATTAAGTTACAGTCACCCTTCCGCAATGATGATATCAAGCCTTTTCGAGAATTTAAAAGAATTTTTTGAAATTTACAACAATATCAAATGTTAATCATTTGATAGTTAAAATCGCCGCGTAAACTATTTTTTTTTTGTACCCAAAAGTATGTTTTTCTGTTGCTACATTAAATTATAGCCATTTTATCTTAGAAAAGTGCCCAAAAGCATTATTTATGGAGGGAAAAATTTATGTCAAAATCAACTCTTGGCTTTTCTCATTCCAAACATAAGAAAACCAAAAGTTACATATAAAGGGCAGTGGTGGCATTTTTGGTACATTTGAGTCGTGAAAAATCGTGTTCAAAACATTCGGTACACTTGGCCTATTTTCAGTACATTCTACGCATTTTTAGTACATTTTCGTTATAATTTCAGTACATATGGAATTTTAGTAAAAAACTGAAAATTTTTTTAGAAATAATGCCTAGAGTCAACTTTAAGTAAAGAAGTCCAAATTTTGGTGAATTTTTGTTATTTTAATATATATTTTTAATGCTCATGTTTATGTCGACAAAAGTACATAAATACATTTCAACTGTTCACTTAGTACATTTTCAAAAAATCCAAATGCCATCACTGTTAAGGAGCCTTAAGCTTAAAAACAAAACAAAAATTATCAAGTATTTCAAAAAATAATAGATATTTCATTTATAGTTTATTGATGTATCATAAATTATGATTAAAATCGATGCAACTCGCATTTTCGTTTCATTGACGCAAAACGATGTGGAACACCGTCATACAGTGAGTTATTGTAGCCATAAATACAAAAAATAAATAAAAGTAGTAGGGACTTAAATATTTTATTTAAAAAAATCGTCAGATAATACTTAGGGAAGGATAAAAAATTATATATATAAAATTTTTTTTTTGAGCTTAGAGATACAGTGGGTTCAAAGTTGAACTTGAGCTCAATATATTTTTGTTGTTTTAAACTAAAAAAACATTTGTACCGAATTTCAAGAGTCTCATGATAGTATTACTATTTATTTTTTTTTCAAAGTTTTCCTTAGCAAAATCTATCAAAAAGAAGGTGTTCCTCCAAAAAAGTTTTGGTACAGGAATATGTTTTTAAACTAAATATATTGTGGCGCGATATTTGCGTATGAAATATTTTTACTTTTACTTAAGGTTTTAAGGCGTCTGTAGCATGTCTATATGGACCAGTGTTGGCATGTCACAAACGTCGCGCGACATTTGCGACATTTACGACCTTAGGTCATAAACATAGTAAACTTTCGAGCCTTTGTGACACAACTTGAATTTGTGACAAAGACGAATTCTTGAGTTCATACTAAGAAAAATTTTTTATTCATAACTTGATTCAGATTATCAAATTATTTGTCAAACATATTCAAATTCTCATCAAATTACATATAATTTTTTGTTAGTCAAATTGTTTGAGAAAACAATTTTATTAGTTTTGAAAACGAGTTTGATCTGGAGTTTGCGACTTTTGTGACATTTGTGACATTTACGACAGTTTACGACGTGTGACCGTCGCAAACCTAAAAATCTTTGTGGCATACTAACACTGATATGGACACAATGCTGATTTGTATTGAATGCATTGATTTTTGACACCCTACCGACTTAGGCATAAATGGGCTTGTGCTCGTATAAATATATTCAATTGGATTGACAAAGAAACAAACAGTTGTCTTAGAAATAAACTACTCGACTTATTAAGTTAGTTCTGCAACTGTTATCTCGAATGTTAGAGCATCGATCGTCGAGTTAATCTGAATGTGGTTGGACTCAATTTTATTTATTACTAAAAGTCAAATGTAAAATATTCTCCACGATTACCCAGGTGTGCGGAAGTTTTGTTCTTTATCAGTGATGGAATTTTTAGTACGTTCGGTACATTTTCGGTACACTTGAACTAGTTCTAAAAATAACCATTTAATGTTTAATTTTTATACCCTACACCGAGGGTATATTCACTTTGTTCTGAGTTGATTTAGTGATGTCCGTCTATTTGTCTGTCTGTCTGTCTGTCCGTCTATCTGTCTGTCCGTCTTTCTGTATGTCTGTTGAAATCAGGTTTACGGGAAAACCAAGAAAGCTAATTGAATGAAACTTTCACGCACAGTTATTGAAAATGGGCGAAATCAGTTAATGGACACGCCTACCGCCCATATTCTATGTATATTTACCCAGGCCAATTTTGAAAAAAGGTGCAGCGATTTTGATGAAAAGTGATGATATGATGCACATGTGAACGAGATGAGGATTAGGCTAGGTTTCAAGTTTTCAAAGCTTCCTATAGGGGCGTGGCACAGCCCTAACTTTTAACCTTTATACCACCATATCTCGTAAGCCGTGCAAGATATTGTGATGAAATTTGGTAAACGGGTTCATTTCCAATATATCTTGAATTGTAATAAAAGTGGGCGGAATCATAAAAGTGGGCGTGGCTCTTTTTAACAGTTAAAAATTTTGATTCCATATATCTCAAAAGTGGCTCAAACGATTTTCATAAAAATTTTAGAGATGATGCCACTGAAAGCAGTCATCTACACAAGCTCTGCCACTTTACTGAAAAAACTCGATGAAGGGCGTGGCACAGCCCACAATATTTATAAACGTTATATTTAGAGAACTAACTACGTAATCGTTATGAAATTTTACAAAGCAGATATACTTACTTGCTAGAAGGTATGTTTTTGGTAAAATTTGGTGCAATGGAGCATGTGGGCGTGACACCTCCCATACAAGCAAAAAACGTTACTGTTATAGAAAGTGTGCTCGGAGAGTAACCTTCAAAAAAAATTTAGAGATGTCGGCTGCTATGGGCTTTGAAATTCAATGAGAATTGATGTGATTGCAGTAGTGGGCAAGTAGTGTTACCATAAAGTTGCAATCGCTATATTGATTGATTTATTGCAACAATTGGTATGAAATTTAATTTAGGTGGTTTACTTGCCATAAGGTATACCTGAATCAAAAATGGGCAAAATAGCACGAGTGGGCGTGGCACTCCCCATACAAGTAAAATACGGTAAACGGCATATCTTGCGAAACATGTGATCAATCATACTAAAATTTGGTAAAAGAGTGTTGCTTATAAAAAGCTATTTCTGGATACAAATCGGACCATATTACACGAGTGGGTGTGCTACCGCCCTAAATTTTAAGGCTAATTACGGCATATATCGCAAATTATACAACCTATTGGGCTTGGTATGTGGATGTCAATGACGAATATAATTTAGTTACCCAAAAGTAGGCGGAATTGGAGTAGTGGGCGTGGAACATTCAAAGTTCTATGTTTTTATGCGACTTTTTTCAATATTTTCCATATCCTTTTGACTTTATCAACCTTTTAACTTTTTCCAATATATCCCACATGCATTCGTTTGACTTTTTCAACCTCTTTAATTTTTCTTCATTATTTTCTTTATTCTTAAGACGTTTTCAGCGATTTTGAATTGTTTTATCATTTCTCAACCTCTTTCAACTTTTTTGAACATTTTCATATTATTTCGACATTTTTAAGCATTTTTAATATTTATTCGACATTTTGAATTTCTTTCAACTTTTTTCAATGGTTTCCATATTTTTTCGACTTTTTCAGTCTTTTACAACTGTTTCAACATTTTTCAACTTCTTTCAACCTTTTTTAGATTTCGAATTTTTTTCGACTTATTCAACCTCTCAACGCATTTTAACATTTATTTCAAAGAGAATTTCAGTGCGGTGTAGGGTATGTGAGTTTCGACCTGGCCGAAGATAACACCTTAACTTGTTTTAATTTATTTAGCTGAAATATGCGTAGATACCTAAAGTAAACTTTGCTGACCTTTTTTATTTTTAGTAAAAATGCTAAAATTTTCTTTCGATTTTAGTATTTTTAAGTAACTTTTTGATGTTCATGAAGAAAAAGTACATTCGCCATAAAAAAAGTACATTTCAAGTTTCGATTCAGATTCACTGATCCAGACTCATAACTTCACTACTTCTGTAGGAATTACGTTTTTAATTTTAGTCTTCTTTTGGTAAATTGAATAAAACTTCTAAGGAGAGCTTCTCGGCAGATAACGACTTCCAAAACTCAACCTCTGTATATGTGCTTGCTCTCCAGAATTCCCTATAATTTTACGACAGCGCGAAAATTGGCTGTCAGAGCTTTCTTAAGATTGATGGATCAAGTGTCTTATTGACAAAATTCATAGAATTCAATTATGAAAGTCTGTTGATAAGCAAAAAAATATGTTGAAAAAAGATAAATGGGTTTTCTTTTGCCTGAAGCACGAACTTCTAGTGTGATCCTCAAGCGTTACTAAATCATGCGCACCATTTAACAGAAATAGTTATCGAACAATTAAAAAACTGCACTATTTGACAGCACTTATAAGTAAGAACATTTCATAATAAAAATTCTGAAATTTTGAGGGAAATAAATTGATCTCAGTGTCGCATTTTCAAGTTTTTAATAAAGCACTAAAACACAAAAAAAAAAAATAATTTTTGATGCTGCTACTTTTTTTTGCACAAAGTACATTTTAAGTTTGTATTCTTAATTAATTAATTTATTAACAATATTCTAAAGAGTGTTGCCGTGTTTACTAAGTTTTTAAACAACCTTTCTCCAACAGTATAACAGTTTTTGCAGCATAAAATACTGCGCTTACTCAAAAGTTTTCTCATTTCAAACTTTTTTTTTTGTCTCCTACGAAAATTTCACCTATGTATACCAAATTCAAATAAATACAATTTTCAGAAACCCAATAAAAATATTTTTGTTTTTTTTTTTTTGAATAAAAATTTACTCATTTTAAAATTTTCTTTTCAGACGCTGCGCACACGTGCTCTCACAACCGCAACACTGCTCCTCTCACAGCTTTAACTTTCATGCTCTCAATCGGTGGCGCAAAAAGCATGAAAGTACGGAACGAGAGCTTTTGCTTTGCTCTAACGCCGAAGGGTGCTCGTCAATAGTTAAGTTGGAGCTTTCCTTTGGCATTTCAGTTTGATTTAGCCAACGAAAACGAGCGGATTGTGGAAAACTAAAAACGCAACATAACAGGGTTAAAACGTAACGGTCAAAAAATAAATAAAATAAAAACGGATTAAAAAAAAACAAAAAATAAAAAATCAAAGTGCCCATAAATGCGCGGTCATGGTACAGAAAAAACTTTAAAGAAAAATTCGTTAGTTTTCGGAAATTATGAAAAAATTAAAATAAATTGCGCAAAACAGCAAAAACCAATAAAAATAATAAACCAGTGTTAATGTGAAAAAGTAGAACGTGCGGAAAAGTCGTCATTGTTAAAACGCAACTGTAATTAAAGCCAACAAAGCGGCGAGCACCCTATCCACCACCAGCACCCCTTTGGTACACCCACCACTAAACAAAAACCCACTTTTACATCTAAACCATATAGAGCGTTGATGAAGGTGCATTGCACTTGTTTGCTATTTAGCGACTTAAACTTTGTATGTGTGTGAGTGTGTTTTTGCTTTCATGTGTATGCGTGTGTTTTGTTTTTTTGTTTAAATATAGGTTAAAATAATAGTTAAGTGTACCCAATGGGAAAATGCGGGAGCTACAACGGAGCACACGATTTTCATAGAAAATGTGAATGCCACGGAAACACAATTCGGAAAATCTTTGTTTCAATTTCTTTGCTTAAGCTGGTCTATTTTTACAATAGATACCAATCAAAATCATAATAAGTAACCTTGGGCTGAAATCTTTATTATTATAATTTTTATTAAAACACTTTTTTTTAAAATACTCAAAGTAAATTTTCGTACGTTTTGAAAGCCACAGTCTTGCTCAATGATTTTTGAGTGTTTTTGCGCTGGCTAAAAGTAAAAAGCAAAGATCCAAACCTATCATTTATTTTCCTATGACACGTTCAATGTAAAAATTTATATTAAACAGGATCAAAAATGTACCGATCTGTTGATCCGAAAGTAGCAATCCATGTAGTGTTGCATTTTCTCGTTGGGTAATCGTTATTTAATCATGCAATAATAATAACAAAGAATAATGAGCGCGCTTAAAAAAAAACAGAAAATTTAAGTAAAAACGTCAGTTAATGGACGAATAATGGAAACAATGTCGTTAACAACAACAATAGCAAATGCGACGGTCGATATGTGTTGGTATTTAATGCTAAAGTGCTATGCGCCTAAATGCAGTCTATAGAAAATTATATGAAAAATGCATTTATAACACAAGGCAATAATACTTTTGGTCGATTTAATCAAACAATTATCATAGTTTTACATTACAGAAAATTTGTCTTATCTGCAGTGATTAACATGCTGTTTTAACCCTAGGAGGTTCAACCAGGTCTGTGCAGACCTTTTGCATATAAACGTGTGCATAACTTTTTTTGTTTGGGTGTTAGAGATGAATCCGTCCATGACTTCCCAGAAGCGGCTACGGCGAACACGATGAGCATAAAATCCGACCGCTTATGGTTTTGTGTTCGTGTTTTCAAACGAAATGGTTCATACGGCACAAGTAGGTCTGTGCAGACCTCTCACACCTATGATAACTAAAATATGGTGAATTGTTACCTAGAAAATGTTAAAATATATTTTTATTGTTCATTTTGTCTTATTCATAGCATTAAACACATTTACACATACTCTTAGGACACCTGCCTATGTATTCCAATATAAATCCCATATAAGTCTGGGCAGACCAAGTTGTACCAGTTAGCGCCAAAAAATCCCTAAGCCTCCTAGGGTTAAGTGAGCATATTTTAAAGAAATTTATTGATTTTAACGATCTTGTTTTGTAATATTTGTATGATTCGAGCTTTGAGCGCATGAAAATCTATTGTCCGCTTTCCTTCTTATAGCTGGTATCACTAGGGTTTTATAACATAGCACAATACTTATAGCATTTTTCGTATAAAGAATCAAATGAAGACTTAAGAGATTCTTAGTAAAATTGGTGTCCCTAAGGCAAATGTATTTGAGGCTTTTGACTTAAATTACGTTCTATCTATGTCCATTCCGTAAACAAGGTTGACTCAAGAATCATTACATGTTACTAGTTCTTAGTAATTTCTCTAGGAAATTTTTTGAGTTAATATATGAAATTTTAAAAATATACTGCTATAGTGAAAGTAATGCCAACACGTTTTAATTTGATAAATTTCGACCTTTGTTGCCTTGATTGCAACTATTTACATTGCAAAATGTCTCCCCCTTAATTTTATATTTGTGTTTTTCTCGATTTACTTAGATTTCCAATACATATGTTAGAAATATTGGAAACTTAGGATTATGGTTACTAGGAACTTAATTTTAGCAAAGCTGTCAAATTATTGTTATATGTATATACTGATTTTTGAAAAGCTTTTGACAAAATATATCATGCTCTTTTAATCAAAAAATGTCAAATGTAGGTTTTCATTGCTGTTCCTTAAGTTGAATTATATTCCATTTGCTTAGTCATCAGTATGTTGTAGCTTTGATAATGTGAAATCAGTGTCTTTTAGTGCAACATCTTAATCCATTGGTTATGTGTTATTTTTATTAATAACATTGCCTTAAAACATGAATTGATTTTGATTCTGCTATTCCGTTTAAAGAAATAAATTTGTTTGTTGTATTAATAACTTTCTGTCTTTAAACTTTAGTAGTAAATATGTGTTTTTGTTTCTTTTTCTAAGGCATATTCCATTTTATTTTCTGTACAATATTATTCATCTGGACATTATCATTCCAAAAGTTTATGCTAGGCTTCCTTTTATCAGATGTAATAGTTCCTTTTTCAATAATCCATGTACTCTTAAGAATTTTTTACTTGTTTTGTTCGGTCTGAGTTGACATATGCTTCTGGTATATGCTTCTGATGAAAAAATGTTTTACTTCAATTTGCACTCTATCTTTTTTGATGTTACCTATCCCTCATGTTATGCCAAATGCTTTTTAATGGTTTTAGAAACGTTAGAAAATAAAAGAAGTGTTTTATCGTTGCTTTTTCTATCTGATATTGTGTCTGGTGCGGTGGATTGCTTCGAAATTTTGAATCAGGGTACAGTTTAGTGTTTCGCGGGGCACTTAAGAATTAGTGTCCTTTTTATTTAGAAACTTTTCGAACAAACTATGCTGCTAATGTCCCTACTTAAAAAGCTATGGAAATGTGTAATAACATTAATTCATCTTGTTATATAGAGTTTTATCTTGCTACTTAGATTTTTCTACATCCAAAATTTCAATAAAGTCGTTATTAAATAGTGTTTTTTAGTTTGATCTTAAATTTTAAATATAGGATAATAACTTATATCTAAAAGTTTTTTGTCCAGTCTCTAAGAGTTTTATTAAAGGTCTAAATTAATAAATCTTGAAATAAATAAGTTAATAAATAAATGAATAAATGAATAAATGAATAAATGAATAAATGAATAAATGAATAAATAAATTAATGAATAAGTGAACAAATGAATAAATGAATAAATGAATAAATGAATAAATGAATAAATGAATAAATGAATAAATGAATAAATGAATAAATGAATAAATGAATAAATGAATAAATGAATAAATGAATAAATGAATAAATGAATAAATGAATAAATGAATAAATGAATAAATGAATAAATGAATAAATGAATAAATGAATAAATGAATAAATAAATAAATAAATGAATAAATGAATAAATGAATAAATGAATAAATGAATAAATGAATAAATGAATAAATGAATAAATGAATAAATGAATAAATGAATAAATGAATAAATGAATAAATGAATAAATGAATAAATAAATAAATAAATGAATAAACGAACAAATAAATAAAAGAAAAAATTAATAAATGAATAAATAAATAAAAGGAAAAATAAATAAATGAATAAATGCATAAATGAATAAATGAATAAATGAATAAATGAATAAATGAATAAATGAATAAATGAATAAATGAATAAATGAATAAATGAATAAATGAATAAATGAATAAATGAATAAATGAATAAATGAATAAATGAATAAATGAATAAATGAATAAATGAATAAATGAATAAATGAATAAATGAATAAATGAATAAATGAATAAATGAATAAATGAATAAATGAATAAATGAATAAATGAATAAATGAATAAATGAATAAATGAATAAATGAATAAGTGAATAAATAAATAAATGAATAAACGAATAAATGAATAAATGAATAAGTGAATAAATGAATAAATGAATAAACGAATAAATGAATAAAGGAAAAGAAATTTATGAAAACAAAAATAACCAAAAAATATAAAAATAAAAAAAAAATAACACTTCTCAAAGCCTACAATTTGCCCTCAAAATTTGGAAATTAACAGCAATGTTTCATAGACAATGCTGAGAAGGTATTTTTTGGTTCTTAACTCTACGTATAAATGGGACGTTCTTTTACAAATTGAACGAATTTTGACGAAAATTGACCGACACATTTTTGATTTATCTGAAAGTTTTTTATGTGCTATGTATCGAAAAAGAAGAGGTACGAGGATTTTTTTGAAATTTTTTTTTTACAAAATAGAGGGAATTTAAATTTTGAGAATTTCGTGATTTTTGGCATGGGACTCACTTTCAAAAATTCATAACTCTGGCTGATTTTTCATTTAAAAGCTAAGAGAACGAATTAATTTGTTGACTTGTGCTGTTGAAAAATTAAAAGTGTCCGCTTTAATTTTCTTAACTCTTGAATTTAAAATTTATTCAATAGCAGCTTACCCTTTTTTATTTTATTTTCGTTTTTAAATAATGAATTTTTAGTCCCTTAAGTAATAGACTGTTAAATTATTCTACCTTAATTTTATCTTTTTTCTTGGTATCATTGAGCATCCCTTTTGGCTTCAGCGCTCTTTTTCGCTGCTTTTAAGTTCCTTCTTAGTTTCAACCTTATTTTGTTAAGTGTTTTCAGAAGATATTAATGAATTAACAAATAAGCAATTTAAAATTATTTTATATGATTAAAGTAACCATGACGTATGATTAACACTAATGCTCACAATTTTTACTTAGATTTTTTAACTATAGTCGCTTGAAACGCTTGCGTTTCATAGCATTATTTTGTCGTTATTCATATTACTGCGGATGAAATTTCATAATTTTCATATATCCTATTCATTTATCATCTCGTTACAGTAGCCTTAATTTAAATTTTTCTTACTATCATAATTTTTCATTGCCTACTCTACGGCGTTATATGAATTTCTGCTTTAAATTTTTTTCGATTTCCATAATTTAGCCACCGATAATAAAAATACCTGAACTTCATTAAGACCGTTAAGCATAGGCGCACGAGTGTTGAGGTAAAAATAGCAGTAGCTGTTTAAGCGTACACACACTTACAAGCATACGCTTGCACATAGCGAGCAGCTGCTCACCCACCTGTACTGTCGTTTTGCTTCCGCTTTCCTTTGTTAAATTTCTATGGGTGTTGAATTTCTTGCCGACGGCCATTTTGGCTGCTTTATTCCCGGTTTTTATGTAACGGTTGTTTTTTTACATTTTTTGTTGTTGTTTTTGTTTCTTTGCCTTGTGTCAAAAAGGACAACGTGGCTGCTGGCATATCCTACGAGCGAGCGAGTGAGTGAGTCAGTCCTTTTGTCATTTTAAATGCAAAAGTTTCATTTTTAAAGGTAGCGCCGCGACAAGAGCGATTATTGCTGCTGTTGTTGTTGTTGTTATTGTAGTTGAAATAGTAGCGCTATTGTTGTTGTTGTCATCACTCATTTTTATACATAAAATGAAGAAAAAAACTCTGACTATAGATAATAACGACTTTGACAACTTCAAGCAAAAACTGTTTAACGAGAGTAGACATGTCATATAGTATATGTTGTATGTATGTATGTGTGCAATTGTGTATGTGATAATAATTTTAAGCTCCACTAGATAAGAATCGTTTCTATAATTTTACTGCGAAAATAACTTTTGCGCCTAAAATCTTTCAACGAAAAACATGTTTACTTACGAACTTGTTTATTTTAGGTCCAGTGTGTATTTATTAAAAAACAAATAAAACAAAATATAGTAAAAAAATTAACTCATTAAATAAAGTTCAAATAAACACAATTAAGAGGCTTGATCCTTAAACTATGCAGCAGCTTTGATTTGCGCAGTCAGCAGTGTGAGCTACAAATTGAATGCAGAATTAAATGTAAGTATTTTTAGAATTTATTTTATGTTATTTAATAAAAATTCTTTAACAAAAAAGTATATCAGCTTAACCCATTAGTTCACAGCGTTCCATTTTTAAAAGGTAAAACTTAAATGCTTGACATGTTTTTACTTCTAAGTTTTCTGCCCTAATTCTGTATTAGACATTTTAAGTAAAAACTTTATTTTTTGATTCAATGTTTACGCTAGAATCCATTAAGAATCCAGAAAACTTGTTCTATTTATCACATATTCTTAAGTGCAAGACTATTACATTTTTTGTCCTTACTTTGTCCACACATTGTCGTCATCGCTTTATGTAGTTTGCCAGTCATGGCTGCATTCTTCGACTCTTTACATCGATTTGGAAATCTTCCTTGATATGATCTTTGATGTTCTTCACCACTTTGTAGAGTGTCACATGTACTTATTCATCAGTATCCAGTCGAAGGTTTTGCCTTGTGCTCAGTTCACTTAAAGTTTTTCTGAGAAATTCATTTTGCCAAATCTGTTTAATTTTCCGATCAGCGAAAGTTGTAATGCTAAGTGTCCTTGCACCATTCTCTTGGGAAATTTTCGTTGTATGGCAATTTAACCCTTAAATGCCCAAGGACACGAATTTCGTTGAAAATATGTTAAATAAAAAGTTAAGATAAGAATGAATTGTTTTTTTCCAAAAATAATTTTTTAAAAATTTCTTTTGAAAGATGTGGTTGCATTCTCAACAATTTTTATTCCATTTCCAAAATTTACGCGACTTCACTAAACTTTCAAATGAAACTTCAAAAGTATCATGTATACTTATTGCGAAAAAAAAATGATAATAAAAAGTTAAGTAATTTCGGTACAACAGCTTTAAAAATAAATTCATTTTGAAATATGAATGACGATAATTATCAACAAAATTTGTTTCCGAAACGCGTGTGAATTTTAAATCAGTCTGGCATAGATTTTTATATGTTCAACTTTTTGTAGCTCTAAAGATTCCGGGAACGAATAAGGCCAAACTTGGAAGGATTCGATGATTTTTTAGAATGTCTTGATAGTCAGTAAAGGCGATATTTTACACAGTAGATATTAATTATTTTTGAACAAAAAAAATGTACTGTGTTGGTTGATCAAATTTGATTACAACTGCAGTAATTTTATTAAAAAATTTTGATCTAATAATCCGCTTGGATTTTCCCATTATACTCATAATGCCATACTATTTTAATGGTTATATCTGTATAACTGGTGATTTTTTACGCGTTTGGTTTTTAAAAATTGAGGAAAGAACAGAAAATTTGCATCAATGCTTAAAATATTTTTTTTAAGCAACACATCGATTCTTGCCATTTACTGTTAAAAGATTTTTTCATGTAAATGTTGCTCGCGGCATTGCCTGAGGTGGTCCATCCGTGAGCTCCAATTTCGGCATACTTTTTTCAGCATTTTGGACGGTATCTCACCAATGGCAGCTGTAATGTTGTCTTTTAGGGCTGCAATTATGGCCGACTTGTCCGTGTAGACGAGAAACTTCACGTAGCCGCACAAAAAATGGTCTAGTGGGGTCAAATCGCACGATCTTGGCGGCCAATGGACTGTTCCAAAACGTAAGATTAATCGCTCACCAAACTCGTCTCTCAAAAGTATCGCGATAGGTATCGCGTGCGTTGTGGCATTGTAGCACCGTTTTATTGAAACCACATATCAACCAAGTCCAATTCTTCCATTTTGGGTAAAAAATAAAAACCGGTAATCATCGTACGGTACCTTGCTCCATTGCCTGTAACCTTGCGATTTTTAATATTTTTGAAAAAGAACGGCCCACAAACCGCACCAAACAGTGCATTTTTCAGGGTGCATTGGCCGTTCTTAAACTCCCTCTGGCTGCTCTTTAGACTAAATTCGGCTAATCTGTTTTTTGACGTACCCATTGAGCCAAAAATGAGCTTCATCGCTGAAGAAAATTTTTCTCATTTTCACATTTATCACAGAGCATGAATTTTGATAATAAACTTCAATAATTTGCAAGTGCTGTTTGTTTATTAATATATTTATAGTAAAATGGCAAACCTTACTGAGTATTTTGGCGTTGACACAAGTTATAAATCACGCGGAAAATGTCAAAAATTTTCCACTAAAAAAACAAATAGCAAAAAAATCACCCGTTAGATGTACTGGGAACTTACTTACCAAATTCGTCCATTTTTGACAGCCATCTCTCAATAGCAATTTTTTGATTCACTATTCAATTTTTTTGCAGCAATGGCATGCCAAGTTTTTGGGACCAGCTCTTTTTCACTCAATTTTTTTCACTTATTTCCTTACGATTTTTTTTTAAATTCTCACTTCTGTGATAGATGTCACGTCCAATTTCCACATTCGCCTACGTTTGAGTCTAAGGACCAAAACATTAACTTAAAAATAAACAGTGATACCCAAGGGTGATATAAGAGTTCTGTATTGTAAGTTTCAGGGATTTAAAGTGTAAAGTTCGGCCTATGCTAAGATTTCTAAAAATATTAATTATAAAATAATATTAAATTTTTTCTTGCAGTTTTAATCATGAAAATTTAATTTATTGGAAATTCAATCCAAATTTATTTAGAATTTAAGTTTGCTTTTAACACCAAAGAGTTATTGAGTGAATTTGTATTACTTACAAGCCAGTGATTTGCTTACTTACATACCACATCGATGTGGTATATAAACTCATGCTGTGAATCAAATACACTCAAGCAACGCAAAACTAAAAGCCTTTTCCAGTACTTGATTTTTCAATAAATATAAAGTTGCAAATTTTATTTATTTTTTTTTTGGCAACAAAAAGTATTAAATAAATAAAACTTTTGAATCATGCGAATAAACTCGTCTGTGAGAAATCCTGTAGCATTAGGAAACGGAAACAAACCAGTAAGAAAATGGCCGCAAATGTAAAAATATAATAAATATGAATAATACAAATAAATGCTGAGAAAAGTAGAATCAAGAGAATGTCTTAGCTAATCAATTATTAAAATTAAAATAAGATGAAATGGATTCATGGATTCTTGGATTGCTTTTTAAATTCTACTTAAACCAAAAATAAATTTAATAGATAAAAGAACATAAATAATAAATTTCGAATAAGATAAGCTGTTACCTTGAGCAATATTTTAGAAAAATTTTTCTTCCATTGATCAAAAGGATGAGGCAATAATGATTTTGTTTCCATTAAAATTTTCTAAAATCAATAAGTGAGAAAATAAATAAACTTTGTTTAATTTTTTAACTTTTTTTTCGCCCCAGGACATTTAATATTCTGTTAGGAACTTGAGTAAAATTTTTAATATGGCTTAAGTGTATTTGTTTCTTGTACATATCTATGACTGTTCAATAGGGCGATTAACTAGATCGAACGATATTTTATTTTAGGTCTTATTCTCTTAAGCTAATATTCAAACTTATTTGTTTAACTTACAGAGGTGGTCAATATCTAATATGCTTTTTTAAAGCGAAATAACTTAACGAAAAGACCCATAAATAAAAAGGGAAAAAATTTTATGTAAAAATTATTTGATTTTACAAAAAAAAGCAATTTGAGAGCAAGTTCAGAAGACAAAAACCACTACTTTATTTTAACTAATTATAAAACTTATTTTGACACCATGGATCTCATTTCACACAATTCCATTTAATATGAAAGATATTTTCACTAGCATCCTGAATTTTTTCAAAAATCTGTTAGTATAAGTCAACTTTAGTGACAATCCAATGTTTTTTTTTTTTTTTTTTGAGTGAGAGTAGCATTTTAGGAGTGAAAAATAAAAATGTAATCAAAAAGCATTGCTCGGACTTAGTTTCGGATTTATATCTTCTGAAAGTTGCGGATATAGCGTTGCTAAAAAAGTAGAGTTCCCTTAGGCCGCGGTTACACTGGATGCGGATTTTTGTTCGTACGAATTCGTACGTATTCGTAAGAATTGCAAAAATTGAACAAATGCATGTGTGTATATGAATGCGGTTACAGTAGCTACGCATGCTTCGTGCGTATTCGTACGAATCTGTACGACTGCTTTGATGCGAACAAAAAATTTTGTTTTTCATCAGAACAGTCGCACGAAAACAAGGAGAAAAACAGCTGATGGATTGAACTTCAACTGAAAGTATGAACGAAGTCGCGTCTAATGTAACCACTCTGTTCAAATATATTCGCACGAACAAATTATTAAGAATTCGTACGAACAAATTTCCGCATCCAGTGTAACCGCGGCCTTAGACTTTCACATAATTGAATGAACGTAAAAATTGTTATTCTGCCGCACGATTTTCAAGATAAATTAAGGTTTTTTTTGAATTTTGACATTTTTTTTTTATTAACTGTCTTGAAAACATGTCTTATAAGCGAAAAGGTTTATTTAATCGTATTCCATTTCCTATTCAATAATGTGGCACTTTTTTGATTAAAACAAAAATTAAATAAATTGGAAAATTTTTGGTAATTATTTGGAAAATATTACAAGCCACCTTTACTGATGACCTTGACTTTGATATATGTTATTTTTGGAATTATTCTGAGCAAGTGTATATATATACTAGTGGAACCCGCGGCTTCGCACGCCAAGTTCAGTGTTTTTTTTTTCACTATGAAACTGCTCTCTTAACATAACATTCTATATTCTCTCTTCAAAAGTAAAAAAAGAAAAATTAATTGAAAGAGAGTTTGGCTTTTGAAGTTCATAGTCGAATGCAAACGATACAAATGAGAAAAAAAAACAACAATAACAATATAGAATTCAAGAAGCAGCATAAACATGAGCAAAGGAAAAGCATAGCGACAACTTTCGTTTGAGGTTTTGCAAGAACTTATTCCTAAAAAAAGGGATTTTTACTTTAAAAAATAAAAAAATTAGTATGCAATAATCTTCTTTAGCACAAATATGTTGTTTTAAAAAAGAAATTATTACAATCGGTTCAGACATATTTGCGCCAAAGCGTTACAAACCATTTTGACATATTATGCCTAAGGAAAAAAAGAAAAGAAAATAATCTGTGTAAGACTTTGTATGTAAGTAGCTCCTGTTAAAAACAATTTGATCCCTAAAATTTTAGAGCTCCAATCATAGTTCATCAGAAATTTTAAATTTTATAAATTGTGTTGGCAAATGGATAGTTATGATAAAAATTCGGAAAAATAATTTATCTGTAGCACTTTTTTTGTAGAATATGATAAAAATATTTTTAATTTTTTTAGGTTAGGTTTTAATCCTTTTTTAGAGGTTTTTAATATAAAAATCAAAATTAAGCGGGGTATGACTTCTTTAAGGTCTTGTTTTGTTTTATAAGCTCGGACCTTCAATTATTAAATTATTTCTGTGCCATAATGAAACAAAATAGATGTAGCTGCTAGAGGGCTGTAAAAAATCACTATTTTTACTTAGTTTCTCGTAATGTTTATATGAATTTCATAGGGAAATATCCAAAACTGGTGATTTTGCACCTTCAGGGCCCGCAAGCATGAAAAGCTCCATAGTTAGAAGTACATATATGAACTCTCTTTTAGCATTTAGCTTTGACTTTAGCTAGCGTTGCGCCTCAAACACTTGAAAATTAATTTTAGGCAAAATAAAGTCACATGGTTCAATCAACTCATTTTCATGAAAATCGTTTTCCAATAAGCATCAACCAATTATTTTTTTGGGAATTTCATGAGAAATACATTTTTGTTGGCAATCAACAATTACAGAGTATTGAAAAAGAAGCACTAAAAGCATAACTATTTGTATTGCTTCATTTTCCTACTGGGACCTTAGACTGGTGGAGTTGGCATTGATATGAGTACTGATATAGCTTTTATTAAAAATTTCATTTTATTGTTGAATAAGCAAACAATTGTTAATCAAATATTTTAGGACAAATTGCTAAGCAACAAGTACAAAGACTACAAAGAAAATCGTATCAATGAATGTTATTGTAAGCTTATTGATTTTATTAAATTACAGACAATAATTTGTGTGTTCTGGTGCTCATTGAGGCATTCAGATAGCAAATAATAGATATGTTAACATAACTTTTCTGCTGATTACAATTACAAAAAAAAAAAAATATTTCAAATTAAATTGTAAGTTTTCATACAAAAAAAAGTTGAATTATTTCCTGGAAAATTTTTCCTATTAACTACGATAAACATTTTTTGAGTTCCTTTTCTACATTTGACCTGATTCTCGAAAACATTAGTAATTCATTCAAATATTTTATTTTATTTTTCATCAATTTTTTTTTTTTAATCAAATTATGCTTGAAAATTAAAACAAAATTCCCAAATAAAACATCACTCCTATTTGAAATGCATTATTTCGTTTTCATGCTACATGACAGCCAATACAACAGTCACAACAATAAAAAAAAATATTAATGTTCCATGTATCAGTGCAAGTGGAAGCAGCAAAATATTACTGCTGCATTTTATTGCTATATTGAATTATGGATGTTTGTGTCATTCATCATTATTTTCAAATTTATTTGCTTCAGCATTAAAAGTAAAAAAAAAACAACAGCAACATATTTTTGCTTTAATGACAATTGGAGTGAAATGGGAATTATTTGCGCTCTACCAGAACATGAAATAATAATAAAAATAAAAATGTAAAAAAATGCATAAAATATCATTTTTATTGTAGGTTTTCGTGTACATTGAACAAAATTTATTAAAGAATGCTCTTTAAAAAATGCAATAACTGAGATAGAATTTTCAAAATTTAAATATTCAATATATTTACATCGATTAGTGACATATGCAAGTGCCATTTATGATTCGACAAGGTATACCAAGAAATTATTTCTTTCACACCTTTAGGAATTGTGTCACAAAGGGTAGGGTTTTTTTTGATAATAATTTTTTATATTTTTTTTTTTTGTAAAAAAGGCGTTAGCTTTAATTTTGATTTGTTTTTTTGGTAAACCATTCGTTGAGTGACTTGGCTCGTTATTTGTGAAAATAGTAACAACATTTTTTCTCTAAGGGTTCTCATATTCGAATGATTTGAGACTTATGACCAAACGATTCCAATAAGTGTACCAGTATGACACTTTCAAAAAATCGATCTTTTTTATATTATTCGATAGTTCATACTTTCAAAAATATCCTATGAAAGCGGAGAGGTCGTATCTTGAATAGTTTTAGAAGGAGCGACCGCTCGCAGGTAAAACCGCCGATAGTTAAAACTCGTTTTTCTCGAAACGACATTTTTCAAAATTGCAGACTTCATAACTCAAAGAGAAATTGACCGATCGACTTCAAATTAAAACTGAGTATTCTTGAATATATTAACTATATAATGACTAACCATCTTTTTGATTGGTTGAAAAGTGTCAATTTGGCTTGAAAAAAACCAAACATTTTTTTGCCCCAAAAAACGACATTTTTTTCAGAACTACGCCATTTTGTTAATTTTTGATGTTTTTCAAAAATCGTAGATCATTTTATAAATACCTTCAACTATAATAACCTTTTTGAATTTTTTGGTTTCAACTACTCATTCGGCCGGAATCATGTCAGCAGTTGGGGAACTTCGAGAAAACTTCGAGCACTTTCTTTTAAAAAAATTCGCGAAAATTGCCTAATTTTTCATGGATTACGCTGGTATAGCCCCTTATAGAATATCACACATAGGACGATCACCCAAAGTAATAAAAATAGGTTTCCTTATTTATCTACATACATACATATATAGCAGCATATGCATTTAAAAATATACAAACATTTTTAACGTTTTTTTATTTCTTTTACTGTAATGTGCAAAATGTAATTTCTTTTTCAATAGTAGACGGTCTAAGAGGTTAATACGTTTCCACGGCTAAACCAATGGACTGATTTTGATGAAATGTGCTTTGGGGATAGATTAAACTTTAATAAAGGTTATTAAAAACTTAAAATTCTTAAAGGGGGTGCTTCACTCCCCCCCCCCCCCCAAGAGGATAAAAGATGTCACGGCTTAGTCGCTACACCCATTTTAAAGAAATTTTGTATGGAGTTAGATTGAATCCTGAGCAAAGATATTTGTTTTGAGTGGTCGGTGCCACGCTCCCAAGAGGTATTACCGATTTCAGTGCTTAACTAATTAACCGATTTTGATGAAATTTGGTATAGAAACCAATTAAAGTTTGAGATAAGGTATTTGGTTTTGATTCATTTTTCCGTGTTGGTAAACACTGAAATGCAATTGTGCTAAGTCCTTAACATTCAAAAACTTACTAGAAAATGTGCTAAGTTTGATCAAATCAAGTAATAATTTTAGCAGAAGAGTGTAATCGTATTAAATACTTACGTTACAACAATTTAAGCGATATATTGGTTAATGAAACCGGCCATACGCAAATGGAGTCGAACAGTGTTCATTCCATTATAGAGCATTCTATGAAAAACAAAAATATTAACGTTCCTGCTGATTATATTGGTGTTTGTAAGACAGCACGAAAAAACCCTGAGCCATACGATGTCTCCTATTTGGATCATAGACCAAATCCATCTCAAACCATGCACGCGGATTATTTCATGTTACGGAATTGGTTGCCGATTATATATGTTGTTTTTCAAGGGATATAAGGGGACCCATATTTCCCCGATTTGATTAAAAAAAAATTTTTATGAAGTTATGGCCATTTTAAGTTATGCCCATTTTAGGCTGAAAACTGTTTCAAAAAAGCGGCATTTTCATCCAAACCAAAATAATTAACTTATGTCTTTTGATTCTTACAGATCTTCTTAACCCTCTAACCGGTAAGAGTGCCCTGAAGCACTCTTCGAAAAACTCATTTGTTATCAATAATTCTTTTATTTTTTATTTAATCTGATGACGGGACTTTGAGAAGCATACCTAGATATGTTCTGAAGGCATTGTCATCAGTTTAAGTAAAAATAAAAGCGTTATTGACAAAAAATCGGGTTTTTCCATGACTAACTCGAGTCGCTCTGGTCGGTTAGAGGGATCAAATTCATGTCTTTTTCAAATGGCTGTAACTTTGCGAGAAAACATTGCAGATTACCATTTGAAAGCTCATTTTAATGAAAAAGAACAGTACTAAATGATGTTATTATTTAAAATAAGCTAAATGTATTAGTATCACAGATGGCTGGCAAGGTTGAAACAAAAATTTAAATATTTTTTTTTTTTTGAAAAAAAAAATTCTCCTCACCTCAAATGCCTCTAAGCGCGCTTTAAACTCATATCATCTCTTTATTATGTTAGTACAAGTCCAAAATAAAATTTGAAGCTAAAAAAATGTGGGGTTTTTAAGAAAATTAGGTTTGTTTTTTCTCATAAAAAATCGCTATAACTCTGCCAATTTTTTACTATTTTAAAATTTTTTTAAAGATTCTAACAGAGATTAAGAAGTTTTATAAGAATCGAAAGACAAAAGTTAATTATTTTGATTTGCTTTTTTGGAACAATTTTCAGTCTAAAATGGGTATAACTTAAAATGGTCATAACTTCATAAAAAAAATAAAATTATGTCAAAACATCCGTCCTGGTCGTAGTAAAGGAGATGTTAAAGTGACAGACATTCGTGGTTTTAAATACACACCAGATGGTGAAATATTTTTTAAACTCAGGTTTTCTGATCAATGGAAAGTTTTGCCTCAAAGAATAGACAGAAGTGTAGTCGCCTTGTCATGGATTGAATTAGAACAGCTTCACCACGAAAGAAAAAAAATAACACATAAGAAATATGAGGACTTGCAATATATAAGACTTTCTTTGCCCAATGACATCATTCATTTTATGATAACTTACCTCACGACTGACACAAGACATAAATGTTTGTTACTAACTTCTTAATATCCCCTTTAACAGCAATGAAGTAAGACTGTATTTTATTGTTATATATATTATGTTATTGTTATAATAAAAAAGTTCCTTTTAGTTTTTGAAACACAACTGATATTGTTACTTATTCATAAAAACGACACGTTAGGAACTTTAAAGAGCGTTATAGGAAAATGTGCCAAGTCCTCAATTCACGTAAGAAGCAATCAACAGAAAATGTGCCAAGTCACAAAAAGCTTCAAAAACGGGTAGAATCGTTTTTTTTTAAATGTTCTATTTTCCGCAATTGAAAAAAGGACCATTTACTAAAAAACTGCATTTAAAATTTTTAAAAATAATTGCAATTAGAACCATCAATTGGTTTTTTACCCCTCCTGTAAAATTTAAAAAAAAGGACTTGGCACATTTTCACTCTAAGCTAACGATATGTTTTCTTAGCTAAACTAATCTACTGATTTAAATGAATTTTGGTAAAGAGATAGATATGTATATTGTATTGTAAGGAAGAAAAAAAGGTAAAGATAGGGCAGAATGATACCATGATTTTTGTTTTTGAAAGCGATGACAAAGAATAGCCTTTTTTTAAATTTTTGATTGAATTAAAAGTGAACCAAACTTAAGTCAAAATGCGCCAAATTTCTGTGCCGATCTATTTCAAACTGTTCTGAGTATTTGTGTGATATATTAATGCAGTACCTTAAATAAGTATCACAGCGTAGCTATTTAAAGTCTTTGCTTGTATAAGAGTTATCTCGGAAAACCTTTTCAATCTAGTGCTTGTTGAAATTTTCCCAATTTTGGCTTAGAGTTTGTCAAAGTTATTCGAAGTGTGCGTATGAAATTTTATTGAATTACTATAAATATAAACGTTTTCAATGATGAACAGACAGACAGATTTTTGATATATTTTTTTGATTTTTTCGGAGGTAGTCAAACATTTTGGAACAAATTTCGACTTAATATATACCGATCTGGACAAGGATTATGTCAAATTTAAGTTAATTAAATTAACAACAAATTTGCTTTCTTTATTTTCAAATCAGTGTAGAAGTTCAGATTCAATCAATGGAAGTATTTAAAAAAGTATTTTTTTTAACAAAATTAAAATCAATGAAAATTTTTAGAAAAATCGAGATCAATATTTTTACCTTTCGGAGTCGGTACTTTTATGAAAAAAAAGTTACTTTTTAAGAAAATCTATGAATAGACACCGAACTTACAGTCAATTGTGTGAAACCATATAGAGCAGCCACATGCGAAATTTTGAGTTGAAATCGAAAAATGGAAAAGATCTCCCAAAACTGAATCATTATATGTAATGACAGTAAATATTAACTTTATTAATCTTAATTGTACAAATTCTAAAATTTCCTTGCTACGCACCACTTGTAGACAATACAACAATCAAAGACGGCTGACTGAGTGCATACAGTGATGGCAAAAAAAAAACAAATTGCACTATCAGCAAAAAACAAATTTTCACTAATTTAGACGCATTTGGAATTATTTTACTTTTCGCATTATTATCTCCTATTTTTAGCGTAAAGACGCCGTTTTGGCAAACCTTCACCTTTGTTTTGCGTTGTTGTTGTTGTTGCTGTTATACTTGTTACGTTACTGTTATTGCAAACAAAAAAAAAACAACAAGAACAACATCAACAAAACTAGCAACGTAAGCGAACGTAAATAATTACCGCTCTTTGTTTGTCTGCTGGCTCTGCTATTGCTGTTGCAAACGAGGAGTTACATTGGGGAGTGGCCGCCGTCATTAGATTTGGCGAAAAATGAGGCGCCATTTAATTGAGTTCGTTTTGCACTGCAAGTGAATTTTGTTTCGTTTCGTTTCGTTACGCTTTGTTTTGTTTTGTTATTTAATTTATTTATGCTTCATATTGAATTTTATATTGAACCATTTTATTTGTTGTATTTGTAAATATTTTAGCAACGTAATTGTGCAATAAAACGATTTGAGTGAAAATTGCTTTAACCCTCATGTTGGCTTAACTTTTACGTTGTTATGAAGCGCGCTATAGTGGCTTATTTACTATGTATAACTGGGCGATAACAGCACCATAAAATAAAACTTAAAATATTGGTGTCAGACTTAATTGGCTGATAAAAAATTCATTGAAAATAAGGCTGTATTTTTTAAGCACCCGCTTAGGTGTGCAAATTTCGCAAATGCTACTACACCTTCAACTAAGAAAATTACAAAATTTTTATGTTGCTCTTTTAGCACTACAAGATAACAAGTGTAACACATGAATTGTTGTTAATAAAAGTTAATATCAAGCATAACTTATCCTTGAACTATGCAATGATTTTGCATATAATCCGTAAAAGTTAAGATTACTCCCCGTAACTATGCAACATTTTTGCATGCCACTTGAAATGAAGTATTTTAGCAAATTCCATGAAATTTGCTGCAACCAAATTAATTAACTTAAATCAACAATATATATAAAAAGTTTTGCCTCCACAAAGTATGCAATAATTTTACAATTTTCATATAACCAGGAATATTTACATTTAATTTTTAAAATAAATATACAAAAGTTTTACTTCACCCCAAGAAATAATCAATAGAGATATTTTATTACTCAATATGTTTTTATATTGTAAAATTGGAAATATTATGGTAGCAATAACAGAAGTGCCGGAATAAAGCATTGAAACAGACTGCCTAGAAGTTACAGAGAAAAAAATGTAACAGAGCATTGTTAACAGAGAAATGAAGGAGATTCGGTTGGAAACAAATTAAAGCCGTCCAACCTTTCCAAATTATGTATTCAGGGTGCCTGAACCAGTAAAACTGGACCCAATAGAACAAAAAACGTTTCAAACGTTCCTATCTGAATCTCCATCTGCTTCATGTTAAAATTTTCCTGTTAATGCTCCGTCAAAGCTCTGTTAAGTCAGGTGGTTTGTGTCTTTGCTAGTCAAATATGGAATTTAACTTCACGTTCATAACTTTTCTACGGAGCAACGCTATGATTCGATTCCTATATTACCGAAAGTGTTACTGCAGCACCAAAATCAAAAATTTTTTTTTCCTGCTTCAAAGAGAACTTAGAGTATCAGCTATCTTACTTCCAATAATCACTTAAAAATAGTATCTGCGACGCGGTTGGCGCCCAATGTCAGAGAATATCACAGACTTGCTGATCATTGTAGCGTTTTCCAGTCGAAGTGCATTTCATTGACTGAACAGCAAATGTTGCCTGCTTGTAACATTTCTTCTTTACAAGCACTACTTTCTATATTGAAATATAAATCTTTGGTCTTTTTGCTCAAGTTTCTACTTAATGTCGTTACAGGACTAAAGCTTCTTTATATTGCAGAAAATAAGCAGACAAAGAATCAGTAAGGCATCTTTGGTGTCAATGTCGACGACTTCAAGCCTGTCAGATTAAATAAAGCAAAGCAAAGTTTTTTTTGATAGACTCTGTGATAAAGTGAAAAAACTGATGAAGGTTCCACAATATACCAACGGCTTTTGAGTGTATTTACTTTAAAACACCAAACAGTTGCCCTTACCTAACCTTATGACTATAATTTATATTTGATCCAGCGTTTTAATTTGCTTAAAAACTACTGCTGTCTGCTGCGTAAAATTCAAAAGTCATAGCAACAATTCACGAAGAGCTGTCGCAGTTGACTGTCAGCTATTGCTTTTGCAGTTGTAGCACTTATTGTCTTAGTCATTTCACTTTCATTTATATTTATAATATTAAATTAGAGTAACGCACTCGATATAACAAAAATAACAGTACATTCATACAAAACATAAAAAATAAATTTACATGTTTGCAAAATGAAAAATATGAGATAAAAAATTAGCTATTACTATATGAAAGTCGACTGCGATAGCAACTGCTTCGACTGCTATAGTCATAGCCGTCATTCGACTGCGACAGCTTTTCGTGAACTGTTGTGTCGGCTATTGAATTTTATGCAGCAGACTGTAATAGCCGACTTTAAACTGCGACAGCTCCTCGCAAACTTCTGTTGCTTCAGCTATTGAATTTTACGCAGCAAGCAGACAACAATTGCTGACTATCGTCTGCGGCAGCTGATTATATGTTGCTGCTTTGGCTGTTTATCGCTTTCAATATTACTGCGCAGCCATAGCACAGTTTTTGATGCTGTTACTTTTTCTTGCGCAACAATTTAAGCACTGATTTGAACCAGCTTCAAAATTTTCCCTCCAGAAGTTTACATGAACTTTAAACTTTTTTGAAATTTTTGTCAACAAAGCTCAGTTTTTCGAATTCGAACCCATTCACAATTGTGCGTCTCAGCACAAGCCATAACTTATAAAATTGCATTTAAATCACTATTGTGATGAATTCTGATTTTACGTTTTAAGGAGTAGCAGCCTTCAAAATGTCATGGCGAATAATTTCTTAACTGAACGTATTCTTATTTTGAAATCTTTCTGGTATAATAATTTCTTCAATTGAAAATTACACAGATTGTGTGAAAATTTTAGACTACAAAATTTAAATTTTAGTTAGCTTGGTAAAAATGCTCTAGTTAAAGGCATAGTTAATAAAATTCAGCAAAATTTACTACTCTCGTTGATGTAAAGCAGTGGTGGGCACATAGTATTCCTATCCACCCCCATTGCCCGCACCGTTATTCGACGCACAATCAAGCGAAAAAAAATTCTCAGAATTTCAACGCTATCGAGGCACAGCGTTGACTCGAATTCAAATGAAAACAAAAACAAAACACAAAGGCATAAGCGACGGCGCCGCATTGTGTCTTGACGAATGTAGCAATTGTTTTTGTTTGTAGTGCAATTTGGGTTTTTTTGTGCTGTTGACAGCAAAAAACTTTAAAATTTTGTTTGTTGCTGCTTGATGTTGTTGTTGTTTAGCCTTTTTATAAGATTTCCATGCCCACCACTGGTGTAAAGTAAAAGGCAGTCCTTAAAACACAGGTATCATATGCAGGCTCATACCTGAATGTGTTCGTGTTAATAATTACTTGCAAGGCTTGGCATGCAAGCTTGGCTCACTCAGTTCGACCCATGCTTATACTCAACTCTGATACTTAAGATATATTCAAAGTCTCCTCACATGGGCCCCTAATACTGGTTGGCCAAACATAAACTAGTACTTGTTAATTCAAGAATGGGCATATTTTCAGTCTGCGTATATTAATGTTGTAGAACAAAAAAAAATTCACACAATTTACGCTAATTGTTCAGATAATGAAAATGTGTTTATAATTAAATTCTTAAAAGTGCTTGCCTACTTTTTGGCGCTGCTGTCAAAATCAATATATATGGCAAATGCCTAGCGGAAGTAAAACCAAAGGTACCTTTGTTATGTGGTAGTCTATATTTTTTAGTAATTTACTTATCTATAATTTAATATAGCACACTTAAAGGCGCTCAAGCAATAAGTGCATAAAAAATTATTTGCTCTAATTAAAAATGCATTAACTAAGAAATTTTCAAGAATAATTTTTAAGCTAAAAGTAGCAACCTGATCATATTTAATAAAAAATTCAATTCAAAAACACCGACATTAAAAAGCCAGTGAATACATAAAATTTCATGAAACAAAAATTATATGTATTACAAAAAGCTCATACTCCTGCTTACACACTTACCTTCAGTCGCACGCTGTTTAGCAATTTTTTACTCAACTTGTTCGTTTGGGGCTTTCACTGTCATTTCGAGAAGATTAAAATTTTATTTTATTTTAAAATTTGAACAAAACCGTAAAATTTGTTTAGAAACAAGAATTTATGCAAAAATATTTTTTATTCCCATGCGTGTACGAAAAAGTATTGCATTTTAGGAATATTACAAAAAATACAATAAAATAAAAAATATGAAAAATATTGCTGTAAACTTCTTTCTTTAAACACAAAGGAAACAATACAAAATTGAAGTAAAACAAGAAAAAAATATCGCAACAAATAAAGGACGCACCTTTTTTTATCAGGGCACAAAAATTTGGCATGGCAGTAAAACTGTCGAATAAATAAAAACTAAAATAAAAGTTTGCACAAGTACCTACGTACATAGTACGTATATAACTAAACAACGGGACATGCTTAGAAGTTAACAGCTAGTTGGCTACCCGGTAGGAAATTGATTTTATATTATAAATATTTAATATGATTATGTTCGTTTCTTTGTAAAGTTGTTATTTCTAAAATGATATCCTTATGGTCATATGATCAAATCAGAAAAAATTCGCCCGCATTTTACATAAAGATGTAATGCTATTTTAACTACACTTTTAAGACTTAAGTACTTCAATTTAATTTTATTACCTATACGGACTGCATCTACTTGAATTTTCCTACCGTGTCAGCCACAAAGAATAACGAAATATAGCGCTTAGCAAATAAAACTTTTTTTTTTTTTTTTTTTTTTTTTTTTTGAGAAAAAATACTTTAACGTTGCCAGTTAGCAACAGGTTTTTCCTTTATATTTTCAAAAGGCTGCATGTATGTGTATGTCGTATGTAAGTGTATGCACTTGCGCTCGTCATGCCCTGTCAATTATAAACGTAGCTTTTGAATTTGTAAGACACTAAACGACGCCAAAGGATAACAAAATAACTTTGATAAATTTACGCGCATATTGTGAAATCGAAAATCAAAAGAACAAAAGAAAAAGAAAAAAAGGTGAAGCACCCGTGCAATGAACCAAATAGCGAAGGAGCAGCAGCTAAAAAAAGTATAAAACAATTTAAAAATGTGAACAAATATTCGAGCATAAAATGTGTACTTTTTAGAAATGTTTCTATTTTGATAAATTCTTAAAAAAATATCGACGGAAATCGTATGTTAAAGTTTTACTTAAATTGGGACTTATTAAATTTCTTTTGAATTCAAAAACAAATCGCCCATTTTAGGATTTTTTTTTTGTTTTTAAAGAAATCGAAATGTGTATACCTTATAATTTTGAAAATCTTGTCATGTGTTTCTTAAGAGTTTCCAACGACGTGGAGTATTATAAGAGCCATAAGTTCTACATTGAACTAGCAAAGACTCGAACCATCTTACTTAACAGAGCATTAACAGAGGAATGTTAACACGACGCTTAAAGAGATTTGAATAGTATAAAAATAGAATTGTCCAGTATTTCCAAAATAATTAGAGTGCACGAATCGATCTAGGTGGACTCAATAGAATAAAAAACAACGAACGTTTCCAAGAGTTTTGAACTTTGGTGCAGTTTCTGTTCTTTTTATATGAATTCGTAGTGTAAGACCCCTGATTTTTATAGCAAAAAACACAACATGGTCGTCAATCGTAACTGTGTTCCTATTGAAGAGAGTGGATGCCATAGAATATAAAACAAAGTTTAAAATGACATATCACTTTGGTGAAACTTATTCTTTTGAACATATGAATTTCTTTGCCGAAATTTGTAATTTTTTTGGTGAAAACCTACAATGAACAACTGGCTACTAACCACTCATTTTGCGTCGGTATGGTACTTTCTTAAGGACCCTGTGTATTAAAATTTTTTTAAAAAAAAACTTTACTTTTTTTTAATGCTCAAAAATATTTAACCCTCCGCTGAGCGTATGGGTCTGGCCAGACCAAATTTGTTTTTCAAATTAGTTTATCTTTTTATCTAAGTATTTCGGAGCGGTTACCGTCCATGACTTCCTCATGAAATAATAAACGATGCGTTTCGATGTAACAGGTGTTTTTTTTAGAGGTTTGTTTTTCGAATAGAGATAAAACTGGCATTTTATGGTTAAATCTGGCAACTCTAATGTCATTTATGTTCAGTTTGGTTTGCCATTTCATCATGAACAGGTTGACAAAAGAACAACGCTTGCAAATTGTGCAAATTTATTTCGAAAATAATGGTTCAGTTCGCGAAGTTTACCGCAAGCTCCGTCCATTTTATGGTCGACATAATCGTCCATCAGAGCAATTAATTCGGTTAACCATGGGTCGTTTTCGCACTACGTTTACTCTATGTGATAATACGCATCCGCAGAGACGTCGAACAGTGCGCACCGAAGAAACAATTGCCGCTGTAGAGCAAAATGTTGAAGAGGACCCGAATGAATCGATTCGCCACCGTGCACAGCAATTGGAGCTTTGTCCATCAACTTTATGGAAGATTTTGCGCAAAGATCTTGGCTTGCGACCTTACAAGATCCAGCTTGTGCAAGAATTAAAGCCGCGAGACCATGCAATGCGTCGTGATTTTGGTGTATGGGCCGAAAATGAGATTGATCTCGATGCTGATTTTCATCGCAAAGTTTTGTTCAGTGATGAGGCTCATTTTTGGTTGAATGGCTACGTCAACAAGCAAAATTGCCGCATTTGGAGTGAAGAGAATCCACATGAGACCCTTGAGATGCCATTACATCCACAAAAGCTGACTGTTTGGTGTGCTCTATGGGCCATACTTCTTCCGAAATAATGCTGGAGAGTCAGTTACCGTTAATGGAGACCGGTATAGAGCCATGATAACCGACTATTTTGTTCCCGAATTGGATGGCATGAATGTGGATGAGTTGTGGTTCCAACAAGACGGCGCTACATGCCACACAGCGCACGTCACAATCAATTTATTGAAGGAAACATTCGCATAATTTCGCGGAATGGACCTGTCAATTGGCCACCAAGATCGTGTGATTTGACACCATTGGATTATTTTCTTTGGGGATATGTGAAGTCGCTCGTCTACGCCAACAAACCAGAAACGTTAGGGGACTTGGAAGCCAACATTCGTGGCGTTATTGCCGACATACGGCCCCATATGCTCGAAATAAGTGGTTCAAAATTGGATCTGTAGAATTGGCTTTATTCGAGCCAGCCGCGGCGGCCACATGCCCGAAATCATATTTAAACATTAATGGCATAAAATTATCCTTCCAATAAAGCCAAATTGATGGACATTAAAACGATTTTCTTGTGTTTTATTTCAATTCGAAGCTCTATACCTCTAAAAAAAAACACCCTGTATTTGTAGCTAGAAATTGTGTTTCAAACTTTTTCGTCAATCAAACGCACATGGGTCTGAACAGACCCAACAAATTTTGTCATCCAATATTGAACCAGTGATTGAGTTAGAGGTCGTTTTGGACTATTACAATGATCACAATGTTGATGAGTAAAATAATAATATAAAAAAATATGACTTATTTATTATCTGTTAGAAAAATCTTCAAAATTTGGAGAAAATACTTCAAACAAAAAGTAAATTTTAAGTAGAATTAGGGTAAGCTTTTGAAAAGACAACAAAACGTGAAATTAAAAAAGTTTCGGTTTTTGGTGAACTTTTTAATAAATTTTAAAATCATCTGCAGGGCTTCGATTTGATATATGCTCCGAATTTTATAAATTTTGACTGCAAAAAGTAGTCAAAAACTAAAGTAATAGTTGTCCAAAATTTTGTTTTATTTGACGTTTCCGGAGAGATTTCTAAAAAAGTTTTTCTCTAAAGCTAAGAACGAAACACATAATATAATTTACTGGAAATCTTTTATTTGAAACCAAGCCAAATTTTGAAAAAAATGTTTGTAAAATTGGAACACTTTCCAATCTATTTTATGAAAATATTCGGCATCGGACAAAGAAATAGGAAAAAAAAAATAAATTAAATGAAAGCAGTTAATTTGTCTAGAGTGGAAGTGAACATTACTAGGGCGGTGATTTAAATAAACACCGCTCTTTACGCTATATGCTTAGTTAATACACCGTTTCTTGAAACCTGAATTTGAATTGAATGCTAAAAATTCTAAATAAATTCTCCTCATTCACTTTCCTTCATTTATGATCATTAAATTTTTTATAGCATATCCAGCTGCGCATTTCTACAATACAGTGCAGTAGTGCCTCCTTTGAAAACCAATAAAATAAATGCCATTAAAAAGTAATGGCAATAAATTGACAACAATTGCAGCAAATGTTGCAAACCAAAAGTGTGTTGGCACACGCTTTGCACAACGAGTTGTCTGATGTTTTTTTTTTTGTTTCATTCTTTCGATTTTTGTGTTAATTTGAAACGAGTTCTATTTTAGACACTAAAATTAACATTAAACGACAAATTAAACCAATAAAGTTTATTTTATAACTAAAGAAGTTGCGAACACAAAAATGTTATAATTTAAACTGTTAAGTGACAATGTTCTAGGCAGCCTTAAATTAATGAAGGTAGAGCTGTAGTTACCTATAATTTAAATGAAGCGTTGAGTATTAAAAATCTTTAAATTTATTAGCTACGAAGTGACGAGTTTCTGCTAATTTATTTTTAATAATAAATTTCTTTTAAATGAGGCTCATGATTTATGTGTAATAATTTGTTCGCGACTTTTTGTTTGTTTAGCGATATATTAAAAAAATTGCTAAAGTAATTTCAGTAAAACTGTAGAATGTATATTTTTCTGAAAAATAAATATAATAAATTGCAAATTCTTAATGAGTTATTTATTTTTTTGCAGTATTTGTAGCCTCTTTTAGTAGTACAGTAAAAATAAAAATTGACCGAAAAAAAGCCTATCGCAAAATAATGGTAAGCCTAGTTCCTGTATGGTATTTCATATACAAAGACAAAATTCAAATTAAAAAACACCTGTTTTGTGTCATTAGTGACATTGAAAATATTTAAAGCTTCAAGAAAATTGGGAAAATTCAAAATTTTGTTTGTGAAAATTTTTTCAAAATTAATTTACAGTATAATTAAAAGTTGGTCTCATTTTTTCCATAAAAGTGCTGTTGGAATATAAAATTATATTCTTTAACTGTTTGTCATTTTCTCTCAAAGGATGATTTAAATATTTTAAATTAAAGTTGTCAAACTTTTGTACTCTTTTTATAAAGATAAAATGAATAAATTGCATTCTGTTTGTTTTTGTTAAAAAATACAAGCAAACACAGCTAACCGAAATATGTGTTTGTGCACATGCACACAAATGTAGGAAAAAACCAAAAAAAAAACGCAATCACTAACATTCTTGCATATACCATTGCCCAGCTGACATTTGGAATTATCATTATTGATCTATTTAGAAATTCCCTCTCATGAATTTATTTCTTTCTCGAGAGGAAAAATTTTCAATCGTAAATATTTTGAGAATGAAAATTCCCATTCCAGCAGGGATACCATTGTTTTAATTTTTACCAAAAACTTTTACTTTTCAGCCTTGGTATTTTCCGTTTGATTTTGACAGCTAAGATTAAAAACGGTATAAAAACGATTTAAGAAACCAAATTAAACTAGGTGCGAATTGCATTTGAGAAGAATAAAAACTGCGTTTAAAACAAACTTCGTGAATGTTTATGGCTAGTCAAATTCACGTAGCGTGACACTTGACTCAAATTCCCTGTTAAAAAATTAGTGAATAAGTCCTTACAACAAATGTCAAAATATTCCCATATTTGTTATCATTTCCCCTTCTACGACTGAAAACCAGGGAGTTCGAAAAAAAGTTCGCGAGTATGTTCATTCATGATAAAGCTCAATATTTACCCTTCTAGAAGAGTTAAGTTGATGCATCATTCACTGCTTATCTCTTTTAATGAAAGATGTTATTGCGAGGATGCTCGTTTTTGGAAGCAAATAAAAAATGAGCTAAATATATTTAAGGAAGCTTGATTCTATAAAAAAACTTACCTAATGTAAACTCTGTGTAAACACTGAGTTTAAGCATCCCTGTTTCCTTTCTTCTTTTCTTTACATCCCTGTCTTTTCTATCATCAAAAAAAATCAACCCTGCTAACTTCACATATATTTTGACTTCCTTATTTCTCTCTCTCTGACATCTCTAAAGAATAAGAACACAATAATTGTGAAATCAAATAAAAATCTTTAAAAATAAATCAACTCAAGTTTAAACCTAATTATTTTATCACCAAACAGATTTGAACTGATGTCTCCCGTGTGATGCCAGTGTTCTGAGGTGTGCATAGCTTAACCAACTGACCTACTCTTTTTATTAATTTCGATGAGAGTAAAACTACCTTAGTTTTTTGTCATAATAAAAAGTTCAGTTTTCAATTTCTAAAGTTGTCATTTGATAATTCATATACTATACTTTTAGCTATACTTGGCTGATGTTGTAAAACTGTGCATGTAACAATACGGAATGCCCAGGTTCAAACCCCAGTGTATGCGGAATAAAAGTTTTTATTATAATTGGTATAGAATTAAATGCGTCCGAGGAAGCATTTCAGACGTGCTTCCTTTGGAAGCTCTTTCCAAAATACTCGTTGAAATAGAATGGTCTCAATACGGCCAAGGTAATTTTGTGTTTTTATGCTACGCAAAGTTGTGTTATTATTTTAAATTAATAATTAAAACGTCACGAAAAACAAATAGCTATTAAGTGTCCATGCAAGGTTCCGGGGATAAAATAAAACAACAATTCTGAGTACAATGAAGCAATACATAAATACAATTGTTTCTTCTTCAACAACGATCTTCTTTGTGCTAAACTCGAACTTCTTTAGTTGTATGAAACTAAAGAATAATGAACACTTTGCGGTCAAGCTGTAAGAATTATTTTATTTTTTTCTCCCCACAATAAAAACATAAATAAAACACAAAAAATTATATAATAACTTTTTGTTATTTATTTAAAAATAATGTATTTCGGTCTGATTGCAGTGAGACCATCAGCAACAGGTTATCGCTGTAAACGAAATCGCTCATTTTGCCAATCGAAAAGGAAATGATTCGATATTTGGCTTGTCCATTTTAATTAAATTGTCAGTTATGGTAATATAAAGGGTTTCATATGCTCATAATTTAGATGGGTTTAACACATTTTTAATTAATTTATAGTTTTCATCTATTGGTGACATTGTTCGCATGGTTCGTTGTGTTGCGCATCAAATTCATGGGTACCAAATACTTTCTATCTGATTTCCATCTATCGTATTCTTGTGTAGAGAAATTAACAGCTCGTCTCGTTTGTCGATTGCACTTGCGTTTGTGAGCTGGGTGAATTATGATGTTAATACCATTTTTTTCCACATTCATCTTGGCTTTCGTAGAGCTTAATGCCGAAAGTAATTTTTTGGAATTTATACAAAATATTCTCGTATTGATTTTTTTTTTTTTTTTTTTGAGCAGAAGAGTGCCGTAAAATCAAAAGCGATCATGATTTTTTCGTCTCCTGTATCAATTTCACTTACTTTTCCAATAAAATGGAAAGAGTCTTATGTTGCGAATTCTTTGTGTAATTTGTATTACAATTCATTTCGATGTTTTGGCAAAAGGTGAGCCAACGCAGGAAACAATTTTCCTCATTTTTCAAATAGTTTCTCCCGAGAAAACATTCGCTTGATATCAGATTAAAAAAGGTCGCAATTGATTGAAAACATTGCCTCGTCAATTGACATATGACTCTTACGCGAGTAAAAATGTTTGCTGGGTGGCCAACAATGGCAGGAGCAATAGCAATTAAGCTGAATTATGTTATACGTTGAGTAACAAACGAATAAACAAAGGCACAGAGAAGAGTGCAAGCGAAAATAAACAAAACGCAAAATTGAAATAAAGCAAAGTTTTCGACTGAAAAGTCAAAGGTGACCGGCTTTAGTAAGTTTGTATAAAACTAAAACCCTAAAAGGTCAGATCTAATTATTTACTAAATTTGTGCAGAGTTTTTTAATCTCAACTTAATTTCAGTAAGCTATTTGCTTAGTTAATTGTTTTTTTTTAGTCTCTCGGTAACACTTACTTATCTGATAAGTTATGTGATTGGTTTGCGGTTATTGGTTTTAAGTCAAGTTTATTATGATTTTGTGGAGAAAAAGATTAACTAGTCATTAATATTATTATTCCTAGACAAAATTTAATTTGTTTACGTATTGTAAGGTAATAAAAACCAAATTTAAAACTACGTTTTAAGTTTTCAAATACACAAATAATAAAATAAATTATTTTCTACCTACTGGTTTTACAAAAACTATTTATAGCTTCATTTTCGTAAGAAAATGAGTAACACGTCAATTTCAATATTTTTTGTAATTTAAGCTGGCAGACCTATTGACATAACTAAATCAACTCACAACTTGGCAATTATCACAAGCACATTTATTTTTTTTTTATCTACCACGCCCTCTGTGCATTAAAAACGGAAGAACCAAATGATTATATATGCTGTAAATATTTGTTTACTTTACTAGACTTTATGGCCGTCATAAAAACTTAAAGTAAATACTGAGCTTAGTAATCGCAAGGTAATTTTGATTTCAAGATTTAATAAATTTCCTCAGTAGGAATGCTTTTAATAAAATCATTTGTCATCTAATTAATTGTAGCTGTAGTGAATTGTAATATTCATTTGAATTGTCTCTACTTTTCTTTACTCTACTCTGCTCTACTCTACTCTACTCTACTCTACTCTACTCTACTCTACTCTACTCTACTCTACTCTACTCTACTCTACTCTACTCTACTCTACTCTACTCTACTCTACTCTACTCTACTCTACTCTACTCTACTCTACTCTACTCTACTCTACTCTACTCTACTCTACTCTACTCTACTCTACTCTACTCTACTCTACTCTACTCTACTCTACTCTACTCTACTCTACTCTACTCTACTCTACTCTACTCTACTCTACTCTACTCTACTCTACTCTAGTCTACTCTTTACTCTCTACTCTACTATCTACTCTCTACTCTACTCTCTACTCTACTCTCTACTCTATACTCTTTACTATCTACTCTTTACTCTACTCTCCAGGGGCCTTCCATTAATTACGTGAAGCTTTTTTTAAAATTCGGACTCATCCCTCCCCTTGGTGAGATTTGGTGAGTTCTGATAGGATCTTCCCCCCCCCCCCCCCCTACCTTCCGTGAGGCTTGCCTTATAATTTTTAAATGTAATCTGCTGTAATAATGTATAGTCTCTACTTTAAAGAGTTGATGTGAGATTTTTATTGACCCCCCTCCCTCTTGGTGAGGTTTGGTGAGATTTTTCTGGACCCTCTCCCCCTATTTTGATGCACGTAATTTATGGACGTCCTCCTACTTTCTAATCTCTATTTTCTACTCTATACTCGCTACTTTATACTCTATTCTCTCTACTCTCTTCTCTCTACTCTCTTCTCTCTATTATTTACTCTGCTCTTCAAATTTTTGCACCAAGTTGTAGATATTTTAAAAAGCTAAGTTTTCAAGCTAAATAATTTTTTAAAAATGTTGCTGATCCTTAGATTATAAAAATTGATGACACATGGGGTTAAAAATGGGTTGAATTGGCTAACGCACATGCTTATTATCAAGAAAAAAAAAAACATTTAAAAACGCTGCACTGAGAATATAATTGAGGGCAATGCAAAATAAGCAAGAAATGGTTTAAAATAGCACAAACACTGGGCGTATTTTGAGAAGAGTGCATGGCAAGTACTATGCAAGCTAATACGAGTAATTTAGGTACTGGAAAAGTTTTGAATGAAAATTTCACGTAATTACTAAAAATTATTAAGACAAGTACTCGACAAAAAATGGGCAGACTTTAGCAAAAAAGTGTTGCACCGCTCAATAATTAATAACTTGAGCGCAAAGATTATTTAAAATAAGTACACAACACATAATTATGGGAGCGTTAGGTGAAATTAAACAGATCGTGGGAGGCTGGTTACGAGTTTCATATTTCTTTGCAAAAATATGGCTACCTTTAAGTCAATTAACTAAATGAGAATTTGTCCATTTAAGCCCACACACAGAAGTGTTTTCGTGTTTCCGTGTTAGGAGCTTCAGAGTCAGATATATAAATTTATAATGCCGTGTATCTCATGAAATGCACAGCAATAAATTGGAATTGTAACGCAGGATGTACAACAATGGACAGCTCAACATTCAGATGGACAGATGAATTTGTTACTCTTGTCTTATGTTTAAGTGTAATCAAAAGAATGGCAAATTACACTGGTCAATAAGTTATTTCAAAAAAGTATGCTTACTTGAAAATCGTTAGTATATAATTTTCAAGGAAAAGAAATTCTAAATTTGGAATTACAGTCGGAAAAATTATGAAATTATTTGTTTGAACGTCAAAAGCTGATTTAATTCTTTATTTGATATCAACTGCCAGTGCGTAACAAAAATTTTGATAGAAATAGAGTTGCCACCAAAAATTGCTCGCCCTCTAAAATTGTGATTTCATACTTAGCAAGTTGTACGTTGAGGCCTTTGGTATAGATAACTTTGTCACACCGTTCGCGTATGAAATTTCAATATAAATGCAATTCTTTCTCGAGGAAAATTGTACTCCGCCATATTAAAATGTTAAAATGTATGCAAACTTAATTTTTTTTTTTTGCTTATCAGTGTTGCCAATGCTCTATGCAACAGGCATGAACAATAAAAGCAATAAAACGACAACGGCAACAATTAAAAAAAAAAAAAAACATGCCACCTATATAAAAAAAGAATACAATGGGGGCATAAAACCATAAATTAATTATTTATCTGTGGAAAAGTGGCAAAACAAAATAAAAACAAAAAAAAAAAAAAACCGCGCAAACATAAATTTTTTATTTATTGTCAGTGTGCGAAACAAAACAAAAAAGAATTACATGCGAGTACAAATTAATTAAAATGCAAACAATATGATAATCGCTTTTTTATAGGCTAATAAACATAAAACACGAAAGTTTCCAGCTTAAAAAATTTATTGGTGCAAATTTATAGTTTATTTAAAAGCTTAAAAAAAAAAACTTACATCAGTTTAGATTTTACACGCAGCATGTTAATTTGGACATGTTCTTTTCGCAAATTGATATGCTAATTTTCTTTAATTTTTCATGTAAAATGCAAATATATGGTAGTATTATCATTTTTGTTTTAAATATACATTAAAACTAACATTGAAAAAATCACTCTAACTCAAATATTTTCAAAGTTACTTCAAATTAAATTTTTTCCAAACCAAATTATGCTTAGAATCTACCGCAGATTATAAGAAATATTTTTAAAAAATATGACCTCAAGCGATCAGGTCTTTCAGAAGTTGCACGTTAACAAATAGAAGCACTAAGGGTTATATATATAAAGATTTTAAATTATAATATTACAGAGTGGATATATAATATAATAGTTTGGAATTCGAACTACTGTTTTTTTTTTTTTTTTTTTTTTTTGAGTGAGGCAACTTAAATGTCATTCGTATTATTACAGAAAGTTAGTTTTATATCTCCGTTCAAGAAAATGGGTTGAAGTGTGAAGTGAAGTGTTTCTTTTATACATACATAAATAGCTTCAGTTTTCGGAGTTGTAATGATTTTAGCTGAAATTTGGACGCAAATTCGGAAAATAGTTACGAATGGAATATCAAATTATATTATAGAACTAACAATATGTACTCGTACATAAAAAATTAGTGCATTTCCAGAGGTACAATTGAAATTAAGAAAAAACTGTAATCGGAACTATTTGGTTCCGAAAATGTTTGTCTGCGACGACTCTGTTCAGTGCCATCACAACCCCATCACAATTGCAATTACGCTTCTTCAGGCGAAAGACTTTTAGGGTCATCAGATACCAGTCTAGCTTATTTAATGGAAGCACCTCTCTGTGGAGAAGCATAAAACAGCTCACTTAAAAGCGCAGCTGACCTGTCGTTCTTAATTTAATCTCTGGTGCCTTATAAAGTCTATTTTCATTCACCTCGTGATACGTCATCTTCCGGAAATAACCTAACCTAAAATGGATACTTTCAAATAAAAAAAGAAGATTAAAATAAAATTATTCGTTTTTTATTTATAGCAAAATAAAATTCCAATATATTAATACTATAGTTTACGCTATACCAGGCATAAAATCTATTTAAACCATATTTCCTCACGCAGAAGCTCTCATACATACTTATGTATGTAAGTTATTTAAGTATTGTCGCACACCCACACACACACACATACATATATTGAAGACATAATTCTTCAAAATGATTGAAAGAAAGAACAGAATATTTCTATAGTTTAGTCATTCCAACTAATATGTTTTCCTTTGCTGTTATGTAGCTGATAGCAGAATTATTATCCTGCTTAACAACTGCCGTTATAATACAAAATGAGAAAAAAACAACAACAGCCAGCCGTAACTTGGGGGCGTATTTCTAAACATGTTGCAAAAACAAGTAAAGTCTTCGCTTTCATTATGAAAAATGAAATGCATTTATTACTAAAATATTATTATTATATTATGTTTCTTTCTTTTTTTTTTTTGCTGCTGCTATCGGCGCTATTGTTGGCCTTAAGTTATGCGCATAAACATCTGCCAGTGTTAGAGTGTAGGTTAAACTCACTTTTTTCGAAAATCCTAACCAATTGACGAGTTTAAATAATTATGAAACATATGTATTTAAAATAGTTTTATTTTTGCGAAATAGTTCATTTGTTTGTCAGGGTTCGAAGTCACTCTAAAATGGTCGAGGAAAGTGATTTAAAATGGGGCCTACGACAATTTCTCCATAACCATTTATTTGACGCAGAAGTTGCCCAAGCATTATTTGTTTTTCCTATATTCCTGTCAGAGAATTGAAAAAGTGAATTTTAAATTCATGTGCTGAAATTAGGATCTTAAAGCACCTTACCCCTACCCAGCTCTTTGCACAACCCTTTCATGCTTTTATACTTGCGCTAAGGCCAAAAATTTCATTTGCATGAAAGTTTTGTTTCTTCTTAACCAACGGCAGAATAATTTTATCTTATATATGATCTACCTTTATTCATTAACTTATATGGTAGGGTGGCAATCACTGTATATTTTTGCTTTGCGAAAGTAAATGCCAAAAATTATAATATTTTATATTCTGCTTCTGTATGTGCAACTGCTGCTACTAAGTAACAGAAACAAAATAAAAAAAAATCCAAACAAAATCAAAACAATAACAAAGTAATTAGACTAAAACAACAATAAATTCTCACAAAATGCCTATGGAAAATCAACGAAAAACAACAGCAACGTCAAAGAAGCAGCATTGTAATATGGAAAAACTAAAAGTCATGAAAGCCATAAATCCTGTTGCAAACAAAAAAAAAAAAAAAAAAAAAAAAAATTGCCAAAAATAAGTAAAAGAATAAAAGAAAAAAAAAAAAAAAAATAAATCAAAATCAAAAAAAAAAAACAAAAAATATATAAGAAAATAACCGAAACACGCAAACGTGGCACAAAGAAATGAAAAAGCAACGCTAGCAAAGCTTAATAAGCTAAACTTCAACAGCTGCCAAGAATATGACGAGTATGAGCTCTATGTCTCAAAGGCATTCTGGAGTAAGAGGTAAAATGCTAACGCTCGCGGCAAAATAAACCAAGCAACATTGGCTGACTTGACTGAAATTGAAGCTCAAAACACCTGTGCATGAGCGGCATAAAGAAAAGTGGTAAGACGGCAGCACCAGAGCAGCAACGATGGAAAAGTACTGCAAAGAAAAGCAAATCAAAGAAAATTAAGTAATGAAGACAAAATTGGAGGGTTAAAAGCATAGGAAAAAAATTGGGCAATAAGTCAATTTAGAGATCAATTTGTGTAAAAGGAACAAAATTAGGATTAACACGTGACAGGATTTTTAAAGAGAAATAACAAATTGAGCTTGAAGCCAATTCAGACAGCGGTGGTGTGGGAGAGTGAATCAATGTGTGTAAAATGTTATTATTTCTAGCAAAAAAAAAAAACCTAAAAACAAACCAGAAAACATTTTCAATTAAGCATAATGTTGTAGTATAAATTCTAAATTGAGCATTTTCTCTACGCAGGTTTCCAGGATTATTGTTGAGTCGTAGTTTTCAATTGACTTTCAATTATTGCAAAACAGCTTCAACTCAACAAAAACAGTGTAGCGAGGATGGTTCTAAAATATTTTCTGTAAAAAATGAGAAATATACTTTATTGTTCTTAAGATTCTGTTATAACTTTTTTTCGCAAAATACCTTTGCTTTTAGTGGAAAGTTCTTTTAGTTTTGATACTTTGTTGATTTCCAGCCCAATTTTGTACAATTTGGAACACAACGATAATCATTGTCGTCTGATATCCTATGTCTCCTCACGGTGAATAGGGCTACCACAAAGCTCTTTCAACGTCTACGATTTGTAGCGAGTGTCTTCAATTATTTCCAAAATTCCCTCACGTAATACTTTTTCTAACGATCGTTTCCTTGATGATTTACCGAAGGACTTCTATTTGAGATTTTCGCAACGTTTATCCAATCCATTTTCATTTTCGCTGTTTGTTTTGAACGGAAATAGGATCTTGATGGCATCTGGTGAACAATTTGTCAATTGTCCAAGACCACCAGATTTTTAGGATTTGACGAATATATTTCTTGGTGAACATTTGTCAGTTGTGTAGCAAAGCGCTGTTGTTAAGCCAAGTCTAACCGTCGTACAAACGAACTTGTTTTGACTGAAAGATTTTCGGCTTCGTCTTCGTTGAAAGAAATAAAGATTGCCAGACATTAGGTCTTATTACACTGCTTAAATGAGTAAATTGAACCACTTATTCTATACAGAATACGCCTATCATGAAACTATTGCTACTACTGGTTGTGCGAAAGTACAGGCTTTTGTTTTATTTATGTTTACTTTCAGGCCTACTTCTTCCGAAGAAGATCTAACGGTAATGGGTTTTTCTTGCATGTCTGACTGCTTGGTGGCGAGGAAAAATATAATATTGGCATAAGCAAGGTATTCCAAATACTCGCTGAAATTTCATTGAATGCCACGAATTTAGGAATTTAGAATTCAACTTGCAGCCACTTCGAAGCGATCAGTTTTCATGTAAAATTTTACAAGTTGATACAATGCTTTTTATTTCACAAACTTTGATAACAAAAGAAAAAAACAACTACTCCAGAATATGGACATAGACATGGACAAAACTGACAATACAACAAACAACTAACTAACTAATTTGAGAAAAAAAAAATGGAAGAAATCGCCGCGGAACAAAGAATTTCGGCACAGACCCTTTTAATATCAAGGACAAGAAAATTTAGAAATATGGACCCAAAAGATCAACTGCCACGTCTACCTCTCACATAAGCGGATTTTAAAATTATTTTCAAGAATAATAAAGAAACGAATTTCAGCACAGAACTTCCTAACATCAAGTGAATGAAAATTTATAAAGATGGGCGTGAAAGATCAACTGCCACGCCTACCTCCCATGTAGGCAAAATTTTAAAAAGGTTCTAAAATGATAATGAGCCAAATAATTTTAGTACTGACCGGATGAAAAAAACAAAATCATACAGAAAGGCGTTTCATATCAACAGCCACGCCCACCTTAGATGGAGACAAAATATTAAAAATTTTGTCAAAATTCTTATAGAGCAACAAATTTTGGTGCGCACTTCCTTTAGGTGAAGAAAAATAAAAATTACTAAGATTGGCCTGGCTGATCAACTGCTACGCGAAATATTTAAAAGTTTGAAATAAAATTATTGACTTACTTTTATGCCACACACATTTTCCGAAAAGTTTACTTTTTTTCTTTGCAAATGTGGTTCTGAATTGTTTTTTTTTTTTCACTATCCGCTCAATTTGAGTATAGATGCCAACAGATGTAGAAATTGTGCCTTGGCCACCCAATATGAAACAGACGCTAACCAAGAAACCCCCACACTGCATCAGACACTTCCTGGACTCTCTTGGGTCCGACAACTCTTCCCATTGGGATGGCCATGTGGACGAAGGGCGGGAGCTATTGGACATTTAGTTGGCGCCAAGTATTCACCAAATAACTATACTAAGACAAAATGTTTGGTAAACGGAATTCAAAATCTTAGAACCAGTCTAGAGGTTTTATTTTACTCCGGCATTATATACATATGTTACCGGCAAACTAGTTTTTAGTATAAACTAGTTTTTCCTAGGTCAAACTAGTTAATTTCAATGCCTAAAAGTATGCAATTTAATTTTAATACAAAAGCACTGTGGAGAACAAAGCCGGTGTTGGACATATTTGAGGATGTAAATCCTGAGCCTTAGCCGAAGGCCACCCACTTACCCTCACTGACCACTTGCCAAGTATTCAATAAAATTGATAAGTTTTATTTTCTTGCTTCGCTACTGCCTCAGTTTTCACTAGCCACAGTGCTTTTGTATTAAGATTTCATTGCATACCTTTAGGCTTAACGGTAACTAGTTTGGCCTAAAACTAGTTTGGCCGGTAACATATACACAGTTTCTGACATATGGTGGTACCAGGGCTGTTGCTCACTTTCCATAAATTAAAGTATTATAAATTGTTTACGGTAAAGAACAGATGGAAGGATTAGTTGATTAGCTTCCCCTACTTAGCAGTAATCTGCAAAAAGTATGAATAAATAAAAATATAACAAAAATTTTAAAAGTAATATTGAAAAGGATATTTAAAAACGAACAAGTAAACATATTCTGAGCATAACTGCAGAAGTAATGTTATGCTATGCAGTTATGAAATTAAAAACCTCTATCAATTTCGTTCACTTGATTGTGCTTTAATCAAAAAACACTTTTAATGTCCTAAAAATATTGCTTTATTCACTCTTCAAAATAATTCACAAGTTTTTAAAAAATTGCGCAAGTTGATTTTGGAAAGCACACTTCTTTTCACGATGCTAAGAAATTGAACACTCAGGAACTTTCGGTAACCCCGCTGCTAAGTAGCTCACATTTTTGTTCATACACCAGTCTCGATTTATTTTTACTATTTTTGTTTCTTTACATTTATTTGAGTACATTAATATATTTAGTATTTCACAAATTTTTTTTCAGAAACAGTGTGAATAGTTTCGCAACAATATTTCATTAAGCTATGCTGACTTATCAAAGCTTTCAAACATTAATTGAATAAACTTGTTCACAATAAAAGCTTGGTATATTAATTTTCTTATCCTTTCTTTGCAGGTAATCATCAACTACAATTCATGAAGGGTAAGTTTCTTTCAATGTCTTTATTCTGCCATTGCAACCTTATTTTATGATTTGTTTTTGGTTGTCTAACATGGAAGAAAAATGAGGGCTAAACAACTGGAATTAACATTAGAAATCATTACTTTAAATCCTTGCCCGCAGCACAATAGTAAACAACAGAGAAAAACAAAGAAATAATAAAAAAAAACAACTGTGAAATGAAAAATGAAAATAAAGAAAATCTTCTTTTAAATAAAAATAAAAATAAAATAAAACAACACCCTCTGGCGTCAAGTAGCTGCAGAGTATTGAACTTTGGTTGACTCTGTTTTTGCAGTTTGTTTCTTATTTTGTATTTCAACTAAATAACACGTATGCATGAGGGTTATTTTTGTAAAGGGTGCCAGATTTACTACAAGTGTTTGTATATCTGTGTATGCGTCCTTAAATGTGCAAAGCAGATAAACAGCAGGATTAAAAATGTTAAAAAAAAAAAATTATATGCGCTACTTACAGATGGGATTTTTTATTTTTTTTTTTAAATATGTACAAAACACATAAAAAATTGTTACAAAACATAAATAGATGTTTTCGTATTGTTCTTATCCTTTGACTTTTTTTTTTTTTGGTTTTGTTTTACTTATATCCTTTGCTTGAGACAATGGTTTTGACTTTAAAGGATTTATTTTAATTTGATTTTATGGCCTGAGGACCGGACTGTCAAAATAGTCGTTAGTTGGCGTTACTTTAAATAAGATTTCTGTGGTTTTTTCGTATAGCTGCATTTTAAATTAAAAATTTTCAAAGAAGAAAGAAAGAAGAAAATTAATGAAATAAGATTTGACTCGCCTTACATTCTTATTGAACTTCCAATAACCACACATTCTTGCTTGAAAGTTTCAGTTTTTATTAGAAATTTCAAAATGAGATAAGAGGGTGGATCATCTTATCGTTTGTTGACTTTTACGCTAGAAATCGATGTGTTTTTATCTCTTCTATAACTTAAGACTGAGTATATAATATTATTTGTAGCTGACTTTTCGATATATTGAAGAAAACTACCATTTCGAGCTCTTTTATTCAAAAACACACTTTTAATGTCTTAAAAATATTGCTTTATTCTCTCGTCAAAATAATTCACAAGTTTTTAAAAAATAGCGCAAATTTATTTTGGAAAGCACACTACTTCTAACGATGCTATGGAATTGAACTTTCAGCATCTTTTAGAAACCTCTTTCATCTATCACATATTCGTTCATATGTCACTCTCGATTTATTTTTACAATTTTCGTTTCCTTACGTTTACATATTTGAGTAAATTCATTTATTTAATATTTCACAAACTTTTTTTCGGAAACAGTGAATATTTTCGTAATAATATTTCATTAAGCTATACTGACTTATCAAACTTTTCTCAAACTTGTCGCTTCTTAAATGGTACACCTTTCGTATGAATTGTAATAGGAAACATACAATTTATGTGGTTCACACGTTTGACGTAGGAAGCTGAAATTTCTGGCGAATTTTCTTAAATCCCAATTCTATAGAAGCCCATGCTAAAATATTGGCAGAAAAATTATAAAATTCATCTACAAAATTTTCAAAATAAACACACTAATACACACATGATTTTGTGCACATCAATGGAGCAATACCTTTCGAATGATGTAAGTTTCATTCCCATCCTTTTCTAACAATTAATAAAAAAAATATAAGACTATTTTCGATGTTCACGTATTAAGATATAGATTTACTCACTTAAAAAAACCATAGCTCAGAAATCTATAATGCCACTTTTTAGTTTAATTTCAAATCAATGAAAAAGAAATGACATTTACAATTTTTTTTTTAATTTTATTAAAACCCTTACGCTTGTTTTATACAGTTCCTTACCATAACGATGTCAACTAACATCCTTCTCAAATGCATTTGATATCCTGCATGACTTTTGCAGTTGATAAAAATCTTAAAAATTTCATCTGCTTTGTTGGCTTTTATTTGCCAAAGATGAAGCTGCAGTGTTATTTTGAAATGTTGATATAAAAAATACATACACACACATACACTTATTGCACACGGAGAAGTAAACAGTAGAAAAATCATATAAAAGCACACAAAGACGCAGAAGTGCACAGATATCCACCTATATGGACGTATGGCAAAATTCACTTATGCACTTACATGAAAAATCAATTCTCAAGAAAATGAAGTCCTTACACACTCACAAAAGGACCAAGAGCAGCAGCAGCAGCAGTCGCAATATAACTTGGAAAACCAATTTCCTTAAGTCTAGCGGAAGCTCTTTTATGTTGCCACAACATGCAGCAATAGCAGCAGGACTCTTTTAAATGTAGTTTGTTTCTATGCATATGGTATGTAGATGTTATAGTATTAGAGTGGATCTTTAGCAAATGCTATTGAATTTTAGTTAGATTTTTTATGCTTTGCTGAAGAGTTTTTTTTGTAAATAATATTAATTTCTTTACTCTGATGAACTGTTGTGCATGCGCCAAGAAAGATTTCTGATGAAAACAAAAGTGGGCGTGGCACCTCCCTTCAGGAGATATTTAGGAAAATTAGTATATATACATACGTAAACATAAGAGGAAGACATATTCACACCATTCATGAGTGCTCGAGAAGATTTATTTACTTTTTGATCCATAGAGTAATTGAGTTTAAGAAAAATGGGTGTAGCCACGCCCTTTATATAAGAGAAAATTTGAATTCATCATATGTAATCAAATACTTGGCTTACTTGAATGAGACTTGTACAAATGTATATAAAAAGTGCGGACATTAGTAAGTTTCAATGAAAAACTGGGCGGTACCGCGCCTCCCATATAAGAAAAGTTAAAATTTTTTTTTATATATTGGTAACTATTTGAAGCAGTTGAATGTGACTTGGTATATATACTACAGACAAAGACTATTAACCATCGCCACACCTTCCGTTAAAGGCAGAATAACATCAGCGAGGTCTGCTAGTAAGTCAATAAATTTCAACTGAAAGATATAGTTTTTTATAAAAATGGCATACCTTACCGCATTTGTATTTGTGCGCAACGAGACTTAAAACCATTATTTTAAATTGGTGCTGCTCCGTTTCCTTTTCATTTGTGCTGATTTTCTACCTTTTTTCACTATTGTTTTCCGAACCGCAAGTGCGGCGACGGACGTCAATATGTGCGGCAACATTAAGATGTTGAGCATGTCAGGTCTTTGTACGTTGTCTGACGGCACAGCACAAGAAAGCTTAATATCTTAGGAAAAAGTTGCAAGCCTACTCGTAGACGTACGTATAGAATACAGTTCTTCTTTCCACAGACAATTTTTCTGCGTAGGCTTACAAAATTTACAAATGGATTTTATGGTTCGATTTATAGATTTTCTTTGTTTGCCGTTTCCCAGCTTTCTTTCTTTTTGGCTTTGCAAAATTTGGGCCCCTTTTCAGTTTGTGTATAAATTATTGACGACCAATCAGGCACTACTTCTCTTGCTACAACTAAAAACTGCTGTGGCAATGGCCAGTAATCAAGCGAACCCTTTACTGACCTTGCACAAATAACTACGCAAAAAAAAGAAGAAGATTGATATACAAATGTACATAGCAACCGTTACTTCTTCTGACGTATTTTTTTTCCTTGAAGATTCCTTTATTTCCAAGCTATTATGCTGCTGTTTTTGACCCATCTAGCTTTCTGTGATCATTTGGTATGATGCTTTATTGCATTTGATTTGGATCCCTTTTCCGCATCCTCTTTAGTTTTTTTTTATTATTATTTTATATCTTTGATAATTTTTTTTGTTGTCTTCTTTTGGGTATTTTTTTGTAGCATTTCATTTCTTACTTTGTGTGCACACATACACATATAGTCAGTCTTTATTATTTCCTTGAGGATTTTTCAGTTTACATTTGTATGAATTTTTAATATGACAAAATAAAAGTCAAAAGCAGCAGCAGCAGCAGCATAAACAGGAAAAAGCAAAGGAGCTGGGGATAGCATCAAAAATAAGTAATAAACCTTAAGGACATTGAAATTTTAATGCAAATGACATACAGTAGACAGTAATGTCTTGTGTCTTCATATATACATACATACAATTGTAAATGTGTGCCTTGTTTTGTTTGTAGGTATGTGTGCAAAAGAGATGGTCGCAGTATTTACGCTTTAAAGCGTAATTATTGTAATTGTCAAGGGACGAAAACAAACTAAAGCATCGAAATATCTTTAAAGTTAATTTATGGATTGAAAATTAATTTATAAATTCATGTGCCTTAGATTGAATTGAATTGAATAGCACTGCCAAAATTTAAAATATTTTCATTTAGTTTGCTTTGTAGTAACATCGCAAAGGCGTAACTTTGGTCTAAGTCTAATGTTGTAAAGGATATGTTTTCATTGACTTTGGTGGATAACTTTGCAGCTTTTATTCAATCATCTTTAGTTCTCCAGAGTTAGTTGAGGAAGATCTTGCTTGTTGGATGGTATTTTTCGATATATTCTAAGTCTATTCTGTGATACAAAAATTGTGAATTATAAGAATTTTTTTTTTTTAATGCACATACAGCATAAAGTACATGGTGTCCTGGTGTCAAAGAGGGAAGTGCGAATCGATAGAAAAATGATGCTGAAAAAAAGTGCGAAAAATGTCATTAAAAAGTCATTAGTTCTTTCAATATTGAAGTAAGACAGCCGTGGAGACAGGACAAGAAAAACAATTTACTATGACCTTGTAATTGAGGCAGAAAATATCTTAGTTGCTAAAGACCTCAGGCATATTTATGAAGCAAAAGTCTCAAAATATCCATCCAATTAAGTACTTAGACTGGAACCAAATAGCAGGCAAACAGTCAAAGTAAGCAGTTACAAAATAGAATCTCATTTGAAGCGGAGACTTTAAGCAAAAACGAATCAGCAAAAACGTGATAGTGCCAGTGTGAAAGCTATTTTTTAAAACGCGAAACAAAAACCAGCAAGTTGTAAACCAGGCCAATTCTGATGCCAATGTGGAAGCTTTATTAAACAAATACATCCACGGCTGATAAAAATATCAACATAATAAATAATAATTAGCGATTATTAAATGATTCTCAATACCAAGGATATTTTTAAAGCTTACGCAAAATTATTTCCCGAAACGTATAGAAAATTTAACATGCAAATAAACACATTCATTGACATCAACAATAGTGTAACCTTAAATTCTATTTAAAATAACTTCCCCCTCAGCCTACACAGTGACTTATTTGTAGGGAGTGTTTTTTGCTGTGGCCCCTAGGACACTTTCTGGCCTTTCGCCTGAATCCTTTTACTTTACTTGATTACATATTCATGAACATGTTTATGCAGCTAAAGACAAGAAGAATATTTTGCAGCTGTAAGAAACCCTTTATAAATAGCATAGCGAAGTAGGGAACCAAAACGAACCAGAGACCGAAACTGAAACAAAGACAGCGGCGTCACAGTTTTATAGAATAAAAGCGAATGGAGATCTGGACGTAAGACTGTGCTAGAACGAGAGAGCGAGCGAGCGAGTTGTTTGTACCTCTTGGCAAGGTGAGCGCTGTCGTCGTCGTCGTCGTCGTTGGCGTTGTCGTATGCTAATTTTTAGGAATCTACATTTGAAGTGAAGCGAAATGAAACCACCAGGCACCAAACACCAAAGACTCAACAACGCTCACTCATCTGCTTGGTTGTTTCCATAAATAATTTCACCAAGGAATTGAAAATGAATGCGCAAAGATAATGCGGCATACGCACACACACACACACACACATTTATATATACTGTCTTGTGGCAAATTCAATGTATTCGCATTGTGTTAATGCGAAGGTGTTTAATTGATAACCGAGGGACAAAAATCGTGCAAAAGACATTTCAATGAAATGCAGGATAATGCGATGAAATTAAAGCAACAGTGACACAAGGACAAGAGACACCATGCAATGAACACCTGTGGGGATAAAAAAAAGTGTGACTGTCAGTTGTAAATTCCAGCAAAGAATTAGTTTTTTTTTGAATTACAGCAGCGAATTGTAAAAGGTGTTAGAGTCCGTGCAAAAAAATACATTAAAGGAGCAAATTATAAGTAAAAGGTAGAAAAAGGTAATTGATGGTGTACGAAGACTTGAGGGCAATAAACCTTAGCGGACATCTTAAGTTTTTTTTTTTCATTAGTCAGAAGCCTGCCCGTATATTACAAATGTATTTTTGTAGCCACTTTAATTGAAAATTGACTTTTTTAAGCTCTTTAAATAACTATTTTTCAGTATTATTTCCTTCAACTTCAATGGTTTTCCGGAAGATCTACAAAATACTCATTTACGGCAGTTATTACCTCTTTGTTTGATGAAAATTGTTTTCCACAAATAAAATTTTTGAGTCGTGAGAAGAGCAAGAAGTCAGAGGGAGCTAAATCTATCGAATAGGTTGGATGTTGTAATGATTCCTTCTTTAATTTACGATCGTTTTTCGAATCGCATTCGAAATTTTTAGGGCATAGTTAGCGAATGCTGCACCCAAAACTTTACTTAAAATATTGCTCACTGTACTTATTCAAATACCTACAACTGCTACCAAATATCACTTGGTCAATCGACGATCTATCAAAACCATATGCTGTATTTTTGTGACAATTTCTGGTGTTTATGTAGTTTTTGAAGATTATTCACATGGATCACTTTCAAGGCTTGTACGACCACTTTTGAGCAGACCAGTGCACTTCCAAACCATTGTTGTCGAAGGAGCTGATTCACCTAACACATTTACCATTTCGGTATGAATTTCTATTGTCGTTTCACTTTTATTTACAAAGAATTTTACTACTGCACGATTTTCAATTTCTTCCATTGTTAAAAAAACTTACTGTCAGTAACAACTTTAAATGGCTTGCAAAATAAAAATTAAATTGACATATCGAAATGAAATTTTGGTTATGGTCATATGAAAAATGATATATTAAAATGGCGTTGCAGTTTTAGTTCTGCTAATAACGAATAAATGGTGCTCCGCAAACTTATTGAACAAACCTATTATACCGAAATTCGATTTACTCGCATGCTCTCAAAATGTTTTCAATTACAGTTCGCATTGCTCTCCCTAATGACAGTCACTTTGCACAAATACCATTTTGAAAAACAAAAACGAAACGCCCTCACACAAATGCATTAACTTGCCATAAAACGGTTTGTTGTGCTTGCATGCTTGTGTCTATTTGCGCAAGTAATTTTTCGTAAGCATCGAACATCTAAGGAAGAAATTAAACAAATTAGATCAAAACCGGTTTTTGTGTGATGTGCGAATATTGTGGATATAGCTAGAAATTTATTTATATCAAAAACGGCATAATTTTCTTGAAAAGGAAGGGTAAAAACTTGTCGAAGGCCTTCGATAGCTAGATGTATCTGCAATATTCGCACATCACGCAAAAACTGCACAATCGATTTTGATCTAATTTGTTGAGTTTCTTACTTAGACATTTGATCTCAATCTCCAATAAAAATTGTCACGATATTTTTATTAAATATCAATTTATTGAAGTTTTGAAATCCTTAAAAAATAACTATTTGCGCAAATAGAAACAAGCATGCAAGCACAACAGACCGTTTTATAGCAAGTTATTGTATTTGTGGGTGTACATTTCTATTTTGTTTTTCAAATGGTATTTGTGCTAAGAGATTGTCATTAGAGAGAGCCATGCGAACTGTAATTGAAAATATTTTGAGATCATGAGATTAAGTCAAATTTTGAAACGAAACTCAAAGGAAAATAAAACAATTTTAAAGTGAATGGTGAAGTTCTCGGGAAGAGAGCAAATTTTCTTATGACTTCACCTTTATGACTTTTCTGAGAATTCAGCTTTGTTTAAAAAAAAAATAAAAACAAAGAAATACAGAAGAAAAGCAGTGCTGTACAAAAATTAAAATTATTGCAATGCAATGAAATATTTAGCGAAGAGAAACAATGGAATAAAATATATTCTTCACTCCGATTTTTCTTCAAAAATCCACTCCCGGTAATGTGATTGATATGTCCCATATGCGCTAAAGATTTAAAGAATTTCCGCTTAATAAGTGATTCTAATACTCTGATAAAATCAAAGGATGTTGCTATGTACATATATCTGTGTTGCTAATAACGCCCCAACGAGGAAAAGTCAGGTATCATAAAGGAACTGAATAAGATTTTCTACAACAAATATATATCATGCTCTAAGTGACAGCATTTCCTCACCAATTGTCAGTTGAGTGTTGCCTCATGTAATAATGAACATGTGGCAACACTCTTTTTTTTTTTTACATGCCATACGCTTATCTCGTAAAATACAGCGAAATCTCATTTATATGAAAAAAAAGGGGGATAATTTAACACCCCGCGATTTCTTCTTTTTTTCAAACATTTTACACAACTTTTGTGCAGTAAACATTTCTCTTGCCACTAGTGTGCACACATTGGCCGTTATTCTTAATTGTGTTGTGCCCGCGTTTTTTGTTTTGCAACAAAACCAACAACAACTATGAATTTAAATGAAAATAAATTTTCACTATAAATTTTTTCTGTTTTATTTTATTTTTCAAAAAGAAACAGCATATAAAACAAAAACTAAAAAATTAAAAAAATGGCGTAAAAAAATTGCAGCGGCATTAGCAATGGAAATGTTGCACAGAGAAATGCCAACAATGTTGCAGAGTAGCGTTGTATTTGCGTCGTTTTTTTTTTCTCCTTCTTCTTTTTCTATGATATAAAAAAAAAATGTTAAAGTTAAAAAACATAAAACAAAACTGACCTACTATTTTTTTAATGCTGGTTTTACAACTAACAGTGTTGCCTACTCCAAGCTGTATATGAAAAAATTTAATTAAAACTTTATTTTTTAGTTTAGAAAAAAATTTTAATTAGAATTTATTACACTCTACTTGCATGGCATTAGCGTTTTATCTGTTTACAATTATTTTATTAAAAACTTTTGAAATAAAACGGTTAAAATGAATTTTTACTTCAGTTAAAGTTGACAATTTAAGCTTGTAGGGGACATTAGTTTTTGCACGACTTTTATTGGCATGTAGTGATGTATCATGGCATCTACGCGATCTTACAAAACTTACGCGAATTGGGTTGTCCTTGGAAAACATTAATATTTAATTTATATTAAAATTGTTCAAAAAGTAAACTAAACTCTACGTTTTGCTCCTATACGTAGGTTTCGCACTTATCCTCATATACTGGTGTCCCATTTATTTTGAAGCTTCTGATGATAAAGATTTTAGATTGCGGTGTAAAAATAACTTAGCAGTACAGATAAGTTATAAATAAATGAGGCTCTCTCACCTTAGCTCGAATCTCCTTGAATGTGAACGGAAATCAGGTGTGTCAACTTCAGTTCTCACAAAGTTCCCTAATAAAATAAGCACGTTGACCACCAAATTTTTCTTCGAGTTATGCCTTAGTCTCAAGATATATGAGACATACTGTAAGAATATAGACATGCTTTCTTCATATATATCATACCCTTAATGCAGCTCATTAATTACAGATATCCATTTGTAAATAGCTCTCCAAACTTCAGTATGATGAAATATTGTCTCATAAAAACCGCTTACAGTCATACTTATGTTCTATAATGCGTCTATAAATATTATGGAAAAATACCATTTCGTTATAAGACAAAGCTTGAAATAGATTTCTTGTTTGATGTCTCATCACATTACGTAATAAGCTTTATTAATATATTCGAGTTTGCTGCATGACTCGCTATATCGAAAAATCTTACAATCTTGCCCTTTTGCCAAAGGTGAAAAAATTGTTGAATTTTAAAAGTAATTTGATTATTTTTTATTATAAAATGTTTGCAATATATAACCATCCCAATGGGATTCTCCAAGGGAGGAGGCACGTCACATAAGTGGCGTACCGTCCATATTTGGCGCCCAGGGCGAATAGCTCAAATAGTCAAACTTTTTCTCTTTATCCTCACTTTTCTTTCTCCAAAAATGGTACCAAAATGAGATGAGATATATATTTTGCATAGAATTACAAAATCATCACACATACCCTCCACTTCTTTATAATTTAGTAAAAAAAAATGTCTTAAAGTCTAAAGTTCAACAAAAACCCTATCAAAATAAAATATATACGAAGACCATTTTGCCGCCCTTCAAGTGCTGGCGCCCGAGGATACGCTACTGCGTCAGATGTGCTTCTTCAAAACCATTGAATTCGAAATTTTACTTAATTTAAAAAAAAAAAAATTTATACCGCATACACTGGGACCTTAACCTCGCCATTTCGTGTTGTGAGATGCACAGTTTAACGATATTGGCCAAGCCTGTTGATATTTTTTGACTGGCTGTAAGTAAATTATATGATTAATTAAGTGACAACTTAGAAACCAATATCTGAACTTTCCATTTTGACCAAAAACTGACGAAGCCTTACCCTTACCGAAATTAATTATAACAGCAACGCCAGAGGTTCAGGCTCAATTCTGTTCAGAGATAAAATATGTGCTTCTAATAAGCATTCAAAAAGAGGCTTTTGATCAAAAAATGTGCATACCCGTAATGACATCCTATGTTAAATAATATGAGCAGTGAGAAGGAGGCAGCTTCCTGCTTCCCTTGGAGCACATACGAAGCGCTTTGTACGCAGTTCCGTTTCCCGTTGGGATTTTTGGTTTTTTCATATGGGCATTTCTCTCATGTTGAACGGGACGGTACACTATTAAAGTGAAATAAAAGTTAAAGTAAAACGCTTTTATATTTTTCTGTTATCTAAAGGAATAGCCCTATATTGAATGGTAAACTTGATGCCAGACGTAATACTGGTTCCAAGATAGAGGCAATAAAAAAGCCATGCGAACGGAACAAAAAACGGAAGTGTTTTTCATGGCCATCTATAGAAAAGCAGAAGTCAGCGAAACCTGGCAACATTTTTTAATGCGACTAATTTTAAAATGTTATGAAATAATATAACTTTTTAATAGATTTCGTTTCTTTGAAAAATCTTATTTAATTTTTTCTTAAAAGACATAATAATCCATTCGAACGGGACATATTTTTCGATTTTGGTTAACTTGTGCAATTTTTCAAAACGGTTTCATATTTATATGAATAATAATATTTAAGATATATAGAATAATTAAAAAAACAAATTTAATTTTTATATTTATCAAATTGATAAGTGAGATCAATTTTAACAAAGAAAAGCGGAAGGAGTAGATATTTTTCTTAAAAGAATATAAAACTTATCTTTTTGCTATTAAAATGTTTTTCCTGTAAGAGGTCCATACCTCTAAAAAAATATATTTTTACTCAAGTTTCAATCTGACTACATACCAAATTTCATCAAAATCGGTGTAGTGGCACAGCCGTGATACCGTTTTTTCCCATTTGGAGCGATGCCACGCCCCCTTCAAAGCATCAGAGTTTCTAATAATCTTTCTTAGGATTCATTCTATCTTTAAGCAAAATTTCATCAACATCGGTTCATTAGCTTAGCCGTGGAAACGTTTTTTCATGTTAGGGGAGTGGCACCGCCTACTATTGAAAAAATAAAGTATACATGTCCCTCCTTCTCTTCACAACCTTTCGAACAAAAAAAAATTATGCGATTATGTTGTGTTATGACAGTTAATAACTGGTTTAAACGTTTTCAACTGCCTATTTATTGCACTTATGTTTGCGAACATGACCAACTTCAAACAGCTCCAAAAATTTTAAACTTAATTTTTTTTGCACTCGCTTTTTTTTTTCTTAATTATGTACATGAAAGTCTGTTCATGCAAACATTTTGACACACTTGCTGCTGTTATCAATTTCGAAATGAGAACATATGATGTTTTTCTATGTTATTTGTGACTTTAGAACATGAACTTAAGCAAATTAAAATTTTACGGTTAATAGAGGTTGGTTTGATGTTTTTGCAATGTTTTTAGCTAATTGACGTTGGATGAGAGACTTTTCGGAAAGACTATCAACATGCATCACCTCTCTTACACACTTAAATATTTCAGGCAAAATACTATTCAATATTACAAAAAAAGAGAAACTGCATTTATGCAAGTTTGGAGGTGGTTTGCTCAATGTGATAAATGAATTCTTGTGTAAATTGTTTAAATTAACAAAATTTGAATATTTTTCTTAGATAATATCAGATAGTAACGCTTTTATAATAACTTTTAATTCTTCTGTCACGGTTGGGCTTTTGGCGGAAATGGCCATATGTGTATATAGAATTGTATGCAAAATAAAATTGAAAAAGTAATGCACGGCCCAAACCTGAGTCGCAAACTCGTGATATCATACCATATCATGTTGATTTAAGAAGTTGTCAAAAATTTAAACTTGAGACGCGTACAAAACTGAATCTATAGATGTAAAAATGTGCACGAATACAGTTTTCTGATTAAACCAAATTAATAATAGCGTTTTTGTTAAAAACTATAAACGACAAGATAGTCTTAAAAGATTTAAAAACTGAGAAAGTTATGATAGTTAAGCAAATTCTTATCTCAAAATCCAACGACATTAAGATGATCTCATGAATTAACTCTGCCCGCCCGAAATTCCCTTTTCCAATTTAATCAAACTTTTCTAAATTAAACTGCTCTGAAACTTTTTATCCTTTTTCAACAGATTTTCTTTTTTTTTTTACTTTTACTTTTATGTTTCACTTGTCAATTTTATTGGTAGCTTTCGTTTTTTTTTACAATTTTGCGCACAAAATCCATTGCATTACGTGCTTTCGATATTAAACTTATTTTATTTTTAACTTTTATTTGATTTGATTGCTTTTTTTTTCTCGGTAAACATCATATAATGTGAAACGCTTATTTTTTTCTTCAAATTTACAACCAATTTTTTAAGTGAAATAATGCAGTTGTTAGAGAAAAAGTTTCGAAACGAAAAAGAAATAACAAGAAAATCCCACTGAAATTGCGTAAATTTTATAACTTAAATAACTTGAATGTAAACGTAAAAAATAAACTGACAGCGGGCATTGGAGATAGGATATGCGCTAAAAAAAAACAATAAAAAAAATTTAATAAAAAAAATTGTTGAAAATTTTTGCAAGTGATTGAAGAAGGTGAAAAAAAAATGTTTTCTAATACATTAGATATTTATTGTTGTTATCAAAGCTGCCTACACTTTTAAGCGAAATAACATTTTCTGTTACTTTATCCTCTAATATAGCTTTTTATAAAGAAAAATATTTTCAAATTAATTTACTGTGGCATTACTTTTTCGGGGGCTTTTTGCATTGCTTCAATATACACCATTGTTATCAAATTAATCAAAACAAGCAAATAAAGTGATTAGCCAACTTATCACACTGCTGTTAGGTTACGCACACACACACACACACACACACACGCACACACACTGAAACAACTAAAACCATAAAAAACTGCTGCACATACGCTAGTAGACAACGAATTTTGATTTATCACCCTAATAACCATAAAAATCCTGTGGGTAACATTATTTACAACTATGATGATGAATGATGTTGGATATCCACCTTAGATACACTCATACACGCACGCACACATCACTCACGTACACATATCTGTGCATGTATGTATGTGTGCATGTGCTTATATAAAAAAAAAAAACGAAAAAATTCACATACTTAAACACCAACAAGCCAACAACAGTCATTTTCTCCAACTCCATATGCGATAAAAATGAGCTGGCGAGAATATGCACGTACCAGAGATGCCAGCAATAAAAAAAAACTTCATAAGTGTATGTGTGACTTTATGCATGTGTGTGTTTTAGTTTAAGTTGTATTGCTTCTCATAATATTTACACAAAAAAAGAAATCTTTGCTTGGCCTTTGGTGCGCGGGAAAATCAATCAAAACTACAAAAGAAAACATAAGAAATCTTTTTCTGGAGGACACAATAAAGTCTAGGGACCAACTTAAGCATAAGAATATGTTAGAGGATAAACCGTTTCAAGAGCGAAATGTAAGCATAAGCATCAACTACTGACGTAGCGTTACAAAAAAGCTGTGCAAAAAAAACAAAATTCTAACGAAAATTAAAGAGTCACTCACTTAGTGCAAATAGCAAAGGACTCAGAAAGGATAACATTATTGCTCTATGTATGATACTTAAAGCTTTGTGTTTCAATTTCTATTGGGGATTATATACGCAATGGAATATAAATCGTTATGACGTCTAAGAATATTGTATATATATATTAAAACTATTACAAGGGGAGCGTATTTTTGCAGCTTTTAAGACAAAATCAATTCCGGTTTCATCAAATCTTTGCTGCTCGAACCGTTGTTTTAAAGTTAAGCTTTTTAAACAAAGTAAAAATTGTTTCAACAAATCATTGACAACCGAAGTTCTTATGGCCTCCTGAATTTTATGCAATTACCCTAATTTGATCATTAATTGCTGGCAATATTTTATTGTCTCTCAAGCTATACGTCTTAAGCGTTGGTAGATTTGTCTTTATGGATCGCAGTCTTTCTAAAGACTAGGCCAAACAAAGTCAAAGTTCCGGGAAAAGGAAGTGCGTGCAAGTCTGACATCAGTGATGGCATTTTCAGTACAGTACATTTGGTCTATTTCTAATAATTACCTTTTATCTTGTAGGGTGATTTTTTAAGCGTTTGGTTTTTTAAAACTTTAAAAAAAAAACAGAAAACTGCCAAAAGGGCTTAAATTATTTATTTCAAGCAATAAATCAATTCCTGCCATTTATTTTTTAAAGATTATTTCATATAAATGTTGCCTGCGGCTTTGCCTGAGGTGATTCGTCTGTAATCTCCAATTTTGGCATAGTTTTTCCAGCATTTCGGCTGGTATCTCACCAATGGATAATATTGTTTTCCAGGGCTGGAATTGTAGTTGGCTTGTCCCAATATACAAGAGATTTCACTTAGCCTCACAAAAAATAGCCTAATGGGGTCAAATCGCAAAACGTGAGATTAATTGCTCACCAAACTCGCCTCTCAATAGATCCATGGTATCGCGTGCCGTGTGGCATTGTGGTACCGCCTTCTTGAAACCACATGTCAACCAAGTCCAATTCTTCCATTTTAAGCAAAAAAAAATCGGTAATCATCGCGCGATAGCTTGCTCCATTGACTGTAACGTTGCAATTTTAATAATTTTTGAAAAAGTACGATCCAATGATGCCGCCGGCTTACAAACTGCACCAAACAGTGCATTTTTCAGGGTGCATTGACAGCTCTTGAACTGTCTCTGACTGCTCTTCAGACCAAATTCGGCAATTCTGTTTATTGACGTACCCATTGAGTCAAAAATGAGCTTCGTCGCTAAAGAAAATATTTCGCATTTCTCACAGAACTCGAATTTCGATAGTAAAATTCAATGATTAGTCTATTTATAGTAAAATGGCAAACCTTTACTGAGCATATTTGCTATTCACTCATATTACGAAAATTTCAAAAAATGTCAAAAAACTTAATCTAAAAAAACAAATAGCAAAAAAATCACAATCATTTTTAGTTATACCTTTTTTTTTCTTTAATTTTTTGTTTGGTAAACGTTGCTGAAAGCTGCGACAAAAAGAACCGAATGAGCTTTTTTTTTGAGTTTTCTTTATAAAAACGGGGCTATTTTGTAAACTTTATTGTTGTCCATTACAAAAAAGGTACATTCGCCCTCCAAAAAAGTACATTCGAAATCTTGATTAAGTACATTTTCATAAAACCCAAATGCCGTTACTGGCTGCAATCTAAAAATATTTTTTGTGTCGGCACGAAACTACAGCAAATATCTTTGACTTCTCTAATCTTTATAACGCTCTTGCAGACTTAGAAAATGTGTTAGAATTCATATTGTGTCTTTGACGTATTTTCCAAACTGTGCATTTTAAACTGTCACATTTTATTTTTACTCTAATACAAGATGTAACACATGTTGCAGTTGCTGCTGAAATTATTGCATTGTATTGAAGTATTGAAGACTTATATCTGTAACGATTTGAGAAGGCCGATATTTTGTATTGAGCTTCGCCAATACATTTGAAATTTATCTCAAAGATTCCTGATATGAAAGACATATTTTATCGTCCAGTTAAAGCAAATTTTCCACCTTAATATATTTTAAAGCAGACGATATGTGCGACCTCTTATAAACAACTTACGGAATCTCTCAATTTTTATTTAAAATAAAATATTTAGCTTATGGTCGGAATGTTTGCTCCAACTGTTGTATTCATATATAGCACACCAAAAACGTAATGTATCATCCCTACTACCCTAGCTCTCAAACTGTCTCATCTAGCGTAGTATGAGAGTGTAAACAACTATTTATTTTGTTAATGCAACAACAGTAGCTAAAAATAGAAAAAAAACGAAAGATATAGAAAATTTCGCAACATTCTGTGGCACAACATAGGGGCAGAACATATTTTATCCCACTACTGCTCTGCGACAACAAATAAAATATAGCCAAATAAAATGTCAAAAGAAAAAACGAAATAAGGGCAATATTTGTCGTCGTAAGTGTCCTTGTTGAAGATGGCATTATAAATGATCATTTCTGGCTATGGCTACTGCTTTGTATGTGTTAAATTCATCTATGGCTTTGTTGTCTATACGTATGTACTGAACATACATATGTTTGTGCGTATATACTTGATAAATATACTCTAAGCAGCGGATAAGACCCATGCGAACTATTGCCATTGTATGTAGTTGATTGTGAATTTTGTGAATATTTTGTTTATTTTATTGATTAGAGCGAAACTACTTCCGGAATTTGAATTGAATGAAAATAGGACAAAATTCACATGTGATATGGGGAGACAATAAATTTGTGGTGGAACGTGGGAGTTAATAATGAATAATACAACAAATTGAACATAGCTTAGGGGGCACAAAATGTCTACGGAAAAGTGCAAAAGTTTAAGTGTCAGCAAAATAAAAAAAAAAAAAAAAATCGGAAACACTTGACATCCCACTAGGCATTTTTGCATTTATTAGGCTCTTCAAGAGTTCTATATAACCATTCTTTAAGAGCAGAACTCTTGGAAATATTCGCTAAAGAGGTTTTAAAACACAGAATAAATGCTACTTAAGACCAAAAGGGCACCTTCTATGAGGACCTTCAAGAGGTTTATGTAAGAGTTAGCTATGACGTTTTCAAAACCTACTCAAGAGTTTAATGAATTAATACACCTAGAGGTCTATAAATATTTTGTGCTCTTGGAAATATTTATACACAATTTTTTTTTTCGAACGGAATTTTAATTAGGTTTATTTTATTTTGACGAAGTTTTAATAAAGATTTTGTTTTTGGTATACATACTTTTTGCAGTATTACAAAGTTAAATAGATAAAAAGAGAATAGCAAATGGAATTATAAAATGGCAATATGAAAATGATGCAACGAATAATTATGATTTTCGGCACAATTATTGACCAAAATTTACGTGCGAGCAAAGATTTATCGTGAAGTTTGGGGTTTTGCTTCGA